>OY728143.1:1348120006-1358120006 GCA_963277665.1 Viscum album | reverse complement strand
GATGGGTATCTGATATACACTAATGCATCAAAGGATAGACTGGGGTGTGTAATTATGAAAAATGATAAATGTATTTCTTATGTATCATGGTAGTTGAAGACTCATGAACACAATTATCCAACTCATGATCTTGAGTTAGTAGTTTTAATATTTTCTCTGAGAATACAGAGATAATATATTCATGGAGAAATATATGAATATATATGAATTATAATAGTTTAAAATACATTTTTACACAGAAATAACTCAACATGAGGAAATGGAGATGTCTTGAGTTAATCAAAGATTTTGATTCTTCAATACTCTATTACCCAGGAAAGGAAAATAAGGTGGCTGACGCATTAAGTAATAAAGATCATTGACTTCTAATCCAAATGAGAATTGAGAGCGATTCTATATTCATAGATCTAGTAAATATGGATATGAGAGTTGTTAAGGAAGAGGAAAAATCATTCCCTTTTCAAATTATTGATAATCCATCATTAACGGGGAAGATAAAAATCACTAAATATAATTATGAGGACCTTCAAAAGAAAATTAATGCTGTTAAGGATGGAAGATTGGTAGACTTCATGTTTCAGGATGGAGTTTTGAAATTTGGAATCAGGTTATGCGTTGTATCAGTACATGGACTAAAAAGGGAACTATTGAATTATTCTCATAGCTCAAATTACTCTATACAACCTTGTAGCACCAAGATATATAGAGGTCTGTAGGAATATTTTTGGTGGGATAACATAAAGCGAGAAACTACTGACTATGTGTCAAGGTGTCTAGTCTTTCAAAAAGTGAAGGCTGAGAGACAACATCCTAGTAGAGTAATGCATCCTCTAGCTATTATAATGTGGAAGTGGGATGACATTACAATAGACTTTGTTATAGGACTACAAAGGATAAATTGATGAAATTATTCAATATGGGTAATTGTGGATCATCATAAAAAATCAGAACATTTATTTTCTATAGAAGTGGATTTAAAAATTGATAACCTAAAAATATTCTATATTTAGGAAGTTGTAAGCCTTTATGGTGGATCTCTTTCATTTGTTTCAGATCAATATCCATGATTTACATCAAAATTATTGAAAAGTATTCAGAAGTATTTGGATACTGTGCTTTATTTGAGTACTACTTATCACCCCAAAACCGATGGATAGTCTGAACGAACTATTAAAACACTTCAGGCATGTTGAGGTCATTCTCACTTGACTTTCATGGTATGTGGGATCAGTATTTACTCTTAGTGGAGTTTTACTATAATAATAGTTTCCATTATAGTTTTCAAAAGGTTCCATATGATACATTATATAGAAAGATATTTTGATTAGAGGAAACTTATAAGACCATAAGTTATTGAAGAGACATCGACAAAGGTTAAGAAAATCCAACCTATATTAAAGCATCCCAAAGTAGGAAAAAGATCTATGATGATAATCAGAGAAAGGATTTGGAATTTCTAGTTATAGATCACGTCTTTATAAAAGTATCTCTATGGAAGTGTGTCTTATGGTTTGGTAAGAAAGGGAAACTGATCCCCAGGTACATCAGAAAATTAAAAATTATTGAAATAATCGGAGTTATACCTTACCATTTGGAGATGCCCCCAAGTCTATCCAAAGTTAAAGATGTGTTCCACATGTTATTGTTAAATAAGTACATGTCATACCAAATGTATGTACTCACCTATGAAGAAATATAACTTGAACCTGATTGGTCAAAGATTGAAGAACTTATTGATATTATGACACAAGAGAGAAATATTGAGAAATCAAACAACTTGACTGGTAAAGTTTCTTTGGAGAAACCATAAAATGGAGGAAGAAATTTGGGAAACTAAGGATTTAAAGAAGAGGAACCACCCACATATTTCATGATGGATATATACATTAAAAATTTGGAGGATTAAATTTATGATGTAGGTAAGAATATAAAACCCCTAGATTTTATTGTATGTTTCTTCTAATATAATTTCAAATCATTATATAGATTATTATTCAGGAAACATTGAGTCTCTAAGAAACAAAAATTTGTTATCAGATATAGTTATAAACAAGCCCTTAAATTCAATCTTACCACTTCTGGGTTTTGAATTTTAAAAAATGGATATAAATGGTCATGTTAGGTAAGATATTTAGAGTCCAGTAGGATCAAGTAAATTTTTATTGAATAATAACATACCATTATGAATAGTAATGTTACCCTTATGAATAGTAAGGTACTCTTATGAATATTAATATGAATTATATGAATAGTAACCTCACTCATGAAAGTATGAATAAAATTTAGGCACCTAATTAATGAAAGTGAATATTTTGAAAAATTAATAATTAAGTCTTGGTATTTTTGTAAGAAATAAATATTTAATTACACTTTATTAATTGATAAATGTATTTAAAATAAATTTAATTTTTCATAAAATGGTTTCCAAATAAATATTTTATTATCTTATGGTTTTAGGATAATTTTATGAGACCTTAGTTAATGTTTTCAAGTATTATAAAATCAGCTATAATTTTAAAATCAATATTTTTCATGAAAATAATGATTTTAATTAAACAATAATTTTCTCATATTTAAAAAATCATATTCATAAAATGTAGATCATTATTAGATTCTACACATCTAAAAATTGTTAGGGTGATTTTTTGTGATTTTTCTGAAATACATCAATTTTTAGTGAATAGTGATACTCCATAATTTACAAAATATGCTAAATAAATGAATTTATGCATCATGCTTGAGTAATGTCTAAGGTAAATGGACATTGGTTTCAACTAAAATTCACTTATTAATTTTTTTAATCTCATGAATCAATACTATTTCTTTTCTTGATAATAATAATAAAATAATGAATACAGTATTGAGAAATCACTCCTCTCCTCTACTATTAAAACCACCGTCACCCCCTTTACCACTCACACCTTTAAATATTTGAGTCTTGATAATGTTATGAAAAATATTCTTCCCAAGAAAATCACCCACTTCCATAACCTTATGGTCTCCTAAAAAGGCCAAAACCAAATGCCTTAAGAATCTTCACAAAGAGAAGAATTCAAGAGGTAAACATCCTCCTTCTTTTCATTTCATTTATTTTCACGTTCCTTACTTGTTTATTATTCAATCCATAAGTCCTCTGTCAAAATGATAATATTAACTCTAGTATAATCAATATAATTTAATTTTATCATGTTTATAGAAGATATATCTACAATATCCATAATCTCTCACTTTTATTTTTAAAAATGAAATCATCGTCTAAGAGGTGCGATTTTCAACCTTCGTAGATGACAAAGTTCTGTTCTTCAATTTACCCATAATATCTTATCATGGAACCATTTTTATGGTTTAAATGGATTATAAAATATTTATTATCTATTATTTAAGGTTATGTAACCATTTTATATAATTGATATTATATAATGGAAGAAAACAAGTTCATTATGATAAAAAACCGCTAAAATCCAGCTAAACGATTATCATTAACTTGTTATCTAACAAATCATACTCAAAAAATATAAACCAATGATATTTATAACCATTTAAACATTGGGATGTTCATTAATAACATTTAATTATAATTTTTTTGAATTATATCTACTCCACATGAACTCCATTATTCGTAGTTAAGTGAACCAATCATGATAATCAGTTAAACGAATACTCGGGAACAACAGAATTCAATCATATAACTTATCAAAAAGTCAACATATGAGCATAAAAATATATAATTAATTAGATAAATATTGATATGATTATTTATTAATAAATTAATGGATTTAATTTTACTATCTAGGATGTTAATATCAATGGAAAACACATTCAGACATAAGGTAAAGGGTTTCTCTTCTCACTTTTATTTTGTGATATTTTTATTATTCACCACTTATTTGTTGTATGTGGAATATTTATGATAAAATTTGATATATAATATCATTATTATATTTACATTCATGGTATTAAATGATTCATATGTTGATTATTAATTTTTAGTCAAGCGATTCAATTTATTACAATGTGGCAAGGGACTTTATCTCAATTTCCATTTCCTTGAGACTTACGTGGTATTGTGCACTTAATAATTTTTTTTGTGGTATAGCTATAACCCATTTGAGATAATTTTTTCATTTGAAATTAAATTCCAACTAAATATTCATATTCTTGTATAATTGATATGGTTATAGAATTAGCTATATACCATTTTACATAAGGTGGTTATTTTGAATGTTTTTTCATCTCTAGAAATATTGATGAATCTATATCCTCTACTCAATAAGGAAATTGATATGGAATATTGTTATGGAATTAAATATCTTTATATGAATTATATTTACTTGCAATGATGGGTGTGGCCCACTATATCACCTAAATGCATCGACGAGTCTCATGAGGCAAAACAGTTGGTGACATACCCTTGAGTTTGTTTCTAAAACATAATCATATGGGTTTCTACCAAGAAACTTAATCCATATCGATGGTACAGTGGTTCATGTGCCAAATACATGAAGTAAAAATAACAAGCATTACTTTTTTTCATTATTCACTTTACAATCCATGAGGTTTTCAATATGACAAAATCCATAGATACACTTTCATTCTTAGTTTATTAATTGTGTGAGTTTATTAATTATTCATTATGCCATATTGGTTATGTATAATTTATTATTATTAAATTATTATTGTTTCATGATTCCAGTATATATAACCCTTACATATAATTTGATCTCACCCCTTTCATTTGTTTTCTTTCCCTATGTTATGAAGAAGATATCATTTATTGAGTTTTCAAGGATGCAATGTATTTGTTTCTGTTATGTACTATATTTTGTTTTTCTCCCAATGTAAAATGGGTTCCATGTATATATATAGTTTAATCAAGAAAAATAATATTATTGGTAATTCATGATTTCTTTCTTTGTAATCATGCCAATGTACTAATGAAATGCACAAACTCTAAGCTTCTGGGGTCGGGGGGTTACAGTTGGTTTTAGAGGAAGTTTAGTAGAAACCTTGGGAACTGGATTTAGACAACTTAGATTAGAAAGCACGAACCCAATATAGAAATTGCAGATAAGTATAGAATAACATCCTAGAACTTTGGTAAGGTAGAGATTATCTGGTTATTTCCAGAAATACAACCCTTTCTGTATACTACAAGTGGATGTGGCTTTGTCACATATGTACCTAAGAGTAATAAATCGTACAAGGTGTTCTGGGCTTGACTAGAGGTAATCTAGTACACAACAATATGCCTTAATGTGCACCTGATTTGACACACTTAGGGGATATTCTTAGGATTATTAAAAATTTTCCTACAAACCATTATGAAGGATTTATTCTTCCAAGTAACCAATGTATATGATTCAAGGATTTATGATGCACAAATTTATGTTATGTGCTATAAAATGTTTATATTTTTAGAAATCTCATAATTTTAGGAGTTAATCTAGTATATGGAATTGTTTAGAAATGGATCCTAGAAAAAGGAATGAGAACTCCACCAATACAAATGATGCAAAGAGTAAGAAAGATCATATATTTCATAGAATTAAGCCAAGATTTCTAAGGGAAATAGTATCCATTATATCCTCATTATATGGGGAAATAATATCATGAGTTAACAAGATAAATAAATAATCCTCCGAGATCATTGTATTTGAAGGCAAGGAAGGGAAGAAAAGAATGGAAGAGAAAAATATGGATAAAGGGAAGAATAAAATGAAGGGTTTCCTCACATATGATAAATATGGAAAGAATCACCTTATAAAATACTTGAAGGGAATGAGAGATTGTTATAAGTGTAGAGAAAAGGGTCACTAATATAATGAATTCATGGGGATGAAAAAAATAAATAATTTTCTATGGTATAATTCTAGGGATATGTGAAACTATGAAAATTATTGTCCTAAACATCAAGGAAAATTTCCTTAAGGAAGGCCATGGGAGCTAGGGTAGGATTATGGGATCATAATTGTGGTGGTTAAAGCTCCTAATGATGTGGTTGTGGGAAATTTAGTTGCTTCCTTGAATTTATCTAATTCTTTATTTGATTCTAGATTATCAAATTCATTTATATCTTCTGTGTTTTCCTAGAAAATTAGAAATTTCAAATTTCATTTAATAAAGGAGTTTTTAGTCAAAACTCTTAAAGGGAGTATCCTTGTAACAGAGATGTTTCTGCCAATCCCCTTTGTGATACATTAGTGTACTTTAGTTTCTAGACTTATCATCATACCTTTTATTTACTTTGACATAATTATCAATATGGATTGGCTTTCAAATTATGATGTGAAAATATATAACAAGAAAATAGAAGTTACAATTTTTGATAATAATATAGAATCCCATATCATTAGAGAAGAAACATCATTATCTGGATCTTATCCATATCCACCTTCAGTATCTCTTCAAAATGAAATTCTTGGGGAGGAAGAGAAAACATCATCTATTGATCATCAAATTGAAGATGTACATATTTAGAAAGAATAAATTGAATTATTTCTAGAGGATTTACCTGGACATCATCCAAATTGAGATGTTGAGTTATATATTAACACAATTCCTAGTGTAAGACCTATTTCAAAGACTCCCTATAGAATATCCACTATGGAATTAGTGGAGCTAAAGAAATTATTAGAGGAATTATGTGACAAAGATTTGTTCACCTTAGTGTTTCCCCAAAGGGACCCCCTTTTCTCTTTGTAATGATGAAATATGGATCCTTGAGGGTGTGCATTGACTATATATAGATCAATTATTTTATAATAAATAACATGTATCATCTACCACACATTGATGATCTATTTGATCAACTTCAAAAAATCTCAATATTTTTCAAAGATTGACCTTTGGTCTGGATATCATCAACTGTGTGTTAGAAAGGAAGATATTCTGAAGACAACATTTCGAACCATGTATGGGAATTATGAGGTTACAATAATTCCATTTGGATCGATTAATACACCCTTCTTATTCTTGGATATAATTAATATATTTTTCAAGGAATATCTTGAATATTTTTTGTGGTATTTTTTGATGATATCTTGATATATTCTCAAATCTATCAGGACCATGAGAACCACTTATGGATTTTTCTAGAGATCCTTACAATAAAAGAGTTATATGCGAAGTTTAGTAAATGTGATTTTTCACATCAAACTATTTCTTTTCTTATCCATATTATCTCTAAGGATGGAATATTAATTGGTCCTATCAAGAAAATGGAAATCCATGAATGGTATAAGACAACTAACATAGAAAATGTATATATATTTATTAGCTTAGTAGGTTAACATCTCCATTTTGTATGTAATTTTTTCATATTGGATAACCTACTAACCAATCTCACACATAAAGGGGTTATGTTCATATAGAAAAAAGAAGGTAACAAATGTTTTGAATAATTGAAAATTAGATTGGAAAATGCTCTAATTTTGAAACTTCCATATATACATGATAGGTTTTTGAAAAATAATGATCCCTCAAACAATGGAATGTGTTATTTCTATATGAAAAATGATAAAGTTAATGTTTATTCATCAAAGTAGTTGAAGATTCATGAACAGAATTATTTAAATAATGATCTTGAGTTAGCAGCCGTAATCTTTTCTCTAAAAATATGGACACACTATCACTATGGTGAAAAATGTGAGATATATATGGATTAAGAGAGTTTGGAATACATTTTTACACTGAAAGAACTCAACACGAGTCAAAGGATATGGCTAGAGTTACTCATAGATTATGATTGTTCAATATACTACCAACCAAGAAAGGAAAATAATGTGGATGATGCATTAAGTAGGAAATATCATGGACTTCTGACCCAAATAAAGATGAAGAGAGTCTTATATTTAGGGATCTAGTAAATATGGAAATGGGAATTGTTAAGGAAGAGGAAACATTATTCATTTTTCAAATTATTTCCAAATAAGCTTTCCTAGAGAAGATAAAAAGCTCTAAATATAATTATGAGAACCTTCAAAAGAGAATTAAATATGTTAATAATGGAACATTGGTAGACTTCTTGTTTGAGGATAGAGTTTGGAAATTTGAAAAGAGGTTATGTGTTCCATCAATACCTGAGCAAGAAATGGAACTATTAGATGATTTTTATAGCTGAAATTTCTCTATACATTCTGGTAGTACGAACATGTATAGAGATCTGATGAAATTTTTTTGGTGGAATAACATAAAGTGAGAAATTGTTGACTTTGTGTCAAGAGTTTCTAGTTTTACAAAAAGTGAAGTCCAAGAAAAAACATCCTAGTCAAGTCAAGAAACCTCTAACTATTCATATGCGGAATTGGGATGACATTACAATGGATATTTTCACAGGACTACCAAAATTACCAAGAAGGAATGATACAACATGGGTAATTATTGATCATCTTTCGAAATCAGCACATTTACATCCTATAAGAGAGGATTTACCACTTGAGGAACAACAAGGACTATATATTAATGATGTTGAAAGACTTCATGGTACATATATAATGATTTTTTCTAATCAAGATCCCCGATTTACATCAAAATTCTGGAAAAGTCTTCAGAAGAATTTGGATTCCGAGCATCACATAAGTGCTACTTATCAACCCCAAACTGATAGATAGTTTGAAATGAATATTCAAACACTTGAAGAAATGTTGAGATCATGCTCACATTACTTCCATGGTATAAGGTATAATTACTTAACCTTTTGGAGTTTTCCTATAATAATTGTTTCCAATCGAGTATTCAAATGGCACCATATAATGAATTATAAGGAAAGAGATGTTGAGGTCCAAAATGTTTGGATGAAGTTAGTGAGAGGAAAATTATAGGCCCAGAACATATTAAAGAGACAATGACAACTGTTAAGATAATTCATGACCATATTAATTTATCCCAATGTAAGAAAAAGAGGTATGCTGATAACCGAAGAATGGATTTGGAATTTCAAGCTGGAGATCATGTGTTTCTAAAAGAATATCCATGGAAGGGTGTCTTAAGTTCCGGTAAGAATGGGAATCTTAGCCCTAGGTACATTGGACCATTTAAAATTAGGTAAAGAATTTGACATGTAGCTTACCATTTAGTGATCCCCCTAAGCCTATCCAAAGATAATGATGTGTTCCACATGTCATTGTTAATGAATTACAAGCCAGGCCTAATGCATGTACTCATTTGAGATGAAATAGAAATGGAATCTACATTTTCATACTATGAAGAGGCTATCAAGATTATCAACATAAGAGATAAAGTATTCAAAAATCAGACAACTCAGATGATAAGGGTTCTTTGCAGAAAGCATAAAATGGAGAAATTAACATGGGAATCTGACGATGTTATGAAGAGGAACCACCCATATATTTTTAGAGGGATATATACATGAAATAATTCGAGGGAAAAATTTATAAAGGAGGGAATAATATAACACGCTAAGATATTTATGTTATGTTTCTTCTTAAATAATTTAAATTCATTAAATAGCTTATTTTGAATTAAAAAATGAGTCTCTGAAAAACCAAACTTTGTTATAGTAGATAGTTATAACCTAGTTGTTAAATTTTATTTTTCCACTTTTGTGTTTTGAAATTCAAAAAAACGAACAATAACAGTTTCATTAAATATGGTATTTAGAGTCTGATAAGATCAAGTTAAATTTTTGGTCAATAGTAACTTGTCCTTATGAATAGTAATGTTACCCTTATAAATAGTAATGTAAAATTATTAATAGTAATATGACACTTATGAATAGTATCTTCACCCATGAAAGTATAAATAAAATTTTGGTACCATATAAATGAAATTGAATATTTTAAAAAGTAATAATTAAGTGTTGGTATTTTTCTAAACAAGAAATACTTAATTACAATTTTATAATTAATAAATTTTTTTAAATTATATTTCATTTTCATATAATTTTTCCTGAATAAATAATTTTTTATTCTATTATTTTAGGATAATTTTATGATACCTCAGTTAATTTTTGAATGTATTATAAAATCGGTTAAAATTTTAAAATATGTATTTTTTATGTAAATAATCGTTTTAATTTAAAAATTAATTTCCTATACTTAAAAAACAATTATAATAAAAAGTATTTCATATTTGGATTCTATATGTCAAAAAACTGTAATGGTGGATTTTTGGGATTTTTCTGAAATACATGAATTTTTGGTGAATAGTGAAATTCGATAATTTTTGAAATATGATAAATAAATGAATTTATATATCATTCAAGAGTCATGGATGATGTAAATGTAAGTAGGTTTGAACTCACATGAACTTATTACTATTTTGGGTAACATGAATCAATAATATTGCATTTCTTGAGCAAAATAATAAAATAATGAATAAAATATTGAGAAATCACTCCTCTCATCTACTATAAAAAACCATCACCCCTCTTCCTTTGACACATATAAAGCTTTGAGAATTTCCTCAATTATACCAAATACTATTTCAAATCCCCTATCATACATCGAAGACCTTATGGTCTCACCAAAAGTCTAAAAATAAAGGCTTTAAAGGGATTCTAAAGGGGATAAATTCAAGAGGTAACCATCTTCATTCTTTTCTTTTCTTTAATTTTCAAGTTTCTTATTTGTTTATTATTCTCTCCTAAAATCCAATATCCAAATGATAATGATAACTCAATTAAAATATATATACTATAATTATATCCAGTTTATGGAAGATACATCATCAATGTCCTTACTCTCTCACTTTTTTTAAAAACGAAATTATTTTCCTAGATGTACCGATTTTTAACCTTCGTGGATGACGAAGTTTTGTTCATCAATTCATACTTATAGTCTAGTAATGAAACCATATTTATGGTTGAACTAGATTATAAAATATATATTATATATTATTTAAGGTTCTGGAACCATTTTATATACATGATATTAAATAAAGGAACAAAACTAGTTCAGTATGATAAAAAATATCTAAAATTGAGGTAAACGATTATCATTAACATGTTATCTAATGAATCATCTTTAAACCATATATACAATTGATATGTATAAACATTCTAACTTCTATATTTTCATTAATAACAGTTAATTCCAATTTTAGATAATTATATCCATTCCACATGAACTCCATTACTCATAGTTAAGCTAACCACTCATGAAAATCAAGTAATCAAAAACTCCAGAATGACAGAATTCAGTCATATAACTTATCAAGAAGGAAATAAATGAACATAATAAAAATATAATGAATCAAATACATGTAGAAAATTTTCTTAATTAATTAACTAATGGAATAAATTTTAATATCCAGTTTGTTGAGATCAATGGAAGAACACATTCAGACATAAGTTAAGGGGTTTCTAATCTCACTTTTATTTTGTGAGATTTACATTGTTCACCACTTATTTCTTGTATGTGGTGTATGTGTGATGAAATTTGATATATAATAACATTTTTTATATTTATATTCATTTTATTAAATGGTTCATTTAATGATTAATAATTTTTTGTCATGCGGTTTGATTTATTACAATGTGGTAAGGGAATTCATCTCAATTTCTATTTCTTTGAGACTTACATGGTATTGTGAACCTAATAGTTTTTATGTTGTGTGTATACTTCCACTTTGAGATAATTTTTCATTTGAAATTACATTACAATTAATATCCATATTATTGTATAATGAATATGATTATAGTCTTAGTTATATACCATTTAACTTACGGTGTTTATTTTGAATGTTTTTTATCTGTGGAAATATTGATGAATCTGTATCCTATACTCATCATGGAAATTGATGATCCATATTGTTTTGGAATTAAATATTTGTATAAGAATTATTTTGACTTTTACTTATGAGTGGGGTTTTCTATTTTCCCTCAATGAAACGAAAGGTCTCATGAGACAAAATTGTTATTGAAAAACCATTCGAGTTTGTTTCCAAAAAATGATCCAACAAGTTTCTACCCAAAGACTTAAAATATACGATGGTATGGTGGTTCATGTTCCAGATACATGACATCCAAATAATAATAATTTTCTGTATTCAGTATTCATTTCTTACTATCCATGAGGTTTTCACGATGACAGAATCTATGGATGCACATTCATTCTCAGTTTATTGATGGTGTGAGTTTTTAAATTATTCACCAAGCCATATACATTACATTTAATTAATTATTATTCAATTATTATTATTTATTTATTCCACTATATGTAACCCATATAGAGAATTTCATCCCACCCCTTCCATTTTTTCCTTCCCTAAGTTATGAAGAAGAGATAATTTATTGAGTTTTCAAGGATATAGTGTATTAACTTCTATTATGTATTATATTTTGTTTTCTTTTCCCATTTTAAAATGGGTTAGATGTATGTAAAATGATTCTTCAAGAGTACTAAACTGATTTTCCTTCTGAATTTTTTTCCTTGTAATCATGTTAATTAAATAAAGTAATGCATCGACTCTGGGGTTTTGGGGTGGAGGAGTTTCACAATAGAAATATCTTTGAGAATGATTCTATGATTTGTCTCAATCATTTGAGATGGATATGATTTCTCATAAGTAAATAAAAACCACACTTGAGACAATGGATTTGAAGAAGATTCATTCTCCTCAATACACTTGTACAGAATTAGGGGATTCTTTGGGATGTGAAGAGTGATCGCCCTTTCCCAAAAATTGATGTTGGATTTGTATAAATATAGCAAATCCATGAAGAATATAGCATCAAATTCCACCAAAGGAAGTAATATAAAAATTTCTAGGAGTTTTAGTCCATAAACATTAACTGGGGATGAGTGATTACCCTTTACAAATTTTATGTTTTCATAGATAACTCAACCTCCATATTTTGAGGTGGTCTTTGAATTGTTATAATAAACTTACAAGATATAACAAAATGTGTAGAGCCAGAATAAAATAGTAAGTTTACTATTCTTGAATGAGTAACCATTATACCTATCACCACATAATTTCTATGATCCACCTCAACATTAGTGATGTCCTAATATTTTCCTTCCTCCTTTGGCTTTAGTGGATGCTAATACCGATTACCCTCAAGTACATGAGGTTTAGTGAACTTGCTTGCATAGTGCCCTTTCTCTTTATAGTTGACGCATTGTACTATATGTGGTTCACTCTTTTATTCCACCACATTGTCTATATTCGTCATTTATCTTCAACATTAATGATCTTGGTGGCCTACTCTCCCAAATAGGAATAATTTTCATATCCCTTTGAGGCAATTCCCATAATGATTAATTACACATTTTTTATATGTGAGTGGTTTATATTTATTTCCACCTTTTCATCAGATCCCCCAGCTTGAACCACTATCTTCTGATTCATCTCTCTATACTTATGGATATATTTTCCAAAATACATCTCCACTTTGAGATCATATCAATCAACTCCTTCATGACTCCAAAATTCTCATATTTATAGATCTTTTCAATGGTTTGGTTTTATTCAATAACTATTAAATCTATTTCTCTATAATTTTTTATAAAAATCCTAAAAAATACATTGAAATCCTTGTGATATTTTCTTTTATTGCTTTGATAGATTCACCTTCCTTTCGATTTATATCTATGAATTCTCAATCTATCTTTGAATAAATATTTTAGGGAAATACTTATTATGAAAAATTATCTTAAAGACGTCTCACTCCATCTATTTAATTTTTCCCATCAATTTGTTGTGTTTAATCAACAACCACTGTTGGTTGGCCTCTCCATCTAGACGATAAACAACCAGAGTCACCATCTCTATCTCATAACATCAATACATAGAAAAGATATTCTATATTTAATTTAACAACTATTCCATGAATAGTGGATTGGATGATCCAATAAATTTCAATGGTTGATGCCACATAAAATAATCAATATCTAGTTGCTCCATCTTAGGTGATGGAGGAAGTTCAACATTATTCAGGTTATTGTTCATGGCATAAGATAACTAGTTAAGCATCTCCATGAAATTTTGAACTCCACCTTCCAAGGCATTGGGGTTGTCATTAAGGAAATCATTGTATTACACCTTGTATGGGTTGTTGTCCTAATTTCTTCTAGTTCCCATCATTTTCAAAAAAAGAAAGGTTTTAACAAAACAATATTAAATGAGTCCTGAATAATTAAATTATCCTTTTTTTTAACTAACAATAAAGGCATATCTTGTGGTATACCTATGTTTAGAATTTTATAAAAAATTATTCTTGGGAGATTACATATACTTTTCCTTTTACTAAGGATTTTCACTATGGTTATCTAATCCTAATTCCAAAATTAACTAAACCATTATATGATACCAACTATTGCGAAACTGATTTGTTTACTTTACTATTACATCATTTTTTATATACACAACATAATATTCATAAAAACCAGTATATAAAGGTTTACTTTCTTAGGAAAATTAGGTCCATACATAAATTTTACATAATAAAACATAAAAATTTCTTTCTTTCTTTCTAATCTAGGTTTTTTTGGCCCTCATGTTATACATAGAACAATTAATCACCTGAGGATATAAATCAAAAAAGTGGTGAGATAAAATCCCAATAAGAGGATAGATAATGAAATAAATAAATATAACATGGGTGAACATAAACATCATGATAACATCATAATCTTGAGAGAAAATTAGATAAAGGAGTGGAATGTGGAAATTTATAAAAATGAAACATCATGTCTTTGTAGTCAACCAACACACATATTTGTGAACAATGCTCACATCATGTTCATGAATAACAAATGTTCATCATCATAAAATCATCATTATGAAAAAATATAGCATCATTTTTATGCATATTTACCATAATATCATGATATATATCACATTAACGAATTCATTAGAGTACTATATAATTTAGAGTGAACCCGTCACATCTTAACATTTACATAATCATGCATGCCACATAAAATATACATTAATATTAGACATAAAATCACCCATGGAAAGGAAATTGGTTCCATGATAATTTCCTAAGGAATACATTCATGAATAAACCATTAATTTTGGAAAATAAGAACTGAAAATCATACTTGGTATCAGAATCGTCAATCTTGAGTTAAGAGGAAACAATCTCATGAGAAGTAAACACGTATTTTAGAAAGTAACATTATTTTTGGAAAAATATATAATTTTTTCATAAAATCATTTTAGAAGAATGTATATCTGAATAAAGAAAATGTAATGAAATGATATTATTTTCTAAGATTATTATAAGAACATCCTCACTAAAATTTAGTATGAAATAGAATAATCCAAATAAATGAAATTGGGTTTGGGAATTCCCCTTACCTAATGTATGAATGCTTTATTATCTTTAATATCCTAGATAAAAAAAATTAAGCTCATGAATGAAAAATTACATAACCTCTTATACATATTTTTGAATCATTATATTTTTATTATGTTCATTTATGGTCATTTTGATGAGTTAATGTGTTCAATTTCCTCATTAGGAAGTGTTCCTTTTCTTGGTTTTCATGATAAATTGACTTGTATACATGAATGGAAGTTCATTTAAAATGGGGATAATTATCAAGAATTGATATTATAATATCTTAATTAAATTCCAAAATATTAAATTTATCTTATAAATAATTTTTGATATGGTATTAAAATGAATCATTAGACAAAAATATAATTATAATGTTTTAGTTAATTTTCTCAGGTTTCGATCACAATAAACTCATTTAGTTTTATCATTTAGTATAATTATTATATCATAGTTATAGAACAAAAAAATCGTTATAAAATAAATTTGAAAGAAATCAACCGTTAAAATGGTTTTAAGACCTGCCTTGAAGGCAGTAAAGGAAAATGAGAACTTGACATTTGTGAAGTTGATAAAAAACCTCATTGATGTCGTTTTTTTAGAACACAAGGTAGAGGAGATGGGATTTAAGGATTTAAGTTTTACATTAGAATAATAAAATTAAATTTTTTGTAAGTTATTGGAGTTATCATGATACTTGTATGAGGTAAGGTGATGAGATAATTAGAAAATAAAACAACTTTAAAAGAAAATAAAGAGGATATTACCTCTTGAAACCTTCTTCTTGATAACATCCTTTTAGAGATTGGTTTTGGTATTTTATTTAGATAAAACTATTATAAATTTGGGGGAGGTTTTTTGGGAAGAGGTTTGGGTAGAATTTAGATATGGATCAAAGCTTAGAAGGTGGGAGGTGAAGAGGTTACGAGGGTTGGCATTTATAGGGGAGCAAAGTAGTGTTTTCTATTTTTTTTTCATTAGTTTATTATTTTGGCACAAGAATATGAATAGTTTTAACCTTATAAATAATTGTATTATAATAATAAAGAATATTTATAGATCTTGGGATTACATTAAACTTACATAAATAATGAATAAAAAATCCATGTATTTAGCTTTTTTGTAAATTATCATATTTTACTGTTCACAAAAACTAAAGTATTTTATAAAAATCTCAAAAAATTTCCCTACCCATATTTTGACATGTATAATTAAAAAATAACACCATTTTATGACACTAAGTTTCTAAATATTTTATATTTATTTTTTAAATAAAATCTAAATTTAGTCAAAAAAACAAATTTTAAAATTATACCGATTTTATGACACTTTGAAAAATTATTTAAGGTCTCATAAAATTATCTTATAATAATAGTAAAAAAATACTATTTATAAATACATTTTATGAAAATAAATTTTATTTTAAATCACTATATTAATTATAAAATTATAAATAAACATTTATGTTTCATAAGAATAGAAGAAATTAATTAATAATTTTTAAATTATTTATTTATATATAAGATGATATAATTATATCATATTTTCATTTATAAGATGCCGAAATTTTATTCAATATTTCATTGAAAATGATACCATTATATTGGTTGGATTACTATTCCTAACGGAAACATTATTATTCTATAGGCCATGTTACTATTCGATCAAGATCAGTTCCTTAATTTCGAGAAATACACCTATTTCATTCATTCATCATTTACAATGTTTTAATTGTGTTCACAATGTTATTTAATGTGGTTTATACTATATGATATAATTATAAGAACATAATTACCATTTATAAACGTTTAGTTAATTACAATAAATCCCATTAATTAATCATATATTGTATAAAATATATGATTATTATTCAAAATAGATTTATAATAAACCTATATTTATTATACATGTGGTTTATACACATATAAAAGAAGTCGAACATGATATAAGGGTTTATCATATCACTTTTAATTCTACGAGAGATTTGAAATTTTCACCAGTTATTTCTTTGGTGAGATGTATATACTTCCGTAATTATATATTATATACTGAATCCATTTACATTCATGGTATTTAATGTTTCATTTGATGAAATTTCTTATGGTTTTTACAATTTTGAATTCACCATAGTTGTGACGGTTTATTTAACAATATCAATATTATTTGAGATTATTTTTCTATAAGACTATACTGGTGGATTAATTTGATATTTATATCTTAAAATAAATCTAGTTTCTTCTCATATGGTTATTAATTATATTTTTAAATTAATCATTCAATTTTACAACTCTTTGTTACTTAAAATGTTAAAAAAAACTAACTTTATTTCTCTCTTCGACCGAGAATATTTTTTCATCAAAATCCATGGTCCCTAAAAATGTTTCCAAATATGATTTAAAAATTTTCTAAATAATTTATAAAATAAATTTGTACATATTTTTAATTTTTTTAAAAATTATTGGAATGAATTATCATGTCACTTTTAAAACAAGGGTCATTTGGATTTTACAAAAAAATGTGAAATGAATCATTGTTTTAACAGTATAAAGTGAATAAAAATTTCCACCGTCATGAACAATCAATTTTTTGAAGCTTATTTTACAAATTTTCAAGGGGTATTTTAAAAGAAAATTATTTTCAAATGTATTTTAAAATTTTTGTTTTAAAATGTGATTATTAATGTGCATAGAATGTTTTCCACAATAATATTTTTTAGAGACTTTTTTATGATATATCTATTCAATGTTGACATAAAAATATTATTTTACTTATGATAAACTAGGTATTTTATTTATTTATTTATTCCTTATACATTCCTTGGTTGGTTTATGATCAGTTTTATTAAGTATGTACAATTTTATTATAATTCACCATATTATATTGGATGGTTTGTTATTAGGCATATTTGACTAGGGTAAGTATTAACCTTTAGTATTTTAGGTTTTCATTAAAAATGTTTATATTGATTATGTTTTTACACTTTAATATGATGAATGAATTAGACTTAGTTAGTGATGAGTGGGGCCTAGTTATAGAAATCCCCATGATGCATCGACATATCTCTTGATACTAATAAATTGGACAAATTAGATGAGTGTCTGCACATAGATTTAAAATACAATGTAAACGGTCTTGAAAGTATGTTTTAGATATCTAAAATTATGAATTCTCTCATTATGATATTTTTTATTGGTAAAAATTTGATTCTTATATTAGTTTAAATATCAATTGATAATTTTCATGACTATGTGATTCATTATATAGATTTATTTGATCATTATTATTTATTCTATATTATGATCAATTTATTAATTAAATGAAATGGTTTTTAGTTATTTACCTTTCCATATTATTTATACTTATTTATTAATTATTTCTTCCACTATAAGCATACCCTTACTGATCATCTAATCTAACCACTTTCTTATGTTTTATTTTCCATAGGATACGAGGAAGTGTTTTTTGATTGATAAGTGAGAAAACACTATGAGGAATAATGGAATTCTCAAAGAATTATTTTTTATATTTTATATTATTAAATGTATGTGAAAATTAACTATTTATCTAGTTTACAAAAACTAATAATCAATTTAGTATTTTTGGATGTATTACCATGTATCTCATGCCATTTGTATAAAGTTACCATTAACTCTTGGATAATAAGTTAGGGTATTTACAAATCATATGGATAAAGTGAGGTGACCCATAACCTCTCTAACTTGTATTTGGATTTTTATTAACTTATTTTGAGATAATAACTTAAATTCAAATAATATATATATTTATTATATATGGGTGATTTATATTTAATTACGAGACTTTATCTAGTTGAAATTTTTCAAATGGGGAAAGGTTTGATTTAATCATTTGTGTTTGGTTGTTTGACAAAAATTCTAAGGGTTTTTTGAATATGTTTAAAAGAATAATTTGGGAAAATATACCTATATAGTTTTTATAGGATGATAATAGATAGGAAAGTAAAAGTGAATATGAATTTTTCATATGGAAACTTTTGAAATTATTATTCAAAATTCATGTTTACTATAAAAAATTCACTCAAATTGGTATAAAATTATTGAATAATGTTTCATTTCAATATTTAGGGGTATCTTATATTCAAGATTTGATAATAAAATCCAAAGCGGGAAATTTTTATGGATTATAATTTATTGATATAAATGTAGATATTATATGGATAAACATGAAATGGATTTGAATGGAGTTATTACTTGAGGTTCTATTCATTAATGTTTTGGATTTTATTTTTAACACATCTATCATTTTGAATCTCATGTAAATATAAAGGTAGTTGAATCATGTTTTCAGTGATGGATATTGACGATAGGATATTAGAGAGTAAGTGTGTTGTTTGACTATAATTCTATTTAATGTAAGAAAAAAAATTCAATGATGTGGAGAAAACTACAAAATTTTTTATGACTTAAGTAAAATAGATTTTAGAGGTTTAAAAAATCCATGGGGTGATAACTATATTTAATAGAAAAATCCATTATCTCCATGAGTATAATAAACATTATCTTTATCCTGGTGATTAATTAATGGTAATTGTCCTAAATTCTCATAATATGATGTTGTAAAAATGTCATGGTTCTACTATTGGATAAATAAATCAGAGACTATTTATGGAACTATGATTGAGGTAGAAAAATAGTAAAAACACAATGTCCTAATTTTTCCGTCATGGATGTTTCATTATAATTTAATTCATGTTTCCCAAAACCATATTTAAGATATGATCATGGAATTTTATACATATAAAAAATGATAATTGATATCTCTATGATGTATTGGTACTTTTCAAGGTATTAATGTTGTTAGGTGGTATAATATAAAAATTCCCTTAGTTTTTTCCATACCATATTGTTGTCTATTTGAAAATGAAAATTCAAGTGATTTTGAAATATTATATGTGTATATTACACATACATTACAGAAAATTGATCCTTACATTTCATTTTCAAGTCAAATAGGTGAATTGCCATGTGTTTTAATGGATGAAATTAAAGTATATGATGTTGGAAGTGAGTATGGTAGTCGATTTTGAATTCAAAATTCAAAATTCAAAGAATGAATGTGAGTTAGATATAGTAATATTGTGATGAATAAAAGAGAAAGAGTTTAAAAGAGATATAAGTGAATAAAATATATCAAGATTAGCGAATTATTACTTATTTTCTTCATTAATTTTGTTTTAATTTGAAACACTTGTAATTTATTATTAAAGACATTTTTGAAGAAGATGATAAATTTTATGGTGTAACGAGTGAAGTTATGAGATATTTATTAGTGATTGAAGATTTAATGATTCTTATTTCATTAATATATATCATTTGATAAGTGATGTATATTTTAATTCATTATATATTCATTTTAATCAGTGTTTTACTGAATAATTCATTTTTTTAAGAATTGAAGTGTAGTTGATACTCATATATATAAATGTAAGGTTTCAACATGGACATTAAAGACTCATTTTATCATACCACTTGAATATTATCATATTTATTATATAGGAACACATATTTCATTTTGGAAACATATAAATGTTACTAGATTTCAGAGATATACCATTATCATTTGTATCTATTATTATTATAGAAAATCATACACTCTTAAGTTTTTCATATTATTCCATTGATTTAGCTATTACGACTGGATAGAGAACCTCATAAATTAATTTTCCCTTTGTGTTAAATTTTTCTAATTTTGTGTAACTAAATTAAGATATCAATAAAGTAAATCATCTTAACTGATGAACTATATTTTAATAAATATTTTACTTTCATACCCCTCCCTTAAATGATTTTCACTAATTTATATATCAAACTGAGTATGCGAGATGGGGTATTCCATTAGTCAAATACAAAGTGTTAGACAAGTTAACAGAGGAGATAAGGCATCAAAATTTTTGGGTAAGAATTTCCATGTGTCATTTGGTATTTTACTTCATCGACATGTATTATGCTTTAAAAATATATTTTAAAAAATAAAACAAATGTTAAAAGAAAAATGTGTTTATAATATATATATATATATATATATATAATAAAAAGAGATAATCATCAGTGGAATTGTTCATTGAGATTTCATTATTTTAACTCTTTGTAATACATTAAAAAAAATCCAATTATTATAATTAATTTGAGTGATGGATATTGTTCTAGAATTTGAAATATAAATCATGTATTAGGCTTAAATAGAAAACGACTTCATCGATTCCATTATGTTTTTGATATCATTACCCACAATTTGTTTTTCAGAAAATCATTATAAAATACCTCATATTTGATAATTTTTTCATATCTATTTGGGATGATAAATAATAATGATGGAACTCTTACAAAAAATTATCCATATTTTTTAGAATGAGGAAAAAGATTCATATATATACATATTGAGTGAAGTGTGATATTAATTCCTTTTAAGGAAGTTTCTAAAGTGCACATGGATGGAAACAAGAGGATAAATTTTTTCATAATGGAGTATAAGAGAAATAAGTTGAAATTATTTCATAAATTAAGCACGATGAATTTTTAAGTAAAATGAATTACAAATATTCTATTAGTTTTAACTCGTGTATTGAATTTGACCTGTGTATATTATCTTTTTCGTTTGAGATAAAATGGGTAAGTGTGGGAATATAGGTAAATCATAATATTTACAAATAATTTATATTTAATAAAATATATAATTCCCCAACATCAATCTATATACAATTATTTAATAAAAACATAAAGGTATAATAAATTCGAAAATTTCATAAGAATTCAATTTTTCCATTTTTAATGAACTCTATAATTTTTGTAATATAATTTTATATGGTTCTTTTTTTAAATTTTAGTTTTTATAGTATTCTTTATTAATCAATCTATAATTAAAATTTGAATCATTATTTATTGGTTTTAATATTTAGAAAATAATTTAACAAATGAAGTTAATGTAATATTAAAAAATCAAACACATAACAATTTCCAAATTTGTGACATAACTTGTTGGTCTAGGATCAGATTAGGTTAAAATATGGACACTAAAAAGGAAGGAAAACAATTCATAAATTTATATGTTACATTAATGTCAAAATCAAAAGTTTATAGGATCAATGAATTAGCATAAAAAAGAATTCCTTTTGACAAAGATTCTAAAAATTCCATTTTTTTATTCCACCTATCAAATATCCAATGAATATGTAATTTGAATAATGGTTTGATAGAAATTTATTGTGTAAGGATAAATGTATAAAATAAAGGAACAATGAATCTTTAAGAAATATAAAAATAGAGAGTTCAGGGAAGAGTTTTATTTGGAATTATAAACATACTTGAATGGAGAAAAATCTACTGGAGATAAAAGAGTATCATTTTATATTTATTACTCTTTTATTTTTCCCATAATGGATAGATAAATTTTTTAATCATCAATTGAGGATACATCTCTTAAAATATAGTTATTCTATTTTCATTATGTTTACAATATTTTCATGATCTTAGTTTAGAGAACTATGTGTCTCACCGTGGCATAAATTTTTTGAACATGATAAATTGATGTCTTTGGTATGGAATATAAGCTCATTGGATGAATAATTATTTATTTTTATTATTATAAAAATCCATATAAGTCGGGGTTCATACTAGATTCATTAGTAATCTGGTGGTAGTGGGAAGTAGCCTAGTTTCATAGCTATGCTCACTAACTAACTGAGTATCCTGTACCAGGTGGATGGTGGACCATGACCTAGAAGATTGTGGGGTGCATGGGGCAGAATAAAATTCGGTTTTCTGCTCTTTTGATCTTCCAAGCACCCCCAGTTTTACCCCTCTAACATAACATTTTTAGATCCAATTGGACATAACCTTTTCTCTTCATCCCTCTTAGAAATACTCCTCATCCAAGATGGATATAGATGTAAATCATTGGTGAATCCAAAATAGATCCTTATATCTTATTCAATTTTATACTCCTTCATCCTACTTCGGTGTTGGATCCTATTTTCAATTGTTGTGGATGATCCTCTTGGAATGTTTATAAATTTATAATCCTGTGATGTCAAAATTTTGGTTGAATCTTCTTCCCCTCCATTATATTGACTCTCAATTGATCAATGAATTATCATTAAATAGATAATTGTATGAAAATTACCTTAGATATTGATGGAATTTTGAAAGATCAATTAGGCATTGGATCGACATCTCTAGAGGATATTCTATGATGATGATCACATGTTGTTATTGGGTGTTTCATTTGAGGTAAATTTCTTGATAATTAATTATATGGTTTTTCTTTAATTTTTGATTCATTTTTCATCAAAATATATAATTTTTTTGATGTTTTTACTCATATTACAACTAGGAGTGTGTTAAGAGTGGTTTTAACTTCATTGGACAACACTGTGGCTAAGAAAAATTATTTTTTTGGCTTCTCCTTAATATTTACAATTTTAATGTATTAAATTCGACTTTTGTTATGGATGAGTGATAGGGTTTCAACCGAAATGAAGTTGGTAGTTCTTTATGTACCTTCCATGGATGTTTGGTCATCATTATAACATGGAAATAATATCCATCATGCCTTCAAAAAGTGAGCATTATATTCTTATTTCATATTTTTATATAAATATTTTCAATAATATCAAACTAGTTACAATTATTTTTGTAGAATTCCTTGAATTGGGAATAACTTTATTGAGGGAATTAGAGGCCAAGTAAAATTTTGAAACTCAAAAAAATATGGTTTGACATTCTTGGATTTGAGTTAACTCCATTTAAGGTAGGTGGTCCTATGTACTCTATCATTTGTTTTATGAATGGATTATTTTTATTTTAGTTTATGTTTACCGAATTATCTAAATGACATTTAAATTCATAATTGTGTTGAAAACATTTAAATATTAATAAATTAATGATCATAAACTCTTAATTAATTAATGTAACCTATTCCAATTCTAAATTAAATAACGATCATTGATAATTAATTAATTTAAGGGATTATCCTGAATGAATATTCACAAAGTGGAAAGGGCCACAATGGAACCATATGAACTAGTTTTTTGTCATCCAATGATTTTCAAGTCCTGATACCTCAAGAGTGAATTTATTTATATGGACATATTGATGTGTTTTTTCATGTGGGTGAATCCCATGATACCATGTATATTTATTTATGCACTAATTATTCTTAGATAGCGTAGTAGTCTTTTTTTTGATTTTGATCACTTGTGTAGTATCTAGGGATCATGACACTATGTCATGCTCTATCTATATATTAATTCTTTATCCATGATTTGATACCTAAATTGGATTAAATTTTTGGCCATATTTTATAGATATCACATTAGGGTGTGTGTATAGATCATGGTACCCCTTTTTGTTTTATATTTCTAGGTGTATTTACACATAGTTATTGTGAAATGTTTGATGATCATCTCATTTATTATGTGATGCTACTAAATGATCATTATGATCGGCTATTCCCCACATACATGTATGAACTACCTTATGTTTGATCTATCATGTTACCTCTAGAGGAACTGTTCTGGTATTCAAAGATAGATGAAATATCATGATTTGGTTATCCCTTAATGGTGTAGGTGCATGTATTATGACGATGAAAATAGAACATATAACAGGTCAGGAGAATAAAAAACTATTTTCCAGATCCATGATTGTTTTAACTAGGGTATAATGACCATATTGATATTGAGATACATATTCACTTTTTACCTTAAGGATTCCAATTGACACATTTCCTATATTATATGTGGATTATGAGTGACATGTTATATCAATGCCTGATATATTCTAAGAGGCATGTTCACTGAATACATTGATGATTCATAGAAACATCTATTCTCAATTCCATGTGGATAATGAGTGACAATATTTATCAATACTGAGTGGACCGACCTTGTGGGTAGTTTATTTTCACTCCCCACATTTAGTATGGTTATCCATTTTGCAAGGACCCAAAACCAGGTATAACCAAGGATCATGGGATCTTGGTAAAAACATGATGTAACACATGGTTGTTATTCTTGAATGTTCTTGGTGATTAATTTATTCTATCATTATAATATTTTCCCTATTTAATTTATTCTGAGATTATTACATTTATTTGTTTGGGTTCTGGACCATGTTGGGGGTGTCCTACTGAGGTGCACTCAAACCATTCATAGGTGTAAATAGAACTTGGGATCTTGTGAATCCATCAATTATTGAAATTATTTGTTGGGACAATGTCTAAGTTAATCATTGAGTGGGAAACACACAATTATTATTGAGGTTAGATGTGGTGAGGCTAGGATTTTCAAATCCTCTTATAATTTTTTTTTCATTTTCCTTGTTTGTATTTGTGATCGACCTGATGTGTTGTCAATTTTATATTATTTTTATTACTATTCAATCTGTTGTTTCCACATTCTTTAATTAGAGATTATATTTTTTTGAATAAATGCAATCTAATTTTATTTTGTAAATGTTTGGTTATTTATTTTTTATTTTATGTTATTATTGAGGGTATATTTTCCCTATGGTTCCAAATTAGTCTCTCAATACTAGTGTAAATCCTTTTCTGTATGGGTAGGTGAGCCTATGGTATTTCAAAGTTCAATAATAAAAAAAATTATTAGATTTGGGAGGTTACAAAATGGTATCAGAGAACAAGTCATCTTGTTCATCCAACTTCAGAGAGATGTTATACATGAGACATAGGATTGTGTCATAGTTTTTTTATGAAACTTTGTGTGGTTCATTATGGAATCCATTTTTTAGGGAATTCTAGGACACCCAGACATGAGATTGATTTTATCTGTTTGCATTGTTGTGACCAAATATTTTCAACTTCTGTGGCATGCATATATCCCCATGTTGTGATTTCACATAAATTTGAATCTTGATCGAATCTAAAAGAATCATTACAGGCATCAAATCTGGCATATAGGTTTCTCATGAAATATATGGGTATTTTGAATGATTTTACTGAGGATGGTGTATTTACCGATTTAGTTTCATAAACAAGTAATGTGTTAGCACACATGAATTCTGATGAATTTTTTTACGAACCCTTGTGTGTGTATAATTATGATAGAGGGTTATGGGAGACTACATTGTGGTGAACTGGGGTGGCGGCATTGATGATAAAAGTATATAGATGAAAATGAAGGTGATGATGATGATTTGGTACCTCTATTAATGAGTGTTATTGTGCGACTTTTTATTTAATTGTAAGGAACTAATTCTTTAGTAAGAACTTGCTATGAATTTTGATTGGTTATATCTAGTTAATTAAAAGTGCCAACTATAGTATATATGGGTTTTCCCATCTATAACCCATTTTAATTTCATTTAACTAATAATAGAATCTATGAACACTCAATTTGGTTACTTAATGTGATATTCCACCATTTAATATATGGATATTGTTTCTAGATGATGTTTTGTGGGTTGTGACCCTTGTGAAACCTTGTTCGGGTTTCATATAATACCTTGATCAAATTGAGATATAAATTTGGTTAATAGTGAGTCAGTGTCCCATACTATGTAATGGATACCAGGTGAGGATGTTCCCTATGATTGGGTTGTCAAGGAAAATTTCATAGGGGTATTTTTCAAAGATAAAAATTTCTTGTACATGTGGGTGACCCTTGGAAGGCCTATAAGAATATATTTCATGTTATCTTGCAACCTAAGAGTATATAGAACCTTGAGTTATAGTACACATTATATAATTTTGGGTTTCCAATATTTTTGGATAAAAACACACATGATTTGATACCCATTTTATGGGTGAAAATGGTCACACTCAATAGCTAGAATTTCACTTTTTTGAAGAGTATCATTACGAGTGATCGATTATGTAGAGATAGAACCTTATGGTTCATGGATAGTTCCAATGTAATGTGAGTCCATCTTTGAGGTTTATGAATCATGAAAGAATCACTCTATTATAGCAAAAAACTATAATCTCAATACATTGATAATAAATCTATGGTGTACGATAATCCATGCGGTGGTTATGTGGGGGTTGGTGAATGCATGGGTGGTGTATAGGCTATAGATAAAGTAATAGTTATGTGGATGAGCCTAGTGGAATTTTTGACCGATGTTTAGTAAAGGTTTTCAGTTCTCCATCACCCATGGTGTTAGTAATTGGTGAATTTATCATGAATATCATTGGGTTTGGCGGCCCCATAGTTAATACATGTTGATTTTTCTCTTTATCAGATGATGACATCGGCAACGATATAGGGTACTGTTGGGTATTCAACTCATGGTTTCATTGATATAGATGTCATGGTTCATTATATTGGACTACACAAGGGGACCAAACCCATCTGGGTTAGAATACATAACCCAAACCATAGAATATTGATAAGATTACACACATTGAGAATGAATCGTTGGATATAGTAGGGTATGTTTTATGAAATATAGGTATTTATATTCGATGGTGTTCCAATTATAAATTGGTTGAATGGATGGTCACACATAGGCATCATAGTTTATGATGAATAATAGGGGACTAAGAATATTGATGTGTTTATTATAGGTGAAAATAAAGACACTATTATTATGAGGAGGATTGACCAGGTCACATGTGAAATGGCCTCACTTTTTGAAAGGTTTGTAGTATTGTGTAAGTCTGACTATTGGACGGTCATGGTGACTCCTTAAGAATGATGTGAAATGGAATGAGATTATATTTTCATTCATTTACTATTTTATATTTGATTCAAATGAATCACTATATATAGACCAGATATGGGCTTCATGCCCTAAAAAAATAATTTCATTTGAGAGGGAGTCCGATCAATGGTGCATTGATGCACAGTTTAGGGAATTTTGGATTGTTAAAGTGTTTGGGGAACCAACCAAAATTTTCCATTGAATTTATTTTTATAATTTTATAAGGATTTTGAACCAATTTAATTATGACTCCAATGATTATGGAATCATTAATGGATGCTAAAATGTTTTTTTGGTTATTTATTCCATGTATATTTGTAGGTAGTTAGCTAGAGTTGTACTAACTAGTGTCTCTTAGTGAATCGAAATTCAGTGGGTTGGAACCCCAAAAAGATCATCATATTGAATATGGAGGATGTTTTTTAGGTTTAGTTGATTCCTTTTCAAAGTTTCGTGCTTTTGGTCATCTAGGTGGGTGATTCAAGGTTACTTGGTTTAGAATTAAGAATGATGATTGTTATTGACTCTTAAACCTTGAATTTAATTTATCAACATAGAAAGAGTTGACTTATAATATGTGTGCCACTAGGCTTATATTGTTTAATTTTTTTTATTGTTTTTATATTGGATCACCATCATGTTTTATAAAAATTAGTGGAAGAGACCATGGGGTGTCGAGTTTAATTGATATGGTGATCACAGTCTCAATGATGGATGATAGTGAGAATTTGGGTCAGCTTGAGGTGTTAATCCTTAGAGTAATATAGTGGAAACATGGTGGGTGTTCAAGAGTCTCCACATCCTTGATAAAATGTTTTACGTTGAGTATGGGATGTAGAAATATTTTCTTTTGTGACAATCAAGGTAGGTCGAGGTGTGTGATTCATGTGTTAACATAACTTCTAGAGGAGGAGAAGTGATACGGTGGGGATATTTTAATAGTTCGTTCCATTATGGTTATAAATTTACATGGGAACTGGAACTATTTTCTAGTTCTTGGACTATTCATAGAAATGGGTATCATACTACTATACGATTTGTATTAATATCCTAAAGATACGTTTTCAGACTGTAGCGTATGTTCATTGGATTGCTAATGGTATGTTTCATAATAGTGGAGGCTAGTATAATTAGACATTATTGTGGAAACCACCATCTATTTGGGGCTACCGCAATAGCCACCTTTTACCTAAGAGGGAGGAAAATAGCCCATCTGTGTGATGTGCCTTTTCCACCTAATGATGTTAGAAATGTTTGAAGGGCCTTCCATGGATAGTTAGTCATGATTTTTACTAGGTGGTGATATATAGTAAGTATATAAACCTTTTCCCTTATCATTTTATTATATGTACTATATAAATATTTAGGATAATTATAATTTATTTATAATTAATTAATTTGAATTTTTTTGTCTTGGGAAGAACTTTGTGGGGATAATTAGAGGCCAATTAGACATGGGTTAATAACACCAAGACACTAGGCCTTGATTAGATTTTTGTTGAATTTTTCTGAGGTATGTGGTCCCATGTAATCTACCTATGGTTTAGGCACGGTATACTTTTAAGTGATATGAGGTCTGCCACCTTAGTTTAATGTCATTTAAATCAACAATTATGTGATGAAAACAAATTAATTAATTAATTAATCATCTTAAACACTAAATTAATTAATATAACCATATATAATTCTTAATTTATTATTTATCCTTAAGACTTCATTAATTAAAGGGTCTAATCCTAATGTAAATGTATAAAATTTCAGCGGCCACAATGGACCCCTGTGCACTGGCCTGTTGCCGATCCCTAAGGGCTAAGGAGTGATCCATAAAGAGTGCCTTAATTTATATAGAAACCATGTAGTGTGTTGTTCATGTGTTTGAATCCCATGAGACTATATATACTGATTAATACCATGATTATTCTTAGATATCCTAATAGACCATGAATGATTATGATCACTTGTGTAGTTCTTATTACTCGGGATGACATGGCGTGCCTTATTTATATGTGTAATCTTATGTCAGGATGTGATACCGTTATTGGCCTAGAATATTTATAACACATGATATATATTTCTTGTGGGTTCATGTTTAGTTCACGAGACCCATTTATGGTGATTATTTTCAAAAGTATTCTTGCATAGTTGTTGTTCCATGTTTGATGATGATCACATTTATCATATGTTGCTACTGAATTAGTATAATGCTATGTTATTACTTAAATACATGTATACTCTTCCCTATTATGTAATCTATTATGTATCCTATAGAGGTATTTATTTAATATTCCAAGAGAGGTAATATTGCATTATACACATATCCCTTGGGGTGCTGTGCACATAATTTAAGATGATGATGATGAAACCGAGCATAAGGAAGGGGAATGATGACATGGTGGCTAGATCTGTGATAGTAGTCATAGGGATGTGATGACCATGTGGATGATGATTAAAATTTTCACTTCACTTTATGCCTTATATATTCTGAGTGAAACAATTTACCAATTCCACATGGATGTCAAGGGACAAGTTTTATTAATTCCATGAAGTTGTCGAGTGACATGTTCACTCGATTCCTTGAGGATAATAAGTAATATGTTATCTTGATTCTTATTTGATAATAATTGACATAATGTATCTATACATGTTAGAACATCCTTGTGTCTATTTTTTATTCACTCTTAGTATCCATTAGTATTATCCTTCTGACATAGAACTGAAGTAAGTACGGTCAGGGATCATGCCATCTTTATAAGCACCTGATCACTCAACACATGGTAGTTATTTAACATGTGTGATTAATTATTATATTATTCTTTCATAGTTATATTTTTCATATTTAGTTTTATATGGTCTTATCATATTAACATACACAACATATTATCCGTTGGGTACTAGACTTCAATGTTGGGGTCTTACTAATTTTTTTTTCAACCTTTGATGTGTAACCATGGTACTTTGGTACCTGAGAAGATCTTACATATTACAATTATAGGTTGGGATAATTCTTGGGTAGATCACCGAGTGAGTAATCTTGATATGATACTAGACACTAGGTTGAGGTGATTCTGGGATTCATAATTCCTCTTTTACTTTTATCATTTTCTTTGTTTGTATATGTGATTGACCAAGAGGGAGTTCAATGTACTTTTCCTATCATAACCATTGAGTGTATTTTTAGCATTAATTCATTATTGATGATATGATATTGGTATTAGTTTGCATTAATTGTATATTTTATTACATTTGCCTATTTAGTTTCTGATTGAAGGTACAATCTTCCCCTGGGTCCACCATAGAACATCCATACTAGTCAATAGCCTCTGGAATATGGGTAGGCATGTTGGAGATCACGTAGAATTCCAGATCAGATTTTTTGATTCAGTTCAAGATTTTATAATGATATATATAAAACTATATCTTTTTATGAGGTATATTATTTTTCATAGAACACCTGTATATAGATGTTTTGTATATAATGTTCTTCATTATTATCTCATGATTGAAAATAGTCTTTATCTTAAACATGTGACCATATAACTGTTGGCATATATCATTGGGGTGAATTTGTTTCCCTGAAAAAATTACTAATAACACTCACTTCTGCTAGAGTAAAAAATTGGTACATGAAAGAAAAAACATAAAAGGTAAAATCAAAATCGAAGACCCAAAAAATGATAAAAAAACTGTCATAATAAATATTCAAAATGTTGATTGGATCATTGATTTATGTGTTATGAAATTAAATATTCTCTTTGATTTAAGTGTTTTGATTATTATATATTACTGTCACTAGTTTTTATTTTTATTTAATGTAATTATTTGTTCAAATTATTTAATGTTATTTTTTACCATTATACATTTTTTTCATTTATTGTTATTATTTTCTAAATTTTTATTTGGCATCAAATAATTAGATATTTATCTTTTTTGGGATTGTTATTCTATGTTATCTGATTCAAATGTATTTAATTTTTGGATGTTAACTAGAGATTAACATTTTATATATATCCAGTTAATATTTTTACAAGTCATAAATCCTATATATGATTATATTTATCTTGCATACTCAATAAGAGTTGTGTATTATAATTTTGAATAGGAAAAATTGGGAAAAGAATAAAATATTACATATTATTTTTATTCTAATATAAACTGATTTTTCATTTTGTCAATTATCTTACATTTGGTAATGTAATATTAAATACCAAATAGTATTTTCATATTATTTTTATATAGTACAAATTTATAATAGTATAAAATTTTAAGTTGGAAGGATGATTCTTATATATCAAAATAATTAAAATAATTATTCATAAGAGATGAAATAATTATTCAAACATATGTTTCGAAAAAAAATAATTAATATTACGTGGCATCAAAATCATTTTTTTATTCTTATATGAAACTATATTATTATCTTTTCTCATATTATTTTGAAATATTCTAGATTCTACATGATTTTATCTCATTCAACACCTAGAAATACGAATTTATTATTATTTAAAGAATAAAATGCATAATATTTTTTATCTAGTGGTTGAAATTATATTTCATACATATATAAATACAAATGTGGATTTATTCTTGAAACATTATTTGGAATTATTTTATTCTTTCACATTATATATATTATTTTTAAAATGTGATACCCAAAAAAATAAAAAACTATAATTTTTATGAAAATAAATCTTGATTATATTTTCATAAAATATATTTAATTAACAATTATAAGATATTATTTCAGAGATGGTTTTATTGAAGACTAGAGCTATCTAATGAATTTAATGATCCTATTTTAATGAAGAAGAAGATTAATCAAGTCTATAATAGTGTTTTAATAGTGGTATTATTTTAGGATTTTTTTCACCATATATTTAGGATCTATTGTCTCTAAATGAAATAAGATTAGCAATTTCGAATAATTTGAATTATGAGGAGAAATTTAAGATATTGAACACTATTTTATTACTAGAAAGATGATCCATATTGAATATACATATTCCTACTATTTAGTAGAATATTAAATATTTTTGGCATAAATTATATTTATAAATATTATATATATATATATATATATATATATATATTATTTCGATATAACGATGGATGAAATACGATGTCATACAACACATCAAACTAATTAAAAAATATTACACAATCTTGGGTCTATTTTATTTCATCCTACATCTTCCTATCTTTCTCACTCCTATATCTTTATGTAATTATTTTTCTTATGATATTAGAGAGTGTGCATAACTGGGATTAAATTAAATTAATGCACCCCTTATTTTTTATTTCATGGGTGATCACTACAACAAAACTAATGGTATTTTATTTCATTCTTCAATGATTATAAAAAGTGAAATTATTCATTTTTGCGTTTCTTAGATAATAATAAATTCAATGAATTAAATTAAACCTTGATCAATTAAAGAGATGATACATATGGACTCAGGAAATCATATTTTGGAAGAACTTTTATAAAAAGAACTATTTTATTTTTTATATTTATTTCATACTCTATTTTAGATTATTAATTTTTTTCATAAATTTTTTGTTTATATTTTTTTAATTAAAAATTTTAATTAAATTCAATACTCTTATTTACATCATATTTCTATTACAAATTAATATCATATCATTCTATTAAAAAATTATATCTTTCCCACTAATATAAGATATAGTGAATAAATTCTAAAAGAAAAATATAGATTTCACTTTTTCATTATTTTATATGTTGATAATAGTTGGTATCAAATTTATATTTGATTTCCAATCCTTAATTAGTTTTAATAAAAAAAATTAAGTATGGAACCTTACTCTAAAACACAAGGTTCTTTTGACTGAGATTCAGTGTCTTGTGTAAAATTATTTGATGGAATGAATTTTCTTTATTCGAAATACAGAATTACTATTTTTCATAAACTCATTAGATATTCTATTTGGAAAATTGTTAAACATGTCTATGCACTTAATATGGAACTGGAGGACAAACAAACTCTAAATGAAAAAAACATATTTTTAGTTGGATGGAAAATCCATAAATTAGAATCAATATAAATTATATATTAATTAATTTAATCATGTTTCAACCCATAAAACAACTAATTAAATTTGAAAACTACTTGATGTCAAACATAAATTCATTGAAAAAGTTAAGGACCCTAGACTAGATATGTTTAAAAAGGTTATATAAATTTTATCCTGAAATATAATGAATTGATTACTTAAGTTTTTAAAAGTTTTTTTTAGAATTTCAAGTAGGTGGGAATATATTATAGATTTTATTACTTCCTAAATTCTATGGAGAAATATCCTTAAGAATCCTATACCTAATATAAAAAAAATACACGAAGAAAAGGACATTAAGATCATTTTCATAGAAGAAATAGTTAGATAAATCATGACCTATGAAATCATATTAAAGAGGAAAGTAAAAAAATAAAATTCATTTAATGAAGATAAGACCATTTGTTTCAAAAATGATAAAATACCCATCAATAGTAACACTAAAATTACTAACCTAGCTATGAATACGGAGAATTTCATTATAATTAAAATAATATTTTATTTTCACCAAATGGGTGAACAATGTGGTGAAATTAAATATAATCGATATGAATGAAAATAGAATATCCTCATAAAACAATATTATCCAATTTTTAAGAAAAATATGAATGTGAAGAAGAAAATAAATAAATCCTTCAAGGATTTAACTGGAAGTCAAAGCAATGATACCCAATCCCAATGTTAATCAAGTGATGATAGTGTCGAGCGTCTCAATGATGAAATTATTGTATACAATGTGGAAAATGTCTCAATATAAAATACTATATAGGTAAATAGTTGTTGTAAAATATATTCTTAATAATATGTGTACTCATTACTGTAATTTCATCCACATAGAGAATCTTGAGGGTGGGTAAATCACCATTGGTGATAAATCAAGGAGAAAGATCATTGGTATAGATACCATCATCTTTATTAGTTTAGTTTTTATTAAGGATGTTATTTATGTTTATGGAATTAAAAATATTTTACTAAGAATTGGTAAATTATAATATAACGGTTTTATGGTATCATTTTAACATAATATATGAAAATTGTTTAATTCTGGAGGTTAATTTTTTTTATACATATAAACTTCAATATACATATGTTATTAATATAAAAATCCCTTGATAAAAAATATATAAAATGTTTTAGTGCACATGATAGTGATTCATGGATATCATATATATGCATTTATAATTCTATCACATACACCTAATTCATAATCTCAATCATAAGAATATTGTACATAGTTTGCATAATTTTTGTTTTCAAAAGGATATTTTTTGTGAGTGTGGAAAACATCATAAGAAACATAAGTCATCCTTAAAATCCAAAAAAGGAAGTATCCCATTCAATGGACATTGAGATTTTCACCTTGGTTTTTTTGGTCTAACCCATGTCTCAAATATATTAGAAAAATATTATATTTAGGTGATTATCAATGACTATACATGACTTACAAGGGTATATATTTTAGAACATAAAAATGAGGATGGTGAATATTTTATTAATTTTAAATATATATTTTAGTTTAAAAACAACGATATTGTGATTTTTTTTTCAAAATGATATAATAATTATTTTTACAGTTTTTTAACTCCTCAAAAAAATATTGTTATCAAAAATAAGAATAAAACTCTACTAATTATTAAGGGAAATATCTATAATGAATTAAAAATTCCTCAAAACTACAGGTATGAGTATCCAATATCCCATTTTATACTCTTAAGTTTGTCCTTATAAGAATATTCCTTAAGTTAAAAATCCCATAATATTTGAAGTGCTATGAAATCATAATTTAAATATTTGAAGGTGTTTTTATGTAAATTTTATCTCCTAAAACCCAATGAAAATCGAGAAATTATGGATAATAAATATGAGGATGGTATTTTTCATGGGCACTCAATATGAATTAAAGCCACTAAAATATTCAACAAGGCAAAGAAAACCATATAAGGATAAATTCATGAAAATATAGATGATAATTTACCTAAAAATCGTCCACATGATTGGGATATTAAAGAGTACCTAGAAAAAATAACCATTAAAATTAAACCTACTTAAAAAAAAGATAAAATTGTTTAATAACCCCCTTGAATCCTGCTGACAAATGGATAGGAAAGATCTAGAAACCATACATTCAAAAATGTTATCAGAAATTTATAATCTGCTACTCAAAATAAAGGCATAATTTTAAATGATTTTGATCATAGATATTTCTCTTCACATATAAATCACAAAAATATGTAAAATTATATTGATAATTAATTTTTTTCACTTTCTATATAATAAGTATTAAATAATTTAAATAGGAATGATATTTAGATTATTTTTTAACGGCGTGATGATCATCCCATTATCAGTACTAAGTGGATTATTAGAAATAAGTTATATGATAAAAGAAAAATGGTTTAAAAAATTGAAATGATTTTAGAAAAGGATATAATAAAAGTTAACACAATTTTTATGGTGAAAACTTTCCCCCATAGCTCGATGTTAATGTATTTAAATATTTTTGGAATTCACCAATAATCTTAATTTTCACCTTTTTTAAATAGATGTTAAAAATGATTTTTGATATGGATTTACTTTCATAAAGGTATATATCAAAAAACCTATTTTTTCAGTATTAACATTTCTATGTAATGTGTTTATGTCGACGATGTCTCCCCATGGATTGAAAGAATATCCTCAATATTTGTATGAGTAGTTGGTTAAATACCACTTAGATAAATAATTTAAAATATAAAAAATTCTATTGGACCACATTTTTAAACATTTATTAAAATGATTTATTAGTTGTATAAATATATTCTATTGATTTAATATTAGGTTAAACTAATAACCATAATTGATTAGTATTTTACGATTTAATGTGTTAGGAGTTAAAAAGGATTTTTTGGGGTGAGTTAAAGATATATTTTTTAAATTTAATCTAAAAAAGGATTTGATTTTTCTAAGCCTATAAAAATACACCAATGAACTTATTAAGAGTTTTGGGAAAGAACAAAAAAAGAAAATAATTTCACCAATGAGTACATAATATAAGTTAAAAATGTATGAGTCTAATAAAAAATGAGAAATATGATTTTCTGAGATATGATTGGGAGTCTTATTTACCTTACCATGACCCAACTGAATATTTTGTTCAAAATTATATTATCCTCATTTTCATGTTAATACCAATGAATATATACACATGTTTCATTAGAGGAAATTTATATAACTTAAAAATTTGAAGGATCAATCATTTTTAACAAAAAAGAAACATATTTTGAATTTAGTAGTTATTGAGATACAAATGTTTAGAGGATCCCCACTTGATATGAATAATACAAGTTGGCCATTTCACTTGTAAAATCCTATGATTCTTAGAGTAGTAAGAAGAAAAATTATGTTACTATATCTACCATCAAATAAGAACAAATATTTATGGGTAGTCATTGTGCTAAAATCATTTGGGTAAATAACAACCTTCTAGATTACTGTATTTCTTATTATCATTTATCCATTAAGTGTAATAATACTAGTGATATTAGTATCCCTATAAATATTATTCAATACATACATGATAATAACAAAAAATTTAAGAACAAATTCTTAAGAAATCACTTTAAATGTTTTCAAATCCTTCTAGTGTATGTTAGCATTGATCACGAACTAGCCAACATATTCACAAAACCCCTCACTTAAGACTATTTTTAGTTTATTATTGATGGTCAAGGTAGGGAAATATTGTACCTATTTCATGGACATTAGAGAAATTTAAATTTGAGTAAAAATATATATATTTCAACAAAGATGAATTATTTTTATTTTTTTTTATTTTCTCGGCATGACTGTAACATCTCATTAATTTTTTATTTTTTATATAATTATTAATTTCAATTCAAAATTAATTCTAATTTATTGTTATGTGATAAATTTTTGTTTACTTATTTAATTTATTAAAAATATTTAACGAAGTCTTGGAATATTTTTAACATGTTTCATGGATCATTATTGTTAATTGTTTTATATATATAGATTTCACATGATGAGCATTCACTACCATATCTAACCAAAAATAATCCTAGATTAAGGGTGGTTTATGTTATTATTTAAATAATTTTTTATTATTTAAGAAATTTTATTATAATGAATAATTTTAAAAGTAGTTTATTTTTGTGTGGAATATACATTTTTTCCATGTTTACATTTCTTTGTTGTTTAATATGCAGGGTTAGTTTCAGTTATATTACTTTCAAATTTTCTTATTATCATATATATTTAATTTTTTTCAATAGAATTATAGATTGGTATTCTCTTTACTATCTAATAATTTCTATCTATTCCAAAAGTGGGAGAGTATGATCAATTTTTTTAATTATCAAAATGGGGGGGAATGTTGATTGGATCCATGAAACATTTATTTATTTGTTTTGATAATTATATTGTCCCTCTTTGATTTATGTATTTTAATAATTACATATTTACTCTAATTATTTGTTCTCATTATTATTATTATTATTATTATTTTAATTTGTTCTCAATCATTTTTCAAATTATTTATTTTTTTTATTTATTCATTTATATTCTTACTATTATTTTATTTATTATTTAATATATTATTATTTTTTAATTAATTTATTAATGTTAAATGTGGGATTATTATTCTAATTTATCAAATTAAAAATTTTCAAGGTATCAGATGATACGTATAAATAAATATTTCGTAAATATATAGTGTATATTTTCATAGATCATAAATCATAAATATTAAGATATATATCTTGGGTAGTCAATAATAATTATGATATAATCCTCTGTATTGTAAAAAAAATGATGAGGTATAAAACCTTACATATTAAAGTTTATTCTTATGATGGGTTTTTAAAAACATTTAAGTATCTTATATCAGGTTGCGAAATCTTATTTATCTGATAGAGTATTTATATTATTCTTACATCATGGAAATTTTGTAAACTATAAAAACATAAGAAGAATTGATTATTCCTACTTATTATGTTTATTAAATGATATATTATTATGTAATGTGAGAATAATGTTGGATTTTTTTTTAGAAAGATGGAATTAATTTGACACAATATTAAAACCACACATTTATTTTTACATGATCCATGTTGATTTGTTTTTAGGGACATATCCCTATGTAAAAAAATTCCACAATATTTAATTTTACACAACACCCTAAAATGTGGAGTTAATTATTCATGAATAATGAAATTGGGAGTTTTTCTTATGTAAAGGATAAAATGATATTTCATTTTGATGAAGCTATAGAAAAGCTATTTTATTCTTATATAAATGTTTGGAATGAATTTATTATTATGAAACCTATATATTTTGAAAAGAATATATTATATAGAAACTAAAACAATGTATTTCTACATCAATCAATCTTGGATATTTTTTCAATATATATTTTCAACTACTTGAATATGATAGAAAATTTTAAGGATTAATAAAACTATAAAATGTCTACTAAGGTCATTTTTTGAGAAATATTATTTCTAAAATATAATGTAGTTAAGATTAAAAAGTATGATTCTAGGAATATTATGATTAGGTATTTATGTGTTGTTGTTTCTGTAAGAAATAAGAGTAACATATATAATTATTTCAAATTACCAGATTAAAGTTAATCAGTTTGACGCGACATTATTTTTAGATAGAAGATCTAAAATGACTATGAATATTCCTACAAACTTAGAGAATCATGGATTGATTGACTAAATCAAATTTGTTGTTATGATAGAGGGAATTATATAAAAAATAAAACCAATTACAAAGGTTAAACACCATTGATTTAGTTTTCAACCACTAACCATCATCCACTATCTCTATATATCTTTTCTCATTATATAATTATTATTTTCCTAAAATTAAAGATCTTTTTTCACTCAATTTTAATTAAATAAATCAATTTATTCTTTTATTTATATTTCATTGGTGGTCACTACCATGTGTGGGCACTCAATTGCATTCTATATTCATTACAATTGAGTTTAATTCTTCATTTTTATGTTACTTGGAAACCACTATAGTTAAGAAATTATTGTTATCCATATCCAATTAAAGATAGGAGATAAAGGAATTCATTTATTTGAGTTTTGGAAAAACTTATATAACCAATTTCTTATTAATTATTTTATTTATATTAAAAACTCTATGTTACAGTTTTAAATTATATTTATGGTGTAATTTTTAGATTTAAATTTTTAATGGAAATGCAAACCTCCCCATTTTGCATCCAATTTAGGCCAACTCATAATGATTTTATATATCTTCTTTTATTTCATTGGTAAATAAATTATATCAATTCTTTTTTTAAGATATAAAAAATATTCAATGTAAGAGATTAAAATATCCATGACTAAAAATTAGTTATTAATTGTGAAATTATTAGGTTAAATTATAATAGAAATAATTTCTATTTTCATATCTTATCAATTTAATTAATATTCATTAATGAAAATCAATATTAGATCCAATGTTTCTTTAAAATTTTTCCTTTTTTTATCTAACTTTCACTAATTTAGTAAAAACCTTATTTGAATAAATTTCAGTGAAATTATAAGAATATTCCCTTGATAAAGTAAAATTTTAAGGATAAACAACACCTTTATCTTATTGACATAATAAACTTTGATCCCTACTTCAACTATTTTCAATATAATTTTTCATTTTCAATGGAAATAATTTTTTTTGTTCAATGAGAACCTATATAGATAGTAAAAAAATAGAAGAAATTCTCATATTACTTTTCAATTCCATTCAATTGTTTTAGAAAAATTAAGTCATGCACCATCTGTTAGCCTCATTCAATAAACTACACTTTCCATTTTAGTTTATTTTATTAGGTATTCCATGTTAGATGGTATATTTTCTTATATTTAAAAAATCATCATTTTGTATGTTACATTTTTTAAATCCTGGAAAAAATATATGAATCTTGGTTTTAATCCATACTAAATAATATTTATTGGTGTAAAATCTTGTCACATGTTCAATCATTTTGTTGATCTCCTCCAACGAGGTGTGGATTAATAACTTCCATTCAATCATCTTCCTATTGTAGTGTATAAGTAGTTTATTTTAAGATTCAATTACAATGGTACCTTCTTACTCCTTTGTATCACCCCCTCTATCATGATCCCATATCTGGTTTTCCATACCCTCATAGACAACCACTGGATGCTCAATCCGAGAGGGTTGATTGACTATCATATCTTATTTAGAGTACAAACCTAGTATAAAGGTTGTTAATGTCTCACTTACTTATTATCAATTAGTCTAGTCCTTTTTGAACTTAGATTAATGTGATATGAGATCAATAAAATATATAACTCGACCCTCATCTCTATATATTCCATCTACAATTACATTATCCTCCATTACCCAAGTTGACTAATATATACCTTCTATCAAATAAACTTCTCAAATGATGACGAATTTACAATTTATCTATGAAACATGATATTTCCTTACCTATATAGTGAGAATTTACAAGAGAGGAAAAGAATAACCCTTTATATTTCTGTTTTTCATTCCTTTTTTTTAATTATATATCATCCCAAGTCAAACCCAACCTTTTTTATTTTTAGAGTCTTGGTGGGAAATATTACTAGATTTCCCATCCAATTTTTTAGTCCAATAAATCCAATATTTTATCCAATATTTATATTGGATCTCCATAATCATCATCTAATCCCTCTACATAGTATTTATCTATTTTTTTGTTCTGGCCATCCATAAGTCTTGATTACTTCTTTTTCCTTTCAGATTTTGTTGTTTATAATTCATAACCATCACATTTATCAATGTACTCTTACACTAGAATATCAAACATATTGTGTAAATTGATAAATTTATCATTCACATATTCATTAACATCTACACTAGAGGCCCTTTGACCATCTGATGCCAAATCTGTATCTATTACAACTGTATACTGATCACCTACATCCACTGGTTGAGAATCTATCGAAGAAGAACCATTCCTTGATTTTATGGAGGAATTTATAGATATTATATTATTATCTCCAACATATAGGTAATAGGATATAATTCCATCGGACTAGTTCAATCCATCCTCCACAAATGCTATAAATATCCCAGCCGATGGATGCTTCATGACCACTAAAACTCCAAAATTCAAAGTGTGGGGAGAAAAGTTAACATAAGAAGCCAACATGAGCAGTAATTTTATAGCTTCTCCTAACATATATTTAAGGCATTTCAACTCATATAAGGTGTCTCTAAGATATACAATAATCCCATTAAAAAATATAGATATTCCTAGTTCATAAAACTAACCACATTTAGCTAACTTGTTTGTATCAAAATCAAGAACTCTGTGAGGGAAAATATGTATCACAACAAATTGAATGTTTGGTTCAGAATGACCCTATTTATTATAATAATATAAATAATAAACCCTTGATTTTAAGTTCACTAAAATTATATAAAATTTTATAAATGAAATTCTTTTCTTTAAAGTGAGTAAATTCCTTATTAAGAAATGAAGGTAAAACACATTCACTATTTTGGATATTTTTAATCATTATGAGTTATATGACATATGATTTAATATACCATTATGAATCATAATAGTATATAATATATCCATTATATAGATATCGTATGATTAATATACGTGCCAGGTTATGATCAATCCAATTAACATAGACAAATTAAGTGATGGATACGACTTGTAGGATTATACCCTAAAATGACCATTTAGTGGAACTTCCTAGAAAAATAACATCTCAAGGATTTTTCATTGACCAAGACCAAGTTTAGATTGAGAAACTAAATCACAATCAAATATATTTACGAGAGATGTTCAATATCATCAAGATCAAATCCCAAACCATGTTCATTGAACCACCCAAAGAAAATATCATCATTACACACCATACCCTTAAAAAACCACTACTGCAATAAAGGGATATGTTCTGAGGAACTAAAAATATAAATTTGTATATTTTTTATATAAATTAATGATTATATATTTATTTTATTATTATGTTACAATGATAAAATAATAACTTTTAGAAAAAATTGATTTTGTTATGATGAATCTCAATTTGTAATTTTGGGAATATGTAGTGTCAATAAAGACAAACTTGTTTATTAATTCAATTTTTGGTAAATAAATAATATTTTTAAAAAATATTATTATTAAAAATATTTCTTAAATATTAATGATAATAAAATTTTATGAATTCAATTTTAATTGTTATAAGAGTCTCAAAACTTTTATTGTCAAAAATCATTTTTTTCTTAAAAAATGGGTATTTTTATTCAAAAGAGAAAATTATAATATTTATAGAATTATATTGAAAAATATATATTAATTTCAAAATCATTAGAGAAAAAATATCCAATGGTGAATTTTTTATAATTTTCAGAGATAGTCATGTTGTTGGGTTAAAATTAAATATGGTATAAATATACAGTGTGCATTATAACATCATAAATGATAAAAAGTGATTAAATAAATACTATAATGAGTATAAACAACCAAAATTATTCTTCCCATTGAAAAATGTTTTCTTAAAAATATTTTATTAATTTTATAACCCCTAAAATAATCCCTAAATTCCAATATTATATTTTGTGTTTTTTAAATTAAATATTTATAAGCATGACTTATCTACACATCAGAAAAGTATTATTTTATTAAGTTATATTTTTAGAATTATATAATAATTAAATCTACTCCACATTGGAATAAACCATGGATTGGTTTGTGTTTTGGATTAATATATCATATATTGTTTAATATATATGTTTAGAAATTAATAAATAAGTCTCTGCTCTTTTTCTATAGAAATTCACCAATCCTCCCATTCCCTTCCACCCAAAACCCTTTGTAACAAGAATTAACTATTACCTTACCTCTATATATCCCTCCCATGGTTCCCCCATTTTCATAATAAGATCATCGAAACCTTTTAGAAGCACCATATCAAGGTAAGAGATCCTCTCCTCCACTTTATTCAGGAACACACTTTATGTTATGCATTTTTTATTTCCAATTGTTCATGTTTGATTATGTTTTTACAAATAAATATTACATTAATTATGATTTAAAAATCATTCGATACCCCTTTAACTCTCATTAAATCTTTCCTTTAATCCTTAAGTACCCACATTATACTGCTGAAATTATCCTGTGATTTTCCATGGAAAACATCTGTGTAGTGAATAACCATCACCATTTCCCCTCAAGGGTCATAAACTAGAAATAAATATACTTCATTGATTAGGGAATTTCATGTATATAACCCAAAGTATTTAATCATTGGACTAAAATTGATTAAATAATTCCTTATCTTATATAATTTTTGTAGCACACTTATGCATTTTCATGATTTAAATGTGATTGGTTGGTCTGGAATTATATATCCCTACAATACATTAGGAAATGTTTTTATCTCAAAAGGTTCCATGTATGGTTTACCAAATGTTATCATATGCATACTATGTTTTTATATATAAGAGTTTAGACTTGAATTATGTTAACGATTTCATGTTTTATGTTCTTTCCACATTACCTTGTTGCCTTTATTTTTCCATGTTATATCAAGCCTCATTGTTCGAGAATATGATTCCCACCCCACTTTTGTTACATTTATATTTATGTTGGATCACATTTATTACATTACCTTATTTTATGATTTTCTTATAACAACTAAAAATATTTACTTATACAAGCGTATATTCACTATTAGATAACATATTTCATGGTAAAAATGACAAATTCCAACATATATTAGGTTTTATTAGTATTGAATTTTTATCTGAACATTTATTTTTAATAGTTAATAATTTTTTTAATATTAAATTTTTAATACCAAAATATATTATACAAAAAATTTAATTTATTGAAGTATCTCTTTAATACTAACAATTTTTATGCACAATTTTTTTAATTGCTTGTTATTATAACAAAAAAAAGTTTCACACAAAAAATTATTTCATTTATTTATTCCTTTTTAACCAAAAAAAATAAAAGAGAAAAAAACAATGAATAATCTATCCACAACTCTCTTTATACCTACGCCTCCTCTCTACCCGTATCTTTATCGGATTCTACCTCAACATTTAAAATAATTTCCTACTTTCACATGCTAGATTAATCAATGTTGTTTACACTATCAATATCATTGTCTCCTTTAACCACACTCAATCTAATAATTTTATACCATCGACTGTACCCTTTTCCACCAAATTTCAATTTATATTTTTCTATTTCATCATTAAGATGAGGTGATAGGAAGTGCATGGAAAAATTCCCATTTCTCATTTAATGGTTTCATTTTTTATTCTGTAGGTATGTATTTTTTTCATTTTAAGCTTTATAAACTATAAATCATAGATTTCAATTATTTGAATTAAATTTTTCTTAGGGTCTCATCCCAATTCAAATGAAATTATTTTTCTTGTTTTTTTCAATTTCATATGTAATTTTATGATACTAATTCAATACTTACCAGAAGTTATTCCAATTATTTATTTGGTGATTTTAACTCTTTAAATTCACTAAAATGATTTGGAATATGATTTGTTTATGATTTTACCCTATCTCTACATGCTATAAAGTGTTGAATATTTTTTGAAATTAAACAACATTTCATGATAAATAATATAGTTGATAATCATAACTAAATATTAATCTATGACCATTTTCCTTGAAGGTGATAAATAAAACCCAATAACTATTTTCACTTACCATGGTATACTTATTGGTCAGAGTATCTCTTCCAGTACAGTTTCTAATGTCTTTGATACGACTCTAGTAACTAGGGTACTCTTTTGTGACAACATTCTTATTAACTTTTCCATAAAAATTTAATTATTGTTCATAACCACACTCTTTCTTTGATAGAATAATTAATATTAATAAAAATAAAATTTGTATAAGAATATATAATTAATCAATAATTTTGTTTGTACTCTATTAAATGGAAGCATTTTTCAAAAAAAAAACATTAAATTATTTCTTTTTTTTTGCCTGACCACTTGAAAGCTCTAGTTATTTAATTTTATTCTTTATATTGAACGAGAGAATAAAATAGGTAGGAAATGAATATCTAGTTTCTTTTTCTTATTGTGTATACCAGACCTATATTTGAAAATTTTATTTAATTTATTTCTGTAATAACTTGTTTCTTTCTATTTCATATGTTATGGTGGATTTGTTGTGGATAATATTTTATGAATCTCATTTATTATTAAGAAAATATATAATAAACTATTTTTACAATCACAATGTTTTTATTTTATAAAATTATTCTCTTGTAGTTGTTTTAGTTAAAATCATTAAAGGTTCAATATTGGTACTTCATGTAGTGTGTTGCGAAACATTTCCCACATTACCGCCTTACTGTTTATAGTGCCGCCTATATTTTACCATTATTTTTTTCCATTTTCCAATTTTTTGATATTATTAGTCTTACGGTGGAAAAAAATTCATTTTTTCTTTATAAATAAAAAATAAGTCACTGTATATAATTTAAAATTAATTTATTTCCACCAACATTAATAATCCAAAAAAAAATTGATCCAAGAAATGTCAAATGTTTATCATTGTTCAACCCTACTCCTATTTGAAAATTATTTTGGTACTTAGATATCGTCTCAGTGAATAAATTTGGGTTTTTTTGGATATATGCTCTTTTATTTATTCACAGGCAAGATACAATTAATCCATATTCCAAAAAAAATTATATTTATTATTGAAGCAACATAAGAGACACTTTATCTATTAACTATAGCTAAATTAACATGTAATGACACAGAAGCCATCCATTTGAGTCTTACTAGAAACATATTTATTTAGAAATGACATAATATTTTACTCGTAAATTCCTTACTACTACTTTAGAAACATGATTCTTAATACTTATATTTGTAATGAGAAAAATTGAAAATAATGGGTAAAACATTGTTTCTAAATCCTTATTCATTTCTTGTGATAGATTATAGGGATCCTCATTTTTTTCTATCTAGTATTAACTATATCACATCAATTATTGTTTAAAATAAATAATTTAAATCAAGAAAGGTTGATATTTTGGAGATGATAGTCAAAGGGTGGGGATTTCCCTTGGAATGAATTTTCAGACTGATTTTTGTTTCCTATGTTCGATGTTCTCTTTGATATGCTTTCATGATTATTATATTACGATTTTTTATGTTAAATTTATATACATATTTATCTTATTCATTAAAAATAAATTTATCTGAATAAATAAATATATCTATATTTGAAAGGCCTCTTAGAGTTTGGAATGTTAATTTATACTTAATAATTATTTTTTCATTTTCACCACTTTTTAGTAACAAAAAAGAAAAAAATTTATTCTTCCAACTTCAACAAAAAACTGTAAATTAATTATTCAAAATTTTTGTTCCCCATTCATATTTTTTCAAAATTTATAATAGAAATGGAATCTTTTTTTTACGATCCCAACAAAATTTTACTGAAAAATAATTTAAAAATAGAGTTATATTATAATCCTATAGATTTTTTCCAAAACCTCTAAGTGGAGGATCTAATATATAATTAATACATTTAAATATTTTAATATTGTTTACATCTGAATCTATAATTAATGATTACTCACTTTCTAAAATATACTTCAATATATCAGAGTGACCAAAAATAGTGGGATTAGTTTTTAAGATCTTACTATCACTTATCCCCAACTGATTTCAATGTTACGATATATTTCCTTATTTTTTCTCATCATTCAAGGACATAACATGTTTTTACATAGTTTATTCTTATATGAGTTTAAGAACTCACAAATAACTAAGGTTTCTCTAACCATGTTACTCTTTCACCAATTGTTCTATTCATTATTCATATGGGGTGAATATGGAGAAATTATATGTGGGGAATGTGGGATTTATTCCCACCTTTTATTTTGATTACAAATAATATATTTTTGATGATAATTCTATATGAAAACATTTTCATTAATCTCTTATTATATTTTTAATCATGTGAAGATGATTTTGGATATTTTAATATATACTGCAACTTTGTTGAGTATCTTCTATTCAGTTTGAATCTATAATGAAAAAAAATTTCATGTCTCTTTCAAATATTTTGATTTAGTATTTATAATATTAAACTATATGTTTCAGGTTGAATTCATGGTTTTTATATGTGAGGAAATAGTGGTGAATGTTAACCATAATGATGTATTGAAAATTTATTTTATGCCACTTTTAAGTGAATTTATTTTTAAATATAGTGTATGTTTTAAATATATATATATAAATCATAATTTATCATTATAAACTATTTGGTCTCTAAAAAATCATATTTAATATTTTTTTATAAAAGATATTAATTGTAACAAACTATTGATTCCTCAGGTGTTAGCACCTATGAAAATTTGACTGAAAATGGGGATAATGGTCAATTATTTTGGGTAAGAGACAATTCCATGTTGATTTCATGTATAGACATACTTATGGTGGAAAAATACTCATGCACATGTATTCCATGGATTCTATGTCTAGTAATTATAATTTATCTCTTTCCTCTATTTATTTCTCGGATTTGAATATTTTATGGTTTGAAAATCAGTCATATGGGTATTATGGGGTCATTATATGATTCATATGTTTATCGAGAAAATTATTTTTGAATAAAATATGTGGTGTCTATTTATTTCCCCCCTCTTATATATGTATCAATGAAATGAATAAACATATATGAAAATCCCTACATCCATGGTTCATATATTATTCGAGGTGACCCGAATGATATTTGTTAACACTCCCAACAAAGCCACCTCATTGATAACCACATTCCTTATTCAATGACCTACTTCACAATTTCAATTAAGGTGTCATCTCCACCCTAATGGGATCAATTATTTATTCTTGGTGGTTTGAGATTTTTAATCAACCTCAAATGGAATGGATACCATAACATTACTAGAGTAGTTATATTTGTAATTTTCCATGGATTTCAGTTCTTAATCACCTACATGTATGATAAAACAATTAAATGTATGTATATCTTGTTGACATTCTTATAGTATTTTATTATAATGGTCCAGTTCTTTTGAGAGTTCCTCATTTTCAATCATATTAAAAAACTATATGGTTTTATTTTCAGAAAACATGTAATAAGACTCTAATAAATATATATTGGAAATGTATTGTCCACTAATAATGTTTTACTTGAAAAAAGATCAATTCACTTCTATAAACATCTGCAGAATTAGATAAAATCCTTGGATTATATTTATCCTAGAAAAAATGAGGGAGTTCTATCTCTAACAACTAAGGATATAACTCTAAAAGGGTGGAGAGATGGTATAAATAAGAGGGTTCTCACACTATTCCCGTCCCTTGTAAAATAGAAATCTTTGACAGTGATGAAGGGTGGTTTAAAATTTGTTCTTAGTCACCTCTCCAATGATTAGGAACAAACAATACTGGATCATTAAAGAGAAGTAGATCGATCATCATGTTTTCTCCAATGTATGAATGTTTTCAGATCTTTTTTTTCAATATTTTTCTTGTAATTTTTGACATTTATTAAGAATTAATAAGTCAAATATGATTTATAAAAATAATTTTTGTTATAATACAACCCTTTTTACTAGATGGAATCATTGGTAATCAAAATTGGAAATTAGATTATTTTAGAATCTGAAGAATTATAAGTTTTCTAAATATACATTGCCTTAGGTTTGGAATGTTCTGAAATTCTACCCGTTTTATATAACATATCACTCTCATGTACTTAATTGACCATATTTCATCCTTTATTTCTAATATTACCCTTGAATATGACATTTATGTAAATGTTACTTCTTAAAAAATCAATGTCTTGAATTTTAAAGAATTATATTTAATGCACTAAGATATCTTATAGAATTATATTGAAAAAATATATAGAGGGTACAATAACAAAATATTTTTTTAAAATTATTTTCTAGAAAACATATTAAATCTGGAAATGAATGAGTTTGTATTTCACAAATATTTTTATAATTGGAGATTTATTTTGTAGGGGATAAGAGTTTTGATTCTGAAATATTGAGGAATTATTTAACTACTTACCAAAAATCATATATATTTGGAAGAGTTGAAATTTTGAATATAATTATTTTTATATTTATTATGCTTCTCATTATTATTCTAAAATTTCAATTAGAATTCATTTTATTTTAAAATAATTTTTATATAGAATTTTATTTTTATTTTTAAAACACTACAGTACTAATAAATTGCTTATTATTCTGAAAAAGAGTTTATCATGGTTATTGTGATCATATATCTCTCTAATAGTCTTGAACATGATCTAGTGGATACTATCTTTTGGGGCCTATTGATGATTTTAATGGGGATTAGATGATAAGTCTATGATGTGACAATATCTTTCATTACTTCTAGCTAACCATATTTATAATTATTTAAACTATGTTTGTTCAGGATCAATGAATATGGAATTGGGATGATATAAAACTTGTTCCATGAGATTATTTTAAGACTCCTTTCTATCTACCCTAAAATAACATTGAGTGTTATTCAGTTTTCCATTATCCAATTACCAATTCTGGAACTGATGGATTATGTAAAGTCCATAATATATTATTGAAAATCTCAAACCGCAATCCTTTAATTTTGCAGAAACAAATCTTTCAAAATCAAGGGGAATGTTATTTACAAAAATAAGATAATAAAACATGACATGTTGAATGATATGAGTGTATGGGATGGTTTATGTTTTTATTCCTTATATTTAAACTATCTAGAATTTAGTGAACTAAATTTTCATTATGTTTTGAATTTTTATTTGGATACATTTCCACTTTAGTGTTTTAATTTAAAAATTGGGGATCAATTTTTTTTTCCAATAAAAATTGAAAACCAACCATAGAGACCATGATATATAATTATCCATGATCTAGGTTTCCAAGATAGGTTTATATAAATCAAGATGTAGAATTTTGGTGATATTATAGATTACCGGTGGACCCTTTTCATCTACCTTGAATCATTTATTTTTTTATTTATTTAGTGATTAGTGATATGATCAATATATAAGGTAAAAAACAAAGATTGATTTCAAGGTATCAATGGTTGATAATGTCATAGATGATTTATTTTTTCATAGTCAAGATGGATATTATTTTTTGAGGCATGGTGTTGTTTCGTACTGTTTTTGATGATATTGATAGTGATATCAGATCTAGTGATATGATTCCCTTTCAAATACTGGATGAAGACCAATTCAGACTATAATGGATTATTAATTTGATAATGTGTGAGCCCTAAATAAAATGAGAATAACAAATATTTTAAATAAGTTTAATTTAAAATAGAAAAGTTAATGATTCTTAGATAGATATGTTTCAAACTAGGATTAGATTTATAGTAGATTTTATAAAACTAAAGGAGTGTTAGTGAAAAATGTATATTATTAATTAAATTTTTATGGTGGAGTTCCCTTTCATTTTCATCAATCTACATATGGATCAGAGAGGAGTCAATAATTACACATAATCAAACGATGTCCATGTGAGGATGACATGATTTTAGTGACGATCATATGATTATTATAATCCAAGGAATATTAGAGGATGAGAATGCAACATACTAGTTGGTTGATCTGGAAAAATATAGTTCTGTAATTTATGTTTATAACATTTTATAAGTAGTGTGTGATGATTATGTATTTTAATCAATTTCTTAACCAATAATGAAATCCATACCATCATCAAAAGTTGATCCCCCCGGCATGGTTTCTTGAAGATCTTAGGCCTAGGTTGTCAATCCTAGAGGACAATGTGCTTATGGGTCATCTAGAGTCAACCATTGAATGGTCGAAGACTTCTTCCTGGTTGGTTGGTGAGTAGGTACTAATAGAGGTTTAAAAGTATTTCCATTATTATTATTGGTGATCCTCAGGTATAAAATGGTTCTCAAATCCTACAAGGTCTCATACTATTATTTTATGGTCATGTTCTCAGTTTGGATGATAAAACTTGTCTTGTTGGTCAAACTTTTAGTCGCAGTCAATTTAATTTTCCTATCAAATGGATTTACTTATATTGATGTTCTATTTTTGTTTAATTATATAGGTTAGATATGTGTTTCTATATTGGTAATGTCTCCCCGCTATTGGATCCCACATATATAACCCTATTTTTGATGTTTTTAATTTTCAAGTTTAAATTAGACCCTTAATTTCATAAATCACCCAATAAAATTAGGTTAGAACTTGTGAGTCCTCATCATTTATCTAATGCATTTTTTTGGAAATAATCATTTAATTTATTTAGTAAATTTTTGGGATGTTAATTTTTCACAACTTTTAATTGTTTTTGTTTGTGTTTTATATTATATAAGAATCAAATAATAATTCATTTAGTAGTATACCATAGAATCTAACTTATATTTTTAAGGGTTCACCTCAAAGAACCTTGAAAAAAACATTCAATTTATTCATTAGTTGTTTAATCCTTTTTTACTCCATCCTTGAAAAAAATATATTGTAAAAGGTTAATTAATTTATGAATTCCCTATTAAAAACCCTCAAAATAATGTGAAATATTTTATGTTTACCACCCTAATGTTTCTTTTATCATATGAACTATATTATTATTCCATGTTTATTTTTATAACTTTTCAATGGAAAGAACTAGTAGCTTGATTCTTGATTTTAACTTATTTATAATGTAAGTGTTTTTCTTAATTTTAATTTGATTTTATATAAATTAAATCTAATAAAATTTTTTGAACCAATAAATATATATTTTGAGTGTAAAAATAAAGTTAAAAAAGAAAATGTTTGATTACTTGAAGATAAAATCATGTTAGCATTTCAAGGATTCATAACTAACAATGTATAAATTTTATAGAACCTATTTGAAATTACTATATTAATATTTTGAAATGAAATCGGGTGACTAATTGATGATTTAATTTTTATAGATCTTGAGATGAAAATATTATTTGGTCTAGTAGGTTGATTAGTGAAACATACATGAAATTGACCTTTTACTTACAAAACAGTTAAAAATGTTTGTTTACTATATTGGAAAATCAATGAAATATGTAAAAAATTAATGAGATTCTTGAGCATGTCTTACTAGAATATTCAATTTTATTATTTGATGTAAAATTTTATTTTATAGTAATCTAATATACATCAATATTATTTTATATGAACATTTTTATTACTAAGAGTGTTAGATTTTGGATAAACTGAATCCATCTACAAGTCCTAGAAAGGATTGATTTCTTCCAGCCTCGCATGTCTGATATTGGGGATGACCTTCTTCATGCTGATAATTTTATCCTAATAAAGGTGATCATCGACATTGTGGTGTGACCCATGGATGTGACTTCTGATGTATGAGAAAAATATATTATGAATTAGGTTTTATGAAGTTTCATGTAAATTTAATTTGAGTTTGAGCATGTTTAAACATCTTTGTAACATATTTTTTAGAGATTCATGTCTTTTGTTGGTGATTGAACATGTTTTTATTGTATGTTTAATTTTTTTAAAATAAATCCTCATAATAATAGAGATTTATATAAGATAAATTTATAATTACTATATAATAAATATAATAAATATAATTATATTAATAAAAAATAATTTGCTTTAGAGAAGAAATTACGGTACAGACATATGATATTTTATGTAAAATGTAATTTATTTACATATATTAATTATTCATATTTGTATTAAAAATATATAATATAATATTGTTAATAATATTATCGATGAAAAATTAATGTCAAAAATTATATTATAAACAGATAAATCCACAAGTAATCATTTTTACAAACATATATATTATTTATTGGTATTATTATAATTATAGCAGAACTATTTTATCTATTGCAACAACATATTGCATTCAATTTTTTACAATTTTTTTTGGAAATGGGTATATCTATTGTTAAAACACTTTACAAATAGAAAATCTACTTTTACCAATAGATATTCCCCTTCTAAAAATTGTTACATATTTTTAGGTTCCCCTAGCTAGGATTTATATCCCACCCATTTCTTATGTACATCCCAAGATTGTCCCATGCATTTTTAGAAGACCAATTGATTTTTAAGGGGATATTTTGGAGTTTTTAATAACATAATTTTATCCATGTTCAAGTTATGTTCTCTATACCAAATTTTATAAATACACTATGCCTCACAGTATTCTGGTCTTGTATTATGTGTATCATTATGTAATATATCATGAAATAATGTGTATTAATATATGTGTTGTTATTGTTGGTATTAGAGACAATTATAACTATTTTTGGGTATTACTGTTATAAATATCTAGTGAGAGCCATAGGAATATGACTATTCATTGGAAAACATCAATAAATTCTGGTAATGTATAGTTTAAGTTGTTTCTAAAAACAATACATCCCTTTTTGGATACTAAAATTCAAATTCTGTCTAGAGTAGTTTTGCCTAGGGGTAATAACCCTATAAAGGGCACATTGGGTTAAAATTTATCATCACTTTGTGGATGAAAAAAATACTTATTTAACACATGGTTTGGAAAACCTAGGGCATATTCTTTAGTAAATTCAAAAATACTTTTTTGAATAATTATTAATGGAAACAAATTTCCCATAAAATTTTATGTTAGGAAATTGATCATGGAAAATTTCGATTAAAACCTAAAAATGCATAGGTTAGGGAATATTTTTCATTTATGAGTTACACATTTAATGTTCATATTTTCCAATTTTATCTTTGTAGAAGTAGAAATGTTTTCATCCCAAATATTCCCCATTATTTTATTCAATGGTTTTATGTATGGGGAAAAAGACCACAACCAATGTGATATGAAATGTGATGGTTTCCCAAATGAAATATATAATCCAATGCATGAAGGAGTTAAAAATATCATTATAATACTTTCTTAGTTAACTTATATTTTAAAAAAACCATGAATTAGGGGGAAAACCCACACCCCCAAGAAAGATCAAGTTGTAATTGATACCTTTATGTGAAAAAGGACTTCAAATTTTAATGGATCTTTTGATCCTTTAGTCCTGGAACAATGGATTTACTCCATTTAAAATTTATTATCCATCCTTTAATTCCTTACAAAATAGATGGTATTGCTGGCTATTTATTACATGGAAGCATATGTTAGTAAGTGGTTGAAATTGGAAAAATATGAAGACAAGGAAGAGATCGAAGCGATGGAGTGGAAGGAATTCCAAAAAATGTTGTTCAAAAAATATTTTCCTCACAAACACTATCATAAAATAGAGAGGGGTTTCCCTAGCCTTAAGAAAAAGTTTAGTAAAACCATTATGTTTTAGGAAGTTAAATTTTCAAGTCTTTTGTGATATGCATATGTTTTCTTCATCTCCCCCAAAAGTAAAGTTGACTGCTACTTTTTTTTGATAAAGATGGGTCTATGAAAAGAATTGGAAGTTTGAGACATTGAAAACTGTGAGAAAATTGTATGATGTTACCTCATAATTAAAATAAAGAATTTTGAATATACTAGTTATCATATGTTCAAAGATAATAATCATAGAATTAATTTTTATACTACATGTACTATGGAGAAATATATTATTGGAAGAAAAGTTTAATATCCCAGTTTCCATATGTGTAGGAAGAGGTATCTCAGATATTTTCTAAAGGGAAAAGAGAAATGATTTAGGTGTTGGAAAGAAGGGGACCTAGTTAGTGAATTTTTTTGGGAGAAACCCACTAATTTGATTTATGAAAGGAATGATCCTATCAACACTCATCATAGTATCCAATGTTTCAACTAAATGTAAAAATTGGCACTTTGAAAACTGATGAACAAGGGAAAGGGTAGTCTATATCGAAAGATGCCAATAACTTCTGAGGCCTAGAGAGATATTTTAGGCTTATGTAATCCAAACCATAGATGTGGATCCTAAAAATCATGGGGAGATAGTTATTCTAGTTACTAATTAAAGGATAGAGAATGTTCTATTTTATTTTGGTTCTACAATTTCTTCGTATCATGAAAGTTTAGTAGATCTATTCAAAAACCACCGAAAAATAGGATAATCATGTTATTAGTGAATATAGAAAATGTGGTAATCATTACACCCCATGTATAAAACTCCTAACATTTCTATATTTACAGGATGAACTTCCTAGATAACATTGTGATACTACCTTTAGAAAAATATGAATTTATTCAAGGTATGGAATGGATTTCCTTATATAGAGAAAACATAAATTTTTAGGACAAGGAAATCACCCACTATTTGGAAAATCACTATTTGATTCTATACAATTTAAATGGGAGGATGAATCTCCTTGGTTATCATAATCATATGAATAAAGATTATTACCTTGTGGGAAAACAAATTTTTCTCAAATTATTAAGATTAATGAAAAGATAATCCTTGACGACATGTCCATTTTAAGGGAATATATTGATGATTTTCTTGAAGAATTACATAGTCTTCCATTGATTTGTAAGGTTGTGTCCTCAATTGATCTAATACCTAGATATTTTCTAATATACAAGAATCTTTATGGAATCAACATTTTAAAACATGAGGATCTAATGAAGAAATTATATAATAATCTAGATAAAGTGTTTATATTCCCAGGTGTTTAACCATGGGGTTCACCAGTCCTCTTCATCATTAATAAGGATGTGTTAATGTTCTGATTCATTTATTATCTTGAACTAAAAAAATAATGATAATTTTTTTCCTCTACTAGAGATTGATGCTTTGTTAAACTTGCAATGTGGAGCCTAGTACTTGTCTAAGTTGGATCTTTGGTTAGGATATTATCAATTAAATGTAAATAAGGAGGATGTTGGACTCACCTATTTTGATAATCATAAATCATGTTTCATTTATGTGATAATCATGTTTCTATTATAAGATAATCGTGTTTATTTAATATTTATAGTTTTTATCAAGTGATAACTATGTAACATTAATCTCACTATTTTATCGATTAAGTTTACAGTCCAAAAATTTTCTAAGTGAAGGTCACCGATGAAAGGTCACCAATGAAGGTCACTAATGAAGGTCACCGATTAAAGGTCACTAATTAAGGTCACTGATGAATGGTCACTGATAAAGATCACTAATAAAAGGTCATCGATGAAAGGTCACAAATGAAAGGTCACCGATGAAGGTCACCGATGAAGGTCGATGATGAAAGGTCACCCTTGAAAGGTCGCCAATGAAGGTCACCGATGAAAGGTCACCGATGACGGTCACTGATGAAAGGTCACAGATGAAGGTCACTGATGAAAGGTCACCGATGAAGGTCAGTGATAGAAGGTCACTGATGTAGGTCATCGATAGAAGGTTACCATTGAAGGCTACCAATATAGTCAACTGATGAAGCCTACTATTGAAGACTATCGTAGAGAAAGCAACCACTACTAGTCTACTGAATCTCACTCTTCTACTCCATACTTTTTTAAAATTTTAAGATTATTCTAACATTTGTATTTGGTAAATTTAATGCTTCTGACATTAATTAATTATGATTATAGACATATCAAGAGACCGTATCTGGGGAAAGTACGAGGTACGTGGAGGACCGCTTGTGGTTTACTTATTCCTATTTTCAGACCTCAAATATAAAAAATATAATACTGAGGAATAAAAATATATATTGTGAGAAGAGTGTAAAGATAGAGGAATGCATGAGAAAGATATTACTCGCTAGATCAAAGAGAACAAGGAAGAACCATCCCGTACTTACACAATGAACCCAAGATCCTGAAGATGATCATTTTTGGAGAAAAAATTCAAGGATGCCTTCTGTTCTAAATCAACTCTCTATCTGACCAAGAAGAAGAACATCTCTTCTCCTGAAATCCAGAACCTGGAGTTGCAACACTCTGTTTTGTGGAAAGCTTCAAGATAAAGTCTCAAATTGTAATTTATTTACTCCAAGGAGTCAAGAGCTGAACTGCAAACACATAAAGCCTTAAAAACCCAATCTTATAATATTATCTCTATTGTGTTCTTTTATTTGACATTTTTTATAAGTGTGTGTGTTTTTATGTTAAATACACCATCTCTTGTGCTTGAACTCAAGGATATTTAAAATCATAGCATCAAACTTCTCTTACACCTTGTTTCCCATGTATAACTGTGGAAGATACTGTGTGTGGTCGGTATTGTTTTTTTTCATGAAGAACTGTGGTAGAGGGTTTGATCTCTTGAAAATTTGTGAAAACTATTGTAAAGCCAAATATAATCCAAGTATCAAGTTTATTATTTATAAAAACATCTTGTTGTGAAGTGATTACCAAGTGGAGAGGATTAATTCTTGTCATGATACTGAAACTCTTGTTTAACTCTGTTGAGTTCTTTGTTTTTGTAATACTCTGTTATCTATTTTTCACTGTTTATAATTTCAGAAACAGAAAACTATTTTACATAGGCTTAGATAGTTAGTTCTGGTTAGTGTGTGTATGTTTTTAATTCAGTAAACCTATTTCAAAAGTTAAAGAAGTTTTTTACACTAATTCAACTGAGGAGTAATCACCCTTTGAGAATCCTATTGAGCAACTAAACATTTATATCTCTACTGCCTTAATTAACTAGGATGTTTCAAAATTAGGGGATATTTAACATAAAGTTTTTAACAGAAATTTTAAGTAGTATCTTAATTCACCCCTCATGAGATTCCCCTAAAACCAACATTTGGTATTAGAAGATTTTTTATTGCTACTATCTGAACTATTGTGCAAGTTTTCAAATTCTTTTCAACTGTGATTTTAGTTGTATCTTAAAGATCATAAAATTTCTGTCGTATCTAATTTTTAAGTTCTTTAAATTTTAATTAACAATAGATAACAGAGTGGAGGGTGCTCTTACTAATTGGCCACATTTCTTTAAAGGTAATAATTTTTCTCAATGGGAAAAAATGAAAATGAATATAGATATAATGGGTCCAGAAATCAGGGATATAATATAAGAACAACATTCATTGACTATTATTGATAGGGAGACATGGTCGTAGTTGACTAAAGCTACATATAACAATAACTGTAAAGCATTGAATGAATTGTACTATTCTCTAGGTGATGAAGAATTCAATAGAATATCTACCTGTAAAAATTCTTATGAAATATGGGATACTTTGGCTCTTTCTCATGAGGGAACAACCAATGTCAACGAAATGAGATTAAATACTTATACTATTAAATATGATAATTTTAAAATGAAGCACGATGAACTTATATATGAAATTTAACTCAGGTTCAATGAAATAGTAAATACCATGAGTTTTCTTGGGAAACCAGTGGACAACAAGGATTAGATTATAATGTTTCTTCGATGCCTACCTAATATATGGAGAGAAAATTCTATTTCTATCCGAGAATCCTATGACATAAGAATTCTACCAGTGAAGAAACTAATTAGAAAACATATAATTTATGAAGAAGAGATTAAGGTAAATCAAGAAGCTCATAAAGAACCAAGAATGAAAAATGTGGCATTCAATACTGTTACCTCAAAGAGCAAAGATAAAGAAAAATTTTATGCACTTGTAGACACTTCCAATAGTGAAGACTCAAACTCTGACAGTGATGATGAGATGAATTATCTTTCTTGGAGATTCAAACAATTCTACCATAAAAAGATGTTCTTTAAGAAATAAAACTATAAATGAAGGTATGATAGAAAAGGATAGTAGAAAAAGGATAGAAAAAGGAATGAACACACAAATGAGACAGTCTGCTATGAGTGTAAATGGAAAGGCCATTTGAAGGATGATTGACCCAAGATGAAAATTATGAAGAAATATGAAGACAAGTGAAAGGGATAAAAAAGGCTATGAAAGACACTTGGAGTGCATCAGAAGATAGATCCAGTGGATCTGACACTTCTGATACAGAAAACAACAAAAATGCAAACCTGTGTTTCATGACAAAAACATCTAAGGTAATACCCAATTTTCCTATACATAATGATTATTATTCAGAGAATGAAAGTGAATCAAATAATGCTAAGAATATGACTAAGGATGAACTATTTGAATACTATGGAATGATTGAGGATACCATTAATGAACTCAATGATAAATATAAATTATTGAAAAGACAACATGCTTTAAATGCAAATTATAAGTTTGATTTGGATATTGAGAAAGAAACTGTTCTCAACTATTAAAAGAAATAATGGAACTTAAATTATCAAATAAACAATTAAAAAGGGATCTTGGGAAGTTTACATCAGGTAGAGATACCTTAAATAATTTAATTGGGAAAAATATTGCTCGAAAATACACAACTAGTCTAGGATATCAACCAGGACAGAGAACGATTATTAAAAATAAATTTGTTCCAAAATAATGACAGTTCACTACTAGTTCATGTTCTGGACCATATTTTGGAAAAAACATTTCTAAAGGACATAACAAAGTGTCCATGTCTCAATTTTTTTTGTTAATTATTGAAAACCTAAGAGAAAATTATGGGTTCCCAAAAATTTACTTTCTAACCTCTCTGGACCCAAGAAAATCTGGGTACCAAAGATACCCTATGCTTAATCTGTTTTTCAAGAAAAATGTTTAACTAGCTCATATAAAACACTATGACACTTGGATAGTGGATGTTCAAGACATATAACATGATACTATTCATTCTTAAAGAGACTAATTAAAGTTGATGGTGGATATGTCACATTCAGTGATTATTCTAAAGGTAAGATCATCGGATTAGGCCAGATTGGTAACCCTAATACTATTTTAATTTGAAAAGTTCTTTTTATTGATGGGTTAAAAGGTAATTTACTATGTATCTCTCAGTTGTGTTATGACGGTTTCAATGTTAAATTTGGAAAATGATTAATGCAATGTTTTTAATTCAAAAAATTATTAAATATTAACTACTCTTAGAAATGAAAATGTATATTCTATTGATTTGAATTCTTTAGCTAAGAAAAATGTTTCTTGTTGAAATGCATTTCATGAGGAATCCTGGTTATAGAATAGGATATTAGAACAATACAATGTGCACTCACTTAGGAAACTAACTAGGAAAGGTTTAGTTAGAGACTTACCTAAATTAGACATCCCACTCAACAAAGTTTGTAATCCTTGTCAAAAAGGAAAAAATGAAAAGTTTATTTCAAACAAAAGAAAGAAGTTTCCACTTCACAACCACTTTAGTTGGTTCACATGGATTTTTTTTGGACCATCTAGACTTTCATGTTTAAATCACTAGACCTATGTTTTTCTTCTTGTATATGATTTTTTATGATATAAATGGGTATACATTATAGCTCAAAAAAGAGAATAATGTTCTTACTTTATCAAATATTCCATGTCCATAGAAAATCTTATTGGACTTAGAATTAAGAACTTGAGAAGTGATCATGGTCGTGAGTTTGAAAATAAAGAATTTGAATCTTTATGCTCACAAAATGGAAATAATCACAATTTCTTTGCTCCCAGAACACCTCAACAAAATGGAGTTTTATAAAGAAGAAATATAACACTTCAGAAGTTTTCTTGTACTATTCTAAATAAATATAATCTACCTATCTATTTTTGGGATGAAGTTGTCAATATAGATTATTACATCATCAATAGAGTCTTAATTAGACATGTTCTTAAGAAGACCCATTATGAGATATGTAATAATAGGATGTGTAAAGTTAATTACTTTAGAGTTTTGGGTTGAAAAGTCATTATTCTTAACACTAAGGATAATCTTGACAAATTTTCTTCCAGTAGTGAAGAATAAATTTTCCTAGGTCACTCAATCTCTAGTAAATCTTATAGAGTATTCAATATTAGATCTAAATGTGTGGAAGAATTAGTTCATGTTAAATTTTATGAAACTAATCCACATGAACCCAAAACCTCTGTTGAAGATATTGAAGAAGATATATAAATTCTGGATTATAATGATAAAGACATTAAACCCTTAGCAAAAACAACCTGTTCTAGAAACTTTCATAGATTCGAGCATGGTGAATCTGAAACTTTAGACAACCCAAAGGAGTCTAGTTCAACTATTTCTAGTGGTATTAAAACCCTCAAGAATCTTCCTTTAAATGTTGTAGTAGGTTATCTAAATAGAGGAACACAAACTAGATATTCTCTATGAAACCAGGTTGAACATCAAGCCTTTAATTCATAGCATGAACCTAAAAATTTCAATGATGATATTAGTGATGATTTTAGAGTGATAGGTATTCAAGAAGAATTAAATCAGTTTAAAAGATACAATGTTTAGGAATTAGTAAAAAGACATAAAGACACTTTGACCATAGACCTTAAATGGGTGTTTAGAAATAAAGTTGATGAATCTAGTAACATAGTTAGAATCAAGGCTAGACTAGTTTCACAAGGATATAGTCAATAAAAAGGAATAGACTATGAGGAAACCTTTAACATGTAGGGGTAATAGATGCCGTTAGGATACTACTTTCTAAAACAACATATCTGAATTTCAAACATTATCAAATGGATGTCAGAAGTGCATTAATAAATAGGGACCTAGTTAGGGATGTATTTTTTGAAAAACCCCCTGGTTTTACAAATCCCCATTTTTCAAATCATGTCTTTAAACTTTCTAAATCTCTATATGGTTAAAAACAAGCTCCAAGAGCTTGGTATGATAGACTGAGTTCTTTTCTTATTTCAAAAGGTTTTTCTAAAGGAATAACTGAGCCTACTCTTTTTATCAAAAGGATTTATAATTATGTTTTATTAGTAAAAATTTACGTAGATGACATTATTTTTGGATCCTTTAAAAATCCATTATGTTCTAATTTCTAAAAAATAATGCAAGATGAATTTGAAATGAGTTTAATAGGAGAACTTAAATTTTTTCCTTGGATTTAAAATTCTCCAAAATAAAAATAGTACTGTTTTAAATCAGATTAATTATACTAAGGATGTTTTGAAACATTTTTGGTTTTGATAGTATTAAAGGTAGTGATATACCTATGTTTACCACTTGTAAGTTGGATGCTGATGAAATTGGTAAATCAGTGGATCAAACCAATTATAGAGGTTTGATTGAAAGTCTACTCTACCTTAATGTTACCAGATATAATATTATGTTCAGTGTATACATGTGTTCTCGTTTTCAATCCAATCTTAAAGAGTCTCATTTAACTGTTGTTAAAAGGATTTTTAAATATCTCAAGTATACTATAAATTTAAGACTATTTTATCCAAGAAGGAAATCATATGATTTAAAAATTTATTTTGATGCTGACCTCGATGGTTGAAAATTAGATAGAAAGAGCACCTCTAGAACATATCACATTTTGTGAATGTCACTAGTATCATGGTGTAGTATGAGAAATTTTATGTTGCATTATCTACTACCGAAGATAAATATATAGCTACTGGTAGTTGTTGTGCTCCAATTCTATGGATGAAACACACTTTACTAGACTATGGATGTCGATTCAAACATGTCTCTACAAACCGTGACAATAAAAATGCTATTAACATCTCTAAAAATCCATTATCTCATACTACGACAAAGCACATTGATGTGAGACATCACTTCTTGAGAGATCATTATCAAAGAGTTGGTATCACTCTTGAATTCATCAACACTGAACACGAATAGACTGATATATTCACAAATTCTTTAAGCTCTGAGAGGTTAAATTACATCAAACATGAGTTAGGTATGATAAACTGATATGTTTGGACCTCACCACTAGGAACCTCACTGTTGGATCTCATCATTAGGAACCTCAAAATTGGACCCCACCGTTAGAAACCTCACTGTAGGACCTCACCGTTAGGAACCTCACAGTTGGACCTCACTGTTAGGAACCTCACTATTGGACCTCACTGTTAAGAATCTCACTGTTAGGAACCTCACAATTGGACCAACCACTAGGAAACTCACTGTTGTAGCTCACTGTTAAGAACCTCACCGTTGGACCTCACCATTAGAAACCACACCATTGGACCTCACTGTTAGGAACCTCACTATTGGACCTCACTGTAAGGAACCTCATTGTTGGACCTCACCATTAAGAACCTCACGGTTGGACCTCACCGTTAAGAACCTCACCATTGGACCTCAACATTAAGAACCTCACTGTTGGACCTCACTATTAGGAACCACACCTTTGGATCTCACCATTAGAAACTACACCATTGGGACCTCACCGTTGGAACCTTACTGATATTTGAATTTTTTGGGACTTTGGGTTTTCTGCCAGAATCTGAAACATTTTATGTATTGCATATTTCTCTTACATGATTTGTTTGTCAATCCCTAAATGATAAAAACAAAGTACACTCCACATTTTGATCCACTTCAAACCTCTATCGATCCTATTTCTCCCAAAACATGGAACCTAACCCTCTATTGAAACCCTCAAACCGCTTCAGATGGCATGGAAAGACTGAAGAGACCGATGGTCAGTCATGAAGGAGAAGCGCTGAATCCTAAGAGACCTCCTGCTGGGTCTAGTATTGGAAGTTAGGTAGTGGTAATAATGATCAATCCACGTTTGTCAAAGAGGGAAATTTTGGTTGAGAAGGAATTATGTTTGGAATGGATGCTTTCAATCACGTCTCTATTGCTAAAGGCAATTTAAGCTCAGGACCGGGTTGAATGCTTTGTAAATAAGAATAGACCTTTTTACCCAAAGCTAGTGAAGGAATTTTATGAATCTATTAAATTCAAGCAGTCTAAGTATGAGAACAGAATGTCTTCAAAGGTTAATGGAGCAAGTGTGAGCTTCTCCTCTATTGAATGGGGTGAGTTTTTCAGAGTCCCACATGAAGGAATTTTTGTTTACTACTTTGGAGTGGTGCCTCCCACTAGTGAGTTGTTTTGTTATGAAGAAGCCTTGGCTTAACGAACATGGGAATAGAATCCCTAGAAAAGTGATTGCTTCTGAAATGGAATGAGAATATATCTTTCTATTTATGTTTGTTCAACATGTTTTGAGTCCCAAGAGAGGAGAATTTTATACCTCAAAATATCAGTACTTGTTTCTTTTCTATCTGTTGAATAATAGACAAAAGATAAATTTGTGTAGGATTCTGATGATTCAATTAGAGGATATGATTACGCCTATTTCCAAGTACAATTATTTGTTTCATTCCAGATTGATATCCTTGATGTTGAATGTAAAACTAGTTTCTTGAAATAAGGAGGAAACTATTTTTGTAAGAGACAACTTCTACATTACCAAGATGATCTGGAAGTTTATAAAGATCAGCTGAAACCCTTCGAAAATAAGATGGGTGAATGATGAGGATAAAATATATGAATAATTCAACCCCATCACTCATCCTACTAGGCCAATGAATAAGAGAGAAAAATAAATGTAGAGTGATTCAGAAGGAAGATCATGTTTTATGTTTAGTAATTGATGTCCAAGATTTCTTAGTTAGTAGTAAGCAAGTGGATTACTCATTTTATAATAAAATTATATTTTTAATTTTCCAAAATCTTCTATATAAGATGAATACTCATTAATAAATTTTATTAACTATAAAAAAATTCTTCTAAAAACTTTATATAATGGAATTGTTTTAAAAGATTTTTTTCCATGTTATTTTTAAATAAAATAATATCATTTTATATAAAACCATTGTAATAAAAAATTCCATTATAATGTTTTCAAAAAAATCTTTGATTTTAACTAATTTTCTAGTTGATATATTAATGGTTTCATAATTATTATTTCATGTTGAAAATTTTTTATTTAAAAAATAACCACTTCTTTAAAAATTAACATTTTATGTTTGAAGTGTTTTTCTTCAAAACTTCCAAATTATTAAATTTTTAAAAGCATGATTAATTTTGAAACAATTTATTTTTGTGGTGGTGACTTATGTTTAAATTATTGAATGACCATGTAATATATTATTACAATAAATTTTCCATGTACATTTAAAAATATATCTCAATTTAAATATTATGTATCATGAGTATTTAGTTTCTTATGATTATTTAATTATATATATATACATCAACTGATAATATTTTGGATTATGGTTTTGATGAAAAACTACAGTGAAAAATAGGGGAAAATTAAAAAATGTTTTGTTAAATTATGGTACTTGGTTGTTGTAAAAAGATGAGGTATTGGGAGTGAACTTAATCCCCATGTTATTTTTTCTACGAGACGATAGTTATTCCCTATATTGCAATCAATATTCTCGGTCACCTCACCCCTTTTCTTGAGTTTGTGATATTTTGTTTCAAATAAAATTAGATACAATATAATTAAAAAAATTATTTTAATAATATTTCATAAGTGTATAAAATTTTATTTGTAAATAATTTCATTGTTTTGAAAAATCAATTAATAGGATCTTTAAAAAACATATTAATAATTAAAATTACTTAAAAATATTTTCTTGACATTTATTTTTAATAAAATATGTTTATAATTTATAGGGAAATGTGAATTTTCTACTCTATCAAATTTTTTATTAAAATTAATTTTTTTTGTCTTGGGGAAGAATATTTTCATAGGATATCAAGTAAATTTTAAAAAAATTGGCTAACTTGATTTCAAGAACCCTTACTATGCTTTTTTCTCACCCAATGTTTTGAAATGTTTTTAATAGGATAGTGTTTTAAGTAGAAATGGTTTTGGAGTCTATTTATGATAATGTGTTTTAGTTGAATCTGAGTTAGAATTTTCCATTATGTTTTTAAATTCTAAAAAAGTTCACATTTTATTGAAATAGTTTTTTTTAATTTTTAATAATCCAATAAATATCTATAATTAAATGACTCTCAATAATGCATGGGCTATCTAATATTTAGTTATTTTTAGTATTGTATGTAGAATAAAATTCTGAAACAGATATAGGAGCATGGTTTTGGGGCACCATAGTTGGTATCAGAGAAAAATGATTAGATGATCTTGGAGAATAAGGAATTTATTGGCCAAAAATAATTTAATAGTTAAAAAATCATTTTTGAGGATTGTTAAATATTTGAGGAATTTCATATTTGAAATTTTTTTGATTAATGATATTTCATATGAAATTTATATTAAAGAGATATTGAGATCCACTGGAGAACATTATGGGATTTATTGAAGGACCCCGAAACACCCTGAGAGGAGAGGGGTGAATTAGGGTGGACACTTTATCTTTTAAAATGATGTATCTTGATCCCATGTTGGTAGAAACCGATTTAACTTGTCTGAGGAGAAAGTGTAGAAAACAAACAATCATATACTAAGTAAAGAAACAACAATTTTACTTGGTTCACCACTAAGGGCTGCTTCAAATGAGCATATACCAACAGGTTTGCAGTTGTACCAAAGTCCAAAAATCTATACTAGTTTTGGAGTAAAAAAGGTTAGCACAATCACTATGTTCTAGATTCACTGCCTTTACGTGGTTGAAGGGATAACATGTTGTGTCCCTCAAATCACTTCTGTTAGATCCCCTCTCTCACTGTGTTAGGAAAAATCTGAATCTAATTTATCGAATTGAATTTCATTCCAATGAGTTTCCATTAAATCATGCATCTTCAATTGTAGATAGATTCTTTGTTGAAGAGTTTTTATCACCCATATTTGTAATTAACTCTTCCTTAAAATGTTAGTTCATGAACTGTTACTCCAATAACTAGAATATTACACCATGTAACACACTTCTTCCTCCATTTACTGGGCTCCTTCCTCTGTGTATGGGGATCCACCGCGTGCTGCTTGTGCTTTAAATAGCACTCCCCTTTATAAACTGTCTCGACTCTGTTAATTTTATCTACTTCTGCATACCATTTTCCCACTACAGACCACCTTCTATCTTCTTACTATTATTCTCTCCATACTGTCAGAGCACCATTGACCGAGTTCTTCCACTGTATATTGCCTCTCCTATATGGACTTGTCTTCCCACAGAACACTTGAAACTTCACCAAAATCCTCTGAATTTCTAATCAGAAACACCTTTTCATGGTTATCTTCCCATAAACCACTCTAGAATTCACTGAAATGTGCCTGGTTTTTTTAATCTCAACCTATATCTCTAATTAAAGTATTAGTGTTCCTTACATAAGAAAATAAGTCTACATAATTGGCTAAACCGAGATTTACCAAATCTTTGATATAGAACTACCTTTACTTCATATCGTGCATCTCTCACAAATCATATCTATTATGCGGTCCTTATATCTCCATTCTCCTTATACGGAGACACAAATCACTACCCTATTTCCAAAAATGACACACTTTTCAACTTCTCAAAACAACACCTCGTTTTTAAAAATGACACATCACCCCACAAACTGTTCGCCTTCCATGAACTACAGACCTTCTTGTGAACCTCCTTTACTCTATGGACCATTCCTCATACACGGTCCATGTACCATTTTACACTCCATAAATCATTCCCAGTACATGGTTTACTGTAATCCATTCCACATTCCATATTTACATGGTTTTCAAATTTTTTTAGGGAATCCCATTCCATGTACTGCCTTTGTGGAAAAACATCCTTTTCCAAAAATAAACTCCCGATTTTGTAGCCCAAATATTTGGAAAACACTGGGGAACTGTTCCACCATAGACACCTGTTTCAACCTATACTTTAAGATCACATTACTTTTAAACCCCTTGATCAATCCAAAGTGGATTCACAAAAAAAACCATACTTTATTTATTCCAAAGATCAACCTTGGATCTAACCGTTATAAAGTTTTATTGCTTTGGTTCTTACATATAGTAGAGTTATTTTTTAGATAAGAAACTTTTCATGGATGTAATTCGTATAATTTTCATAGGAAATTTTATTTCTCAAAATCAAAGTATTCATAACATTAAAAATATATATACTTCTTATCTATGTAATTAGAATGTAAAAATAAACAATATAATTAAAAATTATTAGAACATAATATAATTAATGAGGGAGAATATAAAACCCTTTATTTATAATATATAATGTCATAATTTTTTAGTGTGTAATTTTTTTAAAAAATATATGATTTACAAAAAATATTTAATAAGATTGGATTAAAAATATTTAATTTGGTAAACTGGTATTTATATTATATTATGTAATTAATTATAAACATATTAGTGGTATAATGATAAAATTTATTCACAATGATTATTTAGTTATAAATTATATTAAATATAAATTTTTATAATAAAATGAAAAATAATTATTATAGTATATTTATTTTAAATAAATTTATATAAGATTGTTATAATTATAAGATAATTATAATAATTATAAGATAATTATAATAATTATAAGATAATTATAATAATAGAAATTAGATATAATTAATTGTAAAGAAAATGATCTAAAGTACTATAATATTTACAATGGAGGAAACTTGAATGAAATATAATAACAATAATTTTCTTTAAATAATATATATATATATATATATATTGTGGATTGAACTTAAATCTACATTAAGTCAATTTTATGTTCAAATATGTTTTAAGTTATTATATGATGATAGGAAAAATATAATTTGAATGAAATATATTACATCATGGGATATAAAATAAGAGAGACACATAATTATGGTAAATAAATTACTTTATACTAATCTATAAACACACAATAAATATATTTTATTAGTTTTTTTAAGAATGAAAAGGTGGAAATCAACAATATCATTTCATTCCCCCGCTAGAAGCTACCATGCAGTCCCTAAAGAACACCCTATTGCTTTTTCATCATCCACCACCTCATTGGGAACGATTACATGAGTGTTCATATATAGGGTCAGATAAAGGGATGGTGTCCTGATTCATTAGACTAATTCGATAGGCAGTGCACGATGACTCATAGTAGGTGCGACAATGGTCGGTCTTGATGGCGTTTGAGTGCAGAATAGTTAGTCAGTATATCTAGGTCAGTGATGAAGAAAGTATATGATAATAGCGAGGCTTACTGCAAGGGTTGACTGAATGGGCTTCCATATGTGATTATCAACTGGTCATATAATAGTATTGAAAGCCACAACAAGGATAAAGGGATGACCACCACAGATAAAGACGCTAAATCATGAAGGAGGAGCCATGTCACTGTATGTCAAGGTGGTGCATGAATATTGTGTTTCAAAGACACAACTAGAGGGAGAACATTAGAATTAGTGGTGTATTTTATAGAAAAGTGAAACTAAATTCAAAAGGACATATATAATGTGGGATCCACTTACAAATATTATTGAACAAATGGTGGGACACTTCTAATAAAGGGTAGAAAATTACCAAGGTGGAAATGTATGAGGTACATATGATTTTAATGCCTATTTACATAATTTGTTTTATATAATAACAATAATAAAAAAATAATTAATATTCAGTGATATAAAATAAATACTTTTCAGGGGGAGTCTGGCTATAAAAGAACTCATCCCTAAACACTCATGAAGTGAGGGTCTGCTAAAAAATTAAGTGTTCTTGTGTTCATATGGTTTTAAAAAGGAAGATATAGAGAGGCATCAATAAGGGTATAGAAGTTTTATGTTAATCAATCGAGGTCTAGGATATCTCAGTTAATAGTAAATAATTGGATTTCTATTTTGAAAATATATATATAATTATTTAAAATCTTTTTTATGGGGGATAATATTTCAAAATTATTTTTTATTTAAATTTTTTTTTTAAAACCTTTTTATAAAAGAATTATTTTAAAAGATAATTTTATTAAGTTATTTTTAAATTTAATATTATAATATAATGTGAATAAATTCTAAAATAATTTATGTTTTAATGGTTCTAAATAAAACACTCTTTAATTTTAATTAATTTGAATATTAGTATTTTAAGGATTTAAAAATTATTAAATCATATTTAAAATGTGTTATTTAAAAAAGAAACCCCCTTTTTAAAATTAATATTTTGTGTGTGAATTTATATTATTAAGTTATCAACTTCACATATTTATTTAATTGTGATTTATTTTGAATGATATTTTAATACATGGGTGTCACTTATGTTGGAATTATTTTATGTTGATGCATGACATTATTTCAAGAAATGTTCCACATATTTTTGTAAAACATATCTCGATCTAAATATTAATTATCATTTGTGTGTGTGTGTATTATATTTTTTTTAATATAAGGTTTTTTGAAAAACTCTAGATAATAACTTTTTACAAACAAAGATATATTTTGTTAAATTATGTCACTCTGGATTTTTAAATAGATTTAGAATTGTGAGTGAGCATAATAATAAATGGAATCTGTCAAAAATGTGATGGGTTTGCCTTAAATATCCTTCAACTTTTCAAGCCACCTCATGGTTTTATTTTCTGAGATTTTCGAATTTTTATATATAAAAAACTAGATACATTTTAATAAAAAACTTATTTTTTCTAGTATTTCAGAACTGTATACAATTATACCTAATACATATTTATTTACATAGAAAAAAGTCCAGGTTTTTTTATAAAAATAGTGCTTTGTTTCTTAATGTTATTTCAAATTCTTGAAACATAGATTTTTTGAGAGGCTTTATGAATTTTAAATAGAAAAGAGAATTCAATGATTTATTATATGTTTTTTGAAGTTAAATTATTTTTTTCTTGAGGAATAATATTTTTAAAATATTTTCTTGAATTTTTTAAAAAATTTGGATAACATGATTTTTGAACCACTTACTATATCTTTTACTTACCATATGTTTTGAAATATTTTTCTTGGGGTCACTTTTTAAGAAGAATAACTTTTGGAGCCAGTTCATGATTATGTGTTTTAGTAAGAGTAGAGCAAGAGTTTTCATAGATATTTTTAGATTTTAAAAAATAAATTTTGGGTGAGATAGTTTGTGTTTTAATTTTTTCTAATACTCTAATTCTCTAGAATAAAATGATTCTCATGAATGTAAGGATTAAATATTATTCTATTATGAAAAATATTATTTTTATAAAGAAAAATATATATAGTGTTTTAGAATTAGATCTGAGGGAGTTGGTCAATGGCGCCTAATGTATCCATAATAACTATCTAGTAAAATTCAAGTTATTCATGCACAAAAAATTTCATGTGATACCCAAAGGTGATAACAACCATTATAGGAGTATATATTTCATAATAATTAATTTAATGGGTTTATAAAAATTCTTGATAAATTGAAAAACCTTTATACAATACAAATACAATATTTTTATTCATATTTTAAACAATTACTCAATTATAACTACTGGGTTTATTAACTTCTAGGGTATACAAAAATAAACCAAGAATATCAAATTTATCAAGTGAGTACAAATTATATTGGATTAAAATTATCCATTTTTCATAATATTGTGTATCCCAACATCCCTGGACTGATTTAGGTTATTGGTCCTTTATAAAAACATTAAGTGATAAATAATTTGAAATTGGTAAAAAAATGGTCTCAATTTTTCCAAATTCTATTGTTGTTAGTAAAATTTATATATACATTATCATGATCGTGACCATGTACTTTAAGAATATGTTTTTCTAAAATAATATCATACTTTTTATATCCCTTTTCTTTGTTTATTTTTTTAAATATCATGGGTTAGTTTTTTCCATTCCCATGATAAGGATTTTATTAAATAGAAATAATCTATGTACTCTTTCAAGATTCCAGGATGAATTAAAATATTGTACAGTGACAATATTATATTTTCAATTTATGGATATCTATTCCATTCGGTGTGTTTTTAGAATATATGAAGGATTTTGTTACATATTTTTAATCATTGAACATGTGAGGAAATTATTTTTTTAAAATCATAAAATTTAGTATATTTTGATCTTTAGTTCACTAGTATTTATATAATGGTGTTGATGGAATAATAATTTTATATTATATGAGATTTCTTTTTATGTTTACTTATTTTTATATTTTAATGCTTAAAAAATATTTTCATCAAAATGACATCCAACCAACCATGAAATAAATATATATCATGTCATTGATTCATGGTACCTTATAATAGAAATAGAATAGAATCTAATGTTAATATCCCACTTTCTTTGAGGCCCCATTTTTTCCATTATGCGGGAAGTTTGAGCACAAATATTTGTCTAGGAAATTTTTTTCTAAAGGGAAACAACCTATCAATGAGTTATGAAAACATATAAATTACTTAATAAAACTATTTTTGTGTTAAAATAATATATTTATAATTAAAAACATTTTATGAATATCCACCATTATTATTAAGATAAATATAGCTTTTCCAATCTGATATTTGGGAAAACAATATGATATATTACTATTTCTGTGTTAATAATAAGCACATATAGTATCTTTTAGTTGATGTATTAATCAAAATCATAAAATATCTAAATCATCTACTTGGTAAGTGTATTAGACTATATATATGAACTTAAATTAATTCCATTGACATATGAGATCCAATAAAGATCTTCAATGGTGATGGTATTATAATTAGTTTTCCCTACTAACAATAAATAATTGAGAAAAAATTAAATGTAAGAAATGTTTTATTATCTAATAGATTCATGTGTGTACATTTGATAATATTTGTCCTTATAATTAATCCTGGATAACCTAAATGATCATTCTATATAAAAAATGTATCAATGATGACATAGATAGGGTTTATTATATTTTATTCAATTGTTTTTATATTCATATAGAAAAAACCATAAGGAAATCATGACTATTTATATTGAATTAATTTACCCATTATTAATTCTTTTTATATAAATGTATTCAGTACCTTGTTCTTCTGTAATCACATTATGATACATATTTTGTATAAATTTTGTTGAATATTGGAATATTTCATTGATATTTAATCAGAAAATATTATTTGTAAACATTTTATACCAATAGTCATTTATATATTTTCTAATCCAGAATGTTTTAATAATTTATCACTAACAACTAATGAACTTATATGTACACTCTCAATTTTAAGGCTGATATTTGTTTCTCATATTTATGTATTGTATGAATTATGGCACCAAAATACACTCAATATTCGAATTAATATTGAAAGAGATATTGATAATATACATTTCTAAAAAACAAAAACTTTTTTGAAAAATAACTCACATGTTAATAATGTGTTGTAAAATCATAAGAATAATATTAAATTAAAAAAACTAGAAGATAATTGACAATAAAAATGCTAACATAAAATTGATTCAAGGAGAGAAACAAGGAAAGAAAATTTCTGATATCCTTATGTTCTCATTTCATGTTATAACACTATGAATTTTTGAGGTTTGAGTTTGATCCATTTAATAAGAAACCCCATTTATTTGGATCCTTTTTATATGTCAGAAATGTCATAGGGGGGTTGGGGTCATGTTCTGAGGGTGTGAGTTTTTTTACATTTCTTATTATATGATTATTATTCTATAATCTCACTATACACAAGTACTACATTTACTGGTTAGTTTAGAGACACTTTTAGTGGTGGCTTACTGAGTTCAACTTACACTCTACTTAATAACATTGGTATTTGAGAAGAATTTATGGTTCATGATCCAAGTAGGGGAAATGGACCTATTATTGGTGGGTGAGCTATATAAAAAAGTATGATAAAGGAGATAATATCGAATATAGACATAAGACCTATTTTTCTATATTTTCTATGTTATTATTTATCTAGGGTTAGTTTTGTATCATGTTTCCGTAATAGATCATGTTTATACTTTTATAATTTCATAAAATCATAGATACTCATTTTTTTATTTCATGGATAATGTTATTTCTATATCGGGAATTTAGGCATGATGTCCTACATTATCAAGATTTTATATTATGATACCACTATGGGAAAATGGCCTTTTCTGACAGGTTATTTGGGACGAACCATGCGCCTGTCGCAAATAGTTTCTTCCAAAAGACTATTTGTGATGAGATTCTAATCTAGTCTCAAATACTATAAAATAAACATGTATTTGCAATGGTTAAACAAACCCATCTCAAATTATTTTGGCGCACCTTCCAACCAAAATGCATGAATGAGTATTTGTGATGGGAACCAAGTCCCATTGCAAATACCCTTGGTCATGTAAAGGTAATTGCAACAAGATCATTCACCAGTCACAAAATACTCTGTTGACAGGTGAGTATTTGAGATGGGACGCGTTGAAATTAGTTTATCAACTACTGACTCAAGAATTTATTTCATCAACTATTTGTGAAGGTAATCTTATCGCAAATAGTCTTGTCGTAACTAATCTAACCTATATAACTCCTACTCCCTAAATTTTATTCTCTATATTCACCAATTAACCTCTCCTTAAGTTTTTCCCACCTTCAAGTATAAGTATAATTTTTTTTTGGGGATGATAATTTTGATGTTTTCTGTGCACAAAAGCTTTATTTTTGAGGTAATTATGTAATGTATTGATTTTTTGATTTTTTTTACAGGATTTTATAATTATTAATTACATGTAATAAGAGTAAATTAGAAGTAATTATTTATTATTATAAGTAACTATTTTCGATTAGCATTAATTCGTTATTTTTAGAAATAGTTATTATAAATTAGTAAAATATATTATTAATTAGTTGTAATGTTTTTAATTAACAAGTAAATAGTTTCAATTTGTGGTAATTAGTTTTAATTAGTGGTAAATTCCTATAATTAGAAGTAATTAGTAACAATTAATGGTAATGAGTAAAAAAAATCTGTAGTTAGAATTAATTAGTGGTCATTAATAAAAATTAGTGTTAAAAAATATAATTTTTAAAAATTAGCATCAAGTAGTAAAACATGTTATAAATTAAAAGAAATAGTAATAATAGGTGCTAATTAGTCGTAATTAGTAATAAGTAGCTCTAATTAGTAATAATTACCAGTAATTAGTAAAACTTTGGAATAATTAATTCAAATTAGCTATAATTATTAATAATTAAATGTAATTAGTAAGAAATAGCAGCAAATAATATTAATTAGCGGCAATTAGTAAAATATAGTGATAAATCAATAAAATTATTAAACATTAGCGGTAATTAATAAAACTTATCTGTAATTAGTAATAATTATCATCAATTAGTAAAAAGTTGTTATAAACTAATAAAAATTAGTAATAATAAGTGATAAGTAGCAATAATTAGTAATAATTAGTAGTCATTAGTAAAAATCAGCGGTAATTAGAAATAATTAGACGATATTAGTTAAAATTAGCTGTAGGAAATTAAAATTAACGGTAATTAGTAAAAATTAATTTTAATTAGTACAAATAGCATTTATTTGTATTAGATAGCATTAATTAGTAATAATTAGTTGCAATTAGTGGTAATTAGTAATAATTAATTATAATTAGTAAAAATTAGTTACAGTTAGTTATAATTAGTAATAATGAGTGGTAATTAGTGATAATTAGTAATAATGAGTGGTAATAAGTGATAATTAAAAAAAGTAGTCGTAACTAGTGATAATTAGTTAGAATTAGTGGTAATTAGTGGTAATTAGTAATAATTAGGGGTGATTAGTAAAAACTAATTGTAATTAGTGGAAATTAGAAATAATTAGTTGTAATTAGTAATAATTAGTAGTAATTAGTAATAATTAGTAATAATTAGAGGTAATTACAAATAATTAGTAATAATTTGTAATAATTAGTTTAAATTAGTAATAATTGTTAACAATTACTTATAATTTGTGATAATTAGTAATAATTAATAAAAAATAGTGATAATTACTAAAAATATGTAATAATTAACGGTAATTAGATATAATTAGTAATGATTAGAAATAATTATTATAAAGTAGTAATAATTTGTAATAATTAGTAATAATATGTATTAATTAGTAGTAAATAATGGTAAGTAGTTGTAATTTGTAATAATTAGTGGTAATTAGTAACAATTAGAGACAATCAGTGTTAATCAGTGGTAATTAGTCAAAATTAGTGGCAATTAGTGGCAATTAGTAAGAATAAGTGGTAATTAGTTAAAATTATAAAACATTAGTGGAAATTAGTGATAATTAGTAATAATTAGAGGTAATTATTAATAATTAGTAAAACTTATTGGTAATTTGAGGAAATTACTAAAAATTTGTGGTAATTGGGGTGAAATTAGTAAACAATAGTGGTAATTAGGTGTATTTTGTAAAAATTAGAGGCAATAAGTAGTGATTAGAAATAATTAGGGGTAATTAGTACTAATTTGTAATAATTAGAAATAATTAGTAATAACTAGTAAAAATTAGTAAAAATTAGTAATTATTAGTAATTATTAGTAGTAATTAGCAGTGATTAGTAGTAATTGGTAACAATTAGCAATAGTTAAAGATAATTAGTAGAAATTAGTTGTAATTAGCAGTAATTAGTAAAAATTAGTGGTTATTAGTTGCAATTAGTGATAATTTGTAGCACATAGTGGTAATTAGTAATAATTAGTCGTAATTATAAATAATTAGTGGTAATTAGTAATAATTCCTAATAATTATTGGTAATTAGTAATAATTAGTGGTAATTAGTAACAATTAGTGGTAATTAGTAATATTTAGTCATAATTAGTAATAATTAGTAATATTACTATTAATTATGAAAAACTAGGGGAAATTAGTGGTAATTTTTGGTAATTTCTGTTAATTAGTAATAATTAGTGGTAATTAGTAATAATTTGTGGTAGTTAGTAATAATTAGTAATAATTAGTGTTAATTATTAATAATTAGTAATAATTAGAAATAATTAGTTATAATTAGCAATAACTAGTAACAATTAGTGATATTTATTTAAAATTTGTAGTAATTATTAAAAAAATAAGGGTAAATAGTATAAATTAGTGGTAATTAGTAAAAATTAGTTATAATTAGTTAATATTAGTAGTAATTAGTTGTAATATGTAATATTTAGTAACAATTGATTATAATTAGTTTTGATTACTTGTAATTAGTAATAATTGCCAATAATTAGTATTAATTTGAAATAATTAGTGGTAATTAGTAATAATTTATAATAATTATTAATAATTCGTAGTAATTTGATGTAATTTGTATAAATTAATAACAATTAGTAAAAATTCGTGGTAATTATTAAAAATTAGTGGTAGTTAGTAAAAATTTTCATAAATTAAATTCCATTTGTAATTTTTTTAATAATTTATAGTAATTTATAATAATTAGTGTTAGTAAGTGATAATTAGTGTCTGTTAGTATTAATTAGAGTTAATTAGTGGTAATTTGTTATAAACAGTGGTATAAATTTGGTATAATTTGTTATAAAATACAATGAAATAATATAAACTATGATAAATTAATATTAAAGTGAAAATGGAATAAGTCGTTAATTTTGATATCATGAGGAATGAGTGGGAAAGACAATCCTATGATTTACACATTTTTTTGTAATTGATAATATATTTTGTTAGTTTAAATTAAATTATAGTTAACTTTAGCATTAATTACTAAAAAAAGAAATAATTACAAAATTATAGAGATAATTAAAATAAATTGTTATAATGATAAATTTGGACATGGTTTGCAAAAATTGGTTTCATCATATGATGATTGTGAACTCTTTGATTTATACCTTTTTTTAAATATTAAGATTAATTAGTAAAAAATATCGATAGATTAGTCATAATTAATGGTAAATAATTATAATTATTAACAATTAGTTGTAATTATTAGAAAAAACTATTAATTTTTTTTTATAATTAATATAAATTAGTTTAACTGAACATTAAATGACAATAAATAGTTTATTTGTTAGGGTAATTTATAAAAACAAGTGGTAATTAGTAAAAAATGCGTTAAATAGATAAAATTTATAATATTTACAAGAAAATTCTATTTTTTTTAATTTTTTACTCTTTTTGGATCGTATTTTTCTTATATCAAATTAATCATAAAAAATGTATGTTTTTTTGACAAATATGGGATAAGGATGTTGATAATAGTCATTATTACATGATCACAATTGGATAAATAACCAAAGAAATCCAAATGGTTTGGGTATAAATCCTGTATATATTAGGTTAGTTGATTCTTTTTTTTCACTTGACTCATCAAAACTAGATTTTTATTTCCAAAGGGACAATTAAGAGTCCATATAAGAAATGTAATCTAAAGTGGTTTGACAAAATTGACAAAATTTAGGGTCATGTATTTCATTTTGTTTTTAAAAAATAATATGTTTTTTGGTATCAATATGGTGAACATTGTTTCAGAGAAGATACTAATAATCAGGTTCTAGATCCATCATAGTTTCAAAATTTTGTACATGATGTGGATGGTCTATATTTTCAATAAACTGAAACTCAAGATGATATTCATTTAACTATTGAGCTGGAACTATCCCAATTTTATGAGTTGTTGAAGTCTATTGAGGATGTATTATATCATAGTTACAAATAAAATTTTCTGAAGCAGTTTCAAAATTTATGGATATAAAATTAGGTAATGAAAGTTGAATTTCTCTTTGATCAGATATGCTCTTTGGTTAAATCACTATTACTAGAAGAAAATGTGTTGCCTATAAATTTTTATGAGAGAGAAAGATGGTTTTTAATTATGTTCTTGGTTATCATAAGATTAATTCATGTTTAAATGAATACATCTTATATTATGGTGAAAAATGAATCATTAGTTAGTTGTCATACATGTGGAAAATCTGGGTACAAAGTTGATTGACTAGGGATGTCTGGAATGATTCTTGTAAAATAGTTGAGTTATTTCCCGCATACAACCATATTACTACTTTTATTTATGTCTCATAACAGAACATCATTGATTTAATGGAGAAAAACCAATATTTCAATAGGAAATAGATAAAATAATCATGTAGATAGGGATTCATGGAATCATTTTGATCAAGTACATCCATATTTTTCATCAAAAGCTCAAAAATATGCAATTGGGTCTTTCAGCTAATGGTTTCCATCCATTTATTTCTTATGGTAGTCAATAATTTTGCCTCCCTGTCTTTATAACTTCGTCCAATTTATATCCTTGGTTATTGATGAATGATCCATATATCTTTTTGACCTTATTAATTTTCAGACATCTAAAAATGAATATCGATGATTATTTGAAGCCATTGATTGATGAATTAATTTTATTATTGAGTAATGGTGTTAGTACATATGATGTTGTTTTCAAATAGAATTTTCTTATTACTACTGCATTGATGTGGATAATTAGTGACTTCTCAGCACATGGAATGTTATCTAGATAGATTACACATGGTCCAAAATCATATTTGTACTATATGAGAGATAGTGAAGAATTTATTCTCTTCAAAGGGAGAAGAACTTGTTTTTTCATCTGTTATCCCATATTTCATCCAACTGATCATCCTTTTTGGAGGAACACAAATTATTTCAGAATAAGGTACAATAGAAAGATATGGACCTTCAAACATGATCTCATGTATTGAGTAAAAATATATTGAATCTAAATTAACATCCATCACCTTTGGACTGACTATAACCCAACATAAAATAGATGGCTTTGGGGAAGAAGACAATTGGATAAAAATATTTTTTTTAGGATATGTCTTATTGGTCTGATTTGTTGGTCTTTCTCATGTTGTATATCAATTATATTGAGAAGAAATATTTTGATAATATATTTTAAACAGTTTTGGACACACATAGTAAGACTAATCCTAATGTAAAGACACAATTAGATCTTGCCTAAATTTGTAGGTGACTATAACTTGAACTATTTGAAAATGATAGACCACAGATGATTATGAATTGAAAAGAGGCCTGTAAAGTTTTAATGTTAAATTATTTGTTATTTTTTCAATGGATTGAAAAGTTAAGGCTTTCAGATAGTAATGTTTTCAATCTAGATGGATGTGTCAAAAATGGTTACATTATCATATTAACAAGTTAGGATTGTCATGTTATAATGTAAATACTTATACAAATTGCATTTAGAGGACTATTGAATTATAGGATTTGGGATGTCATAACAGAAATATCATATTTTTTATGAGACATTTTTGTAGAAACAATAGAGTATGAAGAACTAAGTAAACTTTAAGAATATATTGTTTTAATATTATGTAAATTGGGGAAAAAATCCCGGTGAATTTATTTGATTCAATGAAACTTTTGATATTTAATTTTCCATATGAAAAAAAGTATATATCAATTACAGTTCTGCTAGATGTACCCATTCGGGATATTCATGAAGAAATTTAAGAAAAACGTATGTAACAAAGCATCGGTTGAAGGATCAATTTCAGAAGCTTATTTACAGGAGGAGATTCTTTTCTTCTGCTCAAATTATTTTAAATATGAATATCCCCCAAAACATAACCACATTGTCCATAATGAGGTAAATATTGATGATAAAATCAGTAATCAATTATTAGTTTTTACGCTACCAGAACATGTATTTATTGGAGTTCATGAATAATGTATTTCAGATGATGAACATCACTTAGCTTATATACAATTTCTCCACAACTGTGATGAAATGACCCCATTTTTAATGTGACTACCCATATCATTTATTCTATATATTTATTAAGTAAACTATTAATATTTTATTTATAGATTATATTACAATCATATCAAGAAATAATATCCACAAATTACAATAGATTCCCTGGAAGAACGTTAGCAAAATAATTTTTCCCACTGGTTTAAACAACAAGTAAAGTAAATTGCTTATGGTTTAACATATGAAATAAATTTATATTGATATTTTTTTTCAAATTTTCTATTATCTCCTCATACTAATAAAATTGATAATCACTGTGGGTATTTTCTTAGAAACCATCCAAAATGGCTATATATTTTAATGAATATGTGGTGAATGGTTTTTGATTTTGTACATGTGCATATATGGAATAAAAAAATAATGAATAATTGTGTCTTCTTGAGAGGATCCAATAATAGAGAATGGGATGTTGACATTTATGGCATGTAGGATCAAATAATTGAACTGTGTTATCTAGGATAGAATTATGTAATAATGTTTAAAAGTCATTGGTTGGATATTGATAGAGGCCAATAAGTTCATCCCTTAGATGGAATCATTGATATTATATATAAAATACTTTATAAAGTAAATGAACCATTTTTATTGGCTCATCAGGAATATAAAATTCTTTATGAAAATTATTATGTTTTTTCAGGAGATTTCATTGATTGGTGGAGCATAATAAAAATAAAATATCATTAAATTCAATTTATCCAAAGTGAATAAGGTTTTGTTGAAGTGTAAAAAATAGATATTTTTTTAGAGAAAACTATTAATATGTATATTTTCTGAATAAACATGAATATTGATGATGAAACCACATATTTATGGGTCGATGGCTGTGATGATGTTGTTGATGTAACAAGTGGATTTGAAATAGAAAGGGATGATGATGATGAAAAACCTAGGGAAATTGATGATACTGAGGAGGAATTTGAAGATAATTACACCGTTATATATAAATATAAAGATGAATATTGACATAATTATCCATAGGTTATAATCATAAATAATATATATCCATATATAATACATGTTTTCAGTTACATGTTGATAATAGTCATTTTATGATTCAAATGGTCGACGAATGTTTATCTGATATAATTTGTGAGTTGGATGAGGTTGTACTACCTGATGATGAGCCTGATGGTACATCATGTGACCCTTATAATACTATAAGTTCAACTTGGAATCATAGGGGTTAAACTATTGCAAGATTGATGATTCCTTTCCTTATCCCCAAGTGATGTCCATGTCTTCAGTTTGATCCATACATGTAGAGGTATGTTCAGTTGTCTATTTTAGTTAGTTTTCATTAAGTTTCTTTAAGTTATTTATATATTAATTTTTTGAATATTTTATGTCTTTTTTCACATCATTTCACATATAATAGTTGGACAAGGAATTTCTATATTGGGGAATTATTTTTCTGGAGAATGTGTTACATGAGATTATATTCCTATTGATGTTCAACACCTCATGTTTGATCATTGGATGGTACGTATATAAATAATAGTTATATTGAAATTTATTTATTTAATAACTTGATATTATTAATTTTTTGTAGTTATTATGGTATCCCATAAATTATAGAATTCAAGACTCTATTTTGGAGGCATGGGATGGTCTTTTTTGTGAGTGTTTCCATCAATATTTTCACAATATGAGGAGGAAAATAATGCAGAAAGCGGGAGTCAATGATTTTGATCAGTCTTGATGTGCCCATAGACCAGGTTACATCTCATATATTGTTTGATATGGAATATGTTCATATTATATGGGAGCTACTTTTCAGAGGATATCATCATTATGTCGACAAAACTAGGGGAGACATGCAGTTAGACATCGAGCTGGTAGACATATATTTAGTACACATCGACAACAATTGGTAAGTATTTTTTATTAATTAAAATAACTTTAAATGTAAACTAATTATTTTATAGTCATATATGACATCAATCATCCGAATATTACATATTTTGATGTTTATAAGAAGATGTAAAATGATCCTATCACTGGAGAGATAAGAGGTTTTCACCAACGTCATATTGTGGTCATTATAATTTTTTTTGAGTTTTAAAATTCATTAAAAATAATATTTTAACTATTTTAATTTTAAATTGAAATTGGAGGACTTGTATGAGGCCACGATGTCTCAGACACAGGAAGAGAGTAAGGTGGAGACCAAGTATCAGACCTCCAGTCCATTAGGATTTGATTATGTAGAATGGATGTAGAAAAGTCAGTATGCCTTCGAGAAAGACTGTGTTTTTGGTATCAGCTCTCAATTGACACATGAGAGTTATTAAGGTACCATTGTGATTTCATCATGTAGCTCGAGAGGAGCTCATGTATGGGCATCATCACTTATGGCACAGTATGACGAGTAAGTGTGAGCTCAGGGAGATCTTATAGAGACCATGCATTGAGAGCAAGAAGAGCTCTGTCAAAGGTATTAGTAGGAGGAGGCACATAGATTACAACAGTAGCATCACAAGTAGATAACAATGTACATACAATGTCTAAATCATGGTTATGGGATGGAGTTTCCACCTCCTCTAATGGCCCGAAGGCCGTTATTTTTTATTTATTTAGAAAATCAACTTTCAAGGGGTGATGTGGAACCCTTACAAGGCTCGTAGGCGTAAGTATTACATGACCCGTATGCCTTAGAGGAATTCATTTCTCATAGGCTTGAAACCTTACATACAACCTAGACTAACTACTTGTAACTGCCCAACATCTTCATCGTGAAATTATCACTCCACCTTTGCATGCCTCTTTGGCTAGGATTTCTTGTGCATGTAGAGGCTTGTCCCGATGGAAGGTTCCAAACCCTCTCATTATTGCAATTCATTTAACTTCATCTATGGTGAAGGTTCTTTGATCATCCAATTTCTAGAGCATGTTCCTTGTATGTTGTCTGGTTTGCATTAGCACTTATGGTGGCCCGAAGGACTTGAGGTGGCCCGAAGGCCTTACTGACCTGAAGGCCTGGGTGGCCCGAAGGTCTTAATGGGATTGGGGACCAAATCGGTGGCCTGAAGGGCCAAACGGGGGAATAGTCCCAGCTCCTACAAAGACAAACAGTACCTACTATAGTCCCCATTATAGCACTTGAAATAGTACTACTACAGTACCTGCTATAGTACCTGCTACAGTATCGAAAATATGCCTCTGCCTGGATTTGATCACAGGTCACCTCGATGAACTTAGGGAGTCCTCACCAACCGGGCGGAGGCTCACGTGCATGGAGTTCCCCCCACCATGTCCTCTAGCTCATCCAACTCCTCCAAATGACCCTCCCCCTCGGTGATTTATATAATTTTTTCGATAAAAATTTAAATGCAATTTTTTTTGTAGTTTTTTTATTAATCCATATATTTAAATTTTTAAATAGTTCATTTTTATATTATTTTGAATATTTTTTTAATTATTGTATTATTGTATTATTTTATATTATTTTATTATTTTATAATTAATTTATGTATTATTTTCTATTTTTTATTTTTTTATATTGTTGTGAATATTGTGTTTATTTATTTATTTATTTTTATATTCTATATTTTATAATTTCTTATTTTATAATTTTTTTATAATTTTAATAATATTTATATTAATTTTATTAGTTTTTATTATTTTATTTTCTTATTTTATTTAATTATTATTTTAATATTATTACTATTTTATTAAATTTCATTAATATAAATTTTTTATTATAAATTTTTTATGTTTAAAACGTTTTTAGGATATGTAGTTAATCCTGTCGCAAATAAGTATTTGAGATGGATCCATCATAGAATGGTTTTTTTAATGTGGATAAAATATTTTCGATGGAGCATCACAAAAAAACTAATTTGTGGAACTGTTTTCTATCATTTGTCTTTTGCGATGGGATCCAATCAAAAATTACTCATCATAAATATTTCAATTTTCAGATGTGTACCAGTGATTATATCCCTCCCTCTAAGAATTTTGGTTATCAATAATGGAGAGGGTATAGTCTCACCAAATCATAGAGAGAACCTCACCAAGGGTCAACAACCTCTTGAATACTAGGAGGTATTCATGAAGATTGTGGCACTTGGTTTGATCATAGTCGAGTTTAATCAAATAAGTGGTTCTAGAAAGTGGAATCATATGCATGTTTTTTTCATTTTTTTACTATTTGGATTATGGTTGAAAAGTGATATCATATGTTATGAATCAATAAAATAACATATATTTTGGTGTAGATAAAAAAAGTATTAGGAAATTTTAGATCATTAGCATTGAAACATTTACTCTTGCTTTTTTGATTTTATAGTTGAATTACATTTTCTATAGATAATTCCTTTTATTATTGATTTATGTTTTTACTCCCAGACCATACGGACATGAGATCATAAATTGATGCAACATTTCTAGAAAATAGGATTCACTTGACATTCATGTTTTTTCCTATGTTTGATCACCCTGACTATGATATGTGGGTTTCTTATTCAATGATTCGATAAGTAAATAAGAGATTTATTTCCATATAAATTGTTAGTGGAATTCTACTTAACCAATCCATGAATATTTTATACTTTTATAATATTTATAATGTAAATCATATCTATATTTTATTATTCCCCCCAGAGAGAGTGGGTAGTGTCACACCCTGACCTCAGATACCCATTCATTTCATTTATTTCTCGATAATGGATATTTTGGTTCAGGTTTGGTTTGGGTGTCCAAAAAAATCCGTATGTTTTGTGGTTTTTTTCTTATATCCTGATTCATGGTTATAGTTAATCGTATTGGAAGAAAGTTTCATGTTTTGGAGTTTTTGACACCAACGGTGTCACTAATTTGGGTTTAAAACCTTCAAGGATTATTATGTGGAATTAACTAGAGTTTGGGTTTTCATTTGAGGGTTTTTGGAAAATTTTCAGTTTTTACAGTTTGAGAATAGTTTTCCCAAACCGTTCCACTCATACCTACATGTTTTCAGAACATTTCTAGTAGCAGTAGCACAGTTTGTGCATAGTTTACAAAACTGTGAAGCAAAATCGTGCATCCCATTATAGGAATAATAAAATTTAACCTATTTGTTTTTGGAGTGTTTCCACCTCCAAAACAAATCTTAATCTATTTTATATCAACTAGAGGAAACACCCATTCTTCATACTTTGTTTTGGACCACTTTTTGGAAGATTTACCAAGAAAGGTTGGTGAGTCTTCATGGTTTCTCCATCAATTCTATCCCTTTTCTCTTCTACTCTATTCCCTCTCATTATTTATTGGTTTTCTTTTGGATTTCCTACCATATAAGAACTATAGGGTTAGTTTTGGTGCATGTGGTTATTTTTTTCTTGTTGATAGGGTATGAATATCGTTCGTGTGGCTTAAATCTCCCTCTCCATGATGTTTTATTCCAATCACACTAGGTTTCAAAAGGTGTTTCCAATCATTTATTTCCTAAATAATTTCCTTTGATACTTAAAATTTTAAATAAATTTATTAGGTTGATTATGACCTCTAAGGAACACCTTTTAAACGTATTTGGGTATTTTGGAATTGATTTAATTTTTTAAAAATAGGTTTTATATGAGTTTTGTGTAAATCTTCTAGGTTCGTGGTACCTAGGTATCTTGTTTGAGTTTCCTTGGTTCTTTTAATGAGGAATAGAATATTTTACGAAATGTATAGCCATTATTATGTTGAAATATATTTTTTTGTTAATGAAATTGGTTTGGTTCATATAATTTGGTTATGTTATGGCTTGGTTATTGTTTTAAAACAATTTGGTAAGGATTTAATGAATTCAATGTTTTGGTTTTTGTTCTTTTAAAATAAAGCGGGTGAGTGGTGATGGTTTTAAAGAAATTAGTGTTTTATGGAAATGGTTTTTTGGTAACCATTTGAATTTTTAAGGTAACATTAGATGTTGACATATCCATGGATGCATTAGGTTCACACATGGATGTTCCCTCAAATGACGGTGGTGCTATACATTTGTCTTTTCTTGGAAACCATGATTTCTTAAATGGTTCTTGTTATCCAAAAAGTGTTCATATCTTTATGTGGTTCTTTAAAATGCTTTGAAATGAAGTATTTGAGCATATTCCTATTTTTATTTTGGGAGTGTTTTGGTGGATATGTGTCTTGATGGGCCATTTTGTTTGTTTTATAAAATTTCCCAACACTATAGATTTATGAATGAATTTTATAAAAATGATTTGGTGAGAGTTTCGAAAGGGTAATGTAATTTTCGGAACATCCAATTCATGGTGATGTTTGAGTCAACATATAGAAAGGATTGTGTTTGAAAAAATTAGTGCACGATTGGAATCCTTAAGTGTTTGTGAAATTATTTAAATGTGTCTATGTTATAGAGGCCTGGCTGGTACCTTAATGTGATATGAATTGAATGTATATTTATATGGGGAACCTTTGTATGAGGTATACCCCTTATGGGTTATCATATATTAGTGCTCGTGTTTGTGGTAGGCAAGTGAAATAATGATAGACGACCTGAGTCACGTTTTCATTGACCTCCTACGTACACAGTATGATTATAACCATCACAGGTTCTTAGGAGTCTTATTGATGATTGAGGGATAGTTGATTACCATCCATGATTAGATTGGTTAGTGTAACTTCTAGATAGAGAGGCAAAGTGGGAATTGCAGTTGGTTTTTTCGTGAATGAGATCAATGGGTTATTAACTATGGGTCTTCACCATACGCTGGTAGGTGGTTCTGAACTGAGTACATCCAGGGGTTGTCTGGGGATGTTTAGGATCACCCATGGTTACCATTATTATTTACACTATTTTTTTCATTCCATTATACCAGCTTTTTGTGCTAGATTTGTTTCTTTATTTTTCTTTAGCACTGCCCTGGTTTTCCCTATATTGAAATTTTAATACAAAATTGTTTTCGGTTTTGAAAATAAGATATTTTGTTTGGAATTTTTAAAATTTGGAAAACCATAATTTTATAGTTTTATTTTTTCAAACTAGTTTCATTGGAAATTTTGGGTAAGGAAACACTTGAATTAAGTGGATATCTAATCGAATTCCTACTAAGAAATTTTTTTTCTCTTTCCTATTTTATCATTTCAGTTGTAGGATCAGCTATTTTCAGGTTTTTACTTAGCAGTTGCTCATGTGGGAGTAGTTTTGGGCATGTGGTTGGAGGTGACCAAATGGTCACACGAAGATCAGAGGAATGAGGTCTTATTTTATGCTTCATTTTTATTGAGTCATATTTTTTTATTTCAACCAGTTTCATAATTTATATATATATTTCAGTTGTTAACTCTTCTATTTTTCATGATCCTTTACTCATTCTGATCATATTTTTTTGGGTAATAAATCATACCTAATGTTTATGTAATGATACCCGACACTAGTTTCCATCCTAGATTGGGGGATCATTATCTCCCATAGGTATTTGTTACGGACCAGCTCAGGTGACCGATTCATGGTCGACCCATGCTGGATCATGAAAAAAGGTATTAGAGGAGGCCCTTCTTATTTGGGTTGTCCGGTAGATCGAGATTAGAACTATCGGGACTCGGGAGGTAGGTGCAGAAAGGATGTTATGAAACCTTGACCGTTATGAACCTCAATTCACCAAGGGTAGTCCGGTATTTGAGTCTTATGTCTTGGGTTGTTTTGGATTAAGGATGAGAATGGAGGAAAATATGTGTCATGTTGTGGCCTCACATGGGGTGGTGATCCATGTGGAGTCCAAGTGCCCAATTTAAATTCCTTCAGGTGTTATTCACTACTAGGGCATGGCCTACGACCATGTCACTAGAATATGCATAGACACTAGTCCCTCGTTGTGGTAGTTCATTGTTGGCTATGTTTTGTTTTTGATTAGGTTGGTGTTGGTTTATATTGAAAATTTAATTGGATTTTGAAACGAAAATGGACTTGAAAGTGGAAGTGTTTTTCATCAAATGGTTTTAAATTAATAACATAGGTTTTGAAACATTGAATGTGTTTTGGGATAGAAAATATGGATTGGAACCAGCCCTTGGTATTCCATATGGACATTGACATGTGTGGGGATATGTGTGGAACATGCTTGTGGGCATGTGAGGAGGAAAATGGATGGACGCACATATAACAGATCATTATATTCCATTAGTTGGGTTTTGAAATCAAAGGTTTGGCATGGTTTACCTAATGTGTATTGAAAAGGGTAAATGGTTTTGGGAAATGGTTTTTATTGGAAAATGGTGGTTTTTGAAAAAGTATGTTTTTGTGGTGTTTATATTTTGTTGGCCTTTGGGCCAGTTGTTTTGGATCAATGTATTCTTCTTGATTATGACAGAATTTGATGTTAGTTTTGGTTCGAGGGAATTCCTTTTTTGTGCTGTAGTTTGATGTCAGATTTGGTTTGTATTTTTCATGTTGATCGGGAAATACTACCCAAAATGGTCTCCAAGGTCTCTAATGAGTCATGCGTGGTTCCCAATCCTTCTTGAGTGTGGCCTATTCTTCATGGTGATTGAGGTACTCTTATGTTTGTGGAGTGGCTTGTGGAATTCGAGAGTCTTTTTAGGTTGATGGGAACTCCCAAAGCTGTAAGAGTTATTAATGTACCGAGGCTGTTTGAGGGTCCAACCTTGGACCAATGGGAGTTGGCTGCCCCATCATCAATGCATTGTGAGATGACGTGGGAGGTGTTTAAGGCCACATTTTTCCAATGGTTTACACCAGAGGAGGTGAAGTTGAGGAATGTGGAAGAGATGCAGAATGTTCAATATGGTCAACAATTAGTAGGGTCTTATATTGACCATTTCATATAGAGGGTTCCATGTTCCTTGTAATTTTATTACTAGATCAAATTAAATCCCCTCTTTTTTTTTCTGGGTTATTCGTCATGAAATTACAGAGAAAGTTCTCTCATCTGGTGAAACCAGTTTCAATTTGTTGGTGGACGGGGCATTCATGGTTGAGCTAGTTTTTGGTGTACAGTCAATGGTTGTTGGTTCTCATGAAGGCCCCCCATACTGAGAGTGGGGTGTTCCAGAGGAACCATTTTTCTGAAAAAAATTCCATTGTCAGCTCTGCCTTCTAGTTCATTGGATTGTTTTCTTGTATGTTTCCAGTGCGGCCAGTTTGGTCACTCAAGGTCTTCCTACTGTATTCCTCTAAATACATGCTGATGATGTGGCTGTTTGGATCATTTTGGAGATGTTCGGGAGGAAGATCTATCTGAAATGTAATTCTTGATTAAAGTATGTGTTTCATGACTGTAAGGTAGGATATGGTTCAATTGTCAATGCTGCAGCCACAAGTCTCAAGGTTAAGCTCACACCTAGTCAGGAGTTTCATGGGGTACTAGAAGATTCATCATACTCTTCAGTTTCCTAACTATTATTTTTATATTGTTTTATGTTAATATAGAATTGTAATGGTGTAATGGACATCTCCAAATGCAATGTTAATGTCTTCATTTATTCTAAATTTGGATATTGGAAACATTTTTCCCTTAAGGGTTGTTGAACTATTGAAAAATGATTTCAATTAGTTTATGTTTTGGTCTCTTTGATGCTGATTTGTGAAATACATGGATTTTGAGAAGAGGATGAGTGGTAGGGTTGATTCACTGTTTAGTTTTAGTTTGAATTATTATCATGTGTCTTCCATGGTTGTTGAGGAATATTGGTCAGTGTGGAGGGTTGTTTTGTGTTCTGAGGGTGCTGTTGATCACCATTGTATGAATGGTCGTTTGATCTTATTGGGGGTTTCCTGTTCAGGTTCCCTGCATGTCAGGCTACTTTGTAGAAGGTTCTCTATCAGGGTCCTTGGGGTGAAGTTGTTTTTTTCATTCAAGAATTTTGGTAAATCTTAGTCGGAGTTTACTGTGGTCCCCCCTGGGGGAGGTTTGTCGGGGTTTTGAGGTTTTCAAGCTAGTTAAGTTTTCGGGGGGGGGGGGGGGGAACCCTCTCGTGTTGTCCCTAACTCCTAAGAATCAGTTTATTAAATCGTTTTTTTGTGACCTGTGGAGAATAATTTCATCCCGAGATTGGCAGTTTTATTCAATTTTATATGGGTATGGACTCAAATATTGATCAGCTTTTGGATTGGTGACTTTATGTGGGAAGAAATTGTATATGATGGGGAGAATTGTCACACCCCGACCTCAGATACTCCTTCATTTTATTTATTTCTCTATGTTGGATCTTTTGGTTGAGTTTTGTGTTTGGTGTCCAAAAAAAACCTTATTTCATGGTGGTTTTTGTTTTCTTATATCCATATTCATGGTTATAGTGAATGGTATTGGGAGAAAGTGTCATTCTTCAGAGTTTTTGAAGCCCAAGATGTCACTACTTTGGGTTTAAAACATTTAAGGATCATTGGTTAGGCTTTTCTATTGTTTGGGGTGTCATTTGAGGGTTTTTTGGAAAATTATTAGGTTTCACAGTTTGAGAATGGTTTTCCCAAACGATGAAACTCATACCTATATGTTTTCAAAACAATTCTAGTAGGAGTCACATGGTTTGGGCTTGGTTTAAAATACCGTGGAACAAAACTATGAAACCCATTACATGCTTAAAAACATTTAACCTATAAATCATTTTGAGAGTGATTATACCTCTCAAATGAAGCCCCATCTTTTGGATATCGACTAGAGGTCCCCCTTTCCTCCTTTTCATTTTGGACCACTTATGGGATGATTTCTCTAGAAGTAATGGTGATTCTTTATGTTTTCCCCATCAGTTTCATGCCTTTCCTCTTCTACTCTGTTCCCTATCTCTATTTCCTGGTTTTCTACCTTGGTCGTACCCTAGGTTTAGAGTTGTCATGTGTGGTTCTTTTTTCTTATGGATAGGGTACGCAGATCATTTGGGGGTCTTAGATCTCCCTCACTTTTAAGGTTTATTCCAATATCACAATGTTTCAGTTGGTGTTTCCTAGATTTGTTTTATTAAATCATATCCTATAATGATTGTAATTTTAAATAAATTTATTAAATTGATTCACACCTCTTTTGAAACATTGTTAAACATATTGTGGAATTTTATAATTTATTTGGTTTCTTAAAAAAATGGTTTAAATCAGTTTTATGTAAATTTCCTAGGTTTACGGTACCTAGGAAGCCTGTTGGAATTACCTTGGTTATTTTAATGACAAATTTGGTCTTTTATGAAATTTATATGCATTATTATGTCGAAATGAATTTTTTTAATAAAAATGGTTTTGTGTGTATGATTTGGTCATGTTATGGCTTGGTTATGTGTTAAAACCCATTGGTTTGTGTTCGTTTAAAAATAAGTTTGTGAGTACCGATGGTTTTAAGGCAAGTAGTGTTTTATGGAAATGTTTCATTGGTATCCTTTTGTATGTGTAATGTACCATTAGATGTTGACACATCCATGGGTGCATTAGGTGCACACATGGATGTTCCCTCAAATGAAGGCGGTGCTTTTAAATTTGTGTTTTCTTAGAAACCTTGATTTTATAAATGGTTCTTGTTTTACAAAAATTATTTGACTCTTCATGTGCTTCTTTAAAATTTTTTGAAAGTAAATCATTGAGCCTATGATCATTTAGATTTTGGGATCTTTTTGGTGGATGTGTGGATTAAGGGGCCTTTTTTTGTTCTATAAAATTAGGAAACACTCAATAATTATGAAAAACTTTTATAGAAATGCTTTAGCGTTGGTTTGGAAAGGGTAAAAGCCTATTTGGCACTTCCAACTCAAGGTGATGTTTGTTTCAACATTTATAAAGGATTGTGTTCAAAAAATGCATGCATGTTTGGAAACCTTATGTTTTTTAGAAATAATTTAAATGTGTGTATGTTATAGTGGGCCAGCTGGAACCATCGTGTGATATAAAATATACGTATATTTATATGTGGCCCCGTTATTGGAAGGATATCCCATAGGGGTTATCATATATTGTTGTTCTAGTTTTGGGTAGGAAATTGCAGTGGTGATAGCTGAGATGAGTCATGTGTACATTGGCCTCCTATATAAACATTACTATTATAACCACCATGTCTATCTAGACATCTTATAGATGATTGAGTGATGGTTTCTTACCAGCCCCAGTTAGACGGGTTGATTCCCCTAGATAGATAAAGAGGCCTGGTGGGAATTATTGCTTGTTTTTTCACGAGGGAAATTAGTGGGTTATAGATTATGGGGCTTCACCATACGTTGGTAGGTGGTTCCGAAATGTTTACATCCAGGGGTTGTCTAGGGATGTTTAGGATTACCCATGGTTAAAATTATTATCTATAATGTTTGCTTTCATTCCATTGTACAAGTTTTTCATGCTAGCTTTGTTTATCTATATCTCTTTAGAACTACCCAGTTTTCTCTACTTTGGAATTTTAATACATAATAGCTTTTGGTTTTAAAAATAAGTTTTGTGGTGTGTTTTTTTAGTAAAATGTTGAAAACCCTAATTTTGTAGTTGTATTTTTTAAATCTAGTTTCTTTGGAAATATTTGAGTAAGGAAGCAGTTGGGTTCAGTGGATATCTATTGGAATTATTACTGAGCATTTTTGTGCTCATGAAAATTATATCATTTCAATTCCAGGTTTAGCTGTTGTTCAGATTTTTCCTTAGCGGTTTCTCACGTGGGAGATGTTTTGGGTTGGTGTTTGGAGGTGACCAAAGGGTCACACAGACATCGAAAGATCGGGGTCTTGTCTTAAGATTTGTTTTTTAGTCATATTTCATATTTCAACTAGTTGTTTCATTTATATGTATAGATCTTGTATTTTTTATAATCCTTTATTGTTTCATATTTTAGTTTTATTTAGGATGAAATCATTCCCAAAGTGTATGTTTTAATACCCGACACTAGTTTCCATTCTGGGGGGCATGAATACCCATCAGGACATGTTGCGGACCATCCTGGGCGACCGGTTTAGGGTCGACTCAAGTTGGTTCATGAAAAAATTGTAACATAGGATGCCCTTTTTATTTGGGGTATCTGGTAGACAGAGATCAAGCTATTGGGACTTGGTAGGTAGTGTAGGAAGGGTGTCATGAACCCTTCCCCATTCTCAACCTCGGGTCACCGAGGGTTGTCTGGTATTTGAGGCTTAGGTCTTGGGTTGTTTTTTATTTAGGTTTGACAATAATGGCGAAGAAGTGTCATTTTGTGGACTCACATGGGGTGGTGACCCATGTAGAGTCTAACTTCCTAGTTCAAATTTCTCCACGTGTTATGCCTTATTAGGGAATGGCCCACCATCTTGTCTCCGGGATAGGCATAGACACTGGTCCCTCATTATAGTAGTTCATTATTAGTTGGGTTTTGTTTTAATTTTAGTTAATGTAGGTGTATAATTAAAATGAAAGTATATTTTGAAATGAAAATGGATTTGAAAATAGAATGGGTTTTCATCAAATGGATTTAAATTAGTAACGTGCGTTTTGAAAAATTTTATGTGGTTTGGGTTGGAGAATGTAAATTGGAAGAAACCCTCAGTATTACTTACATACATTGACATGTGTGTGGGTATGTGTGGAACAGACTTGTGGGAACGTGAGGAGGGAAAAGGATAGACACCCATGTAACAGTTCATAATATTCCATTAATTTTGTTTTGAAATCAAAGGTTTGGCTTGGTTTTCCTAAAGTAGATTGTAATGAGAAAATGGTTTTTGGAAAGGGTTTTTCTTGGAAAATATTTAGTTTTGAAAAAGTATGTTTTTGTCTCAATTACATTTGGTTGGACTCAGGGCCAGTTTTTTTTTTGGCTCTAGGTATTCTTCTTGATTATTCCCTAGTTTAATGTTAGTTTTGGTTTGAGGAATCCATTTTTGTTTGTGCCTCAGTTTGATGTTGGATTTGGTTTGTATTTTCTATGTTTCATAGGAAATACTGCCCAAAAATTACCCCAAGGTCTCTAACGAGTCATGCCCTATTTTCGGTCCTTCTCAAGTGTTTCCTATTTGTCATGGTTATCAAGGACTTCATGAGGTTATGGAATGGATTGAAAAATTCAAGAGTGTGTTCAGGTTGTTGGGAACTCCCGAAGATTTTAGTGTTCTTTCATTTTAGAGGTTGTTTGAGGGAAGAACCTTAGACCAGTGGGATTTGGCTACCCTATCATCAATGCAAGGTGAGATGACGTGGGAGGTGTTTCAGGGCACTTTTTTCCAATGGGTTATACTAGAGGAGTTGAAGTTGAAGAAGGTGGAAAAGTTAAGGAATCTTTGATAGGGTCAGTGGTCTGTAGGGTCTTATGTTGGCCATTTCATGTAGCTAGTTCCCTATTCCTTAAAAGTATCATAGGTGTTTCAAATGAAATCCACTATTTTTTTCATGGGTCTTCATCCTAAAATTGTAGATAAAGTGCTCTCATCTAGTGAAGACTGTTCCAAGAGGTTGGTGGATGTGGTATTCATGGATGATCTAGATTTTGGGGTGCACTGAGTGGTTGTTGGTTCCCCTGAAGGTCCCCTATATGGCATGTGGGGTGTTCTAGAGGAACCAGGTTTTGAAAAACATCAATTTTCAGATCCTTATTCTAGTTCAAAGGATCGTTCTATTGTATGTTTCCAGTGCGGCATGTTTGGTCACTCAAGGCCATCGTGACGCATTCCTCCAAAGATTTTCTACCAATTTTGTTTTTTGTGTCATTGGGAGAAGTTATACAAGAAGTAATTTCTAAAAAGGATGTTTTTATCGAAGGATGTATTGCATAATTGTGAGGAAGGAAATGATTTAGCTATCAAATCCCCAGCCACAGGTCTCGGGGTGAAGCTTCCAGACAGTCAGGAGTTTCCTGGGGTACTAGAACATGGATCCTAGTCTTCTATATCCTAAATATTGTTCTTATATTGTTTTATGTTCATATATTGTTGTAATGGTGTGGTAGACATGTCCAATCATAATGTGATCATCTTTATTTATTCTAAATGTGTATTTTAGAATCATTTTTTCCCTTAAGGGTTATCTACCTATGGAAACATGATCTCAATTGGTTTATGTTTGGTCTCTTCGACACTGATTTGGGAAATACATGGGTTTTGAGAAGTGGATGAGTGGTAGGGTTGATTTGCTATTTAGTTTTAGTTTTAGCTATTCCTGTGAGTATTCCTCGATGTTGGAGGAATATTGGTTGGTATAGAGTATTTTTTGAGCTCTGATGGTGTTGTTGATCACCCTTGTATGAAAGGTTGTTGGATATTGTTGGGGGTTTCCCTTTCAGGCGTTCAGTATGTCAAGCTGCTCTGTAGTAGGTTCTCCATTGGGATCCTTATGGTGGAGTCTTTTTCATGATATATGTTTGGTAAATATTAGTCTAGGGTTCCCGCGGTGCCCCCTACGGGGGTAGTGTGTTGGGGTTTTGGGGTTTTCAATTTATTTAGGTTTCTTGGTGAGGAGAACACTCTTGCGTTCTCCCTCAATCTTGAGAAATTGTTTCTAGAATCGGTTGGGTGTGACCTATGGAGAGTATGTTCATATTGATATTCATAGTTTTCTTTAGTTATGTTTTGGATTGTACTCAAATATTTATCTGTGTTAGTCTTGGTGACTTATTGGGGAAGAAAGTGTCCATGATGGGGAGAAATGTATCACCACAACCCCAATAACTCTTTCATTTTATTTACTTCTCGATGTTTAATCTTTTAGTTGAGGTTTGAGTTGGGTGTCCAAAAAATCCTTATGTTTTGGTGGTTTTTTGTGTTCTTATTTCCCTATTAATGCTTATAGTGAATGGTGTTAGGAGAACGTTTCATGCTGGGGAGTTTGTGACACCCACGATGACACTACATTGGGTTTAAAACAATCAAGGATCATTGGTTGAGATTCCCTACTGTTTAGGGTGTCATTTAAGGGATTTGTTTGACAACTATACTAGTTTCATGGTTTGATGATGGTTTTCCCAAATTGTACAACTCATACCAATAAGTTTTCATAACATTTCTAGAAGAAATCACATTGTTTTCACACAGTTTACAAAACCGTTTATTAAAATTGTGCATCCCATTACAGGCTTAATAACATTTGACATAAAAACTATTTTGGGGTGATTCCACCACCCAAATTAAGCCCTATCTATTGTATATTGACTATAGGGAACCCCCATCTTCCGGCTTCTTTTTGGACCAATTTTGGGATTATTTCTTAATAATGGTTGGTGATTCATCATGGTTTCTAAATCAATTTCATCCCTTGCCTATTCTACTATCTTCCATCTCTATATTTAATTGTTTTCATTGGGGTTTCCTACCTTGGAATAAATCTATGGTTAGTGTTGTCGGATGTGGTTCGTTTTTTCTTATGTCCAGTGTATGAAGATCATTCGGGGGGATTAGATCTCCATCTCCTTGAAGTTTTATTCCAATCACACAAGTTTTCAGTAGGTGTTTCATAGATTTGGTTTTCTAAAGCCTATCCTGTAATGGTTTAAATTTTAAATAAATTTAATAATTTGATTCAAAAATCTATGGAGCCCTTGTTAAACATATTTTGGTACATTGGAATTTATTTGGTTTGTTAAAAATAATTTTTAAATGAGTTTTTTATAAATTCATTAGGTTTACGGTATATAAGAGGATTGTTTGAATTTCCTTTGTTCATTTAATGAGGAATTGGGTATTTTATAAAATGTATAGCCATTATTATGTTTCAATGGATTTTATTTAATAAAATTGGTTTGGTGATTATGATTTTGTTAGGTTATGACCTTCTTATTATGTTAAAACACTTTGGTAAGTATTTAATGGCTCCAATGTATTGGCTTGTGTTGTTTTAAAATAATGATGGTGAGTGGCAATGGTTTTAAGGAAATTGGTTTTTAGGGAAATGATTTCTGGGTAACCCATTGAATGTGTATCTTACCATTAGATGTTGACACATCCATGGGTACATTAGGTGCACACACGGATGTTCCCTCAAATGAAGGTGGTTCTATAAAAAAAATTCTTGGAAACCATGATTTCATAAATGTTTCTTGTTTCCCAAAAATTTTTAGCCTCTTAATATGGTTATTTAAAATAGTTTGAATGTAAATGTTTGAGCATATGATAATTTGGATTTTGGGCCTGTTTTGGTGGATTTCTGGAATGAGGTTCTAATTTTTTGTTCTATTAAATTGTGAAACACTCTAAAATTATGAAATAATTTTATGGAAATGATGTTCTGTGAGTTTGGAATAGGTAAAGGCCTATTTGGGACTTCCAACTCAAGGTGATGTTTGTTTTGGAATTTAAAAAGGATCATGTTTCAAAAAATTCATGAATGATTGGGAACCTTATGTATTTGTGAAATGATTTAAATGTGTGTATGTTATAGCGGTATGGTTGGTACCATCGTGTGATATGAAAAGTATGTATATTTATATGGGGCACCATTATAGGAGGGATATCACATAGGGGTTATCATATATTGGTGTTCTTTTTTGGGGTAGGAAAGTCTAGTGGCGATAGCCGAGCTAAGTAATGTGTGTGTTGGCCTCCTACATAAAAAGTATGATTATTACCACCATGTGTTCTGGGGTATCTTATAGATGATCGATTGATGGTTTTTTACCAGCCCAAATTAGATGGATTAGTTCCCCCTGATAGATAAACAGTCCTGGTGGGAATTGTTGTTGGTTTTTTCATGAGGGTGATCTGTGGGTTATAGACTATGGGGCTTCACCATACACTGGTAGGTGGATCCAAACTGAGTACATACATGGGTTTTCTAGGGATTTTTTGGATCATTCAAGGTTACAATTATTATCTTCACTATTTGTTTTCTTTCTATTATATCGGTTTTTTGTGCTTGTTTTGTTTATCTATTTCTCTACAGTACAACCCTAGTTTTCTCTACATTATAATTTTAATACAAAATTACTTTTGGTTTTGAAAATGAGATGTGTTGTCTGTTGTTTTTTAAAATGTGAAAAAATGATGTTTATAGTTTTATTTTTTCAAACTACTGTAATTGGATAGATTTGGGTAAGGAAACACTTGGATTTGTTGGATATCTCTTAGAATCCCTAATTAGCATTTTTGTGCTAATGCCTATTATATCATTTCTGTGTCAGGTTTAGCTATTATTCAGGTTTTTCCATAGTGGTTACTCATGTGTGAGAATTTTTGGGCTTGTGGTTGGAGTGAACAAAGGGCCACACAGAGATCGCATGATCATGGTCTTATTTTCAACATTGTTTATATGTAGTATTATTATGTATTTTGATCAGCTATAGAATTTATATGTATATGTTAGTTGTTAACTCTTGTATATTTCTGGGTAATTTATTCATTTTGATCCTTGTTTTTTTGGATAAAATCGTTCCCAATGTGTATTTTTGGATGCCCATCACTAGTTTTTATCTCAGGGGGATCAGGAATTCCCCTTGGGACATGTTGCGGACAGGATCATGTGACTGATTCAGGGTCAACCCATGTTGGTTCATGATAGCTATCCATGAATAGAGGGTAAAACCATGTTATTTGAGACCATATTTTTCTAAGAGGGTGCGTGTACAACGTAAAAAGGAAAATTTCATGTTAAAACTTACACTATATATTATATTCATAATTATTAAATTTTTTCTTTTGAGTCATGTGTTTGGGATTATTGTGATGCATCCCCTCATTGACTACTTGTATAGGGAAAGATGTGTGGGGATGTACAAAACATTGGTTGTTGTGTTTAAATATCAAGGTTTTCTATTAATATTCTTGACTAGAGGCTTTATAAAAGTGTGATTGATGTTATTTAGTCTATGGCACATGGATCTATAAGAGGTTAGCATTCCATGCATGATTTGAGATGGGGGAATCAATTATCCCATACATATATTTATTTTAGAGGGTGGAAATATAGATACTGATATGTTAGATGGGCCTCTTCTATCTATCTTTTACCATTTAGAGACACTTTATAAGAGGTGAGTGGATATTTTAGTGTATATGAATGAAGACCATTAAGGCATTGGTGGGGTGACCATATCTTGTTGAATTAGTTTATTGGGATATCCTGGAGGGATTTGCAGTTTTTTCAATAATTTCTTGACCAAAATATACTGAGTTTATATATATTAAGAGTTTACACATTGGACTCAAGTTAATATATTGGTGATAGGAGTTTCTACTTTTTCAAGAAGTTGTTTTCATTTTCTCCTTCACTAGTGACCGATGATACTACTAGGGTTTACAAAGTTGAGCATACATTGATGCAGTTGATTCATTACTAGGTGATATTATTTTTATTTACATAATTTAATGAGGTTGTGAATCTAGATGTTATCATATAAACAAACCAAGTCAATGATAGTCCTTCTAGGATGTATGGTTCTTATACTAAGCCCAACAGTATATCATTAAGTATCTAAAAATAGTGTTTTTATGATTCTTATTACATTGGTGGTGTTTTGGCCATCCAAGGCCATTAATCATCTTATTCCAATGATGGAAAAGTTCCTTATACATGTTATTAGTGTGGCTATGTAGGAATTTCATGATTGAAGTTTCAAAAAGCACCTTTGTAATGTCAGGATTTTCAGAATATAGGGAAACTATAGGGTTTTTGAATATTGCTTCTCATACAACTACTGGTCTTGGTGATATATAGGCCTATGGATTAGTTGTTGGATCATTTTTGGTGCTATAAGTTGGTACTAAAGTTCAACCACATGGTTAGGATGTGGTGGTGGTCAAGGTTATCAGTTCCAGTAAAGGAAGTAGAGTGGTTCACCTCATTGTATTTTGGGTTTTGGTGTCTAGGGTGGAGTCTCAGAGTTATGAAAGATCCATGATGCTAAGACAATACTTATTTACTATGACAAAGGACCATAAACTACTTCTGGTATGATCTTTTTAGAATATTCCCTTAATTCATGATTATTTTATATTAGTGCATCAAAATAATTTATATCTTCACATTATACTAGTGGTCTATGGATGACCAAATATATAGAGTTATGTCTATTGATATGTACCTAGGGGTGAAATTTGATGGTATCCATTAATGTTTTTTTAGAACTCATGATTTATGCGAATCATCATCTCTAGGATTTCAACATGATAAAGATTTAGGGTTTTGATATGTTCCTAAGTATAGATTGTTTGGATTTGTTTTAAGTGCACAATTACTTTTATCCTAAGCTGCTATCATTCATTTTTTAAGGGATAAAATTATACTCTTTTCTTGGATTGAGATTTATAAGAAGGATATTATGAACCCGGCCATTGATAGTTAATGAAGAATTCATTCTAGGTTTCTAATGTTTTCCTAGATGATGATGGTACACATCATTAAGTATTTCCTCCTATTGATAACCATTTCAAGGATGTCACTCTAGAGGAATTAGTAGGGGTTACACATGAGATAGGGTTTGAGTTTAAGATTTATATTGTTCCAATTATTAGGCCTATTCCAATTTCTTATTATCAGATATATCTTTTGTAGATTTTACATTTGAAGGATTATTTAGAGAATTTAATGGTTAAGGGATTTATTTACCCATGTAAATCCCTATGTGGTGATCCTATTTTGGTCCCTATGATGGAAGATGTAGCCTTGTAATTATGTGTGGATTATTTAAGTTAGTACAAGGCTATAATCAATAACATGCATCCCCTTCCTCACATTTAATGTTTTTTACAGGCATATGGGATCTGAGTGGGTTTCCATGATTGATTTGAAGTTAGGTCACCAGCAGCTATGTGTAACACCATTAGATTTTACATGTACTACATTTTAGAGCATGTATAGACTATAATACTATATTTTTATTTTTTAGATAAATGAACATGACATCTATGTTTATGGCCATGATGAATCAAGTCTTACACATATTTTTTATTCATACATGGTATTTTTTAACTATATTCATATTATATGTCTAATCATGGTAGGACCATTTTATGAATTTGTAGGTCATTCTATGTATATCATGGGAGCATATAATATTTTCTATTATTTCAATGTTTTAGTTTAGATCATCATTTTCTACTTTTTAGGGAATGAGATATCTTGGGATGTAATATTAGTGGACCCTAAGAAGGTTCAAGTTGTGGTTTTTTGGAGTGGTAGCAAAAATTATTTGTGATAGATATCTTCTAGGGTTGGAAAGATATTATAATATATTAATTTAGTACATTTACTGATTATAAGAATTGATGGTAAACCAAACAATGAATGAGTGATGTTCCTTTTATAATTTTCTTAGTTTTTAATATATGGTAATTTGGATCTAATAAATTTATAATCATGTGAATATAGATCCAAGACTAGCTGAAACAAGTGTAACATGTGTTCTTGGGGTGTCAAGGTACTGGGAAAAGGATCGAGATGATGTTTTGGTAAAATGATTCATTGGTTGACATAAAGAAATTCTAATAAAGTTCCACTATAAGGACACTAGAGTTCTAATTGCATTGACTATAGCCTTGTGTCACTATTTCACCTGTAATATTTCAGGTGAGGCCATCAGGTATTTTTAAAAACAAATTAAATTTATATTAATCAATTAATTAAGGAGTGTTATTAAAAGAAGAGGGGGAGGCCCACATATTATAAAGAACCAATCTCCTCTCCTATATTGTTTTTTCTATTCTAGAAAGATATTTTGTCCATTTTTTATCAATTATTCATTCTATTCATTATGTTAGACTAATGTGGGTAAGGATATCAATCCAAGGGGTGTATATTCCTAATATTTCTCACTATTTACTTATATTTTATAGATTTTGACCTAAATAATGGGTTCTGCAAGATTTTGGGATCTATTTTCATTAAATATAAATTAACCGAGAATACTTTATTCCTTGACCCCTACTAACTCCATGATGGAAGTGCCTAAGTTCATCCTACCAGTTATGTGTGTTCATGCATAATGTGCTATTTAGTAATGGGTTGGGTCACGTGAGTAACTATTTATGATTACCCATTGAGTTTCTATCATTCATGTTAGATTCCAAGTTGTATTATCAAGTTTATATTTATAGGTTATTCAATATGAATAGATTATTATATACTGAAGGCATTATGGCTAGATAGGTAAGCTGACGGCTATGTAATGTTATGGTTGATATGATTTTATACTCATTGTTTTCCTTGTGAATTTTATTGATATGGATTTTGGATCCAAGGGGTGACATAGGCTCACTAGTGAGACAAATGTGGTTATTAAATTAACACGGGTGGAGTTGGGTGTGGCACTTTAGTGTAAGTTATTTAGATCATAGTGGATAGGTGATGATTGTTTTTTGAGTAGTGGCCTTAGGTTGTTGGTGGTTTCCTCTTACTATGGGTCCAAGTTTACTTGGTTTATTGGGACATTTTATAAGGACCATAATATAGGGTTGACCATAAGATGTATTTGGGTATCCACCATAGTTGAAAAACATAGAGTGCTGACGTGGTTCATCATCATGAAAGAGAGATACTCCATTGGGAAGGATATACGATATGGGTGGTGATTATGATATTAGAATAAGGGAAGGTTCTCATTTTGGTTAGGTTTATTGGGTTGTTGATTCAATGGATAGAACATTGGTTTTGTTGGTCATGGACTGTGTGTTGTGGTATGTGGTCATTCCACTAGTAGAAAAATGGGGTTCAACATCATCATTTTTAAATCTATTCTTCATGACCGATATTAAATTTCTTCGATGAAGACTTATAACATCTGTTCGAGAAATACCTACATTAAAAGTTCTAGGGGAAGTCTTTTTTACATATGTTATTTAGTAACTGATGTTAATATAAAATTTTTAATGTCAGATCATGAATAAATGAGGTGAAAATTCCTTACAAAAGACATAAAATGTCATTATTTATGGAATTGACATTAAAAGTATCTTTTCATGTCACTTATTTAAAAAACTGACAATATAAATGTTTCCATGTTTTACTTAATTTACCAATATTTGATTTTATTAGTTTTGGATTAAAAATGAACACTGAGATTAAATGTTATGGATATCAGAAGGTGAACATCTCTAAGTTAATTCCTAGAGAAATCAAACATTAAATGGACATAAATTTTGATCTAAAACTGAGTTTAAAATCCACATCTAGGCATATCGATGCTTGGGAAATTAACTAAAACTTTGTAAACATTATTATCATTGTTTTTTTCTGAAAACCCTACATTAAAAGTTGATTTTAACATTGGTTCCTTAAAATCGTACATTATAATTCCTCACAAAATAATATTAACATCAATTTTTTTGGAACCAATATTAAAAGTAATATTTCACATTAATATTTCATTTTTTTTCTAAATAATGTTTAAAAAATTTTAGATGATTTTAAAATATTTTATTTTATTGGTCATGGATAAAAAACGAAATGAAGAATAAAAATTTATGGACGTCGGAATTTGAACATATTTAAGTAATGTCAATGGGATGTCTAACTTCTTGCAACCATAAATTTTGATTCATAACTCTATTTGATCCCCATGACAATTCAAATAGAATCTTGTTAAATTAAATACAACTTCTTATACATTATTAATGTCATTTTTTAAAAAATGATATGAAAAATTACTTTATCATCAGTTTTTGAAAAAAAATAGACGTTAAAAAAATGTTTTAAGGTTGCTCTTAATATAAACAACATTAAAATCTATTTTTTGAGAATGATTATCATAAAACAGATGTGAAAGTTAAAATTTAATATCATACCAATATACAATTATAAATTTTTTACATTGCGATAATGAAATTTTCAATTTCCACCATAATTTTACAATACCGCATTTGCTTTTACTATTTCATTTATATGTTTTCACACTACACATATATTAATTTTGTGACAGATTCATTCAATCAATATTGTTATACTAACTCAAAAAAAATTTCTTGATCAAAAATATACTAATTTTTCTTTCAGATATCTCATCATGGTATTTTTAATAAATTTTCAATGATTTATTTGTTTATGATTAGTTATTTTTAAGAGATATATTGGTTAATGATTACTTTTTTTATAATTAAGAATCCTTCTTCGGATCATGGTAAAACTATAAGTATTCCTTTTCTTATAAAATTTATTCTAAGATGATGCTTCTGGTACCTCATCATATCTTTGCCCAGAATAAAATTATATCCATTAGACTTTAACGATCATGAGTTTTTTCCAAGATTTATCTTTTTATATGGATTTTTCATAGGTTATGTGATATGTTGTTGTTTATGGATCTTTTATTTTCCATGTATAGATTAATTGACATTATAATTAATATTATGTTATTATTATCATTATTTCATGTAATGATCACTATTTATTTCCACTTTATAATTGTAAAATATTTATTATATCATGTGGAACAATATTTGTTTTTTATGATTCTACAAATGACATGTGTGTAATTTTTTATGAAATCAAATCATATTTTTTGAAACAAATATTTTTTGGAACCTCATTCAGTATCAGAGTAAAGCTTTATAAATAATTAGATAATATGACATTTATTAGTTAATAATTATTTAATAGTTAGAAAACCATCTTGAGGATTGTTGAATTTTAAGGAATTTTAAGATTTTAATTTTTAAGTGACTGATGATATCTGATATGAAATTTATATTAGAGAGACATCGTGATCCATGAGAGAACCTTGTGTTATTTAAAAAGTTTTATTTTTTGGTTCTTATATCAAGTAGAGTTCTATTTTAGATAAGAACGTTTTCATGCAGTAAAATTATATAATTTCTATAGAAAATTATCAATACCAAAATCCATGTATAAAAAACTATAAAAACATATGCATTTATTATCTTCATAATTATAAAATAAAATTTTAAATATATAATTAAAAATTATAATAACACAATTTCATTAATGGGGGATAATTTAAAAACCATTATTTCTAATATATAAATACATATTTTTTAGGATGTATTGTTCAAAAGAAATAAATTATTTGCACTAAAATTTTATTAAATAAGGTTGTATTTAAAAAAATATTTTGATAAATGGGTATTTATATTACATTATGTATTTAAATACAAAAATATGAGTTTTATATATAATAATGTATTAATAATGATTATTTAGTTAAAAATTATATTATAAATGAATTTATATATTAATTAAAAGTATAAATTATTTAGTTTATTAAAATGAAATAAATTTATATAAGATAAAAAAAATTATAAGACAATTTTATTAATTAGATAGAGATATAATTAATTTTAAATAATAATATCCAAAGTAGTATAATATTTATTTTTAGTGTAACTTGAAAAAAATATAAAAATAAAATTTTATTAAAATAATATATGTATAAATATATATATATATATTGTGGATTATTCTTAAATTTGTATTAGGTCATATTGGATGTTCAAATTGGTGTTAAATTGTTATAACATGATGGAAAAAATATAATTTGAAGGTAATATATTATATTATTGGATATAAAATAATGAAAAAATATAATGAGGGTAGATGAATGACTTTATAATAATATATACATACACACTAAATATATTTTATTACTTTTTATAAAAAATAAAAAGTTTGAAATCAACCATGTCGTCTTCTTCGTTCCCCCTCCACATGTCACTATACATTTCTAAATGAGCACCTAGTCAGTTTTTCATCAGCCTCATCCTCATTGGGAACTATTACTCGAGTGGTAATATATAAGATCAGATGAGGGATGGTTTCTAGATTCGTTTTACTGATTTAATAAGCACTGCATGATGACTCATGGTGGGTGCGATAATGGTCGGTCTTGATGACGTTTGACTTCACAATAGTCATCTAGTCTAGATAGGTTAATGATGATGGAGGTCTATAAGAATAGTGGTTCTTATGGTAATATTATTATGACTGGGATTCCTTATGTGATGATCATAACCTCTTCCAATCAGATTGAAAGTCACAACAAAGATGATAGGATTTCAGACACATATAAAAAGACTGACACATGAAGGAGGAACAATGTCTCAACAAATGTCAGGGTGGAACATGGGTACTGTGCTATATATAAATTAACAGAGGGAGAACATGTGAATTAATGTTATTTTTTATATGAATGGAAAAATAAATTCCAATGGTCATTTGTAATATGGGATCCACTTTCAATCCTGTTTAGACAGATTGTGGAAAACTAATAATAAAGGGCAGGAAATTACCTCGGTGGAAAAGTAAAAAATAATTATGATTTAAATATCTATTTACACAATTTTTTTATAGTAATAATAATAATATTAATAACGATAACAGAAATTATAATTTAGTGATATAAAATAAATGGTATTCAAGGGAATTTTGACTATAAAATAACTCATCCCTTAAACACACATAAAATTATGGTCTTCTAAAAAATTAATAGTTCTTTGGTTTCCCTAGTTCTATGTAGTGAGATATCCAGGGGTGTCAAGAAGGCAGGATAAGTTTTATGTTTAGAAATAGAGGTCCAAGATGTCTCAATTATCATTATGTAAGTGGATTCTTATTTTTTTAATAAAATTATATTTTTAAGTAATAAAAACCCTCTTTATAAGGGGAATAATCTATAAAAAAGATTTATATAATTTTAGTTCAAAACGTTTTTGGAAAGAAATTATTTTTAAAGTTGATTTTTTGATGTTAGTTTTAAAATTAATATTTTAGTTTTATGTGAATCTATTCTAAAATTATTTATATCTTAATGTTTTGAAACAAAATTTTATTTAATTTTATGAAATTTATATATAATTATTATAAGAAATTTAAAATAAATATTTTATGTTTAAAATTTTTTATTTCAAAATTTAACACTGATTTCAATTTTTTGAGTGTTATCTTTTTTCATAATTTAAAAATCATAAATTTCTATATTTTTTTATTATTATATATATTGAAACAAATTTTATAAATGGGGTTCTCTTATGTTTACATTTTTTATGACCATGAAAGATATTATTTCAATGAATATTCCATGTATGTTTGAAATATCTCATTCTATATATTCTTTACCATGATTTGTTGATGGATTCTAATTCATTAATGATATATATGTGTGTGAGAGAGAGAGTGTGTGTGTGTGTCTTTCTGTCTATGTTTGTGTTTTTGTTTGTGTGTGTATCCATTATCAGTTTTTAAATATAGCTTTTTTATGAAAAAATATAGAAAAAAATAGATATGAATAATAAAATATCTTGTTTAATTATGTCACTTGGTTTTTTTAAATAGATTAGGAATTGTGAGTGAACATAATAATGAAGGGAATTTGTCCAAAATGTGATTGGTTATCCCAATATTTCCTTCAATGTTCCAAGATATCTCATTTTTTATTTTCTAATATTTTTAAAATTTCTTCTAAAAATATCTTCAAACATTTCAATAAAAAATTATTTTACAAATATTTTAAAAGTGTGTACTTGTTAATGATGTCTTTATTTAGAAAAAAATTCAATTTTTTATGAAAATAGGTTTTAATATTTTAAATTGTTTTTATGTTCTTAAATTTATTTTTTAGAGAGGATTTATGAATTTTCGGTTATAATGTGAATTTAATTATTTATTATAAATTTTATTAAAATTAATGATTTTTATATTTGGGAACAATTTTTTCAAAATATATGCATGAATTTCCATAAAATGGGCTAACACGATTTTAAAACAACTTACTAAGCCTTTTACTCATCAATTTTTTAATATCTTTTTCATAAGGCCAATTTTTAGGAAGAATTAGTTTTAGAGTCGGTTCATGAATATGTGTTTTATTAATAGTGGAGTTAGAGTTTCGATCCATGTTTTTAAATTCATAAAGAAAATCTATTTTGGTTGAGATAATATGTGTTAATTTTTCCCAAATCCTCCAAATATCTTTACTAGAATAATTATTAGGAATGTAAGGATTATTTATTACTCATCTATGTTAAATATTATTTCTAGAAAGAAAAATATATATACTATTGTGGAACATGATCTTATGGAGTGGGTCTGGGGCGCCTCATGTAGTCACAATAACTATCTGGTAAAATTCAATTTATTCAAGAATAAGAAATTTCCCGTGATACCAAAATGTGAAAACATCCATTATATGAGTATATATATTATAATAATATACTTGTGGTGTTTATAAAAATCCTTGATAAATTAAACAACCTTTATATTATAAAAACCCATAATTTTCATTCATATTTCAAACAAATACTCATTTATAAAAATTGAGTTTAATACCATATATGGTTTTCAAAATGGACGCAAGAACCTCACATTTATTATGTGCGTATAGTTTATATAAAATTTAAAATTTCAATTTTTCATAATATTATGTATCACAATATCTATGCACTGATTTAGGTTATTAATTATCCCAAAGGAAATCAAGTGATTAATTATGTGAAATTATTTAAAGAAAATTGATCCACATTTTTCAAAAATATTTTAGTGTTTGTAATTTTTTTATAAATTTTCACATAATCGCGACCATGAACCTTATACAAAAATTTTTCTAAAAGAATGTCATATTTTATATTTACATTATATTTATTAATTATTCAAATATCATGTGTTGATTTTTTTTCTTCCCATGATAAGGATTTATTTTAATTTCATCTAGATATTATTTCAAGATTCAGGGGTGAATTAAAAGATTTATTCATAATAATATTATACATCTAATTTTGGGATATCTATTCTATTTGGTGTGTTTTTAGAATATATTAATTATATTTTTACCAATTTTTAATCAATTAACATGTGTGAAAATTGAATTTATAAAATCATAAAGGTAATCATATATTGGGCTTTAGTTTACTCGTATTTTTCAAATAGTGAAGATAAATTAATAATATTATTTTCTATGAAATTTATTTTTTATGTCGATTGGTTTTATTCATTTAATGAATGAAATATATTTTCATCAAAAGTACATCCAACAACCCTTTAATTAAATATATATCATGTCATTATTTCATGAAACCTTATAATTTATGAATATTAGAATCTAATGTTAATATCCCACATTCTTTAAGGTCCCATTTTTAATTATCAATGGATTTATATGTGTATATATGATAATATTTATCATTATAATAGATCCTAGAAAACCTAATTGATCAAACTTATTACAAATGTATCATGGTTGATAAACCTATAGTTTAGTATATATGATTCAATTATATATATATATAAGTTAATATATTAAATACTATATGGAAAAAATAAAAATTTATATTAAATCAAATTTATACCATTATAATTTCATTTTATTTAATGGTATTAATTACCCCATTCATCTATAGTCACATTATGATACCAATTTGGTATAATTATATTTGATTATTTGTAAATTGCATTGACATTTTATCAAAAAACATTTTTTGTTAATATTTTTATTCCAATATGCAATTATATATTTGGTATTATAGATTGATTTATTAATTTATCACTAATAATTAACATAATTATATGTCCACTCTCCATTTTAAAGTTTAAATTTTTTCTTATTTATGTATCGTATGGATTATGGAACTAAAAAAGTGATATATATATATATATATTCTAGAAAATAATTAATATTGATAGATAGATTCCAAAAATAAATTTTTTATTAATTTTTTTTTCAAAAAATTAATCTGATGTATATAACATGTGAGGAGTAATCTATGAGCTTGGGGTAGGTCGTCTTATTTTTTTCCCCTTGAGTTTTGATGTTCCATACCTATGTCGTTATGCCACATTCCATTATTTTCCAAGCATCTCTTTCTAGTAGAGTCCTTCATACCAATTTTATTCTTATGCTTTAATACATAACTATTGAACCCCATTTATAATACTATTGTTGGTTGATCAAATTTATGGACACCCCTTGGGTGTGCCACTTTGATTTCCCCTCTTTTATAAATTGATATAAATACATAGAATGCCTTGTAAGATTTCATCTTGAAATTTAAAATGATTTTCCCTTAGTGTATAATTTTTTAAAAGAATCCACGGAACCTCTTAGGTGATTGCCCCAACGTATACTTGTAATTTCTTATTTATGAAATTTTCATAACGATCATGTCATCTTCTAAATTAACCTTGAGAATTATAAATGGGATTTCATGCGTTGTAAAATTTTAATGGGTTATATTTATAAATGATGGCCAGTTCGTGATGTATCGATTTCTATAAAATGAATTAAAATATTTTAAATGAAATGGTTTGAATGGATTGACTTATTTTTTGGGGGTTTCTTAATTAAATAAATTAAATGGCTATTTTAAATTAATTGTAATGGGTGGTAAGGCCACACCTTCTGTTATGCTTATATTAATGCTCATTAAGAATTATAAGGTAATAATTGAATTGAACATGGATATTTAAGTACATGAGAGGTATTGCATCGTATATTAAATTATAAAATATGATTACACCTTTTTATATGTTGTGGTACGATGGAAAGGGCTCTGTTTAGCATGACTGTATCATGCTCTCTTATATTGGGAGTTGAGCATGACATTTCACACCAATAACACTATTATGGAATTGGGCTTGAAGCGCTATGTTCCTTTGTTTATATATAGACATGGTGTCTCATTCACCATCCTGATTATCGTTAATGAAATCTCACAATCATTTTGGGATGTAGGGTATGTGCGCTGTTTCTGGAGCTTATAGGTTCATTAGACTATTCCTAGATGCTTGAGTTATGCCCTGGATCAACCAGAAATAAGTATTCTAGGTATATGGTCACTTACATTTGAACGTACTTTGTTCATATAGGTGAATGAAATATATAAATATACAATATACATATATTATTACTATATTTATGTAGGGACTGATAAGAAATTCCTCCCATCCCTGAGCCAAAGAATATAAAGCCTCCATGTGTCTTTTGGAACCTCAGCTAATATCCATTTATTTATTCATCATTATTAATTAATTACTTATACCTACACACTTTTTATTTATGAGCACTTCTTGGATTATGCATAGAAACCATTAGTGGTGGCCTAAAGAAATTTTTATTACACACCATATTCAGGTTTCCTTTGGTACCCGAGAAGATTATATGTCGATATGTGTCGATAAGAGACATGAACCTTCTACATGTTGTTGATATGATTACCATTGTAAGAGATTAGGATATGTGTACTAATCATTTTCTCAAGATACTAGTGGAGAAGTAGTTGTTCCTTTTTTACCTTGTATATAGTGTTGTAACTTTGTATTGCCTTTTTGTATATCAATATTCCACACATCCATGTATTTACACTGCCTTGTGGATTTTTAGATATTTATTTAGTTGTCTTGTTTTTATCTTCAACTACTTATTTATTGTAACTGTTTATTTACACTTCTGCACGTGATTATTATAGCTTTTTGTTTTTATCTACTTATGATGTTGTATGTTTATTTTTTATCCACTATTCCACATTGATAAGAGGGTATAGTCTCCATACTATACCACCTTTACACCTTCGTTACTATTCGAAATCCTCTAGAATTCAGGGAGGAATGCTTGAGGCCATGTGACCCACTATCTTGGGATATGGGTTAAGTGGATCCCAGGTTGGGACGTTACAAAAATAAAATTAATTATGTAATTTTATATCTATTCCAATCAGATTATTTGGGAAAATAATATTGTATATTACTATTTTTGAGTTAGTAATAAGCACACACAATACCCATTAGTATATGTATTAATAAGAATTATAAAATATCTGAATATTCTTCTTGGTAAGGGTATTAGACTACATACATCACATTAAATTCATTCCAAATACATATGGAATCCAATAATGATTTTCAAATGTTATGGTCTTATAATTAGTTTTCCCTAATAACAATAAATAAGTGGGAAATAAATATGTTTTTGAATTTTATTATTAATCAATGGATTCATATGTGTATACATGATAATATTTATCATTATAAATGAACCTGGATAACATGAATGACCATACCATATTATAAATTTTTCATGGTTGATAAATATAGGGTTAATTATATATGATTCAATTATGTATATATTAATATAGTACAAACCATATAGAAATCCTGACGATTTCTATTAAATCAATTTTCCCATTATTATTTCTTTTTATATAATGGTATTCATTACACCATTCATCTATAATCAAATTTTTATACCTGTTTTGTATGAATATAATTGATTCTTGGTAAATATCATTGATATTTAATCAGAAAAATTTATTTGATAATATTCTATACCAGTAGGCAGTAATATATTTTCTATTATAGATGTTGTATTAATTTTTCACTAAAAAATAATGTAATAATATGTGCACTCTACTTTTTAAGGTTGATACATTTTTTCATATTTTTCTATCAGTTGAATTTTTCTAATAAAAAAGTGATAAATATATTCAAGACAAGAATTAATGTAGACAAATAGATTGATAACATCCATTTATGATAAAAACAATTTTCAAAAAATAAATCTCATAATATTAATTTGTTTCAAAATCATGAGCATAACATTAAATAAAAAATTGGATGATGATTAATAATCGCAATGTTAACACCATATAGATTCAATAGGGAGAGAAATATGGGATCAAAATTTTTAATATCATTGTGATATCATTCCATGTTATGACACTGTGATTTTTTTTTTGTTTTAGTTTGATCCATTTAATATGGAACCCCTTATATTTTTGTATTTTTTATATATTGGAGAAGTTATAAGGGGTTTTGGATCACATTTTGAGAGTGTGAGTTTTTATTAAAGATGTTAATATTTGATTATTATCTTGGAATATAACTCTACACATGTATTATATTTACTAGTTAGTTTAGATACACTTATAGTGGAGGCATACTGATTTATACTCACTCTCTACTCCTGTAATTTAGTATTTGAGGAGAGATTAATGTTGATAATGTTGGGACCACTTTGTGTGTGAAGATTGTATTTGTTGTCAATAGTTGTCAATACTGTTCAAAATGAAAAAGGAGATAAAGAAGGACTCAAAAGTTAATGGAGATCGGCTGAAGTGAGGATGCTTGGAGAATTATTATGAAATCATATCATTGGATGTCATACTTGAGTAATTCTCTAAGAAGATAAATTCAGACGATTGTTGAACTGATCCTAAGTTTAAAGAACTTGTATCAAAGGTGACACATTGTTTACAGCAATGAAGAATGGAGAAGTATCATCCATTTGAGGATGATTGGAGCATAATGGTGAAGTATCATCTATCTAAGGATGGTTGAAGAAGAATTGAGGATTTTAAGTGACGATGAAAGAAGTACTTTGGAATTCATATTCCAAAGAACTTGGAGAAACCAGACGATGCTTTGCTGATTTGTATTTCACAAATATCATAAGTTTGGAGAACTTGTGATGAAAGAATTATGAAGGAAAGGGAGATAAAAAGAAGTGTTTTTGGAGAAGTCATATCACAAATATCATCAGATCAAAAATATGGCAAAGGAAAGAAGTAGGCGCGCAACTATGCAGTAGGCACGCAAGTATGAAGAGGCGTGGAACTCATATTTCAAAAGAGCATTATTTCAGAAATATGGCAAAGGAAATAAAGTGGCGCGCAAGTCAAGAATGGCGCGCAAGTATTTGGCGTGCAAGTATTGGCACGCAAGTGTGTCGCGCAAGTGGTGACGTGAAAGTGTTGTATAGGTGCGCAAGTCATATTTCAAATTGCATTATTTCATAAATATGGAAAAGGAAAGAAAGTGGTGCGCAAGTCGTGGCGCACAAGTCGTGGTGCGCAAGTGGTGGCGCGCAAGTGGTGGTGCACAAGTGTAAGTGGCGCCCAAGTCCTATTTCAAAGATAATCCAATCAACATATGACAATGGAAATAAAGTGGTGTGCACGTTTGAAAGTGTCACACAAGTCAAGGGTGTTGGGCAAGTATTGGCGCACAAGTCATGGCGCGCAAGTCTTGGCGCACAAGTGTATGGGTGCGCAAGTCACCAAATTGCCTATAAATAGACGACTCACCTCCTCATTTGTTAAGGCCCAACACTTAAGAGAAAAATTTGAGCTCTGAATGTGCATGTGTAGAAAAAGGCACGCAAGATGAAGTGGCGCACAAGCTGATTGTTATTTATACGACGCGCAAGTATTGCCGCGCAAGTGTTGCCACTAAAGTCTGTCGTACAAGTGTTTCCTCACAAGTCTGCCGCGCAAGTGTTGCCGCACATGTCTTTTGGGAAAGTCTTTCCAGGCATGTAGTGGTGCACAAGTAGCAACGTGCAAGAAGAGGCGCGCAAGTTATAGGGGTGCAAGTATAGTGCACACAAGTGGAAGTGGGCGCGCAAACTATTTTGTTCCAGGAGTTCCTGCCATCTTCTGGAGAGGAAAGAAGAACGAGGAAAAGAGTTCAACTAAATTCCATATTCATGGTCACATGCATTTATGAACAAGAGGATAACTCACTCTGATGTTGCCAAGTAAGCTAGTGTTTGTTGCCTAATTAATCACATTGGTATATGTGATTCTTGCTAAGAAAGAAGGAGTCCAAGTTCATTCTGTTATTTCACTAAATAAGAAGAAGAAGTCCTAGTGCAACTGGTTTTGCACTAGTGAAGAAGAAAAGAAGAAGACATGAAGAATTGCTTGCCTACTGCTTTGCAAGTAATCAAGTGAAGAGCACTGAAGAAGATCAAGAGCAGAACCTGCCTTTTGAAGAAGGAAGAAGACTGTCTCCATAGGCAGTATAAATAACCAGCTAGATGCTGAAAGATGGGCTAGGTCATCACCAGTCCAGGTTAGAGGATTGTTTCCCACCCCCCCTCTAAAGTGTAGGGACTCACACGGGCTAGAGGATTGCTTTCCTAGCCACTCCATTGTAAAAGAATATCACATTATAATGGAGAATCCATGCAGCGGTCATACCCATGCATGGCAAGGACGTAGCTACTCTTATTGAGTGGTGAACCTTGTAAAAATATCATGTGCATATTTTTACTGCTTTCTATTATTGCATGCGACAGGGAAAAGGGAATTAGAGAATCAAGATCCTAACAGGTCATGAGGTACATGGATAAAAGTTGGAATTAGTTTAATAAGTCCCCAACACTGAATCACCCCCTCTCTCAGTGTTATACATATCCCAAACTGGTCCTCTCAATTAGTATCAGAGGGAGGTTCACCTTTGTTGTATTATCTATAGGAAATTTATTCTCTTTTGAAAACCTGAGTTCCTTTCCTAAGTCAACAATGAAGAGAAGTGTTTGTAAAGATTCAGCTATCTCTGAGCAGAAAGACATATCTACCAAGACTATGATGAACAGGAAAAAGAAATAGAAAAGAAAATTGAAGAATAATTCCCTCTTAGCTAAAGAAGAGGAAGCATCTGGTTCTCCATATCTGGCTGACATTGAAGACACACCAGATTCGGAAATTAATGAGAAGGTGGCTCAAGTACCCACCAAGAAGATGGAAAACCTTCCTACCTCAACTGATCAAGAGGTATGTGTTAGTACATTTGAAAGTTACCCTCATAATGAAAATTCTAGCACAAGTGGTTATGAACAATCTACAACATCTCAAGAAATATCAGTTGATAGATTCAGAATTATTCTGCATGGTATTCCTGAAGAGGGTGCATCCCTGGTTTGCGGGGTATTTCAATGCATCCAAGAAAATATCACTCAGCTAGAAGAATAAACTGATATTTTGGAGAAAGGCTTACAAGAAAAAATTGTCGAATGTTTAAACCTCTCTAGACATGTTGGATCCTTTGAAGCAACAAAGAGGGTATTTGAAGAAAGTTCTTCAAAGTGGCTCAAAGATGTTGAAGAAAAGGAGGGAGTCAACAAGACTCTAGAAGAGAAGATCCATGCACTAGAAGATGAGCTAAAAAGGGGCACTGAATTCAAGAAGTTATATTTGGAATATAACTCCATGAAGATCAATGAACTTGACTCTTTGTTACAAAACGAAGTAAAGATGCATGAAGATGAAGTTGAAATATTAAAGAAGGATTGTGAAGAGAAGATGACTATGATTGAAAAACAGGAAGTCATCCTCAATATGAGATGTCTAGAATTGGAAGCTGAGCTAACCAATCATGAGAAGACACATATTGAGTCTCCACAAAAGATGGAAATAGTTGCTTCCAGTACTCAATGCTCACTAGAGGATTCTACTGTCAAAAGACCTCCAACATGTGATAAGAAGATCATGTCTTCACTCATTGATCTATCACAAGCATCTGAGAATGTAAAGGTATCATCCATTCCAACTTGTATTAAAGTATCTAAAATTTCTCCTACAAAAAGTGCAGGTCGGAATAAAAATTCTAAACAAGTTTGGATGAAGAAAAGTGAGATGAAACCTATCACCCTGGATAGGGTGGATAGGGGAAATATTGTGGAAGATAGATCCCCATAGAAATCACAACATACCAAGAAGAAGAAGACTCAGCAAACTTATCAAGAAGATGACAAGAAGTTAAGGTTTGTTGGACAATGCTGGTGCTGCAACAGGTTTGGGAATTGTGAACTAGATTGTTGGTACAATCCCTTAAATATAAAAGCACAGAGAAAGCTCATCTCAAGGGGGGAGAAATCCAGAGAAGAAGAAGAAACATCCACAGATCCAGAAACATCTGTATACTGCAAATAGATTTGGAATGTTGGACAACATATGTGATGTATGCAATAAGAGTGGTCACAAGAATGGTGGATGCCTATCTCAGAATGTATTCAAAGCTAATAAGAACAAAATACCACAAAAGCTGGAGAAGAATGAAGAATCTATCTTGGGATGTAATTATAAGTATGTTTCAAAATAAGATGATCCCAAAAAGATTACAATGAGGAAAACTGAGAAGTCTTTGGATTCCATGTCCAACAAGGTGAAGGGTGGTGCATCTAAAATAACTAATATGAAGGAATCCACTCAGAAGAATCCATGTAGAAGATCCAATCTTGATGCCTCAGTCCCTAATGATATTTTGGTGATTTGGATAGAAGATTTGGAAATAATGAAAAAGATGGAAGATGCACAAGCTAAGTCTAGTGCTAAAAACAAAAAGAAGATTCTATATAAAGACAAATAAGTTTTGTCTGTGAGGTGGAACAAGGCTGGCCACACTGTCAGAAAGTTCTTTGAATTTATTCCTGCCCAATAAGAATTCATGAAGAGGATGAATGTTGCACCGAGAGATTCTAGTGCTTGGAATTCTCTTGAAGAAAGAAGATTCACACACAAAGAGATAGAAGAAGTATTAATATCCACACAACTACATTCAAAATTAATGATCAAATGTGAAAGTGTGAGGAGTGGAGAAAATGGAGCATCGTGGTTATGAAAATCATCTCAACCCTCCTGCTCACATTGAAGAAGCATGGAGGATCCACCCTATTCCCTTAAATCTTTGTGTATTGTATTTTTTTTCTTTAAATACAGGGAATTGAAGGTGATGCAAGATCTTAGGGGGAGAACCTGAGATTCAGTGATGATAAGTGTTCTCTATAGAGGGATACACATGAAGAAGCTTCCAGAGTCATTATCTCAATAAGTATCAATTTCAGTTGGTACTAAATTCAACTACTCTGAAGATTTTCTGAAGATCATGTCATTGGAAATGGTATTTCATTTCCAAGTCATTCATCCTTGGTTACTCAAAATAAAGATCATTCTACAAAGGGGGAGTAATAGAGATAATCAGTGACATAAGAAGAGTGAATGTGATCCATGGCCACTTATCCTTCCAATTGCACATGAATGTTTTTGATCCATTTGTTGATGTGAGTTCATGAATTTCAGGTTGATTATTTCTTTCACACTCAATACCTTTTGCCTAGAATGAAAGTAAAAAACCCTTGAAGACAAGTGTATGAGTTCTCATCTCATGAGGTGTCATATTATGTGGGTAATGGACAACTTTGTTGTCTAAATCAAATCCTCTTGTTTTCTACACTGAGCATTGCTCAAGTAGACTTAGAGTGAAATGGTTGATGGAACATTTCTTAAGTATAGAATGATACCCTATATACCATGAACATTTTATTTCTTGTCAATAAGGGGGAGAGAAATGAAATGAATGTCTAGGGGAGAGACATAAGTAAAATGGAGAGATAAGATTCTCATTTTGACATTGACACATTCATTTGAGAAGACTTTGTGGTATTGACAACAAAATACAAAGGGGGAGATTGTTGGGACCACTTTGTGTGTGAAGATTGTATTTGTTGTCAATAGTTGTCAATACTAGTCAAAATGAAGGAGGAGATAAAGAAGGACTCCAAAGTTAATGGAGATCGGCTGAAGTGAGGATGCTTGGAGAATTATTGTGAAATCATAGCATTGGATGTCAAACTTGAGTAATTCTCTATGAAGATAAATTCAGACGATTGTTGAACTGATCCTAAGTTTAAATAACATTTGTCAAAGGTGAAACATTGTTTACAGCAATGAAGAATGGATAAGTATCATCCATTTGTGGATGATTGGATCATAATGGTGAAGTATCATCTATCTAAGGATGGTTGAAGAATAATTGAGGATTTGAAGTGAGGATGAAAGAAGTACTTTGGAATTCATATTCCAACGAACATGGAGAAACTAGACGATGCTTTGCTGATTTGTATTTCACAAATATCATAAGTTTGGAGAACTTTTGATGAAATCCTTATGAAGGAAAGGGAGAGAAAAAGAAGTGTTTTTGGAAAAGTCATATCACAAATATCATCAGATCAAAAATATGGAAAAGGAAAGAAGTAGGCGCGCAAGTATGCAGTAGGAATGCAAGTATGAAGAGGCGTGCAAGTTATATTTCAAAAGAGCATTATTTCAAAAATATGTCAAAGGAAATAAAGTGGCGCTCATGTAAAGAATGGCGTGCAAGTATTTGGTGCGCAAGTATTGGCGCGCAAGTGTGTCACACAAGTGGTTACATGAAAGTGTTATATAGGTGCACAAGATATATTTCAAATTTCATTATTTCATAAATACGGAAAAGGAAAGAAAGTGGTGCACAAGTCATGGCGCGCAAGTCGTAGTGCGCAAGTGGTGGAACACAAGTGTAAGTGGTGCCCAAGTCCTATTTCAAAGATCATCTAATCAAAATATGACAAAGGAAATAAAGCGGTGTGCATGTTTGAAAGTGTCGCGCAGGTCAAGAGTGTCAATCAAGTATTGGCGCACAAGTCTTGGCGTGCAAGTCTTGGCGCGCAAGTGTATGGGCGCGCAAGTCACCAAATTGCCTAAAAATAGATGACTCGCCTCCCCATTTGTTATGGCTCAACACTTAAGAGAAATATTTTAGCTCTGAATGCGCAAGTGTAGAAAGCGGCGTGTAAGATGAAGTGGAGTGAAAGCTGAGTGTTATTTATACGGCGCGCAAGTATTGCCGCGCAAGTCTGCCGCGCAAGTGTTTCCACACAAGTCTGCCGTGCAAGTGTTGTCGTGCAAGTCTGCCGCGCAATTGTTGCCACGCAAGTGTTTTGGGAAAGTCTTGCTGCGCAAGTAGTGGCGCGCAAGTAGCAACATGCAAGAAGAGGTGCACAAGTTATAGGCGCGCATGTATAGGGCACGCAAGTGGAAGTGGGCGTGCAAACTGTTTTGTTCTAGGATTTCCTGCCATCTTCTGGAGAGGAACAAAGAATGTGGAAAAGAGTTCAACTACATTCCATATGCATGATCACATGAATTTATGAGAAAGAGGAGAACTCACTCTGATGATGCCAAGTAAGCTGGTCTTCGTTTCCTAATTAATCACATTGGTATATGTGATTCTTGCTAAGAACGAAGGAGTCCTAGTGCATTCTGTTATTGCACTAAAGAAGAAGAAGAAGTCCTAGTGCAGCTGGTTTTGCACTAGTGAAGAAAAAAAGAAGAAGACACGAAGAATTGCTTGCCTACTACTTTGCAAGTAATCAAGTGAAGAGCACTGAAGAAGATCAAGAGCAGAACCTACCTTTTGAAGAAGGAAGAATATTGTCTCCATAGGCAATATAAAGAACCAGCTTGACGCTGAATGTTGGGCTAGGTCATCACCAGTCCAGGGAAGAGGATTGTTTCCCACCCCCTCTAAAGTGTAGGGACTCACATGGGCTAGAGGATTGCTTTCCTAGCCACTCCATTGTAAAAGCATATCCCATTATAATGGAGAATCCATGCAGTGGTCATACCCATGCATGGAAAGGACGTAGCTACTCTTATTGAGTGGTGAACCTTGTAAAAATATCGTGTTCATATTTTTACTACTTTCTATTATTGCATGCGATAGGGAAAAAGAGAATAATAGAATCAAGATCCTAACAGGTCATGAGGTACATGGATAAAAGTTGGAATTGGTTTAATAAGTCCCCAACACTGATTCACCCCCCTCTCAGTGTTAGACATATCCCAAACTGGTCCTCTCACATAATCTGGGTAGTGGAAATGGTCCTATTATTGGTGGACGATCTGTGTATCATGGTAGAAGAAATAATATAATAATGAATAAACTCACATGAATTATTTTTCTATATTTTCAATGTTATTATTTACTTTGGGTTATTTTTTTAGTATCTTTCCATAAGAGATATTTTTTATACTTGTATGATTTTTTAAAATCATAGCTACTCTTTCATCCATTTCATGGATAATTTTGTTACTATATATATTATGTAGGAGTGATGTACTACATTTTCCTGATTTTTTATTGTGATACAAGTAATTATTTTAATTACACTATGATTTGTAGTGATATCTATGAAATAGGTTATATTCTCTCCAATTCATTAACATAACCTCACCAAGGTTTAACATCCTCTTGAATATGAGGATACATTCATGATGTTTTTAGCACTTGGTTTGATCATAGTATATGTGAGTCCAATAAGGGGTTCTATAAATTGGAATCAAAGACTTGTTTTTTCATTTGTTTTACTATTTGAATTACGGTAGATTAGAGATAAAATGATAAATAAATTGAAGATATAAATTTTATATTGGTGTAAAAAATAAAATTTTTAGGAAATTATATATTATTATGGACGAGACTATTGTTCTTGGTTTTTTATTTTATAGTTGAGTTATTTTTCCTAGACACAATTGTTTGTGTTATTGATTCATGGTTTTACTCCTAACCAATAGTGGCATGAGATCATATATTCATGCATCATTTTAGAAAATAGGATAAAAATGAAATTTTTTTCTTTTATATGTTTGATCACCTAGATTATGATATGATCTTATGTTATTTAATGATTTAATAAAAAACTAAGAGATTTATTTCCATATAATTTATATTGTAATTTTACTTACCGAATCCATGATTATGTTATATTTTTATAATATTTATTATATGAATTCTATCTATATTTGATTCTACCTCTTGGAGGTAGTGGGTATACATGGATAGAGGGGGAACCTATGTTATTTGATATCCTTTTTGTATGATAGGGTGTGTACAATGTAGTAGGAAAAATTTTAGTTTAATACTTATGATACATATTCTATTCAAAATTATTATATATAGTTATTGTGAGTCATAAGTTTGGAATTATAGTTTCATTGACCCTTGATGACTTCCTTCTAAGGGAATAGATGGTGGGGATATACACACTATATTGGCTATTGAGTCGGAATATCAGGTTTTAACTATTCCTCCTCTCGATCAAAATCTTTATGATAGCATGATTGATGTTATTTAGTATATTTTATATGGATATATAAGAGGTGACCCTTCAATATATGATTTGACTATGGAGTTTCAGTTATTGTATCCACATCTATTTACTTGATATCCCGGAACTCAAGATACTGGGATTTTGATTTAGGCTATGTTATATATTTTCCAGTATTTATAGACATCCCATAAGAGGTGAGAGAATATTGTAGTGTATATGCATCAGAGGCCATTAAGGCACTAGTGGGGTGTCCTTATCCAGGTTAATCAGTTTGAGGGGATATGTTAGAATGATTTTCTTCCTTTTTTCCAATCATTTCATAACTAAAATATTTAGAGTTAATAGATATTGAGATTTTAAACTTCTACCTAAAGATAACATATTGGGGATATATTTTTCCACTTATTTCATAGATTTATTTCATTTTTCTCCTTCACAGGTGAGGTATTATACTATTATGGTAATGAAATTGGAGGATATACTAATGCACTTTATTCATTCTTAGGTGCACATATTTTTGTTTATATCTTTTTCTAAGGCTTTGAATATAGACCTTATCAATGAAACAAACCTAGTTTGTGAAAAAACTTCTATGATGTATGTTTATTATAAATGTCCAATAGTGGATCATTAGGTATTTGAAAATATAGATTTGATGATTCCTATTATAGTGGTAACATTATTTCCGTACAGGGTCATAGATCATATTCTTCCCAAAATGCAATAGTTCCTTCTACATGACATTAGTGTGGATAAGTAGGAAATTGATGATTTTCGTGCAAACAATCTCCTATGTAATGTTATTATTTTGGGAATATGGGAAATTTTTTGAATTTTTTTGGAGTTCTTATAATCCATATTAATTATGTGGGGATGTATAGGCTTAGGTATTAGTTATTGGATCATGTGTAGTGCCAAAGGTTGGTACTATAGTTCAGGTACATGGTTAGGGCGTGGTGGTGGTCAAAGTTCTCAAGGCTAGTAGAGGAATTAGAGTGGTAATCCTCATGGTATTTAGGATTTAGGAGTCTAGGGTTGAGTCTTATACGTAGGAAACATCCATTATAATAATATAAAACATATTAACTATGATAAAAGAGATTCAACTATTTCTAGTATGACCTTGTTTTAATCTTTCATTGCTTCGATATTGTTTTATATTAGTGTATAAAATTATTTTTTATCTTCTCATTATACTAGTTGTATGGGGATTACCATATATATAGAGTAATTTATATCGATATATCCAAGGGGTTACATTTGAATGTATCCATCAATGCTTTTATCATACACTCATGATTAGTGGCTATCACAATCTATATGATTTATCATGACAATGTTTTTTGGTTTTGATATGTTCCTAAATGTATACTGGTTGGATTAGATTCAAGAAAACAATTATTTCAATTACAAGAGGGTATATTTTATGTGTTTTAAAGGAGATAATTATACTCTTATCAAGTATTGGTATTTATATGATTTCTATTCCAACCATGACCATCGATAGTTATGGAAAATTTTATTCAGGTTTTCAAACATTTTTCTGGATGATGAGGATACACATTATTCAATATTTTATCCTATTGTTGACCATTTCTATGATGTCACTACAGTGGACTTCTTAGGGTTTCCACTTGAGAGTGTGGTTGATTTCATGATATATATTTTTTAAGGTATGGACTTTCTTCTCGTTCCCCATTATATAATAGATCTTGTAGTGAATTTTGATTTTAAGGTTCAGTTAGATAGTCTAGAGGTTAAAGGTTTTATTTATCCATATACATCCCCATGGGGTGGTCCTATTTTGTTCTCTATGATGGAAGATGGACCACTGTGATTATGTGTGTATTATTGATGGTAGAATCATATGATAGTCAATAAATTGCATCTTCTTCCTCACACTAATGTCTTTTAATTTCTCACGGGAGCAATGTGGTTTTCTACGTTCTATTTGAGGTAAGGTTATCAACAACAACATGTAAGGCCATTTGATATTAATTCTTCTTCATTTTGGAGAATTTATATCCTATTACAGTATATTATGATTTTGTTTGGATAAATGTGCATTCCATCTATGTTTATGGCCATGATGAATCAAGTATTACATGTTTTTATTCTTTTATGGTATTTTTTTAATTATATTCATTGTATACTCCTAATCATGGTATGCACATGTTATTAATCTATAGATCATTCTATGTAAATAATGATAGAAGAGAATATATGGTATTCATTGAAATAGTTAGTTTAGATCATCATTTTCCACTCCTTAAGATATGATATATAAGGATAAGGCATGTTAGTGGACCCTATAAAGAATGATTTTTTGGTTTCTTAGGAGTGAAATAGAATTTACATAGTGATATATAACTTTTTGTGTTGAAAAGATACTACAGAAGATAAATTTTCTTCTTTTATTGATTAGAAGAGCCAATTATAGACCTAAAAATTAATGGGTGAAGTTCCTTTTATAATGACCTCGGTTTTTAAGATGTGGTATTTTGGGTCTGATAGATTTATCATCATATAAATTTAGATGAAAGACTAGCTTAAACATGTGTAACCTGTGTTCTTAGAAATTTATGGTAGTAGAAAAAGGCTCAAGACTATGTTTTGGGAAAATGAGTCACTGGTTGATATGAAAAACTTCTAACATAGTTCCAATATATGTACAATAGAGTTGCAATTTCCTTGACTATATCCTAGTGTCATTGTTTAACCTGCAATATTTTAGGTGGGGGTTTAGTTTTTTTAAAATGAAATCTCAACTATTTTATCAATTAAGGAGTGATATTATAAGAATAATGGGAGGCCCACATGCTATAATTAATCAATCCCCTATCCTGTATTTTTTCTTTTTCCTATAAAGATATTTCTGTTGGTTTTGATCCATTATTCATTCTAATCATCGTGTAAGACTATTGTGGGTAAGGATATCCATCCTTAGAGTGCATAATCTTAATTTCACTCACCATTTTATTATCTTTCAAAGGTTGTGACTTAATTATTGAGTTCTACTGTATTTTTTGTTTATTCTAATTGAATATAAATCAACCAAGAATACTTTATGCATGGATCCCTACCAATTCTAGGTAGGTAGTTCCTAGATTCTTCCAAAAAAATATGACTTTTCACGTAACGTGTGGTAATTAGGCATATGTTTGGTAATGTGTGTATCTATTTATGATTCCACATTGGGTTTCAAAAATTCATGTGAGATTCCATGATGTATTCTCATGTGTGTATTTATAGGTTACTCCTTGTGAATTGATTATTATATATTGATGGAATTGGGGCCTGCATGGTACGATGATTGGTGAGGAATGTTAATATGATGTTATACTCATTGTGGTTCCATGGGAATGTGATGGATGTCGATTATAGATCCATGGGGTGAGATAGTCTCACTAGGGTGACATATGTGGTTATGAAATTACTATGGGTGGAGTTGGATGCGGAAGTATGGTGTATGTGATGTTGATCACATTGGATAAGTTGTTATAGTTTGTTGATTAGTGGTCTTAGGTTGTTGGTAGTTTTCTAAAACTATGTGCATAAGTCTATGTTGTTCATTGGTACATAGGATATGTCCTATAATATGGAGTTGACCAAAAAATATAAGGTGGTATCATTAACCCATGAACTACTTAAGGTGATGTCGAGTTTCATCAATATAAAGGAGATATACTCCATTGGGAAGGAGATACGATAGGGGTGGTGAGATAGATATAAAAATAAGATAAGGTTATCTGAATAGTTAGATTCATTGGTCTGTTAAGTCAACGGATGAAATATTGGTTAGGTTGGTAATGGGTTGTGTGGGGCGGTATGTGGTCATCCCACCAGTGAAATTTTTTTTATTAACGTCTTAATTTTAACATTGGTTCTTCATGACCGATGTTAAAAGTCTTATATAAAGAATTTTATCATCATTTTTAGAAAAATAAAGATTAAAATTCCTTAGATAATGCATTTTTATGTTTTTTATATAGTAATCTATGTTAAAATTCTAATTTTAGTGTCAATTCAGGGAAAAACAATGTTAAAATTACTTATAAAAGACTTCCAATGTCAGTTTTTTCTGAAATAGATGCTATAAGTACCATGTAAAATCAATTTAAAAAAACATTAATAATGTTTAAAAGTTTTAGTTCATTTCCAAAGATTTTCTTTTTCTATTCGTGGTGCTAAAATGGACTTAGGGATTAAATGTTATGGATGTTTTATGTGTAACATCTCTAAATGAAGTCTTATAGATTTATAACTTTTGATGGCCATAACATTGGGTCTAAAACATTTTTTATCTCCATGACCAATACAATCAAATATTTGGAAATATAATACAAATTTCTAAATATTTTTAACATTAGTTTTCTTAAAAACTAACATGAAATGTGACTTTTAACATCAGTTCTTGAAAACCAATGTTAAAATTCCTCATATAAAACTTTTAACGGAGGATTATTTTCATGAACTGATATTAAAAGTAAATTTTCACATCAGTTTAAAAATATTTCATAAATTATATCCAATATTTATTTCATTTAGCTAGATTCAATTTAATTTATTGTGGAGCTAAAAACACTTATAGATAAAAAATTATGGATTTCAAAAGTTGAACATCCTTAAACAATGTCTTAGAGAAGTACAACTTCTTATGGACATAATGTATTACCCATGTTTGAGGAATTTAACATTTTTATGTATTTATATGTTATTAATGTGACTGGGAAATATTTGTGAGTGTTTGGAAGGGTTTTTAAATGTTTTGGAGGCTTTTCTTGGGGTGCACAGTTTGAGAACGGTTAGTGGAAACTGTGAATCAAACCCAGGTAACCGTGCAATTAGAGGTAGTGGGATTTTACATAGTTGGTTCATGGTTTGCCTAACAGTGTGAGGAAATCATGTGGGGAACCACTTAAATAGTAGTAGTAGCACATTTAGATCAAAGTTTGTCTAACCGTTCAAGCTAACCATTCATAGAATTTAAATTAGGTTCATTCAGGATTAACACTAAACACCTAGGTCTTCTCCCATATGAACCCAACTCATGATTTCTTATTCCAAAGGGTATCTAGGCCTCTCTCAATCATATTGGATGAGAATAGAATGGTTTTCTTGGTGGTTTGAAGGTGGTTATTCTTTGGGAAGCCTCCCATCTTGGTCACTTATTGGTTTTATTAGATCATGTTCCTCCCCTATTTTGGTTTTCTATATCTATTTTTATTTCATATTTATCTAGGGTGCTTGTTTCCTAAAATGATTAGAGTTGGGCTTATTGATGTTAGGAAAAGATATCTAAGGTTATTTTCTGGAGGTTTCACCTGGATTTTGTGCACAGTTTCATAGTGGGTCAATTTTGCCAAAGCCTATGGTATATGGCTTCAGTCTTATCTCCATTTTGATAGAACTAGAAGGCTTAAATTTCAAATTGATGGTTTTCGCTTGAAATTGATGATGTTTTTGACATGTGATGCTTGTTTGACACTGAATTTATGATGACTTGTGGATATTGAGGAAATGGGTAATTATTGTGACATATTCTTTATTGTTGGATTTTAGAATTGTGAATTTGAAATTGGTGGCTTTGGGGATTTATAAAAAATTGTTTGTAAAAATTTGGTTTAAATAAAAATGTTTTTATTGATTTCTGGTTTGGAATGAATAATTACTTATAGGTTGTTTCAATAAAATTTTAATTTTTTTTAAGTGTTTTGGCATTTTTTGTTGATATTTTTTTGGCATAATTGGTTAATTGTTGTTTACAATTGTTGGGTGATGTGATTTCAGTAATTGTTGGTGTGATTTTGGTAAATTTCAATTGTCATGAGTTGCATGGATCATGGTCATGAATATAGAACCAAGAGGGTGATAGACATGAAGTGACATCATTAAAGGGGTAGGTGATGGATGTGAATGTGCTAAACCATCATAGAGATGGTTTTGGGTGTAAAAGTCCCACTACCAATAGTAACACCAAGCTAGTGTGTGTGTAGAACTTGTGTGTATGGATGTATGGTTTTGGGATGATTTCCTTGTAATTGAATTAATTAGGGAGAACTCATTTGGGTGAGGATGTGTTTGTATTGTTGTAAAATTTTATGCTATTTATTTTCATTATATAATTTTTTATATAAATGTTGCTAATGGTTCTATCCTTGTGGAGTGTATAGGGAAGTAATTTGGGGGAAAACTACCAAGTATTATTACTCACCCCATGCTTTGACACATTGGTGCTTTTTTAGATGTCGTATTCTGGGAAATAGGTAAGGGTAAAAACATCTCATTTCATTAGTGGTGCGTCTTGATGCTTAGGTGGTATTATGCTTCTTGTAGAATTGAGCATGGTGGGGAGCTTTGGAGTTGTTCCATAGCATCTAGTGGTTTGGTTGTCAACTCTTTTGCTACGTACACTAATTTTGGATTATTTTGGTCTAGTTGTATTGGTATTTTGAAATTTCTATGGAATGGTTGGTTGTATGGTTGTCTCTTGGTAATTTTTTTATTGATTTACACTATTAACATGAATCATATAGTAGTAGTTGGTTATGGCTCACTGGATGGTTTATTTTACCCAAAAAATGGAAAATCAACCCCCACCGTGCATGGATCCCTCAAATTTATTTCCAGCTATTGGAACCTTGGGGATATTGCCGAAGGATGAGTAGAACCTCTGCCTCAACTCAAGACAATGAGAAGGGGTAGGAAGTTACAATTGGTATCAGCTTGTTCAGTTCTTGACATACATGTAAAGTCAGTCTTGTTCGATCATATCATTGGTTTTCGGTCTTATATTTAACATTAGTTCTTGGTGTATTCCATGATTTGGGATGTTAGAAAGGATTATGATTGTTAGACATGAAATGTATAGAATAACAGAATGTAGCTGACCCTTTTATGTTTAACTTCATGTGATTAGGGATTTTGGTACATAAGTGTTTTATAGACACTTATAGGAGCATGACATCATTGTCGTGGGTGTACCCAATGAGGTGAGCATGGAATTCATGGTAGAAATTAATTCCCACTAGGATATCATCACTATTGCAGAAAACGTTATTTACGTCGGTTATGTTTCATTTTTTACGTCTGGTTTTAGCCTACGTTAATACGGACGACGTAATAAATAACGTTTTTTACGTCGGTTATTTAAAAACTGACGTAACAAACATAACATCACGGTGTTTATCACGTCGGTTAATTAATAACCGACGTGAAAAAACCGGGGGGGGGGGGGGGGGGTTATCACGTGGGTTTTATAATAACCGATGTTATAAACACTTTCGGGGGATTTTATAACTTCAGTTATTAAATAAACAACGTGATAAACTCCTGGGAGATGGTTTATCACGTCGGTTATATAATAACTGACGTGCTAAACCAGTCCGGGGGGTGGGGGGGGGGTTATCACGTCGTTTAATAAATAACCGACATGATAAATCATTTCCCAGGTCCTTTATCATGTCGATTACTAAATAATCGACCTGATAAACCATGCCACATGTGTTTATCACATCGGTTATTAAAAAAATGACGTGATAAACCCTTCCCGATTTATTTATCACGTCGGTTATAAAATAACCGACATGGAAGACAATTTTTTTTTTAAATCAACTGCAGTCCTCTGCTCTCCCCCAGAATCAACCATAAACCAAATCAATAATTCGTACCACAAAAATAGATGGAGATAAAAACATGAAATAAATCCAATTTAAGCATTTACATTGAAAACATATAAAACTTACCCCACTTGATAGCCCCCACCCTCATGTATACCCCCTGGACAGCCCTCCCCGACCCCATTGGAGCCCCCACCACACCCCTGGAATGCCCCCCGACCCCCTGGATAGCCCCAAACACCCCTCGACAACCCCCCCCATCTTGAACAAAACCCCCTCACCCCCTCACCCCACTTGATATCCCCCACCCCATTGAAGCCCCCACAACACCCCTACACTGCCCCCCCCCCCCCCCCCCCGAACCCCTGGATATCCCCAAACACCCCTTGACAACCCCCCACTCCCTCCTGAACAACACCCCCTCACCCCACTTGACAGCCCCCACCACACCCCTGTACTACCCCTTCGACCACCTGGACAGCTCCAAACACCACGGGACAACCCCCCCCCCCCTCATGTATACCCCCCACACCCTAGACATCCCTCCCCCACCCCATTGGAGCCCCCAACACACCCCTAGACTTCCCCCGACCCCCTGGACAGCCCCAAACACCCCTGGACAACCCCCCCACCATCATGTATACCCCCACCCCCTGAACAACACTTCCACGCCCTAGATAGCCCTCCCACACCCCTGGACAACCCTCCCACCCCCTGGACTGCCCCCACCCCACCGGACAGCCCTCCCAGACCCCTGGACACCCCCAACCCCACTAAACACCCCCCACACCCTTGGAACCCCTCCCCCAAGACCAGAATCCACAGTAGAAAAACCATCATAAGTAGACCAAAATAAGAATTAGAGAAAAATTAAACATTCACATAAATAACATTCAAAACTTACATGTTAACTTCTAAAAAAACTTAATCCAACCTAAACAACTACCAAATACACAATTACAACGACAATATTCAAAATTACATTTTACATTACAAACAACTAAAATTTAATCAAACCTGTAAAATAATTTTACCACTCCACTTGTAAGTGTTTGATGTCTTTAGTAGTATAGGGTTGAGGGTCATCAAAAAGCTACAAATGAAAAGGATAGTAGTTAACATGTATAATGAATAAAACAAATTGAAATATTATGGAAAATTTTAAGAGGAAATCCTACCAGGTCAAAATTCACGACTGTCCCAGTTTTTATTATTTCATACATAAATCTTAACATATAATATTTGCATTTGATGACGCATTTTTGTTCATGAAAATTCTGTTTGAATGAGTGTAAATTAAATATATTATTTTTATGTAATAAATCAAAAAGTACAAATTATAAATGGATATTTACCTTGGCATTTACATATTTGATCTTTGCACTCCTTTTCTTTGTATTTTTTCAAAAGTAGGCCCATTCCCTATTAGAAAATAATACAAATGGGGTAAATTTAAAATTCATTATAAGACATAAAACTATTGAGAAATTGAAACATACTTTTCCAATATATTCTTAAAACATTCCCACACATCATCATGGACAGAGCATATCCAATAAAGTGAATTCTTCCTTGGGAAAAAACCCCTAACATCCAATGATCACTGATTAAAGTAAATTTAACGTTAGTGGGTTTTTATGTTAAAAGATAATTAACTCTTTGAGAGAGTTTTGTTTCATACATCTCACAAAAAGGAATAATCCAACATTGTGTGACTATATTATTTTCAAGTCCTTCAGCAATATAAAGCATTCGTTGTTCCTCATCCAAGGCACATGCTTCAGGGGAAATCAATTGTGGGTCCATGAATCCATATACATCTCTCCACTCATTCCTCTCACAAATTTTATAAAGATACCTAATACAAAACAGACATAAGTATACATTTTTAATAAATATAACGCAGGGAAAATGTATTAAGACTTACATGGAAAAAAATTTCACCACGTTGATGCCCAACTTATCTCTAGTAACAAGCTCCATGATATCAGTTTTCATAATCCCAACACTTATTTTGCGTCCAGAAACATGATCTTCCATTGGAAACTCATAATGACCCGACAAAAAATTTGCATATATTGACAATCTGTCAAGACTACTAGAATCTGTATCTGATGTCATAGCCATTTGTCTTTGTTGTTGTCTATACAGTATTTCTTTACCTTTGAGGTATTTCTGTAAAAATAAATTGAAAAATATATTAGTTTTCAAATGATAAACCAAATTTAATAAATAAAATAAAATATAAGATATAACATTCATACCTCTATGGTAATGAGTCAAAGAAGTTTGGATGGCCAAATTAAAAAATGGCAGATACTATGTCCAACTGCCGCCACCTCATCTGTAGGTAATGGTACCTGAGCTGATCTATCTATAATATCCTGTATAGTGACCCTCTGATTCATTAACTCTAATTGTTGATGATGGACTGTATCTCTTATACAATATACCAACCCATATGCTACTATATGATGTTGAGAATCATCAACATACAACTCATAATAAGTTGGAAGCTGCGGAGGAAGAGTAGGATAAAAAATGGGGTCCATAGGCTGAGGTGGGGGAGTGGGAGCTACTGGCGGAGGTGGAGGATAAATAATGGGGTCTGTAGGGGGAGGTGGAGGAGTGGGAGCTGTAGTCTGAAATTGTCTTTGCATGTCTGTAAACATAGACTGCACTGACGCTCTAATCTTGTCCTCCATCGTTGCATTAATATTATGAACTTCAGCCTCCAAGGATTCTATTTTTTTTATAAACCCCCTCAATGTTAGAATTTGAAGAATGTGGAAACACTTTTCTTACTGATACAGCTGCCGGATATCCTCTTACACAACCAGGATGTTCGGGCCTTCCCAATTCTACAGATAAAATTTCTTCACTCCCAGAAGCTGTAAATGTCCCCTGTGAACTCTGCTCCTCAAGAGAGTCCTGTATTCTGTAATGATTGAAATTATAGGAAGAAAATAGTTAACTTAAATAAATAAAATAGATATCATACAATCCTCTCAGCTATAATTCTCGATTCTTCTGAAAGATATTGCCCTTTTTTCCCTTCTGAGATCTCTTCCATTTTTCATGTCTAGATGGAGGGGATGGAGGGGCCACCTCTCCAGAGCTTGAAGACTCAGCTCTTAGTTGTTGAAATTTTTCCGCCATCATTTCTTCTTCCAAAAACGCATACCCTCCCCGAGATAAACTATGTGGGTATACATTTTTAGATTGGATATTCTGATGAGCTTTCATTGTTTGCTATAAATTAAGAATAAGAAATCATTAAAAAAACATTAATAAGATCATTTATATAAGAAATCTTATAAAAGTTTACATTGCCCTTACCAAAAATGACTCTTTTCTTCTACTTTCAAAAAACCTTCTCCATGTGTCTTCATCTATAAAAGGATATATACAACATGGATTGTCATGACTCCTATGACCATAAATGAAATCATATGAGAGGGTTGATTTGAAATCCCTCCGTCTCTTGGCATCCAACGATAAGAATTTCTTCCTGACTCCTCCAATGTCAGGAATATCAAATGTCATCTGATAAAGAAGAGGTTAAACATATTATATATACTAGAAACATTTAAAGAATAGTCATACAATAGCAAAAGATCTTACCAAAATCGTCTCCCACAATTGAGAGATTATCGCTTTATCCAAACTTCTCCAGTCATCATACAGAATTCTTACTATGCTCTTAGCCCGAGTTGCCACAAAAATCTTAAAATCTTTTGCATTTGGACCTCTAGGAAGATCATCATCATCAAACTCAATGACTACCCTGTAATCCTGCGTACAAGCAAGTGATAATTTCGGTAAACGTGTGCACCCACATTTACCAACCTTTGAACTCTTTGTCGTAATAGGAGCATGTGAATGTTCCTCCCCAGAGGTATGACCAATATTCTCATCTCTAGAATCATGTGGTTGATCAACTGAATGATCTGTCATTATCCTTCATATCAAAAAAATTAACGTTAGTTAAAAAATATACAAATTCAAATATTTTAATACTACTGTAATCAAAAAATAGAAATGTATACTAAGTTACGTAATAGTAAACATTGGTAATATGGTAAGCATGCTAAAAAATGGTAAAGATGGTAAAGATGGTAAAGATGGTAAACATGGTAAACCAGGTAAAAATGGTAAAGTAATTGTCCTTGAACAAAAATAATAGATATATAATTCATGTAATGGTAAACATGATAAAGTAAACTAAATAAACATAAAACAATCAAAAACATATACTTATTTTGTTTTAAAACATGTTTTAATAAATAAAAAATATACAATATCTAACATTTATGAAAAACATAAATGTAAACAAGGAATAAAAATATGTTACCTATAATTTTAGGAATGTAAAAATGGATTCTTTTCCCAAATTCCTTCGCCGTGATCGTTCCTTATGGCACAAACCATGTCTTCAACATGCTCATCATTATGTTCTGTTAATATTTCAATGGAAGTAGGGATCTCACATAAATCAGCATCTTCATCAAGTTCATCCTCACTAACATATTGTTTTTCCCTTGTAAAACAATATCCCACTGCATATCTGATTGATCTACTATATAGAAAATTTATTTTACATGTGTTTCCATTATAAAAGAATTAGTTGTGTCTTCCAATCTATTTAGATTAATGAGTGTCATTCCAAATTCATCATGTCTGACACTGTTGTTACCGATAAACCATTTATAGTTAAATACGTGAACATTAATTTTAAGGTAATCAACCTCTCATATGTCTTCACTCACTCCATAATATGTACTTGATGCAGAAATTGGGTTTTTTTCCTTAGCACTCGAAAAATGCATTGCTTCTGCAAACACCAAAACACCACTATTCTGAACTGCACTTCTATTATCCTAATCTTTCGTATGAAATGTATAGCCATTAATGTCATAACCGGACCATGTTATCACATTTAAACATGGACAACCCAATATCCATTTTAATGTCTTTGATACATCTGATCTACCAAGAAAAGTCTTTTTAATCCATGACAAAAAAGTTTTGTTGTGCTCATTCAAAATCCATATTTCTTTCTTCTTTGGATGACATTGTTTCAACTCATTAATATGAAATGTGATATACGGTTGAGCATCAGCTATGTTATTCAAGATGTATGATTCTAACTTCTTTATCTATTTAGATGAAAATGATTTGACTTTCAAGCCATGAATCCCCTTTTCCCTCATTATTAACTCATTCATGGGGAGATGGAGGAAAACCTATGTGTTGCGCTGCAGCCAAGTAGCCCGTACAAAACTCTGCTGCCTCCTCAAAAATATAATTTTCAATAATGGAGGCTTCAGGTTGATATGGATTTTTAACATACACCATTAATATTTTCATAAACCCTTCAAAATGATACATCCAACGAAGATATACAGGTCAACAAAGCTTTATTTCTCGAACTAGATGAATTATTAAATGCACCATTATATCAAAAAAAGTTAGAGGAAAATACATTTCCAATTGACAAAGTATAAAAATTGAATCCTTTTCCAAAATGTTCAAAGCATTCACATCAATCGCCTTGTTACAAATTGAATTGAAAAAATAACACAACTTCATTATAGTCTTTCTGACATGAATGGGAAATATTCCACGCAATGAAACTGGTAGAATTTGTTGCATCATGACGTGACAATCATGTGATTTCATACCTATCAACTTCAAGTCCTTCAATGAGACAAAATTGTTTACATTTGAAGAATAACCTTGAGGTACTTTGATATCATGAAGACACTAAAAAAAGATAATTTTCTCCCTCTTCGATAATGTATGACAAGCTGGGGGAAGAAATGTTCATATTCCTTTAGGAGTGGGAGCTAACTCCAAACATATTCCCATTGATAGTAAGTCTAATCTTGCATTCAACCCATCATTTGTCTTTCCTTTAATATCTAACAATGTTCCAGTCAAAAAATCACATATATTCTTCTCCACATGCATGACATCAATATTATGTTTAACTTCATGATACCTCCAAAATGGTAGCTCAAAAAATATTGAACATTTCTTCCAAATATGTCAATCATTACCAAATTTCACTGTCTTTCCCAATGTCACATCATGGTTTTTCACCCTCTCAAAATACAGGTTAGGGGATAAAGGTTTTGGAGCAGTATCAATTTCTTATGAGCCATTGAATGCCTTTTTTAGTCTTCTACAAGGGTGATACATAGGTAAAAACTTTCGATGACCCATGTACATTGTTTTCCTCCCATGATGCAATAGACAATATGACGTCTGTTGTTTGAAAATTAGACATGATTTATGCCCTTTAACACTGTATCCAGACAAATTTACATACACTGGGAAGTCATTTATTGTAACGTCCCAGACCCGGGTGCCACGCAACGGGTGGCCCAAACCCGGTTCACCACGTGACCTCATGCACATTTCCCCAAACGCCAGAGGCTTCCAACTAGCAGCGAGGGACCAGGTCTGATAGTGGGGAAACTATGCCCTCATTTTTCAAAGTGTAGTGTAGTAGAATATAAATAAAACATTCAACAAATAGAGGAATCAGTAAACCATACACAACTGAAATAATCAAAAGTAGTATACATAACCAACAGTGTATAAATAATGAAGCTACATGTCTCACGTTCTAAGAAAACAGCCAGAACATGTTATACATCAATACAGTACAACAAAAGGTAGAGTACAACAATGTAAAGAAAACATCTAGCAGTGGCATCGCGAGCCTAAGCTCAGTCCCATGCCCTAATACTCTTTAGAAACAGTCAAGTACCTGTATAGGGACTCCTTCCTCTATCTACACCTACAGAAACGTAATCTATTTGGGTCCGAAAGCATGGCCCAAACAGGGTGTGAGAACTATATCTCAGTAGGCACCCATGAAAGGCCTCTGCCCAACTGCGTGCTAACATGAAACAATAGTGTGCAGTGGTAAAATGCAATAAAGTAAGCAGTACTACAAAGTAACTAACTTAACAGTTAAATTGCCATTTATTTATTTATTTAATCCATTTAATATAAGAAATCAGCACAGTGCATTCCTATGTAAAGAACTAGTGTCCTCAGACAGGTAAACTCTTACCCTCAGGTAACAAGTATCCAACACAAGAATCTTCCCTCAGGTATAATAGAGTTTTCCCTCAGGCGTAGGTAGTGTGGCCCACAGGCACAGATTCAGCTGCCCATAGGCACGGAAGAAGTTTCCCTCAGGCTGAAATAACTACAACATACAGGCTAAATAGTGCAGTGCCCACATGCTAATCACAACAACTCCCTCAGGCTAAACAGGTAACTGGGCCATGAAAATCATGTCAAATGTAGTAAATAAGAAATTCCTCTCAAGGCAATTATACAATTACTACTTTAAAGGCATACCCTCGGGTATCCTGGCCAAATGGATAAATAGTGAAACACACCCCTGGGGTGGTTCCGGATCCATGAAACGATCCCAACCAGCATTTTATTATCACAATTTAATCACATATGCAATTCTAGGCATTAAATATAGCTAAGGAATCTGCCACACGACACCCCAACATGGGTCCGTGGCACGAAAACGCACAAAACCACATGACAGTTTGAAATTTACACCAAGCCACCTACCTTATACGCCAACGAATGTTATACCTGAATGCCGACTCTAGAAACACCCAAGAATGGCATAGATTTGAAGAAGAACAAAACCCATTCAAATGTAAATAACTTCTTTTAGGGGAAGAATTCGCAAGAATGGCTTAAGGATGAGAAAGGTCTTACCCGTGCGGTTCCAACAAGATCGTCCGAAGTCGAATCAGATTCCAGACGAACACCCAGCAGATCGTTGAAGGTTCGGTCGTCCTCCTTGGCTCCAAAATGGCTCAAATTCCTCCTATTCCAAATGAGGAGGCTACTGCCTATTTTAATCTGAAAAAAAGTACACAAAGTGTACTTCCTTCATTTAACTATTCCTCTGGAGGCACCGCCACACTGTTCATCTGTCAACATGAGTACACACAATGTACTCTTGAGTACACTGCATGTACTATCACCCAACTAGTGGCTACTCCACTGCCTTACTATTTAGGCCTACCAAATGACTACACGGTGTGTAATGTACCACTACACGGTGTGTAGTCAGTTCTTACACCCCTCGTCGCCGACATGGATACACACCCCGTGTACCCATCCCACATGGACAAAAGTACACGGCATATGGAAAAGTACACAGATTGTAGTTCCAAATTTAGGATTTCCCCCATTTTCTGTATTTTCTCAAAAATAATTAAGGAAAAGGAAAAAGAATAATCTTGTACCTCAAAAATAAGAACCGGGTTCTTACAAACTTCCCCACTTAATGCAATTCATCCCTGAATTGCCCTTCCTAGGGTGGCGAAGATAAAGCTCCGAACAAATCTAGCCACTGAGCACGTACGTCAGCATCCCGCTCCCAGGTCTCATCCTGCACTCGGCCATGTGACCATAGCACCCATATGAGAGGAATTGACCGTCCTCAGAGAACCTTCGTGCTCCTGTCAACGATACGAATCAGATGCTCCTCAAAGGAAGCATCTGCCTCCATCTCAACCTCCTGAGGATGAAAAACATGAGATGGGTCTGCAGGATAGAGACGCAACTGAGACACGTGGAAGTCGTCGTGCATGGCTCAGTACCACTGCGGTAACTGCAACCGATAGGCAACCAGCCCGACTCTCTCCAGAATCTCGAATGCCCCCACATTACTTGGTGAAAGATTAACCTGTCTCCTGATCCATTTGTTTCCCAGACTCGGCGAAACACGCAAGAAAACTTGATCCCCGACCACGATCTCCAATGGTCCTTTGTGGCGATCAGCATAAGACTTCTGTCAAGACTGCGCAGTAGCCATCCACTTCTGAATCAACTGGACCTACTCAGATGTCTCCTGCATGAGCTGTGGTCCCAGTAAAGCTGACTCACCTTCCTCTAACCAGCACAAAGGTGATCGGCATGGCCTAACATATAAAGCCTTGTATGGTTCCATCTCAACAGTTGCATGAAAACTATTGTTATAGGAAAACTAGTCTAAGGGTATATGCTTCTCCCAAGAGCCCCCAAAGCCTAGGACACATGCGCGCAGCCTGTCCTCTAGTACCTATATTGTATGCTATGACTGGCCATCTGTCTGAGGGTGGTATGCTGTGCTCAGAAGCACCTGTGTTCCCTGTTCCCTCTGAAAACTCTACTAAAAACAAGACATAAAGCGGGCATCCCTATCAGAAATGATAGAATGAGGGACCCCATCAAGACGTACGATCTCTCAGATATTCAGTCTCCCGATCTAGTCTACACCGAATGTGTCCTTGATCAGCAAAAAGTGATCAACCTTCGTGAGTCTATCCATAAATAGCCACATGGTATCATTTCCACGAGGTGACCTCGGCAATCTCGTCACAAAATCCATGAAAACATCATCCCATTTCCCATCTGGAATGGGTAACTGATATAACAACCAAGTTGGTCTCTGATGCTCCACCTTCACCTATTGATAGGTGGAACACCTCGTAACAAAACCAGATACAACTCTCTTCATACCTGGCCACCAGTACTGACGCCTCATGTCACGGTACATCTTGGTAACCCCGGGATGAACTACCCAAGCCGAAGCATGAAACTCCTACATCAGCTCCTCACGTATATCCCCTGGAATCCATAGTCATCCAAGGAAATGCAAGACCTTGTCATCGCCTATCGTCTAATCTGGAGGAGGGTCCTCACTTGCCACCAACTCCCATAAAACTAGGCCTTCAGGATCAAATAGATTCTTCATCCTCACTCTATCTATGAGGGTAGAAGTCATAGCTAACGAGGAATGATACATCTGCCCCTGACAGTCGCGAACCTCCAGATTCATCTCAGAGAACAAAGCCATGATCTCCCACTCACTACTGGCCTCCTGCACCACCTTTATCTGAGTCTTCCTGCTTAGTGCATCGGCTACTACATTACCTTTACCAGGTGTATAGGCAAGCTCAAAATCGAAGGACTGTAGGTACTCGACCCACCTCCTCTGCCAAAAATTCAGGTCACGCAGAGTAAAGATATACTTGAGGCTTTTGTGGTTGGTGAAAACCATGGAATTATCTCTAAATAGATAATGTCTCTAACAACGCATCACATGAACAACTGCAGCCAACATGAGGTCATGCGTCGGGTAATTCCGCTCATGTGGCCTCAACTGCCAAGACCCGTATGCAACAACTCGGTCGCCCTGCATCAAAACTGCTCTCAGCCCAATCCCTGATGCATCACAGTAAACTGTATAGCTCTTCCCCTGCACTGGTAGTATCAAGATCGGTGCTGATGTCAACCTTCCCTTCAGTTTCTTAAAAGATGTCTCACAAGCTTCTGACCAATTGAACTTTACACCCTTCTTAGTCAGTCCCGTCAACGGTGCTACTAAGCAGGAGAAGTCCTGTATGAAGCATCTGTAGTAACCAGCCAACCCTAAGAAACTCTGTATCTCAAACATGTTCTTAGGCTGCTCCCAGGAAACTACTGCTCTCACCTTCTCTGGGTCTACTGCAACTCCTGCCTCTGAGATGATATGACCCAGGAAGTGAATCTTGTCCATCCAAAAGTGGCACTTTGAGAGCTTAGCATACAACCGATGCTCTCTCAGTGTACTCAATACGATCTCAAGATGGGTGGCATGGTCATGTCGAGTGTGAGAGTACACAAAGATGTCATCCATGAATACAACCACAAAAGAATCAAGATACATATGGAACACATGATTCATCAGAGCCATGAAAACTGCTGGCGCATTCGTGAGTCCGAACGGCATAACCAGGTACTCGTACAGACCATATCTGCTCCGAAAAGCTGTAAGTGGTATATCCAATGGTCTCACGCACAGATGATGATATCTTGACCTCAAGTAAATCTTCGAGAACACGCGTGCTCCATGAAGCTGATCAAAAAGATCATCAATCCTTGGAAAGGGATATTGGTTCCTAACCGTCAACTGTATCAGCTTCCGATAATCCACGTAATGTCTGAGGGTACCATCCGCCTTCTTCGCAAAAAGGACCGGAGAACCCCAAGGAGAAGTACTGGGTCAGATAAATCCCTTTTCCTGTAACTCCTCTAACCTCTTCTTGAGCTCCTGTAGCTCAGGTGTGGCCATCCTATAAGGAGGAATGGACACCGGTGCTGCTCCTGGCACAAGATCGACAGAGAAATCCAACTCACGCTCCAGAGGTAGACCTGAAAATTCATTTAGGAAGACATCCATAAAACAATCAAAAACTGGAGGGAAATTAGTCTAACAAGTCCCCTGGTCATCCAGATACAGGCTCACAATCTGGGCTGTGACTCCACCTCGCCCATGATGCTCTGGTCCAGCTCGACTCGCCTAAACATCCCATTCGCCCTTGTATAGAAACTCTCTACCCTCTGGTGATGTGAAACACACCCTACGATGATATAAGTCTATAATGGCTTGAAAGGGAACCAACCAGTCCATCCTGAGAATGACATCATAGCTCTCCATCTCCAAGACATAGAGGTCCCAAAGGAAGTGAGACCCTTCAACCTCAAGGGGGCACTCATTACACTGATGCACACCAGCCGTTCTAGTCCCCAACAGAGTGTCTAGCATCATGATATTGGAAGAAGTAGAAACAAAAAGCCAAAGGCTCTCCACAACGGGTACAGATATGAAACTATGCGTATCAACCATATCAAAAAGTACTGAAGATAAGACGGAAAATACTAGAATAGTACCTATGACTGTAGAAGGTACGAGATCCTACTCCTGCTGGGATTGTTGCACTGCATATGCTTGCCCAGTGCCACGACCCTACAACACAGCCTGGCTACCATGAGCTGTCCCGCCCTGCTGCCTCTGAGAACCTGGGGTCTGTCTACCACGACCACGACCACCATCTCTGCCTGCACGCCCTGACGTATTACAGTTCCCCGACTGGTAAGAAGCCACAGGTCCTTCTCCCACACATGGATTCTGAAAAGAACCCCTCTCACTAGATGGTGAAAACTCCATGAAAAAGCACTGCAGATGACCCAACTTGTCGCAAGCTTGGAACTACACTGGGTCTCGTGGACACTGCGACCTCTTGTGCCCCTCTCTACCACACTAGTAGCACATAACCTGGCCACCTAAAGCATTCTTCTGACTGGTACTACCGCCCTAAGAGAATTACATATGTCTCTTCCTCTTGACAACAGAAATAATACCAGTAACTGGTGCTGAACCGCCCTGGCCCACACCACTAGATTCCCGCAGGTTGCTCTCTGTAATCAGCACCTAGTTCACAATAGTGTGTATAGTAGGCAACCTGAAAACATTTACCAGTGCTCAGATGTCATAACAAAGACCATCCTCAAAACGTCTGGCCCTCAACGTCTCATCACCCACCAGCACGGGTGTCAAACGTTGAAGCTCTGTGAAATGAGCAGAATATTCCATCACTGACATAGAGCCCTGCTACAGATTCATGAACTCTCGAGCTCTATCTGCCCTCAGCGTCTCTGAAAAAATGAAGTCATAGAAGACTGCCTGAAAATATTCACACGCCATGTCTCTGTGATGCTCTGACTGGGTGGTAACATCCCACCACCTCTTGGCAGAATCACGTAGCAAATAAGTCGCGAGCTTTACCCTCCGCTCTAGAGGCGTCTCGAGATGCTCTAAAATAGTCTGCATCGACCCCAGCCAAGACTCTGCAGCCTGTGGTCTGCCATCCCTTGAAAACATAGGCGGCTGCTGCTGCTAGAAGATACGAGTCAGCTCGGCCATAGATGTGGCAGCCTGCGATGCTCCCTGAAAGGTCTGCATGAACCTCATAAAGCCTTCACGGAACTACGCCTCCATGCCTATGTCTGGTATAATAGCTGGCACCGCATCTGGCTCTGCTGGAGGATCAACCGGTAGCCCATGGCCCACCATTTCTAGAGTATAGTCGTCGCTGCTCTCCTGGAGAACAACTCACGGTTGTCTAGGTGGAATGACACTAAAAGGTCAAAGGAATGACTTAGATTCAAGATTATTAAGACCGAAAAGCGAAGGAACCATAATGGAAACAAGAGGAATGAGCCATTTCAACATTGCAAAACAAGACTACACGACGTGTACAATGACTACACGGCGTGTACATGACTTCCTTTCCCCTTCCCGGGTCCTTCTACATGGCTAAGCCACACGACTTCCATTAAACAAAAACTACACGGCGTGTAAATAATCTACACGGTGTGTATGGTGTTATTTTCCAATTTCCCGTGTCATCTGTGACATGGCTAACTACTCAGCTTAACACCACACGGTGTGTTACTCCCATACACGACATGTACAACACCCCGTTTCCCAGCCACACGGATAACACCACACAGTCTGTCCTCGGACAAGACTACACAGCATGTCCCAAAGGTACACGACGTGTTCAGGGAGAGGTGACACCGACCCGTGTTGTTAGTAACATGGTCGAGTCCCCATGTCACACTACACAGCATGTCCATCATTGACATGGTGTGTTCTGTCAAGGAGTTCACCGAACCGTGTTGTTAGTCACACGACCAGACTCCGGGTCACACTACATGGTGTGTACTCAAGCTACACGGTGTGTTCTCTCCAAGCTCTTCCCTTTCCCATGTCGCCGCCGACACGGTTTGTGACACGGGAAGAGACTACACGGCGTGTAATTAGGGTACACGGTGTGTTCTCAAAAAGTTTATTTTTCTTCCCTAAAAGAAGAACATACACGTCATGTATAAAAATACTACATGGCGTGTATACTATGTTTCTGGGTAGTATGCCTCAGAAACATCTCTGGAACCCAGAAAATACCAAAAAACGACACCTAAGTGTCAAATTCTGACCCGTGGGAGCCCATACTCCCCACGAATAAAAGTTTGACATCTCATATGTGTTATAATAAATAAAAAGTCAATGATCCACCAAATTCCGATCAATCGGGACCCATACTCCCCAAAAACCAATGTTTGGAGTCCATTCTATAAACAAGATCACATAAAATTACCCTATCACAAAGTAGGTATATATCAAGCAGCTATCACAATTGCATGCTTTTCTAGCACAATAATGATCACAACAACATGCGGATTCTAATTCACCTACATGGAATGTAAACTATGCATGACATGTGATATCTAGCATGTGCATATATGATTCATGAGACAACATACCCTCATATCATCGGGTTTAAACTAAATAGAACCCACCGATAAAATATAAACAGCACAATCCAAGTGCATCACCCAACGGTGAAATCATATCAACTGTAAAATTTTCAAAATCATAAGAATTGCAAAAATACGAGGTAGACTAGCTTTTCCCTGTACACGGGTTAGCTACACCCGGGCACAGCTTTTTACCAACTACTGTTCTTCCTATCCCTGACTATGACTCCAAAGAGTAAGTCAAAGAAAAGAAATTCTTTGATACCACTTTGTAACGTCCCAGACCCGGGTTCCACGCAAAGGGTGCCCCGAACCCGGTTCTCCATGTTACCTAAAGCGCATTTCCCCAAATGTCAGAGGTTGTCGACTAGCAGCGAGGGCCCAGGTCTGATAGTGGGGGAAACTATGCCCTCATTTTTCAAAGTGTAGTGCAGTAGAATATAAATAAAACATACAAAAAATAGCGAATGCAGTAAACCATACACAACAGAAACATTCAACAAGAGTGGACATAACCAACAGTGTATAAATAATGAAGCTACATGTCTCAAGTTCTAAGAAAATATCCAGAACATGTTATACATCAATACAGTACAACAAAAAGCAGAGTACAGCAAAGCAAAGCGAACAGCTGGCAGCGACATCGCGAGCCTAGGCTCGGTCCCATGCCCTCCTACTCCTTAGAAATAGTAAAGTACATGTATAGGGACTCTTTCCCCTATCTACACCTGTAAAAATGTAATCTTTTTGGGCCGAAAAGTGTGACCCAAATAGGGTGTGAGAAATATATCTCAGTAGGCACCCACGAATGGCATGTTCCCAACTGCGTGCTAACATGCAACAATAGTGTGCAGTGATAAAATGAAATAAAGTAAGCAGTACTACAAAGTAACTAACTTAACAGTTAAGTTGCCATTTAATTATTTATTTAATACATTTTATATGAGAAATCACCATAGTGCATTTCTAAGTAAACAACTGGTGTCCTCAGACACGTAAACTCCTACCCTTAGGTAATGAGTATCCAACACAAGAATCTTCCCTCATGCATAATAGAGTTTTCCCTCAGGCGTAGGTAGTGTCGCCCACATGCATAGACTCAGCTGCCCACAGGCACGGAAGAAGTTTCCCTCAGGCCAAAATAACTACAGCCCACAGGCTAAGTAGTGCAGTGCCCACATGCTACTCACAACAACGCTCTCAGGCTAAACAAGAAATCGGGCCATTCCCAACATGTAAAATATATTAAATAAGAAATTCCTCTCAAGGAAATTCTACAATTACTACTTTAATGGCATACCCTCAGGTATCCTGGACAAACGTCTAAACAGTGAAACACACCCCCCGGGGTGGTTTCAGATCCAAACAATGATCCCAACCAGCATTTTATTATCACAATTTAATCACCTATGCAATTATAGGCATTAAATATAGAAAAGGCATCATCCACACGACACCCCAACATGGGTTTGTGGCACGAAAGGGCACAAAACTACACGATAGTTGGAAATTTACACCAATCCACCTACCTTATATGCCAACGAACGTTATACCCAAACGTCGACTCCAGAAACTCCAAAGAATGGTGTAGATCTGATGAAGAACAAAACCCATTCAAACGTAAGTAACATCCGTTAGGTGAAGAATTGGTAAGAACGAATTAAGGAGGAGAAAGGGCTTACCCGTGCGGTTCCAACAAGATCATCCGAAGCCAAATCAGATTCCAGACGAACACTCGGCGGATCATCGAAGGTTTGGCAGTCCTCCTTGGCTCCAAAATGGCTCAAATGCCTCCTTGCCAAATGAGGAGGCTACTGCCTGTTTTAAGCCGAAAAAACAAAGTACACGGCGTGTACTTCTGAGTACACGGCGTATACTTCCTTCATTTAACTATTCCTCTAGCGGCACCACCACACTGTTCATCCGTCGACATGAGTACACGACATGTACTCTCGAGTACACGACGTGTACTGTCACCCAATTGGTGGCTACTACACCGCCTTACTGTTTAGGCCTGCCGACTGACTACACGGCGTATAAGGTACCACTACACGGCTTGTAGTTGGTTCCTACACCCCTCATCACCGACATGGCTACACGCCCCGTGTACACATCCCACACGGCCAAAAGTACACGGCGTGTGGAAAAGTACACGGCATGTAGTTCCAAAATTTATGATTTTTCCCCATTTTCCGTATTTTCTCAAAAACAATTAAGGAAATGGAAAAAGAAGAAGCCCGTACCTCAAAAATAAGAACCGGGTTCTTACATTTATAGTGAACAGAAGCACTGCATGCAGTTGAAAATATTCCATTTTATAAGAATTATACACCCTAATACCATCATCCCATAATAGTTTCAAATCATCAATCAATGGTGACAAGTAAACATTAATATCATTGTCGGGTTGCATTGGACTAGAGATCATCATACTCAACATGACATATTTTTTCTTTATACAAACTTCAGGAGAGAGGTTGTAAATTACCAATAAAACATGCCATGAACTATGTGTGCTACTGAGGGTTCGGTATGGATTCATTCCATCTGTGGACAACCCTTGTCTAAGATTTCTAATTTCATTTCCAAATGTAGAATACTACGCATCAATTTTCTTCCATTATTGGCAATCAACTGGATGATGTATTTTTCCATCACATACCTGCTCATCAGCATGCCATCTTAACCTTTTTGCATCATGTGAATTATAAAATAAATGTTTGAAATGATGAATTATAGGAAGATACCAAAATACCTTTAAAGGGATCTTTGTAATCTCTACATCAGCTTGTGATTTTTCATTCACCTTATACCGTGATGTCCCACATTTAGGAAACTCTGACATAAATTCATATTCCTTCCTATATATAATGCAGTCATTCGGACATACATGTATTTTCTTTTATCCCAATCCAAGCAGGAATAATATTTTCTTGTCCTTATAATGTGAATCTGGAAGATCGTTATCTTTTGGAAGAATGTATTTCATCAATTGTAGCAGCTCTGTAAAACATCTATCACTCCATCCATGTGTCGCCTTCAGGTTAATCAATATTAACACCGCTGACAAACCTGTAAAATCTGTACAACCAGGATATAATGGTTTTTAAGCATCACTATATAGACGTGCAACAGTCGGTTCTATCTCAATTTTTTCTGCTAAAATATCACGAATCATTTCTTCAATTCCATCGGAGTTACCATCTTGTAAATAATCATCATCAGTGAAATTCTGTCCAGTTTCACCATACCAAATCCAAGGGCTGTAAATCAGATTAAAACCATGAAAAAATAGATGATCTTTTATCTCTCTACTTTTCAACATCTTCATATTCAAACATTTCAGGCATGGATAGAAAAAAACGTCACTACTTGGAACATTTCGTTTAAAAAATTCCAAAAAGGCATCAATATATTCCTCATATTCATTGCTCATTCGATGTGCTGTAATCCTAGTTCGACTCATTATTACCTATAAAAAATACCAAAAAAAATATATTTTTATGATAAGACAAATATATGTTTATATGGAAAAAATCATAATTTGAATGTAAATCAATTTTGAAATATAAAACAAATCTATGCATATTTAAAAAAAATTGCTTGAATATTATTTAAAAAACAAAATATAGTTACATATAACAGTTTTAAATTCCATTGAATAAAAGAAAACCATGGCGCCTACATGGTTGATATAAAATTGGAGAAAAAGGATTAAACCTGAGAATCAAATCATATTTAAAATAAAAATTCAGACGGAGAAAATCACAATGTAAAGCCACTCATCAGGGCACAATCATCATGTCATAATCTCAGAAACCACGATGCAGTAGTCAATCCCCCTGGACACCCCCGACCCTCTGGACAACCCCCACCCCCCGGACAACCCCCAAAACCCTTTAGATAGGCCCCCACCCCCGTGGACAGCCACCCACACCCACCCACCCCCATGGACACCCCTCAGACACCCCACAACCCTCTGGACACCCCCCCCCCCGCCCACCCCTTGGACATCCCCCACCCCTCTGGACAGCACCCCCACCCCTCCTGGACATCACCCCCACCCCCTACCCCCTTGGACACCCCCTTGGACACCCCCAACCTTCTGGATAGACCCCACCCCCGGACAACCCCCAAAACCCTCTGGACAGGCCCCCACCACCTTGGATATCCCCCGACACACACCCACCCCCTTGGACACCCCCCTGGACACCCCCAACCATCTGGACATCCCCCACCCCCGGCCAACCCCCCAAATCCTCTGGACAGGCCCCCACCCCCTAGGACAGCTCCCCACACCGACAACCCCCTTGGACACCCACCTGGACACCCCCCAACCCTCTGGATAGCCCCCCACCCCTCGATACCCCCCACCCCTCTAGACAGCACCCCACCCCTCTTGGACACCACCCCCACCCACTACCCCCTTGGACACCCTGCTGGACACTCCCCAACCCTTTGGACAGCCCCCACCCCATGGAAAACACCCCACCCCTCTAGAAAACACCACCCACCCCTCATGGACACCACCCCTATAGCATCCCGCCTTTTTTATCACATATACTTTCATTACATTTTACAAAACTGAGGATCTTTAAGGTTTAGTGTCTTGGAAACCAGGAATTTTAAACATGAAAACATAAAACATTATTCTTAAACACTTGAAAGGCTTCTACTCATGTTCATCCTAGGTTCATTACTGCATCTCATAACCTGGGGACATACATCAAAAGAAAGGGTGAGCAGAAGGCCCAGTAAGGGAAACAAGAGAAACATTTTACATGTGAACTTGAGATACTTCAATAAGGACATGAAAAGAACTTTAAGGCATGAAAATGAAACCATGAGTCAAATCATAATAAAAATAACATTTTTCATAACTTGATGATGTGGACACAACATTTAATATTGACAATCGTTTCGTTTCACCAAGGTCCATCCCCAAGTTGTCGTTAAAAATTACCAAGGTTATTCACCAAGGCGTCGTTAAAAATGGTCATCTCTAGAGATTAAGTCTTTACCCAATGCATTGGAGCGCTATTTGGGCGCACCATTGACATGTCTTTATTATCATGTGAGCCACATATATCATCATCAAACATTTCATAAATAACCCATATAGCATAAAATAAATGGGTTTCATTTCATAATCATAACGTTTTAAAAACTGCTTTAAAGACATGATCATTACGTCACTTCAAACCCACGGAAGGGGAGAGCGGGTTTCATGTATGTAAATCCCAGAATTTAAAATAGAAATTTTTTTTATATATGTGAATAACCCTGTAGAAATAAGATCTTTGAGTATTCACTTAATAACCTGAAGTAATTTTGAGAAAAAGAGAGAGGCATTTTGAGACGAAAATTCTGCAGCACAACGGCTACGTTACAGGGTTTTAGAAAACATTGAAAAGAGAGGGGAAATGGGTCAAACAATCATAAATGACCCATAAAATAGTAGAGGGACAGAATATAAGGGATTTAAGAACATGGTAATGAAATTTGAAAATATACCATATGAAATGAAGAACATGAAAGGAAGACAAAAATAAGATTTCTCTTATGAAAATTCGGCAGCCTAACAACGTTACATAAACTTCAACCAAAAATGAATTGATGATGTCAAATAGGGTCTCTCATTATATGAACATAAAATATCAGTATTATAGATATAGAGATCATACCCCAACATAATAAAAAGGAACTTGCAAGACTTGACATGAAACTAGAACTTTGAAAAGGTGAAGGGTGAAAGAATCCCTTAAAAATTCGGCAGCCTAACGGCGACCCTTAAACTTCCAAAAAAAAAGAATTGATGAGATAAAATAGTGTCTCTCATCATATGAAAGTAAGAGTCCAGTATGATAGATATAGAGATCATACCCCACATAACAAAAAGAAATTTGAAAGAACTAACATGAAAGTAGAACTTGAAAACGAGAAGGGTAAAGAACCACTTAAAAATTCGGCAACCTAACAGCGCCACTTAAAACTTCAAAATAGTAATTGAAGAGATCAAATGGGGTCTCTAATCATATGATCATAAAATATCAGTATGATAAATTTAGATATCATACCCCAATATAATAAAAAGGAACTTGAAATACTTTACATGATAATAGATCTTGAAAAATGAGAAGGGAGAAAGAATCTGTTACAAAAATTTCGACAGCCTAACGGCGCCACTTAAAACTTCATAAAACAAAATAATGAGAGTAAGAGGGGATCTCTCATTATGTGAACATGAAAAGGGCAGTAGGAGGAGTATAAAAGAAATTACATAAAATAAATTTCTTGAAAAGAAAGAGAAAGATCGGATCCCTTACCTTAAAACATAACTCTTAAAACTCAAAGGTTGGGACCTTGAGGGCTTGGGGGCACCTTGGGAGGACTCCTTGGATGGTAATGAGACCATAACATCGTTGGGGGAGAGTGGGGAGTGGAATGGACGAGAGGATGGCTTGGTATTTATAGGTAAAGTGAGGGGACAAGGCATTAATGGCCAAGGGACACCTCATTAGTGGTTTTGGCAAAACCATGGGCTTGCCCATGGTATTTAACCATGTTATTGGTCACATGGGGCACCTCATACCTTATCTTACTAGTCATAAGTCGACCATATTGATTACATACTTAATACATCATGTAGTGATGTCATTAGACACATGTAACTTAAAAAATGTATTTTCACTATTCATTGAAAATTCAACTTTCTCAGAATAATCTCAAAATTTCACCTTAACCAAATATCAACGCTCTGATTACAAATATGAACTCCATTTTATAAAAATAATTTTCTAAATATTTTTAATTTAATTTTTAAATAAAAACACTATTCACCGAAAATTTATTTTTTCAGAAAAAACCCAAAAAATTACCATAGCATAATATCGGTGCCCTGAGTTCAAAAATGAAATCCGTTTTATAAAAATAATTTTATAAATATTTTTAATTAATATTTTAATTAAAAAACACTATTCACCCGAAAAAACTAATACTTGAAAAATAATTTATGAAACCGTTATTTAACCATTTTATTGAATCACATTACTTAATCAAGGTGCCTAGATTATATTAATACTTTATTTAAGTGAGATTACTAATCCATTTGGACACATTACTAATCCTAATCATAAAATCACTATTCATACTTTATTATTCATCAAAAATTAAGTTGATCTTATTAGACTATAAACTTCGTACTGAACATAATTGTAGAAGACCATTTTTTGAAAATCATTACACATTTTTAATTATTTAAGGTTTACACAACCATTTTTAAAATATCATTTTTCTAAAATTCATCAAAAATATGCATACTATATTTATCCGGTTATTTGAAAATTCATAAACTTCATCATAAGAAGAAATCCCAATTTTTATTTAAAACAAAGGATTACACAAGGCAGTTACGGTCTCTTTACATATCCCCTTATCACACCAGCATAAGACCTAAGTGTAAGGTGTGCTAAGGTGAGAGAATCTGAGGGAGGCTCGGCTAACATCGCACGAGTATTAATTTCTATTAGTTTGAACTTCTCGCAAAGGCGATTCCTTTCTAGCTTCACACGATGAAGTTCCGTTTGGGTTTGGTCCAGAGAAAATCCCAGTGGTGTTACCTCCTTCCCAAGTTCTGTTAGATGGTCTTCGATCGGTCCAAGACTACTGGGTGAGGCCATCGTATCTTCTTTCTATAATAATTAACTAAGATTACTTGTATTTAGAGACAATAATCAAAATGTTTAGTTTCCAGCGGTCATATTGACCAATGGTCATATAACCGTCTAAACCCAAGGGTCTCATTTTAATTATAATCATGTTATCAAATGATACATTTTTGGTGAGTATAAAAATAAATTAAAATAACACATAATATTAGGAAACAAGATTTATTCAAAATTTCAGGTCGTTACATTCTTCCCCCCTTAAGAAATTGCGTCCTCACAATTTTTAAAATTGGGTTTTGAAATTTCATTGAAAGTCCCACATCGGAAAAGGAGTCAGTAAAATTATTACTTTAAAAGAAAGAAAGGGAAGTACAAAGGTCACCCGAGTTAACCCACACTAGGATTCCATGTAGGAAAACATGGACATGGAAGAAAAACAAAGGGTCAAGTTCTGGGGGAGAGTGATAGAAAACATGATTAGGAGAAAGATAACCATATGAAAATCACAAACTTATGATGTGTGTAAACAGACATTGATTACCTAGCAGGAAACGTAAACCAACAACATTTTTGTTTTACGTTCCTTTTCATAATTTTGAGGAATTCATTTACAACATAAAACAAAAACATAAGAAAATATTCCTATCTTCATGAAGAGTTTCATCCTTTAATAAGTTTCTACCCAAAACTAATCTTTTCTCCAAATGATGAGCATTCAAAACTACTTGGTCTCATCAAAACACAAGAATGATTTTCTAGAGAATCACATAATCCACAAAATATTAACAATATATTTCTTCTATAATTAAACATTATCCCAAAAACAGAAAGGGTAAGGTAAAACTATTCTTCAAAAAAAGAAATAATCCCATAGGAATGGAAACTACTTGTAAATATTCAAAGTTCCATGGTACTACCCAAATTTCATCATAGACCATTCCATAAATAACAGTCCTTAAGATTCCTCAAAATAAACCAAACTAAGATTGAAACCCAAATACAAGAAGGATTTGATAACACAATCTTCCAAAATAAACTTCATTGTTTATCTCCAAACAACATCAACCACTCCTAACATCTTATAACAAAAGTATCTAACCTAAACATATTTTACCCAAGATAGGTTAATCATTCCCATAAGTAACCTAAATTACTATAAGTCCACCTTAAATTCATCGATTATTCAAAATATATGTCAACCTTACTCCTCAATGAAAATACCGTATTAATCTATTTACCTCGATCGTATAGGGTCCCCAAAATAGGGAACGTCTTCCAAAATAATAATCATATTTTAATCCCCTAATAATCCCTGTCATATTAATATGACAATCGTCGCATTTTCTATCACATTGGTTGTTGGGACATGTTCTTCCATTTCCCACCATTAACTAAGAAGAGAAGGCATAATTAGGGTCTTAAGTACTTAGCCAATAATCATGAAAAGGAACTGAAAGCAAATAAGGATAACTTGTATAAGAAAAGTATACCCTAACTTGTGATCCCCTAGGTTCTCATCTAGGTTATCCATGATCATATATTCTTATGTGAATCTTTATTTTATTTTATCTTTGTTCCTTTAACAATGGTTCATACTAAGCTTATGAATTTACCAAAGCATATCCCTCGGGAGTGTCGTAACCAAGAGTGCAGTAAGGCCCGTTGTTGTGTACCAGTTCCCATTCGAGTCTAGCTCAAAGCGGTGTTTTCGGGTTTTACCCCTATGTACATCTATTCCAGATCCACCTCTACCTGCTCGTATCCAGACAGGGATGTATTTGCTTGGAAACCCATTACTCAATACTTACTAAAATACCAGGAAGATTTCCTACATTTAAAAATTTATCTAGGGTTCTTTCTAGAGTTTTCATATCCTAATTTCCACAAATAACTAAACCATCCTTTGATACCAACTATAGAATCCCGCATTTTATCACATAAACTTTCATTACATTTTACAAAACTGAGGATCTTTATGGTTTAGTGTCTTGGAAACCAGGAAATTTAAACATGAAAACATAAAACATTCTTCTTAAACACTTGAAAGGATTCTACTCATGTTCATCCAAGGTTCATTACTGTATCTCATAACCTGGGGACATACATCAAAAGAAAGGGTGAGCAGATGGCCCAGTAAGGGAAACAAGAGAAACATTTTACATGTGAACTTGAGATGCTTCAATAAGGTCATGAGAAGAATTTTAAGGCATGAAAATGAAACCATGAGGCAAATAATAATAAAAATAACATTTTTCATAACTTGAAGATGTGTATACAACATTTAATATTGACAATCGTTTCGTTTCACCAAGGTCCATCCCCAAGGTGTCGTTAAAAATTACCAAGGTTATTCACCAAGGCATTGTTAAAAATGGTCATCTCTAGAGATTAAGTCTTTACCCAATAAATTGGAGCGCTATCTGGGCGCACCCTTGAAATGTATTTATTATCGTGTGAGCCACATATATCATCATCAAACAATTCATAAATAACCCATATAGCATAAAATAAATGGGTTTCATTTCCGAATCATAACGTTTTAAAAACTACTTTAAAGACATGATCTTTACGTCACTTTAAACCCACGGAAGGGGATAGCGGGTTTCATGTATGTAAATCCCAGAATTTAAAATAGAAAATTATTGTATATATGTGAATAACCCTTTAGAAATAAGAGCTTTGAGTATTCACTTAATAACATTAAGTAATTTTGAGAAAAAGAGAGAGGCATTTTGAGATGAAAATTCTGCAGCACAACGACTACGTTACAGGGTTTTAGAAAACATTGAAAAGAGAGGGGACATGGGTCAAACAATCATAAATGACCCATAAAACAGTAGAGAGACAGAATATAAGGGATTTAAGAACATGGTAATGAAATTTGAAAATATACCATATGAAACGAAGAACATGAATGGAAGACAAAAATAAGATTTCTCTTATGAAAATTCGGAAGCCTAACAGCGTTACAAAAACATCAACAAAAAATTAATTGAAGATGTCAAATAGGGTCTCTCATTATATGAAAATAAAAGATCAGTATGATAGATATAGAGATCATACCCCAACATAATAAAAAGGAACTTGCAAGACTTGACATGAAATTAGAACTTTGAAAAGGAGAAGGGTGAAAGAATCCCTTAAAAATTTGGCAGCCTAACGACATCACTTAAACATCAACAAAAAAAGAATTGATGAGATCAAATAGGGTCTCTCATCATATGAACATAAGAGTCCAGTATGATAGATATAGAGATCATACCCCACATAAAAAAAGGAACTTGAAAGAACTGACATGAAAGTAGAACTTCAAAACGAGAAGGGTAAAAAACTACTTACAAATTCGGCAGCCTAATGGCGCCACTTAAAACTTCAAAATACTGAATTGAAGAGATCAAATAGGGTATCTCATCATATGATCATAAAAGATAAGTATGATAAATTTAGAGATCATACCCCAATATAATAAAAAGGAACTTGAAATACGTTACATGATAATAGATCATGAAAAATGAGAAGGGAGAAAGAATCTGTTACCCAAATTTCGGCAGCCTAACGGCACCACTTAAAACTTCATAAAACGAAATAATGAGAGTAATAGGGGATCTCTCATTATTTGAACATGAAAAGGGCAGTAAGAGGAGTATAAAAGAAATTACATAAAAGAGATTTCTTGAAAAGAAAGAGAAAGATCGGATCCCTTACCTTAAAACATAACACTTAAAACTCAATGGATGGGACCTTGAGGGCTTGGGGGCACCTTTGGAGGACTCATTGGGAGGTAATGAGACCAGAACATTGTTGGGGGAGAGTGGGGAATCGAATGGATGAGAGGATGGCTTGGTATTTATAGGGAAAGTGAGGGGACAAAGCATTAATGGCCAAGGGACACCTCATTAGTGGTTCTGGAAAAACCATGGGCTTTCCCATGGTATTTACCCATGGTATTGGCTACTTGGGAAACCTAATACCTTATATTACTATTCATAAGTTGACCATATTGATTACATACTTAATACATCATGTAATGATGTCATTAGACACCTGTAACTTAAAAACTGTATTTTCACTATTCATTGAAAATTCAACTTTTTCAGAATAATCCCAAAATTTCACCTTAACCAAATATCAACGCTCTAATTACAAATATAAACTCCATTTTATAAAAAAAAATTCTAAAAATTTTTGATTTAATTTTTAAATAAACACACTATTCACCGAAAATTTATTTTTTCAGAAAAAACCCCAAAAATTACCATAGCATAATATCGGTGCTCTGAGTTCAAAAATGAAATCCGTTTTATAAAAATAATTTTCTAAATATTTTTAATTTAATTTTTAATTAAAAAACACTATTCACCCGAAAAAACTAATACTTGAATAATAATTTATGAAACTGTTATTTAACCATTTTATTGAATCACATTACTTTATCAAGGTGCCTAGATTATATTAATACTTTCTTTAAGTGAGATTACTAATCCATTTGGACACATTACTAATCCTAATCATGAAATCACTATTCATAATTTACTATTCATCAAAAATTAAGTTGATCTTATTAGACTCTAAATTTCGTACTGAACATAATTTTAGAAGACCATTTTTCAAAAATCATTACACATTTTTAATTATTTAAGGTTTACACAACCATTTTTAAAATATCCTTTTTCTAAAATTCATCAAAAATATGCATACTATATTTATCCGGTCATTTGAAAATTCATAAACTTCATCATAAGAAGAAATCCCAATTTTTATTTAAAACAAAGGATTACACAAGGCAGTTACGGTCTCTTTACATAGCCCCTTATCACACCAGCATATGACCAAAGTGTAAGGTGTGCTAAGGTGATAGAATCTGAGGGAGGCTCGGCTAACATCGCACGAGTAGTAATTTCTATTAGTTTGAACATCTCGCAAAGGTGATTCCGTTCTAGCTTCACACGATAATGTTTGGATTGGGTTTGGTCCAGAGCAAATCCCAGTGGTGCTACCTCCTTCCCAAGTTTTGTTAGATGGGCTTCGATCGGTCCAAGACTACTGGGTGAGGCCATCGTATCTTCTTTCTATAATAATTAACCAAGATTACTTGTATTTAGAGACAATAATCAAAATGTTTAGTTTGCAGCGGTCATATTGACCAATGGTCATATAACCGTCTAAACCCAACGGTCTCATTTTAATTATAACCATGTTATCAAATGAAACATTTTTGTTGAGTATAAAAATAAAATAAAATAACACATAAAATTAGGAAACAAGATTTATTCAAAATTTCGGGTCGTTACAACCCCCACCCTCAACCCCCTTAGACACCCCCTGGATACCCCGCAACCCTCTGGACATACCCCCACCCCCCGGATAACCCCCAAAACCATCTGAACAGGCCTCCACCCCCTTGGACAACCCCCCACACCCACCCACCCCCTTAGACACCCCCTGGACACCCCAACCCTCTGGACAGGCCCCCTAGACAACCCCCCCAAAAAATGGTTTACATATAAAAACTAGGCATGGTGAACAACTAAAAACACATGCATTTAATATATACTTCAGCATGAATAGATGGAATTAAATATTATTAAATATGGCTACTTAAATGATCATATGATAATTAAAAATAACCATTGATATTCAACTAGTCAAATGATCACAAGTTTTCTCGATAACTAATATCATAATGAGGTAATGGATAATTATAGAAATCTTAAACATATTGTCAAGCCCTTGGACAAGGCCTCAAAAAATACTAGGGTAAGCCCTCAGCAGAACCCATTTTTATTTGGAATCATGAGACATAACGATGCATCGAAGGGCCATAGAGGTCAATAGCCATTACATTATATGTCTAATAGATTATCATATAAAAGAGGATAAACATAAGTAGCAACAACACATGAAATATCATTTCTGAATTCGTATATTTAATCAATAACCATTCTATGCAGTAATATAGGTGAATGAGATCATTAGTTGTCAATGACAAAAAAAAATACCATCAATGTCAGGAATTCGTGAAACAAAAACAAAATAAATAGAAGTAGTTGAGGCTTACGTGAATATTGCGAGTCGATCTAATAGATATGGGGATGATAAGTAAGATGATGATGGAAAAAAGAGGTAAGAGGGTTCAAAATCGAATATCCATACCTAGTTTAACCACAAAAATCACAAAACATAAATATAGACTAGCCGAAAAAAAGAATGAAATAAATTCGTGGAAGGTTTACTTGAGTGATGTGAGTTGAGATGATAGATCTGATGAGACTAAAGATGATAAACGATGAAGGAAAAACGAGTTTAACGCAGTGAGATCGATGAGCCGATTAGGGTTTACCGCACGAGAGAGACGAGCCACCGGACTGTCGATCGAAAAATCATAAATGATAATCCATGGGGATTGTTAAATTTTTAAATGTTTTATAATGTCGATTATTTAATAACCAATGTTATAAACTATTTTTTTACATTAATAACGTCGGTTATTATAATAAATAATTTTATAAATGTATTAGATAAGGCTTTTTTTACGTCGGTTATAGAATAACCGACGTAAAAAAGACATCAGAAATAAGAGTTGTTTTCGTCGGTTATTGTATAACCAACATAAAAAACTTCTGCGGGTTGTTTTGTTACATCTGTTATCAAATAACCGACGTCAAAAAGGCCTCAAAAACTGCGTTTTTTACGTCAGTTATTTTATAAACGACGTAAAAAATGAACGCGCGTGATTTGTTACGTCGGTTATTAAAATAACCGACTTTAAAAATCTACTCACTGCATTTGTTACATCGGTTATAAAATAACTGACGTAAAAAACCATGTTTCACAGATTATCACGTCGGTTATATATAACCGACGAAAAAAATGGTGACGTAAATAACATTTTCTACACTAGTGCGTATTTTATTAGGAATAAGGATTTATGTTTTTGTGGTGAATGTGTTGAATTCTGAATTTTTTTAAAATTGTTTTCAAATGTCCAATTTTGAAAAATGAACGGTTGTGGTATTCTGAAAATTGATGATTTTTAAAAATTTATGGATTTTTCAAAAATTGTTTAATCTGGGAAAAATTGGCTGGGGAAAATCATGGTTGTGATAGCAAAAAATAATTGAAAATGAAATTATAAGCCTTAAATATCTAGGGAGTGAGATTTATGGTGATTCTTGTCTTGATAGAAATGTCACTGGGTAGGCGTCGTTGAGGCCAATCAGAGGAAGCTTCCGAAAATTTGGTTTCACCACATCCATAGGAAAACCAACAGTTGGCCCAATGTATCATTCATGATTTTGAAACAATTCAGTCTAGACTTCAACTAGATACTCCCAGTATGATATCTGTTATTATTGGAAATCCAAGTCATGGAAGTGTGGTTGTCTTCATGATAGGAAGTGTGAACCCTAACACTGAGAGCTAGAGGAAGAGGGACACCTTTTCTCAACAACATGGAGCACATCAGAATCAAACCACTAGATTTTTAAAACTTTCTCCTCAAACAAAATGTAATTTGTGATGATTTTAGTGTGGTTAAATAAGTCACATGAAGCAGGATTTTATGATACAACCTCGAGTATGTCATAATTGTATGTAGATGAGAAATTTTAAGAAATATTATTGTCATTATTTGATGTTAGGTGTTTATGACAGTCCTCAGGTTTCGTATGAATCCTATTCCTCTATGGGACGAGAGAAACACCATACAACTCAGTGGTAGAACAGAGTTATCCATAGTTATTCTCAAGAATCTATGACTCCTCAGTAGGGTTATTTTAAGAAGAGTAATAAAGAGTAGAGTGTGCAAATTCAAAATGTTTTTATAGATGAGAAGTCTGTAGTGGATGATAAATCAGTACTATCCACGGTGAGAGGTGAAATTCTTATGAATTCTACCTTTATGAAAACATATTATGATATATGTGCTTTTCATTCATTCATTTCTTCTTGTGTAAATGATCTTTTGGGTTTATCTGTGGAAATGATTCTTTCTTTTTTAAAACATCAATCTTCTATTAGTCAAAGAGAGTGTCATGCCTTCCTTTGTAGATCATGTTATATAGTTGGGGATGAGGTTGAGTTGATGTAAAAATTCTCCCTGCTTTATATGGATGTGATTTATGTAATCATGGTTTGGAATTGGATGATGATATGTGAGGCCCACATTGACTTTTATGAATGAATGGTTTGTTTTATGATGGGTGATGGTGTCAAGTATCCATTTATTGGAGATAAAAATGTGAAGGTGGGTGAAATGAGCTTTTTGGAACCAGAAATTATGATGATATCATATCAACAAGTGGAATTGTCTTTGGTATCAATGGAAGAGGTTGGGAGAAGAAGTTTTCTAACTATGGTTAATCTGTTTATGGATGTTTTTCCTAGAGAATTATTAGGGTTTACACCAATGAGATAAGTGTAGTTTAGGATTGATCTCCTTATAGGGTCCAGTCCTATTTCACTTATAACTTACCAGATGGGACCAGTATAATTGATGGAATTGAATGTGATGTTAGAGGATCTAGAAAAAAATGGTTCATCCGACCTAGCACATCTCTATGCGTAGGTCCGATTCAGTTTGATAAACAAGCATATTAAAATTTTTGGCTATATTTTGGTTATCATATGATTAAACAAGTTACCATAAGGAATCAGTATCCACTTCCGCACATTGATAACCTATTTGATCAGTTGAGGGGATCTCATTGATTCTCCAATATTGAATTGTGATTAGGATATCATAAATTGAAGTGAAAAAGGATGATATTGAAAAAATAGACTTCATGAGTAGATATATAAATTATGAGTACATGGTTATTTCCATTGGTCTTATAAATACACTAAATGTCCTTATGAAATTGATGAATCAGATATTTTATAGAGATATATATTCCTTCATGGTGGTACTCATGGGTGATATACTGGTGTATTTAAAGGAAAGGGTAGAGAATGAGAAACAATGTCCAGTAGTGTTAGAAATCTAAAGAGACCATCAATTATATGTTAAATTGTCAAACTCTAACATTTGGATTCAATATGTACACTTTCTAGGCCATGTTATTTATGAGAGAGGATTTTTAGTGGATCTAGACAAGATAGAGGCGATAATATCTTGAAAACCACAAAAGAATGTTTTTAAGATATGGATTTTCTTTGACTTTATGGGTATTATAGATTCTTTGTTCATGAATTATCATTATTAACTTCTATGATGATAGATTTGAAAAGAAATAATGTTTCATTTCAATGGAATGAGAAATTATAGAAATATATCAATGAGCGTAAGGACCATCTTACATCAGCACCGATCTTGGTCTTCCCATAACTTGGGAAAGGATATCTGGTGTATTCTCATGCATCAGAATTAGGTTTGGGGTGTTTTCTCATGAAAGGAGATCATGTTATTTTTTATAGCTCACAACATTTGAGGTTCCATGAGAAAAACTACCCGACACATGATTGGGAGTTGGGGTCGGTGGTCCAAGTTATCAAAATGTGGTGTCACTATCTCTTTAGAGTGAAACACATAGTGTATAGAGATTATAATATATTGAAGAATATATTCTATATTTCTCAAATATATTTGAATTTCTGGTAGAGGAGATGGATGGAGTTTCTCGTGATGTTCGACATCAGCATGATGTACACACCGGGTAAGGGAAATTCGGTTGTAGATGTATTATGTAGAAATGCATATGCTCAAGTAGTGAAACATGAATCAAATCAGTGGAAGTTGATTTCAGCTATAGATGACATGATATTGGAATGCAAAGATTATGGTGATGTATCTTTTTTCCATCCAGCCTCATAGGTTCATAACATGATTGGTTTGGTTAAATAAGCACATATGTCATATTCTTATTGCTTGACTATGAGGTTAAAAATCAATGGGAAGGAGATAATTGAGGGATGAAAAGTATATGGAAATTTAGTGTTGTGCTTGTGAAATCAAATAGGAATACTAGTTTCTAGTCCGGAACAACTCTTTGGTGCTTAACAACATTCGAGATAAGTTGTTCATCCTAGAATTCATAAAATCTATAAGGCATTGAAAGTGAAATTTTGTTGGGAAGTTATGAAAACAAATGTGACCAAGTCAATATTGAGATTCTTTACTTGTCAGCAAGTCAAGTCAAATAATTAGTGACCAGAAGATATGTTGTTGTATTTACATATAACAGTGTGGAAATGATAGAAGATAATGATGGATTTTGATACAGGTCTCCCAAGAATGGTCAAGAAGCATGATTCCATATGGGTGATTGTGGATAGGTTCACAAAGTCATCCCACTTCATCCCTATTCATGAGTCACATACGGTGGAGTACCTATCCAAAAGCTATATCAGGGAGGTGGTAATGAGGTTTGGTGTTGTAGTTTTAATTATATCAGATAGAGATTTGATTTTCACATCTTGTTTCTAGAAATTCGTGAAACTAGCCCTTGGGAATCCGTTTATGATGAATACTGTGTATCATCCCCATACTAATGGTCAATCCTATAGGATGATACAAAATATGGAAGAGATTTTATGGGTTTTTGTGATGTATTTTGGAGGCTCATGGGAAGAGAACTTATCTTTGGTGGATTTATCCAACAATAACAGTTATCAGGCCTCCATACATATGGCTATGTTTGAAGAGTTGTATATGCATCCATGTCTTTCTCCACTATGTTGGGTGGAAACTAGTGAGACTTTATTGGTTGAAATGAATGATAGAGAATATTATGTTGATCATGAAGAGAATGGAGATGGTGAAGATTCATTAGAAATCTTATTCAGACCACCTTCAATGGCAATTATAATTAATTTTGGGTAATTATTTGTTCAGGAGAATCACTCTAAGGTTAGGACATCATCAGTTTGGGAATTAGGGATGTTATCCTTGAGGTATATTAGACCTTTTAAGATACATGAGAATATAGAAGATGTGGCATATCAGTTATCTTTTCCACCACAGTTTAGTGTAGTGCACAATGTGTTTCATGTGTCATTGTTGAAAAAGCATCAGCTAGATTGTGACCATGTGAAACATTGGGGTCATTTTTATCTAGAAATTGATTCTTCGTTGGTTCATGTGGAAGTGTGGATTGTGGATAGAAAAGAAAAATTATTTCACGGTAAATGAATTAGTCTAATTTGGGTTTTTTTTAAACATGGCCAGATTCATGAGGAGACTTGGAAGAAGGAGGAAGATATGGTCAAACAATGGCCTGAGCTCTTTTGGAAAAGCGACGGTTCCCTACTTTATGAGTACAAGAATTCAAATGGTGGATAGAATATACTAAAAATTATTTGATGTATGTACCCTTTTTTATTCATTTTTCTACGCTTAATGTGATTGGGTAATGTTTAGGAGAGTTTGTAAGGGTTTTGAAAAGGTTTGGAGTCTTTTTTATGGGTACATGGTATGAGCATGATTAGTGGAAACCATGCAACAAACCCAAGTAATTGTGCCACATGAGGTAGTGGGAATTCACACAGTTGGAGAATAGATTGTATAACTGTGTAAGGAAACTGTGTATAAAACCCTTTGGATAGTATCAGTAGAATGGACAGACCATGGTTTTTCTAACCATGTGAGCTAACATGCACAATAATAAAAATTGAGTTTTTAAAAACAAGTTCACACAGGGTTAACCCTAAACAACCCATTTATGCTCCCATAAGAACCCAACTCAGTATTTCATGTTCTCAAGGGTATGGTGGACTCTCTTACTCATTTTGGAAGTGAATAGAAGGGTTTCCATGTTTATTTGAAAGCTGTTCTTCTTTGGTAAGTCTCCACTCTTGGAAACTTCTTGGTTTTCATTAGATCTAGTTGTCCCTCTCCCATATTTTTTCTAGATCTATAACTATCACATGTAGATTTTGGGTTATTATTGACTAAAATTATGTGATTTGGGCTTGTTGATGTTATGAAAAGAGATCTATGGTGATTTTTTTGGAGGTTTCAACCAAATTAGGCATGCGATTGTGTGGTAGGTCAATTTCACCAAACCCTAAGGTAGGTGGATTCACTCTCATCACTATTTTGATAGAACTGGAAGGCTTAAAATTTAAATTGATTGTTGTTTCTTGAAATTGAAGATATTTGGGATGTACAATGCATTTTTGACACAAAATTTTTGATGAATTGTGGATTTTGGGTAAAATGAGTTATTATTGGGAAATATGATTTGTTGTTGGATTTTAAAATGGTGATATTATAATTTATGGTTTTGGGGATTTATGACAAATGGTTTGGTAAAAATGTGATTCAATAAAAATGTTTTTAATGATGTTTTTTGGAACTAATAATGACTTAATGGTGCTTTCAATAATTGTGTGATTTATGGAAGTGGTTTGGCATGTTATGTTGAAATTTTGTTTGTCATAATTTTTTTTAATTTGGTGTTGGAAATTGGTGGGTGATATGATTTTGGTAATTTTTGAATGATTTATTTTATTTTGGTAAATGCTGATTGTCATGAGTTGGATGGATGGTGGTCATGAATGTAACATCATCATGGTGATGGATGTGAAGATCCATCATTAAAGGGGAATGTGATGGATGCGATTGTTCCACACCATCCTGGAGATGGTTTTGGGAATGAAAGTACCATTTTAAATGGTAATACAGAGCCAGTAAGTTTGTGTGTGGAACATGTGTGTATGGATATATGGTCTTGGGTTCCTTTATTTCAAATTGTGTTAATTTTGGAGAACATAATTGGGTAAAGATGTGTTTTTATTTTTGTTAATTGTGATACTATTTATTTGATTTATATAATTTTTATATAAACATCCATAATGGTTCTATCTTAGTGCCATGTGTAGGGAAGTAATTTGGGAACTACCAACTGATTATAATTACTCACCCCTTCTTTAGAACTATGGTTATTTTACAGATGTCATATTCTAAGACATAGGTAAGGGTAAAATGTCTCATTTCTCTAGCGGTGCATCATGATGCTTGGACGATAATGTGTTTCTTGGAGAATGGATATTGGGGTATATCTGTGGAGTTGTTTAATAGATTCTTGGGGTTTTTGTCTAGTCTTCCACTTTGTACTTTCGTTCTAGATTACAGTAGTCTAGTTGTATTGTTCTTTGGAAGTTTTTATGGAATGGTTGGTTTTATGATATTCTCTTGGTAATGTGTCGTATTGATTTAAATTTTTGACATGAATCATGGAGTTGTGGTTTGTTATGGCTCATTGGATGGTGGAATTTAGCCAAAAAGGAAAAATCGTCCCACACCGTTCATGAAGCCCTTTCCATTTATTTCCATCCTTTGTCAACTTGGGGATATCGCCTAAGGCCGAGTACCACCTCCACCTCAACTCAAGCTAATGAGGAGGGGCGGGATGTTACAAAAACATATGACTCATAACACCTTTTTAGCTTCATGAATAGTAAAATCAAATCTTGGTAAATGAAATAAAACTTTTTAGACAATATTAATGTTGGTTTTGTGAGAAAATGATGTCAAATTTTACTTTTATCATTTGATCTCGAAAAAATTTAGCTTGATAGTATAGTTTTCACATCAATTATCATAAAAAATACATGAAAACTAAACCTTTTAAGGTTTATTTAAATATAAAAACATTAAAAACAATCATTTCATTATAATTATTATAAAGATAATGATAACAATAAAATTTAATATCATGCTGACACGGAACTCAGTTTTTATAGAATGGAATCAAAATTTTCAATTTCCACTTAAAATTTACAAAACTATGTTTTATTTTATAATTTTTTATATGTATTCATGATCTACATATATTAATTTCATGATCAAGTATTTATATCATCATCATTCCACGAACTCAACTCATTTGATCTTTATCATCAATAAACTAATTCTTATTTTAGCAATCTCATCGTGGTATTTGTAATTATTTTTCCATGATTTATTTTTTTATTATTATTTTTTATAATTGATATAACAGTTAATAATTACTTTTTACATATAATTATTAATCCCTATTCAGATCATGGTTAAATTAAAAATCCTCCAACATATTCTAAAATTCCTTGTATGCTAAATATTCAGTTGCCTCATGAGTTCATTCTTTATAAGAATATTATATCTACTATGACATCAAAAAACATTAATTTTATTGGACTTTATTGGAAGGATAATGGTGAATCTTGTGTGTCGAACTATGGTTCTTTTTCCCATTTCGACAATAGATAGAGTATGAAAAGTGATAATTATGTCTTGTTGAATATAAATAGTGCAGGTTATGTGTGTGGTATAGGGTTTTATTTAATAAATTTTTTATAGTATCATATAACATTATATATTATCTTGGGACACCATTGGTGTTGTCCTACTGAGTTTATAGTCACATATTGAATGGTCCCTCTAGTATGCATGTGTAATTTATTGTTTATGAGATTGTAAAGGTAATGCGATAGAGATTTAGAGATTCGTTTCTAGAGGTACATTTGTTTCACATGAAAGATAATGGTAGATTTTTATATTTTGACCAAGTTGTTCCATAGTGTTGATACATGGCTATTTTTGGTCTTTTACAGTATTTGTGTGGTCCTTTTGAAAAATTTATTAGTACTATAGGTTCATAGATATTTTTTATACCACATGTTTTGTTCTACCTTGTTATTTTTTTATTTCCATTATATATCCACTATTACTATTTTTTATGGTTTTATTTTTAGGGGGTATATTTTCTCCACTATCACCACTTAGACCCTAATCGCCAGTCAGTATTATCTACTATATGGGGAGGTTCTCCTGTGATTAGTGCACCTCTATATTAGGTTACATTTGGATGATCTAGAGTGGGGATGATACAAAGTGGTATCATAGTGTGTTGATCACCAGTGGCATCAATATAGTCTGATGTAATTTGATACTAAGTGTTTCTTTTTATTTCATAGGATATAGTTGAAGAAGATTTAAGAACATGTTGAGACATGGGAAAAATGTCATATTGATTTCCATCTTAACACTAATTATGGTCTAAAGTTCATGTTTCTAAGGGAATCAGAATTTTTTTAAATTTTTAGTAGATATAATTGAGTTTTGTTTCTTGTATATTTGGTCATTTCTGTTATTTATTTCTATTTTTACACTCATGGATTAAAGAGGAAATTGGTTGTACTAATACATCATTTCAAGAATGTAATATTCACATGACATTTGTATGACTGTGTGAGTTTTATTATCCAGCTATTATGGAAAGGTTTTAGTTATTTAAGGGCATAAAAAACAATATATAGTGTTTTATAATATATGTAATTGTCTTAATTTTAGTAATATAAAATTGGTTTTAGTTATTGATGTTATCAAATATGTTTATCATATGTGTGGGCGTAGTGTGATACCTAACCGTGACATCAGTATGTGCTTCCATGGTACTAAATTATATGAGACCTAGGTGAGATTAGTGAAGTTTATGATATTTTTGGATGTAAAACCTATTACATATTTCTTTATTTTTGATATCTAGACTATTATATATTTATTGAGAATATTATTTTGTTTTAAGAAAGATTCCACATCAGTGGCATTTATTTGAGTGAAATAAGGCTGAAGAGACGGTTCCATAGAGGGATTTATAAAATGGGTCCCCTACATGAGGATATGATCATGATCTATTGGGAGAGGCTCCAAAGTAGGCAGGTAATTCATAATGGCTTAAGGATTTGATGAAGTGGCTTGATGAGTATGTTTTATCTAGTATGGTATGTGTTATACCGAACCTTGGTAGGGTTAGCTTAAAGAGATAAGTAATCAGTAGAATATCTGAAGAGGGAGTTTCATTTTAAGTATCCACTATTGTTATGTGGAGATAGTATACCCTATGTAGCTATATAATGGATCAAGTCATCCTAGTTGAACTTTGATTATATCAAGAATCCTATCGAGAGAATGGGGAAAATTTAATTTTATATTCTCGTGGGATTGGAAAATTCTAGTGGGATGTCAATGAATAAGATGTTATGTATACTGAGATGACTGAAAAGGATTTCACAGTAATATTTTTTTCAATAATTTCTTTTCTAAAATGCTAACGGTGGGGCAAGAATATGCGTTTATGCACCTAGTTCTAGAATAAACATCACTCATGGAATTCTTTATGACGTTCATGGACATAATTTGATTTTCATTAACACTGGTGAGTGTATAAAATTCCATGGTGTTTCAATTCAACGATGAAATTAAACATTCTATTAGTGTACGTGTAAACATATTTAGTTTGAAATCATTATTTTATATAGTTAAATGAAAAATTGATAGCTTAGTAGATCCTAAGTGATGACGTCATATGTACTGGGAAGTGGTGTCATGTGATACTGGTTGTAGGGATAGATGAATTGAGAATTTATAATTTGAGGGAAGCATTTAGGGTATTTAGGGAAGAGGATCGACATTTTATATTGGAGTGTGTCTTTGGTGAAATGATATCAATGGAATGATACAACATATTGGGGCCCAATGTGATTTTCCACTAATGGGGTGTCTTCTTTGTGGCTAGATGGGGAATATTAATAGTTGTTTTCATATTATCTCATAGATAATTGGATATGTGGACCAGGTTATACCCAAGAATATGATGTGGGACCGAGATCTATGTTGATATGTGATATCTAATATATATATACACTGATAGGCTATGGAAGTCTATGGGATACCCAGTAGTGGTAATAGTGTCTAATTTATAGTTTGGATCTATAAGGAGGACATGCATCGGGGAGTTTTTCTTCATATTAATTACATGTGTTCTAGGCTAGTATATTAGAATAGGCTAAAAATACCTTAATAGTCATAGGCATGTTGTGTTTGTTTCCATTCTAGATGTAATGGTGGATAATGGTGCATGATGTGATTTTATGGAATGTGTAAGGACCATATGTCAATTGATTCATGAGCATAGATTACAATTTATGAATATTTATAACAATATTTCTAATTTCTAATGTATATATACCAATATTCAATTTGTTTTTATTTCTAGATGTTATTCGATTATGGAACCATTAAGTTGTTAGGTGGCATAGTTATGGTGAGACTAGGTAGGTGGTTCATATGGTGCATATTGTAGTAGGTAAACTTAGTCATTTGGGACTATTGATTTTGATAATTGTGAATAGAAGAAGTGTTATAGTTTACATCAGTTTTTTAGGTATATAGTTAGTGGGATGCTATGTTTTTAGTAAAGATTGGATGGTGTGTAATCGGAGACATCGCGATTGTGATTTTTCATATGGGTGGGAGATTTTAATGACTTTGGACTTTAAGAGGATGTAGTTTGGATCTAAATAATTACTTACCATATATATTTGGGACAAATAATAGCCTAAAAATGTGTAATTAGGTGGTGTTGAGGTTATGTAGTAGTGAATAGAGGATTGAGATTGAGTTTTGAAGAAACATTTCCTTGGTAGAGGATTTCTAGGAAGAGTACAAATCCTAGTGACGACTTTTTAGGATCCCATCATAGTTTTGGTGGTAATGATAGTATGCCAAAGACACTATCCGGCCCATAAAAGTCCATGTAGGTGTCTATTAAAGTTCTAGTTGGGACATCATGGTTTTATTCATTAATTAATTAATTAAAGTGTTGTATTAAAAAAGAAGGGTATTCCCTCAACTAATAATGGACTAGGCCCCTTATCCTCTATTTATTCACTTTACAGAAGGATATTTTGACTAATAATTGGCCATTTATTATGATTATTATCATGTTGGACTACTATATGTTTTTTTTCATATTTGAGTGTATATTCCTAATTATTATCCTCGTTTTATTTTCTTTATTAGGATGTTCCATAATGTTGGGTTTATTCTATATTTTTTAATTTCTTCTTATTAAAGTGGAATAAATCAGGGTCACATAAAATGTGGAGAATTTCTATATCCAGTTAGGTGGTTCCTATTGTCTTCTAATGATATAGATGTTCTTATGCATCGAGTTATAACAAAGAAGATGTATGGTCATGGGTGAGAATCAGTAAAAACCCCCTTATGGTTTCAATCATTTGTATAATATACCAATGTGTATTGTAATTTAGGGATTTGTGGGTTGTTCTATGTGAACAAATTGGTATCTCCTGTTATAATTGGAGTTTTTATGACAATCCAAGGAACGTGGGATGTTATGGTTGATTTTATCTCATAATAATTTTAGTTATTTAAGAATATGATGGATGTTAATCATGGATCCATGGGGTGAGTAGGCTGATAGACATGACATGGGAGGTGATGAACATTTCTGTGGGTCAGGTTGGATGAACCAATATGACTTGGGTGACATTGATAATTGATGATTTACAATTATAGTTTTCCAAGTTATGAATGTTGGTTGTTGTTTATTAACTCTCACCATAGGTTTGAGGCAATTGTTGTTATGTGAACACAAAACAGGGACCATGAGGAGGTGTTAACCACTTGATTTCTGGTGGTATCCTCCATATTCTATTGAATTATTTTGATGAAGAGTTTCTTCATTATGGAGGGGGATATGTTGTAGGCATATTAATGGGATACATGTAGTGATTTATATCATTAGATTTTAGTGGCTTATCATCATGAAAATGTTCATCAAGATGATGAGTCAGTAAATGAAATAAGGTTTTGGTTGGTCATGTATCATGTTGCATGGTATATAGACATGCTTTCAATATATTTTTATTAACTACTTATTGTAATTCCCCAATCCTTGATTCTGAAAGTCACTGCCTAACTTTATTACATTAGCATGATTATAGGGAATAAAATACAAAATAATTTATTTTTTTATCATTTTGGGAAAAATAAAAACATACATGTAACACTATTATCATTGGTAATAAAAAACAACATAATACTTAATAAAATAAAATGCTCTACATCATTGAAACTCAAAAAAAGAATTTATTTTTTCACCCAAGATAAAGGAAAAAAAATAAGGGTGATATCAAATCATTAGTAATGTTAATGTATATAAGAGTTAATAATTAAAAAATTATCATTATCAAGATGAAAATATAAAGAAAATGAAGATACATTCCATTTAATCAATAAAATGACAATAAAATATATCCATATATTTTTTCATAGTGAAAATTCTCTCGATAATAATAACTGAAACTAAGGCAATGATTAATTATTGGACATAATGGTTCCAAGGTACACATTACCATTACCATCAAGATATTTCACAATGTGGTTTAAAACGTACTTGTTACAAATTGATTTGGTTTGGATAACCTTAACATTAATCTCAAGACCATTCACAAGGCAGTTTAAAACATACTGTTTACAAACACGAATGGTTTGTCCAAATAATTTCATCCCATGAGACTACCAAGTTATCGAGGTTATTTAATTAACTAGTATCCATCCCATTTCATCCATGTCCAAATAATTCATAATATATGTAATAATCTGTTTAATATCATAAAAACAGTTCCTTATTAGATATCCATATTGAGTAAAGGATGCAGATTTATCAATATTTCCTCATTAAATCAAATAACTTTCAAAGTAAGAATCATATGTTAATATTTTACCCAGTTTAGTAAATAATCATATATATCATAAAATAATTTTTAGGTCACAATAAATTGTAATTTTCTATGAAGAGTGATTATGTGAAAGTGATTGTTTTAATATAATGATAATAATCGCAAAACGAAGTGAGATGACTAGATAAATTTTACCAGTTGGTAATTTTAAATTTAAAACCCATTAGATGAGACAATTAAAAGTATAATTTTAAGTACCATGAATATAAAAAGATTAATGATATAATATATAAAAATGGGTAGTATATACGCTGCGAAAATATGTGGTGAATATGGCATTTATCTCATAGATGTAAAAAGTGAGATGAAAATCCATTACCTCACAATTCCTTTTAGTGGAAATATTTTTACCCCCATGTATAATTTGTCAAATTATTTTATTAAATTATTCCATAAAATTATTACTATTTTTTATATGAAATATAGTACCTTTATATTATATTATAACTTATGTATTGTTAATATTTAATTATTTTCATCATTTCGGGTTTTAATTGCCTTATTTTTCGAGTTTGTTTTGACTTGTAATTTTTGTTTCTATTATATAGATAATTATTTCACCACCTCCATAATTTTAAAATGATGTAAATATTATATATATTCAGTATATATGTATTTATATTATTCTATAGAGTTTTGAGATAAGAAATAAAATACACCGTTTATGGATATAGTAGGCCGTACGTAAGAGTGAGCATGGTTCCCATTTTCTTATCATATTATAATAATGAAAAGTAAATGGTTTATATTATAATTCCACAATAACATTAATTTCATATCTATCACATATATTAATGAAATCTATCTTCAATACTTTCTATTCAAAGTGTGTTAGAATCAAATCATATTGAGGAGACGGTAGTCCACACGTCCAAAAAAGATATTATCGTATTCCCACAAAATAGAACGAATGAAGTTACGTGTAATATATAAAATTACATAATAATAAAGAAATTATAAATATCATATATATAATATATAAGTGATAATTCCATAATTTTTTCCATCCTTGAAAGGTGTAAAAGGAATACTGAATGGCATTAGTTCCTAAGGTGGCAGTCCCCCATACATACGAACGATGATTGTGTATCCCACTTGACTGATCTGTGAGAAAATGAAGGTCAAAATATTAGAGTAAAAACAACATAGTATATTAAAAATATTGATTTTATTATATAAAAATTATATAAAAATAATTTACCGTAAGAACAAATAAATAAAACAAAAGATGATCTTGGAAGAATAATACCTCCTTTTTAGGTAAATCCTTTTGGTTTATACCAAATGACGTCATTGGTTTTCTTTATGAAAAAAGTGATCCATCTAGGATATGGTTATGTATTCTAATAGATTATATGGGAAGAGTTTGTATGATCCAAATGGATTGTGAGGAGTGATTATGTGGGGGGAGTTATTGTGTTTTTACATGGAGGGGGAGTGGAATTGTTTTAAATAAAAAGCTAAATACAATTGGGAGGTCTCTCTTACCTCACGTTCCATAATAAATGAAAAATAATACATTGAAGTTAAATTATAGTTAATAAATACCCCCCCCCCACAAAAAAATAACTTCATTTTTATTATTTTGTTACTTTTTTTCTACGTTTCCCCAAATTTATTATTATGATTTATATTAAGGTAACTAGTTTTCTAACCTTTTTAATTTAACCATCATAACTAAATTAATGTGAAATTATTATAAAATATATACCCAATTAATTATAATTATGTTATATAATTTGAAAAATTAAAATCCCATGATTTTGGGATAATAATTTTAACAAAAGTGTATAAAACGTGAAAAAATAGTGCTTTAACCTGAACTGTTGTAATGACGTTTTTTACTATTTAAGGATCAATATATTCATTATATGTGATAAATTGGTCCATTAATATACCAAATTTTATATTTATTGACATTTAAAAATGTAAAGACCGGGAATTTTCATGTAATTTTTTTAAATATATGGGATTTTTATGAGTCTGTGAAAATTTATGGCACATGATTCCGAGGCCCGGAGTTCATTGAATGAATTTCTGAACATTATTTCAGGTACGTTCAGTAAACATGTGTGCGTGATTTTTTAACTTTTGAACCATCGTTCAGAATTGAAATCTGGGGGCACAGTTCAATGCACAACGCCGGTATTCGCTTAAGCAGACCTTCACCTCGACCACAATAGGTCGAGGGTGGAAGTTAGCTTTTCACATATTTGTGAAAGAATAATATAAAGAAAAAATTATGTAAATTTTTTTTTTATTTTTATTTTTAAAATTTTTGGGGATATTTAATAGGTGGGGACCATCTAAACTAAACCTCCCATGAGAGGTTATGGTAGTGGGGACCACCTGAACTAACCTCCAATGAGAGATTATTGTGATCGGGACAACCTGAGGCTAAAACCCCTTGAACTACCTCTTAAGTGCGGGGAAGCCTCTTAAACATCCCCCAATTTAATGGTGACACCCCCTATAATATATTATTCCAAAGACCATGTAATAAATTAATCCAATTTGAAATTGTGCCAAAAATTAAAATTGGGGAAACGCAAAAGTTGGCTATTTTGATTTTGGGGAAATTATTGGCAATGGGGAGTGCTCTTGGAGGATTGCTTTATCCACTGAATAACTTCTTCCACGAAGAAATTATTCCATGAAGAACACTCCTGAAATGAAGAACGTTGACGCACGACTTCAAATTCTTCCTCGGGACATCCTTTAACGTGGGACATATTCAATCGATGATATTCTTTCCCTCCTCATCAAAGACAACAAATGCACGAGGTAGGGTGGTTGTTTGAAATTCTTCCCTTTTTTTTTCTTGACGACTCTTCATAATTCTAGAGTGATTATAGCCACTTGTAGAGCAACCCACACATTACATACAATGTTATTACGTCAAAATTGAAGCATACTTATTACAACATATAACAAAACCATGAAAGTACCGTATAGGTATAGTGTCTTTAGAAACTGGGAAACATAAAAAACTGGTTCATAAAGAATATGTACTGTCTCCCTTTTATTTTGTCATATCTAGAGTCCATTTTGGCACATCTTAATTAATACCATTATTCCTGACTTGGAGAAAAGAAAACATACAAAAGGGTTAGCTCAAATTCTCAGTAAGGGTAAACAAAGTAAATATCAATCACATCATATTCATAAGAACATAACATTTTGAAAATATTAACCTGCAAAAAAGATCGTAATATCATAACATGGGATAAATCATGGTAGTGAAATGTAATCCCAATAATCATAACATAAAATACGAAACTTTGTGTCATATACACATAATCATAGAGAATCATTTCCTATCATTCAAAACTCCTTTCCAAGACTATCCTAGTAGACAATGTCCATTTCCGAACCGACTTCACTCCTCGTTTCAGTCATGTATCACTAAACTGGATTAACCTTCCGTTCCGGCAATGTCTATATCATGAGATATAAATCTGTACCCAATGCATTTTATGGGGATATAGGTCCCACCCATCTCATAATTATACCATTCTTATGTGTGCCACAAGATCATAAATCATACATCATCGCATAACCCATGTAATAAAAATGGGATTCTTAAACATCATGCCATCATAACATAATCCATATAAGATAAAAGGACATCATAAAACTAATTCCATCATAACATAATCAAATCAATGTAAAAATAGGGATATAAATATAACCCTATATTATCTTAGATGGAAAATAATTTTGATAAAACGCTTGAACTCCATTCTTGAGGAAAATATCCTTTCGACTTCAAAAACATTTTTCCTTTCTTAACATTTCATACAATTTTAAACAAAAAGAAGTTTATTAAAAATAAAATTGAAAACTTGTAAAATAATCTTCATGGAAATAATATTCTATGAAATCATAAAAATCCATTCATGCCATATAAGTTAAAAACATTTTTCTCGTACTTTGGCTGGAAAAGTCAAAATGTACGCCGTACTAAAAACGACAAAATATTACTTTCATATCTTTTACTAAAAACTCACCAATGAGTAAAATTGGATTTAAAAAATTGTAGGATGATAGAAATAGTATTACATATCGAGGAAACATGGATGTGGATGATAAATATTCCCCTGTAAATTCTAAAGTATAAACAATCACGGATAAAAATGAGATTACTAGATTTTCCCTTACCTTAGGTGTGATATGCTTCGTATGTATCTGAACCTCCTATATAATAATTTAAATAATTTCATTGACTTATTACAGAATCATATTCATTTTTATGATATCATATATGGTCATATTCTTATCTTCTTATTAATAATATTTCATTGCTACTTGTTATTCGGGTGTTCATTGCTTTATGTTCTTATGCGTGTTTTGTCAAATAAATTCTTATTATTCTTTTTTATGTTATATATACATCATTTAAAAAATTGTATTAGTATAATATATGTCATATTTATTCATTAAATTCATTTATATAATCATTAGTCAATGAAGATCACATTGAACGAGTCGCATCACATCGTGGAGGCGGTAGGCCGTACGTAAGCATGGCGATGATATCATTCCCATGATTGTAAAATTGTATTGAAGTGAATGATATAATGTCTTATAATTAGTATCATTTCATAATAACCATATATAGTTATTATTTACACCATTATACCCATCCCTATAAGGTGGTGTTGGAAAAACAGATTACACCACAGCGTGGAGACGGTATTCCGTACGTACCCACGCGTAGTGATTTTCTTTTTAATCGGATGGATATAATGTGAAATAGGGTTGTTTCATATTTATAATAACATATAAGTATATGAGTGACACTGATGTTATTACTTTATTATGAAACAACAAAAGAAGAAGAAGTAGAATAAGAAATTAATTTGAAATAATTGGTAAAGGATATTACCTCTTCTTTGACGCCCCCTACTAAACATCCTCTTAGGGAAGTAAAGTTGGTCTTTGAATATGATAAGAACATCTATTATGTTTCTAGGGATGTTGATAAGGGAAATGGGCAGGGTTTGGACGATCTTGAAGGCTCAAAATTGTGTAAAGAGGAGTGGGAGGAGGTGTTCTTTTATAAGGGAGGAGAGGGGCACCTTAGGAAACACTTAAAATATTATTTTATAATAAAGTCATATTCAGTTTTTAATAGTTCCAAATTGATTTATTTAGAAAGTAAGGTGGGTATGGGTCTAAATCCTCTCAAACAATAGGTTTTAGACAAGTTTAGGTTACTATTTATCCTTATCATTTAGATTTAACTCTAAGTTAAATAATTTAACTTTTACCATGTCTTTGTGTTTTCTTACATTATATGGTTAATAAACATAGTATAACAATCCAAAAGAACCCCAAGTGGTTCATTATTAATATATATAACCTTATCTAAGTCATTTGGCCGATCCTTATAATTTTAGGAATAAAATAACAATTAATAATATAATATTTGTTTTCAAAAATATTTTATGTCAATTTTGACACTATTTGGTAATTGATTTTTGTGAAAATCATAATAGCATGATTAGTTAGAAATAAATTAATTAAATCAATACTAAAATTTCATATTAAACTATAACATTAGTTTATTTTATAAAACGTCTCAAATTACATTTATTTGGGTATTCATAATATCAATTATGTTAATATTTCATTAATAAGGTAATTACTAAATCATCATTGTGTCATAAATAAATTATAATATTTAATGTCTAAAAATTATAAATAAAATTACATTAGGTAGAAATTTTTTTATCTTTCTAATGAATATTTATAGTCTAATTTATCCTATGTATAACCCTATATTAAAAATGTTCTAGTTATTAAACTTTGATTTTAAATCTTTTAACTCTTCTTTAAATAAAATAATAATAAGTGTCGTAATCTAATCCATGTGGCCCTAAATGGTCATATTTTGTTCCTAAGGTTGTTTTTGGTTGAATTAAAAATTATCCAATAGAATTAGGACATGGCTTATGGTAATAATATTATAATAATTACCCTTAATTACCCTATTTACTTTTAACCGTGGTAAATAAAAGTAAAAAGTTAATATTCACCAAAATTGTTTTTATCTTATTGAACAACATTTTACTCCTTGATATTAACCGTGTCTCTTTAATTTTCGATATTCAACTCATAGAAGAGGTAAAATTAAGTTTTATGTACAATTGCAAATGCTCTTAGAAAGTGGGTAAAAGACAGTAAAAAGTTCGATAAAATTTTTATGTATCTATATTTTAATAAAATTACTCCAACTAATTACATTGAACATATATATGTATTATGTATCTATTTTGACCTAAAATAAATTTAAATAAAAAAATGATAATTAAAATAAAAATTCGGTTTTAACCAATAACTCAGTGTTTTCACTATTCATCAAAAATTGAATGTTTTCTGAAAAATACCTAAAATTCACCCTAAGATAAATTCAATATTCCGAATCAAAAAATGAAGTTCATTTTGAAAGATACAATTTAAAAAAAGTGGATATTACTATTCATAAGAGATATTTTATATAATATTTTAATAACATATCGTTGTTTAGTGAAACTCGGTATTGTGTACAATGCAAGATATCGAGGAAGGTTGCTCTTGCGTGTAACGCAAGCCAAGACAGTGTTGTGTATAGTGAAAGATTCCTTTTGTGATGCATATAACATAATACATAAAAACAAAATATTTCTCATAAAATCTCAGGTGTTACATTCTACCCCCCTTGAAATGAATTTCGCCCTCGAAATTCGTCAATTTGTTACAAACAAATGAGGATACCTCTCCCTCATCATATCCTCAAGTTCCCATGTGGCTTCTTCTAATTTTTGGTTCTTCCATAAAACGTTCACCAAGCGATTGGTCTTGTTACATAAGACTTTTTTCGCTACGATCTAGAATCTCTATCATATGTTCTTCATTAGAAAGATTTTTCTCCAGTGGTACAACTTCTGAACTGAGTACATGTGAAGGATCGGGTATGTACTTTATTAGGAGAGATACATGGAACGCATCATGAACTTGAGAGAGATTCGGTGTAAGTGCCAATCAGTAAGCTACCTTCCCAACACGATCCAGTATTTCAAAAGGACCTATATACCTAGGGCTCAGCTTGCCCTTCTTTCCAAATATCATTACTCTCTTCCTGGGAGATATTTGTAAAAACACTTTATCACCCACTTCAAACTCTAGGACATTTCTTCGGTTATCATAATAACTTTTTTGTTGACTCTGAGATGCTCTTATGTGATGTTCAATAGATCTGACCTTTTCTGCCATCTCATCAACATGATCAGGTCTTAATAGCTTTATTTCCCCAACTTCATCCCAACAAGTTGGAGTTTTTCATTTCTTTCTATAGAGAGCTTCATAAGGAGCCATCTGACTACTGGACTGAAAGATATTATTATAAGAAAATTCCACCAAAGATAGGTGTTGATCCCAACCCCCTTTGAAATCCATAGAGAAAGCTCTCAAAATGTCTTCTAGAGTTTGAATTGTCCTCTCTAACTAACCGTCTGTCTGAGGATGATAACCAGTGCTGAAACTCAACTGTGTATCTAGAGTATCCTAAAGACTTCACCAAAACTTCGAGGTAAACTTTGAATCCGGATCAGATATAATGGAAAGTGGTACTCCATGCAATCTTACCACTTCCTCTACATATGTCCTGGCAAGCCGATCAAGAGGAAAACCATCTCTAATAGCAATGAAGTGTGCTGACCTTGTACGAAGATCAACTATAACCCAGATATCATTATTTCCTTTGGATGTTTTAGGAATTCCAGTGACAAAGTCCATAATGATGTTTTCCTATTTCCATTCCGGTATGGGTAATGGTTGTAACATCTCCTTAGACTTTTGTCTCTCAACTTTAACTTGTTGACAAACCAAGCATAGAGAGACATATTTAGCAACATCTATTCTCATGCCATCCCACTAGAAGTACCCTTTCAGGTCCCTATACATCTTTGTGCTTCGAGGGTGAATAGAGAATGAAGAACTGTGAGCTTCTTCCAATATTTCCTTCTTTAATTCTGGTGTGGGAGGAACACAAACCCTATTCCTGAACCTTATTATTTCATAACAATCATTGTGGAATTAAAGAACAGTTCTCACCTTCTTTTGTAACTCTACATATTTTTTCTGTGCCTCTTTAATCTTCACATGTATAGATGGTTGAACATTCATTTGATAAAGACAGGATTTTCCCCCTTCCATTATAATTCCAAGATACATGATTTGTAAATCCATCAATATTGGATCTTTCGTGATCCTAATCATGGATAAGCTAACATGGTCTTATCGACTTAATGCATCTTCCACCTTGTTTTCTTTCCTAGGGTGGTGATGAATTAAGTAGTCATAATCCATAATCAGCTCTAACCATCTTCTTTGGTGCATATTCAGCTCCTTTTGTGTGAAAATATACTTCAAACTTTTATTATTAGTATAAACATAACACCTTTCACTATAAAGATAATGCCTCCAAATCATTAATGAAAAGATTACCACATCTAACTTTAAATTGTGAGTTGGGTAATTTTTCTCATGTATTTTCAATTTTCGTGAGCCATAAGCTATCCCCATATAGTTTTTCATGGGAACACACCCTAATCCCTTCTTTGATGCATCACTATAGATCACAAATCTTTCTCCACTACAAGGCAGTGTGAGCACAGGTGGAATGGATAATCTTCTTTTTAAATCCTTGAAATTATATTCACACTCCTCTTTCCAAATGAACTTAACTCCTTTTCGAGTCAACTTGGTGAGTTGATTAGATAATCTTGAAAAATATTTCACAAATTGTTGATAATATCTAGCCAAACCAAGAAAACATCGGATCATAGTTACTGTTATTGGTCTTGACCATATTTTGATAACCTTTGTTTTGGCTGGATCCACAGATATCCCCTCTTTTGAGATTATGTGACCCAGAAATAAAACCTTTGGAAGCCAAAATTCACACTTGGTAAATTTGGCATAAATATTTTCCTTTCTTAGGGTCTTTAATACAATTCTCAAGTGATCTTCATGTTCTTACTTTCTATTTGAATAAACATGAATATCATCTTTAAAGACTACCACAAACTGATCAAGATAGTCTCTAAAGACTCTATTCATTAGATCCATGAAGATAGCATGGGTATTAGTAAGACCAAATGGAATCACTATAAATTCATAGTGGCCATACCTTGTACGGAAAGCCGTCTTTGGTATATCCCTCCTTTTGACCCTTAATTGATGATACCCTGAACGAAGATAAATCTTGGAAAAGTATTGAGCTCCATGTAGTTGGTCAAATAAGTCATCAATGCATGGGAGAGGATATTTGTTCTTAATAGTGATCGTGTTAAGTTCTCAATAATCAATGCAGAGTCTCATTGATCCATATTTCTTCTTAACGAATAGAACAGGTGCTCCCCAAGGTGATGCACTAGGTCGTATGAGTCCCTTATCAAGATTCTCTTGGAGTTTCTTCTTCAATTACTGCAACTCAGTTGGGGCCATTCTATATGCTGTCTTTGAAATTGGTAGAGCACCCGGTATGAGTTCTATTGAAAACTCAACTTTACAATTTGGTGGAAGACCTGGAAATTCCTCTGGAAAGACATCATCAAAATCCCATACAATGGGTGTATTCTTAATTGTGAGTTTCTCTCCAAACATTTGAGATAAATAACCTTCCTTTATTGGAATCATGACCCATAATATTGAAGAAATTTCCACTGGAAGGTTACATTTATCTTCACATCGATAGATGATCATTTATTGATCAGGAATATTAATTGTGACTTCCCTTCTTTGGAAATAGATATGAGATCCATATAATGAAAGCCAATACATTCCAAGGATCACATCAAATTCCACTATAGGAAGGATCACAAGATTTGCAGGAAGTACTTTCCCACCAGCATCAATCGGATAATAATTGTAAACTTCTGACATGAAAATTGTGCCATTAGGGGTGGTCACAGCTAACTCAACATTTAATTGTTGATGTAATATGGTGATACCCTTAGAAAATTCTTCAGAAATAAAAGATTGGGTGGATCCAGAATAAAAAAAACATTTTCTACTTTAGAGTGGATGGAAAGTGTAACTTTCACCACTTCGTTATCGTACTCCACATCGCTGATAGAAATCACATGTGACTTTCCTTTGTCTATGGACATAAGTGTTTGTTGACATCGATCATCATCAACAACCCTTGTATTAGAGAATTGATTAGTATAATGACCCATTTCCTAGAACTTGTGACACTGAAGTGTAGGAGGTGCATTCTGTGTAGCCTTTACTTTTTTTTGCATCACTATAAATCTTTTTCCTATCATTTAGAAATTAAAAATCCCGATGAACTTCTTTTCCAAATTTGAAACATTTACTTATCCCTTTAAGACAATTCCCTAGATGTTTCTTTCCACACTTTGAGCATAAGGGAAAATCATCTTCTTTTCAGTGTGGTCTTTAGATTTCCCTTTGAATTCCATTTTCCTCTTTTTATCAAACCCATATGACTGATGGGTTAATCCAATCTCCATCTCAACATTGAGAGCAAATCGAACAATTTCATCGTAGCTATTGAAGTCCCTTTTGGCTAGTACCCTTTGAAGACTTGGTTTTAAGCCACTAAAAAATCGATCGATCTTACTCTCTGGTTGGATAATAATTTAGGAAGCGTACCTTGCAAGTCTTGTAAAATTTTCTTTATAGGTACCAACAGATTCATCATCCTTTTCATTTAGTTCAAGAAACTCATTTTCCATCTTTGTTCGAAGAATATGAGGGAATTAATTATTGAAAAACAAGTTCCTAAACTCATCCCATTCAATGTATTCAATTTCATCTTTGAGCCTTGTATTCTTGATAAGATTCCACCATTGATTAGCTTCACCTTCCCAACGATATACTACTAATATGACTTTATCATGTTCAGAACATTGTATAACTGAAAATATCTTTTTAGTTGTACTAATCCATTGTTCGACCACTAATGGATCAGTAGACCCACTGAATGAGGGTGGAAGCTGCCTCATAAATAATTCAACAGAATGTTGCTTCTTACTTTGCTCGTTTGGATGTCCTGCATGATTCATAGCTTGAGAAAGTCGTGTGAGGATGGATATAAGATTTTTCATTCTAGCTCCCATAATGTTTGGATGCTCAGGGGGACAATCATTTCATTGCCCATCACATTCTAAATTAACACGGTTCTTTCTTGTTCCAGCCATTGAATAAAACCCAGAAGAATAGTGTGGGAAACACTAATTATAACAGGAAAACAACATAATCAGTAATAAAATTTCACACTTTAGGTCTTATCATAGGTTACTCATGGACATTTCTAAAACACTATGATTGTGTTCTATGCTTAGACATATCCTTAGGGTTCTTACTAAGGCTTTCACATCCTAGTTTCCAAAGGTTGACTATAACTTTCCTCTGATACCAACTACAGTGACCCATACATTACATACATTATTATTAATTCAAAATTGAAGCACACTTATTACAACATATAACAAAACCATGAAAGGACTGTATAGGTATAGTGTCTTTTGAAACTGGGAAACATAAACAACTAGTTCATAAATCATCTACACTTTATCCCTTTTATATTATCATATCTAGAGTCCATTTTTGCATATCTTACTTAATACCCTTCTCCCTAACCTAGGGAAAATAAAACATACAAAAGGGTGAGCTCAAATGCCCAGTAAGGGTAAACAAAGTAAATACCAATCACATCATATTAATAAGAACATAACATTTTGAAAATATTGACCTACAAAAGAGATAATAATATCATAACATGGGATAAATCAAGGTAGTGAAATGTAATCCAAATAATCATAACATAAAACATGAAACATTCTGGCATACAGACATAATAATAGAGAATCATTTCTTAGTATTCAAGACTCATTTCCAAGACTATCCTGGCAGACAAAGTCTATTTCTGAACCGAATTCACTCCTCATTTCAGTCCTGTATCACTGAACCAGATTAACCTGTCGTTCCATCCATGTCTATATCATGATATATAAATATTTAATCAATGCATTGGAGGGAGATATATGTCCCACCCATATCATAATGATACCATTCTTATGTGTGCCACAAGATCATAAATCATACATCATAGCGTAACCCATGTACTAAAAATGGGAATCTTAAACATCATGCCATCATAAAATAATCCATATAAGATAAAAAGACATAATAAAAATAATTCCATCATAACATAATCAAATCGAGGTAAAAATAGGGATATAAATAGAACCCTATATTATCTTATATGGAAAATAATTTTGATAAAACGCTTGAACTCCATTCTTGTGGAAAATATCCTTTCTACTTCAAAAACATTTTCCTTTCTTAACATGTCATACAATTTTAAACTAAATTAACTTGATTAAGAATAAACTTGAAAACTTGTAAAGGAAGCTTCAAGGAAATAATGTTCTATGAAAACATAAAAATACATTCATGCCGTATAAGTTTAAAAACAATTCTCGTACTTTGGCCGGAAAAGTCAAAAAGTACCTGGTACTAAAAACGATAAAAGATTCCTTTAATATCATTGACTAAAAACTCACCAATGAGTAAAATTGGATTTAAAAAATTTTAGAAGGATATAAATAATATTACATATTTAGGAAACATGGATGTTGATGATAAATATTCCCCAGTAAATTCTAATGTATAAACAATCTCGGATAAAAATGAGAATGCGAGATTTTCCGTTCCCTTATATCTGATATGCTTCGTATATATCCTAACCTCCTTTATAAAGATTTAAATAATGTCATTGAATTATTAAAGATTCATATTCCTTGTTATGATATCATATATAGTCATATTCTTATCTTCTTATTAATAATATTTCATTGCTACTTGTTATTCGGGTGTTCATTGCTTTATGTTCTTATGCGTGTTTTGTCGAATAAATTATTATTATTCATTTTAGGTTATAAATAAATAATTTAAAGAATGGTATTAGTATTATATATATCATATTTATCCATTCAATTAATTTATATAATCATTATTCAATGAAGATCATGTAGAACGAGTTACATCACATCGTAGAGACGGTAGGCCGTACGTACGCACGAGCGATGATATCATTCCCATGTTTGTGGAATTGAATTGAAGTGAATGATAGAATATCTTAGAATTAGTATCATGTCATAATAACCATATATAGTTATTCTTTACACCATTATACCCATCCATGTAAGGCGGTGTTGGAAAAAGAGATTACACCACATCGTGGAGATGGTATTCTGTACGTACGCACGCCTGGTGATTTTGTTTTTCGTAGGATTGATAGAAGGTGAAATATGGTTGTTTTATATTTATAATAATATATTAGTATATGAGTGATAATTATGTTATTACTTTATTATATAACAACAAAATACTAAAATGTATAAGAAGAAATGAATTTGAAATAATTGGTAAATGATATTACCTCTTCTTTGACGCGCCTCTTCTAAACCTCCTCTTAGGGCACTAAATTTGGTCTTTGAAGAATACCAGAAAAATAATTATGATTCTAGGGATATTTATAAGGGAAATGGGTAGGGGTTGGCCAATAATTAAGGCTCAAAATTGTGTAAACATGAGAGGGAGGAGGTGCCCTTTTATAAGGGAGGAGAGGGGCAACATAGGAAAAAATTAAAATATTATTTTATAATAAAGTCATATTAGGTTTTTAATAGCTCCAAATTAATTTATATAGAAGATAAGCTAGGGATGGGTCGAAATGCTCTCAAAAAATAGGTTTTAGACAAGTTTATGTTACTATTTTAACCTTAACATTTAGATTTAACTCTAAGTTAAATAATTTAACTTTCACAGTGTCTTCTTGTTTTCTTACACTATATGGTTAATACACTTAATATAACAAACCAAAAGAACCCCAAGTGGTTAATAATTAATATATATAACCTTATATAAGTTATTTGTCTGAACCTTATATTTTTTGGAATAAAATAACAATTAATAATATAATATTGGTTTTAAAAACTATTTTATGTCAATTTTGACACTATTTGGTAATTGATTTTTTTGAAACTTATAACATCATGATTAGTTCAAAAAAGGTTAATTAAATCAATACTAACATGTCTCATTAACCTATAATTTTTCTTTATTCATAAAAAGTCTCAAATTATATTTATTTGGGTATTCATAATATCAATTATGTTAATATTTCATTAATTAGGTAATTACTGCATCATCATTGTGTGATAAATAAATTAAATTATTTAATGTCTAAAAATTATAAATAAAGTTCTATTATGTAGAAAATTACTTTATATTCCTAATGAATATTTATATTCGAATTTATCTTATGTATAACCATATATAAAAAATGTTTTAGTTATTAAACTTTGATTTCAACACTTTTAACTCTTCTTTAAATAAAATAATAATAAGTGTCCTAATCTAAACCAAGTGGACCTAAATGGTCATATTTTATTTCTAAGGTTGTTTTTGGTCGAATTAAACTCATCTAATAGAATTACGACATGTTTTAGGGTAATAACAATATCATTTTTACCCTCAATTATCCTATTTACTTTGAACAGTGGTAAATAAAAGTAAAAAGTTACTATTCCCCAAAAATTATTTTTATCTTATTGAACCACATTTTACTCATTGATATTAACCATGTCTCTAGAATTTTCGAAATTCAACTCATAGAAGCGGTAAAATTATGTTTTATGTACAATTTCAAATTATCATAGGAGGTTAGTAAAAGATGGTAAAAAGTTCAATAAAATATTTATATATCTATATTATTATAAAATTACTCAAATGAATTACATTAAACTTATATAGGTATTATGTATCTTTTTTGACCTAAAATAAATTTAAATAAAAAATTATTATTTAAATAAAAAGTTGGTTTTAACCAATAACTGAGTGTTTTCACTATTCATAAAAAATTGTACGTTTTCAGAAATATACAACGAATTCACCCTCGGCTAATTTTTATATTCCGAATCCAAAAATGAAGTTCATTTTGAAAGATAAAATTTCAAAAAGTGGGTATTAATATTCATAATGGCTAATTTATATAATATTCTAATAACGTATCTTTGTTTAGTGAAACTCTGTATGGCATAGAACGCAAGCTATTGAAGAAGGTTTCTCTTGCCCGTAATGCAAGCCAAGACAGTGTTGTGTGTAATAGAAGATTACTTTTGTGATTCATATAACATAATACATAAAAACAAAATATTTTCATAAAATCTCGGGTGTTACAACTTTCAACCACTCTAATGCGGAGAGTGCGGGCCAAACAAATATGACCCATCCTCTCCGCAATTCTTGTGATGATTTGTGGTGTTATTTGCAATGGACATGGTCTGCGACCAACCATGATGTGGCACGAGAACGGTGGTCGGCACCATCTCCATCCACGAAGAAGGCGATAGTGCAATGAATCTGCTCTATGGCCACCGCTACTCGCGGCCTCCACACCCAACGACGCTCCACCACCTGGGGTTCTGCCGCCCGCGACCTCCGCAACCCACGGTGTTCTGCCGCCCGCAGCCTCCGCGCCTGGTGGCGCTGCCGTCCATGGTCGACCCACCCCATGACTGAGTCACCCTATGCCCTTGAGGAACCCTCGTGGCACCCTCGTGGCCGAGCTGCCCCTCGGACGAGCCACCCTGCACCCTCACAGCCGAGCTGCCCCACACCCTCGCGTCACCCCCGCGACCGAGCCGCCCCGTGGCCTGCCATTCTGCCCTGCGGCCTTGCCGCCCCCGGGGCCGAGCCGCCTTGCGGCCTCGTGCCGTTCATGGCTAAGCCGCTCCATGGCCGAGCCTCCCTCACCCTCGTGGCACCCCACGACCTCCCACCATCCATGGTCGAACCGATACATGGCCCTCGTGGCCCTCGCGGCCTGCCAGACCATCCAGCGTACTGGGCGGCCTGGGGCCCACCAGTGGGCAGGGCCGAACCCAGGGGTCCAGGCCACCCAGCGGGCTGAGCCAGACCTAGTGGGTTGGGATGGGTCGATGTAGACTGGGTCGGCCCAGGCCGGGTTGGGTCGGTTTGGTCCGGCTAGGTCAGACTGGACCCAGACCCACTTCAACCCATTTACGCTCTTTTGACAATAATTCTGGCACCGGGTTACCATTTGATGAACCATCAATGACTCTATAAACCTTGTAGAGAGACGGTCCCTTTGGTATATACCCTCTGGAGTTTTGGATAAAGTTAAGGAATGGTCAGGTTGGATCGAGCATGAATCCAACTGGGCCCCCGGGACTAAAAAGCTAATAACTGATAGACCGGGTGTCCGATTAACGTGCCATCTATTGCATTGAGACCTCTATGACGTGTTGGACCTTTGAGATACTTTTTTGTGGGACTTCGTGTTAGTTTTAGTATCAACCAGTGGCTTGGGAAGCGGATCCTCTCAGAGACGAGCAAGACTAGGGTGGGAACAAAGTACCTAGCTATGATGTGAAGAATGAAGAGGGATCTTGTGTGGGTCAGCACCGAGTGATCCTGTGTGTGTCAACACCTAGTGATCTTTTGTGGGTCAGCACCAAGCGATCCTGTTTGGGGCAACACTTAGCGATCCGGTGTGGTTCAGCACTGAGCTATCCTGTGTGGGTCTGCCTCTTGACAGAGTGAGGTGATTCAGTTGATACATCTAATCATCTCTACTAATTTACTTATGTTATACCTAGTTTGAGCTGAGTTCATACCTATGTGTTACTTTCTTTCATGGTAATACCATGGTGGTATTATTCTGTGTGGTGTACATGTGTGCTACTAGCCTTTGTGGTTTTCATTCCATTGTGGAACAGTTGAGCTTTAGGATTTCGGGTTGGACCCTGTGTTTCCTCATGATTGAGATGGGTATACTTGATAACATAGGTATATGTATGGGCATATACCTAAGTAGGGCTAACAATTGAATTCATGTTTTGAAGTTTATCCTTTATGGATTTGTGAGACATTGAGGGTCTCAGGGTTCTTACTGAGTATCGTTATACTGACCCCTGCACGGGCTATGCCCGCACCTCATTGTGTTTGGTACAGATTATGGACATTGCTGATTGAGGCTGAGTGTACTAGGACTGGACGGTGCTCGGAGGTGGACCATATGTCGTGTTGGTATTCAAAGGAGACGGGTGGACGTCGAGTGCGGAGGAGGTGATCTGTACCTACCCTTCATGTAAGAACCTCAAAGGATGACCCAACAGCTATCTTTATCTTTCTTTGGTTGTATTGTATTTCAGTAGTACATGTACTTTCCAGTTGGTCTTGTATTTTGCCCGCATTTACTAACTGCACTCACTCTGTTTACTATTTAGTTTACTTGAGTTCCTATCTTGATGTGTTCTTAGTTGTGTGTTCTTACATGTTATAAAGGCAGTGCCTTCCCGATTTTAGGGAATATGCCTTTGGTGCTAGGCACCCGCCCATGGCCTATGGAAGGCGGGATTGGGGTATTCACGACACGGGCCCTGGGGGACGGGTCATGACAAAAAATCAAGTAGAAAAATACCATATTTTTTATAATTTTAATTCTCTTTATAAAACACTATTTATTATAAAATAACATTAACGTGAATTTTAACATTATTTTCTTAATTTAAATATTAAAATATCAAGTCAATGATGCAATTAAAATATATTAAGTTAAAGGATTTTTAATAAGACCAATTAATCTAAAAAATATTATGGAACACAACAATTCATTCAATTTTCTTCACATTTAATATTTTTAGTATTATTTATTTAATTTAATTTTAAAATAAATAATCACTACATTGGATTTTATTAACCTTTTAAAGTTAATTATTAATATTGAAAAATTAATTATAAATCATAATGATAAATATGACTCATTTATCTTCAAAACTAATATGTATAACCAATAATATGAGGTTTTTTCCATATCTCATGGCTTTAAAAAGTTAAAGGTAAGTAATGTTCCTTTTTGGACGTTTTGCTTCTGTTAACTTATTATATAAGTCACCTTCATGAAATAATATCCCACTAAATCATAAAAATAGAACCAAAAGGGTATATGGTTATAATATGGTTATAAAATGGATTTTGGACAAGTTTCATGTTAATTTTCCCCTTCTAATTAATGTTTAACTACTAATTAATCTAATTTTTACCAAAATCACTTTAATTAATTTTCATTACTTTCTATAATATTAAAAAGAAACATGTTCATCATAATATATTATAAAATTTATATTGACTACAACTATTTATATATGTTTTTTTCATGTTTAATTCCTAAAAAATAAAAAATTAAATTTATATCTAATCTCGCAGACATAGCAAAAAGTGGGGTTTTAATGTGAAAATGTTCAAAATTTAATTATGTTTATGTATTTAATTGGACAAAAAAAGACTAGAATGACCTAAATTGGATTAACATGTGATTAATTAATATATTTTGTCTTTAAAACCAATTTAAAATATAATTTATCTTTAATAATCACTTTAAGGAAATTTTTTCTCTATTAAAATGCAATTTTTTCAATATTCATCAAAAAATGAAACTTTTTAGAAAAATAACAAAAATACACCATATGATATTTTTGACATTATGCATCCAAAAATGAAGTTTAATTTGAAAAATAAAATTTATAAAAGTGTAAAAGCTTAGTTTTAATATAGGTTTTCCATTAAAAGGCAGTAAAACTCGGTCTTGTGTGTAACACATGTTAACTCAATGTTTTTTGTAGTGTACGATTAACATGGTATTGTGTATATATGAAGATAGAAAAAAATTGATTCTAAATTAAAAATATTTTAAATTATTGGGGTATTATTATCACCCCACCTTAATTAAATTGCATCGTCACAATTTAAACATGATATCAGTAATCAAGGGTTTGATATTTGAAAGTACCATTATTGGAAAACCAATATCATAAATAGGGTTAATAACACATATTCATGATAAGAAGCAAAGGCAAATGTGATTGTATCAATAAAATAAGGCATTAAAATTGGATAACATTAGTGAAGACTTAAAAATATAAGAAAATAGAACTATCATGTTTCCATGGAGAGTGATAGAGAACATGCTCATCTAAAAGTTGATAACCACGATGCCATAAACTATAGTTATGAAAAAGGTTAGTGATATCATAAAAAATGATGATAATATGAAAATTTTGTTTTTCAAGACCATTCTTCCAAGAGTTTTGGAAACATTTCACTCTTAGTGAATATAAGTAAATATGTTTCAATTTAATAAACAAAATCTTATCCTTTGGTTTCACTATGAAATATTTCTACTTAATTTCATAGCTAATGTTTCATAATATAATGAAGTAAAACCTTGACCATTAAAATTTTATCTAATGTTCAACATAAACCATTTCATAAATGTTTAAACTTATTTACCTTCCAAAATATGAATATATAAATCATTACAATCAATTACAAGGTAGTTAGTAGCATCCAATTTGTTTTTTTTCCATATAAATAATTTCTGAATCTAAGAGTCACTATCTCGACATTAGGAACATATTAAGTGATATCATTCCCTCAACCATGTGTTAAAAAAAATTAACTTGATACTAAATCACTTTTCTCGGCACCATTCAATGTATGATCTCAAATCCTTAAATAAAATGGTAAAGTGGAACAATACTTATATATTTTAAAACATATATGTAAATTACCTTACTCAAATTACATAATTATTGAATCCAAGGACATGCATATTAATAATTCCTCTTCATATATAGTATTAAAAAATACTTGACCCAGATCTATTAGTCTCTTTTGAGGTATATTCTTTTGAAACATGATAAATTGATTTAAATAGTGTCTCATATCCTTATAGTTGAAGAATTATACATTACAAAAAAATTTCCAACCCATGCAATCACAGGAACAATGTAATTTATCAATACAGTTGTAGCGAACTCCCATTGATTTTATGAATGTAATGAGGTGATTATTTTCACAATTATTACATGTGGGAAAATACTTCATTCCCTTATTCTATTTGTCCATTTTTTCTAATATGTCATATTATTCTCATACTTCTCTCTAAATCCATAGTACTTAGATAAGTCTATATCTACCTCATTATCTCATGGTACTGTGTCCTCATATGATGGGAATGCTTGGGAGATTATTTCCCTTACGAATATTATCTTAAGACTATAAAAGATATGATTCTTATTAATCTTTGGATCATGTGAATTGGTGAGGTTCAAATTAATTATACTATAAACATTTTTTAAATGAGACACACAACAAATTAAATCCTATCATTAGGGGACATAATGTATAATATAAAAACTAGTAAAATACTTAAATTAAATTGTTAAATTTATGCGTAGATAATATCATAATGACAAACATTGTTTCTTTGGGATGTTATTCAATACATATCCTCAAATTCCATCATGGGTTTTGTTTTCTAATATATATTCTCCTAAATAAAGTTATTCAGGTTTCTAATAAACTTCATTTGATACCAACATTAATGCCCTAACCCCACAAGGCAAGATTCTGTGCCTTACTTTATTAGATTGGTGTGACTATAAGGAATAAATTCTAAAAGGTATAATTAGTTTAGAAATTATTTAAAACTAAATACATACATGTAATCCATTTTACATTCGGAAATCATTAAACAACATAACACATAAGAAAATAAAATTATTTTCATCCTTGAAACACATTCCAAAAATTTATTTGTATACCTTTTGGAAAGGAAACAAAATTAGGGTGATCTCAAATGATCAGTAAGGGTAATGTCTAGTAGATTTAATAATTAATTAATAATCATAAACAATATGTAAGGGAAAAAGAAACTGAAAGAAATTTATAGTTAATCAATAAACTAAGAATGAAATGCATTCATAAATGTTGTCATAGTAAATATTATCTGGATAATAATAACTTAAATCAAGGTAATGATTAATTATTGGATTTCATGTTTCCCCGTAAAATTAAACCTTTACCCTCATGTCCCTTCATAATAAATTTTAAAATATGCTTGTTAGAAACCAAATTAGGTTGTCTAATTTTAACTCTACTATCAAAACCATTAACAAGACAGTTTAGAATATACTAGCTACAAACATGAAGGGGTTTTTCAATTAAATACATCCAACGAGACTAGAGAAACATAGAGGGGTTTTCAATAACCAGTACCCAACCTATGTCTTACATTTCTAAATCATTCCTTATATATTGAATAATTGATTTAACTTCATAATCAAAGTGACTTATAAAATATTCGTATTGAGTAAAGGATAATTATTTATCAATATTTTCCTATTAAATCAAATAAATTTCAATATAAGAACAGTATATAAATATGAAATAGTTTTAGACTATAATTATATCCATAATAAAATAATATAGATAAAAAAAATATAATGTTCAATGAAAATTATTACAGTAAAGTGATTAATTTGAAAAAAAGCTAACAATCACAAAAGAAAGTGAGATGGAAAGATATGTTTTACCTTGTTGGTTATTTTCAACTTAAAAACCCTTAGATGAAATAATCTTAATTAAATCATTAAATACTATTAAAAAAAGTGTCATGATATAATATATCAAAAGGTGTTGTTACAGTACAGTAAATAAGTAAGTGTTGAATACGAAATTTTTCTCAAAAATGTAAAAAGTGAGATAAAAATCCCTTACCTTATACTTCCTTTTGGGGTAACAGTTCTTATTTGTAAGTTCCCAATTAAGGTCAAGTATCACTGAGAGAGGGACGAAGTTAATCAGTGATATTTTTTCTTTTATTTATACTCATTTATAAAACCATATTGTCCTCCTATTAATGAGTTATCACTTCCACTGAAAACACAAAAATCACATATCCATTGGAACATACAAATTTACAACGTTCACTACTCAACATGAGTAATTATGTCCCTGGTATGGTTTCGAATAAATCAAGTACAAAAAAATAAACTTTAAAACAATTATTTTTTGGGGAATACAATGAGTAGGATTTTATCTTACACTCATATAGAACTATATTCAATAAAATAATTCATGAGTACCATGAAATGTTTTAATATAATTTTTTATCAAAATAAACATGTTACTATTCTCCCTTGTCAACTTTCACTAATATATTCCCCGAAAACAATTCTTCACATTCATATGCAAAAGTAGGAAAGAACATTCCTAATGATACTCAGTCCAATTTCCCACTAGGATTCCCCAGTTTGATTGATCACCCAGATAATATAACTCTACCTAAATACCACTAAAATAAATTTTAAATACATTGGTCTAAGTCCAGAGGTCCAAGCACTCTTTCTCGATTCAATCCAAAAACAATAATTACGATATTCACCCTTATTCTTTATTCTCCTGTCCGATAAAATTCTTCAGGAGGGCATGATCCAAAAATATATTCTCTCTATAATTAATCAATTTTATACCTTCTCACTTGAAAAATACATCCATTTTATAATGTGAAAAGTACTTCCTGCATTTATACGTGACCCAAGAATAGTTTGTCTAAGATTCTGAAAAACGTTACCTCTCAACCATATTTCCCAAAACACAAATTCTCCTTGAATTTCAGGTCCATATTGACTTCTTCAATGCTTCTAAAATCTTCTCAAATATTTTATAACATTATCACATAATCATCTAACTTCATATTTTTTTAATAATCTTTAGTATGATTCTAATTTTCCATTCCAATTTTATCATTATGATAGATAGATATGGTCACTCTGATTTTCTTGAACCACATGACAACAAATTATAACTAACATGAAAATCATTCGACATCATCTCCAAATTATCCTTCAAACATTATGACTTCATTTGACAATAATTCACAAAACAAAATCATCCAAGATCCCTCTTGAAAACAATTTTGTAGCTACTTGAAAAAATTCATCTTTTTTTATTTTTCTCAGAATAATGATCTTATATTTGATAATGTTTACTACTTCCAGTCTAGGTCAAATGTATCAGTATCACCTTTACTCTATTAATTTGTGTACATTACAATATGATGACTTTTTACATAATGGAAACTATATTAGGGTTCTTGTTTCTATTAACCCACATGTTAAGGAAAATAACTATCAATTCATCTTCATGACAATGAGTAACTACATTGTTGATTAATATATAATTTTATTCATCAATTTTTTCCCAAAACAAATTATTCTTTTCAAATTTACTAGTCCCAAATCACACATTGTGAATAATATTTTATCTAATTTTCATATGATAATCAATTTCTATATGACTCCAATTCCCTATGGCACACCACATCCGATGGATCAGTTCTAATAGCATCGACTATAAAAACATATTTCCATCTCTGATAATGATTCACACAAATTAATTTTTTTAATATTATATCTCATAGTTTTTTGGTCTAAAAAACCATCATCTACATAATTTCATGTTTTGATCAACCTTATCATCCAAAAAACAAATCCCTACCCGATTCTCTCACACCGAAGAACTCAGACCACAAAGCATTAACTTCAAAAACATTCATCTTCTATAAACTTATGCTTGTTACATAACTTCCTCATGACTTTGGAAAATTTTAATATCAGCTTCATAATTGTTTGAATTATAATTGAAAATATTGTAACTTCATATTCTAGAAACATCTTTCTTTCGAAACAATCATCAATATGATTGGAAGCTTAAACATTTCCCTTTCCTTTATAATGATTTCATCACACGTTTCATACATAACATATAATTTTTTAAATTCAAAAATAGAAATTCATTATCAGATTTAAATCAGAATCATGTATAATCATTTTTTATTCCTCATTATGGTCATTATCCCATTTTGGACCCAAGTTGAGTCCGATGATACTTTTCTTCCAGAAAAAATCATCCCAGTATGATGGAATTTCATAAGCATTATAAGTATGAAATCATAAATGGGATTTTGATTTCGATCACCAAAAAATACTATGTGATTTTATTTCTTTTCTTCTTTATCTTATTTCATAATAAAATAATACACCAAACATCTTCTATCATAAGAAAACAACTTTATGATAACTTGGTCCAAATAATCTCACCATTTAGATTTTGTTGTCAACCAATATTCACAAATCACTAAACATAGTAACCTCAACCTATGGGTTACTTATCGATAATTATAATCCTACGTTTCCTAACTCATTATTGAAAAAAATAATTATCGATACAAAAACAATGTTATCTCAAAGTAGTGACTTATGAAACTTCCTCAGCTTTTCATTATTACTTTATTCACCTTTCTCTATTCTTATTCCTATTTCCTTTAAACAAAATTTTCCTACAACCACTCTAAAAAACTTTTTGATTGGTTCACACACTTTCATGATGGATTCAAACCTTACCCCCAATTCCCACTAGTTACATGATTACTTTAAAGGTTTAACATATAAAAATTCTTAGATTTATGAAACAATAATCCCATTTGATAACAATATCCAAAGAAAATATAAGAGAGGGTAAACAAAAAAAATACCTGAACCCTGATGAGAAGGTGTTTGGATGACCATGTTCTACATCAGTTTTAAAAAGGTTCCTTCAATAATGGTTTTGTGAAAATGTCAACAACTTATTCTGATGTTAAAAATTAACCCAGATTCAATTCATACTTCTCCACATGCTCTTTGATTAAATGATATTTTATATAAATATATTTTGAATGATAATATTTTATTGTATTATTGGTTAGGATGATGGATCTCGGGTTATCATAACCCATGAGGGTGGTTAACTTACCTCTAATATGTAAATCATCCAATTGTGCTTGCATCCACAAATATTGAGATGAATCTTGAGTGGAAATAACACACTCAGTTTTAGATCAACTAAGAATTTCTAAATTTTGTATCTTGGAATTCCAAATTGCACAACTTTTCCTAAAAACAAAACTCCAACAGATATGGATCTTCTATCATTAAAATTTCCTACCCAATTAATTTCTGAATACACAAAAAAATCATTAAATTCTGGCCTATCATACTTAATTCTAAAATTTGATATTCCAATGATATATCTGGGAATTAATTTTCTATAAAACAAATTTGATTCTTTTGGAGCACTCTAAAATCATGAACATAAGGTGAAAACATAAACAAAGATGGGTCTTGAGGAATTGAAATATAAAAAACTTCCTAGAAGCTTACAAAACACTTTTGGATGAAATTAATTACCTTCTACATCTATATTAAAGTTTGTTCCCACTGAAATTGGTTGGGAAACGAGTTTTTAATTCTCTATGTCAAACATCATAAGAGGTTTTTTAGAATAATTTACTTGGAAAATAAAAATGTGTTTCTTATTTTCTGAGGTTTTCAACCCAAGAAAGTATATCATTTCATCCAAAATAGATATATCAAACAACGTTTTCATATATTTTTAAAATCCTTTACAAGTTCATTCATCATTCCAAGTAAAGAAAATTTCATCAACATAAATAATTATATTTATAATGTAATTAAGACTTTCTCTAACATACAAACTGCTATCAACTCTTCATTTATTAAAAAAATATTCCTTAACAATGTATCCAATTTGAATACCATGACCTCAGAGCTCATTTTATTCCATACAAGGATATATTTAACTTTTACACATAGTATTCATCCTTAAAAACAACAAATACACATAATTATTAAATGTAAAATTCTTCATCAAGATCAACATCCAAGAATTCTTATTTCACATCATTCTAGAATATTTTGTGATTTCATTGTGAAAGAATAATACGAAATGTTATGATTCTTTATAACCTTGACACTAATGAAAAAGTATGTCCAAAATCAATGCATTCAATTGAAGAATTACCTTTTCACACTAATTTTTCTTTGTTCCTTATCACTTCAATATCTACATTCATCTTGTTTTGGAAATCAATTATTGAACAGATAAAAAAATTAAATATATTTGGTATGAGTTCCCAAGTATCATTCGTCTCTATATGATTTAGCTATTCATTCATATCTTGATCCCATTCTAGATTATCAAAACCTTCATTTACATTTTTTAGATAATCATTTCTATACAATTATTTTTTAATATTTTTTATGTTCATATTGTTTGATCATATTGATTTTGATAACCATGTTTTGGGGTTCTACATTCTTCCTCAACCTGGGATGATTTTTTTGAGATTATTCTTTATCACTTGACATAACTGATTCTGATTCTTCTTCTTGAGTAGGACTACCATTTTTGATATCCTTAATAGAATTTTCAGTAGACATTCTTGTATCATGTTTATCTTCTTCATTATCATGATTATGTTTATCTTCCTAACCTGTTTCAAAAACATTCACATTAATAGAGTTCAATAATATTTTTAACACTTAAAAAAAAACTATGTTCCCTTCCATTCAAAGAATAACCAATAAAATATTAATATTCGCCTCTCAGCTCAAAATTTCCCAGGTTTCTACCTTTCTTCTTTATGATTCATTGACTCCTACAAACTCTTAAGTGGTTTAAAATTTTAGTTTTTACATTAAACATTCCAAATTGAGTTTTATCTAAAATGTTTCTATAGAAATATCAGTTTTGAATATAAAAAATAGTAATCATTGATTTCCTCCAAATGTATTGAGAGAGACCTTGTTAAAGTAACACAATTTTTACCATTTTAACTAGACTTCTAGTCTTCTTTTTTGAAACACCATTTCATTGAAGAGAATATCGTGTACTGAATTCATTAAAAATTTTAGGATTCTCTGGATAACATTCATATTCTTTATTTTTGTATTCAACTACATTATACATTCCCAACTTCTTATCAAAATAATTTCATCCCTTATAATCATTCCTGATGAATCATTTAAACATTTTCAAAGATCATGACTTATGTTTCGTGTACATAACAGAAGTAATGCATGTAAGATCATCCATGGAAGTGATTAAGTACTTATCTCTATGAGTGTATTGTTTTATCATTATACTAAATGTATCATAATGAAAAATTTATAGAGGTTTTTTTTAAAATGTTAACTTTGTTATTCATAGAATTAGTAATGTCTCGTTTCAAAAAAAATGTGCGGAACCAATCTATTATTTTGAAATGTATGGAATTCACCAAACAGTGTATATATTTGAAAACACGAACATGTTTCTATAAAACATGTGTCCTAGCATTTAATTCCACAACTAATTTTCTTCCACCATTCCTATGTAATAAGATTTATGAGCCAGAAGAATTTAAAATAAGTATCTTTTTATACGTTGGCCTCTTGTTACTATTTTTCCATCTTCCTCACATAGAAAAAACCCCATATTTTCAAAAAAAACATTGGTTAAATTCATCAAAAATTTATGAACCACCTAGTTAGTTGCGTTTAATCCCATTAACAAAGAAATATTCCTTAGATTTCAAATTTTATTTTCCAATGATGTCTCATCAAACACATTTTATTCTAAGAGATTCATCATTTCCAAGTGTCACTATTCCTTATTTAAAATCATTCAAATTCATTAAAAATTTCAAATCTCCTATCACATCATACGAACACCCATTATCCATAATCTAAGGAATTTATCATTTTGTAGATTTAAAATTGGTTTCTATAATAAGAGATGTTCTCCTTCATCTTTCTTGGCATTCAGATTATAAGAATTGTTAACAAACTATTTTTGTTCTAGTAAACAAATATGACAACTTCTGACATGGTTTCAAGCTTGGTCACATCTTTCACATATAGTTTCCAAAGGTTTGAACCTATTATCAATTTTAAATCCAACCTTATCAAGTTAATTTAGAACATTTTTCTAATAATTCTTTTTTGAGATGATTGACTCCACCTAAGTTGTTTATTATGTAATTTTTGGAATAGCTGTCATGTATTTGATTGAACAACCACATATTATCTATGTGTTTTAATCCACAAAAATAAAAGTAGTATCCATATAAAAAATATTTTCTGTTGAAAATTTTATTATTTCTGGAGTTGTTAGCATGCTTCTCACTATTCTTCTTATCTTTCTTACAAAAAAATTATTGACCACCAATATTTTTATTACCAATCAAAATATTATTTTTCATCTTGATTTTCTTTTCATATTTATCTGAAATATAAGTAATAATTGTTTTTGATACTAACGATTTCTGTAAACTTTTTTATTCTCAATTTTTTTGTTCTTGGCCATATACATAACTTTCCCATCATTCTTCTTCCATGAAACAATTTTGAATTTCTTCTCAAACGATGAAGTTAATTATTTATCCTCCATTGATTTACCCTTTCCATTGATTTCACCAATATTGGGGAAATAATTATTGAAACTATTAAATATATGTTCATATTTATAAATTTTTTATTGTAAAAGTTTTAACTATTTTTATTTTATCTTAATCTTTACTTCCATATGTTCATTATGATTATTTTCTTTCTTAAGATATTTATTCAAATCATCAATGTATTCCTACAAATTGTATTTATCATCATGAAAATATTCTTGATTATTTTATCATTAGTTTTATCTATTCTATGAGTTTCTAATTTTTTTGTCTTTTCATGCCAAATAACAAAACATTTCATAGAATGAAAATTCAACCAGATATGGATCTTCTATCATTAACATTTCTTACCCAATCGGTGTCTGAATACCCTAAAAATAAATATATTCTAAGGTATCATAACTGATTCTAAAATTTGATATACATATGACATATCTGAAAATTACTTTTCTAGAAAACAAATGTGATTATCTTGGAGCACTCTTAAATTGTTTATATAATGTGATAATATAATCAATTTCATGTCTTGAGAAAATAAAATATAAAAAAATTCCTACCAGCTTCTGAAAAACATTCTAATAAAATTTATTACCTTATCTATTTGTATTCAACATGGTTCCCACTAAAATTTGTGTGGAAACCAGTTTTTAATTCCCCATGTCAAACTTCTTATGGAGTTTGTTAGAATACATTTGTTTGAAAATAAAAATGTGTTTCTAATTTTGTTAGGATTGTAACCCAAGAATATATATCATCTCACCCAACATTGAAATATAATAAAACATTTTAATATCATCTAAAAATAATTCACAAGATCTGTCATCATTCCCCATAAAGATAATTTCATCAACATAAACAATAACAATGAGGAAAAAAATTATAACTTTATTTAACATATAGATTCTAATCAACCATTAATTTCATAAAACCGATATTATTTAAGATTGTATCCAATTTGAATACCATGACGTTGGAGATTGTTTTAACACATACAAGGATTTCTTCAAATTTGACACATAAATTTCATTCTTACCAACAACAAACCCACATTGTTGTTCAATGTAAAATTCTTCATCAAGATCACCAACTATGAATTATGATTTCAAATCCTTCTAAAATGTTTTGGGATTTCATTGTGCTGTAATAGAAAGAAATATTATGATTGTTTCTAACATTACAACCAAAGAAAAGGTCTTTCCAAAATCAATGTAGTCAATTTGTGAGTAACAATTTCACACTAATCTTTCTCTATTCCTTATCACTTCACCATATTTTGTCATGTTATTCTAGAAATCCAATTTTGTACCAATAATTGTTTTTATCTAGAATTGGAATGAGTTCCCAATTACCATTCTTTTCCATATAATTCATCTCTTCATTCTTATCTTGAACCCATTCTAGATTCTCAAGATATTCATTCACATATTTCAGCTCAACTTTTAAATATAAGGAAGTATGTTTAATAGTTTTTTTGTTCTTATTTTTTGATCCTTTTGATGTTACTAACCCATTATGTTTTGGGGTTCCACTTGATACATAAACCTGGGGTGATATTTTTATAATTATTCCTCATCACTTGATATAACTGAGTTTGATTCTTATTTTTTAGTAGTATAACCATTTTTGATATTCCTATCATAATTTTTAGTAGAAATTATTTTATTATTCCTATTTTCATCATTATCAGGAGTCTACTTATATTCCTCATCCTTTTAAAAACAATCACATTAACAGAGTCCAATAATCTTGATGACCCTTTTTTAAAACATATAGGGTTCCTTTCATTCAATGCATAATAAATAAAAATTAAATCTTCACCTCTATGCTCAAAAGTTTCATGCTTTACATATTTTTTCTTTATGATTCATGGACTAAAAAAACACTTAAGTGGTTTAAAGTTTTAGTTCTTATATTAAACATTCCAAATGATGTAATATCTAAAATCTTCCTATAGAAACATCAGTTTTGAATATAAACAGTAGTACTCATGCATTTCCTCCAAATGTAATGACTGTGGCCATGTTCTAACATAGTTATTCCAATTTCAACTAGACTTATAGTCTTCATTTCCGCAACACCATTTTGTTCAGAAGAATATGGTTTAAAAAACACATGAGATATTCTAGGATTCTTAGGATAACTTTCACATTCTTAATTTTGGTATTCACCACCATTATCAGTTCTCAACTTATTCACTAAATACTCACATCCCTTATCATCTTTCCTCCTGAAACATTTATTCATTTTCAACAAACCTGACTTATGTTTTATATACAGAACACCAGTAATGCCTGTAAAATCATCAATTAAATTGATTAATTATGTATCCCTGTGAGTGTATTATTTTATCACGGGCCCATATATATTAGAATGAATATGTTCAAGGGGTATTTTAAATTAATAATAATATTATTATGCACAGAATTAGTAATGATTACTTTATGAGAAATTGTGTGGAACCAATATATTATTCATCACACATATGGAATTACATGAACAATGTTTCTATTTGATAAATTGATCATGTTTCTCTAAAAAAAAGTGACCCATTCTTTAATTCCATAACTTATGTTCTTCCACCATACCTAAGTAACACGATATATGACCCTCACCAATTTAAAATAAGTTTCTTTTTGTATGTTAGCCTCGTGTGACAATTTTTCCATCCTTATCACTTACCAAAAAAACCAATATTTTCTGAATAATCATTGGCTACCTTCATCACAATATTGTGAAACACTTAGTATGTTTTGTTTAATCCCATTAAAAAGGAACGATGTCTTATATTTCAATTTTTTTCCCAATGATGGTTGTCGCAACAGCTTTGATTCCGAGAGATTCATTAAGTCCAAATGTCAATGTTACTTCTTTGAAATCATTAAAATTATATTACAAATTCAAATATCCTATAATAGGATAAGAACACCCACTATTCTTAATCCTACTCTATTTTTCTTTTATAGATTCGAAATCGGTTTCAATAACTAGATATTTTCCACCTATTTTATTCTTGACATTTGGATTCTAAGAATTGTTAACAAAAAATATTTGTGTCAGTAACAAAACAGGACATCCTTTTACAAGGTTTTGAGCTTGGTCACATCTTTCACATACAGTTTCCAAAGGATAAAACTTATTTTCAATTGTTAATCCATCCTTTTGAGGTTACATCAATACATTATTCTAAGACTTCTTCCTTTACAATGATTGTCTCCCCGTCAAATATTGCCTTATGTAATTTTTGGAATAGTTGTAATTTAGTAGATTGAACAAACATATATTTTATATGTGTTTTAATTGACCAAAATACAAATAGTATCTATTGAAATATTATTTTCCACTAAAATTTTCATAATATTCAGAGTTGTGAGAATGTTTCTCAATAACCTTCTTTTATTTCTTACATGATCATTGTTGACCAACAAAATTTATGCTATAAATTAAAATATTATTTTTCGTCTTGATTTTATTTTTGTATTTATTTGAATCGGATGTAATAAAAACTGTTTCAGACTCATGATTTTTTGAAACTTTTTCTTCTCCACTTTGTGGTTATTGGTTACATATATAAAATAACCATATTTCATCTTCTCAAACAAAAATATCAAGTACAACATTGAAGTTAATTTTTTATCCTTCCTATATTTACCCTTTCCATATATTTCAACAACATTAGAGAAATAATAATTGAAACTTGTAAACTTCTCTTCAGCATCAGAATGCTTTTTTGGACATGTTCCAACTCTTCTTATTTTGTCTTCAACATTACTGCCAGATGTTCATTATGAATATTTTATTTCTCAAGATATTTCTTCAAATCATCAATCTACCCCAACATATTGATTTCTTCATCAGAAAAATATTCCAGACTATTTTTTGAATAGTATTCACATTTCATTTTCTTGATTTCTTCCTCCAGCCTCTCAATATAACCCAAAAATGATTTCAATTCCTCTTTTAGATCTAATTGTAATTGAGTGTGTTCTTCTTTAGAACTACTTTTTTTGAACTCTCAATTATTCCCTATTTCAATGAAATTTTTTTATATAGAATGTTCAAAATACTTTTCAGATTCATCCTCATTGTCTTATTCATAATTATTTTTATATTTGAAACTTTTTCTTTTGGATTTGAAAAAATTTTTATCATTAACTTTGGAATAATATTTAGCCTTATCACCCACTTTATTCCATGATCTTCTATGCCTTCTATCATATTCCTCACTATCCCCTTCTTCATTACTTCAAAGACAATTAGCAACAATGTTCCCAATGTCCCTACATAAGAAAAATTAAAATGAATTTTTTCCATATATTTAAATTTAACTACTTTAAAATTAAAAAAAAGGATAAAAAATGATCAAGTTTTCATATACCACATTTTTAGAATCAGATAAACCATTTAGTTCTTTAAGAAGAATCTTCTTTGACTTTTTATTTGTTGGTGTCCTTGAAAGACATTTCCGCATCAATTTTTTTCATTCATAATAGATTCCCTTCTCATTTAATATGTTTTGAGAGTTCTATAAAAATCATCTACATATAATTTTTCTATATCTTGATATGTAGGTAAAGAAACATTTACATAAAATTTATCAGAAAAAAATCTTAAGAACTTTTCAACAACTATATAATATTCTAACCCTTCACCAAGATAGGTCATAGTGCTGACAATTTCATTCACCCTAGTAAAGACATCACCAAAATATTCTTATTCACTCTTATTGAGATCTTCATACTCAATCCTCTATATTTTTAACTTAGCCTTCTTTACATTTTATTTAATTCATAAATGTTTTTACATATAATCCCAAATACCTTTAGCAATGGAAACACTCTTCACTGTTGAAAAATAAATATCATAAAGTGAAGAGAGAAAAGTATTCTTGGTCCTTCCATCATTCTCAAGATTCTTCATGTCAACAGATGTAAGATGACCCTTATCATCTATAAGAGTACGTTAATCTATTGTAGATTCGAGGAAATCATACCCAATTGAAATAAGAGGAAGATAAATTCCATATTTCTAGATTTGATATTTCTTACCATTAAAGAATGGAATACCATTATAGTTCACACAATTGAGATTCTCCACCAAAAATTATTATCTAAAATTTCAAAAATTGTAAACAAAATGATGATTCCTAAATGATTCCACTTCTAAGTGCCCAATCAAGATAATGTATCTTTAAGAGGGGGAGGGGTGAATCAGTGAAATCTTTTTCTATTAAGACTACTTTTTTATCCAATTTTCACCTCTATTTAATGAGTTTTTACTTTTTATGAAACAAAAAAATAACAAATCCATTTGAACACAAGAATTTTCAAGGTTCAGTACTAAACAAGGGTATCTACATGTTTAGTAGTGTTTACAAATAATCCAGTGCAATAAAATCTAGTATAAAACAATCCATTTTCAGGAAGTAAAATAAGTAGTATATTTCCTTACACTCATGTAGAAATATGTTCAATAAAATAGGGCATGTGCTTCAAGTTTCAAAAAAGGATTTAATACACTTTTCTATAATAAAAAACATGTTTCTATGATTCCTTATAAACTTTTGAAAATATGTTCCTCAAAAAACATTCTTCACATTCCTACTTAGTTCTAGGTAAGAACATCCTAGACATCATATTGATACTCAATCATATTTCCCAGTATGATTCCCTATTATGATTGCTCAATTAAATTATTAAACACTTCCAAAATACAGCTGATGAAAATCTAAACTACATCAGCTTGATCATGTAAATCCCTATCCTATTTCTTGTTTCGATCCAAAAACTATGATTATAATCTTCTCCATTCTCTTTTATTCTTTTACCTAGAAAAGATCCTAAGGAGTCAATGATTTGGAAACAAATTATCTCGAGAAATATTCTACACTCTTCCTTCTCTCTTGAACCATACTCTAACGTTACAAAGTATGATTAAGTTACTCCTTTTATAGGTGACCCAAAAATGGTTAGGGAGGGTTTTTGAAAAACATTATCGCTAAGATTTGTTTCCAAAAACACAAATTCTCCTTGAATTTAAGGTGCCTGTTGACATCATTAATGGTAATGAAATATTCCTGAGGCTTTTTGAATGTTATAACAAATTTATCCCTCTTTATGTATTTATAGAAATATTCAGCCTAATTTTGATTTTACATATTGAGTTGGTCATTAAGATTGAAAGATATGGTCACTCTAGTTTTCTTGAACCACATTCAAAAAAATTTGAACTAACTTGATAATTATTCGGAACCATCATTGAAAAATTATATAACCTTTCATAATTCATTTTAGAACACTTTGCAAAAACACTACAAAAAGTTATTTCAAAATCCCTCTTGACAAAAATTTTGGAGGTTCTTCAAACTATTAATCTTTTCCATTTTTTCTCAGAATAATGCTCTAACATCCAATAATTTTTAACCATGGAATTTTTTTAGATGTATTGGTATCAACTTTACTCTAATAGTGGGTTTCAGTTCAATTTAGGTGACTTTTGACCATATTAGAATCATATTATAGATCTTCTTTCTCAGGACCTACATGTTAATGAAAATAGAAAATAATTCATATTTAGGAAAATATTTGACTAAATTGTTAATTTTTCTCTGAGTTTATTATTCACATTATTTCCAAAAAAATATTATTTTCTAATTTATTTCTCCCAATGTATTCCATTAAAAATAATTATCCCAGTGATTTTATTTGATGATCAGTGTCAGTATGACTCCGAATCTCAGTGGAACACCATATCCGATGGACTGGTTCCAGCAGCTTCGACTTCAACAACTTATTTCATTCCCTGATTAAAATTCAAAAAAATTATTTTTCTGAATATTATATCTCATATTTTTTTGGCCAAAATGAAAACCATCATCTTCATATTCTCACGTTCCTACCAAACATCTCATCCAACAAAAAAACTATGTCTGTTTATCTTACTCTAATGAATAGAGACTGGAAAGATTTAGCTTCATAAAAGTTCATCTTCTAAAAAATTATTCTTGTATCATAACCTCCTCATGACTTTGGATATGTTTAATATAATATACAACTTCATCTGACTTATAATGGAATGTATTGTAACTTTCTATTTTAGTAACTTCTTTATTTATAACCAATCGTCAATACGATTGGAAGCATTAGCTCTCCCCTTTCCTTCTTAATGATTTCATCAAATGTTTCTCGAATAAATTATGTATTTTTTGAATTAAAAAAATAAAATAATAATCATATTTACATTTGATACATGTAGAATCATATTCCCTTCATCATTGTTATCAGAACCTCATTATGGAAAAAGGTGAGTCTGATGAGACTTTTCTTCCAGAAAATATCTTCCCAATATAATGAAATTTCTTTCTAATTGGGAGTTTAAAATATTTAATATTATTGTGATTCCAATCAACAAAAAATAAAAATTGATGTGTTTTTTCTTCTTTATCTTATTTGATAATAATAGACAACCCTAAACATCTTCCAGCTTCCAAAAAATAACTTTCATCCAACTTCCTCCCAACACTATCCTCTTATATAATGGTTTTATTCATCTTATTTTCTTATATAAGAAAAATATTAATATTTATTATATCATATATATTCATTTTATAACATATTATTCCCTTATCATTAATAATATTTCATCATTTTCATCATTTGAAGTGTTAGTTGCCTTGTTTTTCAAGTATGCTTTGACTTGTAATTTTTTTCCAATTTGTTAGATCATTATTTAATTATCCTCATAATGTGACTGTTATTTAAATATTATAAATATTCAGTATATACTTATTTTTATAATTCCATAATATTTTGAGAAATGAATTGAAATACATTATTCTTGGAAATGGGAGGTCATACATACACATGAAAGCTATTCAAATTTTCATATCATATTTAAAGAATAAGATTTAAATAGTGTATATAATAATTATAGTATCATAATATTTTCATATTAATCCCATATTTTAATTAAAACCATACTTAATACACTCCATTTAAATCATGAGTGAATCACATCACATTGACGATGCGGTAGTCCACACATACAAAAATGATGTTATCGTATTCCCAAAAAATGGAAAACATGATGGTATGTGTTATATAATAAATTATAGAAGCATAAACAAATTATAAATATAATATATATTATATATAAAGTATAATTATTTCATTTTTCCTAAACATTAAAGGTTAATTGGATGAATGAATGACATTGGTTCGCCAGGTGGTAGTTTGGCGTATACACGAACGATGATTCTACATCCCATTAAATGGATGTGTGTGAAAGTGTAGATTGAAATATTGACATAACAATATCCCAGTATATTGAATATAGTGATTTTATTGTATAATAATGATAGATAAATAAGTTAATGGGTGGATATTTAAATGAAATAAAAGATAATCATTGAAGAATGGTAACTATTTTTCGGGTAACTCAGTTTGTTTTAAACCAAAAGACTTAATTGTTTTTTTCATATCAATTTGCGGCTACTTGAATTAGGATATGGATGTTAGGATATTGTTTGGGAAGAGTTAGGATGTGAAAAATTTATTGTGAAGAGTGAATGCATTTTTATAGTGGATGGGGAGTGGAATTCATCTATATATAAAGGTAAAAACTATTGGGAGGTATCCATTAGCGGATGTGCCACCAAAATTGAAAAAACATGGAATAAAATGAATGTTTGGTCTAGCCTAACCTCCAAAAAATAAAATTAATTTTATTTTTATAATTTTTTCCTTAACTTCAATGTTTCTCCACATTTAATATTTTAGTTCCATTAAGTTAACTTGTTTTCTAACCTAAATAATTTTTCCAACAATAATAAATTAATGCGAAACTTATTTGAAAATATAGACCCACTTAATTCTAAATATGAATAATAATTTTTAAAAAAATACCTTATTTATTTGAAATTAATTTCATTAGAATGCCATATAACGCGCAAAAAACAATTATTTAGCCTAAACTATGCTAATAATATTTTCACTATTTAGGGGTCAATATATTCATTATAAAAGAATTTTTTTTCCATAAATAGATAATATTTTATATTTCGTAACATGTGAAAATCAATTTTTAATGGATAAGTTTTTTAAGAATTTTACTTCTTTTAATAATATATCCTTTATTATAAAATAACATTAATGTCAATTTTGACATTATACACTTAATATAAATTTTAAAATTTCAAGAAAATGATGAAATTAAAATATATTAGTTTCAAAGATCTGTAATATGACCTGTTTATAAACAAAAATAATGGACATAAATAATTCATTTGATATTATTCAAATTTAATATTTTTAGTATCATTTATTTAATTTAATAATTAATTAAATAATCAATATTTTTTTGTTTATTAATAATTTGAGTAACTAATTTATGTAAAAAAATTAATGATAAATTATCATGATAAAAAATAACACTTTTATATTCTAAAATGACATTTATAACTGAAAATATGATGTTTTTTCCATATCTAAAGGCTTTAAAACTATTAGAGGTATGGAATGTTCCCTTTTTGTCTTTTTTACTTACTTAACTTCTTATATAGGTCACATTCATGGAATAGTATCCAAATAAATCATAAAATTATAAAAACTAGGGGATATAGTCAAAAATATATTATACCAATGAATTTTGGACATGTTTCTAGGTCATTTCCCCCTTAATATTAAATTTTAACCACTAAATAAACAAATTTTTACCTTTTCCATTGTATTTAATTTTATTTATTTTCACTAATATTTTTGGTAAAAAAATAAGATGATCTAATTAAAATATAAGGATTATAATTATTAAAAAAAATTATATATTTTTTTACAAATTAAATTCATATAAGTGGAATATTTAAATTTAATTCAAATCTCGTAGATGTAGTGAGAAAGTGGGTTTTTAAAATCACAATGTTCCAATGTTCGATATGTTTTTATATCTAAATTCAATATAAAAATTATTACAAAGACCTATATTGGATTAATAGATGTATAATTGATCTATTTTGATATTAATGCTAATTTAAAATATAATTTAACATTAATAAGTATTAAAAAAAGTAGTTTCAACTAAAATGCAGTTTTTTCACTATTCATCATAAAATGAATCTGCTCAGAAAAATACCAAACATATACTTGTAATATAATTTTAAAATTTAGAATAAAAAATAATCTTTATAATTTTAATTAAAATTTATAAAAGTTTCAATGTTTAGTTTTAAAAATATCTTCCCCATTAAAAGGTTGTAAAAGTCAGTCTTGTGCGTTGCGTAAGCTAACTCAGTGTTGTGTGTAGTATAAAATTAACATGGTGTGTCATATAAAGAAATTTTGTAAATAAATAATTTTATTATTAAATGAAAATATTTTAATGTATTTTGGGGTTACACTTCATATATCCTTATGAAAATTATATTGAAATATGGAACCATGTGATTTTTAATTAATTATAAGCTCAAGGGTTCTTCTAGTTTGTCAGAATATGGGTGCATAATCCAACTATAGTAGGGGTCAAATAAAGCAAAGTGTTCAATAAGTATTGTTTGTATTAGGTATAGTGGTATGTTTATGTGGTATTAGTAGTCATATATTTCAATTTACATACACTCGTATATGAATGTATATTATTTAGGGATGCAATTGGCAGTGTCATACTAAGTTCTTACTCATAACCTACCAGAGGCCTTAGAGACATGTACAGAATTTTGGGATTCAAATATGTTATTGAAAAAATGGTGATTTCTATTGATTAATTTCTTTAGTTTTATCTATTTTATGAGAAGGCTGTCAATGTACTCCCAGAGCTGAAACTGGTGGTTCTTCTTTGATGAGATGTGGTTTTTTGGACAATTTTGTTTATATTTGTTTGTGACTGGCCTATGGGTGATCTATTTGGAAATTGAATGACTGACATAATTTTATGGATATATTTTTAAATCATGTTTTCTGTTTACTCATGATATCTTTTGTGACTTACTTTATGAATCAAATGTTTTTAGTTTGTTTACAACATGTTTTTGAGGGAAAAGTCTACCCAATAATCCCCCAAAGACCCTTTCTATTATTCGGTAACCTATGATGTATAGAGAGGTATGCCAGAGATATATGGGTCTTGGAATGAGGTTTTATTCTGGAAATTCTAGATGGTTATGCTAAAATTTTGGTCTTATACCGATATGAGAGCCGCGTATTATTCAGTGGGAAGATTAAAATATGTGGTAGTTTTTTCCTTACCATAGTTATTCAAAGAGGACACCCTATATTCTTTTTTATCAAGGGTTGGTGTGAGATCTATTTTACATAAAAGATACGTGTGTGTTTTCTTATGGTTTTAGAAAGATGATATTTCTTGAGTGAAATTATATAAATATTTATTTGAAGATTGTTATTGTAGAACAAGATTCAATAGATTGGAATCACTATTTCCTATTGGATATGTCATTTTCATATATATACTATTACATGATCTGATATATCTTTTTATAGTGTGACATGACCCTTCAACATAGGTGGTCCAGTGAGAATATTTAATTTTATGATTTTGAGAAAGTGTATACCCCTGGGAAGTAGAACGTGGATGCAAAATCTTCGAGTGGGATGATTAGGGTGCAAGTAGTATAAGTGATTAGTAATGAGTGGTAGATGACGTGACTGTCACCTAAGATACACCCCAATGTTTTAATATTATTATGGCTAGGATACCATAACATCAATGAGTATTTAATAATGAATCTATGAGAGTGTAAAGTGTATTTAGTAATAGAAAAAAGACATAATGGGGATGAAGAATAAATATATGGTTGTGATCTGTCAGCTAATTAGTACCTAGATTATGGAGAGGTTATTTAATTATAATTTTAGGTTTTGTCCCCTAAAATTATACATAAGGAACTAATAAAAGATTCATATTCCATGATAAAATATATTCAACTAGGGATTACCAAGATATACCAGGATATTCATATTTATTACAGGTGTCTTTGAAAGAAGATAAATATATTGTGGTTCGTTTTATGATGCTTTACCTGATAGTGGGTAAAGACCATGCACCAACAACCCATGGGGTTATTCCAATAAATACCTATTATTGAGTGGAAGTGGGATCATGTGACCATATATTTTGGGATGGAAATGATGAGAAAACTCTGTGATAGTGATGTAGTATGGGTTATCATTGACTAAACAATCAAGGTAGTGAATTTTTTAAATATTTGAGAGACTTTCATTATCGATGTGTTTGGGAGGTGGTATGTATGTGATATTATACATCATTACAATTTTTATTCAAGTATCATTTCATAATATGATTCATGTTTTACATGATGCTTCTGGCATGGTCTAAAAATTGCACTGGATTTCCTGCAACACATGAGCACTGTCTACCACCTTCAAAAAGATGTATTGTTTAAGAATACTATTTAGATTCCAAAAGACATGATATAAGATTTTAACTTTTATTTTATTGGTTATTGGGAAATTTAACCCATTAATTTTAAATTTTCCAATATTATTGGGTATAAAATATTGAATCAGATATCCCTTTTTAAGGATTTATATGGTAAACTATATTGATCACCTCTAAGATGACTAGAGACTAGGGGTTAGTGGTTATCTAGCTGAGTCTTCGGTAGGATACATCAGATTATATTTAAGTAATCCAAAAGTGGATAATGATGTATTAGGGAAGGACGGTTTTATATACTCACCATATAAACTTTCATCTTTTGTTTTATGTATATGATAGTGTTTACTTATAGTGTCTCCATGTTTGGAGAACTAATATATTTTGAGTCAAGGGAATATGGAACCTAGGAAAGAGGATCCATTTAATATTGTTGAGAGGATTAGTATTGTACTGTTCCATTCATTGAATATTACGTACTGTAATGCCATTCATAATGAGTTTTATGTATCTTACCTTAGGATATACCTTTCAAATCTTCTAATGTGATCAATTCAGTGAATATCAAGGTAGATGTTTTATTTGAGGATTGATTGTCTTGTACAATGGATCATATTAATAACATTATATAGAAATACCATTATATTGGTATGCATGAAATGGATGTATGATTGCATCTATGAGGATACATGGGAGTGATATTCTGATATGTAGGCACATTGGTAAGATATTTTAACCAATGAGGCTCGGTGATGTTCAATGATTCATTTTGGGGATTATTTTCCCCATAGTGGGGAGGATGTTAGACCCCAAATATTTTTAATGAATTAATTTGATCCAGTTAATGATTAACCCATGATATTTATTTCCTCTTGGTTGTTGGAGAGATCATAATGTGTTTGGGAACATGTTCTAAGGAAATAGGCTCACGGGGGTTGACTCATATCATGATTAGATTATCTATTCAAGACCTTATAGTTATCCATTAGTCTTACAATTGTGCTTCAAATGGTACTTCACCACTTGATAATGCACTTGAGTTTGGGTGGATAGAATTCGTAGTTTCAATGGGCTTCCCAAGTTATTCTATTTTACTTTTTTTTTTTTTAAATTTAATTATGACTTGTTTTAATAGGGGTTCAACCTTATTTTTATCCTCGAAGAAGTACATTATAGATCTTACCAATTCTCTTTTGATTCCTTCCACTTTTAAGATCGAATATCTTCTATTAGGATAATGATATTCATGTCGTTTAATATAGGGGTATTCTATGAATGATTCTTACACTCCACTTCCATACTTTTTTGGTTATTCCCCTATTTTATACCATGTTGTTAGGGTTGAGAAATAATTTGTGTTATTATATTAGGTTATATCATCTATCTCATTTAAGGTCAAATCAAATAAGGATCTTTCATGATCTATAACTAGTCATATTAATATAGGTGATACATCTATTCCCTAATCATTAAGAGAATTTTCTTTCATTGTGCGATATAGAAACACTATTCCCTTGAGAATTTGACATAAAATTAAAGTGAACTATCTTTAATTTCATGTATGAGTTGGGTAAGGTTGTCTCAGTCTATGCTGGACCCTCCAATAATTATACATTTATCTCTTCCCCGTCGATGAACACACACCTAAATTCGGTTGAGACTTGTACTAAAAGATGACAAATAATTTTTTTGAGATATCTTTTGGTACAATGGATCTATTTGGGTCCTTTTTTCCCCTGTTAGGTTTGGAGTTGATTTTTTTATAGGAGTTTCCTTTGGTTGACCGTAAATATATTGGTTGAGATATTTGCACCCACTTATTATTGGTCTCACATATTAGTGTCGAGTGTATTCCCCTTCATTGATTTGACTCAATAGTGGGGGGTGTAGACCTTGGATTCTACTTTTGGGTAGGGGTTTTCTAGTGATAAACAAACTATGAATGACTTATAGAGTGTTTATATGTCCATGATTGACTATTTTAATTTAAAATGGATATTACATTATATATTTTGTATGGTGCGCATGAGGGTCATAAAAATGACATGTTGAGACTTATATAGGTGTGGCATACTTTTTTTATTGTTTTATAACAATGTTTATCTGGATCAAGATGCCTTTATAAGAAATCATTCTACATCAGGGAACCTTTACTCATTTCCCAACAATTTTAAATGTATTGGGATCTGGATGCCTACAGTATACGACTATTATTAACCCTATCCACTATCATGTTGGTCATAGTTTTTGTTCCATGATTGATATGACCAAGGGTTGAGACCACAGTGATAAGGGCCAAATATCCTCTTTTTAAATGATACTATATCATGGTTGAAAATCCATGGGGGTGAGGTAATCATGACTGGGGATTCTCTAACCTTTATCTGATGATGTTATGCTATGATTGAGAAACCTATAGGGTTATAACATATTAACATAGACCACTTCCACGGTTTTTATTGTGATGTTGTGATCTAAATACAATTCTGTTGAGATCTGGATGGCTATGGAATATTATCCCACTATGCTTACACTACTTTGATATGGGATTGAAATTACATTTGTCTTAAATTATATAGGCAGGGCCCAACATTTCCCTTAGACTTGTATTATTCTATCTTGTCCAGAATACATTTTTTTTGAGAAATTATAGACATTAAAATGTATTTTCCAATTGAATATTTAGTATTATATGATTAGAGACACCCTAACATTGAGAAAATTAGGTTTGGTCACACCTTGGGCTAGTAGCTGGGCACTCTCGGGGGCGATTTTTAATATTTTTGTCTATGTTTGATTATTGTTTATGCATATTAGTATAAAATTCCACCATATTTGTTGGTTTATTTAAATAAATTCTTGGTGATCGTCTATTGAGATGCATTAACACCCTTATCGGGTGATTTAGAACCCAAGTTGACCTTATGGTTCATGATCTAGATATGGGAAAGAGTCATGTAGCTAGTATATGATATGTGGAGAATGGGAAATGAGGATAGATGGGACCAAGTATGGACTCGTTCTAAGTTTATGTTTTATAATCTTTTTTTTACTTTTGGGATATTTGTGTATGATATAACAATGATGGATATTATTTATACATTTTTAGGTACCTAACATTAAAACTTCTCATAACATTAATGATGTTATATTTTATTTAGAATATTGTTTTGATATCCTTTTTTTTCTAATGTTATATTTTTTATATAAGTTATTATTTTAATAATATTTTTATTTATACTTATTCAAATTATATAGGGTATAGTCTCCCCACTTCATTCACAGATTCTCACAACTGGTCCACAACCTTTTCAATATGGGGAGACAATCATGAGGGTTGTGACTTTAGGTTTGGTCACAGTGGAGGTGAAGTAGATTTGTGATGCTATTTATATTTATTAGAATAAACAAATATAATATTAATGGTTCAGATCATTCCTTTTCCAATATGTATGATTCAATAATTTAGAGCACTTACTTAGGGTTTAAGGGGATTTATTCATCTAAAATTGAGAAATAAATACTCAATGAATCAACACCTATAATAATTATGATACCAATAAATAAAATTTATTTTTCTATGACAAATAATTTATTTGATATAAAGGAGGAAGTTTTCATTTGATTAAGATGTAGTGGATGTGAATATAGGTTTTACCAGATGTTTTATTAACCATAGTGTTTGATTTTATTGTAAACAGATGAATCATTATCAATAAAAGTTGATTTCAAAGGAGTTTTAATTAATTTATAGTGATAGATGTTAATGGAAGGAGATTAGAGTTGAAGTGTGGTGTTTAAATATTTTTGGAGTGAATTTCCTCAAAATAGAATATGGTTTCAATAATTCCAGACCATAGTTTATACATTAGATAAATTGGATTTGAGAGGATAATAAAATGGCTGGGGTGATGACTATGGTCTGTATATAAATACCTCTACACCATAGATAATGTAAAACGTTTCACACTGTTGTGGAGTTTTAAATGGTAAGTGGCTAAAATTCTCCTAGTACAATAGAGTTAAATTGTCATTATTCAACTATAGGATTAACAAAATAAGGGTTTACAATAGTGTTTAAGTTGAATTATAAAAATGGAAATCACACCACATTGTGGAGATTCATTTCTTGTTTTTGTTTCCGAATGGATGTATTAGTTCTCCAAACCATATTTAATAACTTTTTAGGGATTTTTTTGAATAATTCAAATTATAATTTTAAATTAAATTGTTTATGAATATTTCTCATATTTTTAAAATTATTTCAAATAATTTTTTTCTTTAACAGAAAAAATTCTATGGTGTTTCCCTCAATACACTACATCTAACCTAAAATTATATATTCATGTGATTATTCAAATGTGGATGTCATGAACGAGTACATGTCACTCCTCTATAGGGTAACTAGGATGACATGTGGAAAGGCCCAATGTGAATTCCAAATTCCACAAGGGAATAAACATGTTTTGGGAGTCAAAATATACTCAATTGGGACGTATTCCACCAAATAATTTTAATTAATCATCCATCCAAACTACAAAGAATATATTACATGATTTATTCTAATATTGAATTACCATGAAAATGAAATTAGAAATTCTAAATTTGATATATAACCAAGAATGATACATCCATCAATAACCATATTTGAGAAAAAAATAATAGATAGTATAAGAATTTTTATATATAAGATGGATGTAATATATTATACTTTCATGATATTGTTTTTTTAAAGGATTGATAATATCCATGTGACAAAAATTTCATCATCCATCTACCATCAAAACCAACCTACACTAAGAGTTAAAGTAATCATATCCTAAAATTGAAAAGAAGACTATTAGTCTGTAAACACTATGTGGTATAAGTAGGGTGATAGAAAACAACCCCATATTATTTCACTAAAAACTCTATGAATTCCTTTTCAAAAACATTCAAGAAATGAAACATAACAATTTTTGAAACTAAGAGAAAATGTAAAACAACTATTATATCTTAAAACATATATTTAATACTAAGTCATAATATAAAAAAACATTTAGATTTTATTTTTAAAGTCCTTTATTAAAATCATTCCATTCAAATCCATTTTTAAAAACAATTTTTAAAAATAATATCGAATGTACTCAACCACCAAATAGACACTAATGCCACAAATATAACTAAGAATAAAATAATGTATACAATTTACTACACAAAATAATGAAAAAATGAGTCATAAAAACATGGTAAATATCAATGAAGATCTAATAAATAAAGAATAAATTAAAATTTCACTTAAAAGAGACTAAGTTAAAAGGAATAAAACATACCAAAACATTAATGGAAATAATAATGAAAACTAGGATTGTAATAAATGTGTTAAATTAATTGTACATAATTATGGGAAATTCCTAGATAACTTATGATATAATACTATATACTCTTTTATGGATTCATCTTATAGACTAATAATTTTATTCCTAATATATAGTCTTCTGTTCTACCCTAAACTAGCCTCACATAGGGTACCCAACAAGTCTATTCTAGTTCGATGGTTGAGGATAAAAGTATGTATCATCAAGAAATATATAAAAACTACATCTCACTAAAAAACATAGTATTAAAAAAATAATCGTAATAAATGATGAGGAAAAATGTTTTCCATATTAGAAATACATCATAAATAGACATAAGTCTAACATTCCAACAACATACCTCAAACCACAAACACACACACTTCTTAGTTAATCCCCCAAATGAATTCATATAAAAAAAATTGACTTAAATAACCCAAATCATTTTAAACATAATCCATGAGGATTTAGTTAAGGGTGTGGTTCATTTAAAGAGAAACCATTTAGTTGAAGTTTGAATCATTCGAGGAATTTTCAATGTAATGTTACCACTATAAAGATCCCAATCAAAAATTGTTTCCAAAAAACTATAATATATAAATATACAATCTATTTTTCATAGGGGCAATCAGTTTGGAAGTGAAAAAATATATATATATACACCTAAATTTTATTTGGAGACTATTTTTAAAACTAGGTGACATTTAAAAGACCATATTCTGAATGAGATGAAATATCCCTTATTGAAAAAATAAAGAATAAATGAATTGTTAAATAATAAGGCACAATATAATCTAATAGTAAAAAAATCACAAAAAAACATTTATAATAAATAAACATCCTATGAATAAGTCAACACACACATATAGGTCCATTTAAAATGACATCACAATGAAAAACCCATTTAAACAATGAAAATACCACTTGTAATTAAAGACAATCCAATTTAAGATAACTACTCATTTTTAATAGCTGACATATATAACTTCAATATAAAAATTTATTTTTAAAATTGATTCATGAAATGTATTGTTATGAAAAAATGAATAGAATCAAAAAACATACCTCATGTTCATCAATGTCAATATCTAGGTATTCATTTACCATAAAAAGGTTAGATCCAACCCTAAATATTTAACCCATACCCATAAAATATAAAAACCCTATTTAAAATTAGAAAACATGATCCCTCGGTTTCCGTAACCTTTATAAAGAATAAGAAATATTGGTAATTTATAACGAAAATAGAAATAGAATAATTATGTTCCATACATGAAACAATTATAAGGAAAAAGATGGAGGGAATCAAAATTATAAGGAGGACGTGGTGGATAGTCACCTAGAAATATGTTTCCACCTGAAATGTATGGAATAAGGGAAGAAAAAACCTAATGGGGTTAAAATTCCAAGAAGGGAAAAGTTAAATTTTTTCAAAATTAAATTCTACCTAGGTCATGTTGTATATTTATGGTTTATGTTATGAAATTAATCCCCATATCCTAGTATGAAGGAATGTAGTATAGAAAAAATGATGAATTGTATAAGGGCTGGTCATGGAATGACCTCTATAGGTCACAACATAAACTATTGTAGTATATTATAATAGGTTTTGAAGGACCTCATAAATCCCAAAATACTAAGAAATTAATGAAATGAGAACAAAGAAAAGAAATTTTGAAATTAATTGGAAATTAAGGATGAGGTGTAGTGGTGGATTTTTATATACTACACAGGCGCCTCAGACTCAATCATCTATGTTAATTTATAAAATTAAATGTGAGAATAAGTATGTAATTAATTTAAATGTAATAAATTGAATTTTATGATGTTTTAAGATAATGTTGGTTGATATTTTTGAATTTAAAAATCATAATTCAAATTGATAATATGAGTTTGACCTAAAAAGAGCATGTTAAATTAATGTGATAGATTTATAAATAGAATGATGGGTAAAAATTCACCTTAGAGAGTGATTAATTATATTATATACTTTTGAAATCATTTCTAGCTGTTGAAACACTTGTAATTGAAAAATGTATTTTTTTGAAGAAGATGAAAAATGATACAATGTGTGTAGTGAATTTTCTAGTCATTTATTTTTGGTTTAATTTGAATGGCACCTCATTTAATATATATTTCACATTAAATAATAAAATAATATGTTGTAAAATTAGATATAGTGGTCTCTCACTACTTTAATAAATAATTGAATGTGTAAATAAATGATATAGAGATGATATTCAGGTATAAGAAGGTATAGTTTTTTTACATAGCTATTGAGGGTCCTTTTGTTTTATAACACGATGATTATTATTTTAATTGATTGATAGAAAATATTATCTTATAGGATAAATTTTAAAGAAATATGACTTCAAGGATATAACATGTTTGTTTTTGTCTAAGATAATGATAGTGGATCATATGATCTTAGTTTTGTTTGATCTTTCTAATTTTGTATCTATTCAAATTAAATGGTGAACCTTGTAAATAATTATTTCCATTATATTTATTTTTGTTAGATTTTGTGGTTATTAATTTATGTGATTAGTTATATATAACTTTAGTAGATAATAATAAAGAATATAGAAATAAAATATAGTTAATCATAATAACCGTTGATGAAGGTTATTCATTTATTAAACATAAAAGAAATTGACGAAATTATTCACCCACCTTTATAGTGAATTCTTGAAAATCCGTAAATATTTCAACATTAATGTATCCAAAATTTGTATAAGATAATTATTATATGTTTTCATTGTATAAATCAATGATTTTTTGGATTTATAAGTTATGTTTATTCATTGTATTGATTCATAGTTGTTTTCGAAAATTATATACTCAATGGAAAACTATAATTTCATTATTAACAAAGAAATTCATTAATTTTATGGGGAGAAGTATAAAAAATTTAAGAATAAAATATTTATATATTTATTTTCTATTATATTGGGTATTTCTGAAGTTGACATAGATTGGTTTATCCCTTATGGAAAAGGTTATATGATTATTATGATCAATTAAAATAATAATGGGAATCATGTTCAAGACCCCAATAGAATTATTTCATCTCATTTAGAGAAATAATTTATAAATATAATGGTTGTCAAGATAGTAAAATTAATTTTAGGTAAGTTAGAAAATGTATTTCGAGTAAATTTTATATTAAAAAAGAAAAAGTGCCACTTTGGAATTTTAATTTTGAAGATATTTAAATGATTTATGATGAAAATATTGATTTATTATTTACAATAATCAATGAAACAGTGAAAAACTTTAGTAGATTTGGTTATAATATTTAATATTCCATGATAGTGAAAAAGATAATTCATATATTTATAGATATATTTTGTGGATAGGTATTACAAATTGATGTCCGTGATCTTGACATATTAATATTTTATAATCTAAAAAAAGTATTTGATTTATTATGTAATGCTGAAGAGAAAAACTCTTAAGAATATGATTAATTTTGAAATATAAATATGATTTAAATAGTAAAATTAGGTGAATAATTGTATATAATCTAAAAAATAAAAAGTGAATTCAATTTATGATGATACTGTTGAGATTAAATTTTACATTTTGATTTCCTCTATGTGAATGATAATTTAGAATGGAAAGTGATTGGAAAAAGGAAAATTTTCATTAATGTGTTAAAATTTGGATCCATTAGGAATCATTATACTAATTTTCTTAACTATAATGTAGAGTAAATTAATGATTGTGATGAGTGAATAGGATGGTATTTTGGAAACAAAATAATGTCAAATAAGTAAAAGGTTACATTAAAGGGAAATGACTATAGTGTCATAAAATTAAATTAAATTAAATTATTATAAATATTATATGATGAATAAGTAATTAATGGATAAACTAAAGATAAAGCACAATGATATGTGATTAATAAATTATTGGTTAAAAAATTAAATGACAAGGACTTCCCTATTGATGAAAAGGATTATAAAAGAAATTATTATGAATCTTAAATAGGTGTATTATTAATGTTATAGTAGAAGGAGTGACTTTAAAAGATATAAAAATAGGATAAATATAATAATAACTTGAACAATTACTCTTAAACTTAGAAGCACATTGATTATGATCCCCCTAAAAGGAGACAATGTCATTAATGAAGAATGAATACGCGAAGGTGATATTTTATGAAGAGAATAATTTGAGATAGGATATAAAATATATTGTTAAAGACAAGGTAACCTATTTGAAAATATTTAGTGAAGTTTGTTTAAATCCTAAAATCATATAACCATGTTTATGTTTTTCTTTTCAAAATTAGTTAAATAAAGTGGAGAATGTTGAAGGGAAATGTGATGATTATGGAAGAATTTATAAATATTAATAAGTTAATAAATCATAAAATACATAACAAAATGTATCAAGAAAATTCTTTTTTTCTTTAAGGAATGGTAAATAATAATTCAAATAGAAAAAAGTGATGTTTTTTGTGGCAGATGAAAAATTATAAAAATATCAAAATTCTGGGAGTTCCAACATGAATGGAAAATTATCTATTATCTAAAAGTTATAAATTAAGTAAACAATTTTAATAAAAATATAAAATGTTAGTATTATATAATATTTTTTCTAATAAAAATAATAGGAAATTTCAGGTCAAAAAATAAATATACAATAGATCAAACAGTCTATAAAACAAGCTATTTATGGGATATAATTTTTTTATATACATATAATTTTTATTTTGTTTTCTTTGAAAATATATAATGGATATTATAGTTAAATAAAAGATATTTCTATGAATATTGAATATTCTTCAGAAAATATTTAATGGATAATCATATTGTTCATTGAAATTAAGTTTAGATGAAAATTTTTAATTCAAAAGTGTAGATAGAAAATAAATTTTAATGGTTGAAACAACTATATATAAAATGTGAAAATAATTTGATACTATATTACTAGAAAACTTTATTATTAATAATGATATTCGAATGTATGAGGTAATGTATATGAATTGAATAGGTAAATGTTATGTTGTTCATGACACGATTGAAATTCCTCAAGAAAGAATGTCCATGTATTCTATGTAGTGGATTTTCATATCTTAAGATGAGATATTTGATGTTTCTAAAATATTTGGAAAGATAAAAAATTATCAGTGATATTTGGTAATAATGGGTTACTCAAAATCAAAGAAATTGTCTCAATGAAATATGGTAGAATCAAAAATAATATTTTTATTGATTAGTTTATGTAGAACATGTTTAGTTATTATCAACATTTTGATGAATGGAATGAATATATTTATTGAAATTATGTATAATTGGTGAAAATTATTATGTTTAGTCATTTCATTACTAGAAAAATAAAAGTTGTATGTCATTTTTTTGGGTGATACTGAAATTGTTTATTACATTATCTTGAAAGGGGGGGATAAATTATGGAATTTAAGGCTTTAACTTAATATTTATATTAAAATTAATATTTTCACTCTATGTGATAAAATTCATAGTGTTCCTTTATTTAAGAGATAATATAGTGGTATCACTTCCATATACCAAAAGAAAATGATTGTTAACTATTCACATAATAAAGAAAGTATTTACATTTCCCATATGTTGGAGCTTATTCATTCCGATAATTGTTGGAATATATGGAAGAATTAAATCAATTAAGATAAGATATTTAATTTATTTATCGATTAATTTACATATATTACATGTATTATGATCATGGAATTGAAAATTTGATCACTTGAGGATGTTTAAAAGTCGATGGTGATGTGTAAAAATATAGACCAATCATTCTTTGAAAAGAATCAAAACGGATAGAGGGGTTGAATATATATAGGGAAAATTAAAATCTTATTTGGAAAATAATGGTATATATTATAATAATAATGAAATAAATATCCCACTGTTGGAACCCATAATTATTCACCATAAAATTTTCTTTCAAGGGTTTGATAAGTATGAAGTTTATAAAAAAACTTATATAATTTTCATAACGGGTTTGAGAGAGTTTAGATTGGGATTAGTTTTTTTAAGGGAAAATAGTTTGGCCCTTATTATAAATATTTTAAATGGATATTTATTCGAATTATTTTATGGATTCCTTTAGTAAAAAAATTGGATAGCCAAGATGTCTATTTTTCCTGATCAACTAGGGAACCTACATGAGTCTCCTCAACCATGCATGTGAGCCAGAACATCTAGTTATCCTAGTAGGTGAAGATAGGAGAGTACAACACCTTCAATTTTAATGCGAATACTATATAGGTGGTGCCTAATAAGTCTACAAAATGGAATGGCATGTCCGATGAGGATATGGGTGCATGCGTTTCTCATGTTGACCATATTATCATCTTGAAAGGTGGATGACATGCACAACCTTGTTAAGAGGATAAATACATTGTGTTAAATAAATGTGGGATGTGGGATGAGTGTGTAATTTTTCCTCACATAACATTATATGGACATGACCAAAATTTCTTGATCAATTAAATCTGATCCATCTGATCATGATCATGAATTATTTTTAATCTCCGTAAGCCTACCACACTCTCCAACGCCAATCATCTGACCCTAAGAGCCACACCTAGAATTATCTCGATTCCAATACCATATCCCTAAAATTTTTAGTTCCTCAGTTATATCTATGTGAGCCAGAGACAACCTTCCTAGAAACCCCAATGATCTACATCCCCATCCACCTTATGTACAAGCCATAACATAAATTTCATTAATGATGTGTCTAATCAAACATTACATTATTGAATAATAAAAGAGCCATAATTAATGCAATCTATATCCTTCATGATGGGTTTGGTTTGCAGAACATGATACAATGAAAAGGAAACTATCACATGAATTCCTTGCATGAATCATTATGGATTATGGGAACCGTGTATCCCCTATGTATCGCATGACCACAAAATTCATCACATGAATCCACCATAATGGAGTAAAAGTCTAACATGGAAATTTTTCAGACAATCATCATGCCATTACATGATATAAAAGGGTTATAATCTACTAGTATCATCCTTGGATATATTTTCTTCAATATATCTCAGGACACCATGAGATATTTTGAAGAACATGATGACTAACTAACCCATCATGTGATCAGGTGAATACAATCACATGAATTGTGAGAATCCATCAGGATATGTTTTCAAGTTCATATGATCGAATTATGATGAAGATACCAAGCTATTATGACCTCATGAAAAGTCCTCATGAATAATAATGTATCTTCTCTTCACAAGATATCTCCACTATTTATAGATGTTTTTAAGTAGGTTAATCCCTCTGTTTTTGTCTATCAGTTTTCCACTAAAGTTACTCATATTCATATAATTTCAAAAATTTCATCATATGAATCCCCAAAGGTTTTCATGAAGTTGAATGCAAAAATATCCAGCATAGCATAACATTGATCACATGAGTTGTGAGAGTCCATCACAATATATTATAAGAGTCTTGTGATCGGTTGAACAATATAATGTAATGATTTTATAAAACATAATAATCTTCACAATAATTAATATTTAAATTATCTTAACAAGATCGAATAATATTTTATATATTCTTCCATATCAAGAAAATTCCCTCCAAGAGATCAGGAAAATCCCTTAAAGATTCCATGCGATCTGTTGGTTTCTGTCAGGCATTCCATCACATGAAGCCTTCAGACAATTGTGTGATGTCGATTATGTGAAGAATTCCACCTCCTTATTACGAGGAATGTGATTAAGTCACCCTGAAAATACACTATAACCTTATTCAAACTCCTCCTATATTAACCCTTACACCACTTAAAAAAATACACAAAAAAGGAGGGGAAGAGGTTTAGAAATAGATGTGCATGAGAATAGAAGAGAGGAAGAGATTTCAACTACCTTGGAAGAATATCTCTAGGTAATTTCAAGACTCCTATCACGAGAACCCACCATGGGATTTCATCGTGATAATCCCTCACATGATTACCATAAGATCACATGGTCACATGAAAAATTTAACATCTTGTGTACCATTTTATTATTTCATCCATACATACAGATGAGGCATGTGCCTCCTTATCATGAATTACTGAAAAGAAACACCCTCACGATTCCTCATCCATGAAATGAAAACACTCTTGGACATGGACTCCTTTTTCATGAAAATCCAAGGATGTGTTGTCTTTTCACAATACTTTGTTCATATACTCCTCCTCTGATAAAAATTATTTTCTATGCAGCCTTAAGAACGACACACTTGGACATGCTGGTTCAACCCTCTTATGTGATCTTTTTTTCATGCATGTAATCCTGGAGATATTTCTGTGACCTCCCCATGTTAATATTTCAGGATCACATGATCACATGAATCCAAATTGGTCTCATTATAACCTCATACGGACTTTTACATGTCAGTATTGAACATGAAACATTCCCTTGATTTGTGAATCTTGGTCATATGACATGATCTAGACATTCAGACCTTTATCATGAAAATAAATCCAAGAAAATTCAGTTTGATTATGTAAATAAATCATGGAAAATTCGGTTTTATCATGTGAAAGGCCCTGGGGATGTCATCGTTGATCATGAGAAAAACCATGGATATGTCATCATGGATCATTTTAAAGGCCCTATACATGTCATATATGATCATGAGAAGATCCATGGACATGTAATCTTTGATCATGTGAAGAACCCCTGATATGTCTTCTTCAATCATAAAAAACACTATAGACATGAAAGAATCAATCATGAAAATATCATTGGACATGTCAGTATTGATCTACCAAAGCACCTGGTTAATGTCAAGTATATATTATTGGACACATATTTCATGTTGGGAAGATAATAAGGATGTGTCAGTATGACACCCTAGATATTCAAGAAAGACACAAAAGATATTTTAGGACGAAAATCCGGACACATCTGGTCGACAGTCATAACATGTCTAGAAGACACCCATGATGTGTTTGGTGGACACCCTGGACATGTTAGGTAGACACCCTTGGAAAAATAAACCTCATCTAGAAAACACACAAGGACACACACCATGTAAACCTTAGGACAAGATCATTTAATTATGTACTATTTTTACAAGGGGAGATCCCATAATGGGTTAAGTTTACACACTAATGTGAATCTATTTATGTAATGGGCTTGGATAGGCCCTCGTGTCCCACTAAAAATATTCAATATACCTTACATAGTCATATTCACTCTTAATTTATCATATGATAGATAATTAATATGTTGGGGGGGGGGGATACGTCATTTTATAGGTCCCTAAATTTCTGAAAAGTTGGGGATATAAATAATTTCACAAAGTGTAATCACCCATTTCAACCCATCAGTGATTTAGTGTTGAGGAAAACTATGATAACTCTTATTTTTCACCAAATAGGATACATAGTAGCATATCCTATAGAATGAGATCCAATGGGAATCTACCCTAGTATATGTTCCTCCGAATCCAAAATGTTATTAACTAATGGGATTAAGTTTTCCCATAATCCCACCACCCTTCCTTGTCCACCAATAGAGGAGAAGTAGTCTTATACATGGGCATCATTTTATGTGTAATCCCTTACTAGGACCGCAAATACCTAAAACCCATTTGTTGGTTAAAGATGAACATGAATATGATAAATTTAATTCCTATTATAAATTGGGTACCATGGATTCCTTCATATGGCTCATCTTCATACCATATTCTCCATGATACTGGTAATGATACCTCTCTAATGGAAAATTTAATTTATAAGACCCATAAAAATTTTCTCCCATGTGATCAGTATAATAATTTGTTATATATTGTTTCTAACACTGATCATGACTCCCATGGGCTTAGATATTGGTGATGACTATACCTATATAACGATGAGGATGCCCCCAATGTGGGCCCTCGATTGGGATGTAAGATTGATTACATATCATCTTTAATCAACGAGTCATACTCCCGATGATGAAATTTAGGGAAAACGACTATGAAGATGTCCCATCCAAGGAATATTTGACGCATATTTCATGACATATATTCATGTAACAAGACCTATGTGGACACTAATTCCCATATTGGGGCTTTGGAATCATTTCACAAACATATATTAAATCTATAAGAGAGCCCGTAAATAAGAAATAAATCCCCCTAAAATGTTGTATGGATCCCAAACTCTCATCCTCTCTCCCAATGGGAGTTTTTAAGTGTTATTGGGTTTGAAACCCCAATTAACTACCTAAATTTTGAATTTTGTTTCATTCTTTTTCATGGATGTGGGAACCGTTGGTAGTTTCCATTAAAGACAACAATGGTAAACCAGATGAAAATGATTCTGCTAACAACCTCATTCACCCACAACCGATCATCGAGTGAACCCATACACATTTATTATGAAACAATGGTAAAACCATCATGAAATCCATTAACTATATCAATAATTTTATGATAACAAAAGGATATATTGTATAGTTCACATCAGACCAATTTATTGGGAAATAAAAGGGTGAACTGGTTCTGAAATTATTAAACTATTCTGAACAATTTATAAAAGAAGTTATGACCACATTATCCTTTAAATATGAAAGAAAATGTTCCCCCATGTACTCTCATATGTGTTACTGCATTGATATGGTTTCTCTTTTTCCCTCAATGACATTATAAACTCCTCATAATAAATATAAAATCATCTATTGTCCTAACTAACTATGAAGTGAAAACGTTGTTAGTACCTACAGAACACTTCAATATGCTTTGAACAACCAGATGACATACCAATTATGTAAAACATCCCCAATATAATCATCTTCCTTGATACACGACGTATGTTATCACCAACTAAACACCTCTAGCTGTAGTTGGTGAATGTCTTGGTCAAGGTGTACCACCTCAACAGCATTACCATGACATTTTTGGTAGCTCATGAAATCATCCAGATGATGGATCCTTATAGGCCGTATTTCCCATGAAATGTTGTAGAAGAGAAGGTGGACATTTCTATAAAATTAATAAAATTGGGATCTTATAGATATATTTCAGCAATACAGACCTTACCTACCTTGGGGAGGTAGAGTATGTCCACAATTTCATCAACTAATCCACTCGAGAACTTCCTATGAGGGATCCAACCCACTAGGATCATCATTAGCAACATGTGACCACAATTCCACAAGGAGATATAGAGTAATTTATGACTACACCAACCATAATTACTGAGGAATCTAGTATTAGATTCTGCCTGGGACATACAAACAACGAAACTCCAGAGAAGGATTATATCCTTATTACCATAAATTTTTTTAAGGCCCACCATTGTATCATGACAGTTCCCTAGAATAAATCATTGATTATAAGTATCTAGGCGCCTACGAATTCATCACAAATTTCCATAATTAATCTAAAATATAGGTAAAACCAAATACCATAAGGATGGGAATTTTTTTATCATTTTTAACCATGTGATCTTATTTAACATGGGTTTTGACCCACTAAATGGTACAACAAGTGTTGACACATCAAATGGTTCAACGAGAACAAAACCATAAAAATAGTAAAATGGCGAATGAATCACCAATCAGTACAATGGGAACATACCCACCAAAGAGTATAACGAGAACTAATCCACCAAATAGTACAACGAGCACTGTCCCACAAAAAAATATATTAGGTAATGAGCCATCAGATGAGATAGTCCGTTATAGAGGATCACCATCACACTTATGTATCAAACAATATTATATCAACATAATTTGAGGACTTCTCATAAGACCAGATGAGAACACTCTTGAAGAGTATAATAATACAATTCTACATCAATATGAGTCCTAAATGGTTGGCCCGCCTATTTCCTCTGATATAGGAAAATATAGAGTTTGTGGTATTTTAATTCTTATATATAAGCTATTATTGATCCTGTTGGTGTTTTAGTGTGAAATTTCGATAGAGAATATGGCTCTTAGAACTAACAGATTTAGTCTCTGGGATATATGTTGTGACTCAGATCATCATCCACTCACCCTACCATTAATAGAGAGGAGGGTTTCTTCAATACTTCTTCCGATGAACCCCTTATGTATGATGGGTAAATTTTCATGCATGAACACATCACCAAAATCCAAATATATAATGACGATATTTTGGAAATAATTTTGGGTTTCTCATGGGATCCCTTCTTCAGAATAACACATTAACACCTTCCAATCATGGTCTTCCTTACAGTGAAGTCCCTGAACCCATAGGGCTAGGGGAATTTTAACATTCTTCATCCCTCATCTGGTGAAGTGTATACATTGTTCCTCCTCACACCTAACCATAGGGATGGGGGAATTTTCATATTACAAAGACCACCATCCCAATTGGATGGGGGTAATTTCCTCATCTTCCACCACCACATTATGGGTAATTAGGAAACCATCCATCGCCATCAGTCACCACAAATCCTTCTAGATAATTGCGTTACTCCAATCAGTGGGAATAATTTATATCATCCAAGGCCACCAGTGCTTCATAACTCACCACTGAATCAATAATGACTAGGTCTGTACACCCAATAATCAAAACTCAGCCATGTGGCCACATCAATAGATGTATAGGTAGAACATAGGAAATGTTGTTTGGTCACTGAAATATTCATGATAGATAATTAAGGGTATATTCCTTCAAACCAGTACATTTACTTACATTATTTGAAAATTCCATGAAGAATGATTTGATAATGATTCCAATAATGAGGTTATCAAGTGAGGTGGGGTTTATTGGCCCTGAAAATCACAACCCCTACCATTGACATCTCAAAAAAATAATAGAGAGTTGATTTAAATTTAATGGATGGAATTAAAAGTATATTGATGATGGGATTGGAACCACCAACACATGAGTCCACACTCAAATAATGTAAGAACTCTGAATATGGTGCACTAGTTTTGCAAGAGAATATAAGCCACATATCACCCAGTGATTGGTGACTGTATATCAGTTTGAGATGGGACCCGATATCTTCCATCTAGTCAAAAAATACCAATGTACATTGACCTTGTCATGGAGAATGATTCAATAGAACTCCCAACAATAAAGATGTTGAGTGAGGTGGAGTTGATAGGCCCTGAAAATCACTTACACTACCACCGACATCACAAGAACACATTGTAGAGTAGATTTATCATTAAATATTTTCAAGATAAGTAGGTAAATGAAGGCTTGATATAGTAAGAAGATCATAAAACTAATGAATTATGAATAAGATTCATCTGATATCCATTATAAAATAATTCATCCTAAGTGTTTAGGGAATGATATATCCCCGTCAAATGATGTTAAACTACATGATATGTCCTAGTAACATGATATTAACCCCTATGATATATCATAGTTACATGATGTTAAATATAATGATACTTCCAAGTTGCATGACCTTAAAATTTAAGAAAATGTCCTAATCACATGATGCTAGACTATATGATAATGTCCTTAATGCATGATGTTAAATTTCTCATAGAATGTTACTTCACATATTGTTCACTATACATGGGTAAGATCTAGGTGAAAAAATTAAGTAGTACCAACTCTGTGTGTGAGTCAGGCCTGGGGAGGATTTTTTTCTATTCAAGAAATAGTTGTCTATTGATCCCTATTATAATAGTATACATAGTGATTCCAAGATCTCATATCATGGGTTCAGCTGCAATATAAAAAAAATCCCCTTCCATGCATATGGGTTAGACGTGTGTGGATGTTTTTCCATTCAAGAACTAAGTGGGTCTTTATTTATACTATTATATGATATGTAGTGATGCCAAAATCTCAAATCCTATGTCCATCCATAATATAAAACTAAAAAAAATCTCCCCTCTATATATGGGTCAGACCTATGTGTGGAGTTTTCCATTCATGAACTTTGTGTTGATTGATTCCTATTACTATAGGATATGTAGTGATGCCAAGATATAAAATCTGGGTTCTAGGAACCATTTAAATGGAAAACATGTACCCTCAACATATGGTTCAGACTTGAGTAGAGAGTTATTCATTCATGAACTATATGTGGATTGATTCCTATTATCACGATATATTTTTTGATGTAAAAATATCAAATCATGGGTCTAGATACAATAAAAAAGGAAATAATCCCCCATATATAGGTGGTTTAGACCTATAAAGAGAGTTTTCCATTCAATAATTATGTGGGTCATGATTCCTTTTACTATTTGATACAAAGGGACACCCAGATTCGAAAACCTTAGACCATATTCAATATAAAAAAATGACCCCTTTACATATGGGTCAAACATGTGTGGGGTGTTTCTATTCAACAACTCTGTGTGGCATGAATACTACTATCACATGATATTTAGTGACACCTATTATAAAAATATGAGATCTATCAACAATTTAATTAGAAAAAATAGCTCCCATATGGGCCAGACCTACATGGAGATTTTTCTATTCAATAACTATGTGGGACATGTTTCATACCATTTTAGGGTATGTAGTGACACCCACATCCCAAATATTATGTCTATATGTTATATCAATGGAAAAAAATTCCACCTCTGTGTATGTGTGAGATCTTAATGGGGACATTTTAGTTTAAGAACTACATGTGTCTTGATTCCTATCACACATGATACATAATAATTCCCTTATCTCAAATCTGGGTTCCAGCGACAACATAAATCGAAATAATGTTCCCTCTATGTATGGTTTGGAAATGCATGGATTTTTTCCATTCCATAACTATGTTTGTACTAATTCTTATTAATATAGGATATATAGTGAAACCTAGATCCAAAATCTTATTTCTAGATGCAATATAAATGAACTAAATTCTCCCATATGTATGTGTTAGAAATACTTGAAGATTCTTCAATTAAAGAACAACACATGGATTTATTCCTTTAATCATATGATACATAGTGACACACAGAACTCTAATAATTGTTCTAGACAAAATATAAATCAAAATAATTCACACCTCTATGAATGGTTCAGACTTATGTGGAGAGTTTTCTATTCAAGAACTACTTATTTATTGATTCTTGTAGTAACAGGAAATGTAGTGATGCATAGATATCAAAGCACAGGTCTATTCACAATAAAAACAAAGAATTTCCCCCTCTGTGTATGGGTTCGACATGCATGGAGAGTTATCCATTCAAGGACTACATGTTTCTTGATTCATTCAACTATAAGATACATAGAGATGTCCTAATATCCAATACTATGTTTAGCCAGAACATAAAAAATTATCTAAATTCACTCCTCCCTACATATGGGCTAGACCGTTGTATGTGTCTATCTAATAACTACTTGTGGCTTGATTCATACCATCATGGGATACATAGTATGTCTTGTATCCTCTATTTCATTCCCAACCCTGGGCTTCCATCAGCCCTAATCATGTTCCTCCATGAGAGTGAGGTCCATGTAGAGACTACAGTCCACAATAATTTTTGTAGAAACCTATTTTTTTCATATCATTCACTCTCACATGGAATAATATATTGCCCAGTTAACCCTCGTTTCTCATGATGATCATGGATAATTTAAACATAAGGAACCGAAAAGGACACTTTGGATAGTGAAACTAAGACAAGTCTTGGATATGGAACTATGTCCTAGTCGCATGATGCTAAACCACATTACCACATCTTAGTCAAATGATGGTAAACTGTATGACAATGTCCTAGTATCATAACATTAAACTATACAAAAATAGTTCTTCATAAAAAACATTTCTCCCCCCATATGAGTGTGTATTGGAGAATTTCATGTGTTATCCCTTTTCCTAAAAAAGGTTTTCAACACACACTGGAAGACCCTTTAGGGTTTTTGGACCCTTCTTAAATATTTTTTTCTAAATGAACCAACTTCATATCATTGATATCTAAGTTAATACCAAAACATTTCACTTGTTTATATCCTTATCTTGGAACCACATGGACCATGGGGACCTTTTTCCTAATTCTCCCATATAGAAAACCAATAAAAAGGACTAGATGATCAAAAGGGACCCCTCTAAGATTCAATAAAGAATAACAAAAATATGAAGAGCTTGTTTCTAGATGGTGTTTTTTCCACTGTAAACAATGAATTTATTATTTTGATATTGTTGAATATGGGCTTCCACTATTATCAATGGATAACATCTACCCACCAATTTTCACCACCAATTGACTTAGATGTTCTTGGGTTATGATTTACACTCCATATAAACCAACTATTCAAGTGTATTTAGATAACCTTGATGTTACTCAGCTGCTCATCACACCCATTTCCAAACCAATATTTTGACATTTCATTCTTATACCCTTTCATTTCCGGGTATATATCCACATGGAGACCTTGAATCATTAAGATTGAAAATCCATTTGGAAACCCCCTTTTCAAACAGCATGCTTTAGATACATATCATCCATTTCCACACATATAATAAGTATCAAGGATGAATTAATGGTTTGTTTGATCATATTCCATGTCCTAGAAGCAAGAATCTAATGTTTATGAAATTTATATTAGAACTATGTGTTTCTTGATTATTATTACGAAATGATATGTAGTGACACCCAATCCTCAAATGCTATGTCCAACCAAAAAAATTCTAGTAAAATGATAGTAAACTAGATTATGATGTCCTAGTAACATACATTAAACATCACAATAATAGGTATTCACATTGAATATATCATCCCCTATAAGGATTGTGTATTCATGAATCACATGTTGCATCCCAACACCATGAAATTTGTTCAATACATGTTAGTGTTGCCTTTAAGGTGGCCACACCCTTCTCAAATATTATGTTATCCATGAAACAAATTCATATCTTTTATATATAAATCAATACAAACTAATTCATTGAGTTGATATCATTTTATTGTAACCCCAATGGACTGTGGTCTCCCTTGTTATTGGTTCTCCCTTGTAGAAAACTGACAGTAGGGACTAGATGATATAAAGGGACCCCTATAGGATTCACTAGTGAATGACACAAGGCCACATATCTTGTGCCTGAAGTATGATTGTGTCCTTTAGAAGATGTCCCATTTAAACCCAAGAGTTATTATCCTGACTGTGTGAAATATAGGCCTCCACCATTAACATTGGATTACTTATATCAACCAGTTTCCACATATATTTAACCCAGATACTATTTATTAATTATTGACACCTTCTATAACCCAAATATTCAAGAAGATTTAGACACTCTCAATGTTACACATCTGTGTATCATACCCATTTTCAATGAATGATTATGACATTGTGTCCTTATACCCTTCCATTTCAGGGAATGTTTCTTTTTCAGAGACCCAATTTCTCCGAATTAGTCATTACTTTTGGAAATATGTCCTAGTTTGATGAAATTAAACTATATTAAAATGACTTAATTTCACGAAATTAAACCTTATGAAATATAGTTCGTCCTGTAAGAAATGAAATTTCCTATAATGGGCCATACAATCTAAGAATATGTGATTAGGGTGAATTTTTCACCTATATAACTGAATAAAATACGAAAATTTCTTAGCCCTATGAATGAAATCAATATATTTATAGGACCCCTAGAAGACCTTGATATCGAGACTCACTAAGGGAAGAAATTAAAATGCCCCTCTCTCATACATATGAGTAAGAGCTATGCAGAGGATTCTCATTAAATGAGATGATTATAAAATGATTCCTTCCCTTACAATTTTTAAAGGCAACCCTAGTGAATCCCAACCATAAAAATTGAATATACCTTTATTTAACATGGGTATAGTTATATAGACTCTCTCTTCCAATGTTAAAGATAGATCTACATACGACTTGATTTCATATTATAAAACTATGCACAAGAAGGTCTCTTGAAAATGGTTTCCCATCAATATTCATATAAATAGATAAAAGGTCGTTAATGCATATAAATTACCTTGACCTGATAAATGTTTCTGCAAGGATAACTTTCAGTATTTTATGTCAGTGCCAACATCCTTACCACATGACACTAAATTTGAAGGAAGAAAACCCCATCACATGATGTTAAACATAATGACAAATGTATCCCCATTGCATGATTTTAAATTAGGTATACTATTTTCTATTTTTACTTTTTATCAATGGCCCCTTAAGATATTGAACCTAGTCATCCAATATTTAGGGTTCTTCTATCAACTTTTTGAGTACATTAATCCATAAATCACACTTCATGTCCTGATTATCTTAGTTTCCACAGACAATTCACAACCCATTGAAATATGAAAATATCTCTCTATTTAAGAATTTTAAAGGTAAATATGCATAAGTAATATATACCCATTAACCACATGCATCATGGCCCCATGAAAAGGTCCTTCTATTCTTCAAGATTTCGGAAATCATCACATTAGATATTGTTATCATAGTGTAGTTCATGATCATCTTCTGCATGATTGTCCCATACCATTGCTCATGACCCGAGAACCTCAATCAAAGAATTACAACACTCTATTATTTTTATCAAAATAATGTTAGAGTAATGTTGACTCTATGGATACTAATTAAGATGTGGCATGAAACTCACCTCATGTTATGTCCACATGCATCATGGCCTTAAACTATAAGAGCCTTGCTCAAAGCTATAAAAATTAATCTTTATCCTTTGATGGTATAAATCACAAGACACTAAACCAATAGTTAAAGAGGAATAAATCTTGTCATTATAAAAACATGAAAAGGTAAGTCCAAGATAAATTCATGTATCTATCCGATAAACACTTGATATCTTGATTTTTGAAAAAGTTAGGGCATTAATAAACAAGGCATAAACCTCTGGGTTCCCACATTGTGGCCGTAGTAAAATCCAAGCTACGATCACTAGACCCCCTGATAAAAAAAAGTTATATAATTGATTAATCACATATTCTAACAATGATAATTCATTTTATACATGGAGAAACAAATTTTAGGGTGCTCAAATCCATATTGAATTTTACAATTTCCATAAACCGCATTCATATCTTCGAATCCTGGCATGACACGACAAATTCTCTGAGATCAAACCCTTCTACTAAAACCCCAAATACTTGAGTTATTTCTCTTGGTTTTCCCCAATATAAAGCTAGTAACAAGACCTAGATTACCCAATGGTACCCCAGTAGGATTTACTAGTGATTGACATAATGCCAATAAGCTTGTTCCTAGATGATGTTTTTCCCATTGGAGAGCCCCCCTTTATTCTGCGAAGTTATATTACTATTAACAAGAAAAATGGACATCTAGCATTATCAATGGTTAACCATTATCAATTGTTTTCCACCATTAGTTTATTCAGATATTCATATACCATGATTTAAAATCCATATAACCAGACTATTCATGTGGATTCTACATCCTTGAGGTCACATTACTCTGTATTGTACCCTTTATCAAAGAAGGAATGAGATATTCCATTTCTTAAAACTTATGATGGCCTACACCAGGTGACTTGAAAATACTTTTCCTTAGGCCCAAGCTTCCCAAAAATAAACTAAACTACCATAGGGTTCTAGAGCCCTTCTTGGATTTCATTGTTCCCCATATACATCTTTGTTGACCAAATTTCTGAATCTTCAATAACCTTTCATGGATATTGGAAGAGAGTGGGGACCCTATGTAACCCCTATCAGCTCAAACATATGGTTATTTTACCCATCAACTAGAGGACTCTCTTCTATGAAGGAAATGATCTCAAACTCTCATGATCCCTGAAAAACCCATGGAGAAACTCATCACCTTAGGTTGTTTTTTAGTTATCCCCCGCATGTATTCCCCATTTCATATTCCTCAATTATATCTCATGGAAATGTGGTTTATACAAAATATAATCTGACTATCTATGTTGGATCGGTATCTCTAAAATTTTTCCATCAATGGGTGTCATAACCCTATTATAGAAATTCATCCATCACTATTTCTGAAATAACAAAATGTATAAGAACCCTTCATAAAAATTCATTCATTATAATATCAATTAATAATGTAGGGTATCAGAACCCTTCATGGACACTCATTCTTCACAATCCCATCAAAGATGCAGGGTTATCAAACCCTTTATTAATATTCATCCTTCACTAATAGTAATTGATGGTTTGAGATAAAATATCCTACACTAAATCAATTGAATGTCCACACTAAAGACCCCAAAATATCAATACATATGTTCCTAGCTAGGAGACCTTAAACAATAGAAATAGATGGCCTAAGATTAAATACCCTAATCTAAAATAATAGACAGTCTTAGTATAATGACCCTAGACTACAACATTATTTATTCTGAGCTAAAATACCCTAAACTACAATAATAAATTCAATGAGCTAGATTAAAATAAACTAAATCAATATATAGTATAATATATAAGAGTTGAAACTAAAAAAAGATGGTATAATCTATTATTACATAAACTACAGAAAACAAAACGTCTGATCAAGAAGATCATAAACTAAAAAAAATATAATTTCCAATCTAAAAGGACTTAATCTAAAACAATAGATAATCAAAGATAGAATAACATAAACTAAAACTATAAATGGATTGATATAAAAGTCCTTAAACCAAAAAAAAATGGTCTAAGATAGAATAATTTAAAATAAAACTATAGATTGTCCATTCTAGAAGAATATGACCTAAAACAATAAATGGTCTAAGAAGGAAGACCCTAAAGGAAAACAGCTTCTATTATAGAAGACAAGAAAATACAATAATGGTCTATTTTTTTAAGACCATAACGAATCCAATTGATAGATACATAATGATCTCCAGGTTAGAAACCGAAAAATGAAAACGTAGGAAAACATTGAGTGTCTTCTCACTAGATTTTAACTTTGTGTGATACAGAAAATATTAACCACTTATGAAATGAAAATGACATAAAAAATGCAAGGGTAAAAACCCATAATGGGAAGCACGAGACAAATAAATTTTTATTCCTACTATGATTTCCCCATATGATGCTCTGGAAAAAATTAGTGAATATATAAAACCAAAAATATTTAATTATTTTAGGGTTAATTGTTTTTATATTGGACAAAATCAATCTATGCTTGCTAACTCCAAATACATTGGAAAAATATTAAATTAAACATTTATTTATTGGGATAAATATGAGGATACTAAGTTCCATCATCTCTAAAAACTATAAATGACTAGTTAAATCTTATAAGAACATAAACATCTTATATAGACCCACATTATGGGGATTAAACTGTGTCCTAAAAGATAGATCCATGCAATTATCCCATAGGAACATTGGTCTCTACCTCTAAACCTATTAAATTTTGATGACATCCCCTTAACCACGTATGAGATAGATCTACATTAGAGGTTTTTTATAATTTTATTTTATCATAAACCTATATCCCCTATGAATGATATTGATCTACATAGGAGTCCATCTCAGAACAATGTATGGCTTGATTACCATTCCATTGGGATACGTAGTCATATTCAAGTCCCTTAATTTGGTTCAGACCAGAAATTCCGTTCTAGTCAATATTTTTCTATCATATAATTTTTACAAAATACAATTTTAGGATATCCAATAACCAAGGAAGGGATACTACATATATAGGATTCATCAAAGTACTCGTGGTTTATATTATCCTTTGGATAACAACTGAAATCCCGCAGTGAACACTATATTTTAAAATCCTATCATATGGTTAAATATCAAAGCCTACTAGATATTCAAATACATAGAAAAGTGACCAACGTTTTCTTTAGAATAATATTAGTTTCATTTTAATAGAATCTAAATCTATTGGGGATATTTTTTTAAAACTCACAAATTTATACCATAAAATTTTCCATTGAGTATTTGGGATGTTTGACAACCATTAAAAAATACTAAATTTTATTAAATGAGGGACAAAGAAATGGATTATCCTTGGATTTATTTTATAAGGAAATATATTTTTATCTTTCTAAATCCATTTTACATAGATAATTTTTCAAATTATTTTATTGATACCTATAGTAAAAAAATTCCAGCCAAGCTAATTAGCTGACTTACTCAACATGGGAACATGCCGAAGTCTCTTCAACCATTACATAGAGGCAACACATCCAGACAACCTAATAGGTGATGGTGGGAATGTATATCACACACAATGGGTGTGAATGCCATTTGAAGGTGGTCCCTAAATGATCCGAAAAATGGAATGGTGTGGCCGATGAGGTAATGGGTTCATTTGTTGATGGTGATGACCCCCCTTCTAGCTCTAAAGGTGGATGAAACTTGCATCCTTAATAAATAAAGGCATACATTTTGGGAAATAGACATGATATTTAGGATGAGTATGTCATTGTTCTTATATTAAAATTTTATGAACATTCCTGAAACTGCTCAATCAATTCAATCAAAGATGCATGATCATGCCCCAACATCATATTCAACAACTTATCACCTAATACACTCACCAACTCCACTACATGTAAACATTTTCCCATACCCATTTCTTTATCACCACCACTTCTATCTCCCTTGACCTCAAGTCCCTCGTTCATATCTTTTTGAGACCAAGACAGCCGGTGTGGACACCCCAGTTATCAGCATCCTCTGTCCTCCTTATATATGAGCTATATATTACTGTTAATCAATTGAATGAATAATAAAATATTAAATGATCATATCTTCCCCAGTCCAACATTAATGAAATCTACTTATTCCATACATGAGCTTGGTTTGAAAAAATCCAAAACAAAGGAATCCATCTCATGAATCCATCGCATGAAACATTATGGATTATTTGAACCACGTATCCACCAAGTGTTGAATAACTATTGAATTCATCACATGAATCATTCATGGGATATGAAAATGATTATGTAAAAATTATTTAGATAATCAACAAGCCATAATGTGATTGAAAATAGATGTGAACTATATTCCTTGTCCATGGAGAAATTTTCGTCAATGGATCTCAGGAACATTGAAATATTTTGAATAACACGATGATTAACCAACCCATCACATGATTGAGTGAATCCAATAATGTGAGTTTTAATAATCCCTCATGAAAGGTATCGAGGTTCATGCGATCAAATGGTGATGATCGTAGGAAGCCATTAGGATATCACAATGGATTCATGTGAAATAGAACACATCACGTCTTTATAGAAATTATGCACCTTTTAAAGCTATTTTTAGTTAGGTGAAACCCTTAGTGGTTGTCTCTCTATTGTCCACTGAAGTGTCACAAAATAATGAGATGTTCTTAAAGACATCATATTAATCCCTATTGTTCATCAAAATGTTGACCATATACATATCTAGCATCACATGAAGCTGATTTTGTGATCCATGATAGTCTATCATAAGAGATACTATGGGTAATATGATTGGTTAATGATTATAATGGAATTATTTGATAAACATCACAAGATTATGAAGAAGAACATATCTTCTCTTAACAATATCTTCCCATAATTTATATCTTTTTTGGGAACATGTGAAGTCCCTCCATGAAATAATGTGAATCCCTTGATGCAATCATGAAAATCCTTGGAAAATGTAGAGCATTAACTCACAGGAATCTTACATTTGATTACATGATTCTAATCAGGGGAAGATTTCCACCTCCTTAGGCTATTGTATTTAGTGCCTAAACCATGCAAGGTGTTAAAAACCTTGGCTGGTGTCATATTATATAAACCCATTATCCCCTTAAAAACACATTATATGAGGGGTTTATTGAGAGAAGGATGCATGTAAGAGCAGGGAATAGGAGTAGAGTTGGCTAATAGTTTGGGATAATATCTCCCAGTAGTCACAAGACTCCTATCACGAGATCCTACCACATGATTTCATTAGGATAGTCTATCATGTGATCAACTTAATATGACAAAGTCTAATAAAAAAATTAACTTCAAGATAACCCAATAATTATGTTATTCATACATATGACTTGGTCATGAAACTATTTTTCATTCAGTATGGAAAAGCATTACCCTCATGGGTCTTCCTCAATTAATTACAAACACCGATAGAAAAGAACACATTTTTCATAAAAACCATATGATGTGCGGTCTTGAGAAAAGGCATTGGCCATTCACACTTCCTCCCATGAAAATTAATTTCCATGAAGCCTTAAGAATGATACCCTTGTACCTAATGCTTCAATCCAAGAACATGGAATATTTTTCATGGATTTTATCATGGACCTATTCGAAAGACCCTCTCACATGAATCTATTTATATTCAGTGATCACATTACTCCTCATTGGTCTCATGATTCCATCAATAAGCCTTATAAATTTTAGTCTTGAACACAAAATAGTCCTTGGACATGTCAGCCTTCATCACACAACAAGTTCTGGACATGTCAGCCTTCATCAAGTGAAGACATCCCAGGCATGTAAACATTATCATGTGAAGACATCCTACATGTGTCAGTTTGATCATATGGAAGTCCATGTACATGTTATATCTAATCATGAGAAACACCTTGTAATTGTCATCCTAGATCACATGAAATTCCCTAGACATTTTAGATTTGATCTTCTGAGGCACCCTATACATTTCCACTATAATCATGTGAAGAACCATAGACATGTTACATTAAATCTTTAAAATCACCCTATACATCTCATATTTGATCTATTAATGCACCTTGGACATGTAATATTTTATCATGGAAATTACATGATACATAGTATGTAGAAAACAATGGACATGTCTTTCATTCACTTGAGACATAGTAGGTAGAAACCAATGGAATTGTCCTCCATGTCATGATGACACTAAGGATGAGTGAAGCGAGAACCCTAGACATGATAGAAAAATACCCATGAATAGTTTGGAATACAAATACGACATGTCATGTAGAAACATAGGATGTGTTAGGAAGACACCATGGATATATCAGGTGGACACCCTAGGATATGAAAACCTCTTGTAGAGGACACACATGGAAATACACCATGTTAACCCTTATCCAAGAACCTTCTTCTGACTACCCCCTTTATAAGGAGAGTTTCCCTAATGGGTTAGGGTTATGTACTCATAATACATTATTTGTGTCATTCTCTCAATATGGTCATCATTTCAAACAAAACCAATTAAACATAACTTCCATAGTCATCATCACTATTTATATATTAGGTGATAAAGAATAAATATATATATATATGCACATCTATAATAGAATTATTCCCTAAAGTTCCAAAACCTATGGGATAACAATAATTTCTCTACGTGTAATCACCCATTCCAACCCATCAGTGGGATAGGAATGAATTGAACTATGAGAAATCTGCTTCTTATTTAAAGATGATATGTAAGACACCATCCTATGTCCTATGAACTAATGTGAATCCACCTAGTGTATGTCCTTCCATATCATAAATAATCTTAACTCATGGGAATGAATTATCTAATAATTAAACAATCATTTATCATCCATAAATGAAATTTAAGTGGAATTATATATGGGAATAATTTTAAATGGAATCCCATACCACTACCTCAAGTTTGTAAAACCCATTATCAAGTTAGAGACATACTGAACTATAAAAAATATGACTCATGTCATATAGAGGATGAATTAGAAAACTTCTTAAAGCCCGAGTTCCATACGATATTCTATATGAGACTGGTAATCATACATCTCTAAGGGAACCTTTAACTTCTATGACTTGTACAAATTTAACCTCATGCATTGTGTTCAATATTCTATTGTGTGGTATTTATCAAACCACACATGACTCATGTGGGCCTAGATATTGGAAATGATTTTACAAATAGCATGATGAGGATTCCCCTAGCATGGATCCTTCATTGGAATGGAAGCATGATTATATCTCATCTTCACTCGAATGGTCATACTCCTAATGAGTCAATTCAGGGAATACTTATATAAATAAGTCCCACTCAAGGTCATTGTTGTCCCATATTTTATGATGCAGTTTTCTATAATATAAACTATGTGGACTTTGATTCCCATTTTAAAAGGATATGTAGGAATCCTACTTAAAGATCAATCCCTATATTAATTTCATTGCCACATGACATTAAACTACAAAGTATTGTGCTATCATACGACCATAAACTATGTCAATTGATCAATATGGGTTTTAATTCATTTTCTTATAGGATACGTAAGACAATATGTAGTTGTTCAATACCATATTCAAATAGAAATTGACTCCCTCAATGTAGATAAACTCTAGAGAGACTAAATGTGGCTATAAACTAAAGAATAATAATTAGAGAAGATAATAATAGAGAACTCATGAGACAAACGATTTTCCCCATCAACATATTGTCCTTATTAGTTCATTGTAATAGTGGTAACCAATCTTATTTTAAGGAATGAACATATCTTAATTATATAAGAGAGTCTGGGATTATGAAATAATCCCCCCCCCCCAAACGTTTGTGTTAAGCCCAAAATACTATCATCTTAACCAATGTGAGTTCATAAGTGTATGTGGGTTTGAAACCCCAATTGATCCTATAACATTGGAATGTAGGTTCATTCCTTTTCATGGATGTGGGAACCATTTTGAGTTTCCATTAATGGCAGAAAATGGTAAACTAGATATAATTGATTAGGTAACCACCCTCAATAATCGATAATCAAGTGTTAGAAGAAACCACCAACATTTTTTAGGAAACACCAAATAGAATTAGTGTTTCTACATATAATAATAGAAATTTGGTAGAGACACCTAAAAATATGTTTTTAAATAATGATAAATCATGATTATTTTATAAACCAAACATAGGAAAGTGATTCATATTAAATAATATTATATCATCCAAATTTGGATACAAATACTTATGAAATATACTAAAATTAGACCCATAATTTTATTTACATAATGTTTTCTAAGATCCGACATATCATAATAGTGAACGATGAAGACATGTGGATTTTTAAGTGATTATTATTCAATGGAATTTTATTTTTTATCCTCCAATTGGTAGTGGATATCACTAGTACATTAGGGAGACATGAAACATTATTGATTATATTTACAAGAGGGTTTCAGAACCATAATTTAACGAGTGTGATTTGAATATAATGTGTTCTAAAATTGATGGGATATAAAATGAATTTTTTTACTTATAGAGCCTCGATTTGTGTGTGATCACTATGTAGGGGAGGGGTTGAATCAGTGTTCCCTTTTATTTATACAAATTAATATTTCTCAATTCAATCTCTATGAATAATTAAAACCTAGATCCACTCTTATTTTTATCTTATACTAAACATGAAAAATTATATAAATAAAAGGAACAATCATAAGGATTTATATGGCTAGGAACTAATACATGCTCCTTGTTGTGTTGGCCATTGCCCAAAAAATAGATTCTCTATTTTAATATTTTTATCAAATACAATGGTTGATATATAATAAAACTATATATACTCAGAAATTTTCATATAATGTTATTTATAGTTCATCCTACTATGTTACCATAATATGAACTAGCCTAATACTAAACCCACATAAGATACATCTTCTACTATGGATTAAACTGGTAGATTCCTTATACTTCCATCCCTAAATGAAGGAATTCAACTGCTCCCACCTCTTACAGAGAGACATCTCCTACTCCTAGATCCAACTGAGAGACTTTTAAATTTCTTCATGGATGATCTACTAAAATATTATTTGTTCATATTTATCCAAAACTCACATAATATGACATGTTGATGTACCTACTAAAGTACCTTCATAAAGATGTTGGACTTGCTCAATTATTTTTATTATATGTATTTGATCTGTTTGGTCAGTAGAACTATGCCCGGGTTGTTATTTATTCAATATTAATTTACATTTCTCGACTAGTTTCATGTGTTTAAAGGTTTTACACATTATTCATTAACATTTTATGGAATATTTAACATTAAAAACCCAATAAAATATTAATTATCCTTAATTCATGAGTTTCATGGGATTCTCAAAAATATAAACCCTAGAAAATTTATTGACATTATTAATTTATGTGATTTCCCAATTTTCTAAACCTTATTTATTAATCTGAAACTATTTGTATTTGAACACCCAATTTCATGAACTTTATTCAAAGGTCCATGTACTATCTTCTTTATAAAAATCTTTTATGGAAGTGTGATATGAAGAAATCTTCCAAATGGAAAATCATTCATGCTTGTGATGATCAAAATCCATTGAACATAAAAATTAAATGTACAACCGGATCTATATAATCATCCTCCAAATAACAATGTAATCATCCTTATCACAAAAATGTTTCAAACCTGAAGGATAACTCATAAGGATATTGTTCACCTATGAATTGATTTGTGGAACAAGTTATTTAGGAATTTATTTGATTGTTATAATAACATTTCAAATTCTCATGGGATATCTCCTCTTCCACACACAATATAATCTATGTGAAACACTCATCCCTTATCTTAGAGGATGTTCAGATCTCTATTTTTTTGAGAAAAATGAGACCTTTGATATATTGCCTGTATGTCTGTTAGACTAGGTGGTCGTCCTTTTATTGGTAACAATTATAGTTCCTAAAACCCCAAAAGATTACTTTTTTTATTTCATATCAAACATAATTTTAATATCTTTAAAAAATATAGGGAAATTAAATATTTGACATGTGATTTCTCAAATATCTGATATCAAATATTATAGAGCCTATACTTACATGAGTTCATGATAATGTGTCATACGGGCATGCCATGAATGCATGATCTTTAAAATTTTAAACCATGAACTTTTCCAAGTAAATCGAATTGATTAGAAGGCCTTTGTAAATCTATTTTCATTTATTAGTATCATATTATTTGGGTAAAATCATGCATGAAAGATGAATATTGCATGCATGGAGTTCCATCATCTCATCTCCTTGCACTCGCATCTTCTGAACGAACAAAGTATCCTTAGGCTTAACTAATGGATGTCTAGAATAAAATATAGTAAAAAAATCCATTGAGCATCTCTAGAGGTAAAAGATGATGATTATAGAGATCAAATGGTCCACATTAATCGGATTGAGTGACCGCCATTATGTTTATTTTTTTCATAATGGCAGATAAGTTTGTGCATCATCATGTCTGAAAATAATGATATCCTCATTAGGGTTATTCCATTTATAAAAATAACTATAACTATTGGTTTAATTTTATAGTAGGGGATTAACACCTACACACATCCATTCATGCACTTGTTCCTCATGGGTTTTTTTGACACATGATAGGCTTTTTTCTCAAGAATATGCACTCTCACACCAGAATTCACTACTCGGAGCCTTATACATATGCCCACTCACCTACCACCATGCATGTTGTGTGGACCAACTCTCCCACATGGCTGAGTTCATACTCCCATATGTGTGGGGTTGAGTCAGACCATGTGGATGGTAATGATAGGACATATTTCATTATTGAAATACCATAAAAAATACTTCTATTATATTTTTGGTTTAGAATATAAATTCAATATATTCTCAACATCAAATTCTAATCCAATCCTTAATATTACATTAAAATAATTCTCATGAAAAGTTTAATTTGCATGGCCTTCATTCTTCTTAAAAATGTTGAAACATATTTTTATCCTTGAATCGAGTCATGGAACATATGATAAATTCATCAATCATCACAATTATGTATATAGAACAAAAGAATTCCATTCTTATTCACTTTATCCATTTTTCTAACACTAACACATATTGACCCTTATTTACAGTAAATACAATCCATGTCTATTAGTCCCAACAATATCTCCTATTTTATTTTTTTTAAATTTATTTTCATATATTAAAAATTCAATATGTGTCTCAAATTTATTTAAACCTTATCTAAAATTAAATGAAAAGGTTAAATGGGGTTATCTTATTTCTTAACATTAATGAACTGAACTACATTATTTGTTCGAAATTCAATTTTAGTTAGTTATATCTAATTCTTAATGGGGTAACTAGGTTTAGAATGTAAAGACCATAAAATCCGAGAATTTATTTTAAAATTATATGGAATTATTCCGAGTCTGTGGTTTCTAACGGCTTGTAATTCCAAGGCCCGGAGTGCCTGGAATGTTTTTCTGATGTTTCTGAGTACATTCAGGGAACTTAAGAGTGGGTTTTGGTAACATTACAACCAGCGCATGAAATTGAAATATGAGGTCGCCGTTCAACTCACAGCGCCCGTGATTGCTTAAGGGGACATTCATCCCAGCTGCATTTGGTCGTGAACAGATGTTGGTTTTCCAACCTTTTGTGTAGGATAAAAAAATGGTGGAATAAAATAAAATTGTTTATTGTTAAATTTTATTTTGTTTAAATCATTTGAATTAAAGTGGGGTCCACCTGAACTAAACCCTAACTTTAATTCTTTCCAGCCCCCTCCTTCATTAAATGAAGTGATTAGGGGTAAACTCCTCAAATTAATGCATTTGTTCCCCTCCTTTGGGAGTTGTGGGAATTGGTATTTTGGCTGTTGGAAGAAATATTGGAGGAAGAACTCTTCATCCGCCAATGAAAATCATCTTCTTCTTATTCTTCTTTGATCTCCTAACAGAAGAAGGGAGGAAGTGCCATCCATGGAAAATGCCGACGACGTTGTCCTCGACTTCTTCATCTTATTTCCCAACATCAACAAATCCGAGGTACGGGTTCGAGCTTTGTTAATTGTTTCTCATTTTTTGTTTCCCTTCAAGGATTAAGATTCGAAACTGAATAATATAACTCTAATATAGAGGGTGCGGGCCGAATGAACACAGCTCGACCCCTCGCCTTACTTTGTAGATTTTGACACCAATCGCATCATGAGTTAGGGTTGTGCTATTTTTTTCAACGGTGGTTGAGGATCGAAGGCAACGTCCCGAGTAGTGCGCGACAACTTTTAGATCGAGAATCGGGCCACCAGAACTCGTCCGATGACCCGCGAAAGATTCGTCAGTGGTCAGAACTGGCGAACATCACCGGAAATGAAGGGATGGGTAGCTGTCACTCCAACCAACCGCATGGACAACGGGGGCGCAACCGCTTCGTCGGAGGAGTAGGCCACGGCTGACAGGTCGTGGTGGTATAGCAGGAGGCGGCTTAAAGCCGGCTGCGAAGAAAAATGATGGCTCGGGCCACTGGGCTTCCAGGGAAGGAACGGATCTGCGCGCGTCGTGCGGTGGAGAAAATATGGCCACAACCTTGGTCGCGGCGACGAAGGATGGGCAACTAGCTCTTCTGGTCGTCAGAGGAGGCACACCGCAACTACGCCACGCGGGAGGCTTCTGGCCGCTCGAGACTCTAGGGGGCATGGCCTCAACCCTAGAAATGGCTAGGTCAGACCCCACGAGGACCACCAGCCGCGGGCCTCGCGTGCACCGAGCCCATTTTTGGTCGGAGCCAACGCAGGCCAGACCCATTGTGGGCCAGACCCAGCATGGCCCAACCCAAGCCCGGGGCGGGAGACCCCCACAAGCCGAGACCCCCCCCCCCCACGGATCGGGCTGCCCCCTCAGGTCGGGTCAGACCCGCGAATCGGGTCAGACCCCAGTCCGGACCCGGTTTGGGCTGGGTCGGGCCGGGTTGGTCCGACTAGGGAGGATCGGACCCATACCCACTTTGACCTATTTCCACTCTTTTTCCCATAACACGAGCTACAGACGTCCGATTGACAAACCGTCTGCAGCGACATGAAACTTGGAGGGAGATAGTTCTTTTGATATACCCCACATGAGGTTTGGATGTAGTTGGGTTACTACTGGGTTGGATCTAATTTAAATCCAACTGGGCCCTCAGAACGGAAATGCCAATAACTCTCTGATCGGGCGTCCGATTGACGCACTGTCAATTGCGTTGGGTTTCTTATGGCAAGACAGATCTTTTGGATGCATAAAAATGTGACTTTGTGGTAGTTGATGTATATGCACTTTGGTTGAGGAGCTGACCCACCTGAAATCAAGCGTTCTATATGCGGAACCCTGTGGCTGGCTGCATTGTGATAAAGGGATTAAATGTGGGTTCGACAGGACTGAATACTGTTACAGGATTCTACGTGGGTTTGAAAGATCTTACTTCTGTTCTAGGATCCTACGTCGGTTCGACAGCTCTTATTACTATTCTAGGATCCTATGTGGGTTCGATAGCTTTGATTACAGTACCAGCATCCTACGTGGGTTCGGCAGAGTAGATGATTTAGTGGCTACAACTAATCATCTCTATCTCAATACATAAGTTGTGTACCTGTGTGAGCTAAGCCTTGACTTTGTGTTATTATCAACAAGTTATATGTCTTCTTTTGTGGAACGGGTTATGCTTGAGATCAATATTTAGAGCCAGTTTGTATTTGATGACTTAAGTATATGTATGGGAATATACCTAAGTAGAGTTGGATGATACTTTGTGATTGTATTATTACAACTGTAGTTTATCCTTAATGGATTATGGGAGACATTCGAAGGTATTGGGGTCCTTACTGAGTATCGTTATACACACCCCTGCATGGGCTTCACCGACACCTTGTTGTGTCCTGTGCAGATGACGAACAACAGCGATCGAGGCTGAGAGAGATGGATGGAAGGTTTCTCAGAGCTGGAAATAGACAATCTTTAGCTCAGGGATGACTTGATCGAGATCTGTACCTAACCTTTAGGTATGATTTACCAGTGGAGGATCTAGGAGCTGTTTACCCTTTTTCTTGTACTTCTACTACAGTTGGGTTTGTGTACTGTCCCATTTACTTTCATCACTCTATACATTATTTGTACTTTTTGGTTATCTCTGGTTGTGTACAGTCTGTGTGAGTTGTAGGTTTAAAGGTAATTCCTTTCTTTTTTCCTGGGACATTCTTTTTTGGTGCTAGTCGCCTGCCCCTGGCACATGGAAGGCGGGCTTGGGGTAGTCACGACATGGGCACGCGGACTGGCTGTGACAAATTGGTATCAGAGGAGTTGGTTCTACTATAGAACATTGGACTCTGATCTTTTAACGGTAATAGTTTTAAGTGTTTTGGGTGTTGTTATCAGTTTATGGAAACTAGCATTGGTGCAACGGCCGACATATCCATACACTAGGACTTTGACTTCTGATATCCGACTCAGTGCACAAAACTACTGATTGCGTGTGTGTTTCATTTGAAAATTTATCTTTGTGATTACATTAAGTCATCTCACCAGGTATAGCTTATTGACCATGGCGCACCCATTCTTTTCAGGATGGCACTATGTAGAGAGCCAGTCAGGGTTCTAGGCGTTGTATGAGATGGCAGCCCACCGAGCGACGAGGTCTTGGTGCAGGGCCCTATCACAGTGGAGGCACCAGCGGTACCACTATCCATTGGGCCACCGATGCCACCAGCCCTAGCAGCAGATAGTGCATTCCGCCTGAGCGCGTTGCATGAGTTTTAGTGCCCGAGGCCGCCCAGGTTCAAGGGTAAGACGGACCCGCAAACAGCTCAGGATTGGATGGAGGCTATGGTGAGAGTCTTTATACTGTTAGGGACACCATTCGACCTTATGGTGATCCTTTCTGCAAGTCTCTTTCAGGTATCAGCAAGCAAATGGTGGAGCCTGATGCTCTAGGTGCATGACGAGGCAACACTTCTCTGGGCAGACTACGAGATCCTATTTTAGGCAGAGTTTTTCCCAGCCACCCTACGTGCAGTGCGAATATTGAAGCTACTTCATCTGAAGCCGGAAAGCATGATGGTGGCATAGTACTTAGTTAGGTTCACCGAACTCTCGTGCTACTCCACCGATATGGTGTGGGACCCATTCCTCAGGGCCCAGACCTTCGATTAGGGACTCAGGCGATAGATCAGGGCTTCAATGATCTCCCTCAGCATCCTGACGCAGGCGGAGGTATTAGAGAGAGACCTCTTAGTAGAGATTTTACTTGTTGAACAGTCTCCAGCAGCGAGACCCACCAACATGCGTCACGTAGAGGTGTATTCTGCAGCTGGAATCAAACAGATGTCGCAGAAATCCAAGCAGACCAGACCATTCGGTAGATAACCTCAGGATACAGGTTCGGTGGTGCAGGGAACACGAGACAGATCCAGTCAGACGAGGAGTAGGCAGTGCTATGCATGTAACAGGTATGGTCACATGGCTCGCGAGCATTAGACCCACCCAACAAATGAATAGAAGATGGTCTATAGACCAACCATGCATAGAAAAAGATTCGATCGTGTTGGTACGTAGGGTGTAGGTGGACATGGAAGAGGAGCTGGTCGAGCAATTGGCTGTGGGTGACATTTTGAGGTGTTACTGCCACCAACACCAGGATTTCCACCCCGACCATAGGGAGCAGGTGGACATGGGAGAGCATAGCTACAGGCAGTTGAATATTACGATCAGGGCACTCCGGAGATGATTCGAGGTACGGTCTGTGTCTACTCCACCATAGATACAGTACATATAGACATAGGTTCTAATCACTCATTCATTTCCACTACCCTCGTTCAGAGCTTGAAGATTCTGACGGAGCCATTGGCTCAATCCTTACCGGTAGAGACTCATACGGGAGCAGATTCGATGATTAAGCACTGGTTCCGGCTGTGTGAGCTTACTCGGGGAGGCGAGAGCTTCCACTGGGATCTCCTTGTAGTGGCATTGAGGCCTTATGACTTCATCTTGGGTATGGAATGGTTATCTACATTCCATGATCATATTGACTGTATTTGGAAAAAAGTGTGGTGTATCTACAAGGATGAGATAGTTTTACCTTAGCCGGTGAAAAGGGAGCCTTTGTGGTGCTGGATGGACTTACCCAGACGAGGGGGAAGTCTATTACTCATCATTTGGTTAGCCTTATAATTGGAGAGGTTGATGTGTAGAGTCCGAGACATCCTATTGTGGTGGATCAGTACACGAATTTTTTTCTTGATGAGGTGCCTGGACTACCTCTTTGCTGATAGGTAGGATTTTACATCGACTTGTATCCCGAGATGACACCGATATCTATGCCAGCATATCTGATGGCTCCCACGGAGCTTCATGAGCTGTGAGTATAGCTGGAGGACTTGCATGGAAAAGGATTCATCGGACCTAGTGTTTCATCATGGGAAGCCCCGATTTTGTTCACCAAGATGGTGGACGAGCATTTGAGGCTCCGTGTGGATTACCAACGCCTGAACCAGGTGACCGTGAAGAACAAGTATCAACTTCTGAGTATTGATGGCGTCTTAGATCAACTGAAGGGAGAACGTTGGTTCTCTAAGATATACCTCTGATCGGGCAACCACCAGCTTAGAGTACGGGATGAGGATGTGTAGAAGACGACTTTCAGATGTCGGAATGGCCACTATGAGTTCCTGGTAATGATGTTTGGTGTAACCAATGCACCAGCTATGTTCATGGGACTCATGAACAGGATATTCCATCCATACATTTATCACTTTGTGGTAGTCTTCATCGACGACATTCTGATCTACTCGACTACTGAGGAACATGCCCATCATTTGCAGATAGTACTGGACACACTCCGAGAGCACCAAATTTATGGTATGCTCTCAAAGTGCCAGTTCTGGATCCAAGAGGTTCACTTTCTGGGACACATCATCTCATAGGCTGGAGTTGTTTTGGATCTAGTGAATATTGAGGTTGTGCTAGCTTGTGTGCGACCCAGGAGTGTAACTGAGGTACGAAGTTTCCAGGGTCTGTCCGGTTGTTATCGAAGTTTTGTTCCAGAATTCTCCATAGTTACAGCACCTGTATCAGTGTTGATGTAAAAAGTGCAAACCTTCGTGTGGTCAGAGAGGTGCCAGTGGATTTTTTAGGAGCTAAAGTAGTGGCTGACTAGTGCGCCCATCATGCGGTTACTAGAGTAGGACGTTGTGTATGTGGTCTACTGTGATACATCAGGGATTGGGCTCATATGCATCCTGATGTAGGAGCGAGCAGTGATAACTTCTGGTTTTTTTCCAGCTGAGAAATCATGAGAAGAACTATGCTACCCATGAATGGGAGTTAGCAGCAGTGGTCTTCGCTTTGAAGATGTGGCGACACTATCTGATGGGAGAGCATTTCACAGTCTATTCTGACCACTAGAGTCTCATGTATATCTTCTCGTAGAAGGACCTGAACATGATATAGCGGTGTTCGCTTGAGTTCCTCCATGACTATGATTTCAAGATAGTCTATACACCTGGGAAGGGGATCATTGTAGTAGATGCTCTCAGCAGAAGATAAGGTATTCAGCTTCTAGGAGAGGTGACTGAGCAGCTGGCCGCTTGGCATATTTCTTATGTGGCCAAAATGGAGCAGCTTTACTTTAGTCTCTTAAAGTCACACCCCACTCCTTCAGATATTCAAGGAGGCGCAGTGTGGGGATGATGACTATGAGGATCGACGTGCACAAATATCCACAGTGCAAGCACCTGGTGGATTTTCTGTATGTGGGGAGCACGTCATCCTTTTCAGAGGATGTACCACGACACCAGTTTCCATTCGGGAGGTAATGTTGATTGAGTTCCACACATCACATCTGGAAGTACATCCAAGTATGGAGAAGATTTACCAAAACCTTTGACGACCACACTGGTGGCTAGGTATAAAGAAGGAAGTAGCGTAGTTTGTCTCCTGATGCCTCACTTGTCAGCAAGTGAAGGCGGAGCACCGGGTACTTGCAGGCTTGGTTTAGCCTTTAGAGGTCCCAGAGTGGAAGTGGGATGGGATATTCATGGACTTTGTGATAGGAGTTCCACTTACATCTAGGGGAGATGACTCGATCTGGGTGATCGTCGGCCGACTCACCAAGTCGGCCCACTTCAAACCGATCAGAGTGTAGGGTTCAGTAGAGATCTTGGGACGCCTCTCTGTGCAAGAGATTGTGCGACTGCATGGGGTACCTTCAACGATTGTCTCTGATCGTGATGCACGTTCCACTTACTAGAAATGGAAGGGGTTACAGGAGGCATTCGGTACCTAGCTTCGTTTGAGAACCGCCTTCCATCCTCAGACGGATGATCATACTAAGAGAACCATTCAGACTCTCGAGGATATGCTTAGTGCATTCATCCTCGACTTCAGTCGATGCTAGTAGGACCACTTGCCATTGTTGGAGTTTTCATACAATAACAGCTATTACTCCACCATCAGGATGACACCTTTGAGGCCTTGTATGGTCAATCATGTAGATCACCACTATGATGGAAGGATGCCAGAAAGTCGTCACTTGTGGGACCAGAGATGGTACGGGCTACCACAGAGAAGGTGAAGATCATACAAGAGTGGATGAAGACTGCACAGAGCAGGTCGAAGTCATATGCTGACAGGAGGCTAAGTCCTCTGGAGTTCAAAGATGGTGACCACGTCTTTCTACGGGTATGACTTCGACGAGGTCTGCAAATATTTGGTCGAGGCGGCAAGTTATCTCTGAGATTCATCGGACATTTTTAGGTCCTCAGCATAGTAGGCGAGGTGGATTACCTCCTGGAACATCCCTCTTAGTTTCATCGGGTGCACGACGTTTTTCACGTATCCCAGCTCAGGAGATACATGCATGATCCTACTAACATCATAGACTGGGGTGAGCTTGACATCAATGATTGGGAAACATTTTTGGAGGTTCCAGTGGAGATCGAGGATCGATAAGAGGGAGTCCTTAGTGGGTGATAGACACCTTGGGTGCATGTGTGATGGAAGTACGAGAACCTCCAGGAGAGCACATGGGAGTGGGAGGCTCGGATTTGTGATCAATACCTCTATTCTTTCCTAGTTTTTATGTTTTGTCTATCGTGGATTTGAATCTCTCAGGTGGGGAGAATGTAAAGACCCAAAAATTCATGTAATTTTTTTAAATTAGATGGAATTATTCCGAGTCTTCGGTTTCTGACGACCCGTAATTCTGTGGCCCAGAGTGCCCGGAAGGTTTTTCTGAAGTTTCTATGTACGTTCCATGAACATAAGAGTGGGTTTTGGTAACTTCAGAACTAGTGCTCATAATTAAAATCTCAGGGCACTGTTGAAATCGCAGCGCCGATGATTTCTTAAGGGGACATTCATTTTAGCATTTTTTGGTCGTGAATGGAAGTTGGTTTTCCAAAATTTCGTGTAGGATAAAAAAAGGTGGAATAAAATAAAATTGTTTAAATATAAATTTTATTTTATTCAAGTCATTTGAATTAAGGTGGGGTCCACTAGAACTAAACCTCCACTTTAATTCTTTCCAATTCCCCTCCTTCCTTAAATGAAGTGATTTGGGGGAGACTCCTCAAATTGATGTCTTTGTTCCCCTCATTTGGGAGTTGTGGGAATTGGTATTTTGGCTATTGAAGGATATATTAGAGGAAGAATTCTTCTTCCACTAATGATGAACATCTTCATCGTCTTCTTTTTGATCTCTTACTAGATCAAGGGAGGAAGCTCCATCCTTAAATAACGCCAATGGCGTTTTCCTCAAATTCTTCATCTTGTTTCCCGATGTCAATGAATCTGATGTTGGGGTTCGATCTTTGTTAATTGTTTCTCATTATTCATTTCCCTTCTAGTATTAAGATTTGATGCCGCATGCTATCACGCTAACACCGAGGGTACAAGGCAAACAAACACGGAATGAACCCTCTACCTCACTTTTTGGATTTTGATGCTAATCACAGCACGAGTCTAGGTTAAGCGATTTTCATCAACGATGGTTGAGGATTGAAGGAGACGCCCCGAGTAGTGTGTGGAAAATTATGGATCGAGAATCGGGCCACTCAAACTCGTCTAGTGACCTGCGGAAGATTCACCAATGATTGGAACTTGAAAATGTCACTGCTGATGATGGGAAGGTCGGCCGACACTCTGGCCAGCCACATGGATGGTGGCGGTGCAACCAAAACATTGGAAGAGTAGGCCGCAACCAACGGGCCGCCGCGGTGCAGCGACGACCGGAGAAATGCTGACCATGAAGAAAACTGGTGGCTCTGGCTGTCGGGTTTCCGGGGAAGGTACGCCCTAGTGCGTGCCACACAGTGGAGCAAAGGGGGCCGCCGCCTTGGCCGCGATGATGGAGGATGGGCAGTGGGCTCTGCCGGTCACTGGAGGAGGCACGACGCAACCGCGCGGCGCGGGAGGCAGCTGACCGCCCGACCTACTGGGAAGAGCGGGACCTGTCGCGTGGGTCCCACGTGACACAGACCAACACCACATGGAATCAGATCTGAACTACCCAAAAGGCTAAGCTGTTCAGGACTTCAGGGGGCACAACCTCCCCCCTGGATGCGGCTAGGGCAGACCCCATGGGGACCGCTAGCCACATACCTTGCGCATGCTGAGCCCATCACGGGCTGGACCCAGCATGGGCTAGGTCGGACCCACGGACCATATCGGACCCCAGTATAGACCTGGGTTAGGTGGGCTTAGGCTGGGTCGGTCCCACTGGGCTAGACCGCACCCGGACCCACTTTGAAAGTTTCCACTCTTTTGCCCATAACTTGAGCTAGGGGCGTCCGATTGAGGAACCGTCTGTAGGAACAGAAACATTGGAGGGAGACATTTCTTTTATTATAAACAATAGGAGGTTTGGACGCAGTTGGGTTATTACTAGGTTGGATCGAACATAAATCCAACCGGACCCTCAGAACATAAATGCCAATAACTGTCAGACCGGGCGTTCGGTTGACGCGCCGTCAGTCGCTTTGGGTTTCTTATGGAAAGACATATCTTTTGGATACATAAACTTGAGACTTCATGGTAGTTTATGTATAGACACTTGGCTTGAGAAGAATACCCTCCTTGAATCAAGCGTGATTTTTGCAGAACCCTATGGCTGGCTGCATTGTGATAAAGGTATCCTACATGGGTTTGATATGACTGACTACTGTTCAAGGATCCTACGCGGGTTTGATAGCTCCGACTAATATTATAGGATCTTATGTGGGTTCGACATCTCTGATAACTATTCCAGGATTCTATGTGGGTTTGACAGCTTTGATTACTGTACTAGTATAAACGTGGGTTTGACATAGTAGATGATTCACCAGATACATCTAATCATCTCTATCTCTCTATATAAGTTGTATACCTGTGTGAGATAAGCCTTGAATTTGTTTTATTGTCAATGAGTTATCTTTCTTCCTTCATGGAACAGGTTATGCTTGGGCTTAAGAGTTGGATCCTATTTATATTTGATTACTTAATTATATGTCTGGGAATATATCTAAGTAGGGTTGGATGATACTTTGTGATTGTATTCTTACTACTGTGGTTTATCCTTAGTGGATTCTGGGAGACCTTCTGTGGTCTCAGGGTCCCTATTGAGTATCATTATACTCACCCCTACACGAGCCTTGCCTGCACCGTGTTTTTTCCTATGCATATGACAGACAGTAGTGATCGAGGCCGAGAGAGACGGACGAGAGGCTGCTCGGAGTTGGACTTAGACCGGACATGCATCACGGATGACTTGATCGAGACCAATACCTACCATTCAGGTAGGCTTTCCCAATGGATGATCCAGGAGCTATTTTCCCTTTTTTATGTACTTGTACTTCAGTTGGGTTTGTACACTGGCTCATTTACTTTCAGTAATCCTTACATTATTAGTACTTTTTAGTTATCTATGGTTGTGTACAGTCTGTGTGAGTTGCAGGTTTAAAGGCAATGCCTTTCTGTTTTTTTTGGGATATGCCTTTTTGGTGCTAGTCGCTAGCCCCTGGACTAAGAAAGGCGGGATTGGGGTAGTAATGGAACGGGCCCGTGGATGGGTCATGATATTGAAAATATGGGTGATGTTAAAAAGGATAAAATATGTCACTAAATAAAACTCATATTTGATACCATCGTCAATCTCTTACAACTTCATTTGATGGTAAATATGAGAATGATTTTTAATTGATATCTTGTACAAAACTTAAACACCTCAAACATTTCGTGTTTGTAAAATATCAATCCCCCAACAGCTCATCGTATTCATGATCTATTACCCCCTTGAGAATTAGTTTGACATAATTATTGATTTTGTTTATGTTTGATAATCATACCACATCTTTAGGGTTTCTCCCTATGAAGGGATACAGTCAATTTGTCATTATGAAATGTGTTATTCACTATGAGAAAACACTACTCTCCTTAAATTACATATATGTTCGTATACATAAAAAGATAATGGGAATAATTAGGTACTTCAAATGTACTTAGAGGAAACAGTCATAATGATATTATCTTATATTTATTGAATTATTATTATTTTTGGAACCAGGTTTGGATGAGCCTCTATTCCCAGCTCTCACAAAATGAATGATTAATTTTTCATCAATAATTAAAACATATAATGTGGATGTATATTCCTATTTAGTAGTAGAGTTTTTACTTTTCTCTTTCAACATATCATTATTTCTCTCTTCTCGTGCTGGTAGAGCTGTCATACAATTTTTTGTTCCTTTCCCATTTTGTTCATTCTAAAGAATTTTCAATCCTTCATTTCTTTATGAATTCACAAAAAAATTTACATCTCTAACTATCACAACATTCTTTATTTTTAATTTGAAACTATTCTATATATCTCTATTTTTTTGATCTTATCACATAATTCAATAGTGACTATAGCTTTCTTCACCATCTGACTACTGTTCTCATTTAAATTTTTGTAAATAGCACATGGTATGCTAACTCTTCATTTATATTATTTGTGAGCTTCTTGAAAACATATTTCATAAACTACTCTCAAGAAATAATTTTTTTTGAATTTATATATTAGATGATTACTTGGTTGTTGGTTTCTCTTTCTGATAATTGTATCTCATTGTGTTAGTATTTATTCCCCTGATTCAAGCCTCATTCCTAGTAGTGACATGTTTCATTAGGATAAATAATATTTTTTTCTAAACACTCTAAAATACCCACATTATCCATTGATCCTTGATCTTTCATTCGGATATTATTTCTTCTAAAAAAATTATTTTTTATTTATTTTCTTTCATTTTGGGTTTTTATTATTAGGAGGAATCCTTATTTCTTAATTAGTCCAAACATCCTTTGTGGAAGATGCTTTGTCATTTGTTCTTTTGTTCTGTCCAGATTCAGTTTTGTCTCTTAGGCCTACATTGTCTGAAAACAAAATTTTTATATTGATATTCATTTGGTAAAAAATAACATTTTTTGTGATCTCTTATTCATATAGGCTTTATAATATTGACACCTAATTTCAAAAACATTGGTGAAGTATTCGCTAATCTTCTTCAACTCACTTAGAGTTGAATGGCACATATGTAATGTCTCATATAATTCGAATTCATTCCCACTAACTCTTTCTATAAGATTATTCACTATATTTTAATGTTCATATATATATTCATCATTTTTATTCAATAAAATTGTTGTAGTTTCACTATTTAGGAGTTATTCTTTTCCAAGTGACTTTCAATTAGATGATATTATTTTCCTTTAATGATCACCAATATTTTTTATATGTTATCTTATCTCAATATGATGTGTCTTTTCATTCTTTACATGTTTATTAATCAACATTATTAGCTTTCATTTATCCTTCCTGTGCATTATGTTATCATAAAGAGTATCTTATATATTTTTTAGTACCATTATATATTATTTCTCTCTTTAATTACTAATCCTTAGAATGAGACTTTCGCTATTTTGAATTTTCCCATAAAGAACAACAAATTATTAAAGGTCATCCATCCTCTATCCCACTACTTGATAATGATATTTCCCAAATTTTCCATACTCATCATATTTTACATTCAGTACTTATTATTTTTCCTCTCATATTCACCTTTTTTTATTTCTTATATTTTCTCTTGAAGTGGTCATCTTATTTATCAGACATGGTGACATATGATTTATTTTTTGGATTGACATATGAAAAATTTGAAACCCATGACAATTGAACAAATTTAGTGGATTTTTTATTTTTTCCACTTATACCTTTATTAATCATTATTTTTAAAAAAGGACATTATTTGACAACAATCCTATTTTGCTTCCCCATACATAGAATCAAATGATTTTAGTTTTTCATAGAATCTAACTTTACTTTTCATCATATATTAAGAGGTTATACCATCTTTTTATTTCATATTAAAATATAGTCTTTTTTTTCATTTCATATATCATGAGAATATTATGAAGTTCATCCATTGATAAATCCTCTCAATATCCTAGTGTAGAAACTTTTGGATCAAATATATCTCTTGAGTTTCTTATTAACATCTACACAATGGTTGAGTTATAATGATTTTCCCCTAAACCTTTGAGGCTATGAAAAATATCATTCAATGATGTAAATTAATAATTAACACTTTCCTAAAATATTTTATCACCATTAATTTTTTCATCATTAAATATAACTCTCCATATAATCATGTTAGCTTCATTGAAGTTAATAATTCCTTTATAACCACTTTTCAATTTATCATGCACTTCCTTGGCGGTTTGGAGACCCATCACATTAGTGTATACATTTTTTGATAAATCCATCAGGTCCTAATTATTGAAATTTCCATTCAACTCAACATTCCTTTTATATCCCAAATTAAAATTATAATTATTTATAAAGTGTTGAAATCCCACTATAATTATATCTTATACTTCTGCACCAAGTGATAAGTGATGTAGTATCATTATATTTTTCTAGCCATGATTGTTCTCAACAATGAAAATGGGAACACCCATTATGTTCAATTAATTCATCTTACATGTCCTTATAATTTAGTTGAATCGTTCAGGGGTGAGAATGGATCTGATACTAGTTGTAGAGCCCAAATCAATGTTAGATCTCTAAGGGGGGTGAATTAGTGATCCCTTTCTTTTTAAACTAAAACTATATGGCTAATTAAAGTCTCTATCAACTCTTCTTATATATCATAGCCTCAAATAGAATATTTATTTAAATCAAGTTCATAAAAAATAAGGATTTACACGTGTTTTTTCAAAGACATACTCTTTTCCATATTGGTTATTCCCACCAACATTGATTCTCCACTATAATATTTGTATCCATTAAATTGTTCCATAAAAACTGAAACTATATCTACTTAGGAATCCACATTAGAGTTTCATTATACTATATTCTACAGAGTTTCCATAATCCACACTAGCCTGCTCCTAAATCATGAAAATATAATTCTTCTGCTCCATCTTGAATAGAGATACTCTTTCTACTTCCATTTATGACCGTAATATTCAACTACTCTCAGCTCAAAATGATATTCTTATCATGCTCTTGGATCCTTCCAAGAAACATATAACTTTATTCAAGGATTATCCACTATATGATATTCAATATGCTTCCTCTATGATCTCACTTACTCTGAATTTCATGAGTAATTGTTCATGTTCCATTATAAAGAAACTGGTCTTTGTCAATTATTCTGATCAGCTGTATTTGATCAGTTTCATGAGTGAAACCATGAAAAGTATGTTATTTATTCATTATGAATTTTGAATTTTTCCCTCAATTTATGTGTAAATGGGGTTCACATAATATCCTTAAATATTTTATATAATTTTTAACTCAATAACTGAATAAAATCAAATTTTCAAATCATTATTAAGTTGTATGGGAATCTCAAACTTATAAAAAAATGCACATATATTTCGATTAATAGTTTTTGTTCTTTTTCAAATTTATCAAGCATTGTTAAATTTTTCAGAAAATTTTTAATTTCACACCAAATAAATGATATTGTATTAAATGGTGAATGTATAGTCTTATTTATAAAACTTCTTCTGAAAAGTTTTATATTAAGACTTTGTCCCCTTGGGAAACCCTTCGTTTAAGTGATGATCAAGATCTTTCATGCGTGAAAGTTTTATGTACTGTATTCACTATCTCTTCCTACGTCTAATAATAATATAAATGGATTACTCACATTGTTCATAGAAAATACTATGATATAATTCAAGGATATCATACAACTCTTAATGGATTGATAGAACAAGTTCTTCTTGAATCTATTGGAGTGTATCTAGAACAAGATGAATGCCGACAAGATATATCCTCTTCCTAAAATAAGTAGAATATGTTTGTAAAACTCCATCCTTCACATAATGGAGGTATGTTTCTCTATTTTTATGAGACAATTATGTCCTTAGAATATCATTAACAAGTCTCTCTAGCGAAGTAATTATTATCTTATTAGAAAAGATCACCATTCCCCACCCAACCTAAGTCTTTAATTTTTATGTCATATCTTCCTTTATTTCAATATCTATAAGAATATCATTAAATAAAATATGTGACATGTGGGTTCTCAAATATTTTATGTTTAATATAGTGGTTCCTCTCCTACCGAGAGTTCATGTTAGGGACTTACACGTACATTAAATGAATTCATAATTTTCCTCATCTTAATGATTGAACTCATCCCTATAAATTGAATTTACATGAAGTATTCAACAACACATTCTATATTTTGAAGTATCATATACATGGAGTAGAATCTTTTATGAAATATTAAGATTTAATACATGAAATTAATTCACCCCATATCCTCACAATATCATATTCTAAAAAACTAGGTATGTCTATCACAAAACTATCATGGGGTATATAAAAACATTTTTTATTATCTTAGTATAGTCTAGTGCTTATCACAAGGTATTCTCCCATAGAGGAGTGAAAAAAAATGTTGTCACTCTTTGGTAGATTTTAGGAAAAGTTGATTTCTATTTTGGGTTTCGAAATTGAAGGAAAAAAATAGTTAAATTTAATTTAATTGAAAAAAATGAGGGAGACGGTGACTAGGGTGGGTTTTGCTAGACCTCGTACAGTGAAATAATTGTTTTTTAAATATTACCAATTAATCTTTTTTATTGTTGGTAAGAGGGATAATTATCTATCGATTCATATAGATCCATTATCTAGAAAAATACTGTGATAATGACCCTAACGAAAATATCAGGTTAGACATATATCCTTCATATCTGTGTTTTGTCATAGTTGGTCAAATTGATTAATTATGGAAATCACCAAATGGGTGTTTTTATTCCCTCACCAACCATTAGTTATTATCATAATTCAATTAATGTGATGACGATACCCAATCAGTCACAATCAAACCCTAATATTTTCCACCGTATATATAATCGAATTGGGTGGAGGGGAAATGGATCATTGACTATGATAAATAAAATTAACAAAATCAGAGCCAAATGCAATAACATTCATAATTTAAAACTAAATTAAGAATTTAAACTAGATTTTGAAAAAAAAATATTTTATTTAATTGAGTCACCAAAACTCATGAAAATCACAATGTTCCAGCTTCCCCCTTTCCAAATAACTCAAATATATTACACCTCTACTGATGGTAATTAGAGTTGATGCATGAGAGGGTAGAAATTATAGAAAAATGCGAATACAATAAAAGAAAATATGGTATTAGCATAGTGAAATAGCAGAAAGTCATCCAGAGATTCCATCTCCTGTTGATCAACTTTGAGTCCACCCTATCCTTTTATTTATAGGAATTAATCCATCCATGGGGTGTCATAAATAGCCCAATTAATGGTTATACCATCATTATGTGTATTACCAATGAACATAATGGTTTATTCACTGAATACCCATCATAAATTATTATTTGTACTACTTATTGGAGAATTTATAGGTCATGTAATTGGTGAACATTACATGTAATGTGTGGGGCTGTGAAATTTATTCATGATGTGTAATTATTCACATCCTACAAATCTCTACATTTACATATCATGTAGTTTACTTAAACTATGTATAAATTTTTTTTCTATCATGTTTCACCTTGTTATTTCCATTTCTTAATTTTTAAACTCTAGGTTTGGTCTTTTACTATGTTCCAACATTAATATATCATCAAAATTATGATTCCAGACCACTCGATGAAGTAGCGTAGTGAAAAGTGATTTCTTGTTACTAAATTCATCACATTTTACATCATTTTTTGATCAAACTCTATATCCTTCCAGAAAACATTAAAAAAATTAAATATTGGAATGTATAATCGATTAATTTATAAAGAAGAGCCATTTTATATTAAAAAAATACAAGCATAAGATAGTTATTTCATAGCCTCGGGAATGATCAAGGGATTTATAGCATGAACTCTAGAAAATAGAACCCTTAAAGAATCATTGGTGGAAGAAGATGAAGGGAACACTGATTAGGTGATCTGCATTGATTTTATTAGGAAAAAAATTATTTTCATCTATTTAATTATAGAGGAATAGTTCCTACAACACCAAGTATCCCATCAAATATGTCATCATTTGTGTGATGGAATATATTAAAATCATTTCTAATTTAAATTTGATTTTACGGTGGGGGATCAAACCTACACAGACCAATTCACACACCGGGGCCTCACAGGCAACACAGACATTCACTGTCCCACTTGCCCATGCCCGTGCACTCTTACACATAAGTGAAATACTTCACGATTTATATATGGTCCCACATGAATAAATCCTTGAAATATGTATGGACTGACTAACCCACATGGTTGACATCCTCCTCCCATATTCATGGGGTCCTGTTTGACCATGTGGCTTGTAATGGTAGGCCTTCTTTTTTATTAAACTCCAATTAAAAATAATTCAATTATATTCTATGTTTAGAACATAATCTTATTCCATTATCTGCATAAAATCATAATACAGTTATAATCATTACCTTCCAATAATCTTCATGAAAATATTAATTTTCATGACACTTATTCTTCATCAACATGTTTAAACAAATGTGTCATACATAACACAAGTATTGAAACATATGATCAGTTCATTAGTCATCACATTTCTATATGAAGAAAATAAATTTTATATCCTTCTTCAGATTATATCTTATTACAACTCCAACACATATTGACCCTAATTGAAAACAAATAAAATCCCGGTCCATCATCCCCAATAGTATAATGTATGTAATTTTATGAAAATGGTAAATATTATAATGATATTTATGATGAAGACGATGATTTATTTGTGTATAAGAACATTTTTATTTAGATTAATGTTGGTAGATAATTCTATTATAGGTCAAAAATAACACCATTGACCATTGAAAAGTAGTTCGAACAAGTAAATATTTGTAGAAAGCTTCCCATACATCATTGTTTTCTCGATTCAAAATAAGAAGTGGTAATGAAGAAATAAATAATCAATATTAGGTAGATGATATAAATAAATAATGGTATTATATTTTAAAGGAAAACCCTTTGGAGTTGGTTACGAGGTCAGCAGATAGAAATTTCATTTGAACAATGTGGGTGTTTTATAACATGTTGAAAGATAAAGGAGAAGATATGTGGAATAAATTAAGGGTGTTTTGTATTGGTTATTCTTATTTTTATGGGATTTCTTTTAGTGAGACTTTTTATATTGTTTAATGGATTGAGTCCATATGTATTTTTATTTCCATCAATGCTCATATATGATAAAATATTTTACATTATCATGATGTCCTACCTAAGTAAATTTTTTGAAGAAGAACAGTATATTTAGATACTAAATGGAATATTTAATAGAGATAAGGATGGATGTGTTTTCAAGTTTAGTAAGTCAATCTATCAATTAAATCAATAACTAAAGGAATATATTGAAAGATGAATTGATTTTTAAAGGTTCTAATTTTCAGAAAAGGAATAGTGGAAAACAACCTTATCTTCAATGAATGTAATGATGTATCTCTCATTTTTACAATATATATAGATGATATTATATTTATTGGATATAAATATGGTTTTATTGGATTTTAATTATCAAATGATATATTTATTTAAAATGTTAATTTTTTGAGAGAAGATTTTTTTTGTTGGGTCCCATCATTTCCCAAAAGGAGGATAACATTTTCATTTTTTGAGAAAAGTATGAATGAGATGTTTTCACGAATTTCCGTATCAAATAATAAATACAATTTAAACTCTAATTTAATTGGGCACTAAACTATATATATATGTATGTTAAAGTGAAAACATTGAATTAGTTATAGATTATTAAAATCATTGGGGGTTTAATAAAGATGACTAATTATATACTATATATCATTTATATTGTAAAACATTGTGATAACTCTCTGTATAGACCAATGGATTAATAAATAAAAAAATTGTGGGATTTTAATATATATAAAATGGTTTTTTGACTTTAGGATAGAATTTTTCAAAAAAAATGATATCTATGGTTTTTTTGATGAAAATTGGAATTCAAGTATTGATGAAAAGAACTTAACCTACAAGGGGGTATTATTTTTAAAATATATATGTGTGTATTATATAAAAAAGATACAAAGTTACATTACATTGAGTATATTTGAATTGGAGTATGTCTATTGACATAAGAAAAACTAGAATTGATGTGAATGAAAACCCAAATCAAAGATCCTATGGTGAAGGTGAAGTTACCATAACCTGTGAGCTATGATAATCAAAGTGAAATAAATAATTCAAGAGATTTAGCTCATGAATATTTATTGAAGATAATAAATATTAAATACCAATTTCTAAGGAAAATGGTTGATCTTTTTTACAAAATTTTGAGTGGGTTTCCAACAAATAGGGAGTGACATGATTTTTATAAATCATTTTTTATTATTTTATAGTATTCCTATAATGTTTCATGAATTGTTTTAATAAAATATATAGTTTATCTATTGTTTGTATAATTATTTGTAGTTATGAATGATAATTTAATTTTAATCATAATTTATGTGATTATAATTTTTTAAATAAGTAATTTGAATTTTTATTTACTTTAAATTGACTCATTAATGTTTTGATGTCATTGGATATAAGGAATGGGGGGATAAAAAAGTGTAAAAGGTAATAAAAATTAATGTATATGATTTTTTATGAATAAAAGGATTCATAAACATAGTAATGTTATTTATTTTATTTTGATGAGATAATATTTCAGGTAAAATTCCATGTGTGTCCGAGCGTAAGGTGGTATCACAAATCAAAAATAGTATTTACTAACCACTAACTGTATTCCATAGAAAATTGTGTCTTATAATTTATCTAAAGATAGAATCAAAATCACATTATTGTTTCATGTTCTTCATCTTATAAATATTTTAAATCAAGGGTTTACCATATTTTGACTTACTAGAATATCATTATCATTTACACTCTTTGGAAACATTCCTTATGGAAACATTAACTCTAATGTGATATGTGCTATGTCCTAGGAAAATGTTCATAACTCAATTATGTGTTTCCTTAAACTTAATACAATGTTAAATTGGATATTTAATAGACACCATGATACTATATATTTTTATAATTTTTAATTTTTAACAGACAAGGATGTAGAACCTATCCAAAACTAAAGTATCTCATCAAAAGGAAACATCAACAATACAAAGTTTGATTAGCTAATGTAGGTTTTGAGCACACACCAAAATCATATAATTATTGAAATATTAATGTTGTGAATCCTCTCTAATTCTATATATGCATCCGAAATTGACTAAGTTGGTGCTTCTAAATGGTTTAGACTTAATATTTAGAATTTTTTAAATTCTACTAGTCTGACATTAAAAATTTGTCAAAAGTTTTTTTTGTATGTAAAAAAGAATTAATAATGATCCTAACTTAATAAAATAGAAATAAGGAAGAGAGAATGAGAAACGAGAGTAATTTATCAGCTATATATCCATGTGTAATATATTCAAAGCTTGTGGGGAACAAGGTAATACATGTATACTCTTGTCTAAAAAAATAAGGCAATTCAATTACAAGTTGTACAAATGATAACCTATCATTTGGATAGAAAATATAGAACATTTGAGGAAGGGTTTTAGATAATTTGGAATGAATTTATGTTGTCATATATGAGATATAATAATTTAATTATCCCATTGAAAGTCATTGAAATATGAGAAGTCATTTTTTGGTAAGTATTGTTGCTTCAGAATGGTTGAAATTTTGAAAAAAATTATGAAATTACATGAAAAACGACACAGTGAGACAAAATTTAAAATTGAAGGTGATGAATTATTTTAGTTGATGAAATTTTAGAATAAATAATACACATATGTGTAACTATAATGATGTTACCTAAGTATAACATAATTTTTATCAAAATCTTTGTTAGTTTCATCAAAGATATTCAAAAAAGTAAATCAGTCTTCTTTTCAAAGGCATTCAATATTCCCCAAATGTATTAGTTAATTTAGATGGGATCAGGTGGTCTCCATTAAAAAATAAGAAACATTTTCACAATGATCTAATGATGTTGGAATCATTTCGATCCAAATATAACTATAGTTTCAATCTACAAAGAGATAGAGTTGGGTCACATGGATTATATAAGAACCGGGGATTTTGGTATGGTACATCCACATTTAAATTCAGATAAAACCTATAGATTTAACTTAATAAAATTTACCAAGGGAGTAGAGGGTGTTTTATTATATTTAATGATATTTTGGGTCCTAGAGTTATATTTTTTAGAGAAGCAAGATGAGGCACATGTTTAGCTAAATGTTTGGATAACTAGGTACCTCAACTGTAGAGACCCTAAATGGAGGAGAATGGTTTGATTAATCATTATAATATGACCTATAAAATATGTGAGCTATGTAATAATTTGAACGTTTACTTTTCATGGTTTTTGTATGATTTTTCTATCCATGTTCTAAACCATTGGTGGTGTGATGCACTTAGAAAGTAGGGATAAATGGTATGGAAAATAATGTGGCCAAACTATACACCCTATTAAAAAAGATAAAATACATATTTTTCATCTTTTACATTTAAGATAATAAATATATCTCTTCCTCAATCATTTACATAGTGCCTCCACCATAGCTCTCCCTCTGCCACTCCTCAATGTTTTACTGGATGTCCCTCGTACGGCCATCGATTAGTTTACCATCAATCAAGTCGTGATAGCCTTAATAAGGGAAACAATTCGTTAGCTTCACTGAAATTTGTTTTTAAATAATAACCTTTTCTAACATATTTTTCATTTATAACCTATTTTCATGGATTTTTTTATGATTTCTCTTAATGAATTATAAAATTAAAGTAGATACAAGAGGATGAGGATTCCATGGGACCTAGATAAGTTTCTATCGATTTTCATTAATTTTAGGAGGTTTTTATTTAAAATTATTTTACAACATGTTGGGAATTACAAGTATTTACACTAAATTGTGTAGTGTTTTACATTTTATATTTAAACCTTTACCTGAAAATTCGACAAGTCCCATTGGAACTATTATAGGTTCAAGACCTCAACTTGAACCACCCCATAGGATATGTTTGATTAAATCCCCTTCATAACCACACTTTACATATAGCCAAAACACCCCACAAGTTGCGTAAGTTTTTAAAATTAATATTTGAATGAAAAAATTAAATAATTGAATTTTTAAAATTTTATGTATACTTTAATTAGCCTTATAAGATAATACTAATTTAAAACATTGAAACTATTATATAATTTGATGAAAATTTTATAGGCATGGAATTCCCTTGGGAATCCTTGTATTCCTTTGGGAATTCCTAGAGCGATCCCATAGGACACCACCATATTCAATAATTTTTATTCCAAGTGGTACAATAATACTAGATTTGGTCACTCTCTTGTATTGATGAATGCCTTAGCTCCATGACATAGATTTTTTCCCCTCTCCAAAAAATTTAGAATTATTTGGATGATCTCTTAGGTTTGGCCTAATGTATCCAGATAATTAATTTCTCATATTATCCCATTAGATTCCAATTGAGGCTTACCTTAATCGCATGGCTAGTTTTACATGGTTTGGTTATATTTTTTAGGATTGTAATTCCAAGTGATCACCACTTATATTACACTCAAAATCAAAAAATCATGCTCTCAATTGATTACAATGAGTGGGATCTAATTAAATAGTCATGAATTCAATTAGACTTCCATTGATTCATTTTTGTTTTAATTATACAATTCCTTATTAATGTACCTCAGGTTGTAAAATGTTTTAAATTGACATATATTTAAGGATATTCTAATTATGCCAAAGATGGTAGGCTGGGTCCTGTATCCCATAAGGAACCTGAGATTGAGATGGTATCAACATATTTTGATTGGTATATTTATTATACCTTCACACAATTACATATTACATTTATAGAATGTATTTTCATTAGAAAAAAAGGTGGTAGCCTACTGAGTTGTTCACAAATTTTGTTCATGCCACCGTTTGGTACCCAAGTAGATTTCATGAATGAAGGTAAGCATAAAGAGAAGTCACTATCCATGGATGCTTGATCTCTTTTAGGATTGGAAGTAGAGGAATAATACACTTATCAATATTCCCATGAAGATGTTTTTTTGGGTTATCTATTTCCTTTGGAATGTACTGTTATTGTCTATATATCTATTACCATGAAATTCCTTCTTCATACATTCTATCTCTATGACACAATATGTACAAGATACAAGTGATTTCCATATGTATGTTATTTTTTATTTGGTTGGATCATGATATTCCCTTATCCTTCCACTACAATTCATTTTTTCCACTATGTCTCACTAGGATAAAGGGTGAACGGTATCCCCATCATACCACCATACACCCCCACTTCTATTTGACCACCTTTGGCATATGAGGATGAGTTATTGAGTCCTTATAGCATACTAGAATATTTTTGTGTTTATTAAATGGGCCCGGGACATCACAATGTTTTTTTCAATGATTTTTCACTTCCTTGATCTAAATATTTAGGGTTTGTAGATAGGAGTCTAGGATGTTTTGGAACATGGTAATAAGTCCAGTTTGGGAGTAGGTAACTAACATGCAAGGGAAAATCGATACTGACTAGTATGGGACTCATTGTTCTAGATTTAAAAAGACATATTTATAATATTTTAAAATTTCGGTAACATATGTGATTTATGATGTTAGGTTTTATATTTTTCCACCATTATTCATATAATTAAAAGTATAATTATATCATGTATCATCATAAGAATTTATGAATTTATATGTCAAACACATTTAATGCAATTCATATTTCATTGCATTTTATGATTATTTCATAGCAAATGTGTATTGAATTATTTTATTGTAACTACTAAAGTTTATTATAGGAAAGAGAATAAAAAAATAGTTGTATAATGTTTCCACATCAATCTAAACATTTTTTTTCAATACTGCTCAATGATGACACAATATCTAACACATTTTAACATAGTTAAAACTATATAAGTTTAGTTACATATGCTGAAACCTTAATGTGTTTACAGTTAAATGTAATTTAATTTTCAATTTATATTGTTAGGACTTGATAAATTGGGATTAAATATCTATATAACTAAACTATATTATATTTTCCTACTACACTCTAATACCAAATTTTATGAAACTAGTTTAAATTAAATGGAGTTCTACATGAAACTAATAAAGATTGAATATTTATAAAATGATAAAGAAAAGCCATATAATTGAACCATTATATGTCATCTTACTAAATTATAACTCGTGAAAAAAATGTTTTTAGTTTAATTGGGATACAAATTATAACATGAATAGTATTTTCCACAACAATGGGTAATTGAACCCCATATAACTAAAACTCCATGAGAAGAACGTGAAACTCACCATATAGAATGACTTTAGAATGGTTAGTTGGGTTTGAGTATGTTGGGTATTATTCCCTTGTACCTATCCTGTTTTCCAATCTATAATCTATTTTCCTTGGATCTTATTCTGAGGAATGTTGTTGGAATTGTTGATATGTTCATCCATGATAAACCCTAGTTGAGATCCAAGAAGTTACTGAAGACCATTCTCATGGAGAGTAGCAATATTAACCATCTATAATGCCACCTATGACACGTCCCAAAGTACGACTTATTGTTCTAGGACTAGGAAATAATGCTCAAATTTGATAAGGTTTCCTATGTCTAATTCATTCTATAGAGGGTGGGTTCACATGAATCCATATTGTAGAATAGACCTAGTATAGTGTCAATCCAATAGAATAATGGGTCATCTGTAGATATTTCATATGATATTTCCACTAGTTATGAATGAGAGAGGATACACACCATTTATGAGATATAGAGTGGTATATATGGCTCCACACATGGAAGGAAGCCGGATTACTACTACCTATTAATGGTTAACTGGCAGTGGAGGTTGAGGGAGCTATATACAATTTTGTTGTTCTAATTGAGTGGAACTTCTTAGGTAGGTCAGGTTGTATCTCATGGTTAGGGATCATTATAGTAGTATAATATGGATCGTATACCTTACGAGAATAACACCATGTCATATTTAGTACATGGTTTGATTTTATTATCCTGGACTTTAGTGTCTACCTTTTTACTATGTTTCTTGAAACATGATCATATATATAACTTTAATGGAAATTCTTGGTCTTAAGATTGAATATTGTAATATTTTTTAGTCTATTAACACATTTTTGGGTACCAGACTATGGATTATTCACCAATGTAAAGAATATCCTCAAAGGATAGGTTCCTATCAATTCATATATAACCTTTTCATCATTGACAGAAAAGGTTTTTACGTCATTATTTTGATGGACTAGTAAATTTATTTCCAAGACCATATTTATTATTAACATTAGAGGGTTTATTTCTCATCACCTGAGGGTTGTAGATATATTCACATGGAATAATGGGATGTCAAGGATACGTAAGAAGAAAATGATCTTCATGGGATTTATAAATTGTAAAGCCAAAATTAGGTACCTTTTCTAGATGAAAATCTAGGATGAGAAACAATTATTCCTCTATTGGTGGAATGTTATAGAGATGTATTTCATAATTAATTTTCCATGATAGCTCCTGAGAGAGTAGTAGGGTTCACTATTGAATTTTTTGTAGTATTAGAGATTATGTATATTACACTATCAAGGATGTCTCTTATTTAGATTCAGGAACTAAAGAGGGAATTTTAGGACATGGATTCCAATGTGTTTATATGACCTAGTAATTATCTATGTGGTTCATTTATATTTTTTTTCAATAAGGAGTATGGTACATTACGACTCTGTGTAGATTATCTGGGATTTAATTAGCATGAATTTAAAAACCAGTACCTACATCCTTGTATAAATGATCTCTTCAACTTGTTTTGAGGGGATAGACTCTTCTAGAAGATTTATTTGACATTGAGCTATCATAAGGTATGAGTTAGACCCTTAGATTACCCCATACAACATTATGAATAAGGGTTTTTTTATGAATATATAATGATTCCTTTCGATCTTACAAACACACCTACTATCTTTAGGTATTTCATGAATCGACAATTCTATCCATACCTATATGCCCTTGTTTTCATTTTGTGGATGATATATTTGTCTATTCTCACACTAAATACAATCATTAAAAACACCTTGAAATCATATTGATTACACTAAGATATCATAGGATATATTCCGATATCACAAAGTTCTATATTTGGATAAAAAAGGTTCACTTCTTTAATCATAGTATATCCATATTAAGGGTGTATTTGGAACCATAACGGGCGAGAGTTATTGTTTTTTAATTGAAACCCAAATTTTGTTTTTATATTTTTGGATCATGGTATTTTATATTATAATTACTGAGTCACCTTTAATTATTTCACCTCAATAAGAACGACTTAATATCTTAACCAAGAAGGGTATTAATTTTACATGGCATGAAGTGTGTGATATGACCTTCTAGGAGAAGAAATAATGCTTGACCTCAAATGAATCATGATTCTTCCTGATCCTAGTAGATGCTACAAAATTTATTACAATGAACCATTTGTTGGGGATGTGAGATATTTTTATTCAAGGGGGAAAATTTTTGTATAATTATTTTCTATAAAGGACCCAAGTTATTAATTACCAGAAACATGAACTCATGTTAGTATCTTTTGATTATATATTTTGTTTCTAGTAGAATTACCTCCTATGGGAATGGATAATGGTATACACATAACATAAGGCCCTCAAATACATATTATCTTAGTATGATTTGAATTTGAAATAATAGAGATGGGTTGAATATCTTTGGTTTTTCAACTTGAGCTTACTTACACACTAGGGAATGTCAAAGTAGTTCTTGATTATTTAAGTCTAGAAACACATTCTCTAGTAGTTATGAAAGAAAGTATCTAGTTTAATTTGAGGTACCTAATTTTTAAATGAATCTCTATGTTCATGAGTGTCACATTCAACATATCCTCGTGGATATATTAGTAAATTCATCATATTTGGATCGATTAATGAAGAGGAAAATTTCTCATTTCAAAGGCTTGGATTTGAGTGATGTTGTTTCTAGTGATGACCCACTACCTGATTAGGTTGTTATTGAGGATTTTATACTGTATATTCATGGGTGTGTTTGGGTTCCAACATACATTCATGAAGAACTGAGGTGATAATATCATTCAATAAATCAGGAGTAAATCCAAGTCTCACAAATATATATCATGACATGTGGCACCGGTATTGGTGGAATAGGATTAAAAAGGAATCACTTTCTTTATTACTTAGTATTCTACCTTTTAATAGGTTAAAAAGGAACAACAATGGACTGGTAACCCTATAAAACTACCACCCATCCCAAAGTAGAAAGGGGATGACATCTCTATCGATTTTTTGAGGGGGTTACTGAAGATTCCCCAAGGCATCGATGTTCTATTGGTGATCAAGGAAAGGATAACAAAGGATGACCACTACCTACATATTTGGAAGAGATTTTTAGTGGATGGGCATGTGGGGATCTATTTATAAGAGATAATATATATTCATGGGATTCGCAAATACCATTTTTCAAGATTAGGACTCTCGTTTTACTTCTCAATTTTGGATGGAGAGGCATAAGGGTCTTGGTTCCTTGGTATATCTGAGTACATAATACAACTCTCAGACTAATAGTTATTCTGAGCACACTACCAAGGTATGGAAGAACTGTTTAGTGTTTGTGACATTGATTTTGGAGGCTCTTTGGGAAAAACATTCTACTTGTTTAGTTTTATTATAATAATATTTTTTTATAGATTATTCAAATGGATTGATATGAGATAATATATACATTCCATTTTTCTAGCCTCTATACTGGTTAGAGACATAGGATGCATCAATACCAAAACCACATCTCATTTAGGATATATCAAAGAAGGTACAGTTGGTTAGAGATTGTATGGCTATGGATAAATCTGGGAAGAAATCATATACTGATCACCATCACTGACTAATAGATTGCGGGGAAAGGGATAATGTTTTACAATGAGTTTCACTAATATTTTTTAATTGAAAGATTCAATAAAAAGTTAAACTAACACCAATATTCATAGGTCCTTTTGTGATATTAGAGAGGCTTGGGAGAATAGAAAATAAGATATCTCTTCCTCAGAGATACCATTCTTTGCATGTTGTCTTCTGTGCTTTTTATCATTTCTATTATTACTAAGACCCATCTCATGTATTTGATCCTAAGGATTTTTAGTTTGGGGTTTATTATTCATTGAAGGATTATCATGTTTGTATCATCAACTCTATCATGAAGAAACTCCATGGAAGGATAGGTACTATAGAATGAGTGTTATGGGAAGATGGACATATTTAAGAGGAAACATGGGAACATGAGTCTAATATATGAAAGCATTGGAAAATTTGTTCTATGATGCATCCCAACCTCCCTCAGAAGGGAAAATCAGGGATGATTTTTCTTAGGGAGGGGAGGTTGTAAGATCTAGGTTCTTCAGTAAGATATTAACCCTTTTAAATTCTAATTAAACCTACTATTTTACTTCAATGGAAGTTCTCAATGGATTAGATGATGATTTTGGAGATTTTGGTAATGTTCTGACCCATATTTCTACTTTTTGAAGATGCAAGATGAGATTGACAATTAGGGCACGATTCAGATAATTGTTCACCTTGACCATACAACCTAAAAATGTTGGGGTATGGTTTGATAAAAAATATGATTAGGGCCTATATGACTTGATATATATGTAATGAATTAAAAGTTTAGTAAACATGTATTTCATATCCATGTGCCAAACCATGAGAGGTTTGGTGCTCTTAGAATGTAGGGGCACATGGTTGGTTAATGATTTGGCAAACTGGGTGCCCAAACTATATCCCCTCTTAAAAAGGACAAAAATATACATTTTCCCTCTTCTCCTTTAAAAATAAAACTATTTATTTTTCAAACATATTTTCATAGTGCATCCACTTTATCTCTTCATATTCTTCTATTTTAAGGTTTTGCTGGAGCTCCCTTATCTGACCCATGATTACTTCATTTTTAGTTACATTGTAACAACCTCAGTATGTATAAACCTATATTATCTTCATTTATCTTTTTTTATTTGTATCTAAACTTATTCGTCCATATTTATTATCTATATCCTATTTTCAAGGATTATTTAAGGTTTTCTAATTTCTCTCATTCTATCTCAAATCTAATGCTGTTACCTAATGAGGATTCTACCATGGGGCCCAGTTAGGTGTCTATAGAATTTACCTAAAATTTTAGTTATTTTTAATTTGAACAATTATTACACATACATTAAATTATGTGACATCTCTATAAAATTTGTAACATATTTAATTTTGTTATGTGAACACTGACCTGAAAATTATATGAGACCCATAGAATAAATTGGATTTTGATGACCACAACCAAAAAAATAATGAGAGATTAATATATTTATGAGAAAAAAATACGGAATTGGAAAATTAGAGAAGTTAGATAACTAGATCATTATGGTTTTCTTATCACTGATTCAGGTGACACATTAATCCTAGATAGTGGTGAACATTTGAACTGCATGGAAGAAGTGTGAGGAAAGGATGACACTAAAATGTAGGATTACATTTATTAATAGATAATGTCTATGTATTAAAATCATGTTTGGATTTTGGTAGACACTCCAGCTGATGTGAATTCCATTTGGTGAAAATGGGTATTTAAGAAAAATATGGACATGGATAGTAAAGAAAACAACCATATGAATGGACTAAAAGTGAAGGGATTTAATAAACACCATGTAATAGAGTATGATAAAACCATTAAACCAGAAGTAATGTTTAAATCCATCAAAATATTACTTGTAATGACAGCCTTACCAAATTTTGAGATTTGGAAAATATATTTAAAAAGTAATTATATAAATTATCATATAGTTGAATACTTGTATATTACTCATCAAAAATAGTTTATAAAGTCAAAAAATGTTGACATCGTGTTTAATATACAAAAATAAATTTATTGGTTGAAGAAAGAATCACAATCATGGAATGTTCATTGTGATGAGGCCATACGAGAATTTGGTTTCCTTGAAAATGAAAGAGGGTCAGGTGTCTATTGAAAGGTAAATTTGAATGATATATTTTTATTTGTATTATATTTTTATGACATATAATTAATTGGAAATGATGTTCAATTCTTGTTGTCTGTTAATAAATAGTTAAATAAAGCCTTCTACATTAAAAAATTTAGGTGAAGTAGTGTAAATTCTAGGGATCAGGACATATTTAGATCAACATGAACAAATTATTAGGCTATGGAATGGTATATATATGACCAGGTACATGAAATTTATAATAGAGAACAATATATGATAGTGTTATTGAAAATTTAACATGATATAAATATCTCCCAGGGAATGTGTCCACAAGTAAAGGATGAGGCTGAATGATGGAGTAAAATACCTTATGACTTACTTGTGGAATATATAATGTATGAAACACTATTTATTATATTTGGAATCACCTATGATTTAAAAATGGAGGAAAGATAACAATATAATCTAAGAGAGATGCACTAGGTATATATAATAACCATTATAAAGCAATTGAGGTGTATAAAGGTTATATTACTCTTTTATGGAGAAGATAAGGAACTAGTAGCGGGAGGATAAATTGATACTAATTTCCAAACATATCATAATCATTTTAAATTGTAGCTGGGTAATGTATTTTTCCTAAATGGGGGTGTTGTGAGCTGAGTAAGCTCAATAAAATCTGTGGTCACCGACTCAACCATTGAATTTGAGTATGTAATGGTTTTTTGATGAATCCAAGAAGGTTTTATGAATACATAGATTTTTCTTAGAAATCAATTTTGTTCTTAAATGTATAGACCATGTTCCAATTAGTTGTGGTAATACTTCAGTAGTGGTGTTTACCATAGAGCCTAGCTCATAATCGAGGACAAATAACATACTTGATAAGTTTTATCTCTTGAGGGGGTTTACATAGAGAGGTGAAGTCTTAGTTTGTAGAGTAGAAACTAAAAATAACATGGAAGACCCCCTAAATGCAGCCATATCTCAGCAAAAGAATGATTCTCATGTGAGTGCTAGCATATTAAGGCACGTTAGCAGTTTTCTCTAGTGGAAGTGGGATTATTGAAAGTGGGTTCCCTACAGTAAACATATTAATGTACTTTTAATACAATTACATGTATATATTGATATATACATGAATTTATCTTATTATAATAGTGAATATAGTTATGAATCCACTATATTAATTGTAATGTACTCATATTACATGTCACACCAAAGGGTTATACCAGTTCCCAATCTATAATGATAACCTAGAGATACAGTTAATGTAATATTAATGTTATGTACTATGGTTTAGAAATATAATAGTAATAGGATATAAATGATGTGTATCTAGTAAGTCCTATGGGAACAAAAGCATTGATACCTCTTCTCATGAAGTTCACACTAGGTTCTCTCTATTAGGTGAGGCCATGGGTATATACCCAACAATAGGAACATCACATGTTTCAGGTGCCATTGTTTATCCTAGTATTTGAATATGAGTATTTTTCTCTATACATGTGGTCATTTTCAATGTGTTCTCTTTGATTGCAAACTATGATGCAAGGAAAAAACCATGATATTGAAGTCATGGTGAAGTATCTTGTGTTGGGTTTTTCATTGGTGGCATTACCATGGTTGAATGATCACGATATAGTTTTTTTCTTTTGAGTTGATGAAGTGATATATTAGGTCTATTTGATCAGGATGGTAGTCAAAGTTAATTTTTTTTATTTTTATCAAACAATTATAAATAAATAATGGATGATGGAACAAGGCATGTATCCTAACTTATCAGATATCCAAAGTAATGAAATTGTATTACACTATGTTTCTTCACAAGAATGGTATTCTTTGTTATATATTTTCCTTATCTCCATAGGGGCCTTCATGGGTTCAACGACACCACTTTTGGTCGGGGAATAGTATTCACTGCAATCATGATAGTGGCCTGGAGGGTCACACACAATAGACTATTCAAGCAATGACCCCATTATAGTGAATATGTGTATAGAACATTGTGGGACCCAATAAAAATTCTGAGGATTTTACAAGTATTAATGACAACTAATGAATAAATATATTCATTTTTATTCATGTATAAAATAATTGGGTTGAATTTATTTATTACTTTTTTTGAAAATGTATCTATTGAATATGTGAAAAAATATCATACGAACGATTATTATTTTAATTTTAAAGGTTTTTTTATTATATTTTGGAATTTTGGGTCAAGTTAATAACTCAATTATACCACATAATATATTTTTTTCGATATTAATCGTATCTTATGAAATATAAATTATGTTAATGACACAATTATTCTAGTATAACATGTCATATATTTCTTATTTATTGGGTTTTGAATGTACAGGTGTCAGGGAACCCATACTGAGTATTTGGATATCTAGTATATTTGTAGAGAAATTCTACCATCCAAAATATTATTAATCAAAATTTAATGAGAGATCTTATCTCTTATTCAAACATCCAAGATATAGAAAATTCTCATCCCATCTTTTGAGATTAAATTTCCTTCAAAAAATGATGGGATGGGATAATGGTGATCATAGAGACATTGAAGGAATCATCAAACTTTGACACTACCACCAAATTCCTAAAAAATGGAATCCCTATAGATTCTTGAAACATGTGTGTGTGTCCTAGATGGTATCGATCTTTAATAAATTGAGTAACTATCACTGAGTACAAGATGTTGTTGAGTGAGATTTGATTAGTATGAGGTAAGAATTCGGTTTATATTTTTATGCTTTTATAATTCATGATAGATCCATAGGATTTACCAGTTCTTGGATTGAGAGAGAAGAAGAAGTTCATTGACCTAATGATGAAATTATTTAAATCCTCAGTCTACTGGATTCTACTAAGTTCCTCGATACCAATATCAATAGGTCTCATGAGATAGAATAGCTTGAATATTTTGGGGTATACCTACGTAGAACATAATATTTCTTAAACAAATGCCCTTGAATGTAATATCATGATTTCTAAGTTAATGATTTATTTCTTTTTAACATGGAATTAACTATATAGAAATATTCATTTTATTTCTTAAGAACCATTTATTATCACCAATGTGTTTTCTTATTCATATATCAATAATAGAAAGGTTATTCTCATAGTTTATTTTGATTATGAAATTATACTTATTATACAGTCCTTTTATATTTTTTAGGATCATCTTATACTCTATTATGATCATTGATTATTACAACTTTTGTTAATGCTTACTGAGAATTTGAGCTAACCAATTATTAAGTTTCAATTTACATTGGTTATTAAGAAAATTATTAAACACGATTCTTCTATCAAGATATCTTGTATGGTGGATATATAGGACATACAAAAGAACAAGTATGGATTGATTAATTAATTATATAGTGCCTAAAATTTATAGTAGTTGAGAATGACATGAGATCTATTACTTTATGATTTTTTTCTAATTAACTAAATATTTAAACATAAAACGTCATTTGGTCGAGAGAAATTGATGATGTAGTGTGGTTTTAAGCTAGACAACCCATGGTTTCATGGGAATTCATTCTCTTGGGATCATTTTCAATAATGTTTCCACAATCATTTAGCCTCAAATTATGAAACCTGTTTGCTGGTATTTTCTCATTCCCACATTACAACCTCACATTCATTCATTCCAACTCTAATGGAATTGTGTCTATCATTATCCTTTGGTGGTAGTCATTCTGGAGGGGGTTACTATTGGTTCAAAGGTCCTATGGATCAGTGTTTGGGATCTCTGTTAATGAATCTTTCATCATTGTTTACTCCCCTCCTATGGTTCTATTTCATGTCTTGCATTCTGATTTAGGTCCTATTCCAAACTGATTTTTGTTCCTTGTTTGGTGTTTATATCGTGGTTCAATTGATCCATGGTCCCATATACTATCTCATCTAGATCTCTCATGCAATACTCAACTCCATCCTAGTTTGATGGATTCCTTGATGATTGGGGTTGTTTTCTTGCTTCTATAATGGTGGTTTGAATTAGTGTTCTAGGTTTGTGGTCAGTTTATTTACCACTTTTGTTGTGGATTCTATGGTGTCAATGACATTTAGTTCATGAATGGATTTAGTGTTGGCCTAGGTGGTGCTACAGACCGGGTGGGTTCCATATGACATTGATGTAATTTTTTTTACCAGTATTGGTTCTGTCTTTCATCATCCTTCTCTTCCATTTCTTATTGTTCCTCTATTTATAACCCCACTCTGGTAAGGTTTGAATATTTCCATCAATTTTTGGGATTGTGTTGGTGGATCCTATGATGGTGGTCCTACTAATAGATTATTTTTGTTTTGGATTGTTACAGGTCTATTAGTGGTATTTTCGTGGCAGTCGCTCTAGTCTTTAGTGCCTTGTCAACATCTGAGGTCATCTCTAAGGATGTGTTGGCATTGCTATAGTGTTTTATTTCTCGAGTCATGGGAAGGGATGAGTTGTGATGGAATAGTGTGAAATGTGGAAGTATGGGACAAAATTTATACTTTTTAATCAGTGTGTGTAGCGGTCCTCAGATCTTATAGGATCATGCCTAAAATGGAAAATATCCTTGGGGAAAACACCGACCAATTTTTTTTTGTTTTCCTTATATTGTTCTCACAGAAAAATAAATTATTTTTATATGAAAAGTAAAAAATATAGTGTTCCCCAAACCTAAAATGGATTGAAAACGTATGTAATGTAATATTTTATTTATTTCCTAAAAATATGGGATAAATATGTCTAAGAATTTATAGTTGATAAAATATCTTGTATGTAAAGTTTGTGTATTACTCACAGGATCTAGTAGTGTGGGTTTGGGGTGTTTTACAAAAACTATTTGGGTTCCATAGGTACTTGAGTAGAATTTATCAATACTAGACTAGATAATGTAATGTTTCCTTTTGATGAATCATAATTTAGGATTCTTGAAATGATAATTTGAATTCTACAACATTAATTTTGAGTCTTCTAGTCTTGTCTATTTTTTTATTGTTTATATGTTGGTTTTGACTGTTCATAGTGCTTGTATTAATGTATATACCAACTAATATTTTTTGAGCCATATTTTTTACAGGAACATTCCTGGTTTAATAGTTTATTAATTTATATTGATGGTGGTAATTTGTTTTTTATTTTTTATAATAATATTAAACTTTAATATTAAAATCATAGTCTCCCCATTATACAATCATTTAACTTCACTACTTGTTGGAAGCCTCAGGCATACATGGAGTCATGTCTATAATCTGGTTGAAACTCCAATCTAGTTCTATGTAGTGTACATTGGTTGTGGGGATAATAAAAAGTTTTATCAGTGGTTTTTCATTTTTTATGACTATTTGGGTGATCCATGCAAGATATATAGCATGGCAGTTCATGGGGTAGAACATTTTTCTTATAGTAGCTAACCCATTTAAGGGGAAGTCCCAAGTTACCAGTGACGGGATTGATTACCATGATCTTCATGTTTACTAATGACCTATTTTACCTTGACTGATAAAAATGAATATGATTTTTGTGATTTATGAGATTTTGGTCTCTTTGATGGAAGAAATAGAGGGTGTTCTTTTGTGATTCATATTTAGAATAAAGGATTTACTTAGTATCTCAATGATTTATTATGTTGTTTATTAGATCATATATAGTTGGTTATTTAGAATATTACTTCATGATAAATATTTTATGTTATTATGTAACATCATTTGAAGAAAATTCAAATTATAACTACTTATGTGTTTTCTATACAGGGTAATCAATACATTATCTGGAAAGGGTCATGTTTTGAAATTATAGTTAAACTATAGTAGTTATATTAATTCTATGAATTCGATATGTATGAAATGGATTCATCTGATATAGTGAATCTATTTATATGTAGTTGGGGATAGTGGGAGCACTCAAGTTGTGATGTGATTATGATTTGTAGTGTAGAAAATACTAGGGTAGTATTTCTGTCATTTCTTTTCCTAGAACCGTGACTTCCATTTATATTTTCATGATATATATTAAGACATGTTATCATAGAAAAATAGCTCTATAATGAATACCATATATATATATATACAAATGTTATGATGAGAAAACCCTATAGAAGCTGGACTACATCCTCTTATGGTACTAGGTCAAGTGAGGATTACTGTGTAGTGATTCACTGTTCATTTCCATCATTATAACACTATGATAACAAATTTTTTATTATAAATTAAAAAATATAAAAAAATTACAATTCACATATGGTATTATTAGTAAATTTTTAACACAAGTATATAGTATAGTTTCAATTGTCTGGATATTTACATTGTAGGTAAATGTGATTAGGAGAGCCCCTAATGATATTCAAGCCAAAAATAAAAAATTTCAGAATATCCCAAGTAGACATGTCTATAATACTTCAATCATCATATTATAAGTGCATAGAATAGGTAAAATAATTGGAGGGGGATGAAATATTGCATGTTCAACATTTCTATTGAATGGCATGAAGCCAAATTCATCCATTTTGAGGCCCAGTGTACAAGATCATTGAAGAGAATATTCATGGTTCATAGTCTCATGGTCAATTCTATAATTTATTGATATATCAAGATGTGTTTCCCCAAATGATGCCATATTTTCATTTGAGGTATAAAATTTGTGTGAAAATAACTTTTCAGTTTTATGGAAATCTATAAAATACAGTATTTTCACCCAAAACCAATAGCCATATTGTAATATGAAAAAGGGTTCCCAAAACCATTACCACATTAGTTTGAAATTAGAACCATGGGAACCCCATTTACGAGTTCAACCATTGGGAAAATCCACTATTTTAGACCCCCAATGGATTCCCCTCTTTATCCTAGAAGTCCTATTTGACCCTATCCTCATTGGTAGAATAAGGGTGAATGTAAAGTTCCACACGAGCCACATTTTTCTCTTGATCGTTATCTAAATAGTGGATGGTCATTTTTAGGGTGCTACAAACACCTGGAGAGGAATTTTTGACACATGTTAATTTTGTAGACTATTTTGATTTTTCTATGAAACATTTCCTTTATGTTTTATTCTAATATATTTCTCCTTTGAATTCATTATTTTCTTATAAATAATCAATATATTTTCAGGTCAAAACCAATTAATTTGAGATTTCCAAAAAGAATATTAGGTTTCTCTGAAGGGGAAATAGAAGCATCATTTCACACTTTCAAATATATGATAATTTTGTATTCTTTGAAAGACCTCATTCATTTCTTATGGTTTAAAACATTACAATAGGACTGTTTTGTTAAGGGTTGGTTATTTGTGGATCATTTTAAAAGCTATGATGGGAATTGATATTTTAACAACCCTCAACCAAATGATTAAATTATACGATGTGTATTATTTTAATAATGAACATACCAATATGTATAGTGAACATGAAATATCCTCCTTATATCATAATTCTTAAAACACAACCGTAGTTTGTCAACTATTAAACTCTTTATTTTTTTTTATTTTTTTTAAACAATTATCAAAACCACCCAATTTTTAATATTTTTTTGTAAAAGATACAAAATTTAAACCAGTAACTATCCTTTAGTGATAAAATATGTTCCACCATATTCTATAAATAAACATTAAAAAAATAATCAATTTTAATTTTCAACACAACACAGGGAAATTTTGGATCCATTTTTGGGGATCAATTTTGTTTTTTATTTGTTTTTTGGGTATTTGGGAATTATATGAATACTTGTTTTGTTTTATCATCTACATTTACATATCAATTATTTTCCAATTTATTTCTAATTTAGGGTCATTTCATTTTTTTTCTGGGATATCTACCTCCTTTTGAAACCTAACCAGAGAGTATCTTATGTTTGTTACACCGATCCAGAGAAGATTATTCATTTAAAGAGGACACGCCCAACCGTGATAATTTTCTAGACCACTCTTCTACTAGAACTTAAAAATATACTAATAATAAATTGAATATCATTGAAAAAAAAACTGGATATTGATAGAACTACCATTTTTTGAAATAGATATCCAACCCCCATACGTTAAAATAAAATTTGAAACTCCTAATTTTGAAATAAAATATGAGCTCATTCACCTTTTACAAAAAGTTCCTAGAAAGTCTAGAGAAGGACCAAATAAGACCTAATATAATTTCATGTTGTAGGTTAAATGTTAAAACAAACTAATGTGTACGGATAATTAGTTAATCGTAGTTCATTCCCATTTGGTTTAGAAGACACCACAAAATATTGGTTGTGTTATGTTAACTCATAAATAAGAGGCTGTGCAGACATGAAACACATTTCTCTTGAAAAATATTTCCCATACTCTCACAGTAGAATAATAATAAAATAAATTTTTAGAATAACACAATTTAATGGGGAAAAACATCAAAAATATTGGGAATGTTTAGATATGCATTGTTCATGTTTTATATGAACAAAATAAGACTTAAATATTTTAATACAATACATCTATTAAGTTTTAATTACATACTATAATAACATGATTAATGCCTTTTTAGGTGGTTCAATGGTTGAAAAAACCCCAATAACTATAAGGAATCTCATAGAAAATCTAACCCAAAACCCAAGAGATTCTGTTAAAGGTCAAGTATAGTGATCAGAGGTGTTTATATGTTGAAAAGTTCTAAATTTGAGAAGAAGGTTGAAACAAAGTTCAAAGGGGAAAGTACCATAATCTGAAAATATTCACTTTCCCAAAGAAAATTACAATATCCTCCCCTAATTTATTATAGTTTCTTTTTCATAAAATATCATTATTATGACTAATTATATTTACTAAGAGAGACTTTTGAAAGTTTTGAATAATTATTTCTAGGATTACCCAATAAAAACCCCATTATGTAAGAGCCATACTATCCATCCAACTCTAGGTATAAAGTCATCCCATCCATTATATAGGGGTATTAAATCCAACCACAATAGTCCTAGAACCACAAATGGATGGGTAGTCAACCACAACCACCAAAATAAAATACTCAATTACAACAAATGATGTTCTAAAAAACCCCATGAAAACATGATCCTATCATAGAGGATGTGATTAAACAAATGTATTTAAATAATATCCAATTCTGAAAAAACAATGAAGTATCCAAACATGACCTAAAAACTCAATTAGTCCAACTCACCAAATCAGTGGTTTAAATCCAATGTCAAGGGTCTAGACCACTACCATCCCAACTTATTGTAAATCACAAATAAAAAGGTAATGTATTTAATATCACACTTTATAGTGGTAATGAAAATTATACTTATAATGATTATATATAGTTGGTGTGTCCTCCTCTTTAAAACTCTCTTTCTCTACCCTCAAAATTTTCAAGTGAAGAGAATAATGAAAAGGGAGAAAATTTAAACACTGATTATTCCTATGAATAATAAATTCCCCCCTCACCCAAAGTATTTCTAACTCCATGAAAATATTTGACAATAAAATTTAAAATGGGATCAGGGATATATTTAATAAGTTAAAAAGTTATCATTCCTCTCTTAGATGTAGTTAAAAAATTCCTCACTATTCCAAATTTTATAAAGAAATTTTCACCCATATACAACGAATAAATAGGAACGAGAGAGTCAACATTGGAAGGAATGAACTAGACATGATACAAATGGTGAATCTATCTAAATTGAATGATCCAAGGTATTTTATGATACCATACATTATATTGGAGACATTTTTTTGATGTAATGCTTAATTTAGGTTCTTTGATTAAAGGCATTCCATAATCATGGTATACATATCTATATGTTAGATATCTTAAAACATGTACATCATCATAAAAATATCTAGTTGGAGCAAAACTGTCATAATAGAAGTGATCAAGGATTTAATAATTTGAGTAAAGAATCTCATCTTTCTAGAAGACTTCAATATTCTTAAGATGAAAGATACTTAGAACTAAGCACTTTTTACACTCTTACTTGGAAGATATTTCATTATACATCAGAGACACTCATCAACATTATGAATGGAAAGTTCTCCAAATAATTAAGGGGATAAAAGGTATGTCTTTTATATCGTAGATTCTATGAACAACCCCATTGAAGTGCACTCTACTCTTCATATTAAATCAATGTGATTTATCTCTAATGAAACACACTAACAACATTCTCTCCATGAACCATAGTATAATTACTTTTCTTCTTATTCACCCTTTGATGATTTGGGATTTAATTAATTTTTGAATTTTGAGAGGGTTTAGAAAATTTTTACTTTTGTGTTTTTAATAGTTAGTGTGTTCATTCTGAGGTTCCCATATTTATCCAAGATTATGAAAATATATTTTACAATGATTCTATTTTTATATATAATATACATGAGAGGATAAATAGATTCTTCGACCTCACTTCCCCCAAATCCATACCCTTAATATAAAAATCATATTCTTTTCAAATTAAAAACTATTTTATATGATTTTAAATATTCATATGTTGAGTGTATTGACCAATTTACCATCAATATTTCCATAAAACTATCTCCATAGAATGAATCAAAACTTATATAACATTTTATATTGTGTAAAAAGGAAATAGGACGGACAATATAGGATATTCCTAAGATTAGATAATTTAATTTTATGCACCAGATACTTTTTTATGATGAGAATAATCCTTTATGGCAAGCACGATGTCAATTAAATCCCACCCTCCTTAATGTGGTAAAATTAGAAGTTTGTAAATTACCAATTTATGGTATCATATATATTATATTTGATATTAAATTAGTTATACTAGTACCAATTTATCTAATAAATCATGAATAATGGTTTTATGAAAGAAAAGGAATGATTTCAGTCCAATACATGTGGAAAATAGTTGGAGAGTCTGTATTGATTAACATTAAATAAATCAAGCTATGAAAAAGGAAAACATTCCTTAACCATAGATTGACCAAATATTATAAATATTGTATTGTTATTCCAATTATTGTTTTCCTGATGATAATTAAAGTTATTTTAAAATCCTTATAGCCCATGTGGATTAAAAAAAGACATAATTTTTCTACGTTTTTGGAACATTTTAATATAGGAGTGTAACTTCCAAAGTTTCCTTGGTACGTTTCCCTTTGAATAATACTATATCTTGTGTTGTACGCAACTTCGAGGTCAAACACACCACAACCAATCAAACAAGCTGTTATGAATAGTAATACCCAATTTTTGAAATTTTATAAATTTGATCATTCAAAATGGACGACATTTTTTGATTCATAATATCGAAATTAGATTAGGTTGAATATTTCACATATTTTGGAAATCAATCTATTTTTTATAAATAGTGAAAAATACTGAGTTATAGTTTAAAACTGGTTTTTTATTTAAATAATTATTTATTTTATTTAAATTTATTTTATGTCAAAATAGATACATAATACCTATATAAGTTCAATGTAATTTATTGGAGTCATTTTATAATGAGTTTAGATATATAAAATTTTATCGAACTTTTTACCGTCTTTTACCCACCACCTAGGAGTATTTCCAAATTTGTATCAAACATAATTTTACCGCTTCTGTCAATTGAATTTTAAAAATATGAGAGGCATGGTTGATATTAGTAAGTAAAATGTGGTTTAATAAGATTAAATAATTTTTGTGGAATAGTAACGTTTTACATTTATTTGCCATTGTTAAAAGTAAATAGGGTAATTAAGGGTAAAAATGATATTATTATTACCCTAACACATGTTCTAATTCTATTGGATATGTATAATTAGAACAAAAACAACCTTAGGAGTACAATATGAACCGCTTTTGTCCACTTGGATTAGATTAGGACATTTATTATTATTTTATTTAAAGAAGAGTTAAAAGAGTTAAATTCAAAGTTTAATAACTAAACCATTTTTAATATAGGGTTAAAAAAATATAAAATCGACTATAAATATTAAATAGAAAGATAAATTTATTTTATACATAATGGTATTTTATTTATAATTTTTATAGATTAAATAATTAAATTTATTTATGATACAATGATGATATAATAATTACTATATTAATGAAAGATTAAAATTATTGATATTATAAATATCCCGATAAATCTAATTTCAGACTTTTAATGTATTAAAATAATTTTATAGGTTACTATGACATGTTAGGGTTGATTGATTGTATTTATTTAGAAGTAATAATGTTTTTAGGACTTTAAAAAAAATCAATTATTAGATATTGTAAAAATTGACATAAATGAGTTTTTAAAACAAATACAATATTATTGGATGATATAATAATCCTAAAAATATAATGTTCGACCAAAATACTTATATAATGATAGGTGTATCACTAATGAACCACTTGAGGTTCTCTTGGAAGTTTATAGTATGTTTATTAACTATATGATATAAAAATACAAAGAGACATGGTAAATGTCAAACTACTTAACTAAGAGTTAAATCTAAAAGATAAAGTTAATATAGTGACCCAAACCCATCTAAAACATATTGGTTGAGCGTTTTTTGACCCATACCCACCTTATAATTTAAATAATTCATTTTGGATCCATTAAAAACCGAAAATGAGTTTATTATAAAATAATATTTCAATATTTTCCTAAGGTTCCCCTCACCCCTCTTATAAAAGGGAACTTTCCATTCTCTCAAACTCACACCTTAATAGACATTTGGATTAGAAAACCCTACACAAAGTTCCTACCAAATATCCACCCTTCATTATATAGGCCTTACTTTAGTCATAAATCCTACCTAAGGAGCCCTTTTTATCAAATCAAAAGCAAAAACCCAAAGAAGAGGTAAATATTTCATCACCTCTTTCAAGTTCTTTTCTTCGTACTCTTCCTCTTTATTTTTTATTTACGTTATAAAATAATAAATCCAGTATATTATATATACTGTGATGTTGTTATAAAAATGGTACAACCATATTAATTATTCTATCCATCATATGAATGACAATGTCACCATACGTGCATACGTACGGCTTACCTTCTCCATGTCGTGGTGTAGTTGTTATTCAATACATTATGTTTAGATGGCTATAATAATGATGTATAATTGAAGTAAATAATAAAAAAAATTAATAATTCTTTATATATGATATAACATCTATTTACATACTATTTTAATATAAGAAGAATGATATTTTCACCCGTTCGTACGTACTGATTACCGTCTCCATGAACGTGATGAGATTCATTCCACATCGAAACAATTCAAGACTAATTTTCATTTTATGTTTAAAAATAATGTTTAAAGACTTGATATCACTATATATATGAATAAGATACATCCCATCTATGACAAAAATGACTCATGTAACAAAGAATATAATGGAAAACAAATCAGTTAACACCCGAAACGACGATAATACTAAAATATTATTAAAAAAGCGTTATTAGAAGATCATATATGATATAATAATTATGTATATTGTTATTTTATAATTTAATAACAATTATTTAACTATTATACAGGAGTTTAAAGTACCCTCAACCATGTAAAAGTACAAGGTAAGGGTTAATTTCACAATCTCTTTATTATCCGAGGTTGTTTTTATGTAAGTATGTACTCGGACCTCTTTATCATCCACATCCATGTTTCTTAAAAATGTTTACCAAATTTTTTTACTATTTACTAGAGAATGGGATAAATTATTTTGTACCCTTGATTGAAATTTTATAATTTTTTTTGAATGGAATCATTCTGCTGTTTTCCAAACAAGGTACCTTATGTCCTTTTCGACAAAATTAATGTAAGAATGTTTTTTAAATTATACGGCGGGTGAAACTAGTTTCTAACATTATAAAATTATTAAAGATACCCTTACAATATTATAAGAATATTTTCAAAATAAATGTTTTCTTTTATAATTATGTAACTTTAAATGCTTAAAAAAAGAGATATTTCTCTCAAATAGTTTTTATTTCATCGTTGTCAACATCCTTTGATGGAATTTATATTTGTTTGTAGCCAATTCATTATGATAAAAATCTTCAATATTGTATTGAAGGTTTTGTGATATGTTTGACTATGGATGTGTTATTTTTATACCATTCATGGTTTATGGTTAGAGTTTTGACATTTCGTATTCTAGTTTTAATTCAAATTTTTATGTCATCCTTTGACCTTTTCATATAAAGAATGTATTAGACTTATTAAGTGATGGGTGTATCCCAATATAGCTCCTCGATGCATCGGTAGGTCTCATGAGACAACTAGATGTGGAATTGGATGAGGCCTTTCCAAATATGATATATGGTTTTGGCCAAGGACTTAATCATTTTTAGACATCTTGGCTGAGGCCTTGAAAAAATGTTTTAGAATGTCCGGCATTATACATTCCCTCAATATGAATATAATATTGATGGTTCAAGTGGTCATTCAACAAGTAGAATATCTATGATTATGATTTATTATGGAATTATTTACTCAGCTCATATTCCTGCCATAAACATGTTCATGTTTATTATTTGTAAAGGAATGTGTTTTCAATTATTCATCATGCTTGATATTTATGTTATCTTCCACTTTATTTCTTACCCTTATTGAGCATTTGAGCTCACCCCTTTTTATGTTTCATTTTCCCAGGATATAAAGAAGTTATTTATGAGTGACTTTTATGAATAATCAAGGAGGGAGGATGTTTATAATGGAATAAATTTGTGTTTTATTTCTTTTCAAGTTGAAAATTTGAACTTAATTATGAATCTTGCTTCCTATAATACAAAACTGATCCATCTTTCAGGACATGATTTCCTTGTGATCGTGCCATTGCTATGTAATAATGCACCGACTCTGGGTAAGTGGGGTTGGGGCATTACAGTTGGTATCAGAAGAAATTTAATACAAACCTTTGAAACTAGATTTAGATAAACTCTGATTAGAGCACATTATCCTAAGATAGACTTTGAGGATTAGCATAGAAGAACTTACTAGAATTTTAGTATTGTAATGATTTTATGAGTTTTCCAAGCAATAATCACAGTCTAGATAACGAATAGGTATAGGTGTCTCTAGCATAGATTTACCTAGCGGTAAAACCCAAAAAACACCACTTTGAGCTAGACTTGAATGAGGACTGGTGCACGAAAACGGGCCTTGCTGCACTCTTGGTTACGACACTCCCGAGGGATATGCTTAGGATAATTCTAATTTTCTTTACAAACCATTATAAATGGTTTATGAGTATATACTTCCTCAAAGAAAACATTTCTATGATTGTGGATTATATCCATAAACTGTTCAATTTATGTTAGGTGTTTTACAAGTATGGAATTATATATTTCGATTAATAAACAAATCTTGTTTATGCCATTGTTTAGAAAAGGAACCTAGTGGAAGGAATGGAAACCGTATCAATGCATGTAATCCATGTAGGTATTTCCCTCCTACTCAAGATAATTATAGTGGAGATGGTGATGCAATTGGTACTGATCAGCTTATCACCATACTGGGATAACTTACAAAAGCTATAAATAATAACCTTACCCGTATAGAGCACCCTGATTCACAACGCGGAGGATCAATTTTAGACTTCCTAATGACACAAAAAGAACCAACATTAATTGGGAGTACAAATCCATTAGTGGCTGAGAAATGGATAAATTCCTTAGAGACAATATTTCATGCTTTGGGGAGTAGCGAAAGGGAAAGCGTTTTCATGGCTGTTTATCACCTCAGTGGAGATGCTGATCAATGGTGGTCATTGATTCAAAACAAAAAGGAAGATGAATAAGTGTCTAGTATGGAATGGGGAGAGTTTTGAGAAATTTTCTAAGAAAAATACTTTCATCCTAACCATCAAGGGGATATGGAAAGGCAACTTCTGAGTCTGAGGAAAAAGGAGGATGAAATGTTGCAATGTATGAGGTTAACATTACAAGAATAGGAAGGCATGGTGTAAATTATATACATAATTCAAGAAGTAAGATTGATTGTTTCTTTGATGGGTTAAAACCATTTATTCTTCGAGCATTAGTATCACAGTACTTCTCATTGTATGAATATGTTGTCTCATGTGCTATGAAGACAGAAAAGGAAATCTCTATGTCTTACGACTTTAAAGCAAAGCAAGTAAAAAAGAGATTTGTTGAACACTCTGGGAAAGGAAATAAAGAAATGGGGAAGAAGGGGATAATTGAATTTCAACCTTGTGATAATTGTGGAAGGAAGCACCCTAGTCCCTGTCTAAAAGGAAAACGAGTAAGCTAAAAATGTGGACATAAAGTCCATCTTGCTTGTGATTGTAAGGGAAAAAAGAAGCTACCAATGTTCAATGCTACATTTTCATGGAGATGGGAATTTCTAAAAATTAATTTCATAATAATCAAGTAATCTTACCTCAGAAAAGGCCAAGGGATCAAAGCCAAGCTTATCTAATAACTACTTCTGAGGTTGAAGCTCTGAAATATGTGTGGCATATAATTTAATGGTTTCCCCAAGTTTAGACAATGATTAATTCGATTTTGGATCATCGCATTGTTTCATATCATCCCAGTTTTCTAAGAAAATTAGATATTTATAATTTGATTTAGCATGACAGTTATCAATAAAAACTCCTAAGTGAAATATCATTGCAACAATTTGTTTTGAATCTGTTCCCATTAGGGCATATAAATATTCTTTATCTACTGATCTCATCATCATACTTATGATTGAATTTGATATAATCCTCAGAATGGATTAGATTTCAGACCATGATGCGAAAATTTATTGTAGGAATATAGAGGTTACAATTTTCTATGATGATAAATAGTACATTATCTTTAGAGAAAAAACATCACCACATGATTCTTATCTAGATCCACACCCAGTAGCTCAAATAAATCTAATTATTGGGGAGGAATAGAATGAAATAAATGTGGGTGAGGAAAGGAATATTCAAATAGTGGATGTGCCTTTTGTGAAATAATATGTTGATGTGTTTCAAAAGATTTACCTGGACATCCTCCAGAAAGAGAAATTGAGTTTTCCATTGATAAAATTCATGGTTCAAGGCACATATCGAAGACCCATTATAGAATGGCCACTGTGGAATTAGTGAAACTAAAGAATAAAGTAGTAGAATTGAGTAATAAGGGATTTATTCTCCCTAGTTTTTCTCCATGGGGAGCCCGTATCCTTTTTGTTAATAAGAAATATAGATCTATGTGGTTGTTCACTGACTACACGGAGATCAATGCTATAACAATAAAGAACAAGTATCCCCCACCTTGCATTGATGATTTATTCAACCAACATCAGGGGCCCCAATATTTTTCAAAAATTGACCATTGATCTAGATACCATCAGTAATGTGTGAAGAAGGAATACATTCCAAAAACAATATTTCGAACCTGGTATGGGCATTATGAGATTACAGTAATGCCTTTTTTGCTGGCTAATGCACCCTCAGTCTTCATGGATATAATGAATAATGTTTTCAAGGAATATATTGATGACTTTTTAGTGGTATTTATTGATGATATCTTGGTATACTCCAAAATCTATGAAGATCATGAAAATCACTTGCACATTATTCTAAAGACTCTTTGAAGAAATGAATTATATGGGAAATTTAGCAGGTGTGAATTCTTACTTCTGGATATTTCTTTTCTTGGCCACATTGTCTCTAAGGATGGAATCTCTATTGATCCTTAAAAGACCAAGGCAATCCCATAATGGTCACACTGATGAGTATAACCAAGATACATAGTTTAATTAGTTTAGAAAGTTATTATAGAAGTTTCATCCAGAATTTTTCCCAGTTGGATTACCCATTACAAAAGCTCACACCTAAATGGGTAAAAAAAATTAGACAAAATAGTGTGAAGAACATTTTTAAGAACTTAAGAGAAGATTAGTCGATGATCCTATCTTGAATCTACTATCATATAATGATGGGTTTGTTATTTATAGTAATTCTTCAAAGAAAGGAATTGGTTGTGTCTTTATGTAGAATGATAGAGTTATTTTCTATGCATCACAGAAGCTAAAAATTCATGAGAAAAACTATCCTACTCATGATCTTGAGTTAGAAGCTGTAATATTTTCATTGAAGATATGGATACATTACCTCTATGGTGAAAAATTTGAGATATATACCGATCACAAGAGTTTGAAGTATATTTCTCACAAAATGAAATTAACACGAGGAAAAGGAAATGGCTTGAACTACTCAAGGATTATGATTTCACTATACACTACCACACAGGGATGGAAAATAAGGTGCCAGATGCTTTGAGTAGAAAGGATCATGGATTTTTGAATAATATGAGAGTTGAAAATGATCCTATATACATGGATTTAGTAAAGATTGATATGAGAATAACCATGGAAGGTGAAACATCAATGTTGTTTCAAATAGTTTCCAAAACATGTTTACTAGTAAGGATTAAGAGTTATCAGACGGATGATGAGATGTTTCAAAATAATATTAATGCTATGAATGATGGGATATTGAGTGACTTCATATATGAAGATGGTATTTTGAAATTTGGGAAGAGAATTTTTGTGCCCGATATACCTGATCTGAAAATGGAATCGTTAGATGATGCTCATAGCTACAATTTCTTTATACACCCTGGTAGCACTAATATGTATAGAAATTTGAAGGAACATTTTAGGTGGGACAACATGAAGAGGGAGATTGCTAATTTTTTCTCCAGATGTATGGTTTATCAACAAGTGAAAGTTGGATGAGAATAGCTTGGATGAGTCATGCAACCTCTTCCCATACCTGAGTGGAAATGGGATAATATAACGATGGAATTTGTCATGGGACTACCAAAGAATCCTAGAAAAAATAATGAAATATGAGTCATTGTTGATCGTCTTACCAAGTCATCACATTTTCTTGATATAAGAGAAGATTTACCACTTGAACGTCTAGAAAGACTATATATTAATGAAGATGTAAGACTACATGGAGTACCATTATCAATTGTTTCTGATCGTGATCCCTGTTTTACATCAAGAATCTGTAAAAGGCTTCAGAAAGTCTTAGATACTAAACTTCGTTTGAGCACTGCCTACCACCCTCAAACTGATGGACAATCAGAATAGACTATTCAAACCATATAAGACATGTTGAGATCATGCTCACCTGACTTTCAAGGTATGTGGGATCAATATTTAACTCGGGTAGTATTTTCCTATAACAATATCTTCCATTCAAGAATTCAGATGGCACCATATAAAGCGTTATAAAGCATGATATGTCGCACACCAACATGTTGGGATGATGTTGGTAAAATAAATCTTGTAGGCCCAGAACTTGTTTAGGAAACGATGGAAAAGGTGAAGGTAATCCAAACCCACATCAAAGAAGCTCAAAGTTGGCACAATAGCTATCCTGATAACCGAAGAAAGGATTTGGAATGTTAGGTAGGATATCATGTTTTCATAAAGGTAACTCCATGGAATTGAATTATACGATTTGGAAGAAAGGGTAAATTGGGTCCTAGTTACATCAGCCCTTTTGAAATTATAGAACGAATTGGGGTTGTAGCTTACCGTTTGGAAATTCTGCCAAGTCTCTTCAAAGTTCATGATGTGTTCCTCGTATCACTGTTGAGAAAATACATGGCAGAATCAATGCATGTATTCACCTTTGAGTAACTAGAACTGGAACCTGATCTATCTTATTGCAAAGATCCTATCAATATTCTTGATACCAGAGAATAAGTGCCGAGAAACTGGAGGACTTGTCTGGTAAATGTTCTATGGAGAAACCATAAAATGGAAGAGGCAACCTAGGAACCTAAGGAACTTATGATAAAGAACCACCCAAATCTTTTAATGCAGTAATATTCTTTGAATTTTGAGGATGAAATTATTTGAAGGAGGGGAGAATGTAACACCCCATGCTTCCACATTATGTTTGCCTTTGAATAATACAATAGATTGTGTTGTATGAAACTTTGAGTTCAAACACACAACAACCAATCAAACTAGCTGTTATGAATAGTAATACCCACATTTTGAATTTTTTTAAAATTTATCTTCCAAAATGGACTTCATTTTGGGATTCGGAATATAGAAATTAGCTTTGGGTGAATTTTTGGTTTTTTCCTGAAAACATTAAATGTTTGATGAATAGTGAAAAATAATGAGTTATTGTCTAAAAAAAAATTTTTATTTAAATAAATATATATTTTATTTAAACTTATTTCAGCTCCAAATAGATACATAATTCCTATATATATTCAATTTAATTCATTGGAGTCATTTTATAGTGAGTTTAGATATATAAAAGTTTATTGAAATTTTTACCGTCTTTTAGCCACCTCCTAGGAGTATTTCCAAATTTGTAAAAAGCATAATTTAACAACTTCTATGAGTTGAATTTCAAAAATCCGAGAAACATGATTGATATCAATAATTAAAATTTGGTTCAATAAGATGAAAATATTTTTTGGTGAATAGTTATTTTTTTCCTTTTATTTACCACGTTCTAAAGAAAATATGGTTATTAAGGGTAAAAATGATATTATTATTACCCTAAAACATGTTCTAATTCTATTGGATAAGTATAATTAGACAAAAAAAAAACCTTAGGAATAAAATATGAACCTCTTTGGTCCACTTGGATTAGATTAGAACATTTCTTATTATTTTATTTAAGGAAGAGTTAGATGAGTTAAATACAAAGTTTAATAACTAAACCATTTATAATATAGAGTTAAACACACTATAAATTAGACTATAAATATTAATTGGAAAGATAAGAGTATTTCCTACATAATGGTTTTTTATTTATAATTTTTAGACATTAAATAATTAAATTTAATTATGACACAATAATGATGCAGTAATTACCATATTAATGAATGATTAAAATTATTGATATTATAAATATACAAATAATTCTAATTTGAGACTTTCAATGAATTAAAATAACTTATAGGATAATATAACATGTTAAGGTTTATTAAATGTATTTAGTTTTAAGTAATAACGTTGTTATGACTTTAAAAAATTATTAAATAATGTCAAATTTGACATAAATGAGTTTTTAAAAAAAATACAATATCATTGGTTGATATAATAATCCTAAAAATATATGGATTGGCCATAATAATTATATAATTTTAGGTGTATCATTAATGAACCACTTTAATTTATCTTTTAAGTTTTTAGTATGATTATTAACCATATAATATAAAAATACAAAGAGACATGGTAAATGTCAAACTATTTAACCGAGAGTTAAATCTAAAAGATAAGATTAATATAGTGCCCCAAACCTGTCTAAACACTTTTTTTGAGAGTTTTTCGACCCATATACACATTATCCTTTAAATAAATCATTTTGGATCCATTAGAAACAGAAAATGATTTTATTATAAAATAATATTTCAATCTTTTCCTAAGGTTCCCCTCACCCCTCTTATAAAAGGACACTTCCCCTTCTCTCCAATTCACACCTTCAAATACATTTGGTTTGAACAACCCCTACCCAGATATCCTCCCAACTATCCTCTCTTAATCTTATAGGCCTTCCTTTAGTTATGAAGCCTACATATGGAGACCTTCTGATCAAATCAAGTGGAAGAACCCAAAGAAGTGGTATTTATTTCATCAACTCTTTCAAGTTATTTTCTTCTTACACTTACTCTTTATTTGTTGTTTCCATTCTAAAATAATAATTCTGGTATGTTATATATATTGTGATGTTATTATAAAAATGGTATAACCATATTCATTATTCTATCCATTATATGAATGACAAAGTCACCATACGTGCGTACGTACAGCTTACCGTCTCCACGTCATGGTGTAGTTGTTATTCAATACCTTATTTTTTAGATGGGTATAATAATGATGTATAATTGATGTAAATAATAAATAAAAAATGTTAATTATTCTGTATATATGATATACCATCTATTTACTTACTACTTTAATATAAAAAGAATGTTATTGTCGCACGTTTGTACGTACAGATTACCGTCTCCACGAATGCGATGAGATTCATTCCCCATCATAACCATTCAAAACTAATTATCATTTTATGATTAAAAATAATGTTTAATGACTTGATATCATTCCTAATATAAATAAGATACATCCCATCTATGACAAACATGAGTCATGTAACAATGAATATATAGTAAAAAGAATCAATTAACACCTGAAATGACGATAATACTAAAATATTATTAACAATGCATTATTAGAAGATAATATATGATATAATAATTTTGTATATGGTTCTTATATGATTTAATAACAATTATTTAAGTATTATAAACAACGTTAAAGTACCCTCGTCTAAGGAAAAGTACAAGGTAAGGGTTAATTTCACAATCTATTTATTATCCGAGGTTGTTTTTACATAAGTATCTACTGGGACCTCTTTATCATCTATATAAATGTTTCTTAAAAATGTATTCCAAAAACATTTTTACTATTTACTAGACTATGGGTTAAATTAATTTATACCCTTATTTGACTTTTTATAAAATAGTTTGAAAGGAATCATTCCGTCATTCTCCAAATTAGGTACCTTATGACCTTTTCGAAAAAATTAAGGTAAGAATGTTTTTTAACTTATACGGCGGGTGTAGCTATTTTCCACCACTATAACATCGTCCAAGATTCCCTTACAATCTTATAAGAATATTTTCAAAAGAAATGTTTTCTTTTATAGTTATGTAACATTAAATGATTTAAAAAAATATATATTTCCCTCAAATAGTTTTGATTTTGTCTTTGTCAACATCATTTGATGGATTTTATACTTCTCTGAAGTCGATTAATTATTATACAAATATTCCATATTGTATTTAAGGTTTTGTGATATGTTTGACTGTGGATGTGTTATTTTTATATCATTCATGGATTATGGTTAATGTATCAACATTTCATATGCTATTTTTAATATGATTGTTTAGGATATATTTCAACATTTTCATATGAGGAATGTATTGGACTTAGTAAGTGATGGGTGGAGCCCGCTATAGCTCCTCGATGCATCAGTAGGTCTCATGAGAAAACTAGACATTGAATTGGATGACGCCTTTCAGAATTTGATATATAGTTTGAGATGGGGCCATAATCATTTTTAGATGACTTGGATGAGGCCTTGAAAAAATGTTTCAGAATGTCAGGCATTATAAATTCCCTCATTATGAAAATAATATTGATTGTTCATGTGGTCATTCGACTAGTAGAATACACATGATTATGTTTTATTATGACAATATTTACTGAGCTCATATTCCTTCTATAAAAGTCTTCATGTTTATTATTTGTAAAGGAATGTGTTTCAAATTATTCACCAAGATTAATATTTATGTTATCTTCCACTGTATTGATTACCCTCAATGAGTATTTGAGCTCACCCCTTACTTCTATTTCATTTTCCCATGAAGTGAAGAAGTTAGTTATGAGTGACTTTCCGGAATAATAAAGAAGTCTTGGATGTTTCTAATTGAATAATTTAGTTTTGTATTTCTTTCAAGTTATAAAGTTTTACTTATGTATGAATCTTATTTCCAATATTACTAAATAGATCGGTCTTTCGAGACATGATTTTTTTGTGATCATTCCAATGCTATGTAATAATGAACTGACTCTGGGTAACTGGGGTCAGGGCATTACAAGGGGGATTCTATTTTGCCTCTATAATACTCATGGTACTTTTCATCATTATATATTGAGTAAATTTTTCAAGTACCTTCAAAATTATATAGAGGTTTTTATAGATGATTTCATAGTTTAAATATCTTTCTTTGATGAATGTATATAAAAACTAGTTTATATTCTCAACCATTTAGTTGAAAATGATCTCATATTAAATTATGAGATATTAAATTTCATAATATACTAGGGGATAGTTCATGGTAATTTTATTTTGAGTAAGGAAATTAGAGCTGATAATTCAAAAATTGAACTAATTTCCACCCTTATTCAAAATGTGCTCATGAGGTGAAATATTTCTTCGGTCATGAAGGTTTTTATCACTAATTTATTAAAGTATTTATTAAGATTAATCATTCCTTCTCTCAATTTTTATAAATATATTTAATGATTATTTCTTAATAAAATTGGGAGGGTCCATTTAATTCACTAAAAAGGAGTCTCACATCACCACCAATCATCCTTCCACTATGGTGGGATCTCCCATTTGATATTTTTTTTGATTCTTCTAACATTGTAGTTGGGGAAGTTTTATAGAAATTTGTTGAGAGGGAATCTCAGGTAATTGTATATGCTTCATGTTCCATTAAACCTACCTTTAAAAACTATAAATACATTGAAAAATAACATCATTCTATTGTATTTTCATTTGAAAATTTTAATTTATATCTTCTGGGATTAAAATTATTTTTGTTTTCTAATCATGTTGACCTTCAATTTCTCCAAATGAAACCTGAAGCTAACCCACACCTAATATAGTGGATTTCCCCCTTTGGGAATTTTTTTTTGAAATTATGGATGAAAAGGACCAGAGAATTTCAAGGATGAAAACATCAGTATTCTACTCCCATCATCAGTTATTACATCATCAACATGTATTCCCATAAATGACATGTTTACAAGTGAGAAATTGTATGAAGTGCATGATGATATTCCTTGGTATGATGAAATTGTAAATTATTTGGTAGCATCTTTCACTCATACTGATTTAAAAAAAGGAATTTAGTAGCCTAAAACATGAGTCCATTTGTAACATTTAGGACCAGACCTACCTTTAACACACTTGTATAGATAAAACAAATGGAATTGTGCTTCTTATAGAGAGTTATAAGACATCCTCGGGTGTTTCCACATTCTTTTATGTGGTGGCCGTGTTGGTCCCCAATGGACTACATGTAGGGCCCTAGATTTTGGTCTATTAGAGAAAACAAAATTTCAAGATTCAAATGGTTTTTAGAGATATTGTTTTCATTTTCAAAGTATGAAATTACAAAAAAATTGTTTCCCATTCATGAATTTTTTAATGTTGTGGGCATTAAATTTATGGCATCATTTCTTAATTCATTTTGTAACTTGTATATTATTATGGTAGTAAACAATATGTAAAAATGTGTAGAAGAATGATCCATAATGAATACTGATTCAAATATAAATATGTATTTTTTGAGAACCCAAATATTTTGTATGTTTTGGTTTCCTAGGTTCACCATCTATAATAAGGTTCTCACTTTGGTAGCTGAATATTGACATAACATTTTCATTGGTATGTGGTTGTGCATCAAGATTCTACTACAAATCACCCCAACACAATGGTGAAGCCAATGTTACTAATAGAGAGTTCAAATAAATTCAGGAAAACACATTTCAACCCAAAAAAGGATTGGATTCATAGACTCGATGATGCTTTCTGGGACTATTTTATTATTTTTAAAACTGTCATTCACATGTCATCTTATATGATAATTTTTAAAAAGAGCGGTCACCTCCTTGTTAAGATAGAGCATCGGGACAACAAGGCTATTAAATATTTCAATTATTGACTTTCTATTTTTGGTTTACAAGGGAACTTATAGATTCAGGGATTGGAGGAAATTTTAAGAGAATCATATTAAACCTCCCATATCTATAAGGTGATTAAAAAGTATTCCCATGATGACCTCATATTATATCTTCAATTGCATATTGGGTAAATTGTACTTATTTTCAATGAAATGATGGAGTTTTATTCAAGAAAGCTTCATTATTTCCAATTCATCCCATTAACTATTAATAACATATAACCATTTTGTGTTTTATATATTCAAAATGAAAACATAAAAAAAATCATCGTCAGTGGGTATTAGTGGAAGCACATTCAAGAAACCATTTTGAGCCTCAAGTTAAGGAACTCCACATTCAAAAAACAACTTACTAGTGAACCCCCCATGTTTTATCCTTCCTTCTCATATTCGCTTTTATTATAGTGAGGACACTGCACACTCTAGGTGTGTGTGTCTGTTTGTGGAGAGGTGGTATATTCATGGGTTAGTTATGCTTTTCATCATCATTTTTATTAATCTCTTTTTTCATGTTATATGATATTTTCACTTCCCACATTCACTTTTGTGTTGGAATAACCATTTTTAATATCCATATTATCATTTATTTATTTAAAATTCATGTCAAAATTTTTTATTTCTTATTATTTTTAAATTTAATAAAAATTAATTTCACAAATGATATGTGATTTATAGAATGAATTTTACATTATTGTGTGATTTTATGTAAAATTGGCCATTTATAGATGATATAATTTTTTTATCTTCATGAAAACTTTTAGATTATTGATAACCTCATTACGATCAATTTATTGATTCATAAATTTCACTTAACATATCCCCACCATATTTTATTCAGTCATGATGTGTGAGTATTTCTTAATTAAAATAAAGAAAATAAAAGTTACATTAATTTTTATAAATATTTAAAAATTAATTTTCTGTATTCTCATTCCTTATCCATTGTATTTTATTACTGCAGTAGAATTACAATTGTGTGTGTGCCTATTATTTTACTATTTTACTACCTCAAAAAAACAAAAAACCCATAACAAAATCAACATTAATAAATAATGAGGGGACTAATGAAATGTAAAAAATATATGGATATCATATATGAGAGATTAAGGGTTTTCCTACCAGATATCTTAAGTGAGTGGGTTTGGAGGTTGATTGAAAATTTTCTAAGGTAGTTTCTATGGAAAGAATAAGATAAGTAGAATTTTTTTAAAATAACATATATTTACTGGATATAAAGTCGAAAGAATATAATGAACTGGTTTTCAAACAAACATGTAAAGAGATATTGAAATGGTTTAATTATTAATTCTTTTTTTAGACTTGTTTCATACATCTCCTTAAATTTCATTCTGATATAAGTAATTAGGCATATTTTCTAATGATCACTAGAAATAACTCCTTGGTCTATTTTGTGTCACACTAATATCTAGAATTAAATTTTATTTTAATGTTAAATCATCAGGATGTATATAATCTCTCCATGTATAATTTTTCTAAAATGTTACTTCACATATGATTCCTAATGATTTGGTGTGGGGGTGTGATCACATAGTGATTCACTATTCATTTCAACCCTTATATTCCTATGTTGAAATGAATTTTTATTAAATATTAGAAACATAATAACAAATTTTATTTCAGATTTAGTTCAATTAGTTAATTTTTATCACAACTAAAATGTGAAATTTTACATGTTTTTATATTTACTTTATAGTGGAAGATTATTTGTAGGGATCACAATGAAATTTAAAAAAAAGATAAATTGAGAAATATCCCAATCACAGATGTGTACAAAACATTGCAATTATAACAGTTCATAAATCCAATTGGGATTAAAATTTTTGGGAGGATTTAAAAAATTTTATAATACATTTAGCTAGAAGTTCATGGTGCTCAATTAATACATTTTGAGACCCAAAATAATCCATCATTAGATGGAATATTCACTACTGATAGTCTCAAGGTCAGTTTTGTAATTATTATATATCTCGGACTATAGAGATCGAAATGATACCGATTTTTTGTAGAGATATAAAATAGGCGAGTAAACAAATTCTTACTTTATGAAATGTGATATAATACCATATAGTCTCCCAAAACCATGATCCATGTGGTATTTTAAAAACAGTTTTCCCCGAATGACCTTCTTGATTTCGAATAATTTGGAACTATGGGCACCCCATTATCAAATTTGAACAAGTGGGCAATATCTACAATTTTGGATACCCAAAGGAGTCAAATATTCATCCTAGAAGTTCTTGAGGCTATTATACTATTAATTGTTTAAGGATGAAGTAAATTTTTCACCCATTCCTCATCTTGCTCTTGATGAAAAGATAAATAGTATTATACCATTTAGAGGGAGATACAAAAACACTTTTGTTATGGTATGGTGTAATTTTTTTATGTAGTATTTCATTTTTTGTTTTATCTTAACATAAATCTTCTTTAAAAGTAATTTTTTGTATAATTATGTGAATTTATTTTTATTTAAATTCGAATAAAGTTGATATTGAAAGTGGGAATCTTGGGTTGTACTGATTGAAAAATGGAATAACCCTTTTTACTTTAACATAAATGAGATTTTAGTATGATTTGGCATCCATAATTCCCCTATTTTGGACCATACCTCAAAAACATTATTTTTTGGTCAAGGTTTACTTCTTTTTGCATTATTTTAAAAGTCAAGAGGGATATTGATATCTCCACAACCATCATCCCAAGATACCATTAAACCGGGTTTTTAGAATAATGAACTATCTATTATTTTTAGGGAACTATAAATTACCACATTCTCTAATAATTATAATAAATACACGTTTTTTTAACTATTAAACTCATTAATTGTGTTTTTTTATTTTTAAACCCACTTTCAAAACTACCCATATTATATCCCCTTTTATTAATGATATAGACTTTAGACCAATAATAATCATTTATATGTGATCCAGGGTCAACACAATGCTATAAATAAACATTAAAATCATAAATAATTTGATGTGTCATGAAAGTGTGGTTAATTAAAAACTCCTATAGATCTTGTTAAGAGTAGTTTATGTTGTGGAGAGAGTGTCTACTTGACAAACAATGATGTTGTTTTAGAATACTATAGAGGTTTAGCTATAGAAACTATGGATTTTTACTGGGGGTCTCCATAAAGGTAAGTATCTGACTAAATATATCCAGACTATTTCTTATCTTCTTGAGATAGCATGGGTATCAAGGTAAATATGGATATTAATATGATTTGTGAATTTATGAATTGATGGCTGGAAGTTCTAGTCATGCCTAATCATCATGTAGGATGGACCTAGAAGGTCTTTGAGACTCCTACTATTGAAAAAATTATTCCAAAGACCCTGAAAACTAAAAGGGAATGTAAACTCATGCATCATACATATGGTAGTATATTAGTTATGAAATATGTGGATTATTTTACGTATAATTGAGGTTTTTCTGGTATGATGGATGGTGATGAGTTGGCTAGGGTGAGAGGATTTTAGAATGGTATGTGGTATGAGATATATGTTCTAGTGAATGAATTCCATGCCAAAACTTTTTTTTTGAGTTATGAATTAAGAACTTATAGTAGAAAGAAACACGAATGATGTAAATTATAATGAAATTTTACCTATAATGGGGGATTATGTAGAAAATATTCAGAAAAAGATTAGAACTATTATGAAGATTCAAAATGGGGTATTGGTTTTTTCATTTATATTAGTGGGTTACCTCCACCGTCACATGGATAATGGTTTATCATGTGTTATCAGTGTTGTGACTAAGGAAATACCTAACCCCAATGACCATAAAAAATTGTCATGTGTATGTGTTCTAGAAGTATGGAGAACCTGTATAGGTTTCATATAAAATATCAACGAATTTATATTGGTGGATCAAAAGTGTTGGTTTATGTATGGGGAGTAGGCTCAAATATGTCATGATAGGTGGGTAGTTGTAGTTCAACTAGACATTTAGTTTAGGGTGGAGGATCCCATCTTGGGGATTGGGATTGTCATATTAGAAGGGAAGTGCTACATAGGGGAGTCATATGAAATCTCAAGGAAATGGTTTGGGGTAGATTCATGCAATACATCCTACTACAAGATATAATATGTATCCATACATGGTTAAAGATATGATCATAGTGGCGTATAACATAGAATGTACATTATTTGATACATGGGATTCACATTCTTTCACATCTTCTTGATTCATGGATAGTTTACATATGGTTATAGGATACATGGATAACATGATGTCTATTGAAATTCCATTGAGAGTGTGATTAGAGGAAATTCTCCATTTTAGATAATGTTCATTAGATATTTGAGGGTGCTTATTTTTATTGGGCTTCATCATATTAGAAATGCTGATATCTAACCTGGTCTTTAGGATGGATTGGTTAGTAACATAACAAACCTTCATAGACTATTATAATCAAAAAGTGTCTTTCTCATCACTTGAGGGTAGTGAGTATATTCATGTTGGAGAATCTTGTTTATCGGTATGTTGCATATAGCCTTAAAATAAGAAACCATGTAAGATTACATCACAAGTTTCATGTTTGACAATGAACCAACCAGACAAACTATAATATATATTTCCTGCAATGATAGTTTAGTAATAGAATGATATTTTTGAAAACATGATTGGGTTTCCTCCAGATATAGATGATGAGTTCACTATTGTGTACTTAGTAGGAGCTGAAACCACTTATATTCCAACTTATCAGATGGATCTGGTGGAGATTCATTAACTTAAATCTCCCATGGAATAATGAAACCAATGTAACTAACTGTTTTAAAGAACATTCTCCTGATGTTATTTAATATCGATCGATCAATGTATGAAAATTGATTCATCCCTGATATCCAACTCCCCAAGTTGATGACATAGGGATCATCATGAGGATACTGATGGGGTTAGTAAACATGGAAGACATCATGAACATAGTCTAGATGTGTTAGTAGCCCTAACCTATAATCCACCATTGAATCATAATCTTATACCTCAATGTTTCTGAAAAACTAGGTTGGGGGCTTTATTCTCCAACCAAACCATTGTTGACTATTCGAGGAGGTAAACTTTATGAAAACATATTCTCAAACCTGAAACATCAGTGGAATTCTTTTCTAATCATCATAATCCTTTTGGAGTTATTATTCTATTTCATCACCTCACAAATTTTAGAGATTTTTCCTTCTATTCACCACCTCATGACCTAGAATCATTGCCTCTATAATTTTAATCTATTTCAACATATATTAACATCACCTTTAGTACAATTACTAAAATATGCCTATATAGATATATGAGTGATTATTGTTCATTCAATAAATGTAATCCAAAAATTGGTGACTCGCCTATAATCCCATGAAATCTAAGATGCATGCCCAAAACATATCCTCTAAAGTTTGTGTGGTCTTCTTTATCCATGAATTTAACTGGGGATGTAAATTAACACAAAGGTGTAGTTGGGGTTAAAAGGAATGCTTCAATCCTGACTCAAAATTTAAAACAAGGGTATCAGTTAAAAATTATGGTCCCTAAGGATCAAAAAACCCACACTACATCATCCATATATTGTCTGACAAGGACTTCCATGGTACTCAAATCCATTATTGGTAGAATGTGAGCCTAATTCATTAGTCATTACCTGATCACCCGAATAGCATTATACCACCCACATCCCAGGGTCAACCAGTAATGAAATTCATTGAGAATTCATCCCACTCCCATATAGTGATGTGAAAAGCCTATATAAAAACCACTATGTACACAATGTAAATTATTTATCTTCTAGAAGACTCTAACTCACACCATTAACTCTACCACTAGACACTTCAACCCTAGACACCAAAAAAAACTTCCTCAAGAAACAATAAATCTCAGATATGTTGGGGTGTATCACTAGCTTTGAGATATGCAAGTTAAAGGGGATTCTGTCAACCCTCTCTAATGAGATGAATATAATTCCATGGAATATAACCATATGATGGTTAACCTAATATCATCCCTCAAGGGATTTATCATGAATTAATTGATCATGTACAACCTACACCTTGGAGTCACCCCAATGAGATTCCTCCATCTGGTACAAAAAAGTAGTCTATATCATCATCTAGAAAAATCACCCTATAATATCATCCTCTTTTCCTTGAAATAAAAAGCCAATAACTACTACATATCGTCCATGGAATCCTAAGAATCTCAAATATATTCTCATGAATTGTTTCTCAATACATCATTCATAATATTTCCCTTTAATAGAATGAAAGAGATAATAAAATAATAACACTAGAGATACTTCATCTATATCTATTTCCATAGAGTTGAGTTATGTGGTGAGAAGAAAAACTCATGTTTTTACGATCCATAAATACCGTTATTATTTCCTTGATAATCATATGATTCATCCATTAATAGTCTATACAGTACATCATACTAAAATATATCATTTTTTAAAACAAAACTAGATCTTCCAACGATAATACATTAGGATTGATAAATATATTCTACATAAAATCATGAATCCGGGTCCTCAACTCCAATAACTCCTAGGGTTTCGTCCAATAATGAGATATCGAGGTCAATGTATCTCAGTATTCCAACTATAACACACAATTAACATAATTTTGACTGTAAATTGATAAAACCTCATTAAGTAATACATCCAAACACTCTATAAAAACACTACAGACATACACTTCTCCAATTCTATCATAAGTTGTAGAAAATTGTAAATCAATTAAATAATGGGATCCACCCACCTACTACCCATCCAAAAACCTCACTCACTATAGAAAACCACACATCATCTATAAAAAAACTAAAATTAAGCTCTATTATGGAATCATTCAACCACTGTTCAAAAATAATACAAAAAATATGTGATTAGAATGATATCTCATGATTGTATCTACATTACAATGATGTATCCCAATGAATAGTTTTTTCCATCATCAATATGAATCTTTAGAACGCTTTAAAAAACAATCATGTAGTCCAAATGGTGTGGATAACATTAGTGTCCTATGATGTTTCTACACGTACAGTCCCAGTGCTCAAAACAAGGTGGGTGAAACAAAGGAGTACAATACTATAGAATCAAACAAAGTGGAAATTATGGTATATTATAAACCCATCATACCATAAATTTACTCTAAGAACTTTGGAACTATAACCTTTATCAAATGATTATATCCTTTCCAGGTACCTTTACCTTACTGTGTATGGCCTCTATTTCCAATATTTCATCAATTTTTTAGATGGTGATAGATATACTGGGGCATACCTATTCTAACTCTACATCCTTTATGATGTGAATAATAATACTAAATAAGATTCTAAACACAATTTGGATGACTCTTCTACTGATACTATGTTATGGGGAACTAATAATTCTGAAGAAAATTGGCTCGATTAACCAAGCAATATTGACTATATAGGGATGAAGGACACTATCACTGATAGTGATCCGGACCAATCACCAAAATTAAAAAAATGAGTGAGATCACAGTTGATTCATGAGAACATATGACCCTCAAAAATATGATATTGAGTACTAAATCAATTTACCTTCCTATAATAACCTTGAATGGACCATCATCCATGATCCTCCATCTGACTCCCTACTCCTCAAAGGTTCCTATTAAGACTCGATTGTGGGTTCTCCATCCCATTGATGCACCATCTATATGACCTACACTATTTTATGTACCACTATATACATAGGTCAATTTTTTTTTTGAAATTATAGAATAAAGGATGAGGCATAGTTCCCCTTACAAACATTATGGTTGAGATTCCTCATCTAAAAGGATGTGTATGGGAAATCACAAAAAATCCATTAACTCAATACCCACTTACTGAATGCTCATACTCCCCATATGAAATGAGAGAAACCCATATGTATTTACTACCTTTTTCATCATAAAAAATAACCCATCCTTGAACTCATGATTCATATAATCCCATGGAACATTAGTCTACTTACACTCCATAAGGTACATTTTCCACCACTATTTAGATAATCCACTCAACTGGTTAGCTGTTAGGAGAACCCAATATTCGAGTTAAACATAAATTACTTGAAAATAAATATCCAAGCCAATCATACATCATTACGACTATAGAATACAAATTATTCCATCATATTTTTCTAGGATCTAATGCAATAAAAGAACAAAATGTATTCTACCACTTATTATACTCCTTATCAAGATCAACCTTCTGATGATCGACAACGCCATCTATATAATCTATTGGACATAGAACACACATTGGTGATGAACAACTAGAATCTTTTTAATGAAATCAGAAAAAACTAATTCGTGATACAATGGATTTATTTTGATTCATTTAATTAATTATTTAATTTATTCCAAGAACCTACCCAATCAAAGTATAAATCAAGGAATAATAATGAAAATACATCTCCTAGGTCACTAACTGACAAGATGAGTCAATTATTAAGTATATTTATACATATTAACCTCATTGCATAAGATAACATGAGGCCTTAAAATACAATTTCCAAGTTGGACACCCTTGATAATGTCTCTTACTAATTTAATCTAGCATTATTGCCTTACTAACCTAGGTAGAAATCACATGTTCTTAACTTCAAAATTCACCAGTTATCATAATTAATGCCTTTGATACCACTCATTCATGACACCCATACACTAGTACCCATACCGGGACCAAAGTGAAGAGAAGGAGTGACCCCCAAAATCATGTTTCTATTAGGATTTGGATGAGTTAATAGCAGTAAGGGTATAAAACACCGAAATGGGAGGCATTACCATCAGTATCCTAATATGCTAATAAAAAAACCACCAATCAATCAACAATAATAAAAAATAAACAAACCAAAATCCCATATAATATATATCCCTCATTTATTAATGTAAAATAAATAAAAATATATCTAAAAATAAAAAAAATTATAATAGATAATCTAGGGGAAGTGACAACAGCAACCCAAGATCTGAGATTGTATTAATCCGCTCTATCACTAAATACCTTATAGAAATGTAAAAATAGTTTATATATTTTTATTTTTTTCCTAACATGTATACTCAGTATGATAACACCTAAGGAACCTCATGAAAAATTTAAATGATAATAATAATTTCCTGATGAAAAAATTATAACTAACCAAAAAAATACATAGGTCAACTAATTCCCCTAGCCACACAAAGGTATCCTCTCACCCAATAATTCATCTAAGAGTATGAAATTAATATCATATGAATTTTTATAATGGTAACCCACATATAATTTCCCATATATTAAGCAAATGTATATCACGTCTCATGATATAAATCACCTATCAAATCTTGTTGAACCAACCACATATCATATCTCACAACACCGACCACATATCACATTTTAGGTAAAAATAATTGTAGGGTATCATGAATGTGTTGGATATCAACCTAAGATCCTCTACCAACGACACATTACTCCATTACATATCTCATTATCCTCCACCTACATCACTTGAAGATACTGCTAATAGTAGGTTGATAAATATGGCATAATTAACCGTCCATATCATACCCATCTTTGATGTTAAGTAAGAATCCCTAATAGTGTCTGGCTGTTAGTAAAGTTTCCAGACTCGGGTTCGGTGGTTAGAAAATTAATTAAATAATACACATACATAGTAGTCACAAATAATGACAAACCTTTGGGTTCACATAAGCTACACCACTATAACCATTGTCCTCAGACTAATAATTTTTCCCACCATGTGCTACATCTAATTAAAAATATCCAATGAGAATCATTACGCAAAGGTTGAAACCACATGTTCCATTTCTTATTATTATATTTAAAAATTTTAATCCAAAATTTATTCATTTAGTTATTTTTTAAATTCACACACAAAAAATTCTATTTCCATAACCACATTTATATATATCAATATTATTTAACTATTATAGAACCGTTATCGAGAAACCACCTCATCTAATCATTATATCACTAATAAGGACACAAATCCATAAATAATAAAGGACACTAATCCCTAAAAAACATGTTTGTCATGAAATAATAAATAAGGTTACAAAGCTACAAACAACCAGGGCTACCAAGCCATAAACTAAAAAAAGACAACATTCCACCCATAACAATTATAGGATAAACAGAAATATGAACATATACCATTTTCATTTACTAGATTCATGTTTTTACCTTTTAATGGGTATTCTCAAATCAAGCTACAAATATAAAAAACAATCAAGTTACAATCATGTAAAATCAAAAAACATTAGTAATATCAAGAAAATAGTTAACAACATGCACATAAAACTACTCCATTTAAAATTCATTAGTACTGTTTAATATGTTAATTATTAAAATTAATACCATTTAATTAATGGAAATCTAAGTCATCATAATTCCCATGATGGAAAAAGGGAGAGAACTAAAATCCATCACCTTAAAAGAATATTTTTGATTAATTGTGCATGCCAAAGTAACATAGAATGGACCGTGCTTCCACAATAATGAAATGAATCCCAGAATAAATCTTAAATTTAGTGACAACTCATCAAAATAAGATCATAGAAAAAATTTAAATCCAAAAAACACAATTTTTTTTGATCTCTAATGAAAAAAGGAAGAACCTAAAGGGAAATAGATGAACTCACCTAGAGCCACCAATATTAAACCCCTCTAAAAATTAGATTAACTACAATAATAACTGGACATTAAGGATCCCAAAATCACCTGGGAATCACCTGGATACTGATAGGGTTAATGATAGAAAGAGGTATTTGATTCCCCATACCCATACTCAAAAATCAAGTTCTCATAGGCACATACGTTATATAAATTCTTTGAAAACAACTGTAAAACCAAGGATATAACTATCCCTAATTACAAAATCCTACACGATTATTGATTATATGATATACAATGGAAATTTTCATGTTTATATCTTTATATAATTAGAGTAATTCCCAATGATTTTAAACTATCAGTATGCTGAAGAGGATATATGACATGCAATAATGAGCACAAATGAACAATGAAATTATATTTGTGTTAAATATTACAGTCATAACCTAGCCATTGAATTAGAAGGTATAAATAATAGTAACCCTAATTATGAAAAATGTATATAAATTTCATACTCAATAAAAATTTATTTATTAATTATTGGTAAATAAGTACTCAATTTTTATTAAAGTCATTTTATTCTACAAAAATAAGATTCCTTGAAAAATGGGTTTTTTTCTTTTTTATGTATCAATGTTAAAATTAATTCAAAAATATTTTATTAACATAATATTTCAAATTATCATAGGGAATTTTTTTTTCATTTTTATGAAATGATTGGATTTTCAATTAATAATGAAATACTGATTTTTTTGAAAATTTTTTTTTTTATTTTAATTGAAAAGTATTATTTTCTCTAGAACATGATATTAAATTAAAATAATTTTAATTTATATAAAAATAATATAATTAATTACTTATGAATCATATTTATACCTAGTTTTAGTATAAATTTATTTTTGGGTTTAAAGACACATTTTTTCGAAAATAATATTTTTCATTGAATTTTATTAATTTAAATTAAACATGATTTTCATCAATTATAAATTTTAAAATTGAAAATATTATTTCAAATTAAAAATAAGTGGGTTCAAATTTGTGAAATAGGACAACATTATTTTTTATCATATTGAATAATTACCATTATAAAATATCTCACCACATTAAAGGTTAAATTGGGTTAACTAGGGTTATAACTAACAAAGAGGATTCAAAATTACAATAAAACATTGTTTTATTATATTTTATGAGTGTAGTTCTACAATACCTAACCAATATTACAAAATCTGTAACTTTAGCACCATAATTCTACGAAAAGGGCCATTATTTTATTTTACATGAAGGTAAATTCTAAAATGTCACTAGGATGCTTTTAATTTATCTTATATTTTCACTTAGGGATAAGAAATTTTTTTCAATGAATATAAAAGTTAATTTTGAATATATATAATTTATTCTAATGAAGTTATTTTTTATAATTTTTCAATGATGGTATAATTACTTCAAATGCTTACACAACGCCATCACAATGCTTCTGAAAACAGTAGAAACATAAAAGTAAAATATTTTAAAAATATCAAATGTTACAATTCTTGGATGAATTATTGTTTAAAAAAATTAATTAAATGTAATTTATAATTTAAATAGTTTATATTTTAATTAAATTCCATTTATTTAACTTTCTAAATTCAAAATAAGTGAATAGTTCATAAAATGGCTTTAATGATAATTTAAGTATGAAAATATAATATTATGGTATTTAAAAAAAATTAAAATATTTAAATTGCATAATGGGGATGGTAAATTTTATAAAATATTATCCCTTGACCATTTATGATCCAATTATTACATTATATAAAAATATAAAAATATAAATATATAACACTTTATAATTGAAATGTTTGTTACCATAATTAAGGTTTAAATTAGTTTACAAGGGATTAAACCCCAAGATAATTTTTCAAATGCCACATAAACCTATAAAAAGTTTATTTTATGAGATTTTTTTGACACATATTCATAATATATCTAAAATACATCATCACTTTTCCAATTTTCTATGAATATTTATTTATAATAATTTAATACCTTAATAAATTCCAAGGGTTTTCCTCCCCTCACATATAAAAGTACACCACATTTCCAATATACATCACCCCTCATTGTGAAAAATATCTTAATAAAAAATAAAAACCTTTTTTAAGACTCCTTATCAATGTTTTATAGTTTATTATGTTCTTAATGTACATCATAAGGTTCATTAATGATAGATACATATGAGGTTCTTAAAAGAGGAGATAATTGTCTTTAAAAAATATTTTATTTTTAAATATTCCTATTCCCCCTTAAATTATATCAAAAAAATTTAAATATATCAACTTCAGTATATAAAATATACTTAGATGTTTTTATGATAATTAAATAAATTTAATCATCTATTTTTCCATCCTATGATGAACGAAGACAATGTTCTTGCGTACATGTTGACTACTACATCCGTGAAGTGATGTGATTAAATTTCTATCACCTCCTCTCATGTATAAATATAATAAAATATTTAATATATATATTATATTAAGAGAGTAATTATCCTCATATAAAAATACTATATAATATTTATCATTACCCTTGTATGTGTTGGAAAATAATTTTTTTTGTGTTTACGTATTGATTACCACCTCCATGAAGATATGCGATTAGTTTTTCTTGTATTAAAAAAATAGATGGTTATAATATTTAACATAACATAAAAAATAATTTATTTATTTATTATTATTTTTTATATTATTTAAAAATGCCCCCTTTATCATCGGTTTCCTAGAAAAGTAATTTTATAATTATGAACCAAACATACCCAGAACACATAATATGGACTTAATAGATTATGTAATTAAATATTACACTGGAATAAATAAAATAATAATTTAAATGATAATGGAAGAAAATTATAAATTTTATTAAAAAGGTAAATAATTAATATATGTTTATTATCCATGATTTAATGAAAGTATGTAGTGTGTGAGACTCAAGGTAAGGGGTTTCTTAACTCAGTTTTCATTCATCAAGTTATTCTTATTCTTCATTAACTATATTAAGAAAGATTATATGTGAAATTAAATATTATTATATAATGTTTCATTTCCTATTTTTTACAAATTTTACCCATAACCACCTCAATGATTAATTCATACATCAGTAATATGATTTTGTAAGTATTATATATCTGAATATTGTTTCCCTGAGACATGCTTATTATTATATAAATATATCCTTTTTGTGGTATATATATATGGAATATTTAGATATTTTATCATGAAAGACTATTTTTCCTGATTTTAAAGATATTTTCAAGTTGTATCATTCATGATATTTTGATTCACATGTTATAAACGTTATTAAGGCCTTCATGGTCTCCATTTCAATTGTTTGAGACAATATTCATGTTATGAACCATTTAATTTTTTTATTGCATATTTACATTCCCATGAATTAATTTTTACATATTAAATTGTATAATTCATGAGATTTATAGAGACATATAAAAGTATTATTTTCAAGGACATTTAAATCAAATGCTACCAAAGTGGTAAAAGCTCTATATTGTAATATCATTTTTCTTGGGATTGTTTATGCTCAAGGATTATTTAGGGGAAATTTTATGATATCAAATTTATGAAACACATATATATTATTATACTTTTGTTATTTTTTAGGTTTTCATTATTTAATTTCATTTTCCACTCTTTAGAACTTAAAATGATTGAGAAAATATTTTTATATAAAACTTGACTTTATTTCCTGTTTTCTCAATGAATGATTTCATCCATGTCTAAAATATTTAAAATAATTTTTTAAATGATTATGTATTTAATTTAAATAATAAAAATAATTCATTTTTACAAAATTTTAATTTATTTAAATGTTTTAAAAAAATTATTTCTAAATTATTTTTTACAAAGTATTTGATAACTTCTTACAAATGCTAGAATTGAATGTTTTGATTTCTTATATATAACACGAACAAATTTTTCCACCATCATGAAACTTATTTTATTTGTATCTTACTTTAATAGTTTCATTGGTAATTTTCAATGAAAATAATCGTCTTCATTTTTAGTGAATTTTTATTTTTTAAAGGTACTAAAAGAAAGTGGTAATTTCCCAATTTTTTCAATGAAATGTTTTAAATGTTATTTAAAATGTGTATTAATCTATGTAAATATTAATTAATGATTAATCTAATGTAGAGGTAATATTATCATTGGATAAATAATTCTTATTTCTCTGGATATCTTAAAATTATAGTTTGAATGAAATTATAATGAAAATAATTTCTTTTTTGATTGGTTTATGAAGCCCTAATGAAATGTAAGTTTTTTCAAAAGTTTGAATATGATAAAGCTAAAAGATTCCATGTGTTATTTTTATGTATGGTATATGGAATTTATTGATGATGATGGATAATCTCAATATAGATCATGATGATGGGTTATCCTGGTATTTCATATATGAAAGGTGATACTAATGTAACTCGGTATTGGATATGGTATTATTCCTTGTCATTTAAGGTAAAGAGGGATCTAACCAGGGAGGTTTCTTTTATTGATTTAACCAGGATCCATTTATTTCAAACATGTCTGAGTATTGGTGATAAAAATAACATTCCAAGATATAAAAATTTTTCCTCTATTGTTTCTATGAGTTCTAATGAATTCTTTTCTCACAGAATTGTTTCACATGTTTTGTGTTTTTTTGTTAAATGACTCTTTAAATTATATTAAATATATATCTCACATATCATAATTTTTCATCCACATATTTATGGGCATTAAATATCTTATGGTATTATTATTCACTTAGATTATTTATAATACCCTTATACCCATCTTTTCATCACTGATGAAATTCAATCATTATTTCTTATGTTTACACTTTCTGAGCCTTGAATATAACCCTTATTATGTTTTCTGTTTCTGTATTTTTTGATGAATGATGTTAAATGAATTATTTTTTAATGTTTTAATTTTTAAATAATTTTATGGGTGTTGTTAAAGAGTTATAGTGAAATGATAAAATATGGGTATAATAAGAAAAATAGTCACTTGAGGACATGGGTATTATATGTTAGAGTTAGTCATAACTCTCTAAAATGTTATAACTAAAAGGTTATTGGATAGGTAAGTGATGGAATATTTTTCAATGATGTTATAAGTTTGGTATGAAAAAAATTACATAATTTTGTTTTGAATCATATAGAAAAATGTAAGTATTATAATTTATTCACCGGATCTAGGAGTGTAGGTTTAGGTTTTTTGTAGTTGGTAGTAGGGAATTATATAGATAAATTTATAGAATAGTATGTTTTCATGTGAGGTTACATTAAGAGTTAAGTATACCATAATGGTTTTATATGATTAAGGTTGATCATAAGTTTAATGTCATAGACACCCCATTTGAGGACTCTATGTAATGATATTTTTAAATGATTAATGATATTATGGGAGATATTTTATTGAGGTGAGGTATATATAATCATTATGTTTAATATAATGGATTATTTCAGAATAAATTTATTACATTTTTGGGGATTTTTAAAGAAATATATGATAAAACATTTGAGGTTAAAATATTTTTTAATATTAATGATTTTCCGGTTAATTTAGATATAGAGATATATATATTTATAGAATGATATAAGTTGAACTATTGCTATTTTTGGAATGTTTGAGATTATTTTATTATTTATTCTTAGGAAAGTTTTTTAATTTTTCATATTAACTTACGCGCTGCTACAAATAATTTTTTTTCTTTTTTAAAATAGCCGGCATAGGGGTGTCCGGTGCCCAACAAACAAGGTCAAGCAAAACAATACAAAGAGGAAAACTAAACAACACAAAGTTAAACATCGTAATACCCGTAGTCGTCGCCACAACCCAAACTGGATTTTTCTTCCCCAGTGGCTGGTTCCCACTCCGTGATTCTCCAAAAAATCACAATTTGAACACAATTTCTAAGTTGCTCCAGGGAAGCCATGTCTGGTGATGTCTTCTTAGTCCCGCTGCCCTTCTTGACTGTCAGAACCACCTAGTTATTCATTTTTGTAGAAGACCTGGTCCGCATTGGTAAATTTATAAAGAGAGGAGGAATAAATTGTTATCATTTTTAGAATATGTGATATATTAAAAGCTAATTCATGTTATTTAAGTATGAATAATCCATCTTGAATATTAATTTCTTGAGTAAAGGATGATATAAAGGTAGAAACTAATAGAAACAAGAAACTAAATGAAGAAATTTCATTAACAGATTTGAATAAAATCAAGTACGTATTTTGTATATATTTTTCTTATTTTAGATGATAAATAAATTCCCCAAATATAGGAAAATGATCTTAAAAAAAAAATTCATCACAATACCTTTATTTATGATATATTTATTGTGTTTTTTCACCAGGTTGATTTATTGTTTTGTGGTATTTCTCAATCTCATAAACATTCACTTTCTTGTGTGATCAATGTTCTTTAACACCCTCCAACATAAAATTGAAATTACTTTTTCCCTCCGTGCCTATATTTTCAGTTCCCAATGGCTTTGTCGAAATTATAAACCTAGTTATCTATTATTCCATATTGCATTTATATTTATGTTTTCAACTTTTGAAAAGGATAAATTATAAACACTTTTTTACGATGTGTGTTTTTTAATAAAGAAATTATCAAATGTTAAACCCTTGATTACCAAGATCAAGATAAAATTTTGAGGATAATAAGGGTTGGTGGGGTCATGTAATACCCCATTATTTAAAAAGAACTAAATGTTTCATATCATATTAGACATTCAACAATGATAAGTGTTTTTAGGTGTATATAGGCCCATTTTAAATGTTATATTATGACTATAATTGTTTTTCATTATATTTAATGCTTCATGTAATTTCATTTTCTTACATGTAGTGTATGATCCCATGTTAAGATTCGGTAAGATTTTTTTTAAAACAATCTCATCGTTCCTCGGGATTATTTTTTTCATATTCTTATAATGACGAAATATTATTTTCCACATCTCAAGAAAACTCATGAGTTTCCTTCTCATATTTTTATTCATGATATCTACATGTATTATTACAATTTTACACTCTTTGGTACTTAATATACTTAAGGAAATGATTTTAAGATAACTTTGGAAATATTTTTCTTTTAGGTCAGAAATTTGTTTTATTTGAAAAACCATGTCTTAAAAAATGTTTTCCAAAATGATTTCAAATGATCATTGAATATAATTTTTTGGAAAAAGTATTTTAATTTTTTTATGGGTTTAAAATATTTCATTATATTTTTATAAATTTATTTTCAAATAAATAGTTTTCAAAACATTTTCATGCATTCCTTATTAGTTTTCAGAGTTTTTTCAAGGAAATGGTTTTAATTATTTTAATATTTCTTTATATTTTTCATAGATATTTTCAAATAAATGGTTATCAAAACATTTTTAAGATTTTCTCATATATTTTCAAATGGTTTTCAATGAAATGGTTTTTAAAACCATTACATCGTTTCTTTTTATGTTTTAAAATTAATTTTCAAAGAAATGGTTCTCAAGAGTTTTTCAGCCCTTCCTTATACAGTTTTTATGATTTTTATTGATGAAAAATAATTTTATAATGTTTTTAATATTATTTTATATTCTTTCCTAGAAAAGTTTTTTCAAAAATATTTTGACGATTCTTTTATTTTATTTCTAGGAAAAATGCTTAAATATGATTTAATTAATTCTTTTATGTTTTCCAATAATATTCAATGAAAAGGGTTTTTTGAAACCCCCTTGTTTTAATGGGTCATGTTTTTTATGAAATGATTATGAAACTTATATATTTTTTTACAGGTTATGATATGATTACATGTTTATAATACCCATTTCATATCTTGAGATATGATATTATTGTTTATGATTTAATAGAACATGTATTTATGATTTAATTATGATATGTGTGTGACCTATATCTTCCTCTAATTAATTGGGTAAATATTTATAAATCATGAGATATACTATGATGGTATTATGAGTGAAACATTACTACTATGATGGGTATGGGAATGAACCACGACTGCCAAGATGGTATGAGGAGTGAATTCATGCTATTAAAATAGACATGGGAATGAACCCTGACTACAAAGATGGTACGAGGAGTGAAATAATGCTTTTAATATGGCCATGAGAGTGAACCACAACTACCAAGATGTTATAGGGAGTGAACACATTCTACTAAGATGGCCTCAATAGCAATTCTTTGACTACTATGGAAATCATTCTATATAATTATTTGTTTTCCCCAATTCCATGTTATATTTCTATGTCGTTATTATAGGGATTATGTTCTTTATACCCTTATAATTCATGTATTATGAACTACCAAACTTGATTACATGACTCTTGTTTATGATCTTTGATATAAAGGGTATGATCTTCTAATGTTATGTTCACACCCTCATACCACTATGTTCATGTTTATACTTACACGTCTCCCTTGTTTACCCTTAATATGCATCTTAACTATCACCTATTTATGTTTTCATCCTTAGGTTAAGAAGATATGTATTAAGTAATATGTGTCCAAGAAGTATTCTAGTCATAATGATCCTACTGGGAGATAATGTATCTCTCTTATATACTAGTGTTTATGCTTCCAGGTTTCTAATGGTACTATACTAGTATGGTCTTTGGGATTTTGTTTGTATAATTATTATGTATTATATAATGGTTTTTTAATTTCCATATATGTAATAAGCGGGTCTCTATGGATGGGGTCATAGAAATGGTTTAGTCATCCTTTGGAAGATAGGATGAGAAAACATTAGTGAAAAACCGATGTACATGTATAAGGATAAGTCCAAGGATAAGGGAATGTATATGAAAATGTTCTATATTATTGAAAAATGATTGAGTAAGTGGTTTCCTAGAAATATAACCATGACTGGATACTACAGGTGGATGTGGATCTGGAACAGATGTACCTAGGAGTAACAAATCTGACAATGTGTGTCAGGATTCACTTGACATAACCTAGTACATGTAAATGGGCTTTGCTGCACACCTAGTTTGACACTCTTGGGGGATATTCTATGGGAATAAAAAAACTCTTCATCCAACATCATAAAGGATTTAAATATAAATTTACTACGAATAACCGAGGGTAAAGCTAAGGTGTCATAGGTTAAAGAAGGTGTCATAATTTATACAACTTAAAAGTGAATTTTCATGATCATGCAGTTACTCATTATGATAATATATTCTAACTTTATGCTTTTGGTTTTAGTAAATGGATGGAATGCAATGAAACCATATTAATAGTGATTTCAACGGACAAAAAATGATTTTCCTCCTGAGAAACCAAATTATTTGGGAGCAAGAACTGAAAATATCTTAAATATTATAACCCAAATATCTTAAGCAATTAACCATGGTGTACTTATAAACAATAAAATAATGGAACCACATTCTATTGAGTACTTCATATATAAATTCCCACATTCTTTCAATGGGCCTTCTAATTCCTTTGTTTCTAAAAAAATGATTAATACTATGGAAAATATATTCTATATTTGTCAGTGTTCATAGCATGATAAATTCATTCTGGTTGTTTATTTGGAAGAAGGAAATGAAGACCAGTCATTGATGATAATCAAGAATAATACGCGGTAATATGAGATTGAATCCATGGATAGGGAAGATTTCAAGAAATTAATTTTCAATAACTACTTTCCTCGGATTCTTTTTACAATGATAGAGAATGAGTGTAACAACCCGAGATTTTAGGAGAATTATTATTTTTTAATTTCATTGATGTTTAGTGTTGTACGCTACACCAAAATTATCTTGTGCTATAGGAAACACCATATTAGATTTCATTATACGCAACACTATTCTTGGCTCATGTTACAGACAATTTCAAGTTCATTTTATAGAGATTGTTCTATGAAACATTCAGTATAGATTGTGTTTAAAGTATAAATGAAATATGTTTTTATTATGTTATACACAACACCAAATGGAGCTTTCACTACACACAACCCTGACTTGTCTTGCATTACACGCAATCCTGACCTTGATAGCATGTGTAGTACGCAATACCGTGTTTCACTAAACAACGACATATTTTTATAATATTATTATGAACTAGTCATTATGAATAGTATTAAATAAATTTTGAATATTATAACATTATTATTAATCTTTCACTTTTTCTAGAAAATCGTGTGAGAACAAAATAATTTTTTTCTGGTAAAATATGTATTTTAAAAAAAATGCAGTTTTGTCGCCTTTTGATGGAGAACCCACTTTAAATCTAGTTTTTCACATGTTTATAAGTTAAATTTGACAAAATAATATTCTTCCTTGGAATCAGGATATAAAAATTTTACTTTGGATAAATTTTTCATATTATTCTGATAACATTGATATTTTAATGAATAGTAAAATCACTCTATATTTTAATTAAAAACAACTCTTTTCATCGAAATAATTTATATGGTGCGATTATCATTTTAATTTGTTTTAAAGTGTAATTAGAATATATTTTTACCATTTAATCCTATGTTGGTCATTGAAATTAATTTCACTTTGAGATTGGACATAAACAAGTGTCGATCTTTTGATAGTTATTATTTCTTAAAAACACACTATTTATGTTGATAAGGGGAATTAATTTTAAAATTAATTAATTTTACTTTAATGTTTTGAATTTGGAAAAATAGACACCATTTTTGAATTTGGAATATCAAATATAGCTTAGGTTTAATTTTTTGTATTTTTTTGAAAAACTTCAATTTTTGATGAATAGTGAAACCACTTAGTGGCAGTTAAAAAACTAACTCTTTCATTTAAATGAAATTTTACCACTTATGTGAATTGAATTTAAAATACCAGACATACATGGTTGTTATAAAGAAGTAAAATTTGGTTCAATAAGATGAAAATAATATTTGGTGAATAGTAACTTTTTACATTAATTTATCGCGGTTAAAGGTAAATAGGGTAATTTGATGACAAAGAATATTATAATAATTCAAAATTTCCTTAACACTTATCCTAACATTATTGGATGAGTAGTTTCCGACCATGGGAATACTTGGGTCGATTTTGGGACCCCATTGATCCACTTGGTAGTGATAATGACAATTTGGATTTATTAATTTAATGTAAAGACAAAATTGACATTAACACAAATCTTTTAGTAATTAATTTTTATAAGGGGTTATATAAATTATATTTTCTACTATAAATATTCATTGGAAATCTAAAAATATTTCCTACATGATGTTATTTTTTTTATAATTTTATACTTAAAAAAATTAAATTATTTATGACATGATAATGATGCAGTATTTACCTCTTTAATAAATGATTTAAATAAATAAGATTATAATGATTAAAATATTATCTAAAACATGTCCAATTTTGATTGGATGATTTTATTTCCACCATGAGTCATCATATACTCATCTTTAATTATTTTTGGACCTTTTAAAACCGAAGATAAGTTTATAATAAAATAATATTTTCACACTTTCCAAAAGAGACCCTCCTCCCCCTTATAAAAAGTGACCATTTCTATCCAATTCCTCACACCTCTCAAGACATTTTTCTGAACCAAAATCTGACCAATTAATCTCCCAACATATCTCCCCTCACCCTATAAGCCTTACCTTAGGCAGAAGGCACTTCAAGAAGTCATTTTGGTTCAAACCAAAAGAAGTTACCCAAATTAAAGGTAATCGTTTCTCTTAAATTGTTTTCTTTTATTCTAATTCTCTATCCGCTAAAATCTCTTTAATCCATTCTTTTGAAACAAAACCACTATCCTAAATATGATAGGATGTTGTTATGAGAATTATTCTAACTACACATACACAAACCTCCATCAAATGGATGAAGAACATAATGTTTATGTGGATCAAAAACTAACACCTCACGAAATTATGATTATTGGATTTTCTACTACCGCCTCTCATGGTGGCCATTATGATGGAACTATGTTTATATATGATATATATTATGTTTATTATTTCCTTATTCTTATTTACTTACCAATTATATCAATCCTTTTTGGTCTCTATAGTGGGTAAATACGATAATCTCATTTGAGGAAGTGTGCACTACCGCCCCCTCAAAGTGATGTGATTCGTTAATGCCTTATGTTGGTTGTATAAAGGATGGAGTTAATGATATTATATATGATATTATACTGGAATTATAATATAACTACATATATTTATGTTTTAATTCCATTAAAATAAGAAATATAAAGGAAAGTAGTATTCATGCGTACGTACGGCTTACCGTCTCCATGAACAGTGCATTTCATTTCTTACCTCCATATGTTATGTACTATTATAATTATATGTATATGTTGGATATATATATTATATATGATATATAAAACTTTAATATAATTCTGGATATAATGAACCTTTGACTACATGAACATCATATATCTATAAGAAGTCCAATTTTGACTCAAGTACCAAATATCGACAAAAAGAACATTATTATCTTAAATGGTTACATAATGTTTATAAAATGGTAATAAGTGATATAAAACGAATAATAAAATTGAAAAATGTTATTATTCAAGTCGAAATTAACTTTGGTTTATTATTCAGGAGATTAAAGAACGATCGAGTCAAGTCGGACACGAGTTAAGGGAACTTCTTAACCCAATTTTCGTTCTTTGGGTTGATCTTCTCTTTCTTGTTTATGTCATTATTTGATTATATGAGAAATGAATTTTTATATCTTATCACGTATTTATACTTTATTTATTTGAACTTATAGTGAATACACATAAGTGATCTATTTTATTTACAAAATGATCTTTGTAAGGGATAAACTTTCCAATCTCATTTTTATCCGAGATCGTTTATTCGAAAGGATTTACTGGGGTTATTGTTATCATCCCTGAACATGTTTTATAAAAATGTTTTCATGTATTTTTAATGTCCTTTTTAAACACTTTTGAATTTTACCCAATTTTATGAAAGTAATATTATTTTTTTACCACACAAGGAACATTTCGACTTTTCAGTTAAAAGTACGAGGAGAATGTTTTTTTAATTTATACAACATGAACGGATTTTTACGGTTTCATAATGTCTTTTTTAAAAAAGCTTATTCTACAATATTTCATTACTATTTTCAACAAAATACTTTTCTTTTAAAATTTCAGGGCATTTTTTGAAAAGAAAATGATTTTGAAAAAGAAAAGATATTTTCCTCAAGAATTGATTTCAAGTGTTTTATCAAAAAAAATTTCCATCTAAGATGAAATTATTTCATATGTGTATAATTCAAGTATAATGTATCTATGATTTAAATGGTTTCACATTTCTTATGATAAAATGATATCCATTTGTTTTATAATGATTATGTTATGATGGGATGATGTTTATGAAACCCATCTTAATCTTTGGGTTATGATGAATGATTTATGTTTATGTTGTGGCACAGGTAAGAATGATTTCATTATGAGATGGGTGAGAACTATCTCCCTAAAATTCATTGGATAATATTTATATCTCATGAGATAAACAGGGATGGAATGGTAAGTTAATCTGGTTCAATGATACATGACTGGAATGAGGAGTGAACTCGATTCAGAAAGGGACTTTGTCCACTAAGATGGTCTTACCAGAAATTTCTTGGCTACTATGGAAATCATATCATGTACTTAATGGTTTTCCATAATTACATGTTTTATTCCCATTCTATTTTATAATTATTGATGTTCAATTATGATCTATTCCTTACGTACTACCATGATTTATTTCATTTCTCAATATTTTGATGTTTAAACATTATGATCATGTTTTTAAGTTCAAATGTATATGGTTTGTTTTATTTTCTCCATACTTACCCTTATTGAGAATTTGTGATCACCCTTTATATGCTTTCTTTTCCCCAAGATATAAAGAAAGGTTTTATGTAAGAAAAAAATGGGGAAGATATTTATAGGAGATGTTGAAGATCTTTCACCATGATTAGAAGATTATGTTCCGAGGTTCCAAAGACACTAAACTATTACGGTCCTTGAGTGTTGGTTTTTTTATGTATTAAGTATTCTGCAAAAGTGATGTAATTTCTATGTACGTCAAGCTTTGGGTCTCTACAATGTGTACCTTGATTTGACATAAAGGGATAATGAATCTTTCATTACCTATGATGATAGTTTCATATGAATTTCATGGTAAGGTTGAGTAATTATCATCCCACAAAAAAGTGAAGATTATAGGTTCTTTAGTGGCCTTAAGCTATTTTTTATAATGGAATTGGACATAAGAAACTTTATAAGATATGAATACATTTCATTGTTGTGAAATCAAGGTTTAAATGTAGGATGGAGTCACGTATAAATCATATGGTTTTGAAAATAAAATGAAGATGATGTTTGAATAGAAATCTAAACACCATGAAGATATGAAGATGATATTTACATTATGCTCCATGCGTGGGACGAAATAATGAGGAAGTTTCCTGAAGGGGTCTAATAGAAGAAATTAGTGTGGAAGGTAAGGTTATTATACATTTTGTTGCTAAATTGATGTGAAGTTATTATAATATGGTGTGAATGGAGAAAAATTAGCATATAATGCACCTACCATGATTTATTCATACAATTGTAAGGAGAATATACATCATTATAACCACTTACCAAACCCAAGGGATGGTGATGATGAAAGACTTCTACAACCTCTTAATCCAAGGGATAAAGTTAAATCTAATGAAATAACTATTGTATAAGGGTTTTGATAACAACGTGGTGAATGGTATATTTACCATGCACTCTAGAACACCTAATGTCTTATTTTATTCTGGATCTACTCACTAATTTATATTTCATAATTTTATAAGGGTGGTAATATTCCACCAGAATTATTAGAAGGGGAATTTGCAGTGAAAACCCCTATTGGTATGATTCTTTTATCTTAATTTTATGATTTCTCTCCAGTTGACATTTTTGAGTATGCGCTTCCTAAAAATCATTTCATTTTTCCTTTAGTTTAATTTAATGTTACATTAGGCATGGATTTCATTTCAATGCACAAATTCTACAACAATTTTCAATGAATGTAAGTTACGTTTGATATATCAAACCCTTCTTTGATCACACTTCAATGTTACAATAAGCATGAACATCTGAAGGGAAATTATAACCAGTTTATGGGTCTTAATTCCCATTAAAAAGGATAATTTATCTCAAATGTTTGGTGCAAAATGTGACGTCGATGATATGCCTATTGTTCAAGAATTTGTGGATATCTTCCCAGAAAAGTTGATAATAATTCTACCAAAACATTAAGTTGAGTTCTCAATAAAATTAATACCTGGTTCCTCATGAATTTCAAAGACTCCCTATAGAATATCCTCGATTGAGATGTAGTAATTAAATAAGAAAATCCAAGAAAACAAAGATAAGGGATTCATTTGGAAATGTGTGTCACAATGGGGTGAAAATGTTCTTTTTGTTAAAAATAAATATGGATAAATGTGACTTTGCATTGATAATCAAGATTTTAACAAGATCACAATCAAGAACATGTGTCTTATCTCCCATATTAATGACTTGTAAGATTAACTATGTGGATCCCAATACTTTTACAATATTTAATTTCATTATTTATATCATCAATTGAGGTTCAAAAAAGAGAATATACCCAAGATGAAACTCTATAAAAGGTATAAAAACTATGAATATATAGTATGAATTTTGTTCAAACTAATTCTACTATGATTTTCATATATTTTATGAAAAGATACTTTAGATATTACTTTGACCAATTTTTTCTTAGTATTTATAGATGTTATTATTATATATTCATAGAGAATGTAAGAGCATAAATATATCCTTATAATTGTACTAAATACCCTATAGAATGAGAAACTATATGAAAAATATATAAAGTGTGAATTTTGGTTGCAAAAGGTATCATTTTTAGGTCACATAATCCCAAAAGACGATATATTAGTAGATCCGTCAAAGAAAGAGTCTGTTGAATGCTTTCCTAGATTAACAATAGAGATTGGGATTCGTATATTTTTTAGTTTAACATGATATTATTGATGGTTTGGGTAGAATTTGTTATGACTATCTAATCATCTAACAAAATTAACATGGAAGGGTCTCATGATCCTCTAGACAGATGAATGTTTGGAAAATTTCAAGGAACTGAAATGAAGGTTAATTAGTGTACAAGTTCATACATTACCCTATAGTTTAGAAGGGTCTGTAATCTATAGTGATGAATTTAGGAAGGGACTGGGATGTGTTGTTATACAAAATAACATGGTTATTGCTTATTCTTCATGGAAGTTGAATATTCATGATACAAATTACCCGTATAAGAGTTATGAGTGATAAATTAGTAATCAAATATATGGAGGAATTATCTTTATGAAGAAAAATGTGATATATATAATAATTATAAAAGTTTGAAAAATATATTCACATAGAAAGAGTTGAACATGTTCCAAAGATGTATGTTAGAGTAGATTAAGTATTATGACTGTACAATACATTACTACCATAGGAAAGAAAACTAGGTGGTTGATGCTTTGAGTCAAAAGTATTATTCTACCTTATTCATGATAAGGATCACAAATTATCCGATATTTATAGATTTTAAAAGGATTGAGAGAAAGATATCCTGATGGAAGGGGGAATATTATATATCTCAAATTAATTTTTCACCATCTTTCCAAGTTACGATTATGGAGGCATAGAATGTAGAAGAAGAGCTACAAATTTAGAATAGAAATGTAACTGAGTTTAACCTTGATTAGGATAGAATGTTATGGTTCATGAACAGTTTATGTGTTCCATCCATAACATATTTGAAGAAGGACATGTTAGAGGAAGCTCATAGTTATACAATATATATTCATCTGATAAGTATGAATATTTATAAGTAATTGAAATATTTCATCTGGAGTGATTGAATGAAGAGAGATATCAACGATTTTGTGTCTCAGTTCTTGGTATTCCAACAAGTTAATGCTGAAATACAAAAGTTAACAGAGATGTTTCTTCCAATACCCATACAAGAATAGAAATGAGAGAACATCATTATTGATTTTGTTTTTGGACTAACCAAAACTTAAAAAAAGGTTTAATTCTATATGGGTGGTAGTTGATCCCCTTACTATGTAAACACACTTCATTTTTATCATAGAAGACTTATATCTATAATAGATTTCCAGGATATGCATTATGTAAGTGGTAAGGTTTCATGGAGTACCACATTCCATTATATCAGATCGGGATATGAGGTATACCTCAATGTTTTGGAAAACTTTTCATCCAGGACATGATACGAAATTGTGTTTCGGTACTACATATGATCCTCACACAAATAATCAGTTTTAATGAAAAATTCAATCCCTAGACAATATGTTGAGATATTGTTCTCTGGCTTTCAAAGGTGGTTGGGACCATTACCTTCCTCTGGTTGAGTTTTCTTAGAACAATATCCTTCACTTAATCATTTATATGGAACCAATTGAATCCGTATATGGGATGAAATTTAGAACTCCAACATTATAAGATGATGTTGGATAAATAATGATACAAGGACATGAGATTACTAAAGAAATGATAGAGAAGGTTTGAAGCATTCAGTAGCATATCAAGGTATCTCAAAGTCGATAAAAAAGATATGTTGATAACAAACAATGTGATCTAGAATTTGAGGTTCGTGAGAGGGTGTTTCTATGAATATCTCCCTAGAAAAGTTTTATGAGTTTTGGAGAGAAATGGAAACTACGCCCTAGGTATATCAGTCCCTTTAAAATTCTCGATTGTAAGGGGACATTACTCTATCCATTTGAACATTTTCCATATATCTATAAATTACATAATGTATTGAACATATCTATCTTTTATAAGTAAATACATGACCATTTAAATGTAAAAAACTCATATTTCATATAAATATAGTAGGATCGTTCTTACGAGGATCATGAGGTTTAAATTTTGGATCATAAAGATAATGTTATACGATGTAAGATCACTCACATGGTAAAAGTATTATAGAGAAATCCATAGTTAGAGGAAGATACAAGGGAACATTAGGATATAATGAAGTATAAGTATCCTCATATTTTTACCCTAATAATAAATGTTTGTGGTGAAATTCATTTTACGGGGGTTAGAATGTAACACCCCATTTTTTATGAACATTTTTTTCTCAAATAAATTAAATTTTCATTGATATCTTGCATTGAACTAAGTAAAACATTATTTTAAAATGGAATATAATTGGATTATTTTAAACAAAAAAAATTTGCATACTTTACATGAAACACCAACTTGGAATACGTCACACACATCACCGACTTGACATATGTTACACGAAACACTGATTTTCTACAATTTTTTGTTATAATTTTTAAAGCGTGATAATTATAACCCAGATGTTAAATATATTAATATAAATAGTAATAATTTTTTTTCAAATATTTTTATTATTATTTATATAAATAAAACACATTGATAATGAATGTTATTTTTTTGGTAAAGTTCTTATATATTTGAAAATACTATTTTTTCAAATGAAATACATTTCATGTGCTTCTGTGAAATATAATAAAATTAATTTTAGACACATTAAAATTTTAATTTGATAAAATAATTTTTTTATTTATAATTTCTAAATCATCTTAGAGAGATGTTTTAATCTTTTTTTAGAGACATAATTTTTTGATGAGCAGTGAAAAATATCAAATTTTAATTCAAAAAGTCATTTTCATATAATTTATTTATAAGGTTAAATTATATTTAAAATTTGTTTCAATGTTTAATTAGATAATAATTTTATCAATTAACCCAATTTAGGTTATTAGAATCAATTTAATTTTGAAACTGGGTATAAAAGCCTAGCAAACATTGGGTTGTTTTTACATTAAAACATGCACTGTTGTCCCATATATGAGAATAAATATAAATGAATTTCTACCACTTCTATAGCTGTAATTTAGAAAAATGGATTCCTTATTTGGAATAAGAATAATATATAATTTCAATTAATTTCAATTTTATTTTTTAGAAAATATATTAGTGAAAGTGATTAAAATTAATTAAAATGTTTAAGTGAAAAATTAGGTTAACAAAGCACTAAAACAATTTAAGACCCAATATGACCTATAAAATTGTACAATATCCATTTGTATGAAATATTTTTCCCCTTTAATTCATTTTCATGAATGTTTTCTATTTTTGGGATCAAATTTCATTAGAAAAAACATGGGTGGAATTCCCTTTCCCAAATATACAAGAGTGTCACTCCTCCCCCACTATAAAATTCATCCTACCCTCCCACTTCCTCCAAACATTTAAACAATTTTTTCTCAACCAATATCTAAAAAAAAAGCTTCTAAAAATCCCTAAAATCACCCCATAAGCGCCCCATTTGGAAGAAATCCATCCAAGGAATCCATTTGGTTCAATCCAAAAAGAGGTACCAAAATAAGATGCAACATTCTTCCACAAAAACATTAGTTTTATTTGTTTATCCACTCTTTTAATTATCTTCATTCCATGATGACACATAAAATAAAGTATTCTCAATATAAAAATATGTTTTTATTCTATATTTTTTACCTAAACTTAGACACACATTCATCGAATGGTTAACAAATATACTGTTTTTTTATACAGAGAACTACCACCTCATAATATGAAGATTATTCATCTTTCATATACAACCATTCATGATTGAGATTATGATGGAAAAAATATTTATATATGATATATATTATATTTAGTTTGTACTTATAATTATTTAATTCTTTTATAACACATGCCTTTATAAAATCCATCTTTTTTTTAAATATAATTATTTTGTTTGAGGAAGTGTAGACTACCACCCACTCAAATAATTGTGATTTATCCACACAATATTTGCAATGTATAAAGATTATTTTAGTGAAATTAAATTATATAAAAGAAATAATACTTATTATTTAATTATATTATATGCATATATAAAATTTTTTCATTTTTTATTTCTTTTAAAATGACTATAAAACAGAAATGACATTCATACGTACGTATGTCCTACCATCTCCATGAACGGTGTATTCCATTTTATACATATATATTCTATGTAATATTATACTACACATAAACTAAATATACGTAATATTTATATGATGTTTTACATTCTTTAAATCATTATATAAGTATAAGGTCTAAAGATATTACAAATTAAGACACATGAAAATAACAATGTGATTATTACCCAAAGATAAACCATAACTTAGAATTGTTAACAAGAGGATAATATAAATTAATAATAAAACAATATATGGTATTATATATAAAAATATGGTGATTTTATTGTTTTATAATAAAAACATATTCACTATATAGGATTGTTTTACGAGTACGATGAGAGTCAAGACATAAAGTAAGGGAATTTCATCTATTTTTTTATATCTCTGTGATACATGAGTTGTTCCCCAATATTTTTTTTATGGTGTATATAATTCCCATGAATGTATTATATGATTCTTATTCTGAAATTTATGGGTATTTACATATTCATTGGATAATATTTATTTCACGGGGTTTATGTTTCAAAATTTACAAAATCAGTAAGATAGGTTTTCTACAATTTTCCTTCTTTAAGACTTGTATTTTGTGGTGCACCAAAGTTATTATTTTTAGGTTTATATAATTAAATTATACAAGTTAAATCATTTATATAATTATTTTAGATTTTAGTTAATGCTTTATTTAATTTTATTTTCTTACACGGAGAGTATGATCATAAGTTACCATGTGTAAAGAGTATTGAAACAATCTCATCATTTATTGGGATTGTTTGTGGTTATACTTATGATAAAATATTATGATCCATATATTGAAAACACTCATGAGTTTCATTATTAAGACTTTATCTAAGATATCTCTATATAATATTATTATCTTTAAACTCTTTAGTACTTAATATAATTAAAAATAGTTTTAATAAAACTTTTATTGTATTTCTCCCTTCAGTCATAAATCTATTTTATTTCAAAAACCATGTCTTATAAAATTTTTTCAATTTTTTTTAAATGATCATTGAATATAATTTTCAAGAAGAAATTATTTTAAAATCGTTTTATGGTTTTCAAATATTTCTAAAAAATTTTAAATATTATTTTCATATAAATGGATTTGAAAATGATTTCATTATTTCATTATATGTTTTAAAAGTTTTTTCAATTAAATTATTTTCAATATTTTTTAAAGAATTATTTTTACATTTTCAATGTTATTTTAAAATATATGGTTTTAGAAACGTTCTCAATATTTACTTATAAGTTTCAAAGTGTTTTCAATGAAATGGTTTTCAAAATATTTTCATTATTTCATTATATGTTATCAATTTCATTTTTGAAGAAATGCTTTTCAATAAATTTTCATGATTTCTGTATTATTATAAAATGTGTTATCAAAGAAAAAGAGTTTTAGAATACATTTATGCTTTTTTATATGTTTTCAAGGGAAATAGTTTAAAAAACAAGAATCTTTTATATGTTTTCAAGTAAAACGTTTTTCAACATGATTTCAAGTCGTCTTTATATGTTTTAAAATTATTTTCAATGATAATGGTTTTCAAAAGGATTTATTTTTAGAAAAAATTTTCTCAAATAAGAAAGGATATTTTTTCAAGAAACGTTTTTGAGAGATATTTCAAAATTATTTTCTATTGAAGATAACATCCGCTGATGTAACTCATGCCATTTTGGGAAATGATACCAAGCTTTAATTCTTATTCTTTCTCTGAATTGTTTATGTCTTGATGACATAAGGTTTATAAAACCTGTTTCTATTTCATAGGTTATATGGTTTTGAAACCTGATTCTTTTCAAGGGTCACATTTTTTAAGAAATTATTATGAAACATATATCTTTTTCCATAGGTTATGATATGATTATATGTTTATGATACCAATTTCATTTCATGGGTTATGATATGATTGTTTATGAATTTTTGGAACACATATGTATGAATTGATTATGATATGGGTGAGACCTATATATCCCTCTAATGAATTGGTTAAAGATGTGTATCTCTTGAGATAGACTAATAAGGTCATGGGAGTGAACCTTAACTACTAATATGTCCACGGTAGTGAACAATGATTACCAAGATTGTACGAGGAGTAAACTCACAAAACTAAGGTGGCCATGGGAGTGAACCAAGACTACCAAGATGGAATGATGTGTCAAATCATAATACTAATATAGCCATGGGAGTGAACCATAACTACCAAGATGGTATGGGTAGTGAACCCATGATACTAATATGGCCTCGATAGTAATTCCATGACTACTATGGAAATCATTTTACATGCTTATCTGTCTTCCAGAATTCCATATTTTTTTCTAATGTTATGATTTTATGGTTCATTTTCTTTATTACCTTATGATTCATGTCTTATAAACTACTTAAAATTATTCCATAATTCTTGTTTGTTATCTTTTATATGTAGGGTATTACCTCAAAATTTTATGATCTTTTCCACATACCCCTATGCTCATTTTTAGGCTTACATATCTCCGTTGTTATCCATTACTGAGTATTTGAGCTAACCCATTTTTATGTTTCCTTACCCAAGTTATGAAGATATGTATTGAGTATGATGTCTATAAGAAGGGTTCTAGTCATGAAGATTATAGTGGAAGATAATTTAGTTCACTTATGTAATATTTTTTATGTTTCTGTTTTTCCAAAATCACTAGACTAGTATGGTCAATGGGAATTTTTTTGTATAATGTTTTATGTATGCGTCAAAATTTATGTAATTTATTTGTATGTAAATTGAGTGTCACTATGAATAAATATGTTATTTGGAATTTATGAATTTTTTACCATTATAAAAATATAACATATTATTCATATCCATAATGATCATCGAAAAATGGAAAGCTTACTGATTTATATGTACAACAAACAAGTCCATAATTGAAAAATACTTCATTTATCAAAATTATAATTCATGGTTGGTATTAAAATTATATTTTATATATAAATATGATTTTTATGTTAAGATTATTATTCTGGATATCTTTAAAAAATAACCTCTTTGACCATAGACATCCCATCACTGTCATTTTTGACACATAAGCCAAATATTGTCAACAAATCCTCCATGGAAATAATTGATTAAGTAATAATATAAAACATGGTAATAAGTGATGTAAAAGGAATCAGTAAATTGATAAAATTATATTAAGAAATAATATAATCAATATAAATCTATTATCTATGAAGATAATGAATGTACATGATGATTCAGACTCATGGTTAGGGTTTCCCAGCTCACTTTTACTTCCGGGAGAAATACACCATATTAACCACTTATTTCATTTGTGTGGAATATATAATTCCATTTTAGTATTTCATATCATGAATTAAATCATCTTAATGGTATTTTAAATTTCACTTAATTTTATTTATTTCATGTCACTTATGATTCAAAACATACCAAAGTGATAAGGGTTTATTTCAAAATCTCATCATTATTCGGGATTTTTTAAGTATCCCTTAGGGAATTATTTGATATTTCAATCATAAAATAATTCTTTGTTCCCATCATCTGTTAATTATAATAATTTTAAATTAATAGAACCATTTCCCTTTAATTAGAAATTAAAATGGTTTAGAAATTTGTTTTTACAAAATATGACAATATTTCTCTATTTTTCTAAAACTCCTTTTTCATAGAAACCCATGTTTTCTAAAAATGTTTTCAAAAATTTATTTAAAATTGAAAAAATGATTTATTAAAGTATTTTTTCCCATTTATACATTTTAATAAATGTTTCTTAAGGAATATTTATTAAATTTTTATACACATTATTGGTTGTATTTTATTAAAAATGAGAAAAGAATCGTTGTTTTAATGTGTAAAACATGAATGAAATTTTCCACCATCCTGAACACTTAATGTTTTAAGGATTATATTAAATGTTTTTAAAGGATATTATCAAATAAACTATTTTGAAAATAATTTTTTATCTTTTTGGTTTAAAAGTTTATTTTCAATGTATAATGTATATTTTCTCAAAAAAATATTTTAAATGACATTTTTATGGTATTTTTATTTATCACTCACCTCCAACATTAACTGATCTTCTGATTCACTATGGATATGTTATATTGTTACTGTAATTATTATTTTTTAATAATTTTTGATCAATTTGAATGGGGAAGTTTAATTTCAATAACATTCACTATATTACATTGGATGGATTATAATTATGTTTATTGATTGGGGAATGTATTAAATTTTATATGATATTTTAAATTAAAAATTTTATATGAATTATGTTTTACCCCTTTCATATAAGTAAAGAATTTAATTTAGTGAGGGATGTGAGGGCCCCCCAATATCCCATCTATGCATCAATGGGTCTACTAAGACAAAGTATATTAGGTTTTGACTGAAGACTTTCCTATCTATATAGATGTCCTCCCACAAGGCCTCGATGGTTTTATATTTCTTAGATCATGTCCTCAATAGTATATTTTGGATTTGCATCATTATTCATTCCATTATATGGATATAGTTATTGATATTCAATGTTTCTAATCAATTATTTATAATATACATGGTTTTGTCTTAAGCTCATGTGGTTATTTATATGGAATATTTTTTCATCATTTATTATTTCAATATTTTATGAAATTTTTCGATTAAATGGAATGTATTTTAGTAAATTATAATTTCATATTGTTCATTTATAATTTATTCATTTATTCCACTATACACTTACCCTTATTTAGTATATAAGCCCACCCAGTTCTTGTATTTTATTTTTCCCAATATATAATAATGTGTTTTGTGATGGATATACATGGATTGTCTATATAGAATAATGGAATTCTCAAAGAAAATAATTATGGGATTTTATATTTTCAATTATAATAAGAATCTAATGTATATATCTAGTTTAATAATACTTCATATCTGTTGGGTCCTTCGAGATATGATTCCTTCTATATTATTCTAATGTAACAAATTTGACACTGACTACAAGGAACTAGGGTTAAGGGTGATATAGTTAGTATCAAATGGATTTTATTAGAAACCATGAGAACTAGATTTTGGAAAAAATAGATTAGGGAACATAAACAAATAATATGAATTGAGGATAAGTGTAGAATGACATCATACTATTTTATAATGGAAGAGATTTTGTGGTTTTTATTTAAAAATAAATCCCTATCTAAATACTATAATTGTACAAAGTTATGGAACTGATATACCTAGGTTTAATAACACTATAAGGGAATATTGATCTTGCACCAATCATTACCTACTGTATGAAAATGGTCCTTACAATACACGTGGTTTGAAAATCCCAACATATATTCATGGGTCAATTAATATATTCTTTACAAACAATTATGAAGGATTTAAAAATATTTTTATGATTTCAAAACATTTTCTATGAAACCATGTTTTAGATTATGATATTAGCTATGCATAAATTTTTAAAATTATACTATGTATGTATCTATTCATGGGATTATTCACTATGTTTCATAATTATACAATCAAATCTAATGTGTTCCATAATTTAGAAATGATACCTATCAGACATAATGATAACCACATCAATGCACATAATCTAATAATTAAGAATGATCATTTCTTTGATGGGATTAATCTAATCATTCAAAGGGAAAACGTACCCTAACAAATCTCATAATATTAGGGTATAATGTGATGTGGTAACAATAAAAAGAACTAATTCTCATAGTATTATGGATTTTATGGGATGGAATTGAAGAAAATGATGGCAAAGAAATATATAGATAAAGGTAAGAAGGGAAATAATTATTTTTCCACATGTGATAATTGTGGAAAGAAACTCCCTCCTTATTTAATAAAGGTAATAAGAGTTATTTACAAGCATCAATTGAAATTACACCATGATTGTGATTGAAAGGGAATGAGAACTTTCAAAAAGTTAAGCGATTCACCTATAACGATATAGGTAACTTTGAAAACTAATTTTAAAACTATCACCTCAACCAAAAATATATTTTTATTATATTTAAAAAAGAACTATTAAAGAATGAATTGGGAACCTTTACACATTAATGGTGAAAATATAATAAAAAATAGAAATTTCAACTTTCAAATTGAAAACGAATTTCCGTAGACATTCCATAGAGGACACCCCCTCAAAGATGCTTTTAGAATAACCTCATTAGAAGAAACTGTAATCAAACAATACTAAAATACCATCATTAAAAAACTATTCTCATTTGGGAGAATTTGAAACACAAACAAGAGAACATCCAAATCACATTCATAATATCATCCACCAAGATAGGGACCATCAACATATAGAGGAGAAACAAAATGATCCCGAAACATTGTATTTAAACAAAGCAAAAAATATAAATCATCTCTTTCTCATAATAACTATGAAATGTAAAGGATTGTAATTTAGTAATTTTTCATTAATCATTTTAATATGTTTGTTGAAAGGTACCGATGAACAAGAAAAATGATCCTGTAGGTAGTTTAACTTCAAGGAAAACACATGAATAACAAAAAAGAAAAACCTTAATATGTTCATGATGATGATATATCGATATTGTGATGAATAAATTATTTACACGGTTATAGTAAATTTTATTGTACTAATTACTTTATAAGTGATTAATGATTTGTTAACAATTAGTTTATATTATAATTGATATAGTTACAACATTTTTTATATTTAAATAATATTTTAAATAATTTAGATTTTATTTATGGAATATGGTAGCATCCATATTTTCAATAAGGTTTTATGGAAATTTAGGTTATTACCATGTTTTATGAGATTAAGTGATGAAGGCATTCAAATGTTTGGTATGTGACAATTAATAGGTACTTCATGTTTTTTGGGGGATTAATGATATGTTCAATTTAGAAATTTTTTGATATTTTTTATAATGTTTTGGATATTATTATTTTGGAAGGTTCATATAGTTAAAAAAGTATGAAATGCTTAATATTTAAAATTGGAAGATATTTTAGTGATTAGCGTATTACTTAACCATATGAATATTTTTTTCATATTTTATAAATTGTGCTAACCACTTTGTTATAATGATTAATTGAAATATAAGGATTATATTATAATTATATTATCAATCTTGTGATTCATTTGTTCTTTAGGAATAACAATATAATCTTCATTTCAAGTAATAGATGAAGTGATAATTGATTAGGGCACAACCAATGGTTGATATTGTACTTATGAAATGGAATTAAATCAAGTAAATATATATTCTCATATAGGTTCATCCAATTTAGGAAAAGGATATTGAAATAAAATTTTACACCACTACCATCATTTTGATGAAATCAATGTCCTTTTTCATAACTATTTTGTTTATGATTTTTGGTAGTTAATTTTCACAAGATCATTCACTTCGTTTTGATCATTGATCACTCTCATTCTCCATTATTATTTGGACATTAATTTTTTTTATATGTTTAAAAATTAACTTCCCACCTATGTTATTCTATTTGGAAGACCAGTATGTGTTATTATATATTAATTTTACAAATATATTTCCTTTTTATCAATAGGATGTTTTATTAACCCTTTTTATGTTGTGGGTTATTTAATAATAGTACCTTCAAACATCAAACCCTTGATTAAAGAGATCGAGTTTAAATTGTAAGGATGCCATTAATTTATGGGGTAGAATTTAAAAACCCCTGATTTTAACTTAGGAAAATAATTTATAACATAATATATTAAATGAAAAAAATCTTAGAAGAGAATATAACAGTCCAATATATTATGATATTTTTCTTTTAAATTGTTTTAATATCTTTGATAGCTTGTGATATATGCAACACCAGGTTAAAAAAATATATTGTTAAAAAAATTCTTAAACATGAACATCATAACATATCCATTATGTTATTGGGTATTAATATTACTAAATAAATTATGAAAATTATGGTTATATATTGATTATAAATAAAATAAGATCAATTTAAAATAAAAATAAATGTTTTCTGAAAAATATATTTTTTCTAAAATATGGTTTGTTGTACTTTTTGTACATAATTTTTAAAGAATTTATGTAATTAAATATTTATTCAAAAAAATGAACATATTTTTTGATATAATAATATCGAAATTATGTTAGGATGATTTTTTTGATGTTTATTAAAATTTCATTTGTGGATGAAGAGTAAAAAAATAATGATTTTTAATTGAAAAATATATTTGTAAAAATTATTTTTAAAATTTAATTATATTTTAAATTTATTTTTATGTAATATTAGATAAATTAAATATCTATTAATCCAATTTAGTTCAATGGAGTCATTTTCATATTAAATTTTGATATATGAACTTTGTGAACATTTGAACATTATTTCTTCGAAAACTCACTTAGTCATCCCGTCTATGGGATTAATTTTAAATTAGATTTTTCCTCTTATGAGAAAGAAATATAAAAAAATGGATTCCATATTTGGAATCATAATAATTTATATTATCATATATGGTTAAAAAAGTTATTTACCAAAATGTGTGCTGAAAGTAGTAAAAATTATTTTCCATGGTTAAGGGAAAATTTTATTTATAAGGGTTTAAAATAAAAAGACAAGGGTTAAAATGAAGGAAAAACAAGTGTAAATTCTATTTAATTTACATATATTGACTTTATAATGTATAAGTATCTGTAATAATCAATATTTTATACTTTTTATTTTCAAAAACATGGGTCCATATTTTACTTTTCAAACATTACAAATGTGCCACTCACCTCAAATATAAAAGTCCACCCCTCTTCTCTCAAAATAAAACCTTAAAACACTTTTTGTTTAAAAAATATGTATAAATAGTACCTCATTAATTATATACCATCATCAAAGAAGCAATATTTTTAGAATAAATCCAACCTTGGATGGTTTTTGGTTAAAACCTATGAAGATTACCTAATGAAGAGGAAAATGTATTCAATAAGAGTTTTATTTAGTTTCTTCTTCCACCTACATCAGTTATTGTTGAACAATGATTATATTATAACATATATAACATAAATATACATAAATTTTATTATGTTAATGGAATGACCTAAAAACATACCATCTTCCATTATATGGTTTAAAAAATCATCATTTGTGTGTATGGTAGATTACAACCTCGTGAAACGATGTCATTATTTTTTTTATTAACACCTCCCATGGTTGGGTTTGATGATGGATATATTGTATATATATGATATATATAATATAATTATATCTCAATAGTAATTATTTAATATATATACTTTTTTTTCTATTCCACTAGGGATATGATAACATCGCTCGTGTGTATGGTGGATTATCGCCTCTTAAGTCGATGTGATTCTTCTTTCACTAACTCTTAACATGGAAGATGATAAGGATAAATTTAATAATTATATGTGATATTAATGAAATTTTAATGATATTAATGAAATATTTATCATTATTTTAAAAAATATATTATTTTCTTTCTTACACTTTCACTCACAGAATGATGATAATGTCATTCATGTACGTGTAGACTACCACCTTCACAAAACAATGTGACTCTATTTTCATAAAACCAATACATGGATGATATATAAAATCATATTTAATGTAATTATATAGTATTTATGATATTATTATAATTTTTCAAAGATAAAATTTTACTTATATTCTGTACACAATGATCGTTGAAAAATAAAAACATTACTCATGTGCACGTACATCATACCGTCTTCATGATTGTTGAATTTTTTATTTCTCAAAACCATCATTTATAATTGGTATTAAAATATTAATTTATGCATAAATATGACGATTATTTAATTTTTATTATTCTAATTATGTTAACCTAAAAACCTCTTTTACCCTAGCAAACCTACGAAAGTCATTTTTGACGCATAAGCCAAATAGCATGGAAACATCCAACATAAAATTAATTTACTAAGTAATCATTTAAAATTGATTATAAGTAAAAATAATAATTTTATTAATTATGTAAATTATTAAAATTATTTTATTATTCGAGATGTTAAAGAACATATGTGTTAAGTTATAATTAAGTTATGGTTTACCTATCTGACTTTTACTTCTATGATACATAAGGCATATTCACCACTTATTTATTTTTTTATGGTGTATATGCTACCATTTTGTTATTTTATATAATTATTTCATTTATATTAATTATATTAAACTTTTAATTTAATGTTATTTCTTTCATGTGGCTTATAAAAATATGTTCCCAAAGTGTTAAGCGTTTATTTCAAAATCATAACATTATTACAGATTGTATTTGTTTGAGTCCCCCTTGGTGGAATTATTTGATAATTCTATCTTAAAATCGTTCATTTTTTTCAAATCATATTATTAATATAATTATTTAAATAATATTAATATTTCCCCCTATTTGGTATTGCAAATGATTAAAAATCATTTTTAATAAAATCATATTTTATTTATCTCTTCGGTTATAAATAGTTTTTCATCCAAAACTACGTTTTCTAATTTTTTTTATAAGTTTTTATCCTTATTAAAATGATTTATTAAAGAAAATTTTAGCAAATTTTACTTTTTATGAAACTTTATTAATGGAATATTCCTTTCATTTGAAATCAATTCATGTTTGGAATTTATAAAAAATATGAAAAAATTGTTATTTTAAGGTGTACAACATGAAGGTAATTTTCTACCATCATGACCCGTCAATGATTTAAACAATATATTAAAATTTTTATAATTATAATTATAATTAAAATTATTTTTTTTTTTGGAAAAATGTTTTGGAAAATTTTATTGTCAACGTGAAAGTGTATTTTCCTCAATAAAATTAAATGACATTTTTGTGGTGTTTTTATTCATAAATTACATCAATCATTTAGTGTACTTATGATCTACTATAGAAATATTATATTGATATAATCATAATTATTTATTCAAATGGTTTATGATCCATTTTAATGGGGATCTGTAATTTTATTATCATTCAATATTTTACTCTGGATGATTTTGGGTTATGTTTATTAATTTGGGGAAGTATTTACATTTTATATACTAGTTTTAGTAGATAAAATTTACATATGTTATGTTTCACTGATTTTATAAGAGGAATGAACTTTTCTTAGTAAATGAGGTTTAGGGCCCTCTATCGCCCCTTGATGTATCAATAATACTTTTAAGAAAAACATGATTTGGTTTTGGGTGAGGACATAACAATTTATATAGATGTCTTGGAATTTTTCCTTGATTGTATTATATGTATTAGAATATATCCTTGATGGTATGTTTTAGATCGACAACATTACACATTATATTAATATGAATTCAATTATTGATATTCTAGGTGATGATTTAGTTATTTTGAGTTATAATGGTTATGTTTCAAGCTAATGTGATTATTTATATGGAATTATTTGATCATCATTCATTCCTTCCAAATTATTCTCATGTTATTGATTAAATGACATACGTTTTAGTTATTTACTTTTTCATATTAGTTATTATTTATTTATTCATAGTTTCTTTTATACGCTTACCTGTATTAACCATTTTAGATCACTCCATTGTAATTTTTTAATTTCCCTAGGATACCAGGACTTGTTTCGTGATTGATATACATGGATACATTATGAGGAATAATGAATTTACCAAAGAAATTAATTTCTGTATTTTATATTTTCAATTGTAAAATGAATTTAACATTTGGATCTAGTTTAATAAGACCAATAAACTATTAAGTCCTTTGAGATATGATTCCTGTTATATTATTACAATAAAACAAAGTAGACACCTGCTTGAGGATACTGGGGTTAGGGTGATATTGTTGGTTTCAGAGGATGTTTAGTATAAAAATTGGGGACATGATTTAGAAAAACATAGGATATGAAAAAAATAGTATGGTAGAATTTGATGATTAGTATATACGAAGATCCTGATGTTTTCTAAAGGAAGATATCATGTGGGTTTTCCAAGAAAATATATCCTAGCCTAGATTCTAGAAGTGGATGTGGTTATAGAATAGATATACATAGTGATAATAAATATTAACAGGGAATATTTTTCTCTACCTTATCATTACCTGGTTCATGAAAACTGGTCTTATTCTGCACCTTCTTAATACTCTTGGGGGATATACTTTAGTTAACTCATATATTCTTTAAAATTCATTGTGAAAAATTTGAAAATATTTCTACGATTTGAATACATTCTAAAGAAAATATGATTATGATTATGAGATTAGTTATAAATAAATATTTTCAAGTTATGTTATATATTAAAATAGTTATGGGATTATATAGTATGCTTTATAATGGAATGATCTAATATAGTGTACTCTATAATTTATAAAGGACTCATAGTAGAATGAATGGAAACCATATCGATTCATGTAATCCAATCATTAATAATTCTCAATTCATTGATGTCCTTAATAAAATAACTCTAATGGAAGTAGTCTCCCAAAAATTATCATCATATTCGGACATAATATCATGTGTTAACAAAAAATAAAAGTAATTCACTAAGTGTTATGTATTTGAAGGGAATACAGATAAGAATAGGGTGAAAAAGAAAAACAAGAATAATAGTAATAATGGAAAAATGGATTTTTACACATGTGATAATTGTAGAAGGAAACCACTTTGTGTTTGATTAAATGGATTTAGAGTTTTCAAAATATATGGAGAGAAATTCAACAATTCCCATGATTTTAGGGCAAGATGAAGGTTTCTAATTTTAAATGAGTCAACTCTAAAGATATGTGAAACTACTAAAATGAATTCCCCATGATTTAAAGTAATATAACTCAAAAGATGGTAATGGATCTTGATCCGTATTAAGTTAATACAACATATTATGTGGAATGACTAATTTTTTTGTGTGTAGAATCAAGAATTATTTCCTTTGAGTATTTTATCAATGATATACCAGTTATACAATTTATTAATTTTATAATTTTTTTACAATAATACTATTGTTATACAGTTTTTAATGAATAAATCGATACCAATGACCAAGAAAAATGATTCTATTAAAAGCTAAACTTCTGGTAGAACTCTTGATTGATGGAATGACAACCCTTAATATGTTTTGAAATTTTAGATAATGATGTTGGATAAATAGATTATTTATATAGATATATTAAATTGGATAATAATTACAATCTTGGAATTGATTAATTTTTTTTTTGAAAAAGTGGTTTATGGTCTCAATTATATATTTACTATTTTTGGATATAAGGAATAAAATTATTAATCTGTGTTTTATTTAAGTATTAAAGAAACATGAATTTATCAATAAGTATAAATGGTAATTCATTTTATTAACTTTTTTACATAGAATTCATGATGAAAGTATCTAATTTTTTGGTAAGTGACAATTATGATCAACATTGTAAATACCCGTAAAATTCAAGGGAAATGTTTTCTTAATTTTCTTCAGAATTTTACAAGAACACGGTTTCAGACGGCACTTGATTCCGAGGCCCGGAGTGCCCGAAATTTCTATCCGGAGATTAGCTCGGGTACGTTCAGTGAACGAACGAGCGGGAATTTCTAACTTTTGAACCGGTGCCCGGAATCGAATTCCAAGGGCACCGATGGAACCGCAGCGCCGGTATTTTCTTAGGAACTCCTGTTCCAGAGTTGCGTTATCACGGGTGTGGATGATAAAAATTGTGGAAGTTAATTTATTATTATTCAACAATTTTTATTTTCCTTTTGTGTTTTAAGGCTATGGGTGGAAGTTGAGCAACTACCCAACCTCCCTTGGGAGGTTATGAGGGTGGTGGGGCCCACACGAACCCCACCCCTTAATATTCTTCAACTCTTCAACTCCCCATTAACTCCTCTTCATTTAATTTGACAACATGTGTAATTTAATGAGGTTAGTTAAGTGTGGTTAATTGAATTTCAAACTCTTGAAATTCAAAAGGGTAAGTTGTGTTAATAAATTAAGACTTGGGCTTATTTTATTAATGTTAGATTTTATGCCATGTTGAGAGGTTTTGGGAAGCGCGAAGATCTTCTTCATCTCCAACGAAGAACATCTTCGATGAAGAACATGAAGAACACGTCGGACTCCGACGAAGAACATTGTTCTTCAACGAAGTACATCTCCGCCGAAGAACGTGGAGAACTTCACCAACGACGTTTCCTCTTCGGACTCACCACGATGACAACGGAATCGACGTTTGTTTTCCGCGACGCCTAACCTCCGCGACGCTCATCTTCCGCGGCTCGTTGACGTGCACCGTTCTTGAAACCGAGGTAGGGGATTGTATTTAATTAATTTTTTCGTGATTACATCCCTGAATTTCTTCATGAAATTTTAACCAACTGTTATCGATTAACGTGAGGGGGGGGGGGGGGGGGGGGGTGGAGGGGGCCGGACCGCACAAACACGGCCGACCCACCTCCTTATTTTTCTTGTTGGATTCTTTTGTATTGAAATGGAAGTGGCGCGGTGTCGTCGCACCGCACAGAATTATTGCGGAAAGAAATTCGCAGCGCCGACGCGCCACACCGCGAATTAATACAAGGACGCGACGCCATCGTGCCGCTTCAGAGACATCCTAAAATACCGTGGCCGGTACCGGGGCCACGGCGGAGGGGCGCGGCGCCGTCGCGCCACACCAGACGACAAGGGTCGCGGCCGGTTCTGTGCCGCGGTGGAGCAGGTTGACCGGCGGCTGGTACCAGGCCACCGACGTCGGATCTGGAAGGGGACCGGCCATCACCAGTCCCGTTGAGCAGGAACCGGCCGGCCAGGTCGGGCCGACCGGATAGGGAGAATCCGGGGGAATTGAATCCCCCGGTCGACCATCAATGTGGTCCCATTTATGGGGCCGCGGTTACAAGAATCACGGGAGGCAGCGCCCCCCCCCCCCCCCCCCGCGTGAGCAACCAACCAGCGCGCGGGTCGCCGGTCCGGGCCGTGCTGGGCTGGGTCGACCCGGTTCGGGCCGACCCAGGGGGTCTCGGGCCGGGTCGGTCCGGGCCCGAAACCCCCGTTTTCGGACCATTTGGGTTCAATTGCCCATAACTCGGGGTACAGACCTCCGATCAATGCGCCGTCAGCGGCGACACGATCCTTGGAACGAGACGGTCGTTTCGGTATATTTCACTCAAGGTTTCGGAATACTTTCGGTTCGGACAGGTTGGTTCGTACACGAAACCAACCGGGCCCTCGGAGCGGAAACACTCATATCTTGAGCTTCGGACGTCCGATTGATGTGCCGTAGACTTTTCTGAATTTCTCTAAGTGAGACGGACCTTTTGGCTTACTCCGCCCAAGGTTTGGACGCAGGTGGAGTACGGTCGGGTTGGTTTTGCCTTAAAAACCAACCGGGCCCCTCAGAAGAAAAAGCCAATAACTCTCAGACTGGGTGTCTGATTGACGCGCCGTCTGCGACGTTGAGTTCCTGTTGACGATAGGGAACTTTTGGATGCCTCAACTCTGGACTATGTGTTGGTTGATGTATCAGCATCTCGGCTAGTGGAGTGGACCCTCCCGAATGAGCTTCCTGTGTGCGAGAACCCTAGAGCTGGCTGTGTTTGAATCGATGAAGACTGCTGGACTTGTATTCTATGTGGGTCCCAGCATAGATGATTCAGTGTTGGTCTTGTATCCTATGTGGGTCCTAGCATAGATGAATCGATGAAGACTACTGGTCTTGTATCCTATGTGGGTCCCAACATAGATGATTCAGTGCTGATCTTGTATCCTATGTGGGTCCCAGCATAGATGAATCGATGAAGACTGTTGGTCTTGTATCCTATGTGGGTCCCAGCTTAGATGATTCAGTGTTGGTCTTGTATCCTATGTGGGTCCCATCATAGATGAATCGATGAAGACTGCTGGTCTTGTATCCTATGTGGGTCCCAGCTTAGATGATTCAGTGCTGGTCTTGTATCCTATGTGGGTCCCAGCATAGATGAATCGATTAATACTGCTGGTCTTGTATCCTATGTGGGTCCCAGCTTAGATGATTTAGTGTCGGTCTTGTATCCTATGTGGGTCCCAGCATAGATGAATCGATGAAGACTGCGGGTCTTGTATCTTATGTGGGTCCCAGCTTAGCTGATTCGGTGCTGGTCTTATATCCTATGTGGGTCCCAGCATAGATGAATCAATGAAGACTGCTGGTCTTGTATCCTATGTGGGTACCAACTTAGATGATTCAATATCTATATCTGATCATCACTTTCACCTTTTCGATGATGTATTCTTGTGTGAGCTGAATCTTGTTTACCCTCCTTTGTGGATTGTATTGTGCTATCCTATGTGGATTACGTTTGATTTCCTTTGTGGATTGTGTTGTGTTATCCAGTGTGGATTTACGTTTTTCGTTCCTGTGCGGACTGGGTTGTACTTGAGCTCGGATGTTGGACCCGAGCGAGAATTGATGACTTAGGTATATGTATGGGCATATACCTAAGAAGTGTCGGATGTTACTTCATGATTGTATCTTTCCTTTGTGGATTATCCTTTGTGGATTCTGGGAGTCCTTCTGGGGACTCGGGGTCCCTACTGAGTAGCTTATACTCACCCCTGCTCGGGATATGCCTGCACTACACTGTGTTGGTTGCAGACGACGGACATCGCTGATTGTGGTGGAGGCTTGCGGAGCAGGACGGTACCTGGAGGTGGACCACTGGGCAGGGTGTACTCGGATCGGACGGCTGGACCAAGGAGCGATGGAGGCTATCTGTACTCACCCTTCAGGTGGGACTTCCAGAGGACGGCTTGATGCTATGGCTTTTCCTTTCAGTTGTTGTTTTTCCGCTTTCAGTTATACTTTACAGTTGGGCTTGTATTTCCGACACCCTTTACTTTTCCGCACTTACTGTCGTACCAGTTTTTACTTAGTGTTTAATTTTTCTTCTTGCTTACTCTGTGGTGCTTGTTTACTTTACAAAGGCAATGCCTTCCCTTTACCATGATTTACACCTTGGTGCTAGTCGCCAGCCCCTGGCCTATGGAAGGCGGGCTTGGGGTAGTTCCGACACGGTCCCCGAGGACGGGTTGTGAAAAATTGGTATCAGAGGCATTGGGTTCTACCGCAGAACTTGGGACTCTGATCTTTTATATGTGAAGCAATAGTGATTAGTGTATTGGGTATGGTTATCAGTCCAGGGAGTCTAGTGTTGGTGCGGCGGCCGACGTATCTGTACACCAGGACCCTGACTTCTTATTTCCGACTTAATGCACGAAAACATTGATTGCGTGTGTGTTTCAAGTTTTCTTTGTGATTACTTTGTATCAGCTCACTAGGTATACTATTTTGACTGTGGCGTAGCTGTTTCCTTTTCAGGATGGCCCCACAACAGCAGCCATCTAGGGTTCCGAGAGTCGAGTGTGACGACAGCCCACCAAGCGACAAGGCCTCGGTGTAGGGCCCTTTGACAGCTGAGGCACCGCCGGTACCTTTACACGCCGAGCCACCGATGCTTCCAGCCGCTGACATTGTATGTCACCTCAGTGCACTGCATGAGTTCCAGCGCCAGTGACCGCCCAGGTTCCGCGGGGAGACCGACCCTCAGGCAGCCGAGGATTGGCTGAAGGTATTGGTGCGAGTTTTCCGGTTAGTGAGGACACCAACAGACCTCATGGTGATCCTCGCAGCGAGCATCCTGCACGCGGCAGTAGGAAGATGGTGGAGCTTGATGCTCCAGGTGCACGACGAGACATCTCTCCTCTAGATGGACATTGAGAGCATCTTCCGCTCCGAGTTCATCCCAGCCACCCTCCGTGCGGTGCGCATCCAAGAGCTACTACAGCTACAGCAGGGCAGCATGACAATGGCCCAGTACCCGGTGAGATTTACTGATCTCTCGCGCTACTTCACAGATATGGTACGAGACCCGTTCTTCCGGGCCTGGACCTTCGAGCAAGGACTGAGGCATGAGATCAGGGCTTCGATGATCTCCCTCAACATTTCGACGCAGTGCCACGAATTAATACAAGGATGTGATGCCATCGCGCCGCGTCGGAGACATCTGAAAATACCGCGGCAGGTACCGGGGCCGCGGCGGAGGGGCGTGGCGCCATCGCGCCGCGCCTGACGACAAGGGTCGCGGCCGGTTCCAGGCCGTGGTGGAGCAGGGTGACCGACGGCCGGTACCGGGCTGCCGGCATCAGAGCTGGACGGGGACCGGCCATCGCTGGTCCCGTTGAGCAGGAACCGGCTGGCCAGGTCGGGCCGACCGGACAGGGAGAAGCCGGGGGAATTGAATCCCCCGGCAGGCCATCAATGCGGCCCCAATTAAAGGGCTGCAGTTACAAGAAACCGAGGGGGGGGGGGGGCAGCCCCCCCCCCCCCCACCATCCTGCGCGAGCCAAAAACGGCTCGACCGTTTTGGCTGAGCAACCGACCGGCGTGCCCAGCGCGCGGGTCACCGGACCGGGTCGCCGGGCCGGGACGCCCCCAGGCCGGGCTGGGCCGCGCCGCGCCTTCTAGGCCGCGCCGCGCCTTCTAGGCCGCGCCGCGCCTTCTAGGCCGCACCGCGCCCAGCCAGGCCGGGCCGTGCTAGGCCGGGTCGACCCGCACCTAGGTCGGGTCGACCCGGTTCGGGCCGACCCAGGGGGTCTCGGGCCGGGTCGGTCCGGGCCAGAAACCCCCATTTTCTGACCATTTGGTTTCAATTGCCCATAACTCTTGCTACGGACCTCCGATCGACGCGCCGTTAGTGGAGACACGATCCTTGGAACGAGACGGTCGTTTTGGTATATCGCACTCAAGGTTTCAGAACACTTTCGGTTCAGCCGGGTTGGCTCGTACACGAAACCAACCGGGCCCTCGGAGCGGAAACACTCATATCTTGAGCTTCAGACGTCCAATTGACGTTCCGTCCACTTTGTTGAATTCCTCTATGTGAGACAAATCTTTTGCCTTACTCTGCCCAAGGTTTAGATGCAGGTGGAGTACGGTCGGGTTGGTTTTGCCTTAAAAACCAACCGGGCCCCTGGGACGAAAAAGCCAATAACTCTCAGACCGGGAGTCCGATCGACGTGCCGTCTGCGACGTTGAGTTCATGTTAACGATACGGAACTTTTGGATACATCAACTCTAGACTATGTTTCAGTTGATGTATCAGCCTCTCGACTCGTGGAGCGGACCCTCCCGAACGAGCTTGCTGAGTGCGGGAACTCTAGAGCTGGCTGCATTTGAATCGATGAAGACTGCTGCTCTTGTATCCAATGTGGGTCCCAACTTAGATGATTCAGTGTTGGTCGTGTATCCTATGTGGGTCCCATCATAGATGAATCGATGAAGACTGCTGGTCTTGTATCCTATGTGGGTCCCAGCTTAGATGATTCAGTGCTGATCTTGTATCCTATGTGGGTCCCAACATAGATGAATCAGTGAAGACTGCTGGTCTTATATCCTATGTGGGTCCCATATTAGATGATTCAGTGCTGGTCTTGTATCCTTTGTGGGTCCCATCATAGATGAACTGATGAAGACTGGTGGTCTTGTATCCTATGTGGGTCCCAGCATAGATGATTCAGTGCTGGTCTTGTATCCTATGTGGGTCCCAACATAGATGAATCGATGAATACTGCTGGTCTTGTATCTAATGTGGGTCCCAGCTTAGATGATTTAGTGCTGGTCTTGTATCCTATGTGGGTCCCAACATAGATGAGTCGATGAAGACTGCTGGTCTTGTATCATATGTCGGTCCCAACTTAGATGATTCAGTGCTGGTCTTGTATCCTTTGTGGGTCCCATCATAGATGAATCAATGAAGACAGCTGGTCTTGTATCCTACGTGGGTCCCAGCTTAGATGATTCAGTATCTATATCTGATCATCACTTTCACCTTTTCGATGATGTATTCCTGTGTGAGTTGAATCCTGTTTACTCTCCTTTGTGTATTGTATTGTGCTATCCTATGTAGATTACTTTTTTTCTCTCCTTTGTGGATTGTGTTGTGTAATCCTGTGTGGATTTATGTTTTTTTTTCCTGTGTGGACTGGGTTGTACTTGAGATCGGATGTTGGAGCCGAGCGAGAATTGATGACTTAGGTATATGTATCGGCATATACCTAAGCAGTGTCGGATGTTACTTCATGATTGTATCTTTCCTTTGTGGATTATCCTTTGTGGATTCTGGGAGACCTTCGGGGGTATTAGGGTCCCTACTAAGTAGCTTATACTCACCCCTGCACGGGCTATGCCCGCACTATGTTGTGTTGGTTGCAGACGACGGACAACACTGATCATGGTGGAGGCTTGCGGAGCAGGACGGTACCTGGAGGTGGACCAATGGGCGGGGTGTACTCGGAGCGGACGACTGGACCAAGGAGCGGTGGAGGCTATCTGTACTCACCCTTCAGGCAGGACTTCCAGATGATGGCACGACACTGCGGCTTTTCCTTTCATTTGTTGTTTTTCACCTTTAAGTTGTAATTTACAGTTGGGCTTGTATTTCCAACCCCCTTTACTTTTCCGCACTTACTGTTGTACCAGTTTTTACTTAGTGTTTACTTTTTCCGCTTGCTTACTCTCTGGTGCTTGTTTACTTTACAAAGGCAATTCCTTCCATTTATCGGGATTTACTCCTTGGTGCTAGTCGCCATGTTGGGCAAAAATCCCTCAAGGTATCATTGAAGCCTTTTTGAGGTGATTGTGTTTGTTGACAAAGTGGACATCTAAGTTGTGATTGTTGACAAAGAGGATTTCATGGTTGAATGTCGAGTTCAAGTGCTGAGGTCAACGATCCATGTTTGATTCAAGAACGTCGATAAAAGGAATGGATGATCTGGAGGCGGTACAAAAGAACAGATACAAGGTGGCGCCGTTTTCCAGTGTTTGCCAAATTTTTGGACCTGAAAATCGGCAAATGAAGAAAAGTGTTTTTGGCAAAGGGACTTGCGCGCCGTGGACTTGGAGTATAGGAAACTTGCGCGCCATATGTTTTTCAAGATCAGAAGATCAAAATATGGCTAAGGAAATAGGTTCGCGCAAGTTTGGGAGTTGGTCGCGCAAGTGTCTAAAGGAGAGAAGACTTGCGCGCTGAGATTGGGTCGCGCAGGTGACTTGTGCGCCGTCGCGCAGGGTGGTCAGATTTCCTATAAATACCGGACCACCCCTCCTCATTTCTCACCGGAGTTCAAGACCAGAGCTCCCGTCGCGCAGGTGTGGTGGTCGCACAAGTGGTGTGTGTGGTCGCGCAGGTGGGACTTGCGCGCCAGAGGTTGAAGTTGTGCGCCTGCATTAGAAGTTTCACGCCAGTTGGCAGTTGGGCGCCAATATTTGTTTGGGCATAAATGGAAGAGAGTCGCGCAAGTTTGGAGTTGAGGAAGGTTGTGTCGCGCAAGTGTTTGAGGAAGACTTGCGCGCCGATACTTGCGCGCCAAGGTTGACTTGCGCGCCAAGGAAGGTTTGTTCCAGCACTGTTTTTCGGGCTGCGTGGAAGCTGGATGTTTTCCCGATACCTTCGGTGCAAAGAGATATTCATCAACGGGTGAAAGTTAAACTTCAACAGAGAATCTACATACAAGAGAAGATGCATTCTTTCATGAAAATGAAGAGACCTACAGGTCTATAAACTGTGAGTCGATTCCATCCAAGAGCAGTGAGCTTAGGAAGAGGAAGAAGGTGATCCTCTCCACCGGCAGTGAGCCAGAGAGAGAGAAACAGGGAGTGACCCTTGGGAAAGCAGTGAGCTGACCCTAAACATTGTAAAGGCAGTGAGCCTGGGCATAGAAGTGATCTAGCCCGAACCTTGTAATCCACAGCTAGTGAAGATTAGTGGAATTTGGTACGACCGGCAACCTGTCGGCGTATGCTCCTTGGACGTAGCCCTTAGCGGTGAACCAAGTAAAATTGCTGTGTCCTTTGCTTGCTTTACATTCTGTTTATATCGTGCAGCAGGAAAAAGAGAGAAGAGTGTTTTTCTTAACAGCGAAACAAGATCAGAACGAGCATTAATTTTTAATTAGTCATACCCTGATTCACCCCCCCTCTTAGGGTATCCAGCCTAGTGGACCTAACAAGTGGTATCAGAGGGAAGGTTCAAAGTTGTTCTTCTCTCAATGGAGGTAACCAATCATAAAGGGATTCCGATCTTCGACGGATATAATTTTCATATATGGAAGAATCGGATGCAACACTATTTCCGATCCTTGGGAATGGATGTGTTTTCAGCAGCTATGCATGGTATCACAGCTGATATTAATAGTGGTGCCTTATCAGAGGCTGAGCATAGAGAGTTGGATGCTGATTCCAAGGCAATCAATGCCTTAGGGGGAGCCCTTTCCAATCCCATCTACACAAAGGTGATGTCATGCAAAACGTCACATTCCATGTGGGAAAAGCTTTTGAATATATATGAAGGGGACACAAAAGTCAGAGAGGCAAGGCTGCAGGTGTTGTGGAACAAATATGAAGATCTGAAAATGAACCCGAATGAGTCTGTTGACGCATTCTTTGATAGGGTAAACATTGTTGTGGAAGATATGAGAGGTCTTGGAGAAGTCATTGAATACATAAAGATTGTAAAGCGCATATTGAGGAAACATCCACCTCGGTTCAATCCGAAAGTTTCAGTACTAGAAGATAGAGATCCAAAAGAGCTGACATTGGACAATTTGCACAGTACCTTGGTTGCATATGAAATGAGGAACGATGATAATGAGGCTGTGGAAAAGGGGAAGTCTAAAGAGGTGGCATTTAAGGCCATGAAGAAGCTCACTATTGAAGATTCTAATGAAGAAGAAGAGACAGATGAGGTGATGTCATTCCTTTCTTCAAATCTACAAAGAGGAAGAGGAAAGTTTAAAGGTAAACTTCCACTAGCATGCTTTAGATGTGGAAAGGTTGGTCATCTTGCGGCAAGATGCCCCAAGAAGTTTCAAGATGATGATGATGATGATGATGTTGAAATTCCCAAAAAGAAGACTTCACCTTTTTTGAAAGGGAAGAAACAATTCAAGAGAAATTTCTTCAAGAAAAAGAATCTTCTTTCACAAGAATTTGAAAGTTCAGATGAGTCTGAGGATGAAGAAGTTGAGGAAATAGAAAATTGCAGAGATCGTGGGGTAAATGCCTTGGTGGAAATTGTTGGTAGTTCTCAAAAGGGAGAAGAAGCTGATGCTAAAGAAGAAGAAGAAATTGAAGGGAGAATTGATATGGATGCCGAATTGGAAGAAGCTCTTGAGGAGATAGATGTTTGGAGAGCCAAAACGAAGAAATCCAATAAAGTGGTTCGTGATGCCAAACTCTATATGCAACAACAGGATGAAGAAAAGTCTGAGTTGTTAGAAGAAATTGAAAGACTAAAATCCTCAACACCAGAGAGCTCAGAAAATATTGTTGAGTATAAGCTTAAAATTGAGGAACAAAAGAAGGAAATTGATTGTTTGACTAACACAGGAAAGGAGCAGGTTAGATGTATCAAAGAGCTTGAAGAAGAAGTGGACAGTCTGCGACAAAAACTTAAGAATCAAGATAAACTCTTGACCCCCAATGTGATATCCAAAAAGCAGGCTATTCAGAAGACAAAGAAGATGAAAGTGGAGCCTAGCAGTTCAGTAGGGAAGAAACAGCAATTGAGCTCAGATGTTAAGGTCATTTCTGGGATTAGTCAAGAACAAAAATCTGCAACAATTGCAGTCAGACCGCAAGAACTCATCCCGAAAGTGAAGGTTGATTTGGGAACAAAACAGAATCAGAATATTCAGAGATCCCAAAGGGGAAATCATAGTGCTGAAATATCACGAGGGAATGCATCCTATATCAGGTGTTATTACTGTGGGAAAATGGGACATTCACCGTATGTGTGTTCCATAGCCAAGAGATACATAAGGGAACATGAACAGAGATGGCAGTCAAACAGAGAACGGTTTTCCAGAACACATTTTGAAGGACACTGTTTTAGGTGCGGAGGATTTGGACACATGGCTAGGTATTGCACTTCAACCATTCAGAGAAATGTGTCAAAGAATAATCAAAATGTATGCAAGCAGCAGATCAATAAACCAGCAAGCGAGTTAAAAGTTCAGAACAGATTTGCAGCTCTGCAAGATGAGGGTGGTCCATCATAATCTGAGAACGAACAGAAGCCTCAATCCATGCCGAGTGTGAAAGAAAAAGTATGGACCAAGAAGATGAAAAATGAGAAGGCTGTGGTGGCGCAGATTGCCCTTAAAGCATCAGATCGATCTGGTGTTTGGATCCTTGATAGTGGTTGCACATCCCACATGACGGGTAATAAGGATCTTGTTACAGGCATCAAATATGACAAAGAAGGAGTTTTCAAATTTGGAAATGATGAAGGCCTGAAGATTGTTGGCTCAGGGAAAGCCAAGTTTGGGGGCAAAGAGATGAGACGCGCTGATGTCTTGGTAGTAGAGGGTCTCAGTCATAACCTACTCAGTGTCAGTCAACTATGTGACTCTGGGCACTATATCCAATTTACCAAGAAGATGTGTGTTGTGAAAGGAAAAGATGGAGCAGCTGTTCTGCAGGGAAAAAGGTCAAAGGGAAATCTCTATCTTGTAGGTGGGGAAGAAGATATTTGTCTTTTATCCAGAGAGGAAGAAAACCAGCTGTGGCATAAGCGACTTGGTCATCTATGCCAACCATCTATGGAGGATCTTGTTAAATGTGATGCTGCTAGAGACCTTCCCAAACTATCACGTGATCGCACTCATACGTGTGATGCTTGTCAACAAGGGAAAATCATCAGAAAGACATACAGGCCAAAGGAACAAAAATCAACTAGAGTGCTCGAATTGGTGCATGCTGATGTATGTGGACCTATCTCACCACGAGCTATAAATGGGCAAAGGTACTATGTTCTTTTTATTGATGACTATAGCAGAATGGCCTGGGTATTCATCATAACCCATAAGACAGAGGTGTTCAGTTGCATAAAGCAGTACATGAGGGAATTAGAAAAGATGCTGGGGCAGAAAATTCTGAAGTTTCGTACTGATAACGGTATGGAATTTACAAACAGTCAGGTTGAAAACTATCTCGAGAAACATGGGATAAGGCATCAAGATTCATCAGTAAGAACTCCCCAATAGAATGGAGTAGTTTAAAGGAGAAATCGGATCATAAACAATATGGCTAGAACAATGCTTATTGATAAGGACCTGCCAGAGAAATTTTGGAAGGAAGCAGTTTTGACATCGGTCTATGTTTCAAACAGGTCCCTGTTATGTCCGAAGCAAGGGAAGACTCCGTATGAACTGTGGTACGGAAAGAAGCCAACGTTGAAGTACTTTCGAATCTTTGGAAGTAAGTGTTTCATTCTCAACAAAGAACATCATAGGATGTTTGAGGCACGAGGAGATGAAGGGATATTCCTTGGCTATTCCGGGAAAAGCAAAGCATATAAATGTTTCAATAAAAGGCTGGGAAAAATCATTGAAAGCAATGATGTCACTATAGTTGAAAATGAGCAGAATACTCAACGATCCAGTGAACAGTTCCTGGATGAAAGTGATGATGAGGTAAGCAACCCAGGGGGAGCAGAAGTGGCAGAAGCTGACTCAGAAGAAGATACTGATGATGAAGAGGAAAGTGTCAAGTCAGTGTCTGTGAGAAAGCCAAAGAGTCGAGCTGAAATTGATAGGCAGAATATCATTGGTGATCAAACAGCTCCAGTTCAGACTCGAAGAATGAAATCATCACAGCAAGCATCGTTTTTGTCTCAAGTAGAGCCGAAATGTTTTTCTGATGCAGCTGAAGATGAAAACTGGGTTCAGGCCATGAACGAAGAGCTTGATCAGATTGAGAAGAACCAGACATGGGAGATTGTTTCGAGGCCAGCAGACAAGAATGTCATCGGGACTAAATGGGTCTATCGCAACAAGATGAATGAATATGGAACAGTGATTCGGAACAAAGCACGACTACTGTGCAAGGGATACTCCCAGATAGAGGGAATAGATGTTGATGAGACATTTGCACTGGTTGCAAGGCTGGAGACAATCAGATTATTTTTGGCCATAGCAGTGCAAAGAAAGTTCAAAGTGTTCCAGATGGATGTCAAATCCGCATTCCTGAATGGGGTTCTGGAAGAAGAGGTGTATATTGAACAGCCAGATGGTTTTCTCATTCATGAGGATGAAAACAAAGTTTGCAGGCTGAAGAAGGCGTTGTATGGGCTGAAACAAGCACCAAGGGCATGGTACTCAAGGCTTGATCAGTACTTGAAGAAGCTTGGTTTCCAGCGTGGAGGAGTTGACTACAACCTCTATTTCAGCAATGAAAGTAATCAAAGGATGATGGTGCTAGTGTATGTCGATGACATAATTTTTGGCGGATCAGATGAAGCTCAGTGCAGACAGTTTTCCGAATTCATGAAAAATGAGTTTGAAATGTCAATGATTGGAGAGCTAACGTTTTTCCTTGGTCTACAGGTGAGACAAGGAAGGAATGGAACATTCATTTCTCAATCCAAATATGCCAAGGAGGTTCTAAGAAGGTTTGGAATGGATAATTCCAAGGAAATGAAGACTCCGGTTGCTACCCGGATGAAATTATCAAAAGATGAGGATGGCAAGGCAGTTAATATCACAGAATACAGGAAAATCATTGGAAGTCTGTTGTACTTAACCGCAGCAAGGCCTGATATTGTTTTCGCCACATGCCAAGCATTGAGATATCAGAGTAATCCCAAGGAAAGTCACATGCTTGCAGTGAAAAGAATACTTTGGTATATCAAGGGCACGGTGGACATCGGCTTGACATACAACGACAAATCTCAGACAGAGTTATTGGGATATACTGATGCAGACTGGTCCGGTTCAGCAGATGATTGAAAATCAACGTCAGGTGGTGCATTCTATCTTGGTGGATTGTGTATTTCTTGGCTAAGCAAGAAACAAGATTGCATTTCATTGAGCACCGCAGAATCTGAGTATATTGCGGCCACTCAAGCATGCACATAGTTATTGTGGATGAAGCAGCAGCTTGAAGATATGGGAGTTGAAGTGAAGTCTCCGATCGGAATCCAGTGTGACAACTCAAGTGCTATAAATCTTAGCAAAAATCCTTTCCATCATTCCAGGACAAAGCACATTGAGATCAAGTATCATTTCATCAAGGAGAAGGTTGAGCAGGGCATCGTGAAGTTGGAGTACGTGCCTACAGAGCTACAGGTTGCAGACATTCTGACAAAGGCCTTACCCAAGGAAGATTTTGAGAGGCATCGACTGGCTCTGGGAGTTCAGTCGATTCCCCGCACTTGAAATTGTGTGGATGTGGGACCCCCCCTCTCCCTGAGGTATGATGTGTTTTTCCCAAATGTGCTGATTTTTTCTCTATTCTGTTACAGTCTGCATAGGACAGCCTTTGGGTTCGTTGACAAAGGGGGAGAAAATAGTGATTGTTCAAGGGGGAGAAGCTGACAGGTGGAGCAGCCAGATAGGGGGAGTTGATAATAGTTGAACGTGCTTAGCCATAGCTTAGCTTGGACAACACAGGAAATATGGCTAAAGAGGTGTTGAAGCTGTGAGCAGAAAGGGGGAGCGTATTAAATCTGACGATGCTAGAAGTGATCGATCAAAGAATAGATATCACGATAGCTGAGGATCGTGATAAAAGCAGAAGAGTGGTGTTGGACAGTGTTTGGTGTCAACAGTGGATGTCAGAGACAAAGTGATTCATTGATGAACTTTTCATTTACTCTTGTTTCTCACGCCGAGCATTGCTCATGTGGGCTTAGAGTATGTGTTGAGTAAATCCTTGGTCTCTATCAGAATCGCAATGAGGAGAATGGAGGTTGAAGAATCAACGACGTATCTTTGTTTGGAAGAGTTGTCAACAAACCCAAAGGGGGAGATTGTTGGGCAAAAATCCCTCAAGGTATCATTGAAGCCTTTTTGAGGTGATTGTGTTTGTTGACAAAGTGGACATCTAAGTTGTGATTTTTGACAAAGAGGATTTCATGGTTGAATGTCGAGTTCAAGTACTGAGGTCAACGATCCATGTTTGATTCAAGAATGTCGATAAAAGGAATGGATGATCTGGAGGCGGTACAAAAGAATAGATACAAGGTGGCGCCGTTTTTCAGTGTTTGCCAAATTTTTGGACCTGAAAATCTGCAAATGAAGAAAAGTGTTTTTGGCAAAGGGACTTGCGCACCGTGGACTTGGAGTATAGGAAACTTGCGCGCCATATGTTTTTCAAGATCAGAAGATCAAAATATGGCTAAGGAAATAGGTTCGCGCAAGTTTGGGAGTTGGTCGCGCGAGTGTCTAAAGGAGAGAAGACTTGCGCGCCGAGATTGGGTCACGCAGGTGACTTGTGCGCCGTCGCGCAGGGTGGTCAGATTGCCTATAAATACCGGACCACCCCTCCTCATTTCTAACCGGAGTTCAAGACCAGAGCTCCCGTCGCGCAGGTGTGGTGGTCGCGCAAGTGGTGTGTGTGGTCGCGCAGGTGGGACTTGCGCGCCAGAGGTTGAAGTTGTGCGCCTGCATTAGAAGTTGCGCGCCAGTTGGCAGTTGGGCGCCAATATTTGTTTGGGCCTAAAAGGAAGAGAGTCGCGCAAGTTTGGAGTTGAGGAAGGTTGTGTCGCGCAAGTGTTTGGGGAAGACTTGCGCGCCGATACTTGCGCGCCAAGGTTGACTTGCGCGCCAAGTAAGGTTTGTTCCAGCAGTGTTTTTCGGGCTGCGTGGAAGCTGGATGTTTTCTCGATACCTTCGGTGCAAAGAGATATTCATCAACGGGTGAAAGTTAAACTTCAACAGAGCATCTACATACAAGAGAAGATGCATTCTTTCATGAAAATGAAGAGACCTACAGGTCTATAAAATGTGAGTGGATTCCATCCAAGAGCAGTGAGCTTAGGAAGAGGAAGAAGGTGATCCTCTCCACCGGCAGTGAGCCAGAGAGAGAGAAACAGGGAGTGACCCTTGGGAAAGCAGTGAGCTGACCCTAAACATTGTAAAGGCAGTGAGCCTGGGCATAGAAGTGATCTATCCCGAACCTTGTAATCCACAGCTAGTGAAGATTAGTGGAATTTGGTACGACCGGCAACCTGTCGGCGTATGCTCCTTGGACGTAGCCCTTAGCGGTGAACCAAGTAAAATTGCTGTGTCCTTTGCTTGCTTTACATTCTGTTTATATCGTGCAGCAGGAAAAAGAGAGAAGAGTGTTTTTCTTAACAGCGAAACAAGATCAGAACGGGCATTAATTTTTAATTAGTCATACCCTGATTCACCCCCCTCTCAGGGTATCCAGCCTAGTGGACCTAACACGCCAGCCCCTAGCCTATGGAAGGCGGGCTTGTGGTAGTCACCGCATGGGCGCCGAGGATGGGTTGTGACAAACATAATATTGATTAAGATATTAATTATAAGTTCATTTTGGAAAATTGGTAAACTTATTTATATTGTTTTGGATATTACTCATCTAGAAGTTTTATATGGTCAAAAATTTATGAAATTTTTTATGTTGAACTTTTGAATAGGATTTAGATATTAGATTCTTACTTTGCTATATGAATAATTATCCATATTGGATAACATGTGAAAATTATTTTGTTATAATTATTATTAAAGATCGAAGGAATGACATATCATTATATTATAGCTCTTGTGATACAATAATGATTCAGGAAGAAAAAATTCATCATAATTTATTATGGTAAGAGTTGAAGTGGAAATTGATAAAGGCACAACCAAAGGATGATATTTTTCTTAAGAAATAGAATGAAATAATGTATATATATCTTCTCATTAAAAATTCATCAACTACAAATTAGGATCTAGAAATATTATGTTATCCTATTACCATCATTTATTATGATGTCAAGGAATATTTTCAAACCTATTTTCTTTATGCTCTTGTGGTAGTTTAATTTCAATATACCTTTCACTTTATCCTGATCATTGATCTATATCATTCCCCATCATTATTTGGACATTACGCTTATCTTCCATGTCCAAATATTCACTTTCCACATATATTTTTATATTTGGAAACATAGTATGTGTTATTTGAAATAAACATAAAACATACCAATATATATCATCAATAATAATTTCTGTGAACCCTTTTATGATGTGTATTTTCCCAAAAAAATTAATTTCAAACTTACAACCCTTAATTACTGAGATCAAGATTAAATTACAAGGGAATAATTTTTTTAAGGAATATCATGTTCAAGAAGGTGTACGAAATAATTTTTTATCACGTTAAATATCATGTATGGAACTAAACATTAAGCTTATTATATATTATAACATCTTGATACTGTATGATATATTTCATTTTAAATAAATTCCTTCTCTTCGATATCTTATGATTCACGCAACATCAGGGTTGAAAAAAACACTCTATTAAAATATTATTTTAAAATGACAATTATAACAATGCCATTTTTTAGAGGGTAATAACATTACTAACTATATTAATTAAATTATGGTTATCTATTGATTAGAAATAAAATAATAATAATTTAAATTAAAATAAAATGTTTTTGGAAAAACAGTTTTTTTATAAAAGACAATTTAGTCACACTTTACATAGATAATTTATAACTATTTTACATAAGTTATAGAAAATTTATTTATTAAAAATAAATTATTGTTTTAAATATTCTTATCAAAATTATATTTGAAGTAATTTTTTATTTTTCTAAAAAGTATCATTTTTAATGAATAATGAAAAATATAGTACTTGAATTTAAAATTGTCATTTTATTTGAATTATTTAAAATATTACATGATTGTGTAAATAAATTTTAAAAATAAAATAGTTAAATTATATATATATATATTAATTCATTTTAGGTCATTTTAGTCATTTTATTCATTTCTATATTTATGTTCGATATAAAAACCTTATAAACCTTCGAATATTTTGTCTTTGAAAACCCGCTTCCTCATCGTGTCTGCAGGATTAATTTTAAATTAGATTTTGGAACTTATTTGAATAGAATTTTGAAAAAATGAATTAACTAACCGATATCATTATAATTTATGTTATATAAAAATTTCAACATTATTTTTTTACCAAAATTAATATTTAAAATTGAAAAAATAATTTACCATGGTTAAGATAAAAACAGATTTATTGGGGATTAAACTAAAAAGCTAATTGTTAAAATGAACAAAAATAAATTCAATAAATTTATTTTATTTAAATATTTAGAACATATAATGTATAAATATATTTAATACACTTAGTTATACCATTTTATAATGTGAAAATTGTCGGTACACTATTTTCTTTGGAAACATTACAAGTGTTCGACTCAACTCACTTATAAAATCCCACCACTTCTTCTTTTTCATCATAAAAAACCATTTTTCACATAATAACATCCCAAACTACATATAATACTAATATAATCACTATTTTGTGGGTAAATGTAACCTCCAAATGATTTTGGTGCAAACCTAGGGAGGTTACCTGAAGAAGTGGTAAATTTCATCAATGGGGGGTTTTATATTATTTCTTCATCCAAATCCTCCAATATACAAATAATTATATAATAAAAAAATTTAATTAAATATACCTAAATATTCTTATTATAAGTTAATTAACTACAACCATACCTACTTATTTCAAATGGGTGACGAAGTCATCATTCATGTGTACGATGGACTACCGTCTCGCTAACCGATGTAATTCATTTTTTTCCAATAAAACCACTCAAGGTTGCATACAATGATTGATATAATGTATTTATATGATATTTTTTACAATATTATACATATTTATTCATTATATCATATAAATTAATTTTATTAATTTTTATTCTCTATTGGATATCATAACGTTGCTCGAGTGTACAGTGGATTACAGCCTTGTGATGTGATGTGACTCATCCTTCACTAACGCTTAACATAAAGGGTGAAAACTATAATTTTAATGATTATATGTTATATTAATGAAATAATAATGATCATACAGACATATTTATAATTATAAAAATATAATATATCATTTATTATCCTACCATTTCACTCACTAAAGGAAGATAACATCATTTGTGTACATGTAGACTATCACCTTCAAAAAGCGACATGAATCTATTTTCATCACTGAATCACATGGATGATATATATGAGTATATTTAAATCAATTATATAGTATTTATGATATTATTATCAACATGTAAAGATAAAATAGTATTAACCTTCTTTCCATAATAATAGTTTAAAAATGGAAATGTTACTCATGTGTATATACAACCTACCATCCCATGGCTATTATGTACTTCATTTATCCAAACCACATATCATGATTGGTCTTAAAACTATAAATTATTAATAAATATGATAATTTTATCATGAGTATTATTCAGGTGATCTTTAAATAATACACTATTTAACCAAATTTAACCTACCTAATTCATTTTTGACACATTAGGAAAATATCATCGAAATAAGATTTAACAGAATAAGTTATTATATATAACATGGTAATTGAAGAAATTAAAGGAATAAAAAACTTAAAAATGATATAAATAATGTAAATAATTACCATTAGTTTTTTATTCAGGAAGATAAAGAACGTATGTGATGATTCGGAATCAAGGTAAGTGTATCTCATCTCATTTTTACTTTAGTGAGACATACACCATATTAAAGGCTTATTTTTTGCGTTATATATAATACAATTTTTATGTTATATAATGAGTCAATTTATCTTAAATTTATTTAATATTTCATTTAAATTTATCTCTTCCATTAGGCTTATGATGAAAAATTTAACAAAGTGATAAGGGTTTATTTCACAATATCATCATTATCCGGGAGTATTTTTTTAAATCTCCCAGATTGGAATTATTTGATATTTATATCATAAAGTCTATATATTTTCTTATCATATTGTTATTAACAACAATTTTCAACTAATATTACTATTATGACCATTTTTATTTAAATTGATAATGAAAATGTTTTTATGAAAATATGACTTTATTTCTATATTCCGTATACAATTATTTTTCATCAAAAACCATGTTTTAAAAAATTATTCCAAAAAAAAATTAGATTATAAAAATTATTTATTAAATAAAATTTTATCCTTTTCTACTTTTTATAAAATGTTTTGTTTGTAATATTCGTGTAATTTTCAAAATAATGAATGTTTGTATTTAATGAAAAATGTTAAATGAATCATTGTTTTAATGTATACGGCATGAACAAAATTTTCCATCATCATGCACACTCCATTTTATAAATATTATATTTAAATTTAAAAAAACATTTTCAATGAAAAATATTTTAAAAATGTTTTATGAACTTTGTAAAAACAATTATAGTGAAAATGATATTTTTCTAAAAAATGTATTTAAATGAAAATCCAATGGTATTGATATTAATAAATTACTTCAAAATGTTATTTAAATTATGATCCACTGAGTATATATTGTATTAATATCATAATTATTATTTCTTCGAAAAGGTTATGATCAGTTTTAATATGGACATATAATTTTATTTCCATTCCCCATATTTATATGAATGGTTTATGTTTATGATTATAGTTATTAATTGAGGAAATTATTTTAATCTTGTATACTTTTTTAAATACAATATTTTATGTGCATTATGTTTCACCCATTTCAAATAAGGTATGCATTGGAATTAATAAATGATTGGTATTTACCACTATAGCCCCTTTATGTATCAATAGCTCTCATGAGAAAACAATAGATTGGGTTTTGGCCAAGGCTTTACCCATTTATATAGAGGCCATAGAACAAGGCCTCAACGATATTAATATCCTTGGTACATAACCTCAAAAAAATGTTTTAGATGTCCAAAATTATCCATTCTATCATTATGAATTACATTATTAATAATCCATGAGATTTTTTAATTAGTTAGAATTTTCATTGTTATGTTTCAAGTCCATTTTTTAATTTATTGGGAATTATTTGATCATTATTTATATGTTCCATATTATGCTCAACTTATTGATTAAATCGAATGTGTTTCAATTATTTACCTTTCCATATTGACTATTATTTATTTATTCATATCTTCTACTATACTCTTACCATTACTGAGTATTTGAGCTCACCTGTTTGTTATGTTTTCTTTTACCCAAGATACCTATAAGTGTTTTTAAACTTATATGCAAGTATATACTAAGGGGAATAATGTATTTCTCTAAGAAAATACTTATTTGTATTTTATGTCATCAATAGTAAATATAATTTAATTTTTTTACATTTTTTTAAATAATAAAAAATAATTTGTCTTTCCTGATGATATTCCATGTGACTTATTTGAATTTAATAAAGTAGACACTACATCTGGGATACTATAGTCCCGGGCATTAAAAAATTCTCATATAGTGAAATGTTTATATTTTTTCTGAAAAGATTAAAATTTTAGTGAATAGTGTATAATAATATTTTTTGTAAAATTAAAATTTATTTTCATTGAAACATTCAAGTTTACGTTGAATTTTATATTAAAATAAAATATATATCCTTTATTTATAAATTTTTTAATTAAATTCTCATTAATGAACTTTATACATCATTTCAGCATATGTTATATTTTGTTTAAAAATATACATTTCTATAATTTTTTTTACGTTTTGCACAATTATATTAATTTTTTTATATTAATTCATGGAATTAAAAAATGAAAATTTATACTTTATTTTTAGTCAATAGATTCAAAAATTTTAAATATTATAAAATTATTATTGGTGATAATGAATTATAACTATGATCAAATTTATCAAAAGTGTAAAGGGTAAATTGGGTTTACTAGGGTAAAATTAATTAAAAGGATTTAAAATTACTATAAATATTCATTTTTATATATTTTTTAAGTGGAATTTTAACATCCCCATAAAATATTATAAAATACGGCATTTTGGTTACAATTTATTTGAAAAATACATTTATATTATTATAAGTAATGAATTATTCCAAAATTTCACTCAATTAATTTTAATTTATCTTATATTATCGTGTAGTAATAAAAAGATCTTATGAAAAATATATAAAGGTTATTTTCAACATAATTAATTATTATTTGTGGTGGAAACTTTTTTTTTAATTATGTTATAATTTAAAAAAACGTTTTACAAAACTGTGACACAGTGCTTGTGAAAGAAGTATAACCATCAATTTAAATGATTTTAGAAACATAAAAACATAATTTTTTGGATGAAATATGGTGTCATATAAATTTTATGTTTATTAATAATGTGTAATTGATTATAGAAGAGTTTATATTATAATTACACACCTGTATTGGTGTCATTAAATTAAAAACCTGTGAATAGTTGTTAAAATGACTTTAATTGTATTTTATAATAAATATTATATTATTAAATGATTTAATGATAATAAAAATCATGAATCATGAAAGGGTAAAGGTATGTAGTCTAAAATATTATACCTTAAACATTTTAGATCCAATTATTAAATTAAATTTAAATTTAAATCCCTTTAATATTGAAAGAGTCATTACCACAATTATGGTTAATATTGGATAACAAAGGGGTTTAACACAATGATAAGGTCTAAAATGACACATAAAGGGATAAAAAAATTATTTTATGAGAATATTTTTGACTCATGGTAAGAATACATTTTAAATATATAAATTGTTTCCACTTTTAAATGATAAATAATTTAAAATAGTTTAATACTTTATAAAATTCCAACGGTGCCCCTCCACTCACTTATTAAAGAACATCACATGTCATCTATTCTTCACACCACCATGAGAAAACTACCTCAAAAAAACCCTATTATGAAAATATTAATTAATTTTACATAGGTTGATGTATTCTTAAAATATTGTCACTATGGTCCTTAAATAAGAATCTAATAGTGGTTCTTTGAAGAGGAGATAAACATCTTAACAGATTGTTTTCATTTTACTTATTTGTATACAACCCCAAATTATTTTAGAAACATTTAAAAATAAAAAAATAACTATATGAAAAAATAAGGTTATGTTGTTATGTTTATTAGATTACCTTATTAAGCCCCTTTTCAATCCTACGGATAATGAAAAAAATCATTCATGAGCAAGTGTGGACTACCACCTCCACGAAGTGATGTCTTCCATTTTCCATAATTTTTCCATGACTTTTTACAATGATGGATTCAATGTATATATAAGTTATTAATAACACAATTATAATTTAATAAAGATAATATAAAATATTTATTCTTACCCTTAATTACATTATAAAATGATGACATTTTTCATGGGTACAAGTGAATTACCACCTCTATGAAGTGGTGCAATTCATTTTTTCATTTATTCCCATATTTGAGGGTTCTAAAAAAATTAATGCATAACATTTTATTTATATTTTTATTACTTGTGTTTAAATGATGTAATAATTACCCCTTTAATAATATTTCACCTAGAAAATTAATTTTGTAATTATGAATTGAATATCCCTAAAAAACCTGACATAGACTTAACAGATAAAGTAATTAGACATTTCATTGAAAAAACGAAATAAATTGTTTTAAAATAAGTTAATAATATTTTAAACGTTTTTAAAAAAATAAAATAAATAATATAGGTTTATTATGTTGTAGTTAAAGATCATACATCGAGACTCAAGACTCAATGTAAGGGGTTTCTTAACAAAATTTTCATGCAAATAGTTATACTTATACTTCATTTACTATATTATGAAATAAATAATTGTGAAATAAAATATTATTATATTATGTTTCATTTAATATTAATTTATTTGTGTTTACAAATATCCCGCTCTTTACCACAATGATAAATTCTTACTTTATTAATATGACCTTTGTAAGGATTATTCAACTCAATATTATTTCATTGATACATGTTTTGTGTTACGAACCTACATCCATTTATAATGTTACATTATACCTATTTAAAAAATATATCATGAATTAATATTTTTTAATGATCTTTAATGTTTTTTTAATTTTCTTCTTATTTTATAAATTAATTCATATGTTTGAAAAGTTTCAGGAGTTTTCATAGACATAATTTCAATAATTTGAGTTATAATTCAAGTTATGCACCATGTTTTATTTTGTATGGTGTAATTAATACCCTATGAAATAATTTATTCATTATTAGTTCATATAATTCATTATATTTATAGGGACCTATCATATTATTTCATTCAATGAATTTTTATTCGAAAGTTACCAACTTAGGATAGGTTTCAAATTGCAATCTCATTTTTTGTGAATGTTTATGTTCAAGGTTTTTTTGGGGGGAATTTTATGATATAAATTTCATAAACCACATATGTATTCTTCATATTTTGATTATTTTTTAGGTTTATATGATTTAATTTTATTATTCTTCTTTTTTTCTAAATATTATCGAGCAAAGTTTTTTATAGAAAAATTATTTTCATTTCCCCTTTAGTTAATGAACATTTTATTTCATGTCCATACTCTTCAAAAATGTTTTATAAAATTTGTTAACTATAATTGAAATACATTAAAAAGAAAATTTTCACTACCTTTGACGTTATTTAAAAATCTTTAAAATTATTCTATCAAAATGATTTCTAAACAATTCGTTTTGTTTATTTTTACAATGGTGAGAAAAGAATGTTTTCTTTTAATGTGTTCAACATGAATTGAATTTATCATTATCATGAAAAATCTTTTATTTGAATATTCCATAATAATTTTCCATTGTTATTTTAATTTAAAATCCTATATAATTTTTTTTGAATTTATAGTTTATAAAGGTATGGAATGAAATGGTATTTTCCAGTGATTTCAAAGAAGAATTTTATATATTCCTTAAAAGAATCATCATCTATAGAAACATTCATTGATAATTAATCATCTTCAATGGGATTGTGATATTATGATATCATCAATATTCTTTATATTTATGGAATATGATTATTTTTAAAGATATTATTGTGAAACCATTTTCTTTTTCCATTGGTAAATCAAGATATAAATTAACGGATGTAGTTTTAAAATATTTGATGATGAAAATGAAAGATTTCATGTATTATATACATATATGATAATATTTTTTTTTACAATAATGGGTAAGACAAATATATATCATGATGATGGGTGATATATATATATACATTATAAGATAGGTGTGTTGGAAATACCACTTTAATGTATTCATTATTTTTCGTTGTCTTTAATGAAAGAATGTGGAAGTTAACTAGGATGGTTTATCATATATATTTAAATGGCATTTTTTATTTCTAACATTAGTAAAAACTAGTGAGAAAGATATTATTCCAAGATACCAAAATAGTTACGCTATAAATTTTATGACTTCTATTGTATCATTTTTGAAATGATTATTTTAACAAGGAATATGATTGTTGACGTAACAACCTATGTTTTTATGGACCTTTTTTAGAAAAAATTAAATATTAATTTGTGTCTTGAAATGAATTAAGTAAAAAATTCCTCTCACGTGGAACAAAATCAGAATATGCTACACAGAACACCTATTCGGTGTACATTACACGCAATAATGACTTGGTGTATGATACACGCAACATCGACTTAGCGTGTAGTTCACCTAACATAATGTTTTGACAAAACATTTTTTTAATGATATAATTATTTAAATGAGATAATTATAACCATAAAATTAAACATAGTAATATGAATAGTAATAAATATTTTCTAAATATTTTTTATAATAATTTTATGTAAATAAAACATATTGATAATCAAACATAAGATTTTTTGGTACAATCTATTTATGTTTTAAAATATAATTTTCTCGAATGAGTTGATTTTAATAATAAAATTAATTTTGGATACATTTAGAAATTTAATTAGATAAAAAAGATTAATTTTTTAATTCATATTTTAAAAATCAGCTTAGGGTGAATATATTGGAATTTAATGAGAAACATCATTTTTAATGAATAGTAAAAAATGCAGCTTTTTAGTTAAAAACTACATTTTCTTAGTTAATTAATAATGTTAAATGATATTATAAATTTGTTTTAAGGTGAAATTAGATAATTTACACGACTATTAAAACAATTTAATTCACCATAATCAATTTCACTTTGAAATTGAATATAAAATCTTAAAAAACTTTTGAACATTTTTCAACTCTAAAAACCCGTCATTTCGTCTTGTCTGTGAGATTAGCATTAATCATAATATTTCCACTTATATGATTTGAATTATTAAAAACAGATATACAAAATTTTTTCAGTATAATATTTAGAGTATAATATTATCATGTTAATGTTTTTAACAAATTAAATATTAAAAGTGATTAAAATTAATCACACCGATTAAGGCCTAATTAAGCTTAATTAAGGACGAAACCATACAATGAAGGACCCAAATGATGTATTATCTTGTAAAAACACATTTTATGTACATATTCAGTCTATAAAACTAACATTATTTATTTTTTGGTTTGTTAGGACTTTTTTTAGTTAAGAACATTTGTACACCTAACTTGTTTCTAAAAATACCGAGTGAGTCTTTTTCCTTCCCTATAAAAATACACCACCTCTACCAATTCCTCACACCTCTAAAACTTTTTATTTAAATAAGATAACCTCCCAATAAACTTCCAATAATCCCTATATTCCTCATATAATCATTCCTTAGGGAATAAGGCAATCCAAGGAAGCCTTTTGGCACAAATAAAAAAGAGTTACCTGATCAAGAGGTAATGTCTTATCTCAAGTCATTTCTTCTATTTTATTTTTCCACCAGTACACATTATTTTTCATGTGATTTTACAAAAAACCAATATCATCAATAGAATATTATTTTTTTATTATAAGGATTAATCATACACTTACACACACCTCTATATAATGGATAATTACGATACTATTTATGTGTACGACAAATAACCACTTCACAAAACGATGATTGTTCAATTTTCAATAACACCTCTCATGTTGGCCATTATGATGGAAAATAATTTTATATATTATATATATTATATTAATAATGTCTTTAATCTTTTATAATTTTTATTTAGAACATACCTTTATTATTTCCATCTTATGTAGATATGATAATTTTGATTGAGGAAGTGTAAACCACCGCACCCTCAAAGTGATATGATTCATTTATACTCTAAATTGATTGTATTAAGAAGGGTTTAAGTGAATTTATATGATATATATTATATTAAAAAGGTAATTTAATAATGATATATATACATATATTTATTTTTCTTTCTTTACCTCGACACGTCAATTAAATAGAAATATCATTCCTATGTATGTACGACCTACCGTCTTCATGAACGGTGTTTTTTATTTCATAATTATATGTTATATAGATTATTATAATACACATATATTTTATATACATGAAATTTATATAATGGTTCACATTTTGGAATCATGATATATGTATAAGTAAAAATGACATTACAAATTAAGACACATGCGAAGAACAAATAAAACATTACCCAAAGTGAAACATTAACATAGGATCATTAACAAGTGGATAATATAACGTCAGAACAAAAAATATATATGGTATTAGATAAATTTATCTTTTCTTGTAAAATATTTATAATTAATTTATATTTATTATATAGCTAGATTGAGCAAGTTCAAAGAGATTCAAGATACAAGGTCAAGGGATTTCTTCTCACTTTTCATTTTCATGAAATACATGCTATATTTTCCACTATTTCATTTTTATGTTGTATGGACTACTAGTATATATATTATATGTATCTTTTAATTAAATTTATTGGAATTAACATATCCATTCTATGAACTTTCATTCATGGGGTTTATGATTCAAAAGTTACTGAATCGGTAAAAATGTTTCGTCTCAATTTTCTTTCTTTGAGACTCATGTTTTGTTATGCACCTAAATTCTCTTTCAAGGGGTATATAATTCAATTTTACATGTTATATAAAAAATCTAATTATTTTAATGATATTTTATAGATCACTTAATTTCATTTTTTTCATGGGGAGCACGATCTCATGTTACCTTGTTATAAGAGTTTATTGAGACAATATCTTCTTTACCATTATTCTTCCTTTAATAACATAGTATGATCAATCAATCAAGAACACTCGATGATTTTTTATAATAGGTTTATTCAAGATATCCTCATGTATTAATACAGTTTTTACACTCTTTAATACTTAATATAATGTTTTTTGTAAAATCTGACCATCTCCCTCTCTTGGTCGGAAATATGTTGTATTGAAAAACCACGTCTTCAAAAATGTTTTCAAAAGATCCTTGAAGCCCATTTTCAATGAAAAGGAACGTCAAAAAATTATGGTCTTTTAATTATTTTTTTATATGATTTTAAATTTATTTTAAAATAAAATTTTATCAAAAGGTTTTATGTTATAAAAATAAATTTTCAAAGAAGAAATGATATTTTCTTCATGAAATGTTTTTAAAGATCATAAAAAATTATCTTCCATATAATATAAAATCATTTAGTGTTAATCATTACAACATATGAAAATTATTCAATGTTTCCATTTATATTCTTTCTCTGAATAGATTACATTTTCATGGTGTGATGTTTTAGAAACTCATTTCTCTTTCTCATGTGATCTGCTTTTGAGACCTACTTATTTTCATGGGTTATGTTTATGATGAAATGATTATTAAACTTTTCTCCTTCAATAGGATATGATATGATTACATGTTTATAATACCCATTTCATTTGATAAATTATAATATGAATATTTATGATATTGTTGAATATTTATGAATTATTTTACTATGAGATGGGTGGGACCTATATCCCCTTCTAATGAATTAGGTAAAGATTTATATATCATGGAATAGACTAAGTTGGTATTGTGAATCAACCGTGAAAACAAATATTTCCATGGGAGTGAACCATGAATACCAACATGGTATGAGGAGTGAACTCATGCTACCAAGATGGCCATGGGAGAGAACCATGACTACCATGATGGAACAGGTAGTGAACCTATACTACCAAGATATTCGGGGAAGTGATGAATTGGATACTATGTAAATCATATTATGTTTTTATTTTCCTACCAAAATTCCATTTTTAAATCCTAGGTTATGCATTCATGGATTATGTTCTTTATTTCATTGTTATTAATATCCTATGAACTACCAAGATTTAATCCATGATTCATGTATATGATATTTGATATGCATGGCATGAACATCTCTTTTCATGACCATGTTCTCATACCCCAATGCCCAATATTTTTTCTTACATATCTCCCTTGTGTACCCTTACTGAGAATTTAAGCTCACCCCTTTCTATGTCTCCTTTCCTAGGTTATAAAGATATGTATTATATTTTATGTGTCTAAGAAGGGTGTCAGTCAAGAAGAATCTAGTGGAAGAAAATTTATCACACTTATATTCTAGTTTTTATGTTTCCATGATTCCAGAAGCACTATAATAGTTGGAGATTCATGTGTATGTTTGTGTAATGTTTTATATATTTTGAAAAAGTTATTTAATATTTATATATTTCAATGCTGGGTCATTATAGTTGGTAACCGTTCAAATATTTAGGTAATCATTGAAAAATGCGATGATAAAACCTTAGAGGGAACCCTAAGGACATGTCTAAAGTTATGTATAAGGATTGTTTAAAATTTAAGAAAATGTTCGTGAATTTTGTTGAAGGATAGAGTGAGTGTTTTCCTCGAAATATATCCATGTCAGGAAAATACAAGTGGATGTGTCTCTGACATAGATGTACCAAGGGGTAGCATCTCTGACCAGATGTTTTGCTCCTGACTAAGGGTAATATGGTGTGAAATAATGGGCCTTACTTCACATCTGGTTTGACACTCCCTGGGGATTTAATTTGGAAACTCACAAACTCTTCATCAACCATATAGATTTATTTAAATTAAATTTGCTTATCAATAACCTAGTATAAACCTATGGTGTCATTGATTAAGTAAGGTTTCATAAGTTAGACATCCTATATGTTAATCTTCATGATAATGTAGTTTCTCATTATGATAAATATTTCTTACTTTATATTTTCGGTTTTAGTCAATGGATGGCACTTGAATGAACCATGTTAATGGTGATTCTAACAGACAGTGTAATGATTATTCTCCTGATAAACTAAATTCTATGGGAGATGGAATGAAAAACCTCAAATCTTATCTTAGACAGCTTTCCTATGATATGAATCATGGTGAACATCCAAATGTGAAAAAGAGGCAACAACATTTTGTGGAGTCATTCACGATACATCATCCACCTTCTTCTAGAGGGTCTTCTGATCCACATGTTGTTGAAAAATGGATTAGTATCAATGAAATTATATTTTCTATTCATTATTATTCAAAGCATGACAAATTCATTCTGGTTTTTTATCAATTAGAATGTATAGAATATCAATGGTGGACTCGAACCATGAATAAGAGGTAGTAAGAAGATATTGAATCCATGGATTGGGACGAGTTCAAGAAATTATTTTCCTATAAGTACTTTCCTTGAATTTTTCATACCAGAATGGAGAAATATTTCATTGAGTTGAAGAAAAGGGAATATTAATAAGTTGTTACCTATGAGGCTAATAACATGATACCTTTGAAGTACGCTTTAGGAATTATCATGGAACCTGGAAGTAATGTTGATTGGTTCTTTAGTTGACTAAATCCAATTTCCAAAAGGGAATTGATCATTAGTGACATTAGTAGATATGAACAGATTTTTCATCGTTTAATCAAGGTTGAAATAGATATTGGTGTCACATATCAATGTTATGGTTTTGAAATGTAGAGGATGATTTAATTTAAAGGAAAATATTAAAACCATGAATAAAAGTAGATGATCTTTTAATTATTCTCTATTTGTGGGAAAACTTATGAATTCAATTTCATTAAGGGGTCTAATAAATGTTATAAGTGCAGAATGGATGTTCACAATGTAGTTGATTGTCTATGTGACAGGAGGTTAGTTAACATTCCAGATATGAAAAAATCATCATATGATGCACCTACCATGATTTAGTGCTACAAGTGTAAGGAGAATGGTCATTATTCTAACCAGTTCCCAAACCCAAGTTCTAGTGGTGATGATCAACATCAGCAACATATTATGATGAGGGATGTGGGGAAATATCATAAAATATCTATTTCTGATGAGGTATGAAATAACGACGTGATGAAAGGTACAATTACCATCCACTCTAGAACTGCTAAGGTCATATTTGATTCTATATCTACCCACTCTTTCATATCTAAATAATTTTCTAAGGGTGTTAATATTTCACCAAAAATAATTAGATATGGAATTAGCAGTGCAAACCCCTAATGGTACGATTATTTCATCTCAAGTCTATGATTCCTCTGCATGTGATATTTGTGAGAATGTGATTCCTATAAATCTTGTCATTATTCCTTTGGTCAAATTTGATGTCGTCTTAGGAATGGATTAGATTTCTATACATAAATACCACTTAAATTATCTTGGAAGGGAAGTTAGTTTTTATATTTTAAACCTTCTTTTGATCATCCATCTATGTGACAATATGTATAAAATTCTTATGGAGATTACATCCAGTGTATGGGTATTAACTCCCATTGAAAAAGATTCTTTATCTCAAATGGTTCAGGAGAAAATCAACATTTATGATATGCCTATTGATTGGAAATTTTTTGATGTATTTCTGGAAGTGTTTCATAGTCTTCCACCACAATGTGAAGTTGAGTTATCAATAAAACTCATACCTAGTTCCACACAAATTTCAATGGATTCTTATAGAATATCCATGACTGAGTTATAGGAATTGAAGGAGAAACTCCATGAAAACATTGATAAGTGTTTTATTCATCCAATTGTGTCACCTTAGGGTGAAACATTTATTTTTTTGAAAAATAAAGATGGATCAAAGAAACTATACAATGATTATCAAGAGTTGAATAAGATTACAATCAAGAACAAGTATCCTCTTCAATGTATTGATAATTTCTTTGATCAAATGCACAGATATTAGTACTTTTCTATGATTTACCTTCATTTTGGATATCATCAACTGAGTTTCAAGAAAGAGGATATACCCTTGATGAAATTCCATAAATTTTATAGACAATATGAATATATAATGATGCATTTTGGTCTTACTAATTCCTCTTTTATCTTCATGGATTTAATGAATGTATTAATTAGAGATAACCTCTATATGTTTTTGGTGGTTTTATAGATGATATTCTTATCTATTCAATGAGTAATGAATAGAATGAATATCACTTTAGAATTGTACTAAAGACCCTATGAAAGGAGAGTCTATATGAAAAATTTAGAAAGTATGCATTTTGGTTTCAAAAGGTTTCAATTTTGGGTCATATAATCTCATGAAATGGTATATCAGTGGATCCATCCAATATGGAGTATATTGAATGATACCATAGACCAACCATAGTGACTGAAATCCCTAGATTTCATGGTTTATCTAGATGTTATTAATGTTTTTTTAGATTTTATGCTGACTATGAAATCCAATTTCCATGTTAGCATGGACAGGTGTAAAGTTCCTCTAAATAGATGAATGCAAGGAAAATTTCAAGGAACTGAAGGGAAGTTTGATCAGTGCATGTGTTCTTACATCACCCTATAGTAGAGAATGGTTTTTAATTTACAACAATGAATCAAATAATGGATTGTGATGTGTTATTAAAAAAATTAACATGGTTATATCCAATGCCTCATGATAGTTTATGAGTAATGAGGAGAACTACCCAACTCATTATTTAGAGTTAGCATCAGAATTTTTTGCATTAAAAATATGGAGGCATTGTATTTATAGAGAAATGTGATATATATATATATATAAAGATCGTATAATTATTAAATGTATATTCACATAGAAGGATTTTAACATGTTCCAGGGAAGATTGTTAGAGTTGATAAAGTATTATGAATAAAAATTACATTACCACCCAGAGAAATAGAACAATGTGGTTGATTCTTGAGTTGGAAGAATCATAATATATTATCCATGATAAAAAATATCCAATAAATCTGGATTTTAAAAAGAATGGTTCTACAAATTTTGAAGGAAGGGGGAATATATAACCATCTTGAAATGAATGTTCAACCCTCTATCCATGTATAGATTAAGGATGTGTAGAAGAAAGATAATGTGCTGAAAAATAAAGTAATAAATTCTCCTCTGTTTAACCATGATCAAGATATAATGATAAGTTTTATGAACCATGTATGTGTTCCTTCCATACCAAATTTGAAGAAGGATCTATTATAGGAATCTTGTAGTTCTTCATTCTCTATTCATCATTGATGTAAAAATATGTTAAGGGACTTGAAGGAATACTTCTATTGGGATGGAATGAAGAGATATATCGAAGAGTTTGTATCTTGTTGCTTGGTATGGCAACAAGTTAAGGCTGAAATATAGAAGTCAAAGAGGATGATACATCCATTACCCATACTATAATGTTTATGGGAGAACATCACTATATATTTTTTCATTGTACTACCAAAAACTTCTAAAGGGTTTAATTCCATATCAGTGGTAGTTGATCGCCTTACAAAGTCAGAATGATTCATCACTATTAGAGAAGACTTATATGAAGATTTTATTTCAAGGATATACATTAAGAAAGTGGTAAGGTTTCAAAGAGTACCACATTCCATTTTATCATATCGAGGTCTAAGGTTTTCCTCAATGTTCTGGTTATGTCTTCCTCATGAACATGACATGGAATTGAGTTTTAGCACCACTTATCATACTCATACAAATGTTAAATTTGAAATATAAATTCAAAAGCTAGAGGATATGTTGGGATCTTGATTTATAGATTTTAGTAGTGGTTGGTATCAACAACTTCCTCTAGTTGAGTTTTCATATATCAATTTATTTCACTCAATTATTTAGATGGAACCTTGTGAAGCACTTAAAGGGAAGAAGTGTAGATCTCCAACATGTTGGGATGAATTTGGAAGAATAAAGCTATTGTGACCTTAAATTGCTAATAAAATGGCCGAGAGTTTAGAACTATTATGCAGTATATCAGGGCTTCTCATGGTCAAAGAAAAGGTTATGCAAATAACCATCATCATTATTTAGAATTTTATTTTGGATAAAAGGCTTTCTACACATCTTACCCTAGAATAAATTTATGTGATTCCGGAAGAAAGGGAAACTAATCCCTTGGTATATCACCCCGTTTGATATTATTGAACATAATGGGATGCTAGCCTATCGCTTGGAATTTCCTTCAAATATATATAAATTCCGTGATATGTTCCATGTATCTCTCTAAAGTAAGTATATACTTGACCCTTTACATTTACTACACTCAAAAGTCGTACCACTGCAGTAGGATCTGTCTTATGAAGAATAACCACTTGAAATTATGAACCGATTAGAGAAAGTTATAAAAAAAGACTACTAAACTAGTTAATGTTTTGTGGAGAAATAAACATTTAGAGAAAGCTATGTGGGACTTGAGGATATGAAGATGTATAATTATCCTTATTTTTTTACCTGAGTGTTGAATTTCGAGGGAAAAAATTATTTTAATGGGGGTAGAATGTAACACCCATAGTTTTTGTAGACTTTTTTTAGAATAAATTAAATATTCATTTATGTATTATAAATCATTAAGTCAAAAAACTTCTTTTTACATGGAAGCAAATAGATGTATTTTACATGAAACACAAACTTAGAGTACATTACATGTTACACTGACTTGGTGTATAATACCTGCAACACTGACTTTGCATATTTTACACAGAACACATAGTTTTTAGAATTTTTTTTAATGATATAATTATTTAAATGAGATCATTATAACCTATATATTCTAAATATTAATAGGAATAGTAATAAAAAAATTTAAAATAGTTTTTATAATTGTTTTCTATAAATAAAACTTACTTATAATGGAAGATATTATTTTTTAGTAAAGTATTTTTATGTTTTAAAATATCATTTTCTCAAATGAACTGATTTCAATAATAAAATTATCTTTGGACACATTTAGAAACTTAATTTGATAATATAAACTTTATTTTTCAATTCATTACATCAAAATTATATTAGGGTGATGTTTTTTAATTTTCTCATAAACATCATTTTGGATGAATAGTAAAAATATTAATTTTTAGATAAAAACTGATTTTATGTTTAATAAATTATTAATGATAAATGATATTATAAATTATTTAATGTCACAAAAGATAAATTTTAAATATATTAATACAATTTAATTCATTATTATTATTTTCACATTTAAATTGATTATAAAATCAAAACAATTTTTTGAACATTTTTTTACATTAAAAACCTATTACTTCGTCCCGTATGCAGGTTTGACATTAATCTTAACATTTACAGTTATATGATTTGAATTTAGAAAATATTTTATACACAATGAAATTTTTTATAATATTTAGTGTCTAATAATTCTAATTTAATTTTTTACCAAATTGATTCTTAAAAGTGATTAAAATTAATCACATCGATTAAGGCCAAAATAAGCATAATTAAAGAATAAACCTTAACATTAAAGGCCTAAATGACCTATCCACCTATCCAACACCCATTTTATGTACATATTTGGTCCATAAACCTTCTATTATTGTGTTTTTTGGTTTGGAGAGACTTTTTTATGTTAGAACATGTGTACATGTATCTTGTTTCTAAGAATTCTAAGTGAGTCTTTGTTCTTTCCCTATAAAAAGCCACCACCTATCCCACTTCTTCACACCTATAAAACCTCTAATGTTCAGACAATACCAGAACAATACACTTCTCAATTTCTATATATTCATCCTAGAATCCTTCTTTTCAGAATAAGGAAATCCAAGGAATCCTTTTGGCACAAATCAAAAGGTGTTACCCAATCAAGAGGCAACATGTTCTCTCAAGTCCTTTATATTATATTCTTTCTCCACCCCTATTTTATTTTACCCCATAAATTTATAAAAACACCAGTATCCTAAAAATACTAGTATGTTTTTATTCTAATGATTCAAAATACACTTACACACACCTCTATGGAATAGATAATGAATATACTGTTTATGTCTATGGAGAACTACCGCCTCACTGAACAATGATTGTTAAATTTTCATTAACACCATTTATGGTGGCCATTATGATGGAAAATATATTTACATATGATATATATTATATTAATAATGTATATAAACATAATTAATTTTTATTTGTAATATGTATTTATTATTTCAATTTTACGTAAATACGATAATTTGTTTGAGGATGTGTAGACTACCCTCCCCTCAACGTGATATGATTCATTCATATACTACTTGGATTGTATTAAGGATGGTTCTAGTGAATATATATTATATATACATGATATCATAAAGTACTATAATAATGAGATATATCTATATATACAGATATTTATTTTACTTCCTTTCTCTCAACACGATTATAAAATAGAAATAGCATTCATGCATAAGTAAGACCTACCCTCTCCATGATTGGTGTTTTAGATTTCATAAATATATATTATATCTATAATTATATTACAAATATAATATTTATACATGATATTAATATCATGGTTCACATTGTATAATCAAGATATAATTATAAGGAAGAATGATATAACAAATTAAGACACATGTGGAGAACAAAGTGAATATTACCCGAAGTGAAATCATAACATAGGATCGTTAGCAAGATGTTAATATAAGTTCATAATAAAAAAATATAAATTATTAGATATAATTATATGGTTCATTAAAATATTTTAAAAATATTTATATTTATTATTTAGGTGGTTTGAATGGGTATGACGAGAGTCAAGACACAAGGTAAGGCGATTTCATCTTACTATTTATTTTTGGGGGATACATTCTAGGTTTGCCGCTCTTTCTATTTTGTGGTGTATGTAAAACTCATGATTTAATTCTATGTATATTTCTCATAAATTTATGGTTATTACCATATCCCTTTTATAAACTTTTATTCATGGGGTTTATGTTTCTAAATTTTCCAAATTGGTAAAAATGTTTTGTTTCAGTTTTCTTTCTTTGAGACTCATGTTTTGTTATGAAACTAAATTATCATTTGAGGTGTATATACATCCATTTTACATGTTATATAATGAATATAATTATATTAATTATATTTTATGCTTCATTTAAATTAAATTATTTACATGGAGATTATGCACCCAGGTTACCATGTTACAGGATTTTATTGAGATAATCTCATCGCATTTGGAGATTGTTTACATTTATGATTACTTTGATGAAATATTATGATTCATATTTCAATAACTCTCATAAATTTTATAATACCCTTTATATTAAATATATCCTCATGTATTAGTACCATTTTCCACTATTTTGTAAATAAGAAAATTTTTTATATAAATTATGACCACCACTCTCTCGGTCTAAAATCTATTTCATTCTAGTTTTCAAAAATGTTTTCCAAAATGTATTTAATTTTTTTTCAAAAGATACATGAATCCCATTTTAATGTAAAAAATATTTTAAAAGAATTTTATGGGTTTACAATGCATATTTTATATGTTGTCAATGTTTTTTCAATGAAATGGGCTTCAAAAGGTTTTATGTTATAAAAAAATTTCATAGAAGAAATGATTTTTTCCTCAAAAAATATTTTTGAATATATTTAAAAATTATTTCCCACATATGATAACATCCATTTGTGTTACTCATTCATTTATAGAAAAATTATTCAATTTTTACATTCATATTCATTCTCTGAATGGATTTCATTTTAATGGTATGTTGTTTATCAAACCTATTTATCTTTCACTGGTTATAGTCTTTTGAAACTCATTGCTTTTCATGGATTATGTTTAAACATAAATTATTATTAAACCTATTTCTTTCCACATGTTATGATTTGATTACATGTGTGTAATACCCATTTCATTTCATGGGTTATTATATGCCTATTTATGATCTTTTGGAACATGTATGAATGATTATACTATGAGATGAGTGGGAACTATATCTCCTCCCAATGCATTGGGTTAAGATTTATATCTCATGAGATGGTCTAGTATGGTCTTGAAAATTAACCTTGACTACTAATATGGACATGAGATTGAAACATGAATACAAAGATGGTATAAAGAGTGAACCAATACTACTAATATGGTATTGTAAATGATACCTTGGCTACTATTGAAATAATATTATATGCGTATGTGTCTTAAAAAATTCAAGGTTTCCTTCCTAAGTTATGCTTTTACGGATTATGTTATCAATGTCATTATTATTCGTGTCATCTAGATTGCAAATATTTATTTCTTGATTCATGTATATGATATTTGATATGTAGGTATTTATCTTCTCTTTTCATTATATTGTTCTCAAACCCTTATGATCATGATTTTTCATACATCTATACCTTGTTTACAATTACTGAGCTTTTGTGATAACCCTTTTTATGTTTCTTCTCCTATATTATGATGATATGTATTATGTTTGGTGTGTCTAATAAGGGAGTTAGTCAAGAATAACCTAGTGGGAGATAATATAGATTACTTATGTACCATTCTTAATTTTTCCATGTTTCTAAAGAAACTAGACTAGTACAGTATTCATGAATCTATTTGTGTATTGTTTTATGTATTCCACAGAAGTTTTATAATGTGAATTTATCTTAGGACTGGGTCATTACAGTTGACTTATTTGACTCTTGTATTATTAAAAATCTTTTTACCATATCTATATATATTATACATGTTTTTATGGGTATAAAGTAGTTTATATTATGATAATGAACATTGATTATGTTATCATACCCCAATTCCCATCTATTTATCACTATTTAAATTAAATTGTTAATTCTTTTTTTACAATTACTGAGCATATGAGATCCCCATTATTAGGTTTTTTATTTCCCCTGGCTATGAAGAATGATGTTAAACGAATTAAGTCATGAAATGTTTTATTTTTGATGAATTTTATGGGATATGTTTAATACATACTTTGAAATAAGAAAATTTAAGTATTGTAGGGAAAATTGTGAATTAAGGACATGAGTATTGTTATAAACAAATTTTTTTAATTATATAAACCTCTAAACCTAAATGATACATGGGTATATAAGCTATCCAAAATTTATTTATGACTTTTAAATTTTTAGATGACTGAAATGGGGTCATTTGTTTTATCATTATCATAAATTTAAAGACTGTGTTTTTCACATCGGATCTGGGAGTGCAGATTCTAGGTTGTTATAATTATGACACATAATAAACCAATAATTCTCATGTTTTAATAAAATAAGGTGATTTTATTTCTATTATTTTTTTAAAAATATATTTAATCCATTATTAGTCTTCAACATACCCAATAAATTATTCCACACGTTCTATCCTCCTAAGAATGTCATGTGTTATACTTTTCTTCATAACATAGAGAATGGAAACATAAGAAAAGAGTGCTATAAAATTCTCAATAATAGAAACATATAAATAAATGAATCATTGTTAAACATGGATTAAATAATATGGTTGGAATATAAAAATAAAAATAATTCATAGTCAACATGAAACTAAGAGCATTATATATCCATGAAAACAAATAAAAACATGGATATCAGTATAATTGATGGCATACTGATGGAATGAGGATATCAGACATCCCAAATCATATACTAATCCATTTTTTCAATATAAAATATTATCATGGTTAGTGTAATAAACCAAAACCAAGCATGTTTTGTATCATATGAAATATTAGTGCATTGAGGTGATATATAGTTCCAATCCCCACCCGCCACATGATTAATTCCAATGCACTCACCATAAGAGTGAATTATTTTTTATAACATTACCTAAGGAACCGATTAATAAACAAAAACATGGTTATCCATATAATTAATGGTAAAAAATGTCAGATCACAATAAAAGTATATTATAATTCAATTATCATTGAAAATAACAATACCTTTTACCATATACATAAAAGGGATGTCCTGATTGTAACTCGTCTAGGGAAAGAAGTTGGATTTTGAAAAAACACATAGTAAATTTATAAATAATTCTATTAATTGTAATAACAACATATGTATTACCAATACTTTTCCCCATGAAAATAATTAAATTTTATTTCTACATGAACATCCCTCATTATAAATTTTTAAAATTATAAGGTCACATGTTGTTTGGTAATTATTATATTATGATGTCAATGTTTGAAAAATGATAATAATCCATCCAGAGAATAAAATTTGATGGTTGATAAAGAACATATCCCTATGAAAATAATGGAAAATTAATATTTCTAAATATTTTAAATACACCATGATAAAATAATTCTTCAAAAGATATCAAAAAAGAGGGTATAACTAATCAAATTATTTTATTATAATTGTTCAATCCCTCGATTAAAAAATATATATATATGGGAGGGTAAATCATGAAACATAATACATATTAGGGTAAATCCTTTTAAAAAATAAATGTAAATAGAAATGATAACATAAAATATATTTTAAATCATTTTTGACACATACTTAAAATACAATTTAAATATCACTTTCAGAATACTGTTATTTAAAAATCACAATGTAAGACGAAAAAAAAAACATAAATTTGTAAAAAAACTACTTTTTACATATTATATTATAAGATAAAGCATAATAAAAGGTTATTTTTGGAGAATATTAGTATATAAGGAATAAAATCATGAAGAAACATTATATGTCAAGAAACGAGGCTTGGGCTATCAATATCACCTTCGGGAAACATATTCCATAAATCATCAATAATTTGTAAACAAATTATTGTGTTAAAAACAAAAGAAAATAGGTAAAACCAAATAGTAAAATCAAAGGTAATGATTTACCCAACATATATGAAATAAGTTACACTGAACAATTGAAACTCAATAATTGAAAATTGAGTTAACAAAAACTCTTACGAATGGGTTGACATTTGATTCAAAGTAATTTAAAACAAAACGAATTGAATTTTCTTAATTTAATACATGAATTTTATGAAAATTTTATAAATTATTTATCATTTGGTAAATGAATATAATTACATACAAAGGAAACATGGTTCATAATATGTGGCATGTCTCCAAGAATCAGAATTTAGACCAAACAACTATTGTGGGTTAAGTAAAGAACTAATCAAAACCCCTTGAAAGTGTGGTCATGTAACTGAACATCAAACACCAAGATTAAAATAAAATCCATGATATGATATCTAGAATAGTTATTAAATACAAAAAATAAATAAAATTTGTTTCATAATACATAACTTGTTCCTAAGAGATGAAGTTTAGATCAAGAACCCTAAAACCAATATGGATTTATTCTAAAATTGAAAACTAAATGTTGAATAATTAAGTTGATATCATTAAATACATAACAAATAACCACATATATAAATATAAACATTTATAATATTTATATAGAAATTAATATTAGTTGTTTAACTTATTTGTAACACTGTTTGTAGGTAATATTTATCATTTTATACTTGTTTCATTAAAAGAGTGTTAGTATTAATTATTTAAAGAAATATAATCATTAAATTCTAATTAAAGGTACTAGAATAGATGTTACATGATTATAATAATGGTTATAATTCATCAAATGGAATTTTTGGTCACAAACCACAAAGATGAAATTAATGTTGTTCTTGTTTTGGTGATTCTTAACGAATGAAAGGAATTATATTAATTAATGAGTTAAATATTGATATAGACCAACCAAAACCCTAAAAAAGCTTCGTTATATAATTAGATAATATTATACTATTAAATAAATTTGAAGACTCAACAAGGTATAAATTCTTATTATTTTTCATGAAGGCAATTAATCTTGCCCAAACAAGAACCTATAATGATTAATGGGTGATTATAAAGTGTTTTTGTAGTAATATTATTATTACATAAGCATAATGATATTATATAGTGCTTATATGTGTGATATAAATATATATAATAAGTATAAATTGGGTTTTATTTATATAAAGTCATTACACATAATGAAGATATAATTTTCCACTCAGTTCTATCAGTTTAAATGAATTAATTAACTATAATCATTTGTTGATAATATCTTTAATATGTTCAAAAACGTGTTATCGTAGAACATTAATGATGTCATAAATATTGTATTTATACTTATTCATGTTCTCATAACAATAAATTTATGTTGGTGATGAAAATAAAAAAATGAATCATTCTACAGTGTGGTAGTTCACACATACACATGGTTAACAGTTTCATTTTCCATAGAATGGAAGAAAGGAGTAGTATGGTTAATTGTTTTAGAATCATGAAAGTGATATAAAAAAATAAAAATTTATTAAATTCCAATAATGAACTAATAATTTAGAATATATTTTCCATAAATATAAAATATATTAGGTAAAATGTTTCTCACACTATACTTACTAAAAAATAATGGATACTCTTTATATATTTGGAATAATAAATATGACTATTAAAATATAGTTGTTAAATTTTTTGAATAAATTGAAGGAACCACGTCACTAAATAAATAAATATATATATATATATATATATGAATAAATGGAATCTAGAACCAATATTATTCCATATAAGGACTATTTATTTGAGCCTAGAAATGAGGTATATTTTCTAGGGTTTTCCCTACACTGAGAACAATTTGAACTCAATCAATTATGCCTTGAGCGAAATCTCTTATGAAATATATTAAGTTATAAGAAATTGCAGAAAAATAAATTCCAAATGAATCATATCCCATGAAAAAAATTTATGGTTTTCATAAAAATATAAATTTTTAATATTTTACATGGGGTTTTGTAATTATAAATTAATATGACATCAATATGTTGTTTTTTCTATAGAACTGAATGGGAATATCATACTAAAATCTATTTTAAGCTTAACATCATTTATTAAAAATTATTATATTAAAATTAACTTATATCACTTTTTTATATGAATATAAATGAAATACATTATCATACATTCAATATATATTCTATGATAATAACAATAATAAATAATTGTTAACATTTTAGAAATCTATTCTTAAATATGAACAGTTTTCTACTATTTATTTTTTGAGTTTATTTATTTAATAATTTAAAAAATATCAAGAATATAAATTTAAAAAAATAACCTGATATTCATATTTAGATTTCTCATATTTTCTTAATATGAATTTATTATTTTTCTAAAATAACCTATTTTTTTGTAAATAATGAGAAATGTCACTTTTAATAATTACATTTCTATTGTAACTTCACTAGAATATAAGCATAAACTAAAATATTTTTAAAAAATATCTTTATCATATATATTTATTTAATGTACTATTGTTTATTTTAAAATATTATTATTGAATTAAAAACCAATATATTATATTTTCGAATAAAATTAATATTTTCCCAAAAATTGTTTTTAATACATTTTACATTAGTGATTTAAAATTAATTTATATAAATTTTATAAATAGAATCAATATAAATGAATTTAAAATTTGAATTCAGGGATTCTAAAATATATAAAAAACTATACATTATATTTCAACATTATTATTAATTTAAATAGGGTAGATATTATGTACCCCAATAAACGGTTATTCTTCAAATAATAATAATTTTATAAATATTGTTTACATCTCAAATTAAATGAATATATTTTATGTTAATAATATAATATGATGTTATGAAATATAGAAAAATGAATTACATATCAATTAATTGGTAAGTAATGATAAATAAAATTAATTACACTTAATTATTAAAAAAATAATTTTCAACATAAAACATTATTCAATACTTTATATGTTTTGATTTAAATGATAATTTTCACCTATATAGAAACTAAATTAGGTAAAATAAAGCCTAAATTGAGATTCAACATTTCAAAAAAAATAAGTTTCTTACTAATTTTTTTCTAATAAAATAATTTCAATGATTAATTTTTAATCTAGACTAATAAAAGTAAAAACAGGTAAATACAGAATCTCAAAATTTTAATATTTAAAAGGTCGCTTACGACTTCTATAAATCCTTGTCAGGTACACGTGTAATACCCAAATGGATCACCTACCATTTATCCATCTCATTCTCCTAACTCACTTAACACACGTAAAACCCTTATGATTCCATGCATACCCCTTACATATCTATATTTCTTCTAACCCCTCTCTTTTTCAATAATAAATACAGATCACTACCACCCATTATCTCATTCCAATCCACTCATATAGATTTTATAATTTTTTAACTTCCCTAACCATATATAAATCCCTCCCACAGAATTCCAAATGTTTTAAGTATTCCACCCTAAATTTAAGATTCTACTTAGCGAGGTAAAAGTTATCCTTATCATTTTTAATAAAATTATTATATTGTTATATTCTTTTGGGTTATAGTTGAATATATTTTTATTTGATTATAATATATCATTTTATATAAAAATTAATCCTTACCATTGATAGACTAGCATTCCCTCTAATTAACCACATTTAGTCATGTTGCTAAATTCTCTCCTTGATTCTATCCCTCTTCATTTAAATTTATGCATTTTCTTTTATTATATACCATTTATTTCCATGGGATTATTATTAAACATGTTTATAATAAAACATTTAAATCTAAAATGATTCACTATTTATGATTGACTATAAATCCCTCTCATTAACTCATTTTATAATCCCATTCTAATTGTATTCCTACTACCAATATCATTCCTCAAGAATATGTATTCAAGTTGTGAATACTAAACACTCAATAATTTATGGGTATACCTATAAATGATCTTTATAAAAGTTTATGGATATGAAAAAGGTTAGGAAATAAGTGTCTAATAAATTTATGAATTTTATATCTATGGTTAGAGTGTGATAAACTATGCGATAATCCAAGGAAAGTGTTTTTTTGTCTCAATTTCTCCTAATTGAGACATGTTTTAATGTTATGCACCAATTTATTATTTCAATAGTGTATATAATTTAGAATATTTTATTTTTTATTAATGAATTACTTAATAAATTTGATTTATATATCCATACAATTTTGATGCTTTTAATGACTTTTGATTTAGATATTACTAAATCCATAAGAGTATTGAAAACTCAATTACCCATCATTTAGTTATACTCCCTTCAATTGAACATTATCTTTAAAATATGTGTTCATCCATACCTATTATGATCTTTTTTTGAATCCTTTTTTGTGGAATTATGTTTTAAATCCATGTCTTATTTTGTAAAGATTTCATTTATATATCATGAGATTACAAATAATAATTCACTTTTTTTAGGATTCACTTTTCTTTTATAAGTACATATTTTCCATTTATAGTAATGTATTACTTATTACATTGAAATATATTATGTTTTATATTTTTTAGACTCACATTTACTATTATTTTATAAATTTACTTTATATCACATTTTATTATTATGTGTCTAATGAATGTAGTATAATTTTTTTCAAATAAAACCATATTAGTTATTGGCCATTATATTATGAATCTTATCTAAATTTTTATTAAGGAATAAAATTATTAATTTAGTATTATTTATTTCCACAAATAACATTTTAAATATATCATTGAACTTTTATTAAAACATTTAGTAAATTATTTTAAACTCTATTTTACAAACAATTCAATGGGTTTAAATAAAATAAGTTTTTAGAAATTTTCCTTTAAATTTATTCTCATACTATATGATTTATATAAAATGGAGATACATTTCATTACTCAAAATTTATGTACCATTTAAAAGTGTTTTGTTTGGGAGAAATAGTTCTGGTGTTTTTTATTTTTTTATGCTATTTTATGATATACCATTTGACAATGTAATGAATTCCATTTCTAATTATATGAGTTATTTTACGATATGATGTTTGTTTTCCAAAAAGTGGAACCCAAGTTATTAGATTATGAGATATATTGTAACTATATCCCACATAAATTAATTGGGTAAAGACTTATATTTCTTGATATAAAATGGTAATTTGAATAGGATAGCGAGTATCTTGGTTCATAAATGGTTAGTGTGATTATGTTTTACGCTAAATACAATTTTTCTTGTGAATAGTTCATTTAGTAGTAGGGTTTTAAAAGGGTGTGTGTTATGGAATTTAAATATAATCAGAATTATAATTCCAAATAGGTTGGTATGTATCCATATAAATAATAATAAGAAATTATAGGTTTAGGATTTTGCAACAATTTTTCCTACATTCCATGACTCAAGTTATATGATTCATGTTTTATTTTATCATGCCATTGTAAAATTATTTATGTTTGTGTTGATATTTATATCGTTCAGGCTTATAGTTAGAACTTAATTATTTGTGTTACTTAAATTATATATTTTTTATTCATGATTTGTTTTAAATGTTAATGATTCAACCACTAAAGCCTTTATTATATTATAATTTATTGAGTGGTTGAGTTCACCGCTTTTTATTTTTTTCCTTCCCCAAGATTTTAAAAGTAATATGTCTCTTGGAATATATAACAGTGTATCTAGTTATTTGATAAATGTTTATAGCATATAAAAAAAGTTTTTTATGTGTTTAATCTCCAATATTATATATATTTAGGTCGTTGGATTATTTTATTATTTATGGGATGTAATAATTTAACCATTATATAAATGTATTATTTATATATGTTTATCTTGGGTCACTTAATTGCTATAATATAAGGTTTTCATAATTTTTTATATTAGTTTACTTATTTTATGTATTATTTAAAAAAACTCTGTGAAAAACCTACTGATGAGTCTAGGATTATTTCCTAAGATATTGGTAATGTATTGAGTATATGGTTTTATCTTTCAATAAATCCCTGTCTGGATACTACAAGTGGTTGAAATCTCTAGAAAAAAATTTCATGGGGAAATAACCCTTAAAAGGGCATGTTGGTTGTTAACAAAATCATTACATATGTCCTAACAATGATTCTTAAAAATAAACTTGGTATGACACCCTTAGGGGATATTTTATAGTTGATCACAAGCTCATAATTGACCACTATGAAGGATTTATTTCTAAGTTACATTGTGGTTTTAGGTTGCGAAGCATAGAAAATCCCACAACAATGTTATATTTGTTAAACTAAGATTGACAAAAGATGAACTAATTGAACTATGACCCAATATAAATGAAAAATACGTTTCAGTTTTGAATTAATTTAATAATAATTTACCAATATTGTTAATTTCTCTTCACTAATGTCAACCATTTTGGTTTTAGTAATGGATGGAACTAAAATGAATGACAGGTGTGGGGGAAACACAATGGATACCTCAATGAATAACCAATTAGAATAGGATAGGTAATGAGAAACCTTGTGATTATACCAAACAATTTATCATGAAAAATGATTAACAATGTTAGCATAATTGATTTATTAGACCCAACAAATAAAATGAGGGAGTATCATGAAAGATCATGTGATCAAGATGATAAAGGTAACAATTCTAAATGTGATATATATCAAAACATATTTAATAAGAACCAATGGAATTTTGTTAAGGGGAATATAAGATGTTTTACTTATGGAAGGGTGGGAAATCAAGTATCAAACTACCATAGGAAAATAAATAGATCAGTTAGCATGAAGGGAGAAGATTTTTTTAATCCAAAACCACTACTAAATCTCTAATTCTATAAGAGTGTCGAATTTTGACATTACCAAAACTTTTGTTATAAATTAAAGGATAATAAGAATGACATTAATAAAAAATAACCAAAACTAAGGGAACAAGGTGGATCCTATTTAATCACTACTGAAGAGGTGGATAGTGATAACTAGGTCCTATAATTTAAAAATGTGAATGTGATATATTTATTATTACTACTCTTTGTTTCCTATATTTTTGTCTACATGTACCACCCATATGTTTTTAATAAAATTAAATATATAGTTACATAATGATTCTTTGATATTTATTTTTATGATAATATTAATCTTTGTATGTTTTATTTTAATTAATTTGATTTAATGGGTTAACTATTTCAACATAAACTCCATATTCACATATGTTGTTAGAATACCCATAACATCCTCACTATAAAAAATAGATGTCGTGGAACCAAAAACCAGTACACATCATGGAATGATCTTAATGTCACTAATATAGTAAATGATTATAACAAATCATATTCATCAGCATCAATAAATTTTCCATCATGGTGTGAATGCTTTGATGATTCCATAGATGTTTAAAGAACCTTTAAAATGGATAATATAGAATAAAATCTACCTTTTCTTCTACTAGTTTGATAGGATATAGTAGCCAGTTAATAAATGATTCCACCTAGTGACCTTAAGGTTGATAGTAGTTATGGAATAATGTTCCACACCCCTGAACCTGTGATACCATATATATTATAGTTTTATGGTTGTTAAAAAATGATTCTGCATAGTGATATTTAAAATCAAAATGTTATCCTATTATGTTCTTTTCCACTGAAATGCTGATCTTTTTCAAATCTCTTTGGTTTATGGTTTTATGGTTTTTATCATTCTCATTAACATTCACTATCATGTGGTAAATGAACTATATCAATCTCAATAATTATTTGTGAAATAAATTTTTATTCTATGTCCTTATATTCACATCCCACAATTTGAATCCTACTTTTAATCCTAGTTACCCATAATTCGATATTAACATCATACTTCCCTCTCTATCTTTTCAAGTGAAAGTTTTATTAACCCATTTTGGGATGTGATAGTTTGAAAAAGGTATTTTGAAATGTCAAAAGATTTTTTTGAGATAAAACTAATCTTTTAAGGATGAAATTATTTAAGGTGAGAATGTAACAGCCTAATAATTTTAAAAAGTACGCTATTATTGACAGTGTATTTGAAACACAACATAGAGCATAAGTGATACAAGAAATAATAGTATTTTAAATATATGAATATTATAACATAGACATTAAAATAGAGTGTATGAATAATATTAAAATATATATTAAATTTAAAAGAATTTACTATTTACAAATTTCTTAATGAATTCTTATTAAATAACAAATTAATTTTTGATAAATTAATTTTACTCAACAAAAAAAGTTTTCTTAAAAAAATATTTTTATTTCTTTTTCTAAGAAAAATATTATTATTAATTTATATATATTAGAAAAATATATTTGATAAATTGGAAAATTCCTTTTAGATCATCATATAAAATTTAACTTAGTATTAAATTTATGTATTTTTTAGAATTTTTTTAAAGTGAATAGTGAAAAATAACGACTATTATAAAACTTTCATTAATTTTTAAATAATTAAGTAATTTTAAAGTACCCAAATGTTTTAATATTTTAATGTAACATTCTTATTTTTAATTTATATTTAATCCATAGAATTACATTTTAATCATCATTATATTTTATTTTAGTATATTTTTTGGTGTTTAAAAATATGGTTTTTATGAAAACTTTTTAAAATTGCATAATATTTCCCTATTTTAATTAATTAATATAAGAACTGATGAGAAATTATTTAAACAAAATTTATAGATTATATACATATAAGTATTTATTTAATTTCATATAATGATAATTTAAATTAAAATAATTAATATAATATAATCTTATTCATGAAAAATAAATCTCTATAAAACCCATTAATTTAGGGTAATAATGAATTGTGAAAGTAGTAAAGAAATCTCATCATTAAAGTAAAAACTGGTTTACCAGGGGATAAAATAAAATTATAAGGGTTAAAATGACCTATAAAATTGATTAAAATATATTGTATAGAAATATTATGACCATATAATGTCTAATTATCTATAATAGTCCATTTTTATCCTTTTATTATGTTAAAATGTTGGTACACCTATTTCTATTCAAAAATTACAAGTGTCTCACTCACGTCGCTTATAAAACCAACCCCAATCCTATCTTATTCACACCATCAATGCCCTTTTACTCTGTCAAACCTACCCAAATACCTTCCTTAATTATCTTATGACTACCTAAATAACATGGTTTTATAAAAAAAAATTTCTAAATAATATTTTTAGTTTTAAACAAAGGAGGTTGTCCAAAAAAGAGGGTTCGTGCTTAACTGGTCATTTTTATTTCATTTGTTCTTCAACCTCCTTAAAATCATTTTTAATTGTGTGGATATACCAAAAAATTTATATCCCATATATATATATACATTATTATGTTAATTATATAACCAAAATATATCTCCAATTCCATCAACTGAGAAATGAAACCCTCATCTAGGTTTATGGCATAACACCGCCTCACAAACTGATGTAATTATTTTTACATCCTCATATCTCACAGTTTTTTATAATGATAAATTTAAATTATATATATATATATATGATATTTTTAACATAATTATACATGTGGAATTATTATATCAAATATAACTATTAAATTTCTATTCTGCGGGGAATATAATAATGTCTCTTGCGTGTGTGGTGAACTACCCCCTCACGAAGCGATTCGATTCATTTTTCACTAATATATTTCATGAAATGTAATAAAGATAACATTAACATTTATATGTGATATATATGAACAAATTATCATATTTATGAAATATTTATCAGTATTAAATTATAATATAATATTTTTTCTTACATTTCAACTCACTGAAAAAAGATAATGTCGTTCGTACGTACGTGTGGACTACCACCTCCAAGAAGTGATAAGATAATTCTTAATAAAATAATAACATGGATAACATATATAATTTTATTTAAATAAATAATAGTCTATTTAGGATATTTTTAGTGTTCTTTAAATAGATAATAACACTTAAATTCTTCCCATTATGATCATTGAGAAATGAAAACATTACTAAAGCATACATATGGCCGACCATCTTCTTGAACATAAAGAAGATTATTTTGCATATCCATTACTCATAGATGACATTAAAATTGGTATTAATTTAATAAAATGATAATTATGTTTAGATAATTAGTCGGGAGATGATGGAATAATAACCTCTTTTTTCCCGGTCAAGAGACCAAAACCTTTTTGAAGTAATGAATTTAATGTCCTCCAAATACATGATATGGACATAAAAAATTAAGTATTTTAATACTTCATTAGAATAAATTAAATAAACTATTTAGGTAATAGTTATTACACCTTGGATAAGATCTTAATAAATCAAATAATTGAAATAATATTATTATATAGGATTTAAAAGACAAACATGGAATGTCTGGACTTTATGTAAGGGACATTGTCTCAATTTTCCATCATTATGGCATATTTTAATGGTACAAACATATATTATTTTATAAGGTATATATACAACGACATGTACATTTAATGTCATGAATAATTAATAAAATATGATATACTATGTTTCAATTTGAATTATTTCATCCAAGGTGACTTGAAATGAATGTTACCAAGAGGTAATGGACATCATCTGAAATATCATTAATTTAAGTATATTTTAATGCTAAACATATAATTTCCTCTATATAGTGTATATATTTACCCTTTTACATGTAATATCATGAATTTTTCATAAATCAAGATATTTTATATTTCAATTTTAATTATTTCATCCAAGAGGATTTGACTTTAATGTTCCCATGTTATATTGACATTCATCTCAACTTTCCTTCATTGAGGCATATTTTAATGGTATGCCCCTAATTTATTTTATGTGGTATATATACAACCATTTTACATGTAATATAATCAATAATTTACAAATCATGTTATTTTACATTTCAATTTTAATTATTTCGTTTAATTTTATTTGACATGAAACTTACCAAGTGGTAAAGGGTTTTATAACTCAATTTATTTTCATTGGAGCCTCCCCATTGACGTCGTTATGATATTATGATGTGTAAATATTTATATTATTTATTTTATTATTTATTTCAATTTTTTGTGAATTTTCTTTTTTAAAACATAATATCTCAATTAATTAACTCTAAATTCAATTATATGACCTTCTAGAGGCTTAATAGTCTAGAATTAATTTCTTTGGGACATATGTTTTCACCAATATTCTTTTATAAGGTTTATATACTTCCATTTTTACATGTTATATGAGAACCTAATTACGATGTTGATATTTAATGTATCATTTGAATTTATTCTTTCATGGGTGTTATGTTTTAAGAGTTAACACAGTGGTGAAGGCTTTATGTTACAATCTCCTATTCATTCGAGTTTTTTTATGTTCATGGTTATTTTAGAATACATTTTTCACTCTTATTTTATTTAAACAAATAAATTACATCTATAATGGTTATGAATTTGGTTAATATTTTTTATTTATATTTCCTCTTTTATTTATTATGGAAATATTATTTAATTTGTTTGTATGTGATACCTCTCTTATATATTTATTTTAGATCCAGAATCTATCTCTTAATATCAATGTAATTTTTTGAAAAAATTCAAAACTACTTCTAACAATCAGTGGTTTCCTAAGGCAATTTTTCATGATCCTTTAAATAGTTTTAATCATTTTAAGAAAAATATATTTCTTGATTCTTTTCAAATGTTTTGCATTGACTCTATTTACAAAATGTTTGAAATGAATGTTTATTTTTATCATTATCAACATGAATGGGTCATCTGGAAATCATGACCACATAATGTTTTAAAGATAATATTTTTATGATTCATAGGTTATTTCTATAGAAATTTTTTTTGATAAAGTTTTAGTTTTTTTAATAATGTTTTCAGAATGGAAAAGAAATTTCTCTTCAAGAAATGTTTTAGTTGATCTTTCAAAATCAATTTCCATATAATATGAAATCCTTTAATTTAAGTTACGGTGAAAAGGTTATTTCACTCAATAATGTTTTAATTGTATTTTAATTTTAGTTTAATTCATCAATTTCAACAAACCTCAATGTTACTTATTCTCTAATAAGACATGTTGAAATGATACTATCAGTATCCTTTCTCTTGATAGATTATGATTGTTTCAAATATATTGTCACAAAAACCATTTCTTTTCCACGGGTTAATCATATAACTAAGAGATTTTCATAGAACTAATTTCTTTAACAAAGGTTAACCAAGCTATAAAATAACATTGATTATTTATATGATTCAAAATTGAAAGATTCTATGTTTATTTATGAATAGATTATTGAAATTATTGATGATTAATGGATAATCCTAATATAACTTATACAAAGGGTTTATCCCCATTATAACTCACAAGTTATCCTAATGTGTCCTATATTATGGGTACACCCAAATATAGATGGTTGAGGCCAATATAGATTATATTATAGGTGCTGAAAAACAATGCAGGGTGAGACCAATATATCTTATATTATTGGTGTTTCATATAGTATCAGGTGAGCTTGATATATCTTATAATGTAGGTAAGTGCCATTATATCTGTCAAATTTATTGGGTAATGTTCCTTGTCATTAAAGGTAATAATGGAGTTATCAAAGGGTTTCTTCTATGGATTTATCTAGGCTGTAGTTATTTATGACACAAGTTTTAAATGGGTTATAGAGATACTGTTCCAATATACTAAGACATTTTATTTATTCTTATAATAGGTTTTTAATTTTTTTAATCAAGATTAAAATAAAATGGCATAGGATTATTGTTTATTATGACTCTTTACATTGAAAATCATTATTCCTTTTTTCATGATGGATGATCTAGGTATTTATGGGTATGAATATTCTTATTTTATTCTCATGCAATTTGATTAAGTCATAATACCATTATTCTATACTTATTATCTCTGATGAAATTCAATTGTTAATTATTATGCTTACCTTTTCTGATAATTAGAGATAACCCTTATTATGATTCCATTTCTGTCGGTTATGAAGAATTATTTTAAATGAATTATGACTTGAAGGGTTTTTTCTGTTTGATGATGATAAACCAATGTAAAATATAAAAACTTGGTTTTGGGGGAGGAACACTCACGGGAATTCTTGAGTATTGTTTATATAATAGTATTTCTTATTTATCAAAAACATTATACCTAAAAGGTCATTGTATATATAAGTAATCTACTATATACTTTTTATCTTGTATGATTTGGATAATGTATTGTATCACATGTATTGGTATCAATCCAAAATGTAAATTTTAAAATTTAAGCACTTGATCTTGGAGTGTCCTTTTTGGGGATGTTAAAGTTGGTTTCAGAGTTGAGTGTAAATAATTTTATAGTTTAGGATGTTTTATTTAGAGGTTAACTTAAAATTTATGGATACCATCAAAGGTCTATAAAATTATTTTTTATCATTAGTTCAAATTATTAGACACCCTTTTAATGTTTCAAGGGATGATATATTAATGTGACAAACAAAATTTTGATAGTAGTTTTATTATGTTGAAGTATATGTAAGGATATACTTAATGTGAAGTATTATATTATTATTGTTTTCAAAATCTTATTTAAGGTATTGATAGATTTTAGGGATTAAATGTTATTGGCTATTATGTTAATTATTGGGGCATATTTGTTATCATATTTATAACTATGGGATTAAAAGGTTATTTGGTGACCATGTGATTAATGTTGTTTTAGAAGAATATCACTATTTTTTAGGCATATAAAATGAATTTTATAAGATTACCATTGAAGATAAACGTATATTTAATGTTGATGTTATTGATTTTATTTGTGATTTCAGATTATTTATTTTTGGAATGATTTGGTTTGGACTTTTGGTAATACATTTGAATATTTGAGATTAATGATATGGGGGTTTATTAATTTTTGTAAATATATTAACTCATGCAAGATATTTTAGTTTTTATTAGTTTATAAATATTGAAGGAATATTTTATTATCATTTTTTGGATTATATTATTCATTATAATTTTATATTAGTAATTTATTCTGAAATTATTCATCTAGAATAAAAATAATTTGGAATAAAAGATGAGATTGTGGTGGAAATTTATTAAAGGATGAAAATATAAATTTTGAGTAAGTATATTCTCATTATTTTATCATTATATATGGTTAGAAAATCCTTGAATCTGGGAAACTGATCTTTAGATTTAAATTTTTATCCTATTACATTAATTTATAATGAAATGATAGTCTATTTCAAACCTATTTTTTGTCGTTTTATGGTTTTTAACATTCTCATATCCATTCAATTTATTTCATCAATGATCATTGTCACTCTGTATTATTATTTAAGAATTAATTTCTTCATCAATTTTCATATCTTCAATTCCTATCAATTTTCAAGTGGATGTTTTATTAACCCTTTTTAGGATATCGGATTTCAAAAAACACATTTCGAAATGTGAAACCCTTTTTACCAATATAATGATAAAATTTAGAGGAAAATATTAATTAATTGAGGGAGAATTTAGCAGCATAACATTTTAAAAAAGTAATGTATGCTTGATAGAATATTCGATACACAACATCAAGTATAAACCAACAATGAAATAATATTATTTTAAATATATGACTCTTACAACCTAGCCATTAAAACAGATGCTATGAATATTATAAAATATGTTATGAAAAATTTATATATAAATTTACTAACAAATATAAATATATTTAAGAGGAAATATTTTTAATGAATAAAATTAATTTTTTAATATTTATATTTATTAGTAAATTTAAATATATATTTGTTCATAAAATATTTAATAATATCCATACCCACCTTTTTAATGGGTAGGTTATAACAGTTATATATTTAAAATAATTTTATTTCATGGTCGGTTTATGCTAGGAGTTGTTTGTGGAATATGATTTCAAACATATATTTGTTTTTCAAAATATTATGGCGTTAAATTCTACCACATTTAATAATAATTTCCCTCTCAATTTTAACTTTTTGTTGGTAAAAAAGGGTTTTACATTTCAAAATGTATTTTTTGAAAGCTGACATCATAAAAAAATTTAATAAGTCATCTAAATGAAATGGGATAGAGGTATGTATGATGGAAATCTGAAATTTCACATAACTAGGTTTTCATGTGGGGGGGGGGATTGATAAGAATTGATGTTATGGAAAATGATGTAGACATTAATTCTTAAATAATGATACAGAGTGAAAAAGATCATTGATGACAATAATTTAATGGCTCTGATAAAGTTAACAACCATAAACACAAAAAACGTTTGAAAAGATAATCATTTCATCATAAATTAATGTAATAGGTTAAAATTTTAAATTTGGAGATCGATTTCCTAGATTCAAAGATTTTATTACCATTTAAAATGAGAAAATCAAGAGAATATACTAACACAAAAAGTATATTTCATCATTTAATCAATTTACACTACAATCTCATATTTTATTCCAAATGATGTGTATTCAAGATGGCTAATTTCAGAATGAAGCAGTAATATAAAATTTTAATGAGTAATATAATCTAAAAAAAGATAATAAGATATTCCTATGATCATTATAAATTATGAAAAACTAAAATATCTTGCATGAGTTTATATATTTCCAAAAAATGAATAAACCTTCATATCATTAATCTCCAAAATTCAAGAGTAATACAAAAAGATCAAACAAAATAATTCCAAAAATAAATAACCCAATATCACAAATAAAATCAATAACATCAACATTACATATATTTTTAACCTCAATGGTTATCTCCAACAATTAATTTTATTTAACTAAAAATAAAGTGATATTCTTAAAAAATATCATTAATCACATAGTTAGAAAATAAATTTTCGATCCCATAGTTATCAATATGATAAAAAAATGTGCACCATTAATTAACATAATACCCAAGATCATTTAATACATAAGGTTTATAAATACCTTTAATAATATTTTGACAAAATTTAATGTAATACATTACATTAAAGGAATATAATTACATACAATTCAACATAATAAAACTACTCTCAAAATTCACACTATTGTATCATCACTTAAAACCTTAATAAGGGGGTCTAGGAATTCTAACTAATTATCACAAATACTATAATATACCATAGATGGTATCAATAAATCATAAGGTAATCTATCAATAAAACATCTTAATCTTTGAAATTATTTAAACCCAATGCTGATACCAACTATAACTTCCCCAAAATGACCCTCCTAGAACCAGTGCTAAAATTGTAAAATTTAAATTTTGGAATGACACAAATACATGTGATACCATTTTTTATCCAAACATTACGAAATAAAAATTATATATTAGATTACTTACATACCTAAGGAACTTTTTGGTATAGAGTTTTAGATAATTAGTAAAAACAATTATATAAACAATATTCATGTCTTCGAGTGAGTGTTCCTCCAACTAAACATAGTTTTCTTATTTCACATTGGTTCATCATCATCTAACACATAAAACCCTTAAATACATAATTAATTTAACATCATTTTTCATAACCTGGGGAAAATGAATCATAATAAGTGTGATCTATAATGCTCATTAATGGTAAACATGATAATTAACAGGTGAATTTCCTCTCTGATAATAAGTAAAGCATAAGGGTATAATGACTTAATCAAATTACATGGGAATAAAATAATAATATTCATACCAATCAATACCTGGATCATCCAGCATAAAACATAGAATAATGCTTTATCAATGCAATGATTCATAATAATCAATAACCCGGGGCTATTTTATTTTAATATTAATTAAAAGAATAATTAAAAACCATAAAAAGCATAATAAAAAAGTGTTATTATCTTTTAACATAATCTTTTTAACCCATTTTAAACCAATTTCATTAAATAGTAGAGACTAGTTAAATCCATAGGAGAAACCCTTTGGTAACTCCCTCCATATTACATTTAAAGAAAAAAGATCATTAACCAAAGAATTAGAAAGATATAATGTGGATCACGTACATTAAAAGCTAAATTATAATCACCTGATATTATCTGGAACACCAATTATATAAGATATATTGGGATCAACCATAATTGTTTTGGAGTACCCATCATATAATATTTATTGGACACAAACAGATCTATTTTTGTGTACCCATTGTATAGGTTATAATAGGCTCACCTGTGAGCTATAATGGGGTTATACCCTTTGTATACATTATATTAGGATCAACCATTCATTGTAAATAATTTCCATGTACTATTTAGAAATAATTGTAGAAACCTTCAATATTGAATCGTATATATAATCAATGTTTTTTAATAGCTCGAGGAACCTAGGTTAAAGAAATGTATTCTATGAAAATATCTTGAGATATGATTAACTCATGGAAAATAAATGGGTTCTGTGATAATATATTTGAAAAAATAATAATCCATCCAAAGAAAGTATATCGATAGTATCATTTCAACAAATCCTATTAGAGAATAAGTAACATAAAGGTTTATTGGTATTTATTAATAGAAAAAATATTAAAATACCATTAAACCATTATTTATTGAAATAAACTTTTTCACCATGACTAATATTAAAGGATTTCATATTATATGGAAATTGATTTTGAATGATCTCATGGAACATTTCTTGAAGAAAAATATATTTTCGATTTTGCAAAAACTTATTTAAAATCTAAATGTTTCTGAAATGTTAAAAATATATTTATCGTTAAAAAGAAACTATGAAATATATAAAAATATTAATTATAACATTAAGTAGTCGAGATTTCCAAAAACTCCATTCATCTTGAAAATGATAAAATAAACCTTCATTTCAAACATTTTGTAAATGGAGTCAAAGTGTCCCATTTATAAAAAACAATTTAAAAAAATTATTAGTAGTTTAAAGAAATTGAAATATAGCTTTAGGAAACCATTTATCATTAGAAACATTTTCAAAAAAAGTGTATAAATACATTGATATACAAAAAAAGATATCTGATTTGAAAGTATTATATAAGAGAGGTATCACTTACAAACAAATTAATTGATATTTCATTAACAAATAAAGTATGAAATATAAATATAAAATATTAACCACATTCATAACCATTTTATATAAAATTTATGTGGTTAAAGAAAATAAGAGCACAAAATTTCTTCTAAAAGAACCATGATCATAAACAAACCCGATATAAAAGAGATTGTAACATGAAGTATCTGTCACATTGTTAACTCTTCCTTTATAACAATCATGAAATTATAACAATAAATGATACATTAAATATCATGATATTAATAATAATTTCTTCATATAACATGTATAACTGGAATTATATACACCTCATAAATGAATATTGTTGTAAACATAAGTCCCAAAGTAAAGAATTCTGGAATATTAACCCTAAAAAAGATCTTATAAATGAATATAGAGTTAATGAATAGAGAGAATATTTTTAACAAATGAAAATTCCAAAAAAATTTAAAATACAAAATAAAATAATTTATATAGCAATTAACACATAATTATACCATAACAATGTCAATGGAGAAGAGTCATAACCCAATGAAAAGAAATTGAGTTAAGAAACTCTTTCCCACTTTGTAAATTTCATGTCAAATAAAATTAGATGAAATAATTAAAATTGAAATGTAAAATAACATTATTTATGATATATTAATTATATTACATGTAAAAAAGTGTAGTATATATAACATATAAAATACATTGGTGGAATAACATTAAAATATGCCCCAATGAAGGAATATTGAAATTAAGATCATTACCATATAGTAACATTAATTTAAAATCCTATTGAATTAAATATTTAAAATTGAAATATAAAATATCATGATGTATGTAGAATTCACAATATTTCTCATAAAATTGGAAATATATACACCATATAAAATAAATTAGATTTGTATCATTAAAATATACCTAAATGAAGGATATTTGAGATGATGTTCCTTACTGCTTGGTAACGTTCAAGTAAAGTCACCTGGGAAGAAATAATTCAAAATTGAACATAATATATCATACTGTATTAATGATACATGAAATCAAATGTACATGGGGAAGTATATATTTCGTATAATATAATATACGTCTGCAATATTAAAAAATGTATCAATAAATAAAAATTGATACATAGTCCCTTACATCAAGTCCAGACATTCCATGTTTGTCTTTTAACTCTATATAAAAAGCATATATAAATTTTTTGATTTATTAATCTCATATACAAGTTTTATTAAATATTATTCAAATAATTTATTTAATTTATTATAATGACTTATTAAAATACTTAATTTGTTAAGTCAACATCGTGTGTTTTTAGGACATTCAATTAATTATTTCAAAATGGTTTTGGTATGTTGATTGAGGTCAAAGAGGTTATTATTCCATCATCTCTAGAATAATTTCCAAGAAATAATTATTATTTTATTAAGTCAATTATTCTTTTAACGTCATCTGTGAGTAATTGTTACAAAAAAATAATCTCTTTTTTCATTGGGAAGACGGTCGGCCGTAACTACCCGTTAGTAATGTTTTCATTTCTCAACGATCATTATGGATATAAGTTAAGTATTATTATATATTTAAATAACTATAAAATATAATTAATATCATATTATTTATTTAAATAAAATTATATATATCATTAATGTTATGTGATGATTAAAAAAGTATCTAATCTCTTCGTGGAGGTCGTAGTCTACACATACGCACGAACGAGATTATCATATTTCAGTGAGTATAAAGGTAATAACAAAAATAATATATTATATTTAAATAATATTACATATGTAATGAATATACTAATTAGTTAATATATATTAGATATATATGTTAAATTTATCCTTATTACATTTTATTATATATATGTGTGAAAAATGATTCACATCAATTCGCGAGGGGGTAGTCCTTCATACACGCAAGTGACGTTATTGTATTCCCCACAGAATAGAAATTTAGAATGATTATTTTATATAATAATTAAAATAGTATAATTATGTTACAAATATCATGTATATAAATATAATTTAAATCCATCATTATAACAAACTACGAGAGGTGATGATGGAAAAGGAATTACATCAGTTAGTGAGGCGGTGTTCCACCGTAAACCTGGATGAGGGTTTTTTCCCTGTTGATGGAATTAGAGATAAATTTTGGTTATATAATTTACATAATAGTATATATTTATATGGAATATAATTTTTATTTTTATATCAGACCAATTAAATAATATTTTATGGAGGTTGAAGAATAAATGAAATAAAAATGACCAGTTAAGCACATACCCTCTTTTTTGGACAACCTCCTTTGGTTTGCACTAAAAAATTTATTTGGAAAATTTTTTGATAAAAAAATGGGATTTAGATAGTCATAATAAATGTGAGTAAGTAATTTGGGATGGTTTGACTAAGTAAAATATCTTTTATGGTGTGAATAAGAGAGGATAAGAGTGGTATTTATAAGTGAGGTGAGTGACACACATGTAATTTTGGAATAAAATTAGGTGTACCGTCTCTTTAGACAATTTTATAGTTTATTTTATCCTGTATCATTTTTGTTTAACCCCCAATAAACCCATATGTTGTTTAATTATGTAAAATATTTTTACTACGTTCAGTATTCATTATAACCCTAAATTAATGGGTTTTCAAGAGATGTATTTTTAATGAATAAGATTATTTGAAATGAAATATATAAGTTTTAATTATCATTATATAAAATTTAATTAATAATTATATTAATATAACATATAAAATTTAATTTAAAAAATTTATTATTAGTTTTAATTTTAATTAATGAAAATGGAAAAACATTATTCAATTTTAAAAAGATTTAAAAAAAATAACCCTATTTTTAAAACTAAAAATAAATGTATACTAAAATAAAATATAAAGATGATTAAAATGTAATCAATGGTATTAAATATAAATTAATAATAATTATGATACTTTTAAAAATTTAAAACATATTTGTACTTTTAAATTACTAAATTATTTTAATATTAATGAATGTTTTACAATAATTGTTAATTTTCACTAATCACTTTGAAATCAATATTTTATAAAAAATAAATATATATAACACTATCTTAATTTTTATATGATGATTTAGAAAAATATGTTGAATTTAATAAATAAATTTTATAATATATATATACAATTATTATAATATTTTTCTTAGAAAAAGAAATATAAATCATCATTTAAGAAAACTTTTTTACCAATAATACTTTATCAAAAATTGATTGACTATTCATAATATTTCATAAATTAATTATCTAATAGTAAATCTATATATATTTAATATAATTTATAATAATATCCATACCCTCTATTATAATGTCTAGGTTTTAATATTCATATATTTAAAATACTATTATTTCATGTTTGATTTATGCTCTATCAAGAATAGCGTAATTTTTCAATATATTATGACATTAGATTCTCCCCCATACCTAAATTTCATCCTTTGAATTTTAATTTTATCTCAGAAAAAAGGGTTTGAAATTTCAAAATACCTTTTTTAAAATATCAGATCTTTAAATAGGTTAATAAAGAATTCACTTGAAAAGTGAGTGAGGGAAGTATGAAGCTAATCCAGAATTCTGCATAATGAGGTTTTAATGCATGATAAAAATTTTGGTAGGTGGAGATAAGGACATGGAACAATAATTTATTTAAAATATAATTATTGATATTTACATAGTTCATTGATCACAATAAAATTAATGTTTATGAGAATTTTAACAACTATAAAACTGTAAACCATAGAGATATGAAATAGATCATAATTTTTATAGAAATGAATTTAATAGGATTTTCATTTGAAAATAGGATTATGTGATAAAATTATAAATAATTATAAAACAAGAAATTAAAAAATAAAAGGGTAAAATTTACCCAACATATATAAAATAATTTATAGTGAATAATCATAACTTAATGAATGAAAAGTGAGTTAACAAAAATTGTTACGACATAGGTAACACATGAGTCAAAAAAAATTAGAAGGAGAGGAATTGATTTGGAATTTATTGTGAAATTAATTACAATTAAATTTATAATGAATCATTGATGTGATTTTCAACCAATTGAAATACATACAATTGAATTATGGTACAAAACATGTTACATTTCTCAATAAATAAAAATTGAGACCTAGAAAACCATTACAGCTTGAGTAATACTTTAATAAAAACCCATTGAAATAGTTTACATAAAAACCAAATTAATATAACATGATTAAAATATAATTCCTGATATGATATCTCAAATAGATATTATATATACCACATAAAATAAATTTTGATTAAAATAATAAAAACATTTCTCAAAGAGTGTAATTTGAGATGAAACCCCATACTCCAATCCTTCTTTATTCCACAATTTCACCCATAAATAGGAATAATTTAAATAATTTAATTAAATAAAAAGCCAGAAATTAGTTTCATAAATATATTTATTTATAATCCTTATTTATTATAATTATATACCTATAAATTCTGATTTGTTATAACCTATTTTCATCACTTACTATTAGATATCATTATCATTTTGACCTAATTTCAAAAAAAACTATTTTGTTATTCATTATTATGAAACTTTTCACCATTAAAATATAAATAATGATAATAATGTAGTTGTTCCATCTTATTTATATTTGTTATATTTCATTTTATGAATGTTTTGTTTTAAGACATGATGATGAAATCAATGATGATCATGTTTTAGTGATTCAAAACAATTGAAATGGGGATACTCCATTAATGAGTAAAATGTCACAGAAAATTATATGGAAAAACTAATTTACATATTAATATAATATTATACCATTAATTAAGTTTTGAAAGTAATCTATGATATAATTTTACGTTTTTTCAAGCAGGGGGTTAAACCGACCCAAATATGAACCTACCGTGATTAATGGGTGATTATAATGTGGTATAGTTAAGATATCATTATAACAGAAGCATAATTGTCATATTTGTTTTTTATTAGTTTTATATATAAGAATTATAAATAATTATAAATAGTATATAAAATATATATATATAAATTCATTACTTCATAATAATTAATCATTTTCCTCTGAGTTCACACATTTTAAATGAATGAATTAATAATAATCATTTATTTTTGATATCATTAATAAGATCTAAAAAATTTAATAACATAAACACTATGATATAATTAAAATAATATTTATCCATTTATTATGTCCTCATTGCCATCAATTTTTGGTGGTGGTGAAATAAGAATTTAAAATAAATTGTTCCATGGAGTCTACAGTTCACACATACGCATGGTTGGAGATTTTGTTTTCTACAGAATGAATGATTGGAGTAAGATGTTTTACTGTTTTTGAATAATAAACAATTTATAAATCTCGTAATTATTTATTAATTTTACCTTTCATATCATCCTTTTAATGTGGTGTGGGAAGAAGAAACATGTTGTCTTGTGGGGGCGGTAGTCCGCAACACACATGAATCATGTACTTGTTTTTCTTAATTGAAATAGAAAAAGGAAATTAATGATTATTATCATATCATATTAAAATTAACTATATAACCCACAGTTTATTTTTTACATAGGTATTTAAAAAATTAAATTATCAATGAAAAATATAAAAGTAATAATTTAATTGAAAATGATTATTGACGTTAAGTGCTATTTGTTTTCCTTTGAAGAACCCATGGAGAAAGATGGAATAGAATAATCTCTTGAGAATAGAAGATTAAGATAATAAATTATTATTATAGAGGAAATATAAATGGACTATTTTCTAGAGGAAATTTTTTAGGAGTTAAGGTGTGGTGGGAGGTCCCTTTTACTAAAAGGTCAGAATGACATTTTTAAAAATATTTCAACATCATAGAAAAGTATCACTTGTTTAACATATAGAGTGGCACAAAAATTGAGAAATAATCAATTGGGGAAGATATAATTTGGATAAAAAACGCATCCACTCAATTTCAAACAAATTTGTATCGTGTTTATAATCTTTTACATCTCGAATTATTAATTTTTACATTTTACATTTTACCTTGATAACTAGTTTTTCCCAAAGTTAAAGAAATGTTTATGACTAAAAATAAATTGGTCCATATTAGATAATTCAGAAAAGAATTCATAATTTGAAATCCTTTTCATTTTATTTAATCTATAAATTGATATAGAATATTACATAAAAGTTTATACTTTATTAAATAAAATTTTGAGAAAATATTATATATGTTATAAAATATCTAATTAGGGTTTGTAAATTAATTTTTTTTTTAAATTTTAAATTAACATATATAATTAAAATTTGATCTTAAATTTGTTTATCTTGAATGTATAATTCATACATATCAAATAATAATTTTATAATAGACATATAAATTGAAATTATAGTATTTATCACTATTCACCAAACAATCAATTACATTAGAAAAATCCCATAAAATTATCAAAATATTATTTTATTATTCATAATATAATGATCATTATTTCAAAATAAATTCCTAAAAATCATAAAATAACATCTTTTTAGATATCTAAAAATGTAGTTGAAAACGTTTCATATTGGAAAATATTTTTTTAAAATGTTATTAATTATTTATTATTATTTCCTACCAATATTAAATAATTTTTTTATATATTAGTAATATTATCAATACAATTTATTATTATTTAATAATAACATTCTTAGTTTCTTAAATTAAGATATCAATTTAAGAAAAATTGATTTTTAAACATAATTTTTTTAATTTTTTTATCTATAGTAATTCATATTAAAATAATACATTGTATTTTTTCTATAAATATTTCATAATACAGTCACTCTTATTCATTCATACTAATTCCACATCTTGGTTTTATGATCATCCTTAATGTTTATATTAATATTAAAATATATCATGGTTTCATTTATGGTAGTTTTTGCATGTGGATCATGATATCAAACACATTGACTTATTTAAATGTAATAATATATTTAAATTATGTGGTGTTATAATGGAAATAAGATGGTGGTAGTAATTTATAGACAATTAGGAAATCACAACATTAAAAACATGAATGGAAGGATCATAATGTGAGCCTCATGTGGTTCATATCCATCTAAAGGGAGTTTCTCAATCTAATAATCCCAGGTGGTCTTTCACACTATGAATAGACATTTAATGCAATGAATTAATCAATCTTTGAACCTACAAAATAGTCATCACTGAAATTAATGACATGAAATTTTTTCACTCCATGAACTATATTGACAAGAAACATCATAACAAGATATTGTATCACCGTGTGTAACATTACATTCTATGATACAATGATTCACATCATTAATCACCACCTACAATTGTATATTTAACATCAACTTTTCTTCTTTGTTCCTCAAATAATCCAAATTATTCCAACACCCAAATCTCAAAAGGAAATTACACATAAGGTTATATAAAATTACAATAAATTCTATACAAAATTTGTATTAAAAATATATGATATGATGTTCAAGGATGATTAACTTAGAAATAATTTAAAATAATTAAAATGAAAATTATTTTAAATGATTTAGTATTATTAAAAAAAATTATACAGGATTTTCAATAACATTACTTAGTCAATGAGTTGATAAGGATATATAGTTGAATTATGTTGAAACATATTAATGAAAATTAAAGATTTATAATGTTCATATAAGTATTTTTATTAAGTGAATAATATCTAAATATAGTTATCAAGAATTTTTAAATATTAAGATGATCATTGCGTTTAGTATATTGAATATAGATATTTGAAATTATTGGTAAAGAAACATGTTAGGAATAAATCCCATATATTGAAGGAGTATGTGATCATTAATATTTTATATTCATCAAGGATATAAAATTTCAATGAGAAAAGTCCTCCAAATTGGGATGGGTTGATGAGAAATGTGATCTTCATCCAAAATCAAGAGTAGTCACCTTGGTAGCTAATTGAAGAATAACTATCAACATATTAATCATTATTCCTTAGATAAATATCATATTTCATAAATTATATGGCCATAATACCACAAATACAAGACATACATATGGATTTAGATTATAGTGTTTATAGATATAAGTATTTTTAAGCATAATAACTACTTATGAACAAATCATAATGTAACTAAAAGGAATACCATGTGGATAGATATATTAAATAGGATATCATAAAAATATGTGAATTATAACTTGGAAATTTAAATGGATATAAAAATATACTTGAAAATATGAGTTTTAAGAGAAAAAATAAACCATTAATTTGACAAGGTACCATCTTCTGAATCAGTAATACGAGAAGGGCTTGGGTATTCTATCATTGTTAATACATTAATGGGGTGAAAATAACATTTATATAGAATCATTTTAGTTCATTAAATTATATTTTAATGATATTGAAAAAAATAAAATTCATATATGTAATGGAGTGGGTGAAATAATAACCCTTACCTCTCTTCATCTTCATATCCAAGAGATCTCCCATAAAACCAACCGATATCTTCTTAATTATGGGTAATGATATAAGAAAGACTACACGAGGGAGATATTCAAAGGAAAACATAATTTTTACTTAAAAACTTATAAGGGAATTTTTGTATTTATAAATGTGTTGAACAGAATTTCATTGAAAAAGGTAATGAATATTTTGTTTTTCCGTTATCTTAAGCACTCAACTACCCCAATAGCGCCCTGTTACCTCTTAGTTCTCTGCTATAATAATGTTTTCCAAAAATAGAAAAATAAACATATCTTGGAAGATTTTATATATTATTACATATGTGTGATGTCATATTTATCTTATTTCATAGTATTTTACCATTTCTTCCCACATTTTACCATTTTTACAAAAATATAACAAATTTAACCCCATGGATAATTTCAATAACATGATCACAAACATTAAATGAATTAAATAATATTCATAAAATAATAATATAAATCATAAATTTTATATAAGGGTGATATATTAGATTAAAATGTGGTATTAAAGTAAACCCATTTTCATTCCAAAAATAATATATACTATAATATTAAATAACACTTAGATACATATATTCTTCTAAAACCAATATAATCACCAAGGATAGGTTGTTAAATGGTTATGATTTCATAGTGTAATCCATCCAACATAATATGGAAATGATATAATGTATTTTATTTTTTTACGTAAATAATGGAAATATATCTAGTAATATTGTTAGAGCCAATTTCTTAAACGATGCAAAAATTATGAAGGTCCGATGAGACCAAAATTGATATCTAAAATATATTAAATATAATAATATCCTCTGTGTAAATTTTTCAAAAAAAATTATAATAACATCTTAATATAGACTAATATTTGAAATCTGAGTCCATCATTGAGTTTAGGATGTGGGTTTTACCCTAGACACAACATAACCATTGTCAGTATCAAGTATTTGGTAAAATGTTGTATTGGGAGAGAAAAAATAAATAAATTACTTTATTTATTTTATTTCATTGATGTAGTAACAAAAATACCTCATCTATAAATAAAAAATTATGGGAAGGCCTCAAGGTTCATCATATAACCCTTGAGACCTAAAGAGGATCTGTTATAGAGATGTTGGGGAATGATATTTGATCATATTTGTAGTGTACTAATTGCCAATGACAACAATGTTCATAGATATCACCAATTATATCTATGAATTTTTTTTCTTTATTAGATATCATCCCAAACTCTAGGATAGACATTTGATTTAATCATACTCATCTCATTTGTTTATCCCTTTTTGAATGTGGATCAATTACAAGAATAAGAATTGATCTTCCCATCATCGGTTGATTTATCATACAATAGATTTATTTGTTTGTTGCTAATTATTCCTATTTTTCATCTATTTTATGAAAAAAATCATATCTTAAACTAACAAAGTAAGATTTTATTTAATAATGTCTAGGATTGAAGCTTTTATTCCCCCATTACTTCGCATGTTCATCATGTTCCATTTCTTTTACCACGGTTCGATAAATACCGAGTATTTAAACATTGTGTAATAGTTATTCATCATAATAGATCAATACCATGGGTTGTAACGACAAAAACATCTATCAATGAAATTACTCTTGGTCTAAATAAATGTCTTATTTTGTAAAATGGTTATATAACATATGAAATTCTTTGGTTTTATGATTTTTTTTTTAAATACCTTTAAGAATTGTGACCGTTGCTAATATATCCGCTAAATAGTAATCACAAGATTAATATAAATATAGGGATTTAATAAAACCAATTTACTTTGAAAAAGGAATTGATGGACATATCTACTAGGCTTTCCCCTTATAAAGCCCATTTGTCAAAGCATGGAAAGGAGGTGACTTCATTTGGGTTCTCCCTTGAACAATCCCATGTCAAGATTGAATATGTTATGATTGAGCATAACCGACTATAGGAGAAGTGGATGTTGATAGAGATTACCACTCTAGAAATGTTATTTGTGCCACCCCAGGAGTCAGTCACCATCGCACACCTTACCTTAAGTTATTATGTAGGTGTTTTAAGGGGTTATGTAACAAGACCTTAGCACTATGATTAGGTGCATTATTTTTGTATATAATAAAGAACATACTTTCATATTATTATTTTTAATTTGTAAATTGTTTTTGAAGATCAAATATTATTTGAGTTAATATTGAACTAAGTAATATATTTTGATGAATAAATGGATATTTGAATAAAATACTATTTTAATAAAATATTATTATTATTAAGAAATTAATTTTTATTAAATATAAGTGATCGTGTAATTTTATAAATGCATTTCTAATTTTCATTAAGGTTTGGAATCTGTTTTTTTCAAACCCGTGATTTTTTTATAAATGTCAGTTTTCATTTTAAATGTGAAAATTCAAATATTTAGAAAATTATTTTGATAAAATTGATATTATTTTTGTAATCAGGACATTGAAATTATGCAATGTAAAATTTTTCAAAATTTTCTGAGGTAGTGAAATTTTTGGGTATTAAATTAAATACAATTTAATTATATAATGTGATTTATGAAATCATAAGAAACCATATTGTTTTAATATGTTCTTCCATTGGAAATATAATTTTTTACACTCCCTTTTGGAAAAAACAATTGAAAAAACAATGTTCTAGTTTTTGGTTTGGAATAGTTTAATGTATGGTGACCAAAACCTAAATAATAATGCATTCCATCTATTTTTTTATATAAACTCGGCCAAGCTCCCACTTATTCTTTACTCAAATCCATTGGAGGTAGATTAACCCATTACCTACCCTCTCTATAATTCTCCCAAGTAACCCAAAGCTCTCAAGAAGCCTCTATCAAGCCCCTCCAAAGACTTTGGATGACACTTCTAAGGGATTCTCACTTTCCTTATTTATGTCCATGTTTCCTTATATTGTTATACCCTTTAATTTTCAATTATAAAATTTAGGGTATGATTTCTAACCATACCCATACCTCCCTCTTCATGTGTGGATAATGATATATACCCTTTATCTCTTGTTAATGCCTCCCATGTACACCTGTTACTGTGCTGAAATTCCGTAAGAAATTTCTCTCTCATCATTTACATTAAAGAAATTATTTTATATTACATATCTAAATTATATTACATTTGTTGGTACATGTATATATATTACCCCCAACTTACTATCCATTTCATGTACATTTTATGAGATAACAATTTCTCTCTCATCAACCTTTTTAATGATTTCTTATGTTACAGTCTTATACTGCGGAAATTGCACCACATTTTTTCAATCCAAGATCATTGTGTAGTGAATACCATTCCCATGTATCTATCAAGGGTATTCAACTTTATAAAAATATATGTATTGAATGGTACTTCATTTATTAATTCCATATTCTCTAATTGTGGAATAACTTATAATGTTTACTGATTCCATGTTATATGATCATTGTGCCCCACTTATGCATGAAATAAAATGTTTAAGAAGGGTGATCCCAAATAGCACTCCAATGCACTACATATAGTATATTATCCTGATACATCATGTGAAATGAGTGTTGACTCATTATAATTCATGAAAAATGAGTGTTTATTCATACTTTATGTGCAATGAGAGTAAATTTATTTTCCTTGTGCAATGAGCCTTGACTCATGCTAATATCATGTTAAATGTTGTTTTCATATCTCCATGTTATGATTATCATGCTTTATCATACCTTTATGTTCATGTTTCAGTTGTGCCCCATTAATATGTCAATTTTATAACATGTATTGTATTCCTCATGTTATTCCATGTTTATTCCCTTACTAGTATTTATAGCTCACCCTTTTCTTATGTATCTCCTCAAGCTATCCAATGCAATGCTATGTACGAGGTAATGTAGTGGTCATGTAAAGGATGTTTTCAATAAGATGTTTCATTTTATGTTTTATGTTGTTATGTAATGTTACTAAGCCCCAAAGACACTATAAATCTTGATCTTATATGTTTTATCAAGTGAAGGTTTTATTTAATAAATTATGTTTATGTGTGAAATAAAAATATGGTTGTTATTGTTGGTATTTGAGGATATGATTAGTTATTTTGGGGATTAGGATTATAAAAACCTAGTGAAGCTTTAGAGAAATGAGTAAGTATAATAAAAACATCCCTAAATTTTGGTGAGTATTTAATAATTTGTTTATCAAAAAAATACATCTCTATCTGAATATTTGCAGGTAAAGGCATCTCTGGAACAGATGTACATAGGAGTGAAAAAACTGACAAGGAGTTTTGGGCTTGACCTAGGGTATCCTGGAACATGACAACGGGCCTTTCTACACTCTTAGTTACAACACTCTCGGGGGGATATGCTTTGGTAAATTCACAATCTTATTAGTAACCATTCTTATGGGAATAAAAAAATGCCCATAAGAATATTTGTTTGAAAGTAGATCATGGATAACATAAATTGAAGCATATAGATTAATAAGTTATGGAAATACAAGTTATTTATAAGGCATCCGTTTTGTACTTTGATTACACATTATGTGTTACCCTTAACATTCCATTTATTCCACCCAATGGCGATAATAGAAGGACTTGGGCTAACAGTCGATGCAAAGATCAATGTGATGACTCTTCTTATGAGATTTCCAATCTGATGGGAGTAGGAATCACAAACATTGTTACAATACTCTCTCAGTTAACTCATGCTTTGAATAGAAAAATGGGTCAAGCCGAATGTTCAACACCCCTAAAAAAGAACAAGCCTTTATCGAGAGCTTCATGAGACAAAGGCCTCCTAAATTTAATGGATCATCTGATCCATCAGTTTCCAGACAATGGACCAACTCTATTGACACTATCTTCTCCGCTTTCCAATGTTCTGAATAAGAGAAGGCTCTTATGGATGCTTATCATATGGAAGGGGAAGCTGATCAATGGTGAACATTGAACAAAAATACGAATCATGAAGAGGAGATCGGGGCATTGGAATGGAAGGATTTATGGAAATTGTTTATCGAAAAATATTTTCCTCACACGCTCTGGATTGAGATGGAATGGGACTTTCTTGCCCTTATGCAAAAAGATTACGAATCAATCAATGCGTACAAGGAAAACTTCACAAGGTATGCACGATACGCCTCAGGCTTTGTTGTTACCCATGAATTCATGGTTGACTGCTTATTTGGTGGGATGAAACCAAGTATGCGGAAAGCCCATGGTGATCTGTGACTTCAACAGCTATGAATAAAATTTCTGATGTTCCCTCAAGGTCGAAATGGAGATCAGATAATATCAGGGGTATGTTCGGGATAAAAAGTGTAAGGTGGACAATAATTCTGATGGTCTGATGGATAAATCCAACGGTGATAAGAAAATCCATCACCCACTTGCCAAAGGTGTGGAAATAAGCACTCTAAAATTTCCTGAAGGGGAAGAAGAAATGCTTTAGGTGTAGAAGTGAAGGGCACCTAGATGTTTACTACAGACAAGAAAAACCCACAACTACAACTTAGGAGAGGATTTCTCTGTTTGAACCTCAATGCATTGTTCATTAAATCAACTAAAAAGAATAATGGCACCTTATAAATCAGTTCCCTAATACATATGTTTTCAGAGGCAACCAACAACATCAAAGGCAGCAAGGGTGAGCTTTTTCCATCACTATCGCCGAAGTGAACCCCAACAATAAAGTGGTGATAGGTATGATAGTTATTTATTCAAGAATAAAAAATGTACTTTTTAATTTTGGTTCTATTCATTATTTTGTATCATGAATGTTTAATAGAACAATCCCAACACCACAAAAAATCATGGAAGTGAAGATGTTGGTGAGTATGAAAAATGGAGAAATCATGGAATCCCAGGAATATAACTCTTCCCATGTCAATATTTGTGGATTAAACTTCACATAAAACCTCACCATACTCCCTCTTGTTGAATTTTATTTAATTACTTTCATGGATTGAGTTTCCCTATATAAAGACCACTTAAATTTTCATGAGAGGAAAATCACTCTCCAGATGGAGAATCGACCCCCGATTCTATACAAGTTCAAGGAGGAATATGAATCTTCTTTAGTACCATCATCTCAAGTGAGGATATTAATTTTCTATGAGCACATGTATCTGGATCAGATGATTGAATCCATGGAGGCAAACATCCTTGATGACATGCCGATTGTGAGGGAATTTTCTAAATTGATTCCTAAGTAATTGTATGGTCTTCCTCCTAGAATAGATGTTGGATTCTTAATTTACCTTATACCTGGGGCATTGCCAATATCCAAGATTTAATGTAGAATGGATATTGTGGAGCTTGAGGTGTTGAATAAACAATTACATGTGGATTTGGATAAAGGGTTTATATGCCCAAATGCTTTCCCATGGGGTGAACCAGTCCTCTTCGTCAAGAAAAAGAATGGGTCAATGCGGATTGCATTGATTTTCACGAGCTTAACAAAATCATGATAACGAACAAGTATACTCTACCAAGAATTGAAGGATTGTTTATTCATCTACGTGGAGAATGATATTTCTCCAAGGTGGATTTGCGTTCGGGATATTATCATGTAAGGGTAAAGAAGGAATATATCTTCAAGGCTACTTTTCATACAAGATACGTGCACTATGAATTAATAGTAACGCCTTTCAGACTCACAAATGCTCTAAAAGTCTTCATGAACTTGATGAATAGAGTATTTAGATATTACCATGTCAAATTTGTGGTAGTATTTATAGAAAATATTCTAATATACTCCAAAACCAAGTAGGGTCATGACGAGCATCTAATAACTATACTAAAGACCTTGAAAATGAGAATCTATATGCAAAGTACAACATGTGTGAGTTCCGGTTAAAAGATATCTCATTCTTGGGTCATATCATAAAAAGTTGTGGGATATCTACGGATCCCTCTATGATAACTATAATAAATGGATGGCTGAGGAAAACATCAGTAACAGATATCCATAGATTCTTGGGGTTAACTGGATATTATCACCGATTTGTTAAATATTTCTCAAGATTGTCCCACACTCTTACCACGTTAAATTAGAAGAGAGTAATGTTTTCTTGGAGTGATGAATGAGAAGAGATATTCAAGGAGATGAAAAATAGGCTTATCACTATAACCTTGCTCACATTTCCCAAAAGTGGATATATTTTTTTTGTATTCAGTGATGCTTCAAAGAAGGTTCAGGGTAGTGTGTTGATGGAGAATGATAAAGTGACAACCTATACCTCAAGGCAACTAAAAATCTCTGAGAAAAAATATCTGACACATGATCTGGAGTTGTTGGATATGATCTCTGCGTTGAAAATATGGAGGCAATATCTCTATGGGGAGAAGTGTGAGATATATACATAACACAAAAGCCCCAAATATATATTCGCACAAAAAGAGATTAATATGCGCCAACTAAGATGGATAGAACTCATCATGGATTTTGAATGTTCAATCCACTACTATCCCAGTAAGGGAAACATAGTGGCAGATGATCTAAGTAGAAGGAATCCTACATCTTTATAAATTATGAGATTTAAAAAGAATCCAATCTTAATATATTTTCAGATGATGGACATGGGAATCATTAATGGAGGAACATCATCAATCATTTCTCGAATGATTTCTCAACCGTCTCTCATGGAGAAAATAAAGGATGCTCAAAGAAGGAATGTGAAAATTCTAAAAAGGGTGAAAGCTATCAAAAATGGTAAATCCTAAGAGTTTGTGGTTGACAGGGATGAAATTGTGAGATTTAGGTTATAATTATGTGTACCATCTGATCCAGAGATAAATAATGAGCTTAGGGATGATGTGCATAGCTCCACCTTCTCTATTCGCCTAGGTATCACAAAGATGTATCGAGATCTCTGTGAAAAATTTTGGTCAGACAATATGAAAAGGGAAATTGCTAAATATACATCAATGTTCCTGATATGTCATCAAGTGAAGGCTAAGAGGAAAAATTATAAGGGGATGATGCATCCACTACCCATACCAACATGGAAGTGGGATGACATTACCATGGACATTATCACTAGACTCCTAAGGAAATCCAGAGGAAACAATTCTATACAGGTCATTGTGGATCGTCTTATGATGACATATCACTTTATCAAAATTCGAGAGGACTTATCATTAGATCAACTTGTGTGGGTTTACTTCAAATAATTGGTAAGGATGCATGGGTTACCCCTATCTATTGTTTTCGATCATGATCTGAGATTCCCCTCGAAGATCAGGATACATTTACAACATGATCTAAGAACAGAATTGAAGTTCAGTACGGCCTATAGTCCTCAAAATGATGGCCAATCTGAGCGAACTATTTAGACACCAGAAGATATGTTAGTATCATGTTCTATAGACTTTAATAGAGGATGAGTCCAACATCTTCCACTGGTTTATTTCTCCTACAATAACAGTTTACACTTTGGGCATCTGAATGGAACCATCGGAAGCCATTTATGGGAAAAGGTGAAGAACACCGGTGTGTTGGGATGACATAAGTGATCTTAAGCTGCTAGGACGTGAAATGGTCGAATAAATGGTGGAGATGGTGAAAACCATTTAACATCATATCAAGGAATCCCAAAGTCCATAGTAGAGTTATGTAGATAACCATTAATGAGACCTTGATTTCAAAGTTGGAGACATGGTATTTCAATGCATATCTCTATGTAAGAGGGTCATGATGTTGAGAAAGAAAGGGATTTTACATCCTAGGTACATCAGACCCATCTGGATTCTTGATTGTGTCAAGGTTGTGGAATATCCACTAGAACTTCCACCCACCATGGCCAATGTACATGATGTCTTTCATGTATCACTCTTAGGGACATACATACCAGACCCTTCACATGTAATCACTTTTTTTGGTAGTATAGTTAGAGGATGATCTTTCGTACGAAGAGAAAGCAGTGATGATATTAGATCATAGAGAGAATTTTCAACGAAATAAGAAAATTCCCCTTGTGAAAGTGTTCTGAAGAAACCACATGTATGAAGAGGCAATGTGGGAATCATGGGATTTGATGATGTAGAGTTACCCTCATCTATTTTACTATGGGAAAAGGATATTTTGAGGGAAAATTTTCTTAAGGGGGGGAGATTGTAACGACCCAAACACCTATCAATGAAAATTCATCTTGGTTTAATTAAATGTATTACTATATGAAATGGTTCTATAACATATACAATTAATTGGTTTTATGATTTTGGATTTTTTTAAATACCTTCATGAAAACTGAATGTTGCTAATATAGCCATTGAACAGTGATCACATGATTAGTATAAATATATGGCTTTAACAAATCTAATTTACTCAGAAAAATGAAGTGATGACCTTGTCCAATAGACTTTCCCCTTACAAAGCCCATTTTTCAGAGCTCTAAAAGGAGGTGGCATCATGGGCTTCACTCTTGACCAAGCCCAAGTGGAGCTTGAATATGTTAAGATTGAGAAGAACTGCCTACAAGAGAAGTGAAAGTTTATAGAGATTACCACTAGAGAAATGTTATCCGAGCCACCCCAGGAGTCTGTCACCATCGCACTCTTTACCCTAAGGTCTTATGCAAGGTTTTTAAAGGGTTATGTAATAATACCTATACACTAGGATTCTGCGCGTTATTTGTTTTATATAATAAATAACACATATTCATTTTATTATTATTACTTTGTAAAAACAAATTAAATCATATATAGTATTTTTAGTTAATATTCAACTAAGAAATATAATTTGTTGTATTAATGGATTTTTTAATTAAATAATTTTTTAATAAAATATTATTATAATTAATAAATTAATTTTTGTTAAATATATATGATCGTATAATTTTATGAATGCAATTGTAATTTTTATTGAGGTTTGAATGTTGTTTTTTCCAAAACCCTTGATTTTTTGATAAATATCAGTTTTTATTTTAAAAGTGGAAATTCACAAATTTATAAAATTATTTAGATAAAAATATTTTTTTTAATCAGGATGTCGATATTATCCAATGGTTAATTTTTCATAATTTTCTGAGACAGTCTAATTTTTGGGTAAAAAATTAAATACCATTTAACTATATAATGTGTTTATGACATCCTAATGACCCAATAGTGATGAAATATAATAAAATAAACATTATTTTCAGCCAATATATCTTTTACCATTTAAATAATATTATTTTATTTTTGTTTGATTTATTTTACAAAGCCTTAATGGACCCTCCTAGACATATAAAACATTTTAGATTTTTAAATTGATTTCCTTGAGAGTGAGACTCACCTACATATAAGAAACCCTATTATATTAAGAACTTTGGCCATTGGCCTTATAAATTTTTTTTACACACCCTATTGTTAAAAAACATGGTCAAAAAACATTTTATGGTTTGTGGTTTGGATTAGTTTAATGTGTGGTGACCGAAACCTAAATAATAAATAATTCTCTCTCTTTTCCTATATAAACCCACCAAGCTTCTACTTACTCTTCCATAAAAGACTTCTGAGATAAACCAAAACCTACCCACCTCTCTCTATAATCCTCCCAAGGTGCCCCAATCTCTCAAGAAGCCTCTCTCAAGCCCCTACCAATCCGTTGGATTACACTACCATGTTAGAGATTCCCACTTTCCTTATTTTTGTCCAAGTTTCCTTATATTGTTATGCCATATTATTTTTAATTATAAATGTTGGGGTATGATTTCTCTTATCCCACATAATATCATATTCATCTCGTAATAATGAGACATCCCATTTCTCTCTCGTCAATGCATCCCCTGTACACATGTTACCATGCCGAAATTTTGTAAGGAATTCTCTCTCTTCATTTACAATCAAGAAATTATTTTGTATTACATATCTAAATTTCATTAAATTTGGTGGAAAATGTATATATATTACCCCCCTTACATTAAATTTCATGTAAATATGATTATATACCAATTTCATTCTCATCAACAATTTTTATGAATTCTTATGTAACGTCGTTATGCTGCAGAAATTGCAACGTGTTTTTCTAAGCCAAGATCAATGTGTAGTGAATACCATACCCATGCCTCTATCAAGGGTATTCAACTTTATACCCATATATGTATTTAATTGTAATTTAATGTATTTATTCAACATTATTTAATCGTTTAATAACTTATAATGTTGATTGATTCCTTGTTATACGGTCCATGAGGCACACTTATACATGAAATGAGATGTTTATCAAGGGTGCACCCTAATAGCACTCCAATGCTTTTGGTAAAGTATAGTATCATGATACATGAAGTGAAATTAGTGTTGGATCATGATAAATCAAGTGAAACAAGGTTTTACTTATGCTTCATGTTCAATGACGGTTTACTCATGCTCCATTTGCAATGAGCCTTGGCTCGTGCTAATATAATGAACTACCCCAAAACTGGCCAAGGCAGGCTCCTGCCTTTATTAGTGCTAATGGAAAAGCGCTAATAAAGGGGTAAGACTTTATCAGCGCTTCAAAAAAGTGCTGATAAATGTATACTTTATCAGTGCTAAGACAAGCACTGATAAAGGTGTACCCTTTATCAGTTCTTTTTTAGCGCTGATAAATGGTACATTTATCAGCACTTTTATCAGCGCTGATAAATGTTACATTTATCCGCGATTTTCTTAGCACTGATAATTTTTATTGTATATAATAAATTAAAACAAATTTTATAACTATATATATATATAATTAAATAATTATAAGATTAAAAATAAATATATTTATTAGATTTATAAGATTTATTAGATTTATTAATTCGTTATATTTATTAGATTTATTAAATCATTATATTTGTTTATATTTAATGTATTTGTTTTATTTATAAATATAAAATACTTTTTAATATATATGTATAATTAAATTTATTGAATATATATGTGTTTTCTAATGAATTGGTGTCAATTAATATATCATAAGTATATGTTATGCGATCATATATGTGCATGAATAATGTTAATTCATAGATTATAATTACATATCATGTTGATGTGTTATTGATTTATAATTCATTATGTTACCCATATAAGATATATTTTCTAAAAAATGTACACTTATAATTAAAATTACATTATATTTAAAAAATAAATATATATTTTATTATATTTCCAATGATATATATATAAATATAACTTTCAAATAATTTTATAAGTATAAATAATGATATATTTATTTAGAGTTATAATTATTAATAAAAAAATATATATTTATCATAAATATCATTTTAAATAAATATACAATAATATAAACAAATTATTAAATTTTTAAATTTATCAGCGCTTTTATTAGTGCTGATAAAGTATTGATTTATCATCACTACAAAAGTACTAATAAAGTGGGTCTTTTTGAGGGCTAAAATGAAAAGCGCTGATAAAGACACCATTTATCAGTGTTAAAAAAGTGCTGATGAAGTCCTACCTTAATCAGTGCTAAAAAAACACTGATAAAGGGTGTCTTTATCAGTGCTTTTCATTTTAGCGCTAATAAAGACCCCCTTTATTAGCGCCTTTTACTAGAACTGATAAAGGACCCTGTGGGATTTATAAGTCCCACCGGGTACTCCTCCTCCACCCCGCACCCCTGTCAAGCTTTCACAGAAGCCCTACCCGGCACCACCGCCGCTTACTCCTCTCTGCCATGGCCTCCTTCTCCTCCTCTTCTACCACAGCCGCCGCCTCATTCTCCTCCTCTCGTGCCTACTTCTCTTCCTCCTCCTCTTGTCGCGACTCCTCCTCCCCACACCCTGTCAATCGCGGAAGCCCTACCCTGCGCCTCTGCCGCTGCCTCCTCTCCACCGCCGCCTCCTTCTCCTCCTCCTCTTCCATGGTCTCCGCCGCCGCCTCCTCCTCCAGCACCTACTTATCCTCCTCCTCCTCTTGCCACATCTCCTCCTCCTCCTCCTCCACCACTACTACGGCCTCCTCATCCTCCTCCTCCACCTCTGCCTCCTCCTCCTCCTCCTTTGCCTACCCCGCTTCCTCCGCTGCCGCTGCTGCCTCTGAGCTCCCTTTGCTGCCTCCACTACCTCCCTGCTGCCTCTGCACTGCCTCTGCTGCCTCCACTGCCTTCGATGTCAATGACTCCTCCTCCTCCGCCACCGGGTCCTCCTCCTTAGGGTGACTAAAATTGAATTTTCATGAATTAATTATGTTTTCATTTATTGTCAGTATTGAGAATAATTAGGATTTGGCGTGATTTTTGTGGGTGATGCTTGTGTGTGTGACAAATGTATATGTGGTTGGTTACTTGTCTAAACTTGATTATCTCCCCCCACTATAGCCTTTTGATAGAAACCTGAATAGAGAGAGTATTTTTTTAATGGTTGTTAAACTAGATTAGGATTTCACTCCGTCTAGTAGCCCTTAGAATGGATCTTTTTCTGATTTTTGATACTACCCCATAGTTAGGCCGGGTAGGGTTTGAATCTTCCGTGTTGGTGAATTCATGTCATCAGGTGAGGCATACCAATGGGATGAGACATATGTTTAGTATGCTCTATATTGTACACTATATTGTACACTATTCTCCTTGGGTTCAAAAAAAAGGAACCTTAATAGGGTTTCTAAAAATTCCTACCCACTACCCACTCTCTCTGGGTTGGGTCATATACCAATTTAAATATCAAATCCTTTCTTATAACAGAATAGTCCACCAACCTCTCACATTTAGTGTGATTCACATATCCTATAATTCCACAACATAGTAGCTTCTCCCCTCTAAATTATAGTGGGTCTCACCATAACATCACATAAAAAACAATTTGAGGAGGGAATCTCTATAGAAAACCTCTCACAAAACTACTCCAAACCAATAATTTGTGATCTTAATTTGTATATCTCACAACATATTATCATACAAAAAATGATCTAAGGAGGGAATCACAGTATCAACCTCTATCACAAGTCAAAATGCACCATCAATAGGTGGATCCCAAGGAATTAACACACCAATCCCCTTTAACCAATGCCTTCTCAATCAATGTAGGGTCCTACCAACACCTTATCACTTAAATAATGTCCATCCATCTTGTTTCATGCCACAAAACATATAAATAGTAATCTAATGAGGGCATCTAGATAGAAATCCTCTCATACTAGTTGAACCACATCGTCAATAGGTGGGCCCCATGGATGATCATACTTCGACTAGGTGAATGTCATATGAAGTCACAATATCATAGTCAGTCTTACCGTAAATGATAAAAGTCACCATCCATATATCCTTGCATAATAATCTACATAAATCCATCTTGGTTATACATGAAAATTATTCCCAACCTATGAAAATTCTAATTCTGCCTATAAGGGAAACTACTGGGTTCTACAAATCTAACTCATCTCTACTCATTGACACCAACACACATTCATCTCTACATGGTAATTTCACAACAAACATGCTATACTTGATCTAGGCCTTGATAGTCTGGTCTATATCATCTTCTAATTCCCACATTAAAAATCATTAAAACTAAATAATGACCATATGAAGAAACTCACAATAAGAGCCTTGGATACCCTATGCTAAGTCATATATAATGTTACCAATAACCTCACTTAGGTACCATGTCATATCTCCCCTTAGAGATCTCTTAATCCAATTATAAGGGGGAAATCCTCTATGTCACCCTTCAATAATCCCTATATGGAATATCCTACTCATCACACACACCATGACTCTTATATATACTTAAGAGGGTTTTCTCCATCATAAATGACATATAAAACTATATTATCCATCTTCTTTAGGCCTAAGACTCTAATACCTACTCAAATAGCCTTAGAAAACCTAACTAGGCAATAAAAATCTCATATCAAACGCGATTCTTTCATAAACACAACTAAAAACCTCACCTCCATGGAGACATAATCACTGGATGATCAAAAACTCACAAACATTCAATAGAACCCTCACTCTATCTCTTGGAGGATCAAAAACACCCAATTTATTTACCTAGGTTGCTCTTGATTTCTATCCCATTCACCAGAACTCATATACTCATGCATGATTGCCCAATCATGAAAAAATTGGAACATGGTTTTCTATTATATGGTCCACCTACCTCAAAAAATGGAGTAACCCCCTCACCAAGATCAACTCATCCTCAACCAAGACTATACATGCATTATACAATCTTGTACCAATTAACAAGACCCAATCTCAAGGAATAATTCCCAAATAAATAATTATAGAAATTTAAAATTAATTATTCACCTTAATATAATTAGGAATAATCTTTTAAAAATGCACTAGGAAACACAAAACCACCTAAACCACACAAAACATGGTACGTTTATCATACGAGGAAAACCTGTAGTCAATACATACAAAATCTACATCATCTAAATTGATTTGAAGATGATATAGTAAATTCATCACACATATCCTAGTTAAAATCATCCCAAATCATAGGGAAATAACGGATAATAGTAATGGAGGAAATATGAGGGAAGATCTCACTAATGCACTATAAAAAAATCCGAAGAACCACCCCTCATCAGGGGGGATTGAAGAGAGGAAGAAAATGGATGAATCCCAAGAACCACCCAAGATTTTCTATTAATGAGCATGCCCCAACCATTTTTGAAGTATCTAGTTTTTTATCTAAATTATATTCATAATCCTTCTCCCCTAACCTATATTCCCATCCTTTGGATTTCAAATAGGATGAATATAAATAAAGAATGGATGAATGCCAATCGGTTGACAAAAGAGTATGAAGAAGGCATGAAAGAGATTATCAAGTTTGCAAAATATCATCCATATGACCCTTCTCAAATCCTTTGTCCATGTTTACACTGTTGTTATTCAAAAAAAATTGGTCCATATGAGTTGGGAGAACACTTGATCTGTCACAGAATAGATCAGAGCTATTCATGTTGGAATAAACATGGGGAAACAACAAATGTAGGTAGTGGCTGAGATAACACATCATTTTGTAGATCATATGATAATATTACAAGCATGATAAATGAAAATGACCATATGGAGGATGCAATTACAGATGTGAATGATGATGATGACCGTATTGAGTAAATTACAAGGACCATCGAAGATGAACTTCTTGATTGCCCAAAAATTGTTTGATAAGTTAAAAAGTTGTAAAAAGACACCATTGTATGCTGGTTGCACTAAATATACAACATTGTCAGTCGTACTGAAGCTATATAATTTGAAAGTAGGCAACGAGTGGAGTGATTCCAATTTTATGGAACTACTTTCTCTCTTGAATGGAATGCCCTCAGAATATAATGAGCTCTCGAGCCGAACATACGATGCCAAACAAATGCTACGCTTGATGGGTATGATCTCTGAAAGAATACACACCTGCCCGAATGACCGTATACTATTTCGTAAGAACCAAAAATCACATAAATAATTCCCAAAGTGTGGTGCTTCTTGACACAAGAAAGATCAATCCTATCCTACTAATTTTGTATGGTACTTTCAAATCATTCCTAGTTTTTTGCGCCTATATGGAAGGGAGGAGACTGTAGGACAATTGACATGGCATGAAGATACAAGAATTAAATACGGGATACTACGTCACCTAGAAGACTCTCCTCAGTGGAAGATAATTGATCATGATTATCCTGAATTTGGAAACGAGTCAAGAAACCATCATCTTGCGTTATCTACAGATGGAGTGAATCCTTTTGGTTTTCAAAGAAACAGTCTCAGTACATGGCCTGTTAGGTTGGTAAATTAAAAATTACCACCTTGGTTATGCATGAAACGAAAATACATCATGTTAACTATGCTTATATCAGGACCAAAACAACCGGGTAATTATATTGATGTGTATTTAGCTTCATTGATTGAAGATTTGAAATTATTGTGGGATTTAGGTGTTACATTGTTTGATGCTTACAAAAAGGAACATTTCACTTTGAGAGACATATTGTATGGGATGATAAATGACTTCCCTGCTTATGGAAAATTTTCAAGATATATCATTAAAAGAACTCAAGGGTGTCCAGTTTGTGAACAAGGTACACAATCAATTAGGTTTAAACATTCATCAAAAACCATGTATCTCGGAAATCACATATTTGTACCCCAATGACAAAAGTACCGATCTTGGACGACATCATTCGATGGAAGTTCAGAATAACATACAACACCGTCTCCACTAATAGGCGATCAATTGTTTGAGAAAGTTAAAAATGTGGACACTACTTATGGTAAACCTGCTTCGAAAAACCTTATGAAAATTGGTTTGAAAAAGAGAACCGTTTTTTTTTGAATTACAATCCTGGAATTTTCTATATGTTAGACATTTTCATGATGTTATGCATGTAGAAAAAAATGTATTTGATAGTGTCATCAGCACGTTGCTAAATACACATGGAAAAAAAGATGGAATTAAGGCTAGTTTGACATGGTTGAGATGGGAATACGAGAAGAAATGGAACCAGTGAAGTTAAGGGTTAAAAATGAACATTTCTTCCTCCTACTGCTTACACTCTTTCTAGGTAGGAGAGATATCAGTTTTGAAACTTCTTGAATGACGTAAAGGTTCCAGAGGGGTATTACTCAAATATCAAGATCCTTGTGTCAATGAGCGACATAAATTTAAAAGGTCTGAAATCACATTACTGCCATGTTTTGATTCAATATCTCATTCCTATTGCTTTACGTTGCATTTTTTCCAAGAATGTCCACCATACATTAATGAAACTGTATTTCTTCTTCAAAGCAATATGCAGAAAAGTTATAGACCCGGTGAAATTCTCAACAATGGAAATTGAATTTTCCATCATATTATGTGAATTAGAAATGTTTTTCTCACCTTCATTTTTTGAAATGATGGTTCATTTGATGGTCCACTTGGTGAGTGGGATTCAACTATGTGGTCAGGTACATTACAGATCGATGTACCCCATTGAACGGTATATGAATATTTTGAAACGGTATGTCAAAAATCGAAGTCGGCCAGAGGATTTTATTGCGGAGTGATATATTATTGAGGAAGTCGTTGAATTCATTACTGAATACCTATCTGGTGTGGAAATAATTGGCCTACCGAAATATTGTCACACTGGGATGCTTGAGGGTGATGGAATTTCTGGAAGAAAAGTTGTCACAATCAATATTACAGAATGGCAGCAGGCCCACCTTTATGTTTTTCATAACAGTTTTGACGTTGACCCATATGTTGAAACCCACAAAGAAATTCATAGGAATTTTAATCCATCTAGGAATGAAAAATTGATATCAGATACACATAATAGATAGTTTATAGGATGGATTCAAGACCATATTTTAAAAAGTCAGATGAAAATCTAGAGTCAATTTCAGAACGACTTAAATGGCTAGCCAGAGGACCAAGTGTATATTTATTATCTTACAATACTTATGTAGTTAATGATTATACATTTTATACAAATGGACATGATAAAGACAGTACAATGAAGAATAGTGGGGTTACACTTGTGGCTGAAGTGATGCATGTTTCCGGTTCTAGGAACAAAAATCCAATTTATGCGAATATGTCATACTTTGGCATCATCAAACAAATATGGGAGTTGGATTATATGGAATTCCATGTTCCGATTTTTCAATGCAAGTGGGTTGATAACAGGATTGATATTAAAATAGATGAATTGGGATTCGTGAAAGTTGATTTCAGTAAGGAAGTGGAGAAAGTTGAACCGTTTATAATGGCATCACAGGCAGTGCAAGTATTTTATGTTCCATATCCCGCAAACCGAAACTGGTCAATAGTTCTGTTATCGACCAAAACAACTGAAGGGTCAGATGAAAATTCAATGGAGAATGACCCTTTCATTGGGACTTAGAAATCATTTCACAGTGGTCCCAATGTAGACGATGTTTTTTATGTCATAGGATACCACAATAAAGGGATATAGATAGTCGATAGAGGGGTAAAATCCCTTCATCTTTAAAAAAAGATAGTTCAATAATCAGGTTATTTTTTTATTATAATATAGATTGTGTTACAATATGTTATTATCTATTTGATGTTGCTTTTATGGGATCCAAATTAAATGTTAGACCACTTCTGGAGATAATGACTTCTTCACCTGCTGATGCACCCAATCCAGAACACAACAGGTTTCTCAACCTGTTGCAGCTGGTCCCACTGCTGAGGTACAACAGGCCTCTCAACCTATTGCAGATAGTCCCAATACTGAGGTACAACAGGTTTCTTAACATATTACTGCTTGTCCCATTACTTAGGTACAACAAGTCTCTCAACCGGTTGTTGCTGGTCCCAGTGCCGATGCTAGAACTTTGGAGGAACATAATGATGATGCAGAAACTGAGGAAATGGTAGGCAATGAAACCCCGACGACACAAAAAAAACTGGTGCGCTGTAGTTTGGTCATTTTAGCCAAAACTTTTAAGGAAAATAAAAAAGGCATCAAATATGAGGTGGGATGGAATGAGCGAGGGCAGCATGTAAACCCCAACAAAGCCATGTTTAGTAGAAAAATTGGAATCATCACTCGGAAACGCATGACGATTGATGTAGAGTCGCGGCACCATGTTTTCAGCGGACTGAAAAAATTAATGTGGGAAGAGATTACGGTAACATTGTGATATCATTTATTTAATTTATTAAAATAAAATAAAATAAAATACTAAAATATTGACTAACTCTTATTCTTCTCTTGCAGAGTGCATTTATATTAGATGTATCACAAAAAGAATATGTATTAAGACTGACATAAGGGTTCATAGATTATTTCACACCATTTTAATGAAATGTCATCTAAAAGATGCTGAAGGGAAAATCAAGCCACACCCACCTCCTCTTTATGCACACATGATATCCCAAGGAGCGTGGGATGCGTTTTGAAACCGTCATGTGAAGAATAATTTTTAGGTACATTGTGTTTGGTGACACGTTGTTTAAAATTGCTTGTATTCATCACATTGATTGATAGTTTTTTATTTATGAAACAACAACTGAGTGCTGAAAATAAAGAACGGGCAGAATAACCAGCGTACCCCTACCATAAAGAAGGGAGGGGGTACGGTTCAATTGAAAAACAACTGGTATGTATTTTGAAAGTACTATAATACTTTTATGTGACATAAAACAACACTCTAACCATGTTTCTCCATTTATATGCAGATTGATAAATAAAAATCTCAAGCCACATCCATCCCACACCATGTTCTATGGAAGGAGGCTCGTGTTAATAAAGAGGGAAAACTGGTAGATGAAAACACAGAAAAAGTGTGGGAAACATGTGTAAGTATAATATAATATTTTATTTGATTTAAATAACTATTACATTATGATTATTACTTATTTTCCCATATTTTCTATGGTAAATATTCATAGGAATAAACAACACCCGCGCCGGATGTAGACGTACTTTCAGAGGCCTCGAAACAGCCTGAACAGCATGGCCGCATCAGAGGTGTGGGTTTTGGGCTGACACCCCAGACATATTTTCATAAAAAACAAGAGGATGAACAATCTAAAGAAACGAAAATTATGAGAGAAAGACTACCTACCCTTGATGAAAAATTACCAAGTCAGGGAGAGTTTCTAGCAACTTTGATGGGGGAGAGGTGAAGAGAAGAAACAACTCAAGAAGAACCCGCGTGAGAAGACCCCGCCCCACCCCCACCAGCTTTGAGGAAAGAAATTCCCCTCAACAACCTAACTTAACTGAGGTAATAAATGTTCTAATATTTTTTTCTGTAAAATGTGAATCACATAGACATTGATACCTTTCATCTAATGATATTCTACAGGGTGAAAATGACTGTGATTTATATCTGTGAACTCCCCTCATCGCTTTGTAGAGAGGGCTACGGTGTTCAATATGCAGAATGAAACACTACACTCCAGACCAGTTCCAACCGGTCATGTCAAAGTGTCGATTAACGTAGCTCATGAGCCGAGCACCGAGATACCTGTGCAAAATTATGATGACGACATTCATACGGTGGAAAACGTTGTTGTAACATTCGTTGCATGGCCGTCGAATCATGTCAAAAACATTTCGATAAGAAGGTATTCATTTCAAATTAATTTTTCAACTAGAAACTTTTAAATTTAATTAGAAAAGTGCTGAACCGATGAATGTTATTAGAGAAGGAAAAAAGGAAGGTGCTAAAATGAAGGAACGACTCAAATGGATCAACCAACCGATCAAAATGATCTACTGAGAGCACCTTCACCCCGCCCGTTCTATATCCACATTTAATATCATTGCAAACTCATGTAGATACAAAAATAAAAGGTGGTAATAATCACACAATTTTTTTTTGAAAAAGATATGTACAAAGAAGAAACATTAGATTTCGTTAGTGATGACGCTATAGCTGAAATCATCATATATGACTGGTTAGGCACCTCAGTTATAAATGTATGGATGAGGTATGTTTTCATGATTTTATTTTACAGAAGTAGATAAACTATCATAATTATGGATAAATAAATTTTCTATTTTATTCAGGCATATATATGAAAAACAATTGAAGGGATTTTCCCACGAACACAAATTTGGACTCATTAGTCCTCACAACATGTCTACACAACAAAAAGAAATAGATTCTGATTTTCAGGCTGAATTAATGTCAAACCTGCTCAGAACGTTTCAATGCAAAATTACAACTGACATGATCTTTTTAATACCAATGTTGTAGGGGTAAATCTCTACATTTTAATCATATGAATTATATTTTCATTTCTATCATTAATTATTATTTTTTGTGTTTTTAGGGAGCATTGGATGGTCATTGTAGTAAATTTGGATACTCGAACGATTTGTTTTCTAGATTCACTAGATGGATATCCAACAAACCGCCCACACATGATGGAGATTTTCAATTTTCATAGACTAGATGAAACATTCTAGATCTAAATATCTAGTTATATAATTTATATTATCTTTTAATGAGTATTCTGTTATGATAGGGTGGTGTATGAATATCGTCTAAAGTCTGGAATGGATCTAGGGCCTAAAGACGACAAGGCGCACAATATCTACAAATGGAGATGTATCAGTGTATATATAATTATATTTCACTATCCAAGTACATATCAAAAAAGATTAATTATTTTTATCGATGTTTCTGCAGTGTCTGAAACAAACAAACTGAATGAACTGCGGTTGTTATGTTTTTTAATTTATGAAAGAGATCATATTTCATGAAAAAACTAGCATCCCTTGTAACATCCCAGGTAAATAAAGAATAAAGAATTTTCATATTTATTAATATTTACGAATTAAATATTAATTTTAATTAAAAGGGGTTTCTACGTTCGATAGCGTACTCGTTACGCAACGATGAGTTTCTTTGAAAACTTACGTTGCACACAAGTAATAAAATAATATTATTTTAAATGTTAGTTAACAAGTAGCCGTTGTACTGGCGGGAATGGATAGAAATAAATAAAATATGATTATATATGTTTTTAAATGTTTTTACATTTACCTAATAAAAGATAAAGGCTTAAAATACGGAAAGAGTTCAATTTTAGGCATTTATACCCTAATTTTCACGAAAGGTCCATTTATCACCTTTTGACGGAGAACCGTCATTAAATATAGTTTTGATTGATCTTATAAATTCTATGGGACCAAATATAACTCTTCTTTAGAATAGGGACATCAAAATATACTTTGTGTAAATTTTTGGTACCTTTCTGATAAAGTTCATTTTTTTAATGAATAGTGTAAAATGTTGTATTTTAATTCAAAACCACTTTTTAATATAATTTATTTATATGATTAGATTATATTTTGAATTGGTTTTAAAGTGAAATTAGAAAATATTTTTACCATTAAATCCAATAGTGGTCGTTGGAATTAATTTCACTTTGAAATCGGACTTAAACTAGTGTCAATCTTTTGATACTTATTGTTTCATAAAAACACGCTATTTGCTCTGACAGCGGGAATTAATTATTAAATTAATTAATGTGACTTATATGTTTTGAATTTTGTAAAATAGACTTCATTTTTGAATTCGTAATATCAAATATAGCTTAGGGTGAATTTTTTGTAATTTTCTGAAAAACTTCAATTTTTGATGAATAGTGAAACCACTAAGTGGTACTTATAAAGACTGATTTTCCGTTTAAATGAAATTTTGCCATAATTGTGTTTTGAATTTCAAAAATCCGACATACATGGTTGTCATTAAGAAGTAAAATGTGGTTCAATGAGATTATAATAATTTTTTGGTGAATAGTAACTTATTAAGTTCTTAATGGCGATTAGTGGTAATTAGTGTAGTTTAAGGTAAAAAGAATGCTTTAATAATATGAAATGACCTAGACACATGTCCCAACCTTATTGGTTGTGTCATGGCCGACCAAGAAAAGCCATGGGTCAACTTGGGGACCCCATGGAGACACTTTGGTTGGGAAATGACATAAATAACTGTTTATTTAATGTAAAAGTAAAAATGACACAAACATAATATGTTTTACGAAAACAATTTTTACATGGGTTTATAAAGATCGGATTTTTGATTATAAATAGTCATTGGAAAGGTAAAGCGATTTTCTACATCATAGTATTTGTTTTATAATTTTTAGACATAAATAAATTAAATTATTTATGACATAATAATGATGCAGCGATGACATCATTATTTGACGATTTAAATAAAATGGAAAGATAATGTAGAATCTATGAACTACAGATGTCCAAAACCAATTTTATGAGTGTAGTTTGAACCCTTATCACCTTATACACGAATTATATCAATTTGGGACCTTTTAAAACCGAAACACAGTTTCAAATAAAGTAATATTTTTTTACTTTCCAAAAGTGCCCCTCCTCTCTTCTTATAAAAGGCCCCCACCTCTACCTCATTTCACACACTCCTCAAGCCTTTGGCTCGGCAATCCTCTGCCCATTTACTCCCTCCACATCTCTCTCCTCATCCTAGAGGATTACCTTTGGGCATAATCCTTTCAAAAGAAGCCTTTAGGCTCAAATGAAAAGGAGTTACACTTTTAAAGGTAATTCATTCTCTCATGTTCATTTGTTTTATTTTGTTTCTCCAACCACCTAAACTCTTTTTATTTAATTCTTTTGTAACAACACCAGTATCTTCAATATACTAGGATGTTGTTATAAGATTTATTTGAGCTACACTCTCACACAACTACATCAAATGGTTAAAGAACATACAGTTTCCGTGGATGGCGAAATTCTGCCTCCCGAAACGATGATTGTTCAATACTCATTTAACTCTTTCAAAGGTGGACATTATGATGTCACCATTTTTATATATGATATATAATATGTTTATGTTTTCCTTAAGCTTCTGTTCTTTTCATTTTGGGCATACCTTTATGGTTCCCATTATGGGTAAACACGATATCTTCATTTTAGGAAGTGCGGACTACCGCCCCCTCAAAGTGATGTGATTCGTTAATGCCATATGTGGGACGTGTAAAGGATGGATTTAAAGTTATTATATATTATGTTATACTGGAATTATAATATACCTCTATATCATTATTATTTCTTTCCATTAAAGTATGAGATAGAAATTAAAGTAGCGTTCATGCGTACGTACGGCTTACCGTCTCCATGAACGGTGCATTTCATTTCTTATCCCCAAATGTAATGTACTATTAAAAGTACATGTATATAATGAATATATATAATTAATGATATATCTAATGATGAATATAATTCTGGAATTAAAATATACATACCTCTCATTTAGTTTTAATTCCATTAATATGACAAAGAAATGAAAGTAGCGTTCATGCGTACGTACGGCTTACCGTCTCCATGAACGGTGCATTTCATTTCTTACCTATAAATGATTATGTAATATTATAAATACATGTATATGATGGATATATATGATACATATTATATCCAAATCGGGAATTTCATTCTGGATATAAAGAACATTTGACCACACGAACAACATGTAATTGTAAGAAGTCCACTTTCGACTTAAGAACCAAATATTGACAAAACAAACATTATTAACTTAAATGCTTACATAATGTTTATAACATGGAAATAAGTGATATAAAAGGAATAATGAACTTTAAAAAGGTTCTTAATCAAGTATAAATTAACTCAAGTTTATTATTCAGGACGTTAAAGAACGATCGAGTCAAGTCGGACCCGAGGTAAGGGACTTCGTCGCAATCTCCTTTCATTGAGGCATATTTCGTTTTATACACAACGTTCTTTTATACGGTGTATAAACCCCTTTGACTTTTACTTTTATACAAAAGGAATCTTTTTCTACGAATCTTTTTACAAAATGACAAAAAGGAATGTTTCTTTTAATGTAAGTGGCGAAAACGACCTTTTCCGCCACCGCGAGTATTATTTGGCCTTTGGCTTTCTCAACAAGCCGTAATGTTTTTAGAATAAAATAAATACCATATACTCTTTTATGTATTTTGGTATTGAAAATGGTTTTGAAAAAGGATTCTATTATGTCAATATATTTATGATATATTGTGATTGAAATGTGGAAATGTTATCATTCTTTTATATTGGTTTTATATTTTATGATTTTATACTGGTACTTGGACATTTTAATGGGTGGTTACGTTATAAACCATATGACGGGTGGTGCCGTGAATACCAGGACGGGTGGTTACGTTATAACCTCCAATGCATTGGGTATGGAAGTCAGCCGTATGGCTATTCCATTAAGTATGTATGGAAATTGGTCGTATGGCTATTCCATTTAGTGATATGTGTGGAAGTGGACCGTATGGTTATTCAACTTAAGTATGTTTATGTCCCAAGTTACCTTTATAAATGTTATGTGTTCTTTTTATGGATTTTATGGTATTCCTTTGGTTACAAAAAGGTATATAATGATACTTTATTTAGTGAAGAGTTTTTTTTACAACTTCATGAAGGTGAAGGTATTACTTTGATAGAGTATACATGGTTTACTTGATTTTGAAAAACTAACAGCTTTCATTCTTTGTGTATCCCTTACTGAGCTTTTTATGCTCACCCCAAGTTTTTTTGAAATGTTTTTTCACAGGACTTAATGTGGAATAAAGTCAAGGATGGGATTAAGGGAATGTCATGCTATATAAAACATGGAACTAGACATGTTTCTTTTAAGAGTTTTTTTTATTATGGAAACTTAGTAGAAGTGAATACTTTGTAATCTTTTGAGATGTAATAGTTATGTTCTAATTCTCTAAAACTCTAAACCTGAAAAGATGCTCAACCTGAATTATTCATTTAATTCAATATTAAGTAAGGTTTAAGGCTGGGGCCTTATAGTTGGTATCAAAGGTCGGTTTAGACAACTTTAGGAGTTAGAAAAGTGTTAAATTATAATATGATTGAAATGATATAGCATTTACGGATTACTATGTTTCTTCGCCTAAGATATTTCTGTGTTCATAATGGCTTTCCGCAGAGGAAACAAAGCAGCTATGTTGGGACGACATCAGGAGGAAGATAACCTTCCAAATCATCAACCTGTGATGGTCGGAATCAGAACTGAATAGTTTGTTGCAGTGATGGCACAGTTGACTCAGGCTATAAATGGTGGTGGTATCCATGCACGAGATCAGCCAGATCAACCGCAGAGGAACATGTCAGTGGTGGAACATTTAATGAGGCAACATCCCCCATCATTCAGAGGATCATCTGACCCTGTGCAAGCTGAAGGGTGGATTAAAGCACTGGAGAAGTTTTTTTATGTCAAGGGGTGTTCAGAACATCAAAAGGTTAGTCTTGCTGTTGACCGTTTTGGAGGGTGAATCAGATCAGTGGTGGTCGATGGTGAAAAATATAAGGGATAGTGATGAGATTGAGGATCTTCACTGGGACGAATTCAAAGGTATGTTTCTTGAGAAATATTTTCCTAAGGTGGTTCGTCTTAGGATGGAAAAACAGTTCCTAGAATTGAGGCAGGAGGATGATTCAGTGGCTGCTTATGAAGAAAAGTTCACTCGATTGGCAAGGTATGTTCCAAACTTCATACGAAATCTTGATAGTAAAATAAACCGTTTTTACTGAGGGTTAAATCCAAATTATCGAAGGGATTTAGCTTCTCGTGAGTTCAAAAGTTATGAAAAACTTGTTTGATGTGCGAATAAGGTGGAAATGGGGTTTGCCGATGATCAGGTGTTCTATGACAAACAACAGAATAAAAGGTCTAGTTGGAAGGCAAAGGGGAAAAATTCATCAAAGAAGCAAGGAGGTAAGAAAAACAAATATCCATCCTGTGAGAAGTGTGGTAAAATGCATCCTGGAGAATTTTTATCCAAGTCTGGTGAGTGGTTTCGGTGTGGTAAGTCTGGTCATATTTCTCGTAACTGTAAGGAATATGATCAAGCAGGAAATGAAAAGCCAACGGTAAGATGTTTTAAGTGTAATGAAATGGGTCATTATGCAAACGAGTGTCCAACGAAGAACTCAACTGGGGGAATGCAGCCAGACTACAAGCAGAAAGGGGTGGTGAAATCCATTGCAACAACTTCAGCAGATGTTGACCTATCGAATGAAGTGGTATCAGGAATTGAAAAGAAGATTGGTGAATGCTCCAGTTTTGGCACTACCTTCCAGGAATGGTGAGTTTGTTATATACAGTGATGCTTCATTAAAAGGACTTGGTTGCATGCTAATGCAGAATGATCAGGTAATTGCTTATGCTTCACGACAGTTGAAAACTCATGAGGTAAATTACCCTACACATGATTTGGAATTAGCTGCTGTTGTTTTTCTTTAAAAATTTGGAGGCATCATCTGTATGGAGTCAAATGTGAAATATATACCGATCACAAAAGTTTAAAGTATATATTCACTCAGAAAGAATTGAACATGAGACAAAGGAGATGGATAGAATTAATCAAGGATTATGATTGTACAATTCATTACCATCCGGGAAAAGCAAATAAAGTGGCTGATGCTTTGAGTTGAAAAAGTAATGCTTCATTAGCAATGTTGCATTTGGAACGTGATCCTTTGGTTAAGGATTTGATGAAATTTGGCATAGAAGTTGTTGGTACAGGAAGTCCTTCTGTTTTGTTTCAGGTATCAGTGATATCTTCTCTATCAGATAGAATCAAGCAAGCACAGAAGCAAGACAGTGAGTTGCAGAAAAAGGTAGATCTGGTTCAGAAATGTATGTTGCCTGAATTCAACATTGATAATGATTGTGTTTTGAGATTTGGGAAGAGATTGTCTGTGACTTGTGATTCACAGTTGAAGAGAGAGTTGTTATGTGAAGCTCATAGTTCTCCATTTTCAGTTCATCCGGGGAGTACTAAGATGTATAGAGATCTGCGGGTGTATTACTGGTGGGATGGAATGAAAAGAGATATTGCTGATTTTACTGTGAAGTGTTTGACATGTCAACAGGTTAAAGCAGAGCGTTAGTTACCGAAAGGTATGTTCAGCCTTTAACAGTGCCAGAGTGGAAATGGGAAAACATATCCATGGACTTTGTTGTGGGATTACCGAGGACATCTCAAGGTAATAATGCAATCTGGGTTATTGTTGATCGCTTGACCAAATCTGCTCATTTCCTTTCTATATGAGATACTTTTTCCCAAGATCAACTTTCCCGTTTGTATCTTAAAGAGATAGTCAGGATACATGGAGTTCCCCTCTCCATTATATCTGATCGTGATCCCAGGTTCACATCTAACTTTTGGAAAGGCCTTCAAAAGTCGTTGGGTACTGAATTAAATTTTAGTACAGCTTTTCATCCTCAATCAGACGTGCAGTCAGAACGAACAATTCAGACCTTGGAGGATATGCTACGAGCTTCTTCGATGGATTATCAGGGAAGTTGGGACCAACATCATTCTTTGGTTGAGTTTTCTTATAATAACAATTTTAATTCCAGTATACAGATGGCACCATTTCAGGCATTATATGAAAAGCGGTGTCGAACTCCAGCATTTTGGGATGAAGTGGGTGAAAGGAAGATGATGGGACCAGAATTGGTAGAAGAGTTGGCAGAAAAAGTTCAGCTGATTCAGAAGCACATGAGAACAGCTCAGAGCAGGCAGAAGAGTTATGCGGATAACCGGAGGAAGGATCTATCTTTCGAGGTAGGTAATCATGTTTTTCTCAAGGTTTCTCCTTGGAAAAGTGTGATGAGATTTGTTAAGAAAGGAAAGTTGATTCCAAGGTTCATTGGACCATATGAAATTCTGGAGAGAGTTGGATTAGTTGCATACCGGGTGGCTTTACCTCCGAGTTTATCTCAGGTATACAATGTTTTTCACGTTTCGATGTTGAGAAAGTATATGCCAGATCCATCTCATGTTTTGAGTCCAGAGGTAGTTCAGCTGGAAGAGAACCTATCTTATGAGGAACAACCGGTCCAGATTCTTGACCACATGGAGAAAGTGTTACGGAATAAGGTGATTAATCAGGTAAAGGTTTTCTGGAAAAACCACATGATTGAAGAGGCAACATGGGAATCTGAAAATGCTATGAGGGATAAATACCCCCTCTTATTTTGATAAGTGAATAAAATTGCGAGGATGCAATTCCCAAAAGGGGGGGAGGATGTAACATCCAAGGTAAATAAAGTATAAATAATTTTCATATTTATTAATATTTACGAATTAAATATTAATTTTAATTAAAAGGGGTTTCTACGTTCGATAGCGTACTCGGTACGCAACGATGAGTTTATTTGAAAACTTACGTTGCACACAAGTAATAAAATAATATTATTTTAAATGTTAGTTAACAAGTAGCCATTGTACTGGCGGGAATGGATAGAAATAACTAAAATATGATTATATATGTTTTTAAATGTTTTTACATTTACCCAATAAAAGATAAAGGCTTAAAATACGGAAAGAGTTCAATTTTAGGCATTTATACCCTAATTTTCACGAAAGGTCCACTTATCACCTTTTGACGGAGAACCGTCATTAAATATAGTTTTGATCAATCTTATAAATTCTATTGGACCAAATATAACTCTTCTTTAGAATCGGGACATCAAAATTTACTTTGTGTAGATTTTTGGTACCTTTCTGATAAAGTTCATTTTTTTAATGAATAGTGTAAAATGTTGTATTTTAATTCAAAAACTATTTTTAATCTAATTTATTGATATGATTAGATTATCTTTTGAATTGGTTTTAAAGTGAAATTAGAAAATTTTTTTACCATTAAATCCAATAGTGGTCGTTGGAATTAATTTCACTTTGAAATCGGACTTAAACTAGTGTCAATCTTTTGATACTTATTATTTCATAAAAACACGCTATTTTCTCTGACAGCGGGAATTAATTATTAAATTAATTAATGTGACTTATATGTTTTGAATTTTGTAAAATAGACTTCATTTTTTAATTCGTAATATCAAATACAGCTTAGGGTGAATTTTTGGTAATTTTCTGAAAAACTTCAATTTTTGATGAATAGTGAAACCACTAAGTGGTACTTATAAAGACCGATTTTCCGTTTAAATGAAATTTTGCCATCATTGTGTTTTGAATTTCAAAAATCCAACATACATGGTTTTCATTAAGAAGTAAAATGTGGTTCAATGAGATTATAAATTTTTTTTGGTGAATAGTAACGTATTAAGTTCTTAATCGCGATTAGTGGTAATTAGTGTAGTTTAAGGTAAAAATAATGCTTTAATAATATGAAATGACCTATAAACATGTCCCAACCTTATTGGTTGTGTCATGGCCGACCAAGAAAAGCCATGTGTCAACTTGGGGACCCCATGGAGACACTTTGGTTGGGAAATGACATAAATAACTTTTTATTTAATGTAAAAGTAAAAATGACACAAACATAATATATTTTACGAAAACAATTTTTACATGGGGTTATAAAGATCAGATTTTTGATTATAAATAGTCATTGGAAATATAAAAAGATTTAATACATCATAGTAATTGTTTTATAATTTTTAGATATTAAATAATGTAAATTATTTATGACATAATAATGATGCAGCGATGACATCATTATTTGACGATTTAAATAAAATGGAATGATAATGTAAACTCTATGAACTACACATGTCCAAAACCAATTGTATGAGTGAATTTATAACCCTTATCACCTTATCCACTAATTATATCATTGTGGGACCTTTTAAAACCGAAACACATTTTCAAATAAAGTAATATTTCTTTACTTTCCAAAAGTGCCCCTCCTCTCCTCTTATGAAAGGCCCCCACCTCTACCTCATTTCATACACTCCTCAAGCCTTTGGCTCGGCCAACCTCTGCCCATTTACTCTCTCCACATCCCTCTCCTTATCCTAGAAGATTCCCTTTGGGCATAATCCTTTCAAAGGAAGCCTTTAGGCTCAAATCAAAAGGAGTTACACTTTTAAAGGTAATTCATTCTCTCATGTTCATTTGTTTTATTTTGTTTCTCCAACCCCCTAAACTCTTTTTATTTACTTCATTTGTAACAACACCAGTATGTTAAATATACTAGGATGTTGTTATAAGATTTATTTGAGCTACACTCTCACACAACTACATCAAATGGTTAACGAACATACGGTTTCCGTGGATGGCGAAATTCTGCCTCCCGAAACGATGATTGTTCAATACTCATTTAACACCTTCAAAGGTGGCCATTATGATGTCACTATTTTTATATATGATATATAATATGTTTATGTTTTCCTTAAACTTCTGTTCTTTTCATTTTGGGCATACCTTTATGGTTCCCATTATGGGTAAACACGATATCTTCATTTTATGAAGTGCGGACTACCGCCCCCTCAAAGTTATGTGATTCGTTAATGCCATATGTGGGACGTGTAAAGGATGGATTTAAAGTTATTATATATGATGTTATACTGGAATTATAATATAACTTTATATCATTATTATTTCTTTCCATTAAATTATGAGATAGAAATGAAAGTAGCGTTCATGCGTACGTACGGCTTACCGTCTCCATGAACGGTGCATTTCATTTCTTATCCCCAAATGTAATGTAGTATTAAAAGTACATGTATATAATGGAAATATATAATTAATGATATATCTAAATTATGAATATAATTCTGGAATTAAAATATACATACCTCTCATTAAGTTTTAATTCCATTAATATGACAAAGAAATGAAAGTAGCGTTCATGCGTACGTACGGCTTACTGTCTCCATGAAAGGTGCATTTCATTTCTTACCTATAAATGATTATGTAATATTATAAATACATGTATATGCTGGATATATATGATACATATTATATCCAAATCGGGAATTTCATTCTGGATATAAAGAACCTTTGAACACATGAACAACATGTAATTGTAAGAAGTCCACTTTCGACTTAAGAACCAAATATTGACAAAACAAACATTATTAACTTAAATGGTTACATAATGTTTATAACATGGCAATAAGTGATATAAAAGGAATAATGAACTTTAAAAAGGTTCTTAATCAAGTATAAATTAACTCAAGTTTATTATTCAGGACGTTAAAGAATGATCGAGTCAAGTCGGACCTGAGGTAAGGGACTTCGTCTCAATCTCCTTTCATTGAGGCATATTTTGTTTTATACACAACTTTCTTTTATACGGTGTATAAACCCCTTTGACTTTTACTTTTATACAAATGGAATCTTTTTCTACGAAGCGTTTTACAAAACTACAAAAAGGAATGTTTCTTTTAACGTACGCGGCGAAAACGACCTTTTCCTCCACCGCGAGTATTATTTGGTCTTTGGCTTTCTCTACAAGCCGTAATATTTTTAGAATAAAATAAATACCATATACTCTTTTATGTATTTTGGTATTGAAAATGGTTTTGAAAAAGGATTCTATTATGTCAATATATTTATGATATATTGTGATTGAAATGTGGAAATGTTATCATTCCTTTATATTGGTTTTATGTTTTATTATTTTATACTGGTACTTGGACATTTTAACGGGTGGTTACATTATAAACCATATGACGGGTGGTGCCGTGAATACCAAGACGGGTGGTTACGTTATGACCTCTAATGCATTGGGTATGGAAGTCGGCCGTATGGCTATTCCATTAAGTATGTATGGAAATTGGCCGTGTGGCTATTCCATTAAGTGATATGTGTGGAAGTGGACCGTATGGTTCTTCCAATTAAGTATGTTTATGTCCCAAGTTACCTTTATAAATGTTATGTGTTCTTTTTATGGATTTTATGGTAATCCATTGGTTACAAAAAGGTAAGTAATGATACTTTATTCAGTGAAGTGTTTTTTTACAACTTCATGAAGGTGAAGGTATTACTTTGATAGAGTATACATGGTTTACTTGATTTTGAAAAACTAACAGTTTTCATTCTTTGTGTATCCCTTACTGAGCATTTTATGCTCACCCCAAGTTTTTTTGAAATGTTTTTCACAGGACTTAATGTGGAATAAGGTCAAGGATGGGATCAAGGGAATGTCATGCTATATAAAACATGGAACAAGACATGTTTCTTTTAAGAGTTTTTTTTATTATGGAAACTTAGTAGAAGTGACTACTTTGTAATCTTTTGAGATGTAATAATTATGTTCTAATTCTCTAAAACTCTAAACCTGAAAAGATCCTCAACGTGAATTATTCATTTAATTCAATATTAAGTAAGGTTTAAGGCTGGGGCCTTATATCCCTAAAGTGGTGTTTTTGAAAATAATTACTATTTCATTTAAAATAATTAATAATCATCTATGTATTTATATTTGTTCAGTACTACTATGACTGTCACAAAAACTCCTAATCACAAGATGATATAGATGTGTTTAGAAATGAATGGCCAGCGTACCTGAAGGAAGAATGTAAACAAATAGTAAAATGAAGGTGAATTCCAACGAATTATGTTATCTTTATATGATCATTGATATCTCCCTTTTTTACACTTATTTAACTTCTATGATCACCCTTTATTATGTTTCATATCGTTAGATTATAAAGAATGGTTTTAGAAATGATTTGAGTTTCTAGTAAAGAATAACTTAATGAGAGACTCTTATGAATTACTGACATACAGAATACCGATAAAATGCATTTTTATTGTTTTGATACTTTAGGAAAATGATCCATGAGTTTTTTGTTACATGTAAGAATCAACCAGAACTCAATCCGACGCATGGTGTGACCGATATGGCTAAAACTGTCTGATATCAGTTTCAAATTGACATTAACATTACAAAACAACACAAGTGACATACGGAAAACTGAGAAAACATGTTTGGATTGTTTCGATACTTTAGTACAACGATACATGAGTCAATTATGACATGTACGAATAGAATTCACCTCAATCTGATGCATGGTGTGATCAGTATGGATAAAAGTGGCTGATATCAGTTTGAAATTGACTTTAACTTTAGAAAACAACACAAGTGAGATACGGAAAAATAAGAAAATGCCATCATATTGTTTTGATACTTTAGAAAAACGATACATGAGTCATTTTTGATGTTTACAAATCAACTGTACCTCAATCTGTTGTACGGTGTGACCAATATGGATAAAAGTGTCTGATATCAGTTTCAAATTGACATAAACTTTAGAAAACAACACTACTGAAATACGGAAAATCAAGAAAACGCATTTAGATTGTTTTGATACTTTAGGATAATGATCCATGAGTCATTTTTGACGTGTAAAAATTAACCTCACTTCAATCCGACGCACAGTGTGACCGGTATGGCTAAAAGTGTCTGATATCAGTTTCAAATTGACATAAACTTTAGAAAACAACAATACTGACATATATAATACCAAGAAAACGCATTCGGATTGTTTCAATAAATTATAAAAACGTTCCATGATTCATTTTTGACGTGTAAAAATCAGTCTCACCTCAATCCGATGCACGGTGTGACCGTTATGGAAAAAAGTGTCGGATATCAGTATGAAATTGACATTAACTTTAGAAAATAACACATGTGACATATGGAAAACCAGGAAAACACGTTCGGATTGTTTTGATACTTTAGGAAAATGATCCATGAGTCATTTATGAGGTTTACGAATCCTCCGCACTTCAATCCAACTCACGGTTTGACCAGTATGGTTAAAAGTGACTGATATCAGTTTCAAATTAACATTAACTTTAGAAAACAACCCAAGTGACATAGGAAAAACTGAAAAAACATATTTGTTTTGTTTAGATACTTTAGGAAAATGATCCATGAGTCATTTTTGACATGTAAAAATCAACCACACCTCAATCCGATGCATGATGTGACCGGTATGGCTATAAGTGTTTGATATCTGTTTCAAATTGACATATACTTTAGAAAACAACACTACTGACATATAGAATACCATGAAATCACGTTTGGATTGTTTTGGTACATTAAAAAAATGATCCATGAGTCATTTTTAATGTGTAAGAATCAACCGCACCTCAATCGGATGCATGGTGTGACCAGTATGGCTAAAAGTGTCTAATATTAGTTTGAAATTGACATTGACATTAGAAAACAACACAAGTGACATACGGAATACCGAGAAAACGCATTTTTAATGTTTTGATACATTAGGAAAATGATCCATGATTCATTTTTGAGGTGTAAGAATCAACCTCACCTCAATCTGACGCACTGTGTGACCGGTCTGGTTAAAAGTGTCTGATATCAGTTTGAAATTGAAATTAACTTTAGAAAACAACACAAGTGACATATCGAAATTCGAGCAACCACATTTTGATTATTTTGATAATTTATTACTATGATCCATGAGTCATTTTTGATCTATAAGAATCAACCACACCTCAATCTGATGCACGGTGTGACCGGTATGGCTAAAAGTGTCTGATATTATTTTCAAATTGACATTAACATTAGAAAACAACACAAGTGACATACATAAAACCAAGAAAAAATGTTCAGATTTTTTTTGATATTTATGAAATTGATCCACGAGTTATTCTAGACATTTACAAATCAACCACACCTCATCCGACGCACGGTGTGACCAGTATAACTAAAAGTGTCTGATATCAGTTTTTAATGGACATAAACTTTAGAAAACAACACACGTGACATACGGAATACTGATAAAATGCATTCAGATTGTTTTGATACTTTAGGAAAATGATCCCCGAGTCATTTGTGACATTTATGAATCAACTGAACCTCAATCTGATTCACGATGTGACCGATATGGCTAAAAGTGTCTGATATAAGTTTGAAATTGTCATTAACTTTAGAAAACAACACAAGTGACATAAGGAATACCGAGAAAACATGTTTAGATTGTTTTGATACTTTATGAAAACGATCCATGAGTAATTTTTGAGGTGTAAGAATCAACCACACCTCAATCTAATGCACGGTGTGACTGGTATGGCTAAAAGTGTCTGATATCAGTTTGAAATTGACATTAACTTTATAAAACAACACATGTAACATACGGAAAACTGGGAAAACAAGTTCGTATTGTTTTGACACTTTAGGAAAATGATCCATGAGTCATTTGTGATGTGTAAAAATTAACCACACCTCAATCCGACGCACGGTGTGATCGGTATGGCTAAAAGTGTCTAATATCAGTTTCAAATTGGCATTAACTTTTGAAAACAAAACAAGTGACATATGGAAAACCGAGGAAACAAATTTGTATTTTTTTGATACTTTAGTAAAATGATCCATGAGTCATTAGTGGCGTGCATGAATCAACTGCACCTCAATCTGATGCATGGTGTGACTGGTATGGCTAAAAGTTCCTGATATCAGTTTGAAATTGACATTGACCTTAGAAAACAACACAAGTGACATAGGGAGTACCATTAAAACACATTTGTATTGTTTTTATACTTTAGAAAAATGATTCATGAGCCATTTGTGAGGTGTACGAATCAACCGATACTCAATCCAACGCATGGTGTGACCGGTATGGCTAAAAGTGTCTGATATCAGTTTGAAATTGATATTAACTTTAGAAAACATCACAAGTGACATACAGAAAACCACGAAAACGCATTCGTATTGTTTTGATACTTTAGGAAAACGATCCATGAGTCATTTGTGACATGTAAGAATCAACCACACCTCAATCTGACGCATGGTGTGACCGGTATGGATAAAAGTATTTGATATCAATTTCAAATTGACATTAACTTTAGAAAACAACACAAGTGACTTACGGAAAACAGACCAAACACATTCGGATTATTTTGATACATTAGGAAAACGATCCATGAATCATTTGTGACATGTACGAATCAAATGCACCTCAATCTGATGCACGGTGTGACCAGTATGGCTAAAATTGTCTGATATCAGTTTCAAATTCACATTAACATTAGAAAACAACACTACTTACATATGGAATACTGAGAAAACACATTCTTATTGTTTTGATACATTATGAAAATGATCCATGAGTCATTGGTGACATGTAAGAATCAACCGTACCTCAATCCGACACACGGTGTGACCCGTATGGATAAAAGTGTCTGATATCAGTTTGAAATTGACATTAACTTTAGAAAACAACATAAGTGACATACGGAAAACCAAGAAAATGTGATCGAATTGTTTTGTTACATTAATCCAATGATCCATGAGTCATTTGTAATGTGTACGAATCAAATGCACCTCAATCCGACGCACGGTGTGACTGGTATGGCTAAAAGTGTCTGATATTAGTTTGAAATTGACATTAACGTTAGAAAACAACACATGTGACATACAGAAAACTGAGAAAATGCGTTCGGATTATATTGATACTTTAAAAAAATGATCCATGAGCCATTTTGGATGTGTATGAATAAACCACACCTCAATTCGACGCACGGTGTGACCTGTAAAGCTTTTCATTATATAACGAATCAGTATTTATTAAATGATATAAATCATCCAAAAACATATTGATTTTATATTATTCTGTTTTGTTGTTATCAGAATGAAAACATTTGTGTTTATCATTTCCATATTTTAGTTTCACATTTCCATATTAATGTATTCTTTTATATTAATGTTTTATTTTACATCATTATTGTATTAGTAACATAATATTTGTTTTCTTATATAGGTGATTTTTTCCCTTGAGTCCGGATGCTTTGTTCTGCATCAAATACCTTGACCGTCAATTTTTGATAGAGGATCACGAATATCAAAGGATGAAACATTAATTTTTATAACTGTTGTTGGATAATTGTAAATGTAACCATGTAAAACATTGTTTGAAATGTATAGAGCAAAGTGTTTTTTTGTATTCATGATGTTAAGTAAATATATATACCACTATTTGTAAAAATATTGTGCATGCTTTTTTGTCTTTCGGTTCTTGGTTCGTGTGCAAGTGTTAGTTTGTGTAGGTGTGCAGGTGCTAGTTGTGAAGGTGCAGACGAGGGAGCCTTTATCAGCATTAGAAATGTGATATTAATGCCAACGTAGATAAAGGGGGGGTCCCCTTTATCAGTGCTTCTAAAAGTGCTCATAAAGGCCACCTTTATCAGTGCTTTTCAGATCACTAATAAAGGGGACCCCCGTATCTATGCCAGCATTAACAGCGCTTTAGTAGCGCTGTTAATGTCAGTTTTTAGCGCCGATAAAAGGCCATGTTGTAGTAGTGATGTTTAATGTTGCTGCCACATCTCCATGTTATGATTATCATTCATTATCATGAAATTATGTTCATGTTTCTATTGTTCTCCATTGATATTCCTATTTTCTAACATGTATTTTATTCCTCATTTTATTCGATGTTTATTCTCTTACTGGGCTTTATAGATCTCCCTTTTCTTGTGCATATCCTCATGTTATCTAATGCAATGATAAGTACGATGGAATGTAGTTGTCTTTGAAAGGAATTTTTCAATATGATGTTGCATTTTATGGTCTAAGTTGCTATGTAATGTTCCTAATCCCAAAAGACAATAGATATCTCTAACTTCTATGTTGTATCAAGTGATGTTTTTATTTAATAAATTATGTTTAAGTGTGAAATAAAAGCAAGGTTGTTTTTTGTCTGAAGTTTGAAATCAATTTTTTTTTATTATGGTGGGATGTTGGGGGATGACCATAGGAAGAACTAATTTTATCGATGATTATAATTCTTCCTTGTTTTACATGTCTTGACAATGTGGTAAGGCAACAATGTGGCCCAATAGAGCAATTTCTAGGAAGATCAAAGCCTTATTCCCATGGACTGGGGATGGTGATGTTTTGATGACCCCAGATTCATGATTCCTATCTAGATTTCGGGTAGTAGAAATATTTATGGAAAATGTGGAGGAGAAACGATAGTTTTAAAGAAAACACACATTACATGGCATGTATTCTGGAATCACATGTCATGTGGGGACCTACCTGTAGCTCTAGGTTTTCTATGGAAGAGCTAAGTATTACATTCCATTTGGTATGAAACACCCTCAATGTGTCCTATTACTACAATAATTCAATATATCTCAAAGGGTACATGGGCACAAGTTGAGTAAACATGCAAATGTGTGTACTAAAACATGGCTGGGGAACATATGATGAGTCGTGTAGTCGGACATGGCCATATATACATAGGCTTTGGAAGAGGAACATAGACATGTAAACGGGAAGGTCTAAATTTTTTGATACATTTTTTTCCTTAATTAAAAAAAATTACTTTATATGAGAGAGATTGTGGACCTTCATTTCTTCCAATTTGACCTATAATATTTGAGCCCATTCCCTTAACCCATCACCTTGTGGTTATAGTGAATAATTACATCCTCATCTCTAGATTATGATCCTATCTTGTGGATGAATCTAAAATAGAGTATTTGGTTCCCCTCAATGAGACTAGGGTGTGATCCTATATCATTCCTTTATATGCCTGAGGTGGAGGGTTTGGAATTACTGTATATATCAGACAAAAGGTATCGATCTCACATCTAGAAGGCCATTTTAGTATGGTTCTCTTTATCTTTAGGCATATAACCCCTACATAGAGGGTGATCAAAATTAGGTTTATGGTGTCCCCTAATGGTTCATGGAGTGATCCCTTATCTGACTATTGAGATATTAAAATATCAAGGGAGTACATTCTGCTTAGGACCGAAATATCATGACCACATTGATGATAATAACTATAGATTACATGTCTTGTGGAGTGATTACTCAAAGAAGAAGCGTTAAGTAGAATCCATGAGGAGCATCCTATTACATGGAGTATTGGTTGAGAGAACTAGATTTTGGTTGTTTACAGTGAGTATATTTGGGTTTTCTTTATTATGTTGTTATTATTAGATGATTAATCTTGATGAATTATGATGACTGATTTTGGGGTGTCCTACTAGATATTTTCATTCTCACCTAAGCATGGAAACATTGCAAAAATGTTCTGTCTTATGAAGATGAAGACCCTTTTGATAGTTTCTTACCAGGATATAGAGTGGGTAGAGAATAGTTGGTATAGGAAGATAGAGGTATTTTTAGGTAGTTAAATTTGATAGTTGTTCCCTCCTTTTGAGCACGGTGGACTCTCTTTAGTTTTTGGTTGGGATTTAATTTATTCTCTTTATCTCTTATAGTATCTTTTCATTATACATTAATGTGGGATATATGTTGTTCCTAAACATACAGTTTTATTAGTTTTTTATTTCTCATTAGTATATATGTTTGGAGACATTAGTGTCTGTAGGTACAGTAGAATAATTCCTCCCATGTATGGGTTATGCCTACATAATGATGGTTTCAATCCCCTAGCCTATTTTAGGTGGGATTATGGTAGTCACCCAAAGATTTACATTGGATATATTGGCCTTGATGGATCAGGTTGTGACATAGTGCTATTAAATGATTTGGTTCTTTATATAGAAATAAGTATAGATTTTTCATTTATTTAGATTAAATTCGGCTTTATGGATATAGTGTTAAAGTGTTTTTGCCATCATATTTCAGGATAGAGAGTATAGTGTTAGTGCGGTGACTGATTTACCCATTCACTAGGACTTTGATAACATTCTTGTTCAATCTGTACATATAGAAATTGGTTATAGGGAACAACATTGGTACATCCATCATATATGAATGAGTTTTGTTATCCATGTACTACTAGTCTCAACTCCCATGATATTATTTTTGACTTTGGTGCATCTTCTTTATTTTAGTTTGGATTCATTAAAATATCGAAATAGAATGCAACAATGTAATCAGGTTGAAGATCCTTCCAGTGATGATTGTTTAGTACATGGGATTGTATTGTAGGTGGTATCTCTTCATGAAGACACTTGAATGGCAGATGAAAACCATTTTAGAAAGTCTTATTTTCGGTTCCATTGAAATATTATGGATTATGGTGACTCAGTCATAGGAAAAGATAACTACCTCTAGGCTAGAAATCAATTTTAACTTCAGAGAGGAGTTATATATTGTTATGTTGTGATTAGTATCGATCCTGGTGCTTCTGCATCTACATGAGAGCAGTATGACCATGTCAGATTATTCCTGGAGGTTTATTTATATCTCATGATATTCTATGGATATGTTTTTAGATCCATTCATTAGGATATTTACCTTTTATATGGTCTTACATTGAGATATCAGGGCCTTAGTGATATCTATTTTCATTATCATCTATGTTAGATTTCTTGAGAGAGCCTTAGTAGTGTAGATATTCATGGAAGAGGAGACACCAAAATTGGGTTCTTGTAGTTTGATCTGATGTCCAAAGACCTCAAAATTAGTTATTCAATAATAGGAATATGTATAAGATAATTCTAGATGCTTAAGAAGATGATCCCATGATAGATGGTCAGTTGTTCTGGGCTCACTTGGTGGCTAGAGTCACCTGAGGGAGAGGTGATATTTATTTTGTGATGGTTGGGGAAATATTGATTTGGATTTTCTAAATAGCCATAAAACCTTTAGAGATATGGTCAAGGGACCATCAAGGTAGAGGCATATTTTGGAGTAAAGGGTTTCTTAGGAATGTGGATTTGGAAGAGGGGTCAATAGAGAAGTAGTAGGTGACATATGAATTGAGTTGTTTCCACCACCACCCCTAGGATGTCCATTCTAGGCTCATGCCTGAATGGTCTAAAGGCCTTCATTTTTTATTGATTTTTAATAACCCCCTTTCAATGGTTGAAAGGGAACCCTTACAAGGCCTGTAGGCTCAAGGATTACATGGCCTGTATGCTTAGGAGATTACATGACCCGAAGGTCTTAGAGAATTCAACCAAACTATCTACGAGGAACTGCCCCTCCCCAGCATCTACATCTTGATAGTAGATCTCTACCTTTTCATGACCGTCTAGCTAGGATTATCGTTCAAGCACATGCTAGTACCGATGGCATAGCCATACCCTCTCATTCTGAAAATCCATTTGGCTCTGCTCTGGTGTGTGCACCTTCTTTGAATCCTCATCTGGGGCTGCTCCTTTTTTGTAGTGTGTCTTGGGCCTACATTCAAGTGGTCATAAGTCCTTGGGGTGGCCCGAAGTCCTTAAGGTGGCCCGAAAGACTTGAGAATCAATTGGCCCGAATGCCTTGGGTGGCCCGAAAGCTTTACAGGACCCGAGGACCAAACTGGTGGCCCAAAGGCCTAGATGGATGAATATTTCCTGCTGCTACAGAACCAAACAGTGCCTCCTGTAGTGACTGTTACAGTACTACTACAGTAACATGGAAATATTCCTCCACCCAAATTTGATCTCGGGTCTCTTGGATGCACCTAGCGAGTCCTCACCAACTAGGCTCATGAAGGTGGTGTGAAATGATGTGGAAGGCTATAGGATTTAGAGATCAATGACCTATATGCTCTAAAAAAGAGTTGATTTATGATCTATTTCAACTCTATATTTTTATTTTTATTGATAGACACGGGTGTGAGCCACTCATTTCTTGCAATTTATCTAGTTCTTGACATAGAGATTTTGATTTATCCCTTGAATCAAACCATGTTTTAAACACTTTGAAAAGTGGTGACTTAGTGATCACACACTTCTACCAAGAGTATGAACTAACACTTATCATATAGAGATTCATATGTGATTTTGTTTTATAATTGCGATGACTCCTTACATCATCATCATTGTTATGGACTTGATATCCATAGTTCATTCAAGATTTTTCTATTTTATTTGAATGATGTAGTGTATCTATGGTGAATGATCAATGTATTATTTTATGGCAGATAATGAAACCCAGTAATTTTATGATTGGATCACATGTAGGAGTTCGTATATGATAACTTAATAATTAGATAGCATGACTCAGGTACCAGTAGACTTGATGGGATACTAATTTCCTATGGTGGTGGTGGAGTAGTGGGATGTGTTTCCTAAGGATGTGTTAGGAGTACCTCCTAATTGAATAATAAAAACCTTTATTCAATTACTCTCTAGTTGAAACCTAATTACTAAAATAGACTACCAGATGGAACATATAAATATTCAAGAGATGAGGGAACAATTTGAGGACTAATTGTGGAATAGATTCGTTAATCCATGTTCTTCCACATGGGAATCACCAGTATTGTTTCCCAATAAGGTGGATATGATCTTGAGTTTGTGTGTGGATTATCTATTGCTAAAAAAATTGATCGGGAAGAATATGTAACCATATTAAGAATCAATGACCCATTAGATCAGTTGTAAGGAGTATGATGGTTCTCAAACATTGACCTATGATCTGGCTATAACTAGTTATGAGTGTGAGATGAGGACAAACTAAAGAGGACAATTAGATTTAACTATATTCTATATGAGTAATTGGTGATTTTAATTTGTGTGAAGAATTCCCTAGTAGAGATTATATTAATCATGAACCAGATCATCAATCCCTTCTTAGACCCTTTTTTAAGGTATTCAATGATGATATCCTAGTTTAATCTATGTTATAGAAGGATAAGATGAGGAACTTGAGGATTATTATATATACGCTATATGATAACTATCTATATGGTAATCTATTGATGTGTTAGTATGGTATTTTCTGGTTCACATTCTGGGAAATGTATCCTTGACTGATGGAGTAACAGTGGCCCCAAAAATGGTTGATGTGGTTTTATCATAGGATCCACCCAAGAGCATGATGGAGGTGAGGATATTTTTTGGGTTAAGATACAAGGAAAAGATATTTTTCCCAAGTTTTCTACGATATCAGCACATTTTATTTTATTGACTCGAAAATAGATGCCTTTTTTTAGATACAAAGGTGCCAAAAATATTTTCACGAGTTAAAGGAGTGGTAGAAAATGACACCCATCATTGAATTTCAAGATTAGGGTGTTGAGTACATGGTGTTCTGTGATTCCCCTATTATAATAATTTGTTTGATCTAAACAAGAGGTGGGATATGATTTACTTTAGGTATTGAAAATTAGGACCACATGAGAATAACTATGTGACCCACATGTTTGAGATTTCAATAGTAGTCTTCACCTAGAATATATGGAAACACTACCTTATGGGTGAGAGGTTTATAATCTCCTCTAACAAAAACAGTCTCATGTATATATTCTTATAAAATAATATTCAATTCAAATAGAAGTGATGACTATATTACCTCTAGGAAAATGAATTAATGTTAGTCTATATTCCTGGGAAGGTGAATGTGCTAGAATACACTCTCAGTAATAGACAATATTATCAGTTTTTGGCTAAGTAATCAATGCAATTAACATCATTCAAATATCCATTATTGGCCAAGGATAGTTCTTTATATATTTATTTGATAGTAGTTACCTCAAAATCTTTTATAGTGTTTTAGGGAATCTCAAAATGTAAACACCAACTATAATAACATATAAACTATCATAACCACTAGAATATATCATAATTTGTTTTCTATTGGTTGTGAGCATGTTATCCTATACAGAGGATGAACTATGGTACTAGTGACATTGGGGGAGGATATTATGAGGGATTATAATACTTCCCATTTGGATATATATTTACGTGAGAAAACATTGTATCTAGACCTCTGATGTATGATTTGGTGTTATGGTATGAAGAAGTGTGTAGAAGAGTCTGTATCTTGATTTGTCACTTATCAGTGGGAGAAGGTGGAGAACCAAGTTCTACTCGGATTTTCCAAACCCCTTAAGTTTCTTTAGTGAAAGAGTGATGGAATGTCTATATAATTAATGATGTGGTTACCATGTACTTCTATAGGTCAAAATTCCATCTGGTAAATGATACACCAACTCACCAGGTCGTACCACTTCTATGTAATTAAAGAGTAGTGGTTAGTAGAGATATTGAGATTCCTCAACATTTAAGATATAGTCAATATATATAGAGTCCCCTCAATGATATTTTCAAACCACGATTCTCCCTTCACATCACCATTATGGATAGGGTTGTATCTATCCTTTAAGACATAGTTGCGTTTGATTAGGGTGCATCACCCCCAGAATAAAATCAATAATGAGTGGACCATTCAGGCTCTAGAGAAAATGTTAGGAGAATGAACGTAAGACTTTAGATATAGTTCGGAAGGTCAATCACTTGTTATGACTAAGTAGATGAGGATAGTGATGTTCTTCATGTGTTGTCTTTTTATTTTCAAGGAATGTCTTTATAAATCACATCACCTTGTATCTTGAAAAAAAAAATATTGAGGATTATTTTAAAAAGGATCAGATCCATGTTTTCAAAATAATTGGGCCCACGTATTCAAGAGAATTGGACATGTGTTTTATGAACAATAAGATTCACTCTGTCTATCATAATGAGTAATTGATCGTTATCTGGGAATAGAGAATTAGTTTCATGGAGAATTAATCATTCTAGAAGTAGATTCTCACCAGATTCAATTTGAATTATTTGTTAAGGAAGTGGTTATTTTGATGAAGTATCTGAGTCTTATGACTATGATAAATTTAATTGTGAGGATGATTTAATATTTTTTATTATATATAAATCATATTATGATTGGATAAATTGTGATGCAAGCTTGATGGTAGTATGGGACAGTAATATGTGGTACCAATTGAAAAGGTGACTCCATTTGAAAATATAGTGATGTTTGAAAAGGTGGTTAAAATTGAAAAGGTGGTTCTGATTGAATTGATGCTGCTGATTAAAGACTGATAGGTGGTGCTGATTATTTTTAGAATGATCATACCTAGAGAAAAACGTATTCTATAAAATCTTATCCAGGTAAATCGTACTCATAATGATCCTACCTAGGAAGATCGTATCGATACCAATCGTATTTTGAAAAGAATGAACTTGGGATGAGAAGAAAAAAAGTATCTAAAATTAATGGAAAGATATGATACTTTCCAATATGTGTATGATAATGCTAAAGCTGTTCTCAAATGAATTTAATTTTATGAAGGAATTCATGATACAAGAACAAGTTTGTGAATGAAGTTATTTTCTGTGAATGAAGAGAAGATAAGGAGAGAATGAGATCAAAAATGTATTAAACCATTTCAAAAGGGTTGAATTGCTTTGTTGGTTTCCAAATAAATCAAGAGAAGAGGAGAATATGTTGTTTTGAATCTCATGTGGGTTATGAGAAAAATAGAAGGATATTTCTAAATGAATTTTTAATGGGGAGATGTACATTCAAATGAATAATTTTGATTCAAATAAATTCTGAGAATTTTTTTCATTAAATTAAAATGGTATGCATTATTTTATACGTTTGTTTACAATTGATACAAAGATTTGTGGTGATGAAATTAGGATTGAGAAAAATCAGACTCATATAGATATCAGTCTTCACAATTGAAATTAGACTCAACGGTTGAAATCATTTTGGAAATTCAAATTAAGGGCATAAGAAAGAGATGACGTTTGAAGAAGAATAAACCAGGTTCTAAAAGATTTGATGAATTCAAAATATGTCCCGAGATATTTTGGGAAATTGAAATTTTTGTGAATTTGTGTGTGGGGTAAAGTTGTTTGGGACTCCCAAAAAAATCCATTTAAGGCACACCTACAAAAGGAGAAGTACTTTTTATATTCTGTGAGTTGGTACTCTTCACTACAGTTGAAAGTGAAGCACCACTTTTTCTATGAGAGGAAGAATATTTCATGTTGAAATTTGTTGAATACATTTCAATGGAGAGAAGACATAGGAGACAATACATGGTCATAACTTTGTTTTCATCTAATCATCATACTTATGTTTTAGTATACTCAATGGATCATCAAATTCAGCATGTCAGTTGTATTCATCTGATCATCATATTCGGCTTGTAAATTTTATTCAGGTGATCATCGTATCAAGAAAGATTAATTGGATTCAGGATTTTCGTATTGGATTTCTCAGACCGAGGAATAATCTTACTGGTTTTTAGCATACTCATAAATTGATGTGGTTCCAATTCATTTCCATTTTATTCTAAAAGAAAATCAGAAAACGGAAAATTAGACATAGTTTTCCATAACAAAGTAAAGGTGGTTCAAACCTTCATCTAGGTAATAAAGTGAATAATTTTATTTGAATTGAATACATTTTTTGAATTAAAAATAATCCTAAGTAACATGAGTTGTTACAAAAACATTGTATTACCCTATTTCTGCTAAGAGGGTGCACACATACTTTTGAATTTCCGTTATATTAATACATTATTAAAAGGTAATATCCTACTCATTGTAAACCAAGGATTATTTTCTAGTGGATTATATGGTATTATATATTCTCCAAACCATACTAATGACATATTTATTAGTATTGAATAATGAACCTTATAAATACCTGTGTTCATATGGATGTGCGTTTGAAATGTTTTCAGTAGGGAATGAGATCTTTAATAGGAGGTGATGTTTGTGTCATTTGCAAGGAAATAGAAAATAAAAAGCAATATGGATTCACCCATTCCCTTCTCAATGATATAATTTTTAACAGTGGTGACATTTAAATGGTATTAGAGTGTAGGTTACCTTCGCTTATTACTATCTAATGGAGAACTTTAATTGTGTTCCCAGTAAAGTTTTTCCGGTATTTGATGTAAATAATTTTCATATCTAGAATGATAGAGTGTTTCCCTATCTTGACTCTATTATTTATAATGTCCATGATGCAAAAACAGTTTGGTTTCATCCCATTAATGATAAAGCTCCTCATACATCTGTTGATAAGAAGAATATGGAGAATGACAGAATGGATAAGAATGGTATATTTTCATCACATTCAAAAATTGAATTCTTGAGAGTGAAAGGTGTCACTACAACAAAATGTATATGGGATAAATTTAAAAGAATATATGAGGGCATAAAAAATGTGAATAAGTAAAAAACTAAAAATCTATATATTGAAATATAAATAAAATAATATTGGTGAGCATAAATTTAGTGAGGAATTCTTCACCAGGAGGAATGATATTTTGGGTACTATAAAATGTATTAGTGTATAGATGGATTAATCTATAGTTATTGAAAATATCATGAGTATCCTACCAAAAAAATTCGATGAAAAAGATTCTTCATTATATAACAGAGATCTTGAAACATTATCTCTTAGTGATTTTCATAGAAATTATATAACATATTAAATGAGAAGAGGGAAAGTTATGGGAAGAAAAACAAAATTCGATAGAGAAATGTTTATCATGGTTTCAAAGATGGATATGCCAAATAAGATTCATTTTGAATAAGAACATGGAAAATTTAACAATAAAAATTAGGTATGCAAAAACCAGGACAATATTTATCCTTGTTTTCTAAAAATGTCAAAAGAGTTACAAGAAAATACCCTGGGAAACTTTCCTTGAAATGTTATGACTGTAGAATAGTATGCCATTTTGCGGATAATTTCCCTGGGAGAATGAAAGAATAAGATAATGAGGAAGAAGAATGAAATAAAATATGATCATGGAATAACTAGGGTGATAAAGGAAATTAATATTCCACAGTGAAATATTGTAAATTATTCTATTAGAAAATATTAATATTCTAATCTAAAGATGAAGAAAAATAAGTCAGTGACACTAAATCCAAAAAATCAGTTGAATATGGTAATGAAAATACTTTTATTTCAATAGTGAATGATGAAGAATTAAAATGAATTACTTTTAAAGAATAAGAAACTCAACTTCAAATTCATTTAAATGTATAATTGAAATAATTTTTTGAATTATCAGAAAGCTTGAAAATAAAAAAAATATGGAAGATGAATTCTATTCATCAATTATTAAAGAATAATTTTTTGATTAGAATGTGAGGCTGGTAAAATAGATTGAACATTTTAAGAGGTATCTTGAAGAAGAAAATAATTTTAATCATAATCTTGAGGTGAAGCTGAAAGCCAAAGAAGAAGATTTGGAGCTTGTCCAACCAAAAACATTCTAAAGTGGAATTGAAAAGTACAGGTATCAAAAACACTATTACTAAATATTGATACAGTTCTCAGAGTGAGAAAGATTAAAAGGTTTAATAAAAATTTTCATCAATGGGGGAGAAGAAATATGAAGTTGGTTCTAAGGAGAAGAAATATTGAAATGTTATGTATGTGGCCAAAGTGAAGAGTTTAGAAGTCAAAAAACATCCTGAGTCTGAAAAAATATTATCGGTATCCAAAAAACTTTGGAATACTTATAATTATATTAAGGCTAAAATGAATAATAAGAATCTGATTGACAATATAAAGGTTTCTTGCTAAAAAAATAGGGAGATGAAAGTGGCTGATAAATGTATTCACAGTTTCAATCAAATTCGATGTTCAGAGGAAACAATTATTTTTGTTGATAGTTCTGGTATTGTGGTGGATTCAGACATACAGAAAGTATGTGTTGGTTTACGTGAAGAAATTACTATTATCCCTCAATTTGTGAAGGGAAAATATTTAGGGGGAATCAATTACCTCAATAGAATAAGACTGAGAAAGTTTCTATGAAGAAGTCTAAAAAGAGTGGAATGAGGATTGAATTTTTTTCCAACTCATGGAAACTAATATTGAATGAGGTGAATAACCTGGGAACCTTGAAAAAGTATATCTTGTATTGTCACTAGCACAAAAATAATCTAAACAATACTCAAAATCCGTAAGTGAATAAAGAAAAGAAAGAAAAAAAACTCTTGTTGAAACTAAATTGAATGCCACACAAGGAGAATGACCATGGATACTCGATAATGGTTTTTCTTCTCAAATGATAGGAGACTTGAAACTATTGAATAATTTGAATGATTGTAAATAAGGAATTTGGAAATTTGGAAATAATTAATACTTGAATATAAATGGTGTTGGATTAGACATCATTGGAAAAGAAAAGAATAATTCAAGAAAACATTGTATTTTTATGGGCTGAAAGAAAATTTTCTATGGATTTCAAAATATTGTGATGAGTTTAAAAATGTTATCTTTATAATATATTGGTTTTTTACCAAAATTTTAGAATATAGTAATATTATTACAAGAGGCCAACATACAAAATAAAATTTGTTTTTGGCCGGTGATATAAATAAATCTTATTACATGAGTATGGTGGAAGAGAATCAATTATTGAATTAAAGGATGGAACACATGGGGTAGAGAAACATGGGAATGTTATCTTACAAAGATAGTGTCTTATACATTTCTAATTTTCCAAGATGAAGATATTGGTGTTTCACTATTTTTCATTAATGAGTAATTAGAAATGTTGTTCATAATAATGTTGATATTTTTTCAATAAAAACCCTAGAGATGATTCATTCTACTATTTATAGGATGATGAGTAAACAATAAAAAAATTTAGATAAGTAATTCATCAATTTCATTTATGATTTTACTCTCATTACTTGTGTTATGTATATAACACATAAATCAGATGCTTTGAAAATGATTAATGTTTCAAAATGAAGGCTGAGAATTAATGTGACTATTCAGAGAAGAAGTTCATAACAGAAAATGGTGGTGAATACAAAAGTAATTAATTAGAATGATATATGGAGAATCATGGAATTAATCTTGAATCTAGTTCCTCATACACCCCACAAAAATTGATGTTTCTGAAAGAAAGAATAAAAGTTGGGTGGAAATAGGAAGAACCATATTAATGGAACATGACCCCTCTCATTACTTTTGTAGGCAAGTCACGAGTGCTTCTATTTATATTCAGAATAGTTTTTTTCTATAGAACATATTCATATATGAATATATATAAATTGCTTTATGAAAAAACTCCAATATTGAAACACTTTAGCATTTTCGGGAATCCATTTATTTAAAAAAAGGTTGAAACTATGGAACATTTTAGAATAAAGGAGAAGATAAAATATTTCTTGGATATGCATTCAAAGGAAGAGGATACAAATTCTTCCAACAAGAAAAGAAAGGAATTGTTGATTTTGTTGATGTTAAAGTAATTGAAAAGGCAGAAGAAGATAAACATGATCAGGTCTATAAGGAAGTTGACCAAGTTGAATAATACAATTCTGATAAGGATATAGATAATTGTATTCCTACTAAAGAAGAAGAATCACACTCATCAATTTCTATTGATGAGGAAAATACTCAAAAATATCATCCTAGGATAAGTAAGAAAGTGGAATCTCAAAATATAATTGTTTAAAAACATCAAAATGTTCACATAATAATAAAACAAATTCTATTACACATACTTCCCCATATTCAAAAGTGGAACATAATGATGTGTAAGATGATTTTTATTATATACAATGAGATCATTCCACGGTTAATGAATTAAATTAGGTTGAATGAACAACACGTGGGAAATTATACCCAATCTTGAAAACAAAAACATCATTGGCACAAAATTGGTTTTCCAGTACATACTGAATGATGAATTTGAAGTAATAATAAACAAATAAAGATTTGTTTGAAAAATGTTTTCACAGATTGAAGGAATTGATTTTGATGAAACCTTATCTCCAATGTCCAGATTGGAAAAAAATTTAGTCTTTCTTGATACTGCTAAAAACAAGGCTACTTGATCTTTCAAATTGATGTTATATCTATATTCATGAAAGGTTATCTAGAAGAATATGTTTATATTGAATAAACTTGGGGATTTGTTTTTGAGAAATATTAAAGCTATGTATTCATATTGAAGAAATATTTTTATGGTCTAAAACTAGAATCGAAGTTATGGTATTCCAAATTGTATACATTCTTATGTAGATTGAATTTAGAGAATGTAATAGTGGATAAAAATCATTATATCCTAGAATGGAAAGAGTATTACCTCATTGTAATTGTTGATGTTGATGATATTATATTTTTCGGGAATGATGAATGATGTTGTAAAATATTTTATGAAGACATGAAAAAGAAATTCGAAATATCTATGCTGGGAGAAATAAAATACATTCTTGGTTTAAAAATCATGAAATAGAAAGAATACATTTTTCTCTCCCAAGAAAAGTAAGATAAAAAAATTCTCAAGAGGTTCATCATGGAAAAATCAAAACCTATTTCTACATCGATTTCTACAGGAACAAAGAAATGAAAAGATTGAAAAGAAAAATAATTTGACCAGAAAGAGTTTCAAAAGATTATTAGAATCCTATTTTATTTTATTTCCTTAAGACTCGATATTGTTTATGTTGTTACCAAATGTGAAGGATTTTGGAGTTCTCTAAAGGAATCCCATCTTATTATTGTTAAAATAATTCTCAGATACATCATAGGCACAACTGAATACAGATCAGTTATTTTATCATAGATATTATTGATTTTTTTAGGTATTCAAATTCATATTGGGTAGGAAATATTGATAATAGAAGATCCACATCTGGTGGAGTATTCTTTATGGGAATGATTTTTGTTCATTGGAATTTAAAGAATCAAAGTACCATAACTCTCATTATGGCTGAATTTGAGTATGATTATTCAACTCAAGATGCTACTCAACTCTTGTGTATGAAAACGCAATTGGCAGATTTACCTATTGAAGTGATGTTACCCTTACTCTAGGGTAGTGATAATCAAAGCACAATCAATCTCACCCAGAATCCATTTTAACATTTTCGTTCAAAACATATGGATATCAAATATTATTTCATCAAATTGCATGTAGAGAAGAATGAATTGAATCTAAGGTATGTTCCAACATCAAAAAAAGTGGGTGAAAATTTCACAAAATTTATTTTTGAAGGAATTATTCTCAAAATTGAAGAAGAAAATAGGTGTTAAACCACATTCTCATCATGGTTGAGGTATTTGTTTATGTCCCCTATCTCGTATTACATTTTCACTGTATTGAATAGGGGGGATTTTATTATTTCATAAATCTATTTCACAAAAGAGAGAGTTATGGGAATTCTGTAAAATCAACATTGTTTCATGAGTGAACTATTCTGATTATTTTCTCGAGTGGTTGTGGGGAATAAATTATTTTTTCTTCCAAGAAGGATGAAGAATTGTTGAAGAAGAATGCTGATGGTATTTTCATAATCACTACATTTGGAAAGCATGGATTTTGTGGTTAGTGATTATTATTTCCTACAATGAGTTACATCACATAGGATTTGAATTTTTTATAATTTATCCATTGCCTACGAATAAAAAGTTTAGTGAATTATGATACTTTGTTGAAAAAAAATCCTAATTGGGTGATTTTTAGGACCAAGTTGATGAGTAAGGTGATTTTCTCCATGTTTTGTATTTTATTTCCAAGGAATGGTTTTGGAAATTTCATCACTTTGTATCTTAGAAATACTCATATTGAGGATTATTTTCAAAAGAACCAGATCTATGTTTTCAAAAAAAATCAGATCCACGTTTTCAAGAGAATTGGATTTCTGTTTTTTGAACAATCAGAATAAATCTATCCATCATAATGAAGAATTGATCATTATCAGGAAAGAGAGAAACTATCTCATAGATAATGCATCATGCTAGAAGTAAATAGTCACCAGATTCTCTCTAAATTCAATGTGAATGAAGTGGTTATTCTGATGAAGTATTAGAGTCTACTGAAAATGATAAATTTAATTGTGACAGTATTTTTTAGATTTATGTTTCATATAAATCATACGTTGATTGGAGATCCTATAATTCTTGATTTATGGAAGAAAGTGGGAGTAAAAGGTTGTTCCAATTTAAATGGTGGTTCCAATTGAAAATATGGTGACGATTGAAATGGTGGTTCTAATGGAAACGTGGTTTCGATTGAAAATATGACGCCTATTTAATAGTTAGAGATGGTGCTGATTGTTTTTTAGAATCATCGCACCCAAAAAAAGATTGTATTCCTGTAAATCATATTTAGTCTAATCATACATAGAATGATCGTATCCAAAATGATCACTCCCCTAATGACCATATCCGGACCAATCTTATTAAATAAATATTGAACTCAGGTTTAGAAGAAAATAATGTATCTAGAATGAATGAAGGGTTGTGATACATTCCAATCTATGTATGCAGTTTATATAAATGATATTAAATGAATTTAAAGTCAAGATATAATTACATGATTATTAATGAAGTTTATTTTAAGTGGGTCAAGAAAAGATAAGGAAATAATGAGATCATCAATGTAGTGAACCATTTCAAAAGTGTTGAATTACATTGTAGGTTTACAACCTGGTAAAGAGAGGAGGAGAAGATAAATTTCTAAATCCGAAGTGGGACAATAGAAAAATAAAAAGAGATTGTTGAATGGATTGATAAGAGGGAGTCATACATTAAAATGAAATATTTTTATTCAAATCAGTTATGAGAATCATTTTCAAAAAATGAGAGTGGTATCCATTTCTTCTAACATTTTTTTTACAATTGATACAATGCTTTGTATTGAATAAATTGAGATTGAGAAAAATAAGACTCATGAATGGATTTATGTCTCGACAATTGAAACCAGACACAACAATTGAAATTGTTCTGGTGATTCAAATGAAGGGATTAAGAAAGAGATGATGTTTGAAAAAGAATCAAGACGGTTTTAGAATAGTTGACGAAGTCAAAATACATCCTGATATTTGAGGGAAAATTGAAATTTTGGTGAATTTGTGTGAGACGGAAAAAGGTTTGGGATTCCCTCTAAATCCATTTGATGGTCACCTATAAAATGATAAGTACATTGTACATTTTTTGTGTTGTAAATGTTCACTATAGTATAAAGATAAGGTCTGAGTGTTCAATCAGTGAAATAAGATACCGTATTGATCTTTGTTAAAGACATTTTGATGGAGAGAAGACATATGATAAGTAACAAGATCATAACTTTTTTAGCTGATCTTCATATCCAATCATTATCATACTCAGTGTATAATCATATTTGTCTTTTCAATTACATTTGGATGATCAACATATTTGTCTTGTCAATTTTATTTAGCTGATCATCATATTAGGCAGGATTACTCAGCTTCGGTATTTTTGTATTTGGTTTCCCAAATTGAGTAATAATTGTAATTAGTTTTATCATACACTATTATTGAAGTGTTTTTGATTCTTTTCTATTGTATTGTGAAAGAAAATTAGACCCTAGAAAATTGGACTCAATTTTCCATAACAAAGACATGGAAGTTATTGCATTCTTTTCGGTATGAAAGTGAAGAATTGTATTTCAATTTAATACATTTATTTATTTGAAAATAAGTAGCGGTATCATGATTTTTTTAAAAACATTAAATTACTCTATTTATTCCAAGAGTGTGCACACGTACCTTTGGATTGCCTTCAAAGTACTAGATGAATGAAAGGGAATAACTTACTCATTGTAATACAATGATTTATTTCTAGTGGATTGAATGGTTTTGGATTTTCTCTAAACCATACCAAAGATGTAGATATTCAAATTTAATAGTGAACCTTGTAAATAATTGTGTTCTCATAGATGTATTTTTGAATTGTTTTCAATAGGGAATAAAATATTTAGTAAGAGGTGAAGTTTGTTTCATTTTCAGGGAAATAGAAAAAAATTTATCACTAATTCACATATCCCCTCTCAGTGATACAATTACACTCACCAGTAACATTCACTACCATGGTGGACTTTTCAAACAACAATTTACAGATTTCCATAATTGATATGGCACTGTTTGAGGATATTATGGGACACCCTATAGGTCCCCACATATTTTTAATAATCCTTTTGATTCATCCCTCATGGGACAAGAGTTAGTGTGAGCTATCATTGTGAAGATAAATACCACCAAAGGGTGGATGAGGACTTCAAAGAGCCGTTAAAAGTCCTATGAAGACCAATAATGAAGGTCTTCAGAGTTTGAGGAGGGAGACGATGTGTTCCAAAAGGCCTCATATCGAAATGAACTAAGGAGATTTATCTAGGGGATAAAGTTATATATGAGTTTTATCGACCTAATCCAAATACTATATAGGGTTAGTGAGGTTTCTTACCACCTTAACATACCACCATAGTTATACTGGATCCAAGATTTCCTCTATGTCTCGTAGATGAGGTGGTACATAAGTGACCCATTGCATGTATTCCACTATGGTGAGATGGAAGGCATGGATAGAGCTACTATTTAATATTAAAGAATGTATATCGAGTAACAAATGTAAAGGAAAATCTATGTATGAAATATTCCTTTTGTGCATGTATCATGGTAGTATGAGAATCTTTAGAATAGTTCCTGGGATTGGGATACTCAAATGAAATATTAGTATCCCCATCTTTTTTAGTAGTTGTTTTTATCATTTTAGCGTGAACATATAAAAGGTGTTGATAATGTAATGTCTCAATTTTTTCTAAGTAAATATTTAAAATATATTGAGAAATATTTTTGTAATTAGGTGCAAAGATAGTGTGAGATTCCAAGGCCAGGTGAGGCCAACATCAATATTTGTAATATCACATGTGTATAGTTTTACAAATTATTCTGATTAATTCACTATCATAGTCTCATATCAAAATTCCAAGTCCACTATTGAGTTCAAGAATTTGGGTCATACCCTAGTTGTGACATAATCTTTTTCAGCATCGAGAATTTGTGAAAAAGTTATCATGGGTCAGATATATTAGTAAATAAAATATTTACATTATATTATTTTGATGAAATAATGATCTTCCATCCTTGATAAATATCCCTTTAGTGGAAATTATTATGGTTGTATGTAAAACCCTAGATACCTATAGATGACATGTTGGATACATGATGGGAAACAACATCGGATCAGAGGACCCAATCAATACTGCACAGATCACATATGCCAATGGAGTTCATGGATCTCTCTATTAACATCACTTCAGACCCATTCCTCATCAAAAATTGATCAAAACACAAGGTATGAAATTTTTTTATGTGTATCATATCAGTGTATATATATATGGTAAAACATGGATCAATTCCAAGAAATTTAATCGATTTGGGTATTGATGGTTGATTTATTTTATAATTGTTTTAACTGTTTGTTTTTCATTATTCATCAATATTAATATATTCTATGAGAAATGTTCAAGGCCACGATGAAAAAATGATGACATTCATTCCTTTTGTTTTTGGATTATGGGTTTCTCTTCAATTTCTTCACATGTTTATCATGGGAATTTTTTTGTAATATGGTTCAAGGAATACAAGGTATTTGATCATTGAATGGCCATTATTCAAAACCGACGATCAATGCCATAGGTGTAGTTCATAATAAAGGGTGTGAATGAGGTGTGACAATGGAGGATGAACAGAGGTGAACCATATCAGAATACTATTCATCATTCATTTTGGTTTGAAACATGGTGATGATGTGGTCTGTCGAAAATTTGGATGAAAAAAGTGATTTACAAGAATAAAACAGGATAAATTACAATGAAAAGTGATGAAAAGGGTCAGATGACCATAGATCCATGAATATTTGTTATATTTGGAAACATTATGGTGCAGAGAGATGACATGGAGGAGGAACCCCAATTTCTAGAAACTCTATATTACAAAAAGTATTATCTAGAATCACATGTTTTGTGGGGCCCTAATAGCTATGATAGGGATTCCGTGGAATAGATAAGGATCATATACTACATGGTCCCTACCATCCATGTGACCTTTGTCCAGAAGAATTCCATGTATCATGGATGACACACTTGCAGGGGTTGAGTACATGGGCTAATTGGTGTACTCGGACCTGACAAGGGTACACGGGCCGAGTCATCTGCTCAGATGTGACCATGTGTATAGAGTAATAGGAAGAGGAACATGAAAACATACATAGGTAGGTAAAAATTTTGAAAGAGAAAATTTCTACCTTGTGTAAAGAATGTATACATCTTCTGAGAAAATTTAGATCCCTTTTTATTCAATTTTTACCTCTATCAGTTGAGTTTCCTTCCATGGATTGTATCATTGAAGGTACAATAATTAATTTGGTCATCAACTATATATTTCCCCCTCTTGAGAAAGAGTCTCAGATATAGTTAGTGTATCCTTTGAATGATACCATGTTTTGATGCTATATCATTCATTCTTATACCATCAGTGGGGTACATGTAATCAGCATGAATACCATGAATATGTAGTAAATCAACCATATATAAAGCCATTTCAGTTGGGTTCACGGTGTCATTGGACATAGGATCCCCAACATAGATGGTGATCGAGATAGGGTTTTTAGTGTCCTACAATGGTTTTAGGTGTGATCCACTATCTACGTATTAATATCTATAGAGATCTAGTGAGTACTTCTTGGGAAATGCCTAAAGATCATGAAATATTGGATGAGAATCAGAAGATATTGGATGGTTAGTGGAGTGAGTACTTCCTAAATGTAACTTACCAAGAATCCTAAAGTACTTTACCATAGTTTAATGTAATTTTTGAGTGAACTTGAGATCTAATGTCTTTTATGAGTATATCTGGGTTTTTTATTGTATTACTATTTTGAGCTGAAAACTCTTGACACTCAATACTTAATAATTTTAGGGTGTCCTACTAGGTATTTTTATACTCACCACTGCATGGGATCTTCCTACATGTGTCATGTCTTATGAAGACAATGACCCTTTTGATGTTGTTTTTAGATTGTAGGGATCAGGATGATCATTGTTGTTCCTGATAGACTTAGGTATTTTTTGGGTGTTTATATTTAATAGTGGTCCCCTCCTTCTGAGTAGGTTAGACTCTATAGTTTGTTTAACCATGTATTTATCTCCTTTAGCACTTCCAGTTTCTTTGTATTTATACTCTAATGTGGGATAAATGTTGTTCATGAATTTTTGGTACTAGTTGATTTTTTATTCTCATAAGTTTATGATATTGGAGACATGTGTGCATTTATTGGTACATTAAGATAATTTCTGACATATATGGGTTATGTCTACTCCATGATGGTCACAATCCCATAGCCTATTGGAGGTGTGCAGGGGTACTCACACTCAGATTATTGCCATCCAGGAGGGCCCCAATATACTAGGTCAAGAAAAGTTATTTCTACTATATTTTACATCTCGCATAGAAAATTTCTCTCCGACCACAATTTTTGAAGTATTTCATGGTCTGGGAAAAGGGTGAACTCTATAGATACTTAATCCTTTTATAAATATGATAAATATATTTTATAAGGTATGTTCTTATGGGTTGAGTCCATTTTTATCCCACATGTGTTAATTATATCTTTTAATTACCCTTAATATATCCTAATGTTAATAGTCACATTATAATGATATGATTAGATGTGATTATAATTATCAATAGTCATAATATTTAGTGTTCATGTAGTGTACATATTTTCTTCCTATAAATTCATTAAACTAACCCTCTAAACAATAATCATTATTTATAGTTCTTTTAATGTGTTAATTCCCAACCATTTATTGATATTATTTTATACTTTTCTTATTATATCTATAATGTTAATAAGAAATTATGTGCCCATATATATTTACATTTTACATTCATTATTATTTTTATTGTTCATTATTAGTTGTAGTGGTCTTAATAAGTTTTTACCATTGATTTGTATTACATATTTTGAAATAAAAACATGACTATTTATTACAATAAATTATCTGTTATTAAAAATCAATCACAATATGAAATGATGGATATTTAATAGAACTATATATATCCAAAATGTAACATGAACATGAACTCACTGTATTTTAAGTATAAATATCTAAATAAAATGCTCTTGAAGATCATAATTCATCAGGATTCCATCATTAGATACTCTTTTATCTTTACCACTCTAAAAAAATTAATTAGAAGTATTTTAATACATAAATACATCTAAATATAATACATAACAACATCTATAGAGTGATGAACTCTAATTACTCATTTCAATCATTTGATTGAAACAAATGTGTTAAAATATAAAAATATATTCTAATGAAAATAATTATGAATAGGAATTAATTATGAATGATCACTACTAACATATCCAAAACCTATTAGACCCGATTTCATTAAGAAACCCAAAATATCATTACAACCACTAAATAGTAAATTTATTTGAATGATATAAAATATTATAATCTCTTGAAATCTAAAAAATAAATATCAATAAGATTTATAAAAATACAAAATTCAACAGTGGAACAAACCCATAAAATTGTTCTTAACTATCAAAAATATTTATATTTTTCACTACGGTAGCTAACCTCATGAATGTTACACCTCCCTATTTGATCTAGTTATATTCCTATATACGATAATAAATAATAATTTATTGAAAATATCAAATAAAATTATTTATCACAATAATTTTTGAATAACTAGAATTATTATAATTTTCAATAAATATAATAAATTTTGAAAAACATGAATTATTAGAAAATCATCCCAATTATTCAAAATATCCATTCATTTAATCCATTTTAAAATTAGATATTCATATCCATGTATAAAATCCTTTCCTTTTAATCATTTCATAGTTTTATATTAATTTCCCCATAATAATAACCACATACATGGCCGTCATTACTATAAAAACACAAGACTTTTACATATAACATTAAATGATTTTAAAAATAAATATAAATCAGAGTACATGCCAAGGATCGTTATTTATAGTGTCTTGGAAGACTAGGTACATAAAACATAAATCATGGGGTAAAATAATATTTCTTTATTTGATCTCCATAAGAAGATCTTAAATTCCTCTAAGCCTATACATCTGTATAGGATTCCCAAGGGAAAACATGGATAAAGGGATGAGTTAGAAATCCTAGTAAGGGAAAAAACATAATAATACATCTTAAGCACCTCAGTTAGGAGGCATGGCAGAATGATATCAAAGGCATGGAACATATGAAATCATATAATATAAACCAGGGATCATATAAACATGGAATCATATAAATGTGGTAGAAACATAAAACATGTATTTAGTACGATTCAAGTCAAAATTCCAATCTCATTTTCCAAATTAGTATGGGTAAAGGCTAACCACCAAGCTCATTTCCCATTGTAGTACGAGTCAAGGCTAACCGCCAATCCTGTTTCACATCGCATCTTATGAGACATAACATTACCTAATGCATTGGAGGGATATATGAGTGAACCAATATCAACATTATCATGAATATTCCTTCCACATAAATAATCATACATAATAAACCATAACTAAACACAAGATTACCCATGGAAATAATTTGGTACCATAATCATGACATAAAGCATAACCAATAGGTGTATCATGAAAGTTTCCATGAAAGAAAGGGATTAGAACATACATGTACATTCACAAGGTAAAATAGGAATACAACATGGAAATTTATGTCAAACAAAATTGAAATCATATAATAAATTTTTTTGAAAAACATTAGCAATAAAATATTTTCGTGCAGTTTTAAAGAAAATACTATAGAACCTTTAAAATAGAAATGAAAAGAATCATTAATATAAAACTAGAATTGAACCATAAATTATTTCATAATAAAAAGAATTATTTTTTAAAGTAAATGGTGGATTAAAACATAGGATAGAATGCACTTGAAATTGGAACCAAATTCAGAAAGTTCCCTTAAAACAGGTTTGCTTATCAGAAAGTTCTAAGGAGGAAATCTTTTAATAAAATGTATAGCCCCTAAAAAAAGTGATGAAAGGGTATTCATAAATGTTTTTTTTAAACTATATAGAATTTATAATATTTACATAAATATATAAGATAACTTAATTTTTATATATTAATATAGATTGGGAAACCTGAATGAACAAAGAATGTTCGGGTAGAATTCGTTACGGTTTATCGGTATGGTGTCGAGTGTACCTGAGAGGGATTGATGAGAGAGAAAATGGCTTTCTTAATACTGATAAATCATGAGGGAAGTATGTAGGAGGTTAATAATCATTCCCCATAATTAGGGATTACACATAAAATGGAATATCATAGATTACATCTTGATTAGGAGTGAAATGGAGAGGATCCCTTAGCATATGTCTGGTGGTGTTCTCCACTTGTTATTGATGACCTCTTGAGTCTTTCTCCTTTCAGAACCCCTTAAGGGGAAAGGTTTTGGTATTTATAAGAGACTATGGGCCTTTGTACATGGGGTTGAATCTTTGGGAGAGATTTGGACATAATATTGGCATGGCACAAGGCTTGATAGGAGTAAAGAGAAAAGGGAGTGATGGGGGGTTATAGTGGGGAGATGAGGGTTTTCATAATTTTTTAATCATTAGTTTATTAATTTCATTAACACTAGAATTTTTTTTGACTCCATGTCCAAGAACAATAATAAGTTCATGTGATTTTGAGATTTGGGTTCTTACAACACTTTTGATGTCCAGAATAGTGGATTTAAATTATAATGTATTTATTTGGTAAATTAATGAATTTTACTATTCACTAAAACTCAACTATTTTAGAAAAATCTCAATAATTCACCCTAACCATTTTTTGACCTTTAGGATCCAAAAATGAAGTCCTTTTTTCAAAAATAATTTTCTAAATATAATTAATTTAATATTTAATTAAAATAATAATTTATTATCAAAAAGACAGTTTCAAAACATTCATTTACTTGTTCTAAAATTTAGTGACATCATAATTTCACTTGAATATTATTTATATACTATAATTTGTAAGGTTACTATTCATTAGGGTATATCACTATTCATCAGTGTATGGTACTATTCATAAGGGTAGGTTACTATTCACTAAAAAACCTGTTTTTTGTATCAGACTCCAAATAAATTACTGATTACAATTATGTATATCATATTTTTGATATTCCAAACAAAAAAGTGACAAACTTATGTTTAAAGGTATCATAGCACATAATAGTTCATTATGTTGGGATTTCATGTGATTATATATCATAATTATAAGAAATGAAATTCCATTTTTAAAACATTGGGTTATTATGTTATTCCCTCTTATGAAAATTTTCCTTCAAAATTTCATTTTACATTCGATGCTGTAAACGAGTATACGTAATTTTATTCATTGCATCTTCTAGTTCACAAGTTACCTCTTCGTACTTATGGTTCTGCAATAGTACCTTGTCCTGGTAAGTAGTATTGTTATGTAGAATATTTTCTCTATGATCCAAGATCTTCACTGGATGCTTCTCGTAAGAAAGATCATCCTCCAACTGTACCACCTATGAAGATAGTTCATGTGAAGGGGCTGGTATGTACTTCTTTAATAGAGATACATGGAAGACATTGTGTAATTTCAAAATGGTAGGTGGAAGTGCTAGTCGATAGGTCAAAGCTCCGAATCGATCAAGGATTTATGAGGGGCTGATATACCTAAGACTTAGCTTTCCATTCTTCGCAGATCTCATTACCTTCTTCTACAGAGATATGTGTAGAAATACCATGTCTCCAACTATGAACTCAGGGTCTCATCAACAATTATCTGCATAACTCTTCTGTTGACATTGGGGTGCCTTGATATGTTGCTGAATGGTTTTCCCCTTCTCCACCATTTCTTCGACCATTTTAGTTCCTAGAATCCTACACTCAATGACATCATCCCAACACTTCAGTGTTCTTCACCTTTTCCCATATAGGGATACATATGGTGCCATTCATATTCTCAAGTGTAAACTATTATTATATGAGAATTCAACTAGTGGAAGATATTAGACCAATCCTCCTTTGAATTCCATATAACACGATCTCAACATGTCTTATATTGTCTTAATAGTCTGGTCATATAGCCCATCTGTTTGAGGTTTATAGGTCGTACTGATGTTCAATTCAGTGCTTAGAGCATATTGAAGGCTTTTCCTTAATTTCGAGGTGAATCTAGGATCATGATCAGATTCAATAGATAGTGGTACTCCATTCATCCATACAACATCATTGATTTAAATCCATGTAAGTTTATACAATGAATCTTCTTCTCAGATTGTGATAAATTGAGCTATCTTTGTTAGTCAGTCCATAATGACCCATATAGCATTATTTCCTGTGGATGTCCTTGGACGTCTATGACAATTTCCAGGGTAATTTTCTCAAACATCCAGGTTGGTATGGGTAGTGGTCGCATCATCCCCTTAGACTTTTTCCACTCATCCATCACTAGCTAACATACGTGGAACTTGATGTATATTCAGCAATCTCCCTTTTCATATTGTCCCACCAAAAGTTATCTCGAATATCTCAATACATATCGGTGCTCTCTGGGTGAATATAGAAGGTTGAGCTATGCGCGTCATTCAAAAGCTCCTTATTTATCTCTAGATCAGATGATACACATAATCATGACCCAAATCATACAATTCTTTCCTCATTAATCTTGAACTCTGAGGATTTCATATTTCTGATAGCTTCCACCCTTTTCAGAAATTCCACATTCTTTCTTTGAGCATCCTTTATTTTGTCCATGAGGGATGGTTGAGAAATTATTTGAGAAATCATTGATGATGTTTTTCCATTAATAATTCCCGTGTCCATCATCTGAAAATAAAAAAAGATAGTATCCTTTTAAACTACCATCATTAATAAAGATGCAGGATCCTTTCAACAAAGAGAATCCGCCACCTTATTAGCCTTATCGAGATTGTAGTGGATTGAGCTTTCCTAATTCTTGATGAGCTCTATCCATCTTCGTTGGTGCATATTATTCTCTTTTTGTTTGATGATTTATTTTAGAATCTTGTGTTCAGTGTATATATCACACTACTCCTCATAGGGAAAATGCCTCCATATTTTTAATGCAAGGACCAATACCACTAACTCCAGATCATGAATATGATAGTTTTTCTAATGGATTTTCAGAATCCTTCAAGCATAGCCTATCAATTTTTCATTTTTCATTAGCAAAAATCCTAATCCATTATTTGAATCATCACTGTACACCACAACGAGTTCTCCACATATTTGGAGTGTGAGTACTAGCGTAGTGATAAGCCTCCTTTTCTACTCCTTGAAACATTCTTCGTATTCTTGAGTCCAGAAAAACATTACTTCAATCTGTGTTAGCTTGGTCATTGGGTTTGACAATCATTAATGGTTCTTAGAAAGTTGATGATAATTCCTGGATAGACCCAAAAATCTACAGATCTCTATCACAGATGTTGTTCTATGCCACTTTTCAATTGCCTTTGTCTTGGAAGGGTCCACATGTATCCCTTTTCTAGTGATTACATGCCATAAGAATGAAACTTATTCCATCCATAACTCACATTTTATGTACATTTCATAAAAATTATCTCTTCACAAAGTCTTTAACACAGTATTCAAATTCTTCTCATGTTCCTCCCTACTTTTAGAGTATATGAGAATATCATCAATAAATACTTCCACATATTTTTTTGTTAATCTCTAAAGACTATATTCATTAAATCCATAAAAATTACATGGGCATTAGTGGGTCTGAATGGAATAACTATGAACACATACTGTCCATACCTCATTTGAAAGGAAATATTGGTTATATCTACCTTTCTCACCTTTAATTTATGATATCCCAATCGAAGGTCCACCATAGAGAAATAACTGGCCCCATGATACTGATCAAACAATTCATCTATCCATGGAAGGGGATTCATGTTTTTATTGTGATTTTTTTGAGATTATAATAATCAATGCAGAGGCTTATTGATCCATAATTCTTTTTGATAAATAGGACTAGTGAACCCCATGGTGAAGCACTAGGGTATATAAATCCCTTCTCTAGATTCTCATGTAACAGCTTCTTCATCTCTTCTAGCTCTATGATGGCCATTCAATAAGGAGTATTTGATATTGGCAGAGATCCAAGAATATGTTCAATTGAGAACTCAACCTCATGATCAAGAGGAAGACCATACAACTCTTCAGGAAATACATCAGTGTAATCACTCACCATGTGAATGTCTTCAATAAGGATTCTCTCCATTTATTTAGTTTCTTGAGCTAGATATTCTTGCTCAGAAGGAAACAATATCCACACTAGAAATGATGATTCAAAATAATATTCATTTTCTTCCTTACACTTGTATAGAATAGGAGGATGATTTTGGATGTGAAGAGTGGTATCTCCTTCTCATAATTTTATTTTGGCATTGTATAAAGATATCCAATCCTTTCTCAAGATAGCTTCGAACTCCACTATAGAAATATGACGAGATTTTTTGGGAGGTTTAGTCCAAAAACATTAACTGGGGATTAGTTTTAAACCATGAACGTAATAATTTTCCCATTGTATATTTTAACATATATCTTGTCCACCAAATTATGAGGTGGTGTTTGAATAGTTCTACTAAAAATTCCTGATATGAAGGAATGTATAAAACTAGAACAAAATAGTATGTTACCTATTCTTGATTTAATAACTAGCGTACCTGTCACCACATTGTTGTCTAGCTCCATGCATTTTTAACACTACACTTTAGTCTGGGTGTTGATACTAACCTTTCTTTATTCTTCCGCATTAACGTGATTCTTCATATCTCATCTATAGTTCGTTTCCAGATATCCAAATATTCCACATTTTAAGAAATTCTTGGTTCCCTTTATACATTTCCCAATATGCTTCTTCCCATTAATTTTACAAGTGGAAAGTTCAGGCTTCTTTCTATCATGGAATTTGTTTGATGAACCACCCTTGTTGTTCTCCATTTTTCACATCTTGTCATTGGGACCATGAGACCACTAAAAGTCTCAAATATCCATTTCAAACTTGAGGGCACAAAGGAAAATATCCTCATAACTGTCGAAGTCTATAATTTCCAATGATTTTCAAAGACTCAACTTTAGTCTTCTAAATAAGAGATCCACCTTGCTTTGGTTGTTCATGAAAATTCCAGAGGCATACCTTGAAAGCCTTGTAACGTTTACTTCATATGCCCTGATGGACTCATCTACCTTATTTTTATGCCTAAGGAACTATCGTTACATCTTGATATGGAGGCTTGGATGCAAAAATTTACATAAAATCATCATTTTGAATACCCCCCAATCCATAGAATAAATCTCCTCTAAGAACATTGTATTGTTGATCAGTGTCCACCACTGATATGCTTCCCCATCAAAATGACAGACCACCAATACATCTTTCTCTTCTTCTGAGCACTGGAGGATGGAGAGTATATTATCAATGTAGTTACTCCATTATTCAGTGTGGAGAGGATTAGGTGATTTGCTAAACATGGGATGCCTTTGCCTCATGAAGGATTCTATGGAAACTGGCTTTTTTCCATGGAGGGGGAGGGTGTTCCACATGATTCAAGTTATTATCCATAACATGAACCAATTGAATATGTATTTTCATGAGGTTTTGATCACCCATTACAATCATATCTGGAATATTATTAGGGAAATATTCACATTACATATATTATTGGTTGTTCGAACATGTTCTTCTATTTTATGCCATTATCTAATAAAAATAACGTACAATTAGAGAGATTTAATTATTAGCTATTTAGCATAAAAAAGGAATCATTTAAAATAAAAGGATAAACATTTAAAGGAGAAGTATATCCTACCTTATGATTCCATAGTTTTAAATCTAGGTTATACTCAAATAATATCTTAACATATATTATTATGGGCATTTTTTGTCCCTTAATAATATTTTGTACAATGCTGATGAATCTAACAAAGTGTATCCCAGGAGAGTGTCAATACGAAGAGTATAGTAAGACCTGTTTTCATCTACTAGGATGCCCCGAGTCAAGCCTGAAACTCCTTGTCAGATTTTTCACTCCAAGGTACATATGTGCCCGAGCTGCCTCTACCTGTTTGTATCCCGATAGGGATTTCTCTTCATGATAAACCACTTATTCTATACTTACCAAGACACTAGGGTGTTTCTTTATAATTAGTCTCATACTTAAGGTTCTCACTAAGGTGTTCTATTCCTAATATCAAAAAATAACTTAAGTATTCTATGATACCAACTATAGCAACCTCATCATTTTACACATAACATTACATGATTTTATGAATAACTATACATTTGAGTACTATCCAAGGATCCTTATGTCTAGTGTCTTGGATGACTAGGTACATAAAACATAAAACATGGGGCAAAAAAACACTTCTTTATTTAATCTCCATAAAAAGATCCTAACATCCATTGATCCCTAACTTTTGTAGAGGGTACCCTGGGGAACACATGAATAATGGGATGAGATAAAAAGACCAGTAAGGGAAAGAACACAAGAATATAGCTTAAGCACATGAGTTAGGATGCATGACATAGTGATATCAAAAGAATGGAACATATGAAATCATATCATATAAACATGGGATCATATAAACATGTAGTCATATAAATGTTGTAGAAATATAAAACATGTATTTAGTACAAGTCAAGTCTAACCGCCAACCTCATTTCCTATAGTAGTATGGGTCAAGGATAACTGCCAATCCCATTTCCCATTGTAGTATGGGTCGAGGATAACCATTATTCTAGTTTCAAATCCCATATCATGGTATATAACATTTCCCAATGAATTGGAGCATTATCTGGGAGTACCCATCTCAATATTTTCATGAATATTATTTACACATAAATAATCATATATAATCAACCATATATAATCACAAGGGTACCCATGGAAATAATTGGGTACCACAATCATGACATAAAGCATTACCAATGGGCATATCATGAATGTGTCCATGAAATAAATTGATTAGAACATACATGGAAGTTTATAAGGTATAATAGGAATATTACATGGTAAGTGATGTTAAACATAAATGAAAAATATAAGAAATGTATTTTAGAAACATTAACACTAAAAAGAATTTGTGCGGTTTTATGGAAAATTCTATAGAGCTTTTAAAATAGAAAAGAAGACAATATTTTTTATAAAACCATAATTTAAACAAGAATGTTTTCATAATAAAAAGTCTTATTTTATAAAGACAATTTCGACTTAAAAAATAGGATAGAGTGAACATGAAATTGTATAAAAATTTGGGATGTTCCATTAAAACATGTTTTCTTATCAGAATGTTTGATTGAGGAAATCTATTAAAAAAAAGTAAAACTACACTGAATTTAGAATATGTACATAAATAGATAAGATAACTCCATTTTGATATAATAAAAGATAAGGAATAATGAAATATTTTGTACAATTTGTTACAGTTTATCAGCATGGTGTTTGGTGTACCTAAGAGGGATTGATGAGAGGGAAAAGGGGGTTCTTATCACTTATACATCATAAGGGATGTATGGGGGAGGTTATTAATCATATCCTGTCATTAGGGATGACACATAAAATGGCCGATCATATATGAAATCTTGATTAATAGTAAAATGGAGAGGATGCCTTACCTTAAGTCTAGTGTTGTTCTCCACTTGTTATTGATGGCCTCTTGAGTCATCCTCCATTGAGAACCGCTTAAGGGGAGTGTTTTTGGTATTTTGAAAAGACTACCAGCCTTTGGATGTGGGCGGGGATCTTGGGGAGATATTGGTGAAGAATATTGACAAGTAAAAAGGCTTTATAAGTGTGAAGGGAAGAGGGTGTGAGGGGGGGGGGGGGGGTTTATAGCGGAGGAGATGAGGGTTTTCATAATTTTTTTAGTCATTAGTTTGATAATTTCCCTCTAGACCAGAAATAGTGATGATTCCATTACCAAGAAGTTTCCTAAGTGAATTTGAGTTCGAGATTTTGGTGTTTACATCACTTATGATGCCAGGAATAGTGAACTTAAATTATAATTTATTTATATGTTAAATTAATGTATTTAACCATTAACTAAAAATTCAACTATTTCAGAAAAATATAAAAAATTAAACGTAATCATTTTTAAACACGTTGAATCGAAAAATGAAGTCCATTTTTCAAAAATGTTTTTCAATATATAATTAATTTAATATATAATTAAATTCATAATTTATTATTCAAAACCATTTTTAAAACAATAATTTACTTATTCTAAAATATAGGTACATCATACATTCACATGAATCATATTTATATAATATCATAGGTAAGGTTACTATTCATTAGGGTATATCACTATTCATAAGGGTATGTTACTATTCATAAGGGTAGATTGATATTCACAAAAAATCAATTTTTTCTTATTGGACTCCAAATAACTTACTGTTTGAAACCGTATAGGTCATATTTTAGAAATTCAAAACACAAAAGTGACAAACTTGTGATTAAAGGTTACAAAGCACATATTAGTTCATTATGTTGTGATTTCATGTGATTATATAACATAATTATTAGATATAAAATTCCATTTATGGAACATTGGGTCGTTATAATTACTATAAGCTATCAAATAAATTCATGTAAAAAAATTGAAATATAACCATAAATATTTATTTCAATAAATTTTACTAGTTCAAAAGATTAGTAAAATGTTTTCACAAGAAAGTATAAAAACACTATGTTTCTTTATGCCAATGAAAAGCATTGAAAAAGACATTTATAATATATCATGCCATCATGCACATTTGGAATATAAATGTATATATTTAGATATCCAAAAATATTTTTTTAATTCAACCATTCCCATTTGGAATTCTATCATTCCCTATTGATACACATTATTCCCTTTTTATGTTACTTATATGAAACTTTTTGAATAAACTTATAATAAGATAAAATGGTTGAATGAATCCACTTTTTATATATTAAATCACATATTGAATACTGAAATATTTTAATATGATATACATTTAATGAAAAAAATGATAGTAAGTGGAATGACCTCTTTGTAAAATAAAAACTGTAAAATGATCAAATCTGAAAAAAGAGATAAAATAAAACTGCACTCTTATCCCTATGGAAAAAAAATGAAATCTCATCACCCCATCCCAGAATAAGGTATTTTAAATAGATATATCCAATTTAATTTTTGAATGAAATAATTATATATGACATAGATTAATAAATAATGATATATTAAATCCATAAAAAATTAAAATATTATAGAATTATCTGTCTATAATGATACCACTTCATCGATGTCATCGCTACTTAACACAATAGTATAAATAAATAATACCATTGATTATAAAACCAAAACAGTTTCCAGATTAAGAAGAAAAGAAGGGAATTTTTAGTGGTGAGAGGGGTCACCCAAATCTTGTATTTACTCAAGTCATTACACCTCTAAAAAATATTCTCTATGTAAAACTGACTAACCCATTTAACTCTCCAGTTTAAAGCATTATAAATTCAAATTCATAAATAATTATACCCAGAAGACTTTTTATTTGTATCCCATAAGTCATTTACCACTAGTTTAATTTAATATTATACATTTATTTAGTAAAAACCATATATTTGTAAATATGTTACAAAAAATATATAAATAATGTATTTAGTAATTAATATTAATTTTTTATTTTCAAATATTAACATTGAAAAAAATGTAATGTTTTTATCTTAATAACATCACAAAATATAGAAGAAAGTGACCACTATAAATAAATATAATATGAGTCATTAATAAATTTGTTGGTCCATTATCAAGATGATTATGACGATTTTGGTGGGGGTAATTATTATATTCGAAATATAAAATTCCATCAATTGAAAATTGACTATGTTCTCTTAATGTTAGGAATACCTCATTTAATTACTTATATTCTCTGTAAGAATGATTAAAGAAATAAAGAACATTAGAGATTTTAATGGTTTTCCATAAATAGACTTGTTTAAGGATATTGTGAAGAATATGTTCTTGTACACCTAAAAAATTAGTTAACACTACTTATTTTTTGTTTTTTCCAATAGTGTCGTCACTCTGACCTTTTGAACTCACTGTTAAAAAAATTAAACAAATATAAAAACCTTTCATCAAGAATAATAAATGAATAAACCATTAATTAAAATGTGATTCTTAATGATATTGGAAATTAAAAAAATCCTAGTTTGGTGTGTCACTCATGTGACATTATAGTGTGATGAAACTCTAGGAATAAATGTATTGTCTTTCATTCTCAATTTTCCAAAAATCATGTAAATCCCATTTTCGTTATTTCTCCATGATAATATAATAATTCCATTTGTTATTCTATCTCAATTCTCATATGGAGAACTATTGTTTGAAGTTGTATACCATTCGTTTACATTTATCATGTCAATGGAATACAATCAAAGGATACTTTATATCATTTTCTAGGTTCATTGCATGCATCACCCATATGAATAAAGTGATTAAAGCCCATTTATTTATCATTAATGTCCATAAATCAAAAGAAAAACTTCTGAAAACCATATCTAGATTCAATGTAACTTCTTATATGAGGTGAGGACACACAAACGTTTTCATAGACTTCTCCTTCTATATATTTCACCATGAATTATCAATAATCACTATTGTGAGGAAGATGGTATTAGTTGAATTATGTGGTCATGGTCTACTATTTTTGTTGATTGACTTCCTATTACCATTTCTAGCTTTAGCAAATAAATTACTCCTCAATTAACTACTTATAATCTTTCCATGACTTCCTCAACTTCCTTCAAACAACTAATAGCCTAGGAATTATTATCATATGTCTATAATGTGAAGTCCAGTATTATTTGAGATCACAAAATCATTCATTTATGTTAGAAAAACACCCTCCATGATGTCAGGGCAAGCTATGGTGTGGTAGTTTCCTTCTTAAGTTGTCCACATCATATAATGTTTTACATTGCGTATCCCCCCTAAAAACTCTATTTATATTTAAAATATGTTGTTTATCCCTACTTATCCCACCACATTATAGGATTTCATATATGTTGTCGGTACCCATTAAATTCTAGCGGCATTGATATTATAATGTTCTATTACTTGGGTGTAGAGTATACTATATGGAATAGAATTGTTATATGTCCTAAAATTTTGAAAGAACCCATTTCAGTATGGAATAAAATCTGTATTTAAACATATTTCCACTACATCTAAGAAAAAAATGTATTATTGATTCTATAGAAACTCTCCAAGAATCAAATATTCTTCAAAACCATCTTAAAATTTGAAACTATAAATTAATCATAAAAAACCAATCAATATCAAACACTAAATGGATTTGTTTCAATAAATTCCAAATCAATTTACATTAAAAAATATAATATTTTTTCAACACATAAATAAATTTTATCAAATAATATTTCAATATATATAATAATATTTCAATATATTTTAATTATATACTGATTATTATAAGTAATGACACTATTATTAGTATGGATAATACTGTTGATTTTATCATGATTTTTTTGTGATTTGTGAGTTTATAGAAGAATTATAAGAAAATTAAAATATTACTATGTGCCTACTTTTGAATTATTTTTTATTCATTGATATTATAGTTTAATATATTAAAAATTCTTTCTAAAAAGTGAGTTGGTGTCTTTACAGTGGAAGTAATCCATAAATTGAGGTTCAAAAGGTGTTTTACATTGGTATATTATAAAATATAAATTATAGATCTTATAAGATTTTTATTTGAGAAAAAAAGATTATAATTTTAATTAAGAAGGTTGTGGGAGAGTATATCGTTTTTTAGAAGTGAGAATACGTATGTGAAAAAAATATATAATGATTGAGATATGAAACTCTAGTTCTATAATGGTGAAATTGTGAAATTAAAGAATGTCTAATAGATACCCAAGGATATGTATGTTATAATTTATTAAATAAAGCCTTTTGTAATATTTAGTTATAAATTTCATAGTGCATAAACCATATATTAGTTATTTTATATATGATAAATGAAATTTATTCATGTTATGTATGTGGGGAAATGAATTTTTCAAAGGTTGCATAATAGTGACCAAGATCATGCAGAATAGTGAGAATCATTAAACATATCTTGGATAATGGTTACAATAAGATGAAAAATGGTTACTATTGTAACTTGACATCATGAACCACCAATTCTGTGACGGAGATCCCAAAGACCTCATATACACCTTTATTTACACAATAGGATTGATACTAATAGTGAGGGATTGAAGACTGATAATGGGGAGAATATACCCTTCATATTGTAGTCATACAATTATAACATAAATAAAATATAAAAAAAACTCACAATAAATAAGGTTGATAAATAATCTTCATAATGTAATATCAAATGGAATACATGATATAAAAATAATAAATCTGACCCCCATAGTGGAAATTATAAACATAGTTTATAGAGTGAAATAAAATAAATAAAATAACATTATATATTCTTCCAGAGGATGTCATAGTACTACTCTAATATCTATAATCCTCAACTCAACCACCTTCCATCAGACCATTTACCATTAATTTATACCTGTAATTGAATTAGTTATACACGCCAATATTCACATATACTATGTGAGTAATAAAACCTAATAGGACCCCACAAATATTTCCTTAACATGTGATCACTTGAATAACTAGTGTATTCCATGATAATAAAAAAATGAACAAGCAAGTGTAAATAATCATATATTGAGAACCCATATGAATACCAAACCACCCTAACCCCCAATCTTACCTACCTTTGTTCCATTCCATATGGATAATCAAAAGATTTCATAAGTGACCGAGAATGTTACACAATGACGGCGAACAAATTACTTATTATCCTCAAGGCATTGAGTCTTAGGTAGGGCCACAATGTAGAATAGTGAAGATATACTCGATATCCCGAAGGGATCAGTTTTCGACATGTTACATAGAATTTTCAAGGAATATATTTTTTTATTGGTCCACAAGTTTTTTATAATTTTACCGAGTTTAAGGTCCCAACATCATCATCACCTCATGTAATGCGCACTCCCCCTCAAAGGGGTAATTGTACCACGATGGTAAATATTTTTAACCAAGATAATACCTCCCTAGAATGGTAAAAAATACAACATTGATGAGAATAATAAGGAAAAAATTGAATGTTTTCATCATAATATAATAGAAACATTTGAAAATGTTTGATCAACTTCTAGAATGGTGACAAGGTATAAAGGAAATACTCATTGAATAAAGATTCACACACACGCCTCACAAGCAACACACACACATATGAAATCAATATATAGAATGGTTAAGAATATATGACATTAAAAAATTAATGTATTTATAATTTCTATATATAGGATCCCGAAATGATAGAGAACTTCATATATCAAGATTTTTTATTATGTAATCCAATATTCGTCAATGGATCAAAGCTAGAATCATGTTGTAAACCTATAGAGAACTTACTCACATGTGAAGGATGACTATCTCTAGATATAGTTCATTAAAAATGATATTTGGGAATGATAATAAAGGATAGTAATTTTCAATAAGGATGATTTTAGAACCAAATACCTCAGAGAGTTTCTCAGTATAACTTGTTTGATATAAGTCCAATAATATGACACAAAATTTTCAGATCTGTTTTTTATTCAAGATTGGATCAAAAATTCCTTATATATTGTAGAATATAACCATTGGTCTCCTCAATGAAAATTTATTCCCAAAAAATATATTATCATAATAGATAAAAAAATGATATTCAAGAAGAAAATAGTCTCAATGTGCTTAATCAATAGAAAGTTAACAAAGAAGCACAACTTTCTTGAGAGATCTGGATCTTCCAAAAAGGATGTCGTTAATACATTAAAAACCACCACCATTAAAATAATAATTCAATAATTCATCATTAGTTTTCATATGAATCCATATATTGGGAGACAACATAACAAATCAATGATTAATTTCATTGGAAATATGGTAGATTATGACAAAAACCAACAAATAGAGGTTTTTGCATCACGTTATATAATTCCTTGTTACAATATCACTTGGATCTTCTAGAATGAATGTTTATAGAAGAGTAAAACACCAAGTAAGTCTAGAGGAGTGGAAATGATCTATATTGTGTCCTTTATAAATAATAACAGGTAAAAATAGACAAAAATAGATAGTAAAGGGGATTTTTGGATCCTTAATTTCATACACACATGGTTCAACCATAAGGTTTAGAGAGATTTATGCTAATAAAGAGGGGAATTTTGAATAATATCGGAACCTACATTGTTTGAGTGTATGATTTTTCAAACCATGCTTTTGGAACTAGAGTGTGTGCAATGAATATTATGGGTGTCATGGTTATTCATACTATGTTCCTTAAATATGAACCATCTCATATTCTATATATTTATGGTAAATGGTTTCCTAGGGAAACCACATGGTTTGGGAAAATAATTATCAAAACATGAACCTTCAAAAAGGCATCTAAAAACATTTAAACCCACAAGAAATTTAATTTAGCTCATCCCAATCAATTCATAAATAAAAAAAATGAAAAAAGGTTGAAATGAATCATAATTCACATGAAAAATATATGGTTTTTATAATATCCCTTATAAAATATATCACCCTTAAAAAGTTTCTATATGTGTCCAACTCAAATAACCCAGGACAATAATCCCAAACAACCTCTGCCATCAACCATGTATCTTAATAGATCTAATCATATCACCAAAAATTTATTATAAAGGATATCATATTCCATCATGATACTTTATTACTTTAAATAATCCACATTGGAAGTTCAACATATGATAGTTGGAGATCCATCTAAAAAACCTCTTATTTTATGGCATGTGTAGGATCAAGCATGTTCCTACAAAGCAGATACACAAGAAAAAAATCATGCCTACCTGAGTAGAAAGAATTATGGTCCTGATGGTATGAAATTATTCTTACCCACTAATTGATTTCAAAGGGTATAATAATACATTATCTATATTACCTCTCTTTCTTAACCATCAGTTTCCTAACCTAGGGTTAATGCTTAGATAACCCTGATCTCTTAAATAAAACTCTAGAGGTATCAACTTATAGTTGACAATAGAATTAGGAATTGTCTGAGTAGTGATCATCCGCTTCTAAATTATATGAACTCTCTTGGAGGTCTCATGTGTTATACAAGTACAAAAACTCAAGCCTATGCGATATATTAATATATGATTTTTAATATAAACATCCATTAATTACAACCCAAATATTGTGAGGCAACGTGTCTTTGGAAGTCTAGGTTCATAATATATCAAATTTAGGATAAAATAAGAAATATTTATTTTATTATCCATAATGATATCTGAAATATGTGTTGTCTTCTAAAACAACAGGGGATAACCTAGGGATTACATACATAAAATTGGTCAGAGACAAATCCATGTAATGGAATAAACATGGTATGGATACACAACGTGTAACTCACATGTATATAATGATATCTAAAATACAAGGCCTAAAACAAATCACATGGAAGAATAACATAATGAAAATATTAGGAAATTATTGAAAATTTTGTAGAAACAAAGAAAATGAAATAAAGATGAGTTAAGGATAACTTCTAAGACAATATCATGTGGCAGATAAATTCCAATGATAGATTAGGTTTACTCGCTCATCCCATATATGACTTCTCATGAGCCTAAAAATATTACCCAATGCTTTGGAGTTATATATTGGTGAATCCATCATTACATTTTTAGGATTATAGGTTCCAAAAAAAAGAAACCAATCATAACATATAAATCAATAGAATTACTCGTGGAATGATATGGGGTACATAATCTTATCTTACTTCATAATCAGATAAACTTCACAATGAATGCATTTGAGATACAAATATATGTAACACATTACCCCATAAAAGGAAGGGATAATGATATAGGTATATATAAAAGATACATATATATATATAAGGAATTTAGAAGAAATTTATAACATTAATGTCTATTTTCATTTATGAGTATAGATACTTTTAAAATAATTAAAATAATATTGTGGTAAATAAACCTTACACAATTAAAATCACTTTTGAAAAACAGAAAATTCAAAAAATATTTTGGAAATAATATAATTTGAAAATAAACAAGGAAAATTATAATTTAAAATTCAATGTAAATAATTTTAATGATAGAGGTAAATCCAATTCTTACTGAGTATGTTAAAGTAATGATTAAATTCAAAATTTTTTATGAAAAGTAAAAAGGTTCCTTATTTGTAAAATCATAGGAAGATTACATTCAAAAAAATTTATGAACATAAAATTATTGGTAAAAGTGAAGTTACATTTTCATAAGATTACATTAATACATTATTGAATACATTATTTAGAAAACATAAATTTAGGGGAAAATGAATTCTTGACCGAGGAGAGTAATGAAGTCATCTTTTCTTGAATATAGTTTCTTATTAATTTTATGTTTAAAAGAGGGGAAAATAGTATTATAACATGAAATTTCATCAATAAATAGTATATAATAAATTTAATGGGTTTTATTATAAAATTATCATTTAATTTTCTTCAATTAAAATAAATAAAAACAATACAGACCAAAATGAGATTGAAACATAAACACTTACCACTTTGACAACTTTTGAATCAAAACTACCATGAATGATATAAATGAATTGTAACATAAAATATCATTAACTATTAAGTATTGATTATAAAATACTTAATGGGTAATTATATAAACAATTTAAAATAAATTAGGATCATAAAAACATCTGTCTCAAAAAAGGAAATTTTTATATGAAACCCATCCCTCGAATCGAGGCTTTATAAAGAATTCATTTTAGAACCTTTATAATAAAATTATATAAATTATTTTTTCATTAATAAACTTTTCTATGTTTAATACTGTATATTTAAACCATTTACTTCATTTATTTTGATGACGTTTTTAAGTAAAAAATTAGTTATGTCTGCATCTGGGGTTTTGATGATGCTCAGTTCATAATTTCAAAATGGAATCGTGTGATGGCCATGCTCAAAGCGGAAATATTTACATAATATATATAATAATAATAATGAAATAATTAACCTTTTATACCTAAATTAATCTATTAAAAATAATAATGAATTAAGATTATGAATATTGAACGACATTACAATTATGAAGATGATAGGCATTGTTTACACATGTGTAGCATTTTCATTTTTAAAAGATCATTTTGGGAAGAAGTTTATTATTGTTTTCTATTTAATTTATTATAATAATATATTAAATATAAAATTAATTCTATAATTAAACTTATATATACCATCCATGTGGTGCATTAATAAAAAATTAATCACATTGACTCGCATGGGAATAGTCAGATGTACACAAGAAGGACAATATAATTTTTTCCATGGATTATAAGGTATGAAATTATATGATATATTAATTTTACAAAATGATTAATATATTATCAATATAATGTTTAATCACTAAATCCATCATCATGCATACATGTAAGTGGTGATGATAGAAAATGAATTAAATCAATTCCCATGGTTATAGACTTTTATACACACAAATGATGGTTTCGATTCCAATTTATTAGAAGAGGAAAAAATTAAATATTATTACATAAATTTATAAATGTATCATTATATTAGATTCAATGGCATTGTTATATTTTAATTTTTTAAATAATACTGATATTGGAAAAAGATGAATTAAAAATGGTGGTATGTTAAGATGATTTACTTGTCTTACAAAAAACTCCTTTGGATATCTTATTAAGGACAGAAGGTTTGGACTTTTGGGAAGAAAAAAGGTTTATAATTTTGATATTTTTGTTTTGGATATATATTTTCTGTTCTTCTTTGATATAAATGGTGTGAGAGGTGTGCCAAGTGAGGGGAGGGGAGCCCTTTTATAATTATGGATGAGTTGTATTTTTGTAAATACCAAAAAATATTCATCAATTGTAAGTCACTCTCAAGAAAAGTACATAAAATTTTAAATTAAAGTATTATAGGTTTTAAAATTTATAATATCACTCCCACATCTAAAATATTATGTTTTAACTTGTCATCCCATTTTCATATAAGGTTACTCACTATTACCATTTTATTTTTATAATTATTTAATATTAATGATGATAAAAAATTATGTTTCACATTTTATATAAAATTAATTATTATGATTACAATTAATAAATCCATTTTAGGAAATTAAATTCATCGAATTGGTATAATTTAACTTCAAATAAAACCCACATGAATGATGAGAAATTTGTTTCCCTAAAAAATGATTTTTTGAAGGAAAAATGATTTAACATTTACTCCATGACTAGTAATCATCATTGTATGAATAGAAATTCAAAGAGGTAGATTAATATTATAAAAATTATATTTATATCATTAATTATTACAGTAAATTTTAATTACTTAATATGGATAATCATTACGCACTTTAAAAAACATTCAAAAAATGCATTTTTATACCAAAGAATAAAATTATACTAAAATTTAGTATAAAGGTAAAATAAATGTCATTAATTGGATTTTATCTTACTAAATAATAAATATGATATATTTAAATAAATGTATAACAATAATGGTAATTTTAAATTATCTAATTTTTTAAAATTAATGATAGTTTCAAAAAATAGGTATTTTTCTCAATTAAGAGAAAAATAAATATTTTTCAAAAAATCACAAAAACTACACACATATTAATATATATATATATATATATATTATTCAAAAAATTATTTTAATTTTATAAAAGAAAATTTATCAAATAACAAACAAATAATTGTAATTTTCTTAACTAAAATCAATAATTGTTTTTTGTAATAATTTATTTTACAAAAAAATTGAGTGTTTTTTTCTAAGAATTTATATATACCTTTATTTTGATTGTGAAAATTATAAATATTTCATGAGTTATTTAATCCTATTTATGAATTCTAATTTATTCCCTAATATAAAATGGTCATATATAAAAAATAATATCTTAACAACATATCACAATTTATTTAATATAAGTGTTGTTTACAGTATATGTAATCGAACATCATGTTATTTTCAAATCTTGGGGTGTTAAATTCTAACCCTTTAAATAAATTGTTTAAGCATAATTTTAACTTGTTCTAAGTAATCAAGGGTTTAAAATTTGAAAATTATCATTGTGCAGAACTCCCTTAGTAAAAAGGTTTAGCAAACCTTCTTCTCAAAAGAGGGTTCCAGAAACACGATTGTCATATGGAATAACTCAAAATTAGGTTTCCAAGTAGAAATAATTATTGGGATGTGAAAATATGTACATGAATGAAATGTACAAATAATTATAGATTGTGATAAATATAATTTATCATAACAAAGTTATATATCAATATAATATTAACAACCACAAAACCATAAATATGTGATGATTTAAAACATCATCGACACGTTAGATATGAAGTTATAGGACAATTTTTTAAATATCTTTCTATTATTTTTGAGGGATTATTTTCTTATATATAGTAAAAATAATTAAATATAATTACTTGAAAAGTATAATTTCATATTCTATCCATTTTATCAACACAAACTCATATTGTTTTCCAAAAAATGATTAATCAAGATGAATTTTTCATTACTGAAGAAATAAAATTAATTTCTAATGGATCACATGATTCCACAAAATAATATATTTATATTTATATTGTATTTATATATTATCCAAGATAATAATTTTTTATCATAATGTATGATAATTCCCAAAATAAAAAAGCCTTTATATTAATCACCATATTATAATTTTATCTTAAGTTATTGAAAAAATAAATAACCATAACTCATAAATAACCTCAAAATTCAAGTATTTAATTCTAAAACTCAAGTGTAATCTTTTTTATTAAACCTAAATGTTAACTATATATCTTAAACCAATAAAAAGTTTTCCAAAATATAATTAATCACCTGAAAATCCATATAATTCAAAAAGAATTGATCCTCTGATATGTTTCCTAAAATCAATATATACTATATTCATTAATTCATTTAAGTTAAAATAATTTCATACTAACCAATACATTATGTATGCCTCTGGTAATAATTTCACTGTTATCTCCATTTAGTTGTGGGTTTAAACCCCCAACATCCCCATATATGATGATTTTTACTAATCATACAAGTTTTCATTTTCCTAAAACTGTATTTATATAATTCATATAAAATTACCAATAATATAATGAACATCCTGAAAATAATCTTAACCATCAAATAACATTATTTAACATCTATGGTCATCAATAAGTCTCATCATTATTCCTAAAATAAAATAATTTTAATTGATTATTACTACCCTAAAATCATTCACATATAGAATAATACCTTTTCCATAATCTTATGTTTTCCATAAATTGTATCCTTAAAATTAAATCACCTTTTTAGTAATTAAATTAATTCATATTATTCATACAAATCCTTTAAAAAATAAATGTTGAACAATCCTTATATTTTTCATGATTCTAATAACCATAATACCATTGATAAAAATACTTCAATAACATGATTGTTGAGTTCCAACCACTACACACCTCAATCATTCCACCTTAATGATTTTCATAACATATCCCTATAGAATTAATATATGGATTTGGGAATTTAATTTGATAATAACCATGTTACGAACATCTACGACATTGAACTATTAATGGTGTATTAGGATGAATATTATTTCCTTGCATCTTTTTAACATGGATCTTCATTTTTAATGGGAAATTAGATACTTTTCCCCTCCTTTTCCATATATACATTAAGTTACTCATCCTTTAATTCATTTTTTATGTTTCCTCATCCCACATTTTTTACATTTAGAAAACTGAATATTCATTTTGTTAACATCATTATCACTTGAAATTCAACTAGTCTTCATAATTATTTTCTTTCTGGTGTTTGGAAATTAAAATATGTTCTATTTATTAATCATAATTTCATATTTCTCTTATAAAATTATCAAATTATGTATAACATATATTCACCTTATATAATTCCTCTCATTAGGGAAATAATTTAATTCACCATCACATTTTTTTTGAAATGATTTCTTCTATTTCTAATCATAAACTAAAAATATCAAAATAAAAAGGATGAGAATTAATGAACATAAAAAGGATAAAATTTTAATCCTAGATGGAATAAACTATAAATCATATTTATATCCACACATATGTTTCATTAGGTTGAAATCTAGTTTATCCAGGGTAAATTTTCCCATTAGGTGTTCTAAGCTGATAATTTTTTCAATTACATCATAATGGTTTAAAAAGTGTGTAAATCTATAAATCATGTCCATTAAGAGTTTCAAATCAGGTGTGCATAAAGTCCCATTGTCAGACACCTGGTAATGATAATGTCTTTCTCAATGTTCCCTTTTCAGATTTATTACATCTTTGTATAACTATTCCAGAACAACATCTAATTGTATTATCCCGAAATTGAATTAATTTAAAAGAACCCACTCACTCTATAATTCACCAAAATCCCAATATAATTTTTTTACATATATTCTTTTCCTTATACTTATCCCTTTGATTTTCACAAATATATTAATATCCTATTCCCCACAAACGATAACAGATTTATAAAGGACCAACTATAATAACCCAACCCATTCACACATATTATTAAACAAATTTTAATACAAACAAATATTAATTACAATCCAAATATTATGAGACCTAGTTTCTTTAGAAGACTGAGTTCATAATAAATCAATGTGTGGCTAAAATGGAACATCATTAATATATTCAAAATATTGAGATGCAAAATACTTTATAGGTCCTAAAATTAAATTTTCTAACATGAGGAATATATAGATAAAATGGGTGAGATAACAATACTAGTAAGGGAATAAACATGATAATGGAAAAAAGCATGTGATCCTTAGCTATAATAAGATATTATAAAATAAATCGATTAAAAATAACAACATTGAAGAATAACATAATAAACATGGTATCATAAGATTATTGAATCATATGAAATGTGTTAGAAATATATAACAAAACTTATACATGAGTTAAGGATAATTACCTAGGAAATATCACTTAGTGGGAAAAGTACCATGTGGGATTATGTTTTCATGGAAATATCATACATGGCATCACATGAGACTAAAAATATTACCCAATGAATTGGGGTGTTATCTAAGAACAACCATCATCACATTTTCAAGATTATGTGTTCCATAAAAATGCTATCAATATTAAAGAATAAAAAAATTACCCATTGAAAGTGATGGGTTGCATAATGATTTCTCATGTCAAAAGCAAATAAATATCATTATGAAGGAATTTTAGAGATAAAAAATGCATTAATTACCCTATAAAATTAAGGGAGAGTGATCTATTTATTTATTTAAGAGGCATATATAAATAATTTGTAAGCATTTCATAACATTAATGGGGTTTCTAATTTATCTATAGAAATAATTTTAAAAATATTAAAACAATCATGAGGAAAATTACATTTCCACTATTAAAATCACTTCTCAAAAAATTATAACCCACAAATTATTGAGGAGGTAATTTTCAATGGCAATAAAAAATGAATCTCAAAAAGTAAGGATTAATTAACATAATGGTCATGAAAATAAGAGATTATGTTCATATAGAGTATGTTAAAGTAAATATTATATTCACATTTTTGTATGAAATAAAAAAATGTAACTTTTCGAGAAAATGACATTAAGTTTCATTTTAAATCATTTTTAAAATAGATAGTTTTGTGTCAAAATTAAATTAAAAAATAATATGTGGATATTATTTACATTGCAGAAAACATTTTTTTAAAACATAGACATGGGAGATATTTTCGATTGAAGAGAGAAATGAATTTATGTTTACTTAAAAAAAGTTACTCATTCATTCTAATTACCAAAAAAAGTAAAAATTGTCTAATTACATGATTATTTAATAAATAACAATATGAAAATAAATTTAGAGGGTTTTAATTTACAATGATCAAATAATATTATAAAATTTACATACATTCATAATAAATACTGATTGAAAGGATATTGAAACATAAACCCTCACAGCCATAGTAACATTTGAATCATTACTCTCAGGTATGAAGTAAATGAATTATCACATAAAATATAAATAATTTGGGTTGATTCATGATTTAATATGTAAATTTTAAGTATATACACCATTTAAATGAAATTAGGTGAATAAAAGAACGTGTTTCTAAATAAAGTGTTGTGATGAAACCCTTACATCGAGTCCAGGCATTATCATGTATGTATTTTATCTCTGGTAAAATAACATTATATAAATTATTTATTTTTATAGGAATGTTTTTGTTTTTAAATCTATTATATTTAAATTATTTAATTAATTTATTTTAGTGATGTGTTTAATTACAATATCAATTGTGCACATTTTACGGTATTTGAGGATGCTCGGTTCATAATTTCAAAATTGAATCGGTGTGTTTAATATGGTCAAAGGTGTCATTGCTCAATAATATATATAATAATTATAATTAAACGGTTATCATTTTTAGAAATAAGCTGTACTTTCAAAATTAATCCATAAATATGGTTATGAATAATGAATTATTTTTCAATCATAGAGACGGTAGGCCATACGTATACATGGGTAACATTTCCATTTTTCAGTAATCATGATGGAAAGAATGAAAGTGTTAATTTATCATTACATAATGATCATAATATCAAAAATATTATATTACTTATTTTTTTGGACATACATTTTTCATCTATGTTATATGGTAATAAAAGAAAATCACATCACTTCATGAGGCAGTAATCCATCATTCACTTGAAAGAAGCTATAATTTTTTGGGATGAATGGTAAGGTAAGAAATAATATGAATTTTTAATTTTATGTATTTATTAATATTTCATGAATATTTCATATAAAAATCATATCCATAATCTTGAATATTTGTGAGATGTGATGTTGGAAAATAAATAACATCAGTTTGCATTGCAGTAGACTATCGTGCACCAGAATGGTTACATCGTGTCCCATATGATAGAAGAGGTGATAAATAAATATTATTCCATCAACAAAATAAATTACACATATATTAGAGATAGTGTTATTTTATTTTTTATTTATATATAAATTAATGTGTAAAAAGAAGAAGTAGACATTGGGTGCTCAGTGAAGATGATAACCTTCGCTTAGAAGAACCTCCTTGGAAACTCTTATTAAGAACCCTACGATTGGTCATTTTGGAAGAAAAGATACACTATAAAATGGTTAATGTAAATTGGGAGATATGTTTGTATTTTATGGTCAATACAAAAGGATTTAGAGTTTTAAATAAGTTAGTGGAGGGGGTTCACAGTTATAATTGAGTAGTTTGATTTTGTAAATACCCAAAACTATTTAAAAATTGGAAGTCCTTCTCATGATATGTGCATAAAAAATTGAAAAATAAAATATTCGAGGGGTGATAAGGATGAGAAAAAACTACAACATTGACATGAACCATTTTTAAACATGTTATCCCCTTTAAATCAAAGGTAAGTCAATCTTACAATTTTAATTTCTTTAAAACGGTAACTAGTTTTTTAATGTTTTTTACTATTCATTATGAAAAAAAATTAAGTTAATATTTTTTTATAATATAAATTATTTTTAATAAAAATATTTGTACGATTTTATGAAATTAATTTCATATATATGGTATAAACTAATTTAAAACAAATCCCACGATCTCGATGAGAAATAAATTTTCTAAAAAATCATTTTGAAGAAAAAAATGATTTAATATTAACTAATGGATATTTAATATAAATTATTTGAATTTAAATTTATAAACATGTCTTTATAATTAATTACTTTCCTTTAAATCATTCCTCATTATGGTTTATTTTTTTAATTAATATGGATAAACATTATGCACTTTTAATAAATTTTTATGAAAAATAAATTTTTACCCTAATAATAAAGTTATACTAAAATACAATATAAAGGATATTTAGATGTAAATAATTTGATTTTATATAACTAAATAACAATTATGGTACATGTAAATATAATTATAAAATTGTAGTTTTAAATTACTTACTTTTTTATAATAAATAAAAATTTTTCTAAGAAATTATTTTTCATTATTCACTGAAAAATCCATATTTTTCTTAAAATACAATAATTTAACCTTATGTTAATATGAATATGGTGATTTAAAATAATATTTTCTTCTTAAAAAATGAATTTTATGAAATATTAAAAAAATAAATTTTAATATTTCCTCCCAAATATAAATAAAAAACATTTCTGGAATAAATGTTTATTACAAAATGGGTGTTTTTTTCCTAGGAATTTATAATTAAATTTCTATTGATTAGAACCATTATATTTATTTTATAATATATATATATATATATAATATAATTTATACCCACCAATATAAAATCTAGGAAATATCTTTCAAATTTAAAAATTAATATTTTAATAATATGTTATGGTTTGTTTAATCTCAGTGTTGGGTGTTGTATACGCTATCAAACATCGTGCTTCTTTAAAATGTATTGGTGTTACAATTTGGCCCCTAGTCCGAAAACTCTCTATCATCATTCCAAAAATGTATTGAACAACATGAACTACAAGAAATATCCTTATATGGTGTCATATTAATCGAATCCTTGTAACTATAGTTGTTTGGGAAGTAAATTATGGACATGTGATCATCAAATGATACTATGAACTCAAAAACATAGGCCCAAATAATGTCCACCAATATAAGAATTTTGTAATACTATAATACATCTATCTAGAAATGTTTTCCTATTATCAATCTTAGAGGATTTCATATGTCTTTTTATATGTCCTTCCAAAACTATGACGTAAAACGTGTATCCCTATCAGATGAAATTCTCAATGAAACCCCATGTAAGAATATAATCTAATTGAAATAATATTTTATCATCTCATATAATGGGTGAGTCTCACATATTTTTATGAAATGATATACTTTTTTATGATGATCAAAATTCATCCAGACAGTGTCCCAACTTATAGGGGTCTTGGGTAATGCTCTCACAAATTACATCATTGCATCCTACTACATCCACATGAGCATAGTAAATGGTTAGAGGAAACCACTAGAATGTTAGTGATTAAACATTATCCTCAAGCAAGTAAAATATTTTGAAACAACTCATGAAATTTCGCTCCTCATCCCTAGCCACTAGATCTACCGCACAAATTTACGGTATATCGTTGTTGTACTAGGATCCATTTCCCACATAGAGGTGTTACATAATTTAATAATCTCTTCCCTAAATAAAGAAAGGACTACATATATAACATATACTAGGATAACTTCATCAAAATATAATGAAAACATTGGTATTGAGTCACCACATACTAGCTATTATTTTAACACCTCAAAATTTTGTAATATATTATTTTGTTAAATAAATTATAAGGGCTTGATAGCTTTCTTTTCATGTGACCCCAAGTGTAAAACTATCATGATATAAAAACCATTTATAACATAATCGTTGAATTGGAAGGTATGAATAAAAATGACCACATTAAGAAAAAAAATAATTTTTTTTAAATAATTAAAAATATTGATTAATGTATAATAAATATGTACCCATTTTTCATGAAATTTATTTTAGAATTAAAAAATATATTTTTTTTCCAAAAATGGTTTTTATTTTTTGTTATGAAAAAAATCACAAACAATTTATAAATTTTTTAAATATTTTAAATATTTTTTTTATTTTTAAGACTATCATTTCTGTATCACCCTAAGCTAAATTATTTGGATTTGTCTAAAAATATTTATTTTTTAGTAATTATTGAAAATATCATTTCTTGAAATAACTATATTATCTATTCAAGTAAAAGTAAAATTATGTTTTTAACATGATCATAAAGTAACAGAATCCACCTTTAATTATAAATAATTGAATTAATTATATAGTAATCATCATTATACTTGATTTTGTTATAAGTTCATTTTTAGGATTCAAAACACATTTTTCTAAAAAAACGTTTTTATCTATGAAATAGGGTTTTATCATAAAAAATTTAATTATTCACTATTTAGGAATGGTTTTAATTAAAATTTTATAATATATATCTTATAAAATATTTTACCATTCAGTTTATCATTTTTACATGGATATTAAAGAATGTAAATTATGTTTTATGATTTAAAATAATTTTTTCTATACTGGGGTTTTATTATGGTTTACAAACATGTTTAAAATTAAATATGGGAACATATAGAAATTAAATATAGTAAAATTAGTGTCATATTTCTAATTAGAATATTTAATTTTTTTTAATATTTTCAAATTAATTATTAAACATAGTGAATGTTAAAAATAATAAAAAAAATTTACCATGATTAAGGTTAAAATAATTATTCTTAGGGGATTAAACAACATATACGTATTTAATTTCTACCCAAATATAGAAAATTAATATTTTATGAAGATAGTTCGACCGTATAATTTCATAAATTCTAATTCATATCTATTTGGAACCACTTTCCCATGACTATGAACACATATCCCTGAAATATGTTTAGAAATTCCATGTCTATCCCTTCAATAAAATATAAAAGGGAACCTATTATCCTCCCATATTCAAACAATTTGGTAATCATTTGTCAATAAAAAAATTTTCCTAAAAGCATTCATGATTCCATCAATTCATCGTAGAGTTTCTAGTCTTCTATAATGTGAATACCTTTGAGGTTTAAAGTGCAATACAATGGAGGCCTCTCAATAAAGTGGTAAAAATCTTAACTAATCTCTTTCAATTTTATATATTTTTAATCCTTTTATAAAATATTTGTATTAATAAAGACATGATTATTATAGTATAATATATATAATTAAAAATTATTATTTTTATTTTAAAAGAACTTCAATCCTATTCGCTTTCAATTAGGAAATGTATTTATCAGTTGTGTGTATTTGTGGACTACCATCTCCATATTAGGATATGGCTCATCTTCCATAACCATAATTAAATGATAAATATTTGGTTCAATTTAATTTTTATATATATTATATTTATGAAATCATTAATATTATATAATTAATATATATAATCTACCTTCATACCTTCTGATTCGTTATAAAAAGATAAGGTTCCCCATGCATGGTGGTGGACTACTGCCTCCACAAAGCAATGCGACTTTATTTTCATATATGATTTAATTGTATAATAATAAGTATATATTTAACGATTATATTTTATATTAGCTATTTTATAACGATTCTTTATTACTGAATTGTAATTTATTATTCTTTCATTCCATCCATTGAAATGTGGAAACATCCCTTCTGTCTGCGTATGGATTACTATCCAAACATAGTGATGCAATTCAGTTTTCATCACCAAATTATATTAATAGTTATAAAAGAATATATGATTATTAAATTGTGTAATTTATAAATTTTTAAGAATCTTTTTAATATGGATGAATGGTCAATGTATAAGAACCATAATTGTTGAAACAAAACATACATGGGAAATGAAGCACTTAATGCCCGAAATTTCGACATAAATTGAATTGTTAATAAATGAGTGATAAAATGATATAAGGGGATAATATATAAAAATATATGTATGAATATTATTCTGTTATATAATTATAATATCTATAAATTTGTTTTATTAGGGGAAACAATTCATATGATTCAAGTCAAATATATGGTAAGGGTTTCCTCTCAATTTGTCTTTATTGAGAATGATTTTAATTATATGAACCAATTTATTATTTCAATGTTGTATTTGTGGCATAAGAAATTATTTTTAATACTCCATAATTTAATATATAAAATTTAAAAAAACAAATGATATTCAAAGATTCCAATGAATTTTGATACAAAAATCACTAAAGCCGTAAAGGTTCTTCGTCTCATTTTTTTCATTAACACGTGTTTGATGTTATAAACCTATTTAGGTTTATGGATTATATATAACATTACATTTTAATTTTATATCATATATAATTCTTAATTTATGATATTTAAAATTAAAATTCCTAATATTCTTCCAATTTTTTTTAATATTACCAATGTGGTAAGGGTTTATCATCTCAAATTTCCTCCTATTGGACATATGTTTTTATACACATATCTTATTTTATGATTTGTTTATAATACCCCATTGATAAGTTTTATCATTATTATATTTCTGTTTTTTGTATTTCAACTGTTATTTTTATTTATTTTATCATTGGTTTCATTTATTAAAAGTTATCATAGAGGTAAGGGTTTGATGTCACAATCTTATTTTTACAGAGATTATTTATGCTCAAATTTACCAATGATGAAATTTTATGATATATCTCCCAAAAATATTATGTATTTTATTATATTATATTTTTTAAATAATATTATAGTATTTCATTTCAATTTAATCTCTTTAACAACCCATGACACTGAAATAATGTATTTATTGAAAACTGACCTTTTTTATTTTTTTCTCTAGGAATGTTTTCTCCCAAGTTAATATTTTCTACTAAATGTTTTCACAGATGTTTTTTATATTCTAAAAAAATTATTTAAATATGTTTCAACTAACTCTAACATTATAATTTTTCTTGGTTCTCTAAAAATAAAATTATTTCCAAAATATTTTTTAAATGTTTATATTAAAAATAACATATTTTAAAATGAAAATAATATTTTCCTGAAGAAACATTTCAATGATTTTAAGGATTTTTTATCTATAAAAATAATCAAATATTTATTTTGATTTTATTAGTATGTGATCCAAGTATAAAATCATTATTATTAATCTCTAATGTTTTTATTATAATGGTTAAATATTTATGAAACCTATTTTATTTTATATAGGTTAAACATTTATGTAGTAATAAATGTTTTTGATGATCTTGTGGAATATATATAAATGGAAATTGATTATGTGATGTGTTGTTATGTTAAAAAATAAGTATTTGTGGATATTTTATAAACCAAGGATAGGTGGGTTTTTATAGATCCCCTTATATAAACACATGCTTTTCAAATTTAGATATTAAATATTTTTAGATTAATATTCAATGCATTACAAAAAAACATGCCTAGATACCATAATTGAATAGTATATGTGGAAACTATGAACATGATATTCTTAGTTCATGAAAGATATTAAATATCTCCCAATAAGATATTCCCATTAAGCACTCATCATAAGAATACCCTACTTAAAATATTTTTTCATAGCTTTGGGAAAGGAAACATAAGAAAGGGAGAGTTGATATGCTCTATAAGGGTAAATAAGGGAGATATGTAAGAATAACATTAGTGTAATGGTAAGAGAACTGGATCATAATAATTTAAAGGAATACCCTTCCAACCAAAGATCATAAAATTGAGTCATAGAAAATCTAATTGTACTTTATAATACGTTAATCACAATGAAATCGAAGGACATGATCCTTGAGAGACTAATATTGGTGTAAGACATAATATTGTGGAATAAACATAATCATAGAATCTCATTTACATATTAGTAAATAATAATTACCAAGGATATATTAGTGGAATTATTTCACTCTACAAATAATTAAAGTAGTCAAGGATCGCTCATAAGAACATCATATAAGGAAAATTCCACTACTGAAATAGGTTCAATCCCCGTTCCAATCATATCTATCATAAGTGATATAAATATTCACCTAATTAATTAGTGTTAGATATAGGTCTCAAAAATCTATTAATGATAATAATATACATGTGTTCCAAAAGATTGTAAAAAATTCATCATATCATATTCCAATAAATGAAATGGGTTTTATAAAAATTTCATCATATCATAACCTATGGAAAAGAGGAAGGTTTTATAATCATTTCAGCATTTCATCACATCATAACTCATGGAAATAAAGTGGAATTAATAGGAATTAACTCATGGATACACTGTGAAAGATAAATGGGTTTCAAAAAAACTATTTCACTATAATGTCAATTTATTAAAAGAAGGAAAAATAATATTATACTTGTATTAAATCCCTAGTAAATAAAATATTACATAAACATATTTCATCTTAGAAGGAAAATCATTTAAAAAGTAAAATCACAAGAAATATTTGTTATGAAAAATAAAATTTCATCTAAAATAATTTTTTAAAACTAAAAAATCATAAACAAATTTGTAAATTATTTTATTTGAAAATAAAAAATTAAATTAAAAAATGGAATCTTTAAAAATAATTTAAAACATTTATTTTAAAAAATATACTTTTTACTTTGAAAAATTCATTTTAAAATATAAAACAAATTCAAGATTTTTTTCACAATGGAATAATTTATTTCAAATATAAAAATATCCCAAATATTGAGGAAAAAAACTTTCATTAAAAATATATTTGAAAAAATGTAATAGATTATTTAAATCATTGAGTGTCAATGAATGTAAGAAATAATTTCTATGGTTGTGAAAGTTAATAACAATAATATTTTTAACATTTTTTGGAAAATCCAAATGTGCATCGTTTGGAAAATGATATGAATATTAATTTCATTTATTTTATCAAAATTAAAAAATTGTTAAAATTTTCTTATAAAAATCATTTGGAGAATGTGGAAAAATAGTTTCAAGTTTTTTTTTTGAAAACATAGTTTTGGAAGAAAAATAGGTTTTCAACTATAGAGAAAAAGAGAGAATATTTTCATAAAACATATTCTCAATAATTTTAATTACCAATTAGAGGATAAATGGATATATTACATGAAATTTTCATGAACAACCATAAGATAATAAAAAAATGATAATTATTGAGAGGTAAATCATAATATTTCAATATTAGAGACTTGATGAAAATAAGTCCTGATAAACAGTGAGGTTGAAACATAAAACCATTATCACATTTTTTGTATTGAATAATAACTCCAATTAAATAATAAAGTCATATAAAACATTAAATATCATTAATATTTATATATTCATGACTTAACATGTGAAATGAAATGTATATTCATGTCATAGAAGAATAAAAGCTCAAAACATAATCATTTGACTCAAATAATGAATATTGAAAGAAAAATCAATTATAGCCTTGATAATATTGAAATATAAACCTCAAAAAATAGAGATCATAAAATATATATATTAAGGAAAAATATTTAATAATAGTTATCATATAATATAGTCATGGGTAGTACATATTTCATAACAACGAAACATGTTTTGAATATGGTATTTTTCTCATAGAAAAATAAAAGTGAGGTAGAAATCCATTACCATAAGTCTCGACATCCTTAATACACATTTAAAACTACTGTATAATAAATATAAGTTAATTATACATCTATTATAGAACCAAAAATATATATATTATACTATATACTATTTACTTATACATTTATAAAATTTTATTAACAATTCCATGTTAACTTCATTTTTTAGGTAGTAACAACTATGTTTTTAGAATATATTTTTATTTTTGATTTTTGGTAATCTTATTTTGAAAAAGGTTACATAATATATAAAATTATAATCATGATATAATTATAATAATTATACATAAAATATACTTTTAATAACAATATTTAAATATTATTTTGAAGAATGAAGTACATTAGGATCATGGAGATAGTAGGTCTTACCTACACATTAGTAACATTTCTATTTTTCAACACTGGTTATGAAAAGGAGGAATGTAATATATTTTAATTAAAAAGAGATCATAATAGCATAAATAAAATATTATTTCATTAAATATTCTTATACATATCTTCCATGTGGTGTGGTGATAGAAAATTAGTCACATCACTATGTGAAGGCAGTACTCAATAGGTAGACGAACGACATTGTCATCTTTCAACAAGTGAAAATGTAATAAGTAAGATGATATATTATATTTTTAAATAGATTAACATATCATGAATATAATAATTTTTTCATGTATATTACATATATTTATCCTTATTATATTCCACTTAATGTTTTAATGAAAATGAATCATATCAGTTCATGAGGCGTTCGTCCACCATACATACAAGTGACGTTGTCATGTACCCTGACGAATATAAGGGAAGAATGAATATATTCTAAAAAAATAGGATTAATCATGCTAAAAATATCATATATATATATTTTATTCATGATCAAACCCAATTTTGAAATGTGGTAATGGAAAAAATGAATATTATCAATTCTCAAGGCAGTAGTCCACCAAATATATAAATGATGATTTTAAAACACTTTTGATGGAAGTGGAGATGGTTTAATGTAATTTAATTGAAATAAAAACATTTCAATATATGATAGAATTGTTTTTATGTCAGCATGTTTTAAAAAAAATTTAAGGATGTAGAGGAAGAAATGTAGTACAAGTGCGAGTTGAAGAATTTAAATTCTTCTTCATATAACTGCCGCATATTTTAACCAAAAGCCATCCTAGGATGAATTTATTACAAATAATAACGTTTATTGGATGAGATGTGGGAATTTGGGAATTGTCTTGGTTATAGATTAGCCAAACTGAAATGGTTTAAAGTTGTGAAGAAAAGAGGAGAGGAATGATAGTTTATAATTGAGGGGAGTAGAAAACCTATAATTTTATGAAAGGAAAATGTTGTAAACACGTTTTTCTCATTAAAAAATAATCCATAATGTATTATTATAGATAATCAGACATGTTAGCGTCTAAATTTTCCATTTAAATATATTTTATAAAATATTTAGGCCATTTTAACACTTATTATTTCAGTTTATCCTCTACTCCCTGGTAAACCCAAATTTACCTTAATTGCATTAATTAATTTTGATTTTTTTCAAAACACATTTATGTCAGTAAAAATAATTTTACCTCATTAGAAAGTAAAAATTATTTTGTTTCCAAATATATAATCCATTCACTAAATTCAATTCACAAAAGTTATAATAATGTAATATCGAATTAAATCTATAAATGTGTTATGAATACTGGTTTCAAAGAGAAAAATATAAAAGTTTACCCAGATTTTATATCCAATTTAAATATGAAATTTTATAAAATAAAATAAATTAGATTAATAGATATTTAAATAATTTAATTTTACTTTAAAAACAATTGAAAATACAATTTGATTTTACTAATAATTTAAATGAAAATTCATTTCTCAATTAAAAGTCATTATCTCTTAAATATTCATCTACTAATTTTAATTTCAAAAAATACTAAAAAATTCATCGTAATATAGTTTTAAAATTATTATTTCGAATATTAATTTTAAATTTTCAATTAAATTTTCAAAAATTATTAATTATTAATTTTACAAGAAAACCTATAGATGCGATGAAAAATTTTATATTTGAGAAGTTTATTTTTTCAAGCATAGTATGATTTTTTATTTACTATATGTATGATAATAATAATTAAATGAATAAAAATTAAATTAAATTGGTAAATTATCTATAATTTATATTTAAAACATTCCATATTAGGTATTATTTCAATTAATTAAAAAATATTTAGATAATACTCCTTAAAACAATTAAATATCCCTTTTAAGCTGAAAAATAAACGAATAATGAAATCCAATATAAGGTTGATACAAAATTTATTAATGGGATTAAATATTAATATATAATATTAGGTATATTTAAAAATTAATTACTGATTTGAATTTCCTAATTAATTTAAAAAAAGTAATAATTTGCAAAAATTCGCATTGTTATTATTCAATGAGAATAATTTTTTTTCAGAAAAAATTTGAAAATTTTACCATATGATAATGTTGATATAATGATTCGAAATTAATTTCCACTTATTATATAAATTTCTTAAAGCCTAGATAATTTAATTAAACTATGTTTTCAATTAAAATTAATAAAAATTATTTGTGAAAAAACATATTTTTAATGAATATAATTACTTTATAAAAAATTGATTCATCATTTACTAAGAAATTAAAAATAAATTTATATTCATTATGAAATTATTATATATATTTTATAAATTTGTTAATACTATCCAAACCTACCAATTTTACATCTAGGATATAATGATCATATTTATAATAATATTATTTTTTGGTCCACTTAAACTCATTGTTGTATGTCTGGCATACTATCAAAGAATCTCATTGTTTTATGCAATGAAAGATATAATCGTTATTATATATAATAAGAGATATATTACATTCAATTTAATGTTCAATGAATTTATAAAATCTATGGATTTTACACTCCAATTCATTGGGTAACGATGACATAATTGGTAAACTCCTAGGAGAAAATAAAATCAATATATTTAAAAGTGTTGATTGATTTAACTTGATGGATGTTACCTCTAATAGAATATTATAAATTATCTGGTAGTAATTAAAATTATTGTAATTTTTCTATTAATATTGTCTTTAGTGTGAACCCTAAATAAAATAACTGATTGAACGGTGAGAAAACCCAATCCATGATAATAGTCTAAATAGAGATCCTTGAATAGGGAAATGATTTTTCTATCTATATGTGTATACCAAAAACATATTACTTATTAATAATATTTATTCTAATGGATCATGGTTTTTTATTTATGATTCCAAAGACTTCTGCCTTATGTCTATTAATTGGAAAAGATTTATTTCATGATTCATGTTTATGTTTTATGAATTCTTGGGTATGATTGTATAATGTTATTATCATGTCCTAATAAAATTATATATATCTAATTCTCACTTATGAAAATTGATTGATATCTCCCATTTTACCCTTACTATGAATCTTATATCACCCATTATTATGTTTTATTTTCCCCATGATTTGATGAAAGGTTTTAATTATGATATGTTAAAAAAAGTTTCATATTGTGATGAACTATGTGGGTGTTTATATAGATCTATAATATACTAATTTTTTGTATCCATGATTAAAAACAAGAATAAACACTAAGGTTTTTTCAAGTATCATATGTTAATATAATTAATATTCATATAATAAGATGATATATTTTTCTATGAAATTTTTGGGTTTCTACAATTCTTATCAGAGTAAGGTTTTATTTTCTTGGAAACTTTGATGAGAAAAATTCAGTGAAAACTATTATTATAATCCTATATATAGGATAAAATCATATGTTATAGTAAATTTATGTGTTTGGTTTCCACATTAAAATAAATTCATCTCTATATATTATAACTGTATGTGATTTTGGAATTAATATATCTATGGGTAATAATCCAAATATGATTTTTCAAGTATATCATAGTCATCAATCTGGTGGATGGTGAAAGGGTCCTTATTGAAAACCTAGTTTGACACTCCTTAGGGATATTCCTGAGTTAATTAACATTTCTTATAAACCATTATGATGTATTTAAATAGATTATAATTATAGATGACTGAAGATAATGTAATGGTGTACTATATTGAAAAGAAGGTGTCATGATTAAATATCCTATAAATAATTTTTCATGTTTACATGATTAGTCACTATTATTATTATTGTACACACTATGAATTTTGGTTTCATTCAGTGGATATAACTATGATGAATCACACTAACACTGAATATAACAGAAAATGGAAGTATTTTCATTAGGGGAACCAAATGAAAAAGGAGTTGTAATGAAGAATATTTTGTTTATTCCTCCTCAAATATCTCATAATATGATTAAAAAATCGAGTTGGGTGAGATTACTAACATGATTGATAAGAGAAAAATTGAGTTTCATGGGTGTTTTATTGATAAATTTTATGTAGGGAATAATATTCAACAACATGTATGAATTTGATGTGGGAAGAAAAACATGATAAAATGTCTAATTGGAATGAGGATAAGTTTTATGTGTGGAAAAGAATAAATAGAGCATGTAATTTCCATGAAAAAAAAAGAAATATTTAGGTAATATAATGGATGGGAATAGTATATTACATAAATTATCATTCATGGTAGAATATTTTAAATAATGAATGTTTTTTAATTATGAAAAGTGATGTCTGAGGGGGAAATATAGATTAGAGGATCAGAGAGATTTTACAATTATAAAATTTACCACCGATGATAAAGAGACTACAAATGATATATGAATTGAAGGAATGATTCCATAATAATATGATGAAGCCTCGGTAATGTTTTAAAAATAAATTTGAATGATTGAAGTTTTTAGGTATTGGTATTCATTAATTATCATGTTTAAATATTTCATTAATGATATTTTATTTATAAGAATCATGAATAATCAATGTATTTTTCTTTAATATTTATATATTACGGATTTTCAAGAATTTATAAAACTGTATGAATAACCAATAAAATAAAATTTGTTTATGGTGATATCTTTTTAATTTACATGATTTATGGATAGATAACACATAATATTTTTTTATGATAAGATGATAATTTCAAGTTAGGATTATGAGATGATTTATGTTTAAAAATTAAAATTGATAGTATTGATGAATTTGGAATCCAGTAGTGATTTAATGAATGAGTGATATTTGATATCTATGATGAATTTTATTTCATTTTTGATTTATGGGATATTTTAGAAAGTGTTTGGTTTTACATGATCAACAAGGATAGAGTTATATATCTGAAGTATATATGATTTTATTTTGGTTTTATGGAGAATAAGGCTATTGTATGGATTTATGAGAATATGTGGTTAATGTATTCACATAATTGGTATGTAACATTAATAGATATGTTATGTGATTTATGGATTAATATTAAGTATAATGTTTTTAATTGTTTTGGTTATTTTCTAAAATTTAGAGTTGTGAATAATTTAAATGAAAGCATTGATGGTTTTTTCATGTTTACTACTGGTGGAAAGAATTATTTAGATTTTTTGGTAGTAGAATCTTTAATTTTAACCATCCAATAATATTTTCTATTAATATTAGTAATCCTAATATGTACTAGCCACATTTGGTTTCTATAATTGATTAGATAAAGGAGGATTATAGTTTCATACTTTTACAGAAATCTTGACTAAATGGACATTTATATTATTTATTTAGGCAAGAATAATTCATATAATTAAATTATAGTTGAGATATGGATGGAAATCAGATGAAATTATTTAAAAACCGAATCTAGAGGTTGAATTTAATTTTTTTTGATTTAAATAAATCAATAAATATATTTAATATAATTATATTATAAAATAATTCACTAACTTTAGAAAAAATTACCTTGAAAATAAAGAAATCCCTCTTTTATATTTATATCTAAGGAATTTATTATCATTTTATCATATCACTGATTTATGTGGTTTAATTCATTAACATTGTCGTGAACAAGTTCTATATCATATAATATTATTTTTTTACATTATATATCTCCTCAATGTCCATATATTTACTTAATGATAATGTTCTTCTTCTTTTGGAACCTGATTTTGTTTTATTTATAGACTCCTTAATGTTTCGAAGTTGTCCTTTCAAATGAAAGTTTATTATTCCTTTCATGATGTGATGTTTCAACAAAGTAATATTTAAATATGATTTTCTATTAAAAATAAAATAATCAAAGGAATAAATTTATTTACATTAGGGGTAAAATGTAACACTGAAATATTTTTTTTATATATTTTTTATTTAAATAAATTTAAAGGGTTCGTTATCTTGCTTTAGATGAAAACCTGAGTCTAAATGAACCATGATATTGTAACCCTTTATAAAATCATTATTGAATTGTAAGGTATGAATAAAAATAAACACATTTTGACAAACAATCTAATGGTTTTAAATATTGAAATGTATTGATTAATACTTAATAATTTGTAATTAATATTCATTAAAGTCATTTTAGGAATCAAATATATAATTTCCTTCCAATATTTATTATTTTATTTTTTTACATAAATATTAAATTAATATCTTAAAAAAATATAATTATTATTTGAATAAAATAATTACTTTTTTTAATTATTATATCAAATTTATCTTGGGGGATTTTATTGATTTTTCAAAAAAGATGTAATTTTTAGTGTAGAGTGGAAAATACTATTTTTTAAACATTCATTTAATTTCAAGTAAAATGACCTTTATATTTTTAAATTCTTGTTTAATTGTTATAAGTATAAATTAATATGAAATAATCTATTTATTTATATAGGAATCATCATTATAATTTATTCTTGTATAAGTTTATTTTATGGCTTGATGACACATTATTTTGAAGATATTTTTTTGCACACTATGTGTTTTTATCTTAATAAATTAATCTTATATTAATATATTAATTATTTTAATTAAAATAATTGATTAAATATTCACTAATAAAATTATTCATTAATTCTATGGAATTTACAATGAAATGAATGGAAGAAAACGTTGTTTTGTGCATAAAATTTCATTTTTCTAAAAAAGGTTTCATTACAGTTTCAGTGCGGATTTGAAATTAAATTCTACCAATTATAGAAATAAAATGATTTAAAATGGTTTCAAAATTTTTAATCAATATAACTAATATATATTTATATGTTCAACTTAATTTTTATTTTTATTGAATATTGAAAATAGTAAAACATTGTTAACCTAGTAAATGTTAAAATAGATTTATCGGGGATGGGTTGAAACCAAGAGATAAGAGAAGGATTTAAACCTAATACTTTCAAATTATTATAGTATAAAAATAATTAAACATTATATTTTATTAACATATAATTCTTTTCAATTTGGATTAAATTTCACATAAAGGTGACAATAAATCAATAAAATCATTCCAGAGATTCCATGTGTGTCCCTCCCTTAACTTATAAAAGGGAACCTCTTGTACTTCATTATTAAAAACAATTAATCCTCTTATATCATCCAAGGCCTTCTAAAAAACAATCTTATATTTGGTATCTTCATCTGAGATCTTTAGGTGTTCTCTTAATACCAATTGTTCATGGGGAAAGGTTTAATCCATTGAAGGTCTCTCAAAGTAGCTGTATAAATCTTAACCAATCTCTTTCAATGTTTGTATTATTACAACTTCTATAACATTTTTGTATCAATAAAAATGTTTCATAAAACTCATAAATATACCGATATGTTATTATTATGTATTCAAAACCATTTTAAATCTCTTATCTATCAAACAATAAACAAAATTATCGCTTGTGAGGTCATGTGGACTACCACCTCCACATGGAGGTATGGTTAATTTCCAATTACCGTCATTCATTTTCAGTTATTATGATGGATTTAATGTTTACATATTATATTTATAAAATAATTATTATTCTTTAATTATAAGTTATTTTCTATATTCTTAATTTATATCCCACTGGAAAATGATAATGTATGTCATGCGTAGGTGTAGAGTACCATCTCTGAAACACCCCAAGCTTCTACGGTACGCTTCTCTTTGAATAATGCAATAGTGTGTGTTGTACGCAACATCGAGTTCTAAAAAACCACAACCAACCAAACTAGCCGTTATGAATAGTAATAAAAACTTTTTGAAAATTTATAAATTTTATTTTTCAAAATGGACTTCATTTTTGGATTCAGAATATCGAAATTAGCCTATGGTGAATTTTTTGTATTTTTCTGAAAAACGTCATTTTTTTTTGATTAATAGTGAAACAACTAAGTGGTAGTTAAAAAAATGAATTTTTCATAAAACATAATCTTACCACTTCTGTGAGTGGAATTTTGAAATTCTGAGAGACATGGTTAATGTAAAGGACTAAAATTTTGTTCTTTGAGATGAAAATAATTTTTGGTGAATAGCAACTTTTTACTTTTATTTACCACGGTTAAAAGTAAATAGGATAATTAAAGGTAAAAATGATATTAATATTACCCTAACACATGTCCTAATTCGATTGGATAAGCTTAATTCTACCAAAAACATCCTTAGGAATAAAATAATATCATTTAGGTCCACATTGATTAGACTAGGACATTTATTATTATTTAATTTAAAGAAGAGTTAAAAGAGTTAAAATCAAGGTTTATTTACTAAAACATTTTTAATATAGGGTTAAATATAAGATAAATTTGATTGTAAATATTAATTAGAAATATAGAAAGATTTACTACATAATGATCTTTTATTTATAATTTTTAGACATTAAATAATTTAATTCATTTATGACACAATGATGATGCATTAATTACCATAATAGTGAAAAGTTAGAATAATTGATATTATAAATACCGAAATAAATGTAATTTGAGACTTTTTATAAATACCAATAATTTTCAAGGATAATATGACATGTTAGTATTTATTTTATTAGCTTTTTTCGAATTAAAAATTCTGTTATTATTTATTCAAAAATCTATTATTAAATAGTGTCAAAATTGACATAAAAGAGTTTTTAAAACAAATATTATATTATTAATTGATATTAAATTTCTAAAAATCTAAGTATCAGCCAAGAGACTTATATCATGATAGGTGTATCATTAATGGTCCACTTGGGGGTCTCTTGGACGTATATAGTAATTTTATTAACTATATAATATAAAAATACAAAGTGACATGGTAAGTGTGAAACTAATTAACTAAGAGTTAAAACAAAAAGATAAGGTTAATATAATGACCCAAACCGGTATAAATTATATTGGTTGAGTGGTTTCAGACCCATCCCCACTTTAAACTTTAAATAATCCACTTTGGAGCCATTAGAAACCGAATATGAATTTATTATAAAATAATATTTCTTTCTTTTCCAAAGGTGACCCTCACCCCTCTTATAAAAGGGCACTCCCCCTTCTCATTAATTCACACCTTCAAAGCCATTTAGATCGGCCAAACTCTTCCCAAGTACTCTGTAAACTTTCCTAAATTCATCCTAGATGCCTTACCTTCATCATAAAGCCAACCTAAGGATCCCTCTTGATCAAATCAAAAGGAAGAACCCGAAGAAGAGGTAATGATTTCACCACCCTTTTTCAAGTTCGTATCTTTTTCCACTTCTTCTTTCTTTGTTATTACCATTCCAAAATAATAATTCCATTATCTTATATATACTGTTATGTTATTATAAATATGGTACAACCATATTTAGTACTCTATCCATCCTTTGAATAACATGTCACCATACGTGTGTACGTATGTCTTACTATCTCCACGTCGTGGTGTAATTGTTATTCAATAAATTATTATTTGGATGGGTATAATAATGATGTTTAATTTATTTAAATAATAAATATAACATGATAATGATTATGTATATATGATATAAAATTCAATTATATATTATTTTAATATCAGAAGAATGATATTGTCGCTCGTGCGTACGTACAGACTACTTTCTCCACGAACGCGATGAGAATCATTCTCCATCGTATCCATTCAAGTATAATTATCATTTGATGATTTCAAAATAATGTTTAAGGACTTGATATCATTCTAGATATGAATAATATACAACCTATCCATGACAAACACGTCTTATATAACAAAACATATAAAAGAAACTGAGTTAGTTAACACCCGAAACAACGATAATTCTATAATATTATTAACAAAGCAATGCTAAAAGACAATATATGATATCATATTAATATATATGATTCTTGTATAATTTAATAACAATTATTTCACCATTATATATGAGTTTAACCTACCCCAACCAAGGAAAAGTACAAGGTAAGTGTTATTTCACAATCTCTTCATTATCTGAGGTTGTTTATATGTAATTATCTACTGGGACTTCTTTATCATCCACATCCATGTTTCTTGAAAATGTATTTCAAAACATTTTTATTATTTACTATAATATCGGTTAGAGTCATTTACACCCTTGTTGACTTTTATAAGTGGTTTATAAAGGAATCTTTCCATCGTTTTCCAAACAAGGTCCTTTTTAACCTTTTTGATAGAATTAAGGTAAGAATGTTTTTTTTAACTTTTACGGCGGGTGCGGCTATTTTCCGCCGTTATAAAATCATCGAAGCTTCCCTTAAAATATTATAAGAATATTTTCAAAGAAAATTTTTTATTTTATAAATATATTATTGTTAAATGATTTCAAAATAGAAATGGATATTTCTCTAAAAAGAGTTTTGATTTCATCTATGTCAATATCCTTTGTTGGATTTTACGCTTATTTGAAGTTGATTTATTATGATACAAAACTTCTATATTGTATTGAAGGTTTTGTGATATGTTTGACTGTGGATGTGTTATTTTTATACCATTCATGGTTTATGAATGAAGTATTTACATTTCGTATGCTAGTTTTAATACGAATGGTTATGTTATGTTTAAACCTTTTCATATGGGAATGCATTGGACTTAATATGTGACGGGTGGATCCCACTATTTCTCCTTCATGCATCGATAGGTCTCATGAGACAAACTAGTGTCTTGGAACAAGGCCTTGACAAAATCTTATTTGTAGTCTTGGCAGGAGGCCTTGGATATGTGGTTATGATAGTCTGGAATTATGCATTCCGTCATTATGAAAGTTGTTATTGATATTGCATGTTATTATTTGATTAGTAGAATATCCATGTGAATAAGTAAATGGAATTATTTCATTTTAGTTTTGACATACTATGTTGAAGTTCAAGTTTAAAAGGCTTTTGATTTAGCTATGCATTGCTTTAAATGTTTATTCTTATTTATGAAATTTTTCGCTATATTGTTATCCTTACTGGGCATTTGAGCTCACCCCTTTTCTATGTTTTATTTTTCCCAGGATGTGAAGAAGTAAATTATGAATGACCTGCAGGTATAGTATGAGAGGATAAGAGTGTAGACCATGGAGACTATGTTGTTGTAGTTTTCATTTTTATGCTGTAATGTAAAACTCTATGAATATATCTAGTGTTTCCAAGGCTACTAAACTAATCGGTCTTTAGATATTTGATATTTCTTGTGATCATGCGAATGTTATGTAACAATGCGCCTTCTATAGGTAACTAGTGTCAGGGCGTTACAGTTGGTATCAGAGGAAGTTTAGTAAAAACATTGGAAGCTAGATTTAGATAAACTCTGATTAGAGCACATAGACCTAAGATGGACTTTGAGGATTAGTATATAAGAACTTCCTAGAATTTTGGTATTGTAGAGATTTTGTGAGTTTTATGAGAAATAAATCCCTGTCTCGATACGAGCAGGTAGAGGAGGCTCTGGCACAGATGTACCTAGGGGTAAAACCCGAAAACACCACTTTGAACTAGACTCGAACGGGAACTAGCGCACGACAACGGGCCTTGCTGCACTCTTGGTTACGACACTCCTAGGGGATATGCTTAGGATAACTATCATTTTCTTTACAAATCATTATGAAGGGTTTATGAGTATATACCTCCTCAAAGAAAACATTTTTATGATTATGGATTATATCCATAAATAGTTCAATTTATGTTATGTGTTTTTTAAGTATGGAATTATGTATTTTGATTCATAAAATGATCTAGTGTATACCATTATTTAAAAATGGCACCTAGTGGAAGAAATGGAAACGGTATCAATGCACGAAATCCATGTAGGGATTTACCTCCTGTTGAAGATAATTATAGTGGAGCTGGTGTTGCAACTGGTTACGATCAAGTAATCACCATACTAGGAAAACTCACTCAGGTTATGAATAATAACCTTACCCATATAGAGAACCCTGATCCGCAGCGTGGAGGATCAATGTTAGATTGCTTCATGAGGAATAAACCCCCAACATTCAATGGGAGTACAAATCCATTAGTAGCTGAGAAATGGATAAGTTCCCTAGAGAAAATATTTCAGGCTTTGGGAAGTAGTGAAAGGGATAAAGTTATCATGACAGTTTACCGCCTCACTGGAGATGTTGATCAATGGTGGTCATTGATTCAAAACACAAAGGAAGATGATGAAGTATAAAATATGGAATGGAGAGAGTTCAAATATCTATTTTTAGAAAAATATTTTTCTCATGGAAATCGAGCAGATATGGAAAGACAATTTCTGTGTCTTAGACAAAAGGAGGATGATAATGTCGCAAAGTATGAGGCTAACTTTACAAGGATAGCAAGGTATGCTAGAGATTATATACGTAACCCAAGAATTATGATTGATCATTTCTTTGATGGTTTAAAACCATTTCTCTGTCGAGAATTAGTCTCACAATCATTTTCATTGTACGAAGACATTGTCTCATGTGCTATCAAGACAGAGGAAGAATTCTCTAAGTCATATGACATTAAAGCAAAGTAAGAAAAGAAGAGATCTGCTGATCAATCTGGGAATGGAAATAAAGGGAAGAAGGGAAATGTTGAGTATCCATCCTGCAGTAAATGTGGGAAGAAACACCCCGGTATATTCTTAAAAGGAATGGGAGTCTGTTACAAGTGTGTTGAAAAAGGCCACCATGCTTGTGAATGCAATGGGAAGAAGGAAGATACTGATGTCTAATGCTACAATTTCAGGGAGATGGGAAATTATACAAATGATTGTCCTAAGCGTCAAGGGAACTTACCTCAGAAAAGTCCATTGGATCAAGGCCATGCTTATGATATCACTACTGCTGAGGTAGAAGCTCCGAAAGACATGGTGGCAGGTAATTTAATGGTTCCTTCAAGTTTAACAAATGCATTATTTGATTCTGGATCATCGCATTGTTTCAAATCTTCCCAGTTTGCTAAGAAAATTAGATATTTCCAATTTGATTTAACAAGAGAGTTGACAGTTAAAACTCATAAGGCAAGTATCATTGCAACAAAGTATTATGAATCAGTCCCGATTAGAGAACATAAATGTTCTTTATCCGCTGATCTCATCGTCATTCCTATGATTGAGTTTGATATAATCCTCAGTATGGATTGGCTTTTGGACTATGATGCGAAGATTTATTGTAAGAATAAGGAGGTTACGATTTTTGAGGATGATGATAAGGAACGCCTTATCTTTAGAGCAGAATCATCACCACCTAATTATTATATAGATCCACCCCCAGTAGCTCAACTAAATTCAATTATTAGGGAGGAAGAGGATGAAATTACAGTGGGTGAGGAAAGGAATGTTCAAATAGAGGATGTACCAGTTGTGAAAGAATATGTAGATGTGTTTCCAGAAGATTTACCTGGACATCCTCCAGAATGAGAAGTTGATTTTTACATTGATTTAATTCATGGATCAAGGCCTATATCGAAGACCCCTTATAGAATGGCCACTGTAGAATTAGTTTAACTAAAGAAAAAACTAGAGGAATTGAGTAATAAGGGATTTATTCTCCCTAGTGTTTGTCCATGGGGAGCCCCTGTTATTTTTGTTAAAAAGAAAGATGGATCTATGAGGTTATGTGTCGACTACAGGGAGATCAATGCTATAACAATAAAGAACAAGTATCCCCTACCTCGTATTGATGATTTATTTAACCAACTGCATGGAGATCAATACTTTTAAAAGATTGACCTTCGATCTGGATACCATCAGTTGTGTTTGAAGAAGGAAGACATTCCAAAGACAGTATTTTGAACCATGTACGGGCATTACGAGTTTACAGTAATGCCTTTTGGATTGACTAATGAACCCTCTATATTCATGGATATGATGAATAGAGTATTCAAGGAATATCTCAATGAATTTGTGGTTGTATTTATTGATGATATCTTCGTATACTCTAAAAGCTACGAAGATCATGAAAATCACGTGCGCATTATCCTGAAGACTCTATGAAGACATGAATTATATGGGAAATTTAGCAAGTGTGAATTATAACTTCAAGAGATTTCTTTTTTCGCCATATTGTCTCTAAAGATGGAATCTCTGTTGATCCTTATAAGACCAAGGCAATCCAAGAAGGTCAAGCACCTACGAGTATAACTGAGGTACACAGTTTTATTGGTTTAGTAGGTTATTATCGATGTTTCGTCCAGAATGTTTCCCGGTTGTCTAACCCATTAACGAAGCTCACACGTGAAGGGGTTAAATTTTTTTGAAAAAAAGAGTGTGAAGAATGTTTCGAATTATTGAAGAGAATATTATTCAATTCTCCCATATTGACTCTACCATCGGGGAATGATGGGTTCATTATTTATAGTGATGCATCAAATAAAGGACTTGGTTGTGTCCTTATGCAGAATGATAGGGTTATTGCCTATGCATCACGATAGTTGAAAATTCATGAACAAAACTATCCTACTCATGATCTCGAGTTAGCAGCTGTAATCTTTGCTTTGAAGATATAGAGGCACTACCTCTATGGTGAAAAATGTGAGATTTATACTGATCACAAGAGTTTGAAGTATATTTTCTCACAAAAAGAACTCAACATGAGGCAAAGGAGATGGCTTGAATTACTCAAGGATTATGATTGTACGATACACTACCACCCGGGGAAAGCAAACAAGGTGGCAGATGCTTTGAGCAGAAAAGACCTTGGAGTTTTGAACAATATGAGAATTGAAAGGGATCCAATTTTCATGGATCTAGTGAAGATGGACATGGGAATAACCAAGGAAGTTGAAACATCAATTCTTTTTCAAATGGTTGCCAAACCATCTTTACTAGAAAGGATTAAGAGTTCTCAGACCGATGATGAAGAATTTCGAAAGAAGATTAAAGCTGTGAATGATGGAAAATTGAGTGATTTTGTGTATGAAGATGGAATTTTGAAATTCGGGAAGAGACTGTGTGTTCCTGATATACCTGATCTAAAAAGGGAATTGCTGGATGATGCTCATAGTTCCAATTTCTCTATACACCCTGGGAGCACCAAAATGTATAGAGATTTGAAGGAACTTTTTTGGTGGGACAACATGAAGGGGGAGATTACTGATTTAGTGTCAAGATGTATAGTTTGTCAACAAGTGAAAGCTGGAAGGCAACAGCCTGGTGGAGTATTGCAACCTCTTCCCATACCTGAGTGGAAATGGGATAATATCATGATGGACTTTGTCATGGGACGACCAAAGAATCCTAGAAGGAATGATGCAATATGGGTCATTGTTGATCGTCTTACCATTTCAGCACATTTTCTTGCTATAAGGGAAGATTTACCACTTGAACGACTAGTAAGACTATATATTAATGAAGTTGTGAGACTTCATGGAGTATCTCTATCGATTGTTTCAGATTATGATCCCTGTTTTAATTCAAGATTCTGGAAAAGTATTCAGAAAGCCTTGGATACTGAACTTCATTTGAGCACTGCCTACCACCCTCAAACAGATGGAAAATCAGAACGAACTATTCAAACCATAGAAGACATGTTGAGATCCTACTCAATTAACTTTCAGGGTATGTGGGATCAATATTTACCTCTGGTAGAATTTTCCTATTACAATATCTTCCATTCGAGTATTCATATGGCACTATATGAAGCGTTATATGGAGAGAGATGTCGCACACCAACCTTTTGGGATGATGTTGGTGAAAGAAAACTTGTAGGCCCAGAACTGGTGGAGGAAACGATTGAAAAGGTGAAGGTAATCCAAAACTATATCAAAGAAGCTCAATGTAGGCAGAACATCTATGCCGATAATCGAAGGAAGGATTTGGAATTTCACGTCATTGATCATGTTTTCCTGAAGGTATCTCCATGGAAGGGAGTCATACGTTTTGGTAAGAAAGGTAAACTGAGTCCTAGGTACATCAGACCTTTCGAAATTCTAGAATGAATTGGGGCTGTAGCTTACCAATTGGTAATGCCTCCAAGTCTCTCCAAAGTTCACTTTGTGTTCCATGTATCTCTGTTGAGGAAATGCATGCCTGACCCAACGCATGTACTCACCTTTGAGGAATTAGAACTGGAACCAGATCTGTCTTATTGCGAAGAGCCCGTCATGAATCTTGATACAAGAAAACAAGTACTGAGAAACCGGATGACTCGTCTAGTAAATGTCTTGTGGAGAAACCATAAGATGGAAGAGGCAACGTGGGAACCCGGGGAACTTATAATGAAGAACCACCCGAGTCTTTTCATGCGGTAGTATTCTAGAAATTTTGAGGAAAAAATTATTTGAAGGAGGGGAAAATGTAACACCCCAAGCTTCTACGGTACACTTCTCTTTGAATAATGCAATAGCGTGTGTTGTACGCAACATCGAGTTCTAACACACCACAACCAATCAAACTAGCCATTATGAATAGTAATACCCACTTTTTAAAAATTTATAAATTTTATTTTTCAAAATGGACTTTATTTTTTGATTCGGAATATCGAAATTATCCTAGGGTGAATTTTTGGTATTTTTCTGAAAAACATCATTTTTTGATGAATAGTTAAACCACTGAGTGGTAGTTAAAAAAACCGAATTTTTCATAAAACATAATTTTACCGCTTCTGTGAGTGGAATTTCGAAAATCCGAGAGACACAGATAATATCAAAGACTAAAATGTGGTCCATTGAGATGAAAATAATTTTTTGTGAATAGTAACTTTTTACTTTTATTTACCACGGTTAAAAGTAAATAGGGTAATTAAGGGTAAAAATGATATTAATATTACCCTAACACATGTCCTAATTCTATTGGATAAGATTAATTTGACCAAAAACAACCTTAGGAATAAAATATTATCATTTTGGTCAACTTGGCTTAGATTAGGACATTTATTATTATTTAATTCAAAGAAGAGTTAAAAGAGTTAAAATCAAGGTTTATTTATTAAAAAAAATTTAATATATGGTTAAACATAAGATAAATTTGATTGTAAATATTAATTAAAAATATAAAAAGATTTCCTACATAATTATATTTTATTTATAATTTTTAGACATTAAATAATTTAATTTATTTATGACACAATGATGTGTAGTAATTACCATAATAGTGAAAAATTAGAATAATTGATATTATAACTACCCAAATAAATGTAATTTGAGACTTTTAATAAATACCAATAATTTTCTAGGATAATATTAAATGTTAGGATTTATTTAATTAACTTTTTTTGAAGTAATCATTCTGTTATGAGTTTTACAAAAATCAATTATTGAATAGTCTCAAAATTGACATAAAAGAGTTTTTAAAACATATATTATATTATTAGTTGATATTAAATTCCTAAAAATCTATGGTTCGGCAAAGAGACTTATAGAATGATAGGTATATCATTAATGGACCACTTGAGGGTCTCTTATAGGTATATAGTATGTTTATAAACTGTATAATATAAAAATAAAAAGAGACATGGTAAGTGTCAAACTAATTAACTAAGAGTTAAAACTAAAAGATAAGGTTAATATAATGACCCAAATCTGTCTAAATTCTATTGGTTGAGTGGTTTTCTACCCATCACCACCTTAACATTTAAATAATCCACTTTGGAGCCATTATAAACCTAATATTAATTTATTATAAAATAATATTTCTTTCTTTTCAAAAGGTGCCCCTCACCCCTCTTATAAAAGGGCACTCCCCCTTCTCATTAATTCACACCTTCAAAGCCATTTGACTCAGCAAAAATTTTCCCAAATACTCTCTCAACTTCCCCCAATTCATCCTAGAGGAATTAATTTAGTCATAAAGCCAACCTAAGGACCCTTTTGATCAAATCAAAAGGAAGAACCCGAAGAAGAGGTAATGAATTCACCACCCTTTTTCAAGTTCCTTTCTTCTTCCACTTCTTCATTATTTATTATTACCATCCTAAAATAATAAATACAGTATCTTATATATACTATGATGTTATTATAAATATGGTACAACCATATTCAATATTCTATCCATCCTTTGAATAACATGACACCATACGTGCGTACGTACGGCTTACCGTCTCCACGTCGTGGTGTAATTGTTTTTCAATAAATTATTATTTGGATGGGTATAATAATGATGTGTAATTCATGTAAATAATATATATAACATGATAATTATTCTGTATATATGATATACCATCCAATTATATATTATTTTAATATCGAAAGAATGATATTGTCGCTCATGCTTACGTACGGACTACCGTCTCCATGAACGTGATGAGAATCATTCTCCGTTGTATCCATTCAGGTATAATTATCATTTTATGATTTCGAAATAATGTTTAACGACATGATATCATTCTGGATATGAGTAAGATACAACCTATCCATGAAAAAAACGGCTTATGTAACAAAACATATAAAAGAAAATGAAAAAGTTAACACCCGAAACATCGATAATTCTAAAATATTATTATCAAAACAATATTAAAAGATCATATATGATATCATATTAATATATATGATTCTTGTATAATTTAATAAAAATTATTTCACCATTATACAAGAGGTTAATCTACACCAACCATGGAAAAGTACAAGGTATGGGTTATTTCACAATCTCTTCATTATCTGAGTTCGTTTATATGTAATTATCTATTGGGACTTCTTTATCATCCACATCCATGTTTCTTAAAAATGTATTTCAAAATATTTTTACTATTTACTAGAATATGGGTTGAAGTCATTTACACCCTTGTTGACTTTTATAAGTGGTTTATAATGGAATATTTCCGTCATTTTCCAAACAAGGTCATTTTTAGCCTTTTTGACAGAATTAAGGTAAAATGTTTTTTTTAACTTATACGGCGGGTGCGGCTATTTTTCGCCATTATAAAATTGTAGAAGCTTCCCTTACAATCTTATAATAATATTTTCAAAGAAAATGTTTTATTTTATAAATATATGACTCTTAAATGATTTCAAAATAGAAAGAGATATTTCTCTAAAAAGAGTTTTGATTTCATCTATATCAACATCCTTTGAGGGATTTTACGCTTATTTGAAGTTGATTTATTATGATACAAAACTTCTATATTTTATTAAAGGTTTTGTTATATGTTTGACTGTGGATGTGTTATTTTTATACCATTCATGGTTTATGGATGAAGTATTTACATTTCGTATGCTAGTTTTAATATGAATGTTTATGTTATGTTTATACCTTTTCATATGGGAATGCATTGGACTTAATATGTGACGAGTGGAGCCCGCTATAGCTCTTCGATGCATCAGTATGTCTCATTAAACAATCTAGTGTCTTGGAACAAGGTCTTGACAAAATCGTATTTGTAGTCTTGGCACGAGGCCTTGGCTATGTGGTTATGATAGTCTGGATTATGCATTCCATTATTATGAAAGTGGTTATTAATATTGCATGTGATTATTTGATTAGTAGAATATCCATGTGAATAAGTAAATGGAATTATTTTATTTTATTTTTTCCATACAATGTTGAAGTTCAGGTTTAAAAGGCTTTTGATTTAGCTATACATTGCCTTAAATTTTTATTCTTATTTATGAAAGTTTCCTCTATATTTTTATCCTTACTGGGCATTTGACCTCACCCCTTTTCTATGTTTTATTTTTCCCAGGATGTGAAGAAGTAAATTATGAATGACCTGCAGGGATAGTATGAGGGGATAAGAGTGTCTACCATGGAGACTATGTTGTTGTAGTTTTCATTTTTATGATGTAATGTAAAACTCTATGAATTTATCTAGTGTATCCAAGGCTACTAAACTAATTGATCTTTCGATATTTGATATTTCTTGTGATCATTCCAATGTTATGTAGCAATACACCGACTCTAGGTAACTGGGGTCAGGGCTTTACAATCTACACTAAGTGGCGTGGTTATTTTTTCATTTCCAATTTACATGGTAGATAATGTGGATATATTTAATTAAAATATACGAAATATATATTTTAATAATGATTCTTTTAATATTAATTATCATTTTAATTTCTTTCATTCCATCTATAAAATAGTGGAAACATAAATTGTTTGTACATATTATCTGCAGTTTCCATGAAGTTATATAATTCATTTTTTTCATCACATTATATGAATTTTATAACAGATTATATAATGAATAACTGTTATACTCATTACATTAATATATTTTGATAGAATATGGGGCCATGATCAACGTAAAAATATTTCAACTTTTGAAGGATAAAATATATGATAAATTAATCTATTGGCACCAAAAATGATAAATTTAATATAGAATTTTTGACAAAAGGGTGTTAAAATGATAAAAGTGTATCATTTAAGAAATTATATGTATCAATATGTTACTGGTATAAATAAAAATTTATTATATAGGATATTAGTGCATATATGAGTCATGTCTGATATAAGGCAAGGGTTTTCATCTCAATTATTATTTATTATGACATATTTTATAGTTTTCTACAATTTATTATTTCTATGGTGCATATTGTTAAAATAGTGGGTTCCCTAGACCCACATTTACAATAATTTTTATCAGTATATCATCTGTATATTTAGTTATAAATGATGTCCTCTAACTATTATATTATATATCTTTATGTTTCCACAATTATAATGGTAATTAACAATGGTTAACTGTCGTGTCGAGAGTTTATAGAAGATACCAGGATATAATGAGAACCTCAAAAAATTATGACAAAATTCTTAAATATATGTTATATTTTCTAGATACATCTTACTGACTAGACACACTAGATGTTTGACTATCTGGTGATCAGGGCTCATAAGCATTAATACTTCTTCTCATGAAGTTCGCACATGGTGATCTCTAGTCGCGAGATCATGAAGACATACCCACTAATTGGAACACCACATGTTTTTGATGTCATTAGTCGTCCTTATGCACGGACATGTGTATTGGTCTCCTAACTTGATACCATTACTAATGTTTACCATATTATTATTTACTTTGATGCATGGAAAATAACATGGTATTGAAATCATGGTGAGGTAGCTTATGTTGGGTGCATCGTTAGTGGTATGACATTGGTTGAATGATCAAGAAAGGATTTGTCACTACTAAGTTTAGGAAGTTGTATATCTCAGGCTTGGTTCATCAAGATGGTGCTACCTTCATAAGTCTATAGAAAATGTAGTACAAAGGTAAATCCTTCTACTAAGATAAACAAATAATAAATAAAGAAGAGGACGATGACACAAGTGTGTGTCCTACTTTATGAGTTATTTAATGACAAAGAGAATATAGCACATAGACAATGTTTATAATTTGGTAGTCATTACAATGACTATACTTATCTCTTCAAGGGACATGATGGGTTGCGAGACTATGCTCGTGGTCTGTGGATTTATTCATTACTATTTGGATAAGTTCCTAGAGGGTTACACACAATTTCATATTCAAGAATCCGCCCTATTCAGTTGAATATGTATGTAGAAATTATTAGACCCGTAATGGGGTCTGAGCGTTTTCCGAGTTATATATCACCACAGTAATTAAATAAATTCATTATTATTCAAGTTATGAATATTTTATATTGAATGTATTTAATGTATTTATATGTCTAGTAAATACGAGATAAATATTAACCGAACGAACATTATTTAATTATTCAAGGATCAATTCATATTAAGTGGGATATCGAGTCGAGTTAAAAGAATCTATTTTATCACGTAATATATTTTATATATATTATAAGTATGTTATAAAATAATAAATAATATTGACTTAGTGTAGTTCATAAAAAGTATTTATTTAGTGGAAGTTCAAATAAACGGGAGTGGGGGAACCCAACAAGGTATTTCTCAACTCCTCTATAAATATAGGGGGTGGCTCACTCATATGGTGTGAAAATAACTGCTAATTCATCCATGGAATGAAAAATTGAGAGCCTCTCTCTCCTCCCACTTCCTAGTGAGAGAAGCTATTGATCCAAGAGTTTGGATCATGATCCTCATCAAGAATCAAAGGCATATCATTGCGGTGATCATTAGGACATCGAAAGGATCATTGGATCTCTGCACTAGCACCCTGAATTTGATGATCGATGATTCCTTGGGATTTTAAAACATGTGTGGATAATCTAGAGGGTTCATTCTTTGGATCCATTAGGTGATGATTTCCATTGACTAGTTACAGTCGACCGCAGCTTCAGGTTTAAAATTGGTACATTTTCATTTTTATTTTGTGCTCCTTATAATTTATGTGAGATCCTAAAACCTTTTCGGGGCTCGGATCGTTGATGACAACATGTTCCATCATCGCACATTGGGACGCTCGGCTACTAGGAGTCGCAGCAGGGGATCCCCGCCACTCGGCCTCCTCTCCCCGGTGACCTACTGCATCGCAAAGACTCAGGCCACATCATCATTCTCGCCGCCATCCTGCCTTCCTTGGACGACCCTCACCCCAATCTGCCCTATATAGCAACTGTATCACAGTACCCGGCCACCACCCTTGATAGACGCACACCGCCTCCAGACCAGAAGACCACCACCTTCAAGGACATAGCGTCTGCCTCCAATCGAGGCTGCCTCCAACCTGAGCGCTGCACCATGAGGTGTGATATGCCTGAAACCCATATCCACTATGTGTAGCACTGGCAAACCCTCCCAAGAAGCACCCTGTGGTCGCTTTCATATGCAACATCCTACAGCGATCCCCCACCCATCCATCCAACCTTCTTCCCTGACGTAGTAGGCGAGCCACCCCCTTGAACCAGGCATCAACCACCAACCGCTAACCACACCCCACTGTGCCCCCACCAGTGGAAATCGGGCTCCTCCCAGATAGCTTCTCGGCATGTAGCAATCCCCTTATGACAACCCTTCTTTTATTACAGACTTAAATATGATTTGTTATATAAAACATCACTTGATAATACAAGAAGGTCGGGAGGTTTAGTGTCTTTCGGACTTAGGATCATTACATAAAAACTTGAAACATGAAATACAACATCTTTATTGAAAATTTCCTTTTCATGACCACTACATTCCCTCATACTTAGCATTGCATGGGATATCCTAAGAACATGCATAAGAAAAGGGTGAGCTATAAAGCCCAGTAAGGGAATACACATGGAATAGCATGAGGATTAAAATACATGCTAGAATTTAGGCATATCAATGCAGAACAAGAGAAATATGAACATAAAGGCATGATAAAGCATGATAATCATAACATGGAAATGTGGCAACAACACTTAACATGGAATTAGCATGAGCCAAGGCTCATTGCACATAGAGCATGAGTAAATCCTCATTGCATATAAAGCACGAGTAAACCCTAGTTGAACATGAATTAGAATGAGTCAACACTCATTGCACATGATGTATCATGATACTATACATTACCCAATGCATTGGAGCGCTATAAGGGTTCACCCTTCTTAAACATTTCATTTCATGCATAAGTGTGCCACATGGATCATAAAACATGGATTCATAAAACATAATCATTTATTCCATGATGAAGGAATGTGGAATTCATACATGAAAATTTATAATAAATAAGTAAATGTACATAAAGGTGAATACCCTTGATGGAGAAATGGGCATGGTATTCACTACACAGTGGAATTGGCTTAGAAAATCGGTGCAATTTCTTCTGCGTAACGGCGTGACATAAGAATTCATAAAATAGTGTTTGATGTGAGAGAAAGGGGTTCCTCATCATAGCTACATGTAATGGACAGTAATTAGGTCATATATATACATGTCCCAACAATTTTAATGGAATTTAGATTCATGATACAAAATTATTGCTTGAATGTAAAAGAGGAGAGAGAAGTTCCTTTCAGAATTTTGGCATAGTAACGGGTGTACATTGGAGGCATTTAATGAGAGATAAATGGGTATCCCATAATTAAAACATAAAGATATAAGTATGAGGGACGTGTGAAACCATACCCCAACATTCATAATTAAACATAAAAGGGAAAAACAACTTAATGAAAATTGGTCAAAAATGAGAAAGGAAGAAAAACCCTTACTTGGAAGTGTGCTTCCAAAGGATGGAGAGAGGCTTGTGTGAGGCTTCTTGAAAGCTTGGGGAACCTTGAGTGAATTCTAGAGAGAGTAGGGAGGAGTTTGGATGAACTCCAAAGGCTTTGAGTGAGGATTATGTGGGAGCTTGGGAGGGTGTATATAGGAAATGTTAGGTAATTCTTTATTATATAGGTTTGGGACCCCTTATATTAAATTAATCCATACCACAAACCATCCCATGGTTTTTCCCATGGTTTTTGTCCAAGGGAATAGGAAGACAATATTTTATAAGGCCAATGTCCGAAATCCTTAAAATAAGTGTGTTGCGTTTGTGGAGTTGAGTCACACCCCTAAGGAAAATAATTTAAAAAGACAAGATGTTTAATAAGAATTGAAGGGTCCATTATTGCTTTGAAAAGTAAGTAAAACAAACCCAAAACCACATTATTTTAATGGTAAAATATATATTGGACAAACATAAATCTTATAGTATTTTATTACGTTACTATTGGGTCATTATGATGTCATAAAACACATTATATATTTAAACGGTATTTAATTTTTACCCAAATATTTGAGTGTCTCAGAAAATTATCAAAAATTCACCATTGGATAATTTCGACAACTTGATTCCAAAAATAACATTTCTTTTATCTAAATAATTTTATAAATATGTTAATTTTAACTTTTAAAATATAAACCGATATTTATCGAAAATTCACGGGTTTTGAAAGAAATGGATTTCAAACATTAATAAAAATTATAATTGCATTCATAAAATTATAAGATAATTTATATTTAATATAAATTAATTTAATAATAATAAAAAAAATTATTAAAAAATTATTAAATTCAAAAATCCCTAAATTTAATAAAATAGATTTCTAAGTTAAATAATAACTAAAAACACAATTTGTACATTAAAAAGTATTTACAATGTATCAACGATGACAAGAACGTATATACATTATTATATAAAAATAACAATTTACATAAACATAGTACTAGCGATTTGTTACATAACCCCTTAAAATAGCCGCATAAGACCTAAGGGTAAGGTGTGTGATGGTGACAGACTCTTTGGGTGGCTCGGATAACATTGCTCGATTGGTAATCTCTATAAACATCCACTCTTCCCGTAGATGGTCCTGTTTGAGCTTGACATGATGAAGCTCAGCTTGGGCTTGGTCAAGAGCAAAGCCCAAGGATGCCACCCCTTTTCTTTGCTCTGATAAATGGGATTCGTATGGAGCAATTCTACTAGATGAGGCCATCGCTTCTTTTGTCTGAGTAAATTGGATTTGTTAAAGTCCAATATTTATACAAATAATGTGATCACTGTTCAATGGCTATATTAGAAACGGTCAAAATTCTTAACATAAAACCAAAGAAGATGAAATTTTATATAAACATAAAGAGACATTTAATTAGATCAAGAGGGATTTCCATTAATGAAACATTGGGTCGTTAAAATATTCCCCCTTAAGAAATTTCTCCCTCAAAATTTTTCTTTTTCCCACACTAAAACAGCTGTGGGTAACTTAGCTTTATCATTTCCTCTGATTCCCAAGTCGCTTCTTCAAACTTGTGGTTTCTCCACAACACCTTGATGAGGGGCATTGTATTATTTCATAGAACTTTTTCTCAACGATCTAATATCTTCACTGGTTGCTCCTCATAAGAAAGATCATTTTCCAATTGTACCACCTCAGAAGAGAGTACATGTGAGGGGTCCTGTATGTACTTTATTAAGAGGGATACATGAAAGACATCATGCACTTTGGCCATGGTAGGAGGAAGTTCTAGTCGATAGGACACAGCCCTGACACGATCAGTAATCTCAAAGGGGCCGATGTACCTTGGACTTAACTTCCCTTTCTTTCCAAACCTCATGACCTTCTTCCATGGAGATATTTGTAGAAAAACCATGTCTCCAAATTTAAACTCACGGTCTCGTCGATGGTTATCTACATAACTCTTCTGTTGACTCTGGGATGCCTTGATATGCTGGTGAATTTTTTCACCTTCTCCACCATTTCTTTGACCATTTCTGGTCCAAGAAGCTTACGTTCACTGACCTCATCCCAACATGCCAGTGTTTTTCACCTTTTCCCATACAGGGCATCGTATTGTGCCAATTGGATGCTTGAGTGGAAACTACTTCTGTAGGAGAATTCAACCAGTGGAAGATATTGATCCCATCCTGTTTTAAATTCCATTGAGCATTCTCTCAACATGTCCTCAAGCGTTTGGATAATTTTCTCGGATTGGCCATCAGTTTGAGGATGATAAGCCGTACTGAAGTTCAATTCAGTATACAGAGCATGTTGAAGACTCTTCCAAAACATAAAGGTGAATCTTGGATCTCAGTCAGACACAATCGATAGTGGTACTCCATGCAACCTTACCACTTCCCTAATATATATCTGTGCTAGTTGATCCAATGAGAAATACTCCGGAATAGAAATGAAGTGTGCAGTCATTGTAAGACGATCCCCAACAACCCATATTTCATTGTTGCCTTTAGATGTCCTCGAAAGTTCGGTGACAAAGTCCATGGTGATGTTCTCCCATTTCCATTCGGGTATGGGAAATGGTTTCTTCAACACCTTAGACTTCTGCCTCTCTGACTTCACATGATGGAACACCAGGCACTTTGATGTATATTCATCAATCTCCTTTTTCATATTATCCCACCAAAAGTTTTCTCGGAGATCTCGATATATCTTTGTGCTCTATGGGGGAATAGAGAAATTTGAACTATGTGCGTCATCCAAAAGTTCCTTATTCAGCTCCGGACTTGATGGAACACATAGTCTTTTCCCAAACCACACAATTCCTTCTTCATTAACATTAAACTCTGAGGATTTCCATTTTTTGATAGATTCCACCTTTACCTGAATTCCCACATCGTCCTTTTGAGCATCCTTTAACATTTCAAAAGGAGACGGTTGAGAAATCATTTGTGAATGTATTGATTATGTTACCTTCTTTATGATTCCCATGTCTATCTTCATCAAGTATAAGAAGATTGGATCCTTCTAAATTATCATCATTGATATAATCGATGGGTCCTTTCTACTTAGGGAATCTGCCACCTTGTTCGCATTCCCAGGGTGGTAATGTATTGAACATTCATAATCCTTCATGATCTCTATCCATATTCTCTGGCACATATTAAGCTCTTTCTGTGTGAATGTATATTTAAGACTCTTATGGTCAGTATATATCTCACATTTCTCCCCATATAGATAATGCCACCATATTTTTAAGGCAGTGATTACTGCCGCCAACTCTAGACCATGCGTTGGATAGTTTCTCTCATGGATTTTCAACTACCTTGAGGCATAGGATATGACATAATCATTTTTCATCAGCACATAGCCTAAGCCCTTCTTCGAAGCATCACTGAATAACACAAAAATTTCCCCACTTGTGGGTAAAGTGAGCACGGGCACAGTGATAAGCCTCCTTTTCCACTCCTTGAAGCATTCTTCACATTCATCACTCCAATAAAACATTACTCCCTTCCAAGTTAGCTTGGTAAGAGGGTTAGAAAATCGTACGAAATTCCTCACAAATCGTCTATAATATCCAGTTAACCCCAAGAAGCCACGGATATCGGTTACCGATGTTGGCCTCGGCCATCCCTCAATTGCATCTGTTTTGGAGGGATCCACAGAAATCTTATTGCTTGTGATGATATGGCCCAAGAATGATACCTCCTTCAATAAGAACTCACAATTTCTATGCGTTACATAGAGCTTCTACTTGCGCAAAGTCTTTAGTACAGTTCTTAAATGCTCCTCATGATCCTCCTTGGTTTTGGAGTATATTAGAATATCATCTATAAAGACTACCACAAATTTGTCGAGGTAATCTCTAATGACTCTATTCATTATGTCCATGAAGATTCTTGGAGAATTGGTGAGTCCGAAAGGAATTACTATGAATCCATAGTGCCCGTATCTTGTACGAAAATCAGTCTTGGGGACATCTTACTTCTTCACCATTACTTGATAATATCCTGACCGCAAATCTACCTTGGATAACTATTCTGCTCCATGCAGCTAATCAAACAAGTCATTGATTCGTGGGAGAGGATACTTGTTCTTTATCGTGATTTTTTTGAGCTCATGATAATCGATTCAAAGGCACATTTACCCATCCTTCTTCTTGACAAAGAGGACTGGTGAACCCCACGGTGAAGCCCTTGGCTGTATAAACCCTTTATCCAGATTCACTTGTAGTTGTTTCTTCAGCACTTCAAGCTCTACAACAACCATTCTATATGGAATCTTGGATATAGGTAATGCCCCGGGTACATGTTCAATTTAGAATTCAATATCTCTTCTAAGAGGAAGGCCAGGTAGTTCCTCGTGAAACACTTTAGCGAATTTCCTCACAATGGGAATCTATTCAAGGATGGTTTCTTCCTTGGACTCAATCATCTGAGACAGATACGCGTGCTCATAGGGTAGTAATATCCATGCTTGAGATGATGGAGCTAAAGGAGTTTCATCTTCCTCCTTAATCTTGTAAAGAATCGGGGGTGGATTCTCTATATGGAGTGTGATTTCCCTCTCCCGTAAATTTATGTTGGATCTATATAAGGAAAGCCAATCCATGCAAAAAATTGCGTCAAATTCCACCAGAGGGAGTGTGGCGAGGTTCGCCAGGAAATTCAATCCACAGATTAAAACAGGGGAGGACTTATATTTATGGGATACAATGATTGCCCCATTTTCCGTACTCACCACAGTCTTCACTTCCATGATTTATGGTGGTGCTGGGATTGTTCTATTAAACATATTAGATATAAAAGAATGCGTAGAACCTGAATCAAAAAGTACACTCGTTATTCTTGAATGAATAACTAGCGTACTTATCACCACTTCGTTGTTGGGGTTCACTTCGGCAGAAGTGATGGAAAAAGCTTTTCCTTGCTACCTTGGAGGTTGTTGGTTGCCTCCAAAAACCCTTGGATTATGGTACAGATTTGAAAGATGTCTTGGTTATTTGCATTTTTAGAATTGAAAAATGTGTTCAGGTTCGAACGGAGCATTCCTCTCCTCTTTCGTTGCCGCGGGTATTTCTATCCAATAGTTAACAGCTAGGTGCCCTTATCTTCCACACCCAAAGCATTTCTTCTTCCCCTTAAGGCAATTTCCAGGGTGCTTCTTTCTGTAATTTAGGATAGTGGGGTGTTAGATATTCTTAGCACCATTTGATTTATCCATCAGTCCACCAGCATTGAAGTCCACCTTGCGCTTATTATCCCCATGATACCCCTATGATTCCCCGATTTCCATTTCAACCCTGAGGGAACATCAGACAATTTCCTCATAGTTGTCGAAGTCACGGATCACCAATGCTTTCCGCAGGGTAGCCTTTAGCCCACCAAAGAAGCGTTCAACTTTGCATTCTTGGGTAATGACAAAGCCGGAAGTGTATCGTGCAAGCCTTGTGAAGTTTTCCTCGTACACTCCAACAGATTCTTCATCATTTTTCTTGAGGGAAAGGAAGTCCCTTTCCATCTTAAGCCGAAGGGTGAACGGAAAATATTTATCGAAAAACATCTTCTGGAAATCCTTCCATTCCAACGCCTCGATCTCCTCCTAAGGCTTCGTATTTTTGATCAGCATCCACCATTGATCAGATTTACCCTCCATATGATAAGCCACCAGGGTAACCTTCTCTTGTTTAGAAAATTGAAGAATGGAAAAGATATTTTCAATGGAGTTGATCCATTGTTCAGAGATCATGGGATCAGATGATCCACTAAAAGTATGAGGCCTTTGTCTCATGAAGCTCTCGATAGCAACTTGTTCTTTCTTAGGGGGGGTTGAACGTTCCTCTTGACCCATGTTTCTATTCAAAACTTGAGTTATCTGAGAGAGAAGAGTGAAAATGTTAGAAATTCCCGCTCCCATTGGATTGGGTATCTCGTTAGTACAGTAATCACACTGATCTTCACAACGGTTGTTAGCCCGAGTCCTCCTATTACCAGCCATTGGATGGAATAAAAGGAATGTTATGGGTAACACATAAAGGGTAATCCAAAGAGAAAAGTTGATGACTTATAAATAAAATTTTATTTCTTTAACTCACGAGTCTATAGTATTCAATCTAGGATTTTTCTAATCTACCTTCTAACATATATTCTTAGGGGAATTTTTTTAATTCCCTTAATAAGGGTTCATACTAAGATTGTGAATTTATCAAAACATATACCCCGGGAGTGTCGTAACCAAGAGTGCATCAAGGCCTGTTGTTGTACACCAGTTCTCGTTCGAGTCTAGCTCAAAGCGGTGTTTTAGGGATTTACCCCTAGGATACATATGTGCCAGAGCCGCCTCTACCTTCTCGTATCCATAAAGGGATGTATTTTCATGATAACCCACTTACTTAGTACTCACCAAAATGTAGGGATGTTTTTATTATACTTAGTCTTGTCTCTAAGGCTTTACTAGGGTTTTATAATCCTAATCCCAAAAATAACTAAACCAATCCTCTGATACCAACTATGACAACCCTGCTTTTATTAAAAACATAAAAATGATTTATTACATAAAACTTCACATGATACAACAAGAAGGTCGAGAGGTTTAGCGACTTTGGGGCTTATGATCATTACATAAAAATGTGAAACCTGAAATACACCATCATTATTGAAAACTTCCTTTACATGACCACTACATTCCCTCGTACTTATAATTGCATGGGATAACCTGAGGGCATACATAAGAAAAGGGTGATCTATAAAGCCCAGCAAGGGAATACACATGGAATAACATGAGGAGTACAATACATGTTAGTAATTTGGAATATCAATTGAGCACAAGAGAAATATGAACATAAAGTCATGACAAAGCATGATAATCATAACATGGAAATGTGGCAAAAACACTTAACATGGAATTAGCATGAGCCAAGGCTCATTGCACATGGAGCATGAGTAAATCCACATTGCACATGAAGCACGAGTAAACCCTCTTTTCACTTGAATTATCATGAGTAAACACTCATTTCACATGACGTATCATGATACTATACTTTACCCAATGCATTGGAGCGCTATAAGGGCACACCCTTCTTAAACATTGCATTTCATGCATAAGTGTGCCACATGGATCATAAAACATGGATTCATAAAACATAATAATTTATTCCACAATAAAGGAATGTGGAATTCATACATGAAACTTTGTAATCAATATGTAAATGTGCATAAAGGTTAATACCCTTGATGGAGAAATGGGCATGGTATTCACTACACAATGGAATTGGCTTAGAAAATCAGTACGATTTCGGTAGCATAACGGCGTGACATAAGAATTGATAAAAAAATGGTAGATGAGAGAGAAATGGGTTCCCCATCATATCTATATGTAAGTTACAGTAATTAGGTCATATAGAGACATGTCCCAACAATTGTAATGGAATTTTGATTCATGATACAAAAGTATAGGTTAAATCTAAAAGAGGAGAGAGAAGTTCTTTTTGAAATTTCGGCATAGTAATGGGTGTGCATGGGAGGCATTTAATGAGAGAAAAAAGGGTCTCCCATAATTCAAACATAAAGAGGGTAGTATTAGGGAGGTGATAAACCATACCCCAACATTCATAATTGAAATTAAAAGGCCAATACAACTTAATGAAAATTAGACAAAAATGAGAAAGGAAGAAAAACCATTACTTGGAAGTGTGTTTCCAAAGGCTAGAGAGAGGCTTATTGGGAGCATGGGGAACCTTGGGAGGATTATAGAGAGAGTAGGTCAGAGGTTGGACGAACTCCAATGGCTTTTTGTGAGGATGTAGTGGGAGCTTGGGTGGGTTTTTATAGAAAAGGTGAGAGAATTCTTTATTATTTAGGTTTGGGACCCCTTATATTAAATTAATCTAAACCACAAACCATCCCATGGTTTTTGCCCATGGTTTTTGGAAAATGGAAGAGGAAAACAATATTTTATAAAGCCAAAGTCCGAACTCCTTAAAATAATGGGGTTGCTTATGTGGAGGTGAGTCACACCCCCAAGGAAAATAATTTAAAAATACAAGATGTTTAATAAGTCTTTAGGGGTCCATTAATGCTTTGAAAAATAAGTCAAAAAAATCCAAATTCACATTATATTAATGGTAAAACATATATTGGCCGAAGATAAATCTTATTGTATTTTATTACATCACTATTGGGTCATTATGATGTCATAAAACACATTATATATTTAAACGGTATTTAATTTTTACCCAATAATTTAACTATCTCAGAAAATTATGAAATATTCACCATTGGATAATTTTGACATCATGATTCCAGAAATAACATTTATTTTATCTAAATAATTTTCTAAATATTTTAATTTTCACCTTTAAAATAAAAACCGACATTTATCGAAAATTCGCTGGTTTTGACAGAAATGGCTTTCAAACCTTAATAACAATAATAATTGCATTCATAAAATTATAAGATAATTTATATTTTATAAAAATTAATTTATTAATAATAATAACCTTATTTTAAAATATTATTTAATTAAAAAATCCCTTAATTTAAAAAAAAATAATTCTTAATTAAATAATAACTAAAAACACTATTTGTACTTTAAAAACTACTTACAATGTATCAATGATGATAAGAACATATATACATTATTATATTCAAAAAATAAAATACATGAACATAGTACTAGAGATTTGTTACATAACCCCTTAAAACAGATGCATAATACCAAAGGGTAAGGTGTGTGATGGTGACAGACTCTTGGGGTGGCTCGGATAACATTGCTCGAGTGGTAATCTCTATCAACTTCTGCTTTTCCTGTAGACGGTCCCATTAGAGCTTGACGTGATGAAGCTTATATTGGGCTTGGTCAAGAGCGAAGCCCAATGACACCACCTCTTTTACGAGCTCCGAGAAATGGGCTTCGTATGGAGCAAGTCTACTGGTTGAGGCCATCACTTCTTTTGTCTGAGTAAAATGGATTTGTTAAAGTATTATATTTATACTAATCATGAGAACATTGTTCAATGGCTATATTAGAAATGGTCATAATTCTTAATAGAAAACCAAAGAAGTTGACATTTTAAATAAACATAAAGAGAAATTTAATTAGATCAAGAGGGATTTCCATTAATGAAACTTCGGGGTGTTACACCCCTCGCCACGGTTGTCCTCCTCCTCGGCGCGACCCTACGAAACCATGGCCCGGTTCCAGTATGGGTGTTAGAACCGAGTGAGGTAACTCACCCAAAATTCCCATCCAGGGCCTCGAGTGGGTGTGTCTAACCCAAAAGGGTTTTAGGCGGACCTTCCTGGCCTAGAAAACCAAGAATAGGTTTGGCCGGACCCGTTACGGGTGTGGGCGGGTCCGATACAAACCGAAAGAGGCCATAAGATGTTTTTTAGGATTGAAGTTAATTTCAATTAATATAATTAATTTATTTATTTATAAAATTAAATTGAATTATTTAATATATTAATTGTGGTTGAAAATAAATAAATTTTAATACTCTGATTAAATTAATTCAATTTAATTACTAAACTGAACTAAGTTAAATTAATTTAATTTTTGTATTAAAATTAAATTAATTAGCAGACCAATAATTAATCAAATTTATTGAATTATTTTATTCATTTAATTTATTTAAATAAACCCCCGTACTTAATTAATGCATTCTAAATTTATCGCACTTTATTTTACCCGTTTGCTGGTCTTGAGCACAAACCATTGTCTGTGTGAAAGTAATTAATTAATTAATTAATTAATTAATTTTGTGTGGTGATTGTAATTAATTAAATTGACGGTCTTTGCATTGTCTATATTTGCAGTTAAAAAGTATACTGATCTACATGCCCAATTTTTCTAAATGTACATTTATACCCGAGTTCCCCTCGCCTGCGCGCGAGTAATTTTGTACTTCGGACGAAAATGAAAAATGAAATAGAAAATGAAAGACTTGATGTGGACCCTTCCAAGATGAGGTGGTACTAGAAGATATGACGTGGACCATGCCATGAAGAGGAGATATTTCAGATGTGAAGCAAACATACAAGACAAGGGAAAGCTGCATCATGACTCAAGCCTTGACTCAGGTACAACGCCCTTAGGTCGTTTAGATGCTCAAGACAAGTCGGGTAGTAGTATACCTTTATGTGATTATTTTTTATTTTATGCATTTTAGAATAGATGAAAAATAAATAAAATAATATATAATAAAATGCATAATGATGTATCATATATTTTTTCTATTAAAGTTCAGTTGTGAGTGCGACAACAAAGATGAACAAGTTTAGTAGAAATGGATTACATTCATCGAGAGAAACCAATAAAACACTCCATGAAAATATTAAGTCATAAAATCCTTCCATCAATCATGTTTGAACAAAACTAGGTGTTCAAGGTGTTGATCATACCATAGCTGAGGGTAACTCTTACAACCGGGGAGTTTTTATTAGCGTGGCTGGTTTACTTAACTAAAATTGCTGCAAAGAAATATCCATAGATATCTTGTTTTAATTTTAGATTCAAGAATTCAGAAAATAAAAAATGATTTTAGAAGCTGGGACTTCACTTAACAGATTAGGGGACTGTGAGTTAATGTGGTTGTCTAGCAAAAATTCTACCTTTAACCCCCTAGGTAGTAGCGTATCCATATCTTCTTGACTACAAGGGTGGTTTAGGGATCCTTGTCACTAAAATACTCAAGCATATTTCGATTCTAGTAAAGAGGGTTCCTAGAATTTGAAAAATTAGTAGGAGACATTTAATTATAAAATTATTCAGTAATGTCACATTTGGTAATCAACATAAAAGGTACTAATATGATAAAGTTTATTTTTTTATAGAATGGAAAGTAAAACCACAAAACATTGTGATTAATATTGGACAAAGATAATGTCTAAACCAAGAACAAATTTACAAAATTGAGTATAGGAACTTTCCCACATTAATACTATATCTAAAATTCAAGGTGCATATATCCCAACCTGTTAAGCCACCTCAGCAATCTAGGGTGTAAACATTCATACAGGAGACTCCTGAATCATGCATATGATGGTTCTATCATAATTCTATCATCAATGTCTGATATTAGTTGCAGGCGCTATATCATGACATAGATGATGTTACATGAACACTCATCTCTATGAAATTTTCAAGGAGAAAGGTAAGTAAGATTTGAATGTGATAATTGCACTCAGTTTGTGTAAAGTGAAAGAAAGTTCACAATCATTCAGGTCATACCATTCTAATAACTTTTACACCCAATTACTCTAGTTTCATTTAAGGATGAAAATGAATGGTATAGATTAATCACCTCATTACTATTACTGTAAAATTTTTAATGTGATAAGACTATTAAAAGTTGAACAACCTTTTTCATATGGCATATATATCGAAAGACAAGGTGGAAAGGCCTATGGAATGTTAAGCCAAAGGCACCTTCATCACATTCTTCAAAGAAAAGTGGTTGTTTATTTAATAGAAGGGTAATTACATCATATATTGAAATAAATTTTTCAAAGTTTACAAAAGAAATAGGCTGAAATACTATAAGAAAATACCCGCTTATGGTTTAGTTAATATTCCTGAAATAAAAGTATTGTTTTCTCACATACTTCTTGGGTATTAACGTAAAATATTATTTTCACATATATTTATTGAAATACAGTAACCATGTTAGTAGAGAAACTTTAATCAGAGTAAGGTTTCTTCTCCAACCAGCTGAGAAAGGGTGATTCCTAATTCAGTGGCGAGAAACACATAACTTTTAATTGCCATGTGATTGATTCAAAATTTTAAAGTTATTGAGTATAACAAAAAAAATTCTCTCAAGTGCCCTTTTGGACATGATGATACATTATTAATGTTTTTGGAATAAATGTTGTTTCTGGTAACAAACTCAATAAATAGTTCACTATTTCTTGAATCAAATTCAATACATGACAAATATAAAATGTAAGACCTACCCAGTTGTTGAAATATAGTTCTTTGTAATGTAAAACTAACATTGGATGACAAGAATATACTTAGTATGGTATTTAGTCTCGGCACAGCTAAACACCTTTGGTATTATTTAAATTCTTATTTTAGACAAGGAATCCTTTTGAAATAAAGGTATTCCACAAAGCATATGAGGTGAGTTCAATAAGAGAGTGAAAACTATACAAAGGAAAGATAGAGGTCAATATACTTCATAAGATTAATTTATGTTATTAAAGAATTTAACAGTGAAGTATATGTTTGGTTAGAAGATATGAGTTGCTTCGGATCAGCATGCCGAAGAATATCTTGACCAAGCAATCATCCAATGTGATAATGTAGCATGGAGTAAATCCTAAACGCATGTTACCTTGTCTATATCACTATATTTATATTCATAAGGAGGATCAATGATAAAGTCTTACATGTTTACATTGATCAAAAAATGTAGCATGGAGGAATTCCTATACACACATTTTATACATCAATGTTGTGATGTAAGCTGTATCCATGTTACAACCTGCATAAACTTCCATTATATTTCAAGATGTTATTTTCAAATAATGGTGAAATCCCATAACCTATATGTCAACTAAAATGACAAATGGATATCATATGATTCATAGTATGATGAAAAACCATTATGTCAAAGATCAAGTGTTAGGATGAATAGAGGTTGTGAAGATATAAACAAACATGCATCAATCTAAACACATGGTGCATCTAAGTAAATATTATAATAGTTGATTATAATATTACATAAATCTCTAATATAGAAAAGATGTAGTCATGTATTAGACTATATTTATATATAAGGGTGCACAACTCTGTTGGAGATAGTGGGAGCTGAATTGACTTGAACATAGTCATTTCTCATGATGCACAAATGGTTGGAATAGGAACAAGTTCCACAAGTACATGTGGAATAAGAATGTTCCAGTGACTCATACTATGTAAGAATGATAAATCAATGGTGATGGTTTTATATTCACTGCAGATGGTGATAAATTATTTATTAACGAATAAAAATTCCTAAAAGTAAGAAGTATATGGAAATTAGCTATGATTTACAAGATTAATTAAATTTCATTAATGGATTCCATGTATCAAATTGAAAAGGGAATTATAAATTGAATACTATGGTGGGTATTCAATTAAGATGATACATGGATGGTATAAGTCTGGTACAAATAAGGATCGATTGGTTATACGATGTTGACATGCCTAAATCCATTAGAATTTTACTTATCATAACTAACCTTTAAATTCATTAAATTGGTCATCAGATGTCATGATCATCATTCATGGAAGGTGTCTACACAACTCCACCAGAATGGGATGATGACACCATAAAATGCCAATGATGGTTGCAACTAACTGAAATCCAGTTATGGATTAAATTAAGCAACATGATCTTAGAGAATTAATTTTAAATGAATATTTTCCTTGTGTCAATTAAATTCTAGTGGGAGTGCCAATGTTTTCCAAGAGAAATATGTTCCGCAATATATGGAAAACAGATCATGGTTTTACAGTTAGATAAGATCATATTAAAAGTAATTCTCCAATGATTAACTTAAATTAAAAAAACTAAGTTCTAGGGATCTTGATCTTCTAAGGTAGTTATAATGGTTGCTTAGACCTAGTCAATCATATATAAAGTGAAATTGTATTAAATAATACGAGTTAGAAAAATTCATGTTCAGAATTGCTACCAATGTCAGATGGCTTAATCAATCAAGGTTGACATGTTCTAAACATGGGAGGAGATTAAAGTTGTGAATTGAGCACTATACGCTTCAGAGATGAATGAATCGCATATTCCATGTTCTATGAAAAAATTGATATTTCCAAGATATTCTTTATAGTAGGCAGATATCAGTTATATCCAGGAGTACTATAAGTGAAGTAGTCATAACTATCATCTTATACTCCATCAAGTACAAATGATATGTGCCGAGACTATGGGGAAGATGGTATACTAGTTATGGTGGGACACATACTAGAATCCATAGATCAATTTGATCTAGTATCGTAGTTAGGCAAAGGTGATAAGTGATTCAAGCTCATAAAAGCTAGTGGTTTCCATACCAACGAATACCGAGTACGTTGCAGAATCTAAGGAAACTAAGTATTAGTTAAATGTAACGATTTTTGCTAGTTTTTGAAATCGCACATAGTGAAAAAAAATTATTATCATTATGTAAATTGTGATATTTTTACTAACCAAGTTGTAATGTTATGACAATGGAAAAAAAGATATACTCGGGGATTCCATCTCTTGAGATGTTTCACTCAAAGAGATGAGGTTTCATACGACATATATGTCTTGCATCAAAAATGTGGCAAACCCTATAGTTAAAGCCATAACTCAGCAGAAGAATGATTTATATCTTGTGAGTAGCTAACAAGTTTGGTTATAAATTTGGCTCTAGTGTAAGTTGGAGTGTTGAAATAGTGGATTCCATAGACCCAACTTTGTAGTACTTTTGATTACCATATCATGTGTAAAGTTAGTTATACATGATGTTATCATACCATTATAGTGTAGACCTTTCTACTTCCACTATTATAATGGTAATGTCCAAAGGTTAATTTTTGTTTCGAGATGTTATAGAAGATCCCATGCTATAATGAGATCCTCAAGATACTATGACATTAATTTTAAATATATGTTCTATATTATAGATACATATTTCTGACTGGACACAGTAGATTATTGACTGTCAGGTGCTAGGGGCTCATAAGCACTGAGACTTCTTCTCATTATGTTCAAACATGGTGATCTCTAGTAGTGAGATCATGAGAACAGAACCACTAATTGAAACACCACCTGTTTTGGGTGTCATTGGTCATTCCTATATATAGACATTTGTATCGGTCTCCTGACTTGAAACCATTACCAATGTGTACCATTTGATTATGTACATTGATTAAAGGATTAAACCATGGTATTGAAATTTTGGCGATGTAGCTTATGTAGGGAGAGTCATTGGTGGTATGACATTGGTTGAATGGTCAAGAAAGGATTTATTGCTTCCATGTTTAAAAATTTGTATATATCAGGCCTGGTTGATCAAGATAGTGCTGCCTTCATATGTTTTTAGACAATGAACTACAATGGAAAATCCTTCCAGTAAGATCAAAAAATAATAAAGCAAAAAAGAGGACGATGACACAAATGTGCATCCTTCTTTATGAGATATTTAATGACAAATAGATTATAGTACATATTCAGTGTTCATAGGTTGGTAGTCATTGCAATGAAAATCATTATATCATTAGGGGCCATGATGGGTTTCTAGATTCCACTCTTTGTCGGTGGATTTAAAAACTTATATTGTGATAAGGTCCAAGAGGGTCACACACAATAGCATATTCAAGAATCTGCCCTATTCAGTTGAATGGGTATATGAACATTGTGGGCCTCGCTATAGGGTCTGAGTGTTTTATAAGTTATTGATTACCAAAATAATTAAATAAATTCATTAATATATTAGTTATGAATATTTGGGATTGAATTTATTTAATATATTTACATTTTTAGTAAATACGAAAAAATATTAATCGAAGAAATATTATTTTAATATTCATGGTTTGTTTGATATTAAGCGAGATAACGAGTCGAGTTAAAAGACTATGTTTTACCACAAAATATATATTATATATATATATTACATTATGTGATAAAGTAATAAAAAATATTTGCATAGTTTAGTGGATAAAAATTATTTATTTATTGGATGTTGAAACAAATAGGGGTGAGGGAACCCAACCACATATTTCTTAAATACACTATAAATATAGGAGGGGCACTTTATTATGGTGTGAAATTAAATATTTATTCATTCATGGAATGAAAAGTTGAGAGCCTCTCTATCCTACCACATCCTAGAGGGATAATCTATTGATCCAAGAGTTCAGATCATGATCTTCATCTTGCATCGAAGGAATCTCGATGTGGTTATCATATAGATTTCTAAAGTGATGTTAGATCTCTGTGATAACACCTGGAATTTGACAAACGATGCTCCCATGGGTTTTTATAGATTGTTAGGATGATCTAGAAGGTTCCTGATTTGGATCCTTCAAGAAAATAACGCCATCGACTAGTTGCAGTCGTCTGTGGCTTCAGTTTTGATACATGTGAATTTTCATTTTAAATTTGTTCTGTTTATAATTTACACAATGTCCTCGAACCATTCCGTGGCTCGGATCGTCAGTGAAGACAAAGTCCGTCATCGCACTGATGAAAATTTTAAAATCCCTGGACCACCGGCTTCCGATGTGGGACCCGAAACCTCACACATATACTACCTTATATTTTTTTTGGAAAAAATACACTATTTAATGAAATTTATTTTCAAAAAAATATTATTTTTAAAAAATATCATTTACATTCTATTAAAAATTACTAATGTCATAACGGTTCTTCATCTCAATTTAGTTTCATTGAATCATTTTTGATGTTGTGCTCCTATTTATGTCTATGGAGTGTATATACTAATACTCTAACATGTTATATATTTTATACTTAATAATTCATGGTGTTTAATGTTATAATTCAAAAATATTTATTCTAATGGATTTTTATTTGAATGTAATAAAAGTAGTAAGGGTTTATCATCTTAAATTATCTTCTTTGGGAAAAATGTTATATCATTCAACTATATTATTTTATGAGGTATATCTAAATCACATTTTGTATTTTTGACCATGATTATATTTATATTGTTGGTCTTCAATGTTTCATTTAATTTTTTATGGGTTTTTGAATCAAATTCACCAAATCTATAATGTGTTTATGACACAATCTTATTTGGGATAGGATTGTTTTTGAATAAATATTATGATAATGAAATTTTATTATCTATATATCCCAAATAATATGTATTTTATAAAAATCTTGTAAATATTTATGATTAATTTTTCTCCTTAAATTTGTTTCTCTTTATGTTCCCAGTGAATAAATATAATGTTTTTAGAGAAAATTGATCTTTCTATTATATTCTGTTGAGATTATTTCCTTCACTGTCCATATTTTCATTAAAATGTTTCAAAAATATTCTTAATATTGATTTTTAAATATATTTTACTTTATTTAACATGTTCTAAAAAGAATTTTCTTATTGTCTTTGAAACAAGAAATTTTTTTTTAAGGAAAATGTAAAAGGATTTTTGTAAGGTACACAACAAGAATGAATTTAACTATCATCATGAATAATATTTAATTTAATGATAATATTTTTTTAGGGTTAAATAAATGGAAATAATTTTCCATAATATTTTTAAATGTTTTTATTTTAAAAAAATAATTTCAAAATAAAAGTGGTATTTTCCTAGAAAGAATATTTATGTGAAAATTTTCACGTTATTTTTTTCTATAAAAATATCATTTGACTTTATTTATATATTACATGGGATCTGATGTGATGTTACCGTCATTATTATTTGTTTTGATAGTTTGTGATTATTATTGTGAAATATTGATATAAACAATTATCTTTTTTTGTAGGCTATGCTTTAATTTAATGATAAATGTATCCATGATCATATAGAATTAATATAGATAGATTATGATTATGTGATTGATGGTTCCAATATAAACTGATAATTGGTGGTTATGTTATCAACCAAGGATAGGTGGGTCCATTATATCCCTCCAATGAATTGGATAATGATGAAAGATGTAAGAAACTCTTATGAGACTACAATGTTAATAAAATCCTAAGAGATAACCAAGTAAACTTGATATATTTTACTACTAAGAGAATGTTTTATATGACTCAGTATGAATTTCCATTATGGAAATATATCCACAATGATAGTCTTGAGAGGGAACCTTGAATAATGAAATAACAAATTTGTAAGTGAAACCATTACACTATGATGGTCATTGCTGTGAGAATTATCTAAGGAAATGATTTTCTATTCTTATTTGTATAAAAATCTAATACCATATTCATATTTTTTTCTCTCATGAATCATGATTTTATATTGATGATTACAAAAAATTATTTCATGTGATTTTAGTTGACAATGATTTATGCCAAAATTTATATTCAATATATATGAAATTTTTGGTATGATTATCTTATTTTAAGCTTATGTTCTCTTCCCCTTATGCTTATATTATTATAACTCTGATCATTTATTAATATATCAATTTTTGACAATATTTTTAATATGAGATCACAATTTATTATGTATCATTTTCCCTAGGATATAAAAAAAATTGTTGTATATTCCTAAAAATGGTTATAGTATTGGAGAACTATGTGGGATATGATTTAGATCATACATGTACAAGTAATTTATGTATCTATGTTTCCAAATACACTAAGGCATTATGCTTATGGAATTTATCTCATTATTTTTTAATGAATATTCATATAATAATATGTAATATTTATTTATCAAAATTTCAGGTTGGTCTAGTTCCCTCAAAAAATACACTCTGGGATGGATTCCTAACCATCCCTCACCCTATCTACGAAGGATGATGTGACTACTAATATGGAACATTTCGTTGATCCTCAGTCCATGACATCAAAAATCCTTCAGTTGAAAAATAATATTATTAGGCACCAATGATTCTATGAATCCCATTAACAAATATCTTGTTCAACATGAATCTTATGTCTAAGATAATCCATAAGAACATTTCCGTTCACTGGTGCGTGGGTCATCTCATTGCCAAATATGTTAAGTTACAATACCCTGTGACATTTCCTCTTCTTTAAATCCATCAATGAGAAGATATAGTGGAGGATACCGTGTCATGTGTACAAAATAAACCTCTATACAAAAATATAGTGTTTCAAACACTTCTTATAGTGGTTAATGACTACTAGATCCAAGTCATCAATAGGATAGTCTCTCTCATGTGATCACAAATAGAATGACCCATAAGACATTACTAACTCTATTTTCATCAATAATTCCCCTTAACCAATTTCTAGTGCATCACACTACATAGAATATATGATTTTAGGATCATGAATAATCAACACACATCTCAATAAAACACTCCACATATGGGTGACCCCTACAACATCACCCCTTTTTCCACCAATAAAATGTTGGGTGTTGATAAATGTGATAATTTCTAGATAAATACGAATAGTAACCCATTAAAACAAGATATATATATATATATACTAAAAAAATGTTCCAGGGAGACCTCTAGGATATAACCTCCTTTACTGTCCTCAGTTCCATTGACATACTAGTCGTAGAAACCACATTTCCCATGAAAATTCCTTCCTTAATCCAAAAGTGTTGCTTTTAAATCTTGTAATAAAGTTGATGTGCATGACGTCTACACTGAAATATCTTGAGATGTATTTAATTCGTATCTAGAGATAGTTACTAATTGATGATATCATTAATTAACACCATATCAATTAAGTAAAGGTAAGGGTGAAATATAGTGTATTTCAAAGCCATGAACATTACTAGTGAATTCATCAGTATAAAAAAATCTCCAAGTACTCATATTCCCAATACCTTCATCCAAACATAATATTTAGGATGTACTCCTATCAAACCCATATTTGGAGAAATCCCAGTAGTAGATTAATTTTAGAGAACCCCCAGTAACTCTAAAAATGACCAAACTGATCATCGATCCTAGGAAACATGTGCCTATAATATAGGGTGACCAAGTGTATCTTCTGATAATCTATGTAGAGACATAGAATACAATCCACCTTATTAGTTAACAAGTGAGTTTTTCCCCACAATGATTTATTCATATTTATTGAACCTAGTTGTTTCCAGTCTTTAAAGTAATAATTTGGCATCCTTTAACTCATTCAATGTCATATTATTAGGGTGTATTATAATGGGTTATCCAACAAAATTTTTTCTATCTTAAAATTAACTCCTCTATTTGGGAGATAACTGGTTATGTTATTTAGAATAAATCTCTATAATGATGTATAATTATAGGAAATGAAATGGGGGCTACCATTGATCAAAATTAATGTATCAATCTTGTAACTCATGCCATTAAATTCCCTTGTGGGATCATTTCTACAACCACTATACAAACTCCCAAATTCCCCTAACCATTCATCTAGAATGTCTCTCCCTTGGGTGATTTAAATGATACCCATCTTTGATAAAAATCAATGTGCTATATAAATTATAATATCAGGTTCACATCATGAATCATAATGAATCTTATCATCTCTAGAATCATAAAGTCTTAAAAATTTCTATAACTTGAAACGACTATAGGGACATTTTTAATTTCTAATGATGGTATACTTTTATTCCCAATGATGTATCAAGGAGATATAACTCAGAAAAAAACATAACTTGTATGTCAAGAACAATAATAACTTGTGTAGTCATAAAAATAGGAATCAACATTATCAAACAAAGTTGTTGAATGTCTAAAAGTGATCAATACCATTCATTGAATAGTAGATAGTCACTCAGAACCATTTCGTAGAGTCTGATCCCCTATATATAAATTTTTCTTCCTTATCTTCATAAGAATGTCTCTATGGTACATAACTTTCCCACGTCATCATCATTTTATCCTACTATGAGGGATCCTAACTGGATCTCTGGGATGTATATTGTATCTTTCAAAAACCCTCATCGAAACATGGCCTCAAATATCTAGAGAATAACTACTATATGTTCCCAATATATCATAACTGATTATTCATTCTCTATAGTGATGTACTGAACATGCGATAATTTTTGAACTTACTATAGTTGAAGACGTGTGGAACTACTTTTGTGGAAGCTAATGACCCCAAAAACTACTCCACCAGAGCACCACTAGCATATTTCAAATCCTTGGTATTATTCTCTCTGGTAATATAAGAAGAAACCATTATTTAATTAGGAGGTCACCACTCTTTATTTGTGAAGTGAGGTAGAATACCAAATTCATGATCATATTCCAACCCATTCTCAATAGTCAAGGCCTAGTAAAAAAAACCTCAGGGCATGTTATTTTCATGAAGCTCATAACATGCCATATGATATTGGGATGAATAGAGATCACAAAATTATTGACATTATGTTCCTAATTTATTTCGAAGAGAGGTGATAAAATGATGTTGTTTTGAAGAATAAGAGTATTATGTTGCATCTTTCATGGTTTCATACTGGAGTTCTATAAACTCCTCCTCTCAGTACAACATTAGTTCTTTCAGAGATAATTAATTGAGAATAATCCCTTGAATGCCACTTAGGTGATACCCTGATGTATTCACGCTAGTACCATCATATCCCACAATCTATTAGAAGGTATATATGGCATGAACACTTCAGACTTCTACTTTTAATCCCCAAGAACCTCAAAAAGGTAAAAGGAAGCCTTGATGATATCTATCTAGTCCCCTAAGTCCTTCAATCCTCTAGTCCTTGGAAATGTTAGTCTATGTTAGAGCTAGAAGAATATATAAAATTTATCCAAAGACTTCAGTTCCCCTTTGTGTAACACACCCAGATTTTATGAATTTTTCAAATTAATTTAATTTCCTCAATAGCATATGTTACACCCCACACTATGATTAATAAACTATTATATACTATTAAAATATTTAAATGTAGATATTGTAACCAAGTGATTATATTTATTAGTATTAATTAGACTAACTAAATTTTTAAAATTATATATTGTACACATGTATAAAATAAATTTATTGGATAAGAATTGATTATATATGAAAATAAAACAATTTAATGTAAAAGAAATGTTTTCCTATAAGAAAAGTATTTTAAGCACACAATGTGTTTTTATAATAATAAATTTATTTATCCAATATTTTTGAATTTTTTTAATTATATTTATTTATTATATATTCAATAATATGTTTTATCATCCATATAATATTTTCTATATACATGATAAAATAATAAATCTATTTTTATGATTAAAACAGATTTTTTCTAAAAAATGTATCCTTTAGGAAAAAATGAAAAAATAAATATTTCCTCTTTTACAAACTATATATAATAATATTATAATAATTTTTGGAATCAGTATATTAAAATTATAATAGGGTTAATTTTTTAAAATTTTCTTAATAGATTGATTTTTCATGAAATTGTAAAATGATAATGACTTTTATTAAAAATAGAATTTGTGTTTAAAGAATTTGAATGATAAAATTTATTTTCAGAAGGTTATAAATGCACCATTAGTAAAATAATATATATTTAAATCTAATGTTGGTAATTTAAATTAATCTCATAATGAATTTTTATATTAATGTATTTTAAAGTTTTGAATGTTTTCCCATTGGAAAAGAAATTTTTTTTCGTGTTCATGGGTTAAATTAAAAATTAAATTATTCTACTTCTAGGAATATAATTTTAGAAAAACTATTCCATATTTGGAATTGTAATAAATTATTTTATCTAATAAAGATATGGTAGATTTTTTTCAGAATTTTTTGTTAAAACATTAAAGAATCATTATATCTTTTGAGGGCATAGCTTGTTTAATAGTTTGTCAAACAATAAATATAATTGTTAAAATTAGCTAATTAATTTTCAATTCCTATTATCTATAAATAACTCTTCTTTATAACATGTATTCTTTTATAATGACCCATTTTGGAGCCTTTTAGTTTGATTAAATTGTTTTTACATCTTTTTATTTTCTAAAATTTCAAGTGTATCCTCTCCCCCACATATATAACTGAATCCCCTCTCCTCTTCTATTCACACTTCTTTAACCATTTTTAGATCTACCAAAAAATTCCAAAATTCCATTATTACTTCAAACCACACATCCTAGAGGCCTTATTTTGACTATTAATCCCTCCAAGGAAGGATTTAGTTACAACCCTAAAGAGATTATGTGAAAAAATGACGTCTGAATGTGTATAAAGGAATTTGGTAGTTGAGGTGTCATATTTCTAGAACCTATTTTATTTCAAGAAGATATATTCCATTTTAACAAATATTTTTATATATATATATAATTTGAAATTTTAAATCCATAATATCCATGTTTTTTAAATTTAATATTTCATTTGATGTTAGGATTTAATGGGTTTTACGATTAAAAAGATACAAAAGTTGTAAGGTTTTTATGAAATAGTCTCACTATTTATCGGGATTGTTTATGATTATGATTCTGATGATGAAATATTATGATCTATCTATTAATAAACTAATTAATTTTCATATCCTTTGGTTATTTAATGAGAATAAATTTTACCTTCATTTCCCTTTGTTTTTAAACTCAACATTCAAAAATAATGTTCTTAAGGAAAACAGATTTTATTTATATCATTGGTAGAATAACCATTTTCATCATGGTACTTTTTTCCATAAGTCTTTTTACAGAAATTTTTTAATATAATCCAATTATTTTTACATCATTTTTACACAAATTTTACTTTATAAAAAAATTGTTTCAAAGGAATATTATATTAATTTTCCAAATAAAGAACTTTGAAATATTGCAAAAAATAAAAAATTGTATTTGATTTAATGTATATGACATAATTATTATTTCCTACTATCGTAACCACTCAATGTTTTAAATATTCTTTTCTTTTTTAATAGGGTTATTTTCAATGAAATTTATTTCCATAATTTTAGGGGAAATTATTGTTTTTTAAAGGAGATTTTAAAAGTGTAATGTTTATCTTCTTCAAGAAATGTTCCAAGTTATCTTTATAAATAATTTTCCATATAATATGATATCCATTGATGTTACATAATATTTACTAGGGGTATACAAAAGTGATACCATCTATATTATTTATTTATATGGTTTATGTTTATTATGACATGATTTTTATGAAACCAACTCCTTTTTCCATGGGTTATGCTATGATGAAATGATGAAATTTATATGAAATATGTTTATTTTTTATGATATATTCTATGATGAAATGTTTTTGAAGACCATTTATTTTCATGGATTATGATGTGATGAATATCAAATTATCTTTTGGAATATATATGTATTAATTTCATTATGTAATGGTGGTTACTTTATATAGATGGATGGTGGTAACAAAGAAACCAATGATTGTTGTTAAATTACAACCATTAAAGTTGTTCACATTATAACAAAGTATAAGTGTGACCAATATATGAATCTATTTCAAAGAAAAAATACTGAGATTTCATGATGTAAATATGACTAGATTGGGGGTGAACCTTGTTCATTAAGAGAAACTATTCTCTATAATATTCTTGGGTGTGAACCTTGACTACTATGATGGTTTGTGGAGAAACCCCAATCCACTATGAAAACATTGGAAATAAATCATTTCTTCTAAGGAATTAATTTTATATGCATGCATGTGTGAAACAAATATATGTCTTATGATGATGTTATGCTCTCATAGATTATGAACTTCAATTATTTTTTGATTATTGTATTATTAACTGTAATGATTTATGACATGGGTCATGTTTATTATATATAATATGAAATATTTGGTTTTCTAATTTTATTCTCATTTTCTCATAACCTTATGCTCATGTTAAGTTGATATCACCCATGTTTCCACTATATGAGATTCTAAGATCACCCTTTCCTAGGTTTCATTTTCCAAGGTTATGAAAAATAGTATTAAGTAGGGTGTGTCTATGATGCGTACAATGTGGGAAGATCATTGTGAATATATTTAACATATTTGATGAAATAAGAATATTGTGTAGCTAGTTTCCAAAGACACAAAATATTTATCATCCTAAAACATGTATGTTTTATATTTATATAATTTTTATAAAAAATATGCAATATTTACATATGAAAAGGCTATGTATCTATTTTTGGTATCATAGAAAAGGTTTAGTTAACCTTTTAAAACAAGGATTAGAAAATTTAGAGATATGACTATGGATATGGATATGTTTTTAAAATTCACTAGATCTTTGCGAAGAATCATGAAATATTTGCAATGAAAATGAGAATTAAGGATCCAGGATAATCATAAGGTGTTATATAATGAAAATAAGTTGTCATGAAATAAACATATTATTAATTAGTTTTCATGATTCTATGGTTTACCACTAATATTATTGTTTCTCACACTATACCTTTAGGTTTTAGTCAATGATGGGTAAAAAGGCATTAGGTAAGTGTTGAATGTGATATAAAATATGCTAGTGAAATACCAAATGCGATGACTATAGTTAAGGATATTGTGATTATAATTAATACATTATCATGATATATGATAATCAACATACACTTTAACCAACTCTATGACTCACCAAAGAAGATAAGTGACAGAATTTTATGAGATCTTGGCTTATGGGGACTATGAAAGAAAAACGTTTTGATTTACTATATGTTTAAAATTTAGGATTAATCACTATAGTGAATGTACCAAAGGGATTAAAAAATGTTTTATTTGTGGGGAAGAAGGAAATTGAGTTGGTAATTTCTAATGAAAAATAAAAAGATCAGTTAAGTCAATGGATGAGAATAATGGTTTACCTATGTAATTATTAATTGTCGAATGTTGTGAATGTGGAATATATTGGCATTATTATAATCAATGTCCTAGAGGGGATGATCAAAGAAGGTATCAAAATGTTTTTACAAGTAATTTATTTATTTGACAATATAGAGTCTATAAATGAAATATGAATGGAAGAATGTTTTATGTAATAAAATCATTAATCAATGATAAATGTAGAATAATTTAGTGGAATACAAGAAGAGTTTATGTTTTGAAATGAAAAAAATATGCTATATGAATCAAAAAATATATAAGGATTGTTCTGAAAAAGTTTTTCATTTAGAATTTAAAAGAACATATTAAATATAACTGAAGACCTAGAGAATTGATTAAATGGAAAGGTTGAATTTTATAGAAAAAATGTTCAAGGGAAAATAATACTTAATATGTTCCTAATTCTAAGATTACAGTGTTTCTTTTGTATTAATAGTTTATTGAGATTGATAATGTAAGTTGGATACTATTGATTGCATTTGAACAGATTAATGATTTTTTTACAATGTGGTTTTTAATTCATGGATAAAGTTTAAATTATTTTAGGATGTATGGAATATATTAAAAAATTTGTGTTTTTAATTTAAATAATGCGTAAGCATGTATGTTTTATTAATGATTTATGGTAGTTTTGGTTATTAACAAGTTTCATGAGAATATATTACCAAAGTATTCATATATTTTTTTTGTGACAATAAAGATATTCTTTATGATATTTTTACTAATTTTATGTTGATATTGTAAATTTAGCGAACTTTATTATAGGTTTTTTTCTATTTTGGAAGTGAATTATGTTTAACCATTTAGGGAATAATATTTGTGACCTTTGGATTAAGTTTTAGAGAGTAATTTATACTTTCATAAAATTAATATTTATGCATATTATATGACATGTGATAACATATTTTGGATATGATTATAAATAGAGAAAAAATAATGAATCATCATTATTTTATGCATATTATGATCATTTTGGTGTGTCAGCCATAAAAAATTAATCATTATTTTTGGAAGTAAGAAATGTGGTGGAAATTTATTGAATCATAAAAAAAGGATGATATTACACTTATGAAATATAATAGAATTCAATAAGTATATATTCACATGAAAATTCCAAATATTAATAATATGGATCTTGAAATAATAATACTAAACATTTACCTCCTTTTTTGATGAATGAATGCTGCTTTCACCCAGCGTAGATTTATGGATTAGTGGTTATTAAATTTCTTCTGATCATGTTTTTTATCTATCTCTATTATATTTAGAGTGATCGTTTTCCGTTACACGTATATATTTTCACATCCCACCATTGCTATCCTATTTGGAAAACTAGTTTTGTGTTATTATATATGACATTTTTCCCTATCAATTTTTAATGATGATGTTTTATAAATCATTTTCTAATGTGGGTATTCTACAAAAAAAATCAAATGTAAAAGCTTTGATTATAAAGATCAATTTCCAATTATGTAGAAAATTTTTAAAGGGGGATAGAATTTTATCGATTGATTTTTTTTTATTTTTTTCATATATATATATATTAAATTTATTAAATATGTTGTGTTATTTACAACACCATGTTCAATCAAACTGAGATAAACTATTAAAATACTTAAACATGACCATTTTAACCTTGAAATTATATTGAAAATTATGAATCAAACTAATGAAACAATGAAAATTTCATCCTTTAAAAATTTATAGAATAAATTCCTTGTTTATCAAATGACAATAAATTAACATAAATATCACTTGAATGAAAAATAAATTTGTCTCTAGAAAAAAAAAACTATTTTAGTTATGCAATAATTTTTATCCTAAAAAATTTAATTCTCCTGTTTTAGTGAATTTTCTAATGAAATTATAATATTATATATTCTAAAAAATATTTTAGGATTCATCAAATATTTTTTCCAATCATAGGATAAGAATAAATCCAGATTTATGCTTAAAGGCTATATTTTCTAAAAAGGTATTATGTCACACTATAATAATTAAATAAACTTTCTAAATATTAGAAAATATATTTTAAATATTTTAACTAATTTTTATAATTTCCATGTCCAAATTATATTTTTATTTTTTTTATAATTTCTAGAAAATATTAATTTTTCAGTGAATATTAAAATAATACAATTTTTTTAAAAAAAACCATTTTCGATTATACCATTAGAAAGATAAAATTAATTTTAATATTTTATTAAAACTAAAACTATCAAAGTTATAAACATATTAAGACAATTTATGTATTTTTAATGAATATCATGCTGAATTTTGATATTAAAACCTTTTATACATTGGAATGTTCTCCCTTTGGAAAATAATTTTTTTCATCATAATAGGGAGTTTAAAGTTATAATAAAATCTAAAAATTCTACAAATTGAATTTTAAAGAAATAATTGACATTGTAAATCATCATTACTTTTTATATATAATAAGTTCAACTTAAATTTTGTTTCATAATTAATTGTGCAAATAGTAAAAATTAATTATCAAGTTTAAGGTTAAAATAAGTTTACCGGGGATAATTAAAAAGATAGTGTTTGAAATAACCTAAAAAATTATCCAATTACATTTTTTGACCATATAACATATAATTTAGGATAAATTCCCTTATATATATTTTTTACATGTTTAATATGTGGGTATATGTTTTTTGTTTAAAGTTCCATGTATGTCCTCTCCCCCACATATAAAGGGGAACCCCCTCTCCACCCCACTTCACACATCTATAACAATATGGGTGATCCACAATCTACCCAAATTTCTTCCATGTATTTTAAGAAACATCCTAGTGGGAATATTTAAATTATTAAACCATCCTAATATGGAATTTAGTACAAAAAAAAGATGTTCTCTAAAGAAGATAAGGTCTGAACATGTAAGAAGGAAGTCGATAGTTTAGGTAATGGATTTTAATTCTCTATTTTATTTTTAGAATACATATTATGTATTTAAATTTTTTTATATTTTGTGTTGTATATACTAAAATATTAACATTTTATGTCACGAATCAACTTATTTTAATAGTATTTAATGTCTCATTAGATGATAGTATTTAATGGGGCTTCTGACTCAAAAGTTACAAAAGTGGAAAGGATTTTATGATATGATATCATTATTCATTGGTATTGATAATCATTACGCTTCAAATGATGATATATTGTGATATATATCTCTTGAAACTGATTAATTTTCTTTAAAATGGTTATTTCATGAAAATATATGTTACCATTTATTTTCTTCCTTTTATATACTCAGGAGTCCAGAAGAATGTTCTTAAAGAAAAAATGATTTAATTTATCTTCTCAGCCAAATATCCTTTTTCATTCATATCGATTTTTCAAGTAATTATATAAATAATGTTTTTATTATTAGTGAAATTATTTATTGAATTTAGTTTTACCATGTGTTGAATATTTAAAAAATGATTTTATATGAATATTCTTATTTTTTTCTAAATGAGGTACATTACACTTTTACTAGAAAATATGATTTTCTTTTGTATTTTAACATGTATGAAATGAATTGGATATTACACCATAATCACCAATAAATATTTCAATATATAATATATATATGTTACCATAGATATTTTCAATTAAATGTATTTTTATAATGTTATTTGAAATTCATGTTTTTAAAAGGTGATTTCCAAAATCGAATGGTTATTTTCCTCAAGAAATGTTCCATGTGACCTTTAAAAATACTTTTATATATAAGATTAAATCCTTTGATGTTATATAATATTTAGTAGTGATATTATCCAATGACACTATTTTTATTATTTTTCTGTATTTTTTATGCATATGATGACAATGTTTTTCTGAAACCATCTCCTTTTTCTATGAGTTATAAAATCAAGAAATGTTTATGAAACCTATTTCCTTTCCATATGTTTTTCTTTGATGAAATGTTTATAAAAACAATTTATTTTTATTAATTCTGAAATTAAGGCTATTTTATGTTCTTGTAGAATATCTATGTATGATTTAAATTATATGATAGTTCTTACTTTATTACCAAGTATGTTGGTTACCTTATAAAAAAGGAAGATGGTTATGTTATAACCAATTACTATGGTAACATTTTCACTAAGGCTGGAGACTATGATATAACCAAAAATATGTGGGACAGAAATCACTATAAAAATTCATTGGGTAAGGAATGATATCTCAAGTGTTAAGAAAAATAGGAATATCGAATAAACCTATAATAGTAAGGTACATTTTTCCACTATGATATTGTGGGGAGTGAAAATTGACTACTGTGAAGGTTTGGGGAGTAAACTCAATATACCATTATTGACTTTCAAATAATCCTTGAATATTAAAGAAATTATTTTCTATGATTGTTTATATACCAAAAATCTATTTCATATCTTAATGTTATGATCTCAAGGCATTTTTATGTTAATTAATTTAGGATTCTTGTCTTATGAGTTTCCATGAGTTATTATATGACTCAAGTTAAAGATATATGATATGAGAGGTATTTTTTTCAGATGGTATTTTCATGTATGAATACCTTTATAAACATGTTATGCTAATATCTTCCATGTTTACCCTTATTAATTTAATAATCTCATTCTTTATTATGTTTCCTTTCCATTGGTTATGAATAAAGGTCTTATGTAATGCATGTATATGAAGTGTCTTATGTGGTAAGATCTTTGTGAGATATGTCAATTTTATTCGGTGAAATAAGAATATTTTTTAGGTATTTTATAAATACAAAAAACTTGTTTTTTACTTAGGAATATATTTTTGAAATGTATTGAATATTCAAAAAAAATTAATATTTATGTATGAAAGTCCTGGTCCTCTATATTTTGCATTGGGAAGGCATGAGCATAATGAATATCGGTTGAAGTGGTCCCACTACCAGCATCATTAGGTAATGTGTTCTATGGTTCTCTGCCTCATCCTTCAGAATAATAGGTGGTGGAATAGGGTAATCATAAATAGTGTGAGTAACTTGACCCATGTCACTTGGTGGTCCCATCTGTCTTTTTCAAGGTGTATTCTTTAGAAACATAATAGAAACCTTTATAATGGTTGACGACATAAGGATAGGTCAAAATCTGTCTAAGGGATCATAGAGAGATTCTCTTAGAAGGATACCCAAAAACCCAAGGTATATCTCATATAACATAACATAAGGTTCTTTGACCCAACACTTTAGCCAAAATCACACACACACACATATATATATTTATATATAATAATAATAATATCATGATCCTATATATATAATCAATATGAAAAGATATATCATAATAGCAATGAAAATAAAGATATATCACTCAAGATAGAATTTATGTTTATCTCAACCATAGAGATAAATCATATTATTAAATTAAACTACTAAAATCAAGCAAAAAGATGTATATAAATTGAATGTGATCATACAAGCCCAATCATGGTGCAATAATACACTCTAAATTCTATAAAACTTAAAAAAATTCCACCAATAGTTACATAATGGTATATTAAACATGTACTAGTCAGTCACATGGAAACTCCCCAATTAGAGTCCTACACAAACTATATCCTCACAACTATGAACTATGTGAGTTAAAAACAAATGAAAGGAAAATATGATACGATTCCACTTTGTAACACCTCATTCCAAGCCCTTTATTCTGAGTTAGGGAGTCACAATGTCTCATGTGGGCCTCTTCATATTCAAGATAATAACTAATAGAAGTAAGGTTCCAAACAACATCAATGAAGAGATAATAAAATAAAAATCATAACCATAAAAAAAATATATAAATAAAATATAAAATACTCTGATTAATCTATAAATAAGAGTAATCAGTATCATTTAATATGAGATGGCACACATGTCATACAAATAATAAATTAGCCTCCAAGTGTGGCATTCTAAAAAAGTGTATATACGATGGAGTAAAATTAATATACTATCATTCTGAAATATTCTGAAGTAAATACAGGAAATAATCATATTTCATGACCCTTATCTCAACCAAATACCATAGACCTCTTAGCAATTCCAAGATCACTAAAACATGAATTATACACATGCATCGAGGTACTCATATAGGGTTTAAGTAATAAAACCTAGTAGTACACCACTAATGCATCTGTAGCATGTGGTCATAGGTATAATAGATTTATTAAATGATAATAACAAATTCATATGAAAATATAAGAAATAATATTCCCAGAACCCATGTGTTAATAAAGCCACTATGATTCACAACATTCAAACCATGATTTTGTATAGATAAAAAAACAAAAAGATGTTAGCAGTAATCAAGTACTAGAAAAAATATTGGTAAAAATTTTACCCACTATCGTCAAAGAAATGAGTCATGGATTAGTCCATAAGGAAAAATAGTGCACATTTACTTAGAATAAATAAGGAATAATGTTCCAACGTGTTACTATGTATCTATGAGGAATAATTTTTTGGGTTGGCCAGAAGGCTCTCAGGCATTCACCCTAGGTAGGGGTCCACCATTTTCCTCACCAATTGTTACGCACACTCCCCCTATAAATGGTAATCATTCCATGATGTTCCACCTATTATGACTACTAGTACAATACCTCCAAGGCCAAATAAATATAAAAATAGGGAATTTCATAATAAGGAATTCAAAACTTTCATTATTGGGATTATAATACCATCATATAACAACATGTGATCATCTTCAAAATTGGTAATAAGGTACACTATAAATAGTCATGTAATCAAACATAAAACATGTGTCTCATTATAAGGCCACATCCTTAAACATTACTTTATCTTGAGTTATTCATGAATTCACATTGAGGATCTTTTCAGGTTTAGGGTTTTAGATAATTAGTTCATAAAATCATGCATTACAATCCACATTTAAACAAGGTGGTTACAAAAAAGACAGTATTCATTTTTTCATCAAAGGAAACATATTTAAAATAAATCATGGATTCTTTCTTGACACTTCCTCGACACTATCATCACATCATGTACCTTTCCATTGACCGATGAAAAACATTTCATAAACTTGGGATGAGCACAAAAATCTCAGTAAGGGTTATAAAATTAGGAAAGTAAAAATTAACCCATCAATAAATACAACTCAATGAAACCAAAACTTTTCATTCCTGACATACCTTACGAAATCATTAGATTTATGAGTAACAAAAAGAAATCATAAATCATAGAGGTAACTAATTGAATCCATATCAAACTTTCATTGTAGCTATCACAGCTACATAGGGAGTCATATTTGGAATACCAATCATAGTATATTCCCTAAATCTCTTAGGAGAAACATTAACATTTACCTATGTCTCATTACCCAATGCATTGGAGAGCTATCTTGGGCTCACCCGCCCTAGGTTTATCACGGAACCACCCGTATATGTAACAATGGTGATGAACCTTAACATAATCATAACACATAACTTAATCATAAAGAAAATATAACATTGACACATTGCAATAACAATATAACATTTTAAGATTTTGAAATAATTAATCCATTCTAAAAACCATTTTCAAAACCATTTAAAACATTTAATGAAGTGATTTTTGAATCAAAGTGTCCCATACCACTTTGAAGCTTTTAGAATTTTAAACAATTAATATCCATATAAAAAATCCTTAAAACCATGTTGAAAACAGGGATATTAATGATAAATATTTATAAGAATAAATCATTAAAACATTTAAAATGATATTTTAGTTAAAGAGTTTGTAACAAAATGAGAGACCCTTGAATAAAAATAATTGAGTAATAACATTTAATAAAAACTTTATAATATCATGAGAATAAAGTGATTAATGATATAATATTCCAAATGACTGTATATACACCCTATAAGAGTGAATTGGTGCATAACAACAATGAATCCTAAATAGAAATGTAAAATGAGATGAAATCCCTTATAAAGAATGTATCCTTAAATTACGGATAAATAAATCTCATAATTATGTGTGATAAATATAAATACACCCAATATAAGTGGATATTATGTTTAAAACAATATGAGGTAATTCACACATATTCATATGATGACATATTCAATAACCACAAGTTGAACCCAAAGAAATTGAAATTGGGTTAAGAAGTTCCCTTGTTAAAATTTGACAGCCTAACGACATCACTTTAAAATTCAGAAAATGAGTTGATGAGACAAAAAGGGTATCTCATAACATTGAAATATATTTTACATCAATAAGTATATATAATAACATATCCCAACATAATATGATGTAAATGGAAAGACATAACAAAATAAGTCTTTTAAAAAGAGGAGGGTGAAAGGTTCACTTACCGATTTGGGTAACTTCTGAAACATACACCCCATGAAATAAGGGTCATAAAATGAAGATGTGAATACCAATATATTAAATTATATTACACAAATAATAAAATCATGGTCTTTACAACACCACACAAAATTAAATAGTGGCAAATGTATCATGAATCTCACGGGAATAAAAGTGAGATGAAAAATCCCTTACGAAAACTCGGCAGCCTAACGACGCCACTTATAACATCCAAAAATGGATTTACAAGATCAAATAGGGTCTATCATCATATGAACATAAAATTTACAGTAACATTATTATAAAAGAACATCCCCTAACATAATAAATTGGAGCTTAAAAGAAATGACATAAAAGATAGTACATAAAATGAAAGAGAGAGGTGGGATCCCTTACCTCATGTCCGACATGACTCGATCGTTCTCGAATCTCTTGAATAATAAACTAGAGTTAATTTATACATGATTAATAAACATTTTTAGTACATTATTCCTTTTATATCAATTATTACCATGTTATGAACATTATGTAATTATTTAATTTAATAACGGTCGTTTTGTCAATCATTGGTATTTGAGTCAAAAATATACTTCTTATAATTACAAGTTGTTCATGTGAAAAAATAAACATTATATACAGAATTATATTCATGATGTAGATATCATATATATAATATATATCCATTATATACATGAATTGATAATATTACATAACATTTATAGGTAAGAAATGAAATGCACCATTCATAGAGACGGTAAGCCGTACGTACGCATAAACGCTATATTCATTTCTATTTCGTATATAATGGAATTAAATAATAATGATATATTGGTATATTATAATTCCAGTATAATGTCATATATAATATCATTAACTCCATCCTTTACACCTCCCACATATGGCATTAACGAATCAAATCACTTTGAGGGGGCGGTAGTCCGCACTTCCTAAAATGAAGATATCGTGTTTACCCATAATGGAAACCATAAAGGTATACCCTAAATGAAAAATAAATAAGCATATAGAAAACATAAAAATAATATATATCATATATAAATATAGTTACATCTTAATGGACACCATGAAAAGTGTTAGAAGAATAATGAATAATCATCATTTCGTGAGGCAGAAATTCGCTATCCACAGAAACAGTATGCTCATTAACCATTAGACGTAGGTGTGTGTATGTGTAGCTCGAATCCTTCACACAAAAACATCATAGTATATTTATGATACTTGTGTTTTCACAAAATAAAGTAAGAAAAATTGTTTAGGGGGTTGCAGTAGAAAAATAAAACAAAATAACATAAGAGAAAGCATTAACCTTAAATCAGGTAACTCCTCTTGGTTTGAACCAAAAGGGTTTCATGAAGAGATTTATGACTAAGGTAAGGATTATATGATTAATATATATATGTGGAGAGATTAAATGATCAGAGGTTGGCCAAGACAATGGCTTTAGAGTTGTGGGTAAGGTGGTAGAGGTGGGGGCCTTTTATAAGAGGGAGGAGGGGCACTCTAGGAATGTTATAAAATGTTACTTTATTATAAAATGAGTTTAGGAATTTAAAGGTCCCACAAAGATATATTTTAAAGATAAGTTTATAAGTGTTATAAATCCACCCATACAATAGTTTTTTGACATGTTCAAGTCTTAGAGTTTACATTATCTTCTCATTTTATTTAAATCGTTCATTAATGGGATAATCGCTACATCATCAAGGTGTCATAAATAAATTAATTTATTTAATGTCTAAAAATTATAAAAAATTACAATAATGTATGAAATCTTTTTAGATTCCCAATTACTATTTATATTCTAATAGATAATATATTTAGACAAAATTATTATTTTTTTACCTAGGTGTTATATACATTGTATTCATTTCCCTTTCTTTAAATAAAATATGATAAAAGGACACTCTCACACTAAAGTGATTCCATGGGGTCCCAAGGTTGGTACAAGGCATAACATGGTCGTACATGACACCAAAAATATCATTAGGACACATGTTGGGGTCATCTAATATTTTTTTGATATTATTCTATTACCCTTAACTACCTGATTACTAATTAATCACGATAATTGAAGATAATTACCGTCATTACTATTCATAATGTTCAAAAACAAAATATTCCTAATTACATAAATTGGAACTTCTGATTCCAAATTTGGAATCCATTTTATCAAATTCCAAACACAGAAATTGCAGCAATTAATTAAAAAATAATTCTTTTTTTCAAAAACCAAAGGTGGGTTTTGAAGAAGTAAAATCTACCAAAATATTGATTTTTTTATCCAATTTAAAAGTGAAATTACATCCAATGACCAAAAATGTATTAAATTATGAAAAAATAATTAAATTTCTCATTAAACCCAATTAAAATTACAATATAACTATATAAATAAATTAGATGAAAAAGTAGTTTTGTAGTAAAATGCAGTATTTTTTACTATTCATTAAAAATGAGCATTTGTTAGAAAAATACCAAAACTTCACCATAAGATATGTTTTATATTCCAAATTCAAAAATTATTTCCATTTTACCAAATTAAAAAAAATATAAGTTTCATTAATTAATTTTATAATTAATTCCTGTTGTCAAAACAAATAGCGTGTTTTTAAGAAACAATATCTCTCAAAAGATTGACACTTGTTTATGACCAATTCCAATTTGAAATTAATCACAATGACAACCATTGGATTAAATGTTAAAAATATGTTATAATTACACTTTAAATCCAATTAAATAGATAATCTAACCATATAAATAAATTAGATTAAAAGGAGGTTTTGAATTAAAATACAACATTTTCCAATATTCATTAAAAAAAGAACATTATCGTAAAAATAAAAATAAAATTCAAACAAAGTAAATTTTGATGTCTCTATTCTAAATATGGATTTAATTTTGTCACATATAACATATGAAATTGACGAAAAATGGATTTGAAAATGGTTCACCATTAAAAGGCACTTGATCGACCTTTTAAAGATTATTAGAATATTTATGCTTAAAATTGGCTTCATTAATATTTTAAGCCTCTATCATTTATTAGGTAATTGTTAAAATATTTAAAAAATATATATAATCATTTTGTAGTTAGTTCTTTTCATTCCTACCATTACAACGGCTAGGCGTTAACTATTATTTAAAAATATATTATTATATTATTAGTGTGCAACATAAGATCTCGAAGAAACTCATTGTTTCTTATTGGGTACGCCATCAAATATAGCATCCCTTTTAAAGTAATATTAATATTCTATTCACAAATATTAATAAATATGAAAATTTCATATTCTTTATTTACCTAGGATGTTACATCCGTCCCCTCTTTTGGTAATTGTGTCCTCGCAATTTTAAAATTAGGCTCGGAAACTTCATTGAAAGCCCCACATCGGGAAAGTAGTCAATAAAACTGTGACTTTAAAACAAAGAAAAAGGGTTACAAAGGACACCTGAGACAAAAGATACTTTGATTCCATGAAATCATGGATATGGAGGAGAAAACAAACCATCATTTTCTGATGGATAGTGATAGAGAACATATCTAGGAGAAAGTTAACCACCAAAAAATCACAAACTTATGATGGGTTAAACGGTATTTGATTCCCCTGTAGGAAAAGTTAACAGACAATGTTTTTTGTTTTAAGTTTATTTTCATTGAAGAATTTATTTATGGGCTTAACTAAAACATAACAAAACATACTTACCTGTCATGTAGACTTTAATATTTTAGTAGATTTTTAACACAGACTCATATTTTCTCCAATATAGGAGTATTTATGAAGACTTGTTTGCATTAAGAGCACAAAAATCAACTTCAAGAGAATCACATAATCCACAAAAGACGAACTATATATTTACCGTGTTATTAGACATTAAGGAAAACCAAAGTGGTTAGTACAAGATCAGGTAATCCCCAAAAAGGATAATCTTTTACAAAAAGAAAAACCACTCTTAATCTCCAAAATTTGTCCAACAAAACCAAAATTTCATCGAAGACCATTCAATAAACAACTATCCATTAAATTCTTCAAAGTAATCAAAACTAAGATTGAAACCCAAATCTATGAACGATTTGATCACACAGTCTTCCAAGATAAATCATAGAATTTATCTACAAATAACAGAAATTGATATTAAAGTCTCGTATTGAAAAGTAATTAACCTAATCCCATACTCTCCATGATAGGTTAATCAATTTCATAAATAAACCAAATCTTCATATGTCCACAATAAAAACATAGATTCTTCCAAAATAAAATTCCATCGTTTCTCCTTAATTGAAAACCCAAAGTATTCTATTGTCACGACCCGTCCTCGGGGCCCGTGCCGTGACTACCCCAAGCCCGCCTTCCATAGGCCAGGGGCTGGCGACTAGCACCAAGGCGTAAAATCCCAGTAAACAGGGAAGGCATTGCCTTTATAAGTAACAACCACACAGAGTCAACAAGCGGAAAGTAAAGTGCAGAAAGGTAAAGGGGCCGGAAATACAAGCCCAACTGTAAAGTACAACTGAAAAGTAAAGTACAGCAACTGAAGAAAAGACGGCGGCCTCGTGTCGTCCACTGGCAATCCCACCTGAAGGGTGGGTACAGATAGCCTCCAGGCTCCTCGGGCCCCACGTCCGCTCTGAGCACGTCCCGTCCAGTGGTCCACCTCCAGGTACCGTCCTGCTCCACGCCCCAACCGCGATCAGCGCTGTCCGTCGTCTGCAACCAACACCACGAAGTGCGGGCATAGCCCGTGCAGGGGTGAGTACAACTACTCAGTAAGGACCCCGAGACCCCCGAAGGTCTCCCGAAATCCACAAAGGATATAGCACAAAAGAAAGATGCAATCACGAAGTAACATCTGACTCGACTTAGGTATATGCCCATACATATACCTAAGTCCCCAATTCTAGCTCTGCTCACGAGCTCAAGAACAACTCAATCCACAAAGGAAAGCAAGACTCAAATCCACAAGGAGAGTAAACAGTAAATCCACAAAGGATAGTTCAACACAATCCACAAAGGAGAGTAACATAAGATTCAGCTCAACCAGGATTTTCATTATCGAAACCGTAAGTGTTGAAGAGCCCCATCTCTGAAGTGTACAGTGGTCCTGTCACGACTCCGAGGTACTGCTCACTAACCTAAGACTGCTGAAGTACTCCTCCTGTCGAGTACCGCGGGTCTGCTGCCAACTACCGGGCGCTCCGTCCGCTGAGGGTCTGCTGCCAAATACCGGGCGCTCACCCAGATAGCCTACTGAGGTACTCCTCCTGTCGAGTACCGCGGGTCTGCCGCCAACTACCAGGCGCTCCGTCCGCCGTGGGTCTGCTGCCAACTACTGGGCGCTCCGTCCACTGGGCTAGTCGACTCACTCCAAGTCGAGTCGGTCAAGCAGTCGTCAGGTCTCAGTCATCTACACGGTCTCCGTACTCTGCACGCACGTCTCCACCGTCGCGGGTCTGTCGCTACAACCAAGCGCACACACTCCGTAGAGTATCGCGGGTCCGCCGCTACAACCAAGCGCTCCACCGCCAAGGGTCTGTCGCTACAACCAAGCGCACACACTCCGTAGAGTATCGCGGGTCCGCCGCTACAACCAAGCGCTCCACCGCCAAGGGTCTGCTGCTGCATCCAAGCGCACCACCACTGTCAAGTACCACGGGTCCGCCGCTACACCCAAGCGCTCCACCGCTCAAGGTAAAAAGAAGATTCAGCTCACACAGGTTCGGTAGCACTCTTCCACGTAGGATCGCTGAGTGCAGTAGTCGACGCAGTCCACTGAGGATCTCTGCACAGTCGTCGCCGCAGTCCACGAAGGATCTCTGCTCTGCCGTCGTCGCAGTCCACGGAGGATCTCTGCTCTGTCGTCGTCGCAGTCCACGGAGGATCTCTGCTCTGTCGTCGAAGCCACAGCCAGCACTAGGGTTCCCGCACTTAGCGAGCTCGTTTAGGAGGGTCCGCTCCACGAGCCGAGAGGCTGATACATCAACTGACACTTAGTCCGAAGTTGATGTATCCAAAAGTTCCGTATCGACAACAGGATCTCAACGCGACAGACGGCGCGTCAATCGGACGCCCGGTCTGAGAGTTATTGGCATTTTCGTCCCAGGGGCCCGGTTGGTTTTTAGGGCAAAACCAACCCGACCGTACTCCGCCTGTATCCGATCCTCGGGCGGAGTATGCCAAAAGTTCCGTCTCACTTAGAGGAAACTACCACAGCTGACGGTACGTCGTTCGGACGTCCGTAGCTCAAGTTATGAGCGTTTCCGCTCCGAGGGCCCGGTTGGTTTCGTGTACGAACCAACCCGGCCGAACCCAAAGTCTTCCGAAACCTTGAGTATAATATACCGAAACGACCGTCTCGATCCAAGGATCGCGTAGCCGCTGACGGTTCGTCAATCGGAGGTCCCAGGCCCAAGATATGGGCGAAAGACCGTAGAGGGCCCGAAACGGGGGTACTGGGCCCGGGGCGACCCGGCCCGAACCCCCCCTGGGGTCGGCCGAACCGGGTCGGCCCGAACCGGGTCGGCCCGACCCGGCCCGAACCGGCTCGGCCGGGTCCGGTCCGGCCTGGGCGCGGCCCGGCCGACCGGACCGGCTCGGCTTCGGCCGAGCGGCCGAAGCGCTGCCGCCGCCGCGGGTTGAACCCGCGGCTTGAGGGAAACCGCGGCCCCGCGGGGGGCCGCTTGTCTCGCGGACGCGGCCGGGCCGCCGCGTCCGTCCCGGTTCCGCGCGGCCGCGGAACCGGCTGCCGCCGCCGCCGCGGCTTCAGCCGCGGCGGAAGGTTTCCACGGCGGCGCGCCTGGCGCCGCCGCCTCCGGTCGCCGGCGCCGCCGCGCCGGCGACCCGCGCCGCCGCCTCCTTCCGCGGGCCGCCGGAGATGCTCCGGTGGCCCGTTTTCTTTCCCGTCTGCGCCGATGCTCCTCCCGGGGGACGATCTTCACTGCGGAGCCAACAAATTGCCCTTGCCGCACGGTTTGTCGACGTCCGCCAAATCCGCACAACCAAAATAGATCGGCGGAGGGTTGCCGGGTCTTGTTCGTTAGACCCGCACCCTCCGCGTTAGCCATAAATCACGGGAGGAATAATCAACAACAATTTTTAAATAAATTAAAAATTGTTTCGATCGGGTTCTTTATTTAAAAAGAATAATCACGGGAAAAAGAATCACAATCAAATCCCTACCTTGTCGTTGCCGAACGGGGGATCGTCGCGGGATTTGCTCGTCGCGGAAGATGGAGATCGCCGCGTCGTCGCGGAATCGCTCGTCGCGTCGCCAATCTCCGGATCAAGATCAACGGATTTAATTAGTTTAAATCCGTTGATATTGAAATTAAAAAGGGAGAAGAAAAGATCCGATTCTCACCTTTGTTGCCGAACGAGGATCGGCCGCGGAAGAAAGACGTCGCCGAAGAACGTCGCGGGTAGATCTCGTCGACGTCGCAGATCTTGGTGTGCGTCGTCGAATTCCGTTCGCCGGAGTTCTTCGCGTTCTTCGCGTTCTTCGCGTTCTTCGCGTTCTTCGCGGAGAGGGTGGAGGAACGAAGATTCTCTCAAATCCTTTCCAAGGATTTTTATGTTGGTCTTATTTTATAAACATGCCAACACGAAACCGGTTAAGAAACGATCCATCAATTCGTTGAATTAATTCAACGAAAGAAACGACCCATTTAATTCACGAAGAAACAGTCCATTTAATTCACGAAATAAACCGCCCAATTAAATGGTCTGTTAAGAATTAAAGAAAACGCGTCGGTTGACTTTTCAGTTACTTTGACGGGTTTTCGCGGGTGCGTTACTTAGCGAAAGAAACGGCGGGGCTCGTGCGGGTCCCACCGCACAAATATCCTACCAAAGGGGGTAGGATATTTCTGGATAGCATCCTATCCAGTTCAACTCAGTTCAAGCCGTCTTTAAGTGACTTCAAGTGGCTTCCAAGCAGCTTAAGTGAAATAAAATAAAGTTGTCGCACAAACTTTATTTTATTTCTGACTTAAAGCCGCAAAATTTAAAAACCCCGTCTGAGCAAACGCAACTCCGGAAGAGGCGTTTCTAAGCAAATACCGGCGCTGCGATTTCATCGGTGCCCTCAGAATTCGATTCCGGGCACCGGTTCAAAAGATAGAAAAACCCGCTCGTCCGTTCACTGAACGTACCCGAGCCAAACTTCGGAAATTGATTCCGGGCACACCGGGCCTCGGAATCAGGTGCCGTCTGAAGCTGCGCTCTTGTAAAATTCCAAAGAAAATTAAGAAAAAAATTTCCTTGAAATTTGCGGGTCTTTACATTACTCCCACCTCAGGGCTTTACGTCCCCGTAAAGATACATCAAAAACTAGGGGAACAAATGGGGGTACCGAGCACGAATCTGAGCCTCCCGCTCCCAAGTGCTCTCCTGGAGGTTCCCGTGCTGCCACCTGACGCGCACAAGAGGAATCGCCCGCCCACGTAGGACCCGCTCCTGTCGATCCTCGATCTCCACTGGAACCTCCGCAAAGGTCGCCCCATCGTCCACGTCCAGCTCCCCAAAGTCGATGATGTGCGTCGGGTCGTGCACGTATCTCCTCAGCTGAGACACGTGGAAGACGTCGTGCACCCGGTGCAACTGAGGTGGTAGAGCCAGGCGATAAGCCACCTCTCCTATCCTGCTGAGGACCTGGAAAGGCCCGATGAAGCGTGGAGACAACTTGCCGCCTCGGCCAAATCTCCGTAAACCACGTCGAGGTGAGACACGCAAAAAGACGTGGTCGCCATCCTCGAACTCTAGTGGCCTCCGCCTCCTGTCAGCATATGACTTCTGCCGGCTCTGAGCTGTCCTCATCCTCTCCTGGATGATCTGGACCTTCTTGTCGTGGCCTGGACCATCACAGGTCCCACAAGAGCTGCAAGATTTCTTCTTTGCCGAAAAGAGAAATCTGGTCTCATCCCCTGGATGAACCACATTCTTTGCCTAAAACAGTCAATCCTAACATGGATGATACTAATCCATACCAAGGATGACGTCGTAAGGCCTCGACGCTACTACTAAGAGATTCAACTGTTACTCTCGCCTCCAAGGGTTGAGTCACACTGTCGGCATCATTGTGTGGTAACTGGGTCTCCTCCAGTAGATGTCTCACAAGTGAGGGTCAAGTCAACAGCCAAAACTGGAATCTCCTAGTAACATCACGAAAGAGGACAGGAACGAAAATATCACAAAGGTATGCATCTTTTATTATTGCAGCTCATATTACAAGACGCTACACAAAAGAAACAAGGAACCAGAAGTACAAAGGATGTATCCACTAGTTCTGCTCCTGTCCATCAGCTCCCAGGGCTCCATGATCGAAGGCCTCGACTGCCTGAAGCTGAGCTCTCCCCTGCGGTCGGGGTGGACCTCCTGGTGGTGGTGGTGGTAGAGCCTCAAAGCGTCGTCCACCACCTGCTGCTCGGCCAGCTCCTCTACCTCGTCCGTCTCCTCCCTGCAGACCGCCACGGTCGAACCTCTGCCTCTGCCTAGGTGGTTCCTCAACCGTTTGCTGCTCCCCCGCATGGCGGGTCGGGCAGTCACGAGCCATGTGACCAATTCCGCCACAGGAGTAGCACTGCCCACTCTCGGCACGCCTGGCTCTGACTCCACCCCGGCTTCCCCGCACAACTGAGCCTGAGTCGTGCAGTCGGCCACTGGTAGGTCTGGTCTGCCTGGAACCCTGAGTCATCTGTCGGCTACCTGCCACCGAAGACTCCGCTACGTGCCGCCCTGCGGTGGGTCTCTGTGCTGGTGTAGACTCAGCAAGGAAGCTCTCGATCAGAAGGGCCCGCTCTAGTACTCCTGTCTGAGTCGGTATGCTGAGGGAGATCAGCGATGCCCTGATCTCGTGTCTCAAACCCTGCTCGAAGGTCCGGGCCCGGAAGAAGGGGTCCCGTACCATGTCTGTCGAGTACCGAGAAAGGTCGGTGAACCTCGCCGCGTACTGAGCGACCGTCATGCTGCCCTGCCGCAGCTGTAGAAGCTCCTGGATACGCACCGCACGAAGGGTGGCTGGGACGAACTCCGAGCGGAAGAGGCTCTCAAAGTCCGTCCAAAGAAGAGATGCCTCATCGTGCACCTGGAGCATCAAGCTCCACCATCGTCCTGCCGCCGCCTGCAGGAGGCTCGCCGCGAGAATCACCATGAGATCCGCTGGTGTCCTCACTAGCCTAAAGATCCGTACCACCGCCTCTAGCCAGTCCTCGGCGGCCTGGGGGTCCGCCTCACCGCGAAACCTGGGCGGTCGCTGGCCCTGAAACTCGTGCAGTGCCCTGAGGCGACGTGCATCGTCGGCGTCTGGTACTGGAAGCATCGGTGGCTCGGCGGGTAAGGCTACCGCCGGTGCCACTGCTGGCAAAGGGCCCTGCACCGAGGCCTCGTCGCTCGGTGGGCTGCCGTCGCGCCCTACACTCGGAACCCTAGCTGGCAATCGTCGCGGGGCCATCCTGAAAAGGAGAACAAGAGCACCACAGTCAGAACAGTATACCTGGTGAGCTGGCACAAGTAATCACAAGGAAAACTTGAGACTTTCATAAAGCAGATCAGTATACCCGGTGAGCTGACATAAGTAATCACAAAGAAAACTTGAAACACACACGCAATCAATGTTTTCATGCATTAAGTCGGAAATCAGGAGTCAGGGTCCTGGTGTACGGATACGTCGGCCGCCGCACCAACACTGGGCTCCCTGAACTGATAACCACACTCAATACACTAAACACTATTGCTTCACATAGAAAGAAAGGACGATCAGAGTCTGCGGTAGAACCGACCGCCTCTGATACCAATTTGTCACGACCCGTCCTCGGGGCCCGTGCCGTGACTACCCCAAGCCCGCCTTCCATAGGCCAGGGGCTGGCGACTAGCACCAAGGCGTAAAATCCCAGTAAACAGGGAAGGCATTGCCTTTATAAGTAACAACCACACAGAGTCAACAAGCGGAAAGTAAAGTGCAGAAAGGTAAAGGGGCCGGAAATACAAGCCCAACTGTAAAGTACAACTGAAAAGTAAAGTACAGCAACTGAAGAAAAGACGGCGGCCTCGTGTCGTCCACTGGCAATCCCACCTGAAGGGTGGGTACAGATAGCCTCCAGGCTCCTCGGGCCCCACGTCCGCTCTGAGCACGTCCCGTCCAGTGGTCCACCTCCAGGTACCGTCCTGCTCCACGCCCCAACCGCGATCAGCGCTGTCCGTCGTCTGCAACCAACACCACGAAGTGCGGGCATAGCCCGTGCAGGGGTGAGTACAACTACTCAGTAAGGACCCCGAGACCCCCGAAGGTCTCCCGAAATCCACAAAGGATATAGCACAAAAGAAAGATGCAATCACGAAGTAACATCTGACTCGACTTAGGTATATGCCCATACATATACCTAAGTCCCCAATTCTAGCTCTGCTCACGAGCTCAAGAACAACTCAATCCACAAAGGAAAGCAAGACTCAAATCCACAAGGAGAGTAAACAGTAAATCCACAAAGGATAGTTCAACACAATCCACAAAGGAGAGTAACATAAGATTCAGCTCAACCAGGATTTTCATTATCGAAACCGTAAGTGTTGAAGAGCCCCATCTCTGAAGTGTACAGTGGTCCTGTCACGACTCCGAGGTACTGCTCACTAACCTAAGACTGCTGAAGTACTCCTCCTGTCGAGTACCGCGGGTCTGCTGCCAACTACCGGGCGCTCCGTCCGCTGAGGGTCTGCTGCCAAATACCGGGCGCTCACCCAGATAGCCTACTGAGGTACTCCTCCTGTCGAGTACCGCGGGTCTGCCGCCAACTACCAGGCGCTCCGTCCGCCGTGGGTCTGCTGCCAACTACTGGGCGCTCCGTCCACTGGGCTAGTCGACTCACTCCAAGTCGAGTCGGTCAAGCAGTCGTCAGGTCTCAGTCATCTACACGGTCTCCGTACTCTGCACGCACGTCTCCACCGTCGCGGGTCTGTCGCTACAACCAAGCGCACACACTCCGTAGAGTATCGCGGGTCCGCCGCTACAACCAAGCGCTCCACCGCCAAGGGTCTGTCGCTACAACCAAGCGCACACACTCCGTAGAGTATCGCGGGTCCGCCGCTACAACCAAGCGCTCCACCGCCAAGGGTCTGCTGCTGCATCCAAGCGCACCACCACTGTCAAGTACCACGGGTCCGCCGCTACACCCAAGCGCTCCACCGCTCAAGGTAAAAAGAAGATTCAGCTCACACAGGTTCGGTAGCACTCTTCCACGTAGGATCGCTGAGTGCAGTAGTCGACGCAGTCCACTGAGGATCTCTGCACAGTCGTCGCCGCAGTCCACGAAGGATCTCTGCTCTGCCGTCGTCGCAGTCCACGGAGGATCTCTGCTCTGTCGTCGTCGCAGTCCACGGAGGATCTCTGCTCTGTCGTCGAAGCCACAGCCAGCACTAGGGTTCCCGCACTTAGCGAGCTCGTTTAGGAGGGTCCGCTCCACGAGCCGAGAGGCTGATACATCAACTGACACTTAGTCCGAAGTTGATGTATCCAAAAGTTCCGTATCGACAACAGGATCTCAACGCGACAGACGGCGCGTCAATCGGACGCCCGGTCTGAGAGTTATTGGCATTTTCGTCCCAGGGGCCCGGTTGGTTTTTAGGGCAAAACCAACCCGACCGTACTCCGCCTGTATCCGATCCTCGGGCGGAGTATGCCAAAAGTTCCGTCTCACTTAGAGGAAACTACCACAGCTGACGGTACGTCGTTCGGACGTCCGTAGCTCAAGTTATGAGCGTTTCCGCTCCGAGGGCCCGGTTGGTTTCGTGTACGAACCAACCCGGCCGAACCCAAAGTCTTCCGAAACCTTGAGTATAATATACCGAAACGACCGTCTCGATCCAAGGATCGCGTAGCCGCTGACGGTTCGTCAATCGGAGGTCCCAGGCCCAAGATATGGGCGAAAGACCGTAGAGGGCCCGAAACGGGGGTACTGGGCCCGGGGCGACCCGGCCCGAACCCCCCCTGGGGTCGGCCGAACCGGGTCGGCCCGAACCGGGTCGGCCCGACCCGGCCCGAACCGGCTCGGCCGGGTCCGGTCCGGCCTGGGCGCGGCCCGGCCGACCGGACCGGCTCGGCTTCGGCCGAGCGGCCGAAGCGCTGCCGCCGCCGCGGGTTGAACCCGCGGCTTGAGGGAAACCGCGGCCCCGCGGGGGGCCGCTTGTCTCGCGGACGCGGCCGGGCCGCCGCGTCCGTCCCGGTTCCGCGCGGCCGCGGAACCGGCTGCCGCCGCCGCCGCGGCTTCAGCCGCGGCGGAAGGTTTCCACGGCGGCGCGCCTGGCGCCGCCGCCTCCGGTCGCCGGCGCCGCCGCGCCGGCGACCCGCGCCGCCGCCTCCTTCCGCGGGCCGCCGGAGATGCTCCGGTGGCCCGTTTTCTTTCCCGTCTGCGCCGATGCTCCTCCCGGGGGACGATCTTCACTGCGGAGCCAACAAATTGCCCTTGCCGCACGGTTTGTCGACGTCCGCCAAATCCGCACAACCAAAATAGATCGGCGGAGGGTTGCCGGGTCTTGTTCGTTAGACCCGCACCCTCCGCGTTAGCCATAAATCACGGGAGGAATAATCAACAACAATTTTTAAATAAATTAAAAATTGTTTCGATCGGGTTCTTTATTTAAAAAGAATAATCACGGGAAAAAGAATCACAATCAAATCCCTACCTTGTCGTTGCCGAACGGGGGATCGTCGCGGGATTTGCTCGTCGCGGAAGATGGAGATCGCCGCGTCGTCGCGGAATCGCTCGTCGCGTCGCCAATCTCCGGATCAAGATCAACGGATTTAATTAGTTTAAATCCGTTGATATTGAAATTAAAAAGGGAGAAGAAAAGATCCGATTCTCACCTTTGTTGCCGAACGAGGATCGGCCGCGGAAGAAAGACGTCGCCGAAGAACGTCGCGGGTAGATCTCGTCGACGTCGCAGATCTTGGTGTGCGTCGTCGAATTCCGTTCGCCGGAGTTCTTCGCGTTCTTCGCGTTCTTCGCGTTCTTCGCGTTCTTCGCGGAGAGGGTGGAGGAACGAAGATTCTCTCAAATCCTTTCCAAGGATTTTTATGTTGGTCTTATTTTATAAACATGCCAACACGAAACCGGTTAAGAAACGATCCATCAATTCGTTGAATTAATTCAACGAAAGAAACGACCCATTTAATTCACGAAGAAACAGTCCATTTAATTCACGAAATAAACCGCCCAATTAAATGGTCTGTTAAGAATTAAAGAAAACGCGTCGGTTGACTTTTCAGTTACTTTGACGGGTTTTCGCGGGTGCGTTACTTAGCGAAAGAAACGGCGGGGCTCGTGCGGGTCCCACCGCACAAATATCCTACCAAAGGGGGTAGGATATTTCTGGATAGCATCCTATCCAGTTCAACTCAGTTCAAGCCGTCTTTAAGTGACTTCAAGTGGCTTCCAAGCAGCTTAAGTGAAATAAAATAAAGTTGTCGCACAAACTTTATTTTATTTCTGACTTAAAGCCGCAAAATTTAAAAACCCCGTCTGAGCAAACGCAACTCCGGAAGAGGCGTTTCTAAGCAAATACCGGCGCTGCGATTTCATCGGTGCCCTCAGAATTCGATTCCGGGCACCGGTTCAAAAGATAGAAAAACCCGCTCGTCCGTTCACTGAACGTACCCGAGCCAAACTTCGGAAATTGATTCCGGGCACACCGGGCCTCGGAATCAGGTGCCGTCTGAAGCTGCGCTCTTGTAAAATTCCAAAGAAAATTAAGAAAAAAATTTCCTTGAAATTTGCGGGTCTTTACATTTATGTTCTATAGGTATATATTGTTTCCATGAAAGAGAGAAAATCTTCCAAAATAACCTTTATTACTCAGTCACCAAATCATTTTCCTACGCTATGGATATCCATTTAATAAAACATAAGTTCCCAAAATCAACTTAATCTTGATCCATAAAATCATTTAACTAAAAAGAATAAGTCATAATAACCAGGGACTTCACGTAGGCTAGTGGTAGGCCATGCGCCCTTATCGCCCTTCGGTTGTGGGTTCGATTCATGTGGCCTTGCCAGACGCAACGGGTTGTCACCCATCTTATGGGTTGTTCATTATATAAATCTCAAAAATAACCCTAACATATTTTAACCTCAATGGTTTCCTTATACCTCTCATTTTCATCCAAATTCATTATGATCTCAACATCTTAATTCTTGAAGTCTTATTTCACCATCATAAGATAAAATAAAAAAATCCCCAAAATTAAGAACATCATACCTTGATCATGGTGACCATTTGGTTTCATCTTCATCTTGTTCACGTAGGTAGAAGGTCCATGAATCACAACAATGACTTAGAGATCCTTCAAAATCATTTTTTTCCTCCAACCAAATACTCATTGTACAACATGGGTCATATGGGTATTCACAGAAAAATAGTTTTGGAAAATAATCATGTATGACATATAATTTTAAAACATCTGATAAGACATGATTTCCATAAAATAGTCTGAATGAATTTGAGTTGAAACTTTCAATTAACGGTCCTTTTAAAATACCATAGGTATGTGCAGAGAGACTATATTTTAAAATCAAATATAAATAGGTTGCACAAGGGTCTCCTTCTTCAGCACCTTTAAAATCATAATATGCTTCAAAATCTTTTGATAAGGTAAAATATTTAAAAATTTCATGATAATATTTACCTTTATTGAAAATATGAGAATATTGTGACAATAGGATTTGGCTAAATAAAACCCATGATCCATGATGATAACGAGGTATATTGGAGGTGTTTGATATCTCAAACAGCTGCTTGCAAGTGATTTGTATGCTAGAAAAAGTTTCACAATCATCCAAACATGACTTTGTAATAATTATTGAAAGAAAGTCATCAGGAAGAGATAATAATGTCATTTGAGATCCCCATCCTTCCATTTCCTTGATCTGAAAAATTTATAAAACAAGGATTTAACTAAAATAATAAACATAGGGACTAATCATGTGTTTAACAAAAAATCATAATCCCTAAATTTGTCTAAACCAACTATAAGGCCCCAGCCATAAACATTACTTAATCTTGACTTATTCAAGAGTTCACATTGAGGATCTTTTCAGGTTTAGAGTTTTAGAAAATTAGGTCATAAAATCATTCATTACATTCCACATTTAAACAAGGTGGTTACAACAATGGTTGTATTCACTTGTTTCCATCAATGGAAACAAATTTAAAATAAATCATGGATTCCTTCTTGACACTTCCTCGACACTATCAACGCATCATATACCTTTTCCGTGACCTTTGAAAACTTTTCTAAAACTTGGGATGAGCACAAAAATCTCAGTAAGGGTTATAAAATAAGGAAAGGAAACATTAACCCATCAATAAATACAAATCAATGAAACCATAACATTTCATTCATAACATACCTTATGAAATCATAAGATTTATGAGTAACACACAGAAATCATAAATCATTTAGGTAACTTATGGTATCCATATCAAACTTACATTATAGATATCACAGTTACGTAGGGAGTCACATTTTTTAATACCCATCACAGTATATTAACTAAATCTCTTAGGAGAAACATTAACGTTTACCTCTGTCTCGTTACCCAATGCATTAGAGAGCTATCTCGGGCTCACCTGCCCTAAGTTTATCAAGGAACCACCCGTATACGTAACAATCACCAAGAACCATAACATTATCATAACACATAACATAATAATAAAGTAAAGATAACATTCCCACATTGCAATAACAATATAACATTTTAAGATATTGAAATAATGAATCCATTCTAAAAACCATTTAAAACATTTAATAAAGAGATTTTTGAATCAAAGTGTCCCATACCACTTTGAATATTTTAAAATTTTAAACCATTAATAACAATATAAATAAATCCTTAATACCGTTTTGAAAACATTTATATTATTGATAAATATTTATAAGAATAAATCATTAAAACATTTAAAAAGATATTTTAGTTAAAGAGTTTTTAACAAAATGAGAGACACTTGAATACAAATAACTAAGGAATAACGTTTAATCCGAACATTATAATATCATGAGAATAAATAGATTCATGATATAATATTCCAAATGATAGTATATACACCATATAATAGTGAATTGGTTCATAATATCAATGAAGCCTCAATAGAAATGTAAAATGAGATGAAATCCCTTATAAAAAAGGTATCCTTAAATTAAGGATAAATCAATCTCATAATTATGTGTGACAAATATAAATACACCCAATATAAGTGGATATTAAGTGTAAAACAATCAGAGGTCATTCACACATATTCATAGGATGACATATTCAATAACTACAAGTTGAACCCAAAGAAATCGAAATTGGGTTAAGAAGTTCCCTTGTAAAAATTCGACAGCCTAACGACGTCACTTTAAAATTTAGAAAATGTGTTAATGAGACAAAATGGTATCTCATTACATGGAAATAAATTTTACATCAATTAGGATATATAAAAACATATCCCAAAATAATAAGATGTAAATTAAAAGACATAACAAAATAATTCTTCTAAAAAGAGGAGGGTGAAAGGTTCCCTTACCGATTTGGGTAACATTTGAAACGTACACCCCATGAAATCAGGGTCATACAATGAAGATGTGGATACCCATAAATTAAATTATATTACACAAAAAATACAATCATGTGCAGTAAAACACCACACAAAAGTTAATAGTGGCAAATGTAGCATGAATCTCACGGGAATAAAAGTGAGATGAAAAATCCCTTATGAAAACTCGGCAGCCTAATAGCGCCACTTAAAACATCCAAAAATGGATTGACGATATCAAATAGGGTCTCTAATAATATGAACATAAATTTTAAAGTAATAGAAATATAAAAGAACATCCCCCAACATAAGAATGATGAGCTTAAAAGAAATGACATAAAAGAGAGAACTTAAAAAGAAAGAGAGAGGTAGGATCCCTTACCTCGTGTCCGACTTGACTCGATCATTCTTTAATCTCCTGAATAATAAACTAGAGTTAATTTATACTTGATTAATAAAACTTTTTATGTTAATTATTCCTTTGATATCACTTATATCAATGTTATGTACATTATGTAATTATTTATGTTAATAACGGTCGTTTTGTCGATCATTGGTACTTGAGTCAAAAATAAACTTCTTATAATTACAAGTTGTTCATGTGGTAAAATATCCATTATATACAGAATTATATTAATTATGTAGATATCATATATATCATATATATCCAGTATATACATGCATTTATAATATTACATAACATTTAACGGTAGAAATGAAATGGACCGTTCATGGAGACGGTAAGCCGTACGTACGCATGAACGCTACGTTCATTTCTATTTAGTATTTAACAGAATGAAATCATAAGGATATAAAGGTATATTATAATTCTAGTATACTTTCATATATAATATCATTAACTCCATCCTTTATACATTCACATATGGAATTAACGAATCAAATCACTTTGAGGGGGCGGTAGTCCGCACTTCCTAAAATGAAGATATCGCGTTTACCCATAATGGAAACCATAAAGGTATGAAATAAATGAAAAATAAATAAGCATATGGAAAACATAAACAAAATATATATCATATATAAATATATTTAAATCTTAATGGCCACCATGAAAGGTGTTTGAATAATATTAAACAATCATCGTTTCGTATGGAAGAAATTCGCCATCCATAGAAACAATATGTTCATTAACCATTAGACAGAGGTGTGTGTAAGTGTAGCTCAAATCATTATCATAAGAACATAATAGTATATTTAAGATACTGTTTTTGTTACAAAATAATGTAATAAAAAGAGTTTAGTGGGTTGGATAAGAAAAATAAAACAAAAGAACATAAGAGAAAGCATTACCTTTAAATCAGGTAACTCCTCTTGGTTTGAACCAAAAGGGTTTCTTGAAGAGCTTTCCGCCTATGTTAAGGCTTATATGATGAATAAGGGGATGAGGAGAGATGAAATGAGCAGATTTTGGCTGATCCAATGGCTTGAGAGGGGTGGGTAAGGTGGTAGAGGTGGGGGCCTTTTATAAGAGAGAGGAGGGGCACTCATGGAATGTTATAAAATGTTACTTTATTGTAAAATTAGTTTCGGATTTTAAAGGACCCAAAAAGATATATTTTGAGGATAAGGTTATAAGGGTTCTAAATACACCCATACAATTGGTTTTTGGAAAGTTCAAGTATTGTATTTTACATTATCTTCTCATTTTAATTAAATCGTTCATGAATGAGATAATCACTGCCTCATCAAGCTGTCATAAATAAATTAATTTATTTAATGTCTAAAAATTATAAAAAATACTATGATATAGAAAATATATTTATATTTACAATTACTATTTATAGTCTAAGAGATAATTTATGTAGACCAAATTATAATTGTTTTACTTAAGTGTTACATACTTCGGTTACATTTTGATTTCTTTAAAAAAATATGATAAAAGGTCACTATAACACTAAAGTGATTTCATGGGGTCCCATGGTTGGCACATGGCATCCCATGGTCGTACATGACACCAAAAACTTCATTATGACAAATGTTGGGGTCATTTTATATTTTCATGATATTATTCTATTACCCTTAACTACCTGATTACTAATTAACCACGATAATTAAAGATAATTACCATCGTTACTATTCATAATGTCCAAAAACAAAAGAGCCCTAATTAAATAAATTGGACTTAATTATTCCAAATATGGAATCCATTTTATCAAATTCCAACCATAGAAATTTCAGCAATTAATTTAAAAATAATTCCCATTTTCCAAAACCAAAGGCGGGTTTTTAAGAACTAAAATCTACCAAAATATTAATTTGTTTTTATATCCAATTTAAAAGTGAAATTACATCCAATGACCAAAATTTTATTAAATTATGAAAACATAATTAAATTAAACTTTAAAACCAATTAAAATGACAATCTAACTATATAAATAAATTAGATGAAAAAGCAGTTTTGTAGTGAAGTGCAGTATTTTTCACTATTCATTAAAAATGAACATTTGTCAGAAAAATACCAAAAATCCACCCTAAGATATATTTGATATTTAAAAATAAAAATTAATTTCCAATTTACCAAATTCAAAACATATAATTTTCATTAATTAATTTTATAATTAATTCCCGTTGTCAAAACAAAGAGCGTGTTTTTAAGAAACAATATCTATCAAAAGATTGACACTTATTTATGTCCAATTTAAATGTTAAATTAATCACAATGACCATCATTAGATTAAATGGTATAAATATATTCTAATTACACTTTAAAACCAATTAAATAGATAATATAACCGTATAAATAAATTTGATTAAAAAGAGGTTTTGAATTAAAATACAGCATTTTGCACTATTCATTAAAAAATGATCTTTATCGGAAAAATAAAAACAATTAACACAAAGTAAATTTTTATGTGCCTATTCTAAAGATAGATTTTAATTTTTCAAATATAACATATAAAATTGACAAAAAATGGATTTGAAAAGGGTTCACCATTAAAAGGCGGTTAATCGACCTTTTAAAGATTATTAGAATATTTATGCTTAAAATTGGGTTCATTCATATTTTAAGCCTCTATCATTTATTGAGTAATTGTTAAAATATTTAACAAACATATATAATCATTTTATAGTTATTTCTTTTCATTATCGCCATTACAATGGCTAGGCTTTAACTACTATTTAAAAATATATTATTATATTATTATTGTGCAACGAAAGATCTCGAAGAAACTCATTGTTGCGTATTGGGTATGCCATCGAAAATAGCATCCCTTTTAATGTAATATTAATATTTTATTCACAAATATTAATAAATATGAAAATTTCACATTCTTTGTTTACCTGGGATGTTACACTCATGTGCTATAAACACACCCAAAATTAATCTACACCAAGAATTTTCAATAACCTATTCTATTATAATAATCATACTAAGTTAATAAGTGTATAAATGATCCAGATATGGTAGGGAAGTTCCAACCTCAATATTGTTCCGAAATTAATCTTGTATTATTCAAAGAATCGAATATCGAATCACATTTCACATTCATAGAGAACTAGCTCACATGTCAAGGATGGATATATCAGGTTCTTATTAATCAATGTAGCGTATTGAGAATGATACCCAAGGAGATTCTATGTTAGTATGGGTAATTATTGGACTACACACCACATAGAGCACTCTACTAGAAATTTTTCTGATATGTGTTAAAGAATAGAATGCCAATTCACTTGATCTATTGTCCACAACTTGAAAAATACATTATTTCCCTTTATTTGTTACAAAAATTCATTAAAATGATGGAAATTGTTGACATGAACCCATATTTTATTTGAACCCATAGAAATCCCTATTAATTTCTACCCCTCCCAATCGAGGAATCCCACCCACTTTGACAACAATACCTCATCCACATATCATCTTGACCCATTATTCCTTCTTCAATATGAAGCCCCAACCTCCACTAATCATCTCCTATTGATCCTCCTCTAATGATGCATCTCCAAAGTGGCTTCCCCGCCTCTGTGTTGATGTGGCTCCAATGTGGCCTCCCCACACCCCCACAATCCTTATCCATGATGTCGAAATCAAACTTCCAATACAATGATCCCCTCCTCCAACCCATCTACTGGTCTTGACCTCCCTAACCTAGACTCCCTATTTTACATCCTCATCCTCCCTACCTATGTTGCCGACTCAAGTTAAACCCCAGCTACCCCATATCCTCACCTCCACCAGAGGATCACCACGTCCTCTTCCTTCAATACCCATCTACCATTCTTTGATACCCATCATTTTCTGGTCAGTGTCCATTTTCCATTATTTTTGAGTACATGAATTGAAATCATAATTTCTTTAGTTATTTTTACCATGATTAATACTTACAAAACTGTTAACAATGATTATTTATGATCATTAAAAGGTAGATATTTCTAAATGTGGTCACATATATCAATTAATCTTTCCATATTATATATTCTATTCATTAATCTCTTGTTGTGTCTATTTATTTTCATCCATGACATCGATTTCATTTTATGAGAATACATATGTTTGTATTATCCATTTTATATGGTTTCCATAATTTAATTAATCCCTATAATTATTTGGTATCTCAAATAACATATTTTCATTTAACGAGTATCATTTATTCTTTAGTATGTATGGAAATTCTATGCCAGATTAGGATTTGGGAAATCTGAATATTTCTTTATGTGATGTCTACTTTTGTATAAAATGTTCTTTATATAACCTTTTAATGTGAAAAATATTTCATTATAAATTTTATTTCTTTTCATATTTTAATTCTGTATTATAATTTTCAATGATTAAGATCTTTGAAAATATAATACCACATGGTGGGTTTTCTTATTTAATATATTCACTATTCAATAATATAAAAGTTGATTAATTTGTATTTTTTTATTGATTTGGGGGGTGATGTTGTTTCTATTTCTCAAAATCCTGGGATCATTTTTTTATAAGAATTATAATTATTTGAAAAAAAAGTTTCATATGAGGTACCTTTAACAATTACTATAATTGTAGTTTATTTTAATGGTTTCTTAAAGCTAAACCCATCTAATTATTTTCTGTAATAATATGTTGTCTTGAATGTTTTATGTTTCAATATATCATATATGTATTTTTAATATATGTAATATGCAATATGGGTTATGAATATTTCCAATATGATTTCTGATATGTGCTATAAAGAATATGAATTTTTTATGAAATATAAATTATTTTTATCAAATATACATTATGTTTATGAAATATTCATTATTTTTTATAAATAAATATGTTTTATATTTAAATATTTGAAACATGGAAAATTAATTTTATTTCAAAATACATGTTTTATGCCTCTAAATATATTAAATATGAATTTGATTTGAATAAATGAAATATAAAATTTTCTTATTTTGAATATATTTTATATAAATTCAATTTATCATGAATATATATAGTCGGTTTATTCAACATGTTATATCCAAAATGATAACCATATTTTAAACCTATATTTTTTTATCACTATTATTCTCAATAATATAAACTTTTTAAAATTTTAAAATAATATCCCTTAATCATATTAATTCTGTATAATATCTAAATAAAATAAAATTATATATACATAAAATTATTAGTTAATAATTTGAAATTATCATCCTTTTAATAATCATACATCTTCATGAAGATATGTCATATCAAATTGTTACATTTTTGGCTTTCCATGTCACGTATGTATGGATTCTTATAATTGTAATTAACATTACAGTATAAAATTTATAATTATTAAATTTACCGGACTATTATTTCATTCTGAATACTTCCATTGAATCAATTTAACACATGAAACAGTTAAAATGTTATTTTAATTCTATCTATATAGATTTGTATTTCATTTCAAATATTTATAGGATTATGTCAAAATAGTTAGTCATGTATCCTTTCAATCAAAAACCAATTCCCAAAATTTTAATGTCAATACATGATTTTAATATAATAATTATTTTCAATCTACATATATATTTATTCATTAACATTAATTAAATCATGCATCTGATCTCAAATACATTATTTTAATTTGATAATATTTTTTAATAAATTAGGTGGTTTAAAAATTATTTTTTTATTTTTTATTTGGGATGATGTGTTTTAAAGAATTCTAATGGAACATATATTATAGAATTTCATGATTCTATAAATTTTAAGAGGCCAATTGTTCTTCTCCCTCATAGGTTATTTTAGAGTTTGAGGTTTATAAAATATAAAACATGTATATGATATTAATATAATGAAAAGAATACATTTATTATTTAATTAATGGAAACATATTTTTTTTCACAACTAAAAAATTGAAATATTGTCACACATCATTCAACACAGTGTGTTAAAAATGTGGAAATAGGTCATTTTTTCAACATGTTATTTGAAACTATGGAAATAATACCCAATATATTGATCCATCACACCTTATCTCTTCATGATGGAGCCACCTCCATAGATTCTCATGGACACCACTTCTATTATTCATGATCAATCCTAGAGTCTAATTCAAATGATCCTCCTCCACTATGATAGACATCCCACCTCTTCATCATTGTGGCCTCCCAACCTCCCTATAGATGTAGCTCTGATGTGACCTCCCCACCTCCTTAATAGCACAGCTTCAATATGGCCTCACCACATCCCAAAGATCCTCCTCCAATGATGTGACTTGATGAGACTTTGAGGTATCCATCCCACATCACCAAGATGTTCCTCTTCTGACGTGCCCACCCCAAATCCCCAGCCATGACCATCACACAAAATGTCAACGCCCTTCCCCTATAGTACGTTTCTTACATTTTTCTATTCATCTTGTAATTTATATTTACATTACTTTAGTTTACATTATTCAAGTTTATAGTTTGTATTATTATATTATTAGTTTCAAAACATCTTGGATTAATTAATTGTAATTTTCTTGGATACTGGAACCCTTTTATTTCCCATGTTTTGATGTTAAACCGATTTCCTTGAATCAATAGATTAATCAACAATAAATTATAATTACTTATCCAAACAAAATTATATGGTATCAATACATTTTTATGATTACTTGCAACATGAACGAAACCATTTAATACCTTTATCAAATTTATTTATGCTAGATATTTAAATTTTCATAAGTTCAAAATTGAATTATTATTTCATATCATGGTTTTCCCATGAATTCAAATGTTCCCAATTACATGAAATTTCATTAATTTTATTAAGAAAATATATAGATGATTTATCAATTCTGTCATATATTTATTTTTGAATGAATCAATTATCACATGTTTTGTTCCTTATTTTTCAATGTATCACAAATTTTCATCCTGATCTAGTGATGATTTTGATGTTGTGATATCATAATTCATGAAATATAACACTTTGTGTGGAAACCAAACAAAAAAATGTATTTCTCTTAATTTCCTTGGGTTTAAAAAAATATATATATATGTATTTATATAGGATTATGATCTAGGTAATCATATAATTTTTCATTTTAGCTTCACTATAAAAAACTAACTTTCCAGAAAGTTAATTCAGTTGGAGAAATAACATAATTATATTCAATTATCTGATTGTCCATTTAATTTCACACACTGTACTATGGGAAGTGATTCATAAATAAATCATCATAATTAAATTTTTTTTAAATATTTATTAAATAAAAATAAATTTTTATTATTTTTTGGACATTAAAAATGAGTTTTCAATTCAATAGGATAATAAATATTCATAGTTTCATGATAGGTTACCCATAAAACATATTTGTGCTAAAACAATCAGGTATCCTCTAATTCTAGTTTGACTATAATATTTAAAATATAAATTCTAAAAATTATTTCAAATGTGATATGGTGGAAAAGTATTTAAAATTATCACTTGACCAATTTTCTTTTAACTCTATTTTCCCAATGATCTTTACAATGTTATTTATAATTTCTTTCATCTTATCTTTAATTGTTCTAGTTGGAGATCAATTAATGTATTAGATTATTTCATATTTTAATAGAATGTAAGATAATTTGTGAGATTTGTTCTTATCTTTCATATTAATTTTCTTTAATTATATTAATTTATATAAAAACGACATTTTAATAATTGGAATTTTTAATTTTTTATGTTTAAATGTTTAATTAAGACAGTATCCCATGGGATGTAAAATGAATGGTCGTTAAACCATATTTTATACTCCATGTGGAATAAAATGTTTCTATACAAGAAATTTTTAATTTCAAATTTATGATCATTTAGTTTATATATGTTTACAGTTCAATAAAATAATTATCTTGTATACCATATTTTTATTGACATTAATTTACTAATTTAGTATAAATAGTACATTTTTTATGAATAATAAATAAAATTATGATATATATATATAACAAATATATTTTGATATATATAGATAATGAATGTAATTTTATAGTGTATATATATGGAAATGCATGACATATATTATTTATAAAATATACTTTATGTATATGTTTTATGTGTTAAATAAATCATTCATATATTTTCCTTCATTAATTTTTTAAATTTAATTGCTCAAAGAATGTTTTTATGTAATTTTAATTATTATTCTGATTATTTCATTGTTATATTTTACTCAATTTTATTGTATGTTTGAATAAACGGAAATTTTAGAGTATATTATCTCTATCAGATATAGTAACATATGCAATATATAATTATGTTGATCATAATTTTACATTAGAAACACAAAAATCAATTTCATGTACTATTAGATTAGTTTTATTATTGATTGATATCTATAATTTCCCATTATTTATTACTCATTAACAATTCATATATATATCTATGTGTGTGTGTGTCTCTGTGGAAATCATTTTACGAAAGATACTATTGAAAAATTCAATTTGGACATCACACCCAATAAATATAAAATTTAAATGTTTTCTACAAATGAAATTTTGATGTGTCCTATTTTTGCATTCTTGTTCAATAAAAACAATGTTATGCTTGTGAATATGTTTATTTAATCTAATATAATAAGGTAATATTTTATAAATTCCACTTAACTCATTTCGTACATTAAATTTTAATGTTTTTATTATAGCTAAACAATCTATTTTAATTATGAGAAAAATCACTTTATTAATTTTATGTATTTGTATTATTCTACCAATTATAACATTTAATATTTATAGAATGTGTTTTTAACATTAATCTATGTTTTTCATATTCAATTTAATTGTGGATTCAATTCTTAATTTTTTTTATTCTATAATATTTTACTTATTGCTGTATTCATGTAACTATTATATGATTTTTCATATATGGAATATATATTTAAATTAATATATTAATCCATGTTTTTTTGGAAATTATTAATTTATTATGGGTTATTTTATGTTTTATGATGAAAAATATAGAAAAATGGTTCTATCAGATTGTATGATGAGAAATCATTTTCTAATTGATGTGAAGGTATGTGGTGTAGATGATTTTATCATTGATTAAAAAAATCATCCAATGGAGAATGAAATGGATGACATTGGTAATCATAAAATTTTTTATCTACAATTGTTTTTATATATAATATTATAATAGGTTCTTATATTTATGGTTTTAGGAACCTCATAATTCTTTTATCATCCACTCTGTTTTGAACATTGTTCACTTATTAACATACATATTTAATCTTTATATTATCACATTGGCATGTGTATATTAATCTTCTTGGTATTTTTCCTCTGAATTTATTATATCCATATAGAATCTATTTATATTACAACTTTTAATATTTGAAAAATTATTTTAACGCTATATTTATTCTATAGATGTTAGAAATATTGTTCAAAATAAAGATTATTTTCTTTTTAGAAAAAGGTACAAATTCTTAAATTGTAATGAATTATTTATTTTTTATTCTGATAAAGTGCATTATGGAATATGTGATATGGTAATTCATAGTGATGTGTTTTATATTTTATTCTTTATATTGATGAAAATTTTGATGGTATATCAAAACCCTAAAATACTTAATTTTTTCCCTACAATATTAAAATAATAATTAATAATCATTAAATGAATAAAAAATATTGGCACAAGCAAAGAACTCTTGGAAAATTATGACAGTTTTTAATAATAAACACATTCACCTATTTTCCAGTTCAAATAATTACCCTATATGATGTTTCAATATTATAGTTTATAAGTTTAATACATAGGTCATTGGATACTATTTGTTTATTATAATATTGGAATGCTTATAAATATAATGCATAGGATATTACTGTAATTCACAGGATATTAGGATGATGGAAGATTCAAGCTTATAACTTTAATGTAGAAGTTATTATTTTAAACAATAACCCCTTTGGGATTCATCATTATAGTTTTTAACTATAATTAAAAAGAATAGATCATTGAATACCATGATTATATTCCGACATAAAATTAATGTTTTACTATCAAATACAATTCTAAAGGGACAAGTTAGAAACCAAAAGGTTCACCTAGATACAACACTAAAAACCCACATAAATTTTAAATGATAGATTACACTTATTTGAGGTGTTCTCTATAAATAATTTCAAGGAGACAGTGGTTACCTGTATGTTTGGAACATCCATTATATGGCATTCAAAGTGGTATTCTTGTTTATCCTAGGTTTTCATGTACTCATCATTATGGATATTCCCTTCATTGAAACCTATTAGTAGTATATGATTCAGATTTTTAATCCATGGACTCAGGTCACAATTAGTTCCCACATGTATCAGAATTCCCACCATCTTTTCTACTTCATCATGCGAGACATTAATCAAATAACCTAATCCACTGATTTTTCATCTGAGTGCATGAGAAAATCTAGAGCTTTCATAGAACTTACAACTAACTATCACAAATATCTTGGTGGAAATGCCATAGTGTGTGTAACCTCCTCTTCCAACAGCACATCCTCAGAGTGTAGTAACATATTCTTATGTTATACCCCTTCATCCTTTTCTGCATCCCCTTGAGTAATCTCCATGACATATGAAACATCCCCCACCTTTGTATCCTAATTTTTTCCTCTATGGTACTAGTGTATATTTTTTATTGATTCTCCTTTTTTCCTTCCACTTCATGGACCTCTTGTACCTTAGAGTTAGAACATTTTTTGGTTTACCATATCTGGATTTTTCAAGGTAGGGTTAAGTAGTCTTTACATCCCTTTGATTTCTTCTTCTTGGTGACAATGAAACAACTTGGGTCCCCATTTTCTTTATGTCCCTTCATCCTCCTTGGGCTGTGAATAATTTAGTATATCCTTCCATTTAATTATTATATGAGGATTTTCCATAAGTCTCCCCCTTTGACCCCACTACTAAGAGACATTTGGGGTTCCTCTCTACACATCATTTACCACATTGGCTATCAAAAGGGTTGTTCATGTTGAGGCAAGAGAAAGTTCATCTTGTGTTGGTCCTATGTTTGACATTCCCAAGGTTATTGAATCCATTACCTGCTTCCTCCCAATCCTAACTAACCTTAGGTCTTTTATCTGTAGTAAATTATATGACCCCTTTAGATTTGGTACAACTAACTACACACAAAACTATTTTTTAATTGCATGGATTTTAATTCAATGCACTATCATCATTTACATTACTAGTTCCCACAGATCCTAATGGATCTTGTTTAGTATACATGGGATTTCAAAGATCCTTCCTCATGTCATTAAAAAATATACCACCTTAAGTTTTCCATGTGTTCTCTTGTGTTTTATCTTCTTTTCCTTAGTTTGACCCCTGAAGACACTAAGGGTTTTTTATCCGTTGGGCCATCACCAGAACTAGTAGCTAAACTTTTATCATTGTACATAGAGCATGAAACAATATGCCTCTAGTGCCTACATAATCTCCTTGAATGACTCAATTTCTTGAACATAGTGAAAACATTTGTCAATCAATAAATGTTTTTGTTGTTTAGAGGATAATTTTCCCCAACATTAATCTAACCAATGTCAACTGCCCCTCAAGATACATCCACTTCCACAAATATTTTAAGAGATACATGATGAAAAATTAACATAGTTTTAATATTGGGACACAGAAATATTAAAACCATATTTCCTAACATGAGAAAAATCAAAGTGTTTTGAAATATAAATGGATTTTAAGGGAGAATAAACAAAATTTCTATTTTTGAGAAAACTCAGTTCATGTGGAAGTCATATAACCAACTGAAAAAAACCAAGATCTGGTGTAGGTGCGGGGAGCACTAGACAATGCCTTGATCAAGTCGATCTCTATTGAAGGTATGCATATAATATGAAGGTATACATTTAGTATGAGTTATGGTTTTTAGTATGGTCACTGTTGTAGGTTAGTCCATAAATATATTTATATAAATATGTCATTTAGTCTACAAAAATTAAATAATCATGTAAAAAAGTTCTCAAACTAAACCAACTGTACATATAAATTAAAATTTTTTTTTTCACTGTTGGTTGTGGACTCACGTATCATTTATCAAATACAATTTTTTTATTGAACAATTGGTGATATTTTTTTATTATCATTACATATTATTGGACAAATCATATACATTTTAATTCCCTATTGCATAATATTTTGTACATTACTATTTCTATTTCATTATAGCGCATAACATCTATAATTTCAGTACATTAAAATGTTAAAACATAGGTACCCATAATTTCAATACTATTCAAATGAAAAAATAGTTACATTTTAAAATATCATAATATCATTAACATTTTTTCATAAAAAGAAATATTTTTTGTTCATAAAAGCACATATTAAAATCTTTTTTATTTTTTATGAAAACTCATTTATAATTAATATAAATCTAGATTTTTAAATACTTCATATATATTATGTATCATGCAATACATATCATCATAGTTTCATATTTTATAAATAACCCAACATAGACCTTGACTATGATGTTCACTTCTGAATATTTTTTCATATAACTTCATACACATCATTAGTGTATATTTTTTCATATATGTTCATGCACGTCATTAGGGTACATTTTCCATCAATATAGATAAAATAGAAGTGTTCTTAATTCTAAATATATAAAAAATTTAATTTAATCAGTGAATATAACAATTTATAGATTTCTATAAAGATAGAAAATAGTAAATATTTTTAATACAAATAATACATTAAAAATATTTGTATATTTTAAAAATATACAGTCATAAGATTTATTTGGTGCATACTATATTATAGTGTATAGTAAGAATATATTTTTTGGTTTATACTGCATTGATTTTCATTCATTTTTATCATAGATTAATGTCAATAGTGATAATATAATAAATAAATTCATAAAATATTTAGATTTGTTGAAAACGAACTATCAAGTGATTTTTTTGGTCCATTCTATATTTCATGATTGTAAGGTTCCATGGACGTATATCGAATTATTGTCAAAAAAATTCATGATAGAAAAACTAAAATATTTATTTTTCCAAATTTTGAATGATACAATTAGTTTGTGATGATAGTGGATGTATCTACATCACTGTTTTTTAGAAAATTGTACATTTTATTTAAATTAAAAAATATTTATAGCTATGGGATATTTTCTATCAGGTAAGTATCCTCTATCGTCTATGTTATATATTGCATTAATTTTTTTCACTTTCTAACAAAGGTAAATTTGTAATATGTAGGTAAATTATTATATCGGGTTTCTAACTGAGTTGATTTCATAAAAATACAAACCACTATAGATCAGTATTGAAATTTAAAAATATATCATCTAAAATTGACACCGATCATGTGAAAAATGATACCAAGGTTATTTTAATAAAAAATAATTTTAAAAAAATTAGTTTTTTTTGAAATTCCACAAACCAAATTATCCATAAAAATTTGTAGTGTTAGATATAACAAATAGTTAATTTATCATGATTTCCATTGACATGATAATCACATAAATTTAATAAGTCATTATATCTCAATTATTTTCCCTATTATTTCCATACAAGTAGTTTCTTATGAATCATGTTCATGGAAAATTGACTTTTAAAATAGACCAATGATTTTTTTACTCAGTTGTACATATTTCTCTACCCACTATTTTATAAACCTTTACACTACATACACATTTAATGAACTATATCTCAAAATATTAATTCATTTAATTATTATTTACCCACATTAAATTTGATTATAATTATTAACTAACTTAATTATATGATGTAACCCAAAAATGAATACAATATTAGTTAAATGCACAATATTTATCCACCAATAACCATGATAGCATGTAAAAATATAGTATTATATACTTAATAGATATCATTTAGTGAATACATAATAATGTGGAACATTATACTAGCATTTACAAAATATATATCATTTTTGTATCAAATACTTGTTTGTTATTTCCAACACATCATGTAATAGTTTCATTTGTAAATTACAAAATACCATGATAGTTTACAATTGTGTAGTTGTAAATGATACTGTGTAAGTAAATGAAATGAACCCCAAAAGTTGATTATGTGAAGTTATAAAATATATCTCACCAAAAAAAATAATTTTCTAGTTGTAGATTATATACTATCATGATAGTTTGAAATTTTGAATTTTTAAATTGTCGTGTACAATAGTAAATGAAAGAGTGCATTTGTGTATATTCATTCTAATTTTCAATGTGAATGAAAATTTAGGGTTGTGATGTTTTATAAAAAATTATATAAATATTTTGATATTGTTGAATTACATGGAATACATAATATTGTGTAGATTATTTTCTTTAAACCATTTACATATAATAAAATAGTTGAAAATTATTTTAGGATTATTAATGGTATATGAAATGGTCAAAACAATAATATAAATTCTAAATGTTTTTATTATATCTTGGTGATATGAGTGATGATATGTGATACTCTAACCAACATCAGTTTGAGGTTCATAAAGTGGAAGGTTTGGGTAAGAGTTGTTTATGGCATGTAGAGGACATATCCATGCATTTAACCAGGGAAGTATCTTCTAATTTCCATGGATAATCCTTGGATGTATAAAGAAATAAATTTGTTTTTATTCGTGTCTATAGATGACATAATTACATGTTTTTATAGTGGTCTTAGGGACCCACTTCCATTGTTAATCCTTGGAGGTAATATGAAAAAATCATGAAGTAAACCATGGATATAGAGGACCTACTTCCATGATTTTGACAACGTCCTCAGGAATTAATTTCAACGGTGAAACAATAAATGTTGAATTAAATAACCATGGTTTAATTTCTAAAAATATATTCCCTATTGAAAAAATTATAGCCAAAATAGTTTTTTAAAATGGAGTAAATTGTCTATGGATCTGGCTTTTCCTTGTATTTATGGTTCTATACGATGACCATAGTTAAAATTTCTAGTTATGGTCGATTCAATAAAGGATCCTAAATTCCTCTTCAATTAAAGAAGAGAATCCCGAGTCTTGTAAATAACATCATTTTACAAAAAACCCATCATAGTAAAAGAGATCCAAGATAATATTTAAGATTAATATTTTCTATATATGACTGATATATAAGAACATATTAAAATCATGCACCATTAATGATTGATCTAGATCTTTTCAGACAGATGTCATTGAAAAGTGGAAGACAACCTCCATTAATGAAATTATCCAATAATACATTTTTAGTTTGAATATGAATTCATATTTTAGGATATTACATGCCACAAATTCATTTATTTTCAAGGAAAATAGGGTGATCAATATGAAACCGAAACAAAAGCGGTTTTATCACATACCTCAATTATATTTTAGTAACATGATTGAATCTATTGTAATTAAGAATTGTAAGATACACAATCATTAAGGGAGGATAGTGTAGTATCTAGGTTTGAGAGGGACGAAATTGGAAATAATATTAGGACAAAAAATACTATAAATTGATATTAAAGGGTATTTCATGATCATTAACTTCATGCAAACATTGTTTGGATACAATATTTGGAAAACCATACACAAACTATGTTAGGCATTCAACCTCACTAAGGAATTCACATGATTTATGTTGATTATTTTTCAAACCATGCATAAAAATAGAATTTGAACTATATGATTTCACAGAGTTTATAAGGGGACAATATAGTTTTTCTAACTATAAACTGAAACCCTATTACTTCCTAAGTGATACTTCTAGTTGTCAAAATATTTTATGATGATTCTACGTAGTTTTGTAAAATAGTATTGGAACTATGAACATTTAAGAATACCTCTAAAAGAATAATAAAACCTACTAGATAGCCCCCAAAACACATCCAAATCAATTCCTAGATAAAAAATATTATAAAATATTTAAATAAAATCATAAATAACTTGACAAATATGTGGCTATTAAAACAATGATCATGTGGTATAATGAATAATATTTCCATTAGTTTTTGTAAAGTGATTTGGTTCTATAAATATGAATATTTGAAATATTTAATATATGATAATTTAATTATACTTTTCAATGAATTTATTTTACACAATTACATTGTATTTAATTGATAATTCCAATGAAATAAAACCAAAAATGATAATGGAGAGTCAGTGGAGAGAGAAAAAATTATATTAAAAAAGTAGTTCTGATTTATAGAATTTAAAATTTATAGAGAACATGTAATTTCCATTGAATAATATAAAAAACAAGAAAGGGAAAAATTAAAGGCTTGGTATCAATGTTATTTTATTATAAAATTGAAAAAAAATTATACAAAGAAGAACGATAACTATAAGTTTCATTATAGTCAAAATCAGGAATATTTGAAAATGTATTTGTGATTATTTAGTTAATAAGATAAATAGTTGTAATAAATTGAAGAAAGGGATCATACCTAAATCAAACATATGGTTAATATAAGAGTTGACTTATTTTTACATGTACAGATTCTATAACTGAACAATATTATCTTCTAGCAATTTATAATTTTCTAATAATTATATTAATATGGGAAAACTCACAATATCAATAGAAAAAATCTTATTATTCATTGGTATCACCATTAACTCATGATTTATTTTATTTTATAAAAAAAGAATATATTATATGATGTGGGTTAAAAAGCATCATTAACTAGGGGATAATAACCCACATTGGGTTATAGGAATTATAAAAATAAACCTATTTTATTTGTGAAAATATGAAATTTAAGGACCCTAAGCTCCTATAATATGTAATTATATTTTTTCAGAAGTAAATTACATTTTTATGTATACATGTTTTTTAAGTGGATATAGGTGGATAATAACGGAGTTTAAAGGAAGAGGAATAGAGGAGGGGGAATATCCCATAGATTTAAAAACCAATGGGTCCTTAGTGGTCGTATACTAAGTACTTGACAGGTCCCTAGGTGTTCTTATGGTTTCATTTGAGAATTACAATGATATAAAGTATGTTAATAATGTTACAAACCAATATATATTGCTCTATATTTTTAAATTTCTATATAGATTTGATTAAATTATAAAAGGTTAGGGGTATTCGGTGACAACGTAATAGGTATGTCATACTCACAACCTACATGGGTCTTTCTCAGGATTTATGTAGATCCTTTTTTATATGAACTAGAGATGAGAAAAAATAATATAAATGGGACATATCATTATATAGAGTATGGTATCTAAATAAAATCTTTTAGTGTTCTCGGATGATGAACTAGTTTATACTATTGAGGATGCCCATAAAATATAGATAATAACATTCGACACCTGCGAACTGACTTTTATAATCCTTTAAAATTATTATAATTTCAATTTTTATATATATGGGTTGTAGTTCCGTCCCACTTCCATAGCATGAAATTTTTAATATTTACGCCATTCGTAGATTACCCGACTTGTGTGTATATGATTTTTTCCTACTATCACACACATTTATGGATGATTCAATTTTTTGGGATGTTTTGGTACATGTTTGTTCATTTACATTATATATCTTTGTATTATTGTTTTATTACTATTTCTAATGGTTATGTATTATCTTATTGTACCCATGATGTGTGTGCTATTGTTTGGTATTTTCAAGAACAAAACGTTTTTGACTATGAACTTATAAATTGGTGGGAAATCATATACCAATGAAATTTATCGCAACCCTGGGTATTTAAACAAACCTTTCATGATTCGGTGGTGTGCTAGAGGGTTTTTGGAGACCCATCCAGATACAATTTATCTTATCTGGGAACATTAGTAACAAAATGGTATTCACACCCACTATTGGTTCTCTAATGTATTTAATATAATAGTATCCTAGAGAGATACCTATTAAAAAACAATAAGTAATCAAAAAATATACCTAGATATCAAAATTATGGTTGAATCATTATTTGAAAATAGTGGTCTAAGGTCCCTTATTTTGTTTTCCCATTGAGTATGTCCATAGTTCTCATGATTTATGCATCATTCTTGGTGTTGGTAGAGAGTAATAGGATATGAACCATGATATTTCTTATTCTTACCTATGTGTGTTTTTATTTATTATAACCAATTCATGACTCATTTTAAATTAATAATAACAATAAAAACAGGATTTATTTATATATTTATATTTAATTAATTGGTGGAAAAAAGCTTGTAATTTCCTTACATGATTATGAAGATTTTTTATATCATTGATAATCCACTAAGTTTATTTTAACCCTAATGAATTATTTATTTTAATTCTTATTTTATGATTAATAAATGATTTTATTCATTTAAATTAAAATTAAAATAATGTCTTAAAAATAAATATATGGATGTAAAGCGTTTTACAAATAATTTTTTTACAAATAAATTAGTAAAAGAATAGATAATGGTATGAGTTTAAATATAATTATTTATATTCAGTTATTCAACATTGGGTTTCTCCAATAATGATAAATACAATTTATGTTGATCTCTAATCCCTTGTATATTATATCACCATAGTGATCACCTACTTCAAATAAGAAAGGTGTAGGATTGAAATAACCACTTCATCAACATGATATTGATCCTTAGGTCCTAATAGAGCTCGCACAACAACTCTATATTATAGTTTATGGAATTATAAAAAAAAATATCTAATATATAACAAAATTATAATGGATTTAAGGGATGGTTATTTATCAACCATCCAGGGTGATGTACCTCCTCGAGTGAATATTTAGATGCACAAGAACCTCTATTAGATCTTTAAGTGATTTTTTATTCCCAAAAAATATCCCCTTAAGCAGGACATGATAATTTAGGAAGGAGAATTATATAAGTGGTGAGAAACTATATTGGAATCTAAGAAGGACTTGGTTGACTTGGAAAAAATTCCGTGAGTTTTTTTAAGTGGATTTATCTGGATACTATTTTCAGAATAATTTGAATGGTTTTTTAAACAATAGATGGGATTGATGATGGTTATGTATTACAAAAATATGATTATATTTCTCTTATATATTATTACATATCTAACTGGTGAAATAGAATCAAAAGAGGGGCACATGAAAATGAGCTTATAAAATCTACTACAGATAGATGTAATGATTTTTAACCATGCTATATTGATGGAGTATATAGAAATATGTTCTATCCATAACTGTATAGGGGGTGGGGGCTCAAAAGCATATAGATCATTTCTCAATTAAACTATACAAGATAGTTATTCAAATTAAAAAAAACAATATGAAGAGATGATAATGGGTGATTCTTTTCTGGGAGGCCAGGGAAGTGTCACTGACTATGCTCTTAGTTTGGGGAAGTGTTCTAAACAATGTTTCTAGTATGAATGCTTCAACCAAATTTTGAAAAAACTGGACCTCTTTAGTGAAACAGTTCCACTTATATAATCATTAGAGTTATATCAATTGGTTTTACCATAGTTGTTCATCTAAGAGTTTCAGGGAGTGACTTTACCAGACCCGAGTATCTAAGGATATATCAAAAACTATGTTGAATTAAGTTTTTTTACCACCTTATGGAAGGTCTGGTTATAAAGAATGAAATAATATATATGTACATGTATTTCAAATTATTAATTTAGTGCAATAGTTAATGCCTCAGGGATTATGAGGATGATGGAGGGGTGTATATAATATACCAATATATCACTAACACATCAATGAGGCTATATAATATTATATATACTATTATAGTATAGTCTAAATTAAAATATTATTCATTCAGTACATATAAAACAATATCTTTCATTTTTAATGAGTTAGTGTCTTTTTTAGGGCTTAAAGTTAACATTTTTTATTCTTATAAGGGCCTTGAAACTCCTACATGGAAATGAATCAGTTAGTTTAAGAATATTACATTATGAACATTGATCATTTATTTTTATTACCACACATGGTTCTGATTTTATATTTGTTTGATGTTATTTTTTTGGATGGACTGATTGAATCAATTTACATCCTATATTGATTTTCATTCTTGAATGTTATATTTCATATATCTTAATTTATGTAGTATACAGTCTATTGGGTGTGGGATATTTAGGATAGGTAAGTGTGTCTTGAACAATTGTAGAATAGGGCTATCACCATTCAAATGAATAGTCAAATTCTTAGAGAAATAGAGTTTATTGACATATCATTTTACCAATAATGGTGGGTCTTTACCTAGATATCTTCCCCATAGACATCCTTATATTACCATATAATTTAGAGGTTTGGTTCACTATAGATCAATTACCTATAATTGAATACAGTTGAATACCTCCATATTAAAGGGGTTCAAATGAATTATAACTATTAAAAATACAGTAAGAGTATATTGAATTAAACACATTTATTAGACCAATAATATCTCACTGGGGTTCTCCAGACATCACTCTATGAATAAAAAGTGATTCAATGGACTTGTTTATAATATAATAAAATTAACCATTCAAAATTAAGAACTATTACACATTAGTAATAAATAATGATAGTTTTGATATATTAACGAACACAATATGTTTTTAGATAATTTACTATCCATTGGGATACTACTAGCTATAGGTAAGACTAAATAAAATCCCTAAGACTATTTTTTGGAGACAGTATAAACATTTGTATCACATTTGTATGCCTTTAGAGATAACCAATTCTCCTACTAAATTTTTTTCTCTAATGAATCAAATAATTTAATTATTATTAGACATATTTATTACGGTTATTGGGAATAATATCCAGGTTTATTCTATGTCTTGGGATGAGAAGAATTAGAATCTACGAATAAACATAGATAAATTATATAAGCACTAGTTATACAGTAATCAATATAAATTATATTTTTTATCCATAGAGTTATGTTCCTTAGATATTTCATCCCTAAAGTGGCAATTTTAATTGAACATGAAAAGATAAAATCAATAATTTAATTTAATGTTCAATATAATATAATCTAGTTTTCAATTTCCCTTGGACACATAGTTTACTACTACCACATTATAAGAGATCTTTACAAATTCATTGTATAATTGAATAAATCAACAATGATGGGAGGTACGTTTATTTTGTTAGATCAATTTTATATAACCATTCAAGATCTAAAGTGTAAATTTTCATCAGCTCATGTTCTCATTCTCACTCAGTGTTCTTAGGGATTTGAGGTATATTAAAAGGTGTCTTGGTTGGTCTTAGTTATATTTGAAAATTAGATTATCAGTTAATAACCAGAATCAATAAATAGAATTATATTCCAAAAAATAACCAACCAACCCATAATCTAGAATTGGTATTTGTAGTTGTTTTATTGAAGTGTTGGATGAATTATTTATTCAATGATAGATTTGAAGTTTTCATCAATACCAAAAGTCTTAAATATATCTTCTCACAATGTGATCTGAACCTCAAACAACAATGTTGGGTTGAGTCTCTATAGTAATTTGATTTTGATATTAAGTATCTTCCTTGTAAAGGGATTATTATTGTTAAATAATTCATCATCAAAAAGTGGTAAAAGTAAAATAAGAATATATAATTATTCCACTTATGGAATAACTCCACATGAATGTGATATGGGAACTTAATGAAGCATGATTTTACTCCATTGATCTCAGATTATATATAAAATACCATGTCATGACATCCCCAGGTATATAATTTCAATTATAAAATAATTTGTGAGAAACTTGATGGTGGGAAATCCTCAACGGTTGGTCCTCTTATTCCATATAATTTCTATAATTTCTTGTAATTCGTGAAGTTCCTATGAGAGATATATAGAACGTGATAAAATAATACCGCTCATATAGGAGGGTAATACACCATTATATGAAAAAAATTTATTGTAACAACCATTAAAAACTTTTTTCTCCTAGAATAAAGAAATATATTTATTGGTCTATCAAGAAATGCCTTACTTGTTAGTGCACGAAGATTAAGCATCCTAATCACACATGTACTCAGAAAGAACACCCTTTAACAATATGAATGTGGAAAATGTTAACAATGAATTTTATAAATAATTTTCCTTAGTATTCTAAGAATAGGGATATAATTATAGAAATTTTAGATCATATAAAAATATGGACCACTTTTTTTCCATCATGGATGTATCTTTGATAGATGAGATTAATAAATTTTATGTTCAATACATTATAGAAATTTTTTGGCGTATTAGAAATAAATATTTTTGATGGGGAACAGAGGTAAATATATATATATATATTTTAAGGGATTCATTCAGTATTGGGATTCCATATAATATTGATTAGTAGTTTCCACCCATTGAACAATGGATACATTAATAGAACCATCCATATTCTAAAAGATATCTTAAAGGCATACATTATTGGATTAAGGGGGTTCATGAGAGTATCACATCTATTTAGAGGAATTATACTATGATTATTTCTACTAATATTATATTCAAAGGGTATCGTTTAATGCTCTCTATGGGAGAAAATTACATTCTCCTATTATTTGGGCTATGTTCGGAGAATAATATAAGATTTGGAATAGATTAAACCTCTATATGATAGTTCATGTGAAAATAATTTTGAATCATATCATGATGTACCAAATTAGATAGAAATAGAATTTTTTTTATCTATATCGGCCCTTGGGAAATTAAAATTGTCAAGACATATTTTTTCCATATATCTTTCAGTTTTTAAATGATTAATGTGTAATAATGGAAAAAAAAATCTGAGGTATGTTTGGTAGTTTGAGTTATTATCATATATTCGATAAGTATCTTATTGGTTTTATTTATCATTCTTAATTTAGTTCATTTTATTTCACTTTTCATGTGTCCCAACTAAGAACTTCTATTCCTGATCCTTAATATATAATTTGGTATGATTATGTGGAGATTGATACTCATGAAACCTACATAAATATCCCCATATGGATTGAAAATTGATGTTAGAAGGTTTTGGGGGAATTTTTATTCCTATTGTGGGTATAATTGTATCATTAAAGTATCTATAATGCTTTATAGGAGGTATAATGTAAAATGAAGAGATAATCTTTGTGGTTTATTCCAGTGGATGTTTACTAAAAATTATTAGGAAGGAGAAGGATAATATTGGGGATGATCTAAAAAATATTACCTCTTAGAATACATAATTTTATTTATATATAATGGGATAAAAATAATTATTAATAATATATTATCTCTATAGATCAATGTGGTTTTATTCATAAGTTAACCTATGTATAAAAATTTTAAAAATAGAATGTGATATGTTATTTTAGGTTAATCCTGAAATAATCATATTGTTTTTCTTGTTTTTTCTTTTATGTAGGTGTTTATGTGGTATATGATATATACAGTAAAAAAGAAGACCTAATGTCTAAAGAGTTTCATTTGAACATGAAATTTAAAAATTTGTAGTTTACTAATCAACCTCATGGTTCATTTCTAGTGAATTATTACAATTTCCCTGAAACACACTCTCAGGTTGAAATATACACACTCATGATGTTAAGATTCCCTATAAGGGTTCTCTTATGCATTATAAGAAAAGATAACAGTTATTCCTCTATGAGTAGTTTTCCATCGAATCCATTGATACCTCACTAATTAGGAAATAATTATCAATTACAACATTAATCGTTATGATTATCTATCATTTCTTCACCCTCTCTCGTACATCATTTAACCATTCATAAATTGTAAAAATAATTATGACCATTTTTGTTCCAAACCCATCATCTAGGTTTCAAATATTATATAGTATATGAAATAGTTAGATCCCATTCATACCCACCATTATAAAACAATACTATCTTAATAATGAAGAAGACTCAGGGAGACAGAAATCCTCCTCTTGTGTGTTCTTGACCAACTTTACTCCTTTGACTCTAGGTATTTCCACTCCACTTCTAGGATTGGATGGATTAGATGATAGAAGATGGATCTAGTTTAGAGAATTATTTTTGATAGGGTCGAATTATAATATTTTTTATGTGGAAATGGACAAGAATATATAACTTTGGTGAATATAGTATGTAATGATTATTTTACTTAAGTTTCATCCCCCTATATATAAAATGAATCTCAACATTTCACTCCAAATCCAACTCCGTCTTTTCTATTTTACTAGGGGACATTATCTCCTAGTATTTAAACTAGCTCCAAGTGGTTTGAATTCATTTCTATTGAATATATTTAAGTGGATGTGGCAATAACTTCTAACTCGCTATCATTAGAGAATATCTTTAATTTTTAGAATTCTTTACCATGTTTAGGGAAAAAAGAATATATGAATTGTTCCACCCTTGGGTGTTTCATTCATGTGTTTCTAAGATCATATCCAAGATTGGATTCATCATGAGGGCCCACACATGAATTAGGATTCCTTTACAGCTTCACTAGTTCACTGTAATTTGAATTTCTATTTAGCCGGTCTTGAGTTAATATTGGTTAGAATTAACATTAAGTTGGTATAAATGTTCAATTAGAAGCCCTTTATTATATGGTTTGCCATTAGGTTTAATTATATTTAGTTTCCACTATACTATATCATGGGATTTACATTTTAATACTTGAGAGGGATGTAGTGTTGAATAGTATGTTGGGAATTCCTAAGGATTCATTTAAGCATGCGAGTGTGTTAGTGAATCTCAACATTAAAATACCACATGAATGAAATATTATATGAAATCCACTTTGAACCTTGATAATCCTATGAAACATTTAGTTTCCCTAGGATATTCTTATCTAAGAACCAAATTTTTGAGTTAAATATAACATAGGTTTCTTCCTCAGTTTTTAATCTCAAGCATGCATGCATGATACTAGTTAATCACACAAAAATATTTATTTTATTTTAATCATTCAAAAATGAAAATTAAATTTAAATGCCTCAAAATATAAACTTTAAAATATGTCAAACATTATATTGTCTTAAAATGTGAATTATATAAATTTTTTCCTTATTATGAAAAAACCCCTAATTTAAAATATTAATATTATATATGACAAAAAATAATAAATTATATAAAATTCTTATTGAAAAAAATGAAAATATTTGACTTTGTTCATGATCCCACAATTGAGAATTATTTATCTATATTATAATTACATCATCAAGATATCGTCAATAATTTATTACCTCCCATTGAAATTCTAAAACCTAGAATTTTAATTTCTAAGGACTTATTTGGATTTAAACTGAACATATAAACAATTTTTAATTCCTCAGTCACCCAATATAATTATCTCCCTTAATAATGTCACACACTTGGTGATTTATCTCTATCTACTAATCCTCTAATCTAGTTTGCATCTAATTCACATTAGTTCAAAATTCATCTTCCCTTTAATCTATCTCAACACCTTAGCTCATATTTTCTATTTTTTCAATGAGGTCTGAAATGCACTTATTCATGAATTGAGGACTTATAGTTGTCATCCCGTAAGTATAATTATAATAGAAAGACAATGGAAGAAGTATAAAGGTTACTGAATCTTATGTAATTATTTACTCTAATATATTGATATTCATTTTTTATTCACACACCATTATGATACACCAAAATAAATGAATATAATTATGAACATAGTTTCCCATGCTACAATAATTAATTTTTTTATAATTAAAATTTAGGTTAAACTATTTAACTGTTAATTTATTTTAGAAAAATATATTTATTCAACACTAGTTTCATAAAGAATGTCAAATAATTTAAAAAATTTAATCGCATAAGACAAATATTATTAACCCTCATTCCTCAAGATCTACCAACAGGAGAGTCAATATTTTCTAGAAAATATTGTCATCTTGAGTAATGATGGATAGATTACTTAAATCATGTTTATTATCAAACAAAAAAGACACAAAAAATAGTTTTCTCTCACAAAAAAATTATATATAAATGTGTATATAAGGAATTCACATGATCAAAGATTCACCCTTTATGTGAAAATGTTAATTTGAGAATTTTGAAAGAAAAATTAAGGGTAAATATAAAAATATCCATTTAATTATATATCGTTTAATTTTTATTGTGTGTATATATTTTAATTCTAATATTCTCTACCATTGTTTCTCATTATTCTCAGACCAAAATTATAATAACAAAATCAATGGGTTGGAAATTTATTTAAAAAATTAAAATTTAACCCAAATAATGTATTGAAAAATTTATTATCTTGAGTTGCATCCTAATAAGTGCCTGTTTTATAGTCTTATTCTGAAATATATATTTATCCACGCTCATTCATGATATCAATGAAATTTTTTTACTAATGATAATCTAAGTGGTTCAAATACCATTACTTTGTAATGTACATTCTTCTGTTATAGCTCATACACATGTACGATGAATTGGGTTTCATTCACATTCAATTCAAATATATATCTTCATTATTAGTTATGACCATCTTAAACATGAATAGATTCAAATTATAAAAATATAGTGTGGAAATATATATATATATATATATATATATATATATCTTTACTTGGTCACTGATTTAATCTTTAGAACAATTTTCTTTTAGTGTTTGATTTTTTATTTTTGGAGAGGAGAGAGATTTCCCCTTCTGTTCTTCATCTTGGGACATGAATTACCAATAATGCATTATCTTTCTAGATTTAATTAGACATGAAATTTTCTGTACAAAGAAATTTTATTCATATTTATCAACTTTCAAGGCTCTTTAAAATCTTGGTATAAATGCACAAAACTCCTTCAGATCCTTCTTGATATTTTCCACTTCCTATCATACTAGTTTTTAATTTTTATTAGGATTTACATGCTTCTTAATTTTATATCAGTCTAGTAGATGCATATCTAAAATTTTCAACTTCTTTTCATCATTTTATTCATTTTCATGTATCTCTCCCTATATGTCTATTGAATCTTCCATTATTTATATACATGTTTTAAAATCTAGTGTGTAGTGCTTCCAAACTCAAAAATTCAATGTTAAAGTTATTATTTAAGTACATTTTAATTTGATTCACTTCTTTTAGAAACTAAAAATCCAAAAATATAGGACTCATAACATAATAATATTTTATTTTCATTTGTTAAATAAAATAAAAAATTTCATTAGGGTGTACTCATCCCAGATAGGCATTAGACTATGGACTCCTTAATTAACTTGACTTGAACGTTTATCCACATGATATTTATAAACATGAATGATTTAATTATTATTTTTTATATCTATATAGTCATTTAATCCATTATTAAGACACTAATTCAGGTGACTTGGATGTGATCCTTAGGGGTTGTGATGTTTCCATCCACACATTCCTCACTCCTTTAATGATTGGATTGGATGTTCATAAGGTCATGTAAAGAAATATCCATTCCTTTTTTCCTAATGAATTTTATTTGGTTGTATCAAATCAAAATTTAAAATAAATAAAGAATAAAAATACAAACTTTAATGAATTAATTTTAATTTGAATGATAACACAATTATCTTAAATAAGTATTTCAACAATGTCCCTTGAATTGGGGTAAACTAGATATGGAAATGTGGAATCATTCTCATGTATCCTTTGGTATCTAGTCCTAATTTTCCATTTAATTTTATAAATACCATATTGAATTATTTTATCACGATTCTATGGACGTATGTCTATTTTTTATCCACAATTTTTATATACATTAATTTAAAATGAATAATAACTAGAATGATGATAATTAATTATATAAACAAATAAATTAATTTAACCCCACAAAAATTATTTTAAATTATCCATCCAATCATGATCATATAGATATGATAGTGATTCCTCATTCCATTTTTAATTTCACATAACTTTCAATAAATTTTCATTCATTTTTAAGGGTGATAATACTTCAATAATTTTAGAATTATTTCTTTACCTTGAATTATTCCCAAGCATTCTCTGGGAGTAATATGATATCTTTACACCTTATTTACTTATAATAGACTCTAGAATTTCTGTTAGAGATGGTTAATCTATGAAGGAATATTATTTATGGACTTTATTTTTAATAATAATAGCATTTATGCCACTTGTTTTCATTTCAAGTGTGTTCAATACTATCTTGCTAATTATATTATTGATCTATATTGAATTCATGTTTCCAAATATTCATCTACTAGATATGTCTAACATTTTGTGTCCATACAGAGTGATTATAACATAAAAAATTTCTTTGAGATGTGTGAAAGGAAATTGATGTTTTTCGATTTTTTTTATTACATTTGGTATACCTATTAGTATTTATGAAAGTTCCCATATTTTTCATGATCAATGTTAAGGATTCTCCTCATTATTCCCATGGTTTACTCCATTGGACAACATTTTTTCAGAAATTCCTTTTTATTAAATTTTTATATTCCAAATGAATCCCCACATAGTGTATAAGTCATCTTCTTGTCTACCCCTTCATGTAATTGGTAAATCGTCTCAATAAAAACTCATAATCTTCTAGTCACTTAATTTGTAATGATTGAATAATTGAGAGTATAACCATTAAAAACATGATAGAATATACAAATTTGGTACCAATTAATGTTTTAATTAGATCTAACTCATTATTTTTCTATTCATATAACCTTTACTTATGTGATATATTAATTCTTGGTTAAATTTATCTCTCCATTGTTATTTCTAGTTCAATAAAATTTAATTGATATCGATTCCTATTTTTCTTTTGTATATGGTAGTGGTGTTATCCACTAATTGTAGACCAAATTTTTTTTGTTTTCCCTCAATTTTTATGTATTCAAATGTCCAATTATTACTCCCTTGATGTGAACCATCAATTCTACAAATTAGAATAGAAAATTGGATTATATATATCGTTTAAAACACTAATAATGAGCCCATAAATAATTATAGAATTAAATAATTGATTCAAATATAATTTGAGAAATATGAATAGAATAATATTTATTTGGGTGTATTTTTGATCTATTAAATTTCGTCTCACTAAAATCAAATAAATTTCATGAATCAACCACACATATCCTTGAAAACAATAAACATTTATAGTTTAAGAAATAGTGAACATAATTTATAGTTAATATTGAGTCCTATTTATTGGGATATTTGGGTTTATTTTATAATTAACATTTATATAAATAATTTTAAAAAAATATGTATTTTTTTGTGTGACTCATGTGGAAAAAAAATGTTTTATTATTTTTAAAATTATATCTGTGTGTGGTATTGTCTAATTGTGAAGAATATGTAATTAATTCCATGTAATTTTTATTGGATTTAGGATTTTTGGGAGATATCATATAGTGATTACACTCATGAATCATATCATGTGAATTTCCAATAATATTTTGTTAGAATCATCGCCATTTCCTTGTAGTCCACTCTCACATCTTAAAGTGTCATACTCATGATGTTTAAAGTATCCAAAATGTTTCTCCCAAACCTTTTTAGTAGTGATAAATGTTTTTAGTATTTGACTATGTTCCCATTTAATTCCTTGATTTTCATTCCTTATGATGTAATAATAATTTAATATTTTATTCTTGAATCTTCAAATCACATTATTTTAACATATTTCTCTCATCATCCAAAAATTCCTCAAAAGATAAAAGTATTTAGAAAAAGGTTCAGAAAATATGTTCTAAATGGTGTATAGTATGAGATATGAGAACAACACCATCAACCTCCCAACTTACATTACTAGACTTAGATGGTAATGAAAAAAATCCTATGCTTGAGTGTACTCAGACACCTATACCCTGTAGGTTCTCGATTTTGTAGCTCATTTGTAGGGATTTGGATAGATTAGATAAAGGTGGGTTTTTTACATAGGTATGGTGGGATATGCTTGAGTGTGTGGAAGGAGTATTATACATATATTTGTAATATAAATGAACATGGAATTATAAGGAATAAAATATATATTGTTTCATATCCTCAATTCTCAGGTTCCCCCTAGAATAAGGTTAATTTCCTAGTTTCCCTATTAAATATACCTCATTTCTTGATGTGTAATCGTGTATCTTGATCTCATAGGGTTTCACGTGGTTATAGAAGATAGTAATTAATTTACATTGAGTTTATGTAATTGAAATAGCTATATAAACACAATCATTATGATCCATCTCTATCTATAATTTTCTTTACTGTTTACTTGATTTGTGAAAACAAGAATGTATAAATTGATTTTCCCCTTTTTAATGTGGCCCATGTGTGGTTGAGATTATATTCATCTCTTGTATTAATCTTGAGGGTCCCCACGTGATCTTTTTCCATTTATTTCTTCATTGACTTACTATAAATTCTCTTAGTGTGTAGTTGGGTTTAATATTATGGTGTCTATCCTTAACATTATATTTGATCATGGTATACCATTGGAGACCCATGAGCATACATTATCACTATAGGATCCATTATAGACACTTGATATTATATTAAGGATTTGGATGGACATAGAAGTACTTAAGAGTGTATTTTAATTATAAACTACATTAGATAAACATAAAAATACTTTTGACCATCAGTGTGTGTTGGAGAATCCTGTTTTAATTTCTATGACCAGGTTTGCCTCCATCATGGTCAAGATAAGTTGCAACATACCTTAGTCATGACCCTCTATAAACCATAGTTCTTCAACTCACTGTAGGGGTCCAATAACAATATGGGGAGACAATACACTCTAGATTAGGTAACAATAAATAATTGTAGAATTAAATTTAGTATCAAAATTAAAAGTAGAACCAGAATAAAAAAACATCATATCTAACTTACACTAGGTAATATAAAATAATCCATGCTTTAACAATATGATAATTTTATATTTCATAAAAGTCACACATAAAAAATCTGGATCCCCTCTGGGTGGATTATATACACTATGGTCAAAATAAATTAAAAGTAAAAAAAGAGTTATTTTTTTAATGATTTGGATTCTTAGACCATCCACAACTCTCACCTCAATCCCAAAAAACTAGATTAGCCCTGAATAATGGGACTTTGCCCTTATTTGTGCCTATAACCATGATGTCTTCTTGAGTACCCATAGCGCTACAGAGTGTTTTGAGTAGAACTCAATAGGACACATCCAAATTTGACATTAAATATATATATTATAAAAAGTGTGAATGTGTTTTTTTCATAACAAATAATTGAATATCCAAAAAATAATTCATCACTAATCGTCATGTATTAAAAAGATAACCTGGATCACCATACCCACTTTGGATAGTGTTAAATGTTTTTGAACATGATACACAACCACCAAAGTAGAATAACAACCTTCTCCAGAAAACCATTATACATATATACCCAATGGTAATAACTATTAACACCTTGATACTTTAGAATTTATTTCTTTTTGAATAAATTCAATCTCTTTGATATCTTATGATGCACATATCATAATACTTAAATGAATATAATCTATTATAATAATACTTATAGATTACCGTTATAAACTATATTTTATGTTAGTTTGTATGATTTTGAATAAATAAATTTTGTAAATTTTTTTCTGCTGATTAGAAATTAATTAAGAATAATTTTAAATAAAAAATAATTCTTATATGAAAACAGAAAAAATTATTTAATAGTGTTTTAGTCGAACTTTTTACACATTATTTAACATTAATTTTTACCACTTAATGAAAATGTATTAAATAAATTGAAATTAATTTTTTAAATCATCAGAAAAAATAATCTCATGGTGATTTTTATAGTATTTTTATGAACATTTTCAGTTTTTAATATAGTATAAAAATAATTATTTTTTTCCAAAAACAACATTTTCAACTGTATATTATACATATTAAGACTATATTTTAAATTAATTTTAAAGTGAAATTAGTTAAATAATAATATTATAAATACATTTATGTTAGTATAATTGATTTCATATTGAATTATGATATTAAATAATTTTATATTTATGAGAATTTACTCTTTGGAAAACCTCATTTTCAATCAGTATGTGGGTATAATTTTAAATTTGATTCTTATATTTTTTTGGATTTTAATAGGGTAAAATGGGTGAAATATTTGGGATCCTGTTAAATTATATTATATAATAATTTTAACAAAAATTTTACCATTATAAATTGTAAAATAAGTAAAAAATAATTATCGATGTTGAAGTAAAAACTGACACACCAAGTGTTAAACTATGATGATACGGGTTAAAATGACTAGATACCTTGTCCAAAAAATATTTTCTAGGCATTCAAAAACACTATCATCTATAAGGGTTAATAATGATCTATTTTGGATTATTTTTTAATGATAAAAACATGGGTTTAATTGATTACTTTCAAACATTTCATGTCAGTTCTCTCCCCCACTAATAAAAGGCCACCCCCTCTATAAAAATAAAAAGCCATTATTTTCAGCAAATAAAATATCAAATCAATTACTTACTACAATAAAAAATTACTATATCCCTTTTTTTATTATAAACTCATACTATAATGTATTTTGGTGAAAACCTAAAGGGGTAATCCGAAGATAAGGTTCGATTATAAAACAATATTTTTAATTTTACTTCTTCTTTGACCTTCTTAAAATTTTATTCAATAATTAAAAAATAATGGGAGAATTATATAATATACACTTATTAGATATAATGTTAATTGAATAACATATATCCATATCAACTTCTTTCAACTTCTAAATCAAACTCTCACTAGTGTGTACAATAGACAACCACATCGCGAATTGATAGAGATTGTTATCCATAAATGCCTCTCGTTGTTAGATTTAATGATGGTTTTAATGTATATATATAATATTTATTATATAACTGTTCTTATGTAATTATAAAATATAATATAACTTCCTTATCTGTAATCTATTTAATATGAAATAATGTCCCTTGTACGCAAAATAGACTACCACCTCACGAAGCGATGTGATTCATTTTTCAAATACGCTTTCTATTGAAGGTAATGAAAATAAATTTAATGAAAATATATGTTAAATATATATGGAATTAATTCAATTCAATAAAATCAATTTATAATAAACTTCCTACCCTTTCACTTGTGAAGGAAATGATACTGTAACTTATGTGTATCTATGAAATACTGTCTCCAAGAAGCGATACAATTAATTTTCCATGTGAATCATTTTAAAATGGTTCTAATAATGCATATTCAGAGTAAATATGATACTTATAACTTTAATATTTCCCTATATATTTTATATTTATATCCTATGTACAAGAACTGTAACTTTTATAACAAAACATACATGAGAAAACAAGGTGAGAAACACCTGAAGTAATGAATAATGAGATATTATTTAACAAACCAGAGGTAAAATATTATAGTAGCATCATATATGATATTATTAATACAATTATTTTTATATAAAAATTAAATAATATGGTTGTAACCTTTATTCATGATGTTTAAACATGTTTATCTAAAGAAAAGTGTAAGGCAATTCATTTTTGATCAATTTCCATTTCCTTGAGACAGATTTGTTATTATACGTAAATTTACTTTTATACTATGTATATACATCTTCATTGATGTATTTAACTTGTATACCAATTTATTTATTATAATTAATGTTTTTATAATATTTATTTCAGGATTTATTGTTTAAATGTTACCACATAGATTGAAAAATTACTGTACATTCTTACAATATGTTGCAATTGTTAAATTTTTCTTAAAACAATCCCTTTCTTGTCATCATTTTATATTGAATATTAAATTTATTTTATGTTTAAATATTATTTTATGATAGATATTCTTATTTCCTTAAATTTATTTTTTTACATATGATTTTTACTTTGAATGTTATTTGTTTAATTGGGGAGATACTGATAAATATGTATCATGTATGAATAATTGAAATTTCATGATACGAAATATTTATTCATAAATTAAATCAATTATTCAGTATATGGGGAATTTTTTGGACATGAATTTATTCGGTGTATTGGTTATAGATATATACTCTCTATATTTTTATATTTAATTAGACAAATTAGTAGGAAAATCTGATGGAATTTTACCCATAGTTTCAAATAATTTATTGAAATGTCTTGATAGTAGAGGATTCTCAATGACTAAGATCATGACACTTAATAAATATGCATTAAATCAATTGATAATGAAATTATTGTTTTTAAACATGATATTTATTTGTTTATATTTTCTCTTGATGCATTTATTTTGTAGTTTATTGATTAAACAGCTTGGGTGTTTAGTTGGTTACATTGCTATATTGATTATTTCTTATTTCATGCTCAAGTTATAGATTAAATTGAATTTGTTTCAGTTATTTATCTTTCCATATTAAATAATGTTTATTTAAACAAGATATAATCCAATATATGTAACCCTTATAGTGAATTTTAACTCACCATTATTATTTTTCCTTTACCTAGGATATTAAGAATAAATATCTAAATTAGTTTTAGGGATGAATATCATTTGAATTCATTATGTATAATGTTTTATTTTGATATTTTCAACGTAACATGGTAATTATGCATAAATATCTTGATATCAAAAACTACTAAAAGGATCAGTCCTTTAGGATTTTTTTCCTTTGTATCTATTCTAATGTAAGAAATTAGGCACCAACTATGGGTTACTGGAGTTGAGATAGTTACTATTCATATCAAATGATGTTTAGTAGAAACCATGGGAACTAGATTAATAAAAAAATTATTAGGGAAAATAACCTTATGATAGACATTGAAAGTAATAATAAAATAAAATCCTATATTTTATATAAGGAATAAATTATGTGGTTTTTTAGAAATACATCTTTGTTTTGATACTCTAAGTGTGTGTAATTTTAGAAGAGATGTAACTAGGGGTAATAACTCTAAAAAATTTATGTCAATCTTGAATCGATAATTACATATTACATGGATATTGACCTTACATCACACCTAGTTTGACGCTCAAAATATTTTTTGTATAATTAAAATTTTATATAAAAAATATTTTAAAGGATTTGAAAGTAAATATATCCTTAAAGAATCCATGTTTTTCTCCTGATATTAACAATGCATAATATTTATAATGTATGTTTAGTGTATCACTATATTCATAAATACACAATAAGATTTATAATTCATAATTTTATGAGGTAATAAATTATATTACATTTTTTATTAATGGATCCTTGAACAAATAAGAGTATTATTACTCGGGGTCAATTTATAGATTTTCCTACACAACAAGACAATAAAATTTCCCCTATAGCTTATAAGATCATGGATATATTAGGATAGCCTTAACAGGTTATGAAAAATAAGTTTATCTAGATGGATAAACCTATTTTTCCACAACGATATTCTCATATACTAGATCTCTTCATGTTACAATATCCCCTAATAATTTTTTAGACCACTAATCTAATGGTAGTTGGGTAATGCATCAAGTCTCTTGAGAATATATTTATAGCCTTTAGATGTGATGAAAATAAATTAGTTTCCATTTTACTTTACTATATAAAATTTTATTCTAATCAATGGTGGTCGTTGATCTATAATACTATAGGAGAATAGGAAATATAAAACATTGAATGAAAATATTTTTGGGAGAATCTATCTAAAAAAAATATTTTCCCTATGAATGACGAACTGAAATGAGAAAAAAGTTCATTATAATAATGAAAAAGTAATAAGAATGTGTTTTTTTGAATTAGGATAACTTTAGAAGTATATCCATGAATTCACTAAATTATATATACAACACAGAGTGAAATAATGATCATTTATTTGCATATCATCGAACAAGTCTTCAATGGGAACTAGTCTCTCAATCATTTCAGTCATATAATGAAATATTTTTATGTGGCACCAAAATGGAGAAGTAATTTTCTAGAACATACATATTCAAGGTAAATAAAGAAAACAATAAAAAAATGAGAACCAATAAAAATAGAATTCATTAAATAAGAATAGTAGAATAATGTAATTTATGTCCTATGAGAACTGTTGAAAGAATTAACCTGGTAAATTATTCATGGACATTACAATTTTTTTAAGTGTGGAGATAAGGTTCACCACACTAATGAATGGAAATTGAATAAATAACATTGATATTAATTGTTTCAAATTTGTGGATATACGGAATTATGAAAACAATTTCCCCAAGCATCAAGGGAATCTTCCATAGATGATAACATGAGGATAAATACAAGATTATGAAATCACTACATATGAGGTGGAAGTGCCGAATGATATAGTGGTTGGTACATTAAACCTAAATCTAAATTTATTCAATCTTTGTCTGATCATATATCCTTTAACTAATTTATCTCTTTTACATTTTTCATTAAAATTATATATTTACCTAGATCATTAAGAAAGAAGTTGTCAGTAAAAACTCATAGTGGAAGTCTCGCTATAATAAGAATATGTTAGGAACTCCTCATTACGACTAATAAGAATGATTTATTTTCTAACGTTATTGTCATTCCTATGGATAATGTTAATTTTGTCCATTTTATGGATTATATATTAAAATATTATGAAAAATATTATTAATAGAAGAATAAAATTTTGAGTCAAGTTGAAGATGTAAAATTCCTTATAATTAGTGTAGATACATCATTATCTGAGAAATGTCTATATCCAACCCCAGTAGCTCCAATGAATTTTATTCTTATGGAAGAATAGAAAACCAAATCTATGGATAGAAAAGGAAATAATAGAATTTGGTTTATACATATTGTATAGGTATAAATTTATTTATTTCCAAAATAATTTACAAGATATTTCATAGAGTGTGAAGATTAGTTTTCTATATATTTAATCCTTGAAAAAAACTCATATCAAAGACTCACTATAGAACGGATATTATGGAATCATTGGACTTTACAATACAAAATGAGTTGTTTCATGATAAGTTATTTATTCTCCCCTAGGGTTTTATGATGGAAATAATAAGTTCTCTTCATTATGATTAAATATGGATACCTGAGGATATGAATTAATTATATGGAAATAAATAAAATTATGATAATGAACAAGTACCATCTTCCCCAAATTGATGTTTTATTTGACATAATTAATGGATCCAAATAAATTAGTGATTTAATTTTGTTATGGTGATCATCAATTATGAGTAAATATATAATAAATTTCGAAGACAGCATTATAATTAAGGTATGTGCATTATGATTTTAACGTAATTAAATTTAGATTTAAAAATGAACCCACTATTTTTCTAGATATAATGTAAAGACTATTCAAAGAATGTTTTGATAATATTTTGCATTATTAATTGATGATATATTGTTTTATGTTAAAATAATGAGGACCATGAGAATAATTTTAAAACCATTCATGATAATCTTATAAGGAAGGAATTATTTTTTAAATTTAGTAAGTGTGATTTCTCATTTCAATAAGTTTCGTTTATTTTCAATATTGTTTCCAATGATAGAATCTTATTTATTAGGTGAAAAAAATTGATTTCATATAATTTCATACATCAATTAACATAACTGAGGTTGTAGTTCCTTGTGTTTGGAAGGCTACAATCAGCGATTTATATAGAAATGCTACCAATTGACTTACCCTCTATCCATGATTACTCGTAATGCTGTTATGTCTATTTGGAAATATTACAGTGAAGAAGGTTTTGATGAACTCATCATGAGATTGGTAAATTCACATATTTTAAATCTACTATATAAAAATGATCGGTTTGTGATATTCAATGATGAATCAATGAAGGGGCTTGGTTGTGTACTAATTTAAAATGGTAAAGTTGTTGTGTATTCTTTAAGGAAATTGTAGAGTCATGAATAAAACTACCAAACCAATGATATTGAGTTGGCATATGTAATATTTATTTTGAAGATACAAAAAAATTATCTCTGTGGTGAAATATGGGAGATATATATAGATCATAAAATCCAAAAATATGTCATTTCTTAGAAACATAACATCTTGGGGAAAGGTAGACAACACTAGATACTCAAAGTTTAGGATTTCTCAATATCTACTACCTGGTGAGTGAAAATAAGGTAATTGATGATTTCATTATGAATGATCAAGCAGTTATAATCCAAATAAGAATTTGGAGGAATCTTTTCTTCATTGATCATGTAAAGATAGATATTGTAATTATTAATAAAGTTGAGTAATCACTCATTTTTCAAATGATTTTAAAACCATATTTATTGTAAAAGTTTAAATTTCTAAATCTAATGATTATAATTTTGCAAAGATAAATAAAACAATGAATGATGGGAAATTAGAAGAAATAATCTATGAATATGGTTTTCAGAAAATTGGAAGGATATTTTGCGTTCCTTAAATACCTGATCTAAAAATTATTTTATTGGATGATTATCATAGACTTAATTACATTAAACTCCCCAGTACCACCAATATGTATAGGGATTTTAGGGATCAATTTTTTGGCATAACATCAAGTTAGAAATTGAAGACTATTTTTCAAGATGATTAATTTTTTAATAGGACATTATTGAGGGTCAATATCTACGAGGAGAAATGCAATCTCATTCTATAACTATATAGAATTATGATGAAATTATTATGTACGTTTTCATATTAAAAACACTTACTTCTTGAAAGAATGACCAAATATTTTTTATTATTGAATGCATTTCCAAAATTTTATATTTTCACTCTACAAGAGAAAATTTAACTCTTCATAACCATGAATTTATATATATAAATTATTTTTTAATAATTTATGGGGAAGGACTTTAAATCATGTCAAGTCATGAACATTGTTTTACAATGAAATTCTGGAAGAGAATTAAAAATACTCATAATACTAAGCATCATTTGAGCATTACCTACCACAATCAAATTGAGGGATTGAATGAAATAATAATTCAACAATATGACATAGGTTGAGGTCATTATCACTTTACTTTTATTCTATGATGGATATTTATTTACCATTGGTATTGTTTTCCCAGGAACATGGTTTTCATTCTTGTATTAAAATGGCACCATATGTAGCATTATATAAAAAGAGATGTCGTACTTCAAAATTTTGGGATGAGGTTAGTGAAAGAAAACATGTAAGACAAGAAAATTTTTAATTGGAATTAATAATGTAAATACTATTCAAGAAAATATTAAATAATTTAATATTAGTAATATTAGTCATAGAGACAATCAGAGGATGTATTTGGAATTCTAAGTTATAGATCATGTTTTCTTGAGAGTATCTCTATAGAAGGGTGTCATAAGGTTTTTAGAGAATGAAAAATTGAGTCCCAAGTACATTAAACCCTTTGAAATCCTTTAAAGAATTATTTTTATCATACCACATAAAAATTCCACCATGTATCTCAAAATTATATGATGTGTGAAATATATCATTATTAAGGAAGTACTTTCTATACCAAATTCATGTCCTTTCCTATGATAAAATAGAATTGGTACCTGATCACTCTTAAAGTGAAGAATTATCCAAATAATTTTACAATGTAATACCCAATAAATTTTGCGGATAACAGTTTTGTAAGGGATAAGAATGTAAAACCATAATAATTTATGATTTATTTCCTTTTAGATAAATTCAATCTTTATAACAGCTTGTGATGCAAAAAACACTATTTTTAAATAAATGCAATGCATTGAAAAATTATTTTGATATTAACATTATAACCTATATTTAATGTATAAAAGATTGAAAATGACAACCTAAATTATTTAAATACTGGTTATATATTTATTATAAAAAATATATATATATATTTTAATGAAATAGAAATGTTTTCTGAAAAACCCATATTTTTCTAAAATTATGTTTAGTTCTGAATTGCACACATAATATAAAATTAATTTTTAATATTTTTATAAAATATTTTTGATAAAATTAATTTTATTTTTGAGATAATAATATGAAATTTATCTTAGAGTTAATTTTTATGATTTTTTTCCTGAAAATATTAATTTTTCGATTAATAGTGAAAAATACTGAATTTTTTACTAAAAATTTACTTTTAATTTCAATTACATGAAATGTTAAAATATAAAATTTATTTTAAAACTAATTTGTTGAATTATATTTTAATAAACAATGTTTTTGTTAGTGGAATCAATTTCATTGAGAATTTTGATATTAAATCATATATTCTTATGATAAGTTTCTCTTTAAAAACTCGCTCTATAGTTGCATCTGCAAGTATAATTTGAAATTAAAATTTGAAATTTATTTTAATTTAAATTTTTAATAATTGATTTCAAATATTTAATAATAAAAATTTATATTATTTAATAATTTAAAATCAATTTATTCTGACTATGAATAGTAAAAAATAGTAAAAATTTATTATCGCTATTAAATTCGAAACCAATTTTCTGGCAGGGTAACTAAAAATATTCAGGTTAAAATGAACTAATAATGTTTCAAAAATAAATTTGATAAAATTATTTATACATTAATACTATAATTTTTTATAATGAACCATTTTTATTTTCTATCGCCTGATAAAAACGTGGGTGTAATTGGTTCTTTTTTAAAAAAATTAAGGTTCATCCTCTCCACCACTTATAAATGCCACAAATATCCTCCCATATTCGCACATCCAAAGCCGTTTGGATTAGAAAAACCCTACAAAAATTATATTATTGTTCCAATCAAAACATTCTAGATTAACTAGTTTTATCATAAATCATTTTTAGGATGCATTTTGGTGCAAACCTAAAGATGTTATCCAAAGAAGAGGTACTGTTCTTAAATAGTTTTTATATTACTTATTCTTACGCCTCATTGAAATTATATTAAATAATGAAAATATAATACAATATATATCTATAATATTATGAGACTTTATTATGTTTATTTCATAACTTATATCCTTATCTTCCTCCATTAAATGAGAAACAAAATCATCGATCATGTGTATACTGGAATACTACCACACGAACCGATGAAACTTGTTTTACCACAAAATCTCTCATGGTAAGATATAATTATGGGTGAAATTAATATATATAATATTTATGATTTAAATATATTTCTCGGATTATAATATCACATTTAACTTCTTACATTCAATTCCATTTAAAATACGATAATGTCGCTTGTGCGTACGACAGACCCCAACCTCGAGAAGAAATGTGATTCATTTTTCATGTATCATTTACATGGAATGTAATAAGGGTATATTTAATTATAATATGTGATATATATGAAATTATATCAATTATTTAAAATTAATATATAATACACTTTTTTACTCAACCACCCATTAAGGAATTTATATCGTCACACCTTGTACATATGACCTACTATCTCTACGGAGCGATGTGATTCATTTTCCATTTCAAATTTTTATAATTTTAATAATAATTCATATGAATTATAAATAGTATAATTATAATATTATTATCATTATATTGTTGATATATTTACATTCTATGTACAATAACATGAACTTTCATAATAAAACTTAAATGATAAAACAAGGTGATTAACAACACAAAAAATGAAAATAATGATATATTATTGAAACTAGGGTGGTAAATATTTATAATATGATCATATATGATATTATAAATATTATAATGTATGTTTTATAAATTAATAAAATCTTTAAAACCAACATACCTAAGGTTATAGAAAGTTCTACTAAAGGAATGTGTGAGGTAAGCGATTTCTTCCCAATTTCCATTTCATTGAGACATATTTGTTAATATGCACCAATTAACTTTCATGTTGTGTTTATATTTTTATATTAATGTATTTAAAATTAATAAATATTTATTAATGATTATTAATGTTTCATATTATGATTAATATTATAGGGGTTACAATTTAAACATTTCCAAATATATAAAAAAAATTATTTTCGAGTCTCACTTTCTTTTATGATGGTTTACATTCTATAAAAAAATTATATATTCTTTGGAAAATATTAAATGAAAATTAAATTTATCTTAAATATTGATATTTTTATATTATGGATTATTTTAATAACTAAATCATATTCTATTTTTACCTACGGTGATTACTTTTAATGTTATTTGATTATCTAGGGAATTATTGATAAATTTGTATCTTTTCCTAAATAATGATATTAAATTATATAAATTATTGATTCTTGAATTAAATAGATTATTTGAAAAATGATGAATAGTTTGTAAATAAATCTATAGGTGGGTCCCACTTACATAGAGTCCCTCAATGCCATAACTGATCACATGGAGTAAGTCATTTGGCCAAATCAGATGGGGTTTTACCCTTTAGATTTAAATAGTCTTATTAATGGTATTAATAATAGAGGTATCAAGATTATTGAGATAATGAAGTCCACTAATTAATCAATTACTTCATTAATAATTCAATTTTTATTATTATCCATCATATTTTTTCATTGGTATTATCTATAGATTCATTACATTCTTAGTTTATTGATTAAATGACGTGGGTGTTCAGTTAGTTACCCTTCCATATTTATTTTTCCTTATTTCATGAAAAAATTATTGATTAAATTAAATTATTTTAGTTCTTTTGCTTTCTATATTTAATATTATTTATTTAATCATGATATCATTAGATGTATGTAACCCTTACTGAGAATTTTAGTTGATCTTTATTTTACCTTTTTCGTAGTATGAGAAGAAGAAATATTTGAATGAGTTTCATGGATGAAAATCGTTTTATTTTTTTATTTATTCTCATTTGTTTTTCTATTACCAATGTAAAATGGGTATCAAATATGTATAAATATCTCCATAATAGATAAACTAATCGGACTTCTGGGATTTGACCCTTTATATAATTGCAAATGTATTATTGTTGGAACCATCTTTCGGTTACTGGGGTCAGGGTAGTTATAATAATGACTATCCCAAAAGCTATCGCATAACATAATTATATATGGGTTATACTGAAATCCTACAGAACTATAATTTATAATCATCACCCAAGTGGAATAATGGCCCTCCTAATAAACATCACTATAAACACACAAACACACATACACACTCATATCAGGGAGGAATAGATTACCACATTTAAGCCATTGTATAATAGCATCAGTTAGAGGAAATATGTGTCGTCTCCTTAACCATCTCATATATATATATATATATATTACCTCATTACATGTTGGGAATAATTGAACTCTTAAAACCATATCATATATATATATATATATGTGGAATAGACGTCCTCTAGAGAACCATCTAACAAAAATATGACTAGGGGAATTATAGACCTTCCCAAAACCATCATAATATATTTGGTTTATTTTTACAATTAAATATACGTTTCCAAATCACATTACTCCATTTTAAAAATAACCACACAATATATATTTAAAAATTTATTCATTTGTATAAATCCTATAATCTTACCTGTATAACATTATATCCAAGAATTTAAACTCACCCAACTTGATCACATATATTTTTTAATAATTCGGTCACATAATAGACCAAGTCCCAAGCTATACATGAATAGTGATTTCATCATGACTACTCATTCTAAACCATGTATTCATCACAGTGACTCTATATTCACCATTATAGGTCAAAATTTATTTCTTTTACCCCTCATATTTCATCTAATACATCCCATTCCATTAACTCAAGGCATTCTTTACTTAGTGGAAAAATGTTTAGGTCCTTTGATTAACAAAATATTTCTTATGGACAAAACAGAGTGATATTAAATTATAAAATTTATTTAGGTAATATTTCCTTCAAGAAATCAATTTCTAGAGTTATACCATATCATATAAACATTGAAATTTTAGTTAATCCTTGGGGATAGTGTAGGTACCAAGTAACTTACTCTTGTGGGAATATTTCTGTTAAATATCATCACGTGATTTTTTCCCATATGACTAGAATCGATAATGTCAAAAAACCAAAACAAGTGATAACAATTACACTTGGATTATGAATAGAAAAAATATATAAATGGATGGATAATCAATTAGTAATGATATAATTACCTCTAGATATCACTCATAATGGAAAACACTCAAATTAATTGAATACTTGAGAGAACCCACCTTGGAAGAGAAAGGACTGGAAGAGCATGATTGGGGAAACATTTATTTTTAGGATGAATGTGTATCACACATTTTATAATATAAATATTAAAAATATTTATTTAATTAATTATCATTAAAAACCATCCATGTCACATGTTGTAGTGTATGTATATTGGTAATCATGGAACAACACTTTATGGTTCCCCTCAGATTATAGACTATCTTTTCTCTGCATAAAACTTCTATATGAAGGAGAGCCAAATATATCTGACTCATGGATTTAAGGTATAAACCTTTTCCTGGAATGTGAAAATTTCGCACCCATATTGGCTTCCCTATGAAACTTAGGATTTTATAGTGTTTCCATCCGCTCCACATTTCAAATTAATAATATCACATAATAGTAAATCATAATATAAAATATGTATAGACTTTATCCTATATAGAGCATACAAACATGAATCTCTACCACCATGGTGTGATCCTTAAATCCCTAAAAACTACAATCTTTTACAAAAATAATTCAATCCTATGAAAACACTCATTGTGGATTAAATCCATTTGTTGGGGTGTGGTTGTTGTCCAAACTCAGTAATCTAATCACAAACATCAATCAGTATGTCGCAACGCCTTATTCCATGGCATGGAATCTCGTTAAAAATAAAGAATTTAATATCACAAGGGGAAACTATCATTGTGTGACCCTCCCATGAAATAATATTATTTCCCCTTAATTTAGATGTACCATACCGTAACCAAAACTCATCAAGTCATGATATAAAATATATAGCAAAATGATATCCTAAAATGGAGTTGACCCCCATATATAATTATTTTGACCCCAACCAATAAATAAAGCATAAATAATTACAATAAATTTGGAAAAAATATAAATTGGACCACAAGATTAAATGATATTGGGTGTTAAAACCTCTTTGCCATAGAGAAATTCTTGATTGTGATACATTCTTGAACATCAATGACAGACATCAAAAAATATTTTTCCTTTGGTTCAAATGTCAAAATCACACCCAATCTTCTCCTCCTAAATACACCCATGATACCCCTCCACTAATAGTGTGTAGACTCCTGTTACTCTGTTCTACTATATGAATCAAAAGATCGTCAAATGTTGTTTCAGCCTTGAGTTCGGCCTCATCAACACTGGTTATGCGGGATAGGTTTAATTCATATCCATGAAGTTGTGATACATGAAATATATTGTTCGTTAAACTGAAATGATATAGAAGATATAATTAGTACTCTATGACACCAATTATCTCCATGGTCTCAAAAGGACATGTGAACATAGCCACTAATTTCCCCTACCTCATAATATGATGAACCTCAATCTTGGTGACTCTCATGAATACTGAAAACTCAACCTAGAATATTAAAGGATAGTGTCAACAGTTAGAATAATATTATTTCGTAATTTGAGTATTCATTATCTGATTCTTTATCAACTATATATGTTTTGAATTATTTTACAGAAGACTCATTATAATTACTATATATAATCCAACTTAATTCAAAAATAGAGGTTATTGAAACTACAGAACTTATAATTCCTAAACATACTCAATCTAAATCACTTTTTAGATACTATTGATGTAGTGAGACTATACAATCTCTGGATAGTTATCCCACTAACCCTTGAAATCCAAAACACATTCCATCATCATTTCCTCTAATATTAGGATTTCCCGATATAAGAATTAATTTGTCTAAGGACAACAAGATTTTCATATATAAAACTAAAAATCAAGTAATTTATACTACCCTTCATAGAATATTTATTTCTAATAGAAAAACCTATCTAATATGATAATGTAAGGATCTACATGATGATATAATATCTTCTAAACATATATATTTTTGAGTTCATTAATAGTCATATCCTCTCATTTCAGTTGAAAATGAGAATTTTTATTTTACTATTCCATAAAAACCTAAATCAAATCACTAACTTAAGAATCTCTTGACAAATCCATCACAAAATCCATACTCATATCATCCAACTTTCACTCAAAAATTGGTAATCACTGAAGAACACTTGGGGGGTCCCTAGTGATCACCCTTTATTTGCTAATTGGTGGTGCACCATGTAAAAACCAATATTATATCCCTCTTAATTATTGGTAATCAATATTTAATTTATATATCATGCTACATCCTGGTCATAGCTGACTAAACAACCCATCTCAATGTGTCTGATTCCCTCATATGTTCACCACATATTCCAATAAGAACCATAACACAGCCTCAAATGTGAAAGAAATCTTCAGTGTTAAGAAACCAATTCCAAGAGCTATCCCCACTATATATATATATATATTATGTCTCCTCACCAGATATGATAAATATGACAATTAACCATCCATAACTATTTTATGGACTGAATTATTTTTAGTTATGTATATAAGGGTCACTCGACCAATATAATCCTTCACATCAAGATGTATCTTAGAAAATATTCTGACTTTATATTACTCATTTCTCACCTCCAACACCACATGAGTTCAATTATTTATTCTCAATGAATCAGTAATGATATTACACTTTGTAAGGGAATATTCCAAACCAAAATCAATGGACTACATGTACTCTAACAACCTCAACTTCCTATGATTTAAGAAACACATCGAAAAAATATATCTCATTCTCCTTTGATCAGTATATATCATGAACCACCTAACTAGAAGATAGTTAAACCCACATCTCAAGGTGATAACGACTACTACTAACTCAAGATCATGCATTTGGTAGTTATTCTCATGATAGTTCAACTGATTGAACCCATAATATACAATACAACCCTCAAGTATTCGAATAGTTTCAATTCTTAATCCAAATGTATGAAAGTAGAATTTATACTCCTTAATGGGAATATATAAGTTTAGGTAATTGTAGCCTTAAACATATCTCTTAGATACTGATAATTTCTCTAAAAATGTATGACTAGATTAACTTTAACCATTTCATGTTTAGGGCCTTCAAAAACATTACCAATATAGAGAAGTAATTTATTAACCTCCAGTAAAAACTTACTAATCCTAAGAAACTATGAATCTAGAAAATTTTATTAGACAATTCCCAAGAAAAAAATACTTAACCTTCAAAGGTTTTAATGATATAATATCCTTGAATAACATTTTTCGGTAAAATATAACCCAAAAAACTAAAAAATGTTTCTTTGAGGTGTATAAATATAACTAGGGATCTCAATATCTTCTTTAAAAAAACTCTAAATTATGATCATTCTCCTCCCCCTAATGATAGTATAAGAGAATATTGTTCCTTAATATAAAAATAATGAAGTTTATAAATGGATGTAAAACCAAATTCATTAGGACCATAAGATTATTAGGGTTTTCCTCAAGTCGAATGGTATCCCAAGGTACTCTTACAGACCATACCAACTCTTAAAATATGTCAGATGTACATCTAAAGGCCTTACTCTTAACAATGGATAGTTTGATCTAAAAACATCTATAATAACACTCTAGTCCCTATAACCGATAGAAATACATCATTAGTATATATAATTGGATACTGGTTCATGACTTTCACATTGTTTAGATTCTATTAATCCCCATAAAACCTCATAGAACCATATTCCATCTTGGAAAAAACTACTAGAGTGGCGAAAATGATATACTTGATGGTATAAATTTCTTTTCCTCTAAATTCTATAGCTGATACTTTGTCTCTTGATTAGCTATAGGTTATATAATATATTGTGGAATATATATTGGATTTATTCTTAGAATATGGACATGTAATCAAAACATCATTTCCAGGTGGAAACATTGATACATTCTTGAGAAATATGTTATGAACCATGACATATATAGAAGGAAAGGCCACACAATGAATCAATTTATCATTCATGACAAACTACCAAATTGGGTTGTAGTCCCACCAAGGGGCATATGATTTGGTCTTGTTATTCCTACCTATATATCACATTCCCCAAAATAGGTGTAACTATTTCTCTCAGAAAACATGAGAGATACACATCGATGATAATGGCCAATATGGGATATATATAAAACTAGGAAATCTATTTCAAATACCACATAAAAACTTCTTATCTATAACATAATGAAATTAAAAAGGAACTTATAGCCTCTAACAATCATGTCATAATCCAAAAACCTCTAAATACACACAAATCATACATATAAAGGAGTATCGACCAATATCATCCAGCACATTTATTCAATGTTTATCTATAAGCCTCAAAATATTCTATAAGATATACAAGAATGTGAAACAACAGTATTAAATATGGTAAATTCTAATGGGAAATCAACCCAAAACATTACACAAAATAAATATATCCTAATATCTGGATAAGTAGGTATAGGCTCATTGGACTGTAATTAGCTAGAACATATTCTATGATCTGTCATTTGATTCCCCTAAAAAGAACCTCTTTGTTATCATTGTTACCCGTAAAATTGGGCACCATGTATTCTATAGTAACCCAATGATCTCATGGAAATATAGATAACATCCTACTATGGTTCTCCCATTCTAGCTCAAGAACATTTTTTCTAACTATAACCTCTACCACTACACTACTATTGAAGACTCTTGCAATATCTTTTTAGGTTTCCCATCTTTTATAAAAATTACAACTCAACTAGATGTTGAGTTCATAGAGAATGAACATGAATAATCACTCCAGACTCTTGATAATATAAGAAACCTCTAAAATTTCCCAGGTAATATGTAAAAAATCACCTAAGATGCTTTCCCCATATCCACAGGTTTAGGAACTATCAAACTGATGCCCTATGCCAGCTAGGGACCCACTATCAGTCCCCTAAGTAAAACCCATTTGATGAGAAATTCTACCATCATTGATGTTCCTATATTATATAAGGTATTTTTTGAAACATATGAGAAATAATATAGGACAATGATATTAACTAATATCCAAATTTCACTTCCCAAACCCTCCTCAAAATGCATATCCCTAGTTACCTCATCCCGAACGAACACTTCTATATTAATAGTAAATGGTAGTTGTTTTAGTGGGGAGATTTCAAACGACCACTAAACACACACACACATATATAATTGTATAGTTAGTTCTTATAAACTCTTATAAAATGTGTAAGTAAATGTTATATTTAGCTATTTTTTTAACTAAACCTGCATTTAAATTTCTATTTAGTGGTGGTAGTTATTAATAATTTCTTTATCTATTTAATTAAAAAACGGTACTTACTCTTCCCGCCCCCCCCCCCCCTCATCACCAGCCTCAATACCCGACACCGCCAGCCTCACATAACGCTAATCGCTAGACCTTAATAACTGATCACGAGATCTAATTATCGATACTTGACACCCATAACTAGGTTGTCATCAAATTCCTGATCGATACTCAAACATCCCATATCAACCTTTCTTCAACATAATACATGGTCCCAAATCTCAAATATCCAAAAAATGTTTGTTTATCTTCATGCTTCTCCTCTTAATCCATAATACCAATGACCTCACATAAACCTCCAATAATCACGCCATAATTATCATCCTTTACTAGTTGTTTCAAAACAACATCATTCTATGTGTTAATTTTTTATTTTTTCTTTATATATTTTTACAAGAGAAAATATTTGTATTATTTAATTTTACCTATTTAAATTATTATTGATATTTATACCACTTTAAATGATAATTGACTGAGTAAAAAAATATTACACCTACTGTGTCATTTTTTGAAGGGGTTTAGATAATGACTCATTATAGTGCGGTTTTTTATTCTAGATGGTGTTATTAGTATTATTATTTTTATTATTATTTTATATATTATTTTTTTGTATATATTTTTATTTTATGTTCTTTACATTTTGTATCATAGTTTATTTGATGAAGTCGATAAAATTAAATTATGAATTAAGAAGGTTTTTTTTTAATTATTTTATTTGGTCTTAATTTTGATAATATTTTTAGATGTTTTTTATAGATTGTAATATTATTATGGTACACATTACTTGTATTTTTAATTATCATTTTATTTTTGGATATATAATTAACATTATAATTTTATTTATGTATGTAATATGTGTCTACATGTGTTATTTTTTAATATACTCGAAACATTACATCTATTAATTTTAGTATCTTTTTTCTTAACAGAGTTATTATGTTTAATTTATATTGTAAATATTATTATTATAATTATAATTATTGATATTATTAAGATTATTTTGTTGTTAGAAAAATTATTGAATTTTGAATATGTGTTTATAAATCAATTATACATTTCAATCAATGAATTTGATGTTTGATCTATTATTTTAAACAATAATGAGAAGTACCTATAAGATGAATAAGATGGTTAAGTGAATTCTCAATATAAAGTTTCTTCTAAATAGTGAAAGGAATAATAATATTTTAATCAAATTTTTAAAAAATGGGATTGTATTAAATTTTGAACTAAAATGTAGTCTTTTATTACTTAATATAATAGAATAATTTTTTTTATTGAATGTATATTATATTAATTATATATTGATAAAAATTATATTACCTTATAATGAACCGAATCATAGTATGATATGTGTTTCAAAAAAAATTAGATTTTGAAATTTAAAATCAATCTACTGATGGAAGAATAAAATTTCCATTTCTGAAATGAAAATTTAAAGGATGGCTGAGGATCTATGATGTATTTATGCACTTGATATTGAAAACATTTCCTGCAAATTATGTTTATAGGATTTGAATTGGATAATTTTATGTATTATATGGTTTCAATTGGTATAACAACAGTTTGAATAAAATTTTTAATGTCTATAAAGTGGATAATGTAATTTAAAACTTGATAAATGATGATTTCATTACATTATGACAAAACCAAAAACAATTTTATTGATCAATTGATATACTTTTTGATATTATAGATATTAATTTTTCGTTCAGAATTTCTAAAAAAACTAATCAAGATGATAAAAAATTAATACAGGATATTGATGTTACTAATATATGGGAAAACATAATTTATTAAATAATTTGTCTAAATATGTTGAATATAGATATCATAAATTATATGAGATATATTCCAAATATTAAAAATTTTGTTTTCATCAGAAGTATAACCATATAAAGTTCCAATGTAGAATTATAAATATTGAAATGTATATTATATTGAAATTTTTGTGGTATTTATTTGTTGATTCTAGAATCCTTGCATCATTTTACAAGATGAATAATATTTTTTTTAATATTGGACTCATTTATTTGATGATACATTCATATCCAAATGAATAAATGCATAGTGAAAATATAAATTTTTAATGAAATGTGATAAATATGGTGTAATTATATATATATGTAAATAAATAATTTTTTCAATATGACTCATCCTATGAAAAAAATAGATATAAAAATAAATGATATATATAGGTTATAAATTATATTCGATTAAAATCATGGTTTCAAATATGGTTTATGTCTTATAAAATAACTGAATATATGAATTAGCATGATTTAAAAAATAATAATTATGTGTTAATGAAACATAAAATAAATAAAAAAGAGAGTAAAAACATTGATTTAAATCATGTAAAATAGAGACCCTCTATTTTTATACATTTACATTACTTCACTTTTGTGGAATATTTAATACATTAAAAAAATAGTCTCCCAATTACCACGTTATTTTATTTCCTTTGGAAACATGGAAATGTAAACGCTGGTACATGAGTGAGTAACGTTATCTCCCACTAGGTTGTCCAAGACTATAACCCCTCCTAGACATAATATACCTATAATATATATTTATATCCTAGGGATGGGAATTTAAAATGCGATGAGCTCATATTCTCATAATGGCTAAATATGGGAGATATGTAAGCATAAACATAAGCATATGGGTATATAAATGTGATCATAACATTATAAAATCATACCATTAATATCAAAGATCATAATCACGAATCATGGAATAAATATTTTCAGTTCATATGTCAGGAATCATAAGTATGTAAAGAACATAAGACATTAAATCATTACATAGAAATAAAACATGGAATTTTGGAAAACACATAAGTATATAAAATTATTTCCATAGAATTCAAGGAATCATTTCCAAAACCATATTAGTAGTATGGGTTCACTCCCAAAACCATATTTCTAGTCATGGTTCGCTCCCATTGCCATATTAGTATAATGAGTTCACTCCCCATACCATAATTATAGTCACGGTCCACTCCCATGTACATCTTAGTAATCAAGGTTTACACCAAAGACCATCTTAGTCTATCTCATGAAATATAAATCTTCACCCAATGCATTTTAGGTGGATATAGGTCCTAACCATCTAATAATGATATCATACATATGTGCACCATGAGATAATTATCATTAATCATAAAGCAATCCATTAAATAAAATTGGTATCATAAACATGTAATATTATCCTAACTTGTGGAAATGAGGCAGGTTTCATAATCATTTCACCAAAGAATAACCCATGTAATTTAATGGGTTTCAAATACATATACACCATCAAATTGAAACATATTTCATAAACATAGAACCCATTAAATTGAAACATATTTCATAAAGATAAAATCCATGAAGGAAAAACATATTTCTAATCATAGAACTCAAGAAAGAGAAACTGATTTCATAAACATATAATACGTGAAACAGATATGGATGTCAAACATGTAATTCCCTCATAACATAAATCATTAAAGTAATAATATTAAAGGAACATTTTGATCATATCTTATAAAGTCATGTGTTACTCCAACATATTTCCCCTTACATGAGAAATAATTTTGAAATATATTTTTTAAAAAATTAATAAAGAAAATATTCTTCCTTCTTTCAAAATTGTTATTGAAACATAAAAATTATTGAAAAATATTTTCATTGAAAATATACTTGAAAATATATAAAAGATGATTGAAAACATTTTGAAAACCGATCTTCCTGAAAATTTATAAAATAATCATTAAAATAGTTTGAAAACCTTTTTCTTTGAAAATACCCTAAAAACTCATAAATTATGTTTTGAAAATTATTTAAAACATTTTTTAACAATAAAATATTTTTGAAATAATTTTTTTTAGAAAATAAATTTAAAACAATAAATTATTGGAATATTATAAAAAAATTTACATATAAAAATAACTTTTTTAACATGGAAAATAATCTTTAATGGAATGAAATTCATGGCGGTGGGTAAATCCGTACATGATGAACATTCCTTTTTCAAAGTAAACAGTTTAGAAAAATTCCTCAACCAGAAAATGATAAGAATATTAATTTTTAAAATTAATTCTTTTAAAATGTAAAATATGGGTAAAAAATGGTTTTAAAGATCATATAAGAATTTTATAATGTTTTTAGAAATATTTTAGAATACTTGGTTTTTAAGAAACACATATTTTCGACTCAATGGAGAAAAAAAGTTAGAATTTATTAAAAACACATTAGTGACAAAATTATATAACAAAGAGTGAAAAATTTATACCATTACATGGATAAAAAATGAATAAATATAGAGTAATAAATATCATTTTAATTCTTGATAAATGGATCGTAATATGTCATCAATTGAAGCATAATAATAAACCATCATGATAAACGATGAGATTGTAGCTATAAACTGTTACCAATTTGGTACATTGAATCATAACACATTAGAAATAATGAAATCATACTAAGCTTAAAATATCATTAAAATAAAAACATTCATTATATAACCTCTCAATTGTAGTATATACACCTCATGGAAACATATCAGTGTATAACATGGAATGTATCTCAAAGAAGGCAAATTGAAACCATAATTACTTTACCAATTTTGTAAATTTTAAAACATAAAAACCATGAAAGGAAGAACATAAAATGGATAAGGAAATACAATATATTTAAGTTTAATAATCATAGAATACATCCATTAGGAGTGTAAACACCAAACAAAATAAACGAGTGGTGAAAAAGACATGTATCTCATAAAAAAAGTGAGATGAAATTCCTTTAACTCATGTCTTGACTCCCTTCAAACTCGTATAAACTTCTTGTATAATAAATATATGTTTATTATACATATTTTACAGAAAAAAATTATTATGTATAGTACCATATAATTTTTTATTATGACTTTATATTACCCTCTTACTAATGATTCCATGTTAAGGTTTTACTTCGGGTAATATCCACATTGTTTTTAACATGTATCTTAATGTGATATATTTTTTATCCTAATACTTATATAATTTTTTATAGAATTTAAAAAATTATATAAATATTATTTATATTTAGTATATATTAATTTATAATAATCTATTGTTCATACAAATATGAAATGGAATACACTGTTCAAGGAGACGATAGGTCGTACATACACATGAATGTTGTTTCTATTTTTCATTGTGATATTGAAAGAAAAAAATTAAGGAAATATATATATATATATATATATATATTATAATATTATTAGTATTATAATTTCATAAATATTATATAAGTTCAATAAAACAATACATAACATCTTCCATGTAGTGTGTGAACAAATCACGTTGCTTTAAGGGGGCGGTGATCCACAGTTCCCCAAATGAAATTATTGTGTTTATAAAAAATGGAAATAATGAAGGTAGGATTTATATAATAACTGAATATTTATAAATACATCATAAATATAATATATATTATATATATTATATAAAAATATAGTTCCTTCATAATTTACATCCATGATAGATGGTAAAGGTAAAATGAACAACATCGTTTTATGTGGCGGTAGTTCGCCATACACAAGAACGGTAACTTCGTTACCCATTAGATGGAAGTGTGTGTATGTTTAGAAAAAACATTTATAATAACAAAATATTAGTATATTTATGATACTATAGTTATTATATGATCATGGAAGAATTATAATTGAGGTGTTCAAGGAAATTAATAATATAAAGGTGGTTAACGAAAAATGTTACCTCTTCTTTGGATAACTCCTTTTTCTTTGCACAAAAGGGATTCCTTTGTTGGATTTACAAAAAATGGAGGATCCAAGGAGGATGGGAGGGATTTTGGAATTATAATTTGGTATATCTTTTCCAAAATTTAGTGTATTGGTATATCTGAATAAGGGTGAGACGTGGTGGCCTTTTATAGGAGAGGTAATGGATATACATGGAATTTTTGAAACCAAGTTAGTTGAACCCACGTTTTTACCTACAAAAGTAAAAAAACCCATAACAATAAATAATTTAATGTTTATATCCAAAATATGGCCATATAACAAGTTATGGAAATTTTTCTAGGCCATTTGTTTAATTATGTTTATGTTTTAGTCCATTGATAAGGATAATTTTACTTTAATTGATGTAATTATCTTTAATCACTTTCACTAAGATATTTAGTCAAAAATAATGTTGTCCTTATTAAACTATAAATATTATATTCTTTTACCACCATATGTTTCAGTTTTTTGAAATTAAATCCATAGTATCTGAAAAATTAAGTACAATGATAATATCATAGATATGGTGTGAAAGTGTGTTTTTAATTTCAGAATGTTCAAAAGTTCATTAAGATTGTTTTTTATAAATTCAAAATATAAATGATTAAAATTATATAAATTGTATTAATAAAGGTATAATTTATTTATTATTACTTTAAAATTGACATAAAATATAATTTAACTATTTAAATAAATTATATGAAAAATGTAATTTTGAATTAAAATTCTGTATTTTTCACTATTTAACCAAAAACGAGGTTGCTTAGAAAAATCCAAAAAATAAACATTATATTATTTTTACATTATGAATTCAACATTAAGGTTTATTTTATAAAATTATATTTCTAAATGTTTTTAAAATTAATTTTGTTATAATTCATAGAAGGACATAAAAAGATGTTCTTTTGAGAAAATAGTATTTCCAAACATATAAAGACATTACCAAAAATAATTTATTTTATAATTATTTTATTTAATTTATATAAATCCATTATAAATAATATTTAAGAATTTGTTATCACTATACAAATTATTATTTTTAATGACTATGTTCTAAATCTATATTTTAGTTAATTATAATAAGAAAATATAGTTACATAGAAACCCATTGTCAAGTGTAAAGTAAGACAAGTTTGTACTGCATATAACACATGCCAATTCAGTGTTTCATGTAGTGGAAAATAATATTTTGGTATCATGTAAAAAATTATTAGCATCATGTATCTTATAAAGAAATAATAACTTGGTTATCTGATATAATAAAAGCTATATTCAGTGTTACGTGAAATGAAAAATATCAAAAGATTAAATTAATTTGAACAAAAAATTCACAAAAAATGGGATGTTACAATGCAGATTCATATTTATTGCTTGAAATTTGTGATTAGTATTGAATTGTGATGGATTCAATATTTTTTTCTTTAACTAGAAATTATAGCTTATGTTTGGTCATTTTTTCCCTTATAATCTACCTCTCGATATGTGTATACAATTACTTCATTAATCATATCAATGAATATTACTAGAAAAAGTGCATGGAAATTACATTCATGTGTACATTCATCCTCTCATTCAATATTTATTAGAGTTAAAAATATATTGTGTAGAAACATAGGATTCATCTTTCAAGATAATGTTCAAAATTCATTATTCTACAATTTGGAAAATTGGTAACTTTCCAATAATAGTAAATTTGTCCAGTTGCAACACACAAACAATGTTCAGATGAATAATTTTAAGTTTGATTTTGAGTTTCAAAAACATCCTTATAATAGAAAGTGTTCTTCATGTGTCATCAAAAACGTCCTTGATATATCTCATAAATTTTTGTTTAACATTTCAAGTTTCAATAGAAAACAATGTTTCAATCAATAATGAAAATTATTATCAGTATGATAAATCATGGCACAATTATAAAATTCAAAAATAGTGTTTAGAATGAAATTACAAATTTATAATGGTAGGAAAATAGATAGGACCCCATAAAAAAATTTGGAATAAAAAAATAATCAAAATTTCATATTTGTGAACATACATATTAGTAATGTAATTTTTTTCATCATAATATTGACATTTGGAAGATTGTGAAGAATGTGTGGGACAATGTGTATTTTACGTTCCTTATTGAGCATGGAAAACTCAACAAACATTTAAATTCATGTAAGGACGTAGTGTCAATCAATATCAAATGTAGTCTATAGGAAAATGAGAATGGAAAGTATCCTGAAGAAATTTTCACAATGAAAAGTTATAAAAATGTTATTTTCATTTAAATATTATAAAATGTCAACGTGAGTGATGGATATTTATATGGTAACATCTCAATATTTTATAGACTTTTACTACTTAATGAATAATTCTTTTAATATTAATGAATATAATATATATTAATAATATCCCACACATAAATATGTATTTCATTAATTCGGAAAATAAAATTTATGATATAAATACAGCCCTAATAATGGAAACAACTACAATTTGACAATAAATTTTTTTTTAAACATATATCACTGTAAATTGTGTATCATGTTGATCACCAAAAACTATCACACTCATTAAAACCACTTTAAAAAAGTGTTTAAAACATATTATAATCATAATTTCTTAAATATAATGTCGAGAAACGCAATTGTAATTGAGGTGTGTGAGGAATGAAAGAATTAAAGGATATTAAAAGATTTACTATGATCATTGGAATAATAATATGATGGTTAGCACTAGTAACCCGACCATTGGAAAATACAATAACCACAATATAGTAAAATTTCACGTAAATAATATTTTATAATAGTATTTGAATAAAATATAAATATTTAATGCTAATAAATTAATATAATGATTAAAAACATAATGGAATTATATACACATTCTTATGAATAATATTTTTTAAAAAAATTCTAGTTTATTTATTAATAATTATAATTACATATGTCAGAAAATTATTTTTATAAAATTAATTTAATTTATATAAATGGTATATTTAAATTTTTTAGGGGATGATTTTTTAAAAAAAATTAGAAAAATATCTATGTGGTGAATCATAAAAAATAAAATTTTTATTTAAGAAACATGAATTAAACTGTAAAATAAAGTATTTAATAATGAAATAATCAATTATATTCTTTTAGGATTAGGAAAAATAATGATTATTTTGAGAAATAATTTAAATAAATTTGATTATGAACCAAAAAATTATTTCCAAAGGCTAAATTATAAATAATTCTATTTATAAGAACAATGTTTTAAAATTTAAACTATCCTTTATAATAAAATTAAGATTACAGATTATAAATTTTTCAAAGGACTCTGAAACATATTTTTTAAATTAAATATATTTCGTAATTTAAAAAAAATAACTATTAAAATTATTAACTAAGAAAATAAATTTTATTGATGATTTTATTATTATTATTTCCCTGCCCTCTAGTATAAATACCCCCTCTCCCACCCCTTGGAAACCCACTTCACTTCAACTTACCAAAGAAGAATATTTTCCCAATAATAATATATTAATCCCATTATATTCTTGAGTTACTTTTGGGATTCATATAAATCCATTGTTTCATAAATTTAATGGTTATAGGAAAGTAAAAATTTCATGAAAAATGTTATTGAATGCCATCGTTTTATTTCATTATCCATTTCAAATTATCCATCTTTATATTCTCTTCTAATCCAAATCAACTTCAAAAAGATAAATAGTTTGTTAAAATTTATTTTGATAATGTTAATATCTTTTAAAATTGTTAAATATAGTATAATAATATATTATATTGATCTCACCCCATTTTTTCAATGATCTGTCATTGTCTGGTTTACCATCTACGAGGATGCTTCCAAATCTATAAGTATAACCACCATTATAGTTAGTTATAATAAATTATTTATAATAATAAAGGTATAAATATATAAATATATATGTATTAAAAATAATATAGAGTTAATTTTATCAATGTATAAATTGAAACAATGAAAATGAAAAAATTGAAACAAATTGAGATAATTTGTAGGAAAAAATAATATCAAAACCTTACTACACTAACAAAGAAAAATGAAAAATAAAATCCAATGATTATAACACATCATTACTGATAAAATTAAAAATAATTCACTACTTCTTACATGTATAAATAAATGTATGTTTTTTATATTGGAATAAAATGGTGAAAAAGTAAAAAATTAGCTAAGGTAATAGGAATATCCAACCTAAATGTTTCCTTATAGGTTGTCACCTATTTCTATATATTTATTTATTGGTTCTTTAATTATGGATTCAAAATATCATTTCACTATTAGATTCATTTTCCTTCTAGGGATAAACATCTTTTTACCTAGTTGAATATTTCTAATCCAGCAAAAGATATTTTTCAAAAACAATTTCTTTTTAAAAAGAATCTCATTGAATCCCCTTATATTTCTCTTATATTCTCATTTATGATGAACTTTTATGCCAATGTATAATATGTCTTACACATTTAGGAAAACTTATTGATTTTTAGTAATTTATTTTTTATGGAATCTTTATGAATCACATTCTTTTCTATGGGTTTATTTCAAGACTACAATTCATATATATTATCATTCATTGTGGCATGAAAAATTATGTGCAATTTATGATGTGATAGGTAGAACTATAATTATATATCCCTATAATAGATTTATTAGTGTGATATATCTCATGTTTTTTTGTGTATTTATTTTCAATGTGATTATATATTTGTTCATAATTATGATATTATGATTTACACCCAAATATATTGTGTGAACATGATGATAGATTTACTTGAAACTATGGATTGTAATTTACCACGGTGTTGTGATATTTTATTATTATTCACATACAACATTCCATCACTTTTTCAAATGATTTCCTAATTATTATGATGGTTATCCTATGTTTAATATATAATGATAATGATGATTACATTCTATGTAAAATTTATTCCTGTATCTTATTCCTTTAATTTTATTCCTCCCCTTATTGGGATTTTAGCTCGCCCCTCTCATTGATTTATATCCTTAGTGGAACATATGAAATTTGGAGAACATAAGAGGTTTAAGATGACTATGAGGAAAGACTTAAAAAATATTTATTTTCTATTATGTACCTATTATGTATTAACACAATTTTACCATTATACTAAACTTTATAATTTTAGAATGAATCATTGTTATGTTAATTAACCTAAAATGTAATATTCATGTATGAAAAATAAGGGTCACTGTAGTATGTATTATCACCAAGTATTGTTAACTTTGGAAATATAACTAGAAAATAGTTATGAAAACCCCTAAATATAATTCTATTTAAATGAAAAAAAATCATAAATATTTGTAAAGTAAGGACTTTATGGAATCCAAGAAATGAAATCCCAATATAGAAATAATAATTGTATGTGATTTGGTGTAAAATTACCTAGGGGAAATAACCTTGAAAATGAATTGTTGGGTATTGACACAATATTCAAACTTGTAATGAGTAATAGACCTTAGGGAACACTAGGTTTTACCATCATAAGAGATCAGCTTTGGTTGATTCAAATTCACGTTATAAATCATTATAAAGGATATCTAACTAACGTAACTTGTCATTATAATATTAGAAAAGGATAGAAGTAAATGATACTAGATATAATGTTTGATAAGTTGGATAAAAGTTTTAATCCAAATGTTCATGACTTCATAATTTATATTTCACACGATAATAAATTATTTATTCATGATTTATTGACTTATATTATGTTTTATACTTTTATATTTGTTAAAATAGTGAGAAACTCGTGAAAACAATAGAATAACCCATGTGAATGAAAAATATATAATTTCTTGAATATTATTCCTAATACAATGGTTGGTGGAGTATAACAATTCCTAGTGACGCATACCCAACTGTTTTTGACAATGACCATTAACTTTAACTATGTAAAATTTCCTCCATCACCCAAAAAAGAGAAACTATCCATAGATTTCTTTATGATCCAATGACCACCTACATTTTTCAGATAATTTGATACAATCTTCTCATAATTATGGGTTTACTAAATGGAATATAACTTTTTATGTTACATTATTCTAATTATGAGAAAGTTACATTAGATATCTATCATTTAGAGGGATAAAATGATCAATGTTGGGAATTGATAATGAATAAAAATGAAAAAGTTAGAATGAAATAATTTTAGAGAATTATTTTTAAGAAGGTATTTATTAACATGTTTCTCCATTAAAATCTTCAAAAAAATATAGATATAGAATTTATAGACCATATGAAAAAGGATTCTGAATCTATCACATATTGTGATGAAACTTTACCGATGAGTAAAAGGCACACCATAATTTTTTTTAGTAACAATGATAAATAAATAGATATATTCTTTAGAGGTTTCAAATAACATATCCGAAAGGATATATCAATCCAAGTCTATGAAAGTTACATATATGTAGTTCTATGTTCTGTCAAAGTAGATATAGATTTTAGATATCGGTCCCATGGACATTGATATAAGAAGATAATAATAGATGTTTATGAAGGGGATAAAATTATAACAGAATATCAATTCTTACACAAATCAATCTTTTCAAAGTAGGTATCATATAAATTTCTATATATTAATGATAAAATTCTTTAAATGGGGGATATATATCCAGGAAACTCATTAATAATGAGTATACATGAAGAATCCAACCAACATAATGGATAAAAATAAGGAACCCTTCAATACACCACCTATTGTTTAATGATTTACCTATATGTATAAATTGAATTTAAAAATACAATTAACCACATGAAGGGGATTTGAGGACAATAAATTATAGAAACCATTATAGTTGATGGAGTAAGGGAAATATTATTCCATAACTACCACTAAGGTGAATCATAGAAATTTTGTCATATAAGGTACACTAAGTATTCTCTCAATAATGAAAATATTTATTGACACTAGTTATTTACAATTATTTTTATACTAAATTCTACATAGAACTATTGAATCACATCCCTGGTATGTTGAAGTAGTGATATCCATAAAAAGACTTTTTGGTCAAATCATTGAAACCCAAACATTAGACTCTTCTCCTATTAATATATGTATGAAGAATATTCAAGAAAATATTTTAATCATTACCTTTGTAAAATTTTATTCAATAATGGAAATGGATTGGGTCTGATTATATGGATCTCACATCAATTATAGGGATAGGGAAATCTTTTTCCCTCTCCCATACCATCCCATTTTATTGTAAAAATAAATGGAAGTTCATTAATCCATTTTAGAATATATAAAAATGGTGTTAGTGTAGATATGTAGTGAAGAGTAGTATCTTTACCAAATGATTGTGTCAATAGAAAGCACCGACCTTGAGAAAATTCCCATTATAAAGGAATGTACTGATATATATGTTTTAACTAGATTCTTTGAATTCCTTTAGATTATGAGGTAGAGTTTACAGTAGAAATATAATTTGAAGCCACACCTCTCTTGAAATTCCCAAATATAAGGTCTCCTATATGATTTCAATTAAAGAATATGCAACAATGGAATTTGGAAAATGATTTCATAAACCCATGTGGCTTACAAAGGGGTTTTTAAGTGCTCATTTTCAAGAATGAAGTACACAACAATGATGTTGTAAATTGAATACCAAGATCTCATTAAGATAACCATTTAGAACAAGAATCCCCTTTAATGGATTAATTACTTGTTCAATCAACTTCGATAATATCTAAACTTCTCATTTTTGGATCCTTGTTTTGGGATCCATCATATAATGGTGAAGAGATAAATATCCATAAAACATCATTTCATATGTGATATAGACACTATGTGTTTAAAGTGAATCTATTTGGACTTACTAATTCCTCATAAATCTTCATGGACATTATGAATAGAATATTTAGAGACTACCTTGAAATATTTATGGTAGTATTTATTGATTAAATTCCTATATAATCCAAGATAATGGAGTAGCATGAATAGAATATAATGATAGATATAGGAACATCAATAAAGCTGAAAATGTATACTATTTTTAAAAACTGTGATTTTTGGACACAACCAGCCACATTCATGGGGAATGTTATCACAAGAGAAAGAATTTTTTTTATAACTCTAAATGTCAATCGAAATAGGAAAATTTCCTAGAACTATAAGTCTAATAGTAATCCACTATTTATTTGGATTATTAGGGCAGATTCAAGGGTTCTTGAGAAAATTATCAGGATTATCTTTCCCACTAACATTTTTAACATGGAAAGGGGAAATTTATATCTGAAAGTAAGATTTTTTAGAAATATTTATAGAGACAAATTAGAGGATAATGATAACAAATTTTAATATAGAGACCAAGAAATTACATGTAATTAATTTTCATTAATTGGAATTATTATGAGTCAGTGAAATTTAATGACATGTGATTCTGAGGCACGGAGAGCCTGGAATACAATTTGGAACTTTTTTTAAGGTACTTTTTCTAAATGTGTGGGTGATGATTTCAATCTATTGAATCAATGTTCGGATTAAAAATCTGAGGGCACCATTGAATCTGTAGAATCAGTATTCGCTTAAGGGATGCTAAAATTTAACCGAAAATGGTTGGATGAAAAAGTTAATTTTTGGACATTACTATGAAAAAATAATAACTCAACGAGATATTTTATTTTTTTACTTGTAACTGTTGAGTGGCAGTGGCAAGACCACTGGGTTATCAGACCATTTAATGGATGATTAAACATGGTTATGTAACTAAACCATTGCAAGAATTAGTAGGTTCATTAATGAAATTTATTAATGAACCTCATTAATTGGGTGATGGGTTGATCTCATCTTCTCTTTTATTTGTAAAAAGCTCGAGATGGGGTTTTTGGCTGTGAAGAGAGGAAACTATGATGAAGTTTAAGCGACATCTTTCACGATCATAGAATAGGCATTCGACGACCATTGGAGGATTTGACGATGAGAGCCAATGGACATGAACCTTATCCTTTGTCTGCAACACCCTTGATCGTGGACACTCTATCCTCATCCATGACAACTTCCAACAAACTCAATGTTGGGGGTTTCTTTGTTTACATATGAGTTGTTTCCTTATCGAACTGCATACCATGTTTTTATGCTAATGTGGAGGGCATGGGCCTAACGAACAAGGCCCAAACCCACCATCAAACTCGGTTATGGTTGCATTCTTTTTGGGAAACAAGAAGTTGTGGTGGAAAGGTGGAACCAAGTGCCGTGCATCATATGCATAGTCCCGGGAGGCTTGTAGGTGTAGATGTGAATAAAAAAATAGACCACCAGAGCTTCAATGGTGTCCCTTGGAAGCTATGCCAGCAGGGAGGTGCTGGTGACCAAGGGAGGTGGGGTTGTCACCCGCTGGCCGTGAAGGAACGACAGTGCCCAAAGGCACCACGACAGACAAAGGAGGATCCAACCAATGCCAATAGTGTCGAACTAGGGCGACGCGCCATAAAGGAAGACCGCTACATAGAGTTGTGTCAGAGGGTGGACCCATTCCATAGGGTCCACTATGGGCTGGTACGTGTGGACTAACCAAGTGGTTCAGTGCCATCTGGCGCTACTGCTATGTAGATCAGTGCACCACAGAGGAGGGTTGCGTCTTCGAGCCGTGGCAGAGGGCAGACTCGCGCCCGCTGGTCCGTAATGGGCTAGTCCACATAGACCGAACACTAGGTGCTCCACCAACTAGTTCCGTGGAATTGAATACACGAATGGTAGATGCCATTCAAGAGGGGAATGGACCCCCAAAGCTCGGCCTATTGGCCGAGCAGTTCAGCAGCCCTGCAGGCCGCGTCTAGCTGGGTGGGCCGGGCCAGACTAGTGGGCCTAGCCTACGTCCAACGCGGTGAGCCCGTAGCCCAGTGGGATGAGCCCGTGGACCAGTGGGCCAAACATGGACCATAAATACAAGGTCGAGCTCTACCCCTTCGGGTCGGGCCCAGCGGGTTGGGACAAGTCAGACTATACACGGACCCCTTTTTTCCCAGTTACACTTAAATATGTGTATCTACTAAACTGGATGTCCATTTGACAAACTGTATGTGGAACTAGAACCCTTAGGATGAGGTGGTCCTTTTGAGATAATCCCTGAGAGACTTGAAATAATTGGATATTGGTAGGGTTGGATCATCTGCACTAAAATTACTAAAACTTGCAGACCAGGAGTTCGGTTGATCTGTCGTCTGCTGCTATAAAACCCTTATGAAATGATAGATCATCTAGTTACTTCATTGAGGGACTATATACTGGTTTATATAAAACTAATGGATTGAGGAGTAGTTCTTTAAAGAGGACTACATGCAGAACCCGGTGATTGGTAGAGACCTGAAGATGGCTAACATTTGACTATGTGTGACTCGACGACCTAGTGGTTAGCACCTCTATGAGACATTGTAAGACTATGGTGGGGAGCATCTCTGTGTGACCTAAAAAACCCTTGATACGTGATAGGGAGGTGTACTTGAGACATTCAAGGTTATTTGGAAGAACATTTGTGGGACTTGGCAGGGCCACTATACTCGATAGAGAATGAGTTCTCCAGTAGTTGAGGTGTTCAATGATGATAATAATGATGCCTCTATTACTAACCTATAATATACTTGGTGTTAGCTGTCTTTTTCTTTGTGCGTCATGTTTGAGATCAGGATTTATGGTTTTCCCTTTGTGAAATTTGGAGAGACCATTGGGGGTCTTAGGGTTCCTTCTGGGTATTGTTACACTCGCCTCAGCAGTGTCTTCACCCGTACCTTGTTTTGTTTTGTGCAGATGATGAGAAGATTTTACTGAGTCTCGAGGATCCAGGATATGATAGTGTTTGGAGCTGACTGCTGGGCGTGGTGTGCCATAGTGATGAGTTGTACCAACCCTTCATGTAGGACCTTTGGCGGATGATCTCAACATCTTTTTTACCTTTTTGTTGTATTTCTATTTTAGTTGGGCTTGTATTATGACCCCTTTACTTCAGTACTTATATTTACACTCTGTGGTGGTTTTTAGTTGTGGTTGTACCTTTCAACATCCCTTACATTTTACTGGTGCACAGTGTGCCCTGTCAGTGTGTGTACAAGTTTTGAGGAAATCCCTTCCCATTTTAGGGAAATTCCATTCCGTTGCTAGTCTCCAACCTCAGGCCTATGGAAGATGAGCTTGGGGTAGTCACAAAATGGGCCATGTCGGACGAGTCGTGACATGTACACACACTACCCTCAAGTGTATAATTTCTTGAGACATGTAGTGATGCTGTGAAGAAAGGGTTGATTTGGGTACTCACACAAAATGGTAATGTGATAAACTATTATTCATGATAGATGAATATCCATGAGTGTAACTATTTAAAATGTAATTTAGAGTTATCAGTTGTGATATTCACTTTGAAGATTTAGTAGAAATTTTTTTATAGAGTGAAGTGTGATATATATATATATATCAAAATATTATAATGTATATATAAAAATAATAAGATATCAATATATATATATATATATGCTCAGATTTAATTAAGGATTGCAAATTTCTCTATTCAATACCATTATAGAAAGAATGATAAGGTAAGAAATAATCTTAAAAGAAAATAACTTTCTACTCTACCCATGATGCACATTAAGAAAGAACTCATCTTCATTGATATGCATTGGATTGATTTTTAAGTCATAATGGAACAGAAGAAATATTACCTTACTAAAATGATCTCCCAACCATAAATCTATGAAATGATTTAGTAAATAGGAAATTATTATTTAGAGCTTTAAAAGAAGGTGATAACATCAAAATAAATGATGTTTCATGAAATAAACATAGATAAATAATCTATAATTCTATTTAGAACTATAATTCTCATGCATTAATCACCAAATATAGTGTAATATCTATTAGATTATCCCCATAACTCATTATTATATTTCTATTTAAAAAGATACAATATGTATTTGGATCTTAGAGAGTACTACCGGTTGATAAAACACGAATAAATAGATTAGTAAATAATGATAAAAAACTTGTTAAGTCATTGTGTTAATTTATAGTGAAGAAATTCTAATGGGATAATAAAACCAATACCTATACCCACGTCAAAATTGGAGACAATCACCTTGGAATTTGATATGGGTTTTTTGAAAACATCTAAAGGAAAAAATGTATATCGTTGGTAGTGTGAAAACTCACCAATAATACCATGTCATCTATATTTGGGAAGATTTACCACATGTAATGTTTTACCCAATATATGAAAATAAAGTTATGAGTATATATGGTGCTCCACATTCGATCATATTTTATCATGATATATGGTTCATACCTAATTTCTCGGGTAGTATTCAACACACTCTAAATAATTAATTGATATTTATTAAGACCTTTCAACCTTAATATTAGGCCAATATGAAAGGATCATTGAAAAAAATTATGATATACTAATATCATGATCAATGGAATTTAAAGGAAAATGTGATCAATATCTCCCATTAGTTGAGTTATCTTACAAGAAAATACATCACATTATTATTAAAATTCCCCCACATGAATCTTTATATATGAATATATGAAGAACCCCTATATATTGTGATGGAGTTGGATAAAAAGTTTATATTTACAAAATCATGTATAAGTGATTATATATAAGGTTCAAGCCATTCATTATCACATTGAAGTTGTAAAGTGTTTAACAAAGTGATATGATGTAAATCATCGAAGTGACTGAGAGTTTTTAGTTAGAGAAAAAAATTCTTTAAATTTATCTTTAGAAAAGATTTGTTCTTTATGGAGTAAAATGAATTTTTATCCCTAGGTATATTTACCCCTTTTATATCCTTTAGTTGTTAGAATTTGTTTTATATCATCTAGCATTCCCACTAAAATTGGACAAAGTTCATTATGTATTCTTTGTATATCAATTGAATAAGTACATACTGAATCCCTCACATGTAAGTAATTAAAATGTTATAATACTAGATAACGATCTGTCTTATCAAGAAAAAATAGTGAGGATGTTGGATCATATAATTAATGTTCTAGAAAATAAGACAATATACCTTATTAAATATCTTGGAAAAATAACATGTATAAAGAAGCAACATGGGAACCATAGGAAGAAATGAAATATAAGTAATCTAATCTATTTTCAACAAAGGTCATGAGATGAAATTTTAAGGATGAAATTTCTATTTGGGGAAGAATGAATCAAACACAATATTTATTGAATTTTACTATTAATTAATTAATTTTTATCATAATTCAGAATATTATACTGTTTAAACTCATGCAATACATAATTGTTTATTTAATTAAATGGTAAATATTAAATTCAAAAAATAAATATATCTTTTAAAATTAAAATAAATACAATGTGATAATAATTAAATAAAATAAAATAATGATAACTGCAAGATATAGATAACATTGATCTCTTAGAATTATCATTCACAAAAATATCAGAGGAAAAAGGAAACCGAACATCTATAATCCAACTTCCCATTTATATCTTAAAAAGGATTAAAATTGATGTTAAATGAGGAGAATAATGAATTATAGAATTATTTATTATTTATATGAAGTAATATGACCATAATAATTGTAATATGAACATAATGAATAGTAATCTAATTGTAAAGAATATTAACTTGACAATTAGAATATTATATTGCCCTCAAAATTGTAAAATTTAATTTAAATTATATTTTTGATGACTCATTTAACAAAATTTAAATATTTTCATTAAATAGAATAAATATCAACATTAGAAAACTTAATTAATTTATAAGAATATTTTTATAAACCACATTTTTTCTTTTTTGGTAAAAGACATTTTTTGATATTAATAATAAATTTTTTTATCATAGAAAATTATTATGATATATTTCAATTTTTTTAATATAAAAATTTAAATTTTCTAAGTGTGTATTTTCTTGTAATTTTCAGAAAATAAAATTTTTTAATTGAATTGTAAAAAAATACAATATTTACGTAACCGATATTATTTCAATTATGCCATTAAATATGTAATAATGACATAATAAATTCTAGAATACAAGGATCAAACAAAAACATGTTTAATATGATAAATAATTATTGAAATTAAATTTACATGAATAAAATTTATTTTCCTATGTCTAATGTATAAAGTGTTAAATTAAAAACATTTTTTCCCATTTTTTAGATTTTATTTTGAGTAAAAAAATTAATTCATTTTATGGAGATTATTATTGTCTTAAAAACATATTATTGTTGTAAAATATTATTAAAATTTTCATATATATCACTATTATATTGTTTTCCTTATAAGTTAGGATTTATTGATTATTTTATCTTAAAACACGACATTCCTTATGTATAATTACACCTTCTTCCACCCCTTTACAAATGACTTCACTTCCACAAAATAAATTCAAATAACTAACAAATTATAATTTATTAACCCCATTATAATCTTTATGTATGTTTTGGGGTAATATATCTTCATTATATCAAAAATTTGTCGGGTTTAGAAAAGCAACAACTTCAAGAAAGTGGTAATGTCGTTTCAATTTTTTTTTCTAAAATTTCATTTTTTATTTCCCTTTACTTATATTATTTTATAATGAATACATTTTTAAAACTTTTAAACAGTATTTTAGAATTATTTTTATACTTTTAATAATCTTCAAAAAATTATTTATAATATATTAATTAATTTTATATCTCTCGCCTCCTCTTTGGATGATGTCCCATAAATAGTCAATTAACCACCCATTATGATTATGTTGACTATATACTTATCACTACTATTATGCATGTCCAAAATAAATTATTTATAATATATAATTTTTTAAATATATATATATTTTTATGCCTCTAAAAATATTATTATTAATATATAAATTTAAATAATCAAAATGAAAAAATTGTAAATAAGATTTTATAATTTTAAAGAATCCTTAATGTCAAAACATTAAACCTTTAATAAATATAATAGAAAAATAAAATGCAATGATTATAACTAATCAATAGTGAAAAAATAAATATGTTTCACTAATATTGTTTTTATTAATAATTAATTTTTTAAAATATAAGAAACAGAAATTTAATTAATGAAAATGGGATATATGGTAAAGGGAATCCCGGAAGCAACTCTTTCCTTCTTTTTTGTCTCATATTTCACATTATTTTTAGTATGGATTATTTGGTAATGGCTTAAAATATTCTTTTCACTTTTATTTGAATTTTATTTATGGGGATATAGATGTTTCTACAACATTTAAATTATTTTTAATCCAACTCTATAAATTTTTCAAAAATGAATTAGTTTTCCTAAAAAATATCATTATATCCTCTTTATTTGTTTATTTTCCACTAAAAAATAATTTTATTTAATTTAAAAATATGAAATAAATTAATCATTTCATAACCCCAAATTTAATTCGTTAATGATCTATTTATAAAATATATATTAAACTCATTTATTTTTATTGAAATATTTCATGACTATAATATTTTTAAACATATCATTCCATATAGAATGAATGATTATGTGCATTATATGATGTGATAGGGGGACCCAGAATTATATTTCCCTCTAACTAATTTGGGAATGTGATAAATCTTCTTAGATTTTGTTTATTATGCATGAAAATGATTCTTTGTTTGTATGGAATTATGATTCAATGATTTGTGTTCATATGTTATAAATATAAATCATAATATAATTTTTTACAACTATTCTTGGTAATTAACCTCTATATTTTAATGTTTCATCATTATTCATATTCCATATTCCATTCCTTTTTAGAATGATTCCCAATGTATATTTCGATGATCATATTCTTTTGATTTGATGATAATTATTGTTCACATATATGTGCCACTGATTCAGGTGCCTTATTCCTTCCAAATTATTCTTAACCTTATTGTTATTTTTATATGCTCTTTATTTTAGGTATATCATTAGGTAAAAACATGTATTGAGAAAAACAAGATAGATTTAAGATGAATATGAATAAGGATATAAACTCATATTTAATTTTTATTATGAACTCATAATATATGAACCTAATTTTCCAAAGATACAAAACCATTTTATTCTATAATTTATTACTATTATGCTATTTATAAGAAAATGGCGTAATAATCATTAATAGAGACGATGGGTTTCTATACAAGTAAATTTTCAAAAACAAATATTAGAATCATCATAATGTACACGTATTGAATGTTCATGACTCATATGTTTTGATGAATAATTTTATATAATTGGTAATGATTAATTTGTTAGCAAAAAAATACCTTCTAATATAATAATATTTATACATTATTCAGAATGCTTTATGAGAATAAATTAAATTTCAATGAACTAAATAACTTTTATGAAATAATTACACTGATGATATTTTATTTTTTGATAACCACTGCATCATTAATTTTCACTAACATGAATCAATTTTTGGTTGATTTATTTGAAGAAGATAACTTTGGAGGGTCTATATATTATCGATGGTTTCATCCCATATATAGGAGCATTATTTATTATTTTATTTTAAAATAAATAATTAAAATTTTATTATTTAATACTTAAAAAATTATTTATAAATTTATAACATTTCATTATAAGATAACATATTCATTTGATGTATTATGTGAAAAATAAATATCACCAAGAAGGTTCTATTCCCAATGGTTACCTTATTTAAAAGTGAATAATTTTTTTGGGGTTATTTGGATTTAATAGAGTTAATATTTGATCGAGTCAAATGTGTTATTAGTAAACAATGTCTTTTTCGGGTTAAAAATAATTCCTTAATGTTTCCAACATTATGTTGATAAGTTGGAAATGTATCTTTATTTTCATTAATATATTTTTATGAAATATAATAAAACGTATAAGTTCCACTGAATATTGATATTGTGAAACATATTTTGAAGGATTAAGAACATAAATGAAAACATACCTTCGTAATTGAACTCAAAATGCGACAAAGATAATACCATTGTTTAACAAGTAAATAATTTAGTGGCCTTAAAATAATAAATAATTTTAGTTTATTACATTGTTTAAATTTTTTGAAAATTATCTAAAATATGTAACAATTTTTATATGAACTTTAATAGTTATTAATTGTGGATAATTGGGCTAAACTATCCAAATATTTGAAGTATTTAGCCTGGGTTCCATTGAAGCATTCAATGAAATTTGATTCTAACAGTATCATTGGTTCCATATTTCACACTATTTACTATTATTAAGTATTTTTAACTATGAATAATTTTAATTATGAAAACTATGTTTGATACTATATACGAAAAAAACCACAAGCCCAAACAAACTACAAAATGTAATAATTAAAATATGGTCGTTATAATCAAGATGTAAAATTTATGGGAATTAATAGTATTAACTAGAATAGGATATATATATATATATATATGAACTACCAAATAAAAATATATTTTTTACTTCTTGTTAAATAGGTACTCAATTTTTAGTAAGGTTACTTTATGCTTTAGAAATAAGGTTTCTTAAAAAAATGATTTTTATTTATTTCTTAAAAGAAATTTTATAATTAATTTCTATAAATTATTTAAAATATATTTTATAAATATAATATAAATTTGGAAATCATCCTAATAAAACTTTATTAAGGTTACCATTTCATATTTTTATGAAAATATTCATTTTTATAGGGTGGTGAAAAATATCGATATTTAGTAAAAACAATATATTTTCACCCATTTGAAAATATAAATATTATATTAAAATGATTTAAAACTAAATTTAGTTAAATTATATTACTATTAATCCTATTATTTTCATTATAATCTATTATATATATCAATTTTGTTTTAAAAAATTATACATAGAAATTAATTTTTCAGAAAAATAGTTTTAAGGAACACATTGTGTTTTTTATAATAATTTAAATTTACCAGTATTAGATAATAATTTTAATTAAATTTATATATTATATATTTAAAAAAATATTTTATCACTCATATAGTATTTTTACTAGTTGCGGGATAAGAATGAATCAGGTATATACGTAAAAACTACGTTTTTTAAATGTTGTCTTCATTACATTTTTTTAATTTATTTATAATTAATTTATTCAACTTATTCCTATATATTTTTATAATTTATATTCTACATTATTTATGTGAGGTTAAATTTTTTTTAATTGATATTTTTTTTTAAAATGAATAGAAATGTTTTAAATTTTATCAACTCACTAATGGGTAAATTTAATTAATGTACGTTAAAACTAAGTGATAAGACCATAATTTATAATATTAATTAGTTTGGTATGATACTAATACAAAACTATGCACCATAGGCTCGAAATGACCTTTCTTAATGGACACTTCCCCTTGAAAATAACCCATATAATATTTAAATCAATGAAAGTTGTAAATTTTCACTCTCTTAGTTTAAAATATGTATTATATTTCCAAAAAGAATAAAAATCAAGATTTGAATGAACGTAAATGTGAAATTTTATCTCAATACAATTATCATAAATAGATATATTTTTTACAAATTTTTAATAAATTATATTTTTACCTTAAATTCATGTGCACCTCTAATACTATATTTATTTATTTTACCAAAAAAATAAATGATTTTCAAAATATTAAAATTGATATAATTTGAATGATATATTGTTTCTTATGAATTATATATATATATATTCATGTTAGAGTAGTTTTAATGGGATATTTTTTAGTTAATTTTTTTCCTTGATGTATTTAATGTCAAATTAAAATAATATATCTAAATTTAACATTAATGATACTTTATGAAAAAATATATAATTAATTATTCAAAATTAAAAATATATACTATATTCATCCATGTAAATTTAAAATGGTTTGAAACACCATATGTGGTCCATTTATCAGTCACTTTTCAATTTATAATAACATTATTAACCTTTTGTGATCACAATAGTTGTTACCATAGATAAGGTATAAAATAATTAACTAAGGGGTCAAAAAAGATAAGGATTGAAATGATATCATAAAATTTATTAATTTAATTTTATGTTTATATTTAAACAACAGAATATTTAACTTTTAATTATTTACCATATGGAATCATTTTTATTTTGAATAGTTGTTTGATATTTTAATATTTTTAAGAAATTCAAAAGATACCCCTCACCTAAATTGTAAAATGGAACCTCCTCCCATACTAGTTTACAACACTTTGAGTCATATAGATCGACCAAAACAAAAAAAAAATTAATCTTATATAAATCCATATCCAATATCATTTGGTGATTTTCTCAACAAAATACCTACCCTATATTCCTTAAGTAGAGATCTGGAGGACTTATTCCCAAGGAGAGGTAATCGTCTTTACCAAGTCTTCACATTTATTTTTTCTTCCACTTCATATTAATGTGTTTAACCCATAATAAAATAACAAATCCAATATAATAAATGTAATTATATTTTTTATTATTATGGGGCATCCATATTCCATCTCATTTACATCCTATAAAAATAGAAAAACATCACTCGTGCATACATTCTGGTTATTTTTTCCATGTAGCGATGTAATTAATTTTTCCCCACCACATAAATAAGATATTTATAAAGATTAAAATAATTATTATTTTTGAAATTTATGAAATTAATATTATATTTTTTATAATAATATCATAAATATATCATATTCCTTTTAATCCATTAAAAAACAATAACGTTCATCACGTGTATGTATAGACTACCACCTTTACGGAGCTATATGATCCATTTCAAATATAAATTTTAAATGGATGTTAATAAATATATATTTAATTAATATATATTATATATAAGACAAAAGGAAAATTTTAAAGGATTAATTATTATTCACCATTCTTTTGTTCAATTTTCCGAATAGTGAAAATAACATTCATGCTTAAGTATGACCTATCATCTCTATGAGTTGTGTAATTATTTTTTCTATCTATATCATTTATGGATGGATATTAATATCTATATATTTAATATATATATATATATATATATATTATATCTAATAAAATTCTATATATGATTTAACCATAAGAAATTTATAATTACTGGAACTACTGAATCAAAACATACTTTAAAAACAAAGCAGTTAACACAAGAAATAATGATAATAAAAAAATATTCTTATCGAATGGGTGATAAAATGAAATAAATGGAATATATATGATTTCATTGATATAAATATGTTTTTATATATGTATAGTAAGTAAACATTTATTATAAAGGACTTTAGAGATTCTATGTGACAAGTTGATCCTGAGGTAATGGCTTTCATCTCAATTTCCAATTTATTGAGAAATATATGGTATTATGGACCTATATACATTTATATGGTGCATATAATATCTTTTTTATGTAATTACCAGGAATATATATTTATTCATGATGATTATGTTTCATTTCATGTTTACTCTCTTAACGAGTTACCATATTTTCATCCAATTTTCCTCTCATTGGAACATGAATAATGAAAAGAAATGAATAAAAGAAAAAATTATATTATTTCTCCTTTTATTGAATATATATTTCATAATTATCCCTATTTTGTATAAAATTAATTCAAATTTTTTTGTATAATTATTTACCAAAATAATGATTTTAATTTGATTGAATTTTTTATTACAATTTAAATGTAATCTTTTAATCTTTTTACAAATGAGAAACTTTATGACGTTTCCAATAAATTCTTACAAGATAGGTTTTTTAAATTTATAAAACATGATCATATTATCCTCCCATTTTTATTAATATTTACTTTTAATAAAACTTTTGAGGATTATTGGGATATTTTAAAGGAAAATGTTTTACTTTGTAATTATGTTGTTTTTTTAATAAGTGATTTAAAAAATGGAGAGGTTAAAATACTAAAGAATTTTGTAATTGTCATTTAATGAAATTTCTATTCATCAATGAAAATAAAAATTTATTCAACTTATTCAACACTCAGGATATGTTTTAATTATTCCATTCTATAAAACATTCACATACATAATGGTGTCCCATAGATGTTGTTGGCCACTATCTCTAACTATAAAGGAATTAATTATCGCAAATCATTTCATATATTAAAATATATCTTTATTTATGTTAGATACTATATTATGACAAAAAATTATCTTGAATATCAGATCATTTCCTTCATATATCTATTTATTTGTTCTTACTTCTAAATAAGCATTTAATTTATTATATATGTTTAATTATGAGGACTACCGATTTATAACATTGATGAATTATAAGAATGATAGAAGATTTAAAATTTTCTATGTATGAGTCACCAAATCCAAAAAGAAGATAACACACCATCAGACATATATCTTAGAGACAGACAGATCAATCATGCATATTTTCTAATTACATGAAGTTGGCATCATTTTAAAAGACTCATTGTTGGACATGACACCAACAAATACAAGACTCACTGTTGCACATGCTACCGATGCATACGACTTATAATTTGTTCTGGTGACCTACTATTTCATGATGCTATGGATGGAAGGACTCACCGTTAGTTAAAATGATTTGCTCAACTGTCTCACTAACAAAAGGAAGGACTCACTGTTGATATGAGTCATTATTAATTCATTTGTCTTATCGATAAAAGGATACACTGACACCCAGATTCACTGATGTGGACATACTGATGCGAATGAGACACCAATACTTATGGCTAACTGATATTCATAAAAACTATTTTTTATTTATTAACCCAAATGTATAACTAACGGTATTATTTATACAAATTATTGTTTCTAGCATTATTTATTGTTTTCTATATGAATTTTTTCATACAGTACATGGTATGATGAGCTGATGCACATGGAACGTACATGCTATCTATCATCCATTGAAAATAAGAAGGATTTTAAAAAGAAATAATATAGATATAACACAGAGAGCTGAGTGTGGTTGTGCTTGTTTGCAAGGGATACATACTTAAGAACATCAACTCTCATTCAACTACTGTGATATGAAGAACAGAAGAAGACATGGTAATCTCATTCAAGGTGAACTCCAAATTGAAAACTAACTTCAACATCTCAAGATGAAGAAAAAAAATACCTGAATACCCATATATTTACCTTGAATCCAGACTACGATACTCCATTTTGGATTTGAATTTCATGAGAGGACTCAAACATCATTTCCACTACATCAAATGAGTCTAAAGCTTCAATTAATAACACATAAGGACTTCTAAACCTTATTCAAAATCGTTATCTATGTTTTGTTTTTTTACATTTTTTTAGAGTGTGTGTATTTGTCTGTTACACACATTGGAACTTGATCATAACTGAAGGACTCTTGATAATCTCAAACTCACTCTCTATTTTACTATTTATATCCCACGGAGAATAGTGGAAGAGGTCATGTGTGACCTGTTTATTGTTTTTAACAAAAATAATTGTGGTAGAGTTCATGTGTGACTTGGAAAACCTTGGGTTCTATTGTGAACCCCAATCCATAGTGTGCATAAAAATGTTAATTAATTTAAAATGCTTGGTGGCAGGTGATCACCAAGTAGAGAGGACTAAGTATCACCTTGAGACTGAACATATTGTTTATTTCTGATGTGTTTTACTCTTTAGTTTTACTCTATTTTATCACAATTTCATAAAAATAAATTGGACTTTGATAGTTAATTTAGCAGGTGTTTATAACTGTTTTGAACTAGTAGGTTAGATTCAAAATATGTATTAGTCTTTAGATTAAAAGAACTGTGAATGAATCATTCTCTTGAGAAATTAATTGAATATTTAAGACTCATATATATTTTATAAAATCATAAATAGACTGTGTTTTTAATTGGTTAATTTTCAAGGAAACAATTTTTAACATAAATTTTTATAGATACTCAATTCATCACCCTCTAGAGTAATCCACTCTGACAAACATTTCATATCAGAGGATTTTATTCAAGTAAAGGTTCTATTTTAAAATAATTTCATTCAACTCTGATTTTAGTTTTACTTTAAAGATCTATAAACTTGTATTATTTCTACATTTATAGCTATTTATAATATCATCTTTATTATGGAAAATATACTGGAAGCTTCTACTACCAACAAACATTTATTCTTTAATGAAATAAATTATGCCCAATGGAAAATTAAAATGAAAATGCATTTATAAAGTATGGTTTTTTAAATTTGTACTTCAATCTTAGATGAGTATATGATTCCATCTACTACTATAACATCTTGGGATGACTTAAATAATTCTAGTTATAACAATAATTTCAAATTCATGAATGTGTTATACATCTTTCTAGGAGACGAGGAAATTGACAGAATTTTTGCATGTAAAACAACCTATGAAATTTGGTATACTTTGTCCCTTTAACATGGAGGAACATCACGTGTCAAAGAAATGGAACATTAAAAATATACTATTAAATATAATAACATTAAGATAAAGCCTGATGAGGCTATTTCTAATATGTTTCTCAGGATCAATGAAATAGTAAATATTATAATCACTCTGGGAAAAGATGTTACTACTTAAGAAAAAATAATGAGGATTCTCATATGCATACTTGAGAGGTGGAGAGTAACCTCTCTCTCAATTATAGAATCATGTGACATTAGAAAATTGACATTAAATGAACTCATTGGAAAGATGATGATGTATGAAGAGGAGATGATATTCAATAAAGAATAGGAGGATGAACCCAAAAGAAAATCTGTGGCATTTAATAATACTACCTCTAAGAATAAAAAAAATAAAAGGTTCTAGTCTCTGTTGAAAGCTTCAATACTAATGTATACACATATGATAGTGATGGATAGATGGCTCTGTTGGCTAGGAGATTTATAAAATGTTATAAAAATAAGAAGTTATTCATAAATCCCAACTATAAAGGAAGATATGATAAAAAGGGAAGTTGGATGAAGGGTTGGAAAAGAAATGAAAAGTCTCATGAGATAGTATGCTGTGAATTTAAGAGGATGGGACATGTCAAATCTATCTTTCCTAAGTTCAAATAGAGAAATAAGTATGATAATAATGATAGAAAATATAAGAAATCTATGAAGGCCATGCGGAGTTCTTATGAGGATAGCTCCAATGAATTAGAATCATCTCATGATGAGAAATATAACATCAAAAATATGTGTTTTATGATAGACACATCTGAGGTAACCATAGATTCAACTGAACATAATTCTTATTATTCTGAAAATTAATGTGTGAATAATAATATTACAAACGTCAAACTATTTGAATATTATGACATGTTGGAAAAGATAGGTAATTAAATAATGGATAAGCATAAATCTTTAAAGAAACAATATTTTGTTAATGTAACTATTATATCTGATGTTATTACTAAAAAAGAAATAAATTGTCAAATGCTTAAATAAAACAATGACTTAAACATGTCTAATGAGCAATTGAATAATTATTTAGAAAAGATTACCATTGGGAAAGACACTCTTACTCAAATTTAGTGTAAAAAGATAGCTCCAAAGTACACATCTGGTATTGGATATCAACCTGGATAGAGAGACTTATCTAAAACCCATTTTATAACTTAATAGAGAAAATTTGTTCTTTTACCTAAAAATTAAAGCTCTGTTTCTTGTAAAAGTTCTGAATAATCTTTTACTGCCTCATGTTTTTCTGGACCAAATAGAGTTTATTTTTCAAATATGTTGCATAATACTTATAGGAAACCCATAAAAGAAAATATTAGTACCTAAATCATTGATTACTAATGTCACTGGACTGAAACAAATCTGGGTACCAAAATATGATTTTGTTTGATTATTCTGTAAGAAATCTATCTGAAGAGATCTTACAAGAGTCAATTTCACTTGGACAGTAGATGTTTAAGACACATGATATGAGACTACTCATGCTTCAATAATCCCACCAAAATTGATGGAGGACATGTCACATTTGGTGACAATGGAAAAGGAAAAATCATCGGCCTAGGCCGGATTGGTAACTCTAACATAGTTCTAATTTCTACAGTACTTTTTGTAGATGGATTAATGTAAAATAATTTTAGTATTTAGAAATTATGTGATGATGGATTTCATGTTATGTTTAAAAGTGATGCTTTCTATTTTTTAACTCTAATGATGAATTATTATTTTCTGATTTCAGAAATTAAAATGTATATTTAGTTAATTTAGATTCTTTAGTCTCTCAAAATGTTTCTTATTTAAGTGCCTTTCATAAAGAGTCTTCTCTTTGGCATCAGAGATTAGAACACTATAATGTACACTCTCTTAGAAATAATAATACAAAATTTCTAATCAAGGTTCTATCCAAACATGAGTATCCAAATGTCAAATTCTATACTCCTTGTTAAAACAGAAAACATCACAAGATATCTTTCAAATCAATGAAAGTTGTTTCAACTTCTCAACCATTGTAGTTGGTTTACATGGATTTTTTTGGACCATATCATGTTTCTAGTTTAAATGGGATATACTATGTCGATGTTCTTGTGGAATACTATTCTAGGTATACTTATACTTATTTCTTATCTCAAAAAATTGTAGCATGTACTTACTTCACCAAGTATGCTAAAAATGTTGAAAATCATGGTGGAATTAGAATTAAATCTCTAAGAATTTATAATATATGTGTGTTTGAAAATCAAGAACTTGAATATTTTTTCTCACACAATTGCTATATTCATAAGTTTTCTGGCCCTCGGACACCACAAAAAATGGGGTTGTAGAATGAAGAAATAGGACCTTGCATGAAATTTCTAGAACGATTATTCAGAATATAATTTACCTATTTACTTATAGGATGAGGCGATGAATATATTTTTATACATAATTAATATATTCTCAATTAAACCTATCCTGAAGAAGACTCTTTATGAGTTATGGAATAATAGAAAACTCAATGTTAGTCATTTAAATGTTTTTTTTACAATGTATATATTCCTAATAAATAGAAAAATCTTGAAGAATTTTCATCCAAGAGTGATGATGGAATCCTCATTGGTTTCTCATCCTCCAGTAAAACCTATAGGGCCTTTCAGAAAATAACCAAGTGTGTGGAAAAATTTATGAATATAAAATTTGATGAAACTGATCCACATTAACTTATGACCTCTCTAAACAACCAGGGGGATGATATATCAAATCTTAAAATAAATACAAAATCATATAATCCATATGTCAGTAAATCTATAAAATAAAAAAATTCTAGAAATAATTCAGAATCTGAATGTGATGAACCTAAACATAAAGATCAACCTGAAATAACTAGCCCTTCCTTTTTTAGAGCAACTAGAACTCTCAGGACCCGTCCTCTAGATGTTGTTGTTGGATACTTAGATAAACGAATAAAAACTATATATTAACTTAGAAATCCAGTTGAGCATCAATATTTCTTTTCAATGAATAAACCTAAGAGAAACAATGATGAAATTAAATATGAATTTTGGGTGATGGATATTCAAGAAGAACATAATCAGTTTGAAAGAAATAATGTTAGGAAACTTGTGGATAGACCCAAAGAGACCATAAACATAGGAACTAAGCAGGTGTTTAGAAATAAAGTAGATGAAGATGATAATATTGTTATAAACAAAGCTGTATTATATTCACAAGGTTATATTCAAGAGGAAGGTATTGACTATGAAGAAACCTTTTCAGTTGTTGCGAGACTTGAAGCCATCAAAATCTTGCTTGCCTACACTGCCCATCTTAATTTCCAACTGTATAAAAGGTATGTTAATAGTGAATTCATAGATGGATATATATTTGATGATGATTTGGTTGAAGAACCCCCTAGTTTCAAAAACCCTCATTTTCAAAATCATGTTCTCAAATTGACAAAATCATTATATGGTTTAAACCAATCTCTAAGAGCTTGGTATGATAGATTAAGTAATTTTCTTATTTCAAAAGGTTTTACAAAAGGAATTGATGATCCTAATATTTTTATAAAGTGAATGTATAAAGATGTTTTAGTAGTCCAAATATATGTTGATTATATTATTTTTGAATCTTCAAGAAATTATTTATCTATTAAATTTGAAAAAATGATGCAAAAAGAATTTGAAATGAGTTTAATGGGCGAACTCAAATTCATTCTTGGATTTCATAATTATTAAAATAAATAAGGTATCACTTTAAATCCATATAAGTATAAAAAAAAGATAATTTAAAAATATTTGGATTTGGTATCATTAAATGTAGTGACACTCCCATGAGTACAAATTGTATTTTGGATCTTGATGAAGATGGTAAATATTTTATTCAAACAACTTACAGAGGAATGATTGTAATCTTTCTCTACTTGACTACTGGTAGTATAGTAACCTATAAATTACATAAATTGTTATTACATCAAAATAGAATCACACTTATTACAACATATAACAAAATCATGAAAGGACCGTATAGTTATAGTGTCTTTAGAAACTAGGAAACATAAACAACTGGTTCATAAATCATCTACATTATCTCCCTTTTATTTTATCATATCTAGAGTCACATTTGGCATATCTTACTTAATACCCTTCTCGCTGACTAGGGGAAAATAAAACATACAAAAGGGTGAGCTCAAATACTCAGTAAGGGTAAACAAAGTAAATATCAATCACTTAATATTCATAAGAACATAAAATTTTGAAAATCATAACCTGAAAAATAGATCATAATATCATGACATGGGATAAATCATAGTAGTGAAATATAATCCCAATAATCATAACATAAAACATGAAACTTTCTGGCATACACACATAATCATAGATAATCATTTCTTATTAGACAACACTCATTTCCAAGACTATCCTAGCAAACAAATTCCATTTCTGAACCAAGTTCACTCCTTGTTTCAGTTATGTATCACTGAACCGGATTAACCTGCCATTCTAGCCATTGTCTATCTCATGAGATATAAATATTTACCCAATTAATTGGAGAGATATATATGTCCCAACCATATCATAATGATATCATTCTTATGGGTGCCACAAGATCATAAATAATACATCATATCATAACCCATGTAATAAAAATGGGATTCTTAAACATCAGGCCATCATAATATAATCCATATAAGATAAAAGGGCATCATAAAAATATTTCCATTATAACATAATCAAATCAATGTAAAAATATGGATAGAAACAGAACCCTATATTATCTTAGATGGAAAATAATTTTGATAAAACACTTAAACTCCATTCTTGAGGAAAATATCCTTTCTACTTCAAAAACATTTTTCCTTTCTTAACATGTCATACAATTTTAAACTAAAAGAAGTTGATTAAAAATAAACTTCAAAACTTTTAAAGGAAGCTTAATGGAAATAATGTCCTATGAAATCATAAAAATCCAATCATGCCGTATAAGTTAAAAATAACATTTTTCTCGTACTTTAGCCGGAAATGTCAAAAAGTACCTCGTACTAAAAACGACAAAATATTTCCTTCATTTCTTTTAATAAAAAATCACCAATGAGTAAAATTTGAGTTAAAAATTTATATTAGGATAAAAATAATATTAAATATTGAGGAAACATGGACGTGGATGAAAAATATTTCCCAATAAATTCTAAAGTATAATCAATCTCGGATAAAAATGAGATTGCGAGATTTTCCCTTACCTTAGGTCTAATATGCTTCATATATATCTGAACCTCCTGTATAATGATTTAAATAATTCCATTGACTTATTATAGAATCATATCCATTGTTATGATATCATATATGGTCATATTCTTATCTTTTTATTAATAATATTTCATTGCTACTTGTTATTCGGGTGTTCATTGCTTTATGTTCTTATGCGTGTTTTGTCGAATAAATTCTTATTATTCATTTTAGTTCATTGATACATCATTTACAGAATGGTATTAGTATAATATATATCATATTTATTCATTCAATTAATTTATATAATCAATATTCAATGAAAATCATGTAGAACGAGTCACATCATATCGTGGAGATGGTAGGTCGTACGTACGCACGAGCGATGATATCATTCCCATGTTTGTGGAATTGTATTGATGTGAATGATAGAATATTTCCAAATTACTATCATGTCATAATAACCATATATAGTTATTCTTTACACCATTATACCCATCCATGTAAGGTTGTGTTGGAAAAATAGATTACACCACGGTGTGGAGACGGTATTCCGTACGTACGCACGCGTGGTGATTTTGTTTTTCGTATGATGGATAGAAGGTGAATTAGGGTTTTTTGATATTTATAATAACATATGATTATATTAGTGATACTTATGTTATTATTTTATTGTGAAAAAACAAATGAATAATAAGTAAAAGAAGAAATGAATTTCAAAGAATTGGTTAAGGATATTACCGCTTCTTTGACGCGCCTCTTCTAAACCTCCTCTTATGGAACTAAAGTTGTTCTTTGAAGAAGACCAGAACCCCTATTATGTTTCTAGGGATGTTGAGAATAGAAATTTTCAGGGATTGGCCGAGCATGAAGGCTCTAAATTTTGTAAAGAGGAGAGGGAGGAGGTTCCCTTTTATAAGGGAGGAGTGGGGCACCTTAGGAAAAACATAAAATATTATTTTATAATAAAGTCATATTCTGATATTAATATCTCAAAATTGATTTATTAATAATTTAAGGGGGGATATGTCTAAATACTCTCAAAAAATTGGTTTTATACAAGTTTATGTTACTATTTTAACCTTATCATTTAGATTTAACTCTAAGTAAAATAATTTAACTTTTACCATGTCTTCAGGTTTTCTTACACTATATGGTCAATAAACATACTATAACAAGCCAAACGTACCCCAAGTGTTTCATTATTAATATATATAACCTTATCTAAGTCATGTTTTCGAACTTTATATTTTTAGGAATAAAATAACAATTAATAATATAATATTTGTTTTAAAAACTCTTTTTTGTCAATATTGACACTATTTGGTAATTTATTTTTGTAAAACATATAACTACATGATTAGTTCAGAAAAAATTAATTAAATCAATACTAACATGTCATATTAACCTATAAAATTAGTTTAATTCATAAAAAGACTCAAATTAAATTTATTTGGGTATTCATAATATCAATTATGTTATTATTTCATTAATAAGGTAATTAGTGCATCATTATTGTGTCAAAAATAAATTAAATTATTTAGTGTAAAAAAATTATAAATAAAATACCACTATGTAGTAAATATTGTTATATTTCTAATGAATATTTATAGTAGAATTTAACTTATGAATAAACCTATATTAAAAATGTCCTAGTTATTAAACATTGATTTTAACTCTTTTAACTCTTCTTTAAATAAAATAATAATAAGTGTCCTAATCTAATCCAAGTCAACCTAAATGGTCATATTTTATTCCTAAGGTTTTTTTGGTCGAATTAAACTAATCCAATATAATTAAAACATGTGTTAGGGTAATAATAATATCATTTTTACCCATAATTGCCCAATTTACTTTTAACCTTGGTAAATAAAAGTAAAAAGTTACTATTCACCAAAATTATTTTTATCTTATTGAACAACATTGTACTCTTTGATATTAACCGTGTCTCTTGGATTTTCTAAATTCAACTCACAGAAGCGGTAAAATGATGTTTTATGTACAATTACAAATGCTCCTAGGTGGTGGGTAAAAGACGGTAAAATTTTCGATAAAATTTTTATGTATCTATATTATTATAAAATGACTCCAATGGATTACATTGAACATATATAGGTATTATGTATCTATTTTGACCTAAAATAAAATTAAATAAAAAATCATTATTTAAATAAAAAGATGGATTTAACCAATAACTCATTGTTTTCACTATTCATCAAAAATTGAATATTTTCAGAAAAATTCCAAAAATTCACCCTAGGCTAATTTCGATATTCCAAATCCAAAAATGATGTTCATATTGGAAGATAAAATTTCAAAAAGTGGGTATTACTATTCCTAACGGCTAGTTTATATAATATTTTAATAACATATCATTGTTTAGTGAAACTCTGTATTGCGTACAACACAAGCTATCGAGGAAGGTTGCTCTTCCGTGTAACGCAAGCCAAGACAATGTTGTGTGTAGTGAATGATTCCTTTGGTGATTCATATAACATAATACATAAAAACAAATTATTTCTCATAAAATCTCGGGTGTTGCATTCTACCACCCTTAAAATGAATTTTTCCCTTGTAATTCGTCACATTGTAACAAACATATGAGGATACTTCTCCCTCATCATATCCTCAAGTTTCCATGTAGATTCTTCTAATTGGTGGTTCCTCCATAAAACTTTCACCAATAGAGTGGTCTTGTTCCATAACACTTTTTTACTACGATCTAGAATTTCTATCGGCTGTTCTTCATAAGAAAGATCTTGGTCCAACGGTAAAACTTCTTAGCAGAGTAAATGTGAAGGATTGGGTGTGTACTTTCTCAGGAGAGATACATGGAACACATCATGATCTTGAGATATATTCGGTGGAAGTGCCAATTGGTAAGCTACCTTCCCAACACGATCCCATAATTCAAAAGGACCAATATACATAGGGCTCAACTTTCCCTTTATTCCTAATCTCATTACTCTCTTCCAGGGAGATATTCGTAAGAACACTTAATCACCCACTTTAAACTCTAGGTTTTTTCTTCAGTTATCGGCATACCTTTTTTGTCGACAATGATCTACTCTTATGTGTTGTTTAATAGATCTGGCCTCATCTTCCATCTGATCAACAAGATCAGGTCATAATAGCTTTCAATCACCAACATTATCCCAGCAAGTTGGAGTTCTTCATTTCTTTCTATAGAGAGCTTCATAAGGAGACATCTGAATACTGGATTGAAAGCTATTATTATAAGAAAATTCCACCAAAGGTAGGTGTGGATCCCAACCACCGTTGAAATCCATAGATCAAGCTCTCAACATGTCTTCTAGAGTTTGAATTGTGCTCTTAGACTGACCGTCTGTTTGAGGATGATAGGCAGTGCTAAAACTCAACTCTGTATCTACAGTACACTGAAGACTTCGCCAAAACTTAGAGGTAAACCTCAGATCCCGATTAGATATAATGGAATGTTGTACTCCATGAAATCTTACCACTTACTTTACATATATCCTAGAAAGCTGGTCAATAGAGAAATCTTCTCTAAAAGTAATGACGTGTACTGACTTCGTAAGATGATCAACTATAACCTATATAGAATTGTTGTCTTTGGATGTTTTAGGAAGTCCAGTAAAAAAGTCCATAGTGATGTTTTCCCAGATCTATTCCGGTATGGGTAATGGTTGTAACATCCCCTTAGACTTCTGTCTCTCAGATTTAACTTATTGACAAACCAGGCATCGAGAGACATATTTAGCAACATCTATTTTCATGCCATCCCACCATAAGTACCCTTTCAGGTCCCTATACATCTTCGTGCTTCCAGGGTGAAAAGAGAATGAAGAACTATATGCTTCATCCAATATTTCTTCTTTAATTCTAGGGTGGGAGGAACACAAACCCTATTCCCCAAACTTATTATTTCATTACAATCAATGTGGAATTCAGGAAAATTTCTCACCATCTTTTGTAACTCTACGTCTTTTTCTGTACCTCTTTAATCTTCACATGTATATATGGTTGAACATTCATTTGATAAAGATAGGATTTTTCCCCTTCCATTATAATTCCAACATCCATCATTTTTAAATCCATAAATATATGATCTTTTGTGATCCTCATCATGGATAAGCTAGCATGGTCTTGACAACTTAATGCATCTTCCACCCTGTTTTCTTTCATAGGGTGGTAATGAATTGAGAAGTCATAATCCTTAATCAGCTCCAACCATCTTCTTTGGCACATATTTAGCTCCTTTTGTGTGAAAATATACTTCAAACTTTTATGATCAGTATAAATATCACACCTTTCACCATAAAGATAATTCCTCCAAATCTTTATTGCAAAGATTACCACAGCTAACTCCAAATCATGAGTTGTGTAATTTTTCTCATGTATTTTCAATTGTTGTGAGCCATAAGCTATCACCATATCGTTTTTCATGAGAACACACCCCAATCCCTTCTTGGATCAATCATTGTAGATCACAAACCTTTCTCCACTACAAGGCTGTGTGAGCACATGTGCACTGGATACTCTTCTTTTTAACTCCATGAAATTCTCTTCACACCCCTCTGTCCAAACGAACTTAACTCCTTTTTGAGTCAACCTGGTGAGTGTATTAGATAATCATGAAAAGACTTTCACAAAACGTCGATAATATCCAGCCAAACCAAAAAAAACTTTAGATCTCAGTTACTGTTGTTGGTCTTGACCATCTTTTAATAACATCTGTTTTTTATGGATCCATAGATATCCCCTATATTGAGATTATGTGACCCAGAAATGAAACCTTTTGAAGCCAAAATTCACAATTGGTAAATTTGGCATAAAGCATCCCCTTTCTTAGTGTCTTTAATACAATTCTTAAGTGATATTAATGTTCTTCCTTTCTCTTTGAATAGATAAGAATATCGTCTATAAATACTACCAAAAACTGATCAAGATAGTCTCTAAAGACTCTATGCATTAGATCCATGAAGATATCAGAGGCATTAGTAAGACCAAATGGCATCACTGTAAATTCATAATGTCCATACCTTGTACGGAATGCCATCTTTGGTATATCCTCCATTTTTACCCTCAATTGATGATACCCTGAATAAAGATCAATATTGGAAAAGTATTGAGCTCCACGTAGTTGGTCAAATAGTCATCAATGCATGGGAGAGGATATTTGTTCTTGATAGTGATCTTCTTAAGTTCTTGATAATCAATGAAGAGTCTCATTGGTCCATATTTCTTCCTAACGAACAGAATAGGTCCTCCCCAAGGTGATGCACTAGTGCGTATGAATCCCTTATAAATATTCTCTTGGAGTTGCTTCTTAAAATCATGCAACTCAGTTGGGGCCATTCTATAAGGTGTCCTTGAAATGGGCATATCACCTGGTATGAGTTCTATTTAAATACAACTTCAAGATTTGGTGGAAGACATGGCAATTCCTAAGGAAAGACATCATCAAACTGACGTACAATGGGTGTATTATTAAAAGTGAGTTTTTCTCAAACCATTTGAGATAAATAACCTTCATTTATTGGAATAATGACCCATAATATTGAAGAAATTTCCACGGGAAGGTTATATTTATCCTCACATCGATAGATGATCGTTGATTGATTAGGAATATAAAATGCGACTTCCCTTCTTTGGAAATCGATATGACATCCATATAAGGAAATCCAATCCATGCCAAGGATCACATCAAATTCCACTATAGGAAGGATCATAAGATTTTCAGTAAGCACATTCCCACAAATTTCAATTGGAGAAGAATTTTAAACATTTTATGCGACTATTGTTCCATCAGGGGTCGTCACAGATAACTCAACATCTAATTATTGAGGTAATACAGCGACACCCTTATCAAATTCTTCAAAAATAAAAGTGTGGGTGGATCTCGAATCAAAAAAACCATTTTCTACTTTAGAGTGGATGGAAAGTGTACCTTTCACCACTTCGTTATCGTACTCCACATCACTGATAGAAATCACATGTTACTTTCCTTTTTCGTTGGCCTTAAGAGTTTTTTGACGTCGATCATCATCAACAACCCTTGGATTTTGGCATTGATTAGAATAATGCCCCATTTTCTTGCACTTGTAACATTAAAGTGTAGGAGGTGCATTCTGTGTAGCCTTTTCATTGATTGCATCACTAGAAATATTTTTCCCATCATTGCGACATTCAACAGCCCTATGACCTTCTTTTCCACATTTGAAACATTTACATGTCCTTTTAAGAAAATTCCCACCATGTTTCATTCCACACATTGAGCATAAGGGAAAACTCATTTTCTTTTCAGTGTGGTCTTTAGATTTCCCTTTGAATTCCATTTTCCATTTTTTATCAAAACCATATGACTGATGGGATACTCCAATATCCATCTCAACCATGAGAGAACATTGAACAATTTCCTCGTAGCTATTGAAGTCCCTTATGGCCAACTCCCTTCGAAGACTTTGTTTTATGCCACTAAAAAATCGATCGATCTTACTCTCAGGTTGGATAATAATTCTGGAAGCATACCTTACAAGTCTTGTAAAAGTTTCTTCGTAGGTACCAACAGAATCATCATCCTTTTTCTTTAGTTAAAGAAACTCCTTCTCCATCTTTGTTCGAAGAGTAAGAGGGAAGTGCTTATTGAAAAACTAGTTCTTTAACTCGTCACATTCCATGGATTCAATTTCATCTTGGGGCCTTGTATTATTGACAAGATTCCACCATTGATAAGCTTCACCTTCCAAACGATATACTACTAATATGAATTTATCATGTTCAGAACATTATAGAACTGAAAATACCTTTTCAGTGGTACTGGTCCATTGTTCAGCCACTAATGGATCAGTAGACCCACTGAATGAGGGTGGACGCTTCCTCATGAAGGATTCAATAGAATATTTCCCCTTCCTTTGCTCTTTTGGAATTCTTGCATGATTCGTATCTTGAGAAAGTTGTGCGAGCATGGATAAAATATTTTTCATTCCATCTCCAATAACGTTTGGTTTCTCAAGGGGACAATCATTGCATTTCCCATCACATTCAGCATTAACACGGTTCTTTCAGGTTCTGTACATTGACTAAAACCAAGAATAATAGTGTGATCAACACTAATTATAACAGGAAAATAACATAATCAGTAATAAAATTTTACACTTCAGGTCTTATTATAGGTTACTCATGCCCATTTCTAAAACACTAATATTGTTTTCTATGCTTAGACATATCCTTAGGGTTCATACTAAGGTTTTCACATCCTAGTATTCAATGGTTGACTATACCTTTCCTCTAATACCAACTATAGAAACCCATAAATTAAATACATTGTTATTACTTCAAAATTGAAGCACACTTATTACAACATATAACCAAACCATGAAAGGACCCTATAGGTATAGTGTCTTTAGAAACTGGGAAACTTAAACAACTAGTTCATAAATCATGTACACCGTCTCTCTTTTATTTTATCATATCTAGAGTCCCTTTTGGAATATCTTACTTAGTACCCTTCTCCATAACCTCGGGAAAAGAAAACATACAAAAGGGTTAGCTCAAATGCTCAGTAAGGGTAAACAAAGTAAATATCAATCATATCATATTCATAAGAACATAACATTTTGAAAATATTAACCTGTAAAAGAGATCATAATATCATAACATGGGAAAAATCGTGGTAGTGAAATGTAATCCCAATTATCATAACATAAAACATGTAAATTTTTGCCATACACACAAAATCATAGAGAATAATTTCTTAGTAGTCAAGACTCATTTCCAAGACTATCCTAGTTGATAAAGTCCATTTCTGATCCGAGTTCACTCCTCATTTTAGTCATGTATCACTGAACCGGATTAACCTGCCGTTCCATCCATGTATATATCTTTAGATATAAATATTTTCCCAATGCATTGGAGGGAGATATAGATCCCACCCATATCATAATGATACCATTCTTATGTGTTCCACAAGATCATAAATCATAAATCATAGCATAACCCATGTAATAAAAATGGGATTCTTAAACATCATTCCATCATAACATAATCCATATAATATAAAAGTACATCATAAAAATAATTCCATCATAACATAGTCAAATAAATGTAAAAATATGGATAGAAACATAACCCTATATTATCATATATGGAAAATAATTTTGATAAAATGCTTGAACTCCATTCTCGAGGAAATATCCTTTCTACTTCAAAAACATTTTTCCTTTCTTAACATTTCATACAATTTTAAACTAAAATAATTTGATTAAAAATAAACTTGAAAACATGTAAAGGAAGATTCATGGAAATAATGTTCTATGAAATCATAAAACTCCCTTCATGCCGTATAAGTTAAAAACATTTTTCTCGTACTTTGGCCAGAAAAGTCAAAAAGTACCTCATACTAAAAATGGAAAAAAATCCTTTCATATCTTTTAATAAAAACTCGCCATTGAGTAAAATTTGATTTAAAAAATTGTAGGAGAATATAAATAATATTTCATATTAAGGAATCATGGATGTGGTTGATAAATATTCCCCAGTAAATTCTAATGTGTAAACAATCTCGGATAAAAATGAAATTGCGAGATTTTCCCTTACCTTAGGTCTGATATGCTTCGTATGTATCCAAACCTACATTATAATGATTTAAATAATTTCATTGACTTATTATAGAATCATATTCATTGTTATTATATCATATATGGATATAATCTTATCTTCTTATTAATAATATTTCATTGCTACTTGTTATTCGGGTGTTCATTGCTTTATGTTCTTATGCGTGTTTTGTCGAATAAATTCTTATTATTATTTTTAGTTTATAGATACATCATTTACAGAATGTTGTTAGTATAATATATATCATATTTTTTCATTCAATTCATTTATATAATCAATATTCAATGTAGATCATGTAGAACGAGTCACATCACATCATGGAGACGGTAGGTCGTACGTACGCACGAGCGATGATATCATTCCCATGTTTGTAGAATTGTATTGAATTGAATTATAGAATATCTCAGAATTAGTATAATTTTATAATAACCATATATAGTTATTCTTTACACCATTATACCCATTAATATAAGGTGGTTTTGGAAAAACTGATTACACCACAGTGTGGAGACGGTATTCCTTACATACGCACGCGTAGTGATTTTGTTTTTCATAGGATGGATAAAAGGTGAAATAGGGTTGTTTCATATATATAATAACATATCAGAATATTAGCGATAATGATGTTATTAATTTGTTATGAAACAACAAAATAAGAAGAATTAGAAGAAGAAATGAATTTGAAAGAATTGGTAAATGATATTACCTCTTCTTTGACGTGCCTCTTCTAAACCTCCTCTTAGGGAACTAAATATGGTCTTTGAAGAAGACCAGAACCTCTATTATGTATCTAGGGATGTTTAGAAGGAAGATTTTCAGGGTTGTTTCTGAGCTTGAAGGCTCAAAATTATGTAAAGTGGAGAGGGAGGAGGTTCCCTTTTATAAGGGAGGAGGGGGAACCTTAGGAAAAACATAAAATATTATTTTATAATAAAGTCATATTCGGTTTTTAATAGCTTAAAATTGATTTATTTAGAATAAAAGGTTGTTATGGGTATAAATCCTTTCAACAAAAAGGTTTTAGACAAGTTCATGTTACTATTTTAACCTTATCATTAAGATTTAACTCTAAGTTAAATAATTTAACTTTTATTGTGTCTTCTTGTTTTCTTACACTATATGGTTAATAAACATACTATTACAACACAAAAAACCCGAAGAGGTTCATTATTAATATATATAACCTTATCTAAGTCATTTGGCCTAATATTATATTTTTAGGAATAAAATAACAATTAATAATATAAAATTTGTTTTAAAAACTATTTTATGTCAATTTTGACACTATTTGGTAATTGATTTTTTGTAAAAATTATAAAAGCATGAATAGTTCGAAAAAAATTAATTAAATCAATATTAACATGTCATATTAACATATAAAATTTGTTTAATTCATAAAAAGTCTCAAATTACATTTATTTGTGTATTCATAAAATCAATTATGTTAATATTTCATTAATAAGGTAATTACTGCATCATCATTGTGTCATAAATAAATTAAATTATTTAATGTCGAAAAATTATAAATAAAATACCATTATGTAGGAAATATTTTTATTTTTCTAATGAATATTTATAGTCGAATTTATATTATGTATAACCTATATTAATAATGTTTTAGTTATTAAACATTGATTTGAAATCTTTTAACTCTTCTTTAAATAAAATAATAATAAGTGTCCTAATCCAATTGAAGTGGACCTAAATGGTAATATTTTATTCCTAAGGTTGTTTTTGGTCGATTTAAACTTCTAAAATAGAATTAAATCATGTGTTAGGGTAATAATAATACCATTTTTACCCTTAATTGCCGAATTTACATTTAACTGTGGTAAATAAAAGTAAAACGTCACTATTCACCAAAATTATTTTTATCTTATTGAACCACATTTTACTATTTGATATTAACCGTGTCTCTTGGACTTTAAAAATTCAACTCAAAGAAACGTTAAAAATGAAGTTTTATGTACAATTGCAAATGCTCCTAGGAGGTGGGTAAAAGACGGTAAAAAGTTCAATAAAATTAATTTGTATCTATATTATGATAAAATTACCCCAATGAATGAACTTGAACTTATATAGGTATTATTTATCAATTTTGACCTAAATTAAATTTAAATAAAAATTAATTATTTAAATAAAAAGTTGGTTTTAACCAAAAAGTCCGTGTTTTCACTATTCATCAAAAATTGGAAGTTTTCAGAAAAATTTCAAAAACTCACCCTAGGATAATTTCGATGTTCTAAATCCAAAAATGATGTTCATTTTTAAAGAAAAAATTTCAAAAAGTGGGTATTACTATTCATAATGGCTAGTTTATATAATATTTTATTAACATATCGTTGTTTATTGAAACTCGGTATTGCGTAAAACACAAGCTATCGAGAAAGGATGCTCTTGCGTGTAATGCAAGACAAGATAGTTTGGTGTGAAGTGAAATATTCCTTTTATGATGCATATAACATAATACATAAATACAAAATATTTCTCATAAAATCTCGGGTGTTACAGGTAGGCTATATATAATGTTTAGTGTGTGTATGTGTTCCCATTTTCTTGATAATCCCAAATAAGGTCACTTGAATGTTGTTAAGAGATTTTTCAAATACCTCAATCATACTATAAATTTATGATTTTTTACCCCAAAGGACAATCATTTGAAATAGTGAGTTATTCTCATGCTAATTTTGGTGGATTCTAGTTAGATAAAAAGAGAACCTCTGGGACATTCCACTTTTCGAGAAAATATTTGGTATCATGGTGTTGTAAGAAATAGAATTATGTTCCATTATCTACTAACGAAGATGAATACAAATCTTCTAGTAGTAGTTGTGATCATGTTTTGTGGATAAATCACACTCTTAGAGACTATAGATATCAATTTAGACATGTGCCTATAAAATGTGGCAACACAAGTGCTATTAACATTTATAAGACACAACAGGAAAAAAGGGCTATTGCCACAGTTCAAAACTCTGGAAATATGCCCCAAAATCATGGCCAAAGGCTACGAACATGGTTTTGGCCAACCGTGGCAGCTATCGTCTTGGCAGTAGGTCTAGCCCTATTTCCACGGTTTTAACCATGGAAATAGGCCTCCAAAATTGAAACCGTGGAAATAACCTTGGAAAACCATGGCAATAGCAAAAATTATAAATGTGCCCGATCTGTTTTGATCCCTGCACCTCCACTATGAAGTACAGCGCACTTACCACTCCACTGCGCCACAATTTGGGTATATATATATTATGATATATATATTAATAAAACCCATGGTAATATTCTCAAAACCGTGGCGATAGGGCTTCTTGCCAAATTTTTTGTGGGAATTCTTTTTCCCGCGGAAGTGCGGGAAACCTATAGCCATGGTTATGGAGAACCATGACTATAGGGAAATGAAAAAATTGGCCTATAGAAATGGTTTTTCAATCCATGTCCATAATCCAAAAAACCGTGGAAATAGCCATGGGTTATTGCCCCTGTTTTAAAATGTTGGTTATAGATCTGTGGGAGTAGATCTATTTTCTAGTTGTGATAACCCAATTTATCATTCTAGAAAAAAACATATTGATATAAGACATCACGTTTTGGGAGATAATTATCAAAAGGGTTATAGTACTTTAGAATTTATTACCACTAAATATCAGCTTGCTGATATATTCACTAAGCCACTTAAAATTGAAAGAATAAATTACATCAGACATAAGTTAGGAATGATCAACCAGTTAGACCATGTGTTTTCCTTCCCTTTAATCTTTTTTTGGGATATTGTCATGCTGACATAATTATCTTGCTGATACCATTTTTATGTTGACACCATTGTCATACCGACAACATTAGTGTTTTAAAAAGTTATTCATGCCAACACTGATGACTCGTAACTTTTATTTTTATTATTTTTTTATCCAAATGACATTGTTTCATTAATTATAGTGAACTGGGTTAATTATTTTATGATTGTATGAACTTAAAATCCATAAATAATATAAATTTGAATCAGTCCACTCTAGTCCCTTTACCACTACTCTCTCTATTATGTCATTCTCTTTCTCTACTCCCGACTATTCACCTTCTGACCTCTAGATTGAACTAATCCTAATTGTATAAGTAAAGCGAGCTCTGGAAGAGGGTGAGTCTTATTCGTCCAAGAAACAAAAAGGGGAATCAAGAAAATTGTTAGGTCCTGCGAATCCTAGTATGGTAAACTGTGTTGAAACTTCGTAGAAGGTTGTTTTGGTGGGATGACTCTTAGAGAGAAAATCATTGCTATTGAAATTTAGGAAAGATAATGGATTTCTTGAATGGTTTGAAAATAATGATAGAGTCATTTATCCGAATTGGGTTTATGAGTTGTATATGAATATGGACCTTTTTTTAGAAAGAAGTGATGTTTCAGGGGTGATGTTGATTTTTAAAGGTAATAGAATATCATTTTCATCAAGGAATTTGGCTGAATGTCTTAAGGTACCTCATGAATGAAGGTTTGATGATTACCAATTTACATCTCCTCCTGAAAGTGAATTCTTCTCCTATAAGAATGATCTAAAATAATTAATTGGAAATGAAGAAGAAGAAGTTGGTAGCGAGGAAACTGAAGTTAAAGGTATTGTAGAGTATGTGAGTGAATCTAATGAAGAAGAAAATTAAGAAGAAAATGAAGAAGAAGATGAAAGAGAAGATAAATAAGAATAATATGGTAGTGGTGAAAATGGGTCATAATTATAAAGTGAAGAATATGTTGTGGAAGTTGAATATGAGCAAAATGAATATGGTAATAATGAAGAAAGTAGTGAAAGTGACAATGACAATGACTCTAGTCACCGTGATGAAAATATAGATGTTGTGAGTATGGAAGTTCATGAAGCTAATACTAGTGTCTCTATTTAGGGTTCTGTTCAAGAAGAAAATGTTCCTCAAGATTAAAATGTTGCTAAAGTTGTTTATACTAGGAAATTAAATCTATTTAAGGAAAATAAACCATTCCAAAAAACCTTTACTGAGGGGGAGCAATAATCCAAAAGAGATGATATGGAGGGGGAGCCACAAGGACAAATTTCTTAAGCCGGTTAAGAGAATCAATGAAGAAGAGTATGTCTTGATACTATTACTCCTTTGAATTACGATACTCTTACTGAATGGATAAGGATTCCTGGTTATGTAGCTGTTGGATTGTATTAAGAAAATTTTGATGATGAAATTGTTTCCCGGGATGTAAAGGAACCATTGGATGAGACCACTTCTAGTGAATATGTCACTTAAAGATGATTTAAAACTATTCAAGGAAGAGATATGTGCCTCCATAAGACACTCAGTGCAATCTCAAATGAGGTTTGAGATTGATGAATCCATCAGATAGAATACTAAGCTAATTGAGAATTTGAAAGCAATCAGATCTTTGGTTGATGGAGTGAAGCATACTAGTGCTTCTAGTACTTCTTTTACCTCAACTTGTCTATCTCAAGATGATGTTGCTTCTGTTTCAAAGATGGTGAAAAAACATATTCAGCCAAATATAATCACAACTTTAGAGACAATTGATATAGGAAATACCAAGCTCAAAATTGATATGAAGAAGTTGACAACAAGGATAAATTCCTTGACTACAAAGTATAGGAATACAATGGAAACTATCATGAATGGTCTTTAGAACCTTGTTTCTCATTTTAAGTCTCTTGAGTTTTCCATGTTGAGAAAAGAATTTCAGGATCTTACCTCCTTTTCTCTAGCTTCAAGTTAATTACCACCAACTCATTCCTCACAATTTGCAGATCTTTCAACTATTAGTTCATTGTTGAATGTGGAGAAACATGTTTTGAATTCATGTATAGCCAAAGATGATAATACTTTTGATAAAGTGGAGGATCATGCGAATTATTATACAAGGAGTGCTTCACAAATGAAAGAAGAGTTGACCATGAGGATTAATGTGTTTTTCTCTAAACTCATCACAATGCACCAAAATAATGGTTCGTTTAAGTACTTATCCACAACTCTTACTCTTCCTCCAGTGACAATGGCCTTTAAGGATCAAATTTAGAAAATCATAGAATTTAATCCTAAGTTGGATAAGTTTATAGAAAACAAGGATGATTTTGAAAAATCTATGAAATATGGTTTAGAGAACATTGAAGAATTTATCAAGATGTTAAAATCGTATCTTTATGTCCAAAGTGAAGAGATTATGGTACATCCTGCTGCAACACTTGGCCCTGCTAGTTACATTCCTTCTTAACCTCAAATGTCAGTTTCTCAGGCCTTGTCTCACATTAGACCAATCTTAATATAATCTTTTCAATCTTGGGTTCCTTCCCAAGACAGACCTACCCTTGGTTTTATAGTTCTTGAAGGAGTGCCTCTACCTCCTCTCAAAATCAGTTCAGACCCTCAAATTCCTAAGCCTAACCCTCCGAATAAGCCTTTTATTGAACCTTATGATAATGGGAAGTATCTCCTTCATCCTACAACTTAATCCTATCCTTTAGTGTAGAATGATTTTAATTTGATAGGGTTGAGTAATTGTATGTCTGCTTTTTCGGTGTGATTAGTTTACGAATACTATTTCATTATTTAAAATTTCCTTTTCTTCTTATTCTTTTTTCCTGACACTTTTTGCTAATCCTAAAAGGGGGATAAATTTTATTAATAATTATTAATAGTGTGTGACCTTTATGAGATTCAATAATTCTATGATTTGTGAATATAAAAAAGGGGAAGAATTTTTGGCTTATATTTGTTGTTGGCCACTATATCTAACTATAAAGGTTGTAATTATCAAAAATCATATCGTATATTAGAATATAACATATTTTATGATAGATCTTATATTATAAAAAAACATTATCATTAATATCATTTCATTTCATTCATATAACTATTTATGTGTTCGTCAGTCAAAACAAGATTTTAATTGATTATGTATGTGTACTTGTGAGGATTACCAATTTCTAAGTTGGTTGAATTACAAGACATCCTGAACATATAAAATTGTCTATGTATGATTCACTGACACCGACAAATAGATAACTCACCATAAGACGTATGGCTTACTGATAGACATATCAAATAGGCATATTTTCTACGTATGTGAAGCTAACACCGTTGGAAAAAATCACTGTTAGAAAAGACTCAACATTGGACAATACAACGACAGACAAAAGACTCACCATTTCACATGATACCAAGGTTGATGACATACCATTAGTTCAAGTGACCTACCGTTACATTGTGATACTGATAAAAGGAATCAGTGTTAGTTAAAATGAGTCACCGTTGGATCAACTGTTTCATTGATAGAAGGAAAGACTCACCATTCATATAAGTCATTGTTAGTTCAACTGTATCACTAATGAAAGGAGACATTGACACCCATAGTCACCGATTTTGAAAGGCCGATTCCAATGAGACACCGATAGTTATGACTCGCCGATAGTCAAAAAAAATTTAATTTATTAATTCAAATTTATATATAACGATCATATTTATAAAATTAATGTTTCTGATATTATATAATGCTGTATGTAGGAATTTTGGCAGACATTACAAGGTACGATGAGCCGATGACATGGAATGTACACGCTATCAGTAGACCCTTGAAAATAAGATGGATTTTAAAAAGAAAGAACATAAATATAACATAGTGAGATGAGTGTGGTCGTGCATTCTTGTAAGGGAGATATACTGAAAAACATCAACTATCATACAACTATTATGATCTCCAGCACAGAAGAAAACGAGGAAAAATCAATCATGCTGAACACCAAATTGATAACACACTTCAGCATCATAAGAAGAATAAAAACATACCTACACACCCATAATTGTATCTCAATACCAGACTACATTACTCTCTCTTGGAGCCAACTTTTTGAAGAGGACTCAAACTTCATTTTCACCACATCAAATAGGTTTAGAGCTTCACTACATAACACACAAAGACTTCTAAACATTATTCTACATTTTTAGCTCTATTGTGTTCCTTTTTTTACATTTTTGAGCAGTGTGTGTATCTTTCTGTTACACACACACCGACTCATGTGTATAACCGGAGGATACTTGATATACTCAAACTCACTCTCTATTTTACTATTTTTATGCCACATAAAACAATAGAATAGGTCAAGTGTGACCCATTTTTTTCACACGAATAACTATGGTAGAGGTCAAGGGTGACCAGTACAACCTTGTGTCATATTGTGAACCCTGATAGAGGGTGTATATCAAACTATTTATTAATTTAAACTACATGGTGGTAGGTGATCACCAAGGGAGTGGAATAAGTATTTGCTTGAGACTGAACCTCTTATTTATTTCTAGTGTGTTTTACTCTTTTGTTTTACCCGCATTTATCATAATTTCATAAAACTAAATTGAACTTTGATATTTAATTTAGTGAGTTTTAAAAATATTTTGAACTACTAGGTTAGTTTCAAATGTTGTATTAATATTTAGATTAATATAGCTAAGAACTAATCAATATGTTGAGAAATTAACTGAACATTTAGTACTCTTATAAATTCACTACAAACTGACGTACACTATATTATTAATTGGGTAATTTTCAAAGAACCTATTTATAATATATATTTTTATAGATACTCAATTCACCCCCTCTTGAGTAATTTACTACAACCAACACATGAGATCCTTTAGGTTAAATTTTTCTTAAATATCAATATTCATTGTAAAATAGATAAAATTATTACTTAAACCATATACAATATCTAATCATGGTGTTATTCTATAAAATTATTTGATTTAATGGGGAATTATTCATAAATTTTTTTCATTCAATATAGATATTTTTTATAAGGAATATTGTTTATCAATTAAATAGATCATTATATATATAATAAATGCATTAGATAAGCCATGATAAATGGGGATTAAAATTTTATGTCCCCTTGATGCATCAATAGGCCTCATGATATAAATCACTTGACTAAATTAGATGGGGTTTTAGCAATATTTTTAAACATTAATTGTGTATGGTATTGATGGTATATATATGATGATATATGAGATCATGAATTCCAATATTATGAATTTTTTATTTATAATTATGTTATTATTTTCTATAATATTGCTTCATTGATACTATCCATGGATTCATTTTGTGTGAATTGTTTTGATTAAATGGAATGTATTTTTATTTTTTTCCTTACATTATTAAATTTTCCTTGTTTACCTATTATAGATTACTCTATTTGTAACCCTTACTGAGAATATAATCTCACCCTTTTATTTGATTTATTTTATTTTGGAAATTATGTTGGATATTATGGATAATATCAAGGATGAATAATTTTTTATGCAATATGTTTTATATTTCCAATGAAAAATGGTAATCATGAATATGTCATGTTTTATAAGGATAATAAAATATTTGGTCCATTTAGATGTGATTTCTTGTATCTATTACCAATGTAATAATGTTACCACCAATTATAAACTACTATAGTTAGGGTCTTTATAGTTTTTATCAAATAATTTTATGTAAAAATATTGGGAACTAGATTTATGAAAACGTAGATTAAGTAACCTAACCATATGACTCACTTTGAGTACATGTTAATCTATATGACAACATCCTAAATATTATTATGTTATAAATAATGTGGTATAAAAATATGATTATTATTGATTATATAATGATATTTTGGTTTTCGTCAATTTCCCAAAACTAGGAGAAATCATGATTACACATACTGTTATGAACAATGTAGTGATTATGAGTAATAAGATTATATTATGACTAGAGTGAAAGATATTGCGATTTTTTATAATCAATTATCATGATATATGATTAACAACATGTATCTTAACCAATTCCTAGACCCAAAAAATAGGATAAGGATAATGTTCATAGACAGAATGGGTTGGGGAGACCATAGAGAAAAGAATGTACAGTTGTCTTTATGTCAAAAATTTGGAAATATACATCATGGTGAATGTATCAAATCAATGGGGAAATGATTTATGTGTGGAAAATCAATTTATAAATCAATTTATTTTGAATGAAAAATTAATATTATTATGGAAGTGAATAAATTAACTTATATAGCACCATTTTTAGTTAAATGTCTTATGTGTGTGGAATATGGTCTTTATTCAAGTTAATTTATTAATCAAAGGGTTTACTCCTAGACCAAGGTAGGACATATGTTATTTAAATTCTTTAAATATAAGGATTTATTTTTTAATGTGTGCTAATGTATATTTATATTATAGAAGTAATATTATATTTTGGAAATAAGAATTGTGAAGCATTTATGGATTATTCCATAACACTTTTTCTTTACGAATTTAAAAAACCCTTTGCTAAATGGTACAGATAACCTAAAAATGTGATTTAATGAATAGATGATATTTTTGGGAAAAACATTCTTGAGAAACAGATAATCCTTATTTTTTTTGATATTAGGATAAACATAATGTGTCTTGGGATGATAATTAGAAGGTTGATCCTAATTTTAATGGCATATATCCCTCTTTTGATATTTTATATTGTCTGATAAATTTATGGGAATAAAAACATTTGGTTTAGTATATGTTTTAGTGTAATGGTTTTTTAAAGAATAATCTTTCATATATTTTGGAAAACAATATAATGTTACTGATAACATTTATGATTAATATGATTTTTTAGATGATTTATTTATGGATAATTGAGATAAAAGAGTTAGTAAATTTTGGGAATATATTTTATAGAAATCCTTAATGTTTTAATAAGTGACTTGATGAGTAATGTTATTTTTTATAATGGTCATCACATTTTTTTAATGTTATATTTTTACTAAAAGAAAAAACCTATTTGTGGGCTGATAACGCATCTTATATAGAAAGGCATTTGGGCTTGAACCTGCAACCAAAGGGTGATAAGGGTGTGGTTCCTACAACTGTCCTATGTGACATCCTAGTTATTATGAAACTATTTTAACATAAATTATTTTATATATAATTAATAATATTAATTTAGTATGAATATTATATGATAAAATGTTTTTAATTTCTAGTATTTTTTGTGGTTAATGATATTTTTGGGGAAACATTATTAGGTTAAAGTATATGTGACCATTTTCATTAATGTACATGATCATTTGGGAGAAATGCTAGTACATTTTTTTAAAGTGCAAGGTGAAGGGTTTGAGATAACCATTGAGGTTAAAAAAATTGTACAATGATTTGTTTTTTTGTGTCATATGGGATATATGGAATAAAGATAATTTTTATGTAAATTTTGGTTATTGTTAAATGTGATCAAGGTGTTCACATGTTTGAAATGTGAAATTATGAACTAATTTCTCATTTTTAGGGTTAAATGTTAGATAAAATATTTTATGTTCTGAATATTCTCAGTAATATTTTTGGGGATATTTATGGTTAACTACTTATGGACTATATTAGTTTGTAATTTGGCTATAATTTATTGAGATTAAAGTATAAATTATCACATATGATAACATGTTCTCACCATTTTGGATTTGGTAAATATTTTGAGCATGAAGGAATGAATTATAGATCTTATGATTTTTCAAAATTTTCTTCAGTTATAATGAAAATTTATCTCGAATATTTAGTTCCTGGTATAAGATATGAAGTGTAAATTTATTGAAGAAAAACCAAAGGATGATATCTGGTTTATGAAATAGAAAAAAAGAAAGTAAGATTATTTTCTTAAGTGCTTCATCTAATTTTTAAATAAGTCCAACAACATTATAAAAAGTACATGGAAATAAAAATGTTATCTGTTTATTTTCCTACTCAAAAATCATTTTCTTTTAACCCATCAATTATTTATGATTTGATTATGGTTATAATTCCCATGACCATGTTATTTGTCACTCGATATTAAATTTTGGGCATTGTTTTCCCCTTCCATATCGATATTCTCACTTCCCACTAATTTTCTCATATTTTGGAACTTCGTCTCATGGTGACCTTCATAATACCCTTTCCTCTTTTTCAGATGATGTTTTATTAACCCTTTCTAGGATGTGGGTTCTCAAATTTTAATCCTATGATTACCTGTTCATATTAAAATTTTTAGTAAACATATTATTTAAGAAGGGAGAATATAACACCCTGATAATTTAAAATAATAATACTATATTCGATAGTGTATAGGACACACAACACAAATCCTAAATGAACCCCAAAATATTATTATTTAAATATAGTAATTATAACCTAGAAATAAAATTGAAAGGAACGAATAATAATAACTAAATTAGGAAATATATATATATATATTCACAACAGAAACAAAATCATTTATATATCCTCATGAAATTAGTACTCTATTTTTAGTAAGGTTATTATATTCTTTATAAAAATATTTTCTTCAAAAATTATTTTTATTGATTTTTGTAAGAAAATTTTATAATTTATTTTTATAAATATTAGAAATTTTATTTTATAAATAAAATATCATTTTTAGATCATAAAATCAAAATTTTATTAAGGTATAATTTTAATTTTTTTTGAAAATATTTATTTTTCAATTTATGGATAAAAATAACGATTTTTGTTGAAAACTATAATTTTTTTGAACAAAATTAAATGATTAATTTTAAATTAATATTATTTAAACGTTAATATACTTCTTAATAGATTTTTCATAATATATTTATTTTATTGGCATCAATTATATTTTTAAATTTGGTATAAAAACATTTTCATTCATAAAAAGTAATTTTTCTAAAAAATTATTTTTGTACACGTAGTGTGTTTTTATGTTAATAAATAAAAATTATCACTATTGTTGATTTATTTTGAGGAAATTTATAAATTATATATTTAATATATATTTTACAATTTATATAAATTTTTTTAAATCCATGAGATAAGAATAAATCTAGTTTATACATCCAAACTATTTTTTTCTAAAAAACAATTTTTATCACACACTACACACTTATTTTAAATAAAATTAATAACACTTATTAATGTTTAATTTGATAAAACCTATTATTTATTTTTAATAAGTTTGTTCATATTTTAAAAATATGGCCCTTTCATGTTTTGTGAATATGAATAGTAATTGTGGCAAAATTTACTATCTTAAAAAAGGTTTCTGTTAACAGAGGTTAAAAATTAGTGATAAGGGTAGAATTTTTCATATTCGTTTATATTGGATAAATATAATTAAATTATTATCACCTTATACTCGAAATAGAGTTCTTTAATCTAATCTTTCGCATGAAAATGGCCTTATAACATTTAAATCAAAGAAAGTTACAAAATACCACACTCTTATATTTCAATATTTATTATGTGTCCACATAGGTAGAATATAAAGATATGAATGAAACCAAATGTTTATTTTCAGATTAGTGATTTTATTTTCATGATATAAATTTATTTGTCTTTTATAAATTATAATATTACCTTAAAATATTGTGTAACACAAATATAATATATATTCATTTAACAACAAAATAAAATAAATTATTTTAAAAATATTTAAATTGGTTTAATATGAATGATATAAAATTTCCCAATAATTTTCTAGATAAAAATAACTTTATTGGGTAGTTTTAAATGATTATATTCAAATTATCATTTTTGATATATGTATTAAATGTTAAATTAAAACAATAGTGTCAAAATTGACAATAATGGTATTTTGTCAAAATAATATTTTATAAGATTATTTAAAATTAACAAACATATGAATATCATCCATATGAATGAAATTTGGTTGAAAAAATAACTCACAGTTCATTTATGCATCACTTTGAAATATATTATAAGATTATTGACCTGTTGTGATTAAAATACTGGTTAACACGGTTATGCTCAGAAATAATTAACGTTGGGGTTAATCCAAAAGATAATGATTAAAACTACGTAAAAACATATATAAATTTAAATGGATTATTTTATTTAATCCTTATAATATTTTTTATAATTATGTATTCATTCAAATTAATTTTGTTCTATATTGGTGTTATTAAATTTTAATTTTTTTTTCAAATTCCAAAAGTGCCCCTCACTACCATTATAAATGGGAACCCCCTCCCTCACATCTTTACCCCACTATCATCAATATATCTCAACCAAACCATAACCATTTCTATAATAAACACCATTATACATATTATTGAGGTGTTTGTATCCCCAAAATATTTATCCTACGTACATTACCATAATATATTGATGGCATATATCGAAGAAGTTGTAATCTTCTTTACCGAGTAATTCATCTTTAGTTGTTCTTATACATCCAATTAAAGTGTGGTAACAATAATAAAATAATTACTATTTTATAATAGATAAAATTATATTTTATTATTATTCTAGGAAAAATATATTTCATCTCTTTTCCATCCAAAAAAAAGTGAAAGACGTCGGTTGTGCATACATACGACTAGGAGTCTCAACATAACAATGTATTTTTTTCATCACTAATTTACATGGATTGTTATAAATATGTAAATAATGATTATTTAGGATATTTAAGAAATAAAAATGACAAGAAAACTATAATATAATATATAAATCTTTACATTCTAATCCATTGGAAAATGATAATGTCGATCGCTCGTATGTGGATATTACCACCCAAACGAACAGATGCACTCTATTGTACATTTAAATTTTATTTTGTGGGTAATAAATACTGATTTAATAAATATATATGATATATTTAATATAATAATGATCTTTAGGGTTAGTAATTATTCCACAGTATTTCATTGCATCCATTGGAAAGTGAAAACAACATTCATTTCTTCATATGGACTACCATGTCCATGAATGATTTAATATGTTTTTCTATATATATATATATATATGTTATGGATGAATATAAATATAAATATATTTAATATATAATATATTTATACCATTAATAACATTTTGGGTATTATGAAACCATAATTAATATAAAAGTATCAGAACTAACGAACTAAAACCAACTTCAAAAAAATCTGTTAACACCCAAAACAAGGATAAAAATAAAACTTTATTTACTAATGGGTGATAAAATATTTTCAATGTATATTATATGATATAATATATACTAATATTGTTATTTAATATATTTATAATAAATTTAAATTTATTACCCAAGAGGATAGAAAACCTATATGCAAAGTAAAACATGAGGTCAGAGATCTCATCTCAATTTCCACATCATTTTGAAAAAATTAGTATTATGCACATAATTATTTTGTTATTTATGATATATAATTCCCATTTTAAGTTAATTAACATGAATATTTATTTATTTATTATTATTCACGTTCATTTTAAATTTAATCATTAAAATAATTTCCATATTTTCATCCAACTTTTTCTCTCTTTGGAACTTGAATGAATGGAAGTAATGTAAAAAAACTGATATTATATCTATTTTGATCAAATATATTTTTATTATTTATATTTATTTTCTATAAAAAATATCTGAAATTTATTTATACAAATAGTTATCAAAATTATTTTTATCAATTTTTAGCTTTTTACAAAATAGTTTGAGAGAAATATTTTTGTCATTTTCTAAATTATGTACTCTGTGATATTTCCAAAAAAAAAGTATGTAATGAATATTTTTTCTAACTTATATAGAATTAATGAATTTTACCTCCATTAAGAATAATATTTTCTTTATAGATTCTATTAAATTTTATAAAGGGTTATTTTTGTGGATGTTTTTTTACTTTTATAATTGTGATGTTTTAAAAAAATGATATCATATAATGGAAAGGATATTTTATTAAATAAAATTTTAATGTTAATTTAAAGGTATTTCTATTTATTAATGAAAAGAACCATTTATTTTAATGATTCACCACTGGGGATATGTTCTACCGATACCATCCGATAAAATATTCCCTTACTTTTGATAATTAGATATACATTTCTCTTAAATATCCATAATCATTGTATCATGGATATTATTATTGCTTAAAATATACACCATTTTTAAATATGTTGTTGTACATTCATATTATTTGATTATCAGGTAATTTTTGGTAAAATTTTAGATTATAATTATTATGGATATTTCTTAGAAAGGAATATTTTTTATATATAATATATACAATTCGATAAATGAGAAATGAATAGGACACTCATTGATGAGTGGGGACCAAAATTTTATTTCCCCATGATGCATCGATAGGTCACATTAGACAAATCAGTTGGCCCAAATAAATTTGGCCTTAAATATAGTTATAAACTATTTTGGCATAAGGTCTGGATGATGGATATATCACGATGTTTGAGATCATGATGTCCAATATTACGTATTTCCTTCATTATAATTTTTTTATTATCCATTAAATTAAAACATTGTTTCTATCCATGAATTCGTTTTATACTCAAATTTTTGATTAAATGAAAAGTTTTATTTCTATTATTTAACTTTTCATATTAATTATGCCTTATTTTATCATGAAAACCTCTATTCTATGTAACCCTTATTGAGAATATGGCCACTCCAATTTATTTGATATCTTTTTTGTTGGATTTAAACAATGATATAATGAATAATACCATGGATATATGAATGTTTTTGTAAAATTTATTTTATATTTAAAATTTGAAATGGGAATCAGGAAATAAGTGGATCTGGGCTACTAGAATTAGTGTATTTATAGTTTTAAAGAACACAATATTGATATATTAATAGTTTCATATCAAGGTTACAATGAATTAATTTTTTATATTATCAAAATAAAATTTCATTGTAATTTATTTGTTTACATTAAAGGTAACTTAGTCAATATTAATATGGGTATAATGAATCATTCATAAAAATTTACTTATCTAAATTTATCTTAGTAGATTGATACTGGTGATTTGTCAGAACAAGATTAATATTTTGCCTTTATAAGAAAAAAAATTATATTATCTAGACAATGTAGTGGATAAATGAGGGAATGTTATCCACATGAAATAAAGAGAGTTGTATAACATTAGTGATGAAGGTGAAGTAATTTATTACATTAAACCACATCAATAATAAATTAAATAATTGTTTATAGATGATAATATTGAAAATGTTAATATTTTTTGGGATAATGAAGAAGAATAATAAAATGAAAGATGAGAATAAGTAATATTAAAAATCGAACATAGTTATAATATGACCAATAAATAATAAGAATTTTATATTTTTTTTAAAGTAAATTTGTGGTATATTTTTTGGTTATATTTTAATTGAGAATATATAAATGTAATTATAGGTCAAATTGATTTTTTTTAAATTATAGGTATATTTAGCTGTAAGATTTTTGGAGAGGGGATCCTATCTACAGCATAAGATTCTCATTCTACTACTACATCACTAGTTACACATCATCACGTACCTTGCATTCTTTTTTTTGGTTATCCTTCCTTATTATACTTATATTATTTCATTCATAATTACAACATCTATTTATGATGTTTTGGGGTTAGATAAAACACATATGATGGATCCTTATACCAGTTTTCTTGAAATTAAGTTTCCATCAAGTGGTTACTTGTGGATCATAGTTATCAGTATATAATTAAATGTGAAAATAATACTTTTTCATGTATTGATACTAATATATTAATTAATATGTTATATAAATAAATATTATATATGATTGGGCACAAATATAAAAAATAAAGTTATATGGAATTTCACTAGTGTTAAGATAGTTGTTCATTTTGTTTAACATTTGCACCCACTAAAGTTTCATCCTGAAATTTTGGCCATGGCCTAGATTATTTAGAATTCTAGTTGTAATTAGTCCCTATACATTATTCAGATCTGATGCACATTCCATTGGTTTGAAAAATTACTTGTTTGAGACTTAGATAATAGTATTATCATTACTTATTATTTACATATTACATTATTAAACATTATTTCTTAATATTTATATAATATAATTATTTTTTGTTATTTATTTATATATTATGTTACAATTTTCCATGGACAATGAAATATCATTTACATGGACATTAAACAATTAAAAAAATTAAATATATTTAAAGTGGTTTTTTTAATGAAATTATTGAAACATCTCTATCAGTGCCAAAAAGGTTTGATAAGGTCCCTGATGTCATGATTAGGTTCCAAGGGAATGTATTTATTAACAATAATATTGTCAAATCAAATTAAGGGTTTTACTAAATATAAATATATCTATATAACTTTCATAACAATATTTTCTATTTTATTGGTATATAATTTCATTTAGTGATTTGTACGAAAAATTACACCAATCGATAGAATACAATGATTCCCTCCATTTCTAGGATAATGGGTTTGACTAGTAAAAAAATAGGGGAATGAGGTAGGTCATTCTGTTGGAAGGATAGAGTTATGGGTCAATTTTCACTATAAAAACGATATGATTTATGTTAATGGCCCTATTTAAAACATTTGGTAAAAAGTTATTAATTATTACTTAGTCTTAAAAAATTACATAATAATTAAATATTACTCAATTTAAATCAGAAAATCAAGGAAATATTGGATTCCAAACAATCTGTGGTAGTTATAATATTTTCATTGGACGATGTGCCTCATTTTTATGGAAAACATTAAAGTTTTGTGAGTGGGAGGGGTTATGGGAAATATGAATTTTATTTCATCATTATATAACATACATATTATTTGAATATGTTATCCATATAGGGTTTTTATGTTCGGGTGATTCTAATACACAAAAAGAAATTCATCTAAACAAAAAAAATATAAAAGATCAATAATCACTTATTAATACATAAATTGATAGGGTATGAACATTAAAATATGAATTAGTTATAATGTTTTATTGGATACTAAAATTATTCTTAATGAAATATAAACACTAATTGGTGATTGATCAATAGTAAATTTCAATAATTTATAATTATGTTATTAATTTTAGTAGTTTTGTATTTTAGTAAAATTTTAAAATTATTATAAATTAGAAACATTAATTCCAAAAATAATAAATTAATAATTTTTAGATCCCTTTTTATATACCATTTGATATTTTGAAATAGGATTAGGAAGAAAAATAATTAAATTCCATTAAATATATTCATGTATATAAATTAATCACATTATTTTCTTTATAAATGTAATGGATGTTAAATATGGGATAATGAACTCCTACAATATAGGGATGAACAACAAATATCTGAATGAGGTAATGTAGTTTTGGAGATTCTCTCTCATTAAGACGATATCATAGTAATTATTTTACCAATCATGGTTGTGATAGATTTTAGTTTTGAAATATTTTGTACGGAATTGACTAGTTGGAGAAAAACGAATTTGATCCTTATGATGAGTTTAACTGAGAATTGATTCTTAAGAATTATATAACTAAAAATATTTTTTGGGCATGATCATGACCATCCATGATTTATTATCGAACTACTTAGTTAACTAACTTTAGGTCAATTCAAATATCATTCCAAATGAAATTTGGATTCAAGGATGTATAAGAGGGTTTCATGGGAGTTTTTATGGTTAATTATTTTAAATTAATCATGATCAAATAAATTTCATGATATAGTTTTTTTTATAAAATTATTTCCATGTTTTAATAATTGATCAATTGACTTCATTTCAATCATTTTTTAAGTTATTTATCCTTTATTTTATGTACTAAATATGGGAATCAATGATCTATAGTAACAATTGAGAATTATAAAAAGAAAATATCAAAAAACATTATTGTAGAGATATTTTTTATTATTCACATTGTTTAAAAATGGTTTTTTATTAATATTAATATAAGGAAATACATATTTAAACTAATGTAATTTGATTTTGGTTAAAATTGTAAAATATGAAAAAATAGTATAGCTAATATATAATTTTACTGTTGATAATATTTTGCAGTAGATAACGAGTATACAACATCAATTTAATGGTACTAAATTTATTTTTTTTAATATGCTTATTACTAATGAATCATTAACTACTTTAAATTCAAACACTATAGGCAAGAAGTGGGGAAGGAGGTGATGAAATTTGACTTGGCATAATAGGGGAGTGTGTGGGGAATTCTATTTCATTGATTCTATAAGTGAAAAATGATGCATATGTTAAACTTTTGTAAATTATATTTTTATCTAATGATTTATTATGAATTATAATGTTGTCTATTGATGTCATGAACCTATTGAATTTTTTTAAATTATGATTTTATCTATTTATGTTATATCATGTATAATGTTTTCTGTAAATGCATGGAATTTATTATTATTATACTATACTGGAAGGATAATATTTTTAAATATTTTTTTCATGGATGGAAGGAAATTCACAATTTTGTTACTCTCGATAGAGAAAAATAATAGTGGTTAAAACATCCGCTAATAAAAATGTAGGAACTAAAATATTCTCCATGATATGGTAAAAATATAAATATAGAATATTTTCCAGTTGTTTTTAAAATAACCACTTATTTAATTAAATTTCATTAAAATAACTACTAAATTTACAAAATCACCTATAAAGTATACAATGGAGTAGAAATTTTTTAAAAAATACTTACAATTCATATTTATTGGTGGTTATAACAACTGATATTTATATTCATAAATGGAGGTGGTTTTGTAAATGGACTCTCATAAAAACCACTACTAAATAATAATTCCTGAAAATATAAAAAGAGAATCACTAAAACCTATAATAACCATTTGATAAAAAAACACGCCATTATAAGTGATTATTAAAAACTGATGAAAACAAGATTTTTCGTGAAAAAACTATCCTTAAACCAAAAAATAAACACTTTTTAATATCATTTTTCATATTTTAGAACATCTATTAAAAAAAGATAAATCTCCATATAAAATAAAATATACTCCATAAATGATATTCTCTTTTTTATAAGGTGTATAAAATCCTTGAACCTGTCAACCTCAATGAATTTGGGAAGAAATAATAAAAAACCATACCTCAAAATACATCTATGATAACCAAACATTATGGTCCATTCATAAAAATACATCTCACTAAAATTTATCATTCCCTCTCATTATAAACGTTGTTAAATTCATACTATTATCAAGGTTTGTCTCAAGATCATCCAACAAAGATGATATCAACAGCATATAGAAATTCATTATCTGAGGGGATATACCAACCCATAAACAAAGTTGGATACTACATTTGTAACACCCCTGTTAGTTCTAGCATAGAAGATATAAATCATAGTTTCTCTTCCAATATAATGAATAACCTATAATAATCTATCTCAATGTTTTTTCATACATCATTGATATAGATACAAAAGGTGGTTTGTCCAAACTGTTAGTAGGGAAAGAACATTCCCTCTATAATAGAACTCCACTAGAGGATTTATGGAGTAATGTATCTGCAATACCATTCATATTCCCTTAAACACATTTTTATCAATGTTCATAGAATGTAGAAACATAAAAAGTATCCAAATATCAATACATACTCATATCATCAGGTTTCATAAATCATGAACTTCATATATCCCCATATAGCCACACGTCTAGTAAAAAAATCCATAGGATCTATATCATTAAATTTTTCCTTTTTCCATAATAACAGTAACATAACCGTGGTTTAGATAAATAAAATGTTGATAAAAAGTTTAGTGGAAAACATTTATATGTTTTTATTGATATTTTATTAAACCAATACCATATGGTGAAATAGATAATGAATCACAGTTAAAAATGAAAACCATGTGATGAATATATTTTATAAGATTCCACTATCATGTTATATAAAAAACAATTTATAATTCGATGCTGGCACATTAATTATTTTCCCCCTTCATTGAAATCATAGAATTCAATTATTGGTATGTTTAATAATTTCATGTGATGACAATGTGTCTAATATGTTGTGTGGGAAAATAACCCTTAACAACAAGATCCTAGAGTAAAAATACATAAATCATGATTAAAAAATTAAGTGCATCACATTTAATATAAAAACTCCCAAATATTATAAATAATAAATAATAAAATACCATCCCCAATAACATAAAATTTTCCCAAACGTGTGTTAGCTATTATGAGGATTATGTTCAATATAAATCTCTATAAAATATCCAATATCCTCTTTAAATTTCTTAAATATTAATTCAAAAGAAAATAAAAAAGGAGCTGATAACACTTAGTATCATCCCCACCTTGATTTATGTCCACACTAACAAATATGGGTTTCTATATACCTTAAGAATTCCTTATAATTTGTTAGTAGGGTTATTACTAAAATAGGGAATCATATAATAATTTAGAGAGAGTATACTCATTGATTGGGTACCTAAAATAAATAGTGAAATTAACATAAATAACACCCATATGAATAGAACCATAATAAAAACATCGCCTATAAATTCCCCAATATAAAATAATATAAGTTATACTATAATGATATGGATATTGTACATGTCATACAAGTCAAACTAACATGATCATGACCTATTATTAGTTGATTATATACACCATGTTTTATGTAAATAAAATAATAGAGTCATGGAATAGTCTTATCCACTAACAATGTCCCTGTTATCTAGTTTAAGTATCATGAATATGGACCTTTCCTTTATCCTATCTATTAACATTGAATTTTTCTTAGATACGTATTACATTTGATCAAGGGTTTTGAACAAATTTATAATATGCAATTAACTATACCCCAAAATATATCCAATATAAAAAAATTTCATGCCAATGTTCCATAATAAGAAACTAAAATAATGATAAGTTACACCACTTTTAATACATGGGTTTTATAGAGATCTCCAAGATCAATCATACATACTTTAGCCAATGTTGAATCTATCTTATAAACTTACATTAATACCCATGGTGATATAATATCCCTCCTTGGAACCAACTCATGTATATAATCATGGGGGGATAAGTAACCTCAAAGAAACCATGTCATTTATATATACCTAAGGGTAATAGATTCCTTACATTGATCAATTATTAAAAAATAACCCATAGGGAATAACATCCCTCCCTTAAGAAATTATATAACAACATCACCTAAGGGGGATATTTCTTATCTTTTGAACTATATTATATATATACACCGAGGAGGAAGAACAACCTACCTGGAACTATTATATAACGTCATCCCCTAGGGGGTAATAACTACTCTCCCAAAAAATACTTACATATATATACACACACCCATACATACATATATGTCTATATATATATATATCACACACAAACATGAAGAAATGAATATATGTATATATCTACACACATATAACTAGAGGGAATAATAGACCTCCAAGAATCCAATATATAACATCATAACCCAGGGTTAATAACAACCCCAATTAGAACTATCTCATATATAAATACCTAGGGAGATAGTGACACAACATGGAACCATATCTTGAACTATTAGCAAGAACACCTTATGAGTAGTATTTGTTTTCTGTATTTTATAATGATATTGAAGGAATATTTGGGGATTATTATTATTTCTTGATAAATGGGTACATTTTAATCTAGAAGAGTCTTTTAAGTGTTCTATAATTATTTTAAAATGGACATATTGGATATTTTTTGGTTATTTTAAAAAAAATTACATAATATTTTTTTGAATTATTTAAAAAACACACAAATATATGAAATATGTAATATATTAAGAGAACTATCAATGGAATACGTAACATAGTTTTGAAAAATAATTTATTTAGAACAATGTGTTAGACATTTTCCATTATGTAGTAATCTACGAAAAATAGTAGGACATGTGTAGAATATTCAAAATGTTTTGTAATATATTTTACTTGAGATCAAATTTCAAATATAATAAATGACATGTGTAATTTTTTTCCAATGTTATATAATATATTATTAGAAATTTAATTAGTTTTTTAGTGAAACATATGGATTTATCCTTTTGGTTTTAATAAGTAAATGAAACATTAATGGTGAATTTTGATAAAGATATCGTGTGACCTATAGATACATAAAGAAGAGCAAAATAATTCCATGTTGAGTATATTTTTTTGGATGATTAAAAATGGAGAAGATAATAACCATGAAATGGAGGTTACTATTTTATAATTAAAATGTACCTATGTAAAATGTCAAACTTTAATATATAGTTTTTTTCATCATGTAATTGTTTTGTATTATTGTTGATTTATATTCCGAAAATGCACCATTCATGTGAGGAGTATAATGTAAACATCAGGATATCTATATTTGAAGTGTAAATAGGAAACTGGATGTGGATCAAACCATATTGGTGGGAATTTATTTTAGATATGGATTGTACCTTGTTAATTAAAGAATTATTCTATGTAAATCATCATTTGGTCAGGTTTATGTTTGAAAAGAACTATATGACTTCGGATATGATAATATTATTCAATATAATTAGAAGAAATTTAGTGTGATATAGCTCAAAATGGTTCTTTTAGATATACCTATGACATGGAAGACATGGATTTAGAGAAAAATATGGGAACCATTTTTGTTATATAATTGAGATCATAATGTAATTTCAAGAGATTTTATTTTAATTAAATTGGTTTTTTATCCACAGTTAAATGATGTTGGAGACATAGAATAGTTATGGATCCTTGGATAGAAATGCTTGATCCACCCCATTGTTGGATAGACATGGTAGTAAATGTTTATTACATAACTTTTGGGGATGATTTTGAATGAAATTAAAATAATTTTATTTCCATGATCTTCATAAAAGAAATTAGAATCATGATTATTCCCTTGAGATAAGAGAAAAAAATTTACATTTTTAAAAAAAATCTATGGGGGTATTTAGTTATCTAAATTTGACGTTTCTAAATTTTATACTAATGAAAGAAAGAAGAAAAAGGTGAAAGAAGAATAATTGATTTTTTTGAAGGTGGTCTCTCACTGTTTATAAGGAAACAGTGTTGAGTTCTATAACCACGCTGGTGTAATTTCAATCTATAGTTTTTATAAGAGGAAAGAAATAACAATTAGATTTTTTCATTCCATCTCATAACAATAATAGATAATTATTCATTAAATTTATAATGTTTGTGAAGTAGTAGGGTTAGTGTATTCCCTCTATAATTTAAGTAAAGCATTTTGGAGAGTGTTTTTGGAGCAAATTCATTTATGCATTCATACTCCATGGATTAGCCTATTTGGGTGAACCAATTAATATTTGGCGTGGCTATCTTATCCACTTTTATTCCTTCAAAAAATATAATAGGGAGAGAGATATGTATTGGGATATATAATTTTATAAATTTAGATTTTAAAATATGTTTTAATCTAATTATAATTCAAATAAGGTTGATATCATGCTCCCCATAAAAAATCGAACTAAAATGATAAAATGGTATATCTATATAAATATATAAACATATATATATTATAAATATTAAGTATGTACTCTAAAACTAGATATTTAATTATTAAGTGTAATGAATTTATGAATTATATATATATATAGGTTATTTTATACAAATTTTATTAATTCATTATTGTGTCTAAGAATTCATATTTTTTTGTGATGCACTTTTCATAAAAAAACTAATTATATTATTGTAAAAATATGATGTTAATAAAATATAATATTGATTGATTAATTAAATCTTTATTAGAGTTTTATAAAAAGTGTGAATAAGAACAAAAATCATTTTAATGAATTATTTTTTCATAAAAATGCTTTAAACTATGATTTATAATTTTATTAAAAAGAGAAATTTGATATTTTTTATGGTTAAATTGAAAAAATAAACTACATTTTTGGAATAATCGTAAAAACAATTATCAAATGATAAATGTTTGGAATTTCTCTATAAATATTAATTTTAAGGTGAATAATGTAGTATAAATTTCCACAAATACTATGATAATTATAATAATATTAATTAATATGTTGTAATTTTTAAATTTATGAAACTATTTCATTGAATAAATATGTATTTAATAATTTAAATTAAGAATTTAAATATATTTTATTTATTTTACAAACCATTACTTACATTTTTAGAACATGAGTGACATTTTTCCAAAATAAAATTATACATTGTAAATTTAGTATATAAAAATGAATTTTTATCATGTTTATAAATTGGAACAAATAAAATATATTAAAATTTTGAAAACTATATATTGATTGTATAATAATGGAAATATTATTTTTAGGCATAATGGTTAAGTTACCTTTGGTAAAAACAATGTATTTAAATAATAGTTGAAATGGAAAATGTGAAACATCTCATAGTGATTAGGTGAAATAGTTTTTACAAAATGTGTGGTAATATATGCTTGAGGCCTAGATTGATCATTTTTATTATATCCATAATTAATTAAATTTGGAACTACATTCCATGAGAGTGACTTCTTACTAGTAAATATTTGTGGTTGTTTACAAAAAATGTCATCCCATTTCACCTATAAAATGGTAAAATGATCCCCCTCCAACCCAAACCCTCTTACTTCAGCCCAAAACTACCCAAAACTATCATTAAAATTTTTAACCACCTTAATTATGTTCTTTTATTCTCAAAATTCCATCCCTCAATGATGAAATCTAATTTGTAAAGGGGATTATCGAAGAAGCGATGAATATATTTCTAACTTCTCCTTTATCATTTCTAATTCATTAATTTAATTCATATTCTCAAATTTAATTAAACCATATAAAAATTATAAAATCAATACCATTAGTATTATTGTATTTTATTATAACTATGGTACAATAATTATTCATATGTACCTTTTATTTTAAGAAAAATGATAACATCAATCATTTGTTTTTGGAACTACTACCTCCATGATGCAACATGTTTCATTTTTATTAACTAACTTACAAGGATGATTTTGATAGGAAATTTAATATATAAGTATAATATATAGGAAATATTTTATATTATAAAATTATAAACCATATCACACCTCTTCCCATAGATATGGAGGATTAAATCATCATCCATATATAGGTGTGGACTATCACTTCAATCTAATGATATATTTATGTTTTTATATACACCACCATGTATCACAGAAAGTAATTATATTGGGCTTAATGGATATATTTTATTTTTAAAAAATTATTTTATTTTAATAAATACTCATTGGAAAAACTATAAAATATATGAATAATAAACAATTGAGAAAAATGAATCCATCCAAAAGTGAATCTTAAGAGTTCAACAGTTTCTTTATATTATAAAATTAGATTGTATATGTTATATTATTCTTATAAATAAATAAAATCCAGATAAAGAACTCTAATAATAACTAAATATATTAATTATTGTTATTTCTTAGTGATATTAAATCTAAATCACTTTATAATCATCAATTAATTATGTAACATTATTATTTGGGTCATTTTAACAACCTATATGAATAATAATATAAATTTATTTAACAGATGACTATTGGAATTTAATTTCAGGTAATATATGATATAAATATTAAAATAATGTTCTTATTTTAATTATGGTATATTAATATTAATATTTATCTCATTATTTAATATTCAAATGACTATTTGTTAAAAATCATCGAAATATACACATACTCGATTTCAACATTCTGTATTATAATAAATATTTCTATAGAATGAAATTATAAAATTATAAATAAATATATAAAATATATTTCACTACATTTTATGATACGTTAGTGATGAAATTTTGGTTTTGAATGAATAATAACACCACTGTAATGAAAGTGGTTAAAAATGATCAAGAATACTCAAACGAGGTACTAAAAATAGAAAATAACTAACTAATATACATATAAAATAAAATTACAAATTATTATTTTAAAAATATTATATATTTTAACAATGTTCAAAAAAATTTAATTATTGTAATTAAAATTCATATACAAGAAATTATAACACTTTTCAATAAAGTAAGAATTAAGGTAAGGGTTTATTGCATTATTTTTTCATTCTTTGGGACATGGTTCAATTTATACACTATGATTTCATTGGATGGTGTATCTACTGAAAATTTAAAATTTTTATGACAAGTCTAGCAATTTTAAATATATTTAGGATTCATTTAAAACAATATCTTTCAATGTTTTTTTAATTAAAATTTTATTAATGTTCTAAGGGTTTCATCAACTCAATTTAATATAAATGTGGTCTTATTCTTTGTTACCTTAGCATAATTTTAATATTTTTATTTATCTTACATTTCCTATATTTCATATTGTAAATAATTTTTTATATTTGGAAATCACTTCTCATCATCAATATAACTTTTTTTTATAAATTGTTTTCCAAAATAAAAATATATTGTTGGTATTAATAAGTCTAGTTCTTAAAGATAATCATTCTAATCCATGTTAATATATTAATTCCTTCAAATTTATTCTCATTTTGGCAAAATAATATGAGCTATTTTCAACAATTAATATAATTCACTTAACCCGTTTTCAAAATTAATATCAATAATAGTTTTTATGTTTTCGGTATTTAAACAAATGTATTCAAATATACAAAAAAGATATTTCCATCCATTAAAAATAAAATGGACTAGATTCCACCCACCATTTATTCTAATGGAATTAAAAAAATCCAATGCCCTGTTACTGATTTTTATTTTTAGAATTAATTTTTTTCAATCAATATATTTTTTAAATTAAATTGAAAAATGACCCATAACTCCAGCTTTGTATTAAAATGTTAAAAATGTTTCCTTAAATAATTATTTATTTTTTCTTCCATGTGAACAAAACATTTCACTATCATTGTATACTTCATGAAACTTACTCTCAACATTGTTTCTAATGAAAAAAGTTTTTCCCTAGTTTCATAAATATTTCTTTATAAATGCATTAAAAAGATAATGAATATTTCTTATTTCAAAGTGGTTATTATAAAACCTATAAAAATTGTTTTTCATATATTTCATTAACATTAATAAACATTATTAATTAGCAAGGATATTATTAAAATGATACCATACATATTATTTCTATAGATGGATTGAAAATTTTATTTCCTATCATTGAAATGAACCATGGATTACTTTTTCATGCTATGTAATTTATGTTGAATAAACAAAATTTATATTCCAATTAGTTCCCTCTATTAAAACCCTATTTTTGAATGCATTTATTAATGTATCTTAATCTAGATTCCTTTTATCAAATAATTGATGAAATTACTAGCTTAACCACATAAATGTTATATATGTGGTTTAAATACCATATGATTTATTTTATTAATTGAATGTTATTCACATATAATATTACTTGATTCAATTAGAAATTATATATTTTCCATTAGATTATCATTTTATATTTTTTAAGGAATTATTAATGATTTTATAATGTGAATCATTTTTAAAAGGATATATAGCCCAATTTCCTTCCATGTGCTTTTATGATGTATTGGTTGAAACCTATTTTTTATGAGTTATTTTAGGTGTAAAAATTGAAATATTTTCATTTGAATATATTAGAAGAATCATTTTATTTACATTATTTATGATGTAATAAATGAATGATTTTTTATTGTAAGTTATAAGTATTGATGAATCAGTGGGTTCATATATCATCAGTCAATGCATTGGTTAAAGTTTATATCTCAAATAATATGAATATACAAATGTATTTTAGTTTATCATAAAAATGGGAAATAATTTAATGGTTAAGGAATGTAATGTTTCCCTCTACTATGGTTGTGTGCTATATTTGAATGACATTTCATATTTTTATGCTTATTATTAATACTATAATATCATGGGTCTTGTTTATTGAAACACTATTTTGATTCATATCTAATTTTATTTAATAAGTTTCACTTTTATTTGTTAACTAATATTAGTTGGGTATGATGTTATTGTGTATCTATATTTTTCCCATATGTTTATATTATACTCAATTACGATATTTAATTGTTATCACTTATGTTTACCCTTATTGACTATTTGATCTCACCACATTATTATGAATAAATTTTGACATATAATGAAGAAAATTGATATGTCTGATGTTTAAAGAAGAGTATCCAATGTATATATTTTTAAAAAAATTGAATGATTTTTATTGGTTAATTATTCGTTTACATTTTCATAAAAATTTACTTCAGCTAAAAAATATATGAGTTTTGTTAGTAAATTGTTTTCTTTAATCCACTAAAATTGTAGACAAAAAAGTTTATGGGAATGTTTTTTAATATATATTTTTTTTGTATCAAGAAATTAGAAATTAATGTCTATGGGATACTTCAGTTGGTATCATTTAAGAGTTTAGATAAATTTATTTATTTTAATAATATGGGTTAGGGATAAATTGGGAGTTCTAAATGTCATTAAATGTTGATAAAATAAGGTTTATTATAATTTGAATGTTATTGATAACCCTTTATGTAGGTTGAGGTACTATTTGGTTTTCTTACAGAACCCTAGCTAAAGCACTATGTATAAGTATATGGGATAATTCTAACTATTGGATAACATCAAGAATTGTTTCTAAGGTTGATATTTTTTAGTTTTATAGGAAATAACATCCCTATCTAGATATGATAAATGGATTCTAGTTTAGTAATATATTGACCTACGATTAATAAAAATGAAAAAGATATATTAGGTTTTAATATAATCATAACATATTGAAAGATAAATATTACTAACAGGACACCTGGTTTGAAACTACTAGGGATATGCTTTGGTGAATAATATTTTATTTATGATCCATTATAAATGATTTATTTTTTAATTACATTATGTTACCATGTTAACAAGTATAGAAGAAGCTAACATAAATAAAATTTGATTGTATAGAATATACCAATGTATGAAATAAAGGTGTAATTATTGAATCCATATAATGATTGATCTTTCATATTTATATGATCATCTACTCATATTTTTTCTATTTTTTATTTGTTTTAGAATTTTGATGAAACTAGATCACGTAAATAAACTAGCTAAAAATATGTAAGTAGAAGACAATATGTATTATATCCAAATAATAGGTCATACATTAAGGGTTTAAAATTATTTATATACTGGTTGTAATTGAAACTCTTGTTTCCTATTGTTACATAAGTAATTGAGGTTGAAATTGGAATAAAACTTTACTCATGATACACATATATATTATCACTAGTGTCTCATATTTATATATTATATTCCAGTATATTATAAAATTTAAGAGAATTATGTGAAATAACTAAGGATAATTCTCAAATAAGTTTTTCCCATTTAATGTTAGGAAATATATATATAATGTAATCAATAATTTGTAAATGTTATTATGTTCCAATGTTATATTTTGTGTATATAAATTATAGAACTCTTGATTGAGTAATGGATAACACTTAGGATTAATATATGTTTGATGTTGTGGTAAAAATAGGAAGACTAATCTGATAAAAGAACATATAATCGTATTAATAAACCTGTAATTTATAAATAAGTTAATAAAAAATGTATTCCTATTATTTTTTGTAAAATTTTATTTAATTTTTGGGATTATTATACATATTTATTACTTTATGACTTTATAAACTAGTGATTAATACATGTACGGGTTTAAAACAGAGTTATGTTTTAAAGAATAAATAATAAAGTAGTGTTATAATGTCTTGGATATTTAAATGACATTGGGGGTAGTATATTTCAAAAAAATAATATGATTAGGGTATATACGTATTGGGGTATGTGATTGTATAAATCGAGAATGTTTTTAAGGTATGATAATAAATTTATGTAGCCTTAGTGAGTATGATTGATTTAATATTTTTCTTTGTTTTCAAAATGATGAATATGTTATGAATACCCTCACCTACTATCATTAGTTAAGAATAATTATCATTTGGAGGACAGAATTTATTAATGGGCGTTATAATGGAAGAGGATTTTAATATATTTTTACCTCTAATTTAGTAAAATATATCTAATATCTTGCACCAACTGAAAGGAAATCGAAAAATGAAACCACTATATATATATATATTTAAATAATAAATATGGCTATAAAAACTATCCATTGATTTAGTAGTAAATAAATTATGAAATAAACACATATATATATATATATATATGTTATTTTAAAAAAAATTACTAAATTATTTATTGAGATTAAGAATATATCTTTTTTACATAATGTGATTTTTATGAACAAAATTCAAGTGTCTGATTTTTAAATGGAGATCCAAAAAAACATAACAATCATCGATTAATTATATCTTTTATTAGATCTTTATAGAAAACTAAGAATCAGAAGAAGTAGTGTTTTAGTATGTTTTTTTTCTTAAAAAAATTGTTTCTTTCTATAATTTTAAATATCATTTAAAAGAGATATTTCTATATATTATGATCATAATTAAAAAGGGGAACATCATTTTTGAACTTATCATGATAATATTTTATGAGAATTTTTTTCATTTTTCATGAAATATTTATTTTAAGTTGAATACTACAATATACGGTTTTCACAAATACCATATGTTTAATAGAATTATTAGCTTATAGGATTGATTTGGAAATTTATGGAGATATTTTCCGGAAAAAAATATTTTATAATTGAAATATTAATTTTTGAAATAAATAATTTGGTTTATAAAACTATAACTAATATTTTGGAATGTGAGTTATATTTATCAAAAAAACTATTTTAATGCATTATACATATAGAATTTCAAAATTCATTTTTATCAATTTTATAAATTTGACAATGATAAATGATTTAAATAAATGTAACATTTTTTTCTAATTAGGTAATAAGGGCCACATTAATTTGGTAAAAATGGATAAGTCACCTTAGGTAGATAATTATTTACCACGATAAAAGCTTAAATGGTTAAAATGAACAGTATAATGGTTATGATTTGTAAACATGTAAAAATCTTAATTTGGAATGGGTGGTTGAGGAAAAGATAAAACATATCCATTTCCCTCTATATTTTAATCATGTTTGGAGCCACTTTCCATGGGAGTGACTTCAAATTATCTAAAATATTTGGGTATTCATAACAATGGCATCACTTTTTACTTTTCAGTGAGGAACTTACTCTCCCTCATTTCCCCTCAAACCCAAACTCAATTATTTCAGCCAAACATCTAAATAAACCCATACTGAAAACTATTATAGACAACTAATATGGTCTAGTAATCATAATACATCATCCAAAAAATTATTAATCCCCTTTTAAGTGGAGATAATCTAAAAAGTAATATACAAATATCCAGCCATATATTTGTTATTTTTATTTCATTGTGTGGACTTATTCTTCCGCAAATTTTATTAACCCTTATTAATGTAATAATATAGGTATAATTATTATAAAATTATGTTTTTTACATATTTTACAACAATTTACCACTTTTCCCTTTTCAATTAAGATAAATTAAATTGTCATTTGTCTTTTTCATAGACTATCGCCTCCACAATCCCATACCTCTCAAAATTTCCTATGGTAGAGGGTGTTGCTTTTAATGATGTAAAGAAAAACATGGTTTTTACCTTAATGTTTAATACCCTAGATGAAAATACGGATGATATATTTTAAGGAAAGGGTCAATATATCACTGATATTAACATAATAAAGGATGAAGGAACCAGAAGGTCAGGCGGGCTGATTAAATTTATTGGGAAAAGTAGCAGGTCTGTCACCCCATCATTTTACCCAAAATTAAAATTATCTTTTATAATTTTTAGGGTCCATAAAATCTATATTATTTTTATTACCTTATGCATTTTACTCTCACTCGACCCTAGACATCAAAATAATTTGGGTGGTGGTATATTCTAATATTGAAGACACATTTATTTTCAGGTTTACTGATCAAATTGTTTCAAGAAGTTTCCAATGGTAATGAAAATTCCACCTATATTAATCTATTTATGATTTTAATAGGTACCAGGGTTGATGATATTTGTGGATATAATTTTATTCCTTTTTGTAATATATTACTAAACCATGTATTTTTATTGGTTTCATTAATTCAATTCCTAACCATGATGATAAAATTGTTCCTATGAATAATGTGATCTAATGAAGGGAATTTTGGACTTGTAAGGAGAGTGATAATAAATTTGAAATAAACTTGGTTGGATAAAATTTTACTTTTTATGATAATGATATAAATAAAATATTGGATAACATTTTTTATAGACAATTTTCTATTGATTCTTTATTGAAATTTGGGGGCTCTATTTCATTTTCCATGTTAGCTAGATTAAACTCTGATCATCAACCCATTATCATTAGTTTTATGGTTAGTGAAATAAATCCCCCAAGGATTTCAGGAAAAGTAATTCTTAGTCCTGTCATTTTTAGTGTAAAAAGGTTTTCAAAGAAATATGTTCGTCTATTCCTATATGAATAATCATATATTCTATATTTTTATTCTAAAATACTCAACGATAGATAAATGGATTGGAATATATCATGTTTTAAGGATTTGGACATGAATATTTATTCACTAAAATTCAACCTCATGCTAATTCAAGAGTGGATAACTCATAATAGTTTCATTAGAAATCCGTATGAGTATACTAATGTGGATTTTAAGATTAACGTTATCTTAGACCTCAAAAAAAAGTCTCAAAAAGAGAACATACAAATTGGATTATTGAATGATGGTGATAGAAAGATAGTTTTCTACAATTATCTTTAAAAATATAGAAAATTAAATAGTCCCCTATCACTAATAAAGGATGGGGAACAAATATTTAATAAAATAATATCAATTTCAGAGTATGTAGCTTATTTTTTCAAGAACCTTTTATAGGGGCCTTCTTGTACGGTTTATTTGAAAGATAGAATCATTTTGAAAGTGGATAATGGTGAGGATAATTCCTTACTGACCCCATATCCTTTGGATTATGAGATCAAAGATGATATCGTTACAAGGAACACTAGGAGTTCCCAAAGTCAGGATGAATTAACAAAAACATTTAATTTACACATACTTATATATTATACAATAGTATGTTTGAAATCTCATTATACATTTTTTAAAAGGGGTCACAAACACAGATTGTGAAAATTCACAATTTATGGTTCTCATTTTGAATATTGATAATTCAAGTAAAATTTTATCTTTTATACTAGTGGATCTTGTGAATATTGTGCATAAAATTATAGGTCTAATTATTTTTAACTAGTTGTACAAAATCTCATAAAAATTATAACATGGAACCAATTTAGTTTTTTTAATGTGAGGATCATACATGAATGACTAATCTTGTATTCAGAATGAGTGAATTTATTGAGGAAGTATAGAAGGGGTTGGAACATTGTGTTGAAGCATTAAATTAAAAAATTGTTTCACACCGTGGATTGAGGTTTTCATTTTAAGGATTTTCTTAATTTTTTATTTGATGATGGGTTCATTAATTGGATCAAAATTATTCTATCCTCATAACATATATCTATTAAAATTAATGGATCTTCTACATAATACCTTGCATGTTAAATAGGGGAGGTACAAGGATATCCCCATTCATCTGATATATTTTCCATTGTAAAGGATTATCATAGAGAGCCTTTTTTTAATATGGTGGAGGATGGTAAGTTAAAATTAATTAGGGATTCTAGATATTTAATTTCTCCCTTACACATATTCTATGAATATTAATTTATCCTATCATAAAAGGGTATGATATTAATGTCATAAATATCAAAAATGATTTTCTCTAATATTAAAAAGACTTAGAGAAGGTGATTAATTAGAAAAAATCTTTCATTTTAGTGGGAAAAACATTTTATCATGTATACAAATGCACATGAATAATCCCATGAACATTAAAGAGAAAGTTTCTCCACCCAATTATGATGGTGTGACTTTATTCTAGGTAACGAAATAATCACATCATTTCAACCATGGTATGGGGAATTTTTGGAGGCTCTTCAGTTCCTAAAAAGGTAAATCGCTCTCAATATCATGAATGGTTGGTCTTGTGAAGCATGCTATTTTTTGTAATTTTTTCTTCTATTTTATTTTTTATAATGGTCCCTCCATGCTTCTCTACAATATCAATACCACTATCAATTTTTTTGTTTGTAGTGGCTCTATCCTTCAATGAAAGCATTCCATTGTACATTGGAACAATTATTTCAAGACACTTTCTCTTAGTGGGCTAGAAATCATAAACATCTCTATGTTAAATAAATATTTTAAATATTAATTCATATGTATTAAGATCAATGATAATTTCAAATCGTCTATATTTCACATGTTTGTATTCTTAAGAAATATGAAATTGGGTAACCTGAATTATGTTGAATCTTCAGTTTTTCCAGCTTTGAAATACATTTTCCATAATTTATTTAAACTCCCATGTTCTAGTCAATAAATATTTTTATTTGAATTATTAGACTTAAAATTTTACATTTATGCCTCTTATAGATATCATTAACATTTATAATCATGTTATTTACCTCAACATCTCTTTTAAAAGACAAATAAAATACCTGGATAACCTTTTATAGAAGGCTAAATAGAATGTATTGAATCAAATGTCATCAACTTTTTGGATATCATGATTGGAGAACCTATAAATAATAGTATGTTTAATTCGATACTATTTTATTACAATATCTTTTATGGACTATTATATATTTATCTTAAAACATTTAATAAAAAATTGTGAGGCCATCCATATTCACACTAGTTTGGCATATTGCTTTCTGAAAACTTCTAGTTGATGCTTTTATTCAGTAATTAGGTATCTATTTATGTTATATATGTATTATTTCTCATCATAATAAAGAACATGTGAACCACCTGTTACTCAGTTTCAATATAACATATGCATTATGTATGATTATATTTGACATGTTTCGAATCCATATGATGCACATTACTTAAGTACTAGATTTAATCATGGTATGGTGTACATTACAATTCTATGGGAACATTCCAATGTGTATAAAGTGGATTATGATGAGGTTTTATACATAATATGGGATAGAATAAATAATTTAAATCATTGAAATCCAATCATCAACATGAAATATATAATGACATATATCATGATGGTAGTCATGGAGGAAAACTCAATCCAAAATTACCATTGAAATAACCTTATTCAAGACCTTCCCATCCTGGAATGATTTGATATTTATGGTAATTATTTTCATTCAAATAATAAAATTGACTTAATATGGAAATTTACATTCATTAGATGGATCGAATGTAATACTGATTATGTTTCAAGAAGTAATCCTGGTTATATGGAATTTGGGGAACTCTTTATATACCATAATGTTTATATTGTGGGTTGTCTTTATGTTCCATGTGGAATGTAATCATTTTTTGAAGAAGAAATTGATGGAAAAATAAAAATGTGATTTAGATGGATTAACAAAGAGTATGGTATAATTTATGTTTTTAATATGATTCAAATACCATAGTGAAAGCAGTCAGATCTGATAACTCACATTTATCATAGAAAGTTACTTATCTAATGATGAAATGTTTAGAATATATTTTAGGAATGAATTATTTCACAACTAATGTGTTTTGGGAGACCAATTATCTTACCGATGGACTTGATAACATAGGGATGAGATAAAAAAATCATGTCTCATATACATCTCGAACTGAGGAGTTAACACCTCCATTTCATTAATAATTTATTAAAATTAATTCTTTTAGAATAATTTAATATTTTTAATCATATTCTATAAAAGATATATTCTATTAAAGAATTAATGTTTCCTTTAATTTATAAATTTTCCTTAAAAATATTCTACCTTATTTTTGAGAATTATTATATGGATTCTTTTTTTATGATTCTCGTAATCATATTTTCATATTTTAAAAATTAAAATATAATACACTTTATATGATGTGGTATTTCCATCAAAGGTCTCTCAAAATATTCAAGACTCTTTTCTATCCTTTCAAAATAAAATAGTTAATATTCTACCAATTATTATTTGTTTAAAATTTATATATTTTCAAGGTTCTAATATTAATGTTTTTTTTCAAAATTAAATATTTTTAATGTTTTAAATTCACCCTATTTAAAAATAATTCTTCAAAGTGTCTCATATATTTTTCATTTTACTAAAATATTACAAAAAATCTAAAATATATTTTTAATATTCTTTCCTTATGAACCCATAATTCCACCACGTTATCTTATCTATGAAAATTTCTCTCTATATGGTTTATAGAAAAATATTTTTCTCTTAGTCTTATACATTGTTTCTTTTAAAATGATTTGGAATGATAACAAATATTATTAATTTCAAATATTTCTTTCTATAGCTTATAAAAAATCATCTGATTAATTATTGTTGATACGACTTATTTTTGTTCAATGATATTCTTAAAATGATACTAATCACTATCATTTTATAGAAGTATTATGAATATTATTTTTAATCGAGGAAGTAATCCAGCACTAAAATTTAATTTCCTAGTTATTGAAGGTTTATAATACTAATTTTTTATATTCCAATTCCTTCCCAAAGTTAATACCCTATTTTTTATTCCATTGATTGATGGGTTTTCTCTTAGATTCAACTCATTGATTTAATTGGGAAATTATTATCTTTGGAATATACCCTTTATCTAAAAAATTTAATTACCATATTCTTTTTTATATTGATTGAATGATATTTTCCTAGAACATTATATGATATTATTGAATACCGGTTTATTTTTCCTTGGTTTATTATGTAATAAATATTGATTTAATTGTTAATGATTTAATTATGTGAATATATTTGAAAAAGTTATGAAACCCAATTTCCACCCATGTGTTCTTTATTCTATAAAACGTAATTGATTTGTATTTGAATGTTTTATGAAACCCACCTAATTTCCATGGGTTCATTATGATGTGATTGGTGATCTTTTTAAAGTGGAACTTATAAGTGTGGAATAATGTTGTATGGGGTATTATATCAACCTCAAATTAATTGGTTTATAGTTTATATTCCATGATAAGTGTATTCATGAGTACATTTGTTTTCCTTAAGTGTGGCACATATGATGTGTCTCATGAAATTAATGTATCCCTATACCAAATTTTTGTCTCATATTTTTATGATGATTCATTATTTTATGATTATTCTCATGATTATAATCTCATGGATCATTTTTATTGACCCACTATTTTGATTCATGTATTATATTCTCTTAATAATTGTTCTATGATATATGACATAATATTTATTGGGAATTATTTTCAAATGTCTTGATTATAACCATATTGTTATCTAAGGCTCACATATTTTATTATTATTTGTTATGTTTACCCTAACGGAACATCTGAGTTCACCCATTTCTTATGAGTCAATTTCCCCTTATTATAAAGAAAAATAATATGTATGTTGTTCTAATAAGTGTATCTTGTATAGATATTTTGTGGGAAATATTGAATACTTATTATGATTTAAGTAGCTTCTTATATAGTTTGAAAATCATCCTCTAGTTTAAAAATACGTGAGTTTTCTTTGTAATGTTTTTAGACTATTTTTCTATGTCTATAAATATATGATATCATGGAATTTTTTACTAATTTTTTTTTCTTCATTTCAAGTAATTATAACGTTATTTGTCTGTGTTTTTATAGAGAAGAGTCCCTATTAAAAGTGCGAAAAGATCATTAACAAGGGTTATCTTAATAGTTTCTATACCTAACTTTATCCTCAATTATTTTAATAACATTTTATAGATTAAGAAGTTGTCGTAAAAATGGTTATTAATAGAATTTTTTCTCTCTGAAGTTATGGAAAATTTTTTAACCATATTAGAACTAAAATAATTAATTGTGAACATTTTTAGTTTTATAAAAATTGAAATAAATACTACTTTGAATTATTGGGAATAGGTGTTTAAATGGGTGATATTATTGGAATATTGAATATTATAGATAGTAGAGACCCATAAAAATAGGATAACATATATTTGGAAGATGATTCTAAGGCGTTTAATTTTTCACTGAGAGATTTTAAAAAATAAACCTAGAGGAAGGTGATGTGATGAAAAATATATAAAGACATGTGAAAACATTCTCAATAATTATAAAATGGAATCAATAATTTGATAAGAAATATTGATGGCCTTTCATAATAATAATTAATAATAAATGATGAGCCTAAATGATATAGTTTTTGAATACATTAATTGGGTGACCATTTTTTTGGGATAGTTGTGTGGACTTGAATGGATCCTTTATAAAATTTAAATAATGAATTTTATCCTAATAATATTATAATCATGTTTTATTTCAAATGTGTTGGTTATTTAATATAAATACCTAATTTATAATTCATTATACAACCTTCATAGTACTCTTATTGTTTAATAATTGATACCAATGAAATTGAGTATGTAAAACATATTAATTTTTAGTGGAATTAAACTATATAATGAAAAAAGCACTAAAATATAATCCTAAAGATGAATATATTATTGAGGTTTTATATTTTCATTACTCCAACAATAAAATTAGAAAAGTGAAATTCAAAGTAAATATCCCACATTCCTTTTTATTGTATGTTATAGATTGGAATCTAAATACAATGTTTATAAAGAATTTCTAGAATTATTATGAAGTGGAATAATTCATAGATAAATATTTTAAAGGTGTGAAATGAAAAAGTAAATCGTAGTACACATTTTTTAAGAAGAATAAATATTTACGTAAAAATATGTGATATTGGAGGAGATAAAAGTGGAGGATGTTAATTCATATAGAGATATCAATATAAAATCATTGTTTTAATTTTATATAATATGAAAATAGAGTAAAATGATGAGTAATGTGCTATAATTGAGGAAATAATTGACCTTAAAGATGAACAAAATGATGATATTCATGAAATTTGAATTTGAAGGGCTAAAATAAATAAACAATATAAAATGGTATGAGAAGTTATAAACTCTATTTATCAACAAGACTAAGATATGACTGATTATATTTCTAAATATGAGTGCATAAATGATAGAAATTTTGGAAGAATTTTTATAGATGTTGGGATAATGAAAAAAATTAGAAAACATTCCTAGATTTTTAATCGACTGGACAACTAAATAAATTATTTTTTAAAAAATAATTAATGAATTAAATGGTGAAGTGATGATGTTATGATATGATATTTATGATCAAGATAGTCTCTTATCCCAGGGTATAAAGTAGAAGAGTTAGAGAGGAAAATCAAATAAATTGGATATGTAAGTTAATATTTAGTTTAATGAAAACTTTGTTTACTTTCCCATAAGTACATAATTTTGATGAAAATGTAAAAATATTTGTGGGCAATGATTAAAAGAAGAAAATATTTGTAGATTTAAGAAAACCTCAATCACTAAAACCCTATAATAATGTTTATTTGAATGACTAAAAAATTTGTAGGAAGCTACTATTGGTGAATCAAATGAAAAAAATAAGACACTATTAGTTTTGTTTCATTTTACTGAAAGGATGGGACATATATATTTGTGTGTGTTTGTTCAATAATAAAAATACATTTCAAAGCCTAATAGAAACAAAAAAATTCATGTTTAATTTCCTATAATTGATATTTTATAAAATATATATATTTTGTGAAGTGTGTGGACATAAATCCAATTAATTTACATAAAGGATACATAAAAACAAAATGATTTTGCACAAAACAGTTGAAAGAAATATAGAATTGGATAAAAACATAAAAACAATATGAATACTTGTAAAAGATGGATAAATTATGGATTAGAAGGTAGAAAAATTTGATTTTCCACAAAAGTCAGGAGAGAACCATATATGGATCATGAATACAAATTTTTTTATGGCTAATGTCTCATAAATTTATTTTAAATAAACTGATATATCCAAAACATAGACTCTGGATATTGGATTAACATTCCAAATTTTGGTAAATAAAGATCCTATCATGAGAATAAGGTGTAAAAAATATAGATTCCTTTCATTTGTAAATGGTGTGGAGATAAAAAAACATTATCCTTGGGAACGTGAAAATTAGAGGAAGATAATTGCGGCACACATACATCATTTCAGTAGAGTAGTTAGTGAAAAAAAATACTATTTTTATGTTATTTGTGTGATGTAGGTTATACTATTGTTTTTAACAATATTAATTGCATAATTATTTGAAAATATGACAATATAGTTTCAAAATTATGGAACACCTAGGGAAATATATACCCCATTAATGGATTTGGATATGAAAATTTACTATATATAGAGAATGAAAATCAATTATGGAATAATAAACTAAGACACATGAGATATAAAAGTACTTAGAGTACATAGTTAAAAAATTTGGAGCATGTGATATCACTAATCTCTAATTTATCAACAGACACATGGTATTATTGTCAAAAAGTTATACTACATGGAATATTTATTGGTCAATGGATAATAAATTAATTAGGTTACTTAGGTTGGTGTATATTGACATGTGTGGCCTTATAAAACATAAATTCATTGATGAAATGTGGTATTATGTCCTATTTAATAATTATTATTATATTATGGAATGGATTATTATAAGGCCCCAGCCTTAAACCTTACTTAATCTTGATTTATTACAAGATTACACATTGAGGATCTTTTCGGGTTTAGAGTTTTATAGAATTAGATCATAAAACTTGCATTACATTCCACATATAATCAAAGTGGTTACATAAAGATAGTATTCTTCATTCCCATCAATGGAAACATATTTAAAATAAACATGGATTCTTTCTTGACACTTCCTTGACACTATCATCATATCATGTACCTTTCCCTTGACCTGTGAAAAACATTTCAAAAAACATGGGATGAGCATAAAAAGCTCAGTAAGAGATATAAAAATATGGAAAGGAAATATGGGTACATATATACATAAGGATGATATCATACTTTACCCATAAAACATAAGCACTTTAACATACCTCATCAAATCATGAATAAATCATAGAAATCATAAGACATAAAGGTAACTTGAGGCATTCATAACATCCTTACGTAGGGAGTAACCCTCTTGGTTACGTTTGGAATACCCATCAAAGTATATTCCCTAAATCTCTTCGGAGAAACCTTAACGTTTCACTCATTCGCGTTACCCAATGCATTGGAGAGCTATATCGGGCTCACCTGCCCTTAGTTTATCACGGAACCACCTGTCTTCATAATAATGCCCAAGAACCTCAACATAATCGTATCACATAAACATGCATAAAGGAAACATAACATTTCCACCTTTCAATCAAAACATATCAATACAACAAATTGATATAAAAACATTATGAAAACCATTTTCAATACCAAAATAAAGGAAAATTCAAACATGGTATTTATTTTTCTTTTAAAAAGAAGGTATGGCTTGTAGAGGAAGTCGAAAATCAAATAATGGTCACGGCGGCGGAGAAGTCGTTGTCACCGCATACGTATGACAAAAACATTCCCTTTTGTCATTTAGTAAACACTTCGTATAAAAAAGTTTCCTTTTGAATAAACGTAAAAGTCAAAGGGGTTTATACACCGTATAAAAGAAGGTTGTGTATAAAACAAAATATGCCTCACTGAAAGGAGGTTGAGATGAAGTCCCATACCTCGGGTCCGACTTGACTCGATCGTTCTTTAATGTCCTGAATAATAAACATGAGTTAATTTCTACTTTCTTAAGAACCTTTTTCAAGTTCATTATTTCTTTTATATCACTTATTACCATGTCATGAACAATATGTAATTATTTATGTTCATAACGGTCATTTTAACGATCATTGGTACTTGAGTTAAGAATAAACCCTTTATAATTACAAGTTGTTCATGTATCCATTATATCCAGAATGGTATTCATGATGTAGATATCATATATTTCATATATATCCAGTACATGCATGCATTTATAATACTAAAAAATCATTTACAGGTAAGAAATGAAATGCACCGTTCATGGAGACGGTAAGTCGGGCGTACGCATGAACGCTACTTTAATTTCTATTTCGTATTTTATAGAATGGAATAATAATGATATAAAGGTATATTATAATTCCAGTATAATATAATATATAATATCATAGTTACATCCTTTATATGTCCCACATATGGTATTTAACTAATCAAATCACTTTGAGGGGGTGGTAGTCCGCACTTCCTTAAATGAAGATATCGCGTTTACCCATAATGGAATCCATAAAGGTATGCCCAAAATGAAAAATTCAGAAGCTTAAGAAAAACATAAACATATTATATATCATATATAAATATAGTGACATCTTAATGGCCACCTTTGAAGGTGTTAAAAGAATGTTGAACAATCATCGTTTCGGGAGGCATAAATTCACCATCCACAGAAACAGTATGTTCGTTAACCATTAGATGTTGGTGTGTGTAAGTGTAGATCGAATCCTTTTTATAACAACATCCTAGTATATTTAGGATACTGGAGTTGTTACAAAAGAAAATAATAAAAAGAGTTTAGGGGGTTGGAGAAGCAAAATAAAACAAAAGGACTCAAAAGAAGACATTACCTTAAAATCGGGTAACTCCCTTTGGTTTGAGCTCAAAGGCTTCCTTGAGAAGACTTCTGCCCAAATTGAGGCTTCAAGGAATAAGATATGGAAGTTTAGAGGCAAAATGGATAGGGTTTGGCTGAGCCAAAGGCTTTGGGAGTGTCGGTAAGGAGGTAGAGGTGGGGGCCTTTTATAAGAGGAGAGGAGGGGCACTCTTGGAAAGTAATGATAAGATACTTTATTTTAAAATGAGTTTCGGATTCAAAAGGTAACACATTGATATAATTCTAGGATAAGGTGATAAGGGTTCGAAATCCACTCATCCAATTGGTTTTGGCCATTTGTAAGTTTTAGATTTTACATTAACTTTCCATTTTATTTAAATCATTAAATAATGAGGTCATCGCTACTACATCATGATGTCATAAATAATTTAATTTATTTAATGTCTAAAAATTATAAAAAAAATTACTATGATGTAGGAAATATTTTTATCTTTCTAATGAATATTTATAGTCAAAAATATGACTTGTATAACCCCATGTAAATTTTTTTCAGTAAAATAACTCATGTTTGTGTCATTTTTACTTTAATGTTAAATAAAAAGTTATTTATGTCATTTCCCAACCAAAGTGGCTCCATGGGGTCCCCAAGTTGACTCATGGCTTGTATTGGTCGGCCATGACACATCCAATTAGGGTAGGACATGTGTCAATCTCATCTCATAATATTAAAACATTATTTTTACCTTAAACTACACTAATTACCACTAATCGCGATTAAAAACTTAATAAGTTACTATTCACCAAAAAATTATTATAATCTCATTGAACCACATTTTACTTCTTAATGAGAACCATGTATGTCAGATTTTTGAAATGAAAAACACAATGATGGAAAATTTTCATTTAAACGAAAAATCAGTTTTTATAAGTACCACTTAGTGGTTTCACTATTCATTAAAAATTGAAGTTTTTCAGAAAATTACCAAAAATTCACCCTAAGCTATATTTGATACTCCGAATTCAAAAATTAAGTCTATTTTACAAAATTCAAAACATATAAGTCACATTAATTAATTTAATAATTAATTCCCGCTGTCATGACAAATAGCGTGTTTTTATTAAACAATAAGTATCAAAAGATTGACACCAGTTTAAGTCCAATTTCAAAGTGAAATTGATTCCAATGACCACCATTGGATTAAATGGTAAAAATATATTCATATCACACTTTAATACCACTTAAAAGGATAATCTAACCATATAATTAAATTAAATGAAAAAGCAGTTTTGATGTAAAATGCAGTATTTTTCACTATTCATTAAAAAATGAACATTGTCAGAAAAATACCAAAAATTAACACAAAGTAAATTTTGATGTCCCAATCATAAAGAATAAGTTTATTTTGACAAACATAGCTTATAAAATTGTCAAAAGAAAGATTTAAAAATGGTTTGCCATCAAAAGGCAGTAAAACAATCTTTTAAAAATATTAGTGTATTCCATGCTTAAGATTGGATTTTATTTTTATTTTAAGCCTCTAAAACACTATATAATTCATTAATATACATAGATAAAAATATCTATTATTCATTAATTACTTGGGATGTTACATCCTTCCCCCTTTAGAAAATTGCGTGCCCGCAATTTATTTACTTATCAAATAAATGGGGGTACTTATCCCTCATTGCATTTTCAGATTCCCATGTTGCCTCTTCCATCATGTGGTTTTTCCACAAAACCTTTACCTACTTAATCACCTTATTCCGTAACACTTACTCTATGTGGTCAAGAATCTGGACTGGTTGTTCCTCATAAGATAGGTTCTCTTCCAGCTGAACTACCTCTGGACTCAAAACGTGAGATGGATCTGGCATATACTTTCTCAACATCGAAACGTGAAAAACATTGTGTACCTGAGATAAACTCTGAGGTAAAGCAACCCGGTATGCAACTGATCCAACTATCTCCAGAATTTCATATGGTCCAATAAACCTTGGACTCAGCTTTCCTTTCTTACCAAATCTCATCACACTTTTCCAAGGACAAACCTTGAGAAACACATGATCACCTACCTCGAAAGATAGATCCTTCCTCCGGTTATCCGCATAACTCTTCTGCCTGCTCTGAGTTGTTGTCATGTGTTTCTGAATTAGATGAACTTTTTATTCCATCTCTTCTACCAATTCTGGTCCCATCAACTTCCTTTCACCCACTTCATCCCAGAAAGCAGGAGTTCAACACCGCATCCCATATAATGCCTGAAATGAATCCATCTGTATACTGGAATGAAAACTGTTATTATATGAAAATTCAACCAAAGAAAGATGTTGGTCCCAACTTCCCTGATAATCTATAGAGAAAGAACATAGAATATCCTCCAAGGTCTGAATTGTTCATTCTGACTGCCCATCTGATTGAGTATGAAAAGCTGTACTAAAATTTAATTCAGTACCCAACGACTTCTGAAGGCCTTTCCAAAAGTTAGAAGTGAACCTGGGATCACGATCAGATAAAATGGAGAGAGGAACTCCATGTAACCTGACTATCTCTTTAAGATACAAACGGGAAAGTTGATCTCGGGAAAAAGTATCTCGTATAGCAAGGAAATGAGCAGACTTGGTCAAGCGATCAACAATAACCCAGATTTCATTATTACCTCGAGATGTCTTCAGTAATCCCACAAAAAAGTCCATGGATATATTCTCCCATTTCCACTCTGGCACTGGTAAAGGCTGAAGCATCCCTTTTGGTAACTGTCGCTCTGCTTTAACCTGCTGACAAGTCAAACACTTCACAGTAAAATCAGCAATATCTCTTTTCATTCCATCCCACCAGTAATACTCTTGCAGATCTCTATACATCTTAGTACTGCCAGGATGAACTGAAAACGGAGAACTTTGAGCTTCACATAACAACTCTCTCTTCAACTGTGAATCACAAGGCACACACAATCTCTTCCCAAATCTCAAAACTCAATCATTATCAATGTTGAATTCAGGAAACTTACCTTTCTGAACCAGCTCTACCTTTTTCTGCAACTCACTGTCTTGCTTCTATGCTTGCTTGATTCTATCTGATAGAGATGATCTCACTGATACCTGAAACAAAACAGAAGAACTTCCTGCACCCACAACTTCTATGCCAAAGTTAATCAAATCCTTAACCAAAGGATCACGTTCCAAACGCAACATTTCTAATGAAGCATTACTTTTTCGACTCAAATCATCAGCCACTTTATTTGCTTTTCCCGGATGGTAATGAATTGTACAATCATAATCCTTGATTTATTCTATACATCTCCTTTGTCTCATGTTCAATTATTTCTGAGTGAATATATACTTTAAACATTTCTGATCGGTATATATTTCACACTTTACTCCATACAAATGATGCCTCCAAATTTTTAAAGCAAAAACAGTAGCAGCTAATTCCAAATCATGTGTAGGGTAATATGCCTCATGAGTTTTCAACTGTCGTGAAGAATAAGCAATTACCTGATCATTCTGCATTAGGACGCAACCAAGTCCTTTCAATGAAGCATCACTGTATATAACAAACTCACTATTCCTGGAAGGTAGTGCCAAAAATGGAGCATTCACCAATCTTCTTTTCAATTCCTGAAAACAATCATCACATTCTTTTGTCCAGATAAACTTAACACCCTTCCGAGTTAGCTTAGTCATTGGACTAGATAACCGTGAAAAATTTCTAACAAACCTTTGGTAATAGCCTGCCAAACCAAGGAAGCTACGAATCTCAGTTACATTTGTTGTTCTTGGACAGTCTTCCACAACTTTTGTTTTTTGCAGGATCAACATTTATCCCATATTTAGAAACAATATAACCAAGGAAAGAAATTTTTTGCAACCAAAACTCACACTTGCTGAATTTTCCATACATTTTCTTTTCTTTAAAAGTTTGCAAGATAACCCTTAAATGTCTTTCATGCTCTTCTTTACTTTTAGAAAACACCAAAATGTCATCAATAAAAACCACAACAAACTTATCCAAGAACTCATGGAAAATTATATTCATTAAGTCCATGAATACAGCAGGTGTATTGTTTAGCCCTAAAGTAATTACTACAAATTCATAATGGCCATATCTTGTACGGAACGCGGTCTTCGGAACATCTGCTTCCTTTACCTTCAGGGGATGGTACCCCGATCTCAAGTCAATCTTTGAAAAATACTGAGCTCCCTGGATCTGATCAAACAAATCATCGATATGAGGCAAAGGATATTTGTTCTTAACAGTTATGTTATTCAAGGCTCTATAATCAATGCAACGTCTCATAGAACCATCTTTCTTTTTAACAAATAAAACAGGAGCAACCCAAGGTGATGTGCTAGGTCAAATGAAACATTTCTATAATAAATCTTGCAATTGCTCCTTCAACTCTAAAAGTTCAATTTGATCGATTCGATAAGGGGGTTTTGAAATTGGCTTAGCATCGGGAACTAAGTCAACAGTAAACTCAACTTTTCGATCTGGTATTATTCCAGGCAACTCATCAGGAAAAACATCAGGATACTCATTTACCACTGGCACATCATTAATCTGAAAAGTTCCTTTATATTCAACGATGTGTGCAAGGTAACATTCATTTCTATCTTTTACAAGTTTCTTGGCCTCTTGATAAGTTATTAACAGTAAGGGTTCATTCTCGTACACAAACTGAAAGTCTTTCTGAAAAGAAACTTCTTTATCTCTATAGTCAATCTCAGTATGGTAAATAGAGAGAAAATCCATACCCAGGATAACATCAAACTATACTAGAGGTAGAACAATAAGGTTTGCAAGTAGGTTCTTTCCACAAATAAGGATAGGAAGATTCTTATAAATTCTTTTTGCCTCAACATTTCCCCCAGCTGTTTTTACCAAAAGTTTAGGAGTCATTTCTTGAGATGGTATTCCCATTTTACTAGAAACAGTTTCAGAGATGAAAGAATTTGTAGACCCCGAATCAGACAACACACTGGCATAATCTAAGAAAACAAACAAAGTACCTGATACAACTTCATATGATGGCCCAACATCTGCTGAAGTAGTTGCAAAGGATTTCACCACCCCTTTCTTCTTGTAGTCTAACTGCTTCCCATCACTCAAGCTCTTTGTCGGACACTCGTTTGCATAGTGACCCATCTCATTGCACTTATAACATTTCACTAACTGTAAATCAAATTTGGTCTTACCTTTACCTTGATCCTTTTCAGTGCAATCACGATCCTTATGTCTCATCTTACCACATCGGTAGCACTTTCTAGAATTCAGAAGACATTCCCCAGCATGCCTTTTGCCACATTTAACACAAACTGGAAACATAGTTTTCTTACCAACAGACTTTTTTGAAGAATTTTTACCTTTCTCCTGCCACCTCGGTCTCTTATTCTATTGGTTGTTATATAACACTTGATCATTGGCAAACTCCATTTCCACCTTCTCAGCACATCGAACAAGCTTTTCATAACTTTTAAACTCAAGAGAAGCTAATTCCCTTCGATATTTTGACATTAATCCTGAGTAAAAATGATTGATTTTACTATCAAGGTCTCGGATAAAATTTGGAGCATACCTTGACAATCGAGTGAACCTTTCTTCATAGGCAGTAACTGAGTCTTCCTCTTGCCTCAATTCCAAGAATTTCTTTTCCATCCTTAGTCCAACAGCCTTAGGAAAATACTTCTCAAGAAACATACCTTTGACTTCATCCCAGTCAAGAGCATCAATCTCATCAGCGTCCTGATATTTTTCACCATCGACCACCAGTGATCTGCTTCACCCTCTAAACGGTAAATAGCAAGACTAACCTTTTTATTTTCTGAACACCCCTTGACATTGAAAATCTTCTGCAGTGATTTAATCCACCCTTCAGCTAGCACAGGGTCAGATGATCCTCTGAATGATGGGGGATGTTGCCTCATGAAATGTTCCACCACTGACATGTTCCTCTGTAGTTGTTCTAGATGATCTCGTGTATGGATACCACCACCATTTATCGCTTCAGTCAACTGCGCCATTACTACAACAAACTGTTCAGTTCCAATTCTGACCATCTCAGGATGCTGATTCGGAAGGTTATTTCCTTCGGTATGCCTTCCTAGCACTGCTTCCCTGTTTCCTCTGCGGAAAACCATCCTGAACAAACATGTCTTAGATGAAGCAACATGGTAATCTTCAAATGCTATATCATTTCAAAAAAAATATTTTTGGATAATCATTTAATAGAATTCTAACTCCTAAAGTTATCTAAACCGTCCTCTGATACCAACTATAAGGCCCCAGCCTTAAAACTTACTTAATCTTGAGTTATTACAATATTACACATTGAGGATCTTTTCAGGTTTAGAGTTTTAGAGAATTAGATCATAAAACATACATTACATTCCACATATAAACAAACTGGTTACATAAAGATAGTATTCTTCATTCCCATTAAAGGAAACATATTTTAAATAAACATGGATTTTTTCTTGACAATTCCTTGACACCATCATCATATCATGTACCTTTCCCTTGACCTGTGAAAAACATTTCAAAAAAATTGGGATGAGCATAAAAAGCTCAGTAAGAGATATAAAAATATAGAAAGGAAACATGGGTACATATATACATAAGGATGAGATCATACATTACCCATAAAACAAAATCCCTTTAACATACCTCATCAAATCTTGAATAAATCATAGAAATCATAAGACATAAAGGTAACTTGAGGCATTCATAACATCCTTACGTAGGGAGTAACCCTCTTGGTTACGTTTGGAATACCCATCACAGTATATTCCCTAAATCTCTTCGGAGAAACCTTAACGTTTCACTCCTTCGTGCTACCCAATGCATTGGAGAGCTATATCGGGCTCACCCTCCCTTAGTTTATCACGGAACCACCCATCTTCATAATAATGCCCAAGAACCTCAACATAATCGTATCACATAAAACATGCATAAAGGAAACATAACATTTCCACCATTCAATCACAAGATATCAATACAAGACATTGATATAAAAAAATTATGAAAACCATTTTCAATACCAAAATAAAAGAAAATTAAAACATGGTATTTATTTTTCTTTTAAAAAGAATGTATGGCTTGTAGAGGAAGCCGAAACTCAAATAATGGCCACGGCGGCGGAGAAGTCGTTGTCGCCGCATACGTACGAAAAAAACATTCCCTTTTTTCATTTAGTAAACGCTTCGTATAAAAAAGATTCCTTTTGAATAAACGTAAAAGTCAAAGGGGTTTATACACCGTATAAAATAAGGTTGTGTATAAAACAAAATATGCCTCAATGAAAGGAGATTGAGACGAAGTCCCATACCTCGGGTCCGACTTGACTCGATCATTCTTTAATGACATGAATAAAAAACATGAGTTAATTTCTACTTTCTTAAGAACCTTTTTCAAGTTAATTATTCCTTTTATATCACTTATTACCATGTCATGAACACTATGTAATTATTTAAGTTAATAATGGTCATTTTAACGATCATTGGTACTTGAGTCAAGAATAAACCCTTTATTATTACAAGTTGTTCATGTATCCATTATATCCAGAATGGTATTCATGATGTAGATATCATATATGTCATATATATCCAGTACATGCGTGAATTTATAATATTACATAATCATTTAGAGGTAAGAAATGAAATGCACCGTTCATGGAGATGGTAAGCCTTGCGTACGCATGAACGCTACTTTCATTTCTATTTCGTATTTTATAGAATGGAATCATAATGATATAAAGGTATATTATTATTCCAGTATAATATAATATATAATATCATAGATCCATCCTTTATACGTCCCACATATGGTATTTAATGAATCAAATCACTTTGAGGGGGTGGTAGTCCGCACTTCCTTAAATGAAGATATCGCGTTTACCCATAATGGAAACCATAAAGGTATGCCCAAAATAAAAAATGCAGAAGCTTAAGAAAAACATAAACATATTATATATCATATATAAATATAGTGACATCTTAATGGCCAACATTGAAGGTGTTAAAAGAATGTTGAACAATCATCATTTCGGGAGGCATAAATTCACCATCCACGGAAACAGTATGTTCATTAACCATTAGATGTAGGTGTGTGTAATTGTAGCTCTAATCCTTTTTATAACAACATCCTAGTATATTGAGAATACTGGAGTTGTTACAAAAGAAAAGAATAAAAAGAGTTTATGGGGATGGAGAAGCAAAATAAAACAAAAGGACTCAAAAGAAGACATTACCTTAAAATCGGGTAACTCCCTTTGGTTTGAGCTCAAAGGCTTCCTTGGAAAGACTTCTTCCCAAAGTGAGGCTTCAAGGAGTAAGATATGGAAGTGGAGAGACAAAATGGGTAGGGGTTGTCCGAGACAATGTCTTTGGGAGTGTGGGTAAGGAGGTAGAGGTGGGGGCCTTTTATTAGAGGAGAGGAGGGGCACTCTTGGAAAGTAAAGATAAGTTACGTTATTTTAAAATGAGTTTCGGATTCAAAAGGTCTCACATTGATATAATTAGAGTATAAGGTGATACGGGTTCTAAATCCACTCATCCAATTGGTTTTGGCCATGTGTAGGTTTTAGATTTTACATTAACTTTCCATTTTATTTAAATCGTTAAATAATGAGGTCATCGCTGCATCATCCTGATGTCATAAATAATTTAATTTATTTAATGTCTAAAAATTATAAAAAAAATACTATGATGTAGGAAATATATTTATATTTCTAATTAATATTTATAGTCAAAATCGGACTTGTATAACCTCATGTAAAAATTGTTTTAGTAAAATAACTCATGTTTGTGTCATTTTTACTTTAACATTAAATAAAATGATATTTATGTCATTTCCCAACCAAAGTGGCTCCATGGGGTCCCCAAGTTTACTCATGGCTTGTAAAGATCGGCCATGACACATCCAATGAGGGTAGGACATGTTTCAAGCTCATCTCATACTATTAAGACATTATTTTTACCTTAAACTACACTAATTACTACTAATCCCGATTACAAACTTAATAAGTTACTATTCACCAAAAAATTATTATAATCTCATTGAACCACATTTTACTTCTTAATGACAACCATGTATGTCGGAGTTTTGAAATTCAAAACACAATGATGGCAAAATTTCATTTAAACGAAAAATTAGTTTTTATAAGTACCACTTATTTGTTTCACTATTCATTAAAAATTGAAGTTTTTCAGAAAATTACCAAAAATTCCCCCTAATCTATATTTGATAATCCGAATTCAAAAATGAAGTATATTTTACAAAATTCAAAACATATAAGTCACATTAATTAATTTAATAATTAATTCCCGCTGTCATTACAAATAGCGTGTTTTTATGAAACAATAAGTATCAAAAGATTGACACCAGTTTAAGTTCAATTTCAAAGTGAAATTGATTACAATTACCAAAATTGGATTAAATGTTAAAAATATATTCATATTACACTTTAATACCACTTTAAAGGATAATCTAACCATATAATTAAATTAAATGAAAAAGCAGCTTTGATGTAAAATGCAGTATTTTTCACTATTCATTAAAAAATGAACATTGTCAGAAAAATACCAAAAATTCACACAAAGTAAATTTTGATGTCCCAATAATAAATAATAAGTTTATTTTGACATACATAGCTTATAAAATTGTCAAAAGATAGATTTAAAAACGGTTTGCCATCAAAAGGCAGTAAAACAATCTTTTAAAAATAGTAGTGTATTCCATGCTTAATATTGGATTTTATTATTATTTTAAGCCTCTAAAACACTATCTAATTCATTAATAGACATAGATAAAAATATCTATTATTCATTACTTTCTTGGGATGCTACAATGATGGTCATTACCTAGAAATCAAAATTTTTGAAATTCATCACTCTTTATCGTGGGTTGAAATAAATGATTCTTCTACTAAAAATTTAAATTTTTTAGAATGATAACTTCATAGAATTCATAAATAATTAGGTGGAAACAATATCACATTAAGTAAATGATATGTCTTCAGGTTCCATAAATAATTATTCCTCAACAAAATTGATTCATTGGGAGGTGGAAATAAATTTTATATAATATTTCTTAAGGAATTATAATTGAAATGACTCTCACATACTTTACTTTAAAGGAATCTATTCTTATCTTAGTATATATCTTAAATAGAGATTTGATATTTCTAAATAAGAAGAATTCATCTTATCAGATGTTTTATGAGAATAATCCAATTCCAAATAACGTTAATATTTTAGGATTTAAATTATTTATTTTCAATATAGAAAATAACCAAAATTTTGGATATCTTGTGGATAACATAATTTATATTTTTTATTTATCCAAAATGGATGCATAAAAATTCTACACAATAGTCATGGGACGATATTAGAAAGAATATAGTTCACTATTATTGAAAATGGGTATATTTTTAAAACTGGTGAGAATATATCACAAAAAAATAGTTTTGATCATGAGGTGGAAAGTGATGTTTGGCTATGTAAAATTGTAACACCAAGAGTTTTTTTAAATATATTGTTTGAATTAATTTTATATTTTCTTGATATATTTATTTTCATGAAACACTAAATATAGCTTATCTTATATGAAAGAACCAAGTTATTTTTACCTTGAATACTAGACCATGTTAACATTTCATTATATGATACCCCGATATATGTTTTTGCTACATGAAAATTTGACTTTTCTAGTGCTACATGAAACACCGACTTGGCTTTTGCTACACACAACACCAACATGGCCTGTGTTAAACACAACACTGAGTTTCTATGAAATATTATTTTATTGTTATAAATATATAAATAAGATAATTACAACCAATCTATTATATTTATTAATATTAATGTTATTAATTAATGATAAAATATTAATTATAATGGTGATGATGGAAAATATAATTTTTGGTAAAGTCTTTAAATGTTTTAAAATATAATTTTTGCAAAAGAACTAATTTTTGTGTCCTTCTATAAAAAAATAATATTAATTTTATTCAATTTAATAAATTTAATTATATAAAAAATATAATTTTTTATTTTATAATTTCAAAATTATCTTATGGTGAATATTTGGTATTTTTCTATGAAACCTCATTTTGGGTGATAGAGAGAATAGGAAATTTTAATTCAAAACTATTTTTTCATATAATTTGTTTATATTGTCAAATTATATTTTAACCTAGGTTTAAAGTCACATTAGATAAATCATAAACTTATTAAACCAATATATTTCATTGTAATTATTTACTATTGAATTTAGATATAAAATTATAATGAACTTTTTAGGATTCCCACTTTAAAAACACTTTTCTCACCACGTGTGAGATATTAACATTAAACATAACTTGTCACTTTGGTGAAATAAATTTAGAAAAAAAGAAAATAAGTATTTTTAATGAGTAAGATAATTACGTCCAATAAGATCAACTTAAATTTTTACAATATATATTAGTGAAAGAGATTATGATTAATTTCAACGATTCTGGTAAAATTATGCATAATAAGAGAATAAAACAAAATATTAAGATCACAATAAACTATAAAATTTTACAATTCCTGTTATGTGTCATTATTTCTTCCATAAAACCTTAAATATTTTTTTTTGTTTTTATTACTTTTTTAGGTAAAAAAGTGGGTACACATAACTTGTTTTAGAAAATGTCAATTGTCTCATATCCATTCCCTATAAAAGGCCCCCTTATATCCTGCTTATTAAAACATCTAAATACACTTATTTTTGTCCAATACATACCCAATAAACTTCCAAAAATCCCTTCCATCCTTATTTAGGCCTCCCATTGGGCTAAAATTAAACCAATGAATCCCTTTGATGAAAACCAAAATGAGTTACTCAAATAAGAGACAACATTCTTCTTCAAGCTCATTTACTTTATATTAATTCTCCACCACCTCAATTATTCTTATTAATTGATCATATGATAACAAAATTATTATAAATATACTGATATTTTTATATTATAAGTTTTTTAACTTCAATTATATACACTTTCATCTAATGGATAATGAACATACTATTCTTGTGTGTGGAAAACCACCATCTCACGAAATGATGTTGTTCCTTTTACATTTAAAACATATCATGGTTGGTATTTATGATGGAAAATATGTATTTATATTAAATATTTGATATTTTGGATGTCTGTATACTTCTTTATTTATTTTATAAGTCCTACCGCCTTAAGTTCCCTTATGTGTAAATATGATAATTACTTTTGGGGAATTATGAACTACCACCCCCTCAAAGTGATGTGATTCGTTCAAATACTAAATGGAATGTATTAAAAATTCATTTAGTGAAATTTTATAATTCTTATGAAATAATAATTATAATTTAAATATTATATATATATCAAAATATATTTCATTTACTTCATTTCATTCAGTATTACAATGAAAACTGATACATTGTTCATATGTATGTACGACCTACCATCACTATGAATAGTGTATTCCATTTTCATATTTCTATATTATATATATTATTAGAAATATATATATATATTGATTATACATGATATTTATATAATGTTTTAAACTCTATAAATAAATATATATGTATGGTATCCAAAAATATAACAAATTTAGACACTTGTGAATAACAAAATGGATATTACAAGAAGTGAAACCTTAAATTAGAATTGATAATAAGTGGGTAATATAAATTGATAATCAAAACATATATAGTATTAGAGATAAGAATAATTTTCTTTAAAATATTTATAATAAACTTATATTTATTATACAGGAGTATTTTATGAGTTTGAAGCATGTCAAAACATAATGTAAGAGAATTCCATCTCACTTTTTATTTTCATGAGATTAATTCCTTATACACCACTCATTTATTTTTTATGGTGTGTGTACTTCACATGGATGTATCTTATTATTATTATAATTAAATTTATAGGTATTTTCATATCCACTCAACGATATTCCTTTCATGGGGTGTATGTTTCAAAAGTAATAGAATCAGTAAAGTAATTTTATCTCAATTTTCCTTCATTGAGACACATGCCTTATTATGAAGTTAAATTTATCTATGAGGTTTATATAATACCTTTTACATTTTATATTCTTAATATCATTATTTTCATGATATTTTAATCCTCATGTAATGTTATTATTTCCTTCATTTTATGATTCAAAGTTACAAAATTGGTAATAGTTTATAGTTACAGTCTAAGCATTTTTTGATATTGTTTATGATTATGATCAAATTGATAAAATATTATGATATTAATATCGATAAATCTCATGATTATTATTTAACTCTGGTAATTCATTTTATATCCAAGTAATGGTACCATTTTTTCACACTTTGGTATATAGGTTGATCCAAAATGTGTTTATATGAAATTATGACTTTACCTCTCTCTTCGATAGGAAATATATATTCCTTCAAAACCATATTTTATAATATATTTTCCAAAAATATTCTACTATTCCAATATGATCATTAAAATACATTTTTCCCATGTTTCTCCATTTTATCAAAAAGTGTTTTAAAAAAAAAGAACATTCTTGTCATTTTTCGGTCAAGGTAGTTTCATGAACTTTTTACGGTGTGAAACAAATGTTCAGAAAGTACAGATTTACTCATTATCAGGACCATCATTCCCTTGAATCATAATTTACATGATTACAGGGTTTTTATTTTAAAAAAATTCCTAATATTCTGGAAATTATCTAGTTTTAATGTTTCTTTCAATGAGAATGTTTTCAAAAATTTATTATGTTTAAAAATTAATTTAAATGATTTTCAAAACATCCTTTATATGTTATCATAATTGTTTTCATGTAAAATGATTTCAATGGTTTTTATGCTTAATTTATAAGTATTCAAAATATTTTCAAAGGAAATGGTTTTCAAAATGGCCTCAATATTATTTTTTATGATTTCAAGGAAATATATTTTTAAAATGATTTCAATATTTCATTCAATGTTTTCAAATAATTGTCGTTGAATTTGATTTTCATGAGGTTTTATGTTTTAAAGAGACTTTTTAAAATAATAATAGATATTTCCTCAAGAATGTTTTTTGTAAAATTCATCAAAATTATTTTCCTTCTATGATGACATTAATTGATGTTACACATTCGCTTATAGTAAATGATCAAAATATTTCATTGATATTAATTCTTAAATGGTTTATGTTTTGATATAATGGTGATTAAGACACCCATTTCTATTATAAGGGATATATGATTTTAAACCCCACTTATATTAATGTATTATTATTTAACTAATTTATTTTGAATCCTATCAATTTTCTATAGGTTTTGATGTGATGAAATATTAATGATACCAATTTCATTCAATGTGTTATGATTTAATTTTTTTAAAACACAAATTTTTTAATGGTTCATGATTTGATGAATATGTTTTTTATCTTGTGGAACATGTAGGTATTATTTTATTTTGAGAATGGTGGGGACTATATATCATTACAAAGAATTTTGTAATGATAAATGTTTTATGATATCAAGAGGCAACACATGAGGGAATCCAATGCCTAAAACCAGATGGCATCTTAAGACAAAAACATGATGGTACATGAGAGGGAATCCCAAAACTAAAATATGAGGGTAAATGAGAGGGAATCCCAATCCTGAAAAAGAGGGTAAAAAGTAGGGCATGATATCATCTAAATAATTGAGTCCAAGTGAGGGAATACCAATCATGAAACAAGAGGGTACATTTGGGGGAATATCAATCCCTAATAAGGTACATAGGTTATTTTCCCAAGCCTAACTGGTTATAATGATCTTTGTCGGTAGCCTTGAAATAATATTTTCTATGTATATGTCTATGCCAAGAGTTCCATGTCTTATTCATTCATAGATCATGCTATTATATCCATTATTATTCATGACTTATGAAATGTTAATATTTATTCCATGAGTCTGGTTTATTATCATTGATATGAAGGGTATGATCATCTAATGTTATGACCACATTATCATACCCTTATTCTCATGTTTATGTATATATATATATCTCTTTTATTTATCCTTACTAAGAATCTCCCCTTTTATGTTTCCTTCCATAGGATATGATGATATATTTTATATATGATTAGTCTATGGAGGGATCTAGTCTTCAAGAACCCAGTAGAAGATAATATAGGTCACTCATGTAGTGGTGATTATGTATCTTTTTCTCTAAAGGCATTAAACTAATACGGTCGTTGGGAACCTATTTGTATAATTTTTAATGTATTCAAAAAATTATGATGTAATGCATATATACTTTAAGACTGTGTCGTTATAGTTATAATCAGAGAGAAATTTTAGTCAACCTTTGGAATCTAGGATGAGAAAAGTATAGTGATATCCTTAAGAATATTTCCAAAGATATGTATAGGGATGTCAAGTATAAGATTAAGGATGGGGGAAAGTATAAGAAAATTTCTTTGAATCTTGGTAAAGGATAGAGCAAGAGGTTTCCTAGAAATACATCTATTTCTGTATAGTAAATTTATTTTTAGATCTATAACAAATGTGCCTAGGATAAAAACTCTAACATAGTGTGTTGATCTTGACTAGGCATAACCTGGTACATGACAGCATGCCTAGGTGCTCACCTAGTTTGACACTTCTAAGGGATATACTTTGGGAATTCACAAACACTTCACAAACTATCATGAGGGATTTAATTGTAATTTCTCTATGAGTAAACTAAGATAAACCTCATGTTTAATAAATTAAAGAATGTGTTATAATTTTGACATCGTGTAAGTGGTTTTTCATTATTATGTTGTTCCTCACTATGAAACTTTTTATCACTATACACATTTTGGTTTATGTAAAAGGTGGGAACTCGAAAGAATAGGGAAAAAATGAATGTGATAGACAACATTATGACGAGAAGTTAAATGGGATGATCACTAGTGTGAAGGATATTGTAAAAATTCCAAATATTTATTCACAGAACATGATAAACAATGTATACCATAACCAACTCTCGAATCACCAAAGTAGATAAAGAAAGAGATCAATATGATTTTTGGTAATGAAAACCATCATGGAATGAAAATTCAGTTTCCTACATGTAAATAATGTGGTAATAAACCCCAATGTGAAAGAATCGTTAGAACATGAAAATATTTTAACCATAGAAAATAAGGTTACAAAGGAAGTAACTAGAAAGGGAAAATGAAAATTATAGTTAAAGTAATGGAAGAGAATGTTGGAATCCCTATGGTATTATCCATTGATGAATTATTTAAATTTTGAAAATATAGGAATTATGAAAATCTATTTCTTATGTAGAAGGCTCATGAAAAAAATTAGAAATGTGGTAAAATTAATGGTTTTACTGCTGATGATGAAGAGACCATGAGAAACACATGAAAGGTATGTGATGTTCTAATAATATTGTTGATAAGAATGAGTAAATTGGGTTTGAAAAATGTAAAAATGTGATTCGTATTTAATATTCTATGAAAGTGGTATTATGTAATAATTTTTAAAAAAACTGAGTAATTGTTTAAGAATATAGTTGGATGATTGAATTGTATATGTTATGGAATCCAAATATTATATTATAAAAATCTGGAAATTTATAATTTTATTATTTATATGGTTATCATTTAATATTTTCAAGGATATGTTGAATGGTTCTAATGAAGTATAAAAGTTATTTCACAAAAAGTTGATATCTTGATTAAGGGAAGATAACCCTTAATTTAATCCTATTATTTAGATAATGATATTTGGATAATGATATGTTGTTTATGAATAAGTACATTAGAGGTTACTTATTACCTTAGAACTGATGAAGGATTTGTTGGAAAAGTGGTTTAATTTATCATGGATTATGTTTACAACTTCTTTGATTTAAGGAATATATCATGAAATATTTGGAATAAGGAAACATTATTTTTTTCTAAAAGGATTTATTGTAAATTAAAGTTATTAACAACATTCAAGGGAATAAATGATGAAGTTATTCACATCATTGGAATGCGACAACAAGTAAATACTTTATAATATATATGGGATCAATGTTAAGCTGATTCGGTGACATTTATTATAAAGATTTTTATTTTCATCTTTCAGAAGGGCTATAAGGTTAACTATTTAAAGAATGTTTAAGTTAATCCTCAGATGAAGTTTGTGAGATTTTAGCATTATCTCACAACATGTCGATTTATGTGTATTAGATATATATATATAACTACCTTGTGTTGATGGAAATCAAATATAGTTGGGATGACTTATCGTAGATATCATGATCTGTTAATTCTTCAGGAATAAAAAATTCAGCTTCCTTTTTGGAGAAATAATTGAAGTGGAAATTGGTCAAGCCATGACCAGAGGGTGATATTTTACTTATTAAAGGGAATAAAATCAATTATTTATAACTTCTATATAAAATTATTCAACTCTAGGGAAAGAATCATGAAACTGAAAAGTTTATCCTAGTTTAATCTTTTCTAATGAATAAAATGGTCCCATAGATCATTGTATATTTATGGATTTGTGATTATTATATTTCTTATAACCATGATTTCAATTAATCCCCTCCAAAAAATGATAGTTAAATTTCTCTTAACCATTCATGTTTTCACTTCCCATCTATTTTCTCTTATGTGGAAACCTAGTTATGTGTTACATTGGGTAACCGTTATGTTTCCAACTTTCTTTTTTTGAAGGAAGATTTAGTATTTAGTTTTACAATGTGGATTTTATTTAATGGGACTTTTATGTTTTAGAAATTTTAGAACCCATATATATTTTTATATAGAAATTTATTTTAATGTGTCATAATGTAACACACATAGTTTTTGTGAAATATTTTCATTCAAAATAATTTAATTTTTTTTATTTCACGCAGCACTGAATAAAATCAGTGTTACAAGAAATCACCATGTTATTACTGACTTATATGATACAAAATTTCAATATTTTTGTATGAAATACCACAAGAAAGGTTTTCAATAATTGCAACTCTAACATACCATTTTATACAGACAACAATGAATTGGCATGCGCAACATGCAACACTAATTTGGCGTTCGTTACATGAAAGATAGAGTTCATACAAAATGTTATTTTATTTTTATTTTTATTTAAACAAGATAACTATAAATTAGAAATTAATATTAGTAATATGAATATTAATAAATAATTTTAAAATATTATTTATAATGGTGATAATGAAAAATATAATTTTTCATAATGTCTTTAAATACATAAATATAATATTTTCTCAAAATAAATAAACTTTATGACCTTCTATGAACAAAAATTTAATTAATTTTTAAAATATTTAGAAATAAAATATTATTATATAAATATTATTTTTAAATAATAATAAAAAATTATATTAGGGTGAATTTTTGGGATATTTTTGAGAAACAGAAAGATAGTATGAATGGTGAAAATACTAAATTTTAATTCAAAAATTATTTTTCATAAATTTTATTTTTATAGTTGAATTATATTTTAAGTTTTTTAAGGTAACATTAGATAAATTATACATATATTAATCCAATTTAGGTAATTGTAATCTTTTTATATTTAATTTAGATATAATATCTTAATAATCTTTTGAACATTCTCAATTTAAATACACCATTTCTTACTATGTTTATGAGATTCGCATTAATCTTAATTTTTCTAATTCTATGAATTCAATATCTAAAAAGGTAAATAAAACGTATTTATTATTATGATATTTATAGTTCAATAATATCATCTTAATGTTTGTCTGAAAGTATTTGTGAATATTATTAAGACAAATTATAAGGATTAAGGTAAAATTAAGCTTAATAAAAGAATAAACCATAATCATATTGGCCCAAATAACCTATACACCTGTCAAAACCCAATTATTTCGACATATTTCTACCATAAAAATTATATTATTAATTTTTTTTTGATGAATTTGTTTTGTTTAAAGCGTGGGTACAAATAACGTTTTTTTCAAAAATGAAAAGTGTGTCCCCTCCCATCCCTATAAAAGGACACCACCTCTCCCCTTTATTCACAACTTAAAAAACATAGTTTCAAACAATATCTAAAATATATACTTCCAAAAATCCGTAGCTTCCTATTTGAGGCATAATTTTATGCATAAATCCAACCAAGGAAGCCCTTTGGAGAAAATCGAAAGGAGTTACTCAAAGAATAAGTAACATTTTTCCCCAACATCATTTCCTTTATTTTTATTCCCAATAATCTCAATTATTATTATTAAATTATTATATAATAAAAAAATTTATATTAAATATACTTATATGTTTTTATTCTAATGGTTTTACCTGTACTTACCCACACTTTCATCTAATGGGTAAAGGACTTACCGTTCTAATCTACAATGAGCTACCAACTCACAAAATGAGGTTATTCATTTTACCTTTACAACCTACAATGGTCTGAAATTATTATTGAAACTATATTTTATAATGATATTAATAATATTTATTATTTATTTATACTAATTTTTTTATTATATAAATCATACTTTCATTCTTTCTATTTTGTGTAAATATGATAATTATGTTTGGGGAAGTGTGGACTACTGTCTGTCAAAGTAGTGTGACTCATTCACACAATACATGGGATGTATTAATAATTGGTATAGTGAACTTATATGATACTTATGAAATAATAATTATAATTTTACGATATTATAAATATATATATACATATATTTCATTTAATTTCTTTCTTTCAATATTAAAAAGAAAAAATGAAACAAAGTTCATGCGTACATCCAACCTACCGTCTCTATGAATGGGGTATTACATTATTCTTATTTCTTTATTATATATATTAATATAAATACATATATACATAATATAAATTATATTTATATAATTTTTTTACTTTCATTAAATTGTGATATAATTATGATGACAAAAAAATAAAAGAGATTAAGATAGATGCGAAAAACAAAGCAGATATTACCCGAAGTGAATCCTTAACATGGAAATTCTAATAAGTGGGTAATATAAAGTCATAATAATTTTTTTTTAAATATAAGAATATGGTTCTATAAAAGTTTTATATTAAACTCATATTTATTGTATAGGATGTTTGTACGCGTTTGAAGAGAGTGAAGAGATAAGTTAAGTGAATTTCATCTCATATTTTATTTTCTTGAGATTCATGTATTACAATCCACTAATTTATTTTGTGTGGTGTCTATACATCCCATGGATGTATTTTATGATTGTTATAATTAATTTTATTTTTGTATTTACATATCCACTTTATGATCATAATTTAATGGGGTTTATGTTTTAAAATATACAAAATTGGTAATGTAATTTTTTCTTCAACATTCCTTCTTTGAGACACATGTCATGTTATGTACCTATAATTTTATATTATGTGTATATATTACCTTTGACATGTTATATAATAAATCGAATTATTTAAACGATGTTTTAATATTCATGTAATTTAATTCATTCCATTGTGTTTTGATTCAATGTTACCAAATTTGTAATGGTTGATAGGTATAATCTTAATGTTATTGAGATTAATTACTATTATGCTCCAATTGATGAAATATTATGATAAATCTATCATGATATATATTTTTATTTATTAATCTCTATTTATTCATGTAATACCCAATTAATGGTATCGTTTTTCTACTAATTTCTTCATATTCTGATGAGGAATATGTTTTTTTAAGAAAGTATGACTTTACCTGTCACAAACCCCTTTCATCAAAGATGCCCCTCATGAGCTGGAAATGGTGAAAGGGAGATAATGACCCTCAAGTCCTGCCTCCAGTAGGCCCCGGGGTGGTGACTAGCACCAAGGGTATGAGTTTTCACAAATATGGGAGGCATTAACCTTTTAATTATTGATGACCGGGAAATAGGACAATTCAACCACCAAAAAGGAAAGGAACAAGTGTATAGAAATAAACCCAAACCAATCCCACATGCATGCTTAAACAATTTTGAAACAAAGTACAAGTACAAGAAATCTCAAAATTATAATACCAAAAGAAACAAGAGTACATAAAACTGCAACAACTCCAACTGTCCTGACTAGTAGGGTCCCGCACGGCCCTGGTAGACCTCCTGGAAACCTGAAAGTAAATGTAGGGTGAGCATACAAGTATACTCAGTAGGGAAACCTAAAGCTCTCATGCACAAGTGTGGAGACATCCTAATGTACCGTGAGAACAACAGAAGAAACCAAAACCTATCAAGGAAATCTATCCACCCAACCTCACCATCCACGCTCACCAAAACACAAAACAACAGGTAGTAGCATATACGAATAAGAGTATTGGGTACCCCCACACCATTTCCCACTAGTTAGCTACTCTCCCTAATAGAGAATATCCTGACGCTACCACACTCTTCCCGCCCACACACACCTGGTCCTCAAGAACCACATATCCTGCCCGCACACACCTAGGCCTCACAACCATGCATCTTTCCTGCACACACCTGGGCCTCAAATCCCTCCCGCACACACATGGGCCTCACATCCCGCCCGCACACACCTGGGCCTCATCTCGAAGATTCTTGGGAAACAATAAACCTGCCCAAAGAGTCTTCGGCTGAAACCACCCCAATCGAAACCTACCCGAAGAGTCTTGGATGTATGGTCGCCTCAAGCCATCATAGCCTATGGAAGAAGGAGCAGGAAGGATCTAGTAACTAAGGAGAAAACACCCTCTCCCATGAAATGGGAGTGTTCGGAACTATGTTCTCAACATTGATTGGGTGAGACAAAACACAATGATATAGATATATATATATATATACCAACACACAGCCCATCCTATGGCTCGTAAACAGAGAAACTGAGCATGTGGCTCAGCACTGCTACTACGATGTATGCATGCAATCAACAATCCCAACCCCATTTCGGTTTTCATGTTTTAGCATTATTAGTTCATTAGTTCCTTAGCTATTGGGCAATTAGGCGTAACCAACCATATCAAACATTCTTAAAAACACTTCCCTGCAAACCACAAATCAAGTTAGATAAGTCACAAGCAACACAGACCAATATTTTTATCATCAATCAAACCCTATTGATTGTTCCCGTGTTTATTTCATTATTGTTCCCCCACAGATCATTTATCAAATTTCCACTTCCTTTTAACAACACAACCTATTATTGCAGCCCTGCTGCCATTATAACCGTATCTCTACACTGTAACACAAACAAGGCTCGTAGCACATCATCGACCCTTTAAAACCATAATTTACCACAGCCCCGCTGCCTATTCTATCTGTAACAACCCAGGATTCATCCCCCTTTCGCACACCACGTAACTAAGACAACACCCACTTGTTCATTATTACATTTTGTTCAACTGGGGTGATCACACAAGGGTTTCAAATTATTAATCAGCCAACTTTACTTTATTAACCAATTCCACATTCAATATAAAATTTCATCCATAAGAAAATCCATAAGGAGAGGGCATCATTTAATTGAGTAAGTAAAGGCCCCCAACGACCATGATTTTCAGCTGGCAGAAGCCCATTCAATTCACAACATAATATCACAGGATATAAATAATGTAACTGAATTCACAAACATCTCATTCCCATTATATAAGATAGTTATTATCATTATTAAATCGGTTCAAAAAAATTTTCACGTAAACTAGAGTACACCCACCCCGCATGATGCACAAATTATAGACACGAAGGTAAGATCCCTACCTCAACAGGTTCTGATCACAACGCTCCCCCGAATCAACTTTAGAAGACGTTCGTCGGAACCCGTCGTTGCTGGAAAAACCCAGAAAAACCTCATCGGGTGGATGTAGGGAATGAAAGGTCTAAGGGAAGACAACAGATCCAAGCTCAGAAGTTCTACCTCATCATATGCAGGGGGGGGGCTACACAGCGTGTAGTATGGGCTACACGGTGTGTACTCATTTATTTTACACGGCAAGGACACGACATCAACACGGCACATGACCGTTGACTGGTCAACACATGGTTTGAGGGTAACGTGTACGCGGGGAGGGACTACACGGCGTGTAGTATGGGCTACACGGTGTGTACTCATTTATTTCACACGGCAAGGACACGGCTTCCACATGAGGTATACCCGGCGAGGTGGTACACGGCGTGTACTCACACTTCACAGCTTGTAGTTACAAAATTCTGTAAAGTGTGGGATAAGTCCCTTCTACCCTCCAGAACGCTTCATGACCTTATTTTGGAAAAAGGAATGGGCCGGAGAGGTCAGGGACATTACATCAGATACCTCTTAAAACATTCTCGTCCCTGAGAATTCAAAACTAACCTAGAGAAAACAAAAAGGATTCAGGATCTCGTTATAATAGGAACCCAACCAACAACCCTAATCATATGTGTTAGGAATTCCTTCTCCTATGTCGAGATATTATCCTCTTTAGGCATCACTGACTCTCCTGCACGGGTTTAATCACATCCGCATTAATGCGTCTCGATTAAGAATTGGGTCTTCCCACTTCCATGTATTAGGATTTTTTAACTTACATTGCCCCCAACACTGTACAACCAACACACTGCCCGAACACGTGTCTTGGGGAAATTCCTTCTCCCATGTCGAGATATTATCCACTTTAGGCGGCACTGACTTGCCCGCACTGGTTCAATCGCATCTGCATTAATGCGTCTCAATTAAGGATCAGGTTTCCCCTTTCCCCACACATCCGGACATGTTACACCCTTCTAGAGAACAAGGAATCAAAAAGTATAACAACCAACAAGCCAAGAATTCCATATATCAAAGGTATAGAGTATAACATCAAACAAGCTCAAAAGAACAAAACAAAACACAAGTCAACACAACTCCGGGTACTGAGCGTGCATCTAAGCCTCCCGCTCCCAAGTTCTCTCCTTGAGGCCGCCATGCCCCCACAACACACGAACCAAGGCGATGGTTCATCCATGGAACACCTTCTCTTTACAATCCTCGATTCTGACTGGTCGCTCCTCGAAGGTTGTGCCGTCTCCCATATCTAACTCTCCCCAGTCGATAACGTGAGATTTTTCGTGTAAGTACCGATGAAGTTGGGAGACATAGAAGATGTCATGGACCTTCTCCAACTGAGGTGGAAGGGCCAGCTGATATTCCACCTCGTTGACTCTCCTCAACACCTCGAAAGGTCCGATGAACCGAGGGGAGAGATTACTCCCCTTCCCAAACCTCCACTGCCCCCGTAGAGGGGAAACCTTCAAGAACACATGATACCCCACCTCGAAATCCAATGGCCTCCTCCGACAATCAGCCTAAGACTTTTTTCGGTCCTCAGCCGCTTTCATCCTTTCACGCACAAGCTGGACTTTCTCTGTGGTGCTCTGTACTACCTCTGGCCCAAGAGCACCTATCTCTCCAACCTTTGCCCAACAAATGGGTGAATGATATGGTATTCCATACAATGCCTCAAATGGCACCATACCAATAGTATAGTGGAAGTTGTTGTTGTAGGAAAACACTACTAAAGGCAAGTGTGGCACCCATGATCCTCTGAAATCCAGAACACATGCTTGCAGCATTTCCTACAACGTCTGGATATTATGCTCTGACTGCCCATCGGTCTGGGGGTGGAAAGTAGTTCTAAGGCATAGCTGGATGCCAAAATCATGTTGTAACCCCTTCCAGACTCGTGAGGTGAACCGAGTATCCCGATCTGAGATGATAGCCTTTGAAACTCCATGAAAATGCACCACCTCTTCTACGTACCTTTGTGTTAAGGTACTCACCGGGCCTAACTCCTTAATTACTAATAAGTGAGCTGATTTCATCAGTCGATCCACCACTACCCAAATTGTATCATAACCACCCTGAGCTCTGGGTAGTCCTATGATGAATTCCATTAAGATGTGATCCCATTTCCATTCGGGGACATCCAAGGGATGCAAAAAATCACTGGGAACACGGTGTTCAACCTTTACTTGCTGACACACTAGGCACTTAGCCACGAACTCTTCCACTGCCTGTTTCACCCTGGGCCACCAAAACTGTTCCCTCAGGCCTCGGTACATTTTTGAAACTCATGGATTCACCACCAAGGCTGAGCTATGGAACTCACGAAGAACTCCCTCATGCATCGCCTCCGGAACAAACAACCTTCCATGAAAGAGCATCTGATGTCGGCTGTCCTCTGACCATTCTTGTGGAGCGTTCCCCTGATCGATACGATCCCACATTACTTCCACCTCGGAGTCTCCCCACTGAGACTCTTCCACCTACTGCAACAAGGAGGACTGCACCATCATCTAAAAAAACATCTTCTAACACCCTCTACACTTGCATCCAAGTGCATGAAAGCCAACTCTCCCATCGCTTTCCAAGCATCAGCGGATTCCCAAACCACTTCCTTGTGCGACTTCCTACTCAAGGCATCAGCCACAATGTTACCCTTACCATCAGTGTAAGAGATTACAAAGTCATAGTCTTGGAGAAACTCGACCCATATCCGTTGCCGTAAGTTCAGGTCACACTGGGAGAAGATATAATGTAAGCTCTTGTGATCAGAGATGACCACAAAGCGCTCCCCAAATAGGTAATGTCACCAAAAATTCAGTGTGAAAAATACTACTGCATGCTCTAGGTCAGGGGTGGCATAGTTACGCTCATGAGGGCGCAACTACCTAGACCCATAATAGATCACACCCTTCTTCTGCATTAGTACGCACCCCAAAACAAGTCCAGAAGCATCACAAAACACCTCATTCAACAACCATTCCTCTAGAAACCTATGTATGGGAGCCCTGACCAACTTCTCCATCAGGTAGTCAAAAGATTTATGGCACTGCTCGCTCCATAGGAAGACCTGATTCTTCCTAGTCAAAGGTGTCAATGGAGTAGCAACTCGAGAGAAGTCTGAAACGAACCTCCAATAATATCATGCCAAACCCCAGGAAACTATGAACTTCTTCCATGCTCTTGGGTTCCGCCCAATAAACGACTACCTCCACCATCGACGGGTCCACTGACACTCCACGCTGAGACACTACGTGCCCAAGTAAGTGTACTTATTACATCAAGAACTTACACTTCGACAATTTCCCATAAAGCTGGTGGAGTCGAATGACTTCCAAGACTGCCCTGAGATGCTCAACATTCTCTTCCTCTAATATTGAGTAGATCAGGATGTCATCGATAAACACAACGACGAATCGATCCAAAAAATCTTAGAAGAAAAAGTTCATAAGTCCCATGAACACAGCTGGTGCATTCGTAACTCCAAACGACATCACTACAAACTCGAAGTTACCGTATCTACACCTGAAAGTCGTCTTCAAGATGTCATTTTCCTTTACCCTCAACTGATGATATCCAGATCATAGATCAATCTTAGAAAACCAACCTTCTCCCCTCAGATGGTCGAAGAGATCATTTATCCTTGGAAGGGGGTAACGGCTCTTGAAAGATACCTGATTCAACCTTCGGTAGTCTATGCATATCCTGAGACCACCATCTACCTTCTTCACGAACAAGACTGGAGCACCCCATGGCGATAAGTTGGGTCGAACAAAACCCTTCTCCATCAGATCGTCAATCGGTATCCATACTCCCGCAACTCTGAAGGTTCCATCCGATAAGGGGTCATCGAAATCGGACATGCACCAGGTTGTAAGTCTATCCTGAACTCAACGTCACGTCGGGGGGGGGGGGGGAGAGTCACAACCTCCTCGGGAAAAACATCAAGGAACTCCCCAACAACCTCTGGGACATCCATGATCATTGTATCAGCTGGAACCACTGATAACCCACCTAACAAGGAAAGGAGAGGCTTCACATGCTGGCTTCCCACTTGATAGCTCCTCTGGCCAACAAAAGCAACACGCTTCTCGTCCATGTTGGAGAACACAAATCTTCTTCAGAAGCAGTCAATAACGGTACTAACCCAAAATAGCCAGTCGATGCATAAGATGACATCGTATGGCTACATATGTAGCAGAAGAAGAACCCCACTAGATCGATGTGGTCCCAACGTCAGCCCACATCCCTGACAAACACAAGATATGCTGGTCTGACCTCCAACTGGTGTACTCATCACCAGGGGTATGGGAAGTCTCTCTACGTCCAAAACCAAAGTATGGGATAGACCAGGTGCAACAAAGGAGTGTGAAGCTCCTGAATCGAGTCAAAGTAGAAACAAGAGTGCTAAACAAACCAATCGTACCTCGCACCACCTCTGGTCCTGCTGGATCTGCCAACTCTGCTGCGTGCAACTGTCCACGCCTAGCTCCTCTTCCTCTCTAATGTCGACCACCTCCCCGACCACGCCCTCGTCGAGGTCCCTGAGGAGCACCCTGAGGTCGGCCTCCTCCTGCAAAGTCTGACCTCGGAGGAGCATGGTCCTGCTGCTGCTGGAAGGGCCTCGCAGGAAACTGGTGCTGCTGAGGCGGGCGTCGAACCTTCCCACCTCCACCGTACTGAGGTCGGGTCGGGAACCAACTCTGAATGTGCCTGAAACCTCCACAAGAGAAACACTTCGGTCCTAGGCTCGTGAAAAAGGGACGAGAACCCAAGGATCTGAACTAGAACTGCTGGGACCTGCTCCCCACTAGCATGAATCTGGAAGTTCCCATCGCAGGAGACGTGCTACTGACTGCCTTTCCCTTTGACAAACCTGGATGGATCCCCTCTCGTGGTCCACCTCCCTACGATTTCATCCTCTCTACAACCTCTGCTTTCTTTTGTATGGCCAAGTATGTCCGAAGGTTGAAGGGGGTGACAGCATACTGGAGTGAAGGACGAATCACCTCCTCCAAACGTCTCACCCGAGACTCCTCATCCAAAAAGAGATCTGGAGAAAAGCGTATGAGATCCTTGAACATGATCCCCAACTCTCATACTAACATACTCCCCTGCTGGAGGGAGAGTAACTCCTGCCGCTTCTCCACCTTGATCATGGAAGAAAGGAATTCCTCTTGGAATTCCTTCTCAATGTCATCCCACTGTAACTCTGCCTCTGTCCTTTCTCCGAGGTGGAGCATCCACCACTGACGTGTTGCACCTCTCAGCTGACTGACTGCTAGGGGAACCCAGTACTCCCTTGGAGCATTGATCAATGTAAAAGTGATCCCTATCACCTCAAGCCACCCCCTTCGTCTCCATATCCGAAGTACTACCCTCGTACTTCTTGAGGGTTTGTCGCTGGAAAGAACGAAGAGTCTTCTACCACTGTCTATATTCCTCATCTCGGTCAATCCTCAACTGATCGACTACCTGAATCTACTGGGCCTTGGCTATTTGAGCCACCTGAGGACAACGTCTAGGTGCCATAGGTGTACGGTAAACAAGGATCGCCTAAGCCCAAGTAGTAAGGAAATTCTCAAGGTTTTATTTTATCATTTTTATTTCAATTTCTTTCCCAGAACACCAAAATCAAGTAAAACACAATCATGATTATGCATGTACCTTCCCTAGGGTCTCTAACCTGCAATTAATATAGTCTCACTTGGTCGTTCGGTAGGCTCAGTGTCCTTTCGTCAGATCACGGGGGCCCTAAAATCTCGTGTCCTAGCCAGTCTTCCCTGGCCTATGTCACGCACCAAGATTAACCAACATTGTTGCCCTACCATCCCATGCATTACTCACTGTTCCTAACTCTAAACTCCATCCTATCTCTCAACCATCACCTCTGATACCATTGAATCATGACCCCTTTCCATCAAATATGCCCCTCTTGAGCTGGCAAGGGTGAATGGGAGATAATGACCCCCGAGTCCCACCTCCAGTAGGCCCCGGGGTGCCAAATAGCACCAAGGGTATGAGTTTTCACAAATATGGGAGGCATTCCAAATTTTATTATTTAAGATCGGGAAATAAGACAAGTCAACCATCAAAAAGGAAAGGAACAATTTTATAGAAATATACCCAAACCAATCCCACATGCATGTTTAAACAATTTTGAAACAAAGTACAAGTAAAAGAAAGATCAAAACTACAATTCCAAATGAAGCAAGAGTACAAAAAACTGTAAAAACTCCATCTGTCCTGACTAGTAGGGTCCTGCACGGATCTGGTAGTCCTCCTGGAAACCTAAAAGTAAACGTAGGGTGAGCATACAAGTGTACTTAGTAGGGAAACATAAAGCTCTCGTGCACAAGTGAGGAGACATCATAATGTCCTGTGAGAACAACAGAAGAAACCAAAACCTATCAAAGAAATCTATCCACCCAACCTTACCAGCCACGCTCACCAAAACACAAAACAACAGGTAGTAGCATATAAGAACAAGAGTATTGGGTACCCCTCACCATTTCCCACTAGTTAGCTGCTCTTCCTAACGGCGAACATCCTGAAGCTACCACACACTTCCCGCCCACACACACCTGGGCCTCAAGAACCACATATCCTGCCCACACACACCTGGGCCTCACAACCATGCATCCCACCCGCACACACCTGGGCCTCACATCCCGCCCACACACACCTGAGCCTCATATCCCGCCCCCAAACACCTGGAACTCATCCCAAAGATTCTTGGGAAACAGTAGACCTGCCTCAAGAGTCTTGGGGTGAAACCACCCCAATCGAAACTTACCCAAAGAGTCTTGGGTGTAAGGTCACCTCAAGCCATCATAGCCTTTGGAAGAAGGAGCAGGAAGGAGTTAGAAAATATGGGGAAAACACCCTCTCCCATGAAATGGGAGTGTTCATCACTAAGTGCTCAACATGGGTGGGGTGAGACAAAACACAAAGATACAGATATATATATACCAGCACACAACCCAACATATGGCTCATAAACAGAGAAATTGACCATGTGCCTTAGCACTGCTACTATGAAGTATGCATACAATCAACAATCCCAACCCCATTTAGGTTTTCATGTTTCAGGGGTATTAGTTTATTAGTTCCTTAACTACTGGGCAATTAGCCGCAACCAACCATATCAAACCTTTGTAAAAACACATCATTGCCAACCAAAAATCAAGTTAGATAAGTCACAAGCAACACTAACCAACCTTTTTATCATCAATCAAACCCCATTGATTGTTCCCGTGTTTAGTCCATTATCATTCCCCCACAGTTCATCTATCATCTTTCAACATCCTTTTAACAACAAAACCTATTACTGTATCCCTACTACCATTATAACCATATCTCTACACCGTAACACAAAAAAGGATTTTGCCAAATCATATCCCCATTAATACCATAAATTACTACATCCCAACTACCCATTCTATCTGTAACAACCCAGGATTCACCCCCTTTCACTCACCATGTAACTAAGCCAACACCCACATGTTCATTATTCCATTTTGTTCAACCGGGGTGATCACACAAGGGTTCCAGATTTTTAGTCAGCCAACTTTATGTGATTAACCAATTCCACATTCAATAAAGATTTTCATCCATAATAAAATACAGAAGGAGAGGGAAAAATTTAATTGCGTATGAAAAGGCCCCCAATGACCATGATTTTCAGTAGGCAGAATCTCATTCAATTCACAACATAATATGACAGGATATAAATAATGTAACTGCATTGAAAAACTTTCCATCCCGGTTATATAAGCCAGTTATTATCTTTATTAAACCGGTTCAAAATTTGTATCACATAAACAAGAGGACACCCACCCCGCATGATGCAAAAATTAGAGAGACGATGGTAAGATCCCTACCTCAACATGTTCGGATCACAACGCTCCCCCGGATCAACTTTAGAAGACGTTCGTCGGTGCCTGTCATTTCTGGAAAAACCCAGAAAAACCTCATTGGGTGGAAGTAGGGAAGGAAAGGTCGAAGGGAAGACAACAGATCCAAGTTCAGATGTTCTGCCTCATCGTTATGATCCCGTGGCCGCTGACAGATCATAAATTGGAGCTCGAACGAAGAGGTTATGGAAGAAAAGAGACTTGGAGTCTCTTAGGAGAGATCTGCTCAAGGGAATGGGGAGGAGAGGAGTGATTTGAAATGGAGGAGAGGCCCCCTCCTTTTGTAGGCAATAAAAACTAAAATACATGGCGTGTACTTTCTAGTACACGCCGTGTACTCGGCCATTTCACACGGTCACCACACGGCTTCCAACATGGCCTTCAATGCGGAACGTGACCGTTGACTGGTCAACACATGGTTTGAGGGTAACACGTATGCTGGGAGGGCCTACACGGTGTGTAGTATGGGATACATGGTGTGTAGTCATTTATTACACATGGTAAGGAAATGACATCAACACGACACACGACCATTTACTGGTCAACACATGGTTTGAGGGTAATGCGTACGCGGGGAGGGACTATACAGCGTGTAGTATGGGCTACACGACGTGTACTCATTTATTTTACATGGCAAGGACACGGATTCAACACGGGGTATACCCAGTGAGGTGGTACATGGCGTGTACACACACTACACAGCGTGTAGGTAGAAAATTCTGAAAGGTGTGGGAAAAGTCCCCTCTACCCTCCAGAACACTTCATGACCATCTTTTCGACAAAGGAATGGGCCGGAGAGGTCGGGGCCATTACATTACCTCACTATTCAGTCTGAAATATGTGTTCCATCAAAATAATATTTTATAAAATAGTTTTAAAAAATATTTTATTATTATTAAATGATCATAAAAATAAATTTTTACTCATGTTTTACCTTTTTAACAAAAAAATTCAAAAAATGAATCTTCTTGTAATTTTTTGATCGTGGAAATTTTCTAAATTGTTTACAGTGCACAAGGAATGTTTTGAATTTATAGATTTACCCAATGTTGTCAATTTCATTCCATTGAACCATATATTACTATATTTTAAGGTTTTTTAAGAGATTAATTTTTCCCCTAATATTATGGGAATTCATTAATTTAATGTGGATTTCAATGAAAATGTTTTTAAAAAAGGGATTACTATTAAAATTTATTTGAAATAATTTTAAAAGACACCATTTTAAGTATTCAAAAGGTTGTTTTCAATGAAAATGATATCAATGATTCATAAAATTATTTTACAAATTTTTAAAGTATTTTCAATGGAAAATGAATTCAAAATATTTTCAAGAATCATTTATAAATTCTCAAGTAAAAAGTATTTCAATATTATTTCAATATTTCATTCTATGTTTTCAAATTATTTTTTATTAAAATGGTATTTACAATGTTTTATATTTTAAATATAATTTTTCAAGGAATAAAATATAATTTAATCAATTAACATTTTTGAAATATATTTCAAAATTATTTTATATCTATTATGACATCTATTGATGCCCATCATTCCCTTCTAGGAAACAAACCAAAGGTTCCATTCATATTCCATATTCAGTGTTTATGTTTTAATGGAATGATTCTTATGAAACCCATTTATCTTACATGGGTTATATGATATTGAAACCCTCTTCTTTTCACATGTTATGATTTAATGAAATGAATAAGAAAACTATCTTTTTTACATAGGTTATGATGTGATGAAATTTTAATGATAGACATTTAATTTCATGGGTTATGATTGGATCTTTATAAAAATCACATTTTTTCATGGTTCATGATCAGCTTAATGTTTTTTTCTTTTATAGAACATGTATTTATAATTTTAGGAAGTGATGCTTTTATATCTTCATCAAGTGTATTGAGAAATTAGAAATGTTTTATGAGATCAAGGCGTTACACAGGAGAAAAAACAAAGCCTGAAACAAGAGGGAATCATAATCCTAAATTAAGAGGGTATACAGGAGGGCATACCAATCCCAAAAAACGTGGATAAATGGGAAGTAATCCCAATCATGAACTAATAGGTTAAATATAGGGGCATCTTAAGCCTGAAATAAGAGGGTAAAAAAGAGGGAATCCTAATACCAAAACACGAGGGAATATATGAGGGAATCCCAAGCCTAAAGCAGGTACATAGGTTATTATCTGAACACTAACATGTAATGAAGGTCTTGGTAGGTATCCTTGACATATGATTTTATATGTTTATATGTATGAAATGAGTTCAATGTATTATTCCTTAATAGAGCATGCTCTTGTTTCACTTATGATTCATGACTTATGAAAAACTAATATTTATGCCATTATTCATTTTTATGATCATTGATATAAAGGGTATGATCATATAATGTTATTATCACAATATCATACCATTATTATCATGTTTATGCTTACATATCTTCAATGTTTACCCTTACTAGGTATCTGATCTCACCCATTTTTATGATTCCTTTCCCATGTTATGAGTATATATTTTATGTATGGTGTGTCTAGGGAGGGTTATAGTCTTGTATAACCTAGTGGGAGATAATTTAGCTCACACATACATTCGTTTTTACGTTTCCATGTTTCTAAAGAAACTAAACTAATATAGACTTTGGGCATATATGTGTGTAATGTTTTATGTATTCTGAAAATGTGTTGTAATGCCTCTATATGTTATGACTAGGTCATTATATTTATTGGGGAGCCATATGGAGTTTTAACAATGAAAAGAATCCACTGATAATATATAAAATACAATAGGTATTGTCTCCAAAAGATACAGAAGCAGGATAAATAAAATCAGTTATAACAATATACATTATGACAAAACATTTTTGGTTCAAACTTTAATGATAAATTATTTCGAAAAAAATTTATCTATGTTATTTATAGAATATATTTTTTGAACATGATATTAAAAATTCTTTGTTTTTGAAGGTTATGCATTAATAAATTGAAAAAAAACAAACAAACAAATGGCATTGTTCCAAGTCCATAAGCCATGAATTTCATTAAAATAATGTAGGTGTTCGGATATAAAATTAATAAAAATGGGATGTTATATTGGTAGATATTATGATTGGTATATAAATGATTATTGGACAACAAAAACCTAAAAATATCCATATTTAGGTTAAATAGTATTGAAAATAAGAAATTTTGTGTGTGTAATATAATAATATTAGATTATTTGAACAATATTTTAATTGATAACCTCAATAACCAATATAGTTTTTACCACATTTCATGACACAATGTATCAAATCATTCCCAATGAAATCCACATGATGACCATGAAGATGTTACATTAATATTTCAACCATTGGGTAGAAATTTTGATTTTTTATCTAAAATCATCACTAATAGAAATTTTTGCATATATTGATACTGATTGAGAATTATTGGCTAATGATAATGTAAGAACTCAGATATTCCATGAGGTATAGATCCTTGAATATTTTGTATTATTTGTTTTGACCTAATATGGATTCTCAGTGAGGATATGGGGGGAAAGGGAGACAAGGGCTTAATAAGAGTCTGGAACCTTGATAGGTGAAAGAAACCATTCATTTGCACGGTTAGTATAAAATGTGTCCCCCAGTCAACATGGTTTTTGTTAACTATATGGGAAATTTCACTGAGTATAAGAAGTGACACGGTTTGGCCTAAACATTTGATCGAGGTTGCAAGACTTTAAAAAACCTACGCAATTTTAGTAGGGGAAAATGAAATTTTTAGTGCATGGTTTCCCAAATTGTGCATATGAACTACGCATGCCCCCTCATTAGGGAGTTCATGCCACATGGTTGGTGCACAATTTGTAAAATCATGCAACCAAATCATGTGACATAGTTAAAAGAGATTAATTTATTGTTTTTACCTTGAGGATTTTTAATCATAACACTATTTCTCCCTTTATTCATTATATTTGAATAAGCCTCCACTTGTACCCTAGATGATCTCCCGAGACTCTTATACTAGGAATTGACTATGTTTTATCATCTGACCTCTGATTGGAATTCTGATTATCTCATTGGATAGCCATCCTTATGCTCATCAATACTTAGGATAATCTATTCATTTATATTTCTCTAAAAGTTATTATTTTGATAACATCCCATATTCCTTATTTTTATTTTGTTCATCTATTTTTCCATTTAATTTTGATATTGGAAAAAATAAATTTTATAGTGGATGAAAAAAGAGTTACAGTCCTAACATAGGTGGTTTGTGACTTTTTTCCAAAAGTATTTTTATTTAAAACAATTTCTCATTGTGGACATTCCAATTTCATCAGGGAATAGATCTAAAATACATAATTCTTGATTTATATTTTACATATTGTATTCTGTAGAACAAATAATATCACTTGACACCATTGGGGTTGAACACCCCAAAGTAGACCATCCAATTAGGATGTGTTCTTCATTTATGACTTAGTTACCCATTTTGGAAATATTTATAGCACCATTTGAGTGTGTCTAATTTTTCCTTATTAAGGTAAGTGTTCCATCGTGATTTAATGAATAATAAATTTTTAAATAAGAAATATAGTTATATATATCACTTGTCCTAGTGAATTATAATTGAATTGAAGTGATAATTGATTCATTTCCTATATCCATTTTCATGATTAATAAAATACATGAAATCATCATATTAAATGATTATAAATTAAATTTTTAAATGGTTTCATGTCTTTGATACATATTTTCATGAATTATTGAGAGGTAATTGAGTGAAGCAATTAAAGGATTAATTGGAAGTAGTATTAATGAATTATGATTAAATATTATTCAAATCTAATGAGTATAATGTGACTACAGATTTTGATCTTTTTCATAATTATAGGAATGTTAATACTTGATCTAGCCTTATATTACCAATGGTATGCCTTAAGCACTCAAAAGATTCTATTCTGATTCACTAAACTGATTTCCATGGGAGATACCCACCACAAAATCGGGTCATTGTCTTATTTTGTGACTACCTCGACATAGTATTGACTATTTAATTGACATATATTCTAGAAATTTGAATGACTTTGACAAAATATTTGGATTCAGGTTGGTTTCTTCAGATTTGAAAAACTATAGATTTACCCCATTGGTCCAGTCATTTATAGCACATGATTACCATGGATGAGATCAATGAAATCAGTTATAATATTGTATAGTGTAATACCAAGGGATTAGCACCGTATATTATGCTCAAACCCCTATATACAAAGACTATAACTGATGCTATTATGAGTTGGCTCAACCCCTGAGTTCAAGGATTCCTAGGTTACACCATGAATCCTTTTTTACTATTACATCGTTTACAATAATTATAGAATATTTATATAGATGATATCATTATAATAAATTGAGTCGTGATTAATTAATTAATAAAATGTTCAGATATTTTTTTACATCTTTGGATGTACTAGGTATGAGTAATTTATTGGGAATTTTTTACTTTAATATATATAAAATCACACTATAAATTTTATATTCATAGACTGGATATGTATATACTCTATTGGTGGTGGGATACTAATATTTCTCTCAGACCATGTCTAAGCCCCCACTAAAACCCCAAAATATTATTTGATCATTGGTGTATACATAGGAATTATATCTCCTTGGAAACCTATCTTTCATGATTTATCATGGGAGTATGGTAGAATATGATCAAGCTAGATCTCGAGATACTCAAATAGGTTTTATTTCATTTTGATTCATTTTTATATCATGAATTCCACTATCTTCTTTACTGCCATGTATACATATGTTTTTTTGGTAAATACATTCCATCATCATTACATTATCTGTGACTCAGATTAATCTCAAGGATTTATTGTTATTCCCTTGATTTTATCCTTACTTATGCCAGTAGTATTTTCATTATTACACTTATGATATTGTTTCTCATATATTATATCAATTTTGATATATTCTAATATGATGGAATTGCCTCCCCATTAACACAGCAGAGGTCCTTGCTAGTAGTCGGAATCCTCTAGAATATGGGGAGGTGTGATTGAGGTCATATTGTTGATCAGGTATGGTTACACGATAGGGATGCAGTTCTAGTACATTAAAATGTGGTATTATAGAGGTTTCTATTATTGTATTATTGTTTGAGAAATTTAGATAGCTGATTTGGAATATTTTGGAACATGATTATAAGTTGTTCAAGGGAGTAGATAAATTAGTTTTGAGGTAAATATCATGTTTCCTTTGAATGGGATATTGTTGATTAATATTCCTCTTATTAATGTTGATATACATTCACTAATGGGTAATGAAAATGAATTGTGTTCTTCAATATGTTTTAGGGGAATAATTCCTTATACTCGAGTAGAAATGATTTTTGTTACATGAATCATTAAATGAACTAGAATTAAAATTCCATTAATATCCCATTACATACATGTTCATTTTACTACATGAATATGTTGGGATTGTTGAGTATTCTTGGGTTGAGATATATACTTGTGCCACTAACATCTTTTTAAGGGAAAGAAAATATGTTTTTTAAAGTGTCAGCATCAAATGAAATAATTTTTTCCAATATATTTATATTGAAAAATTAAAAAAAAATCAAACCATGTATGACATGTAACCCTAGTTACATAAGCTTGGATATGGATGTAATTACATGACTACTAATTTAAATTTATAAGGTGTATGGGTTATTATAAATCGGAATTATCAATTCATAAAATCATGTAATTTTAATTTACCCATTATATTTTGAGAAAAAATTTATGGGGATTTGGTTGAAATTACATAAATTTCTATATCCGTTATTAAGTGTATGAGTATTTATTATTTTGGAATGAAAATAAACTTAATTTAAACCTGTATTATGTATAAGCCACTTAAAAACATAAAAAATGTAAATGATGACATTTAAATGAAATGATTTCTAGTAAATGAAGAGGGAAATTTCAATTTAATGTGGGTTTCCCTCCTTGAATTTCAGTTGACTCACTGTACAATAGAACCCATGTAAATAAAATCATGAACATTTACCAATACGCTGGCATTCTGGGAAGGTAGTTGGGGTAGTATAACTTCTGTAGTAAACCCTTTTCGTCTATTATTCATATTTATACAGTCTATCTGCTTTCAAATCTTATCCTAAGGCACATTCTTGGAATATTTAGAACTATTACACCACGATGACTTCATGTCCTATGACTGGAGGGTGTTAAAGACCACACATTTAAGGTGGTGGTCCTTGAGACACAACTGATACCTCAAATAGTTCCACTTGAAGAACCAACTAATATTCCTGGATTGGGAACTGATACTCATCTTTGATAGGGTTTCCAATGTCAGATACAGTCTATATAGGGTACTCCATGACCTGCACATACAATGTCTACTCTAACTTCTCAGTTCCATAAGTAGCATCATACTCTATTCTTAGTGGATAGTGGTCCACAGGTTGTTGAGTCTTGGATAGATATTCCTTTATTATTTAAGTATCTATGGGAGCCTCCATAAAAGATGTTAAAGCTATACACCTACTTGTTGTGTGATTCAACCATGATCTATGGGATGGGATTACGTAAGACGGACATCATTAGATTGCAGACTGGGAAGACATTTGACTCTGTTGTATGATTAAATTTTCCCTCATATGCTGATGTATGATCGATCCTGGGATTTTATGAACATGTATGAGGGTTATATGTCTTCCATTTACTATTTAACACAATTTACCTAGTTACAATGTTTTGGACCACTTCTTGATGGTGATGACCTATAGTGAGGTAGTCGCTTTGGGGATTCCATCAACTATGTCATCCCCTCAAAGGTGAATGTATTTATACTATCAATATTTTATGATATTATGAATCAGGATCTTCTCATAGAGTGTAATGTGGGAGATTCTAATAGTAACACACAAAGAGGTTCCGGGCCATGGAAGGGAAGTAGTTCTTATGGTCGTAGGAAGCATATCATTTAGTTTTCCAATAATAGTAGTGGTAGACAGAGTATTTTTAGTGGAAGCTCCATTATATTTCATTAGTGTGGAAGGTGGGGGAATTTGAAGCCTCAGTGTGATAATTATTTTCTTGAGTGTTGTTATTGAGGAAAAATAGGTCTTCATTAGATGTTCTTCTATACATTTCCATCTATTTCCTATATAACAAGATCTGAACCAGCTCTAACTTCAAAAGAAGGATCAGTTAAATTGGGTTATATAGGATGCTGGAGTAGTACTATCCGAACATGATGAAGATGTGTTCATGGACATGGTATCTAGACTTATGATTATTAACAAAAATAGAGCGATCCGGATCTAGATCATATAACCCTATCTTAGGGTCATGGATTAGGAAAGTTTCATGTAATATAGACGATACCTATGGATTATAGTGTATGGGAATATACTATATGAGGTACTATTTCTATAGCCTCTACTATTGTATCTTCTTTATTTGATATTGGATTCTCTCACTCCATTATCTCTTTAGAAACTTTGAAATGTCTTAGTCAGAATGTTTATTAATTATTGTGAGCTAATTACCCTGAAAGAAACATTGGGTGCATGTACAAATGGTATACACAAATTCAAGGCTATCCCCATGAGTTATGAAATTAGATTTTATTATGGCACCTATTTTCCTTGAGATGATGGGTTTTAATGTCATTATTGAGATGGAATGTCTGGTACCCTTCATGAAAATGTGAATCTATACCACCAAAGGGAATATTTTAGATCACAATAGGTTGATAATTATATTTACATGGGTAAGTGGGATGTCAAGGCTAGAAGATTTGGACCAGATCATTGTGGTCCAAGTTGAGTAGCAACACTTATTTAGAGCCTTTTTTGGATGACTTGATAGTGTGTATGACACATTTTTCTCCCATTGTAGATTATTTTTTGAATTTTCTCCCCAATGAATTCTCTAGATTACCTAATAAGAGATATGTAGATTCCAATATTAGTCTTGTTAAAAGAGAATATAGAGTATCTATTTATCTATACATGATAGAACCTACTTATCTCCAAATTCATAGGAGAATAACGGAGGCTTTAGAATCTAAAGATTTTATCTAGGCCAATATGTCATACTTGGGTTCACCCAAGATTTATTATCTAAATTTGGATGAAACCATCAGTAATTTTGTTGATTATATATGGTTTCATAATCTTAAGGTTAATATTATATATCCATTTCCTTGAATAGATGTTCTCTTCAACCAACTATGAGGAGATATTGTGTCCTCTAAGATAGAAAATGAGTTTTGTTTATCATTAAATGTGATTGAATCCTTCATATATACAACATATAGATTTATATAGCTACCAGAGTTATTATGGGTACCTGTTTATTTTGTTCGGTCTTATAAATGCCAACAATGTTTCTATGGACTTGGGGAATAGGGTTTTACACCCCCATATGAATTCATTTTTCATGATTTTTGTGCATGAATTGTTGTTTTATTCTCATACTCAAAGTGGCTATTCCAAACATATTGATATCATTATAAATACATTAATAGAGAATTATCTATATTATATTCATTCTATATTGAACTTATATATTAAAAAATATCAATTATTTGGTCATATTATTTTTGAATTTTGAGTATTAGTTGACCTAGAGAAGTTGGGTGCTTTGGTTTCTTTGGAGAATCCCATGAACTTGTTTAATAGATGAAGTTTCATAGGTCTTGTTGGATATTAAATGTGTTTCATACAAGGCTTATTATTATTTTCTAAAAATATTTATTATATTACTAGAAATTGTGTGAATTTATTATGGTCTAAATCATGTGAGAAGGCATTTTAGGAGCGGAATTGAAGTCTTACTTCATCACAGATACTGATTCTTGCATAAAATTGAAGAGTCTATAATTTGTTCATTGATGTTTCATTCATCAGGATAGGTGTCATACTGATGCAAGATGACAGAGTTTTTGTGTAAATTTCTCACCACTTGAGACCTCACTTTTGTAATTACCCAACACACAACGTCAAGCATTCAATAATCGTTCATTCCTTATATAGCTAGAGACACAATCAGATGGGAGTGAAAATTTTGATATATACATAACCCGAGAGCCACAAATATATGATTATGAAAAATTAAATGAATCATAGACAGTTAATATTGGTTTAATGACATCCTTATTTTGACTTTGGAGGTTCCCAATATGATTGGAAATGGAAATGTCATAGTTTATGCGTTGAACTGGAAAACTCTGGCACAATCCCTAAAGGGAGAAAGTGAAAAATGAAAGTTTATGGCCCTATTTTGTGAGATTCAATTTTAGTTTAATGAGAATAATGAGTATCATTTTATTTTATCTGTAGTAGTTACCTATTTAATCCTTGATAGGTTTAATAGAAGGTAATTTTCATACAGTGATGGATTGGTCATATGGGAGTGTATTTCAGGGTAGGACCCGCCTTCAACCTGGTGTATTTATGTAGACAGCATTATATATATACATGAGTGTATCTATATGACTATAGATATGAGATGAAAGATATTATCATAATCCCATGATTCTTAGTTGGTAGTGCATCCAGGTATCTCAATTATCTATTGCGATATGTGTCTTTGGTATTGGATTCCTAGGATGAAATGTTATATTATATGTTTATCACTAGTTGTTACACCTTTCATCTTGTGAAGGCAAGTAACCAATAGACTACTATCTTGTTATAGCCATTTCTACACCGAGAATGAAAATAATAAGAAGATATGATTGATATTTTAGTTGGCTTATCGAGCTCTCTTCAAGTTAGATTTGTGTTCTTTGTATTCAATGATCGATTTAAAATAATACCTTGTTATTTATATCCATGAGACTTTATCATTTGATGAAATAGGAGGAATGTATATCTATAAAATTACACACATATAAGGGGTCCCGAATACAATATATTCATATAGAAATTCTCATTTCACATCTTGGTTCTAGCAAGGGTTACATAAATCCTCGGGTACCCTCATACTGGGGGTATGTTAGAATGGGATATACAAGTATTAGAGGAAATGATATGATCACATGTCCTAGATTGATTTCAGTAGCTATTAGTAAAATCATGTCCATATAATTGAGTTTTACTAAAATAATATCCATTATTAAATGATTTACATGCCTCCATATGTGGTCATATATGGTAGGGCGTGACGTTCACCCTTGTACTTGTTAGCGGTTGGAGAGGTAGTGATACTAGGTCCTTGCTTCATATAGAGTATTTCAAAGTATGTGTAGTTAATCTGAAACCATATGTCTAATAAAAAGTCTAGACATAAATCTTATGTCAATCATTGATGATTACCTATAGATTTCATGGCCAAGGATCATGTATTGTTGTGGGTATCACACAGAAATGGTCATATATGGATATAGAGGCAGGGGAAGTTGTTGCCTCATTTTTTTGGGATTTCGAGTTATTGGAAAGATTTTTCCTGATATCTTATTGGTTTTAATAACCTTATAGGTTACATCCCATTCATTACATCTTCCATGTTTCACACCTCCTCTGTTACTATGTTGACCCATCTCATATTTTTAATCCAAAGGATATTGATTTGGATGTCGTTGCTTCTTTTGAGGAGTATCAGATATGCAATAGTTATCATAGAATGAATGATCTCCAAATTTGGACTTTAAATTTATGAAGAGTGATATAGAATTATGGCAGATAATAAGATGATACTTGGGAGCGGGATGCCAACGTACTTGCTCAGTAGCCGGAGTTACTCTCTGATAGCATTTTACCACTCTTGAAAGGGAAAATCGGGGATAATTTCCTTTAAGGGGGAAGAATATAAGAACCTAGTTATTAAATTAGGTAATAATCCCTTATTTTTTTATATAATTATTTAGTTTTCACCTAATATGGATACCTAGCAATTAAATATAGGACAAAATGGTTATTGGGGTTTGTTTGTAGCCCATAATCCCAACCTGAGGAAGAAACCAATGAGCCACAAATTTAGTATAAAAAGTTCCTCCTATTCCACAACATTTTTATTAACCGTGAAGGTTATTTTAGTCAAACATTTAGGAAACATGGTTTGGAATAACAATTAATTCTAGGCTACATAACCATGTGAAACCTCTACAAATTTTAGTAGAAGAAAACATATGATTTCCGCATGGTTTCTGAAACTATGCACATAAATGATGTAGGTTCCCTCTTTTTGTAGTGAATGGAAAATGGTTAGGCCATGTTTCATCAAACATATATCCAAACCATGTTACATAGTTAATATTTGTTAATTTATTACTTTCCCCTTGATGGTTTATAATTTAATCACCCTTTATTCCTTTCTTTATTCCACTAGACCGAACATGAAATTTTCTCCTGGATGAGATCCCAAGTCCCTTATTTAAGGACATGATCATGTTTCATCATTTAATCTCTAATTCAACTTCCCATAATCTTTTTTTATATCCATAGGTATGTTCTTTAATCATTAGGATTTTTTTTGTTCCTGTTTCTCCCAAAAAGGATATTTTGTTGTCGGCTCATATTCACTAATGCTTAGGGAATTCATCATTTTATCAATTTAATTTTAATATAATCAAGGATTGATTACATTAATGGATAATTAGTGTGTCATATGGATAAGATATGTGATCTATGAATTTTTCCTAAAAGTATTGTCACTTATAAATTATCACTGGCATGCGCATGCTAGTTTCACTAGATGATACTTTTAAAAATCATATACCTTGATTTAATTTTTATAAATTGTTTTATATTTACTAAATAATATCACATTAAATTTTTAGTGGCTGAGACCTCAATGTACAACACCAAATTAGGGTTTGTTCTTCATTTATTCCTTAAAAATTCATTTTGGGTATAAATGTGGCATCGTTCGAGTGTGTCTCACGTATCCTTTTTAAGGTAAGTGTTCCATCATGATTTAATGAATCGTAAATTATTAAATTGAATGTATATTTATAGATATAACTTTTCTTAGTTATTTATAATTGAATTAATGTGACAATGGTTTCGTGTCCTCTAACTCTTTTCAGGTTTAATGAATGGTATGGAATGAATTAATAAAATGTTTAAATATTAATTTGATAAATGGTCGCATGTACTTGATGCTCATTGTGAAGAAATATTTTATGGTAATTGAGTGAACCTAATAAATTATTAAATGGAATACGAATTACATGTACTATGATTATATAATAAATAAATGAAATGTGTATACAATTCCAAATTCTTTTGGACTATTTCATATTTATTTGAATGGTTAGTCTTGAGCCATACTTTAATTCCTAAGAGAATTCCTTAAGAATTTATAGGATGCCATTACAATTGAAAAATATGATCTTCTTGGGTGATACCCACTATGGAATCCAGCCTTTTTCATTTTAAAATAATTCCTCAGCATAGTATCAATGATTCAACTGACATCTTTTCTAGATAGTATAATTCCTTGAATAAAATCATTAGATTCACATTGATATCTAAAAACACGTGACAACATGGATTCAAACCATTTTCCTTGATAAATCCCAGCCTTTGATCACCATGGATGAGATCCATGGACTCGGTTGGATTATTTACCATTGGAATACCATGGGCGTATCCCATAGGATTACACTCAGAACAATTTATATCCAAACTGCATGTGAAACTATTATGAGTTGGATAAACCCCTAATGTCTAGGATTCCACTATTACACCTTTTACCATCTATTAATAATGGATCATATCACGATACTATTAATAACATTTGATACAAAGTCACATTATTTTAAATTGAATCATGAGTAATTAAATGATCACATGTTCCAAAATATTTTTTCAGTTGAAGTTGAAGTAGGTATGACTTATTTTTTTATAATTTCTTCCTTATATATATAACATCAAATTCTACATTTTATTTTCTCAAACTAGATATGTATAGACACATTTGTTTTTGGAAAATTGAGATTTACCTCACTCCTTATGCAGAATGTTGTTGGTACTCTGATAGATTATATTATTTTATGTGCATACATGAGGAAGAATCTTTCCTTGGACACCTAACATATATACTTTATGATGGTATCTTGTTAGTAGATGACTGATACATAGCTTGGGATGCTTGGATTTTTTCCCTATTTTTTTTAATTTTTAAAGACTATATTGCACTGACTACTGGAAACCATGTATTCCTACTTTCCTTTTTGAAGTGATGTCCCATTAGCATCAATATGTATATGACTTTTATTTAAATATTGATTTGATTATTATTCCATGGATATTATTCGTACTTCTTCTCCTAGTATTTTCATTATTATTCTACTGTGGTTTAATTAATAATATTATAGATTCAATGATACAATTTGACAACAGGGCATAGTCTCCCCACATACACACCCTTGTCTGTTTCTACTAGTCGTTAGCCACTAGCATATTCAGTGGTTCACGTGAGGCCACATGGTTAACCAGGATCAATTACATGGGGTTGAAACTTTTCTGGGACATCATTGAAAAAATGACAACATTATTTTCTTCACTAAATAATGGAAGTTCATGTATTTCAGGGTTGAGTAATAAGCAGGACTATACATTTTCTAGCAACACAAAGGAGGAGTATATATCATATACTCACGCATGAACTCCAATATTATGGATAAAAATTACACATGAATACAATTATGTTTATGTTAAATCAACTATATCTTTTAGGTGTAACAAATTGAGTTATATTTATCTTATAAAAAATATCATCTGTAATTCAATGAAAATGATATCAATATAAACAATTTATTTATCAAGGATGCTATTGAAATAGTTATATTACATCTGGGTTATCTGCCAAAATTAGATCATGATACATATGTTATGATAATTTACTTCCCAAAAAAGTTTTTTAATGTCATTGTTCTCTTAGGTTCTAACCATTCAAATAATATAGTTTTGACAAGAGAACACCACTACCCCATAGGATTTTATATTTGATTCTCAGTACGATCTTCCTTATAAAATAAATGGTTAGAATGTTTACCCTATTTTTTAAAGATTCAGATAAGTGATATTTTGTTTTATTGACAAATGGGGAGAGGTAGTCTATAACTATCATTATAAGAATAAGTCCATGAACAAATTGAAAAATAATTTTTTTTAATGGAGGTTACTATGAGTTTTTTATATTTTCAAATATATAAAAATTATTATGATGGTGTTTTAAAAATGGGGAGAGTATCCAATAATTTAATTATAGTGAGATGATTTTTGGAAAAGGTCCTGAGAAATAAGACCAACAACGTGTTTTCATGAATATATTTTCATTTAAATCTATTTTCATATGAATTGATTTAATCATGTGGGAATAAATATTATGTTAAGTGAATAAATGATACACTATTTGAAGGGAAAAATTAAAATTAAACCTTTAATTAGATATATTAATATTTTATTATTTTTTAATAATGATTATTTAATTTTTTTGAGTTGTTAAAAAACCCAACGAGATAGATTATTTGAAAAAATCACCTTGGAGCGTTTTTTTGAAATATTTTTTATAAGAAATATTATGAAAGAAAAATAAATAAGGATTATTAAATCATGGGGAATATGTATTTTTTAAAATTGGTAGATTATTGGATTTTTTCTTCATCATTTCTAGAATATACATGAATAATATATTTCAAGTGACATGTAATATATTTTCCTTAATATCCTAAAATAAACAAAAGGAAAACAAGCGTAACATATATTTTCAGATACATAATATATTTTTTGGACTTGTGGAGATTTTTGAGAAATACATTTTGATTTTGCCTTTATGTTTGGAGAAGTTTGTGGAAAATGAATAGTGAATTTGGAAAAAGATAAATTGACAACTAGTGTAGAGAAATAAAATTGGAAGACCTGACCCATCACCTGATATGATATTCCATAGGGCCTGAAGCAGATTTATGATTACCATGGGATAATGACATGCACCGGGGTCTCATAGATAACTAGTTGAGAATGGTTTCCCCCTTTAAAATATAACATAAAATATACAAGAAATGAAAAATAACACCAACCAATATACAACATCAACAGATATTAGGATATTATAGAGTAAATATAAAATTTATTAAAATATGATATTATAAAATCATTATATAAAATGTTATAAAATAGACATATACAGATGATTTCAATAGAAAAAAAAAGATAAAATAAGAATAAAAAACAATACATCATATACCAATGATACAAAATCCAAAATGACACAATAATAGAAAAACTCATTGAGACCATGTCTCCACCATCCTAAAACAATCTTATATTTCAAAAATAACGAGGGGAAACTGAACTGTAATATTCTCTTTCCACTACCTTTACTATGAAAATATGGTTTTTATTTACCCAATGGATTATTCATGATGTGAGTCATAAATCATAATAGGATACACTTTTAAGTCTATATAAGGTTGTACCTATATGAGTTACTAACTCAAGTTGGAAAGATTGTTTAAAAAAAATCACTTTAAACAATAATTTTCACTTGAAAACAACATATTAGAAATCCCATTAAGATTTCTCAAGATAAATATATGATCAATACATGGAAAAAAATGATCAAATATAAAAAAATTCATCCCAACATAATTGTGGTCAACACAACAAAACATTTCATAAACATTGGGATAATAATAAACAACATTTTATAAGTGAATAATTGAAATTAAATAAGAAACACATATCACTAGCAAATAATTAACCAACACTGTTTATAAATCCTTAACAAAACAACAAATAAAAAGTAGAACACCCCAAGGTCTCTGAAAAATAGGATATAGTGTGATATATAATGTCCCAAGGTTCAATATTTTCTAATAAAATATTACATGTTTTGGAAGATTCTTTCCTGTTACCCACACCCAACCTTCCAAGATCCCACTTAGACCCTTGGGAAACATCATTTCCTGGGGATACCTCTGTCTATTTGGATAATACTCCCCTTACACACTCTCTTGTTTGTATGGGGAATATTTTCAATAAGGTCTCCCACGGTCCATAAGGAAAACATTCCTTATTTGGTTGGCAAGTCAAGAAAGGTCTTCATCCACCATAGCCAATTACATGCACACTCAAGGTATACCATATTCCACTAAATTTCATAAATGTAATGATAAAAAAATGTCAATATCATAAGACATTTAGAATATATTTTCATGAAATCCTCCAAAAAACTAAAAAGATAATCAGAAATACCAATGAAATTAATTTTTAAAAACCATTTCAAAAATATATTTGAAATCATAAAATCTCATTGAAATATTTTAACAATCATATGGAGTGGAACAAATAAAACTCCCTTAAAATAGCCACCATAATCAATTAAATTTCTCTCCCATTTCAAAAATCCCAATAATAATTTATAAAATATCACATATAAATCAAATTATAAAAAAAATGAAAAAATAAAGAATAAATAACATACAATTTAAATCTATGGAAAAGTTCCCTTACGTAGATACCCCTACAATAATAATAAAATAAATCTGATTTCCTTCGAATAAAACCATATGATTTGAGTAGAAGAGGTCTTTATACACCTACTATAAAATGATATTACACCAAACCCAATCAAACATCCCACGGTTTGGAGAAATCACATTATAGGGTTTCCACTAACCATGTAAAAGGAATAATATCGTAATATAAGGGGTATTAAAGAGAAATAATGGATAAATGAGATTTAACATTAAATAAAACACTAAAAAAGTATGAAATCCACAAAATTCCAATAATGAAGAGATTTAGGGCATAGGGTAGAGATTTTGAGTGAGTATCAAGAGAATTAAGGGATATTCCCTTAAAATCCATAACGGGAAAAGGTCAAAACCCACTATTTAAATGTTATAGAGAAACCTTATGGTTTCGTTTCAGGGTCTGAATACAATTCCTTAATTATATGGGCACCATGGTATCCCTAAAAAAATACAAATGGTTTTTGGAAACCACTTCATGGTGAGACAATGTATTCTCAATATTTTAGAAACTGCATTATCCCCTAAACAACCTCCACACACATTTAAATAAATAGTTTCACTAACCATGTTCCAACCATACACAAATTTTTATTTTCCAAAAAATATGTTTTTAAACCTAAAAATTTCTAAAAATACTATAATTTATAAATAAATAAATGGTTCTCAAAATAAAACATTCCAGTGACCAAAAAGAGTCAAAATTATCCCCACAATTCCACAATTTACCCCCAAATGTCTTCAATGATATTTAAAAGTTAATATGTGAGGGCCCTTCTCCCTCAATATAACTTATATCCCTAATGTATCATGTCTATATCCACCATACATCAATAGAACATAATCTAATGAGTTCATATTACCAAAGGGAAACTTATTCTAATAGTCTGATATATGAAAATTCCACTCCACAATGACGGTGTCAAGCTCTAACTACATATCATCCAACTCTACCACATGAGATGGTTTTGGAATTTAATTATTTTATTGGGATGTGTGGGAGATATTATGGATAAATTTTTGTCATTGATTAATTCCTAACTGATGGTTCATCTTACTAATACACTCTATAATATTAAACAGATCGACATAATGTGGCCCTAAGTTCACATGATATAAACAGATATAATTTCCCTGTCAAACAAACACATAGAGTAACACATTATAAGAAAAGTAAAACTCTTGAAATAAATGATGAAGATCAAAATTTGATTTTTAGAAAAATCTAATCTATTAATAACTACTTTTGGATAAACTACATTTTCACTATCATCTCCTAGGTGAGTCTAATTCCTAACAAGGAGAGATGAAATAAGGCATCCAAACATGACAAGGATTTATATGAACACCCATAAAACACCTCAAAAGGATCCATATCAATTGAGGACTTGTAATATTCATCATATTATAATTAAACCAATGATTTCTACCATTACCACATACTCTTGATGTGAGGAAGACATGAATGAATAATATCCTCCAAAACCTACATGGAATTATTAGTTTGGTCATCTATATGCAGGTGATAAGTTATTATCAACATCAAATAAGTCATTATAGCCTCTTGGACACTCTTTAAATAATATTATGTATAATTTGAATCCTAATAAAATACTATGACCAATGGAACCTGATGAATCCTAACAGTCTATTGGACATATTTGTTTCTAAGCTCATTAACCATCATCGACTCCATAATGGGGAAAAGTGGGATTAATTAGTCAAACATTATATGATCAAAAAAATAGAATCTTCTCAAAAATCATAATGAGGTAGACCAATCAAAAATTCTATGAAGATCATGTAAAACATAAAATATAGAATGATAAGAGGATAAATTAAACCATATGGACACAGATGAACTAGTTTGATCTTTTTATAGGTAAAACATCTTGATACCAAATATTAAATGGATCATCTTATCTCGAGCCACCATCACGAAATACTCAATGTTTGAAAAATATTTGTAGCCACCATGTGAATTAAAAAACATTAATAATTCTCTTTTTTCATCACGTCCTACCATAAGGTCAAAATAACCACTATCTACCTCAAGAATAAAAGGGTACCATTAGAAAACTAAGACCAATCACTTGAGGAATACCCAATACAATGAACATCACTAATATTATTGAAGTCAATGTTACATGCATATTGACCTAAAAATGATTTCAAAGTGAGTAAATAACTTTTAAACTTGTCAAGGATACCCTCTCTCTATCCTCCAGCCTCTCCAGACTCAGATCAGTAAGATAAATCATCCAAAAATACTAGTCTACTAATTCATTTACTTTTGGGAATAGTAACCTTATTCTCCTAGAATTAGAAACCAGGTTCCCCTTCCTAATAGTATTAATGGTCAAAATGAATTATTTCAAGATTCTCATCCTTATTTCTCAACATAAGGATCATGTTCCATTTGGTGAATTTGAAAATCAGGATCTTATGATCTGGCCAAACTACAAACCATATGTTTTCAATTCATGCTCATAAATATCATCCCTAGATACTGATAGGGGTTAGTAATAATTTTTGGGAATAATTAACGTTATCATTAGACCGCTAAAATATTATCCCACATCACAACACAACCCCAACCCCACACCATAGATATCATAGTATAATACATATCTATTCTCAGGATCATGAATAATCAAAACTATAGTTGATTTTTAACAAACCAATGAATACCAAAAATAATATGGCTACTTCTCACACCACCAAAACACCACCCATTTCTTATTCAACCCTATCTTGGGAGATTCTACCGAAGGGATGTTCATTATAAAGAACATATAATATCTACAAAATAATAAAATTATCATGCTCCCCAATATGTTCTTGGCATTCTCCAAATACATAACCAATTGGATATTCTCAGGATCCATTGAAATCCTTTTCTATGAAATTATATGGACTAAAAAAATTATCTAATATATATAAAACTATTATTTAAAAATCCGTCATATAAAAATTATTAGTTATGCATCACAAATAAACTCTTAGATGGTCTCCATGGTTCTCATAAATCTTGTAATACACCCAGATGTCATCAAAAAACATGATATCAGTGGACTCAAAAAATATATATATGATCCATTTCATCAAGGTAATAAATACTAATAGACCATTGATAAATATTAATGAAAAAACTAGATACTCAATGCTACCATACACACTCTTGACGGAAATAATAAGAACATCCTCTTGGTTGGAACATAACTAACCATAACCCCTCCTTAGGATGAACATTGAATGCCATCAATCCCTCATGAGTTGGAAAAAATGACCATCAATTTGAGGTACCTGATATTTTTCCTTAACAGTCACCAAATTTAAAATAGAATAGTCTATGGAATTCCATGACTTTTTCATTACTCCATTGAAATAGAACTATAGATACCCATAATGGATTGAAATTATTAATAGTAATTTTATTTTAAGGTACTACAACTAATATTTTAAATCCTACAACTTATAAGGATCCATTTAGTATGGTTGGAAGGATATGAGGCTCATCCATGGGATAAAAAGGATAATGAACTCAGCCTTTCACTAGGGTGGAAACCAAAAACTCTCATATGAAGACTCCTTGGGGTACCAGTACACAACCACTGGAGGATGATCGTAGAAACCCAAAACTAAAGTATAAAATACCAACCTAGATAACTTTCAAGAAATTGATCTGAAATGAAGATAAATAGGACTTTCACTCCTTGGCCTCATATCCCACTTACCTTAGAAGATGTGAGTTATCTGGTCAGGGGAATGAAACTATATTAAATTATTATAGTCATCCATATAACCATTAAATATAATCATACAATGTATTTTTATGATGATATCAAAAAAATCAAGCTAATCAAAATGAAATACCTTCCACCTTAACATTAATGATCAAAATGCGACACTCCATGCATGTAAAATCATGCTTCTACTGTTTTCCAAAAATGGTATGTATATCAATAATAAATGAAATAACCTCTTATCACATACATAATAATCAAGAAACATTACTAAAAATAATAAATGGTAATAACCCAAATAAAACAAGTGTAAATCCATTGAAGAAACCACAAACATCAGCATTGACCAACCCATATTTGGAATCCTCTGGTGTCATACATACTGGAAGGAGGAATCCTAACCTATGTCCACCCAAATCAATATTACTAGAACAAGAATAAAAATTATAGTATGGAAGATAAACCACAACCTTATAAACATTTGATTGTACCTTAACATCTTTAGAAAAATAATAGCCCACTCAACTCCCTTTAAAGGAGGACTTGCAGAAGAAACAAAAATTATTCAACCAACCACATAGGTGGAAGGTCCAAAAAGTGTCTAGGAAATTAGGTGGTGTAGATATAAATTCCACACTAGTTGAGATTCATAGGATTATTCCCAAAGAAACCATTAGCATTGAACCTGATTGCTATTGAGCATGATTATAAGTACTATTTGGAGGTTTATCTTGCCTCTTCTTTTGAATAGTGGAAGAACTCTAGATACCCTTTACTATTAAAGAAACCCTATTAAGTCTTGTCTTCCATAATTTATCCACCTCATCTATAAATAATTATCTAATACCTCAAAATATTTTTTTAGGTGATGTAGGATAATCATTGATCTTATATTATCATTTTGGCCCATTTCATAATGTATCAGGATGATATGGTCATTCTTGATGAGTTCAGGTGAAAAATTAACCAAGTCATCAAAACTAAGAATAATTCTATATCTATGATTGGTTTCTTTATTCCAACATCACAAACCCATAGTCCTTCTCCACCTTCACCTTATTAGGATTAAATTTATAATTAAAATCCTTTTGAATGTAGTCAAGATACTGTTCCCATAAATATATCATTTAACCACAAATTCCATCCATTTCTAACATGGTAAATCTAAAATGTATGTGAAAAATCATACATTTGAGGCCTCTAAGACCTTCAAAAAAATAGAATATATGTTCTAACGTATTGAACCATTATTTCATATCATGTGTACCTCTTTCACAATGGAAATCGGTGGATTTTTTAGTGAACTCATGAGTATGGTACATGGTCTATGGATGACATATTTTTTTATCATGGAGCAATGTTTGAATCATAAAAATCATTGATTCCACTAAAACCCAACAAAATTTAGGATTATACTATTGGAAATGGTCTATAATTCCCTCTCTACACCTAGAATTGTTCATTCATAGATTCAAAATCAGCAAAACCCAATGCATAACGTATTAATTACATAAATAAATATTCATCAGCATTAATTGAATAACAATAATCCCTTATAATTTATCTCAAACAAATAACATGAACGTAACTTTTACATTTAAATGAATAAGGGTTCAAAACATGAAATTTTTTAATATATTAAACTGTTCATGGTTTGGATACACATTTTGACATATCGTTCACCAGCCATGTGAAAATATTATTGATGACTACATACCTAGTCATATGGGATTCACATATTTACAACTAATCGTGTACCTAAAATATAGAGAAATGTTTTTCATCCTTTTTCCACCATAAAATAACAAATTTCTGAAATCCTCTAATGGGTTCCTCAAAAAATATATTATGATGGAAACATAAAAATATCATCAAAACAACCCAAAACTGGTTTCAAATCAAGATAAATTCCCTGACCACCCATAAAAACTCGACATATTCCATGTTGAAGAGAAAGATAATAACTCTTGCATGCCTACCATTGTAGAACTAAAAATCATAACTCCAGTCTAACAATTACTCTCAATCAACAAGTGTTGTAATACCATTTTATTGTAATATATCTTGGTTTGTCCTGAACTTCCACTAGAATTGGAATGCCATATTAATTGAAGTGTGATCTCGGTTAGTATAGGTTGGAGACAAGAATTAAGAAATCATAAATTATTATTTGGAAACAATTTATCAATTAAAAATATAATAAGACACATCCCTGAATTGGATAGAATCTCTAACCAATAAAAAACATAAATATATATTGTGATATAAATGTGTAAATGAAACATTGAATAAAAGTTTATATTATAAAATCATCATATCTAAAGTCATAAAAATGACATATAAATATGATATCCACATAAAAAACTCAATATAGTGAATAATACCAAAGGTCCAATTCAACATATCACAATGATAAGAAATAAAAAATTTGATTGATAAGAAATAAAAAAAATGAAACCACATCTCCACCATCCCAAAAAACCTCAGATGCTTGAAATTAAGAATGGAAATTGAAATAAAAGGTTCACTTTCCCTTTATAATGTCCATCAAAACAAGGTCTACATACACTCAAAATAATATACCTGGTGTGACATACAAAGTCTAGTAAGATACCAGTATAGATCTATTTAAGCTATTTACCCATGTAAAGCATTATGTCTAGAAATAAAAATACTTTTTTGAAAAATCATGTTCACTTTAAAAAGGAATTTTCACTTGAATACAACTCATTAAAAATAACTATAGTTCTTTTTAAAATAACATTATTTTCAAACAATTGATTATAAGTTTTAAATATTGAAATAATACCACCAGAAATAAATGGAATCAAAACACCCAAAATGGTGGAAATATGGACATAATAATTATTATTATTGTTGTTATATACATGTATAATGAAAATTGAATAGGAAATATATATTACAGTCAATAAAGATACTAAAATCATTCATAAAGTATAAATAATAGAAATTTAGAACAAGTAGTACAGACAGTTAGTTATAGCCAATGAGATATTGCATGAAAAATAATTGGCATAGGTTAGCTACATTATAATGGAATACAATGTTTTTTGGAATCTCCCTAACAAATTCATAGGACTAAACTTCCATGATCTCATATGGTACCTTATACCACATCATTTCCAAGGGCTCTATTGGTATACATGGATAAAACTGCTCTCAGGGTACGTCTCAATGCCATTATGAATGATCATGTTATGTGTTTTATCAGTTTACAAAGAAAATATACCTTATCTATTTAAAAACCTAGAATAAGGCCCTAGCTTCCTATGAAAATGACACACACACCCATGGTTTCCCATGTGGTACTCAATACCAAACAGATAATCATCAATAAGATCTATATGAAAAATAAATTTAAAAGTTATTTTTAAAATCGTTATAAGGATATTACAAGTTAGAAATAAATATACAAGCTAGAACTATTGAAAACACATTAAAAACCCCATTTTAAATAGATATACCTCATTTATACATTTTAAAAATCACATGGGGTGTATCAAATCCAACACCCTGTGAAAAGAAACTACAAACAATTAAATTTCAAACCTAATTAAAATGGATAAAAGAGGTCTGAATCTTTCAGATGGGGGTTTGAAAGGGATTTACAATAGTTCAAGCATGAAGATTTACACTTAACTTATAACATCCTTATAACTATTAAACTATTAATTTCAAACCTAATTAAAAAATCCCAAAACTTATGGATAATCCATCACTAATAACTCTTTTTAGGGGAAATTTAATTAAAATCCAAGAGAAATAAATGTACAATAGAAAATCAACGAAAAATATTAAATAGATACCCCTACCTTGATACAAAATTAAATATTATCATCATTGATTAAACCCAAAATACGTGAGAAGAATAGTTCCTCAACCAGCTAATATATATAAAGAAAAAACCAAACCCCCATCAATAACCCAATGTTCATGAAAATTAAAATCTTGGGTTTCCAACTTTCATAAAAAGGATGAATTTAGTTATATAAGTGTAATGAAGGATAATTAAACTAATAAATAAATATTTCCTTAAAATAAATAACTTAATATTAAAAAATAATAACCAAAATCAAAACGATGAGAGATCCATGGCATGGGGAAGAGGCTACGGATGAGTGGGGGGGAAGTGATAAAGAATTATTTAAAAATATAATATCTAAAATGGTAAAACATTGTTATTTAATGATATACACCCACCACAAGGTTCATTCACATATTATAGGAATCATTCACCAACCATGTAAGATCCATTATATCCAGAATACATATACCACATGGTTTCTAGAATGCCTTAGATAGTTGGAAAAAATCATAAATCCATGAAAACCCCCAATATCCCTAAAATGTCACCCTTTCATAGATAGATACACATTTTTATTAAATTTGTGATAATCATGTGCCTGAACACATTTTCCCAAAAAACACGAGGTTCTCAAATTGAATTCCCTAGAAACATCTAGAATAAATAACAAAGTTGATAAAACTCAAACTGAAACATACTAGTGACTTGAAAGGTGTCAGACCATGAGATAACAAATTGGGGGGATGAAGAAGTCCATGATGTGTCTCAATTAATGGTATATGAATAAGGATAAGAATATAAAAACAATATTGTGAAGGTCATAGTTTTGTAATTATCATGGTTATAGGGAAATCTAGAATAATAACACAACTATTTTGGTAACTATAGAGGATTTCTGCAACCTAATTGAAGTATATTTTGAAAAAACACCTCAATATTAAATAGGATGTATCCAACACTAAGATATATGATGTTAAAGTATAAAAAAGTGGATGTAGAGAGAGATATGTTGGAGGATTTGTTTCCAAGGAGAGTGATTTTCTATTGTAATTAATGCCAAATTCCAATGTCCATCATAGTTTTCTCAAGTTCATGTGTTAAAATGGATATATGAAATGATATATATGACTTTTATGTCATGTAATTTGACGCCTGTCAGTGAGACAGAGATCTAGATATCTATTTCAAACATCAACACTATATGGAAGAAATAATATATTAGAAAAAACATGGAATTTTTTTATTCAGTACTGGAGATACTAAATTCATATAAGGATATATTATTTCAATTAAAGTTGTTTTTGATCAAACTAAACATTTTTAGGACACGTGGTATAATATTATATCCATGAATAACATTGTGTGTTTTGAATAATTGGTGGGAATGTATTGAATTTAAATGTAATTATATATATTTTTTTGGAGTAGTTATGGAAAGGAATGAATAGAATTGTATATTCATATTCAAGATAAAATTAATAGAGATCATGGAGACTCTATTGAGAAAGAGAATAAATTTATTTTTATATTCATTTTAAAATATTCAAGATGTGTGGATATTATGTTCTCTTGACCTATTTTTGTTGATTTCCAAACCCATTCTAGAAAAAAGACGAATAATGAGGTATTACATAGGGTTCTCTCACTAGAATTAAAAGGAAGCTATGTTGATATCTTCAATATCTATGGAGTAATTACTATATTTTATTTGTGATGGATAAAAATAGTTTCAAGTGGAGTCATGTGTTATATATTCTAAGAATAGCAATGCATTAGACATTCATTATGTGAATATTATGAACTAGGAGGTTCAATCTGTCCAGTAATGTTTTTTAACCAAATTAGTGATCTTCGTGTTACAAGTGTATAGACACATTTCAAGAATGTTCAATGTATTATCCCATTTTTTGAAAAGTGTAAAATCTTGTATGTGTCTCTTTTACTAATTTTGTTAATTTATTACATCAGAGAGAGTGAGTAAAGAGTCTTATTTATATGCTGGACAAGATAATTGGTAAGGGATAATTGAAAAATTGACATACCTGGATTAAATCTCACTCTCTATGGGTATTAACTTGGTATAGGGCCATCATGTATATATAATAGGAGAATAGTGGCCCTAAATGAAACTGTCACAATACATTAAGTCAATTTTTCCTATTAAATATGTGTTACCAAATCACATTACATATTTTTTAATATACCAATTCTATATACATTTCACACATTACTCGTCATGATAAATCATAGAAACTTCTTAGTTTACCATTATATTATTTCAAGGGTTTGAACTCTCCCATACTGAACACATGTATCATTTAACAATTTAGTCGCACACTCAACCATGTCCCAACAAATAAATAACACAGGACACCACCATGAGATCCCATATTACCACACATTACTGTTGATGGTCTTATCCAAGGGAAGGTATATTCAACATACTAGAAAATTGTTTTATTAAGGTCACTTATTTAGTTTCCTCTAATATTTCCCATTCGATTAACACATGGAACAACTTACTTTATGTAAAAATTTCTCAGATATATTTTTAAAATGGATATATTATGATTGAGAAAGTTTATTACTATATTAAATAAAGATCAAAATTACATAATAAATTATTAAGTTAATAGAAATATTGGTTTCTATGAAAAAACATCATACGCATATAGAAAATGAAGTTATACCTTGGGGATATCATAGAGACCATATATATTCTTCTAATAGAAATGCATTCATTGGATATCATTGGTTGATTCAATCCTAAATGAGCAGAATAAATAAAATGTATAAAATTTTTATAATGGTAAAACATTACTATACAGAGCATAAGCCTACCAAAAATTAGGAGAAATAAATAAAAACAAAACCGAAATGATATGCTTATCTATACTTATGAATTGGGAGAAATGAATCATGAATATAGTGATGAAAATCATATAACAGACCTTAGAAGATAATGGATATAGAGAGAGGGGAGTTTATTGGTTTGATGAATAAGTAAGAAACATTTACGAAACATAATTTTCAAATATTTAATTAATTAAATAATTTTAAAAATGACAAGGTCATGAATTATAGAAGGACCATGATAGCCACAGTATCACAACCCTTCTGTTCCCCCTCATGAAATGACCATGCATACCTCACATAAGGACATTAATATTTCATGACTATAAAAATTAACTTCATATAAGTTTGGAGTTAATCCTTTATAGCTTTATCATATATACATCATCATGATTTGTCCCTCTACCACCATTTTGTGACCTTAAAATTATAGTAAAACCCAGAATAACACCTAATGAATTCATTCCAATATTTACACTAACAGCACAACAATTCCAATTTTTTTGGACCTTTACTAAGATCAATATTTACTAAAAAAGGACTCACCATTCCATAATTTCATATTTAATGGTGTTTCATCTATCGTAACTAGGAGAATGTTATATCATATAAGGCACTAATAATTGTGAAACTCTCCTATGGTGTGGAATAACGATCCCCTATATAACCCTAATTATATTTTAACCTTACATTTCATGGTGTTAAAGAAAAAATAGAAACAAAATCATTTTCTCATCCCAATAGTTACTTCGAGAATAAATTATCATACCCAAACCAATAACTCAAACATAAAAGGAACTTTATTCAATAAATTTTATAAAAAAAATTATATTATTTAATACCTCAATGTGATTTGGTGGAAAATACATGACATTATATTAGCTCTTGAGGATACTCTCACATTATCTTCCACCTCCATCTCTTTGTTAATTTTCGACAACCTTCACTTTCCTTGGGTTATTCGTACAAGATCACTACATTTTAGAGTTTAGTAACAATCTAATTTTTTCATGGACTATGTTCTCACACGAAGTAGTATTTTTCCAATTAATCTTACACTTATAATTTCATTAATTTTAAAATATTAGAAATTAAAATTAAATTTTAACGCCACAAATTAAAAATAGAAATTATTATTTCAAATGATGTTTATTATTCCACGTTTTTTAACTAATAAATGTATATAAAATTATATATCGTTGTAAAAATAATCTATAACCTAAATCTAAAATATGTTTTTAAATGAAATAATATTATTTCAAATATATATATTTTTTATTATAAAATAACAAAAAAAATTGGAGAACCATAACTCAAATTTATCTTTGTAAAAAAATTCATTTTTTTATAATTGGAGTTGAATAGTATATAGGAATATAATATAGAAGTTTCAAGGATGGGGGAAGGATGATGAAGAATAAGACTTAGTTTTCAAGGGAACTGCTACCTGGGGTCTTGGACTAGGTAATAGGTGTGGCCCTAGGTTGCTTGGTGGTTCTTTCTAAGCTACCGAGTAACATGTGGCATTGAAAAAGGTACATAATAGCCTCTTAGAAACAATTACCTCAATAATGTCCACTTTTTTCTCCAACCCATTTATTAACCACGTTAACCCAATCTATCAGGATTTTGATCCCATTTTTTTTTCATTCTCATATAAAATTAAAATTTTCATTTTCATTTATTTTTATTTACATTCTAATGTATCTATAATGAAGCTTGATTTGGTCATGATAGATCACTTTCATCATGGTAAAGCTATGGGTTTCCTCAAATTGCTTTTTATTCTCTATTTTTACAACAGTGTATGTTCCTAGAAAATACTAATAAATTACCATGGTTTAATTTCCCAAATCAAGATTTTATGTTAAAAATGAACTGACCCAAAATTTACTTATTGGTTTAGGTGGAAACTAAGATTCAATACGATACTTAATCATATTTAATAGAACCAAAATTACTTCTCTATAAACATATTGTTAAAAAATTATTACACCCAAAACTCATAGCACTAAAATACATTCAAGCCTATGATAGATTATATTACATGAAAAATTAATCTAAAATAAAATTTTCTTTATTTCATTAAGGTATAAAATTTTAAAAAAAAGTTAAATAAATTACAATATAGGATTATATAAACAATTATATAGTAAATGGTATATATATTTCCATTATTTCATATATTTTTAATGAGAATTTTTATAAAATTTACTTTTAATGAATTAACTAAAAATGTATTTTATACAAATGTATTGATAAAAATAAATTATGGTTTATTAATAATAAATTTTTAATAAGTACTAATAAAATTAATTAACGTTAAAATAAATATTTTTCAACAAAATATTTTTATTTTTTAAATATATTTTTATCATAATAAATAATATTATCACTCCTAAATTATGGTTTTAATGAAATTTATTTATAATATATATATATTCATTGATAAAATTTTTATTAAATGTCATGGAATAAGAATAAATTCATTTTATCCATAAAAATACATTTTTTTCAAAATAAAATTGTATCTTGCAATATTATATTATTTTTTATATCAATTTATGAAATTTAAACTTACAATATGTATTTAAAATTTGGAATTAGAATTAATAAATTAAATAATCATGTAAATTTAATTTTTAGTCATAAAATAGGCTACAATGCAAAAAAAAATGAGATTCCATGTTAAAGGTAAAATGAGCTAAAAGGGTTTAGGTAAGGGGGTAAAGACATAATATATCATGAAACATTATATATAATGGTATGGTTAAGGGAATTATCAACCTTCCCATATCTTATATAGATTATGTTTTTCACTTTGGATCAACTTCTTATGAGAAATTATATTCCTTATTCATTAGAGAATGGGAATTTTCAAAAATGAAACTCAAACACATTTATAAAAGGTTCCCCCCAATACCCACTTTATTCCAAAACATTTATTAATATTTATACTCTATCCTTACATAATATATCTCATTAATAATCCTATATCATTTTTGTAACCTACGGTAATAGGGAGGATTATTTAATATTTTGTTTCAAAGAGTCTCATTGAGAGTGGATTCAAGTATTGGACAATTTTGAATCATCCAACTAAGAAGTAATCCTAGGTTATTATATTTCATCTCAATTTTCCTTTATTAAGTCATATATAATAAAATGGGCCTATTTCTATTTATACGGTTTATATGTTGCTTCTTTGAAATATTTTTTCAAATTTAAATCATTATTAATGGGATTTAATCTTCCATTTAAAGATCTATATTTTAAGGGATTCTGATTCAAATAGTAGAAAAGTCATAATTGTTTTTATAAACACAATAGCATTTATTGAGTTATAATAATTTTTAATTCTTTTTGTAAGATCACATTTTCCTTCCATCCTCTTACGTTTCATTATAAAGTATTCACTTCATGATTCCATGGATTGGGAAATAAATTTATATTTTCATGAATTTTTAAAGTAAATCATTTTAAAATTAATGTTGTTAAATATTTTTGGGTTTTTTTTGAAACAATCTATTTTCAGTGATTCATACAGTTTCTTTGTTTCATATATTCTTTTATGTTCACCATATTCATCCATTTACACTTTTTATAAAGAATTTTTTTTTATCCCTAGGGAAATTATATTTTTGATTTTTAATCACATTCTTTACTGAATTTATATCTATATAAAAATATTAAATTATTAATAATAATTATAACCATCTTTACTATCTATTTCTCTTTATTTTCTATATTCTTTTTCTTCAATTTTTTATTATATTATTAGTAAATATAAAAAATTAATACATTTTTCACATCATATATTTCACTTTATCTCTTTTTTGAATACTATTCTATAAATCATTCATCAATTTGGGTTGTACGAGAATGTATATGGGTGGGTTTTTTTATTTTTTTGAGATTTTTTAATGAGGTGTAAGATAACCCATGTTAAAGTAAACAATGTTGAATTATTAGTATCCTAGGATGAAATCAAGGTTTTATAATGTAATATATCATATAGTTCAATTTTTACTTGATTATCTATAATAATTATCATAATATATTATTTTATATTACCTGGTTTACCAATTTGGTTCTATTAAATGGCTAAAACCATATAGGATGAGTTTATAATGGGTGTGTTAAAACTTGTAGTGATTTACCAAATGAGAAACATAATATGAATATATATGGTGTGAAATGATTTATGATAATGTTATATCAGATTATAAGTTATAACCTAATCAATGTTGATCTTAAAAATTCACAAAGTAAGGATCTATGTGTTGTTGAATCATTTATGCATTGATGACTCTTAAACTATATTGGATATTCAAATAATCTATTATCAACGAAATCGATTAACCAGATAGAAAATATATTTTATCTTATTTAATTATCTATTATTGAAAAAGTATTAATAGGTATCTATTAGTTGAAAGTTAAACTTGATTGATGGAGGACTTTGAAAAAGAACACAATGATAAAATAATAAGTATATTATATTGAATGAAAATATTTTATGATAATATTCTTCAAAAAATATTTTCTCCAAACTATTCATATTAAAATAAAGTAATAAATCCTTAGGATACTAAAAATGATTATTAATTTACTATTTTTTAAAATTTAAAGCACTTAGATGATACACCACAAATTTTTTTACAATCCCTGAAACAAATATTGATTTTCTTTATTTAGTATCCTAATACTAATTATTCCAAGGCTATTAGCAGTGCTAGATTTTGGTAACTACAATTAAATTATTCAATTTTTATATATATTGGTAATAGAAATATTATGTTCATAGTATAATAAAGGGTTTGGTGATCATAAAACTAAAATAGAATTTCATTAAAACTAAAATGATAAATGAAATTGAGGAAAACAATATTAAGACATGCTTGCCAAAAAATATGGAAATAAATAGTTCAAGAATTTCTTGAATGGAATATGAAATTTTTTCAAGTGTCAAAAGGTTGGATGTTAAGCTGATTAGTTTCAACATGGGATGTTGAATTCTGTAAATGAAGTATAGAATAATAAAGTTCCATAAAATGAACCAGCCAAACTTCAATACTTGAAATGAATGAAATTAAGTCATTATTCAAATAACTATATAAAAAAGGATAACTCATATCATAGAAATCATTAACATATAGGACTAGGGGAATAAAGAAAATCCATTATATGACTACCCTGAAATTGGATCGTGATAATGATATGGTTAATGGTAAATTTATCCTCTACTTATGTTCTATAGAATATTTATTAATTTTGGTTGTTTTCATTATTTGATATCACGTATGTTTTCTATGATTTTTTGTTAACCACCAAAACTATTGGATTTTAAATTATCAATGAAAACAATTGGGGGTGAGATGATTGAGTCTAAGGTATTCATCACTTCTCTGATTAAGGATTGTGGGAAGATACTTTTTATAGATCTAATTTTTCTCCTTGGTATAAGTCAATTTGATTTTTAGAATGGGTTGTATCTCATAATATATATCTCATATCAATTATTATGATAATGAAAAAACATTTCATATCCAAAATAATATGATGATCAAATTTCAATGTATGTATTATGATATAATCTATGGGAAAAAACATAGTGTGCGTCCTAATACCTACCAATAATGAATACGTAGCTCAAATGGCCAGGGAGGTACTCGAAATTGATGAAATTCCAATTATATAGGAATATGTGGAAGCATTTCTACAATAAATTCATAGTCTACCCCCATAATTTTACATTTAGTTTTTAATTGAACTCTTACCTATTACTTTGAATATATCAAAGATTTATTATATAATGTCCCCCATTCAATTAGAATAATTGAAGAACTACATAAAAAAGAATCTAGATATGATTTGTATATGCCCAAGTGATTCATCTTGGGGTATACTATTTGACTTTTTAAAAAATAATATTGGGCGTATGTGTCTTAACACTGATTATTATGAACATAATAAGATCCATATCATGAAAATCATTTAATGTTTAAACAATTGTTTTCTAAGAATTATTTTTCATTTGGGTAACGTATTTTTGTATTTAATAATTAAATTGATTATTATGAAAATATTATTTTAAATAAATTTATTGATAATATGTATAGTTAAAATAAATAATAAATTATTTAAGGTTTATTAAATGTCTTGTTATATGAATAAATTCAATTTATACTTAAACAATACTTCTATAAATTGTTTGTCCAAATTATGAGTTATAATATTAAAACTAAAGTTGATCAATTTTAGAAATTTAATCCAATAAAATGGATTTCAAATTTGGAATTATCATGAACAAATCTGGTGATAAATAAAATTCCATTATTATGAATAAAACATGTTACCAAGGTAAAAACTAAGTTTTGATTATAATGGTAAAATGAGATAAAAGAGTTTAGTTATATGGTCAAAACCCAAAATATCATGAATAATTTTCTATAAATTCATGTATGATTGATTCCTCTACTTACGACAATATTTTATAAACTAATTTAACACTTTAGAGCCACATGTCAAGGTAAATTATTTTTATTATTCGCTAAAGAATAGATATTTTCTAAAAATCAACTCAATTTCGCCTATAAAATGACTCCTTTATCAACTAATTTATAGAACATTACTTCCTTGTCCTCTTGGATCATTAGAAAAATTATCCCACTAATAATATTGACCAAAATTTGGTAACCATTGGTTAAAATTATTATCAATCACTTTATTTCTAATAGGCTCTAAGAGATGTTTCAAGTCCATAATGAAGTTAGAGCACGTCTAACCTAGTGAGAATCCAATATAAATGTTTTCAATTCAATATTCCTTATTTGAAACATATTTTATATCATGAACCAATTTTTAATGATGGGATATATATAATTAACCTCTAAAATATTTTTTTCTAAGCTCTATCATTTTTAATTATATTTCAATTTATATTTGATTTTTTCAATTTAAATATATTTTTATTTAATATTTAGAAAATCTGTAATGATTTTTTAACTCAATTTCCTTTAATTTATTTAAAATTCATTTTTAATTAATTCTAAAATTACCAAATTCTTCCACTATCCACTTTATTTTCACTATGATGCTTCGTGTCCATACATTCTTGGTTTTTAAAAGTTATTTCTATTCTCAATATTTAATATTTTATTTCCTTTTAAAATATGTTTCATTAAAAATATATTGGTTTTTTTGGATCAATTTATTTTCATTTAGTTAAAAAAATTACTCTATAACAATATTAAATTTATTTTTTTTGTACTCTACCGTTCCTAAAATTTATATTGTATCTTTTATTTCACTATTTGGAAGTTAAATTATTATATCATTATCTTCTTTTTTGATTGATTTCATTCTATAGAATCTAGATATAAAATAATCGTGCAATGGGTTATACTGAAAATTTATTTTTTTCATGATTGATGATCTTTCCATGATTTAAATGAAGATAAATGTTTTGATCAGTGGAATTGGATCAATGAATATAGATAATTGAGGAAATTATGGAACCAATCACATGATCATCAAAAATTATTTATAATTAATTTTTCAATTGAAAAATTACATTGTGATTATTATTTATTAGTTGATAGATATGAAAATGGATCTATATCATACCATCATTTCATTTATAAAATCATGGGAAGAATCCCTTTAGTGGCGATCCAGACATGTAATATAAATCTCTAAACACCACCATAGGAATCTCTAAGTTCTAGCGTAATAATTCACAATTCTTTCATTGTTTTCCATTGATCGACTCGAGAATCACTTATGAAGGATTATCTTTGATATGTATTGTCTCAATATTGTATGGTGGAGGATAATATCCCATTATTAGTGATAGCATTATAAGAGTGGAAATATCTCCAGGGCGCAAAGAGAATGCTCCACTTTTCATTGTTCACAACAAAACAAATGAATTGGGTCTCTTAAAATAAAATATAATTTTTTTATGCTTATACGGTTACATATAAATAATTTCATAAGGGACAATAAATATTTATTTAATTCATATGGACCCCATTTCTATAATAATAATAATAATTTTACTATTTATTATCATGTTCTAAACTGGAGAATTATAATTATATATTATTTATTCAAATAATATTAAATATATATAATTTCTTACTAGGATTATAAACATGGCATGCCATCCATCCAAAATATTTACTGAGTTACGAATATTCACTAATAATTTAATAAATTAATCACTACATTATTTTGTAATATATAAATAAATATTATATTCTCTAAATATAATATAAATATTTATTAAATATTCCACTCATAGTATTCTATCAAAAAACTAGTGTTGGAATATATGTGATCAAGAAAACCTGAAAATTATTAAACCAAACATAGAAATAATATTTATTTTACTTTTTAAATAATGTATGATAATATAATATTTAACTAATATTCTAGATACACTTAGTGTGTGTCACTCAAAACCTCTTTCTTAGTGGTAATAGGTGAAGATGCGTAAAATCCAAGGTTAGAATTTAGAAAAATTCTAAGTACCCATGTAGAAATAAGTTAATTATGCAATGAAATAATTCCTAATATGAACTTTCATTATATAATATAAACCCTTTATCATGATATACAAAATCAAGCAGGTTTCATGCTAGTGCTGACAACTTATGTTCTCGATTCCTTGTTCTTTGGAAATTATGAAATAAAACTTGTCTATGAAATAATATTACCATAGATTTATTTTGGATTTAGAATTTACATAAAATACATAGTGATATAAACTTCTATCAATGAACATAAGGAACAAATTATTTCTCATATTATTCCTTAATGCAACATTAACCATGACGTACCCAACATATCCTACCTCACCACAAACATATATTTTCACTGTTTTCAACACTATATAAAATTAATTTACATTCAATAAATATTAATAAAAATATTAATATCTAAGAATTAATACACAGATCTATGGATTAAAACATCTAATGACACATATAAATGTTGATTTAATACTGGTGGGTCCCATTCTCATAATATCCTTCATTAGATATTACTAAGGGAATATAATGTGAGAAGGTGACTCAGTATCCTATGAGTCACCAATTATAATAGGTTATATTATTTTTGTCCCTAAAATTATATCATCTAATAATATATCATATTTTTAATAATTCTATCATTGCTCCTTTGGGAATTTATCATAGAGGGGAACTACGATAACATTTTCATATGACAACTTCTCTTATAACATTATCATATACTACGTAACATGTAAGAACAATCATGATGTGATATGGAATTAATTAATATAAAAAACTATGAATAAAGGTTTTCTTAAAGTACAAATAAGTTGGTTATAGGGAACAAACTCTAGAAGGGTCCCACTTGCACTTGGTTTAACTGCTAATAATCATCAGTCCAATAGCTATAACTTGATAACCATTCTTCTAATGAGATGGGTATTTATTCATTGAATCCACCATGTTTTCATATATGGGAACTGTTATTACTATAACCTCAACCCTTTGGTAAAAATTTCTCAACATTTGATACTTCTTGAGTATATTCATTTTCCAGTGGTCTGACATTGGCTCTTTTTTAAGTGCCACCACTACAGTATTATCACAATTCCAAGTGAAAGGATATTTACTTGAAGGTACCACATAAATCTCTTGCACAATATTTCAAATCCTAATGGATTCCTTGGATTTATCATAAGCCTCTATATAGACAGAATCCATTATATTATTATAAAAAACATGATTATTTTAAATCTTCTAGCTCACATCTCCTCCATTGAGACAGAAAATATATCATGATTGTGACTTCAAATCATTCTGATTTTTTTTTGGAAAACTAGCACCAGTATAACCTCTTATGATCATATTCTCATCTCCTCCATACAATATGATTACATCCTTAGTAATTTTCATATTCATGAGGATAACATTAATATTAGTCCAATGTTGTTCTCCTAGATCTTCTTGATTTCTTCTTACCATGCTCAATGCATAGGAACCATCAAGTCTAGTATATAACATGGAATATATTTTTAATCCAATCACCAAAGAATATGGGATATTAGCCCTTATCTATTTTTCTTGGTGGGTTTCAGGATATATTTTCATATAAATATGTAAATAATGTGGCATTAGAACCAATCCAATTTTGGTTTGTTCCAAAAAAAATCAATTTAGTATCGAGTCCATATAAGTAATTTGACTTAGTTGAAGTAATATATTGGATCTATCAAAAATGATCTTGATCTCTAGAATATAGGTTGCTTCACCTATACCCTTCATAGATAATCATATATTAAATTAGTCTTCAATAGACTGTATGACTGGGGTGTCGTTTCCAAAAAGTAATAAGTAATTAACATATACTACTGGGATAAAAACTAAATTACAACAGAACCTCTGATAAACATATGGATCATATCAATTATTATTAAAATAAAATTCATTTATATATTCATAAAATCAAATTTTCCATGCCCATGATTCTTACATTAATATATAAATGTATCACTACAACTCAAAAATCTTTTTTGAATAACATGGAGTCCCAAACCCTTTGAGTTGTGTCATATAGATATTTTCATGAAGGTTCCCTTTAAATAAATCTATTTATACATCAATTTTCTAAATTTTATAGTCATGGAAATAATATGTATTAAATATAAAACTAAGTTATCTAAAAATGGAAAATGGGGAATGTTTCATCATAGTCATTCCATTGATACGATTTATAAACTTTATCCAGTAGGCTTAATTTCTATGTATTTACTTTACTTACCATGTCCAAATTTATTTTAAATACCCATTTTCACCTTACAAACATTACATCAACTGGTGAATCAACCAGAACCCAAACATGGTTTTAATACATGAAATCCATTTCAAAATTTATGGCCTCTTTCCATCATGTATCTTCTAACCACTCTTCTGCCTCTTTATAGGATACAGGATCATCATTTTCAACCAATAATGAGTCCCCATCTTCAGTGGCTAGAAAACCATATCTCAATGGTTTTATTTCCTCTCTTATAATATTATTCAATACTTGTTTTTCAATAATAACTTCTTCTATGGGGACCTACAAAATCTATTCCTCTAACAACTCTTATGTATTTTTAAAATAAAGATCATCAAATTCAATTTTACTCCCACTATCCTTTTTTAGGATGTTCACCCTTTAAAGAAATATGGATTGTTTTCTGAATGTTTCCTTCTAATATGAGGGGTTGTATAAGTAGCATACCTTAATTTATTTATGATACCCTATAATGATACACATTATACCATGTGGTTCTAGTTAGCCACCTATTAATTCCTTAACAAATTCATTTAACCCCCATACACATGTATGCAAAAAACGGATTCTTTCCAATGCATAAATTGATGTTAATTTTGTTTTCAATTTTTTGGCAATAATTTTAGTATGTATGTCATAGTTTATAATTCATATCCCAGAAGCATAATGGATGCTCAGTATGACTCATCATCAACTTTACCATGTATAAAAATATATGGTTTATCCATAACTAAAACTAGTACAATAAGGTGTGTAAGGTGGAGTGGGTGGAGATATAATCCCAAAGTCCCATAAAATGGTGATAAACTCTTGGTTAAGATATTCATAACCTCCATCTGATGAAAGATTATTAATATTATTTAAATGTTTATTCCCTACTTCATTCATGAATTCATTGATTTTTTCGAAGGACTCGAACTTATAAATCATCATATAGACATATCTATATCTACTCAACTCTTCAATAAAATTCGTGAAGTATGAGTACTGACCTCTAGATTCTACAAAAAATAGACAACACCCATCAGTGTGTAATAATCAGAGAAGCTTTGTTCCATTTTACCTTTTCCACCTAATCAAGGTTTGGTCATTTTTCCTTGTAAACAAGCTTGAAATCTTTAAAGTGGTTTATGCTCAGAAGAGTATAAATAAAAATCTCGACCGAACAATTTCAAAATATTCACCCTTATATAACCAAGATGGTGATTTCAATGTTGGGTGTTATAAGAGTCATGTGAAAATTCTTTTTTATGTACATCCAATTATTGGATATTTTAATTTACAACATAAAACTCTATTTAAATGAATCATACCATAACATATGATGTTTTTATAAAAAAAAACCTTAATTTTAAAATATGAAAATAAATCCATCTTCATCAAGACAAGATACAGAAATAATTTTTAGGGAAATAGTGGTTACTTGATTATATTCTATTAAAGCCAATATCATTCCTGTTGGATATTAAAGTTTGTAGTCACTAATGGAAAGAGAAGCCATACTCACACTATTGGCATCTCATATATCCACCTCTCCTCTATAAATATTTTAGAATATTTTTCGTTCGTATATTAGGATATAGAATTGGTCATCATATGCTATATAAAACACCCAATGGGTATATATTGAAATATTACACTAGATAACAAATGAACCTTTGGCAACCCCCTTTTTTCTAGGGGAAGTTCCTCTTCATGTGTCATTTCTTTCCACATGAAAACATACTTATTTATTTTCCTTTACATTCCTTTGGAAATTCTTCTTCCTAAAAGGATGGTTCTTGACAGCATTATACTTCTAATGAGTCTTTTCTCCATTTATTTTTTCTTCTTTTTCTTATTCACCATAAGTACTATGAGTTTTCCACTCCCTATGTCCATGTCAACATTGAGAATGAAATAAATTTTAAAAGTATATTCTCATTATTACTCATATTATAATAAAAATAAAACTTAAGATGTTATTGGGTTGTGAGGAGAGTATGCGATCTATGGGTAACTCATCTGGGAACTTAATCCCCAATATGTGAAAGTGTTCAACATTTCTAATATTATTGACTATATGAGGCATAGATGGTGCTGACTCTCAGAGATTAGTTATAAATAGATCATTGGATATATATAATATCTCTCTTTTCTCTTCTTATCATGATAGAGATCATGAAGGTGAGACATAATGAAGAGTTAACCCTTCATCACTAGACTCATTATTACGTGCATCATAAATAGGTTCTTCCATTATACACAAATTCCTTTTTTGGATTAAGATAACACTAAAGAACCATTTCCACTCTTTGAAAATTTTTACAGTTATAATGCTATCCTTCTTAAGTATGGATCAAAATAATATTTTTTTTAATTAATTTTTATTGTTTTTTACAAATAAGTTGATCATATATTTTTTACGTTATCTAAAAAAAATTAGTTTAAAAAGTATGTTTATTAATATCCCCCTATTTTAACAAAACCCAAAATTCCTCAACATTGGAATCATAATATCATTTTTATTGAATTTTATAGTGGCAATGATACATATTACCCATCTTATTAACCCCTCATTGGTTGATTAATAAATTTTAAGAGTTTTAGGTTGGAATTAAAAATTTCATCTTCATTAACTCATATTTCCGCGATATGTTGAGTGGACTCTCCAATCCTAAAATCCTTAAATTGTATTTCCTCAAATATTTCCTCTTATTTACCCTAATTATTGATTTGGAAGTCAAACCTTGATGTGAAATAAGTTATGTTAACCCGAAACATCATGTTAGAATTCCACTATAATAGAAATCACCCTAACTTTGGCTTCTCAAAAACATTGAACTACGGTTCAATTTTAATTGAATTTGTGGAAAGTTGTACCAACATAATATTTATAATTGAGGGATTTTATATTTTATGCATAAATTTATGATTATTTTCATTAGTACATATTTTTTAATATTAAGTGGATTTAATTAATGATTAACTATATATTAGATAATATAAATACGTAATCAAATTTATTTTAGTTTTTTCTTGAATGTTTTTAATTTTTTAATGCATGTGATGGTGAAAAAAACATACATAATGAAATAATAATGCACCGTTATAGAAATAAAATAATAAAGTTTTATTATCATGTGATTTTATTAATTGTTAGTTTATCTAGTGGATTATAAACTCATCGTCAACATAGGGGGAAACACCATGAACCATTTATAGATCATGTTGCATTTTTTAACCAATCCACCCATGTGTCTCTATTGGATTAGTTTCCTCATGGTTCTATAATTGAACTACATTCACTAGATTGGGAGTTCTGTCCATTACATATGATTTTACTAACAAATATGTTAGGGGAAGGGGTTTACATAACAGAAATCATGGGCATGTAGACCCTTACATAATAAGAGGAGAGAAGAAACAACTGAAAACAATATAATTTAATAGTAAATTAAATGACACTAATCACATAAAATGGTATGGTATAGGCCCATGATCATCCATATTAATTAAATAAATTATGCATTTAATAAATTTTATATTCAATTATTAATCATTATTATATATAACAAATCATAGATGATCCAATTAATTATTTTTTAACTAATAAAATTTATTATCATAAATCTCATCTAAATTCCTATAATATTCTGATAAATCATAATTTTATAAAAATTAAATTAATTTATTAAAAATATATTGTGTGAACTAATAAAATATAATTTAGAGGGAACATGGGTAGTTCCCATCTGAAGTACCAAACATGTATTATAATCCTGTACTATATACTCATGAAACTTGTGGTGTACATGATTTTTCACATACATTCATGACATGAACTATAAAATTAATTATTACATGGATTACATGATTTCACTATCATGTGGTATAGTTGAATTCTCATATATTGATAAATTTAATATGAATCATACATGATATTATGATCCAAAAAATATGTATAAATTAATTTAAATTTTATATATTAAAAAATATCACATGGTGTGTCATGTCATTTTAATGAAATAACTAAAGTACTTATTTATTAGGTTTTCATAGTATAAAAGATTAATTTAAATTCTATAATTTTTTTAAAGTACACATTGTGTAGATTAGATCTATATAAAATGTAGGTTTTTTCACTGTCTATCATTGCCACATGTTGATGGAATTTCATGTCATGTAAACATGCCATGAAAAAAAGTTGGACTACATAGTGCATAAAAGGAAAACAAAATTTTGGGTCTTCGTGTTATATGGTCATTAATCAGGTAGGTTGTACAAAAAGATACATGAACCATCATTTAATAATGAAATATATGATGTTTATAGATTTATCATGGTGTTTACTCTAGTTGATCATACACTATGATGGCCTATTCAATACATGATTTATTATTAAATTCACTAAATGTAATAAAGGCATATAACTCAAATTAATTCTGAATTAATTCTTTGTTTATTATGCATTCATAGACTGTGCCTCTAGGTCACATGGTGTGAACTCTTAAGTGATCTACTCAGATTCATCAACACCTCCATATGAGATATTCAATATTTTTTCATTCATAAAATAAATTGATTCAATTATTTTTTGAGAAACAATGTGGAAGGATAATATCTCACAAGTGAAATTAATGAATGCTGAAACTGGAATTGAAAGCCAATTCCTTGTGAATAAAAAATAAATTATCTTTAAATAATTATAAATAATTATATGGCCCTCTATGATACCAATTGTAGGTTCTGGGAACAACATAATCATGTGAGGGGTCATTCCCAACATTTATTTTAGTCAATATCGATAATAAATATAATATTTACACCATGATAAATGTCATGATCAATGGAATTCTATCAAATAAAAAATAACATTGATAAATATGCAAAATCAACCACTTGATCCTTAGTTATTATTATTATTAATTTATACAATTAAAGAATCACTTTGTCAGAACTATTTATTCGATGAGGGATCTAAAAAGAGATTTATGTCATATCATTATTGCATTTTCAGAATCAAGGAAAAATTCTCTATAGCAGTGATCCATATGTGATACAAAAAACATTGAACATCATTATAAAATATCTAGATGCTAGGGAAAACATCATAGCCCTTGCATCATTTTCCTTTGACCCCCACTATAACCACTTCTAAAGGATTATTTGTGATCTCTCTTGAATCAAGAGTAGAAGGTGGAGGACGATCACTCTCGGTTATTGGGAGAATTCTAGGATAAGGGAACTATCTTGGACTTCGAGAGGATTCTTCATATTTCATTGTGCACAAAAAAATGAATTGTCTCACTTGAAAAATAATGTTACTATATTTATATACCTCAAGGGTTCAAACTAAATAATTTCACAAGTGACCTTTAATATTTATTTAATTCCTAAATATCCCCATGGGTATAATAATTATAATAATATTTTTATTTCTCTACTTGCGTGAAAATTCTGAATTAAAATTAAATATTATTTATTCAAATAATATTCCTTATATATTATTTCTCAGAGTACATATAGACTTGGTTGTCCATCCCTTTATTATATTTATTGAGTCTATTATACTGACTATTTATTTAAGAAATAAATATCAATACATTTTACATTAATAAATAATGAAATATTATATTCACTATATAGAAAATAAATATTTATTAAATATTATGGTCACATAATATTCACTCAAATAATTGGTGGAAGAATATATTTGATCAATAAAAAATGAATAATTATTAAACAACGTTATAGAATAATATTTATTCAACTTGTTAAATAACAAATAATAAAATAAAATTTCTCTAATATTTTGGTTACACAGTGTGACAGTCTGGGCCACTTTCTCAGTGGTATTAAAGAATCATAGTAAATTCCAAGGATAGCATCCGAGAACACCCCAAGATACCCATATAGAAAGATATTATTGTTTTAATGATATAATACTTCATATGGAATTTCATCAACATATGTTCTTGATGTCACTTTCTTTGAATTTAAGGAAGAAGAACTTTCATATAGAACAACATGTCCAGGGATTTATTTAGGCTATATCATTTCAAATAAAGTTCCTAAAATATTAACCTTAATTAAATAACATAAGTGAGGAATATTTTATCTCATTACTCATTAATTAATTATTAATCATGGTGCACCCAACTTATCCTACCTTACTGCAAACATTTGTGGTCACAGTTGTTGTCAATACGTAAATTTGTGTGACTTATAATGTTCATTAATAACAATATTAAATTATAAGGATAAATACAAACATACACATATATTAACAACCAATGACAAATGTGATGTGGATTTTATATTGGTTGTTCTTATTCTCATAATATTCTACTGCATATTTTATCAAGGGCATAAACCATGAGACGATGCCTCAATGTCCTATGAGTCACCACCCATTAAACCTAATAAAATTTGTGTCCCTAAAATGATGTCAACTATATATTTAAAATATATTCAATGATATAATCATGGATCTTCTAGGTTCTCATCATATAGGGGAACTTCTATAAACATTTCATGTGACAACTACTCTTTGGCCATTGTCGCATACTATGTCACACAGTAAAATAGTCATTTTATGATATAGAGTTTATTAATATAAAAAAAATGAATAAATGTTATTGTAAAGTAAAAAAATAATATGGTTCTAGGGAACCAATTCCAACAATTTTTCATAAAAGTGTGATGTTTCTATCAAAAATTTGGATCCTATATTTTTATTTGTCACCTATATGTTAATATTATTTTATAAAAAGTTTTTTTTAAATTTTTTTGGAATCCCAAAAATTATTATCTCATTTACTAATCATATATATCAATATATATTTACATAATGAAATTCAATAACTCATTCACTAATGTGGGCCAGCTCCCAAACCCCTTATTTCTCTTATATTGTCAAAGTGTCGGGTTATTAATGACATTTGGTTATATGGATATAATTAAAGCTAATGGGTTTTCTTCTAGTAATTTTTTTCTCAAATGGTTGTATAGAAAAGAAAAATATATATTTGGATATTTTTTACTATTTATCTGATAGCATGTTACCTTTTTAATGGATTTCCAATTACTTGTTTATTGAGGGATATGGTATGTTTTATAGTTTATTTTAGTGAGATATATGAATACTAAGAATTACTAATGTGTAATTTGATTCCATTATTCATGAGTTTTATATTTTAAATTTTTATTTGTGCGTATATAGTATGATTTTACATGTAGTGGAATTTTTTGTTATTTGAAATAAGAGGTTGGTAAATATACTTTAATGGGGGATGTTATTATTATAAAAGAAAGGCTCTCCATTGCGCTTATAAGTGATGGATAAGTTAATGGTATGGGATGGGCTCCCAATTCTAGGAATCTATTATACCATCTACCATAACACAAATGGAAATGTTAACATGGATGATGAGGCTCTATTATAAATGATTCTCATTCCCATAAATGGGATGAGTGGTTCACGCAAACATCAATTATGGTTCATCTCAGATAGTAAATTGTTTTTATTTGGAGGATTTGGAGGAACCTCCCAATATAGATAGTAAATTGTTTTTATTATAACGTAAAATATTTATCGTATGTTAAGTAAATTACTTTATGATATATGTAGACACATTTCTCTATATCTTTTTTATTCTTTCATACCCCTATGTCTATGAATGTTTATTGGTTGTTACCACCTACAAGGTATGTCATACTCAAATCCAACATGGTCCCCTAACAAAACATATAAAAATAAATTTTTATGTGTCTGGTGTATGGGAAATAAACTTTAACATGGTACATATATGTATATAGATTATGGAATTTATTAATAATATTTCGGGGCTCTTGTAGGGTAATTCAATTGATGGCCTAAGGGATTTTGATTACATATCTTTGAGGATTTTAGACAATTCAGTTATCGATTTTGGACTCTGAGGCCTTTTTGGGAATATCATATAGTGTATATATGGTTTTTATGTAGTGTGACTCAGATAGAAATAAATTTTGAGCGTTATTTATAATATTATCTTAAATTTCTTTTATATATATGGTTTTTCTCTTGTATTGTTCTCCATAAATTATTTTTGGATATTTTTGGATGTTTTTATGTATATTAGTTATTTCAAATATTATATCATGCTTAAAATTTTGTTTATTAACAAATATAATGATCTCGTATAATCTGATCATACCCATAATGTGTGTGTAGCCATTTTATCATGTCGCTTTAAGATTGGACTTGTTTAACTTAAATCGTTATACCGGGAGATAAAATCCTATCATATTAAATTTTATCTGAACCCTAGAAGTTTATTATAGCTTCTCATAATTTTGTGGTTTACCTGAGGTGTTATAGGTACCCAATATAGTATCATCTGGGTTACTGGGACATGACCATCACATGAATTCTCAATACATGAATTTTATTTAGAATGATAATTATTTACTAACTAAAAATAATTAAAAATATATTTTCATATATAAATATAATTCATCATATATTCACCCCACCTATTATTGATCCTTGGTCCTAATCATGGAAATCAAAAAAGTGTTATTAGATCATAAGTTAATTTAGGAATATTTATTTTATTGAATTTCATAAATGAAGCATCATAATTCCTTCAATATTAATGGAATTCTAAAACATGTTGATAATTAATTTTATACATGGAACCGATATATGATTACGTATATTATTTCACTAAGTATTGATAAATTTGAAAAAGTTTTTATTTTTATTAGTTTTATATATTTTTAATGAATTTTATTAGGTTAATAAGAAAAACATTGAGCATAATTATCATGTAAGAAGCACGTTGTTATTTTTCCTTATCAATAATGAACTGAAAATTATCCTAGTTTATAGGAATGTAAAATATAAATATAATGTAATTTATAGTATTCATGACAGATCCAATAAGTTAATTGAATTTTATAGTGACCAAAGCATAACATAAATAGATATCAATTCATTTATTATGAATATTTATTACATTACACACACACAAAACTGAGGACCATAATTGTTTTGTGTCTTTTGAATCATGGAAAACAAAAAACTGGTACATAGGAGAGATAAATAATCTCCCACTACATTCTTAAAAACTAACACCATTCTTAGAAAAATCATATATAGTATATATATTCATAACATGTGGAAATGAAACATAAGAAAGGTTGAGCTCAAATACTTAATAATAGTAAACAAGGGATATAGATAAGTATAAAACCAACATAAGGTTATGAGAACATGAATAAAAAATTTGAAAACCATGCCCTAGATAATAAATATCATAATCTTGAGTAATGGAATAAATATTTATAGTTCATAAAAAATGAATCATAAATAAATCAAAGAAAATTCTTCCCAATAGCATAAACTTTTCATAAAGAATTTATTTATAGAATAAAAATAAGAATAGAGAACCATTTTTATATTATCCAAGTATTATTACTAGAAACATAACAGGGGAAAAAACCACATACTAAACTGGGATCACTCCCTATTCTATCCATGTCTTACTGAACTAGGTTCACTCCCTATTCCATCCCAATCTTACTTAACTGGGTTCACTCCCAATTCTAACCTTGTCTTACTGAACCAGGTTCACTCCCCATTCTATCCATGTCTATGTCATGAGATATAAATCCCTACATAATTTTTTTTAGTAGATATAGGTCCCATATTACATATAATGAAAAAAATATTTATTTTTTCAAAAATATCATAAAAATTTATGATATAATAACCCATGAAATGAAATTGGTATCATAAAACGTTCATCATATCATTAACTTGGAAAAGGAAATAGCTTTCATAACCTTCTCGCCATAGAATAAACCATGAAAAGAAGTGGTTTTCATAAGTATTTCTTCATGCTATTACCAGTGGAAGAGAAACAAGTTTCCTAAACATAATTACATAAAAACATAAATCATTCAGATAAATAATATGAATCGAATCCTTGTATAATATCTCTAGTAATTCATATATAACACCTATGGATGTCATTTAACATGAGAACAGAGATACATATAAATAGATGAAAAAGAAGTTAAATATTTTATTTATAATGAAATATATATAAGATAATAAAATTCATCGGAATGTTTTAGATTTACATCATAATAATTCATCATGTGAGACTTAATTATAAATAATCTTGATAAATGATGTTATTGTGACATAAAATACATACCACTTTGATAACCTTGAATAAAAATTCTATGAAATGATAAAATAAATTTTTAACTTAAAATAACATGATAATAATTTTTTTAATGAAATTAAATTTAAAATGGGATGTATTCAAATAGAATAAAATAATTTAGTTGGATAACATAATTTAAGTCTCTAAAAAGATAAATAGATATAAAAATTCCTTAAAACGTTGGTAAATTTTAAAGTGTAAACCCAATGAAAGTGAGATAAAAAAAAGAGATATAATCATCATAATTTTAGGGATAAAATCACAAAATAAATTATTGGAAATTATATAAAACACATAAAATAAATAAGTTGAGAATATGGTAAGTATCATACAAAAGAAAAAAGTAAGAAGAAGATCCCTTACCATAAGTCCTTAATTCCATCATACTCATTAAAACATAATGTATAATTAATATGAGTGTATTATATATCTATTAGAGAACCATTTATATATACCATAAAATATATTATTTTATTATGACATTTTATTACTAATTTACTAATATTTCCATGTTCAATTTACATTTCAGGTAATAGCCGCTTTGTTAAACATATATGTCATGACTTGTTAATTTTTGTTATCATAATATTATCATGATTATATCATATAAATAATTTAAATGATTATATTAATATCATATATATTCATTATATAAGTATTTAAAGTAACCCATAATATATAGTGATTGAAAATGAAATACATTATTCATGGAGATGGAAGGTTATATGTACGTATGCATGTTGTTTCCTATTTCTTACTAGATTAAATGAATGAAAATTGAATGATATGTTTTCATTGAAGAATAATTTTAATGTCAAATATATTACATATTTTCATTAAAAATATTCTTAATACATTCCTTGTAATTTTTTAATGAATCACATCACTTCATGAGTTGGTAGTCTTTTGTAAACACAAACGACATTATCATATTCCCACAAAATGGTGAGTATGAAGGTTTTTGGAATAATACAATTCAAAAATAATAATAAAATCATAAATATCATTATTATAATAAATAAACTATAAATACATCATTATTTCCAACTGTTAGACATGGTAATTCAAAAAATAACAACATATATTTATGAGGTGGTAGTATGTTGTACTCACGAATGGTGAATTTGTAACCCATTAGATGGAATTTGGAGAAATATTTAGATCATACAGTTAACATTAAAAAAATGGTAATTATATTTAAGGAACTACTATTATTATATAAGAATAATATTAAAAAAATTGAATTGGGTGGAGGATGAAAAAAATCAATGATACTCAAAGATTAATGTTACATCTTATTTAGTTATCCACTTTAGGGTTTCACTAAAATCATTCATATGATGAATTTATCCCCAAAAACATATAATGTGGTACTCCAAAAAACCCTACCACTTAAGAAATTTAAATCCCATAAATTTTATCTAAATAAAATTCATTTTTGATAGTGATGAACTGGGTTGACTTATTATAGAGTTAAAAGAAAACCCAAATGTCAATCTTCCCTTCAGACATTTTGGAGAATCCAATGAAAAAATATATAATGATGTTTTCCAACTTCTATTATGGTGTGGAAAATGGGTGAAAAATTGAATGTAATTTTATTATCCTCAACTTGATGACATACCATGCACTAGGATACATAGTCTTTGAAATATCTCTTTATTCCACCCCACCAGAAGTATTCTTTAAAATCTATATATGTCTTCTTACATCTAGTATAAATAGAGAAATAAGAACTATGATCGTAATCTAAAAACTAAAAATTCATGACTTCTATGGATGGAACCCATACACCATTTCTAAACCTTATCATTACGTCATCATCATGGTTAAACTCAGGATGATTTCTAACCAACTTATACTACTCTATGTCTTTCTTCTTTTCCTATTAATTATTTACTTAGATAGATGGTCGAACCTTCAATTGAGTAAGAAAAATAATTTCACATCTTTTAGAATTTCTAGATCCATAATTTTAAAATATAGAAATATTGGATCTCTTTTATTCCACATCATTTATAAAATATCATGATCATTTGAACTCAAAGAATAGGCCACCTTGTTCTCTTTCCCAGGGTGGTAATGTATTGAGCATTCATAATCACTAATTTTCTCTAACCATCCTCTCTAGATCATTCTCAACTATATCTATGTGAATATATTTACTAAAAAAATTATCATTATATATATATAATGTTTCTCAAAAAGTATATTTCCACCAAATATTTAATGCAAAAAATACTATAGTTAACTTGAAATCACAAGTTGGGTAATTTTCATCATGTATCATCAATTATTGTTTGGAATAGTCTGTAACCATGCCATTATTCATAATAACACATCCTAAAAGCCTGTTGGATGTTTTATTATAGATTATAAACCCTTATCTACTATAAGGTATTGTACGCATATATGTTTTTCTTAATATTCCCTTCATTTCCCTAAAATTTTCCTCATATTCATATATTTAGAGTAACTCAGATCCTTTATAAGTAAACATGATTAGTGGATTAGATAATGGTGATAAATTATTTAAATAAAGTTGATAATATAATGATAATCCAAGAAAACAATGGATCACATTCACCATGGTCGGTCTGGGAAAATAGTCAATAACCTCTCTCTTGGATGAATTTACAGATATACCATATCTTGAGATTATTTGACACAAAAATGAAACCTTATTCATCCAAAATTCAATCATTGTAAAACTTTCATATATTTATCCTTGAATAGGTCCTTTAGTATAACTATTAAGTGGTATTAATTCTTATCCATGCATGTTTAATAGATAATAATTTCATCTAAATTGACCACCGTAAACTAATAATGGTAATATTTAATGACTCTATTCATTAAATCCATGAATAAAGGGGGATTTTTATGGACTAACGACATCAACATATATTATAAATGTCCATACCTTGTACTAAATTATTCCTTAGGGATATCTTTTTTCATGAACCTCAATTGATGGTATCTAAAATGATGGTCAATCTTTTAAAATTATTGAGTTATATGTAACTGATCAAACAAGTCATCAATTCATTGATGATGATATTTGTTCTTGATCATGATCATGTTCAACTCCCAAAAATTATTAAAGAGTCACATCGATCCATATTTATTTTTCACAAAAAGAATAGGTGCACCTTAAGGGGACACACTTTTGTGAATTAATCCCTCTTCAATGTTCTCCTAGAGTTTCTTATTTAATTCCAACAACTAAATCAAGGTCATTTTATATGGAGTCTTTGATATTTTTTGGCGCAAGATATGAGTTCTATTGAGAACTCTACTATATGTTTTATTGAAATACATGGAAAATATTTTGAAAATACACAAAAAAAATATAGCACAATAGACATATTATCAATGTTAGGTTTCTCTCCAACCACTTGAGATAAACACCCCTTCTAAATGGGAATCAAGACCCATACAGTAGATATGATCTCCATCAAAAGATTTTACATATCATCAAATTTTTTTTGATAGGTTGGTTTGGAATACCAAACATTACATCCCTAATGTGAAAATTGATGTAGGATTTATGCAGGGTAATCCAATCCAGGCATAGGATGCAATTAGATTCCAAGAGAGGATGAATGACAATATTTACAAGATACACATTACCACCAACATCAACAGAAGAACAATCATATACATGATATGAAATCATCAAACCAATAGAGATTTTAACTTATAATTATATATATAAACATTTTTTTGGTATCTTGATACCCCTAAAAAATTCTCATTAATGAATGAATGGGTAGATCTAGTATCAGATAAAATATTTTCAGTTCTAGAGGAGATGGTAAGTATACCTTTCACAAATCCGTTATCATGCCCCTCCCAAAAAACAAATATCGCCTGAGATTTCCCCTTTTCCCATCAAATAAGTGGTTTTTTGACATTGATCATCATCATGAATACTCTAGTTTACGTACAACTTAGAATAATTTCTTTCACTTGAAGCACTAATGTGTGGGTGGTGCATTGTGTGTAGATTTATCTCTGTTCTCATCGTCATCTAACTTATAACCATTCCTTCAGCAATCTATTTCTTAATGGACATCCCTTATAGAGTTAAAACAATAAATATCCCCATAAGTAATTTTTCTCCATGTTTCTTCCCACTCATTGAGCATGAAGGAAAGAAAATATTATTATGTCTATGGTGTATTGAATTTTCATTAAATTGCATCTTCCTTTTCTTATCCAAACCATGAGATTTATATATAAATCAAACCTCCATTTCCAACATGATAGCACATTACACAATTTAATCATAGATAGTGATGTATCATATAAATAAAACACTATATCGAATTTGTTTTAATCCATTGAATAATTAATCAACCTTACATTTAGTTTTTTTGATAATACATGAAGCATACATCATAGGTCATGTAAAACATTCCTCATAAGTACCAACAGATTCATCATCCTTTTTTATATCATGGAACTCCTTGTCCATCTTTTTATGGAGAATACAAGGTTTTTACATATTGAAAAATAATTTGTTCAACTTGTCCTAATACAAGGAGAAAACATTATTCTATTTCCTCATATTCATGTTAAGATTACACCATTGATCTATTTCACCTTCCAAAATGTAGACAATAAAAATGAATTTTTATGTTCCAAACAACAGAGAATGGAAAATATGTTTTCATTATTCTTGATCCACTGTCTAGAATCTAGTGTTTAAGATGGCCCACTAACTGAAGGTTGAAATTACCTCATGAAAGACTCAAAATAATCTTGTTCACTAATTTTTTCATTGGATGTCTATTATGATTCGTAGCTTGAGGAAGTCGTATGAGAATAGAAATGGGATTCTTCATTCATATATTAAAAAATTTTGATTCTCAGGAGGAAAATCATTTCATTTTTCAAAGAATTCATCATTAACACTATTCCATCAGGTTCCATCTACTGAATAAAAAAAATAATAGTGTAAGAAATAATAATCATAGTGGGAAACCACATAATCATGAAAAATACTTTTAGAATGTTTTAATTATAAAACCTTATTTATAATATATGGAAATAATTTTTTCATTGGTCATTCATAGTCATATTATATTTAAATATTTCAGGATGGTTCATGAGGTGTTTGACAGTTTCCAAAGAATAGCCCATGGAGATTCAAACCAAGTATTCAAGAAGGCTCGTGTTCCTGCACCAATTCTAGATAGAGTATAGATCAATATAGTGATTTCAAGGTTGTTACCCCTAGGTACATATATTCTGGAGCCATATCCACATGTAGTATTCAGATAGGGATGTCTTTACATGGAAATAACTAACTTTATCCTTTTCAAAAATCCTAGGAAATTTTCCTATACATTATCTCATCCTAAAACATATCCTCAGACATTTACATAGGGATCCCACTAAGGTTTTCATATACTAGATTCCAAAGGTTAACTAAAAAATTCCTCAAATAAATAATATAGTTCCCATGTATAACATACATAGATATTACATCATTTTAGGTGGATATACATTAAATTACACAAATATATGCATGACAAGAATAATTTTTTATTGCTTCTGAAAACATTGAAACATAATAAAATGTTAAATTGGTGAGAAAAATCATATCCTTCAATATTATTCACAACTATCACCCCTGATAGACATATTATACATAATACAAAACATTATAAACTGGGGAAAACAAACATAAGAACATGTGAGATCAAATTCTCAGAAATTGTAAAAAAATGAGATTTGTGAGAAAAACATGATCATGAGGCTATTAGAACATTATAATAACATTTAAAAATCATTCCATACATATCAAATATCAAAATCTCAATTAATCTAATATTTATTAGAAGTAAATTAGACATGAATCATACGTAAATCAATGAACATGATCCATGACAGTTTTATATTGGTATTAGAGATAGAATTTGTAGCACACACATAATCATATAAAATAATTTACATATTATCCAAGTATCATTTCCAAGGCCATCATAGTATATAAATTTCCTTAATAATCTTGGTTCACTCCCCATTCTAGCCATGTATTGTTGAACTGGATTCACTCCCTATTCCTACAATATCTTACTGAACTTGGTTCCCTTCCCATTCCAGACCTATATTTCTAGACTAGGTGCACTTCCCATTCCATATCTATCTATCTCATGAGATATAAATCATTACCCAATTCAGTGGAAGGAGATATATTTCCCAACCATCACATTATGAAAATAAATATTTATATATGCATCAAGATCATGAAAATTCATCAGATCATAAACCATAAAATGAAATGGGTATCATAACCTATGGAAAATATATAGCTATAATAATAAATTCATCATGGAATTACCCATGAAAAGAAGAGGGTTTCATTATAAGTTTATCAAGTTATAACCCATGGAAGATAAATACGTGTCATATACATCATTTCATTAAAACATAAGCCTTTTAGAAAAATAATATAAATTTTATCCATAGATCATGTTCCCATTAAGTCAAAGGTAACACTGATCGATGTAGTATTATATGGAAAAAAAGTTAAAATTATTATTTAAAAAACTTATTCAAATAAATATCCCACCCTCTATGAAAAATGAATTTCAATTTATAAAACATCTAGAAACAATTTTCATTGAAAATAAGCTTGAAAAATACTAAAGGAAGATTTTCAAATAATTTAAAACATTTAATTTGGAAGAAAAACTTTTCCACTTTATTTTTCTAAATATTTTATTAAAAAAATAATAAAATAATCCTTTGGAAGAAAAAGGATTTCTGACCAAAAAGACAAACAAAATTATTTTGAACTTTTGAGTACGTAAAGAGGGAAAATTGAAGGGAAGAAAAGTATTATCATTAAATAACAAGAGTATAATAAAATTAATGTTTATTTTTTTGTAGTATAACATTTTATTTTATCATTGGAGACATAATCAGAAAAAATACTCGTAAACAATGAGATTTTAACATAAAACTCTTACCACATTGGTAACATTGTATCATAATTACAATGAAAGGATAAAATCAAATAAGACATTAAAATATCATGATGATAAATTAATTCAATATATTACATTTCAATAGGACTATATACATTCCTCCTAAAAGAGTATAGGTTTATAACATAATGTATATCTCATAGAATGAAAATTGATACAAAAATCCCATATTTCTTTGGTAACATTTGAATCGTAACCCCAAGAAAGGGAGATAATAAAATGGATTTTAAAATCTTCATATTTTTAAGTATATTAATTATAAAATAAATTCTTTTTTGTTATATACATTATATAAAATATATAGGTGTTGAATATGGAATTTGCCTCACAAAAGTTAAAAGTGGTCAGGAAATCCCTTATCTTATGTATTGAATTCTTTTGTACTCATTGAAATTTCTAAATAATTAATATAATTTTATTTTTAATAAATTTAATTTCAATATATATATATATAACATAGAATATATTATTTTTCTACAACCTTTAATTACTTATTCATTAACAATTACATGTTAATGTTACTTTTCATGTAATAACCACTTAGTATTTTGTATTTGTTATGAATTGTAATTTATATTTAACATACTTACATCATGATTTCGAAATCATAAAATTTAAAAAAATTATATAATTATATCATATATTTAGTTTTTTTATAATTTTTTTAATACATAAAATTTGGTAATAGAAAATAAATTACACTTTTCAGGGAGACAGTATGTTGTAGGTACGAATGAATGTTATTTCTGTTTTCATGTCATATTGAAGGAAAAAAATTAAATAATATATTAAAATTCTAGAATAATTTTTATGTAAAATATATCCCATATTTTCATTAAAATTTTCCTCAGTAAATTTCATGTGAAGAGTGATCGAATCACATTGCATCTCAAGGTGGTAGTCCGCTGTACTCATGGATGATGTTATAAAATTCCAAAAAAATGTAGAGTATAATGATATGTGTGATAATATAATTATATAAATGTAAAAAAATCATAAATACCATAAATATATTATATTTACTATGAATCCATCATTATGTTGAATCACGATAGGTGGTAATGGAAAAACGAAAGACACTGGTTTTTAAGCTGGTAGTCCGCCATACACACGAATGATGATTTCATAACATATTTGATGAATGTGGAGATGGTTTTAGATCATTAAATTAAAATTAAAAAATTGGTATATGTAATATGTATATTTTATTATGTAATAATAATGTAATTAAAATTTTACTGGATGAGGTATAATAAAGAGGCTCATTGATGTATGTTTTCTATTCTTTAGGTATCCTCCTTATGTTTTAACTAAAATGCTTCCTAGGATTTTTTTTCTGACCAAAATAAGTCTTCTAGTATGAGTGTATGGAATATATGAAGATAATTTGATAGGTATTGACTAAACCAAAAGAGTTTTACTATGTAAATAAAATATTGGAGTGAGTTCCATTTTATAGTTGAGGAGGAGTGGCATTTTAGTTAATACCGTAATGTATTCACTGTTGGTTGTTATCTGTTACCGCATTTTCCTTAAAAATTAAATAATAAAAAAGGTTGTATTTATATGGTCTTTAAACACCTCTACCACATAACAATAAACATATTTTTATAATTTTATTTGTTATACATTGAGTTTACACAATTTGATCATTCTAGTTGTTTTTCTACGGTAACTTCTATCATTTTAGTTACCTAGGGAATTTATCCTTTAATAAAAAAATATCTCTTATTTTTATTACATAATATATACCAAATTATTGAAAATAATAAATCAAATTTATTAAATGATAATCCTATGTCTGTGTAAAATTAATTTTATTACAAATGCATGTAATGTGAAAACCATATTTTATGCTTAATCATGGTATTTATTTTTAACTGTTTTAACTAATAATTTTTGTAAATGATATATAGGTTGACCATATTGGATCATATAAATAATTAATATTTCAAATTAGCAATATATTTTTGAAAATTATTCTTACAGGGGTGGCAGAATCTAATTTAAAATTAATCCCACAAACGCGATGAAAATGTGGGTTTTTTAAAGTTAAAATGTTTAAATGATTACAATGATTTTTATATACAATTTCAATATAAAATTTATTAAAATTAAAAAATGAGATTAATTTTTTTATTATTAAAATAACAAAATATTAAAACCATTTTATGATATATTTGAAATTTGTAAATAATTTAGGGGAAAATATCGTTTTCAATTAAAATTCATTATTTTTAACTATTTATAAAAAAATGAATCATTTTAGAAAAAATTTAAAAAAACACCCTATTATAATTTTGAAATTATAAATTCATGAATGAATTTTATTTTATCAAATTATGTTACTAAAATTTATGAAAAATAATTTTATTATAATTCACTAAAGATGTAAAAAACTTGTTTTTCAGAAATTTTTATAATCATATAAAGAGTTTACCAAAAATTGTGTATTTGATTATAAATATTGTTTCATTATATCAAACCTTTATAAATAATATTTAAAAATTATTTATCACTATTCATTTTGAAAATTTTAAATTCTAGGTGACAATGGTTGTATTTGAATAACTATATTAATAAATTATTATGGTTTTTCTTAAAACACAGTGTTACATGTAACGTAAGCTAAGCTAGTGTTGCATGTATCACAATATTAACAAAGTTTTTTTTGTAATGCAAGACATAATGATAATTTTATTTATTTGAAAAAAAATAAATTCATGAAAATTTGAGGTGTTAAATGGTTAAATTAAAATTGTAATAGGCCTTTTTTTATATCATCATAGAGTTTAAATAAATATTTTTATAAAAAACCCATAATATATATGCATTAGATAATTATTTTATTTTAGTTTTAATGATATAAACCTATAGGTTAACTATATAATTATTAAAAATAATTATTAATGAAATTTTCTAAATTATTAGTAAATTATTTATCTCTCAACAAGAAAATATAAAATTGTAACTTTTATTTTCTCAAATTTATTTTAAATATTATACACATTGTTAATATTTTATAATAATAAACAAGTTATCTTATTTTATGTATGATAATAACATTTATAGATAATAATTAATTAACAAAATTATTTTATAAAATTTATTTTAATGAATTTATGATTATTTTTATAAATCTAGTTTTATTTATTAAATAAATCACTCTTACAAATAAATTTATTTTCATATGGTAATTTTAATATAAGAAAATTAATTTGATTTAAATTGTTTTTTTATGAGAATTATAGTTTTAAATTACCAAAATTTCAATATCCAATAATTATTTTATGGTCATTTAATTCTATGGTATGAGGTTGGGCTTAGTGTTCATATAGATTCACTTCGACCACCGGAAATAGGACCATCAAAAGATCAGATATTTTGTTGGAGTAAAAAAGGTCTAGGTTGTTAAGAAAACTATATAAAATTATTATCTAATAGTTTACTAATACATGCATCTAGGGTCAATAAGCATAGTTTTAATCAACAAAGACATTTCATTTGTCAGCTGTTCATAAATGGGGTAAGGTAGTGTGACTTGAAACACCAATTGAGTTTTCTATAAATCGGAGTGGGGATAGATGAATAAAACCAATTAGAAACAATTTTAGTATATATTTATCACATACAGTGTATCTGAGTTTTAAAGACATTTAATAATTTATAATTAATCTTAAAAAATGATATTTTCAATAGAATTTAATCATTGAAATTTTTATGAATATAAAAATAAATTGTGATTATTACTATTCATATTGAAAATCTATTCAGAAACACATTAATATATTGTTTTATTTTTTTAAATAATTTATTTCTAGTTCTTTAAATTCCATTATTTGTAATAAGAATGAGTTTTTTGTTGTGGTGTGTGCAAGGTTGGCTCTGTGAAGTGGGTATAATACCATGAATTCATTCATCATGTTTTCTTAGACAAGGGAGAGTATAGTTATATATGTTTATTTTTTCCACTACACTAATCTATGTGAGAACACCTAGTGTTTTTATGATCGTGATAATAGTTTTTAATTAGTAACTTAGACAATCTATTTTCAAGGTGTAAGAGTTTTTCCCAAACAAAAAGTTGTATAAAATAAATAATTTTTCTACTACTGAGTCAATACACAAATATTAGCATATACATGAAATCATATGGTTAGAATATCCAAATCAGTGAATTTATGAAGCAAATTTTTTCTTTTGGAGGATTATTATAGATCAGTATCTCATCAAGAAGGATCTGAAACTTTCATTGATTGGTTTTAATCCTAACAAAATACAGAAGGAATAATGGGAGAAGCAGGATATAATAACATTAGAACTATAATTGTAGTATCAAATCATATGTATGACTTCAATATTATCGATGGAAAATGTAAATTTCAAAATGTAACATTTATAAATGGATTAATGGTATTACTGTTGTTTTCATGTCTTCTTGAAAGAATGGAATCTATGGTTACTACTGTTCTCATCACTACTGGAAAAATGGGTTTCAAGTTTGATGATATCTTGAATTTATTCTTTAATTGGTAGTTACAAAGGAGGAAATTTCAAGAACCTACTAATAGTATACTCAATATTGATAGAATATGATGGTTACCGTAATAGAAGTAAGCATATAAGATGAAAAAATCTTATGATAAGCATTATGAAAGGATTTTGGGAAAATTGAATGGAACCTGATCAAAATGTTCGGGTTATGGGAAGAAAGGAAATATCAAGAGGAATTAGAAAAGGTAAATGGAGAACTTCACAAAGGCTACAACTATTGGTAGTTTAAATTAAGTTAGTTTACCTCACGAAGGTAATAAAGACTTACTGAGTGTGAATACAATAAAAGAATTTTGGTTGATTTTCTATGGAGAGTATTTCAATTAAACTCGCAATGAATGGTTTATAGTCAATTATGTATCATAATGTTTACGAAAATTCATATAGTGGATGATGAATACCTGAATGTTTTCTAAAAATTATATATTATCATTAGGATGAAGAACGTGGGATTCTTGATATTAATAGTAGTTCAATATATACCTTCATTATGAAAAATCCAAAATTACATTGGGAAACATGATTAATTAGCATATTATACTAGTTCTTCAAATGGGTGGGGATAGTAACTTAAAGATCTATAATAACAGCATGAGAAGTAAAAGATATAGATTTTTTATTTATCTAAAATTTCGATGGGATTAATGTTTTGGGATTTATAACTTCCACATATTCATATTTTTGGATATTTAGATACTGTCACCTTAGTGAAAATAATATTAATGTTCTATTAAAACTTGTATATTAATCCTTGATAACATGGAGATAAGAATGTTTGAAATATTTATTCTAAGAAAAATAGAGGGGAGTTTCCCCCCAAATTGATGGTTTGAATTTCTGAGTCCCAAAATTTAAGGTTGTGAATTTTAATCTTTGGTGAATTTCCATTATTCATTCATAAGATGGATTCCTTTGCTTTATAACAATCATTTATGATGTTACAAGAAGATTACGGATTTATTTTTTAATTCATAAGTCTGATGTAGTTTAGGTGATTGTTTAATGGAATGCAATGGTAGAAATGGAATGTGATTGTATGTTAAATAGTATATGGTTATGAAATAATATTGAATTCACCAAATAAAATTTACAGAACATATAACATAATTAAGGAATATGACCTAACAAAATGGTTCCAATAACTCCATAATGGAATAGAATAAATGAAATAATGAATTTGAATTTGATGGGGAACTCATAGATTATGATGTTTTACACTGGAACTCCAAAAGGTATTTGGGTAATGGGACTTAACATTGAAATATAAAATATCAAAATAATTCCAATATTAACAATTGGATAAGAGATTCCAATAACATTATGGTCTCTAAAACACCTAGGAGTTTTTCATCTTATAATCTTTTTTAGTTTATCATATGTAAAAGTAAATTATAAAGATGGAGATAATATTAAAGCAAAATCTAATATTTTTTCCTTCCATATGTTATATATATGAATATGTTTTTATATCAATTATGGAATAATGAATGAAAAAAATTCACCACAATTAGATATGTTTTCTTCATTAAAAAAATTTATAGAATAAAAAAATATGGAGAAATAAATTAATATAAAATTAAAAATAAAATTCCAATTTGATTAGATAAAAATTATTATAAGTTCACATCTTTCAATGAACTCGTATTTTGTTGAAAAAGCAACATATTTCCATGAGTATGACCATTATAAATACTAGCATTCTATAGATCGACTAATGCCCAATTTGGGAACTGGAAGCATAGGCGTCAAACAACAGAGTATAAAATGTTCATATACAATAAGAAATAATTTATCTTAGAATTTCAGAGATACTAATATACTTAAGGATATGAATTAGAATTATTATATGGAATCAATGCTTTATAGATACAATTATTTATTTATTTTGGACATATGATGGATAGCTTAAATGTATAGAAGAATAATAATTTCTTAGTAACATAAAATTATTGGAGACACTTATGAATAATGAAATTGATTCATTTAAGTTTAATGAAATTGGGATATAGCTAAACATACAGAACGTAAAAGATCACTGGAGTGTAAATGGATTTATTATCTTAAGGATGAAGCTCATGGAAGGAAATGATTGAAGGAAAAATTATTAATGAATAGTATTCAATATAGTTAAAAAGTTGAGTTATTAGAAATATTCCCACCGGTAGGGAAACATTTTACCATCTGTATAATACAAATTATTGTGGAGTCAAATTATTTATACATATAAAAGATGGATATTTTGATAAAATTCTTCCTTAGTGAGTTAGAGGAATAAAGTTACCTAAAACACCTAATATGTGTTCTAGATTCTAAGATCCGCTATTTTGTATTTAAATTGAATAAAATATTGTCTATCAAAAAATAAGTACCCTGATAGTGGAGTAAAAAATTTAATAGATTTTTTATGGGGAAATACTCATTTGATATGACACTAATCAGTAATTTTATCATAATTAATTATTTTAGGTAATTACTATTATATTGTTGTTATATATCCAATTTGATTTTTAGGTTAGACAAAAATAATATAAATATTTATTGATTGAAAACTATTTTTTCAACAGTTTTGAGATAAAAGATACCAGTAAAGATGAGGTAGTATAGTTATTTAGTATAAAATGATATAATAAGAAAGGATCATTGGTTATAAAAAATATATAATATTTTTATAAGATCATTTAATGGTTTGTTAAGATTATCTATGAATCATTGGTTTCCACACTTACCAGACACTTCAAATTGAAAATTCATAAGTATCAATAATAGAATAATGGCACTGATATATCAAGAAATTACCAGGTTCTTTAGTGATTATATGTTTAATATATTATATAATTTTATTTGCAACAATGATTATATATAATGAATTTTTGATATTTATGTTACTGAAGACTGATGTTTTTGGAAAAGAAAAAAATTATTATTATTTTATAAATTATGGAACATTAGTTTTTTCGGATGTCATAGATATTGAGTATTTTTACTTTATATACAATAGAAAATGAGTATATAGTATCAATGGTAGTAGGCAAGAAATGGTTTGGTTTAATAAATAGTTGATGGAATTTAGAAGATTTCATAAAAGGTGGAATATTTTATGTGATAGATAATTTAGGATTCAGTTATCTAAAAATACATTCTTCCATGTAATGAATATTGATATGAAATACCACTACCAATGAAACATGTTATAGGAGAAGCTATTTGAAATCTGAAAAAGATATGGAAGAAAAAATATAGTGAACATGTGTAATAAATGTTAGTTCACATAATTATGAGACAAAATTGTTCCCCAAAATGTCTTGAGTAAGAGGAAGGATGTATGTTATCTCAAAATATATTAGAATGATAAAGGAATAAAATATTTTTTCTAATGTTTTCTTGTGAATTTCTATGAAAAAAGTATTTTTAAGTGGTGGATTATTGGGATATGAATATAAGATTAATACTATTAGGTATTAATCCTCTAAATGTAAGCTTAACAGAATTTTGGTCAATGGTAGTTGGATGGCATCTATATAAAAATAGTGATTGTTCATCCAATAATATTAGAAATATTAGGAGTTTAGCATCTCTAATTGAGTCTTGAAGGTATATAATGGTTGGATAATGCTCAAGTAAGATGTATCAGTATATTTACCAATTAAAAAAAATTTAATTTCAATGAGGTTACTATAAATAAATTGGTATATTATATATAATGGCTATCTGTGAATATTGGATGGAAGTGTGACCTGAAAGAATTGATGAGTTTCCTATAAATGGAGTGGGGGTCGATGAGAATAGTGTATCAGACCCATGTATAGTAAATACTTATTATGTATAATGTGAGATATTTTTAAAAAATGTTAATTTTATATAATGAGTCTTAATGTTTGATCTTATAATTTAAATATATATCATTGTACTTTATATGAATATGAGTGTCTACTAATTTTTTCATTCATGAATTTGTGTGGTTCTTATGGTGACATGACTTCCATAATTTGGTACACTTAGCTAAGGGAAGGTGGACTTCTAGAGGATAGGTTTTTTGTTAGAACTGGTCCGCATGTGAGATTTTAATGTATATTGGATCATGCTGACAGTGGTCTATCAGTAGCATAGCCAATTAAATTGTTAGTGTGTTAGAGATGCTATTTCTCATTACTGTTAAAATAATATTTAACATTTTTAATTAATGATATAACATTAAGATATAACCATTGAAATTCATATACCAATGTAAAACATAATTGTTTTTCATCATATAATAAAAAGAGGTAAAATTATATTTTCATATAGAAAGAATTTTTTATTTATTATTTTTAATTTTAATTCATAATTTTATTAGTGATTTAATGATTATAATAACTTTCTATCAAACTTGTTTTTATACTCTAAATTTTTTTATAAAATTAAAATAGATTTTAAGAGAAATAATACAATTTAAAAATTATTATTATTTATTTCAAAATTTATTTTCTAATATATAGCTTCTCATAATCATAATATATTTTTTAAAGTATTGTAATTAAAAAAGAAAAATGGACACTAACATAACATTTTAAACATAATGTATAAATTTTAATACTCCAAAAAAGTCATAGATATTTATTTAAATGAAATATATATTGTAATTGTAATCTATATTTTATAAATTGGTATTATTTTTCGGGTGAGAATATAAAATATATCTCTGGTTATTATTTTGGCACAGGAAAATGATTTTTAGGTGAATAGTGAAAATAATAGTTTTATTGTAACCAATTAGTTTTATGAATTCATTATGTCATAAAAATAGATTAATATTTTTTAAAATATTATTTAACAATGAAAATTTATTTACTGATAAACTAATCTATTTGAAATTTATAAACATAATTTTCAAACCTGTAAATTAATTTCCAATGATTATGTTATTATTTAATCTACTAAAAATCTTTTTTTTCTTATTTACATTAAATATATTATATTAATGGTTATATCTTGTTTTGGGTTTATTTAAATGTAAAAAAAATATTTTTATTTTTAATTAACCCATTAAAATTCATAAGATTCAACACTATTCCAAATTTTCAACCAAATTATTAAAATAGTCATTATTTTATTCAATGATACCCCTCCAAATTGACTATATAAACATACATTCTCCAAATTTTTATCTTTAGTTATAATAAATACTCATTTAAAATGATCTACATAAATACATATCTAAACTCTCTTAGTTAAATTTACAAGGACCTGGTATATCCAAAAGATCCTCCTCCATATACTTTAGACTAAGTGTAAAGGAGGAGACTCAAACATAATGGTAAGGGTTTCCAAGTCTCTTCTTTCACCTTTTATTTAATATTATTTTCTCATAAACTCTTTTTTAATTATTTTTTTCAATATTCTATCATTATAATCCCATTAAATTAATATCCATTTTTTCCATTGTTGATGATTGATTATACATTCTCTCTCAGTCAAACTCTTTTCGAAAGTTGATATTATGTCAAAGTACGGGGGTAAAAACACATATCTTCACATTTCAATTCTACCATTATAAATTCTATAGATATTTGTAATAGAAGTATACTATTACTCAAAATATTTTTTTACAAAAATATTTTTATATTTTCATCTTTTGAACTCCCTTAAATGCATTGTTCACCAATGGTTGTTTTATGTTACCTAGATGAATTGTGATTTTTTATTTTAATTTATACTATTCAAGTATATTTTAAAAACGAATTTATTGTTTAAATATAACAACAATAATGAATTAATGTGATGTTTATGAATCATGACTCAAAAAATTGGCATTATAATATTCGTATAAACTTTAAACAACCATAGTCATTTTAACAATAAAAAACATAATTACGGACGAAGATGGTATAAATTTTAACTATATAATATTCTATTCAGTTATATCATTTTTAGAATAATATTAACAACATATGTATTAAATTAAGATAATTCTAGAACCATTGGATTTTGAGGACAATTTCTTACGATTAAATTGATTCTGTTTTGGAATCACGGACTAAAAAACTAAAAATGATTGATAAAAAAATATTAACATAATAAATTATTAAAACATGATATTAAGTTTATTTTATGATATTATTGAAAAATCAACATGTTTATAAAGAAAATAATTAACAAATTTTGTATTGATTACTCAAAAGGTCTATTCATTTTTGATTTTATCTTTATATTAAGGTATGTAGCTTTCTTATAAATGCTAATTCATTCCATATAAAACACCTCAATACTCATTACACATTTCTATAATTTATCACAAAATTATAGAGATTATAAATTAAATTTTTTTATTTTTATGTTATTTTTTTCACCACACCTCTCCTAATAATTTAAATGACATATCACATCTTTCAGGTAAGGGGTTCTATTTTAAATATATATTTATTTTTGTTATTATATCTTATATACCATTATTATATTATATATCTCATCTTCAAGGTCTTGAACATATAAAATACAACTATAAATTATTTTTAATTCATTAATTATCTAATTTCCTCCCTTATGGATTTATAGTTCTTATTATACATTGTTCATTTGGAATCTTTCGCACTCTTTTTTGATCTTGTGGTAATGATATTTTTCACTCTATTTATTTATCATTTTCTAACATTCCTTATAATAAATATCCATTATAATATTTATACTGAAATTAATTTTATTTTCTTAGGGATATACACACCTATATGGTTCCCTGTTGATTATTACATTATTTATATCCCCATATAGTATTTAATGGATGTTTTTTAACTTACCAACTTCGCCTCTATGATTCGTCCCCTTTAACTCGACTTATTATCAATATTCTATTAATGGAATATTTTAATAATATAATTAACTTTTAAAAGACACGTTATTACCATTTTTAAATTGTGGGAAAAATAAAATTATTTCTCAATTTTTATAGTAGCATCACTAATCATTATGAAAACTATTTTTATTATTTCTCTTCTATTTTCATCTAAATTTTGAACATAATTAGAAAGTAAAAATTTAACGTAAATGTTTTTGTAATTTTTCATTTTAAAAATAATATTTAAAAATTAATCATTAATTTATTGGTATCCATCAAAATTAAATTATCCTCATTAACATTAACATTACAAAAAATATTTTTCCCCTCAAACATATCGAATTTATTATCCTCCATTTATGTAATAAATAAATATTTTATATATTCCTACCCTTAATAATAAATTATGTTTCAATTATACTAATGGTATCCATTTCAAAAAGAAACATACTATTTTAATATTATCATTTTTTCAATATTCATGTTCCAATGTATATATGGTGCGGTGGATTTGCTCCTTTAATAAGATGAACGATCCTTTCCCCCTTTATTTTTGTTCATCAACAATTATTCATAAAGATAATATTTTTTTTATTACATTTCATTCATGAGTACCCTATACATAGTTCATTTGAATGAATTTTGTTTACCTAGATTGATATACTATTTGATTGACTATAGAAATATTTTTACTTGACTATATACCTTTTATTTTATATAGTGTGATTGCCCAATGATTAATTATTTTTATTGAAGGGTATTTAGAGAGATATAAATTTTATTTATTTGGATTGCCTTATTATAAGCCCAGAGAAATAATTTATAATTTTTATAGATTAATATTGTTTTTATATTCACATGGCACTCCCTTATATAGATATTTCATTTTTTTAATGAGTGAAAAAGATTGTATATACCTATAATATATCAGGTCAAGATTTATATCTCATGATATAACTATATTATTCATGGAAAATATGTGGTGATCTTTTTACATAATATTATTGTTGGACATGATGTAATTATATTTATTGACAATGTTATGCGTGGAGATTATTTAATTATATTTTTCTATTATATTACGTTGAGACATGATGCAATTTACTTTTTCCATAATGTTATGATGGTCATAGTTAATATCCTTAACATATTTTATGATTCCCATTTCATAGTCACATTCCTTATTTATTTCACAAAGGTTGATGATTATAGTTATATGATTTCATATCAATATCCCATTGTATATTCTATGATTCTAATATCATCATTTTACAGGACATATGTTACGATATATGATTATGTTATCCCTAATTATTATTTAATTATCTTATTCTATTAATAATGTTATCTATAACATCTAAATTCCTCTTTCCTGTTTATTATCTATTTATTACTTATATATTTGTCATTTAAATTTTATTACCACATAATTATTGAGACCACACCTTTCTTTATAAAATATTTCCCCACATGATCGTAGGTGTTAAAGAGTATATACATGGACTGTAAGGGATCTGTTAGGATATATTTTGAAAAGTATATAGTAAAAGTATATCTAGATTATATAAAATTTAAACTGTTCTTAATGGAGATGATATTTTTATTCTAGTAATTGGTTTTATTTCTTATTTAATATAAATATTTTTAGGTTTATCATGATATCCTAAAGATTGGTGTTGAGGATGTTTCTTTTGGTATTATCAATTTTTGTACTGGAATAAGGACTAAATTGTTTTAACGATAATCCTTAGATAGATAACCATTATCTCTAGGCTACCATATTAAATGTAACTAATATGATTACATAGGGTTGAAATTTTAAATTTATTTATAAAGAGGTATATTATAACATTACCACAGTTAATATTTATGACAACATTAGGAATTTCTAATGTGGGGTTTCAGCATTATAAAATATATTTATAAGATTTTATCAATATCCCAAAAAATTGATTAGAAAATTTATTTATAGGGGTAGAATTTAATATAACATATTTTTAATGAACTTTTATATAAAAATTTTCAAATAAATTTCTTTTGTGTAATTCATTTATTTTCATTTGAATTTTACGATACTATTGATTGGAAAAATATATGAATACACAAGAGTTGGGTAAATTGTTTTTGTTCAAAAACAATTAGATAAATTAAATCTTATCCCCATTTGTGATCTATAAAGTCATTTTGTTCCTTTATCTTCAAATATATCAATAAATAATAAAAAATTAAATGAAAGAAACAATTTTTATACTGGTCATGGGCAAAAATATCTTCTAGTCCACTCCTCTAACACAATACCTATGAGCTTAGTGATTTTAACTAGATAGTTCATTTTATTGGAAAATCTAAAACCAATTGTAGGTAGTTAACACCTTACAACAAGTAAGGATTTTTTACTAGGAATATATATAGAAATAGATTCAATTGAGAAGCTAAAACTCCAACAAGAATAAGATCATGTATTCTACACTCAAAAAAATAAAATAAAGAGATTATTGGAAATATGTTTATCTTATATTTTCAGTTTCTACTAAAAGTTGATTGATGTTATTCTTTAAAAAATAAAATATTTAAAAAATTATAAGTTTGAAGAATTACTTGTTACATAATAACTTCAAATAAATGTAGATACGAATGAATAACTTATCATAGTAGAAGTTTAAAAACATAACTATATATTATTACATATATTCCTCCAAATTATAGTTTCGAAATATTTGATGAAATAATTTGGATAATTTTATCAATATTACAAAATATTCAACAGATTGAATCATTTCTCCAATATAAAAATACCGATCCAGTGAAAAATAGAGTTCAAGAATTGATCGTTAATATTATTAAAAACTATGATCATTATAATCGAATATATAATATAAATTTTTAATCATGGATCTTTTCTCAATATCAAATTATTACTCATAATAAATATTTTTTGAATAAATATGAACATTGGATTGATCATGGTCATGGTGACTAAGAAATACCACCAGATAAATCATGATTTTCAAAACACACCGTTCATTTGAAGTTTGAAATTAAACACCTGGTGAAATTTTTAACTTCCCTTCGAAATATGAATGATTTAATTCATTTCCAAATATTGTTTGAATCAGTTTTCAATCAGCATTTAATGATATATTTTCTCAAAAAACATGTTTTTAAAATCACTAAATACAATTGAAATTTAAATTCCACATATGGCAGATTCAACATATTATTTCCCTACGTATGATGTCTTTAAGAATATGGATCACAAAATACTATTTATTTTAAATGTTGTGTTGAAAGACTATACATTATATCCTGAAATTTAAGGTTCTTTAAAAAAATTATTCTCGATCCTAATATTTACATTAAAGAAAGGATAAAAACAAGTGTTCCTAATCAAAAGTAATGTTCTCAAAATGAACATTTTTAATAACTATAGGGATCATAATAATAATTATAGACTCCTTATGAATTTCTATAAAAATTATAAAAACATCAAACCACTTACATCCATAATTTCAATTTATATAATATTAATATTTCAGTAAATATAATCTCAAAATCCACTTATAGTAACATCATTAAAAACAAAATGAGGGTGTTTGTGTGAATCAAAATCAATGAAAAAAATGAAATTAATATATTTACATTAATATTCCAAAAATAATCCCCATTTTGGATGATCATGTAACCAGTATTATAATAGAAATAGAAATTTATTATTTAAATTATTCATTATACAAGAAGAGAATTGTAAAATTCAATAAAAATATTTATTTTTTCCAAATTTCCCCAAACTAAAAAATATTAGTTACTTGAAATGTGTAGGAGTATCCAAATTGCTCCAAATTTTTTTATATCAAAAATAAATTAGATAAAAATAAAAAAACACATTTAACGTTTCATTGAACTATTAATTATTTGTTAAGTGAATTTAGAAATAAATGTTTCCTGAATAGTGACTAGTCATAATCACAAAAAATTAGTAAATTAAGATATAAAAAAAAGAATTTATTTCATAAATATTATGTGATTAAAAAAATTGGATCAATGGTTTTAAAGAGGATGAGGTGGTAGATGGGAATATTGATCAAGGTTATGATATTCTGAGGATGTGGATTCAATGTTCAAGGAATCTCTAATCCTCTTATGAATTATTTTTTACTCCTCCATCAACAACTAAAAATTTCTATTTATTAGACCACAATAATATTTTATCAATGTACTTGATTCATGATTCAGATTCAGAAATTTTGTTTAATTCACATATAAAAATATGACACGATTTCACAAACTAGATATACTTTTTCATCATATCACCAAAAGGAATGACCAAGCTTCAAACATTTAGATCTGTAGACCAGAAATTTTCAACTAACTATTACTGATTATCTAATAAATAATGTAGTGGAATAATTTCAAACTGTAAACACTGAATTATGTCATTCATGAAAAAATTACAACAGAATCTGATCTTCTTAATAAAACAATATATGTTTCGCCACTAAAAATAAATGCTCCCTCAAGGCCTAAAATGGATTATAATGACTCAAAATGGTTTCCTAAAAACATATTCAAATATCTAAAATCATATTTTGATACTAAATATCTAATGATATTCATAAATTGATTATCTATTCCCCCTTAAAATCAATAAAATCTACGCTTGAAATTGAATTTTCAATCAAATTTTTATTCTAAACTAGAAGATCTTAGAATTCTATTCTTGAAAAAAAATAAATTTCTCACTTCTTTAATGGAATTTTTAGAATTATCAATTTCTTACATAATTATACAATCATATTATTTCATCTAATTATACTTATATAAAATTCATATATAATATTAGTGATTCATTTAATCAAAATAATTATCAAAATTATCTAAGAAATATTTCTCATTCCTGATAAAAGGCACAAAAACATAAAATAATTGATGTGAATGTACTTCAAACACATTACCATAAGAAAAAGGATGATCTCCAATAACATCAGCGTCTTCATCAGGTTAAACATTATTAGTCTGTCCCATGTATTGAAAAAGGGACATTGTATGATCCATGATCTTATGAGTTGTTTTATCTAAAGGGGAATTGAAATTCTCAACAAAATAATCCCCAAAAACCTACTTGTTATCCTGAGAAACCTACTCATCATGTTATATCAGATACTGGCACCATTTTTTATTCAATAGATACTCAAAATCTATATTCATCCATTCTATCTTTAAAAACAATAATTGGTAAATTCACCTCTTTAATAATAGGGAATTCACCATTATCTACTGGTTCTACCCATCTTCTTTATCTTAGAATAAGAATACATTAACTATCTATTTATCCAGAAGTTTCTTTATATATTATAGATAATTTAAAAATTTCATATCTTCTGAAATATATTCTCATCTAAAATTTTCCTTCCCTTTATACTAATTTGAATTTTTGAAATAATAAAAAATCAACATTCAAATCACCAACTCCTTCAACTCTTGATTCACTAATTTTTTTCCACTATGCATGTCTACTATAAACATCATGATTCAAACTTCTACGTTCCCCCGAAGTACCATGTATTATATTTCTTCCTCCTCAACTATAATAAGAATCATCATTTCATTAATTTTTCTCTAGAAAATTATAATATGTATGGGTATTCCAGAAGAAATAATATTATTGTGATAATATCTTATTTTTTATTGAGTGTCATCAATCCTTCCAATCATATAGAGAAAAAAATTAATCAGTATTCCATAAATATAAAACATAATTCTTTCATATTTATGAAAGCATTTCTATGTATACCTCAATATAATCCTAGTGAAACTAAATTTAATGTCAGTCGGCATCAAAAATAACATATACTTATATGGAAAAAATATTTTCTCCAATTTGTCTATCATTTTCACCATTGTTGTTTAAAAAACATTTACCAAAACATTTAGATCTACCACCATATCTTTTACAAGAAACCATTATATTTGGAAGGTCCCAAATTTAAAATAATTTATGTCCTCTAACTTATGAATATTTTGTTCAATCGATTTTAAACTAATGTGAAAATCACCTTGATTAGGGTATTTGATAATATAAGTAAGATCAACAATAGAAAGATGAAGTTATTTATCCTTTACCACTAATGATGGTATATCACATGAATCTAGGAATCTAAACATGTTTTTTTATAAAATTCATTCACTTATACATCATTGATTTAACGAATTGGTATTTTTTTCATTTTTCATTTAATTATTTCAATGAAAATATCATAGTTTTTCCTCAGAGCTGGTGTGGTATTTGGGTGTCTTAGGACTGAAGAATTAATATACTAAAAATAATAATATATTATAATTCACCCATGAAAAGCGCTTCGGTATTAATGGTTTTATAATTTTTTGGTACATAAAATGGTAAATTTGGTACCAAATTTTATTCTAGAATTTGAGGTTTACCCAAATATAGACCTAAGGATATTCATCATTATATTTTCTGTGGGAGGTGACCATTTGTAGGTGCATTTAAAAAAACAAGTAATTTTTTGAACTTAAAAGCCCAAACATAATTCCCTCTTTAAATCCCCCATTTTTGAAAATAAACATTTTTTCCACATTACCCTATGAGTATTATAGAGGATGAGGTTAATTATTCCATTTTGGATTAGGGATAAATAATTATTATGATCGAATTAGGGTATATTAAGAGATAGAAATCAAATGAAATAGATCTTTTTCATCATTGGAGAACACTCTCTTCACTAATGATTGATCCTAAATAAATTTATGGATTGTTCATTTTGGTATTACACCCTTTTAAACTTCATATGAATTGATTTTATGTATTTTCTTATTTGATCTTTGTTTATCCATTATTCGCATGGTCCCTACAATAGTTTAATATTCTTGATTTTATATATCTTGTTTTGTTTCTGTTTCCACCACCTTAGATCTAGAATTATATGATCATGGGGCAATATTTCATCATCCAATTGTAGATTCATATTGTTTATGTGAATATTTCCATACCATTATCTAATTCATTGTTTTTGTCCCACAGGGTTGTGGTTCAACATTTTTGGGTCAGGTTTGTTGGTGCCAAAAATTGGGACCAAAAGAAAGCCCCAAGACGGCCCCATGGACTGCCTCACAAAGCCACTTCGCGGAGTCCCCCCAGCAAAGCGGCCGCCGTGATGAAAAGAAGGTGGGAGACTCCACGAATTCATTTGATGATTGTGAATCCACAACTATGAAAAGGAGGCGGGATGCTCTGAGAAAGAATTTAACGTTCGCAACGTCGCTGCAAAGCAATGAGGCGGGATGCTCGGCGACCCCATTTGACGTTTGCGACACACCGTGAATCCCCCAATCCCTTCTTCGCGCTGCGTGATCTACTCTCCACGGAGCCTCTTGCCTATAAATATTGGACTCCCCCTGAGCTCACAAGATGGAAAATTCGACCTTTTGGCTTCCCAGCTCCCGAATCGCAAAGCCGTCTTCCACCCGGTGAACCATGAGCTATGTGAGGTACTTCTACTTCATGAAGTGCCTCCACATTGTCTTTTTTTGATCACCGCTTCCTAGAGGGATTACCTTCGTGAAGCCTAAGGGATTTCGCAATGGAAGGGGATCCCCAAGGGGACCCGGGTCGTCATGGTGCATTTATGATTCGTGAAAACCCCTTCAGGTACTCATGATCCACATGCTAAGGAAGGGTCACTGTACCTCACGAAGCACATTGCTTCCTGACACCTTTCTTTGCGAGGCACCTTTGCTCTGTGAGGCTGTGCTCCACGAATGCCCTTCCACTTTGTGAATCACCTCCCATTTGCACCCCCACCCCATGCTAAGGCTAAGGCACCCCTCTTCGCGAAGAACACCCCTTCGCAAGTGCCCTCCACCACGGGGAGTGACAGAGTTCCACAAGGCCCATGCCTATGGACCCCTCTGCATGGAAAATCCTTTTCCCGTGTGACACTCCAGGTTTGAACAATGTGAATTCAATGTCCCCTAGATGATTCCACCCATTTTCTAGCTTTTCCTAATGCTTATTCGAATAGGTATGCTAATGGCTATTGCTTCTTCGCATAGCGACGCTAATGTGGAACCCTCAATGGTTCACTCCGCCACACCCCCTCGGTACGGCGTTGCCAGTGCCTTCCCTCCCACAAAGTGTAGAGGGTACCGGTTATGTAAGTCTTAGGGATGTGGAACAAACTCACTTCGTCTGAGCTACAGGACATTAAACTACAAATAACCTTCATCCACAACACATGATGTTAACCTATAACCTGATCTCGTGCATCCCACACAGGTTCCCCCCGCCTTGGGCATTCGCCACGCCCCCTAGCCTCTATAGGGGATGATATCCTCCTTATTGGAGTGGAGTTTGTCCATGGGGAAGGGCAACAATCTTGGTGTAAGCCCATAGAGTTTCTTGCAGGAGGAAACACTCCTTCTCCTCCTCACTTCCTTGGTGCCAAGACCAGCAGAGTGCGTGATAGGGAATGGGGATCTCCATTTCTTCGGTCCCAAATCCCTCTCCTGCTACACTTTGTCGCAATTGGGCCTCCATCTCAGAGCAAGTCCCAATCTCTCTTTCCTCGGTCCACTCCACGCGTAAGCCCCACTCCACATCCCATAGACGCACCTTTTGCAACGTGATCATAAAGTCTATGTTCCCTCTTGTTTCTCACACTGAGCTCGAATCACGTGGGCTTAGAGTAAGCATCGACCATTAAAACACCCCCGTCCCACATGACGTTAAACTTTATTTCGCCTCTGTCCCACATGACGTTATACTGTACACCCGAACTATGAGGACATTAATCCATGTCAAGGAATGGTACGTAGGAAGCCTCCACGAGGTTCAAGCCCAACAACCATTGGCCCGACCATCTCTGTGTTGGTGCGCCAAGCCCCTTTAACACCTTAGGAAACCAAGAGTGTAATCCCCACACTATTATGAACTACGAGGTCCTTGATCCATGTCAAGGCATGGTACGTAGGATGCCTCCCTGAGGTTCAATCCCACCATCCACCTGGACCAAGGTCCTTATTCATGTTGGTTATATGATATTCCATCATGAACTACGTGGTCCTTGATCCTTGTCAAGGCATGGTACGTAGGAAGCCTCCCTGAGGTTCAAGCCCATCACCCATCGGACCCCCGGTCCATCTTCACGTCTGATCGCCGACACGCACCATCACGAACTACAGGGACTTTGATCCATGTCAAGGCATCGTATGTAATAAGCCTCCCTAAGGTTCAATCCCATCACCCATCAGACCCCTGGTCCATCTTCACGTCGGTTCGCCAACACACACCATCTCGAACTATGGGGACTTTGATCCATGTCAAGGCATGGTATGTAGGAAGCATCCACGAGGTTCAAGCCCACCACCCGGTCATTCTGAACCCCTTCACGTCAGTTCACCCCTGTCCCGCAAGATGGTAAATTATATTCCCATTCTATTCGTAACTACGTCGTCTTTGATCCTTGCCAAGGCAAGGTACGTAGGAAGTCTCCACGAGGTTCAATCCCACCACCTAGTCGTTCCGACCTACTTCACATTGGTTCACCAAACATAATCCCATCCTAAACTATGAGGACTTTGATCCATGTCATGGTATGGTACGTCAGAAGCCTCCCCGAGGCTCAATCCCAAAGCCATTGTTGTAACACCTCCGAAATTTTATGAGAATTATTTTCTTTGATGTCTTTTGTTGTATGCTACACCAAGATTATCTTGCGCTATACGAAACACCGTATTATCTTACAGTATAGGCAACACTATTTTTGGCTCATGTTACACACAATTTCATGATTGTTTTGTAGAAATTATTCTACGCATCATTAAGAATATATTTTGATTAATGTATAAATGAAATAATTATTGATTATGTTATACGCAACACCAAACGGAGCTTTCCCTACACGCATCCCTGACTTGGATTGCATTACATGAAATCAAGACCTTCTTCGACAGTGTGTGTAGTAGGCAATACCAAGTTTCACTATACGGGATATTATTATAATATTATTATTAACTAGCTGTTATGAATAGTAATACCCACTTTTTGAAATTTTATAAATTTTATCCTTCAAAATGGACTTCATTTTTGAATTTTAAATATCGAAATTATCCTAGGGTGAATTTTTGGTATTTTTTTGAAAACATTCAATTTTTGATGAATAGTGAAAACACAAGGTTACTATTTAAAACCCGACTTTTTATTTAAATAATTATTTATTTTATTTAAATTTATTTTAGGACAAAATTGATACATAATAGATGTATAAGTTCAATGTAATTAATTTGAGTCATTTTATAATAATTTTAGACCAATAAAAATTTTATTGAACTTTTCACCGTCTTTTACCCACCTCCTAGGAGAATTTAAAAATTTACATAAAACTTAATTTTACCGCTTCTGTGAGTGGAATTTCAAAACTCCAAGAGACACGAATCATATCAAGGAGTAAAATTTTCTTCTATAAGATAAAAATAATTTTTGTTGAATAGTAACTTTTTACTTTTATTTACCACGGTTAAAAGTAAATAGGGTAATTAAGGGTAAAAAAGATATTATTATTATCCTAACACATGTCATAATTCTATTGGATAAGTTTATTTAGACCAAAAACAACCTTAGAAAAAAAAATATTACCCTTTATGTCCACTTGGATTAGATTAGGACACGTATTATTGTTTTATTTAAAGAAGAGTTAAAATAGGTAAAATCAAAGTTTAATAACTACAAAATTTTTAATATAGGGCTCTACATAAGATAAATTCGACTATAAATATTAATTATAAAGATAAAAATATTTCATACATTATGGTATTTTATTTATAATTTTTAGACATTAAATAATTTAATTTATATATGACACAATGATGATGGAGTAATTGCCTTATTAATGAAATATTAACATAATTGCTGTTATAAATACCCAAATAAATGTAATATTAGACTTTTTATTAATTAAAATAATTTTATAGGTTAATATGACATGTTAGTATTGATTAAATTAACGTTTTTAGAACTAATAATTTTGTTATGATTTTTACAAATATCAATTACCAAATAGTGTCAAAATTGACATAAAATAAATTTTAAAACAAATATTATATTATTAATTGTTATTATATTCTAAAAAATCTAAGTCTCGGCCAAATGACATAGATAAGGTTATATATATTAATAATGAACCACTAGAGGTTCGTTTTTATTGTTATAGTAAGTTTATTAACTATATAATGTAAGAAAACAAGAACACATGGTAAAAGTTAAATTATTTTACTTAGAGTTAAATCTAAATGATAAGGTTAAAATAGTAACCTAAACTTCTCTAAAACCTATTTTTTCAGAGTATTTTGACCCATACCCACTTTATCTTCGAAATACATCAATTTTTCGCTATTACAAACCAAATATGACTTTATTATAAAATAATATTTTATGTTTTTTCAAAGGTGCCTCTCTCCTCCATTATAAAAAGGGCACCCCTTCCCTCTTATCTTCACACCCTTTTGAGCCTTGAAGATTGTAAAACCCCTAACAATTAATCTTCTAAACCTCTCTAGTTATATCATAGAGGTTTTGTTCTTCTCAAAATACCAACTCTAGTGCCCTAAGAAAAGTTTAAAGGAGGTGCGTCGAGGAAGAGGTAATCTTTTTTACCGACTCTTTCGTGTTTCTTTCTTCTTATACTTCCTATTCTTTAGTTATTTAATTATAAATTAATAACATAAGTATTAAATATATATTTATATGTCATTATAAATATCAAAAAACCCTATGTCACCTTCTATCCATCCTACGGAAAATGAAATCACCGCGCGTGCATACGTAGGGAATACAATCTCCACGCCATGGTGTAATCAGTTTTTCCACCACCACCTTACATGGATGGGTATAATGGTGTAAAGAATAACTATATATGATTATTATAACATCATACTAATTCTAAGATATTATAGCATCCACTCCAATTCCATTCAATAAATATGGGAACGATATCATCGCTCGTGCGTACGTACGGATTACTGTCTCCACGACGAGATGAGATTCATTTTACATGTTAACAGTTAAAGAATGATTATAAAGTATATATAATAAGTAATAATGAAATATATGAAATAATAATGCTACTATATTTATTTATATACGTATATGTATTTCATCTACTTAATTCCATTCAATTCAATAAGGAAACGAAAAACAACGTTCATGCGTACATACAGCCTACTGTCTCCATGAACGGTGTATTTCCTTCCATTTATCGATCAATTATATATATGTATTTTCTAAATAAATAATATATATTAACCATGTTTTATATTATGGAATTATTTAATCATGATATAAGTAATCATATTAATAATTACAAGTCAAAACATGGATGATAAATGAAATGATTTTACCCAAAAGACTACTTTAACATGGAATTGAAAAAAGAAAGAATAATATAAAGTCATAAGTGAATCATATATGATATCATAAATATTATTATGGTTCTGTTATAAGTTAATAATATGTTTAAACCCAATATACAGGAGTCTCAGACACATACGTAAGAAATTGGATATAAGGTAGGGGATAAGTTTTTCAATCTTGTTTTTATCCGAGATTGTCTATTCGTAAGTATTTACTGGGGTTATATTTATCATCCCTGACCCTATTTTATAAAAATTGATTCATGTATGTTTAAAGTCTTTTTTACCCATTTTTGACTTTTACTACACGGTATGAAAGGAATCTTTCTTTTGATTACCATACGAGGTACTTTTTGACTTTTCAAAAAAAGTACAAGAAGAATGTTTTTTTAACTTATACGGCATGAACAGATTTTTATAGTTTTTAACGCTTTATTTTCATGAAGCTTACTCTAAAATATTTAATGACTATTTTCAAGAAAATCCTTTTCATTTAAAATTGGTTTGAATTTTGTGGAAATAAAATGCTTTTGAAGAAGAAAGGGTATTTTCCTCAACAATTCATTTCAAGTGTTTTATCAAAACCATTTTTCATATAAGATGGCATTATTTAACATGAGTATGTTTTAGGTATAATTTCTCTATGATTTATATGGTTTCACTTTTCTCATGATGAAATGATATCCATTTTTTTGGTATGGATTATGTTAGGATGGGATGATGTTTATGAAACCCCTTTTATACTTTGGGTAATGTTGAATGATTTATGGTCATGTTGTGGAACAAGTAATAATGATTTCATTATGAGATGGGTGGGACCTATATCTCCCGCCAATGAATTGGTTAATGATTAATATCTCATGATATAGACATGGCTGGAATGATACGTTAATTCAGTTCAGTGATACAGGACTAGAATGAGGAGTGAACTTGATTCAGAAATGGACTTTGTCCACTAAGATGGTCTTGGCAGCAATGCCTTGGCTACTATGGAAATCATAACATGGGCTTAATGGTTTCCAAAATTACATGCTTTATTCCCATGCTGTTTTATCATGATTGATGATCCATTATGATCTAGGTCTTACGTACTGCCTTGTTTTATGTCATTGCTCAATATTTTGATGTTTAAATATTATTATCATGTTTTGAAGTTCAAATGTCTATGGTTTGTTTTATTTTATCCATGATTACCCTTACTGAGCATTTGAGATCACCCTTTATATGTTTTCTTTTCCCCAGGATATAAAGAAAGGTTTTAGGTAAGAAAAAAAGGAAGGTCTTTATGGGAGATGTTGAAGATCTTTCACCATGATTAGAAGATTATATTCCGAGTTTCCAAAGACACTAAACTATTACAGTCCTTTGGTGTCTATTTTTTATGTATTATATATTCCACAAAAGTAATGTAATGTTTATGTACGTCAATATTTGGGTCTCTACAGTTGGTATCAGTAAAAATGTTTAGGTAACCTTGGGAAACTACGATGTAAAAATATTAGTGAGATCCCTAGAGATATTTCTAAGGAATGTCTAGGGATGTCCATAAGGTTAAGTATAACTATAGGTTATAGTTCTATAATTACGGTAAAAATATTAGAATTAACCCTAAGATGTTATATATTGAAGGTACTCCCCCTTTTTATGTTGTTTTCCCTAGAATGATTTTTTCCTCTCACACTATTCTTTTTGGGTTTTAGACGATGGCTGGAACCCGAATGAACCGTGTTGATCAATGTAATGGAAAATGCAATGATTGTCCTCCTGAACAAACCAATGTTTTGGGAGATGGAGTTCAAAATATTATTGTTATACTTACACACGCTATGAATCATTCTAGACTTCCAAATGAGCATAGAAGCGAACCTTATTCTATTGAGTCCTTAATGAGGCAATGTCCACCTTCTTTCAGTGGGTCTTCTAATCCACTTGTTGCTGAACAGTGGATCAGTACCATTGAAATGATATTTTCCATACGTAGTTGTTTGGAACATGAAAAATTCATTCTAGCTATTTACTCTTTAGAAGGTTATGTAGATCAATGGTGGACTCTAATTAAGAATATGAGGCCCTGAGATGAAATTGAATCCGTGGAATGGGAAGAGTTCAAGAACATATTTTTCAATAAGTACTTCCCTCGTATTCTTCGAACAAAGATGGAAAAGGATTTCCTTGACCTTGAGAAAAAGGATGATGAATCTGTTGGTATATATAATGAATATTTTACAAGGCTTGCAAGGTATGCATCTGGCATTATCATCCAACCTGAAATTAAAGTTGATCAATTCTTCAGTGGTTGTAAACCAAGTCTTCGAAGGGAATTAGCTATAACAGACTTCAGTAGCTATGAAGAAATTGTGTATTGTGCTATCAAAGTAGAAATGGAAGTTCGTGTTACATATCCATCTCATGGTTTTGACAAGAAACGAAAGATGGAGTTCAAGGAGAAATCTCAGAATAATGGTGAAAAGAATATGAATATTTATATATGCTCAATGTGTGGAAATAAGCATGGTGGAGATTATCTTCAAGGGACTAGAAAATTTTTTAAGTGTAGAAAATAAGTTAATCGAGCAGCTGAGTGTCGAAGTAATGGTAAAAGGGTTGCTAATGATTTGAATAAAGAAAAGACTGAAGAGAATGCACCACCAAAACATCCATTCTTCAAGTGCAAGGAAATGGGGCATTATGCTAATCAATTCCCTAATCCAAGGGTTTATGATGATCAACGTGAGCAACATCTTAAGGAAAATGATAAAGGTAAGTCACATGCGATTACTATTTGTGATGTTAAGTATGAAAATGATGTTGTGTAATGATTAAGTGTTTATGTAATTGGATTTCAAAATAGTATCATGGAATCTCATTTATGGCATCGTGGAATTTTGGAATATCTATGTATTGGTTTTCAATAATTATATGGTACCGGTAACCATGAAATGTGATTCAAATATTTTGGAAAGTAGATGATATGCGCATAATGAATTGATAAAGAGAAAATAATATGTTTGATAGTATTCATGAGCTCATGATTGATATAAGGACTAAGTGATATCATGGTTTGAGTATATAGAATTTTTGGGATTTTGGTATGGGGAAAGTGTTAACTTTTAACTGCATTCATGTATTCACTACGGTTCAATGGGTATTTATTTTTCAATAGAATACATGATTAAGGCATTTGAATGTTTGGAATATGACCCACAAGACAAATCTTATGATATATGGGAATAAATGACGGTATTTACAGACTTGGTAGATGGCCTCTCTATCAATCTTTTTCATTATACTCTGAGTTTGGGTAAGCCTAAAGATTGGAATAGATTAAGTTAGACATCATATAGTATTGTTTAAGGCTATAAACTTTTGATATTATTTTTGAAATGTTATAATAGTATATTTTTATAAAAAGGACAACCCATAGGACGGGCGACAACCTATTGCGTCGGACAAGGCTGTGATAATTGAACACACAGCTGAAGTGAGACTGGCCTTCATCGCCTACCACAGTTCTACAAGAAATCCCTAGTTAGTATAAACTAGTTTTATTTTATTAAGAGGTATGATAGATGAAGTATAAGTCCATTTTTGGAACCATATACGATTAATCTCACCATATATGGACTTATGTATATAACTTTTTCTAATCTTATATTTGAGACAGATGGAATGACCTATCTTTCTTTCATATGATCTTCTAACACTTCACGGAAAACAAATTCAACTTTATTTATTTAAGAGATGAAGTGGAAATTGTTCAAGGTGGGAGCAATAGTAATATTGTACCAAAATCATGTAATTATTTCTTTTAATTCAACAATTCCTCAACATTAGGGAAATGATCTTGGAAACAAAAATTTTTTTCCTAGTGTACATATATTCAATGAATCAGATGGTACATTAGATGATTACAAATTTATGGCTTTGGGATTTTTGGCTATTTCATAGCCATGTTCTCTACCACTCTCCATCAGAACTTGATGGTTATATTTCTCTTCCATATCCATATTTGCACATATATTCTCCTATGTGGAAACCCAATGATGAGTAATGTTGGGTATCCGTTATGTTTCTGACGTTCCATTTTAAAATGATGTTTTAGTATTCTTTTTTATGATGTGGGATTCTATGAAAGAAACTTTCAAGTAGAAAACCATTTATAACCCTAATGAATTTCTAGGGCGAAATTCATTTTAAGGGGGGTAGAATGTAACACCCCGAGATTTTATGAGAATTATTTACTTTGATTTCCTTTTTTTGTACGCTACACCAAGATTATATTGTGCTATACGCAACACCGTATTAGCCTGCAGTATAGGAAACACTATTCTTGGATCATGTTACAAAAAATTTCAAGTTCGTTTTGTGGAAACTATTCTACGCAACATTAAGAATAGATTTTGTTTAATGTATAAATGAAATAAGTTTTGATTCTGTTAAACGCAACAACAAATGGAGCATTCATTACACGCATCCCTGACTTGGCTTTCATTACACGAAATAAAGATGTTCTTCTATAGTGTGTGTAGTACGCAATACTAAGTTTCACTAAACGAGATATTATTATAATATTATTATGAACTAGCCGTTATGAATAGTAATACACACTTTTTTAAATTTTATAAATTTTATCTTTCAAAATAGACTTCATTTTTGAATTCAGAATATCGAAATTATCCATAGGTGAATTTTTGGTATTTTTCTGAAAACTTTCATTTTTTGATGAATAGTGAAAACACTGGGTTACTATTTAAAACCGAGTTTTTTTTAAATAATTATTTATTTTATTTAAATTTATTTTAGGTCAAAATTGATACATAATACTTATATATGTTCCATGTAATTAATTGGAGTCATTTTATAATAATTTTAGATATATAAAAATTTTATTAAACTTTTCACCATCTTTTACCCACCTCCTAGGAGAATTTGAAAATTTACAGAAAACATAATTTTACCGTTTCTGTGAGTGGAATTTAGAAACTCCAAGAGACACGATTAATATCAAAGAGTAAAATGTGGTTCAATAAGATAAAAATAATGTTTGGTGAATAGTAACATTACTTTTATTTACCACGGTTAAAAGTAAATTGGGTAATTAAGGGTGAAAATGATATTATTATTACCCTAACACATGTCGTAATTCTATTGGATAAGTATATTTCGACTAAAAACAACCTTAGGAATAAAATATTACCCTTTAGGTCCACTTGGATTATATTAGGACACTTATTATTACTTTCTTTAAAGAGAAGTTAAAATAGTTAAAATAAAAGTTTAATAACTAAAAAATTTATAACATAGGGTTATACATAAGATAAATTCGACTATAAATATTAATTATAAATATAACAAGATATAATACATAATGGTATTTTATTTATAATTTTTAGAAATTAAATAATTTAACTTATTTATGACATAATGATGATGCAATAATTACCTTATTAATGAAATATTAACATAATTGATGTTATAAATACCCAAATAAATGTAATTTTAGACTTTTTATGAATTCTAATAATTTTCTAGGTTAATATGACATGTTATTAAGGATTCAATTAACCTTTTTCGAAATAATCATGTTTTTATGATTTTTTAAAAAAATTAATTACCAAATAGTGTCAAAATTGACATAAAATAGTTTTTAAAAAAATATTATATTATTAATTGTTATTATATTCCTAAAAATCTAATGTTCGGCCAAAAGACTTAGAAAAGGTTATATATTTTAATAATGAACCACTTGGGGTTCTTTATCCTTGTTATAGTAAGTTTATTAACCATATAGTGTAAGAATACTAGAAGACACGATACAAGTTAAATTATTTAACATAGGGTTAAATCTAAATGATAAGGTTTAAATAGTAACCTAAACTTGTATAAAACATATTGGTTGAGAGTATTTAGACCCATACCCACTTTAGCTTCTAAATAAATCAATTTATAGCAATTATAAACCAGAAATGACTATTATAAAATAATATTTTAAAATATTCCAAAGGTGCTCCTCTCCTCCCTTATAAAAAGGGCACCCCTTCCCTCTTCTCTTCACACCGTTTTGAGCCTTGAAGCTAAAAAAACCCCTGAAAATTACTCTTATAAACCTCTATAGTTATATCATAGAGGTTCTGGTCATCTCAAAAGACCAAATATAGTACCCTAAGAAGAAGTTTAAAGGAGGTGCATCGAGGAAGAGGTAATCTCTTCTACCGACTCTTTCAAGTTTCGTTCTTCTTCTACATCTTCTTCTTTATTTGTTTCATTATAAAGTAATAAGATAAGTATTAATTTTATAATTATATGTTATTATAAATATCAAACAACCCTATTTTACCTTCTATCCATCCTAAGGAAAATGAAATAACCGCGCGTGCGTACGTACGGAATACCATCTCCACGCCGTGGTGTAATCAGTTTTTCCACCACCACCATACATGAATGGGTATAATGGTGTAAAAAATAACTATACATGATAATTATAACATCAGACTTATTCAATGATATTATATCACCCACTCAAATTCCATTCAATAAATATGGGAACGATATCATCGCTCGTGCGTACGTACGGATTACCTTCCCCACGACACGATGAGATTCATTTTACATGTTAACAATTCAAGAATGATTATAAAGTATATATAATAAGTAATCATGAAATATATGACATAATAATGCTACTGGGTTTATGTATATACATATATTTATGTCATCTACTTAATTCCATTCAATTCAAAAAGGAAACAAAAAACAACGTTCATGCATACGTACGGTCTACCGTCTCCATGAATGGTGTATTTTATTCCATTTATCGATCTATTATATATATGTATATTATGAATATATATTATATATAAGTAATGTTTTATATTCTGGAATTATTTAATCATGATCTATGTAATCATATTAATAATTACAAGTCAAAACACAGATGATAAATGAAACGATTTTACCCAAAACACTGCTTTAACATGGAATTGACAAATGAACGGATAATATAAAGGTGTAAGTGAATCATATATGATATCACAAATATTATGTTGGTTATGTTACAAGTTAATAATATGTTTAAACCCACTATACAGAAGTCTCGAACACATATGAAAGAAATTGGACATAAGGTAAGGGATAACTTTTCCAATCTCATTTTTATCCGAGATTATTTATTCGTAAGTATTTACTGGAGTTATATTTATCATCCATGTCCCTATTTTCTAAAAATGGATTCATGTAGTTAAAGTCTTTTTTACCCATTTTTTACTTTTACTAAATTTTATGTACGGAATCTCTCTTTTGATTACCATACGGGGTACTTTTTGACTTTTTCGGCAAAAGTACGAGAAGAATGCTTTTTAACTTATACGGCATGAATAGATTTTTACTGTTTCATAAGGCCTTATTTTCATGAAGGTTACTCTATAATATTTAATGACTATTTTCAAAAAAAATCCATTTCTTTTAAAATTTCATGGCATTTTGTGAAAAGAAAATGATTTTGATGAAGAAAGAATATTTTCCTCAAGAATTAATTTCAAGTGTTTTATCAAAACCATTTTCTATATAAGATGGTATTATTTAATATGTGAATATTTAATGTATAATTTCTCTACGATTTACATGGATTGACTTTTCTTATGAGGAAATGATATCCATTTTATATGGATTATTTTATGATGGTATGATGTTTATGAAACCCATTTTATACTTTGGGTAATGATGAATGATTTATGTTCATGTTGTGGCACAAGTAAGAATGATTTCATTATGAGATGGGTGGGACATATATCTACCTCCAATGCATTGGGTAAAGATTTATATCTCATGAGATAGACATGGCTGGAATGGTAAGTTAATCTGGTTCAGTGATGCAGGACTGGAACGAGGAGTGAACTCGATTCAGAAAGGGGATTTTTCCACTAAGATGGTCTTGGAAGCAATGCCTTGGATACTATGTAAAACATAACATGTGCATAATGGTTACCACAATTACATTCTTTATTCCCATTCTATTTTATCATGATTGATGATCCATTATGATCTATTTCTTACATACTGACATGTTTTATGTCATTGCTCAAGATTTTGATGATTAAATATTATGATCATGTTTTGAAGTTCAAATGTATATGGTTTGTTTTATTTTCTCGATGCTTACCCTTAATGAGAATTTGAGTTCACCCTTTATATGTTTTCTTTTCCCCAGGATATAAAGAATGGTTTTAGGTATGAAAAAAAAGGAAGATCTTTATGGGAGATGTTGAAGATCTTTCACCAATATTAGAAGATTATATTCCGAGTTTCCAAAGACACTAAACTATTACGGTCCTTTGGTGTCTGTTTTGGTTATGTATAGGATATTATAAAAAAGTAATTTAATGTCTATATAGGTCAAGATTTGGGTCTCTACAATCGTCCATCCTGATTCTTACTCAGGCCAGCACATCCCGGTGAGATCATGCCACCTCATTCTTTCCCACAGCATTCGGGAAGCCGTCCATGTGTTGGCCCTAATATTGGTGTTCCCTCCAAGGGGGTTCTTCTGCTTGAACCACTCTGATCGGTGTTCCAATTAGTTCGATCCATCTTCGCTAGACGTTAAACTTGCAGCATACCCTATGTAAAACATTTGATGCTGAGGAGAACCTCATATACATGCCCATGGAATATAATTCCCCGCTTCTGATGTGGTATGCCTCATGCTTCCGCGCCCTCAAGAAGCCCTATAATAAGGGACAGAAGAGGGACACACCAATCCCCAGCATCCAGACACTCCAGTGATGCCCATCATGACTACTCCCCTAACTGAAGGTTACTCCCCTGACCGGACCCCTTGGGATGTCCTGACAGAAGTAGCGTAATTAACTGGTGTCCATGAAGATGTGGCGCTTGGATGAGTTTCACAAACAACGTATTAAATCTTTGTGGGAGACCCGGACTAGGTGATGAGTTCCAAGGAGGAATCCACATAATGAAGTATTGACATCCCATCATCCTGTTTCGATCAAGGAACAAACATCCTTGAACAAGGAATAGATTCCACCAACCTTTGGAAAGCGGGAACGCGAGGTAACAAAATCCACGCCTGTCGCACTCAAGAAGACAAATGTGTGCACCCCGAAAAAAGAGTCGGAAACAAAAATAGTGAACCTGATGTGAAGATATTATCCTCAATATAGAGATTAGTAACGCTCAGGGAATCCATGGATTGATGTGTCACCGGATCCAGCTATCTGGCACCAGGTCCCGTGAAGAAAATAGTGTGCCCGGTGAGAAACTCAGAAGAATTTGGGGCAGTAGAAAGTTGGACATCCCATTCCGTGACGTTGTCAGTGTGGATCCCTCTTACCAGTCTTGGAAGATGGGATGGCATTGGGGCATTGGTTATCGATTACTTTTCTTTTCAGCACTGATTAGTCCATCTCCCTGCTTCTCATGAATCAGGTTGCTACCACAGGAATGCGATCATCGCCCAATCACTTACGCAGAGGAAGGGGAAATTCCAGCACATCCCCACCGTGTGACTTCACCGCTTCTGCAATGTCTTTTGTGTCATGATCGTGGAGCTCCCACGCCCCATCTCACCATCAGAAGTTATCTAATGAAGGGTAATTAACAACATCGTACGTCGTTATGAGGAGGAGGGAATAATCTCAACCCAGGATATGGCCCGCCTAGACTTGGAGGCGTCCAAGCCCTGCCATCAACGCTGCCGTCGAAGACCGTGCAGGGAGCCACTACTCCCCACCCCAACATTCAATCATTTCGGAAGCCTGTCCCCAGAGTGCTTTGATGACTCCTTGCCTTACACTAATGAGGAGGGAGACGTCCATCCCAGCCCAGTCAGAGTCCCAATTTAAGGGATCCCAGCCAGGGCCCCCACCCAGTCGCGTCAGCACTGCCGCCCGGCCTTGCCGGAGGAGCAGGTAGTCTATGCTCCTACACCACCAGCACCTGCTCACCCGACCCGATGCCAGCGTCGGGCACGATCTGAGGATTCCTTCCAAGGGGCGTCAACATCGACATCTACTATGGCTCGATCCACCGTTGACGCGTATCACCAAGTACCTGCACACACTGAGCAGGGGCACTCTTACACCCAACTAGGATCGAGGCCCCAACCACCCCACAGGTAGGATGGGTCGACTCCCCTGGTCACAGGCATGAGCGGGTGTCATTGTGAACCAACCCGCATCGATTCCACCCAGTATGGAGGTCCTACCCATCCCACCACCACCGAGATTGTGGGTCTTCCCCACTACGAGGCTCTACATTGAGGTTTGCCCAGTTCTTTCCCCAATCCAAATGAGGGTCTTCCCAGAGGTAGTGATGTTCGGTACGGAAGCCTCTCCCATGACCATCACACTGGGTATGGATTATTTCCTCATTCGCCCAACTATTGACGTGGAAACATTACCCATACACTCTATCTCTAATGTGGGGATCCTCCCTACGTCTTCTCCGCAGCTGGAGAAGGTCCTCCTCGCCCTAAAAACTAGAGGGTTGAAGGCCAGCCTCTCTCCCCCAGCACCAATCATGGAGGTCCACCCCATGCTCCCTCCAGTTCTGGTGGAGGTTTTTCCTGCTCATGTGTTGTTTTTGGAGGTCCTCCCCATGTCCCCTTCGACATTTGTCCCCATTCTCCTTGCACCCTGGCTGTCTCAAGTGGAAGCCCTCTCCGCTATGGCACCAGTGCGGCTGAAGGACCACATGTCGGGTATCAGCCCAGTCTCGGGGAACCTCTTAGGGGCGGGAAGGTGGTTCGTCGCCACCACAAGAAAAATACTAGGAGGGCCCGGATCGAGATCAAACTGGTCCGCTTCTTATACTCTGAAGTAAAGTGCGTCTCAGCTCAGGAAGCCTCCCCTCACTCATCTGAATCAAGGGTCGGGGCAGGGAAGAGGCGTATCAGCCTGGTACGTCCAAAATGAGAGGTCCACATCATTCCTGCCTCCCTCCGCAGGTTTAACCAGGAGGATGAAAATTTGGCGACCCCACAGGTTACAGTCGTGCAATCACCACCATTGTCACCAGAAGCGCTTTCTACCTCCACAATAGATCATGAAGAGCTATACTGAGGACCAATGGTAGGCGAGTAGCATCGCAACCCACCACCACCAGCCCTGGCCCCTGATCCAGTAATGGTGGTCGTCAGCCCATCCTACCACGACGTAGCGGCCAGGTTGCTGCTCTCTTTAGAGGACAGCCTAAGAATCAGCGGCTAGTCAGCCCGTTCGCTGTATTTTCTACTGTCCAACCAATTGTCCCAACGGCCTGCCTCAGTACCACTGCTAGTTTCTCAACCACCCCTAATTGGCGAGTGGGTAATAAAGGGTCATACCCTAAATTTGAGCTGAGGAGCTTCTGGAGCATCCTTGTAGCGGACCACTTCCCTAAGAAGTTCTGGCATGTGGCAGCGCAGGATTTCTGCATACCTAAGTCCCTCACCCCAGAGAAATTTGAGTGTTTCAACTACACACTCTGGTTGATGCATTTCAGTCTCTTTCATCAGTGCATGGTTAATCCAAGGAGCCGAGCACATTTTGAAGTCATCAGTGAGAAGTGTCTTCTAGTCGATCTGGCTACACTCCCTGTGGCCCAGCGCCCCGAGTCACTAGGCCGTCGGGATTCCCTCTAGTAGCAATGCATTCAGAGTATCAAGGTACTCTGCAAAATCATCAGAGAAACTACCCCCCATGTGCAAGTCCGTGGATGGGGGTAGTATGATGACCTCCTCTTCAGCCCTATCCAACGGCAGCCCGACTCGCTATGAGATATTGAGGACATGCCCCTGGGAAGGGTCACAGTCCACATGGCCAAAATAGTGGACAAGGAGGATGAGCTCGAGTTTCTCGATGGATACTTACCCCTTGAGGTTGTGCCACCACTTTTGGACCCATCGGGGAGGATTACACGTCAGTAGTGGAACCTCCAAGGTCTCCATGGGCCCACCGAGTCATTGGTGCTCAGCCGGAATGTCAGTAAGGGAAAAGAGCATGTTGGAGCTGTCAAGCACTCCAAACCATCCGCCTCAGTATAGAATAAAGAGGAAGACTCTGATAAACCCATGTTGTGCCAACAACTTGCTGAACAGAAGAGGATGGTTGAAGAACTCCTGACTAAACGTGTTGTAGAGCGATAACCTGACTATGGCGATCCTAGGTTGGGGCAGCAGGGGCCGGAACGACTTCCCCACAGCGAAATGCCTCCGGGAAACCTTGATCATGCCACTCCCACTGACAAGGCTGAAGCCGTAACTCATGGCAAGAGGGCACGATATGTCTCACCAAACCCTCCCAAACAGCGTTTCAATCTGAGGAATCCTGCCCAGGTTCCCCCAGCTGCACTACAAGCCGTTCCACCAGTTGCTCCACGAGCCGTTGAACCTGTCTACTATGTCGAAGAGACCGACAACGCACTCATGGTTAGGGATCCAAGTCAAGATAGGGACCCCCGCCCGGATGAACCTATGGCGGCACTCATAGCTTTCCTTGAGGAATTGGAAACTCGGTAGGTGGAAATCCCACCAAGTGTCAAGCCATACCTGGCCTGGGTGGATGATATTCTGGCACCTCTAGGTTTCGGGAATCCCGCCTTCTCACCCTTTAATAGGACAGGGGACCCACCGTAGCATTTGGCCCACTTCAATTCAAGGTTTGGTCCAATGTTGGGGACTCCAGCATAGCAGGAGGCCACCAAGCTCCACTGTTTCGTTCAGACACTGGAGGGGCCGACATTCATCTGGTACAGCCAGCTCCCCATCGGATCTGTGACCTGTTGGGAGAACCTTCGCAGGAAGTTCCTCTACTAGTTCATCACCACCACCTGGAAGATCAGTATCACAGACCTCTTTAAGTGAAAAAAGGCTTGATTAGCGAGTTGCAGACTTTGTCGCCTGGTGGAAGGGGCTCACATACTCCCATAACATGCCACTAACTCAGGAGCAATTAATGATGATGTGCATAGGGAATGTCAAGACGGAACTGGTTCCCTCCCTGATCACTCAGAACTATCCAAGAGGGTTTTGAGACTTCTCAAGTAAGGCCTAGCACCTTGAAGATGCCCTGTGACAGGCCAGATAGGCATGTCTGTTGCCCCCTGTAATCCCAGCAAAGAGAGCTACCAGAGGTGAGCCTGCCGCGGTGGCCCAAATAGAAGCTCCCAGGAATCTATAATTTCTACCAATAGCACCGACTCTACATCCTTAGAGAGGACCTCCACCTCATACATAGCATCTAGCCCCGCATTGTCCTCAAAATCGGTAGGCGCCCCTGCGGAATGCGCCGCCACCGCCTTGGTGGGAAAATCGGGGTCCACCTCCTCGACGGGCCCATCCTGCTCCTTGTTAAGGCCAGGTTCCAAGGACTCCATATCTGGAAAAAAGAAACCAGACTTACACATTTAGTGATAAATGTTACTTCCTTAGTGCCGTAGAGCAAGGGATTGTAAAATTGCCTGAGTGAAGAAGGACGACAGAGGAAAATCTCACCGATTTCCCCAACTATTTCCCCTATCATCGGATTCTGGGGAACACCCTCAAGCAGTGTTATTTGTTTAAAGATTGGACCCAAGACTAGGTCGATAACAACATAGTCAAACTAAGCCCGGCCCCAGCACAAGTGGTAGGTGTCTTTGTGAGGTCAGATACCATTAGCCAAGACGAAGGTGAGTGGTATGAGGTTCCCAGCCGCGGATCCCAAAAGTACGATAAATGGATGGCTCGTAAAATGGTTTCTCGTGCCCATGGAATTATTCGGGCATGCCTGAATCAGCCAAAGCCTTCAGAAGCTGCAACCTCCAAATTTGCATCTTTATCTCAGTCGGCCTCTTCCCAGAATAGCAAGCATCAGCAGTGAAAGAAGAAGCAATGTGCACCGCCGATGACATTGTTATCATGCACTCTCGGTGACTTCATGCCCCCTGAGATGGGGATCCCTCCTAGAATCCTCCCAGTGGTGGATGATTCTTCAAGTGACAGTCAAGGGTATGCTTCGGTTAATACCATCGAGTTGGTAAACCCCTATATGACTCCTGACGAGGGGGAATGCCAGGAGAACCTCCCCAATGTCCCCACCAGATGCCAAAGTCGGTGGAGCCACAACCATATGGTTCATCGAGGCACATCAGTCGGCACCTCCAGCCAGGCCGTGCATGCCACTGAAACCAGACAGTAGGCCCAGCGCAGAGCTCAGTAGTCATGGCCTCTTCATCAGGTGTCGTCATGACCGCCTCCGCCACCATTTGTGCTACTGGATCAGGCAGATCCACTTCTATTGTACCGCGACCAGCTTCACCCCGCTATAGGTCAACCTCAGTCATCCGGAACTCATCTGATAGCTACTCGTTAGGCTTATACTAGTGAGTAGTGGGATATTCCTAGCACCATCCAGTCGCCAGTCTAGTCGGGAGGGACCGTTGTGCCTCTAATAGAAGAGAGGCCTCTTGTAAGCATAATTTCGCGCCTGGCATGGAAGTATGATGTTCTAAAGAACTGTTCCAGAATCCCAGTGAGGCTTTCCATCCTCGAAGCCCTCCTATTGTCATCAAATATGTGTGAGGCCCTTGCTGAGGCTTTAAAAATTCCCTTCCAGTTTGAGACGGAGGTAGCAGTTGCAGAAGCCTTTCATGCTGAAGTAGTTGAGACTGCCGAATGTTCGGACATCATTTTGTTCTCCGGAGAGGATGAAGTCTCTCCTATACTGGGGCACATCTGCCCGCTGTATATCACTGGACAGTTTAACGGCATGGAGGTTCACCGTTGTCTCATTAACACCGGCTCTAGGATCAACCTAATCCCGACACAGACACTGCGGAAACTAGGGTTATCCGAAGATGACCTGACTCCCTCAAATTTAAGGATCCAGGGATATAATAGCACAGAGAAGACCCCGGTCAGAAATATCCATTTGAAGACCTAGTTTGGTGGCCTAGTTTCCAGTACTGAATTTATGGTCGTCTCCTAGGACACCGTTTTTTCCCTCGGAAATCGGGGATGACCTCCTTGATGGGAGGTTCAAACATTCTGATCGGTTTCTAATAGGTTTGTTCGTAGAACCGGAAACATCCAATGATTCCACATCCATTTGGACCTACTTTCCAAATATAGGTGCTCATTAGTTTGTGGACTGATGAGACTTAGGAATTTGCATTGGTCGAGAGGATGGGAGGTCGGACTCATCACACCTTTTTGAGGGGAATTATTGTCTATTCCGGGACTCTCTTTATAGATTTAAGTAATGTTTGTGAATCCTTATTACATTAACAACTATAAAATGATATTTCTTTTACATATGACAATCAATGATCGATATGTAGGAAATTTAGAGAATCTTTTATATGTATTCGAGGTTCTTAATTGATAGAGAATCTTCTGTATTTGTTAGATATTCTTAGTCAAGGGTATCCTTTGATACGTAAAAGTATCTTGGTCATTATGATGACCATGCTGGTTTTAAAGCCACTCAGGGGGGCACTTGAAGTTTATTGTCATTCAAAAGGACATGGATTATTTCAGAGTTGGGATCGAACCCGCAGATGGGCTACCTATGTATACTTTGTTTAGAAAGGGAATCAGAACCCACGTAGTTCGAGAAAGGGAGTATGAAGTTTATGATTGATGGCTCAAAGAATAATGTCATAATTACTTTTACACTCTAAGATCACGTGAGTCATTCTTGGTGTGAGAAACAAGAGTTATTGGTAAAAATCAGACATTTGTGCCATGAAATATCCAATCATAAGAAATAATGTGGGGCTTATGTATGTATGACTGCCCAGATAAATGAAGATTTGGTTTTACTTTATGGAATAAATCCAGGAACAGGGTCCATAAAGGTATCTGTGCTTCATGGAGATTTGAATACTCTAACATGGGGATTACTCCTAAAAAGGAGGCCCAAATTAGGAGAGGACTTACGATTGGGTTTTTTACTCCTGAGAAGGAATCCCAGATCAAAGGTAAATTAGGACTGGTTAAGAGAAATTAAGACTGGGGATTACTCTTGAAAAAGAGGCCCAGGTTAAGAGACTTGAAAAATTAAAGGACTTGGGGCTTACTCTTGAGGAGGATGCCCAAAATAGGATACTGGGGATTACTCTTTAAAAGGAGGCCCAGGTTAAGAGAATTATGGTTGGGGCTTACTCCTGAGGAGGATACCCAAATTAGGGGACTGGGGCTTACTCCGGAAAAGGAGGCCCAAGTTAAGAGAATTGTTGTTGGGGCTTACTCTTGAGGAGGATGCCCAAATTAGCGGACTGGGCTTACTCTTGAAAAGGAGGCCCAGGTTAAGAGAATTATGGATGGGGCTTACTCTTGAGGAGGATGCCCAAATTAGGGGACTGGGGCTTACTCCTGAAAAGGAGGCCCAGGTTAAGAGAATTATGGTTGGGGCTTACCCCTGAGGAGGATGCCCAAATTAGGGGACTGGGGCTTACTCCTGAAAAGGAGGCCTAGGTTAAGAAAATTATGGTTGGGGCTTACTCTTGAGGAGGATTCCCAAATTAGGGGACTAAGGCTTACTCGTGAAAAAGAGGCCTAGGTTAAGAGAATTATGGTTGGGGCTTACTCCTGAGGAGGATGCCCAAATTAGGGTACTGGGGCTTACTCCTGAAAAGGAGGCCCATGTTAAGAGAATTATGGTCGTGGCTTACTCCTGAAGAGGATGCCCAAATTAGGGGACTGGGGCTTACTCTTAAGGAGGATGCCCAGATTTGAGAATTATGACTGGGGCTTATTCTTGAAAAGGAGACCCAGTTTAATGAGTTCCCTCATCTTAAAGGCTGAGGTTGAATGAATGAAATCTCAATCTTTAGTGACATAATGATGTGTAAATCACTAGGTTTTGAGAGATATTCCACAGAGTTCCATTCAGATAAGGAATCCAGGTCAAGAAATCATGCCATAAATGGATTTGAAGAGTGTCTTTATGACTGAATCTTGAATAGGAGAGGTGGAATGGCTTAAAAGGGGTGAAATGGGTAACAAGGGCACCCAAAAAGGCAGGGGCGCGCAAGTCCTAGTAGGTGCACGGGTACTGTGTGGGCGCGCAAGTCCTAGTCGCGCAGGTATACCTGCGTGACATATGGGTACTTGCACGATTTTTAACCAGCAGGGTAATACTTGAGAGACAGTTGGTTAAAGCCTTTAGAATCATCTTGAGGTTCTTCCAAAAGAGGGGCGCACAAGTTCTATTTAAGGAGTAAGGCGGCGCGCATGTGTGACAATCTCCCTTAAAGGCTATCCACTCAGGCGCGCAAGTGTTGATGAATTTAAACACTTAGCCCTTCCTCTCCCTCTTTAGATCTTCCGATCTAGGTAAGAAATTGCCTTAGAAGTGTTTCGGAATCTTTGATAAGAGACTAGGTCACCGGGAGCATAAATCTGAGTTTCTGAAGAAAAAAAAACTCATCTTTGAATGGGGGGCCCACATGGTCTATTTATAGGCTGAAGAAGACCCGAGAAGTTGTCATTTAGGTTGCAAAAGTGACTTGCACGACCATTATACATCGCGAAGTGGACTTGCGCGACCATAAGGAAGCTTGCATGACCTATGGGAAATGTTCTCTTTGTTCATCCCTTTGTCGATTTTTTGATGTTTCTTCAAAGGATGAATCAATTTGTACTAAGGTATTTCCCTTTTACAATCATTATATTCTGATACGAAAGGAGCATCAACAAAAGTCCCCCTCAGAGTTGGATCTGGAGAGAATAGAGGATTTGACTCTGAGGAAAAGAAGAAAACCAAAGGAAAGGAGGCGCGTAGGTTAGGGCACGCAAATGAGCTTCGGGCGCGTAGGGATACAGCCCTTGATCGCACAGGGTACGGCGCGCAGGGTCCTGGCCACGTCTATAAATAGAGGGCCTCATTCCGTACAAAGCATCCGGATTTCTGGATTTCAAACCTTTGAGCTCTCGCCGCGAAAGTTGCATTTTCCATGCAAGTTACTCTGTTTCCCGCTGTTTCCTTGATGTCGCACTGCTGTCAAGGTATCTGGACTTGCATGGTGATACTTGCGTGCCAAATACATGCGCGGTACATTCATACATGTGCTCCAAGTTTTAGACTTGCGTGCCTTAATGCCTTAGCCATTTTTCTGAATTCCTTCCCAAATTTTATGAAACATAAACCCATTTAAGAGTTAAATTATTCAAATTTTGTGTAGATTCAATGGCTCTTAGACCTGGAATAGTTTATGAACTGGCTAGCAAGCGGATTGATGATATGATGAACATCATTGGCCATGATTACTATGATATTTGCGACAGCACTCTCTCAGATTTGGATAAGTACTTGAAGAAATATCATCTTAATTTCCCACAGAGCATCTACCTGCCTCTATATGGTCATGGTCATCTGCAAGCAGTCAATGTTCAAAATTCAAAGAACTATATGCCTGCAATGTTTCTGCATTGCTACTCCTCTATTTCAGTTTTTCTATGCATTAAGAGAAACAACATTGGCATGAACTTTCAAATTTTTCGTGCATTCCATTTCCTTGCAGATAAATGGAAAACCCATGGGCTGAATTGTTTTCCGTTTCCAGTTGGTGGAGAGAAGACAAAAATGGTATTAGAGCAATATTTTAAAAGAGTACTCTCTCCAAATGGCTCTTTACTTCCAATGCTTCATTCTCAAATCCTTTTATCCATCTTCCAAGTCTCTTGGACAGAAACAGAGTCACTGTTTGATCAGTAGAAAATTTTCTCAAACCACACTCAAGAACATTCTTTTACAATTGTTCCAAGAAGAGCTGGTATCACTACATCTCTTATGGTATCCAATTGAATGAATGAATTCTACGTGGCTGCTGATAAAGCTCAGGATGCCGTAAATAAAATGAAGAGTTACGTTGAATGTATTTTGTAATTCCTGAAATAAGAGAAGAGACACCAATCTGTGGATGTCCTTCTAACTCTTGTGCATCATTGATAAACAATTTCACCTTCAATCATTTGTACCTGCATTATTTTTTGCTATCTGCTTTAGATTTTACATAAGCCAATGGGCCTAGTAATCATAGTTTGATATTTACTAGGATAAATGTAAATAACCCTACAAACTTTGAACCATTTAATTTCTCAATGTTACCTAAATCATACAAAATGTATTTTTAGTGAATTGGAACTTGACTTTTATTCAGAGTTCCTTTGTCTTTTGTGGGCAGTTTATAGTCATTCACGTCGGACATAAGGAGGCTAATTTTTAAGGTCGAAATAGCTTTGATATAGTGAATTATAATTGACTCAATTCCTTGACAATTCATCTGAAATCATAGTACCATACTCATGTTATGAGGGAAAATATGTAAACTATGACTTAAGAATATTTGAATTTGAGGAATGATATTAAAAAGAGCTAAAAGGCATCAGAAGTAGTAGTTTCCAAGAATGAAGTTACTATTATTTAACAAACCCATTAGGGGGTTGAATTATGTAGGGCCACCTAAGGGCATTGGCTGCATAGTCAAATAAATAGCATCTTTTGGCTAACAAGTCTGTTATATAGACTGTTTTTGCAAGGCCGCCTATGGGCACGTACTGCATAGTCAGGAAAATGAACTCTCATAAATTTACTTTCCTAGTGCTAAAAGCCAGTGAAATTTTATGTACATTGAAATTTTCCAAAGTATAGAGTTTTCTGTATGGAATGAGTTACTTGAATATGGAGAAGATATTTCCAAACAAGATTATTGAAGAAATGGATGGATATTACTCCTACAAAGGTCTGACCCAAATGTAGGGAAGGAGAATATAAACCATATACTTGAATACTTTCAGATCATGAAAAAGGATATGGGACAAATATGTTAAGGATGGCTACTTTTGAGGATCCCTACATACTGTAATTTAAGACAAATAAGTACAAAATAGGCATTCTTCCCATGAATGAAGTTACAATTATTTAACAAACCCGTTAGGGGGTTGAATTATGCAGGGCCACCTAAGGGCATTGGATGCATAGTCAAATAAATAGTATCTTTTGGCTAACAAATCTGTTATGTAGACTGTTTATGCAAGGCCGCCTATGGGCACGTGCTGCATAGTCAGGAAAAATAACTCTCAGATGTTTTACATTTTTGTAATTAGAAGTCACGAAATGGTTTATGAAGATCTGAAAATATTTAAGGTTAGGATTATGACACATAAATATGGGTATTGTCCAATGTATACAGAGATACACAAATCAATCCTAACCATAATCATGTTGTGGATGGGTCCTGAATTGAAATGTTGGACTTCACTACCTATCCCATAAGGATGAGAATCAAGCCATACGTTGTTCTTAATCTACAGTTTAACGTCGTGTGGGACAAAAAGGATTAGAGATCTTAGTTTAGGGTCATAGAGCTTGGACCATTGTAAGAAATACACAGTGTGTGTTTTCATGGGGACTTTTCAGCCAAGGGACTAGAAGTGGAATTTGGGGTTAAGCCCAAAGACATGGGGCTGGATTCGAGGGACACTCAAACGTTTCTATGTATCCCATAAGGATGGGAATCAAGCCCACATAGTTCTAGAAATACCCTATGTACAAATTTGGTTCGTACATGTGAAGGGTGAAAGAGGACTTTAGTACAATGACGGTTTAACCCAAGATAAAAGGTTTGGGCATTTCCATGTATGCACGTAGTCTTTGAAATGAAACATGATTGAAAAATCAATGTAAATAATGGTTCCCTCTCAGGTGAGGGTATCAAAGAATATTGTAGTTTTTTGTCATACTGGACAAAACTGTTGTACAGTTTAACGTCGTATAACAAGAAAAAAAGTAAACCAATGTAAAGATATTTATTCTAGGGGTGGTTTCACGAATTAACATCGTATGAGATGGAGGTGAACCGATGTGAAGAGATTGGTTTTGGGCTTGAACCTTTGGAGGTTGCCTACGTACCCAGCCTAGAAGGCAAGGATAAAAGTCTGCGTAGTTCAATTAAAGAATCAATTAACCATCATGTTGTTCTTGGGGAAAATTACCTAAAAATGATGTTGGGACATACACATGGTTAGTAGCCCAGAGAGAGTGTTATGGTTGAGGTTTTCTCTAAGCTCACGTGAGTCATACTCGGTGTGAGAAACATGAGGTAACAACAACCTTAACGATGCACAGTTTAATGTCATGTAGGACATATGAAGGGACTATGCAGTTTAAAGTCTTGCAATTAGGACTATTGGCACTTCATAGTTTAATGTCATGTAGCAGGGACACAGTACAGTTTAATGTCATGTAGGATGTATCAAGGACTTTCTATACAGTTTAGCGTCATGTAGTTAGGATGATGGGGACAATATAGTTTAACGTCATGTTTGACAAAAGGGGGACTGTGCGGTTTAATGTCATGTAGTGAGGACAAAAGAGTACACCATTTAACGTCATGTTGGATGTATTGGGGACTTTTTTCCCCGCACAGTTTAGCGTCATGTTGGACAAAAAAGGAACGATACAGTTTATTGTCATGTTGGACAAAAGTGCGAATAGTTTAAGGTCATATGCATGGACCGTGGATAGTGCCATTTAATGTCATGCTAGACGGTGGATTAGTTTAAGGTCATACAGGACCTTTGATGAATATGTAGTTTAATGTCTTTCCGGACGTAAGGGACTTTTATACAGTTTAGCATCATGTAGTTAGGACGTCACAGTTTAATGTCTTGCAGGACGTAAAGGACTTGCAAATAGTTTAGGGTCATATGCATGGACTGTTGATGATGAAGTTTAAGGTCATACAGAACCTTGGTTGTCCAGTTTAAGTTCATACCGAACCATTTATGTAATTTAAGGTCATAAAGGACCTAGTTGCAGTTTAAGGTCATACTGGACCACAGTTGCAGTTTAAGGTCATACTATACCAAGTTTCACTTTAAGGTCATACTGGACCAAGTTGCAGTTTAAGGTCATACAGGACCAAGTTGCAGTTTAAGGTCATACAGGACCAAGTTGCAGTTTAAGGTCATACAGGACCAAGTTGCAGTTTAAGGTCATACACGATCAAGTTGCAGTTTAAGGTCATACAGGACGAGGTTGCAGTTTAAGGTCATACAGGATCAAGTTGCAGTTTAAGGTCATACTGGACCAAGTTGCAGTTTAAGGTCATACAGGACCAAGTTGCAGTTTAAGTTCATACATGAACAAGTTGCAGTTTAAGGTCATACAGGACCAAGTTGCAGTTTAATGTCATACAGGAAAAAGTTGCATTTTAAGGTTATACAGGAGCAAGGTGCAGTTTAAGGACATACAAGACCAAGATGCAGTTTAAGGTCATAGAGGACCACGTTGCTATTTAAGGTCATACAGGACCACGTTGCAGTTTAAGGTCATATAGGACCAAGTTGCAGTTTAATGTCATACATGACCAAGTTGCAGTTTAAGGTCATACATGACCAAGTTGCAGTTTAAGGTCATACAGGACAAAGTGTTGTATTTTGTGTTTATACAAAATTCTTCTTCAAAATTATGGCATTGGTTGGAGTAGTGATGAGTTCTCCATCCATCGAGATTAATGAATAAGCTTCATTGGAGTAAACCCTCTGTCTTGAATAAGGTCCTTCCCATTTTGGATCAAGCATGGGAGGTTTCTTTCCTGGTATCATTGGATTTTTGAGAACTAATACCAATTCTCCCTGAGTGAATGAAGGAAGATGAAATTTTTTGTTAAAAGTGCGTGCTATTCGATTCTGATAGACTTCCAAGTGGTGCAAAGTGCACAATCTTTTCTCATCTAACCATTCCAATTCATTCAATCGCTTTTGAGATTTTTCATCTGTAGATGACTGATCAAAAATGGCTACTCTGAGTGTGGGTAGTTGAATTTCAATTAGCAAGACTGCTTCTGTTCCATATACCAATGAATATGGAGTTGACCGAGTTGTAGTGTGGGTGGTAGTCTGATAAGCCCATAAAGAATGAAAGAGTTTATCAGGTCATGACTTCTTATCTTTATCCACCATCTTTTGCAGTATATTTGATAGTCTCTTGTTGAAAGCTTCTATCTGGCCATTGGCCGCTGCATGATACCGAGATGAATGGTTGGATTTGATGTTGTATTCTTGATACAACTTCTTCACCTCCGATGAACAGAAGTTGGTGCCATTGTCCGTCAATATGGTATGAGGGACACCAAATCTGGTAATGATGTTAGACTTGATGAAGCTAACAATGCATTTAGAACTGACTTCCTTGAGAGGTATTGCCTCTTCCCATTTGGAAAATAAGTCAGTAGCAGTAAGAATGTACTTAAACTGCTTGGCCATAGCCGAAGGGTAAGGTCCCACCACATCCATTCCCCATGTGAAAAATGGACATGACTATTTAACTGTATGGAGAAACTCTAGAGGTTGATGAATGATGTTGTCATGTACATGGCATGAATGACACTTCTTTTTGAAACCAACACAATCTTGTATCATTGAAGGCCAAAAGTATCCAAGCCTTCGAATCTGATCAGACAGTCTATGTCCAGACTGGTGTGCACCACAGAATCTTGCATGCACTTATTTCATGACATCTATTATCTCTTCACCATCAATGCATCTGAAGATAACTCCATAAAAACCACATTTGTAGAGAATTTTCTCTAGGTAATCTGGGTTATCATAAAGAGTAAAATTGACCACATGTCAGTAGATTTGTTCTTTCTCGGCTCTATCAGGTGGAAATGTTCCATTTTGAAGGTATTCTCTGATAGGTGACATCCATCCTGTAGTATGACCATACGGTTTAGGAATGTGACTAATTTCATTAATTTCCTCTGTTCTGATTCGAACATATGGTGAAATTGCATGATGGTGGCCAATACTGATGGTTGTCTCGTCCTGATTTGGATCTTCCATAGCTGTGGCTATATTATCCAATGCATTAGCTTGAGCATTTTGTGATCTTGGGATATAAGAAAATGTCGGTTCCAAAGGGAATTCCGCCATTAACTCTATGATGTAATCATACAAAGGGATTATTTCTTCTTTTCTGATGACATAATCCCCATTGACATGTTTGATTACCAGGTCTGAATCACCTTTCACCTTTAAGTGATTCAATTGTGCTTGAAGCGCTAATTCCAACCCGGTGATGAGAGCTTGGTATTCGGATTCATTATTGGTACCACCTTCCCACAATAAGAAGGAATAAGGTAACACTTCATTTTCTGGAGAAATGAGCAGAATTCCTAATCCAACATTGTTGAATTTAGGATTTTCCATTTTCCTCCCTGTTGGACTTCTGGAAGCACCATAAAAATACATTTCCCATGCCTGAGTAATTTCTTGAATAGAAAAGACTTCCTCATTAGGGAGTTCAATATCTGAAGATGTGTCTTCCACTGAAGGGTGTTCAGCTAGGAAATCAGCCAGAGATTGGCCCTTTATCACCTTTTGAGACATATACTGAATGTCGAATTGCTGCAAAATAACTGCCCACCTTGCCAGACATCCTGTAAGCATTGGACGACTAAGTATGAATTTGAGCGGGTTATTGCGAGATACCAATTGGACCTTGTGATGTTGCAGGTAGTGTCTTAACTTTTGAACTGCAAAGATTAATTCCAGGCATCACTTCTCAATACTTGAATACCGGGTTTCTACTTCAAGCATAGTTTTACTGAGATAGTAGAGGCTGTTTTCCTTCCCAACATCATTGTTTTGAGCAAGAAAGGCACCCAATGATCGCTCTAGAGCTGTTACGTAGAGGATAAGTGGTCTTCCTTCAAAAGGTGGCATGAGTACCGGTGGACTCAAGAGGTATTTCTTGAGAATATCGAATGCTTCTTGACATTCTTCAGTCCACTGGTAAGTGACTCCCTTCTTCATCAATTTGGTGAAGGGTAAACTTTTACCTGCTAAATTGGTGATGAAATGCCAAATATAGGCTAAGTGTCCTTGAAGTACTCTTAATTCCTTCAAATTTTGAGGATGTGACATACCAAGGATTGACTTAGTCTTCTCAGGATCGACTTCAATACCACGATGGCATACAACAAAGCCGAGAAATTATCTTGAGGTTACCCCAAAAGCACATTTTAAGGCATTCATCTTCAAATTATGTTGTTGAAGCTTGCGGAATATGACTTCCAAATCAGCCAAGTGATTATAAAGTTGTTTGGATTTAACCACCAAATCCTCTACATAGAATTCAACAAATTTCCCTAATAAGGGTTTGAAGATACGATGCATGGCACGCAGATATGTTTCACCTATATTATTTAAGACAAAGGGCATTACCCGGTAGAAAAACACACCCTGAGGGGCTCTGAAACCCGTGGATTCATCATCTTCTGGGGCCATATGGATCTGATTATATCCGAAATATCCTTCCATGAAGGAAAGTGCTTTATATCCAACTGTTGAATCAATTAAAATTTCTGTAATCGGAATTGGGAAATCATCCTTAGGACAATGCCAATTAAGATATCTGAAATCAATGCAAACTCTAATTTTCCGTTATTCTTCTTTACAGGGACAATATTATCCAACCACTTGGGATATTGAACTTCTCTGACGATTTTAGCTTTGATAATCTTATTCTCTTTAGCCTTAATTTTGGAATCATAAGTTGGGTGTGTTCTTCTCGTGGCTTGCTTAAATCCTCGATGTTCTTCTGGTAAACCCAAATGATGAGTAGTAACATTAGAATCAAGCTCGGGCATCACTTTATAGTTCCAAGCAAATATATCTCTATTTTTCTTTAGAAAAGAAATATGCATCTCTTGCTCTTCAAGATTCATGGCAGCACTGATTAAAGTGGGGAGTGGATCTTCTTTTGTACCTAGATTTATTTCTCTATGTTCATCCACAGTGGTAGAGATACCCTCTTCAAATGATGGAGGAGCATCTCTGAGATATTCCTCTTCTTATTCATCATGTATTATTTCTTCCATTTCTACTTGAATAGTAGATGATAAAGCAGAATTTTCATGATCGGAAGAGATGTCAAAATTTTCACATCTTGAAGAAGAAGCTTCCATTTCTGACCTGATTGATGATGTAGGGTCTTTTTTGGGTAATAAAGAGGAGATGATGGATTGGGAATCGACATCATTTTTCAACTCTGTTGTTTCCATAAATTCTTCTGACTTAATTGGAGAAGTATAGACCTGTTGTATTTCAGCAGATGAAATGAAGGTGTCACCATTTGTGCTTTCATCACTGCTTGGTGGGTTACCAATTTCTCCCATGTTGTCTGGATCGATTCCCGTAATTGACATTATGGATCTTTCCAAAAGAGTATTTTAATTTGGGTCTATCTTGTCAATTTGACTGATAGGCAACACATAATCTGTACTCACATGTGTAAATGTATTTACTGGAATCTTCTCCAAACCATAAGGATCATTAACTTTTGTAATCTCCTTTGTTGTGGATTTCTCCCTTCTCTTCATGTAATAGAATTCCGCCTCAATATATTGAGACTCACATGTCTTGAACGGGGCCTTATCACCATAAAATGTCCCAACATGACCATCAAAACTATATTTGAGACATTAATGGTAGGATGAAGGGATATCTGCATGTTCATGTAGCCAGGGTCTTCCAAGAAAGATGTTGAAGGCTGAATATTGATCAACAACCATGAAATCTGAATTGGATACAAGATCTCCAAACTGAGTTCTGAGTGTAACTTCACCCAGTGGTTCTTGTTTATTTTTATCATATCCTTTTAACATCATCGTAGAAGGAGATAAATCAGATTCTGTGAGGCCCAATCGACGAAGTGTACGAATGGGCATGAGGTTGACTCCTAAACCATTGTCAATGAAAGCTCTTTGGAAGTCTATGATATTGACCATTCCAGATAAGAACAAAGGCTTAATATGTCCATGCACAACATTATCTTCGTCTTCATCAATAAAAGATATATTGCATGGAATTTTGTAGGATTATTCTCTATGTGATAGACTTAAGCTGCAGCAATTTCAGTTTCAAACTCTTGAGGACTTGACAAAGCCTCGATGAGTGCTTACCGAAGATCTTTTGATAGATTTAGAGAATCCAAAATTTATAACTTGGCTGGTAATTGGTCCAAGTGTTTCAATACATCATATTTTTGATCCAGAGGTCTGTGTTTCCCAACAGGAATATGTGGTTTAGCAGGTACCTTGGAAGCAGATGCTTTGGAAGTTGATGCATCTTGTATCGAGATAGGAGTTGGTAATATCCATGTTTTTGGAATATTAGACCGATTAGATCCATTTAATTTTTGAGAGGAAGAAGTTGGAACCTTCAACCGGTCTTCCAAAATAACTGTGTCCGGACTGAATTTTCTATTGGTAGAAGAACATTCTTGTTCTTGCTGAGCTCGCTGAAGGGATCTACCATGAGTTTCTGCTACGTACACAGTTCTAGCAGGGGTAGAATTGGAGTAGTAGCTTCTGAAAGATCCATGTCTTCCCCTGTATCCTAAGCCTCTAGAACTTCCTCTTATTCCTTTATTTGATACAGGGAATTCATGCTCATCGAAATCAAAACTGCAACTGGCATATGGATCTGTTAATTGAATCATATTAACAAAACCAAAGATTAACACTTCGTCTGATGAAGACTCTGCCTGATTATCCTGTTTAGGCTGTTCCATTTAGTGGGGCGGTGCCCGTGGATTTGAAGTAGATGGCATGAAGTCTTCCAGAGTCAAAGATAATTTAGGCTTTGACACATACTCATCTTCTTTCTGATTCTTTTTCTATCTCTGAATCATGCCGTTTCTTTGAGGACGTTCCCTCTGACGAAGAGGGTTTTGCCATAACATTCATGGCAGAAGACACAATCAGTTTATTTAATTGTGTTTTCAAAATATGATGAGTTAGATTGATTGTTCTTATGACCATCCAATCATCATACTTCTGTGCATTTTTTCTTTTGACTTCTTTCCATTCTCCATCCTCCTATGGAACTGTAGCAGTAACACATGCTACCTGAGCTGAAGAACCTTTCAGTTTGACTTGTCCCGAGTCGAACATCTTTTAAAGGAGGTATTTGAAGACAAAACACTCTTGGATGAGATGCCCCAACATTTTATAAAGGGGGAAAAAATTGGGACGATCTTCATCTCCTTTCTTGTTTGGCCTCTTGGGCATTGGAAATTGAACCAGATTATTTTACAGAGCCGAAATGAAGAAACCATGAACTTGTTCATTTCGGAAAGAGTATGTTTTGATCTTTAGACCCTCAAATTATTTTTGTCTTTGATCTCTTTGATCATCTGGAAGAAAAGACCATTGTTTTTGGCGCTCAGGAGGTGGATCCCTTCGAGATGATAAAGGTTTTGAGGTAGAAATAGGTACATGTGCTTATTTAAGCATAACTGTAGCAGTTTCTGCTTTACCCATTCTCCTTCCTGGAGCTGATGGAATTACACGAGATTTAGCCTTAGCCTGTATAAGGGAATCTTCAATCTACTGAGCGATTGAAGTAAGATCTTGAAACCCTCCTGTGTATTTCACAGGGATAAATGGCGTGCGTAATTCGTCACGCAGATTTTCCACACAGATTGGTAACAGTTCCTCTTGAGGGACTGCTAGGCTCAGGGAATATGTTAACCCCTTCCAGCGAGCAATGAAATCATAGACTCTTTCATTCTCCCTTTTCATACAGTTTGTATGATCAAAAACTCTTCTCTTTGGAAAAGTTGAACTGAATTGAAGAATAAATCATTGATGGAGATGTTCCCATCCAGTAATTGACCTGGATTTCAAGCTTGTATACCAGACAAAAGCTGGTCCTTGCAAGGTTCGCACGAAGAATCTGAGTTTCACTGCTTCTTGCTGCTCCGGAGTTCCCATCATAGGATCACAACAAGACACGTAATGCGTCAAATGCTATTCAGGGTCACCTGATCCATTGAAAATAGGGAATATAGGGTTTCCAAAATTGGATGGAGGAGAGATTGAATCTACCCATTCGGGGTAAAATTTCTTTTCTGGTTGAACCTGTCCATGTTTCCCTTCCATAGTTTCTAACCGAGATGTTAATGACTCAATAGTACTTATTAACTTTTGAGAAACATTCGGTTGAACATGGACTTGGGTAGGTGAAATGACTGGAGCTTGGACAGAAGTGGTAGTTGGTGCTGCAATTGATGGTAGCACTGCCAACTGTTGTTGCACTTGACCTGTAGGATTAGACCTATGAGGGTGTATTGATATAGGAGGATATTCTGGATCCGTCTCAATGGCTGCAAAAAATTCCTTTGGATGACTGACTCCAGCACGCTTAAGAAGAATACTACTCTGAAGTATTTCTGCATTCAACCATCTTAATTCCTTCATTTCTTCCTCCTGTTGTGCAAATTTTTGCTCTAGTGAGAGCGATTGGCCTTCTATAGAGGAAGAATATGTAACATGATTCTTTCCCCTCCCTTTGTTGGATCCTTTTTGGAGAGGGGGAAGTGGGTTACTCGAAGGATTACCTAGGTTCTGAGTAACCCTTTGATTTCTTGTACACACACCTTCTTCATTTGTGTCGGTACGTACATCTTCTTGAGTAGGAACCTCTTCATCTAAGTCCCCTGAGTGATCCTCATATGGTGGATCAGCAACAACAGCATTGATGACATTGATTGACGCATAACGCATCGCATCCCTTCTATCAGCATTTCTATGATATTGTCTTCTTCTATGTATTTGATTAGACATTGCCTGTTGTTGATTCAATCCCTCGAGAATTTCTTGATGAACCATAATTTGGAGGTAATCTCCGGATAATTTTTCCCTTCATTCATATTGAGGCTTCTTCCCCAATGGAGAAAAGACCGACTTTCTCTGAGTAGGGGATTGATGATTTGAAAAAGTCCCCAGTCCGGTGGACTGGGCTATTCCTGTTGTTCCTGCTCAACTCCTTGAATCCTATTTGTTGATTCTAAGGGTTGGTTTAAAAGATTCTCCAGTCTGGTAAGATGGGGTGGCTCTTGACATGCTATGTATGAGACTTTCTTAAAATATCTCCTGATCTTGCGAACCATAGTCCAGAAATTAGCTGGATGCATTAATCTGTATCAACTTTTATCACCTAGTTAAAAAGACCCTTGGATAATTTCCAACAATTCTATCACTTGATGATGTGTTTTCTCCATTCGAGAGGCCTTTTCAATATTATCGTTTGCTTGATGCAGGATTAATTCAACAACTTGTTCTCTGTATTCTTCATTTTGAGAGGAACTAGTTGAGGCCTATTCTTGTGCAAGATTGTGATTACAAACAAAGCCTGGTATTTGTGGCCGTCCATGGGCAATAACATTTCATGAGACCATTTTTGGCGGGATTTGCTGACTGGAGAGCAACGTGAAATGTAGTGCTCCATGAACACCCCATCCTCTGACATGAATACCATATGGGGTATTGGCAATTAACTGACGCAATCTTCTTATCGCGCCAAGGCATGAATGTTGAAGGGCTCTATTCTTATTTTCAGCCTTCAGATATCGAGAGACTGATAGAGATGACAAATCAATCTGACGTTGTAACCCTTCTATTATCTTAAAATGATTTTCATATTCATCATAAGATAATACTTTCTTTTTCAACTGACAAAGAGTTTTCCATATGTTGAGACAAATATCATGAATTCCAACTTCCATCAACATTTCTGGAATTTCATACTGAGAGTCATCCAGAGGCCAAAACATGACTGGCACTTCACCTTTAGCCAGTTGTTTTCTCATGTTCAGCATTTCCTCTTTATCATTTGATGAAGATTTTTCTACTTGATTTGACAGGAGTTGGTGTTTCCTTATTGCTTCATCAGATTCAAAAAGATTGGTAGAGAAATCATTGATTAAACTAGAAGATGCATGAATTAGGGGTGGTTCGAAGAATGACCTACACCCTGGGCTATCTTCTAATTGAGAAAGTATTTCACCTGCTAGCGATGAAGCTTTAGACATGACTGGTTTCACATTTGCAAGTGCCTCAAGATAAGAGGGCTTTCTCGGCACTACATTGTCCACTGGAGCATTTTTCGGGCAATGTGCATCACTACTACGGAGAAGACTTTCACAGCAAAATTCATCATCATGGGGAGGACCACCACGGTGGGTTACAGCAAAAGATGATATCTCTTGCTCCTTGGTATTCTAACCACACAGAGGGTTCTTGTGGCTCTCATCTGAAGATGAAATTTCAAGATCGACCGAATTGTCATGAAGAAAGCCTTCCTGAGGAAGTGTCTGTTGAAGACCTTCAGAATTAATGTTACCACTATTGGGAAATGAGGGAGTAGAATCTTGAATTCCAACAGATAACTGTCTGAGGGCTTCAAGAACTCCAGCATCAAGCAATGCCTTGTTACAGATTGGATCTTGATCTCCTGACTATGTCGGGCGGGTCTTTTTCATAGACGCCTTCTTACTCACCTTGGAAACCACTTGTTGACGAAAGTGGATGCTCTGAGTAGGAGTATGTGCCTGATCAGGAAATATGGCCAGGTTAGGCTGATGATCTCCACTCAAATCAAGTGTATGTGCCTGACTTGGTTGTCCGTAAAATATGGGGGAGTATGCCCCACAACCCTCTTGGACTGGAACAAATGTCTGTGTCTGTTCCGGAGTGAACTGTTGATCTGTCACTTCACTGGTAGGGATAGATTTATATGTCTTTCCCTGAGATGCCGCTGAAGTTGTTATAATATCTTAGAAAGAGTCCAGAATATGAGCAAGGATTTTCTTTATCTCTTTCACCATTGATAGAATATGCTTGGTGACTTCAGCTGTCGGAACGAGTATATACATCCATTCCAGGCTTGGAGTAGGTGTATGTGCCTACTCCTATCCTCCTTTTCCTATCAGTGAATCCTGATAGTACTCAAGTGTGGGGGCAGAGAGTTGAGTCTGCCTCCTGTTTGTCATCAGAGCTTTCCGACTTACTTCTATGAATGCTACCAAGCGAGACTATTGGTAGGATTGATCTATATTAGCAGGTGTGTGTGCCTGCTGATTGCACTTCGCCGAACGTGGTTGATGAGCTCCATCATATGTATTCAGACGAGTCTTCTGACTAGCTGATGAAGTATAAACAGGTGTGTGTTCCTTCCTATAGTACTCCACCAGAATTACCTGGCGGGATTGGAGTGATGCTTCCAGACGAGTCTGTTGGACAGTGGAATTAAAATGGCCAGGTGTGTGTGCCCGCTCGTTTCTTGCCACAAAGTTAGGTTGGTGGACGTTTTCGGAAATGGAAGAGATGAGAACCTACTCACTGTCTACCGGATTCCGCTTCTGGCAGTTTGTCTTGCCTGCTCGGGTTTGAGGAACCTGAGCCGAATGCCTGGAGTCGGTACCCTCATCATGTGAAGGGCGCACTACCGCACGAGTCTGGCAGCGATTGTTGGTGGGAGCCCTCAGGAAGGGCTCCTGTCTACTTGAATTAATGCCCTAAGGGGCCTGCTCATTTACCTCCTCAAAATAAGGGAGAGAATGGTGATTGCATTCAGGGGATAATGACCCAAAACGGTTGGAGACAGTAGTCCGCACCTCCAGCTTCTTGATCACTGGTCGTCGTTGTCTGAACGACCGGTGCGAGTTGTTCACTTGGAGGGCTTGTCGGGAAGCCTTCAGAGTTGGGATGGTACCATGTTGATGGTACTCCTTAACCAGCGCATTTGATACCCAGCATTGAAGACACTAAGTAGGTGATGGCATCCTCAGAGCGGACGATGATCCAGCTGGAGTAGCAGCAGTGGAATTTGTAGCAGCAGTATTCACAGTTGTGAACTTCAGAGCGGCCACACTTGAAATGGATAAGATCATGGAAAAGAGTGCATGTTTGATATAACAGACGTAATCAAGATAAATTCATCCACTACATCTTTTGGATGAGCACATATGTCAATGATTGTTTTTGTTGGCCCTCTCATTGAGTTTTAAATAGGGGCCTAACAAATTGGTAAAACATCATTTTAACTTGGTTAAGGATTCATGTCGGGTTCACCATTTTTGTTTCCCTCAGAATTCGGGGATGACCTCCTTGATGGGAGGTTCAAACATTCTGATTATTTTCTAATGGGTTTATTCGTAGAACCGGAAACATCCAATGATTCCACATCTATTTGGACCTACTTTCCAATGGTAGGTGATCATTAGTTTGTGGACTGATGAGGCTTAGAAATTTCCATTGGTCGAGAGGATGGGAGGTCGGACTCATCACACCTTTTTGAGGGGAATTATTGTCTATTATGGGAATCTCTTTATAGATTTAAGTTATTTTTGTGAATCCATATTACATTACCAAGTATAAAATGAGCTTTCCTTTAGATTTGACAATCAATGATCGATATGTAGGAAATTTAGGGAATCTTTTATTTGTATTTTAGGTTATTCATTAATAGATAATCATATGTATTTGTTAAATATTCTTAGTCAATGGTATCCTTTGATACATAAAATTATCTTGGTCATTATGATGACCATGCTGGTTTTAAAGCCACTCAGTGGAGCACCTGAAGTTTATTGTCATTCAGAAGGGCATGGATTATTTCAGAGATGGGATCGAACCCGTAGATGGGCTACCTATGTATCCTTTGTTTAGAAAAGGAATCAGAACGCACGTAGTTCGAGTAAGGGAGTATGCTGTTTATGATTGATGGCTCAAAGAAGAATGTCATAATTAATTTTACACTCTAAGCTCACGTGAGTCATGCTCGGTGTGAGAAACAAGAGGTATTGGTAAAAATCAGTCAATTGTGCCCTGAAAGATGCAATCATAAGAAATAAGGTGGGACTTATGTATGTATGACTGCCCCGATAAATGAAGATTTGGATTTTCTTCAGGGAAGAAATCCAGGAACAGGGTCCATAAATGTATATGTGCTTCATGGAGATTTGAATACTCTAGCTTGGGGCTTAATCTTGAAAAGGATGCCCAAATTAGGAGAGTAATTATTATTGGGTTTTTTACTCCTGAGAAGGAATCTCAGATCAAAGGTCAATTAGGACTGGTTAAGAGGAATTAAGACTAGGGATTACTTCTGAAAAGGAGGCCCAGGTTAAGAGACTTCTAAAATTAACGGACTTGGGGATTACTCTTGAGGAGGATGCCCAAATTAGGGGACTGGGCTTACACCTGAAAAGGATGCCCAGGTTAAGAGAATTACGGTTGGGGCTTACTCCTGAGGAGGATGCCAAAATTAGGGGACTAGGGCTTACTCCTGAAAAGGAGGCCCAGGTTAAGAGAATTGTGTTTGGGGCTTACTCCTGAGAAGGATTCCCAAATTAGGGGACTGGCGCTTACTCCTGAAAAGGAGGCCCAGGTTAAGAGAATTATGGTTGGGACTTACTTATGATGAGGATGCCCAAATTATCGGACTGGGGCTTACTCTTGAAAAGGAGGCCCAGGTTAAGAGAATTATGGTTGGGGATTACTCTTGAGGAGGATGCCCAAATTAGTGGATTGGGGATTACTCCTGAAAAGGAGGCCCGGTTAGGAGAATTATGGTTGTGGCTTACTCCTGAGGTGGATTCCCAAATTAGGGGACTGGGGCTTACTCCGGAAAATGAGTCCCAGGTTAAGAGAATTATGGTTGGGGCTTACTCCGGAGGAGGATGCCCAAATTTGGGGACTGGGTATTACTCCTAAGGAGGATGCCCAGATTTGAGAATTATGACTGGGGCTTATTCTTGAAAAGGAGTCCCAGTTTAATGAGTTCTCTCATCTTAAAGGATAAGGTTGAATGAATAAAATCTCAATCTTTAGTGACATAAAGATGTGTAAATCACTAGGTTTTGAGAGATATTCCATAGAGTTCATTTCATATAAGGAATTAAAGTCAGGAAATCATGCCATAAATGGCTTTGAAGAGTTTCTTGAAGACTTAATCTTGAATAGGAGAGGTGGAATGGCTTAAGAGGGGTGAAATGGGCAAGAAGGGCACCCAAAAAGGTAGGGGCGCGCAAGTCCGGGCAAGCACGCAGGTACTGCATGGGCGCGCAAGACCTGGTCGTGCAGGTATACCTGCGTGACATATGGTTACTTTCTCGATTGTTAACCAACAGGGTAATACATGAGAGACTCTTGGTTAAAGCCTTTCGAATCATCTTAAGGTTCTTCCAGAAGAGGGTGCCCAAGTTCTATTGAAGGAGTAAGGCGGCGCGCAAGTGTGACCATCTCCCTTAAAGGTTGGCCACTCAGGCACACAAGTGTTGATGAATTTCAACACTTAGGCCTTCCTCCCCCTCTTTAGATCTTCCGTTCTAGGTATGAAATTACCTTAGAAGTGTTTCAGAATCTTTGAGAAGAGACTAGGGTGCCAGGAGCTTAAATCTAAGATTCTGAAAAAAATCCCTCCTCGAATGGGGGGGCCCACAGGGTCTATTTATAGGCTGAAGAAGACCCGGGCGGTTATCCTTTAGGGCGCGCAAGTGACTTGCGTGACCATTATATGTCGCGCAAGTGGACTTGCACGACCATGAGGGAACTTGGGCGACATATGGGCAATGTTCTCTTTGTTCACCCCTTTGTCAATTTTTTGATGTTTCTTCAAATGATGAATCAATTTGGATTAAGCTATTTACCTTTTCAAATCTTTAGATTCTGAGACGAAAGGAGCGTCAACAACCGCATACAATTCATTGATGGGCAGGCCATGGCTTCACCTGCATGTGGCGGTCCCCTCATCGTGTCATCAGTTCCTCAAGTACTCCCTTAATGGTTGAGTAGGCATACTCCAAGGTGATGCATCTTATTTTTCCACTTGTGAAGCCCATTATCTGGACTTTGACTATTACAAGATCAAGGATAAGCAGATTCTGGAAAGTGAGGTTACGCCCACCCAGGTCACAAGTGACCCCTAGGTAGGTCTAGATGATGCCTATGTCCTCCCAATCCATCAATTGGAGGCCATGACCCCTGAAATGGGGCAATGATTTGTTGTATTGGGTAAAATAGGAAGGTATATTTCCATGTCCAAGCGATGGTGGAAAATCACCTCATACTCCTACACAAACCAGGTTAAGGTGATTTTGGAACCTCCTACCCCCGTACGATATCAGGGTGTCATCCCCATGGCAATGAAAGTACGTCATACGTGTCTGTTTCTACAGGCTGGGATTAACTGACTCAAGCTAACGTGCCACTACTACTTTGATATCATCAAGCATGGCCCCCTAGGTCGAAGGCCAGATGGCATTGGATCGACTGCCTTCATCGTTATGGTCTCAGCAGCACGTGAATGTCCTGATGTGCTATCCACTATTGTCCAGGGTGGTACCAGCCTCCCATCAGGTTCCTTCAACCAAAGGGAATCCTCACCTACTGAGAATCCCTCCTTTTCAGGTGAATAGGAGGATTTGTAGGATGCTCCCCCTGCCTTTGAAGATGGCGTTCTGCCACGGTCGATGAACTGGTATAGGTGAACCTTGGTAGCGAGGCAGATCTGAGACCCACGTTGATCAGTGCCGCTTTGTCCCTCGAGGAGCAGCAGTGGTACGTGGACTTCCTTAAACGTCACTGTGATGTGTTTTCCTGGAGTTACAACAAGATTCCAAGACTAGATACTCAGGTAGTCATCCACCGTATCGGTCTCCCGACAAACCATCACGGGTTCAAGTAGCATCCAATAAAGATTCACCCTTCTCACGGTTCCATGGTCCTGGATAAAGTTGAAAAGATCATCAAGGAGAACATTGTCAAGGAGGTCTAGTAACTTAAGTGTCTAGACAATATTATGCCAGTGAGAAAGATGAATTGACATATTAGAGTCTATATTGACTTCTAAGATCTCAATTGTCACTATCTAAAGGATGATTTTCCCCTTCTGGTGATAGAATTGTTGATCGACGCTATGCCCGTGTTCGAATCCCTCTTCTCATGGACGACTACTCTGGATATAATCAGATTCGGATGGCCCCTGAGGACGAAGAGTCCACAACTTTCAGGGCACCCAAGGTACTTTCTGTTACCAGGTTATGCCCTTCATCTTGAACAATGAAGGTTCCACCTATTAGCGGTCCATGCATCGCATATTCAATACAATCCTTTGGGACTTTGGTGGAGTGCAATGTGGATGATCTGGTGGTAAAATCTCACCAGTGTCAGAACCTTCTCATGGACCTTGAGAATGTGTTAGGATTCTTCTGTTCCTGTAACTTGAAGATGAACCCGTTAAATTTTTCCTTTGGGGTCACTTCCGGGATGTTTCTTGGCTTTGTTATCAGGTACCGAGGCATCGAGATCGACCCAGAGAAGATCACAGAAATCATCCAGATGACTCCCCCAAGGAATATTTGGGAGCTTCAAGGTCTCCAAGGACACTTAGCCTACATACGTCGGTTCATTGTGAATTTGGCTGGAAAGTGTAAGCCCTTTTCTCGACTCATGAAGAAGGGAACTGCTTATGAGTGGGATGAGGAGTTCCAGACTGCATTTGATGAAATCAAACAGTATCTGCTCCAGCCTCCGGTATTGATGCCACCTATCTCTGGGAAGCCATTAATCCTCTACATGACTGCCCTGGACAGATATCTCGGCACCCTTATCACCCAGAATAATAACGAGGGGACATAGAACACTCTCTACTACCTCAGACTCATGCTTCTCGATACAGAGACCAGATAATCCCCCATCGAGAAGAGCTTCCTTGCGGTCGTATTCACTGTGCAGAAGTTGTGACATTACATGTAGCACCATGAGGTACAGCTGGTATCTCGGGTAGACCCGCTAAATTACATTATGAATCGCCCCATGTTGACCAACCGTCTAGAGCGATGGGCGGTGATCCTCCAGTAGTCCGACAATAGGTTCGTGCCTCAGAAGGCTATCATGGGGCATGCATTGGAAAACTTTCTAGCTTCCCACCCAACCTCTGTGGTCCAGTACCTAGACTTGGATTTTCCTGATGAGGCAATCCTCTCGGTTGACCATGTCGTTCCACGTTGCCAGATGCACTTTTATGGTGCCTCCTAGGGTCCCACTGGTAGGAGGCTCAATGATCCTAGTCTCAACAGAGTGGGCATGGGTATCGTCTTCATTACCCCAGTTCAAGCCATTCTGTCGTACTCATTCATATTTTCAGAAGGCTGCACCAACAACGAGGTAGAGTATCAGGCTTTATCACTGGCCTCGAGCTGGCCCTCAAGATCGATGTACCCCATTTGCATGTGAAAGGGGATTCCGAGCTAGTCATCAAGAAATTAAATGGTGGTTATGTTGTCAGGAATCTAGAGCTTGAACAATTTTTGGAGTGCACCCTCCATCTAATGGCCCAGTTTCCTTCTCGACTAGTGGTTACCCATGTCCCTCGGTCACAGAATGGTCGAGCGGACACTTTGGATGGCTTAGCTGCATCACTTGCAGAGCCCGAGAAGGATGATCTAATTATACATGTGGCACACTAGAGAGTCATATCCCCCTTCACCCCAGAGGATGACGATGGCCTACGAGTTTTCCATATTATCGCCAGATCCTCCATATTAGGACTGCTAGGCTCGTCAGATCCAGTGGTTGAATTGACATCCAAATGGAGAGCCCCTTTTGTCAAGTACCTCCAAAATGGTTGCCTCCCAGCTAATCAGGCTTAGCGCAAGCGAATCTGATGTCATGTGTTACAGTTTTCCCTCTAGAGTGGTCCCAGTCTTAAGCATATCCTCTATAAGCTCGGTTTCGATGGTGTTCTCCTCAATTGAATCCAAGGATTCGATATTCCACAGGTCATGCAAGAGGTTTTTTTCGGTTCCTGTGGTGCCCACCAGGCTGGGCTGAAGCTGTCCCATCAGATCTGGAGACTAGGGTAATTATGGCCCACTATGATCCATGATTGTATCGAATTTTCCAAGAGATGTCACACGTTCCAAGTTCATGCTAACTTCCTGCATTGGCCGCCAGAACATCTCCACTCCACCAAGTACTCTTGGCCATTCGCAGTGTGGGGACTCGATGTCGTGGGACCATATCCACCGACGACAGCTCGCCAATGCAGGTTTATCCTGACCGCCACGAATTTCTTTTCCAAGTGGGCAGAGGAAATTCCACTAAAGGATGTCAAGGAATGTTCCATTGTTGACTTTGTGAGCACCAATATCATCCACCGGTTTGGGGTTTCCCACGCCGTTCTCACTGATAACAAAACCAACTTCCGAGTATCCGAGCTGAAAAATTGTACGCCAAGTACAATATCTGTTTGAACCATACCTCCCACTATCACGTGCAGGAAAATGGAAAGATTGAGGCATTCAACAAAACCCACTCTAATATTATATTGAAAATAGTTGTCCAGAACAGGAAGAGTTGGTCGGACAAGCTCCCCAACGCCCTCTGGGCTTATTGGACGACTACTCGTAACTCTACCCAGGTGACCCCTTATTTCCTAGTGTATGGGGCTGAGGCCATCCTGCCCATTGAGATCCGGCTGCCTTCATTACGCACTGCCATCTATGAACAGAAGGCGCCAGATAGAGTGGCTGAAATCCATCTAGCTGAATTGGAAGAACTTGATGATAATAGGCTTTGTGCCCTGCACAATCAGGAAAGACATCAGAATAAGATGGCTAGAGCCTTCAATAAAAAGGTTCTCTTCTGCTCTTTTCTGCAAGGCGAACTGGTATTGGCCCTCTGAGTGCCAATGATCCCTGGCAGGAAACCAACAAAGTTAGAGCCCAAATGGGAAGGACCTTACATATTCCACCGAGTTTACCCCAATGGAGCATACTCCCTAGTAACCATGGATGGTGAGTGCATAACTCCTCCCACCAAAGACAATTTTCTCAGGAAATACTTTTCCTGAGCCTAATGGTCCGACAAGACCTTAAATTGGATGGTCCCGCATGACCCTAAACTGCATGCTGGTCCCGCATGACCCTAAACTACACGCTAGTCCTGCATGACTTTAAATTGTGCATCGTCCAACATGACGTTAAACTGCATTTTGAGAACTACATATGGCTTGATTCCTATCCACATGGGATACCTAAGAACGCTTAGATACCTAGTCTTGAGTCCAGCCCCAAACTCTTCTTCTTTACTATCACCCATGGGTATAGTTCTCTCGGAGGATCCTCGCATGATATGATGTAGGCTTCCTCATCCCCACTCATACCAGGATTGTAATGGTCACACCTGGTTCCCACTCCCATTCCTCTATCCTCCCACGTCTTTACTGCACGACGTTAAACTGCATGGCCTTTAAGAAATATGTTTGGCTTGATTACCATCCTTATGGGATACGTAGGAACGACCGAACATTTTATCTATTGGCCAAGCCCAAACGCCAGAATCTTCCACCCGGGTCAAGATGTTTGGTAGGGGTGCAAACGTTTTCCATAATACACATCGAGCTAACCTCAATCCGTCCGTACGTCCCACTCCCTAGAGATGTTCGCCTCTTTTAAATATGGGTACAACTATTCTTTCACCCACTTCTTGACTTGGATTCCATCACCTTCCCCGTCTGGAAGGGCCCCTGAATGGTATGGATTCTAGTCCTAAGGGATCTCTCTTACAACTTCGGGCCAACACCCTTGAGGATGTCGAGAAACAAGCTGATACAAGTCCCATGTTTTGAATATGGTCAGTAGTCGATGCTCATTTTTTTCTCCTGTTTCAGGTCACTATAGGAACGTTGTGTTTCGAACATGGTCAACATCCATCCTGGATCATTAGGGCCACTCCAAGAGGTCCCAAACATCAAGTGTAGTGGTCCATTTTTCCCCATTATATCTCCAAGCGACGAACTCCCTATGGGAGATGCCAACTGTCAAGACCCTTGGCCTTTTTGGGCCCCTAGACAAGGATGTCTCTTATGGGATTATGCAGTGTGGTATGGGATAATGTCCTCATTCACATCGTATTTCTCACCATGTCGTAAACTTCCCTTGTTTGGGGTATCCTAATCCCCTCCTTGTCCTCATTGTAAGACGTTAAACTGCAAGTTGGTTAGGCCTTCCAGACCAGGGCCCAACCTCAGGCCCCTCAACCTTTTTTGGGCACCCGGCCCAAGTTCTTACCTGGAGCATACGGTGTGATGCGGGATTATATCTTCATTCCCATCAGGTTATTCTTTGTGCCATAAAACCCCCTCATTAGGGAATTCTACCCCCGGGTGTCTTCAAAACCCACATGTGGCTTGATTCCCATCCTTATGGGATACGTAGGACCACCCGAATGTCTAGACTTCGGGTCCATCCCCATCTCCCAGAAATCTCCATTTCACTTGGGCCCCTTTTCCTACCCTCTCCTTCCTGTACACCTTCTTCACCCTCTTCTGCGGTTCACCAATGTGCCTAACGTTATTCTAGTTTAGTACTTGGAATGTCAGACTCTACTTGGACATGCTTCCACCCTCTTTTCAGGCTTTGTGTTCCCCTTCATTAGGGATTCCATCAACTTTCACACCCAAGGGGACCGCCGAGTGTCATGGATGCTAGGCCTAAGGTCTCTCCTACTATTACAGGCCAACGCCCCCGAGGTTCGCAGACAACAAACTGATACAAATCCCGTGTTGAAAATATGGTCATTGGTCAATGCTCATTTATTATTCCCATTTCAGTCAAACGTGATATAGATACTGCATTTCTTCCATGGTCAACAGTAATCCTTCATCACCACGCCATCCACATTAATCCCAAAATGTCAATTACATGATTCACATCCTTCTCCACCTCATCATGCCCAAGTAGAACTTTAAAACTCTTGGTACTATTCCTCAATGTGTATCCGCACGTTGGGAGGACCAAAGTTGGGATAAGAGTGTCATTCGGGGCTCCGCACCGATTTCACTTTGGCGTGTGTTCTAGGTATTTCAATAGACATCATCCTCTCTTGTTTACCACACCGAGTTTAACTCACGTGGGATTAGGGATTGGGTTGAGGTCTGCACTTACTTGGAGGGTTTTTATTCTTCTATGGTCCAAGCTCTAAGACCATAAACTAAGATCTCATTCAGAACTACATGTGGCTTGATTCCCATCCTTATGGTATATGTTGGACCACTCGGACGCCTCGTTTTTTATTCCAGCTCAGATGGGAGCTATTTTCTACTTCCCCTTTCCCTCTTACCCCTAATTGGGCCACTTGGCCCAAGGTTCCCCTCTCGGAATTGCGTACGGTGTGATATGGGATCATCTCCCCCTTCATGTTGGGTATGTTTTATTGCACCGTACACATTACCCATCTAGCATCGTCTCTACTATGTTTGCACTGCATGACGTTAAAATGCATGCCTGGTCCTATCACATGACCCTAAATGGTGACATTATCATCCTGGACGCATGACGAAAAAACGGCACTGCATCATGATGTGCTCACTCAAGGGGGAACCATGTTTGGTATTGGGCACACGCCATACCATTTGTCAATTCCTGTTACCTCTTGATTCATATGGTGAGGCCACGGCCTGCTACCCTAGGCCTATCACTACACAACAAAGAAAAACCACTCACCTTAATGTACAAACAAGATTTATCAAATTCTTCTTCTCTTGTTGTAAGGGCCACGCCCGCACATCCCTTTTTTCCCTGGCACTGGTACCTTACCATGAAACCCCAGGAACTACATACAGCATGATCCCCATACTCATGGGGTACGTAGGAATGCTTGTTCACTTTTCCTCAGGCCCAAATCAACTCTCATATTCAGTCCCTCGTCCTAAGACTTTTTCAAGGAACATGTGGTGGCTGGAACCCCCGATTACCATTCACCTCGGGTTTTTGTAGTTACCCCACTACGTGTCTCCCACATTTCCTACCACCCATGGTCCGAGTTCTATGACCCTAAACTAAGATATCCCTATTGGAAGGGACTCAAATCCCTCTATATAATATGTCTCGTTGCCGTATTCATATGCATTTTGACAAAGATCCCGATGTGTGGAATTTTCATGGGGTCATTCCCCCCATTCCATGTCCAAGCTTCATGAGCTCACTATTTGGATCCTCATACTCTTCCATATCCGAAGAGACCCCCTAAAGGCCTTGTCCCATACTGCATCGACTCACCTACCATCCTGGGCCAACGCCCCTAAAGATCATGGATGACATTTGCGACCGGCCCCGTGTTTCAAACATGGTCAACCGTCGACCCTCATCTATCTATCCCCATTCCAGGCTAACGCGATGTGGATGCTGCGTTTATGCCATGGTCAAAATTCATCCTACATCGTCACACCACCATCATTTTTGTCCATATTTAGAGCATCATGTTTCACACATTTCCACTTCCTCATGTTAAAGTGGAATTCCGACATACTCGGATTTATATCTTCACGCGTCAAGGTGCGCTTCATGGGAGGGTTAGAATCATTGGGAAGGTATTCAATGAGTGTACCTTCACCCTAACATGCGCCTTCCTGTGTTAGGAAAGTCCCACCACTACTTCTTGTTTCCCACACCGAGCACGACTCACGTGGGCTTAGTAGTTTTGGTAGGATGTGTACTGGCGTGGCCAGGCTTCTCATTGTCCCACATGATGTTAAACTGCGCACTCAGAATTACATATGGCTTGATTCCCATCCTCATGGGGTATGTAGGAACTCTCAACCACATTTCTTTGGGCCCAGCCTAATTCTCACTCTTGGTCCCTCGACCTAAAGAGTTTCCTCTGGGGATATGTGGTGTGATTTGGACTCCAAGTCCTCATTCACATCAGTTTTATAGCTACCACACCACATACTCCATGGGATCTTCCCATTCACTCCACGTCCTATTGTATGACATTAAAATGCAAGAGTCTATAAGTCCTCAACGCATGAAACTAAACTAAGGTTCTACACAGAACAAGTTCAGGACGCCCCATGTTAGTCATGGGATTCACCAAATCCTCGGCCAGAGAGGAATTCACCTGTCAGTGTTGGTCTATGATTACAATGCGCTTCTAGAACTATGTACGACATTATTCCCCGTCTCATGGGATATATGAAGACAACCTGGTATTTTTCTTAGGGTCAAGCCCGAGGAATCATAAAGTATTGTTCCTTCCCATTTCCGACCCCCTGGCCTGACCCCTCGTGGGGAACCGTGAAACTGCAATTTTTCCCTAAACATGTTTGGGATGCCCCAAGATGACATTGGGAAGTGACAGATCCCTCGTAAGAGAGGCCCTATCTAAAAGAAGGAATTATCCATGAACAAACCGATGCGATCATCTAGTGTGCTCCCACCACAATGGAGTAACTTCGAGAGTGTTGGATTCTGTTTGAACAAACCCTCACTCCACATTCCACGCTTTGCATGCCCCTTATTTGGACCCTCGTCCTCTTTCACATCTGGACAAACCCCCTAACAGTATGGATCCTCGGCCTATGGACCACCTATTTTCCTGGTCCAACGTTTCGAAAGGCTAACAGATGAAATTTTTAGTCTAGTCCCATGTTTCGAACATGGTCAATGGTCGACCCTCATTTTCTATCCCCACTTCAGGCTAATGCAATAAGAATGTTGTGTTACGAATACAGTCAACAGTTATTCTTTATTGTCATGTCGCCACTCCCCACAACGTTGCGAATCTTGGGTATTGTGATTCACACCTCCCATTCCCACCTCTTCAGATCGATTCAGTTCCCCTGGCGTTACCCCATTCGTGCACAAGAGCATGCTCGGAAAACGGTAATTCGGATGTCCTGAGAGCTTCATTCTCCAGTCAGGTCTCTCCCATTTCCTCTCGAAAATCCGGATCGGTTTTTCAAACCCCAGATGCCCGAATTTTGGTTTTCACTCCTACATTTGGATGTAGTGATAAGGTGTTCATCCCTTGTTTCTCACATCGGGCCCGACCCATGTGATCTTAGGGAATGATCACTGGACGCATTGTGAACAACCGAGGATTTTGGGGATTTCCCTCAGAATTCGACCCTTGATTTTTTCGTGGATCCATGTCTGAGGGGGGCATTTGTTGGCGCCAAAATTCAGGACAAAAAGAAATCCCCAAAAAGGCCCCACAGACTGCCTCGCGAAGCCACTTCATGGATTCTCCTCAGCACCGCGGCCTCCGTGAAGTAAAGAAGGCGGGAGTCTCTATGAAGGCATTTGACGTTCGCAAACCCTCCACGAAGAAGAGGAGGAAGGACGCTCTGTGGATGAATTTGACGTTCGGAATGATGCCGCAAAGCAATGAGGCGGGATGCTCGGTGACCCCATTTGACGTTCGCGACCCGCTGTGAATCCCCCAAGCCCCTCTTCGCGTCGCATGAGCTCCGCTCCACAGCGCCTCTAGCCTATAAATATCGGGCTCCCGCTGAGCTCATGAGATGGACAATCTGACCATTCAGCTTCCCAGCTCCCGAATCGTGAATCTGTCTTATGCTCAGTGAACTATGAGATGTGCGAGGTACTTCTTCTTCATGAAGTGCCTCCCCATTCTATTGTTTTAATCACCTCTTTCGAGAGGGATTCCCTTCGCAAAGCCTAAGGGATTTCGTGAAGGAATAAGCTCCCCAAGGGGGCCTGGGTCGTCGCGGAGTGTTTATGATTTGAAAAACACCCTTCATGTACACATGATCCACATGCTAATGAAGGGTCACTATACCTCACGAATCACATAGCTTCCCAACACCCTGCTTCGTGAGGAACATTTTCTCCACGAGGTTGTGCTCCTCAAATGCCCTTCCACTTCGCGAAGCACCTCCCATTAGTACCTCCACCCCATGATAAGGCTAAGGCACCCCACTTCGCGAAGCACACCCCTTCGCATGTTCCCTCTGCCATGTGGAGCGACAGAGTTCCACAAGGCCCCTGCCTATAGACCCCTCTGGTTGGAAAATCCTTTTCCCATCAGACCCTCCAGGTTTGCACGATGTGACTTCAAAGTCCCCTGGACGATACCACCCATTGTGTTTCTTCGCCTAATGCTTCTTCGGATAGGCACGCTAATGGATATTTCTTCTTTGCATAGCCACACTAACATGGACCCCTCGATGGTTCTCTCTGTGACACCCCCTTAGTATGGGGTTGTCGGTGCCTTCCCTCCCACAAGGAGTATAGGGTACCAGTTATGTAATTCATAGGGGTGTGGAGCAAACCCACCTCGTCCGAGCTATAGGATGTTAAACTGCAAAGCACCTTCATCATCAACACATGACGTTAAACTGTGGCCTGTTATCATGCCTCCCGCGTAGGGTTTCCCCACCTTGGGAACTCTCCACGCACCCTAGCCTCTAGAGGGGATGATATCCTCTTTTATGGAGTGGAGTTTGTCCGTAGAGAAGGGGAGCCATCTTGGTGAGATCCCATAGATTTTCTTGCAGGAGGCAGCACTCCTGCTCCTCCTCACCTCCTCGGTGACGTGACCAGTGGAGGTCATATAGGGAATAGGTCTCCTCCTTTCTTCGGTCCCAAATCCCTCTCCCACTGCGCTTTGTCACCATCGGGCCTCCATCTCAGAGTAAGTCCCAATCTAACTCTCCCTGGTCCGCTCCACGCATAAGCCCCACTCCACATCCCATGAACACACCTTTCTTGACTTGATTTTCAGGTCTCTTCTCCCTCTTGTTTCTCATACCGAGAACGACTCACGTGGGCTTAGAGTAAGCAGCGACCAAGACAACACCCCCCGTCCTGTATGATGTTAAACTGTATTTTCCCCCTATCCCGCATGACGTTAAACTATACACCCAAACTACAAGTACATTCATCCATGTCAAGGCATGGTATGTAGGGAGCCTCCACAAGGTTCAATCCCAACAACCATTGGCCACGACCATCGCTGTGTCGGTGTTCCAAGCCCCATTAATAACTTGGGAATCCTAGAGTGTAACCCCCACACCATCCTGATCTACGTGGTCTTTGATCCATGTCAAGGAATGGTACATTGGAAGCCTCCCTGAGGTTCAAGCCCGCCATCCACCTGGACCAAGGTCCTTATTCACGTCGGTTCTCCAATACTCCATCCTGAACTACGTGGTCTTGGATCCATGTCATGGCATGGTACGTAGGAATCCTCCCTGAGGTTCAATCCCATCACCCATCGTACCCCCAGTCCATCTTCATGTCAGTTCGCTAACACACACCATCCCAAACTACGGGGACTTTGATCCATGTCAAGGCATGGTACGTAGGAAGCCTCCCTAAGGTTGATGTCCGTCACCCATCGGACCCCCGATCCATCTTCACGTAGGTTCCCCGACACACACCATCCTAAACTATGGGGACATTGATCCATGTCAATGCATGGTATGTAGGAATCCTCCACGAGCTTCAAGCCCACCACCCGGTCATTCCAACCCCCTTCATGTTGGTTCAACCCCATCTCGCATGTCATTAAACTATATTCCCATCCAATTCAGAACTACGTGGTATTTGATCCTTTCCAAGGCAAGGTACAAAGGAAGCCTCCATGAGGTTCAATCCCACCACTCGGTCCTTCCGACCTCCTTCACATCGGTTCACCAAACATCATCCCATCCTGAACTACGAGGACTTTGATCCATGTCAAGGTATGGTACGTAGGAAGCCTCCCCGAGGATCAAGCCCAAAACCAACGTCCATACTGATTCTTACCTACGCCGCCACATCCCGGTGAGATCATGCCATCTCATTCCCTCCCACAGCATTCACAAAGCTTCCCACATGTTGGTCCCAATATCAGTGTTCCCCCCAAGGGGGTTCTTCCTCCTGATCCACTCTAATTGGTGTTCCGATCAATAACATCTGTCTCTACTGGATGATAAACTTGTGGTATAACCTGTGTTAAACATAAGAAGCTAAGGAAAATCATAGATACATGTCCATGGCATACAATTCCCCGCATCCAATGTAGGATGTCTCGGGCTTCTGCACCCTCGAGAAGCCCTATAATAAGGGACAGAAGAAAGACACACCAATCCCTAACGTCCAGACACGCTTGTGATGCCCAGTGTGACTACTCCCCTAACCGAAGGATTCTGCCCCAACCAGACCCCTTGGAATGTCCTAACAGAAGAAGCATAATTAACTGGTGTCCAGGAAGATATGGCACCAGGAAGAGTTTCACGAACAACGTATTAAATATATGAGGGAGACCCAGACTAGGTGACAAGATCTGAGGAGGAATCCATAGAAGGAAGAACCGACATTCCATCATCCCATTTAGATGAAGGAGCAAACATCCCTGAACAAGGAACGTATGTCTCCCACCTTTTTATAGCAGGAACGCGGGGTAACAAAAGCCTCACATGTTGCACTCAAGCAGACGGACGTGTGCGCCCCGACGAAAGCGTCTGAAACATGGTTCAAGTGCGATTGAACCCTCGAATTCATGGTGGTTGCAAGAACGACATTTTGGATGGATATTTATATATGGATATTTATTTATTTAAATTTATTGGATGATTCCAACAAATATAGTAGGCTATATTCATCGTGATTTTTTATGGGAGTGGTGTGATGAGATGAGTTGAGTCGTGTGGGGTTCGAGTTGCCATAATTCGGCCACCAACAATGGATTGAGAATTAGCAGCCCTAAATATTAGAATCCCTCTATGATTAAAAATAGAAATGGTAGAATTAGTGGTTTGGGGTATATTCATGAATCTCTCCTACGAATGTGAATGAAATCCTAACTACACATTGTGTAATGTGATGAACACATGTCGTGTTATCCCATGGATATAGTTGTCATGGTTATGGAAGAAATAAATATCACACACCTTTTGAGACTCCAAACATTTGGTGTGAGTTTATTGTAGTGGTATGACATGTAAACTTGGAGTACACGGGCATGGGAATACCCTAGAACATGGGAATGAACAGTTGCACATACACGACATGAAGATGAAGGGCACAACCCAAAGTACATGAGCATGAACAAATATACATATTCATCTGCTGAGGTACATGGGAAGACACTAGTATTCTAATACATGATATGTTCATATAGTAAATTCTATTTAGTCCCACGTAGACAACAAATGCATGTATTGTAAAGGACATGAATAGGTGTCCATGTGAGGGTACACACCATGTGACCCGAGATACACACTATGTACAACTATCATACTTTTCTACCTTCCATATCTTTATATTATGGACTTAGAATAGGAAATATCAGTAGAATATCATGACTGGTCATGAACTTATAATATAGTGGTTTCTTTCATTTGGGCATATGATATATGATGTGAGGTTTTATGGGAATCATTCTTCATCATGAAATGCCTAACTAGTGGAAATGACGAAGGAGGATAATTGGAGTGATGTCATGTTTGGTACTCCCAGGTTGCAGTTGGGTGTGGGTCACACAAACTCTTTATAGAAGTTGTGTTGTTACTACCCTATATTATATTAGGAATTAGTCATCTATCTATTGAGTGTTTCTCCCTCTTCTTCAAGATCAAGTACAAATTCAGTCCTCCATTAGAGTTTTCATTTAGTTGGATATGGATAATAGTGGTGAAGTGTGGGCCCCTCCACACATATTCCTGTAAGGATGTAATTAATTTTGGGAATCAAAGATAGAGTTTTAGAGATTCTGTCAGACTCATCAACATTGGTTGGTATATGAGATAGAGATTCCATTTCTCTCATTTCTGGGACTCTTTATGAGCATATATAACGGGTTTTTGTTTCCATCTTGTTATGGATAAAGATAAGTTGTACTATATCTTTCTATTTATCCTTTTTTGGATTTTTGGGAATCATACTAGGTATGTATACAATTACCACTATATGGTATTTTTTACACACATGTCATTTCTTATGTAGATAATAGATAGATTAGAGGTGATATCGGTGGAGCTTAGTGATACATATGTGAATTGTCCACATTTGGTTGTTGGGCTAGGAGATCAAGAGAAGGTATCTCTTCATCTTTCATTTTTTATCTTATTGTTTTCATATTGGGACCAAATTTCATTTTGGTCAGGTATTGTTTCCCCGTTTTATACTTTCACCTCATATATTCGTACTCTTCTATATTCCAGAGAGATTATTGAATGTATAGTAATACTATATGTATTCTTTTTTTTTCAACTATATTTTCATGGAATGGTAGTGTGTGTTCTTATAGGTGATTACTATAAAGCCTCACATTTCATTTATGGATTCTTAGAACTTGTAACTATCCCCTTGCCTATAAGATGTGGTCTTGTAGTTTTCACACAAAGCTTGTTGCTGGATAGGTAGGACCTAGTTGGTCGATTCATAAAGTAGTGGTATTGGTATAAGAATTATATTGGTATGAAATTTTGGTTCTACTTCTTGAGACTATTCCACGTATATATGTATATTCATATCTTACCATTTTATGTCTTTGTCACCTTCAGGATACCTCCACCAAGTCATTCATCCAGGTTACTTATATAGGATCATGGAAATGATTCATTGAGTTATGAGGCCAAAGATCATGGGACATCTCATGAGGTGTTTCCTCTTGTTGGGTTGGAGGTAGTTCCACCTCTGGTCAAGAATCAATTAAAACTAGTAGGTTGGGATAATGATGTGTCAAATCTTTCCTTGCTCCATGAGATCTAGAATTATATACACTGAGGTTCCACAGTGAGCTAGATCCATATGAATTAGAGGCTTTTCTTGAGTTGGTGGTCTTATTATTCATACTTCTTCTATACCTAACTGAACAGATGTTTGTACTTGATGTCTTCCATGTTTATGGGGAAGTAGAGAATTGGTGGAGTCTGATGATACATTCCCATGACGAGATGATTCTCCCATGTTCATACATCTTGTATCTATTTCATAATGGGTATTTCCACATGTTTCTTCATACTATATGGGTTCCAAATCTTCTTGAGCTTCAGTAGGGAGATATGATGGTTTATGAGTACATTTTGAGTTTCACTGACCTCACACATTACTCCTATGGTATAGTGTGATATGGAATCTTTCGTCCATAAATATTTGAAAAGGTTCATTATATAGACATCTTTATAATTTTGGTCTCTTTGTACATAGTTTCTTATATGTGGATGTTGGTTTGGGACACAGTTTCAAATAATTTTCTAAAATAGGGAAGTTTGGTTTTTGGGGTTAGTGGTGGATATCATATGGATGATACGTCTACAATAGATAGATGGCATTAGATTTCAATGTCCTGTCACAAGATGCATTATCATACACGGACATAGACATTTAGGTTAGTAGATTATGGATCATATAAAGAATTTAGTCATCAAGGTTAGACTCGATGATATTATTGTGATGGAAGAGGTAGGATGTATCATGATTTCTTAACCCTTCCAACAAAGTGGGACATGCAGATATTGGATGGACCACTATGGGAAAGGAAAAACGGTGATCAGAGATCTTCCAGACAAAGTATGGGTGGCACCCATGGAGGTGATACCTATAGAGGAGATGTAAAATCTCTTGAGGGATGATCTATAGGTGGAGGGTGATTTTACACGATGCTTCCACCACTACCACTAGGTGGACCATTCAAGGATTAGAGTGTGATGGTCTAGGATGTGCGGAGTTTATGCTATGGAGGAATTTTACTAGGCTAGGCATGAGATGATTTGAGATAAAATATGTGAAATTTATACTATTGACCCAATAATAGTAAGCCCCAGCACGAGTCATTACTTTATCACCGTATCCATCTTTTAATATATTAATCTTCACATTGAAATCTTAGCCTATTGGAATCTACTAGAGGTTCTTACCTGGTAAAATTATATAATATCCCATAACTTTTGATAGTGTGAAATAAAAATCAATGGAGAGAGTTTCTTGTGGGGTCTCTTGGTTTTATGATGAAACCTTATAGCTTTATCTTGATTAACAACTTTTTATCCATGGCTCATACCGATATTGACTATTATCACATACAACATAGATGCCTTCAGACAGATGATATGATATTATAAGTTTTGGGTGAGAGATATCTCACTATTTTCGAGTAGGTTTTGAATGATGGAATATTGAACCCATCACCCATCAAATGGATAGTTTAGTCATTGGAGTGGAAAACAATTTAGTCCCCCAGATTCCATCCTTAGTAGAGGACCACATGTATGTCTTCCCTAAAGAAATTTCAAGACTACCTCTATGGTGATATGTGGAATTCTACATTTACATTAACCCTGTAACTATACCAATATCTCATGTGTCATATTTGATGTCACCTACTAAGATTTGTGAGATCAAGATACAATTGTAGTAACTCTTAGAGTAGGGTTTCATCTTACCCAGTGTATACCCCTAGGTATCACAAATTTTTTCATGAAAAAGTTATAATAGAACATTAGGATTTTTTTATTATCATCATAGGAACTAGGTAATGATAAAGAAACAGTACCCCCATTTGAGTATTTATTTCATATTTTACTATTTGAGAGGTGAATGTTGGTTCTTAAAGACTGATCTTCAGTCCAGATAACACTAGTAAAGGGTTCACAAAGATGATATTTATAATATCACATTCTGATGTCACTATAGATACTATGAGATCATTTTGATGCCTTTCAGTGTGAAAAATATCATGGTATATTTCTAGATAATTTCACCAAGATGTTCTATCCTTATGTCGAAGAATATATTTTTTCTTCCCTGATGACATACTCAATTAAAATATGTCACAGGAGAAGCCTGCAAATGACATGGGGATGTCCCTAAACATACTCCCAGAGAACAATCATTATGGTAAGATCTTGAAGTTTTATTTTTTGAACCATGAGGTTATATTTTTAGGGAATGTTATTTTTATGCACGTTTTAGCTATGGACCCAGCGATAATTGATGTGGTTTATTATTGGGATCCACCCATGTGTGTGAAAGAGGTGAAATATTTCCTCCTCTTGTAGGGGAACTATAGAATGATTATGGAATTATTATCTAGGATTAAATCCCATTTGACTATCCTGATGAGGAATGGGTTTCCATTCTGATAGATTGTTTAGTGTTTGGGAGTCTCAGAAGATAGAAGAATGAGGTTGTCTAGTGTTGTTGTGTTGAGACTACTAGAGAAGAGAGTAATGTATGTACTGTTTTGTGATTCTTTTTGAACTTGGATTGGTTTTATGTTAATTCATAGGAAGTTAGTGATATCCTATGTGGAAATGAGATTGATAACTACTTATAATAACAATGTGACTAATGACCTAGAGTTGGCATAAATATTCATCTCTATGAATATATAGTGGAACTGTCTTCTAGGTGAGCATTTTTTTTGTATACTCAAACCATAGACTATGGTACATCATTACTCAAAGAGTTATAAACTATGATAGATTAATTGGTTGATGTTCATATAGAAAAATGACCTTAGTATTTTATTTACTCTTATAAATGTAAATGTTGTGTTAAAAGTCCTTAACATGAATTCATGTTATCACTTAGTTGAAGAGCCATTTGGGAAGTTGAATTTTTCTTTTCAACTGACCCTATTGGAGGATAGGGCGGTAATTTCTCTTCAGTTGATGGTGGTAAATCATATTATTTTTTATTTTGCGAGAGAGTCTCAGTTAGTATACATCACTTGTGAGGTTATACATGACCATAATTCCTCTAGAGATGTTCTATATTGATTTTCTAAATGAGGGGAGCACATAAATCACTTTTAGGGATAAATAGTGGTACCCATCACATTGTCTAAGGATGTGAGGGGAGAGTATCATAGTTTCCCATTGGATATACAATCTGAGATGGAAAAGATGTGAATGGGCCTTTAAAAAGTGTTTTGGTGGGTTTTCATGAGGTGGATCAATTTTTTTTATCACTTAGTGTCTCTCATATTAGTAAGTAAATATTGAGCCTTTGGTTTTTGTAGGTTTGATTGGGCCTCTTCAGATACTCGAGTGGAAATGGAGTGATACATCCATATACTTTGTCATGGTTCTTACCTAGATAGTTGGGGTCCATGATGTAGTCTGGGTGATTTTTGATTGACCCACGAAGTTCATACACTTTCTCACCATCCAAAAGTAGAGTTTAGTTTAGAGTCTAAGGTGGTTTTATATACAATAGATTTTCGAGCTTCATGGGTATCTATGATGATTTTCTCCAACCATGACTCTTAGTTCAAATCATGGTTGTGGTGAGGATTTTAGGATGCCATTGGGAACTAGTTAAGGATGAATATATTATTTCACCCCCAAATAGATAGGTAGACAGAGAAAACAATCCATGGATTGGAGGATCTGTTGAGATCCTTCATGTTATGTTTTGGTTGGATCTAGTCGGATAACTTTCCAATGGAAGAGTTTTATAATAAGATATTTAATAACTCTAATATTGTCATGGATAACATCATAGTCTTGTTATAATGACTTTATATTCACATTTGTAATGGTTTGAATTTAGGAAAACATTACTTGTTGTTCAAGATATGGTGTAGGTGAGGATTAAAAATTCTAGGTGATCCCTTAGTAATTGAAGACTGCCCCAAGAAAATAGAAATATTATGCATATCAACATTGTATGCCCATTTAGTTTGATTAGGGAGAAGATGTTTTCTTGAGTCTCCCCACATCATGGATTATAGAGATTAATCCAAGGAAATAATATATCCATAAGATTCATCGAGTCAATCGATAACCTACAAATCATATGAGAGGTTGCTTACTGCTTGGACCTTCCCCCACAGATAGACTGACTTCATGAAGTCTTCAATGTTTAATAGGGAAGGATATATGTGGGTATTGTCACACACATTATCGAATTGTCTGATCAAGACATCAAGGATTAAACCCCATTTTAGAGTTCCCCGTCTAAATCTAGGATCGGTTGGAATGAATCCTTTAGGATTAACCATCCATTTGGTTTATGTGCTTTTACTATATGGGAGTGTGTAGAGGAGATCCTGGGAGTGTGAGATCCTGAAAATGGCTCTATACCCATACCTTATTATTCAACATGTTCCTTTCAAGGTGAAAATCCATCAAGGTGTGGGGGGGTGAAATGACTATTGTTTTGTTGAATTTTTCTGTACAAAAGTTTTATTCATATATCGTTGTTTTCCCTCAGATTCGGAATGGTGTTTCAGTGTCTCAGAACCCAAAAAATAATATATTAATAAAATTAATATATTTTAATGCACAAAATTGCATATTTCATATTTAAATAATTTTTTTCATTTTTAAGGACCTCATAAGGGAAATATAAGTCCATAGTTGATTCCAAAATGTATATTTTACCTTAGGAATGACCTATGGTTAGTTGGTATCAGACATTATATGGGAGGTGATCATTGGCTAGTTAGTTTATTAAGATAAATATTTTTTTAATTCTATACCTAATTCCCTCGTTAAATACCCCATTATAGGGAATTTTCAATGTTAGACACCTAACCATATGAGTATTTGAGAGGAGGTGGATAACTTATCTCTGGATGATTCAGATCAGAGGATGATGACAATCATATCGGGGCTGATCAAGAGGAAGGAAGCGAACATGGTGGAACTTATTCATCACTATGGAACATGATCTTCACACATTATTGTTAATTAATGATGTTAGGGATTTTTATTTGTGGTCTATTAAACTTTTCAATTTCAAAATATTGGAATTTAATTATCTTAATATTTTATCTTCATTTATCCATTCTTCAGATGATCCTTTCCACAATTTAGTATTTTCTATCTAATAATTCTATTGGTGAACCTATTTCCATTATTATGGATCTTGAATTATGTAATCATTGACCAATATTTCATCATACATCAATATATTATCTTTTTATATTCATTTCTCCCCACTATTCTTCTTGTTCTTCAGTATCGTCCCACAAGGTCTTGTTTTGATTTTTCTGGGATGGGTTTAGCTGTGACAGAACCCTCGAATTCATGGTGGATTCATGAATGAGACGAAGGATAGAGATTTTATTATGAATAATGATAAATTTATATCATTTTATTGATGAAGCCCCAAATAAGAGGTTGGATTCATCATCGCATAGCCAAGGGAGTGTCACGATGTGACTGGTTGATCTGTGTGGTGTTTAGGTGGCTGGAATCCAACAACTGGTAATGTGTGAGGCTTTACCATCCCTAGATCTAAGACCCCCAACATTAATCTAGTTGGAAATATTTTCGTTGATGAAATGGGTTAGATGAATGAATTTTTCTGGGTTATATGTGAAATACATGACAACACGAAGTTTATTTTAAAGAACTCACATCTTGTAGTCCCTTGGCTATAGTGGATTGGGTTTTGGAAGAAATAAATATCACATGTTATGAATGACACTATAAATTTGGCGTGACCCTATGATGGGGGATTGAGATGTTCTCTGAGGTTACATGGTAATGGTAATTTCCAACAATAAAAGAAAATCCAGGTTCATGGGAACAACTGAAATACAAGGCCACAACCCCAAAGTATATGGGCATGGCCAGATGTGTGAGGGAACTGTATAACATACATGAGAAGGTTTGGGGTGTAAGGACTCATCCTTAAGCATTACATCATCATGATTGTCAGTTAATAATTTACTTTCCTTCACTTTTATGATATTTTTAGGTTTAGAGTTTTAGAGAATTAGGACATAACTGATACATAACAAAACCATATAATACTAAGTGGAAACTTCCATTGAGTATCCATTTCCAAACTTATAAAACATGTAAAAAATGATTTGTTTTCATGAATACTCTTCATGAATTTCAACTTAACCTATTCAATTACCATTACCATCCTTAAATCCTATAAAAAAATAAAAAAAAATTCAGATTAGAACAAAAATCTTACTAAGGGACATAAAAAGTAAAAAACATTAATCCAATGAAAAACCTGAAAACCCATATAAACCCTTTCATACAAACATATCTTTTTATAGAGAAATGGAATTATCATTCCTTTAAAATGATAATTTATATTACCGTTTAAAACCAAATGACTTCCACATAAACTAATTATAATGAATATAAAAGTCATATAGGTACCATGTGATATCATCTCATGAAACTATTATTAAACTCGTATAGATATCAAGCAATTTGAATAGCCCTAAGTAAACATCCATTATGATTCTCTAGAGAACATAATAATTACCCAATGAATTGTTGTTCTATCTAGGCACACCCATAATATAAGGTATAACAGGATTACTCTACACTATTTGGGTTCACCCATTGTGTATAATTTCAAATAACCAATAAAAAGTGAAACGTTTTATGCTTTCACTTTTCATTATAAAATATATGAAAGAGTGTTTTATTATTTTATATAAATTACATTCTCATATTAAAATACCAATTTTTTTTAAAAAATCAATAAAAAAATATATATGGGTTTTTATTTAATAAATAAATTCATCTTTAAAATTAATATTTAAATAAAATAAAATTCACAACATTGGGAAAATTAGTTGTCACCGTATACACTAAAAATAGAAAATTCCATTTTTCCTCTTCCAAAATATTCCATTTGAAGCTTTTAAATGGATTCCATTTGAATACCATTGAAATAAATAAAATTGAACTTTATAAATATATTTTTTAAGATATAATATTCCAAAACCATTTTGAAATCATTAATAGGGAATATAAATATAGTTTTAAAGAAAACATTTAATGAATATTGATTTATATGAAATGTACCATATCAATTTCGAAATATTTTAATCATAAGACCAATAAAAAAACATTAAACACAAACTAAATACCGTGAAAATAGATAAATTTGTTATATAATTTTCCAATGGTCTGTACATAATATTCATAATATAATATAAGTGTATAACCACAAAATATGCCTCAACGAATGAAAATTCAGATGAAGTCACTTACCATGATCCCAACATATCATTTCTTTCTTTATCTTCCTAATTAATAAAATTATATTAATTATTTAATTACATGATAACCTTTTACTTGTTTATTACTACTTTAATTTCACTTATTATAATTTTAAATACAACTACTTAATCAATTAAATTTCCATCATATTTTTTTACTATATTTGGATTATGTGTGAAAAATGACTTTGGTTGGTCTAATATGCTCAAATAATTAATTATTTTAAATTATAAAGATTAATAATAATGATAAAATTATAATATTTATAAATTTATTATAATTTTAAAACCAATCATGATTTATGGTTATAAATATTTAACCATCATTTTGATCATAGAGAAAGGACATCATACATACTCAATAGTAACGTTTATATTTTTCAATGACACTTATGGAAAGAATTTAAGAAATATTCATATTTCCAGAATTACATTAATATAATAAATAAAATATTATTCAATTATATATACTGATATATATCATTATTCTGATCTAGTGATGAAAAAAAGGAATCACATTGCTTTGTGAAGGCAGTAGTCCACACATTCACGAATGACGTTATCATTTTTTAGTGAAATAAAATGAAGTATACAATAATTTTTTAGAATTATAAATATTAAATTAATATAATAATTAATTCATTTATATAACATATATTCATTATCGTTACCCTTGTTAGCTTCTAGGTAAATCATTATAGAAAAACGAATCACATTGCTTCGAGAGGGAGAATTCCTCTGTACACACAAGTGACGTTATCTTATCTCTGACTGAAGGGAAATTCAATAAAGATATATATGATATAATTACTTCAGAGATATAATTATTTTATATATATAATATATAAATTATATTCACCACAAATACCAACCTTGATGTGTTTTAATAGAAAAAAATGATATTTTTTCGTGAGGTGGTAGTCTAATGTACACATGGATGATGATTTTGTAAAATATTTGATGAAGGTGTAGATGATTTTATGTAATTATTTTAGAATAAAAACATATAATTATATTTAATATACTTATTTTATTATTTCCTAAAGGTATAATAATAATTTAAGGAGGATTGGGAAGAAATAAAATAAAAAGGATCAGTAATGAACATTACTCCTTCGAGTATTCTCCTTAAGATTTCCCAAAATCCTCTATAGGATATATTTATTAAAAAACGATTATAAGAAGATATTATGTTATTTGGGAATATATTCTTTATGGTAATTTCCCAACCAATGATGCTTCAAGTTGTGAAAAGATAGGAGAGGGGTGGCCTTTAATAAGTGAGGTGAGTGACATACTTGTATTATTTTGACAACATTTATTGAAACCCATATTTCTATCATGAAATAAGGATAAAAATAAGAAATTATCCGAAATATAATATTTATGGTAAATTTTATCAATAAAATGTGTGTTGTAAATGTTTTTAGATCATTTTTACCCTTATAGTTTTAGTTTATCACCCAGTAAATCTATTTTTACCTTAACCGTGATAATTAATTTAAAATCATTTCATTAATAATTTTGGTCAAAAATTATGTTCGCCTTATTACATAATATAAATTATTATGATTCTAAGTATTTAATCCATTTTTATAAATTCCATTAATTTATGTATAAATTTTGATTTTAAAATAAATCTCACAAATGCAGCAACAAGGTTGATTTTTAAGCAGTGTATTTCTCAGGAAAAATATGATTATATATTAACTCTATGACTATTAATAACAATTTTATGAATTTAAATTCATATTTAATGAAATAAAATATATAAATATCATTTGAAACATTCCTCATTAGTGATTATTTTAATTAATTAAAAAGGAAGAACATAATTAATTTTAAAATAGCTTTAAAAACCTTTGATTTAATCGCTAAACAAACTTATTATAAAATCCAATATAATTTTGATCAAAAAATTATTAAAGATAAATAAATATTACTAAATAATACTTATTATAAATTATATACTATTAAAAACAATTTAAGTATTTTAAATTAATTAATTTATTGAAAATACATTTATAGAAAAAAGATTAGGAATTTTTCACAATTTAATAAAAATCATTATATTTCAAAAAAATCCCAAAATTTCACCATAAATTAATATTTATATTATAAATTAAAAAATTTGATTTATTTTTCAAAATGAAAATTCTAAAATTTAGAAATTAAACTTATATATAAAACCTTATAATAAAAGAGTTATTTAAAAATATTTCAATTTTTAAAATAATATTAATATTTTTATAATGAATCTAACTATATAATTCATATTAATAAATTTGATATTGATTTATTCTATATATAATTATTTTTCTATAATTATTCCCCTATTTATAAATTACATCTATCTAATTCTATTTAATTATTATACAAGAGGGTGATATATTAACCTCAATGTATTTTCATATTTCGATGTTGCGTCTTCAGCCATATGGTTTTTTCATAAAGGCAAAAAAAAATTATGAAAAAACATGTTATCGATGGTCAATAATATAAAATCTTTATTCCTTATAAGAAATATTCTCTTCAAACATAACTATATCAGGGATCAAAACTTAAGATGAATCAAACACATATTTCCTTCACATTGACACGTGAAATACATTTTGTACCTTAGATAAATTCAAGGGAAAAGAAAATAAATAGGAAAATGTTCTAAAATTATATAGAATTTCATAGGTTCCAATGAAATATATACTTTTATTTAACTCTTTAACCAAATTCATATCATATTTCTATAGAGATACTTTGATAAAGACATGATCACCATCCTCAAAAGAATGATCATTCCTACATTTATCCACATAACTTTTCATACTTCTCTGGGATTTCCTTGTAGATTATTGAATCAACCGAGAATTATCAATTGTTTCCACCAAAAAATATGGTCCCGTAATCTTCATTCCTTATAAATCATCCAAAAAATTTTGTTTCTTACACTTCTTTCCATATAATATCCCAAATGGCTCTATTTGTATAATGGAATGAAAAATAATTTTATAAGAAAACATGAACAAAGAAATATGTTGATCCCAAATTCCCTTATATTCCATTGATGAATGATGAATAATATATTTCATGGTTTGAATTGGTAAGTTACATTTTCCCTCAACTTGAGGTTGAAGTGTTTTATTAAAATTTAATTTTGTACCCAATGACTTCTCAAGTCCTTCCACAAAAAGTAGATGCGAACATATGATCATGGTCTGAAAAAATAGATAAAGGCACTCTATGTAACATGAATATCACTTTTATATATAGTTAACAAAAATAATATAATGAAACTATATCTTGAATGAAAAGTAAATTTGTAGATTTAGTTAATCAGTCATTAATAACCTGAATCACATTGTTACCTCCTATTGTCCTTAGAAATACCACCATGAAATACCTCGATATATTTTCATATTTATGCTCAAAAAACTATAAAATGATGAAGTATCCTCTTTTTTATCTGAATTTTTCTTTTATTTTTTTATAATTCAAACACTTCCTGGTAAATTTGAAAATATCGTTTTCCATTTTTCCCAATAGTAATACTCCCAATGGTCTTTGTGCATCTTAGTGATGCCCAGATGAATGAAAAATAGAGAACTATTAGCTTAACTCAACAACTATTTTCTCAATTTGGAACCACAAGTCAAACATAATCTTTTTCTAAATCAATAAACACCCTTTTCATCAATATTTTAGCTGGAAACCTTACCCTTCTTAAAAAATTCGACATTCTCCTAAAAATATAAATCCTCCTTCTTAGAATTCATAAATTATTATGAAAAAGTAAACAATACTAAAACCTAAAAAATAAAGGATACCCCGGCATCCAGAACTTATAAGACAAAATTCATCAAATCATTAACCAATATTTCAAATTAAAAATGTTACATGGTTAATGTAGAATTATGTTTTGAGTAAAATCATTATCCACTTTCTTTTATTTATCCAGGATGGTAATAAATCATGCAATAATAAATGTTGATTAGATATAGACATATTCTATATGAAATTTTCAATTAAATATGAGTGAATATATACATAAAAGTTTTTGGATAAGTATATATTTCACATTTTAATCCATAATATTGATGGTTCCAAATTTTTAAAGGTGTACCCCTCATAACTAATTCCAAATCATATGTAGGGTGAATTAATTGAGGAGGTTTAAAATAATGTAAATCCTAAGAAATATTTTGATCATCCTTCTTTAGGAAAAAACAAACTCATATATATGAGCCATCATTATATATCAAAAATTATCTATTTCTCAAAGGTGTGGAAAATACTATAGCATTCACTAATAAACTTTTCAATTTCTAAAAATAATCATCACATTCATTTTTCCAATTTAATTTAACTCATTTTTAAGTTAAAATAGTCAATATCCTAGAAAATGAAGTAAATATTTCAAAAAATCATTAATATTAACCAACTAATCATTGAAAAATATGAATATCTATGATATTTTTGGGTCTCATCCTTTCTATAATAGAATGTTTTAGCAGTGTGAAAAGTTATGCCATATTTTGAAACAATATTTCTAAGAAAATAAGATTCATGAAACCAAAATTCCTACATGAAAAAACTCCCTTATAAATTATTTTATTTTTAGTATGGAAAAAATCCTTAGGTGTCTTTCATGTTCTTCTTGGCTGTTATAATATACAAAAATTCTATTAATAAACACAACCAAAATATTCTCTATAAAATCCTTAAAAATCTCTATTTAAAAGGTCCATAATTATAATAGGTGTGTTGGAAAACCCAAAAGGAATAAAAAAACTCATGGTACATATATCATGTCTATAAAGTAGTCTTTTAAATTTCATCATCCTTCACTTTCAGCTGGTGGTACCTTAATCATTTGTCAACCGTCCAAAATAATTGTTCTCTATGGAGTTGAACAAACAAATCCTTAACATGAGGAAAATGATAAATATTATTAAAATGAATGTTATTAAAAGATCTATAAACATTTTAATGTCTCATTGAAACAATATTATTTTCAATAAACATGATAAGGAGATCCCTATGGTGAATTGCTAGGTCAGATGAAATATCTATCTAGTAACATTCTAAATTTCTATTTCAATTCCCCATGTTCCAATTGAGAAATTCAATAATGTGGTTTAGAAATCGGATTAGAAACATATAATAGGTCAATAGAAAACTCATCCACCAAGTTATAATTAGGACATCAAAAGCCATCAGTAAATACATCCTTGTATTCATTTACTACCTCAAAATCACTTATTTTAATGGTTTCTTTATTTTTATAAAAAATATCAATAAATGTCATTTTAATCTATAATAAATTTTTTAGCTTCTTGGTATGTTATCAAAGTAATAAAATCATTTAAAAAAATTATTTGATCTAAAATATATTTTATCCAAATAAACTAAAATCTAATTCTTTCCCAAAATTTTATCAATAGGAAATAAATTTACACTGATAAAAATAGGACGATCCCTGTAAATCTTGTATACTATAATTCTTATGCTCATAGTTTTCATCAAAATTTATATCTTACTATAATTGGGTGATATTTCCACTTTACTTGTAAACATATCAGAAATGAAGGAATTTAAGGACCTAGAGTCCAATAGGGTATTGGTATAATTTAAATACCAAAGTAACATACATATCACCACTTCCTTTGATAGCCTGAAATCAACCATAGAAGTAGAAAAGTATTTTTCCACACCCTTTCTCATTCGATATTGATGAATTTCATTCTAATTTACCAACATAGGGAACATGCTAGCACAATGAAACTAGAAGATTTTTTTTCATGTCAGTTTTTAAACTTTTAACATCTATTTTTAATTGAATATTTCCCACCAATGTTAATAGTAGAACGTTTGGAATTAGTTTCTATAAACTAGCATAAAAAATTAATATTTTGACCTTTGATGTAAGTTTTTTGAGAAATCAATGTTGGAAGTATGATTCCATAAGGTTTTTAACATCATTATTTTGATGAAAAATTTCAATATGTGTCATCATGGATGTCTTTTAACATCCGTTATTTAGTAAGTGATGTTAAAATACTTCATTTAATTTCTATTCATGAATAACTAACATTAAAATTAATTATAAAAGACACTAAATTTTGCGTTTTTCTTTAGGAATTGATCATGAAATTCACCTTTGACAATTATTTTTCTACAAAAATGACATTAAAATGATTACAAATTTTTAGTTCATTTCCTAAGATTCTATTTGACTCGTCATAGAGCTAAACTAGAGTTACATATCAAAATTTATGGATGTCAAATTTTTGACTTCTCTATGTTTTGATAAATAAAATCATTCTAATAAGAAAATGATAAACATGAACAAAAAATTAAAGACACCAAATGATAAAAACGTGGTGATTTAATCTAGTTTTATTGTTTTTAGAATATTCGATTGTTGAAATATTTTTTTTGTTATCATTAGTCATGTTTATAGATAATAACTCATGTGGTAATGAAAATAGTAATTGATAAAGATTTTGTCACCTCAGTTTTAAGTCTGATGTGGCTATTTTATCATCATTACACGATCAACATATGAATTCAACATTTTAAGAAAACATATCAATATGTTTACTAATGAATTAAAATTTAAATTAAGTAGTTAAATTATTATAATAGATACCATTTTCAAATCATCTATTAAAGGCACATTTAAAATTTTATTGGATTTAAGAGTTGAAAAAGTTAAAGGAGAGAGAATATAGATTTGTATATAGTAAAATAATGTATTGGTGGTAGGGTTTTATTAAAATTTAGGAATTATTTTAAAAACTAAAATGTGTGTTATGATGAAAATTGAAATACCCATCATGCTTAATTGAAATTTTACATTTATCATTTGGTAAATATATATATGATGTTAAAAAATTTCATGTATTGGGGTTTTAAGGTTGGTTTTTTATAAATAAATTATTAAATGGTCATCACATTAGACATGATAAAAATGTTATTTAGTATCTGACATTAAAAACCTACATTTTACATTTGTTTCTGAATAACTGACCACAAAAGTCCCCCTATAATACTTTTAATGTCATGATATTTTGGGAACCAACATTAAAAGTAATTGTTGACATCTGTTTTTCAAAAATACAATATTAAAAAATGTTTTCTAGGTTTTATATTATTTTAAATTATTTTATTTGACAAGTCATGGAGATCAAACAAAGTTACAGAGTAAATTTTATGGTAGTCAAAATTTGGACTTCTCTAAGACTTCTCTTGGAGAATTTCATATGCTAGTTTCTATAACTTTGGATCCCTAAGTCCATTATACCTACGCAGCCAGTCAAAACATAGATTTCTGGAGAAACATTGAGGTGTTTTTTTAAAACGTTTTGTATTTTATAACAACTATGTATCTTTGAAAAATAATGTCTTGGTTTTACAGGAATTGGACTTAGTCCATCCTAATCAGGTGATTTTCCAGACATAATTTTTTGGACCCAGGTTTTCATATTTAGCTTTATTGGACATAGATAAATTCGATAAGATGAAATTGTTTATTACACACTTTATTGTATTCAATTCCATCGGCATGATAATGAAAACAACTAAATTCAAATGAATTAGATAAATAAAGCTTTTTATGAAGATTTTCGAAAGTGGAAAGTGATGTTTGGATTTATAAAGTTTTCATACATTGTAAACAAGAAATTATATGATGATTTTTTGATGAATAAGTTCCCACAAATAATTAAAACTTTCCTGATAAATTCCTTTGAAGAAATATTGGAGAGGTTTGAAGAATTAGAAAATTTTAGAGTGAATAATTCAATCATAATGGGATGATAATGAAAACGAATGAGAAAAAAAAAGAATATAGTGGGGTGTGAAATAAAAATATGAGAAAGAAAAACATTATAATGGGACGATAAAGAAAAATATGAGAATGGAAATGATCGTAATGTGTTAAGAAAAAAAGGCCGAGAAAGGAAAAGATCATAGTGGGTTGAGAAAGGGAAATATTACAATAGACTAAGAAAGAAAATACAAAGAAAGGAAAAGATCATAAATGGTTGTGTAACACTGCAAGATTTCATCATACATTATCTCATTAAAGTAATTTTATAGCTTGCGCTTCACGCAACACCGAGTTGGAGCGCACCACCACTTACCAAACTAGCCGTTCAAAAAGCAGTTATGAATAGTATTAACTACATTTTTAATATTATATACTCTATATAATTTTAACATCCATATTATGTGTTTCTTACACATAATATAAGCACAAAATCATTTTTTCATGTAAAAGAAGTATTTTTTAGAAAATGAAATTTTACCACCTTTTAAGGGAGAACCATTTTTAAAACCAATATTTGAAACTTTTATATATTAAATTTAATGAAATTAAATAATTCTTTAGAAATGGTACATACAGATTTCATTTGGATGATGTTTTGGTACTTTTCTGATCATATTTTGACGAATTGTGAAAAATACTATGTTTTAATTGAAAAAAACTTTTTTAATAGAAATAATTTATAGTGTTAAAAAATGAATTTTACTAGTTTTAAAAAATAATTAGATTATATTTTTATCATTTAATACAATTTAGGTCATTATAAGTACCTTAACATTTAAATTTTACATAAACACATGTCAATCTTTTGATAGTTTTACTTTTTAAAAAGCTGCTTTTTAATTTTGGAAATGGGAATTAATTTTTAATTAATAAATGAAACTTCTATGTTTTGAATTTTCTAAAATAGAATTAATTTTTGAATTCATAATATGAAAATTATATTAGGGTAAATTTTTGTATTTTTCTGAAAACCTTCCATTTTTGATGAATAGTGAAAAACACTATGTTATTATTTATAAACAAATTTTTATTTAAATAATTATTTATTTTATTTAAATTTAATTTAAATAAAAATAGATATATAATACCTATATAAGTTCAATTTAATTAATTGGAGTCATTTTTTAATAAAAATAGATGTATAAAATTTTATTGAACTTTTTAACCTCGTTTACCCACCTTCTAGGTACATTTACAAATTTTCCTAAAACATAATTTTACCACATATGTGAGTTGAATTTAAAAAATATTAGAGACACTTTTGACATCAGTAAGTAAAATTTGGTTCAATAAGATGAAAATAATTTTTTTGTGAATAGTAACTTTTGAATTTTATTTACCACGGTTAAAAGTAAATAGGGTAATTAAGGGTAAATATAATATAATAATTACCCTAACACATGTCACAATTCTATTAGATAAGTTTAATTATACCAAAAAACCTTAGGAATAACATATGATCATATTTTTTCCACATGGATTATATTATGACATTTATTATTATTATATTTAAAGAAGAGTTAAAAGTGTTAAATTCAAAGTTGTATAACTATAACATTTTTAATATAGGGTAATACATAAGATAAATTATACTATAAATATTCATTAAAAAGATAAACATATTTCCCACATCATGGTATTTTATTTATAATTTTCATAAATTAAATAATTAAATTTATTTATGACACAATGGTGCTGCAGAAATTGCCTTATTAATAAAACAATCAAATAAATGGTATTATAAATATGAAAATAAATATAATTTCAATGTTTTTATGACATCCAATAATTTTATAAGTTAATTTTACATTATAGGGTTGATTAAATGATTTTTTTTATGTAATCATGTTTTGAAGACTTTCCCAAAAACCAAATTCTAAATAGTGTCAAAATTTACATAAACAAGTTTTTAAAACAAATATTATATTATTAAATTATATAACAGTCCTAAAAAACTAAGTCTTGGACAAAGAATTTATATAATGGTATTTATATATTTAATTAACCACTTTATGTTCTCTTGGATTTTCATACTAAGTTTATCAACCATTTATTATAATAATACAAGAATACATGGTGAAAGTAAAACTATTTAACTATGGGTAAAATCTAAAAGATAAGGTTAATATAGTAACTTAAACCTTAATAAAACCTATTGGTTGAGTTTTCTTTGACCCATACCCACCATAGAATATAAATAAATTATTTTTGAGTCATTATAAACCGAAAATAAATTTATTATAAAATAATATTTCAAGCTTTTCCTAAATGGACCCTCACCTCTCTTATAAAAGGGTACTTCCCTTCTCTTAATTTCACATCTCCAAAGCCCTTTGCTTCGGCCAAACCTTGCCCAAATATCCTCCCAATATCCCTCAAATCAACCTAGAGTCCTTAATTTTATCATAAAGTCAAACTAATGATCCCTTTTGATCAACTCAAAAGGAAACACCTTAAGAAGAGGTAATAATCTCCCCACCATCATTCAAGTTCTTTTCTTCTTCCACTCCCTATTTCTTTGTTGTTTCCAAAACAAAATAACAACTCCAGTACCTCCAACATTATGTAATGTTATTATAAATATATTACAACCATAATTTTTATTCTATCCATCATATAAATTACAGTGTTGTAAAGACCCGTAGATTTCAAGGAAAATTTTTTCTTAAATTCTTTGGGATTTTACAAGAATGCAGTTTCTGATGGCACCTGATTCTGAGGCCCGGTGTGCCCAGAATCAATTTTCAAAGTTTAGCTCTGTTACGTTTAGTTAATGAATGAGTGGGTTTTCCTAAATCAAAAAACACCTTTTTCATCAATATTATAGCCAGAAAACTTACCCTTCTTAACTAATTCTACATTTTCCTAAAAATATAAATCCTCTTTCTTAAAATTCATAAATTATTATGACAAAGTAAACTATAATAAAACCTAAAAAATAGAGGATACCCCTGCATCAAGAACTTATAAAACAAAATTCATCAAATCATTAACCAATATTTGAAGTAAAAAATGTTACATGGTTAATGTATAATTAATTTTTAGGTAAAATCATTATCCACTTTGTTTTATTTATCCAGGATGGTAATAAATCATGCAATAATAATTCTTGATTAGATATAGAAATATTATCTATCTCATTTTCAATTAAATATGAGTGAATATTGTTGTGCCCAAGTGAAGTAATTGCATTTGTTGTCAATAACTTGTCATGGTGTGCCATCTGATGAAGTACATCTTGAAGATTGATGATTACAGAAGCATTAAAATCAGACGATTGTTGAGCTATTCTTAGAGTTCCAAGAACTTGTATCAAGATGATACAAAGTCAAAACATGATTAGAAGACCATGCATTGTAGTGACAATGCATGAGGAGTGGGAGTTGAAAGTGATCCATCCATAAGTTGTAAGTGGATGAAGTGGTTTAATGAAGTCCATGCACTATCACTTAGTGCATGTGAATCAGAAGATGTTCCAATTGATCTCTGATTAGATCAATGAAGTTTATTGAACAAATATTTGATTCAGAAGCTCGGTTGAAGATGAAGAAACCTTTTGAATTCCATATCCTAAGTGATGATTATATGTTGAGGAGGATTAAGGAATTCCCAAGAAGTAGAGAAGGGAAGAAATTGATAAGAAGAATGAAAGGGCTTGATATGGCATTTTACATGGAGGAATTTGTTTTTTACAAAGTCTTATTCAAGACTTAGCCAAAAAATATGGCCAGCCCGTGAGCACCTTGTGGGTTCAACCCCAAGGCTCATGTGGGCCTAAGGCGCCATGCCCAAGGGGGAACCCGTGGGGCGAGCTCAGGGCGGCAGGGGCGCACCCGCAGACACCACAGAGGCGCTGGGGCACGCCCGGAGGAGCGCAGGGGGCCGTGTATAAGCCCCCGAGGGCACGCGGTGGTGAAACCCGCGCGCCGGAGGAGCATAGTGGGCGCTAGGAGCACGCCCGCAGGAGCAGAGAGTGGGCGTAGAGCGCGCCCGCAGGGAGAACACGGTGCGGGGCGGCACCGTGGAGGGAGAAGATTCAACTGGCGGGTTGAGGCAGCGCCAGGGTTATAAGCCGCGGCAAAATCCCGCGCCGTTTCGATGTGGGACGCGTATTTTTCACCGGGAGCAAATCTCCGCCGTCCGAGAAATCGCGCGCTCGATCTGGACCGCTCATCTAATCCGCCGCGCCCCCGATTTAATCCGGCCGTCCGATATATCTCAAATGCCCGATCCGACGGCTCCCGCCTCGTCCTCTTCCCCGAGCTCGGCAGAGGTCTCCCTGCGCCTTCCCGCGAGCTCCGCTCGAACCAGAGGCAACCTGAAGCCGGTTTTCGAGTTCCCGGCCACCTCTGAAGGATCTAAGACCTCCATTGTGATCGTCTGGCCACACTAAACACAACCATGCATTAAAATATGCATGCATGCGATGAGAGGAGAATTCGAAGCAATGCCGAGGCAAACGAAGTTGCCGAGGCTTCATGGGTTCGTGCCTTTGCATGGATTGGGTTTAAACAGAGGCTTTGCATGCATGGGATAGAAGAGGCGAAGGCCGTGCATGCGTTATAAATCGCATGCACGAGGAGAAGAGAAAATAAAAGATCCCGCGTGAAACAGAGGATAAAAATCACGATTTGAAAATATCTTTGAAGATCCGAAGATTTCGGGGATTCAAGATTTATCTCACGCGGATGGAAGAGGCTCTCATCGCCTATATAAGGAGAGCCCGTGCACTCATTTTGTTTGCTGAAACGCTGCTGAAAAACTTGGAAGACCCGCGAGTGCTCTGCCTCGCGAAGTCGAAGCTTTGCGCGCCCCCTGCGCGGCAGTGAAGTCCGGAGCAACTCTTGCTTCGTGAGGTTCCTTTCGCACATCTCTTGCGCGAAAGAGGTGAAGGAGGAGGAGGAGTTCCCTGCGCACCTACTCCCTTGCGCGACAGGAAGAACCCGAGGCCGCATTCTTGCGCGCCCAAGGTTGCATCCCTCTCTGTCCACAGACTTGCGTGGCAGGAGGTGTTTGCGCGGCAGTGGCCCTTGCACCTTGTGCTTGTGCTTTTGAAGAAGGCAGTGAGGTGTGCTGCCTTGTGCCCCTTGTGCACTTGCGCGGCCAGTGACATCCACACCCAACGTGGTGTTTTAAGTGAGTAGAAGGCCGCACCACTTGCGCGCCTATTTTGAAGGTGGAGTTCGGGCAGTGTGTGCAAAGGCAGTGGAAGGCCAAGGCATTGCCTTGTGCTAAACAAGAAGGGGACCCGAGGCTTGCATGCCTTGTGTGTGCATAAGGAGGAAGGCCACCCCATTTGTGTGTGTGCACATGTGAAGAAGATCAACTTTGAGGAGTACACACTTATGTGTGTGAATACAAAAGAACTGATCATTCTAAGTGATTGGGTTTTTGTGAGCAAGACCAACGAGATCTTTTGAAGACTGTTGAAGCTACTTGAAGTTTTGAACAACACCTTTGAAGAAGTGAAGTGAAGCCATGATGAAGAAGATGCTGTGAAGTTGGGGGGGTTAACCAACTTGTAATTGGGGGGGGTAACCAATTACTGTGTAATCATCTTTTGGCATAGTGAAGAATCCGTGTTGGGGGGTGTAACCAACACGGCAAGGAGTAAGTCTTTGTACCGAACCTTGTAAATCTCTGTGTTCTGTGCTCTCATTATTACTGCACCACTAAAAGAGTAGATCTAGGCTTTAACCAGCTGCAGAGGTTGAATTGATAATCCAAAGGGAACAATTCATAAAAAGAAAAAGTTATCACTGATTCACCTCTCCCCTCTCAGTGATCACAACCGATCCAGGCATTTCAAGTGGTATCAGAAGGAGGTTACCTCTGTAAGGATCTACTTCTGAGAAGATGGACAATATGAATTCTGTTAATATTAGGGGTGTTCCTACATTCGATGGAAAGAATTACCACAGCTGGATGAATCAGATGTTACCCTACCTTCTATCTCTCGGCCTTGAAGTTAGAAATGCAGCCTTATTTGGATTCCCTCCTCTTGCTAATGAAGCTGCTATGACACTCGATGAGAAAAGAAATATGGAAGTTGATGGTAAAGCTCAAAATGCCATTCTTATGTCACTCTCAGAAAAGGTATACACAAAAGTCATGGGACTCAAGAATGCTAAAGAAATTTGGGACAAATTGGAAAGTAGTTATGAAGGCAACATGAAAGTCAAGGAAGCCAAATTACAGATTTGGAGAAGCAAGTTTGAAGATGTCAAGATGGGAGAAGAAGAAAATATTGATGATTATTTCACAAGAGTCAATGAAATTGTCAGTAACATTCGGGGCTTTGGAGAAAAGTTGGAGGACTCCACTATTGTTAAAAAACTTATGAGAAATTTTCCTGACAGGTTTGACCCCAAAGTCTCAGCATTAGAAGACAGAGATGATCTCTCTCTTGATGAACTACACAACATTCTCATTGCATATGAAATGAGGAAGATCCCAGTATTCAAGAAGAAGATCAAGGATGAGATGGCTTTTGAGGCCATGAGACAACTCAAGATAAAAGATGACGAAGTCCTAGAATCAAGTGATACTGACAATGAAGAAAAGGATGAAGATCTCAACACGATTATTTCTCTTTTTTCTAAAAGGTTTGGAAAAACTAAATTTAGGGGAAAAGGGAAATCACCATCGAGATGTTTCAATTGCAATAACATCGGACACTTTGCTGTAAACTTCCCCAAGAAGAGATATAGTGCTCCAGAAGTTGAAGATGAGAAGTCACAAAAGAAGAAATGGAGTAGATACCCAAGAGAAGGAAACAAATCAGGTGTAAGAAAGAAAAGGTTCTTTCCAGGTGAAAGAAGAAGCTATGTAAGCAAAGAGGAAGAATCAGACTCTACTTCAGCCAGTCAATCAGAAGAAGAAACGAATTTTATGGCTCATGTAGAAAAAGGGTTTGATACCTGCAGCAGTGAAGATGATGAAAGTGAACGAACAGAGCTTGAATACAGATTGAAAGATGAATTAGTGTCTTGCCTTGAACAAAACACTGGACTCAAGAAAGAGAAGAAATTGTTACAAAAGGAAACCAAAAGGATGACTGAGGAGTTGGAAGAATGTATGAAGAAAGAGACAATGTACATTGATGAAATCAAGAGACACAAACTGAAGGTAGCTGAGCTGGACAAGATAGTAAAAGATCTTGAGGAGAAACTTCACTTCAAAGAAGAAGAACAATCACTGACACATTCCAAGTGGATTGAAGCACAGAATAGCTTGACAAAGATGAGAGAAGACTTCAACAAGGCTGTTGAGGTCAAGGCAGAATCATCTTATGCTGGTGCTCAGAGGCAGGTCAATTTACCACTGAGTAAATCTCAAAATACATCTGTTATTTCTAACAATGCAGGTTCAAAGATAAAATTGAGACAAACATGGCACGAACCAATCTGTGTAAAATCATCTTCAATGGAAGAAAGGAAATCCTCAGGGAGGACTACTCAAATCTTGGACAGAAAATTACAACATGACTCTTATCAACAAAGAAGGTCAAGGTTCAGAGGCTACTGCAGGTGTTGTGGTGTGTTTGGACATAAGGCCTATGCATGCTGGTATAACATGTCTCGTCCAAACATGAGGCATGAGTCAAGGGGGAGACATCCTGACACCCAGAGTGTTTTGCAGAAAGCATCAAAACCACAAACTTAGAACACATTTGACTGCCTGAGTGAAGCTTGTGGAAGATGTGACCAACAAGGTCATAGAGCTGATAAATGTAGGACAACTCTTCCTAAACAAATGTCAAAGACATGAAAGGGAAAGGCATTCAAGAAACCAATGATGAAATCACATGCTTTGCTGAAGTGGCTCTAAAAGCCAGCAGTAAAACCAAGTCATGGATTCTTGATAGTGGATGCTCATCCCACATGACTGGTGATACAAAAATTCTAAGCAACCTTGAAAGTCATGAGGGAGGAACCGTGGTGTTTGGAAATGATCGTTCTCTGAAAATCAAGGGAGTTGGAAAGGCTATGATTGCAACAACAAATCTAAAATCCAATGATGTGTTGTTTGTTGAAGGATTAAAGCACAACCTACTGAGTGTAAGTCAATTATGTGATGATGGACATGAGGTGTTGTTCCAGAAAGACTCATGCATCATCAAGAGCTCAAAGGATGGAAAAATCATCACTCAAGGAAGAAGAACTACTGGAAATCTATTTCAAATTGGTGATCCCATCAATTCTTGTTTTCTTAGCTCTAAAGATGAAAACAACCTCTGGCATAGAAGACTTGGCCATCTTGGTCAAAGGAGTATGAGTAAAATTCTGAAGTACAATGTTGTACGAGATCTACCCAAATTAAAGAGAGAAAGAGATGAAGTCTGCGACACATGTCAGAAGGGAAAACTGACCCATAGGTCACACAAAGGAGTTGATATCATGTCTACTAGACCTCTTGAACTCATCCATACAGACATATGTGGACCAATGAGACAGAAGTCTACAAGAGGAGATTTCTATTTTATAACCTTCATTGATGATTACACTCGGATGACAAATGTCATGTTCATGAAACACAAGTCAGAGGCAATCACGATGTTCAAGACTTTCAGAAGGCAGGCTGAGAAGGAACTGGAGCTCTGCATCAAGAAAGTAAGATCAGACAATGGAAACGAATATACCGGTGATGTCTTTGAAAGCTATCTGGTCAAGCATGGAATCAAACATCAATATAGTACACCATATACTCCACAACAGAATGGAGTGGCTGAATGAAAGAATCGAAGCATAGTTGAAATGGGGAGGACTATGTTAGCTGAGCATGATATCTCTAAGTTTTTCTGGAGAGAAGCAGTATGCACTGCTATACACATACAGAACAGATGTCTCTTGAGACCAGAAACACAAACGACAGCCTATGAAATGTGGTTTAACAGAAAACCAACTGTTAAATATTTCAAAGTCTTTGGCAGTCCCTGCATCATCAAGATTAAAAACATCAATCTGGGAAAGTTTGAAGAAAAAGGTGAAGAAGGAATCTTTATGGGTTATCTACCTAATGGAAAAGGCTACAGATGCTGGAATAAGAGGTTGAATAAAATGATTGACTGCAGTGATGTCATAATAATTGAAAACAACACCAAACCACACACTGTGGATGATGATGACTCAAAGAATGACACAGCCTTGGAACAGAAGAATGCAGAATTACCTGAGCCAACACCAACTGCTGGTGAGATCAACTCTGAATATACCAGTGATGAAGATGAAGGCAATGAAAATGGAAGAAGAAGATACAACAAATTGAAGAAGCATGTTGACACAGAAAATGTCCTTGGAGACCTACAGTCCTCAGTAAGAACTAGAAGAAGATTGAGATTGGAAGATCAGACTGCACTGGTTTCTCAAGTTGAACCTCACACAGTGGCTGAAGCAGTTGTACATGAGGAATGGATACAAGCTATGCATGAGGAACTCAATCAAATTGAAAAGAACTCCACTTGGGATCTTGTGCCAAGGCCCAAAAATAAAAATGTTATTGGGACAAAGTGGGTGTTTAGAAACAAACTCAATGAAAAGGGAGAAGTTTCCAGAAACAAGGCCAGACTTGTATGCAAAGGATATTCACAAATGGAAGGAATCGACTTTGAGGAAACCTTTGCACCAGTTGCAAGACTGGAAACTATCAGAATGTTCTTAGCAGTTGCAGCACACAAGCAGTACAAGGTCTATCAGATGGATGTAAAATCTGCATTTCTGAATGGAGATCTTGAAGAAGAGGTGTATATTGAACAACCAGAGGGATTTTTGCTGGACAAAGATGGTAGTATGGTGTACAGATTGAGAAAAGCCTTGTATGGATTGAAGCAGGCCCCTAGAGCCTGGTACTCAAAATTGGATGGTTGTCTTAAAGACATGAAATTTGTCAAAGGAACAGTTGACAGTAACCTCTATGTCAGAGAAATGGCCAATGGTACCCTCATAGTCATTATCTATGTGGATGATATCATTTTTGCTAGTAACAAGGAAGGACTATGTGAAGAATTTGCTGAGCAGATGAAAAGAACTTTTGAAATGTCAATGCTTGGTCAAATGACATATTTTTCAGGATTTCAGGTGGAACAAAGACAAAACTCCATATTTCTTTCACAAGAAAAGTACGCAAGGGACTTAGTGAAAAGGTTTGGAATGGAAAGTTCAAAGGAAGTCTCCACACCCATTTCTGTCGGAACCAAGCTATGCAAGGATGAAGAAGGCAACAATGTTGATCAGAAAGAGTTCAGAAGAATTATTGGCAGTCTACTTTATCTCACGGCTTCAAGGCCAGATATAGCATATGCAGTGACTTTGTGTTCCAGATTCCAAAGTGACCCAAAAGAATCTCATTTAACTGCAGCCAAAAGAATCCTGAGATATGTTAAAGGAACCCTCAACTATGGACTCTTATACAAACACAGTGCAAACATACAGTTGTTGGGATTCACAGATGCTGATTGGGATGGTGATTGCACTGATAGAAGATCCACATCTGGTGGAACCTTCTTTCTGGGAGAAGGATGTGTTAGCTGGTACAGCAAGAAACAAAATTCTGTAACGTTGAGCACAGCTGAAGCAGAGTATGTGGCCGCTACACATGCATGTACTCAAATGATTTGGATGCAGGTGCAGCTATCAGATTTGAGGATTAAAGCTGAAAAACCATTGAGGATCTTATGTGATAATCAAAGTGCAATTGGGTTGTCTAAGAATCCTATCCAACACTCCAGATCCAAGCACATTGATATAAAATATCATTTCATCAAAGAAAGGGTCACCAGTGGAGACATCAAGCTAGACTACATTCCTACTCAAGATCAAGTGGCAGACATTTTCACCAAAGCTATGCCTACGGAAAGATTTGTTGAGTTGAGGCTGAAACTTCATGTTCAGCCTTCTACTCTCACTTGAGGAAGAAGAAGGTCCCTCCTTATTCCGTAAATTTTTTGTATTCTTGTACTTACATGCAGGGAATTGAAGGAGATGAGTGCATCCCCTGAGGGGGAGCATTGGTAGTTGGAGATGTGCAGGTTCCAGAAGCTCTCTACTATGAGTACGGCTTTCATTCATCCCTTTGCATTTGTTGGCCAATAAGGGGGAGAAATCATCAGGTACAAGGCACACGACATTCTATCAGTGTGCTTCGGAGTATTGACAACCAAATACAAAGGGGGATATTGTTGTGCCCAAGTGAAGTAATTGCATTTGTTGTCAATAACTTGTCATGGTGTACCATCTGATGAAGTACATCTTGAAGATTGATGATTACAGAAGCATTAAAATCAGACGATTGTTGAGCTGTTCTTAGAGTTCCAAGAACTTGTATCAAGATGATACAAAGTCAAAACATGATTAGAAGACCATGCATTGTAGTGACAATGCATGAGGAGTTGGAGTTGAAAGTGATCCATCCATAAGTTGTAAGTGGATGAAGTTGTTTAATGAAGTCCATGCACTATCACTTAGTGCATGTGAATCAGAAGATGTTCCAATTGATCTCTGATTAGATCAATGAAGTTTATTGAGCAAATATTTGATTCAGAAGCTCGGTTGAAGATGAAGAAACCTTTTGAATTCGATATCCTAAGTGATGATTATATGTTGAGGAGGATTAAGGAATTCCCAAGAAGTAGAGAAGGGAAGAAATTGAGAAGAAGAATGAAAGGGCTTGATATGGCATTTTACATGGAGGACTTTGTTTTTTACAAAGTCTTGTTCAAGACTTAGCCAAAAAATATGACCAGCCCGTGAGCACCTTGTGGGTTCAACCCCAAGGCTCATGTGGGCCTAAGGCGCCACGCCCAAGGGGGAACCCGTGGGGCAAGCTCAGGGCGGCAGGGGCGCACCCGCAGACACCACAGAGGCGCTGGGGCACGCCCGGAGGAGCGCAGGGGGCCGTGTATAAGCCCCCGAGGGCACGCGGTGGTGAAACCCGCGCGCCGGAGGAGCATAGTGGGCGCTAGGAGCGCGCCCGCAGGAGCAGAGAGTGGGCGCAGAGTGCGCCCGCAGGGAGAACACGGTGCGGGGCGGCACCGTGGAGGGAGAAGATTCAACTGGCGGGTTGAGGCAGCGCCAGGGTTATAAGTCGCGGCAAAATCCCGCGCCGTTTCGATGTGGGACGCGTATTTTTCACCGAGAGCAAATCTCCGCCGTCCGAGCAATCGCGCGCTCGATCTGGACCGCTCATCTAATCCGCCGCGCCCCCGATTTAATCCGGCCGTCCGATATATCTCAAATGCCCGATCCGACGGCTCCCGCCTCGTCCTCTTCCCCGAGCTCGGCAGAGGTCTCCCCGCGCCTTCCCGTGAGCTCCGCTCGAACCAGAGGCAACCTGAAGCCGGTTTTCGAGTTCCCGGCCACCTCTGAAGGATCTAAGACCTCCATTGTGATCGTCTGGCCACACTAAACACAACCATGCATTAAAATATACATGCATGCGATGAGAGGAGAATTCGAAGCAATGCCGAGGCAAACGAAGTTGCCGAGGCTTCATGGGTTCGTGCCTTTGCATGGATTGGGTTTAAACAGAGGCTTTGCATGCATGGGATAGAAGAGGTGAAGGCCGTGCATGCGTTATAAATCGCATGCACGAGGAGAAGAGAAAATAAAAGATCCCGCGTGAAACAGAGGATAAAAATCACGATTTGAAAATATCTTTGAAGATCCGAAGATTTCGGGGATTCAAGATTTATCTCACGCGGATGGAAGAGGCTCTCATCGCCTATATAAGGAGAGCCCGTGCACTCATTTTGTTTGCTGAAACGCTGCTGAAAAACTTGGAAGACCCGCGAGTGCTCTGCCTCGCGAAGTCGAAGCTTTGTGCGCCCCCTGTGCGGCAGTGAAGTCCGGAGCAACTCTTGCTTCGTGAGGTTCCTTTCGCACATCTCTTGCACGAAAGAGGTGAAGGAGGAGGAGGAGTTCCCTGCGCGCCTACTCCCTTGCGCGACAGGAAGAACCCGAGGCCGCATTCTTGCGCGCCCAAGGTTGCATCCCTCTCTGTCCGCAGACTTGCGTGGCAGGAGGTGTTTGCGCGGCAGTGGCCCTTGCACCTTGTGCTTGTGCTTTTGAAGAAGGCAGTGAGGTGTGCTGCCTTGTGCCCCTTGTGCACTTGCGCGGCCAGTGACATCCACACCCAACGTGGTGTTTTAAGTGAGTAGAAGGCCGCACCACTTGCGCGCCTATTTTGAAGGTGGAGTTCGGGCAGTGTGTGCAAAGGCAGTGGAAGGCCAAGGCATTGCCTTGTGCTAAACAAGAAGGGGACCCGAGGCTTGCATGCCTTGTGTGTGCATAAGGAGGAAGGCCACCCCATTTGTGTGTGTGCACATGTGAAGAAGATCAACTTTGAGGAGTACACACTTATGTGTGTGAATACAAAAGAACTGATCATTCTAAGTGATTGGGTTTTTGTGAGAAAGACCAACGAGATCTTTTGAAGACTGTTGAAGCTACTTGAAGTTTTGAACAACACCTTTGAAGAAGTGAAGTGAATCCATGATGAAGAAGATGCTGTGAAGTTGGGGGGGTTAACCAACTTGTAATTGGGGGGGTAACCAATTACTGTGTAATCATCTTTTGGCATAGTGAAGAATCCGTGTTGGGGGGTGTAACCAACACGGCAAGGAGTAGGTCTTTGTACCGAACCTTGTAAATCTCTGTGTTCTGTGCTCTCATTATTACTGCACCACTAAAAGAGTAGATCTAGGCTTTAACCAGCTGCAGAGGTTGAATTGATAATCCAAAGGGAACAATTCATAAAAAGAAAAAGTTATCACTGATTCACCCCTCCCCTCTCAGTGATCACAACCGATCTAGGCATTTCAAATATATACATAAAAGTTTTTGGATACGTATATATTTCACATTTTAATCCATAAAATTGATGGTTCCAAATTTTTAAAGGTATACCCCTCATAACAAATTCCAAATCATATGTAGGGTTAATTAATTGAGGAGGTTTAAAATAATGAAAATAATAATAAATAATTTGATCATGCTTAATTAGGAAGAAAACAAACTCATATATATGAACCATCATTATATATGAAAAATTCTCTATTTCTCAAAGGTGTGGAAAAAACTATAGCATTCACAAATAAACTTATCAATTTCAAAAAATAATCATCACACTCATTTGTCCAATTTAATTAAACTCATTTTTAAGTTAAATTAGTCAATATCCTAGAAAATGAAGTAAATATTTCAAAAAATCATTAGTATTAACCAACTAATCATTAAGAAATATGAATATCTATGATATATTTGGGTCCCATCCCTTTTCAAATAGAATGTTTTAGCAGGGTGAAAAGTTATGCCATCTTTAGAAACAAGATTTCTAAGAAAATAAAATTCATGAAACCAAAATTCCTACATGAAAAAACTCTCTTATAGATTATTTTCTTTTTTTTATTGAAAAAAATCCTTAGGTGTCTTTCATGTTCCTCCTAGCTGTTATAATATACAAAAAATCCTTTAATAAACACAACCAAAATCTTCTCTATGAAATCCTACAAAATCCCTATTTATAATGTCCATAAATATAGAAGGTGTATTGGAAAACCCAAAAGGAATAAATAATAACTCATGGTACACATATCATGTCTATAAAGAAGTCTTTTAAATTTCATCCTCCTTCACTTTTAGCTGGTGGTACCTTAATCATTTTTTGACCGTCCAAAATAACTTTTCTCCATGGAGTTGAACAAAAAAATATTTAGCATGATGAAAATGATAAATATTATTAAAATTAATGTTATTAAAAGATCTATAAACATTTTAATGTCTCATTGAAACAATATTATTATCAATAAACACGACATGGAGAGCCCTATGGTGAAGTTCTAGTTCAGATGAAATATCTCTCTAATAACATTCTAAATTTCTTTTTCAATTCCCCATGTTACAATTGAGAAATTCAATATAGTGGTTTAGAAATAGGATTAGAAACATATAATAGGTCAATAGAAAACTCATCCACCAAATTATAAATAGAACATCAAAAGCCATCAGTAAATACATCCTTGTATTCATTTACTACCAAAAAATCACTTATTTTAATGGTTTCTTTATTTTTATAAAAAATATAAATAAATTTAATTTTAATCTCTAATAAATTTTTTAGCTTCTTGGTATGTTATCAAAGTAATAAAATCATTTAAAAAAATTTATTGGATATAAAATATAATTTATCCTAATAAACTAAAATCTAATTCTTTCCCAAAATGTTATCAATAGGAAATAACTTTACACTGATAAAAACAAGAAGATCCCTGAAAATCTTGTTTACTATAATTCCAATGCTCATAGATTTCATCAAAAGTTGTATCTTACTTTCATTGGGTGATATTTCTAATTTACTTGTAAACTTATTAGAAATGAAGGAATTTAAGGACCTAGAGTCCAATAGGGTATTGGTATAATTTAAATACCAAAGTAACATACATATCACCACTTCCTTTGATATGCTGAAATCAACCATAGAAGTAGAAAAGTATTTTTCCACACCCTTTTTCATTCGATATTGATGAATTTACTTATAATTTACTAACATATGGAACATACTAGCACAACGAAACCAGAAGATTTTTTTTTCATGCCAGTTTTTAAAAATTTTACATCTATTTTTAATTGAATATTTCCCACCAATGTAAATAGTAGAACTTTTGGCATTATTTTTTATAAACTAGCATAAAAAATTAATATTTTGACCTTTGATGTATGTTTTTTGAGAAATCAATTTTGAAAGTTTGATTCCATAAGGATTTTAACATCATTATTTTGATGAAAAGTTGCAATATATGTCATCATAGATGTCTTTTAACATTATTTATTTAGTAAGTTATGTTAAAATGCTTCATTTAATTTCTATTCATGAATAACTAACATTAAATTTCCTTATAAAAGACACTAAATGTTGGGTTTTTCTTTAGTAATTGATCATAAAATTCACCTTTGACATTTATTTTTCTACAATAATGATATTAAAATGATTACCAATTTTTAGTTCATTTCCCAAGATTCTATTTGACCAGTCGTAGAGCTAAACTAGAGTTACATATCAAAATTTATGGATGTCAAATGTTATACTTCTCTAGATTATGATAAAAAAATCATTCTAATAAGAAAATGATAAACATGAACAAAAAATTAAAGACACCAAATGATAAAAACATAGTGATTAGATCTAGTATTGATGTTTTTATAATTTTCGGTCGAAGATATATTTTGTTTATTATCATTAGTCATTTTTATAGGGAATAACTCATTTGGTAATGAAAATAGTAATTGATAAATATTTTTTTACCTCAGTTGTTATGTCTCATGTTTCTATTTTATTATCATTACATGATCAAAATATGAATTCAACATTTGAAGAAAAAATATCAATATGTTTACAAATGAAGTAAAATTTAAATTAAGCAGATAAATTATTATAATAGATACCATGTTCAAATCATCTATTAAAGGCACATTTCAAATTTTATTGGATTGAAGAGGTCAACAATTTGTAGGAGAGGGAATATAGATTTTTATATAGTAAAATAAGGTATTGGTGGTAGGGTTTTATTAAAATTTAGGAATTATTTTAAAAACTAAAATGTGTGTTTTGATGAAAATTGAAATACCCATCTCACATAATTGAAATTTGACATTTATCATTTGCTAAATATATATATGATGCTAAACACCTTCATTTATTGGGGTTTTAAGGTTGGTTTTTTATAAATAAATTATTAAATGGTCATCACATTAAACATGATAAAAATTTTATTTAGCATATAACATTAGAAACCTACATTTAACATTTGTTTCTGAATAACTGACCACAAAAGTCCCCCTAGAAGACTTTTAATGTCATGATTTTTTGGGAACTGACATTAAAAGTTATTTTTGACATCGGTTTTTCAAAAATGCAATATTAGAAAATGTTTTCCAGGTTTTATATTATTTTAAATTATTTTATTTGACAATTCATGGAGATCATACAAAGTTACAGAGTAAATTTTATGGACGTCAAAATTTGGACTTCTCTAAGACTTCTCTTAGAGAATTTCATATGCTAGTGTCCATAACTTTGGATCCCTAAGTCCATTATACCTACACGGCTAGTAAAAACATAGATTTATGGAGAAAAGTTGTGGTGTTTTTTTTTTAAAAAGTTTAGTATTTTATAACAACTGTGTATCTTTGAAAAATAATTTTTTGGTTTTCCAGGAATTGGACTTAGTCCATCAAAATTAGGTGATTTTCCAGACATAATGTTTCGGACCCAGGTTTTCATATTTAGGTTCATAGGACATGGATAAATTCGAGAAGATGATGTTGTTTATTAGACACTTTATTGTATTCAATTCCATCGTCATGATAATGAAAATAATTAAATTCAAATGAATTAGAGAATTAAAGATTTTTCTGAAGAGGTTCAAAAGTGGAAAGTGATGTTTGGATTTTTAAAGTTTTCATACTTTGTAAACAAGAAATTATATGATTATTTTTTGATGAATAAGTTCCCACAAATCATGAAAACATTCCTGATAAATGCCTTTGAAGAAATAGAGGAGGGGTTTGAAGAATTAGAAAATTTTAGTGTGAAGAATTCAATCATAATGGTATGATAATGAAAACGGATGAGAAACAAATAATATAGTGGGGTGAGAAATAAAAATATGAGAATGAAGAACATTATAATGGGATGAGAAAGAAAAATATGAGAATGGAAATGATCGTAATGTGTTAAGAAAAAAAGGCTGTGAAAGGAAAATATTATAGTGGGTTGATAAAGGGAAACATCACAATGGAATAAGAAAGAAAATACAAAGAATGGAAATGATCATAAATGGTTGTGTAACACATCAATATTTCATCGTACATTATCCCATTAAAGTAATTTAATAGCTCGCACTTCACGCAACACCGAGTTGGAGTGCACCACCACTTACCAAACTAGCTGTTCAAAAAGCAGTTATGAATAGTATTAACAACATTTTGAATCTTATCTACTCTGTATAATTTTAACATCCATATTATGTGTTTCTTACACATAATATAAGAACAAATTCATTTTTTCAGGTAAAAGAAGTATTTTTAAAAAAAAGAAATTTTACCAACTTTTAAGGGAGAACCATATTTAAAACCAATATTTGACACTTTTATATATTAAATTTAATGAAATTAAATACTTATTTAGAAATGGGACATAAAAATTTTGTTTGGATAAATTTTTGGTACTTTTCTGATAACTTTCATATTTTGGCGAATTGTGATAAATACTATGTTTAAATTGAAAACAACTTTTTTAATCGAAATAATTTATAGTGTTAAATAATAAATTTTAAAGGTTTTAATGAATAATTAGATTATATTTTTATCATGTAATACAATTTAGGTCATTATAAGTACCTTCATATTTAAATTTTACATAAACACATGTCAATCTTTTGATAGTTTTACTTTTTTTAAAGCATATTTTTGGTTTTTGAAAATGGGAATTAATATTTAATTAATAAATTAAAATTCTATCTTTTGAATTTACTAATATAGAATTAATTTTTAAATTCAGAATATGAAAATTATCTTAGGGTAATTTTTTATATTTTTCTGAAAACTTCCAATTTTTGATGAATAGTGAAAAACACTATGTTATTATTTAAAACCAACTTTTTATTTAAATAATTATTTATTTTATTTAAATTTATTTTAACTAAAAATAGATATCTAATACCAATATAAGTTCAATGTAATTAATTAGAGTCATTTTTTAATAAAATTAGATGTATAAAATTTTATTGATCTTTTTAACCTTGTTTACCCACCTTCAAGGTACATTTACAAATTTTGCTAAAGCATAATTTTACCACTTATGTGAGTTGAATTTAAGAAATCTTAGAGACACGGTTGACATCAGTATGTAAAATTTTGTTCAATAAGATGAAAATAATTTTTTTGGTGAATAGTAACTTTTGAATTTTATTTACCACGGTTAAAAGTAAATAGGGTAATTAAGGGTAAAAATTATATAATAATTACCCAAACACATGTCCAAATTCTATTGGATAAGTATAATTAGACCCAAAAAAACATAGGAATAACATATGATTCTATTTGTTCCACTTGGATTATATTAGGACATTTATTATTATTATATTTAAAGAAGAGTTAAAAGTGTTAAATTCAGAGTTGTATAACTAAAACATTTTTAATATAGGGTAATACATAAGATAAATTATACTATAAATATTAATTAAAAAGATAAACATATTTACTACATCATGGTATTTTATTTATAATTTTCATAAATTAAATAATTAAATTTATTTCTGACACAATGGTGATGCAGAAATTACCTTATTAATGAAAGAATCAAATAAATGGTATTATAAATATTAAAATAAATATAATTTCAATGTTTTTATGAAATCCACGAATTTTATAGGTTAATATGACATTATAGGGTTGATTCAATGTATTTTTTTTTATGTAATCAAGTTTTGAAGACTTTCCCAAAAACCAAATTCTAAATAGTGTCAAAATTGACATAAACGAGTTTTTAGAAAACATATTATATTATTAAATTATATAGTAGTCCTAAAAAACTATGTCTTGGCCAAAGAATTTATATAATGGTATTTATATCTTTAATTAACCACTTGAGGTTCTCTTGGATTTTCATAGTATGTTTATCGACCATTTATTATAATAATACAAGAATACATGGTAAAAGTAAAACTATTTAACTATGGGGAAAATCTAAAAAATAAGGTTAATATAGTGACCTAAACCTTTATAAACCCTATTGGTTTTGTTTTTTTTGACCCATACCTACCATAGACTAGAAATAATTTATTTTTGAGTCATTATAAACCGAAAATAAATGTATTATAAAATAATATTTCAAGCTTTTCCTAAATGGACCATCACCTCTCTTATAAAAGATGACTTACCCTTATCTTACTATTACATCTCCAAAGCCATTTTCTTCGGCCAAAACTTTCCCAAATATCCCCCCAACATCCCTCAAATCAACCTAGAGTCCTTAATTTTATCAGAAAGCCAAACTAATAATCCCTTTTTATCAACTCAAAAGGAAACACCTCAAGAAGAGGTAATAAAGTCCCCACCATCATTCAAGTTCTTTTCTTCTTCCGCTTCCTATTTCATTGTTGTTTCCAAACCAAAATAATAACACGAGTACCTAAAAAATTATGTAATGTTATTATAAATATATTAAAACCATATTTTTTATTCTATGCATCATATAAATGACACAGTTGTAAAGACCCATAAATTTCAAGGAAAATTTTTTCTTAAAATTTTTGGGATTTTACGAGAACGCAGTTTCTGACGGCACCTGATTCCGAGGCCCGGTGTTCCCAAAATCATTTTCCAAAGTTTATCTCGGGTATGTTCAGTGAACAAACGAGCGGGTCTTCCTAAATCAAAAAACACCTTTTTCATCAATATTATAGCCAGAAAACTTACCCTTCTTAACAAATTCTACATTTTCCTAAAAATATAAATCCTCCTTCTTAGAATTCATAAATTATTATGACAAAGTAAACTATACTAACACCTAAAAAATAGAGGATACCCTAGCATCTAGAACATATAAGACAAAATTCATCAAATCATTAACCAATATTTCAAATTACAAATGTTACATGGTTAATGTAGAATTAATTATTGAGTAAAATCATTAGCCACTTTGTTTTATTTATACAGGATGGTAATAAAACATGCAATAATAAGTATTGATTAGATATAAACATATTATCTATCTCATTTTCAATTAAATATTAGTGAATATATACATAAATGTTTTTGGATAATTATATATTTCACATTTTAATCCATAAAATTGATGGTTCCAAATTTTTAAAGGTATACCCCTCATAACTAATTCCAAATCATATATAGGGTGGATTAATTGAAGAGTTTTAAAATAATTTAAATCCTAAGAAATATTTTGATCATCCTTCATTAGAAAAAAAACAAACTCATATATATGAACCATCATTATATATGACAAATTCTCTATTTCTCAAAGGTGTGGAAAAAACTATTTCAATCACAAATAAACTTTTCAATTTCTAAAAATAATCATCACATTCATTTGTCCAATTTAATTTAACTCGTTTTTATGTTAAATTAGTCAATATCTTAGTAAATGAAGTAAATATTTCCACAAATCATTAGTATTAACCAACTAATCATTGAAAAATATGAATATCTATGATATTTTTGGGTCTCATCCCTTCTATAATAGAATGTTTTAGCAGGATGAAAAGTTATGCCATCATTAGAAATAATATTTCCAAGAAAATAAAATTGATGAAACCAAAATTGCTACATGAAAAAACTCCCTTATAGATTATTTTCTCTTTAGTATTGAAAAAATATCATTAGGTGTCATTCATGTTCCTCCTGGCTTTTATAATATACAAAAATTACTTTAATAAACACAACCAAAATCTTCTCTATGAAATCCTAAAAAATACCTATTTATAAGGTCCATAAATATAGCAGGTGTGTTGGAAAACCCAAAAGGAATAAATAAAAACTCATGGTACACATATCATGTCTATAAAGTAGTCTTTTAAATTTCATCCACCTTCACTTCCAGCTTGTGGTACCTTAATCATTTATCAACCGTCCAAAATAACTGTTCTCCATGGAGTTGAACAAAAAAATCCTTAACATGAGGAAAATGATAAATATTATTAAAATTAATGTTATTAAAATATCTATAAACCTTTTAATGTCTCATTGAAACAATATTATTTTCAATAAACACGACAGGGAGAGCACTATAGTGAAGTGCTAGGTCAGATGAAATATCTATCTAATAACATTCTAAATTTCTTTTTCAATTCGCCATGTTCCAATTGAAAAATTCAATATAGTGGATTAGAAATAGGATTAGAAACAATAATAGGTAAATAGAAAACTCATCCACCAAATTATAATTAGAACATCAAAATCCATCAGCAAATACATCCTTGTATTCATTTACTACCACAAAATCACTTATTTTAATGGTTTCTTTATTTTTATAAAAAATATCAATAAATTTAATTTTAAACTCTAATAAATTTTTTAGCTTCTTGGTATATTATCAAATTAATAAAATCATTTAAAAAAAATTATTAGATATAAAATATATTTTATCCTAATAAACTAAAATCTAATTCTTTCCCAAAATGTTATCAATAGGAAATAACGTTACTCTGATAAAAACAAGAAGATACCTGTAAATCTTGTTTATTATAATTCATATGCTCATAGTTTTCATCAAAAGTTATATCTTACTTTCATTGGGTGGTAATTCCAATTTACTTATAAACATATCAGAAATGAAGGAATTTAAGGACCTAGAGTCCAATAGGGTATTGGTAAGATTTAAATACCAAAGTAAAATACATATCACCACTTCCTTTGATAGCCTAAAATCAACCATGGAATTAGAAAAGTATTCTTCCACACCCTTTAAAATTCGATATTTATGACTTTCATTATAATTTACTAACATAGAAATCATGTTAGCACAATGAAACAAGAATATTTTTTTTTCATGCCAGTTTTTTAAATTTTAACATCTATTTTTAATTTAATATTTCCCACCAATGTTAATATTAGAACTTTTGGCATTAGTTTTTATAAACTAGCATAAAAAATTAATATTTTTACCATTGATGTTTGTTTTTTGAGAAATAAATTTTGAAATTCTGATTCCATACAGTTTTTAACATCATTATTTTGATGAAAATTTGCAATATATATCATCATGGATGTCTTTTAACATCAGTTATTTAGTAAGTGATGTTAAAATACTTCATTTAATTTCTATTCATGAATAACTAACATTAAAATTCCTTATAAAAGACACTATATGTTGGGTTTTTATTTAGGAATTGATCATAAAATTCACAGTTGACATTTATTTTTCTACAAAAATGACATTAAAATGATTACCAATTTTTGGGTCATTTCCCAAGATTCTATTTGACCGGTGGTAGAGCTAAACTGGAGTTACATATCAAAATTTATGGATGTCAAATGTTGGACTTCTCTTTGTTCTGATAAAAAAAATCATTATAATAATAAAATGATAAACATGAACAAAAAATTAAAGACACCAAATGATAAAAACATAGTGATTAAATCTAGTTTTAATGTTTTTAGAATTTTCGGTCGAAGAAATATTTTGTTTATTATCATTAGTCCTCTTTATAGGGAATAAATCATGTGGTAATGAAAATAGTAATTGATAAAGATTTTTTCACCTCAGTTGTTAAGTCTCATGTGGCTATTTTATCATCATTACATGATCAAAATATGAATTCAACATTTTGAGAAAAAATATCAATATGTTTACAAATGAAGTAAAATTTAAATTAAACAGTTAAATTATTATAATAGATACCATGTTCAAGTCATCTATTAAAGGGACATTTCAAATTTTATTTGATTGAAGAGGTAAAAAATTTAAAGGAGAGAGAATATAGATTTGTATATAGTAAAATAATGTATTGGTGGTAGGGTTTTATTAAAATTTAGGAATTATTTTAAAAACTAAAATGTGTGTTATGATGTAAATTGAAATGCCCATCTCGCTTAATTGAAATTTTACATTTATCATTTGGTAAATATTTATATGATGTTAAAAACCTTCAGGTATTGGTGTTTTAAGGTTGGTTATTTATAAATAAATTATAAAATGGCCATCACATTAGACATGATAAAAATGTTATTTAGTATGTCACATTAATAACCTATATTTAACATTTGTTTTTGAATAACTGACCCCAGAAGTCCCCCTGGAATACTTTTAATGTCATTATTTTTTGGGAACCAACATTAAAAGTAACTGTTGACATCGGTCTTTCAAAAATACAATAATAAAAAATGTTTTCTAGGTTTTATTTTATTTAAAATTCTTTTCTTTGACAAGTCATGGAGATCCAGAAAAGTTACAGAGTAAATTTTATGGTCGTCAAAGTTTGGACTTCTCTAAGATTTCTCTTAGATAATTTCATATGCTAGTGTCGATAACTTTTGATCCCTAAGTCCATTATACCTACACATCTAGTCAAAACATAGATTTCTTGAGAAACTTTGTGTTGTTTTTTTTAAAGTTTTTTATTTTATAACAACTGTGTAGCTTTGAAAAATAATTTTTTAGTTTTCCAGGAATTGGACTTAGTCTATCATAATCTGGTGATTTTCCAGACATAATTTTTTGAACCCAGGTTTTCATATTTATGTTCATTCGACATAGATAAATTCGAGAAGTTGAAGTTGTTTATAAGACACTTTATTATATTCAATTCCATCAGCATTATAATGAAAATAATTAAATTCAAATGAATTAAAGAATTAAAGAGTTATATAAAGAGTTTCTAAAGTGGAAAGTGATTTTATGATTTATAAAGTTTTCATAATTTGTAAACAAGAAATTAGATGACGATTTTTTGATGAATAAGTTCTCACAAATCATGAAAACTTTCCTGATAAATGCCTTTGAAGAAATAGTCGAGAGGTTTAAAGAATTAGAAAATTTTAGAGTGAAGAATTCAATCATAATAAGATGATAATGAAAACGGATGAGACATAAAAGAATATAGTGGGGTGAGAAATAAAAATTTGAGAAATAAAAACATTATAATGGGATGAGAAAGAAATATATGAGAATGGAAATGATCGTAATGTGTTAAGAAAAAAAGGCCGAGAAAGGAAAAGATAATAGTGGGTTGAGAAAGGGAAATATCACAATGGACTAAGAAAGAAAATACAATGAAAGGAAAATATCAAAAATTGTTCTGTAACACTGCAATATTTAATCGTACATTATCTCATTAAAGTAATTTAATATCTTGCGCTTCATGAAACACCGAGTTGGAGCACACCACCACCTACCAAATTAGCCGTTCAAAAAAAGGGTATGAATAGTATTAACTACATTTTGAATCTTATATACTCTATATAATTTTAACATCCATATAATGTGTTTCTTACACATAATATAAGAACAAATTCATTTTTTCAGGTAAAAGAAGTATTTTTAAACAAATGCAATTTTGCAACCTTTTAAGGGAGAACCATTTTTAAAACCAGTATTTGACACTTTTATATATTCAATTTAATTAAATTAAATACTTCTTTAGAAATGGGACATAAAAATTTCGTTTGGATAAATTTTTGTTAATTTTCTGATATCATTAATATTTTGACGAATTGTGAAAAATACTATGTTTTAATTGAAAACAACTTTTTTAATCGGAATAATTTATAGTGTTAAATAATTCATTTTAATGGTTTTAAACAATAATTAGATTATATTTTTATCATTTAATAAAATTTAGGTCATTATAAGTACCTTCACATTTAAATGTTACATAAACACATGTCAATCTTTTGTTAGTTTTACTTTTTAAAAATCCGCTTTTTGGTTTTGAAAATGGGAATTAATTTTTAATTAATAAATGAAACTTCTATGTTTTTAATTTTCTAAAATAGAATTAATTATTGAATTCAGAATATGAAAATTATCTTAGGGTAAATTTTTGTATTTTTATAAAAACATTCAAATTTTGATGAATAGTGAAAAACACTGTGTTGTTATTTAAAACCGAATTTTTATTTAAATAATTATTTATATTATTTAAATTTATTTTAACTCAAAATAGATATATAATATCTATATAAGTTCAATGTAATTAATTGGAGTCAATTTTTTAATAAAATTAGATGTATAAAATTTTATTGAACTTTTTAACCTCGTTTACCCACCTTCTAGGTACATTTACAAATTTTCCTAAAACATAATTTTACTACTTATGTGAGTTGAATTTATAAACTCAAAGAGACACGGTTGACATCAGTAAGTAAAATGTGGTTCAATAAGATGAAAATATTTTTTTGATGAATAGTAACTTTTGAATTCTATTTACCACGGTTAAAAGTAAAAAGGGTAATTAAGGGTAAAAATAATATAATAATTACCATAACACATGTCAAAATTCTATTGGATAATTCTAATTAGACCAAAAAAACCTTAGGAATAACATATGATCATATTTGTTCCACCTGGATTAGATTAGGACATTTATTATTATTATATTTAAAGGAGAGTTAAAAGTGTTAAATTCAAAGTTGTATAACTAAAACATTTTTAATATAGGGTAATACATAAGATAAATTATACTATAAATATTCATTAAAAAGATAAAAATATTTCCTACATCGTAGTATTTTATTTATAATTTTCATAAATTAAATAATTAAATTTATTTTTGACACAATGGTGATGCAGAAATTACCTTATTAATGAAAGAATCAAATAAATGGTATTATAAATATTAAAATAAATTTAATTTCAATGTTTTTTTGAAATACACGAATTTTTTAGGTAAATATGTCATTATAGGGTTGATTCAATGTATTTTGTTTTATGTAATCATGTTTTGAAAACTTTCCCAAAAACCAAATTCTTAATAGTCTCAAAATTGACATAAATGAGTTTTTTAAAAAAATATTATATTATTAAATTATATAACAGTCCTAAAAAACTAAGTCTTGGCCAAAGAATTTATATAATGGTATTTATATCTTTAATTAACCACTTGAGGTTCTCTTTGATTTTCATAGTAGGTTTATCGACCATTTATTATAATAATACAAGAATACAAGGTAAAAGTAAAACTATTTAACTATGGGTAAAATCTAAAAGATAAGGCTAATATAGTCACCTAAACCTTTATAAAACCTATTGGTTGAGTTGTTTTTGACACATACCTACCATATACTAGAAATAAATTTTTTTTGTGTCTTTATAAACCGAAAAATAAATTTATTATAAAATAATATTTCAAGCTTTTCCTAAATGGACCATCACATCTCTTATAAAAGAGTACTTACCCTTCTCTTAATATTATATCTCCAAAGCCATTTTCCACGGCCAAAACATTCCCAAATATCCTCCCAACATCCCTCACATCAACCTAGAGTCCTTAATTTGATCAGAAAGCCAAACTAATGAGCCCTTTTGATCAACTCAAAATGAAACACCTGAAGAAGAGGTAATAAATTCCCCCACCATCTTTCAAGTTATTTTCTTCTTCCACTTCCTATTTCATTGTTGTTTCCAAAACAAAATAATAACTCTTGTACCTCAAAAATTATGTAATGTTAGTATAAATATATTACAACCATATTTTTTATTCTATCAATCATAATAATTACACAGTTGTAAAGACCCGCAAATTTCAAGGAAAATTTTTTCTTTAATTCTTTGGGATTTTACGAGAACGCAGTTTCTGACGGCACCTGATTCCGAGGCCCGGTGTGCCCAGAATCTATTTCCGAAGTATAGCTCGGGTATGTTCAGTGAACGAACGAGTGGGTTTTCCTAAATTTTGAACCAGTTCTCAGAATCAAAATATGAGGTCACAGATAAAACTGCATCACCGGTAACCGCAGAAATCAGGACTCTGATCTTTCTTCTATGTAAAGCAATACTATTGAGGGTATTGAGTGTGGTTATAAGTACAAGGAGTCTAGTGTTGGTGCGGCAGCCGACGTATCTATATACCAGGACCCTGACTTCTAATTTCTGACTCAGTGCACGAAAACATTGATTGCTTGTGTGTTTCAAATTTTTCCTTTTGATTACTTTGTGTAATCTCAACAGGTATACTATATTGACCATGGTGCACCTGTTACATTTATGGATGGCCCCACGACTTCAGCCATCTAGGGTTCCGATCTTTGTGCGAGACAACAGCCCACCGAGCGACGAGGCGTCGTTGCAGGGCACTATTACAGCGGAGGCACCGGCGGTACCTCTACCCATCGAGCCACTAATTCCACTAGCCACAACAGCTGAGAGTGCATGTCTCCTTAGTGCACTGCATGAGTTTCAGCATCAGAGACCGCCTAGGTTCTGTGGGAAGACGGACCCTCAGGTAGCCGAGTATTGGCTGGAGGCTGTTATACGAGTTTTCAGGTTAGTGGGGACACCAGCTGACCTCATGGTGATCCTTGCAGCGAGTCTCATGCATGCAGAAACAGGTATATGGTGGAGTCTGTTGCTCCAGCTACACGACAAGGCATCTCTCCTTTGGTCGGACTTCGAGAGCCTCTTCCTCTCGGAGTTGTTTCCAACCACCCTCCGTGCGGTGCGCATTCAGGAGTTACTGCAGCTGTGGCAGGGCAGCATGACGGTAGACCAGTACTCAGTGAGATTTACCGATCTCTCGCGCTATTCAACGGACATGGTATGAGACCCATTCTTCCAGGCTCAGACCTTCGAGTACGGACTGAGGAATGAGATCAGGGCATCAATGATCTCCCTCAGTATACCGACACATGCAGGAGTACTGGAGCGAGCCATTCTTGTAGAGAGCTTTCTTGCTGACCCTACACCAGCAGCAAGACCTACCTCAGGGCGGCACGTAGAGGAGTCTTCTAAAGCAGGCAGTCGACGGATTTCACAGGGATCCAAGCGGACTAGAACATCACGCGGACGACCTCAGGATACTGGCTTAGAAGTGCGGGGCACACATCGCAGATCCATCCTTACGAGGAGCAGACAGTGCTATGCATGCGGCGGGCAGGGTCACATGGCTCGTGACTTCCTGAATCGCCATGCAAAGGAGTAGAAGATGGTTGAGGGAACACCCAGGAAGTGGCAGAGGTTTGACCATGGCAGTCCGCAGGGAGCAGGCAGAGGAGTCGGCCAAGCAGCAGGTGGTGGATGACGTTTTGAGACTCTACCACCACCACCACCAGGAGGTCCACCCCGACCACAGGGAGGTGGCGGACAGAGACAGGCTCAGCTTCAGGTAGTGGAGGCCTATGACCACGGCGCAACAGATATGATTCGAGGTACTATCTGTGTCTACTCCACCCTTGTTGCAGTTCATATAGACACAGAAGCGAGTCATTCTTTTATTGTTGCTGCCCTTGTTCGGAGCTCGGAGATTCCGACGGATCCGTTGGCTCGATCCTTATGGCTAGAGACTCCTACGGGAGAAGACTCGATGATTACACACTGGTTTCAGTAGTGTGAGATTACTCTAGGAGGCAAGAGCTTCGGCTGGGATCTTCTTGTACTGTTGTCGAGGCCTTACTACGTCTTCTTGGGCATGGATTGGTTATCTATAGTCCATGCTCAGATCAACTGTATTAGGTGAAAGGTGCGATGTGTTTGTACCGATGGGAGCAGGCTCACCTTCACTGGCGAGAAGGGAGCCTTTGCAGTGCAGGATGGACTCATGCAGAGGAGAGGACAACTGATCACTCATCAGTTGGCTAGCCTCATCCTTGGAGCAGTGGACGTGCGGAGTCTGAGTTTTCCTGTTGTGGTGGATCAGTATGCGGTCATTTTTCCTGACGACCTTCCAGGACTACCTCATCACAGAGAGGTAGACTTCTATATTGACATGTACCCCGGGACAGCCCTGATATCTACTCCAACATATCGGATGGCTCCCGCTGAGCTTTGAGAGCTACGGGTACAATTGGAGGACTTTCAGGGCAAGGGATTCATTGGACCCAGTGTTTCACCCTGGACTTCCCCGATTTTGTTCACCAAGAAGGCGGACGAGAGCTTAAAACTGTGTGTCGATTACCGTCGCCTGAACCAGGTGACCGTGAAGAATAAGTATCCACTTCTAAGGATTGATGACGTCTTCTATCATCTCAATAGAGCATGGTGGTTCTCGAAGATAGACCTTAGGTCAGGCTATCATCAGCTCAGAGTTCGAGAGGAGGATGTGCAGAAGACGGATTTCAGGTGTCGTTATGGCCACTATGAGTTCTTGGTTATGCCTTTTGGCATAAATAATGCTCCAGAAGTGTTCATGAGTCTCATTAATAGTATCTTCCAGCCTTACCTTTATCGATTTTTCATTGCCTTCATCGATGACATTTTGATTTACTCGACTACTGAGGAGGAGCACGCCTACCACTTACAGGTTGTACTGGACACACTACGAGAGCATTGGCTTTATGGTAAGCTCTCGAAGTGTTAGTTCTGGATACGTGAAGTCCACTTCTTGGGACACGTCATCTCTGAGGTGGGAGTTTCGGTGGATCCTACGAAGATCGAGGAAGTTCTAGCTTGGGAGCCACCTAGGAGAGTGACGGAGGTGCGGAGTTTCTTAGGTCTGGATGGGTACTATCCGAGATTTATGCTAGACTTTTCCGGAGTTGTAGCATCGCTTACAGATTTGAGGAAGAAGGGGAGACCCTTTTTGTGGTCAGATAGATGTTAGTAGAGCTTCCAGGAGCTGAGACAGAGATTGACCAGTGCACCCATCTTGAGGCTACCAGAGGAGGGAGTAGGGTACGTGGTCTACTACGATGTATCAGGGACCGAACTCGGGTGTGTCCTGATTCAGGAGCGGTTAGTGATCGCCTATGGATCACGACAGTTGAGGAATCATGAGAAGAACTATGATACCCATGACCTGGAGTTAGCAGCAGTGGTTTTCGCCTTAAAGATGTGGCGACACTATATGATGGGTGAGTGATTTAGAGTCTACTCTGACCACCAGAGTCTCATGTAAATCTTCTCATAGAAGGACCTGAACCTAAGATAGAGAGGATGGATCGAGTTCCTCCAGAACTATGACTTTGAGATAGTCTATACTCCTGGTAAGGGGAACGTAGTAGCTGATGCTCTCAGCAGGAGGACGGGAATTCAGCTACTTGGAGAGGAGATAGAGAAGCTAGCCACTTTGTAGATATCCTTCATGGATAGAGATGGGGTAGCCTTTCTTCAGTCGCTCACAGTCACACCTCCACTTCTTCAGCAGGTCAGAGAGGCACAGCATGGAGACATTGACTGTGAGACGCGGCGTGCATAGATTTCCACAGGATAGGCACCTGATGGATTCTCTATAGGAGGAGAGCACCTCATCCTTTTCAGAGGATGTACCATGCTACCAGCTACATTACAGGAGGATGTGATAGGAGAGTTTCACACTTCCCCATTAGTGGTACATCCAGGAGTGGAGAATATGTACCAGGATCTTAGACGACAACACTAGTGGTCGGGTATGAAGAAGGTTGTGGCAGAGTTCCTTTCTCGAAGCCTCACCTACCAGCAGGTGAAGGCGGAGCACAAGGTTCCAGTAGGCTTAGTACAACCATTGGAGGTCCAGGAGTGGAAGTGGGATGGGATATCTATGGATTTCGTGACTGGAATTCCATGTACTTCCAGAGGACACGACTCTATTTGGGTGATCATCGAAAAACTCACCAAGTCGTCCCACTTCCTACCCATCAGAGAGCAGGGCTCAGTGGAAAGATTAAGACACCTCTACGTTCAGGAGATCGTATGACTTCATGGTGTGCCATCATCTATCGTCTCTAATCGAGATGCTCATTTTACTTCCTGGATTTGGAAGGGGTTGTAGGTGGATTTTCGGACGCAGCTATGCCTGAGCACCGCTTTTCACCCTCAGACGGATGGTCAGACGGAGAGGGCCATTCAGACTCTCGAGGACATGCTCCGTACATTTTTCCTTGACTTTGGTCGCAGGTGGGAGGATCACCTACCCTTGGTAGAGTTTGCGTTCAACAATAGCTACCACTCCACCATCGGGAATGCACCATACGAGGCATTGTACGACCGACCTTGTAGATCACCTCTATGCTGGACAGACCCTGGGGATTCAGTGTTTGTGGGACCAAAGATGGTTCGGGCCATGACAGAGAAGGTCCAGGTCATCCAAGAGCGGATGAGGACAGCTCAGAGCCGACACAAGTCTTATGCTGACAGGAGGCGAAGACCACTAGAGTTCGAGGATGGCGACCACGTTTTCTTACAGGCCTCACCTCGACGTGGATTACAGAGATTTGGCCAGGGCGGAAAGTTATCTCTGTGCTTCATCGGACCATTCAGGGTTCTCAGCAGGATAGGCGAGGTGGCTTATCGCCTGGCTCTACCACCTCAGTTGCATCGGGTGCACGACGTCTTCCACGTATCTCAGCTGATGAGATACGTGCACGACCCGGCGCATATCATCGACCATGGGAAATTAGACATTGATGACGGGGCGACTTTTGAAGAGGTCCTGGTGGAGATCGAGGATCGACAGGTGCAGGTCCTATGTGGGTGGTCGATTCCTCTAGTGTGCATCAGGTGTAAGCACGAGACCCTCCAGGAGATCACTTGGGAGCAGGATGCTCAGATGTGTTCTCAGTACCCTCATTTGTTTCCCTAGTTTGTGATGTATCTTTACGGGGATGTAAATCCATGAGGTGGGAGTAATGTAAAGACATGTAAATTTCATAGAAATTTTTTTCTTAAATTCTTTGGGATTTTACGAGAACGCGGTTTTTGACGGCACCAGATTTTGAGGCCCGGTGTGCCCGGAATCAATTTCTGATGTTTAGCTCGGGTATGTTCAGTGAACGAGCGAGCGGGTTTTCCTAACTATTGAACCAGTGCTCGGAATCGAAATCTGAGGGCACCGATAAATCCGCAATTCTGGTAATTGATTAATAAGACCTTTTATAGAGTTGTGTTTTCCCGGGAAGAGTTGTTTAAAAATGTGGTTTAAGTGTAAGTAAAATAAAATTGTGCTAAACTATATTTCTCTTTTATATGTAATTATATCCCATGTGTGGGAGTTGGGGTGGGACCCACTCGACTCTTGTTAGGATATTAGTGAGGTGGGACCCACACGAGCCCCACCCCTTCAAATTTCCTAACCTCTCTAAACCTCCCTTGTATTAAATGTTGTGGTTACCTCTCTTCCTCATAAATACATGACAACCTATCTGACCATTAATTTTTTCAATTCAAGACTAATTAATTAAGTGAGTTAAGATTTTTTATTTTTGAAAAAGGTTGGCATAAGTAAATAAAATAAGACAAAAGCCTTATTTTATGGTGGTTGTTTCGTTGTGTGGATATTTTGGGGGAAAGTGAGTTCCAACATTTGAAGAACTTCATCATCCTGATGAAGAACATCTCTACCTCGATGAAGAACGTCGTCACGCCTTTCATCTTCCCTCTGCGTCAAATAAAGGGAGACGCCGCTTCTTCCACGGATGTTTTCCATCGACATAAACGAAGCCTCACCCGCGACGCCGTATTCCGCAATGCGAGCTTCCTTTAACTTCTTTGAGGTAGGGGTTGTTTCATCATTCAAGAATTACTATTTGACATTCTTCGTTATTTCTTGGATGCTTGTTATCAATATAACGGGAGGAGGTCAGACCGCACAAACATGGCCGACCCTCCTCCCCCTTTGTTGTTGGACTTCTTTGTGGTTTGGAACGGAGGTGGCACGGTGCAATAGCACCGCGTGGGAATGAGGGAACCGAGGCCGGTGCGGGCCGTGGTGAAAGAGTGTGGCACCGTCGTGCCACACCGTTGAGGCCAAAAGAGGCCCCGGCCGGAACCAGGCCTCGGCGGAGGGGTAGGGCACTGTCGCGCCGTGCCGATCGGACAAGGGCCGCGACGTTCCAGAGTTGGGTGGCCGGACTCCTCCAGCCGCTGGTGCTCTAGGAGGCGGGACCAGCAGGTCCCGTGGTGGCTCCGGCCGGCCATTACGTCCAGTCGATTCGGGATGTCCGGGGGTCGTAACCCCCGGCCAGCGTGCCTAGGGTGGACCGCACAGGGGTCCACCATTTTGGGAAAATAGGGGGGCAGCGCCCCCCCCCCCTTCGCATCCGCTCAACGCACAGGTGCCCACAGAGGGCCGGACCAGCCGCACCGGGCCGAACCGCCCCCGCCGCACCGGACAGCCCGCACCGGGCCGGACAGCCCGCACTGGGTCGGACCGCCCGCGCCGGGCCGGACAGCCCACGCCGGGACGGACCGCCCGCGCTGGTCCAGACCGCCTGTGTTGGGCCAGCCAGCCCGTGCCGGGCCGGGCCGTTCCCATCCGGACCGGACCCGGACCCGGGTCGGGTCGACCCAGTTCGGGCCGACCCATGGTGTATTGGGACAGGTCGTATCGGGCCCAAACCCCCTGTTTCCGGACAGATTCGTTCAAATTCCCATAACATGGGATACAGACATCCGATCGACGCACCATCAGTTGATTAGCGATCCTTGGATCGAGACGGTTGTTTTGGTATATTACACTCAGGGTTTTGGAGAAGTTTGGGTACGACATGGTTGGTTCGAACACAAAACCAATCGGGCCCTTGGAGCATAAACGCTTATAAGTAGAGCTCCAAACGTCCGATTGACGTGTTGTCGACTTTGTTGGATTCATCATAGTGAGAAGGTTATTTTGGATTACTCCGCTCGAGGTTTGGATGCATCTGTAGTACAGTTAGGTTGGTTTTAGCTTAAAAACCAACTGGGCCCCTGGGACAAATATGCCAATAACTCTCAAACCGGGAGTCCGATTGATGCGACATCTGTCACGTTGAGTTCCTATTGATGAGACGTAACTTTGGGATACATAAACTCCGGACTTTGTTTCATTTTATGTATCGACCCCTGTGACTCATGGAGCAGACCCTCCCGAAATCGAGCTTGCTGTGTGCAGGAACCTTAGAGCTGGCTGTGATTGCGATGACGATGACGACGGTACTGGGATCCTCCGTGGGTTCGGCAGTGACGACGACCATACTGGAATCCTCCGTGGGTTCGACAGTGATGACTACTGTTCTTGTATCCTATGTGAGTCCGGTAGTACTTGACTACTATTCTTGTATCCTATGTGGGTCTGGTAGTATTTGACCCTGTACTTGTATCTTATGTGGGTATGGCAGAGTAGCTGGTCTTGTATCATTTGTGGGTCCGACAGCTTAGCTAGTCTTGTATCCGATGTGGATATGACAGCTTAGATGAATCAGTGGCTACATCTGATCATCTTAATTGCCTTACGAAGAAGTATACCTGTGTGAGCTGAGTCTTGACTTTCAATCATTATCTCTGATATGATTATTGTGCTTTTCTGTGTGGATTGGGTTGTGCTTTCCTATGTGGATTGGGTTATGAATTCCTATGTGGAATGGGTTATGTTTTCCTGTGTGGACTGGGTTGTACTTGGGCTCATGTGCTGGATCTGATCTGGAATTGATAACATAGGTATATGTATGGGCATATACCTAAGTAGAGTTGGTTATTACTTCGTGACTGTATTTTTCCTTTTTGGATTATCATTCGTGGATTCTGGGAGACCTTCGGGGGTCTCGGGGTCCCTATTGAGTAGCATATACTCACCCCTGCATGGGCTATGCCCGCACTACATTGTGTTGGATGCAGACGATGAACAGTGCTGATCGAGGTGGGAGCTCGTGGAGCTAGATGGTACCTGGAGGTGGATCACTAGACGTGACGTACTCGGAGTAGACAGCTGGTGTCGGGGATCAGAGGAGAGTATCTGTACCCACCCTTCAGGTGGGATTTCCATAGGACTGATCGGACTTGCTGCATTACTTTTATATTTTTGTACTTTCTTTTCAGTTTTACTTTACTTTCAGTTGGGTTTGTATTCTGGCCCATTTACTTTCTAGCACATTTGTACTCAGTTTACTTAGTGTTTACTCAGCTTGCATACTCTGTGGTGTTTGTTTACTTTATAATGGCAATGCCTTCCCTTTTTATCTGGATTTACACCTTTGGTGCTAGTCTCCAGCCCTGGCCTATGGAAGGTGGTCTTGGGGTAGTCACGGCATGGGCCCCGAGGATGGGTCGTGACAACAGTCACCATATGTGCATACGTACGGCTTACCGTATCCACATCGTGGTGTAGTTTTTTATTCAAACACATCATTATTTTAATGGGTAAAATAATTAGTATAACTGATTTCAATAATAAATATAACATCTTAATGATTCTGTATATATGATATACCATCTAATTACATAAAATATCACCATCAATATAATGATATTGTCGCTCGTGGGTACGTACGGATTACCATCTCCACGACGCGATGTGATTAATTCCCACATTCAACATTCAACGATGATTATATAAATATATTTTATTAATAAGAATGTAATTTATGAAATAATAATTCTACTAGATATATATATATATATATATGTACTTACATATATCTTATTCACTTACTTCCATTCAATACGATATGAAAATGGAAACATCGTTTATGCATACGTACGACCTACCGTCTCTATAAACGGTTCCTTCCATTTCATATATCATCTATTATAAATATTTATATTATAAATATATATGATATATAAATAAAGGTTTATATTATGGAAGTATTTAAATCCTGATCTAAATGATACGATCAAGAATAACTAGTTAAACTACGTACGATAAAGAAAGTGATTATTACTCAAAATGTTAATTTAACTTTGAAATCATTATTAAATGGGTAGTATAAAGTCATAAATAATTCATGTATTATATAATAAATATGAATTTGGTCCTGGTATAATTTAATAACATACTATGGTCATTATACAAGATTTTAAACTTACCCTCGAACAGAGTAAAGTTCAAGGTAAGGGTTAATTTCAAGATGTTTTTGTTATCTGGGGTTGTTTTTACGTAAGTATCTACTGGGATATATCTATTATCCATGTCCATGTTTCATAAATTAGTTCTAAAATAGATTTTTCTAAGAGAATTTTTACTAAAACATCATTTTAAATGTTGTAAATATTTATTCTTCTAAACCATTCTCATTAATGTCCATGTTTTCAAAATGGTTTTAAGGATTTATATATATGGACATGAATGATTTAAATTGTTAATTCCATTAAAAAGTTTCAAAGTGATATGAGACACTTTGATTCAAAAATATATTTTAAATTACTTCCTTTATATTACTTTTAAAAAATTTCATGAAAATGGATATTTCTCTCAAATATTTTTACTAATCATTTTCAATTATGTCAATATCCTTTACGGGATATTATTCTTGATCAAGGATGATTTATTATGATACAAATATTCCATATGGTATTAAAGGTTTTGTGATATGTATGATTGTTTATGATTTATTTTTATACCATTAATAGTTTATGGATAAAGTATTGACATTTAGTATGCTACTTTTAATATGAATTTTTATGTTATGTTTAAACCATTTCATATGAGGGATGCATTGGACTTAGTAAGTGACGGGTGGAGGCTACTATAGCTCCTCGATGCATCGGTAGGTATCATGAGACAAACTAGTGTTTTGGCATAAGGCCTTGACAATATCTTATTTATAGTCTTGGCACGAGCCCTTAACAATGTGGTTATGAAGTCTGGCATTATACATTCCATCATTATAAAATTGGATATTGATATTACATGTGGTTATTGGATATTTTATTTATATTTACAATATTATGATGAATTTTATGTTTAAAATGATTTTGTTTTAGTCTTATACATTGCCTTAAATGTTTATACTTATTTATGAATGTTTCCGCTATATTTTTATCCTTATTGAGCATCTGAGCTCACCCCTTTCTATGTTTTAGTTTTCCCAGGATGAGAAGAAGTATATTTTGACTGACCTATATAGATAGTCTAAGGGATATAAATGTGGTCAATGGAGACAATGTTGTTGTTTTTTTTATTTTATAATGTAATGTAAAAATTATTAATGTATTTAGTACTTCCAAGGATACTAAACTAATCCGTCTTTCAGGATTTGATCCCTTATGATCAAGCCGATGTTATGTAATAATTCACTAACTCTGGGTAACTAGGGTCGTGGTGTTATAGTTGGGATCAGATTATATTTAGAAACATCCTTGGAAATAGATTTAGATAAACTATGATTATATAACATTAATCTAAGATAGACTTTGAGGATTATTATAGAAGAATTTCCTAGAATTTTGGTAATGTATATATTTTGTGTATTTTTCAAGCAATACATCCCTATCTGGATACGAGCTAGTAGAGTTGGCTCTAGAACAGATATACCTACGAGTGAAAACTCTGACAAGGAGTTTCAAGCTTGACCTGGGGTATCCCTGTACATGACAATGGTCCTTGCTGCACTCTTGGTTACGACACTCTCGGGGTATATGCTTATGATAATTCAAATTTTCATTACAAGCCATTATAAAGGATTTATGATTAAATAATTCCTCAAAGAAAATAATTTATGATTATAGATTATATGCATAATCTTTTCAATTTATGTTCGGTATTTTAAAATTTTGGAATTATGCATTGTGATTCATAAACTAAACTAGTGTATGCCAATGTTTAGAAATGGTGCCAAGTAGAATGAATGAGAATTCCAGCAATACACATGATCGAATGATTAAGAAGTATCATATCATTCATGGTATTAAGGAAAAATTTAAAAGGGAAATAGTCTCCCACGTATTCTCATCATTTGAAGAAATACAATCCTGTGTTAATAAGATAAGTAAAGAATTCTCATAGTCCTATAGATTTGAAGGGAAGAAAGATAACAAAAGGATAGAAGAGAGAAAGATAGATAATAGGAAGATGAGAAAGAAGGATTTTCCCATATGTGATAATTGTGGAAATAATCACCTTGGTAAATACTTGAAGGGAATGGGAGTTTGTTATACGTGTAGAGAAAATGGACACCAAGTACGTGATTTCAAGGGTAGGAAAAAGGTTTCAAATGTACAATGATTTATCTGCAAGGAGTTGGGACACTACTTGAATCAATATCAAAATCATCATAGTATACCCCAAATGATGCTATTGGATAATAATCAAGTTATGATACTACCAAAGATGAAGAGGAGTGATTAGATTTCTTATCTTGTTATTAAAGTATTCTATCATTTGAGTTCTTATTAATGATATACATGTTATAATAATTATAGAGTATATAAGGATTGTAATATAGTACTATTTCTATAAGGAATTGAGATTTTGTGGAAATAAGAAAAGTGACTCAAAAGCAGGTTAATTGTTTTTTAAAAATATATGGTTGAGAGAAAGATAACCCATAATATATTTCTAATACTGAGGTAGTGATTTTTGATTAATATATGATTGATTTTGATAAATTATTTTGGATATTCTTGACTACCTTGAAACTGATTAACGATTTGTATATTCCATCATTGTTGGAGCTTACTACATTTTTTGGATATAAATAGTATATCCAGTATTCTATACAAAATAAGGGAGATTTAATGTAATCAATAAGGTTTTATTGTAATTTAGTGTGTTACCATGTTTTAAAAGAATACATAATTAAGGTATTCACATGTTATTATTTGGAAAAAAGAGAACTTCATTATTTTTACCTTCCTTATACATTTTAGAATGTTAATTTGGATAGATGTATTTTCGATAAGTCTAAAGGAAGGAATGTATTGTGTTGGACATTGGATAAAATTGTTTAAGGTTAAACCATTTCTTAATATATTTTTCCGATTGTTATAAAAAGGACAACCTGAAGGTCAGGTGACAACATTTCATGTCTGGAAAGGCCGCAAGACATGAACCCTCAACCGAAGGGAGATAAAGGGTGCATCACCGACCACTGGCCCATGTGATGTCATAGTTTTTATAATGTAGTTTTTTTAAAATTATATGACAGATGAATTATAAATTCTTTTTTTGAACCCTATATTATTAGGATAAATATAATATATTTGAGTTCTATTATCTTTTTGAGTGAGATATGAGATTGTGGAAGAAATTAGTTAATAGATGGAACTCTACTTTTCAAGTATTTTTTTTTCTACTTGTTCTGTGAAGAAATTAATTATTTACCATTAGGGAAGGTATCTTAATACCAAAAATTTGTTATCCTAATATCTTATATTTTTTTGAACCGATGATATTTTAAATCATCATAGATTGATTTCTTTGACGCCCTCAATTTTACACTTGTTTTTCATTGGTGACCTCAATCATCCCTATAAATATTTACGTTGTTCCTCTAATTATGTGCCTCTAATTTCGACCAATGTTATCTTAATCGATATCATACTTTGGTGGTGAATTTTTCATTTCCCTTTCCGTCTTATTTATACTAAATTTTATTAACCAAATTTCTGATGTGGGTTTTCCACAAAATTATTTTTCAATTTTTAACCTTTTATTTTTGAAAAACAACTTCAAATTGCGATGACGCAATTTATTAATGGAGGGGTGAATGAAACACCCCAAGATTTCATAGTACGTTATCTAATTAATGTAATTTAATAACTTGCGCTCCACACAAATCAGAGATCAAGCGTACCACAACATACCAAACTAGTTGTTCAAAAAGAAGTTGGGAATAGTATTTACTGCATTTTGAATCTTATATACTCTATATAATTTTAACATACATATTATGTGTTTCTTAGACATAATATATGAACAAATGCATTTTTTCAGATAAAAGATGTATTTTTTAAAAAAATAAAATTTTAACGCCTTTTAAGGGCGAACCCTTTTTAAAACCAATATTTGACAATTTTATATATTTAATTTAATGAAATTAAATACTTATTTATAATTGGGACATAAATATTTCATTAGGATAAATTTTTGGTACTTTTCTGATAACTTTCATATTTTGACGAATAGTAAAAAATACAATGTTTTAATTGAAAACAACTTTTTTAATCGAAAAAATTTATAGTGTTAAATTATAAAATTGAATGGTTTTAAAGTATAATTAGCTTATATTTTTATCATCTAATACAATTTATGTCATTATAAGTAATTTCACCTTTAAAATTGGCATAAACACATGTCACTATTTTGATATCTTTTACTTTTTAAAAGGTCGTTTTTTAGTTTTGACAACAGGAATTAATTTTTAATTAATAAATGCAACTTATTTGTTTTTAATTTTTTAAAATAGACCACATTTTTTAAATCTGAATATCATAATTATCTTAGGGTATATTTTTGGTATTTTTTTGAAAACATTCAATTTTTGATGAATAGTGAAAAACACTATGTTATTATTTAAAACTGACTTTTTATTTAAATAATTATTTATTTATTTTAAATTTATTTTAAGTCCAAATAGATATATAATACCTATATAAGTTCCTTGTAATTTGTTGGATTCATTTTATAATAAAATTATATGTATAAAATTTTATTCAACTTTTTAACCTCGTTTACCCACCTTCTAGGTACATTTACAAATTTTCATAATACTTAATTTTACCACTTCTATGAGTTTATTTTAAAAAATCTGAGAGAAAAAGTTCATAGTAATAAGTAAAATGTGGATCAATAATATGAAAATAATTTTTTTTGAATAGTAACTTTTGACTTTTATTTACCACGGTTAAAAGTAAATTAGGTAATTAAGCGTAAAAATGATATTATTATTATTTAACAAATGTCCTAATTCTATTGGTTAAGTTTATTTATACCCAAAAAACCTTACGAATGAAAAATGATCCTATTTGTTCCACTTACATTAGATTAGGAAATTTCATATTGTTTTATTTAAAAAACAATTCAAAGTGATAAATTCAAAGTTGTATAACTAAAACATTTTTAATATAGGGTAATACATATGATAAATTAGACTATAAATATTCATTAGAAAGATAAAAATAGTTTCTACATCATGGTATTTTATTTAGTATTTTTAGACATTAAATAGTTAAAAATTATTTATGACACAATGATGATGCAGTAACTAGATTATTAATGAAATAATAAAATAAATGGAATTTTAAATATTAAAATAAGTATAATTTCAATGGTTTTATGAAATCCAAGAATTTTCTAGGTTAATTTGACATTTTAGGGCTGATTCAATGTATTTTTTTGGTGTAATAATGTTTTGAAGACTTTCCCAAAAACCCAATTCTAAATAGTGTCAAAATTAACATAAATGAGTTTTTAAAATAAATATTATATTATTAACTTATATAACAGTTCTAAAAATCTAAGCCTCTGCCAAAGAATTTATATAATGATAGTTATATAATTAATTTACCACTTTAGGATCTCTTTTATGTTTTATAGTATGTTTATTAACCATTTATTATAATATTACAATAATACATGGAAAAAGTTAAACTATTTAACTATGGAATAAATCTAAAAGATAAGGTTAATATGGTGACCTAAACCACTTTAAAACCTATTGGTTGAGTGTTTTTAGACCCATACCCACAATATACTAGAAATATATTATTTTGGAGCCATTATAAACCGAAAATAAATTTATTATAAAATAATATTTCAATCTTTTCCTAAAGTGACCATCACATCTCTTATAAAATGGTACTTCTCCTTCTCTTACTTTCACACCTCCAAAGCCATTTGGTTCGTCTATACCTTTCCCAAATACCCTCCCAACTTCTCTCAAATCATCCTAGAGTCCTTAATTTGATCATAAATCCATTTTATGGAGCCCTTTTGATCAACTCAAACGGAAACACCTGAAGAAGAGGTAATAATTTCACCACACTCTTTCATGTTCTTTTCATCTTCCACATTCTATTTCTTTACTGTTTCCATACCAAAATAATAACTCTTGTACCTCCTACATACTTTTATGTTATTATAAATATATTACAACTAAATTCATTATCTTATCCATCCTATAAATGACTAAGTCACCATACGTGCGTAAAACGGCTTATCGTCTCCACGTCGTGGTGTAGTTTGTTATTCGAACACTTCATTATTTTAATGGGTATGATAATGTGTATAACTGATGTAAACAGTAAATATAACATGTTAATGATTCTGAATATATAATATACCATCCAATTACATATTCTCTAACCATAAATATAATGATATTTTCGCTCGTGCGTTCTTACGGATTACCGTCTCCACGACGCGATGAGATTCATTCCCACGTTCACCATTCAACAAATATTATAAAAATATATTTTATTAATAAGTATATAAAATATGACATAATAATTATATGGGATATATATATGTGTGTGTGTATGTATGTATCTATGTACTTACATGTATCTTATTCACTTACTTCCAATCAATACGATATGAAAACGGAAACAACATTAATGCATACATACGGCCTACTGTCTCCATAAATGGTGCCTTATTTTTAATATATCAATCAGTTATAAATATTTATATTATAAATATATATGATATATAAATCAAGGATTATATTCTGGTAGTATTTAAATCATGATATAAATCATACGATCAAGAATAACTAGTTAAAACATGTACGATAAAGAAAGAAATTATTACCCAAAATGATAGTTGAACATGAAAATAATTATTAAATCAGTTATATAAAGTCATAAATAAATAAATTATGATATAATAAATATGTATATAATTTTTTTATAATTTTATAACATACTATGGTCATTATAAAAGAGGATAAATGTACCCTCGACCAAAGGAAAGTTCAAGGTAATGGTTAATTTCACAATCTTTTTATAATCTGAGGTTGTTTTTATGTAAGTATCTTCTGGGACATATTTATTATCCATGTAAATATTTTATAAAAGAGTTTTAAAAGGGATTTTTTAAGGTTATTTTTACTAAAACATCATTTTAAATTTTTTAAAGATTTATTCTTCTAAACTATTCTCAGTAATGTCAATGTTTTCAAAATGGTTTTAAAAATTTATTTATATGGACATGAATGATTTAAAATGTTAATTAATTTTAGAAGTTTCAAAGTGATATTGGACACTTTGATTCAATACTATCTTTTAAATTACTTCCTTAATATAACTTTTAAATAATTTCATGAAAAGGGATATTTTTTTCAAATCATTTTACTGATCATTTTCAACTATGTCAACATATTTTATGGTATATTTTTCTTGATCGAGGTTGATTTATTATGATACAAGTCTTCTATATTGTATTGAAGGTTTTGTGATATGTATGACTATGGAAGCTTTATTTTTATACCATTCATGGTTTATAGATAAAGTATTTACATATCATATGCTAGTTTTAATATTAATGTTTATGTTATGTTTAAACCTTTTTATATAAGGAATGCATTGGACTTAGTAAGTGATGGGTGGAGACTGCTATAACTCCGCAATGCATCGGTAGGTCTCTTGAGACAAACTTTTGTCTTGGCACAAGTACTTGACAAAATCTTATTTATAATCTTGGCACGAGGACTTGACTATATTGTTATGAAGTATGGCATTATCCATTCCATTATTATGATATTGGATATTGATATTACGTGTGATTATTTGACTAGTATAATATCTATATGAATAATTAAATGGAATTATTTGATTTATCATTTCCATATTATGCTGATATTTAAGTTTAAACGGCTTTTGTTTTAGTCTTATACATTGCCTTAAATTTTTATGCGTATTTATGAAATTTTTCGTAATATTTTTATCATTAATGAGTATCTGAGCTCGCCCCTATCTATGTTATATTTTTACCAGGATAAGAAGATGTATATTTTGACTGACTTGCAGGGATAGTCTAAGGGATATGATTGTGGTAAATGGAGAAAATGTTATTTTTGTTTTTTACATTATAATGTAATATAATGTTCATGTATGTAGTCTATTTTCAAAGACTGCTAAACTGATCAGTCCTTCGGGACTTGATTTCTTATAATCATGACAATGTATTAAAATAATGAACTGACTATGGGTAACTGGAGTTAGGGCATTACAAGCTTCGAAATAAAAACCCGAGAAATGAAAAGATCATAATGTGTTAAGAAATATAAATATTATAAATGAAATGATCATAATGGGGTGGTAAGGAAAACAGTTGAGAAAAGAAAAAATCATAGTGGGATGTGAAATAAAAATTTGATAAAGAAATATATTGTAATGAAGTTGAGAAAAAAATAGATTGAAATAAGATGAGAAAGAAAAATATCTTAATGAGTTGAAAAAGTTCTAATGAATTGAAGTGGTCATACATGAATTTTAATTTATCGTAAATCTCAGAGAAACATATGGAGGTTTTATGAATTCAAAGTTAATGTTTTAAATGTGAGAGATTTTTTTGAAATTTTTAGATTTGAGAAATCATGGAATTTTTCATTGTTTCCTACCTAAGTTGCCTATAAATACTTCCTGAAATCATTCGTTCATTTACAACATTCACACAAATGAAAAATGAGGAGTGTAGGATAATTAAAAAGTTAATGTTCACATGTTATTAAAGAATAATTGAATTGAGATTTTCAGTAGAGTTTTTTTTTGGGATTGTGACTAAATTCATTGTATTGAATTATCATACTCATAAAATCGGATCCAGCATAATATTTTTGAGAGATTCAGATCTAACATCATTGTATAGGGAAGATCAGATCTAGAATCCATCATCATTGTGTTACGAAAAAAATCTAACCTTGCCAAATCAAATCGAGGATTCGAACTAAGAAATTATGGATAAATTTCAACAATGTATATATTATTTTAATGGATCAATGGTTTTATAAGATATGATTGTAAACTGATGGGATTTATTGTAATAATTTCTATTAGTATATAGAATGTGTCTAATGAATGTTGGTACAAGTTGTATTCACTCATTCTTAATATTTTATTTCCATAGACCCACTAGAGTGGTTATGGAAAGGATGTATATTCTCACACCAAAGAAGAACCTTATAAATATAGTTTGATTTACTCGCTTTCCTAATATTACATGCATGAGTATTTACAAAAAGTTGATAAGGATATAAATCATAACAAGTTTCATGGGTTAGGTTTTTAAAAGAATTGGTACTTTTAAAAGTGAACAACTGATTCAACCCCCCCCCCCACCTTCTCATTTGTTATTCAATACTTTTTAACATCAATTAATATTAGAGGATTGTGGTTCCTATTAGGATCCTTATGAGGGATAATATCAATTTTATGAATAGTATAATAATTCCAACATTTTATGGAAAAAATAATTATGGATGGAAAAATATAATGATTCTTTATCTCTTATCTCTTGGACTTGAAGTTTTTGATGTTGCTACTATTGGTTTTCCACCTTTTTGGAAGGATGATATTATGATGTTTCCCGATATGAGAAATACAGAATTTGATGGATAGGATATCAATTCTATCCTTGTTTCCTTATAAGAGAATATTTTTTAGAACTTTATGGGTCTCAAAACATCATGGAGTATATGGGAAAAGATGGGAAGTGTTTTTCAAGGGAATACAAATGTTAATGAAGCAAAACTACAAATATGGAATAGTTAGTATTAAGACATTAGAATGAGAGATAAAGAAAAAAATTGATGAATACATTACCAGAGTAAATAATTTTTTTTGCAACATAAATCGATTCATAGTCTTATTAGAATATTCTACAATTGTAAATAAACATTTTAGAACCTTTCTGGACATGTTTTATTCTAAAATTTATTCATTAGAAGATAAAGATGATTTATCTCTTGATAAATGGCATAAAATTATTATTTAATATGAAATGTGATATTCTCCAATGTTCAAAAAGAATATGAAATATGAAATGGATTTTGAAGCAATGAGAAAATTGAAAATTCAAGATTTTGAATAAGTTGATCCTTTTTACATCGATGATAAAGATGATGGTGAGTTGAAAGAAAAACTTATGTCTCCTATATCCACGAACAATCCAAGAGGAAGAGGAAAGTATTGCAGAAAACATTCTCAAATTTTTTTTTGACTGTGGTGGAATTAGACATGTTGCAATGAATTTCCTAAGGAATAAACTTGAATAATATCGAGATGATTCTTATAGAAAACCAGGATGTAATAACTTGAACAAAATGATAAACAAAAAAATTCATCGAAAAGATAAAAGAATAAATTCACTAGAAATAAAATAAGTATGTTGAGGAAAAAACATGAATCAGAACTAACCAAAAAAACATATTTTGATGATGAATATTTTTAACAATTTGGAACCATCATCACAAAAATTGATAAAACAAAATATTCCTTAGAAATTGAAGAAGTTGGTGAAGAATCTTATAGAGAGTATCATCTAAGAACTGAACTTGCTGCATGTCTTAAGAAAGAAACTCTCAAGAACGAAATTAGAGTTATGAAGAAATATTTTCAAGAAGTTCGAAACTAAAGAAAATATTTTATCAAGATGGAAGGAGAATACATCAAGCAGTTTTAAGGTTTCAAACTTAGAATTGTTTAACATGAAAAGATGATTAAAGATCATATTAAGAAAATGGAAAATATAGAAGAAGAAGTTAACAAGTTACAATGAAAACATCATGAGTCTAAAAGAACCCTGACAAAGATGAATGAAAGTTCTACAAAGATTATTATGTAAAATGCGAGCCTTATAATGTTAGAGAGAATGATCAATATGGGGATGAAGTGAACTATTATATTTTAAAAAATAACTTTTTATCTGATTCTTTTAAACTCTCGAGTTATATAAAAAGTATTAAGAATTCTTACATAGAGAAAGGATGTGAGAAACTGTTAAAATATATAAGATTATAAAACTCACTAAAAATAAAATATTGTCTACATCCTAAGTATTTTAGAGCTGAAAGAAGTTACCGACATTAAAAAATATTCTATAGAGATAGATCTTTCTGGAATAGAAAATAAAAATTTTAAGGCTATTTTTGGTGTTGTGGAATCTATGTGCATAGAGATTATAATTTCTTTCAAATTTATCTCTACCAAGAAAAAGGTTTGAGAAATTTGTAATAAATACTAATAAAAGAGTGAGAAACTATCTTAACTCATAGAAACTTGGAAATTTGAATTCCCAATATGTTAGAGACATTCCAAATAAGAATCAAATTGAATCTATGAAAAAAAATTGGAAGATGTGATAAATTTGGTCATCACGCCAAAATATGTATAACACTTCTTCCAAAACAAGTTTCTTAAGAAAAGAAAGGAAAAAAAGTTCAAAAGAAGATGGTTAAAGAAAGGGATTTTGTGGTTGAGACAACTTTGAATGAAATTAAGAGGAACAAACCATGGATTCTTGAGAGGGGTTGTTCTTTACATATGACAGGTGATATAGGAATATTGATACATGTATAAATTCATGATAGAGGAGAAGTTACTTTTGCCAATGATAATTCCTTAAAAATCAGGGCAATCAGAATGACAGAGATTGATGTAGAGAAACTTAAATCTAAGGAATTCATACTTTCTGAAGGGCTAAAACCAAAATTACATTGTGTAAGTCAAATTTGTAATGATGGAAAGGATGTAATATTCATAAAATATTCATGTATCATGAAAAGTATGAATGATAAAAAATTCATTACAAAAAGATAAAGGACTAGTGGGAATAGAATTCAAATAAGGGAATTCAATAACTCATGTTACTTGAGTGTGAAAGATGAAAAAAAATTATGGAACCGATGACTTGGGAACCTTGGACAGAAAAAAAAAATTAAACTTTATAAATTTGATGTTTTCCATAATATTCCAGAATTGAAATAAAAGAGATGAACTTGTTTTCATTACTTTCCTCAAAGGAAATATGACTAAAAAATGTCATAAGATAATTGAGATTCAATCTGTCAGACCACATGAGCTTATTCATTCTCATCTGTGTGGTGTGATGAGACATCAATAAAAAGGGGGATTTAATACTTTATCACTTTTATTAATGATTTCACTCAGTTGACAAACATTATGTTCATGAAGTATAATTTAAATTCTATTTAAATGTTCAAATTCTTTAGAAAAGATGTTGAGAATTAATTGGGGGTTTCTATAATGAAACTAAAAATAAATAATCGTACCGAATTCACAAAACATAATTTTGAATCTTCTTTGAGAAATCATGGTGTCATGCATTAGTAAATCTCTACCTATACATCACAACAAAATGGATTAACATAAATAAATAATAGAATCTTGGTTTAAATGGAATGAATTATGTCAGTAGAATAAAAAAATCAATGTTCAATTGGAAATAATCTATTAGTAGTATTATACATATTCAAAATAGAAGTTTTTTGAGACTGGAAACCAACATGTATCCTTATGAAATGTGGTATAACAAAAAAACCTTCATTAAATTACATCAATGTCTCCGAAAATCCATGTTTTCTCAAAATAAAATATACAGACTTGGTAAATTTTGATGAGAAAACTTAGGATGGATTTTTTATCAGTCATTCACCAAACGGATGAATTTAAAAATTATGGAACAAAAAATTTAAAAAAGTAGGTGGACTCATGTGATGTGAAGGTAAGTGAAAATCGAAGTGTCTTAGATTTTTTTTTGAGAATAATGAGGAGGATACACTAGAGATTTTAAAAAATATTGAAAGTAATTCAAAACATTCTTGTCATGATTCAAAATAATCATGTGATGAGGAAATTTTAGCTAGGAAAGAATCTTTGTAATTTATTAACTTATGGAAATAGGTTGAATCGAAAAACATTATTGGGAATCAAAAGACTCTAATGCAGACCACAAAAATGTTAAGATTAAAAATTCAGACATTACATATCTCAAAAGTTTAACCAAAATCAGTTCCAGGGGATATTCAATATAAAGAATTGGTGGATTCTATGAATGAAGAGTTGGATTAGATCGAGAATAATGAAACATGGGAAATTGTTCCAAGGCAATTAAATAAAACTTTTATCATAACCAAGTGGGTTTATAGAAAAAAAATTGAATGTTCATAGAGAAGCTTCAATAAACAAGGAAAGACTAGTTTGTAAAGGCTACTCATAGGAGGAAGGTGTTGATTTTGAAGAAAAGTTTCCCCCAGTTACAAGATTAGAAACTATTAGAATGTTTCTTTCAGTGGTCCACTTATACAAATACCCTTTTTATCAGTACTAAAAATGGCCTTGAATAGTTCCAGAAAAGCGCTATTAAAGTCAGTGTAGATAAAGGGGGGTCCCCGTTATCAGTTCTCCAAAAAGGACTGATAAAGACCCCTTTTATAAGTGCTAAAAAAGCACTAATAAAAGGGGTCTTTTATCAGCCCTAAAATGAAGCGTTGATAAAAGGGTCCTTTATCATCGCTTTATTTTTAGCACTCATAAAATATCACTTTTAACAGGGATTTTTTTAGCGCTGATAAAAGTTAAAAAAATATTAAATTTTTTAAAAAAAATCCTGGCAATCTCGGGGGGGGCATTTTACAGTGCTTGAGCCCCCCGCCTTTATCAACACCTTCCCGCAACTCTAGCGCCACTTCACACCACCCTCAACCCTTTATCAGTGCTATCCCCCCCCCATTATCACCACTATCTCCCATATTCCCCCATGTGTGCGCACCCCTACGTCCACCAGGTTTTGAACTCGAGACCTCCCCTTGTGCGCCTAAGCCCTTACCACTCCTCTATTTTGATTTGTTTTCCATTTCATGATATCTATATATATAGTTATATTTATTCGTATAGTAATATATATTTATATTAATATATATATATATTGTTATATTAATATATATAGTTATATTAATATATATATTTATTGTGATATTAATATATATATTTATAGTTATATTAATATATATACGTAATTAAATTAATATATATATATATATAGTTTGATTAATATATAGGTATATAAATATTCGTATATTTGTATTTTAATTAAATTAAATATTAGTTATTATTTTAATATAGAGCTAATGTATTTTATATTTAAATATATTTTATTATTTATATTTATAATTAGATTTTTATGTGTGAATATATATAAAATATGTATATATTGTTATATATTTGATTATAAATAGTAGTTCATTATAAAAAATGATAAAATTCCAAATACATAATATCAATATGAATGTAATAACTTGGAATAAATTCATTCCCCACAAAAATAACCAATAATACCCCCTTAAATAAGGCTGAAAATCCACAAAATGTTAAAAAACCGAGGTATCCCGAATAAAAAAATCAGTTTTGGAGGACTTATGGGCCTTTTTTGCCTCAAAAAGACCTTGAGCGGGGTCTCCCCCAGTCACAGGGGTGTACCGCTCATCGCAGGTTTCGATTTGATATATGGTAGAGCTCAAACGGACACCCGGATCAAAATTTATGGTCGTTCGAAGTTCGAGTTGCGTTTTCAACATATTTTAGATCTTTTTTTATTTTTTTTATTTTTTTATTCTTCAAATTGATATAAAATGACTGTTACTCCATAATAATTTTGAAATTATAAATTAGAAATATTTTTTTATTTTTTTTAAGCCATTTTCACTAAATATCTTATATATTATGTGTAAGTGTATATTTATACTTATCTTAAATATATTTAAAATTATATTTAAAAAAAATATATTATATTTATATCAATATATCCATATCTATATATTTAAATATTAATATTTTTTTTAATGAATTTTTTTTGGAAGTAGACCCTTTATCAGAGCTTTTAAAAAAAAGCGGTGATAAAGACCCCACTTTATCAGCACTACTAAAAAAAGCGTTGTTAAAGGTGGTACCTTTATCAGTGATAAAAAAAGCATTGATAAAGGGGTACCTTTTATCAGAGCTAATAAAGGTACCCCCCTTTATCAGTGATTTTTCGTTAGCACTGATAAAGGGTGGCGCTGACCTTGCCCCGTTTTTTGGTAGTGGTCGCACATTGTAATTGCATAGATTATCCAATGGGTGTAATGTCATATTTCTCAAATTTTGATATTAAAGAATATATTTACGTTGAAAACCCTTATGGGTTTCTAATTTATAAGGTTGAAAATTCTAAATTAACGAATGCTTTATGTGGGCTAAAATAAGATCCCCGTCCATGGTATTCAAAAGATGAAAATCATTTGATAATTTTGAACTTTTCTAAAGGCTTTGTTGATAACAACTTATTTAATAAATATGTTCACTCTAGAGATGTAATTGTAATTTTTTATGTGGTTGATATAATTCATTTAAGATAGAGAAGATGTTTTAAAACCATTTTCTACGGAAATGAAGAAGAATTTTGAAATTTAAATGTTGGTATAATTAAATTTATTCCTTGGATTACCATATTAATAAAAAAATATTAAATTTTTATTTCTAATGAAAAACATGAAAAGTAATTGGAAAAGATGATTGGGATGGGAGAATCCAAAGAATCTTATACTCCTATTTTAGTGAGCACAAAGTTGAGTAAAGATGAATCCTGAATAAGTGTGAATCAGAAATAATTTCAAAAGATGATAAGAATTATTCTCTACCTTACAGCCTGAAGGCGTTATATTTTTTATGTTGTGAATTTATGTACCACATATCCAAGTAATTGAAAGTAATTACATATATTGGTAGCAAAGTGGATTATGAGATATTTCAAAGGAATAATTTCACATGGGTTGTTATACCAAAGATACAGTGAGATGATGTCTCATGGTTATACTGACGCCGAAAGAGCTAGAGATTATAATGATAATAAATCAACCTCAAGGGGAATATTTTTCTATGGAGAAAGTTTTGTGAGTTGGAATAGTAAGAAAAAATGTTCAGTAACTTTGAGCATAGTTGAATGTAAATTTGTTTCAGCTACTAAATATTTTACTTATTTTTTTGGATGAAAGTTCTGCTAGAATATTTTAAGGTAAATGTTTCTAAACCATTAAAGATACTTTATGTTAATCAGAGTGAAATTTATCTCTCTAAGAATCTTATTTGACATTGAAGATCAAAACAAATTGATATAATGTTTCACTTTATAAAATAGAAATTTTCTTCTAGACATTTTTTTTATGGAATACATTTCAAAAAAGATTCATATTGATGATATATTTACAAAAGAAATTCTGAAAAAAAGGATAGTAGGATTGAGGTTGAAAATTCAGGATCAGTATGATCATTCCTACATTTATCCACATAACTTTTCATACTTCTCTGGGATTTCCTTTTAGATTATTGAATCAACCGAGAATTATCAATTGTTTCCACCAAAAAATATGGTCCCGTAATCTTCATTCCTTATAAATCATCCAAAAAAATTTGTTTCTTACACTTCTTTCCATATAATATCCCAAATGGCTCTATTTGTATACTGGAATGAAAAATAATTTTATAAGAAAACATGAACAAAGAAATATGTTGATCCCAAATTCCCTTATATTCCATTGATGAATGATGAATAATATATTTCATGGTTTGAATTGGTAAGTTATATTTTCCCTCAACTTGAGGTTGAAATGTTTTATTAAAATTTAATTTTGTACCCAATGACTTATCAAGTCCTTCCACAAAAAGTAGATGCGAACATATGATCATGGTCTGAAAAAATAGATAAAGGCACTCTATGTAACATGAATATCACTTTTATATATAGTTAACAAAAATAATATAATGAAACTATATCTTGAATGAAAAGTAAATTTGTAGATTTAGTTAATCAGTCATTAATAACCTGAATCACATTGTTACCTCCTATTGTCCTTAGAAATACCACCATGAAATACCTCAATATATTTTCATATTTATGCTCAAAAAACTATAAAATGATGAAGTATCCTCTTTTTTATCTGAATTTTTCTTTTATTTTTTTATAATTCAAACACTTCCTGATAAATTTGAAAATATCATTTTCCATTTTTCCCAATAGTAATACTCCCAATGGTCTTTGTGCATCTTAGTGATGCCCAGATGAATGAAAAATAGAGAACTATTAGCTTAACTCAACAATTATTTTCTCAATTTGGAACCACAAGTCAAACATAATCTTTTTCTAAATCAATAAACACCTTTTTCATCAATATTTTAGCTGGAAACCTTACCCTTCTTAAAAAAATCTACATTCTCCTAAAAATATAAATCCTCCTTCTTAGAATTTATAAATTATTATGAAAAAGTAAACAATACTAAAACCTAAAAAATAGAGGATACCCCAGCATCCAGAACTTATAAGACAGAATTCATCAAATCATTAACCAATATTTCAAATAAAAAATGTTACATGGTTAATGTAGAATTAAGTTTTGAGTAAAATCATTATCCACTTTCTTTTATTTATCCAGGATGGTAATAAATCATGCAATAATAAATGTTGATTAGATATAGACATATTCTATATGAAATTTTCAATTAAATATGAGTGAATATATACATAAAAGTTTTTGGATAAGTATATATTTCACATTTTAATCCTTAATATTGATGGTTCCAAATTTTTAAAGGGGTACCCCTCATAACTAATTCCAAATCATATGTAGGGTGAATTAATTGAGGAGGTTTAAAATAATGTAAATCCTAAGAAATATTTTGATCATCCTTCTTTAGGAAAAAACAAACTCATATATATGAACCATCATTATATATCAAAAATTCTCTATTTCTCAAAGGTGTGGAAAATACTATAGCATTCACTAATAAACTTTTCAATTTCTAAAAATAATCATCACATTCATTTTTCCAATTTAATTTAACTCATTTTTAAGTTAAAATAATCAATATCCTAGAAAATGAAGTAAATATTTCAAAAAATCATTAATATTAACAAACTAATCATTGAAAAATATGAATATCTATGATATTTTTGGGTCTCATCCTTTCTATAATAGAATGTTTTAGCAGTGTGAAAAGTTATGCCATATTTTGAAACAATATTTCCAAGAAAATAAGATTCATGAAACCAAAATTCCTACATGAAAAAACTCCCTTATAAATTATTTTATTTTTAGTATGGAAAAAATCCTTAGGTGTCTTTCATGTTCTTCTTGGCTGTTATAATATACAAAAATTCCTTTAATAAACACAACCAAAATATTCTCTATAAAATCCTTAAAAATCTCTATTTAAAAGGTCCATAAATATAATAGGTGTGTTGGAAACCCCAAAACGAATAAATAAAAACTCATGGTACATATATCATGTCTATAAAGTAGTCTTTTAAATTTCATCCTCCTTCACTTTCAGCTGGTGGTACCTTAATCATTTGTCAACCGTCCAAAATAATTGTTCTCTATGGAGTTGAACAAACAAATCCTTAACATGAGGAAAATGATAAATATTATTAAAATGAATGTCATTAAAAGATCTATAAACATTTTAATGTCTCATTGAAACAATATTATTTTCAATAAACATGATAAGGAGATCCCTATGGTGAATTGCTAGGTCAGATGAAATATCTATCTAATAACATTCTAAATTTCTATTTCAATTCCCCATGTTCCAATTGAGAAATTCAATAATGTGGTTTAGAAATCGGATTAGAAACATATAATAGGTCAATAGAAAACTCATCCACCAAGTTATAATTAGAACATCAAAAACCATCAGTAAATACATCCTTGTTTTCATTTACTACCTCAAAATTACTTATTTTAATGGTTTCTTTATTTTTATAAAAAATATCAATAAATGTCATTTTAATCTATAATAAATTTTTTAGCTTCTTGGTATGTTATCAAAGTAATAAAATCATTTAAAAAAATTATTTGATCTAAAATATATTTTATCCAAATAAACTAAAATCTAATTCTTTCCCAAAATGTTATCAATAGGAAATAAATTTACACTGATAAAAATAGGACGATCCCTGTAAATCTTGTATACTATAATTCTTATGCTCATAGTTTTCATCAAAATTTATATCTTACTTTAATTGGGTGATATTTCCACTTTACTTGTAAACATATCAGAAATGAAGGAATTTAAGGACCTAGAGTCCAATAGGGTATTGGTATAATTTAAATACCAAAGTAACATACATATCACCACTTCCTTTGATAGCCTGAAATCAACCATAGAAGTAGAAAAGTATTTTTCCACACCCTTTCTCGTTCGATATTGATGAATTTCATTCAAATTTACCAACATAGGGAACATGCTAGCACAATGAAACTAGAAGATTTTTTTCATGGCAGTTTTTAAACTTTTTACATCTATTTTTAATTGAATATTTCCCACCAATGTTAATAGTAGAACGTTTGGAATTAGTTTCTATAAACTAGAATAAAAAATTAATATTTTGACCTTTGATGTAAGTTTTTTGAGAAATCGATGTTGGAAGTATGATTCCATAAGGTTTTTAACATCATTATTTTGATGAAAAATTTCAATATGTGTCATCATGGATGTCTTTTAACATCCGTTATTTAGTAAGTGATGTTAAAATACTTCATTTAATTTCTATTCATGAATAACTAACATTAAAATTAATTATAAAAGACACTAAATGTTGCGTTTTTCTTTAGGAATTGATCATGAAATTCACCTTTGACAATTATTTTTCTACAAAAATGACATTAAAATGATTACAAATTTTTAGTTCATTTACTAAGATTCTATTTGACTGGTCGTAGAGCTAAACTAGAGTTACATATCAAAATTTATGGATGTCAAATTTTTGACTTCTCTATGTTTTGATAAATAAAATCATTCTAATAAGAAAATGATAAACATGAACAAAAAATTAAAGACACCAAATGATAAAAACGTAGTGATTTAATCTAGTTTTAATGTTTTTAGAATATTCGATTGTTGAAATATTTTGTTTGTTATCATTAGTCTTGTTTATAGATAATAACTCATGTGGTAATGAAAATAGTAATTGATAAAGATTTTGTCACCTCAGTTTTTAAGTCTGATGTGGCTATTTTATCATCATTACACGATCAACATATGAATTCAACATTTTAAGAAAACATATCAATATGTTTACTAATGAAGTAAAATTTAAATTACGTAGTTAAATTATTATAATAGATACCATGTTCAAATCATCTATTAAAGGCACATTTAAAATTTTATTGGATTTAAGAGTTGAAAAAGTTAAAGGAGAGAGAATATAGATTTGTATATAGTAAAATAATGTATTGGTGGTAGGGTTTTATTAAAATTTAGGAATTATTTTAAAAACTAAAATGTGTGTTATGATGAAAATTGAAATACCCATCATGCTTAATTGAAATTTTACATTTATCATTTGGTAAATATATATATGATGTTAAAAAATTTCATGTATTGGGGTTTTAAGGTTGGTCTTTTATAAATAAATTATTAAATGGTCATCACATTAGACATGATAAAAATGTTATTTAGTATCTGACATTAAAAACCTACATTTTACATTTGTTTCTAAATAACTAACCACAAAAGTCCCCCTATAATACTTTTAATGTCATGATATTTTGGGAACCAATATTAAAAGTAATTGTTGACATCTATTTTTCATAAATACAATATTAAAAAATGTTTTCTAGGTTTTATATTATTTTAAATTATTTTATTTGACAAGTCATGGAGATCAAACAAAGTTACAGAGTAAATTTTATGGTAGTCAAAATTTGGACTTCTCTAAGACTTCTCTTGGAGAATTTCATATGCTAGTTTCTATAACTTTGGATCCCTATGTCCATTATACCTACGCATCCAGTCAAAACATAGTTTTCTGGAGAAACATTGAGGTGTTTTTTTTAAAATTTTTTGTATTTTATAACAACTATGTATCTTTGAAAAATAATGTTTTGGTTTTACAGGAATTGGAATTAGTCCATCCTAATCAGGTGATTTTCCAGACATAATTTTTTGGACCCAGGTTTTCACATTTAGCTTTATTGGACATAGATAAATTCGATAAGATGAAATTGTTTATTACACACTTTATTGTATTCAATTCCATCGTCATGATAATTAAAACAATTAAATTCAAATGAATTAGAGAAATAAAGATTTTTATGAAGATTTTCGAAAGTGGAAAGTGATGTTTGGATTTATAAAGTTTTCATACATTGTAAACAAGAAATTATATGATTATTTTTTGATGAATAAGTTCCCACAAATAATAAAAACATTCCTGATAAATTCCTTTGAAGAAATAGTGGAGAGGTTTGAAGAATTAGAAAATTTTAGAGTAAAGAATTCAATCATAATGGGATGATAATGAAAACGGATGAGAAAAAAAAAGAATATAGTGGGGTGTGAAATAAAAATATGAGAAAGAAAAACATTATAATGGGACGATAAAGAAAAATATGAGAATGGAAATGATCGTAATGTGTTAAGAAAAAAAGGCCGAGAAAGGAAAATATCATAGTGGGTTGAGAAAGGGAAATATTACAATAGACTAAGAAAGAAAATACAATGAAAGGAAAAGATCATAAATGGTTGTGTAACACTACAAGATTTCATCATACATTATCTCATTAAAGTAATTTTATAGCTTGCGCTTCACGCAACACCGAGTTGGAGCGCACCACCACTTACCAAACTAGCCGTTCAAAAAGAAGTTATGAATATTATTAACTACATTTTGAATATTATATACTCTATATAATTTTAACATCCATATTATGTGTTTCTTACACATAATATAAGCACAAAATCATTTTTTCAGGTAAAAGAAGTATTTTTAAAAACATGAAATTTTACCACCTTTTAAGGGAGAACCATTTTTAAAACCAATATTTGAAACTTTTATATATTACATTTAATGAAATTAAATACTTCTTTAGAAATTGTACATAAAGATTTCGTTTGGATGATGTTTTGGTACTTTTCTGATCATATTTTGACGAATTGTGAAAAATACTATGTTTTAATTGAAAACAACTTTTTTAATAGAAATAATTTATAGTGTTAAAAAATGAATTTTACTAGTTTTAAAGAATAATTAGATTATATTTTTATCATTTAATACAATTTAGGTCATTATAAGTACCTTAACATTTAAATTTTACATAAACACATGTCAATCTTTTGATAGTTTTACTTTTTAAAAAGCTTCTTTTTAATTTTGGAAATGGGAATTAATTTTTAATTAATAAATGAAACTTCTATGTTTTGAATTTTCTAAAATAGAATTAATTTTTTTAATTCATAATATGAAAATTATATTAGGGTAGATTTTTGTATTTTTCTGAAAACATTCCATTTTTGATGAATAGTGAAAAACACTATGTTATTATTTATAAACAAATTTTTATTTAAATAATTATTTATTTTATTTAAATTTATTTTAAATAAAAATAGATATATAATACCTATATAAGTTCAATTTAATTCATTGGAGTCATTTTTTAATAAAAATAGATGTATAAAATTTTATTGAACTTTTTAACCTCGTTTACCCACCTTCTAGGTACATTTACAAATTTTTCTAAAACATAATTTTACCACTTATGTGAGTGGAATTTAAAAAATCTTAGAGACACGTTTGACATCAGTAAGTAAAATTTGGTTCAATAAGATGAAAAAAAAATTTGGTGAATAGTAACTTTTGAATTTTATTTACCACGGTTAAAAGTAAATAGGGTAATTAAGGGTAAATATAATATAATAATTACCCTAACACATGTCACAATTCTATTAGATAAGTTTAATTATACCAAAAAACCTTAGGAATAACATATGATCCTATTTTTTCCACTTGGATTATATTATGACATTTATTATTATTATATTTAAAGAAGAGTTAAAAGTGTTAAATTCAAAGTTGTATAACTATAACATTTTTAATATAGGGTATTACATAAGATAAATTATACTATAAATATTCATTAAAAAGATAAACATATTTCCCACATCATGGTATTTTATTTATAATTTTAATAAATTAAATAATTAAATTTATTTATGACACAATGGTGCTGCAGAAATTGCCTTATTAATAAAAGAATCAAATAAATGGTATTATAAATATGAAAATAAATATAATTTCAATGTTTTTATGACATCCAAGAATTTTATAAGTTAATTTTACATTATAGGGTTGATTAAATGATTTTTTTTATGTAATCATGTTTTGAAGACTTTCCCAAAAACCAAATTCTAAATAGTGTCAAAATTTACATAAACAAGTTTTTAAAACAAATATTATATTATTAAATTATATAACAGTCCTAAAAAACTAAGTATTGGACAAAGAATTTATATAATGGTATTTATATATTTAATTAACCACTTTAAGTTCTCTTGGATTTTCATACTGAGTTTATCAACCATTTATTATAATAATACAAGAATACATGGTGAAAGTAAAACTATTTAACTATGGGTAAAATCTAAAAGATAAGGTTAATATAGTAACTTAAACCTTAATAAAACCTATTGGTTGAGTTTTTTTTGACCCATACCCACCATATAATATAAATAAATTATTTTTGAGTCATTATAAACCGAAAATAAATTTATTATAAAATAATATTTCAATCTTTTCCTAAATGGATCCTCACCTCTCTTATAAAAGGTTACTTCCCTTCTCTTAATTTCACATCTCCAAAGCCCTTTGCTTCGGCCAAACCTTGCCCAAATATCCTACCAATATCCCTCAAATCAACCTAGAGTCCTTCATTTTATCATAAAGTCAAACTAATGAGCCCTTTTGATCAACTCAAAAGGAAACACCTGAAGAAGAGGTAATAATCTCCCCACCATCATTCAAGTTCTTTTCTTCTTCCACTCCCTATTTCTTTGTTGTTTCCAAAACAAAATAATAACTCCAGTACCTCCAACATTATGTAATGTTATTATAAATATATTACAACAATAATTTTTATTCTATCCATCATATAAATTACAGTGTTATAAAGACCCTTAGATTTCAAGGAAAATTTTTTCATAAATTCTTTGGGATTTTACAAGAACGCAGTTTCTGATGGCACCTGATTCTGAGGCCCGGTGTGCCCAGAATCAATTTTCGATGTTTAGCTCTGGTACGTTTAGTTAATGAATGAGTGGGGTATCCTAAATCAAAAAACACCTTTTTCATCAATATTATAGCCAGAAAACTTACCCTTCTTAACTAATTCTACATTTTCCTAAAAATATAAATCCTCCTTCTTAAAATTCATAAATTATTATGAAAAAGTAAACTATACTAAAACCTAAAAAATAGAGGATACCCCGGCATCAAGAACTTATAAGACAAAATTCATCAAATCATTAACCAATATTTCAAGTAAAAAATGTTACATGGTTAATGTATAATTAATTTTTAGGTAAAATCATTATCCACTTTGTTTTATTTATCCAGGATGGTAATAAATCATGCAATAATAATTCTTGATTAGATATATAAATATTATCTATCTCATTTTCAATTAAATATGAGTGAATATATACATAAATGTTTTTGGATATGTATATATTTCACATTTTAATCCATAAAATTGATGGTTCCAAATTTTTAAAGGTATACCCCTCATAACAAATTCCAAATCATATGTAGGGTTAATTAATTGAGGAGGTTTAAAATAATGAAAATAATAATAAATATTTTGATCATGCTTAATTAGGAAGAAAACAAACTCATATATATGAACCATCATTATATATGAAAAATTCTCTATTTCTCAAAGGTGTGGAAAAAACTATAGCATTCACAAATAAACTTATCAATTTCTAAAAATAATCATCACATTCATTTGTCCAATTTAATTAAACTCATTTTTAAGTTAAATTAGTCAATATCCTAGAAAGTGAAGTAAATATTTCAAAAAATCATTAGTATTAACCAACTAATCATTAAGAAATATGAATATCTATGATATATTTGGGTCCCATCCCTTTTCAAATAGAATGTTTTAGCAGGGTGAAAAGTTATGCCATCTTTAGAAACAAGATTTCTAAGAAAATAAAATTCATGAAACCAAAATTCCTACATGAAAAAACTCCCTTATAGATTATTTTCTTTTTTGTATTGAAAAAAATCCTTAGGTGTCTTTCATGTTCCTCCTAGCTGTTATAATATACAAAAAATCCTTTAATAAACACAACCAAAATCTTCTCTATGAAATCCTACAAATTCCCTATTTATAAGGTCCATAAATATAGAATGTGTATTGGAAAACCCAAAAAGAATAAATAAAAACTCATGGTACACATATCATGTCTATAAAGTAGTCTTTTAAATTTCATCCTCCTTCACTTTTAGCTGGTGGTACCTTAATCATTTTTCAACCGTCCAAAATAACTTTTCTCCATGGAGTTGAACAAAAAAATACTTAACATGATGAAAATGATAAATATTATTAAAATTAATGTTATTAAAAGATCTATAAACAATTTAATGTCTCATTGAAACAATATTATTATCAATAAACACGACATGGAGAGCCCTATGGTGAAGTTCTAGGTCAGATGAAATATCTCTCTAATAACTTTCTAAATTTCTTTTTCAATTCCCCATGTTACAATTGAGAAATTCAATATAGTGGTTTAGAAATAGGATTAGAAACATATAATAGGTCAATAGAAAACTCATCCACCAAATTATAAATAGAACATCAAAAGCCATCAGTAAATACATCCTTGTATTCATTTACTACCAAAAAATCACTTATTTTAATGGTTTCTTTATTTTTATAAAAAATATAAATAAATTTAATTTTAATCTCTAATAAATTTTTTAGCTTCTTGGTATGTTATCAAAGTAATAAAATCATTTAAAAAAATTTATTGGATATAAAATATAATTTATCCTAATAAACTAAAATCTAATTCTTTCCAAAAATGTTATCAATAGGAAATAACTTTACACTGATAAAAACAAGAAGATCCCTGAAAATCATGTTTACTATAATTCCAATGCTCATAGATTTCATCAAAAGTTGTATCTTACTTTCATTGGGTGATATTTCTAATTTACTTGTAAACTTATTAGAAATGAAGGAATTTAAGGACCTAGAGTCCAATAGGGTATTGGTATAATTTAAATACCAAAGTAAAATACATATCACCACTTCCTTTGATATCATGAAATCAACCATAGAAGTAGAAAAGTATTTTTCCACACCCTTTTTCATTCAATATTGATGAATTTCCTTATAATTTACTAACATATGGAACATACTAGCACAACGAAACTAGAAGATTTTTTTTCATGCCAGTTTTTAAAACTTTTACATCTATTTTTAATAGAATATTTCCCACCAATGTAAATTGTAGAACTTTTGGCATTAGTTTTTATAAACTAGCATAAAAAATTAATATTTTGACCTTTGATGTATGTTTTTCGAGAAATAAATTTTGAAAGTTTGATTCCATAAGGATTTTAACATCATTATTTTGATGAAAAGTTGCAATATATGTCATCATGGGTGTCTTTTAACATTATTTATTTAGTAAGTTATGTTAAAATGCTTCATTTAATTTCTATTCATGAATAACTAACATTAAATTTCCTTATAAAAGACACTAAATGTTGGGTTTTTCTTTAGTAATTGATCATAAAATTCACCTTTGACATTTATTTTTCTACAATAATGATATTAAAATGATTACCAATTTTTAGTTCATTTTCCAATATTCTATTTGACCAGTCGTAGAGCTAAACTAGAGTTACATATCAAAATTTATGGATGTCAAATGTTATACTTCTCTAGATTATTATAAAAAAATCATTCTAATAAGAAAATGATAAACATGAACAAAAAATTAAAGACACCAAATGATAAAAACATAGTGATTAGATCTAGTATTGATGTTTTTATAATTTTCGGTCGAAGATATATTTTGTTTATTATCATTAGTCATTTTTATAGGGAATAACTCATTTGGTAATGAAAATAGTAATTGATAAATATTTTTTCACCTCAGTTGTTATGTCTCATGTTGCTATTTTATTATCATTACATGATCAAAAGATGAATTCAACATTTGAAGAAAAAATATCAATATGTTTACTAATGAAGTAAAATTTAAATTAAGCAGTTAAATTATTATAATAGATACCATGTTCAAATCATCTATTAAAGGCAGATTTCAAATTTTATTGGATTGAAGAGGTCAACAATTTGTAGGACAGAGAATATAGATTTGTATATAGTAAAATAAGGTATTGGTGGTAGGGTTTTATTAAAATTTAGGAATTATTTTAAAAACTAAAATGTGTGTTATGATGAAAATTGAAATACCCATCTCGCATAATTGAAATTTGACATTTATCATTTCCTAAATATATATATGATGCTAAACACCTTCATGTATTGGGGTTTTAAGGTTGGTTTTTTATAAATAAATTATTAAATGGTCATCACATTAAACATGATAAAAATGTTATTTAGCATATGACATTAAAAACCTACATTTAACATTTGTTTCTGAATAACTGACCACAAAAGTCCCCCTAGAAGACTTTTAATGTCATGATTTTTTGGGAACTGACATTAAAAGTTATTTTTGACATCGGTTTTTCAAAAATGAAATATTAGAAAATGTTTTCTAGGTTTTATATTATTTTAAATTATTTTATTTGACAATTCATGGAGATCAAACAAAGTTACAGAGTACATTTTATGGTCGTCAAAATTTGGACTTCTCTAAGACTTCTCTTAGATAATTTCATATGCTAGTTTCCATAACTTTGGATCCCTAAGTCCATTATACCTACACGACCAGTAAAAACAAATATTTTTAGAGAAACGTTGTGGTGTTTTTTTTAAAAAAGTTTAGTTTTTTATAACAACTGTGTATCTTTGAAAAATAATGTTTTGGTTTTCCAGGAATTGGACTTAGTCCATCATAATTAGGTGATTTTCCAGACATAATTTTTCGGACCCAGGTTTTCATATTTAGCTTCATAGGACATGGATAAATTCGAGAATATGATGTTGTTTATTAGACACTTTATTGTATTCAATTCCATCGTCATGATAATGAAAATAATTAAATTCAAATGAATTAGAGAATTAAAGATTTTTCTGAAGAGGTTCAAAAGTGGAAAGTGATTTTTGGATTTATAAAGTTTTCATACTTTGTAAACAAGAAATTATATGATTATTTTTTGATGAATAAGTTCCCACAAATCATGAAAACTTTCCTGAAAATGCCTTTGAATAAATAGTGGAGGGGTTTGAAGAATTAGAAAATTTTAGTGTGAAGAATTCAATCATAATGGTATGATAATGAAAACGGATGAGAAACAAATAATATAGTGGGGTGAGAAATAAAAATATGAGAATGAAGAACATTATAATGGGATGAGAAAGAAAAATATGAGAATGGAAATGATCGTAATGTGTTAAGAAAAAAAGGCTGAGAAAGGAAAATATCATAGTGGGTTGATAAAGGGAAATATCACAATGGAATAAGAAAGAAAATACAAAGAATGGAAATGATCATAAATGGTTGTGTAACACATCAATATTTCATCGTACATTATCCCATTAAAGTAATTTAATAGCTCGCACTTCACGCAACACCGAGTTGGAGTGCACCACCACTTACCAAACTAGCCGTTCAAAAAGCAGTTATGAATAGTATTAACAACATTTTGAATCTTATCTACTCTGTATAATTTTAACATCCATATTATGTGTTTCTTACACATAATATAATAACAAATTCATTTTTTAGGTAAAAGAAGTATTTTTTAAAAAAAAGCAATTTTACCAACTTTTAAGGGAGAACCATATTTAAAACCAATATTTGACACTTTTATATATTAAATTTAATGAAATTAAATACTTATTTAGAAATGGGACATAAAAATTTTGTTTGGATAACTTTTTGGTACTTTTCTGATAACTTTCATATTTTGGCGAATTGTGACAAATACTATGTTTTAATTGAAAACAGCTTTTTTAATCGAAATAATTTATAGTGTTAAATAATAAATTTTAATGGTTTTAATGAATAATTAGATTATATTTTTATCATGTAATAAAATTTAGGTCATTATAAGTACCTTCATATTTAAATTTTACATAAACACATGTCAATCTTTTGATAGTTTTACTTTTTTAAAAGCAGCTTTTTGGTTTTTGAAAATGGGAATTAATATTTAATTAATAAATTAAAATTCTATCTTTTGAATTTACTAAAATAGAATTAATTTTTAAATTCAGAATATGAAAATTATCTTAGGGTAATTTTTTGTATTTTTCTGAAAACTTCCAATTTTTGATGAATAGTGAAAAACACTATGTTATTATTTAAAACCAACTTTTTATTTAAATAATTATTTATTTTATTTAAATTTATTTTAACTAAAAATAGATATCTAATACAAATATAAGTTCAATGTAATTAATTAGAGTCATTTTTTAATAAAATTAGATGTATAAAATTTTATTGATCTTTTTAACCTTGTTTACCCACCTTCTAGGTACATTTACAAATTTTCCTAAAGCATAATTTTACCACTTATGTGAGTTGAATTTAAGAAATCTTAGAGACACGGTTGACATCATTACGTAAAATTTTGTTCAATAAGATGAAAATAATTTTTTTGGTGAATAGTAACTTTTGATTTTTATTTACCACGATTAAAAGTAAATAGGGTAATTAAGGGTAAAAATTATATAATAATTACCCAAACACATGTCCAAATTCTATTGGATAAGTATAATTAGACCCAAAAAAACATAGGAATAACATATGATCCTATTTGTTCCACATGGATTATATTAGGACATTTATTATTATTATATTTAAAGAAGAGTTAAAAGTGTTAAATTCAGAGTTGTATAACTAAAACATTTTTAATATAGGGTAATACATAAGATAAATTATACTATAAATATTCATTAAAAAGATAAACATATTTACTACATCATGGTATTTTATTTATAATTTTCATAAATTAAATAATTAAATTTATTTCTGACACAATGGTGATGCAGAAATTACCTTATTAATGAAAGAATCAAATAAATGGTATTATAAATATTAAAATAAATATAATTTCAATGTTTTTATGAAATACACGAGTTTTATAGGTTAATATGACATTATAGGGTTGATTCAATGTATTTTTTTTATGTAATCAAGTTTTGAAGACTTTCCCAAAAACCAAATTCTAAATAGTGTCAAAATTGACATAAACGAGTTTTTAGAAAACATATTATATTATTAAATTATATAACAGTCCTAAAAAACTATGTCTTGGCCAAAGAATTTATATAATGGTATTTATATCTTTAATTAACCACTTGAGTTTCTCTTGGATTTTCATAGTATGTTTATCGACCATTTATTATAATAATACAAGAATACATGGTAAAAGTAAAACTATTTAACTATGGGTAAAATCTAAAAGATAAGGTTAATATAGTGACCTAAACCTTTATAAACCCTATTGGTTGTGTTGTTTTTGACCCATACCTACCATAGACTAGAATTAATTTATTTTTGAGTCATTATAAACCGAAAATAAATGTATTATAAAATAATATTTCAAGCTTTTCCTAAATGGACCATCACCTCTCTTATAAAAGAGTATTTACCCTTATCTTACTATTACATCTCCAAAGCCATTTTCTTCGGCCAAAACATTCCCAAATATCCCCCCAACATCCCTCAAATCAACCTAGAGTCCTTAATTTGATCAGAAAGCCAAACTAATGTTCCCTTTTGATCAACTCAAAAGGAAACACCTCAAGAAGAGGTAATAAAGTCCCCACCATCTTTCAAGTTCTTTTCTTCTTCCACTTCCTATTTCATTGTTGTTTCCAAACCAAAATAATAACACAAGTACCTCCAAAATTATGTAATGTTATTATAAATATATTAAAACCATATTTTTTATTCTATGCATCATATAAACGACACAGTTGTAAAGACCCGTAAATTTCAAGGAAAATTTTTTCTTAAAATTTTCGGGATTTTACGAGAACGCAGTTTCTGACGGCACCTGGTTCCGAGGCCCGGTGTTCCCAAAATCATTTTCCAAAGTTTATCTCGGGTACGTTCAGCGAACAAAGGAGCGGGTCTTCGTAAATCAAAAAACACCTTTTTCATCAATATTATAGCCAGAAAACTTACCCTTCTTAACAAATTCTACATTTTCCTAAAAATATAAATCCTCCTTCTTATAATTCATAAATTATTATGACAAAGTAAACTATACTAACACCTAAAAAATAGAGGATACCCTAGCATCTAGAACATATAAGACAAAATTCATCAAATCATTAACCAATATTTCAAATTACAAATGTTACATGGTTAATGTAAAATTAATTATTGAGTAAAATCATTAGCCACTTTGTTTTATTTATCCAGGATGGTAATAAAACATGCAATAATAATTATTGATTAGATATAAACATATTATCTATCTCATTTTCAATTAAATATGAGTGAATATATACATAAATGTTTTTGGATAATTATATATTTCACATTTTAATCCATAAAATTGATGGTTCCAAATTTTTAAAGGTGTACCCCTCATAACTAATTCCAAATCATATGTAGGGTGGATTAATTGAAGAGTTTTAAAATAATGTAAGTCCTAAGAAATATTTTGATCATCCTTCATTAGAAAAAAAACAAACTCATATATATGAACCATCATTATATATGACAAATTATCTATTTCTCAAAGGTGTGGAAAAAACTATATCAATCACAAATAAACTTTTAAATTTCTAAAAATAATCATCACATTCATTTGTCCAATTTAATTTAACTCGTTTTTAAGTTAAATTAGTCAATATCTTAGTAAATGAAGTAAATATTTCCACAAATAATTAGTATTAACCAACTAATCATTGAAAAATATGAATATCTATGATATTTTTGGGTCTCATCCCTTCTATAATAGAATGTTTTAGCAGGATGAAAAGTTATGCCATCATTAGAAACAATATTTCCAAGAAAATAAAATTGATGAAACCAAAATTCCTACATGAAAAAACTCCCTTATAGATTATTTTCTCTTTATTATTGAAAAAATATCCTTAGGTGTCTTTCATGTTCCTCCTGGATTTTATAATATACAAAAATTCCTTTAATAAACACAACCAAAATCTTCTCTATGAAATCATAAAAATCCCTATTTATAAGGTCCATAAATATAGCAGGTGTGTTGGGAAACCCAAATGGAATAAATAAACACTCATGGTACACATATCATGTCTATAAAGTAGTCTTTTAAATTTCATCCACCTTCACTTCCAGCTTGTGGTACCTTAATCGTTTGTCAACCGTCCAAAATAACGGTTCTTCATGGAGTTGAACAAAAAAATCCTTAACATGAGTAAAATGATAAATATTATTAAAATTAATGTTATTAAAATAACTATAAACCTTTTAATGTCTCATTGAAACAATATTATTTTCAATAAACACGATAGGGAGAGCACTAGAGTGAAGTGCTAGGTCAGATGAAATATCTATCTAATAACATTCTAAATTTCTTTTTCAATTCGCCATGTTCCAATTGAAAAATTCAATATAGTGGATTAGAAATAGGATTAGAAACATATAATAGGTAAATAGAAAACTCATCCACCAAATTATAATTAGAACATCAAAATCCATCAGCAAATACATCCTTGTATTCTTTTACTACCACAAAATCACTTATTTTAATGGTTTCTTTATTTTTATAAAAAATATTAATAAATTTCATTTTAAACTCTAATAAATTTTTTATCTTCTTGGTATATTATCAAATTAATAAAATCATTTAAAAAATTTTATTAGATATAAAATATATTTTATCCTAATAAACTAAAATCTAATTCTTTCCCAAAATGTTATCAATAGGAAATAACGTTACTCTGATAAAAACAAGAAGATACCTGTAAATCTTGTTTATTAGAATTCATATGCTCATAGTTTTCATCAAAAGTTATATCTTACTTTCATTGGCTGGTATTTATAATTTACTTATAAACATATCAGAAATGAAGGAATTTAAGGACCTAGAGTCCAATAGGGTATTGGTAAGATTTAAATACCAAAGTAAAATACATATCACCACTTCCTTTGATAGCCTAAAATCAACCATGGAATTAGAAAAGTATTCTTCCACACCCTTTAAAATTCGATATTTATGACTTTCATTATAATTTACTAACATAGAAAACATGTTAGCACAATGAAACAAGAATATATTTTTTTCATGGCAGTTTTTTAAATTTTAACATCTATTTTTAATTTAATATTTCCCACCAATGTTAATAGTAGAACTTTTGGCATTAGTTTTTATAAACTAGTATAAAAAATTAATATTTTGACCATTGATGTTTGTTTTTTGAGAAATAAATGTTGAAATTCTGATTCCATACGGTTTTTAACATCATTATTTTGATGAAAATTTGCAATATATATCATCATGGATGTCTTTTAACATCAGTTATTTAGTAAGTGATGTTAAAATACTTCATTTAATTTCTATTCATGAATAACTAAAATTAAAATTCCTTATAAAAGACACTATATGTTGGGTTTTTATTTAGGAATTGATCATAAAATTCACAGTTGACATTTATTTTTCTACAAAAATGACATTAAAATGATTACCAATTTTTGGGTCATTTCCCAAGATTCTATTTGACCGGTGGTAGAGCTAAACTAGAGTTACATATCAAAATTTATGGATGTCAAATGTTGGACTTCTCTTTTTTCTGATAAATAAAATCATTATAATCATAAAATGATAAACATGAACAAAAAATTAAAGACACCAAATGATAAAAACATAGTTATTAAATCTAGTTTTAATGTTTTTAGAATTTTCAGTCGAAGAAATATTTTGTTTATTATCATTAGTCCTCTTTATAGGGAATAAATCATGTGGTAATGAAAATAGTAATTGATAAAGATTTTTTCACCTCAGTTGTTAAGTCTCATGTGGCTATTTTATCATCATTACATGATCAAAATATGAATTCAACATTTTGAGAAAAAATATCAATATGTTTACAAATGAAGTAAAATTTAAATTAAACAGTTAAATTATTATAATAGATACCATGTTCAAGTCATCTATTAAAGGGACATTTAAAATTTTATTTGATTCAAGAGGTAAAAAATTTAAAGGAGAGAGAATATAGATTTGTATATAGTAAAATAATGTATTGGTGGTAGGGTTTTATTAAAATTTAGGAATTATTTTAAAAACTAAAATGTGTGTTATGATGTAAATTGAAATGCCCATCTCGCTTAATTGAAATTTTACATTTATCATTTGGTAAATATATATATGATGTTAAAAACCTTCAGGTATTGGTGTTTTAAGGTTGGTTATTTATAAATAAATTATAAAATGGCCATCACATTAGACATGATAAAAATGTTATTTAGTATGTCACATTAAAAACCTATATTTAACATTTGTTTTTGAATAACTGACCCCAGAAGTCCCCCTAGAAGACTTATAATGTCATTATTTTTTGGGAACCAACATTAAAAGTAACTGTTGACATCGTTCTTTCAAAAATACAATAATAAAAAATGTTTTCTAGGTTTTATTTTATTTAAAATTCTTTTCTTTGACAAGTCATGGAGATCCAGAAAAGTTACAGAGTAAATTTTATGGTCGTCAAAATTTGGACTTCTCTAAGATTTCTCTTAGAGAATTTCATATACTAGTGTCGATAACTTTTTATCCCTAAGTCCATTATACCTACACATCCAGTCAAAACATAGATTTCTTGAGAAACTTTGTGTTGTTTTTTTTTAAAAAGTTTTTTATTTTATAACAACTGTGTAGCTTTGAAAAATAATTTTTTAGTTTTCCAAGAATTGGACTTAAACTATCATAATCTGGTGATTTTCCAGACATAATTTTTTGAACCCAGGTTTTCATATTTATGTTCATTCGACAGAGATAAATTCGAGAAGATGAAGTTGTTTATAAGACACTTTATTGTATTCAATTCCATCAGCATGATAATGAAAATAATTAAATTCAAATGAATTAAATAATTAAAGAGTTATCTAAAGAGTTTCTAAAGTGGAAAGTGATGTTATGATTTATAAAGTTTTCATAATTTGTAAACAAGAAATTAGATGACGATTTTTTTATGAATAAGTTCTCACAAATCATGAAAACTTTCCTGATAAATGCCTTTGAAGAAATAGTCGAGAGGTTTGAAGAATTAGAAAATTTTAGAGTGAAAAATTAAATCATAATAAGATGATAATGAAAACGGATGAGACATAAAAGAATATAGTGGGGTGAGAAATAAAAATTTGAGAAATAAAAACATTATAATGGGATGAGAAATAAATATATGAGAATGGAAATGATCGTAATGTGTTAAGAAAAAAAGGCCGAGAAAGGAAAAGATAATAGTGGGTTGAGAAAGGGAAATATCACAATGGACTAAGAAAGAAAATACAATGAAAGGAAAATATCAAAAATTGTTGTGTAACACTGCAATATTTAATCGTACATTATCTCATTAAAGTAATTTAATAGCTTGCGCTTCATGAAACACCGAGTTGGAGCACACCACCACCTACCAAATTAGCCGTTCAAAAAAAGGGTATGAATAGTATTAACTACATTTTGAATCTTATATACTCTATATAATTTTAACATCCATATAATGTGTTTCTTACACATAATATAAGAACAAATTCATTTTTTCAGGTAAAAGAAGTATTTTTAAACAAATGAAATTTTGCAACCTCTTAAGGGAGAACCATGTTTAAAACCAGTATTTGACACTTTTATATATTCAATTTAATTAAATTAAATACTTCTTTAGAAATGGGACATAAAAATTTCGTTTGGATAAATTTTTGTTAATTTTCTGATATCATTCATATTTTGACGAATTGTGAAAAATACTATGTTTTAATTGAAAACAACTTTTTTATTCGGAATAATTTATAGTGTTAAATAATTCATTTTAATGGTTTTAAACAATAATTAGATTATATTTTTATCATTTAATAAAATTTAGGTCATTATAAGTACCTTCACATTTAAATGTTACATAAACACATGTCAATCTTTTGATAGTTTTACTTTTTAAAAATCCGCTTTTTGGTTTTGAAAATGGGAATTAATTTTTAATTAATAAATGAAACTTCTATGTTTTCAATTTTCTAAAATAGAATTAATTATTGAATTCAGAATATGAAAATTATCTTAGGGTAAATTTTTGTATTTTTCTAAAAACATTCAATTTTTGATGAATAGTGAAAAACACTGTGTTATTATTTAAAACCGAATTTTTATTTAAATAATTATTTATATTATTTAAATATATTTTAACTCAAAATAGATATATAATATCTATATAAGTTCAATGTAATTAATTGGAGTCAATTTTTTAATAAAATTAGATGTATAAAATTTTATTGAACTTTTTAACCTCGTTTACCCACCTTCTAGGTACATTTACAAATTTTCCTAAAACATAATTTTACTACTTATGTGAGTTGAATTTAAAAACTCTTAGAGACACGGTTGACATCAGTAAGTAAAATGTGGTTCAATAAGATGAAAATATTTTTTTGATGAATAGTAACTTTTGAATTCTATTTACCACGGTTAAAAGTAAAAAGGGTAATTAAGGGTAAAAATAATATAATAATTACCATAACACATGTCAAAATTCTATTGGATAATTCTAATTAGACCAAAATAACCTTAGGAATAACATATGACCATATTTGTTCCACCAGGATTAGATTAGGACATTTATTATTATTATATTTAAAGGAGAGTTAAAAGTGTTAAATTCAAAGTTGTATAACTAAAACATTTTTAATATAGGGTAATACATAAGATAAATTATACTATAAATATTCATTAAAAAGATAAAAATATTTCCTACATCATAGTATTTTATTTATAATTTTCATAAATTAAATAATTAAATTTATTTTTGACACAATGGTGATGCAGAAATTACCTTATTAATGAAAGAATCAAATAAATGGTATTATAAATATTAAAATAAATTTAATTTCAATGTTTTTTTGAAATACACGAATTTTTTAGGTTAATATGTCATTATAGGGTTCATTCAATGTATTTTGTTTTATGTAATCATGTTTTGAAAACTTTCCCAAAAACCAAATTCTAAATAGTCTCAAAATTGACATAAATGAGTTTTCTAAAAAAATATTATATTATTAAATTATATAACAGTCCTAAAAAACTAAGTCTTGGCCAAAGAATTTATATAATAGTATTTATATCTTTAATTAACCACTTGAGGTTCTCTTTGATTTTCATAGTAGGTTTATGGACCATTTATTATAATAATATAAGAATACAAGGTAAAAGTAAAACTATTTAACTATAGGTAAAATCTAAAAGATAAGGCTAATATAGTCACCTAAACCTTTATAAAACCTATTGGTTGAGTTGTTTTTGACACATACCTACCATATACTAGAAATAAATTATTTTTGTTTCTTTATAAACCGAAAATAAATTTATTATAAAATAATATTTCAAGCTTTTCCTAAATGGACCATCACATCTCTTATAAAAGAGTACTTACCCTTCTCTTAATATTATATCTCCAAAGCCATTTTCCACGGCCAAAACTTTCCCAAATATCCTCCCAACATCCCTCACATCAACCTAGTGTCCTTAATTTGATCAGAAAGCCAAACTAATGAGCCCTTTTGATCAACTCGAAATGAAACACCTGAAGAAGAGGTAATAAATTCCCCCACCATCTTTCAAGTAATTTTCTTCTTCCACTTCCTATTTCATTGTTGTTTCCAAAACAAAATAATAACTCTTGTACCTCAAAAATTATGTAATGTTATTATAAATATATTACAACCATATTTTTTATTCTATCAATCATATAAATTACACAGTTGTAAAGACCCGTAAATTTCAAGGAAATTTTTTTCTTTAATTCTTTGGGATTTTACGAGAACACAGTTTCTGACGGCACCTGATTCCGAGGCCCGATGTTCCCAGAATCTATTTCCGAAGTTTAGCTCGGGTACGTTCAGTGAACGAATGAGTGGGTTTTCCTAAATTTTGAACCAGTTCTCAGAATCGAAATATGAGGTCACCGATAAAACTGCATCACCGGTAACCGCAGAAATCAGGACTCTGATCTTTCTTCTATGTAAAGCAATACTATTGAGGGTATTGAGTGTGGTTATAAGTACAAGGAGTCTAGTGTTGGTGCGGCAGCTGGCGTATCTATATACCAGGACCCTGACTTCTAATTTCTGACTCAGTGCACGAAAACATTGATTGCTTGTGTGTTTCAAATTTTTCCTTGTGATTACTTTGTGTAATCTCAACAGGTATACTATATTGACCATGGTGCACCTGTTACTTTTATGGATGGCCCCACGACTGCAGCCATCTAGGGTTCCGATCTGTGTGCGAGACAACAACCCACCGAGCGACGAGGCGTCGTTGCAGGGCCCTATTACAGCGGAGGCACCGGCAGTACCTCTACCCATCGAGCCACCAATTCCACTAGTCACAACAGCTGAGAGTGCATGTCTCCTTATTTCACTGCACGAGTTTCAGCATCAGAGACCGCCTAGGTTCTGTGGGAAGACGGACCCTCAGGCAGCCGAGTATTGGCTGGAGGCTGTTATACGAGTTTTCAGGTTAGTGGGGACACCAGCTGGCCTCATGGTGATCCTTGCAGCGAGTCTCATGCACACAACAACAGGTAGATGGTGGAGTCTGTTGCTCCAGCTACACGACAAGGCATCTCTCCTTTGGTCGGACTTCGAGAGCCTCTTCCTCTCGGAGTTCTTTCCAACCACCCTCCGTACGGTGCGCATTCAGGAGTTACTGCAGCTGTGGCAGGGCAGCATGACGGTAGACCAGTACTCAGTGAGATTTAACAATCTCTCGCGCTATTCAACGGACATGGTATGGGACCCATTCTTCCGGGCTCAGACCTTCGAGTACGGACTGAGGAATGAGATCAGGGCATCGATGATCTCCCTCAGTATACCGACACTTGCAGGAGTACTGGAGCGAGCCATTCTTGTAGAGAGCTTTCTTGCTGAGCCTACACCAGCAGCAAGACCTACCTCAGGGCGGCACGTAGAGGAGTCTTCTAAAGCAGGATGTCGACGGATTTCACAGGGATCCGAGCGGACTAGACCATCACGCGGACGACCTCAGGATACTGGCTTAGAAGTGCGGGGCACACAGCGCAGATCCAGCCTTACGAGGAGAAGTCAGTGCTATGCATGCGGCGGGCAGGGTCACATGGCTCGTGACTTCCCGAATCGCCATGCAAAGGAGGAGCATATGGTTGAGGGACCACCCAGGAAGAGGCAGAGGTTTGACCATGGCAGTCCGCAGGGAGAAGGCAGACGAGGCAGAGGAGCCGGCCAAGTGGCAGGTGGTGGATGACGTTTTGAGACTCTACCACCACCACCACCACCACCAGGAGGTCCACCCCGACCACAGGGAGGTGGCGGACAGAGACAGGCTCAGCTTCAGGTAGTGGAGGCCTATGACCACGGCGCAATAGAGATGATTCAAGGTACTATCTGTGTCTACTCCACCCTTGCTGCAGTTCATATAGACACAGAAGCGAGTCATTCTTTTATTGTTGCTTCCCTTGTTCGGAGCTCGGAGATTCCGACGGATCCGTTGGCTCGATCCTTATGGCTAGAGACTCCTACGAGAGAAGACTCGATGATTACACACTGGTTTCAGTAGTGTGAGATTACTCTAGGAGGCAAGAGCTTCGGCTGGGATCTTCTTGTACTGTTGTCGAGGCCTTACGACGTCATCTTGGGCATGGAATGGTTATCTATAGTCCATGCTCAGATCAACTGTATTAGGTGAAAGGTGCGATGTGTCTGTACCGATGGGAGCAGGCTCACCTTCACTGGCGAGAAGGGAGCCTTTGCAGTGCAGGATGGACTCATGCAGAGGAGAGGACAGCCGATCACTCATCAGTTGGCTAGCCTCATCCTTGGAGCAGTGGACGTGCGGAGTCTGAGTTTTCCTGTTGTGGTGGATCAGTATGCTGTCATTTTTCCTGACGACCTTCCAGGACTACCTCATCACAGAGAGGTATACTTCTATATTGACATGTACCCCGGGACATCCCTGATATCTACTCCAACATATCGGATGGCTCCCGCTGAGCTTCGAGAGCTACGGGTACAGTTGGAGGACTTTCAGGGAAAGGGATTCATTGGACCCAGTGTTTCACCCTGGGCTTCCCCGATTTTGTTCACCAAGAAGGCGGACGAGAGCATAAAACTGTGTGTCGATTACCGTCGCCTGAACCAGGTGATCGTGAAGAATAAGTATCCACTTCCAAGGATTGATGACGTCTTCTATCATCTCAAGGGAGCATGGTGGTTCTCGAAGATAGACCTTAGGTCAGGCTATCATCAGCTCAGAGTTTGGGAGGAGGATGTGCAGAAGACGGATTTCAGGTGTCGGTATGGCCACTATGAGTTCTTGGTTATGCCTTTTGGCATAAATAATGCTCCAGAAGTGTTCATGAGTCTCATGAATAGTATCTTTAGGCCTTACCTTGATCGATTTTTCATTGCCTTCATCGATGACATTTTGATTTACTCGACTACTGAGGAGGAGCACGCCTACCACTTATAGGTTGTACTGGACACACTACGAGAGCACTGAATTTATGGTAAGCTCTCAAAGTGTTAGTTCTGGATACGTGAAGTCCACTTCTTGGGACACGTCATCTCTGAGGTGGGAGTTTCGGTGGATCCTACGAAGATCGAGGCAGTTCTAGCTTGGGAGCCACCTAGGAGAGTGACGGAGGTGCGGAGTTTCTTAGGTCTGGATGGGTACTATCCGAGATTTATGCTAGACTTTTCCGGAGTTGTAGCACCTCTTACAGCATTGAGGAAGAAGGGGAGACCCTTTTTGTTTTCAGATAGATGTCAGTAGAGCTTCCAGGAGCTGAGACAGAGATTGACCAGTGCACCCATCTTGAGGCTACCAGAGGAGGGAGTAGGGTACGTGGTCTACTACGATGTATTAGGGACCGAACTCAGGTGTGTCCTGATTCAGGAGCGGGTAGTGATCGCCTATGGATCACGATATTTGAGTAAGCATGAGAATAACTACGCTACCCATGACCTGGAGTTAGCAGCAGTGGTTTTCGCCTTAAAGATGTGGCAACACTATATGATGGGTGAGTGCTTTAGAGTCTACTCTGACCACCAGAGTCTCAGGTAAATCTTCTCAGAGAAGGACCTGAACCTAAGATAGAGAGGATGGATCGAGTTCCTCTAGAACTATGACTTTGAGATAGTCTATACTCCTGGTAAGGGGAACGTAGTAGCTGATGCTCTCAGCAGGAGGACGGGAATTCAGCTACTTGGAGAGGCGACAGAGAAGCTAGCCACTTTGTAGATATCCTTCATGGATAGAGATGGGGTAGCCTTTCTTCAGTCGCTCACAGTCACACCTCCACTTCTTCAGCAGGTCAGAGAGGCACAGCATGGAGACATTGACTGTGAGATGCGGCATGCACAGATTTCCACTGGATAGGCACCTAATGAATTCTCTATAGGAGGAGAGCACCTCATCCTTTTCAGAGGATGTACCATGCTACCAGCTACATTACAGGAGGATGTGCTAAGAGAGTTTCACACTTCCCCATTAGCGGTACATCCAGGAGTGGAGAATATGTACCAGGATCTTAGACGACAACACTAGTGGTCGGGTATGAAGAAGGTTGTGGCAGAGTTCCTTTCTCGAAGCCTCACCTACCAGCAGGTGAAGGCGGAGCACAAGGTACCAGTAGGCTTAGTACAACCATTGGAGGTCCAGGAGTGGAAGTGGGATGGGATATCTATGGATTTCGTGACTGGAATTCCATGTACTTCTAGAGGACACGACTCTATTTGGGTGATCATCGAACAACTCACCAAGTCGTCCCACTTCCTACCCATTAGAGAGCAGGGCTCAGTGGAAAGATTAAGACACCTCTACGTTCAGGAGATCGTACGACTTCATGGTGTGCCATCATCTATCGTCTCTAATCGAGATGCTCATTTTACTTCCTGGCTTTGGAAGGGGTTGCAGGTGGATTTTCGGACGCAGCTATGCCTGAGCACCGCTTTTCACCCTCAGACGGATGGTCAGACGGAGAGGGCCATTCAGACTCTCGAGGACATGCTCCGTACATGTTTCCTCGACTTTGGTCGCAGGTGGGAGGATCACCTACCCTTGGTAGAGTTTGCGTTCAACAACAGATACCACTCCACCATCAGGAATGCACCATACGAGGCATTGTACGACCGACCTTGTAGATCACCTCTATGCTGGACAGACCCTGGGGATTCAGTGTTTGTGGGACCAAAGATGGTTCGGGCCACGACCGAGAAGGTCCAGGTCATCCAGGAGCGGATGAGGACAGCTCAGAGCCGACACAAGTCTTATGCTGACAGGAGGCGAAGACCACTAGAGTTCGAGGATGGCGACCACATTTTCTTACAGGCCTCACCTCGACATGGATTACAGAGATTTGGCCAGGGCGGCAAGTTATCTCTGCGCTTCATCGGACCATTCAGGGTTCTCAGCTGGATAGGCGAGGTGGCTTATCGCCTGGCTCTACCACCTCAGTTGCATCGGGTGCACGACGTCTTCCACGTATCTCAGCTGATGAGATACGTGCACGACCCGACGCATATCATCGACCATGGGAAATTAGACATTGATAACGGGGATACTTTTGAAGAGGTCCTGGTGGAGATTGAGGATCGACAGGTGCAGGTCCTATGTGGGTGGTCAATTCCTCTAGTGTGCATCAGGTGTAAGCACGAGACCCTCCAGGAGATCACTTGGGAGCGAGATGCTCAGATGTGTTCTCAGTACCCTCATTTGTTTCCCTAGTTTGTGATGTATCTTTACGGGGATGTAAATCCCTGAGGTGGGAGTAATGTAAAGACACGTAAATTTCATAGAAATATTTTTCTTAAATTCTTTGGGATTTTAAGAGAACGCGGTTTTTGACGGCACCAGATTCTGAGGCCCGGTGTGCCCGGAATCAATTTCCGATGTTTAGCTCGGATATGTTCAGTGAACGAGCGAGCGGGTTTTCCTAACTATTGAACCAGTGCTCGGAATCGAAATCTGAGGGCACCGATAAATCCGTAATGCCGGTAATTGATTAATAATACCTTTTATAGAGTTGTGTTTTCCCGGGAAGAGTTGTTTAAAAATGTGGTTTAAGTGTAAGTGAAATAAAATTGTGCTAAACTTTATTTCTCTTTTCTATGTAATTATATCCCATGTGTGGGAGTTGGGGTTGGACCCACTCGACTCTTGTTAGGATATTAGTGAGGTGGGACCCACACAAGCCCCACCCCTTCAAATTTCCTAACCTCTCTAAACCTCCCTTGTATTAAATGTTGTGGTTACCTCTCTTCCTCATAAATACATTACAACCTATCTCACCATTAATTTTGTCAATTCAAGACTAATTAATTAAGTGAGTTAAGATTTTTTATTTTTGAAAAAGGTTGGCATAAGTAAATAAAATAAGCTAAAAGCCTTATTTTATGGTGGTTGTTTCGTTGTGTGGAGCTTTTGGGGGAATGTGAGTTCCAACATTTGAAGAACTTCATCATCCTGATGAAGAACATCTCTACCTCGACGAAGAACGTCATCACGCCTTTCATCTTCCCTCCGCGTCAAATAAAGGGAGACGCCGCTTCTTCCACGGATGTTTTCCATCGACATAAACGAAGCCTCACCCACGACGTTGTATTCCGCAATGCAAGCTTCCTCTAACTTCTTTGAGGTAGGGGTTGTTTCATCATTCAAGAATTACTATTTGACATTCTTCGTTATTTCTTGGATGCTTGTTATCAATATAACGGGAGGAGGTCAGACCGCACAAACATGGCCGACCCTCCTCCCCCTTTGTTGTTGGACTTCTTTGTGGTTTGGAACGGAGGTGGCACGGTGCAATAGCACCGAGCGGGAATGAGGGAACCGAGGCCGGTGCGGGCCGTGGTGAAAGAGTGCGGCGCCATCGCGCCACACCGTTGAGGCTAAAAGAGGCCGCGGCCGGAACCGGGCCTCGGCGGAGGGGCAGGGCACTGTCGTGTCGTGCCGATCGGACAAGGGCCGCGACGTTCCAGAGTTGGGTGGCTGGACTCCTCCAGCCGCTGGTGCTCTAGGAGGCGGGACCAGCAGGTCCCGTGGCGGCTCCGGCCGTCCATTACGTCCAGTCGATTCGGGATGTCCGGGGGTCGTAACCCCCGGCCAGCGCGCCTAGGGTGGACCCCACAGGGGTCCACCATTTTTGGGAAAATAGGGGGGCAACGCCCCCCCCCCCCCCCCTTCGCATCCGCTCAACGCGCAGGTGCCCACACAGGGCCGGACCAGCCGCACCGAGACGAACCGCCCCCGCCGCACCGGACAGCCCGCACCGGGCCGGACAGCCCGCACTGGGTCGGACCGCCCGCGCCGGGCCGGACAGCCCACGCCGGGACGGACCGCCCGCGCTGGTCCAGACCGCCTGTGTTGGGCTAGCCAGCCTGCGCCGGGCCGGGCCGTGCCCATCCGGACCAGACCCGGACCCGGGTCGGGTCGACCCAGTTCGGGCCGACCCATGGTGTATTGGGACAGGTCGTATCGGGCCCAAACCCCCTGTTTCCGGACAGATTCGTTCAAATTCCCATAACATGGGATACAGACATCCGATCGACGCACCATCAGTTGATTAGCAATCCTTGGATCGAGACGGTTGTTTTGGTATATTACACTCAGGGTTTTGGAGAAGTTTGGGTATGACAGGGTTGGTTCGAACACAAAACCAATCGGGCCCTTGGAGCATAAACGCTTATATGTAGAGCTCCAAACGTCCGATTGACGTGTTGTCGACTTTGTTGGATTCATCATAGTGAGAAGCTTCTTTTGGATTACTCCTCTCGAGGTTTGGATGAATCTGTAGTACGGTTAGGTTGGTTTTAGCTTAAAAACCAACTGGGCCCTGGGACAAATATGCCAATAACTCTCAATCTGGGAGTCCGATTGATGCAACATCTGTCACGTTGAGTTTCTATTGATGAGACGTAACTTTGGGATACATAAACTCCGAACTTTGTTTCATTTGATGTATCGACCCCTGTGACTCATGGAGCAGACCCTCCCGAAATCGAGCTTGCTGTGTGCGGGAACCTTAGAGCTGGCTGTGATTGCAATGACGATGACGACTGTACTGGGATCCTCCGTGGGTTTGGCAGTGACGACGACCATACTGGAATCCTCCGTGGGTTCGACGGTGATGACTACTGTTCTTGTATCCTATGTGAGTCCGGTAGTACTTGACTACTGTTCTTGTATCCTATGTGGGTCAAGTAGTATTTGACCCTGTACTTGTATCTTATGTGGGTACGATAGAGTAGCTGGTCTTGTATCATTTGTGGGTCCGACAGCTTAGCTAGTCTTTTATCCGATGTGGATATGACAGCTTAGATGAATCAGTGGCTACATCTGATCATCTTAATCACCTTACGAAGAAGTATACCTGTGTGAGCTGAGTCTTGACTTTCAATCATTATCTCTGATATGATTATTGTGCTTTTCTGTGTGGATTGGGTTGTGCTTTCCTATGTGGATTGGGTTATGAATTCCTATGTGGAATGGGTTATGTTTTCCTCTGTGGACTGGGTTGTACTTGGGCTCATGTGCTGGAGCCGATCTGGAATTGATAACATAGGTATATGTATGGGCATATACCTAAGTAGAGTTGGTTGTTACTTCGTGACTGTATTTTTCCTTTTTGGATTATCATTCGTGGATTCTGGGAGACCTTTGGGGGTCTCGGGGTCCCTATTGAGTAGCGTATACTCACCCCTGCATGGGCTATGCCCGCACTACATTGTGTTGGATGCAGACGACGAACAGTGCTGATCGAGGTGGGAGCTCGTGGAGCTAGATGGTACCTGGAGGTGGATCACTAGACGGGACGTACTCGGAGTAGACAGCTGGTGCCGGGGATCAGAGGAGAGTATCTGTACCCACCCTTCAGGTGGGATTTCCAGAGGACTGCTCGGACTTGCTGCATTACTTTTATATTTTTGTACTTTCTTTTCAGTTTTACATTACTTTCAGTTGGGTTTGTATTCTGGCCCATTTACTTTCTAGCACATTTGTACTCAGTTTACTTAGTGTTTACTCAGCTTGCATACTCTGTGGTGTTTGTTTACTTTATAATGGAAATGCCTTCCCTTTTTATCTGGATTTACACCTTTGGTGCTAGTCTCCAGCCCTGGCCTATGGAAGGTGGTCTTGGGGTAGTCACGGCATGGGCCCCGAGGATGGGTCGTGACAACAGTCACCATATGTGCATACGTACGGCTTACCGTATCCACATCGTGGTGTAGTTTTTTATTCAAACACATCATTATTTTAATGGGTATAATAAATAGTATAACTGATTTCAATAATAAATATAACATCCTAATGATTCTGTATATATGATATACCATCTAATTACATAAAATATCACCATCAATATAATGATATTGTCGCTCGTGGGTACGTACGGATTACCATCTCCACGACGCGATGTGATTAATTCCCACATTCAACATTCAACGATGATTATATAAATATATTTTATTAATAAGAATGTAATTTATGAAATAATAATTCTACTAGATATATATATATATATATATATATATGTACTTACATATATCTTATTCACTTACTTCCATTCAATACGATATGAAAATGGAAACATCGTTTATGCATACGTACGACCTACCGTCTCTATAAACGGTTCCTTCCATTTCATATATCATCTATTATAAATATTTATATTATAAATATATATGATATATAAATAAAGGTTTATATTATAGAAGTATTTAAATCCTGATCTAAATGATACGATCAAGAATAACTAGTTAAACTACGTATGATAAAGAAAGTGATTATTACTCAAAATGTTAATTTAACTTGGAAAACATTATTAAATGGGTAGTATAAAGTCATAAATAAGTCATGTATTATATAATAAATATGAATTTGGTTCTGGTATAATTTAATAACATACTATGGTCATTATACAAGATTTTAAACTTACCCTCGAACAAAGTATAGTGCAAGGTAAGGGTTAATTTCAAGGTCTTTTTGTTATCTGGGGTTGTTTTTACGTAAGTATCTACTGGGATATATCTATTATCCATGTACATGTTTCCTAAATTAGTTCTAAAATAGATTTTTCTAAGAGAATTTTTACTAAAACATCATTTTAAATGTTGTAAATATTTATTCTTCTAAACCATTCTCATTAATGTCCATGTTTTCAAAATGGTTTTAAGGATTTATATATATGGACTTGAATGATTTAAATTGTTAATTCCACTAAAAAGTTTCAAAGTGATATGAGACACTTTGATTCAAAAATATATTTTAAATTACTTCCTTTATATTAATTTTAAAAAATTTCATGAAAATGGATATTTCTCTCAAATATTTTTACTAATCATTTTCAATTATGTCAATATCCTTTACGGGATATTATTCTTGATCGAGGATGATTTATTATGATACAAATATTCCATATGGTATTAAAGGTTTTGTGATATGTATGATTGTTTATGATTTATTTTTATACCATTAATAGTTTATGGATAAAGTATTGACATTTAGTATGCTACTTTTAATATGAATTTTTATGTTATGTTTAAACCATTTCATATGAGGGATGCATTGGACATAGTAAGTGACGGGTGGAGGCTACTATAGCTCCTCGATGCATCGGTAGGTGTCATGAGACAAACTAGTGTTTTGGCATAAGGCCTTGACAATATCTTATTTATAGTCTTGGCACGATCCCTTAACAATGTGGTTATGAAATCTGGCATTATGCATTCCATCATTATAAAATTGGATATTGATATTACATGTGGTTATTGGATATTTTATTTATATTTACAATATTATGATGAATTTTATGTTTAAAATGATTTTTTTTTAGTCTTATACATTGCCTTAAATGTTTATACTTATTTATGAATGTTTCCGCTATATTTTTATCCTTATTGAGCATCTAAGCTCACCCCTTTCTATGTTTTAGTTTTCCCAGGATGAGAAGAAGTATATTTTGACTGACCTATATAGATAGTCTAAGGGATATAAATGTGGTCAATGGAGACAATGTTGTTGTTTTTTTTATTTTATAATGTAATGTAAAAAATATTAATGTATTTAGTACTTCCAAGGATACTAAACTAATCGGTCTTTCAGGATTTGATCCCTTATGATCAAGCCAATGTTATGTAATAATTCACTAACTCTGGGTAACTAGGGTCGTGGTGTTATAGTTGGGATCAGATTATGTTTAGAAACATCCTTGGAAATAGATTTAGATAAACTATGATTATATAACATTAATCTAAGATAGACTTTGAGGATTATTATAGAAGAATTTCCTAGAATTTTGGTAATGTAAATATTTTGTGTATTTTTCATGAAATACATCCCTATCTGGATACGAGCTAGAAGAGTTGGCTCTAGCACAGATATACCTACGAGTGAAAACTCTGACAAGGAGTTTCAAGCTTGACCTGGGGTATCCCTGTACACGACAATGGGCCTTGCTGCACTCTTGGTTACGACACTCTCGGGGTATATGCTTATGATAATTCAAATTTTCATTACAAGACATTATAAAGGATTTATGATTAAATAATTCCTCAAAGAAAATAATTTATGATTATAGATTATATGCATAATCTTTTCAATTTATGTTCTGTATTTTAAAATTTTGGAATTATGCATTGTGATTCATAAACTAAACTAGTGTATGCCAATGTTTAGAAATGGTGCCATGTAGAATGAATGAGAATTCCAGCAATACACATGATCGAATGATTAAGAAGTATCATATCATTCATGGTATTAAGGAAAAAGTAAAAAGGGAAATAGTCTCCCACGTATTCTCATCATTTGAAGAAATACAATCCTGTGTTAATAAGATAAGTAAAGAATTCTCATAGTCCTATAGATTTGAAGGGAAGAAAGATAACAAAAGGATAGAAGAGAGAAAGATAGATAATAGGAAGATGAGAAAGAAGGATTTTCCCATATGTGATAATTGTGGAAAGAATCACCTTGGTAAATACTTGAAGGGAATGGGAGTTTGTTATACATGTAGAGAAAATGGACACCAAGTACGTGGTTTCAAGGGTAGGAAAAAGGTTTCAAATTTACAATGATTTATCTGCAAGGAGTTGGGACACTACTTGAATCAATATCCAAATCATCATAGTATACCCCAAATGATGCTATTGGATAATAATCAAGTTATGATACTACCGAAGATGAAGAGGAGTGATTAGATTTCTTATGTTGTTATTAAAGTATTGTGTCATTTGAGTTTTTATTAATGATATACATGTTATAATAATTATAGAGTATATAAGGATTGTAATATAGTACTATTTCTTTAAGGAATTGAGATTTTGTGGAAATAAGAAAAGTGACTCAAAAGCAGGTTAATTGTTTTTTAAAAATATATGGTTGAGAGAAAGATAACCCATAATATATTTCTAATACTGAGGTAGTGATTTTTGAATAATATATGATTGATTTTGATAAATTATTTTGGATATTCTTGACTACCTTGAAACTGATTAACGATTTGTATATTCCATCATTGTTGGAGCTTACTACATTTTTTGGATATAAATAGTATATCCAGTATTCTATACAAAATAAGGGAGATTTAATGTAATCAATAAGGTTTTATTGTAATTTTGTGTGTTACCATGTTTTAAAAGAATACATAATGAAGGTATTCACATGTTATTATTTGAAAAAAAAGAGAACTTCATTATTTTTACCTTCCTTATACATTTTAGAATGTTAATTTGGATAGATGTATTTTCGATAAGTCTAAAGGATGGAATGGATTGTGTTGGACATTGGATAAAATTGTTTAAGGTTAAACCATTTCTTAATATATTTTTCCGATTGTTATAAAAAGGACAACCTGAAGGTCATGTGACAACATTTCATGTCTGGAAAGGCCGCAAGACATGAACCCTCAACCGAAGGGAGATAAAGGGTGCATCACCGACCACTGGCCCATGTGATGTCATAGTTTTTATAATGTAGTTTTTTTAAAATTATATGACAGATGAATTATAAATTCTTTTTTTTGAACCCTATATTATTAGGATAAATATAATATATTTGAGTTCTATTATCTTTTTGAGTGAAATATAAGATTGTGGTAGAAATTAGGTAATAGATGGAACTCTACTTTTCAAGTATTTTTTTTCTACTTGTTCTGTGAAGAAATTAATTCTTAACCATTAGGGAAGGTATCTTAATACCAAAAATTTGTTATCCTAATACCTTATATTTTTTTGAACCGATGACATTTTAAATCACCATAGATTGATTTCTTTGACGCCCTCAATTTTACACTTGTTTTTGATTGGTGACCTCAATCATCCCTATAAATATTTATGTTGTTTCTCTAATTATGTGCCTCTAATTACGACCAATGTTATCTTAATCGATATCATACTTTGGTGGTGAATTTTTCATTTCCCTTTCCGTCTTATTTATACTGAATTTTATTAACCCAATTTCTGATGTGGGTTTTCCACAAAATTATTTTTCAATTTTTAACCTTTTATTTTTGAAAAACAACTTCAAATTGTGATGAAACAATTTATTAATGGAGGGGTGAATGAAACACCCCAAGATTTCATAGTACGTTATCTAATTAATGTAATTTAATAACTTGCGCTCCACACAAATCAGAGATCAAGCGTACTACAACATACCAAACTAGTTGTTCAAAAAGCAGTTGGGAATAGTATTTACTGCATTTTGAATCTTATATACTCTATATAATTTTAACATACATATTATGTGTTTCATAGACATAATATAAGAACAAATGCATTTTTTCAGATAAAAGATGTATTTTTTTAAAAAATAAAATTTTAACGCCTTTTAAGGGAGAACCCTTTTTAAAACCAATATTTGACAATTTTATATATTTAATTTAATGAAATTAAATACTTATTTATAAGTGGGACATAAATATTTCATTAGGATAAATTTTTGGTACTTTTCTGATAACTTTCATATTTTGACGAATAGTAAAAAATACAATGTTTTAATTGAAAACAACTTTTTTAATCGAAAATATTTATAGTGTTAAATTATAAAATTGAATGGTTTTAAAGTATAATTAGCTTATATTTTTATCATCTAATACAATTTATGTCATTATAAGTAATTTCACCTTTAAAATTGGCATAAACACATGTCACTATTTTGATAGCTTTTACTTTTTAAAAGGTCGTTTTTTAGTTTTGACAACAGGAATTAAATTTTAATTAATAAATGAAAATTCTTTGTTTTTAATTTTTTAAAATAGACCTCATTTTATAAATCTGAATATCATAATTATTTTAGGGTATTTTTTTGGTATTTTTTTGAAAACATTCAATTTTTGATGAATAGTGAAAAACACTGTGTTATTATTTAAAACTGACTTTTTATTTAAATAATTATTTATTTATTTTAAATTTATTTTAAGTCCAAATAGATATATAATACCTATATAAGTTCCTTTTAATTCATTGGATTCATTTTATAATAATATTATATGTATAAAATTTTATTCAACTTTTTAACCTCGTTTACCAACCTTCTAGGTATATTTACAAATTTGCATAATACTTAATTTTACCACTTCTATGAGTTTATTTTAAAAAATCTGAGAGAAAAATTTTATAGTAATAAGTAAAATGTGGATCAATAATATGAAAATAATTTTTGTTTAATAGTAACTTTTGACTTTTATTTACCACGGTTAAAAGTAAGTTAGGTAATTAAGCGTAAAAATGATATTATTATTATTTAACAAATGTCCTAATTCTATTGGTTAAGTTTATTTATACCCAAAAAACCTTAGTAATAAAAAATGATCTTATTTGTTCCACTTACATTAGATTAGGAAATTTCATATTGTTTTATTTAAAAAACAATTCAATGTGATAAATTCAAAGTTGTATAACTAAAACATTTTTAATATAGGGTAATACATATGATAAATTAGACTATAAATATTCATTAGAAAGATAGAAATAGTTTCTAAATCATGGTATTTTATTTAGAATTTTTAGACATTAAATAGTTAAAAATTATTTATGACACAATGATGATGCAGTAACTAGATTATTAATGAAATAATAAAATAAATGGAATTTTAAATATTAAAATAAATATAATTTCAATGTTTTTATGAAATCCAAGAATTTTCTAGGTTAATTGGACATTTTAGGGCTGATTCAATGTATTTTTTTGGTGTAATAATGTTTTGAAGACTTTCCCAAAAACCCAATTCTAAATAGTGTCAAAATTAACAAAAATGTGTTTTTAAAATAAATATTATATTATTAACTTATATAACAGTTCTAAAAATCTAAGCCTCTGCCAAAGAATTTATATAATGATAGTTATATAATTATTTTACCACTTTAGTATCTCTTTTATTTTTTATAGTATGTTTATTAACCATTTATTATAATATTACAATAATACATGGAAAAAGTTAAACTATTTAACTATGGAATAAATCTAAAAGATAAGGTTAATATGGTGACCTAACCCTCTTTAAAACCTATTGGTTGAGTTTTTTTAGACCCATACCCACAATATACTAGAAATATATTATTTTGGAGCCATTATAAACCGAAAATAAATTTATTATAAAATAATATTTCAATCTTTTCCTAAAGTGACCATCACATCTCTTATAAAAGGGTACTTCTCCTTCTCTTACTTTCACACCTCCAAAGCCATTTGGTTCGTCCATCCCTTTCCCAAATACCCTCCCAACTTCTCTCAAATCATCCTAGAGTCCTTAATTTGATCATAAATCCATTTTATGGAGCCCTTTTGATCAACTCAAACGGAAACACCTGAAGAAGAGGTAATAATTTCACCACACTCTTTCAAGTTCTTTTCATCTTCCACATTCTCTTTCTTTACTGTTTCCATACCTAAATAATAACTCTTGTACCTCCTACATACTTTGATGTTATTATAAATATATTACAACTAAATTCATTATCTTATCCATCCTATAAATGACTAAGTCACCATACGTGCGTAAAACGGCTTATCGTCTCCACGTCGTGGTGTAGTTTGTTATTCGAACACTTCATTATTTTAATGGGTACGATAATGTGTATAACTGATGTAAACAGTAAATATAACATGTTAATGATTCTGAATATATAATATACCATCCAATTACATATGCTCTAACCATAAATATAATTATATTTTCGCTCGTGCGTTCGTACGGATTACCGTCTCCACGACGCGATGAGATTCATTCCCACGTTCACCATTCAACAAATATTATAAAAATATATTTTATTAATAAGTATATAATATATGACATAATAATTATATGGGATATATATATGTGTGTGTGTATGTATGTATCTATGTACTTACATGTATCTTATTCACTTACTTCCAATCAATACGATATGAAAACGGAAACAACATTAATGCATACATACGACCTACTGTCTCCATAAATGGTGCCTTATTTTTAATATAAAAATCAGTTATAAATATTTATATTCTAAATATATATGATATATAAATCAAGGATTATATTTTGGTAGTATTTAAATCATGATCTAAGTCATACGATCAAGAATAACTAGTTAAAACATGTACGATAAAGAAAGCGATTATTACCCAAAATGATAGTTGAACATGAAAATAATTATTAAATCAGTTATATAAAGTAATAAATAAATAAATTATGATATAATAAATATGTATATAATTTTTGTATAATTTAATAACATACTATGGTCATTATAAAAGAGGATAAATGTACCCTCGACCAAAGGAAAGTTCAAGGTAATGGTTAATTTCACAATCTTTTTATAATCTGAGGTTGTTTTTATGTAAGTATCTTCTGGGACATATTTATTATCCATGTAAATATTTTATAAAAGAGTTTTAAAAGGGATTTTTTATGGTTATTTTTACTAAAACATCATTTTAAATTTTTTAAAGATTTATTCTTCTAAACTATTCTCAGTAATGTCAATGTTTTCAAAATGGTTTTAAAAATTTATTTATATGGACATGAATGATTTAAAATTAAAATGTTAATTACTTTAAGAATTTTCAAAGTGATATTGGACACTTTGATTCAATACTATCTTTTAAATTACTTCCTTAATATAACTTTTAAATAATTTCATGAAAAGGGATATTTTTTTCAAATCATTTTACTGATCATTTTCAACTATGTCAACATATTTTATGGTATATTTTTCTTGATCGAGGTTGATTTATTATGATACAATTCTTCTATATTGTATTGAAGGTTTTGTGATATGTATGACTATGGAAGTTTTATTTGAATACCATTCATGGTTTATAGATAAAGTATTTACATATCATATGCTAGTTTTAATATTAATGTTTATGTTATGTTTAAACCTTTTTATATGAGGAATGCATTGGACTTAGTAAGTGATGGGTGGAGACTGCTATAACTCCACAATGAATCGGTAGGTCTCTTGAGACAAACTTTTGTCTTGGCACAAGTACTTGACAAAATCTTATTTATAATATTGGCACGAGGACTTGACTATATTGTTATGAAGTATGGCATTATCCATTCCATTATTATGATATTGGATATTGATATTACATGTGATTATTTGACTAGTATAATATCCATATGAATAATTAAATGGAATTATTTGATTTATCATTTCCATATTATGCTGATATTTATGGTTAAACGGCTTTTGTTTTAGTCTTATACATTGACTTAAATTTTTATGCGTTTTTATGAAATTTTCCGTAATATTTTTATCATTAATGAGTATCTGAGCTCACCCCTATCTATGTTTTATTTTTACCAGGATAAGAAGATGTATATTTTGACTGACTTGCAGGGATAGTCTAAGGGATATGATTGTGGTAAATGGAGAAAATGTTATTTTTGTTTTTTACTTTATAATGTAATATAATGTTCATGTATGTAGTCTATTTTCAAAGACTGCTAAACTGATCAGTCCTTCGGGACTTGATTTCTTGTAATCATGCCAATGTATTAAAATAATGAACTGACTATGGGTAACTGGAGTTAGGGCATTACAAGCTTCGAAATAAAAACCCGAGAAATGAAAAGATCATAATGTGTTAAGAAATATAAATATTATAAATAAAATGATCATAATGGGGTGGTAAGGAAAACAGTTGAGAAAAGAAAAAATCATAGTGGGATGTGAAATAAAAATTTGATAAAGAAAGATATTGTAATGAAGTTGAGAAAGAAATAGATTGAAATAAGATGAGAAAGAAAAATATCTTAATGAGTTGAAAAAGTTCTAATGAATTGAAGTGGTCGTACATGAATTTTAATTTATCGTAAATCTCAGAGAAACATATGGAGGTTTTATGAATTCAAAGTTAATGTTTTAAATGTGAGAGATTTTTTTGAAATTTTTAGATTTGAGAAATCATGGAATTTTTCATTGTTTCCTACCTAAGTTTCCTATAAATACTTCCTGAAAGCATTCGTTCATTTACAGCATTCACACAAATGAAAAATGAGGAGTGTAGGATAATTAAAAAGTTAATGTTCACATGTTATTAAAGAATAATTGAATTGAGATTTTCAGTAGAGGTTTTTTTGGAATTGTGACTAAATTCATTGTATTGAATTATCATACTCATAAAATCGGATCCAGCATTATTTTTTTGAGAGATTCAGATCTAACATCATTGTATAGGGAAGATCAGATCTAGAATCCATCATCATTGTGTTATGAAAAAATCTAACCTAGCCAAATCAAATCGAGGATTCGAACTAAGAAATTATGGAGAAATTTCAACAATGTATATATTATTTTAATGGATCAATGGTTTTATAAGATATGATTGTAAACTGATGGGATTTATTGTAATAATTTCTATTAGTATATAGAATGTGTCTAATGAATGTTGGTACAAGTTGTATTCACTCATTCTTAATATTTTATTTCCATAGACCCACTAGAGTGGTTATGGAAATGATGTATATTCTCACACCAAAGAAGAACCTTATAAATATAGTTTGATTTACTCGCTTTCCTACTATTACATGCATGAGTATTTACAAAAAGTTGATAAGGATATAAATCATAACAAGTTTCATGGGTTAGGTTTTTAAAAGAATTGGTACTTTTAAAAGTGAACAACTGATTCAACCCCCCACCCCCCCCCCACCTTCTCATTTGTTATTCAATACTTTTTAACATCAATTAATATTAGAGTATTGTGGTTCCTATTAGGATCCTTATGAGGGATAATATCAATTTTATGAATAGTATAATAATTCCAACATTTTATGGAAAAAATAATTATGGATGGAAAAATATAATGATTCTTTATCTCTTATCTCTTGGCCTTGACGTTTCTGATGTTGCTACTATTGGTTTTCCACCTTTTTGGAAGGATGATATTATGATGTTTCCCGATATGAGAAATACAGAATTTGATGGATAGGATATCAATTCTATCCTTGTTTCCTTATAAGAGAATATTTTTTAGAACTTTATGGGTCTCAAAACATCATGGAGTATATGGGAAAAGAAGGAAAGTGTTTTTCAAGGGAATAAAAATGTTAATGAAGAAAAACTACAAATATGGAATAGTTAGTATTAAGACATTAGAATGAGAGATAAAGAAAAAAATTGATGAATACATTACTAGAGTAAATAAATTTTTTTGCAACATCAATCGATTCATAGTCTTATTAGAATATTCTACAATTGTAAATAAACATTTTAGAACCTTTCTAGACATGTTTTATTCTAAAATTTATTCATTAGAAGATAAAGATGATTTATCTCTTGATAAATGGCATAAAATTATTATTTAATATGAAATGTGATATTCTCCAATGTTCAAAAAGAATATGAAATATGAAATGGATTTTGAAGCAATGAGAAAATTGAAAATTCAAGATTTTGAATATGTTGATCCTTTTTACATTGATGATAAAGATGATGGTGAGTTGAATGAAAAACTTATGTCTCTTATATCCACGAACAATCCAAGAGGAAGAGGAAAGTATGGCAGAAAACATTCTCTAATTTTTTTTGAGTGTGGTGGAATTAGACATGTTGCAATGAATTTCCTAAGGAATAAACTTGAAGAATATCGAGATGATTCTTATAGAAAACCAGGATGTAATAACTTGAACAAAATGATAAACAAAAAAAGTCATCCAAAAGATAAAAGAATAAATTCACTAGAAATAAAATAAGTATGTTGAGGAAAAAACATGAATCAGAACTAACAAAAAAACATATTTTGATGATGAATATTTATAACAATTTGGAACCATCATCACAAAAATTGATAAAACAAAATACTTTTTAGAAATTGAAGAAGTTGGTGAAGAATCTTATAGAGAGTATCATCTAAGAACTGAACTTGTTTCATGTCTTAAGAAAGAAACTCTCAAGAACGAAATTAGAGTTATGAAGAAATATTTTCAAGAAGTTCCAAACTAAAGAAAATATTTTATCAAGATGGAAGGAGAATACATCAAGCAGTTTTAAAGTTTCAAACTTAGAATTGTTTAACATGAAAAGATGATTAAAGATCATATTAAGAAAATGGAAAATATAGAAGAAGAAGTTAACAAGTTACAATGAAAACTTCATGAGTCTAAAAGAACCCTGACAAAGATGAATGAAAGTTCTACAAAGATTATTATGTAAAATATGAGTCTTATAAAGTTAGAGAGAATGCTCAATATGGGGATGAAGTGAACTATTATATTTTAAAAAATAACTTTTTATCTGATTTTTTTAAACTTTCGAGTTATATAAAAAGTATGAAGAATTCTTACATAGAGAAAGGATGTGAGAAACCGTTAAAATATATAAGATTATAAAACTCACTAAAAATAAAATATTGTCTACATCCTAAGTATTTTAGAGCTGAAAGAAGTTACCGAAATTAAAAAATATTCTATAGAGACAGATCTTTCTAGAATAGAAAATAAAAATTTGAAGGCTATTTTTGGTGTTGTGGAATCTATGGGCATAGAGATTATAATTTCTTTCAAATTTATCTCTACCAAGAAAAAGGTTTGAGAAATTTGGAATAAATACTAATAAAAGAGTGAGAAACTGTCTTAACTCATAGAAACTTGGAAATTTGAATTCCCAATATGTTAGAGACATTCCAAATAAGAATCAAATTGAATCTATGAAAACAAATTGGAAGATGTGATAAATTTGGTCATCACGCCAAAATATGTATAACACTTCTTCCAAAACAAGTTTCTTAAGACAAGAAAGGGAAAAAAGATCAAAAGAAGATGGTTAAAGAAAGGGCTTTTGTGGTTGAGACAACTTTGAAAGAAATTAAGAGGAACAAACCATGGATTCTTGAGAGGGGTTGTTCTTTACATATGACAGGTGATATAGGAATATTGATACATGTATAAATTCATGATAGAGGAGAAGTTACTTTTGCTAATGATAATTCCTTAAAAATCAGGGCAATCAGAATGACAGAGATTGATGTAGAGAAACTTAAATCTAAGGAATTCATACTTCTTGAAGGGCTAAAACCAAAATTACATTGTGTAAGTCAAATTTGTAATGATGGAAAGGATGTAATATTCATAAAATATTCATGTATCATGAAAAGTATGAATGATAAAAAATTCATTACAAAAAGATAAAGGACTAGTGGGAATAGAATTCAAATAATGGAATTCAATAACTCATGTTACTTGAGTGTGAAAGATGAAAACAAATTATGGAACCAATGACTTGGGAACCTTGGACAGAAAAAAATAATTAAACTTTATAAATTTGATGTTTTCCAGAATATTCCAGAATTGAAAAAAAAAGAGATGAACTTGTTTTCATTACTTTCCTCAAAGGAAATATGACTAAAAAATGTCATAAGATAATTGAGATTCAATCTGTCAGACCACATGGGCTTATTCATTCTCATCTGTGTGGTGTGATGAGACATCAATAAAAAAGGGGATTTAATACTTTATCACTTTTATTAATGATTTCACTCAGTTGAAAAACATTATGTTCATGAAGTATAATTTAAATTCTATTTAAATGTTCAAATTCTTTAGAAAAGATGTTGAGAATTAATTGGGGGTTTCTATAATGAAACTAACAATAAATAATCGTACCGAATTCACAATACATAATTTTGAAAATTATTTGAGAAATCATGGTGTCATGCATTAGTAAATCTCTACCTATACATCACAACAAAATGGATTAACATAAATAAATAATAGAATCTTGGTTTAAATGGAATGAATTATGTCAGTAGAATAAAAAAATAAATGTTCAATTGGAAATAATCTATTAGTAGTATTATACATATTCAAAATAGAAGTTTTTTGAGACTGGAAACCAACATGTATCCTTATGAAATGTGGTATAACAAAAAACCTTCATTAAATTACATCAATGTCTTCGAAAATCCATGTTTTCTCAAAATAAAATATACAGACTTGGTAAATTTTGATGAGAAAACTTAGGATGGATTTTTTATCAGTCATTCACCAAGTGGATGAATTTAAAAATTATGGAACAAAAAATTTAAAAAAGTAGGTGGACTCATGTGATGTGAAGGTAAGTGAAAATCGAAGTTTCTTAGAATTTTTTTTGAGAATAATGAGGAGGATACACTAGAGATTTTAAAAAATATTGAAAGTAATTCAAAACATTCTTATCATGATTCAAAATAATCATGTGATGAGGAAATTTTAGCTAGGAAAGAATCTTTGGAATTTATTAACTTATGGAAATAGGTTGAATCGAAAAACATTATTGGGAATCAAAAGACTCTAATGCAGACCAGAAAAATGTTAAGATTAAAAATTCAGACATTACATATCTCAAAAGTTTAACCAAAATCAGTTCTAGGGGATATTCAATATAAAGAATTGGTGGATTCTATGAATGAAGAGTTGGATTAGATCGAGAAGAATGAAACATGGGAAATTGTTCCAAGGCAATTAAATAAAAATTTTATCATAACCAAGTGGGTTTATAGAAAAAAAATTGAATGTTCATAGAGAAGCTTCAATAAACAAGGAAAGACTAGTTTGTAAAGGCTACGTATAGGAGGAAGGTGTTGATTTTGAAGAAAAGTTTCCCCCAGTTACAAGATTAGAAACTATTAGAATGTTTCTTTCACTGGTCCACTTATACAAATACCCCTTTTATCAGTACTAATAATGGCCTTTAATAGTTCCAGAAAAGCGCTATTAAAGTCAGTGTAGATAAAGGGGGGGTCCCCGTTATCAGTTCTCCAAAAAGGACTGATAAAGACCCCTTTTATAAGTGCTAAAAAAGCACTAATAAAAGGGGTCTTTTATCAGCCCTAAAATGAAGCGTTGATAAAAGGGTCCTTTATCATCGCTTTATTTTTAGCACTCATAAAATATCACTTTTAACAGGGCTTTTTTTAGCGCTGATAAAAGTTAAAAAAAATATTAAATTATTTAAAAAAAATCCTGGCAATCTCGGGGGGGGGCTTTTTACATTGCTTGAGCCCCCCCGCCTTTATCAACGCCTTCCCGAAACTCTAGCGCCACTTCACACCACCCTCAACCCTTTATCAGTGTTATCCCCCCCCCCCCATTATCAGCACTATCTCCCATATTCCCCCATGTGTGCGCACCCCTACCTCTACCAGGTTTTGAACTCGAGACCTCCCCTTGTGCGCCTAAGCCCTTACCACTCCTCTATTTTGATTTGTTTTCCATTTCATGATATCTATATATATATAGTTATATTTATTCGTATAGTAATATATATTTATATTAATATATATATTGTTATATTAATATATATAGTTATATTAATATATATATTTATTGTGATATTAATATATATATTTTTAGTTATATTAATATATATACGTAATTAAATTAATATATATATATATATAGTTTGATTAATATATAGGTATATAAATATTTGTATATTTGTATTTTAATTAAATTAAATATTAGTTATTATTTTAATATAGAGCTAATATATTTTATATTTAAATATATTTTATTATTTATATTTATAATTAGATTTTTATGTGTGAATATATATAAAATATGTATATATTGTTATATATTTGATTATAAATAGTAGTTCATTATAAAAAATGATAAAATTCCAAATACATAATATCAATCTGAATGTAATAACTTGGAATAAATTCATTCCCCACAAAAATAACCAATAATACCCCCTTAAATGAGGCTGAAAATCCACAAAATGTTAAAAAATCGAGGTATACCGAATAAAAAATCAGTTTTGGAGGCCTTATGGGCCTTTTTTGCCTCAAAAAGACCTTGAGAGGGGTCTCCCCCAGTCACAGGGGTGTACCGCTCGTCGCAGGTTTCGATTTGATATATGGTAGAGCTTAAACGGATACCCGGATCAAAATTTATGGTCGTTCGAAGTTCGAGTTGCGTTTTCAACATATTTTGGATCTTTTTTTATTTTTTTTATTTTTTTATTCTTCAAATTGATATAAAATGACTGTTACTCCATAACAATTTTGAAATTATAAATTAGAAATATTTTTTTATTTTTTAAAGCCATTTTCACTAAATATCTTATATATTATGTGTAAGTGTATATTTATACTTATCTTAAATATATTTAAAATTATATTTAAAAAAATAAATATTATATTTATATCAATATAACCATATCTATATATTTAAATATTAATATATTTTTTTAATGAATTTTTTTTGGAAGTAGACCCTTTATCAGAGCTTTTATAAAAAAGCGGTGATAAAGACCCCACTTTATCAGCACTACTAAAAAAAGCGTTGTTAAAGGTGGTACCTTTATCAGTGCTAAAAAAAGCATTGATAAAGGGGTACCTTTTATCAGAGCTAATAAAGTTACCCCCCTTTATCAGTGATTTTTCGTTAGCACTGATAAAGGGTGGTGCTGGCCTTGCCCCGTTTTTTGGTAGTGGTCGCACATTGTAATTGCATAGATTATCCAATGGGTGTAATGTCATATTTCTCAAATTTTGATATTAAAGAATATATTTACGTTGAAAAACCTTATGGGTTTCTACTTTATAAGGTTGAAAATTCTAAATTAACGAATGCTTTGTGTGGGCTAAAATAAGATCCCCGTCCATGGTATTCAAAAGATGAAAATCATTTGATAATTTTGAACTTTTCTAAAGGCTTTGTTGATAACAACTTATTTAATAAATATGTTTACTCTAGAGATGTAATTGTAATTTTTTATGTGGGTGATATAATTATTTTGGGATAGAGAAGATGTTTTAAAACCATTTTCTAAGGAAATGAAGAAGAATTTTGAAATTTCAATGTTGGTATAATTAAATTTATTCCTTGGATTACCAGATTAATAAAAAAATATTAAATTTTTATTTCTAATGAAAAATATGAAAAGTAATTGGAAAATATGATTGGGATGGGAGAATCCAAAGAATCTTATACTCCTATTTTAGTGAGCACAAAGTTGAGTAAAGATGAATCCTGAATAAGTGTGAATCAGAAATAATTTCAAAAGATGATAAGAATTCTTCTCTACCTTACAGCCTGAAGGCGTTATATTTTTTATGTTGTGAATTTATGTACCACATATCCAAGTAATTGAAATTAATTACATATATTGGTAGAAAAGTGGATTATGAGATATTTCAAAGGAATAATTTCACATGGGTTGTTATACCAAAGATACAATAAGATGATGTCTCATGGTTATACTGACGCTGAAAGAGCTAGAGATTATAATGATAATAAATCAACCTCAAGGGGAATATTTTTCTATGGAGAAAGTTTTGTGAGTTGGAATAGTAAGAAAAAATGTTCAGTAACTTTGAGCATAGTTGAATGTAAATTTGTTTCAGCTACTAAATATTTTACTTATTTTTTTGGATGAAAGTTCTGCTAGAATATTTGAAGGTAAATGTTTCTAAACCATTAAAGATACTTTATGTTAATCAGAGTGAAATTTATCTCTCTAAGAATCTTATTTGACATTGAAGATAAAAACAAATTGATATAATGTTTCACTTTATAAAATAGAAATTTTCTTCTAGATATTTTTTTTATGGAATACATTTCAAAAAAGATTCATATTGATGATATATTTACAAAAGAAATTCTGAAAAAAAAGGATAGTAGGATTGAGGTTGAAAATTCAGGTTCAGTATCCTCCCATGACTTCCTGTATCTCATAAGTAAGTACCTCCTCTATTCTTTGGATAATGTTGACAAATGGGGTGAGAAACGGACAAGTTTGAATTTTTTAAAATGTTTTAGGTATCATTATTTTATGAATTTGAAGAAAATTAATGTGGGAAAATAAATAATGGGGGATGTAAAGGGAAAGTGTGAAAATAAAAGTGAGGGCATAAGAAGGTAAGAAATGAATGAATGGGGGGGAAATAAAGTGTGAAATGAAAAGTGAGAAAAGTTTACACTTTCATGGTAGAAAAAATTTCTTACCACCAACAGATATATTTCCTTCAAGAACATTAATTTACACTATTTTATGGTGTTCATACACTCTATTTTGAAAAATTCATAGGATTTGATAAAGGACATAATGTTTTGTTGTGAACAATTAAAATAGTTTAAAATAATTTAATAAGGGTAGTCAACAAATCCAGGGGGGATTGAATAACCCTAACAACATTTTGTTTTAACGATATGTTTTATTTTTTGACAAATAAATATCTTTTTAATATAATTTTTTTGCATTCAAATAATCAAACGCAGTCCATTGTAATGAGTTTATTTATTGAAGATAACTTTTTGGGCCTATGTTTTTATATTGAGCTTCATTGGACACATTTGAATTTAAGAAGATGAAGTTGTTAACCAGAAAATATAACATATTCATGTCCATCAGAATGACATTGAAAATAATATAATTCAAATGAATCATATAAATAATAAAGTTACTGAATATTTTTCAAATAATAAAGTGAAGCTCAAATTTATAATTTTTTCACAGTTTCTAAAAGAATCGGACAATGCTTTTATGATCAAGATATTCTCAAAAATCATCAAAAAAATCAGGATAAAATAATTTTAAAAAATAGTGTAGAGGTTTTTAGAAAATAAAAATTAAAGAGTGAATAATCCCATCATAATGGGAATTTCATTGTAATTATAATTTCATTATAATGGAAAGAGAATGAAAAATATGAGAAAGGAAATGATCGTAATGAGATGGGAAAGAAAAATATGAGAAAGGAAAATATTGTAATTGGATGAAAAAGAAAAAGATTAGAACGTAAAATATCACAATGGGCTATGAAATAAAAATATGTGAATGGAAAATATTGAAATGGTATGATAATGAAATGTCTAGGAAAGAAAAAATCCTAATGGGTTGAGAAAAAAATGTTGATAAATGAAATGATCGTAATGGGATGAGAAAGAAGAAACTAAGAAAGGAAAAGATCATAATTGGGTGAGAAAGAAAAATTTTACAAAGGAAAAGATAATAATGGGATGAGAAAGAAAAAGATGATAACCAAAATGATCATAATGGGATGAGAGAGAACATTTTGAGAAAGAAAAATATAATAATGAAACTGAGAAAGAAACAGATCATAATGAGTTTAAAAAGTTATGATGAATTGTGGTAGTCAAACTTGAGTTTCAATTTTTCCTAAATCTTAAAGAAATTTCAGGAGGTTTGAAGAAGTAAAAGGTGGAGTTTTAAATGTAAAATATTTTTGGTGATTTTTATATTTGAGGAAGTGGGAAATGTTTCTAAGTTTCATACCTCATTCAACAATAAATACTTCCTCAGATCATTTGTTTATTTAATACATTCACACTCGCACAAGAGGAGAGCTGGATAAATCAAAAGTGAAAGTTTCCATATGATTAAATAAGAATTGAATTGAGCAATTGAGTATAGTTAAGTTGTTGTAGATTGAGACTGAATTCTTATTATTAAATTATCGTACTCATTAAATCGGATCCAGAATCATCATATTCATAGAATCGTAACTAGGAACTATTATTGTCATAGAATCGTATCTAGGATCTGGAATTATGGTATTCAAATAATTGTATCTAGTATCAAACATTATCGAATTCAATAAATCATATCTAGAATCGAGAATTATCATATTTAGGAAATCAGATCTAACATTATTGTTTTTAGAGAATTGGATCCAGCATAATTTTATTAAGAAAAAATTAGATCTCGCCAAATCAAAATGAAGATTCGAACTGATCAATTTTGGATCTGTTTCAATAAATTATTTAATCTTTTGTTGGGATCAATTGTTTTATAAGAAAACATTTTAAACTAACAAGAGTATTCATAATCATTCCTATTGGGAGATAAATGGATTTTCACATGATTTGGCATATGTTGTATTCACTTATTATTAATAGTGGATTTCCATAGACCCATGGGAGTGGATATGGATATAATGTATGTTATGACACTTACATAGAACCATGTAAATGATGTTTGATTTAATTTTTTTCCTACAATTTCATGCACGATTTTTTACTAAATGTTTATAAGAATATAAATCATAATAGGTTATAGGATTTATGTTTTGAAAGGAATTAAAAATTTTAAAAGTGAACAACGGATTCACCATCCCCCCCATCATTTGTTATTTCATCTTTTGGAACATCAATTTATATATAAGATACAACTGATTCCACCTTTTAAACATCATTTTTAAAAAACGACTGACATAAAAAGTGACTTTTTACATTTCCTCTTGAAACAAAATTCATTAAATGTATTTTATGAGGACCTTTAACATCATTTTTCATGAAACCCTAATAAATATAGGATTTTAACATCATTTACCGAATGAATGATGTGAAAAAACTTCCAAGATAACACCTAAAGTTGGTTTTTCTAGAACCAATGTTAAAAGTGTTCTTTTGATGTTGGTTACTGAATTACTGATGTTAAAAGTCCTTATTAAATAATTTTGACATCGACCATGAAGAACTAATTTTAAATACCATTTTTCAAATAGTGTGACCCAAATAATTGAAAATAAAACATATTACAATTGTATAGTGGTCTATTATTATCATACATGCATATTACATCATTTTAGATGAATATTTTGTACATTTTAAAAACATGTTCTTGTGGACTGTAATAGTTTAGTGTATTTAAAAATATTGAAACAAAATTTTCTATCCTAGTGAAATATCTTCAATATCTCCCATAAAGATCTACACCATTACTACTTCTACCTAAAAAAATTCTTCATAACCGAGAGAAACAAAACATGTGAATGTAGTGAGATAAGAAGCTAAATAAGGGTAAGTAAAGAAAATTCATAAGCATAACCTGAAAACCGTATAGAAATTGAGAATAACATTTGAAGATAATACACTACATATCAAAGATCATAGTAAAGATTGGAATTTCCTAAGACATGAATCATAAGGAAATATTGAACATAATCCATGAAATAATAACATAGGAATAAAACATGTAATTATAGTAAATATATAAGAATATAAGAACACTATGTCAAGGTGGCCTACCAAGGACATTGTAATATGTTGGGCTTGTGTTAATCACCTGTGTACCAGCTTTAGTATTGGGATTTCCTCCCATGTACCCTCTTGTATTAGAATTTGGATGTCCTCTAATGTGCCCTATTGTTTTAGGCATGGGATTTCCTTCCATGTAACCTTTTTTTAGGCGTGGGATGTCCTCTTGTTTACACATTTTTTGGCCATGGGATATCCTCCCATATTCCCTCTTATTTTGGTATTGGGATGTACTCCCATAAAAACTATTATTTTGAGCATGGGATTTCCTCCCATATATCCTATTATTTCAGACATGGGATTTATTCACATATACCCTCTTGTTTTGGTCTTGGGATATCCTCCCACATACCCATGGAGCTCATAAAACATGTATATTACCCAATTAATTTGATAGATATATCGGTACCACACATCACATAAGTAAATCATACATGCATGTTCCACAAAACATTTATTATATCCTGACCCCTTAAAAGAGATAGGTTCTATAAACATCAAATCATAACCCATGAAATTAAATGTATATCAATAACATTTCATCACATCATATCCAATAGAAAATGGATATGTTTCTTAATAATCACATTGTAGAATAACCCGTGAAAATAAGTGAGTTTAAAAAGCCTTTAACCAGTAAAAAAGAAACATATTTCTTAAAAATATAAACCATGAATGAAAAATGGGTTTATTAAAGACCATGACATTAATTATAACCCATTCAAAGAAATTATTTTTACAGAACCATTGGATCATTTTTTATAAGGGAATTAGTAACATCAACAGATTTCATATTAGATTGAAATTAATTTTGAAATATCCATCATAAACATTTCTTGAGGAAAACATCCATTCTTCTTTGAAATAGTTGTTTTAATACAAATTACCATAAAGAATCATTTCCATATAAAATACTTGAAAACATATAAAGGATACTTGAATGCATTTTGAAAAATCCATTTTCCTTGAAATCATATAAGATAATATTCAAAAATAATTAAAAAGATTTTTCTTTGAATACAACATGAAAAGTTATAAATTAGGATTTAAAATGTTTTGAAAATATTTTTACAGGGAAACATATGAAATAATATTGAAATTTTTTCACAAATCATTTCATTGAAAATATTATAAAAACTTTTAAATAATCCCTGAATATATTTTTAAAACAATTTTCCTTGAAAACAAATAAAATAATATTGAATGAATTTTGGATAAAATTTTCCTTAAACACATATTTTAAATTTTTTTGTTAATAATTATTCTTTAAACATGAAATGAATTCTTCAAAGGATATATGGTGGATAAATTCATACATGTCGTACGAGGTAAAAAGAACATTCCTTTTACAAAGTAAAAGGTTAAAAATGACTTGTTCAAAAAGTGCAAAGAATATTCCATTAAAGAGATTGTTAAAAAATAAAAATAGTTAATATTACATTTAAATATGAGATGATAATGTTAAGATATTCATATAACCCCTTTTTAAAAGACATGGTTTTGACACAACATAGATCCTTGACTGAAGAGAGGGTAAATTTGGGATTTCATAAAAAACATTATTGACATTCTTATGTACAAAAGAGTATAAAATAATATCGATACATTAATATTGATTTAATAAAAAATGATAAGTAAATTCCAGAATTTATTTATATATGGGATATAAAATTTCATCAACTGAAGTACAAGCATGAAAAATCTTGAAAAGGGATGAGATTATTTCAATAAACTCATGTCACATGGAAGCTTGGGATCATACACTCCATTTAAGAAAAAGAAATTAAATAAAGAATATAATATAATGAAAAGATTTAGATTCATGATATATCATGTAGAATGTATTTATATACACCTAAAAAAGAATGTATTCACATAACAAAACATGAGTCTCAAAGAAAAATATTGAGAAAAATCTATTTTATCGATTTGGTAAATTTTGAAACATAAACCACATTAAATATATCTCAAATAATTGACATTTAAATAACCATAAATTTGACTTTATTTAAAATTTAATACTTCTATGTCCATTATTCACACCACATAAATGGATTGGGTGGTGAATAAATCATGTATCCCATGGAAAAAAAGTGATATGAAATCCCTTAACCTTATGTCTTGATTCTCATCATAATTTTTCAGACCACAATTATAATGAATATAAATTTATTATAAACGATTAAAATTATCATATTCTCATATATAATACCTTATATAGTTTTATTATGACCTTATATTACCTACTTTTCAATAATTGTATGTTATGGTTTCACTTCAGGTGATATTTGCTTTATTCTACAAATGTGTCTTAATTTGTTATATCTTTGGTCCTTATACTAATATCAAGATTTCCCTAATGTAAACCATGATATAAATATTAATTATATATATTCTATTTGTGTTATAATAATTATTATAATATATAGTTATGGAAATAGAATACACCGTTCATGGAGATGGTAGGCCATACGTACGCATGGAAGCTATTTTTGTTTACCTATCGCGTTGATAGGAAAAAAGTAAATTACATATATGTGTATATATATATATAGATAATTATTATATTATCTTGATTATATCATATATATTTCATATATATTCACTAAATCCATTCTTAATAAATCTATGTAGTGTATGAATGAATGATATCGCTTTGAGGAGCAGGGTAGACCACACTTCCTCAAACAAAATTATCATATTAACACAAAATGGAAAGTAAAAAAAGATAAGTGTTATAAAAAGGAATAAATAATATTAAAGAAACAATAAATATAATATTTGACATATATAAACATATTTTATATCATAATTTCCATGATGGTGGGTAGTAATGAAAAAATGAGCAATCATCATTTCATGAGACAGTAGATCATCGTACACAGAAACAAAATATTTGTTACCCATTAGATGGATGTGTGTGTAATTGTAGGTCCAAAATTAACATAAATACATCCTAGTATATTTTTATTACTTTTTTTAATATATAATTATATAACAAATAGATTTTAAGGGTTTGGAGAATGAAAATAAAAGAAAGGACATGAGAGAAGACTTTACCTCTTAATCGAGTAACTTGTTTTGGTTTGTGCTAAAAGGATTCCTTGTACTTCCTTATTCCCTAAGTAAGGATTCATAGATAAAGGTAGTTGTGTTGGAAGTCATATTGGTAAGATATTTTCTGAACCTAATAGGTTTTAAAGGTGTGAAAAAGAGTGATTGGTGGTGTCCTATATAGGGAATGAAAATGACTCAATTGGAATTTTTGAAAATAGGTTAGGTGTACACTTGTTATTACCTAAAAAAAGTCTAATAAAAGTATAATAAATAAAAACAGTAAGTTTTATGGATAAATAGTGGCCATCAAATGTGTTTTTGACAAGTTTACAGGTTATTTGGGTGCTAATATTGAGGTTTAGTCCTTAATTAAGCTTAATTTGACCTTAATCGCTGTTATTAATTTTAATCGCTTTTACTAATATTTTTCATAAAACATTATGTTTACCATATTAAAAACTAAATATTATAATGTATACAATGGTTTATATTGGTTTTTTTAAATTAAATTCACAAAATTAGTTAAATTAAAATTATTTATGATCCCGCAGACGTGGCGAGAAATCTTGGTTTTGAAGTGCAATGTTCGAAAGTTTATTATGTTTTTATATTCAATTCAAAGTGATATTGATTCTAAATAAATATATTTTATTAGTTTATTTATAATTTATAAAATTTTACCTTAAAAAAATTTATAATATAAATTAACATTAATAATTATTTGAATAAGAAGGCAATTTTTAATTAAATCACAATAGTTTTCACTATTCATCAAAAAATGAAGTTTCATAGAAAAATCCCAAAACATTACCCTTAGACAATTTAAACATTATAAATTCAAAATTTTAGTTTATTTTGTCAAATTAAAATTGTAAATGTCTAAAAAATTAATTATATTATTTTTTATAGATGGACATGAAAAATAGTTCATTTGATAAAATAGTATTATTTTGAATATATAAAGGCTTTACTAATATTTTTTAAATAAGTTTTATTTATTTAAATCTATTATAATAATATTTGATAAGTGGTTATTACTATTCATATTACTAATTTTTAATGTCTATGTTATAACTAAATCTTTGAATACTTATAACAATAAAATGATATGTCTTACAAACATCATTGTTTTGTGTAATGTATTCCAAGTTGGTATTATGTGTAGCGTAATCCATGCCAGTATTTCATGTAGCACAAGATAATTTGGTATTTCATGTATCACAAGCCATGTTGGTATTGAGTGTCATGAAAGGAAACTCAGTATTAAGTGTAGTGCATGCCAAATAGGTATTGCGTGTAGCCCAAGCCAAGATGGTAATGAATGTATCACAAGCCAAGTCGATGTCATGTGAATGTAATGATAGAAATAGTGTTTCAATAGGTATATATATACGAGAACTATTTCTAGTTTCATGTGAAATGAAAAATATCAAAAATAACCATTAATTCAAAAAATATATAATTTACAAAATCTCATGGTGTTTCACATTGGATGACTGTTGGTTACGTCATTAATTATTCTTTAGGATTCTTTTACATAAAATCACGGTCCATATAGAAAAACGTTCCACATCAGTAACACTTCCTTAATTTTTTACGAAAATATCCGTTGTTATTTTTACCTCAAATACCACTATATGGGAACATCATTTTCCTACCTCCATATTTATTTTTTGTATGTTTCCCCATTACCTAAAATCCTGGACACTTCTTAATCTCATCATTACAAGGAACATAAGTGTTAGAGGAAACCCTCTCAACTTTTATGGAACAATAAAAAAATTCTAATATATTTTAAGTTCCTTTTTATCCAAAGTTCATCACAGGGTTAGTTTTAATGATGAGTAAAATCTATTAATTTTTCTATCAATATCCCAAAAAAAATATGTTATATACCTAACCAGTCATGTAAAATTACTATCACACATTTCCACAAAATCATCATTTATTCCCTCAATTTCAAGAATTGTTTTCCCATCTAAACTCTAACAACTTTTGAGAAATATTTATAATGAAAATGATCCTTAAATGTTTCTGAATACATGATATCAATATCATCTTTATCTCTATTATTCTTAACCAAACACCGCCATCAATCATATTCAGATTCAAAATGATAAACATCAAGAGTTACCTTTTAACATTTGAACATCCCATTATATAATATATATTCTCCAGTGAATTGATCCTTATATTTGATACCACATGGTGAAATGATCCATTGAATTATGGAGGGTGTTTCCTCATGAAATGATCTACAATACACAAGTTCTTCATGGTATATTGGTTTCCTCTGTAGGATGGATACAACCACTAATTATTAGTTGTTTAAACTATTCCATAACTAAGATAATATATCATTTTATGATTCTAATAATAATTTGGTGATAATATAGAAGAAATTATTTTTCTCGATGCCTTAATAATATGTTTTTCATGTTTCCTCTATAGAAAAACATTCTAAATAGACATAAATTAGATGAATATAAATTGAAGTCCTAAAATGATCTATAATTTTAACGTGACTATAGGGTAAAATATTTCAACTCCATCTTAATAACATTATGAAAACAACTAATGTAATCAAGAATTTCCTCTAATACCAAGTACAAGGACCTGACCTTAAATATTACATAATCTTGAGTTTTAGTCAAGAAATTATATTTACTAACCTTTCTGATCCTTTGAGGTTTATAGTTATATAGAATTAGTTCATAAATCATACATAACATAACTAAATAATATATAGTGGACAGTTACGATTAGTATCCATTTTTTCTGCCTTCATAAAATATAAAAAATGTTTCCTTTTTAAGAAAAATATTCACGTCATTCATAATGAAATATTCCTTTCCCATACCCATCCTTACATATTGTGAAAAACATTTTAAAAAAAATTGGTTGAGAAGAAAATTCTTAGTAAGGAACATTAAATGTATAAAAAAATTATTCCTGTGAAAAAATGAATCCCCATAAAAATTATTTTCTTAAAAACATAGCTTTTTACCAGAAATGGAATTTTCATTCTTTTAAATAGGTCATTTATATTAATATTTGAAAAAAAATGTTTTGAATGATATCACATTGTCCATAATAAAAAATTCAAGTTGGTTCCTTCGATCATCATCTTATAAAATTAATACAGAACACTTAAATATTTTTAATAAATATATAGACATCTTCTAATATAATTATTGATAAAAAATATTCATTACCCACTAAATTGGAGTTCTATCTATGTGAACCAGTCGTATAATCTATAATAGACTCAACCAATGATATCTTGGAATAACTATATTATATAATCTCCATGAATCACTAAATTATTAACATATTTTATTATTTCACTTTTCATCTTAAAAATATATTAAAAACTCTTTAATACTTGTATACAAATCCTATTTAGATATAAAAATTCCATTTTCTATTAGAAACCATTTTCAATAAATAAACACCTGAAATATGGAAATATGGTTTTTTATTTAATAAAAATGTAATATTGAAAAATAATTTTGGAAATAAATAATTTTCATGATAATATAAAATTTCATTGTCTCCTTATACATTAGAAATAAAAAAATCCCATTTTAATTTGTCAAAAAATTCCATTTAAAAAAAGTAAATATATTGCTTTTGGAGGACATTGAAATAAAGTAGAATTTATTTAATAAATATTTTTTCCCCTATAAGAAAATTAAAAACCTTTAAAAAACATGAACATGGAGGAGATACATTATTTTAAGGAACACTTTAAAAGATGATTTATTTAGAATAAAAGTCTTTTATCATATACGAAATATTTGAATCATAATCCCAATGAAAGAATAAAATTTATAAAAAATTTAAATATCATTAGAATAGATAAAATCATGTCATAAAATTTCAAATGGGATATATATGCACCTAATAAAATAATATAGGTACATAAGATCAAAATATTCCCCCAACGGAAGGAAATTGAGACGAAGACCCTCACCTTGAGTCTATCTTATCACATGTTTATTTATCTTAGATAATAATAAACTAATTTTTGTTATTTGCATTCATGATATCTATTTTCATGTTTATTATTACTTTTAATTGAAATATTATCTTTTTTATAAAAAATTAATTAATTTTTCTTGTTTACATCAGATGTTGGACTATATTTGGATTATGTGTTAAAATGACTTTGGTAGGTTGGCTTTTTTCAAAGTGGTCATTATTTAAAATTATAATCAATAATAATCATGAAGTAATAATTATATTTATATATAAATTAGTCTTTTAAATCCAATCATGAAATATGGTTATGAAAAATTAAATAACTTTTCGATCATTAAGATGGTAGGTTATATGTATGCCTTAGGAACATTTCAATTTTTCAATGATATTTATGAAAAAAGGTATGTAATTATTTGTTTTTAAATAATAGTAATAATATAATAACTACTTTATTATTTTATTATACATACTTATATATATCATTCTTGTGAAGTGGTGATCAAAAAAAGAAACTATATCGCTTTGTGGAGGTGGTATTCCACAAATCCAGGAACAACATTATAATTTTCCATTGAAAGAAAATAAATTATATAATATCATTTCATAATGATAAATATGTAATTAATATCATTATTATGTCATTTATATCATATATATTAATTATATTTTATTTTATTACCTTCCATGTCAAGTGATAGTGAAAAAAAGAATCACATTACTTCATGAGGCGGTAGACCAGCGTACACACGAGTAATGATATCATATCTCATATGAGAAGGAATGTAAAAGAAGTTACATATGATATGATGAATTGATAGGTATAATTAATTAAAAAGATCCATATATATACTGACATATAAATGGTATCCATTATCGTACCAATCCAAGATTTTTGGTAATGGAAAGACGAATGACATCAGTTCATGAGGTGGTAGTCCATTGTGCAGACGACTGATAATTTCAGAACCCATTTTATAGATGTGGAGATAATTGTAGGTCATTACCTTAAAATTAAATCATATTTTTATATAAAATAAACTTATTTTATTATATCATTATTGTATAATAATAATTTAAGGTGGTGGATGATGAAATAAAACAAAAAATACTCATTGATTAATGTTATCTATTCTATCATCCATAAGATTGCATCAAATGCCATACAATGATGAATATTTGAAAAATATAAGGCATGTAGTAATATATTAGGTAAGTTTGAAATGTATTTGTGTAGGTATTGGCCTAACCAAAGAGGTTTCATTATCTTAAGAAACGTTGATAGTCGGTGGTCTTTTATAAGTGAGGCGAGCGGCACAATTTCAATTGTTTTGAAAATATTCAATGAGATCCACTTTTTATAATGAAAAATGAACTAAAAATGTTAAATTACCAATAATATAAGATTTAATGTTAAATTATGTCCATTTAAATGGTTTTTTATAAAGGGTTAGGTCATTTTAACATTTATCTTACTAGTTTAACCCCTAGTAAATTTATTTTTTACCTTAACTGTGAAAATTATTTTATACGATTATCACTATGCATTTTTGTAAAATATAAATTTGAAATTATTAGATAATATAAATTTTTTTGATTTGAAATATCTAATATTTTTTCCTATATTATATTCATATATAGGTAAATTTTTAATTTAAAATAAATCTCACTGACGTAGTGAAAAATTAGGTTTTTAAAAAGATTACTTTTCTAGAAAAATATGATTGTGTATTAACTATATGAATAATAATAATAATTTAATGAATTTAGATTAATTTTAAAGGGAATATCATATAAAAAATTTAATTTAAAAATTCTTCATTATTTATTATTTTAATTAATTAAATATGAGAAACATTATTCATTTTTAAATTATTTTAAGAAAAAAATGTTTTTAACCCCAAAACAACTTTATACCAAAATCCATTATAAAGTTGATTAAAAGATTGTTATATGTATTAAATATAACAAAATAATACTTATTTTACATGAAATAATATTAAAAAATATAACAGTAATTTTAAATTAGGTAATTAATTGAATATAAATTTTAAAAAATCTGTATTTTCACTATTCATAGAAAAATCCATAATTTCTGAAAAATCACAAAATTTTACTATAAGATAATTTTGATAGGATTATTTAAAAAATGATATTAATTTTACCCAATTAATATTCTAAAACTTATAAATTTATATTTAAAAAATATCTTATAATAATAGTGTGTAAATAAAACTATTTCCTTTATTATTTAATAAATTAAAAAATATTTTCATATTGAACTTATCTATCTAATTCATATTAATAAACTTAAAAATGATTCATTTTATCATTAACTAGGTTTCCATAATAGGTTTCCATGAAATTTTAGTTACAGACAGTACATGTCATGTAGTACTATATGTTTTTCTAATAATTTTAAGAGAAATGAAACGACATGGTGTCCTTAGGGGGTACACACCTCATGACCCTAATTACAAGTCGTGTACCTCCCACTAACTTCTACACCTTATATATTTCATTCTTCATGATTAATATTTTTCTTATAGGTTGCATATCCTGTGATCTTTTTCTACGTGCAATGTGAGAGTATCCTTCATTGTCGAATACAAGATACGATTTGTGGTGTTTTGACCATGTTGCATCCTTATGTGATGTTTGACCAATGGAAATGAATTGGTCTGATCATCAGATAGATGAAAGGGTTGGAAACCCCCTATCATAGTATGTTGAAGGTCCCCTATGCTCTTTATATAGGTATAGGTGGTACAACCCTATACTAAATTGGGTATGGGTCCTTCATCTACAGAGTGCCCCCCATCTTAAAGCTCTTGTGGACAGCGTTTCCTCAACTAGAGTTGTGGCTCCCTCTAATAAGGATCACAATGGTGAGGTGTGTGACCCTTCATATAGATTCCTTCAAGGTTGTGCATGATGATGGGAATTAGAGATTAACTTTTGGAGTTGCATGTTGGATTATCATATTTGGAAGAGCTGTGAGTAGAAGATCTACATTCTGTCTCATTTGGTTCTCTTTATGGGCATATAATATGGGATTTTTTTTCCCTCTTGTTAAGGATTGAGAACAATTATATTTTACCTTTCTATTTATCCCCTTATTTTTTTGTGGGAATCATATATGGTATGTATATACTCCTCTAGGAATTTATTTTTCCAAAACATGTTATGTCTTATATAGATGATAATAAAATTGGAGGTGACATAGTTAGAACATAGTGCCACATGGGTGTTTTAGACACATTAGGAGGTCTAAAATTGAGACTAAGAGTTGGGCTCTCTTCTATTTTATTTTTTATGATGCTTTTGTCCTGTTGGGACCACATTCTTGTTTGGGTGTGTATTTTTCCTTATTTTAACTTTTACCTTATATTTCCATTATCTGATATATTCCTTAAATATTATTGCATGAATGGTTGTATTTTAAGTATTGTATTATTTTATTATTAATAAACACTTTTTATGTATATGTAAGTTTATATATCTTCTGGTACTTATACATTGTCCTCCTATTTCATTTATTCTATCTTGATGCTTGTTGTCATCCCTAGCCTATAAAAGGTGGGCTTGTGGTAATCAAATCTAGCTTGTTGCCAGTTTGGCGAGGCTCAGTGGGTCAGATCATGATGAAATATATATAATTGATATTTTAACCATTAAAAATTTACCATATACCTTGAAATCATAGTCAATGCTTCAGTAATTAATTCTTCTAAAATAGTCATTCATAGTCTACACCATTCCATGAAGAACTTATGATAGAAAACTATAAGACCTCGACCTTTCCATTCCACTTGATCTTACTTCATTAGTTACCTTTTTCATTTCTATTGAGTGAATGTAAAGTTTCAAGGTTTTATAAATAGGTTTTTGAGAAATATTTGGAACTTGAAAGGTTTAAATGGTGGAATATCAAACATATGAGAGAGAATAGTTTTACTATGCTCATTTTTAATCAATGTTGGAGTTTCTAAAGCCTAAATTTTCAAGTGTAATCATTTTGGATTTTTAAACATGAAAAGACTATTTTCTGATGAATAAAATATGGGCATTAATATTTGAATTCTAAAATTTAATTTTATTAAAAAACATTGTAAATAACAAATCAACGGTAAATTAATAAATTTAAAAAATATTAATAATAATTTATTATTTTATCAAAAATTAAATTATCCAATCTCACCATTGTTAAAATAAAAAATAGTAGTGGGAAGTGGTCTAACTAAAATATCTACAATATTATACTAGATATATAAAAATTATAATTATATATATCCCTTTTCTAAACATGATCACTTAGAAAATGATTCCATATATCATTATCGTTAGTCCTATAGAGACTTACATGATTTTTAAAAATATTAATAACACTAGTATTATCACATTAAATTATAATATGATAGAATTTAAGTCTGAAGTATAGATGGGTGTGTTTTATCTACAACACTTGTGCATAATTACTATCAGTGATGCTATATTTTTCCTCAATAGTTTACAATGTAGCAGAATGTGGATTTTTATTTGACCATAAATCTTGGGAATTTTTTAATAAATAGACTAGTACATAAGGATCCTTTTATATCTGACAGAAAACATCTAATGAAAATATATAAATATGAAATTGAATTAAATTTAATTTTTTTAGTCAACGAAAAGAATGAAAAATAGCTCCTTGTAAAAATCTAATATATATTTTAATGTTAGTATGATTGGATTCTTCTCGATTTGATTGAAAATTTTCACAATTTCAAGTAGAAAATTTCATTAATACTCTTTAAGAAAAAGATATAGATGAATAACAATAATTCATATATATATATATATATATATATATATATAACTAGTAGTCAACAGGTTTTCTATCTTCATCAAAATTGAGTTTTATATTAATACATATTGTAGTTTCATAATTATTTCTATTCTCAAAATCAAACATTTTCAACAAACCAATAATATAGTTTCTTTGATACAAATAATTTAACAAATATTTTTGAAAAATTTAGAAACTGGGATTGAAATTAAATTCCTCCATCATAATCATTTCATATTAAGGTTTCATTAGTTTTTAAAATATATTTAAAATAATTTTATTAGTTAACAAAAAACATAAATCATTTATATAAATTTTTACAAAAAAAATATCTACATATGTGTTTTTCTTAATCATATTAGGGTATAAAAAACACACTAAAACCATTTTTCTAAAAAAAAACTCATCATTTCATACCAATCCCTTTATTATTATTTTAATTCCATAAAGATATTTAGTATGTTTGAAAGCATACTTTGGTAGATGATTCTATTCAAATCCTATAGGTTTATAAACATTAAAACCCTAAAATAAGTAAACATTTTAAAAAATATATTTATCATCTATATGATACATGATAAAATTAACATTATATGCATAGGATAATATAAAATGGATTCTAGTCTAGAAACTGGGGCTTTTTTTCACAATCTATAACTTCAACCTGGTTGTATCCTTCAATAACTAGCCTAGATTTAATCCTAGTCATTATATCTTAATCCTCATACTTATTTCTGAAGACACATTTGGATCCAATCATATTATGGTTTTAGGTCCTATAAACTAATACCAAAACATGATTCCTCCTAAAATGTTTGAGTACATCCTCTATAGATATCATCTAAATTTCCTATTCTAAGGATTAATACAAATATTTATGTTCAAACAGGGATAGGATAGATGAGAAATCATCTAGATTTACTACATTCCTTCTATTCCTAACTCTTATATATAGGTATCCTATAATTTTATCTAAATTATTTCCATTAATATTATATGTCCTCATGGTAAGAAAATTTTAGGTTCACCGGTTTCATGCTATTTAGCACTAGATTTTTTTTGATCAAATTATAATCTACTTTAAAAATTATATGTATAATATCCATGTCTTATATTGTTTAAAGAATCAGTAACTTCATCTTTTGTATTTTTTTGTGTTCAAAAAAATCACTTTTATCATGAATCACATGAATATATTCTTCCATTATCCTTGAACTTTTATTTAATACACTAAAATCTTTAGAAGTGGAAAAAATCCTATAAATATTCATTCAGTATATTTTGGATCAAACATATAATAGTTTTTCCTTAGAATTCAAGATATACACCATGTGTCTAAAATCATTTAAGTATCCAAATTTAGGGATTATGTTATTCCATAACTCATAAGTTATCATTTTATCAAAAGGAAATATCAAAACTATATTCATGATATGGAAAGATATATTTATAGTTTCTATCCAAAATAGGTATAAATACAACACTCACTAAAAATTGTTCATACAATTTATGAGTATTCATATTTAATATTTCTATAATTTCATTCTCTTGAGGTGTTCTTAGAGAAAATAATGTATAATTAATAAAAAATTATCAAAAAAAAGAATTAAAATTTTTATTCTCTAATAGTCCTCTATAATCACTTTTCAATGAAGTTATTTTAAAATATTTTAATTTTCAAATAGGTTTAAAAAATAGAAAAACTATTACATTAAAAGTTTAGAAAATAACCGTATGAAAATATGGAAAAATCATCAACCAAAACAAAAACATAAAATTTACCATCCAATATCGATACACGTTATGGTCCAAATAAATCCATGTGGATATGTAATAATGGTTTATAAGTAAAAAACCTTATTAATAGTTTTAGTGGACAACTTATGATTATTTCATATTTCTTATGAATTAAAAATTGTATTATGGAAAAATTTAATACTATGAAAATATGGAACTAAATTTTTATTTTAAATGTATGATATAAAAAATATATTTGAAATTTCAAAGTCTCTAATTACATATTCATTATTAATTTATTTTATTCTTCAAACCATTCATATTCTGTTCACACAAAGAACTATTTTCCAAATTATTTACATTTTCAGCACTAGGATATCTAAATTTACCTATATCATCTTTAAAAATATAGCATGAATTTTTAGAAAAATAAACTAAAATTTTGTTATCACAATGTGGAAAAATACTAATTATTATGTCATTCATGCCATGAATGTAGAGATTTTTTTATCATGAATGTTTTTGAATCCCCATCTGATTAAACTCTAAATTTATTTTCTTTATCATTATCTCCAAATGTAACTGAGCATCAATCTTCTTTTTATAAGGTATGTAATTTTAAAATGCCTCCACTCATATTTCTTGATAATTCTATATCCATATACCTTATTTATATTTTTCCTTATATATTGTTTCCTCAAAATACATCCAACAAAATCTTGTTTTTCCACAAAATTTCTCTTGGTTCAATTAGTGTCACCCAGTAAATATCTCAGAAACCAGATGTGCCTAATATTTTTATTAATTTATAGAATTAACACCATAAAAATTCATAAACTAATTATTTTATACAAAATAATTATGTATTGTTCATGTATAAATTATTATTATAATTATCACTAAAACAATAAATAAAAAAATTAATCCAATATATAATATGGTTTTTAAACTAGGAACAATATAGTTTCTATATATCTTATATTTTTCCCCATGACTTCTAATGTGAAAATTTTCCTTTAAAAAAAATTATTTCCAATGATTTGATTTAATTATTATTCTACCTTATATAGTGTTCTTTTTATAAATTTAAATGTTTCTTATTTTTCTATCAATTCTTTAATTCAAGATTCATTATCTTTGTAGTTTTAAGTACAATTCCCTAATTTTTCTTTCAAGTCTATGTACTTTTTAAGATGGAAACTTTTTCACTAAAAACATTATGAATATTTTTCATGGATTTGTGATTTTTTACTCGGGATTCGTATTAATCCTTGAGTATAGTAGAGTAACATGATAATTTATTGTTTTAGAAACCACTAGAATCATAAAGATATAAATAGTGGTATTGTACCTCTTCTTCTCTATCTATAAACCATATTTTTTCTTTCAGATTTGTTGGATTCTTATATGAATCATAAATTAAAGAGCTATTAAATTCTTCAGAAACACTCTATAATGTCTTCATAGACATTTTACCTTTTCACTAATTGTTTGATTTTATTATCTATTACTATTATTTCATTTCCATTTCCTTTTCACCTATTTCAACTACAGGTTGTTAGGTATGTTATGCCACATTTTCATGCATTTATAGAACATTTCCTCTTTCAATCCATGATAAATAATTCTATAATAATTAAAATACATATTAAATCCCATTTTTTTTAAAACAATTATTCATTCTTATTGATTTTTGGGCTAGTTATTCTCTATTGTTTTTATAACATGAAATATTTAAGGGAACTATATCCACTATATATTTAATACCAATTTTTAGAGTAACCATTTTTAGATTAGTATTCTCTGATTTTTCAATTCTATTCTCTTTTACTTTTAAATTTATTTCAATATCAATCATCATTAAAGTACCAATAAATTCACTTATTATCATATTTCTGACATGATTGGATTGTCTAATGGTAGTAAGGATTCCATTCAATTTAGAGGGTATATCTATCTTATCTTTCAATGACTGATCTAGAATAATAATAATGGATACTAGGGAAGGAACGCAATTTACTATTTCATTTAATATCCCATTCATTTATGTAATAATTAACACATCATATATCCATGAATATTAAAATTTATAATTTTCATTATTCCTCCTCAACATTATAATATTGTTAGTTTCTTCATAGGAAAATTTAATTATATTACATTTCTTATATGTTGTACCAAATTTAGATTCCTGAATAATATCATTATGACAAATTCCATATATGATAAAATTCATAGCTTTTAAATTTACAACATATTAATCTTCCTTAATAACATCCCACTTTTTGGGATATATAGGGATTTATATAGCTATTAAATTCAAATATAAACATTGAATCTATGATTTTAAAAATAGTATATCATTTTGGATTCCATGTAAAAATGATTTTCATTATTGAAATATGGTACCATGATCATTGAAATATCATCTTTTAGTTTGGAAATATACATTTTTTATTTAATGTGATCCTTGACTCATGTTTTCTAGTTCATTACATAATTATTCAAAATAACTTGCTTGATACTAATTGTTGGTTAGAAAAATATAGGCTGAAAGAAAATGGGGTGAATTGTGTCATTTTAAAGTCACATGGATAAATAAAAACATACCTTCGATAATGTAGTGAAATTAAATGAAAACAAAAATGAAATATTTATGGTGGATAATATAAAAAAGATCCCCTAGTCCACTCAACCAAAAATATCTCCATCATACTGGTTATTTTCATTAGACATTTCATTTTACTAAAGACCTATACTATTGAGTGAAGGAAGTTTCCACTTTTCAACAAATTAGATTCTTTTATAGGTAACATTTCTATACACAATATAGTATGATATGTTCACTGTCCACGATGACTGAGTATAATACAATGACACTCTAAAAAATAATATAGGTTGATTGTTGAAAAAGATGTTCAACTCATATATTTTTACGCAACTACTATATGAAGAATATTTTTATTCAAATAATAAAATACTTAAGAAATTATAACCTAGAAGCAATCTTTTTTGAAGATGATATTCAAATAAATACGTCAATAAAATAATAACTTTTAACAACTGCAAGATAAATAAACAACAACATATTATAACAAGACCGTCACTAATGGTTAGTACCAAAATCTCCTACAAACAACTTTATATAATTAAGAAGATATCACATATTCTTTGGTGGATAGAAAAATTTAACCTCTATAAAAATATAGACCTAATTAAAAACAGATTATGATATTTGATCATAAATATTCCTAAAAAAATAATATCAATATAATTAACTACAAATAAAATTTTAAAATCTCAGATATCTTCTTAATTTATCGTCAAATCACATAATAAATCTATTTACAATAAAATTTTACAAGGGTTTTCGCTTTATCAATAAGATATAAGAATATCCTAAAATAAATATCAATATTCAAAACTCTCATTGAATTTTTTATTTTACTTTAATCATATAATAAAAATAGAAAAATCTCTTAGAAGTATAAACAATTTAATTTTTTTAATAAATTTAATTTGAATTTTTCTTTGATTATCATTTAATGAGATATTTTTTCTAGTGAAACCATCATTAAAATCTCAAAAAATAATTGAATTTCAAATTTCATAGATGACGGATTCAACATAGGGATTGCCTACATAAAGATACTTTAAGAATATGGTTCATGATGCACTATTCGTTCTAAAATTTGGTTTGACATACCACACAATAGATCCCCAAACATAGGGTTCTTCAAAAAAGTTTGGTTCCTAATCCAAACATTTCCCTTAAAACAGGGTACAAAATAAGAATTCCTTATCAAAAGATTGGTTCCCAAACCTAATGTTCTAATAAAAAAATAAGGTTTGGAATAATGAATCTAGATTTCTTTTAAATTTTGATTATTCCTAGAAAAAATTATAGCAATTGCATCCAAAAATTTCAGAGATAAATTAATTTTTATAAAAAAAATATTATCCTGAAATCCACTTAATGAAACTTAATTAGTAAAAAACCTAATGTGTTTATGAGCTTTAAAATAAATGATAAAACATATCTAATGCTTGGATCACCATTATTTTTCTGTATAGATACTAACCAATATTTTATTTACATTATTATAAAATAATAAATTGTAATGAAATGTAATGAAATAATACTTAATTATTTTTCTATTATCTAGAAAACATAAAGTTAAGGATCTTATTTTTAAATAGTTTTCATTAACAATGTATCAATTATTATTATTAAAAAATAATAAACAATAATTTTCATTCATGTATCAAAATAGAAGTTTATGAAAGATATTTAATTATTAAAAAATTGTATAAAATCTATTTTGATGAAATCTTGATTATTTTTCTAGACATTGTTTTATTTGACAACTATACTTATGTTATTTTAGATTTATGTTCATATGTTGATTATGATATTAATTATTACATTGTAATCAAATTGCTAATTTAGTATTTCACATATTTTTAAAATGATATAATTCCCAAATTTAACTATTGAAATTAATCTAACAATTTCATATCAAATTTTATATGTATCATATGATTAAATTCATACTAAAATTACATTTTAAAACAAAAAATATTATTCATTTACAATTTAAAATTGTTACTTTTTAGGTTTAAATTATTATTATCATATTTTATGTACCTGTTGACAATCAAACAAATCCTTATAAATGGTTAAGAAACATTTCTTACTATAAAATAATATTATAAAATATATTATAATAATGTATTTTATATTTTAATAATAATTTATAATGTTCTTTACACAAAAATCATTTTCATAAATATTTTTTAAAAAAATTTAAAATTAATCTTAACTGGAAGATGAATTATATAAATTTGATATCAATTTTGGATTTATCATGTCAAAGTTATCTTTCTGTGATGTTTTTCATTTTTTAGAAAAGGTAATATATAGGTAAATAGAAAAAATAATGATTTTGTGTATACTGTATGTTATATGGAATAATTATTAGTGAAAATTGAACTACAAATTTTATAAAACATTTTTTCTGTCATAAAATATATTTAATGATTATATTAGTATATTTATAAATAGTAGACAATATTTTTAAAATAATAAATAAATTTTCAATGCCTAAACTATAGTGTATTGTAATAAAAAATATATTTTGATTTTTCACATTGAATAAAATATTTTAATCATTATATTTAGTTATTGGTTTATTTAACTATTATAAAAACACATTTGTTTAATTCAATAACATTAAAATTCCTAATTATTGATAATATAAATAGTCTTGAGCATAAAAATTAAAATAAACAATATTTTATTTAAAGATATCCGTTATTTTATATATGTAAACACCCCACCCCACCCATTTATCCTCACATACAAAAACATAATCATTTTCAAAATATCTACCATTATTCCTATATATATTCTTGTCATGTTCCTAAGGCCCCAATCTAACTAAAATTTAAATTCTCATACATTATTAGACCATACAATTATTTTTTCTGGGTGTTTGGGGTGTTTAGAGGATATTAAAAGCATACATTTAATGGTTAGGAATATGATTATAGGAGCCTTGGTTTATAAATTAACTTTGAAAAATGTTATAGCATATCCATGTTTGTTGAACCATGTCCATTTACATATAGAATAGGACTTTCAAATATCTCGTGCGTTGTACTGAAGTGACTTCAGTTATGGTGTGATGCTATGTTTTATGGAGTGAGGCTTAATCCATGAGGTTTTTTTATCCTTTTTGTAAGGTACTTATTAGTTACATCATGGTTATTCAGGTTGGGGTGTGGAGAGTCCCATGGTGTTCCTAGTTTAGTCTGCGAAGGTTCCTTTTCAACATGGTAAATGTAATTCCATCATGATGTGCTTGGAAAGTGTTTTTTTGGTTTTTTATATTAATCTTTATTATTACATAGATGATTTCATTTATCTAGGAGGTGTGTCTAGGTAGTTGTTGAGTTTTATATTAAGACTGGAGTGTGAGTCATGACCTCAATGATCTCATCATTTCATTGTGAAGGGCCTTATTATGTCAAGACCCAATTTGGTTTGATTTAATTCATGTTATTCTAATTACTTGGATTTTAGAAGGATCATGTGATAATTTATAGATTAGTTACTATTGTTTCATGAACTTACTCATTGTATTATGATCCAATGCTTTCAACATTTGAGTGTCAATTTGTGTACCCCCTATAATTCCATAATATTTCCCTAATTTCCATAGAATCTTTAGAAACCATTAAATTGTCTTGGTTGATATTTTATGATCCTATTATAGTTCTTTGATAACATTATTTCTTTGATCATGATTATTTTATTTAAATTACCCTTTCATTTCTAGATTTTCTATATTATTTTCCCTCTCTTATCCATTCAAACACTATTTGTTTCTATCAGACTATTTCAGTAGGGTTCCTTCAGTTTTTAGCAATTAGTTGATTGTGTTTTAATGTGAAAATTATATTATTTAGCTATTACTATAGATACCTTTGATTTTGGTGATGTCTGAAGTTTATTTCTTCTATTTCCTTTCATCCTATTCCTTAAATCATCAATTTAAGAATGGGATTTGGAAATTATATTCATTTTCACTTTGAAAATCATTGAGTAATCATGATTTAGATTTTAAGGGATTATTTTTTATAATTTTTCTTATGATGATATTGAATTTTTCATGATAAAATAAATTTATATATTTTGTTTATGCATGATCTTCATATTTTTATTTTTATTTTGAACTTTTTTTATTTTATTAAGTGTTTTGTGAATAAAATGACACTATTAAATGCTATTAATGACTTGATTTTTATAGTTGTTTATGTAATGGAAATTCTATTAACTAGTTCTTAAATAAAATAATTAATTTAAATAGGAAGTCTTTAATTATGATATCTTTGAAAATTAATGTTAAATAATGGGTGATCGATTTATTAATTTAGCCACATTATTTATATTGGTGATTATTTTTTATTGATGTGAGGTCATGTCTAATTTGAAATAAATGGATTCTTGTAATTTTTAATTTTTATTATTACCTTCATAGTTGGATAATTACATAATGATGTTAGAGAATTATATGAAATAGAGCATAGAAATTGGTAAAATCCTAGACTCAAATGCCACCTAACAGTGCTTTGTTCCCAGTTGGACACATGGACTCATGTGCATATCTCCAAATACCAAATGCTATCAACTAGTAGCAAGGTCCTAGTTGTGATAGTGTGGAGACTATGCCCTCATTAGCAGAGTGTAACACAGAATAATACAACACCAATTCAATAGCAGAAGCAGTAATACCATACACTGGATGTAAACAATGAATGTCTCAAAATATAAATAACTAGAATTCATATAATACAAATGATGATGCTACATGGTACATGTTATATAAAGAAGTCACACAGGTTACAATGTATTTATATACAATATAGTTGTCAAAATTACTAAAAGGACAAAAGAAAATCCATGAGCATTGCAAGCATCATATTGGTCTCATGCTCTCCTACTCCAAAACTCCATATCATGTACCTGTAGAAGGGTCATTTCCATTATCAACACCTAAAATCAAATAATTTGTTTGGGACCATGGAATGAATCAAATAGTGTATGAGAATTAATCCAAGTAGGCAACCATCCATGGTTTCTTCCAATCTATTAGTGGATATATATATAACAGGTAGTGTATAAAACTGAAAGCAGTAAGATAAAATTTACTCAAAAGTAAACATACATAAAATATCATGTTTCGATTTCCATTCCATTTCATTTAATTAAAAGTTAAATTACATTGAAAATTATAATTCTTGACATCAATCCTAATCCTAACATTCCCTATATAGCAGTAAGCACAACAGATGGCTCAGAAGGGAATCTATGCAAGAAGAAGTAATGACAGAATCCAATCATGTTATTTGTCTTGGAAGATGCATCATGAACAATTTCAATATACAATATAACCCAATATTTTCCTTGATATTCTAAACCTATAATTCAAGTATCACATCGAATGAAAATATCCCATCACCCAATAATCTCATCCCGATGAACCTCACATGAGCTCGGTATCACTCTAGGTGTGGTAATTCCATGTCAACTCGGCCCATCCTTTTTGGTCCTATAAGAAACCCCAAGTATCACTTTTGACATATCTATACCTCTTGAGCCCATCTATGGAATCATATAAGGATCCATGATTTACTCAGAAATTATTTCATAGCCTACATGAGCCCATCCATGGATTCCAAGGTTTATTCATAGCTTTACAATTATAAAAAAACCCATTGGTCACATCTAAGGCATTCCAAAATAATCCAAGGATAACCCAAGGGACAAAGCTAAGAAATGAATAAAATATCATCCATGTAATTCTAATATAATCCTTTATTAATATAATTATATTTACCTTTTAACCGTAACATGTTCAAAACACATATTCATTTGACATGCTAGGGTCACAACAAAAGGCATCCAATATACTTCCTCCCGCTAAGGGTGTCTCAAAGAGGACCAACCACTAAGGCTTGGACTAAAATTAATCACATGGTAATAATTCATATACTAAGGCTATCATGTAATCTAAATCATTATAAGGCTTTAAAATAACCTAACTCACATGGGAAGGTTCACAATTGGAGAAAAAGATTCTAAACATGATTAAACAGGCATAGACAATCACATGGGTGAAGGGGAAAGTCACAAAATTCCATTGCATTAAACAATTAAATTAAAATTCAACACCATTTTAATTCCATTTAATAATAAAATCCTTCTTAATAGCCTAAGAATTGGAATCAAAGGTATGCCTCATAGACATCCTTGTGAAAACAACCATAAATGTCATTCAAGGGAACTCACCCATGAAGTTGCCCTCATTAAAGGTATACAACCTTTTACATGATTTGAACCACCTATTTAATTACCTTAAGAATGATATAGAAAACCATGTATGATTTATAAATCTTTAAGACACCCCAAAAATGGGTTCTCAGAACTCTGGAGCTGGACATTCAATGAAAAGCACAAGACCACCTACCATGGACTCATGGTAGATAGATTGTCCGGAATCAAGCTACGATTCACCCAAGTTTGGGAGAAATCTGAAGAACATACTAAGAATAGGATATTATGGCATATAAGCCTAAATTTAAATTGAAAAATTAATAAATAGAAGGGTCAAATATGGCTAAAAAGGAATCGAGGTTGTACCTTTGCGAATCCAAGGAGACGAATGAAACTCGATTCAGATATCAGACAGAGAAGCGATCTGAAATGAGAAAATAGGATTCAAGGAGAGTTTCCCAATGTTTCCCTCTACTGTGTAATAAAGGTGGAGAAAGAAACTTTAGGATAAAACATTTTTATGGAAAAGTGGAAAACTTACCCAAAATATTAGGGTTGCATGGTTTACCTACATAGTTTGAAAAACAATGCAGAAACCATATATAGATCACTATAAGTGACCAGGGCACTCACATAGCTACCCCACATGGTCTAAATAACTATGTGGTACCTATGTGGTAGTGTATTACTCGGTCTAAAATTTATGCAGACCTACCGCATGGTCGTGTGGTTGCTACCGCACAGTCTCTTCTAACTATATGATAGGATCAAAACACCCAACAGTTGGGTTCCAGGCTCCCAATGAGCCACGGACACCCCTGAGCTTTCGATTACCTCAACATGCATCCAAATTAGGCCATATTTTTCAATTAAACTGAGAATTGATAGAAAACACATGATCTACACCACAAACAAAAACCGGATTCTTACAAACATCCCCCTTAAATCATTTCGTCCCCAAATTTCCCTTACTAGTTTGATGAAGAGATATATGAGAAAAAATCTGGACACTGTGATAATACATTAGCTTCTCTCTCCAAGGTATCATAATGTACTATTTTGTGCTTCCACAGCACCCATAAAAACTTAATATACCATCATCGGGGAACCTTCATGCTAGGATCCACAATATGAATCAGATGCTCCTCAAAGGATACATCCTCCTAAAGCTCAACCTCCTAGAGATGAAATGTATGAGATGGGTCTAAATAGTAATAACATAATTGAGAAAAATGGATGCCATCATGCATATCCTAGTACATTTGAGGTAATTTCAACTGATAAGAAACCATAACGACCCTCTCTAGAATCTCAAATAGCCCGACATATCTCGGTGAAAGATTACCTTCACTCATGATACTCCTGTCTCTAATCCTTGGAGAAACACATAGTAAAACCAAATCCTGAACCTAAAACTCCAAAGGTTATCTGCAGAAATCGACATATGATTTTTTTCGAGACCCTATAGTAGACTTCTACTTCTAAATTAACTTAAAATGCACAGTGGTCTCCTAGACAAGACAAGGTCCCATCATAGCTGCCTCTCCAACCTCCAGCCAACACATGGTTGATCCACATGGATATCACATAAAGCCTCATATGGGGCCATTTGAATAGTATTATGAAATCTATTATTATATATGAACTCTACCAAGGATATATGCATCTCCTAAGAACCACCAAAATCTAGGACATATGCTCGAATCATGTCCTCAAGCACCAGAATCATTCACTCTAACTAACCATCAGTCTAAGGGTGGTATTCCATTCTTAGAAGCACATGTGTACCCAAAACCCTTTGTATCACTATCCCAAAATGAGATGTATACTAAGAATTCCTATCTAAATGATAAAATCAAGGACCCCATGGAAGCGTTCAATCCCGAGGATGTATAACTTCTCAATCACATCAACATTGAAGGTTTCCTTGATCAGTAAGAAATGTGTAAACTTTGTGAGCCTATCAGCGAAAACCCAAATAGAATCTTTACCTTAAGATGACTTCACAAAACAAATCATGAAATCCATAGTCGCATTATTCCATTTCCACTCATGAATGGGTAGCTGCTATAAAAGTCCATCTAGTCACTAGTGTTCCACCTACCCCTTCTTATAGGTGGAATATCTCATGGAATATCCAAATAAATCTCTTTTCATACCAGGCCACAAATAGTGATGATTTAAATCATGATACATATTAGTGAAACAAGGATTCGATTCCAACAATGAACCAAGAATATACCACATCATCTCATTGTTCTTATCTGAAGAGACTCATATGTGACCATAAACTCACATGATATCATCCTTGCCTACGATCCATCTAGGTGGAGGGTCCTTGCATTCTACACTTTCTCATGGAACTAGGCCTTCAATCTTTACTCTTATAGGATCCAGACACAGTAGATGTGTGGCATTGGTGAGGGCCCAACATTTTTTTTCCTTAATCGATGACCAATTCTGGATCAATACGATGAGGTATGCTAGTATCCATAGATTAAAATAAATGATTTAGACAAAGAAAAGAAAAAATCTGGTTATGAGAAACAGGATCTTTCATATCATGTTTGTAATTAATTTATTAATTTCTAATGAAATTAAATACCTAGTTATTTGGTAAATTATTTTTTGATAATCGTTGATCATATGGAATGATCGTTCTAGATTTCCTTCATTGAACTTGCAAGGATCCAATATAAAATCCCTCTAGCGGTGATCCACATGTGCTCCAATGGTCTCTGATCAATGCCACTCATTCTCTGGGTGCTAGATTGGTGAAGCGAATGTCTTGCTTATATCGTTCATGATCTCTCATTATTTGGTCTTGAAGAACCACTCTCATTAATCAGAGGGAGATACGAGAGGAGTTGAGATAGAAAATGTTTGGCCCAACAATTCTAAATTCACCATGGTTTGTCACAATAGATGTACAGGCCTATTAATCCACCTGGGGTTCTAGGTATAATATTTAATTAAGAAATATAAATTAAATTAAATTATTACTATTAAATAAAACCAATTCCATATAATAACAATAATTTCACCATTATTTGTGGTTTTCAAACTTGTGCAAAATGGAACCATAAATAAAATTGTATGCCACATAATGATAATAGTAGTATTATTATTTCTTGTGAAAACTGGATAAACATTATTTATAGACTTGAAAATAATTATTTTGTAAATGGACATGGTCTTGGTCTATTCAAACTCCCCTTCCAATTATTTAACAAACAAATAAAATATTTTATTCTCTAAAATTAATATTTATATTTACAAATTAGTAAATAAATATTTATTAAATATTCATTAAAATAAATACATATATTTTATTCAAAATCCGATGATTAAATAACTATTAATTTTATATGATAATTTTTACATGAATAAAATTATTCCTCGGTCTTGAGAATAATATTTATTGCATTAATGAAATTAAAATATAATTTAATCAATACGACCAGAAAAAATTCATGTGTGACCCTCTAGGATTATTTTACATTTTCATTAGGTTGAATAGCCTAAATTATAAGATTATTATCTAGAAACAAGTCAAGGTACCCAAGATAAAGAAATTAAAGTCACAACAACAACATCAACAAATGAATGATCACCATGTAATATAATCCCTCTCTCAAAATATTTAATCAAGAAAGTTTCATGATAGTTTCATCAACCTATATGCTTGATTCTTTATTCAATAACTACCTGAAATAAACTCATCATTTCACTATGTCCATGAAATTTATTGAGATGGTTCTATTTCAATCAAAGGGATGAGATATCAAATTTAATAAATTGCAGGGAAAAATCCTTCCTTTACTTATCCACTAATAACAATTCTTTCGTGACACACCTAATGTACCCTACTTTTCACCATCATATGGCATGACGATTTTTATCACTAAATCAAATTGTGTGAGTCATGAAACATATTAATGATAATCCAAAATTCTAAGGTACATTACGCATGCTCGAAGATAGGAATATCTGATGACACCAAAAAAAGATGAATTTCTACTTGCAGGTATGTTCTCATAATCTACCGTCATGCAAATTACCAAGTGAAAACTTCATCAGAAGAAGTCTTAACTACATACGAGTAATCACACCTGATGGTCTGTATACAATGTGTCCCATCATAGTATTTCATCTAACTACATAACTATATTTATGAATATTTTCATAGTAGTTCAAGGTCCTCGTCATATAGGGGAACTAATATGACCATATTAATATGACAAATAATCTAGAACATTATTATATTATATTCATGAAGAATGAAGAACAATATGAAATATGATGGTTAATATTTAAATAAATTAAATATTAATGTAACAGAAGTACAAATAGTTGGTTCTAGGACACCAACTATAAAAAAATTCTAACTTGGACTAGATCCAACTGCCTATGACCATCAGTCCTCTAGAAATCACATGATGATCATGTTTCAGCTAATTCAAGGATTTAGTCAAGGGGTCTAGCATATTTCCTTTTGTGTAAATACTACTCACTTCAACTTCAGATCTTTCAGAAAAATCCCTCAATATATGATACATCTGAAGTATGTGCTTTGTCCCTTGATGTGACCATGTATCTTTTGTGAGAGCCACTGCTACAATATTTTCATAAAAGTGGTTGATGGGATATTTATTATTAGTATCCACATACAGCTCATGGATGAAACTATACATCCAAACTTCTTCTTTAGTGGCCTCATAAGCTTCGATATACTCAGACTCTAGTGTAGAATATGTGACCACACGTTTTATTGATATATTCCAGCTCACAACTTCTCCATTAAAAGTGAATATGTATCCAGTTTGTGACTTTTTGTCATCTTGATCAGTCTCGAAACTAGCATCTCTATATCCTATGATGACTAGTTCTTCACCTCCTCTATAAACTGGGAACATATCCTTAGAATGCCTCAGGTACTTAAGGATTGTCTTGACTGCCATCCAATGGTGGTCACTTGGATTAGCTTGATATCATCATACCACACTCAATGCATAGGCGACATCTAGCCGAGTACATAGAATATCATACATGATGGATCCAGTTGTTCATTCGTATGGAATCCTTTCCATTATCTTTCATTTATCATGCGTATGAGGACACATTTTCTTGGAAAGATGAATTTTATGTGATAGTGGAAACAATCCCCTCGTGTTTTGTTCCATACTGAATCTCTTAAATATCTTGTCAAAGTATGTACTTTGACTTAGGCCCAGAAATCTCTGGGATCTATCATGATGGATCTTGATCCCAAGAATATATAATGTCTTTCCCAAGTCATTCATGGAGAAGAATTTATTCAACAATGCCTTAATAGACTGTAAGACTGGTATTGAGTTTCCAATAAGTAATATGTCACCGACATATACTATTATGAAAACAAATACACTCCCACTAAACTTTTTTACAAACAAGGAACACATTCATTCTTTATAAACAAAATTCAAAAATGGATTCATCAAAAATAATGTTCCATGACTTGGATGCTTTTTTTAATCCATATATTTGTTTTTTCAACTTACATATCTTATTAGCATCCTTTGGAGTCTCAAACCCTTCAGGTTGTGTCATATAGACATATTTCTGAAGTTTCCTATTAAAGAATGATGTTTTGACACCCATTTTTTTAATCTCATAGTCCTGGTAAGAGGAAATGGATAGTACAATTTTGAAGGATTTAAGCATTTGAACTGGTGAAAAAGATTCGTCTTACTCAATGACTTGATGCTCTTTAAACCCTTTTGCAACCAGTTGTGGCTTATAGGTACTGACTTATCCTTCCCTATCCAGTTTCTTCTTGAATACCCATTTGAAACCAATAGGTTTTACATCTACTGGAGGATCTACCAAAATACAGACTTGTTTTTGGTTCATGGAATTAATTTCAGAATTCTTGGCCTCTTTCCACTAGGAAATTTCTGTGACACTTACTACTTATTATTAGGTTAGAGGATAATTATTATCAACTAATAATGAGTTACGATCCTTGGTAACTATAAAACCATTCCATTCTAGTTCTCTAGCCTCTCATTTACTCCTATAGAGTACTGGTGTCTCTCAAATAGATATTTCTTCAATGGGGCTTTGTGAAATCTACTCTTGTACCAACTCTTTTGTACCTTGATCCTTGACTTCTTTGAAGTCTATCTTTCCCCTCTCTCTCTTTTGTAGATGTGCTCCCTCTCATAGAATATGGCATTTCTTTCCAATATAACTTTTCATTTGAGGGGTCGTATAGGTAATATTCCATTGTTTCATTTGGGTATCATATAAAGGTGCACTTGGTGCCTTGGGGTGTGAGTTTGTTACTTGAAGAACCCTTAACAAATGATTTTCTTCCCCACACATGTAAATTCTATAATATATCTTTTCTTCTACTCTAAAGATCACACGGAATACCATTTATAAACTTATTTGTTACTTGTTTTAGTAGGTGTGTTGCTGTTTGTAATTCATATCCCCAAAAGTATAATGAATGCCTTTTATGACTCATTATTGATCTCACCATGTCCAATAAGGTGTGGTTAATCCTTTCACATACAAAATTACAATGAAATTTTCAAGGATGCGTTAGTTGATATAGGATCCTAAAATATCATAAGTAATAAATGAAGTCTTGATTAAGATACTCTCCAACTCAGTCTAAGTGGAGATTCGTAATCTTATTATCGAGAGAGTTCTCAACTTAATTCTTGTATTTATTGAACCTATCAAAAGAATTTGACTTATACCTCATAAAGTAGATATATCCATATCGCCTAAAATAATCATTAAAAGTTATGAAGTATGAGTACCCATGCCTTTCTTCAACTCGAAATGGTAAACACAGATCAGTATAAACCAATTCAAGAAACTCTTGGTCCCTTTCACATTTCCCACTAAATGGGTCTTTGGTCATTTTTTCTTTGTAGATATGCATGACAAACACCATGTTTTTTTTCTAATGAATCAAAATATCCATCTTGATGTAACATTGTCAACTATTTCTCATTTACATGACCTAGATAGTGATGCCAATGTTGGGTGTGCTATGAGTCCTGTGAAGTGACTTCATTATCGAATGGTATTACCATATTTTTGTAATCCAACACGTCAAAAATGTTATATAAATGTTCCTTACCAAAACAAATGTAACCTTTATAAAAGAAGAATCATTCATTTTTGAACATGAAAATAAATCCATCAATATCTAGTCTATATATAGAAATAATTTTTTTTGGTTGTTGAAGGAACATAATATTAACCTTTTAATACCAAGATCATCCTAGTTTTCAACGTGAGGTGGTAGTCCCCGACAGCTACATCAGAAAGTCTAGCTTCATTGGCTGCTCGTAGATCTACCTCACCTTTGTCAATTTTCTTGAATCTACATGGTTTCTTTATTTGGATATAGATGTGAGAAACTCAACTTGTATCTAATACCCAAATTGTAGAAACATATAAACTTCACACGATAAAAAATGTACCTGAAGCTTACCCTTACTTATTTAGATGAATTTAGGTTTTCATATAGTTTCCCTTCTTGCCACATCTGAAACAAATAGCTTCTTATTCCCTTCCCTCCCCCTAATCTATTTTTTCTTGGAAGGGCGTGAAGATGATTGGGGATTAAATCTCTTCACCTTAAATTTCTTATTATTCATCATAAGGATAAAAGTCTTTTCATGCTTCATACTTTTGTCCACTTGGTGACGGAGGATAAAATTATTTGGTAGATACTTATTGATGTTTTTTCTTATTGAAATTCATAAAAAACTAGAGAAGATCAGATGGAGTTATGAGAGAATGAGATTAGTACCTAGTTCATCAGGGAGTTTAAACCTCAGAACCAATAGGCGCTCACTATAGCCATTGAGCGTGACTTCCCAAGGCCCATCTGAGGTACCCTCTCCTAGAATACTCTAAAAGAGTGCCTTGGAGACCTCAAATCCTTCATGTCTCTCTCTATATCTCTCATTAAAGACCACAGATGTTCTCAAACATATAATAGGAATCTATTTTTTCATGAGACTTCATGAGCTCACTAGAAATTGATGATAAAATCAAACATTTATTGTCGATCTTATCATTATTATATTTCTTGTTGACTAGGAAATCTTCATCACTCACCTCTTCGGCTGGAAGATCAGGTAATGAGGACTCAAACACATAATATTTCAATTAACGGTGTACAATGACCTAAATGCATCTAACCAATTCGTAGAAGTTAATGCTGGTGAGGATGTTTTATTTATCTAGTATTTATCACAAGGATAGTGTGGTTAACAAGCTTGTAATTTTTATTCAAAAGTTATATGATTTGATAATTAGTAATTTCTTCATTACATATTATGGGAAATAATAAATTAAATATATTATGTCTCCCACTATTTTATCAAGTCCCAATGGCCCTCACCATTGAACTCAGAATGTCTAGTTTCTAGGACATTCTAGTGAAAAGGATCTATATTCCTATTTTTATAACCCCAAAAAGGATTGGTCAAACTCTTTAAAGGTATTTAGGTAGGATGTCTTTTCTAAATTTTGGATATCATCTCCTTGATATGTTGAGTTGACTCTCTAATATAGAAATCCTGACATGGATTTCCTCAACACATGCCTCCAAATTTATGTAATGTCTAGAAAGGGATACTCCTCTTGATGTAAAATGGTATTATCAACCCAAAACCTTCATAAGATCTTCCTATGTAATAATAAGTGTCTCAAAAATGGTTGTTCAAACACATAGTTTATTGATTCTTTCACTTAATCAAGAAACAAAAGGGTTATTCTGACTTAATATTTCATTGAGGTATTTCTATCTCTAATGCATAAATTCTATTATTATATTTATCAAATTATTGTTAAAATTATGTGGAACTTATATAAGTGATTAAACATATCTTGATAATATTTATGCATAAGACTGGTTTATTTTAGTTCCATCTTGCATGCTTGTTAATTAATTAATTACGTACTGCAATAATACATCCATAATGAAAACCATGAAACTGACAAAAATAAATTAAATTAAAGGGAATGATCATGAGATTTTATAATGGTTTGTTTCTATAGTGGTTGATAAACTAACCATTCAACTAGGTGAGAAACACCTTGAACCATTTATAGTTCATGTCTAAAACTTTCCACATATCCACCTTTATATCTCCTAGGATTGGTTTTGTCTCAAAACCTTACTTGAACCACCTCCATAAGCTTGGGAGCTCAACGAATTAGATATGTTTTTTAACTCACATGCAGGTGTGGGGTAAAATGGGGTTTAGATAAAAGAAACCATGGGAAATAAGGACCTACATATTGAGGTTGAGAGATGGAATGGAGGAAAATAATTTAATTTAAAATAAAATAAAAGGGATAAAATAATACTCAAAGGTCTGTTCTATCACAAGATCATCCACATACATACATTAAATTGCGCATTTAATACAAGTAGCATTAAATTCTTTAATCGTTCTTATTAAGAAAAATCATGCCCGAATCGATTAATTATTATCTTTAATTAACCAATCCTATTAACTTAATCCTTTTTTGAATTTCCCTCAGATTTTCATCCATAACCATGGAGGTAACACAGTGAACACTCATTCAAATCTACATGATATGTAATTTCCAACATTATACAAGAATTTTCTGTTGTAATTATATGTAATTTTGTAAAATACACATCATGTTGTTCTGACTACACAACAACTACTTATTTTACTATCTTATCCAAAGTACATGCCTAGGGACTCATCGTGTGAGGCGTAATTTGAACATCTTAGAGTATTCATTATGTCTAGTGAGCCACACACCATTTTATCTTCAGCTTACATGGTTACTGGTCGGCTTAGCCATGTATGGGTATATGGTTTGGAGCTTGATCTAAAGGGACTATAGATCGTTTCCAATGAGCCAAACTATGTGTAATCTAGCTGAATGTGTGCCATTATTTCCTGGTAAACATGTAGTGTATGAATTTACTACACCATGTGTCATTAATTCAAATGGATTGAGTAATTTCCAAATTACTACTGATTCACTAAACACAACTAAATTGTGTGTAATCTAGATTACACATCGTGCATGGATGATTACACGGTGTGTAACTCTGATTACACGGCATGTACTATAGTGTTACCTGGGCAAAATCATTTGATCCTCCTGATGAGATCCGAAATTGTATTTTAATCAAAAAATTATTCATTTATTTTAGATCTATAAGAATCAAAATGGGGAAGAATAGATCTATAAATTCAGATTACAAAAATTATAAAACATGAATTGAAAAAATAAATTATGAAAGAATAAATCATAAATGAATTATTTAAATAACTATAAACAATGATGATACCAATCTGATACGAAATGTAGGATCCGGACATAGTGGAAGCGTGGTGTTTGGGAGGGCTGAACTTTTCTTTTTCCGTAATCGAGGACAAATCTAGGATCAATACGACAATGATTTCTAGTATCCACATATTAAAATCAAATATTTAAATAAAGAGAAGAAAAATTCTTGATCTAAAAAAGAGAATATTGTACATCATGTTTATAATTAATTTATTAATTTCCGAGGAGATTAAATACCTAGGTATTTGGTACTTTTTTTCATTGATGATCATCTATCATATGGAATGACACTTTTAGAGTTCCTTTTTTGCGCTAGTGAGGGACCAAAGAATCCCTCTAGTGGTGATACACACATGCTCCAATGTTATCTGACCAACGTCACTCATTCTCTATGTGCTATCATAGTGAAGCGAATGTCTTGAGTTGATCATTCTTGATATCTAATTATTTAGTCTTGAATATCCTCTCTCGTTCTTGAGTTGGAGAGATGATAGGAGTCGAGAGAGAAATTTTTTGTCTCAACAATTATTAATTTACTAGGGTTTGACGCAATAGATGTACCTACCTATTAATTGACATGGGGTTTAAATTACAATATTTAATTTTGAAACAACAATTAAATTCAATTATATCTATTAGAGAAAAACCATGACACATAATAATAAGAATATTCCCATTATTTGGGGTGTTCCAACTCGTGAAAAACATAACCATAAATGAAATAGTGTGCCACAAAATGATAATAGTATTATTATTTTTTATGTTTCCAATTATATAAAAATTATTTACCAACTTGTAAATAATTAATTTATCAACTGACATGGTCTTGGTCCGTTCAAAATCCTCTTCAATTTATTGAACATCCAAATAAAATATTTTATTTTTCAAAATAAATATTTCTATTTACAAACTAGTAAATAAATAATTATCAAATGTATAGTAAAATAAATACATATAGTTTATTCACAATCCCGGGAATAAATATTTATTTAATTTTTGCGATCATTTTAACTTGAAAAAAAATTATTCCTTGTTCTTTAGAATAATTTCTATTCAATTAATTAAATTCAAATAGAAATTAATCAAGACCACCAAAAACACTTAGTGTGTGGCCGTCTAGGATTATTTTTCATTGGCATTAGGCGGGCTTTCCTAAAGTCTATAATTAATATATAGTAATGGGTCAAGGTACCTAAGAGAAAGAACATAATGTTTCGATGATAATATCCACATACAAATTATCACTGTGTAATATAATACACTTTTCAAAATATCTAATTAAGCTGGTTTCATCATAGTGTCATCAACCTATATTCTTGATACATCATTCTTTGACTGCCTAAAATAAACTCTTCGTTACACCATATACAAGGAATTGAGCAAGATAGTTCTATTTCAATCAATGGAATGAGATATCAACATCAATAAATAGAAGGGACAAATACTTCCACAACTTATCCATTAACAACCTATCATTCATGATGCACCCAACCTACACTACTTCCCTTGAAGATATGGTGTAATATTTTTCATTAGTAAATAAAAGTGTGCGAGTCATGACACTTATTAATAATATTATTAAAGACTAAAGACCATTACACAGGCTCTCAAATAAGAATATCTGAGGACACAATAACATGCCGAATTTTTACTGACAGGTCTTCTCTCATAATATCTCATATTAGTCATTATTAAGTGAAAAATTCATGAGAAAAATCCTCATCCACTTACAAGTACTTTCGCCTGATGGTATGTATACTATGTGTCCCATCATAGTATGTCATCAAACCACATAACTATATTTCAGAATATTTTTATAGCACTTAAAGGTTATCATCATAGTGGAGAACTCCTATGACCTTACAAATTCGATAAATACTCTAGGACATTATTAAATTATATTCATGAAGAATAGTGTAGAATATGTAATAAGATGTTTAACTTTTAAATAAAATAAATATTCAGGTAATAAAAGTACAAAACGTTGGTTCTTGGATAGAAACACTAATTACTCTATCCAGTAGGGAAGAGGTAATGGATAAAGACGAGGGAAACATCTTCCCCCTGACTTTCGTGCACCTCTAAATGCATCTTAGAGAATATCGCCATAAGATGCCACTCGCTATTGGCCTACTGGAATTCCTGCATCTGATTCCACCTTCTGAAAGAATCATCCACTACATTGACATTGCCAGGAATGTAGGATAGCTCGAATTCAAAAGACTCAAGGTACTCCACCCACCTTCGCTACCTCAGATTCCAATCACACTATGTAAATATGTGCCTAAAGATTTTGTGGTCCATATACAAAATAAAATTATATCCTAGTATGTAATGTCTCTAATAACACAATGAATGAACAACCACATCCAACTCGAGATTATGTGCTAGGTAATTCCTTTCATTTTTCCTCACCTACTGATACTCGTACACAATGAATCATTCACCCTACATAAAAAATACTCATAGCCCGATAAATGATGCGTTGTAATACACAGTGTAACTTCTGCCGAGCTCTAGAAAAATCAATGTCAGTGCTGATTTCAATCTCCCTTTTATCTCTTGAAAGGATATCTCTCATGAATCTATCCATACATACTTCACACCCTTTTTTGTTAGACCCATCAATTGAACTACTAAATATTAGAAGTCCTGTATGAAATACCTATAGTAACCAACCATCCCTAAGAAACTATTCACCTCAAATGTGTTCTTTTGATGCTCCTAAGAATCAACTACTCTTACCTTCTTGGGGTCTGCTTATACTCTTTTCTATGAGATAATATAACCTAGGAAGTGAATCTGATCCATCCCAAATTGGCACTTTGTCAAATTATCATCTAAATTATACTCTCTCAGTGTACTCAATATGATCTCAAGATGTTTGGAATGTTCATGTTTATTATGAGAATACATCAAGATATCATCCACTAAAACCATGAAAAATGAGTCAAGATAAGGATATAACACATTGTTTATCAATTCCTTAAAAAACTGCTGGCGTGTTTATGAGACCAAATGATTTAACAAGATACTCATATAGATCATACCTACTCTGAAAGGATGTGCAAGGTATGTATGACTATTTAAAATGGACCTGATGATAACTAAATGTGAACTAAATATTATAAAATACTCGAGCTCCTCAGAGTTGGATGAAGAGATCATCTATTTGTAGTAGAGGATATCAATTTTTTCCCATTATTGGTACCATTTCTGATAATCCATGCAATTTAGGAGGGGTACCATTAACAATTATCAAAAAAAGGATTAATGAACCCCATGGATAATTACTAGGTTGAATGAAACCCTTAGCCTCAAAATCTTGTAACTACCTCTTGATCTCTTTAAACTCCATCATAGCCATCTTATAGGGAGGAATGGATACTGGTTCAGCTCAAAGAACTAGATCGATAGATAATTACACCTCTTTCACTAGAGGTAAACCTATGTAGTCATCCAAGAAAACATACCAAAAAATGATCAACCACTATTGAGAAATAAAAATGACATGTCCCCTAGTCATCTAGATACATACTTGCAACCTGGACTATCATTTTTCCCAACCCACATTGCTCGAATCCATCTCAGCTTGCCTAAATATCACATTCACCCTTGTGTAGAAATGATCTTCCCTCTGGTGATTTAAAACTCACCATGTGGTGATAGAAATAAACAAATTCCTGAAAGAAAACTAAACAATCCATCCCAAGAATAAAATCAAATCATGTCATCTCTAAGACATAGAGGTCTCATACAAAGTGACACCCACCGAGCTCAATGGAGAACTCCTTTCACGGACGCACATCTATAGTTCTAGTTCCTAACAAGTTTTCTAGCATTATAATTTCGTCATACGTAAAAACACAGGGCCCAAGGATCATTACAATGGGAAAAGATATGAAACTATATGAAGCACCTATATCAAAAAGTGAAAAGGCTAAAATAGAGGCTACTATAATTGTACCTATGACAGTAGAAGGTCAAGGATCCTACTTCTGCTGGGACTATTATGGTGCATAAGTCCATCATATACCCCAACCTAGAGAAAATTCCTAGATAACCAGAACTGATCCACCCTACTATCTCTAAGAACCTGGGGTCTGTCTTCCATGACCACAACCACCACCTCAGCCATAATGGCCTGATGAACTAAAGTTCCTTGATTGGTAAGAATCTTAAGACCCCACTCCTGAATGTGGAGATAGTGAAGAACCGCTCTCACTAGATTTTAGAAAGAAAACCCTGCAGAAACATTGAGGATGTACCACCTTACCCCATGGCATTCAACTTTGTCATGTGATCACTATGGCCTCATATTCCCCAGCCTACCACACTCGTACCACCTCACATGGATACCTAAAGATACATTCTATCTTTTATTATCATCGTTATGATGCTCCAGACAACTCTTACTACTACAGGTCGATACATTACCAGATCTAGGTGTTGAGCCACCATGTCTTGTACCTTCAAACTCCCTCAAGTTACACTCTATGACCAACACCTTATTTACTATAGAAAAAGTGGTTGTTAATTTAATGATGTTCACTAGCGATCAGATGTAATATATGAGACCATCCTCAAATCGAGTAGACATCGATTTTTCATCACCCATCAGAATAGGTATGAAGCCTTGGAGCTCCGTAAAATAGTTAGAGTAATCTATCACTGAAAAAGATCCCTTATATAGATTCATAAACCCCCGAAATTTATTGGACCACAATGTATCAGTATAGTATTAATCATAGAATATTGTTTCTAAATCTCCTCATGCCATATCTCAATGAGGCCATGCCTTAGTGATAAGTTCCCACTATCTCATGGCGGAATCATGTAGCATGTACATAGTGATATTTACCCTCCTCTCTAGAGGTGTATCTAAATGAATGAAGATCAAAACCATGGCCTTTATCCATAACTCAATAGCCTATGGTTTGTCATCTCTTGAAAATGTGGGATGATTATACTATTGTAACACCCATGTCAGCTCAGCCATAGACGTGGTAGGTTGTCATTCTCCCTAAATGGTTTTCATTAGCCTCACAAAGCCTTCACGGAACTGTGCATAAACACCTTTTTAGGAACTTGGTTCTTCTTTTGAGGTACGAATAATTTCATTTTGGTTCATATAATTGGAAAATGAGTTAAAGTGGTTAAATACTGGCTTCAGACCTTATATAACCAAACATGGTGGTTACACACTATGTACATATTATTACACAACGTGTATCATACTTGTGTATGGTTTAACATGGTGTTTAAGGGGAATCGGTAAAGGTGGGGTGGTTTTAATACTTACATGAAATGTATCCTAGTAATACATATCATTTATTTTCCTTTTTTGGATAAAATGTGATGTAGCATGGTTTTTATATCATTTGTATAGAGGGCTCGCTGGGTATCACAAGAAGCACCGTCAGAGCTCATTTTGGCTCCTAATTGTTTGTTAGAACTTCATTTTGATCTCCATCAGATGTGCTTGAACTCAATAGGTAAGATCTTAATTCCTTTAGAGCCATTATTCTTGATTTTTTTCTCTTGAAGAAGTTGTCATATGTTGATAATTTTACCTCATTTTGTAGATCTACTTTGTTCTAGCTATAATTTGAGGTTTACACTCTATGAGGACAGTCACACGAGGACAAGGTAAGTGTTATTATGTCATTCCCTCAATTTCAAGTTGTTTATGTGTGTCGTAGTGACATTATCTCATGTTTAGGGTATATCCTTTAGTGTAAATTAGCCCTTTTTGTTTCTTAATTATGATTTGGTGATGGATTAAATTAATTCAAGAATGATTGAGAATGTTTGGTATATTAAGGGGAACTTGTCGCTGTGTTTCCCTTGGATGACCATTGTTTATCCATTTGTCCTATGATGCCTATGGGAATGCCTTTGTTTTCATTTTAGGGTTGTTTAAAATTAAATTGGTTAATTGAATGTTTAACATGTGAGATGAAAATTTCATAAGCCACGTGATAGTTAAATTCACATGTTATCTTGTTATATATAAACGGCCCATGTGAGTATATTTTTATAAGCATTGTAATTGCTAGATTACATATTAGGCTTGTGGTATGAACATCCCATGTGTATATAATTGTTTAAGACATATGATAGTTTAATTAACTTGTTTATTATTATGTATGATTCCCACGTGAGTTGTTATTATGTTAACAATGTAATAGTGCAAATTACATGTTTTGTTAAAAATACTAAAACGCCTATAAACCAGGCTTGGACCTAAAACATTCTAAAATGATTATACATCAGGCATGGCCTTGAAACATTCTGAAATGATTATACACCGAGAATTGACCTAAAACATACTTAAATAGTTATATATTAGGTTTTAACCTAAAACATGTTTAAATGCTACTCTACCAAGAAAGACCCTGATTGAATTCTATTCCAGCGGGCAAGGATTTGTTATTCATGTGGGAGAGGATTTTGTTATTCCTACAGGTGTGGATTGGTTATTCTTGTGGGAGGGGTTTCTCGAAGCCTATGAGCAGGGTTTTTCTATGCCCATGGATGAGGTGATTAGTTGAATATTCAAATGGAATGAATTGTGACACTTCTCCCAAGCCAAAGCTCAAGCTTGGATTTATTCATCACATTACGTTTTTAGATAGACTTCTGATGTATCAGTAGTGCTTACTTTTACAACGTGATTTTCATGCTTATGCCTGATCTTGAGAAAAATTTAATTCAATGTACATGAATTGTTAACAAACACATAAATGATTATAAATGAGCCAGTAATTGTAGGACTGTTTAGTTTTTAGTACTTCATAGCATACTGTTTTTTATTGTACACTACTGTTATATATATTCCCCGACATATTGGCATAGATATTTGGTGGTTTGTTATTGGGATTTTGTCTCACACCCTCTTTGGGTCATGTGTTTAGGCCCAAAAAGATTATATTATTATAGGTGTCGATAAGTTAATGTTCCCTTCTACAGGTACTTGATATTCTATTTATGAGCATGGGAGCATATGACCAAGATGAGCCTTAAAATGCTTCGAAGTTTTATTTTTTATTTCTATACCATGGTATTTTATATAATATAATTGATTTTAGTGTATACTATTTTTGAATCTTTCATAGAAAAAAACATGCTATATCATCTTCTATATGGAATTTTTCTTGGTAACTTCAAATATTAGATTTCGCGATTTACATCAGTTGTATGTTGTTTACTGCTTCCTCTATAGAATTATTATTTATTCCATTATTTTTTCACTCTTCTAATGAGATCATAGTTTCCCCACTATCACACCTAGGCTCTCACTACTGTTCAGTATCCTCTAGCATTTTGTGAAAAGCGCTTGAGGCCACGTGTCCAATCGGGTACAAGGCACATTTGAGTGGATTCTAGAATTGGGATGTTACAAAGTTGTATCAGAGGGTTTCTTTTCTCATTTGATTTATTGTTTTGTGAAAATATATATATATGGAAATGAAAGTGATTTGGTACTAATCTATTCCTGGGATTATCTACCCCTCGTACAGGGTAAACCCAAAATTCCTCGAATGCAATGCTAATTTTTGGATTTGAGATATTATTGTTGATTTGATTTCACCATTGGGTGACGAACTTGTTTTTTGATGTTATTATTGATTTCATTGTGGTTATATTTTTTTGAAGCTCATTGAGATGAGTGTATTCCATCCCATGCATCAAAAGGTACTTGTTACAAATCTAATGCCATGCATTCTTTCCATGCCATTAATAGAGAATTTCTGACTGCATGTTGTTGTAATAGATATCAAGAAAGATATGAATGTTGTGGTTATAGGTACCACAAAAGATATGTCTTCTATTGTGATAGGTTTATTGGTACATGATATGGTTGAATTGGATGGATTCCAAACATTGGTCCTGGAGGAGTATAATCCCTCTCAGATTGTAATTTCATGGATGATGTTTCAGCCATGGGATATATATTGTGTTGTTCTATGGTATATGGGGATTACAAACATTGATTTTTGGGGAGTATTGGCCCCCAAGGATTGGAATTAGGCACAACGTTGTTATATTTTGAAAAAACATGGGTTCAATGGATTTTTCTGAGGCTTACTATCTGGAAACCCAAACAACATGGCATGTGATGCTATGAACACACTCCATGTGTTCTTCTATTCAGGGAAAAATTTCTTAAGTACACATCATGAACAATGATTACACGTCATGTGGTAATTTACTATGTGTCCGACCATGTGAGATAGAACATTGGTTTTTGGTTTTTGGTTAGTACAAACCATGTATGGTATATACACACTGTGTAGTTTTACTTAGGAGGATCATGTCTGACTCTGGCCAAGTGGAAGAACATGGCCAGGAGAGAGAACTTGATTATATGGCATGTGTCAGGATGAAATGTCATGTACGTCGGATTTTTACATTCCTAGGCCGGTGGGAGTACACACCTTTGTATGTGATTAATGGAAAATGTCGTGTGTGGTTTCTACATTTCATGTACTTCTTCTCTGGTACCCTAAAGCATATTTTTCTCATGTTATCCAAATTTATCTGCTTTGGACCACAGTATAGTCTTTTATGAGTTTTTTTATGTGTAGATAGCGATGTTGAAACCCGTGAAACATTTTTTATGACTCTTAATGGGTGTTCGGGGGATGTTCTAGGGAGTCCCTTGTAAGATCCCTCTCTTATGTACTGGTTGAAATGATTCCTATAGTAGGAATACTATGAGTGTTTTACATGACCGAACATGACCATAGTAGTGATATTTTGGTATTATCTCTCATTATTTGACACCCAAACCTAGTCTATGGGGCATGTTGACAGGTAAGTGCTTAGAGAAAGGTGTTGACCTATTCTGTTTGGATATATGCGCCTTTGAGAAATGAGGTTTTCATACACCTAAAGACCCTTGTGCAAGGTTAGTTTAATTATTTGTATTTATTCCTTGAAAAAATGATGTGAGGGAACATTTGTAGTCTATTTATTTTAGATTTGGATTAATTATAAAGGGAATTTTGAGACTTGTAAATATATTTTTTCATGACCTGGTGCAAGGAGTTGAGGATTATGCTTCGATGGGGCAAGTTTGTGTTAGGTATCACCTTTAAATATTGTTGTCTTGTTTTCTACTATGAGATTTATGATGTTGGTTCTTCTAAGGTGCTATGGTAACTGGTAGGATGTTTGGTTTTTAGAGAGGATTCTCTTATTCAGATGAGTGATCCACATATCTTAACCCTTTATATGGGAATGGTATTTGGGGAATTCTCAATTTAGTAGGGTACACATGCCTCAAACATGGTCAGCTGTATAGGGGGTCACGTGATCCCCTCTTTCCATAAGTGATGGGTGACTTGGTATGTCGTCATCCATGTAAATGGTTGTTTATATGATGTGATTTTGAGAAAATTCATTCATGATCTATCAAGTACTAGCACGCATAGGGTTGAAAACATATGAAAATTACACAAAATGTGACATTTCTTCTTGTACACTCAGGGTAGTATATGTTGACATACGCAGTACTCATCACGTGTTAAATTTTAAAATTGAGTTATCGAGTTTGGTTAAATCATTAAGCTTTGTGATGTTCTCTCTATTCTCAGTTATCTCTGGAGTAGAGTGACCTGACCATTTTGGAACCAAGATTGTCCCACTGCTCAAGAGGACTTTCAATAATACAGGTGTCCTAACACACCAATTAGTTTAATTTTTTCTTTAATGCAAAGTGATATAATGTGGTGATCATGGTTGGTGAAATGAAACTCATACGTTAATGTTGGTTCTGAACTCATGCGTTAGATATAGGTTGTTCCTTCTTCTCAATGCATATATAACTCCCAGGTAGGATGCATCATGTCAGTTTTGTTTAAAATGTGACCTTCCATGTAGAAGGACCGTAATTAGGTACGATTTGAAAATGGTCATTTTTAATTGAATGCCATTGAATCCTATAAGTCTATTTTCATGTGCATTATTTCTTAACAGCACGATCGTTTCTGTGGCTGGCTATATGTGCAACCCTTATAAAGAATAGATGATCATGGATGAACCTTGATGGTTAAGCGTAAGCTATTATAGAAATTCATTTGGATAAAGGCATTGTGGTCAGTTTAATGATGATGTGTTGTCATGTGAAGTTGAGTTTCTTCTAGGTGGTCAAACAGTAGTAGTCTAGATATCATTTTCTGGAGATCCTTGAAATCCTATTAGGGAAATAATTCTTAAGAGACGAGCATGTACCCTATGTTGAAATTATCTTGTATGCACTATGAGACCATCAGTTATAAACCATGATATAGTCGAAGGTCATTGGGAAAGATCATGATCTCTATCTATATTGTGTGTTGGATGCGTTGTTTTAAAAGTGGATTGGTTAACCCTACCTGATACATGGGTTCCCATGTATGAACATCATGGATAGACTTAGGGATTCTTTCTATTTTACTTGGTGTGACTGCCTAGTAGATGCCACCCTTGGTTTAGTCAGTATTTTTATGTGGAATTTTGGAGTTGTACCAAATTATCACATGTTACGGGGAATATAGACCACCTTAATGAGTTACTTAGACTTGGGTTGGTGAATCTGAGGTTATTTAGAACATATTATTGGGATCTGATGTGATTCTTTTAAAGTAGAAATGATTCTAGTGATGTGGATTTGTATTACACTTTTTCTCATTGTGGGCGCGTGGTTCCCTAGAATAATACACTATGTTTATGTTAAAATATACACCCTTTCTAAGCCGGGAATTTCTAAGATAATTAAACCAATGATGTTTTTGACTCGTTCTCCTTCTTGTTCTATGTGTTTCATTCTAATGGACTAGTTTAAACCCTTCTCTAGTTTATGGTGGGTGTGATGTAGAGTCTACAATTTATTTTGAATAAATACTGTGTGACCAATTTTGATGAGGTCGATCGAGGTTCAACTATTATTTTCTTTGAGGCCACTGTTATGACCCCAGTTATGTTTGGGTTTTACCAGTTAAAGGAAAATCACATAGAAAGCATCGCTAGAATTCTCAGGGGTGTTATTGGTGGAGTTTTCCAATGGTGGAGGTGTTGTGGTAATTAATCCATTTGCATTTTTCTTAACATACTAACAAAGGTTTCACTCTTCATACCGATCAACTAAACCTTCAGTGTTGATGAGCTTGGAAGGTTCTACATTCATGAGATTGTATGACTTCCCGAGGTCCTGCAAACTATCATTTCAAATATGGATACCTGGTTTACATATCATTTCTAGAAAGGGATTCAGAGGGTGCTAGGTATATAGGTGCTTCTGAGCACAGCTTATGGCCACCAGATGGATAGCCAGTCAGAGTGCACGATTCAAGTGTTGGAGGAAATTATTAAGGTATGCATCCATAATTTCAAGGTTTAATGGAATAAACCCATACCCTCAATTGAGTTTTCATATAATTATTTATTTTAGGAAACCTTGGAGATGGAATTGTATGAGGTTTTGTATGATAGGCCATGGAGATCACCCATGTGATGTCTAGATGTCGGAGAGGCAGTTATTCTTGGACATCGTCTTGTTTAGGAGATCACTGAATAGGTTTAGGTGATTCATAAGTAGGTTAATACTATGTAGTATTGTTATAAATATTATGTTGATCACCACAGATGAACTCTAGAGTTCAATGTTGGGGATTTAGTTTTCCTACGTATTTCACCAAAGATGGGACACAAGAGGATCAGAAGATAGGGTAAGATTTCACCAATATATAACTGGCCATTCAAGATTTTGGTAAGTGTCAGGGTGGTTGCATATTAGTGGAAGTTATCTTAGAGGTACAGTTATATGAACAATGTCCTCCACACTTCTCAGTTGTGATATTACTATTCATAATTATCTCCATCATTTCAACCAGAGAAGGTTGAGTTCCTAGTACATTCATCCTTAGAGGAGAATCATTTTTGTTTTATGGATCCTAGCATGAAGGTTCTCCATGGATAGTGTATTTATTTATTATCGGTGCTATGGAATCATGACCGAGTGCATGATGAGTCCTAGGATAGGGAGGCAGATGTACGATCCTAGCGGCCGAAGTTATTCATAGATGAATCTAAACCACCATTTGAGGGTAAATACATAGACAAATTTCTTAAAGGGGGAAGCTTGTAAGAACCTGTTTTTTAGGTGAGAATATTTTTTTGGATCATATAAGATGAAAAATAGGTAAAAGGGTTAAATTTTATCTTCAGGACTTACACGGACAAATATGGTGGTTACATGTCTTGAATTTATTAGTACACATCGTGTAACTTACTCGTGTATGGTTGAACATGGTTTGTAAGGGGAGTCAATAGACGGGGATGGTTTTAGTACTTACATGGAATGTAGCCTATTTTTAAAAAATGTGTAATATTCCTTTCTTGGAAAAAATGGGTAGTAGCATCATTTTTCTATCATTTTCACATTGGGGTCATCGGGTATCATGAGTAACACTACTGGACCCCGTTTTGGCTCTCGATTGTTCATCTGAACTCTGTTTTTATATTTGATGGATGAGAATAAACCCAATTAGTATTCTATCAATTACACTTGATCCATTATTCATGATTTTTACTCTCAAAGATGTTATCAGACCTTGAGAATTTTACCTCCTTTTTTAGATCTACTCTGTTTTTGCATGAATTAGTGGTTGATGCAATACAAGGAGAGTTACACGAGGATAAGGTAGGTGTTATTGTGCCTTTCGATCAATTTTGAATTTTTTATATGATTCATAGTGACATTCACCAATGTTTATGGTGTCTCTTCAAATCAAAATTAATTATTTTTGTTTCATAATGATGATTAGGTGATGGATTAAATTAATATATGCATGATTGAGATTTTTTGGTTTCATTAAGGTCCACCCAAGGCTTTGTTTCCCTTGGATGACCATTTTTTTAGGCATTCGTCCTAGGATGCCTATGGTCATGCCTTTGTTTCTCTTTTTAGGGCTGTTTAAAATGAAATTGTCTAATTGAATGTTTCCCATGTGAGATTAAAATTTCTTAATCCTTGTGATAATTTAATTCACATGTCATCCTATTATATTTAAATTGCCAGTGTGAATATATTTATTTAAGCCTTATAATTTATAGATTACATATTAGGATTGTGATATTAACTCCACATGTGAGTATAATTGATTAAACCTTGTGATATTTTAATTCACTTGTTTATTGTTATGCATGATTCCCATGTGAGTTGTTATTATGTTGACCATGTAATAATGTAAATTATATGTGTTGTTAACTATGAAGAAATGAATATACATTGGTCTTGGCCTTGAAACATGATGAAATGCTTATACATCAGTCTTGGCCTTTAAACATGATGAAATTATTACACACAGTTCATGGCCCCAAAAATTTTTAAAAGGATTATATACTGGTTTTTTCCCTGAAACATGCCAAAATGATGATATAGCATGCTCAACCTTGATTTCCTACAATGCCTGTGGGTGAGGATTTTTTATACTTGCGGGAAAGGATTTTGTTATGCCTATGGGAACAGATTTTTTATGGCTATGGCTAGGGTTTATCTATGCCTATGGGTGAGGTGTTGAATTGAATATTTAAAATGTATGACTTATGAAACGTCTACCAAGAATAATCACATGATTGGATTAGGTCTTTACTTTATGTGTATTGATATTCTTATGAGGTATTTATCATGCTTACATTTACATGGGTATTTTTTTTCTTAGGCTGGATCGTCATACCTATATAATTCAATGCACTTTAATTGTTAATAAACACATAAATGATTATAAATGTAAACTAGTACTTGTATGACTGTTTATTTTTTAGTACATCCTAGATTACAAATTTATTTATCATACACCACAATTATATATATTCACTAATAGATTGTAACAAATATTTGGTGGTTGCCTACAAGGATTTAGTCACACACCCTGTTTGGGTGATGTTTTCTTTCACAAACAGATTATATTGTTGTAGGTTTCGATAAGGGAAAGTTCCCTTTTACAGGAACATGATATACTATTTAGGAGAAGGAGATTATGGGTCCAAGCTGAGGTTGTGATGCTTGTGAGTTTTATTTTGTATTTATGTACCTTGGTATTGTATCTTGTACTTGATTGCAGTGTATCCGGTTTGGCTGCATTCATAGAACATAACATGATGCATCATCTCTTGTATGGAATGATGATTGGTTACTTCTAATACCAGTCTTCAATTGTTTACTTTAGTTGTATGTTTTTACTGCTTCTTCTTTTCTATTAATATTTATTCCACATTGTTAAACTCTTCCAACGAGGGAATAGTGAAACACCCCGACCCTAGTTACCCAGAGTCGGTGCATTATTTTAATACATTGGAATGATTTCATGGATTCAAGTCTCGAAGGACCGATCAGTTTAGGAGTCTTGGAAAATATATTACATACATGAATGTTACATTACACTTTATAACATACAAAACAACATAAATAATCCATTATGAAGGCCATTAATCCCTTGGCTTAACCCTGCATATCAATCACAATACACTTCTCGGAATCCTGGGAAAAATAAAACATAGAAAGGGGTGAGCTCAAATACTGAGTAAGGATAATAATACAGTGGAAACTTTCATAAATAAGAATAAACCTTTAAGGCAATGTATAACTAAAACAAAATCTTTTTAAACATGAAATTCAGAATAATATGGAAAAAATAAAATGAAGTAATTCCATTTACTTATTCACAAGGATATTCTTCTAATCTAATAATCACATGCAATATCACTAACCACTTTCATAATGATGGAATGCACAATGCCAGACTTTCATAACCACATATCCAAGGCCTTGTTCCAAGACTACAAATAAGATTTTGTAAAGGCCTTGTGCCAAGACACTAGTTTGTCTAATGAGACCTACCGATGCATCGAGGAGCTGTAGCGGGCTCCACCCATCACTTACTAAGTCCAATGCATTCTTCATATGAAAAGGTTTAAACATAACATAAACATTCGTATTAAAAAAAGCATACGAAATGTCAATACTTTATCCATAAACCATGAATGGTATAAAAATAACACATCCATAGTCAAAAATATCACAAAAACTTCAATACAATATGGATGTTTTGTATCAAAATAAATCAACTTCAAATAATCTTAAAATCCATCAATGGATGGTGACATAGATGAAATCAAAACTATTTGAGAGAAATATCTCTTTTTTAATCATTTAAAAGTCACATAATTATAATGAAACATTTTATTTTGAAAATATTCTTATAATCTTGTAAGGGAATCTTCAAAGGTGTAACAACAGCGGAGAATAACTACACCCGCCATGTAAGTTAAAAAACATTCTTACCTTAGTTTTGTCGAAAAGGTCAAAAAGTAACTTGTTTGAAAAACGACAGAAAGATTCTTTTCGAAACATATAAGGTAAAATAACGGTATAAATGACTTTAACCCATAGTATAGTAAATAGTATTAATGTTTTGAAATATATTTTTAAGAAACATGGATGCGGATGATAAAGAGGTCCCAGTAGATACTTACGTAAAAACAACCTCGGTTAATAAAGAGATTGTGAAATTAACCCTTACCAATTTGGTAACTTACGAAACATACACCCCATGAAAGAGGTATCATACAATGAGTATGTAAATACACATAAATTAAAGTGTATTATATAAAGAATACAATAATGGTAAGTACATACACCACAAAAAAGTTAATAGGGGCAATATGGAACGAATCTCACGGGAATAAGGAGTGAGATGAAAACCCCTTACCTTGTACATTCCTTTAGTCGAGGGTACGTTTAACCTCCTGTATGAAGACTATAGTATGTTATTAAATTATAAAAGAACCATAATAATATTTATGATATCATACATTATTCATTTATGACTTTATACTACCCATTTAATAATAATTTCCATGTTATATTAATATTTCGGGTAATAATCACTTTCTTTATCGTACATGTTTTAACTTGTTACTCTTGATTATGTCACTTAGATCATGAATTTAATACTACAAGAATATAAAACATGATTTATATATCATATATATTTATAATATGAATATGTATAATAGACATATATATGAAATGTAAAACACCATTTATGGAGACGGTAGTTCGTACGTACGCATAAAGGTTGTTTCCGTTTTCATATAGTATTGAACGGAAGTAAGTGAATAAGATATATCTAAGTACATAAATACTTATATATATATATATATATATCTAAAGTAGAATTATTATGTCATATATTACATACTTATTAGTAATATATATTTTTATAATCGTTGATGAATGGTGAACTTGGAAATGAATCTCATCGCATCATGGAGACGGTAATCCGTACGTACGCATGAGCGAAAATATCATTCTTTTGATATTAAAATAATATATAATTGGATGTTATATCATATATAAAGAATAATTATCATTTTATATTTATTATTTACATCAAATACACATCATTATTATACCCATCAAAATAATAATGTATTGAATAACAATTACACCACGACGTGGAGACGGTAAGCCGTACGTACGCACGTATGGTGACATTTCATTAAAAGGGTGGATAGTATAATGAATTTGGATTTAAAATAATTATAATAACTTCACATTATATATAATATACTGAAGTTATTATTTTATAATGGAAACAACAAAGAAAAAGGAAGTGGAAGAAGAAAGGAACTTGGAATAGGGTGGTGAAATGATTACCTCTTCTTCAAGTTCTTCCTTTTTATTTGATCAAAAGGGATCCATAGGTTGACTTTATGATCAAAATAATGCCTCTAGACTGAAGGTAGTATAGTTTAAAGGGTATTTGGGGAGGTTTTGGCCGAGCCAAATGGCTTAGAAGGTGTCAATTAGAGTGAAAGAGGAGTTCACTTTTATAAGAGGGGTGAGGGGCACCTTAGAAAAAACATAAAATATTATTTTATAATAAATTCATATACGGTTTATAATGGATAAAATTGATTTATTTAGAGGATAAGATGTGTATGGGTCTAAATCCACTCAACCAATAGGTTTTAGACAGGTTTGTGTCACTTTATTAACCTTATCTTTTAGTTTTAAATCTTTGTTAATTAGTTTGACATTTACCATGCCTCTTTGTATTTTTATAATATATGGTTGATAAACTTACTATAAACTTACAATAGACAACTAATTGGTCCATTAATTATACACCTATCATGATATAAGCCCTTTGGCCTAACCATATATTTTTAGGAATAGAATATCAATTAATAATATAATATTTGTTTTAAAAACTCTTTTATGTCAATTTTGACACTATTGGGTATTTTGTTTTTGATAAATTCGTAATATAATTATTACTTAGAAATAAATTCATATAACCAATACTAATATGTCATATTAACCTATAAAATTATTGGATTTCATAAAAAGTCTGAAAGTACATTTATTTGGGTATTTATAATATCAGTTATCTTAATCCATCATTAATAGGGTAAATAGTACATCATCATTGTGTCATAAATAAATTAAATTATATATTGTGTAAAAATTATAAATAAAATACCATTATGTATTAAATATTTTTATCGTTCTAATGAATATTTACAATAGAATTTATCTTATGTAAAAACCAATATTAAAAATTTTTTAGTCATTAAACATTGATTTTAACTATTTTAACTCTTTTTTGAATTAAATAATAATAAATGTCCTAATCTAATCCAAGTGCACATAAATGATAATATTTTATTCCTAAGGTTGTTTTTATTCGAGCTAAACTTTTCCAACAGTATTAGGACATGTGTTAGGGCTATATTAATATCATTTTTACCCTTAACTGCTCTATTTACTTTTAACCGTGATAAATAAAAGTAAAAAGTTATTATTCTCCAAAAAATTAATTTTATCTTATTGAACCACATTTTACTCATTGATATTAACTGTTTCTCTTGAATTTTTGAAATTACACTCACATAAGTAGTCAAATTATGTTTTATGTGAATTTTCAAATTCAACTAGGAGATGGGTAAAAGACGGTGAAAAGTTCAATAAAATTTTTATATATCTAAAATTATTATAAACTAAATCCAATTAATTACATTGAAATTATATAGGCATTATGTATCTATTTTGACCTAAAATAAATTTAAATAAAATAAATAATTATTTAAATAAAAATTTGGTTTTAAACTATAACTTAGTGTTTTTTCACTATTCATAAAAAATTGAAAGTTTTAGAAAAATACCAAAATTTTCCCTAAGATAATTTCGATATTTTGAATCCAAAAATGAATTCCATTTTGAAAGATAAAATTTATAAAATTTTAAATAGTGGGTATTACTATTCATAACGGCTAGTTTGGTAAGTTATGGTGCGCTTGAACTCAGTGTTGCCTGTAGTGCAGGTTATTGAATTACTTTGAAAAAATAATGTACTATGAAGTCTTTGGGTGTTAAATTCTTCCCTCCTTTAATAAATTTCATCCTCACAATTTGAAATTGTTCATCTAAAATAAAAGGTTGAAAATAAAAAATACCATTGTGGGAAAACCCACATTGGAAATTGGGTTAATAGAATTTAGTCTTAATAAGAGGAAAGGGGGAATGAAATAGTCACAACCAAATTATGATCTTGAATAGGATAACATTGGTGGAAATTAGAGACACATAATTTGAGGGAAAATGTAAATATTTATAGGGAGTTATTGAGGTCATCAATCACAAAAAATTATAGAATTATGGGCCTCAAAGCCACCAATATATGATGATTTAAAATACCATGAGTTAAACAAAACATAAGGTATTAAGATAACACATTTTTTGTTTTAAGATCCCTTCCCGAAATTTTAATAATTAATTTATCCATAAAATAAGAGGGAATATATATATATATATGTGTGTGTGTGTGTGTCTATATATACTTGACAAGTAGAGTTTCATCCTTCAACTAATTCCTACCACAAACTCATCTTTAACTCTAAAAGATTTCAAAAAAATATTATATTTATCCTAATCGTATGGGGTTCCAAAAATAAAATGAATTTATAATTCATCTAAAATTCCCTTTAAAAAACAAAAATATTCAATCCTAGACATCATGTGGGTTAGTGATAGGTGATACACTATTGTCTCCCTTCGGTTGTGGGTTCAAGTCTCATGGCCTTTCCGGACGCGACGGGTTGTCGCCCAACCTACGAGTTGTCCTTTTATGGAAATCCAAAAATAATATCAAACTAGAATTATCCAAAATACTTCTATCCAAACTCACAGTCCAAAATTTATAAGGAAGGTAAACACAATGAAGATGTTTTTTCTGTGTAATAACATGTGAACACCTTCATCATGTGTTCTTTTAAAACACTACAACATCCTGAATTACCATAAAACCTTATTGATTACATTCATGATCCCTTATTCCGTATAGAAAACTGGATATAATCCTTCTATCCAAAAATGATTTAAACTTCAATAATGATGGAATATTCAAATCATTAATCAGTTTCAAGGTAGTCAAGAATATCCAGTATAATTTATCCAAATCAATCGTGTATTATTCCAAAATCACTACCTCAGTATCAGAACCATATTATGGTTTATCGTTCTATAAACCATATATTTTCCAAAAATTTAATTTGGTATTGAGTCACTTTTCTTGGATCCACACAATCTCAAGTCCTTAATGAAATAGTACTGTAGTACAATACTTATATACTCCATAATTATTATAACTAGTACATTGTTGATACAATACTCAAAAGACGTAATTCTCTAATAACAACATAAGAATCATAATTATTCCTCCTCATCTTTGGTAGTATCATAACATGATTATTATCCAATAGCATCATTTGGGGCATACTCTGATGATTTGGACATTGGTTCGCATAGTGTCCAAACCCTTTACAGATGAATCATTGTACATTTGAAACCTTTTTTTGACCCTTGCAGTCACATACTTGGTGTCCTTTTTCTCCACAGTTATAACAAACTCACATTCCCTTCAGGCATGTTCCATGGTGTTTCTTCCCACAGTTATCACATATGGGAAAATTCTTCTTTTCCATCTTCCCTTTGTCCATCTTTCTCTCTTCTATCCTTTTCATCTCTTGAATCACTTGAAATCCATAGGACTCAGAGAATTATGTACTTATCTTATTAACACATGATGCTATTTATTCATATGTTGAGAATGCATGGGAGACAATTTCCCTTCAAAATGTTGTCTTAATACCATGAAAGATAGGATCCTTCTTACTCTTTGAATCAAATGTATTTCTGGAGTTCACATTCTTTCTAGTGGGCACCATTTCTATACAATGGTATACACTAGATTAGTTTATGAATCACAATACATAAATCCAAACTTCTAAAACACTTAACATAAATTGAATAGTTTATGGATATAATCAATAATCATAAAAATGTTTTCTTTGAGGAAGTATATACTCATAAGCCCTTCATAATGGTTTGTAAAGAAAATGTGAATTATCTTAAGCATATCACCCGGGAGTGTCATAACAAAGAGTGCAGAAAGGCCCGTTGTCGTGCATCAGTTCCCATTTGAGTATAGATCAAAGAGGTGTTTTCGAGTTTTACCCCTAGGTACATATGTTCCAGAGCCACCTCTACCTTCTCATATCCAGATAGGGATGTATTTCTTAGAAAACTCACAAAATCTCTACAATACCAAAATTCTAGGAAGTTATTCTATACTAATCCTTAAAGTCTATCTTAGGTGTATGTTCCCTAATCATAGTTTATCTAAATCTAGATTCCAAGGTTATTTCTAAACTTCTTCTGATACCAACTGTAATGCCCCGACCCTAGTTACCCAAATTTAGTGCATTATTTTAATACATTGGCATGATTACATGGAATCAAGTCCCGAATGACCGATCGGTTTAGTTGTCTTGAAAAATAGATTACATACATGAATGTTACATTACACTTTATAACATACAAAACAACATAAATAATCCTTTATGAATTCCAGTATTACCTTGTCTTAACCCTGCATATCAATAACAATACACTTCTTGGAATCCATGGAAAAATAAAACAAAGAAAGGGGTGATCTCAAATTTTCAGTAAGGATGACAATACAATGGAAACATTCATAAATAATCATAAACATTTAAGTCAATGTATAACTAAAACAAAAGACTTTTAAACTTGAACATCAGAATAATATGGAAAAAATAAAATGAATTAATGTGATTTACTTATTCACATGGATATTATACTAGTCGAATAATCACATGCAATATCACTAACCACTGTCATAATGATGGAATACATAATGTGAGACTATCATAACCACATAGTCAAGGCCTTGTTCCAAGACTAAAAATAATATTTTTTCAAGGCCTTGTTCCAAGACACTAGTTTTTCTCATGAGACCAACTGATGCATCGAGGAGCTATAGCAGGCTCCACTCGTCACTTACTATGTCCAATGCATTCCTCATATGAAAATGTTTAAACATAACATAAACATTCATAATAAAACTAGCATAAGAAATGTCAATACTTTATCCATAAACCATGAATGGCATAAAAATAACACATCCGTAGTCAAAAATATCACAAAAACTTCAATACAATATGGATATTTTGTATCAAAATAAATCAACTTCAAATAAGCTTAAAATCCATCAATGGATGTTGACATAGATGAAATCAAAACTATTTGAGAGAAATATCTCTTTTTTAATCATTTAAAAGTCACATAATTATAATGAAAAATTTTATTTTGAAAATATTCTTATAATCTTTTAAGGGAAGCTTCAAAGGTGTAATAACAGCGTAGAATAACCACACCCACCGTGTAAGTTAAAAAACATTCTTACCTTAGTTTTGTCGAAAAGGTCAAAAAGTAACTTGTTTGAAAAACGACAGAAAGATTCTTTTCGAAACATATAAGTTAAAATAATGGTATAAATGACTTTAACCGATAGTATAGTAAATAGTAAAAATGTTTTGAAATATATTTTTAAGAAACATGGATGCGGATGATAAAGAGGTCCCAGTAGATACTTACATAAAAACAACCTCGGTTAATAAAGAGATTGTGAAATTAACCCTTACCAATTTGGTAACTTATGAAACATACACCCCATGAAAGAGGTATCATACAATGAGTATGTAAATACACATAAATTAAAGTGTATTACACAAATAATACAATTAGAGTCAGTACATACACCACACAAAAGCTAAAAGTGGCAATATGGCACAAATCTCATGAGAATATGGAGTGGGATGAAAACCCCTTACCTTGCACTTTTTTTTAGTCGAGGGTACGTTTAACCTCCTGTATAAAGGCTATTGTATGTTATTAAATTATACCATAACCATATTAATATTTATGATACCATATATTATTTATTTATGACTTTATACTACCCATTTAATAATAATTTCAATGGTATATTAATATTTTGGGTAATAATCGCTTTCGTTATCATACGTGTTTTAACTTGTTAATATTGATTTTATCAATTAGATCATGATTTAAATAATTCCATAATATAAAAAATGATTTATATATCATATATATTTAGAATATAAATATTTATAATATACATATATATGAAATGTAAAACACCTTTTATGGAGACGGTAGTCCGTACGTACACATAAACGCTGTTTCCATTTTCATATAGTATTGAACAGAAGTAAGTGAATAAGATATATATAAGTACATTAATACATATATATATATATATATATATCTAGTAGCATTATTATGTCATATATTACATACTTATTAGTAATATTTATTTTTATAATCGTCGATGAATGGTGAACTAGGAAATGAATCTCATCGCGTCATGGAGACGGTAATCTGTACGTACGCACGAGCGAAAATATCATTATTTTGATATTAAAATAATATATAATTGGATGTTATATCATATATACAGAATCCTAATCATGTTATATTTATTATTTACATCAAATACACATCATTATTATACCCATCCAATTAATTATGTATTGAATAATAAAGACACCACGACGTGGAGACGGTAAGCAGTACGTACGCATGTATGGTGACATGTCATTCAAAGGGTGGATAGAATAATGAATTTGGTTGTACCATAATTATAATAACATAATAGTATATAGAATATACTATATTTATTATTTTAGAATGGAAAAAACAAAGAAAAAGAAAGTGGAAGAAGAAAGGAACTTGAAAGAGGTTGGTGAAATCATTACCTCTTCTTTGGGTTCCTCCTTTTGATTTGATCAAAAGGGCTCCTTAGGTTGGTTTTATAATAAAAATAATGCCTCTAGGTTGAAGTGAGGATAGTTTAAAGGGTATTTGGGTAGGGTTTGGCTGATCCAAATGGCTTAGAAGGTGTGAATTAGAGTGAAAGAGGAGTGCCCTTTTATAAGAGGGGTTAGGGGAACCTTAGGAAAAACATAAAATATTATTTTATAATAAAGTCATATTTGGTTTATAATGGCTCCAAATTGATTTATTTCGAGGATAAGGTGGGGATGGGTCTAAATCCACTCAACCAATAGGTTTTAGATAGGTTTGGGTCACTTTATTAACCTTGTCGTTTAGTTTTAACTCTTAGTTATTTAGTTTGACATTTACCATGCCTCTTTGTATTTTTATATTATATGGTTAATAAACTTACTATAAACTTCCAATCGACCCCCAAGTGGTCAATTAATTATACACCTCTCATGATATATGTCTTTAGGCCGAGCTTTAGATTTTTTGGAATAGAATATCAATTAATAATATAATATTTGTGTTAAAAACTCTTTTATATCAATTTTGACACTATTGGGTATTTTGTTTTTGATAAATTCATAAAATAATTATTACATTGAAAAAAATTCATATAACCAATCCTACTAAAAATTAATTTTTTATTTCAAAAGCACTTTTGAGGAAAAAGTGGGAAATCAGAATGACATCAAGACTTAAAACATAACCATGCCTCCATGGGGCAAGTTCCTCAAGACAAAAGACAATCCAATTCAAAAGAAGAAGAAGCCCCACCCTAGCAAAGAAAAACAAGTCGATCAGAATCCACCTTCCCATCACTGCTCAGCTAGCTGTCTTGTGCAAGGATGCACAGGCCCAGTACTGATGTCAACCGCCATACCCTCTCAAATCATCCAAATCCGGATAGCGATAGATAGGAGAACACTCTCTGCTCTAATCCTCATTTGAGACACTCCCCTGCAAGTAAATTGGATGCAGTATCTCAGAAAACAAGGCCACAGTGCCACATGAAAATTCACAAAAATCAAACCACAAAAATCATTTTAGTGAAAAATAGCACATAAACCTTCCCCAAATTGTAAAAAATTAATGTTACATCCCCACGGACAGTAGATCATCGCGTCTTCACTTGCTCCAAAACTGTAGACTGACCACATGAGGAGTTCCCAAACTAGAAAAACTTTCCTCCGCAATACCACTTAACAAAATCCTTCATCCGCGAAACTGCATCAATAAAAAATCCACAACCAAACTACCAGGCTCAATCACAAACCACAAAACCAAGTCTAGAAAACCTAGAGATCCCAAAGCATAATCATAAACAGTAAAACATTATCGTAAATCAAGAAGAAACAATCCAAAATCCCAAAATCATTCGTGGGAATTGTCGCAAAATAGTCCAGATCTTGTCACCACCTTCACACACTCATCCGAAGACAACCTTGAACCACCACACACACTCTCATCCATCACAGACCCAGACGTCGGTCCACAACAGGAGAAGCTGAAACAAGACCACAGACTCCACCGCATTGCCAGATGAAACCCTACCCAACGGATGGGGTAGAGCGAAGAGAGGCAGCAAACAGGGCATTCATGTTGGTCTTTCCCATGAATTGAATCCACCCTTGATAGGATACGTCGTCGCGAGAGCACCGAGGAGGAGCAAGGAAGAAATTCGTTATTGACCCGAAGCAGAGCAAGATTGGCGGCGATAGGAGAAACCCTAGAAAGACGGTGCCCCTTATGAGATCATCCCATAAAACCAATCCTAATATGTCATATTATCCTATAAAAATATTGTATTTCATAAAAAGTCTCAAATTACATTTATTTTGGTATTTATAATATCAATTATCTTAATATTTCGTTAATAAGGTAATTACTGCATCATCATTGTGTCATAAATAAATTAAATTGTTTAATGTCTAAAAATTATAAATAAAATACCATTATGTAATAAATATTTTTAGCTTTCTAATTAATATTTATAATCGAATTTATCTTATATATAACCCTATATTAAAAATGTTTTAGTTATTAAACATTAACTTTAACTATTTTTTGAATTAAATAATAATAAATGTCCGCATCTAATCCAAGTGGACCTAAATGATAATATTTTATTCCTAAGGTTGTTTTTGGTCGAGATACACTTGTCCAATAGAATTAGTACATGTGTTAGGATAATATTAATATCATTTTTACCCTTAATTACCCTATTTTATTTTTAACTGTGGTAAATAAAAGTAAAAAGTTAATATTCACCACAAATTATTCTTATATTATTAAACAAAATTTTACTCCTTGATATTAACCATGTATCAAGAATTTTCTAAATTCCACTCACAGAAGTGGTAAAATTAGGTTTTATGTGAATTTGCAAATTCTCCTAGGATATGGGTAAAAGACAGTGAAAGGTTCAATAAAATTTTTATATATCTAAAATTATTATAAACTGAATCCAATGAATTACATTGAACTTATATAGGTATTATGTATCTATTTTAATATAAAATAAATTTAAATAAAATAAATAATTATTTAAATAAAAATTCGGTTTAAACTATAACTGAGTGTTTTTTCACTATTCATCAAAAATTGAAAGTTTTCGGAAAAATACCAAAAATTCACCCTAAGCTAATTTTGATATTCTAAATCAAAAAATAAAGTCTATTTTGAAAGATAAAATTTATAAAATTTCAAAAAGTGGGTATTACTATTCATAACGGCTAGTTTGGTATGTTATGGTGTGCTTGAACTCGGTGTTGCCTGTATTGCATGTTATTGAATTACTTTGAAAAAATAATGTACTATGAAATTTTGGAGTGTTACAAATAATATCTCCAATATCACACCTAGTACTTCGCTGCTAGTTATAAGCCTCTTGCATTTGGGGAAATATTCTTGAGTCCATGTGGCCAATTGGGAATGGGGCACTTTTGAGTGGCTTCTGAAATAGATATGTTACAAACTACGTCCGGTATAATAGTAGGTGAAAAAACTGGCAAACTGAAGGATCCAGAGGTATCCCATGGACTACCACCATCAGGGTATGATTTTACCCACCCTACTAGTGTATAACAAGAGGTCTTCATTGTGTCTTTACTCTACAATGACAAGAACACACATGAATTCTTACTTGGTTTCAAAGTCACAACTCAAAAGAACAAAACTAAACAATACATGCCAAAACCTTCCACTAAGAACTCAACCCTATGCTTTCTCCATGGGTCAGGTTTAGGTGTAAGAAAACCAAGTGATACTAACAAAATCCCACAACTAAGGTAAGGTCTGGTCATGTTCTCTACAAAAATAGATTTCAGTTCCACTTGATTTTCACATTCATTTCAATTAAAGCTAATATCACAATCAAAACTATAATTGAAACTCATTTCAATCATAAAACATCCCCTTTAAAATGGGTGACCCACTGTTATGTTGAATTTCGATCCGTGGGGGCCCATAATCCCCATGATTCAAAGCTTGGCATCAATGTATAACATATCATAACATAGTTCAACATCAGGCCAAAACATGATCCACCAAATATTGATCCAAGATGGACCATACACCCTAGGGACCAAATCTTTGATTCTATCCAATTAGAACCATATCACGTACCAATACACCTATCACAACAACAATCATATATATCATGGTACCTATCACCACAGCATGCAATGAGTAATGCTCCTAAACGGCATGGTAATAATGCATGAAATGTGATTTCTAACAAGTAAATATATGATGATTGAGATGTAAAACCCTCATATCATTTGGTTGGAACCCAATATAACTACAATCATTTCTCTAATAACAAAATAATACAAGTGAATCATGCTATAGTGAAATAGAATCAACTATAATTAATGAGAATCCCAAAAACACAATTTAATTCATGGGAATTTGGATTTTCCCAGAATGCGGGGTAGCTACTCCTAGGAAAAACATATTAGAAAATCTAGTTTCCTTTCAATCCCAGTCTTCTAGTGCCAAATATTAAATAAAATAATAAAAGTCCTCTTTGATACCACTTTGTAACGTCCTGTACCCAGATACCTCATAAAAGTGATCCATGCCTTGTTGGCCATATGGCCTTAAGAAAAACATCACAAATTCCAAAGGCTACTGACTATTGGTGGTGGTCTATTTTTTATATTGGGGAGACTGTTACCTCATCAGTATAGTGTAACATATATAAATATCACAAAAATTAAATAATTAATACATTAATACCATACAATAGAAGTAAAAAGATGATGAATGATACTATAAATAACCAGAAGTCATATCATACAAAATATGATGCTACATGTTAAATGTTCTAGGAAATAGGCAAACAGGTTACACTAGATTCATTTATAATAGAGGTTTGAAAAGTTCAATAAGGCCAAAAGAAAACCCAGTAGGCATCCAAGCCTCAGCTTGGTCTCATGATCTCTTACTTCTAAACATCATATCAAGTACCTATATAAGGTAAATTTCCCTTATCGATCCCTATAATCATTTAATATATTTGGACCCAATGAATGACCCAAACATGGTGTGAGAATAAATCCCTAGAGGTAACCACCAAATGTCTATGCCAATCTATTAGTGAATATATATTACAGACAGTGTATTATATTGAAATCAGTAAGCTAGGATGTACTCAAATTTATATTTTCTTTAAAGAATATGTTTTCATTTCCATTCCATTCTATTTAATTAGTAGTTAAATTAAATTGAAAATTATAATTTTTTAGGTTTGACCTAAGCTCGACACCCCACATATAGTAGTAAGAAAAACAGATTCCTCGGAAGGGAATCTAATCAAGAATAAGTAATGACCAAATGCAAGCATGTGCTTTGAATTGGTAGACATGTCATGAACCATTCCAATATAAAATATAACCTGATTCTATCATTGAAATTCCTAAACTGAAATTGAAGTATCACCCTTGGTGATAATCCATCAACACCCTACAGGCTCATCCCAGAAAACGTCACAGGACCCTAATATCACTCTATGTGTGGTAAGTCTGTGTCAACTGAGAATATCCTTTGTGGTCCTATTGGTATCCCAATGTATCAATCATGACATATCCACACCCCTTGAGTATGTCCATGGAATCCTATCATGATCCATGATTCAATCATCATTTAGTTCATAGCCTCTATAAGCCCATCCATGGCTTCCATGGTTCAATCGTGACTTTACAATTGAAAACAAACCCATTGGCCCATCCAATGCATTCTAAAGGAATACAAGGTTTTCTAAAGGGAACAAGAAGATATATACATATAATCACATCCATGGCATTAAAATAGAATCCATAATTCACCCATTTCTATTTACATTTTAACAATAAATCTTTCAAAAAAACAATTCATAAGACATGCTAGGGTCACCACCAAAAGCATACAATATATGTCCTTCCACTAAGGTTTTATCAACTAGAACCATCCTATATGGCTTGTCCTAACATTAATCACATGAGCATAATTCACTTAATACGTCTATCATGTAATCTAAACTATTACAAGGCATTAATGTGGCCTAACTCACGTGGGAAGGTTCATAATTGGAGAAAAAAATTCAAAACATGATTAAACATGCATAGGCATTGACATGGGACAAGGGGAAAGTCAAAAAATTCTATTCAATTAACAAATTCAATTAGAATTTAACACCATTTCTATTCCATTTAATAATCAATTCATTTATAACAACCCATTAATGGGAATCAAAGGCATGCCTCATAGGCATCCTAGGTAAAATGACTATATATGTCAACCAAAGGAAGTCACCCATGGAATGGACCTCATTCCAAGTATACTACCTAATGCATGATTTGAAACACCTAACTAATTACCTAATAAAAGATAGGGAACACCATGTATGATTTATAAATCAAGTAGACACCAAAAAATTGGTGTGCGACACTCTGAAATATATAAATAGCTTATCATTCAACGAAAATTACATGACCACCAAACATAGACCAATGTTAGATAGTTCATCCTGTATCAAGCTCTAATTCACCTTGGTTTTGGAGAAATATAAAAAATATATGAAAAATGGGATATTAGATCATAAAAGCCTAAATCTAAATAGAATAATTGATAAATAGAAGAATCAAATATGGCTAAAAAGAAATCAAGGAATTACCTTTATAGATACAAGGATTCAAACGACACTCGATTCAGATATCATACAGAGAAGTGATCTTAGATAAGAAAATATGATCCTAGGATATATTACCATGGTTCCAATATAATATGCAATGATGTAAGAGAATAAAATTTATGGTTATAACATTTTGAGGAAAAAATGGAAAATTTACCCAAAATATCTAGGTCACACGGTTAGTCAAACCAGACGAATACCAGGGAAAACTCACTATAATTCACCAGGCCACTAGCATAGATACCCCGCATGGTCTGACTAACCATGTGGTAACCACTAAGTTGTCTCTACCTTGGTCTGCAATTTCTATAGACCCACCACACAATCTCCTCAAACCTTGCAGCAGGCTCAAAACTCCCTAGAGATGCGTTCTAGGCTCCCAATGAGCCCCAGATAACCTAGAGCCTCCCATGACCTCAACAAGCATCCAAAATTTTCCATATTTGGGAAATTAAACTGAGAATTTTTGGAAAACACAAGATCGATACCGCAATGAAGAACTAGGTTCTTACAATGTTATTATTTATGAGATTATGTTTAATTTTCAAAATTTAATATAAAAGTACATTTTATGGATGATTTATTGATGGTTTATTTTATTATGATTTTTATTTTCACATCCATTTTTTTGTGTAGTCCTGGCTATAATTAGGGTGATAATGGTAATGGGATGTAATGCTTTGAATTTTGGTGGTAGTATAAGATAGATCCTATTGCAGATTTCTGGATGTTATATTATTGTTTTTAATGGTATAACATGGTTAAACTGGAAATAAAGTGTTTAATGTTGTGGTTGTTATGGAGATTGTTGAAACGTCTATTTTCATTAGATATTATGAGGATTGATTCTATTATATAGAGAGGTTATTTTTTTCATAGGTATTGAAAACAAAATTATTGATTAAGAAATGAAAAATGGGCTAAATATGATTAAAACATTTAATTATAATTGAATAAAGGGATTATATTTTTAAATAAATTAATAAAATATGATATGGGGTGATTTAATGTAATGTTATAGTTGGGAAATTAATGTGACATAATTAATGTGATGTGTCTAGTTGTGATAAATTTAAAATACTGATAATGATATGATAAAAATAGAAGTTGATGTTTTTGTGTGGCAATTTCTTTGTGATAGTGTGGAAGATTTCCATTCTGATTATTATTTCTACTTGTTATTTGTGTGAAGTGGTCAGGATAATTTGGTTATAGTTTGTAGTGGTTATTAATTAAATCATATTTTAGAGTCAACCCATAGGAATTTATTATTTTGATTAGTATATAGATTGTATTTCTTATTATTTTTTACAAACCACCACTTTGGTCATGTATCATTATCGATGCCCCTATGGTTTTGGGTTCTAGGTGTTTTCCTTAATATCTTGGTTTTTAAGGTAATAGATAGATTTCATCTCCCTTTCCCCATTCTATCTTGACAATATTGTATTAGTATAGATGTTTTAGTTTTTTTATACACGTAATATAATTTTTGAGGATATAGTGACAATTATGTGGATGTGGTGGGAGTCAAGGTGGGAAATAGGAAAGGTCAAATAAGTCAATGGGGTTTATTTACATTAAGTATGCATTATTGTATTAAAATGATTATGTGTTCTGTGTTCGTAATTAGGTGATATATAATGTGGCAGTGTTATGTGGTATACATATATCTGGTTGTTTTTGTGTGGTTATTGTTATGTGGATATGGAAGGGATGGTATCACAAGTCATTTGTTATTTAGGCATGAGGGTAACCATATTAGCGAGGGAAGTGGTTTTGGAATTAATTTTTTGTATATTTATTTTTCTCATTATATTAAAATTTTTGGATGAAACATTGGGTGAGTGAGCCTTAGTAATTTTTTGGTGACAGTTTTCTTGCCATGGGTGATGAGTCGATTTCACAGTTTTTTCACTAAGTCTATATAATATTCCGTTCAAATTTCCTTGAGGGAGTATAAGGGTTATATGAGTGAGTGTAGTTGTAAGATAACACTTTTCTTTATACCTAGTTACTAGAAATGACGGAAAAAATAGAATATTATCATGTGTTTTACTAATTCTGGGTGATTGTTTTGTGTTTGACGAGTATATTTCATAAGACTTGGATTTCAGAATTATATATTTAGAAGAATTTATTATTTATGTCATTATATAAACTATGGATTTGATTTAATTTAATATTATTTTGAGTTTATTGTAGATTCATCTTAGGTTCCTTGGTTTTATGAGGGTATTTCATCCCTTGTCTGTGTTTCTATCTCCTCATCCTAGTTTCCAACCATTTCCCTATTAGAGGCATGATTTGGGGGTCACTATCATCATTACTTCTATCCCAAATGTTGTTCAAGTGAGGGTGGTCCCTGACTGAAATATCCCATCATAAAGGCGTTATACTCAATTCAATGGAGGTGACTCAAAGAGAAAGATAATGGTTACTTATTTTCTCATTTGATTTCCTATTAAATATTATTAACTTAAACTATTTTAAACTCCATTTATATTTTCTACCAAAATTTTATTCCCATTTTATAATATCCTATAGATTTATTATCCATGATATATTAAACATTCCTTCACATAAAAAAATTTTCAAAATCCATTACTATATTAAATAAGGGAGTCAAAACCCAGTTCTTTCAATTTGAATTTTCATCTTATGCATACAAAACATAAATAATAATTAATGTAAATTTAAAATAATAGAATATTTTTACACTTATGATTTTATAAAAATAAAATATTTATTTGTATTTTACTTATTTTAAACTCCCTTAAAAATATCATTTACCCATTGTTGGTTAATACTACCTAACTTAAAGATGGAGATTTATTTTCACTTATGAATTTGATGTTTACAATTAAAAATTGATTTTGTGTATAAATATAGTATTTATAATTTTATGTTTATGATTGAACAATGAAAAAATAATTTTTATAATAATGATAATAAAAGTAAAAAATTGACATTCATTTTAACCATCCATGACATGGTTAGGGAGAATGCTTGACAATATTGTAAATTTTTATTGAATAATTGATATATATATTTTTATAATAACATGAATATCACCCAATGATAGTTCTATCAATTATGAAACTATAAGTTAGTGGCCAATATATGTTAATGTTGGATTAAATCAACTTTGGAATCATAAACTGAAAAACTTCCAACTAATCAATGTAAACACTATTAATTTAATAAATGTATAAAAAAAGATTACTAATGTATTATAAGAGACAAGATAATAAATTGATATATTTTTATTAAAGTAAATGATAAAAGTAAGATTTATTATTCAAGAATTTAGTAGAAATTCAATTAATTTCAAAAATTGAGGTAAAGGTTTTTATTCAAAATCTCAATTATATCCCTATATTTATTCACAGTGGTATATATTCTCTACTATTATTTATCTACAAAATACTGAATGGAAATATTATTAGTTTTTATTTGTTTTTAGTTATTTTTTTCTCCTGGACTATATTATATAATAATTCAAATATATTATCTTCCATTTTTATCGTGGTTTCTATTTAAAATCTTTGTATATTGAATATATCACATCTCTATTTCTAATATTATCTGATATGTCACATATTCAAGATCTTCAGAAAATAACTTACTCTCCTTTATTTTTTAAACATTAAAGTTCTTCATTCTCTTAGATTGATTTATAGTTCATATATTTGCTGTTTATAATAGGGATATCTCACTATTTCTCATTATTATGGAAGTCTTATTAATCAGTCTATATATCTCTTACTCTTTATCTATATAGTATATTCTTCTAATATGATCATAATAATTTATTTCCCTTTTGGTATTGTATACATTCTTGTATTTTATTTCCTTTATATTATTTATTTCTATCAACCCATATAATGTTTATAAGATAATTTTTTTTATTTAATTTTTTACACTACATGTTTCATATACTGTAAATATTTTTAATTTAAATTATTCATTATTGTGATATTTTATACTAAACTTATTTTTTCAAATACTATATTTCCAATTTTTAATTTATTTCTAAATGTAACTTATATCTTTATTATTATGGGTGCATCTCCACATGTTACACAAACAATATTCTTGATTTCTCTTCTACTTTAATCTCTATTAATATCAAGATTATTTTTTATTGAAATAATTTATATTTTTTATTTTAATAATTATTTATTTTGATCATAATTGTTTTTAAAACATAATTCACTTATATTCTTCCTAGAAACAAATTTTCATTATTTACATCATCAGTATGTAAATAATGATATTGTATTCTTAAAATATTGTATTTTCTTATATTAATCAGACAAATTATTTCAAGTCTATTTTATTTTTAATCTATCAATTGAATATTATATTATTGTTCCTCAAATTATTTTTGATATTCCAAAATATTATCAATGTATTTTATGGAACATTATTATTTATAAACTCCTAAGAATTCAACTAGGTAGCTAAACTCAAGGTCATATATCATGGAGATTTACCATTCACTCACTATTATATTAACTTATTAATATTTATCCATATTTTTATTTTTTATATAATGCATTTGAATTTGGGTAGTTTTGGTGTGATAAGAAACTAGATAATAAATTGAAATTAATTAAATCTATACAAGAATTTTCAGGGAAAGGGGGTGAAAGATAGGTTCATCCAATAATAGAGTTCATTATCAATTAATGTTCATATCATACCATAAACAATGATTCCATTTTCATCATGCATTACTATCTTCTACTATGATTCTAATATCCAATTAATTTTCAAAAATACCCTAAATAAATAGAATCTCACCTCCTTTATAAAAGAGAATGATGAACAAACCATGATTAGGAAATTTCACTAACTCTATCCAACTCAATTATTTTTCTATCATTCATTGATTCCATTAATCTTATTTATCTACATATAACCAATATTATAGAGGGGAAAGTATTAATGAAGTATAAAATAAAGAGGGAGAATTTTGGGGAATGATAATAATCTCCACCCACATCTAAAACTCATCAAATTCCCCCAACATAATTGAATGAAATAATTAATAAATAAAAATTGGGATTAAGGAGACCAATACCATATTTTAATTAATCCCATCATTGATTTAGTCTCCAAATTTTTTGGGAATTAAGATATAACTAGTAATAATCAAGAAATGAGTGATTGGATGAAGCATGAACACAATTTAAAACAAATTGTCATTATAATTCTCATAAGGAAACTATATAAAAATGGTAATTTGAATCTACTCTCTTGTGGGGAACCCTTACTAGAGTGTAAATCACACTATATTTATACTTGATACCCACTTTTCAATTTAATTAAATAAAATACCCTACTCCATAAAATTTTTGGGAAAATAATATACATACCCAAAATAATTCCCTACTTATAATTTCAACAATTAGAGTTCCCTTGATTCCCATTCAATCTGATTAAAATGATTTATCAGTCATTAATTATCTCCCTTAATTGAGCATAATGTGGTCATAGGTATTCCCACCTTTCAAAATTACATTTATTAAATGACACTAGCATAGTATTGAAGTGGCGATCCATATAGAGGGCAGGTAAGTGAAATAATGTTTTCTTACAACCCCAACTATTTTCAGCAGAGGGAAAACATATTCTTACATTTATATCTTTTAATTTATATTTTTGATGTTTTAAAAATATTATGAGAAAACTTGGTTGAATAAGTATCTAAAAATTACAGTAAAGTAATTATGAACTATAGAAGAAACAGTGAATTAACTAACCTAGAAGTAAAGACTATGGATCACATATCAAATGAAATACTTGGGAATTATAACTACCGGTAAAAATGGTTGATTAATTCATACCTTTTAATGTAATCATTCATTGAGTTAAACTGATTAATTTCCATCACTAGGAAACTCAAAAGATATAAGATTTATTCTTTGATTTTTCCACTACAGAATCAATCAAACTACTTGTGAAATTAAAAATGGTAACAACTAGAATTTAATGTGCAATAAAACTACAAATATTTAAGACATTAAGACTTCAATAAATGCATTAAAGATCTAACTCACCAGTTGATCATAAAGTTATAAATTTCTAAAAAAATTGAAGACTGAACCAATTAAATAGAGGGTCATAAATCAATCTCTCTAATAGGTTATTATTCTAAGAAATGTAATGTATTTTAATTATTTAAAGATTATTCTAGTTCAATTAAAATTACTGAGCTAAGAAAGTATTACCCTAAGGTCATTTTTATTTCGAACACTTCAAAAAATCTAAAGGTAGAGTACAAAAATTATGTACAGAGGGAGGAAGGACTCCCCTTGTACCATTTTTCTCTTGGGCTCCTTCATCTTCTGCTATTAGTGTCTTCCGGAAGAATCTCCTTAGGTCATCCACTCTTGAAAGATGTTTTCATTGAATGAGAATGAGAGAGTCCACAAAAATTCTACTACTTATCAACCTTTAAACTCGCTATCATCTTCTACACATCAAAGACTTCAATTTCGTTCACATGTGCACCGCACACTATGACTTTTTCATAAACCACATGTTGCACTATCTTTTCCCATGTAACTAACTTCTAGTGAGTTAGTTAATTGAACATGGACGTATTACAAACTTTGGTGTGATCATGCACAATAAATAAAAAAAGTTGCTAAAAACAAGAAGAAAGTTAATTAAAAAAATATTCATTTTTGAAATTAATGTTATATTGCTTACTAAAAAGTTAATTAATGTTACTTAATAAATTTTTTAGTTGATAATTATTATTAATTATTAATATAACATTTATTAATTATAAAATTATTCATTTAATATTTAAAAGGAGGTAATATTTTAATAATGTTATATAATATCATCTTATGATATTTATTTATTTTTTAATTAAATATTATTAATGTAAGGAATTTATTTATTAGGTTTATAAACAATAGGTAAGTAAAATATTTAATATTTATATTTTTTATTAATAATATTAGCACATAATTATATTTTGAATGAGATTATTATTAATTTAGTTGAATTAATTAATTTATTTAAAAATTTAATTATTATAATTATCTAATAATATTAAATTAAATTACAATTTATTTTACTTGGTTAATTTAATTAGTTTTATATTTAATTTAATTAATAATTAATATAATTGAGTTTTATTATTATTAATTATTATTTTTTTATTATTTTTTTTTATTATTTTTTTATGTAATTATTTTTTTGTTATTTTTTATATTAGTTTAAATTTACCCCCCCCCCCAATATTCTCTTTAATAAAATTAGGTGGAGGTTATTGGTTCTTCTGGGTCTTTTTCCACCTGGTATCGAGTGCAAACATAAGCTCCTGCAACTCCTCTTGGGTCACGACAGATCTCCTAAAGCGGTGGGTTCTGATTTTCAGATTTGGCCGCAGCTCGATTCTTGGGTTCAGTGCCTTCCTCAAGAAAACCACAACAACAACAATCATCTCATCCCCATGTGTCAGGAAGTGGACTTCAACAGCAGCTTGTTATGCTCTTATTGGACTCGCCCTCGGTTCGTGGTGACTCCCCAAAGCAGCGATGACATTACCTTCTACGATATGGTGGTGGTTCTTCAAATGGAGAAATGAGTGATTCTCTGGATCTAAGAGATCTTATTTTAGGTTTATTGAGGTTTTGATTTAAATTTTAAATCAATATTAAGTGAATTAGGTGAATTATTTGAATCTGTGGTGATTTCTGGGTAGAGTCTATGTGGGTGAGGTAGTTTGGTTAAAATCAGTTCTTGGTTTTGATTTTTTCGGGGCAACAATTCTAGTATGGTTTATATATGTTGGTTTTGGAACGAATGTGGAGATATGACATTGGAGTGAAGGAGTGGTGGCACTGAAGATGTTGGTGGTGGTGAAATAAGTATAAGATTAGTGCCAGTGGGTTGTGAGTGCGTGAGTAGCAGTATACAAGGGAAGACTGGTGGGATGAAATTGGAAGATAAGTGTTAATGGTGGAACCGATGGATTAAATGGAAGGTGGAAGATCCATGGTTGAGTTAAGGTGTCTGTAGAAGGATGAAAGACCACCACTGTTAGAAAAATAGTGACGGAGATGGATGAAGGATGGTGCCAAGGGCTGTGTCGTGAAGATAGGGGAACGGTGGCACCGCTTGGGAAATCGGTGAAACCACTAGTAGCCAGTTGTGGTGAGACCAATGGTAGTTGAAAACAACATCAGTATATGTAGTAGGTGATATGTGGGGTTGTTTCCATGAGACGTCTCACAGATAGGGTATTGGTGAGACAGATAATGGATATTGGTACCATGATGCACCACTAGGTAAGACCAATGCTGAAGGGATTAAATGGGTGGAACTGTCAATCTCATGTTGCTACCAACAGTCTAAAAAAATTGTGTTATTTGTGATTCAACACTAAAATTGAAATAAAAAAATAAAATTGAAACTTATGTTAATTTTAAATGTTTAAATAACTGATTAATTAAAAATAATGAATTACAAAATAAAACTAATTAATTAAACTAAAAATAAAAACTAAAAATAAAAAAAAAGAGACTAGATTAATATTTAAATTAAAACTAAACAGTAAAACATAAAATTTAGTTTATTAATTGTAATCACATATATTAATTAGATTAGTTAATGGTAAACTTACTTAAAAAGAAAAATTTATGGATTAAAATTGAAAATAATGAATTAAATAACTAAATATGAATAAAATGATAAAGGAATGGGCTGTAGAGAGTGAAGTGAAAATACATCGGCAACTCATTATGTCAACGACATTTTAAAAAATGCATGGTAAACTGACCACAATAGTGTAAGGGTGATGAAAAACTATGTGAGTCTCACTGATAGACTAAAAACAATTGTCATTGACTTAAATATTTTTAAAAATCAACATAGATTTAAAAAACTAAAAATTTAAAAATCCAAATTAATTAATTAACTAAATGAAAACATAAAATTAAGAAAACACATTATTTCATTAAATTAATTCTCAAACTTTTTTCATAATTAATTAACATAATAATTATAATTAACAATTAATAATGTTAATTTATTTTTAGTGAATCTAAATTAAATGATAAAATATTAAATTAAAAATAAAATTAGATAATTGAAAATAAAAATGAATAATTGATTAAATAATAATCATATCATGCAACTAAAAATTAATGAAAATATAAACCACACAACTAATTAGTAAGTCATTAAATTAGAAAAATTAGATAGATTAATTTAACTATAATAGAGGCTAATATTATATAATTAATTATAAAAATTAATTAATTGATAAATTTAATTATAAAAATAAAAAAAATTATTATCTAGGAAAAAGTCAAAGATTAATTATTTAAAACATTAAAAATTAATTAAAAATATGTGGAAAACTATCTAAAAATAAGGCCACATAATATTACTCCAACACATAAATGTTTCTTCCTCAAACAATCCCATGATTTATTTACTTTGAAAAAAATAGAATATTGTTTTATTATTCAGCTCAAAATATAATATGTCCAGCAATTTGAAACAGAGGATAGTAACGTATCAATAGGCTTTTGAAAAAAAGTTTTAAAATCAAGTCTTTCCAAGAAAAATACTCAAAGGGTCATAAAGATAGCCAAGATTCATCTATCAAAGAAGGTTTCATGCCTCATATGTGATACTGTTTAATAACTCATTTCTATCTAAGCTTATATTCTAAGTCTAATAGTGACAATAGGCTAAATATATGTGGAATTAAAAACATAAATATAGGAACTTTGTACATTGATTTTTCACCTAGGTTCCAAAATTAATTAATTAATTTTTTTTGAATTGCCTTATTAAAACAAATTAATTGGTTCTCATATAAACCAATTTTTTACTTCATCATTTGGTATTCATTATTTCCCTCACCTTAATGAACTTTTTTTTGACCCTAGACACTTTATTCAATTTTTTCCAAGCTATGTATCATGTGCTAAGAACTGTGCATGTGCACTTATTCAATGTGTATAGAGGGCTTATACTTAACAGAAACACACTCAGCATCTAAGGTCTTAGAGATTCACTATGAGATCCCAAATGCCCTAATTAATCTAATTTCAAAAGATCTATACAAAAACCATTTAAATTGGTTCACTAAAGAGATTATGTTTTATAAATTAAAAATAAAGTGAGTCCCCTAGAAAAGTATTCAAACTTATATTTCCTAGGGTTATGATTTCAACTACAGAAATAGATACCCTATATAACTCTCGAAAGTAGTTCCTAACCAAATTTCAATAAATCGCTAAGTATCTTCAACCAACAATCATCCACCCACATTAATTTTAGATTTCATGCAAATATTAACAACCTACAAGGCACTATCCTTAGGTATGACTCATTGGAGAAATAGTATAAATCCTAAAACTTTGAAAGAAATGTGAAAACATACCACCATCTTTTAACCATTTTTAAGATGTAGTAGGGCTTTGATGGGATTTAATTAAGCACAGTTTAGTTCATTTTAGACTTGAACCCCTCCCCCATACTTAAAACAGAAATTTTTCCCCAAAGTTGAATTCCAAATATGGAGAAAAACAATTTAACAGTCAGAGTTCAAAAATATTTATCATTTAAGAAGATTAATGACTTGTAAATGGGTCTTAGTGAAGTTCATAGAATATGAATTTGTCACAATAATTATTTTAACAGTAGGTTCACAATAAAGTACATGCATTAACATTTATCAGAGTAGAAAAAAATTTCAATATTGTTCAAGAAAAATCTTGTAACTTGTGTAGGTTCACAGTGAATAAGGTGAATGCATTATAATAGATTAGGTTCAATAAGATTTTCAGTATAAAAAACAAAGGCATGCTAAAAACCTCAACCTATACAAGCATATTCATGAAAACACATTTTTAATCTTCATGCCCCCCACACATAATTTCTACAATGAATTGATTTTACATTAGTGAGTTTCAATTTCCCTCAAAGAGGAACATGCATATTGTTTTTTATAGGATAGCAACATGTGAAGAAATATTTTCTATGAAGTGAGTGTGCAGAATTTTTTAAACAGAAAACATGAGACAAATACATGTCAGAATTTTTCAGCAAGAAGACAAGTAGGAAACATATATGCAGTACAAGTAGAATTTTTTTAGTAACATAAATTGTCTCCCTGACACAACCACCAATGAGTCACCAACAATGGTGTATAGGTATCTCAGGTGCATAAGTGATTCAATGACTCACCGATTATAGTGTAATAGTGACTTAACAATGAATTTTTATAAAGTGAATAAGAAAATAAAAAATTAATAATGAAATTAAAGTACATCCCTAAATTTGTTTTTCATTAATCCTACAACATGGGATTTTAAATCCCTTATGACCCAGTAGTAGCATCCTAACATAGAAAACATGAACTGGGAGAAAGAATAAAGAAACAACAATAATTGAAGAAAAACAGAGTATCGAGAAATTTTATTCAAATTCAAAAAATAAAACAACAAAAAGGACAAAACAAGAACCATGGGTTGCCTCCCATGTAGCGCTATGTTTAAAAATCTTCATCTAGACTTACCTAGAACTAACTGTAATCACTAAGTGGATGTGTTTTACTGAGTCAGAACCACTACATGTTTTTAGCCCAATTGTTTTTATTATAACAATGAAATTTTTGGGGAAAATACATTGAAAAACAAAAACCAAACTCTCATCACCTGAAACAACCCCTAAGTATCACCCTTTAATAGTTTTGGGCATGTTTCTATCAAAATCTAGATTATATTAAGATTTATCAACATTTAAATTCACATGAAGGGATATCATTGGACTAGGTACTCCTAAGGGCGTGGCATTGTCCTTACTACTATCTCTCTCAACATAAACACTAAAAAATTCAGTCTCATGGGTGCATGTAGGTGAATTGTGATTAGCAATTTCATAAAGGATATCAATTATGTGTTGAAAAAAATCCTGTATATTGGAGCACATATGTAATTCTCCCTCTAAAATACTATTAGTTTCAGGGAAAGATTCATTACCTGACTCAGTTGATGATTGAATTGATAGACATGGAAGAGAATTTTTTTATCACTAATAAATTTTAATTTAAAAATGTTATAAATACCTTCTAAAAGCTTCTCATTAGTTAACTCACACTCAATATCTACTGCTTCTAACAAATAAATTCTTTTACCATCATCAAGTTTGTGTTCAGCTTCTACATTATGTATTAGTTCAAAAAGAACATTTTCAAAAAGAATGTTTTTAATTCATCACAAAAAGATCATTTCCAGAGAATAAATGTTAAATTCTACATCAATAATGTCATATTTCAGATTTCTCATATTCAAAAATTTATTCCCATGTATAACAACACTATTCTGAATCTCACCACATAATGCTTCATAAAATTGATCAAAGTGAGAATAGAGAAATTTGAGCTCATTAGTGAGCCTTTATTAAAACAGCATACTTTCTCTTTATCCTCGTACATTTCAGAAATATTTGGTTTTACATTTTCGCAACATGGAGGAGATGTGTTTAGTTCATGTTAAAAAAATCAGATTCTCTGTTATCCAGTATAATATTCTCTTCCTGATTACTTCCCATTTCCAATTCAAGTTCATTGTTTTGGATTTCAATAATTTTGGGTGAAGAGTTCTTAATAACCAAGTTCTTATTTTTCCAATTTTTCTTCATCCCGAGGAATTTCATTCTCAAAACATCTAAAATATTGAGTTTTTTCAAGAGTTGGAGTCATGAAGTAAACTGAGCATTTTTTTCAATCTGTTTTAGTTCATTTTTAAAATTTTCCAATTAATCTTCATTAAAGTTAATTTTGAGATATTAAATGTTTTTTTCCTAATTCAGTGAGTTGGTTATTTAAAACATTAATTCAATAGAATCAGAATTTTCAAAGTAAGAGAGTTGTTGACTAGTTTCAGAATAACTATCCTCTTAAACATTATATTCAAATATTTTATAAACATTTTCCTTTTCATTCATCTGAGATTCTTATTGTTCATTAATCCTTCATTGTAACTCTAAGAGAAAGTTTTCTAATCTTTTCATTCTTGGATCTTACTCTTGAGATAATTGAAATTGAATTTCATGGATTTTATTAAACCAATATTTCTAAAAATCCTACCTATTATCCAATTATGTTTTAATAAATTCATGTTTAGCTAGGAATTCAAGACTAGATTCAATTTTTTCTCATTCTCTTCAACGTAAACAGCCTTTTGTGGCTAGATATAGACACACTGTAAGGAAGTGTGCCCATAACAACCTCAACAATCATAGTGTGGTCCATATTGATTCCAACTCTCATGAATTTCATTTTTTTTATGAATCGGATTAAACACACACACTTTAAACCGAACCAGCTTAAAATTAACTCAATTCATGAAGTTTTGGTGTTCAAGTTTTTTTAGAAATTTTTTTTAATATTTTATATGTTGTTTTTTATTTTATTTTTTAAACACTCAGAAGGTTGTGACACTAATTTTTGGGGTGACCAGAGGTCATCACATCCCTCAAAATTACATTTATTAACCTACATAGGTATAGTAGTGAAGGGTCAATCCATAGAGAAGGCATGTGAGTGCACAAAGGTTTTCTTATAACCCCCTCTATTATCAGTAGTGGGACAACATCTTATTACTTTTATATATTAATTTTATTATGTGGTACAAATAGGATGAGAAAACTAGGTTTATTAAGAAACTAAATTTATACAAAAGTAATTTTGAACTATATAGGAAATAATATATTAACCTACCAAGTAGCAAAGACTAAGAAGAACAGATCAAATGAATGACTTGGGAATTATAACTACTATAAAAATTAGTTGATTTCTTCACAACATTTTATTGAATCACACCTCGAGGTAAACTGATGAATTTCCCTCTCTAGGAAACTCAACAGACAAAAGATTGAATCTTGGAGTTCGTAACATGAGAATCAATGAACTTCTTGTGAAATTGAAAATGATATGCTGGAATTAAAGTCATCGTAAAACTCCAACTTATTAAGAAATTAATGCTTCAGTAAATGAATTCAATATTTACCTATCCAGTTGATCTTGAATTTATTAATTTTGAAAACAATTGAGGAGTGAGGAAATTAAACAGAGAGTCCTAAATCAATATTGCTGATAGAATATTATTCTGAAAAAATGTAATGTATATGAAGTTATCTAAAGATAGCTAAAGTTCAATTAAAATTCCCAATATAATAAAGTAATAGCCTAAGATAATTTTGATTTCAAACACTAAAAACATCCAAAAATAGAGTAATAATTTAACGATAGAGGGAGGAAGGACTCCCCGTCTACCATTTTTCTCTCTGTTTCATTCGTCTCCATCTCTTAGTGACTTTTGGATAAATCTCCACAAATAATCCTCTCTCGAAAGATGTGTTCATGGAATGAGAAAGAGAGTCCATCGAAATTTTGATACCACCCTTAGTTTAATCCCACTGTCATCTGTTGCACGTCACCACCACTTTTCACTAACTTCAAGTGTTCTTAACATGTGCACCACGCACATGCACTTTTTCATGGACCAGACTATACACTAGTTTTTCCCTTGTATCTATCTTCTAGTGAGTTAGATGAATTCACTTTGACGTATTATCAACTTTGGTGTGAACATGTACAGTAATGAAAAAAAACATTTAAAAAACAAATAATGTTAATTAAAAAATAGTTATCTTTTTAAATTAATGTTATATTACCTAGAAAAAAGATAATTAATGTTAATTAAGAAATATTTTAGTTGAAAATTTTTATTAATTAATAATATAACTTTTAATAATTAGAAAATTATTCATTTAATATTTAAATGAAGTTAGTATTTTAATAATGTTATATAATATTATCTTAGGGTATTTATTTATTTATTTTAATTAAATATTATTATAGAAATAAATGTATTTATTAAGTTCATAAACTATAATTATGTTAAATAATTAAGATTTAATTTATTTTTTATTATTAATATTAAAACTTTATTATATTTTATTTTAGATTGTTGTCACTTAATTTAAATTAATTTATTTATTTGAAAATTTAATTAATTTAACAATCTAAAATAAATAAATTAAATTACCATTTAGTTTAATCATTTAATTTAATTAGTTTAATATTTTATTTAATTTAAATATTTTTTATAATTTAGTTTTATTATTAATAATTTTTAATTTATTATTAAAATTTTTATTATTTTATTTTTTATTTAATTATTTGTTTGTTATATTTTTAATTTAATACCCCATCCAAATATTCTTCTTAGTACGATTAGGGGGAATGGTTTTTCGTGCTTCTAGGTCTTCTTCCTCCCGGCATCTAGCATAGGCCCGAGATCTTACAACTCCTCGCAGCTCACAGTAGATATCCTCAAGCGGCAGTTTTGGATTTTCAGATCTAGTCATGGCTTCGTTCTTGGCATGAGTGACTTCCTAAAAATACCTCAACAGTGGTGGTCAGATTTTCTCTATGCATCCAGTAGTGGACTTCAATAGTGACCTGTGAAGCTCCTATTGGACTCAGCCTCACTTCACAGTGACTCTTCGATTTAGCGGCGACATTACCTCCTTCGATGTGGTGGTTGTTCTTAAAATGGAGAAATGAGTGTTTTTATGATCTAAGAGATATGATCAAAGGTTTATAGGTGTTTTGATTTGAATTTTAGATCAGTATTAATTGACACTATTAAAGGATTTGAATCTGTGGTGATTTATGGGTTGAGTCAACATGGTCTAGGTAGTGGGATTCGAATCAGTTCTTGATTTTTATTTTTTTATGTAACGACTCATGTATTGTTCATATATGTTTATTTTTGGAATGAATGTGGTGATACAACGTCAGTACAAAGGATTTTTGGAACTATTGATGTTAGGGGTGGTGAAAGAAGTATTGGATCAGTACCAGTGGGTTGCAAGTGCGTCAGTAGAAGCGTACAAGGGATGACCGGTGGAATGAAACTAGAAAATAAGTGCTCAACAGTGGCACCGATGGATTGAATGGAAGGCAGAAGATCTGTGGCTGGGTGATGGTGTCAGCATAATGATGTATGAAAAACACCATTAAGGAAATAGTGATGGTGATAGAATATGGATGGTACCAAGGGTTGGGTTGCAATGATAGGGGAACAGTGGAACCGCTCCAAAAACCAGTGACACCGCTAGCAGTCAGTTGCGGTGAGACTTGTGGTAGATGAAAACAACAACAGTAACGGTAGCAAGGGATATGTAAGGTTGTATCGGTGGGAAGTCTCGCTAATAGGATATTGATGAGACAGAGAATGGATATCAGTAGTAGGATGCGTCACTAGATAAGACCGATATTGAAGGGAGTAAATGGGCGGAACTTTAAATCTCATGGTGAAACCAACAGACTTAAAAAATTACATTGTCAATGATTCAACACTTAAACAGTAATCATAAAATCAAATTAAAACTTATGATAAATAATAATGATTAAATAACTGATTAATTAAAAATATTTAATTATAAACTATATCTAATAACATAAACTAATAATAAAAAAAATAAAAAGAAAGTAGATTAATTTTTAAATTGAAACTAAAAAATAAAGCAACAAAGTTGGTTTATTAATTATAATCACATATATTAATTATATTAGTTAATGTTAAATTTATTTTTGAAGAATAATTTAGGGATTAAAATTGTAATTAAATAATTAAATAATTATATATGAATAAAATGATAAAAGAAGGTGAAGTAGAGAGTGAAGTGAAACTACATTGGTTACTCATTCAGTCACCGATAGTTGGAACAATTCAGGAGAGATTGACACCAACAGTGTACGGGCGATGCAAAACTATGTCAGTCTCACTGATAGACTAAAAACAAATGTCATTAACATAATTGTTTTTAACTGTAACATGAATTTAAAACCTTAATGATTTAAAAATCTAAATTAATTATTTGAATAAATGAAAACATCAAATTATAAAAACATTCTTTCAATAAATTAAATCTCAAATATATTACATAATTAATTAACATAATAATTAAAATTAATAATTAATAATGTTAACTTATTTTAATGAATCTAAATTAAAGTAAAACATATTAAATTAAAAACTAAATCAGATAAATGAAAAAAATGAACAATTGATTAAATAGTAAACATATCATACAACTACAAATTCAAGCAGATATAAACCACGCAACTAATTTGTAAGTTATTAAATTATAAAATATTGTCAGATTAATTAACCTGTTATAAAGACTAAAATTAAATTATTAATTATAAAAAATTTATTTATTAAACAAATTTAATTATAAAAATACAAAAGTGTAATTATCGAGGAAATTGTGAAGAATTAATTGATTAAAAAATTAAGAATTAATTAAATAGATGTGGAAAACTATATAAAAATAAGGCCACATCAGATATCCATACTTTGTTTTATAGTGCTTCTCTTCTTTGCACTATAGTTTTAGTATTTGTGCAAAATAATTAGATCAATAAAGATTAGTGGATTAATTGAGATGATCATGTTTTATTGTGAGATGAGTTAGGATATTCTTGGAAGGGATTTACGATGATTCAACTATAATTATGAATTTTATTTATGATTTACAAAATATTTACTTCAATAAATATTTATTAAATATTCTACGTGAATAATTTCATAGATTTAATATGATATATAATGTTTTTATATGAATTATTCATATATGAGTTCATGTGGTATTTCAATGGATTTAGTTTGATGTGGTTCCTCTCCCACGAGTAAATTTCATGAAAGGGTTGATTTATTCATAGAATTAATCTTATTTATAACCTAGATACTGTTAATTAGTGTGACATGAGGTATCTTATAACTAAATTAATCATATATGATGTATGGAAAAAGAATTTCATCTCATGTGAGTAACAGGAGATGATGCGCTTCTTCATACATGATATTATAAAGGATATAATCTTCTGTTTGGTGAACCGTGTCCAATTTCTTTCTTTATACTTCAATAATGGTTGAATATTTCAATGTTTATCTTCTAATAATTATTTTACACAATTTTCTAGTTCCTTCTCGACCCAATCTAGGACATTTATTTAGGCACTTCATCTTCTTCCATCATAAAAAAACAAAAAATCATTATGAAATATTTTTCATAAGTAGATCAAGACCTTCTATACTTTAGTATTTCTTTTATTCTTATAAACATTTTCAGAATTAAATCTCATAAAGTTAACATTTCATATTTATATCTATAAACGTAATACATAATTTGTGTAGATATGAATCACTCACACATGTTCCATGTGACTTTTCTCTTCATTATCAAAATTATCTATATGTATCAACTAAAATATCTTAGGAATCACTTAAATTATATTACTTATGCGTATATAAATATTTTATATCTATTGAAGGTATGAAATGTAAAGTTTATCGATTTATATGAAAAACATGGAAAACACAAATTATAAACTATTTTCATTTCTAAAGAAATCATTATATTAGTTAAATTAATAAGAACACATGATTTTAGACAATATTTATAATAATTTCAAAAAATATCCTAAGAAAAAAACTAAAATAAATTCTGTTAAAAAATTTAATTTATTGGAATTACCTAATTTAATTATAGAAAAAATATAATGTATTTTTAAACTTAGTCACTTCCATACACATAACTATTTTTACTCACAAGAAAATACCAAGAAAAAATCCCAAAACAATTCTCAATAAAAATAAGGAATTACAATTAAATTTTTACTACTATATAAATATCATGCTTCATATATATTTTTAAAGTCCCTAATTTTTCACTATTCAAAAAATTATATTCAATATAATGTTAACACTTGAGAAAATTTTATACCTAACATCCCATAAATATATGAAACTTCACTAATGGTATTTGAATAAGGATTTTCTCATTCTCAAGTGGAAGTATGGTTTTGTTGGGATTTAATCACTTTATTTCTATACATAACAGAGTAATAAAATTTTATCATTCATAAGGGCTTGGAAATAGGTTATCTATAAGTTAAGGCATGTGGTTATAATGTGAAATTAAAAGGCAAAAAGAGATGGATGGTCTCTTTAAAGAGTAATGAATTATGACATTAAATAATTACACCTCTATCATTCCACTCCAAATATTTACAACATCCCAAGATTTCCCTCTTATAATAAATATTCTCAAAACGAGAAACTATAGTGTATTATTCATTTTATACCTTCCATTTTTTTAATTTTCTTGTATATTTGTTTTCATTTATATAAATTTTTAATATTATTTTTCAATGTGTTTAAAGGGGGAAAATGTACCCTAATGAGTTTTCTAAACTCTCTCTATCCTAAAAAATAATTGCAGAAACACTAATTTTCCAATAATAAAAAATCCCTCTATTAAATCTCATGAAACATCTATTTTACCTAAAGTGTTTTCTTATGTAATCAAAATAGATCTAAATATTAATTTAGGTAAGAATTCAAATCGTATAATATGCATAACTAAAAATATACTCATGTATTCCAAGGGCGTAAATAATGTTTTTCTGTAATGTTTATCTAACATTAGATTTATATTTTGAGAGGGATTTAAAAAATGGAAATTCTATCATTTCTGACATTACTCATTTTATTTACCATTTTTGAAAAGAGAATAATATAGGGTTCTTGATTTTTAGACATTTATCAAAATAATAAATAAATATTGAAATATTCTAATTAATAAAAAATAGTGTAGAAGACCTCTCAGGGTAGTGAGGTTAGCATTCAAAAACACTTGTATAAAGGGGTTTCACATTTTATCAATGTTCAATAAAAGGTTGTTTTAAATGTAGGGAAGAAAACACATTTGAATTTTATTTTTAATATTTTTATACTCAAATTATTCTATTTTATTAAAATTTATTAATAATTTTAATTTCCCAAGGTATTCAGTCAGGGTAATGAAATTCTAAAATCACTCCCAATAATATAAATTTATATTAAAACCAAAAACAACTTGATGTCACTACCCCAAAAATAAAATTTATTACAATAATTTTTAATTAAGAACAAATCATGGAATAGGTTAGTTTAGTTTAAAAATAAGGATATACCCAACATATCTTATTGGTTAGGGTAAACTTCAGTTAGTCTAATAGTTTCTACCTTTTATAAAACAATATGAAAAAATTATTGAAAATAGTGAAAAGGAAAGGTAAAAAGGGTTAATATCCTGATTCAGACCACCAAATGGCAACTTGGATTTTTCACATCCTCTATTTAGGTAGTTTTGAGTGGTCATCTATATATTATTGAGGACATTGTTTCTGTAATTTTAACCACCTCATCTTCTTCCACCTAATGTGCTTAACTTTTCACCTAATATATAGAACCCCATTGATGGAGTACTTATTCTAAATATTTAACAACCCATACATTTCATACCTATATATTACATCTTAATGAAATAATTTTAATTCCATAACATATTGATCTATGATAGAATCACAAAGGTTTACATTATTTGGAAACTGCGATACATAAACCATAGGTTTGAAAGAGATCTTCATCATCTCCTACATGGTTCTTAGAAACTAGGACACTTCTTAGAAACATAATAAATAAATAAAATCTTAATAACATAGGGAAATGAAAAATATGAAAGGGTGAAAATAAAAACTAAGTAAGGGTAAATAATAGAAATATTAACTATCACTAAAAAATTAAATCGGTGTAAATATATAAGAACATTATATTAAAATTTTAAAACATACCCAATATATTATAGATCAAAATATTTAGTCGTGGAACAAATTTTGGTTATTCATGAGACATTAGTAATATTGGAATTAAATAACATAATACATTAGATCATAGAATTGAAATAAACCATAGATTCATGTAATGCACATAAGCATATAAAATCATTTCTTTATAGTTAAGGATCACTGTGAATACTATCAAATTTGATAGGGATTACTCCCCAAAACATCATATTTAACATTTTTTTCCAATACTAACATAGCAGATAGAGTTAAATAATAAGCTGAGTTCATTCCCCTTTCATGTTCTATTTATCTCATGAGATATTCATCATTATCAAATTCATTATAGGGATATATAATTCAAGTCCCAACTTAACACAAGAAAAAAACAAAATATATTTTTATATAAGATCATAAAAAATTCATCATATCATAACTCATGAAAAGGAAACATGGTTCATAAATATTTCATCATGGAATAACCCATGTGAAAGAAATGAGTTCAATAAAATTTTAGCAATTAATTATAGCATAACATATGGAAAAAGAGCATCCAAAATATATTTTCATCATAATTATAAATAATATAAATAATAAATTATGATGGTATCATTGAATCATGTCAGTAGAAAATATTATGAAACATTAAAGGATGTCATCTGATAGGGAAATTATATTTTTAAATATCACTTAAAACATTTATTAAGGAAAATACATTTTCCACTTTGAAATTACTTATCTAAAATAACTAAAACTCCAAATATTGAAGAAATAATTTTCCATGAAGATAATATTAGAAAATTGAAAATTAATATTCATGTCATTGATCTATCATGATTATGGGAAATTCTTTTCATTCCATATACATTGAAACAAATAATCTAATTATATTTTCTTGGTTAAAAAGCACAATACCTCATTTGAAAAATGAAAAGAGTATTCTTTTTCACAATTTCTATATGAAGTAAAAAATGGGTAGGAATGAATTCAAAAAATAAATACCGAATTTTAAAAACATTATTGAAAACATTTTTAGACGATATAGACATGGAAGAGAACAGATTTTCTATTGAATAGGGAAATAAAGTGGGATTTCATTAAAAATAGTTTATAATATATTGAGTTCTTAAAGAGATTAAAATGAATGTAAACATGTAATTTCTAAAAATAAATATAGTCAAATAAAGTTAATTATTTTCTTGAGAGATATACCAACATTTCTTTAATTTAACATTATTATAAACAATCCCGATAAACAATGAGATTATGACATAAAACCATTACCACATTGGTAAAATTTAAATCATAAGCCCCATTAAATAATGAAAAAAACAAAAACCTTAAATATTTTTAATAGAATTAAATTTATAATATAACACGGTAAAGGAGTAGTATATAAACCACACAACATAACTAACTGGTGAATATGGAATATCTCTTCAAGAAATAAAAGTGGGTCTAGAAATCCATTACCTCGAGTTCCACTTGATTTAAAATGAACTTTGTCCAAATGTATAAAAATTTTCAATTTATTAGGATTCTATACTAGATTAATTTAAATTATTAAAATATCATATAATATCCACTTATACTATTTCAATACCAATTTATTTGTTATTCTCTATTTTGAGTTTCATTTTTGAGTACTAAAAAATTCATGTTTTCATAAGAATTCCAATTTGTTTCTTCGAGTCCTTGTAATTTAGAAATTGATCAATCATCTCTAGGATTATTATCCAGAAATATCTATGTTATATATTGATATTATATATATGTATATTCATTTATAATATTTAGAGATAGAAAAATTAATTACATTTTTTATGGTGATGGTAGGTTATCCGTACATATGAACATTTTCCACCTTTTGATGGATTGAATGAAAAAAGGTAAATAACAATTCATCTTTCCAGAATCATTAATATATCATAAAAAGCTTATCTATTTATCAAATCAATACTTATTACCAAATATTTAATACATAAATAACGAATAAATCACATCGTTGTCTGGATGTGGTAGTTCACACATACACACCAGTGATGCTGTCATTTTCCAGCATATTATAAGGTAATATGTTATATATGATATTATCATTAAAGAAGAATAATAATATCATAATATTGAATATAAATATTAATCCCATCATAGTATCATTACAAAAAATATAGTGATGAAAAAATGAATAGAATCACATTGTGAAGACGCTATGTTGTAAGTGCGCACAAACGATAATTTCACTTCCCATTTGTCGGGGAAGAGGGTGGATAATGGTGGTTTAATAATCATAATAAAATTTTACTATATTTATAATACTTAATTTAATATTTTTTGATAAATAACAAAGATTTATATGAGGTAAAATAATAAGTAAAAAAGAAAGTGATCAGTTAAGGTGATTACATCTTCTTTGAAATAACTCCTTTGGATCTCCTCTTATGTATCCTAGTGTTAGACTTTTGGGAAGACCCAAACCAGTTGAATGTGAATAAGGAATTGGATAAGATAAATTTGTATCATTTAATCAATCTATAAGGATCCATGTGGTGTAATTAATAGAAGGTATGGGTTCTCAATAATAAATGAGAATAGGGGTACTCATGGATTTTTTTTTAAATGATTAAAATATAAAAGAATCATTCTCTATAAAAAAATTCCAGATGGAAAAATATTCTAATATGAGGTAACGTTTTATTTAAATCAAATCAACCAATATAATATTTATAAGTTTAACTTGTTTTTTAATATTATATTTTAGTTTAAACCTTTAGTAAACATATATTAATAATAGTTGTTGTAATATATTTTTCACTCTAAAATGGTTATAATTTAACTCAAAAGGTATCAATTGAAACATAACTGTATAAGTTTTCAAATTTTAGACCATATTTTATCCATAATTTAATTTTTCATTTTTTTTATTATTTTATGTAATTTTATAAAAAATAATTTTCATAAAATATCAATGTTTTCACTTTTGACACAATTCATTTAATTTGACCTTAAATTCACTTAGACAAATATTTATATTTAATACAACAATTTTAAAAAAAATAATATGTTATATTTATCTATAAAATTCATTTAAACTATAAATAACTAAAATTATGTTACTTTTTATATTTTCAAAATCATTCATTTTATTTCCATATTAATTGAAAAAATATTGTTTCGGTGCTGCGTAAGCATTTAAGATAATTATATAATCTTTAAAAACTATAAATAAATTATACATAGGAACAAAGTTTAATTATTCTCAAAATAACCACTATTATTATTTCGTAACTTGTTTTTCCTATTGTCAACTCTTCATAGATATTTAAAAGTAAGACAGAGAAATTTGGAATTTTTCATTACTTTAAATATTATTTTGGTCATTTTCATGGGCATGTGTCCATTAAACATTTAAATTTAGAGACTATTATGATAACTATATAATTAAATTCATCCCATAAAAATTAATATGAGAAATAAAGACCTTAACATTTATTATTAACCTAGGATTCCAATAGTTACACATTACCAATGTGATAATGTTTACCAACATTACTATTTATAATTCTTAAAAATTAAAGGGACCTATTTAAAAAAATTTAACCTACATATTAAAAGTATTATATATTTTTATATAGATTCAATCTCAATAAGTGGTATAATCCAATTTTAATATAAATTCATAAAAAAAGAAAAATATTTTTAATAAAATTGTGTTTTTAAAAATGAAAATAAACATATAACAAAATCATGAATACATATAATTAAAATAAAATAAATTTTATTGATATAAATAAAATTAATTTCATGTAACATTAATACAGAATTCAAACTATAATGGGACTTTTATATTACAATATTTAATGAAAGTAAATAATATTATTTGAAAAACCAATATATTTTTAATATTCTATGGAAAAACAATCATTTCAGAAAACCATAAAAATTTCACCTTCAATTAGTTTTTAAATATTTATTTCAAAAATTATGTTAATTTTATGAAAAGAAAATTAAAATTGTAAAAAATAATTACAATTTCAACAAAACAATTTAATCACACAAATTTTTAATACAATAAATTATGAACCATAAAATGATTTTAATAAAAAATTGTGCACTTATTTCTTAACAATTTATCAATAATTCGTTATAGATTAAGAAAATTATACATTTATTTGATAATGTGTTTACTCGTATTGATACCTACCAATTCAATGTTGAGGTTATTGTAATATTTTTAATGTATATCATAATTTACATTAACCTAGTTTTATCTTATCGTATATACTATTTAACAAAATGTTCACCCTTAAAAAATCTCATAGTGTTAAATATCACCACTATCTATAAATTTCATAGCCACAATTTGAACTTTTTCTTGATAACCATGTTTTTGAAATTTGAAAATTTATTTATAAAAATCCTAAATTTTAAAAAGGATTAATAAAAATTCATTTTAAGGAGATGAAAATGGAAATATGAATGTCATCCAAAAAAACCAAAAACTATTTTTCTAAAGAGGATAAAATTAATGGGAAGTGAAAATATTGACATAGAGAATAAGCTTAATTCCTAATGACTAATAGAGGGGGATATAGAACATGGTCTGGGAAAAGTTAATGACAACAAAACCATAAATATGTCTTCGTAGAAAAGACCATCTATTGATTGAAAATTTTGTTACAAATACAAAATTTTATTTTAAAACATTTATCCTAAATTTGGGGGTTCCTTTTACTGTCATGATAAGAAACATGATAAAATATACTTACGTGATTTATTCCCATGTTATAAGAATAATTTCACCCTGTTTTATGCTTCCATAAATTTCCACTTCATATTATACTCGTGGAAATGAATATTCAAGATGGTTTTATTTATTACTGAAGCACTAAAACTAAATTTTAACGGGTCATTATATACAATAAATAATGACAATTCATTCCTCTTATCCCTATATATTTATCAATACCAAAAATATTATAAGTATGTATCCCATATAATAATCAACACTTTAACCTCAAACAATGATTACCAAAGTTCAACTTAATCTATGGCATGAGTAGTTAACCTCAAAACCCTTCTAAAATATATCTAACCAAATTCATAGTCCAAAAATTTATTAAAAAGGTCACCAATATCTAGAATAATATTATAATTAATCCCCCAAATAATGTATAGTATCACTTAATTTTTCATACCAAATATTGGAACACCTTGATCATATATTCTTCTGAAACATATTAATAACATGAATTACGGGAAAACCATAATGAAAACATCCATGATTACAAAAAATAACCCTTCCCTCATTAATTAGATAAAATCAAAGATTATTGAATATATTCTACAAATCCAACCAATTTGTAAACTCTATCAAAGATAAGAATAACCAATTTTTCATCAAATCAGTAATCAAATTTGAGGTCCTCAATACAAACCCATTTACATTGTCAATAATATGTTTTTATAAACTAAACATTATTATTTAAACTTTAGGAACACATTAAGGATTCTATTTACCTTAATCAATAGTTTTTATACAAAATATCATTGTTATATATAATAAAATTTAACGATCACAAATACAATTCTAAATATTCTTATAAATATTTTAATAAAAAACCATTTCAAAATAAATAAATAAATATTTTAGGATTCTTATAGTCCGAAAACCATAGCAAAAATACTTCTGTAATATAATTATTTAATTCCAATACATAAGCTCCTCAATAATTTCTCCTTATTATTAAATAATTAATGAGGATTCATCATTTTATTCCTTAATACCTCCTTCCTTTCATTTATCATTTTCAGTCTCTTTACCATCATTAGTATTACCTTTATGCAAATAACCCTGATGATCCTATTTTTGAGATTTCCCCTTAGAAAATTAATTTTAATAATTCACATAGTTTCTATATATAAAACATTTATCCATTGCTGATAACATAGGGAAACAATTATTATCATCCATTTCTTTGACCAAATTTTTATTTCTACTTGAAAAATACTGTATCTATGTTTATATTTTTAAAACGAAAAATATATTATCATTTTCTTGAGATATTTACAGGGGTATTCTTCTAAAAAAATGTCATGTAAAAACTAAATCTTCTTCCATCTATATCCTTGTTAAAAAATTATTTTTATCTTATTCAGTGTGTTAGGGAGCTCACTAAAGTTTATATTATTAATCATATAATAAGATAAATGATTATAAATAATCAAATGGATTCTCATTCAAACTACTATTTCAATTTTTGTCTCATAAGGACAATCAGTCCATTGACTATCACATTATGTGTTGTGAAAATTACTTCAGCTTCCATCCATTTAATAAAACTGAAAACCATAGTGTGAAGAACAATAATCATAATGGAAAACCATATAATATTGAAGTATCATTTTTAGAATATATAAATAAAAAAACCATATTTTAAAATTTTAATACCTTTGGTTTAACCTAGGTAATTAATCTTTATAATCTTTACAAATCCTTCATAATTATATATAAATTAAATGTGAGTTAATCCAATAATATCCTTTAAGAGTGTTGAACTAAGTGTGTAGCAAGGGGAACTCATAGTGCACCAGAATGTTGTTTGAGATATAATCAACCAATGATTTTTGAGGTTATTACCCCTAAGTTCATCTATGTAAAAACCAAATCAACTTCTAGTATCCAGATATAAATGTTTTTCTAGTAAATCCACAATCCTTTCTTTAGAAAAAAATAATTTTTTTGTACGTAGGATTATACAATGGGTCTTTGATAATGTTTTATCATCCAAGATTCCAATGGTAAAATAATAATTTTTATAATAACACTAAATAAATACATAGATTTCATACATAGATATTACATCTAAATATATGGATGTTGAATACATACCATCGATATCCATTCTAAAATCATTCAGTTTTAGTGTCATTTGAAACATTGATACCTAAAAAACGGGTTCATACAATATCTACATCATCGCTAACTTAGTTATTATAAATAAAACATCTTTTAGACACATTATACATAAATCCTTTATTCATAACATTAATAAAAAACATAGAAGAAATAGTTATCTCAGGTTCCCAATAATGGAAAATAAGGGAGAAACCACTCATCACATAAACATAACATGATCTTAAGGGTATTGAAACACGATAATAATATTTTAAAAGTATACCCTACATATAATAGATCATAATCTTGGTTCATTTCACAAATCATTTATGTTTATAAGACATGATTCATAATGGAATCAAATAATGTTAGAAATAAGAGGATAACATTGACATAACATATAACTTTATAGAACACATATAATCCTAGAAAATAATTTTGTTTGTAGACGAGGATCAAATATAAGCCTCTAATATAAAATTGGGTTCACACCCTAGACTATTATATATGTTATGTTCCACTCCCATGAATATTATAGTGGAATAAGTCCTTTATTTAATTAGGATCAGTCAAAATTTTAGTCGTTTTTATCTTATGAGATATCAATATTTACCCAATTTATTAGAGGGATATTTAATTCTTGGCCCACCTATCACATAATGGAAACATATAAATGAATTCCAAAATATCATATAAAATTAATCATATCATAACTCATGAAAAATAAATGCGGGTTCACAAACATTTCATCCTAGAATAACCAGTGAAAAATAAACAGGTTTCAAAAACATTTCGTCAATTCATCAAAGCATCAACCATGGAAAAGGAATGGGTTTCATAAATATCTTGTCATAATAATCATAATTTATCCATGTCAATAATATTGATGGTATAATTGAATCATATCCCATGTAAAGATTTCAATTATCAATGGATGTCATCTTATAATGAAAAATTCTTATAAAATATCACTTGAAACATTTCTTGAGAAAAATACACTTCTCAAATTGAAATAAATTATTTGGAATCTAGATATTTCAAAAATAGTATTGAAATATATGTCTTTAAAAATATCCATAATAAAATTTTAATTCATCTTTAAATCATTGAGTATTCATGATGGTGGTAAATCGTTTTAATGTATTATATGTTAAAACAATGATTCCATTCACATTTTCATTAGAAAAATCAAATGTACCTCATTCAGAAAACCATAAAAATATTCATTTTATAAAATTTTCTTAAAAGTGAAGTATTGGTAAAAATGAATTTAAACAGTCATTGCATAAGATTAAAAACATTCATGAAAATATTTTCAGAAATCATGCACATGTAAGAGAAATGATTTCGGAATGAAGAGATAAATAATGTTAGTTTTATTTAAAAAAATTATTTATATATTTGGGTTATTAAAAAAAGGAAAATAAAAAGAAAATGTGTGATCTCAAAAAATAAGTAAATGAAATGAAATTTTAGGTGTTTTAATATTTATAGGACACAATGTTTCATCAATGTAACTTAATTATAAACAATCCTGGTAATTAATTATATTGTAACATAAAACCCTTACCTAATTGGTAAATCATGAATCATAAGACTGACACAAGAATAATGTAATATTAATCATTAGATATAATTAATATAATTATATTTTTTATATGTCATTCCAAAGGTTTATTATATACACCACAAAATATAAATGAGTAGTGAATATGTAATATATCCCCTAAAAATAAATGTGAGGCTAGAAATCCTTTACATTGAGTTATATATTATTTACAATAAGTATATCCTGTAATATAATAAATTAATTTTTTTTAATTTTACACCACATTTAATAATATATATATATATATAATATCATATAATTTCCTCTTATATTATTTCAACACCAACTTATTAATAATTCCTAATTCAAATCGTCACTTTCGGCTGTTAAATGTTTCTTTTTTCTAAAAGAGTTCAATTTGGTAGTTTTTGTCCACGTACTTTGATAATAGTAAAATTGTATCCATAATTTCAGTCAAGTTATAAATATAATATATTTTCTTTGTATATATATTTAGTTTCATCTATTAATGTTAGAAATAGAAAAATAAATTACACCATTCAAAGAGACAGTAGGTTGTTCGTATGTAGGAACATTGGTTTAACATTTTAAATAATGAATAAAACAAAGTTAAATAATAATTAACCTTTAAATAATATTTATTAATTAATATACATCATATATATTAATCAAATCCACACTTATGACCATCTATTAAATGATTAAATGAAAAAATATCACATCACTTCATGGAGGTGGTAGTCCTCACAAACACATGAGCAACGTTATCATATTCCAATGGATTGGAAGTTAATAATGTAGATATGATTTTTTTAATTATTTAATCATAGTTATTTCTTAAATATCATATATAGAATATATTAACCATAATAACACCCGTCCATAAAATATTTTTATAAAACAATTTAGTAAATTGGTACCTAGAAACACTAACCATATATTTAGAATAATAAATTTATTATTTTAGGACAAATGCTATATATTTATAGGACGTAAAATAATAATTTAAAATAATGTTACTGATTATGGTGATTGACTCTTAATTGAAATAACACATTTTAATATCTTCTTAAGGATAATAGGTTGGTATTTTGGTAAGATCAAAACCTCTAGATTGTATCTAAAGATTATGAGAAGATAAATTGGTTAGTTTTAGTAAATATATAATTCTCAATATTATGCAAAGTAATGAAATAAGGGGTTCTATTTTATAATTTAGGGTTAGGGAACTCTTGGAATTTCATAATATATTAAAATATAAAAAAGAAATTCTCTAGAAAAATGAGTCCAAATTACTAGATATTAGAATATATTATAGGATTTTATTGAAATAAAATAAAATAATAAAATTGATTATAGGTTTAACTGGTAATTTAAACCTTATATTTTATTTTAACCCCAAGTAAGCCTATTTTAACCTTAACCATTATAACATATTTTTCACTCATAAAGGATTATAATATTTTATATATGGTGAAAATTAGATGAAAAATACAAAAGAGATAACAGTTTCTACAACATATTATATACTTCCTCCCCCTTCAATATTTTTATATAATTTAATAAAATATTACATTCATAAAATATCATTAATATCATTTTCAACTCTATTCATTTAATTTGACATTAATGACACCAAGACAGAGATGGAATTAAAATATAATCATTTAATACATTAGTAAAATGTTATATTCAACTAAAAAAATTCATGTAACAATATAAATAACTCCAATTATAGTGATTTAATACATTCAAAATCATTAATTTTTTTTATATTAATTGAATAAATAATTTTTCTATGTTGCATAAACATTTAACATACATACATAATTTATCAAAATTAAAATTGGATTATCATAATTAAAATAATTTCATTATACTGATAATAACCATTAATATTCATTCCTAAATATCTTTTGTCCCTAAGTGAATAAGTAAGAGAGATTTAAAAGAAAGAGAGTGAAATTTGTTATTTTTATTTACTTTAAATATTATATAGGATAGTTTCCTAGATAAGTTATCCATAAAAAAATAAATTTTCAGTCTAATATTATAAGGGTAAAATTATATTTATAAAATAGAAATTAATATTGAAAATGGTGAAATTGGAATTTATTTCTAACCTAGAAAGTAATGACCCAAACATTCATTAATGGAAATCCCTATTAATCTAATTAAGTGTCTCTTTATGTAAAATGTTTATATAAAATGTCAAATTCTTTGGTTTTTTTTAAGAATTGTAACCGTTGAAAATATAACTGTTGAATAGTGATCACATGATTAGTATAAATATAGGGTTTTAACAAATCCAATTTACTCAGACAAAGGAAGCGATGGACTCATCCAGTAGATGTGCCCCATAAGAAGCCCATTTGTCAGAGCTCGGAAATGAGGTTGCATCTTTGGGAATCTCTCTTGACTAATCCCAAGCCGAGATTGAATATGTTAAGCTTGAGCAGGACCGCCTACAAGAGAAGTGGACGTTGATAGAGATTACCACCTGAGCAATGTTATCTGAGCCACCCCATGAGTTTGTCACCATCGCACACCTTAATCTTTGGCCTTATGAGAGTGTTATAAGGGGTATGTAACAAGACCACAACACTATGGTTATGTACATTATTTTGTTATATAATAATTAATATACATTCATTTTATTATTGTTACATTGTAAATATTTTTTAAAGCACAAATAATTTTTTTAGGTAATGTTCAACTAAGAAATATATTTTAATGAATTAGTTTATTTTTTTGAATTAAATAATATTTTAATAAAATATTATTATTGTTATTAAATTAATATTTTATTAAATATAAATGGTTATGTAATTTTAGGAATGCAATTGTAATTTTTATTAAGGTTTGAAATCCATTTTTGTCAAAACCCGTGAATTGTCTATAAATGTCAGTTTTTATTTTAAAATTAAAAATTAACATATTTATAAAATTATTTAGACAAAATTAATATTATTTCTTGAATTAGGACGTCAAAATTATCCAATGGTGAATTTTTCATAATTTTCTGAGACAGTCAAAATTTTGGGTAAAAATTAAATACCGTTTAAATATATAATGTGTTATATGACATCAAAATGACCCAATAGTGATGTAATAAAATACTATAAACTTTATTTTCGGACAACATATTTTTTACCATTAAAATAATGTGATTTTGGTTTTGTTTTATGTATTTTACAAATCTTTAGTGGACCCTTCAAGACTTCTTTAACATTTTGTCTTTTAAAATTGTATTCCTTGGTAGTGTGACTCACCCCCACATAAGCAGCCCCATTATTTTTAAAAGTTCAGAATTTAGCCTTATAGAATATTTTTTTCCAATTCCTATTTCCAAAACCCATGGGAAAAACCATGGGATGGTTTGTGTTTTGGATTATTTTAATGTGAGGTGTCCCAAACCTAAATAATAAACAATTCCCTCACCTTCCCTATATAAACCCACCCAATATCCCACTTCCTCCTCATTCAAAGCCTTTAGAGTTCATCCAAACTCTTCCCTCCACTCTCTAGAATCCTCCCAAGGTTCCCCAATCTCCCAATAAGCCTCTCTCAAGCCTCTCTCAACCCATTGAAAGCACACTTACAAATATGGGTTTTTCTTCCTTTCTCATTTTTGTCCAATATTCGTTAAATTGTTATACCTTTTTAGTTTCAATTATAAATGTTCGTGTATGGTTTTTCACCTCAAACATACTAACCTATTTATGTTTGAATAATGGTATACCCCTTTCTCTCTCATTAAATGCCTCCCATGTACACACGTTACTATGCTGAAATTCTGAAAAGAATTTCCCCCTCCTCATTTACAATCAAGAAATTATTTTGTATCATGAATCTAAATTCCATTACATTTGTTTGGACTTGTATCTTTATGACCCCCTTAATTTCCATGTCATGTAAATATGATGAGAAACCCCTTTATCTCTCATGAACCATTTTTATGAGTTCTTATGTCAGGTTGTTATGCTGTCGACATTACACCGTGTTTTTCCAAGCTAGAGTCATTGTGTAGGGAATACCATGCCCATTTATCTATCAAGGGTATTCACCTTTATACACATTTGGTTATTTTTTAAAGAGTTTCAAGTATGTTTTCTGCATTTTTTTATCACTGAATAAATTATTATGTTGAATAATTAAATGTTTTATGATCCATGTGGCACACCTATCCATGAAATGAAATGTTTAAGAAGGGTGCGCCCTTATAGAACTCCAATGCATTGGGTAATGTATAGTATCATGATACATCATGTGAAATGGGTGTTTACTCATGATAATTCAAGTGCAACGAGGGTTTACTCGTGCTTCATGTGTAATGAGGGTTTACTCATGCTCCATGTGCAATGATCATTGGCTCATGCTAATTCCATGTTAAGTGTTGTTGCAACATTTCCATGTTATGTTTATCATTATTTATCATGCTCTTATGTTTATGCTTCTCTTGTGCTCTACTGATTTTCCTATTGTCTAACAAGTATTGTATTCCTCATGTTATTCCATGATTATTCCTTTACTAGGCGTAAAATCTCACCCTTTTCTTATGAAGTCCTCAGGTTATCCCATGAAATTCTATATATGAGGGAATGTAGGGGTCATGTAAAGGAAGTTTTCAATAAAGAAGTTGTGTTTCATGTTTTAAGTTGTTATGTAATGATCCTAATCCCCAAAGACACTAGACCTCTTGATCTTTTATTTTTTATCTAGTAAAGTTTATGCAATAAATTAAGTTTAATTGTGTAATAAAAAGCATGGTCGTCATAGTTTCTATTAGAGGATTGGTTTAGTTATTTTTGGTATTAGGATTAGAAAACCCTAGTAAAGAATTTGATACAAGACTATGTATAATAAAAACATCCATATGTTTTGGTGAGTATTGAGTAAGTGGTTTATCAAGAAAATACATCCTTGTCTGGATACGAGCAGGTAGAGGCGTCTCTGACACAGATGTATCCTAGGGGTAAAACCCGAAAACACTACTTTGAGATAGACTTGAATGGGGACTGGTGCACAAAAATGGGCCTTGCTTCACTCTTGGTTAAGACACTCCCAAGGTATATTCTTTGTTAAATTCACATACTTAGTATAAACCATTATTAAGGGATAAAAAAATTCCCTATGAATATATGTTAGAAAGTAGATCATGGATAACATAGACTGACGCAAATAAATTTATATGTTAAGGAAATAAGAGTTATTTATGAGTCATCAGTTTTTTCCTTGTGTTACTGCTAACTTTTCTTTTATTCCAGCCAATGGCCGTTAATAGGAGGACTCGGCCTAACAACCGATGTGAAGATCAATGTGATGACTACACTAATGAGATGCTCAATCCAATGGGAGCACGTATCACAAACTTTGTCACGCTTCTCTCTCAACTAACTCATGATTTGAATAGAGACATGGGTCAAGATGAATTTTCAACCCCCCCCCCCCCAAGAATGAAAAAGTCGCTATCGAGAGATTCTTGAGACAAATTTATCCTACTTTTAATGGATCATCCTATCCCTCAATCACTGAACAATGGAACAAATCCATTGAAAAGATCTTCTCCATCCTTCAATGTTCTGAACAATAGAAGGTTATCATGGCTAGTTATTATAAGGAGGGTGAAGCGGATCAATGGTGGATGTTGATCAAAAATATGAAGCCTGGGGATGATATCGAGGCTTTGGTAGGGAAGTATTTTTGGAAGATGTTTTTCGATAAATATTTTCCGCGCACTGTACGACTTAAGATGGAAAAGGACTTCCTTTCCCTCAAGAAAAAATATGGAAAATATTTTAGATCATATAATGAAAACTTCCAAAGTCTTCCACAATATGCTTCTGGATTTGTCGTTACCCCCGAATGCAAGGTTCACCACTTCTTTGGTGGGATAAAACCTAGCCTACGGAATGCGCTGGTGATCTGTGACTTCGACAGATATGAAGAATTTTTTTAATGTGCCCTCAAAGTCAAAATGGAGATCAGATAATCTCAGGGGTATCTTAGGGATAAGAATCATAAGATAGACTTCAATACTGGCGGTATGATGGATAAATCCAATGGTGCTAAGAAGATCCAGCCCCCCACTTTCCAAAGGTGTGGAAATAAGAACCCTGGAAATTTCCTGAAGGGGACGAGGAAATGCTTTAGGTTTGGAAGATAAGGGAAAGTAGCTGTTAACTACCGACAAGAAAAACTCGTGGCTTCAACAGAAGAGAGGAACACTCTGTTCAAACCTCAACACATTGTTCATTGCTACAACTGCAAATAACCAAGGAATCTTGCAAATTAGTTCCCTAAGCCAAGGGTTTCTGGAGGCAACCAACAACCTCCAAGGCAGCAAGGGAAAGCTTTTTCCATCACTACTGCCAAAGTGATCCTCGAAAATGAAGTGGTGACAATTACTCTACTTATTCATTCAAGAATAGTGAATGTACTTTTTGATTCAGGTTCTACACATTGTTTTATATATCTAAATTTTAGTAGAACAATCCAAGAACCAACACAAATCATAGAAGTGAAGATTTCAGTGAGTACGAAAAATGGGGATATCATTACATCCCATGAATATAAATACTCCCATGTCATAATCTGTGGATTAAACTTCCTAGTGAACCTCTTAATACTCCCTATGGTGTAATTTGATGCGATTATTGGAATGGATTGGCCTTCCTTATATAGATCCAACAAAAATTTTCAGGGGAGGGAAATCACTCTCCATGTGGATAATTGACCCCCGATTCTATAAAAGTGCAAGGAGAAAGATTAATCTTCTTTAGCTCCATCATCTCAAGTGTGGATATTACTGCCCTATACACACGCGCATCTGGCTCAGATGATTGAGTCTAAGGAAGCAACCATCTTTGAAGACATGCCTATTGTGAGGGAATTCGCTGAAGTGTTTCCTGAGGAATTGCATGGTCTTCCTCTGAGAAGAGATGTTGAATTCTCAATTGATCTTATACCTGGGGAATTTCTAATATCCAAGAATTTGTATAGAATGGCTATTGAGAAGCATGAGGATCTGAAGAAACAACTACAAGAGAATGTGGATAAAGGGTTTATACGCCTAAGTGCTTCATCATGGGGTTCACCAGTCCTCTTCATCAAGAAGAAGGATGGGTCAATGCGTCTTTGCATAGATTATTGTGATCTCAAAAAAATCACGATAAAGAACAAGTATCCACTCCCACCAATTGATGACCTGTTCGATCAGCTGTGTGGAGAACAATACATCTCCAAGGTGGATTTTTAGTTGAGATATTATCAAGTTAGGGTGAAGAAGGAAGATATCCCAAAGACTGCTTTTTTAAAAGATATGAGCACTATGAATTCATAGTAATGCATTTCGGAATCACTAATGCTCTAGAAATCTTCATGGACTTAATGAATAGTGTCTTTAGAGATTACCATAAAAATTGTGGTAGTCTTTATAGATGATATTATGATATACAGAAAAACCATGGAGGATCATGAGGAGCATCTAAGAACTTCACTAGAGACCTTGCGGAAGGGGAAGCTCTATACAAAGTATAGCAAGTGTGAGTTCTGGTTGAAGGAGATCTCATTCTAGGGACATATAATCACAAGTTATAGGATATATGTGGATCCCTCCAAAATAGATACAATTGAGGGATGTCTGAGGCCAATATCGACAACAGATATTCGTAGCTTCTTGGGGTTAGCTAGATATTATCAACGATTTGTGACAAATTTCTTATGATTTTCCAACCCTCTTACCAAGATAACACAGAAGGGAGTAAAGTTTTCTTGGAGTGATGAATGTGACGAAATCTTCAAAGAGTTGAAAAGGAGGCTTATCACTATGCCTGTTCTCACTTTACCCACAAGTGGAGAACTATTTGTGGTATTAAGTAATGCTTCAAAGAAGGGCTTGGGATGTGTGTTGATGCAAAATGATAAAGTTGTTGCCTATGCATCAAGGTAATTGAATGTTCATTAACAGAACTATCCAACACATGACATCGAGTTGGTGTAGTGATCTTCACTTTGAAAATTTGGCGGCATTGTCTCTTTGGGGAGAAGTTTGAAATATATATGAACCACAAAATCCTCAAGTATATATTCACACGGAAATAGTTGAAAATGCACCAACGAATATGGTTATACATTATCAAAGACTATGACTTCTCAATCCATTACCACCTTGGGGAAGCAAACAAGGTGGTGGATGCCCAAAGTTGAAAGGACCCATCGATTCTATCATTGACGAGAATTGAAAGGGATTTAATCTTATTATATTTGATGAAGATGGACATAGAAATAATAAATAAGGGAACATAATCAATCCTTTCACAAATTATTTCTCAATCATCACTTTTGTAAAGGATAAAGGATGCTCAAAAGGATGGTGTGTGAATTCAAGAAAAAGTGGAAGCTCTCAGAAAAGGGAAATCCTCAGAGTTTAATGTAAATGAAGATGGAATTGTGAGATTTGGTAAATGACTATGTGTTCTATCATGTATGGAGCTGAAAAAGGAACTTTTGGATGATCAACATAGTTCAAATTTATATATTCACCCAGGAAACACAAAGATGTATCGAGATCTCTGAGAGAATTTTTGTTGGGATAATATGAAGAGGGAGATAATTGAATATACATCAAAGTGCCTGGTGTATCTGCAAGTGAAGGAAAAGAGGCAGAAGTCTAAGGAGATGATGCAACCATTGTCTATACCAGAATGGAAATGGGAGAACATCACAATAGACTTTGTCACCAGACTTCTGAAGACATCCAAAGGAAACAATGCAATCTTGGTTTTTGTGGATCGTCTTACAAAGGCTACACACTTAATTTTTATTCAGGAGGATTTCTCATTGGATCAACTATCATAGATATATATCGGGGAAGTGGTAAGGCTTCATGGAGTACCACTATCTATTGTGTCCGATCGAGATCCAAGATTCACCTCTATGTTTTGGAAGAGTCTTCAACATGCTATGAATACTGAACTGAACTTCAGTAGGGCCTATCATCCTCAAACTGATGGCCAATCTGGGTAGACTATACAAATACTTGAGGACATCTTGGGAGTGTGCTCAATGGACTTTAAAGGAGTATGGGATCAACATCTTCCTCTAGGTGAGTTCTCTTATAATAACAGTTTACACTCAAGCATCCAAATGGAACCATATGACGACCTTTATGGGAAAAGTTGCAGAACACCAGTGTGTTGGGATGAGGTCAGTGAGCGTAAGCTTCTTGGACCAAAAATGGTCGAACAAATGGTGGAAAAGGTGAAAACCATTCAGCACCATATCAAGGTAGCCCAGAGTCAAAGGAAGAGTTATGAAGATAACCATTGACAAGACCTTGAGTATAATTTTTGAGACATGGTATATCTACACATATCTCCATGGAATAAGGTCATGAGGTTTCGAAAGAAAGGGAAGTTAAGTCCAAGGTACATCGGCCCCTTCTATATTCTTGATCGTGTCGGGGTTCTAGACTATCGACTAGCACTTCCAACTACGGTGGACAAAGTACATAATGTCTTTGATGTATCCCCCTTAACAAATTATATACCATATCCTTCACATGTACTCTCTTCAGAGGTGGTACAGTTAGAGGATGAGCTTTCTTATGAGGAACAACTAGTGAAGATCTTAGATCGTAGAGAAAAAGTTCTATGAAATAAGACAATTCCCCTCGTCAAGGTGTTGTGGAGTAACCAAAAGTTTGAAGAAGCGACGTGAGAATCGTAGGAAATGATGAAGCAGAGTTTCCCAAATCTTTTTTAGTCTGGGAAAAGGAAATTTTGAAGGAGAAATTTCTTAAGGGTGGGAAGATTGTAATGGCCCAAACATTCATTAATGGAAATCCCTCTTAATATAATTAAATGTCACTTTATGTAAAATGTTTATATAAAATTTCAACTTCTTTGGTTTTATATTATGAATTGTGACCGTTGCTAATATATCTGTTGAACAGTAATCACATGATTAGTATAAATATAGGGTTTTAACAAATTTGATTTACTCAGACAAAGGAAGCGATGGCCTCATCCAGTAGACGTGCCCCATAGGAATCCCATTTGTCCGAGCTCGAAAAGGAGGTTTCATCTTTGGGCTTTGCTCTTGACCTAGACCAATCTGAGCTTGAATATGTTAACCTTGAGCGGGATCATCTACAAGAGAAGTGGATGTTGATAGAGATTACCACCCAAGAAATGTTATCCAAGCCACGTGAAGAGTCTTTCAACATCACACACCTTACTCTTCTGTATAATGGGGGTGTTATAAGGGGTTATATAACAAAACCTTGGCACTACGGTTATGTACATTATTTTTGTATATAATAATGAATATACTTTCATTTTATTATTGTTACCTTGTAAATAGTTTATTTAGATAATGTTCAACTATGAAATATATTTTGAAGAATTAATGGATTATTTTGAATTAAATAATATTGTAATAAAATATTATTATTTTTATTAAATTAATTATTTATTAAATTTAAATGATCTTATAATTTTATGAATTCAACTGTAATTTTTATTAAGGTTTGAAATCCATTTTTGTCAAAACCGATGAATTTTCAATAAATGCCGATTTTTATTTTAAAAGTGAAAATTAACATATTTAGAAAATTATTTAGATAAAATGAATATTATTTATGGAATTAGAACATCAAAATTATCCAATATTGAATTTTTTATAATTTTCTGAGATAGTCAAATTTTTGGGTGAAGATTAAATACCGTTTAAATATATAATGTGTTTTTTGACATCATAATGACCCAATAGTGATGTAATAAAATACTATAAACTTTATATTCGGCCAATATATGTTTTACCATTAAAATAATGTAATTTTGGGTTTGTTTAATTTATTTTACAAAGCTTTAGTGGACCCTTCAAGACTTATTAAACATTTTGTCTTTTTAAATTATTTTCCTTGAGAGTGTGACTCAACTCCACATGAGCAACCCCATTATTTTAAGAAGTTAGAACTTTGGCCTTATAAAATATTTTTTTTCACTTACCTTTTCCAAAAAACATGGGCAAAAACCATGGGCTGGTTTGTGGTTTGGATTAGTTTAATGTGAGGTGTCCCAAACCTAAATAATAATGAATTCTCTCACCTTTCCTATATAATCCTACCCAAGCTCCCACTTCCTCCTCACTAGAAGCCTTTTGAGTTCATCCAACCTCTTCCATAATCTCTCTATAATCCTCCTAAAGTGACCCAAGATCCCAAGAAGCCTCTCTCAAGCCTCTCTCATGCCTTTGGAAGCACACTTCCAAGTGAGGGTTTTTCTTCCTTTCTCATTTTTTCCAATATTCTTTAAATTTTTATGTCCTTTTAATTTCAATTATAAATGGTGGGGTATGGTTTCACACCTCCCCCATACAGTACTCTTTATGTTTTAATGATTTGATACCCTTTTATCTCTCATTAAATGCCTCCCATATGCACTCGTTACTATACCGAAATTCTAAAATGGATTTTTCTCTCTTCATTTACATTCAAGAAATTTTTTTGTATCATGAATCTAGATTTCATTACATTTTTAGGTACATGTATCATTATGACTCTATTACTGTCCATGTCATGTAAATATGATGAGACACCCCTTTCTATCTCATCATCCATTTTTTTGAGTTCTTATGTCACTTCGTTATGTTGCCGAAATTGCACCGCGTTTTTCAAAGCCAAAGTCATTGTGTAGTGAATACCATGCCCATATCTCTATCAAGGGTATTCACCTTTTTGCACATTTACTTATTATTTAAATATTTTCAAGTATGTATTGTACATTTTTTTATCTTGGAATAAATTATTATGTTGAATGATTCAATATTTTCTGATACATGCGGCACACTTATGCATGAAATGAAATTTTTAAGAAGGGTGTGCCCTTATAGCCCTCCAATGCATTGGGTAAAGTATAGTATCATGATACTTCATGTGAAATGTATTTTTAATCATTATAATTCATGTGAAATGAGGGTTTACTCATGCTTCATGTGCAGTGAGGGTTTAATAATGCGCCATGTGTAATATGCATTAGCTCATGCTAATTCCATGTTAGGTGTTGTTTCCACATTTTCATGTTATGATTATCATGATTTATCATGCCCTTATGCTTATGCTTCTCTTGTTCTCTATTGATATTACTATTGTCTAACATGTATTGTATTCCTAATGTTATTCAATGATTATACCCTTAATGGTCTTTATAGCTCACCCTTTTCTTATGCATGTCCTCATGTTATCCCATGCAATGCTAAGTAGAAGAGAATATAATGGTCATGTAAAGGAAATTTTCAAGAAAGAAGTTGTGTTTCATGTTTTAAGTTGTTATGTACTGATCTTAAGCCCCAAATAAACTAGGCCTCTCGATATTCTATTTTGTATAAAGTGATGTTTATGAAATAAATTATGTTTAATTGTGTAATAAAAACCAGGGTTGTCATATAGATTAACCATATTTACCCTTTATTAAGGTGATAAATTTTACCATAGTTACAATTAAAAATGCCTAAAAATAAAAGGGATATATTAATGAAATTTGAACTGAATGAATCCCATTTAGGGTATATATTTTAAAAAAATTAATATCAAGAAGTTAAATATGTCATTTTAATAAATTCTTAAAATGAAATGAAAAAATATAGAAAAATATATTTTTAAGAATAAAACTAACTCATTTTGGAATCATCGATATTTATAAATAAATTAGAATAAATTAGAATATTATAAATCAAACACATAAAATTTTATGTTATTACACAATTAAAAATATAATGGTACTATTATTTTATTTAATTTAAAGAAAATAAATAACAATATTTGAAATATCAGAGTTTTAGAATATTCCCCAAAAAATCAATCATTTCAGAAAAAATTCAAAAATTCAATTGATTTTAATTTTTTATATTATAATTTCAAAAATCATATGATTTATAAAAAATAAAATTTCTAAATGTCTTAAAAATCAATTATATTTTCCAGACACTAAACCCAATGTAATAATTTTTCAATAAAATACACTTTGAAGAGAAAAAAGATTTAATAAAAATTGTGGGATTATTTCATAATAAATGATCAATAATTTTGTATTGAGTGAGAAATTTATAAAAAATTTTCATAATTTTTTTCTCATATTAATACCTACATATTCAGTGGATATGATATAATAATATGTTTATAATATGTCACAATTTTCATAATTCTTCATGTTTCATGTCATATATTATATAGAACATAATGTTCCCATTTTTAAAACAATATCAGGGTGTTACACTTTCCATTGATCAATTTATTATAACTTGAATAGTTTGGTTGGAAGTAAGTGATATAGGGACACCAATTCTACAAGTTTCACACTTTGAATACCCAATGAATATGTGTAATTTTTTTTTAATAGTGGATTTATGACTTAATTTTTATCCTTATTTTTTCATTTAATTCAATATTAATTCCATATACCTCTTTAGAATCATTATTAGACTAAAATGGATTATTCCTACACTATTATAATTAATCCACTTCTCCTGGGATCTTACCAACTTCCTCAACAAGAGAATCCATGAATTGTACTGAATATAAATGTTGTAAATAATGAAGATCACATTTTAATTTATATTGTGTAATATTAAAAAACAATTATTGAATGGAGTGATCATATCCTAACATATTATTAAAATGATTGTAATTCTCGAAGATTTTAAAATAAGGAAACTGAATTTTATAGAGACTATGATATGAAACACCAAACATTGGAAATAATACAACATCCCGAAGATTTATGATATATTTACTATTTAAAAAATTCAAATGACTTTATATCTTGAAATAAATGAAACACTTAGTTTATCTTTCATTAAAGGGAACAATGAGTTTATTTCATAACTCACATTACATGGAAGATTGAGTTTTAATGAACCTAAATATATATTTCCATTAATATATAACATGATAGTCATTCCCTAGTTATTGGATGAGATTATATGAATAGTATGATCCAAATTATTAAAATATATTGTTTAAAAATGTTTATTATCTACCTATCGAATATAAATTAATTAATAATATTTTAAAATAAAAAACATTTTATGAAAAAATGTTCTCTTCTAAAAGATGAATTAGTCGTGCTTGGTGAACATGATTTAAAATTTATTTTTACCAATTTTACAAAATATAAATGAAAAATTTAACAACATTTTTTAAATTTGAATTAAAATATTTTCATAGAATAATATTTTATTATTTTGAAAAAATGTTCCATTATTTGATGAATAGTGAAAAAATATTGAATTTTAATTAAAATCTATCATTTCGTTTAAATTATTTATAATGTTAAATTATATTTTTAAATGATTTTAATGTGAAATAAGATCAATTTTTTATCAATTAATCCAATTTAATACATTTTAATCATTATAATATTGATTTTATATATAATACATTTGTGAACTTTTGAACATTTTCACTTTGAAAACCTCCTCTATCAACCCATCAGTGGGGTTAAATTTGAAATAAATTTTTACACTTATACAAATTGAATATAGAAAAATGGATTAAATATTATAATTAATAATAATTTATAATTTATAATTCGTTCAATTTTGTTTTTTACCCAAATAAATTTTGAATGCATTAAAAATTAATTACTGTGGTTAAGGTATAAATGGGTTTACTATGGAGGTAACCAAAAAAGACAATTATAAAAATGACCTCTACACATGTTTAAAAAATATTTTATGGAAAATTTTCAAACATTCAACCACTAAGGTTATATAATTTTTCATTTATTAATTTTTTCATATAAAAAGGTTGCAGAGATCTAATATTTTCAAAAAAATACCATGTGTGTCCTATCCACCACTTATAAAAGACCACCACCTATCCTCCCTTGTTCACAACTTAAAACCACTATTTTTGAAACTATATGAACAAATAAATAAAAAGGATCCATACAATAATCCTTGAATAATTATTTTGGGTAGTAATCCAACTTAAGAATGCTATAGTGTAATCCTAACGAGGATACCAGAAGAATATGTAATGTTCTCCAATAAGCGTCTTTATTTTAATTCTTTCTCCAACTCTTGAAATTATTATTAAAACATGATGATATAGAAAACTTGGTATCTTTCAATTAATAGGTTTTTTCTAATGATTTAATTATCTACATCTATATGTATTTCCATAAAATGGGTTATAAAATCATCATTCATGTATACAGCAGACTACTGCCTCACGAAACGATTTTGTTCATTTTTGAATTAATACTAATCAGGGATGGTCATAATGATGTATTTATATCATATATATGATAATTGTGATATTTATGATTTTATTTTGATTCATTATTTTTTATATCATGCATACCATCAAACACTTCATTATGTGGTAATATGATAATGTTGTTCGTCATTATTGCAGACTACTGCCTCTCGAAGCGATGTGATTCATTCCGAATTTCCAAGGAATTTATTAAGGATGGGGTTAAAAGAACAATGATATTTCTACAATTACCATGATTCAGTAATGATAATATATATAATTTAATTTTCTTTCTTTCATTAAAATATGAAAATGAAAAAACATTGTTCATGGGTACGTACGGCCTACCGTCTCCATGAATGGTGTATTTATTTTCATATAACTAAATTTATTTTATTAATATAAATACATATATATAATGAATATATATTCTATTTAAATGATGGTTATAACCCTATATATGATTTAACAATGATCAAAATAAGAGGTCTAGAAATATAACAAATCAAAAAATGTACAAAAAACAAAGCGGTGATTACCAAAAATGTATCATTAATAGTAATAGTTAATAAATATTCAATAAAAGTTCATAATTCAAAATTATAATGTATAATTTAAATGAATATTTTAATTTAAAATATTTATAAGAAAAGTTTATTTAATTTATATAAGTTTTTAAAGATAACTACAGATGTCATGACATAAGGTAAGGGATTTCGCCTCATTTTTTACTTTTGTGAGACACATGTCATATTCACCACCTATTTATTTTATGTGGTGTATAAAATACCCATGAATTCATATTATTATTATTTAATTAAAAAATATTTGGGTTTTCATATCAATTTTAAGATCTATCTTTCATTGGGTTTATGGTTCAAATGTTATCAAATCGGTAAGAGAATTATGATCACCATTTTATTTATTGGACACATATGAAAATTCACCAATAGTAAAAAAAAATGTGGTGTATATACGACCCATTTTTTCAAGTTAAATAACGAATCCAATTATTTTCATGATATTTAATTTTTCATTTGAAGTTATTATTTTTCAGATATTATAATTCAAAAGATTACTAAAATAGTAAAATATTTGTACCTCAATTTAACTTATTTGAGATGTATGTTATGTTATTCACTTATATTCTTTCACAAGGTTTATATAAATCCCCTTTTACATATAATATGATAAATACTAAATTTTTCATGAAATTTTAAATTTCTATTTAAATTATCCTAGGTTTGTATTTGACTTGAAAATTACCAAATGGTAAAAGTTATTGTGCAATCTCACATTCTTTTTTTATTGTTAACATTGTCTGGAAACAGTCACTTTATTCTGGTCATTTTACAATTGAAATTAAATTTTTCTTCAATATATATATTTATATGTGATGGTTATTATTATTTACTAAACCTTATAGTAATTATTTATATTTTATTTACATTATAGGTTATTCAACTAACTAGGGAAATATTGATAAATCTATTTTCATCATAAATAGGGATGTTTGACATGGATCATTATTTATGAATTAAAGTGATGATTAGATATAAGAGTAATAATTTGGACATTTAATTAAATGGTTTGGGACTAGTAAACTCAATCTTCTCAATGAATCATAATTCTCAAGAGACAAAATTAGTTATCCAACCCATATGAGTTAGTAAAAAGAAGTTTTAAACTATATTGTTGAATGGTAGTGATATAGTTGTCCAAACTAGATCTATCTATACCTATTATATTCTAAAAAAATTTATAAATGATATTTATGATAATTTTTTCATGTACTTAAGAAGCATGATGTCTAATAAATAATCATTTCCTTCATTTAAAATTTTGTTATTATCATCCATGAGATTTTAGGTATGATATTATATATGGATTCATTTCATTATTATTATATTGATTAAATATATTTTTTTATCTGTTTTTTAGCATACCATATTGATTCTACCTTATCTTAAAATTATATACAAGTTATTTAATTGGTGTGTGTTCTCATTCATTTACCTTTCCATATCGATTATGCTTATTGATGTATGATAACTTCCACTGTACTTAAACGTTATCAAGCATTTGAGATCACCCTTATTTTAATTCATTTTGTAGGAATCATGTTTCACTTACATGGTATATACCATTATAAAATACTTCTAAAATATGATTCTTTTAATGGGTTATTCTAGTATTAAATGGTTTTGAAACCCATCTCTTTTACACAGGTTATGATATGAAATGCCCAAAACCCATTTTTATTTATTTGTTAAGATATGATGAATGTTTTATTATATAGTTGAGAACATATTGATGAAATTCATTATGTGATGGTGGATAATTTAAAACCAGGTAATGTTGTTAAGTTATAACCAAGTATTGTGGTTATGTTGTAAAAAAGGTGGGTGGGACCTATATCTCCCTCCAATTAATTGGGTAATGATATATATCTTGTGATATAAAAGAGGGATGAAACATGGAGTTAACCATGTCCATTATGATATGTATAGAATTGGGAGTGAATCCAATTCAATAATATAGGGTTGGAATGTGAAGTCATCCTAGTTCGGTATGACATTCCTAGAATGGGGGCTGAACACAGTTTAGTAATATGGGACTGGAATAGGGAGTGAAATAATTTTTGGAAGGTGATTTTCCACTATGATGGTCTTAGGGGTGAACCTTTATTATTGTGATGGGTTTGGGAGTGAACCCATTCCAAAATGGGGAAAGTGCTCAATTGGAGATCAAGGTGTGTCCCGTAAAGGAGGTGTATCCACCCATAGAGTAACCTTTTATATCATGGAAATTAACCTTGACTACTAAGGAAATGATTTTATATTCTTATGTATATGTCACAATTATATTTCTTATAGTAATGGTAAACTCTTATGGATCATGTTATTTAATTCATTTATCATTCATGTCTTATGAAATTCTATTCTTTATTCCATGACATAACATTATGATATTTTATATGCCAGGTATAGTTTTCAAATGTTATGCTCATGTTGTCATTCCATTATTCCCTTATTATTCTTATATATGTATCTTATTTATCCTTACTAAGTATCTGAGCTCACCCTTTCATATGCTTTATTTCTATAGGTTATACAAATATATTTTCCATTATGATTAAAAAACTGGAATATCTTAATGGGATACATGGAATATCATTCATAAATTAATAATATTTTTTCCATGCTTCCAAAGGAAATAAAATATTATGAACCTTATGTTTGTTTTTATGTAATGTAATTAATATTCATCTAAAAATGTTTAATATACATTTATACGAAGTATAGGTATCTATACTTGGTATCAAATAAATTTTTTAGATACCTTATAATCATTATTTTGTAAAAACATGGATATAGGATCATAACCAAATGATATACTTTTACGATAAGTATATAAGACAATACAAGTGTGTTTATATAGAAGATATTATGTGGGTTTTCCATGAAATACATCCCTGTCAAAATACTTCAATTAGATGTCATTTTGGAATAGTGGTACCTAGGGGTAAAAACTCAAAAAAGTCTTGTTGATCTATACTCAAGCATTACCTGATATACAAAAAATAGATCTTCGTATGCTATTAGTTTGACACTCTCGAAGGATATTATTTAGATAATTCACATTTATTTATAAACTATTATCAATTATTTGAATAGATAATAACAATTAATGTCCTAGTTTAACCCTGAGACCATGTAAGGACCTATGTTAATATAATAATAGATGAAGTATTTATGTATTATGATTAAATAATTAAATTGTAAAAGTATTTTATAAATGTTATTTTAGTAATAAGAATCATGAAACATCTATGTATTATGTCAAATATCATTAATAGACATTGTAAAAATAATTTTACTAAAAACCATATTAAAAATTTTATTTAAATATTAACATTATTTCAAGGATGTCAATTGTATTTTTTGGGATAATTATAGGAATTGTATTAATATATATATATAAAAAGAACATTCCACATTCTGAGTGACAACCCATCCTGACTAGCAAGACTGTGGTGCTTGAACCCATCATTGAATGATGATAAGGGTTTAGCAACTAGCAGTGGCCTACATGATGTCCTAGTTAATATGATAATTTATAGTTAAATTATTTGAACAAATAAATATCAATGATGAACCAGTTGTGTTACTATTGAGGTATACACATTAATTTTTCATATTAGATAACTCATGCGAACCATATTGTATTTGGAAAATAGTTAGAGATATAATGAAATATTTATTACTCTTTTATGGATATTATAAACCATTAAAAGTGAATTTTAGTACTTCAGGTATAGAAAATTAATTTTTTTATATTGGTTTCTTGGAGTAAAGTTCGAATAAGAAATTTATCAAAGAACAACAAAAGGATGAAATTTTTCTTATGGAATAGAAATTTATCAACTGGTTATATTTCCTTATATCCATAGATAGAAAAATAATTCCTTAACTATTTTGAAATTATCTTGAAACAAAAAAATGTTACTCTATTTCATTTATATCTGATGAATTAGATGGTCATTTAAATCATTACAAATTTATGGGTTTTGGTCCCTTAATATTCTATTGATCAACCTCATGATTTTGATCAATGACCTCAATCACTCTCTATATTTGTTTATGTTTTTCCTTCATGTACAAATATTCACATGACATGAACATTATTCCATGTATAAACGTAATTATGTGTTATTCAGTATGAACCTTGTCCTTCCCTTTTCAATCTAATTAAGGGGATGTCTTATTAACCCATTCATGATGTGGGTTTTTGAAAAATGAAATTTTAAAATATCAAAGCATGTATTACTGATATCCTATTTAAATTTGGAGAAATCAATTAATTTAATTTGGGGAGAATGTAACAACCTAAGATTTTAAAATAAGCACACTTTATTTGATAGTGTTTATGATATTCAACACTAGTCATAGGAGGGAATATAACAACCCAATGATTTATGATATATTTTATATTTTAAATAATTTCAATATATTCTACATTAATTATTGAATGAAACCATGATTCTATCTTGTGTTACATACAACAATGAGTTTCTTTTATAACTTACATTACCCACAAGACCGATTTTTACAGACCAATAATATACTATCAAAATTATTATTTAAAATGATATTCATCACCTAGCTATCAAAATAGAGGGTATTGATAGAATTATGTAATTTATGAAAATAAATAGTTTATACATATTTATAATCTATTTATTTATGATAATTAAAATATTAGTCATTTAAAATAAAAATAAAAAATTTCTGAAAAACTATATTTTTTCTTAAAGATGAATTAGTCAGGCTTTGTGAAAATGATTTAAAAAAATTTTTTATAAGTTTTATGAAATTTATTTTAAAAAATAAAAAAATGTGAAGTCATAAACCTATAATAATATTGTTGTTATTTTCTTTATTTGTTTTAAATGTTACATTTTTCTATTAAAAGTGAAAAATAATAAATTTTAATTGTAAACATCATTTTCATATAAAATATTTATAATGTAAAATTATTATTTTTTAATTGGTTTTGAAACTAAATTTTATAAATTGTATATTAATTAAAAAAAATTTAATCATTTTAATGTTTAATTTAGATATAAAAAATATATTGAACTTTTGAACATTTTAACAATAAAAACCTAATTTCTCATTATGTTTGTGGGAATAATTTTTAATTTAATTTCTCCAATTTATTTAATTTAATTTTTAAAAATGTATTCTATATTTATAATCATAGTAATTTAAAATATCTAGTATGTTCCACTTGGTTTCTGGAAAAAATGAATAGTTAATACACTGAAAATTATTTACTACAGTAAACATAAATTTGAGTTTATCAAATGTTAAAGAAAATTAAGGGTAAAAATGAATATATAATATTTCTTAAAAACTATTTTTTGGCCGTATTTATTGCATTAAATCTCTTTTTTTTGTTAATTTTATATTTTGGACCCTTGTGACATATTCAAAATGTGGGAAAATTGAATTCATTAGAAAAATACCAAGTGTGTCCTCTCCCCCACTTATAAAAGGCCACCACTCTCCTCCCTTATTCACAAATTTAGACAAATTTTATTTATACAGTACCGACAAAATATTTTCTAAACACATCCTAGAAGATTTATCGGGGTAAAAAACCCAACTTAGGAAGGCATTAGTGAAATCCTATGGAGGATACCCTAAGAAGAGTCATTATTCTTCAATTTGCATTTTTATTTTATTTCTTTCTCAAATTACATAAATTTTCAATAAAACATGATGATATAAAGACATTAGTATCTTAAATATACTATTATATTATTATAATATGGTCATGACCTATAACCATATGCACTTCCATCTATTAGGTTGTGAATTCATTATTCATGTGTACGGCGGAATCCTTCCTCACGAATCAAGACCATTCATTTTTCCATTACCACATATATAGGTTTGTAATAATGATGTAATTATTGTTTTTATATTAAATATATGATATTAATAATGGTATTTTTGTTATATAATTCTTATTTCATAGTTACCTTCATACTCTCCATTTTTTGGGAATACGATAATGTAATTTGCGTGTACGGTGGACTACATCCTCGTGAAGCGATGTGATTCATTCATGATTTACATGGAATGTATTAAGGAAGGGTTTAATAAAACTTTAAAATATATATTACATAAAATTTATCTTTTGATTAAAATATGTATCATCTAGTTTTCTTTCTTTTAACCCAACATGAAAATAAAGAAAAACAATGTTAGTGCATACATACAGCATATCGTCTTTATGATCATTGTATTTCATTACCTACCACTAAATTTTATGGATTAATAAAAATATATATAATGAATATATATTATATTAATTTGATGGTTATCAATAGGAATATTTTTAAACAATGATAAATGTAAGAAGACCATAAATAAAACAAATAAAATCATATATGGAAAACAATGATCTTATTACACAAAATAGAACATTAACATTGAATTTTTAATAAGAATGTTATAGAAGGGAATAATTAAATAATATACAGAATAATATATATTAATATTCATCTTTAGTATATTGATAATAAAGTTATAATTTTTATACAGGATTTTTGAATGAGAACGACATGAGTATAGACTTGAGCTAAGGCATTTCTGTTTCATATTTTTAATTTCAAGAGACACATGTCATATTCACAACCAATTTATTTTATGTGGTGTGTACAATTAACATGAATTTATATTATGATTATTTTTATAAAAAAATTTGGTTTACAATTTCATTTCGGGATCTCTCTTTCATGGGTTTTAAAGTTTAAACGATAATAAATCAGTAAGGGATTTCTAGTCTGTCTATTATTTTTTCGAGATAGATGAAAATTTACCACTCATTTCATTTTTGTATTGTATATACTTCCCTTTTACATGTTATATAATGAATCCAAATATTTTCATTGTATTTAATTTTTTATGTGATGTTATTATTTTTTGGGGACTTCAATTCAAAAAATTACAAAAGCGGTAATGATTTTTGTCTCAATTTTTCTTCTTTAAGATGTGCCTTATGTTATGCACCTATATTAATTCATGATGATTATATGAAAACCTATTCAAATGTAATATAAGGAATTCATATATCCTCCTGATACTAAAAATTTCATTTAATTTTATTCCTTCAGAGGCCATATGTTTCAATTTTATGTATGTGGAAAGGGTTTTATTTTACAATCTCATAGTATATTAGAATTTATTATGATTATGATTCCCTTGATAAAATCATGTTATATAACTCTCAGTAAAATCATTTATTTTCCTATCCTATGGTTATTTAATTATAATACATTATTTCTCTACATTTTCCACTCTTTATATAATCAATAGTTCAAAAATAGTTTTTTTTAAGAAAAATCACATTTTTGGTGAAAACCCTTTTTCCATTCAAACCCATGATTTATAAAAACGTTTTAAGAAATTATTTTTTTCTCCTAAATTTGTTAAAATAAAATTTTACAAATTTTTATATTTTAAAAAAATTACAAATGAATATTAGTGTCATTTTCTAAAAAATTTATGCGTTCATTTTACTGAAAATGTGAAAAAAAATCTATTTTTAAAATGCACATCATGCATAATATTTTTTTGTCAAAGACACTTAATGATTTTAAGCTTCTGTTACAATTTTTAATATTTATTTTCAATTAAACTTTATTTCTTAATATTTAAAAAATTTTGAGATTATAAATAAATAATTTCAAAGTGAAATGGATTTTTAATGTGTTTTATGTTTATAAAAGCATTTTTCAAATACGAAAGGATATGTTATTCAATAAATGTTTTAAATGATATTTGAAAGTTATTTTCCATCTATGATGACATATTTTTTTGTTACCGATTTTTTACTCAAGATATTATCCAAGGATACCATTCATATTATTTCTATGAATGATTTATATTTTTATATAAAGATGATTATGAAACCCATTTCTATTCCACCTATTATACAATGAGGAAATTCATTTAATACCCACTTATTTTTATTAGGTATTTATGATGAAATGAATGTGAAACCTATATCTATCTTGTATATAATGATATAATGAAAGTTTCATGAAACCTTTTCATTAAATAGTTTTGTAAATGACGATTTTTTTATGATCTAGTGGAACTAATTGGTATTATATTCATTGTGTGATATTTGATATTTTATAACCAAAGATGGTGGTTATATTATAACCAAGGATACTGGCCAAATTATATCAAAATATGGGTGGGACCTATATCTCTCACCAATGCATTGGGTAATTATTTTTATCTCATGATATAGATAGGGATGGAATGGGGAGTGAACCTAGTTTAGTAAGATAGGTCGAAAACAGGGATTGAACCCAGTTTTGTATGATAGGGCTTGAATGGGGAGTGAACCTTGTTCATTATGATAAGGATGGAATGGGTAGTAAACATATTTCATTAAGATAGGATTGGATATGGATTTAATTTATTTTAGTAAGGGACTTTATCCATAATGATGGTCTTTGGAGTGAACATCAACTACTATGATGGGTTGTTGAGTAAACCAATACCACTATGAGGAAAGTGTTGTCACTGGGGATGGTGGTGTGCCCCACCAAGGAGGTGTGTCCACCCATGAATTTCCCTTTTAATTTTTTTAATGATCCTAGACTATTATTTAAATGATTATATAGGCATATATTAATTCCAATATTTATCAGTTCTTTGCCAATGTTTTGCTCTCAAGGATCATTTTATAAGATTCTTTTATGATTCATGACTTATAAACTTATATTATTTATGAAATGTTCAAGATTATGATATATATATGTGTTGGTTGTGGAAATAAAATGTTACTCTCGTGTTCACATACCCTTATTCCCATGTTATTGGTTTATATAACCCTTTTTATTACCCTTTTTGACCATTTGATATCACTCATTATTATGTTTAATTTCCCCTTGTTATGAGGAATAGTTTTAATTTATAAAAACTATTGGGGAATATCTTTATGAGTATATTAAATATATTTCAATAATTAATAATATTTTGTTCTAATATTATAAAGAAACTAAAATTTAATGGACCATAGGCATGTCTTTGTACAGTGTAATGAATATTCTACTAAAATATTTAATATCCATGTATGATACGCCTAGGTTACTATAATACATCTCTTATTTTCCATTAAATAACTTTGGAAATTTTTATCTAGAAGTGGGTAGTGGGAATTCCAAATTCTCTTCAGACATAAATATCTATTCTTTAAACTCATCTTCCTTATCTTCAATAGAAGAATATAGGATTACTGAGTTAAAATAAAGTTTAATAGGATTATTATTTTTAATCAAATTTCTTAAATATTTAGTATGAGAGAATGTAGAGTTAAATCACATGAACCAAGTGATTCAAAATGACTCACTTCTTTCTCTATAAGTTCCCAATGTTGAGTGCTCTAAAATGTTGGTAGTGGGTGGTCTTCAAGTGTAGAATCAACTATATGGGTACATTTTTCATTAAATATAAGAGAATGAAATGAGTGATTTAATTCTTATTTCATTTTTTATAATTCTATAATGTTTTATAAGTGTTGAAAAAGTTATCTGGCTCTAATTCCAAGGTAAAATAGTTTGAGGTTTTCATTAACCTCCCCAATAATCTTCAATAATATATATTACGATATACCATTTCATCAATATTCCTTTAATAATTAAGCTAAATATCCACTATATCATTGAAATCACAGGGTGAGCTCAAAATAGTGTCAATTTTTAGGATTTTGTAATTAAAATAGATCTTTATTTATAGTGTGATGAAAAAAGATTGTTAATAGGGATGATTCCTCGAAATGAAACCTAGAACAGATGTACTAAAACCTTATCAAAGGGTTCTGTTCCATATAATTATTTCTAAAATCCTATGAATCCAGCTAAGGAGCGTACCTCAAGGTCATCTCTCAAAGATATTAAATGTTCATCAAATATTATATTCAGTCATTAATATTTTTAAATGATTTTATTATAATTTTAATAATTAAAATAAGGGGAGTTTGTTGTGTAATATGAAAACAAATAATAAAATGAAATAAATTAATTTATTCAATTATTATTGGGGGAAAGGGTTAGTACAAGGTTAGGCTAGTGGTAGAATTTATAATATATCTATGTTTCTATCGTCTAAATGATAATAAATAATTCATATATTACCATCCTCCACTAAAATGAAATGATCTTATACACTTATAAATATACTAGATTCATCAAATATCACATCCACCATAATAGATAATGATGAACATACAATGGAAAAGGCATGTAACAAAATCCATTCAACCCCATCATTAATTTCACATTACATGACCCAATTAATATCAACAAAAATTAATATAAATTAGATAATTAAGGAAGAAATACTTGATTGGGGAAGGAATAAAATAGTCTATAAACCAAGCAAGGTGGAAGATACCCACACCAATCTAAAATATCCCTACCACCCCATCATAGTTGATTGAAAACATTGAAAAATTAAAATTGGGATTTACAATACCATTAAACATTAATGGGGAATCACATGATTAGGAAATCTTCCTAAAATCATTGTAAATAAGTGAAAATGCTATGAAATTAGAAATGGATGTGAGAAACAAACATGAACATAGATGAAAACCCAATGAAAATTGAATCACAATAATAAAACTAGGTAAAAATGGAAATCCTAAGCTACTACCCCATAAAATCCCACTATAAAACTAGAAAAACATCCATATATATACTACATATACATTTATCTATATAATATATATCAATTCCCATATACATTGAATTCAGGGTAGGATAATAGTCATGAGTAATTCTCAACTTCTAATTTATCTTCACTTTGGTTGTATTTAATTTACCATTACATGGTTTCAACAGATTTGAAGTGCAATGAGAGTCTCCCACAATCTAGATTCATATTACATCGATAATTGATTCAATACTTCATGGTGTATTAGAGGGATTTATATAAAGGTATAAGATATTATTCTCTCAGTGGATTGATGGATATGGCCCAGTATTATTATGAGTTTCATCATGATCTTTTGGTAAGGGATTTTAGAAGCATTGGGAGATATTTTGAATTGAATTTATTATCATTCCATGTTTTCTTTAAATAATTATGGTTTTAATATTGTGTTGGAATAGATTATTATAGTTAATATGACATGGAAACTGTCCCATATAAATTATTTTTATGAAAATTTATACAATATTATCATGTATTTAATTTTTTGTGATGCCTCTTCCATGTGTTAATCTCATCAAACCGCTAAGAAGACCGATGAAATATTCTTGGACAAAACTAAGGCACATTTGGTTATTATGAAGCAAGACAACATTTGACTGAGTTAGTCATAAATATTTCTTATAAGTCAGTATTAATATCACACAAGTAGAAGATAATATGAGTTTTATTCATTTATGATTTGCTGGAGAATTTAACATTACATGAGTTGTGATACTACTTTTTTTCAGATTTATATATCTGAAATAGTAAAAAAAATTCTTGTATATCATCCAAAAATATCTGTCATAAAATTTTTCTATTTTCCTCTCTCTATAAATACTAGTTAATTTGTTATTCTATCATATTAATGAACTTAAATCACCAAATCCACCCAAGTTATTTTATAAAATTGGATTGGAACTTTCCTATGGTTTAAAAAATAATATTTGAAGAAATATTATGAATTTTATTCTAATATGACTACTATATTATCTTCCTTGTAAAAAATTAAAAGACCTTAAAAATCAAGATAAATATATCTTGTAAATGTAATTTCTCTTTTCTCATCCTTCTTGGGTTTCAATTTATATAAAAACTAAAATAACTTTTTTATCGTCTAAAGGATATTATACATGATTAGATGAATATTACATATCCCTTAGAGGCTCTATACGTCTTGTTAATCTCTTTAATTGTAAAATGATGAAAATGAAATTAAATATGTATGGATATTTCCTATAAATCCACTATATTAATAGAATCAATTAAAATAATGATTTCGAGCCCTAACGATTTAAGACATATTTATAAGAAGTTCAAAAATTCACCTCAAAAATTAAAATTCACAAAATTATATGAAAATATGAAATTATTAGGAATACTATGGATGAATAATAGAAAAAATAGTAAATATTCATAAAAATTATTATCTATTTTTAAATGTTTTTGTCGTTGGGGTTCCAAATAAAGAGAACACACACACACCATCTTCTAGTCGGCTGGAAAGAATCATACCTCACCCTCGACCCAAGTATTGGACCATAACTAAAAAACCCCATTAAAATATTTGAAAAAATTAGTACTATTAATGAATACCAAAAACATGTCCCTAAGAACCAATTTTTATCCCAATGTTTTTTAATGCATCAATGAAAAAATGGGTCTTCACCACTACGTGTGTCTGTCTTCCTGTGTCACTATTCCTATATCTGCCCGCATCACTGCCTCCCTATGTTACCACACAAAAAATACTCAAGGGACTTCATATAATTTTACCCTGGTCTATTCGATATGAAATTTATTTTGTTCTTTAATCAATTTCATCTTACATGACATCAATATGATTTGAAAAATAGATTACAAAGTCAAAAAAATCTTATGATTCTTTATCCACATTCATATATATGTGTGGGGGGGTGTGTGTGAAATAAAATTTCTATGATAGAAATGATATTCCATTTCATTTATAATTCATTATTTAAAATCATTCATAAATATAAACTTTCTTCCAATTTATTTCCCTTGTGAATTTCCTTCACTTCCTTCTTCAGATTAAAGGGTATTCACCTAGATAGACATACTATTCGATTGACTAGGAAAATATATTAGTATAACCATGTATAATTTATTATATACATTGTGAATAACATATACATATTTATTCTCATTTATGTTATTTTACATAAATAAGGACATTATTTATTTATATTAATGTTTTACTACCATTGGATAATCATGTTACAATTTTGAAGTATTTATGATTGATTTGATATTTTTTGTCCCACATAAATATGGATATAAAATTATTTGATATGTAAAACCATAATTATATATCTAACTAATTCATTGGGTAATTAATTATATATTAGGAGATAATTATGTTATTAATGTAAAATATACCGTTTACTTTGTTTACAATGATATGAATAGATATGGTGGAGTCATCGTTTTTTAATATATTATGAATAGAAATGATTTTGTTTTATTTATTCCATTATATTGAGAATATACATTTTTTAGTTAGCCTTTTTCCACTATGCTATGATGGTCCTATAAAATATCCCTCATACATGATATTATTTTTCAAGCATATAAATGTGTCACATACCTTTTTTATATCACCATGGATTTGGATTATTATCTTAAAAATTCAAATCATTATGCCATTATTTATGTTATTATTTCAATATCATATTACTACTATCCTCAGGATATAATATATAATTATCATATCACTTCTTATGATTTCATGACAATAGTTTATTAATCATTTCATTTCTTATGTTATCATGTCTCGTAATTGATTATGATTTATTTATGACATCATTATGTATTGTGGAAAATGTTTTATCCTTTACACGGCATTATAGATCACTCCATTAAAAGTTTTTCTCATATCACCCCATGATCATAGGTTTCAAAGAGTTGATAGGCATATTATAAGGGGTGAACAATGAATTATTTTTTTAATTATAGGGTATAATTATAGGTTGATGATGTAATATGTACCAATTTACAAAATTAATTGAACATTTATAACTGAATTTGTTTTTAATTCATGTTAGGTATAAAATTTTATTTTTTTTCACTAGATTCAGAAGTAATCGTTTTGGGAAGAATAATGTTTGAAGATGTGTGGTTGATAGATTAAGAATCTATTGATGAGTTCCTTACAAGGATGGGAAATATAGTAAAATCCAAATATATATATATATACATAATAGTTGTTTAAAATATGATTAGAATTATCCATGGAAAATATGATGATAAAATTTTTACGCTTGGAATATCAGGTCATGGAAAACATCACAATTTCTGATCTTTATAGCATTTTAGTGATATATAAAATAATAGTAGGAGAATATGTGAAGATGAATTTTTAGATTTATAAATAACTTTCATTTAAATACTCTCAATACTAATAATAAATGAAACAATTAGCTCTATTCATGATGAATCTTTTCAAGAAGGTGTTTTTAAATGACATGATGAATTTATTTCATTACACTAACATAATTTTTAAAAATACAAAGATAATTATATAGGATAATGAACCTTAAAATATTTTATTTATAAAAATACATGACATTTATCTTCAAAATTTAATATTAAAGCAAATAATTTTGATGGTGATGAGAGATAACAAGTAAAATCAGTTAATAAAAACACCAATATTGATTTTTACTATAGATGAAAATGTGTGTTCCAGGGAAAACAGAGAATGAAATCAGTAATTAAGAGAAGAAATTTCTCATCAAAGGTAGTTGGAATATCTATTTATTAGAAAAAATATATATAATAAAAAAATTTAGATGGTTAATATGTAATTTTTTTTCGTTCTCAAAATAAAAATGCAGTTATTTTTTCTAACAATGAATGTTATTATTAAATTTTTATAATTTTTAGTTTGTATCCAAGAATGTTAAGATTAAAAAATATTATTTTTTTGGTATATAATCAAGATTTGTCTTAGGTTGATAATAAATCTGATATATGTAACATCCTCTCTGAATAGGCCCCTTACAAAATAAGATGCAAAAGTTAAAAAAATGACATATTTAATAAGGTGGGTAAAATATTCATACTAATACCTTCTAAGAAAGAAAAATTATTAATTAAAATACCTATAAAACGTTAAATAATGTTTAATACATCAAGAAAGTGAAATTTTAGGCGATTTACAAGGGAAACAATTGTTCAAATTCTTATTTAATTATAAAAACTTTGTTTCATGGGTTGGTGAGTTTTTTATGAAATATTAGAAGAAGATCAAGGATTTATATGACATGTGCCATAGAATTTAAATACTATGTCCTATTGGAAGATTTTTAATGGTTATGAATGATATACGCACTTATGAAGACAAAGTATGGAAATATCAAGTGTTATCAAAATTATGCGAAAAATATAATGATTTTTCGGAGAATTCTAAAGAAATGTTAAAATATGATTTCATATTGAATAAGAGAAATTCCATCAAAAATAGACTTTTATTATATAATAGTTAATATAAGTTATTAATTTTTTAATTAAAATAAGGTCTTTAGATTCCATAAATAGTGAAAAATAAAAAATAACATATTTTTGGGGGAAAAAAATATTCTATGATAAATATTCTAGGATTTTGTTAGTTTTGTAGAGTATATAATATAGAAAGAATTTTTGTGATGGTAAATTATGTCTATATGTAGAAAAATAAGATATTTTTATTCAATGGAAAAATAGAAACATTTCATGAAGCTAAAAATACTACATATTGAAAATAAATTGTTGGTAAAGAATAGGTTTGGGTATTTAAAATACCTATGGATAATTTGACCAAAAATAATACATAACCAATTAGTGTCTTACCATTAATTGAATATATTTTTTTAAATATGATATCTACAATATTTTATAAGTTAAATAAGGGAAAATATTTGTTTTTTTATTAAGGTGGACTATAATTATTCAAAGAGTGAGATATCATACATTATCTACAATTATATCTAATCACAAAAAATATGAGATCAAAACATTAATTAAGGCATTAATATGTATGAAAGTGGAGTTATCACAAATTTTAATGGTGGATGATTAATGATTAAAGGTTTTTGAGAATAAATTATTGACAATAAAGACCTGATATCTAGTAATTTTCTATTTTTATGGGTCAAAATAAATATAATTAAGATTTATTTGTCTATGTGACTGTGGAAATGTAGATATATTATAAAATAATAGTTTTTATGAATAAATTAGAATATATAGACATTTTGAATGATTATTGATGAAATATAAAAATGTTTTTACATGTTTTTTGATGGGAATTAATCGTATTAAATACACATGGAGGATATGAATTCAATAGAACATCAATGTCTTGAATACCCTAGTAAAATATATATGATAATAATGATTTATAAAATACCAGCCATGTCAACCAAACCGACCACCCAAGTCATCTCATTATAGGGCGGGGTATAACAAAGATAACAATACATGTCTCGAATATATGAAAAATAAAAACTAAAACTAGAGTAAAAACTGTAAAAAATGGGAGATAAAACTATTAAAAACATGTTAAACCATGTAGTACAAAAAGTATCAGATAAATAGTCTATATGGGAGCATATATCACCTCCACAAAGAAACCCAATACAATACAGTGACAAAAATAGAAGCCAACATTCACTAGAGTTAGAGTTTGTTGAACAGAGCCTGGTAGGATACCACAAAATAATCTATAAAAGTTCTATGATCAATAATTTACAAGTTTATGATTTAATACAATTCTCTATACAAGTTTTTTTATAAATAAAACAATTAATGAAATATTTCTCAAACAATCCTATGGGTTTCCACAAATTTTATATCATGTTTTTGAAATCCAAAAACAAGGATATTATAAAAAAAATCTAAAAAGAAACATAAATATACATGTGATCCAAAATCCATGAGATAATATATCGTGAAATAAACAAAACAAAACCAAAATTAACTTACCATTCATGATCTAGCCTAAGGAATAATACATACTAGAAAATCCTGATCCAAACAAGGTATATAATTAGAACCAACTAATATTGATTCCCTCTACAGTCTATCAATATAAACGTGATTACCTCATATTGTTGTCACACACACTAAACATGCCCATGTCTCTTTCTTAATGCACGCTTGGTTCCGACCATACATTTTTTTCAAATTTTATTTATAAAATCACGCTCACATTTTAAAAAAAACAATATAAATTCAAGATAATCTTCATTATTGTTTGAAAATACATTTCTTTCTAAATTAATGAAAATTCACTTTCAAAGAAAAAACTCTTTAAAGCATAAACCCATGAACTTTTCAATTTAAACACATCCAATTCCATTTAAAATCTCAATGAATATATAAGTACAATAAAAATTAAAAAATTAGAAAAATTGGATTGATCCACCTACCTCAAAGAGGTAGAAAACCTAACTGCCTTTGAAAACAGGGATTGGATACCAATAGAATGACCTTTGTAAATAAAGGCACACCAAGAATATGAAGAGTATTGAAAGAAAACACTATCCAATTAAAAAACTATATCTAAATCAAATCCACCACCTAAGGCATAGAAGAAACATGACAAAATCGTAACTAAATAGGGGAAAATCTCATCACAATGGCAATCAATCGATGACTGAATCAATCCAGATGGAAGGAAGACCCCAAATAATTACTAAGTATCTCTATAGGTCAAGAGAAGAGGGATGCACATAGAATGAACGAAACATCTCACTCATATGTCACCCTATAAAAACAACACCACAACATTTACATAGCTTGTAAACCTTTTACACATAGTGTAATCCTCATGGTCATTATATGATAAAATACCTATTTAATTTTTTTAAAATGATGGATTTTTATACTTAAACATTTTTTAAATAATTATATATAATTATCCAGTTCACCAGTTATACCCAGTAATAATTAAATGGAGCGTACTTTACATACACGACATGTATGTGCCTAGAAAGATGAAAAAACTGCATGTTATATGTTGAAAAAATTCCAACAAATCCCTAACTTCACCATTATAGGTATCTTCACATTTTTATGATTATAAATAATTTCACAAATAAAAAAAATAAACCAAAATTAAATATTTTAACATAGCTAACAAAATGGTAACTATGTGTTATAATCTCCCACCACAAAATATTTTTATTCCCAAAAGGTGCTCAATATCTTAGATCTGCAAAAATTACATTCTACTTCTACCTCATTAATGACTCCCTCTCTCACGTATCATTAATATTCTATCTAAACTACCAATGTACCTAGACTAGGGGGATAATTTTACAATGTAATACCTTGTCTTGATGATCCCTAATATGAGATGGATGCTCATCCAAATTGGTATCAAGATCAGGATCAAAATCCTCCCACCTAATAACATGGGAAGGAACTATTGAATACCTCCTCAAATGGGAAACATGAAACCCATCATGGATAAATGAAATACCAGATGAAAAGTCCACCCAGTATGCCAACCTCCCTAGTCACTAAATGATATCAAAATGGCCCACAAACCTCAGTCAAAATATTCCTTGTTTACCCAATTAACAATATTCTAAGTGAGGGGAATCATTTAGAAAATCCTGATAAAAACACAAAATACAATTACCAATTATAATGGTCTACAAAATATTTATGAATATTTGGTTATGTGATCAAACGCCTCTGGATAAACTGTACCGTCTTCATCATCTTCTCAATAAGAATTAGCTGAACTTAGGACCACTCTCCTGAATATACCCAGTATAAAAGAGATCAACTTGGACACCAATGAAAATCCTCAAATGGAATCATCTTGATAGAACTCTAATAAATATTTTAATAGATAAAATCGACTAAAGGTAATTTTTTTCCCATGATCCACTATAATCAAGAACACTGGCCTGTATTATATCCTCAAGAACGTAGATAACCCTCCAGGTCTATCCATTAATCTACAGAATATAAGGCTTGTTTAATTTCAAATGGGAACCCATTTCCTCTAAAAAACCACTCTAAAATCAATATGTAAAATCTGTGTCCCAATTAAAAAATTGATTGAGAGAACCCCATTAAATATCAAAATCTCTTAGAAATATAAAAACCTAACCTATTCTACTTTCATCATCTTCTTTATTGGTCATAAATAAAAATATTTAATGAGTATTTCAATAATCACCCAAATTTAATCATCCCTAATAAGAGTCTATTGTAAACCCATAATAAAATCCATTTAAATTTTAAAACACATACAAACTATAATGGGTAATTTTTATAAAAAAACGTATAGGTCTATGGTGTTTTCCTTAACAATTTGACAATTGGGACACCATGATATAAAATATACAACTGAAAACCTCATCCCTAAACACTAGTATATACATCTCAAATCATGGAACATATTTTTAGTCCCAGGGTCCATGGACGAACATGACCTATGTCCACTATCCAACAACTCCAGTCTCAGGGAAATGAGAACAACCAACATGCTACAAAAAGAAAAATATCTATTAAGAGACTTAGACCACTCTCCAAGTGGTCTCTCCCTGATTTACATTTTCAACAAAGTATCAGATCTCATTTTTTTCTATATACTCAATTCGAACAAGTGGATTAAAAGATGATTCAGACTTTATTGAATCTAAGTACACTTATCCACCAACCCCCTTCACTCCCAAACCCATATCAGAAAAAACACTCATCAAAGACCACTTATCAACTGATTCCCTCATTGTTTTTGTCGCTAAATTTCATATCAATTCATAGAAAACAATATTTCCCTTCTTATGGGAATATGAGATATCAAAATCAATATTTTAAAGATACTCAACCCAATTTTTATTTAGTAATTTTGGATCCCTATTAGAAAAAATAAACTTTAGGACCTTATGATAAAAATTAACTATAAATTGCTCCCCAAAAATATAGAGACACTTGTTCTTTTGTGCATTCATAATACCTACTAACTCATGGTCATGGGTAGTGTATTTCTACTCCTGATGGTTTAACTAGAGAGAGGAAAACCCACAATAGGTTTCCACTTTATTAAGAAGAATCCCAAAACTATACCAAAAGCATCGTAGAAAACAACATAACCTAAAACTGGTTCTAGGTGAACTAGAACTGGTTCTAAAGACAATATTACTTTTATCTCATCAATAGATATCTGACACATTTTGTTCCATTAAAAAATTACACCATTACAGGTCAATGTTTTCATCGGAGAGGCAAGCACGGATAAGTCCCATACAAACTATCTCTAAGAACCAACCAACCCCAATGTCTCTGATGTAGGGTCCCAACCCCAGTATCTGAGAGATGGTGCCTTATTTTATTACATTGGAATATAAACAAATAATATGATTATTGAATGGCCATGTAGTTTATTATATTAGAAAACAATATACATACATATGTTCCACATTACTACTTTTAATGATAAAAATATATAAGTTTTATTGGGAATGTCAACAAATATAAGTTTATCCTTGCAGGTCAATCATTAAAAATTTCTTTATGTCCTGAGAAAATGAAGCATAAGAAAGGGATGAGCTCAAATTCTTAGTAAGGGTAAGCAATACAACTAAATATATCATAAACATAGACATTAGGCATGGTGAATAACTAAAACCATATGCATTTAAAAATAAACTTGAACACATTATGGCAGGAATAAGAGAAGCATAAATATTGCCATAATAAAATGTAATCATGTGTATTCTACTTGTCCAAGAACCATATGAACCATCAATACTATTTTCATAATGAGGTAATTCCTAATTTTGGACATCATAACCATATTTTCAAGGCCTCATTCCAAGACCATAAAAATCTATTTTTTCAAGGCCTTGTGCCAAGACCATATTTTGTCTCATTAGACCTACCGATGCACCGAGGGGCTACAATGGGCTCTACCCAACACTTAATAAGTAAAATTCATTCCCCATATTAATGAGGGTAAAAATAAACAATATATACATTCATATTAAAACTAATATATTAATTGAAAAAAACATTACTCAATTATTAAGCATAAACACTATGCATTCAGAGTAAATCGGTGAATGGTTTTAAGATAGAACACCCATAGCCAAACTAATAATAAACCATTAAACTAAATATTGTAGATGATATCAAAAAATATTATTCCAAAAAATATATAAGGATCTTCAAGATTGTTTAAATATATAAAGAAACTCTTATAAAACCATCGAGTAATTCTTGAGATAATTACTCTTTTACTTTAAAAAAATAGTTATTTTGCAAAAAAAATTTCATAAAACCAGAAGTGAAGTAAGATAGTTTTTTATTATAAAATGAGTAATTTTATAAAGATAATGGTTTCTTAAAAATATATTATATAGTTATCTTGAAAATATGTATGAATTTGATAAATTCCCTTGAATAGGACTTGTATTACGAGAAGAAATTTTGAAAGATCCTTTTAAAACATATAACAACACATAAATGAAAGAAGGATTCTGGTTGGTACACATATATAGATAATTATCACCTAATATAAGAGGAGTAAATATGAATAAATAATAATTTAATTGAGGTATTTTGAGAATAAGAGTAACCCGAATGAAAAAGGGGGTTTGGGTAAAAAACTATTACCTTAAGTCCAAAGGTGCTCCTCGCATGATTTTAATGACATGTATAATAAAATTTAGGTTCAAAAATTAATGCTTCTACAACCTCATATAAATTTAATTGATTTATTATGACCTTATTAGGTCTATTCATGGCCTTTTAATGGGTTATGATATTCAATTTCATTGTTTTAGAGTGTTTTTTACTTATATTCATGTGAAGATAAACATGTAGAATGAGAATGGTTGTTCAGAATAAAAGTTGTATGTTTTTAGTGAAAAACCAGAATATTACATGGTAATATTATTTTTTGGTTATTTGTAGTGAAGATGAATCGTCATATAAAAATTTATTGACAATTGTTTGGGTTACATGGTGGTTGTTGATCACAATAATCATATTTTGATTTATAAATTTATATCATATGTACAAAAGGATTATAGAACCCTAATATGTTATAAAACGTATATTATAGTCTGTTTCAATCAATAAAATGGTTTCCTGGCCTGAATTAAATATCGTAATAGATATTGAAAACTCGTCGTCCTTGAATATGATAAATTAACACATCTCAGAAGGTGTTTTCATTTCTATTATAAATAAAGGGGAAAAGGGATGATGAAGAATTATTCCTTTATCATAACAAAATTAAAATACCTATAATGTAATAAAGTAGTAATAAAATTTGGATGAAGGAAGGTGAGGAACGAAAAAGAAAATAAAGGAACTTTCAATAAATGAAATGAAAAGAGGAATTTACCTCTTGATTTAATCTTCCATGAGAGCCTCATTATGGGAGAGGTTTTGGTCTTTTTATGAGACCCGGGGCTGATAGATGTGGGGTAGAATATTGGGAGGATATTTTTCTAGAAGATGAACAAGGAACAAGTCTTGAGAGGATTGAAGAGAAGAGGAAGTGAGGGGGGTTATAGTTGATGAGAGGGGTGATCTGTGAGTATCTTATTCATTATTATTTTATTTCTCTCAAGAAAAACAATAGTGTTGATTCATGTGACCAATAATAGTAATAAGTGAATGTGAGTTCAAACCAATTTTGATTTCCTCAGCCACGATTCTTGGAATAGTTAATTTAACTGATAATGTATATATACGTAAATTACCATATTTTACTAAACATCAAAAATTCGAGTATTTCAGAAAAATCTAAAAAATTCACCATAACCATTTTTCAATGTTTATAATTGAAAAATGAAGTCTATTTTTTAAAAAATAATTTTATAAATATTAATAATTTAATTTTTAAAAAAATCATAATTTATTCGGAAAATACCAAATTTAAGACTATAATTTGTTTTATATCTCCTTGAAAACATAACCAAGATCTCATTATTTTATAACCATAAGACGATTAGATAATAATATGATTTACTATTCGTAAGTTTCATATTAATATTCATTTTACTATTTAGAAGGTTACATTACTATTCACCAAAAAATTATGTTTGTCTTATCAAAATCTAAATATCTTACTAAACACAACCATGTGTGTTAGTTTTTCGAAATTCAAATCACTGATGTGGAATAATTATCTTTACTGGATTGGTTATAAGAAATTAGTGTTTTGTGGAAACTCAGTGTTTCATTAATTTATTTAAAAATCCTTAGGTTGTTATATTCTACCCTCTGTAGAAAAATTTCATCATCGCAAAAACTATAATATTACCTCACAAAAACATTTTGGTAGTTGTTCATCATAAGTCCCTCAGGCTCCCACGTTGCCTCATCGATTTTATGATTTTTTCAAAGAATATTTACTAGTCGAGTGGTCTGATTCCTCTACATCTCTTCTTCAGTGTTCAGAATCTAGATAGTCTCTTCATAGTACGATAGGTCAGGTTCCAATTCTATACCTTCAGAATTAAGTACATACGTTTTATTTGGAATGTACTTTCTCAGCAATGAGACATGGAACACATTGGGTAATTTTGAAAGGCTTTGCGGTATAGCCAAACGATATGAACCAACTCCAATTCTGTCCAAAATTTCAAAATGGCCTACGTACCTAAGGTATAGTTTCTCTTTAATTTTAAACTATTATAACACCCTTCCATGGATATACTTTTATGAAAAAAATAATCTCCCACTTGAAATTCCAAATCCTTCATTTGATTATCAGTAAATATTTTTTGACTACTTTGAGATTCTTTGATATGTCCATGAATAGTATTAACCTTCACGGTTGTTTCCCCCATAAGCTATGGGACCACTAGCTTCCTTTCACCAAATTCATCCCAACATATTGGTGTATGTCAACTCTTTCAGTATAATGCTTCATATGGTGTCATTTGAATAATATAATGGATGCTATTATTGTAGTCAAACCACACTAAAGGTAAATATTGATCCCACATACCATAAAAGTCAAATGAATAAGATCTCAACATGTTCTCAAAGTTTGGAATGTCCTTTATGATTTCCCATTACTTTGAGGATGATAAGATGTACTCAAATAAAGATCAATATCAAAATATTTCTGAAGTCATTTATAGAATTTAAATATAAATTGACGAACACAATCAGACACTATTGAAAGAGGTTCTCTATGAAGTCTTTGAACTTCATTGATATAGATTTTTTTAAACTGCTCCAGTGGAAAATCCTTCTCTTATAGTGAAGAAATGTGAAACTTTTATAAGTCGATCCTCAATTACCCACATTGCATCATTATTTCTTGGAGTTTTGGGTAATCTAGTGAAAAATTCCAGGTTAATGTCATCCCATTTCCATGTAGGTATAGGTAGAGGTTACATGACTCCTCTAGGATGTTGCCATTCGATCTTAACTTGTTAACATACAAAACATCTTCATACATAATCAGCAATTTCCCGCTTCATGTTATCCCACCATAAATCTTCCAAAAAAATATCAATACATTTTACTGCTACCGTTGTGTATAGAGAAATTAATGCTATGGGAATGGTACAATGACTCCTTTTTCAGCTCAGGTATAGAGGGAACACATAGCCTCTTCCCAAATTTCATAATTTCATCTTCACATACGAATTCAACCATCTTCCAATATTTGACACCATTAATTTTATTTTGAAGGTTATCATCATCAGGATAAGATCTTTTAATCCTTTCTAATAAATATGTTTGGGAAACCAATGGAAAAAAGTAATGATGTTTCACCTTCTTTGATATTTCCCATGTCTATCCTTATTAGATCCATGAACACTAGATCTCTTTTAATCCTCGTTTTTTGGAAAACTCCATGATCCTTTCTACTTAATGCATTAGCTACCTTATTTTCCTTTCCTAGGAGGTATTATATTGAACAATCAAAATATTTTAGTAGTTTGATCCATCATTGTTTCCTCATGTTGGGTTATTTCTGTGAGAAGACATACTTCAAACTCATTTGATCTATATATATCTGACATCTTACACCATAGATATAGTGTCTCCATATCATCAGAGAAAATATTATATATTCTAACACAAAATCATGAGTATTATAGTTTTGTTCATAAATTTTTAGTTTCCTTGATTCATAGGAAATAACTCTATCATTCTGCATAAGGACACAACCATGACCTTTCTTTGATGTATCACTATAGATCACAAACCCATCATTCCCTGATATTAGATTCAGGATTTTAGAATTCACTAATCTCCTATTAAATTCAAAAAAATATTCCTCATGTTATTTATTCCATACAAACATAATCGTTTTATGTTTGTGCTTTTTCATTAGGTTGGATAAACATGAAAATTTCTGAACAAAACACCAATAATAACTTGCTAAACTAATAAAACTACATACCAAGGTTATATTGGTTGGAGTAGGCTATTCTTGCACAACCTTTTTCTTCCCAGGATCAATAGATAACCCATCCATAAAGAAAATGTTTCAATGAAAGGAAACTGATTGAAGCCAAAATTCACATTTGTTAAACTTCCCATATAATCAATCCTTCTAATAGTCATCACAATAGTGAAGAAGTGTTTTTCATGATCTCTGTATCTTTTAGATTATACCAAGATATCCTTGATAAATATGACCACAAAGTCTTTAATATATTCCTTGAAAATACTATTCATTAGATTCATGAAAAGTGAGGGTGCATTAGTTAGACCATAAGGCATTACTATAAACTAGTAACACCCATACCTGGTTTGAAATGCTGTATTTAGAATGTCTTCCTTTCTTACTAGAAAATGATGAAATCCAGATCGAAGGTCAATCTTCAAAAAATATTTGGCTCTAAGAATTTGATCAAATAAATAATCAATGAGAGGTTGGGGATACCTGTTCGTTATTATTATATCATTGATCTATCTGTAGTCAATGAATAACCTCATAGATATATCTTTCTTCTTGACAGAAATAACAGGGGCTTCCCATGGGGAAACACTAAAGAGAATAAATACATTATCACTCTATTCCTCTAGTTGTTTCATCATTTCTAATAATTACACAGTGTTAGTTATATATGAAGTGTTTGATGTAGGCTTTAAACCAGGAATTAAATCAATAGAGAACTCAACTTCCTATTCTAAAGGATATTTAGGTAAATCCTTTGGAAACACATAAACATATTATTGAACAATAGGTATGTCCTCTATCGGAACATTCATTTCCCCACCCATATATATTGTTTTCCCTTCTTCCCCAAAACTCAATTTAGTAGAGCTATAGAGGGTGGATCTAGATGAACATTAGATGGTGATGATTCCAACTTATAGATAAGGGATTCCACATCATCCTCAAATATTATAACCTTCTTCTTATTTCAATATCTTTTCACATCATGGATCGAAATCTAATCCATACTAAGGATTATATAAAATTAAATCATGGGTATGATAGTAAAATCAGTAGGTAAAGCAAGTTTATATGACATAATGGGGCTTCCTATCAAAACATTGTTACAATGATACTTCCCTTGGGAGTTTTGAATAACAAATCCCTTATTAAAAAAAATTGTAAATATCTATTTTTTATTGAAAACTATAAATATATGAATGAATGTGATGATCCAAAATCAAATAAAGTATTAACTAAGCTTGAGGAAATGATTAATGTACCTTCCACCACACCGTTAAGATATTAAATGTAACATCCCAGGTAAATAAAGAATATGACCTTTTCATATTTATTAATTTTTTAATTAAATATTAATTTTACTTTAAAATGGTCGATATGTTCGATAGCGTACCTGATACGCAACAATGGGTTTCTTTGCAATCTTACGTTGCACACTAATAATATAATATTATTATTTTAAATGGTAGTCAACACTGAGTCGTTGTATTGGAAGGAATAAAAAAAACTAAATAAAATATTATTATACATGTTTGTTAAATGTATTTACATTTATCCAATAAAAAGTTAGTCTTAAAATATGAATGAATCTAATTTTAAGCATAATTTACATTAAAAGGCTAATTTACCACCTTTTAATGGTGAAACCTCTTTAAATATAGTTTTAGTCACTTTAATACATTATAATTGACCAAATAAAATCCTTCTTTAGAATTTAGACATCAAATTTTACTTTGGGTAAATTTTAGGAATTTTTCTGATAAAGTTCATTTTTTAATGAATAGTGAAAAATATTGTATTTTAATTCAAAAGTGAATTTTAATCTAACTTATTTATATGGTTAGATTATCTTTTTAATTGGTTTTAAAGTTAAATTAAAATATATTTTTACCATTTAATACAATGTTGGTCATTGGAATTAATTTCACTTTGAAATTGGACATAAATAGGTATCAATCTTTTGATAGTTATTGTTTCATAAAAACACACTATTTGTTTTAACAACGGGAATTAATTTTAAAATTAATTAATTCCAATTATATGTTTTGAATTTGAAAAAATGGAAATAATTTTTGAATTGTGAATATCAAATATAACTTAGCCTGAATTTTTGGTATTTTTCTGAAAAACTTCAATTTTTTGATGAATAGTGAAACCACTTAGTGGTAGTTAAAAAAACTGAATTTTTCATTTAAAAGAAATTTTACCACTTCTATGAATTGGATTTCAAAAATCCGACATACATGGTTGTTATTAAGAAGTAAAATTTGGTTCATTAAGATGAAAATAATTTTTGGTGAATAGTAACTTTTGACTTTTATTTACTGCGGTTAAAGGTAAATAAGGTAATTCAAGGTAAAAATAATATTATAATAATTCAAAATTATCTTAACACTTGTACTAACCTTATTGGTCGAGTCATGGCCGACCATGGGCATCTTTGGGTCGATTTGAGGACCCCATTGAGCCACTTGGGAGTGATGAGGACAATTTAGATTAATTAACTTAAAGTAAAGGCAAAAATGAAAAAAGAAAATATCTTTTAGTAAATTAATTTTTAGAATGGGTTATATAAATTATATTTTCTACTATAAATATTAATTGGAAATATAAAACGATTTCCTACATCATAGTATTTTTTTTATAATTTTTAGACATCAAATAAATTAAATTATTTATGACACAATAATGATGCATTATTTACCTCATTAATAAATGATTTAAATAAATAAGATTATAATAATTAAATTATAATCCAAAAACATGTCCAATTCGGATTGAATGATTTTAGTTCAAATATGATTCATATTATCTTAGACCTTAATTATTTTTGGACCATTAGAAACTGAATATCATTATATAATAAAATAATATTTTCACACTTTCCTAAAGAGCCCCCCCCCCTTATAAAAGGAGACCACTTCTAACCAATTCCACATACCTCTAAAGCCATTTGGATCATCCAACCTCTGCCCAATTAAGCTCTCAACATCCCTCCCCTCCTCTTATAAGCCTTACCTTAGGCAGAAGGTACTTCAAGAAGTCCTTTGGTTCAAACCAAAGGGAGTTACCCAAATCAAATGTAACAGTTTCTCTTAAATTGTTTTCTTTTATTTTACTTCTCCAACCCCTAAAATCTTTTTATTTCATTTTTTTTGTTACAAAAACAGTATCCTCAATATACTAGGATTTTTTTATAAAAATTATTATAACTACACTTACACACACCTCCATCTAATGGATGAGGAACATAATGTTTTTGTGGATGGAAAACTAACGCCTCACGAAATGATGATTGTTCAATTACATCTTACCGCCTCTCATGGTGGACATTATGATGGAAATTTATTTATATATGATATATATTATGTTTATGATTTCCTTATGCATCTATAATTCCCATTTATATTATGACTTTATGGTTTCCATAGTGGGTAAACACGATAATCTCATTCGAGGAAGTGCAGACTATCGCCCCCTCAAAATGATTTGATTTGTTAATGTCTTTTGTGGGATGTATAAAGAATGGATTTAATGATATTATATATGATATTATACTAGAATTATAATATACCTATGTATCATTATGTTTTATTTCCATTAAAATAATAAATAGAAATGAAAGTAGCGTTCATGCGTACGTACGGCTTACCGTCTCCATGAACGGTGCATTTCATTTCTTACCACTAAATGTTATGTACTATTATAAATACATGTATATACTGGATATATATGATATATATGATAAAAAAATCATGAATATAATTCTGGATATAATGAACCTTTGACCACATGAACAACATGTAATTAAAAGAAGTCCATTTTAGACTCAAGTACCAAATATCGACAAAACGAACATTATTAACTTAAATGATTACATAATGTTTATAACATGGTAATAAGTGATACAAAAGGAATAATAAACTCGAAAAAGGTTCTTAAGAAATTATAAATTAACTTTATTTTATTATTGAGGAGATTAAAAAACGATCGAGTCAAGTCGGACACGAGGTAAGGGATCCGACCTCTCTCTTTCTTTTCAAGTACTCTCTATTATGTCATTTCTTCTATGATCCATGTTCTTATGTTGGAGGATGTTATTTTATATTAACCATACTAGAATTTTTATTTTCAAATTATGAGATACCCCATCTTACTCTCATCCATTCATTTTAATAATTTTTATGTGGCGACGTTAGGCTGCCAAATTTTCGTAAGGGATTTCTTATCTCACTTTCAAATCTGTGAGATTTCCATTATTCGCCACATATTTATTGTATGTGGTGTATGTACTTCCCATGAATGTATTACCTATGTAATAAACTCTAATTTATGGGTAATTATATACTCATTTTATGATCCTTCTTTTATTTTGTGTATGTTTTAAAAGTTACCAAATCGGTAAGGGAATCTTTAACCCTCCTCTTTTTAAAAGACTTCTTTTTGTTAAGTCTTTTAATTTACATCTTCTTATGTTGGGATATGTTCTTATATATCCTTATTAATGTAAATTTTATTTCCATGTGATGAGATACCCTTTTTTTCTCATAAACTCATTTTCTGAATTTTAAAGTATTGTTGTTAGGCTGTCGAATTATTGTAAAGGGACTTCTTAACCCAATTTCAATTCATTGGGTTAAACTTATACTTGTTGATTATGTCGTGCTATAAATATGTTTGAATAACCTATGATTGTTTTAAAATTAATATCCACTTATATTGTGTGTATTTATATTTGTCACACATAAATTATGTCATTGATTTATCCTTAATCTAAGGATACCGTCTTTATAAGGGATTGCATCTCAATTTACATTCCATTGAGACTTCATTATGTTTATGCACCAATTCACTCTTATATGGTGTATATACTGTTCTTTGACATATTATATCATGAATCATTTTATTCTCATGATATTAGAAAGTTATGATTAAATTTTATTCCTCAATTATTTGTATTCAAGTGTCTCTCATTTTGTTAAAAACTCTTTAACTAAAATGTCATTTTAAATTTTTTAAATATTTATTCTTCTAAATATTTATCATCAATGTCCATGTTTTCAAAATGGTTTTGGGATTTATTTATATGGATATTAATGTTTTAAATTGTTAATTTCTTTAAAATATTCAAATTTTTATGGGACACTTTGATTCAAAAATCTATTTATTAAATGTTTTAAATAGTTATGAAAATCGTTTGACAAAGAATTGTTTATTTCAATATCTTGATATGATATATTGTGATTGGAATGTGGAAATGTTATCTTTCCTTTATGCTTGTTTTATGTGTTATGTTATGGTTATTGGGAATTGTTTACATATATTGTTGGTTCCGTGATAAACCTAGGGCGGGTGAGCCCGAGATAGCTATCCAATGCATTGGGTAACATGACGGAGGTAAACATGAATGTTTCTCCTAAGATATTTAGGGAATATACTGTTATGGGTATTCCAAATGTGGCTCCCTATATAGCTGTGATAGCTATAATGTAAGTTTTTTATAAATTCCATAAGTTACCTTTATGATTTATGATTTCTATGTGTTATTCATAAATCTTATGATTTTGTAAGGTATGTTATGATTGAAAAGTATTGGTTTCATTGATTTGTAATTATTGATGGGATAATGTTTTAATTTCTTATTTTATAACCCTTACGGATCTTTTTATTCTCATCCCAAGTTTTTGAAATGTTTTTCATAGGACTTAAAGATGAATAGGGTCAAGGAATAGATCAAGGAAAAGTCATTCTGTCTAAAACATGGAACTAGACGTGTTTCTTTTCATAGATTTTTTATTTTATGATAAAATGGATACTGAGTAGTATTGTCTACATGTAAAATTCATGTTTTTATGTATTGGTTATGGCCTAATTATCTAAAACTAAAAACTTGAAAAGATCCTCAATGTGAATTATTCATTTAATTCAGGATTATGGATGGTTTTAAGGTCAGGTCCTTATATTAAAACTCCACCATTGTGACCACATAAGCTTGGTCATTCTCTCGTATCCTTCTATGTGGAATGTTTTCATCACACATAGGACATTAATGTTCATAATTTCACATCTCCCTACAATTGTAACATTTAATTTTTCTAGCTTATTCATCCCCCTTATAATCCTGATATAGGTGTCCTTTTTTGTGCACATGTAACAAACACCCATTCTCTTTAGAAAAGTTACAAGGTTTCTCTTCCCACAATTACTCCAGGATAGAAGGTCAAATCTTATCTTCTTCCCAATTTACTTAATTTCCTTTCCCAGATCATTTGGAATCCCTCTTCTTCTCTTGATTTTCTTTTAAATTTATAACACTTAGAAAATTCTTTTTCCATCATGACAACAATTGAGACAATATCTTCATATGGTGAGAATCTTTGGAAGATTAGTGCCCTTCATAGGAATGGTTTTAAATCATCAAATAATCTATCAATCATTCTCCTTGGATTACGTTTGTAGTCCCAAACATACCTTTCCCGCCTTGAAAAGTTAGCTTCATACTTGGAAACATTTTCATCCACTTTCTCCCATAGATTCAATAATTTCCTTTCCATGTCTGCTCATTATTTTTGGGGAAAATATTAATATATGAAGATTTCCTTAAAATCCCTAAATTACATATATACTAATTCTTCCTCATCCTTTTCATTTTTCATTAAATACCACCACTAATCCAAATCTCAAAACATAAGATAAACTTGCATGAAAACCTTCTCACTTTCGTTACATCCCAAAGAGATAAATATCTTCCCTTGAGAACTTATCCACTGCTCAGCTACAAATGGGTTTGTAATCCCACTAAATTATGGAGGATGTTGTCACATAATGTAATACAACATATCTCCTCCATGTTAGGGATCAAGAAGCTCCATAGGAGTAAGGTTGTTGTTTATAACATGAGTCTTTTTTCCTAGTATAGTTATAATTTTCTCAACACTAGTCGTACCTCTGGATTCAGCATCATTATCTTGCATTGGAGGGTAATCATTACATGGGATATGCGTGTTCATGCGGTTTCCATTTCATCCACTAGGCACCATTTCTAAATATTGTAATATTTTAGATTAGGTTATGAATTATAATGTATAATATTAACTTCGCAAAATACTTAGCATAAATTTAAATCCTATGCATGGATAATCCCATAATCACAAACATGGGTTCTTTGAGGAAAAATTTACATTAAAAACCATCATAATGGCTTGTGAAGACAATGTGAATTATCCAAAGAATATCCACCGAGAGTGTAAAACTAGGTGGGCATCAAGACTCATTGTTGTATACCAGGATAACAGGGCTTAATCCCAAAATTCCATGTCAGAGTTTTCACTTGTAGGTAAGTCTTTGAAAGAATCACATCCACTTATAGTACCTAGACATGGATTTATTTTCTAGAAATATTTACATAATATATTACATAGAAACATTATAGAATGTTCCTACATGTTTATCCTCAAATAATATGTCAGCGTTTTGTGCCCTAATCTACGTTTTCTAAATCTAGTTTCTAAGTATTCTATTAAATAGTCTTTGAAACCAACTATAAGGTCCCAACCCTAGTTTCCCAGATCCAGTGCCTTATTTTATTACATTGGAATATAAACAAGGAATTTGCATCCCAATGGACCTATTGGATTAGTAAATTTGAAAACAATATATATACATAAGTTAAACATTGCAACTTGAAATGAAAAACAACATATAAGTTTTAATGGGAACATCCACACCTCTAAGTTTATCCCTGCATTTAAATCAAAATAAACATATTCATGTCCTTATAAAATAAACCATAAGAATGGGGTAAAATCAAATTCTCAGTGAGGGTAAGAAAAAAATGGATGATATCATAAACATAAACATTAGGCATGGTGAATAACTAATACCACATACCTTTAAAAATAAACTTGAACACATTATGTCAGGAATAAGAGCTAAATAAATAATTCCATAATAAAACATTATCATGGGTGTTCTATATGTAGAATAACCACGTGAACTGTTAATACTATTGTCATAATGAGGGAATGAATATTGTGGTACATCATAACCATATCATCAAGGCCTCATGACAAGGCTATAAAAATCCATTTTTAATGCCCTGTGTGAAGACCATAGTTTGTCTCATGAGACCTATTGATTCACTGAGGGGATATAGTGGGACCCAAATGACACTCACTAAGTCCAATGCATTCCAAATATGAATAGAGATAAACATAATCAACATATAAATTCATATTTAAACTAATATATAAAATGAAAATAACATTCCAAATACATTAAGCATAAACATTAACTATTCAGATTAAATTGCTGAATGGTTTTAGGATAGCACATCCACAGTCAAACTAATCATAAAAAATTAAAGTAAATATGGTAGATGATATCATAAAATATTCATTCAAATAATAAATAAGTATCAGTAAGAGTGTTTAAATATATTAATATACTTTTATAAAACCATTGAGTAATTCTTGAGATAATTACTATTTTACTTTGAAAAGAAGTCTTCTTTTTGGAAAAATATTTGTATAAAACTAGAAGTGAAGTAAGATATTGTTTTCATAATAGAATGTGTAATTTTATAAAGATAATGGTTTCCAAATATAGATTATAGTGTGGTCTTTATAATTGGTAAGAATTTGAGAAATTACCTTAAATCAGACTTCTATTACGGGAAGAAGTTTTGAAAGATCCATTTAAAACATATAAATTCCCATAAATGAAAGTGGGATTATAGTTTGTAAACATATGTAGAACATTATCACTGAATATATAATGTGTAAATATGAATAAATAAAAATTTAATTGAGTTATGTAGGTATTAATAGTAACTCGAATGAAAATGGAGGTTCGGGTAGAAAACACTTACCTTAAATATGAAGGTGTTCCTCACTTGATCTTAATGACCTGAATAATGAAATGTATATTCATAAATTAATGACTCTAGATCCTCCTGTACGTTAAATTGATTTATTATAACCTTATTATGTTTAATAATGACCTTTGATGGGTTTTGATATTCAATTTCATTGTTTTGGAGTTTTTTCTTCATTGGTTTTCATGATCGGTTTACTTATATTCATGTACAGATAAACATGTATAATGAGAATGGTTGTCCAGAATATAAGTTTTATGTTATTAGTGAAAAAACATAATATTACATGGAAATAAAATTCCTTTTTTATTGGTAGTGAATATGAATCGTCATATAAAACGTTAATGGAAATTGTTTGGGTTAATTGGTGGTTCTTGATCACAACAAACATATTTTGATTTATAAATAAATATCACGTATAAAAAGGTTTTTATAACACTAAATAAGTTATAATACATATATTATAGTCTGGTTGAAACATCAAAATGGTTTTATGACCAAATTAAATATGGTAATAGTAATTGAAAAGTCTTAATTCTTGAATGTGATAAACTAACACATCTTGTATGGTGTTTTCATTTCTACTATAAATGAAGGGGAAAAGAGATATGATAAAGAATTATTCCTTTATCATAAAAAATTTCTATTATAAGTAGGCTATTTGAGTCATCAAAACATTTGGATGAAGGGAGGTTATGAAATAAAAAAAAATAAAGGAACCTGAAATAAAAGAAATGACCGGGGGAATTCACCTCTTGAAGTAATCTTCCTTGAGATCCTCTTTATGGGAGATTTTTTTATCTTATTATGAGACTAAGGGAATTTGGAAGTGGGGGAGGATCTGGGTAGGATATTTGAGAAGAATCTAGACATGGAACAAGTCATGAGAAGAGGTAAGAGAAGAGGGAGTGAGGTGTGAGGGGGGGGGGGGGGTTATAGTGGAGGAGAGGGGTGATTTGTGAATATCTTATTCATTATTTTATTATTTCCCTCAATACAAACAATAGTGTTGATTAATGTGACCCATAATAGTAATAAGTGCATGTGAGTTTAAACCAACTATTCTTACGTCATCCATGATTCTAGGAATAGTTAATTTAAATAATAATGTATATATACTGTAAATTACCGTATTTTACTCTTCATCAAAAATTTGAGTATTTCAGAAAAATCCCAAAAATTCACCATGACCATATTTTGATATGTAGAATTCCAAAATAAAATATATTTTTTAAAAATAATTTTCTAAATACTATTAATTTAATTTTAAAATAAAATAATAATTTATTCAAAAAATAAAAATTTTAAAATTATAATTTGTTTTATATCCCTATGAACAATAAATCAAGATCTCATTATTTTATAACCTAAGATAATAAAATAATAATATGATTTACTATTCATAAGTTTCGTATTACTATTCAAATTACTATTCATAAGGGTATGTTACTGTTCAACAAAAAATATGTTTGTCTTATCAGACTCTAAATATCTTAGTAAACACAACCATGTATATCGATTTTTGAAATTCAAATCATTGAAGTGGAAAAATTATCTTTACTGACTAGGTTACATGAAATTTTTGTCTTCTGGAGACTCGGTGTTTCATGGATTTATTTAAAAATCCTTGGGATGTTACATCCAGACCATAAAAATAAATTTTGGATTTTCCTAGGAGATTAATACCCGAACTGTTTTAGAATACACTAAGTTTCCCCTCTCAGATGTCACAGGACCCAATAACTTCACATATTGCATCCAAAACACTCACTTAGAATATTTACCATAAAGAAGATGATCTATCATATTTCAAAGAATGATATTGTAATAAAATATCATAGGTACCTAGGTTACCCGATAACGGACCTGACACTAACATAGCCTGGGGGTGTTCTCGATCCCCTTTGGTCGGCGACTGGCTCCAGGCATCATACAACATTCAATTGGATCTTAGTTTTCCACAAAACATAGCGAAAATAATAATAAAAGTAAATATTCATACAAAAGAAACTCCCTTGGGAGTAATGTACCAAAATTTGACAAGGCATTAAATCCCAATGTACTATAACCCAAATCCCAAAATATTAGAAAAAATCCCAAAGTCTCTAAGGATATAACTCACCACCTCCAAGGATCTATAGTTATATCCACCTCTAAAAGATCATTTCCCCCTGCATTAAACTTGAAAAATATAATCTATAAACACCCAAAATCATGAGTATAGTGTGACCTAAAAATACTAGTACGTTCTCACGAAGGATTGAATATTAGATGATAACAACAGATTATCCAAAGGAAAGATTTCAATTTTAGAATAAACATGTTTTTATGTTTAATAAAATTTAAACAAATCATTCTACCTATTTCAAATGATGGAAAATACCATAAGAAATGGCTTTAAAAGTGAGGGAATATTTATAAACCAATCACTTAAATAAAACATTTATATAAAATAGATTATATAAATCCAAAAGGCATGTAAGCTTGTTCAACAACTTTGGAATATATTTATATCTAAAATATAAAATAAGTGGGAAAAGAGACATCTTTCAAATATGTATGGAAGTTCCATGATCTATGAATTGGAACTCTCAATGTGATCATACTAATATTTGTATACACATTTCCATCTAAAAATATCCAAAAGTGACTCATCACCATCTTCTCAAGGATGTGACCTGCTGCATTTATGTTTTAAAATGTTGTATAAGCATAGGGTGTGTCCAAATAACTCACAAACTACATAAGGGTTTCATATGCTCTTACATAATCAATGGTGGGATATTTATTTTTAGACTACTTAAAATATAATTAAATCTCATTGCCCCATTTCAAATTCCAATTTTCCTTTTAAAACAAAAATAGGTTTAAACAAAACACAAAACTTTTTAATAAGATTAAACTACTGGGTTTCTATCCAAAAATTTTAAGCCATTTTCACATGTTTGAAATCAATTCACATCCAATTTCATAAATTTCACAATTCATTTCCACAAATAAATTCAAAATTTTAATTTAAATTTCATCTATCAAATTCACAATTTAAATAAAACAATTTACATCAACCAATTCCCCCAAACACTCCTCAATTCATAAGAATTGGGGGTTTTCCCAATATTCATGCCAAAACTATTTCAAATCTCCCAATTCATTAGAATTAGGATTTATCAAATAGATTGAAATAAATTTTTAGAAATTGTGTTTAAATAAAAAATTTAAATAAATCAAGAAATTCAAGGTTAATAAATTTTTCAACCGGAACGGAACCACCTACCTTTTTTCCGAAAACCAACTCTTGCAACGAAACCCATCAATGAGAACGAAGGTGTAGAGGACCTAAATAATCAACCTAGAAAAGGGATACAACATCATAGAGAATAGACCCATAAACTTTATAATTATCTATTTAAATCCCAAAGGTGGATAAAGAGATAATTATGAAGAACAAAGATAATGCTTACTAGGAAATCCACAACGCAGGCATAATGATGACTAAACACAGAATGAAGGAACCCATGAGGGTTAGATGGATCAAATATTTCGTGGTGAAGGCTTTGGGTTGAGAGGAAAAAAGGTGAGAAGGAAAAAATGATTCTAGCCACACATCGTGTTTTAAAAAAATACAGTCGGGATATTACATGATGTGTAATCCCACTAAACATCATGAAATAGTTAAATTTTACAACCATCGAAAAACATGTTGATTTAAATGTCAAATCATTCATTAAATAACTCATAATGTTTTAAGACTAGTCACTATTGGTAACATTTCATAGTGTGAATATTCTCATGACATGAACCTTCTCACAGTATGAACCTAATGACCAATACACATCGTGTAACCTAGTTACACAGTGTGTAACCCTGTGAAAACCTAAAAAAATGGTCGGTTAAGCCGAGAGTCCAAAAAACCTCTAAATTAACCATTATAGTTATCATCCTAATTAATTCTCAACCCCACCTAGTCAACTAAAAAGGAAAAACCATGACAAGGTTAAATACATACCTGTCATATTGGTAATGGGATGTTACAATCTCCTCACTATATAAACATTCAGTCCCCAGAAATCCTATAAAGAAGCTTCCATGCCAAAAATATTATTCCACTACATTCTTACCAGTGCCTTTAATTCACACATATCATGATTATTATAGAAATGATTCCATAAAATATAAACCAAAGTTATTATCCTCCCACAAAGTACCCTGATCTCAAAATAAACTATCCTAAAAGACTGCTCAATCATAGATCACTCAGGTTTAATCTCAAGATCACTCCAGATAAAAATATGATATGGATCAGATAAATACATTCTCAGATGTGATACATGGAATACATTATGTAAAAATGTTAGATTCTCCATAAGTGATAAATGGTACGAAACTTTCACCACAATCCCTACTACCTCGAAATGTCGCACAAAACAAGGAATAAGATTCCCTTGCTTCACAAGCCATAAATGGCCCAATTGGGTGAAATATTAATGAAAAATTAGTCACTAATAGGGAATTACAAAGGTCTATAATGATGATAAATATAACAATTATATCATCTATGTGCTATCAACATTCTCTGATGAATTACTAGAATATTTGTTTTTATTTCAAGGACCAAAATTCTTCCAACCAAGGAACATTCACCAATATCTCACTAACATAGTGAATATTTACAAGAATTACCATACAAGGCCTTAGAAGGATCCATTCTGATTGAGGACCTGAACTATTCCTATAAAAAAACAAAATAATCCCCAAATGATCATCCCAAGCCCCACGGATGTTGAGAACACTTTCCCAGAGTATATCCTTTAGAATTTATATATCTCTCTCTATCTATCCATCCGACTACGGATGATAGGTCATGCTCCAAAAGACCTGAGAAATTCATGCCTCTTGAAGGCTTCTCCAAAAGAGTGAATTGAACTGAGGATCCCTACTATAGAGTACAATAGATGGAACACCATGAAAATGAAAAATCACCTTCATGTAGAGATTTTCCAACTCCTCAAATTTGGTTGTATCACGAATGGGTATGATGTGAGATGACTTAGTCAGCTTATCGATCACAAACAATATCGAATTATTATTCCACTAGGTATGAGGTAACCCAATCACAATGTACATAGAGATTTCATCCCACTTCCATGTAGGGACTGGAATTGGCTTATGTAAACCTAAAGGTTTTGATGATCAACCATAACCTACCAGCATGTATAACAGCGAGAAACAAACTTAGCAATGCCCCATTTTATAGCTGGCCAAAAGAACTGCCACAACATTTCATAGAGAATATTAGTGGTTCATGGGTGAATGTACCATTGGGAGTAATGATATCCCCCCCCATCACATCCTCACTTACTGTTAACATCCCAACAATGTGATTCTAAAATCATTGAACACCCTCTTTGGAGAACAACCACTGGAAAATTGTGTCCCCACCATAAAGACTGTATCTAATTCTATAGATTTCATAATCAAGATGTTTATCCTGAATAATCATATTGAGAAGATAACAATTCAAATGAAATCTTGATAAAGAAACTTTTTCCCCTTTCTCCTTAACTCCAATATGCAAATGTGCATGTAAATCCATAAAATTCCACTCTTCTGAGGATTCTTTCACTACCTAGTTTAGATGTTTCCTGCTCAATGCATATGAAAAAAAATTCTCATTCCCCATAGTGTGGGCGATGTCAATATAAAAATATTTAAGTTACTCCATCCAATGGGCGTTGGTTCAAATCATTTTGAGATAATATATAACCTGAGCTTTTTAGGTCTTAATACATTGTAAACATTTCTTTATAAAGGAAATGCTTCCAACTCTTAATTGCATATATTACAACTCCAAGTTCAAGGTCATGGGTAGGATAATACTTCTCACATAGCCTAAGATGATGAGATACATAAGGAACTATATGATTTAGCTGTATAATAATGTATCCCAAGACTGAACCCGATGCATCATAAAAGACCACATAGCCCTGCCTAGCCTCTAGAAGAGTCAACACTGGCCTAGTAGTAAAAAGGCATTTCAAATCAATAAATGAATTCTGATATGTATCATTCCAAAGAAAATTTCAACCCTTTTGAGTTAGATTATTCATCATAGAATACAACTTTGATAAGTCCTTCACGAACCAACATTAATTATTAGATGATACCAAAAAGCTTTGATTATTGAAGACATTACATGGTTTCACCCAATTTATACTATAACATTCTATAGATCAACTAATATACCCGATTCAGATACCATATATCCAAATAATTTCACATCCCAAATTCAAAAATCACACTTTGAAAGATTGGTATAAAGTTATTGATTTCTCCGAAGACTCAGAACTGTTCTCCGATGATGCAAATGATTATCCTCAAACTTTGAGTAAATGAGGATGTCTTCAACAATGACTACCACAAAAGTATACAAATACTCTTTGAAAATCCAGTTCATCAAGGCCATGAAAACTATAGAAACTTTTGTTAGACAAAAGGTACTAATAAGGTACTCATGATGGATAAACCTGCTTCAAAAGGTAGTATTCTAAATGTCAGATTCTACTTTACTCAACTGATGGTAACCAGATCGAAATTCAATATTTTAAAACCAATTCACCCATTTAAAATGATCAAAATAATAATCAATCCATAGAAATAGATACTTTTTCTTTACCATGACTCTATTTAGTTTTTTGGAATCATCATATAAGGGAAGAGAAGCCTCAGCCTTCTTAGAAAATAAAACTGGTGTTTCCCAATGTGACACACATGATCATATAAGTAATTTCTCAAGATGATAAACCAACAAGAACATTAGAACATTTTTTTATACTAGATCCATATAGTAATAAGGAATAGAAACTTGTTGAGCACCCAAAATTAGGTCAATGGATAACTCGATCTCCCTTACCAGGGGTAAACCAGAGAAAGAAGATGTAAACTTGTTAGTAAACTCGACAAAAACTATAGGGATATCACTGTTTAAAGATACCACTCCATATCAAAAGAAAACACTTATATTACTCTCCCTAGCTCAGGATAAGGATCTCATTCTCCTTGAAAGACAAGATACACACCATTGGGCGATTTAAGGTAGACCAACTAAAGATAAAAATCAATCCATACATTGTTATTAATGACCCAATCTATTTTTATGATGATGTCAAGTGGTTTCATGTTAAGGACCACAAAATTCCATGTGAGCTTGATATCTGACATAGATAAGACACAAGAGGGACTATTGAGACCCTTCTCTCTCTTCATTCTAAGGGGTGTATTAAAATCTATTCCAAAAGATAAAATCTCCATTGTATGATCTGGATAATAAATAATACATTTTGAAATAAATGAATGAGATTCACTTTTTTCAAATAGAACGGTCCCTAATGGAGAAGATATAGTAATGGTATCTCTCACAATAATTAGACCCAAATTTGCTCCTCTAGATACTCTTCCATTGTGTGAAGTATCTTTGTTCTAGATACTTATGGTTGGAACCCTTTTATATGTGAATATTCTAATTTGACCACAACTTTAGGAGGAGAAGATGATCCTTTTCCACTATGCGTAGTATAAATGATATGGAAGAATATCTATAACTTTAATAAACATCTGTAGGAGTTATAGTTCTTTTGTATCTCAGGGAAAACCCTCTTAGAATTTCCTAGATTGAAACACTAATATAAAGTCAATGTAATTGGTCCTAGAATTTTTTGAGGTATGTAATAACCCTTTCATTGAGAAATACCAAGAGAATCATCCCACTTATTCTTTCCCATGATGAAACTGGCACTTCAATGGGGAGAAAAAGGAACTCCCATCAACCTTGGATTTCCAAATAGGTTTATATAAACCATCATCACCCTATCAATCACATCAGTAGGAGTAGAAATATTTACCAGGAATACCATATAACATATATATGATCAAAGTTACAAATTGAACCATTGATCCTTCTTCTATCATATGATAAAATCTTAGGTGAAAACTGTAATAGCTCAGCATGGCAATTTGAGTACTCAATCGTGGTTCTGTCTGCCAACTAAATCTTGAAAAACTCTATATCCTTGATCGATTCCATTACTCTAGATAGAACTATTTAGTGATAGGTAACTATAATTATTTCCATTTTAATCCCTCTTATTGATTTTATGTCTCCACCATGTCCCACCATCTCTTGTTTGGTCCTTCTAACACAAAGGTGTAACATTTCGCCTTGATCTCATCCATTGTCTCTAAGAACTCAATATGAAATTATATCCTACTCAACCATTCAAAAACATGTTTAGGATCGGTGTATCCATTAAAAATACTATATTTTAGAGAAGTAACACGTGATAATGATTCTGAATAATATCCCCTCTGAGGTTTCATATCTAGATCCTGAACGGGAGCTGGAGGTGGTGCATGTCCAAGAGCATAGACTGTGCACAAAATCTCCTTGACTAGATTTAGGTCCATTAGAAGATTCACTCACTATAGTTCAATTGAATATACATCCTAGATCCTATTTTCACTTCTTCTTAGAGGATTGACACTACACAACATCATCATAAAATAAGGATGACATCAAACTAACACTCAAACAGAGCAATAAGGAGAACATGATCTCGATTGATTTAGAAAACAAGATTTTGATTTCACTCTATCCAAGTAAAAATTTAGAAAATACTAAAATAATCCACAATAAGTATTCCCCTAAACTCCCACGTATACTTAAGGTTCATTGAAATTATAGCTAGCTAGTCACTCAATCACAACTACCTCTTAAGTCCTGATAAGATTTCACAATGCATAAAGACTTCAAAATAAGAATCTTGACAACCTCCCTCTAATACCACTTTTTCAGAAACTATCCCAGGTACCCTGGTTTTATAATAGATATGATGGCCCTAACATATCCCAAAGGGCCTTCATGTTCCCCATGGATCAGCAACTAACACCTGGCCACATACAACAAGCCATTGAGAATAAATTTTCCAAAAAATATAGAGGAATCAATACAAGCAAGTCAATATTCATAAAAAATAATCATCACTGGGAGTAATGTACCAGAAGTAAAAATGGTATAAAATTCCAATGTACTATAACTCAAATTCCAAAAAAGTAAAAACAACCAAAAGTCCCTACGGACACAACTCACCAAGTCTAATATTTAATAGTCGGATCCACCTCTAAAATATTTTCCCCCTTTCCTGATCTTGGAAGGACATAATATAAAAACACCCAAAGGAATGACTATGGTGTGAGCTTAAATTACAATTAGGGTCTCACCAATGATTCAATATCATATGAAAAAATTATTCTAACCAAAGAAATGATTTAAATTTTATAACAAACAGGTTTCTCGTTTTAATGCATATTTTAAAAAATTATACTATACAATTCAAATGATGGAAAATACATTAAGATATAGTTTTACAGGTGATGAAATATTTATAAAACAATTTCATAAATAATGGATTTATATGAAAAAATTTATATAAATCTAGAAGGAATGTAAATTTTTTAGCAACATTGGAATATATTTACATCTCAAAAATGAAACTAGAATGCGACATGGTCATCTACAAATTAGGTATTAAAGTTCCTGACTATAGGTACCCACACACTCTAAGGGATCAAAAAAATATATATACACACACATCCCTCTAACACTATCCAATAGTGACTTTTCACCATCCATTCTGGGATGTGACCTCCTGCATTTATGTTTTATAACATTGTATAAGAGGATAATGTGTCCAAATAACTCATAAACTACAAAAGGAATGAATGTGATCTTACACAATCAATTATGAGGGATTTATTTTAAGACTGCTTAAAATACAATCAAATCTCATTTCCTAATTTCAAATTATAATTATCTATTTAAATCCAAAACATTTTTAATAGAAAATATTCCTTTTTAACAAGATAAAACCACTAGGTTTCTATCAAAATGTTTTAATCCATTTTCACAAGTTTGAAATTAATTTATAAAAAAATCCATAAATTCCACAATGTATTTACACTATTAAATTCAACATTTTAATTGAAATATCTTCCATCAAGATTAAAATTTAAATTAAACAATGTAATTTAACTAGTTTCCATAAACTCTCCCCAATTCAATTGAATTTGGTTTTTCCCAATTTTCATACCAAGATTATTTCAAATCTCTCAATTCAAATGGATTATGTTTTATAAAATCAATTAGATTAATTTTTCAAAAATTATATTTAATTAAAAAATTAAATAATTAAATTAATTCAAGGTTAATAAATTTATCCAAATGGAATGTAACAACCTACTTTTCTATCAAAAACCAACAATCACAACAGAACCAATAAATGAGATCAAAGGTGTAGAAGACCTCAAAATTAACATAGAAATGAGATCCCACAATGTGGATCATAGATCCATCAACTTCAAGAGGATATATTGAAATACCAAAGGAGGCTAAATAGATAAAGATGAAGAATGAAGAGAATTATTAACTTAAAGTCCACACTATATGTGTTACAATGATCGAACACCGAATGAAGGAATTAGTGTGTGTTAAAGATCCCCAAGATATTCCGGGGAAGGATTTAGGTTGAGGGAACTGAACTATAAAGGATAAAAAAATTTCTCATCCATTATTCCCATTAAAAAACTATTGTTAGGGTATTACATGATCTATAATCCCACTGCACATTGTGAAATAGTTAAATTTCATATCATTTAAAAATCATGTCTCTTTAAATGTAAAATCATTCACAAAATAACTCATCATGTGTAAATTCTAGTCATGATGTGTAACCTTTCATGGTGTGATTATTTTCACTAAATGAACCTTCCTACAGTACGCACCTAGTGACCATTACATGTTGTGTAACCTACTTACACGACTTATAACCCACTAACAGCCTAAAAAGGTCAATTAAAGCTGAGAGTCCAAAAAAATATCTAAATTCACTATTATAGGTATCCTACAAATTCATTCTCAACCATACATAATCAATGAAAATAGAAAAACCATGACAAGGATAAAGACAAATCTGTCAGATCAACAATGGGATATTACATATATCCTAATGCTTCACATGTTCCTCTAATAACATAGAGTACACAAAGATATTATACAAGAACACAACAAGAAAAGAGTTCCAGAACTAATGAATGATCTATTTCAATAAATTCATAAATAATTTATGAGTGTTGGTGAGTCTGAAAAGCAATCCTAGATACCTTAAATGGCCATATCAACTCTAAAACATTATCATAGGTATGCAATCCTCTAGGAATCTCAACTAATGGTACCACAACTATATGTAAATATTTGAAAACCAATAAGCACCACAATAATGATCAAAGAGAACATCAATTCTCATTAATGGATACTTATTATTTACTATCTCCCAATTCCACTTTTTATGGTCAATAAAAAGTGTGTGACATTTTTCTTCTTTCTTAGGAAGGAGTATATGAGAAGCCCATAATGACATACTAAGAAAAATAAATCCTATAGAATTTAGGACCATAAGATATATGTAATATTAAGCCAATTCATAAGATTCTATTCCATATGATGGAATAGAATTGTGCATCATTCTAGGGGGTTGGTCAAAAATGAGCATGACCTCTCACTGTAGTAGTAAATAAGAAGAATAATCTTAAAAGGCCATAAGGTGAACACACACAACAATAGGTAACTATCATCTCATGTAAGGGTAAAAATTATTAAGATATATTTCTAATGAATTTCATTCAATCATACTAGAATAAGAAACAACCATCCATGCCCTTATTGATCTAGAGTCCCACTCAACTTCGAAAACATGAGTGATCCCATTAGAAGATAAGGAATATACCTAATGGTGATAAAATTCTATTTGTCCCATAAAAAAGATCATTAAATCAATGATAATAATCTAGTATAATATTTTAAGATCAACCAAAAGGAAATACCAAACCACCTCAAACTCAGTAATTATCACCCAAAAAATGAGGCACTTAAAACCTTGATTATACCTCTTTCCCAAAGGCATTGAAATATAAAACAATAATGGAATAAGTTCTTAACACAAACCGAACACGTCAGTAATATTTGACAGTATAAAATAATGAGTATCACATGTTTCAAAAAAATATAAAACTCTAGAATATTAGAAAAAAACATCATACCTCTAACAGTAGTTGTCCCTACTTAGTAATCCATTGTGCACACTCTTCCATATAAATTCAATCTAAATTACCCACCTTGATATCCCCTTTTTACATAAATGATACCCACCACCCTTGGAAGCATCAATATGAACCTGTGGTCCCTTGGTGAATGTGGATCCTACATTAAAATCTTGTTATATCTTGTTACAGAAATGTTTCAGATGGACAGATATCCCATAATGATGAAAATTCATAGTAGGTTCCATACATTGTTGAATGGTATGACCACACCTCCAAAACTGGTTTCAGAAAACCTCTTAAAATCACAAATGGTCCACTAATACTAGTACTATAAAAAACTAACCACTCTTGCACTTTCTTTTGGAACCCAACAAAGCACCATGACTGACCATTGCGCCCACTGAAGCTCTACCAAAACCTGTCCTTCCAAATATGTCTACCTCAGTCAAAGATTATTTACCCACTACCTCTACAAATGATTAAAGGAACAACTCAACTAGCATTTGTCAAATATAATCCCTTGTTTCCATCTTGAACCTCCAGGAATTTATGTAGTTATTGGTGATAAGCTTCGATTCCAAATTCACCAGCCTAGAAAAACGGGCATATTACTCTAGAATGGTATGCACCCCTTACTCCAATGTCAGAAACTATTGGGTATTGACATCAAATAAAATCATAGTATAAAACTAATTATTAAATATTTTCCTTAAAGAAACCCACTTAATAAATTTGCGCAACCTATCTTGTAAAATAGATTCCCACTATCATCTTCATGATCCATAGAGCATATATGTGGAAAAATCCACGATATATTATTTTGGATTCTTAAAAAAGATGAAGATCCTCTCAATCTATTCAAGCCACTCCTCGTATTTTTTGGGTCCAATCTCTCTATAGAAGTTAGGTAGATGCTACGTATTAAGTTATGAGCCATGATGGACTACTCATCCCATGTTTATGGATCCCACTTAACCTAGAGTCTGGATGGTATGAATGACCACCTCATCCCAAGAAGGTTCCACCATAGGATATGCATATGAAAAAAATTTCATAGCTTCCAACTTATATTTGGAAAATCTATTCTAGGAGGAATTATTTGTTAAACACAATACAATAACAAGTCAATCCTAAGAAAATTACAAAACCACTAAACAAACATTAAGAATGCAAAACCATTCTTTAAAATGTTAGTAATTTAAATAAATTATGATTTCCTCTAGAAAAAGGAAATAAATTTAGTAAGGAACATGTAAATATAAATAAACTCCCCGCATAGTTTTTTCAGAAAACCATACTAACATTGTCCTCCCAAACATAGTATAAAATTAAATTTAAATAAAACCTACCATAAAATTCATTCAAATGAACCAAAATACCAGGTATTAGATATAGTAAATATTTCTTAATTATCCATAAAAACTCGAATCTAGTCACAGGATTAAGATATAAATACCCCTTTTCTTCACCTACTATCCAAATTTATACAATCCCACTCTTATCTAACTATGACATGGAGACAACTCAGTCAGTGTGGAAACAGTTCAGGTTGAGTAGCTCCTTCAAGAATAAATTATCACAGAAAATCCTAGATAAACCAAACTAGTCACCCAAGTAATCCCATTATGGGGTGGGTTATAACAAATATAGTAATACATGTCTAAAATATTATAAAATAGAGACATAAAACCATGGTATGAAATGGAAAAAATCAGGGATGTAAATAATGAAAACAGGGTAATCCATGTGGTATGGAAAAACTAGACTAAAAAGTCTCCATGACACAATATCTCACCTCCACAAAGAAACCCTCTATGAAATAACAACAAAAGAGAATCCTTAATGCTATAGATTACATTTCCCATTACCCATGTCTGACAAAAAAAGGTCTACATACACCCAAAAGAAGATGTAGTGTCTGTGAAATAGAGCATAGCATGATACCATGAAAGATTTATACATGTTCTAATTTCAAGATTGCACAAGTTCAATCTTTCAAATAAGATTTTTTTAAATTTATTTTTTAAAATATAAAACTTTTAAAAAATTTCTCAAATAAAACTTGGGTTTTCCACAAATTTCATATCATGTTCTCCAAATCCAGAAACATGTTAGTTATAAAACAAAGCCTGCAAAAAATTAAAAATAAATATTCTTTGGATTCAATATCCATGAAATAATATATCATGAAATAAATAGCCAAAAATTCCAATGCACGTATTTTTTGGGCTCTATCCTATGAGAAAATACATATTAGACACTCACGATCCTAACAAGGAATAATGTTGCATCTAACTAATATCAAGTTCCACCACAGTCCATAAATATATAATAGGTTACCTCCTAGTGGTGAGATAGACACTAAGGCTACCTGTGTCTCCTTCTTGATGCACTCGTGGTTCCCACTATACAATGTTTATAAATTTTGGTTTTTAAAATCATGATCACATTTTTACAAAACCATTTACAAGATAATTAAAACTACATCAGGATTTGAAAATACATTTATTTTCTAAATCAATTAAATTAATATTTAAATGAAAAAACCCCAGTAAAAAAAACCCATGACCTTTTAAATTTCATCAAAGGAAATTCCATTTAAAGTATAAAAATAACATCAATGAATTAATAAAATTTGAAGAATTTGATAGATCAACTTACCTCATTGATGTAGAAAACCTAACCCCCATTGATAATGGGGATTAGAAACCAAGAGATCAGACTTCACAAAGAAATGCACACCAAGAATCTAAATAGGATTGATAGAAAACCCTATCACTCTACAAACCCTCTTAAAAAACATTGCCACCACAAAATCCAAAAAATAACCAAGAGAAAAACATACTCCAAGAAAATAAATACAACCTAAATGGTAATTAATCACCAAAATAATAAATCTTGATGGAAGGAAGAAACCCAAAAAATGCCTAGGTAGATATCTAGGTCAAGAGAGGAGGGATACATGAAGAATAAATGAAACACATCACTCGTATGGAACCCTTAAAAACAAAATTGATAAATTTACATATTGTGTAACCCATTTACACATTGTGTATTCCTCTAGGTAAGTATACACCGAAAACACCTCATTTTTTATTATAAACCTGATTCTTATACATAAATGTGGTGTACCTGTTACATGGTGTGTAAAACATTCATACAATATTTCCAGTTATCCTCTTCTTCCCAACAATAATTACATGAAATTTATGTCTCTTATACAAAATGTAAGTTCCCAATGATTATTATAAATTGTAGGTATTTTGTTAAAAAAATCCTACTAATCCCTGATATAACCATAATCATTATCCTACCAATTTCAAGGACTGAAATACATTCCATATTAAAAAGGATACCAAAATAGATGTTCCAACATACCTGATAGAAAGGTAATGGGTGATACATGACTCCAAAAGATACCATCTGAATTATTTCTAATCATTAAAGACATATAATATTCATATTTTTTTATATTTCAATAGGTAAAAAGTGATTAAAATCACCAAAGGGGTCTAAATCCAAATCTATAGACCATTGGAGTTAATTCATGATGATTTTTATGATCTCATAAATAAAATGTCAATTAAAGTTGATATATATTTAATAAATTTTATCAATTAATTTACTCATACAACATGCTCTATGTTTAGGTTTTTAATGTTTCAATATAAGACTATTTTTAAGAGCCATAAAATATATGTTGGGAAGGATAAAATAATGTTATAATGAAATTATGAATTGATAGAGGTATGAAATATACTATTGAAAAATTTATTTTATATCATAATTTAAATGGAATATATTATTAGTGTAATTTATGATACATCCCATATAAAATGTAGTAAATAATTAGAATAATTGAGTAATAGTGTATATGAAATGAATGATTAATACTAGATATAATATATCATGTCATTTTTAGAGGAATATTGTTTCAATAGTAGCATATTTTTAGAACAATATTTTATTAATATGAAATTTAATCACGAAACCATGTGATTTCTAATTTAAACAAGACATACCTGAAACATTGATAGGTTTTTGTATATATTTATCCAATACAATTTAAATTTAATAATTTTTCCATATTAAGTGAGACGAAAATGATAGAATGATTCTTAGATATACACCAAAAAGTATTTTTATTAATACTTCTATAATAAATTGAGAAATATAGTTTATATAAATGTTAATAAATTTATATAGGATTATATAAATTATCAAAAACAATTTTATATTTAATATTAAACTAAAATATTATTGTTGAAATTTTTTGATAGATTATGGAAGACGTATAAATTTTAGTTAAATGTGAAAATTTCGCTCATTTATGATATTAAAATGAAGCATAAGAATCTTTAAAAATACCATTCACAAAAGATAATCATTTTGATAATAGAAAAAATATTTTTAATGAGAATATTTGAGTGTAAACAAATAAAAAACTTATCAATAAATAGTCCACATAGTATTATTTTCACATGCTTATTAGAAATATGTTAGAAATGAATTTATAAATAATAAGTGGGTAAATGATATGAATGAGTAGAATAATTTTATTAAGAAGAAAGATAAATGGGAATCGTTTCCAAATTCATGTATAATAAAACCATTGTTATAAAATGGTATTTTCACAACAAGCTCAATGAAAAAGAAATAAATAAATTAAAATAAATCTAATATTGTTTATAAAAGCTATAAAAATATTTCATAAAATATTAGAGCAATAAAAGTGAAGGATTTATTAAATGGATTCATGTAATTCATCTAGAAAATAATTATTGGTTATATTAATCAACTAGAAGATTTTATACTTTATATGTGTTTGACATTTAATTAATCCACATTAAAGGTTCAAATATCCCCCAAGAGCTTGGCATTCACAGGTAAATTCCTTTATTTAAACTGTAGAATTCAGAAGAGGAAAAGTGGAATACAACATGTAGGATAATTATTATCACACCTAATCAATCATCAAGATTATATATTTTTTTAACAAAATATTATCATAAAAAATAATATGTGTATATAGGTATTTTTCTTCACATATGAGGGGAAATTTTAGAATTCAATTTTCAGAGTGATAAATTTATTCTTATGTCTAAATATTATTATAGTTATAAGATTTTTATTTATATCACAAGAAATGAATCCATGAGAGTTACAGAAAATTTTTATAATGTAATTAACAAATAAGGAGTTAAATATATATCATTGGGAAAGAAAATAACAATGTATGATGAGGGAAATGATATAAGTGAAAAATATTTTAGAAGGTTGATTGGAAAAGTTCTATATAAAATTATTGAATGTATGATAATTAATATATATTTAATTTATAAAAAAATATTCCAAATTAATCTGATAGAATTTAATTTCATGGATATTGAATACTAAATTTTAATGAATTAATAGTTGATTATGGACATACATTTGATAATGTTAAATGGATAATTTTTTCAATTATAAATATATAGATTGGAATGGTAATATTGATGACGGTAATTTCACATCTAGATGCTTTATATTCAATGGAGGAAAATTTAATGTATTTCATATAATTAATAAATATTCAATCATCATAACAAATAGAGAATTAAATTATTATGGATTATCTTGACATTACATATATTATATGGATAGTGTCTTAATGGACAACATTGTGGTTGATGTCCAATTTCCACTATTTAATGGATTCCATAAAAAACATGCCTTAAATCATTTAAAATAATCTATGAAATATGGAATATCAAAGTACATTGATTGAAAATATAATTATTGGTGGAGGCAATTATTGTTTTTAATTAAATAAAAATTATTTCTTACTAAGGGAATATTATACGATATATTTGAAAGAAATTCCCTAATTATTTAATTAAATGTTGAGGAAACTAATGGGAGTCAAACACATATTGAATTGTGAATGATGTTTGTTTATCCCTTTCAGAAACATTATATTTTGAATATTATAATTTAAAATGGAATATAAGTGACTATTTTATTCATTAAAAACACATGGGGTTAAAATGTTGTTTTATGGTGGTGGTGGAACTAACCATCCCATGACACACATACTTCCTTGAACATTCCATGCAGTTTACAGTAGGTTTTATTTGTGTAACTGAAAACACCGAATTGTATCCTTATTCAAAAAAATTTATGAACCTGAATCCTAAATGATGGTGGTCACTGGGAAATGGCTCCAATAATGCTTAGGGACTCACATTGGCTGAGAATATTTGAGGTTGGGCTCATCACACCTTTTTTGGGGGATATTATTTCATAATCTCAAAAACTATTATAGATTTAAGAAATATTCATGAATCTTTAATGAAATAATAAATATATAATGGGTTACCATTAAATAAACAATAAATTATTAGCATCCATTGAATTTAGAACCATCTTTATATATCTAATGTTCTACATCAGTGGAGAAATATGTATGCGTCTAATATTGTCCAAATATGGAACCATTTTGTATGTTAGTATTATATATTCTAATATTGTTCACTACCAAGATGATGGTTTTTATGAAACATAGTGGGATGCTCTAAAATTTATCCTCATCTTGGAATAAGGGATTTGTTATGATGTTAGGATCAGGACCTTGAGATGGAATTCTAGTGTATCCTTATGAATGGAATCAGAAAACACCTATTTAAGTTCCCCTTAATAAGACACATTTTGCCTTTTATGCTCATGTGATGAGGTCCAAACTATGATGATTAACATCATGCAGAAAGGAAGTGTGGGTGAAAGGTTCGTAGTCAAGGATGGGGTTGGACTTATTCCAAAGCTTAACAAGGGGTCCAGGAAGGGATATAGCCTTCCATGATGGATATACCCTAATGGTAATAAGTCTTAGAAAAGACTGGGGTGAGTTTGGGGTGTTGGGTTTGGGCCTCGTTGAGGACTACTATATATCACATTTGAACCTGAATCTAATACAACATATTTTAATATTTTTGTGGATTATGCCTATATAGGAGACCCAAGACTACTTCATTGGGAATATTTCCCATTGACGGTCTGTCTCACAGAGAATATAGACCATCAGGAGGATAGTTGCATATTTTTGGGGAGAAAACCTTGTAGGATTCCTTACATTCTTTTACCAATAATATGGAACTTTAAATGTTTTGTATATAAGGAATATGTCCCTTTGAGAGGATGGTAACATATTTTTTGGAAATAAACTGAATAGGAGGACCATAATGAAGGCAGTTTCATCAAGTTGATCAGATGATCATCATATATCTCTAATCCCACATAATTCTTTCTTGGTCTGAGAAACAAGATATAATATAAGATCATTCACATTTCAAGAGAGTTTATGATGTAATTGGATGGTTTTCTTAGGGATTACACCTAAGAGGATCTCCATATTTATGGAACCATGAGGGGGGTCTAAAGTCATGGTGATTTAGGAATTTTGTTGGGGATTACACCACAGAGGATGCATATATTTCTGGAATTGTGTGGGTATGTTTTTCATTCTATAATATCCACAACAAATCATGAGAAGTTTACAATGCAACTATATATCTTTTCACGAGGGATAGTGATGGTAGTGAAGGGATTAGGGTGTATTCCTACAACCATAGCCCAAAAATTATCTCGAGGGAGGATGGGTGTATCCACTGCTGTATATATTAGTTTGTGATAAGTGATTTCTAAGTAACATGATATGGTTGAAGGGTAAAAAAAGTGGGGTGACATGGGTTAAGGGTAACCCAAGTGAGGATTGTCCATGTGAAGGCTCACCCAAGTGGTCTTCTTAGATTGGGGATCTCCCAAGTCATTTACCCAAATGGGGACCCACCCATGTGGATCACCCAAATTGGGTCTCTCCCAAGTGGTTATCTTATATAGGGGCTATACCAATTGGTTCACCCAGGTGGGGGATAGCCCATGTGGTTCTCCCAGGTGGGGGATCACCCAAGTGGTTTTCCTAGATGGGATCTCACGACATGGTTCACCTAGGTTGGGGCTCAACAAAGTGGTTCAACCTGTTGGGAGCCTCATCCACATAAATGGATGGACATAATATTTTACCCATTTAGGGATAGAATACTTGGGTGAATGATCTACATAATACGATCTCTCATCTTTCTTATCCATCTATGAGTTTTTTCACCCCAAAAAATTTATGACATAGGGGTCTATTTTCATAATGGATGGTGTATCAAGGTGATGTTTCTTTATAAAGGATCTTTTTTAGGGTCTTTCATAATGTGAATATAGTAGGGATATATATATATATATATGAATTTCATTATGGTGTTTCGTGAATGTATTGTATGGGAACTCAAATTCTCTTACAAAATTACCCCTACTTGTGATATTCATAACTTTTGATCTATATGTCCACTTGGGATCCACAAATAGACAAAAGGAATATTTCAAAGTAAAATACACCCTAAAATATAGTTATACCTACTATTAGGGTGATATATTATTAATAAATGTTTTCATAAGACACAAAAAAAATTATTTTAAGGCACACAAACCTTTTTATCAGTGATTTTTGAAATCCATGTCCTAATCCTAGAGGGAGGTTCTCCCTAATAAAACTTTTTTTTTGGGAATTTATGAGGAATAATTATCCCAATTTTTGGAGTAATCTTATGGAACATAGAAATCCAACCTTATTTATCTTTAGGTCAAGAGAAACATCTCTACTCAAAATATACATTTATTCCATATGAGAGGATAATATCATCAGTGGAGAGGAAAAGGTTATGGAATGAATTATTTTGAGTCTAATAGTGACATTATATTATGTTTGTTATACTTTTAAAACTATGAAAAAATAATATATAATAAATAGGCATCTATTCTTTTATTATAAAATTACATCATAAATGATATAATGAAGGTTTTTTATTTATAAAAAGTGTCTACATATTCAAAATGGTGTTTGAATGTGTATTTGGCTAATTTTATTCGTTTACTGAGATGATTTATCTATTTCATTGGATATACTTTTTTCAAAAAGTTACATTGAAATTTAAAACATTACCTTATTAGTCATGATGAGTTAATAAATGGTTTAAAAACTTTGATGTGTTTTGATAAAAGTAAAATTATTTCAATAACATTGGGGATTTAGAACCGATACAAGGTGAAGTAAATTACTATTACATATACCTAAGAGGTATTGAATTATGTCATTTGTATTATATCATGAGTAAACATACATATAATAATAGTTAATTTGTGATATTTTCAACATTAATGTTATATATAACCAACCTTCTAGATTTTTATTTCAATTAATATTATAATTGGTATATATAATCAATAAGGTTAGAAGTCACCACATCAATTTTTTTTAATTAAATTAATCATTTTGAAATAAAATATATTGGGTGGAAATTATTTAGAAAATGTTTAGAAGTTTATAAGTTCTTCATTTTATTAGAAATATCGATGAGAATAAAATTAAAGATAAGATGGTTAGAATAAAAAATTGTGTCACTTATTTTATCAATATTCATTTATATTATTTTTAAAGAGATTAAAGAATATGATTGAGAAGTCCTTAAATGTTTTTGTACTTATATAAAGTACATAATTGAGTTTATATAGGTTATTCAAGTTAAATAAGAGTAAAAAATATTTTTCATAATATTTAAAGTGAAATTATGAAGCCTTCATAATGATTATTTGAGTTTCATTTTAGTGTAAGTGAAATTAAAAATCTCATGTGAGAGTTATTCTGATCGGCATGAGTGTGAAAGAAAAATTTATAGTGGATATGTAATTTTTTATCATAAAAATTATGTTTTATAATAGTGATGATGAGAATTTTAAAAAAATTCAATAGTTTCTTAGAGTTTAATAAGTAATAAGAATTTTAGTAAAAGAATGGGAGGTATTGAGTTAAAATATACATAATTATTGAGACATAAAATAATTGTTGTGTATGTGAGAAATTAAATTTCAATGCGTTTTTATGGGTGATATAAAGTTTTAAAATCTCTCTGAATGGTAAATAAAACCATTCATAATAACGAGGATTATTTCGTTAATAGTATCATAATCTTCAAAATGTTTTATGTAGTTGTGAGAAAAATCATATATAAGAGAGAGAATTGTTTCTCAATGTTTATATAATTTACATTATATTCTAGAAATTATAATTTTATATATTTGTGATTTTTACTAAATTAATTATAGTATTTTTTTAATTTAATTTTATATGATAATTTGGGGTTTTATATAGAATTAAAATTAATTTAAAATAATAAAAGATCCTTGAGAGGTAATAGAGGAAATGTTATTTCCAATTTATGATGAAATTATATTTTTTAGAATTAACTAAATATTTAAATCATGAAATTATTGGTGAGAATAAATATGAAGAAGTAAAATAGGGACATGATTTTTGGGTTTTGAAAGTTATGATATACCAAAATTTTGATAAAGATGCAGAAATTATAAAGAATGTTATTGATATTATGAGACAAATAACTTGGTGTGCTTGAGAAAGTAAATTGTATTTCTTTCAACACCCCAACTATAGTATCCTATACATAGTGGTTATTTAATTATAATGGTAGTGAAAATAGGTCATATTAATAAGGATCTAGTAGTTTAGTAGTATTAGGAATGTAGATACATAAATGAAAGTCACATTACATTTAAAACTAAATATACATCATATAGTGACATTAAATCGTTATGATTATTCATCTAAATTCCTTACATAATATGTAGTAGTCTTCAAGATTTCCATTGCAAATGGGATAAATAATGAAAAGTGTAATATCATATTTTTGATAAGGGGTATCATAAAAAATATGGCATCATTTCAAAAAAATGGATTAAATAATATGGAAGGAATAAAAAATTGAATAATTCCATACATCATCATAATATATATTTGGATATAATAATTATAAAAAACAATAACTGATTTCAAAGTGATGAAATGAATAATGCATGATATCATAATTATATCATCAATGCCTCATGGTAATAAATATTTCATGCCCTCATAACCTCATTCCAAGTCATCTTACATACCAGAAAGGCCTCATTCTAAGTAATAATACTTAAATGGTTAAATATTACACCAAATTACCCATACTAGTCTATCTCTAAAGACATATCAATGCATTGAGGGGATATATAATTTTGGGGTTCATCCATCACATAAAAAGTTCAATTAATTCATTATATAAATGAATAAATAAAAAATATATATCATCATGTCCCATAAAGAACCTAACACATAAATATTTTTCAATTAATCAAATAGATTACCATCTAGAAACATATATATACAAGATTTAAATATTTCATTGTTTAGTAGAAAAATATGTATATCATTGTGAATATACCAAATTCAACTTATAAACAATAGAATATTCATAATTTAATAAAAAAACATTAACCAATGAATTTAAATAAATAATTAGTTAAGAATAAATTCATGTTTTAGGGTTATAAATAAGTAATAATCCTAAATTAATGTTCCTAATGATCCTGTGTTTCACCTCAAGAATATCACCTGGGATTTTTGAACTAGGTGTGTAGTTAGGTTGACTAGTTGTTCACCAATTGTAGTTTGAGTTAATACCCAATAAATTATTTTCTACATTTTCCCCTAGGTTCATTTTTTCTAGATCCTACATCCATAGTTCATATATATATAGAGATAACATATCTTGGAAACCAATAACACTATACTAAACATTTAATATTTTTTATTCATATGTGAGTGTTTGAGAATTATAACGTATTATGAAGGTAGTGTAATGAGAGGGAATAATGGTCTCTCATTAATGATATGATAAGTAATTTATAATAATAAATTATAATAATGTATCTCAATGAAAGTAAAATGAATTAGAAATATTGAAAAAATTAAAGGTAAGGAAGAGGGTGAGAACCCTTATTTCAGTATAATAATGTCATCAAAAAAGGATCTAATGATAGAGAATATTAAATATCTCATTACATATAAATAAAACATAGGTTAATACACTTGATTAACTAGCATGTAGTTATATGGAAAATAATTTTAAATATAACTATAACAAAATATATGGAATTGAAAAGCATACAAGAGTATTGGGAACCCTTACTTTCAAGGTAGATTTTTAAAGCTTGAGAAGAATTCCATATAACCTTAGAGACTACATTGAGAGATATAATAAAAGTTTAATGAGTGGGATTTTATGATCAATATCCTTTCAATGTAAAGGTATGTTGGAATGGGTAGAATTGGTTAGCTTTTATATTTGAAAAAGAGTTACATTTATTTGGAAAAATATGTTAGGTGAGGGTAATGGTGGAATCACAGGGGAGTTAAGTGAGTTATGTAAGGGTATATTTTTTACAGATGTGGGTATAAAATTCTAAGATTATTTTTTTCTAAAATAATTTTGTGTGATGTTTGTTTTTTAAAAAACTTACCCATGGTATATTGCTTATTTTTACTCTTATTAACTTGTTTAATAATTTACCATGGTAATTATTTTTTTACCAAAAATATAATATTTCCCATATTACCAAATTTAGATTTTATGATAAAAATTTGTACTCTGGTTTTTCTAAGTCAACTTCAATATGTTAGAAAAATAGTTTTCCTAAAAACTATACTCTTTAAATATTATTTGTCATTAATCTTATTTCACATAAACTAAAATTTAATAAAGTTAATATATTTTTTAGGAATGAAATAATTATATTATAATTATATTCTAAAAGTGTCCAGTTTAATTTATTATTATAAAATATGAAATGTTTATAAAAATATAATACTATCAGAAATTAACATTTACCTTGGTGTATTGTTTTAATGTAAATGGCCATATTAAATTATTTGGATGTGATGAATTAAAATTTCAGATCATTTTTATGAAAATTATTATCTATTTATATGAAATTTAATTATTAAATAGAAGTGGATATATATTTCAAAATCATGAATTTAGTTCCCAATGTTCAAAAACAATTCTTCTTGTAAGAATTTTTTTATTTTGAGACATATATATATAATTTTATTAGTAATTACTAATTAATATCCACATTTAATAAAAATTAATTATAATTAATATTAATGTCAAAAAAAATATATATTTTATTAGGAACCAGAATAAATAACTTTTAAATTACTATAGTTGGTTCTTGGGTCATACATCCTACCCTTAAATAATCACTTCCCTGAAATTTTTACTATCTATAAAAATATGAGAAAATGAATTCAATTCATCCTTATTTATTATTTTGGATCCCATGTTTCAGACTATATATTTTGATTTCCCTAAAGATGTATCACTGTCCATGTATCATGATTCTAAAACACTTTCTATCTAATTTCCTGAATCTAGAAAACCATTTCTTTATAAGAAAGGTTGGGTTACAACCCAATTCTATTAGTGGTGATTATGTGGTTGGGGTCTAGCATGTACTTCCTTTACATTGATAGATGAAATGCATTATGTACTTTCAGTTTTTTATGCATAAATTATAAATAATAAACCAAATCCTGTATTATCTCTAGAATTTAAAAGGTCTAATTGTAACTAATACGTGAATATTCAGTAATTTTAAACATTAAAAGTGCATTCAATAAAGATACATTAATGGTGAAATGGTCCTCTAATATGATTTCCATGTTCTTCCAATAATCGTCACCATTGATTTTCTATATACGATAATCATTCTTGATATTATTATGAATATCTTTTACTTTATCAGTTCTCTCCTCAATGAGTTCTGGACTAAATAACCTTTTTTCCACTATGTTATTCTTTCTAGATGATCATGACATATTTTCCAATAAAATGACCTGTAAGTTTCCATTTTTATACTCAAATAGAAGCTATTTTTTTAACACCCCAACCCCAGAATCCAGGAGCCGGTGCATTATTTTAATACATTGGCATTATTAAAAGGAATAAAGTCTTGAAAGATTGATCGGTTTAGTAGTCTTGGAAACAAGATACATACTTAAGTTCAACATTACATCTTTAAAAGAAAAAAAACACTAATTTATTCCATTAGAAACATCCAAGCTTCCCAGATTACTTCAGAAAGTCACTCATAACTAACTTCTTCATATCCTGAGAAAATGAAACATGAAAAGGGGTGAGCTCATATGCTCAGTAAGAGTAAGAAATACAGTGGAAGATAACATAAACATTAGGCATGGTTAATAATTGAAAACACATGCATTATCGAATAATAAACATGATCACTTTATGGTAGGAATATGAGTTGAGTAAATAATTCCATAATAAAACATAGTCATGGGTATTCTACTAGTCAAATAACCACATGAAATATCAATATCTAATCTCACGATGATGAAATGCATAATTCCAGACTTTCATAACCACATAGTCAAGGCCTCGTTCCAAGACTACAAATAAGATTTTGTCAATGCCTTGTTCCAAGACATTAGTTTGTCTCATGACACCTACCGATGCATCGAGGAGATATAGAGGGCTCCACCCATCTTTTACTAAGTCCAATGCATTCCTCATATGTAAAGGTTGAAACATAATTTGAACATTCGTATTAAAACTAGCATACGAAATGTCAATATCTTAGCCACAAAAGATGAATTGTATAAAAATAGCATATCCACAGTCAAAGATAACTCATTCAATACAATATGAATGATGGTATTATAATAGATCAACCTCAATTGGAAATAATTAATGATATTAACATAGATTAAAATATTCATCAAAATTATTTGAGATAAATATCCCCCTTTTCATGAAAACATTTAAAAGTCTCACTATTAATCAAGAATTCGTTAAAAAAATATTTTTGAATCAAAGTGTCCCATACCACTTTGAAACTTTTAAAAGGAATTTTAATTTTAAAACTTTAATGTCCAGATAAATAAATCCTTAAAACCATTTTTAAAACATGGACATTAATGAGAAATATTTTGAATAATAAATATTTAAAACATTTTAAAATGATATTTTAGTTATAGTTCCTAACAAAAAGAGAGACACTTGAATACAAATAATTGGGGTAATCAAAGCATTATAATATCATGGGAATAAAGGGATTCATGATATAATATTTCAAAGTACATTATATACACCATATAAAAGTGAATTGGCATATAACAACAAAGAAGTCTCAATGGAATGTAAATTAAGATGAAATCTTTTATAAAGACCATATCCTTAGGTTAAGGATAAATCAATGAAACAATTATGTGTGATAAATATAAATACACTCAATATTATTGTATATTCAGTGTAAATAAATTAAAGGACATTCACTAATATTCTTATAAAAACAACACCAATTAATTGGATGTTTAACTCAATAAATGGATATTGAGTTAAAATTACTCTTATCAAGTTCATATTGATGACTTGAGAATTTATCAATGGAGTGATTATGAGTATCAAAAGTATATCCCTAGAAAGGGGAGTGGAAATTACTACACAAATAATAAATATTGATTCCACACATAATCATGGAGTAAAATAATCAATGAAGTATGCGTAAAGCCGAATGAGTGGAAAATGAAATTTGAAATTCCCTTACCAATTTGGTAACTTACAAAACATACATCCCATTAATAATGGATCATAAAATGAAGATGTAATTACTCATAAATTGAAATATATTACACAAATAATGCAATATTTGGGCAGTACATACACCACACAAAAGTAAATAGTTGTAGTATGGCATGAATCTCACAGAAATAGAAAGTGAGATGAAAACCCTAAGTTCGTTGTAATCAATCGAGTCGTATGGAAAAAAGTTAATAACAACCAAAAGAATCACATAATACCATAAATATATAGAGAATCATGATAATATATTTATATATCAAATGAAAGTACACAACAGACCACATTTAATAAATAAGTGGAGAACAATGGAAATCTCACGGAGTTAAAAGTGAGATAAGAAACCCCTTAATTTTAATTTTCCTTAGTTGAGGGTAAGTTAACCTATTATATAATGGTAAAATAATTATTATTAAATTATAAAATAATTAGATACATTAATATGATCTTTTAATATTGCTTTGTTAATAATATTTTAGTATTATCGTTGTTTCAGGTGTTAACTGATTCGTTTTCCTTTATAAGCTTTGATTTGTAAGTAGTGTTTGTTATTAATAGGATGTCTCTTATTAATATTCAGAATTATATTATGTCTTTAAACATTATTTTTAATCATCAAATGAAAATTATTCTTGAATGGATTAAGATGGGGAATGAATCTCATCGCGTTTGTGGAGATGGTAATCCGTACGTACGCATGAGCGATAATATAATTCTTTTGATTTTAAAATAATATATAATTAGATGGTATATCATATATTCAGAATAATTATCGTGTTATATTTTTTATTTAAATCAATTACACGTCATTATTATACCCATCAAAATAATAATGTACTGAATACGAATCATACCATGACGTGGAGATGGTAAGTCATACGTAGGCACGTATGGTGACATGTCATTAAAAGGATGGATATAATAATGAATATTTTTGTACCATATTTATATAAGATTCTAGAGTTATTATATTATAATGAAAACAACAAATAAAGAGTAAGTGGAAGAAGAAAGGAACTTGAAAGTGGTGATGAAATATTTTCCTCTTCTTTGGGATATTCCTTTTGATTTGATCAAAAGGGCTCCTTAGCTTGGCTTTCTGAATAAAGGAAGGCCTCTAGGATGAAGGGAGGACAGTTTAGAGGGTATTTTGGTAGATTTTAGCTGATCAAAATGGCTTTTAAGGTGTAAATTAAAGAGAATGGGAGTTCCCTTTTATAATTGGGGTAAGGGGAACCTTAGGAAAAGCTAGAAATATTAATTTTAATAAAATAATTTTCAGTTTCTAATGGCTCCAAAATTTATTTTTTAAAGGATAAGGTGGGTATGGGTCCAAAACCACTTAACCAATAGGTTTTAGATAGGTTTTGGTCCCTATATTAACCTTATCTTTTAGATTTACCTCTTAGTTAAATAGTTTGACATTTACCATGTCTCTTTGTATTTTTACATTATATGGTTAATAAACATACTATATAATTATAATAGAACCCCAAGTGGTTCATTAATGATAAACCTATCATAATATAAGTGTTTTGGAATAACAATAGATTTTTAATAATAGAATATCAATTAATAATATAATATTTGTTTTAAAAACTATTTTATGTCAATTTTGACACTGTTTGGTATTTTATTTTTTCTAAATTTATAACATCATTATTACTTCGAAAACAATTCATCTAACTCACCAAAATATGTCATATTAACTTATAAAATTAGTGTAATTTATAAAAACTCTCAAATTACCTTTATTTGGATATTTATAATATCAATTAGTTTAATAGTTCATTAATACGGTGATTATTTCATCATCATTGTGTCATAAATAAATGTAATTATATAATGTCTAAAAAATATATATATAATCCCATTATTTAGGAAATATTTTTATTTTTCTAATGAATATTTATAATCGAATTTATCTTATTTATAACCCTATATTAAAAATGATTTAGTTATTAAACATTGAATTTAACTCTTCTAACTCTTCCCTAAATAAAATTATAATAAATGTCCTAATCTAATCCAAGTGGACCAAAAAGGTTCATATTTTATTCCTAAGGAAGTTATTCATCGAATTATACTTATCCAATAGAATTAGGACATGTTTTAGGTTAACAATAATATCATTTTTACCCTTAAATACTCTAATTACTTTTAAATGTTGTAAATAAAGGTAAAAGGTTACTATTCACTAAAAACTATTTTCATCTTATTGAACCACATTTTACATAATGATATAAACCGTGTCTCTCAAATTTTTGAAATTCAACTCACAGAAATGGTAAAATTATGTTTTAATCAAATTTGGAAATACTCTTAGGAGGTTGGTAAAAGACGGTACAATGTTTGATAACATTTTATATATCTAAACTCATTATAAAATGACTCCAATTAATTACATTGAACATATATATTTATTATGTATATATTTTGACCTAAAATAAATTTAAATAAAATAAATAATTATTTAAATAAAAAGTTAGTTTTATACAATAACTTAGTGCTTTTCACCATTCATCAAAAATTGTAAGTTTTCAGAATAATACAAAAATTTCACCCTAAGCTAATTTCGATATTCAGAATCCAAAAATGAAGTCAATTTTGAAAGATGAAATTTATAAAATTTCTAAAAGTGGGTATTACTATTCATAATATCTAGTTTTATTGGTCATGGTGTGTTAGATACTCAATGTTTTGTACAATGAAAGCTATTACATTATTCAAAGGGAAATGTACCATGGAAGCTTGGGGTGTTACATTCTTCCCCCCTTTTGGAAATTGTGTCCTCAAAATTTTTTAAATTAGGCTTGGGAACATAATTGAAAGTCCCACATTGGAAAAAGATTCTATAAAACTATCACTTTAAAAGAAAGAGAGAGAAGTACAAAGGTCACCCGAGATAACCCGTACTAGGATTCCACATAGAAAAACATGGATATGGATGATAAAATAAGTGTCAAGTTCTGATGGAGAGGTATAAAAACATCATAAGTAGAAAGTTAACAACAATAAAACCACAAACTTGTGATGAGACAAATGGTCATTAGTTTCCCTGTAGGAAAAGTAAACGGAAAAAAAATTGTTTTAAGTTTCATATCATAAAGATAAAGAATTTATTTATTAGATTGACTAAGAACAAAAAGATATATACTTACTTTTTAAGTAGAGTTTCATTATTTAATAAATTTCTACCACTAACTCATTTTTTTCAAACAATGAGTATTCAAGATGACTTGGTCACACCAGAAGAGATAGAACCAACTTCTATATAATCACATGATCCACAAAGGATAAATTATATATTTACCTTGTATTTAGATATTAATCAAAACCAAAATGGTTAGTACATGATCATATGATCCCCCAAAAGGATATTACTTTAGAGAAAGAAACACTAATCTTAACTTCTAATATTAAACCAACAATACCGCAAAGTTAAATAAATACCATTCAATAAACAATTGTCCTTAAAATAATTCAATATAATCCAAAATAATTTTGAAACCCAAAACATAGAAGAATTTGGTTATGTGGTCTTCCACATTAAATTGTATCTCCAAATGACATCAACTACTCTTAAAGTCGCATACTAAAAAGTAATTAACCTAATCACATATTCTCTATTATATGTTAATCATTTCCAGAAATAACCCAAATCACTATAAATCCCCAATAAAAATATAGATAAACATCCACCATTACTCCTCAAATGAAATCCCATAGTATTCTATTTTCCTTAGGCATATAGTGTTCCCAACAGAGCGTACGTCTTCCAAAATAACATTTATCACTTATTCACCAAATCATTTTACTATACTAAGGGTATTCATTTGATAAGAAATAAGATCCCAAATCACCTTATTATTGATCAATAAAATAATTTAACTAAAAATACTTAGTCACACTAACCAGGGAATTCACGTAGTCTAGTGGTAGGTGATAAATCTCAATGCACTCTAGTTGTGGGTTTGATTCCCATAGCTTTGTCCGACGCAGCATGTTGTCACACGGTCTGTGTGTTGTGATTTTTCAAAAACTATATTTTATGAAATTTCCTAAATGATATAGATTCCTCAAAATAATCAAAACATAATTAAACCACCAATGTAATCTCACACCTCACATTTTCATCCCAAAAATTAATAACCTGTAATTTCTTCAAATTCAAGAGTCATATAAACCCAAATGGTTATTTATAACTATATCCACAAAAGAAAAGATAAATATTCCTCGAATAGAATTTTCACATAACAAACTCCAGGGTTACACATATAAGAGAAAAGACTTCCAAACTAATCTCATCAACAAAGAGCACTAATACCTTTGAACATTTTTCCATCCATTTATTTCCACATAGTTCTTTCCATGACCAAGAGGTTATCCTATAGAATAGGTTATTTACTTGGGTAATTCCAAGGTCCCTTACATTTACGAAAAATGACTATAATTGGATTCTTTGGATCATTTTTATTTTCCTCCGTAGTACTCTTCATTTTTTCTAGGCAATTCATTACTTTATTCCCTTATTTCCCACACATAAAGCATATCATTGTTTTATTAAGACACCTTTCTAGGTGTATCCTTCCACATTTCCTTCATTATGGAAAATGAGATTTTTTTTCTTTATGGTCTTCACTGCTGGAGCTCTTATCATTCACCACATTTCCCTTCTTTGTTGAGTCTGGGAGTTGGTTAATATATATGTTGTTGATTATATTTTTCAAAAAATGATTCGTCATGAACACGATATATTTTACGCCTATCAAAATTCCATTTTGTTGATCATTTCCACAACTATTCCCACCTTCTACATCATTCTCAAATTTACCATGACTTCCTCGGAATACAGCCATTGACTAAAACCAGCAAGCATTATGTGAGTAATAATAGTCATAAAATCATTTAGAGAATATCATAACACCTTATTTTCAATTTAGAACACCTTAGGATTAACCAAGGTCATTTATTCTCATCATATATTAAAATCCTTCAAATTGGTTTGTAAAGAGAATTTAAATTATTCTAAACATATCTCCTGGGTGTGTTGTAACCAAGAGTGCAGCAAGGCCCGTTTTCATATACCAGGATACCCTGGGTCAAGCCCGAAACTCCTTGTCACATTTATCACTCCTAGGTACATTTGTGCCAGATATTCCTCTACCTACTTGTATCCATACAGGGACGTACTGCTTGGCAAATACACAAAATCTATACATTACCAAGATTCAATGAAGTTCTTCTATATTAATCCTCAAAGTCTATCTTAGGGTAATGTGCTCTAATTAGCGTTTATCTAAATATAGTTTCCAAAGTTTATACTAAAATTTCTCTGATACCAACTGTAATTCCCCGACCCCATAATCCAGGAGCCGATGAATTGTTTAAATATATTGGTATGATAACAAAGAATCAAGTCTCGAAGGACCGATCAGTGTAGTAGTCTTAGAAACAAGATACATACTTAAGTTCAATATTACAACTTGAAAAAAACACTAATTTATTCCATTAGAAACATCCAAGATTCCAATATTACTTCTCCAAGTCACTCATAACTAACTTCTTCATATCCTATGAAAATGAAACATGAAATGGGGTGAGATTAGATGCTCAGTAAGAGTAATAAATACAGCAGAAGATAACATAAACATTAGTCATGATGAATATTTAAAAACACATTCCTTATAAAATAATAAACATGAGTACTTTATGGGAGGAATATGAGATGAGTAAATAATTACATAATAAAACATAGTCATGGGTATTCTACTAGTTGAATAACCACATGAAATATCAATATCTAATCTCATAATGATGGACTTCATAATGTCGGACTTTCATAACCACATAGTCAAGGCCTTGTGACGGGACTACAAATAAGATTTTGTCAAGGCCTTGTGCCAAAACTCTAGTTTGTCTCATGAGACATACCGATACATCGAGGAGATATATCAGGCTCCACCCATCACTTACTATGTCTAATTCATTCCTCATATCAAAAGGTTGAATCTTAATCTGAACATTCGTATTAAAACTAGCATACAAAATGTCAATATTTTAACCACAAACCATGAATGGTTTAAAAATAGCATATCCACATTCAAAAATAACTCATTAAATACAATATGGAAGATTTTATTATAATAAATCAACCATAATCTATAATAATGAATGATATTTACATAGATGAAAATAATCATCAAATCTATTTTAGAGAAATATCCCCCTTATTTAAAACATTTAGAAGTCTCACTATTTATCAAGAAGTCGTTTAAAATAGATTTTTGAATCAATGTGTCCCATACCACTTTGAAATAGTTTAAAGGAATTTTATTTTTAAAACTTTAATGTCCATATAAATAAATCATTAAAACCATTTTTAAAACATGGACATTAATGATAAATATTTAGAATAATAAATTTTTAAAACATTTTAAAATGATATTTTAGTTAGAGTTCCTAACCAAAAGAGAGAAACTTGAATACAAATAATTGAGGTAATAAAAACATTATAATATCATGGTAATAAAGGTATTCATGATATACTATGTCAATGTACATTATATACACCATATAAAAGTGAATTGGCATATAACAACAAAGAAGTCTCAATGGAATGTAAATTGAGATAAAATATCTTATAAAGACTGTATCCTTAGGTTAAGGATAAATCAACAACATAATTATGTGTGAAAAATATAAATACACTAAATTTTATTGGATATTTAGTGTAAATCAATTATAGTACATTCACACATATTCTTGTAAAAACAATGCCAATGAATTGGATGTTTAACTCAATAAATAAAGATTGAGTTAAAATTACTCTTATCAAATTCATATAGATGACTTGAGAATTTATCAATGGATTGATTATGTGAAACAAAATTTTATCAACAGAAAGGGGAGTTTAAATTACTACACAAATAATAAATAGTGATTCCACACATAATCTTGGATTAAAATAATCAATGAAGAATGTGTAAAGCTAAATGAGTGGAAATTGAAATTTAAAATTCCCTTACCAATTTGGTAAAATACAAAACATACATCCCATGAAAGATGGATCATAAAATTAATATTTAATTACTAATAAATTAAATTATATTACACAAATAATACAATCATTGGGCAGTACATACACCACGCAAAAGGAAATAGTGGCAGTATGGCATGAATCTCACGAAAATAGGAAGTGAGATGAAAGCCCTTACTTCATTCTAATCAATCGAGTTGTATGTAAAAAAGTTAATAAAAACCAAATAGATCATATAATACCATGAATATAAAGAGAATAATGATAATATATATCAAATGACAGTATACAATACACCACATTTACTAAATAAGTGGTGAACAATGGAAATCTCATGGAATTAAAAGTGAGACAAGAAACCCATTACTTTGTACTTTTCTTTGGTAGAAGGTAGGTTAACCTCATGTATAATGGTGAAATAATTGTTATTAAATTATACAATAATCATATACATTAATATGATATCATATATGATCTTTTAATATTTATTTATTAATAATTATTTATTATTATCATCATTTTGGGTGTTAACTGATTTGTTTTCCTTTATGTGATTTTTTTCTTAAGTAGTGTTTGTTATGAATAGGACGTCTCTTATTCATATTAGGAATGATATTAAGTCTTTAAACAATATTTTTAATCATCATATGAAAATTATTCTTGAATGGATTACGATGGGGGATGAATCTCATCTCTTTCGTGGAGACGGTAATCCGTACGTACGCATGAGCGATAATATCATTCTATTGAGATTAAAATAACATATAATTGGATGGTATATTATATATACAGAATCATTATAATGTTATATTTTTATTTAAATCAATTAAACATCATTATTATACCCATCCAAATAATAATTTATTGAATAACAATTACACCACGATGTGGAGACGGAAAGTCGTACGTACGCACGTATGGTGACATGTCACTCAAAGGATGTATATAATAATTAATATGGTTTTACCATATTTATAATTAAATCACAGTATATAGAATATACATGAGTTATTATTTTATAACGAAAACAACAAATAAAGATGAAGTGGAAGAAGAAAGGAACTTGAAATATGTGATGAAATATTTACCTCTTCTTCGGGTTCTTCCTTTTGATTTGATCAAAAGGCCTCATTAGGATTGATTTCTGACTAATGGAAGGCCTCTAAGATGAAGGTATGACAGTTGGTAGAGTATTTGGGCAGATTTTGGCCAATCCAAATGGCTTCGAATTTGTGAATTAAAGATAAGGTGGAGTTCCCTTTTATAAGAGGGGTGAGGGGAACCTTAGGAAAAGCTAGAAATATTATTTTATAATAAAATCATTTTCAGTTTCAAACGGCTCAAAAATGAATTATTTAAAGGATAATGTGGGGGTGGGTCGAAAACCACTTAACCAATAGGTTTTAGACAGGTTTGGGTCACTATATATCTTTTATATTTAACTATTAGTTAAATAGTTTGACATTTACCATGTCTCTTTGTATTTTTACATTATATAGTTAATAAACATACTATATACATACAAGAAAACCCCAAGTGGTTCATTAATTATACACCTATAATTATATAAGTCTTTTTGTGGAACCATATACTTTTAGGAATATAATATCAAGTAATAAGATAATATTTTTTCTAAAAACACTTTTATGTCAATTTTGACACTATTTGGTATTCTGTTTTTCCTAAATTCATATAATCATTATAACTTCGAAAAAAAATCATCTAACCAACCATAATATGTCATAGTAACCTAGGAAATTAATGTAATTCCTAAAAATTCTCAAATTATATTTTTTTGAATATTTATAATATCAATTATTTTAATCTTTCATTTATATTTTAATTACTTCATCATCATTGTGTCATAAATAAATTCAATTATATAATGTCTAAAAAATATAAATAAAATACCATTATATAGGAAATAATTTTATCTTTCTAATTAATATTTATAATCGAATTTATCTTTTGTATAACCCTACATTAAAAATGGTTTAGTTATTAAGCTTTGAATTTAACACTTTTAACTCTTCTTTGAATTAAATAATAATAAATGTCCTAATCTAATCCATGTGGACCTAAAGGATCATATTTTATTAATAAGTTTGTTTTTAGTAGAATTAAACTTATCAAATATAATTATGACATGTGTTAGGGTAATAATAATATCATTTTTACCCTTTATTACCCTATTTACATTTAACTGTGGTAAATAAAAGTCAAAAGTTACTATTCACCAAAAATTATTTTATCTTATTGAAAATAATTTTACTTACTGATATCAACCTTCTGTCTTAGATTTTTGATATTTAATTCACAGAACTGGTAAAATTATGTGTTATTCAAATTTGCAAATGGTCCTAGGAGGTGCATAAAAGACGGTTAAACAGTTCAATAAAATTTTTATATATCTAAAACTATTATAAACTGACTACAATGAATTAAAATGAACTTATATAGGTATTATGTATCTATTTTTACCTAAAATAAAATTAAATAAAAGAAAAATTTATTTAAATAAATATTGGGTTCTAAACTATAACTCAGTGTTTTTCACTATTCATCAAAAATTAAAAGTTTTTAGAAAAATTCCAAAAATTCACCCTAATCTAATTTTGATATTCCGAATCCAAAAATGAAGTCCATTTTTAAAGATAAAATTTATAAAATTTAAAAAATTGGGTATTACTATTCATAATGGCTAGTTTGATTGGTCACGATGTTTTAGAGTCTCGAAGTTGGGTACAATGCAAGATATTACATTATTCAAAGGTAAAAAGTACCGTGGAAGCTTGGGGTGTTACAGTTTTTAAATTAAAATCTCACTAGAGGTAATAATTAGTTGAATGTTCCTTGGATGTAATGTGAGAATGGCCTCAATATAACCTATCATGTATTGATAGTTCTCTTAGACTATCTGTCTCACTGAGGATTGTAAGTCATGAAATAGTTTATCTCTATGTTCAAAACCAAATGAAGACTCATCCAAAACATTTATATGGAATGGGATGTTATTATTTGATTAAATTGAAAAATTTTATCCATGGAGTCTCTCAAATTTATTAATATTTATCTATATAAGACATTCAAGTGGGTGATCATCACTTATTTCTTGGAAGCATATGATCCAAGTGATTGTATCTATAATGACCCAAATGACATCATAAATTTAAATATGTTAGGTATTATAGTAAAAAATTCCATTTTTTTATTATCCTGCATCTACATTGGCCTAGTTATGGGTTAAATTACACCCTTCATGACTTTTCTATTATATTTAACTTATGGAATACCCAGGATATTGATACATATTTAGTGATTTATCACTTTAGGTTTTCCAACCATTAGTTCTACCATAAATCCAAATATTTGTTTCTACTATTTTGTAAAGAGAAGTTATATCTATGAGGTTCATCTATAAATTCTCATACATTACACTCAACATCGACTTGGAGTATGATACACTCAACACCGACTTAACGTATATCACACACAACACAAAGTATCTACAAAACATTATTTTAATGATATAATTATTTAAATGAGATTATTATGAATTAGCTTTTAAAAGTTGTAATATGAATAGTAAAAAACTACTTTTCAAATATTTTTTCAGTTGTTTTATATAAATTCAATGTATTGATAATGAAATATATGCTTTTTTGGTAAAGTCCTTCTTTGTTTTAAAATAAATGTTTCTCAAATCAACAAATTTTAATAATAAAATTAATTTTAGACACATTTATAAATTTAATTTTGTAAAATAAACTTCAATTTTTAATTCATAGTGTCTGAATTATCTTAGGGTAAATTCTTATGATTTTTCTGAGAAACTTTATTTTTTGGATGAATAGTGAAAAATAGTTCTTTTTAGTTAAAACATGCCTTTTTTGATTAATTATAAATTTTAAATGATATTATAAATTTTTATAAGGTAAAATTAGATAAATATTACATATATTAAGGCAATTTAATTCAGTATAATATTTGTAGTCTAACAATAAAAAGTTAATTTTTGAACAAAATGATTATTAAAAGTGATTAAAATTAATCACAACGATTGATGCCAAATTAATTTTAATTGTGGAATAATCCTTAAAATTAATGGCCCAAATGATCTATCCTCTTGTCCAATGGACATTTTATATATATAGTTTTATCCGAAACCTTCCATAATTGAGTTTCGTGGTTGTTATGACTTTTATTAGGTAAGAGCATGTGTATACGTTACTTGTTTCTAAAGATTTACAATGAGTTCTTTTCCTTCCCTATAAAAAGACACCACCTCTCCCACACCCTCAAATCTCTAAAACCTATTATGTTTGAAAAATAATGGACCAATAAAATTCCCTACATCCCTTTCTTCCTTCTATAATCCTCCCCTCAGGCTTAAAAAATCAAAGGAATCATTTAGTCACTAACAAAAAGGAGTTACCCGATCAAGAGGTAATGCCTTCTCTCAAGTCTTTTCTTTTGTTTTATTTATATGACCCTACAATTTAATTTTCCCATGATTTTATAACATCATTATTATCCTAAATATACTAGTTTTTCTTTATGATAATTATTCATCCTACACTTATCCATACCTCAACCTAATGGATAATGAACATATTTTTTATGTGTAAGGTGAACTAGTGCCTCACTAAACAATGATTATTTAATTTTAATTACCTCCTCTCATGGTTCCCATTATGTAAGAAATTATATTTATATATGATATATATTATATTTATAATGTATTTACTCTTCTTTAATTTCTATTTAGAACATACTTTTATTCTTTCCATCCTATGTAAATACGATAATTTTGTTTGAGAAAGTGTGGACTACCGCACCCTCAAAGTTAAAAGATTCATTCATAAACTACATGGATTGTATTAAGGATGGTTTTAGTGAATATATATGATATATATTATATCATTAATATTCTATAATAATTTTATATATATCTATACATATATTTCTTTTTCTTTCATTCACTCAACATGAAAATTAAACAGAAACAAATGATCATGCGTACGTATGACCTACCGTCTCATTGAAGGGTTTTTTTGGTTTCATATGTATATATTATATAGATTATTATAATGAAAATATACAGTATATACATGATATTAATATCAAGTTTCATATTCTAGAATCATGATATTTTTATAAGCACCAACGATATAACAAATTAAGTCACTTATGAATAATAGAGCGAATATTACCAGAAGTGATAAATTAACATACTATTGTTGAAAAAAATGTAATATAAGGTCATATTAATAACATATATAGTATTATAAATAATAATATTTTTCCAGAAAGTATTTATAATAAAATTATATTTATTATATAGGTGGTTTGAATGAGTATAATTGGAGTCAAGGCACAAATTAAGGGCACGTCATCTCACTTTTTATTATCTTGAGATAGATGCTATGTTTTCCACTCTTTCCTTTTCTGGGGTTCATGTAATACCCATTATTTTATTCTATATATATTTTAATTAAATTTTTGGGTAATAACATATCCATTTTATGACCTTTATTTCATCGATATTATGTGTCAAAAACTACTAAATCATTAAAAAATGTTTCCTCTCAAATTGATTTCTTTGAGGCTCATGTATTGTTATGAACCTAAACCATATTTAGAGGTGTATTTACTTCCATTTAATATCATGAAACTCCTTATTTTCATTATATTTTATGTTTTATTTAATTTTGTTTAAATAAATTAAGATTATGCTCCCATGAAACCAAGTGGTAAGAGTTTATTGAAACAATCTCACCATTTTTTGAGATTCTTGATGACTATTCATATTTCAAATAATATTATGATCTATCACTCAAGAGCACTGTAGAGTTTACCTATCCTCTATTTATTCCTAATATACTCATTTTTTAGTTCCTTTTTTTCTACTCTTTGGTAACTAAGACAATATTTTTGAGTAAAATATGATTGTCTCTCTCTTTGGTCGAAAATATATGATCGTCATGCGATGCACCCAAGAATATCATGAGGCACTGCAAGACCATGGTAACATGTCCACATCACCATGTGAAATCCCACGGTAATATCACCCTCGCCAAGTGAAGGGACACATACATGTCTATGTAGTCTTTTTTCCCTCCCTAACATCAAATAAAAGTGATAGGGTTAATCCAGGAAATGATCACACATCTCTAGAAGGCCCATTATTTTTAATGCAATGAATCACTAATGGGGATAGTGATTGTTTTCAACAACACTAATGAAAACACATGAAAACCCGAATCCCTTATGAAATATTGAATAAAATTAATGTGAAAAAGGCAGGGGCCTCTTCTGGTCGTAAAACTCATATGACGTACCTGCACGGTATTGAATGACCCCTTGAAAGGCATGTTTAATATTGCAAAATCCCCATTTAAATCTATATTTTTATCATGAAATGTCCCAAAATTGTTTCCTAGGATCTCATGAAGGAATTTTAAAAGGCCACATAATCTTGTTAAGGCCCATGTAAATATCATTCTAAAAGTGTGAATGTACAATGTCATTCCCAACTGATTAGTTAAGACCCCATTAATTATATATAATATAATAAGTGTTAACTTAAGGGGATGGTCTCATGGTCTCTAAAAATCATGTGATGCTGTTAGAATGACCTATACTTTGATATTTTGAAATTTATGACATCAAATACCTCCACTGACTCCATCATATAATTGTATCATACACGCAATGAAAATTAGTGAATGGTTGGCATGGAAGGGCCTATAAATCCCCCACATGATAATCAAAAACGTATCTTTGGATCATCATTCTGAATCACTTAGGCATCATATTATATTTCTCTATATGGATGATTTCATGATCATAAATGTTTCCCGATAGGTAAAATATGAATAACCACCTAAGTGGATCATGCGAAAGGGATATTCACTTCACGTGATTACGCATAGAACATGTGAAAGACTTATAACGGGATATGAAAGGAAAATAAAACATACGTGATTAGTCTTGTGAGACTTCAAAAAACTAACACTAAAAAAATATAAAGTGTATTAATTAAAATGATGGGACTAAGACTAGAAAAATATTAGGGACTTATGTAAGGAATACAATTCTGATCTTCATGTGATTCACATAAACAAGCCAGGTTATGAGATAACAAAAGGGAATATCACCATGTTAATTTCATTCTCCTTCAGTATACTATTTGGTTCAAGAGAATTCCCATGGCCGTGTTAGGGAAAGTCACATGGAACCCCTAAATTTACCACCCAAGTATCACGTAAACCTTAGGGATCACCATAAATAGCTAGATATGTCCTATATACATGTCACCTACATAACAAGGAAACCCTGGTACATGTTAAATAAGTCACACAATTTTATCAGGATAGGTCAACTAGTTATCATGGTGTCCTCCAGAATATCTATCTACATCTTGTGTTGTCCTACAAACTTGTCAATCAGTCTTAGCGATGACACTCGAACAAGTTACCCAATACATGTAGAACCCTCCAGACATGTGATACCAACTATTTCGATTCCCTTTAAGTGTGCCATACTTCATTCAATAAGACACTAGGTAATGTTAGTTGGATCATGTGATGCCCTATAATGATGTCAATTGAGATCATAAAATGGCTTCCTAGATCAACTGGACAAGTCTTGCAATGTCCTTTGGAAAATTTTACCTTGATCTTGCGATTTACTTCTGGTATGTTATTTATACTATGATATTTCCATAAGACAAACTAACAAGATCATTAAATTGTATTGTACATGTATTAAATATAAAAATAAATTTCATAAAATCCTCCAACATGTTAGGCATCCAATAATGTAGTTTAGGTAGAAATTCATTCTATGTAAATAGAGACACCATAGTGTGTAAGCCTGGATAAATTGATCAATGATGAATATAATTCTTCCTATAACACGAATATATAGGATTCCTTCATACTTTCTGAGTTCCATATTAAAAACCCTCATTATGGATGTCCCATACTATAATTCCATCATGAATAAGTAACGAGGAATAATTTGTTCCATCCCTTTTTCCCTCATTGAGCATAGCTCATGTAGGATTATTGAGTTATAATGATAATTTCATTCATAATTGGGAAACTTTAGTGTATAATCCTCAATCAGAAGCATTATATATCTTCATGTATACTAGAGAAACCTTAGTGTGTTATCCCCGATAAGTGGCATAACAAGATATGTCCTCCAAAATGAGGGACACCACTATGTGTAAGCCTCGATCAACTGAACTATGAGAACTTCTATTCCTATAATAATTACAATAATTAGGATGTCATATTATTGTCATAGATCATGTCGGTATCCAGTTTGGTTTATGTCCCCTCATGTATCTAACATTTCAACCATCAAGACCTAGTCATTCCCATGTGTTGATCATTCTAACACATCTATTAAAAGACTAAAAATCCAACTGAACTATGATGACTTTGATTATTTCTATAACCAGGATCTGTAGGATAGCTTACTAAGCCCCAAGATCCATAATAAACATCTGAAGGGATATACCAGTACATATGTCTCACATCTATTTGTAGTTATACTAATTACTTTGTATCCCTTGTTTCTCACACTGAACATGGACTATGTAAGATTAGTAAATTTCAAGGGTAATATAATTTACATCATGAATCTCCACTAGCCACGTCAACCTCATTGTGTAATCCCCAATGAGTGGCGTGATTTGATTACCACCATATAGGTGGATCTTACATGGGTAAATATCAAGTGCGTAAAAGAACTATGATAACTCTGATTCCTACCATAGGAAGGATATGTATAGAATCTCCTCGATCCTTGTGCTCAAATAATAGATTCCTATGTGTCCACACTTATGTCATTTCCTCATGACGTTAAAATACATGGGTTTAGTTAACTACACAGGATATCATTCGTTCAATAAATTGGATACATAGGATACTTCATAGTGGCTTGATTCCATCCTTGACATATTAAAATTCCTCCCTTCATGTCATCAAATTATGTGGCGCCCAACTATATGACTTCATAATTTAAGCAGCTACCCATTAAGGGGAATAGATGAAGAACATTGAATACATAAAGCTGGAGTCACTAAAGGATTCCCCTAAATGTATAAAATAGATTCAACATGTTATTATTTTTTGTGAGAAACCAATATTGTATCAGGATTATGAAAGTGTTTCAACATACCATCATTTTTAGGGTAACTAATCTCATATATAGATTAGGTATAGATTGATAAACATGTCTTAAATATATAAGAGAGTCATGGGGTATGAAATAATTCCACCCAAAATAGTTTTATGATCTTGTCCTCCCATCCTCTCAAATAGTGTGAGTTCTAATGCATAAATGGGTATGAAACCCCAAAAGACCACCTAACTTTGGAATGAAGGTATATGCCCAGTTATGGGTGTGGAAACCATTGCGAGATTGCATTAAGAATAACAATGGTGACCTGAATTAAATGGTTATGTATGAAATTTATCCCCACACAATCAACTTTAGGACAAAAAAATCAAATTAGTAACCGTATTTTCCTTCACAATAGTTTTCTATGAGAATTTGTTTGGGGACTTATGAAAAATATGTCAAGGCGTTTTTAGTTCATATTTCATGCACATGAACCCAATGTTGGACCAATGATCAATGTATCTATTCCCCAAGATTATGTTCAAATTCTTGTATTCCTAAATCATTAAATAAACCATTATAAAGAAATCTAAAATGGTTTATCCATTTTATAGGGGTTAGTTTATAACACCTTATCAATAGAATATTATTCAGTGTCTAGGATAAAGAGGTAATAGTACCTCAGGAACTCCTCTACATATGCTAGAGGATACTAACTAGTAGCAATGGTATTGGGTGTTACTGTAGGGAGACTATACCCCCATATGTCACGACCCGTCCTCGGGGCCCGTGCCGTGACTACCCCAAGCCCGCCTTCCATAGGCCAGGGGCTGGCGACTAGCACCAAGGCGTAAATCCCGGTAAAAAGGGAAGGCATTTCCTTTGTAAAGTAAACAATCACACAGAGTACAAGCGGAATAAGTAAACACTAAGTAAAAACTGAGTACAACAGTAAGTGCGGAAAGTAAAAAGGGGCCGGAAATACAAGCCCAACTGTAAAGTACAACTCGAAAGGGAAAACAACAACTGAAAAGTAAAGCTGCTACGCCAAGATGTCCACTGGAAATCCCACCTGAAGGGTGGGTACAGACAGCTCCTCTGCTCCTCGGGTCCCGCCATCCGCTCCGAGTATGTCCCGCCCAGTGGTCCACCTCCGGGTACCGCCTCGTCGTCACGTCCACCTCTGGGTACCGTCTCGTCGTATAGTCCACCTCCAGGTACCGTCCAGTCCTCGAACACTCGGCCTCTATCAGTACTGGCCGTCGTCTGCAACCAACACAACGAGGTGCGGGCATAGCCCGTACAGGGGTGAGTATAATGATACTCAGTAGGGACCCCGAGACCCTCAAGGTCTCACTAAAACCAACAAGGATAACCACATAGAAGATCTCAACAGATAACCTCTACTTAGGTATATGCCCATACACATACCTAAGTTATCAAGTAACCCATCTCAATTATGAGAAAACACAAGGATTGTGAAATCAACGGATAACTACTACCCAGGTATATTCTCATACATATACCTAAGTTATCAAGTGACCCATCTCAATCATGAGGTAAACACAAGGTCAAATGTCTCAGCTCAAACCAGGATTTTCATTATCGAAATCATAACTGCTGAAGAGCTCCGTCTCTGGAGTGTACAGTGGTCCTGTCACGACTCTGAGGTACTGCTCACTAACCTAATACTGCTGAAGTACTCCTCCTGTCGAGTACTGCGGGTCAGCCACCCAGACACAGTAGTGCTTCCCGCCGAGGTATGTCACCCAAACACAGTAGTGAACACCCCCTAGTAGCCTGCTGAGGTACTCTCCGGACGAGTACCGCGGGTCTGCACTGTCACACAGGTAGTGCTCCGTCCGCCATGGGTCTGCACCTCAGAAAGTAGTGCTCCGTCCACTGGGCTAGTCAACTCACTCCAAGTCGAGTCGGTCAAGCAGTCATCAGGTCTCAGCCAGTTACACGGTCTCCGTACTCCGCACACTTGCCCCTGGGAGGGTCTACTCCACGAGTTACAGGTCGATACTCCAAGTATCTCAAAGTCCCACGAAGAAGTATCTCAAAGGACCGCCTCATCATAGGGGTCTCAACACAACAGACGGCGCGTCAATCGGATGCCCGGTCTGTGAGTTATTAGCCTTTTCGTCCCAGGGGCCCGGTTGGTTTCGTGAGCGAACCAAACCCGGTCGTATCTCAAATATACCCCGAACTCTCATAGGGTATACTCATAGGGACCATTTCTCAACGAGATCACCAACGCCGCTGACGGTTCGTCAAACGGACGTTCTGTCAGAAAGATATCAGCTTTTCCATTCCAGGGGCCCGGTTGGATTTCGGTGCGATCCAACCCGGCCACTATCCATCTGCATCCAAAACTCGGGCGGAGGATGCCAAAAGTTCCGTATCGTCAAGAGGAACTCAACGCAACAGACGGCGCGTCAATCGGACGCCCGGTCTGAGAGTTATTGGCTTTTTTGTTCCAGGGGCCCGGTTGGATTTCGGTGCGATCCAACCCGACCGCACTCCGTCGGCATCCAAACCTCGAGCGGAGTAAGCCAAAAGATCCATCTCACTTAGAGGAATTCAACGAAATAGACGGCGCGTCAATCGGACGCTCGGTCTGTTATTTATTGGCCTTTCCATCTCACACCCACCCTGGAAAACTTCCCAAGCGGTCACCCAACATGATCACTACTCTAGGCCAAGCATGCTTAACTATGGAGTTTTAACCACGTAGGCTCCCGAAAAGGAAGGTGCACCTTGAGTATAGTATACCGAAACGACCATCTCGATCCAAGGATCGCGTTGCCACTGACGGCGAGTCGTTTGGAGGCATGTAGCCCAAGATACAGGCATTTGACCAAACCACTCGGTAACCGGGGTTTCGGGCACGGGCCGTCCCGGCCCGAGACCCCCCGGATGGCCCGAACCGGGTCGACCCGCCCCGGACGGGGTCGACCCGGCCCGATGAACCGGCCAGGCGCGCCGGTTCGGCGCAAGGCAGCGCGCTGGGCGCGCTGCCAGCTCGGCCGAAGGCCGAGCTGGCTGGAAACGGGGGGCCGCCTGCCCCCCCCCCCCCCCTTTTGTGAAACCTGCCCCCCTCATAATGGGGGACCAAATAACTGCCCGGGGGAATTAAATTCCCCCAGTTTCCACCAACCCGGCCGGCCCGACCTGGCCGGCCGGCTTCTTGTCAACAGGACCGGTAAGGGCCGGTCCTCTTCCGTCTTCCGGCACCGGCGGTCCGGCTGGCCGCCGGTCATCACGATCCGCCGCGGCCCTGAACTGGCCGCGACCTTCGTCATCCGGCACGGTGCGACGGCACCGCGCCCCTCCGCCGCGGCCCCGCTCCGGCCGTGGTGTCTTCGGTTTCCTTCGACGCGGCGTGACGGCGTCGCGTTCATGATAATTCTTTCCACGGTGCGGTGCGACGGCACCGCGCAATAATTTCCGTGTGATTCCCGCGTGGTGCGACGGCACCACGCTATCTCGTTTCATCCGCCAGAAACATTCAAGAACAAAGGAGGGGGGTTCGGCCGTGTTTGTGCGGTCCGGTCCCCCTCTCGTTAGACGATAACACTTAATTGTTCATCCTCAAGTTTGTCATGCTAGAACCAAGAACAGAAAATAATTAAATAAAGCAACAACAAACCCCTACTTGGATATTTGACGTCGCACGTCGGGCGTCGCAGAGAACGACGTCGCGGAGAACGACGTCGTGGAGATCGGACGTCGATTCCATGGATGTTGGGGTACGTCCGAGGAGGAAACGACTTCTCCTCACTTGTTGCGGAGATGAAGAAGGAAGGCGCGTTGTCGTTGGAGAGTTCCCTACGTCGGTGTCTTCTCCCTTGCCGTGGAGGAAAAAGAGGATGAAGAACCGTGATCGTCGAGTCGTTCTAAGTTGAGGGATATATGTTCTTCATTGGAGAAGAATCGTTCTTCACGGAGAGGAGGACGTTCTTCAACGAAGAAGGAGCTTCCTTCTTCTATCACACAAAGTCCCTTTCTCAAAAATCCTCTCACCACAATTCATCCTCCAAATAAAACAAGGTTTCCCCTTATTTTATTTTAATCATGCCATGCATTGTAAGATCAAAATTCAAACACTTAATTGATTAAGAGTTTCAATAACTTAATTTAAGTGCTAGTTGTCATGAGTTATGAGGGAGAGAGGGAGAGAAGGAGTTTCAAAATAAAGAGGGTGTTGAGGAGTTTCAAAATAAAGAGGGAGGTGAGGAGTTTCAAAATAAAGAGGGAGGTGAGGAGTTTCAAAATAAAGAGGGAGTTAGGGGGTTATGGGAAAAGTGAAGGGGTGGGGTTCGTGTGGGCCCCACCTCACCTTAAATCCTTCCATGGGTGGTTAACTCCAAGTGGGTCCCACCCCTAACTCCCTTACATAGGTTAAAACCACTTAAGAGAGGGTCAAGTGTTGTAACATAACACTTAATCTACTTAACAAGAAAATAAAAATTGTAGATAAGTTATAAATTAAACTTCCACAATTTTTATCATCTTCTCTCGGATAAACGCAACTCTGGAAATGGCGTTCTTAAGAAATTACCGGTGTTGTGGTTACAATGGTGCCCTCGGAATTCGATTCCGGGCACCGGATCAAAAGATAGAAATTCCCGCTCGCTCGTTCACTGAACGTACCCGAGCCAAACTTCGGAAATTAATTCCAGGCACACCGGGCCTCGGAATCAGGCGCCGTCAGAAACTGCGTTCTTGTAAAATTCCAAAGAAAATTAAGAAAAAAAATTTTCCTTCAAATTTCCGGATCTTTGCATTACTCCCACCTCAGGGCTTTACGTCCCCGTAAAGCTTCAACACAAACTAGGGTCACAAAAGCGGTACCGAGCACGCATCTGAGCCTTCTGCTCCTATGTGCTCACCTAGTGGTTTCGTACTGCCAAAGAAAGTGCACCCGAGGAATTGATCGTCCTCCTAGGATCTGCTCCTGTCGATCGTCGATCCCCACTGGAATCTCCATGAAAGACACCCCATCGCCATCGTCCAGCTCCTCATGGTCGATGGTATGCGAAGGGTCGAGCACGTATCTCCTCAGTTGAGATACGTGGATGTCGTCGTGCACCTGGTGCAACTGCGGTGAATGGGTCAAGCAGTAAACCACCCCGCCTACCCAGCTGGGGACCTAAGAAGGTCCGCTGAACCCTGGAGATAACTTGTCGCCTTGGCCACATCTCTGTAAACCTCGTCGAGGTGAGACCTGTATAAGGACGTGATCGTCATCCCCGAACTCCAGAGGTCTCCATTTTCTGTTAGAACTGGAACTCGAAAGGCTGTTGTCACGAGGGTAAGGTTGACCGACTCAAGAGTGATCGGTCGCACCCTCCTGTGCAAGAGTTACCCTGCGCTGTCTGGGGTTTCCTTTTCCGCCGACCAAGGAAAACCCATCCCGACGTTTGCCTAAAACTGTCAATTTGATTATGAACAGTTATCGCCCATTCCATACTCAAACTAACGTCGTAAGGCCTCGATGCTGACACCAAGAGATTCCAACCGAAAATCTCGCCTCGAGGGTTTGACCACACCATCGGCGTAAGTGTGATTATCGAGTCTCCTCCCAAGGTATCTCCAGACGTGAGGGTCAAGTCCACGGCTTACCGGAAACTCTAGGTCTGGAACAAGATTTGTGAAAGCAAGGAATGATTCACATCGACGTCCATTACTACAACAGCCAGTAGTGGACACAGACTGTCCCTTGAATCATTTCTAGAGTCATTGGGTCACACTCCTTGACCGCATGCAGCCGCACTCTTCCTCCGCCCACCAACTCCCTGAGCCTGGCAGGAATAACTAAGGCGGGTGGTTGTACAAATTTAGGATGTACACCACCTCATGCTGGTCTCCTAGATCTGCCTCCACGTCTGCTGCTTCGTAGACTCATCTCTCCTTTAAGCTTCCTCTTCTTTAACATGCCCGAGTCTCTAAGACTGGCACCGGTTTCCTGTTTCTTACTGTACTGTGCAGTCTTCATCATCTCTTGGATGTCCTGGACCTCCTTTAGTCTCACAAGAGCTGCTATGATTTCTTCTTTTCCGATAAGATAAATCCGGTCTCATCCCCTGGATGAACCACATTCGTTGCCTAATACAGTCAATTCTAACATGAATGATGCATTCATGCCATGGATGACGTCGTAAGGCCTCGACGTAACTACCAAGAGATCCAACTATCACTCTCGCCTCCAAGGGTTGAGTCACACTGTTGGCATCAGTGTGAGGTCACTGGGTCCCCTCCAGTTGAAATCTCGAAAGTGAGGGTCAAGTCAACAGTTTAACCGGGACCACTCAGTATCAACCAAACAAAAGGACAGTAAAGAAAACAAATATAAGTGTCTTTTTATTATTGCAGCTCATAGTACAAGACACGAATACAATAGCAAAATGGAACTATAAGTACAAGGGGCGTATCCACTAGTTCCTCTCATGTACACCTGCTCTCAGAGCTCTACTGCCTTGTCCACTGCTCGGCTGTTGCTCAAGCACTCGCCGCTACTTCTGTCTCGGTGGCTCCTCCAACACCTGCGGATCAATCGTACGAGGAGTCGGACAGTCACATGCTAGGTGAACCTTCCCACCGCAGGAGTAACATTGTCCGTTTCTGGAATGCCTGGCTCTGACCCCACCTTGGGTGCCCCGCACCACTGGTCCTAAAACCCGAGATCGTCCAACTGCTAGTCTGGTCCTCCTGGACCTCTGCATCATCTGTCTACTGCCCACAGATGACTCGGCTACTGATCGAAAAGCACGCGGCAAAGGCAGAAGCTCCTGTACACGCTCGGGGTGTAGAGCTACTGGCACAAACTCCACCCTGAAGAAGGTCTCGAAGTCTTCCCATGCGAAGTCATCCCGTCGCAAAACTGAAAAAAGTGGCTCCACCACCTGCCTGCTGCTGCCTGAAGGAGGCTGGCAGCAAAGATCACCATGAAGTCTGCCGGCGTCCCCACTAGACTAAAGACTCCCACCACAGCCTCCATCCAATCCTCAGCCGCCTTCGGGTCCGTCTCTCCCCGGAACCTGGGTGGCCTCTGGTGCTGGAACTCGTGCAGCGCACTCAAGTGGCATGCATCGCCTACTGCTGGTGCTGGTGGCATCGGTGGCCCAACGTATGGTAGTATCGCTGGTGCCTCCGTTGGTGCCTCAACTGCAATAGGGCCATGTACCGAAGCCTCTTCGCTCGACAGGCTGTCAGTACGCACATCCCTCTAGGCTCTAGCTGGTCGTTCGTGAAAAGGCATCCTGAAAGAAACAACGTAACACGGTCAAACGATTATACCTGGTGAGCTGACCTGGTTTGAGATGACATTTAAAAACTTCTGGAAACACACACGCAATCAGTGTTTTCGTGCACAAAGTCGGAAATCAGTTGTCAGGGTCCTGGTGTATGGATACGTCGGCCGCCCGCACCAACACTGGACTCGCTGAACTGAAAACCACACTCGGTACCCTTAACACTATTGCTTCACAGAAAGAAACATCTGAGTTATAAGTTCTATGGTAGAACCGAACTCCTCTGATACCAATTGTGACAACTGGGCCCCGGTGACAGCACAACCACCCCGCCTTAACATGGCCGTCGGGTCCTGATCCACCAGGTACCACCAGTTGCCCCGCAGGCACGTGGGTGGACCCTAGGGTGGGTCCCACGTGTCTGCGGGGCAACTGGTGGTACCTGGTGGGTCAGGACCCGACGGCCATGTTAAGGCGGGGTGGTTGTGCTGTCACCGGGGCCCGGTTGTCACACCATATCAAAGATAATAATAAAAAAATAATCAATCATCATCTATAATAATAAATAAGAGAAAAAAAATTATAAACCAATTCTATAAAAAAATGAACCTATGGATGAATATAGTCATAGTTAATCACTGTCATGCAATAAAACATAGACTTATCTCCCACCATCCTGATCACATAAATGATATAAATAAAATAATATAAATAGGATGATTTTCTATATACCTTTTCCATAAAGAATCCATTTTCACACTACATCCATGTTAACTAGTTGAAAAAATCAAAAGATGGTCCTTTGAACAACCTGTTCCTATGAATAGTGGAGATCTACTTATGTTATCAAGTATCGTGGATGCTAGAGTAGGGTGTGATTAAAACATAATAGGGAACCACCAATGTAGTCCCATACAAAACCAGTGAATATAGAGCATATAAATGTGATATACTTAGTATATTAAAAGATATAGTGTATAAGATTAGATATACTAACACTATTGATCCTCAAGATCTAACCCAACACCATTGATCAACCCAAAACCGACTTTATATAGTATTATAGTGTCTTTGACAACATATAGTACTCTAGAACCTAGAAGTAAATTGTTTTTTGAAAAGGAAACAAATATCATATGGAAACTCATGGGAATATAAACATACAATATTAGAACAATTCCATAAAGAAAATCATTGTTATATCCACACTCTACTGGGAAATCCAATCGTCTAAAAATACTATTCCATATTTACACCCTGCCGGGAACGTATATCATTCAATAACACTAGGTCTTATCTACACCTTATTTTGAAATCAAGTCATCTAAAAACCTAGGGGTGTATCCACACCCATCTAGGAACAAAATACATTAAGAAACATTGAGGCATATCTTATACCCATTGGAAAATCAATTAACATAGTCACATGCATGAAGGAAAACTAAAATGAGAACATTCATATAATACCACATATCTTATTATGTAACTATGATCAGTTCGTCCTGGCCAAATTATATCATGGTTTATATATATAAAGGTCATGTTTTTTCTCAAAACCATATTAACATATAATATCAGCCTCTCAATTATGTGACTTTTCATCTCTATATCTATAATAAGATCACATCATTAATTTAGGTTTTAAGGTAACACTCTCAATCATCTATACCAATCTATGATTGTACCCTATCAAGGGTCTATATATCATTAGGGAACCAACCAAGGTCCTATAGTTAAAATAAATCATAGACACCTCACGAGACCTCCTCAGTCTTAGTCATGTTACATGGGCCATCAACGATCACTCAAATGGAATCTTTTCCCTTTCAATAATCATAAACATTGAATATTCTCATTGGTATTCTGAAAAATTCAATATATTAAACTCTCAAAATATATTTCTTGATTTACATATCAGTTCAATATTAAATCCATGGGTATATCTATCACACCGAGCATACACAATTTAAACATCCTACCTGGGGAATACCCTCTTGGGTTCTCATATGTTTAAGGAAGATACACTCACTCTATTTCCTTATCAACTAGACAAACACATATATGTGAGGTGATCCAAACATTAAATATATAAATATTTTATCTTATTAAATGAAATTTCATGAAATATTATCAAGATCCAAATAAAAAACATAAAGATTTAGATTATTTGGAAACCATAATATATGAAATAACTATACCTAAAATATCTATTTAATCTCCCACTATTTTATTAATAATTATAACCCTTCTTATACATATCATACATGAAACCTTTCATCATATAGTAGTGAATATGGAACCTAAAAAATTGTTAGATCATATTTTCATTAAGGGAAATCAATGGAGATATCCATAAATTTTAATATTTAATAAAAACATGATCATAAGGGTATTGAAAAATGCACTTTGAAATTGAAAATCATAATAAGAAATTTGTAGAGCATAATCAGGATTCAAGACATAAATATTGGCATTTAATATGATATGTATCCTAAATGAATCAAAGAAAATGATCCATGAATATAAAAAATTACCATAAGATCTTGTCATAACAGAGTTTTTGAATGTGGGTAATAATCATAATCATATAAATCTTATGTAAATACTACCCCCTATAACATTGATTACATGTTATTATTGGGCTAACCACCCATCTAACTCTATTGGGAATGGGATAACCAATCATGTATCTTTATTGGGATTGGGATAACCTCATGTGTACCCTTTTAGATCATAAAACATTAATCATTACTCAATTAAATGAATTTATAAAATATACCCACCTATTAAATAATCATAATCCATTCATATTTATACTTCATGAACATGAAAACATTTTTCATTTTATAATATATTATCCCATTGAATAGAATATTGTTTTCATGAATATTTATTTATCATAATCATAAACCATCATGAGAAAAAATAATGATGTCACTATAGGAAAATATCCCCATTTAATAATAATTAACATCAGAGGATGTTATCATATAAAAAAATTCCTTTGAAAGATCACTAGAATATTCAATGAATAATATAGCTTATTAATTTTGAAATTATTAATTTAAAATTTAAAAAACTATCCCAATAATAAGTAAAAACTATAATTTGAAAATAAAAATGGAATATTTTAAATGAATCTTAAAAATAAATTGTATTTATGAAAATGTGAAAAAATGATTTTCTGGTATTTTTTAAAATAAATAATTTGCTCACATGTTTGGAAAAAAATACTTTATTTGAAAAATAAAAAGAGTATTACTTATAATCCTTTTATAGGAAGTTATTCTTGGGTTAAAAGTAATTAAAAACATAATTTAGAGAATAGTATAAAAATATTGATTTTTTTTTAAAATATTGACATTGAATAATAGGATTCTTAGATTATTAGAAAAAAATCTAGTTTTACTTAAAAAAACATTCATTATTTATTTTGAGGACTTGGAGAGATGAAAATTGAATTAAAACTGAAATGTTAATAATTCTCCAATGGAGAAGCTTAGAAATATGATTTCTCATATATATATAAATAATGAAGATACACATGCTAAACTTAACATTAAAAGTAAAATATTATAACAATATAAATAATTCATTAAACAAACACTCACATAACCCATGGACCAAAAGGATTAGTGTCTTGGTGTCTATATATATAATAATATTATTTTACAAAAAAATTGAACATTTATTCATAACTCATATCCTATAGACACTTCTCTAGAAACCTCACTTGAAAAATTCATCTTCATAACCTAGGGAATATAACGATAAAAATGGAACAAGATGAAATTTTCGATATTGTAAACCAAATTTCATAAGGTATTGGATCATAAACATGAAAGAAATAATTTGAATAAATATATATGCTAACAAAATAACATAAAGTAATGTAAAATAATCATAAAATATGAGATATTAATATAATATCATAAAAAGATCAATATGGAAATATAATTGATATGACATGGCTCAAAACACCTATCAATAATCATAAAACATTTGAACGTGATATAAAAGTGTGGAATAATTTAAAAATAAATAATGATCATCAAAATGTTGTATTTTATAGAAATAGAATGCATTTTTTGAAATTGAAAAAACATTATAAACAACATAGAAATTTTCCATTACTTTATGAATGTCCTAAAAATTTTATAGAAACATAATTATAGAAAACCATATGTGATCAAACACATTATCCTCATTCTTTTGTGAACAAACTCGTTTTTTCTGAACCAAAAATTTTAGAAAACTCATCATGCCCCTTTGTATGTGAATAAACTCATTATGTTCATTCTTGAAAATATCATGTGATATAATATTCAAACAATCAATTAAAGGGTGATAAATGTAACACCCCAGGTAAATAATGAATATGAAATTTTCATATTTATCCATATTTGTGAATAAAATATTAATATGACTTTAAAGGGGACGTTATGCTCGATGGCGTACCCAACACGCAACAACGAGTTTCTTGGGAATCTTACGTTGCACTCTAATAATAAAATAATATTATTTTAAATGGTAGTTAACATGTAGCCGTTGTATTGGCGGGAATGGATATAAATAACTAAAATATGATTATATATGTTCTTAAATATTTTTACATTTAGACAATAAAAGATAAAGGCTTAAAATACGGAAAGAATTCAATTTTTGGCGTATATGCCCTAGTTTTCACTAAAGGTTCACTTATCACCTTTTGATGGAGAACCGTCATTAAAAATAGTTTTGTTCACTCTTAAACATTATTTTGGACCAAATAAAACTCTTATTAAGAATCGGGACATCAAAATTTACTTTGTGTAAATTTTTGGTATCTTTCTGATAAAGTTCATTTTTTTAATGAATAGTGTAGAATGTTGTGTTTTAATTCAAAACCTCTTTTTAATCTAATTTATTTATATGATTAGATAATATTTTTAATTGGTTTTAAAGTTAAATTAGAAAATATTTTTACCATTAAATCCAATAGTGGTCATTGGAATTAATTTCACTTTGAAATCAGACTTAAACTAGTGTCAATCTTTTGATACTTATTGTTTTATAAAAACACGCTATTTGCTCTGACAGCGGGAATTAATTATTAAATTAATTAATGTGACTAATATGTTTTGAATTTTTTAAAATAGACTTCATTTTTGAATTTTTAATATCAAATATAGCTTAGGGTGAATTTTTGGTAATTTTCTGAAAAACTTCAATTTTTTGATGAATAGTGAAACCACTAAGTGGTACTTATAAAAACTGATTTTTCATTTAAATGAAATTTTGCCATAATTGTGTTTTGATTTTCAAAAATCTGACATACATGGTTGTCATTAAGAAGTAAAATGTGGTTCAATGAGATTAAAATAATTTTTTGGTGAATAGTAACTTATTAAGTTTTTAATCGTGATTAGTGGTAATTAGTGTAGTTTAAGGTAAAAATGATATTATAAGAATGTGAAAACACCATGAAACTTGACCTACACCTATTGGGTGAGTCATGGACGACCAAGACAAGCCATGGACAACTTGGGGACCCCATGGATCCACTTTTGTTGGGAAATGACATAAATTACTTTTTATTTAATGTTGAAGTGAAAATGACACAAACATAATATGTTTTACGAAAACAATTTTTAAGTGGGGTTATACAAGTCCAAATTTTGATTATAAATAGTAATTGTAAAGCTAAAAAGATTTACTATATCATAGTATTTTTTTTTATAATTTTTAGACATTAAAGAAATTAAATAATTAATGACATAATAATGATGCAGCGATGACATCATTATTTGACGATTTAATTAAAATGGAAAGATAATGAAACATCTACAAACTACACATGGCCAAAACCAATTGTATGAGTGGATTTCGAAACCTTATCACCTTATCCACGAATTATATCAATGTGGGACCTTTTAAAACCGAAACACATTTTCAAATAAAGTAATATTTCTTACTTTCCAAAAGTACCCCTCCTCTCCTCTTATAAAAGGCCCCCACCTCTACCTCATTTCACACACTTCTCAAGCCTTTGGCTCGGCAAACACCTGCCCATTTACTCTCTCCACATCCCTCTCCTCATCCTAGAGGACTCCCTTTGGGCATAATACTTTCAAAGTAAGCCTTTAGGCTTAAATCAAAAGGAGTTACACTTTTAAAGGTAATTCATTCTCTCATGTTCATTTGTTTTATTTTGCTTCTCCAACCCCCTAAACTCTTTTTATTTACTTCTTTTGTAACAACACCAGTATCTTAAATATACTAGGATGTTTTTATAAGATTTATTCATGCTACAATATCACACAACTACATCAAATGGTTAAAGAACATACGGTTTCCGTGGATGCTGAAATTCTGCCTCCCGAAACGATGATTGTTCAATACTCATTTAACACCTTCAAAGGTGGCCATTATGATGTCACTATTTTTATATATGATATATAATATGTTTATGTTTTATTTATGCTTCTGTATTTTTCATTTTTTTCTTACCTTTGTGGCTTCCATTATGGGTATACGCGATATCTTCATTTAAGGAAGTGCGGACTACCGCCCCCTCAAAGTGATTTGATTCGTTAAATACCATATGTGGGATGTATAAAGGATGTAAATATGATATTATATATGATATTATACTGGAATTATAATATAACTTTATATAATTATTATTACAGTATATAAAATACAAAATAGAAATGAAATTAGCGTTCATGCGTACGTACGGCTTACCGTCTCCATGAACGGTGCATTTCATTTCTTACCTCTAAATGATTATGTAACGTTATAAATTAATGAATGTACTGGATATATATGAAATATATGATATCTACATCATGAATAAAATTCTGGATATAATAAACATTTGGCCACACGAACAACATGTAATTGTAAGAAGTCCACTTTCGACTTAGGAACCAAACATCGGCAAAACAAATATTATTAACTTAAATGATTACATAATGTTTATGACATGGTAATAAGTGATATAAAAGGAATAATGAACTTGAAAAATGTTCTTAAGGAATTATAAATTAACTCAAGTTTATTATTCCGGAGATTAAAGAACGATCGATTCAAGTCGGACCCGAGGTAAGGGATCTTACTCCTCTCTTTCTTTTTAAGTACACTCTTTTATGTCATTCCTTTTAAAGCTCATCTTTCATGTTATTGGGATGATATTTTATATTAATCCTACTATAATTTTTATGTTCATGTGATGAGAGACCCTATTCTCTCTCATCAATCCATTTTGGATGTTTTGATTGGCGTCGTTAGGCTGCCGAACTTTCGTAAGAGATCTAACTTCTCTCTTTCTTTTTAAGTACTCTCCTTTATGTCACTTCTTTTAAGCTCCTATTTGTAATGTTGGGGGATGTTCTTTTATATTCCTCTTTCTGTAAATTATATTTTAATGTGATGAGATACCCTATTTGATCTCATCAATCCATATTCGGAAGTTTTATGTGGCGCCGTTAGGCTGCCAAGTTTTCGTGAGGGATTTTTCATCTCACTTTTATTCCCGTGAGATTTATGATACATTTGCCACAAATTCCATTGAGTGGTGTATGTACTGCCCATTATTCTACTCTTGGTGTAATATACTTTCGTTTATGAGTATTTACATCAATGACCTATTGTCTTTCTTTCATGGGGTGTATGTTTTGAAAGATACCCAAGTCGGTAAGGGAACCTTTCACCCTCCTCTTTTTTAAAAGACTTCTTTTATTGGGTCTTTTAATTTACATATTTTTATGTTGGGATATGTTCTCAAACATCCTTATTGATGTAAATTTTATGTCCAAGTGATGAGATACACTTTTTATCTCTCATCAACTCATTTTGACGTGATGTCGTTAGGCTGTCAAGGGAACTTTTTAACCCAATTTCGATTTCTTTGGGTTCAACTTGTAGTCATTGAATATGTCATCCATTTAATATGTGTGAATGACCTTTTATTGTTTTACACTTAATATCCACTTATATTGGGTGTATATATATTTGTCACACATATTTTTTGAGATTTATTTGTCCTTAATTTAAGGATACCTTCTTTATAAGGGATTTCATCACATTTGACATTTCTATTGAGGGCTCATTGTTGTTATGCACCAATTCACTCTTATATGGTGTATATACTGTCCTTTGGAGTATTATATCATGAATCCTTTTATTCTCATGATATTATAAAATTCTGACTAAATGTTATTCCTCGATTATTGTATTCAAGTGTCTCTAATTTTGGTAAAACCCCTTTAACCAAAATATCGTTTTAAATGTTTTAGTTATTTGTTCTTATTAATATCCATGTTTTCAAAATGGTTTTAAGGATTTATTTATATGGATATTAATGGTTCAAAATTTTAAGCTTCAAGGTGGTATGGGACTTCGTCTCAATCTCCTTTCGTTGAGGCATATTTTATTTTATACACAACTTTCTTTTATACGGTGTATAAACCCCTTTGACTTTTACGTTTATTCAAAAGGAATCTTTTTTATACGAAGTGTTTACTAAACGACAAAAGGGAATGTTTTTGTCGTACGTATGCGGCGACAACGACTTCTCCGCCGTCGTGACCGTTATTTAAGTTTCGGCTTCCTCTACAAGCCATACATTCTTTTTAAAAGAAAAATAAATACCATGTTTTACTTTTCTTTTATTTTAGTATTGGAAATGGTTTTCATAATGTTTTTATATGAATGTGTTGTATTGATATCTCGTGATTGAAATGTGGAAATTTTATGTTTCCTTTATGCATGTTTTATGTGATATGATTATGTTATGGTTCTTGGGCATTATTATGAAGACAGGTGGTTCCGTGATAAACTAAGGGCGGGTGAGCCCGTTATAGCTCTCCAATGCATTGGGTAACGCGAAGGAGTGAAACGTTAAGGTTTCTCCGAAGAGATTTAGGGAATATACTGTGATGGGTATTCCAAACGTAACCAAGAGGGTTACTCCCCACGTAAGAATGTTACGAATGCCTCAAGTTACCTTTATGTCTTATGATTTCTATGATTTATTCATGATTTGATATGCCTATGTTTTATGGGTAAAGTATGATTTCATTCTTATGTATACATGTACTCATGTTTCTTTTCCATATCTATATATCCCTTACTGAGCTTTTTATGCTCATCCCAAGTTTTTGAAATGTTTTTCACAGGTCAAGGGAAGGGTACATGATGTGATGATAGTGTCAAGGATGTGTCAAGAAAGATTCCATGTTTTATTTTAAATATGTTTCTGTTGATGGGAAGAATGAATACTGTCTTTTATGTAACCACTTTGTTTAAATGTGGAATGTAATGCAAGTTTCATGATCTAATTCTCTAAAACTATAAACCTGAAAAGATCCTCAATGTGTAATCTTGTAATAACTCAAGATTAAGTAAGGTTTAAGGCTGGGGCCTTATAGTTGGTATCAAAGGTCGGTTTAGATAACTTTAGAGGTTAGGGTATTCTTTAAGCATAAGTGACATTACCATAATGGTTAGAATTTCAGAAAGAGTCCTAATTTTAGATAAAGTGAATGAGTAAGTATATCTTGGAGTCTGCCTTCCTCATTAGTACATGATTTTTTTGTTGATATACTCACACTGACATTTATGTTTTTAGTGAATGGATGGATCTAGCAGGCACCAAAGTGACAATGGGTTTGAAGGAAACTGTGGTGGTTCTCTGATTAAGATACTATATGAGATGGGGGATTCAATGAGGAATCTCATAGTTGTTCTAAACCAACTATCAAGGAGTCATGATCAATCACTTCAACCTTGGTGAGTTCTCTAATGCATCATTTACGAGATGGCCAACTCGATGTGGAAATTCAGGTAATAATTATTAAGGTAACCATTAGGGTTTATATGATCCTTACTTTTTAGGTAAATATGGGTTACTCTATGATATGATGGAAAAGGAAAGGAATGAGATAAACTTGAGGTTAAAATATGTTATGAATATTTTTGAAGATTTTATCTCGTTTTGGGGAATGTTTTGAGAATTATATAGTTTTGGAAAAAGGACAACACGCAGACCGTGTGACAACCCGTCGCGTCGGACAAAGCTGCGGGAATCGAACCCACAACCAAAGTGCGACTGGTATTTATCGCCTACCACTGGACTACGTGAAGTCCCTGGTTAGTTTGACTGATTCTTTTTGGTTATATGATTTTATGAATTAAGATTAAGTTGATTTTGGGTTATTTATGAAAATGATTAACCTATCATGGAGGATATGTGATTAGGATAATTACTTTTCAATACGAGACTTTAGGAGCAACTGATGTTGTTTGGAGATAAATGTTACGATTTAACTTGGAAGACTATGTGACTAAATCCTTCAAATATTTGGGTTTCAATCTTATATTGGTTTACTTTGAAGAATTTTATGGACAAATTGTTTATCGGATGGTCCTCATTGAACTTTGGGTTTTGTTGGACAAATTTTGGAGATTAAGCATAGATTTTCTTTTTAAAGGGTTATCCTTTTCTGGATTATCTGACCTTGTACTAAACTTTTTGGTTTTGGTTTTGGTTAAAGCCTAAAGACATGGGAAGTATATAGTTCTCTTTTGTGTATTAGGTGATTCTCTAGAAGTTGATTATAGTACTCTTAATTTGAACAAGTCTTCCTAAATACTCACCTTTTGGAGAAAATATGAGTTTGTGTAAGGAATCTAATAAAAGGTGAGAGTCAACATGATAAGTGATTATGTTTCCTTATGAATAAATTCCTCAATAAAAAGTAACTTAAAACAAAAATGTTGTCTATTAACTTTTCCTACTGGGGAATCGAAGACCGTTTAACCCATCACAAGTTTGTGATTTTCTCGTGGTTAACTTTCTCCTAAACATGTTTTCTATCACTCTCCATCAGAACATGACCCTTTGTTTTTTCCTCCATGTCCATATTTTCATACTTGGAATCCTAGTATGGGCTAACTCGGGTGACCTTTGTACTTATCTTTCTTTATTTTAAAGTGTTTGTTTTACCGACTTTTGTTCTGATGTGGGACTTTCAAGGATGTTTCCAAGCGCAATTTTAAAATTGCGAGGACGCAATTCCCAAAAGGGGGGAAGGATGTAACACCCCAGGTAAATAATGAATATGAAATTTTCATATTTATCCATATTTGTGAATAAAATATTAATATGACTTTAAAGGGGACGCTATGCTCGATGGCGTACCCAACACGCAACAACGAGTTTCTTGGGAATCTTACGTTGCACTCTAATAATAAAATAATATTATTTTAAATGGTAGTTAACATGTAGCCGTTGTATTGGCGGGAATGGATAGAAATAACTAAAATATGATTATATATGTTCTTAAATATTTTTACATTTAGACAATAAAAGATAAAGGCTTAAAATACGGAAATAATTCAATTTTTGGCGTATATGCCCTAGTTTTCACTAAAGGTTCACTTATCACCTTTTGATGGAGAACCGTCATTAAAAATAGTTTTGTTCACTCTTAAACATTATTTTGGACCAAATAAAACTCTTATTAAGAATCGGGACATCAAAATTTACTTTGTGTAAATTTTTGGTATCTTTCTGATAAAGTTCATTTTTTTTAATGAATAGTGTAGAATGTTGTGTTTTAATTCAAAACCTCTTTTTAATCTAATTTATTTATATGATTAGATAATATTTTGAATTGGTTTTAAAGTTAAATTAGAAAATATTTTTACCATTAAATCCAATAGTGGTCACTGGAATTAATTTCACTTTGAAATCAGACTTAAACTAGTGTCAATCTTTTGATACTTATTGTTTTATAAAAACACGCTATTTGCTCTGACAGCGGGAATTAATTATTAAATTAATTAATGTGACTAATATGTTTTGAATTTTTTAAAGTAGACTTCATTTTTGAATTCGGAATATCAAATATAGCTTAGGGTGAATTTTTGGTAATTTTCTGAAAAACTTCAATTTTTTGATGAATAGTGAAACCACTAAGTGGTACTTATAAAAACTGATTTTTCATTTAAATGAAATTTTGCCATAATTGTGTTTTGATTTTCAAAAATCCGACATACATGGTTGTCATTAAGAAGTAAAATGTGGTTCAATGAGATTAAAATAATTTTTTGGTGAATAGTAACTTATTAAGTTTTTAATCGTGATTAGTGGTAATTAGTGTAGTTTAAGGTAAAAATGATATTATAAGAATGTAAAAACACCATGATACTTGTCCTACACATATTGGGTGAGTCATGGCCGACCAAGACAATCCATGGTCCAACTTGGGGACCCCATGGATCCACTTTTGTTGGGAAATGACATAAATTACTTTTTATTTAATGTTGAAGTGAAAATGACACAAACATAATATGTTTTACGAAAATAATTTTTAAGTGGGGTTATACAAGTCCAAAGTTTGATTATAAATAGTCATTGGAAAGAAAAAAAAGATTTACTATATCATAGTTTTTTTTTTTATAATTTTTAGACATTAAAGAAATTAAATTATTTATGACATAATAATGATGCAGCGATGACATCATTATTTGACGATTTAATTAAAATGGAAAGATAATGAAACATCTACAAACTAAACATGGCCAAAACCAATTGGATGAGTGGATTTAGAAGCCTTATCACCTTATCCGCGAATTATATCAATGTGGGACCTTTTAAAACCGAAACACATTTTCAAATAAAGTAATATTTCTTACTTTCCAAAAGTACCCCTCCTCTCCTCTTATAAAAGGCCCCCACCTCTACCTCATTTCACACACTTCTCAAGACTTTGGCTCGGCCAACCCCTGCCCATTTACTCTCTCCACATCCCTCTCCTCATCCTAGAGGACTCCCTTTGGGCAGAATACTTTAAAAGTAAGCCTTTAGGCTTAAATCAAAAGGAGTTACACTTTTAAAGGTAATTCATTCTCTCATGTTCATTTGTATTATTTTGCTTCTCCAACCCCCTAAACTCTTTTTATTTACTTCTTTTGTAACAACACCAGTATCTTCAATATACTAGGATGTTTTTATAAGATTTATTCATGCTACAATATCACACAACTACATCAAATGGTTAAAGAACATACGGTTTCCGTGGATGGTGAAATTCTGCCTCCCGAAACGATGATTGTTCAATACTCATTTAACACCTTCAAAGGTGGCCATAATGATGTCACTATTTTTATATATGATATATAATATGTTTATGTTTTATTTATGCTTCTGTATTTTTCATTTTTGTCTTACCTTTGTGGCTTCCATTATGGGTATACGTGATATCTTCATTTAAGGAAGTGCGGACTACCGCCCCCTCAAAGTGATTTGATTCGTTAAATACCATATGTGGGATGTATAAAGGATGTAAATATGATATTATATATGATATTATACTGGAATTATAATATACCTTTATATAATTATTATTCCATTATATAAAATACAAAATAGAAATGAAAGTAGCGTTCATGCGTACGTACGGCTTACCGTCTCCATGAACGGTGCATTTCATTTCTTACCTCTAAATGATTATGTAACATTATAAATTAATGAATGTACTGGATATATATGAAATATATGATATCTACATCATGAATATAATTCTGGATATAATAAACATTTGGCCACACGAACAACATGTAATTGTAAGAAATCCACTTTCGACTTAGGAACCAAACATCGGCAAAACAAATATTATTAACTTAAATGATTACATAATGTTTATGACATGGTAATAAGTGATATAAAAGGAATAATGAACTTGAAAAATGTTCTTAAGGAAGTATAAATTAACTCAAGTTTATTATTCAGGAGATTAAAGAACGATCGATTCAAGTCGGACCCGAGGTAAGGGATCTTACTCCTCTCTTTCTTTTTAAGTACACTCTTTTATGTCATTCCTTTTAAAGCTCATCTTTATTGTTATTGGGATGATATTTTATATTAATCCTACTTTAATTTTTATGTTCATGTGATGAGAGACCCTATTCTCTCTCATCAATCCATTTTGGATGTTTTGATTGGCGTCGTTAGGCTGCCGAACTTTCGTAAGAGATCTAACTTCTCTCTTTCTTTTTAAGTACTCTCCTTTATGTCACTTCTTTTAAGCTCCTATTTGTAATGTTGGGGGATGTTCTTTTATATTCCTCTTGCTGTACATTATATTTTAATGTGATGAGATACCCTATTTGATCTCATCAATCCATATTCGGAAGTTTTATGTGGCGCCGTTAGGCTGCCAAGTTTTCGTGAGGGATTTTTCATCTCACTTTTATTCCCGTGAGATTTATGCTACATTTGCCACAAATTCCATTGAGTGGTGTATTTACTGCTCATTATTCTACTCTTGGTGTAATATACTTTCGTTTATGAGTATTTACATCAATGACCTATTGTCTTTCTTTCATGGGGTGTATGTTTTGAAAGATACCCAAGTCGGTAAGGGAACCTTTCACCCTCCTCTTTTTTAAAAGACTTCTTTTATTGGGTCTTTTAATTTACATATTTTTATGTTGGGATATGTTCTCATACATCGTTATTGATGTAAATTTTATGTCCAAGTGATGAGATACACTTTTTATCTCTCATCAACTCATTTTGATGTGATGCCGTTAGGCTGTCAAGGGAACTTTTTAACCCAATTTCGATTTCTTTGGGTTAAACTTGCAGTCATTAAATATGTCATCCATTGAATATGTGTGAATGACCTTTTATTGTTTTACACTTAATATCCACTTATATTGGGTGTATATATATTTGTCACACATATTTTTTGAGATTTATTTGTCCTTAATTTAAGGATACCTTCTTTATAAGGGATTTCATCACATTGGACATTTCTATTGAGGGCTCATTGTTGTTATGCATCAATTCACTCTTATATGGTGTATATACTGTCCTTTGGAGTATTATATCCTGAATCCTTTTATTCTCATGATATTATAAAATTCTGACTAAATGTTATTCCTCGATTATTGTATTCAAGTGTCTCTAATTTTGGTAAAACCCCTTTAACCAAAATATCGTTTTAAATGTTTTAGTTATTTGTTCTTATTAATATCCATGTTTTCAAAATGGTTTTAAGGATTTATTTATATGGATATTAATGGTTCAAAATTTTAAGCTTCAAGGTGGTATGGGACTTCGTCTCAATCTCCTTTCGTTGAGGCATATTTTATTTTATACACAACTTTCTTTTATACGGTGTATAAACCCCTTTGACTTTTACGTTTATTCAAAAGGAATCTTTTTTATAAGAAGCGTTTACTAAAAGAAAAAAGGGAATGTTTTTTTCGTACGTATGTGGCGACAACGACTTCTCCACCGTCGTGACCGTTATTTAAGTTTCGGCTTCCTCTACAAGCCATACATTCTTTTTAAAAGAAAAATAAATACCATGTTTTACTTTTCTTTTATTTTAGTATTGGAAATGGTTTTCATAATGTTTTTATATCAATGTGTTGTATTGATATCTCGTTATTGAAATGTGGAAATTTTATGTTTCCTTTATGCATGTTTTATGTGATATGATTATGTTATAGTTCTTGGGCATTATTATGAAGACGGGTGGTTCCGTGATAAACTAAGGGCGGGTGAGCCCGTTATAGCTCTCCAATGCATTGGGTAACGTGAAGGAGTGAAACGTTAAGGTTTCTCCGAAGAGATTTAGGGAATATACTGTGATGGGTATTCCAAACGTAACCAAGAGGGTTACTCCCCACGTAAGAATGTTACGAATGCCTCAAGTTACCTTTATGTCTTATGATTTCTATGATTTATTCATGATTTGATATGCCTATGTTTTATGGGTAAAGTATGATTTCATTCTTATGTATACATGTACTCATGTTTCCTTTCCATATCTATATATCCCTTACTGAGCTTTTTATGCTCATCCCAAGTTTTTGAAATGTTTTTCACAGGTCAAGGGAAGGGTACATGATGTGATGATAGTGTCAAGGATGTGTCAAGAACGAATCCATGTTTTATTTTAAATATGTTTCCGTTGATGGGAAGAATGAATACTGTCTTTTATGTAACCACTTTGTTTAAATGTGGAATGTAATGCAAGTTTCATGATCTAATTCTCTAAAACTCTAAACCTGAAAAGATCCTCAATGTGTAATCTTGTAATAACTCAAGATTAAGTATGGTTTAAGGCTGGGAACTTATAATAAATAACCCCCCATGTTATCATAGAATCATATATATTCCACAAAAAATCAAACATTATCATATCTTAAATAAACCATGGAAAAATAACGGATCTATTCATTATTCATATAATATAAACTTTTAAAATCATAGGAGATAAAAAAACAATTTATCAAAAGAATTCAAAACATAACCAATTAAGGAAGGAGATCCAAACACATCATTATGGTAGATAAACCCTGGAGAACAAATTAAAGTTAATAGACAAAAGTTTTTTCATAATCATATTAAACATTTTTATATAATATGATGTGTGAATTTCATTCAGAAAAACATTTTTGAGAATGAAAATATAATAATTTTTCAAGACCTTATAATAATGAGTTATAAATAAAATACAATTAAAAAGAACTTGGTTTCAAAAAATATAAGTGAAAATACATTGAAAACTTTTAATTTAAAAATGAATATTTATAAATGGAAACTTGAAAAAATAATGTTTTTAAAAAGTGGAAGTGAACATAATTTCAAAAAGTTTACTTTTAATAGTAATCATTAATAAGGTATTTTTGAAAAAAAACATAATATTTTTTAAAAGTGATTATAAAAATACATCAAAAAATTTTATTTAAAAAATATTAATTGATAATGAAAACATTATGAAGATATAAATTTTATTAAAATTTAATTTAGAGTGTATGATAAAAGAATTTATTTTGAAAGTATACAGAATCATTTAAAAAAATTGAAATAACCTTGTCAAAAATCCCCATCATTAAAAAGGATAAATAAAACATTTATTTAAAATAAAACAAGGAGAATACAAGGATCGTTTGAGAAAAAACTATTTTTAGTTTCTATAAAGGCATTTATAAAAATGAATATAGAAGAAAATCTATTAAAAGTAATCAGAATTATTCTTAAAAAATCAATGAATCAATAAAGTCATTAAAGTATAAGACTTTGGAATTCAACATAATTTCCCTGTAAAGGATGGAAAATTTCATAATAAAGGCATCATAGGTTAGAACACATCATTTGTTACTTTCAATATATAATGATCATTTATTATGAAATAATTAAGAGTATTATATCATGAAAATACCTTTACAGCTTGAGTAATTTTTTAATGAAAAGTCATTGGAATCATGAAAATCCCATATTTCTATAATTACAATGTTATTAAATCATATAGTATTTCAAAATACATTATTGGGAAGTGTATAAATTGTATATATAATAAAATGGTGAAAAACATTAAACTATGTTTCAATGAATAAAAGGTGAAGAAGAAGCCCTAAAAAACATTGTTAATTTGATTCAAAGGAAAAACAAAGATTGAAAATGGAATAAAAATTTGGATTTCATGATATGACCTCATAAAAAATTAAAACAGTGTAGTTTTTACACCATCAAAAAATGAAACATGGTGTGTAGATTAAACATTTCTCAGTTGATTCAAATTTGGGAGAAAGAAACCCTTACAAATAACACAATTATTGAATTAATGATACATTGGAAACTAATTAATGAGAGATAATTTTAAATATGTGTAACTATAAGTCGAAATAAAATTCCATATAATCATATAACAAAATAACTCAACAAAAAAGAATAGTGTTCTGGAATAAGCATTATAACTCAAAGAGAGTAGAATAAGTTCTGAAAAACCATTACCTTGTTTCCCCGCGTAATCAAATATTTTTAACCTCAAGTAAAATAGACATAAATATCATAATAAACTATTTTATAACCATATTTATAACTAAAATTATTTATAAATTTCATTTTAAATATTTATCTCTATGTATATTAGATATTTTATCATTGCTTTCTTATATTATGTGTTGATAATTTTTACCATTTGAAGTAGTTTCGTAGGAGTAGTGTTAGTGTTTGATATTATATAAAAAGTTTATAATCCAATTTTAATTAATGTTACTATAATTTAAGACTAATAATTAGTTATTAATTTTAAATTTCTTTTCATGAGTACTTTAATATTTTCCCTGGAAGATGAAATCAACAACAAACATTTTTTTTGGTGATTTTCAACCTATGAAGGTTGTTTTCATAATTAAAGAGTTAAAAATTAATGTATCCTTTCCATAAATGAAAATATATTAACATATTTATCTATTTTTATACCATAAATTATGTTTTCATAATCATCCACGATATAATTTCATTGAATTATTTGAGCTAGTCATCAAATTGACCCCAACTTAAACACACGTTAACTCTATTGGTGAGTATGGTGAAATTGTTATTTATTTTGAAATAATATCATTATAAAATAAACATAATGCTTTTGTATTTATTTATTTTTTTAATATTGAAGAATATTTTATGATAATTGGATAAATAATTAAAAAATTGAAGAAAACCAAAAAAACTATTCATTATGGAGGTGGTAATCCACACAATGCACGATTAGTCTTTACATTACTAAATGAATGACAGTGGTAAAGGGGGATAGTAAGTGATAATTTAAGAATAATTAATAAATTATAGGAATAATATTTAATAAACAATAATATAATTAATAATATACATTATAGGAGGTAATGAAAAACTGAACTCATCGCTTCATGGAGGTAGTAAATCATGGACACAAACGAACAATAATTCTTGTTTTTGTAGTTAATGGAAGTTAAGAAATAATTATTTTAATATTATTATAATTTCATATCGACAAACTAATTATTCTGAATTTTTTATTGTACTATTTTATAGTATGTTTATAAAGGAATGATTAAGATAGAAACGTTATGAATGATGTGATACATATGTTGAGACTATGAAGTTCTTCTTGATGATGGGCTTACATTCATGGATAATATATTTGGGTCAGGTTTTAGGAAAATTTCAAAATAGTATTGAATTATTGATTGGGTGGAAGTAATACCCCATTTATAAGATAGGATGATGGACATTCCATGTAAAGAAATGGTTAATAACACGTAAGAATGGAAAGTCATGAGAATTAGGTGAGTTAGGATAGGGATGGTTATGAATACATGAATTCAATAATTTACAACAAAATATATATATAATTTCAAATGGTAATGTTAATTTTGGAAAATTCGAGCCACTTAAGAGTAGTTATTTAAACACTTATTGATCTTAATTAAATATTAATCATTTCAGTTATTTAAAAAATGTAATTCGACCCTTATTAAAAAAATTATCATGATGAATACGAATTTGGGATCTATTTTATATAATTTTATTTATAAAGAGTGTAAAATTATCTTTTAAATGAAAACATATAATTTGTTAAAAAATTATTTTTATAAAAATGTCATTTTATTTATTATGTTTTTCGCATTATTTAACAGTCATTACTCAAACAATGACTATTATTTATTTTTTTATATGTTCAAACTTCATTTTAGATATCTAATTTAAAATTTATTCATTTAATTTTAAAAATATCAAAATTTAGAAAAGTGTTATTCTTTGAAATATAATTATTTTATGATATAACTAATATTAAAAAATTATAACATAATCATTATGCATAAAAATTAAGTGACCATCATTATATTATATTAACTCTTTGATTTAAAATTTTAAAATTATTTCAATTGAATCAATTGAAAAAAATTGAACTATGAATATAAATTATTTTGAAAACAATTTTAGAGAAAATATTATATCTCTTATAAAATATCAAATAATGGTTTATAATTAAAAAAACATATTTTTGAATTATATAATGATGCTTAAAATAAATATATTTGTTCAAGATACATTTTAAAATATTTTAGGTTGTGAAAGCCTTTGTATTTTCAAAAATAGAAATTTGTAGTATTCAGATAAAAATTAGTTAATTTTGAAAAATTACAATATTTCATCTTAAGAATATATGAAAAGTGATAAATCTAAAAATGGTATTAATATTTTTAAATTCACATACTCAAATTTATAAATTTAACTTTAAAATTATATAATAATATATCATTAACAATAATTTTTATAGGGAATATTTATTTGGTATATTAACTAATCATCTAAAAGTATTTATTATCATACATATATCAAAATTAAAAGAAAAATAACTATTTTAGAAAATAAATTTAATATATAAAAAAATTATTAGTTTTTTAGCAAAACAATTTATGTTTGGTGTTTCAGGTGAATTTTATTTTGTTTTCATCTTATATATATATATATATATATATATATATATCATAAATCTATTATCACTATTTATACCTTCTAATTCTTCAGATTCCTTATGATGTTCAATATTAGTTTGTTTTTCAGTGTTGTTTATGGGGGAAACCATTGAACATAATAATTATTTATGGTGAAAACATGGTTTATTACATTCTACCCACTTAAATAAATTACATCCTCATAATTTAATTATCATTTAATTTAATGAATAGATAAAGTATGTGAAAATATTTACACACCTCAGTATTTGATCCTCAATATAATATGAAATACTTATAAAGAGTATATTTTCTTTATCCATTTTATGGAAATGTATTTAATGACTAGAAATTAAGGCACGTGTGAAGGATTTAGTTTTCTTTATACAAAATTTATAGTTTCCCTTGAATAATATATAGCTGAGGTTGATTTAGAATGTGTTTTTTTCTATTATATAAATTGATGTATGGTAAAAGTGAATATAGTGATTATGAATCACATGTTTTTAGGAGAATATTATGATTTTCATAATGTTTATTTCCAATATAATTAATAATTACACCATAAAATATTTTCCTTTAAATAAATATAACTAATGGTTTTGACTTATTGTTCTTGTAATAAATAGAAAATATAATTGGGTTTATATAAATAGAATAAATCCAAAAATTCCTGTTGTATGGAAAATGAAAACCTAATCACCACTAGCCTATTCAATAATAGTCACTGTATACTTTCTTTATTCCTCGCTGGGTCTAGGAGTTCGTATATTCCTACCATCCTCAACAATACTTGGGTTAGGGAACTCGCTTGGATAATGTTTGAGTTATCCACACATAATATATTTAATTTTAGTGGTTCCATAGAAAGAGTTTTATCTAATTTCCTTCTTTTAACTGAAGTTTTTATTTACTCTCAATGGTTTGATGCTCTGTAGATTTCTTTAAAAAAATTAATGAATCTTCATATCCTTTTAAGTTAATTCCATAGATGGTACATCCAATATTTTTGACATATTAGTGGTTGAATATCCTTTATTTTACCATATTTATCTCTTAAATTTAAATGAGCCTTCATCCTTCTATTATTTGTAGTACTTAGGATTTCAAACGTGGTTATATTGTTATTCTTATTTCATGATATTTAGTTAGGCATTATAACCAAAAAATTTAGTCTATATCACATTATAATGGGTAGATTATTGATTTAATCATTTAATTGTCATTCACACCCAAGGTTAACTTAGTAATTTCTTATTCTTGCTATAACTAAAACCAACAAGGGATTACATGAGTACCATAATATTAATAATGCATTAGAATTATAATGATCATAAATAAAATTCAACCATATAAATTAATGTTCTATTATATTATCATGTCGGCCTATATTTACTTTAGATAAAACCAATATAAATTATAGTTTCACCTAGGTTACATTATATTGGGTTATCCTACACTTCTCAAATTAATCCCTTTAACTTTATATGGAATGAATCCTTCATAGTGGTTTTTAAAGAGAATGTGATCAACAAAAGCATATCCCCTAGGAGAGTCAAACAATTCATGTAGTCTTTTTCCAACTCATTATGAATAATGATGAGGATTGATTCAATCCATATCCAAGACTTCTTAAGGTGATTACACCTTGGTTAATCTATTAAATAGATCCATCCACTTATAGTTTCCAAATGGATATTTATTTCAAGATAATACCATCTACTCAAGAGTAAACTAATATTTTAGGATATCATATTCTATTTAGACTCACATTTAGGGTTTTAAATGAGGTTTTCTAAGATGATCCACAAAATAACTAAACGAATATCCAATAAATAATTAAATCAACCTATGATATCAACTGAACTGAACTATGAAAAACATCAAATAAATGGTACAAAAATCCCATGATTTATATAATACATATCACAAATAGTCTCTTTAATTATGTTCATATCATCGATTTTCTAGATATATCGTATGAAAAAATAATCTTCATTACCTAGGGGATATAAACATAAGAAAGGGTTGAAATAAAATAACAAGTAAAGGAAACCACATATCATAAGTTATTTGATCATTGACGTGAAGGGGAGTACGAGTAAAACATAAATATCTTAATAAAATATCATAAGATCATATAAGATAATCATATAATATTATTATAGAATATAAGATCATAAAAATATCATTAAATAATAATAAAATAAATAAAATTTCTAAAAAAAATCAATAATCACAAAAAAAATATGAACATTATTTAAGAGTGTGGATTTATTTCAAAACAAATACCGGATCCTGATAATGTGGAATTTCCGGGGAATGAAATGTATGTTTTAAAATTGAAAAAACAATATAAAAAACATGTTAAAGTGGCTACACATTATTAACAACATGAAAATATAACAGGACTATAATAATACGAAAAATAATGTTAGAAAACCTAATATTCCTTTACCTATGAGAAAAAAATCCCATGTCTAAAATTGTGTTGTCCCATTATTCCAATGTCAATCTTAATAAACTCATTATGTCCATGCCCAAAATCTCATGATATATATGATTAAACTAATTAATTGGATGGGTCTATATTACCCCACCCATATTAATCCATACATATGCGTGTCTAATAATATCAAACATCATAATATAATAAATAACATAGGGAATAAAAATGGGTTTCTCAAACATTCAAATAACATGAACTTAATAAATCATAGTACACCAATATATCATTCCCCAAAAGGATTCATAACAAAATAATATATATAGGGTGATCAAAACATAACATTAGGGGTGACAAACCATGGATGAAATTGAAAATAAAAAAGTCTTTAGAAACCCCTTGTAAAATTTTTTATAAAACATAATGTGGGAATAACATTTAAAGACACGTTTTTTAGAAGGAAAGATAAATTATTTTCAAACACCTTTTTATAATGAGGTTCAAATAAAATATCATAAAAAAATAAACAAATTTCAAAAAATATATTGGAAAAATACTTTGAAAAAATTAAAATTTTAAAATAATATTCAATAAAATAATTTTTAAATAAAAATAATATTAGGAAAAGGTGAAGTTATGTTTTTTTGAAAACTCTTACATTAAAAAAATTATATTGAATACTTGAAGACGGCAATAATTTTATTCAAAATATATTGTAAAGGTACGGTGAAAGGTTTTACTTTAAAAAAATATTTGAAAATAGAAACCTTATAAATTAGTTCATTTTTATCAAAATAAAATTTCAAGTGGAGGATAAACCTTTATATTTTGAAAGTATGCAATAACCTTCTGAACACTTTGAAATAACCATGTCAAAACCCCACATCATTTAAAAGGACAAAGAATTATTGTTAAAATAGAAAACGGTAATAAATAGATCATTGTAGATTAAAAAATTTGAGTTTACACAAAGGAAAGGATTAAATTTATTGGAAGAAAAATATATTAAAATTAATGTGAATTATTCTTAATAAAAAAATTAATGAAACATTAAAATAATCAAAGAATAATAATTTGGTGTAAAACAATATTTCACTATAAAATAAGGGGTAATGCATACTAAAATCATCATAGGTCATTATAGATCAATCATGAACGAAAAATTATAAATATGAGTGATAAATATATAAGGAATAGAATTGAACCTCGAAAAAACACTTACAGATTTAGTAATTTATGAATTAAAATTTATTTGATGATTGAAACCCATATGTTTCATAAAATACAATGTATTAAATTAAGTTTCATGTCAAAATAAATTTTTGTATATTTTATACAACATATAAATAATACATTGTTTTAAAATATTAAAACATGTATTTATGAAGATAATTTTGGATAAAAACCATTAAAACCTATTTAACTTAACATTAAAAACCATAAGAGATAATGAACATGGGAAAAATAAAAATAAGTAAATATCATAATACAAAAATAATATCGATTAATATATACCCCATAAAAATTGAAACATGGTGTATATCATGAACATGTCTCAAGGTATTCAAATTTAATACCCGGAAACACTTATAAATATTAAATTATTTAAGTAATGATAATATTGAAATGAATTCATGGTAATGAATTTTAGATCTAGTTAAATTAAAGTTTAAATAAAATTTTATACAATGATAGAATGAAATAATTTTACATAGAAGAATTAGGTTCAAGATAAACCATCATAACTCAAAGAATATGAAATGACTTATGAAAAACCATTTCTAGGTTTCCCCGTATAGTATAATGAGCTCTACCCTCCAATAAAAAAATAAACATTATAATACAGAATTTTATACCCATTTTTATACCTAATAATTATAATTATTTTATATTATAATCATTTTCTATATGTATATTAGTTAGTTTTGGCCTTTTTTACCAGATCATGTGATTATATTATTGACCGTTTGTAGTAGTTTTGTATGAGTGGTGTCAGTGATAATTATTAATTAAAATTTCACTATTAAACTTTAATAAATTTTATATAATGGATGAATTATAATTAACTATAAAATTTAAATGTCCTTTTTTGATTATATTAATCTTTATCTTGGAATATAAAATCAACAATGAACATTTTCCAGTGAATTTCAACTTACCAAGGGTGATTTCATAATTATTGTGGTAAATTTTGATATATCCTTTATATAACAAATATAAAATCATTATTCACATATCTATGTCAAATTATACTAGAAATTAAACTTCTATAACCATCCATGTTATAATTTCATTACAATATTTAATTTTTTGGTCAAATTGACCTAAAGACGAACATGCTTTAAATTGATTGGTAAGTATGGTTAAACATTTGATTATTTTGCATAATATAATTTCAAAAGAATCATGATGGTATTTTTTTAATATTTAGAACTATATTTTAATGTTTTTATAAATAATAAAGAACTGGATGAAAAAATGAATTGCCATGGAGGAGGTAGTCCTTACAACACATGGTTATCATTTCCATTACTAAAAATTAGAGGGGTGAATGTGGATAGTAAGTAATAATTTAAGAATAATAAATAAATAATATGATTAATATTTATTCACTAGTAACATCATTAATACCATCCATGATAGGAGGTGATAAGAAATTGAAAGTCTTCTTTCATGGACGTTGTAATCCTCTAACACAGACTGACAATGATTCTTGGGTTCCATAGTAGATGTAAGAGAAAAAATAGTGATTGTGACATTATTATAATAACATTATTTATAGTAATTAATTTTATAATGTTATTATATTATTGTTATGTTTGTTTTTGAGAGGAAATAATTAGAAATAAATTTTATGAAAAATGTGATACTTATGTTGAAACCATGGTCATAATCTTGAAAAGAACTTATATTTCAGGGACTTGGTATAATTCTTTCTAAACAAGGTGATTGGGTAATGTAAATGAAGTGAATAAATGGTTATTCAGGTAGTGTTTCTAGGAAATATTTAAATTAGAGTGTTGTATTTAAAAGGGGGATTAATCCCCATTTTGTAATTTAGGAAGAGGGACTTTTCCATGTAAAATAGAATGTAAGAGGTAATAATGGAATGGAATGAAATTTAGGTGATTTAGGTGAGGGAAGGTTGGTAACACCTATATGAAAGACATTACAATCAAAAAAATGTTTCTATAGGTTCTAATAGTAATGTTAATTTTGAAAATTTGAGACACCAAATATTATTAATTTGAACACATATTATTCTTAATTAAATACTAATCATGTTAATTAATTTGTGAATAAATTATATTATGAAATTAATTAAAAAAATTATATATGATGAATATGAATTTTGGATCTATTTAATGAAATTGAATTTTCAAATATGAAGAAAATAACTCATAAATCAAGACATATAATATGATAAAAAACTATTTTTAGTTTAAAATTATTTTAATTATTAAGGGCTCCTAGTCTTATTTAACATTTCTTAGCAAATAAAATATTGTTAATTTTTTATAAATTTGTTTTAAAATAATATTAGAGGATTACATTAGAATTGGTTTATTTAATTTTAAAATAACATAATTTTTAGAAAATTATTATTCATTGAAAAGAAGTAATTTTACTCAGGTAGATAATATTTACCCAAGGAAAGATAATTTTATGAAAAAAATAATATTTTCCATTTTAGATAATTTTAACCGACTGATTTAAAATTTCAAATCCATTTCATTTGATTCCATTAATAAAATATAATTTTAAAATATGATTGTTTAGGGTATTTAAAAAAAATTATGGGATATTATTACTTTTGATTTATAGTATAAAATATATGTTTCTAATTTAAATAAGTTATTTTAAAATATATAAAATTTATCAAAATACATATATTTGTTAAATAAATGTTTTCCTATATTTTAGGTCATGAAATCCCTATTATTTTCAAAAATGTTAGTTTTTACAATTCAACCAAAATTTAATTATTTTAAAATTCAAAATATTCAGTAAACATAGTAGGGCCATGATAAATCTTGAATTGATGGTAATTTTTTAAAATTAACTTCATATAATTTATAGTTTTAACTTTTAAGTACATGCGTAAAACATCCTAAAAACTAGTATTTATAGGTAATTATTTTTTGGTATTTTGCTTAATATTCTATAATTATTGTTAATCATAAATATATAAATACATAAAAAATATTTGAAAAAAAATTAATCATTAAAAGATATTTTATTATTTGATTATTTGAACAAATTATGTTCATTGTTTAAGATGAATTTCATTTTTTTTCTTATATATATATAATTATATATTAATTTAAATAATGTTCATAAATTTGATACCACTTTTTATAACTACTAATTCAACAGATACCTTATGATGGCCTATATTTGTTTGGTTTTCGATGTATCATTTTGAGTAAACTATATAAATTAGTATTTATTTAATGATAAAAATTCAATTCATTACATTGTACACCAATAAATAAATTGTTTCCTTCCAATTTAATTATAATTTACATGTAATCAAATCTAATAGTGGTGAAAATATTTACATATCTCCTGATATGATCCTCAATATAAATTGGAAATCAATAAAAAAACATCTTTTCTATAACCATTTTAATTATATGTATCGCATGACTAGATATTATGGATCATTTAGAGCATTTAATTTTCTTTTTATAAAATTCATATTTTTCCATACACTAATAGATTTTCATGGTTTATTTAGAATGTGTTTTATTTTCAATTATATAAATTAATGTAAGACATTATAAATCAAATATTTCAAGATAATATTATGATTTTCATTAATTTTAATTCAAAAAATCGTAAAATTTTACTATTAAATGTACTTCTTAAAATAAAAAAAGCCTAACGGTGGTGAGATGATTTCTTAGAATAATATATAATATATATATTATGGTTTATAAAACTAAAATAAATCCATTAATTCATGGTGTATGGTATGCAAACACCTAATTACCACTATCATCTGTATCGATAGACAATACACAAGTTATTCCTTCCTCACTTTGCCTATGAGGTTTTTGATTACTACCATCCTCATCAATCCTTTGCTTTGGGAATTGGATTGGACAATTCATGTGTTATCTACACATAATAAATTGAATTTCATGGGGTTACCTAGGATAATTTATATATTCATTCCCTTTGTTAACTGAAATCTTCATTTTTCTCTAATAGTATGATGCTTAATTGTCTCCTTAACCAAAATTAAAGAATCTTCCATTACACTTGATATAATTTTCAGGATTATATTTTCCATAATTTTTTACATATATATGGTTGAATATCTTTTCTTTTATCATCTTCATTTCCTGAATTATTATATCCCACCCCCATTCCCTTTTTTATACTAATGACTTCAAATACAGTTATATTGTTAATTATGGTTCATTATGGTTTGTTTTTCATAATCATAAAATTTTTCTTTTTATCCCACATTCCAATGGGTAAATTGTTGATGTAATAATAAATTTTTCCTTCACACCCAATCTTAACTCATCTCCTAATAATTCCTTCTATCACCAAAACCGAAACGGGTTTACATGAATTACAAAGCATCAAAAATTAATTAGAAATATCATAATTATAAAATTAGTTCAACCTTATAATGTATTTTTCATTTAGATTATAATTTTTTCATGGTGTTCTTTTATTTTGGACTGTAAAAATATTATTTTTTAAAAATGATACTTTAGGTTATCTTACCTTATGTTTCTAAAATTAGTCCCTCAAAATATTAATGATATCATTAAATTAAAGGGTTATATAATCAGAACATGATCACCCAAAGAGTTACTCTTAGGACTTTCAAACTATGGGTTCAGTTTTATACCCACTCATCTTGTTTTAAAATGATGTTTGAGTAAATTATCATCCAATACTTTTATGGTTGATTACCCCTAGGTGTAACTGTTCTATAAATGTACCCACTAGTTTAATCCAAACAATAATTTATTTCTAGAAAAGACCATCCAATTAATAATTTAACAATATTTCAAGATATCATCTTATACATAGTCTCATCTCTAGGGTTTTCACTAAGGTTATCTAAATTTATTTAATAAATAAATAAAATAATATCCAAAAATATTCAAACCCTCATCTAATACAAACTAAAGTGACTTGTTCTAAACATGGAATAAATAGTAAAATAATATCATATCCTAAATAATAAATTTTAAACAAGTAAAATATCCCCGGGAATAAAATTTTTAGTGTCACAATTACTGGATACATGGCCATCTTATTTTATAAGACTTATGAAAATTTATCCAAAAGAATTCTCCTCAAGACCAATTTCTAAATACCTTAGAAAAAAATCAATTTCATAACCTGAGTAATTGAACCATAAAAAAGGGGTGAGATAAATGTTTAGTAAATTAAAGGATATTTCATAAGGTATTATATTATAAAAATGATTTATAATAAGAGTAAGACAGAGAAATCATAATAATATATCATACAACCAAGTATTATAATAAAAAACATGATAAAGTAGCATGAGATCATAAAAAGATCATCATGGAATAATAAAAGACATGAAATGGCTCAAATCACATATAAATAATCATTAAATAAGCGATCATGATAAAAAAATGTGTAATACTTTAAAAATAACGCATAAACATGAAAACATGTCACTTTATGTAAATAAATATAATTTTTAAAAAATTATATAACAACATAATCAAAATTATAATGGTTTAAGACATTATGAAAAACATTAAAATATATAAAAACTATAATCATTGGAAATCCATTATAAGGAAACTAATTATTTATAGACCTATTTGAGTAAGCACATTATGGCCTGGCCTGAAATGTGAGCAAAGCCATCATACCCATGCATATGTCAAAAATATCATTATTTCTATAACTAAATCTCAAATGATAGATAATATTAAAAAAAATTATAGGGAGATATATGACCTCAAACATCATCATCCATATATATATGTGATCCACTTAAGATCAAACATCATCATATCAATAATAACCCAATAAAAATAATGGGTTTCTCTATTATTCAAATAACATAAACTTAGAAAATCATAGGATTTCAAAATATCATTTCCCAAATATATTCATAACATAATAACATATAAATGGTTATAAAAAAAATTAATTTATCATAGAAAACCCATGGAAGAATGTGAAAATATAAAAAAATTTACAAAAACAGTTTAATATTTTTTTTAAAGATGAATTGTGGATTACATTCACATACAATTTTTTAGAAAGAAAACAAAATAATATATGGATTCTTAATTATTTCTAGATCCAAATAAAATATCCTTTAAAAGAAACATGGTTTAAAAAAGGAGAAGTGAAAAATACATATAAAACTTTTACATTGGAAAATAATCATTAATAATAAAAACATGAATAAATAGAATTCTTTTGAAAATGGGATGTGAAAATATTTGTAAAAATTTTATTTAATAATATTATTTAATAATACTTTCAAGAAATAGAAATATTTTTTCTAATAGGAATTGTGAATATACTTTAAAATATTTTACATTTATAATAATCTTTAATAATAAAACATTATATGGAAATAAATTTTATAAAAATAATGTTGGGAGTAGATGATAAAACTTTTTATTTTGAAATGATTGAAAATAATTTCAAAGAACTTAAAATAACTCATTCAAAAACTCAAATTGTTTAAAAGGTTAAATAAAAAAATTATTTAAAATGAAATAAGGTGAACAAACATATCATTGGAGATAAAAAAATATTTAATTTCCACTCGGTAAAGGATGATATTGATGGGAGGTATAAAATGGGCATGAAAGAAAAACACATTAAAAGTAACATGAAATACTCATAAAAAAATATATATTATTGAAATATTAAAATAATAAAGGTAGACTAATTTGGTACCAAAATTTATTTACATATAAAATATTTGTAATAGAGAATAAAACCATCATGATAAAATAGATCAATTGTGAACAAAATTAGAAAAACATGAGTGATTATAACCCAATGAAGACAACATAGATATGAAAAAACCTTTATGTTTTTACTAATTTGTGAATCAAAAGTCAATGGATTCTTGAAAATCATTTGGTTTTGTAAATTATGTGGAATAAATAATGTAATATGACAAAATACATTCTTAGTTATCATATACACGTTAGAAATTAAAAAATTGTGTAAAACATTAAAAAAATTCAATGGAGAAAAGATTAAATGGAAACCCTTGAGAACTTTGTATTTTTTAGTCAAATACCCAAGATATATTTAATATGGAAAATATTTTAAATAAATAAATATGGTGATAAAATTGGATTAGTGTTAACATAATGGTAAATTCAATATGGTGTATAGCATAAATATTTTTCAAGGGATTCAAATTTTAGTTAACGAAATCCTTATGAATATCAAAATCCCTAAAGTAATTATACTTCGGAAAAGAATTATTGTGAAATAATTTAAAATCCATGTATATTAATTTTTAAATCCAATTTTAAACAATCATAAGATAAAATAATACAACATACTAGAAACTCATTTAATAATAAACTTCATAAATCAAATAATGGAAAATGAGTTATGAAAACTCTGACCTTTCTCCCTACTTAGTCAAATTTTTACTAAAATACTAATAAAACATAACTAAATAAATATAATATTATATAAATTTTTTCAAACCTAAAACCATATATAAATTTAATTTATAATCAATATATATATGTATATTAGATAGTTTTTTCATATTTTCCCACATCGGGTGTTTATAGTTTTGACTGTTTGTAGTAGTTTTATAGGAGTGTTGGAATTGTTCATTATTCATAAAAATTTTATTATTAAAAGTTAATTAAGTTTTCTATACTGGATGGATTATAATTATTATTATGTTTACATTTCCTTTCATTTGTACTTTCTTATTAATCTGAGAAGATGAAATTGACAATGTATATTTGTTAGTGTTTTTAAACCAACAAATAATGTTTTATTAATTATAGAGTTGAATATTGACATATCCATTAGAGAAAAAATAATTATTTTTATTTATATAATTATTCCTAAGTATATAGTAAATTAATACTTCTTAATCACCTGTGATATAATTTTCTATAATTATTAAATAAGGCCGTTAAATAGACATTAACATGACAATGCTTTAACTCGATTGAAGAGTATGATTAATGATTTGTTTTTTTTACTTAATATCATTATAAAATTAAAATAATTTTATTAATTTTATTAATTTACTATTGTAATCCATATTTTAATATTATATGGTAAATAATGAAAAACCGGAAGGAAAATGATAAAACGATTCTTTTTTGAGGTGGTAGTCCACACAACGTGTGGTTATGATTTTTGTAATTAAACGAATTATATAGGTAAATGTGGATAGTAACTTAATATTTAATAATCCTAAATAAATTATATAAATCATATCTATTCGCTAATACCATAATGAATATGATAAAATAGAGGAAGTGATAAAAACCAGAATGTGTTTCTTCATAGAGGTAGTAATCTTCACGCACTCACTAGCAATGATTCTCATTATTCACAGTATAAAAAAAGGAATAAATAATGGTTATGAAATTATTATAGTACCATGTTAACACACTAATTATTCGTAGGTTATTTTTATACAATGTTTATGGTTGTTTTATAAAGTAATGAATAAAAAAGAAACATTAATAAATACGTGATACCACTGTTGAGACCTTAAACTTACTATTAATGAAAGACTTAGATTTCTGGGATGAAGGATAATTTGTGGTGACTAGGGTAATTTGAGAGTTTCAAATAAATTTAAGTGTAGTATATTGGGGTAAGGGTTCAAATAAATATCCTAGTTGGAGTGTATTACTTGAAATGGTGGAAGTTATCCCACTTTTATAAGTGAGGAAGATGAAGTTTTCCATATAAAATAATGGTATGTAAGGGGTAATAATTGAAAGGCATGAAATTCTGGTGAGTTAGTAAAGGAAATGTTTTAAATACATGAAATTAATAATGTAAAACAAAAAAATATATACATAGTCTAAATGTCGTTTTATTTTATAAAAATTCCACCCAATTTAGATTAATCATTTTCAAACATATTACTCTTAAATAAATATTAATAATGTTCATTATTTTATTAATAATAATATTTGATTAACCTTATTTCTTCATTTTATCCTGATAAATCCATATTTGGTCTTTATTTAATTTATTTTAATTTCTAAAAAGTAGAAGATTTACTTGAACGTCAAAAAATATAATGTGTTGAAAAAATGATTTCTTAAATAAAATGTCATTTTAATTATTATCTTTTTTTAGTAATATTTTACATTGTTAACCCATTTAATTAATGTTAATTACTTTTTATATATTTTAAAGCATCATTATATAGTATTAATTTTCATTTATTTAATTTAATATTAATAATACACAATATATAAAAAAGTCATATTCTTTAAAAAATAATCATTTTGCTAGGTTAACAAATATTTACCAAGACTAACTTAACATCAAAAATAAAAATAAAGTGGAAATTAATAGATAAAATTGAACCAATGATTTTATTTTTGAATCTATTTTATTTGACTCAATTGATCAAAAATAATTTTAAAATACTAATGTATAATATATTTAAAATAAATTTTAAAGGAATATTACATATATTCTAAAATTTCAAATAAAGGATTGTAATTGAAACATGGTATTTTAAAACATATAATAATACATAAGAATAATATATTTTTAGCATACAATTTTACCTATGTTTTAGGTTAAAAACACATGATATTTTCAAAATTGGAAATTTTCACTGTTATCCTAAAAAATATTATTTTAGAAAAATTCCTAAAATACATCTTTAGATAATATGACAATGATAAATCCAAAAACAAATGTCACTTTTTTCAAATTTACATAAAAAAATGTATAAATATTACATTTAATATAATCATAATATATCCTAAAAATATTTTTTATGGAGAATCTTATTTTTATGATATTATAAATTTAACTAAAATTAGTTCTAATCATAAACAGATTCAAATTTTAAAACAACTACAATTAATAAAATTTATTTGAAGTATAAAAATGTATTTTATTAGTTTATTAGTTTTACTAATTGAGTTTGGGGTTTAAGGTGATTTTTTTGTTTTGTTCTTATATATATATATATATATATATAAATTTATATATATTTAATAATATTGTTACTACAGTTTATACCTAAAATTGTTTTTGTTTCCATATGACAATCAATATTGGATGGGTTTTTGATCTTTTATGTGTAAAAACCCATAGAAAATAGTATTTATTTAAGTATAAAACCTCGGTTCATTTTTTAATTTGTAATTTACTTATAATATTTTTACTCATAAATAATCTTGAAAAAGTGAGATTATACCATTAAATGCTTACCTTGAGTAATGCATTCTTCGTAAGAAATCTAAACTCATGTATAAATAATTTAAAATTATTATAATTATATTCAAAAACAACATTCATAATTTTAATACCATACATTTAATAATTATAACATCTTATCACTAATTCATTAATAATTCTTTATTAAAATCATTATTTTGGGTGATAACTATTTTATTTTTCATATATGTTTCAATTTTTCTATTATGGACCTCTAAAATTGAACATGTTTTTGTTTCCATATAATTTTTATAATTATATTAATTTTATATATATTCTTTAATTATATATTTATAACCATCCATAAAAGGTAGATATTAAAAAATGAAATACAACATCTATAGAGAAAGTAGTACGTACGTATGCATGAACATTGTTTTCATTTTATAAGAATATAGTAAAAGAGAGATAAATAGTATTTAATAATTTTAGAATCATAATTGTTTCATAAATAGTATATAAATTTTATAAGTTAATCATTATATACATCTATGCGAGGCAGTGATGGAAAATTTATCATATCACTATATGGAGGCGATTATCTAAATATATGTACGAGCGATAATTTCATATCCAATTATTGAAAAACTAGTGTAAAATGGTTATTCAATCGTTATAATTAAATCCTAGTATATTTATGATATTTTATCCATCATGATATGATGGATACAATAGGTTAATAGATGCTATAATAATAAATAAAATTCAAAGTGATCGATTAAGATTTATAACTCCTCTTTGTGAGGCCACCATTGGATTACACACTGATCCATAGAAGATGGGTCATAGGATATTATGATGAGATATATTATTAATTGAATGAATATATCGATGTTTTTGGAGTTTATTTTATAGGATATAAGGCTTCAAATTCATGAATAATGGATGAGATGAGGTGTCATTTAATAAGTGAGGGAGAAGAACCATGGAATTACTTATAATATTTAAATAATATAAAATTCATTTTCATGTGAATGTTGTGTAAAATGGAAAATTATTTGAATTAAATAAAATATACGGCCCTAATATCTTCAAAAAATAATAATTAGATAATTACATATGGCATTCTTACCCACATATCTTAGTTTAACCCCCCATAAACCTGTTTTATCTCTAACCATGGTAACAATGTATTACTGTTTTTACTTTTCAATATGACCAAAAATAAACATGGAAACATTAATAAAATTGTAAATTCTAATTACAAATACATAATTCATTTCAACCAATTTAATTTCTATTATTTTAAAAATTAGTTTTAAAAACGTTCACAAAAAGTAATGAAAACCCATTTTTTGAAATATTCGTTTTCATACATAAAATAGATTTTTCATTACATCCAAACCAAGAAAAAAGTATCAAATGAATGTTAAATTATTTTATTTAATAAATAATATATAAATTTCATTAAAAAATATAATCATTAATTACTTATTTAATTTATTATTGTATAACCATGTTGCGTACATAAAAAGGGTTTTATGAAAATTAAATTATTTTACGTTTAATTTATTTTATCTGAATTATTGACCATTAGATAGCTTATTTATTGATGATTATTTAGACATAAAAATTCATTTAGTAAAAAATAATTTTTTAATATTTATCATTAGGTTTGTTCATATAGATATTTAAAAACCCCTTCAAAAATAAATTTCCTCAAAAAAATTGGTATTTTAGTCATGAAATGATTTGGATAAAAATTTAATAATTTTTTATTATCCAATATTCAAAATATTTTAATTTTGGAAAACACATCTATACATATTTACTAATGTGATTAATCATATTAAAACCCACATTCCAATAACATTGTTCTGAAGGTATACTATGTCATAGATTAATTTATACTTTGGGTTGCATATGAACTAGCTATCAAATACCTCATGATTATAAAACCATCCCACGCCCATTAGTGAAATCCCCCACCATATAGATTCTCTTATACAAATATATGAGGGCAAACTCATCAGGTTTCACAATAATTCTTTTTTTAAAACATATTTAAGGCTTGTACCCATGTAAACCATATCATGACACACTGATAGATCCCTAATTTCACCTATTATAAAACGATTCCCATAATAATTTTATTGAATCTATCAGTACAAGGAATGAAAATACCACTCATTGATTTTGAACTATGTTGAAAAACATGAATACAATTCTCTCTACATTAATTTCATTAAAATCCATTTGGTTTACACTCCCATACCACCCAATCACATAACATGACTCACTATTCTATGAGTCACGTGACAAAAAAACAAAACTCATGCCCCCAATAATATTCCATGACCCACTAACATGTTAATATTACCTATTAATAAGAACCCTCAATAGTCTTCTTTATAATCATGCATTTTGACTATGCCATTGTCTACTACACAAATACACATTGACCAGGGTGTCATTCTATAACTAAATGAATCTAACTATGCTCTATCGACACAAAATTTTGTTGTATTGGATCACAATCAATATCTCCGTGGAAACTGTAAATAAATACACCAAATCATGGAATACTACCAATGCTTCCCTCTAAAACTCACCTTGATACCAAAATCACCTCAACTACTTTACATAATGAAAGACCAAAGCACCTCACATGCGTATACCAAATACTTAGTAGCACCCTAGGTTCACTGATATCATACATGAATCATCTACCTAGGATTTATTTATCTAAATAAACCTTAAATACAGGATAACCCCTCTCTAGGTAAACCTCATATACACATGTCATTATGAATTTATCTCCCAACTCCACAATATAATGAGTTTTATCTCAATATCATAAGGTTCTCCCAACTCTCCCATAAATAACATCTCAAAGAGTTTATATCTCATATGATACACAACTCTTTATCTGTTTTTGATATCAAAAGGAAAGTCACATTCTAAATGACCCACTCTAGGTTCTTTTATAAGCACACATATAAGGTATCACATATGAGTACATCCTCCTACATGGTAATTAAACATCATTGGTCATCTGTTTGTAATATTACCCCCTCAGGGAACATGATCTCATCTTAGTACACAAATATTTGTATTAAAATCAACACAATTTGATCCATATCAAATATACCACTAAAATTTAGTTCTATAAAGTACAATTCCACTATAATATCTATGGAAATACATCATATATGTGGTTTTTGACAATTTAGAAAACCAAACCATTATAATATTTACCAATAATGGGTTCATTATGAATCCATATACTGCTAGTCTCAACCAACTATGGGTTACTATACATCCCTTTCACTGATGTATGGTATAGAATTCATTAAAGAGTATCCCATTGTAGAGTCCACATGACTTTTCATCAGAGAAGAATATATTTTGATTCAGATATGTATAATTCCACTAAAAATTTATATAAGGAAAATACTATGTAATTTGTTATTGGTATTTTAGAAAAATGAAAATTCATCTTCAAGTATATGAGTCACATATAGGGAATTGAATTTCATTTGAATCCTATGTATAAATTATTATACATATAAATAAAATATTAACAACTAGAAAGAAAAAAATGACTAATAAATCCCAAATTGAAACCCATGTGTTCCATGCTAAGTGATATCTATTATTATAAAATCAAAATCCATGAATCGAAATTTCATACCTTGGGATCTTGTACATACCATTTTAAATGGTATTTATAATGGAAAAGGTTGTGGTCTATCACATTCTCCAACATCTTCTTATACCCTTCATCTATCATATCCCAAATATAATAAGACAATAAAAACTGTAATAAACATACTAATATCATTCACATAAATCATCTGATGCAAATTTTTAACAACTATTCCCTTGATAAGTGTTCAATATCTAAGCTAGAGAGGTTCTGGGACCTCGGGCAAGCCCCCTACAAGAAAGGGGCTTCTAACTAGCCAATGAAGTCTAAGGTGTTACCGTGGATTGAATATACCATGATAATACTGTATAAAAAATAGGTAAATAAGATAACGACATCCAAAATAATAATCTGGAGTACATAGCACCGTTAAATAATTCTTTTAGAAAATTGATATACTAAAGAATACAACCATAAAAACTCATGGTCATGTTCGAAAAATAGACCAATAACCCGATTAACACATAAATTAGATAAATAAAATAATAAATATTTGTGGATCTTCTATATCCCCGTGATGTGAATCATTTTTATATTTAATTTATTGAATCTAACTAGAATAATGATCCAAATATGGTCCTCTACCCAACCTCAGTATTCAATATTGGCATGGGAACCCATGTCCCATGGCCACCTGATCAACATGTGAGTATAACTGAATAGTTCCCACAAATTTATACATACACATAACCAATAAATACTTAGTTAACATGTGATATATGATTAAATGAATAAAGAATATAGTCTATAAGAATAAACAAATAATCACTATTTATCCTCATGTTCTGACATGAAATTGTAGATCAACACAAACCTACTTCAACCAGTGCCAGAGTGTCTCTTTGAACATAACCTCATCTAAAACTAGGTGTAAAATATTCCTTTTATAAGAAAATATATTATTTGAATACTGATATGGTTATTCATTTCCCTTCTAGAGAACAAATTCATTTGAAAAATCAAAGGTTTATTTACACCCTATTGGGAAATAAAGTCATATAAAATTTCAATGTAGTATCCAATACATTCTAAGAAATAATGTCATCTAGAAACACATGTTCACATCAGTACCCTTATATATAATAGATTATTCCATAAATTTATGTTCATATTCAAACATTGTAACAAAATTATGTCATCTAGAGACGCTGAAGCATATCCATACTTGAATGGGAGATAAAGTCACATGGTTTCCAACTCAAGGGATGAAAACAATGAGGACATAAATGTAGTCCTATGTATCATAATACACTTCATTTTGAAGTATATCACACACAAATCATCTTATAAAAATCATCATGATGGGATATTATTTCTTCTCAAACATTTCTCACAATCTGAAGATGGCCTCTCAAGTGCATGAACAATCATCTCCAATTCCATAACAGGCTCACAACACTTATTCATGTTCTAAGATGACATCCACTATCATCTATACCCATATTTTCACAAATTTTCTTTATATAATATATATCACTAGAGAAACTATCAAGGTCCTATAATTTACAGAAAAAGTATACACCTCATATAGATTTTTTGGTCTAAATAATTGATTTTGGTACATCACCCATTAATCAGAGGTTATTATGTCTCCTAACACAATTTTCATCATTTTAAGGACTCACAAACCTCCTAGGAAAATACTAAATGGAACCCCTTTAAATATAAGTCTTAAATTTTACAACAATTAATAATTCAATACAATGTAATCCCTCTCAAACGTAACCTACATATTCATAAACATATTACTAGGTACATACCCTCCCAATTGATCACATTTAAGGGGAAGAAATACTCACTTCCTTTCTTTATCAATAATCCAAATTAATCAATTCCATATCACAATTTCATCCTGGTGTTATTAGAACAAATAATCTCAATCTATTAATCGGGTATACTATGATTCATCAAGAGAACCTATTATAACCATAACCCCAGTTTCCCAAATCGAATATTGTACTTCATTAAATTGACATAAGATACAAGAAATCAAATCATAAAGGAATGGATAGTTTTGTAGTCTTTGTGATCTAGTTACATACATGAGTTTGGAATTAAAATTGAATAAAAACATTATGACATAATTTTTTTGAATACCTTTATTCCTACTAGAATATCCTTGCATATCACAAATAGTTCACTTCATGGGTTTCTAGGGAAAGAAAACAAAATAAGGTGAGCTCAAATACTCAGTAAGGTTTTAAGTATAATTGTGAAAATATCAATGGTGATGATGACTACATTTTAAATAAAGAGATACTTATTTATTAGATGTTACGTTTCCCAGGTATATGATACATTTACCATCAAGACCTTTCAGAAGATGGTTTAAAAAATACATTCAATACCTTTCAAAATACTATTTAAAACTATTGGTTACAAAATAATAGGTTTTGGAAAACTAATTTTGTCTCATGAAACTATTTATGCATCAAGGGTATTTTATTAACCAATCCCAAAGCCATGCCTTACCTATCCATGGATTTCATCATATATTGAATAATTGATTTATTTTATAAAAAATGTGCCATATCATTAAGTATTTGTATTGATTAAAGGATATAGGTTAATCAATATTTCCCCATTTAATAGAATACATGTCAAAATGAACACTGTATGTAAAAAATGGCATATTATTTATACAATAATCATATCACTCACATAATAATATAGATATTTATATGAAATTTAATATCTAATGATCATAACAAAGTGAATATTTAAATGGGATCTTATTGAATAAAAAAATGAAACAAGTATGGTATTAACATATAACCATTGGATTAAAATAAACGTTTTTAGTCATTAATAAATAAAAATACCAAAAAAATATCATTAAAAGATTCTTTAGGAAACTTTTATTTTTTATTTTGATAAACATTTTGAAAACCCTTTTCATTGAAAATAAATTTCAAAAAAAATAAAACATTTTCAAATTAAATTTCACTGAAAACAAACTTTAAAACTTATAAATTAGTCTTTAAAATTTTTTCATTTCATGATTATCGAAAATTCCTTACAATCCGTGCATTTTAAAAAAGATTCCTTTCACATTTTCTTAAAAGGGATATGTGGATTTTTTTAAAAATGACAAAATATTTCATTAAAATAAATTTTAAGGAGTAAGAATGGGTGAAAATTCCCTTTGTAAATAATTTTTCAAAGGATATAAACTTTTTAGAAAAAAAATTTAGGAAACATTATTTGGGAAGAAAAGAAATTTCTGATCGAAGAGAGAAATGAAGTCATATTTTTTAAAAAACATTCTCTAAAACAATTAAATTACAAAAAAGATGGAAACTAGTACTATTAAATGATGTGGTTTAGTAATAAAAATTTTATAATAAAATAAAATTTCTTATTAATAAATTATCACATAATTTCCTTCAAAAGTAATTCATGAATTAATAATTTCAATTAAATTGATATCATGAGGTAAACCCTTGAAAATATTATAATATTTAAGTGATAATAAAACAATGAATTAATTTTTTGTATAAAAATTAAATGAACATAAAAAACTATAAATAGAAAAATTATCTAATAAAAATTATTTATACATATAATCCTAGAATGAAAAAATCAATGATGTGGAAGATTAACCCAATTAATGGAAATTGAGTTAAGAAATAACTTACCTCACACACCCTTTTGATTGAATGTGACATAACCTACTATATATTTGTTTCATTGAATTTATTTAATTCAATTAAAAACATATTAATATTTATAATATATTATATGATCCTTTTATAACATTTCGCCACCTGTTTTTTAATGATATTTTATTATTTTGATTATTTTGGTTGATATTTGCCTTATTTTCTCATTTATATTTTTTCATTAAATATATGGCTCTTGCCCATATTATATAGTTTACCTACACAAAAAGTTATAATAATTAAATAATAATCATATTAATAAATAAATAATAATTTTAAAACCAATGATGAATAAAATTTTTGAGAATTGATGTACGTTATGATCCTGGAGATGGTAGGTCGTACCTACGCATGAGTAACGTTTCAATTTTTAAAAGAACATTATAGAAAGGGTGTAACTAATATATTAAAATTAAAAAATTCTCATAATATCATAAAAATAATTTTATTTCATTAAATATACATATATATTTATATCATTCATCTGGTGTGGGGATGAAAAGAGAGTCGTATGACTTTTTGAAAGGAATAAACCAGATGTACTCGAATGATGTAATAATATTTAAGATTCAAAAATGTTAAATGATATATTATCATTACATAACGATAAATATTTAATTAATATCATAATTATGTCACTTATATCACATATAATAAGCAACATTATTCCTTATCACCATCAATGTAAATCTTTAGTGAAAGACGAAACACATCTCTTCGTGAGTCGGTAGACCATCGTAAAAATAACTAGCGTTATCGTGCCTCATATGTAATTAAAAGTAATAATTTATATGTCATATAATGAAACCATAGGTATAATTATTTTATATATATCATATATGTACTTTAGTACCATCATAATACCTAACCTCGAGAGGTGTTAATGGAAAAACAAACAATATAGGTATGTGTGGCAGTTGCCCACAAGACACATGAATGATAATTTTGTAACCCAATTGATGAAAGTGTGGATTTTTAATTTCATTCCCAAGATATAAAAAATAAAATTATATTTATTATACTTTGATTATTTTTTCATAATGGGATAACTAGAGTTGAAGCAGTTGGAGGAAGAAACAAAATAACAAATTCTTATTGAAGAACGCTGCATCATTTTCAGGTATCATCCTTTGGTTTCCACTAAATCCCTTTTAGGTAGGATTTATACATAAAATAAATATTCTAGGATAAGGTAAGGTAATTTTTTATTAATTTTGGTATGTATTTTCTAAATTAATGTTTAAAAAAATTAATATGGTAGGGGTGTGAGTTCCCTTTTATTTTTGGGGAGGAGTGACTTTCTTGTAAATACCAAAAAGTGTTTACTATTGGGACATCTCTCTTACATCGTGATCCAAAAAATGAATAATAATGTATGTAATGGATTATTTTTTCAATAAAAACCTCCACCACATAAAACACACATTTTTTATCATGTTATTCTTTATTCATTAATTTTAATCAATTTTAAACTTTTAGATTTTACAATAGTAACTTATATATTTTTATTTACCTATATAATTATACCAATAATACTAAAATTTAATTTTTTTTATTAGATATTTATACCTACTAATTCTAGATATGAATCATCATTTCTTAAATAAAAACCTATATGTGTGTAAAATTAAATTTAATACAAAAACATGTAATGAGGAAAACCCTGTTCCAACCATTATAGTGATAATTAATTTTTACTATCTTCACTAATAATTACGATAAAAATTTATGTTGACCATATTAGATAGCATAATTTATTTTGATAAAAAAAAATATGGAATCCATTTTTCAAAATTCAATACAGAGAAGTGGCAGAATTTAATTTAAAATTAATCTCGCAGACACAATGAGAAAACCTGTGTTTAAAGTAAAAATATTAAAATGTTTATAGTGTTTTTATATCAAAATTAAATATTAAAATTATTAAAATAAACTAAATTGGATTAATTGATGTGAAATTAACTACTTTAACTTTAGTAAAATTCAAAATATAATTTAACATAATAAAATATTTAAAAGAAAAGGTAGTATTATATTAAAAATCAATATTTTCACTATTCATAAAAATGAAATATCTCAAAAAATCCCACAACATTCACCCTATGAAAAATTGTGTACTTTGATTTAAAAAATGAGTCATTTTTCAAAATAAATTTATATAATTGGTAAAAAATAATTATAATTTTTTTTTGGAAAATCATGACACAACTATCTTTTATATAAATTATTACTTTTTTTAAATGTTTCTTATTTTTTTCTAATCAATAGATATCTAATATAAATGTGTATAAAATATATTATCATAATCTAATTAATCCAATTCATATACTCCATTCCAATTTATTAGTAATAAATGTAATATTAAATAATAATATTAATATTACATTGTCGTTATGTAAAACTCAGCCTTTCATGTAACAAAAGATATGGAATAAACTCATTGTTGCATATGAAGAAAGATAAACCTAGTGTCATGTTTAAATGAAGCTAGTAATCTGATTGAATCTGTTGGAAAATAAATATATTGTAAGGTCTTAGGATGTTATATTCTCTTTTATGCTTAGTGTTGTGTGTAGCATAAACTATGTAATAAAATGAAATTCATTTAGATTCATGGTTTATTATATTCACCATACTTTAAATAAATTACGTCCTCATAATTTAAACATTATCTTGGTAGTAATTGGTTTTAAATTTTTAAATACCATTGTTTAAAAAGATACATAGTAAAATGCGTTAATATAATATCCTCTTATTAAGAGAGAAAGGTAATTTCAATGGTCATATGGAATAACAGATATATAGGTTTCTAAGTTGGAAAATATTTGTGTAATTAAAATATAAGGACCTAGAAGAGAAGCATAAATATTTATATAGTGTGATTGAGGTCATTGATCTCAAGAAAGTAAATGATCAATGGAATTTTGAGGGAATAAAAGATATAAATCAATAATGATTAGAAAATCCATATGTTCAACATAAATGAATTTATTAGGATAATTTTTTTGTTTTAGGAAGATTTTACTAATGTTAAGTATTTATTTTATAGCCTAAGAATATAATTAAATATACATACATTATGTATTACTACTTCACGAAGACAACTTTATCCTTTGGTTAGGTTTCAATAAATTTCCATTTCTTCCCTTGATCCTAGAAATAAATATCAAAAAAAATACTTTTTTTTATGCGAGAAGCACTAAAATTCACTTTTAATGGATCAAAAAAACATCAAAATGAATTTTTATATAGTTATCTTCCAAAACAAATATGGTTAAAACAAGTTATCTAATATGATAAATTAATATATAAACCAAAAAAGTAACATTACTAGTTCATCAATTATATTTTTTCATTCAAATCATTCAACTAAATAAATATCATATTAACTAAGACATCACGTAGTTTATTGGTTGGTTTGAAACCCCTTATTTTCCTTCAATTATTGGTTCAAGCCTTTCAGTCTTTTGGATATTATTTCTTTTCAACCTACATGTGAGTTTTTCTTTTTATTAAATATATTAAAATAATTCAAATAAATTTCCCAAAAAAAATATTATGAATACCCTTGAAATAAAATTAATCATTAAATAACATTTTTACTAATTTTTTTGTGATAAATCTTTAAAACAAGTATAATAATATTATTTGACTACTATTCTAATGGTATAAATGACTCTATTAACCCTATTGTTTATCAATAAATATAAAATTATTTCTATAAAATGTAAATTAATTGTTCCATAAATTAAAATTCTCAATATAATATATACTAAAAAATGGTTTATATTGAAATAAATTTATCCCAAAATATCCTTAATAAGGTTATATTCCAACTACATAAATTTTAAAAAGGTATTTTTATGGCATGGAACTCATGATCAAATGGAAAATCATAATCCCAAGACAGTATCTATAAATTTGATGTGAATACTAAAATTATTCTAAAATTTAACACCATCCTTTGAGGAATCATGATTCCAATACCCAAAATACGATTAGTAAAAATAATTATATAATATAATTGTGGAATCCCAATAAATATTTCAAATATTTTATTTAAATATAGTTACTTCAATTGTCTAGGGATAAACCTAGAACATTCATTGTCATTATCTATTAAAATTATTCATGATTGATTGCATATAAAATGTGAATTATCTTTAAAATATCCCCAATGGAGTGTCAAACTAGGTCCATAGTAAGTCCTATTGTCATACACCAGGTGGTGATCGTGTAAAGACCAATGCATACTTTTCAAATTTATTACCCTTAGATACATATTTTCTAGAACCATGTTGACTTGTACTATCTAGATGGCGAATTATTTCGTTTATAAACCACATAATCTCTACCTTAACTAAACTTTTAGATGTTCTTCAATAGCTATCCTAAATGCATATCTGGGGGTAATGTTTCCCAATATTAGTTTTTTTAAAATACTTCCCAATGTTTCTACTAAACTTACTATTATTCCATCTGTAGAAACCCTGACCCTAATATCATAGATATGATGTCATACTTCATTACATTGGAAAATGATACACGGAATCACATTCAAAGGGATTGAATGGTTTAGTAGTCCTGGTGACCACCATATATACATGAGTCTTGAATTATAATTTAATACGAAAATTATAACATAATTTATTTAATAATCAAATTATTCCTTCACGAATATCCTTGCATATCGCACATTTTACACTTTATGGGTTCCTGGGGAATGGAAAAAGATAAGGGTGATCACAAATTCTTAGTAGGGGTTAAGTATTGTGTAATCTATAATGAATTAATAATCATAAACTATTTTTTATGGTCAATAACTGAGAACCCATTCCATTTGAATAATGTTACTATCATGATTCGATAATTCAATATCAATATATTAAGTTAAATTACTCAAAAAACATTCCATTTACTCAAGAAAATGATAATTAAATGAATCCATAGATAATATCATAGATAAATTTTTGTGGATAATGATAACTAAATCCAAATAAAGTTAATGATTATTTATTAGAAATAATGTTTCTTAGTTACATGATACCTTTTTTCAAGTTCATTCATGAGACTTTTAAAAATATATTGTTGTCAATACCTTTTACAAGATAGTTTAAACCTACCAGTTACAAAATCATAGTATTTGGATGTCTAATTTTGACTCATGAGAATACCAATGTATCAAGGGGACTTCATTAACTATTCCCCAACTCAAGACATACAATAATTGGTGTAATTCTTAACTAATGTGACTAACAAGTATCTGTATTGAGTAAATGATATAGATTTTTCAATATTTCCCTAGTTAATCAAGAAACATTCAAACTAAACACTATATGTAAAAATATTATATGGTTTACGAAATAATCATACAAATCAGAAAACAATATGGATATTTAAGGTAAATTTAATAGTTAATGTTCACATGCAAGTGAATTTTTAAATGGGAAGTTAATCACTATAAAATAAAAAATGGAAGTGAATTCCAATACTATCATTCTCCAAAATAATGACAAATCATCCATAGGATGAATAGGGATGGTATTAACATATATCCATTGAAGTAGGAATAGATTTTATTAAATTTTATGTATATGAATACCATAAAAATATCATTAAATATTTTCATGGGATAAATATGCTTTTTATTTCAAAATACTTTTAAAAAAATAGTGTCTATGAAAATAACTTTTAAAAAACATTTTTTAAAAAATATATTTAAAAATAAAATGGAAAACTTATTAAAGAATCATTAAAACATTTTCTGGTCCGGATAGGGGGGAAATTATATACATATAGTACACGTTAAAAAAATATTTCGTTCACATTTTCAATAAAATAAAATGGGAATTATTTTGAAAACTGTATAAAATTACATTGAATTTTTTTAAAGAATAAAAATATTTGAAAATTCCATTGATGAATCATTTTTAAAATTTTATTTTTTTAAAACATGGTTTTTGGGAGAAATCAGATTTATGACTAACGATATAAATGATGATCAATTTTATTAGAAACATTTTAGAAAAAATAAATTACCAAAGTGTAGGAAAATGGTAATATTACATTAAAGGGTTAATTAATAAACATAAGAGAAGAAAATGAAATGATTTATTAAATAATGATCAAATAATTTCCTTCAATTGAAATTAAAGAATGAAAAATCTCAATTAAAATGAGGTTGTGAACTAATCCTTTGGAAAGATCATAATGTTGAAGTGATAGTCATCCAATGAATAAATTATGTGTGTAAAATATAAATCCATATAAAAAAGTGGAAATAAAACATAAGGTAATAAAAATTCATTATACACATAATCATATAATGACAAGACCAATGAAGTAGATGATTATCCCATTGAATAGAAATTGTATTTAGAAATCCATTACCTCATGCTTCCTTTTGATTGAACATGATTTATCATATTATATAGTGGTTTTAAACCTGTTATTAATGTACACGAGAATACTATTAATATTTATAATATCATATATGGTTCTTTTAATAAATTTAACCACCTGTTTTGTAATAATGTTTCATTATTTTCATTGTTTTATGGGTTATTTTCTTTATTTTATTATTCATGTTTTTTCTGAAATATCTGGTTCCAAAACATATTATATAGTTTCATAACCTCAAGAATAATAATATTAAAAACATACTCATATAAATAAATAAATGATACTTTTAATAATAATGATTAATTATTTTTTTGAGTGTAACGTCCCTGGCCTAATAACCACTAAACTGATACCCCAAGTTGGGTCATCACATGAACTCAAACACACCTCCACATACACTAGAAGTTTTCGACAAGTAGTGAGGTTATAAGAGTCATTTGGGGAGACTATACCATGTTTTCTAGAGTAATCCACCATAGAAAATAAATATAATATTAGAAACAATATTTAATTACTGATGAACATGAATAAAAACTATCTCCCAAAATTGGGCATAGACCATGAATAATAGTAAACATTTCATGTCACACTATAGTTCCATGTGAAACAATACCCAAAAAAGTAAAATAGTAGAATCCCAAAAATGGTCCTGAAACTATGTCTGGAACCTCATCAATATACCTCTCAAGCATGACTCAAATCCCTAGAACATGTTCCTTTCCTATTTCATGACCTACGAGTAAGAAATTTTCTTGGGAATCCAATAGTGACCTGAGTAGAGTGGGAGTACAGATCAGTAGGCCACAACCAAAGATGTCTACAAAATATCCAGTCTAAATATATAGTTCATACAAGTATTAAATAAATGAAAATTAAATATAATAATTTTTGGGTGCCAATACATAACTACTTTTACATTAACTGTTAATTCCTTTAAAAAAATTCATCATTTTCATCTTCTTCAATATTTAGTTCATCATCAACATGTAATCTGTGGGTTAGGAATTTACAACATTCACACAATGATTCAATTCAACAATCATTTTGTATAAGTGAATAATTCATGTCCCTATCTCACTAGGGGTAATACATCACAACATCATAATGTACTCTCCGTAAAGTCACGATCTTGGTAGAATGCAGATGATAGAGGAATAGAGGATTTTCCCCTTCCCAAACTCATACATTTTGGTTTGAGTTAGAGAATCAGTCAAACTCAACCCATGGGAGGAGCCTCAGTCCTTTATCCCACACCACAAGCCATGTGTATATGCTTATTCATCCATTCACCCCACAAAAAATGTTTCACAAACTTCTCCAACCAATATATATAACAATCATAATCCATAACATTCATCATGGGAATTAATATCATTTCATAACCCATTACCACATTTCCCATTTACATTTCGTATCCCATATAGCCCAAATCACATTCTCATTCTTAGCTCACTAAGCCTATTCAACAATTACTTTATATCAACCCATTTCACATATTTATCAATTCCCTTATGAAACATCATATAACATATTTTTCATTTCACATACCAATACAAATTTAACATATTCTCCATTCCAATTACACTAACTCTCTTAGGAATTTCTAACATAATTCATAAGCCATATGTCATGGTCTCATTTAACCCAACTCACCCATTTCCATGTCATGCAAAAAAACCTGTAATCCATTACCAGATTTGGACAAAATACCAATATTATATTTTCACTTACATTAGATATATCAACATACTCAACAATGGATCTGCATTTTCACATAATTACCTTGCAGTTACATAACAAATTTCTCAGCCCGGGAATATTAGTTCACCCTATGGGTGGCCCTATATTGATAAAATCATCATTGATACATACCATGGGAACCAAGAGGGTTTCTATTCATCATTTTGAAATAAATTTTACCAAACCTCACCAAAGGAATTAAGAGCACCACAATAGATAACCAATAACTAGGATGAACATGAAAAAATAAACAACCAAACTATGGGATATAACTTCTAGACCACCAACCTCGAATATGGTGAGGAACATACTCTTAATCATAACCTTATACCTCAATTTAACCACCCTCTTAATACCCAACCTAGATATCACCAGAAAAAAAAGTATTTAGATATTCGGATGAATATAAGAGGGATATGCGAACCCTTAACCAAAAAGTGAAGCAAGGGAGGGATTACACTCACTGGGAGCTTCGATCTGTAAACAATTGTGCTCCAAATAGATTTGGATCGAAGGAGAATCACCGCATGGATGATTGGGTACCTAGGGTTCATCACTAGAGAATAGAGGAGGAGAAATGGAAGTAAAATAGAGTGAGGTTCCTAAATCCCATGATAGTATTTTTGTAATATTCTAACATTTATAGGGTCATACAATTTGCCCACATGATTTTCCAAACCTTACAAAAACTACACATAATCCACTATCTATGGGAAAATTATTTAACATGATTACCTAGGAAGATATTAATAGTTTACAAACTACGCTCCAACTGTGTGATATGCCACTATCTTAAATTGCATGGTTTTTCCCTCCCCTCACCCAATTTTCACTAACATAGTGCTAACTATGTGGCATGTCCAAAATTCAAGTTTTTTCTTCTATTTCATGTCCTGAACCCCCAGGAACCCCCCATTCCTTCTCAGGACCATGAAAAAAATTATTTATCCAAATAGAGGATATATAAACGAAATCATAAATGAGAACATACCTTAAGAAAATCTAGGATATTACAACCTCCCCACTTTATAATGGATCATCCTCGAGATCTTCTTCCATAAATTCTTGACTTTCTAAAAAAGAGATTGAGTCACTAGGCCCACACATACAACTCTCGCTCCCAGGTTTCTTCCTAACCATTTCTATATTACATAAATCTCAAACTAAGGACACAACCTTTCCCTAAAATACCTTCTCACTATGATCCACAATAAAAACCAAATGCTCCTCAAAGGATGCATCATCCTCAAGTACCACATCCTCAACAGTTATCACATATGATGGATTTAGTTGATACTAACAGTGTTCCAAGACAAGAAAAACATCATGAATGCCATTATACTACTATGGAAGAGCCAATCAGTAATCCACCAGTCTGATCCTCTCCATGATCTGAAACAACCCCACTTACCTAGTTTCCATCTTCCCTATTTTTAAATTTGATAGTGACCTAAATTTGGAGAAACTCAAAGAAAAAAACTACCACCATCCATAAACTCAAGACATCGATGACGCCAACACATCTACCTCCTATGTTTCGTTGTCATGAACTTATAAATCAATCGATCCTTTTTTGGCATTTATTATATGAGACTTGGTCTCAACAGCTCAAACTCCCCAACTTCTAACCAACATAATTAAGATCTACATGGCCTCCCATAGAGTACCTAAAAAGGTTCCATATGAATAGTATCCTGGAAAATGTAATTGGAGGAAAACTGAAAAAGTGATAAATTTTCTCCCTATGAACCACTGAAATCCATTACACGTGCTCTCAACACATCCTCCAACACTTAAATTATACTCTTTGACTTCCCATCAATTTGTGGGTGATAAGATTTAATCAAAAAACACTTGGGTATGAAGCACATTCTGTAATCCCTTCCAGATGTGTGATGTGAAATGTAGGTCATGATATGAAACTATGGTTCTAGGAACCCCATGTACCCACCCTATCTCTCAAACATATAACTTACCCAACTGAACAATTTTTTATGTCTCGTGGATCAAATAGAACTGGGACACCTTATTCATCCAATAAATAAACACCCATATCACATAATTCTTCTGAGGATTCCATGATAGACCTGTTATAATTACATCATTAGTTCCTTCCACTTCCACTATGGATAGGTAATGCATCGTGCAACAAAACCCACAATATTTTTTTTCATTATCAGCCACAAATTCTACTTATGAAGATCAATATACATCTTAGTCAAATAATAACTCACTTACCACTTCATTTCATAAAACTCATTCATCAACACTTCCTCATTCACACTAGCGCAACCACACAACCATAAAAACTAATAATTCCATCATCACCAATAACCCAGCTAGAAGTTGAATCCCCACATTTAAGAATTTCTTTCATAGACAAACACTCTAGATACTCCAACTGAATATCCTAAACCTTGATCAAAATCATATAAGCTACTACTATAGATGAATGGGTCATTTTCCAGTGCCCATCCTGCACCCCCAGAAGTATCATTGTAAAAAATCCATCACACTTCACTTGGAATTAGAATCTTAAACCACATGTTTCTCAGCCTTCCAACTCAAAGCATCAAAAAAAATTATATTTATTGATGTGTAAATCAACTCAAAATCAATGGATTTTAGGCACTTAAACCACATTAACTAAAAAAGATTAAAATTATGCTAAGAGAAGATATACGTAAGACATTTATGACCATTAATCACCATGAACCACTCTCCAATTAAATAAAAACTCAAACACTTTAAGGCATAAACCACAAGAGTTATCTCAACATTATGATTAGGGTAATTGATTTCATGAGGCATCAACTATATTGACCCAAAATCTACAAAATGATCATATTTCATTAACACTGTCCTAAGTCAAACACTAGACGTGTCATAGAATAAGTGGTACTTCTTACCATGATCGGGTAAGATAAGAATTAGTGTTTTAGTGAAACAATTCTTCAACATTGGAAAATCATTCTCACATTTCTCTAACCACTCAAACTTAACTCTTTTCTTGTTAATCCCGATAGCGTTACTACTAAATAGGATAAACCCCCAATTAAACTTTGGTAATATACATCCAATCTGAGAAAACTTCAAACATCTAAAATATTTTTGGGATGTTCCCAAGACACCACCACCTGCACTTTCTTTGGATCTACAAACACACCTGACTCGAAAATTATGTGACCCAAGAAATGTACTTTATCAATCCATAACTGACATTTTAATTTCATAGATCAAATCATATTCTCACATAGTATCCTTAAGATGATGTCAAGATGTTTATCATGATCATCAATAATTCATTAGTACACCAAGATTTAATCTATAAAGACTACCACGAAATGATCTTGGTATGTGTGATATATTCGGTTCATTAAATTAATGAACAGATATGGTGCATTGGGAAACACAAATTACATCACCCCAAACACATACAACCCATAGCTACTTAGGAAATTTTTATGTGGTACGTCAGAAGGTATCACCCTCAACTGATGGTATCTTGATATCAAATTGATATTGGATAATACCGAGGCACCCCAAAGATAGTCAAATAGGTCATCAATTCTAGTAATTGGGTATCATTTCTTAATTTTCATCTAATTAAACATTCTATAGTCAAAAAATAATCTCAAAAATATGTCTACCTTCTTGGAAAACAGCACGAGAGACCCCTAAGGTGATGTACTAGAATAGATGTACCCATTTCACTCCAACTCATATAAATGAATATTAAGTTATTGTAGTTCATTCAATTCCATTCATTATGGAATAATAGATACTAGTTCTTCCCCTAACATCAACTTTATTTTAACATCAACATCTCTCTTTGGTAGTAGCCCTAGAAAATCCTTAGCAAGAACATCTATAAATTTATCTACAATGAGAGGGAAGATAGGTGTCTCCATTCTTCCTCTGTCTATCATAACACAAGGCACTTGGTCTTTGAGTCTCCAAAATGCTGGAAAAATATCCGTCCATGGCTTGATCAAATGTCCTAGTAACCATTAAGGTCATTAATGTCTCCATTGAGAGACGTGGATGTTACCCGACCTTGGTAACAATCAATACAGTTTAGATACATCACCAGCCAATCCATACTTGAAATTAATTCAAAACCAGATATTTCAAGGAAAAATAGGTTCCATAGAAAATAAAATCCACCAACCTCTAAAGAAAAACACTTACATTTTCTCCTATTCTCAACTCACACCGCCAATAGAGAATCTTTTGACATAACCCAACATACACTTTCCACAGTTAAGCCCAACACAACTACGATCTGTGGAGAAAAAAAATAATGAGTAGCACCTATGTCAAATAAATCACTAGAGAGCATGGGAGAAACAGGAATTGTACCTCAAATGGTAGATAGTACATCCATACCACCTCCAGGTCTAGATTAAACTTCATGAATATGACCTTGACCTCTACCCTAGGTTCTATCCTTAGTACCTTGAATTGTACTACATTTTTGGAATAGATGATCTTGCCTTGGAGTTCCACTTCCACCACTACTATTGATATGACCTGTGGAGATCTAAATGCCTACCTGATATAGAGTGACTGACCCCCTTCACAAACTCTTCATTTTCCTCTCACCTCAATATATTCACATATTCTGAGGGTTCTTACAGAACCTCTATATATTTACCAAACTTCCACACAACTGGCATCAATGGGTGCTCAAGGATACTGACCCCACATGTCCCCAGCCAGCTACACTAGTAACAGAACACCTGGTTATCATGATGACAGACTTTACCTCTATTATAACTACTCTGTGCACTTTATCCATGTTGGAAATTCCCAAAATGATACTTCATGCACTTAGAAGATGCACAACTTGTCTACCTAGATGGAACCAGAAGTCCACCACCTAAATCTCCCATCAGGATCCCTTCTGAGGTAAGGGACTAGTCCAATGACTATTTAAACTGCTTCAGACATAATGAATTCACCTAGGACTTGACCTCATACCTAATCCCATCCGGGAATCATTTATCCAAAGTCACTGCATCCCCTACCAACATCAAAAGGAATTGGTGCAAGTTAGTGAAATGACTAGCATAATACATTAATGACACAACCCATAAGGTCAAACTTATAAACTCCATAGACTTTTTCGGACTCTTTGTCTCTAGGTAGTAGTATACTAGAAACTTTTCCTAAAAAACATTTCATTCCATTCCTTCATCCTACTCTGTCTGATCCACAATGTCCCACCATCACTTTTCCTGGCCCCATAAAAAATAGGCCTCTATCTTGACTCACCTCTCTGAATAAGTCTCAAGATGGTCAAGATTTGTATGGATATAATCTATCAATAACTTGGCTGCCTCTGGCCCAGCCTCTCTAGTAATGTTCAGAGGGTGCTATAGTTGAAACTCCCTATTCATCTTGAACATACGCGGTGCAATCCACCATGGTTCATCTTCCATCATCTTCTTAAAATAATAAATATTCTCATACAACTACTCTTCCATGTTTTATTGTACCAGTAGGTATTCTTTATCCACTAATAGTGGATATTTCTCATCTATATCATCTTGTCACCCAATTGACACATGCCTACATGGTGGAATTTCTCTACAATTCCAAACATGAGATTTGGAACACAAACCATAAAACTTCCAAAAAAGAGAAACGATGTCTCGCCACGATCCATATACAACACATTTTACATAAACTTTTCAAAAGGGTCATATCATACTTGGAACACTACCCTTGACCATATTTACTGAGGGACATGGTTAATATAGGGAAACTAGCTCAAATGGTTACAAGCCTTACCTTATACATAATTTCATAATAATTTCTATATCAAAACATGATTCAAAAATATTTAAATTCACTTAAAACACCTTGTTAATAAAAATTAATTAATTATTATTTAAAACTATACATCTCTTTTTTTCCCATTTGTATCATTTCATTAGTCATAGTTTTAATCAATTTCAATAATATAAAATACATCCTACCCTTTATATCCCACACACCCATCATGTGTGGGTACCTATCGTGATTCATGTCACTTATATACCTAGCTTCCAAGAATGATGAATGAATTAACATAATTGTTCCATTCTCATCATGGGAAACATATCATAAAACTATAACATCACACAACAAGGACATCACCTAATGGTGAAATATCATCAAATATAACAACACAAAACAAGAATAACAATTCCCACCATGGGTGACTTGGGGTTTCCATCATACAAGGGATAACTACTCATAAGAAAGAGATCATTACCAAGGCCCGAACACTTCTACACCACATATCTACCACCAAATATAGTAATTCAAAAAACATTATCTCCTTTGATACAATATTGTAACATCCCTGACATGGGATCCACTAAACAGGTTCCCTGAGTCATTTCATCACATGACCTCAAGCATGCCACCCCGTACACCAAAATTTTTCAACTAGTAGTGAGGTTATAAGAGTCTGGTGTAGATACTATACCCTATTGACCAGAGTAAACCATAGCATAAAATATATAGAATAAACAAAATAATATAGAATAAGAAATGAATAATAATAAATAAAAATCTCCCAAAATTGGGTACATACCACAACTAACAATAAATATTTCATGTCATACTACAGTTCCTAGTTAAACACAAACCAATATAAATACAAATAGTGGAATCCCAACATGGTCCTAAAACCATGTTCGAAACCTCATCCTTGTACCACTAAAGAATCACTCAAATACCATGCATATAACGCTTGTCCCTTTCCTAACCTACAAGAATGAAATATACTAGGTAACAAATGGCAGCCCGATCAGGGTGTGAGTAAACATTAGTAGGCCACCACCAATGTTGTCTACAAAATATTCTATCTAAATGGATAGTGCATGCAAGTATTAAATAAATAAAAATTAAATGTAAGACGGTCCAGGTTCTATTAGATAATAACCTTTACATTATGTATTAATATCTATAAAAAAATTCCTCATTTGTATCTTATTCATTAATTAGTTCATCAGTAACCTATAATTCATGGTTAAGGAATTTATAGTATTCAAACAATTATTCAAGACATTCATCATTTTTTATAATTTTATAAGTCAATTCCCTATCTCATGGGGGATAATACATCACAATATCCTCAACTTTAAGCCTTAGTCCGGGTGGAATGCGTCCATTAGTGGAATATAGCTTCATTATATTCCCTAAACTGTTCTTTGTGGGTGTAGTTAGAGAATACATCCAAATCGACCTATGGGAGGGGCCTCAGTCCTTTATCCCACACCTCAATCCATGTGTACATGCTTATTCATCTATTTACCACACACAAACCATATCACAACCAACCAAAACCAATACATATGAAAATAATAATCTAAAATAGTTAACATTATAATTATTATAATTCTATAACCTAATTACACATTCCCATTTCATTACTAAGCACATTTACCCCAACACCCATTCTAATGTCCACCTCACTAAGCATATTCAATAATTACCTTATATCAACCCATTTCACATATTTATTAATTCCTTTATGAAATCTCATTTAAAATTTTCCCATTTCATATACCATTAAAAATTTAACATATTCATTATTTCATATGAAATAACTCTCTTAGGAATTTCTAACATTATTCATAGGCCCTATGTCACAATCTCATTCTACCCAATTAACTCATTTTTGTGTCATGCCAAAAAACCACTTAAGCCATTACCAAATATAGAAATAGTACCAATATTAAATATTCAATTCCATTAAACATATCAACATACTAATAAAGGGATCTAAATTATCACACAATGACCTTTGACTTACATAACAAATTTATAGGTCAAGGAATATCGGTACCCCCATTGGTGGCCCTAAATCGATCAAATCATTCTCAATGCATCCTATAAGAACCATAAGGGTTTCTCTTAATCATTTAGACATCCATTTCACCAAACATATCCCAAGGGATAAATAAAAATATAATATGTAAAAAAGAAACATACCAAACATTCACAAATCTACAACGAAACTATGAGATATAACTTGTACACCAACTACCTCAAATTCGTTGATGAACGTAGGCTTAATCGTAGCCTTAGATCATAATTCAAACACAATTTGAACCCTAAACCTAAATATCACTACAAAAAATATCTTTTTTGGGATTCAAATGAATATAAGTGGGATATACATACCCTAAACCAAAAAGAAAGGAAATAGAGGGATTAGACTCACCCAGAGCTTCAATTTCCAACGAATGATGCTCCAAACGACTTAAGATCGAAGGAGAATCGCCTCTTGGAAACTTGGGTTTCTAGGGTTCATCACTAGGGATTAAAGGAAGAGAAATTGGGGAAAATTGTGTGATATTCTTAAATCCAGCAATGGAAATCCTATATTTGTTTCTAAAATTTACAAGAGCACACGGTTTACTTGCACAGTTTTCCAAACCTAGCCCAATAAGCTATCTAGTGGAAATGGAAGACAAATTATTACCTAGGAATATCCACATGATTTATAAACTGTGATCCAGCCATGGTATATAAAACTTTCTTAAATCATTTATTTTACCCCCACCTCACATGGTTTTCACTGAAAATGCACAAACCATGAAACATGCCTAGAAATCTCCTTTTTTCTACTATTTCATGTCCCAAACCTCCATAAAACCCCCTTATCCATCTTATAGAATCATAATTTTTTATCAAAATATAATATAATTAAAATGAAGAATAAAAAAAATAACTAAAAATATAGGATATTACATTGAGAAATGAATTATGTTTTGATCGTGGAGATGGTAGGTCATATACGTACACATGAGTAGCATTTCCGTTATTCAAATATTGTAATATAAAAAGGGTAAATAATATATTACCATTAAAGAAATATAATTATATTAAAAATACTATTATATTTATTTAAATACACACATACATATATATATATATATATCATCCATGTGTTCTAGTGATAAAAAGAGAGTTTCATTGCTTCATTAAGAAGGTTGTACACAAGTACATAACTGATGTCATCATCTTTAAGTGTAAAAAAATAAAAAGATATATTATCATTAAATAATGATTAATATAAAATTAATATAAAAGTATTTAATGTATATAAAAAATAAATATTAATATAATTCCTTATCCCGTTCTATGTAAAGGGTTGGTGAAAGATGAATCACATCGCTTCGTGAGGCAGTAGTCCATCGTATACACAAGCAACATTATTATGTATCTTATAGAATGGAATGTAACAAGTTATATATGATATAAGGACTCAAAAGGAATAATTATGTTATAAATATCATATATATACTCTTTTCCATAAAATACCCAACCTTGATAGGTGGTAATTGAAAAATGAACAACATCAGTATGCAACGTGGTAGTCCACTATACACATGAATAGTGATTTTTGTAACCTAATTTATGGAAATAGGGATGATTATATGTTATTAAAATATTATTAAAACCTCTCATTGTATGGATGAAACTATGTTTTTTATATAATAATGTGTTAATACAATTTTATGGAGACGGTGTGGGAAATAATATAAATACTCATGTTGAAGAACATTTGAACTTCTTTTGGTATCTTCTTTTGGGTTGAAATAAATCCTCCCTATTTTGGATTAATGCTCAAAATAAATATTATAGTTTGATAATAGGGAATTTGTAATGAAATTTTAAAATTTCTTTTCTGAACCAAAGTTTTTTTATGTGTGAAAAGGTGAAGAGAGTGAGTGTCCCTTTATAGTTGAGGAGGAGTGTGATTCTTTTAAATACCCAAAAGTATCCACTATGGGGAGGTCTCCCTTACCTCATGTGCCACCAACATTAAAAAATAATGGAGGGTAGGGTTTATTGGGTTGATAAAAACCTCAAATACAAAAAAAATAAACACATTTTTATCATGTTATTTCTTATTCATTAGGTTTACTCAATTTTATCCTTTTAGTTTTTACCACGGTAACTTGTATCATTTTATATACCAAGGTAATTTTCATTTGATACTACAATTAAAATGCGTTTAATTAAATTATTTATAAATAATGACTATATATATTAATACTAATTTATTAAATTTAAATCCAATGTGTGTGTAAAATTAATTTTAATAAAAATGCACGCAATGTGAAAAACCCCTATTTTAACATTAATCGTGATAATTAATTTTGACTATTTTCACAAATCATTAATGTAAAAAATTAAGAAGATAATATTATATAATATAAATAATGACAATTCATTATATTTAATCTATTTTTTCCATTGCAACTCACATAAGTGGTGGACCATATTTTAAATTTTTTCCTAAAAACACGACAGAAAATCAAGTTTTTAAAGTGAAAATGTTCAAAGGTTTACAATGTTTTTATTTCGAAACTCAATATGAAATATATTAAAATGACATAAATTTGAGTAATTGATATATAATTTATATTATTTTAGTTTAAATATTATTTAAAATATAATTTATCATTATAAATTATTTAAATGAAAAGGTAGATTTCAATTAAAATTCAGTATTTTTCACTATTCATCAAAAAATTAAACTTCATATAAAAATACTAGAAATCCACTATGATAATATTTTGGTATTAATATTTAAAAAATTAATTTTATTTTATCAAATATGTCTTCTAATAGTGGTAAAAATTAATTAAATATTATATGCACAATGCATGACTAAACAATCCTCTAGAAAAATATCATTTTTCAAAAAATATTTATTTTTATTTTAAAAGATTATTATTCAATTAATAATAATAATATAAATAATATAAATGTGTAATATATATATATATATATATATTAATATTTTATTTAATACTATTCATACACTTCATTCCGACTTATAGGTGATAATTATCAAATTAAATATTGTTGTTGTTGTTGTTGAGTAAAAATTTGCCATGTGTGAAATGCAATTTATTAAAGAAACTTATAGTTTAAATTAAATCATGACAAACAAAGTGTTTCATTTAAATATTTCAATCTATGATATTGAATATATTTAAAAATAAATATATCATAAATTATAATGGATTTAGACTCTCTTTTATTCTTGGTGTTTCATACCACATATGCTATTGAATAAAATGTTATTCTTTTAAAATTTTGGGGTATTACAGAACCTATTCCAAGGGCCACTTAATCTCATTATTTCACTTCCATTTAATTAAATCCATTATGTTGTATATATTTCATGGTATATGAGGCATCATAAGTATCATTTATAAAAATATTACATTATGTTTTATGAATATTCAATACACCTCGAAGTCGTACACACCCCAGAACTATAAAGGATTATTGTCATTGGATAGAAGATAGATAATAAAATTATTATATAAAAGACCTTAAATATATCCCAAAAATTTTTTCTCACAATTAAACCTTCTTATAAATATCAAAATAAATTACTTTCTTCATAACCTATGGAAATGGAAACATAAGAAACAATGAGTTAAGATGACTAGTAAGGGTAAACATGAGAGATAACAATCAAAGATCATAAGTGAGTATAATAAAATCATGATTGAAGGAGATTATATTTATAACATTAGAAACATACCCAAAAAATAATAGACCATAAATTATGGGTCATGGAATAAGTATTTTTACAAACAAAATACATGATTCATAAGAATGAAAAATCATTTATAAACAATCACTATCTATGAGTGCACATAAAAATAATAAGTCATTTTTTAATACAAATAAAAATATAAAATCATTCCCTTAGTCAAGGTTAACTATAATATAATTCTCTTAATACTTATTGGGTTTGTGTTTTGTTGATAATATAACATCTAAGAAATATATATGATATTTAGGAAGTGATTTAGTTATATATTTTTTATCTAATGTGATCAAACTATGTGAATATGTGAGGATATAATGTTCACTTTTATAAGTAATGTGTGTGGCACCCATGTTAATACATTTTACATTATAATAATATTATGTAATTTTAATTGGAAAATGAATGAAATTAGACAAATTTAGAAGATAATGTTAGATTTCACGAAATACACTCAACTAATAAAATTAATGATAAGGTTTAGAGATATTTTGAAGACATTCCCCTTTATTTCAACCATTTTAACCCACCCCAACTATTACATAGGTGACCATATTTTTACCAAGTTTACTTATTTTTTATAATTAAGGATAAAATTGAACTCCTAAAACATGGATAATATGATTCCAAATATGAAATATATTTTACAAGATTATATTTTTAGAGGTTGTAAAAATTAATTTTAATATAAGTACACAAAAAACAATGAAAATCAGTTTTTAGAAAAATGTATTTTTAAACGTAATAATAAATTTAGCATAATATCATGTATAATATTGATCTCCATGAAATTTATTTGAATATATATTAAAATAATTATTTTATTACATTTAATGAAATACAAAATAGAATGGTACACTATGAATACTTAATTAATGGAAAAGGATGAAAATTTTTTAATGGAATAAAATTTTACTTTGGTTACCAAAGGTCAATATTGGGTTTAAAAATTCAACATAATGGTTTTAAATGATTTATTTTATACCTTAAATATATAGTTTTTCAACTCAAATTTTTAGTATATTTTTATGTAATAAATACATCATAATGGTTTCATAATACTTATTGTTTTTGTAAAAATGGTGTTTCCCGTATTCACCTAAAAATCAACCATTTAAAAAAATCCTCAAAATTCACGCTAAACTAATTTTTTAATGATTAATTATAAAATGAAGTTCATTTTATTAAATATAAATTAAAAAAAATTAAAATCTATAATTTAAATAAAATATACAATATATAATAAAAACAATATTTTTAACCAAAAATTTTTATTTTTGCCACGAATGATTAAATTAATATTATTTATAGAAGATTAATAACTGTTTTGGTTTTTTAAATATATTTAATTTTTTTATCAGTAATTTTTATTGATAAAAATCTTCATAAGTATTAAATTTATCAAAAATACATTATTCATCATAACATTTCCATTAAAATTAATGATTTTTTTCCAAAGAAAAATAAAATCCTATCAATTTTAAAAAAATCATTTATTTTCTTATTATTTTTCATTTAACTAACTAGTAAATTATTTTATTATGTATTTTAATAATTATATTTTCATTTTTGTTTGGTGTATCATGAATTAAAATATATCAAATATGAAAAACTTATTTTAAAGGAGAATAATTTCTAAAATCACAGGGTGTTCTATTCTACCCCCTTATAAGAATGTTTCCCTTTAAATTCTATTAAACTGGTAGAACAGATTGAGGATACTACCACCCAATAATAACACTGTTTTCCCACATAACTTTCTCAGATGTATGGTTCTTCGATAAAATTTTGACTAGGCAGATGATCTTGTTCCACAACTCTTTATATATTTAATCTAAAACCTCCACTAGTCAATCCTCATCATAGAGATCATGCATTAGTGGTATAACATATGAATTTAGTACTATTCGAGGATCGGTAATTTAATTAAAATGAATAGATAATTGAATTTTGTTTGGTAGAATCACTTAATATGATTGAGAATCTCAAAGGTACAAATATATATAAGGATTAAACTCCCATTATTTCAAAATTGCATCAATTTATTCCACATATATATTTGAAGGAATGTTATATCATAAAAATAAAACTCCTTATATTAGAAAATATTTTTATAAAAACATTTATATCAAAAATGATCTTCCTTAATGGGATACTAAACACCTAAAACCATCTATGACATTTTCTTAGTTACATTATGTCCCAATATCTTGTGTTCTACAAATTCAACATAGCATTTTATAATTCTACACATCATTCCATATATGGATTCATTTTGATCCATATGAATACTTGGGTAAAAGTTATTTTATTAATAAGATTTGACATGTGAAATGTGTTGATCTTAACCACCTTTTAAATCCATTAAAAATATCTCAATATTTATTTTTTTGTTTGAATGGTCCTTTCAGAATAACATTCTTTCTAATAATTTTAGTTAGTAATAAAGTTCAACGATGTATACAATTCTTGATAAATACATCTCAATAAATTTTAATTATATCTAATTCATCAATTAGATAAAAATGAGATTAGTACTCCATGAAATCCCACCTCTTCATTAGTTTATATCCTGAAAATTTAATCAAGATAGAAATATTCTCAAATATAAATATATTTTTTTATTTCATAAGGTGAATAATAATAACACAAATAGAGTTACAGCCTTTAGATATCATGAGGAGTCCTATCATGAAATCCATGGTGATATTTTCCCATTTATATAATGTTATGGGTAAGGGTTGTTTCATCTACTTATTCCTATGATGTTCAACCTTATCTATCTATTATACCAGGAATTGATATACATACTCTATAATAAACCTTTTCCTGCTTTCTAACTAGAAATTATCCTTGAGATCTCTATTCAACATTGTGACTCTATGATTGATAGATAATGATTGGTTAATTTCATCATCAATGAGTTCTATAATCAATTCTAGTGATTAGGGGATATATATAGTTTCTACAACTTATCATTCCATCATGTTAATGGTAGAATATTGAGACAATCGTTACCATATTCTATAGTTCAAAATCATAATTCTATTCTACTTCAATATTAATTTTTATTGATTGTTAAATATTCTATTGGTCAGAGTGGAGTTCTCAAGAGGGGGGTGAATTGAGTAGCTACAAAAAAAATTGTTTGAGAAGTATTCTTAAAATGTTCCTTAATAAAAGTAAATAGAGACCAGTTAATCAAATTAATACGGTTATGAATGTTTGACTGTTTAAATAACTTCTTATAAGATTGATTAATTCATAGTAATTTTAATATCTGTTATTAATATTACTTTTTAAGCTATTATAATAATTATAAATAATTATAATTTTTTTACAATATTGACTATCAAAGAATATATAGTGATTTCTGAATTATATAGTAAAAAATATAAAACTAAATTAAAAAAACACAGTAGATATAAAACAAGTGGTTTAGTCTCAATATGAGACCTAATCCACTCTACTTGTTGATCACCTTCCACCATGAAGTTTATATTAATAAACATGATCCACACCCTGGATTGGGGTAAATAACAGTACACAAGACTGTCCAGGTCGCATGACCTCTTCGACAGTTCTTTATGGTTATAAACTAATAGGTCACACTGGGACCTTTTACACACTTATCAGTGGGAGTAAACAAGTGTAAAAAGATATGAGAGGAAGGATATCTTGTATCCTTCAGTTTAGTGTAGGAGACAGTGTGTGTTTTTATACAGATTAACACACACACACTACACGAAAGCTAAAAAAAATACACAATAGAACAAAAAGGATGATATGAGATTATAATTGCACTGAGTGTTATTCTATGTAGCTCTAGACTTATAGGATGAGGCAGATGCAGGAATAAATTCTTCTTGTGGAAAAAAGAGTATCACAAGTCTGATAGATCTAGCTCTTGTTTTTTTTTTGAGTTGACAGTGTTAATATGTTCTCGTCTCTGATCTATGGTACCACAGTGAATTATTCATGTGTTCTTTAGTAGTATTGAGTTTCATGTGTCGGTTCTTTTCTCAAGAATTCTCGTGCTTCTTTGTTATTGTGCATGTCTGTTTCTCTATCCTCTATTTTTTTCTGGCCACGATGTTCTTTTTATTTTTGGAGTACATGTGTTGGAGCCGACATGATGCATCTATTATTCACATCATACCTCATACTGTCAGGTTATATACCAACAAATAAATATTAATTATGTTAGTGCATTTAAGAGACTCAAATATGACCGTTATAAATTAAATTGAAAAATGAAAAAATAGATTAAAGAATGGTATCACAGTCAGTCTGGAAATGGTGTCTTCCTGAAATGGTGTTTCCTTGAAACGATGTCTCCTTATTTTCCATTGAGCAGTGATATAGTTATAATGTCACATATTTATAGAGATTAGGAACCAGTAACACATATGCAGTGTTAAGATCATGGTGTCTGGTCCTTTTCCAAACTTCAAATAGTGTATCAGCATGGAATCGGTGTCATAGACTTCAACAGATCTGAAGCTAGTTTTACTGTCTAGTAAAGGTGTATAGTCATGGTGTCTGGGTGATGGTGTTTTGTCACGGTGTCTATGTCATGGGGTTTGTTCACAGTGTCTAGGTCACGGTGTCTGGGTCATGGTGTCTGGGTCACGGTGTCTGGGTCATGGTGTCTAGGTCGATGTGTCTGGTCCTTTTCCAGAAAAACATAACTGGTGGTTGATGCATGGTTTCTCAGACTTATAAAAAATATCTTTATACTGACTAAAATAGTGATATCCACAAAATGAATTAAACTTAATCATTCATAAAATAAATTCATTATAAAGCAAATATATTTTACACAAACAAACTTGATTTTAGAAATTACGATCTTGGATAGGTTTATTTAAAGTATAATGAAACCATCCATCTATCAACATGATTTGAGATAGATTAAATAGGGTTAACAAGTTTTATAGGATGTATAGGATTTTTTATCATTAAAACATGATTAAAACCTTAGGAGGCCCACAATGACCCCTTTTTAATGATCACAAATCATGTGAGTGAGATATCTAGACCTATGTAATGTGTCTATCCCTTAGTGTATAGTTAGAGTGCATGTATCTCCCTGTAACGCCCCGAACCTAGTTACCTAGAGTCGGTGCATTATTAAATAACATTTCTATGATCACAAGGGATATAATCTCAAAATACCGATCAGTTTAGTAGCCTTAGAAGTACTAGATACATTCATAAGTTTTACATTACATTATAAAATGAAAAACAACAACAACATTGTCACCATTGACAAAATTCATATCCCTTAGACTATCCCTTAGACTATACCTTCAGGTCGGTCATAATATATTTATTCACATCCTAGGAAAAATAAAACATATAATGGGGTGAGATCAGATGCTCAGTAAGGATAATAATATAGAGGAAACTTTTATAAATAAGAATAAACATTTAAGATAAAGTATAAGACAAAACATAATCCTTTTAAACATAAAATTCTATATAATATGGCCAATATAAATCAAATAATTTCATTTACTTATTCACATGGATATTCTACTAGTCAAATAATCACATGCAATATCAATATCCAATTTCATAATGATGTAATGCATAATGCTAGACTTCATAACCACATAGTCAAGGCCTTGTTCTAAGACTACAAATAAGATTTTTTCAAGGCCTTGTGCCAAGACACTAGTTTGACACATGTGACCTACCGATGCATTGAGGAGCTATAGCGGGCTCCACCCATCACTTACTAAGTCCAATGCATTCCTCATAAGAAAAGGTTTAAACATAACATAAACATTCATATTAAAACTAGCATACAAAATGTCAATACTTTATCCATAAACCATGAATGGTGTACAAACAACACATCCATAGTCAAGTATATCACAAAACCTTCAGTAAAATATGGAAGTTTTGTATCATAATAAATCAACTTCAAACAAGCTTAAAATCCATAAAAGGATGTTGACATATATGAAATCAAAAACTATTTGAAATAAATACCTCTTTCTATTTTAAAATCATTTAAAATTAATATAATTATAAAAGAAACCATTTATTTTTAAAATATTCATATAAGCCTGTATGGGAAGCTTCAACGATATTATAATGGCAGAAAATAGCCACACCCACCGTATAATTTAAAAACGACATTCTTACCTTAATTTTGTCGAAATGGTCATAAAGTTCCTTGTTTGGAAAACGAAAAAAAGATTAATTTAAAAACATATATGGTCAATTAAGGGTATAAATGAATTTAACCCATAGTCTAGAAAATAGTAAAAATGTGTTGAATTACATTTTTTAGAAAACACAGATGTGGATGATAAAGAGGTTCCATTAGATACTTACGTATTAACAACCTCGGATAAGTAAAGAGATTGTAGAATTAACCCTTCCCTTGTAATTTTACATGGTTGATGGTATGTTAACCTCCTATATAATAGTTAAAATATTGATATTAAATTATACAAGAACTATATACATAAATATGATATCATATACGATCATCTAATATTGCTTTGTTAATAATATTTCAGTAGTATCATCATTTCATGTGTTAGTTGTTTCATTTCCCTTTATATGATTGGTTACATAAGCCAAGTTTGTTATTAATAGGATTTATTTGATTCATATAAATAATTATATTATGTTAATAAACATTTTTTATAATCATAAAATAAAAATTATTCTTGACTGATTACGATGGGGAATGAATCTCATTGTGTTCATGGAGAAGGTAATCCGTACTTACACACGAGCGACAATATCATTATATTGATAGTGAAATAGTATCTAATTGGATGGTATATCATATATAAATTATAATTAACATGTTATATATATTATTTACCTCTGTTATACTCATTATTATACCCATCCAAAAAAATGAAGTGTTTGAATAACAAACTACCCCACGATGTGGAGACGGTAAACCGTACGTACGCACGTATGGTGACTTTGTCATTTATAGGATGGATAGAATAAATAATATGGTTGTAACATATTTATAATAACATCACAATATTTATAAGGCATTGGATTAATTTTTTTTTATGGAAACAATAAATAAATAAGAAGTTGAAGAAAAAAGAACTTGAAAGAGGTGGTGAAATTATTACCTCTTCTTCAGGTGTTTCCTTTTGAGTTGATCAAATGGGCTTCTTAGGAAGGATTTCTGATAAAATTAAGGATTCTAGGTTGATTTTAGGAATGTTGGAAGGATATTTGGGTAGGGTATGGCCGATCCAGATGGCTTTGCAGGTGTGAAATTAAGAAAAGGGGATGTACCCTTTTATAAGAGAGGTAAGGGTCCCTTTATGAAAATCTTGAAATATTATTTTATAATAAAATATTTTTCTGTTTATATTGGATCAAAAATGATTTATTTAGAGTATAGTGTGGGTATAGGTCTAAATAATTTCAACAAATATGTTTTATACAGGTTTATATCACCATATTAACCTTATTTTTATATTTAACTCTTAGTTAAATAGTTTGACATTTACCATGTCTCTTTTTATTTTTATATTACATGGTTAATAAACGTACTATAAACTACCAAGTGAACCCCAATTTGTTAATTATTAATATATATAACCTTATCTTAGTTTTTTGGCTCAACCTTATATTTTTAAGAATATTATATCACTTAATAATATAGTATTTGTTTTAAAAACTCAATTATGTCAATTTTCACACTATTTAGTATTTGATTTTTTTGAAAGACAAAAAAACATTATCACATCGAATAAAATTTATTCAATTAATTATAACATGTCATATTAACCTAGAATATTAGTTTAATTCATAATAAGTCTGAATTTACATTTATTTGGATATTTATAATATCAATTATTTTAATATTTCATTAATAAAGTAATTACTGCACCATCATTATGTCATATATAAATCAAATTATTTAATGTCTAAAAACTATAAATAAAATTCCATAATGTAAGAAATTTTTTTATATTTATAATGAATATTTATAGTCGAATTTATATTGTGTTTAACCCTGTATTAAAAAAGTTTCGGTTATTAAACATTAAATTTTACACTTTTAACTCTTTGTTAAATAAAATAATAATAAATGTCATAATCTAATCCATGTGGACCAAAAGGATCATACTTTATTCCTAAGGTTGTTTTTGGTCGAATTAAAATTATCCAACAGATTTAGGACATGTGTTAGGGTAGTAATAATATCATTGTTACATTTAATTACCCTATTTACTTTTAATTGTGGTAAATAAAAGTCAAAAGTTATTATTCCCCAAAAATTATTTTCATCTTATTGAAGCATATTTTAATTATAGATATTAACCGTGTCTATTGTATTTTTGAAATTCAACTCACAGAAGTGGTAAAATTGAGTTTTATTCAATTTTTCAAAGGATTCTAGATGGCGGGTAAAAGACGGTAAAAAGTTCAATAAAATTTTATATATCTAAACTTATTATAAAATGACTCCAATTAATTGCATTGAACATATATAGGTATTATGTATATATTTTGCCCTAAAATAAATTATATTAAAACAACTAACTATTTAAATAAAAAGTCGATTTTAAACAAGAACGTAGTGTTTTTTCACTATTCATCAAAAATTGAATGTTTTTAGAAAAATACCAGAAATTCACCTGAAGCTAATTTTGACATTCCATATCAAAAAATGAAGTCCATTTTGAAAAATAAAATTTATAAAATTTTTAAAAGTAGATATTAATATTCATAACGGCTATTTTGATTGGTCTTGGTGTGTTAAAACTCAAAGTTATGTACAACACAAGCTACTGCATTATTTGAATGGAAACGTATCATGGAAGCTTGGTGTATTACATTCTCCCCTCCTAAAAATAATTTTGACCTCGAAATTTCTTGAATATTACATCATAAAAATATTTGGGTGGTTCTTCATCATAACTTCCTCGGGTTCCTATGTTGCCTTTTCCGTCTTATGGTTTCTCCATAGAACTTTAATCAGACGAGTCGTCCGATTTCTCGGCACTTGTTCTTTGGTATCAAGAATATTGATAGGCTCTTCAAAATATGACAGATCAAGTTCCAGTTAAATTTCCTCATATGTGAGTACATGTGTTAGGTCAGGCATGTATTTTATCAATAGTGATACGTGGAACACATCATGAACTTAAGAGAGACTTGGAGGTATTGTCGAACGATAAGATACAACTCCAATTAATTCTATAATTTTGAAAGATCTGACGTACTTGGGACTCAATTTACCCTTCTTACTGAAATGTATAACACCCATCCAAGGAGATACATTCAAGAAAACATAGTCTCCTACTTGAAATTCCATATCCTTCCTTTGGTTATTGGCATAGCTATTTTTCCCACTTTGGGTTTCTTTGATGTGGGTTTGGATAACCTTCACATTTTCCATTGTTTCCTTAACAATTTTTGGGGCTACATGTTTTCTTTCAACGACATCATCCCAACAAGTTGGTGTGCGACATCTCTTTCTATATAACGATTCATATTATTCCATCTGAATACTTGAATGTAAGTTGTTATTATATGAAAATTATACCAGAGGTAAATATTGATCCCACATACCTTGAATGTCAAGTGAGAAATATCTCAACATGTCTTTTAAAGTTTGAATAGTCTATTCTGATTTTCCATCGGTTTGAGGGAGGTATGCAGTGCTCAAACAATGTTTAGTATCTAGGGCCTTCTGAATACATTTCCAAAATCTTGATGTAAAATAGGGATCACGATCAGAAACAATCGATATGGGTACTCCATGAAGTCTTACAACTTCAGTAATATATATTATTTCCACACATTCAAGTGGTAAATCTTCTCTTATATCCAGAAAATGTGCTTCCTTGGTAAGATGATCAACAATGAATCATATCGCATCATTCCTTCTAAGAGTCTTTGGTAGCCCCATGACAATTTTCATCATAATATTATCCCATTTCCACTCTGGTATGGGAAGAGGTTGCATGACTTCTCTAGGCTGTTGCCTTCCAGCTGTCACTTGTTGACAAACCATATATCTTGACACAAAATCCACAATCTTCCTCTTCATGTTGTCCCACCAAAAATGTTCCTTCAAATATCTATACATCTTGGTTCTCCTAGGGTGTATAGAGAAATTGGAGCTATGAGAATCATCCAAAAATTCTCTTTTTTAGATTAGGTATATTGGGAACCCCAATTATCTTCCCAAATTTTAAAATTCAATCATCATATATGAAGTCACTCAATCACCCATAATTTACAGATTTATTCTTCTTTTAAAACTCCGCGTCATCAGTCTGAGAACTTTTTATCCTCTCTAGTAAAGTGGTTTGGAAACCATTTGAAAAAGTATCAACGTTTCACCTTCAATGCTTATTCCTATATCCATTTTTAATAGATCCATGAAAATAGGATCCCTTTCAACTCCCATATTTTTCAAAACTCCATGATCATTTCTCTGCAAAGATTCTTCCACCTTATTTCCTTCCCCGGGTGGTAGTGTATTGTGAAATGATAGTCCTTGAGTAGTTCAAGCCATCTCTTTTGCCTCATGTTGAGTTCTTTTTGTGAGAATATATACTTTAAACTCTTTTGATCAGTATAAATCTCACATTTTTCACCATAGAGATAGTGTCTCCATATCTTCATAGCAAATATTATAGCTTCTAACTCAATATCATGAGTATGATAGTTTTGTTCATGAATTTTTAGTTGTCATGATATATAGGCAATAACTCTTTAATTCTACATAAAGACACGATCGAGTCCATTCTTTGAAGCATCACTATAAATAATAAACCAAACGTTCACTGATGGTAGAGTCAAGATAGGAGCATTGACTAATCTTCTCTTCAGTTATTCAAAACATTCTTTAAACTCTTTCTTAAAAACAAATTTAACCCCTTTACATGTGATCTTGGTTAATGGGTTAGCCAACTGGGCAAAATTCTGGACAAAATGTCGATAATAACCTGTTGAACCAATAAAACGGTATACCTCAGATATACTCGTTGGTGTTGGCCATTCTTGGATTTACATGGTCTTTGAAGGATCAACATAGATTCCATCCTTAGAGACAATATTTTCAATAAAAGAAATCTCTTGAAGCCATAATTTACACTTGTTAAACTTCCCATATAATTCATTTCTTCTGAGGGTTTTTAAAATAGCATGAAAGTAATTTTCATGATCTTCATATATTTTTGAGTATACCAATATATCATCATTAAATACCACTAAAAAGTCATCAAGATATTCCTTGAAAACATTATTCATTATATCCATGAAGACAAAGGGTGCAAAAGTATATCCGAAAGGCATTACTGTAAATTTGTAATGCATGTACCGGGTTCGAAATGTTGTTTTTGGAATGTCTTCCTTCTTCAAACACAACTATTGATATCCAGATTGAAGGTCAATCATTGAAAAATATTGAACTCCATGATTTTGGTCAAATAAATAATCAATTCAAGGTAGGTGATACATGTTCTTTATTGTTATATCATCGATCTTCCTGTAGTCAATGCACAACCTCATAGATCTGTCTTTCTTCTTAACAAAAAGGAAAGGGGCTCCCCATGGAGAAACACTAGGGAAAATAAATACTTTATTACTTAATTACTCTAGTTCTTTCTTTTGTTCCATTAATTTCATAGTGGCCATTCTATAAGGGGTATTCGATATGGGCCTTGAACCAGGAATTAAATCAATGGAAAACTCAATTTCTCATTCTAGAGGACATCTAGGTAAATTCTTTGAAAACACATCAACATATTCTTGTATAATAGGTACTTCCTCTATTTGAACATTCTTTTCCTAACCCATAATTATTTCATTATATTCCTCTCCAATAATTGAATTTAGTAAAGCTACATGGGTGGATCTAGATAAGAATCCGGTGGTGATGTTTCTGCTCTAAAGATAAGGTACTCCTTATCATCATAGAAAATTGTAACCTCCTTATTCCTATAATAAATTTTCCCATCATGTTTCGAAAGACAATTCATTCCGAGGATTTTATCATATTCAATAATGATTATGATGATGCGATCAGTATATAAAGAACATTTATATTCCTTAATATGAATTGATTCAAAAAACATTGTTGCGATGATACTTCCCTTGGGATTTTTGATTGACAAATCCCTTGTTATATCAAATTAAAAATATCTAATTTTGTTAGAAAATGGTGATGATATGAAATAATGTGATGATATAGAATCAAATAAACAATTAGATAATCTTGATGAACCCATTAAATTAGTTATCACCATTTATTTTGGACCTTCAACCTCAGTAGTTATGATCGCATAATCTTGGCATTGCTCTCTTGGCCTTTTCTGAGGTAAGTTCCCTTGGTGCTTAGGAAATTCATATGCATAATTTCCCTTTTCTCTAAAATTCTATCATTCAACATAGACATCCTCTTTTTTATCCTTTCAATCACAATTTTGGTGTCCTTTTTCACTACACTTGTAACAGACTCTCATTCCCTTCAGGCAAGTATCCGGGTGTTTCTTCCCACATTTACCACAGGATGGATATTCAAATTTTTCCTTCTTCCCCTTATTTCCATTTTCATATTGTTCAGAAGATATCTTTTTCTCTTTCTTTTCTTTAAAGTCGTATGACTTAAGGAATTCCTTTTCTTTCTCGATATCACATGAGAAAATATCTTCATACTATGAGAAGGATTGTGAGACTAATGATCGATGGAGAAATGGTTTTAACCCATCAAAGAATTGGTCAATATTACTCCTTGGGTTACATATAGAATTTCTCACATGACTTACTAACCTTGTAAATTTGGCCTTATACTAAATGACATTCTCATCCTCCTTTTTCCTTAAACTCAAAAATTTTCTTTCCATATCTGCTCGATGGTCATGAGGAAAGAATTTTTCTAATAAAATATCCTTAAACTCCCTCTATTCCATGTTCGATACTTATTTATAGTCCTTTGTGTTTTGGATTAATGACCACCATTGATCTACATCTCCCCTGAGGTGATAAACTACCATGACAACTTTTTCCCTTTCTTTACTCCCCAAAGTATGAAATATTTTCTCTAAAGAATTTATCCATTGCTCATATACTAATGCATTTGTACGCCCATTGATTGTTGGTGGTTGTTCCATCAAGAAGTGGTCCAACATTGATCTTTCGCGTTGTGGATCATGGTGCTCTGTACGGGTAAGGTTATTATTCATAACCTGAGTGAGTTTTCCCACTATGGTGATAAGATGATCAGCACCAGTTGAATCACTAGATCCACTATAATTTTCTTGAGTTAGAGGGAAATCCCTACATGTATTACATGTGTTGATATGGTTTCCATTCCTTCTACTAGGTGCCATTTCAAAACAATGGCATACATTATATTAGTTTATGAATCTCAATACATAATTCTGATCTTTTAAAACACTTAACATAAATTGAACACTTTATTGAGACAATCCATAATCACAAAAAATGTTTTCATTGAGGAGGTATATACTTATAAATCCTTCATAATGGTTTTTAAAGAAAATGTGAATTATCTTATTCATATCCCTCAGGAGTTTCATAACCAAGAGTGCAGCAAGACTTGTTTTCGTGTAACAGGATACCCCGGGTCAATCCCGAAACTCCTTGTCGGAGTTTTCACTTCTTAGTATATCTATTTCAGAGCCACCTCTACCTACTCATATCCAGACAGGGATGTATTTATTGGAAAATACACAAAATCTTTATATTACCAAAATCCTAGGAAGTTCTTCAATACTAATCCTCAAAGTCTATCTTAGGGTAATGTTCTCTAATCAGAGTTTATCTAAATCTTGCATCCAAGGTTTGTACTAAACTTCCAATGATACCAACTATAATGTTGAGACCCAAATTAGCCAGAGTCAGTGCATTATTACATAACATTGGCATGATCACAAGGGATCAAATCCTGAAAGATTGATCTGTTTATTTGCCTTGGATGTACTAGATACATTCATAAGTTTTAAATTACATTATAAAATGAAAAACTACAACAACATTATCTCTATTGAACACATTCATATCCCTTAGACTATCCATTCAAGTCAGTCATAATATAATTCCTCACATCATGGGAAAAATAAAACATATAAAGGGGTCATCTCAGATGCTCAGAAAGGTTATCAATATAGCATAAACATTAATAAATAAGTATAAACATTTAAGAAAATGTATAAGACTAAAAAATAGGCCTTTTAAACATAAAATTATGCATAATATGGCCAATATAAATATAATAATTCCATTCAGTTATTGACATGGATATTCTTGTAGTCGAATAATCACATTCAATATCAATAGCCAATTTCAAAATGATGGAATGCATAATTCCAGACATTATAACCACATTGTCAAGGCCTTGTACCAAGACTAAAAAATTATTTTCTCAAGGTCGTATTCCAATAAACTTGTTTTTTTAGGAGACCTACCAATCCATCTAGGAGCTATAGAGGGCTCCACCCATCACTTACTATGTCCAATGCATTCCTCATATGAAAAGTTTTAAACATAAAATAAACATTTGTTTTAAAACTAGCATATGAAATTTCAATACTTTATCTATAAACCATGAATGGTGTAAAAATAACACATCCATAGTAAAAAACTATCACAAAACCTTCAATACAATATGGAAGTTTTGTATCAAAATAAATCAACTTCAAACAATCTTAAAATCCATCAAAGGATTTTCACAATGATGAAATCAATATTATTTCAAATAAAAACCTCTTTTTATTTTGAAATCATTTAAAATTGATATAATTATAAAAGAAAAAAATTATTTTGAAAATATTTTTATAATATTGTATGGTAAGCTTCGATGATGTTATAATGGAGTAAAATAGCTGCACCCGCCGTATAAGTTAAAAAAAGACATTTTTACCTTAATTTTGCCGAAAAGGTCATAGAGTGCCTTGTTTGGAAAATGACAGAAAGATTCATTTCAAAACATATATAGTCAAATAAGGGTATAAATTACTTTAAAACACATTCTATTAAATAGTAATAATGTTTTTCATTACGTTTTTAAGAAAACAGTGATGTGGATGATAAAGAGGTCCCAGTAGATACTTACCTATTAACAACCTCAGATAAGTAAAGAGATTGTAGAATTAACCATTACCTTGTACTTTTCCTTAGTCGATCATATGTGAAACTACTATATAATAGTTAAAACATTGTAATTAAATTATAAAAGAACTATATACATAAATATGATATCATATATTGTCCTCCAATATTGCTTTGTTAATAATATTTTAGTAGTATCATCATTTCGGGTGTTAACTGATTCGTTTTTATTTATATGATGGGTTATGTAAGCCATGTTTGCTATTTATAGGATGTATTTGATTCATATACAGAATTATATTATGTTCATAAACATTATTTTTAATCATAAAATGAAAATTTTTCTTTAATGATTACGATGGGGAATTAATCTCATCGCGTTCGTGGAGACGGTAATCCGTCAGTACGCACGAGCGAAAATATCATTATATTGAAGATGAAATGGTATGTAATTGGATGGTATATCATATATAAAGAATAATTAACATGTTTTATTTATTATTTACATCAGTTATACTCATTATTATACTCATCCAAAAAAATGAAGTGTTTTAATAACAAACTACACCACGATGTGCAGATGGTAATCTGTACGTACGCACATATGGTGACTTTGTAATTTATAGTATGGATAGAATAAAGAATATGGTTGTACCATATTTATAAAAACATCACAGCATGTAGAAGGTACTGGGTTTATTATTTTGGTAAGGAAACAACAATGAAAGTGGAAGTGGAAGAAGAAAAGAACTTGAAAGAGTCTGTTGAAATTATTACCTCTTCTTCTGGTGTCTCCTTTTGTGTTGATCAAAAGGGCTCCTTATGTTGGATTTATGATCAAATTAGGGACTCTAGGTTTATGTGAGGAAATTTGGGAGGATATTTGGGTAGGTTTTGGCCAATCCAAATGACTTGGGAGGTGTGAAATTAAGATAAGGGAAGTACCCTTTTATAAGAGAGGTGAGAGCCACTTTAGGAAAAGCTTGAAATATTATTTTATAATAAAATCATTTTCAGTTTATAATATCTCAAAAATGATTTATTTAGAGGATAAGGTGGTGATGGATCTAAAACCTCTCAAAAATATGTTTTAGAAAGGTTTTGGTCACCAGATTAACCTTATCTTTTAGATTTAACTCTAAGTTAAATAGTTATACATTTACCATGTCTCTTTGTATTTTTATATTGTATGGTTAATAAACTTACTATAAACTGCCATGAAAACCCCAAGTGGTTAATTATTAATATATCTAACCTTATTTTATTCTTTTGGTCAATATTTATATTTTTAGGATTATTATATCAATTAATAATATAGTATTTGTTTTAAAAACTCAATTATGTCAATTTTGACACTATTTAGTATTTGATTTTTTTTCAAAGACGTAAAAACTTTATCACTTAAAATAAAATTTATTTAACAAATAATAACATGTCATTTTAACCTATAAAATAAGTTTAATTCATCAGAAGTCTCAATTTACATTTATTTGGATATTTATAATATCAATTATTTTAATATTTCATTAATAAGGTAATTATTGCATCATCATTGTGTCATAAATAAATTAAATTATTTAATGTATAAAAATTATAAATAAAAAAAATTATGTATAAAATATTTTTATATTCCTAATGAATATTTATAGTTGAATTTATATTGATTGTAACCCTGTATTAAAAACGGGTTTGTTATTAAACATTAAATTTAACACTTTTAACTATTCTTTAAATGAAATAATATTAGATGTCATAATCTAATCCAAGTGGACCAAAATGATCATATTTTATTCCTAAGGATTTATTTGGCCTAATTAAAATTATCCAATTGAATTAGGACACATGTAAGGGTAATAATAATATCATTTTTACATTTAATTTCCCTATTTACTTTTAACTGTGGTAAATAAAATTCAAAAGTTACTATTCACAAAAAAATTATTTTCATCTTATTGAACAACATTTTACATACTAATATTAACTGTGTCTCTTGTATTTTTTAAATTCAACTCACAGAAGCAATAAAAGTTTGTTTTATGCAATTTTTTAAATGCTCCTAAAAGGTGGGTAAAAGACGGTAAAAAGTTCATTAAAATTTTATATATCTAAACTTATTATAAAATGAGTACAATGAATTACATTAAACATATGTAGGTATTATGTATCTACTTTGACCAAAAATAAATTAAAAAAATAACTAATTATTTAAATAAAAAGTCGGTTTTAAACAATAACACATCATGTTTTACTATTCATCAAAAATTGAATGTTTTCAGGAAAATACCAAAAATTAACCTGAAGCTAATTTTGATATTAGGAATCCAAAAATGAAGTCCATTTTGAAAAATAAAATTTATAAATTTTTAAAAAGTGGGTATCACTATTCATAACTGCTAGTTCGATTTTGTCGTGGTTTGTTAAAACTCCATGTTGTGTACAACGAAACCTACTGCATTATTCAAAGGAAAATGTAACATGGAAGCTTGGGGTGTTACACTCCCCCTTTTGGGATTATCAAAAATAGTAAAAAAGTAAATAAGAGAGTAGATAAGAATATTTCATAATGCATTAGATGGATAAAAAAGTGTCATTACAAATAATAAGAAACCGAAATATAGAAATCATCCCTATCAAAAGATAGTGTTCATTTTTCTTCAGCACCAGTTATCTTCTCTTTTACCTTTACAGAAACATCACTACAGGCCATAGGAGTGGAGGTAGAAGTGGAATAATGAAGGGAAGAAATTGACAGAGAAGGTAGAGGGAGTCCTTCAAAAATAGAAGGGGCGAGGTAGGTTTGGTGGATGATTGAGGCAATAGTCGGTCAAGGATAATAGGTATGATCTGACTCAGAGCCTGAGATACAGACAAAGAAGTTGAGGCAAGGGAAGAGGATTAAAAGGTAAGAAAACCAAGTATCAAGGGTGCAGCTGCAGGATCCACAATAGCATTACTATATACATGAAGATAAGGACTCAAAATCTTCATGAAGTCAGTAATGATCTCACAACCATATTGAATCACTTTTTCAAAGTCATCCTTGTTCTATATGAATTTTTCCAACAAGGGAGTGAAATCCATAATATTTTGAACTTGAGTTTTGAAATCTTGAGTGACATGAAGGATTCTCAAATTCTCTAAAAGGTACTTGAAGTGGTTTTTCATGTCATTCATTGAGAATATCCTGTTGAAGTAGATGTCCACCTTCTTAGTAATCTCCTCCTGAGAATCATTTTCAATTTTGGAATGAATTCTCACCAAATCAAGAACTCTATCACTATTCTGGAAAACCACAGTTTGAGACTCTTTGTCGTATGCACTGAGCATAGATTAGAGTTCTTCTTGAACAACTGTTCTGAGAAGATCATTGTCCAAAGAAGGTTGAGATGATTTTCTAGAAGTATTAGAAGTTGTTATACCAGATGTAAGAGACTTAAGTTGATTTAAAACTTTATAGAAACAACCCTTATACTAATCAGTCAACTTGTTATGTCCAATAACAAGCTCATGCATCTCCTGAAAAATTTTCTAATTTCTTTCAGCCACCTTGTCAGCTAAGGAAGTTAGATTAGGTTGAATTAGGGAGGCTACTTATTGTGGAATTTGACTACTAATATCCACAACAGTATGAGAAACAGTTTTGGTTTGGATTTAAGTTCTCTTTTTACAGCTTCAACCATACCTCTAAGAGGCTTAACTTCATCAAATAACTATTTTTTCTCAACTCTGACTTCTTGAATTTCATGAAGCATTTTTGGATGAATCTGCCAAATAATTTTCTCTAACAACAGGGCAGCATCTCTTTCACTCAATTTTGTCGTAGGAGTAGGTTGAGTATGCATGAACTTTTCAACCTCAGAAAATAGGGTATCTTCAAAGGCTTTCAAATAATCTTTACTAACCAAGATTTAAGGTTCTTGTGAAGGTTCTAGAATAGGAGCTGAGATAGGCTTAGGTTCCTTTGTAGCTTGAACATCAAGAGAAGATACTGGTTTTAATTGAAACACAGTAGATAGATCTATAACTTTCACTGAGGCTTCCTGAGAATCATTCACATAAAAATATATAGGAAATTTATAACATGTATCCATAGAGCGTGAATCAACTAGATTTGGCACTTCAACACTTTCTAGATGCGGGTGCTGCTCCCTATCAACATGTGCATCTTTCTCAGGACTAAGAGAACTATATCCTTGATCTGATTCCAAGATTTCATCCCCATTAGCCTTACTCATTTCCTTTTTAGCTAATTGAAAGCCTTTCTCCGTTCCCTCTTTAGAAAATGGGATAATTTTAGGAACAGATTGTTCCTCTAGGTGTTCCTCAAGAGCAAATTATTTCTCAAGAGAAATATCTTCTTCTAAATGTTCTTCCATAACAGCCTTTTCTTTTTCAACTACAACAGATTCTTCCATAGAGGTAGGTTCTTCTAGTTCAAAAATCTCTTTAAGGATAATTATTTATTTATTATTTATGTCTTGGATAATAGGTTCAATTTCTTTCTCATCTAGGATAGTTTTTCCTGTAGGTATAATATCATCTTCTTCTTCTTCCTCATTAGAAAAGTCCATGATTTCATCTAGTTGCAAACTAGGATCAGAAATATCCTTAGGTATTGAAGAGTGTTAAACTGGGATTAACTTTTCATAGACCCTGTCATTATCTTACACCCATGATTGTATCTATGGATTCTAAATGATTTTCATTCTCTTGACTATAAGTTTTGAAATATAACATTCATAATCTTTAAAGAATTTATCATCTGGTCCGACCAACCCTTTTTCATGAATCTTAGCTAAGATTAATCATGAGTAGAGCATGGGGGTTTACTTGGAGTTTGTCTTGATCAACTCACACATGTGTAGTATAAAATACTTGAATAGTATTATCTTGTGTCCATTATTTATAAGATGTCTAAAAAATAAATCCTGATACTTGAGTGTAGAAAAAACACTTTTTCTAGGGCTAATCAAATTCTGAACAAATTTAAAAAGAAGTCTTGTTTCACCATCTAGATTAGCAGTTGTAGATCTTCTCTTTGTTTCATTTCCAGTTAATCTTCTCAATGATTCTTCTAAAACAAAAATCTCACGTGGATGTGGAGGACCTCTCTGGTAGTCCTCACAAATACCCTCATGGGGTATCCTCAGGCATGCAGCCCATAACCTCGAAGAAAATGTACATCTCTGGCCATTGATACAACTTCTCACAACAAATCCATATTCTGTATCAAAAAATAATTGAACATACTGATAATACTATGCAACTAGTTTTTGGTAAATCAGTTTATCTTCCATTGTGAATGAATTCAACCATCCTTTCCCTCTTAAAACATTCAATAATAAAGTTTTATATGATAGAATCCACTTGGGAAATTTTCCATTTCTGGAACCACTATTATGTTCACCAGATTCGGATTCAAAGGACCTTTAGGAGCTAACTTTGGTTATATTTTCATCTTATTCGTAGATCTTTGCTTCTCAAGAGTTCAAGACAAAGGGCATTTCATCCTAGGAATTCAATGAAGGTTTGAGAGAGAGAAAGGTAGAAGGAGGGGTTATAGTTAAAGAGAAGAGTGCTCAGGTGAAGAAGGAGTGAAACTTATTTAGTTTTATCATTTAGGGATGTCAAGCATCATAAAATCAAAAGCGTGGAAAATTATGAGAATAAAATAATTAATTACCGCAATACGGGTTATAATATGTAAATAAAACAATATAGAATATTTACGGTGAGACTGTAATCGACTATCCAGGTGATACCATAATTGGCTTTCAAGGTGAGACCGTAAAAGGATTTCATGGGGAGACCGTAACTGGATTTCATGGTGAGACCGTAACTGTGTGATTTATCAAATGCGCGACAGTATTGTTGGAGACATTAAGTTTCCCGATAGTAACCTATATATAGTAACTGTGAGATAGTAAACATGAAACAACAACTTTTAAGACAGTAATACTATAGAACTGTCAGAGTTAGAAAGTAATCTTACAGCAGTTACTTGTGAAATCGTAAACTGTGAAACAGTAAGCTGTGAAATAGTATACTTACTACTTAAGATTTATTATTCCCAATTCAGGTATGATGTAATCTGTTCATTCAAAATTTAATGGTTTGGTGAATATATGAGCGAACTGATATTCAGTTCCAAGGAATTCCAAAGTGATGTAACCTTTTTTATAATGATCTCTCAAAAAGTGATGTCTTACATCAATATTTTTTTGTCCTAGAGTGTGAAACAATATTTCTTGATATATTAATAGATCTTGTATTTTCACAATTTATAAGTACATGCCTGAATTGATATCCATAATCTAGTAATTTTAGTTTCATCCACCAAATATGTGCACAACAACTACCAGCAGCTATGTATTTAGCTTCTTCAGTAGATAATGCAACATAGTTTTGTTTCTTACTACACAATGATACTTGTGACTTGACTAAAAAGTGACATGTTCCAAAGGTTCTTTTTCAATCTAACTTAAAACCACCGAAGTCAGCATAAGAATAACTAACTAACTCAAATGACTTTCCTCTAGGATAGAACAGTCCTAGATTGGGTGTCTGCTTGATGTATTTGAAAATTATCTTAACAACATTTAAATGATATTCATTAGGGTTTTATTTAAAAAAAGAACACATACATACACTAAAAATAATGTTATTTTGGCTAGTTTTTAAGTATAGTAAGCTTCCAATAATTTCTCAATAAGTGGTTTGATCAACAAATTTTCTATCTTCATTTAGATCCAGCCTTTAAGTAGAACTCAGTAGAGTTTCACTACTTCCAATGCTATCCATGAAAAAAAATAGAATATATCTAGTATATTTTCTTTGATTTAAAATAATTCCATCATTATTTTGAAAGATTTTAAATCCAAGAATGTATTTTAGTATACCCATTAAACTCATTTCAAATTCATTTATCATCATTTTAGAAAATTCAATACATAAATAATTTTTTGAAGATCCAAAGATAATGTCATCTACATAAATTTGAACTACTAAAACATCAATGGAAATTCATTTTATAAAAAGGGTAGGATTAGCAATTCCTTTTGTAGAACATTTGGAAAGAAGAAAAGTACTTAATCAATCATAACAAGCTCTTGAAGCTTGTTTTTAACCATATAAATCTTTTGATAATTTAAAAATATGATTCGGATAATGAGGATTTGTAAAACCGTGGGGTTTCTAAACAAAGAAATCCTCAGCTATATACCCATTTAGGACTGAACATTTAACATCCATTTGATATAGTTTGAAATTCAGATGTGTAGCATAATAAAGCATAATTTTGATGGCTTCAAGTATATATACGGGTGCAAAGGTCTCTTCATAGTCAATTCCTTCTTCTTGACTATATCCTTGTGCAACCAATCTATCCTTGTTTCTAACTAGGTTATCAGTTTCATCTACCTTATTTCTATACACCAACTTAGTACCTATGGTGAAGGTGTATTTGGTTCTGTCAACAAGTTTTCAAACTTAATTCCTTTCAAACTGATTATGCTCTTCTTTCATATCCATCACCCAAAATTATTCATTGATAGAATCAACATTTTTTTAGATATAGGTTGTGACAAAAAGACTTGATGTTCAACCTAATTTCTAAGAGAAAATCTAGTTTGAGTTCCTTTATATAATCTCCTACAACAATATCAAAAGGATGGTTCTTAAGAGTACTAATAGCTCTACAAAAAGAAGGACTAGTGATTTTAGGTTCTTCAACAGGTTCGGTTTTATTGTGATGTGAATCTAAAGAATTTCAAGAACTTGATGTTTTCACATATTCCATTATAGAATGGTTACAGTATTTTGAATTTATGTCTAGATTCAATACATCATCCTCCAGGTTATCTAGAGTATTCTTTGGCTCATGTGGATCTTATTCATCAAATTTTACATGGATAGATTCTTCCTCACATTTAGTTCTTTTTTTGAACACTATATAGGCTTTACTAGATATTTAGTATCCTATTAATATTTCTTCATCACTCTTGGATGCAAATTTATCAATATTTTCTTTATTATTAAGGATATAGACATTGCAACCAAATAATTTTATATAGCTCACTTTTGGTTTTCTATTGTTCCATAACTCATATGGAGTTATTTTAATAATAGGTCTAATCAACACTCTATTAATAATATAACATGTTGTATTTACAGATTCAACCCAAAAATAAATAGGTAATTCATATTCACTAAGCATGTTTCCAGCAATCTCTTGTAAGGTTCTATTTCTTCTTTCAGCAACTCCATTCTGTTGAGGTGTTCTAGGGGCAGAGAAATTATGACTATAGCCATTTTGAGAACATAAATATTCAAACTATAGATTTTTAAACTCGCGACCATGATCACTTCTTAAGGATTTAATTCTAAGTCCACTAATATTTTCTACAGTTTTGGCATATTTGGTAAAATGAGAGTAGGATTTACTTTTATGAGCTAAAAATAAAGTCCAAGTATATCTAAAAAAGTCATCTACAATGACATAAACATAGTGCTTTCCATTTAAACTTGAAACTCTAGATGGTCTAAAAAAATACATGTGAACCAGTTCGAGAGGTTGAGAAGATGACAATTCTTTCTTTGGTATGAAGAAAATTTTGTTTTTCATTCCCTTTTGACAAGGATTGCACACTTTATCATTTGCAAACTCAAGTTTGGGTAGGTCATTGACTAAGAATTTTCTAGTTGGATTTATAAGGAAGTGAATATTACAGTTTCATAGTCTCATATGACAAAGCCAAGACTCTTTGTGAAATACACGTAATCATGAAGCATTTTGAGAGACTAAAGAATCTAAGTTAACAGAATATACATTTTCATTTCTTAATGTAGAAAACACTAATTAATTTTTAGAATTGGAAACATTGCAAACATAATTTTCAAACTTAACATGAAATCCATCATCACATAGTTGTGAAATACTAATCAGATTATATTTCAATCCATTAACAAAAAGTACTTTGGAAATTAAAATTGTGTTAGATTTACTGATTTTTCCAAATCCAATGATCTTTCATTTGGCATTGTCACCAAATGTGACATGTCCACCATCAATTTTTATTAAATTCTTGAATCACGAATAGTTCATGTCAGGTTTCTTGAACACCAACTGTCTAAGTACCATATGCTTTTACAAGATCTCTTTAAGAAACATTCCTAAAAAGTAGTCCAATAAAAAAAACTTTTTGTACCCATATTTGTATGGGTCTAGTAATATTAGTGACTAGTTCTTTTGGAACCCACATCTGTCTCATAGGTTTCCTATAAGCATTATGTAAAGGGCTTGACAAATAAACTCTATTTGGTCCAGAAAATCTCGAAATAGTAGGGAGTGTATCATAACATGAACTAGATGAAGGTTTTGCAGAACTAGGAGTAAATCTATGTGTCCTAGACATAAAAAAAATAATTTCTTCCAAAATATATTTTACCAGGTCGATAGCCATTGTCGGTAGTATATTTAGGAGTAATCTATTTAACTATAATTTGTACCTAAAAATCATTACCATTAGTAATCCTTTCAATATACTTTTTCAATTTCTCATTAGATAACTTTAGTTCATTATTTTCTTTGAGTAGTTGGGAATTTTATCCCTTTATACAGTAAGTTCAGTTTTAAAATTTGAGGTAAGAGTATGTTGTATCATTAAATATTTGTATTTCTTTTTTAGTTCATTACATGTCTATTCAAGCATATTTCAGTACCTGAACATTTCTTTATCAGACATATTTTTAGAGTCACTATCATCTCAAGAATAATAGGAATTGTGTATAGGATATTCCAGTGTTACCTCGGATGTGTTTTTCATAAAACACGTATTGGCTTTGTTAGCCTGTTCATCATGTGAAGATTTTGAGTCACTTGAACTGTCCTCATAAACACTCCATGTTGCATTTATTACCTTTTTATACATTCTATATTTTTCCTCATACTTTTTTTGTACATGATCTTGGGACATTCAGCCTTTACATGTCCCTTTCACTTACATTCATAGCGTACTATCTCATCAGAAATGTCACTTCTTTTCCAATCTTTCTTCCAGCTTCCTTTTTGATCATATCTTCCCTTGAAGTTAGGCTTTTTGAAAAATTTCTTATTCTTGTAAAATCTATTAAACCTTATGGATAATTGAGCAATCTTCTCGGCACTGTCATGTGATGATTTTTCACTGTTGGGAATTTCTACAGAGATGTCCAATTTCCCTTCATCTTTGTGTTTAGAAGTGGTGGTATTAAATGCAAAAGATTTTATTTTAGGTTCATTATCCACTTCCTTGTTAACTTTCATCTCCTCTTCATACATCATAAGTTTCTTAATGAGTTCTTTTACTGGTAACTTGTTAATGTCACATGACTCTCCAATATAAAAATTGTTCCATCTCCATCTGTCAGGTAGGCATCTGATAATCCTCATAATTTTTTCATTGGTAGTAACTTCTCTTCCAAGAGAGATCATTGTGTTTAAAATTTCATTGAAACTGAGATAAATGTCAGAAATAGGTTCATCGAGTTTCATTTTAAAGTTATCATAATTAATAGTATAATTATTAAGTCTCATTTATTTCAGACTAGAAGTTCATTTATGTGAAACAAACAAAGTATCCCAAATTCTATGGGCAGTTTTACATGGATAAATTAAGTTAAATTCCTCATATCCCAAAGAGAAATATAAATAATTCATGGCTTTGCAATTGATATTGTAGGAGTCTTGTTTGGGCCATTCCAAGCGATTCTGTCAGTATAAAGAATCTTATACTCATCTATAATTGATGACCAAATTTCAAAACTCATACTTTCTAAATACATTTTATATTTAATATTCCATTGGGAGTAATTGTTTCCATTAAATAATAGTGGTATGTTGGTTGCAGCACCTTCCACACTGTTATCCATAATAAATAAATACTTTGAAAGATCTAGAAATTTAGAATTTACAGAAATTTATGGATCTTTAAAGTATAAATAAAATCGTAGTTGAATAGGGTCAAAAATTAAGTCTTAACTGAAATAAAAATAACCTTTTATGCCAAATGTTGGTCGGAGTAGAGTACTCAAGAGGGGGGTGAATTCAGTAGCTATAAAAATTTCTATTTGAAAAGTATTATTATAATCTTCCTTAATAAAATTAAATACGGCCCATTTAATAAAAGTAATAGAGTTATGAAAGTTTGATTGCTTAAATAGATTTTATGAAGATTGATTAATTCTCAATAATCTTAATATTAGTTATTTATATTACTTTTGAAGCTATTCTAGTAAGGAAAAACAATTATAACTTCACTCCAAGATTAACTATCAAAGAAAATTTATTGATTTCTGAATTATATAGTAAAATAAAGAAAACTAATTTAAACAACACTACATAAATAAAACAAGTTATTTAGTCTCAATATGAGACCTAATCCACTCCACTTGGTGATCACCTACCACCAAGCATTTTATATTAATAAACTTGATCTCCACCCTGGATCGGGGTAAACAACTGTACATAGGACTGCCCAGGTCACATGACCTCTTCTACAATTCTTCTTGGTCATAAACTAACAGGTCACATAAGGACCTCTTCCAAACTTATTAGTGGGTGTAATCATGTATAAAAAGATATGAGAGGAAGGATATATTGTATACTTCATTTTAGATAAGGAGACAATGCGTGTTTTTATACATACACACACACACTGCTCAAAGGCTAAAAACAATACACAACAAAGAAAAAATTATGAGATGAGGTTAGAAGTTCTCTAAGTTTTATTCTATGCAAATATGGACTTATAGGATGAAGAAGATGTTGGAATAAATTCCTCTTGTGGAAAACAAAGTATTATAAGTCAGATTAATCTGGCTTGTGTTCTTCGTGCAGTTGATAGTGTGATGATGTTCTCGACTCTGATCTATGGTATCATAGTAAATTTTTCATTTGTTCTTCAGATGTAATAAGTTTCATGTGTTAGTTTTTTTCTCAATAATTCTCGTGCTTCTTCGTTATCACACGTGCTTGTTTCTCTATCCTCTATTTTTGTTTCTATCAATAATTTTCTTTTCATTGCTGGAGTTAATGTGTTGGAGCTAAAAGGATGCATGTATTCTTCACCTCGTACCTCATACTTTCAGGTGATATGTCTACAAAGAAATATTAATTATGTACATGCATTTAAAACACTCAAATATTATTGTTAGAAATTAAATTGAATAACGAAAAAATAGATTAAATAAAAGTATCACAATCAGTCTGGAAACAGTGTCTTCATAAAATCATGTCTCCTTGAAATGGTGTCTCTTTATTTTCCTATGAGTAGTGAGACAGTTATGATGGTATATATGTATAGAGATCAGGAACTAGTAGCACAGATGCAGTGTTTGGATCACAGTGTCTAGCCATTTGCCAAACATCAAACGGTGTCTCATCACGGAACTAGTTTCATAGACTTCAATAGATCTGAAGTTGGTTTCAGTGTCTAGTTGTAGTGTGTGGTCACAGTGTTTGGGTCATGGTGTCTGGGTCACGGTATCTGGTCATGGTGTATGGGTCACAGTGTCTGGGTAATGGTGTTTGGGTCATGGTGTCTAGGTCACGGTGTCTAGGTCATAGTGTCTGGGTTATGGTGTCTGGTCCTTTTCCATAAAAACATAACCAGTGGAAGACGCAGAGTTTCTCAGACTTAGCCAAAATATATGTATACCAAATTAAACAGTTATATACACAGAATTATTTAAACTTAATCATTCATAAAATAAATTCATTATAAATTAAATATAATTTACACAAACAAACATGATTTTAGAAATTATGATCATGGATTGGTTTATTTAAAGTATAAAGAAACCAATAATATTTCAACATGATTTGAGATAGATTAAACCAGATTAACATGTTTTACAGGATATATAGGACTTGTGATCATTAAAACATGATTAACACTTGAGGAGGCCAATACATTCATTTAATAATGATATGATTTCTCTAAATCCCTCTATATTTAAACATCCACCCTCTAAAAATCAATAATAATTGTATCTCTTTAAATCCCTGAAATTAACCAACCATGAATACCTTTTGAGCTGACATACAAACCATTTATTCACAGGTCAAAAGGGTGTTCCCGATTCCTATGGGGTGGAAAAAAATTATTGGGCATCAAGAAACAACTATTTGTAATTATTTCACCCAAAATATTATAATATAAAACAAATAACTCTATATAATCCTAAATGGATAAATAAAATAGTACATCCTCAATTGTAAAAAAGAAGATGATACAAAAAAAAATACAAGAACATAATGTAAAACAACAAAACTACCGTAACACGTATCTTGGAGGTCTACAACCACCCCAATTTCCCAAGTCACCTTCACATGGAAAACCAATAATTGAAAAATAATAGAAGATAATGAAAACATTAGGACAAAGTAAAGAAGAATGAAATTTTTAAATAAAAAACATTACATTTAAGGAGTGAGCTATAGTTCCTTGTACGATACAAAAAATTATCCTTTTATATTTATCTATAAAAAAATATACATGATAGTTTTAAAACAATAATAAGAAAATATGTTTTTTATGTTATAAATAAATAATTGGAACCAAACCCATTTCTAAAATGGAAAAAATCTATAAGCCGAGTAATTAGTAATGCAAAGTCATAAACAATAATTTCCCCTTTTAAAACCCATTCATGATTCACAATAGAATCACATACCAAATCTTTTTTTAAAAATACCCATTTTTATAAAATCATTGGAAAAAATTTCCCAATAAATGGTTAATAATTCATACAGAATTTATGAATTAGTATCATGTATAATAAAATAGTGCATATACCTGAGGAAATATAAGAACAAAAAAATCACCCCATAAAAATCAAGAATATATGATAAAGGATAAAAAATTAGAAACTCTTATTACAAGTAACGATCAAAGGATCAGAGTCATATATAACTCCTTAATGTCATGTTTTGATTTCATGTGTCATGGGAAAGTCCTAGATTTATTAGTGAGTCCATAAAACACAATAAAAAACCATGTCTAGCTGCATGAAAATTTTAAATCTATCAAATACACAAGATTACTAGCTTCGTGCACACCCACCTCCTCAGAGAACTACTCAATCCTAAATCTAAATTTTCTAGGGATATTAAATTAAGGGTGTGAATCTAAAAAATAATATCCTAAATCTAGGGTTCCCCAAAAGCAATCTAGGTTTCCTATGACCAACCAAAGTGGTGAGTGTGATAACAAATAAAATTGATCACCACAGGGATCTATCATGACATCCTCAAGCACAATCATCATTAAACAACATATATAGCTCATATCCCACCATCTCCCTCAAGATCCTTGAATTTTTAAACGAATTTTTCAACACTCTTCATCATGTGCATTAATAAATATTCCTCAAGTATGAGTATACATTTGGGGTTATCCAATATTTTTCAAGACAATACTCTTTACTTTATAGAACACTTAATGGGACTTTACGTAAATCCAAATAGATAATCTAACCCTTTATGTATTTTTTAAAACATCTCTCTAATCCATCCATTTTCTATGGTCTTATATTTTCTCACTTCTATTGAAAAAAACATCAAAGAACCAACAAGGACATTAATAAAATGACATGAAAAATATAAACAATCCCATTAACGTTTTCAAATATTATTTTAATAAAACTTGTAAAAAAACCATCACATCTTATCCTCCAAATTAATCTAATAATAACATTCATGGGAAATAACATATTTTAAAGAATTCACAAGATTGTTAAATGATTAACATATTTCCCTCAAAATGATGCTTTTAATTTTATAAACTTTAACTGCCTATTCCATAATAACAAAAAATCCATTTTCAGAAAAAAAAAAGAATTATTTTAAATGTCAAACAGACCATGTAAAATAAATTTTTCAGAAAAAAGAGTCCATTTATTCTTCAAAATTATTAAATCACACATAGAAAATTTCAAATTGAATAACCATTAATTTAAGAACCCCATGAATCATATGAAGAATGAATATCATAAAACACTTATGTGTAATATCTAGGATCAAACCATAATTAATATTAGACGTGTCATCTCTAAATGAAAAACCTGATTCATGGAAGTGATTGTAAAGACCTGGAAATTCCAAATAATTGTTTTTAATTATATGGTTTTAATACGAGTTTGAAAAAATTGAAGGCACGTGATTCCAAAACTCGGTGTGCCCAAAACAGAATTTTGAACATTTTTTAAGGTATGTTCAGTAAACATGTGAGTGAGAATGTCTAACCTTTAAAATGGTCCTCTGAATTGAAATCCAAGGGCATAGTTGATCTCACAGTTCTAGGACTCACTTAAGGAAGGTTCAACTTCGACCAAAATTGGTCGGGTGAAAATTTAGTTTTGAAGACTTTTTGTAAGGATAATAAAATATCATAAAAATGTTATTTTAAATTTCCTACTACTTCTTGATCGACGGTTGTGGGGACCACAGAGGTGGTAAGACATTTAATAAAGGATATTAAATTCCCAGTCACACATAGGATTTGTAACCACCCCTTGTTTAATTAGTAGGTTCATTAATTACCTTAATTAATGAGCCCTTAATTGAATGGATGTTTGATCACTTTAATTCATCCTTTAGATTTTAAAATCATTGGAATAGGGGAGAGGGTGGAGGATTGGTGGAGGAACTCTGACGAAGCATGGATTCTTAACCCTTCCAATGCAGAATGGAAGCTTGAACAACGTTGTTGGGGGAAACGATCCGGGGTCGATGAACACCGGTGACTTTAAGAACGAGAACTCTTCTCTCTTTATGACCGTGAAATCATCCAAAAAATCATGAGGTAGGGGGTTTTTTATAGATTAATTCTAAGAGTTTGAAGATGAATTAATCTTACCCTTGTTATGATGCTAATATAGAGGGCATGGGCCAAACGAACATGACTCGAACCCTCCGCTACTTTCATCTTTGTTGTGTTCTTCGTGGGCAATCGTAAAACAAAGTGCCAAGATGGACCCAGAAGCCACGCAGTTTTGGAAGCATCTTGGGAGGCCTGTAGGAACTTTCAAAAGAGAAAAGGGACCACCGGAGCTCACACGGTGGCCCGTGGAAGACCCGCCGGCGTGGCACCAGCGCGGCGGTGCTACTGACCAGCACCATTGCGAAGGGAGTGACCGGTGCTCGCCAGCCGTGAAAGGGGGATGTGCCTCACGGCACTATGGTGGACCAGTAGGGGAAGCCGGCTTTCGGTCGGCTATGTTGGCAGAAGGGTGGCATGCCATCGAATGCCACAGATGGAGGTCGAGGCCTCGAAGCCGCAGTAGAGGGGGACTCATGCCCTGCGGGTCTCGCGGACTGCTAGGTAGTGTGACGTGGCATCATTGGTTGAAGATCTGAATAGATCTTGAGCTGTTCGGGAAGGAGGGGTTGCGTGACCTCTCATGAGGTCGTGCCCAATTGGTAGGCTAGTTCAGTCCGTTGTCGAGCGGGCCGAGCTCGCCGGGGCCCAGTTGGTTTGGGATAGGCCAGTCCGCGGCCCAGCTAGTTTTGGTCAGGCCGGGTCGGACCAAGTTCGGACTCAAACTGGGTCTAGGAGACCCGAATAGGGTTGGGTCAGCCCATTCTGGGTCGGGATAACTGGGTCGGACAGGACCCAGACCATTTATGGCCTAGTATGGCTTAAAAGGTAGTATCTTACAAACCAGACATCTGTTTGAAGATCCGTCTGTGGAATTGGAATCTTTGTAATAATATGGTCATTTTAAGATACTCCACCTACATTTTTAAGAATGTTGGAGTAAATCCAAGTAGGATCATACCTGAATCCAACCGGTCCCTCTGCACTGAAATGCCTATAACTCTCAGACCAGGCTTCTGGTTGACTCGTCGTCTATTATGTTGGAACCCTTATGACATGATGGATCATTGGGTTAGGTTTTCAGGGGACTTCGTGCCATTTGATGTACGATCAATGCCTTGAGTATTGGATCCCCCTTGAATCAAGAGTACTATGTATGAGAATCCAGTAGCTGGTTGAGATGTGAAGAATGAACAGTGATCCTATGTGGATCAACACCTTGTGATCTTGTGTGGATTAGAACCTAGTGATAATATGTGGATCAACACCTAGTGATCTTTTGTGGATCAGTATTGAGAAATACTGTGTCGATCAGTAGTATAACCCCTGACAAAATAAGATGATCTAGCTTTATGACTAATCATCTGTACTTCTGTACATAAGTTATACCTAGTTTGAGCAGAGTCTTTGGCTATATAATTGGTGATTGAGATAATTCTTTTTGGTTTTCCTTAGTGGAATTCTGAGAGACCTTTACAAGTCTCGGGGTCCCTATAGGGTATTTTTATACTCAACCCTGAAATGGATTTACCCGTACCTTGTTGTGTCTTGTGCAGACAAAGAGCTTCTCGACTAAGACTATACGATCCAGGACCATGTGGTACATGGAGGTGACTGGTTGACTTGGACAGATATGGAGAAGAACTGTGCCAACCCTTCTGGTAGGATCCTTTTTGGATGATCTCATGAACTTTTTTCTATTTTCTATTGTAGTTGTATATTTTTATTTAGGCTTGTATTCTAGCCCCTTTACTTTCAGTACTTACTATTACACTTAGTTGTGGTTCCATATTACTCTTCTATTGTGTTTTACTTTTGCATAGTTTACCCTGCATGTGTGTGTATAGGTTTTGAGGCAATGCCTTCCCATTTTTAGGAAATGACTTTTTGAAGCTAGTCACCGACCCCTAACCTATGGAAGGCGGGAATGGGTTAGTCATGGCACGGGCCCCAGAAGACGGGTCATGACAAAGTGGTATCAATGGAGTCAGTTCTACCAAAGAACTAAGACTCAGATCATTCCAATGGAGAAATAATGTTAACTGTTTTGAGCATGCTTTTCAGTTCGGGGATTCCAGTGTGGGAGCAGTGGCCTACGTATCCATAAACCAGGACCCTGAATTCTGATTTCTGACTCAGTACATAAAAATATTGATTGCATGTGCTATGGAAAGGTTTTTACTTTTGATATCTTTTGAGTCAGCTCACCAGGTATAACTTTTCTGATTGTGGTTCACCTGTTTATTTTCAGGATTCCGCCACATAGATAGCCAGCCAGGATTCTAGAGAGAGTACACGATGATGGCCCACCAAGCGAAATGGATTCAGTATAGGGCCCTCTTACTGTGTTGGCACCTTCAGGTGGTGTACCAGCAGCATGACCACTCAAATGGAAGCAGTATTGACCAGACCCACTGACATACTATGTTCACCAACTGATCATGTTGTATGAGTTCCAAATACAGAGGCCTCTGAGGTTTTAATGAGAGAGAGATCCTCAGGTAGCTGAGGACTAGCTGGAGGGTGTGGTATGGTTTTTTTCATAGTTGAGATTCCAGCAGATCAGATGGTGATCCTTGGTGCTAACATCTTCCAGGTCAAAAAAGTGAGATAGTGTAGTATAATGCTTCAGATGTATGAGGAGGTGACAATCTCCTGGTTAGACTTCGATACCCTCTTCAGGGCGGAGTTCTTACCAGATACTTTATGGTCAATACGTATCCAAGAGCTGCTTCACTCATAGCAGGGAAACCTATCATTGGCCTGACACTCAGTGTAATTCACTAACCTCTCACGCTACTCCACCGACATGGTACATGAGCCAATCTTTATGACCCATACCATTGAGAAGGGTCTCCAGCTAGAAATTAGAGCATCGATGATATCACTCAATATCCCGATGTAGGTTGGAATGATCGAGCGAGCATTATTGGTAGACAGATTCTTAGCTAAGTAGGGACCGATGGTGAGATCCACCCCTGGATGATAGGTAGTCGATCCATCTGCATCAATTATTAGGCAGATGACATAGAGGTCCAAGTAGGCCAGACCTTTCGGTGGATGACCCCAGGATGTAGGGTGGGAGGTATGGAGCTCACGAGGAAGAGGAGGGCTTATGAGGACTAAATCCGACTACTATTGCGGTGGACAGGGACACGTGGCTCGCGATTATCTGACTCCCCACATAGATGATCATAAGATGATTGAGGGAGCACCAAGGTAGGATCCAAGGTTCGATCATGGGGGGTCCGTAGGGTGGTAGATGTGGCAGAGAAGAAGGTCGTGCTGAAGGTGGTGGACGATAGTTTGAGGTTCTACCAACACCACCCCAGGTGGTCCACCCCCACCACACGGAGCAGGTGGATAGGAGAAAGCTCAGCTTCAGGCGGAATAATCCTAAAACCAAGGTGCTCTAGCGATTATTATAGGTATGATCTGTGTATATTCCACCCTAAATTCAGTTCTTATTGAAACAGGTTCTAATCACTCTTTTATTTCCATGACACTCGTTTAGAGCTTGAAGTTTCTGATGGAGACTTTGGCTCGATCCTTAAAATTAGAGACTCCTATGGGATAAGATTCTATGATTACACACTAGTTCAGAAATTATGAGATCACTCTATGAGGTGAGAGCTTCGGATGGGATCTCCTAGTAGCATCTTTGAGGCCTTAAGATGTCATCTTGGGTATGGACTGGCTATCCACAGTCCATTTTCAGATTTACTGTATTAGGTGAAAAGTACAGTGTGTCCATAAGGATGGAATCATGTTTTCCTCCACTGGTGAGATTGAAACCTTTAGAACATAGGATGGACTCTCTCGGAGGAGGGTTCAGTCAATCACTCATCAGTTGGCTAGCCTTACCCTCAGAGCTATTAACGTGAGGAGTCCGAGTTGTCCTGTGGTGGTGGAGCAGTATGTTGATGTCTTTCCTGATGATGTTACATGACTACCTCATCATAGAGAGGTAGACTTATACATTGACATGTACCTTAGGACAACACTGATATCTACTCCAACATATCGGATGACCCTCACGGAGCTTCGTGAGTTCTGGGTAATGTTTTAGGACTTATAGAGGAATGGGTTCATAAGGCCCTTGTGCTTCTCCATGAGCATCCCAGATTTTGTTCGCCAGGAAGGTAGATGGGAGTTTGAGGCTTTGTGTGGATTATCAGTGCCTTAATCTTGTGACTGTAAAGAACAAGTATCCACTCCCAAGGATTGATGATCACTTTGACCTACTAAAGATATCTTGATGCTTTTTTAAGATAGACCTCATATCAGGCTATCATCATCGAAGAGTACGAGATGAGGATGTAGCGAAGACAACATTCTGATGTCAGTATGGCCATTATGAGTTCTTGGTAATGCCCTTCGGCATGAAAAACGCTTCAGTATTGTTCATGCGGCTCATTATTAGGATCTTCCAGCCTTACCTCAATCGCTTTGTGGTGGTCTTCATTAACAACATATTAATATACTTGGCATCAGAGGAGGAGCATGCCACGCACCTACAGATAGTTCGGGATACACTCTAAGAGCATCAAATTTTTGGAAATCTCTTCAAATACCAGTTCTTGATATGGGAATTCCACTTCCCAGGGCACGTTATCTTGAAGGATGGAGTTGTAGTGGATCCGGCGAAGATAGAGGCAGTGCTTGTTTGGGATCCACCTAGGAGTGTGATCGAGGTGTGGAGTTTCTTGGGATTGGTTCGGTACTACCAGATATTCGTACCTGACTTATCTAGAGTTGTGACACCCTTGTAAGAATTCAAAAAGAAGGGAAATACCTTTTTATGGATAGAGAGATACCAGCAGAGTTTTCAAGAGCTGAGGCAGAGGTCGATGTGTGCCCCCATCTTGAAGCTACCAAAAGAGGGCGTTGAGTATGTAGTCCACTACGATGAATTAGGGTCTGTACTAAGTTGTTTCTGATGCCAGAGTGAGTAGTGATCGCCTACCGCTCACGGTAGTTGAGAAAACATGAGAAGAACTACACTACCCATGACCTGGAGTTATCAGTACCGGTTTTGTGCTAAAGATGTGGAAGAACTACTTGATTGGTGAATGGTTTAGTGTTTACTCTGATCATAAGAGTCTCAGGTATTTATTCTCATAGAAGAACCCGAACCTAAGAAATCAGCGATGGGTGGAGTTCCTCTAAGACTATGACTTTGAGATAGTATATACTCTTGGGAAGGGGAACGTAGTAGCATATGCACTCAGTAAGAGGTCTGGTATACAGTTGCTGAGTGAGGTGATAGAGTATCTAGGCACATTGTAGATATCCTTTATAGATAGGGATAAAGCATCTTACCTCCAGTACATGATAGTTACTCCCCCTCTCCTTCATCAAGTTAGGGAGGCATAGATTGGGGATGTAAACTGTGAGGCATGACATGCTCATATATCCTCATGACATGATCCTAATTGAATTTCTGAAGGTGGAGAGCATGTCATCCTCTTCAGAGGACACACCATGGTACCAATGATGATACGAGAGGAGGTGTTGAGGGAGTTTCATACATCCCCTTTAGTGGTACATCTTGTTGTTGTGAAGATATAATAGGACCTCTAGTATTAGTACTAGTGTCCAGGGATGAAGAAAGTAGTGGAGGAGTTCGTATCACGATGCCTCACTTGTCAGCAAGTGAAGGTCGATCATCAAGTACCAGCGAGCTTAGCTCAACCACATGAGGTACCAGAGTGGAAATGGGATGGTATATCCATGAACATTGTGACAGGGCTACCATGTACACCCAGGGACCCCGATTCTATATGGGTTATCATTGACCTAATCAACAAGTTGGTCCACTTTCTACCCATCCTGGAGTAGGGATCAGTGGAGGTCTTGGAAAGCCTCTACATACAAGAGATTTTGCAGCTTCACGGGGTTCCATCGACGATAACCTCAAATCATGATCCCTGTTTTACATCCCGCTTATGTAAGGGGATTCAGGAAGCATTCGAGACTTAGCTACACTTGAGAACTTCCTTTAACCCTTAGACATATGATCACACAAAGCGTACCATATAGACAATCGAGTACATGCTTCATGCTTATGTTCTCTATTTGTGCTGATGTGGGAAGGACCACCTTCCACTGGTGGAGTTCGCATACAAAAATAGTTATCACTCCAACATCAGCATGGATCTATTTGAGGCCATGTATGGGACAAATATTAGATTACCTCTATGATATACAAACCCAGGGGATTCCACACTTATGGGTCTAGAGTAGGTACAAGCTACCACATAGATGGTGCAGATCATCCAGGAGCGGATGAAGACTGCACAAAGCCGGAAGAAGTCTTATGCCGACAGGATATGGAGACCCATAGAGTTTGAGGAGGGTGACCATGTCTTCTTATGGGTATCACCCTCTATGAGGATTATAGTGGTTTGGCCAAGGCAGAAAGCTATCTCTATGGTTCATCGGACCATTCCAGATCCTCAGTAGAGTACACGAGGTGGCATACTGTCTAGATCTTCCCCTACAGATGCACTAGGTGCTTAATGTTTTTCATGTGTCGCAGTTGAGGAGGTATGTGCATGATCCATCACATGGGAGCATGAGGATCAGATACATGGTAATTACCCCAATTTGTTCCCCAAATTTAGTCATAGCTTTCATGGAAGAATATCTCTAAGGTGGGGAGAATTTAAAGACCCAAAAAAAATTATAATTTTTTTTAAATTATTTGGGATTAATATGAGTCTGCAAAAATTCAAGGCACTTGATTCTGAGACCCAGTGTTCCCAAAATAGAATTTTGAACTTTTTTTAAGTTATATTCAGTAAACGTGCGAGCATGAATTTATGACTTTTGAACTGGTGCTTGGAATTTAAATATGAGGGAATCGTTGAACTCGTAGCACCAGTATTTTCTTTAAGGAAGACTTATCTTCGACCGTAGTAGGTCAGGTGAAAAGATATTTTTGCAGACTTTTTGGAAGGATAATAAAATAACATAAAAAATTTATTTTAAATTTACTACCACTTACTGAGCGATGGTGGTGGAGACCACATAGTTGGTCATGTATTTAATAAAGTATATTAAATTCTCATTAACACATAGGATGTGTAACCACCCCGCGTTTAATTAATAGGTTCATTAATTACCCCAATTAATGAGCCATTAATTGAGAGGATGTTTGATCACTTCAATTCATCCTTTAGATTTTAAAATCATTGGAAAAGGGGAGAGGGTGGAGGATTGGTGGAAGAACTCCAACGAAGTGTCGACACTCAACCCTTCCAACAAATAACAGAAGCTTGAACAACATCATTGGGGGAAATGGTCTGGGATCGACGAGCACTGACGACTTCAATGAATGAGGAAACTTCTCCCTCTAGGACTGCGACGTCATCCAATAGTTCACGTGGTAGGGTTTTTTGTCTTGATTAATTCTAAGATTTCGAAGATGAATTAATCCCACACTTGTTTTGATGCTAACGCGGAGGGTCTGGGCCAAACGAACAAGACCCAAACCCTATTCCACTTTGATCTTTATTGAGTTGTTCATGGGAAACCAGAAAATATAACAGAAAGATGAACCCAGAAGACACATTGCATTGGCAGCATTCCGAGAGTCCCTTAGGTGCATTCAGAAGGGAAAAAGGAACACCATAGATCACCCAGAGGCCCGCAGAAGACCTGCTGGTGTGGCGACGCTGGCGAATAGTGCTCACTTGCCGTGGAAGGGGGCAGCTCCACTGTAACGACCCAATCTTTTGAGTAGTATATTAACTTGCTCTTAATGATTTAATAAGATGTTAATGGTTAATACAGAAAGAGGAGTCCATGGATTCATCCAGTTGACTCGAACCTTATGAAGCCCACTTATCAGAGCTTGGGAAGGAGGTAGCATCTGTGGGCTTCGCTTTGGACCAAGCCCAAGCCGAACTCTAGCGTGTCAAGCTTGAACGGAAACGCCTGCGGGAGAAGTTCAAGTTAGTACAGATTACTACTAGGGCAATGTTATTTGAGCCTCCCTCAGATTCTCTCACCATAGCACACCTTACACTTAGGTCATATGCCGGTGTTATAAGGGGTTATGTGATGAGACCCTAGCTTCTTTGTGTAATCCTTTGGGATGAATGAATTGAGATTTCTTCCTTTAGTGATGTTTTTGAAATTTCAAATGTCCGGATAATTTTAGGATGTATTTTATTGATGAATTTTGAAAAAATGATATTTTAAAATATTTATGTTAACCCTAAATAATTAATGATTTGTAATGATTTTCAAAAAATGGCCTTCTACAAAAGTTTTCAGTAAGAAATTTGGAGTCTAATAAGATCAACTTAATTTTTGATGAATAATAAATTATGAATAGTGATTTTGCACTTAAGATTAGTAATGTGACCAAATAGATTAGTAATTTCACTCAAAGAAAGTTTTAATATAATTTAGACACCTAGATTATGTAATGTGATTCAATAAAATGGGTAAATAATGGTTTCATAAATTATTAGTCAAGTATTAGTTTTTTCGGGTGAATAGTGTTTTTTAATTAAAAATTTAATTAAAAATAATTAGAAAATTTTTTTATAAAAAGGACTTTATTTTTGAACTCAGAGCATCGATATTATGTTATGGTAATTTTTGGGGATTTTTCTGAAAAAAAAAACGAATTCTCGATGAATAGTGTTTTTATTTAAAAATTAAATTAAAAATATTTAGAAAATTATTTTTATAAAATAGAGTTCATAAATGTAATTAGAGCATCGATATTTGGTTAAGGTGAAATTTTTGGATTTTTCTGAGAAAGTTGAATTTTTCAGTGAATAGTAAAAATGCAGTTTTAGGGTTTCGGTATGTTTAATGACATCATAATTGTGTCATGATGATGTCATGAGATATTTTAAGGGTTGTCCGGCCAAGTGTGATGAAGTATTGTTTTCGGGGCCCCATGTGGCCTAACTCCATGGTAAATTCCAAGGGAGAGCACATGGTTTTGAGAAAAGCACTTGTGAGGTGTCCCTTGGCCATTAATGCCTTGTCCCCTCACTTTCCCTATAAATACCCACCCTTTCCTCCTTTATTTTTCACTCCAAACTCTCCCCAAACGAAGTTCTGGTCTCCTTACCTCCCAAGGAGTCCTCCCAAGGTTCCCCCAAGCCCCTAAGGTCCAAACCTTTGAGTTTTAAGAGTTACGTTTTAAGGTAAGGGATCTGACCTCTCTCTTTCTTTTCATGTAATCTCTTTTATGTCATTCCTTTTATGCTCCATATTATTTTGTGAGAGGATGTTCTTTTATATTCCTCTTACTTCCCTTTTCATGTTTATATGATTAGAGATCCCCTCTTACTCTCATCATTTCATTTTATGAAAGTTTAAGTGACGTCGTTAGGCTGTCGAATTTTTAAGGAATTCTTTCACCCTTCTCATTTTTCAAGTTCGATTTTCATGTCAAGTCTTTCAAGTTCCTTTTTATTATGTTGGGTTATGATATCTATATCTATCATACTGATATATTATGATCATATGATTAGAGACCCTATTTGATCTTGTCAAATCTTTTTTTTATTGAAGTTTAAGTGACGCCGTTAGGCTGCCGAATTTTCATAAGAGAAATCTTATTTTTGTCTCACTTCCATGTTTTTCATTTCATATGGTATATCTTTAAAATTTAATTACCATGTTCTTAAATCCCTTATATTCTGTCCTCCTACTGTTTTATGGATCATTTATGATTGGGTGACCCATTTTCCCTCTCTTTTCAATGTTTTCTAAAACCTTGTAACATAGTCGTTATGCTGCAGAATTTTCGTCTCAAAATGCCTCTCTCTTTTCTCAAAATTATTTTATATTATAAAGTGAATACTCAAAGCTCTTATTTCTACAAGGGTATTCACATATATATCAAAATTTTCTATTTTAAATTCTGGGATTTACATACATGAAACCCGCTTCCCCTTTCCGTGGGTTTAAAGTGACATAAAGATCATGTCTTTAAAGCAGTTTTTAAAACATTATGATTATGAAATGAAACCCATTTCTTTTATGCTATATGGGTTGTTTATGAAATGATTGATGATTATATATGTGGCTCACATGATAATAAAGAAATGTCAAGGGTGCGCCCAGATAGAGCTCCAATGCATTGGGTAAAGACTTAATCTCTAGAGATGACTTTTTAGACTGATACCTTGGTGAATAACCTTGGTAAATTTTAATGACACCTTGGGGATGGACCTTGGTGAAACGAAATGATTGTCAATATTGAATGTTGCAGTCACATCTTCAAGTTATGAAAAATGTTATTTTTATTATGATGTATCTCATGATTTCTTTCTCATGCCTTAAAGTTCTTTTCATGTCCTTATTGAAGTATCTCAAGTTCACATGTAAAATGTTTCTCTTGTTTCCCTTACTAGGCCTTCTGCTCACCCTTTCTTTTGATGTATGTCCCCAGGTAATGAGATGCAGTAATGAACCTAGGATGAACTTAAGGATAATCCTTTCAAGTGTTTAAGAAGAATGTTTTATGTTCTTTTCATGTATTATGTTCCTTGTTTCCAAGACACTAAACCTTAAAGATCCTCAGTTCTGTGTAATGAAATGAAAGTTATGTTATAAAAAGATGGGATGCTATAGTTGGTATCAAAGGATGGTTTAGTTATTTGTGGAAATTAGGATATAAAAACTTTAGGAAGAACCCTATAGAAAAGTTTAAATAATGGAAAACTTCCTGGTATTTTGGTAAGTATTGAGTAAGTGGTTTATCAAACAAATACATCCCTGTCTGGATATGAGCAGGTAGAGGCGGCTCTGGCACAGATGTACATAGGGGTAAAACCCGAAAACACCGCTTTGAGCTAGACTCAAACGGGAAATGGTGCACGATAACGGGCCTTGCTGCACTCTTGGTTACGACACTCCCAGGGGATATGTTTGGTTAATCACAAGATTTTTATGAATCATTATGAAGGAATTATAGAGAAGTGTAATTGTCTAAGCATGAAGTCTTAGTTAAAAGATTCATAAATGAAATAAGTTTCTCACTAAGGTTTTATTCTTTCAGAAAATGGCGGGCAATAGGAGGAACCGTGCCGATGGTGACCGCAATGCACCATGTGCTGACGGCCCTCCGATGGAAGCCGGAATGGAAACATTCATGCGAATGATGAACCAACTCACTCAAGTTATGAGTAATAACTTGAATCAGGCTGAGAGGCCGACCTCACCATGAAGGGAACAACACTCTGTTGAGTCCTTCATGCGTCAACGACCACCATCATTCAGTGGATCTACTGACCCTTTGGTTGCAGAACAATATATAAGCTCCATTGAAAAGATCTTTTCTGTACTCCTTTGTTCGGAACAAGAAAAAGTCACCCTTGCTGTTTATCGCCTAGAGGGAGAAGCTGATCAGTGGTGGTCACTAGTCAAAAACACGAATCCTAGAGGAGAGATGGATTCTATGGAGTGGAAAGAGTTCTGGGGAATATTCTTTAACAAGTATTTCCCTCATTCCATGAGAACGAGAATGGAGAAAGAGTTTCTCGAGCTGAAGCAGAAGGAGAATGAATCTGTCGGAAGCTATGAGATGAACTTCACCCGACTTTCACGATATACCTCTAGCTTTGTCATGGATCCAATGTGAAGGTTGATAGATTTTTCGGTGGGCTGAGACCTCATCTGCGGAAGAATTTAGCCAACCAGGACTACGATAGCTACGAGGAGATCGTGCGGAGTGCAATGAAAGTCAAGCTAGAGTTTGGTGAGACATAGTGGTCTCATAAATCTAGTGAAAAGAAGAGATCGTTGGAGCCTAGTTTAGGTAAGACTTTTGATCAGGGAAGAGGTGGAAAGAAAATGCAACTTACCACATGCAATAAATGTGGGAAGAAGCATCCGGGGAACTGCTTGGTCGGAAGTGGCAAGTGCTACAAGTGTAGAAGAGGAGGCCATATTGCTCAGAATTGGCGTAGTGAGGTGAAGCCTCAACTCCCCAACACTAAAGATAGAGGAAAGATGGTTATGGCCTTACCTGAAGTCCATTGCTTCAAGTGTGGACAGCTTGGGAACTATGCTAATCTCTGTCCAAATCCAAGGGTAGTGGAGGGGAATCACCATCAACCTCAGCAAAGGCCAGGGGAGCAAGGTCGTGCTTTTGCTATCACAACGACTGAAGTTGAAGCTACGAATGACGTGGTAGCAGGTACTCTTGTTTTCCTCTCAAAACTAGCAAGTACTTTTTTTGATTCTGGTTCTACGCATTCCTTTATTTCCTCCAAGTTTGCTAAGAATATAGAATCAATCCCGGAATTGCTTGAGGTAGAGTTGTCAGTCAAGACTCCAAGTGGGATTATCCATGCATCAACAGTGTTTAGAGACTCTAGTGTTTACTTTAGTGAGCACAATCTTATCGCAAATCTAGTAGTCATTCCCATGTTGGAATTCGACATTATACTAGGGATGGACTGGCTCTCAAAGTATAATGCTAAGATCAAATGCATAAGTAAGGAAATCTCAGTAGTCTTGAATAAACAACCTACAGTTATCTTCCGAGGAGAGATATCCCGAACTGATCCCTATCTAGAAGCACCTCCTATGGCTTTCTTTATAGAGTTAATCGGTGATTATGAAGAAGGAAAAGGGAGAATACCAATAGAAGATGTTCCAATTGTTCAGGAATACATGGATGTATTTCATGAGGAGTTACCTGGACCTCCCCCCGAAAGAGAGGTAGAGTTCTCCATTGAACTCATACCTGGTTCTCAACCGATATCAAATACTTCGTATAGAATGGAAAATGTGGAGCTAGAAGAGTTAAAGAAACAACTCCAAGGCTTGTTGGAGAAGGGGTTTATCCATCCGAGTGTGTCTCCTTGGGGAGCACCAGTTCTCTTTGTGAAGAAGAAGGATGGATCAATGCGGCTATGCATTGATTATAGAGAACTGAATGGGATCACAGTGAAGAACAAATACCCTCTTCCAAGAATTGATGATTTATTTGACCAACTTCGTGGGGCTCAATTCTTCTCTAAGATTGACCTTCGATCTGGTTATCATCAACTGAGGGTGAAGAAGGAAGATATTCCAAAGACTGCCTTCTGATCAAGATATGGGAATTATGAGTTTACTGTTATGCCCTTCGTCTTGACTAATGCTCCTGCTATTTTCATGGATTTGATGAATAGAGTCTTTAAGGACTACCTTGATAACTTTGTGGTTGTTTTTATTGATGATATTTTGATATATTCAAAAAGTCGTGAGGAGCATGAAGATCATTTGAGGGTTATTTTGAAAACTCTGCGGAAGGAGAGGCTCTTTGGAAAGTTCAGCAAGTGTGAGTTTTGGTTACAACAAGTGGCTTTCTTAGGGAACATCGTAACCAATGAAGGAATCTCGGTTGACCCTGCAAAGACAATGGTTGTGGAGGAGTGGCCTCAACCCACAACAGTAACTGAGATTCGTAGTTTTCTTGGTTTAGCGGTATATTATAGGAGGTTTGTGAAAAACTTTTCACGGCTTTCTAATCCACTAACCAAGTTGACTCGAAACGGGGTTAAGTTCATCTGGACAAGGGAATGCGAGGAAAGTTTCCAAGAGCTGAAGAAGAGATTGGTTACTGCACCTATGTTAACACTACCCTCTATCGGAGAAAGATTCGTTATTTTTAGTGATGCATCTCTGAAATGGTTTGGGTGCGTCCTCATGAAAAATGACAAGGTAATTGCTTATGCATCTCGACAGTTGAAGATTCATGAGAAGAATTATCATACGCATGATCTAGAGCTGGAGGCAGTTGTTTTTGCTCTAAAGATATGGAGGCACTATCTTTATAGGGTGAAATGTGATATATACACTAACCAACAAAGTCTAAATTATATTTTCACACATAAAGAATTGAACATGAGACAAAGGAGATGGTTGGAGCTTATTAAAGACTATGATTGTTCAATTCATTATCACCCTAGAATAGAAAATAAATTCGCGGATGCGTTAAACAGGAAAGACCCTGTTGTTTTGGCAACAATGAGGATCCTAGGAGATCCCTTGATTAAAGATCTAGTAAAACTAGACATGGGAATTATAAGGAAAGGGACATCATCAACCCTATCCCAAATGATTTCTCAACCTTCATTACTAGAGAAGATCAAGAAGGCTCAAAAAGAAGATCCTTTACTGCAGGAGAAGTTGGAGGCTGTAAAAGATGGGAAGTTCCCTGATTTCAATATTGATCAAGAAGGTGTATTGAAATTTCGTACAAGACTATGTGTTCCATCTATTCCGTAGATAAAGAAAGAACTGATGGATGAAGCTCATAGATCTACTTTCTCTATACATCTAGGAAGCACTAAGATGTATAGAGACCTTCGTGATCATTATTGGTGGGATAACTTGAAGAGGGAGATTGCTGATTACACTACAAGGTGCCTGGTGTGTCAGCAAGTAAAGGCAGAACGACAACTTCCTAAGGGGGTATTACAACCGCTACCCATACCAGTATGGAAGTGGGATAATATCACTATGGACTTTGTAACTGGTCTCCCGAAAATATCCAAAGGAAACAATGCGATATGGGTTATTGTGGATCGTCTCACCAAGACAGCCCATTTTATCTCTATTCTGGAAGATTTCTCTCTGGATCAGCTTGCCAAGATATACGTGAAGGAAGTGGTAAGGCTGCATGGGGTACCACTATCCATCGTGTCTGATTATGACCTAAGATTCACATCAAAATTCTAGAGAAGTCTTCAACATGCTCTGAATACTGAATTAAATTTTAGTACGACCTATCATCCTCAAACTGATGGCCAATCTGAAAGGACTATTCAGACACTCGAAGACATGCTGAGATTATTATCAATGGAATTTAAAGGTGGATGGGATCAACACCTCCCATTAGTGGAGTTCTCCTATAACAACAGCTTCCATTCGAGTATTCAGATGGCACCCTATGAAGCTCTGTATGGAAAGTGATGTAGAACTCCTACTTGTTGGGATGAAACTGGTGAGAGAAAGATTCTTGGGCCTGATCTTGTGCAAGAGAAGTCAGAACAGGTTCATGCCATCCAACAACACATAAAGGATGCTCAGAGTCGGCAGAAGAGCTATGCTGACAATCGTCGAAGGGACTTGGAGTTTGGTGTTGGTGACAAAGTCTTCCTTCGAATTTCTCCCTGGAAGAGAGTCATGCGGTTTGGGAAGAAGGGGAAGCTCAGCCCTAGGTACATTGGCCCATATGAAATCCTTGATCGCATTGGAGCAGTGGCCTATCGTCTAGCACTTCCACCTAACCTATCTCAAGTTCACAATGTCTTCCATGTATCTCTCATGAGGAAGTACATACCCGACCCTTCGCATGTACTGAACCCAGAGGTGGTACAACTGGAACATGACCTCTCTTATGAGGAGCAGCTAGTGGAGATCTTGGACCGTAGAGACAAGGTTCTATGAAACAAGACTACCCACCTTGTGAAAGTGTTGTGGAGGAATCATAAATATGAAGAAGCGACTTGGGAGCCTGAGGAAACATTGAAGCAAAAGTACCCTCACCTTTTCGACTAAGCCTCAAGTATAAATTTCCGGGACGAAATTTCTTAAGGGGGGAAGAATGTAACGACCCAATATTTTGAGTAGTATATTAACTTTCTCTTAATGATTTAATAAGATGTTAATGGTTAATGCAGAAAGAGGAGTCGATGGCTTCATCCTGTAGACTCGAACCTTATGAAGCCCACTTATCAGAGCTTGGGAAGGAGATAGAATCTGTGGGCTTCGCTTTGGACCAAGCCCAAGCCGAACTCAAGCGTGTCAAGCTTTAATAGAAACTCTTACGGGAGAAGTTCAAGTTAGTAGAGATTACTGCTAGGGCAATTTTATCTGAGCCCCCCTCATATTCTATCACCATAGCACACCTTACACTTAGGTCATATGCCGGTGTTAAAAGGGGTTATGTGACGAGACCCTAGCTACTTTGTGTAATCCTTTGGGATGAATGAATTGAGATTTCTTCCTTTAGTGATGTTTGTGAAATTTCAAATGTCCGGATAATTTTAGGATGTATTTTATTGATGAATTTTGAAAAACGATATTTTAAAATATTTATGTAAACCCTAAATAATTAATGATGTGTAATGATTTTCAAAAAATGGTCTTATACAAAAGTGTTCAGTAAGGAATTTGGAGTCTAATAAGATCTACTTAATTTTTGATGAATAGTAAATTATGAATAGTGATTTTACGCTTAGGATTAGTAATGTGACCAAATGGATTAGTAATTTCACTCAAAGAAAGTTTTAATATAATTTAGACACCTAGATTAAGTAATGTGATTCAATAAAATGGGTAAATAACGGTTTCATAAATTATTAGTCAAGTATTAGTTTTTTCGGGTGAATAGTGTTTTTTAATTAAAAATTTAATTAAAAATTATTAGAAAATTATTTTTATAAAAAGGACTTTATTTTTGAACTCAGAGCATCGATATTACGTTATGGTAATTTTTGGGGATTTTTCTGAAAAAACGAATTCTCGATGAATAGTGTTTTTATTTAAAAATTAAATTAAAAATATTTAGAAAATTATTTTTATAAAATTTAGTTCATAAATGTAATTAGAGCATCGATATTTGGTTAAGGTGAAATTTTAGGATTTTTCTGAGAAAGTTGAATTTTTTAGTGAATAGTAAAAATGCAGTTTTAGGGTTTCAGTATATTTAATGACATCATAACTGTACCATGATGATGTCATGAGATATTTTAAGGGTTGTCCGGCCAAGGGTGGTGAATTATTGTTTTGGGGGCCCCATGTGGCCTAACTCCATGGTAAATGCCAAGGGAGAGCACATGGTTTTGAGAAAAGCACTTGTGAGGTGTCCCTTGGCCATTAATGCCTTGTCCCCTCATTTCCCTATAAATACCCACCCTTTCCTCCTTTATTTTTCACTCCCAACTCTCCCACAATGAAGTTATGGTCTCCTTACCTCCCAAGTAGTCCTCCCAAGGTGCCCCCAATCCCTCAAGGTCCAAACCTTTGAGTTTTAAGAGTTACATTTTAAGGTAAGGGATCCGACCTCTCTCTTTCTTTTCATGTAATCTCTTTTATTTCATTCCTTTTATGCTCCATGTTCTTATGTGAGAGGATGTTATTTTATATTACTCTTACTTCCCTTTTCATATTTATATGATGAGATATCCCCTCTTACTCTCATCATTTCGTTTTATGAAAGTTTAAGTGACTCCGTTAGGCTGCCGAATTTTTAAGGAATTCTTTCACCCTTCTCATCTTTCAAGTTCGATTTTCATGTCATGTCTTTCAAGTTCCTTTTTATTATGTTGGGGTATGATATATATATCTATTATACTGATATCTTATGATTATATGAGGAGAGACCCTATTTGATCTTGTCAAATCTTTTTTTAATTGAAGTTTATGTGACGCCATTAGGCTGCCGAATTTTCATAAGAGAAATCTTATTTTTGTCTCACTTCCATGTTTTTTATTTCATATGTTATATCTTTCAAATTTCATTACCATGTTCTTAAATCCCTTATATTCTGTCCCCATACTGTTTTATGGATCATTTATGAGTGGGTGACCCATGTTCCCTCTCTTTTCAATGTTTTCTAAAACCTTGTAACATAGCCGTTATGCTGCAGAATTTTCGTCTCAAAATGCCTCTCTCTTTTCTCAAAATTATTTTATGTTATAAAGTGAATACTCAAAGCTCTTATATCTAGAAGTTTATTCACATATTTATCAAAATGTTCTATTTTAAATTTGGGGATTTACATACATGAAACCTGCTTCCCCTTTCCGTGGGTTTAAAGTGACATAAAGATCATGTCTTTAAAGCAGTTTTTAAAACGTTATGATTATGAAATGAAACCCATTTATTTTATGCTATATGGGTTGTTTATGAAATGATTGATGATGATATATGTGGCTAACATGATAATAAAGTCATGTCAAGGGTGCACCCAGATAGCGCTCCAATGCATTGGGTAAAGACTTAATCTCTAGAGATGACTTTTTAGACTGATACCTTGGTGAATAACCTTGGTAATTTTTAATGACACCTTGGGGATGGACCTTGGTGAAACGAAATGATTGTCAATATTGAATGTTGCAGCCACATCTTCAAGTTATGAAAAATGTTATTTTAATTATGATGTATCTCATGATTTCTTTCTCATGCCTCAAAGTTATTTTCATGTCCTTATTGAAGTATCTCAAGTTCACATGTAAAATGTTTCTCTTGTTTCCCTTACTGGGCCTTCTGCTCACAATTTCTTTTGATGTATGTCCCCAGGTTATGAGATGCAGTAATGAACCTAGGATGAACTTAAGGAGAAGTCTTTCAAGTGTTTAAGAAGAATTTTTTATGTTCTTTTCATATATTATGTTCCTTGTTTCCAAGACACTAAACCTTAAAGATCCTCAGTTCCGTGTAATGAAATGAAAGTTATGTTATAAAAAGATGGGATGCTATATCCACACGGCGTCGTAGTGGACCAGCACAGGCGGCCGACATTCGGTCGGCCGTGTTGGTGGAAGGGCGGCACGCTGTCACATGGCGCAGATGGAGGTCACAACTTTGAAGCTGTGGTGGAGGGGGCCCTATGCCTTGTGGGTCCCACGTACAGTGAGGCAGTGCCATGTGGCATCTCTGATTGAAGAGACGAATGACTCTTGAGCCATTCGGGAAAAAGGGTCCACACGACCCCTCGTACGAGTCAAGCCTAGCCAGCGGCCCAGCTCAGTTGGTTTATGCAGGGCCAGGTTGGACCCGAACTGGGTCGGGTCAGCCTGAACCGGGTCTGAAGGCCCAGACTGGGACTGGCCAGGTCGGACCAGACCGAGACCCTTTCTGGACCAGTCTCTCATAAAAGGTTGTATCATACAAACCAGGAATCTGTTTGACGAGCCTTCTGCATCATTGGGATATATGGCATGATAGGGTCCTTTGGATATACTCCACCTAAGTTTTGGAGAAAGTTGGAGTATGTGTGGGTTGTATCGTACCCGAATCCAACCAGGCCCTCGGCACTAAAATTCCTATAACTCTCAGATCGGGCGTTCGGTTGACACACCGTCTATTGGAACCTATGGGTTGGACATTCTTCTCTGTGGGAATTCATTCCAGTTGAAGAATTTCTGATATATTGAAGAGCATATCTTTCTAGAAACAAGTGTACTATGTACGGGAATCCAGTGGCTGGCTGAGACGTGAAGAATGAATTGAGATCATGTGTGGATCAACACCTAGTGATTATGTGTGGATCACCACCTAGTGATCCTGTATGGATCAGCATGTAGTGATCCTATGTGGATCAGCACCTAGCGATCCTGTGTGGATCAGCACCTAGACATCATGTATGGATCATCACATATACATCTTGTGTGGTTCAGCACCTAATGATCCTCTATGGATCAACACGTAGAGATTTTATATGGATCAGCACCATGAGATCCTGTTTGGATCATCACTGAGTGATGGTGTGTAGATCTGCAGAAAAACCCTTGAAAGAATAAGATGATCAATCATTAAAAATAATCATATGTACTTGTGTTCTTAAGTTATACCTGATTTGAGTTGATTCTTTCACTTTTTATTTTGTGATTGAGATAATTATTTTTTGTTTTACTTAGTGAAATTTTGAGAGACCTTCAGGGGCCTCAGGGTCTCTAATGGGTATAGTTATACTCACCCCTGCACGGGATTCGCCCACACCATGTTTTGTCTTGTGTAGATGACGAGCTGCTCAACTGAGACTATAGGATCCTAGACCAGGTGATACATGGAGGTGACTGGTTGACATTGAGAGGTGTGGAGATGAGTTGTACCTACTCTTAATGTAGGATCCTTGGTTGACGATCTCAGGAGCTACTTTTTGTTTTCTGTTGTAGTTTTATCTTTTCTGTTGGGCTTGTATTCGGGAACCTTTACATTCAATACTTACTATTACACTTATTTGTGGTTTCACCTTACTCTTCCATTGTGTTTTACTTTTTCTTAGTATACCCTGCTTGTGTGTGTATAGGTTTTGAGGCAATTCCTTCACATTTTAGGGAAATTCCTTTCTGGTGCTAGTCACCATCCACTGGCCTATGGAAGGCAGGATTCGGGTAGTCACAGCACGGGCCCTGGAGGACAGGTCATGACAGTGATTTATCAATGGAACTAAGAATATATCCTAGAATAACAATTTAAAATCAACCCTTTTATGTACAAAAATACCAAGTTTCATATATTCTCTAGTAAAAATAAACCAAGATAAGATGATAGATCAATTATAATGAAGATAAAGACATATTGTAACAGGATTGTCACTTCAAATGACTCATATATATGCGATGATATATGGTTGTTATAGAAAACATTTCCCAAGAGGATCACATTGTTTGAGTTATTCATGTTTGGTTTGAGGGATTATATAAAAAATATAATGGGGGTCGCATGGTGCAGTTATGATGCTAACCCAATGCTGATTCATGTCTAGTGACACCAATGTCTAGAAGGTCACCACATAAGTTTATTTTTTCCACTACCCTTCCCACCATCTAATTAATAACCCCTACTAGATATCAAGTGTACCATCTACGTCTTTACAAACTATAGTTATAGGTACACACCTACCTCTATGATTTGGGTCATCCTCTAACTGATTGAGCCACTTGAAAACATCACCAAGATGTATTCTATTGATGATAAAAAACCAAGATATTAGAATTTTCCCCAATATGTTTCTTTTAATTCATAAAAATATTCTAGTCCAAAATATAAAAAAACAATCAGATACAAATTTATTTCCACACCAAACTCATGTGGCGTACGCTCTATAAAACAGAGGAATACTCACCCAAAAATGAAACACCTGGAATAACTCCAAAAGAAAATGTAAAAACCATTCCAAATAAAACTTAATAAAAACATATAATATCCCAAATAATCTCCATATAAAACACCCGTGACACCTAGGTTAAAAAAAATAGGTGAAAAATCAGAGACCTATAAAACGTCTCCCCACCATTTGAATATTCCCTTCAATTTTGGAACTTGAAAAGAACTCCATCTAAAAACAAGCCCCTTCATCCCAAATAAGACACATTTATCATTAGCTATAGAGAACCACCTAGAGAACATACCAAAATCAAAATGGAAAGGCACACTTAAAACATCCCAAAGCTACTAGAATAACCAACTACCTCAATATCCATCAATAATACAACTATCTAAAGTAATTCACAAAAACTAAAAAATCATTCTATGTTAAGAAAGGAATAGATGATAAGATTGGATTTCCTATATAGATACTTAACCAAATATGAGCTCATAAAAACATACAATAGAAAATATGGGTTCCATGTACATAAATAATCCACATAGTCCTAAACACATGAATATATCCAAACGTTTTATCCAAGTAAAAATGGAAGGATCTCAAAAAACCAGGTTAGAGAACCATATGGAAAACATGCTCAAAACAAGGGATATCATCCAAATCTTAAATTTTGGCCTTTAACTAAGAAGGAATAAATTATTGTATACTAAGGAACCAAAACCATTTCATATCATATCATACCCCAACTAAAGGATGAAACCCATTGGAGAAAAAATAAGTTATCCTGAATTAAAAAACCTAATATATTTAGAGGTTATTAGTATAAGATTCCAAACCATCTCCATAAAAAATTAATTGATTAATATAATTTTAAATTATGGATAACCATTCAGTACATCACATCCATAGATAGAAAAATATATATATTAAGTAAATATATCCATGATTCACAAGAGAAAACCCCCAATGATCCCCAATCAATATTATCAATGTGAACTAATAATTTTCAATAGGAAAAACTCAAATATTATTTCCTTCAATATTTTGGTAAATAAACTAAACCAACATCAAATATAGATATCAAATCCTCTAATGTGTGAAAAATTTCCACTGTGAGGATTTTGGATAGAGCCCTTTTTTCTAAAAAATAATATTATGTTGCAGTTAGGAGCTGATGTCGACTGACCAAAACATCCTAATTTTCTAACATAACTAAAAACACCTCTTGTGGTGACCAATTAATCCAAACTAGTTACAAAATCTCAAATATTTTACAAATAATCTCATTAAATGACCTAGTTCCCCGCACTAGAGACACAAAAGATTCATCTTCTTTCACTGAGCAGACTATGCTTTCTCAACCAACCTCTAAAATCAAATAGTCAATACATCTTCACCTAATAAATCTATGAAAGTATAATTATCCACTTCCTATCACGTTTCTATATCCATATAAACTGATAAAACACTTTCAATATCTATCTAATAAGATATTAAATAGTTTATTAAAATGATAGTTACAAGGTTTGTGTAAAGACCTATTTCAAAATAGATATACTTTATAGAGTCATTAGTAAAAATATAATTGAGAAACCCACCAAAAATTAAAATTTCATAGAAAATTCATCAACTGAACATTAACCTTCACTAAGTCCCGTAATCTTAGAAACATTCTCCTCCTTCACTTCCATATGGTATTTCAATTAAATGAAGAATAAAATGAAGGATTCAAACAACATTATTTCATGAAAATAGAGAGGAACCAAGACATTCCACTACTCTTAGTTAGGTCCTTAAAACATGGTAGAGGTAGACATGACCTTTTACACATTTAGAGTCTTGAGAGAATCCATTATTCCTTCAACTTCTTATATCCACTTCATTACCTCATGAGAACCTCGATCACCTTGATAAAATGGTCTATGATGATATTGTTAGACGTTTATGTGTTTAAAAGTCTGAAATGGATATTCCTCCACCACTCAAATCAAATTTTATGTAAATTCATCAAATTATGATGCCACATCCAAAAAAATGGAGTACAATTATTAAGACCACACTAGAGTAAGAACTTTCTATATTTCTTGGAAAACATTCATGGGGACAATTGTAGACACCATTAAACACATGATTGTTAACTCAAGAATAAGGAATAAATTAATAAAAAACACACATAAACTTAAATAATCCAAATAAATATTGAGACCAGTTTTATAAAAACATAATTTCTATAAAAATACTCATGATTTCATCTTTTATAAAACATAAAAATTTCTTTACAAAATATAATATTTTCATATTAAAACATCAAAATATAAAAATTATTTTCTAGATCATGAAACATATCTGATATTTTCAAAACATTAATCCTAATTTCCAATTTCAAACACATTTAAATTTTAAATAAACTACAAACCTAAAATTACCCTTCACTAAATAATTCGTTTCAAACATTACATAGAAGTATTTGAAAAAAAAAATTTGAAAAAAAAAATTTAACAAAGATTTTAGTAACTGAATATTTTTAATAGAATACAAATAAAACAAATTTTAAATTTAAAAAATGTTTTATATAAAGGATTTTAAATCAACACTAATGAGATTAAACAAAAACAACCAAAAAGATAATAAAAATAACTACACCCATTGTTTTACATTAAAAAATAATAACCTTCAAATCTAATATCACATAAATTGTGTCACTTAAAAAAATGGATAATGTGAAAATTTCAAGGTTGAAGTAATATTACAGATGACTAGGTTTAATGGGATGGTAAACCATGAACCAACCTCACAATATCTCTTGTATTGACATCCAAATCTATAATACAGATTCTTCCCAATTTACCATACTATGAATACAGTTTGAAGCTCTAGACTTCTCTCTGTTCCAACCCAAAACCAATAAGAGATTCCAAAAAACAAGGATATTATCATTGGGAATATGAATATAATAAATAAAGAAACAAATAACCTTAAACAATGACTCAAGTCACCAATTTCTTTCATAACTAAATTATTATCACAAAAGGTGATGATCATGAACCCATTAATGATCTAATTCATGGAACCTTGCATGTTCCTAATATTCTTTCTTCCATGGATCAACCCAAATATATAACATTAGGGATTCAAAAAAAGGTATCCTTTAGGAACAAACATCCTTTGAAACTAATTTTAATGAACCACCCCTGAATACAATCTATATTAGAATATGAACTATTTCTTTACTGACCCAAATGCCATTCTTGATCCCTATAGGACAACAATAAGAATTTATGCTTCAAGAAGCATTATTTGGGAATTATTTCTCCCAAAATAGAATATTAATCAAATAACACTATGGTAGCACTAATAGATTAATAAAATAATACAACCTCAATTACAAATAATTAGATGATTCAATAACATCAAAGAAAATAAAGTACAAAAAAAATACCCCAACCCATCTCCAAGTGGTCCATGAACACCCATGATGTCCCAAGTCACATACCCTATGCCAACCAAACACGAACCGATAAGGGAAGATGAATAGAACATGATAAAATTAAAATGAATCATTAAGGCTATAATCTATAAATGATATAAGAAGGGTGTGACATACATATCAAAGTAGTATATCGCTAATTTTTGTTTTGAAAATTTTCTAAAGAGAAATTCAGATATTCTTTGTTTGAAAAAGAAATAGGGTTTCCAAATTATAAATAATGAAGATAAAACTTGATCATTTTTTAAAGGGGATAAAACCCCTAAAACTGATCATGATTATTATAGAGTCAAAAGAAATACTTTTAAAAATCATGACATAATCACATACTAATAAACTTTTTAAAACAAAATATTCATTTTTATAAAATCATTAAATATAGTTTCAAAGAACAGGGTTAACAATTCATATGTAATATAAGATCTAGCACCATGTATCACAAAACAATGAATATACCTAGTTAAATACATGGGTAAAGAAATTAAGTCATATCAATCAATTAGATATAATTAATGATTTCAAAAGGAAAAAATCAAGTGCTATGTAATGATATAATGATTACAGTCATTTATCAAGTGTCTATGTCAATATTCCAGGTCATATGTCATGGTATGTTACTAGATAAATTCTTGATGACACTAATGATAGTTAAAACCACATGAGTGACTAAATTATAATGTTTAATCTATCAAATACACAAGAATTAAAACTTGAGGTACACCTACCTCCTCAAAGAACACCCCAAACATGAATCTATATTATACAGGGAGATACTTGTCACAAAAATTCAATGTTTTTAGATTTTATAAAAATAATGTGAAACATGAATAGTATGAATGTTAAAGGATATTATTATGGATGGGTGAATATCATGCATATAATTTCTCTAATTATTTTATATTGTTATTGTGAGAAAATAAGGACCAATAAAGTTGGCCAGGAGAATAGTTGACCACCCAAAGATAGGACTAGCCACAACCAATTGGCCATGGTGGGAGAGGATGTGAATTATTCTCATGGACAGGTTTGAGAACACACATGGGATGGAACATAGGATTCGTTCTGTATCTTTTATGGTGTGGTGAGACATGTGAGGTAGTGTGTGCATGTGTATACAGGAGTCAATCCATACTTCAAAGATAATTGAAATCAGCATACCATATCAGGGCTTATTAATATTCATGTGGATAGGTAAAAGGATACTACATGACTCATTATTATGTGTTCTACTGTTACTTTTTTTGAAACATATACAATTAATATCCATAATTTTATATAATTTTATCATGGTCTTCTAATCTTACTTATGCATCATTTTTAACATCGATTGTCTCATGATCGTTTTTGAACAAGTTTCTTTGGATGTTCACTATTTTAGTGATCAATCCAATACCACATAATCAACTAAAGTATGAATCTTTTCTTAGAATCTTTGTCACAATGTTGATGCATGATGGGTGATATAAAGGATGTGTTTTTGTGCATTGTATATCCCAAAGGGGATCACATGATGTAGTGATGTCGTATAAAAACAGCAAAGTGTTTAAGAGACACCATTTATTGGTTATGAAATATATATGCATACATTAGTGTATATAAAGAATTACATGATTATAAAACATTAAAGTTTTATCATATGTTTCACATAAAATAAATTTAATTTTCTTGATATATTTTGATACACACAACCACGATATTAAACAAACCATAATATAGTATAATGTTATAATATAGAAGTAAAATTAAAGGAATGAATAGGGATAAAAATATTGTTAATTTTTTTATAATGATTTTTAATAAATAAAATATATATAAAAATAATTATTCAATTTTTAGTAAAATTTTTATATTCTTTGAAAATACATTTCTCCTCAAAATGGGTTTTAATACATTATGTAAAATAATAATACAATTAATTACTACCAATTTTAGAAAAAATATTTTAAAAAATTAAATTCATTTTTTATCTCATAATATCTTAAGTTCCTTACTCTCATTTTTTATGATTTATTGAAATGATTTATTTTTCAATGAATAATGAAAAAAATGATTTTTATTAAAAACTGTTTACTGATTTGAGAATTAACAAAGTTGAATTTTGTTTTCAAATGGTTTTAAAAGTAAAATTATTTTATTTATATTATTATTAACCCAATTAAGTTAATTTTAATTAATTTTATGTTTTATTTTGGTATAAAAACATCTCATACTTAACAAAAAAAATCTATAAAACTAATTTTCATCACATTTTGTGGGATTAATTTTAAATTAAATTCATCCACTTAAATTAGTTGAATTTAATAAATTTTTTCCATTTTTTGGAACTAAAATGTATTTTTTTATTATACCATATTTTCCAAATTTATTTGTAAGAAAAATATAAATTTATCAACCTGATTGCGGATAAAATGGGTTTACCAATTGTTAAATCCATAGATAAGGGTATGTTTTCCAATTTATATTTTATAAATTCTTCAATATTTAAATATTTAGACCTTATTGTATTAAAAATTTTATATTTATTACCATTTGGAAGTATTTATCTTGAGTATGAATTTATTATATTTCAATATTTTTTAAATTCTAGGTGTGTCATCTCCCCCTCTTATAAAAGGACACCCATGCTTTGTCTTATTTACACCATATTAAGCCTTCTATATTGACAAAAATATTCCCAAATCTCTTATAAATTTCCCAAGACACAAATTAGATATTTATTCATTAAATACCATTCCAAAGGTCTTTAATAAATGAACTAATGTAGAACAACCAAAAGAGTGGTAATCAACATACCCAAACTCATTAAATTTATTTCTTCATGTACCTTATCTAAATTTGTGGTATTCATCATAATATAATAAATTAATTGTCCCAAATATAATTTAATGTTAATATGGTTATGGAACCACTAATATACACCCCCAATTCCATCAAATGGGATGTAAAATTATCAATCATGCATAAGTGTGGCCTACCGCCTCTACAAAAAGATTCAATTCCTTTTCCACCACCATCATTTAAAATCAGTTATTATAATGGGTTTAATGATTTTATTTTTTATTTATGATATAATAATATATATATAATTATAATATCATATAACTTTTCATTCCTGTAATTTTTTTGGAAAATAATAAAGTTGATTGTGTCTACGTGTAGACTACCACCTCTATAAAGCGATGTTACTCGTTTTTCATTTATTATTTACATGGATGGTAATATTAATATATTTAATGAATATATATAATATCTATGATATAATAATGATTCTGGAAACTTTAATTTGTATCTACCTATCATTCATTATATCCTTCTAAAATTGAAAACATTATTCTTCTGTATGTACGATATAATTCCTCCATGAATGGTCTAATTCAATTTTATTTCTCTACCTTTTAGTCATAAAAAAAATAAATATATATATATATATATAATGAATAAATATTATATTAACATCATTATCAACATTATGTAGATTATGTATCCACGATCAATGTACAATTACAGGAACCCTCAATCCAAAATCCGCATGAAAAATGAAACAGTTAACACCTGGAAAAGTCAATTATAATAAAGAATTATTATTAAATAAGAATTTAAATATTGTAATTAGATCATAAATGAATTAATGATTATGTAAATGATTATTTTATATTATTATCAAAAATTTGAATTTGTTATACCAGATGTTAGAGTGCATTCAATGAAATTTGAACTTGTGTTAGAGGATTTATACGAGAATCTCATTATCTAATGAGATTATTTAGGATAGTGTTTCTGATGATGAAATTTCAAGATATACATATCAATAATCTAATTAATTTTAGTTCCCTTTTTATATATCTATATATTACTTTTTTTATTTCCATTTTCTTATCTTTAAGTAATCAAGAGGCCAAAAAATATTTTTAAGTATAACCAAATTTATTTTTCTCTTCAGCCAAAAATAATTTTTCTTCCATGTACATGTTTTTTAAAAATGTTTTAAATAATATTTTTTCTAATATATTATGATTTTTTAAAATGTATGTTTAATAATGTATGAATTTTTTTAAAAAAATAAACAGAATCTTCGTATTATTTTCTGAATGAGGTTATTTAATGTTTTTGAAAAAATGTGAATGGATTATTTGTTTTCTAGTACACAACATAAATGAAATAACCTACCTTCATGACCTCTCAATTATTTGAATCATCCCTTTCCATTTTCAATGATTATTTTAAAATAATATTTATTCCTCAATATTTTGGAAACTTCTAGATTTTAAATAAGATAGTTCAAAATTATAAGGGTATTTTCACCAAGAAATATTCCAAGTGATATTTTAAAGGAATTTTTGTTTATGATAACATAAATTGATGTTACTTATGGTATACTATGAATATGATCAAAATTTACCATCCTTATTCTTTCATTGTATGTCTTATGATTATTATCATATAATGTTTTTTAAACTCATTTCACTTCCATTGTTTATGATATATTTTGATAGATATATGATCTTTTGAAACACATATAAATGAAATTTGACTATATGGAAAGTGGGACTTGAATTATATATATCCCTATAATGAATTAGGTAAATATTGATATCCCATGAGATAGTAAGGACTGGAATGAGGAGAGAATCCAGTTCGGTAAGGGACTCTATCTATTATTATAGTCTTGCGAGTAAACCATGACAAAAGAAAAAATTGAATTGGGAGTGATCCCAATATATTATGATAGTCTTGGAAGTGATCCTTAAATAGGTAATTAATTTTACATGCTAGTGTGTATTCAACAAAAAAAAATATTATTTCAATGGAATGATTTCATGGCTCATGTTCGTTGATTCTTTTATGATTCAAGTCTTCTGAATTGTCATGATTAATGTTATTACTCAAGATTATGATCTATAATATGAAGGGTATGGTTTTCAAATGTTATTTTCATGTTCTCATAAAATTATTCCCATGTAATATTCATGTTATCATTAATATATTCGTTTTTTAAACTTACTGAGAACCAGATATCTCCCTTTATGATGTTTCGTTTCCCTAGGTTATGAGGAAAGGTTTTATGTATGATTTGTCTACAAACGGTGAAACATATGATGAAATTTGAGGTTGATGATGTAGATATATTATGATAATGTTTTTTAGGTATCCAAGTCTCCAAATATAGTAGACTTATACGATTCTGTCATTGATTAAAATGTTTTTAATTGAATATCCTTCTAAAAATATGTGATATTTATGTGTGAAATTTATGGGTTTGTATAGCGATGAAAGAGAAGCTACTCAAGTAAAGTGATGAACAGATTCCACAAGATCATAAGAGATAGAACTTAAAAATATTGTAATATAAGTAGAACCATAAATATTGGGGGCATATATGATGGGCATGAATTAGATTATCACGTGATGTAGTCTAATAGCTAATATAGGCTTGTGATAATAGTTAAGCACTTGTATGTTTTGTTAGGTTATTGAGTGTGTCAAATGAAGTTATATGATCATTCTCAGAAATGATATGATATATTTATGGGATTTCTATTGTGTGAGGTGAATAAGTAGGTATATTCTGATGGTTTATGGTAAATAATATATACATAGTGTGTAGTTTGTGTTCCAATAATATTAGACAAAAAGTCGGTTAAAAACCCTTTAAATGCTGACCATAATTCTCATTTGATACATACAAAAGTGGAGAAAATTTAAAGAAATCATGGTAATATATGATCAATATTTATAGATCTGTTTTTCTTTTAAGGATTCAATGAATTTTATTTTTTCATGAAGGAATGACGATATATAATATTCATGTTAGAAATAAGGTGGTTTTCATAATGAGATATGAAATATTGAAAATATATTTAATGTGTCTATTGGTATATTAAATATATACATGAAAAAATAGTTGTATTTTATATCCATTTCTATGAAAAGGGACACCCATTCATGGTTGGTTGTACAAAGTATAGTGATTCACAATATTGGACAGGCAATAAGAGAAGTTATAGAAACATACTTATTGTGTGGATAAGAATATTATAATTGAATAAAGATATGTGAACCAAATAAAATCATGTAATACATGTCATTGGTTCACTTTCTTAACTCTATAGATAAATAAATGAATAAATAAATAAATTATCATCGTAAAATTAGTTTATAACTCATATAAAATTATACACATGAATAAAAAGATCACTTGCATGAATAAGAATATCCTAAATGTAATATAATTAGTTTAGTGAGTATTAGAGAAAATAAATATGAGGAATTATTTTGAAATATATTAAAATATAATTTTAGGGAAAAAGAAGTTTATCATTGCTATATTTGAAGACTACAGAATAGGTTTTTGATAGTATAATTCCAATACATGAGTTATCATTAACTAGAATATGTGGTTTATGATGTTATTTTTTCAAAGAAAAATATATAACACAAACAATTTGTAGTTAGACTCATATTGTTGAAATATGTGACATGTTGTATAGTTCATTGAATATAAAAAAGAATCAATTAGGATATAATAATTAAACTTGTTGAATATTTCATTAAAAGTAATTAAGAGACTATAATATTGATAAAAGTATATCATCGTTCCTCAAAGAAATTGTCAAAGGTGAAAAAGAGGGAGTAACACTATGTGAGGAGTGACCAAACCTAATAATTGGAAATTAAGTGTTCTTAGAACTAGGTGACCATTTTGAAAAAAAATCCAAATAACTAGTTAAGTGGGGAAGAATTTGGTATGGATGTAACATCGACAACTTATAATCCTTAGACATAGAAGTTTGCGATGAACCAAGTAAAATTTATTGTGTTCTATGTGTGATTTTCTTTTTTATAATTGTGAATATTTTAGTGAATTGTTTGTTAACAAAAATATATTAATGATAGTTCATAATAACATATAAACACCATCTAAAACATGTAAAATTAAAAATTTAATTTAGAATACACTATGATCCCACCCCCCCTTCATAGGTTTTCCTGATGTCCAATAAGTGGTGTCAAAGGGTAAAGGTTTTGTCTTGTTGATCAGCCTCTATGTGTATTTCATGAAGTAAAATCATCCATTTTATGGGTCACTCATCTGATAAGTGAATGATGAAATTTCTAGAGAAGAAACAATATATATTTTAAGATTATAAATTTCATAAAGTTAAAAACAAAAATAATTGTACGGTTTTGTTGATCTTTAGGTAGAAATGGTTTTTTATCTTGAAGAATTAAACATTAAAATTGGAACAAAATAAAAAATAAAACCCACTTTTTGAAATAAAATACTAAATTCACATATGATATATAAGGTGATAATGACTAGCTTGAGAATATATTATCTTTTAGATTAGGTTTTTATGAGATCTTAGAATAATTAGTGACGCTAAAGATAATGAAAGAAGAGAAAGGCAATGTGATTGAAAATTGGAAGGAATATTCTGAATCAAAAAAAATAACTAGATCAATATTATCAATGATGAAATATTTTAAAGAAATAAAATTAAATTTTCTTTACCAGGTGATTCATTTCAATGATGTAGTATTCATGGCTCTAGAAGTGAGAAACAAACACATTATTATAAGGAAGACATTATTGAAGAAGAGTTATTGAATATTTAATATAAATAAATTAAGAGAAGTATCATTTGAAATTCATATAGAAGTAAGTTAATGAAATATTTATCCAAAATCAGTGTGTAGATTCACTCCTAGTAAAAAATCTAGAATAAATATTAAGTTATAATATAAAAATATTAATGTTAATCTAGAAATACAATAATTAATTGTTATAAATTAAACAAAAGAGGATAAAAGTTCTTGATAGACTATTAATTGAGGAAAATAAAATTCATGAAGGCTAGTTTCTGAAACTAAAAAATTATTTTATCAAGAGACTGATCATAGTTGAAATTTTAAAAAATACTGCCAACAAGAAGTGTCTTGAGATGAAGATTGATCAATAAAATTAAGATCCAAATCAGGATGAGAGTTATAGAACATAAAATAAAATATTTTATGTCAATAAATCCTTTAAATAGATATAAATAGAGAAATATAATTTGGGAAATTAAAATTTGGACATGGAATTTATACTAATCAATCCACTACAAGCATGGAAAAGGATGTAACCCACTTTCCTAATGCAGTTTCATCTACTAGTTCAGGAATGAAATTAAAATATAGAATAAATATTATAGATAAATATTTCAGGATATCCACTACCTTATCATGAGTATATTAAGGTCGATTCATATTTAATAACACCTTAAATTTTTTTTAATAAACAAGTCTTATATGATCTACAAATAGAAAAAAAATCAAATCAAGATAGAGTATATCTATATGTAAAAGAGGAAGATATTTTCTTCTATTGGTTCTTATAAATGCTCATGAATCAGGATAAATAATGTTGGAAAATTATTTATTATATGAAGGCTAAAAAATTATTATATTTACGGGCTTTATATGGGAATAAATAAAGTATCCTGATGTGTTGAATAAGGAATCATAGAAAAGAAAAAAAAACTATCCACCCAAAAGTAATACGAACATCTTGAGTGATTATATTAATATAGATATAGTAGTGGTCATAGTCTAAAGGAGTTATGGTATGTATCACCCACACATAATTAAAATAATACTGAGGATAAAATTACACAATAAGAAAAGAAACAAAGTATAAATTATGGTATTCTTACTTTATTGAATAGTTAGAAGAAATAAATATGAAAAATTACATCCAAGAAGTATGATGCTAATTATTCCACAATAATAATGAAAATATTTTTATATTGTTTCAAAAAAAAGAAATTTCATGTACCTTTTTAAATTGTCCACGAATTTACCAGACAATTTATAAGGCTTAAATTAAATAAATAATTAGTTAAGAAAAGAAGTATAAGGAATTAAATATATCTATGTGAAATTTGTAAATAATATGGTCATAAAATATATAAGTATATTAAATTCTTACCTAGATAATAGGAATAAATGGGAAAAAATTGAAATCACAAGTTAATTATTATGAAAAATATGATAAAGAAAAGATGGTGTTTACACACCAGAAGAAGAGTAAGAATGTGCCTAAATAATATTTTATCATATGACCAAATCATGTGGTATTAAATAGGAAAATGTATAAACTATTTAAAAATGAATATATAATGATTTCTAATATGAAATATTCTACTTTATCTAAGAATAATGATGAAGTAGTCAGAAATACCATTCCTTTTAGAGAAATTAATGCTTAAATAATCAAGGGTGAAAGCAAGAGGAAGTTAAAATATATTTATAGCCTAATGAATAAATCCCATCCGGATGTTAGAAAATAATGATCTAAATAAGGGTCCAAATTTTTCCCTTATACACATAGTTTCTATTATTATATACATGGAATTTAATGGAGTTTTGAATTTATGGGGAGACCTAAAAATAGTTATTTCAAAATATTTTGAATGTTATCCATCATAAAGAACACCATTTGTTATCTCCCCACAACAAATAAATATTTCACTCTAATTATATCTTTAACATGAATATATAATTTATTTAGATTATATCTAAATAAAGTACAATAATAATAACGAATTTTAGAAGTTCAACTTTTGAGGGGAGCATAGAAGATAAACATTATTCTAAAAAAACTTGTATTACATGTATATTTGATATTATTTAAAAAATATAAAGAATGAGTTATGGGGAATTTAAACCAAGAATTATGATGTACATTAATCTTTCTCTTTTCATGGAAAATGAAAAATCTAAATGAATAATGAATAAAAAGATCTGTTGTTGATAGAAATTACAAGAACTGAGAATGGAAGTAATTTAATTTTTTCTTGAATGTTTTAAATATGATATTGGAGTTGGATGCAGAATATATTCATGATAAAACCATTAGAGAAATGAAATTTGGTTAATCATGTCCATCAATGTTTGGAATGTTTTGATATCAACATTTATCAATCTTATTTTCTACACCAGGTTAGCCCATGTATACGTAGAGTTGATATGTGGATGACTCAATTTCAAGTGTTATTTCCATTATGTGGATAACATTTGAGTTCCAAAAATTTATACACTCAAGTAATACATTTCATGAAAAAATAGTATTGATATTTACAAGGAAAAGATATAGAATTTTTCAGAATAATTTAATGGGGATAAAAAGTTCCCCATACATTAACCTTTATATTTTGTTTAAAAAGGGGGTGAAAGAAAGTGATATATGAGTTAATAATGAGTTTATGAGATATTGTCAAAAAAATACAATGGTAGATATTATTGGAACTATTATTTTTTTTAGTCTAGTTAACAATATTATGAAATAATAATAATATGTAAGGAAAATAATTTTATGAAAAATAGGTGTATATCATACATAGAATTTCTATAAGCATGTTATATTTGCCTTATTGAATAATTAATGTTGAGTACCTACTGACAAAGAGAATAGTCAACAAACTGATGGTAATATTATCCTCAACCAGCTAGAAAATGAAATTGTGGAAGTAATATAGGATCATGGACAAGAATGATCAAAAATATATGAGGGTGTATAGGAATCGGTGTGTCCAGGTAGTATTGTGGTAAGCTACATGAGGTGGTGTTTTCATGTGTATGTTGTAGCGGATCCCCACCCCCAAGGAGAGTAAATTCATAATCCCATGTCAATGATCATTAAGCATGGAAAGACTAATTGTATGGATTATTAGAGAATCATTATAATTAATGACATTGTTAATACATCTAAAAACAAACAAATAACACCCAAAATTTGATAGAATTTGTCTAGGCCATCTAATGTCGCTTATGCATAATCTTTATCCTTGGGTGTCTCTCAATATTACATGATCCTACTTATTTAGACATCTGATACTTCAAAGATCAATCCAACATGGCATGATCAGCTAAATTATTCCACATAACATCGAATCATCATCACAAGATGGATACTCGAGGGCAGATATAGAGACAGTTTTTTAGGATTTTCAAATCCTGAATAGGACAACGCGATACGGTGATGTCACATCAAAATGGTGGATGGTTTATGGTAAATGTATATTTTCTACGTGATTTCCATACACACATATTTGGATATGGATAATTATGTGATATAGGTGAAGAAAATCATGTTAAGAGAGGAATATTTTTCATGGGATCATAAGAGTTGGTGTTGTGGGACATTGGATCTCAAGGAAAAATATAAAGGAGGAGAGGTCATGTGATGGGAGTGTTTTGGATGGTCATGTGATGTGGGTTAAGAAATATCAAAGGCATAAAATGATATTTAATCTCTCATATGTTTTTTTAAACAATTTAATCTGTTGAACCATGTTACAAGATCATCGTTAGACTGTTTAGGCATTAATTACGTGACAAGGGTTGTGTATTGGAAGATATGTGAGGTGGAGAAGTTGGGTTATTGTGGGAGTTTGATAGTATACAATATATAGGGAGTACATGTTTTTTTCATCATTAATATTGAATGAATAATTCAGTTAACATATCTTATAAGTATCACATTACATTCTCATTCAACGCATACCAAGGTAGGGAAAAGTGGAGAGAATATGGTATGAGAGGAGGTAGAGTCAAAGAAAGTTTTTGATATGGATGATTTTTTGCATGTTATTGATGTGTAAAGAACTAAAATAATAGAAATTTTTTGTAATGAATATGTATTATAATGTACTAATAAGAATTATATTCAGTAGAAGTCTAATGTGATTTATGATACATAAAGGAGACACGTAAAAGAAGAGGTAGATCACATACCCATAAAAAGATGAAGGGAGACCCATGCATGATATAATACATAATGTATTTTGATTCATAATATTAGAATGGAAAAAAGAGAAGTGATATAAAAAATTTGTTTTTTAGAGGAATCATATAGTGGAAGAATGATATGAGAACCTAAAGAACATAACGTAATACATTTAGTGATACACTTTCATGAAGATGATGAAAAAAATCATTAATAAACCAGTGTGTGACTCATCTGATATTATGAACATGAATAAATAATTTATATTTGTGAAGAATAATATCATAAATTTAATATAATATGTATATTGGGAATTCTAGAAAAAATAGGAGGTATTCTTATGATATATCTGGAACTATTATATTAGTGAATAATAAGTTTTTCATTACTGTATCATGTGATTGATGAAGTGGTGATTGAAATAATAATTCCAATCTATTAATTATCAGCATCTATAAGAGGTTTTAGATACAATTATTTTTTGAAATAAAAATAAATAATTCAAAATAAATGTATTCGGACTCATGTAGTTGAAACAAGGATGGATTACTGTAACCGATTGAAAATAATATTGAATATATCAGGCAAAAAATATTCTTATGTTGAATATTTCATTGAAGATCACAAAGATATCATAAATTTGATGAAATGATATCCTACTTTATTAAAATATTGTGTAGAGATGAATAATATAGAGTCCCCCTTAGTGAGGAGTTACCAAACCAGAATATTTTTCATGTTTGTGCCCCTGGTATGGAGTTAATGTTAGAGAAATATTTTATTATACAAATAACTTATGTTTAGTGGAATTTGGTATGACCCTTACATACAAGATGTATACACCTTGTATATATTAATTTATTTTCAACCTATATAAATAAAATATGTTCATTATGTGATTTAGTTTTCAATATATATTTTTACTATTTATATCAATGTACTGATAAGAAATAAAGTTAGAACACAGTTCATATTAACAAGGGAACAAGGTCCAAAATTTGTGAAAGGAAAAGATTAATTTGGCATTCACCAGATTCACCCCTAGCCCTACCCCTATTAGGGTGGACTAGGGTCCAAAAACACTAGTAAGGGTTAATGTTTTTAAAATCATAGCATAAATTTATGGTCACTCATCTAGCTAGCAAGGGTTCTTAGGACCATTCAAAAGGGTGAGTGAGAAAAAAAGAAAATAGGATCACAACAGGGATCCATCACAATAACATCTTGCACAATCATTATTCCATCACATATGATGTTCACATTTTACCCTCACCTCGTTCTACCTCAAATAGTACAACACCTATTTTGACACATGTTGTCATGCTCTTCTAGTACTATTCATCAAGGAACAATATACATAAGGGTTAATCCATGAAATTTAATAACAAGTTAATTAACTTCAAAGGATGTCAAAAATTATTTTAATGAAATCTATATTTCTGAACCAACCCTTTATAAATTTATCAGAACATTAATTTGATAGATTCATTTCAAAAGGGCCATACATAACTGCTTCCATTAGAACCATTTCAAATCACCAACTAGGAATTTAAAAAATAACATGAAAAATCCAAACAAACCATTTAACAATTTGAAATATCAATTCAATAATCCTTTTAAAAAACCATCACATATTAGGCCTAAAATTACTCCAAAAATACAATTCATGGTAAATAACACATTTCAAACCATTTGGAATGATCATAATGAATAAATATATTTTTATTAAAATGAGGCTATTCATATCATAAACCAAAACCATAATGTTCAATAATATCTAGTTTATTTTTAAAACAAATGATTGATTATAAACATCAAATAAACCATGAAAAATATTATATTCACCAAAAACTTATCATTTTATACTTCAAAAAAACCATTCTTATTCAATTTCAAACAGAATAAACATGAATTCTAGAAACACATGAATCAAAAGAAGAATGAATATCATAGAAACACCTGTATGGAATATTCATGATCAAACCATCGTGAATACAAAATTTCCTTCCTATGATAGAAAATACTAAATAAATGAATATATAACTCATGAAAAGTGAGTAAATATACTATAATTTCAATTCCACATCCACCATTCTAGGTCCAACAAATCAAAAATCTATTATAGCCGTATGGAATAATGAATCCTGATAAATATGAATATCGATGACTATAAAGAGAAGGACATACTATAAGATGATTTTCAATTTTAATTTCACTTCAATCTTCTAATATATATGTCTGGGATAGACAAAATCACCCAAAAGGCTCCTAAGGATTTAGTGGAATGAGTTAGGTTGGAGGGAGAGGAGAGAATAAATAAAATTAGGATTTATATGTATAATTACAGTGCCACCTCAATATTGACTCACATCCACTGACACCGCCATATTTTTGATGGAAAATATAAAAAACTGTAGACATGGGAAAACCCATAGGTAGGCTAGTGGAGACCCCCCAACTGGCCGGTGGAAGTCAACAACTACCCTATTGACCACCATTAGTTTTAAAAGTTATTTGTAATGGTCAAAACCTTCCTCAATGATTCATAACATCCTTCAATGACCCAAAAATCTAAAAACAACACCAATTATTAGTTTTATAATAAAATAAATAACAATATTTCATAATCCTCATCATATATTAACTGACATGATCATTCAAACTCAAAGAATTAACCACCATGTTTATCTTCCAATCTTTTAAATATACTTAGTAGTAATAATCATTAATCATTTATAACTGTATCATTTGGTGAATATTCGACTCCTTTTATATTCATATATACTTTATTATTTTAAATATATATATATATCATATATTACACCATATTTATAATTCCTCTATATTTTAAAATTAAAAAAAATCTCTAACTCTAAATTATGATTTGGATAATTTTTCTCTTTAACCATCAATGGAATTGATCCATAAGCTATCATCTTATCATTTTTAATGAAAAAACATCTCAATACTTTGATATATGAATCATTGTATATCAAAAAAACTTCTCCACAAAAAACATTGTGTAATAATAAGTTCACCTACCATTATTCTCTCCATCTTCATGATGTTTTACTCACATTCAATTGTCAAGAGAAATTTAATTCCCTCATCAACATGGTTTTTGGACATTATATACATGTGAAATTTCTCAAAAAGAATTTATTATATACATAAAATATAAGAAAACTATGGATCTCAGCCAACATGGTTAGTCTATGACACTATTCAAAAACCTCAGTCTTTGAATGGTTCTATAATATACCCTCAATTGTAATTACATGTCCCACGAATGATAATTTTTTTAGCTGTAATTGAAATGTTTTAAATATGGAATAAAATTTTCCTTTATCATGGCCTTGAACACAATCCTTAAGTGATATCAATGATCTTAACGTCTATTAGAACAGGCCACAATATAATATATAAAGACTACAACAAATATATGTAGGTATTATTTAAAGAATCTATTCATTATATCCTTGAATATGGAAGGAAATTGGCGTGTCTGAATAGAATCACTTTAAATTCGTAGTGTTTATACCATGTATGAATGGTTTTCTTTAGTATATCCTAACTTTTGTCCCTTAATTAGTGATATTCATATTAAAGTTAATTAATTAAATATTATTGGTCTCCATATCATTGTCCAAACAAGTCAACAATAATGGTTAGAGGATACTTCTTCCTAATACTGATCTAGTTAGGTTGACTATAATTAATTCAAGGTATGTTGAACCATATTTATTATTAAAAAAATAATATTATAACCACATTGTAACATGATATGATATATAAATCCCTTTTCTATATTTTGTTATATTTTCATCTTTAATTCCTATAATTCAATTGGGGTTATTCTGTATGGATTCGTTGAAATTGGGGTAACATGAACTATGATAACTATTGAAAAATCTGTATCATGACCTATGGGAAGTCTTATAAATTCATTATTAAATATATCATTATATTCCAACACAGTATTCATAACTTTACTACTGAGTATCTCCCTAGAAATTTGTTCTAGATACACCTCATGAGTATCAATTAGGACCCATATAATGGATGTAATTTCCATTGGGAGTTATTATTCATCCTTTAATTGATTGATAATAATAGTTTAATTCAATATAGCAATTTTGACTTCTTTTAATTAGAAATTTATTTGGTCTTTATATAGAGAGAGTAAATATATTCCCATAATCATATCAAATCGGAATATATAGAGAATAAAAAGGCTTAAGGGAAATACATTCCCACAAATTTCTGTCAAATATGATTTATATGAATTAGATAAAATCATTATAACATGATTAATATTAATTAATAATTCAATTTTTAACCATTGAGGTGGTTATGTGATAACCATATAAAGTTATCCAGTTATAAAATAATGGGTAGAAGAAAAATAAAATTATACCTTTGTAGTCCTATATTGTATGATAATTATACCTCTCACCACTTTGTTCTTGTGAACCACTTCAGAAGATATGATTTCATAGACTTTCCCTTTCTGATTTATATTAATATGTTTTTAACATTGATAGTCATAATTAACCAATGGATTAATGTACTATTTTATATAAATTCCATAATACTTGAAATTTTAGAATTTTAGTTTGGATAGTGTATTAGGTGGATATATCATTTCATCCCTGTCATTGATCATCCTTGTCAGGTCTCAACATCATTCATTTTCCAAATTGCCTTATTTTCCGCACTTCAAAAATTTACTTATTACCTTAAGTCAATCTTTTATGGGGTTAATTCTACATTTTCATCATAAATTAATATCAATATTATTTTATCCTTGGTTTTTATAATTATAATTTACTTTAAGTTTCATATTTCTATTATTGTACCCAAAACCATGAGAATATTGAGTCTCCACTCTCCATTTCTACCTTTAGAAAACATAAAATGATTTCTTTATAGATATAAAAGTATTTTATAGACAATTTCTTTCTGATAATTGTTTTTTTTTAATTTAAGAATAAGTCAATTATTTTGGGTCAATGATAATTTTATAAGTTCATCGTGCATGTTTAGTGAAGTTTTCCATATAGGTACAAATTTATTCATTATCCTGGTGCATTAGTGTTTGGATATCCATTACTATTTTGGTATGATGTGATTCAGAAAAACAATAATCAAAAATAAAAATATTAATAGTTTCTCATTTAATGTAGTAAAATTATTCATATTTCATTATATTATTTATATTATTCCACCATTTATCATATTCACCTAAAAATGATAGAAAACTTGGAAAACCTTCCCTAGGTTTGATCAATGAAGAACAAAATATATTTTCCCTATTGAATTAATCCATTACTCATCAATTAGAGGGAATGGAGTCCCACTAAATGTGGGTGGATGTTCCCTTATAAAGTACTCAGTTAAAAGTTTATCCTTCCTTCGTATGTTCAATAGCTCAACATAGTTTGAATTATTATTCATAAAATTAGAATTTTGGGAAATTATTTCATTAAGGTTTTACATCATAACGCCATTCTATTTGGATTCTCATTGGGACAATCACAATATTACCATTCACATTCATTATTAACTTGTTTCATCCTGGTTCCAACCATTCAACAAAATAAGGTTTGGTATGACAGTACATATAAAATTAAATCTATGAACATAGAATAAAATACTCATAAATAATGTGTCTACTCTAACTTATGAAATTAAAGGTTTCAATCATATGTTTTCCAGGTTCATTTTCAATAATTCCCTCTTACCTAAATACATTTAAAACTCTTATAATCGTTTACAAAGAGAATGTATATAAACCAAACAAAATCCCTCAAGAGTGTCAAACCAATTTTTAATTTTTTCCACTTTATTTTACATTCATTGAAGATCGAGTTAGAACTCAAAATTCCATTTTTTATGTTTTTAAACTGATAAAAATATGTACTAAAGCCTATATCCACTTTTTTGTATCTAAATAAATATTTCATTTTTCTAAAACCACAAATTCTATATTTCACTAAATTTTTGGGATATATCTTATATTTAGACTTTTCCTTAGGGTTCTCACTAAATTTATCTACTCCTAGTCACAAAAAATTAAAAAAACATATGATAATACTTATTGAGGTGAATTAAAAATCACTTACATATATATTAAATCAGTTTTTATACATATTCAATACATCATACAAAAACAAAAAACCCGAAACTAGAAAATTTAAGTGTCTTTAGTGACTAGGAACATAATTATATTATTTCTTGAAAGATATTTAATATCTCTAATAAATTTTTTCTCACAATCTTTTCATTTAATACATTACCTATTTAATTATATTCTTCACAAATAGGGAAAATTTCAACATAATAATGGGTGATCGAAAATATTTAGTACAGGTAAACATGAGAGATAATAATTGAAGAACAAAAGTGGTCATAAGATAACTATATGGGTATGAGAACATGATCATAACTTAAAAAAAATATATCTCATAATTTATAGATCATAAATAATAATCCATCCCATAAGGCTTTGTCACAATAACATACAAGTGTCCTAAGAGTTTGGAATTATCAATAATTAATCCTGAGAAATGAGATAACATCATAAGAATAAGACATAAGTTTTCGGTATACATGTAAGTAATGAAAATTATTTCTTTAATCAAGGATAAATTTCATGAACATCCTAACATAGTGGAAAAGTTCCACAAGGGATTACGTTAACACCCCCATTTTCGTTCAAATTATCTCAATAGATATAAATATTTAACTAATTAATTGGATGTAAATATTATTCTAGTATCACACTTCAAGAAATCAAAACCATGTTTTTTCCTTCCAAAATATCATAAAAATATGCATCCTTTCAACACAGCTTAATTAACCTATTGGAAAGAAAAATATATCATAAGAAATTATAAAAAGGTCATCATAATACATAAAGAGAAATAATGTTCATGGTATCATTACATCATTTCCTTTTTTTTGTTCAAAATAATTAATAAATTATGTTGACGTAGTTGAAAATTTTGTTTTATAAAGTTATTATAAATATGCTTGGAAAAAGAGAATAAATATCCATTCTTAAAAAAATTAGTATTAAATAAAATATCATTGAATAATGGGATTATTTGTTTCTTTAAAAACCTTAAAAACATGTAATTATATCATTGTAATAATTAATGCGCAAGATTTAATGGAAATATATTCATTTGTAAGCATTCAGTAGATTGTTTTTCTTAAATTCTATAAAAAGTGAAAAATAAATCATACAGAAAACATTATAATGATTCAATATATTATAATTTCAAATAAATTAAAATATTTTTGAAAATTAATTTACACAATAATTGTAATAAATAAAATAATATTCTTTAAACAAGTTAAAGAACATGAAGATGGAATAAAAATATTCCCGATATGAAATGAGAAATAAGGATGGATTTTTATAAAAATGTTCTTTCTGTAGTTTAAGACCAAAAGAGGTGTAAAAGTAAAAAAAAATTATAAAACTATACAGAATCATTGTAAAAGAAAATATGTTGGGTTTATAATAGGTGTATCATACAATTCATATCAATATAAATTGAAATATATATAATACCAATAAAAAGTGGGATTGTAACATTAAGCCTTTCTTTGTTTATTGAATTAAATCATACACACTCTAAGATACTATATAATAAATTTTTATTTGTTATAAATATTTACCTGAAAAACATAAATACAAATCTATATATTCTTCTCTTTCAATTTAGAATTTCTAATTTATTAAAAAAAATTTATTAAAATCAGTTTTTCGGCTTTAATTGTTCTATTTCCCATACACGTTTTGATTTAGTGATTTTGTTCCTTGTTACATGATGATGGAAATAAAATATTAATCATTTCATAAATATAAAATTGATTAATTTTATAAAAATTTATACCCATCCATGAAATTCTTTAAGGAAATATAGGATAGGTCTTTCATGAAGGTGATAACCTACATGTACACACGAGCGACATTTCCATTTTACAATGGATTGGAAGGAAAATATTAGATAATATTTTATCTTTATAGAGCCATAATTAATTAATATATCTCATATCTATTAATTTAATATTTATTTATAACCATCCATGTGAGGTGGTGATGAAAAATTAAATATGTCACTTCATGGAGGTGGCAGTTTGCATGTATGCATGAGCAGCTTTTTCATTTTCATTAGATGGAATGGTGGTAGATAATTATTGTTCCGTCAAAAAATAACATTTTAATATAATATTGGAAAATATTCCATTATTTTTATATTTTTATAGAATATTTGGATCAGGTGGAAGAAGAAATAAGCTCAAAAGAATTTAGTTAAGATGGTTGTCGATTCCTTGGGTATCATCCTTTAGATCCCTCCACAAAACATCTTTTGTTTGTATTATGGTGAGAATCGAAACTATAAGAGTTTGAGAGGAGATTAATGAAGTGATTTAGATAGATATTTGTTGAGCTAAGGTGCTTAATGTTTGTGAACAAGTGATGATACTTAGAGAACTTTTATTTTTGGGGGTAGTGACATGGTTCTAAATATTGTTAATTTTAAAATAATAATAAAAAGTTTTCATGAGAAAGTGACACTAAATGAGCCTAATTTACAATATAATGTGATGGAGGTAAAAACTCAATAAAACTGTCAAACTAAAGATAATTTTTATTGATATTTTGGAGCCATGTCCCATTATTTGAACAATTTTAACCCATACTAACCTTTATCCTAGTAATGAACTTTTTACCATGGTAACATACTTTTAAAGAATAAAAAAATTACCGTATAACCAAATTTGGATATTAAGATTCCAAATTTGGAAAAAATATAAGAATCAAATTATATAGGTGATATAAATTAAATTTACTATAAGTACACAAAACTCAATTAAATCCTATTTTTAGAAAAATGCATTCTTAATCAAAAAATTGAATTTACAACAAAATCAATAAAAACATTCTTCCCCTAAAAATTTATTTCATTAAATATAAAAAAATAATATTTTTTTGAAATTAAAATGAATTTAAAAAATGGATATATCATTATGAATACATAATTAATTAAAATATAATAAAATATATTTTATTAGAATAAAATATTGATTTTCAAAAAGTATAGCCTAGGTTTCCAAATTCATTAAAACAATTTTAAAATATTTATTTTACTCCTTAAATTAATTTTTTCTCAATATAACTTTTTCATATATTTTTAATTAGTTTTTATATCACAATAATTTCATAACAGTTATGATATTTGTAAAAATATTATTTCTCACTATTGACATAGAAATCAATCATTTCAAAAAATACCAAAAAACCTAATATAATTTATTCATTTTTAATTCAAAGAATATTTTTATTAAATAAAAATTTAAATTCTAAATTTTTTTAAGTTGTGTTGTAAATAATATATATATATTTAAAATAGTGTTTTTTAAAAATGGTTTTTTTCAGAAATGAATAATTAAATTAACATTCATTGGAATTTCTTAATTATTATAAGAATTTTATTAATTTTTTTTACTAAAAATTATTTGAATTTTACCAATACTTATTATTGATATCATTTTATTGATTGTATTTAATTTATTAAAAATATACAATTCATGTAAATAGTTTCTCTTAAATTAATTTTATTTCCCAATGAAAATTAAACCCTTTTTAATTTTACGAAATCATTTATTTCTTTAATTTAGTTTCATTTAAATATATATTAATTTCTCAAATTTTCCATTATTGTGAGGAATTATTTAGATATATATTAGGTGTTTCATTCATTTAAAGTTATCAGATGTATCAAAATTATTTTAATGTAATATATATTCTAAAATTATAGGGTGATATAGAATACTATTATAATCAAGTATTTGACCATCTATGACCAAGTAATCAAGCCAGTGCACAAGGGTCCCTTGTGGTCTATAAAACATTATTTAATTAATCCAATAATTAAATTTTAAATAAATTATCTAATAAATTTAAGATTTTAAATCTCCCTCAATTTTGAGATGACATATCACATTTCAAAAATATATAAATGAACAAAAATACCATAGGGTAATGTTAAATGGACTACATTCATCAATACCTAGTTATTTATTTGATCACCACCCAAAAAATATCGCCCAAGATTTTCCAAGTCCAACCAACATCATCCAACCAAGTGAGACAATAAATAATTCCAAACATCCATATTATAAAATTATAATTACATTTATAATTAATAATGAAATTAAAATTTATTTTAAATTTTAAAATAATTAGCCATAATTTATAAATAACTCACCCAACCACCTTGTCAGACCAATACCACAATAAAAAACATAGAGAAGGTGAATAGTACACTCCTGGAACCATTTAAGTAAAAATTACTTTCATTAGGCACTATTTTGATAACCATCCTAAATTTAATTTAAACAAAACCCATTAAAAATAAATACAATGACATAAATAATTCACAATAGTTTGTAATGATGCGTGATCATCATCTTAGAGAATATTTATCCCATCACACACAAATAATAAATCATATTCTATGATCTTCACCATGATAAGATAAAACTCATTATTAACCCTAATCTGAGTCACTGATATAAGAGAGAAAAAATAGTAACTACAATGGGAGAAAAAGATGATAAGAATCACCTTAAATAACTGATGAAATCCCACTAAAACCCATATATACAAGGGTAAATTGAATGGGTAGATAGAGGATACCCTCCTACATCAACCAATAATAACATAGGAAAGAGAAAATGGTATTAAAACCTTAATAATCAATTAAGGGGAAAGTAGGTACTTAACAAAAAAATAAAAATGCATGGGGCTAAAATGAATTACCCCACATCATATGAACTTATATCTCACTATTTTATATAGGTATCCCACTGAAGATCATACAATAAAACTCAAGTGAAATTTCATAGGTTAAGTAACTGCGATATGGTGTGTCTAACCATGAATAACACTCTTCTAGTCACCACACCTTTGAAAATAATCAGGGCCACACCACTTTCCTAACTCTTCCATAGTGAGGTTCCACAATATAACTCCACTTCCCTCACCATTACTCCGGAAACTAGGGTATCCACCATCATACACTGATTAAAACCATCATATAGTGGTTAAATTATTCCCTATAAATACCTATAAGAGGAAAAAAATGACATAGTGTCACCAATTTGAGTGTGTACAAGGCCACTCTATGTTGTGTCCTCCTGGGATACGATGTAGTGAGCCCCCAAGTTATAGGGACCACGTCGCAGCACCTTTCCTCCTCTACAGTATAATCCATCCTAATATGTTTCGGCCTTCTAACTTCACACATACACTAAAACATTCACCATACAACTATGGTGCAACCCTCATCCTGTGACATGTCCATCCTCTCTTGAAAAAATTCACAAATGGACATAACCATTATTACACCTCAATTCATAGGGTTATAACATGATTTATATCCTATAGCCAACTCTGGCTCTCGAGATACCCTGACTCTTCTATTATGCTTCTTCAATTAATTGAGCCCCTAAATGGGTATATTTTAATGTCCTAATATATTATTCAGATGTTTAAACACTCATAAATCTATCTTGATTTTTTGTTATCAATAAACCTCTTCTTCGAAGAATAAAAATTCAAATTTTCCATAAAAATTAGACCCATAAAAGTGTCAATATTTATAGGTTGTTAATATATGTTTCTTTGTTGAATGAGGTTCCTAGATATTCATTATTGACCATGGTTTATCTTTTTGATTGTGGAATCCATCTAAGATCCTAATTCAGTATCTTAGTATAGTCATGCTAGTGATTGCATCTCATATCAAGAACCATATTAGGGAAGAAGCTTCTATATAAGGAATAAAACATTAGTTATATTAATAGATATAGTGAGTAAAATCGTCACTAACTATAGTACCACATGTTATCCCATATATCATAGTGGATGATGACTTTACCCCACCTACTGAGAGGCGTTTTATTCTAGTAGGGTAAGATGAGTATACAACAAGGTTAAGTATAGTCCATGATTTTTAGTAATAGAAACCACCCAGATTTCAATATGATCCTAACCCTTAGGCAGTATAGGATTGAATTGAATCATTTATTTATGTGTTCCTCTTAATTAAAACAACCTTTAATCACATAGTAGTTCTAGTTTTCTACCTTCTCTATAGGGAAACTAGTCATTGGTGGATAATGACAATAAAACCCTATGGTGAGGGATATTTAAAGTGTATATAGTTATATTTCCTCTTTCAATAGGTGTACTAGTCAAATACGATGAGGTATATATACATCAAGGATATTTTATAGCTGAATTGATAAAGCATGTTAGTATTAGAGTATGTGTCAAGGATAAAAAACCTCATAAGGCACTCCATTTATATTATCTTATATGGTTTATTAAAATACATGTGTTCAATAACTTCCACCATATATAGATATAAATTTTTCTGTTCCGCTCTATAACCCCATATATCTTGCTAATCTAGAGAAGGCCATGTTGATCGAGAGATTTTTAGCATTAGAGAAAAATGTGTTTGTAGTTAGGGGAAATAATAACAGAGTCGATTCATAATGCATGTCCAGCCATTGGAATTTTTATGAGTATCGACATAGGATGAATTGTCATATATAGTCTCTGTCCCAAGGGTCAATAACACAAGTGTCACACAGAGGATCTATCCAATAAATAGATAAAAGTTTTTATTATAATGTTCGATGATATCACATAGATAATGGATTCCTAAATCAACCTAAAACAAATAGACGTTAGTGAAACAACCTAATATTTAAGATATGTTTCTATGTAAATAATTCTGATGTAATTGATTTCTCTCTTTACCTGCAACAGTGAAGTTATATCACGATATGATATTAAAATATTAAAATTTAATTTGTTAGTAATCTTTATGGTGTTATATTAGAAGGTATTAATAGGAATAAAAATATACTAAAATATATTTTTTATAGATGTACAAAATTAATTCAATGCTTATCAATTGGTTAGAAATTAAAACAATATAATTTCAAGCTAAAAACAGATTCTTTTATAAAAACAATTCACGTGTAATGTTTTTCATCATCATAAATTAAAATTATCACTATTTATGAATGATTTTAATGAAATTTTCAGATAAAAAATTCATTACATTCTTTTTACATTAATATAATGGTTTTTAATAGGCACAAAATAATAATAAAGCTATTTCTATGCTTAATAATAACATTTTTTTAAAATGTTGTCTTATTTAAAAAATATTATAAATAATTTCAACCACATTAATTTTTTTTAAAAAAAATTAAAAAAAAATTAGAAAAATTATTTCATTATAGGATTATGATGATTGTTTTGGATTTTTCTAAAAAGATTGATTTTTTAGTGAATAGTGAAAATGTAAATTTTTGTAAAACTGCAATTTAATTTCTTCAAAAATGTAATTTAAAAGTATGGTGTGGTTTTTAATTTATTTTTATGTTAAATACAATACATTTGATTTAAAATAATCTAATTAATTCCTAATTTTTGGACATTATATTTTATTTTTGTAAGAGTTCATTTTTATGCTTAAAATGTATTTTTATAAAAATGGTTATCGTCACCCTTTTTCCACTTATTTATAAAATTAATTTCTTCCACCAATTGAAATTGAATCTAGTAAGATGTATAATATATTTGGAATATTTTTAATTATTATCCTAAAATAAATCATACATTATTTTTGTTCATTATTATAACATCCCACTTCCAGGGCAGCCCAATGGTGCCCCATTCCAGGTTGGTCATGTGGCCTCAAACACACTTCCCTGAATCCTAGAGGTTGCTGACTAGTAGTGAGGTCCTTGGGTGTGATAGTGGGGAAACTATTCCCTTATTGTAAGAGTAACATAGCAGAAACAACATATTACAGTATAAGAAACAATAATGTCATAAAATAAGTAAATAATGGAATATTGGAAGTAAATAAACATATTCTATATATATATATATGTCAATAATGATGTGTGTCACAAGTATCTATAAAAGAAGCCAATAAAGTCGCAATGATTAAATATAGTACTAAACCAAATTACAAAGGGAAAACAAGTAAACAACTCCAACAACACTGCAAGCCTCAGCATGGTCCCATGCTCTCCAGCTCCAAGGCAGTCAAGTACCTAAAGTTGAAGGGATCTTTTCATTATCTATACATGAAATAATATAATCTGTTTGGGCTAAAAATCATGAACAAAATAGGGTGTGAGATGAATCCCAGTAGAAAACCACTATGTCTAACTATTAGTGAATATATATAGAAAGAAATGAGAAAAATGAAGTAATAATCAAGGAAGTACTTAAAAGTAAACAATCCTATAGTTTTTACTACATTCATTTACATTAACTATACAAAAAATCAAAAAATCTCAAGCAACCCTCTAGGAAGTTTACACAGTCTAACCCCTTTGGTTCATCTTAACAAAGAATCTATGAGGAAGAAATCACCATCAATTCCCCTTGTGGTCTCGTAATGACAAACTACAGACACTCTAGGGAAGCACTCAATGTCCAATTCCCATTGTGGTCTCAAAACATAGAACTACAGACACTCTGAGGGAGCACTCGTGTTCATCCCCCCTATGGTCTTGCAATGTGAAAATTATAACAGACACTCTGGGGAATACCTCAGCATCCATTCCACTTATGGCCTAACTATACCAGGTTCCCACATCCCTATGTAAATAAATATTGCACCAACGATATCCAGTAGCCAAATTAAATCTCAAATACTGCTTGGATAAATGGCTAAAAATCATAACACAAGCATGAAAGATAATATCACTCCCTCCTAACTACACTAGGCATGGAAAACAGAGTAGTATAATAGGAAATTTTAGACCCAACGACCAATATCAGATCAAACATGGAATACACATACATAGAAAGGAAAATAACCTTATTTACAATCAAAAACCCATTCTCAAGAAAACAAGGCATAGAATTCATTAATAGGATTAAATTCCCTAAACATGAAATACCCTAATCAAGGGTATTGGGAACGTTTTTCACATATAATTCAAATACAATCTACAGAAAATCACAAAACACCAACCTCGGTGTTGTACGATCAATATAGTTGAACCTATGCCTTTGAATCGACCTAGAATGCAGTAGATAAACAGAAACGTCAAGAACACTCAACCAAAGATATCTCATGAAAGAGGAGAAATCAATAGAAGAGGCTCTAGAATAAGGAATTACTCAACAATGTGATTCCAATGAAAATGAAGATGTTTGATTCGGAGCCCAAATAGTCGATTGGGGGATTAGAGAAGAATCAGTGATATTCAGTCACTCATGGACGAGACGACACTAGAAGAAGGATGTTATATCAATTAGATGTGACCCTAGTATGATTTATGAAATAAAAATAAAAATAAATGGCATGTTCTTTAAAGATACACGTTGTGTATATGCCTTTACCGAGCCTCGATTTAGGTGGTCTCTAAGTCACCCCACACAGCCTTGTACTCGGTCGTTACATGGCCAGTACACAGAAACCCGATACTCGGTGTGTACTCCGAAGTACATAGTGTGTACTCATTAAATTTCCAGAAAATATTATTTTTTTCAAAAACACCAAAAAACTTGATCGATACCTAAAAAAGAATATTCTGGTTCTTAAAAACATCCCACCTTAAAGAAATTTTTCCCAGAATTCCCTTATAAATGAGGTGTAGAAGAAGAATCATCGAACAAATCCTTCTACAGTGATCGCACATTAGCCTCCCTCTCTCAAGTATCATCATGTACTCTCTGGTGCTTCCATAGCACTCGTACTACAGGAACATATGGGCCATGGAGAACCTTAATGCTACAATCAACAATTCGGATAGGATTTCCCTCAAACGATGTGTCCACCTATAACTCAACCTCATCTGGTTCAAAAAACATGAGATGGGTCTGAGATGTAACGTCATAGCTAAAAAACATGGAAGACGTCGTGTATAGCCTGATAACACTGAGGTAACTGCAATCTATAGGCAACCGGTCCGAATCTCTCCAAAACCTCAAACAGCCCAACGTATCTCACTGAAAGTCAACCCTGTCTCCAAATACTTTTAGGTACCAACCTAGGTGTGACACATGTGAAAACCTGATCTCCAACCCTGAACACCAGAGGTCATCTCCGAAGATCAACATAAGTATTCTATCATAAAAATACAGTATCCATCCTCTCCTGAATCAACTCCACCCTCTGTGTAGTCTCTTAGTCAAGATGAGGTCCCAACTAAGATGTCTCTCCTACTTCCAACCAAAAAATGGGTGATTGGAATGTCCTACCATAAAAATCCTCATAAGGTTCCATCTAAATAGTTTTTTAAAAATTATTATTGTTGAAAAACTCCACTAAAGGTATGTGCTTCTCCCAAGAACCTCCAAAATATAGGACACATGATCAAAGCATGTCATCCAACACATGAATTGTATGATTAGACTTAACATCAATCTGGGGATGGTAAGATGTACTCAGAAGTACCTGTGTACCCAAATCCCTCTGTTGTCCCTACTAGACTTGATATGTAAAATTGGACTCCCTATCAGAAATTATGGAGTGAGGAACCCCATGCAAGCATGTAATCTCTCGGACGTACAACCTTTCCATCTCATCAACACTGAAGGTCTCCTTGATCGATAAAAAGTGTGAAACCTTCATGAGTCTTTCAATGACAACCCAAAATGCATCATTCCCTTGAGGTGACCTCGGTAAACCTATCAAAAAGTGCATTGTGATCTCATTCCACTTCCTCTCAATAATGGGTAACTACTGCAAAATCCCTTCTGGTTGCTGATGCTTCGCCTTCACCTACTGATAGGTGGAACACCTGATCACAAAACCAGAAACATCTCTCTTAATTTCTGGGCACCAATACTGACGGTGTAGATATCTATACATCTTGGTGACACCAAGATGAACTACCCAAACTAAATAATGATACTCTCGCATCTCCTCTCTTATGTCCACTGACACCAATCTACATCCCTAGAAACACAAGGTCTCATCCTCACCTACTGTCCATACAGGAATAGGTTCCTCTCCTGACATGCCCTCTCGTATAACTAGGCCTTTAGAATATGATAGCTACCACATTTGCACTGTCTCGAGTATAATATAGGTAACAACTACAAAAGAAAGAATGTCTACCCCTGTCTGTCATGCACCTCAAAATGAATCTCATAGAGCAAATCCATAAGCTGACACTAACTCTTGGACTCCTGTACTACCTATATCTGAGTCCTCCTACTCAATGCATTAGCCACAATATTTCCTTTCCTAGGCATCTAGCAAATCTCAAAATAAATTGACTAAAGGTACTCAACCAACATTCACTGTATGAAATTCAGGTCGTGCGGAGTGAAGATATACATGAGACTTTTGTGGTCAGTGAAAACCCAAAAATTCTCTCCCAACAGATAATTTCTCCTACAACGTAAAGAATGAACAACTGCAGCTAACTCGAGATCAGGTGTCGGGTAATTCCTCTCAAGTGGTCTCAACTGCCAAGACCCGTACACAATGACTCATTCTCCCTGCATAAGTACCACTCTCATCCCAATACCTAATTCATCATAGTAAACTGTATAACTTTTTACCAACTCTTGAAAAAATAATATCGGTGCTGAATTCAAACTCCCTTTAAGCTCCTAAAAGGATGAATCATAGGAATTTTTCCACAAGTACTTATTACCTTTCTTAGTTAGACCCTTTAGTGGAGCTTCTAAGTGTGAAAAGTCTTGTATAAAACGTTTGTAGTAACCAACCATCCCTAAAAAAACTCCATACCTCAGAGACTTTATTTAGATGCTTCCAGGAAACTACAGCTCTAACGTTCTCTAGGTCTAATGATACACCTGTCTCTAAGATAACAGGACCCACGAAGCGAATCGAGTCCATCCAAATGTGTCATCTTGAGAGCATAACATATATCAGATGCTCTCTCAGTTTACTCAAAGAGATCTCAAGATGGGTAGCATGGTCATGTCGAGTGTGAAAGTAAACCCAAATATCATCCATGGAAACCAATACAAAGGAGTCCAAGTATTGATGGAACACTCGGTTCATCAGTGCCATAAAACCTACAAGCGCGTTCGTGAGACAGAACGGCATAACCACATACTCGTATAGACCATACCTGATCTGAAAGGCATTAAGAGGTATATCTGATGTTATAATGTGGAACTGATGATAACCAGATCTCAAGTCAACCTTTGAGAAAACTCAAGCTCCTTGAAGATGATCAATGAGATCATCAATCCTCGGCAAGGGATATCGGTTATTGATTGTCAACTAGTTCATCTTCCAATAATCCACACAAAATTGAAGGGTGTCATCTGCCTTCTTCACAAATAGGGTAGGCAAACCCCATGGAGAGGTACTAGTTCTGATGAAACCCTTTTCCTGTAACTCCTCTAACTACTTCTTGAGCTCCTGTAACTCTAGTGTATCCATAATATATTTAGGAATGGAAATTGGTGCCACTCTTGGCACAAGTTCAATAGAAAAGTCTACCTCTCACTCCAGAGGCAAACCTAAAAAGTAATCTATAAAGAAATCCCATAAATGATCCACCACTAGGGGAATGTCCATCTATAAAGTTACTTGGTCATCCAGATATAGACTAGAAATCTGGGTTGTAACTCCTCTCAAACCATGATGCTCAGGTCCCACTATGCTCGCCTGGACATCCCATTTACCCTTATATAGAAACAATCAACCTTCTGATGTCGTGAAACTCACCCTAAGGTGATAGCAGTCAACAAGATCCGGGTAGAGAACCAACCAGTCTATTCCATGAATGACATCATTTTCTATCATCTATAAGAAATATAGGTCCCAGAAGAAGTGACACATGCCGACATCAATAGGGCACTCCTTGAACTGACGTACACTATTCTTTCTAGTCCCCAATAGTGTGTCTAGTGTGATGAAAGCAGTACAAGTAACGATACAAATCCCAAGGATCTCCACAGTAGTAGTAGATATGAATGTATAGGAAGCCCCTGTATCAAAAGTGCATAAGAAAAAACAGAGGCAACTAGAATCAAACTTCTAAATAAAGAGGGTTCGATATCCTCCTCCTACTGGGTCTTCTCTATCACAAAATCCTGACTTGCATCATGGCCCTATGAATATGTCTGTGATCCTTGAGCTAACTCTCCCTATAGCTATCAATACCCCTGTGATTGACCACTACGGCCTCAAACTCCACATCTGTCGGAACGGCCTGATGAACTCTAGCCCCCAGCCTAATGTGGGACCGGTGGTCCTGCTCTAGTATGAGGAGTCGAAAGAGAACCCCTATCACCAGCTATTGGTGAGAAAAACTGGTAGAAAGGCTGAAGATGACACATCTTGCTGCAAGATCGGTACTTCATTGGGTCCTTCGGGAAACGTTTCCTCGTATTCCTACTCTTTCTGAACTACTATCATACCACCTGGATACCTGAAGGAGTATCTCACCTACTCAGGTCTACGCACGCAGACTCCCTGGGGTGCTTCCTTCTGTCAGTCGGAAGGGTACCAATTCTGGATGCCAAGACTCCCTGGATCATAGCTCCAGAATACCTCAAGTTACACTCTGTGATTAGTGCCTGGTTGACTATAGATTTTCTTGAAGTCAACCTGAAGATATTTAGCTAAGATTGGATTTCATTCCTCAGACCATCCTCAAACATCCTAACAAGAAATAACTCATCACCCCCTAAAATGGGTTTTAAGCATTGTAGCTATCTGAACCAAGAATAATACTCCATGACTAATAGTATACCCTACTCCAGACCCATGAACTCTCGGGCTCGATTGGCCCTCAAGGTCTCCGGGTAGAATTAATCATCAAAGGAATGATGGAACTCATCCAAAGCCATAACCTACTAGTGTCATGCATGTGATATCACAACCCACTATTTTTTGGAGGAATCTTGAATTATGTAAATATAGAGATTCACCCTCATCTCTGTAGGTGTCTCTAGATGCTCGAAGATAGAAATCATGGCTTCAAACCACGACTCTGCAGCATGAGCTCCTCCATCCCCTTATAAGGTGGGAGGATGCTGCAGATTATAGACCTACGTAAATTCTTCCATAGACGGGGTAGGATGTGTTGCTCCCCAGAAGGTCTGCATAAACCTCATGAGGCCTTCTTAGAATTTTTCATAGGCACCTGTATCCTGAATGACAACTGGTACCAAGACGGGCATGATAGGAGGATATTCAGGTGTTCGTTGATCCACCATGTTTGGTGTCTAATTGTTGCCTTGAATCTGGCGTACAACCGGAGGAAGTCATGCAGACATGCCTCTGAAAGTTTAAGTTCACAACTTACTTCCATATTATCAAGGATATAACATCGATGTGAATGAAATGAATAGGACAAAGAAAGAATTTATGTTCTTCAAAACATGGATACACAGCTTGTATGACCCCTACATGGCGTGTTCCCTTAATATTTTACAAGGGTGTGTTTTCCTGTTAACAGTGGACGTGTAATACCCTATACACACAGAGTGTTCCCCATTGAAACGGCGTGTAATTGAACTTTTCCCCCCTTCCCAAGTTCCTCTACATGGTTAAACCACACGGTTCTATCAAAACAAAACTACACTGTGTGTTTGTGCCAGACATGGTGTGTACTGGAAGGAATTTACCAACCTATGTCGTTGGTCACATGGCTGGATACATGGTCAACTCTACATGGGATGTTCAAAATGGACACGACGTGTATTACCTATGTTGCATCCATCTGTGTCGTTAGTCACATGGGTGGACACATGGTCTCCACAACACGACGTGTAAATTTGGTACACAATGTGTTCCACCAAGGATTTACCAACCCCATGTCTATACCCACACATCCAATCACACGGTTAAGGATTTCATGGCCTATACATATAGTACACGGTGTGTACCTAAGAAAAATAGTTCCTTCCCAAACAAAAGGATACATGGCATGTATTCCTCATTACACACCATGTATTCTGGGTTTTTACGGATAGTAAGCCTTAGAAAATAATCTATAACCCCAAAAAAACACTAAAACGAATAGTAAAGTGCTAAATTCCGATCTTCGGGAGCCCATACTCCCCGTGAATCAAATTTCAGAATCATATTCATGTATATCACAAGGTATAACAGTGAAATCGATCACATGATCCACTAAATTCTGATCCATGAGGGAACATAACACCTTAGGGACCAAAGTTTTGCATTCATTCAAACGAAACCTTACACAATCCAATACCCAACCAAATAGAAGGTATTTCATCATGGAATCTATCACAACAACATGCATATTTAAACAACATTTATCACAACAACTTGTAAACAGTAATACACCCTAAATGGAATGAGAATAATGCATTACATGTGATCTCCTACAAGTGCCTATATGATGAATGAGATCGAATAACCTCATCTCATTGGGTTGCAACAGAAATAGAACCTTAATAATATCAACTATAAGAACACAAAATGTGTGAATCACCCAATGGTGAAATCAAATTGACTGTAAAATTGAAAAACCAGAAAATTTACAATAATCAAGGCAAATTAGATTTTCTTTGTATACGGGTTAGCTACTCCTTGGAAAATCTTATTACAAAATACCTATTCCAACTTATCCTTGATTATAGGCTCCAAAAAGTAAGTCAATAAGAAAAGAATTCATTCGATACCACTTTGTAACGTCCCAGTTAAAGGGCCTTCCAAAGGTTCCACGTACCCAGTTGGTCACATGGCTTTAAGCGCATTTCCCCAAATGCCATAGGCTTCCGACTAAAAGAGAGGGACTTTGGTGTGATAGTGGAGAAACTATGCCATCATTGTCATAGTAATAGAATGGAAACAGACGTATAACATTAGAGAAAACAATAATTTCATACAAGAAGTAAAGAGTGAAATAATGGAAGTAAATAAACAACTATTATATATATATATCTGGGAATAATGATGCATGTCACAAGTATCTAGGAAAGAAACCAAGCAAGTAACAATACTGAAATATAGTACTAAACCAAACTACAAATAAAAGTAAACAAATCCAACAACATCTCAAGCCTCATCTTGGTCACATGCTCTCCAAATCCACAACAGTCAAGTACCTGAATTAGAAGGGCGCTTTCCATTATCTATACCTGCAACAATATAATCAGTTTGGGTAGAAAATCATGACCCGAACAGGGTGTTGGTAAAATCCTAGTAAGAAACCACCCAAATATCTATGAATAACTGTCAGTGAATATATATGATAGGCATTGGGAAAAATTAAGTAATAATCAAGGAAGTTCTCAAAAGTAAACAATTCTATAGTTTCAACTACATTCATTTACATTTATTAAATAAACAACCAAAAATCTCAAGAAACCCTCTGGGAAGTTCTCACAGTCTAACCCCTCTGGTTCATATAATCAAAGACTCTCTGAGGAATCACTCACCATCAATTCCCGCTATGGTCTCGTAATGAAAAACTATAGACACTCTGGGGAAGCACTCAACATCCAATTCCCATTGTGTTCTCACAACGTTGAACTACAGACAGTCTAAGTGATCACTAATGTCCATCCCCCCTATGGTATCACAATGTGAAAAGTATAACAGAAACTCTAGGGAATCCCTCATCATCCATTCCCCCTATGGTCTAGCTACATCAGGTTCCTACAACCCTGTGTAATGCAATCAAGCACTAACAATATCTAGCATCCAAAGTAAATCTCAAATAATATATTTCTAAACAGATACAAAGCATACCATAAGCATGACAGATAATATCACTCCATCCTAACAGCACTAGGCATGGAAAACTGAGCAGCCTAACTAGAAATTCTAGACCCAACAAACAATATAAAATCAAACATGGAAAGAACATCCATAGGAAGTCAAATAACCCTATTTATAATAAAAACCCTATGCTCAAGAAAACAAGTCATCGTAGGCATTAACATGATTAAATTCCCTAAACACGCAATACCTTAATCTAGGGGATTGGGCACTTTTTTCACATATAATTCAAAGACAATCTATGGAAATCCACAAACCACCTACCTCGATGTTGTGAAATCAATATAGTTGAAGCTAAGCCTTTGAATCAACCTAGAACATAGTAAATATACAAAAATGTCAAGAACACTCAACCAAGTATATCCCATGAAAGAGGAGAAATCAAGAGAAGAGGATCTTAAAGAAGGAATAGCTCACTAATGTGATTCAAATGCAATCAAAGGTGTTTGATTCAGATCACAAATGGTCGATTGGGGGTTCAGAGAAGAATCAATGATCTTCAGTCACTCCAGGATGAGACGATGCTAGAAAAAGGAGATTCTGTCAATTAGACGCGGCCTCGGTCTGATTTATTAGATAAAAATAAAAATAAATGGAATGTTCTTTAATGATATAAAACATGTATATTCTTTTACCGAGCCCTAATTTAGGTGGTGTCGAGGTCACCCCACACATCCATATACTTGGCCATTACATGGCTAGTACACGACAACCTGTGGCAACCTGGTACACGACGTGTACTCGTAAGTACACGGTGTGTTATCCTTAAATTTCATGAAACTCTTATTTCTCTCAAAAACACTAGAAAAAAATATCTATAACTGAAAAATAATATCCAGGTTCTTAGAAATATGAATATTAATTAAGGTAAAAATTCCTTTCTATGATAATGGTAAAAAAGTGTTTAACGCAGGTTTAAACTAAATTGAGAATGGATTAAATGACCTTAAAACATTTTAAAATCCCATTTCATGATTTTATTTAGATCTAATCTCGTACTATATTCAAATATGAGATAACTTAGAGTTACTTCTCTATGATATTAACATTATAATATTTTAGTGTGATTTATTATTACAAGTACGTCACTCCCCTAACATGTGAAAGGGATCCCCATCTCCTCTCTTCCCCACGCCACTTTAACCCTTAACCTAGAACATTATATTCACAAATACTCTCCAAAAATAATTATTCATGATCTTGGTGATCTGGTTTTCATTAATTACCCATCCAAGAAGCCTTAATATGATCTTATAGGAGGATACCTGAAGAAGAGGTGTACGTTCTTACCAATCATTTTAATGTCCTTTATTAATAAGCCTCTTTAAAATGTTCTATGAACATCTTAACATGATGGGATATGTATATAAAATATAATAATATGTTTTAATGTAAATGGTATATCCATATTTTTATGGTATCGTTGTGGGTGCCACACACTTGTGCCCTGATCTAGTCAGTCACATGACCTCAAGCACACCTCCCCATATGCCAGAGGTAGTCGATTAGCAGTGAGGTTCACTATTGATCATGGGGAGACTATACCCTTTTTATAAAAGTAGTATAATAGAGGAAAAGAAATAAACAAAACCAATATATATGGAATTAACCAGAAAAATACTAGAATCACAAGACGACTAAAGTAGGAAATTCAATATCCAAAACTAAACTATAGATATGTCGTCCCAATATGTCTCAACTATCAATATGTAGAACTCAAAAAAAATAATGGATCTAAAAACTCCCAATACGATCCTGAATCCATGCCTGGTTCACTCATCAATGATCCATATTAACTCAACCATCCAATAAAGAGACCATTACCTTAACCTATCCTACAACTAGGAAATATATTTGGGTACCGATCAGGTATCCTGAGTAGGTTTTGAGTAAAACAAAGCAAGCCACTACTAACTATGTCTAAAACAATATCCAGTCAAAAAATTGGATGTAGTTTTATAGAGAATAAATAAAAATAATAATTTAAATAGATTACATTTATTCAATTACTCTTTATTTAACCACATAACCTCGAAGTTTTTGGGGACACTATAACTCTCAATATATGTTTCATCCCTTGTTGGAGTCTACGAAACCACCAATAGATATGATATATCTGAAATCCATTTCTATCATTCATCATATAAATACATATCTGAATTCCATTATTACCATTCATCATCTCAATTCATATTTGAATTAAAATATTACCAATCCCCATGTCAATTCATATTTGAATTTCACTATTACCATTCATCATATTAATTCATATATGCATTTAACACAGACCATTCATCAACATAATTCATATATGAATTTCAATGTTACAATTCATTATATTAATTCATATATGAATTCCATTATTTCCATTTAACATCTCAATTTATCAATTTAAAAGTATTTTTCACTATAGTCTTTTGATGCAGCAGATCATATCCTATGCATGATTATCACATGTATCACTATATAATAATTTCATGTGTAACCAAATATCAAAATTTACCAAAACAACTTTTTAATTAATTCACCAATTAATTAATCCAATTTTACAATTTCATAATCACATCATTCCATTAATTAATTCGAGAATTAATTAATCACCACATTCCCATTAATTAATTCAAAAATTAATTAAAAACAAAAAATCCATTAAATAGTTCAACAATTAATTAATCATATAAATTTCATTAATTAATTTAACAATTAATAAATCACATCAATTCCATTAATTAATTAAACTATTAATTAATCTAATTCAATAAATTATATGCAAACAATATTCTCCATTAATTAATTTAGAAATTAATTAATCTAATTTTACGATCCCAATTTCCCCATAATTAATTCACTAATTAATTATTCCAATTTAATCAATTCAATATCTCAATTTCAAGATCCCTTTATTAATTAATTTTCCAAATTAATTAATTCAACATAAAAATATAAATTACTAAACATCAAATATAAATTATACAATTATATAAACAAAATTGAAATCAAGACTTTCATATTTGAATAGGAAACCACCTACTTCCATAACGGTGATGAACACTCTCCAATGGATATTTTCAATTTGAGAAGAATAACCCGAATCATGTCGAAGATCTAGATCATGATTCAAATCCTAGATATATGATTAAAAAAAGATCTATTAAACCAATATTTAGAACTAAAACCAACCAAGTAAAAAATAATTTTAAAAAAGGGAGAAAAATGGTAAAGAGATGGAATCCAATCAAGATATGATTCACTTTACAAGAGAGGAGGAAATATTCAATATGAGATACAAAACAAGAAAAATAGAGGCCATTAGCCCTATGAGTTCTCCCAAGAGCCTTAAAAATGATATGAATAGGTTATGTCTGAGGTAGGGTTGACTTTACGATAATATGGGGTTCAGGTACTCTTAAAACAAAATTTTGGGTTAATTAAAAATTTGTCCATGGTTTCTTGGTTAGGGGAGAATGTTATTCCAAACAGTGTTCCTTAATTATGAATCTATTATATGGGTGAACTTTTACATATAAAAGGGAACACTGTTTGAAAAACCATGCACCCAAAATGCAATCCACTCGGTTTGGGGTTTCATGATTTGTTGGTCTGGGGAGAATTGTTTGGGAAAATCATGATCCAACCATGCATAGACCCTACTCATATGATTTTATCACATTTTAATCCAAGCACGCACATTTTAAAACCCAAACAATTTACACTCAAATAAAGAAAAAACGAATACCTACAAAATCCCATGAAAACTCTATAAATTATCAGGATCTTACAATCTCCCCCACCTTATAACAGCTAATCCTTGAGATGTACTCCCAAGAATCTATAAGATTCCAATTCAAAACTGTCGGGGCCCGGATCCCACATACATACTCATCTTTCCCCCATCTCCTCCTATAAACACCCATGTTTCCACAAAACAGGAACTAATGACATGGTATTTTCCTACAACACATTCTCAATGTGATCCAACACACATATCTGATGCTCCTCAAAGGATGCATCAGCCTCAAGCTCAAAATCATCCATATCAAAAACATGATAATGCCTTGAGTAATACCACTACATTTGGGACACATGAAAAATGGTATTTGATGTCTATCATCATACAATTCTTGTCTACTTTGAGACATAGCCATGCACTTATGAATTAGTTGAACATGCACTAATGTCTCCAATACAAGACTTGGTCCCAACAGTTCTGACCCACCTACCTCTATCTAGTATAGAGGTGATCTGAATGGCCTACTCTAGAGTTCCTCTTATGGTGCAATGTGAATAGTTTACTGATAACTGTGGTTATAGGTGACCTAATCCAATGCTAGGTGTGTCTCCCAAGATATCCCAATGTCAAGGAAACATGCTCGTAGCATGTCCTAAAGAACCTATATATTTATCTCTAACTGACCATCTATATATGGGTGTAATTACATACTCATCAGAAAAATGTGTACTAAGAACCTTATATAAGCCCTACTATAAGAATTAAGTAAATCAATGGTCATGGCTTGAAACTGTATACTGTAGCACCCCGTGATGATGGACTATCTCTTGAACATACAAATCCCCCAACTGCTCCACAGAGAAGGTATCTCATATAGGCAATAAATGTGAATCATTTTTCAAATATTTCAAAATCACCCAAACAAATTAATTCTTCTAAGGAATACTTAAGTGACCCACCATATTGTTTATTATAATTCCATCTCACTTCCATCCCAAAATGGTTAATGGTTGTAGGGAACCAAAATGTTATTGATTCTTTCCCTTCACCTATTGATAGGTGTATCATCGTGTCATAAACCTTTCTATATCCTTATTTATACCTAGGAACAAAAACTACTAACATAGGTAATGGTACATTTATGTCATTCCATGATGTACCACCCACTTCCAGGAATGAAATTAATGCGTTAGCTCCTCCCAAATACTCAAAGTCACAGCGAGTTGATTCCTAACATTGATGATATCGTCCTCATCTATAGTCTAATCTGATGGTGTCTCCCAATCTTTTACGGATTCCATCAAGGCCAAATATTCTAGATCCTCATAATAACTATCCCTGATACATATAACAAATATAGACTCCATTGAAACTGATACGAGAGTAATATTTTCTTGACTCTCCTAAACCACAACAAGCATCTTAGCTAGTAATGTCATCACCTTCAACTCATCACTGGACTCTTGAACTGCTTGTGTATTAGTTTTACTACTTAAAGAGTTAGCCACACTATTTCAATTCCCAAGAATATATGCTATCTAAAAATTGAATTAATTCATATACTCAACCCATCTCCACTACTAGAGATTAATATATCATTGATAAAATATATGATTTATTCTCTAATGATCAGTATACATAGTAAACCTTTCTTCCAGTAGATACTGATGCCAACACATCAAAACATAAAATACTACAACTAACTCAAGGTCATGCATGGGGTATCTCTATTCATGTGGCCACAACTTTCAAGAACTATACACCACAAAAAAATCTATCTACATTAACACTAATCCGAGTCTGATCCCAGAATCATAAAAAAACTCCATATAACCCTAACCTAGCTTGGGTGGGATCAATATTTTAGTTGGTGTCAATTGATTATTCAACTCCTAGAAATCATTATCACATTATTCCATCCATTCAAACTTTATCCCCTTCTGGTTCAATCATGAATGTGGTACTTCCAATCAAGGAAATTACTAGATGAATCTATGATAATAAACCCATAAATCTATAGATACCAATCATGTTCTTGGGATTCTCCAATGATAAAACCACATGTACCTTCTCTCCATCCACTGACACACCTTTCTCTGAGATATTTGGCCCAAAAAGTTCACCTGGTCAATCTAAAAATAACACTTTGATATTTTGGAATATAGATGATGCTCTCTTAGTGTACTCATAATGATGTCAACATGTTAGGCATGATCATCATGAGTCATGGAGTACACCAAGATGTCATCCAAAAACACACCGACAAAATGATCCAGGTATGCATGGAAGATTCTCTTCATCAAGGCCTTAAAATATTCTCGTGCTTTCATCAACCCAAATGGAATTACAACAAACTCATATAGGCCATACTGACTTCTAAAAGAAGTCCTCAGTATATCATAAGGATTAAGACTCAACTGATGATACCTTGATCTCATGTTAATCTTTGATACGAAGTAATCTCCCCTAAATTGGTTAAAGAGATCATCAATATGTATATGGGGATACCAGTTCTTCACATTTATCTGTTTAAATTTTGGTAATCAACACACAAGAACAGTATACCATCTCCTTATTTGAAAAAATAGGGAACCCCAAGGTGACATACTTAGATAGATAAACCCCATAACTATCACCTTTATCAGTTGAGTCTTGAGGGCATAAATATCTATCGATGGAATTATGTATGGTAGAATAGAAACTAGATCATACCTAGGAATATGCTCGATTTTAAATTCTATATCTCTTCCAGGTGGTATCCCTAAGAAGTTACCAGGAAAAAAAACTTGAAATTTATCCATTATAGGTGGAATGACATCCCATTTTACTCATTCATCATTCATCGATAGACTAGAAACATGGGTGGTGTTCCCACCTAGTTTCTAATGAACTGGACATATATGACCCTTTTGGATATCCCATTCTCCATGGTGAATATATTCATTAACTCAGGTGATGTAAAAGTCACTCTCATATGGTAACAATCAATTTCGGATCAGTGTATCACTAACTAGTCCATAACCATAATTCAGTCAAATCATGACTTGTAAAGAATATATATATCCCATAGAAAATGATACACCCCAACCTAGAGAGAACACCCATTTCTCAAATAGATTCCCCTGAATTATACTCCCAATGGTATATCTTTCTGCATCACCCCACTCATTAAATCCCACACCAAGCTCAAACAATTTACAAGTCAAGTAGAAATAAAACAATGAGAGGAAACACTATCAAATAAAGAACTCACTAATATATAGGCTATAAGAATATTACCTCTCACTACCAATCATCCAACCCAACTATCCAAAAGTTTAGGATGAATGGAATGTTTTTTTACTACCCTTCTTCCGTATGATGTAGTTTGAGGTCCCTGAGCTGCAAAACACTACTGATATAGAATATCTTGACCAGAATTACCACCTTCACTATCCCTTCCACCATGAACATTAAAACTCCAACTTATAGATTTATATGGTATAGAATACCATCTTCCTACACATTAATTATACCTAGATCCTCCATCATTAAACTTCTGTCATATATTTCTACTGAACTTTTGTAGATGTCTCATTCTTCCACAAGATCAACACTCTACCGGTGTTCAGGGATAGTGTCTATAATAGTGTAATGTCCTACCATGCTGGTGGAAAATAAATCATGTAGGATCCAGAGTAACTGATCCTCAACCCAATAAACTTTTCCTACTGTCCCCCTGGATAAAATTCTAAAACCAACACCTTTATATCTCAAAATTAATTTCTTTTGATCATCCAGAAGCAACCATCTATACTTTTTTTCAATCCTCTTTCAGGTTCTCCTCGACTACGAGAGCCTAATCCACCACATAGTCAATATTACTAAACCAAAAGATGTTTACCTGATACTTAATATCACTTTTAAGCCCATCCTAGAAGTGCCTTACTATATTTGTCTCATCCCCTACCAGTAATAGAGAAAAGTGATATAATTTTTGTAAAGAAACTAGCATATTCCATCATAGACATACTTCCCTGATTCAACTACATGAACTCATTTTATCTCTCATATCTTAGGATTTCTAGATTAAATTTCTCTAGGAAATTATCCAGATTTTCCATCCAATAAATCATGTCTACCTTCAATGTTCAAGCCTAAACATCCCACTAGTGATTCACTGAACATTACCATATATAAGTAACCAACTTGACCCTCTTCCCAGTAAGAGTATCCAAATGGTCAAGTATATTCTTGATGGACTCAATGCATAACTATATAGCCTTTTGTCCACCCTCTCTAATAATCATCGAAGGGATTTATAACTGAAACTCCAATATTGGATCAAAAATTCTCTTCACCTCCCTATCAGGGTCTCTCTCCATTAACAACATTCACTAAGAAAATTTATCTCATTACTACACTCCGGATTCCTCACCCGGCACTAATGGTGCCTCAAGATCCACTACTAGAGGAGAATCTCAAACTATATCCTCATATAGTCCCCTCAATAAGTGTCTTTATGGAGTAATATCTCTACAATTTCAAACACACATCTCAGGAAACAAAACAATACATTAACACATTTCCTAATAGGGTTTTAACATTAAACTATAACATGTATTTCCGCAAATCACATCACATGGTCAAAACTAAGGTGTTATCCCTACCCTTAACCATCCTACATCTAGGCCATGGTTAAAAAAGGGAAAACTCATTCTCAATCTTAATTTTCTTGTTAGAAACCCATTTATTCAAAATTTTTATCATTTCTAAATTTTATATCATACACCATTTTTACTTTCACATAAGGCACCTTTTTAAATAAATTTTAAATAAGCAAGGGAAAATAGTTCAATTTTGAAAACGTACCCAAAACCCATTTTATAATGAATGGATAAAATGATGCATTTCATCAAATAATACCGATTGCCTAGAATGATGCATGCATACTCAACTCCCATCTTATACTAAGCCACAAGAAAAATCTAGAAAAAAATAATGAACAATAATCACATCACATAACAAGTGAATCAACCAATGTGAAATAACATCTAACTAAAATAACAAATACAAATAATAACAATCACACCCTTGGTACTTGGGTTTCCCCCATACATGGGCTAGTTACTCCCATGCATGAGAACATAACCAAGTACTAACTCATCCGTGTCCCCTGTCTACCTTTCGTAAATTGAAATACTAAAGAAAAAGAAATGAAACCCCAATGATACCACATTGTAATGTCATGAACCAGGTGCCACACATTGGTTCCCCGATCCGGTCATTCACATGACCTCAAGAACTCCTCCCCATATGTTAGATTCTTCTAAATAGTATAGTGGGACAATATCATTCATTGGGAGAATATACCCACTTTATAAAAATTCCAACATAATGAAAAAGAAATTAACAACAACCAAAATATATAACTATGACTAGAACAATACCATAATCACATGATGAAAAAATTAGGAAATAAAATATCAAAAAATAAATAGTAGATATGCCATGCCAATACGTGTTGAGTTTAAATATACAAACCCAAAATAAATAATGATATTGACAACTACCAAAAGGGTCCTGAGTTTATTTCTTGTTCCCTCATCCATGCTTCATCCTAACAAATCAATCAAACACATTCATCTTTCCATTAACCTTATCTTCAATCATGATATCTATTCTAGTAATGATATTACATCCTAAGTATGGTGTGAGTACAACTTTGTAGTCCACCACTGATAGATTCTAAAACAATATCCAATAAAAATAGTGTAGGTTGTTGTATAAAAAATAAGTAAAGTAAGTAGTCTACATTTACTCAATTACTCTTTATTTTTCCATATAACCCTTAGGTTCCTGAGGACACCCAAACTATTAAATCATATTAGGACTGTGTTGGAGTCTAAACTATCCCCAAGGGATATAATATATCTAAATTCCATTGTTACCATTCATCATATAAATTGATATCTAAATTCCATTATTACCATTCACCATCTAAATTCATATCCAAATGTCATTGGTACCATTCATCAACATAATTATTATCTGAATGACACTGGTACCATTCATCATCTATATTCCTATCTGAATTCCACTATTACCATTCACCATCTCAATTCATATCTGAACTCCACTATTACCATTCATTATCTCAATTCATATCTAAATTCTACTATTACAATTCATCATTTCAATTCATCAATTTAACAATATTTATCACTAAGGTATTTTGATGTATCATACTATATACCACACATGATTATCATATATATCATGATATCACAATTTCACATGTAACACAATATGACAACATACCACTTAATTCACCAATTAATTAATCCAATTTAACTATTATATATTCACATTTTTTCATTTATTAATTGAACAAATAATTAATCATTTAATTTCCATTAATTAATTACATAGTTTATTAAACTCTTCTATTCTATTAATTAATATAAAACTTAATTAATCACTTAAATTCCATTAATTAATTCAACTATTAACTAATCATATCAATTCCATTAATTAATTAAACAATTAATTAATCCAATTAAATAAATTACATAAACACAAAATTATATATTAATTAACTCAAAATTAATTAATATAATTCCACAATCCCAATACCTCCATAATTAATTCAAAATTTAATTATTCCAATTAAATTAATTCAATATCCATATTTCATGATCCCTTAATTAATTAATTTACCAAATTAATTAATTCAATGTAATAATATCAATTTCTAAACATAAAATAGAAATTATAAAATTACATACATGTAACTGAAATCAGGAATTTTGGGATTTGTATAATTGAACACCTACCTCAATAACGGCGATGAACGGTCACTAATGTATATCCTCAATTTGAACAGAATATCCCTAATCACATTGAAGGTGGAGATCTTCATTAAAACCCTATATCTGAGATAAAAAAAGATCTATTAAACATAGATCAATATCTAAATACAATAGGGGAAGAAATCATTTCAATAAAATTGAGAATGACTTGAAAGAGATGAAAATAAATAAATATATTATTCACTTATTGTGAGACGTTAATACTTAAATCTGGGCTCTGAATAATAAATAACAGAGGTAATGGGACCCAAGAATGCATCCGGGAGACTCCCAAATCAATAGTAATGAGTTATGTCATATTTGGGGTGGGTTTTGGTATAATATGGGGGTTCGCGTATTTTGAAGAAAAATTTTCATGTAACTTAAAATTTCTTGAATGGTTTCCTAGGCTGGGGCACTTGGTTTTCCAAACCATACACCTTAACTGTGTATCTCTTTTAGGGAGGTGTGAATTGTTACACCTAAAAGGGAACATAGTTTTAAAGAATGTGTGTTAGTCATGTAATCACCATCTACCTAGGGTTTAAAAAAAAAATTGGTCTAGGGTGAGTGGTTTGGTAATACCACGAGCCAACAGTGCATAGCCCCCACCAACTTCCAATTTTCTAAAATTTTTGTGAAAACACACTCTTTTTAATACCCAAAAAATATATACTCAAAAAAGAAAAATTAATACCTTAAAAGATCTGGCTATATATCAAGAAAATTTTTAGATCTTAAATTTTTTGATCTACTTCCGATCTATTAGAAAATGATAATGGCGCTTGTTCTTACATGTGGGTTACCACATCCATGAATTTATATGATTCATTTTTCATTTATTATTTACATAGAAACTATTAAATATTGATTTTCATTATATATATATATATATATTATTTATGATATAATCTTGATTCTACACATTTAAATTTTTATGTACCTTTATCTCATTCCATCCATCAGAAAATGGAAACATCACTCACGCATATGTTTGGACTACCACCTCTATGAAGTGATATAATTAATTTTTCAACACCACTTTAAATGAATATTTATAAAATTTTATATTAAAAGTAAATATTATACCTATTTAATTATTAAGAATCTATATATTATGATTCCCTATCCATGGTTCAAGGACTAAAACTATTGAAATAAAGCATGCTTGAAAAACAGACAAGTTTTTCCCAGAATAATCATTTTAATGAATAATTATTAATTAATGGATAATTTAAAATTTTAAATGAATGATTAATAGTATGTTATTTAAGACTATTGTTTTGGAATAGAATTATAAAAATTATAAATTTTTATACATGAGGCTTTAACATGTATGAAGCAGGAAGATACTTGAGGAAAGGGTTTATGTTACAATATCATTTATTTTTAGGATTGTCTATGCTAAATTTAAATTGATGGAAATTAAGTGTATATTATCCTTTATAACCATTATATTTTATTATTCTACATTTATTTTAATAATTTTTATGTATTTTCACTATTCTCTTTATTTGGTAACTAAAATTACCAAGAAATTGTTTTAAAGAAAATAAAAACTTATTTCCTCTTTGGTTGATTAATTTTTTCTTCAATGTCCAATCTCATATAAATTATTTTATCAAACTTTTTAACTATGATAAAAATATTTTTTAAAAGTTCATTAAAATAAATTTTATTTTATTAACAAAATTAAATAAGCTGTATTATTCAAAAAAAAATTAAACAAGTCATTTTTTACTAGTTACAATGTTATGAAAATAATTTTATTTTTAATTTAATTATAATGGAAATATTTTACCCCCATTATGAATATTAATTTCATTGAATATTCCTTTTGGATTATACCATAACCTCTATAATTTATTGATCTCTAATTATGTTTACAATGTTACTAATTAATTTCATGTTTTATGTTAGTAAAAAAAATTCTAGCCAAAACATGCAAAAAATGATATATATGGAACTTATTGTGAAGACCTGCCATATGTGTAATGTGATTACCAAGTGATGATTTTTAATATACCATGAGGTAAAAGTGACCATGATACCTTACCACATGTTTTACTCCACCCAATCGCATGAACAAACTACCATCCTTGTATCCGATGAGCAAATTCAGTCAAAGTTATAAACCTACCGTGCATTGCGGTTCACCATACCACATATACAACCAACATTTAATGTGAAAATTACTACATTATGAGATTTAAATTTCAAATAACTAACCATGTAAAGAAATTATGGTACTATGTGTGTAATGCCCTAAAATTATAATAATATAATTGTATGTGATAGTGTGTATGACACGCAACACTGAGCATAGAAAGAAATATAATGTCTCCATAATTTATGAAATATTTACTATTTTAAATATATTTAATCTATTTTATAGCTTTAAATGTATGAAAAAATGAGTTATCTAGCCTTATAAGCAAGAACGACCTTGTTCGACAGTATGTGTTACAAAAAAAACCCAGTTTGTTGGAATTATAATATATTAATAAAATATAATTATTTACTATAATAAGATACAACCTAGCTGTTAATTTGATGGTTATGGATAGGATTGACATAATTATTAAAATATATTGCTTAAAAATATAAAGTTAATTCATTGGTAATCAATTTATTAGAAATAAAAATAAAAAACAATTGAATATAAGGGTAGTGTTTTATAAAAAAAATAATCTTCTGAGGCGTTTTGGATTAATAAATTAAATTAATTACTATTAGTGAATAATATTAATTAAATTTTCTATTTATTCAATAATATTTTTTTCATCCAATATATTTTATAGTCATTTGATAAGATCAAATCCAATATTATGCATAAAATAACTATAGTTTTTTAAAGGTTGTTTTGCAGCCTTTTAATGGTGCACTGATTAGAAAAATAACAGTTGAAATAGTAATAAATTTTATATGAAAAATAAAATTCTTTTTTGAAATATTAACTTCAAAATAATACAAGGGTAAATATTTGGTATTTCTCTGAGAAGATTCATTTTTGATGAATACTGAAAAATATAGAATTTTAATTGAAAACATATTTTTCATCTTATTAATTAATATAGTAAAATTACATTTTAATTTTTTTTAAGTATATTTAGTTCAATTATAGATAAAATTATAAAATTTAACTCATTGGAATGGATTTTACATTAATATTGGATATAAAAACATTTAAAACTCCTGAACATTTTTTCTTTAAATCCCTACTTGTCATCCCGTCTCTGAGATTAATTTTAAATTAATTTCTACAACTTATTTGATTAGAATTTGAGAAAATGGATTTAGTATTTGGAATCAGAATAATTTATAATGTCTAATGAGTTCAACATATTTTAAAAAAAAATTAATATTAAAACTGATTAAAACTAATTATGATGATTAAGGGAAAAACTAGATTTACAAGGGATAAAACCTTAAATATAAAGGAAGAAATGTCTTAAAACACGTAAAAAACTAATTGGATTGCCAAATTTAGACCATATCCTCCCATGGATATAATTTATTTCATTATGGGAGATAAGTAATGTAACTCCCAAATATTTTATGGTATGCCCCTTCTTAAGTAAATTCAATTTCAAAGATAACTTACGTTACATAGAACACTGAGCATAAAAAATGATTAAATAACATTATTTAATTGGGATAGTTATTGAAAAGTTGTTTTAATGGAGGGAATTAATTATATAAAATAAATTATTAAATTATATTAACATATGTTAACAAAATTAATTCACTAATGATGAATTAATTAGAAATTAAATTAAAAGTCAATTTAACAAAATAGAAGTGTTTTTATGAAAAACAATTTTTATGACCACTTGTGAATTTAATATTAATAAATTAAATTAATCACTATTAGTGAGAGATATTAATGAAATTTAATTTATATATATTCTATAATTTTTTTAAAATTTTATTAAATATATTTTATATGCTTCAGATAAGAATATATCATATTTTAAACATAAAAAGTTATATTTTTCTAAAAGTAATTTCTTCTACCTTTTGATGCCACCCCTATTTTACATATAAATTTTGAAACATTTCTAAATCCTATTTAAACACATAAACATAATTTTTGAAATCATAATATCAAAATTTACATTTGGTTAATTTTTTTATTTTTCAAATAAGTTTAAAGTTTTGATGAATAGTGAAAAATATTGAATTTTAATCGAAAAAGATTTTTTCATAGAAATAATTTTTAGTGTTAAATTAAACATTTGATTGGTTTTAAATTATAATTAGATCAAAATTATATCATTTAAACCAATACATTTTATTGGAATTAATATCACCTTAAATTTGGATAAAAAAAACATTTCATCTTTTGAACGTTTTCACTTTAATAACTTGTTTTCTCAACCCGTTAACAGGATTAATTTTCAATTAATTTTATCCAATTATATTTCTTGAATTTGGAAAAATTAATTCTATATTTTTAATCATATGGTCAAAATTTGGTAAATAATTCCATTTTATTTCAGAAAATATGAATAGTATGTTTTGTAATTTTTATTAACACAATTAAGGGTAAATCGGGTAATTAAGTGTAAAATTAAAACTATAAATATTAAAAAAAATTAAAACTATTCCTAATTTTATTAGATGAGTGATTATTTACCTAAATCTTTCTTGGGACGATTTTATGAGCTCTTAGAGCCATTAGGGTGAATTTATTTATTTTATAGTATTTTCTTCAAAGGAAAGTCAAATATGCAACACTCATATTTTATATAAGTATTAAATTTTTTATATGTGGTCACTCAGAAGTTAAAATCGAATATATAAATCAATTTTAAATATAAAATGGTTATATTTATCATGTTAATTTATTTTAAATTTTTAGGAAATATATAAATACCATAAATACATACACAATGATAATGCAGTAATTATTTAACTAATGGAAATATCAAATAAATGATATCAAAAATATAAAAATAAATATAATTTGAATGTAATTTATGAATTTTTTAGATGAAATATTCATATTAGGTATATTTTAAAGTTTATTTTCTATGTTATCTTGTATATTTATATTTTTTTTAAAGTCATGTAATTAATATTGTCAAAATTGACATTAATGATATTTTAAAATAAATAATACTTTATTAAATGAAATAAAATTCATAAAAATAAAAAAATAAGAAAATTATTAGTATAAGGTTGAAAATTTATTCCATGATTCATTTATAGTTATTTTTATCTTTTCCATTCACTATATTAACTTTCAAAGAGTTAAAACAGATGTTATCATGATGAGAGTTAAAGCATTTAAATAAGGTCTAAACCGAATGATAAGTGTATGAATTTGACCAAAACATGTATAAAAATTATTATATTAGAGTATTTACACCCAAAATATTCTTTTTTTATAAATAACTCATCTAATATCAAATTGGAATTGAATATTAATTTATTTTAATTTAATATTTTTAGAGTTTCCAAAAGTAACTCTTGCCTCAATTATAAAAGAGAACTTCCTCCATCACTTATTCACAATACCATTGACCATATATATATACCAAATTCTTCCCATTTCTCCTTTTAACATCCTTAGACAAGTTTTTGAGGTCCTGGACTTCCAAAATGACCAACCCTAGATCTCTTAAGAATATATCTAAAGATAGTTCACCGAAGAAGAGGTTATTAATTTTACCAACTCATCTGAGTTCATTTCTTTTTATACTTCATATTAATGTGTTATTTACAAGATAAAGTAACAAATAAATTATAATATATATGATTATATCTTATTATGATAATGGTAGACTCATATTTCACCTTTTATCCATCTACGAAAAAATCAAAACATTGTGCATGTGTGCATTCTGCTTACCGTCTCTACACTAATGTGTAATCTGTTTTTCATCACCACATTCATTTTATGGGTATAATGAAACAATAATGGATATATATGATAATTATAGAATCATATTTATTATTTAAAAATTAATATACTATCCACTTCCTTACCCATTCACCATTAATGGAATGATATCGTCGTTCATGCGTACGTACGACCTGCCGTCTCCACGACATGATGCGTTTAATTTTCCATGTTCATCATTCAAGAATGATTATAAAATATATAAAATGAATAAATATGATATATATGACCTTAATATAGTTATGTATATGATATTAATATATCATATACATAAGATCCTTTACTTACACGACAAAACATGCATAGTAAAATGAAGAAGTTCACACTTGAAATAAGGTTCATAATGAAATAGTATTAACAAGTGGGAGATAAATTGATTAAATAGGATAAAATAAGATATAATAAATATGAATGTGATTCTGTTAAAAGATAATAACATGATTTAAATTATTAAAAATTAATTTATACCATTTTCAAAAAAAAAGTTCAAGATAAGGGTTTTCTCATCTCACTTTTTCCTCTATGAGAGATAACCCTTATTCCCCACTTATTCCTTGTGCGTGGTATATGTATACTGACCTCTAATATATCATATAATTAATCTCATTATCTTTATGAAATTAAAATTTTCATTTTATAATTATTACTTTTCTAGGACATACTATTTGAATGATTATAGGTGGTAAGTCATTTCTTAACTCAGTTTTCATTCATTGGGTAAAACTTATATTCCATTGATTATGTCATTCTGAGGTTATGTGTGAAATTAATCATGATTATATACTATTTAATTAACACTTTTTTTATTTATACGTATAGGTAACACACAAATTAAATCCATTTGATTCACTAAATGATCTTTGTAAGGGACTTTGTCTCAGTCTCCTTTCATTGAACCATATTTTGATATTGTATACCCACTTTCTTTTTTGAGGTTTATATAAATCCCCTTTAAAAAATCATATCAATCCCATGTTATTGAATGTTTCTTTAAAACTTTATTTCATTATTGGGTTTCTGATTTAAATGTTTTAAATTGGTATGTGACACATTGTTTTAAAAATATAGTTTTAAATTTATTATTCGATATATGTGGAATGCTTTTGACATGAAATAATGGGTGAGGGAAGTATATAGAAAATACCCTTGATGCATTGATCGTATAATGAGAAGAATAATGTGGGCAAATAAAATGGGTTTTTACCCATAAATATTAATTTTTTTTAGAATGGTCTTGACTGTAGTGGTTCATGTGCTTGATATATGACATCCAATAATCGAGCATTTCCTTAAGAATTCAGTTATTATTATCCATAGGATTTATACTATGACAAAATATATGTATTAATTTAATTGTAATTTTATTGATTAAATGGAATCGGTAATCATTTATCTACCTTTCAAAGTAGATTATTCTATTTAGATATATTTCACTATATATAACTCTTATTAGGCATCTGAGCTCACCCTTTTATGTTTTATATTTTCCCCAGGGGATGAAGGTGAAATTTCTTAATGAGTTCAAGGATTAAAATTAAATTACTTTATTATGTTTTATTTTTATTTATAATTTAATAATGTTACTATTTATATATTTATTTTTTAGGAAAACTAAATCATTCAGTCCATTGAGATTTGAATCTGGAATCTATGCCAATAAAGGCACCAGCATCTGGCTACTAGAGTTTGGGTCTTTACAGTTGGTATCAAATAATGTTCAGTATAAACCATGGGAACTAGATTTATAAAATCATAGATCTTAAAACATAACCCTAATATATACTTTGAGTATAATTATAAAATGAATTTCTAAAGAAACCATTTTTATGATTATGAGATTATATTTGCATGAAATTTTCATTTTGTGTTATGTATTTCACAAGTTTTGAGATTATAATTTATGTTCCATAATGTTATGGTCTAATATACTGTATTATATTATTAATAAATAGATACTATATGAATTAATTGGATATATATAAATGCACATAATTCATGTAGGGATTTCCCTCCTATGAAAAATAACGGTGTTGAAGCTGGAGCATGAGCCAAAGCATGAACTAAAAAAATTATTAGTATATTTAGAAAATTGACTTAGGTTATGAGAAATATCCTTGAATATATGGATTTTCCTAATCAAAAACATATTGTAACAATTTTATAAAACTTCATTCGATAAGAACCTCCTTTATTCAATAGGACTACAATACCATTTGTATCTGAGCAATGGATATGTTCTTTAGATAAGATATTTCTCACATTAGGGAGTAATTAAATGGAGAAGGTTTTCATGGATGTTTGTGGTATCAATTGATATGTGTATAAATGGTAGTCATTGATTCAAAACACTAATTAGTGTGAGTAAATAAAAAACATATAATAGAAGTATTTTATGGATTTTTCCTGGAAAAATCTTTCCATCATGGACTCTGAGAAGATATAGAGTAAAAATTCATGAGTCAGAGACAAAAGGAGGATTATAATATTTCTATATATAAAGACAAATTTAATAAATTTTTAAGGAATGTTACATAATATATATGTATCCCAAGGAGTAATATTGGTAATTTCATTTATGGGTTAAAGCCATTCTCTTAAGATAACTAGTCTCCCAAACAATCTCATCATACGAAGAAATAGTCCCATGTTCTATAAAAAAGATAAATAATTATCTATGTAATATTAATTTAAGGGAAAGAAATATAATAAGATAATGATGGATCAAGATATGGATTAATAGAAAATGAGAAATAAATATTTCCCCACAAGTGATAACTATATAAATAAATACACTGGTACTTACCTAAAGAGAATGGGAGTTTGTTACAATCATAGAGAAAAATATCTCAAGGCTCATAATTGAAATGGAAATAAATAACCTATAAATTTGAAATTTTTTACCTATAATGATATGGGGAACTATTAAAATTAATTCACAAAGTTTCATGGGAACATTACTTAGAATAAAAAAAGGCATCATGCTCATGCTTGTGTTGTTACTACAGTCGAAGTGAAATAATTAAAGTATTTAGGAATTTAGATTATAAAATTGTATTATAAATTTATTTTATCAATGATATTACAGTTATAAAAATAATTCATTTTATAATGATTATACTGTAGTAATTGTTCATAAATTATTTAAACCCGTGTTTTCAACGGTAGTAGAAACCAAATAAAGTTGTACTATGGAATGTTTATATTTTGTAAAAAACATGATTTTAGGAGGATAACCATATTATGTGCTTCATGTTGACATAATTGGATATTTATGTGATAATATTGGTAACCAAGAATTGTTAAGTGATTTTATATATTATTCTGGGTTTACTACTCGGTAGGTTTTAAGGAGTATACTCAACAACATGAGATTGTATTTTTGGGAGAATTCCTATTTTCATTATTTAAGGTTATAAAGGTATTCATATATTTTTTATATGAAATTATTATTTATATTATTTTGTTTTTATAATCTAATATTAAGTTTATTTTGTAAATTTAGTTACCTTCCTTATAAATATTTGGTCTTTGAATTTCGACAGACATATTTTGGACGATTCTTAAGATATGCTACTTTGGGTATATATTATGTTGAACTTTAGACATTATTATTTTTTGATAACATGTAATTTGTTTTGGTTTTTGTAAATATTTAATGGTTTCTAGATTGAATTTTGGATGTTATGATTCATTAATGTTCTTTATGTATGAAAAAAATAATCTTTAGTATCTATCTCTGGGTTTATAAAATGAAGTGGAGATAGATCAAAGCACAACCAACAGATAAGATTATGATTATGACATGGAAAGAAATCAAGTGAGTTTATTTTATAATGTTCATAGCTAGATATAAAAATAATCCCCAAACTCTAGGAAAGTAATTTGAAAAAGAACACTACTCTTAATTTTTCTTACTATGCAATCGATGGCCTCTTTAGCTCATCGCAAATTTACAGTTTTGTGATAGTAGCCTTTATGATTACCATGTTTCTTATCACTCCCCATCAGAACTTCATTGTTTGATTTATCTTATATGTAAATATTTTCACTTTACACTAATGTTATCCTATTCAAAATCATAATTTTCTTGCATCTTTTTTTTTTACTTTCCCCTTTATTAAGGGGGTGTTTTATTAACCCTATTCTTGATGTGTGTTTCCCAAAAACGAATTTTCAAGTATCAAACATTTATTTTCAATGTGAAATTTAAAATTTTGATGATGAAATTTATTTATTGATGGGAGAATGTAACACCCCAAGATTTTATGTTATGTACCTTCTTAAATAAAATCTTTTTTTATAGCTTATGTTATACAGAACGCCGAGTATAAACAAATAATTAACTATTATTATTTAATTATGATAGTTATCGCATAACCATTGGAATGTAAGGAATTAATGATAATAACTAATGTATACAAACATAGTTGAAACATTTTTATAAAATGAATTCATTTATTACCAATTAATTAGAAATGAAATAAAACTTATTGAACATAATAGAAGTATTTTTATAAAAAACTATTTTTATGCTCAGGATGTCATTTTTTATTAGTAAGTGAAATTAATTAATTAAATTTATATTTTATATGTTATTTTAATTTTTTTAATCTTGTTTAATATATTTTGTAGGCTTAAGATAATAATAAATCTAATTTTAAGCATATGAAGTTATATTTTCCTAAAGGGGAATTTTTCAGCCTTTTGAAGGAGAACCTATTCTAAATAAAAATTCTAAAACTTTTATAAATCTTATTTTAAAATATAAAATTCATTTTTAAACGGGTAATATAAAAATTTATTAAGCTTTAATTTTTGGTATTTTTTTGATAAGTTGTGAAAAATACTGAATTTTAATTGAGAACACATTTTTCATATAACTAATTAATAGTTTTAAATTATAATTTATTTTGATTTTAAAGAATATTTAGATACATTATATATTATTTAATACTATTTAGTTCATTTTGAAAAAATATAAATTATATTATGATATAAAAACATTTCATTTTTTAAAATGTTTTCCCTTTGAAAACATGTTTTCTCATTCCATCAATGGGATTAATTTTACATTAATTTAATCCAATTTTGAGTTTTTTATATTGAAAATTTGATTTTTTTTATTTTTCATAATAAGTTTTAAAATTTGTAGATATGTCCTAATTATTTTTAGACAATATGAATAATATGTCTAGTAATTATCATTACCACATTTAAGGGTATATCGAGTAATTAAGGCTAAAATTAATATTACAAATACTCAAAAATTACCCTTAAAATATCCTAAAATTATTTTATGAGTGATTTTAGACAAAAATAATCCTTGGTATTATTTTATAATCTCTTGGAGAAACTTGTATTACTTAATTTCATTTATAGTATATTATTATAAGGAAAGACGAATATTCCATACTCATGTTTTTAATAAGAATTACATTTTATATATGTGGTAATTGAGAAGATATATTTTACTATAGATATAAATTTTAATTCTAATATGTTTATCTTAATCATGGTAATTTATTTTTAATTTTTAGGAAATAAATAAAATCCTTAAATTCCTACTCAATGATGATGGAGTAATGATTTCATTAATAGAATATAAAATAAATGACATTAAAATATTAAAATAAATATACTTTGAGATAATTAATTTCATCCATGAATTTTCTATAATAAAAAAAATATTATGGATTTATTAGATGTTTATGTTATATTTTATCTTGTGTAATGATATTTTTAAAAAATTCATGTTATGAATATTGTCAAAATTAATATTAATGATATTTTAAAATAAATAATATTTTATTAGGTGATATAAAATAAAAAACAAAAATATATAAAATTATTAAAAATTATTCAGATAAGGTTAAATATTTCCTCCATGACTCATTTATGGTCATTTTTTCAATTTTTTGTAACGAAATTAATGATTAAAAAGTAAAAAATACATGTTGTCATATTAAGACTTAAACGGTTCAAATAAGTGTAAAAACCAAAAGATAAGGGTATAAATGTGACCTAAACATGTCTAAAAATTATTCTATGGTATTATTTAAACCCATATTCCTATTATATTCAAAATAAATTGTAAAGACCCATAAAATTCAAGGAATTTTTTTTTTCTTCATTTTATTTGGAATTTTACAAGAACGCAGTTTCTGACGGCACCAGATTCTGAGGCCCGGTGTGCCCGGAATCAATTTCCGATTTTTAGCTCGGGTACATTCAGTAAAGGAATGAGCGGGTTTTCCTAACTTTTGAATCGGTGATCGGAATCGAAATATGAGGGCACCGATGGAATCGCAGTGCCGGTAAATTCTTAAGAACACGTTTTCTAGAGTTGCGTTTACTCGGGTGAGGTTATTAAAATTTGGGGTTAACTAAAAAATAAAAATAAAATTTTGTGCAACCAAATTTTATTTTTATTTAAGGTAGCTTAACCCTAAGCTTGATGGTTGGAGTGGGACCCACTAATACCCTAACTCCTAGGTAGGATATTAGTGAGGTGGGGCCCACACGAGCCCCACCCCTTTATTTCCTTTTACCTTCCACGTGTATTAATTTTGGTAACTCACCCGCACCCCCCTCTTAAATGTCAAGTCAACTCTCGCGTTTAATTAATTATTAAACGCCTCTTTAATTGGGCAGTTAAGACTCTTCAATTAAATCAATTAATTGAATGATCTATTTTGATTTTCAAAAACAGTTGGCATGAGAAATAAAATAAGGCTACGCCTTATTTTATTGGGGTGGCTTGGGTTGTGCGAGAGGAATTGAGAGGTTTTTCTCAAATCCTTGAAACTTCATCTTCCTCCTTGAAGAACACAAAGAACACACCATCGCCAACGAAGAACGCCAGCCTCCGACGAAGGGAGACGAAGAATGCTAGTTCCCCAGAGATCGATGATGCGGCGCCGTATACCGTGACGCTGAAGATCCTCCTTCTGCGACGCCAACGATCCTCTTTCGCGACGCCGTCTCCCGCGACGTCTTTTACCGTAACGATCTTCGTTCATCAATACCTTGAGGTAGGGGGTTTGGTTATTTAAATCTATGTGAATTATATCCTCGACATGTGTTTAATTATCAAAAGTCGTTTGAACCATTAACGTGATGGGTGCGGACCACCGAACAAGTCTGAACCCACCGTTTCTTTGTTCTTGGTGTGTGGATCAATGGGCAACGACGAAGCAGGCCGAAAAGGCGTTATGAGGACTTCGCAGTGAAGGGTCGGTCCCAAGAGGACCTATGCCGAAGCTGGAAGAAAAAACGGACCATCGGAGCGCGTTCGGTGGTCCGCGGAAAACCCCGACGGCGCGCCACGCCGCCACGGCGGCGCCGGCGGCCGCCGCCGGTCGGCCGCCAGGAGGCGGCGGCGCCCGGCGCGCTGCCAGGGAGGACCTCCGTGGATAAAGCCGCGGCGGCAGGCGGCTGGTCCCGCGGCCGTGAGGGACCGAGGGCGACGCGGCGCCGAGCCGCGTCCGCTGGCAAGGAGCGGCCCCCACACGGGGGTCGTGGCTCCAATCAAGGGGGCAGCGACCCCTTTGCGCGGTCGCTCGTCTAGCGTCGAGCTGAGCCGCCCCGAGCCGGACCTGCCGCACCGATCCGGGCCGTGCCCAGCCGGGTCGGGTTGACCCGGTTCGGGCCGCCTGGGGGGGGTGGTCTGGGTCGGAGCGTGCCGAGACCCCCCTTTTTCGGAACTTTTTAGTCTTTTGCACATAACTTGGGCTACGGACCCCCGATCAACTCACCGTCAGTTGCGTAGCGATCCTTGAATTTAGTCAGTCGTTTCGGTATATTACACTAAAGGTTTCGGAGAAATTTGGGTATAGTCAGGTTGGTTCGAACACGAAACCAGTCAGGCCCTCGGAGCGGAAATGCTTATAACTTGAGCTCTGGGCGTCCGATTGACGTTACGTTGACTTTGTTAGATTACTCTTAGTGAGACAGATCTTTTGGCTTACTCCTCTTTAGGTTTGGACACAGCTAGAGTGCATTCGGGTTGGTTTTGACTTAAAAACCAACCAGGCCCCTGGGATGAAAAAGCCAACAACTCTCGGACCGGGCGTCCGACTGACGAGCCGTCTGTCGCGTTTTGTTCCTTTTGACGAGACGAAACTTTGGGATACATCAACTCTGGAATATGTGTCAATTGATGTATCGACCTATTGGCTCGTGGAGTGGACCCTCTCGGAACGAGTGTGCTGTGTGCGGAAACCCTTGAGTTGACTACGACGGCAATGACTTTCGTACGGGAATCCTCCGTGGGTTCGACGGTGGAGACTACGGTACTTTAAATCATTATGAAACCCTGAAGCTAGATGAGACTTGATGACTACTGATCGATCAACTTAGTGTGTTTCGGATAGCCCAGTGGGGAGCACTTGGTTGTAGCGGCAGACCCACGGCGGAGGAGTTCTTGGTTATAGCGGCAGACCCACGGTACTCAACAGAAGGAGTACCTCTAGAGGCAATGAGGGGGGGCTCTTGGTTGTAGAGGCAGACCCACAGCGGAGGAGCGCTTGGTTATAGCGGTAGACCGCGATACTCAACATAAGGAGTACCTCTTGAGGCAATGAGGGGGAGCGCTTGGTTGTAGCGGCTGACCCATGGTGGGAAGATCTTGGTTGTAGCAGCAGGCCCAGAGTACTCAACAGGTGGAGTACTACAGTAGTCCAAGGTTGATGGGAAGCGCTTGGTTGTAGCGTCAGGCCCACTGTACTCGATAGAGGAGGAGTTTCCCCAGCAGCTATGGTTTCGACATCATGATTTTAATCCTCGTTTGAGCTGAGTCATGAATTTCAATCATTATCTTCGATATGATTGACTTGATTTCCTATGTGGATTGGGTGGTGTTATCCTATGTGGATTGGTTGTGCTATCCTATGTGGACGTGATCGAACTTGGGCTCGGATGTTGGAGCCGAACTGGGATTGATGACTTAGGTATATGTATGGGCATATACCTAAGTAGTGTCGAATGTTACTTCGTGATTGTATCATTCCTTTGTGGATTATCCTTGTGGATTCTGGGAGACCTTCGGGGGTCTCGGGGTCCCTAATAAGTAGCGTATACTCACCCCTGCATGGGCTATGCCCACACTACGTTGTGTTGGATGCAGACGACGGACATCGCTGATCGTGGTTGAGGCTTGTGGAGTGATTCAGTACCTAGAGGTGGACCACTGGGTGGGATATACACGGAGCGGATGGCTGGACCCGTGGAGCTATGGAGACTATCTGTACCCACCCTTCAGGTGGGACTTCCAGTGACGGATTGATGTTGCAATTTTACTTAAAGTTGTTATACTTCATTTCCAGTTGTACTTTACTTTCAATTTGGGTTTGTATTCTGGCCCACTTACTTTTCTGCACTTACTATTGTTCTCGGTTTTTAATTAGTGTTTACTTCTTCTTGCTTACTCTATCATGTTTGTTTACTTTACAAAGGCAATGCCTTCCCTTTTTTATTAGGATTTTACGCCTTGGTGCTAGTCACCAGCCCCTAGCCTATGGAAGGTGGGGTTGGGGTAGTCACGGCAGTGACCCCGAGGAAGGGTCGTGACAAATTGGTATCAGAAGAGTTCGGTTCTACCACAGAACTCATGACTCTGATCTTTTTCTATGTGAAGCAATAGTGTTAAGAGTATTGAGTGTGGTTATCAGTCCAGGGAGTCCAGTGTTGGTGCGGCGGCCGACGTATCCATACACCAGGACCCTGACTTCTGATTTCCGACTTAGTGCATGAAAACATTGATTGCATGTGTGTTTCAAAAGTTTTATTTGTGATTTCTTTGTGTCAGCTCACCAGGTATACTTTTTTGACCATGGCACACCTATATCTTTTCAGGATGGCCCCATGACGGCAGCCAGCTAGGGTTCAGAGCTTTATGTGAGACGACAGCCCATCGAGCGATGAGGCCTCAGTGCAGGGCCCCTTTTCAGTAGAGGCACTGGTGGTACCTCTACCCGCAGATCCACTAATGCTACCAGCCCCAGCCGCTGAGAGTGCATGTCGCCTTAGTGCACTGCACAGGTTTTAGCATCATAGACCGCCCAGGTTCCGCGGGGAGACGGACCCTCAGGCATCCAAGGATTGGCTGGAGGCGGTTGTGCGAGTTTTTAGGTTAGTGGGGACATCTGTCGACCTCATGGTGATCCTCGTAGCGAGCCTCCGACACGCGGCAGCAGACAGATGGTGGGGCTTGATGCTCCAGGTGCACGACGAGGCATCTCTCTTCTGGACGGACATTGAGGGCCTCTTCTGCTCAGAGTTCGTCCCAGCCACCCTCCGTGCGGTGCGCATCCAGGAGATTCTACAACTACGGCAGCGCAGCATGATAGTCGCCCAATACTCGGCGAGATTTACCGATCTCTCGCGCTATTCCACGGACATGGTACGGGACCCCTTCTTTAGGGCCCGAACCATCGAGCATGGGCTCAGGAGAGAGATCAGAGCTTCAGTTGTTTCTCACAGCATCCCGACATAGACAGGGGTGTTGGAGCGAGCCCTCTTAGTGGAGAGTTTCCTTGCTGAGCAGTCTCCAGCAGCAGGACCCACCACTAACCGGCATGCGGCAGAGTCTTCTGCAGCGGACAGTAGACAGATGACGCAGAGATCCAAGAGGACTAGACCTACAGGTGGTCGACCGCATGACACAGGATCGTTTGTGTGAGACATCCAGGGTGGACAATGACTTTCCATGAGCGGACAGTGTTACTCCTATGGCGGGGTTGGTCACATGGCTCGTGACTGTCCGACCCGCCATACAGTTTATCAAAATATAAACGAAGGACCTCCCAGGCAGAGGCAGAGGTACGATCGAGATAGACCGCAAGGAACAGGAGACCGTGGCAGGGGAGCTGTCCGTGCAGTTGGAGGTGGACGACACTTCGAGGTGTTGCCACCACCACCACCAGGAGGTCCACCCCGACCGCAGGGAACAGGTGGACATGGGAGAGCTCATCTTCAGGCAGCTGAGGCCTACGATCATAGAGCTCCGGGAGCAGATGGACAGAAGTGGGACTAGCTCCAGACCTGAAGACTTTTGTTCATGTTGCTTCTAGCTTTGTTGATGTTTGTTTGTAGATACTTTGTGTCTTTGTACTTTGAGTTGCAGTAATAAAATTAACCTTTCTTTGTGGCATTTACTTTTCTTGTCCTCTCTTTTTGTTGTTACTAAGAGGTTTCGGTTTAAAAAAAATCGTTGACTTGACCCTCACCTTTGAGATACCTACTGGAGGAGACCCAGTGACCACACACTGATGCCGACAGTGTGACTAAACCTTTGGAGGCGAGATTTATGGTTGGATATCTTGGTAGTAGCGTCGAGGCCTTACGACGTCATCCTTGGTATGGATTAGTATCATCCATGTCGGGATTGACTGTATTAGGCAAAGAATGTGGTTCATCCAGGGGATGAGACTGGATTTCTCTTATCGGCAAATAAGAAATCTTAGCAGCTCTTTTAGGACCAAAGAAGGTCTAGGTCATCTAGGAGTGGATGAGGACAGCTCAGAGCCAGCAGAAGTCTTATGCTGACAGGAGGTGGAGGCCACTAGAGTTCGAGGATGGCGACCACGTCTTCTTGCGGGTCTCACCTCGACGTGGATTATGGAGATTTGGCCAAGGCGGAAAGTTATCTCTATGCTTCATCGGACCGTTCCAGGTCCTCAACAGGATAGGAGAGGTGGCTTACCGCCTGGCTCTACCACCTCAGTTGCATCAGGTGCACAACGTTTTTCCTCGTATATCAATTGAGGAGATACGTGCACGACCCGACGCATATCATCGACCATGGGAAGCTGGACATTGACGATGGGGAGACTTTTGTGGAGGTCCCGGTGGAGATCGAGGATCGACAGGAGCAGGTCCTACGTTGACGGTCGATACCTCTAGTGTGCATCAGATGGCAACACAGGAACCTCCAGGAGAGCACTTGGAAGCGGGAGGCTCAGATGCGTGCTCAATACCCACATTTGTTCCCCTAGTTTATGATGTATCTTTACGGGAATGTAAATCCCTTAGGTGGGAGTAATGTAAAGACATGTAAAATTCAAGGAATTTTTTTTTCTTAATTTTCTTTGGAATTTTACAAGAACGTAGTTTCTGACGACACCAAATTCTGAGGCCCGGTGTGCCTGGAATCAATTTCCTAAGTTTAGCTCAGGTACGTTCAGTAAACGAACGAGCGGGTTTTCCTAACTTTTGATTCGTTGCTCGGAATCGAAATCTGAGGGCACCGATGGAATCGTAGTGTCAGTAATTGCTTAAGAACACCTTTTCCGGAGTTGCTTTTGCTCGGGTGAGGTTATTAAATGTTGGGGTTAACTAATGAATAAAAATAAAATTTTGTACAACCAAATTTTATTTTTATTTAAGGTAGCTTAACCCTAAGCTTGATGGTTGGAGTGGGACTCACTAATACCCTAACTTCTAGGTAGGATATTAGTGAGGTGGGGCCCACACGATCCCCACCCCTGTATTTCCATTTACCTTCTAGGTGCATTAATTTTGGTAACTCACCCGCACCCCCCTCTTAAATGCCAAGTCAAATCTTGCATTTAATTAATTATTAAACGCCTATTTAATTGGGCGGTTAAGACTCTTCAATTAAATCAATTAATTGAATGATCTGTTTTTGATTTTCAAAAACAGTTGGCGTGAGAAATAAAATAAGGCGACGCCTTATTTTATTGGGGTGGATTGGGTTGTGCGAGAGGAATTGAGAAGCTTTGATCAAAGCCTTGAAACTTCATCTTCCTCCTTGAAGAACACGAAGAACGTACCGTCGCCAACGAAGAACGCTGGCCTCTGACGAAGGGCGATGAAGAACTCTAGTTCCTCGGAGATCGATGACGCGACGCCATATACTGTGACGCTGATGATCCTCCTTCCGTGACGCCAATGATCCTCTTCCGCGACGTCGTCTCCCGCGACGTCTTTTCCTGCAACGATCTTCATTCATCAACACCTTGAGGTAGGGGGTTTGGTTATTTAAATCTATGTGAATTATACCCTCGACATGTGTTTAATTGTCGGAAGTTGTTTGAACCGCTAACGCGGTGGGTGCGGACCAAAGAACAAGTTCGAACCCACCGTTTCTTTCTTCTTGGTGTGTGGATCGACGGGCGACGACGAAGCATGCCGCAAAGGTGTTATGAGGACATCGCAGTGAAGGGTCGGTCCCGGGAGGACCGCTGTAGAAGCCGGCAGGCAAAACGGACCACCGAAGCGCGTCCGGGGGTCCGCGGAAGACCCGTCGGTGCGCCGCGCCGGCACGGCGGCGCCGGCTGCCGGAGGCGGCGCCCGGCACGCCGCCGGGGAGAACCATCGCGGCTGAAGCCACTATGGCAGGTGGCTGGTCTCGCGGCCATGTGGGACCGAGGGCGACGCGGCGCCGGGCCGCGTCCGCTGGCAAGGAACGGCCCCCACGCGGGGGTCGCGGCTCCAATCAAGGGGGAAGCACCCCCTTTGCGCGGCCGCTCGGCCATCACTGAGCTGCCCCGGGCCGGACTGGCCACACCGGGTTGGGCCTCCCAGGTCGGGCCATGCCGCGCCGGCCGCACCGCGCCGGCCGAGCCGGGCCGTGCTCAGCCGGGTCGGACTGGGCCCAGACCCACCTTTTTCAGAACATTTCGGTCTTTTACGCATAACATGGTCTACGGACCCCTGATCTATGCACCGTTAGTTGCGTATAGTTCCTTGAATCGAGACGGTCATTTCGGTATATTAAACTCAAGGTTTTGGAGAACTTTGGGTATGGCCGAGTTGGTTCGAACACAAAACCAACCGGGCCCTCGGAGCGGAAATGCTTATAACTTGAGCTTCGGGCGTCCGATTGACGTGCCGTCGACTTTTTTGGATTACTCTTAGTGAGACAGACCTTTTGGCTTACTCCGCTCGAGGTTTGGATATAGCTGGAGTGCGGTTGGGTTGGTTTTGACTTAAGAACCAACCGGGCCCCTGGGACGAAAAAGTCAATAACTCTCGGACCGGGCGTCCGATTGACGCGCCGTCTATCGCGTTGTGTTCCTTTTGACGAGACGGAACTTTGGGATACATCAACTCCGGACTACGTGTCAATTGATGTATCGACCTCTTGGCTCATGGAGTGGACCCTCCCGGAACGAGTGTGTTGTTTGTGGAAACCCTAGAGCTGGCTGCGACGGTGATGACTTTCGTACGGGAATCCTCCGTGGGTTCGACGGTGACGACTATGGTACTTTCAATCATTATGAAACCCTGGAGCTGGCTGAGACTTGATGACTGTTGATTGATCAACTCGGTGTGTTTCGAATAGCCCAGTGGGGAGTGATTGGTTGTAGCGGCAGACCCACGACGGAGGAGCACTTGGTTGTAGCGGCAGACCCGCGGTACTCAACAGAAGGAGTACCTCTGGAGGCAATGAGGGGGAGCGCTTGGTTGTAGCGGCAAAACCAAGGCGGAGGAGCGCATGGTTGTAGCATCAGACCACGATACTCAACAGAAGGAGTACCTCTGGAGGCAATGAGGGGGGGGGGCACTTGGTTGTAGCGGATAACCCATGGTGGGAAGCACTTGGTTGTAGCAGCAGGCCCACAGTACTCGACAGGTGGAGTACTACGGCAGTCCAAGGTTGATGGGAAGCGCTTGGTTGTAGCGACATGCCCACTTTACTCGATAGAGGAGGAGTTTCCCCAGCAGTTATGGTTTCGACATCATGATTTTAATCCTGGTTTGAGCTGAGTCTTGACTTTCAATCATTATCTTTGATATGATTGACTTGCTTTCCTATGTGGATTGGGTGGTGTTATCCTGTGTGGATTGGTTGTGCTATCCTGTGTGGATGTGATCAAACTTGGGCTCGGATGTTGGAGTCGAACTGGTATTGATGACTTAGGTATATGTATGGTCATATACCTAAGTAGTGTCGAATGTTACTTCGTGATTGTATCATTCCTTTGTGGATTATCCTTGTGGATTCTGGGAGACCTTCAGGGGTCTTGGGGTCCCTACTGAGTAGCGTATACTCACCCCTGCATGAGCTATGCCCACACTACGTTGTATTGGATGCAGACGACAGACATCACTGATCGTGGATAAGGCTTGTGGAGCGAGTCGGTACCTGGAGGTGGACCATTGGGTGGGATATACACGGAGCGGACGGATGGACCCGTGGAGCTGTGGAGACTATCTGTACCCACCCTTCAGGTGGGGCTTCCAATGACGGATCGACGTTACAGTTTTACTTACAGTTGTTGAACTTCCTTTCAATTTGTACTTTACTTTCAGTTTGGGTTTGTATTCTGGCCCACTTACTTTTCCGCACTTACTATTGTACTCGGTTTTTACTTAGTGTTTACTTCTTCTTGCTTACTCTATCATGTTTGTTTACTTTACAAAGGCAATGCCTTCCCCTTTTTATCGGGATTTTACGCCTTGGTGCTAGTCGCCAGCCCCTGGCCTATGGAAGGCGGGCTTTGGGTAGTCACGGCATGGGCCCCGATGACAGGTCGTGACATAAATCATCGTGGTTAAATATGGAATTTGAAATTAATTTATATTAATTAAATGTTTTTTGAGTTTCCAAATGTGCCCTTCACCTCATTTATAAAAGAGAACAGTTTCAATAACATTTTCACAATACTATGATTCATATATCTCAACCAAAACTTTTTGATTCCTCCTATAAAAATAAATATCCATTTTTTAGAGGTCCTGCTCTTCCGAAAAGGCCAACCCTAGATCCCTTAAGAAGATATCTAATGGAAGTCAACCGAAGAAGATATACTCATTTTTACCAACTCATCCAAGTTCATTTCTTATTATACTTAATAATGATGTGTTTTTTACATGAAAAACTAATGAATCCATTATCATATATATTCTGATATGTTATTATGATTATGTGACAGCCATATTCCACCTTTTATCCATCCTTTGAAAAATGAAAACATCGTGTGTGTGTGTGTGTGTACTGCTTACCATCTCCACATCATGGTGTAATCTATTATTCATCACCACTATACATCGATGGGTTTAATGATGTAAATAATGGATATATATATATGATTATTATAAAATCATATTTTTTCTTAAAAAATTAATATACCATCCACTTCCTTACCCTTTCACCATTACGGAAATGATATCGTCGCTCATTTGTATGTATGGTCTACTGTCTCCACAATGCGATGTAATTCATTTTCCATTTTCACCATTCAATAATGACTATAAAAAATTTATGTAATGAATAAATATGACATAGATTACCATAATATAATTTTATATATAACATAACATTATCCTATTCATAAGAATCAAAAACTACATGAAAAAACATGCATAGGAAAATGAAGCAGTGACAACAAAAATAAGGGTAATAATGAAATATTATTAACAATAAGGTGATAAAATGATATTAGTGTATCATATAATATATAATAAATATGAAAATGATTTTTTTATAAGTTAATAAAATGATTTAAACCATTATACAGGAAGTTAAATATTATTTAACAAAAGGAAATTTCTAGGTAAGAGTTTTCTTATCTCACTTTTCCTTCTGTGAGATATAAGACTTATTCACCACTTATTTCTTCTATGTGGTTTATGTATATTTCCATTTTATATATCATAAAATGAATCTCATTATCTTCATGGTAGTCAATGTTTCAATTGATAATTTTTACTGTTATGGGGCATACAATTCTACTGATTATTGGTGGTAAGTGATTTCCTAACTCAATATTCAACTATTGTGTTAAACTTCCATTTAATTAATTATTTCATTCTAATGATATGTGTGAAATTAATTTTTATTATATCCTTTTGTATTTCAAATTACTTTATGTGGATCTATATCGAATACACATAATCGATCTAATTGATTAAAGAAATGATCTGTGTAAGGTAATTTTTCTTAATCTCATTACATTGAGGAATATTGTGATTTTATACACCCACCTTCATTTATGAGGTGTATATGAAGCCCCTTGGAAACATAATGTCATTATCATGTTATTTAATGTTTTGTTAAATGATAATATTTCATGGGGATTGTGATTTAAATTTTTCAAAGTGGTATGGGACTCTTTAACTTAAAAATATATTTTATAGTTGATTATTAGATATATGTGAAATGATTTGGATAGGAAAAATAGGTGGGTACTACATATAGAAAATACACTCAATCCATCAGTTGTCTCATGAGATGAATAATGTGGCCAAATTAAATATGTTTCTACCTATAATGATTAAATTATCTTATAAAAGGTCATTGTGGTAGTAGTTCATGTTCTAGATACATGAAATCCAATAATAAATAATTACATTAAGAATTATGTTAATATTATCCATAGTATTTTCACTCTGATACAATTCAGGATTCATTTCATTTTGAATTTATTGATTAAATAAAATGTGAGTTCAGTTATCTACCTTTCTAAGTTGATTATTCACTTTAATTCAAGATAGATTATATTTTATGAATCTCCTATTAGGATTTTAATATCACCCTTTTAGTTTTTATCTTTTCCCTTAATTATGAAGATAAAATTGTTGAATGAGTTCAATGATGAAAATTACTTTCCATTTTTGTGTATTATTTTTAATTACCAATTTAATAAGGGTACAATGTTTGTATCTGGTTTTTCAAGACTACTAAAATATTATGTCCATTGGTATTATATATTTTTTAAATTATAATAATGTATCCAACTATATTCTACTAGATTAATGGTTATTTTCACTTGATGGAATGGAGACCTACCAATAGTGTTTACTTTCTTATATTTACAAAAATGACACTCCCCCTCCTCTATAAAAAGGCACTCAACCCTATAACATATTCACACCACTCAATAAATTTTACTTGCCTAAACCAAGCCCAAATATCTCCCCCAAAAACCTATTCTAATCTTAGAAGCCTCACGTTTAGCATAAATCAAACCAAGTCTTTTCGTATTATCCAAAAGGAGTTACTCGAATAAGAAGCAATGTTCTTCAACGGTCACTTTTGTTTAATTTACTTATCAACCCATTTATTTTATTTTATATATTGATCATATAATAACCTTAGTATCTTCAATATAATATTATGTTTTTATGTAAAGGTTATGATCTACACTCACACACACTTCTATCAAATGGCATACAAAATCATTATTTGCGTGTACGTCGAACTACCACCTCTCGAACACATGTCATTCATTCTTCCATTATCACCCTTAAAGGTTAAGAATAATGATGGATTTATATTTTATATATTATATATATGATATTTATATTTTCATTATTCTTATATAATTCTTGTAAAACACATACCTTTATTCTTCACATTTTTTTAGCAATATGATAACATCGTTTGTGGATGTGTGGACTACTGTATCCTCAAATAGATGTTGTTCATTCACATTATACATAGTATGTATAAATTATGGTCTAAATAATAATATTTTATATAAATGATACAATTTTTATACTATAATTATTATATAAATATATACTATTTACATTTCATTCTTTTAATACAATAAGAAAATGAGTACAACGTTCATGCATACGTACGATCTACTGTTTCCATGAATGGTGCATTTCATTTATATCTCAATATTTTATGTATTATTATAAATAAAAATATATTTAATATATATGAAATATAAATCATGTTTTATATCTTGAATATGATGAAATCATGGTCAATAAAATATGAACAAAAATAACATATCAAAACATACTCGAAAATATGACAATCAACACCTGAAATGGTGAAAATAATGAATGGTTGTAAACAAATTGGTGATAATATATTATAAAATGATTATATATTATATTATAAATATGATTATTTTTTTGGTATAATTTAATAACATTATTAAAACCATTATATAAGAGGTTAAATGATGTTCCCCCAAAAGGAAACGAAAGGTAAGGGATTTGTATCTCACTTTTTCTTCCATGAGACATAAACCGTTTTCAAAACATAATTCTTTTGTGTGATGTATAAAATATCAATATTTTATTTTATATCATGAATAAATTTTTCTTCATGGTATTTATATTTTAATTTTTTGTTATTTCAATATTGGGGATTATAATTCAAAATTCACCAAGTAGTAAGGGATTTCAACTCAATTTCACTTCATTGAGGTATATTGTATTGTTATTCTCCTAGATTATTTTATATGGATTATATACTGACCATTTCAAATTTAATATCCTCAATATTTCATTATTAATGGTATTTTTATTTTCAGTTGTAATTGTTTTTCCTATGTGGATTTGAATATAGTACGACCAAGTGATAAATAATTTCATAACCATATTATTTTTTATGGGGTTATATTACATCCTATTTTTAATTAATATTCTAATATTATTTTTATAATATAATTTTACTATATATTAGTGTATTTAAAGTTTTTTTATGTGGATTTACATATGATACACATAATCTATTCGTTGATTAATTCCCACTTCAATGTAATGGCCTTTTAAATGTCTTATTTCACAATCTCATTCAAACTGAGATTGATTATTTATGAAATTACATTAAATGAATTTATAGGAAAAAATTTCAATAAACCCTTTAATTTTCATCTAGTCTGGTTAATAATGACCATTTTATATAATAATACCATAGTTTTACTCTTTGGTACTCAAAATGTTTTAGAAAATTTATTTAATAAAATCCGAGTTCATTTCCCACTGTGGTCAGAAATTTATTTTCTCTAAAAACCATGTTTTATAAATAAGTTTTCAAAAAAACATTAAACCATTTCAAAAAATATATTAAAGAAATTTTTTCCCTTTTTGTATTTTATTTTTTTTCAAAGGCATCTCCTTACATCATAAAAAGGTACTTTTCTATAATTTTTACCATTAAAAAAGGAATGTTCTTTTTATATTATACGACTTGTATAGAATTACTCACCATCATTTATTTGAAGTTTCCTTTTTAATTTTTAAAAGAAAATTTTCATTTTCATTTTTTTAAAAGTCATTTTAAATGAAAAGAGATTTTCGATATTTTTTTCAAAATGAAATTAATTTTTTATTTCTTTTTATGGTATTTTAATTCCTCAATGACAACATCCCTTTATCCTTACACCACTTTGGATATATTGAATTGATACCATCTTTATTCTCCCATGGGATGGTTTATAGTTTCCTTTACCAAATATAGTATTGAAATTAAATACCTTGATTCTTTTTTTATCCCCCTTGAAATATTCAATTCCCTGTGATTGATATAAATTTAATTTACCCAATATATCTATATAATTTATCATGGATATGATTATTTCAGAAACTATATACAATTTTTACATAGGTTGTGTACTTGACAGTTATTTTTGTAACTAGGTAAATATTGTTAAATATATATCTTTTATTTGATATGAATAATTGATAATCCAAATTTTTTATAAATTAAATTGATTATTTGATATATATATATATATATATATATATATGGAATGCATTGGACAGGTGCGACTTGGGTGGTGCCCAGTTATAGATATCCCCTAGATGAATTGGTATTCTTATTAGACGTGTTAGTTGACTATAATTATTGGGTTTTTTACTCATTATTTTTTAAACTATATTATGATATTTGTTGATGGTAAAGGTATCATGTACCTAGAAAATATGGCATCCAATAATTAAGAAATTCCTTCATTCAGATTCAGTAATTATTATCCACTATATTTTCACTATGAAAAACTCTATGGATTCATTTCATTCTCGGTTAATTGAAAAAATGGAATGTATTATCAGTTATTTATCATTCCATATTTATTATTCCTTATCCAATTAATTAAATGGAATTTGTGTTCAGTTATTTAACTTATCATATTATCTATGCACTCCTTCTTTGTTTATTGATTACAGGTAATGCGTGTTCAGTTATTTAATTTTTCATATTAATTATTCACAATGATTCATTATTGATTATATTGTACTTAAACCATACTGAAAATTTTAGATCAACCTTATTTTTTCATTACCTAGGAATCCAAGAAGTATACTAAGAAATATATTCTTGGAAAGGATAATTAGGATTAAGTTATACTCAAAATAATTATGTTGTAATTAGTGAATTTTGTAATACCAGAATCGGGTAAGTATCTGATTTACCAAGAGTAGTAAAATCTCTAGTACATTAGGATTTTATTTCTTATAATAATTCCAATTATGTTTTAATAGACACTTACTTTGGATTTAGTGGGATAGGGTCTCTATAGTTGGTATCGAAGGAAGTTCATTAGTAACCTTGGAAACTAGATTGAGGAAAACCTAGATTTGGGAAGATAACCCTAAGATAAACTTTTAGGATTATCATATAAGAACATATTTTTTCACTACATTATTATTTATGGATACCATAAAAATACTATGAAAATAAGAATGATCATGATTTCAATGTACTAAACATATCTTTTTAGGTTTTATGTAATGGGATACTACCAATATTATGGTTGTTTTAAGAAATTTCTGGAAAGTATATGTTATTGTGGGAAAGGTTTTTTGAGAAATAATACCTTTACATTTTATAGACATAATTTTAAATGATTTCATAAATTTTAGGGTATATATACAAAAATTATTATTATAATTTGTAAAAAAAATGTTGTATTAAATACCCTAGAAAAAAGTTTATTTCATGATTAATTTCAGTTTGAGAATTTCCAAAATACTTTTGGAAATTTTATAGTAATTATATTAATATGGTTTCATAAAAAATAAAACCTATATATTGTGTGACATCCCATCAAATCCAGAAAGTCGGTGGGGCTTGAACCCATGACCAAAGGATTATAAGGGCTTCATGCCTACCACTAGCCTACATTATTTCTGGGTTAATTAATCATTTATTTTTTCAAAACCATTTTATGAATAAATATTCATTATGAACTAATGGTATAAATTTTTAGGTTAATAAAATTAATTATTAAGAATATTAGTTTTATAAAATAGTTATAAACAAACATAAAGACATTTTTTATGGATCTAAAAATCTGTAAAAAGATAATTTTAGCGATTTAGGAATAAAAATTAGTTTATTTTAGGTTATCCATTTAATGGAGTATGTGATGAGTTATAATTTGATCATGGAAAAATATAAATAAGAAATTTTAATTATGAAATTGAAACATATCAAGTAAGTATATTCCAATATATTCTTTTCCAAAAAAATAATTCATAAACATTAGGAAAAGAATCTTAAAACAAAAAATTTTATCTTAATGACATCCTTATTATTGAATTGGTAGTCATTTAAATCATCATAGATTAATGGATTGGATTACAATAACATTCCCTTCATAAATCACACGTTTATTTATCAATGTCCACAATCACCACAAATAAATATTTATGATTTTCCTCTATGTACTTATTCCCAATTTCCACTAATGTTCTCCTACATAGATTCCTAGTTATATGTTATTCCATGTGACCTTTTTACTTCTCATTCTCTAATGTAAAGATAATATTTCATAACCTCTTCTCACAATGTGTTATCTAAACAAAGTAATTTTCTAATATCAAACCCAATATTATAATGATCATGCTTAGATTGGGAGGACGCAGCTTATATAAGGTGGGGAGAATGTAACACCCCAATATTCTAAAGTAAAAAACATTGTATTTGATAGCGTGTAAGAAATTCAACACCAAGCATAGAAAGAAATATAAAGTCCTAATACTTTAGGAAATATTTAATATTATAAATAAATTTAATGTATTCTATAGCTACTAATTCATGTAACATTGAGTTATCTTACCTTACACATAATAATGACTTTTTTTGATATCTTATGTTACACATAAGAATGAGTTTTATCAAATAATAATATAATATTAAAATATTATTATTTCATATAATAAGATACAACCAAGATTTTAATTTTTTTTATGAATAAGATTAACTAACTTATTACAATATATGGTTTACACAAATATAAAACTAAATCATTGGTAATTAATTTATTATAAATGAATATAAAAACTAATTGTATATAAAGGAAATGTTTTTATAAAAAACAATTCTTATGATCCCAAAGGTGTTTTTTTATTAATAAATTACATATTTTTCTATTATTTATTTATATTTTAAAATATATATGTAAGTAGTTCAATAATGTTTTTAATATAATATATTTGATAGTAATTTGATAAGAAAAATCCAATTTTTTTTCATAAAAATATATATTTCTTTGAAGGCTATGTTAATGCCTTTTAATGGTGAACCTATTTAAAACTAATTTTCAAAACCATTATAAATTTAATATGAAAAAATAAACATCATTTTTGAAAGAGTAATTTCAAAATTATCCTTTAGTGATTTTTTTTATTTTTCTAAGAAGTTTCTTTTGTTGATAAATTGTTAAAAATAATGAATTTTAATTGAAAAATACATTTTCATCCAATATTATTTATATAGTAAATTTATATTTTAATATATTTTTAAAGTATATTTAGTTAAATAATACACAAATTAATCCAATTTAGGTCATTTTTATCAATTTCACAGTAATATTCGATACAATAAAATTTCAAACATTTGAAATTTCTACTTTAAAACCCATCTTTATCATCCCCTCTTTGAAATTAATTTTTAATTAATTAATTCCAATTATGTGATTGAAATTTAGGAAAATGGATTGAATATTTGGAATAATAATTATTTATAATTTATAATCAGTACCATATAAGATTTTTTTCAAAAATATTAGTGAAAGTGATTAAAACTAATTATAGTGATTAAGGGGAAATTATATTAATAAGTGACTAAAACATAAGATTAAATGCAAAAATAACCTAGAAACATGTAAAACCTCTATATAATATACCTATTCAAATATATATTCCCTTTCATTTAACATTTATCATTTATTTATGTGCCTTATGTAAGGGAGACCTTCAAATAGTTTTTACTTTTTTATATTTACAATAATAGCACTCCTCCTCCAATATAAAATGAAAATCACCCCTCAAAATTATTCACACCTTTCAAAACATTTAGATCATCAAAAACATTCCCAAATATATCCACAAAATATCTCCCCTAATTCTATATGGCATAATTTGGTAATAAAGAAAACTATATAAGTATTTATTATAAACAAAAAAGAGTTACATGAATAAGAGTAAACGTTCTTGAACGATCACTTTTGTTTCATTAACTAATACAACCCTTAAATTCTTTATATAACTTATTCATATAATAAAATCATTATATTAAATATAAAAATATGTTTTTATGTCAATTTTCCAACTTAAATCACACATAATTCCATCAAATGGGACACACATTCATCGTCCGTGTGTACGACGGAGTACTACCTCACGAACAGATGTCTTTCATTCTACCATTACCAAATTTTAATGATGGGAATAATGATTTATTTATAGATTATATATAAGATATGTGATATTCATAATATATTTACTTTTATTTAATCCTTTTATAGAACATAACATCATTCTTTACATTTTTTGGGAATATGATAACATCATTTGTGGACGTGTGGACTACAGTCTCCTTAAAGTAGTGTGATTCGTTCAAACTATACATGAAATGTATAATGGATGGTTTTAATAAAAATATTTGATATGTATGATACAATTATTATAATTTTATTATAATATAGATATATACTATTTATTTTTCCTTCTTTAAATATGACAGGAAAATGAAAATAATGTTAATACGTACGTACAACCTACCATCTCCATGAATTGAGCATTTTATTTATACCTACACATTTTATGGGTTATTATAAATAAATATGTACATAATATATATGATATTTAAATCATATTTTATATTAGTAGAATATAAAATCATGATCTATATAATATGAATAAAAAATAAAAGGTCAAAACATACTTGAAAAACAAGACAATTAACTCTTGAAATAATGAAAATAATGAATGATTGTTAAAAAATAGGTAATAAGATATTATAATAAGATTATATATGATATTATAAATAGTATTATGGATTTTTAATAAGTTAATAACATGGTTAAAACCATTATATAAGATATTAAAATACATTCACTCAAAAGGAATCACATGGTACGAGATTCTTATCTCACTTTTTCTTTCTTATGGAATACACCATTTTCACAACTTATTTCTTTTGTGTGGTGTATATACTACCCTTGTTGTATTTTATATCATGAATAAATTTATAATAATTTTATTTAGTGTTAGATTTTATGTTAATTATTTCATAGAGATTATAATTAAAAATTTACCAAGTAGAAAGGGATTCCTTCTCAATTTCATTTCATTGGGGCGTATTGTAATGTTATGAACCTATTTTCATTTATATGGTGTATATACTAACCCTTTGAAATTTAATATCATTAATAATCCAATTTTAATGATATTTTGATTTTCAATTTAAATAATTTTATCTATTGTTATTTGAATAAAAACTTATCATCTGGTAATGAATTTTATAACCTGAATACTTTTCATTGGGTTATATTACTTTCTCAATGTTACTAATATTCTATGATTATGTGTTTAATAACTTTTTACTATATATGTTTGAATTTAAACTGGGTTTATATTGACTTATAGATGATATAAATAATCTATTCATTTATTTGTTTTCACAATAACATTCTAGTATCTTTAAAGGTTTATTTGAAAATCTCATTCTAATCAAGACTACATATTCTAGAAATTAAATTAAAGGAATTTATATGATAATTATTCAATAAACCATTTATTTTATTATAATTGGGTTATTCATTACCTTTTTCATGTACTAGTTTCATTTTTCCTACTCTTTGGTATACAAAATAGTTTATACTATATTTTTATGAAAACACATATTTATTTCTCTCTTCAGTCGAAAATCTATTTTATCTCAAAACCATGTTTAATAAAAATGTTTTAAAAAAATTTAACCTTTCTAAAATTATTTATTAAATAAATTTTTACCAATTTTTTCTTTTAAATTATTTTTCAAAGGAATATTTTTGTCTCTTTCTGAACAAGTCACTTTTCTAGCCTTTCTACTGAGAAAAATTAAATGTTATTTTACCATGTATGACATTTATGGAATTACCTGCCATCATTTATTTGAAGATTAATTAACAATTTTTCAAAAAAAATATTGAAAATATTGTTTAACGGAATTTTAAAACAAAATTAATTCAAAAATGGTTTTTCAAAATGAAAATGATATTATGTTTCTTTTTATATAATTTCTATTCATCAAAGACAACAACCATTTATCCTTACACAACATGGGATATATGGTATTGATACCAAAATTATTATTCCTATGGATAGTTTATCATTTATTCAGCCAATGATGGTATTGAAATTCACTACAATGATTATTTTTTAGTCCCATTTAGATATTAAATTCCCAATGTTCGTTAGAAATTAAATTTCCCCAAAATATTCATATCATTTATTATGGATATGATTATTATCTAAACAGTATAATGTTTTTTACATAAGACATGTTATTGATAGTTATTTATTTAAAGAGGGAAAATATTGATAAATCTGTATCATTTATTCAATACATATATTTTATAAGGAATATTGTTCATGAATTAAATCGATTATTTAATAAGGTATGAAATAGGTAGGGCCCAATTATTGATATCCCCTAGATTCATCAGTAGTATCATGTGATGATTCAATTAGCTATATTTAGTCAATTTTTCACCTTGTATGTTTTAATATATCTTCTGAAATGTCTTGGTGATAAGGTTATCATGTACCTAGGAAACATGGTGTCTAATATTTAATAATTTTCTTTATTTAGATTTAGTTACTATTATCCATGACATTTTTAGTATAAAAAAATATATTAATGCATTTCATTATTATTTTATTGACTAATTTTCTTGTTTATTAATTTATTTACCTTTCTATATTGATTATTACTTATCTAGTTATTTAAATTGAATATTTGTTCATTTATTTAACCTTACATATTTTTTAGGCATTCCCTCTCAATTTATTGATTACATGGCATGTGTGTTCAGTTATTTTCCATTTTATATTGATAATGGGCATTCATTCATTTTTTTTTACATTTTACTTAACCCATACTGTGACTTTGAGATCAATTTTGTTTTTTCCTTTTCCCAGGAATCCTAAAAGTATATTAAGAATCATATCCAAATATATGCATAGTGATAATAAAGTTATCCAAAAAATGTTTTAATTAGTGTATTCATTTATAATAAAATAATCATGTATGTATATGGTTTAATAAGAATAAAAACACTTCAACAGTTTGATATTTTATTCCTTTCAATTATGAAAATTTAATTGTAGTAGACATCAGTCCTAGGATTACTGGGGTTGGTTCGCTATAATGTGAATCAGTGAAGTTACCACATGAAGGAAGCTACCTACTACATGAAAAAAGCAAGTTAATGTGATATGGTGTGTATAATTTTAATTAAGTAACATATTGAACATGTCTATTATTATTGTGACTGTATAATTAAACTACCTACCATTAAATTCATGAACAAACCATAAAATAAAATGAAATTACTGCATTTAGAAATGAACTAACCTTGAGAATTTTTCATCCAAACTAACCATGCCAACCAATTGTGTCATGTTTTTATGATCTCAACTAACTATGTTTTAAGTAAAGACATTTTTTCATGTCTAAATTATATGTGTAGAATTTTTTATCTCAAATGGGTAGTTTTTGAATAATTAATTGAAGAATCAGTGCATTCAAGACCACATTGTTTATTCTCTAATGAATAATTTTGTATGAAGATTATTTTATGAAGAAAATATGATCATGTTAAGGGTGTGTACTTATAAAAACATATTATTTTCCTAAACTAGCTATGAAAATTTCTTATTATAATTTAAAAAGTAAAATTCATTTTACATAGGATAAATGAGGCTATAGAAATCATGATTCATCATATTTTATTATCATTTATATCTTAATATTGGTGTTTATTCTTAACATTTGAGATATGTTTTACATTTATATTTTAAGTTGTAAAACATGGACTCTTTCTTTGAAATATAGAGTACTAGATACACTCCAAAATATTTTATTTTTATTCCTAATAAAAACAATGCAACAGTTCATATGTCACCTAGAATATTATTTTATTCATCATATAATAGTGGAAGAAGATTTGTGCCTCGAAATCGTTGTGTGTTATTATTTTTAAAACTTGATCCAAGTTTTTTATTAGTTTATTTAATAATAAACTACTCGGAATTGGGTGATTTCTATGTTTCTGGGATTATGCCTTGACGTGAGACCAAACCCCTTGTTAAATTTTCACCGGTATCTTTATCTAATTTTTCTCTTAATATTCAAATTTAATTATTTAGATTTTGTAGTTTTTTATAAAAAAAATATTGGATCATAAAAGTATATTATGGATACATGAGGGGGTGGATTTTAGTTTAAAATTTTAAACAAACACTATACCCAAAAACCCTTTTGTTAAAAATTTCATACTTGGAAATCATCTGATGATCATAGTGTTTATATCAGATTCATAAAATGTCTAATAAAAATAATTTTTTAGTAGGGATAATAGATATTCTTGTTAAATAATTATTATAAATATTATATAAAAAACATTTTTATTAAATTTAATAGAGGAATAAGGAACTTGTATAAAAAAGTAACACAGAATCTTATAAAAATGTAATAATAACAAAAAAATATTATAAAATTAGTTATACTCTTTAAATTTAATATTAAAGGAAGTAAAAAAATCATGATATAATATATCCATGTTTTTAAACCTAACTATAGAGTTATGTCTTTCCTTTCTAGGAAATCCCTCAATATGATTATTGGAATATCTCTATCTTTCAACCCCCTAGAATACCTCAATATGATGATCAGATACATCTTTCTTCTCATCCTTAGAAGACTTGATCATATATATCATATTCAACTATCATCCTAGCCCTATATTTCCTCAATATAATCCTCATCTAGATAAATTAATAAAAAAATCAATAAATTCTAATGATTTTACAATTCTTCGCATGGAATCCATGGAACCATAACTCAATAAGAAATTACAAAGTGTAAGAAGAATATTTTTATAATGAGAAAAATATCAGATGTGTTGAGTCACAAATATATCATCTCTCATCACCTTAAATTCACTCATATTTAAAGAAATTCCTCCAACAGTCATATTTTCCATTATTCTCAGAGTTGGCTGCAGTGGAACTATATTTTCTTCATTCGAAATTATAATGAAACATCTCGATATGAAGATATTTTTATTAGAAAAATGTTAATGTTATTTATAATTCTGTCCAATAGAAATAATTCTTATTACTCCAACTATAAAAAATTGGATATTCTTAATGTACTATACCAATTGTTAATCCAATGAAATAATCTAAGATTAGTTAGTTGGGTTTGAACATGTATTAGTTTTGTGGTTATGAATTTTTTATGTCTAGTGGATAGAACACTTAGTAAAACTAAATGAAAGGACATTATTCAGTCTTATAGACTAGACATAATTTCATCCTGATGGTTTGGATTTAAGAATAATCTTTATACTCATTTTAAAATTAAAATCATATCCCCATTCGTTAGAAAATTGTGATTTTCAAAAAAAATTATAAAACACTTGGGATATATAAAGCTAGTAAAATAGGGGTTTTAAGAAAGTCTTCTGTTTCGATTTTGAAAACTACCAAAAGGAAAATTTTAAATTATACAATTGGCTCAGCAAACTCTCTTTTATAAGAATTAATAAAACAAAACAATTAAAATTAAACCAATTAACATTTAAATTTATAAAACCCTTTGTACTTTTATGGACATCAAATAGAATCTTTATAAAAATATTTTGTCTTATCATATCTTAACTCCCCCTCAGGTGATGGATTCTTTTCGTTCAAAAATATTTATCCAATAGAATATATGATTACATCAGATACAATTCCTTAATAAAATATCTCCCTTTAGATATATTTCCCCCCTTTATTTATATTTTCTCCTTTAAACAAATTCTCCCTAAAATTATCCCCATTTTTATTTTGAAAAATGAATTGTAAAATTAAGGAATACTTTTCAAATGTTGAAAAATCAACATAAAAACAATTTTTTTGAATAATTGTTCATCCAATATATATTTTAAACATTCATATAGGTGGAATTGGAAAACATTCATACATATATTATTTATAGAACTAGTCATTGAAATTATTTTATTCAAAAATATAATAATAATACAATTAAAAAAGATTCGTTATTTCATATAAAATTTCTTTACACTCACTTTTAACTTCTTCAAATCATCATGGTCTTTATAAGATTTTTCTATTAAATTTTTAGTCTTTACTATCCTCTCTTCTACTACTAATAGTCTCTAATTTTCCTACATAAACCTTTGAACCTCTTCTTCGAGAACACAAATCTTCTATTTTTCCTATTTCAACCTTAGAACTCATCATTAAAGGATAAAAACATGATATTTTACTCGTTCCAATTTTTTATTTATCCATTAAAATTTTATAATTTTTCATTAAAGGAATCTATTAAATATTTTAACTATTTAATATACATAAATCTATCTTAGACATTATAAGTCAACTTCTCAAAGAAATGATCAATGTAGAAAGAAAAATTCTTCATTTCCATGATTTTATCATCATGATATTTTATGTCACCGTATTATGTTCTTGACCATCTAACCATGTGTTTAAATATTATTTTGTGCAGATTAATCTTTATTTTGAAAGTTTTTATTTCAAATTCACAATAAATTACCTACTCATTCAACAACTTCAATGATATTAACTTCGCATGCATATTTGTTTGAATATACTTACTTTTAGCATTGATATTTTGTAAATATGATGTTTAGCCAATAATCTGTTTTAGATTTTGACTGATGTAATCATTTCTCATCTATTTATCTATGGATTATGGGATTGAGGAATCCGATGTGGCCTATGAAATGTGATGTCTATATAGTATGATATATAAATTTCCATTTCCTTTAACTATTACACCATCTGATACATTCATATTATCAACTTATTTATCATTCTCATCCTTGTCTGATACTTTTGTATCTGAATTCTAAGAATAAACTTCTTATCTATGAAATTATGAAGAAACATTCATCGAACAATCAATAAGGATTCTTGATGGATTGAGTTGTGAATAAAGTAGATGAAGAAGATGATTCTGATGAACTTTATTATCCTTGTCCTTCTTCTATTATTTCCTCCAACTCTTTTTATTTTTCTTCTAATAATTATTTTTCCAACTTCCTTTCAGTACTCAAAACACCCTTTCCAACATTCTATACAAAATTTTATTTATTATTCCCCACTGACCTAAAAACTATTTATAAATTTGTTCCCTAAATTTATTTTCAGCTTGGGTTTTTTACTTCTTTTACAACTTTTTTTTCCTATTCTTTTTTCACTAAAATATATAGAAACAATTAAGGTTTCAAAAAATTCTAATTGTTCCAGTGTTGATGTATCAGGATGAGTTTAATCCTCAATAAATATAGATCTAGATCATGGAAACAGTTCGACAACTGATAATAGAGATAATGATATTGGTTGATTTGTGGATGCTCTTTGAAATCCTTTAAGAAATATTTACATTTCATTTTCATATGATAATATTTTATTTTTATTTTTAATATTCTCAAATTATTTTATATCTTTAAGGCTAAATCTTCAGCCATATCAAGATAAAAAGAATAATCCCCTATATTACTCTAAGATTTATATGACATTCTCATTCTAAATTCACAATTGAACATTGACTTATACATGTTTTAGACTTTAGAAGGTAAATATTCAGCCATACCCTTCTCTTTAATTACATATTTCTATTTTATTTGATCAATATCGAATATATCCTACTCTGAATTTTCAATAAAATTCTTCACCATTTGATGAAAAACTAATTTAATTCATGCAATTATTTTATTTCCAATTAGAGAAAACATTTCCCATACTACATATAAATGTTTTTCAATCTATAATGCGTCAATAAAATTGACCAAAATATTGGTTATAAAACAAGGATACATGAGAATCTTGGAATTCATAGAAGATTATTTAATAGATTTGATCCATAGAAAGACAAACTTCACTAAGTGAATCTATCTCAAGTTAATTATAAATTCCAAAATAAATATGATGAGGAATTTTAGAGTGTCTCACTACTGGAAAACTAACCTTTACCAACAGTTTGGAACTGTTGGTATAGGCCTCCAAACCGTTGGTATAGCCTATACCAACGGTTTGGAGAACCGTAGCCAAGTAAGCCGTTGGGATAGGTCTATACCAATGGTTTTCCAAAAACCGTCGGTATAGGTAATATGAAATCTATACAAACGGTAATGGAACCGTTGGTATATAAATTCCAAAAATAAAACATCCGCTGGGATTTGATCCCAGGACCCCTCGTTTATAATCGAACGACTTAACCACTAAGCTAACATCACTTTTGTAAACATAATTTCATAAATATATATATATGTATTATCATAATTATTTAAAATTTTGATTTATATAATGTTCTCGGTTAGTAGATCTGGAAAAAAATTAAAGAACCTATCCCAACAGTTTTCAAAACCGTTGGGATAGCCCTTTCCCAACGGTTTTCAAAACCTTTGGGATAGGTTTGGGTGGGTTGAATTTATTTAGGCCGAAGGTTGAAATTTTGGGTGGTTTTTCCCAACGGTTTTGGTGAACCGTTGGGAAAGAGGCTCAAAACACACCCTTTCCCAACGGTTTTGGTGAACCATTGGGAAAGGTCACTCTTTCCCAACGGTTTTGGTGAACCGTTGGGAAAGAGGCTCAAAACACACCCTTTCCCAATGGTTTAGCATAAACCGTTGGGAAAGAGTGACCCTTTCCCAACGGTTTTCCAAACCCTTGGGAAAGGTGGGGAAATCTATGGCTTTCCCAACGGTTTTGGTGAACCATTGGGAAATGGTAGCTATACCAACGGTTTGTAAAAACCGTTGGTATAGAAGTGTTGAGAAAGATCATCTTTCCAGTAGTTTCTCATTCTAATTTTATTGGTATAATATACCCATTTATGCATCGGGTTACTAATCTCACATCTGGTTTGATGTGGGAAAATTTTTAAAACTTTTCATAGGAAGAAAAAAATATTTCTTTGCATTAGACTTATCAAAACTTTCAATCATTAATGAAAAATTCTGTGAATGAAGATATTCTTCACCCTCTAATGGTACATCCACTAAAAAACAATTTCTCATAGGATAACCTGAACCTTTCACCAAATATAGTAAAAAAAATCACAATTGAATCCACTTCAATATTAAAATATACTGAATAATAAAACACTCCTACAATTTCAAAATAATGTTTATCAAAATCGTTTTTCAGAATGCTTATTTTTTCTGAACCTTGAAAAAAATTCTTTTATGAAGAGAATCATATTTTTTATCATTGGTTTTTTTATCATTATTTTTATAAAAACTTCTCTCTTCGCAAAGTATTTTTCATTGGATATTTTAACTGACAAATATTCAAAACTCAAACTGAAAAAACTGATCAGATGAATCCTAAATCATCAATCTAAGAAGTAAAAAAAATGCTTAGGGTCAAGAAAAAAGTACTAAAAATGATTTGGGACAAAGGATGACCCACCCTTAAATATAAAAATTATGGAAATGGTTCATATTCCAAAAAAATAAGCAGATTATATTGAAATCCAAATTTTGATCTGATTTTTTAGAATAAATAACTGAATGATTTAATAAAATATTCTGAACTCTTACATTTTTTCTAAGAGAACTATTAATATGGGTAAAGAAATATCTAACTTTAGAAACATTTATGCTTGTAACAAAAAAAATATAAAATTTAATGTGAATGAAAAAAATTAAAAATTAACATTAATGGAAAATTTTTAAAACCTAAAATAATAGAAGAATACATTTTAGAGTAGAAGTTAACATTCGTTATGAATATTCTATCGAGTAAAATATTCTTCTTGGGTTTTTTAACAAAAATTAAAATTGATAAACATTATAAAAAAACTATTGTCCTATAAATTTTTAAAATATATTTTTATTCTGAAGAACATTTGAAAATATATCTTGATAGAAAAAATATTATTATGAAAAATTGATTTTGATACTTTTATAATAAAATTAATTTTGTAACCAAAATTAAAAAAAAATTATAAAATCATATAATATGTACCCCCCATTTGAAATAAAGTTAATTAATATAAGTATATTGGTAAAAATTAAGTATATATGAATGACTATTTTATATTTATCATTCCTAACTTCTGCTTAATATATTATAATATTTCAGAACAAAGATATTTAGTAAAAATAGTAGAAAGTTGTTCTTGCATTCTAATAAATTTTAATATTATATATAATTTTTGTGTGTGATCCCAAATGAAATATTTTCTTATATATATGTTCTTAGATCATATGCGTTGTACAACATTTTTAATTGAAATAATGGTAATTTGTTTGTTACACAATATTTGAGTTTTATAATTACTCATAACATAGTCGGTGAGTGTGTGTTTCATCCACAACACTTGATCACAACATCTTCCAACTACCACTTATTCATCTTTTACTATGTAAAGTACTTCTGATTGTTGTTTTATACAAGACCAAGAAACTAAATCCTCTCATAATAAATGACATGTTCTAGGAGTACTTTCGTATACATTATTCATCCACCAATTTCAGTATCTAAAAAAACTTTTAACTCAAAATTATTTCTAGAAGAGTAAAATAATCCTAAATACTTAGTTCCTTTAAGATAAAGATAAATTCTTTTTACAGAATTAATATTTGACTATTTTATATTTTCATTATATCTCACACATAAGTGTATAGAAAACATTAAATCCAGATAGTTAACTTTTAAGTAAAGTAGGCATACAATAATGATCAACTGCTTTCCCGGATTCATCAATATCTATAGTATTTGATGTCCCCATTAGATTACTAATGATTTTAGTATTTTTCATATCTAAATTTCTTAATAATATCTTTTATATACTTATATTAATATATAGAAGTTACTTTTGGTTCCACAAAAATTTAAAAACCAAGAAAATATTACAACTCACCCATCATACCCATTTGAAACATAAAATTAATAAGTTCTAAAAAGGAATATATTAAGTAATTTTGATCAAAAAAAATATAATTTTGTCAACATATATTTTTTCAATCCAATTTTTTTATTAAATTATTTTTTAAAATAATTGGATCATAATCTCCCTTTAAAATGTTTTTTTGTTACAAAAATAAAGTTAACCTATCATATCAAGCATTACAGTCTTGTTAAATTCCATAAAGTTCCTTAATAAGTTTTAAAAATGTTCTGGATGTTTTTTATTTTAACAACTAGGTGGTTTTTCTTCATTAAAATCCTCATGAACATATCCATTATGAAATGAACACATCACATCTATTTGTCATAGTTTGAAATTTAAGTATACTATATAATCTAGAAATATACGAGTATCCTCATGTCTAGAAACCAGTGCATAAGTGTATTAATATTATATTACCTCTTGATTATTATATCCTTTAGAAAAAATTACATATTTATTTATAATAGTTATACCATTTTCATCACATTTCTTCAAAAAACCCTAATTTACTCCAATTATAGAAGTATACTTAGGTCGGTCAACCAATGTCTGGATTTAATTTGTTTTAAATTCATTGAGTTTATCTTTCATTTTTTTCTAATCCTTATCACCTAAAACCATGTCAGGATTCTTATTTTTTAATTGAGTTAAAATTTCTAAATTTTCAACTTCATTTCTCTATAAACATTTAGTTATAACTAGTCGATCTACATCACCAATGGTGTTTTCACTAGGATAATTTCTACGAAATAACTGATTTCATGGATTTAAAAAAGCTCTATTATTTAATAATATGTAGAAAATTATCTTGAGGTATAACTTCAAAAACATATTCTTATGTTTTTATATGATGAAAATAAACTTCTAACATAGATTGAAAATAAATTTTAGAAATAATATCTGATGATGTTTGTTAGGTTTGTTTGAAAAAAAAAACGGTTTCATCAAACATAACATGTACTGTCTCCTAAAATATACTTGTATTTTCATTAAATTCTCTATTTTTATTAAAATTTTATAATAACATAAAAAAATTCTTTCATTTAATTTTGGATCAAATTTATTTATGTTATCTTTAGTATTTAGAGGGAATACTTTGCATCCCAAAACATTGATGTAAAAGAGTTTTGGTTTCCTTCTGGTCCACAACTCATATGGATTTTTATTTATGATAGATCTTATTAAAACTCAATTTATAGTATAATAGGAAGTACCAAATACTTTAAACAAAAAAAATTAGAAACTGTGTATCCACTAATCATTGTTCTAGTAATCTCTTAAAATATTATGTTTCATCTTCCAATAACACAATCTTATTGTGGAGTTCTAGCTTCCTAGAAGTTATGAATGATACATTTTTTACTAAAAAATGATTTAGAATTATAATTTTCAAATTCTCCACCATTATCACAACAAATAGTTATCAACAAGTGGTTTTTATCTTTACTATCACTGGCTAAAAATGTTTTGAAACAACAAAAGATGTCAGTAATATTTTCTTGAAAATAAATCCAAGTATATCTTCGATAATTGTATCTTTAATCATATATATATTATTTTCCACTAATACATCCAGTATGTGTTAGACTAAACCTATTTATGCGGACTAACTATAAAACATAAAAATTTTATAATTCACTAATATATTTGAAACTTGGCTTATGTTTCCTTATAAATTGATAATGATCACAGACATTTTATTTGTCAAATCTATATTTTGGTAGGTCCATAGCTAGTCCATTCTTAGATAACATAGATAAATTTATAATATTATAGGGTCCTAATATTCTATTCCATAACCAATATTAGTCTTCCATTTTACTAAGATAGGGTAGATCTTGGCTTCTAAGGGCCTCTATGTTTAGTGTATAAACATTCTCATGAAGGCCAAAATAATAATAAATTTATTTTTAGAAACATGAATAGTTCATTTGTAATTTCTGAACTTCACAAGATAATTATCATCACATAATTTTGTTATACTAATAATATTGTTCTTAATTCCTACAACATATAAAAAATTAAAATTAATTCTTCTCTAAGAAGAACAATGTTTCTTTTACTGATAGCTTCTCCTTGATCATTAGGTCAAAAATGACACTTCCAACTTTCATCATTATAATCATTTTAAATAAATATTTTTCCAATCATGTGTCTAGAAAAACCACTATCCGTGTACCAAATATTTTGATTCTTAGAAAAATTATTAGTTTTCTAAAAACAAAAATATTGGAATTTTGGATAGCAAGCCTTATTGGGTCTGGTATTATCAAAAAGTAAAATTTTAGGAAGCTAATTTTTTCTAACATTGTTATGTTGAAAAAATTCTATTTATTTTAAAAAATAATCTTTGTGAAATCCTAAAGAATTAAATTTATTTAAACAAATATATTTCTTATAGTACCCACCAATTTCAAACATAGTGAAAAATGAAACACTTTTCCAAACAAAGTAATTATTACTAAAAAAAAGTTTATAATTATTAAAACCCATTATAGAAATATATCTATGAGTTTTACTTTGTTTATAATTTTTATCAGTTTTTTCCATTATTGAAAAAAATTTAAAAAACGTTTTCTGAAACTATAAACTTCATAATTTAGTTTTATAAGTAAATTTTTATCCTAATTAATATTCTTTTCAAACAATGTTTTACAAAATAATGTTGTTAACTATTTTTCGAAAAATTAAAAATTTCAAGATCTTTTGAAAGAATATGTTTTAAAAAATTATATTTATTATGTTATTTATAAATATATGATATTTCTATAGATAAAATAATAATTCTTGAATTTTCATTCACTTGTTTTTCCTGAGAAATTTTATATTTTTAGAAATATTATAGTTTTTATTTTCTAACATCATTGAAATTCTAGAAACTTATTCAAAACATGGTAATGAATTATTTTTGTAAAATAAAAATTATTCTTCATCAAAATATGTTAACTGTTATTTTTTACATCATCTCAGTAATTATCATTTAAGTTAATATTCTTAATATATCATGTATTTTCCATAGTAATAATACATTTGTTAACCTTTGTAATTTATACACATAATATGATATTCTTCTTCTCTAAATGTTCAATATCTGAATACATTTTATAATAAATATCTACTCCACTAGAACTACATGTGTTTGAATATTTTATAAATTTTGTATTCTTGTTCTTGTAATACTTTTTGTAAATCCGGTAAAAAAAATTCCCCTTATTATCCTTTCTTTTTAGATTTTGATAAGTTGATCTGATATTTCTTTCATTTTTACATTAATAACATATAACCTCTTCTAAATCCTTTTTATCACCTTTATCCTTAAAAATATTCTTGTATCTGCATTGGAATTCATTCTTCTCAATAATATTGTTCATCATTTTAATAATACAATCTAGTTCATTTACTGACTGTTTCAATGAATTTTTATCTGACTCAAAAATAGTTTTTTATTTTAGAAGAATTAACAACATTATCAACATATTGAACATTAATAGGAACAATATATTTAGTTAAAAATGAATCTAATCCATTATTTTTTTTCATTTTATCTTTATATCTTTTGATTCTACCCTCGTACGGCATAAGGGTACCAATAAAATCATTAAGAGTAAGTTTTTTAACCTTCTTGTGTCATCCAAAGTAGTCCTTTTTGATTCCCATTAATTTGAAATAATCTCACATATTTTCTCAACTAATATATGATATTATATATTTTTCTCTCCAAGAGATAGTAAACTATTTATAACAGTCATAAACCATTGGTTTACATTATCAAATAACTCTCTTGGTTGAAAATAAAAACCTTAATAGTCTGCATGATGAATAGCTCTTATTATTTTAATGACTTTAGATGATCCAAAATGTGTTACATTAAACTTCCTCTAAATAATATTTTCTTCATTACATTAATAAATATGACTATATTTTTTTGATTCATAGAACATAATATATTATTCCTTACTATATACTTCAACTAATACTCTAACTTTTCTTAATTAGTAAAAGAAATAATTTGTTTTTCTCAAATCTTATAACTACCAGTAAGAATAAAAAAATATTCCACACTACTATTGATAAAAAATGTTTTCATTCACTCTCTCTAATATTCATTGTCATTCTCATCAAAAATAGGTAGTCTAATAGGTTTTATATTCTCAAGGGTAACAAAACTTTACCCTTACATATTATAGAAGAAAACTCTTTTCTACAGTACACATTAGTGTAATAAAAATTTAAAAACAAGAAGTTAATAAAAAAATAATAAACATGAAATATATAAAAAAGTTAATAATAAACTTGGATAGAAGAAAAAACTTATATGATATAAATTTATGGAGTATAAGAGTTTATATTACTACAGGAGGTAGGTGAGTTGTAGTTTAAAAATTTAAAGTAACACAAAACCAAAAACCCATTTTGTTAAAAATATCATACTCGGAATTTTCTTTGTGATCAGAGTTTTTGTATCAGATTTAGAAAATGTCTGATAAAACCAATCATTATTTAGAATCACAGATAGTATGATAAAATATTTACTATAAATTTTATACAAAACAATGTTTCTAATTAAATTTTATATAATAATAATGAACATGTATAAACAAGTAATATTTTTAAAAAAAAGTACGAATGACTTATAAGAATTATATAACTAATTATACACTTTAACATTAAAGAGTTAATGAAATAATACATATTGACTTAATATATCCATAGTTTTAACCCTAACTGTAAAGTCTTATCTTTCTTTACTAATAAATCCCATGATATGATGATTAGAATAAATATTTCTTCTAATACCTTGAATCCCTCAATTCTAAGGTTGGTGTAATCTATATTATTCTACCTATATGCCATCAATTTGATGGAACAGATTAAAATTTATTCATATCCACATAATCCATTGATATAAACCTCTATTAGAAAGAAAAATATATAATCAAAACAATCTAAGGATTTTACAATTTCTCACATGTATTCCTTTTAACTACAAATCTCTCGTAAATTAAAGTGTAAGAACAAGATATTTTGGCATAAAAAAATTGTAGAAATGTTGAGATGAAAATGAAATAACTTACATATCCTTGAATCCACTTTTATTTTTTGTTATTCCTCTAACTGTTATGTTTTTTGTGATTATAGGAGTTGGTTACAATGACCACCGATATTCATCACATGATATATTTGAAAAAAAATATTCATTGAATTATATTCTAATTCGAACCATTACAATATTGTAAATAATTATATTTAATAGAAATAATTCCAATAAGTCCAATTATATTCATTGGATAGTTTGATGGACTATACTAATTATTAATCTGATCAACTAATATAAGATAAGTTCTACGGATCTGAACTAGTATCAGACTCATAGTTATGAATATGGTTTGTATGATGGATGAACACTTATTCAAATTGATGGAAATAACCCTATTTAGTCTGATAGAACAGACTCAATGTCATTATGATGGATCAAATTAAAAAATAATGTATATCCATGTTTTATATCAAAACCATTTCATCATTTGGTATAAAAATATTTTTTCTACCAAAGCATTCTAAAATACATGTCATATATAATGTGATTAAAATCTGTTATTTAGGAAAGTTTTTGTGATTTTGAAAAAAAAAGAAATGAGAAGTAAAAAAATTATACATCTGACTAGAAAAAAATCATAATATAATAGTTAACGTAAAAAAAGTTTTAACATATTGTGTTTTATATGAGTACATTGGTTATAAAAATTAAAGTATTTCCTAATTTATTTTAATTGAGCTTTGATCTTTCTATAGAAATCCTTTTCTAAATATAAAATTATATATTTATACTATTTTTTTAGATGGTTAATTTTATCAAATTGTAGTTTTTGTTTTTAAATTATTTTAAATAAAAAATTTATTGGAAACTCAACTCACCCCCCCCCCCTCCTCTTGATTTTTCTGTTAGGAAAAACATTTGGTATAATAGAACATTAAAAAATTTCTTTTTTATTATGATTTAGTTTTATATAAAGATATTATATTTATGTATTATCTAATTTTAATTATTTATATATAACAATAAACAAGAAGTAAAAAACATCTAATCGTCCAACTTATTTTTAAAAAACAAATTTTACTCCACAAAAAAATTAAAATTCACATAGAAATAATGGATTTTAGATCAGGACTGTAATTAATGATAAATATGAAAAACCTCAAACTGATATATATTCTTGGAAGGATTACACTGATGTATAATATTACTATAATTATAAATCTATGAATGCATCATACTATTTTTAAGAAGAAGATGAGTTTAATAGAATATCATTTTGTGAAAATACTTTTGATATTTGTGATACCCTTCCTATATCTCATTAAATAAAATATAATATTAGAAAAAATGGGTTTAAAAACCAACACTATTAAATATGATACTTTCAATATAAATCTTTATGAATATTTATATGACATGTATCTCAGTTTCAATAAGATCGTTAATATGATACACACATATGGAAATACAATTATTGATAAGGACCAAGTCATGTAAATTCTCAAATGCTTACTAGAAATATGGAGAGAAACCTCTATGTCCATAATGTAATGATGTGATATTATTACACTACCAGTAAAAGAGCTAATTGGAAATCTCATGGTGTACAAATAATAATTACAACTGAACAAAGATAAAGTGAATGAACCAAAAATGAATTCAGTAACATTTAATAATTCTAGATATAAAAAAATAGGATGGTCAACGATGCAAGCAAAAGTGATGAAGAATCGTCAAAATATAGTGATAAATAAATATCACACCTTTCAAGATGAATAAATAAGTTCTATAGGAAAAATTATTTTTATAGAAAAAATAATCATTACAGGTAAATATAGTAATAGATGAAAATAGTGAAAATAATTGAGGAAGGATGATTCAACAAATGAAATATTATACTACATATGTATTAGAAAATGACATGTCAAAGTATATTTTCCCAAAATGAAATATATGAAGAAGTATGAGGCAAAGTAAAAAAGTATAAAAGGATATTAAATACACTTTGAGTTCCTCTAAGTAAAATTAAGTGATTCAAACTCAAGAAAATAAGAGATAAATAAAAAATATGATATGTATTTAATGAAAAAAAAACATCTGAGGTATTAAATGTTTTTCCTAAATATATTAAACATATTTTTATCCATTTTAAGACTAAAATAACTAATGAAAATTTAACATTGTGGAATTATATTAATACTGTAACTTTATGTAAGAACCATTTAATGAATACAAATATAAATATTAATATTTTAGGAAGGTCAAAGCTTTGTATTGTCACTTTAAAATTGATCATACATTAGAAAAGAATAATAATTCTCAATTTCTAAAGAAAAATAGTGAGATTAAATTATCCAATGAATAATTAAAGAAAAATATGTACATATTTACAAAAGTAAGGGAAAACCTTACATCGATGCTTGGTAAAAAGACTACTCCAAAATATACTACCATTTTTTGATACTATCCTAGATAGAGGATAGTATATAAGAATAAATTTGTTCCAAGTTTTACTAATTATGCTAATATTTCTAATTCAAATTGACCATGTAACTTATTTATTTATGGAAGCTTAATGTTTAATTTTTGGAAAATAGTAAAATAATTATGGATTTATATATCACTTATTACTATTATCTATAGACCCAATAAGATATGGGTAACAAAATAACTTTTTTTAAAAATAAATTTTCTACAAAACCTTATTAAAGGGTTCTAATAAGAAAATATAGTACCTAGAAAATGGATTCTTCAGAAACATTACTAATTACTACTAGAGTTTCAATAAACTAATCAAAGTTGATGCTAGACTTGTCACTTTTGGTGACAGTACCAATAGAAAATTTATTGGGCTTGGAAAAATAAGTAAATCGAGTAAATTTTCAATTTATATAATATTATATATATAAGGATTAATGTATAATATAATTAAACTTTCAAAATTATGTGATGATGACTTTCATATTATTTTTGAAAATAATTCCATGAAATCTATTGATTCCTAACATGATTTAGTTTTTAGTACTATGTAAAATGATAATGTCTTTGATATAGACATAAATTCCTTATTTTCTCATAATGTTTCTTATTTGGATGCCTTTCACAATGAATCCTGGATTTACCATAGTAGGATATTCCATTACAATATATAGTCACTAATAAATATTATTTAGAAAGAATTAGACAAGGATATACTAAAACTATAATTCTAAAGCGAAAAATCCCATAATCCCGGATATAAGGGGAAACAGAAAAAACTTCAAACTAAATAAAGAAGATCCATCATCTCATCCTTTTAAATTGATTCACATTTATTTTTTAGAGATTCTACAGTTTCTAGTTTAGAAATAAAAAATTATCCCTATGTTATAGTGGATCATAATTTAAAATATACATTGGTATTTTTCCTTTATCATAAAAGTTAATCTTTTTTCTGTTTTCAAAATATGCTAAATCTGTAGAAAATAAAAGTGGGAATAGAATGAAGACATTAAATAATTATCATGGATATGATTTTAAAAATCAGTATATTAAATCATTATACTCACAAAATTGTTATAGACAAAACTTTTCTGATCCTAGGACCCCACAACAGAATGGTGTAGTAGAGATAAGAAATTGTCCCCTTCCTAAAATTTTCTAAACTATGTTCAATGAGTATGATTTACCTGTCCATTTTTTGGAAAAATATATAATTATATATTTCTATATAATGAAAAGAATTATAATTAGACCACTCTTAAATAAGACCCCATATGAATTATGGAATGGTATAAAACCAAAGGATAATTAATTTAGAGTTTTTGGTTGTAAAGTCTTTATACTCAATACAAAAGATAACTTAGACTAGTTTGCATACAAAAGTGATGATGGAATTTTTCTTTGAAATTCCCCATCTATAAAATCATATGGGGTATTTAATAAAAGGACCACTATTAAGGAAGAATTTATGTAGTTAATGTTTGATGAGAAAATTCCACATGAGACTAAGAATCCATTAGAAAATATCAAGGATGGTCTTTCTATTATAGTAAATAATTCACCTAGACCTCCTATAAAGAATTATCTCAGTTATAATGATAAACTTAAACCCAAAAACATATATGAGAATAAAGTTCCAAACACTTCTATTCCTAGATCTGTTAGGACTCATAAATATCATAACTAATATACACTTGATGGTGACTCAGATAAACGAAGTCATAAAATATATTCTCTTAGAAATATGGTTGAACATCAATATTATTGTCAATGAATGAACCTAAGAACATCAATTAGGAAATTAATGGTGAATTCTAAGTAATGTATATGAAAGAAGAGTTATACTATCTTGAAATAAATATAGTCTAGAAATTTGTTGAATGGCCCAATGACAACCTAACTATTCGAATTAAATGGGTTCCTAGAAATAAGGATGATGATATCATCATGCTAGTTAGATACAAAGGTAGATTATTTTCACAAATATATGGTTAAGAATAAGTTATTGACTATAACAAAACGTTTTCACCAGTAGCTAAACAAGAATCCATCATTACCTTTCTTTCTTATGCAGCAGATTTGGGATTTAAACTATATCAAATGGATATTAAGAATGATTTATTAAATTGTCATATTGTTGAGGAAGTTTTTTTAAATATATATTTTTCAAAAACCTCACATTCCAAATCATTTTTTTAAATTAAAAATATATATATATGGTTTAAAACATGATCTTATATATATATTTATAATAGGCTCAAAACATTTCTATTTTAAAAAGGTTTTACCAAAGGAAAAGTTGATTCTATATTATTTATCAAAATTATTTCAAATTATATTTTAGTTGTTCATATATATTATGGATATAATATTTCATTCTTTAAGAAATTATTTGTTTACTAGGTTTCAAAATATTATGAAAAGTAAATTTAAAATTAAGTGAATGGGTGAACATAATTTCTCTATTGGTTTTAAAAAATATCAATAAAATATGGAGTTATTTTAATTCAAATAAAATAATCTAATTATTTTTTAAAAATATTATTTCATAGATAGCACAAAATATAGTAATACTCCACTAAGTACTTGGTATAAGATGAATCTTGATGAAACTGAGAAATCAGTTGATCAAACTACATATATATGTATGATCATAAGCTTAATATACTTAACTATTAGCTCGACTAATATAATTTTTAGTGTTCTTATATGTTCCGATTTTCAAGTAAACCCAATAGAGTAACACTTATATTTTTTGAAAATAATATTCAAATGCCTCAAAAATAATACCAACTTAAGATTGTTTTATTCCAGAGGAAACTAATTTTATTTATTTAATTATTTAGATGATGATTTTGGTGGTTATATGTTAAATAAAAAAGAACTTATGGTATATTTTACCTTTTTTGGAAAGTTTCTAGTGTATTGGGGAATTAATAAGTATAATTACATTTCATTATACACTATTGAATCTGAGTAAAAGCTGCAGGAAGTTATTATTTACAGATTCTTTCAATGAAACCCACATTACTAGAATATGGATATCAATTATGAAATTTCCCATTAAATTGTGATAGTCCATGTGTGATAAATATTTATATGAATCAAAAATCACATTATAAAACAAATCATATTGATATATGACATCACGTTTTGAGAGATATTTTTATAAAAGGTGATATAACTCTTGAGTTCATTTTTACTAAACAATTTCAAGTTGATATATTAACCAAAACTTGGAATGTTGATAGACTAAATTAAACCAGATATGAATTGGGTATAACATATTATGCCTAATTTATTTAAATAAATTTCATAATTTGAGGTTATTTTTGTTTTGTTTAGTTCCTCTCTTCTCTGATTTTCTAGATATAAACATGAAGTGTGATTCATATAGTCAAAATAATAACTAGGAGTTTTTTTAGGCAGTTAGTATACCTACTATTATCACATACACATGTGAACACCAAAAATACCATGATAATTTACTCATACATTCACTATTATTATAATTAGATTTTTTATTTGAGTGGTTATTATGACCATAGTAAGGTCATGATAAGTATGCTTATTGGACTTTTGTTTCAAATGATCTATAGTTAACATACCCACCATGTCTATTGATATATAAATTTTCATGAAAATATTTTGGCATGATTTCAATTAAGTTTGTTACTTTCATATTCCATAAAGGATTAAAATATATTTTGAACTTGAATTGGAATCGACACCTTTCATTTCCCTTGGATCTCCTATATCATTTTAAAATATTTTCAGAGAATTGATTTCTCATGTCTTGAATCACTTTTTTATCAAAACAAATCCTCTCTATTTTTTCCCTCATAGTTGAGAATTTTGAATAAAAATAGAGCTAAATATTTCTATGAAGAAATTTGTGTTGGAAACTGATATACCAATTCATTTTCTTCCATCGAAGAAGTTGAAGAAGTCCAAATCATGCTCAAGTGAAACAGCTGGGCGGAAGAATTCTCTCATGTTTGATTATCCTATCACTATAGAAAATGAAACTAATTCACAATGGTTAAAATTGTTTATATCCTTGGATTGGAATGTGATTAAGGAAAATGAGTTGAATTCATGGTCTAAATGGAATAGTATTCCTTTTTATCCACTTATTATTATTGAATTTTATGTTCACCTTGATTTATTTCTAGGTGAGAATAAGAATAATGATAAATTATTGATAAATTGTGACGTTTTAGAATTATCTTCAAGGAATTGGGAAAAAGGTGTGGGTATACCTCAAAAAAGAGAGTTTATAGATTACCAAATCTCGTATATAATTAATCATTCATGATTTGAGTTTCAAAATACTTTATATAAACTCAATGGTAATAGAGACCTCATAAGTGTAATTGTTATAGAGTTATGTGGTGAATGTAGACTTCTGGTTAACTTTATTTAGCATCTTATTTATGTTAGTAAAGGATACATTTGTATCGTAGGGCATCAGGATATGTTTTACTTTTTTTATAAAGAATTTTGTTCAGATCAACCAGTTCTAATATGTTTTAAGATATATGGTTTATTTGAATATTCATAATTAAAAATTAAGTAATTTACCTTACCCAATGCTTATCTCAGCCTTATTATATTACGAAGGATTATTTTCTTATAAAGAGTAAAAAATTACTTCATTAGATAAACTCTACATTAAAGATAGAAATTTTAAGATGGAGAACGTACATTAGAACCCATGGAATGTGGAATGGGTGTCTGACCTGGAGAAAATTTATAAAAGATTTTATCCTATGAATTACTTACTTATACCTACAGATATTGTTGATCTAGGTATTAAAACTGATGAGATGGATGATTAGTTATATTATGATGTTTTATTGGTGAAGTGGGTGTGTGAGAAGGTGAAATGGTATTTTTTGAGGAGGAAGTAAGAGATTCTCATGAGGATAGCTAGGAAGCATCTCCTGACATGTCCTTTGAATCTTCTAAATCTCACTCACCCTTACCTTTACATGAGTAAGAGCTTCCCTCTAAGGATCTAGTTAACATAGATGTTTCTATGATCAGTTATAGGCCTGAGATAGAGGATTCAAATGACTCTGCAAGTGTTGAAGTTAGTTCAGGTGGATCACATGTGATTAGTTTTTCACTGGGGAAGCTTGTTCCAGATGCACCTAGTAAGGGGTATAATTCTCCAAGAACTCTATTGTGGGGATTTTATTTCAAATATATAGATTAATATGGGGTAATTTCATATATACATGGTGTATATGATATCCCATCTATTATGAGAACACTATAGTGATCACTTTTTAATAATATAGATTCTCATGAATTACTTGAGGTGTTTCTTACTATACAATCAGTTGAAAAAACTCTTCATGATGTCTTTGGTCCTAATTTGACCAAATAAGGTGATGTAAGTGAGAAAATCAGTTCTCATGATGAAGATTTTAAGGATATTTCTCCTCATATTCTATATAATGAAGTTTTATTTTGTTTTTTGAAGTTAAGATCATCGAGATTGAGCTATATTTGTGGAGGATGTTCCTAGATTGGATGGTGGGCCTCTATCTTATGTTCTATATATCACTATTTTTTCTACTTCAAATTTCACTAAAGATGAGTTTTATGTGTTAAAATTAGATATTATAGATATTTTCAAGATATTTTTGTTAATTTTGATAATGAATTGAAAAAAATGAAAAAAATGACCTTTATGATGTTTTTACAACTGAAATATCTCATATCTATACAAGATATAAATTTATTATTGAAATGATACATAATGAGATTGCAGATTTGAGAGCTCGAAATGATGTTCACCAGGATGATATGTCTGATAAAATGATTCAATTAGACCAAAGTTATCTGAATTTTTTTATCCAACTTTTGTTCCTCTTTATGTTCTTCATATTTAGTCTTTTCTATGATGAATGAATTAAACAAATCATAATATATGAATTGAATGTAGTATTTTATGAATTCTAATAAATGATTTAAGCTTTGTATTTTGGGTTTCAAACCCATTAATATATGATATTGGAACTTGTTAGAAAATATATGAAATAAGTTGTTTAATAAAGAGAATCAAAAAAGAAGGACATTGATTATTATATTATCTGCATATTTATGAAATCTTACTTAAACGGTATGTTTATAAACCTTTCAATGGATATCAATATTACACTAATGACTCAAGATTTCATGTCTTAGGTTTTTAAGATCATGGATATGAATCCAATTTTGTAAACTTTCATACATAATATAGATGATTTCGTCAAATCATTAGAGCATGGTTCTCGAGCTATTAGTGATTTTAACAAGATGATGGAACCATGTCTCTACACTTTTTAGATATTTTTTCCTGATCCTTCATACATTCTATATCCTTATCTCCAACCACTTCTACCACTACCGTCAATCCTATTGGCCTAACTCCAAGATAATCATTTCAGTAACTAATACATGTTTACATATGTGTTGTCATTGGTGAACATTACTTTATATCTACTCCTTATACTTCTTCTCCTCCACTTCTACTTTAAATGAAAAGTATCTTATCCTTCCTTCTATGAAGATGGATTCACCAGACTCTGATTAATATTAGGATCTCTCATAGGGGATTTTTTTAATAATTTTTTAATATCATTTGATATATTAATGAAATATCCTATTTTATTAACATCCTTCTTTTGACTTATTTATTGTTTCATTTTTCTCTTATATTCATTCACTATTTGTTAATACCAATAGGGGGAGTAATTATTAATGAAAAATTAAAATAAATTGAATTAATTTGGAAACATTTTAGGATTTCATGGACTTTCTAAATTGTTATTTCAATCCTTTTTAAATATAATTTCGATGTATTCAATTGATTTCAATTTAAAAGTAATGATTTAAGAACATAAAAAGGGTCATATTATTGTCTTATAACACACCACTTTATTTTAATGATCTCAAAAAAAATTATAATGTTATTAATGAATTTCATGTTTTCTATTAATAAATGGTTTTATGGCCAAAACATATAAATATGGATAATTATAGAATATACCATCACAACCTACCTCTTATGTAATGTGATTACCATGAGAAGACTTTGAATTTACAACAATCGTCAAGTGACCATGCCAACTTACCGCGTGTTTTACTCCACATGACCATAAGGAAAAACTACCTAGAATATATCTGATCAGAAAATTATTTCAATGTAATAAACCTATAATGAATTAAGGATCACCTTAACACACGTACAAAAAACCTATCAAGTGATAGTTACCACAAGAAGATATGTACATACAATGAATATGAATGAACTAACCATGAAATTAAATGAAGATACATTACAAATGATTGAAGTTACCACATAAATAAAACGATCTATCACATAAATAAATCATGTTATCAAGACTAGGTATGTAAAATTTTCATTAAGAAATATAAAAAAATCCCTATTATTATAGTAAATTCATGAGGAATCTACCTACCATATGAATTCATGAACCTATCACAATATCAAATGAACTGACCACATGATATATTAAACCATGTATGAAAATTTTTCATGCCAACTGACCATGCCAACCGACTGTGTCAAGTTTTCATGATATCAACTGACCATGTTTTAAGTGATGAATGATTTAAATGTATAAGTTAGAAGTGGATCATTTCTAATCTCAAACAGTTATCTTTGAATAATTAATTAATGATTTAGTACATTTAAAACCATAGTGATTATTCTCCACCTACAAATTTTGGATGAATATAATTATAAAAAGAAAATCTAATAATGTGAAAGGAGTGCACTAATATCAATATATTCTCTTCCATATAGAATAATAGAGTATCTTACATGATCCCCTATTCTAAAGATAAGACTCTATGACACTCTATTTTGTCTTAAAACCATTGTGAAACTTGTCCAATATCTATCCAAAAAGATATTTCAAAGGACTTATTAAAACTAACACTATTTATAGTTATCTGCATCACATTTTACTTTCTTTTAACTATTTACATTTTTGTTTATGGTTAACATTTGATATGTGTTTTTTATTGGTCTATTTGTTTGGTAAAATACAGTTGGATATTCTAAACTGGATAGTAATTGATACTCTCTAAAAAATTTCAAGTGTATTCTCATAAAACTACTATGAAAGGGGTCATATGTGACATGGTGTCTTGTTTTATCTCATGAATAATTGTTTAAGAGGCTCTTTTTATAGACATCCTTATGTTTTTTTATTTATAAAACATGATCCAGCTTTTGGATTGGTTTATTTGATTAAAAACTCATTTGAAGAAAGTGATTTCTAATTAGAGGGGATTGAGTTTCGACTTGAGTCTAAACCCATTATTAAAGTTATATTGTTCTATTTATCTAATGTGTTTCTTAATATTCAAATTGAATTAGTTTTAGTATAAATTTTTTAAACAAAACTATGATCTTATAGTTAACTTAAACTATGTTTTATATACTTTGTTTGATATGAATAGATTAGTTGTAAAATTTAAATTATTTTTCAAAGTATTTTAACTGAGCTCTGATTAAAATTTTGAGAAAATTTTCCAATGATAAAAGTTTAAATTTATACTATTTCTGTTAACAGGGAGATTTTATCAAATTGGGAAATTTAGTTTATAAAATCATTTAAATAGAATTTTTTATTGGAAACTAAATCCCCCCTCTTGATTTATCCACTGGCACCAACACTTCCATCACAAGTTTCTATGTATATTTTAAAATAAAATAAATTTTTTATATATTATTAGATTTTTTTTATTTAAAGTTTTATAAAAATAATATGATAGTTTTATCATGTTTTAAAAGAAAGATTTGAATTCTATTTTAAATGTTTTATTATATATGTCTATATCCGTTAAGGATTTCTATATTTCACCAGGGATCATCTATAATGATGTCATCCTGTTTTCTAGATGACTTGTGTTGTTGATTTTATTATTATGATTATATAAATTCTATTTCCCTCCAATGGTTTGGTTAAGATATGGTGAGATAATGAATGTGTTTATGATACCATCAAATTCCTTTATCTGGATGGATTATAATATTGTGATAATGAGAATTTTATGAAACTAGTTTATTTTTCATTGGTTATGTTGTGATGTCATGATGAATGTTTGATGATCTTGGGGTACACATATAGAAGGTTTATTTTTTGTGTAAAATGGGCCTAGAATTACATATATCACCTTTGTATTAGGTAATGAATGATATCTCAGTTGATAATATAGAAAATAATGGGGAGTTAACTTGGTTCATTAAAAGAATTTATCCACTCTGAGAGTCTTGGGAGTGAACCTTAAATAATGAAATGATGCAATGGGGTGTAAACACAATATTATATGATATCCTTGTTAATGATCCTTGAGAATGGAAATTCTTTTCAATGCTTACATGTGTGTCAAAAAAAATTATATCTTATTCTTAAGTCATTTTCTATTAGATCTTGATTGATTATTGGTGATTCCACACTTCCTGACATGTGCATTTTTTTATGAAAAAACCTTATGTCGTGATTTATGATTGAATATATTTGACTTGTTTTTTATGAATTACATAAGTTATGATCATGTTTCCATGACATTATAATTATTCCCACTTATTCTCATTTATTTATATATCCTATGTTTATAATTACTGAGAATCTAATCCCACCCTTTTTATGTTTTCATTTCCCCATTTTAGGAAGAAGTGTTTAAAGTATTTCATGTCTCAAAAGTGTGTAATTTTAGAAGTAATTTGTGGGAGATTTTGAGGAAACTTTATGACATAATATTATCATGTATCTAATTTTTATTAACACTAAACCTTTACATTACTCAGGCCTATATTATTTAGAAACTAATTGAATATTCATTTAAAATGATGTAGTGTTTTTGCCTATTTTTCTCAGGAATCCTTAGTTAGTATCAAATGAAGGATATTTATTAGGATTTGGATTATAAAACCTTAGTAAGAGACCTTATAATAATACAAGTATAGGATAACATCCAATGTTTTAATAATGAATGGAGTGTAAGATATTATAAAATACATCCATGTGAAGACACTGGAAAGTGAAAGTGGCTAAGGAACATATGCACCTAGAGATTACAACTTTGAAAGGGTTGGATTGAGTATTTACTCGATTGTCACTCATGCATGAGGAGTGGGACTATAACAAAACACATATCTATACACTCATATTATATATTCATTGGTTAATTAAAATTCACGAAATGAAACATTAAAATAAATAATAATATAGAATATATAGAAGTTGACGATAAGACATAGAGATATGAGATGAACTTAAAGTGTCATGGGTTGAAAGAAGGTTTCATAATTATGGACGTCATGGGAATGAAATGATTACTTAATCTAGTTATTAATGTTTGATTATCATACTATGTTTTTGGTTTTAGTTAATGGATATAAGAATAAATCATGTGGAAAATGAATATAATGACCATTATCCTAAGAATCCAAAAGAAATGGAATATAGAATGAAAAATGTTATGATTATACTTAACCAACTATCTCAATATAAGATTAAGATAATTAATTTGGGTTAGTTTCCTAACAAACATAAAAAAATAAAATGGAGTCTCATGGAATATCATTTGATATATACTATGTATGAAGGCATGTTCATATTCTTAAATGTTGAGAATGTGGGAATAAGAACCCATGAAATGACTCAAATGAGTAATAATATGTTTATTATATAGAATAGACGTGTATGAATCAACTAATTACCAAGGTAAAATTAATATTTCAATGGGTGGAATTGAATTTCATCTTAAGATACCACTTATCGTTCAATGTATTGTATATGGGGAACATGGAAAATGTCTAAGCCAACTCTCTATTCCTTGGGCTAAATCCTATTTCAAGGAATGATCTATGTTATTTCAATTGATGAAGTTGATCATAATGGTTAAGTAATACTTATCCATAACTCTATAGTTTTATATTTCATGTTGAGGTTTTTATGAATAGTCCCCATAAAATATTATTGTTGATCCTTTAATGTAATTTTATATGATTATAAGAAATTATTATATTTTCCATCAATTTTCATGGAATGAAATTGACATTTGATATTTTGAATCAACATATGATAATGATTTAGTTTTAGGATTAATATCATCATTCAATATAAATTAATTCTATTGTATGATTCATAATATATATTCATGATGTATATTTATATCAAATGTTTTGGGATAAAATAATCATTAGTGATATTCCTAATATGATAGAATATTCTAATGTATTTCATGAAGAGTTGTCTATACTTCCCCTAAATCAAGAAGTCAATATTTAATAGAACTCGCACATGGTTCTATACCTACTTTAATGACTTTCTATATAGTGGGACTAATTTATTTATAAGAATTAATGAATAAACTTAAAGGGAATCATGAAAATAGTTTCATTCAGTCGTGTACATCACCATGGGGTTCCCCTATACTTTTTTCTAAGAGGAAATGTGGTCCATTGTGTCTTTTCATTTATTATCAAGAACTTAAAATTTTCAATATCAAGAACAAATATCTTATACCCCATATTGATGACTTGTTTGATCAACTATTTGGAGATCAATACTTTTCCAAGATTGACCTTTTTTGGATATCATTAATTAAGGGTCAATAAGGAGTATATACTCATGTCAACCTTTAATATACGGTATTGTGATTAGGAATTTATAGTGATTCCCTTTGTACATACTAATTCCTTCACTATCAAAATGGATATAATGAATAGATTATTTATAGATTACCTTGATCAATTCATAGTAGTATTTATTGTTGATATTATTTTATATTCAAGGATCATGGAAGTGCATGACGCTTATTTGATGATTATGCTATAGACCCTATAAAATGGGAATTGGTATGCCAAATTCATTCATGTTGAGTTCTGGTTAGAAAATATTTGAATCTCAGGTCATATAATCTCTAGCATGGGAATATCAATGAATTCATTAAATAAGGAAGTTATTAAGAAATGTCATAGACCAACCATATTGACATTTATCCATAGTTATCTTAGATTATATGGATACTACCGAAGACCTATAAGATATTTATCATTTATATCTAATCTAATAACCATTTTGATTTATAAGGATGAAAATTTCCACTAGATAGATGAATCTAAGGAAAATACATGGAATTGAATAGAAGGTTGTTCAATGTACATATGCTCACACTACCCTATAGTGGATATGGTTTTGTGATTTATAATGATATATAAAATAAGGGACATGGATAAATCTATATATAAAATGATATGGTTATATATTATAGATCACACCAACTGATAATTCATGTGAAAATATACCAGAACCCAGATTTGGAGATGTTAGTTATTATTTTTTCATAAAAATTTAAAATTAATTATATTTATGGTGAATTATTTTATCTATATATTAAACATAAAATATTTATATATCTACATATATTCACATAGAAATATTGGAATATTAACCAAATGATTTGGTTGGAGTTGATTAAATATTATTGTTTCTCAATACATTACTAACCTAGGAAGGTGAATAAGGTGGATAATGCCCTGAGTCAGAAAGGCCCAGATTGTTTTTTTTATAATAAGGATTTTAAGAGATCAAATACATATGTATTTATAAAATACATATCATGAAATCATGAGTAAATGGGAAAAATCACATCTTTATAAGATAAATGATCATACATCTATCTATATGAGGATTAAAGAGGTGCATAAGGAGGATGTGGAAATATATAATAATGTGAGGAATGTTACTAAGTTCAAACATGATTGTGATGGAATTATAATGCTTAATAATCATGTATGTGTCCTCTCGATAACAAATAAGAATAAGAATCCCATATTTCATCATTATATATTCGTCCTATAAGTTTAAATATATATAGATATACGAAAGAGTATTTTTGGTGGGACAAAATGAAAAGGGATATTGTAGAGTACATATATATCAATGTTTGGTATGTTAGTAAGTTAATTCTGGGAGATAGAAATATAAGGAAATGTTACAACCATGACCCATACCAGAATAGAAATGGAAAAACATCACTATGGATTTCATTATCAAACTCCCGAAAACAACTAATCACTATAATCATATTTGGATTATAGTTGATCTCCTTATGAATACATCACATTTCAATGAAATAAAACAATATTTATATATTAATCATCTTTTCATGTTATTTATTAAGGAAGTGGTAAGTATTCCAGGAGTACCACTCTTAATTATATCATATCATGATATGAAGCTTACCAAGAAGTTCTTCATAAGTCTTTAGAAAGATTTGAATATGGAGATAAATATTTTCACTAAATATCGTCCTCAAATAGATGGTCAGTCTAAGAGAAACTTCTAAACACTATATTATTTGATGAGATCTTGTTTTATGAATTTCAAAGGTGGTGGGATCACCACCTTTCTCTGGTTGAGTTTTCCTAAAATGATTACATTTACTCAATAATTTAGATGGATCATTATAAAACCCACTATAACAAGAATTAATAAATCCAATATACTAGGATGACGTTTAAAAAGGAAAGATATTGGGACATTATCTATCTTACTAAATAGATATAAAGATTAAATCTATTTTATATCAATTTAGGGTATATTGGCGTCGATGGAAAAATTATTCTGAAAATCATCAGTGAGATATAGAGTTCAAAGTTAGGGATAAGGTATTACTATGAATTTATCCATGGAATAAATTTATGTTAATTAGAAATATTTTTACCTAATCCCAATTTATATTACTCTATTAAAAATTATTTAATATATTAGGGTGGTTTCATATAATTTTTTCTTCTAATGAATCTCTCTCAAGTTCATGATCGGTTGCATGGATTTTTATTGAGGAAGTACATAACTAATCCTTCACATGTACTAAACTAAGAGGTTATACCACCAGATTATGATCACCCTTATTTGGAATAAATGGTTGAGATTCTGGACAAAGAGATAAATTATTACAGAATAATACAACTCAATTTTTTAAAGTTATATGGCGAATCAATAAATTTGAGGAAGATACATGAAAACCGGAGGATGTTATAAGGAATAAGTATTCTTAATTATTTATATCAAAGTGATATAATTTCATAGGATAAATTATTATAAGGTGGGTATAATTAATCACCCTTCTATTTTATGATATATTTCTCTTTAAATAAGTTTTATTTCCTTGATAAAATGATTTACATGAAAAATTGAGTTTAAATGAACAATGTTATACTATTGAAATATTATTTTTTAAGGTTAAAATTATAGCCTATAAATTACTTTGGTGAGAATTAATAGTACAAAAAATAAGAAAAGTTGTTCTTTACACATTAATAAAATTATTTCATTTGTTCACTATTGGTTATAAATGAAAATAATTGCATTTGAAATTAAAAAAGAGTTGTTTTATAAGAAAAATATAGACATAATGTTTTTAAATATTAATGAAATTAATTAATATATATTTATGAATTATTTTTATTTTATTTATATAATATATTCAATAAAACATTTTAACATTCATCTAATGGTTTTTACTAGGCATGAAATATGAATAAATCAAGTCTTATGATTCAAAAATACTTTTTCTTCAATAATGGTATTTTTCCATAGATATTATAATTAATTTCTAAAACTATTAGATATGTTATTGGAAAAAAATGGAAAAAATTTAAATCATCATTTCATAAATTTCTTATAAGGACTGTAATGGACCGAACCTCTGTGGTCCATTACTTTATAAAAATTTGATGTGGTCAAACACGATGCGTGTTATAATAATAATTTTTTTTGATAATAATAATTGATAAGGGTGGTGTGAAAATATTTGGTGTTAATTAGATTAAATAGTTTTAATTTAATCATTGCAAAATAAAAGAAATAAAATGAAATGTATTTAATTCAATGAGGGGAGCCGCATGGAATAAATTATAAAGAAATAAATTATAATAAATGAGGCGTGTTTAATAAATTAGAAAGGAATGAAATTCATGGGGCCCAACCCCTTATGGATGAATCCAACTTGTATTTTGGAATATTAAAATAATTATAATAATATTCATTTAATAGATTATAAAAAAAATAAAATGATAATGAAGAATGGAAGGGGTTCCCAACCCGTGCGTGAATATCATGTGATTTGAGAGAGGGAGTAATTATAAGATAATAATGAGCATCAATAATAATACTTATTATTAATGATAATGATGGAGACCCGTTGATGAAATTGAAAGAGGATTTATTACTATTAAATAATAATGGTAATGGTGGATTTTGGTGTGTAATAAATGGAGAGTTTCCATAATATAGAGTGTTTACATTAATTTGGATGTTTCCATAATGATGGTAGTTTCCATAAATTTAGATATTTCCATAATGTTGTTGTTTCCATAAAGTAGTGTGTTTCCATAATGATGGGTGTTATTATTATTAATTGTATTAATAATAAATTTGAATTGAGAAATGGAGTTAGGCGTTAATTGGGAGAAGAAATCGTGAATAAAGAATTAGATTGGAGAGAAAAAAGGGAATGAGATAAATAAATTAAAATAAATTAAATCAATCAATCAAGGAAGTGATGGGGCGTGTTGGACATGAAAAAAAGGAAGGGGGAGGTGCCACTTTTTGTGGAGTGGGTGAAAGATTGGAAAGAAATTGGAGAGAGAGTGTGAGAATTAAAAGGAGAAGTAATAAAAGAAAAGAAAAGGAAATCAATTAAGGAGAAATGGAGTGAGGCGCACCAAATTGGAGAGAGAGTGGTGTATGGCTTTGGGTATTTTAAATAAATCAATTAAAAATTATAATATAATAATCATGTTATTGTTTTTGTTGATAAAACACTTTTTCGACCGTAAATTATTCATGCGACCTCGGTTTCACGAACCGTCTACGGCAGTACGACCCAGATTCTGAGACAGACATTTCAAGTCCAATATTGGATTCTTTTTTCTGGTTTCTAGATCAGGTACCCGAAGCGCTTGGAAAATAATATATTTAATATTATTATTAAATCTTTGACCCACCAAAACTCCCATGCGCGACGTCCGATTGACTTCTCTTCAGTGGCGATGTGATCCTGTCATTGATACGATCGATTCAAGTCTAATGAGGAATATTAAATTATGGTTCGTGGCTCGGGTCCACAAAACACCCAATATTATTATTATTATTATTATTATGGGATCTTGTATTCAACATATCTCCTTCATACGGTGTTGGAATGGTGAACCGTCTGTGACGTTGCAACCCTTAAATTAAGACTGATGATTCAAAGACCATAAATCCTATATTAATTATTCCTATGGATTGGGATGTTTTTACTTGGTCAAACCTCGTGGGTTAATGCGATCCGCATTTAATGGGGAATAAGTGTATCTTAAACCGTCTCCACATTGAATCTTTAAAAGGGACAAGATATCATCCTCCATTGTTCATCCTCTTTGTTCTCGGCTATGAGACGCTAGAACCTTTCAATACTTCTCATAGGAGTTGCACAATCAAACTTCACTCCTTGGATCGGTTCCGCTCTATTTTGATGAAACCAAGTTGTATCGATCAATCTTCGATATAAGGTATGTTTTTATCGTCTTTCATTTGGGATCGTCTTCCCCTGTTTCTCCTTTACATCTTATATCATGTAATCTCCATGCTTCTAATGGGGTTTTCTTGGGGTTTTGTTGGTGCGGATGTACCGTGGAATCCTCTGGTGGTTTCAGTTGTCGTGAGAGGGGGATCATGACCCATTGTGTGGATAAAGAATGTCAAGAACTCTTCATGGTAGGGGATTCATGGCTTCTCTAATTGTTTATGTGCAATCGTAGAGTTATCATGATTTAGCCCTTTGGATCACAATGAAATTGACCTAATTAAATACTTGAACCGGATTAAAAGAATTGGTTTGATTGCATGTTGTTTCTTAGTACAGTGATAACGGTTTTCCTCATGTTTTTCTAGATAGAGTGATATCTGTGCTTTCTTTTATTAGTTGTTCATTCTTGATGGAAATTGATAAAGAACGTAATGTTGGAATTAATTGATAATTAATTGGCTAAAGATAAAGAGGCATGTAAATGAATCTGGTTGTTGTTGTTGTTGTAGTTGTTCTAATTTGATGTTAATAAAATTGGCATAGTAATCATGTTAAATCATTTTTGATAGCTTAATGATTAGGTTTCCCAGAATTGGAACCTACGAATTGAATCCGTTAATTCAAGAGGGATTAAAGGACTGGTTGGTTGATAAAAGATAACGCCTGGTAGGGTTCTTAGTTACCCTCTTGTTTTGAAAGGCCAAGTGACTTGTGCTTTAGAGTCATGAGTACTCATTATGTATGAAGGCTGGATGCCCTGTTAAAGGTCCAAGATCCCATTTGAGGTGATGTTTTATTTCCTGCTGCTTGTTCCATGATGTGACCCTAGAGGGGTGTTGTGATATGTGGAGGCAGGGAGGCCTTATGGTTATGGCAGCATATGACGCCTAGAGTGGTGAGATGCATCGGTTTATGCATGTGGGTGTCGGAGAGGACACAAGTGATAATGGAATGGGATGGATGTGTTTTTTGGATGCTTGGTGAATTTGATTGAATATTTATCTACTTTACTTTTCCCCACTACTCAAGGCAGCTGGTCTTGCTTACCCTTCTTCTGAAGGAGGTGAAGACAGGTGGGCTATTCCACGTGCTTTCCGTGTCTATCTTCTCAAAGGAGAATGGGTCTACGCTCTTGCTATAGGCAGAAAAGACTCGACCAGTAGTACATCTAATCACCGTGTTGAGCCCCCTTGTGTTTAGTAGCATAGAATGATTTTCTAGAATTCCTGGGAATATGGGAATTAATTCTGAAATGAATATCTGAATAAATGGTGTTAACCCATGGGGTTGGTGTTCACTAAAACATAATGATGAGGTAGTAATATTTTGAAGGAACAATTGACTTTGGGTGTGATGATAATGAAATTTAATGATGAATTGTTCATGGATAATTAATGTGTAAAGAATTAATTAACATAAAGTGGAATTGATAAAAAAAGGGAATAAAGGAATCTAATAAAATTCTTTAATTGGTTGTGTGCTTATAGGATACCTAGTCTTGGAAATAGCAGCTCAGAGTCCGAGAGATATTAGCTGCAGTTGAGACTAAGACTAGGTTATGCCCATAGTGTGGTTCTGAGTATAATATATTCTGTACTTTTTGTGTTTTTATACGCTACTCCACCCTTTCGGTAAGGGAAACTGACACCCCAGGGATTCTGAGCCCTGGGGGGGTGTTTTTCCCAACATTCTGGTGGGAGGATGAATGGTTGACTACCCCCTTTTATAGCATCCTGCCTTATTATAACATAAACTTTCATTACATTACACAAAACTGAGGATCATTAAGGTTTAGTGTCTTGGAAACCAGGAACATAATACATGAAAACAACATAAAACATTCTTCTTAAACACTTGAAAGGCTTCTCCTTAAGTTCATACTAGGTTCATTACTGCATCTCATAACTTGGGGACATACATCAAAAGAAAGGGTGAGCAGAAGGTCCAGTAAGGGAAATAAGAGAAACATTTAACATGTGAACTTGAGATACATCAACTATGTCATGAAAAAGAACTTTAAGGCATGAGAAAGAAATCATGTGGCGTATCATAATAAAAATAACATTTTTCATAACTTTAAGATGTGGCTACATCATTTAACATAGACAATCATGAACATATCACCAAGGTCCATCCCCAAGGTCTCATTTGAAAATTACCAAGGTTATTCACCAATATATTGTGAAAATTGTAATCTCTAGTGGTTAGATCATTACCCAATGCATTGGAGCGCTATCAGGGCGCACCCTTAAATTTTCCTTTATTATCATGTGAGCCACATATATCATCATCAAACATTTCATAAATAACCCATATAGCATAAAAGAAATGGGTTTTATTTCATAATCATAACCTTTTAAAAACTGCTTTAAAGACATGATCTTTATGTCACTTTAAACCCACGGAAAGGGAAAGTGGGTTTTATGTATGTAAATCCTAGAATTTAAAATAGAACATTTTGATATATATGTGAATACCCCTATATAAATATGAGCTTTGAGTATTCACTTAATAACATAAAATAATTTTGAGAAAAAAGAGAGAGGCATTTTGAGATGAAAATTCTGCAGCATAACGGCTACGTTACAGGGTTTTAGAAAACGTTGAAAAGAGAGGGGACATTGGTCGCCCACTCATAAATGATCTATAAAAATAGTAGATGGACAGAATATAAAGGATATGAATCATGGTAATAAAATTTTAAGGACACACCATTTGAAATGAATTGACGAGATCAAATAGGGTATCTCATCATATGATCATAAAAGATCAGTATGATAGGTATATAGATCATACCCCAATAGAATAAAAAGGAAATTTAAATACTTGGCATGAAAATATAACTTGAAAATGAGAAGGGTGAAAGAATCCCTTAAAAATTCAGCAGCCTAACGGCGTCACTTAAACATTCATAAAACGAAATGATGAGAGTAAGTGGGGATCTCTCATCATATAAACATGAAAAGGGAAGTAAGAGGAATATAAAAGAACATCCTCCCACATAAGAACATGGAGCATAAAAATAATGACATAAAAGAGATTACTTGAAAAGAAAGAGAGAGGTTGGATCCCTTACCTTAAACGTAACTCTTAAAACTCAAAGGTTGGGACCTTGAGGGCTTTGGGGAACCTTGGGAGGACTCCTTGGGAGGTAAGGAGACCAGAACTTCATTGAGGATGGTTTTGGAGTCGAATGGATGAGAGGAGGGCTTGGTATTTATAGGGAAAGTGATGGGACAAGGCATTAATGGCCAAGGGACACCTCACAAATGCTTTTCTCAAAACCATGTGCTCTCCCATGGCATTTACCATGGAGTTAGGCCACATGGGGCCCCCAATACAATAATTCATCACCTTTGGTCGGCCAACCCTTAAAATATCTCATGACATCATCATGACACAGTTATGATGTCACTAAACATACCGAAACCCTAAAACTGTATTTTTACTATTCACTGAAAATTCAACTTTCTCAGAAAAAACCCAAAATTTCACCTTAACCAAATATCGATGCTCTAATTAAAAATATGAACTCCATTTTATAAAAATAATTTTCTAAATATTTTTAATTTACTTTTTAAATAAAACACTATTCACCGAGAATTCATTTTTCTCAGAAAAATCCCCAAAAATTACCATAACATAATATCGATGCTCTGAGTTCAAAAATAAAGTCCATTTTATAAAAATAATTTTATAATTATTTTTAATTATATTTTTAATTAAAAACACTATTCACCCGAAAAAACTAATACTTGACTAATAATTTATGAAACCGTTATTTACCCATTTTATTGAATCTCATTACTTAATCAAGGTGTCTAAATTATATTAAAACTTTCTTTAAGTGAGATTACTAATCCATTTGGTCACATTACTAATCCTAAGCGTAAAATCACTATTCATAATTTATTATTCATCAAAAATTATTTTGATCTTATTAGACTCCAAATTCCTTACTGAACACTTTTACAGAAGACCATTTTTTGAAAATCATTACACATCATTAATTATTTAAGGTTTACATAAATATTTTAAAATATCTTTTTTTCCAAAATTCATCAATAAAATACATCCTAAAATTATCCGGACATTTTAAATTTCACAAACATCCCAAAAGGAAGAAATCACAATTTATTCATCCCAAAGGATTACACAAAGAAGCTATGGTCTCATCACATAGCCCCTTATAACACCAGCATATGACCGAGGTGTAAGGTGTGCTATGGTGAGAGAATCTGAGGGAGGCTCAGATAACATTTCCCTAGTAGTAATCTCTACTAACTTGAACTTCTCCCGCAGGCATTTCCGTTCAAGCTTGACACGCTGGAGTTCGGCTTGGGCTTGGTCCAAAGCGATGCCCAAAGATGCTACCTCCTTCCCAAGCTCTGATAAGTGGGCTTCATAAGGTTCGAGTCTACTGGATGAAGCCATCGACTCCTCTTTCTGCATTAACCATTAACATCTCTATTAAATCATTAAGAGTAAGTTAAAATACTATTTAAAAAGTTTGGTTCGTTACATTCTTCCCCCCTTAAGAAATTTAATCCCCGAAATTTTATACTTGAGGCCTAGTCGAAAAGGTGAGGGTACTTTTGCTTCATTGTTTCCTCAGGCTCCCAAGTTTCTTCTTCAAACTTATGATTCCTCCACAACACTTTCACAAGGTGGGTAGTCTTGTTTCGTAGAACCTTGTCTCTATGGTCTAAGATCTCCACTGGCTGCTCCTCATAAGAGAGGTCATGTTCCAGTTGTACCACCTCTGGGTTCAGTACATGCAAAGGGTCGGGTATGTACTTCCTCAAGAGAGATACATGGAAGACATCTTGAACTTGAGCTAGGTTCGGTGGAAGTGCTAGACGATGGGCCACTACTCCTATGCGATCAAGGATTTCATAGGGGCCAATGTACCTAGGACTGAGCTTCCCTTTCTTCCTAAACCGCATGACTCTCTTCCGTGCAGAAATTCGAAGGAAGACTTTGTCGCCAACACCAAACTCCAAGTCCCTTCGATGATTGTCAGCATAGCTGTTCTGCCGACTCTGAGCAGCCCTTATGTGTTGTTGGATGGCATGAACCTGTTTTGTCATCTCTTGCACAAGATCAGGCCCAAGAATATTTCTCTCACCAGTTTCATCCCAACAAGTAGGAGTTCTACATCGCTTTCCATACAGATCTTAATAGGGTGCCATTTGAATACTCGAATGGAAGCTGTTGTTATAGGAGAACTCAACTAATGGGAGGTGTTGATCCCATCCACCTTTAAATTCCATTGAGCATAATCTCAGCATGTCTTCGAGTGTTTGAATAGTCCTTTCTGATTGGCCATCAGTTTGAGGATGATAGGTTGTACTAAAATTCAATTCAGTATTCAGATCATGTTGAAGACTTCTCCAGAATTTTGATGTGAATCTTGGATCACGATCAGACACGATGGATAGTGGTACCCCATGCATCCTTACCAATTCCTTTATGTATATCTTGGCAAGTTGATCCAGAGAGAAATCTTCCCGAATAGAGATAAAATGGGCAGTCTTGGTGAGACAGTCCACAATAACCCATATCGCATTGTTTCCTTTGGATGTTTTCGGGAGACCAGTTACAAAGTCCATGGTGATATTATCCCACTTCCATACTGGTATGGGTAGCGGTTGTAATACCCCCTTAGGAAGTTGTCGTTCTGCCTTTACTTGCTGACACACCAGGCACCTTGTAGTGAAATCAGCAATCTCCCTCTTCATGTTATCCCACCAATAATGATCACGAAGGTCTCTATACATTTTAGTGCTTCCCGGATGTATAGAGAAAGTAGAGCTATGAGATTCATCCATCAGTTCTTTCTTTATCTCTGGAATAGATGGAACACATAGTCTTGTATGGAATTTCAATACACCTTCTTGATCAATATTGAAATCAGGGAACTTCCCATCCTTTACAGCCTCAAACTTCTCCTGCAGCAAAGGATCTTCTTTTTGAGCCTTCTTGATCTTCTATAGTAATGAAGGTTGAGAAATCATTTTGGATAAGGTTGATGATGTCCCTTCCCTTACAATTCCCATGTCCAATTTTACTAGATCTTTAATCAAGGGATCTCCTAGGATCCTCATTGTTTCCAGAACAACAGGATCTTTCCTGCTTAATGCATCTGCAACTTTGTTTGCTCTTCCAGGGTGATAATGAATTGAACAATCATAGTCTTTAATAAGCTCCAACCATCTCCTTTGTCTCATGTTCAATTCTTTCTGTGTGAAAATATACTTTAAACTTTGGTGGTCAGTGTATGTATCACATTTCTCCCCATAAAGATAGTGCCTCCATATCTTTAGAGAAAAAACAACTGTCTCTAGCTCTAGATCATGCGTAGGATAATTATGCTCATGAATCTTCAAATGTCGAGATGCATAAGCAATTACCTTTTCATTTTGCATGAGGACGCACCCAAGCCCTTTCAGAGATGCATCGCTAAAAATAACGAATCCTTCTCTGATAGAAGGTAGTGTTAACACAGGTGCAGTAACCAATCTCTTCTTCATCTCTTCGAAACTTTCCTCGCATTCCTTTTTCCAGATGAACTTGACCCCTTTTCGAGTCAACTTGGTTAGCGTATTAGAAAACTGTGAAAAGTTTTTCACAAACCCCCTATAATATCCTGCTAAACTAAGGGAACTACGAATCTCAGTTACTGTTGTGGTTTAAGGCCACTCCTCCACAACCATTGTCTTTGCAAGGTCAACCGAGATTCCTTCATTGGTTACGATGTGCCCCAAGAAAGCCACTTGTTGTAACCAAAACTCACACTTGCTGAACTTTCCAAAGAGCCTCTCCTTCAGCAGAGTTTTCAAAATAACCCTCAGATGATCTTCATGCTCCCCAAAACTATTTGAATATATCAAAATATCATCAATAAAAACTACCACAAAGTTATCAAGGTAGTCCTTAAAGACTCTATTCATAAAATCCATGAAAATAGCAGGAGCATTAGTCAAGCCGAAGGGCATAACAGTAAACTCATAATGCCCATATCTTGATCGGAAGGCAGTCTTTGGAATATCTTTCTTCTTCACCCTCAGTTGATGATAACCAGATCTAAGGTCAATATTGGAGAAGAATTGAGCCCCACGAAGTTGGTCAAATAAATCATCAATTCTTGGAAGAGGGTATTTGTTCTTCACTATGATCCCATTCAGTTCTCTATATTCAATGCATAACTGCATTGATCCATCCTTCTTCTTCACAAAGAGAACTGGTGCTCCCCAAGGAGACACACTCGGTCGGATAAAACTTTTCTCCAACAAGTCTTGGAGTTGTTTCTTTAACTCTTCTAGCTCCACATTTTCCATTCTATATGGAGTCTTTGATATCGGTTGAGACCCAGGTACGAGTTCAATGGATAACTCTACCTCTCTTTCTGGGGGAGGCCCAGGTAACTCCTCAGGAAATACATCCATGTATTCCTGAACAATCGGAACATCTTCTATTTGTATTCTCCCTTTTCCTTCTTCAACATCACCGATTAACTCCATAAAGAAAGCTATAGGAGGTGCTTCTAGATAGGGATCAGTTCGGGATATCTCTCCTTGGAAGATAACTGTAGGTCGTTTATTCAAGACTACTGAGATTTCCTTACTTCTGCATTTGATCTTAGCATTATACTTTGAGAGCCAGTCCATCCCTAGTATAACGTCGAATTCCAAGATGTGAATGACTACTAGATTTGAGATAAGATTGTGCTCATTAAAGTAAACACTAGAGTCTCTAAACATTGTTGATGCATGGATAATCCCACTTGGAGTCTTGACTGATAATTCTACCTCAAGCAGTTCAGGGATTGATTCTATATTCCTTGCAAACTTGGAGGAAATAAAGGAATGCGTAGAACCAGAATCAAATAAAGTACTTTCTAGTTTTGAGAGGACAACAAGAGTACCTGCTACCACATCGTTCGGAACTTCAACTTCATTTGTTGTGATAGTGAAATCACGACCTTTCTCCCTTGGCCTCTGTTGAGGTTGATGGTGATTCCCCTCCACCGCCCTCGGATTTGGACATTGATTAGCAAAGTGCCCAAGCTGTCCACACTTGAATCATGTGACTTCGGGTAGGGATAGAACCATATTTCCTCTATCTTTAGTGTTGGGAAGTTGAGGTTTCACATCACTATAACAATTCCGAGAAATATGGACTTATTTTCCACACCTGTAGCACTTACCACTTCCGATCAAGCAGTTCCCTGAATGCTTCTTCCCACATTTATTGCATGTGGAATGTTAAATATGCTTTCCACCTCTTTCCTGATCAAAACTTCTTCCCAGGCTTGGTTCTAGAGTTCTCTTCTTCTCATTAGATTTGTGAGACCATTGTGTCTCCCCAAACTCTAGTTCAAATTTCATAGCACTTCGAACTATTTATTCATATCTATCATAGTCCCTGTTGGCTAGATTCTTCCACAGATGAGGTCATAGTCCAACAAAGAATCTATCAACCTTACCATTAGGGTCCATGACAAAGCTTGAGGTATAACGGGAAATCCTTGTAAAGTTAATCTCGTAGGTTCCAACTGATTCATTCTCCTTCTTCTTCAGCTCGAGAAATTCTTTCTCCATTCTCGTTCTCATCGAACGAGGGAAATACTTATTAAAGAATATTCCCCGGAACTCTTCCCACTCCATAGCATCCATCTCCCCTCGTGGCTTCGTATTTTTGATTAGTGACCACCACTGATCAGCTTCTCCCTCTAGGCAGTAAACAGCAAGGGTGACTTTTTCTTGTTCCGAACAATGAAGTACAGAAAAGATCTTTTCAATGGAGCTTATCCATTGTTCCGCAACCAATGGGTCAGTAGATCCATTGAATGTTGTTGGTCGTTGACGCATGAAGGACTCAACAGAATGGTGTTCCCTTCGTGGTGAGATCGTCCTCTCAGCTTGATTCAAGTTATTACTCATAACTTGAGTCAGTTGTTTCTTCATTCGCATAAATGTTTCCATTCCGGCTTCCATCGTAGGGCCGTCAGCACATGGTGCATTGCGGTCACCATCTGCACGGTTCCTCCTATTGCCCGCCATTTTCTAAAATAATAAAACCTTAGTGAGAAACTTATTTCATTTATGAATATTTTAACTACGACTTCATTCTTAGAGAATTACACTTCTCTATAATTCCTTCTTAATGATTCATAAAAAGCTTGTGATTAACCAAACATATCCCCTGGGAGTGTCGTAACCAAGAGTGCAGCAAGGCCCGTTATCGTGCACCAGTTCCCATTCGATTCTAGCTCAAAGCGGTGTTTTCGGGTTTTACCCCTATGTACATCTATGCCAGAGCCGCCTCTACCTGCTCGTATCCAGACAGAGATGTATTTGTTTGATAAACCACTTACTCAATACTTACCAAAATACCATGAATTTTTCCTATATTTAACTTTTCTATAGGGTTCTTCCTAAAGTTTTTATATCCTAATTTCCACAAATAACTAAACCATACTTTGATACCAACTATAGCATCTCACCTTATTATAACATAAACTTTCATTACATTACACAAAACTGAGGATATTTAAGGTTTAGTGTCTTGGAAACCGGGAACATAATACATGAAAACAACATAAAACATTCTTCTTAAACACTTGAAAGGATTATCCTTAAGTTCATCCTAGGTTCATTACTGCATCTCATAACCTAGGGACATACATCAAAAGAAAGGGTGAGTAGAAGGCCCAGTAAGGGAAACAAGAAAAACATTTAACATGTGAACTTGAGATACATCAACTATATCATGAAAAAGAACTTTAAGGCATGAGAAATAAATCATGTGGAATATCATAATAAAAATAACATTTTTCATAACTTTATGATGTGGCTACATCATTTAACATAGAAAATCATGAACATATCACCAAGGTCCATCCCTAAGGTGTCATTTGAAAATTACTAAGGTTATTCACCAAAATATCGTGAAAATTGTAATCTCTAGTGGTTACATCATTACCCAATGCATTAGAGCGCTATCAGGGTGCACCCTTAAATTTGCCTCTATTATCATGTGATCCACATATATCATCATCAAACATTCCATAAATAACCCATATAGCATAAAATAAATGGGTTTCATTTCATAATCATAACGTTTTAAAAACTGCTTTAAAGACATGATCTTTATGTCACTTTAAACCCACAGAAAGGGAAAGCGGGTTTCATGTATGTAAATCCCAGAATTTAAAATAGAACATTTTTATATATATGTGAATACCCATATATAAATAAGAGCTTTGATTATTCACTTAATAACATAAAATAATTTTGAGAAAAAAGAGAGAGGCATTTTGAGAGGAAAATTCTGCATCATAACGGCTACGTTACAGGGTTTTAGAAAATGTTGAAAAGAGAGGGGACATGGGTCGCCCACTCATAAATGATCTATAAAAATAGTAGAGGGACAGAATATAAAGGATATGAGTCATGGTAATTAAATTTTAAGGACACACCATTTGAAATGAAAAACATGGAAGTAAGACAAAAATAAGATTTCTCTTATGAAAATTCAGCAGCATAACGGTGTCACTTAAACTTCAATAAAAATGAATTGACGAGATAAAATAGGGACTCTCATCATATGATCATAAAATATCACTATGATAGTTATAGATATCATACCCCAATAGAATAAAAAGGAACTTTAAAGACTTGACATGAAAATAGAACTTGAAAATGAGAAGGGTGAAAGAATCCCTTAAAAATTCGGCAACCTAACGGCGTCACTTAAACTTTCATAAAACGAAATGATGAGAGTAATAGGGGATATCTCATCATATAAACATGAAAAGGGAAGTAATATGAATATAAAAGAACATCCTCCCACATAAGAACATGGAGCATAAAAAGAATGACATAAAAGAGATTACTTGAAAAGAAAGAGAGATGTCGGATCCCTTACCTTAAACGTAACTCTTAAAACTAAAAGGTTGGGACCTTGAGAGATTGGGGACACCTTGGGAGGACTACTTGGGAGGTAAGGAGACCAGAACTTCTTTGAGGATGGTTTTGGAGTCGAATGGATGAGAGGAGGGCTTGGTATTTATAGGGAAAGTGATGGGACAAGGCATTAACGGCCAAGGGACACCTCACAAGTGCTTTTCTCAAAACCATGTGCTCTCCCATGGAATTTACTGTGGAGTTAGGCCACATGGGAACCCCAATACAATAATTCATCACCTTTGGTCGGCCAACTCTTAAAATATCTCATTACATCATCATGACCCAGTTATGATGTCATTAAACATACCGAAACCCTAAAACTGTATTTTTACTATTCACTGAAAATTCAACTTCCTCAGAAAAAACCCAAAATTTAACCTTAACCAAATATCGATGCTCTAATTACAAATATGAACTCAATTTTATAAAAAAAATTTCTAAATATTTTTAATTTACTTTTTAAATAAAACACTATTCACCGAGAATTCATTTTTCTCAGAAAAATCCTCAAAAATTACCATAACATAATATCGATGCTCTGTGTTCAAAAATAAATTCCATTTTATAAAAAAATTTATAATTATTTTTAATTAAATTTTTAATTAAAAAACACTATTCACCCGAAAAAACTAATACCTGACTAATAATTTATGAAACCGTTATTTACCCATTTTATTGAATCTCGTTACTTAATCAAGGTGTCTAAATTATATTAAAACTTTCTTTAAGTGAGATTACTAATCCATTTGGTCACATTACTAATCCTAAGCGTAAAATCATTATTCATAATTTACTATTCATCAAAAATTAAGTTGATCTTATTAGACTCCAAATTCCATACTGAACACTTTTGCAGAAGACCATTTTTTGAAAATCATTACACATCATTAATTATTTAAGGTTTACATAAATATTCTAAAATTTCTTTTTTTCCAAAATTCATCAACAAAATACATCCTAAAATTATCCGGACATTTGAAATTTCACAAACATCACTAAAGGAAGAAATCTCAATTTATTCATCCCAAAGGATTACACAAAGAAGCTACGGTCTCATCACATAGCCCCTTATAACACCAGCATATGACCTAAGTGTAAGGTCTGCTATGGTGAGAGAATCTGAGGGAGGCTCAGATAACATTGCCCTAGTAGTAATCTCTACTAACTTGAACTTCTCCCACAAGTGTTTCCGTTTAAGCTTGACACGCTGGAGTTCGGCTTGGGCTTGGTCCAAAGCGAAGCCCAAAGATGCTACCTCCTTCCCAAGCTCTGATAAGTAGGCTTCATAAGGTTCGAGTCTACTGGATGAAGCCATCGACTCCTCTTTCTGCATTAACCATTAAAATCTCTATTAAATCATTAAGAGTAAGTTAAAATACTATTTAAAAAGTTTGGGTCGTTACACCTTTGACCCTGCTCTCTTCTCTTGGTAGATACTTGTTCTGGTAGGCACAGTGGTTAGTTTTTCCCATATATGTGTGTAGAGGGCTATAATGGCTTGTGGTTATTCACACACATATATTCTAGATATAGTATCCTATGGAATACTATAGGTGTAATGTGTATAGGATGTGATGGCTTGAGGATCCTTACTCGGTGTATGGGATGTGATGGCTTGAGGTATAATACCCGACGTATGATACATGTTATGCAAGCTTTGGTGGCTCCCGGAAACTACCTGGTTAGTTTTGGTTGTGAGGATGGTGTGGTGCTTCACCCAGGTGTCTGCGGGCAAGCCTTTGTGTTGCACGAGGTGCATATTGTGGAGCATAGCCCAGGTGTCTGCAGGCAAGCCTTTGGAGAGAGATGATCAGGACATATGTCGTTGGGGAAAAGCGGAAAACCAGTGGGGAAGTATTAGAGGGGTACCCTTGATATTCATTACTATATTCTATATTCTTGTATGCTTTACTTGGTGAGAGTATCCATGGTGAGTTTGGGAACATAGTATACCTGTTTAGGTGACGAGTTAGTTTCACTTGTTGTTAACTATGCTTTAGCATGATTTCTTTACTTTGCACGAGAGTCTTCGGGGAGGATCCTACTGAGTATACTATTATACTAACCCTACGTATATATAAATTGTTTTTTAGGTCACTTGGAGTAGGTTGGAGATCAAGCTGGTTTCTACAAGCTTGGGGTTGCAGGAGCTGTTTGGGCTTGTGGTTTCTGTTGTTTTTACTTTCTTTTGAGTACTTGTAGTTTTCCCCTTTCAGTTTTAGTACTTCTGCATGTCATTTCATATGTGCACTTGTGTTTTCGTTTATATTGCATTCTGAGTTGGAGTTGGTTGGTGTCTATCTTATCTCTCTCTTCTGTATGTGTTCTCTTAGAGGGTAATGCCTCCCATTTTGTGTGTTACTATACCCTCGGTGCTAGTCGCCAACCCAGGGCCTGTTGGAGGCAGGACTCAGGGGTCATTATCTCCATTCTCACATTGCTGGACCAGGAGGGGAACACTTTTTGGGGAGGGGTCGTGACAAGGACTCATTGGGATTTTTATAGAAAGACTAATTTTTGAGTGAAATATGAAAAATGATGATTTTTGTAAAACTGTCATTCCCATTCTTGAATAATGTAATTCAAATATCCCATTACATTTTAAATTTTGTTCTAAGGGAAAATAATTTCCATTTTATTAACCATATCTAATTAATTCTATAATAATCATAATTATATTTGATTTTGTTATATGATCATGTTTTTTGCTTAAAATGTAATTTTTTAAACGGGTTTCATTGCATTATACATAATTATTTTAAATAAAATTTCCACCACATAAATAAATTTAATATTATAAAATGTATTTCATATTTGTAATTATAATTATTAATATTATTTTATAGGGCAAATATAATTTTTATTCATATTGAATAATAATCTAGGTAAACATTCATCACAATGGTAAAGGATAAAAGGGTTTATGAGGGGTTAAACTAAATATATAAGTGGTAAATAAACAAAAAAATTATAAATCATATTTTATGTATCTATTTATATCATATATCATCCAATATTTTAAATTTATCAAATTTTGAACCACTTTCCAATGAGAGTGATTAGATTATATTTTCATATTCTAAACAAATTCCATGTGTTCCACCCCACCTTATAAAGGGACGCATTATCTCCACAATTCTCCAAAAAAATGGGTTTCTTTCACTAAATAAATCTATATGAAAATACTTTCCAAACAACCTTATCCAATACCTTACGGTTCGGGTCTTCCCAAAAGGCCCATTAAAAAAATCCTTAAAGTGATTTTAAATGGATGATACCCGAAGAAGAGGTATATGTTTTCACTGATATTTTTCATGTTTAATTATTTTTAATACTTATAAAAATATTATATAACCATATTATAATTTTTCTTATTAGTATATTCACTATATTTGTTTTTATTTTAATGTTAAAACTATTTCCTATATCCTTCCCATCCTTTAGAAAATGATAATGTTACTTATCTGTGTGTGCATACTACAAACTCCTAAAACTGATGTGATTCATTTTTAATTTATTGTTTACATTGTTGGTCATAATAATATATTTAATTAATATATTTTATATTTAAGATATAATTATTTAAAAAAATCTATTTATTATGTAACAACATTTTTTCTATCCATCGAAATGTGAAAACATCACACATGTGCATGTGTGGACTACCACATCCACAAAGTGATGTAATTCACTTTTTATCTCCAATTTATGTGAATTATTAAAAAAATTATACAAAGAATAAATATGATAATAATTTCATGATTTAGATTTTATTGGTGATGAAATCAAGACCAAGGTGCCCATATTGGAACCATTTAACAGAAACTTGCTTAGAAAACAGACATGTTTTCTCCTAAATATATATTTGAATAAATAATTTTTTATAATTGGATAATTAGACATTATAATGTTATTATTAATAGTATGTTTTGTATGAACATATATTTTTAATAGTTTTTTAATAAATCTAAATTTATTTTACTGGAGGTTTGAATTTTTTTAAACAATATGATACCTGATGTATGTGTCTATATAACAATTTTAGTTCTTTTAGGGTTTTTTATGCTAAATTTATTTTGAGTGGAATTATATAAATAATATACTTTAAACCTTATTTATTTTATTATATATTTGATATTCCTATATTTTTTTTATATACTTCCTCAATTTTCCTATCTTTGGAACCCAAAATGGAAAATAATTTTTTAAAAAGAAAACCTGAAACTATTTCTTCTTTTGTCGATGAACTTTTTATTTCACGTCCATGATCATCAAAATTATTTTATAATATTTTATTCTATATTATATTTTTTAAAATAATTTCATTTTCACTACCATGGACTTTATTTAACAAAATGAAATTAATATTTTTAAAATACTTTTTCCCAACAAGTCATTTTTTACCTTTTAAAAAAGTTTGAAATGAATGTTCTGTTTTATGATATATGGAATGAATTGATTTTCCTACCATCATGACCATTATTTTGTTTGAATCATTATTTACGAGTTTCCATGTTTATTTTAAAATAAATTTATTTTATCATTGTTCAAGGATTTTTTAGTTGTACTATTTTCAAAGTAAATGGTTTTTGTATGGTTTTCAATCAAAGGTTTAAATACCATTTTAATGGTATTTTTTATATTTCCACTCCCATTAAGGATTTTTATCTTTCACTATTGATTTTATATTATTATTATATCCTCTTTTTTATATAACTTATTATAATAATTAAAATATGATTATTACATGAAACTTGTTTCTTTTTCATGGGTTAATTAAATTCTCATCAGATAATTAATTGTTTTATGATACCATCCACTTACATTCTCTTGATAGATTGTGATTCTGTGATGATGAGATGTTTACTATAATATCTCAAAAAATTTAGGTGTATTTTAAATTTAATTTTTTATTAACCACCTTTTAAAATTTCATATATAATTATTTCCCATTAGTAGGTAATGTATCGAGAGTGTTTTAGAGGTTCGAGACTTGAAAATGTGGGAAATGAGGATTACAGTACATGGTTCATGGTTAGAGTTATCCATTCACTAAGACCTTGTGTGTTGGATTTGGGAGACTTAATATTTTTAAAATCAGAAGAGAAACTTTGTTAACCTTGTAGATTGGGTGTAGATCCATTCTCATTGATTCTTGATGGTTTGATAAACCATCTAGGTAAACTAAGGGACTACATGAGTATAGATTCCCTAAAAGAGTGGGGCTTGAAAGGTTGCATCCCAATTTTAAAATCCAGGAATCCAAACAATTTTCCTCATTAAAAGTGTAGAATTGTTTTCTTCTCCCACCTAATCATTACATGAACTCACCCAATTTTCCCATCCCATTTTACTCCTAGTGGACTTAAGTGAATCCCAAGATCCTCCTCCACTACCAAGCGTGATTCTCCTTTTATCCATCGTCATTTGGAGTTCTAATTATTATTATTTAAATACCTAGATAAGTATATTTGTTTGTTTACTTTTGTTCTCTAGTTGTTTCAATGATTTTTTATCTCTCATCCTCTATGTATGATATTCCCTATTTCTAGATATTTTTATGATTTTGTAGTTATTTCCCATATAAATGTAATCAAGGTTTGTGGTTAGAAGAGAGAATATCTATAAACCCAAGGTATGTTTTCTAAGAGTTATTACCCTTAGTATTAATATTTTTCATGTGTATATAGTTATGTAATAACATATATTTTTTCATAATAAAATATTTTTGTGCCTTAAATTGATGTCACTAACCCTCCACAAATCATGTTAGTTCTATTTAAGATTAGGATAATGAACCTATCACCACCCATATTGTTTATTAATTGTCTTGGAAATGGTAAATTTGGTACCAAATTTGAAGGATAGGTGGTTTACACACATAAACCAATTATTCTTATTGGTTTTCCTGATAGAATGGAAAAACAGGTTATTGGTACAACCATATGAATTTAATGTTCTACAAAATGTTAAGAGGATGTATTGACTAATAGTTAAATTTGATAGTTTAATTACTTAAATGGTTTTAGAGAAAATTTATTTTTTGTTTTATATGGAAAAATTATGAAAGGAAATACTTTTTAATTGTGTCTAAGGGTGTTGTATAGGATTACCCTTGGTGAATAATGAATTTTGAAAAGGATCCCCCTTGTCAAATTAGTATAATAAAAGGTCAAGTGTATTGAAACATAGATATTGGTAAATGATGGGATGGTTTTAAATGTTGGACATGAACCTCGAAATCTATAGATTATGTTATTTGGAATTATTCTCTTTATCTAATGTTTATAATCTTAGACACGATGTTTTGTGTCTATGGTTTTGATGTTTACTATTTTACCCCTCTGTTTTGGTTTAGATTACTGCTTTAGGAACTAGTGGTGTTTAACATGGTATGGGTACCTAGTATTGCTATACCAAACTACCATGAACTAAATAATTAATTAAAATGCCTCTTTATTTAATTTATTTATGGTTTAAGCTATTATATATCACTTAAAAGGCTAACGTGTGATGAATAATATTTGGTTGGATTGAGCGTTAATTTAAAAACTGAGGTCCAAAGAGGTCAATAAACAATTTTTAATTTTCAATAAATGTTTTCATTTATCTCTATGTCTATTATTCCATTGAATATGTGCATAAACTATTACTCATGTTTCTTATTTATTTCAACATCATTGGTTATAGACTGATGAGTTTTACTCATACCATGGTTGGTACATCATTGGTACCCTTGAATACTTCATACTTTTAGTTTATGATATGGGAAATGGCTTGATGATAGGTGGATAATTTGGGAAGAAAGATGGAGATTTGGTGAGGGGACCAATCTAGGTTTAGGGATATATTTATATGATTTTTATTTTATGTTTTTCTTTAGGTCCATTTTGGAACATGAAACAGTAATGAAATTACATGTTTATTTTATTGGTTATTGGAACTTGACATGTTTTGGGAATTTGTTTTGAAATGTATAGTTATCTATTAGTTTTATTACATAAAATTTTTACAATTTTATCACTATGATAAAGAGGGTATAGTCTCCACACAATCTCAGTAGACCTTCGCTAATAGTCTGAAACCTCTGGTGTATGGGGCGGTCCACCTAAAGTCATGTGATAAATTGGTTCAGATACTCATTGGAGTGATCAGGGCCAGGATGATACAAAGTAACTTCATAGCACCAAATATTTTATATTTCTATACTATTTTTTTAAGAAAGATATGGTATTATGATGTTTAGGGGTTTGTTAATGATCTCATTCATGGAAATAACTAATACATGTATGGGGGAGACCCAAGCTTCTATGAATGGTATTTATGTTCTTGAGGTTCACTTATTATAGTTAAAATACTAATTCACCTTGGGGGATACACCTGTTTTGTGATGTTATAGATTTATGAGACTTTACTCATGGTCTAGTACAACATAATATATTTTATGCATGAATCATATAATGCACTCTGGATTTATTTGACACATGTCATATTAAGAACTCGTGAAAAATTATTTTATTATATATTGATTTTAAATGGAATGTTTGAGTTCAATGAAGTAAATTGATTTTTTTCTTCTTTTGAGGTTTTAAATAAAAAGTTCTTAATAAAGGGGTTTGAAGTATTTTAAATTGAAAGATAAAAAATTGTTCTGCTAAATTAGTTTTAAATGTACATATTTTTATATGAAATTTTACTTTTACCCTAAGTTATCCAGTGCCCCTTGATAGGGATGGTTGGTGTAGTGATAGTGTTATGGCCATATCCTTTGGGATAGTGCATGGGGAGTAGCTTTATTATGGAATTTTGTGACCACATAACATGTATCCATTTAAATTATATATATATATATATCCATATAATATGTGTTTCTTATTTTATAGGTATTCCTCCATGATAACATTTACAGGTATGGTGATAAGGGGGCATTTCTGAGAATACACCTCAAGTAATAGGACCATATCCTCTGTTGGCTATAGGTGATAGGGTGGAAGATCTATATTATATGTATTTCACGAATTTAAAATAGTTTAAGTAGAGGAAACCTGTATGGTATACATAAAATATGATTGACCTAGCTACGGAGTTCTAGTTATATTATCCCTCGATGTTCACTTGAGAGGGAAGTTTAGAGGCAGTTGAGTTCAAGATAGAGTTTATACAACCCATCATTAACCACATAGAGACTTATTTATAGAGGTGGGTTATGTTGGTAGATTATATATTTCATAGAAATTTGAGGTAATGGTGGTATATTTAGGTCTTTCATGAGTATCTTGAGGGGATGTCTTGAATGGACTTCTAAGAGAAGTTCTTGGAAAACTTCATCCCAGAGACCCAAAGACTAGAGAGTCATGGAATTTATGAATTTGACATAGGGATATATATCAGTGATGGATTATAATGGACAATTCACTATCCTACATCATTTTCTCCAACTTTTCTTGGAGATTTTATTGCTAGGGTGAGACGTTTTCTAGATGGACTCAAATGTGAAATCAAGACGTTATGTAAATATTTTTCTATTAAAGTAATTCATTTTTGTGGTTGATTAGGATCTAATTATTTAGAGGACATGGGGGGAGACCTAAAGTGGTGGGAAATAGTTTCATCTTTGAAATCCAATAGTACTTCCTTGACACTACAAAACATCATTATGAGAACTTATGATAATGTAGTGGTGGGTAGTATTTTCAACTGAGTGGATCAGCCTCCCTAGGAAGTGATCACGTGGTAAGCTATTAGTGTGACATGCCTAGTCACATGTGAAGTTAATTTATTTTACCACCACTATAGTGACGATATTGTTTTTGGATGGTTATTGTACAATGTATCTACAGGAACCCTTAGCATATGTCTATGTATGGAGGACATAGCCTGATGCAGAGCATCGGGAGGGGATCTTTGACCCCACATTATCCTAGTAGTTGTAGTTATATAAACCATTAAAATTGGGGTGGAGGATATGGTAATACAGGATAAGAATAATTTTATCAGTAGAGTAGTGCGTTATATGTGAACCGACAAAGATTTTGGTGTAGATGGATAAGTCTGCTATTTATAGTTCAGCCTACTCCTGTCGATAATGAAGTTGCTTAATCCACTATCTGATGAATTATTATTGTGTATTATATACTTTCTAGTGATTTATTTGATTGATTAGGATCACATTCGTTTATATTTGTCTATTTTTGGATAGATAGTGAAATTATTGTATGGGGTTTTATCAATCGACACACTATTAGGGGAGATATCGAAGGCTATTTTTCATTGTAAAGAGTGTTCCTTGAGGATTTGTGGGAACCATTTTCCTTGTATATTTTTAATGATTCATATTATGGGATTTTAATTTATTATTGGAATGTAATAGTTGGTTATATACTAGTATCACATTAATTTTTACCATAGGAGGGTTAATTTCATATCTCGTGAGGGTAATAATTACGTTCATTGTGGAGAATGGGGTATATTGGTGGGTTATGTGAAGATGTATGTTAGTAGTTAGGTGATCTCTTAGACCATATTGTGATACTTGAGCTTGATTATAGGGGAGTGGAATATGATTTTATCCATCCTGTGATGGATCAATTTCATGACATGTTCCCTAAGAATTTTTTAAGGTTTCCACCTGATAGATTGAATAAGTTTACCATTGAGAAGGTTCCTAAGGTTGATTCTATTTCAATTCATCTTTATCTAATAGAACTATTAGATCCTAAATATTATATGACTCAATTGGAGGAATTGGTGGGTAAATTATTCCTTCAGCCATGTATGTCGTGTAGAATTTATTCAGATCTATTTTCTAAGAAGACGGATCAAACAATATGATTATGTATCAATTACAAGATGCCAAAAAATATGATAATTATGAACAGATATCATTTTCTAAAAATTGATGATATTTTTTACCGACTGAGGGTTTTTTAAAAATTATACAAGATTTATTTAAGATGAAGGTATCATCATATGAGGGTTGGACCATAACATATACCATAGACTTCTTTTAGAACAATGTATGGACTATATGAGTTCATTTAGATGTTGTTTGGGATTAGAAAATCATATTCTATATTCATGGCCTTGATGAACCAAATCATTCATCAATTATTGGATCAGCTTCTAGTTTTCTTTCTTGATGAAATTTTAGTGCAATCCCATTCTAGAGATGATAATGTCCAATATCATGACATCGTACTGAGTCTGATGATAGAGAATTCTCTATATCCCAAGATTTATAAATGTCATTATTGGGTTGAAATGGTGCATTTATTAGGTTATATCATCCCATAATAAGGTGTATCAGTGCACCCTAATATGGATTGATCATTTTTTTCTTAAGATTAGACCTATTGGGATGATGTTACCTTGGATATTTTGGTGGCTTTATCCCTGAATCCTCAGAAGAGTGATCTGATCTGGGTGATTTTAAACATGTTGAAAAATGTATCCCATTTCATATCGATTTGGGAAACCATCCCCATCAGTTTTTTGGGTATCAAATATATTAGGGAGATAGAATGTTTTCATGTGGTTCTTTAGAGTATAATTTCATATCGGGATCCTTGATTTACCTCATGATTCTAGAAAATCTTGAAGAATGAACCCTATACTCAGGTATTTTTTATCATTTCCTACCACATGTAGATAAACGATCAATCTGTGTGGGTGTCCATGTGTGGAGGGAAACAATGAGAGCATGTGTCCTAGATTCTTGAGAAACCTGGGAGAATCACTTAGTAATTATTGAGTTCACCTATAATAACAGTTATCAAGAATATATTCAGAAGGAACCCTATAAGGAACTACATAGTAGAACTTATATATCACCTTTGTGTTAGATAGAAGCATGAAATTCAGAGTTTTTGGGATCCTGTATTGTACATGAAATATCATAAGAATGTCAGTTAACGTGAAAACATATAGTTATAGCCCAAAGAAGATTGAATTCATATAATGTTCGACGTCATTAACCTCTTCGGTTATTAGTGTGTGACCTTGTATTTTATCATGTACTAGTGAGACGTGGTTGATATTGGAATTGGAAGTAGATTATGTTGGAACCCAGATATGTTAGGTCATTCATGATTGTAGAGAGGTTCAGTATGGTAGAAAATCTATTTGATCATCCACAGTCATATGTTTCGATGTATGATATTTTTCAACTGTCACAACACTGGAAGTATCACTCTGGTCTTTCTCATGTGATTAATGTCAATGATGTTGAGATTTAAGGTGATCCAACCTTTGAGGATCATTTGATTCAGGTTTTAGATCAGAGTTATAAAACTATCTAGGGTATGATTGTTCCTTTATGTAGAGTACTGGGGAAGCATAGACATGTTCATAAGTAAAATTGGGAAAGAGAATATTACATGTGGGACTAGTGGACTGAAATTTTTACCATGGATGCATATTTATATCAAGGAGTATAGCTTGAGGATGAGATATTTTATGATGGGGAGGTTTTATGTAACTCCGCTTTCTCAATGTGTATTTTTATTTTAATTTTTTGTTAGGATCCTGTTTAAATTTCATATGGAATTATTTTCCAATTTTTTGAATAGTTAGATAGTTCTATAAGGGTTTGGGTTATGGAAATATGGGAAATGGGAATTATATTACCTGGAGGATGGTTACCACATGGTTAGTACTAACCATTCACTATTACTATACAGCTCGGTTTTATTGGTGGAAGATTTTTGAAATCCATTCAAGGAGGTGTAACACCCATGTATGTTGGATCAAGATCCATTAACAAGACTTCCACACAGTATAAAAAACAATTGGGATGGCCCAGAAGATAGTCTGAGTGAAGTTAATCTTAGATAGTGGGCCTCATAGGGTTAGTGCATAGTTTAGAAAATTATGTGGATAAACCATATGACTCATTAAAATGGGTGAATTTACAAATTTTCCCTCCCAAGAATTATAATAACTCACCTGATTTTATCCCCCATTCCACTCCTAGTAGCCTTAAGTGTATCCCAATTTCCTACTCCTCTTCTAAGGGTAAATCTCCTCTGATCCTGTCTATGTGAAGTGTCATTTATCATGAAAAAAATCCCTATGTAATTCTATGAGTCTATATATTTTTATTCTTTGGATGTTTCACTACTTTTTTTCTCTCATTATCTATGTCCCATATACCATATCTCAATGTATTTGTTTTATTTTGTGGCTATGGTTATTTTATCTCAAATCAAATGTTGGTGGTGGACAAGAGGATTAATATAAACATTATATAGGATTTATAAGAGCTATTACCCATAGTCATGAAAATTTTCAAGTCTATTTTATTGTTCCATAAAACTCATGTGTTGTTCCTTTTTCACTTTGTTTAGTAAAATGGTTTTGGGCTTTAAATATGTGTAGTATACCCTCCACGAATCCTATCAATCCCATTGGCTATTTAAAGCTCGAACCAATAGCCTCCCAGGGGGTGTGCCAATTGTCTTGGAAATGGTAAAGTGGATACATGAATGGTGAGAATGGAGGTTTACATGCTTAAACTAGTTAGGATTGTTGGTTGTCTTGGTAGCTTGGAAAAAGTGACTATTTGTCATAACATGCGAATTTAATGTTTTATGACATGTTAAGAAAATTGTTTGACTAATAGTTGAAGTTTTTAGTTTCAGTGGTTAAATGGATTTAAATAATATTTAATAGTTGTGTTATTTGAATAAATGATTTAATGGATTGTTTTTAATTTTTTTAAAATGGTGTAGAGTTAGATATCCCTTAGTAAATAATGAAATTTGAAAAAGGAGAACCATTATTATCTTAGTGTGATAAAATTTCAGGTATATTGAATCTTTGAAATTTAAAAATGATGAGATGGATTATAAAATGGACATGATGCTCTATATATATGGATTATGATATTTGGGAAGATGCTCCACATATATGGTTTAGGATGTTGAACAAAATTCTATGAATCTATTTTTGGGATATTATAAATAATGATTTACTTCTCTTTTTTAGGTTTCAGACTGACACTCTATGCATTATTAGTGTTTGTCACGGTAAGGGTAATATGGACTAATTCACCCCAAGTACCAAGAATCTAGTAATTAATCAAAATACTTATTCTTTCACTTGATTCTAGTTTTACCCTATAATTTATTTTTAAGACACCCAACTTGGGATGGAGAAAATTTAGTTGGCCCAAGAGACACTTCAGAACCCGAGGGCCTAAAAGGTCAATAAATAACTATTTATTTTTAAAACTTCTTCCATTTATTTATTTCTCTATTATTCAATTGTATATATCGATCCACTGTTTCTCAATATTTTTATTAACTTAGACACTATTCGTGGAGACCCATTGAGTTGTAATCACACCGTTCTCAGGTTTTTAATAGTACCCTATGAGACTTCGAGGATTCAAGTCATGATAAAGGCAAAGGCCTAATGTTAGATAGATGATTTGGGACATGGTATGGAGTGTGGAATAGGAGACCGACCAAGGTGTCGAACCCCATTTTGGGTATTGTTGGTTTATGTTTTTCTTTTGGGTTTCTTTTATCACATGATATTACTATAAAATTACATGTTTATTTTATTCTTTGTTGGAACTTACCCAGTTTTGGAAATTTTAATGAGAATTGAATAAATATATTGGTATTATTTGTTATAATCCCTGATATTATCATACTCTTACAAAGAGGTTATAGTCTCCAAATGTTATTAATATACCATCACTATTAGTAAGAATCATCAAGTATACAAGGAGGTGTTCCTAGGGTATTGTGTTGAAATAATTTGGATACTATTTGGAGAGAACTTTTCCTGGACATTACATTTACGAATCCAATTTATTTTCTATTGGTTATGTTATGATGAAATTCTGAATGTTTTATGATATTTTTTTATACACACACATATATATATATATATATGTTTTTTATTACATGATTAGTGATCGCAGAATTATATATCCCTCCAATGAATTGGGTAAATAATGATATCCCATTAGATGATAACGACTCTAATGAGGAGTAAAAAAATTTAGTAAGGGACTTTATCCACTTTCATAGTCCACAGAGAGTACATTGACTAAAGAAATAATAGAATGGGAAGTGAACCTAATCCGATATGATAGCCTTGTAAGTGAGCCTTGCCTAAATAAATTATATTCTATTCTTCTGTGTATTCTAAAAACATATGTATTATTCTTAAGACACTAGTGCAGAAAACGTTTTTTACGTCACCATTTTTTACGTCGGTTATTTTAATAACCGACGTTACAAATCGCGCATGTTCGGTTTTTACGTCGGTTATCTTATAACCGACGTAAAAAACCAATGCGCAGGGGGTTTTTTACGTCGGTTATTTGGAAACCGACGTAAAAAACCCGATATCGGCGCATTTTTTACGTCGGTTATCAAATAACCGACGTAAAAAATCAAAGCGCGGGGTTTTTTACGTCGGTTATTTGATAACCGACGTAAAAAACGCGTAGATATCGGGTTTTTTACGTCGGTTTCCAAATAACCGACGTAAAAAAACCCCCCGCGCATTGGTTTTTTACGTCGATTATCTTATAACCGACGTAAAAAACGCGTCGATATCGGGTTTTTTACGTCGGTTTCCAAATAACCGACGTAGAAAACCCCCCGCGCATTGGTTTTTTACGTCGGTTATCTTATAACCGACGTAAAAAATGAGATATCTACGTGTTTTTTACGTCGGTTATTTTATAACCGACGTAAAAAACCAAAGCATGGGGGGGTTTTTACGTCGTTTATAAAATAACCGACGTAAAAAACCCGTAGATATCTCGTTTTTTACGTCGGTTATAAAATAACTGATGTAAAAAACCAAAGCGCGGGAGCTTTTTTACGTCGGTTTTAAAATAACCGACGTTATAAATTTAAAAAATAGTTTATAATGTCGGTTATTATATAACCAACGTTATAAAACTTTTAAATAAATTAAAGCCCGTGGACTGTCATTTACGATTTTTCGATTGACAGTCCGCCGGCTCGTCTCTCTCGTGTGGTAAACCCTAATCAGCTCGTCGATCGACCTGCGTTAAACTCATTTTGGCTTCATTGTTTATCTTCTTCACTCCTCTCGGATCTATCATCTCAACTCGCAACATTCAAGTAAGCCTTCCACGAATTTATTTCGTTCGTTTTTGTTTCGATTCTTGATGTAATTTGTTTGCATCAGATATGCTTTTCTATTTAATCATGTTGAGAATCTCGTGGAATTTTTTGTTGTTGCAAATGATTATTTGTATTTTGTTGATATAACAAACTATGTTGCATTTATGTAAATCGATGCTGATTGTTGGTGACATTATTTAATATTGCTCACTGTTATGGTTACTTTATGTGCTAGAACATGCTTATGGTTCTGGATATAAATGTTGCTTAATCTGAAAATTATTTCTTATGTTTTTTGGTTCTGTTTTGGTTGAATTAGTTTTTTTACAGATTTTTGTTTTCTATTTTTATGAGAATTAATATAAGCAGTTTGCGTTTGAATAACTGTTTAGTCTTGTAATTGCCAGGTTGTTCACTATTGTTGTTGATATTTGTTAATTCTTTGTGTTTAGAATTTCTGAACATGTTTCCTGTAATTGGAATTCAGTTTTTGTCCATGGTTTTTTTGTTTTCGTTTTTGGATTTTGAAAACCAAAAAGAAACATAGTTTTTAGTCGAGTTTTATTTTGATTGATAACCGTTAAAGCTGAAGGCCAAGTACAAAATCAAATCCCCACAAGATATGTTACATGGGATTAAAAAGCATAAATAAAGGATTAAACCGAATCAGTGGGACTATTTTTATTCTGAGCAGACCAATGTTGGACGCGCTGGGCGGCCCTCTCAGCCAGCCAATGCAATTAACGATCATCAGAAACAAGAATGAGTGAATTGCTGATAAAATAATAACATGCTGGTAGACCTCTTTTTCCAGTCACACCGAAGGGTGATGAAGACCAATATCAAGGTTTGCATGCCATTTAAAATAGGTTGTTTATCTAATATATTAAAACATCAAAACCGCAATCAATATTAAACTATGTAGGTGTCATGGTTTTCTTTGATTCAATGAAATTTAAAACTGTTATATCTAACTATATTTTGTTTTAAAAATAATATTCAAGCATATTTTTTTAAATACCTATAGATTTGTTTTATATTTTAAATTGTTTTACATTCAAATTATGATTTTTTTCATATAAACATATATTTGTCTTATCTTAAAAATATATATTTTTTGTTGATATTTTTTATAGGTAATAATGAGTCGAAGTTGGATTACGGCACATCGAATGAGCAATGAATTTGAGGAAGGTGTTGATGCCTTTTTGGAATTTGCAAAACAAAATGTTCCAAGTAGTGAAATTTTTTTCTATCCATGCCTGAAATGTTTGAATATAAAGAAGTTGAAAAGTATAGAGATAAAAGATCATCTGATTTGTCATGGTTTTAATCCGAGTTAAAGCCCTTGGATTTGGCATGGTGAAACTGGACAGAATGTCACTGATGATGATGATTCTCAAGATGGTAACTCCGATGGAATTGAAGAAATGATTCGTGATATTGTAGCATAACAAATTGAGATAGAACCAACAGTTTCGCGTCTATATGGTGATGCTGAAAAACAATTATATCCTGGTTGTACAGATTTTACGGTTTTGTCGGCAGTGTTAAGATTGATTAACCTGAAGGAGAAGCATGGATGGAGTGATAGAAGTTTTACAGAGCTGCTACAATTGATGAAATACATTCTTCCAAAAGATAACAATCTTCCAGATTCACATTACAAAGCCAAGAAAATATTATGCCCGATGGGATTGGGATGCAAGAAAATACATGCCTGTCCGAATGACTGCATTATATATAGGAAGGAATATGAATTTCTGTCAGAGTGTCCTAAATGTGGGACATCACAGTATAAGGTGAAAGAAAAGTCACAGGCTGATGTAGAGATTACAAAGCTCCCTTCAAAGGTATTTTGGTATCTTCCTATAATTAATCATTTCAAACGTTTATTTGCTAATTCACATGATGCAAAAAGGTTAAGATGGCATGCTGAAGAGCGGGTATGTGATGGAAAAATACGTCATCCAGCTGATTGTCCATAATGGAAGAAAATTTATGCACAATATTCTACATTTGGAAATGAAATTAGAAATCCCAGACTAGGGTTGTGCACAGATGGAATGAATCCATACCGAACACTCAGTAGCACACATAGTTCATGGCCTGTTTTATTGGTAATTTACAACCTCTCTCCTGAAGTTTGTATGAAGCACAAATATGTCATGTTGAGTACAATGATCTCTGGTCCAAAGCAACCCGGTAATGATATTGATGTTTACTTGTCACCGTTGATTGATGATTTGAAACTGTTATGGGCTGATGGTATTAGGGTGTATGATTCTTATAAAATGGAATATTTTCAACTGCATGTAGTGCTTCTGTTCACTATAAATGACTTCCCAGCATATGGAAATTTGTCTGGATACAGTGTTAAAGGGCATAAAGCATGTCCAATTTTCGAACAACAGACGTTATATTGTCAATTGCATCATGGGAGGAAAACAGTGTACATGGGTCATCAAATGTTTTTGCCTATGGAACACCCTTATAGAAGACTAAAAAAGGCATTCAATGGCTCACAAGAATTTGATACTGCTCCAAAACCTTTATCCCTTGATCTGTATTTTGAGAGGGTGAAAAACCTTGACGTGACATTGGGAAAAACACAGAAATCTGGTAATGATAGACATATTTGGAAGAAAATGTCAATTTTTTTTGAGCTACCATATTGGAGGTATCATGAAGTTAAACATAATATTGATGTCATGCATGTGGAGAAGAATATATGTGATTCTTTGATTGGAAAATTGTTAGATATTAAAGGAAAGACTAAAGATGGGTTGAATGCAAGATTAGACTTACTATCAATGGGAATACATTTGGAGTTAGCTCCCACTCCTAAAGGAAGACGAACATTTCTTCCCCCGACTTTTCATACATTATCGAAGAGGGAGAAAATTAGCTTATGTCAGTGTCTTCATGATACCAAAGTGCCTCAAGGTTATTCTTCTAATGTAAAAATTTTTGTCTCATTGAAGGACTTGAAGTTGATAGGTGTCAAATCACATGATTGTCACGTCATGATGCAACAAATTCTACCAGTTGCATTGCATGGAATATTGCCCATTCATTTCAGAAAGACTATAATGAAGTTGTGTTATTTTTTCAATTAAATTTGTAACAAGGAGATTGATGTGAATGCTTTGAACATTTTGGAAAAGGATGCAATTTTTATACTTTGTCAATTGGAAATGTATTTTCCTCCAACTTTTTTTGATATAATGGTGCATTTAATGATTCATCTGGTTCAAGAAATAAAGCTTTGTGGACCTGTATATCTTCGTTGGATGTATCCTTTTGAAAGGTATATGAAAATATTAAAGGGGTATGTTAAAAATCTATATCGACCTAAAGCCTCCATTATTGAAAAGTATATTTCTGAGGAGGTAGCAGAGTTTTGTACGAGCTACTTGGCTGCGGCGCAACACATAGGTTTGCCTCCATCTCGCCATGAACGAGTTAATAATGAGGGAAAGGGGATTCGCGGCTTGAAAGTCAAATCATTGTCATCTGAACAGATGAAGAAGTTAGAATCATACATCTTGAATAACATAGCTGATGCTCAACCGTATATCACATTGCATATTAATGAGTTGAAACAATGTCGTCCAAAGAAGAAAGAAATGTGGATTTTGAATGAGCACAACAGAACTTTTTTGTCATGGATTAAAAAGACTTTTCTTGGTAGATCAGATGTATCAGAGACATTAAAATGGATAGTGGGTGGTCCATGTTTAAATGTGATAACATGGTCTGGTTATGACATTAATGGTTATACATTTCATACAAAAGCTCAGGACAACAGAAGTGCAGTTCAGAATAGTGGTGTATTGGTGTTTGCAGAAGCAATGTATTTTTCGAGTTCTAAGGACAAAAACCCAATTTCTGCATCAAGTGCATATTATGGAGTGATTGAAGACATATGGGAGGTTGATTACTTTAAAATTAAAGTTACCGTTTTTAACTGTAAATGGTTTAACAGTAACAACAGTGTCAGACACGATGAATTTGGAATGACACTTATTAATCTGAATAGATTGGAAGACACAGCTGATTCTTTTATAATGGAAACACATGCAAAACAAATTTTCTATGTAGTAGATCAATCATATATGCAGTGGGTTGTTGTTTTACAAGGGAAAAAACAATATGTTGGTGAGGATGAACTTGATGAATATGCTGATTTATGTGAGATCCCTACTTCCATGGAAATATTAACAGAACATAATGATGATCATGTTGAAGACATAGTTTGTGCCATAAGGAACGATCACAATGAAGGAATTTGGGAAAACAATCCATTTGTACATTCCTAAAATTATAGGTAACATATGTATATTTCTTGTTTACATTTATTTTTTCCATAAATGTTAGATATTGTAAGTTTTTTATTTATTAAAATATGTTTCAAAATAAAATAAGTATATGTTTTTGTTTGTTTTAAGTTTTTTTAGTTTACTTTATCATGTTTATAACCATTACATGAATTTTAAAATGCTTATTTTTGTTCACTGAAAATTACTTTACCATGTTTACAATGTTTACCATTTTTATCATTTTTACCATTTTTACCATCTTGACCATCTTGACCATCTTTGTCATCTTTACCATTGTTTAACATGCTTACCATATTACCAATGTTTACTATTATGTAACTTAGTACACTTTTCTATTTTCTGATTACAGTAGTATTAAAATATTTGAATTTGTATATTTGTGAACTGACGTTTGTTTTTTTGATTTGAAGGATCATGACAGATCATTCAGATGATCAACCACATGATTCTAGAGAGGAGCATATTGCTGGTCATACCTCTGGGGATGAACATTCACATACTCCTATTACGACAAAGAGTTCAAAGGTTGGTAAACGTGGGTGCACGCGTTTACCAAAATTATCACTTTCCTGTACGCAGGATCAGAGGATAGTCATTGAGTTTGATGATGATGATATTCCTAGAGGTTTGAATGCCAAAGATTTTAAGAGTTTTTTTGCAACTCAATCTAAGACCAAAGTAAGCATTCTGTATGATGATTGGAGAGGTGTGGATAAAGAGATTATCTCTCAGTTATGGGAGATGATTTTGGTAAGATCTTTTGTCATTGTTTGACCATTCTTTTAATGTTTCTAGTATATATAATATGTTTAACCTCTTCTTTATCAGATGACATTTGATATTCCTGACACTGGAGGAGTCAGGAAGAAATGCTTATCGTTGGATGCCAGGAGATGGAGGGATTTCAAATCAACCCTCTCATCTGATTTCATTTATGGTCATAGGAGTCACGACAATCCATGTCGTATATATCCTTTTATAGATGAAGACACATGGAGACCGTTTTTTGGAAGTAGAAAAAAAGAGTCATTTCTGGTAATGGCAATGTAAACTTTTATAAACTTTCTTATATAAATGATTTATTAATGTTTTGTTAATGATTTCTTATTCTTAAATTACAGAAAACGAGGAAAGCTCGTCAGGATATCCAATCTAAAAATGTATACCCTCATAGTTTATCTCGGGGAGGGTATGCATTATTGGAAGAACAAATGATGGCAGAAAAATTTCAACAACTAAGAGCTGGGTCTTCAAGCTCTGGAGAGGTGGCCCCTCCATCCCCTCCATCTAGACATGAAAAATGGAAGAGAGCTCGGAAGGGAAAAAAAGGGCAATATCTTTCGGAAGAATCGAGAATCGTAGCTGAGAGGATTGTAAGATATCTATTTAATTTATTTAAGTTAAATTTTTTCTTCATATAAGTTTCAATCATTACAGAAATGTTCAATTAATTAATGCAGGACTCTCTTAAGGAGCGGAGTTCAGAGGGGACATTTAGAGCTACTGGGAGGGAAGATATTTTATTTGCAGCATTGGGAAGGCCCGAACATCCTGGTCGTATAAGAGGATATCCGGCAGGTGTATCGGTAAGAAAAGTGTTTCCACATTCTTCAACTTCTAACATTGAGGGGGTTTATAAAAAAAATAGAATCCTTGGAGGCTGAAGTTCAAAATATTAATGCGACGATGGAGGACCAGATTAGAGAGTCGGTGCAGTCTATGTTTGCAAAAATGAAAAGACAATTTCAGAATGCAGCTCCCACTCCTTCACCTCCCCCTGCAGACCCCATTATTTATCCTCCACCTCCGCCAGTAGCTCCCACTCCCCCACCTCAACCTGCGGACCCCATTTTTTATCCTACGCCTCCGCCGTAGCTTCCTACATATTGTGAGTTGTATGTTGATGATTCTCAACATCATATAGTAGCATACGGGTTGGTATATTGTATAGGAGATACAGTTCATCATCAACAATTAGAGGTAGAGAATCAGAGGGTCACTGTACAGGATATTATAGATAGATTAGCTAGGGTACCAATACCTACAGATGAGGTGGCGACAGTTGGATAGAGTATCGGCCATTTTTTAGTTTGGCCATCCAGACTTCTTCGACTCACTACCATAGAGGTATGAGTGTTATATCTTTTATTTTATTTGTTTATTAAAGTTGTTTTATCATTTGAAAACTACTATATTTTTCAAGTTTTTTTTTCACAGGAATACTTCAAAGGTAAAGAAATACTGTATAGACAACAACAAAGACAACAGACTATGACATCAGATACAGATTCCAGTGGTCTTGACAGATTTTCAAGATATTCACATTTGTTGTTGGGTTTTTATGAGTTTCCAACGGAATCTCATGTTTGTGGACATGAAATAAGTGTGGGGATTACACAAACTGATATCATGGAGCTTGTTACTGGAGATAAGTTGGGCATCAACGTGGTGCAAATTTTTTCCATCCAAGTCTTAACACCTTTTCCCTGTGTTATATTTATTAAAAATGTATACTTATGTATGTTTTGTATTAGGTATCTTTATAAAATTTTTGAGAGGAATGAGCTGACAGAAGTATATGGATTCATGGACCCGCAATTGATTTCCCCTGAAGCATGTGCATTGACTGAGGTACAAAGAATGGTTTATATTGCTGAAAGATTTGAAAAGAATATAATCAGACAATGTTGGATGATGCCTTTTTGTGAGAGGTATGAAACACATTTCTCTCAAAGAGTTAATTATCTTTTAACATAAAAAACCACTAACATTAAATTTCCTTTTATCAGTGATCATTGGATGTTAGAGATTTTTTGCCCAAGGGAGAAAGCTCTTTATTGGATATGCTCTGTTCATGATGATGTGCGGGAAAGTTTTAAGAATATATTGGAAAAGTAAGTTTTGATTTCTCAATAGTTTTATATATTATAATGAATTTTAAATTTACCCCATTCGTATTATTTTCTAACAGTGCATGGGTCTACTTTCGAAAAAACACAATGAAAAGAAATGCAAAGATCAAATATGTAAATGCGAAGGTAAATTTCCATTTATAATTTGTACTTTTTGATTTATTACATAAAAATAATATATTGAATTTACAGTCATTCAAAACAGAATTGTCATGAACCACAAGGCCTCATCGAATGCGGATATTATATATTAAGATTTATGTATGAAATAATAACACCTGGGACAATTGTGAATTTTGACCTGGTACGATTTCCTCTTAAAATTTGCCATAATATTTCAATTTGATTTATTCATTATACACGTTAACTATCTTCTTTTTCATTTGTAGCTTTTTGATGACCCTCAACCCTATACTGCTGAAGACATCAAACACGTACAAGTGGAGTGGTCAAATTATTTTACAGGTTTGATTGAATTTTAGTTGTTTGTAATGTAAAATGTAATTTTGAATATTGTCGTTTTAATTGTGTATTTGGTAGTTGTTTAGGTTGGATTTAGTTTTTTTTGAAGTTGACAGTGTAAGTTTTGAATGTTATATAAGTGAATGTTTAATTTTGCTCTACTTCTTGTTTTGGTCTACTTTTGATGGTTTTTCTGGTACGGATTTGGGTCTGTGGGGGAGGGGTTCCAAGGGTGTGGGGTGTGTTCAGTGGGGTTGGGGGTGTCCAGCGGTCTGGGAGGGCTGTCCAGTGGGGTGGGGGGACAGTCCTGGGGGGTGGCAGGGATCTCCAGGGGTGTGGGAAGCCGGTCCAGGGGTGTGGGAGTGTTGTCCAGGGGTGGGGGGTTGTCCAGGGGTGTTTGGGGCTATCCAGGGGTGTGGTGGGGGCTGTCAAGTGGGGTGAGGGGGTGAGGGGGTGCTGTTCAGGCGGGTGGGGGTTGTCGAGGGGTGTTTGGGGGTGTCCGGGGGTCGGGGGCAGTCCAGGAGTGTGGCGGGGGCTCCAATGGGGTGGGGGAGGGTTGTCCAAGGGGTATACATGAGGGTGGGAGCTCCAATGGGGTGGGGGAGGGCTGTCCAGGGGGTATACATGAGGGTGAGGGCTCCAACGGGGTGGGGGAGGGCTGTCCATGGGGTATAAATGAGGGTGGATGCTGTCTAGGGGGTAAGTTTTATATGTTATCTATGTACATGCTTAATTTTGATGTACTTCTGTTTTTGTGGTACAATTTCTTGATTTGTTTTCTGTTTGATTCTGGTGGAGAGAAGATGACTGCATTCTGTTTAAAAAAAATGGGTTTATCAGATCGGTTATTAAATAACCAACGTGATAAAATGCCTGGAAAATAGTTTATCACGTCAGTTATTTAATAACTGACGTGATAAAATGCCTGGAAAATAGTTTATCACGTCGGTTATTTAATAACTGACGTGATAAAAGGCCTGCAGAATGGTTTATCACGTCGGTTATTTAATAACCGACGTGATAAAAGGTCTGCAGAATGGTTTATCACGTCGGTTATTTAATAACCGACGTGATAAAGGGCCTGGAGAATGGTTTATCACGTCGGTTATTGAATAACCGACGTGATAAACGGCCTGGACAATGGTTTATCACGTCGGTTATTGAATAACCGACGTGATAAACCCCCCTCCCCCGGTTTTTCACGTCGGTTTTATATGAACCGACGTGATAAACCACTCTCACCCCGGTTTAACACGTCGGTTCTATATGAACCGACGTGATAAACCCCCTCGCCCCTGTTTATCACGTCGGTTGTTTAATAATCGACGTGATAAACCATTTTCCAGGCCTTTTATCACGTCGGTTCTAAAATAACCGACGTGATAAACATCGCGATTTTATGTTTTTGACGTCGGTTTTTAAATAACCGACGTCAAAAACCTTATTTATGACGTCGCACGTATTAACGTCAGCTAGAAACCGACGTAAAAAATTAAAAATAACCGACGTAAAAAACGTTTTCTGCACTAGTGAGATATGTTCTTGTGGATCATAATTTTTTATTGACGATTCTGCAATGTTATGACTCATGTATTTTGGTATGAAAAACCTTGTGCTGTTATTCATGATTAAATATTTATGATTGGTTTGTTTTGACTATAAAAACTTGTGGTCAGGTTTTGATACACATATGATTATTCCCATTTATGATTATCAATTAATATCTCCTATAATTACCCTTACTGAGTATATGAGATCATCATTAATTATGTTTTAATTTCCCTATTTTTGGAAGAAGGGTTTAAAGTAGGGTATATATCTAAAGTGTATAATGTGAGAAGAAATTTTTTAGATACTTATTCTCCTTCATGAAATAAGTTTATTATATATCTAATTTTCAAATACACAAAAAATCTATAGTCCTATGGTGCTTATAATTTTCAAATGTATTAAATATTAATCTAAAATGATGCAATATTTATATATATTATGATCATGTGACATTAGTTATGAAGTATATAAGCCTTCACATTAGAGGTAAAAATTTAATTAGAAACCACCCTAAGTTGATAGGGTGGACCTCAAGGAGGTGACTATGGTAGATGAGCTTCTAGTGAACTAAGAGGGGGAGCTATATAAGGTCTTGATTATAATCCACCTTTATCACTGCCACCTCTAGGTGGTCCCAACCATGATCAGGGAGTTGGCATATAGGTATATAGTTAGATGTATGAAATGGAGGTTTAGAATCAAGTAGCATCTGAAATGATTTACGGTATAATCTTGGTTGGCTCTAAAATGAAACGCATGTTAATTATACAATCATGATCCATTCCTTTATTGATTAATCCTTAGTTTGCGAGATAAAAATTGAGGTGGATCCTTTAACCCAACTCATGTGATTAGATACTCTGGTTAGGAGTGATCGCACACTCACCCATATATACCAAAGATTCATGCTTTCTCTTATTGGAGGATTGTTTCCTATTAACCATATATTAGATGATATGAAGTCATATAATGTCATCCTTTTTATGGACCAGGTATCCTAAGTCCATACATAAATAAAATGTAACTGTTGGAGAGTGATGTGTTTTAAATTAGATTGATTTAGCATTTCCCCTATGGTTGATTGAGATCATTATTCGATATGAGATGGGCTTGTAAATGGGATGTTATAGTTGATCACCCATTAGTTGGTAAGTTTGGATCTATGTGTGGTAGAAATTTTAGTTAATATTATTCCTATATCCTTGGTGGAGTATATAGGCATCTTATTTAATGATGTTTTGGGATTTCTCCCTCATTTATAGATTGAATTTTTTATTTATCTGGACCCTCAGATATCTCTTGTATCAACTTCAGTATATCAGATAGACTCTATTGAGTATTTTTTTTAGAAGTTTCATCTAGATGACCCTATATAGAATGTTTTCATTAGACATAGTGTGTTCCCTAGGAATATCTAGTGTTGTTATCCAATAAGAAGAATTGTATCATGAGGCTTTATATTGAATATCACCACTTCAATCAGGTGCTCATAATGAATAAATACTATCTATTGGGGATCAATGACTTATTTATCCAACTGGGGGGGAGTGAAGTGTTTCTCAAAAATTGATCTTTGGTCCAGCTATCACAAAATTTCTATTTGTGGAGATTATATATCGAAGATGGAATTTTAGTGTCACTATGGGAATTTTGAGTTTTTAGTGATTCGTTTGGTGTGATAAGGGTCGTAGCTATGTCCATGGGCCTCATTAACAAGATCTTTGAGCCCTTCATGGAATTGTTTGTTGTGGTATTCATTGAGTATATCATTATTTATTAAATATCAAAGGATGATAAGGATACACATCTATGTATTATCCGAGACCTTCTTTCAAATCATAGTATATGAAAAAAATCTCTTAAAGTGTCAATTTTGGATATGAGAAGAGAAATTCTTTGTGAACCTCATTTTGAAGTGTTGAGTAGTTTTGGTACTAAAAAAGGTCATGGAATTGATTTATTGAGAACCAACCAAGAGTGTGTTTGAGGTTTAGAGTTTTCTCACGTTGTTGGAATACTAATAAATGATTGATTCTCAACTTATCTAGTTTTACTGTTCCCAATATAGCCTTTGCCCAAATTAGGGAACCTTTTATTTGATCTAAGAAATGTAGAAGAGTATTTTAGAACTGGAAATAGTGACCGGTGTGTTCTCTTATTATGAGTTTCCACTAGGAAGGAGTTGGGAACGCGGTGTTCTACGATGCCTCTAAAGCTAGGCATAGTTGTGTGCTAATTCAGAGGCTGACGGTGATTACTTATGGGTCCTAGTAGTTAAAACCTCATGACAAGAATTACATGAAATAGAGTTTGGATATGTAAGTTGAAATGTGTGACTTAAATACATGGTGACATTATCCTCTCTATGAGTGGTTTGTGTTGTACACAACACCATAAGAGTCTCAGATACTTCTTTGATTATAGATATATTAATATGAGACAACTCCATTTGTTGAAGATCTTTTATAACTTTTACTTTAAACTAATCTATACTCTTAGTAAGGGTAATTTAATAACTTATTCCATTAGTAAGAAATCCATAGCTTAGTTGGTATTAGAGGTATCTAAGTAACCAGTGGTGATGTAATTTTCCCGGTTGTACGAGGGAGAAGTGGAATAAATTTGATTGATAGTTGTGTAACCCACACTTCAATAATGTGTAAGGGTGGCCCAGTTGGGAGATGTCGACTATAGGTTTCTTCATTTCTCGATATCCTCAAGTGATGCATCATAGAAAAGTTTTATTGATGGAGACCTTGTTATCTTCTTTTGATGGTGGACCATAGTACCTATCAATATGTATGAGGAGGTGTTTCGAGAGTTCTATATATCCCCCTGAGCAATACATATAGGTTGAATGACTATGTACCATGACATTGGAAATTAGTTTTGGAGTCCAAGTATGAGGATGGTCATTTCTAAACTTGTCTCATGATGTCTCGCTTTCCATCAGGTGAAGGTTGTGCACCAGAATCCAACTGTTTTATCCCAACCTCTAGAGGTTCTATAGTGAATTTGGGAAAGTATATCAATAGACTTCATGATATTAATTCAACATTTATAAATGGTACATTGTGTGATTTGGGGATCAGCACCCAAACAACCACATTATCACACTTCATACAAAGTTAGGATAATTATTTAATGGAAATCATATGAAACTTCCACCACGGTGGTAATTTTTAGATCTATGTGGTTGTTTCCATCCAACAACCCTAAGTCATTCATTTTTTATTATAATAAGACCCCAAGAAGGGGAGAAATCCAAACAGACATCAGGAAATTAAGAAAAATCACAACCCAAAGGTCTATGAGAGTAAAACCGGATTGACATCATAGAGCCCCCCACCAACATTTGAGCATGACGAAGATCTCCACCATTTCATGGCTATTCGGCAACCAAGTGTCATGTGTCAAAACATAATCTTGATCGGATGGTTGACTCCATACCCTCTCAAACAACAAAATCTGAATAACTCTACAAAGATGAACCGCCAAACTCTATATCTTCCATTGGAGCCTATTCTATGTGGTCGAGTCTTGACTACAACACCATTCATTGCTCGAAACCATAAATCCTCACAGCACCACCGATCACAGCAGATATACCATGAAAAAATTCAACCCCAAAGTAATAAAATTCAGAAGATAGATTCGCAAAACCTGTCGCTTCCCTCTAGACCACACACAGAATCCACATCGATCCACCCAAAACACGCTCTGTCCCACCCAAAACGCACTCCGTCGACACAGATCAATGGGGCAGCAACCCAAAATCGTACCAGATCGGAAAAAAAGCTTAGATCTGGAACCATCGCTTGGGGATGTCGGCATCGGATCGAAGGTAGAGATCCTCCATTGCCGACAGCATCAAAACCATCGCCGTCGCAGACCGCCGCAGCCGAGCAGACCCAGGACGATGATGGCGCACGAAGCCTCCTGAGATGCGCTGATGCACCAAGCAAAGCCGCCCTTGGGAGACGCTGACTTTCAAAGCCAACCACCGAAATATGAAGCCTCATCTGAGAAAGATGAGGCCAACACAGAGAAAACTGCCTCCTGAAGCCAACTGAAGGAAGAAGAAGCCACCATGGAGAGACTTCGACACCTGAAGCCAACCAAGACCGAAGCGGCACGCTCGATCTCACCGAGAAGCACTGCCGTGGAGACGGACCGCCGCTACGAAATCTGAGGCTGACATAAAGAACACTGAATCCCGAAGCCAACCGCATAAAGCCAATGCCGCCGCGGAGAGACTTCGATGCCATAAGTCGACCGAGACGAGAACGAGAAGCAGAGAAAGGCCACCACATGCTCGATCTCGCCAAGAAGCACCATCGTGGAGATGGACCGCAACAAACCCTATACAGAAATGGAAGAGTCAGTGACGGGAAACCCTAACACGAGCGGCTCCCCTTACGAGCCCATGTGGTTGTATTGAATATAATATTTTTCCAAGACTATCATTTCTAATCCCAATAATGGAGGAGGTTGTAGGAGGAATTGGGATACCATTTTAGATGAGTATGATATTCCACTCAAATACATGGGTAGATTAATGGAACCATACATGTTCTAGATGATATATTGAGGGTTTGTGTGTTATATTTTTTCTAGATATTATAGGATCACCTACCCCTAGTGGATCTAAAGAAACAATAGTTATTAATTCACTATTGTAATAGAAATGTTTAGGATCCTACATGAAAAACTATACAAGTAAGCAATGTATGAGATAGATATTAGATATTCGTCACTAATTTTACCATAGTTTGTAAGGAAGATGATATAGAAAGTAAAGTTGATCTAGGAGGGGATGAGAATAACTAATACCCCTCAGATGTCTTATAAAAACTGATGATAGAATCTACTGGTGTTTGAGGAGGAAAATCATATGTTCATGAATATCTCACCATGATATGGTTTGTTGAGATTCAAATAATGATGAAAGAAATCCCAATAGTTCATTGGACCATTTCAGATTCTTTACTTGATGTGAGAACTTCTTAATAACTGGTGTAATACCTATAGTAAGACTAGGTATAGAAAAATATTTTAAGCGTCATTGTTGAGAAGGTTCATGCATAGTTCATTTAAAATTACTAACATGGGGATGATGGACTTTGAGGACGATTCTTCCTTCTTAGGGTATAATATGGTGATTGTGTATTAGTAGGAGAGGACCTTTTGATGTTAGTAAATACAACTTGTGTATGTCATATGGTTGAATTGAAACCATCATGAGATCTCAAGGATGTGCGAGAGTTAGTTTCAAAGTTAGTACCATAACATATATAAGTGAACTATTATTTTTTATGTATGAAAATACTTAACTATGGGAATGATAAATGATATGGATTTCTCAATAAAATATTATTTTTAGTTATAATATCCCACTACTTTTGGTGATTTATTATTCATCTTGATATTGATCCTTATATTGTGGTGTTATAGGTCACGATATGAATTATCCAGTGCCTTTATAGTTATCTTACACACAAAGTGTTTGACAGTGTCAGTGGGTCCTGGTCCAGGGTGGAAATGAAGATGTCAAATTTAATGAAATGTCTAATTCCCTACACCATGATACTATGTTTCATTCCATGAAAGAGTTTAATATTGGCAATGTTATAATAGTTTACCTGGTTTCCTAGTGGGTTTTAAAGGGTTCATTATGCCATGATTCTTGGATATTGGTTAACTAAGGGACATTTTGGAATAATATTATGCATCACACTAAGGTTTTTGTTTTAATTTGGTTCATTGTTTGATGATAGGTTGAGTTAAGTTGTGAGAGGTCTGGCCTTTGGTTTCTTTATAAATTGTGTTCGAGTACTCTTTTGTATTTTCTATTTTCTTTTTCAAACACTCAACTACTAGTGGTGTGTTTTTTGAGCTCTAGAAATCTTGTTGGATCCTTAAACTGGTGATGAATATTTATTAATCCCATAGATACCATAGAGTACATATTTTTGTTATATCAATTAATGATATTTTAGTTTGGGATCTTTTCTTATCTCATTCATCGTTATAGTATGATATATTTTTGAATATTTCTGTTATTTCATTATAATTTCCTTATCATATTACTATTGTGAATACCTATTGATTACTATAAGAATTACCATTTAATAATGAACTCATTTTGATGTTTTCCTCATATTTTATATTGCAATGTCGAATCCATCTCTCCAATCCCCTATTTCTTCTCATGGTTTGATTGAGATAGAGCAACTGAACCTTATGATTATGGGTTGTGGTGTTGGTTCTCAATAGAAAAGAAGCAGCATAGTGATAATAGTGAAGGGTATAAATAATGATAATAGTGATACTATGGTGTGCGGTCTCTCTTTGTTGTGTGAAATGTCTTATGAGACCATAATGAATGGGTCTCATGAATTTTCCCTATATTTCATTAGGGAAGATGACATTGATAAACTATATGTTACACTATGAAAAAACTTATCTAGTGGTGTGAAAGTTTAATTGGAGTTAATATTACATAGTGGCTATAAATTGATGAGTTAGTCCTATGTGATATTATCTGTGATGTGCAAGTTTTGGTTGTGGTGTGAAGGATGTAGTTTTGGAATGAACTTTTATATTATGATACAAAGTGTATAAAGTTTTCCAATTTCTACATTGTGGGGAGTTTTTAATATGGAATGAAACTAGGTGTTCAATGTGTTATAATGTGGTAGAGTTTATCACATTGTAACTGCATTGATACCTAGTGAAAATGACTTGTTAGGATTTCATTGTGGGTGTTTATGAGTCCTTTCATCAGTGTTATGGATTCAAAAAAGGTGATTTCCTAACATGGGGTTTTTTTAATGTAGAGTGTGTTGGTTAAATACATTAGTAAACCTAAGGCTGTTTACAATGATATTTAGTAGGATTTGGTTTTATATCTATAAATCCTATGATGGGGTTTGAGAGTGATGACCCTAGAATGCACTGATGTTCAGTACTCTATTGTATGACTCTGGATTACATCGTGTGGGTACCCAATAGGGTTTTAGGGTTCGAACATCCCCCATATTCCTGTGGTGTGGGTCCTCTATAGTTCGGGAATGGATTCATCACTCCCTTTAAGCTGAAATAGTGTGGGTCCTTCATAGGGTTAATAGAGTTTGGTACTTCCTCGAACGATGTTATATGAGTCATCAAGGTGTTGATTATCTATTTATTGAGTAAGCTACACCCTTGTTTGATGATCCTGTTATAAGAGCAGCTTGTCATATATTAGTGGTTTGGTAATCCCTCGACCAACACTTATCTTAGTAAGGCTCGGATCCCCAGTCAATTTTGGTGAGATTTCCTGGGTTTTATTTCTCTAGGTAGCATGGATTGTTATGTTCCCCTGAGTGATGGATATCCTTGACTGTATGGGTTGTCATTATTTGGTATTTAATGCCTTGTGTTTTCTAACAAAAAATTATCTTTTGGTTTTTTTATCATTGTATTCTTCTTCCATGAGTGGATTATCCTATTCCTTTTCAGTTCATTTCTAATTGGCCCTTCCTTTATTTGTTCATTTATAGTTTTTTAGAATCCTACTAGTTTTGTATATACTCACCCCTATATGGTAGTTTTTCCTAAAAATGATTTCTCTTATATAGAAGATGGATAGTTTAGTGATGAATTTAGTGGATACTATGTTAGAGGATTGAGGGAATAGTTGTTCCTAGAGGTTATAGTATCATATGACATTCATGTCTGGTGGTCATTCATTATGGATATCCATTCATCACAGTTTTTTTAGGTTATTTTCCTTTTAGGGTATTCTGGACTATATTTTATCCTTATTTCTTTATGTTTTATACATTTTTTCATTATTTGGATCATAGTGTTTTCCACATGATTTATATATATATTGATGTTTTTCATTCTTAAACTTGCATTATTATATCCTATATGTAGATGTGTATTGGTGTATAGGTGTATTTTTCTATGGTATCCTATCTTGTGTGATATATCCACTCAGTGTTAATCACTTACCTTGGGACTATTTGAGGTATTCAAGCGATAACACACTTAGATAACTACCGCCTAGGGGGTCCTAATGAGTCTGGTTGGGTTAAAGTATGGTAGGTTTCAAGGCTATCCCATAGTGCTCTTTATTTTTGTTAGGTAAAAATTTATAAACACTGTTATGTGGGATATGAACCATGACACACTAAGGGATATCTAATCAAATAAAGTTGTGAACATATTACATTATTCTTATGTTAATTTATGATATCATGAATTCTGTAAATATGAGTGAAGTGACAAAGATCATTCCAAAATAATGGATAATGAGAATAAATTTTTTCAGGTATAAGGATTCAAGATCAATGATTCACCCCTCCCATCTTAGAGATCCTTGATCTGTATCATGGGGCTTTAACACATGCCATTAATTCCATGGATCACATAATAATAAAACATTTAAATTACAATATACCCCTTTTAAATTATTCATTAAAATTAATGGATTCCTTTTTTATAAAATATTTCCAATTAAATTTGAAAATATTATATATATAATAATATTCATCCTACCATATTAATAAAACCTTTTTATTAAAAAAACAATACAATCAATAATATATAATATTCTCTACACAATAATTACCATACAAATAGATTGTTTTTTCAAAACACGTAACAAAATAATTCAGAACATGATATTACACATGTATTTCCAGAAAATTTTTAGAAATTATAAACTATTATTTCTAAAAAAACCTATATCCAAAAAAATATATAATAACTATTATTATTATATCAAAAAATAAAAATTACAATTAAAAAAATGGTGATTAAACATTATTTCATCTTGTTATTTTCCTTTTCCCCACCATTAAGATATATTTTTTCTTAAAAATATGATCAATACTCATTTCAATGAAAGAAAACTCAAAATCAATTTGGATAGTAACATAAAAGGTGAAACCAAAATTCCATCAAAATTTAATTATCAGAAACCATAAAAAATCATTCATAAGAAGGAATAATTTGGAATACAAGGTTTTAATTATAAATATCTTAAATAAACCCAAAAATAAAATAAATAAATAATACCTAATTCACATTTTTCACTTCACCAAACATCTACTAAGGAACTCTAATGTTAAATGAACTATGTGGTAAAACAAACGAATACCCTGAAGAAAAAATAATTCTCAATAAAAAAATTCTTCAATGCTCCACCAAATGAGATATAAAATAGAAAATAACAAAACATGATAAAAAACATTACAGATATGGAACAAGATAATCCTCAAAACCTCTATTAACCAACCTTATTAAAATTAGTCAAAATTGTAATACTAATGTCAAATTCAATTTAAAATAAAACAAATAAATTCTTTTGGTCTACTACTTAGAGGTCATGAACCACTCCTATATAAATCAAAAAACAATATTTGATCTTTGTGCAATCATATTTTAATTTTATTTATATAAACTAATAAATTACATTGAAAAACATCAATAAAATAACTTTGAACATCCTGATGATGTTTCTTACTAGTAGCCAAGGTCTCAGATAATGTTCTCCCCAAATCAAATCATGATTCTTTAATTATATCAAGCACATTTACTTCAATGAAACTATATATAATTAAATATCTATAATTAAAATATAATCTATATGTCATGATCATATTTCATCACTAAGGGATTAAAAAATAAATTTATTAAATTCTTGAAATGAACTCCAATATTTCACAAATTTATATCTCTTTTTCAATTTTATATAATATAATTCTTTTGTTCATACTTGAATTTAAATGAAATAAATTATTTCTCAAATAAATATTGAATTATTACCCTGATAACTTTTAGTGATCACCATAGGCCATTAACCACTAGTTACAAGACACATTTTAAATTAATCATACTATCTAATTTATATGAAATTGATATGCAGTTTGAAAAAATTTTAATTTTTAAATCTTTATAATGAATTTTTAAATTTCATGACTAGAAACTTTTATAGAATTTATTGAAACCCACGTTCACAAAAAAATTAATTTAAACCCATTAAAAAATTTCTTAGAATAATTTTTATTCCAAAATTTCAAACACACCCTCAATGGAATATATTTTAATAAAAAAACATCAAAAAACAACAAAAATTTACTCTTATGAAATTGAACTCATTTTACACTATATCAAAATGCCCATTTAGCGGAGATTTTTTACACTATAAAAAAATGCCTATTTAGTTGCTGTTTTTTATCTACCGGCGGTTTAAACCACCACTAGATAGTTTTATGACAATTTCAAAAATCCATCGCTAAAATTGGTGTCAACATTCAACATGCGGCAGTTCCTTCCATTTAGTGGCAGTTTCTGGAAAGTGTTGTAAAACTCGTATTTCGTAGATTTTTTTTAGTTTTAGCAGTATTTTTCGATTAAGACAATACCTGAGATCTAGCATTGGTTTTTAACCACTGTAAATATCTGAAATTTTTACTAAAAAATCGCCCCTTATATGGATAAAACTGCCACTAAGTAAAAAAATCAGTATTTAGCGGTGGTTTTAACCGTCGCCCTAAAAAATACCATAATATAGAGGTGGTTTAAATTTCCTCTAAAAACCCTATATCTAGTGGCAGTTTAAACCACCACTATATCATGAATTACAAAAACAAACAAGCTGCAGGTTCTGCAGCCCCAGAACCAGCAGCCAGAGAAACACATTTGTAACACTAAAATTTTTACCAGATCATCAAATATATCGTCAACGTACATGAAAAAAACACATGTTAAAACTAAAGAATCAACGTACGTTGATTCTCACCAAAAGATAAAGAATCAACACATTTACCAAGTAAAACAATAACTTGAAAGAAATAATGCATTTCTCAATACATTGAAAGATTCAAACCAGACACAAAACATTAAAATAATAAATAATACACAAATACATTGAATAATCAACACATTAAAATAATCAATAATACATTTCTCAATACATTAAAAGAATCAATACATTTATCAATTAAAGTACGTTTATTCTTTAAACTATTACACAACATATTTCCAAGGAAAATATAAATTTAATAAATTTAAATCTAGATATAAAGAATCAACATACTTCCATTAAAATGACGCATCACATGTTAAAACAAAATCCAACAAAATTGAAAACAAGATAAATTAATTTAATAAAAAAATGACTCTCAATATTAAACCATCCATCATGAATACCATTTTCATAAAAAGGGACATTAATGATTCAAAACCAATAAGAAATGCTTATCCAAAAGAGAAATCACCCTGAATATCCATAAATGTTCTAAACATCCACAAGCAAGGATTAAAACTGACTTGGATTTATACAAAGGTTAAATACTTTATGAAATCCTAGGACATACAACATTGATCCTACCACTTTATGATTTATGAAAAAAAACATAGATTCCCCTATGTTCCTAGACCGATGAGAATCTACATAGTCTGAGTTACCCGATTACATCTTTATGGCCTATCCAAGACCAACAACATAGAGCTCAAAAAATAGGGTCTATGCACAAATAGAGCACAAAAATCTCCCAAAAGAGGAGATCACCCCATACATCAAGATTGAGCTCTAACCAAGAAGGTGAAAACAAGATGATACTAATCGAATAAAGGATCTGATAAATAAGGGTTATCCTATATCTTATAGGCTTGAGATATCATTGTATGGATATGTGATATAGGACCATAATTTGGTGATAGATAACATAGAAAAATCCTTGTTCAGTAGGAATGGGTCATGATGGGAGATTTGTAAAAGGGTATAGACTTTCTTATAATGGATGGGGTTAGATACATATTATGGTCTTCGAGAAAACCATGAGGTTTTGTGTCATGACATGACCAATAGGGCCCTACATGGGACACCAATAAGTTGAGAGAGACACCACATGTTCACCCCCAATAGTTGAAGGGATAACGACAACACCGATTAAGAATATCACTAAAGTTGGAGGATTTATCCTATTGTACGTGAATACACACACACACTCAAATCCATGAAATATTGCAAAGGTATAATAAAATAGAACCTCTTGATGTAACAAATTCATGTATTAACCTCTAGAAAATACATCAGAATGAGATATATAAATATATAGGAAAATAAAAGGGAAAAATACACACCTATCCAAGAAAAATGAAAGTACATACCAATTTAAAAATTACTGAAAGTAAAAATAGGAGGAGTTACTAACTCAAGATCCCTAAGTCTAACAATAAAAAATGGTCAGTGCCTCCACTTATGTTCCATATATACTAGGCCCACTAACGACACCATCTACCAGTTTTCCGTATAAGAAAAAAATCATGCATGCAATTCCCATGCAGGTGTGAGTATAAACATACTTAGTAAGAAACCATGAAAAACAAGTGTGAAATAGTAGAATATAATAGTCAGAGCAACCTATATGTAAAAGAGAGACAAAAAACTAAACATCATATATGATCATAATAAAATTTCAATCTCCAGATCCAGTTGAAACAAAAAATATAGACACATGGTTATACAACACGTAAATAGGGAACCTGTTGTCCCGATTCCATATAAAATACAAGAAAAAGATATAAAATAACCACATTGGACATACTGATACATGAACAAAACCTCTCCACTAATCATTTCCCAAGTATGAACTATGATCATCACCCTATCCATATCCATCTCTAATTCATGCTACTAGAACCTATACGACAATTATATTGAAAATTAATCAATATTGTATATTTATATTTAAACTTAAAATAAATAAAAGTGTGTGAACTAAATGATTTTGAAGTTGTTTGATTCCCCTTCTCACCACTAGTCTTTATTTGCAATCCCTATTTTTCTTACCAAAGACCTCATATGGTAATAGTCCCAAACCCATCTCACGCACTCAACCGGGATACTCTTCAGTAGTCCTATCATTTAATCAAAAAAATTAATTTCAAAACATATATTCTGAAAAATTCATGTAAAAAAAGAATAGAAATGATAACCGATGCATAGTACTAACAAAAATAATATACTTAACAATGATAATTAATGGCCGCACAAATTACATAGGTGGTTGATAAATGAATGGATAACTACACACACAATCATTTTCTCCTTCAATCATGTCGGTTTCATGATCCATCGTTACTTCATCTACTTCATCCACTCTAGAAAGAATAATATTTTCAATATCATGATGGGAAAATAAGTCCACTTCTTACTGTTGATGGGATTCAATGTCAGAGGTTAATTCTTCCATTTCATCACCCATATCATACAAGTCTATTTATTTTACATGATAAACTACACTCCAACATTCATCCATGACATATTTCAAATAATATAACATTTTTCCTTATAATGATAAGATATACGGATCATGTAGTTCATGGGAACTAACATCCATCAAACGAGAGAAGTTCAAAGAAGTAAATTGCAAGGAATAACTTTTAACACCCTTGATAATATCCACCCAATTTCATTTGAATAAAACAACTAAAAAATTCACATAGTAGTTCTTCCTTTTTTTAAAGGGAATTTCCCAGTGTGGCTTTTCGAACCCTCCACATAGAGAAACCAACCTCCCCCACAAAGGGGTAGCACCTGAAGGCAGATCCCCAACCGGGGAAGGAGCCGTTTCCAGCCAAGATGGAAGAGCGTCCCAGAGGGTAACGACCCGACAACGATAGTTCGTCACAGCGATCCGTCAGCAATTGGGCTGCGCCTCATTTTTCCCGCCCAGAGGAGTCCGAGCGACCTGGAAAGTTGGGTGCATCCCGGGGGATAGGCTCTCCCTAAAAGTGGACTCCCAGGAATCGAACCTTGAACCTCCCAAAGAACAACCAGTGTTGGCGACTCACCTTCACCACCACACCACCACCGAAGTAGCAAAAATTCCCATAGTAGTTTAATTTGATAATATCAGTCAAATTTCTATAGTATTCCACTTCAGAAAAAATTAATATTCCATTATTCTATGTTTTCAAACCCTCTTCCAGATCAACAATACGGAATCTAAATCCATTCACATTGTAAGTGTCAAACTTTTTGTCTTATTTTAGAGGACCTAGAGCAAGAAACATAAAATCTTCTAATAAATCTACTTGTGTATCAATATTCATGATCTGAAAAAATTAATACATATTATTATATTTAAAAAATATATTTATCTAACTAATACCCATACTGATTCCAATATTTATGAACTTACAAGTTGTGAAAATAATTGTACATGATCCTTATTATTAGATTTTGTTAAATCTTTCTCATTTCATGCTCTTCCTCTCATTCTTTCCTTTGATTGTATCCTAAAATCATCAATAAATGTATCTACAATTTCACTATTCAGATGCACATATCTATGTGCCTGTAATAATTCCATTTTTGTTAGTGTAACATTTGAGCTACTCTAAACAGATCAGCTAATAGTAGGAATGATTTTTGATTTCCCATGGATTTCAGATTGAGTCGATGTGTCTTCAATAGGTCCAACTCGATTTAATATTATCTCAATATCATTCAAGTATCTAGAGAAATAGGTAAGTCACTCCTCTACCAAATAGCCTTTAGAAATAGAGCCACCTGGTTGAGCCTTATTTTTCAAGTATCATTTAAAATGCCCAAGATATCTGTGAAATAAAATAAAAAAACATAAATATGTAATTAATAAAGTTACATGAATTGTTTATTGAACCAAAAAACATATAAATAAATCAAATCTCTATTTGATACATCCATCTATAATGAACGATGCCTCCTAATTTAGCTTCCTCAACCAAATTCATATTTAAATGCATCATGATAGTAAAAAACAACAGAGAAAAGATCATATCCATTGCACAATGTATAAATACAAATCTCTCCTGATGTTTTTCAAGATGAAATAAATGTAGAGTTTTCTCACATAGTTTTCTAAAAGATGTGCAGAATTGGAGTACAACATCAGTATCCTTTTCAAGTAATAATGTAAGCAATGCCGATGGAAGTAACTACTACAACACAATATGTGAATCGTGGATTTTCAATCCATGTAACCTATGATGATTTAAGTAAACACACCTTTATGTGATACTTTAATACCCATCAGATACCTTCCCATGTTTTAAAATTCAATGGAATGTATCTTTATCCCTATTTTTCATTGTAAAAAATTACCAGAGCATACTTTCCATTCTCATCTGCATAGAGATCACGCTTTATGTTCATTGCTTGTAAGTCATTCTAAGCATTGAGATGATCCTTTGAATTTCCATGCTCATTAATAAATGTGAAGATCAAATTGAAAAAACATTCTTCTCAATATGAATCATATCAAGATTATGCCGTAAAAAATTAAATTCCCAATACGAATGTTTGAAGAATATACCTTTTTTATTCCATTAATGCATTTTGATTTCATTTTAAGATGAACATTGAAGTTGTTTCCAAATATCATTGAAATGATGCACCTTCCCCAATTCTTTTTCAACATTTCCATGTTGTACCAATATTTAAAAACTCGTTAACAACTTTGGAGGTGGTCTATGATAAATGAAACCATTGAATTTTGACATGTTCAGCCGAAATCTATTAGATTCATTGAGAAACATTCGATGACACAAGAATCACCATTTTCTAATGTCAGGTAGATATTCAGGCTCAAAAAGAAAGTAAAAAATTGAACAACCCAAACTCATGTAAGTGATCAAACCAGTTGAATTCCCAAGTCTAGGGAAGTCACTAATGGTCCACATTAGATCATCTTTCATTTTGAACATTGTTCTAGAATACGCATCATATGTCTCAACATCGTTTCCCCATAACTCCAATAATTCTTCAATTAAAGGCTATAAGTATATATCAATATCATTTCCAGGCATTTATGTTCTAGGAATAATCAACAAAATGATAAAATATGATGTTTCATACACTTCCAGGGAGGATGATTATAAGGGTTCAAAACAACCATCCAAATGCTATAACTAGTACTCAAAGTCAAAATCAGTTAAATCCATCACCAGCCAATCCCAATCAAATATTCCTAGGATTAGATGAGTAATCTAGATTTAATTAATCAAACATATTTCACGATTTTGAATCTCTTGGATGTCACATTAACCCATAATTGTTATTATCTAAAAAATTCCACTTCATGTGTTCGGTAGTTTTCGATGACATGAATAATCTTTGCAATTTAGGATTTAAAGGAAAGTAACGCAAAACCTTTTTAGTTGTGTCCATTTTTGTATTCCTCATGGTAGTATATAGATCCATACTTCCAACATCTCCCATATACTACCATCTTGAAGAAGAACATTTCTTGCAATCCTATCTTCTTGAATCCTCTCCCCAATAAAGAATACAATCATTGAGACACACATGAATTTTTGTATAATTCAGACCAAGATTGTAAACAAATTTTTTCCTATCATAAAATTAATCATGTATCTTTGCTTCAGGAAATGCATCAAGCAACAATTCTAATATCATGGACATCACCTTATTTGTAATTCCACATAGGCATTTGATATGGTATAAGTTCATTAGAACAGATAGTTTTTAATATTTCAAACATCCACTATACAACTCTTGATTTCCATCATCAACTAAACCATGAAACACATATGTATACTCAGTGAAGTTTTCTCTTATATTAGTCTTCACAGAATCAAGAGGAGTATCCAATGATATGTTACAATCTTGATCTGGTGGTCCTACCGTCTCAAAAACATCACATGTCATGTTTCTTTTTATATCACCCTTAACTGGTTGTTCTGATATGTTTTTATGTTGATGTTGGTGTATTGCAATGCTGAATGAATTATTTATAATATTTTTCATTTCACTGTCCATTGTCGACGAAGTTGGGAGCTCATTCTATGGATTGACATCAGTTCTCAACCTTTCTGCAATGTTCGATTTTCTGTTCCAAATCCAAAAAAAACATTGAGTAGGGAATTGATTCAATATCAAGTGTTCATAAATATCATAACTCTTCAACAATCTTCTATATTTATATTCAGTACATCAATATTTTATTCTCACATAAAAGGATTGATTAGAAATTGAAAAATATAAAAACTCCTCCAAACCCTTAGCATAATGAGGTGTGTTCCTTGGTACTGTGATCCAAATTTTATCCATATATATCACAATGTCCCTACACATTACAAAAATAAAATTAAAACACAGAACTATTACTAATTAGGAAAAGAGATTCATATATAATAGTTGAAAAAAATATGAGTATGTTAAATAAGGTTTACCTATATAAATACACAAAAAGGGATCAAGAATCAATTTTCATGACTCCGTGAGTTCAATCATAAAAAATATAAAAATTTATATTTATTAATGGATCAATAATATAACATAAATTCCTTGAGGTTAAATACTTTTGAACACTATATATGTTTTTTTACACATTAATCAACTGAATCCCATTTTGAAATTCCAATTAAATTCATTATTGTATATATCATGAAAGTAATAAATAGAAAATATGGGGCATGTGCATTGGCCTCATTCTTGTGATAGAGGAGATGCAGATTTAAAATAAAAACTTTTGTAATTATATTATATTCTATAAAAACTCAATCATAGAAGAAAAATGAAATAACAATAATTTCACATTCATGGTAACCTGGACTTACCACCGAAAAGGTTTTCATGACTCACCTATATATGGTCTATCACAAGATTCAATAAATTCCTCATATTCCCCTATTCCATCTACCCAATTTATAAAATTAAGTAAATGATATGATTTCACATTCTAATTCCACATTCTAGAATCATCATATGAGATGAGGATCTACATACCTAAAGCATTCCAACACATATAAAATTGGCTACAAACTTGTTTCATAGTACTAATCCATAATATATGGTGGAAAAATACATCAAATTAGAGTATACTATAATAAAAACATAACCATGACATATAACACAAATAAATGTAAATAATAAAATAAAGATAATTATATAATAAATTCCATGAATAATTCATATTTTCATAAAAACACTAATCACCCAAGGGATGATTAAAATATAAAATAAACAAAAAAATAAAATACCCTAAATCTAGACCCACATCCATCATCAGGCCTCAATACACCCTTTCTAAAAATATGCATCAAGATTTAAAAGACCTATCCATTGTATGTTATATTCTTAGTTGAAGTCTAAATATATGGGATGCATGTACATAGGGGTTCTCATGAATGGTGTGAGAAATGCATCTCAATAGGTCCTTACTAGGTGCCTCTAGTATGTTCTATTATATTCATGTGTACATGTGAAAAAAATAAACATTCCACACAAGATCATTATATTTAATGTTAAAACTAGGATATCATGACTCCATGTACATCAGGTAACCTTATGTTTACAAAGAAACCCCAAATCAAATCAAACATTCTTCAAATACATTCCATAATACAACTCGTTTACTTTTCTATTACATCACACCAATTCATACCCCATACCTAATAACTATGGTTAGGGTGGTATAAAAACATTATACAGTTTCCTAATGGAACTAGGTATGGTTATATATCTACATCACATCCCACCACATTATCTATAAAGGTAGGGTTCATAAATCTCATCTCAAAATGTTCCATGGCATAACCCTCTCAAGTACACGAGACCCAACACCATCATATCTCCTTTAATCAACAATAATATTACACTATAAATTATAAAAAAGTCTATAAAATATTCTTGTAGTGGTAATTCATGAAAAAACAAGAATATTTTCTTGAATTGTAGGGACCACTGACCTCAATATTTATGTTAGATCCTAAACCATACTCCAACAGACCTCATCCAATCTCATCCATGTTGCATTTGAGTCTGTATCAACTCTCAAAATTTTCATCACATTATATAACATTAATAACTACCTATAAATAATTATAATTATATATATACTTTAAAAAATAGGCATAAATGATAGAAAACACGATGGGAACTACTATCATAATGAACACATGTCCAACACACCTTATATGGTCTATAGAGCACTCTCGACGCTATACTAGAAAAAAACTATGATTTAACACCCATTTAACCATCAATATCATCCAATTTTCAAAAAAAAAAAAAAAAAAATTTTCAATGTCTTAAATTCACTGAAACTACTTCCATGTTTGTGAAGTCATCAAATTGTGTCCTCTTATACCCATTATAGACAAAAAACAATCACAATGGGGAATGATAACCTTGATTAGATTAAATCATCGGTAAACCTTATCCAAAATTGAGTAAATTAGTGTATGGAGAGCTAATTACAATATAAAAGAAGAGGGAGAATCTCACTTGAAATCAAATATCGGCCTTTGAGGGGCAGCGAGGTGGGGGTTGTGATCAGCTGCGAGGGGAAGAGAGGCACGATGAGGGATAATGAGGCGAGGTGTGGTGAGGGCCAAAGAGGAATAGAGAGGTGAGGCATGGCGAGTGACGGCAATGGGTGGTGACAGGCGGTGATGAGGCCAGGGCTTCAGGGAGTCGGTGGGGTGGGGGGTCAGAGTTATCAGGGGGGTAGAGGGTGTCATGGGTGGGGAAAAGTGTCACATTTGTAAAAAAATTAACTTTTTAGAGGCGGTTTATATAAAACCTCTATGAAATTATTTTTCAAAAAATTAGGTGCAGTTTAGTAAATCACCGCTAAAAAACTACCGCTAAAGGCTCCATTTGGCATAGTGTTATCAAATATAAAATGAATCAAACCATTTTTTGATATGATTTACACAGCCATATTTTTATAAGAATAAAAATAAATTTCTCATCACTACTATTTAACCACACCATAATAATTTTTATGTGAGAAAATATCATTATTCCCTCTAAAACTATAATATAAAAATCCTTTAACCAAAAATGAAAAAAGAAATGAAAACTAGTCCATGGATGTTAAATTTTTTCCACAAATATAATATATGAAATCATAATGAATTACATGAAATCTATAATATGGATTATTACTTTCATATATTTGTACCACATATAAAACATGATAATCCCTCATGCAATGTTAGTAAATTATAAATGTTATCATGTAAGGCCATAGTGTCGAACTACATTAATTACTTACTTCCCTACTTTACCCAATATCCTATATTCAAGTATATATTCTCATTAAAATCCACAAAAAACCATAATTTTAATGTTTAAAATTCTATTATAAAAAACCACTCTATTAAATAATTTAATCATAAGAACCATTATTTTCATGACCCCTCTCTGAATTGGTGATTAAAATGAGAATTAATTTATAGTAAAACCTCTAATAGGACATGGTTTTATGAAAATCATCACAGGTTACTATATATCACAACCATACCTAATTACTAGACATTGAAATGAATAAGGCCATTGATGAAAAAAATAAACTATATCTCATAATGAAGAAGTGAAAGTGAGAAATATTTATGAGGAGTGGTGTTACCAACACCCATTATTTATACACTTGATTCGACCAACAATAATTAATTCTTTGAATATTAACGAATCTCCAATTAAACCTCCCCTTTTAGATATTAATATAGTTTACATATTAAATAATTTAAAAGTAAAAAACTTATCTTCCATTACATAACTATATCATAATTATTAAAAAAAACCACCTCATTTTTAATAAATAATTAAATAATATGAAAATTATTTATAGAAAATAAACTTAATTTTCTTATTTTAATATAAATCCATGATAAATAAATAAATATATTATATTTCTATCATGCTAAAATTTTCCCTCATATAACACAGTTCCCACAAAAAAATAATTATGAAAGAAAATTTTAACAAATTATTTTTCAATAATTATTCCTGTATAAAACAAGATATTTATTTGAAAAATAAATACATTTCATTAAATAATATCATTTTCCACATAATATCAAAAAAATTCAAACAATAGTCCAATTTTTTATAATTATTCACACCCAAAATTCCATGGATCACAAAATATCCAAACTTATAAATTGAAACATACCCCTTTTACATCATCTATTTAAATCCACCAGATCCACTTAATTTATAAAAACATTCTTTTAATTACATGAAATTATTTAAATTATTTATTGTTTATTAAAAAAAATATTTCAATTTATGTGATAATATTATCAACTCCATAATTATCACACAAACACATGATTTTATTCACAAAACATGGAAAAATAAATCACATCATAAAATAGAACATGTATTTCCATATAAAATTTTAAAATATTATTGCAATGAAAATCATAACCCAATAATATAATTTCAACAAAACCACTTTTTAATATCCTATTAAATCAAGCTTATAATTTTTCCATAAAAATATAATTAATTTTAACTATACGTTTTATACATATTTAAATATAAGATCTCTTTAATTTTCAAAAAATAATAGTATTTTTAAATGTAAAAGTGGACATAAAAAGGTGTGTAATGATTAATGGAGTTTAATTAACATGTATTATAATTACATATAAGATCAACAATCATTATTTAACAGTCATTTATTATTTAATAAATTATCTCTAAGTTTTTTATTTTAAAAATTCCTTAATAATGATTAGTCAAATAATGGATTACTTATAATTTTTATAACATATTATAATTATCCCAATCCCTTTTTATTATTTTGACACTTAAATGTTTAATTATATGCACCATAAATTCACCATACCGATCATCTAATAATATATACATTAACTATAGTTATATTTCACATGGAATTGGTGATATCCCCAATTATAATATGATATCTCATATCATATGGATACACATTGATGTCATATAAGGAAACATATTTATATTGTATAACACATTATATATTATTTAGGACATAAATATTTCAATATCATATAAGGAAAATAAAAAAAACAATGTGATATTTTATGAAAAGTAATATTATATAATTAAATAAAATATTAACCCATATCATATTTTACTATAGGGATTATCATATGATAAAATATTTTAAATAAATTATATCATATCCTATTATAGGAAAAATCATATGAACAATATGTCTAAAAATTTATCAAAATTAATTTAATTTTATGATATAAGTAAACAATTTCAACATTGTTATTTTTAAACAAATATAAATAACACTGAGAATATTCATAATTAGTTAATTGAAAATATTAAATAAAAATGATTTAAAAATAATATTTTACTCAAAACTATATTTGTAATATGTACCTTATGATAAACAATCATGACATATTTCAACTTAATAATGATGATCTATTGGGAATTATTTTCTAACATTTATATGTTTTGTTTTAAAGTGTTATATATAGTTTTTATATATTTAATTTTAGAAGAGTTGTGACAAATTATAAAAACATTTCTTAATTTAAACACAAAATTTTAAAAACAAATTATCTAAAGGATCTATGAAAAACAAGATATAATAATTTACTCAATATATATTGTTTAAATTCCAAAAAAAAAATATTTCTTCAAAAGTGAATTTCCAATTAGGTGAGACATTTCATTAGTTTTTTCCTACCTATTTTAAATAAACAAAATTTATAAAATCATAAAATTAAGAATTTATCAATTGTGTTTCTATTTAAGTTTAATACATGATTTATAGAACCTTTCACATATATTAATAACCCTTTTAAATACTTTTTTTTTGGAATTCATTAGTACTATTCCAAAAAATTTATTATATATATGTGATGAAAATTATTTTTAGAATATTGATAGAGAGATAAAGAATATATCATATCATCTCTTTAAATATTATTTGGTATAAAGTATTTCTCGATAATTCTTTATCAAATTTTTAGGTGGTGCACAAAAGTGTTCATATGTTTGTATTATTTTTTAACTAAAATATCACAATAATTTCTTTATAATATTAACTATGATTTATAAATATTCCAACCATACTTTGTGAGATATAAAATCCAATAATAAATTTAATTCCCCCCTTTAAGATGATTAAAATTTAACATTTAATAGTTTTAAAAACTCCATATATTTTTTCCTTAAATGATCAAAATATTATGTCATAAATATAAATTATACAATAATTATTATATTTGATATTATTTTATTAAATAATTTAGGGTATTTTTTCCATTTTAAAAATGATTTTTAAAATAAAATTTGATAACATTTTCTCCCACGCTTTCAGATCCTTCTTAAGTACATAGAATGATTTAGTTAATAAAAAACTAGTTTCATTAAATTTAACATTTTTTGAATTAATTGGTTTTTTTATAAACAAATTAAATTATAAAACCATTTAAAAAAGAGATTTTTTATATCCATTTGGTATAGTTTTCCATTTAGGTCAGTTTTATTAGTTGTAGATATCCTATAATCTTTCAGTCTACATACTAGAGAAATATCATTTAAAAATTTATTCCCAATTATTGGTTATATCTTTGAGAAAATATTTTAGTTTTTTTATAATTTATTAATCCTGGTCTATATAGTTTCTGTAAATATATTTACTTTATATAATTTTATGGTCAAATATAGGTTTTCCATTAATTATTAAATTTCATTCCAATAGAATTTAGGTAATCAGTCTTTCATGATTAATACCAAGTTTGGTTTTTTTATAAATTTATCGAGATTTTTGGTTTAATCCAATGAAATAAAAGTTATGAGTACAACTTTATTTCTAATAAAGTTCCAACTTTGGATTCATGTTTTAATATAATCTATGGTGTTCTCTATTAGATGATTTCTATGAGGGTTTCCATCCTATATAGATAAAATACCATGATTCTTATTCAATAGGATTATAAAATTTATGTTTTTTATATATATATTTAATATTTTATGAATCATAATGTAAATATATTTAGTATGATTTTTTATTATAGTAGTTTTAGAAAATGGATTTCACTAATAAAAATTTACATGAATTGAACCCTTCATTTCTTTATTTTGTTTTTTACACATTATTTGACTTACTATGAACTTAATATCCTAAGAATACAATTTTTTTTAAGATATAACTATAATATCTAAATTATATTTCATATTTAGAATAAATATCATGCATTTAAACATATTAAAATACCTAACTTTTTTATGTACTTCTATAGTTTATATAGTTTTTTCACAATTATATCTCTATGTTAGGGATATAAATGTGTTAGGTTCCCATAAAAATGTAATTGGATAAACCCGAAACCTATTAAGAAATTAATACCCAAACACAAAACTAAACCCATTTAATATTGAAAAAAATATTGAAATTCATACATGACTAATAAATTTAATACCCATTTAGATCCAAACTTAGGTATTAATCCTTCAAATTTGATATTTTTTAATATTATGAAACCATTTGAACTTTAATATATATTTTTAAACTAAATGATGTTTTATTTTCATGTAGGTTCTTGAGTATATGGGGTTTTAGGTTGTAGTTATGTTAGTGAAATATAGGGGGAGATATAGTTTTTGTATACATTTTTATAGAGTGATAAAAATTATAAACAAATTAGGAAGAAGGGATTAAATTTTACATTTCATAGCACCACACACCATTATTGCACTAAAGGAATATTCCACCACCCATATTTCAAAAAATATTATATATATATTTTTTATCATTTGATTTTTAATAAAAAATGATATAAAATTTTATGTTTTTATGTATCTGGCCACAAATAATCGAACACTACCTAAATCTAAATTAGTTATTAACATTGACATCCAAATCCAATTTAAAGCATTATTGAGCCAACCCAAACCCAATTTTATTGAGTTGGATAGTTCCAAGTAACTGTTTAATGAGATCACATTTCATCATTATTTATAATTATAATTTAGTTTATCATATAATAAGAAACATTCACCACATCATCCAAGAATTAAATATGATGGTTATAATAACTTAATATAATCATACTGATTTCATGAAATGTATTATTTCTTATTTATATAATGTTGTATCAATGTAGAGTCCTAGGAGGATAAAATTTATCACAATTACTATAATGTTAAAATAGTTTTTCCAAATATTTATATTGACACACACCACCCTGACCACTCTTATTTTTTATGAATAAAATTAAATTTTCACATTGTATTTGTTTATTATTTTTAAATAATAAAATTGTTACATATTTATTTAATATATAATATACTAATGATAAACATGTGAAATGATCCCCAGTTACATAGACTTACAAATAAAGATATTTTTTTAAAAGGAATTAATTAAATTTTATGAACCACTTATACGAGTATTCCAAAAACATTTTATTGTAACATTAGGATATAATTCAAAATAATATATATAAATTTACTATAACTATTGTAATTAAAAGTTGAAAATAATAAAAAAAATAATGACTAAAAGACCTGATATTTTATTATCATAGACCCCAAAAAACGTTTATATGAAATAAGATACCCAAGAAAAAATATAATTATTTGGATAAAAATTCTGTGCAGATAACTAAACTCTAAAACCTGAAGTGAAATTTTAAGATAAAATAATGAAAATTTATTGTATATTTAGATGGAATTATTTCAATTACATAACCTATGAAATTATATTAGATAATGCTTTAAAAGTAATGATATTATTAAAATGGTAATATAATAAATAGTGAAAACATTTATAACATCGAAAACTACTTATTTTGTATATATATTTAGTAGTTATATTTATCATATATAGATATGGTTTTTCATAAAATAAATAATAAATTTAGATTCAAAATAGTAAATAATTTTTTAGGTTTAATTTTATATAACAATTTTATTTTTGGGTGAGTACCAAAACATAGTATATGTTTATGACATTTGATAAGATTATATTCACCATAAAAATATTGTAATAAAAAAACTATTTTATATTATTTAAATTTTTTATTATTGATTAAAAAATTAAATTAAATATTGTATACTCAAATTAACACCTATAATAAGATTTTTAAAAGTATAAAACATATTTTTTCCATGAAAAACTATTTATGAATTAAAATCATAGGTAGTTTATCTAAAAAATGAATTTTAGTTTTTTATGTGTTTTAAATTTAATAAAAAAAAATTTTACAAAAAAAATTCATATGGTGGTAATATAATACCATGCGTTTAATTTTTTTATCAATTTTTAAATGTGAATATTTTAATGTGTATATTACAAGTACTAAAAAAACAAATATGCAAGGTTAACTACAAATAACCTCGTTTCCACCCATTTATATTCATTATATAGGTTCTTAAAATGATTTTACTCACATTAAAACTCTCAATACTCTCCTACATAATATTTTAAACATTTTATGAGTCCTTTATCAAGTTAATAGAAAGTAATATGTTATGTTAGAGTTTCTCCACCAGTTTCCTTTAATTATCTTATTCATTTTATAATAATGTACTTTCAATTTATTTTTATCAATTAGTTATGATTTTGTATCAACTTTAGTATAATTATTTTTCTATAATATTCAACATATTTTCTAAAATACCTCTATTTAAAAAACTTTTTTTTAGTTTCTAAAAATTTTAAAATATTTTTCCCTCAATACAGAAAAACTGATATGAATATATCGGTATGCATGCCATTTATTTTTGGTACTATTGAGATGATATTTCTTTGAGGGTTGGGGTGGGGAATGTTTTTTAGGAAACAATGATAAATATACCCTATTTTTTATCAATTCCTTTTGAACTACTCTTTTTATTGATACATGTGCACTTTTGATATCAAATTAGACTTTCCTGGTAGTTCTATATTGAATATTATTTATATCCCTAATTCAAATTAAATATTTATACTACATAATAATAATCTTAGAGGATATTCATCCACTAATTTCATGGTCTTATACTATGGTAATACCTTTTAAAAATGTATTCATTTATAAGGATACATTTTCATTCAATACCATTCCTTATAGAATATTTAATATACTTTTAAAATTATCTAATTAAATGGGATTAATATTATCAAGAATCATATTAAATGAATTTCATATTATCCATTTGATTAAATTATATTTATCAATTTAATAAAGAAATTTCATTTACATTGGTAATTGTCAACTCATATATAAATTCCTTGATTCCATAAGGATTAAAATTTTTGTATCAATACCTATAGAATAGTAATCTAGTTATTGAAATTTTCTTTCTTATTGAATATTATGAAAAAAATTTGTATGAAAATTTTCTCATATAATTGAATAAAAAGGAAAAGATATGTGATCTATGTGGCCAAAAAGTATATAGAACCTTAGTGAATAGTATGTTCTCTTAGGAAAAATAATATAATGTATTTAAATAATATTTATCTTATATATTTTTTGTTTTGAGATGGGTTAAAACCATGGAAATGTTTTATAGAACTACGTAAAATGGTATTGGTATATTTTTCATATCCAGGAAGTAAAATTAAATCACAGTATGTCTATCACCAAAAAAATTCAATGAAGCATCGCAATATATGGCCTACTGTAATGGTTTGAAAACTATTGAAGTTATTTAGGAATACTAACATGATTTAAATATTATTGGTTTAATAATACCAATTCTAATTTTTTCTATCCATGTATATAATAATGAATAACAAACAAAGTTCTCAAACCATGGAAGTGGGATAATTATTTCCAAATTTTTTCGACCATGGTTTAAATAAACCCCGTTAATAGGTTTTAAAAAATAATTAAATTAGTTATTTTGGATATTTATTAATGTATATATATATATATATTATATTATATATCTTAAAAACAATACATACAGACACACATTTTGAAAAAATAACTACATAAGTACCACTAACCTCTATTTATTACCTTTTTAGAAGCATTTTCCCAAAAATTGAATATTTATATATGTTTTATTATATGTTTATACATATGGTATGTGTTCTATATTAATATATAATCCCTAAAAGGATAACTAAATTAATTTTAAAATTTAAACATAATAAATTAAATATAAAATAAAAAAACAATTTCACATTATACAAAAGTATCAATAAAATCAGTATCATATAATAAAATTCAAATTAACAACAATATTTCATTATATAAAAGGGATCCAGATTAAAATAAAATCATTTAAAAATAATAAAAAATTTATAATTGTCCAAATATGTCATTCTAAATAAGTATAAAATTTAATATTTATAAACACTTTAAAATTACAATGATATTAAATTGAGTAAATCAATGAAAAATAATGGTGGGTTGGTAGTAGAAGAATATAGTTATTTCCCATTACTAATTTTGAAGAAAATAACTCAAATCAAATACCATAAAGATAATGATATTATTAATAAATATTATTATACAATTCATCATATTATCCTATTTTTGGAAAGAGTTCTATTGAGTGGTGTTATATATATGATTAAAAGTGGTCTATGAAAATTGAATATTGATATCAAATTATGAGTCAATAAATTAAAATTTACAAATTTATATATCCCATTCACTATCACCACTACCATAAGAATTTTCACTTTCCTCCAAATAGTAAAAAGATAAATTGAATTAAATCAATAAAAAATTAGGAAACATTATATTTTTGTAACTGTGATTCTGTATTACCTCGAAATCTATTAATAATATAATATGTGATAAAACTAAAAAAATATAAAAACCAATAAATATTAATTATAATCATCAATAACATACATACAATTTTCTTTTATACTTTATAAAATGTAGAATCAATAAAAATAATTTTTTTATATACACCATTGTTTTTTAGTTTATTTAATGATGTGGGTAATGAAATAATTTTATTTAATAGGTCATGTTTAACATAAAAATGTGATTAAATATCAATATTAAATCATGTATTATTATGTTTGATTTTATGTGATTATGAGAGTTATATAATTTTGGGATGTTCAGAATTAATTTATGGGAATATATTGAGTTTTTTCTTGTTGACATGATATTTGTAAAATGTTTTAGGGGCTTCAAAGTTGACATGAATAATTGGAGTGTTAGTATAATAAAATAAATTATAATTAGGGAATTTTAGTGATATGAGTGTATAATGTTCCATTGTTAATATAATTATTAAGAATAGTAAAATTTTACTTTAGTTATAGTACAATTTTTGTGAAAGTCCGCTAAAGTATTTATTATGGAAGAAACAAAAATTTAAATGGGATTTTAATGGTTGAAATTATAATAGATTGAGAACTAATATTGATTCTGAAAATATAATTTTGGATAATTATGATACAAATTTTTATGAGAAATTAGAGGATTTTATGGAGGTTTTGACTCATTAAATTGATTTTCCATGGTTGAAAATTTGATTAATTATATGTTTAACTGAATATATAGAAGTTTGGTTTCACATGTTTTATCCTTTAAGTTCTCTTTACACTGTTCAATAATGGAAATGAATCTTTTAGTTTTAAGGTTGTATGATATATGATCATAGGATAAGAATCAATCAAATTGTTTATTGAATATTTTTATATATATTTTATTTGAATTATTTCCAATAGCCATGGTTTGATAAATACCTTAAACACCAATTTTAAATTTTCTCATAAAGTACATGTCAAATGGGAATTTTACAATTTTTGGATCATGTCATGCCAAATATATCAGGGGGTTCATCTCACATTCTAGAACTATTTTCCTTTATCTATTATTTTTTTACACTTTAGAACTAATGATCAACTTATGTGTCATTCCATGTTGTATAGAGACCATTCCAATCAATATATACAGTTCCCTCTAATATTGAGAGTTTCACTAGGAAATTACATAATGATGGAAAAAAAACTCAAAATTCATATATCACAATACTAATTTCAAGAAAAGGTAGATATAGTTCCTTGAATATGGAATCATGATTTATATATAATTATAGTTATAGAAATCATTGGTTTACATTGAAAGGATCATAAATTTGAGTATCTTTGGTGAATTTAGAAAATTCATCTAGGTATGTATCTTTGAAACTATTTATAGATTAATTGAAACCATTATTATTTATTTATTAATTATTCCCCTAAATGATTTAATTTTCTTGGTTTCTGTGAATTTACAATATTTTGATTAAAATTTTGAATTTCAATAAAAACATTTCTTTAAAAATATATTTGGGAAGGGTTATATTTTGATAAATATTTAAAATATTGTTTAGTAGATTCTTTTTCATGGTTTTTATGACTAAAAATGGTTTTTAGAGATATTTAATTTAAAATATCTAAGCCTCTTCCTTGATAAACTAGGGAAAATTAGAGAACATGTTGTGTTGATCAATAATATTAATGTCTGGGGTCAAAAATCATCACCTCGATCATTATCATTGTAAAGTGGATAAATTCATTTTGGGTATGTAAAAAAGTTGATAATTTTGAACACACTTGGGAAATCTAGTTAGTATTTGATTGAATTCATTAGTTTATACTTTTAAAAACATTTTCCTAAGTGTATTTTTGAGAAACCAGAAATTCTAGTCATTTTGGGTAAACATTGATTTTCCCTTGAATATGATAAAACAATGACTTTCATAAAAGGTCATTATGGGTGGGGAATGTTTTATAAATTATTTTAATCAAAATATGTTATTGGTATTTTTTATAAAATTATTTTTCTTAATAAATGCATTTTAAATATTGGATTTGTAATGCATTTTTCAAATAAATGTTAATGATAAAGATATGTAAATTTGTTATTGTATATTAAAATTGCATTTATTGGATTTTATAATGCATGGAAATTTATTAGATTTATTGGGGAAATCTTACTTAGTTCACACCCTAAAACTATATGAGTACTTCGATGGATATATTGACATGATTTTTCAAGATTTAGGGAAATGAAAGGCCACATAATTCATAAGTGGAGAGGAATATAACTACATTGAATATATGATATGTGTCACCAATGGTGTCTTTTTTAGGTATGAAATTTTTCTATTTTTTTTACTTTTACCTTTATTTTCAAGGTTTCTAGATTTTGGTTGAACTATATTTGTGTCGTGTTGTTGTAGTAACCTATTAGTTTAGAATATATTTTCTTTTAACATAAATATGATGCATTCGATAACATTTAGTGTATGCAAAATTGAACAAATTGAATAACACCTTATTACAATAAAAAATGAAATACATTATAGGATAGTAAAATGAAACATAATTTTGAAAATAAACTATATTGTAACATTTATAGGGTTCTATTTTAATTTTGAAAATAAAATTAATCTCATAAAAAAACAATGTATAAATAATTAATTTTGATAAATATAATATTTTTTTAGAAAATGATATCAATAAAATGTATTGAAAAAATTCAAATAATTATAATTAATATAAATTAGTAATATCCATATAATTATTAATAAACTATATATAATGTTGATTTAATTGTTTATTGCTAAATAAAAATGTTTCATTTAAAAAAATATTTTTTTTATATTATATATGATTAATTTAAAAAGTTAAATTTCAAAACTATATAATTTAACTTGATAAAATGAAATTAATTTGTGGATTAACCCAAAAAAAATTAACTTATGATAAATTTTTAGTATTTTTACAAAAGTATTAATTTTTAATAGTAAATATTACCATTTTTTCTAATCCTTAACTTTTAAAACATAATATGATTTTATCTTGACATGAAAATTTATGAAACATTTTTTCTGAAAAAATATTAATTTTCTAAATGAAATAAAAAATATAAAACGAATTTTTTAAATTTTATAACCCATTCTTTACATTTTGGAACCCAAGTATATTTTATTTTAATAAAAAATATTTTATTCATATTTCATTAATTGAGTATTCAAAATGATCTATTTATTTTTATCTTTCTATGTTTTTTATAAAACTCTTATATTTTTATTCCTAATCAAATAAATTTAAAGGTAGCCAATTTTATACCTCATTTTTGTATATTTTTATTTTTACGATTAAAATAAATTTGTCAAAATACTGTTTTTCATTACATTTGACGTAATATATTAAAAGTTATTTTTTACACCTCTATAAATTTAATAATGAAAAATATATTTAATATTTTTTATTTTTAGATAAAAATTTGGTTATAAGATCAATTATTTTAATCATAAAAATAAGTTACATTTGTAAAATGTTTGTCACCTCAGTATAAGTTAAAATTGGTTAAACAGATTTAAATAATGGGTTGAGGCTTCAAAATATCTCTAGGACCTATATTTAAATTTTTTCATTGAATTTAATTTTCCCTTATTCGTATAATGATTGAAATTGGTCCTATTTTTTCTACTTTCCTTTGAAAATGACATTATATTACCCTAATGTTGTTGGTATTTACATGGGTGCCACTCCTCTCACTAATCAAAGGGCACCTACTCACCTAACTTTTTCACACACCTTTAATATAGTAAATTAAAACATATCTTCACAAATATCCTCAACATATCATAGAGGTCCTGGTATTCCAAATAGACCAAACAGAAAGGCCGAAGGTGTAATCCAAATGGGAATAAAAATATAATAGGTGATTATATTAACTAGGTTTGTTCAAGTTTATTTCTTATTCCACATCCTCAAAAAATATTATACCCATAATAATATAATTATATCATTAATATAAAAAAATGTCATTTTTTAAGGGAATAATAATTAGTTATTCCCATCCATTCAATGGAAAATGAAAGTGTCACTCATGCGTACGTGAAGACTATCTTCTTTATGAAGAAATGTATTTCATTTTTCATCACCTCATTCCTTTTTTTGAGAATGAAGGTGGATTTAATTAATAAATATGATATTTATGACTTAATTATTATTTTATAAAGAATAAATATTACCTAATTTCTTTCCCTCCCATCTGTTTGAAATTGGATACATCGCTCATGTATGTGCACAATACCACCTCTAGGAATGATGTATCAAAATTTTAAAGATCATCTTCAATGGATTGTTATAAAAGTTTGAATAATTAAAAAATTAAATTAATGAAATTATTAGTATTTTAATACCATAACCATGGTATAAGTTTAAAAATTATCAAACTGAAACATTATTGAAAAAAACCGTCGACACCAATATATTGAATTTATTAAATAATTATTAATAAATAAGTAGGTTTAAATTATGAGGGATTGATATATAGTAATATATGTTTTTATATGGTTGTGGTATTTATTTTTAATACATAAAAATTTATTATACAGGATCTTGGAGAAAATGCAATGAAATTGGGTTCTTGATGTAAAATTTTATGTTATAATCTCACAATATTAGGACTATTTATGCTTCAATTTACATCATGGGAAATTTTATTTTATATATCTCAATAAACACATTAATTTTATTATTATATTTTTATTTTTTAAAATATTAATTATTCTTTCCATTTTCATTTTCTTTGGTACTAGAAAATACCGAAATAATGTTATTAGGGAAAACCATCCTTATTTCTCATTTTAGGTTAGTAATATATTTCGTCCATGTCTTTTATCATTGAAATGTTTCAAGAATATTTTAATATATACTCTGATGATTTTATAATCTCATATTAACTATATTTGAATTTATTTTAAATGATTTATATAGTAATAAATAAAATGTTTTTATGGGTCATATTTGACTTTTTTCAAAAGTTTGAATGTAGTCTTTTTTAATGTTTTCTAAATAAATTGATTTTCCTATCGTCGTGTCTATTATCTTTTAAAAATATTAATTTACAAGTTTTTATGTTTTTAAATAGAAAATTATATTCAGATTACTTTTGTAGTTTTTTTTAAATTTTATAAAAGCAAAACGAATTTTCTTCTTTTTCAAAGAATATTTATATTTTTTTTTTTTCATCAATGTTAACATATTTTATTGATTAATATTTTTTAACTCAGGATATACACTAATAATATCATCAGACTTCATTATATATATTTCTTATGAAAACATTTTGAAAAAAATTATAAAACCCATTTATTTCCCATGGGATAATTAGACTATGATGAAATAATGAATATTTTTATGATTTTATGGAACACATATATAGGTTTTTAATCATTTTACAGATATTCTTATAAATATATAGACCTGAAATACATTTTTAAAACCTTAACATATCATGAGATATTATGTAAGGGGATGTGGAGTAAACCTAATCCAATATGACACTTTATCCACTATGGATTAAAAGGCAATGAGAATTAACCTAGTTATTTGTGAGACTAAGTCCTCTATATTTTGATGGTATTTTAGTTTTTCCTTAAATAAGGATATAATTTTATATGGTTATATGTATACTAAAAACTTATATGTTATTATTATAATTATTATATTTCATGGTTCATAATTTATTGTTGATGTTCACATACTCATATGACTCATGTTTTTGTTTTTACAAGCCTTATTCCATGACTCATTCTTTATGCTCGATGACCTGTTGGGTATTTTTTCATAATTTTTGATCATTTTATCATACCCTTAACTATATCTACACTTCTTAAGTTTATGTTTAATGTAAATGAGTAGTTTATATATAATAAGGGTTATTTGTGAGAAAAATATTAAGGGATATTTTGATGATAATTCATGAAATATATTGATGATATTTCATAAAATATTTTAATATTGTATCTAGACTCAAAATACACTAATAATTTACAATTATTGAGTGTGTTATACTATCACATGCATTGATATTAATCTAAATTTATGTAATATTTTTATATGTGATTATCAGGTCGCCTAAGTTGGTATTAGAGTAGGGTTTAGTCATTTTTATGGATTATGATTAGAAACTATCAGCGAGAAGCCTAGGGACAAATTTAGATATTGTAAATATCCTAAATTTTTTGTAATTTATAAACTCTTTGATTTACATGAAATTATATCCCTTTTCAAATACAAGTAAGTAAATATAGTATCAAACATAGTTCAACCTAGGGGTAGTAACCCTTAAAAGGATTTCTGGGTATTAACTCAATATTTACTCGATGCATTAAAAAGAGTAATAACTGCATACCTAGTTTGAATTTTTTGTGAGATATTCTTTGGTTAATTTCAAAACCATAATTTCAATATGAATGTAATCCCTTGGAATACATTTGGTCTCCATAAAAAGGCAATAATATCCCCTTAAACAAAACTGTAAATCCATAGAATGTTAAAAAATTGGGGTACCCAAACTAAAAACTCAGTTTTGGAGGCCTTATAGGCTATTTTTTCCCTAAAAAAAACAGGACACATGTTTACTTCTGTCACTAGGATAATATATATCTTCACAGGCTTCAATTTGATATGTGGTAGAGACCAAACTGACACCTGTATCAAAACTTGTGAAAGTTTGAAGTTCAAGTTACATTTTAAACTTATTTTAGATCATTTAATAATTTTTTTGATTTTCCCCTTAAATTGATATTAAAAGGCTATTACTCAGTAATAATAATAAAATTATTAATTAATTTTTTTTTAAATTATTTAATAATCCGTTTTCACTAAATATCTTATATATTGAGGGTAAGTACCTACTTACCTTATATAAAACACATTTCTTAAAAAAATGTATTATATTTATATCAATATAAATATATTTATAGATTAATATATTATTTTTAATGAAATATAATTTTTTTTGATGTATACCTTTATCATTGCTACTAAAAAGTTCTCATAGAGTGGGTTTATTTATTAGTGATGTTGATACCCCCTGTTATGAGTGCTTTTTTAAAATAACTGATAAAAACCCAATTTGGTAAGAATTTTTTAAAAGAATTTATAAAGGTTGGGCCTTTAACAATACTTTTTTAGCGCTAAAAAAGAGGGTCTTTAATAACTATTTTAACTAGCACTATTAAATACCTATCACTAGATAAACCTAGTTCTATAGTAGTGTATAAATATACACTTTTTCCTTGAGGTGCAATCTTTTTACTTTAAGAGGTCTTAATATATGCTTCACAACCACAGACATGTATATAAGAAAACACAGGTTTCTTTCCATTTCATAATTGGTATCATATACCATATTTTACTTTAGTTGTTACTTAGTTGCATAGATATGTTTTTATTAATAATGCATGTCTCCAAAAGGATAATGTAAGACTCACTTGACTCATCATTGATCTCACCATGTCTAAAAAGGTATATTTATTCCTTTCACATACATCATTTCACTGAGGCGTATAATGAAAGTGACTTAAGATAGTATCCAAAATTACTATAAATAATCAATGAAGTCTTGAATAAGATATTACCCACTCTATTATGAGTGGAGTTTCATAATATTCTTACCAAACTGATTCTCAATTTCATTATTTTATTTTTTGAATTTATCAAAATAATCTAAATTATACCTTATTATATGGACATGTTCATATCTAAAAAATCCCTAGTAAAAGTTATGAATTATGATTACAAACAAATTGATTCAATTAGAAATTTTATACAAGAATCAGTATCAACTAAATCAAGAATATCGTTATCCCTTTTACCATTCCCACTAAATGGGTTTTTGGAAATTTTTTCTAGTAAACATGTTTGACATACACCATGTTGATTTATTTTAAAATAATCTAAATATTCATCTTCCAGTAATTTAGTCAAGAATTTTTTTCATTTATATGACCTATGAGGGGATGCCAAATTTGGGTGTCATTTAAGTCATGTTAAGTAACATTGTAATCAATTTTTATTACTTTCATTGGTAATACAACACATAAAGATTGTTATTTGAAAGTTCCATTTAACAACCTCATGTTTTTATGACATATTTTGATTTCTTAAATAGATGGTGTTTCAGGAAACACCATTTTTAAACAACATCATGTTTTTAATTCATCTTGTCATAATTATTTTAGATTTAGTTTTTAAAATTTTCTAAATAGTCTGAAATTTTAAGTAATAGATATTTTTTTTGATTTATATTGAAAGCTATATTTTCTTCTAAAAAAATTATAAAGAAAAATTCTCTTTTTGATAAGTTTTAAAATGAAATTAGGTCCTTTTGATTATAAATAATTATTTTTTATTTTAAATTATTTTTACACATTATTTTAATATGAAAACATTTTATACTCAAAAGGGGTATTTTTTTAAAAAAACAATTTTTCGTTGCATTTTCACGGTTAAATTTTAAAAAAAATTATTTAACTTCTATGTTTTGAATTTTTAAGAATAAAATCCTTATTTTTTATTATTGTGTACAAATTTATTAAATAGGCCCCATTTATTTTTTGTCGATATGAATAGTAAACATAGAAAGTCTTTTGGACCACGGTAAAGGATACTCACATAATTAAGAGTAAAAATAATACTATAAGCAATATAAATTACACAAACATGTGAAATAATTTTATTTGATGAGTAATTTTCAACCACATTAATTAGAGGGTCTAATTTATGACCAATTTAGGCTATATAAATAATATTATAACCTCTATAGTATTTTATTTAAATAAAATCCAAACATGTCACACTTATGTTTTTAATTAGTATAATTTTTTTAGTGTTATTAATAGGATATTTTGAACAATAGTTTTTTTAAAATATAAAGGACTTATATTAATACTGATAACTAATTTTTAATTTTCTTGCAGAAATAATAAACTTAATTCTTACTCAATAATGATGCAGTAGTTATTTGATTAATGGAAAAATCAAATAAATGATATTAATAATATTAAAATAAATATAATTTAAGATATTTAAAGTTATAAAGGAATTATATGGATTAAAATGAAATATTTAGGATATAATAAATTATTTGGTTCAAAATTTACTTTTTTTCTGGATGATTGTAAATTCATAGCACTGAATAGAATCGAAAGAGACAATAATGATATTTTATAGGATTAATATATTATAAAATTGTTAAAATTCATTAACTTATTAAATAAGGCCAAAGGTGATAATATATACTAAAAAATAGAATTCATGTGCATTTATTCTACATTTTTAAGAACATGGATGTATAATATCTTATTATATTTTAATATTTTGATAAATTCCAAAAGTTCCCCTCACCTCTATTATAAAATAGCATCCCTTACTTTACTTATTTACACCATATTTAGCTACTTATCTTAACCAATATCTACCAATTTCACATATAAAAATCATTTTTTTTATATTCTTGTGGTTCAGAACCTTCCAAAATCTATACTCTAGGTCTCTTAAGATAAGTTATAAAGGATGTCCTTTGTAGAAGAGTTAATCGCCTTTACCGATTCTTCTGAATCTATTTCTTCTTATACTTAATATTTATATCTTAAACCCATAATAAAATAATAAATATAGTATTATATCTATACCTATATGTTATTATGATTATGAGATAACCATATTCCACATTTTATCTGTCTTATGAAAAATGAAATCATTGTGTGCCTGTACGTACAATATATCATCTCCACATAGCAGTGTAATTCATTTTTCATCACCACACTAAATGTACAGTTATAATGATGAAAATAATAGTTATATATATATATATATGATACTTATGAAATCATTTTTATTAATTAAAATTAATATTTCAACCATCTTTTTACCCATTCACAATTAAGGTATTAATGTCGTTTTCCGTGTGTACGTACGACTGGCCATCTCCATGAAGTGATGTGACTCATTTTCTATATCCAAATTTCAATAATGGTTATAAAATGTATTATATAATTAAATATTATACAAATATAATTAATAAAATTCTGTATAATATTAATATATATCCCATTCACATTAATCGGGGCTTACGTGACAAAACTTGTATGAAAAATGAAGTAGTTAACACCAAAAAAGGTAATAATGAAATATTTTTAATAAGAGGGTTGTAAGAAGTTATATAAGGATTTTATACAATATAATAAATATTAATATGGTTCTTTTATAAATTAATATTTTTCTTTAAACCATTGTACACGAGTTTAAAGAACGTTAACCTAATGAAAAGCTCAATGTAAGGGATCTCTCTAAACCTCTATATTTTCTTTGGTTTATGCTTTCTCTATAGTTTCTTCAATTTATCTCTTAATTACTATTATATAATTATCATATATTCTATTTATATGTACCAAACATATTTATTTATCTCAATTCATTATTTTTTGATGGGTAATTACATGTTTTAAAAGATTCCCTTCTTAATTCCTCTTGATAAGCAAACTCGATTAAAGGTAACTTCTCTGTTTAATACCCATTATCATGTACACTTAATTAAATGATTTAAACCTCTAATATTTTTATAAAATCACTAAATATAACATGAAAACACATTTTATTTCATTTATGGTTTTAAGGAGAAAATTATACCAATATCCTATTTAGGTACTATTTATTCTTTTCATTAAAACTTCACTTAAGTGGCATGTTGTTAATGTAACATAAACACTCTTCTTCAAGTTTTAAATTTATTTTAATTTCATTATCTCTGATCTATTTTTATTTTAAATTTATTAATTAATAATAATTATTTAAATCCACTCTTTCATTGATTCTATTATTAGGTGACCTTTTTTATGCCTTGAGATAAGATTAACATAGATATTTCTTTTCATGGGAAACCCTTATGATTATTCCATATGTTTGATTATTTATGTGGAACAAATATTTGTGATAATTGTATGATGGGTTCACCTAAATATCACTCCAATACATTGGGTAATGCTTTAGTCTCATTATATGTTATTTATGGGATTAGGTAGTGATCCTAATCCATTATGGGACCCTATCAACCATGTGATATTTTCTTGGTTTTTTTCCATCACTCATGATTAAATTATGTTATATGTTGTTTCCAATTTCCTATGAATTCATGATCATATGATTACATGTTATATATGTTATGCTTCCATATTTTTATTCATGATCTATTCCTTTTATGTTATCATGGTATGCCTTCAAACTCATGTGTTGTGGTTCAATCCCATGATTATTCCCTTAATAGGATTTTTTTCTCATCATTTTTAACTATGTATTCCCTAGGTTATCCTATTTAGTTGTTGGAGATCAAAGATAGTTTAGAGATCATTATGTAGATTTATAAAAAGTTTTTTATTCTACTTTCATTTTTTCAAATTGTGTACCTATTCTCCTAAAGACACTTTACTTTTTTGATCCTTGGTTTATATTTCATGGATAAATATTCTTAAGAACATTTAATAATATCTGTAAAAGGATTGGGTCACTTAGTGGGTATCATTGTATGGTCAAGTAATTTTTGGGTATTAGGACTAGAAAAAATAGTAATAACCCTAATTATAATTCTATAACCATGGACAATGTAGATTGGAGCATAGGGATTAATAATTTTGGATATACTTCTCATTTATAAGTTCATCATTCTATGTTCATAGTTTTTTTATATGATCATTATCTATGTATTCAATCCCCCTTAATTTTTTTTTATTTTTTAGTTCATAGTGGGAAATAGGATAACCCCTTCCAATAACCAATGTGATAGGAAATGTGATGATTTCCCCAATGAGATTCCAAACATAATGGAAATGTTAGATTAGAAATTCTTGATAGTACAAGGTCCAATGGATCAATTTATGAATTATAACATGAATCATGTGGAATTATCTTAGTATCCTAATAAAAAAAGTTATGGTTGACTCCTTTATATGACATATGCCTCATATATTTAGGCGATCTTATGATTCTATTGTTTCAAAACAATGTATTTACTATGTTTAGAAGATATTCTCAGTACTATAGTGCTCTAAAAAAGATAAATTCTTACTGACAATCTATCATTTTGATATGGAAGCTAATCAGTTGTGTGCACTGATCAAGAACATGAATTCTAATAAGAAATTTATTTCTATGGAATTTTTAATAATTCGAGAAAATATTTTTCAAAAAATATTTTCCCCAAACTCTATGTATTGAGATTGAGATGAAGTTCCTTAGAAAAAATCAAAAGGAGGATGAATCTATCAAATCGTAAAAGAAAAAATATAAAAAAATCTCAATATTCCTATATATTTTTCATGGTCATATAAAGAAATTTGGATAACTTCATTAATAGAATCAGTTAGGTTTTTTAAAACAAATTTTTATTTGAGACATTGATAACTATGAGGAGATTTTATTTTGTGCCCTTAAGGTTGATAAGAAGATTGGGGACTCTCCGTACTCACGTGGGATCAGAGATAAAAAATTATTATAGAGATTGATATTAGTGGATTAATAGATAAATAACATTGAGATAAGAAAATCCTATATCTAAGATGTACAAAGTGTGGGAAGAAGCATCCCTCGAACTGTCTATAGGGAACCTGATTATGCTTCAAATTTCCAATAGAGGGGATTCAATTTAATTAGTAATGAAAGGATGTGAAAAATTCCACTAATACATAATAATAAAGAAAGGCTCAAATCTACAATCATCATATTTTCGGTGTTTCAACTATAAGGAACATGTGAATTATGTGTTCCAATTTCCAAAGACAATGGTTTTCGAAGATAATCAATTGAAACAACCTCTAATGATAAAAGGAAGGGAATATGCAACCACAACTATAGAGGTGGCACCTAAAAATAAAGTGTCCATTGGTATGCTGGTTATTCATTCAAGAATATTGAATGTAATACTATATTCCAGTTCTACACATTCTTTTACACCTTTCAATTTTAGTAGAACTATTCAAACACCACCTTGAAATATGAAGGTTGAGTTATATGTGAGAACATAAAATGGTGAAATTATTTCATCTAAAGTATGTAAATACTCCCTAGTTAATTTATGTATAATAAATTTATTATAAAATCTAATCACACATCATTTAGTGGAGTTTGAGGCTATATTGAGCATGAATTAGTCATCCTTATAAAAAACCAACATTAAATATTGGAAAAATGAGATACTACACACATCCCGATGAATTCTCCAATTAAGTTTAAGTGTAAGGAGGATGATGAATCTCCTTCAGAATCAATAACTCAATTATTGATATTATTGACTTATGGGAAATAATATCGAACCCAAATTATTAAGGTAAAGGGGAGGATTATTCTTGAAGACATTACCATTGTGAGGGACTGCATTGATATGTTCACTAAAGAATTGTTTTGTCATCCTCCTAACCAAGAGGATGAGTTAGAAATTGAACTTTTACCTAGATCACTTCCCATATTAAATACTATACAGATGATGGATTCCATTGAGTTGTATGAATTAATGAAATATTTACAAGATAATCTTGAAAGGGGTTTCATATACCTAAGTGTTTCACCATGGGATGTGTCATTCCTCTTCATCAAGAGTAAGGGTGGATCAATTTGATTGTGAAGTTATTTTATTAATTTCATAAAAATCATGATAATGAAAAGGTATCACCTTCTACAAATAGTTTACTTGTTTCATCAATTTTGGGGGGGACAAGTATTTCTCTATAGAATAACTTTAGTTAGCATATCACCAATTAATGGTGAATAAGGATGATATTAATAAGACAACCATTAGAAAAAGGTATAGAAACTACGAGTTCATAGTGATTCTCTTCAGACTCACTAATTCTCTAAATATATTCATGGAATTAATAAATATAATCTTTTGTGATTACATTGATAAATTTTCATTTTTCTTTATAGATTTTATTCTAATATACTCCAAAATAAGTGAGGAGGATGAGGAGCATTCTAATATTGTACTAATGAAATTGAGGAGGGAGAAATTATATTCAAAGTCTAGTAACTTTGTGTTTTAGATGGATGAATTATTATTATTGGGGAATGTTATCACCAATAAATGGATATCTATTTACCCTTTTAATATAAATTCAATTGAGGAGTGTCCTAGGTGACCATCTATAATAGAGATCCATAGTTTCTTTAGTCTACCTTAGTATTTGAAATTATTTTTGAGTAATATATCTCAATTATTAAATAAAATAACCAAGAATACTTAGAAGGGAGTAAAGTCTATCTAGACCATTGAATGTGAATACTTCATTAAAGAGTTGAAAATGGGGCTTATCACTGCACCAGTATTTACACTTCCCATTAGTGGACAACTCTTCATAGTATACAACAATGAATCAATTAATGGATTAGTTTGTGTACTAATGAAAAATGATAAATTGATATCCTATGACTCATAGAATATGAATTTCCATGAGAAAAATTATCCCATTCCTGATTTTGAGTTAGAAGATATGATCTTCACAATGAGAATTTGGCGGTATTATCTCTATGTGAAGAAGTGTGAAATATATACTAATCACAGAGATTGAAATATATATCCATACATAATGAGCTACATATGTGCTAGTGAATATGGTTACAACTCATCTAGCATTATGACTTCTCAATCTAATACTATCCCGGTGAAGTAAAAAATTGGTAGTTCCCCTATGTTGAAATGATACTAAAACTTTTTGAATAATGATGATTGAGAAAGATCCATCATTATTAGACTTTAAAATGATTTCATGTGAATCTTAAGGAAAGGAAATTAATAATTCCTTTCTTAAATGATTTCTTAACCATCCCTTATGGAGAAGATAAAGGATTTTAAAAGAAATTATGTGGGGATTTAGAAAAAGGTGGAATCTATTAGAAATAGGAAATTCTCAAAGTCCAAAATTGATGATGAAAGAGTTGTATGATTTTGTTCATGACTATGTGTACCATCAAATCTTGAGATAAAGGGAGATATTTTAAATGATGCACATAGCTCAACCTTCTGCATCCACCCAAGGAGAAAAAATATATATCAGGATCTATGAGAGAACTATTGGTGGGACAATATAAATAATTATATCATTGAATATAAATAAAAGTTCCTAGTATGTTATCAAGTGAATGATAAAAATAAAAATTATAAGGGGATGATGAAACCATTACTTGTAACTACATGGAAATGGGAAAACATCACCATATACATTTTCACTGCACTTTTGAAGACATATATAAGAAATAATGTTACATGGGTTGTTATGTGACATATTAAAAATACAATTCACTTTATTTTAATTCTAGTGACTTTATCACACAATTAACTTTTTTGCACTTTCATTAGAGAAATAGTGAGGCTGCATGAAGAACTATTATAAGGACTATGCATTAAACACTACATAATATTGAATTAAGTTAATAATTTATATTGAGGATCACTTCAGGTTTAGAGATTTAGAGAATTAGGTCATAACTTATACATAACAACTCGAATATCACATGTAGAAACTTCTACTCAATATTCATTTTTTAATAAAATAAAAAACTCTTAAAAAAATAAACATGTCTAGTTCCATGTTTTAGATAGCATGAATTTTCTATGATCCCATACTTAACCCTATTCATCTTTACTTCCTATGGAAAACATTTCAAAAACATAGGATGACCATAAAAAGCTCAGTAAGGGATATAAAATAAGTAACAAAACATTATTCCGTGAATACATACAAATCAAAGAAATCATACTTTTCAATATTAAAACATAATCTATTTAAAAAACACACAAAATCATAAGATTTATTAATTTATCATTGAAATCATAAATCATAAAGGTAACTTGTGGAATCCATAACATACTAAAATTGTATCTTTTACATCTATATAGAGAGGTACATTTGGAATACCCATCACAATATATTCCCTAAATTTATTAGGAGAAACATTAACGTTTACCTCTGTCACATTACCCAATGTATTTGAGAGCTATCTCAGTCTCACCCACTCTAGTTTTATCTAGAAACCACCCATATACGTAAACAATTCCCAATAACTAAAACATAATCACAAAACATGAATAGGCATAAATGAAAGATAACATTTCCACATTGCAATCAAAAGATATTAGTCAAAATATTGACATAATCAATCCATTATCAAAATCATTTTCAATACCATAATATGTAAAAAGGGTAAATGGTATTTATTTTCCTTTTAAAAACATTATAGCTAGTTAAAGAATCCAAATATCAAATAATGATCACGACGGCGAAAAGGTTTTTGTCACCGTGTACATTAAAAAGAAACATTTATTTCTGTCATTTAGATGCTACGTAGAAATAAAATTACATTTTAATGAAATTAAAAGTAGAATTATTTTATACACTGTATAAAATAAAGTCATATATAAATCAAAATATTCCTCAATGAAAGGATATTGAGACAAAGTCCCTTCTTTTGCACTCAGATGAAGAAATGGTGTAGCAAGTGCTTGATATCAACGCACCGAAGGAAGTAATCAAACAAATGCTGGGAAGATCGCTTCGTGTGGAAACTTCAAAGGGGAAAGGTAAATGGATTGATAAGAATAACCGTATTTTGAAGAGAGGCTTCAAAATGGGAAAGATAAACACAGAGGAATGCATGCAATCCTTGGATATCTTGGCTAACCATTATGAACACATCCTGAAGGACGATCCAGAGTCCCAGGTAAATTCTATTCCCTGGATACTGTTCAGGGAAATTGATTCCAATCAGCTCAATATTTTCTTCAAAAAAATATAGTAAGTTTTGGTGGTTAAACCATTTTGATGTTAGGGTTCTCACTTTCCCACTTAAAAGTGTTTTAAAAAATAAAAATGTCATTTTGGAGTGGAGTTAAGAAGTTCCCTTACCTCATGTCCGACATAACTCGTTTGTTCTTTAATCTCCTGAATAATAAACTAAATTTAATTTACAATTTTTTAAGAATATTTTTCAATTTTATTAATCCTTTTATATCACTTATTACTACATTATAAACCTTACATAATCATTTGATTTAATAACGGTCATCTTGTCGATATTTGGTAGTTGAGTCAAAAATGAACTTCTTATAATTACAAGTTGTCCATGTTGTCAAATTTACATTATCTACATAATTAAATTCATGATTTAGATATCATATATATCATCTATATCCATTATATATATATATATTTATAATAGTACATAACATTTGAAGATAAGAAATTAAATGCACTGTTCATGGAGACGGTAAGTCGTACGTACGCATAAATGCTACTTTCATTTCTATTTCATATTTAATGGAATGAAAAATAAATGATAAATAGATATATTAAAATTCCAGTATAATAATATATATAATTTCATTAACTCCATCCTTTATACGTTCCATGGATGGCATGAACGAGACATATCACTTTGAGGGGGCGGTAGTCCGCACTTCCTCAAATGAAATTATCGTATTTACCCATTATGGAAACCATAAAGGTATGATATACATGAAATGTAAAGAAGAATAAAGATAATATAAATATAATATATATCACATATAAATATAGTTCTATCATATTGTACAACATGATAGGTGGTAGGAGATATTTGAACACTCATCGTTTTAGGAGGCAATAGTTTGTCGTCCACAGAAACAGTATGTTCATATCCATTAGATAGAGATGTGTGGAAGTTCAGTTATAATAAATCTAATAAAAACATCCTAGTATATTGAGGATACTTGTGTTGTTATAAAATATGGGAATAAAGAGTGTTTAGGGTGTTGGAGAAGGAAAATAAATAAAAGAACTTGGGAGAAAATGTTACCTTTAAATCGGGTAGCTCCCTTTGGTTTGAACCAAAAGGATTTATTGAATTGAACTATTCCCAAAGTAAGGATTCTAGGAAGAAGAGTGGTATTTTGGGAGACTATTGGAGCACATTTTGGATAATCCAAGGGGCTTGAGACATGTAAGTAATGGGTTATAGGTGGTGTCCTTTTATAAGAGGGACGATGTGCACTTTAAGAAAGCTTTGAAATATTATTTTATTATAAAATTATTTTTGGTTTGAAAATGTCCAAAACTCATTAAATTCAAATATAATATGACTATTGTTCGAAATACTCTCAACCAATTAGATTTATATAGGTTTTGGTTTCATATTTAACCATACCATTTAGATTTAACCCTTAGTTAACTAATTTAACTCTTACCATGTCTTGTTGTATATCCATAATTTATGGATAATATAGTTACCATAAAATTCCAAGCCGACAAAAATGGATCATTAATAACATTTTTAACATCATATATTTCATTTGGAAGAATATTAATTTTTTAGGACTATTTTATCATTTAATAAAAAATTAATTGATTTAAAAACTCATTTATGTCAATTTTTATACTATTCATATCATGAATTTTTAAAAATTAATTACAACTTGATAAATTATAAAAACTTCAATAATTTAAAGATAATAAGTCATAATAATATCTAAAATTCGTGTATGGCATAAAAAGGTGCAAAATAATTTTATTTTAATATTTATAATCTCATTTATTTAAATCTTTCATTGATAAGGTTATCACTACGTCACCAATGTGTCATAACTAAATTTATTTATTTGTTGTATAAAAATTATAAATAAAATATCATGATGTATGAAATAATTTATCTTTCTAATGACTATTTATAGTCGAAAATATCACTTATATAACCCCATATAATATTTTTACTAAAAGATATATGTTTATGTTACATTTTTCTTAACTTTAAATTAATTTTTATAAAATAACATTTTCACTTAAAAGTGGCTCCATGGGTCCCAAAATCGACTCATGGATGCCCATGGTTGGACATGTTTCATATAATAGGGTTAAGACACGTGTTAGTATAAGTTAATATTATTATAATATTATTTTTTACTTTTATTTACCAGATTTACCCTTTAACCATGGTAAATGAAATATTTACTAAAGTTATTATTCATAATGTCTAAAAAAAGATACCTATTTACACAATTTTGACCTCCTAATTCCAAATATGGAATATTTTTCCAAATTCAAAACACATAAGTTTCAGAAATTAATTTAAAATTTATTCTTGTTGTTAGAACCAAAAAGCATGTTTTTAAGAAATAATAATTGTTAAATGATTGACATGCGTTTATGTTTAATTAAAAAGTGAAATTACTTCCAATGACCAACATTGGATTAAATGGTAAAAATATAATCTAATTATAATTTAAAACCAATTAAAAGGAAAATATAACAATATAAATAAATCATATGAAAAGACAATTTTGACTTAAAATGCATTAATTTTCACTATTCATTAAAAAATGAACTTTATCAGAAAAATACACAAAAATAGCCAAAGTATATTTTTATGTACTATTCTAAAGAGGAAGTTTATTTTTTCAAATGGAACATATAAAAGATAAAAAACTATATTTAAAAGGGGTTCACCATCAAAAGGTCATAAAACAACCTTTTAAAGAATACTAGAGTCTTCCATGATTAAAATTGGATCCATTCTTATTTTAAGCCTCTAAAATTTATAGGATAAATGTAAAGTCATTTAAAAAACATTTATAAGTATATTTTAGTTATTTATGTTCATTCCTGCCAATATAACAATTATCTGTTAACTACCATTTATAATAATATTATATTATTATTTTTTAGTATGACTCAACCTTGTGTGTAACATTAGATTTCGGAGAAACCCATTGTTGCGTGTCAGGTACCCCATAGAACATAGAATCCCCTTTAAAGTAAAATTTATATTTAATTTTCAAATATTAATAACTATGAAAATATTATATCCTTTATTTACCTAGGATATTACATCCTTCCCCCCGTTTGGAAAATGTGTCCTCGCAATTTTTATTCACTTATCAAATAAGTGGGGTATTTATCCCTCATAGAAATATCATATTCCCATGTTGCCTCTTCAACCATATGATTTTTTCACAAAACCTTTACCCGATGAATTACCGTATTCCACAACACTTTCTTTCTTCAGTCAAGAATCTAGACTGGTTGTTCCTCATAAGAATGATTCTCTTCCAACTGAACTACCTCTGGAATCAAAACATGAGATGGACCTGGCATATACTTTCTCAACATTGAAACATGAAAATCATTGTGTGACTGGGATAAACATAGAGGTAAATGCAATCGATAGGAAACTGATCCAGCTCTGTCAAGGATTTCATAGGGTACAATGAACCTCAGACTCAAATTTCCCTTCTTACCAAAATGCTTCACAGTTTTCCATGGAGAAACTTAGAGAAAGACATAATCACCTACTTCAAAATAAAGATCCTTCCTCTGGTTATTCACATTACTTTTCTGAATTCTCCTAGTTGTTCTCAAGTGCTTCTAAATCAACTGAACTTTCTCTACAATCTCTTCTACCAATTCAGGTCTCATCAAATTCCTTCCACCTACTTCATCCCAAAAAGCTGGAGTTCGACACCCCTTTCCATATAATGAATCAAATGGAGACATCTGTATAATTGAATGAAAACTGTTTTTATAAGAATATTCAACCGAAGAAAAATTTTGGTCCCAACTTCCCTCGTAATCTATTGAGAAAGCACGTAGCATATCTCCCAATGTTTGAATTATTCATTTTGATTTCCCATATAATTGAGGATGAAAAGATGTATTAAAATTTAATTCAGTACCCATAAACTTATGAAGGCCTCTCCAAAAGTTATAAGTAAACCTGAGATCATGATCAGATAAAATGGAGAGGGGAAATCCCTGCAACTTGACTATATCTTTAACATACAATCAAGAAAGTTGATCTAGAGATAAAGTATCTCGAATAGGAAGGAAATTAGAAAATTTAGTCAATCTATCAACAACATACCAGATTGTATTATTACCACAAGATGTCTTTGGTAATACCACAATGAAGTCCATGTATATATTTTCCCATTTTCACTATGGCATCAGTAAAGGCTAAATCATCCCTTTAGGTAACTTCCACTTTGCTTTAACTTGTTGACAAGTCGAAAACTTCACAGTAAAGTCAGTAATATCTATTTTCATTCCATTCAACCAGTAATACTCTTAGAAATTATTGTACATCTTAGTACTACCGGGATGAACTAAAAACAGAAAACTATGAGCTTCACATAACAACTCATTCTTTAACTTCGAATCACAAGGCACACATAAGTTCTTCCCAAATCTCACATACAATCATTATCAATGTTAAATTCAGGCAACATACCCTTCTAAACCAACTTTACCTTTTTATACAACTCATCGTCTTCCTTCTGCGCTTGCTTAATTCTATCTGAAAGAGATGATTTCACTAACACCAGAAAAAAATAGAATAATTTCCTGCACCAATAACTTATATTCCAAATTTTATCAAATCTTTAATCAAAGGATATTGTTCCATACGTAACATGGTTAATGTAGAAATACATTTCCAACTCAAAGAATCTTCCACTTTATTTACCTTTCCTGGATGGTAATGAATCGTGCAATAATAATCCTTTATTAATTCCAGCCATCTCCTCTATCTCATGTTCAATTCTTTCTGAGTGAATATATAATTAAATCTTTTTTTGTCAGTATATATTTCACATTTTACTCTATACAGATGATGCCTCCAAATTTTTAAAGCAAAAACAACAGTAGATAATTTCAAATCATGTGTAGGGTAATTTAACTCATGAGGTTTCAATTGACGTGAAGCATAAGAAATTACCTGATCATTTAGAATTAAGACACAACCAAGTCCTTTCAATGAGGCATCACAGTAGATAAAAAATTCACCATCTATGTAAGGTAGTTCCAAAACTAGAGTATTCAAAAATCTATTTTTCAATTCCTGAAAAAAAATCATCACATTATTTTTTCCAGATGAACTTAACACCTGTTCGAGTTAATTTAGTCGGTAGGCTAGATAACTGTGAAAAATTTTCAACAAAACTTTGGTAAAAGCCTGCAAAACTAAGAAATATATTGATCTACATAGTATTTTTTGGGTCTTTTCCATTCTTTAACCACTTTTGTTTTAGAAAAATCAATAGTTTTTCCCTTTTTTGAAATAATGTGACCAAGGAATGAATTTTTTTTTAACCAAATCTCACACTTAATGAATTTACCATATAGTTTCTTTTCTAATAAGGTTTGAAAGACAACCCTTAAATGAATTTCATTCTCATCTTTACTTTTAAAATAAAACAAAATATCATCAATAAACACAACCACGATTTATCACCTAAGTCATCTGATCCATCACTACAAAAAACTATTTAATTCTGATTCTGAACATCTTATGATGCTAATTTGGATGGTTATTTCCTTTTGTATGCCTTCCCATCACAGCTGCCCGGTTTCCTCTATGAAAAATCATCCTAAACACAGACATATCTTAGGTGAAGAAGCATGGTAATTTTTCATCTCTATATCATTTCAATCTTACTATAAATTAATTTATGGATATTAATTTAACAATATTCTAACTCCTAATATTGTCTAAAACGACCTATAATACCATAAAGGTATTCTATAAAAAAGATATAGATAATAGAAATATAATATATATCATATATAAATATAGTTCCATCATAATGGCCACCATGAGAGGCGGTAAGAGATATTTGAACAATCATCGTTTTGTGAGGCAGTAGTTCACCGTCCATGGAAACAGTATATTCGTATCCCATAGATAGAGGTGTGTAGAAGTATAGTTCAAATAATTCTCATAAAAACATCCTAATATATTGAAAATACCAGTATTTTTATAAAATAATGGAATAAAGAGAGTTTAGTGGATTGGAGAAGGAAAATAAAAGAAAAGAACATGGGAGAAGACATTACCTTTAAATCAAGTATCTCTTATTGGTTGGAACAAAAAGGATTTATTTAATTTCCCTATTCCCAAAGTAAGGATACTTGGTTGAAGATGGGGATGTTGGGAGCTTATTGGTGTAGAGTTTAGACTATCCAATGGGCATGAGAGGTGTGCGTAATGGGTTTGAGATGGTGTCCTTTTATAAGAGGGAGGATGGTCACTTTAGGAAATATTTGAAATATTATTGATTATAATATTATTTTGGGTTTTAATAGGTGAAAAAATCATTAAATTTTAATATAATATGACTATTGTTTTAAATCCTATCATCCAATATGTTTTAGACAAGTTTTGGTTTCATATTTAACCTTATCATTTAGATTTAACCATTAGTTAACTAATTTAACTCTTACCATGTCTTCTTGTATATTCATACTATATGGTTAATATAGTTACCATAAAATTCCAGGAGACTAAAAATGGATCATTAATAACATTTTTAACATCATATATTTCATTTGGAAGAATATTATATTTTTAGGACTATTTTTAAATTTAATAAAATATTAATTAATTTAAAAACCCATTTATGTCAATTTTATACTATTCATATCATGACATTTTAAAAATTCATAAAAACATGATAAATTAGAAAAACCATCATCAATTTATAGATAAAAAGTCAAAATTATCTCTAAAATTCGTGTGTGGAGTAAAAAATTTCAAAATACATTTATTTAAATATTGATAATCTCATTTATTTAAATCATTCATTAATAAGGTAATCACTACATCAACATTATATCATAAATAAATTTATTTATTTGATGTTTGAAAATTAAAAATAAAATATAATGATGTAATAAATCATTCTAGATTTATAATGATTATTTATAGTTGAACATATCACTTATATAACCCCATATAAAATTGTTTTACTAAAATATAAATGTTTGTGTTACATTTTCCTTAACTTTAAATTAATTTTTAAAACATGACATTTTAATTTAAAAGTGGCTCCATGGGGTCCCAAAATAGTCCCAAGGATTCCCATGGTTGGAAATCTTTCATCCAATAGGGTTAGGACACGTGTTAGGGGAGTTTAATATTATAATTATATTGTTTTTACCCTTATTTACCAGATTTACCCTTTAACTATGGTAAATAAAATATTTACTGAAGTTACTATTCATAATGTCTAAAAATAAAAGTTACCTATTTAATTTTTTTTACCTCTTGATTCAAAATATGGAATCTATTTTTCCAAATTCAAAACACATAACTTTCATAAATTAATTTAAAATTAATTCCCATTGTCAAAACCAAAAGCCTGTTTTTAAGAAATAATAAATATCAAAAGATTGACATGTGTTTATGTCTTATTAAAAAGTAAAATTATTTCTAATGACCAAAATTGTATTAAATGGTAAAAATATAATCCAATTACACTTTCAAACCAATTAAAAGTATAATATATCTATATAAATAAATCAGATGAAAAGACAATTTTGAAATAAAATGCAGTAGTTTTCACTATTTATTAAAAAATAAACTTTATTAGAAAAATACAAAAAATTTATGAAAGTAAATTTTTATGTCCCTATTCTAAATAAGAAGTTATATTTGTAAAATGGAAAAAAGAAAATATATAAAAATTTGATTTAAAAGGGGTTTCCATCAAAAGGTGGTAAAACAACCTTTTAAAAAATATTAGAGTATTTCATACTTAAAATTGGATCCATTCTTATTTTAAATATCTAAATTTTATTGGATAAATGTAAATAAATGTAAAAAACATGTATAATAATATTTTAGTTAGTTATTTTCATTTCTACCAATCCAACGACTAGGTGTTAACTACCATGTAAAATAATATTATATTATTATTTTTCAGTATGACTCAGCCTTGTATGGAACATGAGATTTTGGAGAAACTCATTATTACGTGTCGGGTATAAAATTGAACATAGCATCCCATTTAAATTAAAATTAATATTTAATTAAAAAATATTAATAAATATGAAAATATCATATACCCTATTTACTTGGGATGTTACAACTATTATTGATTGTATCTGATCGAGATATAAGATTTAATTCTATATTTCGGAAAAGTATCTTACATGATATAAAATCTGAGATTAACCTCAATATGAATTATCACCATCAAATTGGTGGCCAGTCTAAGAATACCAATAAAAAAATTGGAATACATGTTGAGAGAATTCTCTATAGACATCAAAGTAGGATGGGATCATCATATTCCCCTGGTCGAGTTCTCTTACAAAAATAGTTTCCTCTCAAGAATCCAAATGGATCCATATGAAAATACTTAAGGGAAGTGATGTATAAAACCTTCATATTGGAATGATGTTGAATAATTTAGGATTCTAGGACTAAAAATTGTCATGTAAATGGTAGAAAATTTCAATTCTATTTAACAACACATTAAGGATTCCCAAAGTTAACAGAAGAGTTATACGGACAATAAATGATGAGACTTAGAGTTTGAAGTTGGAGATAAGGTATTCTTCAACATGTCTCCATATAATAGAGTCATTATATTTTCGATTAATTGGAATATAAGTCTTGGAAACATCAAAACCTTTGATATTCATGATCAAATTAGATATGTGGAATATCAACTAGTACTTACACAAATCATGTCTCAAGTATATGATATATTCCACATATCCATCTTTAGAAAGTACATACTAGATCCCTAACATGTATTGAATTATGAGTTGGAACAACAGGTAAATGATCTCCCATTCGAAGAGCATATAGTGAATATTTAGGATCATAGATATAAAGTTCTATACAACAATACCCCTCACCTAGTTAAAGTACTATAGAATAACCATAAAAAACAAACAGGCGACTCATGAACAATAGGAAGGATTGAAGTAGAAGTACCCCAACCTTTTTAAACCTAATTATATAAAATAAAAATTCAAGGGATAAATTTTATAGATGAGAAATAATCTAGCACCCAATATTTTTATGAAATATTTTGTTTTCTTTGGTAGCTTGTATTGCATGCAACACCATGTTTAAATGAACTGTGATTTACTATTAAAATTTTATTATTTTAACATGACTGTTATAACCTCACCATTTAATTGGTATGTATTAATAGAAATAACCCTATTAAAAAATAAATTTATTAATTCTTAGGAAATAAACATTTAATTTTTTTGTAAAGTAATTTTATTCTTCAGAAATATATTATCTTCAAAAGAATACTTTACCGATTTATAAGAGAAAATAAATTTTTTTAATTGTGATAATTTTAGAAAATTTATTGGAAAAAATATACTTCATTTTTGAATTAATCATTTCAAAATTATCTTTGGAATTTTTTTTAAGAAATTTTTATAAAGTTTAATATTTTATTGAATATTGAAAAATATAGATTTACATTCAAACAGTATTTTCATTTAAAGAATTTATAAATTAAAATTATTTTTTGGATTAGTTTTAAATATAAATTAGTTCCTTTTTATTATAAAAAATCTAGTTTTGGAATTTTAAATTAATTTTATATATGAATTTAGTATAAAAGCCTTTAATACTTAAAAGTGCATTTTTCCATAAAGCTGTTTTCTGTTAGGTTTTAAGAATTAATTTTAAATTAAATTCTGAATATTTAGTGTTTGGAATTTTTAAAAATGGATTACATATTTTAAATCATTATTTCCAAATTTATTAAATATTTCCTTTTTATTATTGGTCAACTAGAATAGTAACCTTGGTAATTTTGTTACTATGGCAGTGGTTAAATCAGGTTATTAAGACTAAAATAATGTGATATAGACTTTAAAATTACCCTAACCCATTCCCCAATTTTATTTTATGAGTAATTTTTAACTATAATCACCCAATTGTCTAATTTATTACCATTTGATGCCACATGGTTAAAATTATGAACATTATAGTATTTTATTCAATTAAACGTCAACCATGTCACAGTTATGTTTTTAGTAAGTATAATATTTTTAATATGTTTTTATCTTGATGATATGTTAGAATATAAACAGTATTTATAAAGATAAAGTAATTAAATTAATCATTGAAATTTATTTTTATTTTTTAGAAAATAAATACTTACCTTAAATGCATACACAATGATGATGCAATAATTATTCAATTAATGGAAAAGTAAAATAAATGATTTTAAAAATAATAAAATAAATAAATTTGAGATATTTAAGGAGATACATGAATTATATATAATATAATTACATGTTTAGGATATAATAAAATAGTTTTTAAATGAATTACTTGTTTTATTAATGTTTGTAAAGTAATAGTGATGAACAATATCAAAATTAATAATAATGATATTTTATGGGATTATTATGTTATTAAAATATTTAAAATTCATATAAAATTAAATGAAAAAAATGTGGATAATATATGGTTGAAAAATATCTCCCCCTAATAATTTTTTGTCTATTTGGAAGCATTTATCTCTAGAATGGTCTTATTGTATTTTAATATTGTGTAAAATTCCAAAAGTGTCCCTCACCTCAATTATAAAAGGGATCCCCTTCTATCACTTATTTGAACCACATTGAGACATATAGATCAACCAAAATCTACCCATTTATCTTATAAACATTATTATTTAAGTTATTCTATTTCTAGACCTTCCAAAATAAATTTTCTAGGCCCCTTAAGAAAACGTTTAAAGGAGATCCTTTGTAGAGGAGGTAATCATCTTTACCACCTATTTTATAATTATTTCTTCTTCTAAATCATATTAATATTTTATACACTTCCTAATTTAATGAATTTATTATCATATATATACATAGATGTTATTATGTATGTGAAACAATCAAATTCCACATTTTATCCATCCTATGTAAAACGAAAGCACCGCGTGTGCGTAGCTACAACTTCTCATCTCCACATAGCGGTGTAATTCATTTTACATCACCAATTTATATGGATTCTTTTAATGATGGAAATAATAGGTATATATATGATAATTATGACATGATATCTATTATGTAAAATTAATATATCATCAATTTATCTACCCATTCACTATTAAGGTAATGATATTATTGCCCGTGCGTACATAAGGTCTACCCTCTCCATGAAGTGATGCGACTCATTTTCTATATGAAACATTATAAAATAGATATACAAATTTTTATATAATTAAATATGATAGTTATATAATTAATAAAATTATATATAATATCAATCTATATCTCATGCACATGAATCGAAGCTTAAAAATGTATGAAAACAATGAAGCAGTTAACAACCGAAATAGTGGTAATAAGATAATATTATTAATTAAAATGTTATAATAGGATATATAAAAAATATATATGATATAATAAATATGAATATGGTTCTGGTATAAAGTAATAACATTATTTAATCCATTATATAAGAGCTTACATAATGTTCAACTAAAGGAAATTGTAATCTAATGGATCTCCCCAAACTTCCAAATTTCCTTTAGGTTATGATTTATCTATATTTATATCAATTTATCTCGTCATTATTATTATATAATTATCCTATATTCTATTTTTATGTACCAAACATAAGTATGTATTTCAAATCATCTTTATTTGATTTTAAATTACATGTTTTAATAATTCTCTTCCCGATTCCCCTCGATATGAAAACCTAATTAAAGGGAAATTCTATGTTTCTTAACAATTATCAAGTAAACATCATAAAATTATTTAGGCATATGATATTTTTCTAAAATCACTTAGTTTATCCTTAAAATTTATTTTATTCCATTTCTGGTTTATGGAAATAATTATGCCTTTATCCTTTTTAAAGACACTGTTATATCCCCCAAAACCTCACTTAAGTAGAAGATTCCTAATGTTAACCACACCCTATTTAAATGTTTTCAATTTAGTTAGAAATAATTATTATTGATATATTTTTATTTTTACTTTTTAAATAACTAATAATGATTTAAATATCATAGTTCAGGTATATTATTGTTATATGCCCTTTGTTTATGCCATATGACATGATTACGGTACACATTACTTTATGTGGGTAACCCTTTTGTTTGATTCTTTATGTAGCACACATATGAATTAACATGTTATGATGGGTGCACCTAGATAGTACTCTAATTCATTTGGTGATTTTTTAGTCTCATGAGATGTTATTTATGGGATTAGGGAGTAAACCAAATCTATTATGGGACTCTATCCACCATGTGATAGAGTCGTGGATGTTATCCTTGACTCATGTTTATGTCATATAATATGTTTCTTCCACTTTACTTTGTTTCCATGATCATATGAATCATGGTTATATATGTTATGATTCTATATGATTGTTGCTGAATCATTTCTTATATGTTATCATATTATTCCTTCTAACTCATGTGTTATGATTCAATCCCATGTTTATTCACTTACTGGGATTTTTAGAAAATATCTTTTGTCTATGTATTCCCCAAGTTATCCTATATAGTTTTAGGAACTCAAAGGAAGTTATGATCTCATTATGAATATTAGTAAAAAAATATTTTTAATTTTAGTTTCATGTTTTCTTATTATTTACCTATAATTTTAAAGAAACTATACAGCTCAATCCTTGGTTTGTATTTCATGGATAATTATACTTTAAATCGTGTAATAATTTGTGTAGAAGTATTGGGTCACTATAGCTGGTATCAGAGTATGGTCTACATATTTTTTTGGATTCAGACTAGAAAACTTTTCTAGGAACCCTATAAATAATTCTATCACTATTTATAACCTAGATTAATACCTAGGGAATAAGAAGATAGGATACACTTCTCATTTATAAGTATATCCTTAAATGTTCATATTTTACTTTTTATTCTCATTATATAATTATTCAAGACCAAAAATTTATTTTTATTCTCTATTTAATGTTAAAAAATATAAGAACCCTTTCAAAAAACCAATGTGATAGGAAATGTGATGATTTACCTAATGAGATACGAAACCTAATGGGAACATGAGCTCAGAACTTAATGATAGTACTAGCTGAACTGGCTAAATTTAGGAATAAAAACTTGAATCATGTGGAATTACCTCCTTATAATTATAAATAGCATGTTGTGGTCTAATATTTTCTACAAAAGGCCTCCTATATGTAGTGGATATTTTGATCCAATCACCATAGAAAAACAGATTAACTCCTTTGAGATGATAATCTCAATCCTATGGCTCTTAGAAGAAGATAAAGTCATGATAGAGATCTATCATTTTTATGGGGAAGCTAATCAATGGTGGAAAATGATCAAGAACACGAATTATAAAGATGAAATTTATTCCATGTGATTTTTAAGGATTCAAGATTATATTTTTCAATAATTATTTTCTATGAACTATCCATCTTATGATTGAGAGTAAGTTACTCAGACTGAAGAAATGTTGGATGAGTCTATTGAGGAGTATGAGGAAAACTTTTCAAGGCTTTCATGATACACCTATGGATTTTCCATGAACACCAAAATCAAGTCATATAACTTATTTAGTGGATTAAAAATGAGTCTCTGAAAAGATTTTTTGATTTTATACTTTAATAGCTATTAAAATATTTTCTATTGTGCCATTATGGCTGAGATCGAGATTAGAGACTCTCAGTGATCTCATGGGATCATAGATAAAAAGTTGAATATTGAGTTTAATATGGGAGTATCAATAGATAGATCTCATCAAGTAAAGAAAACCCAACAAACCACATGTCAAAAGTATTGTGTGAAGAATATCAAGTACTATTTAAAGGGAACTGAGAGATGCTTCAGATGTGGAAGAGATGCACATTAGTCTAATTTATTTTGAAGGGATTCAAAGAAACCCATTAATACTGAATAATAAATGAAGCTTCATATCAAAACTCATCCTATAGTATGGTGTTTCAAATTCATGGAACAAGGGAATTATATCATCCAATTCCTTATGCAAATGGTTGTCACATACAGTGAATGAAAATAACCTCCAAGGCTACAAGGAAGGGCATCTGAGGTCACTACTACTTCGGTGTAGGTTAAAAATTATGTGGTGATAGATACACTAGTTATTCATTCAAAAATTAAAAAATTTACTATTTTAATATGGTTCTACACATTCATTAATATTATTCAAGTTTATTTTAACTATTCAAACACAACCTCAAAATATAGAGGACCAGTTATGCATGAGAATATAAAATGGGAAAATTATTTCATCTAAAGTATGAAACTCTTCCTCGGTAAATATTTTTAGACTGAACTTCATATAAAATCTATTCATAATTACTTAGGTGTAGTTTAATGCTATATTAGTCATGCATTTAATATCTTTATATAAATCAAACATCAAATTTTGCGGGAGGGATAACACTCTTCAAATCCTGAGGCATATTCCAAATTTATACTAGTATAAGGATGATGACGAATCTCCTTCAGAATCATCAACTCAAGTATAGATATTATTAACTTATTTGAAACTATATTTCCATTAAATTATTAAGGAAAAGGATAGGATTGTTCTTAAAGATATTCCCATCATGAGGTAATATACATGTGTGTTCCCTGAATAACTATTTGGTCTTCCTCCTGACTGATAGGTAGAGTTCTCAATTTATCTTATACCTGAATCTCTACGCATATCAATGAATCCTTATAAGAAGTAAACATATGATTTGAAAAAATTGAAGAAGTAATTAAAAAGGACTCTAGAAATGTTTTTATACACCTGAGTGCATTATTGTGGGTTTCACCACTCAAATTCTTCAATAAGAAGGATGGATCAGTGCTTCTATTCATGGATTATCGGGAGCTCAAAAAATCATGATAAATAAAAAGTATCCTCTTCCATGGAAAGATGATTTTTTCGATTAACATTGTGGGTCCAATTATTTTTCAAATGTGGAAATTTAGTCAGGATATCACCAGTTAACTATGAATATGGAAGATATTCCAAATTCTACCTTAAGAATGATGTATGAAAACTGTGAGTTTATAGTGATTCCATTGACACTCACTAATGATTCAGCAATATTCATGAACTTAATGAATAAATTAATGGAGATTACCTCAAAAAATATGTGGTATTATTTATAGATTATATTTTGATATACTCTAAGTGCATGTAGAAACATAATGAGCATTTGAATACTATTCTAAGGAATTTGCAAATTGAGAATCTATATGCAATGTATAGTAAGTTTTAGTTATGGGTGGAGGTATTATTATTCTTGGGGAATGTTATCACAATAAAAGGGATATTTTTTGACCATTATAAGACAAATGAAATTGAGGAGTGGACCGAGATAGAATATTTAATGGAGATACATAGATTACATGCCCTATTAGGGTATTACCGATGATTTGTGAGGAACTTATCATGATTATCACACCCACTGAAAAATATTTCACAGAAAAGGATTAATGTTTTTCAGGACCAGTGAATGTTAATACTAATTCAAAGAGTTTAACAAGAGGCTTATCACAACACTATTACTTACACTAACCACAAGTGGATAATTCTTCATGGTGTACAAAATTACATCAAATAAAGGATTAGGTTGTACTTATGAAAAATGATAAAGTGATAGCCTAATCCTCAAGGAAACTTAAATATGATTAGAAAAACAATCCCAGACATGATATGAAGTTGGAAGATGTGGTCTTCGCATTGAAAATATGGAACTATTATCTCTATGGTGGTAATATTTAAATTTATACTAACGACAAGAGCATCAAATATATATTCACACAAAAGGAGAATAATATGAGCTAGAGGATATGGTTAGAGATCATTAAGGATTATGAATACTCAACCAACACCGTCTTATTAATGAAAAATTATGGTTTAATTAGAAAGGATCTTATAACATTATCAATGATGAGGATTGAGAAGTATGTAATATTCTTAGAATTACAAAGTATGTACATGGGAGTCATAAGGGAAGGAAAATCATCATTCCTTTCTCAAATAATTTCTCAACCACCCCTTATAGATATTAAAAAGGACTATCAATGAAATAATGTATAAATTCAGAAGGTAGAATCTATTAGAAATGGAAATCCTAGAAGTTCAAAATTGATGATGGAGTCATCAGATTCAGGCCCTAACTATGTGTAATATCAAATATTGAGATAAAGGGGGATTTTTTTAATGATTCATATAGATCGACATTCTCCATCTACACTGGGAGAAAAAAGATGCATCAATATCTCTAGGAGTGCTATTTGTGAAACAATATAAAGAAGGAGACCACAAAATATTCATCAAAATACTGAGTAAGTCATCAAGTGATGCATGAAAGGAAAAATTCTAATGGTATGATGCAGCCATTACCTATATCTCCATGTAAATGAAAAAACATCACCATGGACTTTGTCACTAGAATTCTAAAGAAATATATAGGAAATAATGTTATATGGGTTTTTGTGGATTGTCTTACAAATATAGATCAATTTATTGAAATTTGAGAGGAATTTTCACTCAATCAACTTGCATAAAGATACATAAAAGATGTGGTGAGGTTGTATGGAGTACCATTATAGATTGAATCTGATCAAGAACCAGGATTAACTCAATTTTCTTGAAAAGTCTTCAATATTATCTAAACTCAAAAATGAACTTCAATATGGGTTATCACCCTCAAAATGATGGCTAGTATGATCAGACCATTTATACACTGGAATACATGTTTATGGCATTCTCAATTGACATCAAAGAATGATGGGATAAGAATATTCTATTAGTCATGTTCTCATACAATAATTGTTTCCACTTAAGCATAAAAATTGATCCATATGAAGTCATTTATGAGAAGAGATTTAGAACACCTACATGTTTGGATTAAGTTGGATAACATAAGCTTCTAGGTCCAAAAATGGTTAAAGAAATGGTATAAATGGTTAAGGTTATTCAAAAAACACATCAAGGCTACCCAAAGTCGATAGAAGAGCTATGCAGACAATTGTCGATGGGGTTTAGAGTTTGAGGTTGGGGATAACGTATTCCTCTTCATATCTATATGAAAGAGAGTCATGAAATTTGGGAATAATTTAATGATTTATCCCAGTTACATCATCCCCTTTGAGATTCTTTATCACATCAGATTTTTAGAATATCAAAAAATACTTCCATGAACCATGTCTCAAGGACATGATGTATTCCATGTATCCCTCCTGAAGAAGTACATACCATATCCCTCACATGTACTAAATTCAATGTTGGTATACTTGGAAAATGATCTCTCTTATAAGGAGAATTTGGTGAATATCTTGGACAATAGAGATAAATTTCTACTCAAAAATACCACTTATCTGGTTAAAGTACTATGGAGGAACCACAAATACGAAGAGAAGACATATGAATCAAAGGAAGCGATGAATGAGAAGTAACCTCACCATTTTTCACCTTATTATGTAAAAATAAAATTGTATGGTGTGATTTTATAAGGGGGATGAATATAACACAATTATGTTTTTATGAAATGTTTGGATTTCATCGGTAGCTTTTGTTACAGAAAACACTCAGTTTAAACGAACCGCAATATACTATTAAAATATTATTATTTTAAAATGGATTTTATAACCTACAGGTTGAATTGTATGTTATAAATAAGAATAATTACATTATGATATATATGTATTAATTATTATAAAATAAACTCTTAATTTTTAGTAATTTTATTTCATTCTGTGGAAATATGTTTTATTCAAAAAATGATTTTATTACTTTTTATGAGAAAATGAATATTATTTTCACAACTCTAGAAAATTTATTTGACAATGTAAACATAATTTTTGAATTCATCATGAAAATTTTATCTTATGATGAATTTTTTATAATTTTCAAAAAATATTGAAATTTTATGAATATTGAAAAATACTTATTTAAATTGAAAACTGTCTTTTATTTTAAAGAAATTACAAAATAAAATTCTATCTTGTATTAAATTTAAAATAAAATTAGTTCCTTTATATCATAAATAATATATTTTTGGTATCTCAAGTTAATTTGATACATGAATTTAGAATATTAATATTTTATACTTAAAGAGATAATTTTTTCGGAAAACTATTTTTCATTAAGTTTTTCCAGTTTAATTTTAAATTAAATTATGAAAATTCAATGTTTCGAATTTTTAAAAATGGATTCCATGAATTTTAATTAGTGTTTCCATATTTCTTAAATTGTTCCTTTTTATTTTTTTTTCAATATGAATAGTTACCTTAGAAATTTTATTACCACGATAAATGGTAAATATGGTAATTAAGAGAAAATCCAATATGATAAAACTATAAAATTACACTAACACTTTCCCCAATTTTATTTAATGGATAACTGTAGTCCATATTCCTCCAAACGTAGAATTTATGACCATTTTAGGCCACTTGGATAATATTATGACCTTGATAGTATTTTATTTAAAGAAAAGTCAAACATGTCACACTTATTTTTTAATAAATACAATATTTTTAATATGGTGTTATCAAGAGGATATGTTTGAATATAAATATTATTTAGAATTATAAATTATTTTTCTTCATCTTTTAAATTTAGTTTTAATTTTTAGTGAATAAATTATTTCCTTAAATGCTTACACCATGATGATGTAATAATTATTCAATTAATTGAAAAATAAAATACATTATATTAAAAATATTAATATAAATATAATTTGAGATATTTAAGGTAGTACATGAATTATAGAGATAAAAATTATATTTATAAGATATAATAAAATCATTATTTTTTAATTTAAATTATTTTCACGATGTTTTCAAAGTCATAGTAATGAATTGTATCAAAGTTGAAAGTAATGATATTTTATGGGATTAATATTTTATTAAAATATTTAAAAATCATAAAAAACATACATAAGGATAAATAGGATAAGATATGGTTGAAAATATAATTCCCTTTGTATTTATGTTCCATTTGGAATCATTTGGTTCTAGAATAGTCTTATTATATGTTATTACTTTGAGAAATGGAAAAAGTGACCATCACCTCAATTATAACCCCCTCCTCAACTTCATTACACAAATTTGAGACTTATAGATCAACCAATATCTTCCCATTTATCTTCTCGAAATATTAATTTATGTTCTTGTTGTTATGTTCATTCTTAAAGTCCAACCCCAATCCCATAAGATAAGTTATAAAGGATCTCCTTCATAGAAGAGGAAATCATTTGTATAGAATCTTTTGAATATCATTATTTATACCTTCTCTAAATATGTTATATCCATCCTAAAATAATAACTATAGTATCATCTTTATACTCATATGTTATTATGATTATGATACAACCATATTCCTCATTTTATCCATCATAGAAAAAATGAATGTGTCATTTGTGCGTACATACAACTTTCCATCTCCACATAGTGATATAATAATATTTTGATCAACACTTTACTTGGATAGTTATAATAATGGAAATAATTGGTATATATATGAAACTTATAACATGATATTCATTTTTTAAAATTAATATATCATCCATTTCTGTATGAAGGTATCGAGGCGAGTAGCAGAAGTTTCTATGACATCGATTTAAAATTTTATCACTAAAGTGATGAAACTAACCATATTCAGCGATCTGAGCCCTGATATTGTTCGAGGATGTCACATTAATTAACTGAGCACAAGAATCCAAACTAAACAAAAACCTCATTTAAATCAAACAATGATAAGCGCTTCTCATCACTAATGACCATTTCTCAAAGGATCCAAATATGAACCACTAAATTTTATCCAAACACGCTCTAGGAATCTGCATGTCCACCATACATTAAATTTCATGTGCTATCACAAAGATCTAATGAATCCTTCAGCATTGTTTCCATCACATTTATGATATAACTTTGATCCTTTGAAGGCACCTAGGATTGATCGCTTTAATAGAGACTCTTTCTCTCTTTAGGATATGGTAGGAGAGAGAATATCCCATTCAAAATGATTGAATAGTCATTGTAATAAACCTCTCTCTGAAAATATATATTGTGTGTAGAGAATACTTGGATATGATTTTCTAACACTTGGAAAATCAACTCCCACTAAATAAGTAATAAATAACTAATTATGATGGAATATAATACATCATAAATATTATTTATATTTTATCACTTACCTATAATATATATTAAATATATTACATGAAAAAACCTAGTTATTAACTCGACTCGTTATTCTTACAAATATTAAACATACCAGGGATCTTAAAATAATACATGTTCATATAATATTTTTCTTATATTCACTAAATACCTCATCAATATTTTCAATAAATAAATTAAACCAAATAATTATATACTCAAATAATAATGAATTTAGTTATTCATCAGTGATCGATAACTTGGAAAAATCTCAGACCCCATGGTGGGGTCCACCATACCCTATATACCTATTCACTAGAATAGGGAATATTATTAAATAGGATATTGTGTGTGACCCTCTCGAACCCTATCTATATAGCATTAAATAGTATTCATGGATCAAGAGTGGAGTTTATTTACACATCAAGACCCTTAAGAAGATAAGGAATAGTCATATTAACAAAAACCAACCTATGAATATGCATTGTGTAATATAATCTCTTTGCCTTTAGATATCTCATAAATTAGGATTCACACTTGTGTTATCATCCTTTATTACTTTAATTTTTATCTAACTTCATGGAATTTCCTTCAACAACCTTGGATAAGTATTTATGAAGGTATGAAAAGCCTAATTAACCAAGCCCAAGATATTACTTCCTCATATTGGAAGCGATAAATTCAATCTTGACCATTCAACTGATTCCATGCCACCAATGACACAATCAACAACATATACCTTGCCAAAATTTCATTATCATGGTGTTTTCCTTGAATTAATTTATGTGATAAAATGGCACACATTTATACTGATCAAAAGTAAGGAGACCAATACACATGTTTGTATATAGGAACTTCCAATGACACCTGAAACATGTGGTGTTCTTATTGGTGGATCTTTCCTTATGATATGACCTACCAGAGATCACCATATCTGAACTTCATGAAAAGAAATACCAAATATTATCATTCCCCAACACATCAGAGTCATCCAATAACTATGTTTAGTAAGTATGATATATCTAGACCACTAAGCATATGTTTAAGATTAATTTAATAGTATCTAGAGGTTATCGTTATAGTCTGGGATCTACTATACCAGAATGGCCTGAAGGCCTTCTTTTTTATTGATTTTTAGTAACCCCCCTTTCAAGGGATGAGGGGAAACCCTGACAAGGCCCATAGGCTTAGAGATTACATGAACCATAGGTGTTAGGAAATATACAGAATATACTTGGAACTTCTCCTCCCTAGCTTCTTCATCATGATATCATCTCTCGACCTTCGCATGGCTTGTTCGACTAGGCTTCATGTACAATAACATGATTGTCCCATTGGCAATTCCATACCCTATCTTTCTGAAAAATACACTTAGATTATACTCTGGTGAATGCGCTTTCTCTAAATCCCCATTTGGATTCATCCACTTTTAGAGTCGGTCTGATCATTTAAGCACAATTTCATGTGTCCTGAAGGCCTTGAGGTGGCCTAAAGGCCTTGAGGTGGCCCGAAGGCCTTAAAGGACCTGAGGCCCAAACTGGTGGCCTAAAAGCCCAAACAGATGAATTATTCTTGTTTCTATAGTATGGAACATTTTCTACTACAGTACCTATTACAGTAACTCAGAAACTATGTCTCCACCAGGTTTTTAACTTGGATCACTTGGATGCACTTGCCGAGTCCTCACCAACTAGGCTGAGGCTCTTAATCTAGTCTGGGATCTACTGTAAAGTTTTGATTAAAAATTTATTCTATAGAAATTACCATTTAAATAGAATATTCATAAATGTCAACACTATAGTGGTAAGAGTTTGTCATGTACATCTCACTGTATAGAAAATATGGTAATAAAAAATTATAGCTTCATTGGGATTAGGGAACCTACTATTAAAACACTCCCACTTGAACTATTTCCAACTTTCTAACCATCCTTATTAGATCTCACATGATTAAAATCATGTTTTTATTAGGTTATGGATTTAGTTTTTGGGTCTATCACATTTCTACTTTGTGGTTATTCTTTTATGTGTGACGTCACCTTCTTGAGTATGACTCCTTAAATGAGGTAACCCACAAGTATCCACTATATAAAAATGACATATCATATAAACCTTGTAGAATAATTATCATCATGTCAAAACATTACATAATATGTGTGAATCCAATAACTAGAAAAAATATTTTTGTTTAATACACTACTTCTTATCTTCCTGAGAAGCTGCTACGTACTCCGTATTTGTAGATTTGGTTACCCTTTTCTTGTATGAGATTTTATACCTCATTACATTATCCTAATATCAATATAAGATCATATTGATCTAAATGAATACTATTTTGTGTCCCCTTGTAACTATTATCCTTACCTCTTCACATATAAGGTATATATCATTTTTAATTCTCCAATTACAATTAGAAAGTTATGACTAATTCCCTTATAGTTATCATGGATAGAACTGATTTTAACCTACTATAACGTATATGATAGCTATATAATTTCTTATAAATATCATGGAATATGTGATTAATCCATCATATAATAATATATAATTTCAACTCACCACATTAATCTCTTATTATGTCTTTTAATGTATTTCTAGAGAGATATAATCCATGTGATAGTGGAAAATATTCCCTCTTGAATTCTTCTAACATGATTTTTTAATACTATGCCAGTATATGTACTATTAACTAGGTCTAAGATAGCATTAAATCTACCATAGTAGATCATTATCTATATAACATAGATTGATACTTTAGGTCAATCTATATATAGACACATTTATTATGGTCGTAATTAACTATAAGACCAATAATTTTTTCCATATAATATCAAACATATTTTAAATGAAAATAATGGATCTCACACTAATATTTGGTTGAAACATGGAAAAGACTCATTCCAAATTAATATTATATAATCTTGTTACTTATTTTAATCCTCAATTTGATTTTAAAAAATTCCTCATCTTATTGGAATACTATGGTTTCACATTCCCTTTATAGTTGCATCATATATACACCATCCATGATTGGTGTTCTTGACATCCAATGCTAAATAAAATGATCATAGATAGTTGTTATGAAAAATAAAATTCTAATGTATTTAGGCATAAGGACTTTTTATAAACAATCATGAATTATTGGTACCATTCTAGTACCATCCATGTATTGTCTCACTAAAATACCCACCACAATATTCAAAATATTGAAGCCTATCAACTTTCATACATGGATTCCATTATTGAATTATAAATGATTTTTTCAATTTTAGATAATTTTCATAAAAAAAATACTAATAAAAATTATTATTCTTATTGAATAATGTATCACTAGATGTGGTGAATATAAAATCATCAATATAGTTTCATCCTTCTTATACAGTATGTTCCTCTAGAATAGCATCTTTCCACATGCTCTTGAGGAACTTGATCTTATGACAACTTCTTATGCATCCTTAGTATTGACTAAACCAAATTCAATATTGCTCCCTATATCTCAAATAGATATTTAAACCCTATTATAGGAATATATTCTATAACATGACTATATATTTTCTATAATAGGGGTTTATGTAATATCCTAATAAATATTTATGATGATTACATTATATGCACATTCTGTTTTTCCTAATGCAAGTTTGTTTATATCCTAACAAACACTTTTCTTTGAAACACATGTTCCTATAATATAATGGATTTTAATAATATCCATTTTTCATGATAATTGGCATATGGTTATGGGATATCTTCATTGTTAAAAATCATGTTTTGAAACATAATGGATGTTTATGAAATTATTATTATTCTCAACATTGATACACTTTTTACTAACATCAATTCTATAATGTTTATAGGAAAATGTGTGTAGGAATTTCTAAACACTATAATTTATTTATCAATGTTTTTATCTAAGAATCATCATCGATCCTTCTTATTAGTGTCATATCCCAGATTTGGATAAGGTAGTGTGCATTTAGAAATTATTCCACACTACATTGTATTGATCGATGAAATCTTGGTCAAGTATTCTTTACCATACCATCCTATATCAAAAAATATATTTTGAACATACATATACAATAATTAAAAATAATATTCCTTATTAGACCGTTAATGTAATCTAATAAAGTATATCTACCACTATCTTACGATTGTAATAGTTCAAACTCTCTAGCCAAACCACTTCTGCAAGATTTATGGTTTACCATTATTTCTAAAAGTTTATTTTTAAAAATCTAATTACACAAGTGTGTCAATAATTTATAAGGTCTTTAATACCAAATATTCTAAAAAAATATTCGGTATATACTTGAAAACTAAATAGTTTATCTTGAAAAAGTATTATCTTTCCACAATTGGGTATATATAGGTCTTACATTCTATATTTATTAGGTATTTCTAATCATTCAAACACTATTAAACTATTTTTTAGGTATTAACAACCACAAAAAACATTTATTCTTGAACAATAATAATGTATCCTTGTGTCTAAAGGACACATGGGTTTAATTTTTTGGTAATAATTAACAAAATTTCAACTAGAATCATTTACTTGAAAATTAGAAGTCATGTACATATCACTGCTGTCTTAGGAACCACCATTTCTCATCCAAATGGATAACACACCTTACTTTTTGTAATATTTATATAGTTACTTGGTTAATATATTTAAATACACATATGTAATATTAATATTTTATTTAATTCCCAAAAATTCAATAGAAAATTTAATTATAATTAATGAATATACTATTAAATGAAGTGATTACTTTATTATATAATTCAGTTCATTGCATTTAAAATTCCATGGATTTATTTCAAAATATGAGAATCAAATAACCACCTGTTTAATAAATCTTATTTAAAGGATGGTGAGAAGTTTCCTTTGGCATTAAACTTTCCATTGTATATTCCTCTTTTTATTTAAAGTTTTCACCAAAATAATTTATGATTATAATTTCATTAATGTTCTTATTTAATTGGATAACTTTTCTTGTATGGTAATGAAGAATTTTCATCATATTGTTCATTATCTTAGCTTAAAAAATATTTGAGAAATGCTGTTATAAAGATATATGAATTTCATTTACTAAAATATCATGATCCATAATTAAATTTTACACGTAAGTAGTGAAATAATCACCCATTCGTATATTTATTTACTTTCTCCTCAAAAGCTTATCAGACATGAGACAACTAGTAAAATATAAGGACCCAACACTAAACATTACATAATCTTGTACATTAATTTATAATTTACTTTATTAAATTCTGAAAGATCCTTTTAGCTTATAATTTGGGAGAAATATCATACAAATCATACTTTAAAACCCATGAGAATACAATGGGGATACGTATAATTCAATATCTATTTTTCACAATATAAAACTTTAAAAAAACATGTTTCTTCCCATGAAAAAACATTATTAAATTCAACTTGAATTCCTTCCATTCCTTTACCCATCAATAAACCCTCTGAAAAACATTTTAAAAAATTGTGATGGGAACAAAAATCTTAGTAAGGGACCTAAAAGAAGGAATGAAAATGTTAGTCCACTATTACTTATACACATATGAAATCATTTTCACAAGATATATTTATCTCCCTTAAAGTTTCATATAATTACATTGTAAAAACCTAAGATTCCATAAAACATAACAGAAATAAATAAATCCATATATGTTACATAGGGAATTAATTACTTAATATTATAACCCTTTTGTCTACTATATGATTTGTAACCCTTACAACTACCTTACAATGTTACCCTTATGGATACCTTATGGTGAAACCATCATAGTTACACTTGGAATAACCCTTACAGTCAACTTCCAAAAAAAATATACCCAATACATCAAGGGGAGATATAGGCCATACCCTTCAACAAAAAAATCCCAATAATAAAATCGGAATCATAAAACATGAATATATAAATCATAAAAACATTCCTTTTGAATTTATAAAAATTGACATTTAAAAAGAGTATTTTAAAAAAAATTCCATTACATCAGGTTTTTATTACTTAAAATATGATAAAAACTACTATATAATGGTTTAAATAGTGTTATTAATTTATTAATGAACTAAAATATTTTTTATACTACCTTATATGACCATATTATAACAACTTTACACCCATTTATTAATAATATTTTGTTATTTCCATTATTTCTAGTGCGTTCTTTTCATGGTTTTCATGGTCAGTTTATTATGGATTTCCTTGTTGAATGGAAGAAAAAAACAAGAAGTGGAATAAAATGGTATTAATATGTTTTTATAATTTTAAATTATACCATATATCATTTTTTTTCTGGTATGAAGATGAATCATTAGATTAAACATTAATGAAAATGATTTTGTTTATTTTGGCGGTTTTTATGACCCTCACGAACATATATCATTTTATTTAATATAATTTTTATATAATGATTATAGAACATTATATAACATACAATATGTATAATAAAATATTATTTAACCATAATAATGGTTTTATAATCAGCCTTGAAGGTGGTAATGGAAAATGGAAACACGTCATCCACTATGATTGTAAATTGACACATCCCGGATGATATTTTCATTTTTTTAAAATGAGAGGAGAAGTGGAAAGATTTGGTAATGGATATACCATTAACATAATAAAATTATCGTATATATATTATTTTTGAGTTATTATTTTTCTTGTGTGAGGGTATGTGAGGATAAAATAAGAAAAGAAAAATAGAAAAATAAATGATAAAATAAAGCAGATTTTACCTCTTGAATTCTTCTCCTTGAGAACCCCTTAATGAAATTGTTTTTGGACTTTTGGCGAGAAAATTAAGTATTTGATGTGGGTAATATTATTGGGAAGTTAATTGGGTATAAATTAAGAAATATACACTAATTTTAGGTGTGAGGAGAAGTTGTGGTGGCTGTGGTATTTATAGTGGATGAGAGGAGTGTTTTTTTATTATTTCATTCATTAGTTTATTATTTTTCTCAATAGTATGAATGGTTTGAGAATTATCCAAAAATATGTTAAAATAATGAAGTAAATTTTGAGATTATGGGCTTACATCATCCATACATCATCTATGACTCAATAATTCATGTATTTAGATTATTTTGTAAATTATCGTATTTCACAATTCACCAAAAAATCAACTATTTTAGAAAAATATGAAAAATTCACCCCAATAATTTTTTGAAATGTAGAATTAAAAAATGAACTCCAATTTTAAAAAATACTTTACTAAATATGATAAATTTAATATTTAATTCAAATCATAATTTATTTGAAAAATACCAAATTTAAAATTATTATTGAATTTATAATAATTTGAAAATTAAATTATGGTTTCATAAAATTATATTATAATCATAGCATAGAAAAATATTAATTTATGAATCTATTCTATGAATATAAAGTTTCTTTTAAGTAATTATATTAATTATAAATTTGTAAATAAAAATTTATGTGTCCCAAAAGTACCAACATTTAATTAATCATTTTCAAAATATTTATTTACTTAATCTATGATATAAATATATCACATTTTCACTTATAAGATACTTAAATTTTATTTATACTATCATAGATGAGGTTACTATTCTATTCGTTTATATTCCTTAATATTAACAAATACTACTTATTTCATTATACATTTATAATAAATTTAACTATTTAATTCCAAAATGAAAACAAATTATTTTATAAGTACCTAGGTTGTTATATTTTCTCTTACTTTTGGAAATTGTGTCCTTGTAATTTTTTTCCACTTATTAAACAAGTGAGAATCCCTTTCTATCATAACATTTAAGAACCTGATTTTTCACTCAGGTATGGATCCTTTAATTTTTAGTCTAAAACATTACTTTGGACTTAATAAAGATTCATAATGAGTTAGTAATAGTTCTGAAAGTGTTTGGGGATTGTTCAATGCCTGGAAGCCATATTTTTTGAGGAAATGGACTCTGCGCATAGTTTTCCAAACTGTGTGAAAGGTGTTTTTTTGGAAAGTGGGACCTTACACGGTTGGCGTATGGTCGTGCAGCGAAACCATGAGAACGCCCCTTTTTCCAAGGTAACCGTGCATGGGTGGTGCACAGTTTGATAAAACTGTGCCAAGGAAGACTTTTTAGGAAGAACCATCTCACACGGTTTGTGCACAGTTTAACGAAATATGCGGAAAAACTGTGCGCAGGATAAAAACCTGTGTAAAATTTCCAAAACTCCCTTAATGATCTATTAATCCTCCTCCTAACTCTTAATATTAGAACCAATGGTATTTTCCTTCTTTTTCACCCATTTGGATATTTTTGAAGTCCAAAGCTAGGGATCAAGATATATCCTTCGTATGGCATGCAATCGAACTTTCGTTCATCACATTAGATGCACAACGGTAAGTACTCGAGTCATATTTATCCATTCTTCTTCCCTTTCACTCTCAACCTAGATATCTGCATGTGATTGTTTTTCACATTTTCTTAGATCCACTTTGTTCCGAGGAAAATCAAGGGCTAATACCAAAGGAGAAGACTCGTACAAACCTAATGTGGGTGGTCTATTACTCATCCCTAATGTTCTTATTTTTGCAATGTTCATGTGGGGCCCATCGGTTTTGTTGGAATCCATTTTTAAAATTGTTTTTCCATGATTGTACTCATTATAATCATAGGGTTATTCTCTTTCCAAATATGTGATTAGTTTTTAGTTGTTCCACCAACAACTCAATCTAACTCATGTCAAAGGATATTCCATAATTGGGTTTTTAGTGTTTCATCATATTTGAACCACCGTTTGGGTGTGCCTTTACATGACCTTTCTAAAGGTGAGTCTTCTTATTATAAATGGTTTTTATTACCAATAATTTCATAATGAAATGTACCATGTATGCTCACCACTTGACCCTCCTAAGGTAATTTATTTCAAATAATTAATAAATGTGAAATGTGCAATGGAAAGTATACTAAAAGGATAACTTTTCCTTAATAAAAGACATTGAATACAAGTTACATGTCGTAACAGCCCTTTCTATGTTGATAGAAGGTAGTGGATTGAACCTGAATAATTGATTATTCCATAATGGATAACTAAGACTTGATTAAATGGTTGAAATGATAATTGGCCTATCCACACTAATGGAAGATAAGGATTGGACCAATAAATAGACGGTTTCAACTCTAATTGACATATCCACACTAATGGAAGGAAATATGTGAACCAAATGAATTATTACATGATTACAATATCAAATAAGAATGTACTGACTTGAGATCACCTTGGATTCTGATAGAATAATACCTTGTGTCTCGGAAACCCCATTCCAATTCAAGGATACAGTTTTATTAGGTTGATACCCACAAAGACTCTTGTTCTGGTATTTTCCTTGGATGCTCGATATACTACCGTTGGGTCCCTTTATTTATTACATGACACCTTGGATACACTCCTTGGATCCAGCATCAACTAGTATGTTCTATGGTGAAAGCCCATATGGCCCTATATTTTCTTTTCCCCATTTTACCTTGGTCAATAACCTTGGACTCAGTAAACACCTTATTGTGAAATTACTTGGAATAAAATCCTTGGATTACAATCTTACCCCTTATCTAGACTTATATACTACTGAGTTAGCTTTCTGTGAGTTTATGTTACCTTGGTTTTTACCCTGGAACTCCCTCACTGGATATCATTGTTTGGTTGCCTTATTACGTCTTGAGACATAAACTACTTATACTATCACAAGGTGATGTCAATGTTGGCTATGCCTCATGTGACCTATTAAAATTAAATAGAAATTGTTTAATTAATGAACGAGTTACATGTTCAGACACTAGCCTAGGTATAAAGTAGTTACTTGGTTTTTTAGTTATATTGTACTACTTGATTTACTTTGTATATGTATGCCTGCAGACGACCATATTCCATTACACGGGACGGATGTTATAGATACCATTGGTGGTGGCCCACTTAGATTTATCTCACACCCTCTCTGGGAGTGTATTGGTACCTAGAGTATATTACATGGTTGAAGGTATTGATAATGGGAAGCATGCAGCATCCAATACTTGATTGTGTGCTGATAGGATGAAGCATAATATAAGATAACCGAGTAGGTTCTCAGGATTCTTGGAGTAGACTTTTTCTTCTTTTAACTTGTGAAAAATGTTATTTCTATTGTCTTGTATCCATGCTTTCAATTTTTATAGTGACATGACATTACATCATCACTTCTCCAGTTGATATAGTTATTGTTATTCTAGCTTATATATTTCATCAGTTTTCTTCTACTATTTATTTATATTTCATCTGTTATTTAATATTACATTATATTACTTCTTTTGTTCTACAAACTGCTAATGAGGGCATATTATTTACAAAGACACACCCTAGGCCTTTGCTGCTAGTCGGCAACCTCTGGCATTTGTAAATATGCTCTTGAGGCCATGTGGCCCACCGAGTTCGGGGCACCCGTTAAGTGGAATCCGGGTCTAGGCCGTCATAAAGTGGAATCAAAGGTGGTTTATTTTCTTGATTTACTTTTTGGAGATAATAGATTGGAGAATGGGAACATTTGGGACTTGTTCATAAGCCGTGCTTGGGCATCGTGTACCCATGTTCCTGGTAAAATCCAAGTTACCCAAATTGCAGTTGTTGTTCTATTTTTCATATTATAGTTGATATTATTTCACTGTTGGGTGACTCACATGTTGTGTGGTTTTGTTGATTATTAATCTTTGGGAATTTATTTTATCCTTGGCTCGATGATATTAGGGAAAGGATCATTGCTACATGCATCACCATAGGCACCTAGAATTCACATGTCATGCATATTGTCATGCCATATAGGTGTAGTTAATTTCTCTACATTACTTAATAGGATTGTGATTGTTGGGTGATGTAGTGATAGTTTCTTTTACTTTTATTACTTTGGCTTCGATTGAGTGATTTCCTGTCTCAATTCATGAGGTGAATGGGCCCTCATGGGTTGGAATGAGTAATTTATCAAGTCAAGTCATTATGCTATATGTAAATGGGTGCCATTTTCAGTGATAGGTGTATGGGCACTGATTTATCAGAAATAACTATCCATTATAAAGTGAATATTGAAATAAAATATAAATTAGTTACACATTCTTATTCCGTATTTTCATTTTTATGAAACGTAAAGGAGTGAACCTAAGAATTAATTGTGAAATGACATAAAACTTATACTTGAGAACTTACCAATACCTGGTCATCTAAGCGGGTTGTTTGGGTAATATTCCTCAGGTAGTGAGTTTTATAACAATATGTTTCTGTTAGTGATTATATCTCCTTTCTTCTATGATTGTTCTAAGGTGTGTTCTTGGAAATTGTAGACTAATGCCGCCACAACGTCCTCGTGTCATTCACCAGGAGGGTAGTAACGACCATAATATAGACATGGTGGTCCCTGAGCCTCCAATATTATTTCCAGGAGTTCCAGATGAGGCACTGCTTGCTGTGCCTAATTTAGGCACTGATGCCCAACTCTATAATAGTTTCCTATGTCTGATGAAGTTTATACAAGGTGCTCTATGGGTTTCACCTACGATGGATGATCTGACCTGCGAGTTCCAGCAGCAACATCCTTCTATTTTTTCAAGGTATGGTGGATCTCATGCTACTAAGTCTTGGCTAGATGCAATATTTTATATCTTTGAGAATCTAGAAATTCCTCTAGAGTGGAGAGTCAATCTTGAAACATACATGTTTCAGGAATCATCTATGCATTGGTGGGATGTCATTACCCATGCCAGATGTCATCCGGTCATGTTATGGGTTAAATTACAGACTACCTTCTATGATCTGTTCATTACTTAGTCATTGAGAGATGACGGATTCAGAGAGTTCATTTTTATCATTCATGGTTTTATATTAGTTATGGAATATTCAGAACATTTTATGGATTTACAACGCTTTTCACCACTTCTAGATGATGATGAGATTTCTCATGCTAGATGATTTGAGGATGGGATCTAGTACACCATCCGAACTTAGGTGAACATGTTTCTCCTTACTACTTTCTCTACAATAGCTGATCACGACCTTATCACTGAGCTTAAACTGAGGGATAGAGTGAGTAATGGGCTTAAAGGATCAGTGCTGCGTTAGGCAAGTAGTTCTTTCGGTGGTAGGGAACGTTCCCTCAATGTTTTTTTCCAGGGAAGTGGTATCCAGAGTATCCAGTTTGATAGCTCAGTAGTGTGTCATCAGTGTGGTAAACTAGGGAATAAGAATCCCTAGTTTGAGAGAGACCATATGAAGTGTTGGTCTTGTGGTCGTATGGGTCATATTCAATGCTTTTGCAGGACCTTTCCACCATCTTTGAGTGGAAAAGGACCAACTTCAGTTTCACCTTCAGGAGTGAGATGTTTTGCGCTGTGTTGGGTGGGGAGTTTGAGTAGCACCGAAAACTCTAGCCGAGGAGGAGGTCATGTTCGTGGTAGTCTGATCCCTGATCACCAGCAATGCCAGTAGAGCAGTAATGATCGTGGTAGTCCATCTGTTGTATAGGGATGTGGATCAGGCCAGTTGCATGCCTTATAGCCGATACTTGAGGATTAGGCTGCGGGACCATCTACAGTATGAGGTACTATTCTAGTAGGCTCTACTATTTCCTCTTCTTTGTTTGATACTGGTGCTTCAACCTATTTTATTTCTATATCTATAGTATAATTTCTTGGACTAGAGATACAGTATCACAATGGTGTAATGACCCTCGACACACCGTTGGGAATACAGATAGAGGGCATATTCCATTGCAGGGATTGTCCCCTTCAGGTTGGCAGTTACCCATTATTGTGTAATCTTTTTGTTCTCGAGATTACGGGAAACTATGTCATTCTTGAGATGGAGTGGTTGGTCCACTATCATGCCTTTGTATATTGTGATCACCAAAGGGCTTGTTTTACATCACTAGAAGGAAACAATTATATTTTTAAATGTGATTGGGATGTCTAGGCTGGAAGACTGAGAATAAAGCAATATGGGCTTGGTGGAGTGACCACCCAGATTGAAAATATTTTCATAGAGGATCAGGGTTTTCTTCAAATGTATTTCCCTCCATTAGTTGATCATTTCAAGGAAGTATTTCCAGATGAATTTTCTGGATTACCTTCTAAGAGAGAGGTAGAGTTTTCAATAGAACTTGTTCTAGAAGTAGCTCCAGTGTCCATTCCTCCATACATGATGGAACCTACTAAGCTTCAGGAGCTAAAGAGGTAGATAGAGGACTTAGAGACCAAAGGATTTATACAGCCCAGTACATCCTCTTGGGGTTCACTTGTGGTTATCACTATGGAGGTATATGGAACTCTCTATTTATTCATGGATTATAGAATCTTGAACCAGTTTACAATCAAGAACCAGTATCCACTTTCTCAAATAGATGATCTCTTTGACTAGATCTGAGGAGAAAATTTGTTCTCTAAGATGGACATGATATCAGGTTATCATCAAGTGAAAGTCAGACCCTAAGTCATACCTCGTACAACTTTCTGTTTTAGGTATGGTATGTATGAGAATATTTTTATATTGTTCGGTCTTACGAATGCGCCTTCTATTTTCATGGATTTTATGGATAGGGTTTTCCATCCCTATTTGGACACTTTTTTGTGGTCTTTGTGGAAGACATATTGGTATATTCGTGCACTCGTAACGACCATTCCAAACATCTTGAGATCATTCTAAGTACACTAAGAGAGCATTAGCTTTATTCCAATCTTGTTATATGCGACTTCAGAATCGAAAAGGTCCACTTATAGGCCATATTATTTCAGAATCAGGAGTATCTGTTGACCCTAAAAAGTTTAGTGTTGTAGTCTCCTGGGAGAATCCTAATAATGTATTTGATATCATAAGTTTCTTAGTGCCCGTTGGATATTACTGGAATTTAATACATTACTTCTCACATTATGATTCACCTCTTACTGGACTTGCAAAGAAGGTTGTTATGTTCCTGTGGTCAGAAGCATGTGAGAAATCCTTTCAAGAGATTAAAGGGAGTCTTGTCTCAGCACTTATTATGATTCTTCCAGAACCTGATAAATGTAATATCATATTCTGATATGCATAAATCATTGACCTAGGAGCAGTGTTGATGCAGGAAGACTATGTTATTGCATACAGATCTCAGTAGTCGAGGCCTCATGAGAGAAATTACCCGACGGATGACCTTGATCTAGTAGCAGTTGTCCATATGCCTTACGTTTCTAGAGACATTATCTCTTGGGTGAGAACTTTGTGGGGTATAAAGATCACAAGATCCTCAAGTATATCTTTTCATAGCATGAATTTAACCTCCGACAATGAATATGGGTCGAATATCTACAATCATTTTATTTTGAGCTTCCTTATATGCCTGGAAAAGAAAAGTGGTTGCAGATACACTGAGTTGGAAAACTCAAATGCAAGCCATATAGGATTCCAATGATGAATGGAAGTTAATGGTCCTCATTTTTTAAATTCATCTAGAGTTTCATGACATTCACGAGAAGTCTTACCTCTCAGCCTCAACATTTACCTCTTCCCTCATAGAGAAGGTGAAGAGTAGGCGGTTTTTAGATCCTAAAGGGTTGGTTCTCCATGAGATTATATGAGGAGATAACCCACCTCTGTATTGGTGTTTGGATAGAGATGACATCATGCATCTGCATAGATGTATCTAGGTTCCTACAAATATGAGAGAGGAGTTGATGAAAGCATCTCAAGCTTCCCAGTGGGTAGTTCATTCAGGCATCTCAAAGATATATTGACATATTCGACACCAGTATTGGTGGCTTGGGATGAAATGTCAAATTGCAGGCTTCATCAATAACTATTCCACCTGTCATAAAGTGAAGGTAGATCACCAGAGACCTGTGGTCTTGTTACAGCCACTTCCAATCCCGGAATAGTAATGAGAAGATTTCTCTATGGATTTTGTAGTTGGTTTACCTAGGTCACCAAAGGGTAGTGATGCTATATTGGCAGTCATTGGATGGCCAAAAAAACCATCCCACTTCATTTCTATTCAAGGATATGTTCTTAGTTGATGAGATGGGACGACTGTATATCCATGAGATCACATGACTACATGGAGTTCTGCATACTATTGTTTCAGATTGGGATGATCATTTCACTTAATAGTTCTGGAATGGCTTGCAGAATGATATGGGGACTCAGGTTCTTCTAATAAAATCTTTTCACCCTTAGACTGGTAGACAATCAGAATAGACAACACAAGTTTTGGAGTATATGCTCTGATCATGAATCCTTGATTTTGTTGGTTCTTGGGAGAAGCATATCCCTCTCATCGAGTTCTCCTATGATAAGAGTTTCCTAGAAATGATTCAGATGGATCCTTTTGGTAGGCTATGTCATTCACCCTTGTGCTGGAAAGAGGCCGGTGAGGCAGCCCTACTAGGTCCTCTTATCATATAGGAGACTTTAGAATAGTTCTATCTAAACATGAAGTGTATGACTATCGCTCAGTCTAGAAAGAAATCTTATGTCGATCGCCATCGATGACCTCTTGAGTTCGAGGTTGGGGATCCATTTTTTCTTCAGCTATCACCTAGGATAGGACATAAGTGGTTATGGAAGCAGGGAAAGTTGTCTCCTCATTACATCATGACATTTGAAATTATAGAGAGATTCGGGCCGGTAGCTTATCGGTTGACAATACATTAGAGGTTTCATTCCATGCATGACATCTTTCATGACTCAAAACTTCACCAATATCATGTTGAACTATCTCATACCTTTGATCCTGATGAAATTGAGTTAGAAGTTGATGATACCATTGAGGAGTATCTAGTACGCATCGTTGACTAAATCACGAAGGCCCTATGAGGCAAGTCTATCCCTCTCATACAGGTGCTATAGCAGCATGGCCGATTATAGGATGATACTTAGGAGAGGGAAGCTGACATACATGCCCAATGGCCAGAGATACTCTCAAACAGTGTTTCCTTTCCCTTGGAAGGAGAACTCGGGGGGGGGGGGGAGTTCTTTAAGGGGGTAATACTGAAAGAACCTCGTTTTCACTCAGGAATCAATCCTTTAATTTTTGTTCTAAATATTCAATTTGGACCTAATGCAGATTCTTAATGAGTTATTAATGGTTCAGAGGGTGTTTGGGTCTTGTTCGGATCCCGAAACCCATCTTTTTGGAGGAAAAAAACTATGTGAATAGCTTCGAGTAAACCGTGTGGGATTTCTGAACAATTTTCCAAACCATCTGGGAGGTGTTTTTTCATATAGTGGAACCTTGCACGGTTGGTGCACGACCATGTAGCCAAACCATGTGAATGCCACTTTTTACCAGGTAACCATGCATGGGTGGAACATGGTTAGATCAAACCGTGCGGAGGAAGACTTTTCAGGTAGAACCTTCTTTCATGGTGTGCACATGGTTTGAAAAACCATGCGCTGGCTAAAAACCTATGTAAAATGTCCAAAATGCCCTTAAAGATCTATTGATCCTCCTCCTTCCTCCTAATCTAAGAACCAGTAGGATTTTCCTCCTTTTTTACCCATTTGGAGGTTTTTGAAGGCCAAATTTAGGGATCAAGATATCTCCTTCGTTCGACATCTGATCGATCTTCCATTCATTAGGTTGGATATGCAACAATAAGTACCTAAGTCCTCTTTATCTATTATTCTTCTCTTTCACTATTGACCTAGATATCTTCATATTAGTGTTTTCCCCTTTTCTTAGATCTACTCCAATCCGAGGCAAATCAATGGCTGATATCAAAGGAGAAGACACATATAACCCTGAGGTGGGTGGTCTATAACTCATCCATAAAGTTTATTATTTTGGAATGTTCGTTGGGGCCCACCAGTTTTGTTGGAAACTGTTTCTTAAATTAACATCCCATGATTGTACTTGTTAGAATCGTATAGTTATGGTCTTTCTAAATATGTGATTATTTGTTAGTGGTTTCACCCACAACTCAATCCGCCTCATGTCAAAGGTTATGCCATAATTGGGTTTTTAGTGTTTTGGAATATTTGAGCCATTGTTCAGCTGGGACTTTACTTGACCTTTCTATAGTTGAGTCTTCTTATTATAAATGTCTTGTTATTACTAAGAATTTAATAATGGAATATACCATGTATGCTAACCACTTGACCTACATAAGGTAAGTCCTTTCAAATAATTGTTAAATGTGAAATGGAAAGTATACTAAGTATATAACATGTCATTAATAAAAGAGATTTAATAAAGATTAAATGTCATAGTACCCCTTTCCATGTTTATGGAAGGTAGCATAGTGAACCTCTATAATTGATTATGCATTAATGGATAACTAAGACTTGATTAAATGGTTGCAACGTTACTTGGACTATCCACACTAATGAAAGACAAGGCTTGGACCAATAAATAATTGGTTTCAACACTATATGAACTATCCACAATAATGGAGGGAAAGACTTGAACGAAATGAATTACTACATGATTACAATATCAAATAGTAATGGAATGACTAGAGCTCACCTCAGATTTTGAGAGGAGAATACCTTGGGTCTCGAGAACCCCATTCCGATTCAAGGATATGGTTTGCTTAGGTTGATAACCACCTAGACACCAATTAGTGTTTATTCCTTAGATGACCAATATACTACTATTGGGTCTCTTTCTTTATTATAGGACACATCAGATACACTCCTTGGATCTTGCATCGACTAGTAGGTGCCATGGTGAAAGACCATAGGTTCATGTCTTTACTTATCCCCATTTTACCTTGGTCGATCACTTTGGACTTGGTAGGAACCTTATTGTGGAATGGCTTGGATTATTCTTCTTATATTACACTCTTACACCTTAGCTAGACTCAGGTACTATTGAGTTAGATTTTCATGAGTTTACGTTACCTTGGGTTTTACACTAGAACTCCCTCACTGGATATCAGTGTCTTGTTTCCTCATTACTTCTTGGGAGCATAACTACTTATACTATCCCGAGGTGATGTCATTGTTGGATATGCCTCATGTGACTTATTAAAATTAATGGTAATTGTTTAATTAATGAACTTGTTATATTTTTAGACATCAGCTAAGGGCTGAAGCAAGTACTTGGTTATTTAGTTATATTGTACCACTTGCTTTACTTTACATATGCATTCATGTACACTATTATATTCCATTACATGGGCCATATGTTATAGAAACCGTTGATAGTGGCACCCTAAGATTTATCTTACACCCTCTCTGAGCACCATTTGGTACACAAACTATATTACATGGTTGCATGTGTTGACAAAGTGAAGCATTCATATTACAATACATGATTGTGTGCTAATAAGATGGAGCTTTATAAAAGGTGACCGAGTAGAATCTCGAGATGATTGGAGAAGACTTTCTTTTATTTTACCTTGTGGAACATGTTATGCCTATTGTCTTGTATCCATGATTTTCTATTTTTTAGTGACATGACATTATATCATCACTACTCCAGTTGATACAGTTATTGTTATTCTGGATTATCTATTGCATCAGTTTTCTTCCGCTGTTTATTTATATTGCTTATGTTTTTTACTATTCCATTATATTCCTTTTGATGTGACACACTATGATAATGATCGAATAGTCTTTCCATAGACACACACTAGGCCCTCATTTATAGTCATCAGCCTCTGGCATTCGGAAAGATGTGATTGAGGCCATGTGTCCCACCGGTCTTGGGGAACCCATTAAGTGGCATTCGGGTTTGGGTCGTCACATAGCATTTTCCAATTCCTATGTAGCATCTTCAAGTATGTGAATTATAAAAAAAACCTTATATTTTTGAGTTACATTATTCTATAAAACATTATATGTATAATCAATAATCTATATGGGTTTATATTCAAAAGAGAGGCCCTCTTCCATCTAAACTAATTTTGGGCTCAAAAAATGAGATGAATCTGGCACATACATTCTCGACATAGAAAATGAAAAAAAATTATACCTGAGATAAAATTGAATGAAAAGATACTCGATAATAAATTGGCACAACTTCTATAGGATTTCAAAAGGTATAAGGAAACATGGAATCATATTTCCTTTCTTGCAAAAAAACATAACACTTTTTCAAGGAGATATTTTAAGGAAAATGATCACCTACCATGAAAGATAGGTATTTCCTTCGATTATTTGCATAAGCTTTCTGCCTATTATGAGCCAACCTCATGTGTTTCTAGATCATATTTACTTTCTCATCCACATATTATACCAATTATCTTCCTATAAACATCCTTTCACCAGTATCATCCAAAAATGGTGGAGTTTGACACCAATTTCCATATAATACCTCAAAATGTTCTATATGTATATTGTAATGAAAGCTATTATTATTTAAAAACTCAACTAAATAAATATGTTAATACCAACATCCATGGTAGTCTATTGAACAAGATAAAAGAATATCCTATAAGGTTGGAATTTCTCTCTCAGTTCATCCATTATATTGAGGATGAAAGGCTATGTTGAAACGTAATTTAGTTCCCAATAATTTTTGAAGGCCTTTTCAAAAGATAGAAGTAAACCTAGGATCACAGTAATATAAAATGGAGGGAGTAACTCTGTATAACTTGAAAATATATTTGAGGTACATTTAAGAAAAATGATCTAGATAAATACTATCTTGAATAGTAATAAAATGTATAGATTTATTCAACCGATCAATAGTAACCTGAATCACATTGTTACCTAGAAAATTCTTTAGTAGACCTACCATGAACGCCATGGATATGTTGTCACATTTCCACTCTAATGTTGGAAAATGATGACTCATCACCTTTGGTAGTTTTCTATATACATTAACCTATTGAAAAGTCAAACATTTCATTCTAAATCTGCAATATGTCTTTTCATTTCATCCCACCATTAGTACTCCATAAGGTCTCTATACATCTTAGTGATGCCATGATAAACTAAAATGGAGAACTATGAGCTCACTTAATAATTATTTAAATATATAGGAATCCCAAATAATACATAATATATTTCAAAATTTCATGAAAAAAACATTATCAACATTAAACATGAGAAATTTACCTTTATTAACAAGTTATACTTTTCACTATAACTCACAGTATTCCTTTTACACTTTCGTAATTTAGTCTGAGATAAATGACTGGACGGACACCTGAAATAAAACAAAAGAATTTCCTGCACCAAAAACATCCAAGTAAAAATTAATCAAATCGTTAATGAAGTTTTCATGTTAAAAATGTAACATGGTAAGTGTAGCCTGATATTTTTTACTAAAGGATTCCTCAATTTTGTTTTCTTCTCTAGGATACTAAATTATATAGAAATTGTAATCCTTTATTAGTTATAGCTATCTTCTCTGCCTAATGTTCAATTCATTTTGAGTAAATATATACTTAAATTAATTAGTGAGTATATATTTCTCATATATATAAATATAAATGATGCATCCAAATTTTTAATGCGAAAACCACAATAGTTAATTCCAAATATTGTGTGGGATAATTTACCTCATGAGGATTCAATTGTTTGGAAGAATAAGAAATTACCTGATCATCCTACACCAGAACACAACCATGTACATTGAGTGAAGGATCATTGTAGATGTTGAAATAATCATTTCTAAAAGGTAGGTCTAAAACTAGAGAATTCACCAATCTTATTTTTCTTTCCTAAAAAATCCTAGTATTCTGTCAAAATAAATTTAACCCATTTATATGTTAACTTATGTAGCATGAAAGATAACAGTGAAAATTTCTTTACAATACATCAGTAATAAATACTAATATAAGAAAATAAAAAATCTTAGAAAACAATATAGGTCTTGAAAATTCACCAATAATTTTTTTGGAAGGATCAACGATTATGCCATCCTTATTGGTAATGTTCCCAAGCTAAGAAATCTATTGTAACCAAAAAATGAAATTTTCTAAATTTTATGTATAAATTATTTTCATGGAAAGTTTTTAGAACAATCTTTAAATATTTTTCATGATCCTCCTAAAATTTTGAAAACACCATATTATCATCATTAAAATGACAAAAAACATATCCAAATATTCACAAAATATTCTACTCATAAGATCCATAAATACAGAAGGGACATTTTTAAAAACAAATGGAATAAAAACGAACTCATAATTCCCATATCTAATATAGAATTATATTTTCATAATTTCATTCCCCTTCACCTTCAGCTGATGGTACCCGAATCTCATGTCATTATTGGAAAAATATTGAGCTCCTTAGTGCTGACCAAACAAGTAATCGATATGAGTAAAGTGATACTTATTCTCGATAGTAATTTTTTTCAAAGATCTATAAGAAATGAAAATACTCATGTAACCATTCTTATTTTTAACAAAAAAATAGGATTAGCTCATGATGAAGTGATAGGATGAATGAAAACTTTATCAAGAAACTCCTGTAATGACTTTCTCAATTCTAGAAGTTCTACTTGAGCCATTTAATAAGAGTGTTTAGAAATTATCATAGCATGATTAACTAATTAAATGGTAAATTTATATTCTCAATCAATTATAACACTAAGAAACACATTAGTAAAAAAATATAGGTATTCATTTACTATTGGAACATCATTAATCTATACATTTATCTTATTTTCGACAACATGTGCAATATAACTTTCATTTCCATTTTTAACAGTTTTTCATCTTCTTGATATGATATCAATGGTATGGGTTCATTCTTGTATTCAAACCGAACCTCTTTATAAATGAACAAAATATTTATATCTACAATCAATATTAACAGGGTAAACATAAATACAATCCATACGTATAATAACATTAAACTCTTCTAAGGTATGAATAACAACTTCTGCAGGTAATTCCTTTCCATAGACAACAACATGAATATTATTATAATGTTTTTACCTTAATATTTCCATATGTGTATTTTCCACAAGTTTTGATTTCATTTATTTAGGTGAAATTTTTAATTTTCTATAAAATATATCAGAAATAAAGGAATGTGTAAACCTCATATCAAACAATACATTAGAAAAACCTGAGTAAATAAACAAATTTCCTCATATAAATTCATTGGATAACCCAAAATATTATAAAGTAGTCGCAAAGGATTTCACTGAATTTTTCTACTTATAATCTAGATTCTTCCCATTATTTAGATCTTTCTTTAGGACGGTATTTTAATAATAACTCTTCTCACCACATTTAATACACTTTATAGTATTCTTATCAAAATACCATCACTATGATATTTTATATTTCAATTTTGGGACATATGTCCTAACTTACCACATAAGAAATACTTACCAAATTTGTTATGGAATTACCCTGGGTGCTTTTTACCACACATCCCACAAACTAGAAATGGTACTTTCCCACCTTCAGATTTATTTGATTGATTCTTACCCATTTATTTCCATAAAAAACTTTTCATCTCTTCTTGTTAAAGTAAAAATGGTCATTAGAAAAATAAATTTTTACCATATCAGTACATCAAACAAGTTTCTCATATATTTTGAATTAACCAGTGGAAAAATATATAACACCCTCAGATTCTTTGAATTTGTTTTATAATTAATTTATCTTTTTGGATATTTTTAATTTCATAAAATAGTAAAGATAGTTTATTTTATATTAAAGTGTTATGTTTGGTTTGTGTTATACACAACACCTACTTAATTATGAACTAAACACAATATAAAATCTTTCTTTATCTACATGTAACACTAAGGTTTTCTTCAATTACATGGAATAATGACTTTTCTTGATGGCTTGTGTAACACACAAGATCGAGTTTTACTGAACAATATCATATAATTATAATGTTATTACTCAATATAATAAGATATAACCTAAATTTTAAATTATATTTTATGAGTAATATTAACTAATTTATGAAAATAAACTATTTTAAACACATATAATATGAATTCATAGGTTACTAATTAATTAGAAATGAATATGAAAATAGATTGAATATAAAGGGAAATATTATTATTTTTTTTGGTCACAAAGCTATTTTACCTAATAAATAATATTAATCACAATTATTGAGTGATATTAATGTATTATATTTGTTATATATTCAATAAAATAATTTTTATATTCATCCAATAGATTTTATAGACCTAATGTAAGAACAACCCCAATTTTATGCTTTAAAACCAACATTTTTATTAAGGCATTTTATCCCTTTTAATGTTGAACCCATTTTAAATTGAAATTTTGGAACTTTTAAAGATGTAATTTGAAAAACTAAACTTCATAATTGAAATAGGAACATAATAATTAGTTTAAGTTAAATGTTTCGTATTTTTATATGAAGTTTCATTTTTAATGAATAGTAAAAAATACTGAATTTTAGTTCAAAAATGCTTCTTCATCAAATTTATTTATAGGGTTAAATTATATTTTAAATTGGTTTAAAAGGTTAATTACATAATATTTTTATCAATTAATCCAATCTGGGTAATTGAACTAATTTTACATTGAAATTTGATATAAAAAACATAACAAGCTTTTGATCATTTTTAATTTAAAACCCCATAGTGTCGTCCCATCAATGGGATTAAATTTAAATTAATTTCAACCACTTAAGTGAATGTAATTTGGAAAAATGGATTCCATATTTAGAATCATAATAATTTATAATGTATAATAAGGTGAACTTAATTTTTTACCAAAAATATTAGTGAATGTAATTAAAATCAATTACATCAATTAACGTAAATTTAAGCTTAACTATAGACTGAACCTTAAATTTAAGACCCATGATGACATATAAACTTGTCCAGGAGACATTGTATGACCATATTTTTACCTTTTACTCCATTATCATAAATTGAATCCATTATTGGATCCACTATTCATGTGAAAAACTAGTCTGGAATTCCTTTGTCAAAATATCACATGAGTGCCACTCATCCTCCACTATAAAAAGGTATCCTTCCCTCCAATTCTTCACACCTATAAAACCACTTAGTTTTGTCGATGATATAATAAAATATCCACCAAAAAAACCCTCCCTTCCTCATTGAATCCTCCATTTGGGAAGAATGTCTTCCAATGAATCCCTTAGGTGCAAACCAAAAGGATTTACCTAATTAAGAGGTAACACCCTCCCACAAACTCCTTTCTTTTATTTTCATTCTGAACTCCCTCATCTATTTTCTACCATGAAAATATAAGAAAATATTATAAAAAATATACTATTATTTTTTTATTTTATGTGTTTTACCTACACTTAGACACACATATATTTAATGAGTAACATACATAATGTGTATGTGTACGACGAACTACCACCTCACTAAACATTGATTGTTCATTATTCCTTCACCATATTTCATGGTGGGAATTATGATGGAAATTATTTATATATGTTATATATTATATTTATTATGTATTTATGATTCATGAATCCTTTTCTAACATATATCTTTATACATTCCATTTGGTGTTAATACGGTAACTTTATTTGAGAAAGTGTGGATTATTTCCACTGAAAACGATATGACACGTTCACACACTACATAGAACATATTAAGGATGTATTTAGTGAACCTATATAATATATATGATATAATCATGATACTTTAATAATTATATATATACATATATATACATATATTTCATTTACATTTTTTCTTTCAATATGATAATTACAGGGCTAGAATGAGGAGTGAACTCAGTTCAGTATTATAGGGCTGAAATAAGGATTGAAATTGGTTTAGTAATATAGGGATAGAATGAGGATTTAACTATGATCAGTAATATAGGGCTAGAATGGGGTGTGAACCCAGTTTCTTAAATTACTTCTTCCACTAAAATGGTCTTGGAAGTGATGCCTTGACTATTATGGAAATCATATTACATCCATATGTGTTTTCCATAATTCCATGTTTTATTCATATGTTATGATTTCATAGATTATGTTCTTTATTTCATTATGATTCATATATTATTAAAATCCATGATTCGTTTTTATGATCTTTGATATGTAGGGTATTATCTTCAAATGTTTTGTCACATTTTCATACTCATATGCTCATGTTTATGCATACATGCATCAGTTTTTTACCTTTAATGGGCATCTGTTCTCACCAATTTTTATGTTTCCTTCCCCAGGTTATAAATATATATTTATTTTATGATATATATAAGAGGGGTTCTAGTCTTAGAGAACCTAGTGGTAGATAATGTATCTCGATCATGTACCAAGGATTATGTTTCCATGAATCCAAATGCACTAGACTAATACGGTCTCTAGGCATCTGTTTGTATAATGTTTAAAGTATTCTGAAAAAGTGATGTAATTTCTATGTATGGAACGTTTGGGTCATTAGAGTTGGAATTATAGAAAAGTTTTAGTTATCCTTATAAAGTAAACGATAAAACTTTAGTGATATCCCTAGGTATATTTCTAAGGATATCTTTAAGGATGTCTCTAAGGATAAGTATAAATACGAGTAGATGTTTAGGAAAATGTCTTATAATTTTGTTAAAGGATATAGTGAGTAGTTTCCTATAAATAAATACTTATCTAGATACTAAAAGTGTATGTGGATTTGGCACAAATAAACCTAGGGGTAACAAATCTGACAAGATGTTCTGAAACTGACAAAGGGTAATCTGGTACTCAACAACATGCCTTACTAAAAAACTGGTTTGACACTCTTGGGGGATATACTTTGGGAATCAACAAAACACATTATGAATCATCATGAAGTATTTAAATACATTTTTCCTATGAATAACCTTGGATGAACCTAGGGTGTCATATATTAAGGAACCTGCCATGATTTAGACATATTATAAGTAACTATTTTCCTAAATATGTGGTTTTCTTCTATGATAATGAATTCTCACACTATGATTCAGGTTTTAGTCAATGGAGGGAATTGAAAGGAACTATATTAACATTAAATATGATGGATGATTTTATAATGATATGTCATGTGGGAAGATCACTGGATTGAATGATATTGTTTTCATGCCTAATTATTTTTCATAGAACATGATTACCAATGTGTACCTTAACCAACTCTTAGACTCCCAATGGAAGAGTAATAAGTAGTTCGTTGAGAGTTCAGGTAATGGAGACCATAGAGGAAAGAAAAATAGGTTTCATATGAGTTAAGAATGTGGAGAGAATCACCTAAGTTAATGTGTTAGAGGAAGAAGAAAATGTTTTGACTATAGAAAATACGAACACAAAGCAAGTGACTATAATGAAAAAAAGAAGAGTTCAATTAAAGAAATGGATGAGAATATGGGCCTCCCAGAGACACTATCAATGGAAAGTGTTCTATGTGCATAATAAACGATAATTATGAAACTTAATGTCCCAAGAGGAAAGCTCCTGGATAGAATAAAAAACATTGTGTGAGTAATGGTTACATTACTGATGATGAAAAGACTGCAGATGAAATGTAAAAGTAAGAAAGTATTAAATAATAGGATGAGGTATCCATCTTATAGATTATGCATTCAGTGTAATAATCAATGTTTTTATTTATTTGGATTCAAAAATTATGTTATATAAATGATGAAATATACAAGGATTCTATACTTATTTTTTCACTTGGTATTTACAGGTTTATGTTGAATGTTTTTGATGGACTGGTAATGTGATTTAATGACAATGTGATATTTTAACTAAGGTAAGAGAACCCTTAATATGTTATTTGTGTTAAGATAATGTTGTTTTGATAAAGATATGTTTGATATGGATAAGTAAATTACACGGTACTGATTACCATGGATCTAAGAAATAACTTGTTGACTGGTGGTTTATACTCTCATTGATGAAGTTTACAACATTTTTTGCATTTAAGGAATAGATCCAATATACTTTGGAATAAAGAATAATTCATGTTTTCAATCTGTATTTATGGTAATTCAGGTCATTACCCTGTTTCAAGATAATACTGGATGAATGTATTCACATATTTATAATGTAACAACCAAGATCTAATTTGTGATATATGGGGGATTGATGTTAGTCTGATTTTGTGACTGTCTTTCTACAGTTTTGGATATTCATCTATAAGAATGGTTATAAGTTTATGAATTTATGGAAATTTTATGTTAAGATTCAAATGAAGTTTGTGAGATTAAAGTATTATCTCACCACAATAACATTACTTTATATTTTTTAACTTTTTCTAACCAATTTTTTTATAGTAGCTGAAAATATATGGAAAGACTTATCAGGGATCTCATGGTCTATTAATATGAATAACATATTAACCATAATTTTGTGAAATGAGAGATGAAGAAAAAGTTGACCAAGGAAAAAAATGTTAATGTTTTGATAAAATCATTTAAGGATATTTTTTCATGAAACATCATCAAATTTAGGAAAAAGGACCTTGAAACCAAAAATGTTATCCTAGTACCTTCATTTCTGATGAATCAAATGTCCCCTTAGATCATCACATATTTATGGATTTGTGATTGTTAACTGTTTTGTAACTATGTATTCTCTATCACACTCCATCAGAACATGATAGTTATATTTCTCTTCTATATCCATGTTTTCACTTTCCACATATGTTCTTCTATGTGGAAACATATTATATATCACTTTGGGTAATCATTATGGTTCCAAATTTCCCCTTTTAATGGATGTTTTAGTATTTATTTTTATAATGTGGGTTTATATGAATGGAACTTTCAAGTATTAAACATTTTATAACCTAGATAAATTTTGAGGGAGAAATTCCATTTCAGATAGGTAGAATATAACACCCCAATATATTGTGAATTATCTTTTTGAATTAATTTAACCCTTTTGATATTTTTCATTTCCAGAAACACTAAAGATATATTATTTTATATTAAATAAATATGTTTGGTTTGCATTATACACAACACCATGTTAATCCTTAACTACACGCAACATAAGATTTAGCTTGATGTAAATATAACACTGAAGTTATCTTGCATTACATGAAACGACAACTTTCCTTAATGTCCTGTGTAACATGCAAGACTAAGTTTTACAGAACAATAGTATATCACTAAAATGTTATTAATTAATATAATAAGTTATAACCTAGTTGTTAAATTAGAGGTTATAAATATTATTAACTAATTTATGAAAATATATGGTTTACACAAATATTATATGAATTCACTGCATACCAATTAAATATAAATGAATATGAAAACTCCTTGAATATAATGGAAAATATTATTATATTTATGGACATAAAGTTTTTTTACCTTAATAAATTAAATTAATTACAATTAGTGATTGATATTAAAGTAATATATATGTTATATATTAAATAAACTAATTTTTATATTCATCTAATAGATTTTATTGACATAATATAAGAACAAACCCAATTTTATGCTTAAAACCCATTATTTATATTAAGGTATTTTTTCGCCTTTTAATGGAGATCTGATTTTAAATCCAATTTATGAAACATTATATATTTATTATATACAACTAAACTTCATCTTGAAAATGGGAACATAATAATTAGGTTAGGGTAATTTTTTGGTATTTTTCTGTAAACAATCATTTTTTAAAGAATAGTGAAAAATAATGAATTTTAGTTCAAAATTTCTATTTTATATAATTTATTTATAGGGTTAAATTACATTTTAAATTGGTTTAATAATTTAATTAGATAATATTTTTATTAATTAATACAATTTAGGTCATTTTAACCAATTTAACATTGAAATTGGATATAAAAACATGGAAAATTGTTGATCATTTTTACGTTCAAAATCCGCATTTTCATCCTATTTATAGGATTAACTTTAAATTAATTTATGCCACTTATATGATTGGAATTTAGAAAAATGGATTTCATATTTTTAATCAGAAAAAAATATAATTTATAATAAGTCCAACCTAGTTTTTGACCAAATTTATTAGTGATTGCAATTATAATTAAAAGTGTCACTTGACTTGTGAAAAATTTGTATGGAATTACTTTGTCAAAATACTACAAGAGTGTCACTCCTCCTCCACTATTAAAAGGCCTCCTCTCCAACACTTATTCACACCTCTAAAACCACTTAGGATCAAAAAATATCTACTAAAATATCCTAAAAACAGTGCTAGATTCCTCCTTGAATCCTCCCTTTGGGAATAAATTCATCTAAGGAAGACCTTTAGTACAAACCAAAAGGATTTACTCGATTAAGAGGTAACACCCTCCCTCAAACTCCATTATTTTATTTTCGTTATCAAATCCATCATCTATTATTATAACATGATTGTATAAAAACACTAGTATCCTTAATAGAATAGGATATGTTATCTAATGTTTCGACTTACACTTACACACAGACCCATCTAATGGGTAATGAACATACTGTTTATGTGTACGGTGAACTACTACCACACTAAATAATGGTTGTTCATTTTTCATCTGCCACCTCTCATAATAGAATGTTTGATAGAAACTCTATATATATATATATATATATATATATTATATTTATTGTTTATTTAATATTATTTAGTACTTTTTCAACACATATCTTTATACGTTCCATTTGGTGTAAATATGATAATTTCATTTGAGGAAGTGTGGACTATCTCCCACTCAAAGTGATATGACTAGTTCAAAAAATATATAGAATGTATTAAGGATGGATTCAGTGAAATTATATGATATATATGATATAATAATTCTAATGGAATAATGATATATGTACATATATATACATACATGTCATTTATGTTCTTTTTTTCAATACTACAAATTAATAGAAACAACGTTCATGTGTATGTATGGCATACTGTCTCCATGAATAGTGTATCCCATATCATACTTCTATATTATATATATTCTTATAATAATCATATAATAAAATTAAATGATATTTATATATTTTTTTATATTCTTTAAATAATGTTTTATATGTAAGGAAAAAAATATAACAAATTATGATACATGCGAAAAACAAAGAAAATATTATCTGATGTGAAACCTTAATATAGAATTGTTAAAAAGTATGTAATATAAGGTAATAATAAAACCATATATGGTATTAGATATAATAATATGGTTATTTAATATATTTATATTAAATTTAAATTTTTTATACAGGAGGTATTAACGGTTTAAATGAGATTCAAGACACAAGGTAACAAAATTTTATATCTCTTTTTATTTCCATGTGATACATATTTTTTTCACCACTCATTCCATTTGTGTGGTTTATATAATTGAAATGGATGAATTATATTATTATTATAATTAAACATATGGGAATTTAAATATCAATGTTATGATCTTTATTTCATTGGGTTTATGTTTCAAAAGTTACCAGATCGGTAAATTAATTTTGTCTCAATTTTCCTTCTTTGAGACACATGTCCTGTTATGAACCTATATTTGTTCACAAGGTCTATATAATTCCATTAAAATGTTATATAATGAATATAATAATTTTCATGATATTTTATGCTTCATGTAATTTTATTTTCTTAATTGTGTAGTATGTTTCAAAGTTACCAAGTGGTAAGATTTTATTGAAACAATCTAATTGATTTTCTTAAATGTGTAGTATGTTGTCTCATTAAAGTAACTAAATAACTTGTGCCATACTCAACACTGAGTTCGAGTGCACCACAACTTACCAAACTAACCATTCAAAAAGAGGTTATAAATAGTATTAACTGAATTTTGAATCTTATACACTCTATATAATTTTAATATCCATATTATGTATTTATTAGACATAATATAAGAACAAATTTATTTTTTCAGATAAAAGAAGTATTTAAAAAAAATGCAATTTTACCGCCTTTTAATGGAGAAACTTTTTTAAAACCAATATTTGAAACTTTTATATATTCAATTTAATGAAATTAAATTCTTCTTTAGAAGCAGGAAATAAAAATTTAGTTTGGATAATTTTTTGTACTTTTTTGATAACTTTCATATTTTGATGAATAATAAAAAATACAATGTTTTAATTAAAAACAACATTTTTAATCAAAATAATTTATAGTGTTAAATTATGAATTTGAAAGGTTTTGAAGTATAATTAGATTATATTTTTATCATTTAATACAATGTAGGTAATTATAAGCAATTTCACATTTAAATTTGACAAAAACACATGTCAATCTTTTGATAGTTTTTACTTTTTAAAAACCCGCTTTTTGGTTTTGATAATGGGAATTAATTTTAAATTAATAAATGAAACTTCTATGTTTTGAATTTGGTAAAATAGACTTAATTTTTTAATTTATAATATCAAAATTAACTTAGGGTAATTTTTTGGTATTTTTCTAAAAAGTTTCAAATTTTGATTAATAGTGAAAAACACCGTGTTATTATTTAAAACCGAATTTTTATTTAAATAATTATTTATTTTATTTAAATTTATTTTAAGTCAATATATATATAATACCTATATAATTTCAATATAATTCATTGGAGTCATTTTATAATAAAATTATATGGATAAAATTTTATTGAACCTTTTAACCTCTTTTACCCACCATCTAGGCACGTACAAAAATTTGCATAAAACATAATTTTACCACTTATGTGAGTTGAATTTAAAAAATCCGAGAGACACGGATAATATCAGTAAGTAAACTTTGGTTCAATAAGATGAAAATAATTTTTGGTGAATTGTAACTTTTGACTTTTATTTACCATAGTTAAAAGTAAATAGGGTAATTAGAGGTAAAAATGATATCATAATTACCCTAAAACATATCCTAATTATATTGGATAAGTATAATTTGACCCAAAAAAAACGTTAGGAATAAAATATGATCCCATTTGGTCCACATGGATTAGATTAGGATATTTATTATTATTTTATTGAAAGAAGGGTTAAAAGAGTTAAATTCAATGTTTAATAACTAAACCATTTTTAATACAGGGTTACACACATTATAAATTCGACTATAAATATTAATTAGAAAGATAAAAATATTTCCTACATAATGGTATTTTATTTTTAATTTTTATACATAAATAATTTAATTTATTTTTGACACAATGATGAGGCAGTAATTACCTTATTAATGGAATATTAAAATAATTGATAGTATAAATATCCAAATAAATGTAAATTGAGACTTATGATGAATTAAATTAATTATTTAGGTTAATATTACATGTTAGGATTGGTTAAATAAATTTTATTTGAAGTGATAAAGTTTTTATTCCTTTCAAAAAAATAAAATACTAAATTGTGTCAAAATTGACATAATTGAGTATTTAAAACAAATACTATATTATTAATTTATATAATATTCGTAAAAATCTAAGGTTTATCCAAATGACTTAGATAAGGTTATATATATTAATAATGAACCACATGGGGTTCTCTGGTCTTGTTATAGTAAGTTTATTAACCATATAATATAAAAATACAAAGAGACATGGTAAATGTCAAATGATTTAACTAAGAGTTAAATCTAAAAGATAAGTATAATATGATGACCTAAACCAGTCTAAAACCTATTGGTTGAGAGGGTTTCAACCCATCCCCACCTTTTACATGACTGAATTCATTTTTTATCCCTTAGAAACCGAACATTATTTTATTATAAAATAATATTTCAAGTTTTTCCTAAAGTGACCCTCACCTCTCTTAAAAAAGGGAACTTTCCCTTCTCTCAAAATCACACCTCCAAAGCTATTTGGCTCGGCCAAACCTTGCCCAAATATCCTCCGAAATTCCCTCAAATAAACCTAGAGTCCGTAATTTTATCATAAATCCTACCTAAGGATCCCTTTTGATCAAATAAAAAGGAAGAACCCGAAGAAGAGGTGAATATTTCAACACCTCTCTCAACTTCTTTTCTTCTTCCACTTCTTCTTTATTCTTTTTTTTTCATTATAAAATAATAACTCCATTATATTATATATAATGTGATGTTATTAAAAATATTTTACCACCATATTTTTTATTCTATCGATCCAATTAATGACAAAGTCACCATACGTGCGTACGTACGACTTACCGTCTCCACGTCGTAGTGTAGTTTGTTATTCAAACACATCATTATTTGGATGGGTATAATAATGAGTATAAATGATGTAAATAATAAATATAACATGTTAATTATTCTTTATATATGATCTAATATCCAATTACATATGATTCCACCATCAATATATTGATATTGCCGCTCGTGCGTACGTACGGATTACCGTTTCCACGACGCGATGAGATTTATTTCCACATTCACCATTCAACAATGATTATAATATATATATTATTAATAAGTATGTAATATATAAAATAATATTTCTACTTAATATATATATATATATATATATATATCTTTGTGTGTGTGTGTACTTACATATATCTTATTCACTTATTTCCATTCAATACGATATGAAATGGAAACAACATTTATGCGTACGTACGACCTACCATATCCATAAATGGTGTTTTCCATTTCATATATATATCTACTATACATATTTATATTATAAATATATATGATATATAAATCATGTGTTATATTTTTGAAGTATGTAAATCATGATCTAAATGATACGATCAAGAATAACAAGTTAAAACACGTACGATAAAGAAAATTATTATTACCCAAAATATAAATTTTACATGGAAATCATTATTAAATTGGTATTATGAAGTCATAAATGATTCATGTATGATATTATAAATATTAATATGGTTCTGTTATAATTTAATAACATACTATGGTAATTATAAAGGAGGTTAAACGTACCCTCGACCAAATTAAAGTGCAAGGTAAGGTTTAATTCCTCAATCTCATTATTATCCAAGATTTTTTATATGTAAGTATTTTCTGGGAAATATTTATTATCCATGTCAAAGTTTCATTAAATTCCTTTCAAAATGATTATTTTAAGTTAATCTTTATCTAAATAAATAATTTTAAAATTTTTAAATATTTATTCTTCTAAATCTTTCTCATTAATGTCCATGTTTTGAAAATGGGTTTTAAGGATTTATTTATATGGACATGAATGTTTTTAAAATTTTAATTCATTTCAAAAGCTTCAAAGTGGTATGGGACACTTTAATTCAATTTTTTTTAAATTTCTTCCTTTCTAAATTTTATGACTTTTAAATGTTTTCATGAAAAAGGGATATTTCTCTCAAAGAGTTTTACAAATCATTTTCATCTATGTCAACATTGTTTGATGGATTTTAAACTTGTTTGAAGTCGGTTTATTATGATAAAAATATTTCATATTGTATTGAAGGTTTTGTGATATGTTTGAATGTGGATTTGTTATTTTTATACCATTCATGGTTTATATATAAAGTGTTGAAATTTTTTATGCTAGTTTTAATATGAATGTTTATGTTATGTTTATAAATTTTCATATGATGAATGCATTGGAATTAGTAATTGATGGGGGGAGTCCGCTATAGCTCATAAATGCATCGGTAGGTCTCATGAGACAAACTAGTGTCTTGGAACAAGGCCTTGATAAAATCTTATTTATAGTCTTGGCACAAGGCCTTGACTATGTGGTTATGAAGTCTGGCATTATGCATTCCATCATTATGAAATTGGCTATGGATATTTCATGTGATTATTCGATTAGTATAATATCTATATGAATAAGTAAGTGGTATTATTTGATCTATCTTTTCCATATTATGCTGACATTTAAGTTTAAAAGTATTTTGTTTTAGTTTTATACATCTTCTTAAATGTTTATGCTTATTTATGAAAGTTTCTTCTATATTGTTATTCTTACTGAGCATCTGAGCTCACCCCTTTCTTATGTTTTATTTTCCCAGGATTCCAAGAAGTGTATTATTATTGATTATAATGGTTAAGAGAGGGGATTAATGGCATTCTCAAAGAATTATTTATGATGTGTTAATTTTCAAATGTGTAATGTAACGTTCTTTTATGTAATATATTTTCCAAGATTCCTAAACTGACTGGAATTTTGAGATTTGATCCCTTGTGATCGTGCCAATGTATTAAAATAATGCACCGACTCTGGGATTCTGGGGTTGTGGTGTTATAGTTGGTATCCGATGAATTTTAGAAACAACCTTGGAAATAGATTTAGATAAACTCTGATTAGAGAACACTACCCTAAGATATACCTTGAGGATTAGTATAGAAGAACTTCATAGAATCTTGGTAATTTATCGATTTTATGAATTTTACAAGAAATACATCTCTGTTTGGATACGAGTAGGTAGAGGCGGCTCTGGCACAGATGTACCTAGGTGTAAAACTCAAGAACTCCGCTTTAAACAAGACTTTAATGGGAATTGGTGCATGACAATGAGTCTTACTGCACTCTTGGTTATGGCACTCCCAGGGGATATGCTTAAGACAATTCACATTTTCTTTACAACCCATTATGAATGATATATGATTATATACCTCCTCAAAGAAAACATTTTTATGATTATGGATTATATCCATAAACTATTAAATTTATGTTAAATGTTTTACAAGTTTGGAATTATATATTGAGATTCATAAACTAACCCAGTTTATTCCATTGTTTATAAATGGTTCCTAGTAGATGGAATGGGAACTCCAGCAATACGTATGATCCAAACATTAAGAAGGATCATATCTTCCATGATATTAAGCCAACATTTAGAAAAGAAATAGTATCCCACGTATTATCAGCATATGAAGAAATAGTATCATGTTTTAATAAGATAGGTAAATAATTCTCCGAGTCCTAAGGCTTTGAAGGGAGGCAAGAGAAGAAAAGGATGGAAGAGAGAACGATGGATAAAGGGAAGAGGGAAAAGAAGGATTTTCTCATATGTGATAATTGTGGAAAGAATCACCTTGGTAAATGATTGAAGGGAATGAGAGTTTGTTATAAGTTTGGATAAAAAGGAAACCAAGTACGTGATTGCAAGGGTAAGAAAAATGTGTGAAAGGTATAATTCTTCATCTTCAAGGATTTGGAACACTATATAAATCAATGTCCAAATCATAAGAGTATGCCCCAAATGATTCCATTGGATAATAATCTTTTTATGATAATACCACAGATGAAGAGGATTGACTATTATTCTTATTTTTTTATTAAATATTTATTTCATTTGAGTGTTGTATCAATGATATACTGGTTATATGAATTTTGGAAATAAATAAGGATTATACTATAGTACTATTTCATTGAGGATTTGAGATTATATGGTTCTAAGAAAAGTTACTCAATAGAAATATGATTTTTTTGGAAAATAAATGGTTGAAAGAATGATAAACCTTAATATGGTACTGATACCGAGGTAGTGATTTTGGAATAAGATATGATTGATTTGGATAATTTATATTGGATATTCCTTACTACCCTGTAACTGGTTAATGGTTTGTTTATTCCATCATTGTTGGAGTATTCAAATTTTTTGGATATAAGGAATATATCTAGTATTCTATAAGGAATAAGAGAGCATGAATGTAATCAATAAGGTTTTATGACAATTCAACGTGTTACCATGTTTTAAAATAATACATGATGAAGGTATTCACATGTTATTACGTGGCAAAAAGGATCTTCATTGTGTTTACCTTCCTTATTAAATTTGGACTGTGTGTTTGGATAGAAGTATTTTGGATAAGTCTAAAGGTTTGAATCAATTAAGTTTGACATATGATAATATTTTTAAGGTTAAATCATTTCTTAAGATTATTTTTGGATTTTCATAAAAAGGACAACCTGGAGGTCGGGCGACAACCTGTCATGTTCGATAAGGGCGCGAGACTTGAACCCCCAACCGAAGGGTGACAAGTGTTCATCACCTACCACTGGCCTATGTGATGTCTTGGTTTGAGTAATGTATTTGTTTTAAATAGTATAAAAAATGAATTATAAATTCATTATTTTTGGAATCCTATACAATTACGATAAATAGAATATTTTTAAATTCTATTATCTTTTGGAGTTAAAGGTGAGTTTGTTGTTGGAATTTTTTGAAGGTTGAAACTCTACTTATCAAATATAGTTTTTCCTCTTATTATATAAATAAATTAATTCTAAAACATTAGGGAAGGGATATTAAAACAAAAAACATGTTATCCTAATACCTTATGTTTTGTTGAACCGACGATATTTTAAATCATCATAGATTGATGGTTTTGAGACCCTCAATTTTACACTTGTTTGTGATTGATGATCTCAAAAACTCCCTATAAATATTTACATTTTCCCTCCAATTATGTCTCTAATTTACACCAATGTTCTTCTAATCGAGATCATAATTTGGTGGTGACTTTTTCATTTCTATTTCCCTCCTATTAAGACTAAAATTTATTAAACCAATTTTCAATGTGGGTTTTCAACAAAGGTAGTTTTCTATTTTTAACCTTTTTTTTTGATTTTTTTTTTCAAATTACGAGGAAAAAATTTGTTGAATGAGGGGAGACTGTAACACCCCAATATTTCATAGTATGTTATCTCATTAATGTAATTCAATAACTTGTGCTACACTCAACATCAAGTTCAAGCGCACCACAACTTACCAAACTTGCTGTTCAATAAGCGGTTATGAAAAGTATTAACTAAATTTTGAATATTATATACTCTATATAATTTTATAATTCATATTATGTGTTTCTTAGACATAATATAAGAAAAAATTTATTTTTTCAGATAAAAGAAGTATTTTTCAAAAAATGCAATTTTACCGCCTTTTAATGGAGAACCTTTTTTAAAACCAATATTTGACACTTTTATATATTCCATTTAACCAAATTAAATTATTCTTTAGAAGTAGGACATACAAATTTAGTTTGGATAAATTTTTGGTACTTTTCTGATGACTTTCATATTTTGATGAGTAGTGAAAAATACTATGTTTTAATTGAAAACAACTTTTTTAATAAAAACAATTTTTAGTGTTAAATTATGAATTTAAAAGGTTTTGAGGTATAATTAGATTATATTTTTATCATTTAATACAATTTTTGTCATTATAAGTAATTTCACATATTAATTTGAAATAAACACATGTCAATCTTTTGATAGTTTTTACTTTTTAAAAACCCTCCTTTTGGTTTTGACAACGGGAATTAATTTTAAATTAATAAATCCAACTATTATGTTTTGAATTTGGGAAAATAGACATTATTTTTGAATTCATAATATGAAAATTATCTTAGTGTGAATTTTTGGTATTTTTCTAAAAACATTCAATTTTTGATGAATAGTGAAAACACTGTGTTATTATTTAAAACCAACTTTTTATTTAAATAATTATTTATTTTATTTAAATTTATATAAGTCAAAATAGATATATAATACATATATAAGTTCAATTTAATTCATTGGAGTCATTTTATAATAAAATTATATGTATAAAATTTTATTGAACTTTTTAACCTCTTTTACCCACCTTCTAGGCATGTTAAGAAAATTTGCATAAAACTTAATTATACCGCTTCTGTGAGTTGAATTTCAAAAATAAAAGAAATACAGTTAATATAAGTAAGTAAAATGTGGTTCAATAAGATGAAAATACTTTTTTGTGAATAGTAACTTTTGACTTTTATTTACCACGGTTAAAATTAAATAGGGAAATTAATGGTAAGAATGATATCATAATTACTCTAAAACATGTCCTAATTATAATGGATAAGTATAATTCGACAAAAAAAAACCTTTGAAAAAAATATATGATCCTCTTATAATATAAATAATTCATTTTTTTAGCCATTAGAAACTGAAAAGCATTTTATTATAAAATAATATTTCATGTTTTTTTTAAAGTGACCCTCACCTCTCTTATAAAAGGGAACTTCCCCTTATCTAAAAAGTGAACCTCCAAAGCTATTTGGCTCGGCCAAACCCAGTCCAAATATACTCTCAAATTCCCTCACATAAACCTAGAGTCCTTTATTTGATCAGAAAGCTAACCTAAGGATCCCTTTTGATCAAATCAAAAGGAAGAACCCAAAGAAGAGGTAAATATTTCATCACCTCTTTCAAGTTCTTTTCTTCTTCCACTTCCTCTTTCGTTGTTGTTTCCATTATAAAATAATAAATCCAGTATCTTATATATAATATTATGTATTATAAATATGGTACAACCATATTCATTATTCTATCCATCCTATAAATGACAAAGTCACCATACATGTGTACGTACGGCTTACCGTCTCCATGTCACTGTGTAGTTTGTTATTCAAACACATCATTATTTGTATGGGTATAATAATCAGTATAGATGATGTAAATAATAAATATAAAATTTCAATGATTCTTTATATATTATATAACATCGAATTATATACGATGTCACAATCAATATAATGATATTGTCGCTTGTGCGTACGTACGGATTACCGTCTCCACGGTGTGATGAGATTCATTTCCACGTTCACCATTCAACGATGATTATAAAATATATATTATTAATAAGTATGTAATATATGAAATAATAATGATAATTAATATATATATATGTATTAACTTAGATATATCTTATTCACTTACTTCCATTCAATACGATATGAAAATGGAAATAGTGTTATTGCATACGTACGGCCTACCGTCTCCATAAACGGTGTTTTCCATTTCATATATCTATATAGTATACATATTTATATTCTAAATATATATTATATATAAATCATGTGTTATATTCTAAAATTATGTAAATCATGATCTAAATGATATGATCAAGAATAACAAGTTAAAACACGCACGATAAAGAAAGCGATTATTACCCGAAATGATAATTTAACATGGAAATCATTATAAAATAGGTAATATAAAGTCATAAAGGATTCATGTATGATATAATAAATATGAATATGGTTCTGGTATAATTTAATACCATACAATGGTCATTATACAGGAGGTTAAACGTATCCTCATCCAAAGGAATGTGCAAGGTAAGGGTTAATTCCTCAATCTCATTATTATCCGATATTGTTTATGTGTATGTATTTTCTAGGACATATTTATTATCCATTTCCATGTTTCATAAAAGACTTTTCAAAATGATTCTTTTAAGGTACTCTTTAACTAAAAAAATAACTTTAAATGTTTTAAATATTTATTCTTCTAAATCTTTCTCATTAATGACCATTTTTTCAAAATGGGTTTTAAGGATTTATTTATATGAACATGAATGTTTTTAAAATGTTAATTTCTTTAAAAGGTTTCAAAGTGGTATGGGACACTTTGATTTAAAAATTTCTTTAAATTTATACCTTTCTAAATTGTATAACTTTTAAATTTTTTCATGAAAAAGGGATATTTCTCTCAAAGAGTTTTACCAATCATTTTCATCAATGTCAACATCCTTTGATGGATTTTAAACATGCATGAAGTTGGTTTATTATGATACAAATCTTAAATATTTTATTGAAGGTTTTGTGATATTTTTGACTGTGGATGTGTTATTTTTTTTACCATTCATGGTTTATATATAAAGTGTTGAAATTTTGTATGCTAGTTTTAATACGAATGTTTATGTTATGTTTAAAACTTTTCATATGATGAATGCATTGGACTTAGTAATTGACGAGTGGATCCCGCTATAGCTCCTAGATGCATAGGTAGGTCTCATGAGACAAACTAGTGTCTTGGCACAAGGCCTTGACAAAATATTATTTATAGTCTTGGCACAAGGCCTTGACTATGTGGTTATGAAGTCTGACATTATGCATTCCATCATTATGAAATTGGCTATAGATATTACATGTGTTTATTCAACTAGTAGTATATCAATATAAATAAGTAAATTGTATTATTTGATTTATCTTTTCTATATGATGTTGAATATTATGTTTAAGAGGCTTTTGTTTTAGTTTTATACATCAACTGAAATGTTTATTCTTATTTATGAATGTTTCCGCTATATTGTTATCCTTACTAAGCATCTGAGCTCACCCTTTTCTTACATTTTATTTTCCCAGGATTCCAAGAAGTGTATTATGATTGATAAGCAAGGTTAAGTGAGGGTATTAATGGAATTATCAAAGGATCATTTATGTTGTTTTTATTTTCTATAGTGTAATGTAACGTTCATGTATGTAATCTATTTTCCAAGACTACTAAACTGATTGGTTTTTTAGGATTTGATCCATTGTGATCATGACAATGTATTAAAATAATGCACTGACTCTGGGATTCTGGGGTCAGGGTATTATAATCAATTGGTGAGATTGATCTTGAATTATTTTATTGGAGCCATAACTTCATCAACAATTTTATTTTTACAGAGATTTTTATTCCAAATGTTTCCTTTATCAAAATTTCAAGAAGAACAATTGATTTTAGAGTGGAAAAATCTTGGGGCCAGTCTTCTGTGTGTTGAGTTTCCTAGAAAGGGAGATTTATCACTCATATATTTGAGGTGTTATTCAATAAAGAGCTATGTAGGAGACATTATTTAAACTAGTAGATTAGAATTATTTAGTGTCCTACATGATCTTTTACTCCTTTATTTTTCTTCTATATATTAGTGAACTATATTTCTTTAGTTTTTCAGCACTGCAGTATAAGATTTTTTTTCTTTGTAATGATATTGTATTATCATTTATATTAGCTAAATAAAATCATAAAAAATATAAAAAATAAAAAAATAAAAAAATTGTTCATCTCCTCCACTACTTACGACAATGGAGTTTATTTTCAATAAAACCTTATAATTATTTACCTTCCTTCCCTTGGTTTCGACCTTGAACTGATGTGCTAGTGTAGGTCTATAAATAGTATTTTTAGGGTTGTGAAGACCTACAACTTCATCAATATTTGTAATTGTTTGTGGGGAAGGCATGAGTTGAGTATACAAGGGTTAAAAATATATATAAAAAATCATATATAAAAAAATATGCTAAAAAATCTATGAACATTTGCTTCTTGTGCTACGTATTTCAATTCTATTTGAATTTTTATGTGTGTTTAATATGAAACATTTTAAAAAAAATATGGAAATACATGAGCACTAGACTCTTCTATAACTTTATTATGTATGTTGTGACTGTTATGGGCACACTTCCTGAAAGTGTGTCTATAACCAGCCACAAAAAGATGCTTTCATTGAAGAGGATGAATACATTGAACCCAGTCCTGATAGCCTAGCTAAAAATGACATACTCAAATCTAAATTGTATTCTAGGATGGAAGGTTGGAACACTTGGTTTAATAAAGCCCATGAAATTCGACTTAAGGATTCTCAATATCAAGATCAAAGAATGAAAATATTAGAAAATATTCTCTTGGAATTAAAAATAAGTGTTAAAGATAAGGAAGAAGCAGAAATGAATGAAAAAGAAAGTGTTTATAAAATATTTGAAAATGGAGTTGAAGAGGAAAGTGTTAGTGAAACTGGGTAAAACCACTTTTACTTTGAAAAATATGATTTTGATGAACCAAAATTTGAAACAACCAACTCATTGAATAGAGAAACAACATTAAAGATCCTAAAAAGAACTTAACTGCTATTGAGTTGTACAATTCTGAAATTGAATTGAAACAAATTGATAAATATTTCTCAGTTCTTTTCATAATTCCTACTTTTGAAAAAAATCATTGTTTTAGGAGTTTTTAAAAGGAAATCACATGGGTTAAAAAGAAACTTGAAAATGAGAACCTTGATGTCAAATACTCTTCACCAAACTTTTTTGAATTTTTGAACACTGAACCTAAACTTGAAGTTGGAAATAATCTAGAAAATACTATTAAGCTGGATAATAAGGAATCTGAAAATTTTGAACTATAATTGAACAATTTTCTTCCATTATTTGAAACTGAAAACCCAAATATTTTTGAAATGATGTTAGAGGATAAATTTGATGGTTTTTTCTTTGAAGAAAGGTTCAATTATTAGCTTTCAATTCCTTTTTCTGAGAGTTATCAATTTTATGAATCGTGTGATGAAATGGAATGTATTTTGGTCATTCTAGAGAAAAAATGTGTAAATTTGAACAATCAAGAAATTAAATTTAATGAAGATGAATTAAACATTACTCCCACTAATTTGAACTTTTTAAAATACACTACAGATTTTGTTTTGTAAAGTAAACCTTTTTAACTCGAACTCGATGATGATGTTGAACACACACTTGATTTAGGCAGAGTTGATTTATCAGAAGCAGTAGATGTTGAGTGTCTATTAACTGATGAGGATCTGTTGGAAGAGGTTTACAATATTGCCAAACCAGAATCATTGAATGATAAAATAAACTCTCCTCCCTATTATCCACTTCTATACTCAACTTAGTCGGGTGATGAATCTTGTCATGATATTGAGAGTACTTTAGTAGAAGAGTTTCACTAGATTTCCAATGATTATAAAATATTTCATAACACTAATGATCCCCTTCTTGAACCTAATATTCAGAAATCACCCTCAATAACCCTTGTTCTTGATTTTGAGTGTGTTGAATTTGAGAGAGAAATTTTTGAGGAAAATGCCACACCCTTAGTAGAACCCAATTAATCACTTCCCTTTCTTAAGAATTATAATTTTTTTCGAATCTAAAACAATTCTATATGTGTATATCACTATACAAACAACTGTTAAAGGGTGTTTTTTGGGTACATTATAGATTTTTAGACTTCGATTTTTGTTTTCTTACACTTATGAGCACACAGAATTCATTCTTGTGTTAAAAAAATTATTCGAAACACATGTGGTGTTTCCAACTAAGGAAACCACATCCACCTAGTTAATATGGTTAGTTCTATTTGAGTCTGACTAGGGACTATAAATCTATCACTACATGGGAGAAAACCCATGTTGTTACTGATTTCAATAAAAATAGAAAAAATATAATTAAAATAAATTCTAGATGAAGTCATTAAATTTAGTGCTTCATGTTAGTCAACTCATGGTTTCTTATATGTGTTTACTCATATTATTTTTCTTATTTTTAAATAAAGTTCTTGCTCTATTTTTTTTCATTACTAGGTATGCCTCCTTGGATTTGCTGACTCTTTTTCACATAATGAGAAGGTTGCACCTATGTCATTAAAAGAACAGAATTCCCTCATGTAAAGGTGTCATTAATTATGGGAGGCACATTAATTTTTTACATTCATTTTTCTACATCTTTTCACTCTTAAAAAATTGACTAGTCACCATAAATTAGTAAAATAGTATGTCATTGAGTCACTGTTTCTGGTAAAATTCTGCTACATGGCTTGAAATGCTTAAATTTTTGTTGCATGTTTTGTTTTAATAGAAGTTCTTGCTTCATTTCACTAAGATAATTAAAAACATTTGCATGTTCCTCCTAGTTTAAAATAGAGTTTCAATGGTTTAATATCTTCATTGTTTGAAAATAAGTGTATAGAGGTACATGTAGTTTTTATGTTGGTGTTTTTCATTGAATATGCTTTAATCTTCTGGTGTTTTATCATGATTTTTATGCTAAAATTGAAAATTTGTTTGAATCAAAAGTAATGAAATGTTACACCCTTTTCACTATGCACTTAAGTGTTTCACATGAAATTGTTTGAACTTAATTGAAAATATTGTCACTAACTTAAATATTAATGCATGTCTTTGGATATATCATGTGAACCTACTGTTATGCTATTTATTTTTGAAAACACAATTTTTTACTTCAATGAGACCCTTAACATTTCACAAATCTACTAAATTAAAAATATGTTTTGAATTTTAATCGATTAATTGTTCTTCTCCATTTGGAATTCAACTTTTGGGACAAAGTTGGGTTTTAAGTGTCATAGTGGGGGTTAATTCTTGATTGGGTTAAACTATGATTAAATGAAATCTCATAAATTCCCAACTTGATTTTTTTAATAAAATGGGTATTTTTTTTGAAACTCTTTCACAAATTTTAATTTTTGGGGATTCACACTATTTCCCAAATGGGTCTTGCCTAAGGAAAGTATCTTGTTGGTAGTTTATAATTGCTTGGAATCTGAAATTATTATGGGTGGATGATTATTGAGTGAATTTACTTAGTAATTTAATGAAAATTTTGGTTTAGGAACTACTTTTGAGAGTGATATGGGTTACCTGTTTGTGGAGTTGAGATAATTTCCTTAGGAACTAGAAGTTTAAACTAGATTCTATAGGACTCACCTTTTTTTTAATTTTTTAAATTAATCACATTAGTGAGACAATTTAAATGTTTTTATATAAATATTTTGAAACTAGGGTAATTTGGGAATTTGGGATCTCACGGCGAATCTCTGAGATCCTACATATTGAGTAAGTTTCTGTTTACTATAATCCCTCTATGCACTTTTAATAAGTCCATTTCACAGTGCTTAACACATGTTATATGGATTGGGAAAAATAAAATAAAGTGTCTAGGGTCAAAAATGAGTTCATTAAGGTGAGGGGAATGATGAACCCCAAATGAAGAAGGTGAAAATTGGTTTATATGGGAGTCATTTAAGCTGTATCAATTAAATTATTCAAAAAACATTTTTATTTATCTTTTGAACCTAGGTGATGTCAAAGAACAAAGTTCATTTTATTAAGTTTAAAATTACACATTTATTTAACCTACTGTCACTATTGAACTTAGAACTTAAGTTTGGATTGAATTGGGTCACTATGTAGAGTCACATTTGAGGAAGGACACCTTCTCTGGTAGATGATTATTTGTTATCTTGATTACCGTTTGAGTATTTTTTCTAGGAAAGGAATCTTTTGAACATTTTATTTCTTAATAATAGACTCAGTTTCTACGTATTCTATCTTGAAATGATAGACATGCTACTATTTGAGCACAATCATTAAAATATTATATTTTTCAATGATGAAAAAACATGGGATTGTTTGAGGAAAAACAACGTTTATGTGTGGAGGAATTTTATGTGGCCTTATTTTTACATGGTTTTCCACAACAATTTAATTAATTTTTAATGAATTTATTATAATATTTTTAACTTGTTTCTAAAAAAATGTACTTTAGTATTTTTATAATTAAATTTATTAATTAATAAATTTTTATAAATAATTATGTCATTATTTTCTTAAAAATAATTAACTTATTCTCACTAAATTTTATAATCTACTAATGTATTTTTTAGTTGTGTTGTTTAAAATATGTTATATGACATGTTTCTTAATTAATAAATTGACCATTTTTTGTTTTCATATTAATTAACTTAGTTTTCAAGATAATATTTTATATTTTAATTTTGATCAATTAAAATAAATTAACATAATTAATTTATTTATGTTTAATTTTTCTGTTAGTTTTGATATAAGTTAAAAATTTAAGTTTTAATATAATAAAATAACGTGTCTTTACCTTTAAGTGTTCATTTATTTATTTTATTAAATAATTTAGACTGTTAAAACTTTAAAATTTTAATTTCATGAATGAAGTAAAAATGTTTAAGTCACTATTTTTTAGTCTCTTGGTCTCACCAACACGCTCACACTAACTGTCAGAAGCACAAGCTACCGATGCACCCCATGCTCTTGCTATTGTCAGTGAATCATTTAGTCACCTATTTAGTTATTTGTCACTCACTGATGTATCATTAATCAAGTTATTTAAAAAAATTAACTTTAATCTTTTATCAATTCTGTTTAATTTTAATTGAGTTTATTAATTTAAGTCTTTTTAATTAATAATTTAACTTTGAAATTATAATGCTTAATTTTAATTTAATCATTAACACAATTTTTTTATTAGTTAACTTATTTTTGTTTTAGTTTAAGTATATTATAGTTTTTTGCATTTAATTAATTAATCAATTAATTACCTTAATTAAGTTAAGTGTTAGTTTCTGATTCATTAAATTAATTTAATTAATGTTTTTGTTTTGAAGTTATTTTTATTGATTCACTACTCCAATCCTTGCGTCGGTGTTGGTTCCATAGCCTCATGTCAACGCTGCTTTCACAAATCCCCACCACTGACGTGTTTTTCCACAGACATCAAACCCATTTTCATTAACTATCAGTAGAATCGTGCTACTAATGCTCGTGTCTCATACCAACACCGAAAAAGACTTATTTCCACCCTGTTGGTGTCACCCTCCATCCATGATACTAACACCGATCGTCGGTGATGGTTCCAACAGTTCTCATTTGCTACCAACATTCCCCTCACCATCGCAACACCTCCACTCCATTGTAACACCCATCTACCGCCACCTCCTCTGTTTGAGCTATTGACACCATACCGGTCACTGCAACATACTGATAACAAATAATAATAAGAATCATTTAGATCTTCAATCAACCACAGAATCAAACCAAGAACTCAATATCCCATTGATTTACAACTACAACCCAGAACTAGATCTGAAACAAAACATTGTTGCCATTTATGAACACCTGAGCAACCACAATGTAGGATTCGAACCGTTGCAGATCTGGGAAACCACCATACTGGTCCCCCCTTTTCTTTGATCTGATCAACCAAAAAAATATCCCACTAATGATCTATATAGAACCATCGGGAGAAGCCAGGTCCGCTGCATGACCTCACTTGAAGACTGATGCTGACCCAGCGAGTAGCCATCGCGAGAAGGTGACACTCCCACCGCTAAAGAAACCTCCACACCCACACAAGGGTTGTGTTGTGTAGTCACTTTGAAATTTCACCCCATCACATAGTCTGAAAACAAAAACTACCAAGATGGATTCCGTTGTCACCAGCAATTTGATCCGCACAAGACCAGGGTCTTGTTATGATCCATCGCCGTCATAGTAATGTTGGGATACCACCACACCACTATTCTACGAAGACAAGGAGGGAGGCTATGTCGGATTTCACCATCTGATTTGTTTTTCACACCCCACACCACCGCTGTGGTGATGTGCTGAAGCTAAGGATGCACCACTAACATAGGTAGATGTGTCTCAGATCCTAGCCATCCACCGTCCCGCAGGATCCCCCAGCCCGTTCGAACCGCCGTTGGGTTTACTAGAGAAGCTACATGAATCCAACTCCCCTACACAACATGATTTTGGGAGGGGGAGAAGATTAATTTTAATAAAAAAATAACAATAAAAAATTAAAATAAAATAAAATAATTAATTTATCTTATTTAATATTAAAATACAATTAAGATATAATAGTATTAATTTAAAAATCAATTAAAAAATATTAATCTAAATTTAAATTATAAACCTAATAAATTAACTAATAAATGTAAATAATAATATTAAAATTATTAACTCAAAAAAATAATAAACTTTCATTCTAAAAATAATAATAGTTATAATCTTATAAATATACCAACTTTACTAATAGCTAAATTAAAAATAAATAACTTAGAATAATTTAACAAATTATCTTACTCAATATTTATGTTTATTTTCATTTAATAATGTTTTAACTATTATTTTTATTGTGTTTTTTTTGAATTTTCTATGAAAATATGGAATCCCAACTAGGTTTACTTAAACAAACTGGGTTGAATTTAGTTGTGAGAGAAAAACTAAAGTGATGTGTAGTTCATGAAAAAACACACATCTGTCGTGTGAAGATGTATAACAATGGAAGTCGTTGTAAAATAGGGGTGATGTGTAGAAGATGACATGAAGTTTAAAAGGGAGAAAAAAGAGAAGTGGGGGGTGGAAGAGACTCTCATTCAACAATTTCAAGATCCCACATTTTGTGATCAGAGACTCCTAGGAGATCCTTGGAAAGAAGTAGTGCATATCTAGTAGACTCGAGACGACCTGAAGGTCAAGGAGTCCGGGAGCATAACAACACTATGGGAGTTATTACCCCCTCTATCCTTAATTTTTTTACTACATTTTTTGATGTTTTTCATTATTTTAAATCAAAATAATCTTAGGCTAATACTTTCTTTGCTCGAGAATTTGAAACCTAATGGTTTATTTTTTTAATTTATTCATGCTCTTTCATTCTTTTGTAAAAGAACCAAAATCATTTGGTGAGGTTGATTATTATTCTCTTTTTAATTGTTTCCACCTCAAAAATAATTATTTCAAATACAAAATTTCATGATCAATTGGAGAGTTTGATCATCAATTCTTTTATTGGAGCCTTAACATCATCAATAATAGGAGTTTTATGGTGAGTTGTATTCCAAATGTTTCCCTTATAAAACATTCAAGCAGTTTTTTTGATTTTGGAGTGGTGAACTCCTAGGGCCAGTCTTCTATGTGTTAAATTTCATAGCGAGTTAGATTCTTTACCCTTATATTTGAGTTTTGATTTAATAAAGATTTGTGTATGAGACATTATTTTAACTAGTAGATTAGAATTATTGAGTGTCCTACTTGATATTTTTCTCCATTGTTTTGCTGTTATATATTAGTGCACTGTATTTCTTTAGATTTTCATCATTGTAGTGTAATATTTTGTTTCATTGTAAAGATCATGTTTTATCATTTTTTAGCTAAATAAAATCCTTAATATTTTTTCATCTCCTCTACCACCAACAATATTGGTGTTTTCTTTCAATAAAACCCTATAATTATTCACCTAAATTCCCTTGGGTTTGACCCTAGACTACTGTGCTATTGTGGGATTATAAATAATATTTTGAGGGTCTTGATGACCTCTAGATTCATCCCCCCTCAGTTAGTCTTTTTATATCTATTTGGTTATTTTACATTAATACATATTTTATCAGAAAAACCTACACGATATACCCATTTTGTATAAATGGATAAATTACGATCGATAATAAAAACACATGAATCTTCCGATTAGTTCTTTGGATGGGTGTGTTCTTTATTCCATTGGCCCTTCTTACAACATTTTAAACATATAACATACAATTTACTTTTTTCCACTTGATCTTCCTCTTCATGAAAGGGTGTAATAAAGATTTAGGTTTACATATATTCTCTTTCACATTCTTTTTATTCAATGTATGAATGGAAGGATTTTAATTCTTCATATCCTTATATTACATGGTGAAGGAGATTCAGAATATATGTAAGAGAATTCTTAATTTTTTTCATATTAAACTTAAAAACAAATCTAGATAATATCTGAGAGATTGATTCTAGAATGAGATCAAAACCCAGGTCTTTGGGGAATTTAAAACCTATAACATCAAGGTTCTAAATATATACAATGATCATAACTATGTGAGGACCATGTAGAGAACCCTCTCTAATCATGATATGTAAGATCTCCTGAGAAATATAAAACTAGATTCCTCTTTATAAAGACCACATATGTTCTCAAGTAATCTATAAACATCCATGTTTTCATGAGACATTTTGAATTCACTAGAAATAGATGAATGTAATAAAAATTGAATTTCTACCTCATCAATCAAATGTTTTTCATAGATGAGAAAATATTCATCACTCACCTCCTTATAAGTCAGATCATGCATTGAGAATTTTAGCATATAATAATTCCATTCATGTTGTATCATAAGCTAAAGGCATATGAACCAATCCTTAAAGTTAATTCTAGTAAGGGGGTTATCTTTCCCCAGTATCGATCATAACAATATTTTGGATAATGAGCTTGTCATTTTATTCTACAATTAAAATAGTATATTATTAGTTCCCTTAATAATAATAGATTATGTGATAAATAATAAATTATTTTATATGATTAAATATCCCACTATTTTATCAAGTTCCAAAATCCCTTTCCATGGAACCCGAAATGTCTATTTTAGTATGAAATTATAGTGGAATGGATTACCATTACTTTTATAAATTTTCCAAAAATTTTCCATGAAACTCATAAGAAAGAAATTAGGTAGGTGGTATTTCCAACTATCATCTTGCATCTCCTTGATCTGTTGAGTGGATTACCTTATACTGAAATTGTCACTTGGATTTCCTCTACCCTTGCTTATAAATTTATATTGAAAAAACTAGGTTCTTTAAACTCAATTTAAGTTTGGTTAAGTCAACCCAAAAACCTCAAGGGAACTCCTAAAAAAAACTAAGTGTCCTGAATTTTTCCATGTATACTCTTAGTTTTCTGGTTTCATTCCCAATCAAGTAATGGAAGTCTTAGTTTGACTTAATATTTGGTTTATGGATTTTTATTAATTATGAATAGATTTTATCTTGTTTTATCCTTTCTATATCATGTTAATATCAAGTGGGTGTTACATAAACAATTAACCAGGTTGGATAAAACATTTATCCATAATTCATTTGTTTAATTTTTTTATTTTTCAAAAAATCATTTATTTATGTAATTGTGGACCTTCATCCATAAAATAAATAATTAATTAGAAAAAATATTGACCCGTTCATGTGATTTATCTAATGGTTGATTTAATGAGTATAAATTAAACCAACCTTTTCCCTAGGGGAAATAACCCATTTTTTATCATGGAGTGAGTTATAGCATTCCACCATTACACATGTGTATCAACTAAGTCAGAAACATAATGGTTTCATCTTGAACCACCTCCACACACCTTGCGATACTCCATTGATTAAAATAATTCATAACTTGCATGTTTGTGAGGGGAACTAAAGGATTTATTAATGTTTGATTGCATAAATATCATTTCACACGTAGGTCCTACATAATAATAGAGGGAGGAATGACTCACCATCCATAAAATTTAATTTAATAATAAATAACTACAAACCCATGAAATAAATAAAATTAAACAAATTAAAACACATATAATGGTCTTGGTTTAGCTCATGAACAGTGATACATGCAATGTATATAGAAAATTAATTGATAACATTCATTTTGTTATCCATTCATCATTATTAATATAGTAATTACATTAATTAATATATTAATTCATTATATTTCATCTTAATGACCATATGAATCCTCTTAGAAATAACCATCATAAAGGCATTAATGAAAAATAAATGGAATATCCAATAGTTTTAGATTTATTACAATAAATAAATTGATCATTTGAAATACTTTAAAACCCCTATTATATTGTCAAACAATAAAAGTTCCAATCAAATAAATAAGGCTTTAATGTTTCAATTTTCAATTTAATGCATCTTAATTTTTTCTTTAATTGGGATTATACAATGTGTGTGCTATCTAGCTACACATCATGTACCTATGATTACATGCAACCATGTCACACCCTTGGGATTAATTATGTTGACTTGGCTGGACTACATAACATGTACATGCCTACTACACATTGTGTATCTAGTTTTCTTGTTCATGAGAAACTCTCTTGGGTCATCGGCCTGTATTATGGCTGATTGCACAGTGTGTATTGGCTATCTAAATACAGTGTGATTCAAATTTTATGTTCTTGTGAAACACACTGAAATTATAAGGCCCCAGCCGCAAACCTTACTTAATCTTGAGTTATTACAAGATTACACATTTAGGATCTTTTCAGGTTTAGAGTTTTAGAGAATTAGATCATGAAACTTGCATTACATTCCACATTTAAACAAAGTGGTTACATAAAAGACAGTATTCATTCTTCCCATCAACTGAAACATATTTAAAATAAAACATGTATTCTTTCTTGAAACATCCTTGACACTATCATCACATCATGTACCTTTCCCTTGACCTGTGAAAAACATTTTCAAAAACTTGGGATGAGCATAAAAAGATCAGCAAGGGTTATAAAAATATGGAAAGGAAACATGAGTTCATATATACATAATAATGAAATCATACTTTACCCATAAAACATAGGCACTTTAACATACCTCATCAAATCATGAATAAATCATAGAAATCATAAGACATAAAAGGTAACTTGAGGCATTCATAACATTCTTACGTAGGGAGTAACCCTCTTGGTTACATTTTGGAATACCCATCACAGCATATTCCCTAAATCTCTTCGGAGAAACCTTAACGTTTCACTCCTTCGCGTTACCCAATGCATTGGAGAGCTATATCGGGCTCACCCGCCCTTAGTTTATCATAGAACCACCCATCTTCATAATAATGCCCAAGAACCATAACATAATCGTATCACATAAAACATGCATAAAGGAAACATAACATTTCCACATTTCAATCACAAAATATCAATACAACACATTGATATAATAAAAACATTATGAAAACCATTTTCAATACCAAAATAAAGGAAAAGTAAAACATGGTATTTATTTTTATTTTTTAAAAAAGGTATGGCTTGTAGAGGAAGCCGAAACTCAAATAATGGTCACGGCGGCGGAGAAATCGTTGTCGCCGCATACGTACGACAAAAACATTCCCTTTTTTCGTTTAGTAAAACGCTTCATATAAAAAAGATTCCTTTTGGATAAACGTAAAAGTAAAAGGGGTTTATACACCATATAAAAGAAAGTTGTGTATAAAACAGAATATGCCTCAATGAAAGGAGATTGAGACGAAGTCCCTTACAAAGACGGTATCCTTGGTTTAAGGATAAATCAATTACATAATTATGTGTGACAAACGAATACAACAAATATAAGTGGATATTAAGTGTAAAATAATCAAAGGTCATTCACACATATTCAAAGGATGACATATTCAATAACTACATGTTGAACCCCAAGAAATAGAAATTGGGTTAAGAAGTTCCCTTGACATCCTAACGGCGTCACATCAAAAAAATGGTATCTCATCACTTGGACATAAAATTTACATCAATAAGGATATATGAGAACATATCCCAACATAACAATATGTAAATTAAAAGACCCAACAAAAGAAGTCTTTTAAAAAGAGGAGGGTGAAAGGTTCCCTTACCGACATGGGTATCTTTCGAAACATACGCCCCGTGAAAGAAGGACAATACAACATTGTTGTAAATACTCATAAACGAAAGTATATTACACAAAGAGTAGAATAATGGATAGTAAATACACCACTCAAAGTAAATTGTGGCAAATGTATCATAAATCTCACGAGAATAAAAGTGAGATGAAAAATCCCTTACGAAAACTCGGCAGCCTAACAGCGCCACTTAAAACTTCCAAAAATGGATTGATGAGATCAAATAGGGTATCTCATCATATTATAATAAAATTTACAGAAAGAGTAATATAAAATAACATCCCCCATCATAACAAAGATGAGCTTAAAATAAGTGACATAAAGGAGAGTACTTAAAAAGAAAGAGAGAGGTTAGATCTCTTACGAAAATTCAGCAGCCTAACGGCGCCACTCAAAACTTCCAAAATGGATTGATGAGAGGGAATAGGGTCTCTAATAACATGAACATAAAAATTATAGTAATAGTAATATAAAATATCATCCCAATAACAAGAAATATGTGCTTTAAAAGGAATGACATAAAAGTGTGTACTTAAAAAGAAAGAGAGGAGTAGGATCCCTTACCTCGGGTCCGACTTGACTCGATCGTTCTTTAACGTCCTGAATAATAAACTTGAGTTAATTTCTACTTGATTAATAACCTTTTTAAATATTATTATTCCTTTTATATCACTTATTTCCGTGTTATAAACATTATGTAATCATTAAGTAAATAATTTTTGTTTTTTCGATATTTGGTTCTTAAGTCAAAAGTGGACTTCTTACAATTACATGTTGTTCATGTGGTCACAGGTTCATTATATCCAGAATGAGATTCTGGATTTGGATATCATATATATCATATATATACATCATATACATGTATTTATAATATCACATAATCATTTATAGGAAAGAAATGAAATGCACCATTCATGGAGACGGTAAGCTGTACGTACGCATGAACGCTACTTTCAATTCTATGTCATAGTAATGGAATTAAAAATATATGAGAGGTATGTATATTTTAATTCCAGAATTATATTAATCATTTATATGTAACATACATCATATATATCCATTATATATATGTACTCATTATAATACATTACATGTGGGGATAAGAAATGAAATGCACCGTTAATGGAGACGGTAAGCTGTACGTACGCATGAACGCTACTTTTATTTCTATCTCATACTTTAATGGAAAGAAAATAATAATGATATAAAGTTATATTATAATTCCAGTATAACATCATATATAATAACTTTAAATCCATACTTTATATGTCCCACATATGGCATTAACGAATCACATCACTTTGAGGGGGCGATAGTCCGCACTTCCTTAAATGAAGATATCACATTTACCCATAATGGAAACCATAAAGGTATGAAATAAATGAAAAATACAGAAGATTAAGTAAAACATAAACATATTATATATCATATATAAGTATAGTGTCATCTTAATGGCCACATTTGAAGGTGTTGAAAGAATGTTGAACAATCATCATTTCGGGAGGCAGAAATTCGCCATCCACAGAAACAGTATGTTCTTTAACCATTAGATGTAGGTGTGTGTAAGTGTAGCTCGAATAATTCTTATAAAAACATCCTAGTATATTTAATATACTGGATTTGTTACAAAATAAATTAATAAAAAGAGTTTAGGGGGTTGGAGAAGCAAAATAAAACAAAAGGGCTCAAGTGAAGACATTACCTTAAAATCGGGTAACTCCCTTTGGTTTGAGCTCAAAGGATTCCTTGGGAAGACTTCTTCCCAAAGTTAGGATTCAAGGAGTAATATAGGGAAGTTGAGAGACAAAATGGGCCGGGGTTGGCCGAGCCAAAGGCTTTTGGAGTGTGGGTAAGGAGGAAGAGGTGGGGGCCTTTTATAAGAGGAGAGGAGGGGCACTCTTGTAAAGTTACAAAATGTTACTTTATTTTCAAAAGAGTTTCGGATTTTAAAGGTCCCACATTAATGTATTTAAAGGATAAGGTGATAAGGGTTCTAAATCCACTCATCCAATAGGTTTTGGACATTTTTAGGTCTTAGATATTACATTATCTTTCCATTTTATTTAAATCGTTAAATAATGAGGTCATCGCTGCATCATCATGATGTGATAAATAATTTAATTTATTTAATGTCTAAAAATTATAAAAAAAATACTATGATGTAGGAAATATTTTTAGATTTCCAATAAATATTTATAGTCAAAATATATTACTTGTATAACCCCATGTAAAAATTGTTTTAGTAAAACATCTCATGTTTGTGTCATTTTTACTTTAACATTAAATAAAAAGATATTTATGTCATTTCCCAACCAAAGTGGCTCCATGGGGTCCCCAAGTTGAACAATGGATTTTCTTGGTCGGCCATGACATATACAATGAGGGTAGTACATGTTTCTAGGTAATTTAATTTTATTAAAACATTATTCTTACCATAAACTACACTAATTACCTCTAATCGCGATTAAAAAGTTAATAAGTTACTATTCACCAAAAAATTATTTTTATCCTATTGAACCACATTTTACTTCTTAATGACAACCATGTATGTCGGATTTTTGAAATTTAAAACACAAAGATGGCAAAATTTCATTTAAACGGAAAAATCAGTTTTTATAAGTACCACTTAGTGGTTTCACTATTCATCAAAAATTGATGTTTTTCAGAAAAATCCCAAAAATTCACCCTAAGCTATATTTGATATTCCAAATTCAAAAATGAAGTCTATTTTAAAAAATTCAAAACATATAAGTCACATTAATTAATTTAATAATTAATTCCCGCTGTCAGAGCAAATAGCGTGTTTTTATGAAAAATAAGTATCAAAAGATTAACACTCGTTTAAGTCTGATTTCAAAGTGAAATTAATCCAAACGACCACTATTGGATTTAATGGTAAAAATATATTCTAATTTCACTTTAAAACTAATTCAAAAGATAATCTAATCATATAAATATATTATATTAAAAAGAGGTTTTGAATTAAAATACAACATTTTACACTATTCTTAAAAAAAGAACTTTATCGGAAAGATACCAAAAAATTACACAAAGTAAATTTTGATGTCCCAATTCTTAAGAAGAGTTTTATTTGGTCCAATAGAATTTATAAGAGTGTGAAAATCTATATTTAATGATGGTTCTCTATCAAAAGGTGATAAGTGAACCTTTAGTGAAAACTAGGGCATATACGCCTAAAAATGAATTCTTTCCGTATTTTAAGCCTTTATCTTTTATTGGATAAATGTAAAAACATTTAAAAACATATATAAAAATATTTTAGTTATTTCTATCCATTCCCACCAATACAATGGCTACATGTTAACTACCATTTAAAATAATATTATTTTATTATTAGAGTGCAACGTAAGATTCCCAAGAAACTCGTTGTTGCGTGTTGGGTACGCCATCGAGCATAGCGTCTCCTTTAAAGTAATATTAATATTTTATTCACAAATATGGATAAATATGAACATTTCATATTATTTATTTACCTGGGGTGTTACAGAAATACTCAGTGTTTTCTCAAGAGATATACTACATGACATGTACACTCTTGAAACACACCATGTATCTCTAATTTCATGAGTGTATAGAACTTGGTGTTTATCTTGGACACAAAAATTGATTAACAAAAAGATTTTTTCACCACATACAAGTCATGTATATCATTAATGACCTAGTATATTAGTATCACATGGTTCTAAATAGATTATCTATTCATTCTTCATCTATTATTAGTCCTTCAATAAAATTAAACATTGAAAGAACATGGTTAGTATGTCAATAACATGTAAATTCAAATCAAATAAAGGAAAAAATAATATGAAATGAAAATTCAACCATGATTGTGTGTAGACTAAAAATCAAATAAATAATTAAAAATTTAAACATGACCACTTTGATACCACTTTTTGGTTTTGGGCATTGTATAAGTGTGCGATGGTGGGTAATATATTAAATTTTCTTTTAATAATTATATTTCCAAAACCAAAAGCGAGGATCTTGCATATAAAATTTATAATTACTTTATTTAACATCATAATAAATGAATACCTAGGATTATAAATATTGTATGATGTGAATTTTGATCATATGAAAAGACCCTTTTGGAGTTCCTTGATTGTGCTGTGAGGATCCATAGATAGATCCCTCTATTTGTGATTCATATGTACTCCTTCGATCACCAAGTAACGCTAATCGATCATATAGTTCTAGAAAAAAGGATCAATTTTCTTTTATTGTTTTTGTAGATCATTATTCCATCAGTCTTGAAGGAATATATCTTTTGTTTCTAATTTGTGAGAATGAGATAGAAGGAAGATTTGATAAAGAATTCCTTGTGCGCAACAATTATATATTTTAATTACATGGATCTATTATTGCAAACCTTACCCAATAGGAAAAAATCATCTATTTATATAGACATGGTTTATGTTAAAATAATTATTTAATTATATTTATTCCCATAAATAATATAATAACATTTAATAAACTCTATTCCATGTAATAATTATATTATTAATATAATTTTGTTTTTCATGCCAACTTGTGCAATAAGAAATACTATTTAACTGTCTTGTTATTTAATATTTCTCAACGGTCACAGTCTTGGTATTTTCTAACTCCTCAAGATTTTAGTGAACACTTAAATACATATTTAATTTTAATATTTCATTCATCAATAAATATTTATGATCAATAAAACATGAATAATATTATCCTTCATTCTTGAATGTAATAATTACTCAAATAATTAAATTTCCATAGAATTTAATCAAGATCATCATAAACCCATACGGTCGGAACATCTAGGATTCATTCTCATTGGCATTAGTTTGGATTGGAAAAATTCTAAGATTACTGCCTAGTAAGGGGTCAAGAAACTCAATATAACAAAATTAATGTTGCAATGATGACAACCACATATAAATAATAAATGTGTAATATAATTCCTCTATCACAATATCTCATCATATAGGTTTCACATATGTGTCAGCAACCTATTTGTTTCATGCATATTTCTTTGGCTGTCTCAAATAAATATATAGTTACACCATGGCCATGGAATTAAATGCAACGATTCTATTCAAATCAAATGTCTAAGATATGAAATTTCCATGAGATTTATGGTGAAAATCCTTCCTGAAATTATCCACTAATGCCATGTGAATCATGATTCACCCAACATCCCCTACATCACCACAAACATATCTCATCATGATTTTCATCATCAAATCTAACTTTCTAGGTCATGAAATGCACTAATGATAATATTAAAGTCTATATACCATTATAACATGCTCACATATATGAATTTTGGATGAATAAAAATGTTGAATTTCTATTGGTGGGAAGATTCTCATAATTTCTTGTCTTAGAGATTACCAAGTGAAAAATTTATAAGAAGAAGTCTCATATGCTTATGAGTAATCACACTTGGCATTCTATGTACTATATGTCCCATTATCATATGTTATCAAATTTCAGAACATTATTTAAGAATATCATCATAGAACATCAAGGTTCTCACTATAATAGGGAGCTGATATGAATATATCAATGTGATGTATACTCTAGTATAATATTCTATTATAATCATATGAAAAATATGTAATAAGAACTTTTATTAATATTCAATTCAATAATTATACATATAATAAAAGTACAAATAGTTGGTCCTATGAAAAAAAATTCAACATATATAAGTGTATTAAAATAGAGAATATTAAATTTATGATATAATATTCATTATTTAATGATAAAATGATACTTACCTTATTTCCCTAATGCTTATTGTAAAATTCAAATGTTACTAATGCACATGTATGGACTATTATCCTTATCTTGTAATGTTTTTCATTTTTGATAACTAAATTACATGGTTGTTTATAAAATTATTAATAATATATAATTATGATAATTAAATCATGATTAATTTTATGTAAATGATATTATCATGAACTATTTGACCATAGTAATCTTACTAAAGTCATTTTCAATATGTAAGCTGAATTTTCTCAAAAACTCTATCTTGAACTTTGTTGATTAAATAATTAATTATAGCATGGATATAAGTGAAATTAATAGAATAAAAAACACTAAACTTTTATTATGAAATTAAATAAAGAACATAAATATTTTATTCAAGATTTTAAAGAATGTATGTTTTAAGTCATGATTGAGGTAAGGGATACATAAAATTAAAATCTTGTTTTAAATGTTCTAATGATTTAATTTGTAAATATTTTTCTAATTTCTATATTAATAAAATAATTTTATGAATATATTTTTATTTACATAATAAATTATAAATTAATTTTTTGTCTCTTTTTCCCCTTTAAATATTTTTTTAATTGAATCTTTTTTACTTAATTTATATAGAATGTTTTGACTTTATAAAATTCTGAAGAAATGATATATTTTAACACATATGATGCTAATGACCTTTCCTACCACTGAAGCCACTATTTTATGTTTGGATTATTTTATAATATTCCTTCTTTTTCATCAAATCAAAACCCTCCTACACTTGTTTTGTGTATTTAAATTTGAAAATAAGGTTTTAAATAAAAATTAAAATATTAGTATTTGAAAATGATTTTATTATGTGTTGAAAAGAATATTTTTATAATTTGATGATGGAAATTAATTCTTCCATGTATTTAATTCATTTAATGGATATTTTATTTTCTTAGATTGATAGGTGAGACCATTATAACACTCTAACACATTATGTATAGATTATGTTTTTTAGAGAATTATTTTTGAATTTACCAAGAATGTTATTTAACTTATAAGGTTTTTTGTATGGTTTCTGTGAATATAATGTACCAAGTCACCTATATGACTTTTAAAATTTCTTCATGTAACCCAAATCCCAGTATCTTAGAGTCTGTGTCTATTTTATATTATTAAAATAATTTTAAAGGAATCCATTCATGAAGGGACGAATAGTTTAGTATTCTTGGTAAAATAGATACATACTTGAAAATCATATTAAAAATGAAAACATATCTTACATTATTTTTTTGATAATTTCATTATTCTGTATAGAATATCCATGTATATCAATCTCAAAACACTTCCTAGTATCCTGACGAAAATAAACATATGAAAGGGGTGAGATTAGATTCTTAGTAAAGGTAAGAATATAGTAGAAGCTATGGATAGAAAAGGCATAATCAATATGGTAATATAAATAACTAAAACACTTTCCATTTAATTAATAACTTGAGAATAATACAGAAGGGATAAATGATGATAAAATAGTGCCATATAAATAATCACATGAGATAGAAAACATAAACATGGATATTATAACTAATCAAATAATCACATATAAAATTAATAACTAAATTGATAATTATATAATGAATAATTCCATACATCTAAAAAATGTCATCGATGACTTTTCCCAAGAAATCTAAATAAATGGGTAAGGCCCCATCCAAAACCCAATCTAGTATATCTCATGAGACTTACCAATGCATCGAAGGGATATAATGGTTACCATATATCACTTAATAAGTAAAATTAATTCATCATATGAAAGAGCTGAAGAATAATCAACATAAACATTCATATTGAAAAAATAAAAAATAAAATGGTTATTCCTTCCCCAATCAGTAAACATAGTCATAAACCATCCAGAGTAAAATGGGGAATGGTAATAAAATTGTATATCCCAAGTCAAATTGATCATAATCCATCTCGAAAATAATAAATATGGTATCTATACAACATATACTCACTATATCATAATTAAAATATAGTTTTTATGTTATTTTTAATACAAATACCATTAAAGGATCCTTAGAAAAATTAAAAAAATAACCATTTCTTTTTGAAAACAAAAAGTTCAAAAAAAATTTTGAATTTATTTTTCACTAAAAATAAGATTTTAAAAAATTAAAATTAAGAATTAAAACATTGATTGTTTATGATGGTGTAAATTTATTTTCATGTCATACATGTTATAACAAATATTCCATTCAAATTTTCATTAAAATCCAAACAACCATTATTTTGAAAACAACATGAATATTCCTTTCAAAAAAAATTATAAAATGGAAACATGGAAAAAATTTTAATCAAAAAAAAATTTTGAAATGTTTAAAATAATTTTTCAAAACCTCTATATAAAACATCAGTTTTGAAGAAAAATGATTTCTGCCCGAAGATATAATTAAAGTCATATTTTATTAATAACAAGTTCTCAATCATTTTAATTGAAAAAGTGTGGGAAAATTGTAATATTATTTGAAAATATTCATGAATAACCATATGTTAGTAAATCATATTAATTTTAGGATATTAATATGAAATAATTCCCCCAAGTTAGACATAAATTTAAACAAACCTAAGTAATGATAAGATTTTGAAATAAATTCTTACCATTTTGGTAACATCGGAATCATAAGTCCCAAAAAAGAAATGACATCAAAAGATAAGTTAAATAACATAAAGATAAATATATTCATGATATAACATATAAAATGGCAGTATATAAACCACACAGAGAAAATAAGTGTTCAATGCGACATATCTCCCATGGAAGTAAAAGTGGGATGAGAACCCCTTACCTAAGATATGATCTCCTTCATATGTGTATATAAATCTTTTATAATGTTTTTAATAGTGATATTAATTTATCAAAAACCATAATCATATTTTTAATATCATATATGATCCTCTTATAACATTTTACCACCCTCTTGTTAATTAAATTTCATTATTTTCATTATTTTAGGTGTAAATTTCTTTTTTTACTCATGCACATTTTTTATTTAATGTTTAGGTTCTTATTCATATGATATATATATATATATATCATATATTATTATAATAACTTTATTAATATCATATTTACTTATTAGATATATTTTTAGAACCATTTATGAATGTTTGACATATAAAATTAATCTCATCGCTTCGTAGAGATGGTGGGACATACCTACGCACAAGATATGATTTCATTCCTTTTATGAGTGAAAGGGTATGGAATTGGAAATATATAAATTTTATAGAATAACTATCATATAATATATATCATGTATAGTTATAATTTTTTCCTTATTAATTTTTATGTAAAACATAATTAAAAAATGAGTCACATCGCTTCGTGAGGCTGTAGTTTGTCATACACACGAAATTTAATAAGGATAAAATTAATAATTATATACAAGTACAAGTAGAAAGATGAATATGATTTAGAACCATCATCTCAATAATGGATATTATTTCCCTATGAGAACATGTTTTTGGATCAGATGATTGAGTCTAAAGAAGTAACCATCCTTAAAGACATGCCTATTGTGAGGGAATTCACTGAAGTGTTTCCTAAGGAATTTCTTGGTCTTCCTCCTAGAAGAGATATTCAATTCTTAATTGACCTTATACCTAGGGTGTTTCCAATATCCAATACTCCATAAATAACAGCTATTGTGGAGCTTGAGGAACAGAAGAAACAAATATAGGAGAATCTGGATAAAGGGTGTATACGCCCAAGTACTTCACCATGGGCTGCACCAGTCCTCTTCATCAAGAAGAAGGATAGGTCAATACACCTTTTCATTGAATATTGTGAGCTCAACAAAATTAGGATAAAGAACAATTATCCTCTTCCCCGAATTGATGAATTGTTTGATCAGTTATGTGGAGTACGATAATTCTCCAAGGTGGATTTGCACTCGGGATATTACCAAGTAAGGGTGAAGAAGGAGGATATCCCCAAGACTGCTTTTATTACAAGGTATAGACACTATGAATTTATAGGAATGCATTTCAGACTTAACAATGCTCCAGAAATATTCATGGACTTGATGAATATAGTCTTTAAAAATTACCTTTACAAATTTGTGGTAGTCTTTATAGATAATATTCTTATATAATCTAAAACCAAGGAGGAGGATTAAGAGCATCTAAGAACTGTACTAGAGACCTTGAGAAAGGATAAGATCCATTCTAAGTACGGAAAGTGTGAGTTCTGGTTGAAGGAGGTCTCATTCTTGGGTCATATCATCAAAAGAAATGGGATATCTATGGATCCCTCCATGAAAACTGCAATTGAGGGATTGATGAGGACAGCATCTGTAAAATATATCTTTAGATTCCTGGGGTTATCTAGATATTATCACTGATTTGTGATGAATTTATCACGATTTTACAACCCTCTTACCAAGCTAACTTATAAGGGAGTAATGTTTTATTGGAGTGATGAATGTAAAGAGAGCTTTAAAGAGTTGAAAAGGAGGGTTATCACTACATAGGTACTCACACTCTCAATAAGTAGAGAACTCTTTGTGGTGCATAGTGATGCTTCAACGAGGGGTTTAGGATGTGTGCTAATGAAAAATGATAAAGTGATATCCTACACCTCAATGAATCTGAAAATCCATGAGAAATAATATCCCATGCATGATCTGGAGTTGGAAGCTGTGATCTTTGCATTAAAAATATGGTGAATTTATCTATATAGGGAGAAGTGTGAGATATATACTGATCACAAGAGCCTCAAATACATATTCACACAAAAATAGATTAATATTCACCAATGAAGATGGATTGAGCTCATCAAGGATTATGAATTCTCAATCCACTACCATCCTAGTAAGGCAAAAAAGCTGACATATGTTCTAAGTAGAAAGGATCGGACATCTTTATCAAGGATGATAATTGAAAAGGATCCAATATTATTTAATTTTCAGAGGATAAACATGAGAATCATTAAGGGAGGAACATCATCAATCCTTTCTCAAATGATTTCTCAACCATCCCTCATGGAGAAGATAAAGGATGCTCAAAGAAAGGATGTGGAAACTTTGAAAAGGGTGGAAGCTATCAGAAATGGGAAATCCTTGGGGTTTTTGGTTGATAAGGTTGGAATTGTGATATTTAGGTCATGATTATATGTACCATCCAATCCAGAGATAAAGATAGATCTTCTAAATTACACACATATCTCAACCTTCTCTATTCACCTAAGGAGCCCAAAAATGTATCAGGATATCCGAGAAAACTTTTGGTGGGAAAATATGAAATGGGAGATTAGTGAATATACATCAAAGTGACTGGTATGTCAGTAAGTGAAGGCTGGGAGGAAAAATTCTAAGGAGATGATGCAACCACTATCCATACGAACATTGAAGTGGGAGAACATTACCATGGAATTTGTCACTAGAATTCCAAGGACATCCAGAGGAAATAATGCTATATGGTTTGTTGTGGATCGTCTTACAAAGACTGATAACTCTATCGTGATTCAAGAGGACTTATCATTGGATCAAATTGCACGGACTTACATAAAAAAGTGGTAAGGCTTCATGGAGTACCACTATAAGATATGTGAAGTTTATGTTCTATGGACTTCAAAGGAGGATGGGACCAACATCTTCCATTGGTTGAATTCTCCTACAATAAAAGTTTCCACTTGATCATATGAATGGCACTATATGAATCCCTTTATAGGAAAAGGTGCAGAACACCGGTGTGTTGGGATGAATTGGGTGAGCTTAAGCTGTTAGGACCTGAAATGGTCAAAGAAATAGTGGAGAAGGTGAAAACCATTCAGTAGCATATCAAGGAAGCCCAAAGTTGATGGAAGAGCTATGCAGATAAATGTCAATGAGACCTTGAGTTAAAAGTTGGATACATGGTATTTCTACGCATACCTCTACGGAAGAAGGTCATGAGATTTGGAAAGAAAGGGAAGTTAAGTTCTAGGTACATCGACCCATTCTAGATTCTTGATCGTGTCAGAGATGTGGCCTATAGAATAGCACTTCCACCTACCATAGCAAGAGTACATGATGAATTTCATATATCCCTATTAAGGAAGTACAAACTAGACCATTCACATGTACTGTCTTCAAAGTTAGTATAGTTAGAGGATGAACTTTCTTATAAGGAGCAACCAATAAAGATCTTGGATTACAGAGACAAAGTTCTACGTAACAAGACTACCCACTTGGTAAGGGTACTATAGAGAAACCATAAGTATGAAGATGAATCAAGGGAACTAGAGGAGGTAATTAAAGAAAAGTACCTACACCTATTTGTGTCTTAGAATGTAAAATTAAATTTTAAGGGAGAAATTTCATTAGGGGGGAAGATTTCAACGACCCAAACTTCTATCAATGAAAATTCCTCTTTATCTAATTAAATGTATTATTATGAAAAATGGTTATGTAAAACATATTCACTTATTTAGTTTTATGCTTTTGGGGTTTAAATTATCATTATGCATTGTGACCATTTCTAATATAGTTGTTGAATAGTGATCACATGATTAGTATAAATATAGGGCTTTAACAAATCCAATTTACTCAGACAAAAGAAGTGATGGACTCATTCAGTAGACTTGACCTGTATGAAGCCCATTTTTCAGAGCTCAGAAAGGAGGTGACATCATTGGGCTTCACTCTTGACCAAGACCAAGCCAAACTTCAACACGTTAAGATCGAATGGAACTACCTACGGGAGAAGTGGAAGTTTATAGAGATCACCACTCGAGAAATGTTATCCGAGCCACCCCAAGAGTCTGTCACCATCGCAAACCTTACCATTAGGTCTTATGCAGGTGTTATAAGGGGTTATGTAACAAGTCCCTAGAACTATTATTATTTAAATTTTTTTATAATGTATATACATTCATTTTAATATTGTTACTTTGAAAATAGTTTTTAAGGAAAAAATAAAATTTTTAGTTAATATTCAATTAAGAAATCAATTTTGATGAATTAATGTATTTTTTGAATTAAATAATATTTTAATAAACAATTATTACTAAATTAATTTTTATTAAATATAAATGATCGTATAATATTTATGAATACAATAGTGATTCTTATTAAGTTTTAAAAGTCATTTTTATCAAAACCCATGAATTTTCGATAAATATTGGTTTTTATTTTAAAAGTAAAAATTCACATATTTATAAAATTATTTAGATAAAATGAATATTATTTTTGGAATCGTGGTGTCAAAATTATCCAATGGTGAATTTTTTATAATTTTCTGAGACAGTGGATTTTTTGGGGAAAAATTAAATACCATTTAAATATATAATGTGTTTTATGACATCATAATGACCCAATAGTGATGTAATAAAATACTATAAAAATTATGTTCTGACAATATATGTTTTAAAATTAAAATAATGTGATTCTAGTTTTATTTATTTATTTTACAAATCTTTAGTGTATCCTCCAAGACTTATAAAAAAAATTTTCATTTTTTTATTAGTTCCTTGAGAGGGTGACTCACCACAACATAAAAAAGCCATATATTCTAAGAGTTTAAGCCATTTTACTTATAGAACATTTTTTTACACTCCCTTTTGTCAAAAAACATTGGCAAAAACCCTGGGTTGTTTTGTGGTTTGGATTAGTTTAATGTGTGGTGACCCAAACCTAAATAATAAATAATTCCCTATCATTTCCTATATAAACCCACCCAACCTCCCACTTCCTCTTCACTCATTGAATTTAGAGCTTGACCAACCCCTTCCCTCATCTCTATATAATCCTCCCAATTCTCCCTAAGCTCTCATTAATCCTCTCTCAATCCCCTCTCAAGCCTTTGGGATCACACTTCCAAGTAACAGATTCATTCCTTTCTCATCTTATCCAAGTTTCTTAATATTGTTATTCCATTTTATTTTCAATTTTAAATGATGGGGTATGGTTTCAAACCTCCCCCATACTACCATAATTATGTTTTAATGATGATATACCTCTTTCTCTCTCAGTAATGACTCTCATGTACACCTATTACCATGCTGAAATTTTGTAAGGAATTTCTCTCCCTTTATTTACATTCAAAAAACTATTTTGTATTATGAATCTAAAATTCCATTACTTTTGTTGAGACATGTATCTATATGACCCTTTTATTGTAAATTTCATGTACATATGATGATACATCCATTTATCTCTCCTCAACCATTTTTTAGAATTCTTATGTCACGCCGTTATGATGCCGAAATTGCACTACGCTTTTCCAAGACAAAGTCATTGTCTCGTGAATACCATACCCATTTTTCTATCAATGGTATTCACCTTTATGCACGTTTACTTATTGATTATTGAGTTTCATGTATTAATTACACATTCCTTTATCGTGGAATTAATGATGATATTTAATGATTCCATGATGTATGATCCATGTGGCCCACTTAGGCATGAAATGAAATGTTTAAGAAGGGTGTGCCCTGATAGCGCTCTAATGCATTGGGTAAAGATTAGTATCATGATATGTCAAGTGAAACGAGGGTTTAATCATTCTAATTCATGTGCAATGAGGGTTTAATCATGATCCATATGCAATGATACTTGGATCATACTAATACCATGTAAAGTGTTCTTACCCCATTTCCATGTTATCATAATCATGCTATATCATTACTTTATCTTCATGTTTCTCTTATGTTCCATTGATATGCCTACTGCCTAACATGTATTGTATTATTCATGTTATTTCTTGTTTACTCCCTTACTGGGATTTATAGCTCGCCCTTTTCTTATGCATGTCCTTAGGTTATCCCATGAAATGATATGTACGAGGGAATGTAGTGGTCATGTAAAGGAAGTTTTCAATAAAGATATTGGGTTATATGTTTTAAGTCATTATGTAATGTTCCTAAGCCCCAAATACCCTATACCTCTCGATCTTCCATCTTGTATGAAGTGAAGATTTTATGAAATAAATCATGTTTAAGTGTGTAATAAAAAGAAGGGTTGTTATATAAATTGTAATATAATTAAACTAATGTTAATTTAAAACCAATTTAAAATATAATTTAACATTGTAAATAATTTAAAGGAATAAGTAATTTTTATTAAAAAATGTTATTTTCACTATTTGTCATAAAATTAAATATTTCAGAAAAATACCAAAATTAACCCTAATAAAATTTTGATAGGATGATTAGAAATATTAATTTTATTTTTTGAGGTAAATTTTATAAAATTTGTAAGAATAATTTTAAATTATGTACAGAAAGCCTGACTAATCTTCCTTTTAGAAATATACAGTTTTTTTAAAAAACATTTGTTTAATAATAAATAGATATCTATTTAATTTATTTTATACATGTTTAAAACATATAATTTTTATAATTTAGTTGGTATTATTCATACCCTCAATCATAAGATCTAGGTTATAATGATCATTTTTAAATTATAATATTTTAATAGAGCTTCATGATTCATTCTAACCCGTTGTTTCATATATTTAAATATATTGAAAAGATAGAATTTATTTAAAAATGAATATATCATTAATTTTTGGGGAGTTATATTATCTTTTATTCTTAGTGTTTTGTATTATATACTCTATCAAATATGATTTTCCTATTTTATAATATCTAGGTGTTACATTCACCACCCCTTAAATAAATTATGTCCTCACGATTTAATGTTGATCTCTATAATAAATGGTTGGACATTAAGAAAATGTTTCCTGAAATCCCATATCCTGATAAGGGATAATAAAACATCTTCTTTAAAAGAGAGAGAGGGAAGTACAAAGTCTGTTTGGAATAATTACATAACTATGTTTCCAAGAAGAGAACATATGTGGGAAGTGATGATATAAAAAAAGAGGAAAAGTGTAAATAATTATAGATATTGTTTGAGATCACTGATAAAAAAAGGGTGATCTATAGAGGTTTAAAAACCACAAAACCACAAATCTATAAAGTGTGGAAAGACCATTGGTTCATCATAAATGAGGGTATTATGATATAATTTTTGTTTCAAGATCCATTTCCTAGGGTAGAGGAATTATTTTAAAATCTATGAATATAAGGTAATACACTTACTTCATATATTTCCATTTCATATGCACAATTTCTTCTTTTGGTTATGATTTGATAAATTATCACATCATTTATTAATCTAAAAAATTAATATCCAAAACGAATTCTTATACCTGAAGCACAATTAAAATATAATTAGAATTATATATCATTCATCCTACCACCCAAAGTTAATATTAATCCATTATATCTATAGTTAACCTTAAAACTCATCCAATTTTTTTCCTAAATTCAAAGTCCTAAATTTTTAAGGAGGGTCACTAAATCAAAATTATATTACCTAAAAAAAATAAAGATGACCTTATTATCACATTCCCAATATATGAATACCTTATTCACCGTATAACCATAATGAAAACATGAATTCTACAAAACATAAATACTCATGTAACCAAATATATTCTATATATCCAAACATATAGTAAAATACATTAAAGATAACGTAAGCCATAAAATCACTAACCAATTTCATGGTCACCAATATTATACCATTAAAATATCTTTATAATTATTATCTAAACATAGAGAAAATATTAAGGGTTATATTTTTAAAATCATGTACTTTTAGAGAGATTTAAAATATCCCTAAATCACTCTTTTTTCCTTGATACCCTTCATTATATGCTCTCATATAATTTAAAAAATATTACTGTAATATAATAAATATTTATTTGATGATTATTATAACTAGAATATCATTGATAAAATACTTTTACTATATATTTATGGGATCCAAATACAAAAGAACATTAATCATTCAACTTTTCCTTCATCAATATCCAAATCTTGATCATGATCACTTGACTTATTCTTGGTATATTTCCTTAATGCATGGGGAATTTATTTGTGTAGTGCCCCAAGTTATTACAGTTAAATAATTGATTATAGTTGATCTTGATATAGATCCCCAATTAATTAGGTATGGATTAATTTATTTAGATAATTATGATTGAATTAACAAAGTGTTTTATTTAATTTTTAGGTTTATTGTATGCGTTTTATGAATATGGTGTACTGAGGATCCTATATTACTTTTATATTCTTTCTTATCGTGATCCCAGCCCATGGATCCTGTAGATAGTGTGTACTTTATTTCATTAGCATCATATATAAGGAATCACATCCCAAATTACAAAATAGTTTCTAATTCTTGGTAAACTAGATAAAAACTTGAAATTCATACTACAAATTAAAACATAAAATACATCAAGTATTTTCTTTGATAACTCCACTATTCTTCATTATTTATCCATGTATATCAATCACAAAACACTTACTAGTGTCCTGGGAAAATAAAAGATAAGAAAGGGGCGAGATATGATGATTAGTCTAGGTAAGAATATAATAGAATATATGAATAGAAATGTAATAATAAATATGGTAAGGTAATTAACTAAAAAAAATTCCATTTAATTAATAACTTGATCATAATATGGTGGGAAAAAATAGTGACCAAATAATTCTATATAAATAATCACATGAGCTTGAAAACTATACTGTGGATATTCTAATTAATCTAATAATCATATTTAATATTAATAACTAAATTCTTAATGATATAATGCATAATTCTTGACATATAAAACATACATTCAAGTCCTTGTATACATATAAATAAATAGGAAATGCCTCATCCAAAACCCAATCTAGTTTATCTCATGAGACCTACAGATGCATAGAGGGGATATAGAGGTCCCCAAAAATCACATACTAAGTCCAATTAATTCATAATAAAATTTTTATATAATCATCATAAAAATTATTATTGAGAAACTAACAAGTGTGATGTTAATTCTTGTTACAATAAATACATATAATCACAAACTATATAGAGTAAAATGGAGAATGGTAATAAAATTACACATCCCCAAAAACACTAATCATAAACCATTAGAAAAAATAATAGGTATGGTATCAATACACCATATCCTCACTATATCATAAGTAAAATATAGTTTTGATGTCATTTTGAATAAATATACCATGAAAATATCCCTAAAACCATTTTTGAGAAAAATAACCATTCAATTTTAAAAATTACCTTTTATAAAACAAAATCCAAGAAACATTTTGAAAATAAATTTATTTTAAAATTACCTATTAAAATTTGTAAAATAATCAATAAAATATTTAATTTTTATGATCATGGAAAATTATGTTCATGTCGTACACATTAAAACAAAGATTCCATTAAAATTTTCGATAAAATCCTAACATATATTGTTTCAAAAACAACATGAATATTACATTAATTTTTTTTGTAAAAAATAAATATGTGTTAAATTTTCTTAAATAAATCATTTTGAAAAGTTTAAAATTATTTTTTAAAACATTTTTAGAAAATACGTGTTTTTATGAAAAATGATTTTCAACCGAAAGAGAAATCAAGTTAGATTTTATTAAAAACATTTTCTAAATCATTTTAAGTTCCAAAGAGTATTAAAAGGGTACTATTACTATAAAAATTTCATGAACAACCGTAGGTGAATAAAATAGATTAATTTTAATAAATATAAATAATAATTCCCCCATGGGATACATAAATGTAAACATTCTTGAATAATGATAAGATTGTGAAATAAACCATTTCCACTTTAGCAACTTCTGAATCACACGCCCCATAAAACAAAGGACATAAAATGAAACATTAAATACCATTATGATAAATATATTAATGGTATAACATATCAATGGATAATTATATACACCAAACAATCAAAATAAGTGGTGAATATGGCATATATCTCAAGAAATTAAAAGTGAGATGAGAAAACCTTACCTCAGATCTGATTTCCTTTGTATGTGTATATTCCTCATAAATGATGGTTTTAAGCATGTAATTAATTTATAAAAAAACAATATCATATTTATAATATAATATATGACCATATTATAACATTTTACTACCATATTGTTAATATTATTTCATTATTTTCATTGTTTCAGGTGTTAATTTCCTTGTTTTCTCATGCACATTTGGTTATTAATGTTTTTGTTCTTAAGTATAGGATATATATATATAACCTAAAAAGGCAATTATTTTATAAATATAATAATTACTTGGTAGATACATTTTTAGAACAATGTATGAAATTTGGACGTGGAAAATGAATATCATCGCTTCTTGAAGATGGTAGAACGCACATACTCATATGGTAAAATATCATTCCCCTAATTAATGAAAGGTTAATAATGTGGTTGATATATTAATTTTACATAATAAATACAATATCATATATATATCATAAATACTTGTTAATTTTATCCTTATTACATTCCATATAAATCATAAGTGAAAAATGAATCGCATCACTTCGTGAGGCGGTAGTCTATCATTCACATGAGAGATGTTATCATATTTTAAATGGAATGGAACATAAAAATGTATATGTTAAATTAAAATAATATAGGTATAAAAATATCATAAAAATATTGTAAATTTTTTAGAAACATTTTTATATTTATCTTATAAAGTTTTTTTTTAAAAATAGACTATATCAGTTCATGTGGCGGTAGTCTGTTGTATATATGATAGATGATTTTGTTTCCTATTTGATGGAAGTGGTGATGGATAAATTTTATTCCATAAAAATAATAAAATATAATTATATGTTAGATACTTTTATTACTATATTATAATTTTTAATTCGTATTTTAAGGTGTAAAATAAGAAAGAGAATAAAGATCTTTTTAAGGCAATTACCTTCTCTAAGAGAACCCTCATTTGGATCTCCTCTTAAGGACCCCATAGATGGTATTTTTGGAGGAAAAATAGTTCTATAATATTTATAATGATTTATGGGAGATATTTTATCATTATGTTTTTGATCCAAATATATTTATGGGTATGAATAAGTGAAGTTATGGAGTACCCTTTTATAACCGGGGAAATGGAACCTTCTTGGAAATTACATGGAAATTTCCCAAAAGTATCCAAAATAAAAAATTAATGCACAAGAAAAAAACATAAAAAAAAATTTGGTTCAATTTTGAGATAGGATAATGTGTAAATATTTCAATACAATAAGTTTTTTACATTTTGTTATGTTATTTTCACCCTTATCTTCTTAGTTTAATCACACACTAAACACAATTTTACCTTAACAATAATAATTAATTTTTACCCTTTCTACTATTAATTCTGATCAAGAAATAAGTTGAAATTATTAGATAAAAAAATTATTATAATTCCAAATATGGAATCCATTTTTATAAATTCAATTGATATATGTGGAATAATTTAATTTAAAATTATACCAGCAGGCGTGATGAGAAAACATGTTTTCAAAGAGAAACTTTTCAAAAGTTCAGAATGTTTATATATATAAAAATAAAATAAAATTAATTAAAATGACATATACTAATTAAATATTTATATAATATTACTACAATAACTTTAAAACATATTAAAATATAATTTAACTTTGTAAGTAATTTAAATAAAAAGAAATTGTTTTTTAAAAATAAGTATTTTCACTATTCATTAAAAAGTGAAACATTTCAGAAAAGTATAAAAACATAACACTATGAAAATTTGATATAATGATTAAAAATGATTTTTTTAATTTTTTTTTAAAAAAATGGTAAAAATAATTATAATTTTTTTAAAAAATCCCAAAAAACCACCTTTTATAAAAATAAAAATATTCAGAAAACATTTCTTTTACTTTAAAATGATTATTATTTTTTTATTTTTATTAAATAGGTCACCATTTAATTTATTTTATACATGTGTAAATCTTAAAATTTTTATAATTTAGTTAGAACTATTCATAACCACAAACATAACATCTTGGTTATAGTGGTCATGATTAAATAATAATATTTTAATAGATTATCATGTTTCCTTCAAACCTAGTATTCCATGAATTGAATGAAGCTGTAGATATTGAATTTATTTAAAAATAAACATATCATAAAGTATTGGGGTGTTAAATTCTCTTATATTCTTGTTGTTGCATGTTATATACTCTATTGAATATGATGTTCCTCTTTTAAAATCTTAGGGTGTTACATTCTACCACATTAAATAAATTATGTCTTCATAATTTATTCATAATATCAATAATATTGGGTTTGAAATTTGAAAATACATTTCCTGAAATACCACATCCTTATAAAGGTTAATAAAACATCCACATGATAAGAGACAAAGTGAAATATGATGTTCATCTAGAATAATTACAAAACTAGTTCTCCAAGTAGGATAACATATGTGGAAGTGAATATATGGACATAGAGGAAAAGTATAAATAATTATAGATATAGTTTTATATAATTTATCATAGGAAAGTGGGTTATCCATAGAAGGTTATAGAATAAGAAATCATAAATCTATAAAGTGTGAAAAGGCCACCAGTTCATCATAGATGAGGTTATTATGATTGAATTTTTTTATTTTTTTTTTTTATTTTTTATATTTATTTTTTCCTTTTTTGTTCCACGATACTTTTCTTAGAGTAGAGGAATTATTTAACTATCTATGATTATAGTGAAATATACTAACTTGATATATTTATATTTCATAAGTACAATTTATCCTTCGGTTGTGCTTCGATCAATTCCTACTTTATTTCTTACTCCAAGGAATGTATATCCAAAATGAGTATTTTTTTTATTTCACATTTAACAGATCGTTGGAATGAAAAGTCAATCCTCCTGTCTCAAATTTTTTTCAAAAACCAAAATGGTTTGTAAAATTTATCCAACAAAACACAAATTTAAACTTAATCCATTATATATTCATTAATCCTTAAGACTCATCAAATATAGGTATTTCCAAATTCAATGTAAAAATATTTTGAAGGAGGGTCACTAAATCCACATTATAATCCCCATAAAATAGATATTGTCTCTTAATGTCACATTCAAAAAATTTGAAAAAATTATTCACCATAAAAACATAATGAATAAATACATTATTCCAAAAAAAGTCTCACATTATCAAATATATTCCATAGATATAAACATTCAGTAAACTCCATTAAAAATAACATAAACCATCAAATCACTAACCAATTTCATGGTCACAAATACTATCCCATAAATACAACTTTATCATTATTATCTCAATATAGTGAACATATTAAGGGTTATATTCTTATAATCATGTGTTTTTCAATAATTCCAACATGTCACTACATCACACTTATTGTCCATTGATACCATTCAGCATATGCTCCCAAATCATTTAAGAAATAGTACTAAAAACAATCATTAAATAATTCATGATTATTATAGCAAGAATGTCATTGAGAAAATAACTTTAAAACATATTTATTACATCCAAATACAAAATAATGTTATTCATTCAACATACCTTCTTTCAATATCATAAACTTGACATTGATCCCTTAACATCTTTTAGGTATATTCCATTGATTCTTGGGGAATTCATTTTCCTAGTTCCTATCTCTTTATATTTAAATTATTGGACATTTTAAATTTATTTCTTTACCTTGAAAACATGTTCATAGGTGCATTTCTCTACACACTTTTAGCAAACAATCATTTGCTTAAATAAATTACGAGAGTGTTTATTTCCAAAATTACTACTAGTGGTAAAATCCTTCTTTCCCTTCTTCCCATTATATATTTTTTACTGTACAACCCTCTTCTTCTCGGACTACCCTTAGAATCCATAATATATAAAGAAATAATTATATTTCTTGATATCATATGATAATATGTCTTTGTATTATGATAATGTTTTGTAGACTAGTTACCATAGAAATATTGTCCTAATTCCATTAAAGAAACAACAATTATTACTCTTTGAATTATTTTCATTGATATAGTTTCCATTCTATACACTAGGTGACATTCCTAAACAATGGTGTACACTATATTATATCATAAAATTTTGAAATAAAATTTAGAATCCCAAAAAAAGTGAAACAATTAACGTAAATTGAAAATTTTATTAATATATAATCTCATAATAATAAACATGGTTTCTTTGTGAATATTTTTATTTTTCACTCATTCATAATGGTTTGTAATAAAAATTTGATTTATCCTAATAATATCATTCTATTTTTTCAAACCATGTAAATATTAAAGATCCTTTTCATGATCGAGGTAATGATAGGGTCAATCCCAATACACACTTTTTAGAGTTATTACTCCAAGGTACATCTATTCCAATACCATATTCACTTTTAGTATCCATATAGGGATGTATTCTCTGAGAAAAATCACATAATATATTCATTTAAAAAATATTAGAATGTTATTATATATATATCTAGAATATATATCATAGGTTTATGTTCCCTAATCTATGTTTTCCTAAATATTGTTCGAATTATTTCTACTTGGATTCCTCTAATACCAACTATAGAGACCACAACCCCAGTATCTAGGATATGATGTCTAATTTATTACATTGGAATAAGATAAAAGTAATTACATCCTGGTGGAGTGAATATTTTACTCATATTAATAAAATAAATACTTACTTGATATTTATATTAAAATTGAAAACATAAAAAAGTATTTACATTGAGAATTCCATTATTCCTCATAGTGTATCCCTGAATATCAATCATAAAACATTTCTTAGTATCCTCAGGAAAATAAATCAAAATAAATAGGTGATATTAGATTATAAGTAAGGGAAAGAGTATAGAAAAATCTATGAATAGATAATGAATAATTAATATGGAAAGTTAAATAATTGAAAATCATTCAATTTAATTAACAAGTTGATCATAGTATAGAATGAGTAAATGATGATCAAATAATTCCATATAAATAATCATATGAGCTTGAAAACTAAACCATTAATATTATAAATAATTTAATCATCCCATGTAATATTAATAAACAAATTCATAATGATTTAATACATAATTTTGGACATCTACAATATAACATTGCAGCCTTGTTCTTAGACATCTAAATAAATGCTTAACACTGCTAAAAAAATACCCTATACCAATGGTTTGAAACAATTGGTATAGGCCTCCCAACCGTTGGTATATCCTATAACAACGGTTTTCAAAACCGTTGGTATAAGTAATATAAAAAATGTATACCAATGTTTCCATAAAACCGTTGGTATATTTTTTTCAAAAAAGAAGCATTCTGTTGGTTTTGATCCCAGTACCTCTGGTTTATGATTGAATGACCTAACCACTAACATAACTAGACATTTGTGAACATAATTTCATAAATATATATATGTATTATCATAATAATTTAAATTTTGATTTATTTAATGTTCTATGTAAGAAGATTCCATAATAAATACATGTAACTATACGAACAGTTCTCAAAACTGTTGGTATAACCATTGGCAAAGATTCATTGATTTTGAGACCTATTCCAACAGTTTTGGACAAACCATTGGTATAGGTCGATATAAGTGAACTATACTAACAGTTTTGGCCAAACCGTTGGTATAGGTCCATATAAGTGAACTATACCAACGATTTTACCAAAACCATTGGTATAGATCTTATTTATAGTTGTGTAAGGACTTTGCTAAAACCTAATCTAGATTATCTCATAAGACCTACCAATTTATCGAGGGGCTATAGAGTGCCCCTACCATCACATTCTAAGTCCATTGAATTTCCGATTTGAAAGGGGTGAAACATAATCAACATAAAAATATTAATTTTAAAATAAACATATAAAATGTTAATACTTATCCCCAATCAATAAACATAATCATAAACCCTCTATAGTAAAATAGCGAATGGTAATAAAATTATACATCCCTAGTCAAGATGATCATTAATAATTGAAATAAAAAATAAGTGTGGTATCAATACAACATATACTCAATGTATCGTAATTAAAATAGGGATTTATGGAATTTATGAATAGAAATACCATGAAATGATTAACATTTTAAGAAAAAAAGTTCTCAATTTTTTAAATAAAATTCATTGAAAATAAAGTTTAAAACATGAAAAAAATAATAAAAACATTTATTTCTCTTGATGGTAGAAACTTGTTTTCAGGTCGTACATGTTAAAACAAATATTCCATTCACATATTTAGTAAAATACAGGTAGATATTATTTTAAATATAAAATGAATATTTATTTAAAACAAATGTATAAAAATTCATTTAAAAATAATTTTTAAATGTTTAAAAACATTTTTTAAAACATTTCCATAAAATATCAGTTTTGATGAAAAAGAATTTCTGACCGAGATAAATAAAGTTGGGTTTTATTAAAAACATTTCTCAATCATTTTAAGTATCAACAAGTAAAAAATTGAAATATTATTCAAAAAAATTATTTAATAACCATATTTTAAGATAGTATACCAATTTTAATATATAAATATCAAATAACTCTTCCATGGTTTATGTAAACATAAAAAATTATTAATAATAATGAGATAATGAAATAAACCCTTACCATTTTGGTAACATCTAAATCAGAATCCGAATAAAAGAAATGAAATAAAATGAAAAATTAAATACCATGAATATAAATATTTTCATGATATAACATATCAACTAGATATTATACACACCACATAAAGAAAATAAGTAGTGAATATGGATAATGTCTCACAGAAGTAAAAGTGACATAAAAAAACATCACCTCATGTCTAATTTATTTTATATGCATCTATACCTCCCTTAAAATGGATATAATCTTGTTATTATTTTACTATAGATATTTATTCATATTTATAATATCTAATATTATCCACTTATAAAATTTTACCACCCGTTTACTGAAAATATTTCATTATTTTCATTATTTTGTGCGTTAATTGCCTTATTTTCTAATGCATGTTTGGTCCTGAAAGATACAGTTCTTATGCATAGGATATATATATATATATATATCATTTATAGAGTTATAGTAATGTTTTTAATATCATATTTACTCATTATAAACATTTTTATAACTATTTATAAATTTTGGTCATAAAAAATGAATCATATCACTTTATTGAGATAGTAGGCTATATGAACACATGAGCGATGATATCATTATATTATTGAGTGAAAGGGTATGGAATTTGTTATTATATTAATTTTATATAATCAATATCATATTTTATATATAACATATATTTATAGTAAAACACAATATAAAAATGAACCACATCACTTTCACAATGCGATAGTTTTCCGTACACATGAGCGACGTTATAATATTTGAGACGGAATGGAACCCAAAAATGTATATGTGATATTAATATTCACAAATTATATTTATATCATAAATATCTTATACATGTGTTATATACATGATTATATCTAGTCATTAAATGTGGTGTTGGAAAATAAACTACAATGGTTCTCAATCCGTCGGTCCGTTGTACACACGATCAATGATTTTGTTTCCATTTGATGGAAGTGGAGGTGGATAAATATTACTACATAAAAATAATAAAATCACAGTATATAAGATATATATTTTTAATCTATTTTAATTTTTAATAATTATTTTTTTGGGAAAATATTAAATAAAATGAGAGATTTATTAAGATAATTACCTTCTCTAAGAGAAATCTCCTTAAGATCTCTTCTTTAAGAACATAGGGATGGAATTTCGGGAGAAATATAATCTCTAAAATATTCATAAGGAATTTTGGGAGATATTTATTCTGGATTTGTATTATACAAATGGATTTATGGATGTGAATAAGGGAGGGTAGTGTGTTCCCATTTATAAGTGGGGAAAGGGATCTGTCATGGAAATGGCTTAGAAATTTCCAAAAATAATCCAAAATGATAAAGTCCATCACATAAAAAAATATTCAAAAAACATTATGTTTGATTTTTTGATATTATATGGTGTAAATAAGGCCATAAAATAATATTTTTACAATTTTAGGTCATTTTAACCATTATCTTCTTAGTTTAACCCCAAGTTAAACCTATTTTTAAATTAACCACAGTAATTAATTTTAACTAATTTCACGATTCATTTTGTTAAATATATATTCTGAAATTATAATATAATGTAATTTATTCTCATTAAAAATAATTAATCCATTTTTTCAAATTCTATTCCTAAAATTATCATAATTATGTTTAAAATTATACCTTTAAACACGATGAGAAAGCCTGTTTTCTAAGAAAAAATGTTCAAAGGTTTATGAAGATTTTATATCAAAATTAAATATTAAATTGATTAATATAAACTAAATTATTTAAATAGTAATATAATTGAACTAATTTAACATTAAAATCAACTAAAAATAAAATTTAACTTACTAAATAATTTAAATGAAAATGCAATTTTTAATAAAAATCGTTATTTTTCACTATTCATCATAGAGTGGAACATTTCAGAAAAATCCAAAAAATTCACCCCAAGATAATTTTGATATAATAATTTCAAAAATGGAGTTTATTTTTTAAAATAAATTTTACATAAATTTTAATATATAATTACAAATTAAGTGTGAAAAGTGCAACTAATACACCTTTTAGTAAAATACAGTTTTTTATAAAACAATTCTTTTACTTTTGAATGTTTCTTATTTTATTTCTACTAAATAGATAACCATTGAATTTATTTAATACATGTTTAAACCATGTAATTTTCATAGTTTATTTAAAACTATTCATATTCTTCAACTTAATGGCTAGGTTATAATTTTCATTTTTAAATAATAAAATTCTAATAGAGTATCGCGTTTCATTCAAACCCAGTGTTGTATGAATCGAAAGATATAGAATTTATTGTATTTAAAAAAAATATTCTAAAGTCTTGGGGTGATATATTCTCTTATAATCTTGGTATTTCATTTCATATATAGTATCGAATATGATGTACTTCTTTTAAAATCTTAGGATGTCACATTTCTAATGAATTCTTGTAGAAATATTTTGATTTCATAATGTAATAGAATGATATTTTTTTAATGATTATAATATTTATGGGTAAAATTTTTTGATTTTAATAAAAAAATTATGGGCTCCCATAATTCTTAGTAAAATCTTGTGATGATGATTTTATATTTATTTTTTTATCAATCATTTTGCAAAAAACATTGGGCAATAAATCTGATTTCATATGTAAGTAAATGATTATTTTATCTCAATGGTTATTATATTAAAAGAAGACTATATTATATGATATCAAGGTTTTAAAATTTACTAAAAATTACCTTTTTATTTTTTATGTCCATTGATGATATTTTTTTGATCATCCCACATTTTCAAATATTTATTAATTGGTTTTAAGGATGTTTTGGAATAATGATGTAGCCAATTTAAAAATCATGAATATTTGTATTGAAAAGAAATTTTTTTTCATTTTATTATAATTGTATTTTCAAAAAATGGATTCTGAGTTGAATTTTCCAAGTATTAATATAAGGTTTTATTACGTAAAAATTATGATTTAATTCTCTAAAAATCTAACCCTAAAAAAGTTCCTAAAAATGTAGGATTTTTTTCTTATTTTAAAACTATGGGGTATGTAATGTTTTATGATCAAGTCCTTATATGTGGCTTGGAAACTAATAATTTATAGTGATGTAATCTCGACATACCATTTCCCCTATAATCTTCATGGATATAATGCATATAGTATTTAGATATTACCATAATTAGTTTTTTATAGTATCTATATATTACATTCTCATATTTTCCAAGATCAAGAATGAAAATGAATATTATTTTTGGATTATAATGAAGACCATAAGAATTTATAATATGTTTGAAAAATATATAAAATATGAATTAATTCCACAAAATTATTATTTTTTGGTTATGTAAATACAAGTGAAGGTATATATATGGATCCTTAAAAGATAAAGGTTATTGAACAATGTCCAGACTAAACATAGTAACTAAGATATGTATTTTTCATATATTTTATAGAAACTATCAATTAAGTTTTTTTGAAATTTATCATAGATATAGAATATACTAACCAAGTTAACCTAAAAGGGAACCAATTTCCTTTAGATAGATTAATGTCAATAGAATATCATGGTACAAATTAAATGGTTGGTTAGTTCACATGTGCTTACACTATCTTGTAGTATAGAAGTATTTTATATATAAAGTGAAAAATCACAAAAGGGTTTGGGATGTGTTCTAATGAAAAATTACACATTGGTTGAATATTCCTCATTATATTTTATGATTAATGAGAAAAATTACCCTACTCAATATTTTGAGAAAGTAGTTGTAAATATTTCTTGTAAAATATAGAGGAATTATCATTATAGGGAATGGTGTCATTTATAAAATAATCATAAAACATTTAAATATATATTAACATTGAAAGAATTGAATATGTGAAAAATGATATGGTTATATCTTATTAAAGACTATGAATTCTTAGTACATTATGACATTGGGATAGTGAAAAAGGTGGATAATTCATTGATTGTGAACGATCATGCTAGATTATCGATGATGAGGATTTAAAGAGATATAATAATTGTGTAATTACAATGGATAAATCATGAAATAGTGAGGGATAAGGATAATGTTTTTTCTAAAATAAATATCTAATTATCGACCCATGTGAATATTAAAGAGGTGAATAAAAAATATTTGGAATTTAAAATGAAGGAAAGTATTTTTCTAATTTTCAACATTGTCCATGATGAAATGATAAGATTTAGGACTCGGAACATTGTCCCTTAAATACCAGAATTAAATAAAGAAATATTATATGAAGCACATAGATTATCATTCTCTATCAAAATGGGGGCGTATGCAGGTTCCTTCCATAAACAATTCATAAAAAAAGGTTATAAGTAGGTTCCCCCTCAATCCATTTAAACATGGGTTATTTGGATAATACAAAAAAAATTGGAATATCTATTAGTTGTTCTCTATCCATTTTGGAAGCAAAACAGTGTATAGATATCTCAAGGAGCATTTATAATGGGACAAAAAGAAAACGGATGTTGCTAAGTATGTATCATGATGTCTAGAATGTCAAAACCTTAAGGTTAAATATTATTATTTTAAGGGTATGATGAAACCATTAAACATAATTATACATAAATTAGAAACAATATCCATATAATTCATTATAGGACTACCCAATACATAAAAATTTCATTACACAATTCAGTTTACAATCAATCACCTTAAAAATTCAATTCATTTTATTACTATTAAATAATATTTCTCACCATTCCAACTTTCAAGGACGTGTACTAAATAAGTGGTAAGAATATATGGAGAACCACTATTAATCATATCTGATCATGATTTGAATTAAACATCCATGTTGTTGATAATAATTTAGTAAGTATTAAATATATAGTTTTATTTTAGAATTTCATATCAATCTCAAATAGATGGTCAGGCTGATAGAATGACAGAAACCCAAAAAGATATTGTGAGATTATTATATATGGATTTAAAATTCTCTTGGTATTAACACATTCCTTTCGATAAATTTCAATAAAATATAGATTTTACTCAAGTATTAAAATGGATCTTTATGAAGCACCTTATAGAATATAATTTAATAATTCTATTATATTTGGATGAAGTTTGAGAATTAAAACTATTGGAACATGAGATATATAATTAGATGAAAGAGAAGGATGGTTTAATTCAACAACATATCATGGAAACGTAGTGTCATCAATTTTATTACTGAAAATCACCATTGAGTTAAAATGTTTTAATTTTGTAATAATATATTCCATGAAACAACACCTTATAATAAGGTTATGATATTTTGAAATAAGGGGATGTTAATCCCAAGATATATTACCCCGTTTGAGATTTTTGATTATATTAGGATGGTATCTTATCTCTTGGTGCTTCCCCCAAACCTCTCACAAGGTCATGATGTGTTACATGTATCTATTATAAGGAAGTACATACATATTACTTCACATATTATAAACTCATATTTCATACTACTAGAGAATGATCTTCAATATGAGGAACAAATGGTATAGATTTTTAATAGAAGAGATAAAGTGTTGCAGAACAAAAGCACTGAAATGATCAAGTTTTTTTTGGTGGAAGCATATATTTGAAGAAACTACAGGGGAATAAAAGAATGTAATCAAGTATATTTATCCTCATTTTTTCATAACAATAGTTTAATTTAGATGGATAAAATCTTGAAAGGGAGGTACAATATGACACCCTGTAATTTCAGAGTATATTTATGCTTTAATATAAAGTGGATGCATTCGATAGCTTATAATTTATAAAAAACAAAACTTAAGTGAATAATAATTTATTAAGATAAAAATGTAAATACATTGAAAGATTATTAAATAGAATATAATTTAAAAATAAATTATTTTTTTTATAATTATCACGGGTTCTATTTTACTTTGCAAAATACCAATACTTTTAGGGAAATGTTTTTGATGAATTACATATTTGTGATAAATTTAATACTTTTGATTAAATGATATCAATAAAATTGATTTATAAAAATGGAATAAATATTATTAAAATAAATTAAAAATATCCCTATAATAATTAATAAATAACGGGGAATGTTAAATTAATTATTCATGACTAAAGATAAAAAATTAATCATTTTTTATTATAGATTACATATGTTTCATTTAAAATTTAAATTTATAAATTTTATAAATTTATAATGATAAAAGGAACTTAATTTTTTTATTTATAATCATGAGGTTATCTTATGGTGAATTTTTAGAATTTTTATAAAATTTTTTATTTTAAAGTGAATGGAGAGCATTGTCGTTTTTTAAAATATATTAAATTTTTGGGAATAATTATGATATAATAACGTATTGAAAATATATGAAACCATTGGTGTGAAAAAAATATGTATTTAACGAGAAAAATAAATCATTTAAAACTATTTTATTGAATTTTAAATCCCATTATTGAATTTTTGGAAGCCAAGTAATATTTTATTATAATTAAAATATATCTTAGTTTATTTCATTTAATTAAGTATTTAAAATGATCCATAATGTTTTATATTGATTTGAAAATATTTAAATCATATTTGTTTATCTATAACCTGTTAAATTTTATTGGGCTTCAATTTTATACATTATTTTAGTGTAACTTCATTTTTTCCCAAAATTGTTTTTACTAAAAAATGTTTTTGTTTTTTCATTTTATGTAGTAACATTATAAGTAATTTTTACCACCTCTATAAATTAAATAATGTAAAATGGAATTTATAATATTAACCATAATATAAAAATTTGGTTATAATTTCTTTTTTTTGTCATAAAAAATAAGTTAGTTTGGTATTAAATTTTTCACCTTGGAAAAGGTTACAATTGGTTAAAAGAGAGAAAATAACGGTATTTGCATTAAAAATACAAATAAATCTTAGCATTATTTTTTTTACTATATTTATTTATACATTGTATTATATATTATATTGGGATTATTTTTTCCACTTTACAATGAAAATGACTTCATATTATTTTAATGTTAAAGGTATTTGCAGGTCTGCCACTCCTCTCACATATAAAAGGGTATCTCTTATCTATACAAATTATAATACATTGAGAAACTTTTATTGAGTAATATATACCCAAATAACATCCAAAATCTCTTCCCTATGACCTTGAAGTCTTGGTTTGCAGAAAATACCAAATTATGAAGGCTAAATCTATAAGAAATTGGAGGATACCCAAATAAATGATTATTATCTTAATCGAGAAATTTCAAGATTATTTATTAATCATCCTAATAATAATACATCACATCCATAAAAACATTATTACATGGGAATTATAAATTTACCCAAATATTATAATTTTTATAGAATACCCATTATGTACTTCTCATCAATCCAATGGAAAATTAAAGCATCGCTCATGCATATGTGTCGACTACCACTTGCATGAATCGATGTATTTTATTTTTATCATTTCCTAACATGGATGGTAATAAGTATGATTTTTTTAATAAATATTTTATATATTAAATTATTATTATTTTCTAATTATAATTTATTTCCTAATTCCATTCCCTCCAATTAGTTAGAAAATCAAATCATCAATCGTGTGTGCATGCAGACTGTCGCCTCCTTGAATTATGTATCTCATTTTTCATCATTATCATATATTTATAGTTATAAAAGTGTATATAATAAATAAAAATATATTAATGTCATGTTTAATATTATTTAACCATAAAAAAGTAACAAGAATCAGAATCGTCAAACCAAAACATGCATGGAAAATTTAACAGTTGACACCCGAATAATGATTTTACTGTAAAATATTTTAAAATTGCATAATTTGAAATTATAATGGAATAATATATAGTAATATATGTATGGATATGTTTATTTTATGATCTAGGATCTTCTTAAGGTATGTTTTGGTTTATCCTCTTCTTTTTGGATAGATGAGTGTTTCCCCATGATCATGTGAAAACCCACAGGTGTTCTGGGAGATGGGGACATGAAAGAAGAAGAAAATGGAATTCTAGGGAATGTTACATGGTTTGATCACGGTCAGTGAAAACCGTGCGGAGCATCTCTAGTGATCGTGTAACCATGGATAGAGGCTTACACATGGTTTTCACACAATTTGGAAAACCAAGTGGAATTTCTAGGAAACCATTCGAATGGGGGTGATTTCAGGCAGTAGCATCCGCATGGTTTGGAAAACCATGCAAGTAAACCATATAACCCAAAAAAGTTGGAAAATTTACAAAATTTACACTCTTGGATTTTAAAACCCAACTCAAGATTCTAGTATATCTCACCCCTTTCATCCCTATTGATGATCTTGGATGAGCCAATCTTCCTAAAGGTGGTTCTATTTTTATTGTTGGCTATTTGGAGCGTCGTTGGTTGCGGATTGAAGCCCTCGTTAATTCAAATCCTCTCCTTACTTCTCTTTTTTGGATTGGGGTTTGTGATTTCTTCCATCTTCTTCCAAAAAACTAAAACCACCTTTTTACCAGTGGAGCCTAGGTAGGGGTTTCAAGAGGTGTTTTAATCAAGATCTAATTCCATGTTTGAGAGTGCGTTCATCATCGTATTCGAGGTATGTGGTCTACATGTATTATCCCATAGTTTTATTTTGGATTTTTTCATGGAAGATGGGGTTCTTGTTTCCCCCTTTTTGTGTTATTGGTTACGTTGAATTATTTGATAAAAATGGGTGTCTAAGTGACCTATTGAATCCCTAAAGATCCCCATGGGATGGGTTGAGGATGACTTGACCATTTCAGGGCAACCCATGGGGTACACCAACAATCCTGGACCAATATTGTGGTAGGGTTAGGTGGTGGGTTTCTAAATAATAATATCAAACCAATGTAGAATGTATCTTAATGATTTATTAAGTTATTAATGGAATAATAATAAATATTCCTAGGGAGATAAAGGAATAAGGTGTTGTTGGAATGACATGAAAATGGGTAATTGGGTTGAAAGGAATTATGTCCATTATTCATGAATTTGGTTAGAAATTCCAAGGAGATTACGACATGTTAAATGTTAAACTTGAAATTGGGTAATAGAATGGGAAATGGGGAATGTGTTAATGGGATGTAATAAGGGAATTGATGAAATTATGGAATGGGTTAATACATTATAATTAGGTGGTACACCAAAATGATTGAATGTAATAAAGGGATTTTGTTATGTGACATGAGAAATGTACCAAAAATGCACAAATGGGTCAATTCTTGTGAAATGATAAATGGGATACATGGGTTAATGAATTATCCATGATGGATTCATCTAAGGCATAAGGGATTGTTGAATATACCTAATGGGTTAAAGAACATGAATGAGAATTTGGATAAATGAATATGAATTGTAATTGGTAAATGTAATAATGGATTATAGAATAGTATTAATTCTGATGATATTGTTTTGAATTGTGATATAAAATGGCAATGAATATGCTTGGTTGTGTTATGGTATGGTTGTTATGAGTTGACAAATAAGAATGTGCACATGGCTTGGTAGAGTGGGGTATTTACATGAGGTTTTACGCCCACGGGTTGAGTTAGACCAAGGATATAAACACCACCCCAAAATGCATGGGTTAAGGAATGGTAAGGAGGCTCTATTTCCTTAACAGTTGTATTCCACTCAAACTGAGGCTTCAAGGTAAGGTGAATGTGTTGATGTGATATGTGGATACCTAGTGAGATAGGGACTTGATTTGTTTCCCCTATTCATTGTGATTGATTGCCTTATACCCTTGTGTTTATGATAATTATGCCTAACCCATCGGACATGTGATCAAAATGGCTTATGTAATGATGATGGTATCATAAATAAAATGGGGATAAATACTAAGAATAAATTAAATTAACTTTGATAGGTTATTGAACCCAAAATATATCTTTTTTACTTACCTTTTATTTTGTACTTGTATGCACTATCTATTTTACTGGATATTTTGTAGACAATATTGGGGGTGGCCTACTAAGTTTTGTACTCACACCCTGCCCGGACTGCCATTGGGTACCTGAGCAGATCTCTTGGATGAAGGTCTGGACAAGGGATGAGTCCCTACACTAAGACGTTGAGTTGGGCTCGGTATGTACATAGAGAAGGATCCGAACTTAGAGTTAGGACCCGTTGGGAGTTTTTTCCATTTTTTTTATTTTGGGCTTCTTTCACTTGCACTACTAGTATGGAATGACATTGTTCTATTTGATTGGTATTTTTACCTTGTTGGGAAATGTTTGGTTATGCATGTTTACTGTTTGTTTAATACTGTTTACATTATTTTTATTATGATCTACTGTGTCTTACTCTAGTAAATAGTGTATAGTCTCCCCATGTGGCTTATTAGACCCTCGCTGCTAGTCAGAAACTTCTGGCATATGGGGAGGCACGCTTGAGGTCATGTGAGGACCCAACATGAATCATAAGTTTAGTGGCATTCGGGTCAGGGACGTTACAAAGTGGTATCAGAGGAGTTCTTTTCACTTTATTACTATTTGTGGATGGTAGATAGGAGAATAGGATGTGTCAGGCCTTAGTAATGAGCTCGTTCTTGGGAGTAGCTAACCCAAGTATGAGAGAAAACCCAAGTCACTCTAGGTGTGAATTGTTGTTCTTGATGTGTATTGTTACAGTTTAATGATATTTCACCATTGGATGATGCACATGTTGTCTGATTTGACTGATTTATGATATTTTTCTCATTTCTGGAAAGGCATGGGGTTGTGCATTCATGCATCATTTTAGGCACTTGGGGATATAGGTGGCATGCATCATTGTAGGTACACACATGAGATGAGTGTTGGGGCATAGAGACTATAATGAATTTTCTTTCCTTCATAAATATGAATAAAATTATGACTAAATATTGTAATGAAAGGGGGTGAATGAAAGGAATGAAAATTAATAGTTCAGAAATAACGTGAAACAAAATGTTAGGGATGGGTTAAAATTTTGGGTTGTTATAAATTGTAAAATTTTGACTCGGTATCTAAAAGACAAAGGGTTATATAATGACGGTAAAATCATTAATGAATTTTTCCAAATGAAAGGTGTCAATGTGTTAAAATGATTATTGTAACAAGTTTTGAAATGGGAAATGTGCCTACTAAGAAAGAATTGTATTGTAAATGAATAATTAGTTTGAAGAGGTGTTAACAAAGGACTTGTTATGAAGTGAATTGATTACTCCATGTTGACCATGACCCGCGGTAGGCATGGTAGGGGGCAGTTTTCTGAGTGTGATGATGAAAGTTGGGGTAGAGCATGAGGAATTAGTTGTTTTATGATTGTTAGTGTGAGACCTTTTCCATATGTTGTTAAGTCCTGTTGGCCATTCTTCAAAGCTTCCGTTGAATGGTAAGTTTAAAATGAGAATGATTGAGTTCAATAGTGGGTACCCCTTGTGTGGTCGATTTGACCCTTGTATGCGTAAGTTGGGCAGTGAGAGTGCCCTAGTGGAGACTTTGGATTTGATTTGTGAGGCCTTACTAGTCATGATGTGGCCTAAGTGGTGTGTTTAGGGAACCCTCATATGTTTGTGTCCTTTGGGTTGTGAGGCATTGTTTGTTAGTGTGAGTGAGAGAACTCTTGTGGTTCGTGATCGTACGAAGTACATGCTGGACCCTAAGGATGGTTCCTGAGACTTGGTGACCTTGTGAGTAGAGACCTTGCGAGTTGTGTCTTGAACCCCTGAGAGTATGTTTTTCTCATAATGCCGATGAATGTGTACACCATTTGCGGGGAACCTAGAGTAGATAATTGTTGGTGTGCTAGGAATAGTGTGAATAAGAATGGGAGTGAGAGTTCCATCCACGAGGATCACTTTGTTTGTGTCATGATAAGCACAGTTTGGAGAGAGGACCAATGTAATCTCCTAGTTTTGACTCTTATTTAGGGATTTGGTATCGTTCAACCTTCAAGGTGACCTATGAGAGAGGTCAGATAGGGATTTTGGTGCTTTTGGGCGTGTTTCATGCATTTAGATGTTTTGGATTTTGATAGTGGAACTCATGATGTTGAATGGTGTGTATTTATCCTATAGGGCTAAGTGGGATGGTTGAGGGTTGGTGGTTCTACTCGGGTTATGGTTATGCACTTATAGTTATAAAAAATCAACGGTGACCAAGTGGGAGGTTATCCTGGGGGTAAAAGTACCTCAGAATATGAAGCATGGATGATGCTTCATAGGTGGTGTTAATGCGTATTGAGCACCACCTAGTTTGAGTAAATGGTATAGTGATACTCTATTCTTTCGTAAGGGCCCCTGAGTGTTCGTAATAGGATCTAAAGTTTTTTTCGAAGGTTTTTATCGTATGGATTCCTAACTCACCCGTTTGGTTGATGATTAATAGAGTCTTGAGGTTGTTTTTGAGTGGAAGAGAAGACGGTGGCTGGAATGTGGTTATACGCTTTCTCTCAATGGTGACACCTGAGGTAAGGGTGGTCATGTGACAGAACATGTTTGCATGAATGGTTTGGTTGTGGAGCGATGGTTGAACCTGGTTAGAAATCATACATGAGTAGTGATGTCTAAGTGCTGATGCGAAACATTCAGTTAGGAAGCCCGAGATCCCCGGCAGGTCATGGTGCCCCATAGCATGACATTTGAAACCGATAAGTTGGTGGTGGTGTTCTTCGACCAATTCTTAGAGTACCTCAGCTAGTGATCAGCATTCCCAACATCTTGACATCCTCCTAGGTAAATTGAGAAACTCTAGATCATGCCCATAGACATGAAGGTGTTTTGTTGGATGAGGGACATCATTGAGTTTACACATATTAAAATGGTATATGTGGGGCTTGATTATGGAATGCGCACCCTCTATGGTTTTGGGTGAGGTCCATAGGATGGACCAAACGTCAAAACACGTCATGGGGTCCATTCATGGAATCCAGGAATGTAAACTAGGTGATTCTTGTTTTCTTATTTAGGGAAAATCTAGATGGCCATGTCTATGTTTTTGGTTCGTCTTATGATTGAGTAAAAGATGTGATTGTTAAAATCCTTGTTGAGAGGAGTGGTCCCAACAATCCTAAGGTGGGGAGTGATAAATCAGTCCTGGATGTGGATTAGAGGATGTTAAATCGACATAGTGGCACCATGGTGACAACGAGGAACCAATGAGCAGCATGTCAGGTTCCTCGGAGATGCATGTGGGCCTTGGACGTGGTGTCTGATGATCCTAGTGTCGTCTTGAGATTAGGGTGGTTCCAAGTGAAGCCTATGATGTCTATGCTGAGTTGTAGGAGGGCCTGGTTGGATATGAAAACAGGTTTTGACAAGAGAAGTTGGGGGTCCTGTAACTCCAAAATATATTTGGGTTAGACTTGGGTAATTTTCCCATGTGTAGTTTTGGAACGTCATGAAGTTGAGTGAACCTTGGCCACATGATGTGATGACATACCAAGGGTGAAGTCGATGACGTTCTAGAGGGAGGTAGTGAGATGATGATAGTATTCTACTAGAATTCAAGAAATGACATTAGTGGGTGTGTGGAATGATAATGACATACTTCAAGTTAGTATGAAACTTGGAATGGTGAGAAAGGGGTAGTGTACCATCAGTGGAAGGTGGGTGTTTTGGGGAAAGCTAGTTGAAGGTGGTCCAACCTAATATGGTAAACTTGAATGGGTGAGGTGATAGTGACCCACATCTGGGTTTATGTTTTAGTGGAAAGAACATTTCGAAACGAAGTTGTACCTGAGTGAGGTTAGGATGATCTTAGTGCATGAATGGATAGTGGAGGGATGTATTCCCAATGATTGTGACAGTGCAGTTGGATGCCAAGGTGGGGTAATTCTCTTATGGATGCTTGGGCGTGGTGATTTGGAACATGTTAGGAGATGGGAAAGTTGGGTTTAGTTATGGTGGTCCTTCATCGATGGAGGAGGTTACATGTAATTGAACATGGTGGACATAACCATACCAGATAAATGGTCGGTTTATGATGTCATCAGAGTTTCCGGTTGGAAGGACTCGAGTGGTCACCGTTCAGGTGAGTTGGCCGGGGAAGAGAGCTTTGACACAAGTTTAGTTGGTTGAGTAACTGATTGTTTTGGGCAGCATTTGGTTGTATAGTTGTGAAATGAAATATTTGGGAGACGTCGCTGTAGGGATCGTGTGTTCTCCTCCGGGTGATACTAGGTTTTTCAAGGTTAGAGTTTGGAAAATAGAGGAAAATTACACCAAGTGAATTGGGTCATGAGTTTTATAGAGGATCGGGCCTATGGGGTACTGATTGGTTCCTCTAGGATGATGTGACACTCTGTGTTAAATCTCCATGTGTTGTGAGTTAGGTGTTTTCACCTAAGCATTACCCCATGGAGTTCTCAGGGTGGGAATGGTTGAAGTGGATGCATCCTTGAGGAGTTTTCAGCTCGTGTTTTGGCTGTAGTGAAGAAGGATTGCGGAGAAAGTCCATGCCCTTATTTTGTATTCGAAGGGCTTAGTGATGTGCAACTAGAAATATGGGTGATGGGAATGGATAGATAGGCATAGTGGATAGACCTTTAGTTCTGGAAGTTTAGTGATTCTTGGAAGAGCGGCTTGAGGATGATCCGTTATAAGGTGGGGAGGTTGTAAGATCTCAGATCTTCTTAATGTATGTTTTTGTTTATGTTTTGGTTTGGCCTCTTTTTTTTTCCTAGATGATTGTTTCCCCATGTTCATATGAAAACCTGAGGGTTTTCTGGGGGTTCGGGATATGAAAGAGAAAGAAGAGGGAGTTCATGGTCATGTTGCGGGGTTTGCAAACGGTTAGTGAAAACCGTACGGAGCATTCCGGGTGACCGTGTAGCTATGGAAATAATCTTATACATGGTTTACACATGATTTGGAAAACTGTGCGGTTAAACCATGCAGCCTAGAATAGATTGAAAATTTTCAAAATTTCCACTCCGGGATTTTAAAACCCAACTCTAGTTTCTCCTCCATCTCACCCCCTGTAGCCCTAGTGACGAGCTTAGACAAACTGAGCTTCCCAAATGTGGTTCTCCTTCAATTTTTTTCTATTTGGAGTGCCTTTGGTTGAGGATCAAATCCCCAGGTAAGTTTAATACTCTCTTTCCTTCTCTTTTTTAGATTAGGGTTTTTGATTTCTTCCATCTTCTTCCAAAACCCTAAAACCCCCTTTTTCCTAGTGGAACCTAGGTTGGGGATTCAAAGGGTGTTTTAATCTGGATCTAAGTCCATTTTTGAGAGTGTTTTCATCATCCGATTCGAGGTAGGTGGTCTAAAAGTATAATCCCATATTTTATTTTGGATTTCTTCATGGAAGTTGGTGTTCTTTCCCCCCATTTTTGTGTTCTTGGTTCCATTGAAGTGTTTGATTAAAATGGGTGTCTAAGTAACCAATCAAAACCCTCACGATCCTCATGGGATGAATTGATGATGACTTGACCATTTTAGAGCCATCCATGGGTTTCATCGGCAAACCCAGACTGAGGGTGTGGTAGGGTTAAGCGGTGGGTTGCCGAATAAGAATTTGAAACCCATGTAGAATGTGTCTTAATGATTGATTAAGTTATAAATGGAATAATGATAAATATTCCTAGGGAGATAAAGGCCTAAGGTGTTGTTGGAATGACATGGAAATGGGTAATTGGGTTAAAAGAGATTATGTTGATTGTTTGTGAATTTGGCGAGTAATGCCTAAGGGGATTAGGGCATGTTAAATGGTGAACTTGCAATTGGGTAATGGAATGGGAAATGTGGAATGTGTTAATGGATTTTATAAGGGAATGGATGAAATTTTGGAATGGGTTAATACATGATAATTAGGTGGTACACCTAAATGATTGAATGTAATGAAGGGATTGTGTTATGTGATACGAGAAATGTACTTGAAATGAATAAGTGGGTAAATTATTCTGAAATGATAAATGGGATACATGGTTTAATGAAAGGTTTATAAAGGATTCGACTAAGGAATATATGATATGTTGAATATACCTAATGGGTTAAGGCATGGGAATGAGAATTTGGATAAATGAATATGAATTATAAATGGTAAATGAAATAATGGGTTAATGAATAGTATTAATTCCAATGTTATTTTGGTCAATTGTGATATCCAATGGCATTGAATAGGATTGGTTGTGTTATAGTATGGTTGTTATGAGTTGATAAATAATCATCTGCACATGTCTCGGTAGAGTGGGGTATTGACTTGAGGTTCCATGCCCACGGGTCGAGTTAGATCGAGGCTCTAAACTCCAACCCAAAATGCATAGGTTAGGGAAGAGGACATAGGCTCTATTCCCTGAACAGTTGCATTCCACCCAGACCGAGGCTTTGAGGTGAAGAGAATGTGTTGATGTGATATGTGGATCCCTAGTGAGATAGGGACTTGATTTTTTCCCCTATTCATTGTGATTGGTTGCCTTATACCCTTGTGTAGATGATAATTATGCCTAACCCATGGAACATGTGATTAATATGGATTATTTAATGAAGACGGTATCAAAAATGAAATGGGGGATAATAATAGTAATAAGTTAAATGAACATTGTTAACTTATGGAACCCGAAATGTATCTTCCTTGCTTACCTTTTATTTTTTACTTGCATACACTATCTGTTAGACTGGATATTTTGTAGCCACCATTAGTGATGGCTTACTGAGTTTTGTACTCACACCCTTCTTGGGCCGCCGTTGGGTTCCCGAGCAGATCTCTTGGTTAAAGTTTTGGAAAAGGGATGATTACCTACACTAAGATATTGAGTTGGGCTCCGGACGTACATAGAGAAGGATCCAGACTTAGAGTCCAGAACCTGTGGGAGGTTTGTCCATTTGTTTTATTATAGGTTTCCTTCACATACACTACTAGTATGGCATGACATTATTGCATTTGATTGGTGTTTTCACCATACTAGAAAATGTTTGATTATTCATGTTTATTGGTTGTTTCATACTGTTTCCATTATTTTTGTTGTGATATGTTGTGGCTTACTCTAGTAAAGAGGGTATAGTCTCCCCATGTGGCTTATTAGACCCTCATTTCTAGTCGGTGACCTCTGGCATATGGGGAGGTATTCTTGATGTCATGTAACAAGCTGGAATGGAGCACCAGTTTAGTGGATTCCGGGTCGAGGATTTTACATTTATATTGTAGGTTTTTAATTAATATATATTTATTATAAAATAGGATAGTGTGTATGCAAGGAATTTTTTCACTCTAGGTAAGGATTTATTTTACAATATCACTTTTTATTAGGATTGTTTATGATTCAATTTACATTGCATAAAATTATATTTAATTTTCCTCAAAAACCCAATAAATTTTCTTATTCCATATTAATTTTAGGGTTTTTCATTTATAACTTTTATTTTTCACCAATTCGATACAAAAAAGTCCAAAATACTTTTTTTATGAAAAACTAACCTCATTACTACTTTTAAGTTAAGAATCTTTATCCAATATGTTTATGTTCATTAAAATGTTTCAAGGATATTAATTTCTATATTATAATGACTATGTAATTTTATTTTTCAATATATTTTACTTTATTTATAAGGGTTTAAATGGAATATTTTAAATGTTTTCCATATGTGTTATATTTGAATTTTCATAAATGTTTGAAAATAATTTTTTTAACATTTATCAAATTAAGGAATTTTACTTTTGTCATATATATTATTTTTTATAATGATTCATTTAAAATATTCCACTGTTTCAAGTGGAAGACAAAATTTCCATTATTCTGTGAATTATTTGTTTTCTTTTTTAAATTTTATTAAAAGAAAATTATACTTATTCTTATTTTTTAAATCTTCTTTCTAATGCTGTAACAAAAGTATTTTTCATATCTGTAAATATAATTTATCTATTTCGTATGTTTACCAAGGGAAATGATCTATTGATACCATACACCATCATTCTATATATGTCTTATAATGATATTTTGATAATATTTAATGAAACATGTTTCATTAAAATGGATTAATTAAGCTATGACAGAATAATAAATCTGGGTATAATTTTGTAGAACACATATATATACTTTTAGTTATGTTATGGATCATCTTGGAAGTTCATAGACCTGAAATTAATTTATAAAATCTTTAAATATGATGATATAATATGTAAGGTAATTTTGAGTGAACCCAATCCACCATGGGTCTCTATCTACAAAGGTTTAAAAGGGACATGGGAGTGAACCCAATCCAGTATGAGACTCTATACACTATATTATGATGGTATTGAAAGTTATGCTCGAATAAGGAAGTAAGTTTATATATTTATTTTTATACATTAAATCATATGTATTGTGATTATGATATTTTTTAATGGAATATGATTGATTAATGATATTTCTATAATCCTACGACTCATGTATGTTATTTTGACAAAGATTTATCCCATGACTCGCAATTTATGGTCTTAGAATTTTTTTTCATGATTTCATATATTATTATTATTTTCTCATAACTTTATAATTTTATTATTTTCACTTGTGTTCTTTTATTATTATCTCCCATGTTTACCTATATAGATCATCTGAGCACCCCATTTCTTATGTTTCAATTTTTTTAGGTTATGAAAAATGGAATCATGTAGGATATGTCTATTAAGGAAACACTCTGATAATAATTTTATGGTATATGGTGAATATAATAAATGGAATGATGTTATTATGAATCTAGTATCTAAATATTGTAATCCTATATGGTTATAAAGTGTTTGAAATTGTGATATTTATTGAATAATCATATAAAATAATATAATATCTATGTAATTCATGCTCTGTTATCATTAAATATGAACAAGGTAGGTCATAAAATTATAATTTCTTGCTAGTGGAGTCATTTTACTAGTGAGGTGATCCTTTTTGGGACATGAGTGATCATGTCATGACATAACATAAGCAGTTGAGTCATTTTTTTGGAAGGTTCATCATGTTGAAAAAGATGGGTCATATCATGAAACAACCCAAGTAGTGTTTTTGGTGTTTGGGGTACATATTTCATTACAATATGAGGGAAGGATACATCATTATGTGATCTTCCTAGATTTTTAAAATTTTAAAATTACCTTGGTGAAAATATAGATTTTAAACCATGTTCTTACCCCCTTTCTCCTTATACATGTGACCTAGATCCTCACATCTATGGATTCCTCCTTCTACATGACCCAATGTAAATTTCAATAAATCATTGTGTATTTTATTCATTGAAACCCATTATATATTATTTATTTCTACTCATATATTCTTCTTGGTTCTTTTTATTATTTTTCTTTCATGTGATTTTGACCTATCCGAGAATGTAGGTGTAGTATACAGATATGGTTAGTTTTAAGTGTTGAATATATCAGTATCTATTCTAATGAGGATCCAACATTCCAAATTATCTTGTGTTTAATGAAGGTGAAATTTTTAATTTGGATTTGTGGTATGTGTCTCTAGATAATTTATTTTTTCTTTAGCCAAACTTTAGTGATTGAATTTATTTTATTTTTATTGATTATATTTTGGTTGAAATTCGTGATAGATGATTAATTTATATTCAAATTTTTATGCTATTTAATTAGTACTAAGAAATATTTATTTTTATTGGTTTTCATGTTGTGTTTCCTTTAAAACATGTTTTAGTGAACAATATGTGTTTTATAAAATGTTTTAAAGAAACTTTTCATTCGAAATAGGTTTTCAAAAGGGGGTTTTGGAAGGTTATTTATTTTGAATAATATTTTCCTGATATTTATGACATATATTTATGCAAAGTATTTTTTTAGGTGTTTTGTGACACTAAACCTATTATGATAATTTAATTTTATATTAAACATGGAAAACTATTGGTATAAGCCACATTAACATATATTGGGGATTTTATTTCATATTTATATTACCATCTAAGGGTAATTTACATTGGGATCGAGAGATAAACTAGAATTAGTTTGATTTTTAAAGATCATAGAGGCTATATAATGTTCTTTAATAAATTCTATTTACCATATCTTAATTATTATTTAGTGTAGGATAGATCCCATGTTTTATGTGTGGTGTATTTTTAGGATAAGATAGTTATTTTTTTACTTATTTATTTAGATTTCACAATGATGTTTATTCCATGTTTCTTATGGTTATATCTTACGTTTTTCTTATTCATGTTTTCATTAGAACTTGGATTCTCATTAAAAAACCAAAGGATTTTAAAATGGTTTTACATTACTCATTTTATAAAACAAAATTGTATTTTCTAATGAAAATTTCTAATTGGAATGGTTGATTTTAATTGAGATGGATATTATATAGAATCATGGTGGTATCCTACACTACCTTTTCATCATATATAGAATATTTTACTAGGTTTATACATGCATGATTATGTTTGATTCAAGAAATAGGAATGGTGACATGTTTTAGGTTGGTTACTCTTTTGGAATATATCATACAATATTGTATGACATAGGTGGTGACCCTACGTCACATGGAGTTGGCTCTTTTGGATCATTTTAGGGATCTTATAATATTTTCTTCGGTTTTTGGTTATGTATCGACCTCACTAACCATGAATTTATTTTTTTTGGATTTATTTATTTATATATTGATGATGATTTAGAACTCTTACTTTTAGTTATTAACATAATTTCACGATTTTAACTATAGTTAAATTTCATTTTATTCTATTTGTATACTTATTAATATTTAAAATATTTATCATTTACCATGGATTTATAGGTTATGGATGGTCGATGGGGGTATTACCGGTGAAAAAATTATTCTAGTGTACTAAGAAATCATTTATTATTAATTAATTTTGATGCCCTGGTGCTTGTATCTAACATTATGCGATTGGGAACATGCTTTAGGCCTTATAGTGAATTAGTTTGGGTGATTGGTTAGGTTGGACCTATATGGTTTATTATACATTAGTGTTAGAGTTCGCCATTACAATTGGTGATGTATGGTATTATAGAAATGGGATCATTGAGGATTTAATGAGTGTGCGTGGGGGGTGTATAGCCTATTATTATTTATGTTGAACCTTATGTTACTATTGGTGGTTGAGAAGTTTTTTTCTTGGATATGAGATTTATTCTTAAGTATTTTGATTATTCATGAGATGATTCAAAATTTCTATTATTTTATGATATATTAGGTGTGTTTTTATTCTATATCCTATTATAAATTGTATTTTAATTGTAATTAATTCAGTGGAGAATTATATAAAATGGGTTTAGCCTAACCTCAAGTTAGAGTGTGCCCCACCACCACTATCCAAACCAATTGAAATAGATTCTTGAATATATCTTGGAAGATAATGACTAGATGGATTGAATTTTTCAGCATTTTCACCACCAGTGATTTCATCATCATAGACACACACCATGAGATCGATATTTTTGCAGATGGTCTTCCCATCAATGGTGTGTCTTTTAGTTCCATTATCTTCTCTAATGTTTTTTCACTTGAACTAAACTGCATTTTTTAAGATATCATTATAAAAATAATTTTTTATCTCATTTAACTTATTTTTTATCAATAAAATTCTCTTTACATTCTTATAAAGGAATCACATTTTCCTATAAAAAATTATAGTTTAAATGTGTATTGAATTAGTTTTATGTTTTATGTGTTACAGGCTATGCCATCCAGAAATACTTCAATGAGTCATAGATATAGATATGAAGAGAATACACTATAGGATGACCCTCTTATGGATCACATACTTACTATTTCAATTATCAGGACCATCCATTATCTTAGTTAGGGAAGTTCTCAAGGGAAATATCGTGCGGTGGATTATTCCCAACAGTTTACTGAGTATAAGCCACCATTTTTCTATAAATAATGAAGAAATCTAGAAACCAAAGTTTTTATGTAGATGATTGAATGATTATTTCACTTTTTTCCAAACCTTGGTACATCTAAAATTACTTCTTAAACCTATATATCAGATGCTCTTAGTTGGATGTTTTAGGATAATATCATGTTAGCCAATATTTATAAGGTTTGACTTAGAATATATTCAAAGAGATATTTAATTAGAAATTATATATAGAGAAATTGAGGGTGGTGAAGGTTATGGATTTTTGGAAGTTGGATCAAGGGTAATATTCTATGATGATATGTTCTATGAAGTTTTATGAGTTAGTTTTTCTTCAAGTTCCTAGAAAAAGATTACCTAAAAGATCATAATGTGTAAATGGGATTGAAGCATATGATTAAAAAAAAGGATAATTCTTATCTTCCTTCCAACCTATGTATAGGTATTCAATCATGTAAAAATTAATTAAGAGGATATGGTTGGGATGACTGTTTTGAGAGGTATGTTACTTTTAAAGGGTTAAGTTAAACTTCCTCTTATGATTAAAATATAAAGCATGAGGTTTCCAGATAATGTAATAATGTGAGTGTCTATCAACCATTTGATTCCTCTACTATAATTTCCTTATGTAATTGAATAATGGTATACTCTCAGTGTTGGAAGGAAGGTCTCACTAAGTTATTTTTCAAGGACACTAAATAGAATTTCCACTAGTGTGGGTGCTTGAGGTATCTCCAATGCTTTTCATGTAAACCTCCTATAAGAAGTATGGCTGGGTCTTCTAATAAAACAAGCACAAATATGTAGATCAATTTATCTATTATAGAAGGTTCTCTTACATATATCAAATGAGATGTGTATTCTGACAAAAAATGTCATAGTGGGCCAAAATCTGGGTGTCTATATATGATAGATCTTATGATAGAGGATTCTAATGTTAGAACAAAAACTGTGAGAGGTACAATCAATATTTCAACATATATACCCTTATATTAGTTTGTTATAGGTGCATACCATTCCCTAATTTCATGAAAGTTGAGTGATAATTTTTTATTACAATGTGAGATGATTTCATAGAGAATGGGTATTTCTTGTCCATTGGGAAAATGGGAGTATATGGGTTTCATTTTCCTCGAATGTTGTGTGATAGTTTTTTACATTTAAATCATTTAGGATTTAATGGTTCTTGATCAAGATATCATCAGTTAGATTTTGGGTATGGACTATGTGATTTATTATAAATATTATATTTATTGTTATCGTTAAAAAAATTTATTCCTTTCTCTAGATAGGAATACTCACATATTCCATGGTCAATAGGGCCATGTTAAGGAACATTATACCCTATAATTCCAAATATTATCTCAATAACTTACCAAGTATCTAGATTGATATTTTATAAAATTGAAAAGAGTTAATGTGGTATGCATGATTAAGAAGTTAGAATGTATCCCAAAGTTTTCGCTGATTATTTTCTTGGGATACCACCTAGTAGGAAGTTGGAGTTCTCTATTGATATTCTCCCAAGTATGATCATATATCCAACCCATCAAATTCAATGGATAATATCTTGTTGGAATAATTTACGTTACAATTAAACGATCTTGAGAGTAAATGTTTTATTAATCATAACATATCACGATGGGCATCATCATCTTTCTTAGAAATGAATGTAGAGGGAAACCATAAACATTATAAAAATTATCAAATGATCAATCATTTGATTGTTAATAAAAAAAATAATTTACAGGGATTGGTTATTTATTTTACCATCTCAAGGTAGATAGATGGTTTTATAATATTTACCATAGGATGGGAAACCATCTTCTAAGGGTAAAGAACAAAAATATTCCCAAAACTTATTTTTGGAATAAGTATGAGAATTTAGAGTATTTGGAGAATATATTTTTCATTAATAATGACCATATTAGTTTTATAGCCTTAATGCACTCAATATTTCACTTATATCTCAAAACCATTATTGTATTGTTTGTTAATGATATTTTTGGTTATTTTAAGATGAAGTAGGAACATAGTGACCATTTAAATGTCTTTTTGGGAACCTTAGGGGGTCACTGATTGTATACCAATCTATCTAAGTGATAGATTTTGATCCATGAAATTAATTCTGTGTGATATCTAGTGTAAAAATGTGGTTTTTATTTAGAACTTGAAAATATTTGAGTAGTAATACCCAGATAGAGACAATGGAATGTTTTCAATAAAAAAATATTACTTGTCCTAGTAGGATATTACATGTGGTTTGTGTGGTATTTCTATAGGTTAGTTTCTCCCTTAATGGATTTGGCCTAAAATAGAGTGATATATGAGTTAGATGAGAAATTTCATATACCCTTTGAGGATTTCAAATTGAGATTGGAATAAAATACTGTTATAACTCATTTTGAGAATAGAGAACATTATGATATGTTTTTTATTATTCATGTACAAGTTCAGTGTGTGTTTTGATATAGAGTGATCATAATATAGCTTATGGATCATGAAAATTGAACCCTCAGGATATGAACTATCTCACCAATCTCCATTAGTTTGTGATAGTGAGTCATACCTAGAAAATTAGGTGTTTTTATATTATTATTGATAAGTTTTACCATTATTAAAATTCATAAACGTTTAAAGTATATCTTCTCCTAGATGTATTTAAAAATAAAGAAGGGGAAATTATTTTGAATATCTCTATTATTTAAATTTTGAATTAGCCTAAATCCTGAGTAAAGTAAATTTACTAATTGATTCCTTGAGTTAGATGTTTTTCAGTCATGCGGTGGAAAAATTCCACATGAAGTGAAATTTAAAGAGATTATTCACTGAGATGCATATGGAGGATGAAGAGGAGGATAATAAGCATATATTTACTACTTTTCATGTTACACCCTCTTTGAATAATAATTTTTTTGTTCTCATTAATTCATCAATTTTAGTAGATTAGTGGAATTTTAAATGATAGAGTGAAATAAAGTGATTTATATCGATTTCTCAATGGTACCATTTATTTATATAGGTGATTGATGGTTACATTTACATTAAGAAAGAAATTTATGGAGGGTGGGAACTTTACTTGTTGGATTGTTCTCCCCAATGATACCGAGATTCTATATTATTTGAAATGAATTTACTAGTGGCTCAAGATGAAGAAATTGATTTTTGATTTTGTATATTGATGCCTAATGTTTTAAAGGATTACAGATAAGAGTTAAAATCCAATAGAAGTATTATATCCACTTTTTATTCTCATATTGATGTTGGAAGTTATATCTATGAAATTCATGATTAGATTGCCTTTCTATCCTAGTGGGAAGAACCCTATTTGTGTGATTATTGTTCTGTTGATGAAACAAGCCAATTTTCATCTTATTAAAGAGTCAAAAGTTATAAGGGATTTGATTCCTATATGTCCATGAAATTCCGAACCTTCATGTTTTTTCTTTAAAAATTTTATTTTATTAAGACACATTTATTACTGTATATTTCTGGAAGGGTCATTATGAAGTGATTTTCTATTAATTAAATTTTATTTTGACCTATCTTCCCCAGTCAAATAGGAATATGAAGTGATTTATTTAGATTATGATTGAAATTATCTGAGATTGTGTGCTTGATTTTAGTGGATCATAAGAGGAACATTTATCATTGACTGATTTCTTATATAATAATATTTCTCAATACTCAAAAAATATATATCCATTCAAATTATGATATGGATTCCCTTACTGGTCTCCTATCTCTTAGTTAAAATTGGGTGATCATTACTTATTGGGAATAAAAATCATCTTAGAGATGACTGATATGATTCATCAAATTCAGAAAAGGTATGTAATAGATTAACATTTCCTAAAATATTATTTTGATCAATGTTATCATCTATTTGTGTTTTTCATTATATATTGAGTTTTTATTAGTGTTTTTAAATGCAAGGAAATAACTGATTAGGAATACATGTTAAATTTATACCATTTTCTATTGATCCATTTCATATTGCTGAGAGTCTAATGAATTTTTCATACATTGTATCCTTACTATCTCAGATTATGTGTTTCCATGATTTATTTTATGTTTCCCAATTGAAGAAATATCATCTGAGATAGTGTAACATGGTTGAGTTGGGGGATTTGAATTTGGAACCAAACACTATCGTGGTCGAGTATCCTATTAATATCATGGATCATCAAGATAGAGTGATGTGGGGTAAATTTATTTATTTAATCAACATGTTACTGTATTGGGGCTAAGATAGCCACAATGAATTTGATAGTTAGGCCTTGATATAAGATAAGTTTCCGTAAATTTTGAGAAAATAAAATAACTTAGAATATTCCTAGGAAAAAAGTTCCATGTTGCATAAAATTGTGACACCCATTGTGGTATTTTAGAGTACGGAATTTTCCTATTTTTTTCATGTTTTCCTTTGTTTTATGTATTTCTATAATTTGGGTCAACTGATGTAATGGATTAAAGTTGTGTCACATTGTCACCTTGGGAAGATAATACACAACTATTAGATAAAACAATTTCAATTAATTTTCTTTTAATTTAAATGTGTTTAATCCCACCAAAGTGAAATTTCATGTAAATTATCACATTTTATGTTTTTAGTATCTATTTGGGATTAACTAAACAATTTCCTAATTTTGGATTTTAAATATTTAAACTTATTTGTGAATTTCAGGCATAACATTTTCTACACTAATTTAAATTTTAAAATTCAATTTTTTAGGATTACATAAATTTTGGGATTCATTTAATTTGAACTCAAATCACAATCCATCATTTGGAGGCCCAAAACCAACTCACAAAAATAAACTAGAAAATAATGCATGGATCTGGATACCTTTTAATATGATATTATATATTGAAGTGGTTAGGCCCAAATAAGATGAAATTTGACAATGATATAAATAATTATATGTGAAAAAACATTCATAACTTTTTAACTGCCTGACATGGGCTTCGTAAAGGTCATTAATGTATAATAAAGTGGATAATTAGTGTATGAATAGTCACCTAGAAAGATTAAATTTTTGGATAACAACACAAATAACTCCAACATACATTAACCAGTCATGCAAAAATATTAAGGGTGAACATGACTAACAAATTAATACATCTTTCAAGAATATAAATCTTTCCAATTCATCAATTTGATGAAGATAATATGCACCAACATTTAGAGGATCTTTTTGGAAAACATTTCTCAATCCCTCTCCCTATAAAAATGAGTTTCTTATCCTTTTCAATGGTTTAGAACCCTATGTGTCCATTTTAAATATATTTTTTGTTTTTCATTTTTCTCGAATAATATTATGAAATTTTAGTACATTTTTTTCTTCTTCTTCCTCATATTCTCTTATTTTTATCTTTTTTGTTTCTACCCTTTTATCTTCTACATTGTGATTATAAAAATAATGATCATGAGTAAATAACATGATGAAGTTTATGGAATATAAATATAGTGTTTAATCCATGTTTTGAGCTATAATTCTTAAATTTTATTATTTTTTAGATTTGGGCTAAGGGAGATCATACTAATAAAGGTTCCTTTTTTCCACACATTTCAACCGAGGTTTAAATTATACTTCTATAATATTTTTCATTGATTGAGGAGGTGGATGTGTGGTCGCTCAGTGATCATTGAGTGAAACATATATTCAAAACCATAGAAAGAACATGATGTATATTAATATGACAGAAAATGTCTACTTTGTTGATTTCAAACTAATAATGATATGATAAAGGTTCACTATGGTTTTTCTCTTTGGATAATCTCCTTTCAATTTAACAGATATCATTCTATCTACCTTATGAATTTAATGAATACTTTTCTTTATATTTCCTTGATTTAATATTAGTTTCCAAATTTCAAACCCACTTCCTTATATTATTTTATTTTATATTAGTTATAATATAAATTGTGAAAATAGAAATTTGGTGTTATGTGAGATGCCTCCTTGAGACTGGACTTGAGTGTACACTATATTACATGCTTATGTAAATAAACTACTAGGTAGAGATCCATGAAAAACCCCCACATAAAAATTTGGCACCATTTTTTGGGGAGGCACAACACTTTCACAGACCATTATACATATATATATATATATAAATTAAAAATAATATATGTGTTCATGATATATTTTAATTCAAATTATTAGGCATGGAATAACCAATATCAGGTGGAATAAATATTTTTAAATGATATTGATATTCAGTTTTGAAGGACTAGAGATGTATTGAAAATCATATAGAGACAAATAGAATTGATAGTTGAATATGTACGTGCATCCCATGAACTACAACCTAAACCTAAACTATTACTAGAAATAAAACGTGTGGTGGAATTTATTTCACTAATAATTTTTCATGTTAAATAACTTTATTTTGATGAGAAGGTGCTACTAATAGAATTAATAACATCATCCCACACTCAATCATTGCTCAAGGAGGTCCCTGATGAACACATTCAATATGATTCATTAATGGGAGATTAATATTTTTGGGAAGAATCTAGGAATTAACTTGTTAAAGACAACATGAAACATGATCTTCCCATCCCTGATAATGAAAAATCATCAGCTTTGTACCTATCACTTTCTATTCAAGATGATGATGAAGTTGCAACTTCGAATATTGAGTTGTCAATGGTAATTCTATAAGACATAAATTTCCAAGATAAATTAAATAAAATGGAAGATTTCATTATTTATTTATCATGTTTAAATCATATTCAAGTTGAATTATATTGTCACTTCTCATTTTCTAAATTTTTTGACATATCACAAATCGATCTGGCCTTGGATGTTAAGGAGGATGCCACAAAAATAGTTGGTGTAGAAGAATAGATGAAGAAGAATGTGGTGATTAAACCACCTCCTCTATAACAACGTTCATATCTTATATAAGAGGACACCCCATAAGTCACTAGGGAGTACCCCTATTTTATTTTCCCTCCCACTCTAGTCCTCAAATTATTTAATTATTATTTATTAGGATTGATAATTTTATTATTCTTATTGGGTTCTCTGTTTTTTTCTAATAATGGAATATCAGAAAAGTCACATGTTGTGGTTCATCTCAAATAAACTATATCCATTTTCTCTTTATTTTTATTTATTTTTTGTTATCTTTTGTTTCTTTATTTCTTATATTTTTAAAATGGTTTCAGCTAGAATATTAACTCCAGGATTTCACTAAAAAATAAATCTGGTTGTACATTTCCGTTTATTTATTTTAATTTACACCCAATTAAAATTATATATAAAAATAATTCTTTATATCTTTTGAATTATAAAGATGGTATTAAATGGAATAAGTGTGTGGGATGGATTTCAACCTATTCTTAGGAATATGAGTTTTCATCAATTTAATTTTTCATGTCATTTTTTAATTTTTCATGATTTACTTTTTCATTTTTAGATTAATTATAATTTTTAAGCTAAATAAAATACTTTGTAAAATTTAAACCATCTTGCTTTTTTATAACATTTCTTGATTTTAATGTTTTGTGATTTAAATGATTTCTAATCAGATTTTGTTTATTTATTACCAATCTTTTAATTTAATAATGTTTGATTGATTTTGAAATTCATGTGAATAAGTACTGTCCAAATTAAAAATCTATCTCACCCTAAGAGTTTTATAAACCTTTTCGACATATTATTTACTTTTATATTCTTATTTAGAGTTCGAAGACATTTTGTGTGATCCAAAAAAAATCATTGTCAATAATGTTAGAGTTCATGGAACATTTCAAGGATAGTTGAGGCACTACTTTAAAATACCATTTTACATTGAACTCTTATTTTGGAATACCCTTTCACAAAACCTTTACTAAGACACTAGTATCCATGAAATAACATTTTATGAAGTCACATTAGAATCAATTTATCCATTAAAAAACATTCTCAATAAGTTTTATTAATTAATATTTTTGAACTCAAGTGTGGGGGAGGGATAGATGAGCTATATTTTGAATTCCTAGAAAATATGTTTGAGGTGAATTGGAAGTGTGGTCATATTTATTACTGATTTTGTGGAAGCAATTTCATGATGGAAATATAGATAGGTGTCACAAATATCATTAAAAATATGGTCCCTATATTCACCAATATTTTAAGATCAAAATATTCCTCTAGTTTACTAAAAAATATGATTTAGTAGAGAAATCCATATTGGAATTCAAGATGAAACAGTGCTATAAATAGGGAAAAATGTGAAAGAAATTTATCACTGAAGATGAATATTATAATTGTGAACTTTCCAATGATAGTAAGAGATTTTTTAAGAGATTCATTTCCAATCTAATTGATTAGAATTCCATTTCCTAGACAATCTATTTTCATGCACTCACTTCAATTTATATCTTAAACCTCCTCATTCTACCTCAGATATTTTTACATTTAAAACCATACAATCCTCAGCCTCAGAAAAACCCATGAAAATACCTCATGAATGACACATTTATGAATCTATGAAGTGAATATACTATGAGGATATTAAGCCTGTGTATATCCCACATGTTCTTGATAATGATAAAAAATCCTCAAAAAACACATAAGTTAAGTGATAAATATTTTTTAAAGGAGGTAGGCATGACATGAAAACTTGAATTAACTTGATATTGAATGGATTATTATGATTTTTTAGTAGTTAGGGAATTTTGATCCATATAGGATGCATCATATTATTTTATATAATAAGTAATTTGTTTTTTTTCATTTATGCTTTGGGAAATTCGTTTTGACCTTAGTTTTAGTATATTCCACATGAGTTCAATGTTTAAATGTGGTGGAATTGACAGAGAAAATATTTTCAATTATTTTTATTTTAATTTAAATGTTTTTAATCCCACCAAAGTGTTATTTTAATTGTAATTGTCACATTTTATGGTTTTAGTATCCATTTGAGATTAATTGAAAAAATAACATAATTTTGAATTTAAAATATTTTAAAGTATTTCTATATTTTGAGCATATCATTTTCAATAGTAATTTAAATTGTGAAAATAATTTTTTTTGAATTACATACATTTTGGTATTCATTTAATTCTTATGAACTCAATTATAAATCCATCATTTGGAGGCCCAAAACTAGTTCTGAAGATAGGCCTGGAAAACCATGCAGAGATCTTGATACTTTTAAATATGATCTTATATTTAGAAGTGTTACCACTTAAGGAAGATACATTTCAAAAATAATATATAAAAATGAGAGGGGGAAAAACCTTGACAACTTTTTTACCACCCAATTCAGCCTACTTCAAAGTCAATATTGTAGAGGAAAGTGAAGTATTGGAACATGAATATTCACATGGAAGGATTAAATTTCTGTAGTGCAACAACCATAACTCCTATATTTGGTGACCTATTAAGTTGAAAATTTTAGGGTACATGAAGATAATATAGTGGGACAAATTTATAGAATACAACATTTTCCAATTCATTCACTTAATAAGGATACTATGTGAAAAAAATTAGGAAGATCTATTTGGAGTGAATTTTTCACCAGCTCTCTCTATAAAAATGTGTTTTATCCTTTTAAAGGGGTTTGTGACCAATATAGAAAATTTAAATATATTGTTATTTATTTTGTTTCTATAATAATATTATAAATTTTCTATATTGTATTCTTCTTCATCCCCACATTTTTTTATTTTTATATATTTTGTTTCCACATCATTCTCTTCTTCAATGTGATATATAATACTCATGATCATGAATAACTGTCTTGATGATGTTACTAAAGAAAAATTTCAGTATTGGACCCATAATTTTTAGCTATCATTATAACTATTTCTTATTTTTTTTATAGTTGTAATTAGTGGGATCTTGGTTGGAAAGGTGCCTTTGTGTCTCTACATTCTTCCTGAGGTATAACTTTCACTTCTGCGATATTTTCCCTCAATCGGGTTGGTGAATGTGTATTCTCTCAATTATCATTGAGTGCACCATATATTCACAGCCATAGGAATAAGAGGATTTTCATGTATAGGATATATCATGTCTATTAAGATAATTTGAAACTAATAATGATATGATGAAGCTTCACTATAGGTATTCTTCTAGGAGGATATCCTCTCTATTTAACATCAATCATTCTATTTGTATTCTGTATTGCATGTTTACTTTTGTTTATCTTGGTTGGATTTAATTTAAATTCTAGAATGTTAAATCCACTTCTTTATATTATTTAGTTTCATATTAGTTTTAATATAAATAATGATAATAGAAAATTGGTGTTTTGGGGGCTATCATCTCAAGACCGACCCTGAGTGTTCACTATATTGTGTGCTTAGGTAAATAAAAAACCGACTGGGGATCTGTAACAAATAATCATGCATAAAAAACTACCCTTGAAATGGATTTATTTTTCTAGGTAATATTATCAAACTGGGATAGTAGAGCTTCTATGATGTGATATAGGCATAGTGGCTATTTCTCAGTGAAGGTACATTGCACAAAATTGAGGGGAGGTTGGGATGCAATGCGATCTACCCAAATTCTTAAAATTTATAAATACCTTAGAGCCCCAATTGTTTTTGAAACCTATTCCTTCACTTTTTTACAGTTCTATTTATAAAAAATGGGTTTTATAAAGTTTTTTTAACTAGAACTCTTCGGTTTCATTGAGATGGATATTATATAGATTCGTTATAGTATCCTACTATGATTTTACCAAACACACTATATATTCCTTTAGGCATTTATAGAATTGATTACGAATAATGTAAGATAAGGGTAATGATCTTCATCTTATGGTTGTTCCAGTTCATGCATTCATCTTCCTTCATGGCATGGGACTGGTGGTGACCACACACTACTACAAAACAAGCCTTCAACAGAACTGGCATCTATCAATGCCTTTTTTAGTGCTGATAATTGGTACCCTTTATGATAACCTTATTTTTACCACCCATAAAGGGATCCTTTATAATTACATTAATAGTAATGATAAAGTTCCGAATAAAATGAAATAATTAAATAAAAAAATCAAAATGATTTTATTAAAATAACATAAAATTTTACTAAAAATTAATTATTGATAAAAATGTATAAATTGATTATACTATATATAAATTCTAAATACGAATAAAATTTTCGTATATAATATATAGATATATGTAAAATAAAAATTAAATTAAAAAATTAAAAAGAAGTAAAGTGAGAAAATTTTAACACATTTTATTAATTAAATAATTATTGATAATATTAATAAATTATATATATTAAGTATATATATATATATATATATGAATTTATATAAATAGGATTTATATAATACAAATTTTTTATACTCTACATTAAATAGTAATCTTTTTAGTGAATAATGGTTTATAATTAAAAATTATTTTGAATTAAAAATACTTACTAATTACATTGAGTAATTTATATAATTGAATGTTGTGTGATTTTTCAATTTGACATAGATAAAACATGTGTTATATGGATTTCACATATGCATAATTATTTCATTTTTATATAAAAAAGGCACATACATCCAAATATTTATGTAATTAGTTAAATCTTATTTAAAAACACACACACAAAATATTTATATAATTTATTCAAATTTAAGTATTCGTATTAGAATTTCATTATAACATGATGCATTTAATATTTTTTTTCTTTAATTGTGGTAAAGTTTATTTATTTATTTTTAATTTTATTATAGTTAAGTATTAATTAATTTTTAATATGTGTTATAATTTATTTTTTCTTTTCTTTTATAATTTAATCAATTTTTATTATTTAGTTTATATATATTTATTTACTATGATTTAATATTTTCAATATATATTCAACTTTGTTTCAATATATATCCAAATTTGTTTAATAATTTGTAGTTAATTAATTAAACTTATCCATTTTTTCAATATTTTTAATGTGTACTCATTCTTAATTATTCAATTTCACTCATTTTAAACATGTATGAACTTAAGATTAAATATTCATTAATAATGTTAAAATATATTTTTTTTAAAATATTTATATATAATATATTTTTAAATGTAAATTTACTATATTTATCCATTTATATATTAATAATTTAAAATAACAAAATATAATTTATTAAAAAAAGTATTTATGATTATAAACTAATATATATATTTGTTTAAATAATTATAAAATTTTAATAAATTTATTTAAAAAATGAAAATATTTACTATATTTAGGTTTATATATATTTATTATATAAATAAATAATTAATTATACAAAAATATAGAATTATATAAATATTATTTTTAAAAATAGTTTTTATATAATTATAAATAAATAATTATAAATTTTAAAAATTATAAAATTGTAATACATATATTTAAATTAAAAATATATTTTATATATTTATATTTAAATATATTTATTAAAAATATATATTTATATAAATATATTTACAAAAATATTATGTATAACTATAAATATAAATCTTTTATCAGTGCTTAAGTAATAAGAACTCATAAAATAAATATATTTTAGTGCTTTTTTAGTGTTGATAAAGATATACCTTTATGAGTGCTAATTAATTTAGCACTAATAAAAGTTAACTTTATTAGTTATTTTTTGGAAGTGCTGATAAAAGTGTCCTGATCTAATTAAATAACGCTAACCAATCAGAAACTCATCGCGATATCTGAAGCTTTCCATGTAGTCAACCCTCTATCAGCAATCCTCCTTGATGAATCGAAGTTCGACTCTAGGCCTGAATCTATGCCCGAATAATTAAAACACTCAAATCCAAGGCTCGAACAATTCAAGGGTCTAATAAATCCAAGGATTGAACATTGTTTAGGTTTTCGATATCTCTACTTTATCTTGGATGATTCAAAGAGTCAATCCATGTTATCTTATTTTCTCCTCCTCCACCTCACTCGTTGATTTCTTTTTTGATGATATATATTTTCATTTTGGTATCATCATCCTTTCTTTTCCATCAAAATATCCATGTTGTCAAAAATATTTATTGGGGATGTTTAGTTGAAAGGAGATCGGGTTTTTAAAGCTTGAGTTGTATGTGTGAAGGAGTTTCTATCCCAAACTCTTAGCCTATTATATTGAGTTTCCAAGTGATGTTGATAAAAATATTTTAATTTCTGATTATTTTATCCTTCCATTTGATTTATTCCATAAACCATGCATATTCACTATATTTATAGTGTGACATGAATTTTTATATATGTTTTATTTTGATTTAATCAAACATTTGAGGGATATAAGGATTCCGATCAATACTTTCTTCAACATAAGCCTCCATTTTTCCAAGGGAATTTATTCCTAAAGAGATAGAGGATTGGTGGAGAAAATTGAGAATCTATTTAACACCCTCAAGATTTAAACATCCATTAAGGTGAAATATGAATCCTTTATTCTTGAATATCCTAGACAAATATTATATGAGATAATGGTCTAATCTAAATGGAATGAAAATATAGAATTGAAATACCACTTTAGGGAAGTCCCTTATCCCTTCAAACCTTTTAATATCTTAGCTTGATATTATTATTAAAATTTATGAGTATGTTTAAAGAGAACACACATTTGAATATTTCTAATTGCATAAAATTTACATATCCACCTAATAGAGAATATCCTAGAGGAATACTATTTGAGGATACCTCAAGAGTTTTTTAATTTAAATCACTCATTTAATTTTTAAATTATCATTAATCTCTCCATTATAATTAGTAATAAATATCTATCAATTTTATATTTTCATCATAAAGACATATCAACCCACCCTTTTAGGTTAGTATTTAAATGTATCAGTATCTAATATGATCAATTTTATATTCCCAAAAATCAAATTCCCTTAACAAACCCAATTTCCATAAATTCTTACAAACCCCAAATTAGAATTTTGTTCTGCAATATTTCTAGAACTTTGTAAGACAATATCCATATTTGAAATGATAACCCACTCATTAATAATTATTAAAAATAACTTCATTTCCTTCGTCACCTATCTAATAATAATAATGTGTGTTTTACTTTAATCCATCTAAAAATAGATCATTCTATAACATTGAATTTTATTTCAAAAATATTTTAAAGGAAAACAATTTAACTTATGAGATCCACCATTTCTAAAATAATAAGTAACCTTTGAACTTGTGAAAAATCATTAATTACATAAATTTACATATCATGTTATATAAAAAACAAATATCTAATATGAAATAAGGTTTCTTTTTTAAACCCATTAGTGTGACATCAATTATAAATTCATCTTAAATTTTTTTCATATAATACATTTCTAATTATTTCTTCACATTCATCTATGTTTTTAAAAAATTATGACAATACTTCAATCAACTGTTTAAATTTTCACATATTCAAAAGAGTTCATTAAATATTTGAAATTCATCATCAAATTTTACTTATGAATAATCTTCATACTATGAAACTATTTTTGATAGAGTGGGTCATCTCTCATTTAAAATAAAAAATCTATATCTTCAATAATTACTATTATTTATTTCATTATGACTAAAATTTTATACTATGTGACCAAAATCACTATATAACACATAATTTCCATGAAAATAAAATTTTATTATAAATACTACCCTTCTTCTTCTTAAAAATAATTATTGTTTTCAACCAGTATATAGATAATTATTAAATCAATTTATGAAGTAATATTTTTGTAATGTTTAAAACCATTATCATTATTAGTTATATTCATTTCCTAAATTTATTTTTTCCACTCTTTATTGATATTTAATTGAAATGATAATGTTTCTATGTTTTCAATCATTTGATATACCATTTATATTAAATTTATTAAATCCTTAGGTTGTTACATCACTTGTTCAAAAAAAATGTAATGGAGGTTATCAAATTATATATATGTTTGAATAATTATAAAAACTTATTTTTAGGTATTCAACCTTTTAGGTCTACATGTATCGAGTCCACCCCTACAAATATATTATTACCATCCTTGTATATAAAATAACTCTTTATTTATTAAAATTTTTTATCAATACATTTTTAAATATTCTATTTGATCAAATGATAGTTTATTATTATTGATTATCATATTTGGGTTTCTTATTACTCATTAATTTCCTAAAATATATTTTCATTTGTTTAGGGTATTTAAGAAATTCTTTATGGATCATTTTTAATAGAGGAATAACTAGTCTTAGTTAGAGGATTAAAATTATTAAAAGTGGAATTTCTCTTAAAAATATTGAATTCAAAGAGGCCCCAAAGATTCATATATCATAATATGTCCCCATAGAGACCCCTTGAATCACAAAAAAGAATGTTTATACCCCCAAAATATTACCTCCAATAGGACATGAGTTAATAACTATTTCCAATGGTGTAATTATCACAAATGGGAGGCATTACCCCATTTAGATAACATAATTTATTACAATCATCATCCACATTAGATTCATCTCTCAAGTAGTTATTATTGTAATTTTATGCTTGAGTCTCACCCCCATCTCTTCTATATTTCTTATACTAATTATAGAATTATTTATTCCATAGATGACTACTTCTTAGTGTATTTCAAGAAACATAGATGAATTTCCATAAGAGATTGATTTTAAACAATAAAATGAAATGATAAATGTTTGAGGTATGATTTGATGAGGATGATAGTTGTCATCAACTTTCACCTTGGAACTAATTAAAAGGATAAAACCTACCATAGTGGAGTAATTATTTTTCTTAAATTAAATTAACAATTATATTCAAAGCATACTAAAATATTTGAAACAATCAAATGATTTTTTTCCTTTATTTAAATTATCTACAACTTTCACATTTTATAAAAAAATATCTTATATGTATTTATTTAATATAAAAAATTAATATTTTATATACCCAATATGATATATATGAATCTAAAATGGATGTATACTAATTTTTTAAAAGAATATCATGAAGATGGAGTTATAGAGTTCATCATGTTTGCCACAGATCAGGTATACGAACCCTTTTAAATCCTTTTTCTATTTTTATGCTATTTTTATTCAAGAAAAATTAGTTAGGATGAGTTGGAATAAAATTTTATTTGTCACATCATATATTAGAGAGATAAGTATTTGACTAAACATAGGGAAAAACTAAAAGTTTACACTGGTAGGGATGATACTGCGGTTTATTTATGATTTTATATGAATTCCAGCGCAAATAATCATTTAGATAACATGGAATAAAGGAAAATAAAAATTGAATATGACCATTGTGATTGTCTAAAGTTGTTTCAGAAGTTAAAAAGTTTTTCTAAGGGACCATTGTATACCAATTGTACTATATACACAACATTTTCATCTTTATTGAAGTTATATCAATTGAAATATGGTAGAGTATGGATTGACACCATCTTTATAGAACTACTTTGTATCTTGAATGATATGCTACTAGAAGAAAATGAACCACCATGTCGAACATATAATACTAAAACAATGCTACATTTAATTGGAATTATCTCTAAAATATACATACATGTCCAAATGATTGCATATTATTTCATAAGGACTATGAATCACTTATAAAGTTCCCAAAGTGTGGCATAGATTGATATAGGAAAAATAAATGATGTTATTCATAATCTATATGAGATATTTATATCATTACATGGTATAAAAGACTATATGGATTTCAGGAAAGCATATGACAATTGATATGGAATAAAGACACAAGAATTAAATATGGGAACCTACATTATCCATAAGGTTCCCCTCAGTGGAATAAAATTAATTATGATTATCCTAAATTTAGAAATAAGACAAGAAACATTCATACTATGTTAGATATATATGGAATAAATTATTTGGATGTATAGATTAGTACTCATTGTTCACGGCCCGTCATGTTGGTAAATTAAAGCTTTTTTCCATGGTTACACCTGAAGATAAAATAAATTATGATCTATCTACTAATATCTAGACCAAAGAAACCCAGTAATGATATTGATGTCTATTTGGATCCATTGATCGCATATTTGAAATTTATGTGGGATACATGTGTCCAAATGTATGATGCTTATAGAAGTGAAGAAATCACATTGGGGTACATGTTGTATGGATGATAAATTACTTCCTCACTTATGGAAATCTATCAGGATATAGAATTAATGGAATATTGGGGTGTCCCATTTCTGAAAAACACACAAACCCATTTTGGTTGAAACAATCCTCGAAGACTATGTTTTCAGGACATTAGAAATTTTTACCTCGATGACATAAATTTAAATCATAGAAAAAACATTTTATGCCAATTTTAAACAAGGTAAAACACCATATCAAATAATTAGTGATCAAATGTTTTGTAGAGTAAAATATGTTGACACTTTTTTTAATAAACCATTTTTAAAAAACCTTAAAATCATTTTGGAAGAGGAGAACCATTTTCATTGAATTACTATATTAGAATTTTTGGTATTGTAGAAATTTTCTTGATGTCATTCATATATTAAAAAAATTATTTGATATTGTTATTTGAATTTTACTAAATTTTCATGGAAAAAATATTCATAAATAATAGTTTGCAATGATTGACATGGGGATATGGGAAGAGTTAGCATCAGTGAAGTGTAATCATCAGAATTTTCTTCCTAAAATAGATTAAACTCTATCTAAATAAGAAAAAATTTCAAATTTTTATTTCCCTTAATAGTTTAAAAGTTATAGATGGGTACTCATAAAATATAAATAATTTCACGTCAATGACTAATTTTAAGTTATAATGAATAAAATAAAATAAATGTCGTGGTTTGATGCAATATTTGATGCATGTTGATTTACATTGCATTCTCCTTCAAAATGTATCACAAACATTAACCAAACTTTGATTCTTTTTGAAAGTCATATGTAGTAAATTTATTGATCTGATGAAGTTTATAATCACGAACAAGGTGGTGGCCATAATATTATGTGTATTAGATATGTTCTCCCCACCATAATTCTTTGATTTAATGGTCCACTAGGTTGAACACTTGGTTAAAAAGATTCCACTATGTAGTCCTGTCCATTATAGATGGATATACCCCATTGAAAAGTATATGATGATTTTGAAATTGTATGTCAATAATAAAAGATTTCTAAAAGGTTGTATTTCATAATGATATATTACTGAATAAGCTATTGAATTCCGTATAGATTTCTTATCAGATATTGAAAACATTGGTCTCCTAAATTCTTATCATAGTGGATTACTTATGAGTGAAAGGATTTCCTAAAGATAAGTTGTTACAATTACTATGACAGTGCAGAAGCAAGTGATCCTTTATATTTTATATAATAGTGATGTGCTTTATCCATAAAATGAATTTGACAAAGAAATTATTAAATATATGAATTCATAAATTTCTAAAGAATGGATATCAAATATACATAATCAATAGTTTATAGGATGGTTCTAAGATCAAATTTATAATAGGTTGTCTAAAAATCTAAATTCAATTACCAAATGAATTCAATGGCTAGCCAGGGTACTGAATAAAAATATTATATATTACATTGGTTTTGTAATCAATGGTTATACATTATATACAAAATAATATAATGAGTATTGTAAGATGAAAAAATTGGTGTTGCGCATGTGGTGGAAGCGATTTAGATATCTAGTTCCAAGGAAAGAAATACATTTTATAAAAATATGTCATATTTTGGAATTAATGAATAGATATATGAGTTAAATTATACAACATTTCATGTACTAACTTTCATTTTCCAATGGTTTGACAATATGAGTGTAGTGGAAGTTAATGAAATGGACTTCATAAAGGTTAATTTTAGTGTGGAAGGGAAAAAATACGAGTTGTTCATAATGGAACCCCATGTAGGGAATGTATTTTATGTCTCAGATCTAGGAATCAATAATTGGTTGATTTTCTTATTGGAAACTAAAACATATGTCGGGTTGGATGAAAATTCAATATAGGATAACCGTTTCATTGGGATATCATAATCAATTCATGTAATTCCTAATGTATACAATTTATTGTATAATAGAAGGGACCATAAATAAAGGATTTGGATTCTCGATAGAGGAAAGAAATAAATAAAACCTTTAAAAAATAAATAAAGTTCAATGACAAGTTAAAAGTTTTTTTAATATACAATGTATTTGACAAAATATTATATTTTCTCTACCTCATTAACATAATAAAAATTAAATGTTTGACTACTCCTTCAGACAATGTATTCTTCACATGATAATGTCACAAATCTCTAATAAAGATAAAATACAACAAAGGAAACACTTTGAGATGATGTAAAAGTAATGTTACAATATACTTTACCTATTTCACAAAAAAAATTAAATAATGAAACATTGACATAATTTTCATTATTACTTGAAGAGTTAATTTATTTAGACGATTTATATCTATATTTCATGCCTTTAAAAACCAAAATATCTTCAGACATATTCTACCTCAAAATATTTTAACCCATGCGGTGTTTTATTTATCACTTTCCTTAAATTTCCCTCCAATACCTTTGTAGAAAGAGAAATTATGTTACATCTACTCAATCACAAAGGTAATCTCAATGTTTTTAAAGTAAATCCATTGTCCATAGAATTAATTCATTATTTCATATGTATGATTAATTTATTTCTTTTTAGTATTAAACATATAATAATTGTTTTCTTATATGGTTGGATTCTTTTATATGAGTTGGGGTAGTATGTCCATATTTCATTTATTTCTACACAAAAACAACAACATACTTGTTCTCCCTTAAAATATTTTCACCACTATAGTGTTTGCATTTATCAATTTCATACAATTTCCCTCCAATGCTCAATCATAGAGGTAATTTTGATGTTTTCACAGTAAAATATTTGTATGTAAATATATGTATAATTTTATATTTATGTTTAATTTATTATTTTTTAGTAATACTCTTATAATATATTTTTACTTATAGAGGTGGATTCTTCTGTTTGATTTGTGTTGGTTTTTTTACAATTTATCATGCTCACGAAGGATATTACTCGATCCTGTAACTAATATAATTACAATAAGTAAATTTATCAAGAATGCATACAACCATTTTGAAAAGTTGAATTCCTACTAATTATTTAATTAAATTTCTTATCATTTTACCTAATTTTTGTAAGTTAATTTCCTTATCATTTTTATCTAATATTTATTTTGTTTTTTTCACATATCTCTTAGAAAGTTAATTTTTTCTTACAACTATCTACAAAAATACACAAAAAAGATAAAATATTCAATTTTCCATTGTTACGACACATTTTATTACCATTATTTGTTGAAATAAACATACTAAATATATATTGAGTCCATGTTATTTGCTAAAAAATAATAATCATTATTTAAATCCATAAGATTTGAGGAAGATCATGTGCCTATTGTGGTGAATTATCATTATATAATGAATCATGATATTTCTATACTCTTATGGATATTATCAATGAGAAAAAATATTTCTCCTAAGAACATCGAGTCAATATGATGTGTTGGATGTTTGATAAATAAATGAAATATAAATGAGTGTAAAATTAGAAGTTATGATTGTTTTGAGACATTAGGATGTGTAGGAATCTTCTGAATCTCAATCTGACACATGGTGTGATCGGTATGAGTCCAAGTGGTTCTTTTTATTTAAAATTTAAATTAATTTATTTAAAAAATACAATTTACATGTTCAAAACCAATAAAGAATATTAATATTGTTTTCATACTTTAAGAAAATAATTTGTAATTAATTTTTTGATGTGTAGGAATCAGCTTCACCTTAATCTGATGCATTATGCTCTCAGTATGACTCAAAGTGTTTGTTGTCAGGTTAAAGTCAACCTTTTAGTTAAAAAAGTTTCAATTATTGAAAATTGATAAAAAAAACTCATATTTTCTTGATAATTTTTGGAAATCGATTCATAAATCATTTATGATTTGTAGGAATTGGTCTAATGTCAAACTAAAACACAATGTGATCGGTATGAGTGAAAGTGCATGTTTTCAGTTTAAAATTTTATTTTAGTATAAAATACAAGTGATGAACTGAAAATTGAGAAAACATTCAGATTTTTTTGATACATTAGTACAATGATTCATAAGTCATTTCTGATGTGTATTAATTTCTCTTGCCACAATATAACACATGGTATTACCGGTATGACTCCATGTGTATATTTTTATTTAAAATTTATATTTATTTTATTAAAGAGGACAACTAACCTACTCAAAAATGATAAAATTCATTCATATTGTTTTGAAACATTATTTCATTGATCCACAATCCATTTTTGACGTGTATGAATTAACCTCACATCATTCTGATACACGATGTACCCAGTATGACTCAAAGTTTATCTTATCAGTTTAAAATTGAAATTTTAGTTTAAAAAGTGTCACTCAATTAAAAACAATAAAATAAAATTATATTTTCTCGATAATTTATTAAATATATTTATAAATAATTTTTGATGTGTATGAATTAGTCTCACATCAAACAAACACAACATGTGATCTGTATGAATCAAAGTTCATGTTTCTAATATTAAGTAAAATTTTATTAAAAAAGGAAAGTGACATACTCAAAACCAATAAAAAAATTGTTTTATTTTTATACTTTAGGAAAAACATCCATAACTCATTTGAGAAGTTTAGTAATTAGGAACACCTCAATCAGATGCATGGTGTGACCAGTATGACTTCATGTGAAACTCTTTAATTAAAGTTGTCATAAATTTTAGTAAAAATAATAAAAAACCTACTAAAAAACATGAAAAATAATTTTTATCATTATGATAATTTATTAAAATGATCCATAATTTATTTTTATGTTTATAAATCAATTTTAGTTCAATTCAATATATGATGTACCAATTATGTATTAATGTTCACGTTATCAATTTAAAATTGATATTTTAGTTCCAAAATGGTCACCCACAGAAAATTGAGAATATACACTCATATTTTATTGATAATTTAGTAAAACAACTCATAATTAATTTTTACATGTAGGAATTGGTCTCATTTAATATTGATAGATGATGTGATCGATATGAATCAAAGTGCATGTTTTCAGTTTAAAAAGGCATTTTAGTAAAAAGTAAAAGTATCATACTCAAAACTGAGAAAATGAATTTTGATTATTTTTATACATTATAAAATTTTCCATAAGTCATTTGGTATATTTATGAGTCATCAAAACTTCAATCTGATATACAATGTGACCAGTATGACTCTAAGTGTGTCTTTTTATTTAAAATTGACATCAGTTTTAGTAAAAATGACAACTGACCTCATCAAAACTGAGGAAACACATTCATATTGTTTTGATACTTTAGTAAAGTTATACATAACTCATTTTTTGCATGTATGAATTATCATCATATTGATCTAATACACGATGTTCCTGGTATGACCTAAAGTGTCTGTTATTAGTTTAAAATTAACATTTCAGTTTAAAAATCCTCACTCACTAAAAACCAAGAAAATGTGCTCATATTTTCATAATAATTTTGTAAATTTATTCATAAATAATTTTTCATATTTATGAATTATTCTCTCCTCAAACTGATACACTATGAGATCGGTATGAGTCAAAGTACCTGTTTCCAGTTTAAAATTACATTTTAGTAGAAAAGAAAAGTTACATACTCAAAACTAAGAAAACACATTCAGACTATTTTTGATACATTATTAAAATAATCCATAAGTAATTTTAGATGTCTAGTAATAATATACACCTCAATATGATTCTATTTATGACCGTTATGACTTCAATTTTTTCTTTTTATTTAAAATTGACATCAATTTTAGTAAAAAGGACTACTGACCTACTCAAAACTAAGAAAATGATTTCAGATTGTTTTGATAGTTTATGAAAATTATTCAAAGGTCATTTGTGATGTGTAAGAATAATTATCATGTAAAAACAACACATGATGTGTTCAGTATGATTCCTATTGTGTCTTCCCAATTTAAACTGGGATTTTAGTAAGAAAGAAAAATTACATACTCAAAATTGAGAAATCACATTCATATTGTTTTGATAAATTAGGAAAATGATCCATATGTTATTTTAGAATTCTATTAATCAGATACACCTCAATTGGATGCATGGTGTGATCAATATGACTCAATGTGCATATTTTGAATATATAAGTGTATTTTTAGTTTAAATTGTGCATCACATCGCCAATACCAAGAAAACAAGACTAGATTGTTTTATCATTATTCAATATTCAATTAAAGAATTAATTTCCTTATTATATTTATCTTATACTTGTTTATATTAAATCAGTTAGGCGAGAGGGAATAAACAAAAAAAACCTACCTAAATGTGAACGGGGAGGCTTGAAACTAAAACTTCCAAAACACCATTATAGGACACAACCACTAGGCTACACCCATGGGGATTTATATTATACTTATTTAAATAATTTCCATATAGATAATGCTTGAATATAAATAAAAAATGGTTTTCCTTGTATGAAACAATCGCGACTCAATCTAATACACAATGTTCCTAGTATGACTCGAACTATAGTTTAAAATTAACATTATATATTTATTCATTTATTTATATATTTACTAATAGAATAATTTTTTTATACCGGTGTGATCTTTTTCTCGAGTAGGAGTGGTTTGTTTATAAATAGCATGATTTGGGATCAGGATAAAAAGACAAAAAAATATTTATGTTTTTGAATGTATATAATAATTTTTACTTGTGAAATTATACAAAATAGTGATTGAAATTTCTATAATATAGTGTTCTTTTTGTTTATTGTTGTTTGAAATTGAATTTCATTTAAATTATATATTGGAACTTTATTTTATTGATATATAGAAGTGTTTATTTAGTTTTGGTGTGTTGTTACAACACATTTCATAGGTACTACAGTGTGGTGTTACAACACCTTGTAGTATTCCCTTTATTAGCACTTTTAAAAGTGTTTATAGTTAATGGGTCATTTAACCCCACTTTTAAAAGAATTGACAACGAACCATTTATCGATGTTTTTACAAATTTTTATACGGGTTCCCTTTAACAGTTATTCAATAAGTTCCAATAAAGGTTAGCTTTATTAGCTCTAAATGAAAGCACTGATAAATGTTTCCCTTTATCTTTTATTCTAAAAGCACTGATAAAGGACCACTTTATCAGCACTTTTTTAGAAATGATAAAATTCTAGGGATTATAATCTTGCTCGAGTAGTCATAAATTTTATATCGTTGATAATGGATAGTTTTAGGGATACTAAAGGCCTATTTTTCAGTAGTGATGGGTCACACATAGCGGGCTTGGTTAGAGCATTTTTTGGGTCATCCTATATTTGAATTGGGTTTTGGTTTTTTATTAACCTCACTAGCCTTATTTTGGGATTTATGTAATTATATAAAGATATAGGTTTATCGATTTTCTTTTAAGTTATTAAATTGATAATTTCTTTTTTATTATTAATTTATTTCATTATTTTTCATTTTTCAATTTTTATCATTAAATTTTTTTATCGAAGCACATGGACACCCAAGTAATGGATGGGTCATACCAGTATTCCAAGTGGCATAATAACTATAGTTTATTGGATTTTAATTATCAAATAATTCTTAATTTTTTTATTGAAATCTAAGTGTTTTTCCACAGCCTGTGGAAATCAAGAAAATTATTGGGGCTTGTTGGGAGCTAGATCAGGTGATAGATCAGGTTGACTTGGGTTAGTTTATTACATAATAGGAGGAGCCGATGGATTATATATAAGCTATGTTTATTTATTTTTTGTCAATCTATTGACTTTAAAATGGGAATTTTTTATAGAAAAACTTATTTTAAATAAAAAGTTATTTTTTTATCCTAGTGAACTAGTTCTTAGGGATAACATAAATCATTTGGTTTATATCATTACATAAAAAATAATTCCCTTATGATTTTTTCATCTATGGGAACTATTTTATAACCTTTGGAATTCATCATAACACACTTGAGTCTAAGTGACACACTAATTTAGTTTGTGGGATTTAGGTTCCTAGTTCATGGTGATTTCAAATTATTTTAGATAATAGTTTTGATTTTCCTCCTAGGAAGTCTAGTAGGCATAGAGAAAAGAATGTATAGAACTTGAAAAATACCAATAAATTTATTTATTAATCCATTATACAATAAAATTTAATTTAATGGAAAGTATAGGGTAAATTAAAAGTTAATGATGGTAAAGGATGATAATATTTGTTCCATGTTATCTCATAATGAGTCAAAACTAGAAAGAGTTAATGCATCAGAGGGTAAATGACTATGGAGTTTAATCAAAATACTATAGTTTTTGAAAAAGTCATATTCTGGTATAATGGTTATTTTTGAATGATTTAGTGATTTTTATTTTTAAAAAAGAAATTTTAAAATTGTAGTTTTAATGATTTTAATGAATTTCTTTGAAATTGCTCTATGAAATGGGGATAACTAAAATTAAATAGTTAGTAATACACTTAAAAGTTGCATATAAAATAATTTTAGAAATTATGATCGATTTTGAAATCATGTGATTTTGGTTGGATTATTATATATCCTATTGTAACACCCCAAGCTTCCACGGTACGCTTCTCCTTGAATAATACAATAGCATGTGTTGTACACAACTTCGAGTTCTAACACACCAAAACCAATCAAACTAGCCATTATGAATATTAATACCAATTTTTTGAAATTTTATAAATTTTATCATTAAAAATGGACTTCATTTTTGGATTCAGAATATCGAAATTATCTTCGGGGGAATTTTCGTTATTTTTCTGAAAACATTCAATTTTGATGAATAATGAAAAATACTGAGTTATAGTTTAAAAATGAATTTTTATTTAACTAATTATTTATATTATTTAAATTTATTTTAGGTCAAAACAGATACATAATACCTATATAAGTTTAATATAATTAATTGGATTCAGTTTAAAATAATTTTAGATATATAAATTTTTTATTGAACTTTTTACCGTCTTTTACCCGCCTAGTAGGAGCATTTGTAAATTTACATAAAAAATAATTTTACCACTTCTATGAGTTGAATTTAAAAAATATGAGAGACATGGTTGATATCAGTAAGTAAAATGTGGTTCAATAAGATGAAAATAATTTTTGGTGAATATTATATTTTTACTTTTATTTACCATGGTTAAAAGAAAATAGGGTAATTAAGGGTAAAAATTATATTATTATGACCCTAAAACATCTCCTAATTCTATTTTATGGGTATAATTAGACTAAAAACAACCTTAGGAATAAAATATGAACCTCTTTGGTCTACTTGGATTAGATTAGGACATTTATAATTATTTAATTCAAAGAAGAGTTAAAACAGTTAAAATCAAAGTTTAATAACTAAAACATTTTTAATATAGGGTTAAAAATAAGATATATTCTACTCTAAATATTTATTATAAAGATAAAGAGATTTCCTAAATAATGGAATTTTATTTATATTTTTTATACATTAAATAGTTTAATTTATTTATGACATAATTATGATGCAGTAATTACCTAATTAATAAAATATTAAAATAATTGATATTATAAATATCAAAAAAATGTCATTTAAGACTTTATATGAATTATAATAGTTTTATAGGTTAATATTACATATTAGGGTTGTTTATATGATTTTTTTTCAAAGTAATAATGCTGCTATGAATTTAGAAAAAACAAAATACCAAATAGTGTCAAAATTGACATAAAAGAGTTTTTTAAACAAATATTATATTATTAATTGATATTCTATTCCTAAAAATATAAGGTTTGTCCAGAAAACTTATATAATGATATTTTTATCATTAATGAACCTCTTGAGGTTATCTTGGAAGTTTATAGTAAGTTTATTAACCATATAATATAAAAATGCAAATAGACATGGTAAATGTGAAACTATTTAACTAACAGTTAAATCTAAAATATAAGGTTAATATAGTGACCCAAATATGTATAAAACCTATTGGTTGAGTGTTTTTAGACCCATCACCACCTTATAATTTAAATAATTTATTTTGGAGCCATTATAAACCGAAAATAATTTTATTATAAAATAATATTTCTAGGTTTTCCTAAGGTGCCCCTCACCCCTCTTATAAAAGGGCACTCCACCTTGTTTCTAATTCACACCTTCAAAGCCATTTGGATCTGCCAAAACCTGCCCAAATACCCTATAAAATGTACTACCTTCATCTTAGTGGCATTTCTTTAGTCAGAAAACCAACCTAATAATCCCTTTTGATCAAATCAAAATGAAGAACCCGAAGGAGAGGTAAATATTTCATCACCTCTTTCAAGTTCCTTTCTTCTTCCACTTCCTATTTCTTTTTTATTTACATTGTAAAATAATAACTCTAGTATCCTATATGTACTGTGATGTTATTATAAATATGGTAAAACCATATTCATTATTCTATCCATCCTTTGAATGACATGTCACCATACGTGCGTACGCACAACTTAATGTCTCCACGTCATGGTATAATTGTTATTCAATACAGTATTATTTGGATGGTTATAATGATGACGTGTAATTGATTTAAATATTAAATATAAAATTATAATGATTATATATATATTATATACCATCCAATTATATATTATTTTAATACCAAAAGAATGATATTGTCGCTCGTGCGTACGTACGGATTACCATCTCCATGAACATGATGAGATTCATTCCCCGTCGTATCCATTCAAGAATAACATTCATTAGGTGATTAAAAATAATGTTTAAATACTTGATATAATTCTGGATATAAATAATATACATCACATCCACAAAAAATATGACTCACATAACAAATAATATAATGGAAAACGAATCCGTTAACCCCCGAAACAACGATAATACAAAGATATTATTAACAAAGATATGTTAAAAGATCATATATGATATCATATTAATGTATATGATTCTTGTATAATTTAATAACAATTATTTCACCATTATACATGAGTTTAACCTACCCTCGAACAAAGTAAAGTACAAGTTAAGGGTTAATTCTACAATCTCTTCATTATCCGAGGTCGTTTATACGTAATTATCTACCGGGACCTCTTTATCATCCACATCCATTTTTCTTAAAAATGTATTTCAAAACATTCTTAATATTTTATAGAATTTGGGTTCAAGTCATTTATACCTTTTTTTTACTTTTATAAGATGTCTATAATGGAATCGTTCTGTCATTTTCAAAACAAGTTACTTTTGGACCTTTTCAACAAATTTATGGTAAGAATGTTTTTTAACTTATACGGAGGGTGCGGCTATTTTCTGCCATTATAACATCATCTAAGCTTCCCTTAGAAGATTATAAAAATATTTTCAAATATAAATGTTTTATTTTATAATTACGTGACCTTTTAATTATTTCAAAATAGAAAGATATATTTCTCTAAAATGGTTTTTATTTCATCCATGTCAACATCCTTTGATGTATTTTAAGTTTGTTTGAAGTTGATTTATTATGATATAAAACATCCACATTGTATAGAAGGTTTTGTGATATGTTTTAATATGGATGTGTTACTTTTATACCATTCATGGTTTATGAATAAAATATTAAAATTTCATATGCTAGTTTTAATATGAATGTTTATGTTATGTTTAAACCTTTTCATATGAGGAATGCATTGGAATTAGTAAGTGATAGGTGAAGCCCACTATAGCTCCTCGATGCATCGGTAGGTCTCATGAGACAAACTAGTTTCTTGGCACAAGGCCTTGACAAAATCTTATTTGTAGTCTTGGCACAAGGCCTTGACTATGTGGTTATGAAAGTTTGGCATTATGCATTCCATCATTATGAAAATGGATATTGATATTGCATGTGATTATTCGACTAGTAGAATATCCATGTGAATAAGTAAATGGAATTATTTGATTTTATATTTTCCATATTATACTTAATTTCAAGTTTAAAATGATTTTTTAGTATTATACATTTCCTTAAATGATTATTCTTATTTATGAAAGTTTCTGCTATATTGTTATCCTTACTGAGCATCTGAGATCACCCATTTCTATGTTTTATTTTTCCCAGGATGCGAAGAAGTATATTATGACTGACCTACAGGGATAGTCTAGGGTATCTCAGTGTTGTCTATGGAAACAATGTTGTTGTAGTTTTCCATTTCATGATGTAATGTAAACCTTATGAATGTATCTAGCACTTACAAGGCTACTAAACTAATCAGTCTTTCGAGACTTGATCTTTTGTGATCATGCCAATGATACATAATAATGCACCAACTCTAGGTAACTGGGGTCAGGGTGTTACAGCTGGTATCAGATGAAGTTTAGTACAAACCTTGGAATCTATATTTATATAAACTCTGATTAGAGCACATTACCCTAAGATAGACTTTGAGGATTAGAATAGAAGAACTTCCTAGAATTTTGGTACTGTAGAGATTTTGTGAGTTTTCCAAGAAATACTTCCATGTCTGGATATGAGCAGGTAGAGGCGGATCTGGCACAGATAAACCTAGGGGTAAAACCCAAAAACACTGCTTTGTGCTAGACTCGAACGGGAACTGGTGAACGACAACGGGCCTTGCTGAACTTTTGGTTACGACACTCCCGAGGGATTTTCTTATGATAATTATCATTTTCTTTACAAACTATTATGAAGGGTTTATGAGTATATACTTCCTCAGTGCAAACATTTTTATGATTATGGATTATATCCATAAATGGTTCAATTTATGTTAAGTGTTTTACAAGTTTGGATTTATGTATTGCAATTCATAAACTAATCTAGTTTATGCCATTGTTTAGAAATGGTGCCTAATTGAAGGAATGTAAACCATATCAATGCACACACTCCATGTAGGGATTTACCTCTTACTCAAGATAATTATAGTGGAGCTGGTGATGCAACTGGTGCGGATCAGCTAATCACCATACTGGGACAACTCATTCTGGTTATGAATAATAACCTTGACCGTATGAAGCACCCTGATCCACAACTTGGAGGATCAATGTTAGATCGCTTCATGAGGCAACAACCACCAATATTCAATGGGGGGGGGGGGGGTAAAAATACATTAGTATCTAAGAAATGGACAAATTCCTTAGAGAAAATATTCCATACCTTGGGGAGTAGTGAAAGAGAAAAAGTGGTCATGGCAGTTTTCCGCCTCACTGGAGATGCTGATCAATGGTGGTCATTGATTCAAAACACAAAGGAAGATGATGAAGTATAAAATATGGAATAGAGGGAGTTTAAAGACCTTTTCTTAGAAAAATACATTCCTCATGACCATCAAGCGGATATGGAAAGACAATTTCTGAGTCTGAGGAAAAAAGGAGGATACAAATGTCGCAAAGTATGAAGCTATCTTTACAAGGTTAGGGAGGCATGCTGCAGATTACCTACGTATCTCAAGAAGTAAAATTGATCGTTTATTTGATGGGTTAAAACCACTTATCCATCAAGCATTAGTCTCACAATCCTTCTCATCGTACAAAGATATTGTATCATGTGCTATCAAGACAGAAAAAGAATTCTCTAAGTCTTATGACTTTAAAGAAAAGAAAGAGAAGAAGATCTGTTCTGAACACTTTGGAAATGGAAATAAGGGGATGAATGAAAAAGTTGAATATCCATCCTACAATAAATGTGGGAAGAAACACCCTGGTACTTTTCTGAAGGGAATGAGAGTCTGTTACAGGTGTGGTGAAAAAGGCCACCAAGCTCATGATTGAAAGGGGAAGAAAGAGGCTATCGATGTTGAATGCTACAATTGTAGAGAAAGGGTGAATTATGCGAATGAATGTCCTAATATTATGTATAAATTACCTTAGAAAAGTCCAAGTGATCAAGGCCTAGCTTATGCTATCACTACTACTAAGGTTGAAGCTCCTAAAGACGTGGTGGAAGGTAATTTAATGGTTTCCTCAAGTTTAGAAAATTCTTTATTTTATTCTAGATCATCTCATTGGTTCATATCTTTCCATTTTTCTAAGAAAATTAGCTATTTCCAATTTTATTTAACAAGGGAGTTGTCAGTCAAAACTCTTAAGGGAATTATCATCGCAAAAAAGTTTTTTGAATCGGTTCTCATTAGAGCATATAAATGTTCTTTATCTGCGAATCTCATCATCATACCCATGATTGAAATTCATATAATCCTCAGTATGGATTGGATTTTGGACCATGATTCAAAAATTTATTGTAAGAATATGGAGGTTACTATTTTTAATGAAGATGATAAAGAACACCTTATCTTTAGAGCAGAATCACCACCACCTAATTTTTATCTAGATCCACCCCCATTAGCTCAACTAAATTGAATTATTGGGGAGGAAGAGAATGAAATAACTATGGGTGAGGAAAATAATGTTCAAATAGATGATGTGCCTATTGTGAAATAATATGTTGACGCGTTTCCAGAAGATTTACCTGGACATCCTCCAGAAAGAGAAATTGAGTTTTCCATTGATTTAATTCCTGGATCAAGGCCCATATCAAATACCCATTATTGAATGGCCACTATGGAATTAGTAGAACTAAGTAAACAACTAGAGGAACTGAGTAATAAGGGATTTATTCACCCTAGTGTTTCTCCATAGAGAGCCCCTGTCCTTTTTGTTAAGAAGAAATATGGATCTATGAGGTTGTGCATTGACTACAGGGAGATCAATGATATAACAATAAAGAACCAGTATCCCCTACCTCTCATTGATGATTTATTTGACCATCTTCATAGAGCTCAATACTTTTCAAGGATTTACCTTCGATCTGGATATCATCAGTTGTTTGTGAAGAAGGAAGACATTCCAAAAATAGTATTTCGAACTAGGTGCGAGCATTACGAGTTTACAATAATGACTTTTGGATTGACTAATGCACCCTCTTTCTTCATGGATCTAATGAATAGTGTTTTCAAGGAATATCATGATGAATTTGTAGTTTTATTTATTGATTATATCTTAGTATACTCCAAAATCTATTAATATCATGAAAATCACTTGCACATTATCCTAAAGACTCTTAGAAGACACAAATTATATGGGATGTTTAGCAAGTGTAAATTTTGGCTTTAGGAGATTTTTTTTTCTTGGCCATAATTTTTTTAAGGATGGAATCTTTGTTGATCCTTCTAAGACCAAAGCAATCCATGAATAGCCAGAACTGATGAGTATAACCGAGGTATACAGTTTTATTGGTTTAGCAGATTATTATCAACGTTTCGTACAGAATTTTTCCCTGTTGGCTAACCAATTAACAAAGCTCACACGAAAAGGGTTTAAATTTGTTTAGAAAAAAGAGTGTGAAGAATGTTTTGAAGAATTGAAAAGAATATTAGTCAATTCTTCTATATTGACTCTACCATCGAGGAATGATGGGTTTGTTATTTATAGTGATGCATCGAAGAAAGGACTTGGTTGTGTCCTTATACAGAATGATAAAGTTATTGACTATGCATAACGACAGCTAAAAATTCATGAGAAAAAATATACTACTCATGATCTTGATTTAGAAGCTGTAATATTTGCTTTGAAGATTTGGATAAATTATCTCTTTGGTGAAAAATGTGAGATTTATACCGATCACAAGAGTTGGAAGTATATTTTCTCACAGAAAGAACTCAAAATGAGGAAAATGAGATGGCTTGAACTACTCAAGGATTATGATTTCAGGGTACACTACCACCCGGGGAAGGCAAATAAGGTGGCATATGATTTGAGCAGAAAATATCATGGAGTTTTAAACAAGATAAGAGTTTAAAGGGATCATATTTTCATGGATCTAGTAAAGATGGATATGGGAATAACCATGGAAGGTGAAACATAAATAATTTTTCAAATTTTTTCCAAATCATCTTTACTAGAAAGTATTAAGAGTTCTCAGACCAATGATGAAGAGTTTCAAAAGAAGATTAAAGATATGAATGATGGGAGATTGAGTGAATTTGTGTATAGAGATGGAATTTTGAAATTTGGGAAGAGACTTTGTGTTCCCGATATACCTGATCTAAAAAGGAAATTGTTGGATGATGCTCATAGTTCCAATTTCTCTATACACCTTGGTAGCACCAAAATGTATAGAGATTTGAAGGAACATTTTTGGTGGGACAACATGAAGAGGGAGATTGCTGATTTTGTGTCAAGATGTATGGTTTGTCAACGAGTGAAGTTGGAAGGAAACAACCTCGAAGAGTCTTGCAACCTCTTCCCATACCTGAGTGGAAATGGGATAATATTACGATGGAATTATTCATGGGACTACCAAAGACTCCTAAAATAAACGGTGCAATATGGGTCATTGTTGATCGTCTTACCAAGTCAGCACATTTTCTTGCTATAAGATAAGATTTACCACTTGAACGATTAGAAAGATTATATATTAATGAAGTTTTAAGACTTCATGGATTACCACTATCGATTGTTTCTAATCGTGATCCCTGTTTTACATCAAGACTCTAGAAAAGTCTTCAGAAAGACCTGGATACTGAACTTTGTTTGAGCATTGCCTACCACCCCCAAGATGATGGAAAATCAGAACGGACTATTCCAACCATAGAAGACATGTTGAGATCATGCTCACTTGACTTTCAAGGTATGTGGGATCAATATTTATCTCTGGTAGAATTTTACTATAATAATAGCTTCTATTAAAGTATTTGGATGGCACCATATGAAGAGTTTTACAGAAAGAGATGTCTCACACCAACCTATTTGGATAATGCGGGTAAAAGAAAATACGTAGGCCCAGAACTAGTGGAGGAAACGATTGAAAAGGTGAAGGTAATCCAAAACCACATCAAAGAAGCTCAAAGTAGGTAGAAGAGCAATGCCAATAACTGAAGGAAGGATTTGGAATTTTAGGTAGGAGATCAAGTTTTCTTGAAGGTATCTACATGGAAGGGTGTTATACGTTTTGATTCGAAGGGTAAACTGAGTCCTAGGTACATTAGACCTTTCGAAATTCTAGAACAAATTGGGGTTGTATATTACCGTTTGGTAATGCCGCCAAGTATCTCCAAAGTCCATGATGTGTTCCACGTATCACTATTGAGAAAATATATGCTTGACCCAACACATGTACTCACCTATGAGGAATTAGAACTGGAACCCGATCTGTCTTATTGCGAAGATACTATCAAGGTTCTTGATACAAGAGAACAAGGGCTGAGAAACCGGATGACTCATCTAGTAAATGTTCTATGGAGAGACAATAAGATGAAAGAGGCAATGAGGGAACCTCATGAACTTATGATGAAGAACCACCCATGTTTTTTTATGTAGTAATACTCCAGAAATTTCAAGGATGAAATTATTTGAATGAGGGGATAATGTAACACCCCAAGATTCCACGGTACCCTTCTCCTTGAATAATACAATAGCGTGTGTTGTACGCAACTTCGAGTTCTAACACCCCACAACCAATCAAACAAGCCGTTATGAATAGTAATACCTAATTTTTGAAATTTTATAAATTTTATCATTAAAAATGGAGTTAATTTTAGGATTCGGAATATGGAAATTAGCTTAGGGTGAATTTTCGGTATTTTTCGGAAAACATTCAATTTTTGATGAATAGTGAAAAATACTAAGTTATAGTTTTAAAAATAAAATTTATTTAAATAATTATTTATATTATTTAAATTTATTTTAGGTAAAAATATATACATAGTACCTATATATGTTAAATGTAATTCATTGGAGTCAGTTTAAAATAATTTTAGATATATAAAAATTTTATTGAACTTTTTACTGTCTTTTACCCACCTCCTAGGAGCATTTGCAAATTTACATAAAACTTAATTTTACTGCTTCTATGAGTTGAATTTAAAAAATCTAAAAGACACGGTTTATATCAGTAAGTAAAATGTGGTTCAATAAGTTGAAAAGATTTTGTGGTGAATAGTAACTTTTTACTTTTATTTACCACGGTTAAAAGTAATTAGAGTAATTAAGGATAAAAATGATATTATTATTACCCTAACACATGTCCTAATCCTATTGGATAAGTATAATTCGACCAAAAACAACCTTAGTAATAAAATATGAACCTATTTGGTCTACTTGGATTAGATTAGGACATTTATTATTATTTAATTCAAAGAGGAGTTAAAAGAGTTAAAATCAATGTTCAATAACTAATTTTTTTTTAATATAGGGTTACACATAAGATAAATTCAACTATAAATATAAATTAGAAAGATAAAAAGATTTACTACATAATGGTTTTTTATTTATATTTTTTAGACATTAAATAAGTTAATTTATTTATGACACAATGATGATATAGTAATTACCTAATTAATGAGATATTAAAATAATTGATATTATAAATATCCAAATAAATTTAATTTGAGACTTTTTATGAATTACACTAATTTAATATGTTAATATGAAATATTAGGGTTCGTTAAATGATTTTTTTAAATTAATAATGCTGTTATGAATTTAGAAAAAATAAAATACCAAATAGTGTCAAAATTGACATAAAAGAGTTTTTAAAACAAATATTGTATTATTAATTGATATTCTATTCCTAAAAATATAAGGTTTGGAAAAAAGACTTATATAATGATAGGTGTATCATTAATGAATAACATGGGGTTATCTTGGAAGTTTATAGTAAGTTTATTAACCATACAATATAAAAATACAAAGAGACATGGTAAATGTCAAACTATTTAACTACGAGTTAAATCTAAAAGAAAAGGTTAATATAGTGACCCAAACATGTCTAAAACCTATTGGTTGAGTGGTGTTCGACCCAACCCCACCTTAGACTTTACATAATCCATTTTGGAGACATTAGAAACCGAAAATGATTTTATTACAAAATAATATTTCTAGATTTTCCTAAGGTTCCCCTCACCCCTCTTATAAAAGAGAACTCCACCTTCTCTCTAATTCACACATTCAAATCCATTTGGATCAGCCAAAAACTACCCAAATACCCTCTCAACTATCCTACCTTCATACCAGAGGCCTTAATTTAGTCATAAAACCAACCTAATGAGCCCTTTTTATCAAATCAAAAGGAAGAACCCGAAGAAGAGGTAAATATCTCATCACCTCTTTCAAGTTCCTTTCTTCTTCCACTTATTCTTTATTTATTATTTACATTCTAAAATAATAACTCCAGTATCTTCTATGTACTGTGATGTTATTAAAAATATGGTACAACTATATTCATTATTATATCCATTCTTTTAAAGACATGTCACCATATGTGCGTACGTACGGCTTACCGTCTCCACGTCGTAGTGTAATTGTTATTCAATACATTATTATTTGGATGGGTACAATAATGATGTGTAATTGATTTAAATAATAAATATAACATGATAATGATTCTATATATATGGTATACAATCCAATTATATATTATTTTAATACAAAGAGAAAGATATTTTCGCTCGTGCGTACGTACGGATTACCGTCTCCACGAACGCGATGAGATTCATTCCCCATCGTATCCATTCAAAGATAACTTTCATTAGATGATTAAAAATGATGTTTAAAGACTTGATATCATTCTGGATATTAATAAGATACATCCCATCCATAACAAATATTACTCACATAACAAATAATATAAAGGAAAACGAATCCGTTAACACCCGAAACAACGATAATACTAATATATTATTAACAAAGCATTGTTAAAAGATCATATATGATATAATATTAATGTATATGATTATTGTATAATTTAATAACCATTATTTCAACATTATATAAGAGTTTAACTTACCATAGAACAATTAAAAGTATATGGTAAGGGTTAATTCTACAATCTATTCATTATCCGAGGTCGTTTATACATAATTATCTACTGGGACCTCTTTATCATCCACATCCATGTTTCTTAAAAATGTATTTCAAAACATTCTTACTATTTTATAGACTATGGGTTAAAGTCATTTATACCCTTTTTTGAATTTTATAAGATGTTTATAATGGAATCTTTCCATCATTTCCCAAACAAGTTACTTTTTGACCTTTTTGACAAATTTAAGGTAGGGATGTTTTTTTAACTTATACGGTGGGTGCAGCTATTTTCCACCATTATAATATCGTCAAAGATTCCCTTAAAATCTTATAAGAATATTTTCGAAATATAAATGTTTTATTTTATAATTACTTGACCTTTAAATTATTTCAAAGTAGAAAGATATATTTCTCTAAAATGGGTTTTATTTCATCTATGTGAACATCCTTTGATGGATTTTAAGTTTATTTGAAGTTGATTTATTATGATAAAAAACATCTATATTGTATAGAATGTTTTGTGATATGTTTGACTATGGATGTGTTATTTTTATACCATTCATGGTTTATGAATAAAGTATTGACATTTCGTATGATAGTTTTAATACGAATGTTTATGTTATGTTTAAACCTTTTCATATGAGGAATGCATTGGACTTAGTAAGTGACGAGTGGAGCCCGCTATAGCTCCTCGATGCATCAGTAGGTCTCATGAGACAAACTAGTGTCTTGGAACAAGGCCTTGAAAAAATCTTATTTGTATTCTTGGCACAAGGCCTCGACTATGTGGTTATGAAAGTTTGGCATTATGCATTCCATCATTATGAAAGTGGCTATTGATATTGCATGTGATTATTATACTAGTAGAATATCAATGTGAATAAGTAAATTTCATTGTTTTATTTTATATTTTCCATATTATTCTGAATTTCAAGTTTAAAAGGCTTTTGTTTTAGTCTTATAAATTTACTTATATTTTTATGCTTATTTATGAAATTTTATGCTATATTTTTATCCTTAATGAGCATCTAATCTCACCCCTTTCTATGTTTTATTTTTTCCAGGATGTGAAGAAGTATATTATGATTGACCTGCAGGGATAGTCCATGGGATCTTAGTGTTTTCTATGGAAACAATGTTGTTGTAGTTTTCCATTTCATGATGTAATGTGAACCTTATGAATTTATCTAGCACTTAAAAGGATACTAAACTAATCGTTCTTTCAAGACTTGATCTTTTGTGATCATGCTAATGATATGTAATAATTCACCAACGTTGGGTAACTGGGGTCGGGGTGTTACACCTATAGTATTGTTCTATATAGAATAGTTTCTTTAGGATGAGGATAATAAGAGGTGGGATATTCTATTATAGTACCATAGTTTTATAGAAATATTTTTAAGACTATTTTAGGTATTGATAATGTTTCTAAATGAGATGGGAGAGGATTGATATGCATTGTGCATTGGGGTTTTAAATTTTAAATCCAACATAATTTACAGATCATGTTAGACTAGACATAACATTAGAATGGTTAGAGAATATCAAAAAAATATTCCTATTTTTAAGAAGTTTAGAGACGTCAAAGGGGATTTTTCCATCATAATTATTGGATGTAATGATTTATAAATAGTGGTATATGATGAAGAAAGATTCAATTAATAATGTTTTAAATTTTAAAGATTTATAGAAGATATATAATGGTTTATATAGTCATTTAGTGATGGGTTTTGTGAAGGTTCTGGAGTTTATATAGTTTGAGTAAAGTAATATTTTTGTAATGGAATATTAATCAAAGATTAATTCTATTTTATTAAATTTATTATAGATAGGGGCTGCAATGATCTCACCTTCTCCCTAACCCCTTCCTAGGATTTTCTGGTTCCCCTTTGGCAGTGACAATGTTCCTTCATTTTGACTTCCCCATGCATCCTCATCTCCCATGTCTCCTAACCCACTCAAGGTTGATGACATTGTTTACAATGTTAGTAACCCTTTCTATTTGAATCATCTAACTATATCTAATCATTGGTTCAACGAGATGGATCTTTTAGTGTATTAAGACCCTATTGTCAATGGATTCCATTTTTTCTTCCCCGCCCTTAAGTTTGTCTTCTCATTACATAATCTTTCTAGGTTTTCACATTTCTACTTATTCCAAATCAATTTTCTTCCTTCGACTAATCATTCTCCTTAACCATCATGAGAGACCCATCTGGTTAGACAAAATAGTGATTCAAAACATTGGGATCATTATCGTGGATTCTTATAGTGGTAGTCTCTCTCTTTTTTATTGGATTATTCCCTTTAGTTGTGTTCGGTTATAAATCTCAAGAGAGGCTTCGTCCCCCTCTCTTTCACCCATGCTGTTCTAGCTTAGTCCAACACGCATAAACCTATATCATACTGGTGTGTTTTTAATCATTTTGGTATTGGAATGTGGTGGTTTGAGTGGTGGGGGTGTGGTATTCTTTGGGTGGTGATTGTCCCAGTTGGTTTAGTTTTCATTTGATGAGGTCTTGAGTTAGGTGGATTATTCCCTAAGTCATCATTTGACTATCTACTATATTTTTTATTGTTTTTTAGAGTCATTCCTACATGATGAATATATCTTCTGAGATTTTGGATATGGTTATTTCTAGTGATGGGTTCTCGATGGTTGGCTCATTCATATCATGGTGGACTTACTAGTTTTCATATAAAGTGGATCTTCTTGATGATGGTTGGTATTCTCATTGTGGTGATTGATAATGTTTTCCCTAATCATTTAGTTCAAGGTGGAACTGAAATTCTGGGAATTATATGAGATTGCTTCATTGATGACCGAAATTTATAATGATGACTTAACTAGTCCCAAGGAAACATGTCTCCTCTAGGAATACATTTTGAGGTGGTCTAGTGACATAGGGTTTGGAAATTTGAATTTATCTTGAGTGTGATGGTTGTATATGAAGTTTGAATTTAGACATTTAAATTGGGTTTTGTGTCTTATTTGGTTTATTATATATTGTTTATAGTAGTTCTCAATTATCTATATAAAAGTAATAATTCGAAAAATATTAATAAATCCAGTTTGATTATTATATTTCTAAGGATACATAATTATATGAAGGTTGTTACTGTAATAGTTATAATAAAAGAAGATATTTTATACATTCATTAGGTGGGTACTTATCTTCCTTATAAAGGAATGGTAAGAAATGGTTTTACTAGATAGAATCCTAAGAGTAGTAAATTTTGAGGAAGTCATATTGATTCAACTTCTCAATTCATTGAAGTTAATTGTTCATTAAGGTGGTTATAGTGTGGTGTAGTGGAAATTTTTTAACTTAAAGTGTTTGATCCCATCCCATTCATGTTTCTCATGTGGGAAAGTGGGTCATCTAAAAAAATATTATGGTATATGTTTATTGGAATTTAGAAGGGGGAGTGGCCACCCATGTATATGGATTACGGATGTTGGTTGATGGACTTAAGTGGGATAACTCAGAGAATCATGGTTGAGTTGGGTGGCCCTATCAGTAAGATAGGTTAGTGCCTCAAAAGTGTTAGGTGAGAATATTTATAACTAAGTAGGTATCATAGGAGGAAAATTTAGATACAAAACATTTCATGGTGTGATGAATAATTTTGGTAAATTCAAAAAATACTTACATATTGTTTGTTGATATATAATCTTATTCATTTATATCTACATTATTGGTTGATCACATGGAGTTGTTGTAGGAGTTGATATCATATTCAATGAATATTGATACTCTACTAGTTTAAAGGACTTAGAAAGGGGTTATGTTCCCATCGTAGTTAGTATTTTTTGAAAAAATATAACTCTTAGGGATATTTTTAGTTCATGATATTAAATTAAATAACAGGATTATTAAGAAGTATTTGATGAGTATATTCAGTGATTAAGTATACTTCTATAGTAAATGAGTTGTTTTTATTAATCTATATGGGTAATTGAAACTTTCATGGGAATTTGGGGTGTTTATTCTAGTAATGTGGTCATAATGATATGTGATTTTGGATATATATCTTATTATTTGGTCAATTTAATACTTAGATCAACGGAGGGATATAAATTTTCTCCACTTATGATGGTTTTGGGTCAATATTAGGATGTTTTAATTGATAATTTGTTTCACTACCACTAATAAAGGCTATGAAATTATCCATTTAACTAGTTTATAAAATGAGATATATTTATTTACCTTCATATTGATTTGAACTAGATGAGATAAGAGAGTTGAATTCGAAATTGGATGAGTTAGAGAAGAATCGTTTCATTTGACATGGTGTTTCTCATAGGGAAACACCTATGCTATTTTTTGAAAAATCTAATAGTATTTTGTGTTTATACATTTACTATAAAAAAATAAACTAAGTGATAGTAAAGAATGAGTAAATGTTACCTTGAATTGAAGATCCTTTTGACTAGATGAATGGAACTAATTGGTTTCTTAAGGTTGATCTTATGCTTAAAAATAATTTGTTATGGTTAATGTATAAGGATATTCGTAAAATTAAATTTTGATATTGATATAGAAGTTATTTGTTTTCATTTTTTTGGAGTTAAAAATGAACATTTTGTGTTTATGGTATAAATTAATTGGTCTTATATAACTTATTTGGGTACCTTTGTTGTAGTATTAGAGAATAATATTATGAAATACTCATGAATAGTTGTAGATCATAGTAATAACCTATGAATTGTTTTGGAAATTTACATGATCCTAATTTGTATAAAGGGTACTTAAAATATCACTTTTTTATAGAAGGGGTTAAATTTCATGGAAAATTTGTTTCAAAATTTGGAATCATAGTTGAATTTGAGAAGTTGAAGGTAGATATGTATTGGTAAAGATCCAAATATTTATTTAATATTTTAAAATTTCTAGATTTAACTACATATTATCATAGGACCATTCAAGAATTAAAAAAAATTTCTTCTCCTATGAAAAAAATTTCCTAGTAAAGAGGGATGAATAAAAAGATTCATTTAATGAATTTGAAAAATATACTTACTTCAACACTAATTTTTATTCTTCTAAAATCATGTGTTGGTTATGGGATATATTATGATGCCACTTTTTTGGTCTTAGGATGTGTTCTGATAAATGGGATTATATTGACTGCAAATCATTTTTGTTTTATTTTTAAAAGCCGGTTTATGGGTTTCTGGTACCCAATAAACAACCACAAACACAAACAAGTGAAACTTACACATCATAGTAGCCAGACTCATCACCACACCCCATGTAGGATCCATCATATTTAGTGGATGATTTCTAGTCTGGATACCTCCATAAGCTAGCACTTTGAACACGACTCCTTAGCTGCTCCAAAGAGAGTTGCTCTGGCGATGACTTTTCAACTACACTACCCTTTTTAAAGGCTACAGTAACCACACTGTTCCATTTTGAAGCCAATCTGGTCCGCATCGGCCGTGGGTGGTAAGAGTAATCCTTTCTTGGACTTCTTATTGGAGTAGCAAATAAAGGCCCTTCCATTGTAACCATCTTCTGATTCCCACTTTTCACCACATCACTGAATGACCGGCCAGAGGGGCCACTCTCTTTACCCTTACCTACCCCTGAACTCTTAGTTCCAAACTCATCTCTCACCTCCAAAATAGTACCAGTCGACTTAGAAATGATCCCCCTCATCTGGTCCGGGGTGTTACTTTCCAGTAAATGAGGCCTCCTCTTCTCAGTAGTAGCTTCCTCCACATCTGAAGTGCAAGTCTCCTTCCCCATACCCTGAAGACCCTCTTGTGTTTTCACACCGTTATCCATCCGAACATAAACATCCTCAACCGGTACATCCTCCAACATGCATGTCGAGAGATCATTAAACGAGTTGCTAAGGGTGAGGAAAGGCCTGGATAAGGGATCCAATCCCCAAGAATTTTTAGCACAGGCCGGAAAAATCACCTCCCAAGGTCTGGAACATCTCTAGTCTTCATTTTGAAAAGTGTCCCTTCTCCCAGAAGAGAAATCAAGGATCTCCAAATTGAGTCTTGGCCTACTGACAACATCAGAAACCCATGAGATCAACTGCAACCTCAACTGTCCAGCTGCCTCTGCATCATGGACCTCACCATAGGTCACCTGTTTGGAGCAAGAAGGTTGGTCCCCCACCACGAATTTAGGAAGAAGAGACACCCACCCTCCATCCATCAAACCAAGAACATTATGACCATGATCAATCTCCATCTCATATTCTGTATTCTTGTTGCTTGGAATATCCTCTAACCTTTTAGAAACAAGATGCACACCACACTGGTTCTTGCCATTCACTGACTGCACAGGGGACACCACATCCTTAGGGGGCTCAGAAATATGAGAGATTTTATCAGGAGCCATCCCCATATCTTCCTAAACCAAGTTCTTTATCACATCATTCCTCACCCTCTTATGCTTAGATCTTGGCCTTCCTAGGGTAAATCGTCTTCGGCAGACCTTTGAAGGATGTCCCAGCCGCTTGCAAAAGGAGTAGAAGTCCATCTAATTCTTGTAGACCACCTTCTGCTTTCACATGTACTCCTCACCTATGGTGATCCATACAAAATCTAATGGAAGATGAGAGACATCTACTTCCACATAGATCCAGGGAATAACCAGTGACACAGAGCTACAGTGCGGTTGTCTGAACAAAGAAACCTTCCAACCATATTACCAATCATCCGAAGAATAGAGGGATTATGAAATGGAAGAGGAAGTTTAGGTAAACTTACCCAGATTTCCATTGACGGAAAATCATGATTCATGTGAAGATCGAAATATCATCGAAGAAGGATGAAAATCATCCCGTTGCAACTTTGAAGAGCCCTAGACCAGGCCTGAATGAGATCCGCCTCCTATTCAAAACAGATCATGATCTGGAGACTGTCAAGCAAACCGACCACTTCCAGCTCTTGAAGATCCTAGGAGATAAACACAAACCTGTCAAAAGCATCAACTGAGGGCCGCTTATGCGAGAAACGGGAGACCAGGGTGAGATTCAGAGGTGCCGAAGACTACATGAACTCTGAGTTCAAGAGATGAAGATTAGGGTAACCGTCGAGAAGATCCAGAACTTTAGGGAAAACCAAAACATTGGGGAAGGGTAGAAGGAAATCAGGGTTTGAGAAAGGTCAGAAGAAACATCATTGGTGGATAGGGTATATTTGAAATTTGGATTTTGATATTATATATATACTAATAAAAGGAAATCATGTGGAAAATTCATTGAGTAGAAAAATTTATTCCCAAGTGGTGCAAGAAAATAAAAATAGTGTTAGCTAATGTGATTATTGATTGAATTTATGAAATAAGTGGAGGAATCCAAGGATATTTCATTCCTCAATACTATTGATGTGACATCTATGATGATGGATTATATAAATGGAATATAGTTATTATATGATCAATGTATGAAATTAATGAATAACATATATAGATGTGAGAAAACTAATAACTAGATTTCTGCATTGGATTCAATGATTTTCTTCAAAATAAGAAAGTTGGTTCCTTTGAAAATTTAAAATAAATATTAAAAAATATCCATTAGTGTTAGGAAGTCAATCTTATAGATGCAATGATGTCTTCAGATATTAGACACTAATTAGGAATGTATAGAATAAGGAATTCCATTACTATATTTGTTTTATAGTTTGTTACTTATTGACAAGTAAAGGTAGATAATTGGATACAAAAAAGGTAGTTATAGACATTTCCTATTTATACATGGATTGAGGAAGTCACTTCTATGGATTCTTTGACTGGGATGTCAAGATCCCAAGGAAATCAGGATTTTTCTTTTGTAGTTGTGGATAAACTCATGAAATGACCACATTTATTTGATATTCAAGAAATATATTTCACTGATGATCATGGTATGATTTATGTGAAAGAAGTTTTTAGAATTTATGGAGTCCTAATGTTAATTATCCCATATTGGGATATAAATTTTACATAGATATTATAAAAGGGATATTAAAATATATTGGGTGTATAGTTAAGGATGATTGGGACATACCAACCTCATAGATATAGATAAATAAAGTGATTTATTCAAATTCTAGTAAATATTCCCTTAGCAAGATTTATTGACTTCGTAAATATTTGGAAGATGATTTACCACTGGTGTTTTTTATAATAAAAGTTATCAATTATTTATTGATAGGGGATCCATTGATGTTTTATGTGGTCGATTTTATAAATCAGAATTATGTTGGGATGAGACTGGTGAAAATAATATTATGAGACTTAGTTTGGTATAAGAGATGATAAATTGAGCTAAATAAATTTTGAATCATATTATTTTAGCTTATTGTCTGTAAAAGTCTTATGATGGTCATGAATAAGGTACATTAACTTATGATATTGGGGATCATTTTTTTAATGTGGATTTGAGTTTATGTCACCAATGGTCAAATTGTTAGTGAAAATTAACCCCACGGTATATGGATATCTTTAAAATCATAACGTGAATCAGTGAAGTGTATTATTGGTTGGAATAGAAATAAAATTATTTTATAAATAATAATTTTTTAAATTTCTCAATTTAATGGTACTTATCAGATGATTCTCATGTATGGAATCATGAAGTGTTTGGATAAGAAAATAATAAGTCTAAGGTGTATGGACCAATTCAAATTTTGGATGGTATAGAAAACATTTGTAGAGGTTGAAGTATTCATTTTGTGAAAGTTTTATAAAACCATGGATCAATTCTACTGAAAATATTGGCAAGAGATGATATCATAAGGAGAAAGTGGATAAATGTTTTAAATAATGAAGTCACTATGTAGACTTTTCATGGATAAGAAACCTATAATGGGGATACTTATAACATAATTTCTTTTTAGATTATTTGATGATGTCTATAATGAAATCAGTTTATTTATTTTTGGGGTTTTTATAAGGAAATTTGATTAAATTTTAAAATTTACATTTTTTGAGTTGTCTTTGATGTCATGTGATCATATGATTAATTTATGGGAATTAATTTAGTGTTTTCTTATGGATATCCGATATGGAAATAATTATAATGACTTTTATATTAAAATAAAAAATTTAATATTAATATGATCAATTCAATTTTTATTAGATATATATAGGGATTTTTTTGGATGATTGTCAATCATGGATGTAATTATAAGTAAATAGATAAATTTACATTGGGTTAAAGTAAATTTACTATGGTGGTCCAAAATATTTTTATTTTAAAATGAAATTATCACAACCCATCCTAGATGGTCCCATTCCATGACTACCCTAAGACCACCTCGAATAGGCTAGGGGATGGTGACTAGCATCGAGTAGACATATCCCATAATTGGGAGGCATTTTCTTAAGTACCTATACACATGCACACATCTCCAATCCCAAAAATAATTAAATGTAAACACACTAACTAAACAATTCCTTCATTCAATAAGATACCAACCACATACTACAATAGGAATGGAAAGTGTAGTAAAGTAAAATTGGGCTAAAATACAAGCCCTAAAAAAGAAAGAGTTTGTAAAAGTGAATGAACAAGTTCCTAAAAATCATCTGCAAAAATCCCTACCTGAAGGAAATGGTACCGGTCAGCAGTTTGAAGTAATAGGATCATACGTCAACTATTTTGTCTTTCAAAAAACCACCTGGTCCTGGTCAACCTAGGACTCTATCTAAGTGTCAGTCATCTACACAATACATGACAAATACAGGAAAATCGTGTGTAGGGGTGAGTAAAACAATACTCTATAGGACACCTCGAAAACACAAAGTAAACACCCTAAATGAAACACCACTAACAATATGTTGTCATATCAACATAGTTATCTATGAAAAAATATATAAGAAGAACATCCATGTATACTCATAAATTATTCCATGCCTCAAAGTATCATCCACTACCAGTTACACGGTTCATCTCTTAGCACACTTGTCTCATGAGATCTCACTCCTCGAGATATCTGATAGAAGCACGTTTAACAGATCTACCAAAAGAAACCATAGAGAAACATAGTCTTGATAAGTCATGTAGTTTCATGAGACATTCAGTCACCCTAATACATGAAATATTGATACAACACATCCAAACATCAACCACTGAAAACTTCCCGAAGCACACTTGCCAAGTCTAGTCATGTAGAATGAAAATAATCTAATCTCGATACACAGATAGGGGGTCCACTCCACCTAGGGAAAACTAGGGGGACTCTTGGACCTACTAGAAACATCATCCTAGATAGGGTAGTGCTTCCCATTTAAATATTGGTCACACCTACTCCACAAACCCTATCTAAGGTAACCCGAATAGAAATGAAGACTGACCAGACCTCTCAGAATGATATTTTCTCCAACCCATTGAGTCAACAATTGAAGTCAGGATAAGACAAATAACTTTATAACATGGGTAGTTATCTATGATGGGAATGATATCCTATATCAAACCCTCATAGTAAAAGACCATGGGTTCACTCTAAACCTCTAATGTCATCCTCTATGATGGGAACGCGATCCTGTATCGAAACCTCATAAGAATAGACAAAGAGAACACTACCAAACTCTTCTGGTACAACTAAAAACCCACCATGAAATTTCAAAAGGACCTACATATTTCAATGGATCCAATGCAATAGACGTCTTATAAAACGAACACTCTGATTGAATGTTACAGTTGTTTTATTGTAAAAGTGTCTGACCCAACCTGCTAGCTAACACATCACGGTCCGCCTGACCCGACCAGGTCTAGCCCAGCCCGCTGGACCGTTGTTTCGTGGCCCACTGAACCTAGAATAATAGGACACTAGAGAGAGATTCATCTCCTTGCCTCATAATATTTACAAGGTTATTTCATAACCTTGGATTCCTAATAATAGGTAATTTTTTAAAAAAACCAATGCTTCCTAAAAAATAATTTTTATTAAATTATTTTAATGACATTTATGTTCAAAAACAACCTTTCACAGTTGGCTCATATAGGCCGATGTTACGCCCCACCTAATTAAAACATCCCCTTACAAACAAAACAATGGTCTTAGATTTCTAATCTGGGACACCGTATATGTGTTTTTAGGATTTTAAAATAATATAAAATAAAATAATTTTTTTAATTTACGGTTACGTCCCTCATGTATTTTTCAATATATGACCTACCCCAACCAAAGTTAGTTCACTACTAGGGTAAATTCACCATTCTGATCTCAACAATTACCTCTTATTTCTGATCCGGGAAGCCACTTAAAAGTTATTTCACTTTTTTAGAAAATATGTTTTCTCATGATATTAATAACCTAAAATCTTTCGATGAATTGTTCCAAGAACACGAGACTTTGGAATCACATGTATTCTTAGTTCCTGGTCTCATAATTTTCCCAAATAATTTCTAAATATAAAAACCTTAAAAATCCATGTTTTTATAGAAACAAAAATTTATATGTGTTTTTTTGAACGGTAGGAATTATGTAAAATTGTATAAATTGATATTAATTAAAAGAAATTAAAATCGAAGAATTACATGAAAGGTTGACAAGAGAATCTTATGGATTATATTCAGATATTAACTCATTAAATAGATTTTAAATAGATTAATTATACTGTAATTATATTTAATAGTATAAATATTGAGAATAAATTAACATGTTCTCTTATTTGATCCCTCTATATATTCAACATTATTAGAAATAAATCTTTTAGTTGGAATATTATTATAGAAGTAAGCATTGGTTAAGAATTAGTTGAATAATTGAGATCATAAGAATATTTTATTACATATTTACTTTATGTTAATTTTTTAATCCATTTAGACCTATGAACATTATTCACAATTTTTAGTTTTTATGTTTTCATGAATGAGAGGTTATTATAGCAGTTGTAAGAGATTTAGCATGGGACATTACCAAATGGGAATATCATATACAAAATTTTCCAAATATATGTTTGACTAATTTGAATTTAGAATTTTTATTTATGGATAATTTTGGTTATAGTACTTGTTTATTTACTTTGAAAGGATCGTCGAATTGAATATTTATAGAGATAATGAGAAATATCATCTAGTTAGGTGGGATTTATTCTTTCTATGAGTTTGTCTAAACTATTTTATTATTTATTAATTATGATCATATATGACATTATTTTTTAATTTTTTTATGAATGATCATGTATTTTTATAAATTTTTTCATTTTGATAAAATTCAAATTTAAATATACTACGGAAGGATCATACTTTGTTAAATGTTTAAAAGATTGTTTATTAAATATTATTTCATATAATATATGTGTTTAATAAAAGGGTTTTCATTGAGAAATATTTGGATACCTATAAGTCTCTTCTATGATAAATTGGGAAGTTAGAGAGTGCATCTTAAGGTGAGAAACAATCAGAATGACAGGGGAGGAAAGGCAACACCTCTTTGCATGCTCTTGTTTTATTAAGGGTAGGGGTTAAAAGTGTAAAATTATGATAAATTTTTTAACACATATGAAATATATCTAGTATGGGACTAAAATAATTTAATTATTATCTATAATTACCTATCATGAGTTTATTTTCATAAAATAGTATTTTTTCGGTGATTTTGAAGAAATTTATAATTTTCATTAAATTTGAGAAAACTGTGAGTATTTAAAATTATTTTTTATAGAAGAAAATATGGTTTATAAACTATATTGATTAAAGGAAAATATAATTTATGTTCTCTATGAAATGTGTTTTTTAATTAATGATTTTGATTTTATTTTTTTAAAATAATTTTTGTAATTAAATGCTTTAGATAAAATTGTTATAAAATATTATGGCTAATTTTCTTTGAAGTTGTTTTATTTTATTATGCATGGATAATTATTATATTCATTAGGTAAATCCTACTAATTTATTACTCACCAATACAATTAAACTTATACAGAAATACATGAATGATTTATTAGGATACAATGAAAGAGAACTTCTTATATTTCAATAATAAAGATCTATAGATCACACATGGAAATGTAATATGAGGAGTATGTGGATTAGAAGTAATCCATTTCAATTTAATTTTTCTCATCTAGTGAAGTTACCCCTTTATTTTGGTTATTGTAAAATTTATTTTATTCTTAAATATTTTTTAGTGACTTAATAAAATCAATTTTTCATCCATGTATATTTTTATTCGTTAATTTACGTATTTTGAGGTAAAGTCATTCATTAATAGTGTATTTTGTCTTTATAAATTAGTATTTTTCCTCAAGAAATTGTTGGTCACACATTAATCCATGTTTAATGTTGATTTGGTTCTTGAGATTCATCTCTCTAGGTCAATGTGTTAGAATTATGGTATATACGAAACCGAAAAAATATTCTATAATGTTATATGAAAATAGATCATTAAAAAATTGAACACTATATGTGTAAATATTAATAAAATATTTAATAGGGTATTTTTAATGTTAAATTCAAACAAAATATTTAATTTATATATTTATATCTCATGTCAATAAAATATTAAAATAAATGACAACAAAATAATTAATATTTATTTATAATTTAATCAAAAAATTTAAAATAAATATAAAGGGTTCCTATGGTAGTGAGTGAATTTATTTCCACCCATCATATTTTATAAACACACTCATTCACCCATTATTTATCACTTAGATTAAAAGGGATTATTTTTTTAATTTGAATTATTATAATCTGATATGATTTTTTTATTAACTAATGATTTGGGACTAGGGATGGTATACTAATAGCCTATAAGGGATCCTTTACTTATTATGCTATTTGATAAATTTAATAAAATATAATACTCAAAAAACTAACTAAAAATGTACTACTTGGAAAGTTCAAGTGTCAATCCCACAAGGACAATCTATATACCCTAAATTAAGTAAATGAATTAAAATGAATTAATTTATTAATTAGAGAAAGAGAAATGATGTAAAAAAGATATGGTTTAATATCAAGATATGATTAATCCCATGTTCAGTGATTTCTTGTTCATTCACTAGGTATTCAATTAATTTTGGATTCACTCATGTTTGGTGTCAGAATTGGGTCAGTAGGGATCCTTGTTCTAGGTACCCGACACTAATCCTTTAATTATACCATTGTAATTGTCATATACTAGGTTCAATATCAAAACTAGGAAACCCAAACCCTATTTAAATATAATTGACTAAATTTTTATAATGTTGATACACAAACTATGCAAATTAATTTATGCTATAAAATAATACTCTTTAAAATTATTAAAATTGTCATGAAATATACAAAGAGATAGAATAGAATTGATAAATAGAGTTGTAGCAATCTAAAACTAGAAAATAAAGTATAAAAAATATCTAACAGCACATACCCCTACAATCACATCTCCCACCATAATGAAAACTACTAGATCATGTTATGCATGATGAGAACATGTTGCATGGATTCCTGGAGAAGAAATCTGATAAAGAATAGTGGTGAAGCAGGGCTCTGTGGTGGCATGTGTGAATATGGTCTTCTTCATTCCATTAGAAATGTTCCATGATCCTAGTTCTAATGGCATATGAAGGAATGCATAATTGGGGGGGTTTTCATTATACCCTCAGTGCCAACGAATTAAATTTTCAGTTTTACGATATTTTCATGACGCATATAAAATACACTGTGTGTATGTTGTGGTGGTATCATATTATCCCAATATCTTATTTCCCTAACTTCTCACATAATGTATACAGTATATAACATGTAATAGATTCTCAGAACATGAATTACTTCATTAATTGAAATAGAGGTGGTGATGGCTTCTCTCTTTATGACTTCATGTCATGCAATGTTTACATGCAAAGAAGAAAATATTTTTTAAGTTCTATAACATGTTCCACCCTTATGTAATGTTAGAATTTATCTTTAAAAATCCTATGTCACAGTTCTTCATTTTTCTCCTGGCATGAAATATCTTTTAGATCCTATATTAATCTCTTTTCTATCTTTTTCCAAATATATATTGAATCCTTACACAATACATAAATCAAGTCAAACAGCCCATTAATTAGAAATTTTTATCATTTAATTATATAAATAAATTCATTAAAACACCCTATAATGTTTCAATACAATGCACTTATTATTACCCCCCACATTTGAATTCAGACTTATCCCCAAGGATGTAATATCAACATACTATAGAGGACGCTCACCCTACCATGATTTAAAATAAATTTTAATAAAAAAATATTGACCAACTGGAAAATTGGATGTTCAAGAATTATAATTGAAACTTCATAAATGCATCAATTTTAAAATAAAACAAATTAACTAGGTATTTTACTTTTATCCTTTGAAATTACCAAGCCTTTTCAATCATCTATTTTTTTTAAGTTCTTCAATAATATGAATGCCAGTTTCAATTACCTCACTTTGAATTTTTACAATCATTATCATGGTATAATTGTAAATATAAATCATCACATATCTAAAGAATATGTAAATTAAAATAGGTTTCTGGGCATCTAAAATCTCTACCATTTAAAGACCAAAATCATAGCTAATCATAATGGATCATCATTTAAAATCAAAAGAATATGAGAATTTTGGATAGGTGGGTAAATGATATAAAAATGAAAGCTTAAAAAAGGTTGTTTGAATATGATGAATAATGCATCATATCCAAAGATAATCCTCATAATGATCACCCTTAAAATATTTCATCCCTCCCTTCTGTAAAAGAAATCTCAAAATGGGATCATGATACAAGTAATAACAATAAAGTAATAAATATCCATTTATTTTTTTCCTATTAATATTTTTATTATGTTTTTTAGAAAGATATTATTAAGAAAATTATCACATACACCACCTGACCACATACTATGAAAGGATCATCCATCTAGTAATGGTGACTTTTGATCCTCCAAATACACATGTATTCATTTAAATATCATGAAATTCATTTATAGGAAGGTGGGAATGGCTAGAATTGGTTGGTAAAATGTATAATTTCTGAAAAAGGATATTCATGGATTCTTCAAAATTAAAAAGGATTAATACAAGGTGGGTCCAATGATAAAGGGAAAATAAAAAAGAATGCATCAATCATTTTAAATGTTTTTATGTTCACCTATATATTTGATTAGATGGAAAGAAAGTTCAAGAATAGAATATTCGTATGTTTTAAAATAAATACAGTGCATAAAGAATTCGAAATATTAGGCTCATAGGGTGTCTTGGGAATGAGAAAAATGGTTGGGGAAATTTTTTTAGAGAAATTCATAAGAATAATAAAATAAATGAATTCAAATTGTACAAATTCAAAATGTAGACAAATCCTTGAAAAATTTCATTTACCAAAATCAACAAGTTTCTATAAATCATGACTTCTTAAATCCTAATCTATATGGTTATCCCTAAAAATTCCTTCCCTCATTTTTCTCAATGAAATTTATTGACAGAGAATTTCAAATTCATGGAATATAAATTATTCTAGGAAATTAATGTATCCTTGTTCAATTGAAAAAATTAAGAATTTAGTGTTGGTATGAAATTTGAAATTACATCACTACAAAATATAATTGTGATAAATAAAATATAAAAATATAGAATTGAAACACTTACTCCCCTTTTTAATGTTTCACTGAACTCAGCTACATATGTTATACCAGAACTTGATTCATGATGTGAATGGCTCTTATCACATTTATTTTCTGTATTTCATAGTGTAAATTGTTTTCACAGCATGTAGTGGTCATGTGGATTCATTTCATTCCTCCTACTTCTTGATACATAGTTTTTATGATCCTATAAAAATAAAAATACACAAGTGAAAGTATAGGATATATTAGTGGAATTTAGAATATCCTTTGGAGAATGAATGATCATAAAAATGGAAAATATATATTGAAAAATTCTAAAAAATAATGTTTCCCCCAGAAGAAATTTTTTTAATGTTGTTTACAAGACTTTACCTCTTTCATCTTCAGTAAATGTAGTATATGATTGAAAAATATTTCACAGTTGGGGTCCATGAATAGTTTCAATTGTGTCATACCCACATAGTTTTGTCCCTTCCCTTTCTCAATAAATAGCTTAACTATTCCATATGAAGAAATTTATTAATTTCCATCAGCCCGATCTACCATTTCTTCTTTAATACAATTGAACTAAATGGGTGGTCTTATACCATCAATACTGGTTTTCATTTTTCAAACTGGGTCGAGTCAGTTTCACTTTAAACATTAGAGCTCTATGCTCTATGTTTTTATTTTTTTTCCATTATTTTTAATTTAAATTTACTCTTTCATAATTAAATATACCTCTTTTAGTTGTTCAAATTTAGTTATACCCTTTACTTTGGTAATTTTTTATGTAAACTCATAATCCTCTCTCACATCATAGTTCTTCAATGCTTGAAATATGTTGAAGCTTTCTTGTTTTTTCCTACTCTCAAACATAACTCACCACTTTTCACATAGAACAGAGATATTCTAGATGCTAAATATTATCTCCCAACAAGAATTGGTGACTTACCTTATTACATATCATGAAATAAAATGTCCACAAGAAATATTAACATGTCATATTTGATCAGAATATCTTAGATCAGTCCTCTTAGGGATATCACTGCTGAGTCTTATAATTGAAGAATTACTCCCATAGGATTTAGTTTTTCTATTACCAAGATCTTTTAGGAGGTGTATGAAATGATATTGAATTTCAAACCTAAACCACACAATGCTTTTCTTCATTTATTATCTTCAATAAATATAGGGATTGAAAAAAAACCTATTTTGTTTCTTCATTGGTAAATTTGTTGATACTATATAAGATCATTCTCTTGAGAGTGATATTGTTCTGATATCTTTCATCTTGCTTCTATTTATCATCGTATATTCCATTAACTTTTAGTATATAAATAAATTGGAAATGGATTCTATAAAAGGAATATTAATTTGTATTTTTTAAAATTGTCTAATAAAATTACTTCTTTGCCTATCCAGTTTCTGTTTTTCATTATCTTAGGTAATGGTCGACGAGGTTTTCATGTTGATGGTTATTAGAATAATTTATATTCCTTAGTTTATCTTTTTCATTATCTATATTCTATAACTAGTTGTTCTTTATTATATCTTGTGAATTGTAGAGCACTTCCTTGTGCAGTCTTCCCACTTATAATCAGTATAGCATTCAGGTCTGCCAGGGGATGTGGGTCTGGGAATCTTGGAAGTAATTTCCAATTCCTTTATCTATGATTTTCAATTATTTGGAAAACATGATGCTCTATATTCTATAATCTATAATTTTGGTTCATTGATTCTTATTTTATTTCATTGAGTGAATCCATGATATTGGTCATGAATGAATCCAATGTTTCCTCCGAGGAAGGGATGTAGCTTGATAGTGAGGGACCATGTGGTGCTTGTTGTTGAAATATTTGGGTTCCTTTTTGATACCATTATACCTGAGGATATTTCAAGATGTACCCCTAACAATTTTTTTATTATTATAAAAAATATATTTGTCTTCAATATAAGTTCCATGGGGATTGTGGGAATCTATCATTACATCTATTTTCTTAGTTATAGAATCCATTTGAACAGCCATCCAGTTGTTGTCCCCCATGTTCACCCCTCTTCTCTAGGTGGTTTTTGACTACCTATAGAATATATTAATTTCCATCTCAATGAATAGATTATTTCTCTCCTAATGAGACTTTCTCATCAATGACCCTCCAAATTTAGCATCTATAATTGACTTACTTTTTGTGAAAATCCTTTTATAAAATATCTGAATCATCATCCATATTTTAATAACATGATGGGAAATTTTTTTATTTAAGTATCTAATATTTATCAAGATTTATATATTGATTCATCATCATATTGATTAAAATTTAAAATTTATATACTAATGTTCATTGATTTAGAAGGAGGGGAAATTATGGTCAGAAATATTATCACCAACTCATCCCATGTAGTGATAGAATGATGAGAGAGGATTTGAATCAATTTTATATATTTTTATTTCTATTAGAATATAAATAACCAAATATTATCTAAATATTTTGACAATTATTAAATTGAAAAGTGTCACCGAGTTCAAAATTACTCCCTATGTGTGTGTTTGGACCCTTATGTGGTAGTCCATAAAATTGAATAGAATATGATATCATTTGGATGACATCCATATTTATCTCGAAATATTGTTTGATAACTACAGGAAACATAATATAGGGATGAGTACCCATCCCGAAGGGACTTGTGTAATCTATAAGAGTGTTCATATTCATTGGTATACTTGGACCTAATAAAACCTTTCTTTTTCATTCTTGTTCTTATGTACCTACTTATTTTTCCTTTTGTTTATGTCATAAGGTTCTCTATAGATCTATATCGTAAACAATATTTCCCAAATTTTCTTTCCCATGAGTGGAGTAGTCATGAAATGAATTTTTACCAGAAAAACTACATGACATGACCAAGTGTAAAGAAAAAAATTAAAATATAAACAATTATCAATATTCATAATTAATTTAATCATAGAAGAAACCTTCCCAATCAATGATTCCAAAAAATTGATAGCCCAAGGGGAATTATTAAATTTCTACTGGTCTTTACAAATTTAACAAAATATAAAACTCGGAAAAATAAACTAAAAATGTAGTACATAGAAATTTCAAGTTTTGAACCCACAAGGATGATCTGTATACCCTAAATTAATTAATGTAATTAAAAGAAATTTTTTTATTGATAGGATAAAGTGAAAAAATACAGAAAATATGAGTTTTTATATCAATATATGAGGAATTCTAGGTCCATTTTTCTTATCTTTGTGTTATAGGGTATCAAATTATTTCTGATTCACTCATGTTTGGTGTTAGAATAGGGTCAGTAGGGATCCTTGGTATGGGTACCCTACACTAATCTAGTAATTTCACTATTGGAATAGTCATTTACTATGTGAAATTTCAAAACTGGGAAATAAAAAACCCAATTCAATAATAATTGACCTAATATGCATAATTTTCATAAAATAACTTCGGAAATTAATTGATGGAAAAAATAATCCTCAGAATGTAGACAATGGTAATTAAATACACAAAGAGAGATAATGGAATTGATAAATAGAGTTTCAGTAATCCAAAACATTAAAAGAAAATATAAATAATTCCTAACATCACTTCACCTTGTAATCACATCATCTGAACCAAATAAAACCACTCCCTCATGCTAGACATGATGAGAATGAGCGGTATGGACACTCATAGAAGAAAGGAGTTGAGGAACGATGACGATGCATGGCTCCATAGTAGTGTTCATATCTATGGACATCATATATCCATCTATCTCATTAGATGATCATGTCTCTAGTTGTGTTTGAAAGAATTTATAAATAATATTTTTTTATGCCAAACCCTCACCATTATGGAATTAAAGTTTTAGCTTTCTAATATGTTCATGATGTGTTTAATTTACATTATGTGTAAGAAGTGATGGTAGTGGATTATCCCAATATCTTATGTCCTAAACTTTTCATGTCATGTATAATATATATGAAATTTAATGGATTACCATAGTGTGAATTACTTTATTACTTTTAATGGTGGTGGTTATGTCATCTCTCTCAATGACTTCACATCGTGTAATGTTTATATCTCATGAAAAAAAATTTCTAGTTTTGTAGCATGCTCCTACTTTATAAATTTTTTGGAATTTGGTCTAAAAAATATAGTGTCACACCGATTCGCTTATCTTATAGTGAAAATTATCTTATAGCTCTTATATTCATCTATTTTCATGTCTTTTCCAAATACCTATTGTATCATTCCATAAAACATTAAATAAGCCCAATAGTCCAACAATTATAAATATTAATCATATAAATATAGAAGTCAATTAATTAAAATACCCTAAAATGTATGCGTACAATAGTCTTATAATATACCATTCTTATTAGTCATCAAAAAATGATACAATTCTTTGTAAATAACGACTTTGTTCACTGATAGTTATGATTTGTTTTGGATAAATTCACTCTTAAAATAGTTTTTTTACAATTTAGTTGTTAAGTACATATATTTCTTTCATGGTTTCTAAATATCTATAGGGTTTCATTGAGTTGTATTCCTACTCTATCATGACCAGACCTATTTGAAGAAATATTGAAGAAGAAGAAATAAGATTGATTATAATCCTTGAGGAACTCCTTTAATATGATACATGTTGTTGACTTGAACTAAGGGTTTACAATTACACATACGTGGATGACATTTATCATTTAAAATTAAAATTCAATGAAAACAGGTGATGAATGTTTTCAATGGGCCTACACTATAACTAACGTTTTATATACTTTTAAGAATGAAACACAGTGGATGACCTCAGGCTGAACTCTCATAAAGGTTACAACTGGCATAAAGTCCTCTTATCACTTTATTATATATATACTTATATATATGTTTTTATTATACTAAAAAAACTAAATAAAACTTTCATCATTTTTAATTTATAAAGGAAATATAAAATTACATGGAATGTAAATTAAAATGTTGTTAAGAATAATTTATGACTTGGTATTTAGGATCAGTCCGGTTCCGTTCTTTTATAGTCATCAATTGATATTTCTAATTTATTTCCCATCAATGGAACCTTATTGATGTAGTTTGTTCCACAATTATATAGAAATATTAGTGTATTTATTTTAATAATAGTTTAATCTAAAAATCATGTGTGGATAGGTGTACATCAATAAATATTTCCATTAAAGTGTAACTTAACTCACATTGGAGCTATCATGGGATACTTTATAAATACTCATATCTCCACTCATGTTCTAAAAATATTTTAAAAGGAAAACTTGAATCAAAAAATAATATAGTTAAATGATAATGTAATGAGTTAGGGATGATCATTATCACATACCCACCACCACATATAATAATGAAGAATATATTTAAAAATTTAAAAAATAAATTATGGAAATATTATTAACCTATGCATAGGAACATAAACTAGTTTTCTACTCATAATTACTAAAAATGTTCAGCACCCCATAAGAGTGGAGCTCAAAATAGATATAGTATATGACAATAATTATTAAATAAAAATAAAAAATGAACCCAACACAAATCTATAGCCAATCCCATAAAGTTATACACCTAGATTCCTTATTCCCCAAGCCTCACCCTTCCTTATAGAGGCCCAAACAATTAATTTTGGTAATTGGATCACATATATATGGACAAACCATTTTCTTTATGATTAATCCATATAGCATGGGATGGTTTGGGATACTCATAAATATCCACTAAGATTTGGTTTTGAATAGGAACCACTAACAAATCCATAAAATCATTTTTTTCTCTTTAATTCTATTTTTATTTTTTATTGAATGGTAACCTAATTTAGTTAGGTAATGTGTACATGGGGATGTTTTTTCCCCTCAAGTTTTTCATGCATTACACATAGGTTTCTTTAATTCATAAATTATGATAAATTCTATCCCTTTTGTAGATTACTTTTATCATCAAAAAATTGTTATATTCATGAAGGGTTCTATGGATATTAATTTTCCAAGATGGATGATGAGATAATTATTTTGTAACAATTTTTATATTTCACTATTAGAAATTGGAACTAATAGGAATTAATTTTTTTTAAATTTCAGTCAAAACCATGACAGTATGTCCGCCTATTTCAATATTCTGTCAAATTTTTGCAATATGTTACACCTATTTACATAGTTAGTATGAATTATGGAAATAATTAATTATAAACTCACCTAATGATATAGTTCCTCCTAAATGTGGAAACATGTTCACCTAATGCCATGGTTTGGATGATAATGATAATTGGTGGACCTACATACATGGTTTTCACCAACTAGTGAAATACGGGGAAATATTATTAAATAATAATTATTATATGTTAACTATTAAATCCAACACATTGAATATTCATCAACACATATGGATGTTTGTGTGGTTAATAGAATCCCTTTGGGTTTGGTGGGTTTATTTGTATTATATTCCTAATTATTAACTTTGAAATGAAATTATCAAAATTTATTAATCGGTTATTTTTAAGGGGCATATCAAATTTAGAAGAAAATAATTTTTTATAGATTTTTTTTATTTCATTAGTTTGAAAGGTAACTGTGACCCAACAACGAAAACCAATATGAAAGATACCATATCCAATAATTAGCTGGGTCATAATCCTAAATCGACCTTGGTGTGATATAACCTATTTTAATGCAAAATCATGGTTTCCTAATATAGAGTATGGTTCAAGATATGTCATTTATAGAGGTAAGATATTCCATTTTTTAAAATATTGATTTTAATATCTATTTGTTTGTAATTTTTTATATAAACTAGGGACAATGTGTTAATTTGTTTATTGATTATAATAATCCCTATCAAATGGTATATAATAATAATTTTTTTTTCATATTTCTCTAATTTCATATGGTTGGGATTCTTTATTATTATTTATTATCAATCATCATGTCTCCTATTTTATTTTAAAAATTATATAGGATTCAAATCAGTGTTGTATCATACTAGGTTTGTAAGGAAGGGAATAATCTCATTTTTTAAACAAAGTTCACCTTGATGTTTTTAGTTTGTATGTTGAACACCAGTTTTATTTTAAAATGAAGTTAGATAAAGTTACTAAACACATGGATAATCACTTTAATTGAACCCGGAAAGTGATTTTTCCTTTTCAACCTCCTTTATTAATTCTTCATATCTAGAATCTGTGTAGAGGATTTTATTTTGGTTTGGTTTGGTATAGAATATTAATCATCTAAATTTTATCTTTGTGACTTATTTGGTATGGACCAAGTGTGGTCAATATGGTTTCAAGTTAATTTATTTTGTTGGTCCTTGACTGTTATTTTTTTTATTGTTTTGAAAAGAGGGGTGAGTTAATCTATTGGGAGTAGTGAGTTGGTCTCAGATAATATATCATGGATGGTTCACTTTAGGCAATATTAGTGGTGTGGAACCTAGATATTTCCTCAAATTTTAATGGGATAGGCTGCTTGTCTTCCATTTTTGGATATAATGGTTTCAATTGATGCCCATGTTTATTGTTATTTATTATTGGGCTTGTATTTTTTATCGCTCATGAGTCGTTTCAGATGGGTCTCTTTGGTTTAAGGAATGAAATTATGTTTTCTACAATTTGGTCATTTTTTAAAAATTAATGAAGAAAAACTATTAAAAACTATTAATTAAAAATTATTAAAAAATAATTTATAATAATTAGTTATTAATTATTTCTTTAGTAACTGTTATTATTTCTTAATTATCATACACCAAACCAAAATTTTAATTATCAATATTAATTATTAATATTAATTACTAACTAATAATAAATAAATAATATTTATTTTAAATTATAAATATAATTTTAATTAAAAATATTAATTATTAACAATTAATTAAATTTCAATTATCATTTTTTATTAATTGAACTATGAAAATGAAAATAATAATTTATTAATTAATAATAGTTAATTGAGGATTATCAATAATTAATTTTATGTATTCTCTTAAATTTATATTTTTTTAATTTTATTCTAATTAATAATTACAAATTATTAATGAATTATTAGAAATTTGTAAATTAATAGTAATTAATTATCATTGTCATTAAAATTTTAAAATTATCCAATAATTATAAAAAAATATTATTTTATGTATTTTATTTTTATAACCATTTTTAGTTTATATATATTTTTTGAATTATTAATTATAACTATTAATTATTAATTAATAAATAATAAAAATTAAAAATTTATTACTAAATCTCTAATATCAATTGTTATCTGTTAGGAAATAGAAAATAATTGTCTCAACTATTAAGTAAAAATTATTATTTATTACTCATGAATTTTATATTAATAATTATTTAATATTTATTTCTATGTAATAAGTGATGTTAAAATTTTAATCAAGAATAATTAGAAATTAAAAATCAATAATTAAAAATTAACAATTCATAACAAATATTTAATTAATATTAATAATTGATAAATGTTAATAATTAATAAATAATTATAAATTTATAATTTTATTCATTAGTTATGTATATAATATATTTTTATTTTTCTAATTGGTAAAATAATATTTATTGACTTATTATTACATTGGAATAAATTTTTTGGAGTGCTTACTACATAAAGTGTTATTTGTGATTATGCAGAAATAGTGTAATGATGGGTGATCACATGGAATGTTGTTGTGTTATACACAATAATATTTAAAAAATTACAAATTCCTTAAATAAGAAATGGTAAATAAATAAATAAAATATCTTAAATAATTACTATTTAAATATTATTATTTATTAATTAACAATTAATAAGGTAGAATATTTAATTTATAACAATAATATTTGTCTAAAAAACCTAATTCCATGATCACTACTATAAATCCATCATATAAACAAGGAACTGTATCTTTATAATGCCTTGACTTGGGTCCACCTAAATGGTACCCAAACTTATGGAGTTATAATTCCTCGGTCATGCCTCTCCATACCCCTAAGGTAACCAACTAAAAGTGATAGTCTATAACCAACATTAGGGAGACTATACTCTCAATATAATGATGTAAATAAATATTTAAATAATAAAATCATCTTAAAACATCACAGTGATAATAAATAATTATTGTTAAGTGGTAACAATGAATAAAACTTAAATAACAATATGTTATGGAAATAATAGGGTCCATTATAATATCCTCGACCCTAGTAGTCTAAAGCTGGTGTCCACATTATTACATTGGAATAATATTGAAAGAATTTCATCTTGATGGACCGAATAGTTTTTAGTATTGGTAAACTACATACATACTGAAAATTATTATTATAATTTACAACATAAAATATAGAAAATAGTTTCCTTGAGAAGTTCATTATTCCTCATAGCTTATCTTTGCATATCAATCAACAAACACTTCCAGGTATCATGGGGAATATAAAACATAATAAAGGGGTGGGATCAAATGCTCATTAAGGGTATGGATATTACAGAATCTATGAATAAATAAGGCTTAATCAATTTGTAAAGGTAAATAAAAAAACACATTCCATTTTATTAGTAACATGAGCATAATATCGGTGGAATAAATGATGATCAAATAATTCTATATAAATAATAATATGATCATGAAAAAATAACCATTGGTACTCTAAATAATCTAATAATCATATATAATGTCAATAACTAAATTTATAATGATGGAATTTATAATTTTGTACATATATAATATATTATTGAAGTCTTGTACCAATACTCTAAATGAATGGGTAAGGCCTCAATCAAAACCAAGTATATTTTGTCTAATGAGACATACTGATGCACTAAGGGGAAATAAATAATAGGGACCCAACCATCATATACTATATCCGATACCTTCATCATTTAAAAGTTGTGAAAAATAATCAAAATAAAAATTCTTATTGAAAACCAAGTATATGAAATGTTAACAATTACCCCAATTAATAAACATAATCATAAACTATCCAGGGTAATATAAATCGAATTAAACTGTTATATCCCTAATCACACTGAACATAAAACCTCCAAATAAATAATAATATTGGCATCATTACAAAATATCCCAAATGGAGCATAACTACAACAAAGGTTTGATGTCATTGATGAATATAAATAGTATAAAAAGATCATTAGAATCATTTTCGAGGAAAATATCCTTTGAATTTTGAAAATATCCTTTAAAAAACGTTCAAAAAACATTTTGAATACAAATTTTTAAAATAACCATTATATAATATAAAATAATTTTTAAAACATTGAGTTGTTGTGATATTGGAAATTTTTTTCATGTCATACACTTTAAAACTAAAAAGCCTTTCACTTTTTTTTTGAAAAAATCCAAACAGACAGTTTTTTGAAAATAACATGATGATTCCTTTATAAAACATTTTTAAGAAATTTTAAAATTAGTAAAAATTTCTTTAATAATTTATTTTTAAAGGGTTAAAATTATTTTTTGAGAAAATATTTAGAAAAAGAGTCTTGATGAAAAAGGATTTCTAAATGAAGATAAATATAATGCCATATTTTCCTAAAAACATTTTATAAAACATTTTAAGTACCAAAAGGTAAAAATGTTACTATTAAGTGAAAACGTTAATTAATTATCAAATTAAAACAAAATATATTTATTTTAAGATATAAATATCAAATAATCCCCCTAAGGGATACCGAAAAAAATAATCCCGAATAATGAATAGATTTTGAAATACACCCTTAAAACTTTAGTAACTTCTAAATAATAATCCCCATAAGTAAAATCACATAAAATTAAACATTAAATAAAATTAATATAGATATTATAATGATATAAAATATCAAAAGGGTATTATATGCCCCACAAAAAATAAGTTGTGAATATGACAAATGTCTTAATGAAGAAAAAGTGAGGCAAGAAACCCTTACCTCAGGTCTCGTTTCCTTGTTATTTTTACTTAACTTCTTTATAATTGTTTTAATAATGTTTTTAAATTATAACATAATCCTATTGATATTTATAATATTATATAAGATTCTATTATAACATTTTACCACCCATTTGTTATTAATATATCATTATTTTCATTATTTGGGGTGTCAATTGTATTATTTTTTCATGTGTGTTTTTTCAAGAAAATTATATTTTTATATATTATATATATATATCGTTTACATAGTTATAATAATATTATAAATAACATTTTTACAAGTTAGATATATTTTTATAGCCTTTTATGAATGTTTGACATGAAAAATGAATCGAATCGCTTTGTAGAGATGGTAGGTCGTACGTAGGACGACCGATGAAATCATTCCATTAATGAATGAAAGGGTAAAGAAGTGGGTGAATCATTAATTAAAAATAATAAATGTAATATCATATATATTAAATATATTATTTAACATTATCCTTATTATATTTCATGTAAATTGTAAGTGAAAACGAATCACATCGCTCCGTGAGGTGTAGTCTTCCGTACACAAAAGTGATTTTATCATATTTGAAGTGGAATTAAATCTAAAATGGTATATGTGATATTTAAATTAGATATTATAATAATATCATAAATATATTTTAAATTTGTTAAATACATCATTATATTCTTCCTTTAAAGGTGGTGATGGAAAATTAACTACATCGGTTCACAAGGCAATAGTCTGTCGTACACACAATCGATGATTTAATTTCCCATTTTATTGAAGTGGAGATAGAAAAATATTATCTCATCAACATAGTATCATATAATTATATGTTATATATTTCTGTTATTATATTGTAAATTTTATTAAATAATTTAAGTAGAAAAAATAATAAATAAAATGAAAGAGCTTTGTTAAGATAATTACCTTATCTAAGAGAGACATCCTTTGGATATCCTCTTAAAAACCCTAGGGATAGTATTTTAGGTGGACCAGTAGCTCTAAAATTTTTCAAGTGATATTTGTAGATAGATTTTAGATTATTATTTTCAATCCAAATGACTTTAGTGGTGTAAATAATTGAGGGGAGGGACTTCTCTATTATGAGTGGGGAAAGGGAACCCTCTTAAAAATTACATGGAAATTTCCCAAAATAATCCAAAATGATAAAGTGAATCACATTCCAAAATATTGAAAATAACATTTGGTTGGAATTTTTGATAGCATAGTATTTAAATATTTTTGGAAAATAATATTCTTATAAGTTGTTAGGTCATTTTAATCCTTATTTTAATATCTTAACCTCATGATAGACCAATTTTCCCGTAATTGTGGTAATTAATTTTTACTATTTTCACAATTAATTTTGGTTAAAAAATAAATTTACACTATTTTATAATATAAATTATGATTAATCCAAAATTTTAATCCATTTTCTAGAAATAAATTGACAGAAGTGATAGAATTGTGATTAAAATTACACTCGTAGACACAATGAAAAATTAGGTCTCTCGAGAGAAAATTATCAAATGTATATAATGTTTTAATATAAAAATTCCATATTAAATTGATTTCAATTAACTAAATTTACTAAATTTTAGTATAGTTTTAATAATGTTACTTTAAAACCAATTTTAAGTATAATATGACATTGTAAATAATTTAAACTAAAAGGAATTTTCACTAAAATTAGGTATTTTCACTATTGATAGAAATGAATATTTATAGAAAAAATACCTATTAAAATTTTATATGGAAATTAAAAAAAAAGATTTTAATTTTATCAAATAATTTTTATAAAAGTTTAGAAAATTAATTGAAATTTAAGTGTAAGAAACAATGAAACCATTTTCTTTGAAAAATAAAGTTTTTTTTATAAAAAATTTCTTTTACATTAAAATGATTTATATTTTATTTATAATAAATATATATTCATTTAAAATATTTATAAATGTGTAAAATATATTCTTACCCACCAATTTAATAGAATGGTTTAATGGTCATATTTGAATAATAATATTTAAATTGAGTATCAGGTTGTATTTAAACCCAATGTTTCATGTTATAAATGATGTAAAATGAATTGAATTTATTTAAAAATAACTATATCATAAAGTATTTGGGTGTTTAATTCTCATATAATATTAGTGTTTCATGTCATATAAAGTATCAAATGTAATGTTTCTTTTTTTGAATCCTTGGGAATTTACATTCTACCCCATTAAATAAATTGTGTCCTCATAATTCAATCTTTAACTCATTAAGTAAGGGTTTTATAATTGAAAATAACATTTTCATTTACCCACTTCATAAAAAGGGATAATAAAACATCATATTGTTAATATAGAAATGTATGTATGAATTTCATCCAGGATAACACATTATTATGTCTCCATATAAGAGAACATTAGCGGGAAATGAAAACATGGACATTGAAGAGAATAATAACGCCTGAGGATTAAAAGAGAGTGATAGATATCATCAATAAAAAGAAATTTGGTGACCCATAAAAGGTTAATGTCCATAAAAAGATAAATATGTGATGAGTTAAAGGACTATTTAATTCATCGAAAATGTAGTTTCTAGGATAATTTTTTTTCTAATATCTTTTAATTTAAGTTGAGGAATCCCTTTACCATATAGACCGAGAACATTCGAAAATATAGTGACATGATTTTTTTCTATAGGAAAAATTTAATCCTTTGGATTTGGTTGGATCAATTCGTAATTTTTTACATACTATAATAAATGAATATGCAATAGTAATTTTTATTCTTGAATCACTAAAATTAACAATTCACAAATCATTAGCTCAACAATATAATGAAAATTCATTACTCCTGTATCTGGATATTTTCCAAGACCAAAATTGTTATCATAATTTAACAATTAATGCCAATTTTCAACTCAATCTATTTCCTAAATAGTTAAATTGAAGACTCATCCAAAATTCTTCCATATAAATTCAGAGTCTAAAATAATTGAACGATGATCACTAAATCAACATTACATTCCTTAGAAAATATAACGTGTCTCTTAATTTCACATTACAAATATTTCAATTCTTTTATCACCAAAAAATATTAATTAAAACATGTATTTTTTCATCTAAAAAATCAATGGTTTTTGAATATATTCAATAAATAAAGACGTGTAGTGAACTCCAATAAATATGATATAAAAAATCACATTAATCATTCAAATTTTTCTATGGTAATATCAAAATATTGAGTATGAAACCTTATTTTCTTTTGAGGAATATTCCATGGATGTTTGAGGAATTTATTTTTATAGTGAACCTTCTAATTAAATTTGAATCATTGAACATTGGAAATTTCTTTTTTTCCCATAGAATCAAAATCATGGAATATTTTCTCTTTATACATGTATCAAAATCCCATTCCCTTAAATAATGTACTAGGGTGATTCTTTACACAATTATCACATATAGTAAAATCCTTCTTTTCCTTCTTTTCCTTATCTATCTTTTTCTCCATCAACCTCTTCTTCTTTTTCTTCACTAATAATCCATAATAGTTAGATAATTATTTCACTGAAATGATATAAAATGATACTATATCCTCATATAATGTGATTGTTTATGAGAATAGATACATCAGAATGATTATCTTAATCCCATCAATGAAATTATAATTACTATTCTTTCTATTATGTACATTTATATTGTTCCTATTCCTTCCACTAGGTGTCATTTTTAAACAATTTCATACACTAGATTAGATCCTAACATTATGAATCATAATATATTATCCAAAACAAGTGAAACATAAAATATAATATGAAAAATTTATACATATTTAATATCAGTATCATAAATATGGTTTCTTTAGGGAGAAATTATTTTCAAATACTTCATAATAGTTGGTAAATAAAAATAAATTATTCTAGTTATATCACCAAGTTGTGGAAAACCATGTGTATAATAAAGATTTTTTCATGCACCATATGATGATTGGGTCAAGAACAATGATTCCTTTTACGATTTATTTCTCCTAAGTATAGATACACTAGAAACACATTCACATATATTATCTAGACAGGGAAAAATTTCAAAAAACAAACACATAATCTCATCCTTAAAAAAAATTAAAAATTTCTTATATACTTATCCTCAATGTCTATCATATGGTTATATTCCCTAATCTATGTTTTCTTACATTTAGTTACCAATATTTTTAATAAACTTTCTCTGATACAAACTGTTGATACCCCAACTCCATTATCCCAAATCCGTTGTCTACAATATTACATTGGAATAAGATATAAGAAGTTACATCCTGAAGTATCAAATAGTTTACTAGTATTGGTAAACTAGATACATAGATTAAATTATAATAACATTTGAAAACATAAAATACTCATAGTATTTTTTTAATTCAATTATTCCTTATAGAATATACCTACATATCTATTAAAAAACAAATACTTGTATCCATGATAAATAAAAAAGAAGAAATGGGTGATCTTAGCTTCTTATTAAGTGTAAGTATGCAATGGAATCTATGAATAAATAAGTGATAATCAATATGGAAATTTAATTTACTGAAACACATTCCACTTAATCAGTAACATGAGAATAATATAGAAATTATAAATGATAATCAAATAATTCCATATAAATAATCATATAAGCTTCAAAACATAACTATAGATACTCTAACTAATTAAATAATCACATTGAATATAAATAACCAAATTCATAATGATGGAATACATAATGTCGTATATATAAAATATACCAATAAGTCCTTGTTCCAAGACATCTAAATAAATGGGTAAGGCCTCAGTCAAAACCCAATCAAGTTTGTCTCATGATACCTACTAATTCATTGAAGGTAAATCTATAACCATACCATAACCATCACTTACTAATTCCAATGTATTCCTCATATTAAACAGGTGAATCATAATCAATATAAATATTTATATTTAAAAACTACCACAAGAAGTTTTAACAATTATCCCCATTAATAAACATAATCATAACCCATCCAGAGTAATATTAATGGTATCAAATGGGTACATACATAGTCAAAAAAAATCATAAAACCTATAAGTAAATAATAAGGATGGTATAATTATAAAAAAATTCATACTGAATCATAAATACAATAAAGGGATTATTTTTTTGATGAATATATATGCCATAAAAAGATTAATAATTTTTTTTGAGGAAAATAATCTTTGCCTTTTGAAAATCAATTTTTTTAATGTTCATACTTTTTTTTGAAAATTATATTCTTTGAAAATAACATTTTAATACTGTAAAATGAGTTTTAAAACAATGATTTATCATTATGGTAGAAAATTTCATTCCTATCGTACACATTAAAACAATGACTCCTTTGATATTTTCAATAAAAGATAAACAAAAACTGTTTTAAAAACGACATGAAGATTCATTTTGAAAATTTTTATAAAAAGAACAGATGGTAAAAGTTTTCATTAATAAATAATTTTTAAAATTTTAATAAAAATTTTAGAAAATATTTTTATATAACATTGGTTTTTATGAAAATGTATATCTCATCAAAGAGAAAAATAAAATCTGATTTTATTAAAAATATTTTCTCAATCATTTTAATTACCAAATAGTGTAAAAATGGTAATAATACTTGAAAAATATCCTGAATAAATATTTAATAAAAATTAGATTTATTGTAATATATAAATGTCATATAATTCCACTAAGGTAGAATTATATATAAATAATCTGAAATAATGATGAGATTGTGAAATACACCATTACCAATTTAGTACTTCAGAATTGTAATCCCCATAAGAAACACGACATAAAAAAATTATATTCAATGAATATAAAGAGATTAATAATATAACATATAAAATTAATGGTATAAACATTTCCAAAAATAAATATGTGGTGAATATGATATATATATCACAAAAGTAAAAATGTGGTGAGAAACCCTTACCTCGAGTTTGATTTACTTCATACATGACCATACCTCTTGTACAATGGTTTTTAGAATGTTATTTATACAAAATAAAACCATAATAATATTTATAATATCATATATAACCCTATTATAACATTTCATCCCCCGTTTGTTAATTGTATTTCATTTTTTATTGTTTAGGGTGTTAATTGACTTCTTTTCTCATGCGTGTTTTGACATGAAAGTTATAGGTATTTTGAATTGGATATATATATCATATACATAATTATAATAATGTTTTAAATATAATATTTTATCATTATATAAATTTTTATATCCATTTATGAAATTTATACATGGAAAATGAATCACATCGATTCATGGAGATGGAAGGCCTTACGTAGGCACGAGTAGTGATATCATTTCCCAAACGAGTGGAAGGGTAAGAAAGTGGATGATATATTAATTTTAAAGAATTATTATCATATAATATAAATCACATATATTCATTAATTTAATCCTTATTACATTCCAAGTAAATTGTAAGTGGAAAATGAATCACATTGCTCTGTGAGGCAATAATCCACTTTACGCATGAGCAATGTTATCACATTTAGTATGAGATGGATTGTAAACAGGTATATCTGATATTAAAGTTAAAGAAATATAATAATATCATAAATATCATATAAATGTGTAAAATTCATCATTATATTTATCCTTGAAATGTGGTTATGGAAAATGAATGACATTATTTCTTGAGGCGGTCGCCCACCATACACATGATCAACAATTTTGTTTCTCATTTGATGGAAGTGAAGGTGAATAAATATTATTACATAAACATAATAATATATATGTATATGATAGATATTTTTTTCATATTTTAATTGTTAATACATAATTTAATTTGGAAAAGTAATAAATAAAATGAAAGATGTTTATTAAGATAGTTACCTTGTATAAGAGAAAACTCCCTTTGATCTCCTCTTAAGGACAATAGGGTTGGTATTTTGGGAGGAACAATAGATCTAGAATATGTTAAATGATTATAGGTGTAGATTTTGGAAGGGGGTTTTCAATCCAAATTTCTTTAGGGGTGTGAATAAGTGAGGGGATGGAGTGTCCTTTTATATGTGGGGAAAGGGAACCCTCTCATAAATTACAGGGAAATTTTAAAAAATAATCCAAAATGATAAAGTCATTCGCATGATGAAATCATAAAAATAAACTAAGGATAGATTTTGGGAAATTATAAGGTAGAAATATGGGTATTAAATAATATTTTTATAATATTTTAGGTAATTGTAACCCTTTTCCTGTTAGTTTAACCCCACGATAAATAAGTTTTTACCTTAATCGCAATAATTTTTTTACTATTTTCACTATTTATTTTGATCTAACATTAAGTTGAGATTATTATATAATATTAAATTTCATAACTATAAATTTAAAATAATTTTATATATATTAAATTAATATATTTTACACAATTCAATTCAATTTTATACCCATATACATGACAGAAAAATGAGTTTCCAAAGTAACAAATATCAAAAAGTATAAAAGGTTTCAATATCAAAATTAAATATTTAGTTTATTATAATGATCTAAAGTAGTTTTATTGTAATATATTTGAACTAATGTTACTTTAAATCAAATTTAAAATATAATTTACCTTTTTAATTAATTTAAACTAAAAGGGAGTTTTTAATATAAAACTATATTCATCAAAAAATGAAATTTTCAGAAAAATCTCAACATTTCACCCTAAGATAATCTTAATATTCCAATTTTAAAATATGATGTTTATGTTTTCAAATAAATTTTTCAAAAGTTTCAACAATAAATTTAAAATAAGTTCATATGAAGCAATGAGATGATTTTCTTTGAAAAAATAGTTATTTAGAAAAAAATGATTTAACCTTAAAATTATATTATTTTATTTATAATTAATATATATCCATTTGATTTATTGTATTCATGTGTAAACCAAATAATTTTTATAATTTATATATTATTATTCATACTTTCCAATTTAATAGTTATTTTTTAATAGTCATGTTTAAATTATAATATTTTAATATAGTATTGGGTTGAATTTAAACCCAATGTTTCATTTTATGAAAGCTGGGGAATGAATTGAATTTATTTAAAAAGAAGTATATGATAAATTATTGGGGTGTTAAATTATCATATAATCATATTGTTTCATTTAATATACTTTATTGAATATTGTGTTCATATTATAAAATATATTGGAGTTACACCCATGCTAAATTTATATACATATATCAAAGATTACCCCCCATGATAATCAATTATAAAACTAAAAATAAAAAATATTATAGAATGATTCATAACAAAAACCACGTGTCCTTACTTGAACCTATATGTAAAATGCATCCAAATACTCTATCTAGATTCCTTGTATAATATGTTAAATAAAAAATAAACATAAAATTATAAATGTGTATCGAAGTGCTCATGTAATGTTTGATAAAAAAATCTATAGGGAACCACCAATGGGGTCATATATATATAACAAAATATATGTGTATTTATGAGAAAAAAATATATTCTAACAAACCTCATGCAACCAATCACGTTGTTTTCAAAACATTCCACCACGACACCTGACACCACCTGCATCGACCAATATTGGTGTATATCATATTTTATCCCTCAATAGAAAAATGGAGACCACATGGAATCTTATTAATGTTATTGGTCTATTCCTTTGTAGTAATCAGAGTATGTCCTATAGAATCATGGTCTCACTATTGGTATATCGATCAATGATAAATAGAAAAATATATATGTGATCCCAAACTCACTATTATTTTATTCATCAATGATATTTAAAATATGCCAAATGGAATGTTATTCAATTTACTGGGCCATCTATTAGTGATTCTTATGATATTCCATTTGGAATCCAAAATTAACTAAAGGTATATCACTTGGAAATAGTAATAAGATTCCATATGTTGTTCTGGTCTCACTACTGATCTATCTGTCATTAATAGATTGGAAATACATCATGTAAATGAAAAATATATCTAGACACACATAGGTGGGAATATTGGAGTTACCTTATTTACCTAAGGACCTTTCATAACTACATAAGATATGGGAACATGGACAACATAACTCTTTTCAAAGAATCATATGGCCAGAATTCACCACCAACCATTAGTAGTATTGTCCATATATATATTACATCAATATAAACAGAGTATTCCAAACAATAATGGGAAACATAGCTCCATATATTAACCCTCATCTAGAAACCAATCTACATCTAATGATTCACTAGAGGACATCAACAAAAACATCAATTGTTAATTATATAACCCAAAAACTACCACCACACATGACCAATATATTTAACTATAACCTCTAAAAATTTCCCAAGACCTTAGGTTGGGACTCAACTATCCTCTCTGATCTTCCTATAACACTTGGATAAATTAATCAAAGAGATATGCCTCATAATGAATATCAAATCGATCTAAAGGGACCTTCTCAGGATTCTCATTTATTACATAAATTAGTGATTCCACTTTGTATTTATTATCATATTAGATTGCTACTTTTCTAGCCAAAACATCCTTTGGGATGTCTATAAAACCCATCTATAACCTACAATCCCATCTAATAAATGGTGGAATATTCAATTATACCAACCAACAAATACACAAATTCATGTTAATGATCCATGATCAATATATATACATTCCTCTCTCAAGGAGTGCACAATACCTAATAGATACCATATTCCCACTTCTTACTCTTAGTATCATTAGTCACACCCACAAATAGTGGGAAAAACTGTAATTCACTCTAAGAAACATACCCAATAAAATAAATTATGTCATCCAAGATAATAAGGTTCTATTACACCCTTTACCATCAGTCAATCTCATTCTAGTTAGATTCTATAGTCCCAAGTCCATACTCAAAAATCCCTTCTTAAACACTTTATAGGTTAGACACTAACTGTAATTATTATACAAGGACATACTAGCATGGGATTCCCTTACATATGCTTCTGAAACTCATCTCAAAGTGCCCAAGGTTCATTAAATGAAACAAAATCCTCTAGATATTCACCAGAAACAATTAGACACGACACCTCCATGGTAATATAATCTCGAATTACCTCTTGATAACCTAGAACATTTATAGTTTACCATATTCACTCCAAAAAGAACTTACCATATTTCCCTTACAATCCAAAAAAACTCAGTCTCTATAGAACATCAAAAACCTAAACCCCCATGAATATATACATGATCACATGCATACTCACATATGACTAAGTCTTAAAAGGATAACCTACCATGATATTAGAGTCAAAACTCTACTAATAGAAATTTGAAACATATCCAATATCATACCAATCATATATAGGCTCCCGAGATCTTGGCTTATTGTATAATACCAAATTTATTAACAATAACCATCTATAATTCAAATCAACGTTTTTTCCACATAGTCATAATTCTTAAAAAAAATCATAGAGCATATCTAATACACCAAAACTCTGACCAATGGAGTGCAGAAGTCCCACACCCTGCCTCTAGCATCCTTGGTAGAAATATATACATGAATTAATACAACATTAATCAACAAATTGAACATAAATTGGTAAAATAGATTGAAAAAATCCATGGGAAACTTACTTATATTGTGATAATGATCAATGAGATATGTTCATCATCTTCCAAAGTCCCTGATCTATCATACTAATAATCCCTATCATTCAATACGAATTTCACCATTCCCAAGAGAAATAGAATATAAATCATTATCATAGAAAACCCAAAATTATAAAATAATCATGAGGATGATGAATGTTAAGACATTAGACAAGAAAACTCCTAAAAATCCTTATAGATGAGCCTTTGGAATCAAACAATACCAGAGGTTCTTGGATACTAAATAAGAGTGAAGAGATATATCCAAGTGGATCTCTTATGAGGCGTCTCAAAATTAATATCAGAGGGTGTGGTTGTAAATTTTTTATCCTTTCCCTCCTTTTGAAAAAGGTTTCTTATCCTACTATGTACACACATGGCCTGCATTGGGAACCCAGTGGAACACTGGGTAACTAGTATACACCTACCAACTTACTATTGGGAATCCTTGGACTATATACACCTGAATCAATCCTTGGGTACCCATTTACCCTAGTTTGGGTACCTGATGATTCCCACTATATAATTTTAGCAGCAGGACCTCCCCGATCTTTCTACATTTACCTACCAAAACCCAAACTAATTCATTGAGAAAATATCTTAATGTTAAAATATTATTCATAGAGACTCAATACAAAACATCTATTCAAATATCCTTAACTCTTGATTAAATAAAAATTTAAATTCACCCTAAACCCACCTACTATTAATAATGTGGGTCATTATAAACTCCCCACCACATTGCTTCATATCCTTAATAAATGACTATAATGACATATTTATTAACAATTCAGGTATAATAACACAATCACACTACATGTTCATGATTATTGACTGAATAATGACTTACTTTACAAAATCCAATTAATAAAAAATATATTTTTACCATAAACTCTTTATCTAATCCTCAACACACAATTTTCCTTTTCTAAAATAAACATATGATTCCAAACTCATCTGTCCATATCAAAAAAATATGAAAATAAAAATTTAGATACCCCATCAATTAATTCTATCATATATATCTATAGAATACTAAAAAAACTACATTATTTGATAGAACTATGATGAGTGTCCACAATAACACTAAAAAAAATATCTACTCTCAAACTGATCACCAGATCCTACTCTTTTTTAGTTTCTAAATGAATTGACTAAATCAGCTATTATAGATGAATCAAAAAATATATTATGGTTTTATAACATGTTGTGATTCATCATACTATATACATTTATCAATAACCCACTTCACACTTGTTATAGTAGTGGGTTCTCTAGAGCCAGCTATATAGTACTTTTAGATTACCATTTCATGTATACATTTAGTTATATATGATGTTTACTATCCATTATAGAGTATATATTAATTCAACCACTATTTAATGGTAATTTCCATAGATTCATTATCATATCAAAAGGTTATAGCATATACCAGACAATAATAAGAACCTCAAGGTACTATAACATTAATATTAAAAAAATCTCTTATGGTCTAGATACATCATACTGAGTAGATACAGTTGATGTTTGACTATTAGGTGAAGGAGACTCATATGCATTGATACTTCTTCACATGAAGTTCATACTTGTTAATATATAGTAGTGAGATCATTAGGATAGGCCCACTAATAAGAACACCACATGTTTTGGGTTTCATGGGTTGTTCCTATCTATGGAGATGTGTATTGGTCACCTGATGTGACAACATTAATTGTCTGTTTCATTTTATCACGTACTTTGATGAAATGAAATAATGCTGATAATGAAATTAGGGTAAGGTAGCTTGTGTTGGGTGTGTCATTGGTGGTATGACATTGGTTGAATGGTCAATAAAATATTTTTCAATTCTGGGTTGAGGATGTAATATATCTCAGTCCTTTTTGATCAGGATAGTAGTACCTTCATAAGTCCAAGCCCAATGAAGTTGAGGGTGAATTCGTCAAGTTAGATCAAAAAAATAATAATGAAATAGAAGGGTAATGACACAAGTGTGCATCCTCCTTTATGAAATTTCTAAACACATGGTGATTATAGCATGCAGTGTGTGTCTGTAGGTTTTTTTTGTCCGTGATATGAAAATATATATCTCTTTAAGGGCCTTGATGGGTTTCTAGACTCCACTCTTGGTCATAGATACTATTCACCATAGTTAAGATAAGGTCCTAGAGTGTCAGAAAAAATAGAATATTGAAATATTGTCCCTATTTTTTTGAATAGGTCTATAAGAAATGGTGTAGTTGGGGGCTTACCTGAGTGGTCAAGGGTCCCTGTAATCCTACATGAGACCCTGGTTCAAATCCGAGATGGAGAGAATTTCCAAAGGTAGGTGGTGATGCAGGCATGAAAAAGACAGCATGATATAGGTATGATGCTGCATTGGACCTTCAGTTTAGTTTGCAGGACCTCAGTCTACGTAATAGGCTTCAGGCCCATTAGGCCTTTGGGCTATGTACTGAATAAATAAGTAATGATGGGTGTGAAATCCCTCAGAGAAGCTATTTCCTTCATTTCTGGAACATGTGTGTTATGTGTGTGTATTTTTAATGTAATTGTACCCCCAAGAACCATATATATATATATGACATGGTGGGCCCCACCATGTAGTATAACTGTTGTCTAAGTTATTGATCACCAAAGAGAGGGTGTAAAATATTCTTATAGGACACTCATGTATAAATAATTTTATGCTTATTTCATAATGTTATCATTAACTTTATTTGTTATTTTTGGTTACAACATTGGGGCAAGAATTATTACACATGTTGTCTCATATTCGAGAATATTATGAGGAGAAGGTGAATCAAGATATGAATGGTTGATTATACACTGATTATGTGTAAATATGAAAGGCATACCATTATCATTCAAGGCATACCATTCTTACATCTTTTCCACCTAATTACTCCAGTTTAGTTTAAGGTTACAAAATGAATTGGATGGATTAGAACATTTTATTCCTTTTGGGTAAGGTTCACCAAGTAAAATAAAAACATTAAAGAACGATTAATCATTTGTTCTTATGGGGAACAGGTTAAAAGAAAATAAGATATGTCTAATGGAAATGATGTTTCCAAAGGCACCTTCACAATTTCCTTTAATGAAAGAATTAATAAATATTAGTTTCTTTTCTTCTCATATCATGAAATAAATCTATTGAAGTTTAATCACAATGATCTAAAATGAATAAGAATGTAATCACTTTATCTTAAATGAATATTAATCAAATGAAACTAATTTTTTTAATATGAAAGTGGGGTATTAAATACAATATGATAATCACATGTGCGTATTGAATTTCAATAACATGGTAAGTAATACAAACATTACAATAAGTAAGGCGTATTCTCCAATCAGCTGAGAAAGGTTGATTCCAAAGTTAATGGTGAGAAAAACATAACTTCTAATTTCCATGTAAATGATTTACGTAAAACCATTATTGAGTATAAAAAACATTTATATCTTTTATCCATTGTATATAAGGAGAAATTATTCCATGTTCAGGAATAAATATTGTTTGTGGTGTCTCATACTAAACTAATACTTTAGTGGTACATGAATCATCGAAAATATATGTTGAATATAAAATTTAAGTATTACTTACAATGATGTGGAAAGATAATTATTTTCCAAGTAAAAATAAAATTACATTTCAAGGATATAACAATTTTTGTATTTAGACTCAATATAGGTAAAAACTTTTTTTATCGAAGTACTTAGTGTGGATAAAGAAACTGTTAGAAATAAAAATTTTCCAAAAAAATTAAGAATTAGTTCAATAAGAGAGCATAAACTATTCCAATGGTAATCTAGTGGTAAATATACTTCAAAATATTCCTTTAATTCATTAAGTAATAAGAATGTGAAGTAAGAAATATGCTTGGTCAAAAGATATAATATGATTCGGTCTATCATGATAAAGAATATCTTGAACAAGCATTTATAGATCACTATAATGTAGTGTAGAGTAATTCCTAAATAAACATTATATTGTCTGTATAATGACATTAATGTTAATAAGGAGGATAAATAAAGAGTCATAAATGTTAACATTGACAAATAAAATGTAGCATGGAAGAATTCCTAAAAAGAACTTTATTTAGACACATCAGAGTCATGATGTAAGTAAAGGAGAATCAATGTTATGACATATATATATATATATATATATATATATATATATATTACAGAAAATTTCATTCCATTTCAAAGCATGATTCATAAATAACTATGATATCCCAAAACCATATGATAATTTTATTGAAAAATGGATATCATAACAGTTTTATTATGATCCATTTTCATAAGAACATGTGTTTGGATGTAAAGTGATTATCGATATATAAACAAACATACATCATGAAAAACACAATGTGAATCTAAATTTATAACAACTAATGTTTCTTATGATATTACAGAAATACCTATGATAAAAATAGATAGTCATGTGATTGACAACATTTCTATACAAGGGATTACATCTCTACTTGATATAGTGGGAGAAATATTGACATGGATTGATTCAATGTTAGAGACACACAATAGTTAGCATCAGAACAAGTTCCACAAGAGATCATGGAAGAGGAATATTCTAGATTCACGTACTGTATAGGAAGGTTAAAAAAATAGTGATGTTTTTTTATTCACTATGGACGAGGATAAATTATTCATTGAGAATAATAATTCCTTCAAGAAGAAAGTATATCAAAATTAGCTAATATTGACAAGATCAATTAAAATTAAACAATTTATTCCATGTATCAAAGTGAAAAGGGGCTTATTATATTGAATATTATGGTGGGTATTCTTGTGAGATGATACATGGGTGGTATAATTGCGGTACCAATAAGGATTTATTGGTAATAACAAGTCATTTTTCCTAAATCCATTATAATTTTACTTATCACAGCTAAATTACATAATCAAATTATTGAGCACTATATGTTAAGACCACCATTCGTGGAAGATGATTATAAGATGCAACCAGAAGGGATGGTAATATCACAGAATGACAATAAAGGGTGAATATTACTAACATCTAGATTAGGATTAAAATAAGAAATAAGATCATCGAAAATTCAATTAGAATGAATATTTTTTATGTTTCTACGAGTGGTTTAGGGGAGAACCATTGTTTTCCATGTAAAATACATTCCATAACATATGAAAAATAGATATTTATCTTTATGTTAGTTAAGACAAGGATGAAAATAATTATCTAGTGATTGAATTAAAGTAACAAACTATGTTTGTGGGAACATGATCTACTGAGGTAGATCTATTGGTTGATTGGACCTGATCAATCATATATACTGACAATGTATTGAAAAATAAAAGTTGGAACAATTGGAGAGAGAATTGTTTCTATTGTCACAAGGCATAAATCTCTCTAAGTTGACATGTGTGAGCATATGTGGAGATTAATGTGGTAATTTTAATTCTATAGGATTCAATTATGGATCAAACACATATTCCATGATATGTGCAAGATATGCTATTTCACGTATATACTTTAAAGTATTAAAATTACAGTTATATCTAAGAGAACTACTTGTGAAGTAGTCATAGATATCTGATTGTACTTAAGAAAGTGAAAATTATATGTAACTAGTATTTATAGAAAAGGGATACCAGTTCTCTATGGGTACACAAACTATTATTCCATTATATCAATGTGATCTAGTATCATAGTGAGACTATGGTGTTAAGCGAGAAAATATCATAGAAGCTAGTGGTATCCATAACTAAGAATACTAAGTACATTATAACTTTTAAGGCTACTAATAAGAAGTAATTAAATGCAAAAATTTGTTCTAGTTCTTGGAATCACACCTATTAAGTAGAGTTTTATCATATTTAGAATATTATCACTAGTACTTTCCATGATGTCAAGTTATAATAGTGAAGAAAAAATATATAATCATGCTTTCCATATCATGATAATTTTTACTCAAGGAGATGAGGTCACACATAATAGAATAACCATGTGGAGGAAATGTGGAATACCCAAAAACTAAAGTCATAACTCAGTAGAAACATGATCTTTATCATGTGAGTTATAACAAGGATGGCTTGAAAGTTTCTCTAGTTCAAGTGGGAGTGTTGTAATAGTGGGATCCCTAAACCCAAATATACAATACTTTTAGATTACCATTTAATGTATATAGTTAGTTAGTCATGATGTTTACTTAGAATTATAGTGTATATATTATGGTGTCCACAATTTAATTGTAATTTCCATATATTAAATGTTATATCAAATGGTTATAGTAGATATCATGCTATAATTAGAACCTCGAGATATTATAACATTAATCCTAAACAAATTTAATTTGGTCTAGATATGTCATACTGACTAGATATAGTTTATGTTTAACTATAAGGTGATGAGGGATCATAATAATTGATACTTCTACTCATGAAGTTCTCCCACAGTGATCATTAATAGTGAGATCATGAGGAAATACCTCCCAATATAAACACCACATGTTTTCAATGTCATTGTTTATTCCTATATATGGACATGTGTATTAGTCTATTGAATTGAATGAATTACCATTATGTTCCATTTGATTTCATACAATGATTCAAGGAAAAACCATGATAATGAAATCGTGGAGAGGTAGATTTTTTGGGTATGTCATTAGTGGTATACCATTAGTTGAATGGTCAAGAAATGATTTATCGCTTCTGGGTTGAGGAAGTAATATATCACAAATATGGTTGATTAAGATGGTAGTACCTTAATAAGTCCATTCCCAAAGCTGTTGAGGGTAAATCAGTCCAGATAGAACAATAAATAATAAAGAAAGAAATGGGTGATGACACAAGCGTGCATCTGACAATATGAGACATCTAAATAAAAATAGGTTATAGTACACAGTGTGTGTCTATAGGTTAGTTTCATTTCCATTACTGTATTTATCTCTTTAGGGGCCTTAATGGGTTTCTATAATATGATCTTAGTCTTTAGATACTATTAAATTCTATCAAGATAACGGCCTAGAGGGTCACACACAATAGAGTATTCAAGAATACTCCCTATTCTGTTAAATAGGTATAACAAAAATTGTTGGGCCCACCATGGCGTACGAGTGGTGTTCATGTCATCAGTCACCAATGAATATATAAATTCATTATAATTCAAGTAAATAATAATTGTTTTGAATTTATTTATTAAACTAATTTACAAGTTAGGTAAATATGAGGTATAATATTAATCGAACGAATATTCTTTTAATATTTCAGGTTCATTTAATATTAAGAAGGGATCATGAGCCAAGTTAATGACTCAGTTTAACCACATAATATATTTAATATATATTCATATTATGTGATAAAATATATGTAATATTTATGATGCAGTTCAGTTTCCCATAATTATTTATTTAGTGTTAGTTAAATAAACAAGGGTTGGGGAACCCTTCTTGGCATTTTGAACATCCACTATAAATAGAGGAGAGAGGATATTACATAATGAATAATTATTTTGAGACTTAAAAAGCCTCCCTATCCTTTACCACTTTCTAGAGAGAGAATATCTTGATGCAGGCAATCATATCAAGTTCATATCCACATATCAATTGTATGTTGATGCGATGATCATGGGGAATGTCAGAGGCTTCATCAGATCTCCACACTAGCACTCAAAATTTGATTATTGATTCTCCAATGGATTCTTGAATAACATGTGAATGATCTAGAGGGATATTTTATTGAATCCTTCATGATGTTATTTCTAGAGAAAATAAGATTTGAAGTGCATCTTGAGATCGAAAAACATATGTTTTCAATTTACATTTTTCCCTCTCTTTAATTTACCTGAGATACTTAGACCATAATTGGGATCAGATTATTATAGATGAAAAGTTTCATCATCCAGAAGATAATTTTTTTTTAAATATGTAACCCATTATATTATTCTATAAAAATGGTACATTCAATATCAACTTATACATTGACCCTACAGTTCTCCCCAATATAAATTTCCATTTTTATTACTCATCCAAAAAATCATGTCAGATTGAAACATCCCTAGATGATCAATTTATATTATAAAACTATTTATATTCTCAAATAATCCTTAAACATAACTCTTGAGTTGAAATATGTAATATCATTCTACAAATAGCTCAACTTACTCAAGCAGTCCATGGGAAATTTTTTCCAACTGTCAAAATGCTTGAGTCCCTAAGGACATATCACACTCCACACAAAATGCACAAATTCCCTCATCTAAATTAACCTTATACACTATATAATTATTTTAATTCAATAAATACTACTAGATAATCACATCCCTGTAGAGATCCTTAAAAATATAAACTAATATCCCATCACTCCCTTGTCGATACATTTGTTTTTTTAATTACAAACTGGTGTAACTTCACTACAAAAATGTTTCACTTTTATTTTCCAACAATCCCATGAGAATATTATCCTGCTAAATAATGAACCAAATATTCTACATATTATCCTAATAATTCATCCAAAAAAACCTATAATGTTACAAATAAATGGTAACACTTCGTTAGAAAACCTAACTACAAAACTACTACCACTCTGCCTTTATTCACTTTCTATTGAGAGCGATGATTATGTATATTGACATTCTCCATTGGTAGTTTCTCCAAAGTAATACCCATAATAAGAGTTCCTTGAGAGAATTCCTATTGTGAATTAATTATTTATGATAAGATACACACTTGATGACCCTAAATACATAACCCATCCATATCATATTTGTAAAATCAATTGTTTTGAATCCAAATAACCAAAAACCCTTTGGTATTTAAATCATACAAATAAAATTAAACACTATATATCATGTGGATTATATAATCTAAATACAAAAAAAAACTATTCATCACATTATTGTATTAAACATTGTATTCTAATCTAACATCAAAATCAAGCTTTTACATATACCCATTTACAGAATGTCAACACTCCCCTCATAAAGAACCAATGATGCTCTCATCTCTAACATAACCAAGAACACACCAAAAAAACCCAAAAATCAATGAAATTATGATCTAGTGTTTTCATAACATCTAAAGTATCAATCCATTCTCCTCTCAACCATAGACTTTACAATCCCAATCATCCAAAACCACATATAATAAAAACACTCTTTTCATTCTGACAAAAAGAAACAACATACTCACTTTCCCCTATAGAATATAAGGTTCAACTACCCCACTTATTAATTACCCATGAAAATCTATATAATAAAATAATAATAAACTTAACACTATCATAATAATAACTCACACCATCAAGATTCATATCTCACTATCCCAAACAAACATCACTCGTCACATTGGCACCCTCAACGGTCTTCCATTAATATAAGCAACCCAACCCACACTATATATGAATACTTAGAAATAACTATAACAAAATTATTGGATTTATAGAAAATTTTTCATCACATACATTATCAAGACATTTTAGGTCTATAATTTAAAATAATTATGAAAAATAATAAATAACAAATCCTATACTTTCTTTTAAATGGATATTTTTCCCACTAAACCAAACTATTCAAATGATGAAACTAATTCATTCAAGTAAATAGAATTACCCCTCCATTAATACCCATGAAATCATTAATTTTACTCTTATTTGTTCCATAGGAAAAAAAAAATAAAAATAAAGAGGTGGTCTAAGATTCTTAGTAAGGAATATCATATATCTGAAGCAACCATATAATAAATAATCAATTAATAATATAGTAGAAATAAATAAAAAATAATAATTTTATATAATCAATAACATGAGTTTATAATATATCCATGGATTAAATAATGAAATAAATAATTATATGGGAAAAAATAAATCATTTCATAGTTATATAATACAAATTTTCAAGTATCAAATTCAAACCATCAAGGCCTCAACCAAGAAATGATAAAAAAATGATTACACATATAGAAAATAACCGAACAAATTTTTATCCTGATACCTACAAATATATTTAGGGGATATATAATTTAATGTCTTACCCATCACTAAATAAGTTTAATTCATTCATCATTGGAAATAAATTAATAAAATTACAATACATAATCAATAAGTTTTTTTTAAATCAATAACAAACAATATTAAAACAAAAAATATATGAACTGAAAGTATTTTCCCACTAAATAAGTGGAATAAAATCCAAGGATCACCCATAATAATATATAATATCAATGAAACACACAAACAAACACACACACATATATATATATGGGTGTGTGTGTGTGTGTGTTTCACATGAAAATGGAACAATTCGTAATCCCATTATATCATAATTATCATGTGATAAATAAAATAGTTTCATAAATATATCCATAGAACAAGATCCTAATCCATCTAAAAAATAATGTGAATATTAAAACTAGATAATATCCCATGTAAAGAATATAAAATGATAAATGATTCTGGTATAGAGTAAAATATTTAATTAGAGTATTAAAAGTTTCATTAAAAAATAGAAGAAATACACTTTATTTTTTTAAAACGTTTATTTAAAAGGAAATATTTTGTCAAAGAACATGAATTAAAATTATATTATAAAACCTTGAAAATATACAATTGAATATTCATAAACACTAATAAATAATGTATGAATATTTCTTCATACAAAAGGCATTGAAAATAAAATTGATTTCACACCTTTGTAAGGAAGTATAAATACAACAAAAATTGACCCGTTAAAAAAATAGATAGAATTAATTTTATTAATTGTAAATAAACTCTAGGATAATTTTAAATGACCTTATAAAATTATATATGTTTATATAATGATTTTTATGAAACAAATTAATGAATATAAATATAGATTAGAAATATTTTATTCCAAAAAGAAGATGTAAGGAATGATCTACTTACAAGCATTGTTTTTGTTGAATTTTCAACGAGAGGAAAGTGAAATTGTATAAAAAATGTTAAAATTTTAAAATGACTCTAGGAAAATAAAATTTATGGATTTTAGAGAGAAATAATAAAAAATCAAAATGGACATTTTAAATAGACAACTATGATTTCAAAGTGAGATTGAAAAATAAACCCTTATAATGATTATTCCATATGAGTTAAGAATATACCAAGGAATAATTCATGTTAAATAAATATAAATGAGTATATAAACATAGAAAATATAGCATAGAAAATCATATGTTATAGTTCAAAAAGAATTTGAATAACATAGTCAAAGAAGAAAAAACATTACTCAATAAAAGGATATTGAGTTATGAATCTGCTTACCTTGGTTCCGAACATGCCTCATATGTCCTCTAAAATCAAAAATAATAAAATAAAATTAATTATTTTCTTTATTTGGAACCTATTTTCTATTAATATACTTAATATTATTCTTTTTATTTATTTTATTATAATGTTTCATTCTTTTACCAAATTATTATTGTTCATTTTTTTCTTTAGGAGTTTTTTTTATCTTAATTTCTAAAATGTTGTGGTATACATTAAAAGGTAAAAATTAATTGTCTTATGATTCTATAAAATCCAAAAGACTCAAGTTATACTATAAAAAATAACTTAATAGAAATGTAAGGTGATTAGGTCCACAAATAGTTACAATTCATGGAATCATATATGTTAATTCCATTTTTGATGGTTAAAATTGACTATCGTTGTTTTATTTTTAATATAATTGATTTGAAAGATATTTTAACATTATATAATAATACATAAATTAATTTAATATTATAAATTATATACAATCATTATATAAATTTTCAATAAAATCCATGGAATACCTAATCTTATTAAAACATCATCGCCACTTAAGAAATGTAAAACTACTACGATGAATGATGTTCCTCAGAAAAGGATTAAAACAAAGTAAACAACTATAAATATATAATTTCTATAATAAATAATCAAATAAATAAGATAATTTATATGTATACCTTTAAATATTATATATTTAATTTAAATGTGTAAGTGGAAAATTGAAAAAAAAATCATTTTTGAAAAAAGGTATATTTATGTATTAATTATTTTGTATAGATTTTGATGAGTAATAATTGGTAATATAATATCAATGAAGTATTAAAATAATTATAATACCATAATAATTAAATAATTTTAGTAAAATAATTTTATGATTAAAGTGTTTTAATAAAAATAGTAACAAATATAAAAATAGAAAGAAGGTCAGAAACCCTTACCTTGATCTTTAAATATCCTCCTTCAAATTGAGCACAAAGCCTTTATTGAAAGGATAATTTCAAATTATAAAGATTTATTAATTTTGATATAGTTTTTTGTGAATAATTTTTGAATAATATGTATAGAAAACCCAACATTATAGGTTTTTTTTGTAAATCTTAGAATCATTCCCCTTTTATAGACAATATTTGATGTCATTTACACAAATATTCAAAAATTAAGGGTCAAGAATGTAATTTTAAAATAGATTGTGGTTCATAAATAAATTATATTAGCAACCATTAAACATCCCAACCTTAATTTATATATGGATTTATGATAATTTTTAAATAAATAAGATGTCATTTTTATCATTAAATAGCATTTTAAGTCATCTTCAATGTTATTATTGTAATTATATATTACAATTGTCAGAATGATAGTAAAATTCATGTATTATTATTTATGTAATTACATAACATTCATAATTATATAAAAGATACATGAAACATCCCCATTCATCCAATCCCCATAACATTAATTTTTTAAAACGATTTATTTTACTTTTCTTCTTATTGCACATGTGATGTGTTGACAATATGCGAGCATTGGAATAATTATTATTTTATTTAAATTTTTAAAAAATTATAATAAAAAAATTATTATTCATCATTCCTATTATATTAAACCACTTATAATACAATTTACTCTCATTTATATAATAATAAATTTTTAAGATATGAATCTTGACTTTTATCCCCATATGCAAGTGGGGGGAAAGAATTTGGGTAATTTAATAATTATGTAGTTATAAAATTCATAAGTGTAACTGAAAAATAATTTATTAGTCATATTTTTATCGTTGAACTGTAAAATAAAACCCACATAAATATGATATCAAAGACCCATATTTTGACTTTCCCATTATTGTACAAACATTGTGCCAACACGAATAATTAATTTCATATTTACATTGACATGAAAATAATTATTATAATAATTCAATTATATTTCTATGATATTTTGAGTTTAAAATCATGTAAGAGATTTTCCATATATTTCATAAAATTTATCTCAAATTTTTATCATTGTTGTTTTATAAAAGGTATGGTATTCATAAAAAATTGTATATTTTACTCTTCAATAAAAAATTATCTTTTCAGAAAAATACTCAAAATCCATCCAAAAATAATTTTCAAACATTGATAAAAAAATGAAGCACATTTTATCATATTCAAATTCTAAAATTTTGAAATACACTATTTTAAAAAACCATATAGTATATGAAAAAACAATTTAATCACAATGAAAACTATTCTCTTTTAAAAAATCTCATATTCTTATTTCATACCTTTATAAATTAATTTATAATAATAAAAAGAAGTATAATTTTATATAAAATATAAAAAAATACAAATAAATTATTATTTTTAGATAAAAATAAAACCCATGTTAAGAAAATATATATTACCTTTAAAAAACATTTTTTATATCATGAAATAAACATCATAATTTTAATTATATAATTGGTGTCAAATTAATTATAAAATATAATTCAAGACATGATATAAACATATACACATGTTTAATGCAAATATATAAATTAACCTTTTTAAAATAAATATACCATAAAAGTGGTGTATTTTCGAAAATATATGGCTAATCACATTCCCTCGTAAATAAATTATGTCCTAAAAATTTTATCTTCCTTAAAAAGTAGTATAAAAATCACCACATCATATTATTTAGGAATATAACTGAATTAAAATTTAATAAGTCTTCGGTGTATTTTTTCATAACACATTCTTCATATAATTAAGTATAATATTATATCAATATGGTTTTAATATTAGTTTCAAAATCAAAATATAAGATAACTGTTATAAAAAGAACTAACATCTTAAACAAAACATTCCAATTTCTATTATCAAGTTTGTCTTCATTAATAAGGGATTATGAATTATTTAAATACATTAAAACTTTTTCAAAATTCAATTCAATGAGTAAAAAAAGAATTTGAAAACCATAAATTTAAATAGAATCCAATATATAGAAATCGTAAAAGGAAATAAATGTAAAAAAATGGAGTAGAAGATAAAATAAATATATAAAAGTATAAAAAGTAACATTTAGAATTTTTAAACTATTTTATAGAATACAACATAAATAAAAGAAATGTAAAATTTTATTTTGAATAGATATAACATAAAATTTGAATTAATCTAAATTAGATACAAATTTTCTTAAAAATTAATAAAATAAATCATTTAATGTATGAAAGAAGATTCATATATATGATAAAAATAATCAACAATGAGGAATGTAATTATTTGTAATAATATTATTTTTTGTGAAATATGAAATTCATCAAAGAAGAACAACATGAAAATATAATTTCCTAAGAGAAAAAGAGAATATACCTTTTTATATTGGGAATGTAATAATATATCATTTATTAAAGAAAATGATCAATGAAGAAGGATTATGACCAATAGAAAATAGATTGATTCCAGAAAATCCATTACAAATTAAATAATTCAAGAATCAAAACCCTCTAAAATAGAAAACCTAAAATAAAATTATAAATTTCTTGAATCATATATAAATTATGATAATAAATGTAAGTGATGTAATAATTAAAAAATGTGAAAGTGAATTGGTCCATAATATTAAAAACGACTTGAATAATATTAACCAGCTGAAACAAACCCTTAAAACATTATTATTTATAAAATATGGCTCCTTTTCAGATAAAATTGTCTGAATAAAATTTAATTACATTGAAATAAAAGAAGAAATAAAATACAATATTATCATAATATAGAATAAAATAAATATCGAAGAACATATTAAATAATGATAGTATAGGACCTAATGATTGGAGATGCAGTCAACGAAAACCCTTAAGAACAATATGGCGTGTGACCCATAAATCCATAAAGGTGGAAAACAGACTATAAATTCATCTTATATGATTATATAAGAGTAAATTTTTAATTTCAAGTTCTTTTATTTGAAATATAGATGATAAAATATGAAATAGAAGAATAATACTTGAAAATAAGTGATACTTTTAAAGAACCTTAAAATTTTGGAAAACCTTGATAAACTATTTTCCCAAAAATTATCAACATAACATTTTTACTAAAACCAATTGACCTATATTATAAGAAAATGATCCTTATTATTTTCCAAAACCAAATAACATTAAACACCCATACAGAAAACAATATATATATATATATATATATTTTCCTCTAAAAACTAGCCCACTTTTTATCCCACAAATATTATGAAAAGCTCGATATTGAATCACATAGTAACTAAATAATATTGTCTCTCTATCTCTATATATAATAATCTTGTAATATTCATAAAATTTTTGTAAACTTCCTCCAAGATAACTATAATCTCATTTCCACCAAATAAATTTTTTATTCCCAGTGTTATCTATACTACTCAACTTATATCCTCAAATAAAAATAATTTCCCCACAAATAACCATATTTAAATGAACATAAAATCACATACCAACCCCAATGGAAATTTATACCATTATTATGTATTCTTCCAAACAACATAATAAAAATATCCAAAAACTATCATTTATCACTATAAAATCAATTTAAATAAGACCATAATATAATTTTTGAACATTTAATTATGATTAATCATAAATTCATTAATTGATGATGGTATCTGTAACTCTAAAATTATCCTCAACTAGTAACATAATAACTTATAAATTTATCTAAACCATGATTTGATATGAACTATAATAACACATATTTAATTATCCTATAATTATAGGATTTATTGTAAATATTTCATCACTTAAATACCCAATAATTTTTAGTTTTAGGGTTTCATAGAATATAGACAAAAAATTGTAGAAAACTCATACTTTCTATAAAATAAACATTTTATCCACATAACAAAATTCTCATAAGGAAAAAAAATACTTCTTTGATGGATATAATATTATTCCACCTAGTTTATCTTTGAAATACATCTTATTACTCTTCTTAGTTCCTTAGGTAAATGGAAAACAAGACAAAGGGGTGAGGTCAAATTCTCGTTAAGGGGTATCATAAATTGTAATCTATCACATAATAAATAAAGGAATGTATAATACGGTAGAAATAAATATTAATTATATAATTCCATATAACTAAACACATGAGTGTGAAATATATCCATCGATAATATACCAATATAAATAATCACATCCACATCAATATATGATTTCATAGTAATACAATGCATAATTTATGGAATCAAATACAAAAAATCAAGGTCTCAACCAAGAAATTATAAATATATGGGTAGGCATAAACCACATAATAAAACTAATTTATCTCAGGAAACCCCATTATGCCTCTATGGGATATATAATTGTATTCCCCAATTGCCACTAAATAAGCCCAATGCATTCATCATATGAATGGAATGAATGAAAATATAATATATAATAAAAAATGATTTATATCAATAAATATCCACAATGAAATAAAAAACATATAGATTATAAATTTTTCTCCAATCAAAAAATGACACAAAATTTTGGGCTCTATAATAATCATATATATGTTCTAAAACACATAAAATATTTTTCCAAATGAAAATGAAAACATTAAAAGTATCTTCATGGATTTATTATATATATATATATTACGTGTTTGGGGGTATAATTACATTAAACACACAACCCACACACACTAGCCAAAAAGGAATTTCATAGACCTCCCCCCATGGGATATCCCACGCATCAAGCCTTATTTATTCAGTACATGGCCCAAAGACCGAATGGGAATAAAGACCATTGTACGGACTAAAGTCCGAATAACTAGAAAAGTGGCCCTGTGCAATATCATGCCTGCCTCATAATACATGTGTCACTAGGTCATTGTCCTACCAGTGTCACTACTTGTCTACATTATGTGTCATCCCTACGTTACGACCTTCATATATCATCATCAGCTACTGTACTACAATATAACTACGGAAATTCTCTCCCACAGAGAGAATGAATGTTGATGGTGTCATGAGATAATAACCCAATTGAAGCATAATAAACATTAAAATATGTTAAAATAAATGAAATATATTATAATAACATTAGAAAATTAATTTGTAAAATAAAAGAAATACCATTTACATTATTAATAACAATTATTTCAAAGTATGTTTTTTATAAATAAAATGGAATATAAATAACATTGGAAAACCATGAAAATATAGAAATGGGTATTCTTAAATAAAACATATAAATAGAGTAGAAATATTTGATCATTCAAAAGATTTTTAGAATAATATCACTTCCAAACCTTTGTAAAGAAGGTCAAGGACAATCTAGAATGTCTTATATGGAAAATGATTAAGTAGAATTCCTTTTATTCTTTGTTAATAATCTAAAGAAGAATATTAAATGACCAAAATAAATCATAGATTATTATAGTAGGAAATTTATAAAACAAATAATAGTTTATAAACATATAAGATAAATAATCTTGAGAAAAAATGATAGTTATGGTTATTCTACTTAAACACATATTTTTTTGTGGAATTTTCAACCAATAGAAATTTAGATGGTATGAAGACATGTAAACCTCAAATAATAACCATAGAATAATAAAATAGAGGTTCCTTTATAAAGAAATCACAAAATATTTCCCTTGATGGAAATTAAAGATAAATAATGTTGATTGAAAAAAGCGATTTGAAAATAAACACTTACATAGATCATAAAAAATGTGGAATGGATATATTCACAGAGAGATTATTTAAAATAAATAAAAGTACCCATATAAAAAGTGGAAATAAAAAAATAATCATAGGTAACATTTCACATAATATTATAATAACACAGTCAAAGATGAAAGGATATAACTTAATGAATGGAAATTAAGTTAAGAATCCTCTTTCCTTAAGTCCTGACTCGGCTTTTACATCCTATAATGTTGTCAAAAATAAAAAATATTATTTATTTACTTTATTTATAATACATTTCATGTTATTTTCATTTTTATTAACCCTTTTAAATTAGTTTATATCATTTTTCATTCATTAATCAAATTATAATAGTTCATGTCGATCATTTTGAGTTCGTTTTGTTCATAATCTCCAAAAATATTATTGTATGTTTTTTACTGTAAAAAATAAATTAAAAAATGTTAAATAATATAAAAAAGTTTCAAGGTATTGTATGAAATATTTCTATAAGTATGGAAGTTTTATAGATCATTAAATTGTAACCATTTAGAGAATCTCCTTTGATAAGCCTATTTTTTATTCTTAAAGAAACTATGATTGTTTAATTTTTATTTCCTTGATATTTTGTTATATTTTAAAATTATAGAATAATTTTAATGCAATTACTTGAATATTTCTATGATATATGATCATGATTTTTTAAATATTTTACATAGAGGAAATAAGTTTATGAAAATATCAACATTCATTTAAGGAGTATAAAATCACAATGGTAGGTCGTGTTTTTAAAAATAGATTAGAATAATGGAAAATCCAATTGATATTTGATTATAATAAAATAATTATACTATAAATAATATAATTTTATTGGTTAAATTTTATGATTACTCATGTTACTGAAAATACTAAGAGTATAATTGAATCAAAAACATCATTTTTAACAAACCTGCGTTTTAAAGTTTTAATGGTTTATGAAGATAGTCTGGTGAGAGGTAATTAGATTTATATAATTATTTATAGAAAAAAAGTACTATAATACCATAAAAATAAATAATATAAGAAAAATATGTGTTTATTAATGAGTTTCAATAAAAATATTTGGGATTAGGAAGATAAAAAGTGGTTTGGAAACCCTTACCTTACTCTTTGAATCACCTCCTTCGGATTGACTCTAAATCCGACATAGAAAATGAATTTTGTTTTTGAATGAACCCTATAGATGTATAAAGATATTTTTTGAGAAGGATTAGGGTATAACATGAATAAGAAACAAAACATTTTATATTATTTGAGAGGTAAAAATAGTTTTATTTTATGAGCCTGATTCGATAGTGTTTTCAAAAATGTTCAATCTTTAATGGTCACTATTGTAATTTAAAAATGTATTTTTTTCATAAATATATGATATTATAAATAATTACCCATAAAAACATGGATTAATGTAGAATTTAATCATTCTTTTTTTTAATTTGGAACTCGTTTCAAATATTAAAGACCCTATAAAGTCATTACCAAGATTATTCATATAATTTTATATTAAAATTGTCTAAATGATTTTAAAATTCATGAATTAATATTTATAAAAATAGTTTAAATTAATAATTATCTATAAAATTTTTCAAATTCCAGAATTCTCAAAAACATTATTACATTAAAAGTTTTCAATCCCATCTTTTTGACTTTCCTTCTACCTGTACATGCGTTGTGTTGAAAATTCAAAACTTTATGGATAAATTTTCATTTTAAATTTAAAAATAAATTTCTAAAATAAATATATTTTATTATTCATTATTAATATCATATTAAAACATTCATAATAGTATTTATTTTTATTTATATATTGATAACATTTTTATTATAATTTTTTTGATTTTTTTACATTTAGCAGGCATTAGTTAAGAATTTTTATAATTCAATAATTTTTTAGTTAATAAATTAATTAATATAAATAAAATAACTTCTTTATCATATATATTATTCTTTATGTCTATCATAGCCTTATCACCTCTAAAATAATTTTTCAAAGACACCAATTTTTACTTTTCCAGTGTTATAGAGAAACTAGGTCGACACTAATAAAAGATTTCATATTTATCTCGGTATAAAAAATAATTTAAATTAAATTAATAATATTAATATGGTATTCCAGTATATAATAATTCAATATATATTCTATAATATTAATAAATAATTATTTCATATTTATATTATAATTATGTTATAAAAGATAAACCTTTCATAAAAAATAGTATTTACTATTCACTAAAAAATATTGTTTCATATAAAAATATCAAAACATCACCCTAAGATAATGTTGACCTGTTGATATAAAAAATTATTCCCTTTTATAAAATTAAAATTTTAATATATTGATATATAACTATTAAATAAAACTATATTGAATATGTAAAAACAATTTATTTAAAATAAAAACTTTTCTTTTATAAAATTAAAAACTATATTCTAGTTTCATACATTGATAAACTTATATATAATAATAAATATAATTAAAAATTAATGAAATATATATATAAATTTAATAATTATTTAGATATAAAAATATAAAAATCATGTTAAGGAAATTTATTTATCCTTTAGATAAAACATATTTTATGTCATGAATTGAGGATTAAAATTATAAATTTGTAATTGACACCTAATTGATTATATAATATCAATTTTTTAATGATATAAACATATGTACATGATTAAAGTAAATTTATAAATTCATTTTATTGAATATTAATTATCCATAAAATAGCTTCATTATTAAAAATATTTGGGGTGTCACTCCATCTATACTTGAGATCCACATCTACACCCAAGACCATACTTATGACACCTCATACACAAACATATGAAAGTTATCATTTACCTTGATTATGAATTTAAAAATAAGTTATAAAAAAACAGAAAAAAGTAACCATAGTGGTTTCAATTAATTAATATTCCCATATAGGTTATTTTGGAAAATTAGAAATAAATTATTGAAAATATTTCAATTAATCATTACCTACTTCTGAAACTATTCCAAAAATTATTTTCAGGTAACCATTTTACATAACAATTTCACACTCAAATTCATACATTCACATGTGATGAATCCCTATTTTCCCGTTATAATACATGGACTCATATCCTCTCACCACCCGGTGCCAATAGTAAAATAATAAATAATAACCCCAAAATTACACAATATACTTTTTTAGATATTTCTATCATAATGAGAAAAATATAAAATAAAATTTATATACCTTTAGTTACTTTGATGTCCATCATGCTAGTGTTCGTGATATAAAAGGTCGACATACATCCCAATATCCAAGCACTCTTATCTCTATCCACCAAGTCCAAAAATAGTAATACAACAAAAAGTCATGGTGATATAATTTTGTAATTACTCAACATGGGACTTCCTAAATGGTTCATGGACTAGTGATTCCATTAGGTATTAGTAATTTTTCCTCAAACATCATATCTTTTTAACTAGTGGAGAGATTCTCTAACCAAACATCAGTGTTTTCACATGCATGGAGTCCCTCATATAGGGGGTTAGTTTGATACTTAGTAGGGAACAAAAAAATAATCTCTTATATACACCCTAATATCCATATATCCATACATAGAAAATAAAAAAAATATGTAACTTATAACATTAAATAATTCATGTTAAGTCACCATGTGTTGACCCAACCGCCATGATACATAATGAAATCCTCTAAGAACAATTCCAATTTATCTCATATTCCATCCCTCAGTAGGATAATTTGAACCACATGGTTCCCTAGGAAAGTATTTAATGCATCCCTTGGACTTACCTAGAAGATTGAAGATGGATCCCTGAAGTCACAATTGGTTAATCTAACAATAAGAAATGGGTAATTCTAGATAGAATCTTGGACATAATGTCGATCAATCTTTCAATGATACTCAGAATATGTCGGATTAAATTATGGTCTCACTATCAATCTATCAATAGATGATTATCATAAGATTCCATATAGAGTCATTTAATCATAATTTTAATATCATTTAGAAATTATTATAAGATTACATATAGTTTTATTGTATAAAAAATTTCTTATCTGTTAGTGGTAAAAAGAAAACACATTAAGAAAATGCATAACGTAGCTACAAACATATTATTGAGTATTTGAGAGTCGTCTCAAAATAATGTGGTTCTACTATGAATAAATAGGTGATGAAAACATGGGCAGTGTAAGTATACACCTTAATTATATGGGACTAATATTTTAATCACCTTATTGGTAGTGTAGACTAGTTGCGTGAGTTTGTAATGAATCATCAAATTCTTCACATGTATGGAGTCCCTGATCTTGGGTTGCAGTACAAAACATAGTAGGTCAATAAAAAACATGGTGTAATTCATATTACACAATATATAGATATGTAAAATTAAAAAATAAAATAAATATATAACATATAACATGTAATTAATCATGTCAGTTCATCATGTATTAACCCATCCACCACGACACAAGACCCCATTTGCTTTAACAAAAATTGGTGTATCACATATTCCATACCATAATAGGATAATTAAAACAACATAGTTCCCAAAAGATGAATTTATTCTATCAATGGGAGATATATATAATATGCACAACAATATCCTATATTCACTACTTTTTTACCCACTAGTGATAAGATAGAAATGCCAGATTGTATCCTGGATTCCCTCTTCATCGATCCATCAATGATAATCAAAACATTCCATATGAAATTATAGTTTCAAAAACTATACATCAATCTATTATTATTAGAAGATACATTATGTTATTACAGATTCATTGTTCATATATATATATATATTAAAATCACTCTGAAATTTCATATGGGGTTACAGTGTAACAATTGGCCTATCCATCAGTGGTAAATATAAAATAGATTAAGGTAATTCATAAAGTAGTTATAACCATATGTTTTATCATTTGAGATTCATCCCATTATATTTCTGCTCTCTTGGTACTCTATAAGAGATGAACACTTTCGTGGTGTTACTCTATACCCCATGTCCCAGGGGCTTATGTTTCAATCACGTTATCGGTAGTGCAATCTATATACACACAACATCAAGATATTAAGGTTGAATAAAATAATCATGGAAAACATATCCTAATATCATATAACTCATATATTAATGAATACAAACCCATATATCAATTAGTGGATATCATTAAAACATATATATTAAGACTCATCCCACCTGAAGCCAACTATTACTTGTGGCATGAAGTTATAACCATCACCTCTGATAATTTTACAAGACCTTAGTCTATGATAAAACTATCCACCCTAAACCAGCTATCACACTAGGATGTATCAATAAACTATACTAGTACGATAAAGGTATTATCATATTGTTCCAAATGGACTTACTCATGTTTCTCCTTAAATTCCAAACCTATTACTTCCAATCTATGGTGATTCTCATATTCAATTACCACATGTGGGTAAAACCCATCCATAATCAATCATCTCACCTACTTTGAGGTAGTATATTTATACACAATAACCAAGGAACACATTTCATCCCACTGAATATTCAATCACAACATATCCCTCTTCCCCCTTCAAATAGAGTATAATAAAAAATGGGAACTATATTACCACTTCTTTCTCAGAGGGCTATTAGGAACACCTTCAATGAGTGGTCACATCCTCAATGCACTCTACGAAACCCTACTATTTAATACACTAAATTATATAAGAAAAATATGTTCCACTACACCTTATCCCATCAATAAATCCCCTTATAGGTTGATCCAATGATCCCATGTTCGTACTAACAAATCCCATCTTAAAATCATCAATGGTTGGAAACTAAATGCAAACTTTATACAAGGAATTTCACACTTGGGAGTACCTTAACCATTAAATGAATTCTCATCTCAATCCAATTATGGTTTTTATTATAAACAATACATTCATGATTTTTTTTCATTCACAATTATCCACAATGATTATTTAGATACATAGTCACCATCTAATTTTTCATTCCTAAACTATATGTGGAATACCATGTCCTTACCTAAAAATCTATACATAATAAACCTTTAATTTAAAAAACATATAATATATATGACATCTGAAACCAAACCCCCTAAAATTTTAAAAAAAGATCATTTATATACACATATAACAAAGTATTAATAGGAACACTTGGATCGACAATGAAGTTACTATTACTAAAAATGTGAGTCCTAGCATTTTTACGTTCATACCAACCATCTTTAGGCTTCTGAGATCCTTATCTACACCATAATAATCAATTAACTAATTATAACCATTTATAATAAAATTTTCCATTTAATCCCAATGGGTATAGCCCCCAAAACCCATATTTAATGATACACCATGTAAACTATGACCAATGGTTTATATAAGGTATAATCCATGCCTTTGGCACCCATTATAGAAAAGGTTTAATTAATTTATACCCATATGATCACCAATTTAAACCCAATTTTGAGAAACACTTATAAAATAACAATTGGTGAATTTCCTTTATCGAAATTGAAACAAATGTAATACATTAATCCTATTATGATATCGTCAAGAAACCAAACCTAGAATATACATCATCCTTGATGGATTTAATCATTCTATATTGAAATATTATACAACTCCGAGTCCTGGAATCAATAAAATTAGAGGGGGACCAAGAAGATGAAGAATAAAGAGATGTGGGGGGAATGAACCTACCTAATATAAACATAGGAGAGCCTCTAGAATCACCCATGAAAAAGGGTCTCAAGAGAAGAAATGAGATATGGGAGATATACCTAAATAGAGCTCTCCCAAGCCCCTTTGTGTTTAAGGATAAATTGGTCCCTTTGCAAAATTGTTGTTTCTCCCTATCTATTTAGATAGATGTTTTTTTTCTTATTGGGACCCCAATGTTCTTATACCAAGAACCTAGTGAATCACTATCTTCCTTTTATAATCATAACCATTAGTCGTATAGAATTTATGGGTTCAACATCCATTCATTAGTTAGTATGTAACTAGTGACACTACATTGCGTATTCTATATAATTTCAGTTCTAGGGCCTCCCCTACCATGATCTATCCATCCTCCAACACCCAAAAACTCTCAAAATATTACCAAAATATCATCAATTTTAGAAAAAATCATCAAGAAAAAAATTCAGAACACAAATTCAAAACTCTCCCTTCTTCTAGTTTAATAAAAATACAAATCCCTCTCAAATCCATTAACTCTTAAATACATGGATCATTACAAAATACCCACTATAAGGATTATCAATTCCATAATGGATATGAGATGAAATATATGTTCTCAATTTAACCATTAAAAAATCATTCCATTAAATGTTCCTGATTACGTATTGAATATGAAATTACATCTTCTATACCCAATAAATCTCTACTGTCTTTTTTTTTCAGAATCATTTTAACAAATATTAAATACACAAAATTCAATTTCATGATGATGAATCTGAAAAAAATAAATCATTATATGTACAAACACCAAAAAAATAAATAAATAGTTGGTCAAATGAGCATTCAATCCATTTACAATACCTTCCTCAATGGAAGTCGGTTTTCTCTGGATTAGGGAAGAAGCTGAAAAATGAACGCACAATTGAAATATTTGAGGATACAATTAAAGTTACTATCTCCCAATTTTTTCCTCTGGAACTAGAAAATATTAAATCAAATTATCATGGAGGACGAACAAGAAGGATATCTAACCTAAATACTGACAAAATTCTAGAAATTTATTATGCATCTATGAATTTAAGCAATTTTATCATGAAAGATCCTCTAGAAAAAGAGTCTAGTTTAGGGAGAGTCATATGATAAAGTTCATGTTCATTTTTAGGTCCACACCAAATTAATAGAAGGATGTGTTTTTACCCAAAATCATAGTCTTACACAAAAATTATGTATTCTCTCGAATAATAAACTTCCACCTCTTCAAAAGGAACCTAATAAGAGAAAAGGTAAAGGTCATACCATATCTCACCTTCCACCTAGAGAAGGTTAATCCTTTTCACTTGAGGAAATATTTTATCCTCATGAAGAGGAGATAAAAGAGTTTAGAAGACTCAATGCATAGTTAATCCAAAAAAACATTACTGTCAGACATGCTCCACAAGAAGAACCTCAGCTTGAAAATATAGTAGGGGAACCTCAGAAAATAGAATTTGTTCCAACTAATAATTTGGATAATGAATTTCCTCTATTGGGTACAGAGCCAGAACATGTTCAAGCACATACTTATAGGCTTTTCCCCAAGTTTTTTCCATGAAAAATACCAGCAGCACCACCCCCAGTGGTCTTTCTAGTCATTGCACAAGTTCATGCTCCAGCAGTTGTACCTGTACAGGTCCCGAATTACCCCAATATTCCTCCAGTACTTATGAATACCATTGGGTAATTGATGACTCAACTAGAAGGTATGTATGGATGGCATGAACCAATAAAACCAAAAAAAAGGTTTATCTCGAATGAGATGATCTGACCCCTCCTCCAACAAACCATGGGAATCCCACATTTTGAATATTCAATGGATCAGGAGATCTGGAGTAGCATTTAAAACATTTTTTTCTCTCACTATGATCCTATGATGGGGGCCCCTGAGCAATAAAACGTAGTAAAACTCATATGTTTTGTGAAATCACTATAGGGGTAAGCCTTCATTTGGTATACAAACTTGCAGTATTGATCGATTACTAGATGGGAGGATCTCTGTTGGAAATTCATTTTTCTGTTCAGTTTAATGCTTTAGAAGAAAATATTCTTCGATCTCAAAAAAAAAAGAAAATTGAGAATGAAAGAGTTTCATATTCTATTGCCCAGTATAAAGGATTAACATTCTCCTTGAATATAACACTCACTTAAGAAGAAATGTTTCCCATTTGTGTAGAAAATCATTGTGATGAGTTGTGCACACCATTAATCCCAATGAAATTTACATAAGGGTTCCAGGATATTCTCTCGATTCCTCAAAAGGTGGAAGACTCCATAACAGATATGATAGAAAAATCTTTAGTAATTCCCCAAACTCCAAGAAGAAGGGTAAGAAAATAAAAGGTCGTTATAGTCACACTTAAGATAGCCCTTGTACCCACTCCTACTTTAATTCTCTCATCATACCATGGGGATATACCTCCCAATCATAAGAAGAAATGATCGACTCATCAAAATGATCAAAAAGATCAGAGGTGGAGATAGTCTGAGGAGTTGAAATATAAGTTCAATTCTTTTCATAATGACCATGTACCTAGCTACTTTATCTTAGTTTTGGAAAAAAACTTTGTTCTATTTCCAAGGCCATGGAAACCTAACAAATAAAGAGATAAGGACCTCCCAAACTATTTCACCTTCCATCAAATGTTGGGTCACCCCATCTAGAAGTTTTTTTTTGTTTTTAAGGGCCTCCAAAAAATGATGGTGGAGTCCGGGCAAGTGAAACTAAAAAATTCACCAGCCCAGTTTCCATGTGTTAATGCTACCAATCCAGATGAGGAAGAAGAATGGAAGGATTTCAAAAGTAATAATGCTTATAATTTTGATGATTGGATGTTCAGGAATATAATAAACTGAACTCATGCCATTCTACATACACAATTGAAACAACCAACATTGTCTCTTACCACTTTCATTGTAGAAAATCCATCTTCATCAAAAGAACAGTCCTCTAATGGCCATTCCTCAAAGAAGAAACATGTCTAGAAGAATGAGGAAGTGTAATAATATGAGTTTGTGTTAAGGGAAAAAGTTTTCCTTGACCTTAGTAGATTTCATACTAGACATCTCAAAATCATGGGCAATGACCCGCCAAACGAAACAACAAGAATCGAATTATCGGGAAGAATCTTCATTAGATCAGGCGTTGATCTTTGGTTTTGATAACATTATTCAATTAATTGATACATATGAAAATGAAGATTTTTATTATGAATGTGAGTTTCCCATACAAAAATGGGGCTCTAGGGGAAGAGGACATCATGGTCGAGGAAACATGGGAAGACGTGGGTATTCTAAAATCCACTACTCCAACCACACCCTTGCTCGAACTATTTATGCAGTAGAAACTCATGGGAGAGCCCCCCCAGTGTGCTCCGAAAGAATAAGGGAATTATCTCATGCATGTTAGGGACTTCCCAAAGATTATCATCTTGGAATATTGATTAGAGGCTACACCACCACCTTCTCGGTGAATGGGCAGGACTAGACAGTCTAATCCTCCAAGAGATGAAGTATTTCTAGCTTCTACCCCAACAAATGGTCAATCCACATTTGCAAAATAGCATCTCCATACTAGAAAACACTAAACTTTGGATCGAATGTATGATTTGTCGATAAAACGGTCCCAAGTATAGTAAAAACTATCAATCATGAATGCTTTAAATCCCTCAAATGATATCTGAGAAACACTTATTGAGGCATTTTAAATCCCTTAAGAGTTTGAAATTATGATTTATATTATAGAGATTTACCCTATAGAGAATTACCTAGAATAATGCCATGTAATCATATATTCCATTGACCAGGATGAGGATGCCATCACACATAGAAACATCAAACCCTTGTATCTATCTGGAAAGATCAGTGATATCAATATTCGATGATCCTTCATTAATAATGGCTCAGGAGTCAACCTTATTCACCTTCAGACACTTCACCGATTAGACCTCACTAAATCACTCTTGTCTCCATCTACCTTAATGTTATAGTGTTATGAAAAAAATGAGCAAGAACCCCTTGGAGATATTATGCTTAAAAATTATTTTAGGGATCTCATATCTGATTCAGAATGCATGGTTGTCTGGCAGGACACAACTTTCAACAATATGTTAGGGAGACCTTGGAAACATCATCATGCATTCATTCCTTCATCGCACCACTAATGTCTCAAATATTGTGTCAATGGTCCAATTGGGACATTTCATGATAATAAGTCCCTATTCAAAACTTGTGAATCATTGTACATTGATGTAGATTTCTATCACCCAAAGGGAAAACTATCCATGTCAAAGGATATTAATAGAATCAATGCTCTGAATGGTCTAGAAAAGATCATAGATAACCCATTCAAGCACCTCAGTGTAGATTTTTTTCTGCCCATTAATAAAATTTAATGTGTTAGCCCAAATCCAAGAACATGTTCAGCGGATTCCATAATTTTAGTTGTGGAAACTGAGCCTGATATTATAGGAGAAATCATTGATTCATTAAGAAGTGATGAAATCATAGATGGAGATTTATTCATTCCATCCACTGAAATTCAGCATGTCTCTTATTCATAAGCTAGGCTAGAAGATTTTTTTTTCTCTCCTAAACAAATATTGGTATGTTAATTACTGTCTCATTATTTTCCATTAAGATATTTAAGAAGTCCCTTCATCATCATTTGGCCAGAGTTGGATTCCTCCTCTTTATGATGTCTAAATATCTGCTCCTCCCGGAGCTCTAAAATTATTACTTCATAACCTAACCTTCTAGAAGAGGCATATAAATCAACATATGAACAAGAAGAAGTGTAAGATCTTAGGGATTCCCCTCCACCATTTGATCAAGGAATCTCCACCAATATAGATGAAATTAGATAAATATATATGGGTAAAAAGGGAGACATATTCCCCCACTCTGATTAGTGTGTCCATGTCTCAAGAAGAGAAAGAGGTGTATAATTATTTTTTGAAGCAGCATTAGGATGCATTTTTTAGGAATTATACACAAATTCCAAGTCTTCACCCAAAAGTGGCCACCCATCATTTGGGCTTTCCAGAAGATCCCCATTGATATTAGCATGTAGTAGGAAGAACACACTCGAATCACACATAGAAAATTGAGGTTGAATTCAACAAGCATAAGAATGAAGACATTATATGAGAGGTGAAATATCCAAAGTGGTTATCCAATATTTTTCCAGTGAAAAAAAGACGGGGAAAATCAGAGTTTACATTGATTTCGGAGATCTCAACCAACATTGTCCCAAATATGACGTCGCAGTTCCAATCACAGAGCTCTTGATTGAAGAAACAACTGGTTACGAAGCTCTCACCTTCATGTAGGGATACTTTGGTTATAACCAAATCTATATGCCCCTAGAATATAAGGAATCTACAACCTTTAGTGCCCCTCAAGGTATATTTTTCTATCTGGTAATTCCCTTTGGCTTAAAGAATGTTGGAGTAACATATCAACATGTAATGCACCAAATATTTAAACCTTTCTTGGGGAAATTTATTAAATTATATGTTGATGATTTAGTGGTCAAATCCAGACAATGTTTTGATCACCGGAATGACTTGGAGACTATATTTATCATGCTTCAACAACATAATATGAAGATGAACCCCTTGAAATGTGATTTTGGGGTAACCTCTAGAAAATTTCCCAGTTTTTCTATATTCCATTGTAGTATCAATGTTGATCCTGAAAAAAATAAAGTTATCCTTAGCATCTCTGCTACTCTAAACTTGAAATAATTGAGAGGAATTCAATAAAACTTGGCCTACATATGACACTTTATAACCAATTTGGATGGAAAGTGTTTACCATTCACCAAATTGATGAAGATGTGTTTCACATATCAATAGACCAATGACTACCAAGAGGCATTTGATACCATCAAGAAATTCCACTTGATTACACCAGTATTAATTCCACCTATTGAAGGAAAAATTCTCATTCATTATGTGACAACCTTGGACTGATTACTGGGCACCTTCCTCACCCAGAAGAGTAATGTGGGGAATTAAAATGTACTTTATTATCAAATTTGAACCATTCTTGATATAGATACGCAATATTCATATATTGAGAAGATATGAATCGTAGTAATATTTGCAGTTCAGAAGTTGAGTCACTTCCTACAACATCATGAGGTATACCTGGTCTCTCACTATAACACGCTAAAATTTATCCTCATATTTCATATTTTTAAAATACATCTAGCATGGTGGGTAGTTATTCTAGAGAAGTTTGACTATAATTTGTGCGACATAAATATAGAAAAGGGAAATCTTTGGAATACTTCCCTGCTAAACACCCATATGCAGAAGAAACATCATAGAATACTGAACTTCCTAATAAATAAATCTTATCTATCCAAGATAGCACCTGAAGATGTGTAATGTAATTTGATGGTTCTTCCAAAAGTCTGAAAGGTAAGATAATGGATGATCCTATGCTCAATAATTATTTGTTGGGAATTGTGCTTAACTCCCAAAAATTTTTATGTTTCCATAATATTTCTTATTATCAAAAGGTGGTACCAATAATGAAGTTGAATATTATGCTCTCATTGTTGGTCTATAATTATCACTCCAAGTATCGGTGGATCATGTGGAGGTGAAGGGTGATTCATAATTGGTAATAAAACCGATCAATAGAGATTACGCCATTAGGAAAGAAGTGCTAATCCACCTTAGTGATTATATATGAGGGTTAATGGTAGAGTTTCCCTTTGATCCTACATTTTTTTATGTCTTGTGATTGTAAATCACCCAATTTGATGAATTTAAAAACTTATCCACATCCCCAGAAGATCCAAACTAGGATGATACAATCATCATCACTGCTCATCATCATGTTGTTTCACCTTTTATTCAAATTAGGACATTGGAAATCAGTGAAATCAATCCCATTTCCAATCCATATGGCTATATGACAGGATGGATGACACCCATGATGAAGTATATCCAATATGAAGTACTTCCACTGAATAGAGATGGAAAAGAGAGAGTAATGTGATTATTAGTTAATTTCACTCTTTATGATGGACCAAATTACCATAAAATTCTATATAGAATAGGATTTGATTGAATTATCCCTAGATGAATTGATGGAGACGAAACCACAAATTTCAAGAATGAATTACACCCCAGATCATATACTGCCCACTAATCTGGGTACATAATTTCTGATCAAATTTGAAGGCTTGGATATTTTTGGAATTTAATGATGCATGATTGCACAGATTTCACTAAGAAGTGTCATAACTTCTAGGTTCATGCCAACTTCATTCATCAACCCCTGAAGTTTCTATATACATCCAAATAAATCCAGACATTTGCTACATGGGGAATGGATATACTAGGACCTTATCCTCTAGCTATAACCAAGAAGTTCAAGTTCAGCCTTACTACTACCAAATTCTTCTCTAAATGGGATGAGGTAATACCTCTTAAAGAAGTTGGAGAAAATAGAATTGTTACCTTTTCCAAATCTAATATCATTACCATATTTTATGTCCCTCATACCATATTAACATAAAATAGAACCAATTTCTATTAATCTAATGTAGGGATGTTATATTAGGTATACAATATCAAATCAAACCATTCATCCTGCTATCATGAAGTAGAAAAGGGATGGATATTGGATTTTAAAAAAATCATGTCCAACATACTCTAGAAATTGGTGGATAAAGATAAAACGTATTGTCATAATAAACTCTTTCAAGCCTTATGAGATTATCGAAAAATCACCTATAATTCCACACAAACAACTCTGTATTCATTGGTATAAAGAAAATAAGAATTATTACCCATTGAAGTTCAATTGACTTCACTCTGAGTTGCTATTTGTTATGAATTATCTATAGATGATCAGTATCAGAAGCGACTAGATGAGCTAGAGAAATTGCATGAAAAGAGGTTTCATAACTCGCATCACTAGGAAGTATATTATAACAGAATAACATGATCATTCAACAATAATGTTTTCCTCCATTCATTCCTCCAAGGATAATTGGTATTGGACCTTAAGACTCTAAATATACTTGGAAAGAAGCCTCTAAAACTTGATCCAAAGTGGTAAGGTCCTTACTACATACATAAGCTCTACTCTAATAGAGATTATTACTTAATCTCAGTGGATGGAGAACTCACTAAAACTCCAAGCAAGGGATGGTTTATGAAGTATTTTGTGTAATATCAAAAAGTTTATACTGTTTTTATTATGATAAAATAAGTAAAAACCAATTTCCTAGTTTCATAACCTTAACATCATAACACTATATATTTCAGTGTTGTATGACATTAAATGATGAAGAATAATATTCCTTGCTAAATGATATTAAACTTAATGAAATGAGGTCTTAGTGACATGGCCTGAAACTACAAAACACAATTTTTCATCACCACATGACACTAAACTGTACAGATAACATCTCCTTCATTTTACATTAAGAAATCTCCCAAGATTCCACAAATTGAGATTATTTTTGGTCCCTTGAAAGATTAAAATATTTCATTTATAAGAAATACTCACATCATGGACACTCCCTAGTGTAACATGAACCTCATTTTCCCTATGTTTGAATCATATCTTCCTGGGGACCTATTTCAATGAACTATGTGTGGAATGATTCTCATTTCAATGAGATACATAATGACACCCAGATCTCCTATCTTGGGCCTAGCCACAAATATACATGAAAAAATTTCCCCTTTCCCTACATATGATTTAATTTTATACTAGTAACCATTCTAAAAAATATGGATTGATTCTCATACAATCTTGTATTTTGGGGATGACCATTATTCTGAAATGTATTAAAACCCATGTCTCTCACATCAACATTAAATTGATGTGGGGAACCGTCCTCAAGAACTATGTGTGGCTGGATTAATTACACAACAAGATATGTAGTGACACCTAGGTCATATCCACTGGTCCAACTACAATATTTCAGTCCTTTCATGTCAGTTAATCTTTATCCGTACCTCATGACTTTAAACTATATAAAACATTTCAAGAACAACGTGATGATTGATTATTTCCTTTAAAAAATATTTAGTGACAAATGAGTCTTTTTTCTTGGTCTATCTACAATATTTATTTCACATTTGGTCACTCATTCCCTTCCCGCATGATGATCAATAGTATGGAAAGAACATTGTATCGATTGAATCTCAATTAAATGAGATATGTTGAGATGTCTAGTTCTCCAATATCAGACCCATCCAGAACTAAAAAAACCCCTTCCTCACATTAAAATATTTTTGGTTTGGGGAATCATATTCAAGAACTGTGTTTGGACTGATTCTTACCCCAACAAGACATGTAGTGGCACCCAAATATCCTATCTCGGGTCCGTCCACAATGTTAAAAAAGTAACTTCACCCCTATGAATATGAATCAAACCTACACAAGATCGACTTTAGGAACTACATGTTGCTTGATTCTTTCATCAACAAGATATGTAGTGATGCCCAGATCTCTAATCTTAGTTTCAACCAAGATTAATAGGTTAGACCCTTTAATTATTGTGCATGAATCATAAATAAATAGGGAACCTGTAAAGAACTTTGTGTAGCTTGATTATTTCCCCTAGAAAGATACGTAGTGAGGCCTAGGTCTTATCCTCTAGTCCAACCATAATGTTTCATCCACATCAGGTTATCCATGTCTTTCCCTCATGATGATAAACGATATGGAAATAACTCTGTATGGCTTGATTCTTCTTTCAATGAGATATATAGTGACACTCAGATCTTCTATCGTAGGTCCATCTATAAATAAAATAAAATCACCTTTCTCTATGCGTATGAATCAATCCTTTATAGGGAACATGTCAAGAACTATGTGTGGATTGATTCTCATCCCAATGAGATACATTGTGATGCCAGGATCTCCAAACCTGGGCCCATCCGTTATTTTTTGGAAGAGAAAACCCCATTCTTCTTCTCCATGCATGAGTCAAATCTAAGTAGGGATATTTTCTAGAACTTGTGAGTTGATTCTTATTATGATGAGATAAATGGTGATTCCTAGACTTCTTGCTTTATTCTCATCCATTAGCTTGGGAATTATAAAAAATACCTCTTCCCCACATTAAAATTTTAGGGATATTGGGATCAATTTCAAGAACTACATGTGGCTTGATTATTTCTCCAGCAAGATACATTGTGTTTCCTGAGTCCAATACCCTATCTCAATAACCACTTAATCATCATACCTTTATCCATCACTTGTGTCACCCTTATATAATAGAATAATCCTTTTGCATTCCTTGTTTCTCACAATTTGCATAGCTCACATGGGTTTATTAATTTGGTAAAAATATTCTCTACATATATAAGGTTTCTCAATTAATATTTGGTTTATCAATGGTCATAGATGTATGATCTTAAAAGGAACACTATATGTCATGGTCACATGATTATAAAATACATGGACCTTCATTCAAGAACTACATGTAAATGGATTTTTACCCCTGTGAGATACGTAGTGACATCCAAATTTTTAATCTTGGTCCCATATGCATCCCAACATAAAAAATTATCTACTCTTATGTGTATGACTCATATCTACACGAGGAAGTCCAATATGATTTCTGACTTTACCCATGAACACATATCTGTTAGAACTATGTGCATCTTGATTCTTTCTCTAACAAGGTATATAGTGATGATATAGCATTATACGCTAGTTTAACATCATTTTATTTTGAAAATTTATGTTGAAAACCTCATGTATTTACCTCATGACATAAAACTTCATGGATCCACAATTCTGTATCTTTTTTTTATGTAGGGTAATTCATCTTCCACACTACAAGACATAAAATTGCATTGATAAAGTCCTCACCACATGAAACTAAAATGCATAGTATTCATAGAACTATGTATATATTTATTCTCACCCATTCTGAGATACATAGTGAAAACTAGGCCTCATATCCTAGTCCTAGCCATAATATAAATGAAAATTCCCTCTCTCCTACATATGATCTAATCAATACAGAATATTTTATTTTGGTCCCTCTGCTCATAAAACCCATCAAGGAAACAAGAGATGTCCGTTTTTATATGTATGAGTTAGATCTATGTAACAGAATCTTAATTCGTGCCTAGTATCAGTCCAAACACTACCTTTGTGCATTGTAATATGCCATATTTTCATGTTATACTCCTATTATTGAAATAGTTTCAAATACTCATAATCATTATTTGGTTTCTGGTAATGGAATTTATGATACCTGATATATCTTTTTGCCTAACTATGCACTATATTACCAAGTTGGCCTTGCATAAAATTCACCTACATAACAGGGCTGTCAGCTTTAGTATACCACAACATGGATATGCTGCACATGCCTTAGTTGTCCCTTCATAATACATCCCCCATAACAATTTTTTTATATAGTCATAACTTTTTCTAGGGATAATCCTCTTTTGTAACTTTAAACATTAATGACGGTATATAGGAGCCCCACAATTTAAAGCGGTTATCCTTTGTGTAATTGTATCATTTCCTTTATCCATATCTAAAAGCCTCCAAAACCATGGCTTACATTTTCCAACTCCATGTGTTCAAATCATATAGGAATGACCTTGGGCTATTTGAACACATATCACCCATTATTTCCATAATATTATGCCCCTATCCATATGACCTAAAAATACTGGCACCATAATTCCTATGTTTGGGTCTGACATTCATAGAGAACCTATTCATCTAATTATTTTGAGATCATGATGGGAAATACCCCTTCTATATTTGGGTACCTTTCTCTATAATACTAGAATATATACTTGGGAAGATCCAAACATCCATAAACATTCATCGACTTTTAGAAAATAGAATTTTGGAATTCTTGAGGTCTCCTTCCCCTGACTATGAAGTATGTTCCCTAGATGGACTTGCATAAAATTATCATAAATAATGGGAATGTTATCCTAAGGATAACACTGTTTGTCTATGCAGAAAATGCCCCGGTTGGCCCTATAGAATACAGTCCCCAAAACAGGTTTGTCAAATAGTGGTCACTTAATTCTTGGAAGAGGCTTTCTATAAATTCTATTAGCCCTTTTCCCATATCATTCTTCAGATTTGGAAATCCTTAAATCACATCTCACAATTTGTCCTTCAAATACATGAATATTGTATCATATTTCTAGAGAAAGTTACAAGAATTTGAAAACCATAAAATATTCGGTCAAGGATAAATAACATAAATTAAAGACCCATAATGTCCTTACTATATGAATTTAAACTGAACATCCCACCAATGTCATTTCTGTATGAATTTAAACTATATAGAATATTATAAAAAATCCCTTAATGTTCTTTCTGTATGAATTTAAATTTCATGAAATAATGTCCTTGCAGCATGACTTTAAACTACATAATGAATATATCAGAAAACTCCTTTCTAGAAAACATTCTCTCATACATACATAAAATTAATATAGGAGTGGTTCCTCATTCATAGACTAAATTTACATATATGGACCCATTTTTTTAGACACCTTTCCTTGTCAAATCTACCCAATGTGTTTCTGAAACATCCAAATCTCAAACCTTTTTGTCTATTAGTAATAGAATGTAAAAATTTCTAGGAACACCTTTACCTTACTATGAAATACATTCCCCTATTTGTCCTTGAATAATTTCTCCCACATAATATGCATGTCATCCTAAGGATGCCACTATTCGTAAATTCAGTAGATGCCCTAGTTGGAATTTTATAATACACCCCCATATCGGGTTTGTCAAATAGAGGTAGCTTCATTCATGGAATAAACCTTCTCTATTCTTATATTTCAAATTTCATATTTGGTTACTATATAAATCATGACTCAAGATTCCCATAATAAGTATCCAAATAAAAGATATTGGGACCTTCTTAGCCATCAATCTTTGTTTGAGTTCAAATTTCAAAACTCATTGTCAAATCTATTAGAGAAAAAACACTAGATTTATTAGTACAACATGAGTGAAATTAAACTGCCCATTAAAAGGGATATTGTATATACTAGGATAAAAAACTACAAAGTGAAATGTGGAAAAAATTCAAGTCTCAGCTTTCTAGACCTACACCTTTTATGGTTTAGGAAATATCAAGAAACAATAAGTTAAAAGGAAAAAATTATTTGGATAAAAACATAAAAAGGGAAGCATAATAAAAATATATATTATCACCCACTAAGTTCCTTCTATATTAATCTTTGTAAAAAAAATTAGGATAGTAACACAAAAGAAATTAATTTTGTTGGGTTGTCCATATGATCCTTACAACTGTCAAACTATGCTCACTAGGCCCATTAGATTAGGTAACAATTAGAGTGCATTCCATCTTTACCATTGTAATTTTGATTTTCCAGTATAAAAATTTCTTGTTTTTGAAATTAAATTCAATATTAAAATTTAAAAAAAATATATGAAGACATTGTTGATTGGAAACAAAATTATTTTCATTTAGGAGAAAATAAACAGTCCCCATAGGAACATCCACAAATGGTAGTCTCTCTATTATGAATCAGAAGAGACTGTCGATATAGATTTTAATATGTTGAATGGACTCTTGAGTCCCATAATCTGCCTATTGATGTTCTGTCGGTCGAAAAACCTCAGTCTCCTCGAACCAATGAAGAACTTCATTAGCAACTAAAATGGATTTCACCCCTTATTTTTGGGCTTCTAAAATCGAGTAATGAATTTTTTCGAGTTCATTTGTAGCAGTATCCAACTCTTTATGGAGGCAAAAAACATGACCAATTTTCTATTTAGATTGCTACATGAATGTTTCCAACTTTGCAGTATGACTGACCTCAGCTTGAGATAATGCTTCTCAATGATCATAACCATTAACAAGCAGCCTGACTTTTACTATGTCCTCCCGAAGTGTTTTATCTTGCTCCTAAATATGAGTAGTCTCTTTCATGGTAGTATAGATTAAATGACAATCAAAAACTCCAAATCCTAATGTATTGAATAGTGCTGAGAGCCATCAGATTTTCAATGGAATCACCTCGATGGATTTTTAGTGATAAGATTCCATATATCATTCCATGATTTACGATGTGAAATGAAAATAGAATTTTGAAACACTAGATATAATTAAGAATGACTGTCATAAGGTGGGATATACTCTGGTATTAATTCCCTTAAATAATTTCCTTGTTCTGCTCCCTCATGAATAGTGGTTTCTTGGCCTCTTGATGCTAGTTGGGATAATGCATAAGCTTCTCCTTTAGACTTATACATATAAGTTGATAATGCTACATGATAAATAAAATTCATGGTTAGTTCAAAAGAATGGAAATACTAGGAATAATCATAATGGTCGGTAACCCATACCTAACCACTATTAATCATGTTGTAAAGACTCCCCCCAATATTCTCAGAATTATTAGTTTTGGTTGACACCCTTTAGTAGGGGATACTTTCTTGAACTTTCTCATGATTCTCTAGATGAACCTTAGTAAAATTTTCTGTTTTAAGGTTCACCTGATCTAGATCCTCCTTAAATGTGGGATTGACAGTAATATCAAAGTCTCTTCCAGGAACCATCAATGTTTTAGCTTTTATAGATTGAGCTCCACATTACACCCAATTATATTGTGGAAATCAGGCTTAATAATAATAATTGTATGGAAAATAAGAACTCACATCTATTTGGTTCTATATAAAGAACTTAAAATTCTTCTAGAGTAGTATGTATATTAACATGCTTTAATACTTCTTTAAAATATATGCCAAGATTTATCATAGCTTCCAATTACACCCCAAGCCCTATGCTAGTATCACCAATGGGTTCACTTAGAGTGGCTTCTTCATGAACCTCCTGCGATGAATTTATACCCCAACTAGCTTCCTTAGTGAAAACAGTTCGTTCAATATCAGTCATCATAGGATTTTATGGTGCATGTGACAAACATGAAATATTATAGAAATGGAAGTCAGTTGTTGATACATGTAGATTCATATGATGCACTTTTTTACATACTATATGCCTCTACTCTCATAGCAGTATGGGTATTAGTAGTTCCTCCCTCTGGACTAGATGTCTCTTCAGTCAAAGGAGTCGCTTCATTGAATGGAATATAAACATGATCAGAAGTTACCTCTATTATTACAATAGGATCAATAGTAATTTCCCTAAGGAAATTAATAGAATAAGTTCCTGCAATTCCAATAAGTTTAAATATTTTCTATGGATGAATATGAAAATTATACAGACAAGAAGACTTACCACTACTGATAAAGTGTTTATCCATAAATTTATTTCTTCAGTGTATTTGCTATTTTTCTTTCTTGGGGGGACTACCATCATCATCTCCAAAAAATGGTATTGGAGACCGCAAGCCTCCCACCATTTCATCCTCCATGGCATGTGACCCTAGAGATATCTCTCACGATTCACATGGTGACTCAGAAACCCTAATCGTTGTACAAATAGGGCTACATCGTGGAGATAGAACTTCAATTGACTTTCCCTTAAATAACTGAAATTTAAGATGGAATTTCCCCGGAGTAATATTTATTTGACTAAATTAAAATGGAAAGGTAAAAAATAATATCATAATAAGGAAACTTACATCTTCAGGATTGAAAAAATCACACCATTCCTCAAGAGATGAAGGGTCAATCCCATAAGCGGTGCCATGATCTATCATTTCCTTCACTCGTTTTATAGTGGGGATTTAATTTTTGGTTACATATATAATTTTATCCATCTCTAATATATAAATTCTCACTTCATCATAATTATTCTCAAACTGAATATCATGTGAGGTTTGAAGATCCCCAATTCCTAGAATATGAAACTCCACATGTAAAATCTCCCACATGGTTTCAGAATCCCAATACAGATTATTCCATACATGAACCTCTTCTGATCATACATACTCAGAGTACATTCTATCCTACTATGAAGGTGGTCATGTTGTTTTAGATTTGATGGGATTAACAATTCCTACTATCACCAGTGGTGTAAAATAAAAATAAAATCGACTCTATTTTGGGAAATGACAACTGGACCACCTAGGGGAAACTTTAGTCAGTGATGCTAGTTTAACTAGCATGATTCTGGTGATCAGGTTGTATCTTTCATGAGGTCACTTTGGTAAGATAGGATCCTCATCATCCTCGCCCACCAACTCTGAGGAATCAATACCTAAAGGTGAAGAAGCACCTTTTAAATGAGGGGATTCTTTCTTACTCCCTCTCTTTACTCCGACCTAAGAAAAAAAATTGTCTAGCACACCTTTAATATGTGATGAAATCCAACCATCTGCATAATAGATAGTTAACCTGCTCTCTATATCAAATGTAATAAGATTAAACACTACCCCTTTATTCTACATGGTTTTCAGTAACCATAGCTATTAAGCCACCATCAGATGTTGTTCTAGTCCAACATACCCCAAAAAAGATAACATAATATTTTTAAAACATATGAATTAGTGTGAAAATATGTAAGGATATTAGGCCTGACATAAGATTTCACCATCAATATTGGTGGCCAGTACACCATCCCTACAGGCTAGAATACAATCCCTTAGCTCCAAATTGGATGTCCCATCATAAACCACTCTTCCAATAGGCATATTTCCTTAAGGAAAGAAGTTGAATTACTTGAACATACTCAACCTTGTATGAATGATAATAGGTGAGAAGGAAAATGGTAGAATACCATATAAATCTTGAAAAAATGGTTTGAATGAACTCTCTTGGACGTGAATCCCACTCTGCATAACATAGGTTCTGATGTGAGTTGCGATACATCCCCAGAAAACCTAGAATGTTCCTTCTATTATAAAAGGAGACTTCCCTCCATGGATATGAAAGATGATCTTATGAATCTTCACCAGAATAGGGGTATCCAAACCCAAAATATTCCTCTCTATTAGATTTTATTATCTAACAATTGTTCTATGCCATACACCATGCTTGGAATCTCAAACAAGAAATAGGTATACACTGATCCACATGGACAGAAACCCATAATATGTATCTTGGAATGAATTATGGAGTTGACTTCATACCCCCAAGTTTCAAACTCTCATTTATCTACTGTTGGCTAGAAGGTTCTAGAAACACATCTCTATTCCACCTTTGGATATCTTGTTGGGCATATAGAGGTGGGAACTTTCTCCTTCTTCTTCATCCGGAATATTTCCATCCACTCCATTGAATAAATATCCCCTCTTGCATGGGGCATTGTAGTCTTAGTCTTGTGAGAAATATTGAGTCGATAACATGCCAAGACTAGTTTATTTTCTGTTTCATACCATATTACCTCTGTAGGAATTAATTCATCATACATATCCCAAAGGATCAGAGCTCTAGAGATCTTATAAACATCCCACAAGAAGATTCCCACTTCTCCATGCGTTAGGTGGAAAGAATTCATCTTTGGACTCCATCAACTCAGTAGCTCTGGCATAAAATCATCATTCCTATACATATAACTTTTCCCTACCGACAAAAATTCCTAAATTCCGGATCCTTTTAAAACATATTTAAAATATTCACATTTCCTGTGTACCTAGTACACCCACATCCATGCTGGTTTCCCACCCCCTCCTAGGCGAAAGTATCGACTTTTCTTCTAGACCTCTGACTAATCTGTCTGAGAATCATGGAAGATGGATGAATAGAAATGTGGATTCAGATCTACTATGTGTGTTATCAAATATAGAGTACATGGGATATGATGCATAACATAGGCTTTGGCTACCATTCCGACATTGATATATGTGCCCACACATGAAATGTTGGTATATGAAAAGTTCTAGTATCCTTGAAACTAAGATATTGGGACATATTTCTTTGGATCCATTATGTTTTCTTCACATAGATGACTATAACCATACAGTGGAAGATAAGCAATTGACATAAAGTCATGACGATACTTCTTCAAATACTTTTCCAAACCAGGAAGAGTAGTGTCACAGATATTGTAGTAATCATACCCTATGATCTATATCATGTCTTCAGTTCTCTTACTGTCCAATTCATCCACAGTTTCAATTCTGTTGGGAGCTATTTGAACCTGCAAAGAAATATAAAATTCATTTCTGAGTAGGTTAATTTTGAAAAAAAATTCAAAATTCAAGAAATTTTGAGAAAGGAATTAAGGCAATCAAGTGAAACTAAAACACAAAAGTATTTCAATCAAGGATGGAATGCATGTATCATACCAAATGTACTTGAACAAATAGGAAAATATTCTGCAAAAGCAAACCTCAGTGTATTAAAAATTATACATGGAGATCTGAGTTTATTGAATCCATTGTGATTATCTCTAAAGTGAAGCCCATATATATAAACAAGTAAGTTTACCTGTGTGCCACCATCTTATGAGAAAACCCAAAAATTGCACAACCGTTTTCCTTTTTCATCCCTCTTTTACCTCATCATTAGACCCTCTTATCATTCGGATTCAATCGTTAGGGGTGGATTTTGTTGAAACTTTGTTCCATATAATGGATGAAAAAGTGACAAAGGGAAATACCATGGAAAAATGAGGAGAACATCAAGATTTATAAAGTCTCAAAATTTTGGATCACCCAAGGTATCTCAAATCACCGGCAGAGAGAATGTACATGCACACCCTACCACTTGTGCACCACTTAATCACTTGCACACCAAGTCCCGTCACTCAGGGTACCATATTTTCCTCTATGTAGACAAATTGAATCATCATTTTTATTGAGGAATTTCCCTAAATACCGATTGTTTCTCCAATCACCCTAATGCTTCTCCCTTGTCCTATGAATCCTCCAAAGTAGTTTTATAACACCTAAAACAAGGTAATTAAAGGGTTATAATAAGAATTATGTTCTCCATGTGTTAAAAATTAACAACACTTATGTGAGTCATTCACCTAACACCCTTAATTTGAGAACGCTTTCATGACTACCCTTTCACATGTAGGATTTTTATCACCCCACTTCATTAAATACCAGTAAAGACTCTTAAATTTTTTATCTAAGTCTCTACAAGTCTAGTAATCCAGGTTGTTTTTCAATTAAGGTGACAACAATTCTCCCAATCCTACTTGCGCACCACAAACTTGTGCGCCACATACATGAGAAACCTTTATTGGTTCACCTAACCCATTCATCATGCTCGATCCATGCATGAATAATCCTTCAAAGCCACTCATGACATGGCCTTTTTTTATTTACTCCCATACCTGAATGGGATTATGTTGAAACCTCCACCAAGACCTTCGGATTTAACAAATCATAGGGAAATTCACATATATGTGTCTCCCATTTAGATTTGGATATCTATGGTCAAGGATTTCCCACACTTGTTCTACAAGAGGGTAAGGGTCCTCATGTTGTGTGTGGATTTAGATATCTATGGTCAAATAGACCCTTAGCCATGGGACGGCGTGGAGTAGTTCCCAGTATTGGATTTTGTGAATAGGACCCTCTCCTCTCCTTCTCTTCTTGGAGACCTGGAACCTCTATTCCCTCATTGGGAGGGTAGGGTTCACACCTTTTTTTCATCTAAACAAATGAAAACTCTCTCTCCCCCCTATGGAACCCATTTTAGGGGATCCATCTTGGTGTAATCCCCTATTCTTTCATGTAAGAGGTTTCGGTCTCACTGTTCTCTATATCTTTCACATTCACTCCTTCCTTAAATTATACCTCATATAATGTAAAGTGAAGAGAGGTAAGTGTCATATCCACGACCTCTTCCATAGTCACCCTGACCTCTTTTTCTATAGGCCTGACCAGCTTCATCCAGCAGCGAATGAGGAAAATTGTATGTGGTTTTATAGAATCATTCACATCCAGTAGTTCCTCACACTGATCATGACTCATGAGGGATTATAGTTTGGTAATGATCACAACATCCACACACTCCACATGAAGTAATGAACTACGATAACTCTGATACCCCCCCTGACCGGGATACATAGGAAGCCTTCACCTAGGGCCTAAGATAATTGGAGATCCTCCTTAGGAGTCTAACCCTAATTCCTTAATCCAGGAACCCTCTTTAAGAGTAAGCCCCAAATTAAATCCCTCTTTAAATATCAACGAGTTAAGAAATATCTCATGGAACATATTATATGAGCATCCTCTTTAGTAGTAAGCCACATAATATTTCTCTCAATGGGTCATGCTCCCCTACAAGACGTACCGAACTATATGGGATTTGATTCCCATTCAAACATGATACATATGAAGCCTCCATAGGGTTCAAACCCAACATTACAAATCATCCATGTTCTCTTGAGTTCATATGCCCAGTAGGGTCTAATTCAAGATGGGAGAACTTATTCTTTCCATTTACTTGGGTGGTTTCGATATAAGTCCCCCACCAAGCATTGAATAAAAACATTCAGAATATATGTCCTTACCACATGACATTAAATTGTGCAATTGGGTATATATGACATAACCATAAAAGGTATGATTTTCCCATTAAGAAACACCAGATGAAGAGAGTTCTGATTCTTTGCACAATGATACATAGGTATCCCATTTATGGGTTCGTTCCCAACATCAAAAAAAACTTCCTTCTACCGGGATGATAATAAACCCCAGTGAGACTTTCCTCTACTTGGATGACCATAAATTCCATATTACCCCACTTAGTGAATTAGAAACTATCATTTTCATAATAATGACCAAAGAATCACTATGTAGTAAATGAGAGGATACCATTGATAGAGAACCTCAAATACATAAAAATATCTCCATTGATGAAGAACCTAAAATACATAAGAATGATTCTGAATTCCCCACATGATAATAATTGATTAAAAATTTTATAGGAAACCAATTTTATTATTGGTAAATTAATAAGGATTCATTAATATATCTTAAATCTATACGAGAGTCCCAGAGTAAGAAATAATTCCCCCTAAAAGTGTGCGATGAACCTGACCTCTCGTCCCCTCGATCAAAGTGAGTTCTTGAGAATCGTAGGTTAAAAAACCTAACGAACTCATGACTTTCAAAAAAAGGTCCCTTTGCTTCCATAAATAAATCTATTGGAAACTATTATGAAATTGTGATTCCTAACCAGAACAGACGTTCTAAAAGAAACAATATAAAACCAGAAGTGAACTAATATAGTTGTTTCATAATAAAATGATTGATTTTAGAAATATAATGGTGTATTAAAATATATTATATAGTTCGCATAAAAATAGGTGATAATTTGAGAAGTTCCCTCGAATTGAGCTTATTTATTGGAAATAATTTGAGAAAGATCATTTAAAACATATTAATCCCCATAAAATAAAGAAGTATTTTGATTGGTATATATATAGCAAATTAACACATAATTGTTTAGGATTATATAAGAATAATTAAGAATTTAATTTGGATAAAGGGATAAAAAGAGAAACCCAACATAAATTGGAGGTTCAGGTCGAAAACCCTTACCTAATATCTGAATAAGTTCAACACTTGACCTTAACATCCAATATAATCAATTTAAATCCATTAATTAATTAATTCAAGACCTCCTATACATTTATATAATTTATTAAAATTATATTAATTTCATTTATGGTCTTTTTTTGAGTTATGAGATATAATTTTATTTCTTGGGAGCATTTATTTCCATGGCTTTCACAATTGGAATACTTATATATGGGTAATAATGTTCATGAAAAATGGGTATAATTATTCAAGATCATAATTAAATATTCTTAATGAAAAAACAGAATTTTAGTTGGTATTATTTATTTTTTTCAACTATGATGATGAATAATTAGATAACGTGTTAATCATAATCGTTTAGCTTAATTGTTACAGTTTTCGGTCAAAATGAACTAGTTTTCTTCTATTATTCAATATTATGTTTATAAAATGGTTAAAAACCCATAAATAAGATATAATACACATTTTATAATCTGTTTCAACCATAAAAATGGTTTCAGGACCATCCATGAAGGAGAAATTAAAGAACAAAAGTTCGTTATCTATGAAAGTTGTAAATCGGCACCTCCCAGGCGATGATTTTTTTTAAAGGAAGTAGAGATTCTAAGGAGAATGAAAATCGTCATTCCATTAACATGATATCATTATAGTATATATATGATACTATAGTTATCATGATCATTTTGATAGAGTAGGTGAGTGGAGGATAAGCAAAGAAAATAAAGTAAAATGAAATTAAAATAAAAAGGAAGAGGATTTACCTATTGAATTATCCTCCTTGAGAGCCTCCTTAAGGGAAGGGGTTTTGGTATTTTGGAAATACCAATAGATCCTGGACGTGGGGAGAGGCTAGGGAAGAGGATTTGGGTTGAATTTTTACAAGATTAAAGGCTTATAGGTGTGAGGATAATTGGTGGTGAGGGGTGGTATTTATAGTGGAAGAGAGGCGTGATTTCTCATTATTTTATTTATTATTTTATTATTTTTCTCAAGAAAAGAAACATTGATGATTACTGTGACTAAATAAATTAATAATTTAATTGAGTTCAAACCAAGGTTTCTTACATTATATAGGACTCATGAAATAGTTTATTTTTCATATAATGTGTTTATGTTGTAAATTACCATATTTTACTATTCGCTAAAAATTCATGTATTTCAGAACAATCCCAAAAAATCACCCTAACCATTTTTTGAAATTTCAAATTACAAATTGAACACCATTTTATTAAAATAGTTTTCTAAATATGATAAATTTAATTTTTATTTAAAATCATTATTTACTCAAAAAATACTATTTTAGATTTATAACTGATTTTATAACCATGTCAAAAATTAACTGAGGTCTCAAAAAATCATCCTAAGAAAAAAAAATATTGATTTATGAATAATTTTTATGAAATTGAATTTTATTTTAGATAAATTAATTAAATATAATATTGTAAGTAAATATTTATGACTTAAAAAAATAACAACACTCAAATATTAATTTTTAAAATATTCATTTACTTAATCTATGATATATTTATGCCATAATTTTATTTATAAGATAGAAAAATTTTATTTATTCTTTCATTGATGATGTTACTATTGTATTGTTCAATTTACTATTCATAACAGACACATTACTATTCCTAAGGGCATGTAACTATTTGATCGGTATAGGTTCCTTAACTTCTAGATATACCATTTATTTAATTTATTTTTCATTTATGATGTTTTTATTGTGTTCTATAAGTGATTTTATATGATCTATACTGTATGAAATAAACATAAGAAGGCAAATTTATTGATAGAGTTCTATATCCTTACATTATCCCCTACTATGAAGATTTCATCCTCAAAATTTCTATATTGTCACCCCATAAAAAGACTCAGGTAGTTCTTCATCATAATCCTCCTTATAATCCCATGAAGCCTCTTCAATTTAATGATTTTTAAAAACTACCATTACCATCCAAGTTATCAGGTTCCTCAACACTGTTTCCTTAGTGTCCTGAATCTAAATAGGCTCTTCAGAGTAAGATAAGTCAAGTTCCAATTTTATTCAATTAGAAGTGAGTACATGTGTTGGGTCTGGAATGTAATTCCTTAACAAAGAGATTTGGAACACATGATGTCCCTTAGAAAGGCTAGGTGTAATTTCCAAATGATAAGCAACAACTCTGATTCACTCTAAAATTCCAAAAGTAATAATGTACTTGGGGACCAATTTTACTTTCATCCCAAATATTATAACATAATTACCTAGAGATACATTCAAGGAAACATGGTCTCCCATTTTAAATTCCAAATACTTCCTTCGAATATCGGTATAGAACTTTGGTCTTCTTTGAGATGTTTTGATATAGGTTTTAATAGTATTTAACTTAGTTGTTGTTTCCACCACAATCTCTATCCCTATAAGCTTCCTTTCACCCACTTCATCCCAATAAGTTGGTGTATGACATCTCTTTCCATATAATGCTTCATATGAGACTATTTGATTACTTAAATGGAAACTCTTATTGTAATAAAAATACACTAAAGGTAAATAATAATCCCACATACCTTGAAAGTAAAGTGAGAATGATCACAACATGTATTCTAAAGTTAGGATCATCCTTTCTGATTGCCTGTCAGATTGAGGGTGATAATTAGTACTCAAATGAAGCTCAATATGCAATACATTCCGGATAATTTTCTAGAATTTTGATGTAAATTATAGATCATGATCAGAAAAAATTGAGATAGGTTCTCTATGAAGTCTTACAACTTCATTAATATATTTTCGTGCAAGGGATCTAGTGGAAAATCCTCCCTTATAGTGAGGAAATGTGCATATTTGTAAATTCAATCAACAATCACCCATATTGTATCATTATTTCTTGGGATTTTTGGTAATAAAGTGAAAAAATACATAGTGATGTCTTCCCATTTCCATGTTAGAATAGGCAGGGGTTGGATGACACCTCTAGGATATTGTCTTTCAGCCTTCACCTGTTCAAAAACTAAACATTTTGATACATAATCATAAATTTCCTTGTTCATATTATCCCACCAAAAATTATCCATTAGATTATTATACATATTAGTGATACCATGTTTTATAGAGAAATTTGAGCTATGGGAATCATCTACAAACTCCTTTTTTATCTTGGGTATAGAGGGAACACATAGCCTCCTCCCAAATTTCAGAATTCCATCCTCACACATGAAACCTGGAAGCATCCCATCATTAACAACTTTAGTTTCCAATTGAAGATTCTTTTTATTATACTAAGAACTTTTAATTATTTCAAATAAATGTGGTTGGGAAACCAGTTGAAACAATAATGATGTTTCTCCTTCCTTGACAATTCCCGTATCAATCATTAGTAGATCCATGTACTCATGATCTTTTTCAATCCTCATTTTTATTTGAACTCTATGATCCTTCCTACTTGAAGCATCTTCTACCTTATTTTCATTCCCTGGGTGGTAGTGTATTGAAAAATCATAATCCTTGAGTATCTTGAGCCATTTCCTTTTCCTCATGTTGAGTTATTTTTGTTAAAAGATATATTTCATGCTATTTTAAATTATATATATCTCACATAATTCACCATAGAGATATTGTCTCCATATCTTTTGAGAAACAATAACATTTTATAACTCAATATCACGAGTTTTATTGGTATGTTTATGAGTTTTTAACCGCCTTGATGCATAGGAAATGACTCTTTGATTCTTCTTAAAGACATAACCAAGTACTTTCTTTAACACATCACTATAAATCACAAACCCACCATTTCCCAAGGGTGGAGTCGGGATTGGTGCATTCACCAATATCCACTTTAATTATTCAAAACATTCTTCACGTTCTTTTATCTATATAAACTTAACCACTTTTCGAGTAATCTTGGTAAACATGTTCACTAATTGGGTGATATTTTGAATGAAATTCCAATAATAACATACTAAACCAATAAAAATACATACCTAGGTTATGTTCATTGGTGTTGGGAATTCATGAAACACCATTTTATTCATAGGATCAGATAAAAGTTTATCCTTAGAAACAATATGGACATGAAAAGAAACTATTTAAATCCATAATTCACACTTTCTAAACATACCATATAACTTTTTCCTTATAAGATCCTTCAAAATAATGCTCAAGTGATTCTCATGATCTTAGTAGATTTTGGAGTATACAAATATATCATTAATAAATATGACAACAAATTCATCACGATATTCCTTGGAAACCCTATTCATTAGATCCATGAAAATATAGGAGTCATTAGTCATTACAAAACATATTAACAAAAACTCATAATTCCAATATATGGTTTTAAATGTTGTCTTTGGAATATCTTCTTTCTTCACACACAACTAATGATATCCAAATTGAAGTTCAATCTCCGAAAAGTATTGAGCTCCGTGAAGTTTATCAAATAGATCATCAATGTAAGGTTGGGTAAAATTGATTTTTATGGTAATAAAATTGATTTCTATATAATTAATGCACAACCTCATGGATATATCTTTGTTCTTGAAAAAGAGGAAATGGGATCCCCTTTGAGAAGAACTAGGGAAAATAAATACTTTATAACTCACTTAATCTATTTCTTTCTTCAGTTCAACTAATTAAATATTGTCTATTCAATAAGGTGTCTATTTTTAATGGTCTTGAACTGGGAATTAAATCAATAGAGAAATCAACATCCTACTTTAGAGGATGTTCAGGTAAATCCTCTAGAAATACATTAATCTATTCTTTCATAATAGGTAAATTCCTAATTTAATGATTTATTTCCCCACCCATATATATTTATTTCTAATCCCCCCCAATAATTTCATTTAGTAGAGCTACTGGAGTGGATATAGATAAAAATCATATGGTGTGGTTTCTACTCTAAAATAAGGTATTTTACATTAATCTAAAAAATTATAACTTTATTCTTCTTGAAATATATTTTCACACAATAATTTTAAAGCCAATCAATAGTGAGTATTATATCAAAATAAATCATGGGTATGATGATAAGTTTAGTTAATAAAGCATGTTTATGTGTCATAAAGGGGATAAATAGACCCATACTTATTGCAATGATACTTCCCTAATGAGTTTTGACTGACAACCCATTATTTAATCCAAAGGGAAATGGATAATTTTCTTCGAAATATGGGAAGATTTAAAAGAATGTGATTATCTAGAATCAAATAAATAATGGATAAGTTTGATGAAATGATTATATTACTTACCACCACATAATTATGAACTTCAACCTTAGTAGTTGTGACTACATAAGATTGACATTTCTCCCTTGGCCTTCTTTGGGGAATATTTTCTTGATTATTAGGAAAATCCTTTTTATAATGTCTCATATCTTTGAAATTGTATAATTGAACATAGGTAGCATCTCTATTTCCGGTAAAATCATGGGCTTGGTGGAATATTCCTCCACACCTATAAAAAACACACATACCCTTCAGGAAAGTACCTAGGTGTTTCTCCCCACAATTATCACATGATGGAAAATCAATTCTTCCCTTCTTCCCCTTTTACTTATTTCCATTTTCAGACTAATCAATAACCCTATTCTTCTCCTTCACTCTATTAAATTCATAAGACATAGAGAATTATTTTTCTATCTCTATAGAACATGGGACTATATATTTATATGATAAAAAATTTTGGGAGATCAGCACCCTTGGGAGGAATGTTTTTAAATAATCAAAGAATTGATCAACCTTGCTCCTTGGATTATGTATGTAGTCCACAACATGCCTTGATAATATTATAAATTTTTCTTCATAATTGGAAACATTTTAATCTTCTTTATTTCTAGGACTCAACAATTTCCTCTCTATATCTACTCGCTTTTCATGAGGAAAATATTTTCCAAGGAAAATTTCCTTAAAATCATTCCACTCCATATTTGAGATTTCATCATCCTCATTTGTGTTTTGGATTAATGAACACACTAATCTACATCTCAAGAGATATGATAAACTACTATGATAAACTTCTCCCTTTTATTACTTCCCAAAGAGAGAAATATCTTCTACATAGAAATTATCCACTACTCAACTATAAATATATTTGTATCCCCATTTAATGATCAAGGATGTTGTCACATAAAGTCATCTAACATTTCTACTCCATGTTGTGGATCAAAATGCTCCGTAAGGGTAAGGTTATTTTTCATAACCTGAGTGAGATATCCCAGTATAATTATAAGTTACTCAGAACCAATCACAACTCCAATACCAACATAATTATCTTACATAAGAGGGAAATCCATATATGGTATACATGCGTTCATGTGGTTTCCATTCCTTCCACTAGGTTCCATTTCATGATAATTTATTACACTAAATTAGTTTATGAATCATAATGTATAATATCAAACTACAAAAACACTTAACATAAATTGAAATGTTATGCATGTCTAATCTCATAATAATAAGTATAGTTTTTTATGAACATATTTATATTTAAATCCTTGATAATGGGTTGTAAAGAAAATTTGAATTATCCAAATCATATCCCCTTGGAGTGTCAAACCAGGTTCATAGTAAGGCCCGTTGTCGTGTACTAGGTTACCCTATGTCAGTCCTAGGACACATTGTCATAGCCCTTACCTCTATGTACATCTATCCCAGAACCACGTACACATGTAGCATCCATAAAGTGATATATTTCTATGAAGATCCACATAATCTATACTTTACCAAAATTCCAGGATGTTCTTCTATTATTAACCTTAAATATGATCATATGTTTATTTTCCCTAATCTCTGTTTTATAAATCTAGTTTCAAAGGTTTCTACTAAACTTCCTCTAATACCAACTGTGAAGACTTCGGCCTCAATTGCTTATAAATGGTTCTTTTTTATTACATTGTCATATAATAAATTAATTCACATCCCAAAGGAATTAATTGTTTAGTATCATTGGAATACTAGATACATATATAATAGTTTCATTACAACTTAAAATGATGTACAACATAGTAACTATATTGGAAACAATAATAAACTTCTAGATTATCCTCACAAGTCATTCTTAATAATAAATCTTAATGATCTAGGAAAAAATAAAACATAATATATAGGTAAGATGATATTCTTAGTAAGGATATGTAATACAATGAAATCACAAATATAAATCATGGTGAATAACTAAAAGTACACATGCCATTAAAAGTTAACTTGGGCATAAAATGGAAGGAATTAAAAACTAATAATACCATAATAAAACATAACAATGGATATTATAATAGTCGAATAATCACATGGACAAATAATTACTAGATTCATAATGTGGGAATTCATAATGCTAGATATCATAATCATACCATCAAGGCCTCATCCAAAACACCATACATAATGGGTAAAAACCAATGCTAGTTTATCTCATTAGACCTCCTGACGAATCGAGGGGCTATATAGGGACCAAAATATCACATAATAAGTCTAATTTTTTCCTTATATGAACGTGGAGAAAAATAATAAACATATAAATTCATATTGAAACTAACATAAGAAATGTAAATAACGTTCCCCTATAAATAATCATAAACACTAACTATTCGGAGTAATATGGTGAATGGTATCAATATAGCACATCCACATTCAAACTAATCATAAAAAATTAAATAAAATATGGTAGATGATATCATAAATTATTAATACTAATTAATCTTAATAATTAATAAGAGTGTTGAAATATATGGAAATACTCTTATAAAATAATCGAGTAATACTAGAGTGAAATACTCTTTTACTTTGTAAAGAAGAGTTATTTTGAAATAATCTTTGTGTAGAACCATAATTTACCAAATATATATTTTTTATAATACAATGAGTTATTTTTAAATAATTATTTTTGATTAAATTAGATTATATAGTGTACTTAAAAATAGGTAAAAATTTGAGAAGTTCCCCTAAATCAGGCTTGTTTATCGTGAAGAATTTGAGAAATATCATTTAAAACATGTAACTACCCATTAAATAAAGAAGTATTATGTTTGGTAAATTTATATAGAACATTAAAATATAAGTTTTTATGAGTACTTAAGAATAATTATTAATTTAATTGGGATAAAGATAGAAAAAGTGTAACCCGAAAGAAATTGGAGGTTTGGGTAGAAAACCCTTACCTTATGTCTAAATGTGTTCGGTACTTGAACTGAACATCCTAGAAAATAAAATTAAATCCATTAATTTGTTAATTAGGAACCTAGTATACATTTATTTTATTTATTATAATTTTATTAAGTTCATTTGTGTAATGTTTGATGAGTTATAAGATACATTTTTGTTGCTCAGGAGTGTTTGTTTCCTTGGTTTTCACAATAGGTATACTGGTATATGATTAACGTGGTTCATGAAAAGTGGATATAACTCACTAGAATTGTAATTACATTCCATTAATTGAATATTAATTCTTATAATTGTTTATTATTTTTCCATATATGATGATTAACTATTATATAACATATTAATGTTAATTATTTAGCTTAATTTTAGCGGTTTTCCGATCACAATGAACTAGTTTTGTTATATTATTTAATATTATTTATATAAAATGGTTAAAGAACCTTAAATAAGATATAATAAATATTTTATAATCTGGTTCAACCATAAAAATGATTTCATGACCATACATGAAGAATAATTTTGTAAACTATTGTTCGTCATCCACCAAGGTTGTAAATAGGCACCTCCCGGACGATGATTTCGTTTATAAAATAAAATAGAGAGAGTAATGAGATTTATAATGGATATAACCTTAAAATGATATCATTAAAATATATATATTATACTATATTTATCATTATCATTTGGATAAAGTAGGTGAGGAAAGAATAAAAAAATAAAATAAATTGAAATGAAATTAAAAAGAAAAAGGATGAGGATTTACCTATTGAATTATGCTCCTTGAGAACCTCCTTGGGGGAAGAGGTTTTGGTATTTTGGAAAGACCAGGAGATCATGGATGTTGGTATAGACTAGGGAAGAGGATTTGGGAATAATTTTTACAATATTTAAGACTTAGAAGTGTGAGGAGAAGTGGTGTTGAGGGGTGGTATTTATAGTAGAGGAGAGGGGTGATTTCTCATTATTTTATTCATTATTTTATTATTTTTCTCAATACAAGAAATAGTGTGGATTATTTTGACTAAATATAGTAAAAAGTTCTTTGAGTTATTACCAATTTTTATTACATCATTTATGACCCACAGAATAGTGTATTTAGCTTATAATGTATTTATATTGTAAATTATCATATTTTACTATTTACAAAAAATTCAAGTATTTTAGAAAAATAAAAAATAGTCCTAACCATTTTTTAATGTGTATATTTCAAAAATGAACATCATTTTATTAAAATAATTTTATAAATATGATAAAGTTAATTTTTCATTAAAATTATTATTTAATCAATAAATAATGTTTTTAATTTACAATTGATTTTAGAAGCCTTTAAAAAATTAACTAAGGTCCCATTAAATTATCCTTAAATCATAAGATATCAAAATAATGATTTAAGAATAATTTTTAGGATAATGAGGTTGGATTTAAATCATTATATTAATTATAATTCTATAATGAAATATTTATGACTTACAAAAATACCAACACTTAAATATTAATTTTCAAAATATTAGTTTACATACACTATAATACAATTATATCATAATTTAATTTATAATATTGCCAAATTTTAGTTGTAATTTTAGTTTTGAGGTTACTATTCTATTGGCCGGTTCACTATTCATAATTTTCACATTATTATTCTTAAGGACATGTTACTATATTATCGATATATGTTCCTTAACATCTAGAAATACCTCTTATTTCATTAGTTTTTAATTTATGATATTTGTATTGTGTTATATAAGCGATTTCAGGTGATCTTTACTATATGAAATAATCACAATAAGGGAAATTTCATTGATATAGTTCTAGGTCATTATAGTTAATAAAAAAAGATAAGGTTTAAAAATTAAAAGGACTAGTATAAAATATATTGGTTTGAAATGAATATTTTTTTTCATTTTCCAAATGTGTTTTTTGTGAATTTTCCTAAAAAAATAATGGAAATAATATTTTTTAACTTATATGGCATGAATAGATTATTCTAATTTCAGGATTCCTTAATCCCTTGGAACATACGTTTCAATATCACAAGGTTCTTTTCAAATAATTTTTTTCATGTATACTTTTTTGGCTCTTTAAAAAAACTATTTCATAAAGTAAAGGATATAATCCTCAATAATTATTTCAAGTTAGCTTTAAAAAATCATTTTCCATCTAAGATGAAATTATTTTCCATTACTTATGCTTTATTGGGGATATGAACTAAGGATTCCATTCTTATTCACTATATTAATTTTTATGTTTATGGTGGAATGATATTTATGAAACATATTTCTTTTCCACGAGTTATTTTATGAAGAACTATTTATGAAATTAATTTCTTTATATGGGTTCTGAGATGGTGAATCATTTATGGTTTTATGGCCCACGTGTGTATAGTTTTCAATAAGTGAATGATTGGAACTATATCTCCCTTAAATGTATTTAGTAATTAATTACATCTAATGAGAGAGTTAGGGAAAACAATTGGATGTTCTTGATATGTGATGAGAAATAAGCCGATCTACTTGATTCGTAATGGGAAACAAGTTTATGTGCTTGATCAATTAAGGTAAATGGGTGATAAGCCCTAATATGAGAGTCTTGGTAATTAAACATGACATATGAAATGTTTTTCTATACTTATGAATATTCCAAAAAAATTTGGATTGAAATTATGGTTCATGATTGAGTTTTAATGATGTTTCATCTTTATGAATCATGGCTTCTAAAATGTTAATGTTTTATTCCATGAATTGTGTTAATGATCCATGAAATGTTGGTTATAAAAATTGTATGTTATAATCATTTTCAAATATCCATATTTCATATATTATGTTTTCATAAGATAATAAATAAATATATTCCATGTTTACCCTTACTAATCTTACTATCTCACTGTTTTTTTATGTTTCCTTTTCACAAGGAAGGATGAATGTTTTTAAGTAGGGTTAAGAAATGAGAAGATCTTTTGGAAAAAATTGAAGATATTTCACCAGAATATAAGGTTTATTTCCAGGTTTCCCAATTTACTAAACAATTACGGTCCTCAGGAATGTGTTTGTGTAATGTAATAACTATTCATCTAATAGAAGATGTTATATCCATGCATGAAAATCTTGGTTCATTATAGTTGGTATAAGAGGAAATGTTTAGTCATCCTTTGGAAACTAGGGTGAGAAATCCTTAGAATGGTTCCTAAGGATAATTCTATGTATAGTTTATAATCTTAGTGTTTTCATAATGATCATCAATAACCAATGAATGAACCTAATTTTCTATATTGACAAGTTTTAAGTAATCTCTCTTGATTATGTGGTTCAACTACTATGATAATTTGTTTTCACACTATTCTTTCTAGTTTTAGTTAATGGATGGAACATAAAGAAATCACATTAATGATGAATACAATGGGAAATGTAATGATTGTCGTCCTGAGAAACTAAATGTTATAGAAGCATGAATGAAAAATATTTTTTTATGATCACACAACATTCTCAAGATATGAATCATAATGGACTTCCAAATGACCAAAGATAGGAACACAATTTTATTGATTCCTTCATGAGGGAGCATCCACCTTATTTCAGTGGGTTTTCTGATCCACTAGTGGTTGAGTAATAGATTGGTACCACTGAAAAGATATTTTTGGTTCTCTAATGTTCAAAATATGAGAAATTCATTTTGTATGTCTATCGTCTGTAAGGTGAATTAGATAAATGGTAGAATATTATGAATAATTCAAGGAAACATGATGAAATTGACTCATGGAATGGGATAAGTTCAACACATTATTTATCAATAAGTACCTTCCTTATATTATTTATGCAAAAATAAAATAGAAATACCATGAGTTAAAGAAAAAGGATGATGAATCTATTATAACTTATGATGAAAAAAGTACAAGACTTGTGAGGTATGCTTCTAGGAATATTAAACAACCTGAAATTAAGGTTGACCAAATCATAAGTGTCTTAAAACCAAGTATTTTAAGGGAATTAACCATAAGAGACATTAGTATCTATGAATAAATTGTTCAATGTTCACTCAAAGTAGAAATGGAAATTAGATATACCCGCCATTCCCAGGGTTTTGATATGAAAATAAAGATCGATTCTCAAGAAAACTCAAAAAAATCCCAAGGTGGAAAGAAATTACAACCATCTACATGCCAGACATGTGGGAAAAAATATCAATGGATTTTTTTAATAGTAATGATAGGGGTATTAAATGTGTAAAGGAATTATATAATGGACATGAATGTCAAAATTTTATGAATAGTCTGGTCAATGAAATAGAGGGAAAGAGTATAAAAACTAATGCACCTCACCAACTTTAGTGATATAAGTGTAAATAAAATAGACATTATACTAACCACTGGAGAAATTAAAGGGTTAAAAATGATGATCGACATTTGAAACATCTTAAATCCAAAGGAAAAAGGAAATCACATGTGATCTTGATTTTTAATGTGGAGTATGATAATAAAGATGTGGAATTGTTGAGTGTTTATGTAATGAAATTCAAGAATAATACTGTAGAATTACATTTATGGTATTATAGAATAATACAACATCTATATATTGGTCAAAATTATATTTTTCTTAAGTATTTATGTGTTTATGAAGGATGGTGTTGTTAACCATTAAAAGTGCGTGAGATGGTAATATGATATTTTTGGAAATGACATGATTAAGTGAAGGATAACCCTTAATATGTGTAAGATGTTGGGATAATGATATACAATTATGTTTCATTGTGATAAAATAAATTTTATATGATCAATGAACTTGGGATTTAGATGATGATAAGGTGTTTTATGATACTATGGATTTATTTTATAATATTTTTGGATTTATGGTATGAGGGAAGAGTTATTTTTTTGAATGAATGCATATTTTCACTGAGGATTTATTATAATTCATGTTATTACTATGTTTCAGTAGAATAAGTGATGAAGGTATTCACATGTTTGGTATGTGAAATTAAAAGGGTAATTTATTATATTTGAGGGATTAATGTTAAGCTGATTTTTAGAAATTTAGTGACATTTTATCAAAAATTGTGCATTTTTATCTTTTGTAAGTGCCAAATGGTTAACCATTTTTTGAAAAGGATTATACTGACCTTTGAATAATGTTTTAGAGATTAATGTTTCATAATATTAATAGTTATGAATATTGGATAAAATATGCTAACCATTTCATTATGATGGTAACTTGTGACATAAGAAATTAATTATCATCCCATTATAGATCATATAATCCACCACTTCTTTAGGAATTACAATTTCAACTTCATGTTTTCATGGAAGAAATGATGTAGTGGAATTTGATCAAGGAACGATGAATGATGAGGTTTTCCTAAAATCATGTAAATATATATTCTCATGAAAATTATTCAACTTTTGGAAAAGGGTGTTGAAATAATATTTTTTCATGTTATAATCATTTTCAATGATATCAATGACCATTTTCAATCCTCTTTGGATTATGGTTTTGTGGTCGTTAACATTATTTTTAACATGTTCATTATCACTATCCATCAGAATTGATAGTTAGTTTTCTCTTCTATATCTATGTTTTCACTTTTCACAAATGTTAAACTGCGTGAAAACCATGTTATGTGTAACTTTGAGAAACCATTATGTTATCACCATTATTTTTTAAAGGAATTTTTAGTATTCATTCTTATGATGTGGATTTCTATGACCTCGAATTAAAAATTTGATGACCCCAAACAATTTCAAGGGAGAAATTCATTTTAAGGGTGGTATAATGTAAGAACCTATGATTTTTATCAAATATTCTTTTTAAATAATCTTATTTCTTTGATACCTTGTGTTCCGTGCTGAACCATGTTAAACTTGCACTACATGCAAGATCGACTAACCTTGCATTACATGTAACACTAGGTTTCTATGAACCATAATTTTATTATTGTAATTATTTAAAAAATTAAATTACATCCAATCCATTATAATGACAGGTTTAAATAGTGTTAAAAAAATTATGAAAATATTTTTTACACATTTATATATAATTAATTATTTTTTGATCGATTAATTATATAGGAAAAATAAACATTTGAATATAAAAGGTACCGATAAATAAATAATCACTATTTTTAGATTATATTAATGAAATATATATGTGTGTGTGTGTATATATAATAGTCAATCAAATGTTTAACATTCATTTTATGTGTTATCTCGACATAATAAAACTAGTTTTTTTCTTAAAAACTATATTTTTTTCTAATGGAAAATTCATCGACTTTCGGTAGCACACTTGTTTTAAAATTAAATTTTAAATTTTTTAAAAATTATATATTATAAAATAAACTTATTCTTTGAAATACGGATTTACGTTTTCTTAATTTTTTGTATTTTTCGGATAAGTATCTTGTTTTGATGAATAATGAAAAATAATAAATTGTAATTGAAAAAAAAGATTTATGTAAAAAATTAATAGTTTTAAATAATATTTTTATTAGTATTAAAGTATAATTAGATAAATTTTATATAATTTAATCCATTTAGGCTATTCTAATCATTTTTACATTGAATTTTTATATAAAAACATTTCAATCTTTTGATCATTTTTAATTTAAAAACAAATTTTCTCACCCCCATCCATATGAATAATTTTAAAATAATTATATCTATTTATATGTTTTTAATTTAGAAAAATGAATTAAATAAGTGTGATAATAATTTTTTTAAATAGATCCCTTATATTTTTGGACAATATGAATATTAACTTTAGTAATTTTTATTACCACGGTTAAGGGTAAATCTGATAATTGAGGGTAAAAGTAATATTATAAAAACTATAAAATTACTCTAATATTTTTTCAAATGTTATTGGATAAATTTAATTATACCATTTAAATATAATTTTAAAAATTTAATAATTTAATGCACACTTTTCTATGAAAATGGCATGGATATTATTAAAATTAAAGAGAGTGACAAAATGTCACACAATTATTTTAAAAAGTATATTACTTTTAATATGTAGTTAAATAGAAGATATGATAGAGTGAATATATAATTATGACATATAAAATGTTTTTATACATCATAAAATTTCATTTTTAATTTTTATTGGAGAAATAATTTACTTAAATAACTACACAATGATGATGCATTATTTATTCAACTAATGAAAAACATAATTAAGTGATATTAAATATATTAACATAAATATAATATTATTTACATAAGGTTATCCAATAATTTTATCGTTTAATATGACATAATATGGGTTTATTAAATGAATTTTTTGAATTTATCTTTATTGATTTTCATAGAGTCAATTCAATGAATAGTGTCATAATTGACACTAATGATATTGTTTGAAAATAATTTATTATTAAATTATTTAGAAAGCATAAAAATAAAAAATAAATACAAAGTGGATAAATTATGGTCTAAAATAACATAAATTTATGATTTATTATTCAATTTACACATTCTAAGTAAAATTATTCATCTTTTAATATTGAAAATTTTGATAACATAGTTAAAAATAAAATAGGTTAACTAAGGGTTAATAAAAAAGATAAGGTTTAAAATTACAAAAAACACATCTCTAAAATCTAATGGTCTATAGTATTACCACCATATAACATATTATCTTCAAATAAATTCCAATTTTTAGGTATTTTAATTGAGATTTAATTTATTTATATATATTCTTTTGAGAAATTCCGAAAGTTCCCTTCACCTTTATTACAAAAAGAAAACTTTCCCCCTCATCCCATTTCACCACATTGAGTTAACTATATCGATAAAAATATGATTTTTTTTTTCAACATCCTTATCCACATTAAATAGTTTTTTTCTTCCAAATGGACCAAATCTAGATTCTTTTATTGGATATCTAAAGGTGCTCTGTCGAAGTGGAGGTAATCATTCTATCAGATCACTCCACTTTTCTAATTTTCTATACATCAGATAAATCTATGTTATATGTGGTAAAATAATAACTTAAGAATACTAAATATTCTGAAAAATTATAATGATTCTTTAATACACCATTATAAATCCCCATTCCCATTTAATAAGAAGTGAAAGTATCGCTCTTGCATATGTACAACTTACCATCTCCACATACGGATACAATTCATTTTCCATCATCATATTTTATGAGTGGTAATTATGATGGGTTTAATGTTTATAAATGGAATTTATAAAATAATTATACTTATTTAATGATGATATCATATCTACCTCTTTACCATCTAATCTTTTGGGAAATGATAATGTCACTCATACGTACGTATGGCTTACAATCTACATGATGCGATTTGATTCATTTTTCTTATATATTTCACATTAATGGTAATAAAGATGAGTTTTTGTATATATATGATATATATAACATAAAAATAATTATTTAATGATAATATATCATGTAATTTTCTTTCTTTTAACATGAAAAAATGAAAACAACGTTCTTGCTTACGTACGACCTACCTTCTCTAGGAATAGTGTATTTTATTTTCTACCTATATATTTTATAAATAAATATTAATACACGTGTACTAAATATATATATGATATTTATATCATGTTTATCATTATTTATATGATTATATCATAATATATATAATAGGACCAAGGATAAGAAGTCAATATATGCATGAAAAACAAAGTGGTTATTACCAATAACATAATAATAAATTAAAATTGTTAATAAAAAAGTAATATAAAGTCATAAGTAAATAATATATGATATTATATATATGAATATGGTTTTTTATATTTATAATAAACTTATATTTATTATATAGGAGTCATGAATGTATATGATGTAATTCAAGACTTAAGTTAAGGGATTTTTTATCACTTTTATTTTTGTGGCACACATGTTTTATATACTAATTATTTCTAATGTATGGTGTATAAATGGCACATGAATTTATTTTATGATTCTTATCTTTAGTATTATGGTATTTTTAGGTCTATATGATTTTATTTATTTCATGGCTAATATGATAAAAATGATTATAAAGTTGTTTGTGTTAAATTCACAATATTATCATTATTTCGGATTGATTATAAGTAAGTATCTACTAGGAATATATATCTTCCATATTTATGTTTCTTAAAAATGTTTTCCAAAATATTCTTTCTATTATTCAATAATTTTATATTTATTTTTTACACATGTTTTAATTTTTAATAAATGGTTTCAAAGTAATATTTTCATTCTTTTCCCAATGAGTTTCTTTGTAACTTTTCTAGAAAACAAATGAAAAGAATGTTTTTTAAATTATATGCTTGAATGTATTTTTTCTGCTTTTATGAAACCATAATTCCTTTAATCTTCCTTGAAAATATTAAAAGGCTGTTTTGAAATAAATTTATTTCCTTTATAATTTCACGGATTATTAAAAAAATTATTTTACAAATGATATGATATTTGTCTCACAAATTATTTCAAGTGATCTTTATAAAAATCAATTTTTTAAATATGATGAAATTATTTTCTATCAATTTTGATTTAATAGGGATATAAAACAAGGATATCATTTTTATTATTTCTATAAATGGTTTATTATTATGATGAAATGATATTTATAAAACCTAGTTCTTTTTAATGAGTTATGTTGTGATGAAGTGTTAATGAAACTCATTTTTTTACATAGGTTCTAATATGGTGAATGATTTATTACTATGAGGAACACATAAATATATATTTTATTAAGTGATGGGTAGGACCTATATCTCCCTCAAATGAGTTGGGTAATGAATTATATATCATGATATAGTTCAGGGAATCAAGTCAATATGATTGATCAGTGATGGGAAACAAGTAGATGCACATGGTTCGTGATGGGAAACATTTCAATGTGATTGATCCATTATAATATATGGTTGATTATTATAAGAGTCTTGGAATTTGGCCTTCAAATTTGAAATATTTATCTATACTTATGATGAATCCATACACTTTTCTAATTGAATTAAGTGTTCATGATTGAGTTATGAAAAAGTTTCATTCTTAATATTTGTGTCCTCTAAATTGTTAAATTTTTATTCCATGACTCATTTTTATGATCCTTGGAAGGTTGGGTATGAACTTCGTATGTTACGATCATCATCACATACCCATATTTCTTATCTTATACTTTTATAAGATAATAAATTGATATATTCCATTTTTACCATTACCGTGTATCTGAGATCACCATTTAATTATATTTCCTTCCCCTATGTTATGAAGAAAGGTTTTAATTAGGTGTACTAAAGGGGAAGATCTATATGGGAAACATTGAATATCTTTCAACAGAATAAAAATTTGTGTTCCAAGTGTCCAAATGCACTAAAATAATATAGTCCCTGGGCATGTGTTTGTATAATTTAATGAATATTAATCTAAAAAAATGTAATTCCCCATGGGTGTATCCTGATTGTTATGTCGTTGAGTGGTCTTATGGGTGGTCTTAGGTTTGAGACTCCATAAGTACTTATAGGTGCGGTAGATTTCCTCCTTTAAATTTATTCCCCCCTCCAAAAATATTTTAATCTAAAGGAAGATTTAATATCCATGTATGAAAATACTGGGTCGTTATATTTAATTTAAATACCATTCTTGAACTCACTGAAAAATTATTAGAGGAGAAGAACCATACTGATCAACTGAACATGATTAGTGATTGATTTACTTCACACTTTCTTTTAACTCTTCACTCACTCTATTTAATTTTACATTTGAGTTATTATTGTGGTTTTTTATTATATAATAAACTTCCCCTACTAATTAAATAAGAGTACTTAGATACTCTATCTCTTTATTTATCCATATTTCTTATCCCATTTATAATTTTGGAATAGATTGGGCTTTCCAAGACTTCCCTATGTTTGGTTGTAACAACCTCGTCTAAGTTATATATTAACATACTTTATATAGGTTATTTATTAGTTTATTTCTATTAATAAACATTCTTACCAGTGAAGTAATTTCAATTAGTGAGGATAAAGTTTTGAATTTGAACTGAACTACTTTATTAAAATTCCTACAATGGAAGTTAATTTTTTGATTTTACTAATTTTTTCAAATTCACTCAAAAATTATTCTAAACCATTTTATTTCTTCTAAGTTTCTTTTAAAACAATGTTCGAAAAATAAAATATGATAGTTTGAATCTATAAATTTGTTATATTTATATATAATGTGTTTACTTTATGTATAATAATTTCAAATTCTAATGTAATTTTATTTATTTTAAATAGATATTGATCATACGTTCCGGAAATTATTTCAATGTATCAAATTAAAAATATAAATTTTACTTTTTAACTTGAACATATTTTAAACTAAGGGGTTATTAAAATTATAATTTTCAAAAAAACTGGACAAAGAAATGGGAAGTTCAATTCCCCCCCTGCCCGAGCTTTCTAGTTGGGCCAACATTTGTTTTCAGAGAATATTCATTAAGGAACTCTATTTTTACTTATTTTCCATATTAATTTATTTTTCTCATTTATCAAGTCCGAAGGAAAGTATCATAATTTTTCTATATTTTTTCCTATCATATTATGGATTCTAGAACTGGATTTCATGTAAATAATCAACCTAACTTCTTTAATAGACAAGACTATGCTCTATGGAAAATTAAAATAAAAAATTCCCCTTAAATCATGGGATTTGATATTTAGGGAATAACTGAAGATACTTTTGAAAAACCCTAAATTCTTAGAAAATATAGTATTATTAATAATAAATATATGTACAAATTTAATTGAAAATATATGAATTATTTATTTTATACATTATGTACATATTAATTTCATCACAAATCTTCATATGTTATTAATTTTGAAATCTGGGATAATTTTTTAATTTCTCATAAAGGAGCCTAAAATGACAATGAAATGTACATAAACACATATACAATATAATATCATTCTTTTAAGATAATAAATTATGAAACTATATATTAATAATATTATATATTCAATGATATCCATGAAACAATGATTTTACTTGGACAACCTATGGATGAAAAAAATAAACTACTAAGAATATTGTAGTTTCTATATAAAATATAAACAAGTAAAACAATATTAATCAAAGAATAATTTGACATCAGTAAATTATAAATCAATAAACTAATTTTAAAACTAATGATTTATGGATATAAACTTAGATAATATAACTAATATGTTCAAATAAAGTCAAAAACTATTTCATTAATGATTTCTATGTCTAAGTAAATTGAAGTAATCAATGATTAATCAAGTCTAAGTGAATCATACTCTGAAAGGGATGAAGAGATAAGTCATCTAGACAAGAGATTTTAGAAATTCTACAAGAATAAAAAGTTATTAATAAAATCAAACTAAAATAGAAAATATAAATAATTGAATGTGGAAAAAATAAAATCCATCATTAGAAATTACTTACTAATAGTTTAAAAGAAATAGTTCAAATAAAATTTTACTACCCATAGATAAAGAATAAAAAGATATATGATGATATAGAATATAAAACAAAGAAACTAATAAAGGAAACATTAAGTGATTTATAGGATAGATCCATTTATTCTTATTGTTATATGGGTGACGCATGTGAAAGAGAACATTTTAATTTTATGGCCATTAAATCGAAGATAACTACTGCTACTTCTACTTTCTCTAAAAATTAATTCCAAGTGGAATATAAAATGTCAGTTAAATAATTATTTTAACCTTTTAATTATTTAAGATACTATAAATTAATTCAAATATAAATATAAGAACCCAAATAAGTTTTACTATTTATATGCTTCTGATAAAAGTGATATTTATACTGAAAAAATAAACAATTTCAATATTTAAAATGATCACATAGATTTGAGATTGAAAATTGTATAAATAATAAAATATTTATATTATTTTACCTACGGAAAAAATAAATTTCATATAATATTACGAATTCAAAAATAAATTAAATTATGAACATTTAAAAGACATCTTTTTGGGTAGCAAAAGAATCTCCACAGAAAATGCTCTGTTCTTAGTTATAAATATAATAAAATAATTTATGAGGTTAAAAGAACTTAGGATTATGAAAAAACTATCATTTTTTTGGACCTAATAAGAACTTATTATCAAAATAATTTATTCTCTTATAAAAAAGCATGTAAAATAGATTTTGATTCCAAAATTATTTTTTATTAACTATTCTTGACCAATGAAATTTTGGGTGAAAAAATCATTTTTTGGTTTCTTATCTAGAAAAAATTCACGAATAGATCTAATAAAAGTATTTGGAATCAAGATTTTGGATGTTCTAGACAACTTATTCTAGTATAATCATGCTTTATTAATCTGGTAAATTTTAATGGTGGACATGTCACTTTTGGTAAAAATGAAATGAAAAAAAACTCTCTTTGGATAAATCATTGACTATGAAAAGATTATCATTTCTAAAGTTTTTTAGGGTTTAAAATATAATATTCGTAGTATTTATTAGTTTTTGATTATAATTATCTTGTTAAATATGAAAATAATTTATGTTATATTTATGATTCTAAGAATGATTCAGATTTTGATGTATCGAGAAATGATAATTTTTATACAGCAAATTTGGATGCTTCTTTTTTTCTCAAAATGTTGCTTGTTTATATTCTATTCATTTATAATTCTGGTTGAATTATAGGATACTAGGTCTCTATAATATACTATCACTTAAGATTCTAGTTAGAATGGTTTTGTTTAAATATCTTCTAAAACATTAATTCCCGAAAAGAAAAGTGTGAAATCCCAATCAAAATGGAAAGAAACACATAATTAATTTCTAACCAAATAAAGAGGTGTCTACCTCTAAACCCCTAGAACTAGATCTCATTGTTTTTTTTAACCTTATAGATTTTCATAAATAGTTGGAAAAAATATAGTTATATTATTTTTTATGTCTTTTTAAGATTCACATAGGTATTTTTCTAAGATCACAAAATTGAATCTTCTTTCAATTTTAAAAATTATGAAAAATATATTGAAAAAGAAAGTGAAATTACCACTAAAAGAATAATAATTGAGCATGATTATAAATTTTAGAGTCAATAAATTGATAATATATTTTCATAACATGGATATATCACAATTTATATATACCATAAACACATTTACAAAATTGGGTTATTGAAATGGGAAATAGAACTCTCCATGAGATTTCTCATAATATTCTTAGTGAATTTTATTTACCCATTTATCATTGCGAAGAAGTTATAAATAAAAGTTTTTATGTAATTAATAGGGTTCTAATAGGACCTTTTTTAACTTAATGAGTTATAAGGGAATTTTTCTTATTTATTTTACATTTATAAAATCATCTGGTCTCAAAAAATGAACCAAGATTGTGAAAGATTATGTTATGGTCACTTTTGGTGGGAAATATCCACATGAACCTAAAATTGCCTTATAAGAACATGAGTATGATATATAAAATCATAATATCAATAATACCTCTAAGAAATTTGACTAGGAATTTGATTTACTTAAAAAATCTCCACGTAGAAACCAATCTAACATTCATAACCATAAATAAGATTTGGAAGAACCAAAAAATTAAATTCCAAGAAATATTTAGACCATAAGTGTCATTTGTTAGATTTTTTATGAGATATTTTAAAAAATTTACTCAAACTTGAGGCTACCTTAAAAATAAGGCTGAACAATAATTATACATGTCTCAGGTAAAACCAAAAAACATTACTAAAGAAATTAGAAATAAGGACTCACTAACAGATACACAAGAATAAATAAATCAATTTGAATAAAACAAATTATGGGAATTAGTTGAGAGACCCAAATACTATCATAATATTGGAAAAAATAGGTTTATAAAAATAAGTTTTATTAATCTAGAATAATGGTTATAAATAATGATCAATTGGTTATAAAAAGTTATATTTAAGATAATGGTATTAATTATGAAGAGATAATTTCCCCAACAGCTATACATGAAGTATAAGGACCCAGCCTTAAAACATTACTTAATCTTGAATTAAATGAATAATTCACATTGAGGATCTTTTCAGGTTTATAGTTTTTGAGAATTAGAACATAACTATTACATCTCAAAAGATTACAAAGTAGACACTACTACTATAAATGATTTTTCACAACAATAAAAAAATCCTAAAATAAAACAAGAGTTATTTTCTTGATATAAATCTTCTTTAATACTTCCTTTCTCTTACCCATCCTTATAACCTGTGAAAAAGATTTCAAAAACATGGGATGAGCATAAAAAGCTCAGTAAGGGTTATAACATAATGAAAGTAAACATTAACCTGCCAATAAATAAAAATAAATGAAACCATAACTTTCAATCATAACATACCTTATGAAATCATAATATTTATGTATAACTCCTAGAAATAATAATACATAAAGGTAACTTGAGGCATTCATAACATTATTACAAAATAAGAAACCCTCATGGTTACATTTGGAATACCCATCACAGTATATTCCCTAAATCTCTTCAGAGAAACCTTAGAGTTTAACTCCTTCGCATTACCCAATGCATTGGAGAGCTATCATGGGATCACCCTCTCTTAGTTTATCACAAAACCACCCATCTTCATAAACAATTCCCAAGAACCATACCATATTCGTATCAAATAAAATATGTATAAAGGAAACCTAAAAATTCCACATTTCAGTCACAAGATATCAAAAACATATTGATATAATAAAAAAATTATCAAAACCATTTTCAATACCAAAATAAAATAAAAATAAAACATGGTATTTATTTTTCATTAAAAAAGTTATGGCTTGTAGAGGAAGACGAAACTCAAATAATGGTCACGGCTGTGGAGAAGTCTCTGTCGCTGCATACGTAAGAAAAAAAAATCCCTTTTGTCATTTAGTAAAACACTTCATAAAAAATGATTCTTTTTGAATAAAAGTAAAAGTCATTGGGGTTTATACACCGTATAAAATAAATTTGTGTATAAAACAAAATATGCCTCAAAGAAAGGAGATTGAGACGAAATCCCCTACAAAGTCCGTATCCTTAGATTAATGATAAATCAATTACATAATTATGTGTGAAAAATATAAATACAACCAATATAAGATGATATTTAGTGTAAAACAATCAGATGTCATCCACACATATTCATAGTATGACATAATCAAGAAGTAGAGGTTTAACCCAAAGAATTGAAATTGGGTTAAGAAGTTCCATTATAGAAATTTGACAGCCTAACGACGTCACTTTAAAATTCATAAAGTGAGTTGATGAGAGATAGAAAGGGTATATAATCACATAGAAATAAAATTTACAGTAATAAGGATATATAAGAACATATCCCAACATTATAAATATGTAAATTAAAAGACTAACAAAAATAAGCCTTTTATAAACAAAAGGATGAAAGGTTCCCTTACAGATTTGGGTAACTTTCGAAACGTACACCCCATGAAAGAAGGACTGTAAAATTTTGATGTAAATACCCATAAAAAAGTATATTACACAAAGAGTAGAATAATGGGAAGTAAATACACCACTCAAACGGGATAGTGACAAATATAGCATGAATCTGACGAGAATAAAATGTGAGATAAAAACCCTTTACCTCATTGTGATCAATCGAGTCATATAACCAAAAGATAATAAATGAAAAATAAATCACATAATACCATGAATATAAATATAATCATGATAATATATATGGAATGACAGTACACAACACACCACATGCAATAAATAAGTAGCGAACAATGGAAATATCATGGAATAAAAAGCGAGACAAGAAATACGTTACGAAGATTCGGCAGCCTAACAACACCACTTAAAACTTCTAAAAATAGATTGATGAGATCAAATAGGTTCTCTCATCTCATGAACATAAATATTATAGTAATAGGAATATAAAATAACATCCCCAACATAATAAATATAATCTTAAAAGGAATGACATAAAAGAGGGTACTTAAAAAGAAAGAGAGAGGTAGGATCCCTTACCTCAAGTCCGACTTGTCTTGTTTGTTTTATTATATTCTTGAATAAAAAACTTTGTTCAATTTATAATTTCATAAGGAAATCCTTTAAAGTTTATTATTCAATTCATATAATATATTATAATGTTATAATAATTAGTTAATTATGTGACTTCATATCAGACATTTTTGTCGATGTTCGGTACATGAGTCAAAAATGAACTTGTTTGAAAACAATTGTCCATGTAGTTATACGTACACCATCTAAAGAATATTATAAATGATTTAAATATCATATATATACAGTATATATTCATTTTATACTATTCCCTAACATTTGGAGATAAAAAATGAAAAGAACTTTTAATGGAGACGGTAGGCCGTACGTACGCATGAACGCTACTTTCATTTCTTTGTCATATTAATGGAATTAAAACTAAATGAGAGAGATATATATTATAATTCCAGAATGATATTTATCATTTAGATTTAATATATATCATATATATCCATTATATATATATACTTATAATAGTACCTAACATTTGGAGATACGAAATGAAATGTACCGTTCATGGAGACTATAAGCTGTACGTACGCATGAATGTTACTTTCATTTCTATTTCATAAATTAATGGAATGAAAAAATAATTATACATAGTTATATTATAATTAAATTATAATATCATATATAATATCATTAACTCCATCCTTTATACATCCCACATATGTCATTAACGATTCAAATCACTTTGAGGAGGTGGTAGTCCGCACTTCCTAAAATGAAATTATCACGTTTACCCATTTTAGAAACCATAAATGTATGGAATAAATGAAAAATAAAGAAGCATAAGGAAAACATAATCATAATATATATATAATATATAAATATAGTGACATATTAATTGCCACCATGAGAGGTGTTAAATGAAGATTGAACAATCATCGTTTCGTGAGGCAGTAATTCACCACCCATAGAAACAGTATGTTCTTTAACCATTAAATGGAGGTGTGAATAAGTGTAGCTCGAATACTTATCATAAGAAATCCTAGTATATTGAAGATACTCATTTTTTTACAAAATAAAGGAATAAAAAGAGTTTAGGGGTTTGGAGAAGAAAAATAAAACAAAAGAACATAAGAGAAGACATTACCTTCAAATCGGATAACTCCTTTTGATTTGAGCCCAAAGACTTCCTTGGAAAGAACTATGCCCAAATTGAGGATTATAAAAGTAATAGAGGGATTTGGAGAGACAATATGAGCAGAGGTTGGACAAGACAAGGGCTTGAGAGGTGTGGGTATGGGGGTAGAGATGGGGCCTTTTATAAGAGGGAGGAGGGTCACCTTTGGAAAGTCTTGGAAAGTTACTTTATTATAAAATGAGTTTTGGATTTTAAAGGTCCCACAATGATATATTTCGAGGATAAGGTAATAAGGGTTCTAAATCCACCCATAAAATAGGTTTTAGACAAGTGTAAGTCTTATATTTTACCTTATATTTTCATTTTATTTAAATCGTTCATTAATGAGGTAATCACTACATCATCATAGTGTCATAAATAAATTTATTTATTTAATGTTTAAAAATTATAAACAAATACCATGATGTAGGAAATATTTTTATATTCCCAATAAAAATTTATAGTGTAATATATCATTTATGTATACAAAACTAAAATTGTTTTACTTAGGTGTTACATACTTTTGTTATATTTTCCTTTATTTAAAAATAAAATGATAATTAAAATGTCACTATCACCCAATAGTGATTCCATGGGATCCCAAAGTTGGCACAAGGAATGCCATGGTCAGCCATGACAACAACAATATCATTAAGAGACATGTTGTGGTCATTTTGTATTTTTTATGATATTATTTTCTTACCCTTAACTACCTGATTACTAATTAATCACGATAATTTAAGATAATTGTCTTCGTTACTATTCATAATGTCAAAAAACAAAAGAGTCTTAATTAAATAATTTGGACCTTTTGATTCAGAATCTGGAACCCATTTTACATAATTATAAACATAGAAATTGTACTAATTAATTTAAAAATAAATCCCATTGTCAAAACCAAAGACGGGTTTTTAAGAAGTAAAATTTATCACAAGATTGACTTGTTTTTACATCCAATTGAAAATTGAAACTACTTATAATGAAAAAAATTGTATTAAGTGATAAAAAAATATTTAATTAAACTTTAAAACCATATAAAATGACAATCTAACTATATAATTAAATTAGATGAAAAAGTAGGTTTGAAGTAAAATGCAGTATTTTTAACTATTCATTAAAAATGAACATTTTTCAGAAAAATACCAAAATATTCACCCTAAGATATATTTGATATTCAAAATTAAAAAATGATATCAATTTTTCCAAATTAAAAACAAAGAAGTTGCATTAATTAATTTTATAATCAATTCCCGCCATCAAAACAAATAGCGTGTTTTTAAGAAACAATATCTCTTAAACGATTGGCACTTGTTTATGTAAAATTTCAAAATGAAATTTATTCAAATGGCCACCATTGGATTAAATGGTAAAAATATATTTTAATTACACTTTAAAACCTATTAAAAAGATAATATAACCTTGTAAATAAATTATATTAAAAATCACTTTTGAAATAAAATACAGTATTTTTCACTATTCATTAAAAAATGAATTTTATCAGAAAATACAAAAAATTTACCCAATGTAAATTTTTATGATACAAATATAAATAAGAATTTTATTTTGTCAAAATTAACATATTAATGTTACCAAAACTAGATTTAAATAGGGTTCGCCATCAAAAGGTGGTAAATCGACCGTTTAATGTAAATTATGCTTAAAATCAGATTAATTTACATTTTAAGCCTCTAAATTTTATTTGATAAAAGTAAATACATTTAACAAACATCTATAATCATATTTTAGTTAGTTTTATTCATTCACTTCAATACAATGGCTAAGTTTCAACTACCTTTTAAAATAATTATATTATTAGTGTGCAACGTAAGATTTCAAAGAAACTCGTTGTTGCGTATTGGGTACCCAATCGAACATAGAATATCCATTAAAGTAATATTAATATTCTATTCACAAATATTAATAAATATGAACATTTAATATTCATTATTTACCTGGGATTTTACATCCTTCCCCCCTTTTGGGAATTGCGTCCTCTTAATTTTAAAATTGGGCTTGAAAACTTCATTGAAAGCCCCACATCGGAAAAGGAGTAAATTAAACTATCACTTTAAAAGAAATAAAGGAAAGTAAAAAGGTCACCCGAGACAACCAATACTAGGATTTCATGAAAAAATGGATATGGAGGAGAAAACAAACCATCATGTTTTGAGGGAGAGTGATGGGAAAATATGTATAGGAGAAAGTTAACCACGAGAAATTCACAAACTTGTGATGGGTTAAACGGTATTTGATTCCCTAGTAGGAAAATATAACATACAATGTTTTTGTATTATGTTAAATTTCATTGAGTAATTCATTTATGAGCTTAACTAAAACATAAGGAAACATACTTACTTGTCGTGTAGACTTTTATCTCTTACTAGATTTCTTACAGAAAACCATATTTTCTCTAAAAGGTGAGTATTTAGGATGACTTGTTTACATTAAGAGCGCTATAGTCAACTTCTATAGAATCACATAACTCAAAAAAGATAAACTATATATTTTTCATGTCTTTAGACCTTAACCAAAACCAAAATTGTTTGTATAAGATCAGATAATCCCAAAAAAAGATAATCTTTTACTAAAATAAAAACTACTCTTAATCTCCAAAATTTGTCAAACAACCCAAAGTTCAACAAAGACTATTCAATACAAAATTTACCTTAAAATTCATAAAAAATAAACCAACCTAATATTGAGACCCAAATCTTTTAAGGATTTAATCGCATAGTCTTCCAAGGTAAATCTTAACATTTATCTCCAAATAACATCAGTTACTCTTAATGTCTCATACTGAAAATTAATTAACCTAATCACATATCCTCCATGATAGGTCAATAATTTCCATAGATAACCCAAAATAAAATTATTCTTGATTAATAAAATCATCTAACTAAAAATAATTTGTCATACTAACCAGGGACTTCACGTAGTCCAGTGGTAGGTGATAAATACCAGTCACACCTTGGTTGTGGGTTCGATTCCCAAAGCTTGGTCCGACGTGACGGGTTGTCACACGGTCTGCGTGTTGTCCCTTTTTCCAAAACTATATAATTCTTAAAAAATTCCCCAAAAAGAGATAAAATCATCAAAAATAATGATAACATAATTTAACCTCAATTTTATCTCATGCCTTTTAATTTTCCATCATATAGTAACCCATAATTACCACAAAAGTAAGGATCATTTAAACCCTAATGGTTACCATTATAATTATTACCTGGACTTCCACATCGAGTTGGTTCTCTCATACATGATGAAATAGAGAACTCACCAAGGATCAAGTGGTTAATCATGACTCTTTGATAGTTGGTTTAGAATAACCACGAGATTCCTCATTGAATCCCCCATTTCATCCAGTCTCTTAATCAGAGAACCACCACAGTTTCCTTCAAACCCTTTGTCACTTTGGTGCCTTCTATATCCATCCATATACTAAACCAAAAATTTCAGTGTGAGTATATTAACAAAATCCTCATGTACTAATGAGGAAGATAAACACTAAGATATACTTATCCATGTTATCTCAAACTCATTCCAACTTTCAAAAATAACAATGACTCCATCTAATATACTAACCATTGTGGTTATACACAAATTGTCACTTATGGTTATACAACACTATAACCTCTAAATTTATCTAAACCGACCTCTGATACCAACTATAAGGACCCTGCCTTAAAACATTACTTAATCTTGAATTAAATGAATAATTCACATTGATGATATTTTCAGGTTTAGAGTTTTAGAGAATTAGGACATAACTATTACGTCTCAGAAGATTAAAAAGTAGACACCACTACTATAACCGATTTTTCAAAATAATAAAAAAAATCCATAAATAAAACAAGAGTTCTTTTCTTGATATAAATCTTCTTGAATACTTCCTTTCTCTTACCCTTCCTTATAACCTGTGAAAAAAATTTCAAAAACATGGGATGAGAATAAAAAGCTTAGTAAGGGTTATAACATAATGAAAGGAAACATTAACCCACTAATAAATACAAATCAATGAAACCATAACTTTAAATCATAAAATACCTTATTAAATCATAATATTTATGTATAAATCCTAGAAATAATAAGACATAAAGGTAACTTGAGGCATTCATAACATTCTTACGTTTGGAGTAACCCTCATGGTTACATTTGGAATACCCATAACAGTATATTCCCTAAATATCTTCAGAGAAACCATAGAGTTTAACTCCTTCACATTACCCTATGGATTGGAGAGCTATCATAGGCTCACCTTCCCTTAGTTTATCACAGAACCACCCATCTTCATAATCAATGCCCAAGAACCATAACATAATCGTATCACATGAAACATGCATGAAGGAAAATAACATTTCCACATTTCAATCACAAGATATCAAAAACAAATTTATATAATAAAAACATTATCAAAACCATTTTCAATACCAAAATAAATGAAAAGTAAAACATGGTATTTATTTTTCATTAAAAAAAGTTATGTCTTGTAGAGGAAGCCGAAACTCAAATAATGGTCACGACGGCAGAGAAGTTGGTGTCGCCGCATACGTAAGACAAAAACATTCCCTTTTTTCCTTTAGTAAAAAGCTTCATATAAAAATATTCCTTTTGAATAAAAGTAAAAGTCAAAGGGGTTTATACACCTTATAAAATAAATTTGCGTTTAAAACAAAATATTCCTCAATGAAAAGAGATTGAGACGAAGTCCCCTACAAAGTCGGTATCCTTAGATTAATGATAAATCAATTACATAATTATGTGTGACAAATATAAATACACCCAATATAAGAGGATATTAAGCATAAAACAATCAGATTTCATCCACACATATTCATAGTACGACACAATCAAGAAGTAGAGGTTTAACCCAAAGAATTGAAATTGGGTTAAGAAGTTCCCTTACAGAAATTTGACAGCCTAACGACGTCACTATAAAATTTAGAAAGTGAGTTGATGAGAGATAGAAATGGTATAAAATCACATGGATATAAAATTTAAAGAAATAAGGATATATAATAACATATCCCAACATTATTAAGATGTAAATTAAAATACTATGAAAAATACGTCTTTTAAAAACAGGAGGATGAAAGGTTCCCTTACCGATTTGGGTATCTTTCGAAACGTACACCCCATGAAAGAAGGAATATACAATGTTGATGTAAATACCCATAAACAAAATTATATTACACAATTAGTATAATAATGGTCAGTAAATTCACCACTCAAATGGGATAGTTACAAATATAGCATGAATCTCACGTGAATAAAAAGTGAGATAAAAACTCCTTACCTCATTGTGATCAATCGAGTCGTATGACCAAAAGATAATACAAACCAAATGAATCACATAATACCATGACTATAAATAGAATCATGATAATATATATGGAATGTAAGTACATAATACACCACATGAAATAAATAAGTGGCAAACAATGGAAATCTCATAGAATAAAAAGTGAGATTAAAAATCCCTTACAAAGATTCGGCAGCCTAACGACACCACTTAAAACTTCCAAAAATAGATTGATGAGATAAAATAGGGTCTTTCATCTCATGAACATAAAATTTAAAGTAAGATGAATATAAAATAACATCCCCAACATAAGAAATAGAAGCTTAAAATGAATGACATAAAAGAGAGTACTTAAAAAGACAGAGAGAGGTAGGATCCCTTACCTCAAGTCCGAATTGTCTTGTTCGTTTCTTTATATTCCTGAATAATAAACATTGGTAATTTTAAAATTTCTTAAGGACCTACATTAAATTTTATTATTCAATTCATATCACATATTATACTTTTATAATAATTAGTTAATTATGTGAGTTTATATGATACGTTTTTGTCGATGTTCGGTACATGAGTCAAAACTGAACTTGTTTGAAAAGAATTATCCATGTAGTTATAAGTACACCGTCTCTAGAATAGTATTAATAATTTAAATATCATATATATACAGTATATAATAATTTTATACTATTCCATAACATTTTGAGATAAAAAATGAAATGCACCGTTCATGGAGATGGTAGGCCGTACGTACGCATGAATGCCACTTTAATTTCTTTGTCATATTAATGGAATTAAAACTAAATGAGAGATATATATATTATAATTACATAATTATATTCATAATTTAGATTTAATATATATCATATATATCCATTATATATATATACTTATAATATTACATAACATTTGGAGATAAGAAATGAAATATATCGTTCATGGAGACACTAAGCCGTACGTACGCATGAACATTACTTTCATTTCTATTTCATACTTTAATGGAATGAAAACATAATGATACATAGGTATATTATAATTAAATTATAATATCATATATAATATCATTAAATCCATCCTTTATACATCCCAAATATGGAATTAATGATTCAAATCACTTTGATGAGGCAGTAGTCCGCACTTCCTAAAATGAAATTATCGCGTTTACCCATTTTGGAAACCATAAAGGTATGGAATAAATGAAAAATACAGAATCATAAGTAAAACATAAACATAATATATATATCATATATAAATACAGTGACATCTTAATGGCCACCATGAAAGCTGTTAAATGAAGATTGAACAATCATCATTTCGTGAGGTAGTAATTCACCGCCCACAGAAACAGTATGTTCTTTAACCATTAGATGGAGGTGTGTATAAGTGTAGCTCGAATAATTCTCATAACAAAATCCTAGTATATTCAAGATACTGGTGTTGTTACAAAATAAATGAATAAAAAGAGTTTAGGGGGTTGGATAAGCAAAATAAAACAAAAGAACATAAGAGAAGACATTACCTTCAAATCAGATAACTCTTTTTGATTTGGGCCCAAAGGCTTCATTGGAAAAACTACTGCCCAATGTGTGGATTTTAGGAGTAATAGAGGGATTTGGAGAGAAAATATGAGTATAGGTTGGATGATCCAAGGGCTTGAGAGGTGTGGGTAAGGGGGTAGAGGTGTGGGCCTTTTATAAGAGGGAGGAGGGTCACTTTTGGAAAGTCTTGGAAAGTTACATTATTATTAAATGAGTTTCAGATTTTAAAGGACCCAAAATGATAATTTCTAGGATAAGGTGATAAGGGTTAGAAATAAACCCATACAATACGTTTTAGACAAGTGTAAGTCTTAGATTTTACCTTATGTTTTTTATTTTATTTAAATCATTCATTAATGAGGTAATCACTGCATCATAATGGTGTCATAAATAAATTTATGTATTTAATGTCTAAAAATTATAAAAAATACCATGATGCAGGAAATATATTTATATTTCCAATGACTATTTATAGTCTAAGAGATAATTTATTTAGACAAAATTAAAATTGTTTTACTTAGGTGTTACATACTTTTGTTATATTTTTCTTTCTTTAAAAATAAAATGATAAAATGTCACTATCACCCAAAAGTGATTCCATGGGGTCCCAAACTTGGAACAATGAATACCATGGTCGTACATGATAGCAAAAATAGAATTTGGACACATGTTCTGGTCATTTTTTATTTTTATGATATTATTTTATTACCCTTAACTACCCGATTACTGATTAATCACGATAATTAAAGATAATTATCGTCGTTACTATTCATAATTTCAAAAAACAAAAGCGTCGTAATTACATAATTTGGACATTATGATTCAGAATATGGAACCCATTTTATCAAATTACAAACATAGAAATTACAGTAATTAATTTAAACATAATCCTCTTTGTCAAAACCAGAGACAGGTTTTTAAGAAGTAAAATTTATCAAAAGATTGCCTTGTTTTTACATCCAATTGAAAAGTGAAATTACTTATAATGAAAAAAATTGTATTAAGTGATAAATAAATATTCAATTACACTTTAAAACTAATTAAAAGGAAAATATAATTATATAATTAAATTATATGAAAATGTAGTTTTGAAGTAAAATGCAGTATTTTTTACTATTCATTAAAAATGAACATTTGTCAGAAAAATACCAAACATTCACCCTAATCTATATTTGATATTACAAATTAAAAAATAACATAAATTTTACCAAATTAAAAACATAGAAGGTGCATTAATTAATTTTATAATCAATTCCCGTTGTGAAAACAAATAGCATGTTTTTAAGAAACAATATCTATTAAAAGATTGACACTTGTTCATATACAATTTCAAAGTGAAATTAATTCCAATGAACACCATTGGATTAATTGGTAAAAATATATTTTAATTACACTTTAAAACCAATTAAAAATATAATCTAAATTTATAAGTAAATTATATTAAAAATCACTTTTGAAATAAAATACAGTATTTTTCACTATTCATTTAAAAATGAATTTTATCAGAAAAATACAAAAAATTTACCCAATGTAAATTTTGATGATATGAATATAAAGAAGAATTTTATTTTTTTCAAAATTAACCTATGAAAGTGACCAAAACTATATTTAAATAGGGTTCTCCATCAAAAGGTGGTAAATCGTCCTTTTAATGTAAATTATGATTAAAATCAGATTCATTTACATTTTAAGCCTCTAAATTTTATTGGATAAAAGTAAATACATTTAACAAACATATATAATCATATTATAGTTATTTTTATTCATTCCCTGCAATAAAATGACTAGGTGTCAACTACAATTTAAAATAATTATATTATTAGTGTGCAACGTAAGATTTCAAAGAAACTTGTTGTTGCGTATTGGGTATGCCATCGAACATAGAATATCCTTTAAAGTAATATTGATATTTTATTCAGAAATATTAATATATTTGAACATTTCATATTCATTATTTACCTGGGATGTTACATGAAGCCATTATAATATTTCAAGATTATGTAGATCATATAAGTTTCAAAACATAATAAATGGATGTTAAGGTTTCATTCCTAAAGGGTTATATTTTTATGTTTTTTATGAAAAACCCCTATCTTTTCAATCCTTTAGTTAAAAAATCATGTTATCAAACTATAAAAATATTATTATGGTTTAAAATATACTCTTATAGCTTATTTTTGTAGGATTTGATCTCTCTTGATTTCAAAAGGGTTTTAAAAAGGTATAGTTGGTTATACACTACTTGTAGAAATAATTTTAAATGATGTTTTGGTCTCATAATTTTTTTTAATGATATAATTTTTTTTATCTAAAAAATCCTTGTGTATTGAAATTTATAAACATAAGAAAAAAGTAATTTTATATAATTGTAATGGGTGAGTAGAAAATATTTCTTTGTTTTTATATTTTTCAAAACAAAGAGGTAATTTTTTAAAATTAATGTAAGTACATAATATTGAAACGAATAAAATCTTGATATATGTGATCACTAAGATGGGGAGGGTGAATTAGTGATATAATCTTTTTTTGTTTTCTTATTTATGAAATAACATTCCCCACTTGTTAGTGAGAATTAATTTGATCAAAAAATACAATAGGAACACCCATAGTAACATTGGTATTTACAAGGTTCACTAGTCAACATGTGTAGCTAGTCCTTTTCAAAATTTGGAACTAATAAAATACCGAAAAACTAGGAAAAAATATCTTTGGTTGTTAAAACATATAAGTAATATTGATCACTTGTGTTTCATTATAGTCCATTGATGGTTCTTATTCTTATCTCACTAAAAACATGATAAATAATTTTTTTAATAAAAATAAGAACCTTTACCAATATGCTACATATTTTTCACTATAATGCTTTAAATTTCTCTACACATTCATGGTTGTGTGTTATTATTAAATCATCACTTTATTTCACAACAACGACCATGAAAATTATTTTATTGAGAACTTGTCCATCAGGTAAGATCGATCAGTTACACTCAGTTCGGTTAACCTCTGTCTATTACATTTGATACCACTCTATCAGACCTCTTCATCTGATAATTCTTCACCACATTCATCACATAACTCTTCACACTATAATAATATAATAAATTACATGAAATACATTTTTGGTGTTAGTATATCTATTTCTACTTTTTTTGATGCTTTGATAATAAAACTTTCTTAAACTCATCCATCCAAACATCAAATCTTTAGTACATCACCCATAAATAACATCATGACCAGAAATAGTAAAACCAAATAATTTATCAACACCCTGTTATATAGGAATCATTCCATTAAATTTTTAGGGTGAATCACACACATTAAAATTCAATCTTCCTGCTCAAATTTGGAACATGTCACTCAATATATTTAATTCTTCACTTCCTTAAAACATACTAAAATGACAAGAATATTCCTCAATTATTAGTATCAATAAAACTCTTCAAACATTATTTAAACATATTCTAGAACCAAAAACTTCTTCTATTAGTATAATATTATAGAATGAACATCTTAGAATCACCGCATTTGGTATCATTTCAAGAAATTCATTATGTTTCATAAGAATATTCCATTACATTTTTGTTGGAAAATATCCATCCATTGGTGATTCATCCAGTGATCTTTCATATGAATCCACTTTATCAATCACATATGTTTACAATGACTCTATTATATATACCCTTATAAGTATTTTTTATAGGTACATGATTCTTATGATTGTTTCCCATATGTTTTTTCATTATGTATATTTGATTAAACCTTAGAGATCTGCCACGATTCGTCCTTATAATGTACTACATAAAAACCTCATGTATGATCTTTTGTAAAAATCTATCTAAAAACATAGTTTTGGAAACTTCTATTTGATGGTATCATTATAATAACTCTAAAAATATCATGGAATCATTTATCGGATGATTTTCAAGTTACATTTCCAAATATCTATTTCTAATGACTTCATTTAGAAAATTTTTTCTAATGATATTTACTTAGAAACTTATTTTTGATCAACTCCTGAATGTTCATGCATATTCCTTCCATATGGAACATTCCCAACACTTCCCTATATGATGATATTTATAGACAATCATTGTATAGTGTAATTGGTTAGACTTTATACTCTTTTCTATCTTATTTAAAGTCATTTATATCGTCCAAAACAACTTTTTCTATTGTTCATATAGACAACATTCCTCCAAGAAACATAGGCCATAATCCACTGTTCCATTGAACAATCATTATATTTGGGTACTTATAAGAATAATAAATTATCTCATTAATTATTTGTATAATCATCTTTGTATGATGACATGATGAAAACATTTGGTACCATTCATCATGAGTTTATTTCAACATGATGAAATTGGTCCATTGAACTTGATCTATTAGACACATTTCAGTGATCTCGGTATATGGGGCATGGTTTGTTCACATTTTTTGATCAACAATGTAAAGTGATTTATGTTGGACAAAAAAACTATAATTAATAAATACATCTATCTTTTCAACCATAATCTTCATAAAAAACACCTCAAACTATCTTGGACCTAATAATCCCACCCTTTTTATTTTCTAGTCAACCGAGGATCATAGATCTACAAAACATTGAAACATAAGCAATGGATCACTGATGCAACTATTGTAAACCTACATGAGAAAACTCAGTGTATGAAACAAGAACTATTAAATAATAATAAATGTATTTCCTTGAGTAGTGGTTAAAAAGTTTTTCTTAAAAATATTATATTTCCACATCATCATCATTGATATTTGAAAGAAAATTTCCCTATAACCACTTCCAAAAACTATTAAAACAGTTCACATTCTAAAATCATATCTTACCCTATTTTAAAACTCCATCTAAATATATAATCGACCTTGAAATGTATACCATATACCAATGGATAGATTTATGTTATATATTTTATACCTCTTTGACAACACTATCCAAATAATATATAGGATATTGGATAGAAACAGAAACCTTAACCTTAAAGAGAGTGAGGTTGTACACCCATGATCTACAAAAGTTTTTAAAGGGTTCCTCCAACAATTGTTTTGTGAATATATCTATTCTTTCATTGTTTTAGGATTATAATCCAACATTAGTTCATCTATTTAGAAATTATATTTGATTAAGTGATACTTAATATCATTATGATTATAGATAGAATATTTCACTAGATTCATAGTGATATTTATACAGGTTTTATTATCACAACCCAAGAGAAGTTTTAACTTCACATTAGCTAAAAAATATTCAAATTGTGTCTTCATCCATGTAAATTATGTGTCAAAAATAGGGTTAGACACATAATCATTTATGTAGTACTAAGATTCAATGAAATCGATTTTTTTATATTCCAAGTACCACATATTTCTCCCAAAAAGAATATTCCCCCAGATTTGGTTCTTCTATCTTCAACAGAACCTACCCATTCTATAATTATGTATCCAAAAAAATAAACCTTTTCTACGCTATAATATTTCAACCTTAAATAAATTGTTCAGGTTATATATCAATCAACTATTTTCTTTCCATAATATGATATTCTTTAGCAAAATATTAATATTAAGCACAATGTTTAAAACTATAAACTATATTTATAATTAAAGCCATTAGATATTATAGGATTCCAATAAACATTCTAAACTCTTTAGGATCAAACACATTTCATTTCCCAACTTTTAATAACATTTTTCCCACTAAAATGGGTGGGGAAAAAGATTTAAATATTCCAAACAAAAATTATTTATAAGTTTCATTAATTCCATTGAGATAGGAAAATGTATCTCATCTTTTGATAGGTATTTAAACCAAGGAAATACTTAATTTGTCCAAGCATGGAAATTTAAAATAACATCTTCATCTAATAAGAAAACTTTTACCAAATTTCTTCATTATTACCTATGAATATGATATCATCAATATGAACAATCATGATAAGGGAAGCCTCTTGATTTTATTTTATATAGAGGTTACTAACAACTCTTACTTCGTTGAAATTAAACTTCCTCAAGAAGGAATCCAATTTAGAATACAATGATATCAGATCTTTATTCAACACATAAAAATAATTTTTCAAATTTCATACATAACTGTAATCTTTTCCAATCCTATATAAATGGACTTACTTTCAATAAACTTATTCATCGAGATCTCTAATAAGAAAATTTGTATTCATAGCTACCTAAAATATCTTATAGATTCATTATGGAGTGATAACATAAAATATTATGATTATTTTATGTATTTCTTCTAGAGAAAATGTCACATCAAAATCAATTCATTCAATTTGAGAGTATCTTTTACAAAATAATCATATTATTTTTCTTATCACTTTAACTTTTTCATTCAATGTTATTTAGAAAACCCATATTTTACACATTACATTATTATGTTTGGGTTTGGGTACAAGTTACAATGTATTTTTATACTTAATAAAATACAAATTTTCATTTTTTATATCAATATATTATTTATTCTCCAAATCGTATTCAATATATCTTCATTCAACATATGAATACAAAGAAGTGTGTGTGACAAACATCGATGCACTTCTGTTTGAACCAACTATCCTTGATCACCAATGATATTTTGGTTATCCACCATTTTTTATTTTTCTAGGATGAGATAAACAAGATTTTCCCTCATCACTTGATATGGTTGAGTCTAAATATTCTTCTTCAATATTTTTTAACATCGTTACTTTTTTTAGAAACATTTTTATGATGTTTAATAATAACAACTTCATCTTCTCCATCTCTTATATCAATAGAAGATTATAAAAATATTCTATTAAAATGTTCCAGAAGTATCACATAAATATATTAAACAAATTTTCATGTTTATTTATTATAGAACATATATCCTCAACAAATATGAGGTTAGACAATAAATATGTCATCAACATCTATTTGATATATCTTCCCAAGATTCTCACCCTTTAATTTAATAATGAAAGGGATTCTAAGAACCATTAGGCATTTAGAACGTGGTTTTTCCTTATAATGAATGTCATTCGGAGTCAAATAATTGTTTTTATTAAATAAATAATGAATATGAAATATTATAATTTCTCCAATATATTCTATCCAAAATAATTTAGATGTATTGAATTAAATCAACACATTTCATGCAACTTCTACAAAAATTTTATTTCTTATTTTAGAAACACAAATATATTATTTTATGCATGATTCAATAAATTCATGATGAGCTCCATGATTTAAAAAATTGTCTCTAAACTACCCATTTTGATAATCAAAACTATTATCTGTTCAAATCCTCTTCATAGAATATTCACATTACTCTTCTTCACATCTCTTAAAACTCATAAAAATTATGGGAGCCTCTTATTTATATTTCAGTAACATAGAACTAATAATGTGAGTAGATTACTCAATATAGGTAATAAATTAATTATCTAAAATTTTAAATTTCTTTCCCATGGGCCCACAATCATCAGAATATATTAGTACCAAGGGAAGTGTTGAATATATCTGAGCTACCTTATTAGCATTGTTTTTAATCTTCACTTTTTGGAATATCTAGAAACACTAATATATTATCCTTATAATGTCAAGAAATATTATGAATAAATTATATATTTTTCATATTTCTCATGTTCCTCTAGAAAATATTCCCAACCTCTGATTAAATAACAAATTTTCTTCCATCATTCTCAGATAACATGTGTACTTTGTATCTCCAACTTAAAATAAGTTTCCCATAAAATTGTTCTTCTCTTATTATAAAATTCCTAAATCCAAGTCATTTATCATCAAAAATATAATTTATGAACAAAAATGTGATTCCATTATCACTGATTTATGAAATAATTAACATGTTTTGTTTCAATCCATAAACAAATAAGGTTATTTTAGATTTTTACTTTTCTTTTCCTATGATAGAAAATACAATGCCTCTGATTTTGATAGAATCATCATTTCTAAATATCATTATACCTTATTTATAATCATTAAAATTTAAAAAAAAATCAAATCTATAATCATATGTCAATAACACCAACTATCCAATATCCAAGGTCATTCTCCTTTTGTAGATTTAAAAGCAGTGTAAACAACTAATGATTTTTCCAAAAAATATCTTCCTTCACATGTGGATTTTGAGATTTTTCAAATAAACTTATTGGAGTTGGTAACATAAATAAACATCCTTTTGAATGATGTAAATGCTAATTACATATTTTAAAAATAGTTTTTAGAGGTGGAAATATATTTTCAATACTAAAACTAAATTCATTAGGTTTCCTTAATTGGTGGGTTTACTCCCCCTCAAACTCTACCTCCAGTTTATCCTATATTTTTTGTAGTGTTAATGATAGATACAACACCTTTTCACTATATTTTTAATTATTCCATATTATTATTAGTATCAATTAAAATATTATTTTCTTGTGTAACTTACATGTTTTCTATAACTGTGTAACTGTTTTCCATTAACTTTCTTATCATACACCTTGGAACATTGTTGTTCATGAATAATTCGGTAGCCTTATAAAGACTTATTACTCATTTTATATTTCTTCTCAGCCTTAAATCATATATTTTAATAGAAAATTATTTTTTTAAACTTTGAAACCATATAAATTTCATGTTTTTAACTCTGTTTGTTTCAGATAAATACATGGTCTTCCTTAATTTTTTTATGATCATATTGTACAATATTATTAACCTCTAGGGATTTTTTTGTAGATCCTTATATAAATTAAATTTAGGAAATAATTTTTTGGAAGTTTGATATTACTTACTCATTTTCAATATTCTTTCTTCAAAAATATCAAATTATTTATTCTATACATTTATATTTTCTTCAATATTGGTGTTGAGGTTTTTCTATTCATTAAGTTACTTCTTTAGATAATTAATATCTTTTAGAAACTTGGATTTTCCCTCAATAACTGATTCTATAATTTATATTCAATGATCAAAATTTTTATAACTTATTATTATTATTTTTTATGTCTAAAAATCATTGAGAGATATTTTCTCAACTATGTTTTAAGCATAAAATCCATCTTATTCTCATATTAATCTTCTTAAAAATTGTATTTTTCATCACTGGTAAAGTTATCATCATTTAATTTTATAATATATAATTTTTTAGTAGCATCACCACTATAGTTTTGAGCTTCCTCTTCCTTGTAATAATTTTCCTCATAATTATAAAAAGGTATCTCAATTTTTATTTAGTGAACTTGTTATCTTTTCCATTTTTGTTGGAAATTTATTTTCTTACCTTTATTTTCAATGATATTCTTGAATTTGTATCTTCCTCTTCATTGTTCTCATCATCCTTAAATGTTGGAAAATTTTCTTCAAAATGGCCAATGGATATGAAGCCAAAGAACATCAATAGGAACATTTATTTTTTTCATTATTGGACATATTTTATACTATTCAGAAGACATATAACTAATTTTATGATATTTTTTACTAACCACATATTCAGTGTTTGAGTCACTAACATATTCATTTTTAATTTTCATAGTCATTCCTTGCTTTGTACCATTGAAATAGATTTACTGATAAAACATTTCTTCATTCTTGATATACTTTAATCTTCTCATTTCATAAGTGTTTATAATTTTATATAAATCGTCCAAATATAGAGTTTTAGGATCTATATATTCAAAATATCATTCCGTAGCATTAAATTTATCCATATGAATTTGTTGAATATTTTCAAAAATATCTAAATCTTCTAATGCATTTCCAAAACATCGTATAGTGCATGTAATGTCACTGACTCCTATAAATAAGTAACCAAAAGATTCATCATCATTAATTTTACAATTTTCATAATTGAAACTATAAATCTATAAGTTTTCTTTATTCAATTTATTTTTTCATTCATAAATGTTCTTAATGTTTTCCCAAATGCCTTTAGTTGTTCCAAAATCGTTCACTCTAAAAAATTCACTTTCATAGAGTGAGAAATAAAAATTGTTCATATCTCACCTATGATTATCCAAATTCTTTTTATAGGTAGTTATTAAGTGAAAAGAATTATTATGATGAGGCAAAACGTCTGCCGAATAATTCTGAAATTCAATTGAAATTGATATAAGATAATGAAATATGATGTCCTTTATAAGGTCCTGACCCAGGATCCACTCAATTGGTTCCCCGAGTAGGTGGGTCACGTGGCCTCAAAGAAAAATTCCCATATTCCAGAGGATTTTTACTAGCAATGAGGTTCCAAGTTGTTATGGTGGTGAGAATTACCTTCATGTATGAGTGACATAGTGAATATAATAAACAATAAGCAATAGCAGAATACTATATAAAAAGACACTATAATGACAGGACAATTAAAACTCTATAGAGGAGGAATTATATAATGAAATAGCATAAATAAAACAGATATAATAACTATATAATATTAAATAACCATAAACTTGTCATAATATTAAAATACAATAGGACAAGTCATAAACATGATAATTTCATGGCATGTTGATGTACAAAAAGTGGAAAAAGAGAACATATATATACAACATTCTATAAAGAATAAAGGATGAAACAATATTCCTCCACTAGAATATTGATCATATTCTCATTTCTCTCTTCCAATGATCCATACTACAAGTAAATATAACCAACCATCTATTGTAGGGTGATAAACCTTATCCATTCTTATAGACAAGTAATCTACACGGGTACTAAAGGCGGCCCGAGTAGGGTGTGAGATAAAATACCAATATGCCCCAACCAAAAGTTTATAGAAATAATTAATCCTATTTACATAGATAATTGGTGTGAATATACAACTAAATAGTAAGTAATGATGGAAATAAAAAAATAAAAGTCATATCATGTTCCTATAGGATACCTGGTGGACATCACCTTCTTCGGCATAATCCATAATGACAGTCCGATTGGTAACCATATATATAGTAATAATATAGATATAGTTATATAAAATATACACCTATATGAACAAAGTATGTGAGGACATAAGTAGGCATATACCTGGATACTAGGTGCCACCTTGACCTAGGGCGTAAGTCAAGCATCCATAACCATTCTAACAAGCTAAAGGCCCTAGTAGAGGGTACATGCCCTGAATCTTCTAATTAATGTAATATATCATTCTCATAACTTGAAATAGGTGGGATGTGATATCATTCCCAACATATAATAAAAAGGAATATGTAACATCATTCCCATCACTCGAATAGAATTATAACAGTGAGAGACGTTGTGGTCAAAACCCAATGTAAGGAAGAGTGAAACGCCATGGCCAAGAAGACCCTTAAACATCATCTACAACCAATATAAATGTAATACCATAATAATAGTAATAAATTTAGTGATTACCGCATAATAATTATAATATTAATTCCCTATAGAAAAATTGGTGTCACAGTTCATATAATCAATATATAAAATCATATTTCAATAGGTGTGGCCTGTACACCCATTATTATTCATTAAATTCACCCAGTTAATTCATTTAATGAAATAAAACCATATTGAAGATAATATTTTTGATTAATGAATTCATTTCATTAACGAAGTAAGGGAAATTCCATTTCATGATAATCTGAACACTTATGAGGTCATTTGGAACTAAAAAATTATATAAAGGAGTGGGAAAAAATATTTACAAACCCAAATGAACACTTATGAATGTTATATGATCATATAATCAATTTAATATAAAGGGTAAAATCATGTTTTCACACCCATGGGGTGGTTATGATTGAGGTTGGAATCCTTTAAAAACTTATCATGGCTCTATGTGAGTATAATATCATGCATATACCAATTAGAAACAAAGAACTCATTTTAAATAAATGAATGGAAAAAATAAAACATTTGAAATGAATGTGGGGCAGTGAAAACAAATAAAAATTTAGAAATAAATTCAGTATCCTCTACCTTAGGTCCATATATGACTTCTCATACAATATCGGCTTTATATTCAAATAATTTTGGAACGAATAAAAAGAACAGATCAATTCTTTAGAGATAAGGAATATGAGATTAAACCTCAATATCACAACCAATATAAAGAAAAAATTAGAATGAAAGGAAGTTTATTTGGTAACTTACCTCAAGCTATCTAATGATTCTAATGACACATGATTTATATTCAATATTTAAGAGTAATGGTGATCCCTATAGAAGAATGAGGAAGGATCCATAGAAGAGGAGAGGAGAGTTCATTAACATAAAAACAATAGTGGAGTGAAGAAGGGATAAGATATTAGATTCATTAAGGTAAAAATATTAATTCCACCCTTCTTGAAAGGGGGACATGGTTTAGACACAATTTAGGCCAAACTATGTGCTAATTGCGTACCATAGTACTTCCCAAGGAGGACCCCTTACAGGCTAGGTGCATGGTTTATCTAACCTTGTGCAAGATGCGTGAGACCCATTATCTCGAAACCCCCTGAAACTCATGCGGGTGTGTCCATAATCATGCACAGTTATATAAAAAGTGTGATACCCCTACCCTCCTCAGAAATGTACCACATATTTAGGGAGACCATGTAGGGTGGGTAGCACAGTTTCTCCGAACCATGCCGCCTAGTCTGTTTCTCCCAATTTCAGGACTTCGGGATCTGAGAAAGGCCTGAATACCCTCATGACCTCCTTGAATCCATTATATTACATTATAAATTACTTATTAAGTAATTTAATCCAAAAATATACTAGGCACACCTTCATGAAAGTACATGTTTTCATAAACTTTTCTACTTAAAGCAACTCATCCTCGAGTTGTCCTTCTGAGTGTAGAGAGATATCACCATAGAAAGGTTTCAACCATTTGGATTTTATATCAACCTCTGGATCCTTGGTCTGATATTATACTAATTTGTGCTTCCACATCCCCCATACCAAATGAACTGACCTTCCTCATAGTGTCTAAAAACTCTAATAAAAAATACACACTGGATACTACTCAAAAGAAGAATTCATCTTTCACTCCACCACATGAGGTTAGAAAAATTGAGATGGGTCTGGATAATATTAGCGAAGATAATATTTTTAAAAGGCATCATGCATCAATGGGTATATCTGATAATGTGATATCTGGTAATCCACTAGTCTAATTAACTTCATAACCTCAAAGGGTCTATCAAATCATTATGAAAATCTTACCCAACCATAGAATACGTCGATGTCCCAACCTGGGTGTAACTCACAAGAAAAACCGATCTCTATCCCCAAACTCAAGAGTTCATCAACATTGATTTCAATATGAATATTTTCTGGACTAACCTGTCAACAAGCACATTCTAATCATCTAGAGCTTCTTTGTAGTCTCTTGAATGAGACATAGTCCAAGCATAGATGCCTCGCCAAACTCAAAAAAGCATATAGGTGAACAGTAAGGCCTAATATATAAGTCCTTATAAAGATCCATCTGAATGGTAGCCTAAAAGATATTAATATAAGATAACATAACAAGGGGTATCTTTTTCTCACAAGAACCACCGATTTCAAGGACAAATGAATGAATCATGTCCCCTAACACCTAAATTATATACTATGTTTGTATATTTTTCTATGGGTGATAGGCCATGCTCAAAAAAACCTATATACCCAAGGCATTTTCAACCCCTTCCAAAACCAATACATTAATCTAGAATCCCTATTATATATGATAGAATTTGTAGATCCATGAAGATGTAATACCTCCTTGATATATATCCTCACATGATCATCTACTGAGAAGTTATCTTGCAAATATGAGAAATAAATGACCTTTGTCAAATGATCTATGACTACCCACATTGTATCATTTCACCCAGGTTAGTTGGGTGAACTAGTCCAGAAATCCATAGAAACATCATCCCATATCCACTCAAGAATAGGCACTGGTTGTAATTTTTTTACATTAAAATATATCCCCACCCGATACATGACGCATCATAGTAAAAAGTATACCTTTTTCTTGTCTCTGGAATAATCATGGGAATCATTGAATTCAATCATTACTTTAACTCCTAAAAGCATAATTCACAAGATTCTAACCATACAAATTTTACACCCTTTTTATTCAAGCTCGTAGGAGGAAATTTTAGCCATGATAAATCATGTATAAAGAATATTTAATACCCAGATAGCCCCAATAAAAACTTTGTATCAAATAAAGTCTTCGTTTTCTCCTAAGAAATTATATATCTCACTTGCTATGGGTTTATTTCCACTCTGGACTCCAAGATAACATGACCCTAGAAGTGTAATTTTTCCACCAAAGGTTTTCTTTTATGATATTATCATAAAAATGATTCTCTCGCAATGTATTCATCATGACCTCAAGATGGTTATCATGTTCATTTATGGTGTGATAATAAACTATAATTTTTTTTCCACAAATACTGCCAAAAATGAATCCAGATATAGGTGGAAAACCCAATTCATTACATCCATAAAGTCATCATGTACGTTCGTGAGACTGAACGACATAACCAATAACTCATAAAGATCATACCAGAACCTAAAAGATGTGCATGTTTTTTATAGAGTCATGACATGAAACTGATGATTTCCTAACATGAAATCAATATCTGAAAACACTATCTCTCATCGAAGCTAATAAAATTAGTATTCTATTTGAGGTTGTGGATACTGGTTCATTACGGTGAGATGGTTCAACCATATATAATTTACAAAATATCTAAGGGTACCATCCACCTTCTTGGAAAATAAGACTGATGAATCCCATGGGGAAGTTCTAGGGCATATAAATCATGTAGATTCTAGATCCTCCAACTATTTCTTGAGTTCCAGGAGCTCCATAGGTTTCATACTATAAAGATTAAGGGGCACTTATGACACTCATAAAACTAGCTCAATAGTAAACTCTACCTCTTCTAATAGAGGTGGATGAGAAAATTACTTAGGGAAGAAATCCATGAAATGATCAACAATATTGGTGAAAACAGTGCTTTATAACCTCTGGTCATCCAAGAAATGATTTTAAATTTGGAATGTCACGTTTATTTTCCCTGATTATAAGGTCTTGAACTAGATTTGTGGATATCCCATTCTCCCTTGTGCACATGTCTACCACCATCTGTTGATGTAAACATCACCCTCCGATGATAGCAGTCAATATGGGATTGATTTTTAAATAACCAATATACCCCAATAATTACAAAAAACCCATCACATTGAACATTTATGGATTCCATATGAACATATCTATGGATATATCAAGGGGATAGTCCTTAAAATGGTGAACTCTCTCCGATCTGATACCTAATGAGATGTCAAGCGTTATCACGACACTGAAGTGTTCAATCTCTAGGTCCAAACTCTCTATGATTTCCTATGGTATAAAATAATTTCATGCATCTTTGTCAAATAAAGAATACATTAAATTAGAGGATACTAGAATAATATCTCAAACAGTAGAGGGTTCAACACCCTGCTCTACTAGAATAGTCTTCACTCTTTGTAACTAGCCCGTTTCATGACCTGGAGTCACAGTCAAAATTCCCTGAGTGATCCCACTCTGCTGGTGCTGAGAATCCTAAGTTTGACTACTTTTACCTCAAGCACCACGTTGTCCAAAAGGGACAATGAAATTCTAGCTACCTGCCTGGTGAGATACTACTGTTCCTTCTCCAGAACATGGAGATGGTTTAGATCACGAATCTTTAAGAATTAATGAAAAGGTCATGAAAAAGCACTGGATATGTCCCATCCGACTGAATCCTCTACATTCCACTAGATCTCGTAACCACTGAGATAATTTATGACTCATCTTTCCATAATAATGACATATCATGAAGCTATTAGCAGTATAATCCTAACTACTTCTACCCTAATGATAAATCTTGAAGAAACACTTGTGTCTTATAGAATAACCGTTGATAGATCTAGGTGTTAAAACACCCTGGTTCCAAATTTATTCTTCTTTTAAATTTCTCTCTATGATAAGGGATTTTTTAATATATATGAAATAGTAGTCAACCTAAAAACATTGATTAGTGATAAGATTTTGTATACCCATCCATCCTTAAATCACCTTGTTATAATAAGTTCATCACCGACTAGAGTCAGCATGAGTCACTGTAACTGAGTAAACCAAGAAAAATACTCCATGAAAAACAAGGATCCCAATTTATGGTTCATAAACTCTTTAGTCTATTCATCCTTCAAAGTATATAGAAATAAATAATCATAGAATATTGTATGGAATTCTGCCTATATCATATCACTATATTGATCTAATAGGGTTATAACATCACACCATAACTTCATAGAATCATGTAGCATATAAGTAACAAGTTTGAACCTCTTATCTAAAGGTGTCTCTAGATGTTCGAGTATACAAATCATGGTCTCCATCCATGACTCGGTAACATGAGGTATGCTATCCTTTGAAAAGGTGGGAGGATTTATCAATTGGAAGTCCAAAGTTAACTCTACCATAATCAGGGTAGGTCGAGTAACACCTTGAATGTTTTACATCATATATAATTACGTTCTTGAAACTGGGAATCAGTGCCCATATTAGGAACAAAAAGTAATTCTTTAGATGGGACAACATAAGGGATCACTGGAAGATCAAGGCCCACCACCCCTGTTGCATGGTCGTCACCACCTTTAGGGAATACAACTCGAGTCTTTCATGGTGGGATGATTCTACAATTCCAAATTCATTCCTTATAATAGTAACCAACAATTAGATGAACCGCATAGAGATAAATATGATAGGTACAATCATTCCTATAGAAAGATCAAACTTCTCTGTCTACTTCAAAATCCTGGTCTAAATGATAAAAAAGACCATAAAAGGCTATAATAACACAAGAGAAACCCTTTAATTTACAATTGGCATCACATTTTGTGGTAATCATTTCACTTTTAAGAGTTATAATTCCATGTGTGTTAAAAATATTGTATATATATAAGGCCCCAGCCTTAAACCTTACTTAATCTTGATTTAGTACAAGATTACACATTGAGGATCTTTTCATGTTTATTGTTTCAGAGAATTAGATCATAAAACTTGAATTACATTCCACATATAAACAAAGTGGTTACATAAAGATAGTATTCTTCACTCCCATCAATGGAAACACATTTAAAATAAAACATGGATTATTTCTTGACACATCCTTGACTCTATCATCTTATCATGTACCTTTCCCTTGACCTGTGAAAAACATTTCAAAAACTTGGGATGAGCATAAAAACTCAGTATGGGTTATAAAAAAACATGGAAAGGAAAAATGATTTCATATATACATAAGAATGAAATCATAATTTACCCATAAAACATAGGCACTATAACATACCTCATAAAATCATGAATAAATCATAGAAATCATAAGACATAAAGGTAACTTGAGGCATTCATAACATATTTACGTAGGGAGTAACCCTGTTGGTTACGTTTGGAATACCCATCACAGTATATTCCCTAAAATCTCTTCGGATAAACCTTAACGTTTCACTCCTTCGCGTTACCCAATGCATTGGAGAGCTATAACGGGCTCACCCGCCCTTAGTTTATCACGGAACCACCTGTCTTCATAATAATTCCCAAGAACCATAACCTAATCATATCACATAAAACATGCATAAAGGAAACATAAAATTTCCACATTTCAATCACGAGATATCAATACATCACATTGATATAAAAACATTATGAAAACCATTTTCAATACTAAAATAAAAGAAAAGTAAAACATGGTATTTATTTTTCTTTTTAAAAAAGAAGGTATGGCTTGTAGAGGAAGTCGAAACTCAAATAACAGTCACGACGGCGGAGAAGTCGTTGTCGCCGCATACGTACGACAAAAACATTCCCTTTTTTCGTTTAGTAAACGCTTCGTATAAAAAAGATTCCTTTTGAATAAACGTAAAAGTCAAAGGGGTTTATACACCGTATAAAAGAAAGTTGTGTATAAAATAAAATATGCCTCAATGAAAGGAGATTGAGACGAGGTCCCATACCTCGTATCCGACTAGACTCGACAGTTCTTTAATCTCCTGAATAATAAACTTGAGTTAATCTCTACTTTCTTAAGAACCTTTTTCAAGTTCATTATTCCTTTTATACCATGTTATGAACATCATGTAATCTGTTAAGTTAACAATGTTCATTTTGTCGGTATTTGGTTCTTAAGTCAAAGATAGACTTCTTACACTTACATGTTGTTAATTTGGTCAAAGGTTCATTATATCCAGAATGGTATTCATGATGTATATATCATATATTTCATATATATCCAGTACATACATGCATTTATAATATTACATCACATTTAGAGGTAAGAAATGAAATGCACTGTTCATGGAGACGGTAAGCCGTACGTACGCATGAACGCTACTTCCATTTCTATTTCATATTTTCTGGAATGGAATCATAATGATATAAGATTATATTATAATTCCAGTATAATAACATATATAATATCATTAACTTTATCCTTTAAACATCCCACATATGGTATTAACGAATCAAATCACTTTTAGGGGGCGGTAGTCCGCACTTCCTAAAATGAAGATATCATGTTTTACCCATAATGGAAACCATAAAGGTATGCCCAAAATAAAAAAACAGAAGCTTAAGGAAAACATAAACATATTATATATCATATATAAAAATAGTGACATCATAATGGCCACCTTTGAAGGTGTTAAATGAGTGTTGAACAATCATCGTTTCGGGAGGCAGAATTTCGCCATCCACGGAAACCGTATGTTCTTTAACCATTTGATGTAGTAGTGTGAGAGTGTAGCTCAAATAAATCTTATAACAACATCCTATTATATTTATTATACTGGTGTTGTTACAAAAGAAGTAAATAAAAAGAGTTTAGGGGGTTGGAGAAGCAAAATAAAACAAATGAACATGAGAGAATGAATTACATTTAAAAGTGTAACTCCTTTTGAGTTGAGCCTAAAGGCTTCCTTTGAAAGGATTCTGCCCAAAGGGAATCCTCTAGGATGAGGAGAGGGATGTGGAGAGAGAAAATGGGCAGGGGTTGGCCGAGCCAAAGGCTTGAAGAGTGTGTGAAATGAGGTAGAGGTGGGGGCCTTTTATAAGAGGAGAGGAGGGGCACTTTTGGAAAGTAAAGAAATATTACATTATTTGAAAATGTGTTTCGGTTTTAAAAGGTCCCACATTGATAGAATTAGTGGATAAGGTGATAAGGGTTCGAAATCCACTCATACAATTGGTTTTGGACATGTGTAGTTCATAGATTTTACATTATCTTTCGATTTTATTTAAATCGTCAAATAATGATGTCATCGCTGCATCATTATTATGTCATAAATAATTAAATTTATTTAATGTCTAAAAATTATAAAAAAACTACTATGATATAGGAAATCTTTTTAGCTTTCCAATTACTATTTATAATCAAATTTTGGACTTGTATAACCCCACTTAAAAATTGTTTTCGTAAAACATATTATGTTTGTGTCATTTTCACTTTAACATTAAATAAAAAGTAATTTATGTCATTTCCCAACAAAAGTGGATCCATGGGGTCCCCAAGTTGACCCATGGCATTTCATGGTCGGCCATGACACAACCAATGAGGTTGGGACATGTGTCTAGGTCATTTCATTTTATTAAAGTATTATTTATACCTTAAACTACCCTAATTACCACTAATCGTGATTAAGAACTTAATAAGTTACTATTCACCAAAAAATTATTATAATCTCATTGAACCACATTTTACTTCTTAATGACAACCATGTATGTCGGATTTTCAAAATTCAATACACATTAGTGGTAAACTTTCATTTAACTGAAAAATCAGTTTGCTTGATTATCACTTAGTGGGTTCACTATTCATCAAAAATTGATGTTTTTCAGAAAATTACCAAAAATTCACCCTAATATATATTTGATATTCTGAATTCAAAAATGAAGTCTATTTTACTAAATTCAAAACATATAGGTCACATTAATTAATTTAATAATTAATTCCCGCTGCCAGAGCAAATAGCGTGTTTTTACAAAACAATAAGTATCAAAAGATTGACACCAGTTTAAGTCAAATTTCAAAGTGAAATTGATTCCAATGACCACCATTGGATAAAATGGTAAAAATATATTCTAATTTCACTTCAAAACCAATTCAAAACATAATCTAATCATATAAATAAATTAGATTAAAAAGTAGTTTTGATGTAAAATGCAGTATTTTTCACTATTCATTAAAAAATGAACATTGTCAGAAAATACCAAAAATTCACACAAGGTAAATTTTGATGTCCCAATCATAAAGAATAAGTTTATTTTGACAAACATAGTTTATAAAATTGTCAAAATATAGATTCAAAAATGGTTTTCCATCAAAAGGCAGTAAAACAATCTTTTAAGAATATTAGTGTATTCCATGCATAAGATTGTATTTATTTTCATTTTAAGCCGCTATAACACTATCTTAATCATTAATAGACATAGATAAAAATATCTATTATTCATTACTTACTTGGGATGTTACATCCTTCCCCCCTTTAGAAAATTGCGTCCCCACAATTTATTTACTTATCGAATAAATGGGGGTACTTATCCCTCATTTCATTTTCAGATTCCCATGTTGCCTCTTCAATCATGTGGTTTTTCCACAAAACATTTACTTGATGAATCACCTTATTCTGTAACACTTGCTCCCTGTGGTCAAGAATCTGGACTGGTTGTTCCTCATAAGATAGGTTTTCTTCCAGCTGAACTACCTCTGGGCTCAAAACATGAGATGGATCTGGCATATACTTTCTCAACATCGAAACGTGAAAAACATTGTGTACCTGAGATAAACTCGGAGGTAAAGCCACTCGGTATGCAACTGATCCAACTCTCTCCAGAATTTTGTATGGTCCAACAAACCTTGGACTCAACTTTCCTTTCTTACCAAATCTCATCACGCTTTTCCAAGGAGAAACCTTGAGAAAAACATGATCACCTACCTCGAAAGATAGATCCTTCCTCCGGTTATCTGCATAACTCTTCTACCTGCTCTGAGCTGTTCTCATGTGTTTCTGAATCAGGTGAACTTTTTCTGCCATCTCTTCTACCAATTCTGGTCCCATCAACTTCCTTTCACCCACTTCATCCCAGAAAGCTGGAGTTCGACACCACTTCCCATATAATTCCTGAAATGGTGCCATCTGTATACTAGAATGGAAACTGTTATTATATGAAAATTCAACCAAAGAAAGATGTTGGACCCAAATTCCCTGATAATCCATAGAACAAGATCGTAGCATATCCTCCAATGTCTGAATTGTTCATTCTGACTTCCCATCTGATTGAGGATGGAAAGCTGTACTAAAATTTAATTCAGTACCCAACGACTTCTGAAGGCCTTTCCAAAAGTTAGAAGTAAACCTTGGATCACGATCCGATACAATGGAGAGAGGAACTCCATGTAACCTAACTATCTCTTTAAGATACAAACGAGAAAGTTGATCAAGAGAGAAAGTATCTCGTATAGCAAGGAAATGAGAAGATTTGGTCAAGCGATCAACAATAACCCAGATTGCATTATTACCTCGAGATGTCTTCGGTAATCCAACAACAAAGTCCATGGATATATTCTCCCATTTCCACTCTGGCACTGGTAAAGGCTGAAGCATCCCTTTCGGTAGCTGCCGCTCTGCTTTAACCTGCTGACAAGTCAAACACTTCACAGTAAAATCAGCAATGTCTCTTTTCATTCCATCCCACCAGTAATACTCCCGCAGATCTATATACATCTTAGTACTGCCCGGATGAACTGAAAACGGAGAACTATGAGCTTCACATAACAGCTCTCTCTTCAACTGTGAATCACAAGGCACACACAATCTCTTCCCAAATCTCAAAACACAATCACTATCAATGTTGAATTCAGGCAACTTACCTTTCTGAACCAACTCTACCTTTTTCTGCAACTCACTGTCTTTCTTCTGTGCTTGCTTGATTCTATCTGATAGAGAAGATCTCACTGATACCTGAAACAAAACAGAAGGACTTCCTGCACCAACAACTTCTATGCCAAATTTCATCAAATCGTTAACCAAAGGATCACGTTCCAAACGCAACATTGTTAATGAAGCATTACTTTTTCAACTCAAAGCATCAGCCACTTTATTTGCTTTTCCCGGATGGTAATGAATTGTACAATCATAATCCTTGATTAATTCCAGACATCTTCTTTGTCTCATGTTTAACTCTTTCTGAGTGAATATATACTTTAAACTTTTGTGATCTGTATATATTTCACACTTTACTCCATACAAATGATGCCTCCAAATTTTTAAAGCAAAAACCACAGCAGCTAGTTCCAAATCATGTGTAGGGTAATTTACCTCATGAGTTTTCAACTTTCGTGAAGCATAAGCAATTACCTGATCATTCTGCATTAGGACGCAACCAAGTCCTTTCAATGAAGCATCACTGTATATAAAAAACTCACCATTCCTGGAAGGTAGTGCCAAAACTGGAGCATTCACCAATCTTCTTTTCAATTCCTGAAAACAATCATCACATTATTTTGTCCAGATAAACTTAACACCCTTACGAGTTAGCTTAGTCATTGGACTAGATAACCGTGAAAAATTTCTAACAAACCTTCAGTAATAGCCCGCCAAACCAAGGAAGCTAAGAATATCGGTTACATTTGTGGGTCTTGGCCATTCTTCCACAACTTTTGTTTTTGCAGGATAAACAGTTATTCCATCTTTAGAAACAATGTGACCATGGAAATAAATTTGTTGTAACCAAAACTCACACTTTCTGAATTTCCCATACAGTTTCATTTCTTTTATGCTTTGAAAGATAACCCTTAAATGTTTTTCATGCTCCTCTTTACTTTTAGAAAACACCAAAATATCATCAATGAAAACCACCACAAACTTATCCAAGAACTCATGGAAAATTCTATTCATTAAGTCCATGAATACAGCAGGTGCATTGGTTAGCCCAAAAGGCATTACTAAAAATTCATAATGGCCATATCTCGTACGGAACGCGGTCTTCGGAATATCTGCCTCCTTAACCTTCAGCTGATGGTACCCCGATCTCAAGTCAATCTTTGAAAAAAAACTGAGCTCCCTGGATCTGATCAAACAAATCATCGATATGAGGCAAAGGATATTTGTTCTTAACAGTGATATTATTCAAGGCTCTATAATCAATGCAAAGTCTCATAGAACCATCTTTCTTTTTAACAAATAAAACAGGAGAACCCCATGGTGATGTGCTAGGTCTAATGAAACCTTTCTCTAATAAATCTTGCAATTGCTCCTTCAACTCTAAAAGTTCAATTTGTGCCATTTGATAAGGGGGTTTTGAAATTGGCTTAGCATCAGGAACTAAGTCAACAGTAAACTCAACTTCCCGATCTGGTATTATTCCAGGCAACTCATCAGAAAAAACATCAGGATACTCATTTACCACTGGCACATCATTAATCTGAACAGTTCCTTTATTTTCAAAGACGTGTGCAAGGTAACATTCATTTCCATATTTTACAAGTTTCTCGGCCTCTCGATATGTTATCAAAAGTAAGGGTTCATTCTTGTAAACAAACTGAAAGTCTTTCTGAAAAGAAACTTTTTTAGCTCTACAGTCAATCTTAGCATGGTAAATAGAGAGCCAATCCATACCCAGGATAATATCAAACTCTACTAGAGGTAGAACAATAAGGTTTGCAAGTAGGTTCTTTCCACAGATAAGGATAGGAAGATTCTTATAAATTCTTTTTGCCTCGACACTTCCCCCAGGTGTTTTTACCAAAAGTTCAGGAGTCATTTCTTGAGATGGTATTCCCATTTTACTAGAAAAGGTTTCAGAGATGAAAGAATGTGTAGACCCCGAATCAAACAACACACTGGCATAATCTGAAAAAACAAACAAAGTACCTGATACAACTTCATTTGATGGCCCGACATCTGCTGAAGTAGTTGCAAAGGATTTCACCACCCCTTTCTGCTTGTAGTCTAACTGCTTCCCATCACTCAAGATCCTTGTCGGACACTCGTTTGCATAGTGACCCATCTCATTGCACTTATAACACTTCACTAACTATAAATCAAATTTGTTCTTACCTTCAGCTTGATCCTTTTCAGTGAAATCACGAGCCTTATGTCCCATATTACCACATCGGTAGCACTTTCCAGAATTCAGAAGACATTTCCCAGCATGCCTTTTTCCACATTTATCACAAACTAGAAACTTAGTTTTCTTACCATCAGACTTTTTTGAAGAATTCTTACCTTTCTCCTGCCACCTCGGTCTCTTCTTCTGCTGGTTGTTATAGAAAACTTGGTCATTGGCAAACTCCATTTCCACCTTCTCAGCACATCGAACAAGCTTTTCATAACTTTTAAACTCACGAGAAGCTAATGCCCTTCGATATTTTGGCTTTAATCCTGAGTAAAAACGATTTATTTTACTATCAAGGTCCTGGATAAAATTTGGAGCATACCTTGCCAATCGAGTGAACCTTTCTTCATAGGAAGCCACTGAGTCTTCCTCTTGCCTCAATTCCAAGAATTGCTTTTCCATCCTAAGTCGAACAGCCTTAGGAAAATACTTCTCAAGAAACATACCTTTGAATTCATCCTAGTCAAGAGCATCAATCTCATCGGCGTCCCTGATATTTTTAACCATAGACCACCACTGATCTGCTTCTCCCTCCAAACGGTAAATAGAAAGACTAACCTTTTGATTGTCTGAACACCCCATGACATCAAAAATCTTCTCTAGTGCTTTAATCCACCCTTCAGCTAGCACAGGGTCAGATGATCCTCTGAATGATGGTGGATGTTGCCTCATGAAATGTTACACCACTTACATGTTCCTCTGTGGTTGATCTGGCTGATCTCGTGCATGGATACCACCGCCATTTATCGCTTGAGTCAACTGTGCCATTACTACAACAAACTGTTCAGTTCCAATTCCGATCATTTCTGGATGCTGATTCGGAAGGTTATTTCCTTTTGTATGCCTTCCTAGCACTGCTTCCCTGTTTCCTCTGCGGAAAACCATTCTGAACAAACATGTCTTAGATGAAGCAACATGGTAATCTTTAAATGCTATATCATTTCAAAAAAAATATTTTTGGATAATCATTTAATAGAATTATAACTCCTAAAGTTATCTAAACCGACCTCTGATACCAACTATAAGGCCCCAGCCTTAAACCTTACTTAATCTTGAGTTATTACAAGATTACAAATTGAAGATCTTTTCAGGTTTAGATTTTCAGAGAATTAGATCATAAAACTTGCATTACATTCCACATATAAACAAAGTGGTTACATAAAGATAATATTCTTCACTCCCATCAATGGAAACACATTTAAAATAAAACATGGATTATTTCTTGACACATCCTTGACTCTATCATCTTATCATGTACCTTTCCCTTGACCTGTGAAAAACATTTCAAAAACTTGGGATGAGCATAAAAACTCAGTACGGGTTATAAAAAAAACATGGAAAGGAAACATGAGTTCATATATACATAAGAATGAAATCATACTTTACCCATAAAACATAGGCACTTTAACATACCTCATAAAATCATGAATAAATCATAGAAATCATAAGACATAAAGTTAACTTGAGGCATTAATAACATTCTTACGTAGGGAGTAACCCTCTTGGTTAAGTTTGGAATACCCATCACAGTATATTCCCTAAAATCTCTTCGGAGAAACCTTAACGTTTCACTCCTTCACGTTACCCAATGCATTGGAGAGCTATAACGGGCTCACCCGCCCTTAGTTTATCACGGAACCACCCGTCTTCATAATAATGCCCAAGAACCATAACATAATCATATCACATAAAACATGCATAAAGGAAACATAAAATTTCCACATTTCAATCACGAGATATCAATACAACACATTGATATAAAAATATTATGAAAACCATTTTCAATACTAAAATAAAATAAAAGTAAAACATGGTATTTATTTTTCTTTTTAAAAAAGAAGGTATGGCTTGTAGAGGAAGCCGAAACTCAAATAACGGCCACGACGACGGAGAAGTCGTTGTCGCCGCATACGTACGACAAAAACATTCCCTTTTGTCGTTTAGTAAACGCTTCGTATAAAAAAGATTCCTTTTGAATAAACGTAAAAGTCAAAGGGGTTTATACACCGTATAAAAGAAAGTTGTGTATAAAATAAAATATGCCTCAATGAAAGGAGATTGAGACGAGGTCCCATACCTCGTATCCGACTTGACCTGACCGTTCTTTAATCTCCTGAATAATAAACTTGAGTTAATCTCTACTTGCTTAAGAACCTTTTTCAAGTTCATTATTCCTTTTATACCATGTTATGAACATCATGTAATCTGTTAAGTTAACAATGTTCATTTTGTCGGTATTTGGTTCTTAAGTCAAAAACAGACTTCTTACACTTACATGTTGTTAATTTGGTCAAAGGTTCATTATATCCAGAATGGTATTCATGATTTAGATATCATATATGTCATATATATCCAGTACATACATTCATTTATAATATTACATCACATTTAGAGGTAAGAAATGAAATGCACCGTTCATGGAGACGGTAAGCCGTACGTACGCATGAACGCTACTTCCATTTCTATTTCATATTTTCTGGAATGGAATCATAATGATATAAGAGTATATTATAATTTCAGTATAATAACATATATAATATCATTAACTTTATCCTTTACACATCCCACATATGGTATTAACGAATCAAATCTCTTTTAGGGGGCGGTAGTCCGCACTTCCTAAAATGAAGATATCGTGTTTTACCCATAATGGAAACCATAAAGGTATGCCCAAAATAAAAAAAACAGAAGCTTAAGGAAAACATAAAAATATTATATATCATATATAAAAATAGTGACATCATAATGGCCACCTTTGAAGGTGTTAAATGAGTGTTGAACAATCATCGTTTCGGGAGGCAGAATTTCTCCATCCACGGAAACCGTATGTTCTTTAACCATTTTATGTAGTTGTGTGAGAGTGTAGCTCAAATAAATCTTATAACAACATCCTAGTATATTTATGATACTGGTGTTGTTACAAAATAAGTAAATAGAAAGTGTTTAGGGGTTGGAGAAGCAAAATAAAACAAATGAACATGAGAGAATGAATTACCTTTAAAAGTGTAACTCCTTTTGAGTTGAGCCTAAAGGCTTCCTTTGAAAGGCTTCTGCCCAAAGGGAATCCTCTAGGATTAGGAGAGGGATGTGGAGGGAGCAAATGGACAGGGGTTGGCCGAGCCAAAGGCTTGAAGAGTGTGTGAAATGAGGTAGAGGTGGGGGCCTTTTATAAGAGGAGAGGAGGGGCACTTTTGGAAAGTAAAGAAATATTACATTATTTGAAAATGTGTTTCGGTTTTAAAAGGTCCCACATTGATGGAATTCGTGGATAAGGTGATAAGGGTTCGAAATACACTCATCCAATTGGTTTTGGACATGTGTAGTTCATAGATTTTACATTATCTTTCTATTTTATTTAAATCGTCAAATAATGATGTCATCGCTGCATCATTATTATGTCATAAATAATTAAATTTATTTAATGTCTAAAAATTATAAAAAAAATACTATGATATAGGAAATCTTTTTATATTTCCAATTACTATTTATAATCAAATTTTGGACTTGTATAACCCCACTTAAAAATTGTTTTCGTAAAACGTATTATGTTTGTGTCATTTTCACTTTAACATTAAATAAAAAGTAATTTATGTCATTTCCCAACAAAAGTGGATCCATGGGGTCCCCAAGTTGTCCCATGGCATGTCATGGTCGGACATGACACAAAAAATGAGGTTGGGACATGTTTCTAGGTCATTTCATTTTATTAAAGTATTATTTATACCTTAAACTACCCTAATTACCACTAATCGTGATTAAGAACTTAATAAGTTACTATTCACCAAAAAATTATTATAATCTCATTGAACCACATTTTACTTCTTAATGACAACCATGTATGTCGGATTTTCAAAATTCAATACACATTAGTGGTAAACTTTCATTTAACTGAAAAATCTGTTTGCTTGATTATCACTTAGTGGTTTCACTATTCATCAAAAATTGAAGTTTTTCAGAAAATTACCAAAAATTCACCCTAAGCTATATTTGATATTCCGAATTCAAAAATGAAGTCTATTTTACAAAATTAAAAACATATAGGTCACATTAATTAATTTAATAATTAATTCCCGCTGCCAGAGCAAATAGCGTGTTTTTACAAAACAATAAGTATCAAAAGATTGACACCAGTTTAAGTCTAATTTCAAAGTGAAATTGATTCCAATGACCACCATTGGATAAAATGGTAAAAATATATTCTAATTTAACTTCAAAACCAATTCAAAACATAATCTAATCATATAAATAAATTAGATTTAAAAGTAGTTTTGATGTAAAATGCAGTATTTTTCACTATTCATTAAAAAATGAACATTGTCAGAAAAATACCAAAAATTCACACAAGGTAAATTTTGATGTCCCAATCATAAAGAATAAGTTTATTTTGACAAAAATAGTTTATAAAATTGTCAAAATATAGATTCAAAAATGGTTTTCCATCAAAAGGCAGTAAAACAATCTTTTAAGAATATTAGTGTATTCCATGCATAAGATTGTATTTATTTTCATTTTAAGCCGCTATAACACTATCTTAATCATTAATAGACATAGATAAAAATATCTATTATTCATTACTTACTTGGGATGTTACAATATATATAATGAATATCATGGTCAGGAACCAATAATTTGAGAACCCAAAACATAGTATAAATGGATAATTAAGGATTCATCACAAACTGATATGATAAAATATCATTTATATTGAGGTAGGTACTTTAATTAGGAGATATGTTAATTTACCTAGTTTTTGAGGGAGCGATTCCACGAAGCATTCCCCCCCCTTCGGCAACAGCGGTAGCCCCCGTACTAGTCCCTCCTTCCCCGCTATGGTAGGGACCTTCGACGCCCTTCACTAGAAAGGTTCCATCATTCTCTCTCATCTCGAACCCCATGTTTCTTTACCCCTTTCCTCGTAATTCTCTTTTCCCTAAAGTCCCATACCAGATAAATGGCCTCACAAACCTCTCCATCTCAACATCAGAGTTCAACGATGCTTCAGGTTGCCTGTAACACTCCATGATTGCGTGCTTCAAGTAGTGGCGTCCCTTGGTGGATTCATTTGACAGGAATATCTTCGGGTCATGGGGTTTAGAGGACAGAGCTACAGTGGGTCTGATCGACTCCAAGAACATTTGGATTCAATTCACAAGAGAGGAGGATTTTGTTAAAGCCAAGTCCAGTAGCCCGCGTAGCTACAATGGTCATAGATTTTCCATCTACCGTTGGTTGTATGACTTCCACATGCATCGTGATTCCCCTAAAACAACGGTTTGGGATAGTTTTCTACAACTTCCTTTACCATTTCAGAACGTCGCAATTTTGAGAATGCTCGGAAATATTGTGGGTAGATTTCTGTGTGCTTATTCTAGAACCAGGGTGCTCAGTCACATGGACTATCCCCGTATATGTGTAGAAATTGATGTCTTGAAAATCCCTAGTGAGTTCGTGTGGATTATAGTGGACGGAGAGTTTCGGCATAAACAACCTATTGTTTTTGAAACTTGGATTGACTTCTTTAATTCCTATAAGAAACTGGGCCATTCCAGGGTAGCCTGCAGACGTGGGAGGATAGTTCTGATGCAGGTTGAAGATCCAAGGGACGACGATAAGTGGGTGTGTATGGGTGTAGGTAGCAACAAATCTGTGGAAGTTGAACCAGTGTGTGACAACAACGGTACTGAATATGGAAAGCAACAAGATATGGAGGCACCAGGACATAATTCTGGTCATTCCAAAAATGATTTTGTGAGGAAAATACTAGACCCCCTCTAAACCCAAATGTAGCTATGGTGTTTGACAGATTGAATAGGGACATGGGGGGTGTGCATCCCAGGGGAAATGGTAAGCAATTACATTTCATCCCACATGGATGATAGCGAAGTTGTTTCTAAGGATAATGAAGTTTCAGGTCATAGAAAAGAGGTAGGGAAAGACCTATCCATTCCTTTTGAAGGAGGTCCATCTGGAGGTAACAATGACGGAATGAAGGAGGTCCACCAAGAGGAAATGGGACCCCGAATGTCTCCAATAAATGCAGCCAATGTTAGTGAGGTGTCTGAGGGACTTTGTGAGGACCCTGACTCTGGTGAGTATTCCCAGTGTATGGAAGACACATCAATACAATTTTAATATATGGGATGAGGCTATCAACAAGAATCATCCTCCAATATTCCAATGTAAGAGACCCTGTCTTATGCTGAGAAGGTTAGAGCTGGGTCAAATATAAACTTCCAAAACCGGTATGCAATGTTGGGGGATGATGACTTCCAAGATAGTGGGGAATTGGTCAGGAAGGATGAAGAGGATCACTTGGTGGATGCGGGAGAGACCCATGAGGAGATGGAAAATGTTCTAGACGCCTCTGCTAAGCCCAAGGAAGTGACCATTGTGGAGGAGTATCTCATATCCTCCTCACAGAAGGGAAAGTTCACTACTATTGATTTAGATGGATTTATCAAAAACAACCGGAGGGGGCGGCAGAGGAAGAAGTACTCTAACCTACCTAGTCCTTCTATCAATATATCTGCAAGTAAGGGAAAGCCACTCCCGAAGGCTCTTCTTACTATGAGAAACTCAGATGCAGTGGAAAACACATATAGATACATAGTGTCTGTAGGGGGTGAGGTTGGTGTCCCTGCCTCTCCCTCGATGAAGACGAGGGATCCTGGACAGCAATGTGAGACAAGCTCCACCGGAGACCCTCAGTGACAGATATCCTCAGTGCTGGAACACGTAGACCTTATTTTACACTCAGATGAATAAATGGAAGAGAAAGATATGGATATAAAGTCACTGAAGAAGATGGAAATAATTCTTTGTGTGACCACCACTAAGGAACAAGGTGAGTGAATTGACAAGCAGGCCAATATTCTTCTCAGAGGCTTCAATATGGGGAAGATTAACAGGGAGGAGTTCACAATAGCTTGGGAAAAATTGGATCATCAGTCCGAAGGAATCTTAAGGGGATACCCTGACTCCCAGGTAAATTCTATTCCTTGGATATTTTTTAGGGAAACTGATTCCAATTGGCTAAAACATTTCTTCAAAAAATCTGTAGTTTATTTTGGTGTTTAATGTTGTGAGGGTTCTCACTATCCCCTTAAAAGTGTTTTGAAAATAGAAAAGTAGTGTTTCTTGGATGGTACTTTAATTATAAAAACTATATTCTTTCATCAAGAAATGTGAGAACATTTCAATATATAGTAATTAGGAACTAACCATATGCAACAAGAAAATGCATTTAGAGGATGTGGCATGAAAAAATGCATGCAATATTAGTCCATGTTTTTAATAATGATTCATGAAATGACCTTCCATCATTTCCTCAGGAATAGGTAAAATAAATATCATTTCAAAAATAGTAATTATAATTATATCATAAAACATTTTCATCACCTAATGGTGAATTTGTTTCAACCATAACAGGCATAATCAACAACACAAAAAACGCATCCCAGGTAATTTGTGATTCCACTATATGTGGGTTAGATACACCCTAGCATGAGATCATTACCAAATTACAACACCTCCCAGTCTACTATTTATTACCCGAACAGTTAGAAAAAAATGAAAGAAGACCCTATGTTACCACTTTGTAACATCACATCCCAAGATTCACACAACCGGTGCCTGTATCTAATGGTAACATGGCCTCAAATGCACCTCCCCATACAATAGAGGCTGAATATTAGCTATGAGGGTCCAAGTAGGTATAACTGGGAGACTTTACCATTATATCACAGTGGTAAAGTTTAGATAATAAGAAATAAGCAACAACGAAAGCATATATAAATAGACAGTATAGTGAAAGGTCCAATAACCTTTTTTAGCGGAAGCATGATATCATAGAATATCAAAATAGAAATAGATATAATAACTGTGGAAGTGTAAATAACCATATGACTAGGATAAGATCAAAATCCAAATGTCGATTCATATAAATGATAATTTCATGTCATGTTGATGTAAAATAAAGGGCATTAGGGAACACACATATATAATATTCTATAAAATATACAATATTGATAGAAGACTAGTCAAATCAAATCTCGAGTATATGATCATTCCCCTACTCCCATGCTTCATATTAAAAGTAAAAATAATCAAACATATATAGCAGGTATCTTTCTCTTATCTATTATTGCATATAAGTAATCTACTCATGTAAAAAAGATAGGTTGAGTAGAGTTTGAGATAAAATCACAGTAGGTCACCACCAAAGGTGTCAAGAAATAATCAAGAATTTCTACAAAACTAATTAGTCTATTGATATAACTTAATATTAAGAAATGCTAGAAATAAATAAATAATAATTATCTCAGGTTATTATAGAACACCTATCAAAATTCACTTTCATTGGCATATGGTGTAATGAGAGTCTGATCAGTAACCATATATATAGTAATAATATATATATATATAGTATATTTATATACTATCTACACCTATAATAACTAAGTATGTGAGTACTTAAGTATGAATATACTTGGATACTAGGTGTTGGATGGACCTGGGGCATAACTCAAGCATCCTTAACCAGTCAAATGATCAATAGGATTCAGTAGAAGGTACACACCCTGAATCTTATAATGAATGTGATACATCAAAATAATAACTTAAAATATGTGGGGTGAGATTTAATTCCCACCACCTGAGATAAAGGAACATGTAAATTCTTGTTCATCTCCCAAATAGAAGTATAATGGTGTGATACATCATGCTCAACACCCGATGTATGGGAGAGTGAAACTTCGTGATCAACAAGTCCTTTAACCACCATCCATATCCAATATCAATGTAATATCATAATAATAGTAATAACCTATAGGATTTCATAATAAGAATTATAATCCTCATGAAAAATATATAAATGGATGTCACAGTTCACACAATCAATATATAAAGTCATGCATCAATAGGTGTGGCATTTTTACCCATTATTATTCATTCAATTCATCTATTTAATTAATTTAACAAAATATAAGCATTTTGAATCTAATAAAATTGATTATTAAACCCATTAAATTAAGAAAGGAATACAAATTTCATTTCATTATAATTTGAGCACATAGGAGGTTCTTTGGAAACTAATAAATTATTTAAAGGGGGGAGGGGGAAACCCAATTTATAACCAAAGACAAAAACTTAGAATGAATTTTGAAAATTTAATCAATTAAATATAAAGGGGAAGATAAAGCCTTCATAAGCAAGGGGTGGTTGTGATTGAGGTTTTAATCCTCTAAATATTTAAAAATTCTCAACTACAGTATAACATCAAGTTTATCTCAATTAGAAACAATGAGCTCATTTTAAGGTAACATGCGACAATGTCTGGATTGAGGCATGATGGTGGATCTATGAAAACAACCCAATTTGATGAAAAATTTATAAAACACCTACCTTAGGGTCGTACATGATTCCTCATCAAATATAGACTTACGATTTGAAGTATTTTTGAAGAAAAATGTAGAACAGGTCAACACCCTAAAATTAGGCCATATGAGATTCCACCTAAATATCACAACAAATACAAAAAGGAATTTAGAATAGATGGAAGAGGATTTGAGATCTTACATCGATCTATATAATTATTTTGAAGATACATGATTTGGAGTCTAGATATAAGATAAATGGTGATCCCTAGACTATATGGGAGAAGGATCTATAGTATAGGAGAGGATAATTAAGCAATTATAAAAAGAGAAAAGGAAATAATGGTTAATATATTAGATTCATTAAGGAAAAAAGTTTACATCCTACCTTCCTAATAGTGGTTCATGAATTGGACACATAGTTGGAAAAATCATAATCCAACTGTGCACCATAAATATGACCAAGGAGGACCACACCCAATTTAGGAACACATTTTCTCTAACTGTGCACAAGTCATACGAGACCCACTATCTCCAAACCCTCAAAAGCATGCTCGGGTGTGAACTTGGAATCGCATAATTGAAAAAAATGGATTGCAATGTAGCACCCAATGATTTAGAAAATAAATTTAATATTGAATTCACTGAGTCTCTACCACTTTATTATAACCTATCTAGTAAACATAATTTTTTTCACCTTTGTGATTTGAATTTTGAAAAACTGTCATACACGGTTGCGTTCAGTAAGATATTTAGAGTCTGATAAGACAAACATAATTTTTGGTGAATAGTAATATACCCTTATGAATATTAATATGACCCTTATTAATATATATTCATATTATTATTTTATGACTTAAGTTTATGATCTTGATTAATTATTCATTGTGATATAAAATGAATTGTAGTTTTAAAATTGTCATTTTTCAAAATAAATTGTGATTTTATTTAAAAATTAAATTATTCATATATAGAAAATTATTTTCAAAAAATGGAGTTCATTTTTGAATTATACACATCATGAAATGGTTATGGTTAATTTTTGGTATTTTTTTGAAATACATGAATTTGTGTGAATAGTGAAATTCGATAATTTACAAATGATGTTAAATAATAAAATTTCCGCATCATTCTTGAGTCATGGATGATTTAAATGACCATTGGTTAAAACTAACATGAATTTATTACTATTTCTTTTCATAATAATCAATACTATTGGTCTTATTTGGAAAAATAATAAAATAATGAGTAAAATAATGGGAAAATCCTCTTATCCTCCATTATAACCCCCCCCCCCACTTCCTCTTATCTTCACTCATCCCAAGCCTTGTTTGTTGTCTAAAGTATGCCCAAATATCCTCCAAAGATCCTCCCCCACTTCCATTATCCCTTGGTCTCATAAAAAGACCAAAACCTCTCCCCTTAAGAGGCTCTCAAATAATATTACTTCAAGAGGTAAATTCTTCATTTAATTTCTTTTATTTCAAGTTCCTTTCATTTATTTTCTTTTCTAACATCATTTAATCATAATATTGTGATTAAACCAGTACCATAAATGTACTAGAATTATTTTAGGATAAAGTAATAATTATTCATCATCTCTCCTTTCCCCTTCTTTTATACTTAAAAAAGAAACACCATCCGGGATGTGTTAGTTTATCACATTCAAGGATGAAGGGTTTTCAATTCCTATTACCATATTCAATTTTAGTCATGAAACCATTTTTAGGGTTTAAATATACTATAATATATGTATTATAACTTATTTAAGGTTCTGTAATACTTTTTTACACATGATAATAATTTATAAATCAATATGAGTTCTTTGTGAACAAAAACCGCCAATTAACCCAAACAAATGTCATTACAGTTTTATATAATGATTCATATTCACTATAAATAACCAAATAAATTTTATGAACGTGAAATCTTCTAGTTGTTAAATAATAACATATAACTTCTATTCTGTAAACCCATTCTCATTCTACATGTTTATCTGTACATGAATATAAGTAAACTGATAATGAAAACCAAGGAACAAAACACTCCCAAACAATGAAACTGAATCTCTTAAACCATAAAAATTCCATGAATGAACCTAATAGTGACATAATAATTCAATTATAGATATATTAGGTTATTTAATCATTAATTTATGAACCTAAATTTGATTATTTAGGCTATTAAGATCAAGTGAGGAACACCTTCAGACTAAAGGTAAGGGTTTTCTACCAGAACATCCATTTTAAATTCAGTTACTTTTATTATATACTTAACTCTTTTTGTGTGAATTTTCTATATATGTGTTCCAACCAGAATCATAACTTCATTTATGGGGAGTTATATTTTTTAAAGGGATCTTCCAAAAATTATTCCTGAAATACAATCCTGATTCAAGAGAATTTCTCAAATTCTAACCTATTTTCAAGGGAACTATATAATATGTTTTTAGTAACCATTATATTTATAAAATAAATTATTTTATTATGGAAATACAATATTACTTCACTTTTGGTTTTATAAAAATAATTTTCCAAAACAACACTTCTTTTCAATGTAAAATATTATTTATCTCAAGAATTAATCGATGATTTTATAAGAGTATATCCATTTGTTTAAACAATATTATTGATTCCTATGTATTGTTGGGATTAATGTTTTATGATATAATCTATCATATTTAATTGAATGTTTTATGATTAGTTTGACTGTGGATGTTCTATCCTAAAACCATACACCAATTAACTCTGAATGTCTAGTGTTTATGCTTAATGTCTGGGGAAAGTTATTTACATTTCATATGTTAGTTTAAATATGAATTTATATGTTGTTTATGTTTATCCCTACACATATGAGGAATTCATTGGAATTATTATGTGATGTTTGGGGCCCTCTATACCCTCCTGATTCATTGATAGGTCTCATGAGACAAATAGATATGGTCTTGGCCGAGGCCTTCCCATTTTTAGATATGGTTTTGGCTAAGGCCTTAGTAAATTTTAGATATCTTGAATAAGGCCATGATTGTATGTTTCATAATGTTTGGCATATGAATTTCCCACATAATGATGCTATAAATTCAAATTTCATGTGGTTATTTGACTAGTATAATACCCATTATTATTTTGATTATGGCAATACTTACTCAGCTCATATTCCTACCATATCATTTTCTATTTTTTCTTTTAAAGGCATGTGTTTTCAATTATTCATCATACCTAATTATTATGTTATCTTCTATTGTATTTCTTACTCTTAATGAGAATTTGTGCTCACCCCTTTCTTATGTTTCATTTTATAAGGATATGAAGAAGTTTATTATGAATGACCTATATGGATAAATTTATAGTTTTGGATGTTATGAATAAAACTTATATGTTTAATTTCTTTTAATGTTGTAATTTTGAACATATGAATGTATCTTGTATCCAAATATACAAAAATACACATTCCTTGGGGATTCATGTTCTTTTTCTATATGCCAATGTAATAAAATAAGGCATGAACTCTGGGAAACTGGGTTCATGTCTTTATAGTTGGTATCAGAGGAATTTCAGTGGAAAACATGGAAACTAGATTTTGAAATCATAGATTAGGGAAAAAAACCATAATATAGTCTTTGAGGATAAACATACAAGAACAACCTATAATCTTGGCAAGGAATAGATTATGTTGATATTTATAGAAAATACATCCATGTCTGGATAATACAAGTGGTTGTTCTTGTAGAATAGATGTACCTAAGAGGGAAAACTCTAACAAGGAGCTTTGAGCTTGACCCAGGGTATCTTAGTAAATGAAAATAGGACTTACTATGTGCCTTCTTTGACACTCTTAGGGGATATGCTATGGAAAATTCACATTTCCTTTACAAGCCATTATGAAGGATTAAAATGCAATTTTTTCCTTAAGGAAACCATGTTTGTGATTGTGGGATTATCCATGCATAGGATTTCAATTTATGCTAATTATATTTCTATGTTTATATTATAAATTATGATTCATAACCTAATCTAGTGTATTCCATTATTTAGATATGTTCTATAGTTTAAGGAATGGATACCGCATGAACGCATGTATCCCATGTTGGGATCTACATCTTGTGCAAGATAATGATGTTGTCTCTGGAACTGCGATTGGAGATGAGTAGCATATAACTATAATGGGACAGTTGACTTAGGTTATGAATAATAACCATACCTGTATGGACCATCCAGATCCACATCATAAATGAACTATGTTAGATCTCTTTATGAGACAACATCCTCTATAATTTAATGGGACTACAAACCCATTTTTTGCAGAGAAGTTGATAAGTTCCTTAGAGAAGATATTTCTCACCTTGGAAAGTAACGAAAGGGAGAGGATTGTCATGACAGTTTATCCTCTATCAGGAGATGCTGATCAATGGTGGTAACTAATTCAACAACACAAAGGACTTTGAAGATATAGAAAACATATAATGGAGTGAATTTAATGAAGTTTTCTTTGAGAAATACTTTCCTCAAGAATAGTGAGTGGATACGAAAATTTAGTTTATGAATTTAAGGAAAAGGGAATATAAGAATGTCAAAAAGTATGAAGCTAACTTCACAAGGTTATCAAGGCATTCAGTGGACTATATACACGGTCCAAGGAGCAAGAATAATTTATTTTTAATGGCCTAAATCCATTACTTTAGTGGGCACTGGTCTTCCAAACTTTCTCATCATATGAAGATATAGCCTTATGTGGTATTAATAAGGAAAAGTAGTTTTATAAGTCTTATGAATTTAATTAAAAGTAATATAATAAGAGGGTTTCTGAAAAATCTGTAAAAGAAATATGGAAATAAGGAAGAAGGGAAGAGTTAGCTTTCCACCCTGTGATAATTGTGGAAGGAAACACCCTCAAGTTTTCTTAAAAAGAAAAGGGGTGTGATATAAGTATATACATAAAGGCCACGATGATGGTGTTTTCAAGGGGAAGAAATAATATATTAATGTTTAATGCTATAATTATAAGGATATGGGACACTATGCTAATGATTTTCCAAAGCATCAAGGAAACCTGCATCAAAAATGGCTAAGAGAGGAGGGACAAGCTTATGTGATAAAAAAATGTTGATATTGAAGTTCCTAATGACATGGTGTTAGGTAATTTAATTTTTTCCTCAATCTTAGCCGATGCTTTATTGGGTTCTGGATCATCGCATTGTTTCATATCTTCCCAATTTTCCAAAAAATTATATATTTAACATTTGATTTAATAACATAGTTTTCAGTCAAAACTCCTAATGGAAGTATCATTGTAACAAAGTTGTGTCAAGAAGACCACATTATGGCATATAAATGCTCTTTATCTACTGATTTTATTGTCATATCCATTATTGAATTTGATATAATCCTAGGTATAGATTGTTTTTAGAATGATTATGTAAAAATTTATTGCAAGAAGAAAGAGGTTTAAATTTTTTAATATGTTGTGGAATCCCTCATCATCCGGGAAAAAACATCACTATCTAATTCTTATCAAGATCCACCCCAACTATCTATAATGAATTCAATTATTGGGGAGGAAGGGAATGAAATAACTATGGGTAGGAAAAATGTTCAAATAGAGTACATACATGTTGTTCAAGAATATGTTGATGTATTTCCAGAGGATTTACCTAGACATCCACCAGAGTGGGAAATATAGTTTTACATTGAATTAATTCTTGACTCAAGGCCCATATAAAATACCCCTTATAGAATGGACACTATGGAATTAGTGTAACTGAAGAAATAACTAATGGAATTGAGTGATAAAGGATTTATTCTCCCTAGTTTTTCTCTATGGGGAGCCCCTATTATTTTCATTAAGAAGAATGTTGGATCTATGAGGCTGTGCATTGACTATAGAGAGGTCAATGCTATAACAATAATGAACAAGTATCCCCTACCTTGAACTGATGATTTCCTTGATCAACCTCATAGAGCCCAATAATATTTGAAGATTGATCTTCGATCTAGATATCATCAGTTGCATGTGAGGAAGGAAGATATTTCAAAGACAAAATTTCAAACTAGGTATGGGAATTATGAGTTTATAGTAATTCTTTTTGGACTGACTAATGCACCTTCTGTCTTCATGGATATAATGAATAGAGTTTTAAAAGAAAATCTTGATGAATTTGTGGTGATATTTGTTGATGATATCTTGGTATACTCCAAAATCTACGAGGATCATGAAAATTACTTGTTCACTATTCTGAAGACTCTTAGAAGAAATGAATTATATGGGATGTTTAGAAAGTCTAAATTTTGGCTTCAATCAGTTTCTTTCTTGGTTGCATTGTTTCTAATGATGGAATATCTGTTTATCTAGTGAAGACAAAGGATATTAAAGAATGGACTATTCCAAAAAACATAACTGAGTTACATAGTTTTACTGATTTAACATGTTATTATCGGTTTTTTTTCATAACATCGCCCATTTATCCAACCCAATGACCAATATTAGACATAAAGTGGTTAAGTTTGTATGGAAAAAGAATGTTAGGACTGTTTTGAAGAATTGAAGAGGAGATTATTGAATGCTATGATCCTAACCCTACCATCAGGGAATGATGGGTTTGTGATCTATTGTGATGTATCAAAGAAAAGACTTGCTTGTGTCCTTATGCAAAATAATAGAGTTATTGTCTATAAATCAAGGCAGTTAAAAATTCATGAACAAAACTATCCTACTCATGATCATGAGTTATAAATAGTATTATTTCCTCCATAGATATGGATACATTATCTTTATGGTGAAAAATGTGAGATATATACGAAATATAAGAGTCTAAAATATATATTATCATAGAAATAGATCAATGTGAGGAAAATGAAATAGTTCAAACTACTCAAGTATTATTATTGTTCCATACACTACCACCTAGGAAAGGAAAATAAGTTAACTGATGCATTGAACTTGAAGGATCATGGAGTTTTCATCAAAATGTGGATTGACAAGGGTCCTTTGTACATGAATCTAGTGAGGAGGGATATGGGAATTATAAAAGAAGGTGAAACATCACTACTTTTTCAAATGGTTTCCCAACCATCTTTATTGTAATGAATTAAAGCTTCATAGTTTAATGATTAAAATCTCCAAAAGAAAATTAATGCTGTGAAATATAAGAAGTTGACTAACTTCATGTGTGAAGATGGAATTCTAAAATTTGGGAAGCGTCTATGTGTTTTCTCTATAATCGAGCTGAAAAGAGAGTTATTAGATGATTGTCATGGCTCAAATTTCTTTATACACCCGTGGTATGACTAAAATGTATAGTGATTTGAAGGAACATTTTTGGTGGGATAACATGAAGAGGGGAATTTGAGATTTTGTATTAAGATGTTTAGTCTGTCAATAAGTGAAGGCTGAACAACAACATCCTAGAATAGTCATGAAACCTCTACCAATTCCTATATGGAAATGGGATGATATCACCCTAGATTGTTTTACTAGATTACCCAAAACTCCAGGAATGAATGATTCAATATGGTTAATTGTGGGTAGACTTAAAAAATCTGCACATTTCCTCGCTATAAGCGAGGATTTTCCACTAGAGTGCCTAGAAAGACTCTATATCAATGAAATTGTGATACTTCATGGAGAAACTCTCTATATTTTCTCTAATAGTGATCTATGATTTACATAAAAATTACGGATTATCCTTCAGAAATATTTGGATAATGAGCTTTGATTGTGTACTGATTTTCACCCACAAACAGACGGGCAATCAGAAAGGATAATCCAAACCATGGAGGACATGTTCAGATCATTTTCACTTGACATTCATGGTATGTGGGATCAATATTTACTATTAGTGGAGTTTTCCTACAATAAAAGTTTCCATTCATGCATTCAAATGACATAATATGATGCATTTAATGGAAAGAGATGCCATACACCAACTTGTTTGGATGAAGTAGGAGAAAGGAAGATTGTGGACCCAGAACTTTTGGGGGGAACAACAGTGAAGGTAAAGAATTTTCAAACCCATATTAAAGTAGTTTAAATCAGGAAAAAGAGAAATGCTGATAATCAAAGGAAGGATATGTAATTTCAAGTTGGAGATCATTTTTTCTTGAAAGTATCTCCATGGAAAGGTGTTATAAGATTTGGGAAAAAAGAGAAACTAAGCCCTAGGTACATAGGCCATTTTTGAAATTCTGGGAAGGATTGGAGCTGTTGAATATCATTTGTCTATGTGACCTAGCCTGTCTAAAGTAAAAAATGTGTTCCATGTCTCATTGCTGAGAACATACATGCCAGAACCAACACATGTCCTCACTTCTGAAGATATAGAATTGGAACCTAACCTATCTTACTGGGAAAAGCCTATACAGATTTTGGACACTAAAGAACAGGTGTTGAGGAATAAAATTACTTGACTGGTAATGTTTCTTTTGAAAAATAATAAAAATTAAGAGGCAAAATGGGAGCCTGAGTATCTTATGATGAAGAACTACGCAAATCATTTTGTGAGGTAACATTCTGGTAATTTTGAGGAAGAATTTTTTTGTAAGGAGGGGATAATGTAACACCCTAATATTTTGAAACTTAATTTCATATTGAATGCACTGATTCTCTACAACTTTTTTATAACCTATCCAGTAAACATAATTTTTCCACATCTATGAATTAAATTTCAAAAAACTGACATACACGGTTGCGTTCAGTAAAATATTTAGAGTTCAATAAGTCAAACTTAATTTTTAGTGAATAGTGTTGGGTCGGAAGAACACCCCAAGGAGGGAATGATGGCAAGAGGGGGGTGAATTGCCTTTTAAAGAATTGATTAACAATTTAAAAATCAAAGTATAAATGCAGCGGAAATAAAGAGGCAATCACACAAGAAATTGATAACGGAGTTCGGCCAAAACCCGGCCTACGTCTCCGCTCCCAACTCAACCGTTGAGAGATTCCTACCGCTTGCTTTTCAATGGTTGTAGCAAGAAACCCACTAGGCTTTGAGGTAGCACTAGGACCTATTACAGCTTGCTTTTGATGGTTGAGCAAGAACCCAATGCTTTTAATGGTTAAGCAATAACCCACTAGCCTTTTTAACGGGTGAAGGCTAGCTCACCGTGTCTCAAGCTTTTTAAAGGAAAAGCTTGTGAACCTCTTCACACCTTAGTGGTGGTGTGAGAACCCAAAGAAAGGGAGGTTGAGAAAAGAGTTTGGTTTGTAGACACAAACCCAAATTAAGCTCAAAATAAAATAAAGAATGAAAAACCGTAATGGAGGAAGACTTGGGCGCCAATTGGATGATGGAGTTGATGTAGCGTGCTCTCCCAAGCTTCTTGAGTGGAGCTCCTTGGATTGGAAGTTGGTTGGAGCACTTGAGGATCCTTGAAGGTGGAGCGCCGGAGGTTCGCCAAATGTGCAACAAAATGTCCGGGCGCTTGGTATGTGATCCGTTAAGGTTCCGGGGCTTCCTTGGCCTTTATTTATAGGCTAGGAACCCTTGGGGAGGCTTCGGAGCCGTTGGAGAGGTCTTCGGAGCCGTTGGAGGCCAAAAGGAGGTTGACTGGTCAAACCCAACGGCTAGTTTGACTGGGCTACCGGCTGGCCGGTGCAGGGCCACCGGCTGGCCGGTGCCTTGGCAGAGGAGGGGAAGTCTGGTCCAGGTGCCACCGGCTGACCGGTGCCAGAGCCACCGGCTGGCCGGTGGCAAGACAGTAGCTTGCACTATTCAGCCTGGGTGCCACCGGTCGACCGGTGCTGAGGCCACCGGTTGGCCGGTGGTAAGGCAGTGGCTCCCTCTTGAGTGCAGGTGCCACCGGCCGGCCGGTGGTGTGCCACCGGCTGGCCGGTGGACTGATTTGCAGTCCACTTCTTGATTCTTTCTTGGGCCATTTTCTTGGCAACCTTGTGCCTATCATTCACAAACACTTAAAACAATATTAGACAAAGATGAGAGTGATTGTGATCATGAAAATTAAACCTTGAGGGGTTCGAGAGGTACAACAATCTCCCCCTATTTTGATGATCACAATCACCAAAACAATTAATGTAAAATGCTGAAATTGAAAGGAAATACTAAGCATGATGAAAATGATTCTCCCCCAATCAATCAAGAAATTTCTCCCCCTTTGTGATTATCAAAATAGAATGGGGCATAAAACTTGATTGAGGGAGATTGAGATTAAAAACAAGATTTGAGATTTGAAAATCAATTGAGATTTTTGAAATTGAAATGAAAATTTGAATAACAGTTTGAATTGAAAGTTTTGAAACAAAAACAAATTCGATACCAACTGTTGGATATTTAAAAAAAGAAAATTTAATAGAAAATTTGAATTTCAAAGCCAAGTGTTGAGTTTGAAATGAAAACTTTGAACACACAAAAAAGGCTTAAAAAAAATCCTAACTCCCCCTAAATAAAAACAATGAATCACCGGGGAGTGGTTTTTGAAACCGAAACAAATTTAGGCCCGGAGAGACTTGCCAAAAGGGATTTTTCAATCCATACCTGCCTCATGGCGGGTCTTCTCCTATAAAACTCATCGGAAAAGAAAAAAGACTTGGGTTGGCCGTACCGGGCGTTTTTACAATTACACTCATAAATGAGATGCCCGGTTTTCTTGCAATAATTACAAAATTTGTAATCGGAGCTCCCCCTTACAAAAACAGTTTGAGCATGGGAGGAGGAGGCTCGGTTGGTATAGCCAAGTCCATTGGTGGTTCGGGATATACGTTGGGAACCAAGTATATTGTTCAAATTTTGTTCACCTTGGGTGAACTTGGCTAGGGTCTCTCTAAGGTCTTTGATGGTTGATTCCATGGAATCAACATTTGGAAAATTTTGGATTTTAAGGGAGAGTTCCTCCTTCTCTTTAAGAAGTTGTTCTTTTTCGGAGGAAAGTTTTTTGAAAGACTTTTTTAAAGAAACAAATTTTGAAGAGAGTTCGTGAAAACCATTTTCAAGTTGATCTCTAGCAAATTGGAGATCCTCATAAGACAAATGATTCAAAGAATTTGAATTTGAAGAGCAAGAAGAGGAGGAGTCGGAAGATGTTACCTCATTACATGCCATTAGGCATTTTGTGCCTTGGTCGCTCGAGGAGGAGGAGGAGGATGATGAAGAGGAGGTGTCACTCCATGTCGCCTTGAGGACCTTCTTCTTTCCTTTTTCCTTTGGGGTGGCCCGTTTTTTGTTGAGTGGGCAATCAGGCTTGTAATGGCCCTTTTTACCGCACCCGTAGCATTTTACCTTGGGCTCGGTTCTTACGGTGGGTTCTTGCTTTCGCGCCTTGTGAGATTTCTTCTTCTTCTTGTGCTTCTTCATAAATTTGTGCATTTGGCGGGCGAGATTCTCCATTTCCGAGTCGCCGCTTGAAGATGATGAAGATGAGGAGGAAGAGGATGAGGAGGAGGAGCTTACTTCTTTTTGTACCTTGAGGGCAATGTTCTTGTGTGTCTTGATTGGTGTGCCCTCCTTTTGAGCTTGCCTCCTCATCGTGATCTCATAAGTCATGAGAGATCCGATGAGCTCCTCTACCGGCATATTTTTGACGTCCTTAGCTTCTTGGATCGCCGTCACCTTTGGTGCCCATGAGCTCGGGAGGACCCATAGAATTTTCTTGACCATTGCTTCAGCTGAAATATTATCTCCAAGAGACTTTCTACCATTGCACACGTCAGTAAATCGAGTAAACATTTCAGAAATTGATTCATTTGGGTGCATGGAAAAAGACTCAAAATCCTGCCTATACATGTCTAACCGAGTATCCTTGACTTTGTTAGTGCCCTCATGGGTCACTTCCAATAGTTTCCAAATTTCATGAGATGAGGTGCAAGTGGAAACTCGGTTGAACTCATTTCGGTCTAGGCCGCAATGAAGAGCGTTCATGGCTTTGCCATCAAGCTCGAAATTCTTTATATCGGCTTGGGTCCATTTGGATTCATCGGGGGAAGAAAGAGTGTAACCTTGCATGACTATTTTAAAAATGGGATATCCTATGCTTCTTAAAAAAGTGGTCATGCGGGTTTTCCAATAATTGTAGTCGGTCCCATCAAAAAATGGAGCCCGACCCAAAGAGTAGCCCTCGGGGGCGAAAGAGGTAGATGCCATCAAAAAAAAAGATCTTAACTTTGAAACCGGGTTAAGGAATTACTCAAAGGTCCCTCTGATACCAATTGTTGGGTCGGAAGAACACCCCAAGGAGGGAATGATGGCAAGAGGGGGGTGAATTGCCTTTTAAAGAATTGATTAACAATTTAAAAATCAAAGTATAAATGCAGCGGAAATAAAGAGGCAATCACACAAGAAATTGATAACAGAGTTCGGCCAAAACCCGGCCTACGTCTCCGCTCCCAACTCAACCGTTGAGAGATTCCTACCGCTTGCTTTTCAATGGTTGTAGCAAGAAACCCACTAGGCTTTGAGGTAGCACTAGGACCTATTACAGCTTGCTTTTGATGGTTGAGCAAGAACCCAATGCTTTTAATGGTTAAGCAATAACCCACTAGCCTTTTTAACGGGTGAAGGCTAGCTCACCGTGTCTCAAGCTTTTTAAAGGAAAAGCTTGTGAACCTCTTCACACCTTAGTGGTGGTGTGAGAACCCAAAGAAAGGGAGGTTGAGAAAAGAGTTTGGTTTGTAGACACAAACCCAAATTAAGCTCAAAATAAAATAAAGAATGAAAAACCGTAATGGAGGAAGACTTGGGCGCCAATTGGATGATGGAGTTGATGTAGCGTGCTCTCCCAAGCTTCTTGAGTGGAGCTCCTTGGATTGGAAGTTGGTTGGAGCACTTGAGGATCCTTGAAGGTGGAGCGCCGGAGGTTCGCCAAATGTGCAAAAAAATGTCCGGGCGCTTGGTATGTGATCCGTTAAGGTTCCGGGGCTTCCTTGGCCTTTATTTATAGGCTAGGAACCCTTGGGGAGGCTTCGGAGCCGTTGGAGAGGTCTTCGGAGCCGTTGGAGGCCAAAAGGAGGTTGACTGGTCAAACCCAACGGCTAGTTTGACTGGGCTACCGGCTGGCCGGTGCAGGGCCACCGGCTGGCCGGTGCCTTGGCAGAGGAGGGGAAGTCTGGTCCAGGTGCCACCGGCTGACCGGTGCCAGAGCCACCGGCTGGCCGGTGGCAAGACAGTAGCTTGCACTATTCAGCCTGGGTGCCACCGGTCGACCGGTGCTGAGGCCACCGGTTGGCCGGTGGTAAGGTAGTGGCTCCCTCTTGAGTGCAGGTGCCACCGGCTGACCGGTGGACTGATTTGCAGTCCACTTCTTGATTCTTTCTTGGGCCATTTTCTTGGCAACCTTGTGCCTATCATTCACAAACACTTAAAACAATATTAGACAAAGATGAGAGTGATTGTGATCATGAAAATTAAACCTTGAGGGGTTCGAGAGGTACAACAAATAGTAACATACCCTTATGAATAGTAATATGAATATTAATATGGAGCTTAAGAATAGTAAATCATATTATTAATTTATTGTCTTAAGTTTAGGATCGTGATTATTTTGTCAATGTGATTTAAAATGACTTATAGTTTTAAAATTGTTATTTTTTCAAAAAAATAATATTTTATTAAAAAATTAAATTAATCATATCTGGAAAAGTATTTTCAAAAAATGGAGTTCAATTTTTAATTCTACACATCGAAAATTTTTTATGGGAAATTTTGGAGATTTTTCTGAAATACATGAATTTTTGGCGAATAGTGAAATTTGATGATTTACAAAATATGTTAAATAAATTAATTTCTTCATCATGCTTGAGTCATGGATGATGTAAATGAGCATTGTATTGAACTCATATGCACTTTTTATTGTTTTTTTCACATGAATCTATTCTATTGGTTGTCTTTGGAAAAATAATTAAATAATGAGTCAAATAATGGGAAAACCCTCCTCTTCTCCACTATAACCCCCATCACTTCCTCCTTTATTCACTCCTCTCAATTCATGTGACTTATCTAATTTCTACTAAAATCTCCTCCACCACATTCAGATTCCGTTGTTCTAATAAAAAGTCAAAAACCTGTCCCCTAAAGAGGCTCTCAAGGATAATTACATCAAGAGGTAAATTCCTCTTTTCGTTTCTTTTATTTCAAGTTCCTTTATTTTCTTTTCTTTTCTTACCTCCTTTCATCCAAATTTTGTGATGAATCATGTACCATACATGTAATAGAATTTTTTATGATAAAGGAATAATTCTTCATCATCTCTCATTTCCCCATCTTTTATACCTGAAAAGAAAACACCATCGGAGATGGGTTAATTTATCACATTCAAGGATGACAGGTTTTCAATTTATATTATTGTCTTCAATTATAGTCATGGAACCATATTTATTATTTAACCATATTATAATATATGTATTAAAACTTATGTATGGTTCTATAATCCTTTTTTACATATGATATTAATTTATAAATCAAAATTAGTTCGTTGTTAACCAAAACTTCCAATAAACCAAAACAATTGTCATTTAAATTTTATATAATAATTCATTTCACTCCAAATAAAAAAAATTAATTTTATGAACATATAATATTCTATTTTTTACCTAGTAATATAAAACTTCTATTCTTGAGAACATTTCACATTTTACATGTTTATCCATACATGAATATAAGTAAACAGATAATGAAACCCAATGAACAAAACACTCCCAAACAATGAAATTGAATCTCTTAACCCATCAAAAGGACATGAATGAACCTAATATATAATTCCCAGACTCCAGTTACCTAGATTCAGTTCATTATTACATAACATTGGCATGATCACAAAATATCAATTCTGAAAAGACCGATTCATTTAGTAGCCTTGGAAACTCTAGATACATTCATAAGTCTTACATTACATGATAAAATGAAAAAATACAACTACATAGTCTCCATAGTCCACACTCATATCCCCTCATACTATCCATGCAGTCCAGGCATTAAATAATTCTTCACATATGGGGAAAAATAAAACATAGAAAGGGGTGAGATGAGATGCTCAGTAAGGATAACAACATAGCGAAAACTTTCATAAATAGTTATAAACATTTAAGGCAATGTATAACTAAAACAAAACCCTTTTAAACTTGAACATCATCATAACATGGGAAAAATAAAATGAAATAATTCCATTTAATTATTCACATGTATATTCTACTGGTCGAATAATCACATGCAATATCAATAACCTCTTTCATGATAATGGAATGTATAATACCAGACTATCATAACCACATAGTCAAGGCATTATGCCAAGACTATAAATAATATTTTGTCAATGCTTTGTTCCAGGACACTAATTTGTCTCATGAGACCTACCGATGTATCGAGGAGCTATAGCGGGCTACACCTGTCATATACTAAGTCCAATGCATTCCTCATATGAAAAGGTTTAAACATAATATAAACATTCGTATTAAAACTAGCATAAGAAATTAAATACTTTATCCATAAACCATGAATGATATAAAAATAACACATCCATAGACAAAAATATCACAAAACCTTCAATACAATATGGATGTTTTGTATCATAATAAATCAACATCAAATAAGCTTAAAATCTATCAAAGGAGGTTGACATAGATGAAATCAAAACTATTTGAGATAAATATCTCTTTTTTTGAAATCATTTAAAAGTATCATAATTAAAAAATAAAACATTTAATTTTCAAATATTTTTATAAACTTGTAAGGGAAGCTTCGACAATTTTATAATGGTATAAAATAGCTGCACCCACCGTATATGTTAAAAAAGACATTCTTACCTTAATTTTGTCGAAAAGGTTAAAAAGGATATTGTCTTGAAAATGGTGGAAAGATGCCTTTATAAAATTTTTATAAAAAGTCAAACAAGGATATAAATGACTTTAACCCATAGTCTATAAAATATTAATAATGTTTTAAAATACATTTTTAAGAATCATGGATGTGTATGATAAAGAGGTCCCAGTAGATAATTATATATAAACAACCTTGTATAATGAAGAGATTGTGAAATTAACCCTTACCTTGTACATTTTCTTAGTTAAGGGTAGTTTAACCTCCTGTATAATGGTGAAATATTTGTTATTAAATTACACAAGAATCATATACATTAATATGATATCATATATGATCTTTTAACATTGATTTGTTAATAATATATTTGTATTATCGTTGTTTTGGGTGTTAACAAATTCATTTGACTTTATATTCTTTGTTATGTGAGTCATATTTGTTATGGATGGGATGCATCTTATTCATATACATAATGATATCAAGTCTTTAAACATTATTTTTAATCATATAATGAAAATTATTCTTGAATGGATACAATGGGTAATGAATCTTATCACGTTCGTGGAGACGGTAATCTTTACGTACGCACGAGCGACAATATCATTCTTTTGATATTAAAATAAAATATAATTGGATGGTGTATCATATATACATAATCATTATCATGTTATATTTATTATTTACATCAATTACACATCATTATTATACCCATCCAAATAATAATGTATTGAATAACAATTACACCACAACGTGGAGACGGTAAGCCGTACGTACGCACGTATGGTGACATGTCTTTCAAAGGATGGATAGAATAATGAATTTGGTTTTACCACATATATAATAACATCACAGTATATAGAATATATTGGAGTTATTATTTTATAATGGAAACAAAAAGACAAAGGAAGTTGAAGAAGAAAGGAACTTGAAAGAGGTGGTGAGATATTTACCTCTTCTTCGGGTTATTCATTTTTATTTGATCAAAAGGACTCCTTAGGTTGGCTTTATGAGTAAAGGAAGGCCACTAGGATGAAGGGATGACAGTTTAGAGGGTATTTGTGCAGAGGTTGGCCGACCTAAATGGATTTGAAGGTGTTAATTAGAGAGAAGGGGGGGGGGGTGTCCTTTTATAAGAGGGGTGAGGGGCACCTTAGGAAAAGCTAGAAATATTATTTTATAATTAAATAATTTTAGGTTTATAATGTCCCTAAAATGGATTATTTAAATGATAAGGTGGGTATAGGTCTAAAAACACTCATCCAATTGGTTTTAGATAGGTTTGGGTGACTATATTAACTTTATCTTTTAGATTTAACTCTTAGTAAAATAGTTTGACATTCACCATGTCTCTTTGTATTTTTATATTATATTGTTAATAAACATAATATATACTTCCAAGAGAACCCCAAATGGTTAATTAATTATACCAATGTTGTTATATATGTCTTTTGGCCGAACCGTAGATTTTTAGGAATAGAATATAAATTAACAATATAATATTTGTTTTAAAAATTCGTTTATGCCAATTTTGACATTATTTTGTATTTTGTTTTTGGTAAATTCATAACAGCAGTATTGCTTCGAAAAAAATTCATCTAACCAACCCTAATATGTCATATTAACCTATAATATTAGTTGAATGCATAAAAAGTCTCAAATTACATTTATTTGGATATTTATAATATCAATTATTTTAATATTTCATTAATTAGGTAATTACTACATCATAATTTTGTCATAAATAAATTAAATTATTAAATTTCTAAAAAATATAAATAAAATACCATTATTTAGTAAGTAATTTTGTATTTCTAAGGAATATTTATACTCGAATTTATATTATGTGTAACTGTATATTAATAATGTTTTAGTTATTAAACTTTCATTTTAACTCTTTTAACTCTTCTTTGAATTAAATAATAATAAATGTACTAATCTAATCCCAGAGGACCAAAGAAGATAATATTTTATTCCTAAGGTTGTTTTTGGTCGAACTATACTTATCCAATAGAATTAGGACATGTGGTAGGGTAATAATAATACCATTTTATCCTTAATTACCCTATTTACATTTAACCGTGGTTAATAAAATTAAAAAGTTACTATTCACAAAAAAAAATTATTTTTTTCTTATTTAACCACATTTTACTCCTTTATATTAACTGTGTCTCTTGGATTTTTGAAATTCCACTCATAGAAGCGGTAAAATAAAGCTTAATGTGAATTTGAAAATTCTCCAAGAGGTGGGTAAAAGACAGTGAAAAGTTCTATAAAATTTTTACATATCTAAAATTATTATAAATTGACTCAAATGAATTAAATTGAACATATATAGGTATTATGTGTCTATTTATACCTAAAATAAATTTAAATAAAATAAATAATTATTTACAAAAATTCGTTTTTAAACTATAACTCAGTGTTTTTCACTATTAATCAAAAATTGAAAGTTTTCAGAAAAATACCAAAATTTCACCCTAAGCTAATTTCGATATTCCAAATCAAAAAATGAAGTCCATTTTGAAATATAAAATTTATAAAATTTCATGAAGTTGGTATTACTATTCATAATGGCTAGTTTGATTGGTTGTGGTGTGTTAGAACTCGAAGTTGCATACAACACACGCTATTGTATTATTCAAAGTGAAGCATACTGTGGAAGCTTGGGGTGTTACATTATCCCCTCCTTCAAATAAAAATTTTCCTCGAAATTTCTAAAATATTAATGCATAAAAAGACTCTGGTGGTTCTTCATTATAAGTTCATCGGGTTCCGATGTTTCCTCTTCCATCTTATGATTTCTCCATAAAACGTTTACCAGAAGAGTCGTCTGGTTTCCCAGCACTTGTTCTCTTGTATCAAGAACCTTTACAGGCTCTTCTAAATAAGATAGGTTGGGTTCTAGTTATAATTCCTCATAGGTGAGTACATGCATTGGGCCAGGCATGTATTTTCTCAGCAGTGATACGTAGAACACATCGTGCACTTTGGAGAGATTTGGCGGCATTGCCAAATGGTAATATATAGCCCCAATTCGTTCTAGATTTTCGAAAGCTCTGATGTACCTAGGACTCAATTTTACCTTCTTATTGAAACGTATAACACCCATCCATGGAGATACCTTCCAAAAAATATGATCTCCTACATGAAATTCCAAATCCTTCATTCGGTTATCGGCATAGCCATTCTGCCTACATTGAGATGCTTTTATGTGGTTTTGGATTACCTTCACCTTTTCCATAGTTTCCTCCACCAATTCTAGGCCAACAAGTTTTCTTTCACCAACATCATCCCAACAGGTTGGTGTGCGACATCTATTTACATATAATGCTTCATATAGTGCCATCTGAATACATGAATGGAAGCTATTTTTATACGAAAATTATACCAGAGGTAAATATTTCTCCCACATATATTGAAAGTCAAGTGAGAATGATATCAACATGTATTTTAAGGATTGAATTGTCCATTCTGATTGTCCATCAGTTTGGGGGTGGTAGGTAGTGCTCAAACGAAGTTCAGTATCCAGGGATTTATGAAGACTTTTTCAGAATCATGATGTAAAACATGGATCACGATCAAAAAAAATCAATAGGGGTACTCCATGAATTCTTACAACTTAATTAATATATAGTCTTGATAGAAGTTCAAGTGGTAAATCTTCTCTTATAGCAAGAAAATGTGCTGATTTGGTAAGACGATCAACAATGACCCATATTGCATCGTTCCTTCTAGGAGTCTTTTTTAGTCCCATGAAAAAGTCCATCATAATATTATCCCATTTCCACTCAGGTATGGGAAGAGGTTTCAAGACCCCTCGAGGCTGTTTCCTTACAACTTTAACTTATTGAAAAACCATACATCTTGACACAAAATTAGAAATCTCCCTCTTTAGGTTTTCCCAACAAAATTGTTCCTTCAAATCTCTATACATTTTTGTGCTACTAGTGTGTATAAGGAAATTGGAACTATGAGAATCATCCAAAAATTCCCTTTTTAGATCAGGTATATCAGGAACCCAAAGTCTCTTCCCAAATTTCAAAATTCCATCTTCAAAAACAATGTCACTCAATCTTCCATCATTCACAACTTTAATATTCTTTTAAAACTCTTCATCATTGGTCTGAGAACTCTTTATCCTTTCTAGTAAAGATAGTTTGGAAACCATTTGAAAAAGTATTGAGGTTTCACCTTCCATGGTGATTCCCATATCCATCTTTTCTAGATTTATGTATATAGGATCCTTTTCAACTCTCATCTTGTTCAAAACTCTATGATCCTTTCTACTCAAAGCATCTTCCACCTTATTTTCATTCCCCATGTGGCAGTGTATCATGAAATCATAATCCGTGAGTAGTTAAAGCCATCTCCTTTGCCTCATGTTGTGTTCTTTCTATGAGAAAATATACTTCAAACTCTTGTGATCAGTATAAATCTCACATTTTTCACCACAGAGATAGTGTCTCTAAATCTTCAAATCAAATATTACAGCTGCTAACTCAAGATCATGAGTATGATAGTTTTTCTCATGAATTTTCAGCTGTCGTGATGCATAGGCAATAACCCTATCATTCTACATGATGACACAACCAAGTCCTTTCTTTGAAGAATCACTATAAATAAAAAACCCATCATTCCCCGATGGAAGAGTCAATATAGGAGAATTGAATAATATTCTCTTCAGTTCTTCAAAACATTCTTCACATTATTTTGTCCAAACAAATTTATCCCCTTTTTTTTATCTTTGTTAATGGGTTATCCAACCGGGAAAAATTCTGGACAAAATGTCGATAATAACCTACTAAACCAATAAAACTGTGTACCTCAGTTATACTCATCGGTGATATACATTCTTCGATTGCCTTGGTCTTTGAAGGATCTATGGAGATTACATCCTTAGAGACAATATGGACAAGAAAATAAATCTCATAAACCTAGAATTCACACTTGCTAAACATCCCATATAATTCTTTTCTTCTCAGAGTCTTAAAGATAACGTGCAAGTGATTTTCATGATCTTCATAGATTTTGTAGTATACCAAGATATCATCAATAAATACCACTACAAAGTCATCAAGATATTCCTTGAAAACTAATTTCATTAGATCCATGAAGACATAGGGTGTATTAGTCAATCCAAAAGGCATTACTGTAAACTCGTAATGCCCGTACCTGGTTCGAAATGCTGTCTTTAGAATGTCTTCCTTCTTCACTCACAACTGATGGTATCCAGATTGAATGTCAATTTTTGAAAAGTATTGAGCTCCATCCAGTTGGTCAAATAAATCATCAATGCGAGGAAGGGGATACTTTTTCTTTATTGTTATAGCATTGATCTCCCGGTAGTCGATGCACAACCTCATAGATCCATATTTCTTCTTAACAAAAATGATAGGGGATCCCCATGGAGAAACACTAGGGTGAATAAATCCCTCATTACACAATTCCTAAAGTTGTTTCTTCTGTTCCACTAATTCCGCAGTTCCCATTCTATAAGGGGAATTTGATATGGGCCTTTATCAAGGAATTAAATCAATGGAAAACTCAATTTCTTGTTCTAGATGATGTCCAGGTAAATCTTCTGGAAACACATCAACATATTCTTTTACAATAGGTACATCCTATATTTGAATATTCCTTTCCTCTAAAACAAATATTTCATTCTCTTCCTCCCTAATAATTGAATTTAGTTGAGCTACTGGGGGTGGATCGAGATAAGAATTACGTTGTGACTCTTCTGCTCTAAAGATAAGGCGTTCCTTATCATCATCATCAAAAATTGTAACCTCCTTCTTCTTACAATAAATCATCACATCGTGGTACGAAAGCTAATCCATACCGAGGATTATATAAAATTCAATCATGGGAATGAAAATGAGATCACCAGATAAAAAACATGTATATGCTCTAATTGGGATTGATTCACAATACTTTGTTGTGAGGATACTTCCTTTAGTAGTTTTAACTGACAAATCCCTTGTTAAATAAAATTGGAAATATCTAATTTTTGTAGAAAACTGGGAAGATATGAAACAATGCGATGATCCCTAATCAAATAAATATTTTTCTAAACTTGAGGGAACCATTAAATTACCTGCCACTATGTCTTTCGGAGCTTCTAACTCAGCAGTAGTTACAACATAAGTTTGTCCTTGATCCCTTGGCCTTTTATGAGGTAATTTCCCCTGACTCTTAAAAAATTCATTTGCATAATGTCCCATCTCCCTGCAATTATAGCATTAATGATCAATAGCTTCTTCTTCCCCTTTCAATCAGGAGCTTGGTGGCCCTTTTCACCACACTTTTAACAGACTCCCATTCCCTTCAAGTAAGTACCATGGTGTTTCATCCCACATTTACTCTAGGATGGATATTAAACTTTTCACTTCTTCCCCTTATTTCCATTTCCAGAGTTATCAGCAGACCTATTCTTCTCTTTCTTTTCTTTAAATTCATAAGAATTTGAGAATTATTTTTCTGTCTTGATAGCACATGAGACAATATCTTCGTACAACGAGAAGAATTGTGAGACTAATTCTTGATAGAGAAATGATTTTAACCCATCAAACAAATGATCAATCTTACTTATTGGGTTACATATATAATCTGCAGTATGGCTCGCTAACCTTGTACAGTTAGCCTCATAATTTGCGACATTATCATCCAACTTTTGCCTCAGACTCAGAAATTATCTTTCAATATCTGCTCGATTGTCACACAGAAAGTATTTTTCTAAGAAAAGCTCTTTAAACTCCAACCATTACATATTTGATACTTCATAATCTTCCTTTGTGGTTTGAATCAATGACCACCATTGATCCGCATTTCTAGTGAGGCGGTAAACTGCCATCATAACTTTTTCCCTTTTCACTACTCCCCAAGGCATGGAATATTTTCTCTAAGGAATTTATCCATTGCTCAGATACTAATGGATTTTTACTCCCATTTATTGTTGGTGGTTTTTACCTCATGAAGCGGTCTAACATTGATCCTCTATGATGTGGATCAGAGTTCTTCATATGGGTAAGGTTATTATTCACAACCTCTGTGAGTTGTCCCAGTATGGTGATAAGCTGATTAGAACCAGTTGTATCACCAGCTCCACTATAATTAACTTGAGCAAGAGGGAAATCCCTACATAGAGTGCGTGCATTGATAAAGTTTCCATTCCTTCCACTAGGCGCCATTTCTAAACAGTGGCATAAACTAGATCAGTTTATGAATCGAAATACATAATTCCAATCATGTAAAATAATTAACATAAATTGAATAGTTTATGGATATAATCCATAATCATAAAAAATGTTTTCTTTGAGAATTTTTATACTCATAAACCCTTCATAATGGTTTGTAAAGAAAATGAGAATTATCCTAAGCATATCCCCCGAGAGTCTCATAACCAAGAGTGCAGCAAGGCACCTTGTCGTGCACCATTTCCCATTCGAGTCTAGCTTAAAGTGGTGTTTTCAGGTTTTACCCCTAGGTACATCTGTTCCAGAGCCGCCTCTACCTGCTCTTAACCAGACAAGGATGTATTTCTCGGAAAACTCAAAAAATCTCTACAATACCAAAATTCTTGTTAGTTCTTCTATACTAATCTTCAAAGTCTATCTTTGGGTAATGTGCTCTAATCAGAGTTTACCTAAATCTAGTTTCCAAGGTTTGTACTAAATTTCCAATGATACCAACTGTAACTCCCCCACCCCAGTTACCAAGAGTCGTTTCATTATTACATAACATTATAATGATCACTAAAGATCAAGTCTTGAAAGACTGATTAGTTTAGTAGCCTTGGATACACTAGATACATTCACAAGTCTTACAATACATGATAAAATGGAAAACTACAACAACAGAGTCTCCATAGTCTACACTCATATCCCCTCAGACTATCCCTCCAGGTCAGTCAAAAAATAATTCTTCACATCCAGGTAAAAATGAAACATAGAAAGGGGTAAGCTCAGATGCTCAGTAAGGATAACAATATAGCGAAAACTTTCATAAATAAGTATAAACATTTAAGGCAATGTATAACTAAAACAAAATCCTTTTAAACTTGATCTTCAGTATAACATGCCAAAAATAAAATGAAATAATTCCATTTACTTATTCACATGGATATTCTACTAGTCTAATAATCACATGCAATATCAATAACCACTTTCATGATGACGGAATGGATAATGCCAGACTATCATAACCACATAGTCAAGGCCTTGTGCCAAGACAAGAAATAATATTTTTTTCAAGGCCTTATTCCCAGACACTATTTTTTCTCATGAGACATACCGATGCATCGAGGAGCTATAGAGGGCTCCACTCATCACATATTAAGTCCAATGCATTCCTCATATGAAAAGGTTTAAACATAACATATACATTTGTATTAAAACTAGCATATGAAATGTCAATACTTTATCCATAAATCATGACTGGTATAAAAATAAAACTTCCACAGTCAAACATATCACAAAAAATTCAATACAATATGGAAGTTTTGTATCATAATAAATCTACTTCAAATAATCTTAAAATCCATCAAAGGATGTTGACATAGATGAACTCAAAACAATTTGAGATAAATATCTCTTTTTTGAAATTATTTAAAAGGAACATAATTTTAAAATAAAACATTTACTTTGAAAATATTTTTATAATCTTGTAATGGAATATTCAATGATTTTATAACTGTGGAAAATAGCCGCACCCTCCGTATAAGTTAAAAAAGACATTCTTACCTTAATTTTGTCGAAAAGGTTAAAAAGGACCTTGTTTGGAAAATGGCGGAAAGATTCCTTTATAAACATCTTATAAAAAGTCAAACAAGGATATAAATTACTTTAACCAGTAGTCTATAAAATAGTAAGACTATTTTGAAATACATTTTTAAGAAACTTGGATATGGATGATAAATAGGTCCCAGTAGATAATTACATATAAACAACCTCGGATAATGAAGTGATTGTAAAATTAACCCTTACCTTGTACTTTTACTTGGTCAAGGGTAGGTTAAACTCATGAATAATGGTGAAATAATTGTTTTTAAATTATACAAGAATCATATACATTAATATGATACCATATATGATCTTTTAACATTGCTTTGTTAATAATGTTTTTGTATTATCGTAGTTTCGGGTGTTAACGAAATAATTTTACTTCATATTATTTGTTATGTGAGTCATATTTGTTATGGATGGGATGTATCTTATTCATATCCATAATGATATCATGTATTTAAACAATATTTTTAATTGTCTAATGAAAATTAGTCTTGAATGGATATGATGAGGAACGAATCTTAACGCGTTTATGGAGACAGTAATCCGTACGTACTCATGAGCAAAAATATCATTATTTTGATATTAAAATAATATATAATTGGATGGTATATAATATAAACAGAATCATTATCATGTTATACTTATTATTTACATCAATTACACATCATTATTATACCCATCCAAATAATAATGTATTGAATAACAATTACACCACGACGTGGAGATGGTAAACCGTAAGTACGCACGTATGGTGACATGCCATTCAAGGGATGGATAGTATAATGAATATGGTTGTACCATATTTATAATAACATAAAATTATGTATAATATACTGGTGTTATTATTTTATAATGGAAAAAACAAATATGAATGAAGTGGAAGAAGAAAGGAAATTGAAAGAGGTGGTGAGATATTTACCTCTTCTTCGGGTTCTTCCTTTTGATTTGATCAAAATGAATCCATAGGATGGCTTTACGACTAAAGAAAGGCCTCTAGTATGAAGTAATGACAGTTGAGAGGGTATTTGGGAAGAGTTTTTCCGAGAAAAAGGACTTTGAAGGTGTGAATTAGAGAGAAGGGGGAGTGTCCTTTTATAAGAGGGGTGAGGGGCACCTTAGGAAAAGCTAGAAATATTATTTTATAATAAAATAATTTTAGGTTTCTAATGGATCCAAAATATATTCATTAAAGGATAAAGTGGTGATGGGTCAAAAACCACTCAACCAATAGGTTTTTGATAGGTTTGGGTCATTATATTAACTTTATCTTTTATATTTAACTCTTAGATAAATAGTATGACATTTACCATGTCTCTTTGTATTTTAATATTATATGGTTAATAAACATACTATATAATTCCAAGAAAACCCCAAATGGGTTATTAATGATACACCTGTCATTATGTAAGTCTTTTGTATAAACATTATATTTTTAGGAATATAATATCAATTAATAATAGAAATTTTTTTTTAAAAACTCTTTTATGTCAATTTTGACACTATTTGGTATTTTGTTTTTTCTATATTCATAACATCATTATTGCTTCAAAAAAAATTCATCTAACCAACCATAATATGTCATATTAAGCTATAAAATTAGTGTAATTACTAAAAAGTCTCAAATTACATTTATTTGGATATTTATAATATCAATTATTTTAATATTTCATTAATTAGGTAATTACTGCATCATCATTGTGTCATAGATAAATTAAATTATTTAAAGTATAAAAAATATAAATAAAATATAATTATGTAGGAAATATTGTTATATTTCTAATTAATATTTATAGTCGAATTTATCTTATGTGTAACCCTATATTAATACTGTTTTAGTTATTAAACTTTGATTTTAACTATTTGAACTCTTCTTTGAATTAAATAATAATAAATGTCCTAATCTAATCCAAGTGAACCAAAGAGTTTCATATTTTATTATTATGGTTGTTTTGGATCGAACTATACTTATCCAATATAATTAGAACATGTGTTAGGGTAATAATAATACCATTTATACCCTTAATTACCCTATTTACTTTTAACCGTGGTAAATAAAAGCAAAAAGTTACTATTCACCAAAAATTATTTCTATCTTATTGAACCACATTTTACTCCCTGATATTAACCACGTCTCTCGGATTTTTGAAATTCCACTCACAGAAGTGGTATAATTAAGTTTTATGTGAATTTGAAAATTTTCCTAGGAGGTGGGTATAAAAAGGTGAAAAGTTCTATAAAAATATTATATATCTAAAATTATTATAAATTGACTCCAATGATATACATTAAACTTATATAGGTATTATGTGTCTATTTTTACATAAATTAAATTTAAATAAAATAAATAATTATTTAAATAAAAATTCGGTTTTAAACTATAAATGAGTGTTTTTCACTATTCATCAAAAATTGAAAGTTTTCAGAAAAATACCAAAAATTCACCCTAAGCTAATTTCGATATTAGGAATCCAAAAATTAAGTCAATTTTGAAAGATAAAATTTATAAATTTTCAATAAATAGTTATTACTATTCATAATGGCTAGTTTGATTGGTTGTGGTGTGTTAGAACTCGAAGTTGCGCACAACACACGCTATTGTATTATTCAAAGAGAAGCGTACCATGAAACCTGTGGGTGTTACATTCTCCAATGTTTCAAATAATTTTTTCCTCAAAATTTCTAGAATATTACTGGATAAAAGGACTCGGGTGGTTCTTAATCATATGTTCCTCGGGTTCCCACGTTGCCTCTTCCATCTTATGGTTTCTCCATAAAACTTTTACTGGACGAGTCATCCGGTTTCTCATGACTTGTTCTCTGGTATCAAGAACCTTGACAAGATATTCGCAATAAGACAGATCGGGTTCCAGTTCTAATTCTTCATAGGTGAGTAAATGCGTTGGGTCATGCATGTATTTTCTCAACACTGATACATGGAAAACATCATGAACTTTCGAGAGATTTGGGGGCATTTCCAAACGGTAATCTATAGACCACTTCATTTTAGAATTTCGAAAGGTCTGATATACCTGGGACTCAATTTTTCCTTCTTAAAGGAACTTATAACACCCTTCCATAGAGATAAATTCAAGGAAACATGATCTCTTACCTAAAATTCCAAATCCTTCCTTCAGTTATTGACATAGATCTTCTGCCTACTTTGAGCTGCTTTGATGTGGTTTTGGATTACCTTCACATTTTCCATGGTTTCCGCCACCAGTTCTGGGCCTACGAGTTTTCTTTCACCAATATTATCCCAATAGATTGGTGTGCAACACCTCTTTCCGTATAACGCTTCATATGGTTCCATCTGAATACTTGAATAGAAGATATTGTTATAGGAAAATTCTACCTGAGGTAAATATTGATCCCACATACCTTGAAAGTCAAGTGAGCATGATCTCAGCATGTCTTCAAAGGATTGAATTGTCCATTCCAATTGTCCAGCAGTTTGGGGGTGGTAGGTAGTGTTCAAAAAAAGTTCAGTATCCAGGGATTTCAGAAGACTGTTCCATAATAATGATGCAAAACGTGGATCACGATTAGAAACAATCGATAGTGGTACTCCATGAAGTCTTACAACTTCATTAATATACAGTCTTTCTAGACGTTCAAGTGGTAAATCTTCTCTTATATCCAGAAAATATGCTGACTAGATAAGACGATCAACAATGACCAATATTGCATCGTTCCTTCTATGAGTCTTTGGTAGTCCCATGAAAAAGTCCATCGTAATATTATCCCATTTCCACTCAAGTATGGGAAGAGGTTGCAAGACTCCTCCAGATTGTTTTCTTCCAGATTTCACTTGTTGAAAAACCATACATCTTGACAAAAAATATGCAATCTCCCTCTTCATTTTGTCCCACCAAAAATCTTCCTTCAAATCACTATACATTTGGTGCTACTAGGGTGTATAGTGAAATTGGAACTATGAGAATCATCCAACAATTCCTTTTTTAAATCAGATATATTGGGAACAAAATGTCTCTTCTCAAATTTCAAAATTCCATCTTCATACCCAAAGTCACTCAATCTCCCATTATTCAAAAGTTTAATCATATTTTGAAACTCTTCATCATTTGTCTAAGAATTCTTTATCCTTTCTAGTAAAGATGGTTTGGAAACCATTTAAAAACATATTAATGTTTCACCTTCTATGGTGATTCCCATATCCATCTTTACTAGATCCATGTATATAGGATCATTTTCAACTCTCATCTTGTTCAAAACTCCTTGATCCTTTCTACTCAAAGCATCTTCCACCTTATTTTCCTTCCCCGGGAGGTAGTGAATTGTGAGATCATAATCCTTGAGTAGTTCAATCCATCTCATTTTCCTCATGTTGAGTTCTTTCTATGAGAAAATATACTTCAAACTCTTGTGATCTGTATAAATCTCACATTTTTCACTATATAGATAGTGTCTCCAAATATTTAAAGCAATGATTATAGCTGATAACTCAAGATCATGATTATGATAGTTTTACTATTTAATATTCAGTAGTCGTGATGCATAGGCAATAACCCTATCATTCTGCATAAGGACACAACCTATTCCTTTCTTTGAAGCATCACTATAAATAACAAACCCATCATTCCCTGATGGTAGAGTGAATATAGGAGCATTGACTAATCCTCTCTTTAGTGCTTCAAAACATTCTTCACAATATTTTGTCAAAACAGATTTAACCCCTTTTCGTGTGATCTTTGTTAATAGGTTAGCCAACCGGGAAAAATTCTGGACAAAACTTCGATAATAACCTGGTAAACCAATAAAACTACGTACCTTAGTTATACTCGTCGGTGCTGGCCATTCTTGTATGGCCTTGGTCTTTGAAGGATCAACGAAGACTACATCCTTAGAGACAATATGGCCAAGAAAATAAATCTCTTTAAGCTAGAATTCAAACTTTATAAACTTCCCATATAATTCATCTCTTCTCAGAGTCTTCAAGATAATGCACAAGTGATTTTATTGATCTTCATAGCTTTTGGAGTATACCCAAATATCATCAATAAATACAACTACAAAGTCATCAAGATATTCTTTCAAAACTATATTCATTAGATCCATGAAGACATAGGGTGCATTAGCCAATTCAAAAGGCATTACTGTAAACTCGTAATTCCTGTACCTGGTGCGAAATGGTGTCTGTGAAATGTCTTCCTTCTTCACGCACAACTGATGGTATCCAGATCGAAGGTCAATTTTTGAAAATTATTGAGCTCCATGCAGTTGGTCAAGTAAATCATCAATGCGAGGTAGGGGATACTTGTTCTTTATTGTTATAACATTGATCTCCCTATAGTCGATGCACAACCTCATAGATCCATCTTTCTTCCTAAGAAAAAGGATAGAGGCTCCCCATAGAAAAAACTAGGGTGAATAAATCCCTTATTCCTCAATTCCTCTAGTTTTTTATTCAATTCCACTAATTCCACTATTTCCATTCTATAAGGGGTATTCGATATGGGCTTTGATCAAGGAATTAAATCAATGGAAAACTCAATTTCTCGTTCTGGAGGATGTCCAGGTAAATCTTTTGGAAACACGTCAATATATTCTATCATAATAGGTACATCCTATATTTGAATATCCCTTTCCTCACCCAGAGTTATTTCATTCTCTTCCTCCACAATAATTGAATTTAGTTGAGCTACATGGGGTGGATCTAGATAAGAATTAGGTGGTGATGCTTCTACTCTAAAGATAAGGTATTCTTTATCATCATCATCAAAAAATTTAACCTCCTTCTTCTTACAATAAATCTTCACATCGTGATTTGAAAGCCAATCCATAATGAGTATTATATCAAATTCAATCATGGGTATGACGATGAGATCAGCAGATAATGAACATTTATATGATCTAACTGGGACTAATTAATAAAACATTATTGCGATGATACTTCCTTTAAGAGTTGTTATTGACAAATCCCTTGTTAAATAAAATTAGAAATATCAAATTTTCTTAGAAAACTCAGAAGATATGAAACAATTCGATGATCCAGGATCAAATAAAGAATTTTTTAAACTTGAGGAAACCATTAAATTACCTTCCACTATGTCTTTCGGAGCTTCCACCTCAGCAGTAGCAATAACATAATCTTGGACTTGATCCCTTGTCCTTTTTTGAGATAAGTTCCCTTAACACTTAGAATATTCATTTGAAGAATGTATCATATCCCTGCAATTATAGCATTGAACATCAGTAGCTTCTTTCTTCCCCTTCCAATCATGATCTTGGTGGACTTTTTCACCACACTTGTTAAAAACTCTCATTCCCTTAAAGCATGTACCAAGGTGTTTCTTCCCACATTTACTACAGGATGGATAATCAACTTTTACCTTCTTCCCCTTATTTCTTTTTCCAAAATGATTAGCAGATCTCTTCTTCTCTTGCTTTGCTTTAAGGTCGTAAGACTTAGAGAATTCTTTTTCTGTCTTGATAGCACATGAGACAATATCTTCGTAAAACGAGAAGGATTGTGAGACTAATGTTTGACGGAGAAACAATTTTACCCCATCAAAGAAATGATCAATCTTACTTATTGGGTTACATATATAATCTACATCATGTCTCGCTAACCATGTACAGTTAGCCTCATACTTTGTGACATTCTTATCCTCTTTTTTCCTCAGACTCAGAAATTGCCTATGTATATCCACTCGATCGTCACGAGGAAAGAAATTTTCTAAGAAAACCTCTTTAAACTCCCTCCATTCCATATTTGACACTTCATTATCTTCCTTCATGTTTTGAATCAATGACCACCATTGATCAACATCTCTACTAAGGTGGTGAACTACCATGATAACTTTTTCCCTTTCACTACCCCCCAAGGGATGAAAAATTTTATCTATGGAATTTATCCATTTCTTAGCTACTAATGGATATGTGCCCCCATTTAATCTTGGTGGTTGTTTCCTCATGAAGCGGTCTAACATTGATACTCTGCGATGTGGATTAGGGTGCTCCATATGGGTAGAGTTATTATTCATAACCTGTGTGAGTTGTCCCAGTATGGTGATAAGAAGATTAGCACCAGTTGTATCAGTAGCTCCACTATAATTATATTGAGCAGGAGGGAAATCCCTACCTGGAGTTTGTGCATTGATACAGTTTCCATTCCTTCAACTAGGTGCCATTTCTAAACAATGGCATAAACTAGATCAGTTTATGAATCGAAATACATAATTCCAAACTTGTAAAACACTAAGCATAATTTGAACAATTTATGGATATAATACATAATCATAAAAAATGTTTTCATTGAGTAATTATATACTCATAAACCCTTCACAATGGTGTGTAAATAAAATGATAATTATCCTAAGCATATCCCCCCGGAGGGTCATAACCAATAGTGCAGCAAGGCCCATTGTCGTGAACAAGTTCCCGTTCGAGTCTAGATCAAAGCGGTGTTTTTGGGTTTTACATCTAGGTACATCTTTTCCAGAGCTGCCTCTACCTGCTCATATCCAGACAGGGATGTATTGCTTAGAAAACTCACAAAATATATACAATACCAAAATTCTAGGAAGTTCTTCTATACGAATCCTCAAAGTCTATCTCTGGGTAATGTGCTCTAATCAGAGTTTATCTAAATCTATTTTGAAAGGTTTGTACTAAAATTCCTCTAATACCAACTATAACACCCTGACCTCAGTTACTCAGAGTTGGTGCATTATTACATAACATTGGCATGATCACAAAAGATCAAGTCTAGAAAGACTGATTAGTTTAGTAGCCTTGGAAACACTAGATACATTCATAAGTATTACATTAAATGATAAAATGGAAAAATAGAACAACATAGTCTACATAGTTCACACTCATATCCCCTTAGACTATCCCTGTAGGTCAGTCATAAAATACTTTTTCACATCCTAGGAAAAATAAAACATAGAAAGGGGTGAACATAGATTCTCGGTAAGGATAAAAAAATAGAGGAAACATTCATAAATAAGCATAAACATTTAAGGCAATGTATAACTAAAGCAAAAGACTTTTAAACATGAACTTCAGCATAACATGGAAAAAATAATATGAAATAATTCCATTTACTTATTCACATGGATATTCTACTAATCGAATAATCACATACAATATCAATAACCACTTTCATGATGATGGAATGCATAATGCCAGACTATCATAACCACATAATCAAGGCCTTGTTCCAAGACTACAGATAATAATTTTTCAAGGCCTTGTTCCAAGACACTAGTATGTCTCATGAGACCTACAGATGCATCGAGGAGCAACAGCAGGCTCCACCCGTCATATACTAAGTCCAATTCATTCCTCATATGAAAATGTTTAAATATAACAAAAAAATTCATATTAAAACTAGCATACAAAATGTAAATACTTTATCCATAAACCATGAATGATATAAAAATAAAACATCCACAGTCAAACATATCACAAAACCTTCAATAAAATATTGATGTTTTGTATCATAATAAATCAACTTCAAATAAGCTTAAAACCCATAAAAGGATGTTGACATAGATGAAAACAAATCTATTTTAGATAAATATCTCTTTTTTTGAAATCATTTAAAAGTAACATAATTATAAAATAAAACATTTACTTTTAAAATATTCTCATAATCTTGTAAGGGAAGCTTCAAAGATTTTATAGTGGTGGAAAATAGCTGCACCCGCCGTATAGGTTAAAAAACATTCTTACCTTAATTTTGTCGAAAAGGTTAAAAGGAACTTGTTTGAAAAAAAACGGAAAGAATACTTTATAAACATCTTATAAAAAGTCAAAAAAGGATATAAATGACTTTAAACCATAGTATATAAAATAGTAATAATTTTTTGAAATACACTTTTATGAAACATGGATGTGGATGATAAAGAGGTCTCGGTAGATAATTACATATAAACAACCTCAGATAATGAAGAGATTGTGAAATTAACCCTTACCTTCTACTTTTCCTTGGTCGAGGGTAGGTTAACCTTCTGTATAATGGTGAAATAATTTTTATTAAATTATACAATAATCATATACATTAATATGATATCATATATGATATTTTAACATTGCTTTGTTAACAATATCTTTGTATTATCATTGTTTCAGGTGTTAACCGATTCATTTTCCTTTATATTCATTGTTATGTGAGTCATATTTGTTATGGATGGGATTTATATTATTCATATCCAGAATGATATAAAGACTTTAAACATTATTTTTAATCGTCTAATTAAAATTTTCTTGAAATGATACGATGGGGAATGAATCATATCGCGTTCGTGGAGACGGTAATCCGTACGTACGCACGAGCAACAATATCATTATTTTTCTATTAAAATAATATATAATTGGATGGTATATCATATATACAGAATAATTATCATGTTATATTTATTATTTACATCAATTACACATCATTATTATACCCATCCAAATAATAATGTATTGAATAACAATTACACCCCGACATGGAGACGGTAAGCCGTACGTACGCACGTATGGTGAAATGTCATTCAAAGGATGTATAGAATAATAAATTTGGTTGTACCATATTTATAATAAATCAAATTATATATAATATATTGGAGTTATTGTTTTATAATGGAAACCAAAAAGATAAAGGAAGTGGAATAAGAAAGGAACTTGAAAGAGGTGGTGAGATATTTACCTCTTCTTCGGGTTCTTCCTTCTGATTTGATCAAAAGGACTCCTTAAGTTGGATTTCTAACTAAATTAAGGACAATAGGATGAAGGAAGGATAGTTGAGAGGATATTTGGGCAGAGTTTGGCCGAGCCAAATGTCTTTGAAGGTGTGAATTAGAGATAAGGGTGAGTGTCCTTTTATAAGAGGGGTGGGGGGGCACCTTTGGAAAAGCTAGAAATATTATTTTATAATAAAATAATTTTTGGTTTCTAATTGGCTCCAAAATAGATTATTTAGAGGATAAGGTGGATATGGGTCGAAAACCACTCAACCTATAGGTTTTAGATAGGTTTGATTCACTATATTAACTTTATCTTTTAGATTTAACTCTTTGTTAAATAGTTTGACATTTACCATGTTTCTTTGTATTTTTATATTATATGGTTAATAAAATTACTATATACTTCAAAGTGAATGGAAAATGGTTCATTAATGATAAATATATAATTATATATGGATTTTGGAAGATCCTTATATATTTAAGAATAGAATATTAATTAATAATATAATATTGTTTTTAAAAACTCTTTTATGTCAATTTTGACACTATTTGGTATTTTGTTTTCACTAAATTCATAACAACATTATTGCTTGGAAAATAATTCCTCTAACAAACCCTAATATTTCATAGTAACCTAGAAAATTAGTGTAATTCATAAAAAGTCTCAAATTGCATTTATTTGGATATTTATAATATCATTTATTTTAATATTTCATTAATTAGGTAATTACTCCATCATCATGGTGTCATAAATAAATTAAATTATTTAATTTGTAAATAATATAAATAAAATAAAATTATGTAGTAAAACTTTTTATATTTATAATGAATATTTATAGTCTAATTTATCTTATTTGTAACCCTATATTAATAATGTTTTTGTTTTTAAACTTTGATTTTAACTCGTTTAACTCTTCTTTGAATTAAATAATAATAAATTTCTTAATCTAATCCATGTGGACCAAATAGGTTAATATTTTATTCCTAAGTTTGTTTTTGGTGTAACTATACTTATCCAATAGAATTAGGACATGTGTTAGGGTAATAATAATATCATTTTTACACTTAATTACCCTATTTACTTTTAACTGTGGTAAATAAAAGTAAAAAGTTAATATTCACCAAAATAATTATTTTTATCTTATTGAACCACATTTTACTCCCTGATATTAACCTCGTCTCTCGTATTTTCTAAATTCCACTCAAAGAAGCGGTAAAATATTGTTTTACGTGAATTTGTAAATTCTCCTAGGAGGTGGGTAAAATACGGTGAAAAGTTCTATAAAATTTATATATATATAATTATTATAAATTGACTCCAACGAATTAAATTAAACTTATATAGGTATTATGTGTCTATTTTTACCTATAATAAATATAAATAAAATAATAATTATTTAAATAAAAATTTGGTTTTAAACTACAACTCAGTGTTTTTCATTATTCATCCAAAATTGAAAGTTTTCAGAAAAATACCAAAAATTCACCCTATGCTAATTTCTATATTCAGAATCAAAAAATTAAGTCCATTTTGAAATTTAAAATTTATAAAATTTCAAAAAAGTGGGTATTACTATTCATAACGGCTAATTTTATTGGTTGTGGTGTGTTAGAACTCTATGTTGGGTACAACACACGCTATTGTATTATTCAAAGAGAAGCGTACTGTGGGAGATTGAGGCATTACATAATAAGGATATAATAAATATATTAAATGTAGTGGAGGTTCCTCAATCATTATTTTGTGAACAAAAATTTTGTTATTCAGGTCATTAAGATCAAGTGAGGAACACCTTCGGACTTAAGGTAAGAGTTTTCCACCAGAACCTCCATTTTCATTCGGTTTACTTTTATTATCCACTTACCTCAATTAAATTATAATTATATCATATGTAATCCACCTAATTTTGGTTTTAATTTTATATATATGTGTTCCAACCATAATCATTCCTTCATTTTGGGGAGTTATATGTCTTAAAATAATCTTTCAAAAACATTTCCTGAAATAAAATCTCAATTTAAGGGAATTCCTCAAATTCATACATATTTTCAAGGGCACTCTATAGTCAGTTTTTAGAAACCATTATTTTTATAAAATTAGTTATTTTATTATGAAAATACCAACTTACTTCACTTACCATTTTATACAAATACTTTTCCAAAATAACTCTTCTTTTATAAGTAAAAGTGTATTTATCTCATGAACTACTAAATGATTTTATAAGACTATCTTCATTTGTTACAAAAATCTGGTTGATTCTTATGTATCTTTTGATTAATATTATATTAAATCAAATAACATATTTAATTTAATGGTTTATGATTAGTTTTACCATGGATTTGTTATCCTAAAATCATTCAGCAATTTACTCTGAATGGTTAGTGTTTATGCTTAATGTTCGGGGAAATTTATTTACATTTCATATGTTAATTTCAATATGAATGTATATGTTGTTTATGTATATCCATTATCATATTATAAATGAATCGTACTTATAATCTAATGGTTTTGGACCACTATATTCCATCGATTCATCGGTAGGTCTCATGAGACAAATAGATATGGAGTTGGCCGAGACCTTGACCATATTTAGATATGGTGTTGGCCAAGGACTTAATCATTTTTATATGTCCTGGATGAGGCCTTGAAGGTATGTTATAGAATATACGGAATATGCATTTCCCTCATCATGAATCAATAAATTCAATGTTAATGAGGTTATTCGACTAGTATAATACCCATGAATATTTTTATTATGGAAATATTTACTCATCTCATATTCCTTACATATCATGTTCACATTTTTCTTTTAAAGGCACGTGTTTTCAATTAATCACCATGACTAATGTTTATGTCATCATTCTTTGTATTTATTACTCTTACTAAGAATTTGATCTCACCCCTTTCTTATGTTTCATTTTCTCATTACATGAAGATGTTTATATAGAATGGCCTATAGGGATAAACTTATAGTTGTGGATATTCCCAATAAAGCATATATGTTGTATTTCTTTTCATGCTGTAATGTTTAACTTATGTATGTATATTGTATCCAAAGATACTAACATAATCATTCCATCGGGATGCATATTCCTTGTTTATATGCCAATGTAATAAAATAAGTCACCGAATCCGGGCAACTAGGGTCGGGTGTTTACATGAAACCTACTCTCCTCTGAAACTCCCCACACTATTAGGGAGACTGTGTGAGATGGGTGGCATTGTGTCTCCTAACTGTGTGGCTCGATATGTTTCTCCTAATTTTTGGGCTATGGTCTCCGAACAACAGCTGGACACCATCATGTCCTTCATGAAAAAATTAGATATCATTATAAGGGTTTTATAAAAGATATTAAACCAAATTGAAATGAGCCATACCTTTATAAAAATACGGGTCGTTACATCCTTTAAGATATAATAATTCATCAATCGAAGATAGGAATCCCATTACTTTTATAGAGTTGTGAACATCCATAGAAACCTTTATTTTATTAAAAATTCATAAAATAGTTAATGAATAAACCTCCGTATGATACTAATTGAAAATACTCATTAGGATTTGTGTGATCACTAAGAAGTTTAGGGTGGAAATAGTGATCTTCAATTTTTATGTTTTCTTACTTTCGAAACAACTTTCACATCCTGTTTTTTGATAAATGAATATTTTGGAAAACATAAAAAATCCCACCCATTAGAACACATGTATTTACAATGTTCAATACTCAATAAGAGTATCTATTCCTTCTGATTTTTTGGAAGTAATACAATACTACAAAAATGCTAAAAAAATATTCTTCTTTTATTACAATAAGCACGGAATATCCATCACTTTCATAACACTATAGTCCTTCAACAATGTATGTGCTCCTCCCACATCTAATATGATATAACTATTATGCAACAACAATAAGATCCTTCACTAACAAGTTTCATATTTTTAATTGCGATGATTCAAATTTTGTAACACTTTACTAGTTTTAAGTTCTTATTCTTCCTCTTCTCATTCATTCAAAAAAGTGATCAAGAACATTCTTCTGACTAGTGGTTTTATGTCTGGTAAGATCTATTTGGTATACTCAGTGTGGTCAACCTCAAACCACTACTTTCAACACCACTCTATCATTCCACTTTTCAATTAATTATTTACACTATTCATATAATACATCTTCACTCATTTTTGATATAAAAAGAAACAAAATTTATATCGGGTATTTGTCTATTCAGTGATACTGTGTCTGAATCTTTGATAAGAAAACGTTCTTAAGCTACTATATTGGATGGTTAATTCTTCAATACTTCATCCAACACCATCATTGAAAAAAACAATTTTAAAACCACAATATGGATCAATACCTCTTTATATAGGAAAAGAACCTCTAAATTTTCATTTTTAAGCATGCACATTAAAATTTAAACTTCTTACTAAAATTTCGAACATCCAACTTAGAATATTAAATGATTGAGTTCTTTCAAACATCATAAAAGTTAGGAACATTTCTTAATTATTGGTGTCAATTAAAATCTTAAAAAATTCCTTAAAACTCATCTAGAATCACAACCTTCCTCCATTATTATTGTATCATTGAATGTACATATCAACAAGGTCACATTTGATATCATTAAAAAACATTATAAAGATTCACAATATTTATTTGTTAAAAATTCATAGGAATATATTCAACTATTTTTGTATCATCATCATTATCATCATATTGTTTAATTTATTAAGGACTAGCAGAAACAAAGAAGGAAACACAAAAGATGCCAGAGGACCCATCCCCTCCCCCCATTGTCCCTGCCTTAGCTAAGGAGGCCTAAAATAATGTAGACTGAGCAGATCCCCCTTAATAAAGTTAACCCCCTATGCCTTGATGGTGGCTACATTTTGAAGAAACACCTCCGTCGTGCGAGAAAACTCCTCTGAAGCCAAGTAGTCAACGACCTTATTCCCCTACCTCCTTGTATGAAGAACCTGAAATTTTATATTAAGACACTTTTTTCATTTTATGATAACATAAAAAATGGAACAAGGCACGTCACCATAACCATTCAAGGCATTGTGAACAATCATAGAGTCTATCTCCACTCCAGAAATTTATAACCCTTTTTGCAGACATATCTTCAGACCAATATGCATTGCCAATGCCTCCTCTTGAAGGGAAGACCCCAGAACAAATTTGGCTTAGAACTCCAAGTAGACCGATCCAATCCTATCGCGCACCACCCCGCCTCCTCGTGCATACCCCAACATGCAAGAACCATCCGTGTTCATCTTTAAACCCGTGGCAGGAATCCTCTAGAAAACCCATTCACCCCTCCAATTACTGGACGTAGGGACCACTCCACCACCTAGCTAAAATCTGTTCATAGATGAACCATTCTTCCAAGCACCAACGACCTTATTAAAATCAATCAATAAATTCATAGCTCATGTGATGATAGTTTGTCTTGTCAAATTCCCTCCCTCATGCCTCAACCTGTTACGTGCATGCCAAATACACTATCACCCGCATGCATCACCATCAAACACGCCTCCCACTCCTCGCCCCATGCCTTGTACCTTGGAACCATCTGTCAATAAGGGGTTGGCTATCCCCAGTCGAGGTAAGGAAAGCCATGAATTCCCCAAGAACCTTCTATACCTCACTGGCCCATTCACTACCAAAACAAATATGTGCAATGGATTCCTCACTAGGAACAGTGCAGCACACACACACACATGTACTCCAAATGAATACCACACCTCGGGACATTGTCATCAGTCGGAAGAGCGCAAATCCTTATCATCCATGTGTGGAAGTTATATTTGGTGGGAATATTTTTCACCCAAATGGTCTCGTCCCACCTTTCGTTCTGCACCTGGCCATGAACAATGTGGAAAAAGTCTTTAGACGAGAACCGGCCAGATGAGGAAGCAGTGAAGGCGCACTGGTCCCCCTCTTCATTCATCTCGATGAGACTAAGAATCTCTCAGTGCTCCGTATGCAAAACCATGTCAACAAACACAGGAAACCTTATCACTTCCCTGAAGGTGATATCGGGTATCAGACATCCCGGGAACCCAAGTATCGATATTCTCTAATTTTGGTTCCAGAATGATATTTCTCCTTTCCCCACAATCCATCAGGAAAACGGCTGTATAACAGGAATAATGGGACTCACCATCGCCCAAATCGGGGAGAAAAGTTCCTCCCCAGGGTCCCGAATGCAAGATGCATACCTGTTCATGGTAATCCCCCATAGCATATGACGTTTCAGAACCCTCCAAGCCAGCCTCACGTGCATGTAGTAAAGGGTATCTTTGAGGTTCCGCACATTAATACCTCCCTCACACACAGGCTTCACCATATTACCCCAAGCAGCCTAGTGCTTCCTTCCCTCCGCACCTGGATCCCACATAAAATTTTCCAGCAACCTATCAATGGATCTGATCACAACTTTCGGAACCCTTATGGATGAATGACCATGAATAGGAGAAGCCATCAAGACACTGTTGACAAGGGAAATTATACCACCAAAAGACAAAAATTTATTCTTCCAGTTCAACACCATATCTGTGATTTTGGAAATGAGATAGTCAATGTCTCTGAACCTAAAATGCTTGTCTGATATAGGAGCTCCAAGAAAAGACTTGGGGAATTCACCCCTCTTCATACCCAGAAGTCTGCTGATAGTCTCCACCCTCTCCGAGGAACACTTGTTAGAAATGAAGAATTCACTCTTGCACTTGTTGATAATATGGCTGCTCCATCAAGAATAATCACCCAGAACATTATTCAAATTGTGAATAGATCTACTTCCAGCATTAAGGAACAGAATAGAGTCATCTGCAAACATGAGGTGAGAGATGGCCGAAGCCTTCTTCCAACGATGGTAATGGAGAATCCTCCCTTCATTGATACTCCTATGGATGAGCCTATTCAAAACATCCTGTATAAGAATGAACAGAGATGGAAATATGGGATCCCCTTGCCACAAGCCTCTGGTGGACTTGAAGAAGCCATAGGATCTACCCATGAATGTGACAGACAACCAAGAGAAGCTAAAGAAGCAAAATATGATATCGACATTACAGGTAGAAGATCCCATCCCTGACAAGACTCTGTTAAGAAAGCCCTATTTGACCCTATCATATTCCTTGTTCATGTTCAGATTAATGACCATGTTTGGTCCACTTGTTTTGAATCCAATATCGCTGACCATCACCTATGCTAGGGCGATTTCTTCCTGTATCAACCAGCCTTTAATAAACCCATGTTGTTCCAAGGAAACCCATCTGGTGATTTGCATCACAATCCTGGAGTTAATGATACCTTCCAAGACTTTGTATGGGACGTTACACATGCTCACTAGGTGGTAATTCGAGATTGAAGTTGGGCTCTTGGTCTTAGGTAGAAGAACCATGGCGGTGGTTGAGGCAACCCTAGGTAAGATTCCACCCCAAAATAAGTCTTGTATGGTTGAATTGAGATCTTCTTTCACTATCTCCTAGGAGTTCCTATAAAAGGAGACAGAGAATCCATCAGGCCCTGCACTGCTATCCGGATTCAGCTTCATGAGGCTCTTCGTAATCTCAAGTTCTTTAGGCAGAGTTCCCAGGCTTGTATTAGTATGATCTGACACTACATTAGGGACCACCTCTAAGGTGTTCGGGCATCCCGAAGGATAAACTTTGGTAAAACTCTCCGAAGGGGCTGCCAAAAGATCCTTAAAAAACGTGTTGGCCAAAACTCCCACAATATCCCTGTCATCCGTGTATGAGCCATCCTCCAATAGAATATTCATCTTAATTGGTCGCAACTTCTATTTAATACATGCATGAAAATTTGTGGTGTTACTATCTCCCTCTCTAAAACATTTGATCTGAACCCCTTCTCTGGCCAGACGTTCTTTCTTAAGGATCAGTTCCTCCATAATGCCTTTCTTCTCTAAAAGCTCCTCATACACCAGATCCTCTCATGCCTCCTAGAAACTATTCTCCAAGATCTCAACCTCTTTCACGACTTTATTGAGCACCGAGTCTGGAGGAACAAGGCCTTTATACCATTCAGTGAGCTTAACTTTCAGCCTCCATAGTTTGCAGTGTAGGATGGTCCACTTGTTGCCTTGAATGAGGGCTGCCCATTTAGATCTAACCAATTCATGATACCTCGGGATATCCACTTAGTACCAGATGTACCTGTACCGCTCAACATGACCTTGATAAGCCTTCAGCATGACATGGATAGGGGAATGATCTGAGATTCTTCAAACAAGATGCTCTATCCTGGTGCTGGAAAAGGCCAATATGGCATGAATATTGGCCAAGCAGCGGTCCAGTCCCCCCCACGATCTATAGAGGCCCTGCTGATTATTACACCACGTCAATTTATCACCCACAAACCCCATATCTGAGAGCCCTTTAGCAGCCAGAAATTGGGAAAAGGTAAGAATTTCTTTCCAAGGAAATTTTACCCTACCCTTCCTTCCAACCGGATCCACCACCACATTAAAATCCCACCCAACTACCCATGGGTCAGGGCCTGGGTCGAAGGCATTGAGGTCCTACCACAAGCTCTCACGATTATTAAAGTCACAAATCCCGTACACAAAAGAAGCATAAAACGAAGAGGGTCAATGGGATACATTGACAGTTATAAACTAATCACCTGCTTGAATCAAATCCACCACGCACCACCTATTCCAGAAAATCCAAATGTGCTTGTTAACTATGTCTGCCTACATATGTCCATGCATTTTCAGTTTCTTGGATAACTCCCCTATCTTGGAAGATTTCGGTTTATGCTCAAGTATGGCCACCAGGGCAGCTTCGTGGCTGGCTATTTCCGGGGACATAAAGTCAGATTTAACCCAAGCCCCAATCCCACAAGCATTCCAGATGATCAGAGGAATCATTTAAAAACTGAGCGCCCTGGGACTGGCTCTAGAGCTTGTTTCCTTTCCAAACTGGGTGGGTTTGCCTCCCTTGCTGCATCCTGACCATGGATCTAGTGCACACACCCAATTCCTGGAACACCACCCTACTGGGAGTAACTGAACTTCTCTTCACCCCCGATCCAAGCTTCCTTCTATGACTAGGCATGGAAAAAGGTCCCTATATCCTTGTACCCACTGAGCATTGAGAAGAAGAGGGAGTGTAATACTGGGGAGAAGCACCCACGGAAGAGGAGGATCCTCCTAAGTCCACTCTTGAGTCCCAAGAAAACACCACCAAGGCACACCCCTTGTTCTCTGAACTCTCGTTAACATCCTCAACCCGGGGGACTGAAACCAACTTCTCTGGGAACTGAGACATGACAACCTCCCCTCTAAGTATGCTAGGTGCCTAATAGAACTGAACATAATTACCCAGGAGCAGGGTTTCCATCGATTCCAGGAAAGTAGGGGGACCCCTCGGGAGAAAAGGAACAATAACCAAGTTGTGATATGATCTATCTAGTACCTCACAAACAGAACCTTCCATTGGGGTGGCCTCTGATGGAATGGTAGCAGTTATAGGGCCCTCCTCTTCTAATCCCACTGATCCCTGAAAAGGAGCCAACGTGGAAAAAAAATCCCTACCACATGCACTAGCCACTACACCTACCATCCTGCTTCTCCCTTTAAGGCGTCACTGATGACATACTTAGATTGAGTGACCCTACAAGAGGCAATGAGAATAGTACCAGGGATATACCAGGTATACCAGCTCCTGGGACCAGGTAAAAACACAATTGACCTGCAAATCAAGCTTCTACGGTAGAGTATTGGCGAGGTCATGTTCCACGAAAATGTGAGCCTCCTAGGATGAAATTTCCCTCCTCGTACCTTCATCTGAGCAAAAAAACCCTCGATGGAATCCCCAATAAACATGGGGAATCCTTCATTCTGAAAGGTCAACGGAAACCCAAGAAGGCATATCCAGACCGCCGCCTTCGAAAACTCTTTTCCTCTGTGAAATTCCAAGGACCACCTAGAAAAGATGAAGCTCCAAAGACCCCTGGATCTAGGAACTGAGCACCAGGCATGAAGGAATTCCTCCTCCGAGGAAAGGACAATGCAGAACAAACACCTATAAAGCATCGAAACTTGCGCCGGCTGGAGGATACCCCAAGATGCAACCCATTTTTGGAAGACGGTGAGAGACGGTTTGGCAGCCCCAAATAGAGCCACAAGGGTCCATTTAAGAAAATATTTGGCATCATCAAAGTCACTTGCCAGCACTGAAATCTTCACCCGATTTCCCTCACGAGACGACTATGACACCTCCATCAAGATCACCATAAAACAAGAGAAAGGCCGAGCGACGCCGCAAAGGGCTTCCCGAAAAGAAACCCCACTATCAACTAGACAAGGACAGATGGGAGGCGGTAAAAGAACATATTTATAACTCTACATCTCAGGCAGGGATCCCCCCTTAGGAAAGGAAGAGGACGCAGGGTCAAACACTGCCGAAGGTAGCGATGGATCCAGCACCGAGCGGGTCGCAAAGGGGTGGAAATTTGAAACAGAGGGTGGCGCGTGAAGCACGTTCTTATCTCGATTCTCCATCCTCTAAATAATAATATTTTATCCAAGTGATACTTCATGATTATATTATTTATCCAAAACATATTTTTCCAATGAATATGTATAATCTAACATGGGAAGTGTTTCTTAAGGATCTACCTCTATATGATGGGTTCCCAGATGTTGTTCATTTCCCTTCTATATAATGAACATATATATATGAAAATATTTCTATTTTGTATAACCTTATTCAAAAACATTTTGTCTGATGATTCATATAACTCTGTCTAATTATTTAGAAACATCATTATGATGCCTCAACAATGAAATCATCTATATGATTTCATTATTTGAAATCATCTAACCTTGGAATCCTATATATGAATATCTTCAAGTTACATTGTTTAATGTATTAGTATAAAGACACTTTTCATAAATAGTTGCTTGATGATATTTACTTAGAAAAATTGATGTAATTAAATCATGAATCTTAATGAAACTTGCTTATATCCAAAACATTCACAAAAATTTCCATCCTGATGATATTTACAAAAATTATTTGTTTGTTCGACTTGGGTAGACTCCATGATCCTTTCCATATGATCCAAATTAGTTTTTAGTTTCCTCACCTATTTTTTTTATTGTTTATTCAAACAACCTTCCTTTAACCTACAAAAAAAATGAATCTGGATTTCATTATAATGATCATGATATTTGGTTATATATAAAAGCAACAAAGTATCAACTAAAATTTTTGTACAGACATATATATTTGAAGACATGGTTAAAAATTTGGTGCCATTATTTATCAATTCACATGATATTAATTAACCTGATCCATCAAACTCAAGTCATTGGACTTGGTCCAGTGACCTCAGTCTGTTTACCTTTATACCTCAACAATATTAAGTGATTTTTGTTGAAAAAAAAGATAACACTTACACAATCCTTCTTCTTAAAAAATATCTTCTTATTAAAAAAACATCAAAACATATTATACCCAAGAAATATATATTCTAAAAGTTTTTATTTTGGAAGGAACTAAAGGATGTAACACACCAATGAATACTAAATCTAAATTAGAATTGGATGAAACTAGGAAACTAGATTACCATATTTTTTATAAGGGTCTGATTGGATGTCAACTAAATATAGTATATTTCGTGAATAATATTATGGTTAGTGTGTGAATGTGTGAATATTATAATAAAAATACTAGTGAATAACATTTATATGTTATTAAAAGGATTTCCAGATACCATAAAAATTCAAAAAAAGGAATATTTCACTTTAGAGGCTAGGAATTTTATTTATTCAGTTATTATGTTATTGATTTTAGTGGATGTAAGTTGGATATAAAAAATACCACTTAAAAATATAAATTTTTAAACACGTATCTAGTATCATGCTATAGTAAAAATCTAGATTTTGTTTTATTTTCTGTCATGAAAGATGAGTTCATAGGTATATTTAGTGATTGATAATATTTTTCATGGATGGAATAAACATTATTGGTCCATGGATAACAATTATGAATTTCCTTATAAACTATGATAATTCTTGTGTTATTAATAACTCTATGAATCATGTTTCTTTCTCTATGGAAAAACATATTGGTATAAGACATCACATTTTGAGTGATCATTTTCAAAAATGGGATATCACTCTTGAGTTCATTGGTATGGAACAACAACTTACAAAAATTTTCATAGAGCCATTGAATAGAGAGATATTGAGTTATATAAAGAAAAAATTAAGTTTGATTAGTTATTATTGATTGATAATTTTTGTGAAAATCTTAAATCTATAATCTTTTAGTCACAAACATCACAAGTTACCATAATGGATAAGTTTTAATGAGGGATATTAATGTAGATGGTTAAACTATAGTTACTATCCAAGCTACTATATAACTTATTCATGTGGTTGATCAAGATTCCATGACCTTCTTGAGTGACTATAAGTCGTGTACCATGGTTTTTAAATATGACATGAATTTTTAACGTAAATTTCTCCAGTTTTCTCTTTTTTATCCTAATTTTATTTTATTTTCCATGTTTCATTTTTTTGTCTCTTAAAATATTTAAAAATTGTCAAATTAGTTAAAAAATATTTTTTTTCTAAACCATAATACCCAGTGAACCTTTTATATCACATATTTTTTAAACTATTTCCTTCACCCAAATCTCTTGATCTCTAATGAAATAACAATGTTCATAAGTTAAATATTTTATTTTGATAATGTTGATATTCAAAATTCTAATAAATTATAAAAAATTAGTTTTAGTAAGTCTATTGATCCATGAATCTGGAATATCTCAAATTGTTTGGTGAATCTAGAGAATGCTGTGGATGTCGAGTGGTTGAAATCAAGCATATTTTTTTTAAAATTTTACAAAATCAAGCATAGATTGATTTGTTAGAATAAAATTATAATATATTTTATCCAAGAATATTAAAATATTTTTATATGAATATAAATTTTGAAGCTGGTAAAAATAATAATCTCATTTTAATTTTTGTAAAATGGGATGAATTAGTGTTTTCATATAATAAATGGGATAAATATTTGAAAATTCCACAAGAAGGTGAGTTTGAAGACATTAAAAGATATTATCCTATAAAACGTGTTCATTTTGAGATAGATAAATCCAAAGAATAAAAAACTAGAAACTAAACCATTGGAAGGTCAAATCTATGGAACTCAGCAGAGAATGTAGGCTACTAGTAAAGTTTATTCATCAACTAATTTTTACAAGATAAATAGACTTTTGTATTTTCAGGCATCTCGATTCTTTTTTGTAATATTTTTTTTAAAATTTGTTTTTGGATCAGCTTGCCTTGAATCTTGATGGGAGCATATGCGGGATATTTGTATTCCCACTTCTAATTTCATTTATCATTCCTAGGTGAAGTTCATATCCACCATGATTGAGTCTAAGGGACTTGTTCCTCAGGGGAGGATAAGTTTTTTTTCTTGAATTAGGTCTTTTTTTAAATCAAATCATATTAAAGTGGATAAAATTGGACTAGAATACAAGGTGGAATTTATGGATAGATAATAGTGAGAAGCTATATGAAAAATACAACCCAGTCAAAAATCCATTAAGGACTAAAGATAATTTTGATTCTTGTTTGTAACCAGATGTTGTGGTTGAATATTCCTATGAGGAAAATATAGATTCTCATTTTATTTATCAGGAAGTGGTGGTAGGATCAAAATTGGAAGGTGAAATGGATTTAAAAAGTGGTGAGGATATAATATTAATAATAATAATAATAATAATAATAATAATAATAATAATAATAATATATGGAGTGAGACTTCTTGAGGAAGAAATCAGTAATACTCCCAATATAATGGAAGTTTCTTTCCCTACACCTATTGAGAAGTTATAGATCACTAAATTTTTGTTATGGAAATGTAGAGTCTCTTAAGTATATTCCTTCAATATAAAATTAAGTTAATTCAAATATAACTTTGTTTTAACCTTCCTTCACTGATCAAAATTAAATATCCATTATTTTTTGATGAAGATGAATTAGATAAAAATGAGTATAATGTGGAAGTTATTCCTTTAGTAGATGAATGTTAAAAAGACAGCAGATCATTAGTGTATAGGAAGGGGTTAATCTAATATTGACATTCCACTTTTTAAGTGGAATAAATCTAATATATATTCTTTGTTGGGTATAAATTACCTAATTTGTTATGAATGTGAAGATGATACTTTTGGAGGGAATATTACTAGCCATGGTTAACCTACGATATATATTTCTCCAAAAATAGAAAATGTTTTTATTGGATCATTAACATATTGGATTGATATGGATGAATGGATTTTGGAAACTTATCTTATAACAGAAAGACATGAAGAATATGTTTTGGAAAATGTGCAACATATTTTAATGATATGTTTAGATCAACTTATAAATTCTATTCACATATAGAATTAGGAGTAGTTAATGCTATTAATAAATTTGATGTATTGAAAATTGTTGTAGGGACATTGTTTGAATATTATTTATTGAGGGAAATATATTATATACCATATAATTATGAAATGGATATTTTATAATCATCACCAGAAAGAGAAGTTCCATCTCCTCATGGACAAGATACTTTGTCACATCATTATTCTACATGATCATATATTACAAGTAAGAAATTGAATTATTCTATTAAAGAGAATATTTTATCCCTAGAAATTTATTCCATTTTTAAAAAAAGTAAACCCAAAATTTTTACCATGATTTTTCATATGGAAATAGAAATTTCACAACTAAATGACCATGATAGATTACTTTATGAAGAAATTGACGATATAAACCAACATATATCTCAAAAGGATCATATTTTAGTTTCACATGACTCTACTTACAAATAACCTCCTCCTTTTTTGTATACCCCTTATTTACCTCCTCTTATAGAAGTTGTATAAAATGATGAAAATATTATTAGAACGATTTGGTAAAAGGAGATTAAAGAGGTTCTAGATGTGTTTTTAGGAACTAAATAGATGATGATTTCTCAGTTTCAAACTCATGTAACCAAAACTATTTAGTTATTCATAAGATATTCCACGAAATCTATAAAGGATAGAGATACCATAAAAGATTACATCAAGTATTATAAAAAAATATCATTACAAACAATGACTTACAATATTTATTTAGGTGATTAGATAGTGGAATTAATACTCCTACAGTCACCAAGGTTTTCAAAAACTCAAGTAGATTAGCTCAATGTGATATAGCCTATTTTAGATATATTAGTAATGGAAAAGACCAAATTTTTAGACGTTATGGGGAATAGATCTAGAGAATTAAAGGACCTTACTGAGTTATTAGGGTTGTATTTGTATAGTGTTCATTCTCTTTTTTCTATGAATATATCCTTTCCAATACATAGAATTTTACTAGCCTCAACCTCATTAGTTATTTTCTCAACTACTATCATTTTAACACCATCTAGATTCACACCTGCTTAATCTGTGTAGCATCTTCGGCCTATGGTTTATGAAATTATCATTGGATAATCCTCTTCTCAGCCCAAAACTATACCTCAACCTAAAAATTTAAAATACAAATCCTCTATAGAGAGTTTTTTATTCCAAATTAGATGCATGACATGGTTATTTTTATTTTGAATAGTTTTAAACCCTTTATCCCGAATAAATTCTAACTATTATCTTGAATGATTTATCTATTCCAGGATATTACTTTTCAGATTAACTTACATATTTTTATTAATTTATTTCTATATAAGTTATTCACTATTTTAATAATTTTAGTAACTTTTTTATAATCCCTAATGAGGGAGAAAAATATTAAGGTTCAGACAATTAAAAGTTTACTTTCAACTAAACAAAACCATATTTAGGTTTTTTCTAACTCTGTTTAAATTTAAAAACATTCATTTCATGAATTTTTATTTTCAATATAGTGGATATTGTGGGATTAATCATTCAACATCTTATTTTAATGATCTCAAATCACGTTTCTTATTATTTTGATGATTTATAAGTTTTAGGGAAGAAATATATATTTTTTTATGAAAAATGATGATTTTTGGATTGTCTATGTGTTACTATAGATTGATCAAACATTATATAAAATAGAACTCATTTACATAATAGTTTATAACCCTTATGTATAACCTTATGACCCTTACACGGTGTCTACACACCCTTATACAGTTCTTGAAAGACCTAATAGTGTTCCTGATGATACTTAAATAGCATGGTGAGGTGTGGTTATACCCTCCCATACTCTTCTTATTCTTTGGATAAAATTTATGAAAATGTTGAATTATTTGGAAGATCGATTGCATGAATACAATAAATAAATTACTAAAATTATCGAATATATGACATGAATATAAATGATCGATGGTGCAAGAAAAAAATAAAATATTCTATGTGTTGGACCAACCGTATTAAGAAAATCCCAAGCCACACATTTCTCTAGTTAGCTGCACATGGAATGAACACATGAGGAATATGCTATATGATTTTAGTATACATTCACCGCATGTTTTTCATTATTTAAAAGAGAAAATTATTTACTCTATATTTCACTATCCCTAAGAGTAACATTCTATAAGAATATTTTCACCTACTTGTCAATTGTGAGAGTTCAAATTTATTATGTCTAATTACATAATTCTAATGGATATAATTTGGTATTTAATGTATGTGTAGAAATAGTTAATATTCTTCAGTATGAGATGTACCAAGATCATTAGACAGTAAAGGATACTTATAGAAATGTATTCTTCAAATACAAGGAATCCTTGAGCATGAAAAGTTCTAGAGACTAATGAAAAATCAGTTTTCAATTTTTTACTTCACAACATTATATATTAAATATGATATTAAAAATAAAAATAATGAAAAAATACTATCTAAAAATATCACTACCAAATTCACTGGATAATAATTCAAGGTGTATAACATTACTGATCAACCAAACATGGTTAGAGATTGATCTTTATCACAAATTCTTTTTACTCCTTTATATCTCAATTCCTCATTATATATGATTTTCTCTTGTTTTTTTTAATATCTGTTAGAACATATACTTTTTAAATAAGAGTAATTGCATAATATTTATCTTTATTTATTTATAATTATTAACCCTTATATAAAAATAAAAGAGTCTTTGTCCACCTTGGATATCTCTGTGGGTATTTTCTATAACCAAATATACATAGCGTATTAGCATACATAATCCATGTTTTGGGAATTTTTACTTTTTAATTATTTCTATTTTTAGTGGTTTGTGGTCAGGGGGAAGGATTAGGCTCTATCAAGGAATTTATCCTCTTTTTTTAAAAAAAAATACCACTTTGTTATTTAATATACTCATTTATGACTTGTTTTGAATTCACTCAAAAATTATTTTAAAACTATTTATTTTCACTAAATATTTTTTAAATTATTATTTTTAAAATAAAATTTATTGTTCACATTTATAATTGATATACATTTTTTTGTGAGTAGAATAATTTCTTAAACCTAAAATAACTGTTTTATTTTAATTGGGTGTTGATTATGTCGTTGAGAAATTATTTCAAAGTATCAACTTTTCTATACTTACTATATTGTTTAACTACGCTTTTAGACTATGGGGATTTAAAATTTATAAATTTAAAAATAAAAAAATTATATTAGAAGCTCAATTCACCCCCCACTTGATCCTTCCACTCATACCAAAAATTATACACTAAAATGAACACTTAATTAAGTCACACCATTGATCGTCTGTAGGAAATCCTTCTGTCAAATTAAAAAATTATTATTGATAAAATATTTACCCTGTATAAAAAATATCCTTATATTCTTCTAAAGTATGTTTTATAGTTTGATGAATCATAAATCATCAATATTAATTTAATCATACTACCATATTAAAAACAAATATTTGTTAACAGAAAAATACTCTTATATTATTAGGGAATTGAGATTAAGATACAAAACATTTGTTTAAACCCAGGTAAACTTGAAAATCCCATTTACATTCAAGCATTTGATGTGGAAATTTCTTCATCACTTCAATGAAAATAATATGATTAATCAAATATTCACTTTATTTTTACATCCTTTTTTTCTACCTCATTTGTAATGTATGAATTTTTCTTCACTTACCATTCAAAATGAGGAATTGATTTCTATAACACTAATATCTGACAAGGCGCTTCCAAAATGACTCCAGGTGTCTTAAAAAATTCCATCCTATGAAATAATTACTAATATTTCTTGATATTACTTTTATTGTTGAATTACTTTTACTGGATACTTGAATAAGTTTCATTGGACTCTCCAACTAATATTTATTCGTATGGTTTTAACTTTTACCCACTAGTATTTTCTGTATAACACCAGAACCTAGATATCACATACCCGGTTCATTTATTCATAACTCTTGAGAATATAAGTTAATATTTTTGTTAAACTCGTTTATATTGTTGAAAAATTTCTCTATAATACAATTTAATTAATTCCTTAAAAAATTATTCGTAAAGAATTCTCTAGTATCATCAGTTCAATAGTATACCTAAACATATTGAGAACCATTTACATACCCAATCATATTGAGTATTTGGGAATAAAATTACAGAAGTTATTTTTCATATAATTCCCTTGAAACCCAAATTGAATCATTTTATGGTTCTCAAAATAATCTCGATCCATCTTTTTAACTACATCAACACTTACTTAATAAGGAAATTGTTTCTTCAACACAATGAATTTATGCTTGAAATATTTCTCTTAAATTACAGGTCATAGAAATTTCTTACCTTAAGAATCTCATTCATTAAGATTAATTTCAATTCTATGTTTGATGATGATTGTGTTATTATATAAAACAAAATATTTTATAAATAAGAATCATGATTTTTTATAATTTAATACGAATTTTTACTAACTAGGTCACACCAAATTTATAACCCCTTTATAATACGTAATAACTATTAGTGAAACATGATGTATATTTCAGAATGACATACACTAGTTTGACTAGGTAAATAATCTATAACTACATCTACTATAATTTTTTTTAATTATATCATCTTTGTTTCTTAGATAATTATGAAAATATATCCTTGTCTGATTTATCAAGTGAATGAACTAAACACTATTACTTTGGAATCCAAATAATTAAGGATTCCTAAATAATTGTAACATAAATAAGATTTAAAGAATTTATAACCTAACCATTAGTGTCTCTTTAATACTTTCATTACCTTCAAAAACAATTCATGGGAACCTGACTATTAGGTTCACCCACACTAAATGATTGAGGTCTTGGAAAGTAATGCTTTAGAAGGAATATAAACTTAGTATACAAAGAGGATTTAATATTGGTATTTTATCTCATGCTATTACCTTTTTTTAACAATCCATGTTTTTTTCTGAAATCTTTCTCTCTAAATAATTATATTTCTTCATTAAAATATTTTATATGCAACAATGAGTTTAGAAGAACCATATATCATTATTAAAATATTATATGCCCACTATCTCTGAACCATTGGATTAGAGGGTATGTATATTAATGGATAAAATATGAAAATTATATATTCTACACATTTATAAAATTAATTAATTATTTACAAAATTATATTAATTAAAAACAAAAACAAAATTGAAAATAAAACTAACATTTTCTCTAAAAAATGGTTTTTTTGAACAGAATGTATTTTTAAAATAATAAATTAAATTAATCCTTATTGATGATTTATTTTAAGAAAATTTATATATTATTTACATGACTAAAATTTTAAAACATTTAAAATAGGTTTTTCTAGGCATAAGATAAGAATAAATTCAGTTTTATTCTGAAAATTTATTTTTTTATAAAAAAATATTTTTGTCTTGTTTTTCCGCACACAATTTAAAATTAATATTTGATATTTATAATTATTTAATTAAATAAAATTAATTTTAAATTTATAATATAGTGGATAAATATTTTTTAATATTCCCCATTTATTTTTTATCAATACGAATAGTAACTATGTTAAAATATAGCACCACGATAAAGGGTAAATCAAGTTAATCTAGATTAAAAAAGCGATAATGCCATAATTTTTATCCTAATTATTATTAGATGAATTTAATTATACACTTATCAAAATAAGTTTGAAATTTATTACTTTAATGGAAACTTTTAAATGAAAATCATTTATATATTATTTAAATCAAAGAAAGTAACAAAAGGTCACTCTCTTAGTTTAGAATAAAATTGTATGTGTTCACATCGAAACAAAAACTAGTTATGAATGAATATTAATATTAATTTTATAAATAACGAAATTATTTTAATGATGTTAATTTATTATTAATATTTATGTATTATATGATTTTCTTAAATGCATACACAATGCGAAAACAGTATTTATCCAATTAATGGGAAATTAAATATATGTTTTTGCAAATAGAAACAATGGAATAATTTGATTAATTTTTATTGTTACAAAACTTTTATTGTTAAATATGAAATATTATTATTTTTTAAAATATTATATTTGAATACCATCTTTTTATTTATGTCTTTTAAGTCAAATTAAATGAAGAGTGTCAAAATTAACAAAATTTTTATTTTTTGAAAATAATAGTTTATTAAATTACATAAAAATCATAAAATAAAGTTTAAATAATACAAGGTGTATATTATATGGTCTAAAATTTTATAAATATTTCATTTAGGGGCCAATTTTCATTGTATATGTAAAAAATTCAACCCTTTAATATTGAAAAAGTTTTTATCATTGTTAAAATTAAAATTGGTTAACAAAGGGTTAATCTAAATGATAAAGTTCAAGATGAAACCAAAATTTATCTAAATTATATTGGTTTATGGTATTACATCCCTATCCAGCATTATATTTTAATACCACACCATTTTTAGGATTTTTTTATTGAAAATGAATTTATTATAATTTAATCATTTGAGAAATTCAAAAAGTACCCCTCATCTCAATTATAAAAAGGCACCTCTCCCTACAATTATTTACACCACATTGAGACTTATATATCCAAAAAATATACCTATTTATATTTTAAACTTCCATATAAAAATTCTATAGGTTCTATTATTCCCATAAGACCAACCCTAGAGTTCATTATAGGAGATCTAATGGAGTTGTTTCAAAGAAGAGGTAATCATCTCGCCCGATCACTTTATTTAATAAACTTATTCACCTTCTATAGATATATGGTATATTTCATAAAATAAAAACTTAATTATAAAAAATATTATTATACGATATTATTATTTTTAATAATCCATTATACACCATATTTCTCATCAAATGAGATGTTAGATTATCGCTCATGCGTACGTACAACACACCATCTCCATGCAACATGAAAATTCAATATTCATCACCATTTTTTATGAAAGGGTTTTATAGCGGTTTTAATTTTCATCTATAATATTTATGAAATTATTATAATTATATAATAAAAATATCACATATAAATACTTAACATCCAATCCTTTTGGAAATGTTAACATCATTCATGTGTATATATGTGAACTACATCCTCCACGATGTGATGCAATTCATTTCTCAATTATATTCAACTTGTTTGGTAATGATGAGTGATTTTGTAAATATATATAATATATATGATATAATAATTATCCAATAAGTCTAAATTAATATTAACCTTTCTTTAGTTCTATCCATCAATAAATGAAAACAATGTTTATACGTACATACAAGCTACCATCTATATGAATAGTGCAATTAATTTTTCTATATAAAACTTTTATAAATGAATATAAATATGTATATGATGAATATATGTAGTATTTATATTTTTTTTAATATAATGGTGACTATGGAACAAAAATAAATTTACAGAGACTGAATGTACTGATTTAAAATACTCATGATAAATGAAATAGTCAACACCCAAAATGAATATTTTAATAAGAAATTATTAATGAAAGAGGGTGTAAAAATGTTATAAAGGAATATTATATGATATTATATGTTTGAAATTAACTAAATTATTAAATTATAAGAAATTTAAATTTATTATACTGGAGTTTTGATTGCATTCGATGAAATGTGAACTGGAGGAAATGGGTTTTATGTTACTATCCCATTATTTATCAAGATTGTTTACGAGTATGATTTAATGATTAAATATTATGATATAACTCTCAAGAATATAATTAATTTTATTATCATATGTTTATTTCTTTAAATTACATTTTTTTTACTTTCATCTTCCTCTAATTTAGTACTCAAGTTACATGAAATATGTTTTAAAGGAAAATCAACTTCATTTCTCTCTTCGATCAGTAACAATTTTTATTCCATATAAATTTTTTATGAGAATACGTTTAATAAGGTTTTTTTACTATTATACTATGTTTTTTTAAATTCATTTTTACCCATGGTTTTCATTTTAAAAAATATAATGAAATGAATCTTCTTGATATTTTCTGAATGAGGTACTTTTAAATTTTTTTTCAACAGTATGAAATGAATGTTTTTTAACTCAAAAAACCTGTGAATACTTTCCCATTAAAATGAAAAATATATTTATTGAAACTTATTTTTCATGTTTACAAGGTTCTTTTAAAATAATATTTTAATCTTTATAATTACATTTTTTTTAATAAGTGACTTCAAAAATTGAAAGGTTATTTTCCAAAAAAGTTTTAATGACCTTTTAATGGAATTTCAACTCATAAAGGAAAACAAACCCTTATTTCACCTATGATTTAATGGGGATATGGTCTAGTTATTCCATCACTATTCGTTCTCTATTTGGTTAATGTTTTTTATTACAAGATGTTTATGAAACCCATAACATTTCCATGTGTTATTCTATGATGAAATGATAATAAAATTATGAAGGCCATTTATTTTCATGGTTATGATGTGATGAATGGTTTATGATCTTGTTAAAAAAATATGTATAATTTTAATTATATAAATGGTGGAAACTATATCTCCCTCTTATTTATTGGGTGAATATTGATATCTCATGAGATAAAAAGTACTAGATTGGTGAGTGAACCAAGTTCAGTATGGGATTATTTTACACTATGATAGTCTTGTGAGTGATTGTAGACTAATATGATGGTTTAGGGAGTGAACCCAAACCACTATTATAGTCTTTGAATTTATCCTTGGATATTAAAGAAAATAATTTCTATAATTATGTTTATGCCATGATTCTATGTATTATTCCAATGTTATTCACTCATGGCTCATGTTCTTTGATTACTTTATGATTAATGTATTATAAAATCCTAATAATTATTACATGACTTATGATTATAATCTATAATATATAGGTTATGGTTATAAAATGTTGATATCATGTTTTTATACCCTTATTCTCATGTTATTATTATGTGATCATTGATATATCCATTTTTTACACTTACTGAGCATCTGTGGCATCCTTTTTCTTATTTTTCTTCCACTTAGTTTGACGAAATGTATTATGTTTGATATTTATAAAGAGGGTTCTAGTTATAAAGAAATAATCAGGACATGATATAGATATTTTATGAACCAGTTGTCTATGTTTCCATGTTTCCAAAGACACTATACCTAAATGAATCTGACATGGATATAAATGTTCTGTAATGGCTATTCATCTATTAATATTTTTTATATATGTAAAAAAAGTTTGGATTTCTATTGTTGATTTTAAATATAGGGTAAAACAACCTTTAGAAATAAGGGTGAGAAACATTTAGTAAGAACAATAGTGATAATTCTATGTATTGGATAAAATTATAAATAGTTGGTAGTGGTCATGAATGACTAAAGTTAAACCAAAGGTTTCCTAGATGAATGTGTAATGATTTAGACATTATATAAATAATTTGTAATGGTTAATTTATTTGTCATCATCATTATTATTTCCTTCACAATGATTTTTTGTTTTATTCAATGGTTTAAACCTGAGGGAATCATGTTAATAATGAATGCGATGGAAAATGAAATGACTACCCTCTTGAGAAAAAACATGTTATGGGAGATGGAATGTAAAATTTTATTGTTATTCTCACAGAAATTTATCAAGACATGAATCATTATGAACTTCTAAGTGGGAAAAAATGGAATATTGTTCTTGTATGTCCTTCATGAGGAAACATACACCTTTTTTAGAATTTCTAATAATCCACTAATCATTGGGAAATGTATTAGTACCATTAAAAATATATTTAATTATCTCCAATGTTAGGATCATGAAAATATTTTCTTTCTTTTTCATTTGGAAGGTGAATTAGATCAATGGGATAATGTTATTAAGAACATGTGGGAACCAGAAGATATTGACTATATGTATTGGATGACTTTATGATATTATTTCTCAATAATCACAATATTAATTTTATTTAGAAATGGATGAGGAATTTCTTGAGTTAATGTAGAAGGATGTTGAATCCATTCACTAGAGAAGATCTAACAAGAATTGGAAGAATGAGAGGGTATGACTTTTCCATCTATACCAGGCTTGTGCATCTTTACATAGGATTGTTATCCGACTGGACCTGCGAAGGTGGAGTGCTGATATCATGACATGTTCTGGGGAGGAGTAGGTCCAAGTTGTCTTGTCTGGTGATTCCCTCTAAGACCTATGGGTCATGTAATTGTATCTAAGCCTTTGGGCCTTGAAACGGTTCCACCTCACCCCTTGGAAGGTGGATTATCAAAAAATAATAAAAAATTAATGCCTTAGGGCTATTCCAACCATTAGTACCTATGAGGTAAAGTTTATAATAATTGTGAGGTATGATTTTGGTATAATCATCCAAACTAAAAGTAAGGTTGAACAATTCTTCAATGGCTTTAAAGAAACTATCTGAAAAGAATTGACCATATAGGAATTCATTAAAAATTAAAAAATAGTTGGATTTTATATCAAGTTGGAAATGAAGATTTTAATTACCCATCAATATAATGGTTTTGACAAGAAAATAAAGACGGACTTCAATGTAAATTCTAAAAACCATATAGGGAAGAATATGAGACTTCATTTATGCTCAAGGTGTCGAAGGAAACAAGGGGGAAATTATCTTAAGGGAACGTGTAAATTTTTCACGTGTATAAAGGAAGGTCATTAATAAATTGAATACTAAAGAGGTGGAATTAAGTTATCTAATGATGAGAATAGAGAGAAATATCCATATAATGAATCACCCACACTCTAGTGTTTTAAATTCAAGGAGTATAAGCATTATGTGAACTTGTTACCAAATAAGAATTTTAAGGATGATGACTGAAATAAATAACCTCTTAATCCCAAAGAAAATTACAAATCTCATGAGATCACTATTTCTGTTGAGGGGTATAATAACAAAGTAGTTAATGGTACACTTATCATCCACTCTAGAACTGCTAATGTATTATTATATTTTGGATCTATAAACTATTATATCTAAATAATTTTATACGGGTATCATAGTACCACCTCAAAAATTTGATGTTGAGTTGGCTGTAAAAAACTCTAATTGGTTGATGATCACATCCCAAGTCTATTATTCATCTCTAGTTAAAGTTTTTTAGGAAGGTGTTTCGTGTAAATACATTCATTCCTCATCTAGTTTAATTTGATGTTATTTTGGGGATGGATTGTATTTTTTTGCGTAAAAACATTAATTGATGAGAAAGGAATATTTTTTTTGATATTATAATCTAACCTTTGATCTCTTATCAATGTGATGATAAAAATTAACTTTTTATGGAAATTAAATCCATATTATGGGTCATGATTCCTAGTAAAAAGAGGGATTTTGTCTCAAATGGTTTGGTAGAATCTCAAAATAGTAGATATTTAAATTATGTGGGATTTTATTAGTGTCTTTCTATAAGAGTTTCCTAGTCTCCACTAAATCGTGAAGTTGAGTTTTTAATAGAAATCATACCTAGTGCTACACCAATTTCCAAGAATCAATATATAATGGCCAGAGTTTTGGTTTTGAAACTTAAAGAATAAACTATAAGAGAATCTTGAAAAGGGATTAATTTGTCCACATGCATAACCTTGGGGTGAATTTTTGTTGTTTGTTAAGAATAAATATGTTACAATGCGACTCATTGTTGATTATATATAAAATAATAATATCACCATCAAGAACAATTATCCTCAACCCCATTTTCATGACTTGTTTTTCAAACATCATGAACATCAATACATTTCCAATATTTAACTTTATTTTGGATATCATAAATTTAGGGTCATGAAGGAGGATATACCCATGTCAATATTTCAAATAATGTATGGGTACTATGATTTTATAACAATTCTGTTGGTCCTTACTAATTCCCCCACTGTCATTATAAATTTAATGAATATAGTCTTTATAGATTACCATAATCTATTTTTGGTAGTCCTTATAGATGATGTTATTATTTATTTAAGGTGTATGTAATATCATGAAGATAATTTAAGAATTATACTGAAGACTATAATTAATGAAAAATTTTATGATAAAGTTACCAAGTATAATTTTTGTCTTCAAAAAGTATCGTTCTTGGGTCATATAATCTCATGTGAGGGTATATCAGAAGACCCTTCAATGGTAAAATTTATTGCACTTTATCCTAGACCAAACACTATGAATGAGATCAATATTTTTCTTGGTTTGGTTGTATATTATCAGTGCTTTGTTGAGAATTTTTCAAGGCTATGGAATCCACTCAAAAAGATATCTTGGAAAGGATGCAAGCCCCACTGGATGGATAAATGTGGGGAATGTTTTTAAATAACTAATGAGAAGGCCAATCAGTGCACTCATACTTACACTAACCTGTGGAAGGGAAGGGTTTATAATATATATATATTCATAAAATAAGAGACTATGATGCATCCACCTATATAATTATATGGTCATAACATATGCCTTATAACAATTGAAGTTCTAGTATAAAAATTTCCCAATTAATGATTTGGATTTATCTATTGTAATTTTTAGCATAACTAATATAGAGGAATTATCTATATGGGGAAATGTTTGACATATATACTGATAAAAAATTGTCATTTTTTCAATCAAAAAGAGTTTAATATACACCAAATAACATGGTTGGCGCTGAAAAATATTGTGAATGCTCAATATATTACCACCTTGAGAAATGGAAGAATATGGTGGGTGATCTGAGTCGAAAGGATCTTATTAGCTTATCTATGAAGAAGATAAAAAAAGATACAATATTTCATGGAATCTAAATTATATCTATTGAAGTATTAAAGTTGAGAAATATTATCTTACTAAAACGAGTGTTAAACTATCTATCCATGTGAAGATTAATGTGGCATAGAAGGATGATGTAGAGCTGTAATAAAAGGATTGAAATGTACCTGAGTTAAACCTTGATTCTGATAGAATAATAAGATTATTGAACTACATATCTGTCCCTTATGTACCAAATTTAAAGAATGAATTATTGAATAAGTATTATAATACGACATTATCAATTCATCCTTGAATTATGAAGATGTATAGAGATTTTAATGATTATTTCTAATGGGGTGGAATGAGGGGATATATTGCTGAGTATATTTCTCATTGATTAGTATTTTAGTAAGTTAAGGGTTATAAACCAAAATATTAGGGGAGTATACAAGAACTACCCATAATAGAATAGAAATAGTAAAATTTCCCAATGGATTTTATTCATCAAACACCACAAAACAACTAAAGGAAATAATTCTATGTGGGTTGTTGTTGATCGACCTACAATGTCAACAAAATTCATTCCCATTAGATAATATTTGTCTCTTGATAAAATTTATATTATATAAATTAGGTATTTAGTTATTTTGTATGGTGTAGCACTATCAATTGTACCTAATCTGGATATGAGGTTTACCTAAATATTTTGGAGAAGTCTTTAGCAAGCTCTAGATAGAGAGTTATGTTTTAGTACATCATGTTATCCATATACAGATGGTCATTCTGATAAAACTATTCAAACTATAGAATATATTTTGAAGTATTTATATATGGATTTAAAAGGTGGTTGGGATAAAAACCTTCCTTTGGTAGAATTTTCTTACAATATTAAATTTCACTCTAGAATTCAGATGAATCTTTATGAATCCATCTATGGTAAGAAGTGAAAACAATAAAACATGCTAGAATGAAGTTATAGAAAGAAATAAATTTGGACGTAATGTAGATTAGTAAATGGTAGAGAAGGTTAGATCTATTCAACATCATATAAGATTAGATCAGTGATGACAAAAAAGTTAAGTTGACAATCATTAGAAATATCTAGGTTCTCATGTTGGTGAAAATGTATTCCTATGAATATCTATCCTGAATAGGGTGATGAGATTTGGAAAGAAGGGAAAGATAATACCTATTTATATGGGTCTTTTATAAATTATTGATCATATTGGGATTGGATCATATCGATTAGATCATAAAATGAATCTCTCTGAATTCATGATGTATTCCATGTATCTCTCTTAAAAAAGTACATACCTGATTTTTATTATGTACAGAACATAGAGGCCATACTACTAGAGAACAATTTTTCTTATGAAGAAAATCTTTTATAGATTATGGGTCAAGGAAAAAATTTTTTAATAAACAACAATACTCACATTGTTAAATTTCTATGTAAACCCCATAAATTTGAGTAAGCTATGTGGGAAATTGTAGATGTGATGAAGCAGAAGTGTCCTTATTTTTTTGTATCAGAGTGAAAAATTTTGAGGAATAAATTCATATTACGGGGGGAAGGGGGTATAATATAACACACTGAGATTTTTATGAAATATTACACATAAATATTTTGGTTTCTTCAATAACCTATGTTACACACAACAATGAGTTTAGATAAACCTCATAACATTATTATTATATTATATGTCTATTATTGAAAATCCATTGGTTTTGTGGGTATTAATAGTAAAAACTAAATTATAAAAAATATACCATATACACATTTATAAAATTAATTAATTAGTTATCAAATGATTATAATTAAAAATAAAAAATATTTGAATAGAAAAGTGTTCTTTTTTTGAATTTTTTTCTGGTATGGAATATTTTTTTATATTAATAAATTCAAATAATCACTATTAGTAAAAACATTTAATTAAAATAAAACAAAATTTACATGATAAATTTTTTAAAAAATTAAAAACTATTTTTCTAGGCATAGGATAATTAAAAATTCAGTTTTATGATTAAATGATTTTTAATGCACTTTTGGTCACATTTTACGAACTAACATTAAATTTAATTTATTATATTTAAAGGTATTTAATTAGATGAAATGTATTACATATTTAGAATCAGGAGGTTCAAATTTGGTAAATAGGGCTATTTCATTTTTGGTTAATATGAATTGAAACTCTAGTAAAAAATAGCACCTCAATAGAGGGTAAATCAAGTTAATCAAGAATAAAAATAAGTTATAATTCCAAAATTATTAATCCTATTTATTCTTGGATGAATGTAATTAAATACTTATCCCATTAGTCTCTAAATAAATTATTTTAATGTAAAACCATTCTATATAAAAAATGTATATATTATTTATATCAAATAAAGTTACAAAATGTGACTCTCATAGTTTTAAATATCCTTTATATGTTCAAATATGGAGAAAACTAGTTATAAATTAATTTTGAAAGTATTTTTTTGTATAATGAAATTATATTCATGATAGTAATTTATTTATAAATTTTAGTTATTATACAGTTACATTAAATTATTACACAATGCCAAAAAAGTATTTATCCAATTAATAGAAAAATAAACTAAATTATTTTGAACATATTAAAAGTTATATAATTTTTGTAAGTGATAGTGTTACATAAATTTTATAGATAAGTATTATATTTTATTGTTGTGTTTAAAGATTATATAATAATTCAAATATAGTAACCCATAATTTTCATATATAGATATCACATCTCAAAATATGAATATTCATTACATAATAAAACGATTAATGTAATAATCATATAATTTAGTGGACTTTGAAACTTATCAACATAAAAAACTAGTTCATAAAATACCTACATTATATCCCATTTATTTTTTTAATAACTATTATTATTCTTAGTCATTCATACTTAATACCTTTATTCATAACCTAGTAAAGGAAACACAATAAAAGGGTGAGCTCAGATGCTCAGTAAGGGTAAACAAGGGATATATCAATGATCACATAAACATAACATTAGCATTAGGGTATAATAACATGATATTAATGTCTAAAAGCCATATCCTTCAAATAAAATATCATAATATTAATCCATGGTATAAATATTGGTAGTTCTTAATGTATGATTCATATGGGAATCAAATAACATGAAGTCAAAAAACTTAATTTAGGAAAAAGTCATTGATTTATGGCATACAAATAAGTATATAAAATTATTTTATTAGTTTTAAAGTTTTATTTATAAGGATATCAAAGTTTAATGGGTTCACTCCCAAAACCATAATAGTATTTAAGGTTCACCCCAAGAATATCATTGTGAAAAAAGTCCCATAATGAATTGGGTTCACTCCCTATTCCATTCCTAAATATACAATGGGATATCAATCATTTTACAATTAATCAAAGGGATATATAGGTCCCACTAATAATGTAATAAAATCATATATATTGATTTGAAATATCATAATGAATTCATCATACCAGAACCCATGAAAAAAATTGGTTTCATAATGATTTCATCACTTCATCATTGCATAACCTGTAGAAATGAAATGGGTTTCATAAACATCTAATATTGATAAACATAAAAACATCTAGATCATTAATAAGTATGGTATCATTGGATCTTACCATTGGTAAATCATATGCGAAATCAAGTGTTTTGTCGTGGATGAATACTAATACCATTAAATGATTGTTATAACATTATTGGGAATAATAAGCTTTCCATTTTGAAATCACATACTAAAAAACTACACAAATATTAAGGAAAAATATTATATCAAAAAAACCATTTAAATGTATAATGGAATCTTCAAAGAAAAAATTAGTCATGATTGCAGGAAAATTTATTCATTCTATATATTCTAAAAAAACATTCCTTCCAAAATTTTGTCAAACAATTCACAAAGTTCCTCCTTTGGAAATGAAAAAAATATATTCCATTTAAACCTTTTTTTAAAAGAAGATAAAAAATGGTAGAAATGAATTTAAAAAAATCCGGAGATAATAGTAAAAACCACATTTTTTTAGAAAATATGGATATGTAAGAAAATGGTTTTTAAGCTGAAGAGAAAAATGAAGTCAATTTTTATTCAAGATGATGCAGACTATTACTCTTACCTCATGGTCTCCAAATTTTATTAAGAAGGTAAATTCCAATTAAAAAAATTGGTTACAATAAATACCCTAAAACAATGAAGTGTCCCACAAGGGAACCAAAACCAAAAAGACTCCCAAAATCATTGGCCATTAATTCCACGTAAACCTTCCAAAAAACCATATACCCATCAATAACAACCCATAAGGCTGAATTCAAGTAATGTAGAACCATTATTGGATGCCCGAGCCTGCCACCCAACCCACATGTCACCATCCATGCCTTTGGGCCATCCCATCCAGCCTATTTGCGCCCCAATGTCCTCTCCACCCCACACCCAAAGAGAAACCCGCAACTCGAGGACTTCTACACCTCTCGAGGTTTCCCCTGGCCACACCCCATGATTCTTTCGGCAACATCTCACCACCATCCTCACCCACCAAGAATATACACCATGTTCATCGCTTCATTGAATCCCTTGCTCCCATTTTCCATGGGACATAAATACCACTCCACTTCATTGTATCCATCCAACCTTTGTAGTTCATCATGGATAGATTCTAGATCATTGTTGTCAGTCATACATCATCTATCCTATTCACACAAAAGTTTTTTTATTTGCCTCTATTATAAGTCCTCTCTAGCATCACCCCATAATAGTGGTCATCACATCTCATGTTATCCTGGCCAACCACATCCAGAGATCTACGCTCAACTATAACCCTACAACCCATTTTATCCCTTCACGACGATCTTCAATCCAATAGAACAATCAATGAATGACACCACAGAGATCCAAAATCATTGTCGCATCACCATCCTATCCAATGAGTTGGGCCTCCACCATCATCCACACCCTCCCTTCCACACATCTCTGGTGATTCTCTAATCATACACCCCACCGACGCTTCATTAGAAAAAAAATATTTCCATAACCATAGATATCAAGATCTATATCATACCTTTATAAATTGAATAGAAAATTCAAAATTAAACATAATTTGATATTTCCATCCATATTATTCTCAATTAGACATTGGTTGCCTTTATATTGGCTCTCATTATTCATTTCTGAGAGAATATCAACATTTTGATCATCAATCACACCTCCAGTCTAAGTTCGTGCCCTGCTATATGCAGAAAACAACTCATAGTGGCCAACTATATCAAATTCTCCTATTATAAAGATCTGTGCAGTCTAAGTACATGACCTTCCATAGGTATAAAATAACTCGTAGTGGCCAATGATATCATCATCTCTTATTGGGAAACTCTGTGCTAGAAAATGACCATGATAATCAAGAGAGGGGTGTATGTTGAGTATGTGATATAAGAAAAATGAAAATAAATAATTTATTTTAAATAAATAACAAGAGTATAATAAAATTAATAATTTTTATTGAGTGGTATATCATATGATATTATCATTGGAGGCATAGTTATAATCAATCCTCATAAACAATGATATTGTGACATAAACCCCTTACCTCATGTTCACATAGATTCAAATGCACTTTAACTCCTTTATAAAAAATTTAAATTTATTATACTTATATACCAAACTCATTTTAATAATTATAATATCACATATGACCCCTTTATAACATTTCAACACCCCCTTTTAAGAATAATTTATTATTAAAATAATCATTTTCATATGTTAAATCTTTCATTTATCATGAGTATTTCAGCGTAATAGTTCTATTCATCGAATATTTATATTGGTTATATAATATCCAAAATATTTTTTAGGATATTGTTGAGTAAATAAGGTTTACTTGTGACTTTTCCATTCTTTCTTGTTTTGGAAATCACAAACACTCTATCTTAAGGAAGATTTCATTTCCCTATGTTTTCCATTCATAAGGAAATTTAACTTCCCCAAGGAAATTTACCCTTACCATATTTTCATTGTACGTATTATAATCTAACTCATTTTACTTCCAAGTATAAAATTCAGTTTTGTAACAAAAACCCCAGAATCTTATAAATACATAGACAAAGAGCATTTTGTTTTTAGGATCCGAATTCAGGTTCCAAATTCTCAGAATTTAGACACTAAACTTTCTATGTTCAGACTCCGAATTCTCTAAATTCAGACTCCGAACATTCTATGTTCAGACTCCGAGTTCTATGAATTTAGACTCCGAAATTTCTAAGTTCAGACTCCGAATTCTCTGAATTTAGACTCTGAACGTTCTGAGTTTAGACTCCAAATTCTATAAATTCAGACTCTATAATTATATAGAATTCAGGTTATGAATTCTTTTGAAGACCGAATCCGAATATCAATGTATTATAGACACCGAATGGTTTTTTGGGTAGACTCTGGACATTTATTTTTCCTTACACTCTGATAAATGGATTTTCTTAAGAAACCATATTTTTTCATACCCTTGTTTGAGTTATAAAATGATGTCGTTCATTCTGTTACTAACTAACTATTGTTTGAGTGACACATGTACCGGTCCCTCCAAAATTCAAGGAAAAAATATGACTGTTGGAGGAGGGATCCGACCGTTGAAGATGTTCCTATAAAGAGGAGCTCATTTGAACGAGCTCATAATAACATTAACTTTGATGAACAGTTCTACGACTCCATAGATCACATTCTGTGAAGTGATTTCTAGAGAGAGGCTTTCATGCTTTGTGTGTAACGAAAATCATGTTCAGAATTTCTTCGTGCAACTCTGAATGTTGCTGAGTACATTTGAGGGCTTATAAGGATAAGAAGACAGAGGTGCCGACTACCTTGAAGTTTGAGGGCTTTTGGGGATAGGAAGTCAGAGGTGGAAATACCTTGATGTTCGAGGGCTTGCAGGGATAGCAAGACAGACTCTGATATTCGTATCAAGGGATTACTGTGGTGTGGGTAAGATTGACTTTCTTGAAAGTACAACTCAATGGAACTTTATCCAAGGTTGCTGGATACCCTTCTATTTGAGTAGAAATATTTACTACTTGTTACGTGTAATTTTTAAAAGTTTTCTGCTGCATTTTGGTTTTGGAGGAAAGTATAACTATCTTATACATTCTTATACTTGTAATCCGATTAATAAGATTCTATATGATTTAAGGTAGAGTCTTTATCGTTGTAAACTTTTCTGAATTTTCATTTCCGGAACCATATTTCCGGAATCAATCATGTTTGTAGAATTAAGAGGTCTAGTGAATTTACCCTGTTTAACTTTGTTAAAAATTACCATATTTAAAAGTCCTGAATGAATAGTTTAAAGTATAAAATTCATCCCCCTCTTGTATACTGAGCATCTACATAATTATTTTGGTACTACAATTAGTATCATTTTGATCATACAATTGGTATCAGAGGAGGTCTCTGAAATTCTTATATTCACACATATGTTTTCTCACTCATGTTTTTCATTGTTCAATATTTTCCTTGCTTAGGATATTTTTATCATTGTTTACAAACTTTTATTACTAACAAGTTAGTGTGGAAAGATTTTCTTTAAGATGGAAGGAATGAATTTTGGTTCAATTGACAATATTAATCCTACTAGACCACTTATTTTTTATGGGAATGATTATAAATATTGGAGAGATTGTATGAAGTCTTGTGTTATTAACACTACACTAGAAAACATTGTTCTGATTACTGGAGATTACAAGATTCCTGATAAGGAAGTCAAAACTTTTACTAATCAAGAGAAGTCAGAATATCAATTAAGCTATAAGGTATGCAATAATTTTTTGTGTTACATGACCAGGAATATTTATAGCTATATTTCTTCTTATGAAGCAGCAAATTGTATTTGGAAGAAGCATGAAGTTACAAATTTTGGTACTTCCAAAGTTATTGAAACTAGAAGAGCTATGCTTAGAGCTGAGTACCATGGTTTTTTCTTTCTTTATGGAGAACCTATATGTAAGGTACAACAATGATTTATGACTACTTTCAATAGATTACAATCTAGGGGTGAAAACGTTTGGATGATGAGGCACTTGAAGAAAGTATTATAGAAATCATTCCTAATGAGTGGGAATCCAAGAGAACAGTTATAGATGAGAATAGGAAAGTATCACATATTACCCTTGATGAGATTTTTTGGATACTTATTTAACACGAGAATAGAATGAAGAGAGATGCTGAAAATGCTAAGAAGAAGAATGGAAATTGAAGTGTTGCTGTTATAAATACTTCTAATCATATGAAATCCAAGACTCGTGAGAGAGTTACAAGATACAAATCTAATAAGGTTATTTTTCAATCCGAATCAAGTGAATGTGAACATTCTGAGAAAGAAATTCCTAATCTTGCTTAAAAAATGAACATGATTTTTAGGAAGAACTACTTTCAGTATAGATACAACAAGAAAGAATGAAAGTATAAGAAAGACTTTGATGTCACTTGTTATGAATGCAATATAGCTGTATATATAAAGCCAGATTGTCCTATTCTTAAGATAAAAGATAGAAAGGGAAAGTATTCTAAGAGGAATAGAAATAAGTACTACAAAGCTAATGCTAAGAACGTTTTCAAATCTAATGACACCTGGAGTTCCATTGGTGGAGACACTTCAGATGAATCCTCAGATTACGAATCTTCTTGATAGAATGATCTTGGTCTAATAGACAGACTACGTATTGAAAATCATTGTTTAATGGAAAAGGTACACAATTCTGAATCCATAACCAATGTATCCTTTATGATAATTATAGTGATAGTAAATATTGTGAATCCTCATATGTAGAATCTTCTTATGATGAATATAATACTTTACCTACCTATGAAGAATTTTCTAGGTTTGCTAAGTTCCATGAGAATGAAAATTCTAAAGCCAAGAAAAATTGTAGAGACCCGAAGCTTAATGTACATGGACATTACATTACTTTTGCGGAATACTTAGTACATAACAAAAACACACACACAAGGATCGTAATAGTTTAGTGTCTTTGAAAACTCGGAGTATAATCTTCTAATCCTGGTGAAAGATCTTCAGCATCTCCCATAAAGATCTTCCTTTTTTTATACCTAAAACCTTTCTTTATATCCTGGGGAAAATTAAACATAAAAGGGTGAGCTCAAATGCTCAGTAAGGGTAAACAAAAGAAATAACAATCACATCATATTCATAAGAACATAACATTTTAGAAATCTTAACCTGCAAAAGAGAGCATAATTTGATAACATGGGATAAATCATAGTAGTGAAATGAAATCCCAATAATCATAACTTAAAACATGAAACATTGTGGCATACACACATAATCACAGAGAATCATTTCTTGTTAGTCAAGACTCATTGCCAAGACTATCTTAGTGGACAAAGTCCCTTTCTGAACCGAGTCACCGTCGTTTCAGTCCTGTTTCACTGAACCGGTATAACCTACCGTTCCAGCCATGTATATCTCATGAGATATCAAATATTTACCCAATGCATTGTAGGGAGATATAGGTCCCACCCATCTCATAATGATACCATTCTTATTTGTGCCACAAAATCATAAACCATACATCATAGCATAACCCATGTAATAAAAATGGGAATCTTAAACATCGTGACATCATAAAACAATTCATATAATACAAAGGAATTCATAAAAATAATTCCATCACAACATAATCAAATCAATTTAATAATAGGGATAAAAACATAACCCTTTATTATCTTATATGGAAAATAATTTTGATAAAACACTTGAACTCCATTCTTGAGGAAAATATCCTTTCAACTTCAAAAACACTTTTCCTTTCTTAACAAGTCGTAAAATTATAAACTAAAAGAAGTTGATTAAAAATAAACTTGAAAACTTGTAAAGGAAGCTTCTTGTAAATAATGTTTTAAAAATCCATTCATGTCGTATAAGTTAAAAAAAACATTCTTCTCGTACTTTTGTCGGAAAAGTCAAAAAATACCTCGTACGAAAAACGACAAAAGATTCCTTTCATATCCTTTACTAAAAATCTCACTGAAGGGTAAAATTGGATTTAAACAATTGTAGGTGGATGTAAATAATATTACATATTGAGGAAACATGGATTTGGATGATAAAATACACCCCAGTAAATACTAAAGTATAAACAATCTCGGATAAAAATGAGATTGTGATATTTCCCTTACCTTAGGTCTGATTTGCTTCGTATGTGTCCGAACCTCCTGTATAATGATTTAAATAATGTCATTGACTTATTACAGAATCATATTCATTGTTATGATATCATATATGGTTCACTTATGACTTTATATTACCCGTTCTTTTGTAAATTCCATCTTAAAGAGCGTTTTGGGTAAAATTGTTTCATTTGTCGTCCGTGTTTTGACTTGAAATTATTCATATGATTACTTAGATCATGATTACTTAATTCCATAATATAAAACATGATTTAAATATAATATATATTCTGAATATACATATATCTAATAAATCTGTAAATGTAAAGAAATACACCATTCAAGGAGACGGTAGGCCGTACGTACGAATGAACGTTGTTTTCGTTTCCTTATTGAGTTGAATGGAATTAAGTAGATGACATACATATATATACACATAAATCCAGTATCATTATTATGTCATATATTTCATAATTACTTATTATATATACTTTATAATCATTCAAGAATGGTTAAAGTAGAGAATGAATCTCATCGCGTCGTGGAGACGGTAGTCCGTACGTATGCACGAGCGATGATATCATTCTCATGATCGTGGGAGTGTATTGGAATGTATGTATACTATTTCAGAATCAATATCACTGTAAAATAATAATATATAGTTATTATTTAAACCATTATACCCATCCGAGTATGGTGGTGGTGGAAAATAGATTTCACCACGGCATGGAGACAGTATTCCGTACGTACGCACGCGCGGTGATTTCGTTTTCCGTAGGATGGATAGATGGTGAAATAGGATTGTTTCATACTTATAATAACATATCAGTATATGAGTGATACTGATTTTATTACTTCATAATGAAACAACATATGAAGAAGAAGTGGAAGAAGAAATAAAGGTGAATGAATCGGTAAAGGAAATTACCTCTTCTTTGAAGCGCCTCTTTGAGACCTTCTCTTAGGGCACTAATTTGGTTTCTGAGTAAGACCAGAACCTCTAGGATGTTTCTAGGGAAGTTTGAAAGATAATTTGGCAGGGGTTGGACGAGCTTGAAGGCTCAAAGTTTTGTGAGGAAGAGAGGGAGGAGGTGCCCTTTTATAAGGGAGGAGAGGGGCACCTTTGGAATAACTAAAAATATTATTTTATTATAAAGTCAATTTCGGTTTTAAATAGCTCCAAATTGATTTATTTAGAGGCTAAGGTGGGGATGGGTCGAAATACTCTCATCCAATAGAAATCTAACCATCATGTTCTGATGGAGAGTGGTAGAGAACATGGATATGGAAAAGCTAGCAATCACAAATCCATAAATTTGTGACGATCTAAGGTACCATCTGATTAATCAGATATAAGAGCACTAGGACAACATTTTTGGTTTTCAAGATCGTTTCCTTAAAGATGAAGAATTTGAATTAGAATAAATACTTACTTTATTTTGGTACAATCTCACTGTTGTTCATGACTTGAACAATTTCCACTTCATCTCTTAAATAAATGAAGTTGAATTTTTTATTCGTGAAGTGTTAGTATGAGAGGTCATTCCATCTGTCTCAAACAAAATGTTAGCAAAAGTTATTAAATATACATAAGTCATTCTTTAGTGAGATTAATCATATATGGTTCCTAAAATGGACTTATACTTCATATATCATACCGCTTAATAAAATAAAACTAGTTTCCACTAACCAGGGACTTCCTGTAGGATAGTGGTAGGCGATAAAGGCCAATCGCACTTCGGTTGTGGGTTCGATTCCTACGACCTTGTCCGACACGACGGGCTGTCGCCCGTCCTGCAGGTTGTCCTTTTTCTAAAGCTATATTACTATAAAATCCCATCAATAATATCGAAAAACGTTTTATCCTAACTTATGTCCAACATAATCCAATCCAATATTTAGGCTTATCTAAAATACTTCGTTCCAAGCTCATAGTATAAAGAAAATGATTACTTGAAATGTCACAGAACAATCACGTGAATGCCATCATTTATCCCCCATATATCATAAGATATATCTTGTTGGTCAAATTACAAACATGTGAATACCTTAATCATGTATTCTCTTGAAGAATGAATACCCATTGAACCTTAGTGAAAAAATGAATGCAGTTAAAAGTTAACACTTTCCACAAACCAAAATCCTCAAAATTATTTATACTCAAACCATTATATCACTTAGTCCTTATATCAATCATGAGCTCATGAATACTGTCAAACATTTCATTTTCTCTTTATCACTTCATTATCCGGATATCATCCACTTTCCAAAAAAAAATCTGAATAACCTTTCATTTTTACTCATACCATTCATCATAAACTTTCAAAACTTAAGGAAAGACAACAGTGTAACAATCCTTAGATGTCTATTTATTCTATAGTACAACATTACACTTGATAAACATATAATCATTCCACTACCTTCTTAAACCATTGACCGAGCTTCAACAATTCTTTCTTCTCACATATCATTTGTAGTCTCTTCATCATCATCAACAAAAATACTACCCATATGAGCATACCGATTCTCTTCATGAGACATTCCCTTAGGGCATTGGTTTGCATAATGCCCGTACATTCCACATTTAAAACATTTAACCATTGTTGATGTCGTAGAAATACCATTAACCTCATCCATGGTGTTAACTGAAACTTTTCCATTGCTCTTACTGGATTTGTGTCCTTCTTTTCCACACCCAAATCATCTTCCAGTTCCTTTGAAACATTTTCCTGGATGCCTCTTCGCACATGATTTACATAGGGGAAATTGAACATTATTTCCTCTATGATCATCATGAAACTCCATCTTTCTCTTATTATCCGAGTTAGGAAACTTAACAAATATTACTTTATTGATCATATTATGAGATTGATGATTCGGGATAATAATGATGTTTGGGCTTCCAAATCCCATTTCATTTGATTGCTTATGAAGAATATCATTCCATTGTCCATAATATCCTCCATTATCGTGAATCATCTTATTTCCATCCATTTTCTAAAACCCAAAAAGAATAGTGTGAGATGCAAAAATCATAATAAAGGAGGAGTAACTTCAATATCTAACATCTTAGGTTAAATTATAAGATCGTTACCATAGTGCTAGGACTATATCCTATATGTATACCTATCCTTAGGGACATCCCTAGACATACCTTATAAATATCTCTAGGGATCTCACTAATGTTTTCGCGTCCTGGTTTCCAAAGGTTGACTAAACCTTTCCACTGATACCAACTGTAGAGACCCGAAGCTTAACGTACATGGACATTACATTACTTTTTCGGAATACTTAGTACATAACAAAAACACACACACAAGGATCGTAATAGTTTAGTGTCTTTGGAAACTCAGAGTATAATCTTCTAATCCCGGTGAAAGATCTTCAACATCTCCCATAAAGATCTTCCTTTTTTTATACCTAAAACCTTTCTTTATATCCTAGGGAAAAGTAAACATAAAAGGGTGAGCTCAAATTCTCAGTAAGGGTAAACAAAAGAAATATCAATCACATCATATTCATAAGAACATAACATTTTGGAAATCTTAACCTGCAAAAGAGAGCATAATTTCATAACATGGGATAAATAATAGTAGTGAAATGAAATCCCAATAATCATAACTTAAAACATGAAATATTGTGGCTACACACATAATCATAGAGTTTCATTTCCTGTTAGTCAAGACTCATTGCCAAGACTATCTTAGTGGACAAAGTCCCTTTCTGAACCGAGTCACCCTTGTTTCAGTCCTATTTCACTGAACCGGTATAACCTACCATTCCAGCCATATCTATCTCATGAGATATAAAATTTTTACCAAATTCATTGGAGGGAGATATAGGTCCCACCCATCTCATAATGATACTATTCTTATATGTGCCACAAAATCATAAACCATACATCATAGCATAACCCATGTAATAAAAATGGGAATCTTAAACATCGTGACATCATAAAACAATTCATATAATATAAATTAATTCATAAAAATAATTCCATCACAACATAATCAAATCAATTTAATAATAGGGATAAAAATAAGAACCCTTTATTATCTTAGATGGAAAATAATTTTGATAAAACACTTGAACTCCATTCTTGAGGAAAATATCCTTTCTACTTCAAAAACACTTTTCCTTTCTTAACAAGTCGTAAAATTATAAACTAAAAGAAGTTGATTAAAAATAAACATGATAACTTTTAAAGTAAGCTTCTTGGAAATAATTTTTTAAAAATCCATTCATGCCATATAAGTTAAAAAAACATTCTTCTCGTACTTTTGTCGGAAAAGTCAAAAAGTACCTCGTACGAAAAACGACAAAAGATTCCTTTCATATCCTTTACTAAAAAACTCACCGAAGGGTAAAATTGGATTTAAACAATTGTAGGTGGATGTAAATAATATAACATATTGAGGAAACATGGATTTGGATGATAAAATACACCCCAGTAAATACTAAAGTATAAACAATCTCAGATAAAAATGAGATTGTGATATTTCCCTTACCTTAGGTCTGATTTGCTTCGTAAGTGTCCGAACCTCCTGTATAATGATTTAAATAATGTCATTGACTTATTAAAGAATCATATTCATTGTTATGATATCATATATGGTTCACTTATGACTTTATATTACCCGTTATTTTGTAAATTCCATGTTAAAGAGCGTTCTGGGTAAAATTGTTTCATTTGTCGTCCGTGTTTTGACTTGTAATTATTCATATTATTACTTAGATCATGATTACTTAATTCCAGAATATAAAAAATGATTTACGTATAATATATATTCAGAATATACATATATATAATAAATTAGTAAATGTAAAGAAATACACCGTTCATGGAGACGGTAGGCCGTACGTACGCATGAACGCTGTTTTCGTTTCCTTATTGAGTTGAATGGAATTAAGTAGATGACATACATGTATATACACATAAATACAGTATCATTATTATGTCATATATTTCATTATTACTTATTATATATACTTTATAATCATTCAAGAATGGTTAAAGTAGAGAATGAATCTCATCGCGTCGTGGAGACGGTAGTCCGTACGTACGCACGAGCGATGATATCGTTCTCATGATCGTGGGACTGTATTGGAATGTATGTATACTATTTCAGAATCAATATCACTTTAAAATAATGATATATAGTTATTATTTACACCATTATACCCATCCAAGTATGGTGGTGGTGGAAAATAGATTTCACCACGGCGTGGAGACGGTATTCCGTACGTACGCACGCGCGGTGATTTCATTTTCCGTAGGATGGATAGATGGTGAAATAGGATTTTTTTCATACTTATAATAACATATCAGTATATGAGTGATACTGATGTTATTACTTCATAATTAAACAACCTAATAAGAAGAAGTGGAAGAAGAAATAAAGGTGAAAGAATCAGTAACGGAAATTACTTCTTCTTTGAAGCGCCTCTTTGAGACCTCCTCTTAGGGCACTAATTTGGTCTTTGAGGAAGACCAGAACCTCTAGGATGTTTCTAGGGAAGTGGAGAAGATAATTTGGCAGGGGTTTGCCGAGCTTGAAGGCTCAAAGTTGTGTGAGAAAGAGAGGGAGGAGGTGCCCTTTTATAAGGGAGGAGAGGGGCACCTTTGGAATAACTAAAAATATTATTTTTTTATAAAGTCATGTTCGGTTTTAAATAGCTCCAAATTTATTTATTTCGATGATAAGGTGGGGATGTGTCGAAAGCCTCTCATCCAATAGAATTTAGACAAGTTTAGGTCCCTATTTTAACCTTATCATTTAGATTTAACGTTAAGTTAAATAATTTTACTTTTACCGTGTCTTCTTGTGTTCTTACACTATAAGGTTAATAAACTTACTATAAGAATCCAAACGAACCCCAAATTGTTTATTATTAATATATATAACCTTATCTAAGTCATTTGGCCGAACCTTAGATTTTTAGGAATAACATAACAATTAATAATATAATATTTTTTTAAAAACTATTTTATGTCAATTTTGACACTATTTAGTAATTGATTTTTGTGAAACTCCTAAAAGAATGATAAGTTCTAAAAATATTAATTAAATAAATACTAAAATTTATTATTAACCTAGAAAATTATTTTAATTCATAAAAAGTTTCAAATTATATTTATTTGAGTATTTATAACATCAATTATGTCAATATTTCATTAATAAGATAATTACTGCATCATCGTTGTGCCATAGATAAGTTAAATTATTTAATGTCTAAAAATTACAAATAAACTTCCATTATGTAGGAATTATTTTTATCTTTCTAATGAATATTTATAGTCGAATTTATCTTATGTATAACCCTATATTAAAAATGTTTTATTAAATAAACTTTGATTTTAACTCTTTTAACTCTTCTTTGAATTAAATAATAATAAATGTCCTAATCTAATCCAAGTGGTCCTAAATGGTCATATTTTATTCCAAATCTTGTTCTTGGTCGAATTACACTCATCCAATAGAATTTGGACATGTGTTAGGATAATAATAATATCATTTTTACCCTTAATTACCCTATTTACTTTTAACCGTGGTAAATAAAAGTAAAAAGTTACTATTCACCAAAAATTATTTTCAACTCATTGAACCACATTTTATATACTGACATCAATTGTGTCTCTCGGATTTTTGAAATTCCACTCACAGAAGCGGTAAAATTAAGTTTTATGAACAATTCAGTTTTTTAACTACCACTTAGTGGTTTCACTATTCATCAAAAATTGAAAGTTTTCAGAAAAATACCAAAAATTAGGCCTAAGATATATCTGATATTATAAACTCAAAAATGATTTCTATTTTACCAAATTCAAAACATATCAGTTGCATTAATTAATTTAAAAATTAATTCCCGTCGTCAAAACAAAAGGCGTGTTTTTAAGAGATAATAACTATCAAAAGATTGACACTTGTTTATAACTGGTTTAAATGTGAAATTACATCCAATGACCAAAATTGTATTAAATTGTAAAAATATATTCTAAATATACTTTAAAAACACTCAAATTAATAATTTATCACTATTAATTATTTCGATTGAAAAAGTTGTTTTTAATTAAAATTTAGTGATTGTCACTATTCATCAAAATATGAAAGTTATCCGAAAATCACCAAAATTTCACCCTAAGATAATTTCGATATTCCGAATCCATAAATGAAGTCCATTTTGAAAAATAAAATTTACAAAATTTCAAAAAGTGGTTATTACTATTCATAATGGTTAGTTTTAATAATATCTTAATATCATATCGTTGTTTAGCGAAACTTGGTGTTGCGTACAACACACGCTATCGTGGAAGGTTGCAATTGCGTGTAATTCAAGCCAGGTCAGAGATGTGTGTTGTGAAAGATCCTTTTGGTGTAGCGTATAACACAAGACATTAATGAAATTAAAAAGAATATTTTTCATAAAATCTCGGGGTGTTACATTCTACCCCCCTTAAAATGAATTTCGCCCTCGAAATTCGTCGGGGGTTATAAATGGTTTACTCTTCGAAAGTTTCTTTAATCGAAACCCAAATCGTAAAAAGGAATACCAAAACCAATCTTTAAAAACAAAAGTATGAAACGTAACAGTTACCCAAATAAACTAATCACTGGGTTTCCACATAGGTGAAAATATGGATATGGAAGAGAAATATAACCATCATGTTCTGATTGAGAGTGGTAGAGAACATGGCTATGGAAAATCTAGCAATCACAAATCCATAAATTTGTGACGATCTAAGGTACCATCTAATTAATCATATATAAGATCACTAGGATAACAATTTTGGTTTTCAAGATCATTTCTCTAAAGTTGAAGAATTTGAATTAGAATAAATACTTACTTTATTTTGGTACAATATCACTGTTGTTCATGCCTTGAACAATTTCCACTTCATCTCTTAAATAAATGAAGTTGAATTTGTTATTCGTGAAGTGTTAGTATGAGAGGTCATTCCATCTGTCTCAAACAAAAGGTTAGCAAAAGTTATTAAATATACATAAGTCATTCTTTAGTGAGATTAATCATATATGGTTCCTAAAATGGACTTATACTTCATATATCATACCGCTTAATAAAATAAAACTAGTTTCCACTAACCAGGGACTTCCTGTAGGACAGTGGTAGGCCATAAAGGCCAATCGCACTTCGGTTGTGGGTTCGATTCCTACGACCTTGTCTGACGCGATGGGCTATCGCCCGTCCTGCAAGTTGTCCTTTTTCTAAAGATATATTACTATAACATCCCATCAATAATATCGAAAAACGTTTTATCCTAACTTATGTCCAACATAATCCATTCCAATCTTTAGGCTTATCTAAAATACTTCGGTCCAAGCTCATAGTATAAAGAAAATGATTACTTGAAATGTCACAGAACAATCACGTGAATGCCATCATTTATCCCCCATATATCATAAGATATATCTTGTTGGTCAAATTACAAACATGTGAATACCTTAATCATGTATTCTCTTGAAGAATTAATACCCATTGAACCTTAGTGAAAACATGAATGCAGTTAAAAGTTAACACTTTCCACAAACCAAAATCCTCAAAATTATTTATACTCAAACCATTATATCACTTTGTCCTTATATCAATAATGAGCTCATGAATACTGTCAAACATTTCATTTTCTCTTTATCACTTCATTATGCGCATATCATCCACTTTCCAAAAAAAAAAATATCTGAATAACCTTTCATTGTTACTCATACCATTCATCATAAACTTTCAAAACCTAAGGAAAGACAACAGTGTAACAATCCTTAGATGTCTTTTTATTCTATAGTACAACATTACACTTGATAAACATGTAACCATTCCACTACCTTCTTAAACCATTGACCGAGCTTCAACAATTCTTTCATCTCACATAATATTTGTAGTCTCTTCATCATCATCAACAAAAATACTACCCATATGTCCATACCGATTCTCTTCATAAGACATTCCCTTAGGGCATTGGTTTGCATAATGCCCGTACATTCCACATTTAAAACATTTAACCATTTTTGATGTCATAGCAATACCATTAACCTCATCCATGATGTTAACTGAAACTCTTCCATTGCACTTACTGGCTTTGTGTCCTTCTTTTCCACACCCAAAGCATCTTCCAGTTCCTTTGAAACATTCTCCTTGATTCCTCTTCCCACATGATTTAAATAGGGGAAATTAAACTTTCTTTCCTCTATGATCATCATGAAACTCCATCTTTCTCTTATTAGCAGAGTTAGGAAACTTACCAAATTTTAATTTATTGATAATATTATGAGATTGCTGATTCGGCATAATAATGATGTTTGGACTTCCAAATCCCATTTCATTTGATTGATTATGAAGAATATCATTCCATTGTCCATCATATCCTCCATTATCGTGAATCATCTTGTTTCCATCCATTTTATAAAACCCAAAAAGAATAGTGTGAGATGCAAAAATCATAATAAAGGGGGAGTAACTTCAATATCTAACATCTTAGGTTAAATTCTATGATCGTTACCGTAGTTCTAGGACTATATCCTATATGTATACCTATCCTTAGGGACATCCCTAGACATACCTTAGAAATATCTCTAGGGATCTCACTAATGTTTTCGCATCCTAGTTTCCAAAGGTTGACTAAACCTTTCCTCTGATACCAACTGTTGAGACCCGAAGCTTAACGTACATGGACATTACATTACTTTTGCGGAATACTTAGTACATAACAAAAATACACACACAAGGATCGTAATAGTTTAGTGTCTTAGGAAACTCGGAGTATAATCTTCTAATCCTGGTGAAAGATCTTCAACATCTCCCATAAAGATCTTCCTTTTTTTAATACCTAAAACCTTTCTTTATATCCTGGGGAAAAGTAAACATAAAAGGGTGAGCTCAAATGCTCAGTAAGGGTAAAAAAAGAAATATCAATCACATCATATTCATAAGAACATAACATTTTGGAAATCTTAACCTGCAAAAGAGAGCATAATTTCATAACATGGGATAAATCATAGTAGTGAAATGAAATCCAAATAATCATAACTTAAAACATGAAACATTGTGGCATACACACATAATCATAGAGAATAATTTCTTGTTAGTCAAGACTCATTGCCAAGACTATCTTAGTGGACAAAGTCCCTTTCTAAACCGAGTCACCCTCGTTTCAGTCCTGTTTCACTGAACCGGTATAACCTACCGTTCCAGCCATGTCTATCTCATGAGATATAAAATCTTTACCCAATGCATTGGAGGGAGATATAGGTCCCACCCATCTCATAATGATACCATTCTTATGTGTGCCACAAAATCATAAACCATACATCATTGCATAACCCATGTAATAAAAATGGGAATCTTAAACATCGTGACATCATAAAACAATTCATATAATATAAAGGAATTCATAAAAATAATTCCATCACAACATAATCAAATCAATTTAATAATAGGGATAAAAACAGAACCCTTTATTATCTTAGATGGAAAATAATTTTGATAAAACACTTGAACTCCATTCTTGAGGAAAATATCCTTTCTACTTCAAAAAAACTTTTCCTTTCTTAACAAGTCGTAAAATTATAAACTAAAAGAAGTTGATTAAAAATAAACTTGAAAACTTGTAAAGGAATCTTCTTGGAAATAATGTTTTAAAAATCCATTCATGCCGTATAAGTTAAAAAAACATTCTTCTCGTACTTTTGTCGGAAAAGTCAAAAAGTACCTCGTACGAAAAACGACAAAAGATTCCTTTCATATCCTTTACTAAAAAAATCACCGAAGGGTAAAATTGGATTTAAACAACTGTAGGTGGATGTAAATAATATTACATATTGAGGAAACATGGATTTGGATGATAAAATACACCCCAGTAAATACTAAAGTATAAACAATCTTAGATAAAAATGAGATTGTGATATTTCCCTTACCTTAGGTCTGATTTGCTTCGTAAGTGTCCGAACCTCCTGTATAATGATCTAAATAATTTCATTGACTTATTACAGAATCATATTCATTGTTATGATATCATATATGGTTCACTTATGACTTTATATTACCCATTCTTTTGTAAATTCCATGTTAAAGAGCGTTTTGGGTAAAATTGTTTCATTTGTCGTCCGTGTTTTGACTTGTAATTATTCATATGATTACTTAGATCATGATTACTTAATTAAAGAATATAAAACATGATTTAAATATAATATATATTCAGAATATACATATATATAATAAATCAGTAAATGTAAAGAAATACACCGTTCATGGAGACGGTAGGTCGTACGTACGCATGAACGCTGTTTTCGTTTCCTTATTGAGTTGAATGGAATTAAGTAGATGACATACATATATATACACATAAATCCAGTATCATTATTATTTCATATATTTCATGATTACTTATTATATATACTTTATAATCATTCAATAATGGTTAAATTAGAGAATGAATCGCATCACGTCGTGGAGATGGTAGTCCGTACGTACGCACGAGCGATGATATCATTCTCATGATCATGAGACTGTATTGGAATGTATGTATACTATTTCAGAATCAATATCACTTTAAAATAATAATATATAGTTATTATTTACACCATTATACCCATCCAAGTATGGTGGTGGTGGAAAATAGATTTCACCACTGTGTGGAGACGGTATTCTGTACGTACGCACGCGCGGTGATTTTGTTTTCCGTAGGATGGATAGATGGTGAAATAAGATCGTTTCATACTTATAATAACATATCAGTATATGAGTGATACTGATGTTATTACTTCAAACTGAAACAACCTAAGAAGAAGAAGTGGAAGAAGAAATAAAGGTGAAAGAATCGGTAACGGAAATTACCTCTTCTTTGAAGCGCCTCTTTGATACCTCCTCTTAGGGCACTAAAATTGGTCTTTGAGGAAGACCAGAACCTCTAGGATGTTTCTAGGGAAGTGGAGAAGAAAATTTGGTAGGTTTTCACCGATCTTGAAGGCTCAAAGTTGTGTGAGGAAGAGAGGGAGGAGGTGCCCTTTTATAAGGGAGGAGAGGGGCACCTTTGGAATAACTAAAAATATTATTTTATTATAAAGTCAATTTCGGTTTTAAATAGCTCCAAATTGGTTTATTTAGAGGATAAGGTGGGGATGGGTCTCAATAATCTCATAAAATATAATTTAGACAAGTTTAGGGTCCTATTTTAACCTTATCATTTAGATTTAACATTAAGTTAAATAATTTTACTTTTACCGTGTCTTCTTGTGTTCTTACACTATAAGGTTAATAAACTTACTATAAGAATCCAAAAGAACCCCAAATTGTTTATTATTAATATATATAACCTTATCTAAGTCATTTTTCCGAACCTTAGATTTTTATGAATAACATAACAATTAATAATATAATATTTGTTTTAAAAACTATTTTATGTCAATTTTGACCCTATTTAGTAATTTATTTTTGTGAAACTCCTAACAGAATGATAAGTTCTAAAAAAGTTAATTAAATCAATACTAACATGTCATATTAACCTAGAAAATTAGTTTAATTAATAAAAAGTCTAAAATTATATTTATTTGAGTATTTATAACATCAATTATGTCAATATTCCATTAATAAGATAATTACTGCATCATCGTTGTGTCATAAATAAGTTAAATTATAATGTCTAAAAAATAAAAATAAAATTCCCTTGTGTAGGAAATCTTTTTATATTTCTAATTAATATTTATAGTCGAATTTATCTTATGTAAAACCCTATATTAAAAATGTTTTGTTAAATAAACTTTGATTTTAACTCTTTTAACTCTTCTTTGAATTAAATAATAATAAATGTCCAAATCTAATCCAAGTGGTCCTAAATGTTCATATTTTATTCCTAAGCTTGTTTTTGGTCGAATTACACTTATCCAATAGAATTTGGACATGTGTTAGGGTAATAATAATATCATTTTTACCCTTAATTACCCTATTTACTTTTAACCGTGGTAAATAAAAGTAAAAAGTTACTATTCACCAAAACTTATTTTCATCTCATTGAACCACATTTTACATACTGACATCAACCGTGTCTCTCAGATTTTTGAAATTCCACTCACAGAAGCGGTAAAATTAGGTTTTACGAACAATTCAGTTTTTTAACTACCACTTAGTGGTTTCACTATTCATAAAAAATTGAAAGTTTTCAGAAAAATACCAAAAATTAGGCCTAAGATATATTTGATATTATGAACTCAAAAATGATTTCTATTTTACCAAATTCAAAACATATCAGTTGCATTAATTAATTTAAAAATTAATTCCGGTCGTCAAAACAAAAGGCGTGTTTTTAAGAGATAATAACTATCAAAAGATTGACACTTGTTTATAACTGGTTTAAATGTGAAATTACATCCAATGACCAACATTGTATTAAATTGTAAAAATATATTCTAAATATACTTTAAAACCACTCAAATTAATAATTTATCACTATTAATTATTTCGATTGAAAAAGTTTTTTTTTATTAAAATTTAGTAATTTTCACTATTCATCAAAATATGATAGTTATCTGAAAATCACCAAAATTTCACCCTAAGCTAATTTCGATATTCTGAATCCATAAATGAAGTCCATTTTGAAAAATAAAGTTTAAAAAATTTAAAAAAGTTTTTATTACTATTCATAACGGCTAGTTTTAATAATTTCTTAATATCATATCGTTGTTTAGCGAAACTTGGTGTTGCGTACAACACACGCTATCGTGGAAGGTCGCGATTGCGTGTAATTCAAGCCAGGTCAGAGATGTGTGTTGTGAAAGCTCCTTTTGGTGTAGCGTATAACACAAGACATTAATGAAATTAAAAAGAATATTTTTCATAAAATTTCGGGGTGTTACAAAAATCTTGATAAAAAAAATTCTAGGATTTCTATTATTACTAAGGAAATATCAGATCTTTATAATGATATTGATTAGAAAACATTTTTTTTTAAAAGTATTTCAAAAAACCATGAGGATGTTTATTTTGAGAAGGATAAACATTCTAAGGATCTAGAAAAAGTAATGTCTAAGAAAAATGTTTTCAAGCCTAACTCTACTGCTAAAACTAATGTATTTGAGGATGAGATCTTAGTTATTATACTAAAGTCAAATAAAATTTTCCATGGGGAATTTTTTGTCAAAATTTACCTTAGGTAAGGAAAACTTTGATAATATGTATTCCCAAATTTGACCTCCAAGGAATAATTCGGGGTTTGGTTATACTAGTTTAAAACCGATTTTTAGTAATAATTATTTTGTTCCTCAAAGTGCCGCATTCTGCACTAAGTGTTAGTGTAGTGGAAATTTGGAGAAAAATTGTTCCTTAAAAAGAACTCGTTCATTAGGTTTTCATAATGAATATTTTTCAAAGAAAATTTGGATACCTAAAATTTTTCATTTTGATGTATCTGGATCTATGAGAGTTTGGCTTCCGAATGTCTAACTCTCTTATATTCTAGAACCTAAAGGTAATAAAAACATAAATACTTGGTACATGGATAGTGGATGTTCCCGACATATGACTGGTAACAAAAACTTCTTTGAAAATATTATCAAGACGAAAGGAAGAAAAGAAACATTTAGAGATAATGCTAAAGGATATATTATTGGTATAGGTAACATTATTCTTCTTGGAAAAACATTTATTTCAAATGTTTTGTTTTTTAAGTATCTCATAAACAACCTCATTAGTAAAACTCAATTATGTGATGAAGGTTACCTTGTGAATTTTAGGAATGAAAAGTGCTTAATAAATAATTCCAAGGAAGAGTTTATTCTTTCTTCCAATAGGAAAGAAAATTTTTACACATTAAACATAGAAGACCTTAGAAGCCAAGATCTACCTTCCCTTAGTGCAATGGAAGATCATTCTTGGTAATAGGATTGAAGGTTATAACACTGTAACCTAAGGAACCTATGAAAAATCACTAATAAAAGACTAGTTAAGGATCTACCGGAGCATAGATTTAATTTTTAAAATGTTTGTGATCCTTGTCAATATGGAAAGAAACATAAATCATGTTTTAAATAAGTTGTTGAAGTCTCAACCATTTATGCATTATAGTTGGTGCATATGGATATTTTTGGTCTAACACAAACTGGAAGCATTGGAGACAAATATTATGTATTTGTCTTAGTTGATGATTATACTAGATTTACATTGGTCTATTTTCTAGCAATGAAATATGAAGCATTTTATTATATAAAGACTTTTAGATCCCAAGTTAAAAATGAGAAAATCCTTCCTTTGATAACTCTTCATAGTGATCATGGGGGAGAATTTCAAAATTATGATTTTGAAAGTTTTTTGAAGTAGAGAAGGCATTACTCCTAACTTCTCAGCACCCAAAACCCCTCAACAAAATAGTTCTGTTGAAAGAAGAAATAAAATTCTTCAAAAGATAATAAGAACAATGTTGAGTGAATATTCGGTAGGCAAACATTTTTGGGATTAAGCTTTAAGTACTACTTGCTATACTATAAATTGAGTTTTTATTAGACCTTTTCTTAATAAAAATATTTATGGGTTATGGAATGGTAGAAAACCTAGACTTTCCTACTTTATGGTTTTTAGTTGCAAGGTATTCATTCTGAATAATAATGATAATCTACACAAATTCGCACCAAAATCAGATGAAGGAATTTTCTAAGGATACTCCACAACTTCTAAGGCTTATAGAGTTTTCAATAAAAATACTTATACTGTTGATGAAATAGTACATGTCAAATTTGTTGAAATTGATCCTTTTGTTTTTAAACAACTTCATCCTACATCTTTAGATGTGTTTTTAAAAACTGATTATCAAACTTTTTTAGAAGATCCTTATAATAAGGAAAATGTTCAAGAAAATGTTTCTGAAGCATTCACCCCAGAAGACTTCCTACCTTAGGTTGATGAATAGGTTTTTCAAAACCCAAATCTGTTGTTTCTAAATAATCATCCCATTGATAGTATCATTGGTGATGTAAATCAACCTGTAAGGACTAGAAGCTCCTTAGGAAACGAAGTAGAACATCTAGCATTGATTTCCTAATTAGAGCCAAAAAGAACCGATGAAGCTTTAGGTGATGATGTTTGGATAAAAGCTATGCAGGATGAGCTAAATTAATTTGAAAGGAATAAAGTCTGAACCTTGGTTGAAAGACCTAAAGAAGCTTTTGATATTGGATTAAAATTGGTCTTCAGAAATATATTTCATGAAAATGGAATCATAGTAAGAAAGAAATCTAGATGGGTTGCTAAGGCTATAATCAACAAGAAGGAATTGACTAGGAAGAAACCTATACTCCAGTAGCTAGACTTTGAATCTATTCATGTTATACTTTCCTTTGCAGCATTCTTCAATTTCAAACTTTTTCAAATGGATGTTAAATATGTTTTACATAATGGTTTTGTTCAAGAGGACTTTATTTTCGAACAACCTCCTAGTTTTCAATATTCAATAGATCCTGAACATGTTTACAAACATACCAATTCTTTGTATGGACTTAAGCAAGCCCCTAGAGCTTGGTATGATAGACTTTCAAGATTTTTGTTTCAAAATAATTATGTTAAGGAAAATGCTGATCCAACCCTTTTTATGAAGAAATATAAGAAAAATGTTTTGATAGTTCAAATTTATGTTGAAGACATTATATCTGGTTTAACTCATCAATATTTAACTGATTCCGTTACGGATCTAATGAAATCTGAGTTTCAAATGAGTCTGATGGGTGAGTAAACAAATTTCCTTAGTTTTCAAATTTCTCAAAAACCAGAAGGAATCTTAATGTCCCAACATAATTATATTAAAGATATTATTAAAACTTATGGATATGACAAAACTAAGAGTATAAGTACTCACATTGGTACCTCATATTCACTTGATCTAGATGAAGCTAGGAAACCAGTAGATTAAACATCTTTTAGAGTTATGATAGGAAGTCTACTTTACTTGACATCTAGTTGTCGAGACTTAATGTTTTCAGTATGCTTATGTGCAAGATATCAATCCAATCCTAAGGAATCTCATTTAAAGGTAGTGAAAATGATTTTTCACTACTTAAAGGGAACCATGGATCTAGGACTCTTTAAAACTACTGGAAATGATTTTGTTTTGAATTTTTTTTCAAATGACGACTTTGGAGGATATAGAATGGATAATAAAAGTACATTCAGAACTTCTCATTTATTAGGATATTCATTAGTTTCATGGTAATGAAATAAGCAGCACTTAGTAGCACTTTACACTACTGAAGGTGAATATGTAGTAGCTATAAGTTGTTGTACTCAAGTTTTGGGGATGCAACACACACTCACAGACTATGGTATGAGTTTTACCAAAAGACAAATTTTGTGTGATAATACTAGTGCAATTTACATAAGAAAAAACCTTTCACATCACTCTTGTGCAAAACATATATATATTAGGCATCACATTCTCAAAGATCACACACAAAAAGAAGATAACATTCATCATTTTATCGGAACAGAAGATCAATATCTTGATATTTTCACTTAATCTTTACCCTTCGATAGATTTGAGTACATTAAACAAAAGTTTGTAAAGATAACCACAAGTCAATATTCCATGTTAACTTCCTGTTGAAACCAATATCTTTATAGTAAGGAACTCCTTTTCATTGGGGGATTACATTTGGTTTTTATATTTTATAAATTTTTATAATTAAGATTTTATAAATTTTTGTAATGAACATTTTTGCACTTAAATTTTTGTAATGGAGATTTTTTTACTTCAATATTTTTCGTAATGAATATTTTTGTAGTTCAAAATATTTGGTAATGAGGATTTTTATAATTCAAATTTTTTCTTAATGAGGATTTTTTCTGTTCAAAATTTTCTATAATAAAGATTTTTGTAGTTTAAAATTTTCATAATGGAAATTCTCCATAGTTTTTTTGTAATAAAATTTTTCATAGTCAATGTTTTCGTAATCAAAATTTTCAAAATCTAAACTTCTTCAAGAAAAAGTTTCCTCAATATGAATAATCTTCCTAGAAATCCGAATGGTATGTTTCCTTTCTTAAATTTTTTTAATCATATTTTACTTGTTGGTATTTTCATCTGTTTTTAAAATTTTCGTATTCTCTTTTTCTTAAATCTGCATGTTTTTCTAAAAAAACCTCAAAATATTGGATTCTATCAAAAGTTCCTTCCGGATATCATCTCAGTGGTCGGATCTGATTAGAATATTTTTCATACGTTGGATTGAGTATGGAAGTTTAACTATCGCCTCAATTGCATATATAAAGGAACCTCGATGGTTGTCCTACATCAAAACTCAATATCATGCGTGATAAAGCTCTTCCCTCCAATATAAGCCTGTTCTAAAATTTTCCAATCTTTCTTACTTCCGAATGTTTTTCGAAGTCTCCTCTCCGAAAGATATGTCATCTGTCAAAATCATCTCTGAATGGAAGATATACATGTAAAGGTTAGTTGGTCTATTGTTTTTCTCAATGTATTATTCAATTTTCTCTAAGAATATAAAGCTAAATGGGTGGGAATATTGTTTCCTTTCAAAACCAAAATCTCATGATTTGGTATATCCAGATTTGTTAATAGAATTCTATGAGCCATTAATTTTCTTCAAGGAAGAAGGGAAGAGTATGTTTTCTTTCAAGTGTCTTGGAAATACATATTCAATTTCTTACATAAAGAATACAAGCTTGATTGGTATTCCTTATGAAGGGGAAGCTGCATTTTTTTCTCATAAGTTTCCTAATGTTCAAGGATGTTTTGTTAAGGTGAAGGCCATGGCTTGCCTTGGTCTCTCAGAAGTAAAGATTCTGAAGATTCTTCACCTGACTAAAAATCATCTGATTCTTAAATTTTGGGTTCAAGGATTTATCTTACCGAGAAAAGGATACAAGGATACTTTGAATAAAAGTGATATGTACATTCTAGATTTCTTGGTAAACCTAAGGCAGATAAACTTGGATAAGAATATCTTGGTTACAATTGAGAACATAAAGAATGTAAATATGATGGCTTAGATTATTATGTATCCAGCCATTCTTTTTGAAGGATGTTGAAGAGACGGAAAAAACCCCAGTGGCTAAGGAAACCCAATCTGCAACACCAAATCCAAAGAATAAAAAAGCCTCTCCTGATGAGGTTGTGGCTAAGTGGAGAGAAGACAAGAAAAATCATAAAGAATGAAAGCCTAAGTTTTTCTTGGACCCTGCTGAGGAAAAATATTTGAAGGAAATGGTTGATGAAGTGCTTGAAAAGAAAGAGAAATAGAAGAAGAAAAAGAAGAAGATGTCTGAGCTTGAGATAGTGCAATCACTTCCGAAGGCTGCTGAGAAATCATCCAATAATATTCCAGTACCAGAATCCTTTCTGATAAAATCTTTATCAGATACTCTGGGAAAGAAGTTTGTAATTTTGAAACAACATCACGAAGAAGTTACAGAAGAAAAATAAGTATAAGAATAAGTAAAAGAAGGTAGTGGTGATACTAAAGATCTGATAAAGAAGGTAGAGGTTTTTCATGAGAAGGAAAACCCATATGAGAAATTATCATTCCGAACTTCTCAAGCTGAATCATCAAAGGCTGATACTCTATAGAAGGATGAAGAGAAGGCTAAATATTAAGTAGACAAACTTTATTAAGAAGAAAACATCAATAAAGATTTCATTCACCTAAAGGATGCTACGGAAGGAGCTGAAAAGGAAGAATTTGATGAAGACAAAATTGTTCAGCTATTTGATAGTGAACACGAATCACCCAATCAAGAAGAAGTAATTCTGAAAGATGATAAAGGAAAATAGGTTGTAGTTGATACACCTACGAAGACTTTGGTAAAGAAGAAACATGTTGGTGGTTCTTCAAATTGGAATGCTACTGAGTTAGAAAAAGAAACCTCACCAAGAAAAATCGCTGATTCAGAATTTTCCTCCCTTGGACATGATTTTGCTATCCAGTATTTAATGAAGATTTTTGAGATTATCCCTATATTTCCAAGTATAGACTTGATATTCCAAATGATTCAACATTCCTTAAATAAGAAATAAGATTCAGCATCCATGGTTATGGATTAGTGTGTCAATATTGAGGCTGATTTCAAAACCTTTTTCATAAACCATGAAGCCCACAAAATATCTTGTAAGAAGATGAGCAGCTTGTCAAAAAAAACTATAAAATACATGAGAATTCTTCATGAGTTACAAGAACGTTCCAAGGTTTCATTTGAAACTAATGATGTGATGATCTAGGATCTCAAAAATAGTTTTGAGGAAGATATAACTCTGGAACAGAATTCTTGATGCATGAAGTGAAAGATCTGAATCGGAAGTTGTATTCAGTTGCTCAGAGTTGGAAGAGAGAAAGTGATTTTAGAATCGAACTTGAAGAAAAATTTTCTAAGCCAGAAGAAGTTATAAAGGTAAAGTAACAATCTCTTAAGGCTTAGGAAGAAAAAGTCAAAGCCTTAGAGAAGAAAACAGAAGATTAGGATCAGCTTCTCAAACATGCATAGGAAGGCCACAAGTAACTCAAGAAGCTGAAAACCATAGTAAAGAAGTTGATTCCAAAGGAGAAGGAAGCGTAATATTGTTCAATTATAATCGTTTGTTGTATTTAATCCATTTATAAATTTTTCTAATCCAAATGAAATTTTTGGTTGCTCATCTTTTGGTTGTTTAATACTAATATTTCAGGTACCATATTTACTTATCTATTCCATGTATTCCTTTTTGAAAATCACAAAGGAGGAGAAAGGAATGTTAAAAAAGAATACAATTGAAAAAGAAGAAATTCCCCTAAGGGGGAGTTCATCTACAAGGGAGTTCTTATCAAAGATTATTTTTGTATACAGTAAAATGATATCTATCAATCTGGAAATCAAGAATACGATCCTTAGTGTTTCCAAAGACTAAGGGGAAGTTATTCGTATTCATCATTTCCCATGTGTTAAGGGAGATACTTTTTATTTTGAAAGTCCAGAAAAATATTTTCTAAGTCCTTATATTCTTTTTCATAAGTATTTTTGTGATTCTAAAAAGTGGTAGATTATTGAGTCAATAAAGTTTCCTTATGATTTTTCTATTATTTGTTGTATTGAAAATCACAAACACTCTATCTTAAGGAAAATTTCTTTTCCCTATGTTTTGAATTCATAAGGAAATTTTGATTCCCTAAGGAACTTTATCCTTACTATATTTTCATTGTTCATATTATAATCTAACTCATTTTACTTTTGACTATAAAATTCGGTTTCGTAACTAAAACCTCAGAATCTTATAAATACATAGATATAGACCATTCATTTTTCTGGATCTGAATTCTGGTTACGAATTCTATGAATTCAGACTCCAAAATTTCTACGTTAAGACTCCGAATTCTCTGAATTCAGATTCCAAACATTCTGAGTTCAGGCTCAGAATTATTTGAATTCAAACTCCAAACTTTCTTGAGTTCAGACTCTGAATTCTCTGAATTTAAACTCTGAACTTTCTGAGTTCAGACTCTGAATTCTATAAATTCATACTCCTGAATTCTATAGAATTCAGGTTTTGAATTCTTTTGAATAAATAATCCTAATATCCATGTATTATAGACACCGAATGGTTTTTTGGTTAGACTCCAAACTTTTACTTATCCTTACACTCCAAAAAAGTGATTTGGTTAAGAAACCATATTTTTTCTTACTCTTGTTTGAGTTATAAAATGATTTCATGCATTATGTTACTAACTAACCATTGTTTGAGTGACACGTGTACAGGTCCCTCAAAAATTCAAGGAAAAATATGATTGTTGGAGGATGGAGCCGACCGTTGAAGATGTGCCTATAAATAAAAGCTCATTTGAATGAGCTCATAACTATGTTATCTTTGATGAACAGTTCTATAACTCTAGAGATTACATGCTATGAAGTGATTTCTAGAGAGAGGCTTCCATGCTTTGTGCATACTGAACATTTTGTTCAGAATTGATTCATGTGACTTCGAATGTTTATGAGTACATTTGAGGGCTTCCAAGGATAGTAAGAAAGAGGTTCCGACTACCTTAAAGTTCGAGGTCTTGCAGGGATACCAAGACAGGCTCTGATATTCATATCGAGGACTTACCCTAATGAGGGTAAGATAGACTTTCTTGAAAGTAGAAATCAAGGGACCTTTATACAAGGTTGTTGTATACCCTTCTCTTTCGGTTAAAAGTTTTATTACTTGTTATGTGTATTGTTTCAAGTATTTTGCTGCATTTCAGTTGTTGAGGAATGTATAAATATCTTATACTTTCTTATACTTGTACTCTCATTAATAAGATTCTATACGCTTTAAGGTAGAATCTTTATCTGTGTAAACCTTTCTTAAGTTTCATTTTTGGAACCACATTTTTGGAATCAAGAAATTTTGTATATCTAAGAGGTCTTGTGAATTTACCCCATTTAACATTGATAAACATTACTATCTTTAAAAGTTCCAAAGGAATTTCATAAAGTATACAATTCACCCCCTCTTGTATATTGAGCATCTACATCATTATTTCGATACTACAGTCAGTAAAATTTTGATCCTACATATACAAATAAAATATATATTGATTATATACATATTTATAGTCATTTATATAATTAATAGAGAGAAATATTATTTACACCATTCATGGAGAAGGTAGGTCATACATACTCATGAATGTTGTTTTCATTTTTGGCGGATAGAAGGAAATAATGGTAAATATTAATTAAAATTTATAGGATCATTATTATATCATATATATCATTTATATTCATTAAATTATTTCTCATTACCACCCAAGTGAAATATAAAATATAAATGAATCATATTGCTTCATGGGGTGGTAGTCCACACGTACAAACGAACTATGTTACCATTTCCCAAAGGATTACATGGAATGGAGGTAGATGAGGAATTATAATTAAAAATGTATAATTATTTTATAAATATCATATATAATAATTAAAAACATCATAATAACAATCCATAAAATATGGTGATGAAAAATGAATTGAATTGCTACGTGGTGATTGTAAGCCATGTGTACACATGTGTGATACTTTCACTTCTCTTTTGATGATAAATAAGGTTTATAATTATTTTTAAAATAATAATAATAATATTTAATAAAATTTGGTGCACTGTTTTAATTAATTTAAGATAAAAACCATATATTTATAAAAATTATATAATAGTAGAAAAGAAAATGATTGCGTAAGGTGATTAATAAATCTTTGAAACAACTCCTTTAGATCTCCTCTAATGGGCTCTAGGGTTAGACTTTTGGGAACCTCAGAACCTCTAGAATATTTATATGGAAGTTTAAATTATAAATTTACCAGAGTTTGGTCAAGATATATGGATCAATGTGGTGTAAATAAGTGTCGAACGAGGTTCCATTTTATAATTATGGTGAGCGGAACTTCTGGAATTTATCAGAAGATTAAATTGTAATAAACTAATTGTAAAGTAAAATAACACCAAATAGATATTTATTTGAATATAATATATTATAGGATTTTAGTCCCTTAAAAAATATAATTTATACAAGTTTTGGTATAATTTTAAAAATTATTAATTTTATTAACCCTTAGTAACCAAATTTCAATTTTAACTAAGGCATCACTATTTCAATATTAAAGGGTTGTAATTTTTACACATAATGTGAAAATAAGACCATTAATGTCCATTTTAAAATATTTTAGACACTTTTTTATCCAGTTTTTCTTATTTAAATAGTTATATAATTTAATATAATATTATTTTGATAAAATATCAATGCTTTCAATTTTGAAACTATTCTTGTTATATTTCTTTAAAGGCATAAAGAGAAAGTTTGAATTCAAATATAATTTTTTTAAACATAAAAAATATGTCATATTTATATATAAATATTTTTAACACTATAAATTACTAATATTTGATCAATTTTAATATTCTCAAAATCATTCATTTTATTTTTCTATTAATTGAATAAATATTATTTTGGAATTATTTAAGAATTTAAAATAATTATATAGTACATAAAAATTAGAAATAAATTACATTCATGGATATAATTACATTATTTGGGAAATAAAAAATAATACTAATTCATAACTAGTTTTGATTTCTATGTGAAAACATAAAGGATATTTAAAACTAAGAGAGTGACATTTTGTAAATTTTATTGATTTAAATAATATATAAATGATTTTCAGGGAAAAGTGTCTATTAAATTAAACAATTCCAATACTAAGGTAATAATAGTTGAATTACCTTTATCCAATAAGTATTAATATGTATAATTATGGCCTTATCACTTAATTTTAATCGAGATTATCTCCATTTACCCATAACCAAGGTGATAAATGTTTCCATGGAAACTATTAATATTGATCAAAAATAATAGTGGAATATTTACCAAATTTTAATATCTTAAATAAAAATATTTTGTTAATTTTATTTATTTCAATACCTAAAAAAGGAAAAAAATTAATTTTAAATTAGGTGTGAAAAAATGCGATAAAACCCGGTTTTTAGAAACAATACATTTTTAAGCTTCAGAAATGGATTTATTATTATCCTGTCCCTAGAAAAAAGTTGACTGGTGAAAATTATGGATCAATTAAATAATATATAAATTTCATTAAAATATTTCAACTATATATAATAATTTAATTTCTTAATGTAAAATATATTTCATGGATAAAAACAATTTTTCAGAAAAATATCACTTTTATTTTCAAATAATTTTTTGTTTTAAATTCTAATAATTTGATAACTAATGAATTAATTTTATAACTGGGTAGGCCATATACTTTTAATAATTTAGTTTATACTATTTATACCACCAAATCCAATGTCTAGGCGATAATGGACACATGATATTTTAATAATGTTATGTGGTCTCTCTAAAATCATTCTTGCATTTAACGCAATCTATTGAAGAAATAAATTTATTTAAAGAGAAATATTTAATAATAAACTCAGGTTGTTATGTTATACTCCCCTTAAAATTAATTTTACATTCAAAATTCATCACTCTAATAAAAAAATATATGGATACTTCTTCCTCATCACATCCCGGGTTCACACGTTTCTTCCTCAAATTGGTGGTTTCCCCACAAAGTGGTCTTATTTCATTGCACTTTTAATCTATGATATAGACTCTCTAATTGTGGTTATTCACATTAAATATCTTCCACTACCAGTACGACCTATGATTTTAGTACATGTGAATGATCACAAATGTGATTTCTCATGAAAGATACATAGAACACACTAAGAACGTGAGAGAGATTCTATGGAATCTCCAATTATGAATCCACCATCTCAATACAATCATGAATATGAAAAGGTCAACTATACCAAGGGATAATATTTCTCTTTTCTCAGAATCTCATCATTCTCTTTTAGGTATATATTCTAGGAATACCTTTTCACCAACTTCATACTCTATATCTTTCTGATGATTGTTAGTATAACTTTTTATTGGCTCTTTGATGTTCTTATGTGATATTGAATGTATCTAGCATTCTCTAAAATTTTATCATGTAGATAAGTTCCTAATGGATTTATTTCTCCAAAAATATTATATCATGTTGGATTATTTCACTTCCCACTGTTGAGGGATTCATAAGGATCCATCTGAATGATGGAGTGAAAGTTATTTTTGTAATAAAATTCCACTAATAGAAGGTGTTAATACAAACCACCATTCAAATACATAAGAAAATATATCCAAATTTATTATAGTGTTTGAATGGTCCTATCATAATTACCATCTGTATTAGACTGATAATTTGTTTTCGTACTTTTCTTTGTATCCAGAGACTACTGAAAACTTCTCCAAAACATTGAGGTAAACCTTGGATCCTAATCAGATACAATTAATTATAGCACAACATGAAATCTTACCACATCCTTAATATATAACTGAGTAATTTTATCAAGAGATATATATTATCTAATTATAATGAATTGTGATTATTTTATATGGTGAATGATTACAACCCAAAAATAATAATTCCATTTAGATATTTTTTTGAGTGACATGACACAATGCAAAGTAATTTATTACTATTTTCATTCTAGTATGGGTAATGGTTGTAACATTCCCTTAGACATTTGTTTCTCAGCATTTACTTGCTGATATACCAAGCACCGATAAATATACACTTCATTGTCTCTCTCCATTATATACCACCAAAAATACGCTTTCAAACATCTATACACTTTCAAACATCAAAAATGAATAATTAATGAATAACTATAAGCTTCATCCCTCAGCTCCTTTAAATATTATGCTGAATGGACACAAATATGGTTCATATACTATACTATTCCATCAGAATCAAGTTTTAACTATGGAACATTTCTTACCTTATTTTTATAGATATGCATCTTCCATCTATTCCTCTTTAATCATTAATTGGATATATGGTTAATCCCTCATTTTAAAAAGATAAATTTTCTCCTATTCCTTCATTATTTTAGAATCCATTATTTTTAGGTCTAGAAAATTGAATATATTTTATCCTCATCTTAGATAATCTATCATTATACTTTCAATTCATATAATTTTCCACCTTTTTCACTTTTTTAAGGTGTTAATGTATTATGCAGTCATAATATTTAATCAGTTCCGACCATATTTTTTAGATCATGTTCATCTCCTTTTGAGTGAAAAATATACTTTAAATTTTTTTGATTTATATATACGCCTTTGTTTTTCCATAGATATAATGCCTCCATATATTTAATATAAAAATTATAGCATCTAACACAAAATCAAGAGTTGGGTAATATTTATCATGGAACATCAATTTTCAGGAAAAATAAACTATAACTATATCATTATGCATGAGGATGTATCTCAATACCTTATTTAATGAAAATCTATTGATTAAATACCCTTCTCCACTAAAAGGTAGTGTAAGAATAGGTGTTCTAAATAGTCATATCTTTAGTCCCATAAAATATTCCCCACATTCATATGTCCGGAAGAACATGGATCCCTTTCGGGTTAAATTGGTGACTGGATATGATATCCATGAAAAATTATCTACAAAAATCATATAATATCCATCCAAACAGAGAGAAATATGGATATCATTTATAGTGGTTAGTCTATTAAAATTTTCAATAACATCTATCTTTGAAGGGTCTACTTATATACCCTCATTTAAGATTATATGACATAAGAATTTAACTTTCTGAAGCCAAAATTCACACTTGATAAATTTTTCCGAAAGCTTATCCTTCCTTGGGGTCTTTAGAACAATTATTAAAATATCTTCACGATCTTCATTCATCATTGAATAAATAATAATATCATTTATAAATACTTCCACAAACATATCAAGATAATCTAAAAATATTATATCCATTAAATCCATAAAGTTGTTAAGGATATTTCTAATAATGACTTGAATAAATATAAATTCATAGTGTCCATAACTTGTATGAAGGGTGTCATGTTTATATCCTCCTTATTGAACCTCTATGGGTGTTTTCTAGAATGAAGATCAATCATGTAAAATTATTGAGTTACTTCCAATTTATTAAACAATTCACCAATACAGGGTAAGGGATAGTTGTTCTTGATAGTGATATTTGTACATTCTAAATAATAAATTTAGAGTTTAATTGATCTATCATTGTTATTAATAAACAAAACAAGCGCACCCTAAGGTCATTCCCATGTCCATATGATTCCCTTCTCAATATTCCTCGATATTTTCTATATTAAATATTGAAACTCAATCTAGTCCATTCTTTATGGTGTCTTGGAAATAGTTGTAGAACTAGGTAAGAATTGTATTGGAAACTTGACATTATGATTCATTGGAAAACATGGAAAAAAATTCAGAAAAAAATCAACAAACTCCCGTATAATGGGAATATATTTGCTGATTAGTTTTACCCTAACTTCTGAGATAAAAACCTCTTTTTAATAGGAATCATGAAAAATATTATGGGTGTAATTTCCATTGGAAGTTCATTTTTTCACCACACTGATAGGAAATCAATGTTTAGTTTATAATATCAAATATAACATCCCTTAATAAAAAATTGATATGGAATTTATGTAAATAAATACCATCTAAGACAAAAATAAAATCAACTTCTTCTAGAGAAATAATGATAAGATTTATAGGAAACACATTCCCACAAAATTCAGCCAAAAATATTTATAAAATTAGGTTGCAATCATCATACAATTATGGGTTTTTAATGATAACTCAATATTTAATTTTAGAGGCGCTACTGTGATACCCATAGAAAAATCATTAGATATAATGTATTTAATAGATCTAGAATTTAATAAGAAATTAGTAGTTCTAGAGTGGATGTTATGTTTACCTTTCACCATGTTGTTATCATACAGCTCATATAAAATAGTGATCACATGATATTTTCATTTATCTTAGGGATTAAGATGTTATTTATGACAATCATCATCATTAACCTTTGAATTTGGGAATTGGTTAGAATAATGTCCATATTCCTTGCATTTAAAAAATTGTAGAGTGGGTAGTTCATTTTGGTGAGCTTTATATTTCTTCACACAATTGACTAACTTCATCCCATCACTTTGGCATTAGATTTCTTGATGACCATCCTTTCCACATGTAAACGATTTACCAGTTCCCTTGAGATAATTTATCCCATGGTTCATTCCACACATTGATCATAAAGAAAGGATCATCTTATTCTCTCTATGTTTTTTATAATTTCCATTGAATTTGATTTTTCTTTTCTAATCAAAACCCTACTATTGATGGGTAACTCTAATATCTATCTTTACATTGAGATAACCAAAAAAATTTCTTTATAGATACTGAAGTCCCTTATGGATAACAGTCTTATGATACTTGGTTTTAAGATAATGAAGAATCTATCTACCATATATTCAAGAGGGACGATAATACTATAATCATGCCTCACAAGTCTTGTGATATTTTCTTAATAATTTTCAAAAGATTATTTATCCTTCTAATTTTTCTCGTGAAATTTTGTATCCATTTTGTAATGAATAATTTTTGGAAAATAGTTATTGGAAAATAATACTTTAAATTCTTCCCACTTCATAATTCAATTTCATATTTTTATACTGTGTTCATGATAGGATTCCACCATTGGTCTACTTCACCTTCATAATGATAAATATCTATAATAAAATTCTAAAGTTCTAAAAACTAAAGAATGTAAAATATCATTATAATGTTACTAATAAATTTCTCATTGAATTTTAGATTAGTGGACCCACAAAAACAAGGTGGGTGTTGCCTCATGATGGACTCAATAGAACATGGCTCCCTCCATTGCATGTTTAGAAGCTCATCATGATTCATATCTTGATAAATTTTTGTGAGAATATCAACAATAGTTTTGATTCCATAACCTATAAAAGTTTGTTTATTAGGAGTAAAATCAATGAATTTTCCATCCCATTTAGCATTAACATGATTCCATCGATTTCCCTACGTTAAATAAAACCCTAAATCTTATTTTGACAAACAATAATCATGGTGGAAAACCACATAATCATAAAAAAAATCATTTATAGTACATCTAAATTGTGAACCATTCTTCAATGAATACTTAGGTTTGACCAAGGACATTTATGATCATTACTAAAACTTTAGGATTTTAACTTATACATAGAATTATCCCTATGGTTCTTAATATATTTTATCATTCTAGTTTCAAAAGGTTAATTAAACATTGATTTGATACCAAATATATAGACCAGTAATTTACAAACCTAGATATCACATATTAATAAATAAATATACCATACATAACCTAACAATCCATGCTAGAATGATATAGGTATAGTGTCTTTATAAACATTGATACATAAATAAATAGTTCGTAAAAAATTTATATTATCACCCACTTATTTATTCACAACTAGAATCCTTCTTAGACATATCATACTTAATACATTTATTCATAACCTGGGGAAAGGAAGCATAAAAAAATGGTGAGCTCATATTCTCAGCTAGGGTAGACAAGGGAGATATCAGTTCTTGCATATGCATAACATGAGAATAAGGTTATAAAAATGAGATATTAATGTATCAAATCCATACCAATTATATTAAATAGCATAATAATAAGTCATGTAATAAATTTTCAGAGTTTATAAGGCATGATAATAATGGAATTAAAGAACCCGAACCATGAAAACATAACATATAAATAATATATTGTTTTTTGGCATATGCAAAATAATATAAAATAATTTTATTAATAGTCAAGGAACATCTCCAAGGCTATCATATTTTAATGTACTCACTCCATAGACCATTGTAGTAGTCAAGGTTAACTACTAAGACAATCATAGTGTAAAAAAGTCCCTTAATCAGCTAGTTCAATCCCCATTCCCATCATGTATATCGCATGAGATATAAACCACAAGAGAAATATTTGGAGGAAGATATAGGTCCCACGCATCACGTAATGAAAACTATACATATGTGTGTCATTGGAACATAACATATTCATTGTATCAAAACCCATGAAAATAAATGGGTTTAATTAACATTTTATCATTTCATCATAACATAACCCATGGAAAAGAAATGAGTTTCATAATCATATTGTCACCATAAAAAAACCACAGAGTTAAAGAATAAGTAATGTATCATTGGCTCATAACCCTGGTAATGAATAAATGAAATAAAGGGTTGTTTACTTTGATTAATAAATTTTTATTGAAATATAATTAAAACATTCTTGAGAAAAATAACCTTTCTAATTTTAAATAACATATAAAAAACAATGAAAAAATAAATCAATAAATCTTCTTTAAAAAGAACCATGTAAATTTATTATGGAATATTTAAATAAAAAATTACACACGATGGTGGGAATATATGTTCATGTAATATAGGTTAAAAATCATTCTTTACATACTTTTTTCAGAGAAGTCACAAATAACCTTATTTGGAAAAAAGAAAAAATATTTATTTTAAACAGTTTGTAATAAACATCGAACATGGGTAAAAATTACTTTAACTGGTTATAGGAGAATAGTAAAAACCATATTTAAAACATTTTTAGAAAATATGGACTTGGACGAAAAACAAGTGAATAAAGAGAGAAATTAATTCAATTTTCGATGAAAAAATATTGTTGGTCTCTTGATTACATGGGATGATAAAAATTAAAAGAAAGTATTTATTTTAAAAAAATAATCATAGGATAATAAAAGTAATAATAATAAATATGATCCTATTAACCTAGAAACAGTGGTCATATTATTAGAATGGAACATATACAATATATCACTTCACCAAGGATTGACCAATTTACTAGTCTTGAAGAACTAGATACATATGTGTTTCCCTTATTTCATTGGAAATTAAACATAGACCATAAAATATAAAATAAACTGCTTCTTGTTACTTATACATGGATTTCATATTCACAAATTGGGGAAGGAAAAAAATAAATGGTGATATCAAACACTTAGTAAGGGTTATAAGAAATAAAAATAAGTGAAGACAATTAAATAAGGCATATTAATTATAGAAAGTTAAATAATATAAAAGAAAAATTCCATTAGTATGTTGAGAATAAAAATTTCACAATTGGTTTTGTCATAATGAAAACCTCATGAAAACTAATAGCTAAATGTTGAATGAATAAAATTATTATTTCTAGACATTCTGTATTTGGAACATGAACAAATATACCATCCAATTAATTTAATTCTATGGATAAAAAATCATATGATTATTATTAGAAAAAAGTACAAAGGGATTTTTACAAATTTTTTATCTCACGAGACCTATGGATGTATCAAGGATATAACTATAACTGAACCCCACCCATCACTGAATGTCTACATAATTCTTCATACATAGATTCAATTTAATAAAACATTAAAATAAAACATCATATATAAAAATTTTATATGGATAAGATAATAATAATATCAAGTAAATAGGAATTTTAATTAAATCTTCAATGAATGATGATTACAAATAAAATGAACCTTTATATACACCACACACAAGGAATAAGTGGTGAATAAGGCCTAACCAAAGAGAATATCATAATGGTTTACATGAAAAAATGGATTTAAATAATACTTGGACTTTTATAAATTAAAATATGAATATATAATGATATATTATTTCCAAATGAAGTGAAAATATGAAAAAATAGTTTTTAAGAAACTTTAGAAAATAACTTCTTAAGTGCGATTTAATGGAAAATATTAAAGAGTATTTAAAATGGAAAATTGATTAATTGTTTTCATAAAAAATGAAATGAAATAATATATTTTTTCATGATAAAAAGAGTTATTTTATAAAAATTATTGGTGTCTTAAAACCTATTATGCATTGTTCTTAAAAATGGGCATCAAATTGGAATGTTCCCTTAAATCGGGCTTACAGGAGGGATTGAACAGAGTACCCTATAAAACTTATATTTCCACATCAATTAAGGAATAAATGGTATAGGTACACATGTTTGGAAAATAAAAATATTATTTAAGAGGAGTTAATAGGAATAATTAAAAATTACATTGTGGTAAAGAGAGAGATAGAGTAACCTGAATAAAAAAAGTATGTTCAGGGAGAATCGCATACCTTCAATCCAAAAGTGTTATGAATTTGCACTTAATGTACTCTATAATTAAATTGGATTCATTAATAATTTAATTTATAACCTATTAAAAATTTATTTGATTTATTTTTATTCTATTAAGGTTATTTATGTCCTTTTTGAGGAGTTATAAGATTCAATTTTGTTGTTCGAGAGTGTTTGTTTCCTTAGTTTTCGTGATTGGTTCACTTGTATACATGTATGAATGATCCTGCAAAATGAGAATAGTTATCCAAAATTGAAATTATATTTCATTAATGAAATTAAATAATATTAAATTTCCTTATATATAATATATATATATATATGAGGAAGATTCATTAGATAAAATGTTATTGATAATCATTTAGATTATTTTTGTGTTTTCAATTATCACACATTAGTTTTGTTTTATTAATTACTATTATATATATATTTATATATTATAGTTTCATAAAACTAAATAAGTTGTATTATACATTTGAAAATCTTTTTTATCCATATAATTTTTTTATGACCAGCCATGAAGGTGGTAATGGAATATGTAAATACATCATCCATGATGGGGGTAAATCGACACATCACAGTTGATGGTTTCATTTTTATAATAAAAGGAAGTGGAAAGGGTTTTTGTGATGAATATCACATTAAAATTATAATATTACAGTATATATATGATAATGGAGTTACCATGAATGTTTTCATATAGTATTTATGGAAAGGATAAGAAAATAAAAAAATTGAACGAAAATTAAAATAATGAATGGAGATTTTAACTCTAGAATTCCTGTCAGTGATAACATTCTTATAGAACATTGAAATAGTATTTTGGGTGATAATATCAAGACCAAAACATGGGGAAGAGGTTTTTTAGAGGTATTGGGTACAAATTCAAAAATCTTCAAGGCTTTGGTGGTGTGAGGAGAATAGGTAGTAAGGGGGGGGATATTTATAGTTGAGGACATGGGTGATTTTAATTATTTTATTCATTTGTTTATTATTTTGGATCAGGAGTTAGAATAGTTTAAACCATGCAACTAAATATATTAGAATAATTAAGGATATTTTTCTATTATGGTATTACATCATCCATACATCAATACTTTTTCTCTTGGGTCAATAATTTTTATAGCTTCTTTGCAGTAAGAAAAATCAGGTTCTAGTCCTATTTCATCATAGGCAAGTACATGTGTTGGGTCTGGCATGTACTTATTTAATAATTATATGTAGAAGACATCATAAAATTTTGAGAAACATAATGTCATTTCAAATTGGTAAGATACATCTTCAATTATTTCTAGAATTTCAAAGATTCTTATGTACCCAGGGATCAGTTTCCCTTTTTTACCAAATATTTGGATACCCTTCAATGGAGATACTTTCAAAAAGATAGGATCCCACACATGAAATTCAAAATCCATTCTCTGGTTGTCATCATAACTCTTTTCCCTACTTTTACCTGCATTAATATAATCCTAAATATTCTTTACATTTGTTGTTGTCTCTTCAATATGTTTTGGGTCTATTAGTTTCCTCTCACCAACTTCATCCCATAAAGTTGGAGTTTAACATATCTTATAATATAATGCTTTATATGGATCCATTTTAATACTATAATATAAATACTTATTGTAGGAAAAGTCCACAAAAGTTAAATTCTAATTCGATGTACCTTTAATGTCAAGCGATCATGATCTCAACATGTCTTCCCATGTTTGAATAGACTTTCGAGACTCCCCGTTGTTGTGAGGGTGATAAGAATTACTCATATAAATCTCACTATCCAATGTCTTTTTATTACTCTTCTGGAATTTTTATGTGAAATGGGGATTTTTCAGACAAAATCGATAGAGGTTCACCATAAAGTCTTACAACATTATTAATATAGAGTCTTTCTGGGAGCTCCTATGGAAAATTCTCTCCTATAGTGAGGAAATGGGTAGATTTGGTAATTCAATCAACAATTACCATTATAACATCATTATTTCTTAGATTATTTGGTAATACAGTGATGATTTCTATATTAATTTCATCCATCATCCACATATGAATAGCTAGAGGTTTCATGAACCCTCTAGGATTTTTTCTCTCAACCTTCACTTGCTAAAAAACTATAAATCTTGACACATAGTCATCAATTTCCTACTTCATATTATCCCTCAAAAAGTGTTCCTTCATATCTCTATATATATTTGTACTGCCAAGTTGTATAGGGAATTATTAGTTTTGAGCATCATCCAACAATTCCCATTTTAGCTCATGTATTTATAGAATGCATAACATCTTTCCAAATTTTAGAATTCTATCCTAATACATGAATTATTCCAATCTTACATCATTAACAACCTTAATTATTATGTAAAGAAAAATCATCAGATTGAGAGCATTTTATCTTCACTGGTAAAGATAGTTTAGAAATCATTTTAAAGATTAGTGGTGTTTCCTCTTCATTAATAATTCCTCTATCTATAATTAGTAGATCAATGAATATAAGATCATTATTAATCATAATTTGGGTTATAAGTCTTAGATATTTCCCACTTAATGTATCATAAACCATATTTTACATTATTATTTGGTTGTGTATTGAGAAATTATAATCTTTAAGTAACTCGAGCAATCATCTTGGCCTTATGTTGAGTTCTTTCTATGTAAAGATATACTTCAAACTCCAATTATTTGTATATATCTAACATATTTCACCATATAGATAGTGTCTCCATATTTTCGTAGAAATTATTATGAATGATAAATCAATATCATAATCTTGATAAGTTTTTTCATGGGTCTTCAACTGCCTTGATCCATGTGCAATAACTTTATCATTTTACATAAGGTCAAAACCCACTCCTTTCATCGACGCATCATTCTATATCACAAACACATCATTTCCTGATGGTAATGTCAAAATTTTATCATTGTATAATCTTCTCTTAAATTATTCAAAACATTATTCACATTACTTTTTCCTTGAAAACATAACCCCTTTATGTGTGAACTTGGATCACAGATTATCCAACCATGAAAAATTCTCAACAAATTCCAATATTGACCTACTAATAAAATAAAACTATGTACCTCAGTTATAGTCATTGGAATAGCCCATTCAGGGATTGACTTTTTCTTTACAATATCAACTATGATTATATATTTAGAGATAATATGGCCAAGAAATGAAATTTCTTGAATCTAAAGTTCACACTTAGTAAATTTACCATATAACTCATTCCTTCTGAGAGTCTCAAGAATAATCCACAATTTATTCTCATGGTGTTCATAAAATTTGTAATACACCAAAATATTTTCAATGAATACTACAAAAAAATCATCATGATATTCCTTGAATATTGTGTTCATAAAATCCATTAAAATAAAGGGTGTATTAGTCTATCCAAATGGAATTAAAAATAACACTTAATGTGCATACTTTGTTTGAAAAGTTCTCTTTAGAATACCTTAATTATTTACTCGAAATTGATGATACCTAGAACGATGGACAATATTAAAAAAATATTTATATCCATGAGTTTGATAAAATAAATCATCCATTCATATAAAAGGATTCATTTTATTTATTATAATAGCATTGATTTCTCTATTGTCAATGCACAGCCTCAGTCATCCATCTTTCTTCTTAAAAAAAATAATAGAGGTTCCCCATGGAGAAACACTAGGGAGAATGAATCCATTATTACTCAACTCATATAATTGATTATTTAGATCCATTAATTTCACAGTGTCCATTATATAAGGATTCTTCAATACTAGTCTTGCATCAAGGATTAAATCAGTGGTAAACTCAGCTTTACAATCTGGAGGGGGTCCATGTAATTACACCAATAATACATCAATTTATTCCTATAAAATTTCTACATTATCAATTTTACTATGAATTTCCTCATCCCTAGATGTTTTTTTTCTATTCCACCGTAATAATTTAATTCCGTAGAGATATTGGGGTTGATCTAGATAATAATCTCAAGATGAAGTTTCCTCTATAAATATAATAGATTCTACATCTTCCTTAAAAATCTTAATTTCCTTCTTCTTGAAAAAAATTCGCACAAAATAATTTAAAATCATGTACATAATGATGATTGTATTAATTTAAACCATAGGTATGATGATAATTTCAGAAAACAAATCAAATTTATATTCTGTAAGGGGAACCTCCCAGCACATTTTTACTACAATGAGACTTCCTTTAAGAGTTTTGACATAAAACACCCTTATTATATAAAAATAGAAATATCTACTTTTATTAGAAAATTTTATAGATATAAAAGAACAAGATGATTCATAATCAAATAAATCATTGGATAAATTTTATTATAGGATTAAAGTGCCTTCTTCCACATCATTGGGTACTTCTACCTTATATGCAGTGATCACATAAACCTATCCATCTCCCATTTCCATTTTCTATGGTAAATTACCTTGATTATTGGGACATTTATTTGAATAATTCCCCATTTCAAATAATTAGAAGCATTGAACACCATTGATTTGTTTCTTCCCCTTTCACTCATTATCTTGATGACCCTCTTTATCACACATATAAAAAAATCTCATTCCTTTCAAGCATTTCCCATGATGATTCCAACCACAATTTTCTCATAATGGAAATTTTTCCTTTCCTCTATTCTTAATTGATGATTCACCCTTTCCCTAGTAAATAGAATACCTCAACTTATCTTTAATTACATTAAACATATAATATCTAGTAAATTACATCTCTATTTTCATGGCAATTAATATTATTTCATCATATGATAAAAATGTTTGAGAAGTGAGTTCCCTTCGGGGACATGGTTTCGGAAATTAAAATAAATGGTCAATATTGTCTTCTAAACCACATATATAATCTATATAATACATTTCTAGTATTTTGAGGGTATCCATGTACTCAAAAATACTCTTTTCATCCCTTTTATTTAAACTATGGAATTGTATCTTTATTTTAGATAATTTCTCATGAGGGAAGTATTTTTTGAAGAATTTTTCGTTAAAAGTTATCCATTATATGTCTTCCATTCCCACTTCCTTCTTAGTATTATGGATCAATGAACACCATTTATCAGCATCTACCTTGAGATAATATACTTCCAGTACTAACTTTTCATTTTCATTGCATCGCAAAGCTATAAATATATTTTTAAGGGACTTGATCCACTGATTAGCTACCACTGGATTAGTAGTACCAAAAATATATGGGGTCCTGTTCCTCATGAAATTATCAAATATAATTTTTTATAGTTATTCATAATAACCTGTGTATGTTATCCTACAATGGTTTTTATTTTCTCAAATGTAATAGAAACTTTTTTGAATTTCTTAGAAGGGAAATCCCAACATTTTCTATGGGTATTGATTAATTTATTAGCATTAAGAACCATCACTAAATAATTTCACCCAATAATTCATCTCATAATCATCATGAGTATTGAGAAAAAATCAATAAAATGAGTTATTATAATTATTATATTTATTTAATATCTAGTTCCCAAGGTTTGTAGTAAACATGCTCTTATACAAATTGTAACAATCCTGACCCTAGTGACCTAAAGTCATTGGAAAAGTTATTATAATTTCATAGATATAATAGATCACATCACCAAGGATCGATCAGTTTAGTATTATTTAGGAACTACATACATACATGGTTCCACTATTACATTAGAAAATCAAACATAGAACATGAAAAAATAAAAATAAATGACTCATTTTCACTTATCCAAAGATTTAATGTTCCCACACAAGGGAAGAAAAACAAATAAAAGGGGGAGATAAAATACTCAATAATGGTCATATGAAATAATAATAAGTGAAGAAAATTTAATAAGGAAGGGTCATTATAGAAAGTTAAATAATCTAAAACACACACTCCATCAATAAATAGAAAATAAAAATAAAACCATAGGATTTTTCAAAGTGAAAACAACATGGAATTTAATAAATAAATACCGAATAAAAAAATTCTTATTTATTGGATGTTGTGTATTTGGAACATGAACCATTATACCATCAAGTTTTTTAAAGTACATGGGTGAAAACCAATAGTATTGTTCTTGGAAACAAACATGATGGTTTTCTGTAACCTATTTTTTCTCATGAGAAGTGGTGATTCATCAAGGGTATATCTATAACTAGGAGCCACCCGTCACTATAAGTACAAATCATTCTTTATACATATATTCAATTCCATAAAAACATTCAAAGAACGCCATTAAAAATAGTATAAGTCTAAGAAAATAATCATTTCGAAGAAATATGTATATTTAATTAAATCTTCAATAAATTATGTTCACAAATAAAATTTAAGTATACATACAACACACACAAGGAATAGCTTGTGAATGAGGCATAACAAAAGAGAATATCATAATGATTTCCATGAAAGAATGGGTTTAAATCATACTTGGAAACTAATAAATTTAAATAGTCATAGATAATGTTAAAAATTATTTCTTACTGAAGTGAAAACATGTAAAAAGTGTTTTAATGCAATTTTATAAAAGAGAATTCTTAGTGAGGTTAAAGGGAAAATATTAAAGAGTATATAATAAATTGTGGACCTTTTTAAATAGAAGATATGTTTATAATAAAATAATTGTTTCACACTTTCCAAAGGTGCCCCTCTCCTCCCTTATAAAAGGGAACCTCCTCTCTATTCTCTTTACACAACTTTGAGCCTTCAAGCTCGGCTAACCCCTACCCATTTCTCTTCTCCACTCTCCTAGATACATTCTTGAGGTTTTGGTCTTCTCAAAAGTCCAACTCTTGTGCCTTAAAAGGAAGCTTAAATAAGTTTTGTCGAAGAAGAGGTAATCTCTTCTACCGAATCTATCAAGTTTCTTTCTTCTTAAACTTCTTCTTCTTTTGTTGTTTCATTATGAAGTAACAACATAAGTACCTCTAGTATACTTATATGTTATTATAAATATGAAACCACCCCATTTCACCTTCTATCCATCCTGCAGAAAAAAAATCACCACATGTGCGTACGTACGGAATATCTTCTCCACGCCGTGCTGTAATTAGTTTTTCCACCACCACCTTACTTGGATGGGTATAATGGTGTAAAGAATAAATATATATGGTTATTATAAAATAATAATGATTCTAAGATATTATATCATCCACTCCAATTCTATTCAATAATTATGGGAATGATATCATCGCTCGTGCATACATACGGACTACGGTCTCCACGAACGCGATGAGATTAATTTTCCATGATTAACCATTCAAGTATGATTATAAAGTATATATATAATAAATAATAATTAAATATATTACATAATAATGATACTAGATTTATGTACATATATGTTTCATTTACGTAATTACATTTAATTCAATAAGGAATCGAAAACAGCGTTCATGCGTATGTACGGTCTACCGTCTCCATGAATGGTGTATTTCATTACATTTATCAATCCACTATATATATATTTATATAATGAATATATATTATATATAAATAATGTTTCAAAATATGGAATTATGTAAATCCAGATATAAGTAATAATATCAAGAACAACAAATCAAAACACGTACAATAAATGAAATGATTTCACCCAAAACGCTGCTTTAACATGGAATTTACAAAATAACGGGTAATATAAAGTCATAAGTGAACCATATATGATATCATAACAATGAATATAATTATTTAATAATTCAATGACATTATTTAAATATTTATACAGGAGGTCCAGATACATACAAAGCATATCGGATATAAGGTAAGGGATGACTATTCTAATCTCGTTCTTATCCGAGATTGTATATTCGTAAGTATTTACTAGGGTTATTGTTATCATCAATGCCCATGTTTTATAAATTTTTTTCATGTATGTTTAAAGTACTTTTGGCCCATTTTTTAATTTTACCACATGTTATGAAAGAAATCATACTTTTGATTACCACATGAGGAACTTTTTGACTTTTCCGACAAAAGTATGAGGAGAATGATATTTTTAACTTATAGGGAGTGAACAGATTTTTACGGTTTCATAACGCCTAATTTTATTGAATTTTCCTCTACAATATTTCTTGATTATTTTCAACAAAACCCTTTTCTTTTATAATTGCATGGAATTTTTTGAAAAGAAAATGATTTTGAATAAGAATGGATATTTTCCTCAAGAATTCATTTCAAGTTATTTATCAAAACCATTTTCCGTCTAAGATGACATTATTTTATATGTGTATGTTTCAAGTATAATGTATCTATCATTTACATGGTTTCACTTTTCTTATGATGAAATGATATCCATTTGTTTTATATGGATTATGATGGGATGATGTTTATGAAACCCATTTTATTTTTTGGTTACGATGAATGATTTATGTTTATTTTGTGGCACATGTAAGAATGATTTCATTATGAGATGTGTGGGACCTATATCTCCCTCCAATTAATTGGGTAAATATTTATATCTCATGAGATAGACATGGCTGGAACGGTATGTTAATCCGGTTCAGTGATATATGACTGGAACGAGGAGTGAACTCTATTCAAAAAGGGACTTTGTCCACTATGATGGTCTTGGAATCAATGCCTTGGATACTATGGAAATCATAACATGTGATTAATGGTTTCCACAATTACATGTTTTATTCCCATTATATTTTATCATGATTAATGTTTCTTTATGATCTATGCCGTACGTACTGCCATGTTTTATGTCATTGCTCAATATTTTGATGACTAAAAATTATGTTCATGTTTTTTGTTCAAATGTATATGATTTGTTTTATTTTACCCATGCTTACACTTACTAAGAATTTGAGCTCACCCTTTATATGTTTTATTTTCTCTAGGATTTAAAGAAAGGTTTTAGGTAAGAAAACAAAAGGGGAAGATCTTTAGGGGATATGTTGAATATCTTTCACAAGATTAGAAGATTATATCCCGAGTTTCCAAAGACAATAAACTATTACGATTCTTTGGTGTCTTTTTTTATTATGTATTAAGTATTCTGCAAAAGTAATGTAATGTCCATGTACGTCAAGACTGGGTCTCTACAGTTGGTATCAGAGGAAAGGTTTAGTCGACCTTTGGAAACTAGGATGTGAGAACATTAGTGAGATACCTAGAGATATTTATTAGGTATGTCTAGGGATGTACCTAAGGTTAATTGTAAGTATAGGTTATAGTTCTAGAATTAAGGTAACGATATTATAATTAAACCTAAGATGTTAGATATTGAAGGTACTCCCCCTTTATAATGTTGTTTTCCCTAGCATGATTTTTGCCTCTCACACTATTCCTTTTTGGGTTTTAGACGATGGATGGAACCCTAAGGAACCATGTTGATCAATGTAATGGAAAATGCAATGATTGTCCTCCTGAACAAACCAATGTTATGGGAGATGGAGTGAAAAATCTTATTACTATACTTACACAAGCTATGAATCATTCTGGACTTCCAAATGAGAAGAGAAGGGAACAATATTCTATTGAGTCCTTCATGAGGAAATGTCCGCCATTTTTAGTGGGTCTTCTAATCCACTTGTTTCTGAACAATGGTTTAACACCATTGAAAATATATTTTCCATTCTTCACTATTCGTAAAAATGAAAAAGAAATTCTGACTATTTACCGTTTAGAAGGTGAAGTAGATCAATGGTGGACTCTAATTAAGAATACAAGGCCCCGAGATGAAATTGAATCCATGGAATGGGATGAGTTTCTAGAACTAATTTTTCAGTATGTACTTCCCTCGTATTCTTCAGAAAAATATGGAAAAGGATTTCCTTGAGATTAAGAAAAAGGATGATGAATCTGTTGGTATATACAAAGAAAATTTTACAAGGCTTGAAAGTTATGCATCTGGCTTTATCATCCAACCTGAAAGTAAAGTTGATCGATTCTTCAGTGGCCTAAAACCAAGTCTTCAATGGTCATTAGCTATAAGAGACTTCAGTAGCTATGAAGAAATTGTGCATTGTTCTATCATGGTATAAATGGAAGTTGGTGTTACAAATCCACCTCATGGTTTTTAAAAGAAACGAAATATGGATTTCAAGGAGAAATCTCAGAATAATGGTGAAAAGAAGATGAATGTTTCTTTATGCTCAAAGTGTGGAAATAAGCATGGTGTAGATTTTCTTAAAGGAACTAGAAAATGTTTTTAGTGTAGAAAATAAGGTCATCAAGCATCTGAGTGTTGAAGTAATAGAAAAAGGGTTGCTAATGATGTGAATAAAGAAAATACTATAGAGAACACACCACCAACACTTCAATGCTTCAAGTGAAATGAAATGGGGAATTATGCTAATAAATTCCCTAATCCAAGGGTTAATGATGATCAACATGAGAAACCACTTAAGGAAAAGGATAAAGGGAAGTCACATGTGATCACTATTTGTGATGTTGAGTATGAAAATGATGTTTTGTACTGATTAAGTGTTTATGTAATGGGATTTCAAAATAGTATCATGGAATCTCATTTATGGTGTCTTGGAATTTTGGAATATCTATGTATTGGTTTTCAATAATTATACGGTACCAGTAACCATGAAAAGTGATTGAAATATTTTTTGAAAGAAGATGATATGTGCATAATGAAGGGATAAGGAGAAAAGGAAATGTTTAATAGTATTCATGAGCTCATGACTGATATAAGGACAAAGTGATATCGTGGTTTGAGTATATTGAAATTTTGTGATTTTGGTATGTGGAAAGAGTTACCTTTTGATAGGATTCATGTTTTTACTATGGTTCTATGGTAATTCATGTTGCAATAGAATACAAGATTAAGGTATTCACATGTTTGGAATGCGATCAACAAGATATATCTTATGATATATGCTGGATAAATGATTGTATTCACATTCTTGGTTAATGACATTTCTAGTAATCGTTTTCTTTATACTATGAGATTGGACAGATTTATTTTGGATATATCTAAAGACTGGAATGGATTATGTCGGACTTTATATAGTATTGTTTAAAGGTAGAACTTTTTGAAATTATTTTTGGAATGTTATAATAGTATAGTTTTAGAAAAAGGACAACCCATAGGACGGGCAACAACCCGTAGTGTCGGATAAGGATGTAGGAATCAAACCCAAAACCGAAGTGCGACAGGCCTTTATCACCTACCACTGGTGTACATGAAGTCCCTAGTTAGTAGAAACTAGTTTTATTGTATTAAAAAGGATGATAGATGATGTATAAGTCCATTTTGGAACCATATCCGATTAATCTCACCATAGATGGAATTTTGTATATAATTATTGCTAACTTTATGTTTGAGACAGATGGAATGACCTATCAGTCTATCGCATGATCTGCTATCACTTCACGAAAGACAAATTCAACTTTATTTGTTTAATAGATGATGTGGAAATTGGTCAAGGCACGAGAAATGGTGAGATTGTACCAAAATAAAGTAAGTATTTCTTCTAATTAAAATTCTTCAACATTAGGGAAATGATCTTGAAAACCAAAACTGTTGTCCTAGTGTCCTTAATTCTGATGAATCAGATGGTACCTTAAATCATCACAAATTTATGGCTTTGTGATTGTTGGATTTTTCATAGCCATGTTCTCTACCACTCTCTATCAGAACATGACAGATAAATTTCACTTCCACATCCATATTTTCACCTATGATCTACAATATGGGAACCCATGTGATGAGTTACTTTGGGTATCCATTTTGTTTCTATAATTCATTTTTGAAAGTATGTTTTGTTATTCCTTTTTTATGATGTGGGTTTCAATGAAAGAAACACTCATGTAATAAACCATTTATAACCCCGACGAATTTCGAGGGCGAAATTCATTTTAAGGGGGGTAGAATGTAACACCCTGAGATTTTATAAGATATATTCCTTTTAATTTATTTCATATCTTCTGTTATATTCTACACCAAGATTATCTTGCACAATATTCAACATCGTATTATCTTGTAGTATACACAACACTAATCTTGGATCGTGTTACACACAATTTCAAGTTTGTATGATAGTAGTTATTCTAAGAAACATTGAGTGTATCTATATATATATTCAATGTATAAATGAAATATGGTTGGATTATTTAATACACAACAAAAAAGGAGTCTTTCACTACACTCAATCCTGACTTGGCTTTCATTACGCACAATCGCGACCTTCCTTGATAGCGTGTGTTGTAAGCAATACCAGGTTTCACTAATCAACAATATATGGTTATAATATTATTATGAACTAGATATTATGAATAGTATGAACTAAAATTTAAATTTTATAACATTATTAATCATCTTACACATTTTCTAGAACATGGTATGAGAACAAAATAAATTTTTCGGGTAAAATAAGTCTTTTTCAAAAAATGCAGTTTTTCCACCTTTTGATGGCACACCCACATTAAATCTAGTTTGGACATGTTTATAAGTTCAATTTTACAAAATAAAAATTTTCCTTGGAATCAGGATATAAAAATTTAATTTGGATAAAATTTTCATTTTATTCTGATAACTTCCATATTTTAAGGAATAGTAAAAACACACTATATTTTAATTAAAAACAACTTTTTTCATCTCAATAGTTTATATAGTTAGATTATATTTTTAATTGTTTTTAGATTGTAATTTTAATATATATTTACCATTTAATCCAATGTTGGTCATTGGAATTAATTTCACTTTGAAATTGGACATAAACAAGTGTTGATCTTTTGATAGTTATTGTTTCTTAAAAACACGCTATTTGTTTTCATATCGGGAATTAATTTTAAAATTAATTAATTCCATTTATATGTTTTAAATTGGAAAAAATAGACCTCATTTTTGAATTTGGAATATCAAATATATCTTAGGCTGAAATTTTGGTATTTTTTTGACAAACATCAATTGTTGATGAATAGCGAAACCACTTATTAGTAGTTAAAAAAATGACTCTTTCATTTAAAAGAAAATTTACCACTTCTGTGAATTGTATTTCAAAAATCCGACATACATGGTTGTTATCATGAAGTAAAATGTAGTTCAATAAAATGGAAATAATTTTTGGTGAATAGTAACTTTTGACTTTTATTTACCGCGGTTAAATGTAAATAGGGTAATTCAAGGTTAAAATAATATTATAATAATTCAAAATTACCTTAACACTTGTCCTAATCTTATTTTATGAGTATTGGCCGACCATGGGCATCCTTGGGTCGATTTGGGGACCATATTGAGCCACTTGGTAGTGATAATGACAATTTGGATTAATTAATTTAATGTAAAGACAAAATTGACATTAACAAAACAATTTAGTAATTAATTTTTATAAGGGGTTATATAAATTATATTTTCGACTATAAGTATTCATTGGAATGATATAAAGATTTAATACACGATGGTATTTTTTTATAATTTTTAGACATCAAATAAAGTAAATTATTTAGGACACAATAATGATGCAGTATTTACCTCATAAATAAATGATTTAAATAAATAAGGTTATAATGATTAAAATATTATCCAAAACATGTCCAATTATGATTGTCAGATTTTATTTCGACCATGAGTCATATTATATTTATCTTTAATGAGTTTTGGATCTTTTGAAACCGAAGATAAGTTTATAATAAAATAATTTTTTCACACTTTCCAATGGTGCCCCTCTCTCCCTTATAAAAGGGAAGCTCCTCCCTCTTCTTTTTACACAACTTTGAGACTTCAATCTCGGACATCCCCTGCCCATTTCTCTTCACCTCTTCCCTAGAAAAAATCTAGAGGTTTTGTTCTTCTCTAAAGAACAACTCTAGTGCGTTAAAAGGAAGCTTAAAAGCGGTGTGTCGAAGAAGAGGTAATCTCTTCTACCGATTCTTTCAAGTTTCTTTCTTCTTCAACTTCTTATTCTTTAGTTGTTTAATTATAAATTAATAACATCAGTATCACTAATATACTTATATGTTCTTATAAATATGAAAAAACCTATTTCACCTTATATTTATCCTACAAAAAACAAAATCACCGCGCGTGCGTACGTACAGAATACCGTCTCCACGCCGTGGTGTAATTAGTTTTTCCACCACCACCTTACATGGATGGGTATAATGGTGTAAAGAATAACTATATATGGTTATTATAACATCATATTGATTCTGAGATATTATATCATCCACTCCCATTCTATTCAATAACTATGGGAATGATATCATGGCTCGTGCGTACGTACGGACTACGGTCTCCACGAACGCGATGCGATTCATTTTCCATTATTAACCATTAAAGTATGATTATAAATTATATATATAATAAATAATAATGAAATATATTAAATAATAATTATTCTGTTTTTATGTATATATATGTTTCATTTACTTAATTATTTTTAATTCAATAAGGAAACGAAAACAACGTTCATGCGTACATACGGTCTACCGTCTCAATGAACGGTGTATTTCATTCCATTTATTGATCCATAATATATATATATATATATTTATATATGGAATATATGTTATATATAAATCATGTTTCACATTCTGGAATTATGTAAATCAGGATATAAGTAATAATATCAAGAACAACAAATCGAAACACCTACGATAAATGAAATGATTTCACCCAAAACGATGGTTTAACATGGAATTTTCAAAAGAACTGGTAATATAAAGTCATAATTGAACCATATATGATATCATAAAATTGAATATGATTCTCTAATAATTCAATGATATTATTTAAATCATTATACAGGAGGTTTGGATACATACGATGCATATCAGATACAAGGTAAGGGATAACTATTCCAATCTCGTTCTTATCCGAGATTGTTTATTCGTAAGTATTTACTGGGGTTATTGTTATCATCCATGCCCATGTTTTATAAATTTTTTTCATGTATGTTTAATGTCCTTTTTCCCATTTTTGAATTTTACCACATCTTATGAAAGGAATCTTACTTTTGATTACCACATGAGGAACTTTTTGACTTTTCCGACAAATGTACAAGGAGAATGTTATTTTTAACTTATATGGCATGAACAGATTTTTACGGTTTCATAATGCTTCATTTTAATGAAGCTTCCTCTAAAATATTTCAAGATTATTTTCAACAAAACCCTTTTCTTTTAAAATTTCATGGAATTTTGTGAAAATAAAATGATTTTGAAGGAGAAAAGATATTTTCTTCTAGAATTCATTTCAAGTGATTTATCAAAACCATTTTCCATCTAATATGACATTATTTTATTTGTGTATGTTTCAAGTATAATGTATCTATGATTTACATGGTTTCAATTTTCTTATGATGAAATGATATCCATTTGTTTTATATGGATTATGATGGGATGATGTTTATGAAACCCATTTTATTTTATGGGTTATGATGAATGATTTAGGTTTATGTTGTGGCACAAGTAAGAATGATTTCATTATGAGATGGGTGGGACCTATATCTCCGTCCAATGCATTGGGTAAAGATTTATATCTCATGAGATAGACATGGCTGGAATTGTAATTTAATCCGGTTCAGTGATACAGGACTGGAAGGAGGAGTGAACTCGATTCAGAAAGGGACTTTGTACACTAAGATGGTCTTGGAAGCAATGCCTTGGCTACTATGAAAATCATAACATGTGCCTAATGGTTTCCACAATTACATGTTTTATTCCCATGCTATTTTATCATGATTAATGTTTCTTTATGATCTATTCCTTACGTACTGCCATGTTTTATGTCATTGCTCAAGATTTTGATGTTTATACATTATGCTCATGTTTTTTATGCAAATACATATGATTTGTTTTATTTTATCCACAATTACCCTTACTGAGCATTTGAGCTCACCCTTTATATGTTTTATTTTCCTTATATTTAAATAAAGGTTTTAGGTAATAAAACAAAAGGGGAAGATCTTTATGTGAGATGTTGAAGATCTTTCACCAAGATTAGATGATTATATCTCGAGTTTCCAAAGACACTAAAATATTAAGGTACTTTGGAGTTTGTTTTTTTTATGTATTCAGTATTCCGCAAAAGTAATGTAATTTCCATGTACGTCAGGATTGGGTCTCTACAAACATTAAATCCTAGATGAACACTGATTTTCTCATACATGGTGTGAGAATAAAACTTGGTAGAGATCCTCTAATGTGGTTTAATATATATGAAAAAATATCCACATGTGTCTGTGCACAAAATAAAAGAATATATAATAGAAAATATAAAATTAATTATATAAGTTCATAATGTGCTAACCGGACCATCATGACACCTCACCCCACATGCTTTGGATAATTCTTTTTTATCACGACTTTTCTACCTCTATGGGATAATGTGAACTGTAAGGAATCCTTATAAAATTAAAGGTCTATCCATGGGTGGTACTTAAAAGATTAGATATGGTTTCATAATCTCATCATATGTCTATAAATTAGTGATAAGTTATATATCTTAGATGTCCTTGATTCATTGTCGGCCAATCCATCGATGATGATCATAATATTTTATATGGTGTTCTGGTGTCACTACTGGTCTATCCATCATGGATTCTTAAATGATTCAATATAGTGTCTTGGAATCACTGTTAATATATCAATCAATGATACAACTAAAATGATACATGTCATCCTAATCTCACAATCACCCTATCCATCAATGGTAAATAAGAATTACATCTGGGAATGATATTATAAATTGATAACCACATAATTTATTATTTGTGTGTTACTCTACATTATGTTTTTACTCAAAGGAATCCATGGAACACGATTAACATGGATTAATAATAATAAACCATGATTTTTCAAGTTCCCTTGTTTCTATTACCCTATATTTAGTACTATTCATAGGATTTTATCAATATAGTCAGGATAAATAAAATCAACATGGAAAACATTACCCAACATCCTATCTCTCAACATGAAATGATTATATACATCAAACTCCAATAGATTATAATACAAAACACTAAAACGTTGACTCCACTAAACTGAAAACAATAACCTCACACAACCTATAGCTATATACATCAACTCTGATTATTTTTTAATCCCTTCGGCTATGATCAAACTCTAATATCTAGTATCACTATCAAAATAACATGAATTAATCAACTGGAATGGTCCTATACATGTAATGTTATATTGTTACAAAGGGACATATTTTTTCGCTTTTATTTTTAAATCTAGTGCTTCCACTCTATGATGATTCTCATATTCCATAAAAAAGGTATACTCAACCCTATACTAAGCCTTTCAGTGAAATGCATCTATAACCAATCATCCCAAAAACTACGAGGAAACAAGTTCATTCATACTAACCAAGACACTCACAACTTCCCACTAAGGATCCATGCCTCACACATCCCACTTCCACTCTCAAAGAGTCTACAATTCCAAAAGGAAACAATACTCCCACATCATCCACATAGTTCCATTATGAAAACCTCGGATGAGTTGCCACACCCTAGACTAATTTAAGAAAATAAATCATCTATATACACTAATCCATGTTATATAATCTAGGTCCACTACACTATTTCAAACCAATCCATTCCTTTCTTGGACGATCTGAAGGAACAAAGGACATAATCAAAAAACTATTGAAAAAAATTCAATGTTTATTAAATATAAACATTAAATAAGGAATTACCCACATGGGAGTCCCTTAACCATGCTAATAAGTATCATATGAATCTAATTATGATTTATTATAAGAAAAAAAGCATTTAGTGATTCTTCATGTACATTTATCTATTACACATCCTTGGTGGAAGAGTTACCGGGTGATTATCCAGTTCACAAACAACACACTAAATATTTTTTACATTACATTCCTAGAAGGATATTCCCTAACCCCCTTATGATTCCAAACCAATGAAACTCTACATAGAATCCCAAAAATTAACAACCATGAGTATATACACAATAAAATTCATAAAAACATATGGATATGTATTAAAGTGGAAACTTAACTTAATATATTTTTTACCACTCCTTTATCTACATTTTAAAAAATATCAAATCTCATTCTAATCATCATTGGTCTCCCATCCTCCTTCATTGTACCACATAACTCACTTAATTAGTTATAACAATTTATAATTGTTCTAAATTTTAATCAAAATATTCGTAATCTTTGAAAACTCTTAGAGTATCATTGAATCTATAAAACTATGACCAATCACATATAAAAGTTCAATGACATTCCTCCAATATTACTTTTATAAAAATATCTATGAATAGATACCCTATTACTCACTAGTTAAAACTAAATTCAGTGAAATCCACATAAAAACACTCTTGTAAATATATCACTTTTTAAATAGAAATAAATGAGTAGTATTCATCCTCTTTCAATGTTTCAAAACCATCACACCAATAACCCATCCCACCCAAAACTGATTTAACTATTCTTTGATAAAATGAATATGAAATTACTAACCCAAAAAAATAGGGGGCAGGATGAAGAACATAAATACATAGGGGAATGAAACCATATCAAATCATTGTAAAACATCCTTTATGATCACTCATAATGAATGAGATCCAAGGGATGCATGATATGGAAGAGATTTAGACAAATATATCACTCTCATTCCCTTCATATATTTATGGTATGCCCCCACCATTTAAAAAATGCTTCTATAATGGTCGATTACATGATGGTCCTAGATCAGGTACCTGATTCCATATAAACCACATGGTATAATCCTACTAGTTATCAAATGGGTACCAAGTGGTATTTTACCATTGTATCAAACATTGGGTACCGAGTGACCCGATAGTGGGTACACGTAGTCCCATTTCTATATACCTTCAACATTATAGGCACTCCAACATTTCTCTATATTTCTTTTAACACTTGAAAACTCTAGAAATATTTCCAAAACATCATCAATTTAATACCCTATCCTAAAAAACAAAATCTAAAATACCAATTATAACTCCCCTTCCGCTGAGCTTATAAAAATTTGAAATTCCCCTAAAACAACTTACCTACAATGATTCTCATCATTACAACACACATGATTAAAATTATATGCCTTTAAAGGGGATTATTTCCATGGATCATATTTGATCATATCTATAGTACTTTTATTGGTATTCTATTTCAAAAATTCAATTTTACCTACCGTTATATGTTTAATTACATCCATACGGTTAATATATTGCGACTATAGTCACACAATTTCTATAGTTTTAATGGCTCATGGCAATATGGTTCCTTGATTTTTATTAGGTCTCTTCTTTTTTACTATTTTCTCTGATATTCCTAATTCAATTTCCTCCTATGTTTTTTTATCAAAATATTCACATGATATAGTCCCATGAATCATTTGTATTATTATTCATGAATTTTTATGAAAAGATCCATGACTCAGTCTCCCTCAGTTGATTGCCCCTCCACAAAGTAGTCTCAATCAGGTAAATCACTTCCCCTGAAGTGAAATAATAATATTATCACCAATAGTCAGACACGAAATAATTGGTTCCAATATAACATTATTTTAAATTTATTTTTAAAATTTCATATTTATTTTTTGGTTTTCTTATTTTAATTTTTTCTTCTCTTTTCAAATATTTTTTGACATTTCCTATGTTATATATGAAATAAGATTTTCCTATTTTCTTCCAGGGTTTGGGTAAGTGGTATCGGTCCTATTGGGTCTCAAAGAGGTCTCAGGTTTGAGTCTCCTTGAGTACTTCCTTGTAGAATTATTGTAGTATTTTTATTTCATTTCTCCTATCCCTAGACCTGTTGTCTATAGATATGAAATTTAAACTATTTTATTGATAATAATATTCTATTAAAAACATTATATGGTATTTAATTATTAGATATGGTTGAATTATAATTTTATCATGATAAATATGTTTATATTTATGATAGGTATTTCATGATTTTTATATTTAATGGTTAATAAAAAATTATATCATAAATCGTATATGTTTTTAAAATTTAATGATTTTAATTATTTTTAATTATAGTTACTCTATTTTTATATTATTAATAAACATATTTCATATATTAATTTCTTATGTTAAATTATGAAATGAAATAAAAATAATAATATAAAATAATAATAAGCAATGAATTCATTGAATCAAAAAATAAAATAACAATTTTTCTCAGATTTTGTATAATTGTAAATATATATTTTTTGTATTCATTTATGGTTTTAAAATAATTGATCGTTCTAAAATTTTCATTATAAAAATATATTAGGTTTAAAATTCTTTTATATTAAGTGTATATAAATATATTCAAAAAAACAATGGAGTTAACAATGAATCAAACATGTATATGTTCATAATGAAATCTAACAATTAATTTTTAACATTTTTATTTATGATTTTATTTTGGTATTACTGGTATTATTATTTAATAGTTTTTTAAATTAAATTTTGAAAATAAATTTATATTTTTCAAATTTTTTTTACATAAAATAAAATAAAATAATCTAATAAGATGATGATGTCTATAATAAATTATGATAATAAAACTACAAAAAACTATAATGAAAAAGTTTTTGAATATATAATCAATCATTATAGTCATAAAACTCCTAAAATATCTAGTCACCAAAGACTATAATAATATTTTATAAAATTATCATGAAAATAGTATAATTTTCTTCAAATATTTAATAGTTTTAATTTCTCTGTAAGGGTGGAGAAGAATAATAAGATTACTTCTTTGAAAATAAATGTGTTTGAATTTATTTTAATGGTACATAGGATAGATCTCTAGAGTCACATTAATATTAAATAATATGATTAATCCACTTAAATACTACCACTCTATTGTCTTCATTAGCTACACTATTCAAAAAATCTAACTATTTCCTTAACTTCTCATTTAATAATTTAATTATAATGAATTAATTAAATAAAGATACAATAGCTATTCCCAAGAAAAATATATTATCACATATAATGAAAAATATATTATCTAATTTGATGATAAATATATTATATTGTGTCATATTATATAATATTAATATTATCATTTTTTAATTATGTAAATATTTTCTACTTAAATTGGGTCCAAGTCATTTCAAATAAATTATATAATACTAAATATAAGATCAATTCATTATATTATAAAAAAATTACATAATATTTTGATAAAAAATATCAGTATAAAAAAATTCATATTTAACTAATTCTATAGTTTACCACTATGAACATATAGAATTGATAGTGATTACAAATTTACATTGTAATTATATATTCAATTTTCAAAACATATTTACTACATCCCTAATTTTTAAAAACAATAAATTTTTTATATTATAATTTAATGAATTTTTTTGTACAATATTGATCAGATCACAGATGAGTTTTAGAATGAGTAGTATTTTTTTATTTCACTTTCAATAATGCTTCTGATAGAGGACTAATTTAATTACCTTGTTTTTATTATATTTTAATACTATGATAAAATTAATAATAACTGAGTTTATATATCATAAAAATTGATTTCCAAAATAAATGACATGTGTGGTATCAAAATGGAGAAAATAATATAGAAAATAAGGACATTGAATAATAGTAAAGGATTAGTATGTAGAATTTAATTGTTTGTCTATTTATATTTTGTTCTCATGTTAATTAGCTCTCACATATCATATGTGAATTATACATCATTTTACATGATCATTCATCAAATATCACAATAAAAAACACCCAATAACCTATATGTTTAGTGCCTTCAGAGACTAGATACGTAATCAACTTATTTTAAAACCATTCTTCATTTATCTGAAAAATATTCTTTACTCATGGTACCGTGATGGAGAGAGAATATATAATACTATTATTTATAACCTATGGAAATTTAATCATAATAAGGGTGATATTAGACACTCAGTAAGGGGTAAACATAATTTATATCAATTGAAGATCAGAAGTTGATATAATATGAACATGTGGGCATGAGAAAAAAAATCAAGGTACATTAGTATAAGATATGGAAATCAGACCCAATGAAACATGTATTATAAATTATGAATACAAATTTAAATTTTATAGGAATAACATAATTAATGAGTCAATAGTCATTATTCATAAAAATAATTCTTAGTTATATAGCATATAATAATAATTTGGCCCAAAAAATAAGCATATAAATCAAAACATATGTAAAGGTTAACAAAAAACATTCTTCTTATAGAAGACTATGCTATCCAATTTCTCATAATATAGTGTAATTGGGATAACCACTCACACAACATAACATTTTTGGATTGGTATAATGCCTTCTCTCTTATACTAATATCCCGAGATAGAAACATTTACCCATTCTTTTGGGTGGATATAATGAACCAACCAGGCCTATACTGATAAACCACACATATGTGAAAAACATAAACATGAAATAATTCTTAATCCCATATTAGATCAATTAAAACATTTGAAATGAATATGCTTCATGATGATTTCTAGAAATCATATCCATAAGGAATCTATAGAAATAAAATTATTGGTATTATTAGATCATATCCCCATAGAATCATAATAAATTTTAAAGTGTGCTGAAATATTTTAAAAAACATTATAAGAGAATTAGAAAATTACTTTGAAAAATAAAAGTAAATTCATTAATTTTTTTATAACTTTTATTTTAAAGGAAGAAATTATAAAACAATTAGAATATAAATTATTTTAGAAGACAATGAAAACATGAAAAGAGGCTTCATAAATAAAATTTATGAATATGTTGGGAAATTGATTTTGTGTAGAAAGTGTTAAAAATATTCCTTTCACACTTTGTGAAGAATTTCAATATAAAATGACCCATTTTTAAAATTTTAAAAAGTTAGTCATTTATTTATTTATTTGAAAATTAAAATCAATTGTAAAATCTCGTAAGTAATCATATAATTATAGTGATTTATATCTATAAAACCATATAAAAACATATATATCTAGTAGAATGATTCCCATATGAAAATATGATATTAGTTCAATTAAACTTATAGGAAACCATAAGATTGAGTTACGAACCAAAGAGAGGTGGAATGTTAAGAAAACATGGAAAACAAAAAAACTATTGGAGGAGAAAATATATTGGATTTTATAGAAATAAACATACAATTTCATCAAATATGAAATTTATTCATAAACACTCTTAATTTTAATGAGATATTGGAAGGAAACCCTTATAAATTTGGTAACATTTTAATCATAATCCCTTAAAAGATAGAACATGATATGGATATATTATTCCCATTAATTACATGATATTCATGAGAATATACATCTATGGGGATATATATACATCAAATAAAATAACATGGTTAAGGAACATTGAATATAACCCAATGAAAGGAAATATAGATGATAAAAATTTACCTTTACTTATGAATTTCAATAAGGAACATTAATCTAATGTATAATAAATATAACCATAGTAATTACCTATTTAAAAAACATATTAACAATTATTACCATTTATACTCATCAATTATAATCATATATTATTTAAATATTAGTATTTTTTTTATTTTCACCACTAGATGATAGTAATTTGGATTATATTATAAGATGTTTGAAATGGTTATGTCAATACTTATTATTTAATGGAAATATCATATTTCATATATTATTAAATGAAGGGGAATAATTTATTTTAATGATTCAATTTGTACCATAATCATTTATTTAAGGCACTGTGAGGGTTTACAAGAACTGAATCCAAAATGATCATGTTCCCGGTAATTTACAGATAGAAACAAGTTACTTTATAATTACCATTAATTTTTGTGTAACTATTTTCAAAAAATATTCACAGAATAATTTACTACATAATATAAAGAAATAATTGTATCAATTAATTTATTCATATTCATGATGTAAATGGTGATGTTAGTATATAATCATTCATATAGGTGGTTGAAACGACCCAAACAAGAACATGAAATACTAATGAAACGAGTAGGAGTTTACAGTTACATAATAGTAATATTATTTTCACATATGAATAAGGATTTTAATAAAACACAATTATAATGGAGAATAATATTTTGAAAAGCCTATATTATAATTTATTTTTTAAAAAATAGAACATAAATACTTACATTCATGAATTCACTACCTCTCGGAATAGGTTACTTTGAAATAAAATATTTATTATTGATTCATATTTCCAAAAGTATAGCACCCCCAGTTTGAGGTATGTATCCTTTTTAAATATTTTTATTTGTTTAAGGTGATTGGGTTGAGTTGGGAAGAGGTATTAATAGTTTGGAATGGTTTTGAATAATTTTGGAGGCTTTTCTAAGGGTGCACGATTAGAGAATGGTTAGGAAAAACTGTATAGGTTATCTAGGTAACCGTGTAAGGGAGACAATGGGACTTGCATGGTCTACACACAATTTTCAAAAAAATTTGAGACAACCATGTTTGAGAATTTCACTTGAGGTAGTGGTGTGCACAAGGTTAGCTAACGGTTTGCCAAACTGTGTAGGTTAACCGTGCAGGTTAACTATGCAGACACTTAAAAAGGGTGGTTTTTTAAATCCAGGTTCCCTTAGTCATGAACTATCTCACTAAAAACATCTTCCCACTTGATCCTTACATGTTATTTTCAGTTCTAAAGGGTTTGAGTGTCTCTCACACTCATTTTTGAAGTGATTTGACGGGATTTCAAGGTGGTTTGAAGGTGGTTTCTCCCAGGTAAGATTTTTTCTTAGATTTCCTTTGGTTTTCCCTAAATCTACTATTCTCCATCTCACTGTTTTATATATCTACATATTTTGTGTTTATATATAGGGTTTTTTTCTTAAATTATGATATTTGGGCCTTTTGATTTTAGGGAAGTGAATCTAGAGCAGTTTTGGTGGTGTGTTCGCCAGATTTGTGGTGCAGTGGCTTGTGGGTTGATTTCACCGGAACCCTAAAGGTATGTGGATTATCTCTAGACTCCACTTGGTCAGAACTTGTGGTTTTGGCTGAAATTAATTGGTTTTTATTAGAATTAATTTCTAATATAATGTTATAAATCTTTGTGGAAACCCATTGGGTGAAGATTTGTGAATTTTTGGGAGAAATGGGATATTGGTGAAAGAGGGGTTTTGTTGTGTGATTTTAAAATCTAGATTTTAAAATTGGTTTCATGGTTTGGATTATCAAAACAGTTTGTGAAAATGGTTTTCAATAAATATTGGTTTTAATGGAATGGCATGTGGCATTGAAAATGGTAGAAGTGTGTTTCCAATAAATGAGTGATTTATTGAAGTGAATTGTCATGTGTTGGAAATGGTTTTGTGTTTATTGTGTGGCCTTGGTGCTTTATGTTTGTTGGTTTCTTTAGTGTTATAGCTTGTGTTGATTGTGTGTTTAGGAAGCCTCACTATAAAATTTTATGGATAGTGGATAAGATATCCACCATTATGGATAATGATCAGGAAGCACCAATAGTTGGAAATGTAGTGAACAGGTTGGACGGAAGTTCAACCATTTTGGTTTCCTTATTGTGTGTTACTTTGAAGATGGAATTTGATGGGATAATGTGTGATGGTTCTATGTCAAATGGTAGAATTTTGGTTTCCCCTTTTTTTTATATGGCTTGGTAAGGGTATGTTTGGGTTGTGATATGGGTTAAAAATTTTATGTTTTATATAGACCACTTTATATGAATTTGCTGATGGAACTTTCCTAGAAGTGCGTGTAGGTAAGTCATTTGGGAAATCCTACTAAGTATTATTAATCATCCATGCTTTCTAACCTGGGTGCTTTTGCAGATTCTATATTCCGAGACATACGTAAGGGTAAATCATCTCATTTTTTAGCAGGTCAAAATGATGCTTTAGTGATGTTGTGGTTCTTAGAGAATGGTGCTTGGTGTGGAGCTATGAATGGTGTCCTAGTACTTTAGGGTCGTGTTGTGTGGTCTTCCACGAGGTACTCCGATATTTGGGTTGGTTGTATTTTTTGTTGGGGATTTTTATGGATTAGTTGGTTGTGTTTTGGTAATGTATGGGTTGGGTTGCTTGTTTACATGCATCATGTGGTTTGGTGATATTGGATTTTTTGGTTGGTTGATTTTATCTTAAGGGAAAATCGTTCCCCCTTGATTCTTGAATCCCTTGGCATTTATTTCTAGCCTTTGGTCCCATGGTAATGTTATATAATTCCAATTAGCATTCCTATGCCCTCTCAAGCCAATGGGATGTGGTGGGATGTTACAAGTGGTATCAGATTGTTCGGTCCTTGGCTTTCAAGTGAGAGTAGATGTCCGACCCTTTGGCGATTACTGTTGGTCTTGGTGTTGACATTCATTCTTGGTCTATTCCTTGAGTTGGGATGGTATCATGGCGTAGTATATTCAGAAATTGGAATGTACAGCATAAAAGGATATAGCTAACCCTTTTATGTTGAACTTCATGTTACTAGGGAGTTGGGTACATAAGTCTTTGGAGACACTTATAAGCATTGGATATCTCAATTTCGTGGGAGTGTCCAATGAGATGAGCATGGCATTCATTGTAGAAATGACTTCCCACTAGGCTATATATTTCATTGGGGTATAAGGATTTATGATGTGATATGAATGTGTGCATTTTGATTATCTGAATTGGGATTCAAAATGGAAGGATTTGAAATTTGGAAACTAGTTGTATTTTGAAAATGGGTTGATTTTCATAACATGGTGGATTTTTTAGAATAGTGCAACATGGGATGGAAATCCTGATTATGATATTTGCAATGTGTTGAATTTAAAAAATTTATGCCTTTCCGCATTAATGGAGTGATACTTATGGTTGTTTTTCTATTTATAGAAATGGCACCGGGTAGGCGTTGTAGATACCAACCAGAGGAGGCTACATGAAATTTTGGTTGCACCTAAGCCTTAGGTGAACCAGCAGCTAGTGCAGAGTATTGTGAATTCTTTCCATGTTATGGAATGTGAGAATAAAGAAGAAGAACCATAACAAATGGATCATGTGATTTAGTTTCAAAAGCAGAATCCACCCATGTTTAGCAGTGATTCAGAACCAAAAATGGCTAAAGCGTGGCTAAACAGAATGAATATGATATTTTACTTCATGGGAACACCAGAAAAGATGAAAGCGAAGTTATCCACATATATGTTGGAACATCTTTCCCTTCAGTGGTGGGAACTGGCAGTACAAGCGGGGAAGGATGAATGTGTTACATGGGAGGGTTTTTAGAAGTTGTTTAATAAACATGTCTACCCTCATACGTTCATTATTCAGGGTAAAAGGGACTTCTTCAGTTTGAGTAAATGAATCATGGAGGTAATGGAATATATGGCTATGTTTATGAACATATTACGGTATTCACCTGAGGTGAAGGTTAGTACATCATTGAATGAACGATATTTTGAAGTTGGGTTGAGGCAGGAAATTCGTTCCAATATAGCAGTGTTGTGTATAAATTATTACATAGAAATGGTGAATAGAGATACAATGGCTGAGTGAGATACTTTGGGGGCTACAGGTTGGGGAAGTATGTTGGTACCCACAATGAATAGTGGGAACATGAATTGTCGGTTTAAGTGGATGGGGGACACTTATTTCTAGGGTGGGAGTACGGCTCAGAATCCAACGGTAGGTTCGGTGAATCTTCATATGAACCCTCGGAGTAAGTCATGATGTTTTCTATGTGTCTCTATGAGGCCCATCAAGTGGGATTGTATGGAACAACCTCGAGCATGTCATACATATAAGAAGATGGGGCATATGTAGTGGTATTTTTGTAATGCTCTGAGGTCGGGTGTTCGTGACACTCCTCATTGGTCACAGATGTCTTATGCCTCGACAAGACTAAGTATCCACATTCACATCGTCAATAGAAAAAAGTGGGTCATAGTGATTCTCATAATACCATGAAGCCTTATAAGGGTAATAAAGATCATAACAAGGAAAGAAAGTAGTTGTTTGGAGATGAACAAGTTATGGTGGATCATCAGTCAGGACCATCCACGTTGCGAGGTATGATTATTTTAAATTACACATTGATGCAATCTTTTTTTGATACAGGTGATTTGTATTCTTTTATTTTTTCTTGTGTCATTAATTTTTTGGGTTTACATGTGGAAATGAGGCCTTCTTTTGGGAAACTAAAAACTCATCTGGGTCAAAGAGAGTGTTGATCTTTCCTCTGTAGAGTATGTTGATTAGTTGGGGATGACATTGAATGGATTTTGGATTTTTCATTGCTTGATATGGATACTTATGAAATAATATTGGGAATGGATTGGTTGGATATGTTTAATCCCACATCGATTTCTATACAAAAATGGTCAGTTTTATGATGGGGGATGGAATTTAACACCTATTTAGAGGGGGAAATAATGAAAATATGGGTGCAATGGATTTTTTGGCACCAGCTGTTGGAGCGATCTCAAGTCAGTTAGTGGTTTTTTCATTGGAATCAGTAGATGGTGTTGAGCCCAGTGCTATTCCTGAAGTTGTGGATCATTTTATGGATGTATTTCCTGAAGAATTCTCAGGGTTTCCACCCATCAGAGAAGTTTAGTTTACGATTGATATCCTTCCAGGGACCCGTCCTATGTCACTTCCATATTACCCTATGTCACCAAATGAAATTAGGAATTATAGTTGTAGTTAGAAGAGCTAGAAATCAAAGGGTTCATCCAGCCTAGCACGTCTCTGTGGGTAATGCTAGTTTTGTTTGTTTAAAAGGTGGATGTAACTCTATGGCTTTGTATTGATTATCATAGACTTAATCAAGTCACGATAAAGAACCTATATCCACTTGCATGGATTAATGATTTTTTAACCTGTTGAGGGGAGGTCAGTGGTTCTCTAATATTGACATGAGGTAAGGATATCATCAATTGTGGGTAAGGAAGGGGTATATCCCCAAAACAACTTTCATAAGTATATATGGCCACTACGAGTATGTGATTATGCCATTGGGTTTAACAAATTAACTAGTAGTATTAATGTAATTGATGACTTTGATATTTCATAGATATCTAGATTCTTTTTTGTGGGTATTTATTGATGATATACCGGTCTATCCGAGGAAATGGGTAGAGCATGAGCAACACTTGGTGATAGTGTTGGTGATCTTGAGGAATCATCAGTTTTATGTGAAATTTTCAAAGTGTTATTTTTTGATATAGGAGGTTCATTTTATTGTCCATGTTATTTTTGAGAATGGTGTTTCAGTTTATTTGGAAAAGATAGAGGTTGTTATCTTCTAGGAACCACGAAAGAATGATTTTGAGATATGGAGCTTCCTTGGCCTGGCTGGCTATTATCGACGATTTGGTCATGATTTCTCATGATTGGATTCTCTAATAAAATATTTAACAAGGAATAATAACCCATTTAAATGGTATGAGTAGTGTCATAAATTCTTTAAAGAGATAAAGGGTCTCCTTACATCAACACCAATTTTGGTTTTTCCTAAACTAGTGAAAGGGTATGTGGTGTATTGGGATGCATCAGGATCAGGGTTGCGGTGTTTTATCATGCAGGGGGGGGGGTCATGTTGTTGCATATGAATCACACGAGTTGAGGTTTCATGAGAAGAACTACCCAACACGTGATTTGGAGTTGGTGGTAGTGGTTCATGATTTAAAAATTTGGTCTCATTATCTATTTGGTTAGAAATTAAAAGTTTTTATTGATCAAAAGAGGTTAAAGAATATTTTCTCACATAAATATTTTAATTTGAGGAAAATGATATGTATGGAATATCTCTACATGTTTGATTTTCACATAATGTACACACCGGGTAAGGAGAATTTGGTGGCAGATGCATTAAGTAGAAAATCATATGATCAAGTGGTGAAACATGCATTGGATCAGTTGTAGTTGATGTCAGTCATATCCAAAATGCAGTTGGAATGTGAGGATTGGGGTGATAGAGAATTCTTCTTTCTAGTTTCTTTGGTTCTTGAATTGGTTGGTTTGGTTAAAGAGGTGCAAGTATCTGATTTCGAGTGTATGATGAAGAGATCGAAACTCAGTAGTGAAGAGACCATTGAGGTCTAGGAATTAAATGGGAATTCTGTCTAGTGTTTTTGGAATTGGATTATGGTACCCATGTATTTTAAGGTGTAACTTCTCTGAGATTATCATTATTCTAGGTGGGTTGACCATCCTAGAATTCAGAAGACTTCTAAGGCATTGAAAGTGAAATTTTAGTGGACTGGTATGAAAAGTGATGTGGCCAAGTTTTTTTTTGAGATTCTTGACTTTTTAGCAAGTCAAAAAAAAGCATCAGTGGCCAGTTGGAATGTTTTAATATTTTTCTATTCCAATTCAGAAGTGGGAGAAAATAGTGATGTATTTTTTGATAGTTCTTCCAAGAATGGTCAAGGAACGCGATGCCATATTGGAAATTGTGGATCAGCTCACAAAGTTGACACATTTCATTCTGATTCATGAATCTCATATGGTTGAGGATATATCCAAAATATTTATCTGGGAAGTGGTAAAGATGTATGGTGTTATAATTTCAATTGTATCGGATATAGAACTAAGGTTCACATATCATTTTTCAAAATCCTTATAGAAATCCCTTAGTACATAGTTGACGATGAGAAAGGCATATCCTCTTTCAATGGCCCGAAGTCCTTCATTTTTTATTGATTTTTGATAATCCACCTTTCAAGGGGTGAGTTGGAACCCTTACAAGGAACATAGGTGTAAGTATTACATGTCATGTAGGGCTTAGCAGAATTCATTGCCCATAGGCTTCAAACATTACATACAACCCAGACTAACTACTTGGAACTGCTTCTCCCCAGCATCCTCATCGTAAAATCAGCTCTCCACCATCGCATGGCTGTTTGGATAGGCTTTCCCATACATTCACAGGTTTGTCCCGATGGATGGTGTCATACATTCTCATTCTTGCAATCAGTTTAGCTTCTTCTATGGTGAAAGGTCATTTCTCATCCTCCTTCGGAAGCTTTTCCTTGTAGGTTGTTTGGTTTGCATCTGCACTTAAGGTGGTCTGAAGGCCTTGAGGTGGCCCGACGACCTTACTGACCCAAAGGCCTGGGTGGCCTGAAGGACATAAAAGACTCTAGGACCAAATCGGTGGCCCAAAGGCCCAAACAGCATATCATCCTCTTACGAATGGCTAATTTGAGAGGACGATACATACATTGGAGGATATTATAAGGGCTTGTGTGATAGATTTTGGTGGTTCAGGGGAAGATCACTTACCATTGTTATAGTTTTCCTTTAATAATAACTATCATGTGTCAATGCACATCGCTCTATTTGAGGCATTGCATGGGCATCTGTGTTGTATTCCACTATGTTGGGTGGAAATGGGTGAGACTTTGATGATTGGACCGAGCCTTTTCCAAGATACTATAGATACGATCAAGTTGATTAGAAAGAGGATGTAGACGGCTCAAATTTTTCAGAAACCATATGTGGACCATCTTCGATGACCATTGTCATTTAGGGTGGGTAATAATGTGTTTCTGAGAATCTCACCATGGTTGGGACATCATCATTTTGGAAAGAAGGGTAAGTTATCTCCAAGGTATATTGGGCCTCTTGAGATCCTTGATCTGATTAGAGAGGTGGATTATCAGTTGGATTTTTCACCATGTTTTAGTGTAGTGAACAATTTTTTTCATGTGTTAGAGTTGAAAAAGTATCATCCAGATCATTACCATGTGATTTGTTGAGATCATGTTGAGCTAGAACCAGACGCTTCTTTGGTGCACATGCTAGTGCAGATTAAGGATAGGAAAGAGCAAGTCTTACATTGTAAAAGTATTGGTTAATTTCATGTTTTATGGAAACATGGTCATATTTTCGAGGACTCTTGGGAGCAAGAAAATGATATGGCCAAAAAATGGCTAGAGATATTTTGGTAACTAGATGGTTCTCTACTTTCTAAGGATGGAAATTCCAATGGTGGGGAGAATGTATCACCCCTATTTTGAGTTATTTAGCCTTTTTATGTGTTTTTATATGATTAAAGTGCATTATATGAGTTAGGATGAGTTGGGAAGGGGTTGGGAGAGTTTGGAATGGTTATGAATAAGTTTGAAGGCTTTTCTAATTTTTCACGGTTTGAGCATGGTTAGAGAAAACCATATAGGTTCTCCGGGAAACCGTGCATGGGGAGACAGTGGGCTTCACATGGTCTGCACATAGTTTTCCAATTCATGCAAGATAATCACGTGGGACCCTTTCACTTGAGGTAGTGGCACGTGCATGTTTATCACACATTTTTCCAAACCGTATGGACTTACCATGCAGCTAATTAAAAAGGGTTTTTTTTTTTAAATTTGGGTTCACTCGAGATTGACTTATTTCACCCCAAAATTCATCCCACTCAATAATCACTCATGATTTTCGGTTCTCAAGGGTTTTAGGGGCACTCCCACTCATTTTGGAAGTGATTTGAAGGGTTTCATTGTGGTTTCTCTAGGGTAAGTGTTTTCTCTTGGTTTCTCTTTGGTTTTCTCGAGATCTACTCTTCCCTCTCACTCGTTTTTCTAGATCTACATCTATTGTGTGTATATCTAGGGTTTTTTTACCTTAAATGCTGACATTAGGGATTATTGATATTAGGAAAGAAAATATAGGGGATTTTTGGTGCTGTGTTCGCCGGATTTTTGGTGTGGTGGCCTGTGGTTTCATTTCGCTAGAACCCTAAAGGTAGGTGGAGTCACAGACCAACCCAGGTCGACCCTGAACTGATCACTCGAGCCAGTTCGCGACATGCCCCGAGAGGCATTCCTGATCATTCTAGTTTGGCAACAAGTGAAAGGGAATCAATAGATGTTGTGGAAACAATTTCTCCCAATATGAATAAATAAAGTAGCATAAAATAATACAGATCAATGCAAAATAAATAAACCAATTAAAGTGACTAAACAAGAATGAATGAAAATCAAAACGACCAAACACGATGTCCGAACTAAATTCGTTTTACCCAAAAAGTCACTCTCCAACTCAATGCTTAAGGGTCACCCATGGTGAGCACACTCAAGCTATAGCCTTCAAAAACACTAAAAATAGAAAAGAAATATAGGCGCGAGTATAAAAACTCAATAGGCTAGCCTGATATCTATTCCCAATAAACTACCTTCAAAAAAAAAAAGAAACTTCCATTTTCAAGATTGAATTAAAATTTATAAAAGTAAGGTTTTCTATATGCTACTCAAAAAAGTACAATTCATTGCCCTTATTCATTTCTCAAACCCCAAGTCATTCTTTTTGTGAGAAATTAGCATTTTTCAAAGTGGAAGTGATGTTTACATTTTAAATTTTCACAAAAAGGGTAAAACACTTTTCTTTGAAAATAGTTTTCAAAAGCTATATTAAATCCACAAATCACATTCCAGCAAATACACTACACATGAAAATGATACAACAGTTACACAACAAGGGAAATTAAAATAAAATATACAAGTAACATATTCAAAACAGCAAGTAACAGAAATCCAACAGACATGCGTGAACCTAGGAGATCAAGAGTAAACCAGAAGACACCAATACATGAGATATCATCCTTGTTGACATGTCACACACGATGAAATCAAAATGATCAATACACTCAACCATCCTTTCTCAGGTAGGCTGATGAAAAAATCTCATAGTGATAAACCAAATATATCCACCAACTCTGGGTCACTAGTCAGTACCATAACCTACCAGTGCAGTACTCATTATTAGAATATTCTCTCAATATGCCAGATTCCTCTGTCTCATGTATTTGAAAAGGGGGTGAGCCGACTGATTCTAGCCAAGCATCCAATCACACACACACACACACACACATATATATATATACCATAATTCACAACATGCATCACCCCGAGCCACTCCATGGGATACCCTATTTCCTTTAAACTACTCGAGCACCTGGGAGCCTCTAATTGTGGCCTACCAAAACATCAGTCACAATCAAGGCAGAAGAGTTATCCTAGGAGGGTTTTCATGAAAACAATTTCAACATTTTCCGTAAGGTTCCAAACAGGCATTAAACACATTTCGGAATCACCACATTAAAAAAACCCAAAACGAGTTTGAAACCCTTTTATCAAACCCCAAAATGTTACTTCAGAAGATGCCAATATCCTTATAAAAACCAAACCAAACCATTTTATTTTTTTCAAATAAATCGTAAGAGCCAACCAGGCAATTTATCAGCGACAAATGTAGTATTTAATAAAAGGACACATAAATTTCTAAAAAAAGGTGATTTATCGGTGACACATGAATTAATAATATTTAGCACTTAAATAGGGTGCAAAAATTGGAAATAGATGCAACATAAATTTTAAAAGTAGTGCAATGGGAAATCCTACCTCAAGACAGTGGTGCGACGATGGTGTAAGCTCAGAAACAAAGCACGATAAGGGTGCCCACTCAGAAACGCCCCACATAGGTCCTAAAAAGTCAAACTGACCAAAAAAACATTTAATTAAAAGAACCCCTAATCAAACCGAGGTATATATATATAAGTGATATTCTCACCAGAAGGAGCGGCACACCGGTAGGGAATCACACCGGCCGAGGCGACGCACCAGAGGGGGGAAGGTCGGGGAAGGTTCACCAGTGTTGTGTGTGCCAGTCGGAGGAGGTTTGTGTGGCTGGAAGTGGGCCTACTGGGGATGTGGGTAGCCGGGAAAGAGAGCTGGTCAGCCGGAGAGGTTACAACCGCTGAAGAAGGGAGGTCTGATGCCAGTAGGAGGCGTCGCCAGAGGAGGGAGGCCGGCCAGGGGTGCTGCGAACCGAGCAGGGGGTCGCACACTGTGGGTGCGGGGAAGCAGGGCTGCAAGGCAGGGGCACGGGTCATGGAGAGCGTAGTGCGGTGTCGCTGGACAGGAAGGTCGGGCGGGCACCGCTGGTTGTTCCAGAGGAGGAGGAGGGAGGGAGTCACCGATGGAGAAGGGAGGTGGGCTGTATCAAATGGGAGCTGGGGCTGGGTGCACCGGGAAGTGAAACAGGAGAGGAGGAGTGGGCTACGATCATAAGGAAGGGGGTGTGGGTGCTGCGGAAAGTAGTGCAGGGAGGCTGGGGCATAGTGGCTATGTGTGGCGCATTCATGGGAGGGCGCCTAGGGAGGGGAGAGCTGGGAGAAGGTTCTAGGCTACGCGGGCTGGCTGGGGTGCGCATGTCCGGTTGGGGCTGGGAGCTGCTTGGGCACAACAAGGAGGTTCGACACATGCATGGGAGTGGGGTGCAATGCTGGTAGAAGGCGGGGAAGAGGCTCGGTTGGGCTGTTGCACAAGAAGTGGAGCAGGAGGGTGTAGGACACCCACATGGAAGACACCAAAAACAAAATAAAATAAAGAAGAAATAAGAAAGGAGGAGGGAGTAACCGTGTGGAAGGAGGAAAAGAGAAGAAGAAATAAAAAAAGGAAAAAGATAAAAAAGAATAATAAAATTAAAATAAAATAAAAGTAAAATCAAATAAAAATAAAAATAAACATAAATATTATTTTTATAAAAATAATAAAAATAAAAATAATCCTATTCCTAATGATAAAATAATAATAATAATTAAATTCATATCATTTTAATAATAATAAAATTAGTAGAAGGCCACACGGTTGCGTGGGCGAAGCCGCATGCGTTGCGCTCCGACCGTGCGTCCAATGACGTTGACCCAAAACAGACACTTTTTATCGAAAACTCAGAAACCTCATCCAAGACTCACCCTGGACCCCCACAAAAAAATTAAAGGTAGAAAAATATTTAAAATAAAATAAAAACGTGGGTCGGGGTGTGACAATTCTTCTCTCCATAAAGCATTCCATCCCTGGAAAGCCACGATACCATCTAGATGGTTGATCAACACTTAAGGATTTCACATAACACGATCCAACCTCTGAAAACATGGTCATTCCATCGACCACCAATGGGACATAACCCTATTGCCCAAAACAAATTACAAGAAGAGGGGAGGCTTGAATAGACTCCCCACAATAATAATTCAACTAGTATTTGGATAGGGCCTTCCTCAAGCTAAAAGAAACACACCAAGAACACTTAAACCACTCAGTCCTATCCGAAAGGAATAAGAGATGAACAGAAAAATCCGTACCAACCCAAAAAAGGAACAATTACTAACATTGGATGAGGGATAAATCCATCGCGCTCTTTGAGATAAGAGGATAATTACATGACCAAGGAACTACAACATACATACTAAACTGTCTCACCGCAGCAATAGAGACACAACATTAGCCAAAAATTTAAAATTCCCCAGGGGTTCCTGACTACACATCAGCTTCACTTTGAGGCTTTTTGGATAGTGTTTTGATGGATGAATCACGTTATGCCTCACAGTTTGGTTATGATAATCCCAATAAGAAGAATAAAAAATAAAGAACCAAATGTTGAAATAAAGGCACGCTGCCATTGAAAAACAGAGTTCAAAAAAAAATCCATGACATTCCCATACATGTCAAACCCAAAACAACACATGTACAACAACGATGATAAAATACCCCTTACACATGAAGGATACGTACAGAAGAAAATTTAAACAAAATCCCAACAACACATCACTTTTGAGAACATCCTCTATGACGCTTTCTATCGACGCCTTGACAAAAACACTGTAAGTGACCCAAACATCTGAAATCATGACATGGATTAAGAGTACTTGGGCATGAAGAATTCTTGTGACCCAGATTTCCACACTGATAACAAAGAAAGATCTCTCGCTCCTAAGATGTTGATGAAAGATCCTGAGGCCTTTTGATTCCATGACCTGCTCCATCGACTTTCGATTGCCTACTCATCTTCTCGTTGTAAGTCTCCCAACTACTCCAATGAATTGAAGGAGGGAGGACCACTTCGTGCACTTCCACCATTATGGTTTCGACATGAAAAGCATGTCTCACCACATTGGTAGATGAAGTTAGGTTGGATGCCGACACCTTCGACTGTAGATCCGGACGGAGACCTACCTCAAAGCGTCGAGCCATCAGGGAGTCATCTGTGGAATATGCTAAATTGTAACGGACTAGCTCCACAAAGAGCTGGAAATATTCCCACATGGATCTATTGCCCTGATGCAAAAAACACATCTCCATCCTCTTTCTCACCCTTTATTCTTCAGAGAAATACTAAAAATTGAATAAGGCCTTGAGAAACTCCCATGTAAGCTCTTGACAGGGCTTGTTCTGAGACTCTGTCTCCCACCACATCCACGGTGAACCTTAGATCATAAAAGTTGAAAACATGACCTTCAACGACTCGGGAAACTCAATGAGGTTAAATTCCCTTTCAATCTTCCGCATCCACTCCTCTGCTATGGAAGTGTCTTCTTGACCATAGAAGAGAGGTGGATCTAGCTTTCGAAACTCAAGCATAAAATCCTTAGGTTGATCAACCGCACTATGAACACCCATCGAAGATTCAATGGGATAACCACTGGACAAGGAAAAGTCAAAAATCCAATCCAGGACAATGCAATAAATAAAATACTCAAAATAAAACATTGTATATATGATAAGCTATAAACACAAGGAAACAAGTCATTATAACATCAAAACATTCCTTTTGATTTTTTTTAATTTAAAACAAGATTGGTGGGTAAAACCCTCACCATTGGTATTATTTAGAGTCTCATTCACATACATGTGTCTGTGCCCCCCCCCCCCCCCGGGCATCCATCCGCCATACTAGGAATCCATCCACACTCCCACATATCACTATGCATGTGAGCACCCCTAGGAACACCAAGGCCAATACAAAACAAATTCTTTTTTTTCTTTTTAAAACCAACTTTTCCAAATTCAAAATTTTTAGAATTCCGATGAGACCCAAAACAACTCAAATAGAGAACTAACCTCGGTAGGTGACTTGACCATATGGTTGGCGTCCATAAGCCAAACACGTCACCAACACAGAGAGTCTATTTGGACCACGCCCCTAGCTCCAAGTGGCTTTCCAGGTCATGTGGCTTAGGAGGACTACTAGTCAAACTCCCATTGTCATATCCCAATAACAAAAAACTCCATAAAAACCCAAAGAAACTAATTAAACCAGACTTCCCATGGAAACCCGAGGATCAGAATGAGCAAGTGTTCGCGATGCTCTTCCCGCACCTACCCCTCAAGTCTCGAAAATCCTACTCCATCTACCTTGACATCCAAAATAACAAAGATTGCTTTAAAAAGTGGTGTTTTCTAAGAGCCGGCCGCTCTGATACCATTTTTTTCATGAACCAACTCAGGTCGAACCTGAACCGATCACCCGATCCTATTCGTGACATGACCTGAGAGGTGTTCCTGATCCTCCTGGGATGGCAATAAGTGCCAGGGCATCAATAGAGGCCATGGGAATGATTTCTCCCAATATAAATAAATAAAGCTGCAAAAAATAATACAGAGTAGCACAGAATAAATAAACCAAGTAAAGTGACTAAACAAGACTGAAAGAATATAAAACAGACCAAACACGACATCTGAACTAACTTCGTGTGACCCCACGGGTCACCCTCCAAATCAACGGTCAAGCGTCACATAAGGTGAGCACACTCAAGCTGTAGCCTGCACAAACACTAAAACATAAAATAACTATAGGTGTGAGTATTAAAACACAGTATGCTAGCCCGATATCTATCCCCAATGCACTACCATTAAAATAAAAGAAATGTCCATTTTCAAGTTTGAACTATAATTTATAAAATTAAGGTTTTCTACATGCTACTCAAAAACAAAGTATGAGTCATTTCCTTTATTCATTTCTCAAAACGCACGTTATTCTTTTAGTGAGACATTAGCATTTTTCAAATGGGAAGTGATGATTACATTTTCAATTTGCACAAAAAGGGTAAAACACTTTTCTTTGAAAATAGTTTTCATAAGACACATTAAAACCATACATCACTTTCCAGTAAAAAACTAAACATTGAAACGCTACAGTAGTTACACAGCAAGGGCAAAGAAAAGAAAATATACAAGTACCATATTCATCAAAGTAAGTAACTGAAAGCCAACAGAAATGGGAGAACCTATGAGATCAAGAATAAAACAGAAGACACCAATACATGAGATGTCATCCTCGTAGACATGTCACACACGATGAAATCAAAACGCTCAATACATTGGACCATCCTTTCTCAATCAGAGTGAGGGAAAAATCCTATAGTAATAAAACAAATATGTCCACCTACTATGGGCCTCTAGTCATTACCATAACCTACTAGTGTGGGTTGGGAAAAAACCCATCAAGGTATTATTGAAGCATTTTTGAGGTGATTGTGTTTGTTGAAAAAGTGAGCCTCCATGTTGTGTTTGTTGACAAAGAAAACCATGAAATATATATTTGTTGAAAAAGGGGATTTCATGGTGGCATGTCGAGTTCAAGGGATTTTATTAACGATCCCTGAATGATTCAGGAACGTCGATAAAGGAATGGTCGATCTGAAGGTGGTTCAAAAAGAGCAGAGACAAGGTGGCACTGTTTTCCAATGTCATGGAGGCTTGGAAACTTGCGCGCCATATGTTTTTCAAGATCACAACATCAAAATATGGCAAAGGAAAAAGGGGCGCCCAAGTTTTGGGTTTAGTCACACAAGTGACTAGCGCAGGAGAGACTAGGGCTGTTTGACTTGCGTGTCAAGAGGAGACTTGCACACCGATGCTCAAGGTGTCCAAATGACAATAAATATAGGTTGAATCCTCGTCATTAAGTAGCGAGTTCAACAATTATAGAAATTCAAAGCTCTTGTCGTGCAGGTGTTGTGGTCGGGAATGTGGTGGTGTGGTCACACAATTATAAAGATAATCTAAAGTTGCGCACCCAAAGTGGGTTGGGAGAGAAAGGGTGTGAGTCACCCAAGATTAGAGTTGAAGAAGGAAGTGTCGCGTAGGTATTTTGTTGACAGTTGTGTTCCAGGATTTGAAGAAGCCCGACAATTTATAGTTGCACACCAAAATTTTTTTGTGTGTAAAAGGGTATGAGTCGCGCAAGTTTGAATTTGAAGAAGTAAGTGTCGCGTAATTGGTTGAGGTGAACTTGCACACCAACATGGAGAAGTGTGCTACGTATGAAAGAAGAGCACCAGGTATGGTAGAAGCATGCCAGTCATTTTAGGGAAGTACGAAAGCTGGAAGATTACCTGATACCTTCGGTGCAATGTGAGATTCATCTACAGGTGAAATTTGGACTTCAACAGAGCATCTACATACGACAGAGGATGTATTCATTGGTGATAATGATGAGAACTATAGGTCTATAATCTGTTAGTGGATCATTTCCAAAGTAGTGAGCAAAGGAAGAGGAAGAAGGTGATCCTCTCCACTGGCAACAATCCAGAGTGAGAGAAATAGGGAGTGACCCTTGGGAAAGTAGTGAGCTGACCCTAAACATTGTAATGGCAGTGAGCCTCGGAATAGAAGTGATATATCTAGAACTTTGTAAACAGCAGTGCACATTTAGAGGATTTGGAACATCGGCACATCATCGGTCTATGCTCCTTGAATGTAGCCCAGTGATGGTGAACCAAGTAAAAATCGTTGTGTCCTGTGCATGCTTTAGTTTTTGTTTATACATTTTTGCAGGAAAGAGAGAGAAGAGAGTCTTGCTTAACAGCGAGACAAGATCAATAGGGGAAATTGTTTAAATCTGTCTTACCCTGATTCACCCCCCCTCTGAGGGTATCATACCTAGTAAACCTAATAATTGGTATCAGAGGGAAAGGTTTAAATCAGTGGTTCTCTCTCTAATAGAGGTCACCAATCATAAAGGGATTCTGATCTTCGACGGGAAAAATTTTTGGCTATGGAAGAATTGGATGCAAAACAACTTCTGATCATTTGGAATAGATGTATTCACATCAGTAATGCATGGTATAAAAGCTGACATAAACAGTGGGGCTTTATCAGAATCCGAAAAAATAGAATTGGATTCTAACGCCAAGGGAATAAATGCTTTAGGGGTAGCCCTATCCAATGCTATCTATACAAAGGAGATGTCATGTAAAACATCAAATGCCATGTGGGAAAAGATTTTGAATATATATGAAGGATATACAAAGGTCAGAGAGGAAAAGATACAAGTACTATGGAATAAGTATAAAGATCTGAAAATGAACCAGAATGAGTCCGCTGATGCATTCTTTGACAAGGTAAATATTGTTGTGGAAGATATGCAAGGTCTTGGAGAATTTATTGGAGACATAAAGATCGTAAAGAGAATCTTGAGTAAACTTCCACCTTGGTTCAATCCAAAAGTTTTAGTACTTGATGATAAAGATCCAAAAGAGCTGACACTGGAAAAGTTTCACAGTACCATGGTTGAATATGAAATGAGGAACGATGATAATGAGGCTGTGGAAAATGGGAAATAAAAAGAGGTGGCATTTAAGGCCATGGAGAATATCACCATTGAAGATTATGAGGAATAATAAGAGACATATGAGGTAATGTCATTCCTTTCCTCAAATCTTCAAATAGGAAAAGTAATGTTCAAAGGGAAACTTCCACTTGCTTGCTTTAGATGTGGAAAAGTTGGTCATATTCCCAAAAGGTTCCCCAATAATTTTCAAGAAGAAAATGATGAAGATGAAGTTGAAATTACAAAGAATAAATCTCCAGCCTATGTGAAAGGGAAGAAGCAGTTCAAGAGAAATTTCTTCAAGAAGAAGAATCTTCTTTCACAAGAAATAGACAGTTCTGATGAGTCTGAGTTTGAATAGTTTGAGGAGATTGAAAATTGTAAAGATCACGGAGAAAATGCAATGGTGGGTGTTTTCGGTAGTGCTCAAGAAAAGGAAAAATCCAACGCTTATGAAGAAGAAGAATAAATTGAAGGTAGAGTTGAAATGGAAGCTGAATTAAAAGTATCTCTTGAAGAGAAAGATGTTTGGTGATCAAAAACAATGAAATCCAACAAGGTGGTACATGATTCCAAACTCCACATGCAACAGTAGGAAGAAGAGAAGTCTGATCTAGTGAAAGAAATCGAAAACCTTAAGTCTTCTAGGACAGGGATCTTAGAAAAGGATGATGAGCAGAAGATCAAGATTGAAGAAAAGATAAGGGAGATCAACGGCTTGAATAGAAAAGTGAAAGATCAAGTCAAGTGTATTGAAGAACATGAAGAAGAAGTGGTCAGTCTGCAAAGAAAAATAAAGGGTCAAGAAAAACTCTTGACCCCCAATGTGATATCAGGAAATCAGGTCATTCAGAAGATAGAAAAGATGAAATAGAAGGCTAGTAGTTTAGAAGGAAAGAAGCAGCAATCGAGTTTAGATGATAAGGCTGAATTTGGGCTTGATCTAAAACAAAAAGCTATAAATATTGATGTCAGACTACAAGCACCCATTCTCATATTGAAGGGTGATTTGGGCAAAAAACGGAATTAGAATATTCAATGATCACAACGGGAAACTAGCAGTGTAAAAGTGACACAATGAAATGAACCTTATATTAAGTGTTATTGTTGTGGAAAGATGGGACATTCACACTATGTGTGTTCCATAGACAAGAGATATCGAAGGGCACAAGAACAGAGGTGGTAGCCAAACAGAGAACGGTTCTCTAGAACATGTTTTGAAGGAAACTATTTTTGGTGTGGAGGATTTGGGCACATGGCCAAATACTGTACATCGACCATACAGAATAATGTGCTCAAGAAGAACCAAAATGTTCACAAGCAGCAGATCAATGAACCAACAGATGTGTTGAAAATGAAAAATCGATTTTCAGCTTTACAAGATGATTTTTGTCCATCATATTCTGACAAGGATCAGAAGTATCTCTCTTTGTCGAGTGTGAGTAAAAAAATATTGTCCAAGAAGAAGAGAGAAGATAAGGCAGTGGTTGTTGAAATTGCCCGAAAATCATCATACTGTACTAGTGTTTGGATCCTTGACAGCGGTTGCACGTCTCACATGATAGGTAATAAGAATCTTGTTATAGGAATAAAATATGAAAAAGAAGGAGTTGTCGAGTTTGGAAATGATGAAGGCCTAAAGATTTTCAGCTCAGGAAAGGCCAGGTTTGGGGGTAAAGAAATAAGATGTGTTGATGTGTTGGTAGTAGAAGCCCACAGTCACAATCTGTTCAGCGTAAGTCAACTATGAGACTCGGGACATTCTATAAGGTTTACTAAGAAGATTTGCATCATCAAAGAAAGAGATGGTGTAGTGGTTCTACATGGAAAAATAACAAAGGGAAATCTCTACCTTGTAAGTAGAGAAGATGATATGTGCTTTTTATCCACAGATGAAGATAAAAAATTGTGGCATAAACGACTTGGTTATCTATGTCAACCATCTCTAGAAGATATGTTAAAGTGTTAATTATCAAGAAACCTCTCTAAGTTATCATGTGATCGTACACATATGTGGGAACCCTATCAACAAGGGAAGATGATCAGAAAGACATATAAAGGGAAGGAAAAGAAGTCGACATGAGTGATTGAATTGGTGCATGCTGAGTTCTGTGGACTTATTTCACTAAGATCCATTGACAAGAATAGGTATTACATTCTTTTCATTTATGAATATAGCAGAATGGCATGGGTATTTGTTATTTCACATAATTCAGATGTGTTCAGCTGCATAAAACAGTACCGGGGGGAGTGTGAAAGGATACTTGGACAAATTTTTTTGAAGATTCGTACTGACAATGGTACGGAATTCACAAACAGTCAGGTGTAAGGCTACCTTGAGAAACATGTGATAAGGAATCAAGTATCCTCAGTAAGAACTCCCCAACAGAATGGAGAGGTAAAAAGAAGAAATCAGATAATCAACAACATGACCAGAACAATGCTTATAGAAAAAGACCTACCAGAGAAGTTTTGGAAGGAAGCAGTATTGGAATATGTCTACATTTCTAACAAGGCTCTGTTTTGTCCGAAGGAAGGAAATAATACATATGAAATGTGGTACGAAAAGAAGCCAAACGGGAAATACTTTCAAATATTTGGAAGTAAGTGCTTCATTCTCAATAAAGAAAAGCATAGGAAGTTTGAATCACGTGGAGATGAGGGAATAATTCTGGGCTACCCAGGAAAAAGAAAAGCATAAAAATGCTTTAACAAGAGGTTGGTAAAAGTAGTTGAGAGATATTATGTCACTATTGTGGAAAATGAAGAGAATTTTCAATAGCACAGTGAACAATTTCTTGATGAATTGGATGAAGAGGAAGGTAACGCATGAGGAGCATAAGTGGAAGATGCTGACTCAGAAGAAGACACTGATGATGAAAAAGAAAGTTTCAAGTCTTTGTCTGCAAGGAAGCCAAAGAGTCGAGCTGAAATTGATAGGAATAATATCATTGGTGATCAGACAGCTCGAGTTCAGACAAGAATAATGAAGTCACTACATCAGTCATCTTTATTTCTCAGGTAGAGTCTAAATTCTTTTCTGATGTAGCTGAAGATAAAAACTGGGTGCATGCAATGAATGAAGATCTTGATCATATTGAGAGGAACCAGATGTGGGAGATTGATTCGAGACCAGCAGATAAGAATGTCATCAGGGCTAAATGGGTCTATCGCAACCAGATGAATAAAGATTGCACAGTGGTTCGAAAAAAAACACGACTAATGTGAAAAGGATACTCCCAGATAGACGGAAATAGATGTAGATGAGACATTTGCACCAGTTTCAAGGCTATATACAATCAGATTATTCATATACACTACAGTGAAACAAAAGTTCCAAAGTGTTCCAGATGTATATCAAATCTGTATTCTGGAATGGGGTCCTGGAGGAGGAAGTTTATATTGAGCAACCAAATGGTTTTATCATTCATGAGGATGAGAACAAGGTTTTCAAACTGAAGAAGGCATTGTATGGGATGAAACAAGCACCAAGGGCATGGTATTCAAGGCATGATCAGTATTTGAAGAAGCTTTGTTTCTAGTGTGGGGGAGTTGATTACAATCTCTATTTCAGCAATGACGGTAATCAAAGGATGATGGTGTTGGGCTATGTCGATGAAATAGTATTTGGAAGATCAGATGAAGCGTAGTGCAGATATTTTTCTGAATTCATTAAAAGTGAGTTTGAAATGTCAATGATTGGAGAGCTAACATTTTTCCTTGGTCTATAGGTGACACAAGAAAGAAATGGAACATTCATTTCTCAATAAAAATATGCCAAGGAGGTTTTGAAAAGGTTTGGAATGGAAAATTCCAAGGAGATGAAGACTCCAGTTGTTACCCGAATGAAACTGTCTAAAGATGCAGATGAAAAGGTAGTTAATATCACAAAATACAGGATAATTATTGGAAGTTTGTTGTACTTGACCGCAATAAGACCTGACATTGTATTCACCACATGCCAAGTAGCAAGATATCAGAGTAAATCCAAGTAAAGCCACATGCTTGTAGTGAAAAGGATACTTCGTTATATCAAGGGCATGGTGGATTTCAGCTTGAAATATGATGACAAATTTTAGACAGAGTTATTGGGATATACTGATGCAGACTGGGCCGGTTCAGCAGATGATAGTAAATCAACATCAGGTGGTGCTTTCTATCTTTGTTGATTGTTTATTTCTTGGATAAGTAAGAAGCAAGATATCATTTCATTGAGCACCGCGGAGGATGAGTATATTGCGGCCACTCAAGCATGCACACAGTTATTGTGGGTGAAGCAATAGCTTGATGACATGGGAGTTGAAGTGACGTCTCCGATTGGAATCCAGTTCGATAGCTCAAGTGCTATAAATCTTAGAAAAAATACCATCCATCATGAAAGGAAAAAGGAAATTGAGATAAAGTATAATTTTATCAAGGAGAAAGTTGAGCAGAGAATCATAAAGTTGGAGTATGTGCCTACAAGACTAGTGGTTGTAGACATTCTAACAAAGGCCTTACCCAAGGAAGCTTTGGAGAGCCATCAACTGGCTCTGGGAGTTCAGTCGAATCACCGCACTTGAAAAAGTGTGTATGTGCCTCCCCCCCTCTCCCCGAGGTATGATGTGTTTTTCCCTCATGTGTTGATTTGTGTTCTCTACTCTGTTAAAAACTGCAGAGGAGTGACCTTTGGGTTAATTGACAAAGGGGGAGAAAATAGTGATTGTTCAAGGGGGGAGACAATGTGGATATTTTAGAAATCATGAACGATACGGGGATAATCTGATAGGTGGATCATGTGGAGCATCCAGATAGGGGGAGTTGAATCTCGTTCAATGTTTTTAGCCAGAGATTAGTTTGGAAAACACATGCAATAGTGATGAAGAGGATTTTCAGCTGACAATTGTTAAAACTGTGAGTAGAGAGGGAGAGTAACAAATCTGACGATGCTAGAAGTGATCAATCAATGAATATATATCACGACAGCTGAGGATCGCGATAAAAGTAGAAGAGTGGTGTTGGAATGCAGTAAGAATATTTCCAAAAATTGGTTTCAGTTTGGTATCAATAGTGGGTGTTAGAGTTGAAGTGATTCATTGATGAACATTTCATTTAATCTAGTTTCTCACTTCAAGCATTGCTCATGTGGTCTTAGAGTATGTGTTGAGTAAATCCTTGATCGCTATTAGAATCGCAACAGGCGAATGGTGGCTGAAGAATTAACGATTTATCTTTTTATGTAGGAGTTGTCATCAATCCCAAAGGGGGAGATCGTTGGGAAAAAATACTTCATGGTATTATTGAAGCATTTTCGAGGTGATTGTGTTTGTTGACAAAGTGGGCCTTCGTGTTGTGTTTGTTGACAAAGAAAACCATTACATACAAATTTGATGACAAAGGGGATTTCATTATGGAATTTTGAGTTCAAGGGATGTTATTAACAATCCATGATTGATTTAGGAACTTCGAAAAAGGAATGATCGATCTGGAGGTGGTTAAAAAAGAGCAATGACAAGGTGGCGCTGTTTTCCAGTGTTTTCCAAATTTTTGGACATCAAAATCGACAAATAGAGAAAAGTGTTTTTTAAAAGGTACGTGTAAGACGGTGTCATGGAGGCTTGGAAACTTGCGTGCCATATGTTTTTCAATATCAGAACATCAAAATATGGAAAAGGAAAAAAGGGACGCCCATGTTTTGGGTTTGGTAGCGCAAGTGAGTAGCGCGGCAGAGACTAGGGCGGCTGGACTAGCGCGCCAAGAGGATACTTGCGCACGGGCACTCAGGGTGTCCAAATGCCTAAAAATAGAGGTCGACCCCACCTCATTCAGTAGTGAGTTTAAATTCAAAGCTCCCATCACACATGTATTGTGATCACGCAATTGGTGGTGTGGTCGCGCAAGTATAAATATAATCAGAAGTTGCGCGCCAGTTGATAGTTGCACGCCCAAAGTGGTTTGGGCGAGAAAGGATGTGAGTAGCCCATGTTTAGAGTTGAAGAAGGGGGTGTCACGCAGTGGGTTAGGTGACACTTGTGTGCTAGGCTTTGAAGAAGCGCGACAGTTGATAGTTTCATGCCAAAATTGATTTGGGAATAAAAGGTTGTGAGTTGTGCAAGTTTGTAGTTGAAGAAGTAAGTGTCATGCAAGTGGTTGAGGTGAACTTGTGCACTGGCTTGTCAAAGCATGATAGTATTGGGAGAAGCGCACTAGGTATGGTAGAAGCACGCCAGTCATTTTAGGGCTGTGCAAAAGATGGAAGATTTCCAGATACCTTCGGTGCAAAGTGAGATTCATCTACAGGTGAAAGTTGGACTTCAACAGAGCAACTATATACAACAGAGGATCTATTCATTAGTGATAATGAAGAGACCTAAAGGTCTATAAACTATGAATGGATCCTTTTTAGAGCAGTGAGAAACGGAAGAGGAAGAAGGTGATCCTCTCCACCGGCAGTGAGCCAGAGAGAGAAATAGGGAGTGACCCTTGGGAAAGTAGTGAGATGACCCTAAACATTGAAAATGAAATGAGCTTGGAAATAGAAGTGATCTATCCTGATCATTGTAAATAGAAGTGCACTTTTAGTGGATTTGGTACATCGACACATCGCCGGTTAATGCTCCTTGGGCGTGTCCTAGTGAGGGTGAACCAAGTAAAAATCGTTGTGTCATGTGCATGCTTTAGTATTTTTTTATACTTTTCTGCTGGAAAGAGAGATAAGAGAGTATTTCTTAACATCAAGACAAGATCAATATGGGTAGTTGTTTAAATATGTCTTACCTAAATTTACCCCCCCTCTCAGGGTATCTTACCTAGTGAACCTAACCCACTCATTCTTAGAATATTATCTCAATATGCCAGATTACCATGTCTCAACTATTTGAAAAGGTGGTGAGCCGACCGATGCCAGACAAGCATCCAATCACACACACACACACACACACACATATATATATATATATAATAATGCACAACAGGCATCACCCCAATCCACTCTATTGGACACCCTCTTTCCTTTAAACTAATCGAGCGCCTGGGAGCCTCTAAGAATGGACTCCAAAACAATCAGTCACAGTCAAGGAAGAAGAGTTATCTTAGGAGGGTTTTCATCAAAACAATTTCATCATTTTCTGTAAGGTTCCAAATAGTCATTAAACACATTTCGAAATCACCACTTAAAAAATAACCCAAAACTAGTTTGAAACCCTTTTAAAGAACCCCAACATGTTACTTCACAAGATTCCAATATCCTTATAAATACCAAACCAAACCATTTTATTTTTTCAAATAAACCGTAAGAGAAAACCAGGAAACTTATCAACAAAAAATGAAATATTTAATTAAAGGAAACATAAATTTTTAAAAAGGGTGATTTATTACCGACACATGAATTAAAAATATTTTGCACAGAAATAGGGCGAAAAAAGAAGGAAATAGATGCAACTTAAATTTTAAAATAAGTTCAATGAGAAATCCTACCTCAGGACCAAGGTGTGATGACGACGCAAGCTCGGAAACAAAGTGCGACGATTGCAGTCACTCGGAAATGCCCTGCGCGGATCCTAAAAAGTCAAATCGACCAAAAAACATTTAATGAAAAGAAACCCTAATCAAACCGAGGTGTATATATATATATATATGTATAAGTGATATTATCACTAGAAGGAGCGATGCACTGGTAGGGAATCATGCTGGCAGAGGCGATGCACAGGAGGAGGGCAGGTCGGAGGAGGTTCACCAGTGTTGCGTGCAACGGTCAGAGGAGGTTTGTGTGGCTAAAAGTGGGCCGACCAGGGAGGTGGGTATCCGAGAAAGAGAGCAGGTTAGCTGGAGAGGTTATGACTGCTAATGACGGGAGGTCCCTCCCCACCGGGAGGCCTCACCGGAGGAGGGAAGGTCGGTCGGGGGTGCTGCGCACCGAGTAGGGGGGTCGTGCGCTGTGGGTGTGAGGAAGAAGGGCTGCAAGGTAGGGGTGAGGGTCGCGGTGAGGGTGGTATGGAATCGCTAGATAGGAAGGGGGTGTGGGTTGTGCGGAAAGTAGCGCAGGGAGGCCAGGGCGCAGCGGTTCCGTACGACACATGTAGGGGAGGGCGCCAGGAGAGAAGATAGCTGGGCAGAGGTGCTGGGTTGCGCGGGCTGGCCGGGGTGCACAGGTCCATCTGGGGTGGTGAGCTGCTCTAGCACAAAAAGGAGTGTTGGTACATGCAGGGAAGAGGGGTGCAATGCTGGCAGCAGGTGGAGAGGAGTCCATGTTGGGATGCTGTGCAAGAGGAGGAGCAGGAGGGTGGGGGATACCCATGCGGAGGACACCAAAAACCAAATAAAAGAAAGAAGAAATAAGAAAGGAGGAGGGAGAAGCTTCCTGGAAGGAGGAAAAGAGAAGAATAAAGAAAGAAAGGAAAAAATATAAAAATAAGAAATTAAAAATAAAAATAAAATAAAAGTTAAAGCAAAGAAAAATAATAAAAATAATAATAATAATAATGATAATGATAAAAATAAAAATAAAAATAATCTTAATAATAATCTTAATTAATAAATAATAAGAATAATTGAATTCATATCATTTAAATAATAATAAAATTAACGAAAGTCCACGTAGTTACAGGGGCGAAGCCACGCGGCGTCGCGCTCCACCCGTGCATCCAACGACGTCGTCCCAAAACATGTGCATTTTATCGAAAACTCAAAAACCCTATTCGGGACTCACCCCGGACCCCCGAAAAAAAAATAAAAAGGTAGAAAAATAATTAAAATAAAATAAAAACATGGGTCGGTGTGTGAAAATTAATTTAACAACTGGGTCTCGTTAACAGTACAGAAACCCCACCATAACATGGTCGTCAGGTCCTGGCCCGCCAGGTACCACCAGTTGCCTTGAAAACACATGGTATCCACCCTGGGGCCCACCCACATGTCAGCATAGGTCATCTGACTAATGACAGTCCCCACAGGCCAACACATGTCCTTTCCAGTGTGTTTTTTCTTCACTCACACACACCCTGGGAAACATCCTAGAAGATCACCCATTCTAATCACTACTCCAGGCCAAGCAAGCGTAACTATGGATTTCTAATCATCCAGGATCTTGAAAAGGAAGGTGAACCTTGTTGACATGAGTCATATCATTTAGTCATTTAACCCTTTATCATTCTTGGGAGTTATAATCACCCCCTTAAGAGCACAACATCATCGTTGTGGGCCATACATCTCAACCCAGGCAGTGTACTGCACTTAAGGCTGGGTTCCTCCTCTAATACCACTAGTTTCCCCGCAGATACATGGTCTCCACCCTGGGCCCACCCACGTGTCAGTACATGTCATCATACTAATGACAGTCCCCACATGCCAACACATGTCATTTCCAGTGTGTTTTGTCCTCACTTACACAAACCCTGGGAAACTTCATAGAAGGTCACCCATCCTAATCACTACTCCAGGACAAGAACACTTAACTATGGAGTTCTAATCAGACAGGCTCTTGAAAAGGAAGGTTCACCTTGTTTACATGAGTCATATAATTTATTCATTTAACCCTTTCTCAATTGGGGGTGTTACAATCACCCCCTTTAGAGCACAACGTCCTCGTTGTGGGCCCTACATCTCAACCCAGGCAGTGCAATACACTTAAGGATGGGATCCTCCTCTGATTCCAAATGTAACAAATGGGTCCCGGTGACAGCACACACACCCCACCATAACATGGTCGTAGGGTCTGGGCCTTCCAGGTACCACCAGTTTCCCCACAAACACATGGTCTCCTCCCTTGGCCCCACCCACATGTCAGCCCGGGTCATTTAACCCTTTATCATTTGAAGGTGTTACAATCATCCCCTTTAGAGAACAACGTCCTCATTATGGTCCCTACATCTCAACCCAGGCAGTACACTGCACTTTAATATGGGTTCCTCCTCTGATACCAAATGTAACAACTGGGTCTCGTTAATAGCACAGAAACCCTGACATAACATGGTTGTCAGGTCCTGGCCTGTAGGTACCACATGTTACCCCGCAGACACATGGTATCCACCCTGGGGCCCACCCACATGTCATCATGGGTTATCTGACTAATGAATGTCCCCATAGGCCAACACATGTCCTTTCTAGTGTGTCTTGTTCTCACTCGCACACACCCTGGGAAACATCCCAGAAAGTCACCTATCCAGATCACTACTCTAGGCCAAGCACGGTTAACTATAGAGTTATAATCATAAAGGATCCTGAAAATGAAGGTGCACCTTGTTGACATGAGTCATAACATTTATTCATTTAACCATTTATCATTCAGGGGTGTTACAGGTGGCTTCGCTATTGACTCCACTTTATAAAAACTAGTGGTTTGGGTTGAAATTAATTTGTTTTTATTGGAATTAATTAGGAATATTATGTGTGAAATCATGGTGAAAACCCATTGGGTGAATATTTCGAAATTTTTGGGAGAAATGGGATATTAGAGAAAGAGGTGTTTGTTGAGTGATTTTAAAATGTAGATTTTAAATTTTTTTCTTGGTTTATATAATGAAAATGGTTTTTTTAAAGTGGTTTTCAATAAAATGTGGTTTTATTTGAATGGGATGTGGTATGGAAAATGGTAGAAGGTTGTTTTCAATAAATGAGTGATTTTTTTAAGTGAATTGGCTTGTGTTGGAAATAGTTGTGTTCTTATTGTGTGGCATTTGTGCTTTATGTTTGTTGGTTGATTGAGTGTTATGGATTGTATTGATTATTTGGAAGTGGGTGGGAAGTAACACTATAAAAGGTTATGGGGAGTGGATGGAAGAGCCACCAATAATGGTTAATGGTTATGAAGAACGACTAGTTGGAAATGTAGTGAATGGGTTGGATAGAAGTTCCATCATTTTGGTTTCCTTATTGTGTGTTGCTTACAAGATGGAATTCGTCGAGATAATGTGTGATGAGGGTATGGATTGTGGAATATTTGTTGTTTTCCCTTGTTTTATATGTCTTGGTAAGGGTATGTTTGTCTTGTGATATGGTTGCACCATTTAATGTTTTATATAATATTATTTGTATGAATGTTCTAATGGTTCTTTCCTAGTGTCTTGTATAGGGAAGTCATTTTGGAAAATATTACTGAGTATTATTACTCGCCCCTTCTTTTTCACTTGGGTGCTTTAGAGATGTTATATTCCAGAACATAGGTAAGGGTAATGAATCTCATTTTTTATAGTGGGTAAAAATTATGCTATGGTGATGTTGTTGTGATTGAAGCAAGGAGATTGTTTTTGAGCCATAGATGGTGTCCTAGTTCTTTGGGGTCTTGTTGTGTAGTCTTCCGCTTGGTACTCTAATATTTTCTTTTGTTGTATTGGTTGTTGGGAATTATTATGGATTAGTTGGTTGCCTTTTGGTAATGTATGGGTTGGGTTTATTTTTATCATGCATCATGTGGTTTGGTGATATTGGCTTGTTTGATTGGTTGATTTTATCTTAAAGGAAAATCGTTACCCAATGATTCTTGAATCCCTTGGCATTTATTTCCAGTCTTTTTTACTCTAGGAACATCGCATAAGGCCAAGTAGCATTCCTGTTCCCTCTCAAGCCAATCGGATGGTGCAGGATGTTACAGAAAATAACCAAAAATATAATTCTAAATTATAGGATGAAAATTATATATGTATTTAATAGATAACATAAGGATATGTATGTTTCAGATGGGGTGGTGGATATGTCCTTTTATAATTGAGTTTGAGTGGCATAGTTTGCAAATTTTTATTACATAATGTTTAAGTAAGGTCATTTTTAATTGAAAAGTGGTCCCATGAGAGGAATAAAGAAATGTGGCTCTATATTATGAATTTAACCATTTACATAAATTTTTCCAATAAGTGCCTAAAAATGAAAATTAAATCTTAGGGAGGGTAATTTTTAAATAAAATCTTCCCCATCAGTGCCTTGAATAGAAATATACCATTAAATATAATTTTACTATGATGCTTAAAAATTTGAAATTAATTTAATCAAATTATAATTATAAACATGATACATATGATTTCTAAATGAAAATGTAAAATATCTACAAATGTTTTTTGTAAGATAACTTTTCAAATATATTAAGTGTTCTTCACATCAATTACTAATTTAAGGAGTTTAAATATATATTTTTTACACATTGTAACATTAATTTTTTTCTATAATCCAGTAAAATATTATTAATTTAGTTTAATATGAGAAATATATAAACACTTATTAAAAAAATCTTTGATAAAAATATTTATTTTTAGAGTTCAATGATTTTAATCAAATCCCATAAAAATTATATATCTTCTAGAAATTAAATATAACAAATAAATTTATTATTTTAATCAATACTTGAGTTTTAAACACATGAAATAAATCATTAACAATAAAAAAAAATTGAAAAAAAATCCTATTATTATAAAAAAATATTTTAATTATTTGTTTTAATTTGATTCAAGAATAAATTATTATTTGGGAATTATGATACATTTAATTTGTTACTAATAATTAAAAAACATCCATGTAACTGTTAGATAACATTATATACAATGACCATATATCCAATTTCCATATGTATAATAGTCATATGACCACTGATAGTATGACAATATGTCAAAAAACCAAATAATTAAAAATTATATTATATATTTTTTAAATATCCCTATATACATATCTAGAACCATCAAACCTATTCATTTAATTCATTCTAAAAATTTATGTTGTAATTATAATGTTTTTCCTTATTCCTATTATTATAATTGGAGGTATGATCATCAATAAAAACCATGGGGTTAATGATTTCATTTTCATGATATTTTTATTTACATGTGGTTTTATTCCAATCATAGTTTTCATAATAAAGTTTCGTATTCCATTATCATAATATTTTAAATTATATCATTCATTAAAACATTTTATCAAAATATAATAATCAGGGTTAATTTTAGTTTGGGTTTTGTGTGAATCAAGATATTCAATAAGCCCATGGATGGAAAATTAAGGTTGCTACATTTTACACCCATAAATGAATTCCACCGTTGAAATTAAATTACTCTAATGAAAACAAATGAGGGTTCTTTTTTCATATTTCAACTTTTGGTTCTCATATTGCTTGCTCAGACTTATAATTCCTCCAAAAAATATTAAATAGTTGAGTGTTCTTGTTTCTTAGTACCTATTCTCTATAAACAATAATTTATATATGCTTATCCATGTATGGGGGATCATGTTCCAATTGTATTACCTCTGGTTTTAGTATATATTATGGGTCAGTTATGCAATTCATAGTGGTTACTTGGAACTTCAATATAATAATCTATCATTGTTATACGTTAATGATTTTTTATGGGTAAAATATATCTATAGGTTAACTTTCCATTTAACTCAAATATCAAAACCCTCTTCAGTGTTGATATTAGAAGGAATACCTTGACTCTAACTTAAAACTCCAAATATTTCTAATGATTAATAGTGTATCTCTTCTATTGATTTTTTCAAATTTAATTTTTCACTTAATTGTTAGAATCTTATCTAATATTTCTTGAGAATGATATGGTCCAGTATGTTATTTATTCTCTCAAACTCCATCACAACTTCAAAAACTATTCTCATTAAAATAATCACAAAGTATTTTTTGAATAATTTAGTGTAAATTTTTTTATATGATAACTCTACTAGGAAAAGGTGTTGATAAAAAATACTTTTAAATCCATTGAATAGTATCTCCACATATCATACAGATTTTTAATAGTATTTTTTGATTGATCATCAGTATGATTAGTTTAAGAAGTGTTAAATATCAACTCTATATCAAATTATTATTGAATAATTTTCCAAAAAAATGAGGTTATCCTTGGATATTGGCTAGATAAAATTTAGAGTAGTAATCCATGAATCCTTACTAATTAATTTATGTATATTAAGTAAATTTGATAAATAGATAAATATTATTTAACAGAAATGTAATTTTCTAGTTTTAAAAGGTGTTCAACTATAAATGAAACCGAATTATAACCATTAGAAGTCATGAGAAGTCTTATAATGAAATTCATGCCAATTTTTTTCAATTTCCATATGGGTAAGAATAATGGATTCCTCATCCCACTTATACTATTAAAATTCATCTTTAACATTTTGAAATACCATTCACCATGATATATATATTTTAAAAAATCCTGTTATCCCATTGGAAATGATCCTTGATATTACTATACATATTTGTTCTTTTAGGATGAATATATAATGATGACCTATTTTTATAATCCAATACATCATTATTCAATATGATTATTGAAGGGACACATATTAAATTCTTGAATATTATAATTAAATTATTTTCAATGTCAAGATCTACAATATTTCTTAGAATTTTTAGCTCTATAAACTCCTTTTCACCTCCTTGATCATCACATGGGTAGATCATTGATAAATCACTTTGTGAATAAAAAATTTTCACCATCCCTTAGTGATTTAAAGGTTTATACTTTTCAAATCCATGATAATTTGATCTCATTTAATCCTCATCATGGATAAGGTAGCATGATCATTCCTACTGAGAGCTCCATTCACCTTTCTTTCCTTGCTAGGGTAGTGATTTATTAATTAGTAATAGTAATTAATAAGCTCCAAAAATATCATTTGGAACATGTTATTATACTTTTGTGTGAATATATACTTTTAACATTTGTATCATTATAAATATTTCACTTTTTAACATAGAGATAATACCACAATATAATTAATTAAAACATTATATCTTATATCACTATATCATGAATCAAATAATTTTTCTCATGGATATTTAATTATCATGAGTAATAATATACCACTATGTCATTCTCATGTGGATGTGTCCTAATTCATTCTTTGATTCATCATTCTATATTGAAAACCCTTCCTCAAAATAATTACCAACCTTTTATTATAGTTTCTAGATCTATATCATTAATTAGATAATTTTTTAAATGGAGCATTAATTATCATGAGGCATAAGCTACCATTATGTAATATTTTATGAGGACATGAAAATATTCATTCATTAATTCATATCTATATATCAAAAACCCTTCTTCACTATAGGATAGTTTGAGTACATGTGTAGTGACCCACATTTTTATATGATCCATGAAATTGTCTTGAAATTTATCCATCCAGAGGAACTTAACATCTTTACGAGTTAACTTGGTTAGTGGATTTTACAATCGGGATTTGTTTTTCAAAATTCATTAATAATTTCAAGAAAATCAAAGGAAAATATAGATTTACTTTCATTTGTTGGTTTAATACATTCTTTAATCCCTTCAATATTTTATATATTCAAATATATACCATTTAGGATGATTTTAAGTCCCAAAATTATACTTTATATATCCTGAATACACACATTCTATATTTGGAAAATAGTTTCTCCTTTATCAAGGCCTTTTATATAATCCTTAAATGATCATCATTCTATTCAATGCTATTAGAATATAAAAATATATCCACTATAAATATTACCAAAAATTGATAGTGGTAATATCTAAAGAATCTATTCATCTTATCTATGAAGATATAAAGAGGAATTTTTAAGACATAATCAAATCACTATGAATCCATATTATTTTTATCATGTGGGAAAGGATTCAATTGGTACATCTTGTCTTTGAACCCATAATTGATGATATCCATATCAAAGGCCAATATTTAATAATTATTAATCCCCTCACAATTGATCAAAAAATTCATCAATACAGGGTAGAAGATACTTGTTCATAATCATGGTCTTGTTAATTTCATGATAATAATTATAGATGGTCATTTATTCATCTTTCAATATAACAAATATAATGTATTCGCATCATTGTGATGCACTTTGTAATATAAAACCATTATCAAGGTTCTATTCTAGTTATTTATTTAAATATTATAGCTCAATTAGATCTATTATATTAGGAATATTTGATATATTCATAGAAATTTTTATCATTTCTTTGGAAGAAAAATTAAATGGGGGATAAGACACAGAAACTATTTTTGGAAACATTAATGTATTCATTCACAAACATTGTATCCCTAATATTTATTTTCTCCCCAACAATTGGTCTAAGGAACCCACATTATTTAGTATAAATAACTATATAATGGAAGAATTCTCTATATAGAGGTAATATTCAACATTTTAGTGGTAGAAAATCATAGGTTGATTTGGTTTATGAAACATGACTTCTCTATTCTGAAAATTAACATGGGTTATATGAAGATATATCTAATCCCTGCCCAAAATCACACCAAATTCAACTAAATAGAGAATAATAATATTTTTGGAATAACAAACCCTTAAATTTTTATTGGAGAGGAGGTATAGATTTGGGATGAAATCATCACACCACTAAGAGTTTCCACTCAAAATTCAATATCTAATCATTGAGGAGGTGAATTTATTCTCTTATAAAACTTCATATATATGAATGTGTGGTTAGAAATAGAATAAAGTAAGAAATATTTAGTAATTCATTTATATAACCCAGATATGAAATTGTGATTTTATATGATTTCCTTTTACCCCATTGATTTGGAGGTTTTTTAAGTTGCTTGTAATCATCAGACCTTTTATTAGTGCACTTGTTATCATAATTTCTATAATCATTACAATTAAACCATTGAAATGTGGGTGTTGAATTTGGATAATCTTTCTCTTTATCCATTTAATCAGTTGCCCTCTCTATATATATTCAATATTCTTGTTATTAATTTTATTCTCTTCAACACGTAAATAATTGACTTATACATTGTGGACAATTCCCCCGTGAATCATTCCAAATTTCTGTCATGCACCAAGATAAATCATGTTAACTCCATCAGTTTTATCCATTGTGTTTCCAAAAAAATCATATTTTCCACATTATACCCCCAAAATAATGATAATAATTTGGGTATAAAATTTCCATTTATATTTTATGGGAACATCTAAAAAAATATTTAATTCTACGGAACTCTCATATTGTAAATTCTATTTGGATATATTGTTTCAACTAAAAATATCGATTTTTCTTTCCAGGTTAATAATAAAACCCTAAGGATTCCTTTAAAGTATTATGATTTTTTGTTTATAGGTTCCAATGGATTCCTCATAATTTTATTTTATATCTATTAATTACATCTCCATTTTAATTGGAATAGTTTTAGAAAATTACATATTGAAAAATATATTCTTAAACTCTTCCAGTTTCATGGAGTCGATTTATTCATCCTTCCTCATTTTCTTGATTAAGTTCCACCAATGATATACCTCACCATAAATATGATAAATGGAAAAAATAAACTTTATATACTCTAAACATTGCATAATGAAAAATATATTTTCTATTGTTTTTCCCCGTATTAGTAATTAATAGATTAGAAGACCCACTATAGGAGGGTGGAAATTTTTGCATAAATGAATCAATGGAGATATTTTCATTACGTTGTTTATTTGGGGTTTATACATGTTTAATATTATTGTTCATAGTTTTAGAGAGTTGTTTAAGCATATCGATGAGATTTTTCATCCATGCTCCCATCTTGTTTGGTTTTTTATTAGGATATTCATTGAGTTATCCATCACAGTCAATGTTAACTTGATTCCTTTTGGTTTTAGTTATTGAGTAAAAAAATTCTAGTGTGAATTTTAATTAATAATAATTTGAGTAATCAAGCATAATGTAAGGAAAATAAAACCCAAGATGAACAAAATTAGGACATATTCATTATAACATAAGACATTTTAGGTTTATTATACATCACTTTTAGGTCAACCTAGGTTGTTTTAGATTACTTTCACTTATTTTTCATAACCTAATTAAAAGATATTAATAAACCCCACTTTTATTCCATCCAATGAAACTTGAGAATATCATAAATACACAATACATCATTTTATATGATTACTATTTACATCTCATAATAAAAAACCCTAGAACCTATAAGTTTTGTATCTTTAGAGAATATAAGCTTTATCAACTTATTTTTCAACTATTATTAAATATATACTATAGATATAATTCAAAAATAATACCCTTATAGACATATCTTATGTAATACTCCACTTTATAACATGGGTAAATAAAAGCATAAGAAATGGTGATCCCTTATATGTCGTAATGGGTGAACATAAGAGATATCAATCAAGATCACATCTGAGCATAAGGTGAACATTTTTGTATGAGAATATAATCAATGTACATGAAAATAACATATTGAAATAATACCCAATAACACATGGATCATAAACCATGAATCACGACACAAAACATTAGGAATAACATATGACATCAGTCATTAGTGTGTGAAAGCAAGTTTCGTTAATCAAGATCCATGATAATGTGATATAGGTACATTTTATAACAATCATAATGTGGATAAAACATTGTAATAGAAATAATAAGATAAATTAAGGTTGACCATAAAGATATTGATTTTATAATGGACTAGGATAACTACTTGTCCTTAATATAGGGTACTGGGGATAACCACCCATAACATTTTGGACTTTGGAAAACCAACTATTTCAAATCATGATCTAATAAGATATAAACCACTACCCAATTAATTGGAGGGATATAATGTACTATACCATATCATAATTTTAAAACATAAATATTATTTCCACGTGACCATAAAAACATTAAAAATATCATCTTAGCTTAATTAACCCATGAAAAACAAATAGGGTTTTCAAAAAAAATATCATAACTCATCCATAAAAATAAGGTGTATGATTTCATTAGATCATATCACTAATAAAATCATATAAATTTTTAAATGATTTTTACATGGATAAATAAAAATTTATATGAGCATTAAAAAATTACTTTAAAACTCAGGTTGAAATATTCTTTATGGTTTTAAGAAATTTTATTCAGAGGAAAATAATTAATAAAAATGATAATTAATTTATAATTTATTCCAAAAAATATGAAAACATTAAAAAGAATATTTATAAATAAAAGTGATGAAGATTTCTAGAAAATTTGTTTGTGTATAAATAATTGAGAATTATTTCTTTAAAACATTATAAATAAAGATAATAGAAAATAAACCCTATATAAAAGTTTTAATAAATATTCCTTTAATTATTTTGTAAATAGAGTTAGAAAAATTACAATAATAAATAAAATAAGTATATAGAATGATATCCATAAAAAATTTTATGAAATATTGACATATAGGATAGTGATTCTTGAATGAAAATATTAGATAAGGTTGGATCCAATTATAGATAAAACTTTGGAAGACTTGTAAACTAAGGAGAGGATACCTGGTATAAAAACATATGAAACATGGAAATAACTATATAATAATGAAATATATTGAATTTTGATATAAATAAAATAATGTTTTCTTAAATATAAAATATATTCATAGAAAATATTTATTTTAAAGTGTGCATGGAGAGAAACCCTCACACCCTTGGTAATATCTTGGTGAAAATAAATTGAAAGGGAGAATATGAGATTGATTTTTAAATCCCATGAATTACATGAAATTTATGATGAGGCTAATAAACGGGGCTTTATATACACAGCATAAAATAATATATTTAGTGATTTATATATATATCTGACTGAAACATTATCATTTTTATTTATTTAGAATACATAAAAAAGGGAGATACATCAAGGAGGACGGAAGTAGTGAAGACCCAAAGCGTCGTTGATAAAAAAAATAGAGCCACCAGAAAGAAAGGAACCTAAATTGAGATAGAGTGAAACATTTTGGCTAGAGGAAGCCTGAGAATCCAGGAAGTCCACAACCTTATTCACCTCACACCATTTGTGGGAGATACCCGTATTGGTTCCCATGATCTACTTGAACTTACAGATAATATAAGCTATGATCCAAGGGATACTTCCACATCCAGATAAAGCATTAAAAAGAATCATGGAATCTATCTCCACCACCATCAAAACTATATTCCTTTGATCACAGAACTTGAGCCCCGTGGCCATAGCCAAATCCTTAGACTGAAAAGCCTCACCTATATCATAAAATGCAGAAAAATCCACCACAACAGAGCCCCACTGATCTCTAATAACACCAACACCTCTGATCTACCCCCCTGGAGTGACCTGTCCGTATTGATTTTAAAACCAACACATGGTGGATACCAACGTACCCAATGTCCTATACCCGTACTCCCCTGTTGAGAGCCCACAACTAGGTTAACAGATCATATCAATGGAGTAGCGTTACAACCTATGCATAAATTAACAAAATCCAGCACTGTATTCCTTATTCTGAAATTGATTCTTACACGGGTGTTAGAGGAGCTCTTGTGCCTCGCATCATTCCTTTCCTTCCAAATAATCTAGCAGCCCGCCAAAAGAATGATAGTATGAAAAACCCTCTCTGGACCATGCTCACCTGCACCATCAAACCACCGGTTCAGAACCTCCTCACACCTTCCATGCGAAACTTTCCATCTGAAGAGCTGTCCATGTGCCTACCAACTCCATCGGGCCCAATCACTGTTGAACAATAAATGCTTTGCTATTCCTTGTTGAGGTTTAGCACAACACCGACATCTGGACGCCAAATTTATACCCATGTGTTGTATATTATCATCAGTGGGCAAGGAATTTTTTCGGACTCTCCACAACACAAAATTAAACTTTGTGGAGATCCCCTTTCCCCAGAACGATACCACCCATGGATCGCCAGAACTGGGGACCTACCTTACACAGCCAAAAACCGTGACCATTACTCTCAAATTCTATGTAGGCGGTTTAACCTTTTATGTAATAAAGATAACCACATTAGTCACCAATTTTATAAAATTTTTCATATTAGCTAAATTTTATAATCTTTAAATATAATCATCTACTATTTTGATATTAGTTAGTTATTATTTAATTTTATCATCATATTTTTCTAATTTTTATTATTTCATACATGTTTTGTAATGATGATGTTGGTCCTTGTTCTTTGATTACATGTTCATAATTCTTAAATTTTTAAAGGAATTTGAATAATTTATATTTAATTTATTTATTCCCATATTCCTTTTATGTAAGGTATTATTATGTTTGTGATAATATAATCTATTATGAGAATGTTTTATTTAATTTCTTGATAATAAAAATTTACTTCATAATGATCATTTGTTTCTGTATCACCTTTTTATAACCATATTCATATCTAAAATTATTTGGTTGACTAGGTAAAATACCCTACGAGGGGTGAATTAGGGTATGAAATATTAAAAATACTTCCCCTTTGGATCTTGTTTCATCGTTTAAAAAAATACACTTCTCTCTCTATTTAGTAGTAATGTATGTATAAAAATAAAATCATGCATAGGAAACTGTAATTTTACGTGGTTCAACCTTACTGGGATACGTCCAAGGAGAATATAACAACAATGCCATGATGTACCAAATACACTAAATTTAACTTCCAATTACAATGTTTAGGCTAGATCACTTCTATTCCCTCGCTCACTACCTTTATAATATCTAGGGCCAGCTCAATACTTCCCCAAGGGTCACCCCCTATGTCAATTTCTCTATCTCACTGCTGATGCAAAGGATTATTGTATTTCTCTTCCTTGGCTCACTACTCTTGATAGAGATACAGTCACAATTTATAGAATTTTAGGTATGTTTATTATATATAATGAATTCATCATCTACTATATGTAGATTCATTGTTGAAGTCTCACTTTAATCCACTGATGAATACTTCTTTACCACATATATACTTGGAAACTTCAAACTATCATGAAATATTAGGATGAATTGTGCACATATCTAATGAATTTCATCAAACGTTTTCCTTTATTGTGAAAAAAAACTTGTCTTCCTCTTAAAACTTGCGCGCATCTCCCTTCTTACATGCAACTCCTTACTTGCACTCAACTCTCTTATTGAGTGCAACTTCTTACTTGCGTGGAAATTCCCTACTTTTGTGGCACTCAATAATTATGCGATACATATTTTTTATTTTATCTAATTTTTTATCATTATCAAATGATGGTTTTATCCTCCTATTTATATGCATTTTTATAATCCTAATCATAGCTCACGCAACTTTCTCTAAGTGTGCAAGTCTTATTCGTGCAAGTTTCATTCGCACAAACTCACCTTTCATGAAAAACCATAACTTCTGTGAAATTATATCCATTTCCATATTTTTATTTTATTACCTTGAATAATGGATTTCATGTAACTTTAAGAACCTTCTAAAAACTTGCATGCAACTTATTTTTCCAAACACACATTTCTCGAATCTCTAATTGTTGGATCCAAAAATTTGGAAAGCACTATGAAATGACCCCACCATGTATACGATATTTTTTTACCACCTCTAGAGAATCAATTCCTTTGTCATGGTTTTTTTTCAACATAGTTTTTCAACAATATGTCTATAACTCAACAACTATCCCTGGAAATCCCCTTTTTCATCAAAAATAATAAACCCAAAAATGCATCAATGTTTCCTTGAGGGATTTTTTCACAACATAAATTACTCTTTAATATCATGTTTTACCGATATTAACGTATTAATACTTAATCTTGATGAAAATTATGATATTTTTATATCATCGTTTATATAGGTGATTGAACAGACCCAAATAAGAACATGTCATATGAATTAAATGAGAATGAGCTTAGAGATATATAAAAATAATATAATTTTGAAATAAGAATAATTTGGTTGATATAAAATATTTGGTGTTGATAAGGATATTTAGAAATATTCCATATTATATGGTAATTTTAAATGTTTTAAAAGAACTTATATACTTACATTAGTGAATTTCCTACTTCTTGAAATGAATTGCTTCAAAATTAATGATTTAAGCCTCCTTTTAGGGACCAAAGTCCACAAAAATTCCAAGAATACCTTATTATAGGAATAATGGATAGGTATTCATGATATAACCAAATTATATGGGTGTTTTTTATGGGGGTGGATGGGTCCCCTTATAGGTGAGTTTTGGTGGAATTTTTTCAATCTCCCATCACTTAATGGTTAAGGAAAGTCATTTTTAAATGAAAACTTCCTTCATTAATGGAAAAACTAAGGAATATCAATATTAACTCCATTAAAAACATTTTTAATAGTTTTATTCATTATTTTAAGAATATAATATATTTTATATTTTTTATGGTTTACCAATGACGTCATGCATCATTCACCAATGTAGGTTATTTTTTTAATTAAAACTAAATTTATTTCACGTAAATAATTTTAAAATAACGATTAAATTTGTAAACTCCATTTAATATAATAAAATTTATAAATACAATAAATATAAATTTTAAATGAAAATATAAAATATTAATAAATAGGTTTTTTGGGAAAATGAATTTTTTTAAATATTTAGTATTTTTGGTAACAATTAAAAATTAAATTAATATAAAATTCTTTGTTTTTACATTGAATAATTAAATTATATTATAATGATCCATTAAAATCATAAAATAATATTAAGATAAAAATACACAATAATTATAAAAAATTATATGTTAAAAATATATTTTTTTAGCATATAATGATTTGAATCATGTCACATTAAAATTATTTATATCCAAACCATTCACTATTAGAAATCAATTTCATATTAGAGTATTTATTTTAACTTTAAACACATAAAATAATTCTATATAAACATTAATGATGGTGATAATTATATTTAATGAAAAAAAATATATTTCTCTAATTATTTTTTTAACTAGTTATTTTTTTCAAAATTATTTAATATTTAAAAATTATTTTACTTTTAATTTGTTACTATTAATTAAAAATATTTAATGTACCAATTGGATATATATGAATATATTAAACATATATCCAAAACCAATGTGTCTGATGACCATATATCTAACCATATGCTTAATAACTACATATATAGTGATAATATTATATTTATATATATATATATATATCCTTACATACATCTCAATAATTATTCTTTATAATCATTTACATTATTCTCAAAATCTGTATTTCATTTCAATTTTTTATCAGTCATTTTGTATTAATATGATCATCAATTAAAATAATAATGTTAAACATTTCTTATTCATGGTTTTTTTATTTTATTTAGGTTTCATTCCATGATTATTTTCTTAATGATATTTTATATTTAATTCTCTAATATATTAATATATTTCTTTCATTGTAATATTTTATATTAAAAAAATATATAATGGTTTTTTTAATACCATTTTTCATTTGAAACAAGTTATTCAATATGTTAAATGAAAACAAATGTTGGGTGTTATATCAAGTGACAACTATATTGGAGACTAGTGAAAGTGAAAATTAATAAAATTTCATATTTTTCATATATTAATTATAATTATTATATCAAGCATATTATGAACCTAATGGATGATGCACAAAATTTAGAATACTAAGAATTTGGAAAAAATAATCAACTAAATTTTAATGAAATTATGTCATGGTAAAACAATGTATAGAATTAATAGTAATATGATTGATTATATCCAAACTATTTTTAATAAATTACAACTGGGTGATGCATATATTCTAGAAAATGATTACATAGAATCAAATTTAATTGATAAATTTGGATTTTATATCACTAAGATCCATGCAGGTGCTAAATATTGTTTCTTCTTTAAAAAAAACTAAATTAGGGTTCAAGAGGTTTAAAAAATTTTGGAAATAAAATAGAAGAATAATAAAAATAGAACTTAATGTCATGTACTAAAAAATGTTATATAGAACATTCCTTTTTTCCCCGATTTTATATTATTTTTATAGTAGTGGAAATTGCAACCAATATATGGTGACATAAAGATAAAATAAATAAGTATAATGATGAATTAGTGAATCATGTAGATAGATTATAATGGTAATAATTTGATAGTAAATGAAATAATTTTGTCATTAGACCATGAAATGTTTGATTTGGATTATGATGTGATAGATTCAACATGTTTCATTATATTAATATATATATATATTACATTCTTGTGGGAACAATTAAATTAAACACACACACACACCTCACACACAGGCCAAAAAGGTAGGACATGTCCCCCCTAAAGGGGATAGACCACCCATTATGCCTTATTTATTCAGTACATGGCCTACCGGACCAGGGGGACGAACCCAATTACATGGATTAAAGGTCCAATGGGAATGAAATCCTGTTACATGGATTATAGGCCCAACTGTGTTACCAAAGGACCACTAGTGAATAGTACAGCTACAATGCTTTCTATAGTGTTGTCGCAAATACAGTGCCCACCACTGCTGGAGAGCTACTGATGCTATAGTTCTTTTGCTACTATAGTTCCGCTATAGCGCAATTATACTGCTACTAAAGTACCCTACAGTGTGTGACCTTTATTCATTTAAATTTATAACTTCCTTCCATAGATTTCAATTAATTACCCATTTAATATAATGATTATATTGAAATCCAATCCCATTGATCTAAAAATGATATTGGTATAAAATTTAATCCATTAATAAATTTTTTAACAAAATTATGTACTCTCGGTGCAAAAGATAATGATGCATCTAGACTGGAGTATTTTAAGATACATAAAGCACCTTTTGTGATTATAAAAGATTTACTTATTAATGGAATGATGTTTGGTCATATTATAAAAGGGAAATAAAATTTCCATATTTTTATGAATATTACATATACCAAGATATTAATGTTTCAATGATATTTCAACTTCATGACTTAATAAATTGGGTATGAAATAAAAAATTCAGCCTATGTTAATTTTTATGAATCCATGGGATATTCCATATAACTATTTCTTGATGAAAAATTGAGATAATAAATAATTCCTTAATTTATTGTAAAGTTTAATCTTTATAGACGGTTATTTGACTAAAAAATCAAAATATGTGAATACATAAGTCACCAAACTAAAATCACTTAAAATCGTGGAATATAATGTCTTTTTGCATAAGTTGATTCCAATTTCCATTCAATATTTACTAAAAAATAATGTTATGGGCACTATGATTCAGTTATATTAATTTTACTAGGACCTCTATATTAAATTGATGTTTAAGTGTGTTAAATAGAAATTATAAAAAGATTAATTGATCATTCTTTAAAACATGGACATAATTTCACACCGTTTTTTCACATATTTGTGACATCTGACTTTTTATCTTCCCATAATGTTTTTTATTGTCATGTTCCATGTCACTAGATGTATCCTACTAGAAAATGATTTCTATGATGAAATATTATGAAAGTAATATGAATCATCATGGATTATCCAATATTAAATGTTATTTATCACATGAGTGCCTGTATTTATATTCTATATACTTGGGTAATGTCTCTATGTAGCCTATTTTTTCCAAAAGAACTAAATATAAGTAATATGATCTCACTAAAACTAAATTTTCATCAATACCCCCAATCGAGGGGTTATTTGGAACAAATTTATTTTTTAATTTTAGGACTAGCTTTGTCTAGATCTTATGTTTTTTTGGTATGAAAGTATACCCCTATTTCTATGATTCCGAGAATGGTGGAAATAGTGTTCATTAGTGTGCCCTAACTTCCATGATTTTTATGAATTATTGAAATGGGGATATAATATGATATGTATATATATGGATCTATGAATTATGAAATATTTTTTCCCTAGTGACACATATTCTGTGGTTCTAGTGAATCATGGAAAAAAGGTACCCTATTTCTGTATGTTTATAATTTTTTCAATAGAAAATGGATAATTTTTTAATTTTATTAAGTTTATAGTATTAAAAATAATTAGTAATAAATAATAAATATTTAATAATAAGTTAAAAAATAGTAATAAGTATAAAATGTATCTTAATTCAGTGGTTTGGTCATTATTTTGTTTCCATGAAGTTTAGGGTTCAAATATCCCTGAGACTTTCTATATCATGGATTTTAGATCAATTTTTATGGTTTAAAGTTGTAGAAAAGGATTTTAGAACATTATAAATATCCAGAGATTTCTATGGTTTTGAAACCATGGTATTTGTGGTGTAAAAATAAATTCTATAATGTCACGGTTTCAAAAATATAGAAATAGACCTACAAATAAGTAAATTATGTCTATAGATTGGAAAACAAAATAAATTTTCTTTTTTCATATTTTTTATTCTATTTTAGTGGTTTATAAATATGGATAAATGTTATTTTTCTAGGAGTGAAACTATATTGTGGATTACGATTTTATCATATAAACATAAAATTATATTTTTTTTGTTATAAGAGCCTTTTGTAACTTCTTAAATCATAATATTTTCACTTTTTTAGAAAATATATCAGAATGATAAAAATAACTCATTTTCATTTATCTATAAAGGGGACAAAACAGATACATAATAAAAGGTTTCATTCATTATTTAAATTATAGGTAATATACCTAATTTTTTTTATTAATTAATTACTGGTATTTATTTAATGTCAAATTTTGATATATTTATAGTTCAAATATTATCAATTTATGATGTATCTCTTTTGAGATCAATTCATTTTATTTTAATACAAACAATGTGGTCTATGATTTTAATTCATTTTTCATCAATTTATTTAAATATATTATAAATATTGGTGTAGTGAAAATTCTAACATATTCTTATGGTTTCATATTAAGAGAAATAATGGATTATTATGCTAATTCTTCATATATGGAACACAATAAGAAATATATCTTATTGTTATTTTGTTGAGTGACTAATCATATTGGATTAATACATAAATAATAGAGTTGTAATGATTTAATTAAATAGATTTGGTTCAATGAAGAAGAAATAAATTTAAATAGATAGGTATTGTAGTGACTCGGGTTTTGGCCCTATCAGACTTTGGAATATTCCAATGAATAATTCCAGAGCTAGGCGCGAAGACGGTGTATGATTTCGAGGCCCGGTGTGCCCAGAATTAATTTTATAAAAATATTAGGTATTTTATACGATGCACGAGGCATGAACGAGTTATCTCTTTAACGGTAGCTCAGATTAGAAATCCGAGGGCACAATTGCATCTAGAGCGTGGCGTTTACCCTAGGAGGGGTGTAAACATTGCAGGCGCATGCTTGCTCTAGGAAAATCCACCAGGGTGTTTTTATAAATAAATGGACATGTTTTGTTATGGACGTTGGTTTGAATAACTCCTGGACGGAATCTTAGATTGGAAATCTGAGACTGTCGTTGAGTTCATAGCATTCTGCTTACCTTAAGGATGAACTCAGTTGAAAGGGCATGGGAGATTCAGATTTCGCCTCTGCCGGCAGTTTTCAATAAATAGGGAGTTAAGGAAATGAGCAGGGTTAGCTCATTTCCCATATCGGATGGAAAACCTCTGGAAGATGGTGATTCAACGTCCAAACGATATTGGATCACGATGGAACTTTAGATGATGATAGATCATGGCACATGGAATGCAACGGTGGATCAGGATTCGATTTAGGCGACTTCTTTCGGATTATGCATCTCCCCGATTGAGGTTTTGTTGTCGTTTTTGATTTGTTTCCGCTTCTGCTGCTTTGCTTGTCTCTCTTGATGTCCAAACCATCAACAACCATCGTCATATTGAGTTATTGATTTCCCGTTCTTCATGTTCTTCATTTGTTCTTCACCTTCTTCATCCATTAACTTTTCACCACGCCAAATCATCAAAGAATCGAGGAGCAAGGCATATGTTTGCAAAGATCTCGACCCGAGGAGTCCTGATCTATTCTCGAGTTCGAGTTTCGGGTGCCATAGGAAGTACAACAGCGAGCAGAAGCGGCAGTTACTTTTTGTGATGCTGAAACGACGACAGATTGTTGAGTGGAGGCAAGCGCTGTAAAGGTGTCATCCCAAGGATTCTACATCTGGTCTCGGATCACGTTTTTGACCACCAGAGTGACCATGGTGGCATGAAGAAGTTTTATGGTGGATTTACAACGATTTTAGAGGTCTTCGAGTGACTACGGTGGCGGTCCGGCAACTCCCGCAGTGGTCTGGCGGCTGTGGATTCTGGCAGGCGGTGGCGGTCCGGTCAAGCAGGCGGTAGTTTTCGGTGACTCGGCGGTGGTCCGACCAGATTTTTCCGGGGGTTCTTTAAACCCCTGTAACACGCAAACCGTAACTCCGATTTGCAAGAAGTTTGCAGAAACATGTTCCTTGCGTCGAGACAGACCTTTTGAACTCACTTTCTAAATTTGATGAGTCAGGTTCGTAGCCCAGGCCTACGAAACGGTGAAATAATAATAATATTTTATTATTATTCAACTTCAACCCACCCTATCATTTACACGGAGCATTCAATTGATGTGTCGTCATCGACGTTGTGATCATGATATTAAGGTGGAATTTTCATGATCGTTTTTGGGTTCTGGGATAGAGATCTGGATGTGGGCCCCAAGAGGCTGCTTTTGGGCATTTACGATGAAACACGACTTTTCCGCCGGTTGTCCGTTTTGGACGAACAAGTTGTCGACCCCGTGTGTTTTTCCGAGGGGATCAAAATGGTGTGTTCTGCTTGACACGTTTCGAGGGAATGGTGTAGGCCCCACTTGGGCTGGATTCGGCGAATAATACCTTTTTCACTGGGTGTTCATTTGGGACGATCGAATAGTCGATCCCTTCTGGTTTTCCCCGGATATCGCAGTGGTATGATATGCTTGATGAGTTTTGGGATTGTAGTGTGGGACCCACATGGGCTAGCTATGGTGAATAGTTCCTTTTCCATCGGTTGTTTGTTTTGGGAGAGTAAACAGCCTATCCTGTGTGTTTTTCCACGTGGATCGTAATGGTGGCCGCAATTTCGGTTTTGGAGGTGTGCGGTGTGGCGGGTCGCTCAGGTTAGCGACGTTTGGACCCATTGTGGTTTAGGGTACTCCGTTGGTTCATTGCTACAAGGTTTTTCCTAGAATTACAACCATATTATAGGTTTGTGATCCTCTCGATAGGATGTTTAAGCTGTTTGAGTTGTGGCATCCCTCCGGTGGGCCCCGAGTGGGATCCTCTTGCATCGTTTCCCTAGATCGAGTTCTTGGTATCGCTGTGACGGCTTATCCACGGGTGGAGATACCCTATCTATTAGGTTAAACACATAAGGCTTGTGACATCTTCGGGTATACGATCCCCTACTCAGCATGAGGATTATTGTAGGGTTTCAGCATCGTTGGTTATATGATCCCCTACTCAGCGTGTGGTTTCGGTAGGGTTGGTGCATCATTGGTTCAATCCCCTACTACACGAGTTATACAAGATGGAATTTCGGTATCTTCCGGACTGCCATGATGGGCAACAATCCTCTATCTGAGTGATGTGATTCTATTGAGCGCCAGATCGGGTTGTGGTATCCTCAGCGAATCCTGGGAGTAATCTTCTATCTGTGAGATCTACGAATGCCAGATCGGGTTGTGGTATCCCCCAGCGGACGCTGGAAGTGATCCCTTATCTGTGAAATCTTTAAATATCGGTGTTGGTTCTGGTATCCCCTAGAAGACCGTAGGAGTGATCCCCTATCCGAGGAGTTTTTGGTTTATGTTGTTTCAACGACGTTTCCTCAGTGACGATATTCGATGATTCTGATCTATCGGGTTAGCATCTGAGATGTTTTTGTGGGACCCGATGGAATGTATATCTCGAACGAGTGTCATCTAGGATAATAGTAATTGTCAAGTTTTTTCTCCTAGTTGTGAACCATTTCTAGTGATGAGGTTGGTACCTCATGAGTCTTGGTGCATGAGCTGAGTATATCTGGATGTTTTTTCTATACGTAAGAGCGTATATCTGGGCGAATAGTCATGTATATGTTTGGGAGTATACCTGAGCGGATGTTCAAGGTGTATGTATGGGCATACACCGGGATTGAGCTGACTGGTTTTGTTTATCCAAGGATGGTCACGAGTTGGAGTTTTTCTCTCCTCTAGGTTCCCTTTGGCTGGGTTGAGCGGACTTTTGACTTTCAGTTGATCTTTTTTGTTTGGGTTTTTGGGGTTCCTTCTGAGTATTGTTATACTCACACCTACACAGGATTTTCCCACACATGTTTGTGTCTTGTGCAGACCGCATGCCTTTCGACGGAGTCTGAGGAGGACCTAGAGTAGGCGGAGCTGAGTGAGCGGGACTGACTGTGGAGTCTTACTGTAGCTGTGCTGAGGATCTTTTTGGTAGTGCTTTTGGCAGCATACCCCTTCTTCCGAGAAGGTTGGATACCTTTGTGGTTTTCTGTTGGTGGGCCCTTTTTTTTTCTTTGTGTACTATTGTTGCACTCCGGCTTGGGATAGCGGTATGAATGCATTTACTATTTCGTTTTATATATCTCTACACTATTTCATGGAGGTGTATGTGGGTGCATGTGTATAGGTACCATAGGCTAATGCCTCCCTTGTGTGTGATAGCCTACTCGGTGCTAGTTTCCATCCCCTGGCCTATTTGAGGCAGGCTTGTGGAGTCACGGCTCGAGCCCCATTAGGTCAGGTTGTGACATAGTGGTATCAAATGAGGTTCCACCTTTGGGTTATCATAGCATAGATGGCCTAACTATGAGTTTGGTTTGGGTTTCATAGTGGCAGTGTCAAGATGTTTCGAGTTTAGCTTTCAGGCCCGAGACTCCAGTGATGGTGCGGCAACCGACGTATTTATTCACTAGGACTCGGATAACCTGCCTTTCGACTCAAGATGTTTTGACACTAGTCACAGGGACATAACGGTACATGCATCATATAGGAATGGGTTTTTTGGGTTTCCCTTGTTATTCTTGAGTCAGATCTCCAGAAATAATCTTTGACTATGGAGAGTCTTGATTGTATTTCTCGATGCCTCCACGACGATATCCAGTGAGGGTTCCGCAGTGAGATTGTGGTGACAATCCACCTCATGTAGAGGCTGGAGACCAGGGTGCAGGTTCTGAGGCTACACCTCCAGGTGGTCCACCAGTTGAGCCACCACCTATTGAGCAGCTGGTTGTGCCAGTAGTGCAGGATGAGGTTGTACGCAGGCTGAGTGCGCTGCACGAGTTCCAAAGGCAGCATCCTCTAAGGTTCTAAGGTGATCCAAGCCCTCATGGAGCTGATGAATTGCTCGAAGCAGTCACCTGAGTTTTCTGCCTGGTGAGGACACCCCCAGATCAAATAGTGGTCCTAGCGGAGAGCCTTCTGCATGGTTCGGCTGGGTGATAGTAGAGTTTGGTTACAAAGCCCCATGATGAGGAGACACTCAAGTGAGCAGAGTTTGAGTGGCTCTTCAGGGAAGATATTTATCCGGTGACGCTGAGGTCAATGTGGATTCAAGAGCACCTGCAGCTTCGGCCGGAGGGAATTACTTTGTTGGAGTACTCAGTGAGGATTACTGACTTGTTGCGCTACTCCCTGAATATGGTTTGAGACCCGTTCTTTAGGGCTCAGACCTTCAATTAGGGCCCACACAGAGACATCCAGGCAGGTGTGGTTTCCTTGTGTCTTCCCACCTAAGCTGGAGTGCGGGAGTGAGCCTTGGTGGTGGAGAGCTTTCTGGATGAGCATATTCATCCCGTCTGTGTTGGGCATGTGGCAGCTGAGACGTCAGAAACTGGTAGCCGGTGGCAGGCACAAGGGTCTAGACGTGGCTAAGGTTTCAGGAGGCGAACCCAAGATGGAGGATCTGTGGCTCAGGGCTCACAGGGCTTGTAGGTCAATTTTGGTCAGCCGCAGGAGAGGTGGTGTAACTCTTGCGACGGTTGGGGACATATTTCTAGATATTGTGCGACCCGTCATGCTGATTAAAGGGAGTCAGTCGATAGGACTCCTTGGCAGCGACAACGTCTTGAGTTTTGATTTCCACATGATGATAGCCGTAACAATGGATTGGTGCAGCAATGAGAGGTGGTAGGTGGTATCAGATGCCACCACCACCTCCCCCAGGTGGTCCACGCCGAACTCAGGGAGCTAGAGGGTGAAGGAGAGGACAGCTGCCTTCCCTAGAGGCTGTTGACCTAGAGGCTTAGAGGATGGATATAGGTATGCATTATGTCCTTTCTACTTTCTGCAGTAGTTTGATAGACACTGTTTAGCGGTACTCTTCCCTTTCCGTTGCTTGCTCATGTTTTGTTCAGGGCGTTGGTAAGACCCTGTGTTAGTGTTGTTCGGCGTGTTTCAAATGCATGAGGAAGAGGGATCCTTCCCCCACCGAGACACATTTTTGTGACATGATCATAACCATGCGGGAGAGTCAGTGCCGCCCAAAGAGGATAGTGTTGAGGTGTGGTGGATGAGTCCCTCTGATTTATGTGTTCGGGCATGGGTGTTTGCTGGTGAACTCACTGGAGTGGGAGACCTTTGTTGAGTGTGCAGTTGCTTTCCTTGTGCTTATGACTTTTCGGGGATAAAAAGCTCTAAGGTGGGGAGGATGTAGTGACTCAGGTTTTTTCCCTATCATAATTTGGAATTATCCTATGAATAATTCCAGAGCTAGGTGAAAAGACGACGTGCGATTCCGAGGCCACGTGTGCTAGGAATCAATTTTGTAAAAATATTAAGTATTTTTATACTATGCATGAGGTGGGATCGATTTATCTCTTAAAATGTAGCTCGGATCACAAATTAGAGGTCAAAATTGTGTCTGGAGCATTGCGTTTACCCTAGTCGGGTGTATACTTTGCGGGCGCGGGCCTGCTCTGGAAAAAGCCACCAGGGGCGTTTTCGTAAATAAATGGACAAGTTTCGTTTGGACTTCGGTTCGAATAATTCATGAACGAAATCTCAGAATGAAAACCTGAGACCATCATTGAGTTCGTAGCATTATGTTTACCCTAGGGGTGACCTTAGTTGAGATGGTGAGAGAGATTCAGATTTCGCGTATGCCGGAATTTTTATATAAATATGGAGTTAAGGAAATGAGCAGGGTTAGCTCATTTCCCCTCTCGGACGGCGATGCTCTGGACAACGGTGATTCGACATCCAAATGATACTGTATCATGAAGAAACATCAGATGCTGATAGATCAGGGCACAGGGAATGAAATGGCGGATCCAGATTCGAGGTAGGCGACTTCTTTCAGATTATGCATCTCCCCAATTGAGGTTTTATTGTCGTTTTTGATTTGTTTCCTCTTCTGCTACATTTCTTGTCTCTCTCGATGGCCAAAACATGAACAAACCTCGGAATATTGAGATTTTCATTGAATGTTCTTCATGTTCTTCATCTGTTCTTCGCGTTCTTTGTCCATTAACTTTTCACCTCGCCAAATCATCAACGAATCGAGGAGCAAGGCATATATTTGTGAAGCTCTCGAACCGATGAGTTCCGATCTGTGATCGGGTTAGAGTTTTGGGTGCCGGAGGAAGCGCAGTGGTGAGAAGAAGTGGAAGTTACCTTTCATGATGCTGAAACGGAGACAATTCTTTGGGTGGAGGCAAGGGCTGTAAAGGTGTCATCCCAAGGATTCCAGATCTGATCTCAGATTGCGTTTTGGACCCCCGAAGTGACCGTGGTAACCTGCGGAAGTTTTCCAGCGGATTTCCAGTGGTTATGGAGGTCTTCCGGAGACTCCATCAGCGGTCCGGCGGCTCCCGCGGTGGTCCTACGGTGGCACATTCTGGCAGGCGGCAGCGGTCTTGTCAGGCAGGCGGTGGTTTCCGGCGACCCTGCGGCGGTCTGACCAGATTTTTCCGAGGGTTCTTTAAACCCCTGTAACTCGCAAACCGTAACTCTGATTTGCGATCTGTTTTTGGCGCTACGTTCCTTGTGTCGAGACGGACATTTTGAACTCACTTTGGGAATTTTATTAGTTATGTTCATACCCCAGGGCTACTAAACATTGAAATAATAATAATACTTTATTATTATTCAACTTCGACCCACCGTAACTTTTACACAGTGCATCTGATTGACATGTAATCAAAGACGTTGTGATCTTGATAGTAAGAAACAAATTTCAGGATAGTTTCCGGATTCTGGGATGGAGATCAGTATGTGGTCCCCACGAGGCTATTTTGGGCATTTATGGAGAAACACGACTTTTCTACCTGGTGTCCATTTTGGACCAATGAGTAGTCAATCCTGTGTGTTTTATTCGAGGGAATCACAATGGTGCGATCTACATGACGAGTTTCAGGGGAATGGTGTGGGCCCCACCTAGGCTGGCTTTGGTGAATAGTATCTTTTTCACCGGGTGTCTGTTTGGGACCATCGAATAGTCAATCCCATGTAATTTTCCAAGGGAATCATAGTGGAATGATCTGCTTGATGATTTTTGGGATCTTAGTGTGGGCCCCACATGGGCTAGCTACGGTGAATAGTTCATTTTCCACCGGTTTTCTGTTTCTGGTGAGTAAACAACCTATCCTTCATGTTTTTCTGCGTGGATCGCGATGGTGGCCTCAGTTTAGGTCTTGGAGGTGCGCGGCGTGACATTGTGGCGAGTCGCTTAGGTTAGCGACATTTAGACCAGCAGTGGTTGAGGGTACTCCCTTGGTTTGTTCCTATGAGTGTTTGCGCTGCATTACAACCTTAGTATTGGTTTGTGATCCTCTCGATGGGATGTTTAATCTGTTAGAGTTGTGGCATCTCTCCAGTGGGCCCAGAGCGGGATCCTCTAGCATCGTTTCCCCAGATCGAGTTCTTGGTATCGTTGTGACCGCTTATCCATGGGCGGCGATCCCCTATCTAGCAGGTTAACCCCGTAGGGTTTGTGGCATTGTTAGGTATATGATACCATACTCAGCATAAGGATTATAATAGGGTTGTGGCATCATTGGATATATAATCCCTCACTCAGCACGTGGTTTCGACTGGGTTGGTGCATCATCGGTTCGAGCCCCTATTATAGGTGTTATACCAGATGGGGGTTCGGTATCATCGTGACCTCCATGATGGGCGACGATCCTCTATATGAGTGACGTTATTTTTTCGAGTGCCCGATCAGGTTGTGGTATCACCCAGTGGATCTTAGGAGTGATCCCCTATCTGTGAGATCTACGAATGCCAGATCAGGTTGTGGTATCCCCTAGCGGAACCTGGGAGTGATCCCCTATCTGTGGGATCTTCATCTACTGGTTTGGGTTCTATAATCCCCTAGAGAACCCTAGGAGAAATCTTCTATCTAAGGAGTTTTGTGTTTATGTTGTTTCAGTGAGGTTTCCTCAGTGATGATATTAGACAAGCATGATCTCTTGGGTGAGCATATGAGATGTTTTTGTGGGTCCTGATGAAGTGTATTTCTCGGACGAGTATCATCTGGGATGATAGTGATTGTGGAGTTTTCTCTCCTGGTTGTAAACTGTTGCTTCTGATGAGGTCGGTACCTCATGTGTCTTGGTGCATGAGCTGAGTATATCTGGATGTTTTTGGTATATGTAAGAGTGTATATCTGAGCGGATATTCATGGTACATGTTTGGGCGTATACCTGAGCATATTTTCAAGGTGTATGTATGGGCATACACTTGGATTGAGATGACCAGTTGTGTTTAGCCAAGGATGGTCATGAGTTGGAGTTTCTCTCTCGTCTGGGTTCCCTCTGGTTGGGATGAGTGAAATTTTTCCTTTTCGTTTCTCTCTTTTGTTTTGGGTTTTTGGGGTGCCTACTGAGTATTGTTATACTCTCCCCTACACAGACTTTTCCCGCACACGTTTGTGTCTTGTGCAGACTACAAGCCTTTCGACTAAGTCCTAGGAGGACCCGGAGTAGGCAGAGTTGAGTGAGCGAGACTGACTGTGGAGTCTTACTAGAGCTGTACCGAGGGGATTTCTAGTGGTTCTTTTGGCAGTGTGCCCCTTCTTTCGAGCAGGTTGGATGCCTTTGTAGTTTTATTTTAGTGGGCCCTATTTTTCCCTTTTTGTACTGCTGTTGCACTGTGGTTTGGGATAGTTGTATGCATGCATTTACTATTCAGTTTCATATATATCTATGCACTGTTACATGGAGGTGTATGTGGGTGCGTGTGTATAGGTACCTAAGGATAATGCCTACCATCTGTGTGATATCCAACTCGGCGCTAGTCTCCAGCCCCTGGCCTATTAGAGGCGGGCTTGGGGAGTCACGGCTCGAGCCCCGTTGGGCCAGGTCGTGACAGGTATATATTTTTATTTATTTATATAAAGAATCAAATTTACACTGAGGAGACTTACATTCTTTAAACATATGAATGAATTTTTTTTTAAATAACTAACCATTTAAATCCAATTTTTTTTTTGATTTTATATGTTATTCTAAGATATATTTTTGAAAATGTAATGGGTGATACTAATGTTTTAAAGGAACAATTATATTCACTCAAATATTATATTCAATAACACAAATTATTCATGTTTTATAAAATATTAAGAGATATAGACATTAATGAATATTGTATAGTGGTCACACAATTGGAAGTATTTAATTTATATCATTAACACGTGGCATGTGTTTAATTTTGTTCAGTTTATTATACACATTAATTTTTTATTAAAAATATATGTAATATTAAAAAAAATTGGTGAGATTAAAATTCACATTATTAACCAAATATTAAATTCATAATTAAATTATTTTTATTATCTTGGTAATTATATTCATTGAAATAGTTATTTATTCATTAGTTTTTTAGGTTATTTAATTTATTTGTTCTATTTTTTTAATATTTATAATAATTTGACATTATTCCTTGGGATTTTGGGGTCATTATGTTTGTGTCTGAATAGGTACATAAAAAATTATATTATAATGAACAATAATAAGAATATTTAAGGATGGTTGTGGTGATCACCTCTATGAATATATACATTCTCATATATTAGCCTCTTATATGGTTATAACAATTCCATCATGTATAATAATGAAGTGGTATAAAATTATTTTGATTATGCATGAATGTTAAAAATATAAAATTTATTTTATCATTCATATTATGATAGAGTGCTTCATCAAGGAAAACCATTATTTTTCTAAAGATCTAAAGGATACTTCAAAGTATAAAATAACACGGTGGACTAATTCTATTCCTAGAACTAATCCTTAATATATAGTTCATCCTCCTATATTAAAACATCAGTTACTAATAATCATTCTACTTGGGTTGAAATTGCATTTTTTCAATACCTATTGATGACTAATCATTTTCAGTATTGGTTGAAACATAGCGTATAATTAGATTTTTTGTCCATTGTATGTTCATTAAAATTCATTTGAACTGTTGAAGATATGTACATGAATTTCTAGATACAATTGAAAATATTATATAGAATTAGAAACTTTTCAATGTATGAGAATATGGATCATTTCATTAATAGAGTTAATGTCTAGAAATTGTGTGGTTTATTTAGGTTAAATGTTTTAATTTTGTATTATAAGAATAAAGAAACTATTTTGTAAGTTTCTTTTGTGGTTAATATTACTTTACCATATTTGAATAACTTCTGTCACATCACGAAATAGTGTCCCAAAAATAAATAAGATTTTAGTGAATTCAATGAATTTGGAAATATAGGGGTGTTCATTCTATAAAATGAGTGATTCTTTGTGACGTGTTAAATTGTAAAATATGATTGATTCAAAAATGTCATGATTAATTACCATGAAAAATATATATGTTCCATGAAATATTTAGTTTCTTCTATTTTGAAACCCATAATGGCAATATTCATGCAGCATTAGGTCATTCAATGGTCAATTTCAAGATCAATTTAATCTCATAGGGACCACACCATGATATCTTTGAAAGAAAATGAAGCAAAAGTCAAGAATGTTAGTATTTGGGTTATTTTAGCAACACAAATATGGCTATACCATGAAAAATTATATCATGTCATGAATTATCTAGTATTTAAATAAATATAATAAAGAAACTAGTCATCCATACTGCAAAAATATAATTTCACGATTTATGGAAATTTGAGAAACAAAATTGACCATATGATGTTGATATCTCATAATGATTTACATGTTATTGGGACAACCATTGACCATTTATTTTTGAATTTATATGGTGGGTATTTAAAGCATAATATTCTAGTGGCTAGATTTGAAATTAAAAGATGTCATATATTGATTATAGTTATAATTTAAAAATTGATATTAAATTTTACTTAAATAGATTGGAAGCTTATTAATTTTAATAGATAAAAAAATATAAAAATATTTATGATTTGGAAGAAGTGTATCTCTAAACTAAAATTTACTAAATACCAGATGTTTACCATTGTGTTTAATTAGACTGAATTACATTTACGATCAGGTTTGGAAGAAATAAATTTTTTATATATAATTGAATATTTGGAAGTGAATATAAAATTATCGTAGCGAACATTCATTTATTAAATGTTTTATGTAAATTTCATTTCATTATGGTTTAAAAATTCATGTTTATATTATACATTGAAACCTTATAGAGAATAAATGAGTGGAATAGAAGAAGAGGTTATAATACTTGGATAAGTATTAAGTTTATCAAAATGTTTTTAATCACAACCAATGAAGTAGTGTTTAAATATCATATAAACCCAATGTCGATATGTATCCCTAAGAGTTTTCCTTGTATGAGTGAACCAAGTAAAAATCATATTGTCAGTGCTTCTCACATTAAAAAATTCAATGCTGCTTATGTGTATTCAATAATAAATATTCAAGGTATCTTTTTTAACATTAATACAATATCCTATTAAGAATATGAAAAAAATAAATATCAAGTCACCCTAACTTACACCCCATATAAATACATTTAAGGAAAATCATATTATAAAAGGTTTTATTAGAGAAAATGGATAGATATTGGTCAATTTGTGAGAGACATATTCCTTTCATGGAAGGTACTATAAATGTAATGTGTGTTCTTATATTTGAAGGCTTTAATTCTAAAATATGGAATAATATAATGAGATAAAATTTATAATCTCTTTGGTGAGAAGTTTATTTTGTGGTTGTTCATGGAATTCATGTAAGAAATTTCCCCAAATTTTAGATGATGGAAGCAGATAAGAGATTGTTGAATGATTAATTTAAGGATTATAATGATTTTATGAGATAAATATATAATCATATATATATAAATATAATCTATGGTTTATCCAATATGCAATGTAATTTTTATTTTTTTAATATCTATAAAGGTGGAATGAAAGTGATAAAAGTAATGTTATATGACTTTTAGAATAGATTTAAAAACATGATGATGATTTCAAATTAAAAGAATAATTTTTTCCTCAGCCATATTAACATAGTGGTTGGTGTTATTCATTTAAATAGTAAATATTATGTACCATGTGTTTTTGATATAAATTAACATCTCCTTCCACTATTGGAATGAAATATTTCAATTGTTTGGGAAGAGTTTTAATCAAGAATTTCATAGATTAGAAAAAGATAAGATTCCATATAAATTATTTTATGGATGAAAACTATCACTAAATCATCTCAATGTATTCTTAAGAAAACATGTCACTTTATATAATGAGGGAAATAAAAGAAAATATAGTGATATAGTGGATGAAGTTACAGTTTTCTATTACTCCTAAAAGAGTAAAGCATTTAAATGTTTCAGAAATAGGCTCAAAAAATATTATAGAGACGAGATGTATAGGTAATTCAAAATAAACTCAAGAATAATTCTTTAATATTTTATCCTAATAATGATAATTAATAATAAGAAGAGGTAATTAATTATTTAAATGAATATCAAAATCCTCTAATTGAGGATGAATTGTTTTAGCTCAATAAAATACAAATGTAAATAATTTAATAAAACTATAACTAAAGGATGAGAAGAATACAGACCTAAAGGATGAATTTTATCTATCACAAACCTAAAGGATGAGATGAATACATCATATTACTCTATTATTAGTTGTATAGTAAAAATAATATAAAGAATAAATGATGAGGTAATGACAGTTAAAATCCATGAATTAATAGTTGGACCAAATTTATAAAAACTATACTTGGGATCTTGTGGACATTATTAGACATCATAATATCATTATTACTAAATGGGTAATCAAAAAAAGATTTATGAACATGGAATATTGGTCCATAATAATGTGAGGTTGTTATATCATGGACTTGTGTAAGTTGAAGGATTTTATATTGAGGTAATATTCACTCCATTTTTAATAATGATATCTCTCAAACACATTCTATCAATGGGAATTCATTGGAAGATTAGAGTTTATAAAATGGTTGTAAAACAATATTTCCGAATGGAACCATAAATTAATATTTATATATATAATAACACATTGTATTTATTATTAGAGAGGATTAATCCATGGTTTAAAGATATAAAAAATCATTTTATGGCCTAAATCAAGAAACATATTCTTAGTATTAATGATTGGATACTTCCTTGAGAAATATGGAGTTCAAGAAAGGGGGGGGGGGGTTGATTGAAACTTTTATGTGAAATATTAATAAGAGTTTTAGTTAATGGTGATGATGAATCTAAATGATTTTATATTTGGGGGAAAAATAAAAATTCAATTAATAAGTTTTCAGAGTTTATGAGTTATAAATTTGAGATATAAATGATTGGATAATGAAATTACTTTAACATTCTTCAAGAACACCAATAAAAAGTGTGTAAATTTATTTCATTAGTAAAATATTTAATGTAAGTGTTAAAATAGTTTATAATGGAAGTATGAAAACCATTTTCAACTCTAGAAGTATTTAGAATTAAAATTAGAAAAGATAAGGTCAACATGGGAGTGGATACATTATAAAATAATTATTATAAGTTTACCCTATCATACAATAATAAAGAACAATATTTTCTATGTTATTAACTATTATAATAATTTAAATGTTATCCAAATAGAAAATATAACTTGGTTTTAAATATAATACACAATAATATGGTTTTCTTTTTAAGGTTGAAAAAGATCTATATTTTTTCGCATAGTGAAATTCTTACTAGGATAGATATATTGTGGTTAGAAAATATATATATAGGGTTATTTGCTTCATTTATATAATTTTCTTTTTGGATCAGTAATAAATAGGATTCTTTATCTTTTAAAAACAATGAAGAGCATATATCCACTAACAAGTATTATGTGCAATTAACTTGGACGAATCAATAGTTGTAAGATCATGCAGAGGTGTTACATCTACTGATTTCAATAAAGTTTGATATTAAAAGATTTATTGGGTTAATGAATAATATAGTAAAATGATATCATATAATGAATATTGAGAATATATACTATTTTATAAAGTAAAAGATGTAGAAAATATCATTAATATAGAGTTTCCTAGAACACAACAACTAGTGACATATATTTTTTCTAAAACATTAGTGGAATGTGTCTTTGTTATTCATAGGATGAACCTTGTAGTTAAATTAACATAATAAAACTAAGGATGTTTTTATATCCCTATTTCCATTTTTTTATTATTTATTTGATTAATTTTCATTATTGAAATAATTTATCATTATTTGGGTATAACAGGATAGTGATAGATAATAACAATGGTGATGTTTGTTTTTGAATAGAGGTTTGATCAGTAATCATGGATATCATTATAATGATTAAATATATATGTTGTTTCATATATAAATTTTTAAGTTATATCATCTTAGATAATTAATTAAAATCACTTTGTTCAGTTTTCAATACAGAATCCATTTTACTGATGCTAAAAATAGATGGAACTATAATAGGAGAACCCTGTAAATTATAAATTCAATAGAGTATAAATACATAAAGTCAATATGGGGAGTTTTTTAACTATAGGTTCTGATTGGATTATCTATCAGTTGGATGTTTTTTGGAATCCATATGATGTGTTGGATATAAGAACCTATATTTTTAGATATTGTACGCTATATTTTTCAAAAGCAGGCACATTCCACACCATAATAATATATACCACACCATAAATTGAGTACATGTTTAGAAATTTTTTTAGTATCTCAAAGTTTAAGGTTCTTATTTGGTAACATATAGGTAAATAAAATCTTTCATGAGGGTCATATATTCTCTCTTATACTTTTCCAAATTTTAAGGACATGTGTCCCAATAAGGAATAGTAGTGATGTTGTAAATAAGACCCAGGAGAATTCATTGGATCTAGGAATTCATGGATTCCTTCAATGTAGAAGTATTTTCATGAAATAATAGGTTAAATCATAAAATATTATTAAAGAAATCAATACATGACTTCTTACTGTGAAAAACCCACAAACTCCATGATCATCATCGTTTGGGATATTATGATAATCGTAATAGGGTCATTCCATGAAGTATCATACCCCTCTATGAATTATTTTAGGATTCAATAAAAATTATAAGGACCAAACAAAAACATATTAGTTTGAAAATTGAGTAATATTATATAATGTTGGACTTCTAGTTTCATTGTAACAAAAATTCATTCAAGATATAAAAACTATATAGCAGGTTATGATTCATCTAGTAGTTGAATAATAAAAATAAAGTAACCAATATGTTATTAAATAAAATAATATTTCATGTTGTTACTTATAGAAAATATAGAAATAAAATATATTTGATGACTTATATCTCTCCATAGGATTTGGAGGTTATTGGGAGAACCATTAACTACTTATTTTATAATTTCTATAGTGAAGATTTACTAGGTAAATGTAAAATAGATATATTTGAATTAAATGAATATATAAGAATATTATAGTTAAAATTTTGAATTTGAAATTAAAAATTTAATGGATTAAGTAAATGTTTTTTCGTAAAATTAATGACATAGAGTTGAGGTAATATTTATGATCTAGATGAAGAGTGTATCTAAAGTCGAAATCATTGAATATCTTGTATTGAGATGTAATGTTATTTATTCTTAATTAAATTAATGATTAGGTTTTGATAAATGATTTTTTTCCATATCATTGAGGATCTAAAAGTGATAAACCATGTTTTGTATAGAAACCTCATTGTTATTTATTGATTTAACTATATTTTCTTTCATTATGAGTTTGACCTATGTTTTGATAATATACATTTTAACTCTAATGATAAGAAATGAGTTTAGGGTAGGAATAGGATATGGACCTTAAATATGTTTTGAGGTTATCATATGGTTTTATATCATATATAATTAAGTAATGATTAATTTTTATATCAACAGAATGTTGATATGTGGTCATTGGGAATATCCTAGTATGGGTGAACCATGTAGAAAACCATGTGTCATTACTTCACTACATTAATATATATGGTTGTGATGGTGTGTGTTCAATGAGGATTATTCAAAGTTACTTTTCCAAAAAACAAAAGATAAAATCCTATTAATCATGGTAAAATAATAAATTTCAAGACACCCTAATCCCCACTACCCTCCCACCATCGTAGCCTGTTCAGTGGAATCTCATGGTAAAAATATTATCCTTATCAACCAATAAACATTTAGGATGGTAGTCCTCATCCCCACATACATCATTTTTAATCATACCCACAATCCATTTTATTATGTAACACTACACTATACATTCCACTATCATATTTATATCCACCATCATATATACTAGGAAATACTCCAGTCCCCCCTCCCCCTCCATGAATTTAGTGTTAATTTCTTTTAACACAATGCATTTATCTCTCTAAAATATTATAGCCTTAGGATTATCTTATCATCTAGACGTTGGGTAATTTTTGATATGCACAGTGTAATGAATTATCAATGTTTTAGAATTACTAAAACCAATTTCAATGATGAATTCGTACCCTTAATTTCCTCATAGTTTATTTTTAATTATTTAGTCCTTCCTCTTCACCACAAGAAGCATATCTATTTCTCTACATATTTAGAAAACAAAAACATGTAGTTTATAAGCCATTGGGTTTATTGGAAAGGACCTACTCATGGTGTCAAACATAACTTAGAGGGATCTAATGCTCACTGTATCATGCATGGAGACATTATGATTTGGGACTATTGGGGTTCTATTATTATGGATTTTTATTCCTACCAAGTAGATGTAATTTCTATTCTAGTGGAATCCCATGCTATGCTAACTAGATTATCCATGAGTAACACTAACAATATTTTACTCTTATAGGTTGAATGAGACTCCACCTTAGTGCTATTAAAATTTTGGGCCTCTTTATTAGTCATTGGATTGCTTCATATATCATTATATCATGTAGAAGAATGATCCATACCGAAGTGAAGATTTTTCGCACCTAGCATGAGAGAAATATTACTGGTAGCATTATTTCTTCTAAAGATGACCATTTAGAAGAAATTATTGTTTATTCGAAGGTATTTTCCTTACCATCGAACTGTAAGACCATGTTTTTTCAACATTCCCATGGGCTCGACCACATATAATCACCATGTCTTTATTTATGTATTTGTCTTTGATAATAAAATTTATGAATTATCTGTCTATTCAGGGGAACTTGGATCATCCTACTTTAGGAGTGTGTTTAAACTATATTGAATGAAATGTTTAATAAGTTTATATATAAATTTTTATATTTTTATATTTTTTATTTTTCATGAGTAACTAGATCATCTAACTAATCAAGATGTCACCAAATGATGTAAGAAGTTTGTAATAGACACACCAACATATAGTTTATTACAATAAATAAATGGTTTTAATTGGAAACAATGGGAATGAATGTAAGAGTTTTATTAGGAAAATTTCCAAACAAAAAAAAATTACTCGCATTCAATGAATATTGTAGAGATAATTTTGATATGAAATAAAGAAAAATTTATTGATGATATATAGGTAACAAAATTTTAATTTATTTTAAATATATTAATTCATAATATTATTTTAACAAATGAATTTTATATTGTAGATTCTATATAAATTACTTGATTTCTATAATGCAAATAATGTGAGGTGGAAAGAGTTTAAATAAATGTATAGAGAATCTCTGGATGACTATTGTGATGGTTAGAAACATTGAATTGGTACTAAGCTAGAGGTTACACCATTTTTGAATGATTATCCACTTTCTTAGTATATGGAGATGATAATGTATTAGAATAGTCAAATTTTTATGGTTTTAATTAAATTAATATATAGTCATTTTTTGTTTGAAACTTGTTATTAAAGTGTAAATTAATTTTCTTAGTATTATTTTAGATAAGTAATTATTAAATATCTATCTATATATATGAAAAAATGATGGTAAAACGGAAAAACGTTTCATGAAATATATTCATACTATTATATGTATGTATTTTCTAAATTACCACTAGTTTCAAGTATTTTAATATTACATTTTTCACCATTTTTACTAGTGATTTGATAAAATTTATCAAAAAAATATGCTCCTTTTTTGGAACAATTTAAGTGTATTTTATGCCAAAATCACATAAATAATAATTAATCCACATATTTTTCTGGTTTTATATATTTACTTGGGAAAAATTGAACTTTAATTCATAAATTTGAATCATTTTAAGTATATATTTGTAACATCAATCTTAGATATGCTTCATTATAATCAAATTGATTTAATGGGTGTTTCTTATGTTGTAACATATATATTTTATACAAATTCATTTATTCATTAAATTGATTTAAAATATAATTAAATTATATTTTTATTGGACTAACACACTTAATTATGAACATATAAGAAGAAAATGTAGGCAATAACATATTGATAGAACCAGCTACGTCAACACTTTATATTACTTTCAAAATCAAATATATCTTGTGGCCAAAGACATTGAGTACTCCAAGTAACCAATGTTTTCCCACGTTAACACTAATAGCTACAGTCAAATCCTATGAATCATGTGCATGAACTTAAGAATGAGTCACCCAATAATGTTTTACCATAAATTAAGTGTAAAAGGATTCATTAGAAAACACGTCCATTTCATCAAATTCCCATTATGATCTTAAAGTAATGAAATTAGAATTGGGATACTCAGTTTGAGAGGAATTGAGATTTTAATCATAACACAACCTATGGGGATCCTACATTTCCTTAAGAAAACACTTAAGGTAGCATCCAATACTCAAAATAATTTCATGTTGCAACATCACCCAATGTAAATAACAACACTGTCTGAATATCTATATTGGAATTAGACTAACAAACCATAATATAATGCATCCAATTATAAGAATTAGTTGTACAATTATAAGGATAAGTCATCCAATGACTATAGTATTCATTTATTAGAAACTATAATCAATATATCTAGAACACATATATTTTATTCAATCACATATTCATTATCATTAACATGGGAAAATCAAAGAAATGAAAATAATATCATATTATGACCATTGATGTTATCTGATGTCAACATGGCTATAAAGAACAAAAAAAGTGTATTTACCTAATCGATTAAACTAAATTAAGAAATGGACTACAAATTCTCTACAAGTAATGAACATGAGTTGAGAGGAAATCATTACATCCCAATTCAGTTAGGAATTTTTGAGGAAGATACTTGAATCATAGAAGAACTAAATTTCATATGTTTGTGGACAAATATGCAACTCTAAACATTTTTGGACCACATAAATGAGAATAATATTTAAAATATATAAAATATTAAGAGGGGGTGAAGGAAGAAAATAATGATATAAAACTATATAGGATCCAGGGTATATAAGAGGAGTGTTGGAGTAAGAGTAAATAAAGAGAATAATTCTTATGATTTATGTTAAATCTTGAGGAAAACTGAGAAAGATTAGTTGGATCTTGAATATAGGAACTTTCAAGGATATCAGGAGTTTTAACTTTCTATAAAATTCAATTTAAATTTGATTCTATCCATGTTCAGGATGAATTATTATGTTAAATATGGAAGTTGATATCAACCAATGCTGTTTTTTATTAAAATTATGTGAGTTTGAAGTGTGTGATTCTTCTCTTTGAATGAAATTATTATTTTGATGATAGTAATAGGTAAAAAATGTTGTATCTGATAACGAAAGAGTTTATGGAAACAAAAAACGTTGAGAATATGTTTATTATCACTTTATAGTGAACTGTGAGTGTGAGGTAAAAAATGAAAGATAAACTTTAATAATGAACATAATAATGATTATTTCAATATTGATAAATGTATTAAAGGGAGTAACACCCACACATATATGATTGAAAACAATATAATAAGATTTAAATGGACCCAAACTGAGTACCCAAGATAAGAGAGAATTTGCATTAGCAAAGTGACATTGATCATTAACTTAATTGTCATGAATTCATATCAGTTAGAAACCTCAAGGGTACTTATAATGTATTTAGGAATTCATTTGAATGGATTGAAAGAGTTTCTGTAGATAAACAAATTTGGATACTCATTTCATCATTATAAACAGTGGAAAGATATAGGTGGGTTCAATTTATTTTAGGTTCCCCCAAAAGTATACTATAAATAAGTGAAGAAACCCTTTGAGTTTTAAGTCAAAACTAGGAAACACCTCACTATTTACCCATCTATCCCATACACAACTTTACAGTCCTAATTTTCATTTCCATTATATAATCTTAATCATAAAAAATAGTAACACACAAAATATACCTATAGATCTACCTAGAAACCCAGTAAAAATTTTACTTGTGTATAATATATTTCAATACCCCAATTGAAACAAATACTAGAGAAATGGTTAAGTTAAATAGAGTTTTTATGGAAAAATGAAACAAAATTTAGTAAAATAGAAACACATTAAAAATTATAAAATGAAAAACCAAAAAAATAAATAAGAAATTAAATAGATTATTCTTACTAAAATATCACCATGATCATATTTTCTATTTATATATTTATTCAATTGATTTTACCACTAAAATTTAATTATGTACATTTTTTAGTATGAAATGAATAGATTGTGGTAGAATGGTCAAGAGAATATTGAATTTGATATTTGTAGATACATTGAAAACTATTTATGAGTCGTATGAGTCTTATATAGTGGGAAACCAAATCATTTAAATAAGATAATAATGGGACTAATTCATAATCATAGTTTAGGAAAAATTGAAGAGATTAAAATAGATAAAGAAAAGAGAGAAACTCAATCGATGGGATTATCCCCCCTCATCCAATAGTGGATGGGAGTAATAGAGGAATAATAATTCCTTATTCATGAGACAAAAATTTTTATTTTCCTTATGGAAAAATAGATACATATGTATGATAGAAAAAATCCAATACCACATCACATGATAATTCATGATAAACGATTTAAAAAAAAGTAGGGGAGAGGAAGAGGAAACAAGTGAACTGTATCGAGACATTGAACAACATGAGGCTCCCAAATAAAATAACCAGATTATTTTACAAACATTATAAGTCCAATATTTAGTTCCACATATAATGTTTCGAGTATATTTTATACTACATTACACTAAAAGAATGAAAATTTATGGGTCGATTATGGTATTGGATGTTGAGGTTACTACTATGGATTTTATTAAACATAAAGTGGATGTTTTAAAAATGGATAACGAAGAAAAAACAAAAAAATAATGGTTCGTTATTAGGATACTTATGCTCCCTTCTTAGTGGTTATTTATTAATAATAATACCTAATAGAAAGCTATAAACAAATCACTCTTTAAAGGTATCCCAAAGAATAATAATAAAGTTTTAAAATAATAATATTTTAGATTTTATTTATATTAATTAATTTCATATTGTGTCTTTTGTTTAAAATAAATAAATACATATTTTGAGTCATTCTAACTTTTTTATAGCGTCTCTATTACTTTAGACAAAAAATAACAATCATTCCCATTACTAGAGAAATGATATGTATTCACATTAGGGGAGTATTTGTAATTACTATATTTTAAAGCTCCAACATCATAAAATTTTATATTATTTATATATATAATAAGAAACCAATATTGGTATAATTTATTAGGGATAAATTATAAGCTATGTGTGGGGAGATAGGCGGTCTGGTACCCACTTATACTATATATCAATATCATAGTTAATAGACAGGTTTCTTCAATTAAAAGAGATTCCATGAATTAAGTATATAATTATACATAAATTAATTGAAACAAATTGATTGTATTAGTTTGATAAAAATTTAATTAATTTCATTAAAAAACCTTTATATGGTTAATTTGATGATTTTTTACAAGTGAAACATTTCAAAACGTCATTTTAATTGTTTAAAAGATTTGGGAACCATTCAAAGTAGTTTAGAAATATTTGAAACATGACTTAAAATTTTAATTATGGATGTTTCATATGTATAATAAAAATATTATTAAAATTAAATCCACAAATAATTGTTAAAATAAATTTAATTTGACTATCCATGTTAACTTTACATGTTAATTATCCTAAATAGTACATGCTTTGGGAATTTCATACTTCCACATATCTAGAATTATACTAAATAAAACTTGTTTGGAGCTTGTTATCTAACATTGTTTCTATAACATTATTATTACACTTATCCATTGTGGATTCCTACAGAATGGAATAGTTTAGTTCCATACAAACTCAATTCATTCTGAAATAAGTTCTATGAAAAAATATAGCGTGAAATAAAAATATATAAATAGTTTTGTGTGTGCGCCTAGACATAATAGAAAATGGAGGATGATAAAATTTTAGTTCGAAATGAAGAATTAGAATCCCACATATCAGTTCAAAAATTAATTATAGTCATTTTTACTGAATTGCCATATAATAACTTTATCGATATAATTTGAGAATATGTGGTTTGAAAGAATGTTAATAAATATTATCATAATGAACCACTAAAATTATATATGTTTAAGGAATAAGAAATTATAATGATTAATATTGTGATCATGTTATTTATGTTGAGAAAATATTGATATTGATTCTTGGGATAAGGTATATTTTAAGATTAAGGGTGTGATTTAATTTATTTTTATTAAATGTTCCCTACAATTTATATAAACAATTATGTTTACTCCCTTCCAAAATACCTTGAATACTTTGAGATCACGTATTTAGTGGTTTATATATTAAATTTGGGAAAAAACATTCATTATTCAGTAAATTTTGTCCATTTTTATACATATTTGATCATCGGTTTTAGACATACATATTCACGTTCTAATTAATTTAATTAGTGATTTTGATACTGTAACATATATATTTTAAATTAAATTAATTTATTTATTTTTTCATTTATTTTCATTTTTATTTAGGTTATATATTTAGTTATGAATTTTTAGGAATCCAACATAGATAGTGTAATATTGACAATTTTTTCTTCGTCAAAAATTAATAGTCTGTTCATAAGCCAACATATCAGGAGTTAAAAGGATAATACTATTCCAACAAACCAATGTTGTATTGTTTTACCACCCATGGAAATAGTGGAAGCTAATATAGAATGTGTAGAAATGTAATAATGTATCACCCACAAACGTTGTACCTTAAAGAAAATTTAGAATACATCATAAACCAATGTAGTCCCAATATTTTACATACATTACTAGAATAAACCAATTTAAAAATCATCATCACTCTTTTTTTGGAATCATTTTTACCATAAAAGAGATATAGTATTGTAGGATTCAATCTAAATTCAATAAGATGCTTAAAGTATCATTTACTACTCAATGTAATCTCAAGTCCCAAAGGTACTTGAATCCACTTCTAATATTGTTTGAAGCTCAATATTATTATTACAACAACCACTAAACATATCATGCATTCAAAATTTGGAATATGTCATTCCAGAAACATAGTTTTCAAAAACCTAAATAAATATAATAGACACCCATTAACATCAATCATACATAGATTTATCATCTTTCTAATGAGGAAATCATGTAAAGTTCATGAAGACTATATGTTGGATCTTGATATTTCTCATTTCTATATAGTTAACATAAAAATTTGGAGTATTTTCATCCAATATATTTCAAAAAATTATAAATTGGACCATAAAATATATAATAGGTACGATCATTATCCAAGATAAATGAGACATATCCCAATTCTATTAGGTAAGTTAGAGGAAGATATTGTAAGCCTATAAGAAGTAGATTCGATAGGTATGTAAACAATGTTGATTTTTTACTTGTGTTAAGATAATAAATATATACATATAAATGAAATTACAATTTTTGTATAGTGGAGGAGAAAAAAATAATAGAAGTGGATAAACCCCTATAATATTAAATACATGTAGATTGAGAGCTTCATTAATCTGAAATCGAGAGGATAATTTCGTGTTTTTTACTTGGGTTGGATAAATATGGATATGGATTAGGTGGAAATTTCATTAAGGACATTAAAAGGATAAAATGAGTTTTAAATTCCCCTTCACATAATTTTATATTTTATTCTATCAATGTTAGGGTAATATTTTTATTAAAATTATTGGATTTGATATGAACCGAATATATTTTTGTCAAACTTCTATGAGTGCAGAGTTTATGATTCTACCCCACAAGTATAATCATTGGTTTAAAGATAGTAATAGGTAACCGGTGATCTTATTTGATGCTTAGAGATTGAAATATTATATAGAAAAATGGGAATATGTTCACTATAACTTGATGGTTAACTATGAGTTTGAGGTAAAAATGAGAGTTAATCATTCATAAATCACACTACGAAGACTATTTCCATCTTGATAATTTTATTATAGTGAGTTAATACTAAGAAAATGTTATTGAAAACATGAAACACATTGATAGAATTCACATAATTTTATACATTAGTATTTATAAGAAACCATAAGGAACTGAAATCTATTTTGGAAGTTCATTGAATAGACTGAAGGATTAATCATTGGAAAATAATATTAATAGTTCACTTCTTAAAAATAAATATTATAGAAACTTATATGGGTTATGTTTCATTATAACCACACCCATCAATTTTCTAGTATAATAGAGTTGAAACCCTCATATTTTAATGTATATAATAGGAAACTCCACACTATTTCCCAATCTATATCACACATAATTTCACACCCCAAATTTTAATGCCATTATATATTTTCAACCAAGAACACTAGTAACACCCATCCTATAACTGTTGATCAGCATAGACTCCCAAGAAAAAATTTATGTATTCCCAATTTACATCAACAAAACTACTAAAAATTCAATATTTTGATAATTTTCATCGAGTGAATGTATTTTTCTTATACAGTGATATATAATTTTATGATTTTTAACATAAAATATTATATTATTTTTATATGAAAATATTTTATGATGATTATTAATTTAATCATTTTCATTATATAGTTATTATATCATTTTTGTAATGATATCTTTTTAGCCAAAAATTTGGTTCGGTATGATATGATTTTAGTATTAGAAGACTAAGTATGGTTACTTTATTAGGATTTCTTCTAGAATAGGGAGAATATTGTATAGTAGTGCTAATATAACCTCCTAGTGAGATCATGATAGGACACTACCACATAGATGAAATTGTATAATATAAATGAAATCAACTCATATAACTATTCATTTGGTAATCCCTATATAAAATTTTTCTTTATGGATTAAAAAGTATCTTCTTTAGGTTTAATTTATAGTTTATATGTTTTATCCTTCATTATGATTTAATACGACACCAAGAAACATTAAAATTCACATAAATGATTGATATAATGGTATTTTAAATACATGTGGATGTATTAAGAGTAACTAAATTTAAATAAGTTTATATATTTGATCAATTGAGTGATTTAGATAGAGAAACTAAGAGTTTTAACATAATTTGAACATGGAAATAATGAATAAATTTTCAATGTGGTGGAAATAATTGTGAGTTTTTGTTGTTCTAAATTAGAATCTTATGATATTTAACAATGAAACATAAATAACCAATCATCATGTTTATTATTTTAATCTAAATAAATTTTCTAGTTTTAGCTAGTGTAGCTGGAAATCTTGTAAAATTATAAAATGGTAATTTTGAATGATATCCTTGGATGGTCTAAAATAAAATTGATTAGATATAAAAAATTAACAAAGTTTAATGATATATTTAGAACTATATTATGTTTATAACGTCATTGTGGGTGTCTAAGACATGATATTTTCTGTTTGATGAACGAATGGTAAATTTAATTATAAATTGAATCATGGATATCTTATTCAGATTAGTTATAAATTTTCTTTTATGTATGATTTTATATGTTTATTTTAAGGAATGCATTTAAATTATGGATTTTATTATTATGGTGAATTAAGTAATTGGATTATTGATATACAAAATTATTGAATTTGATAATCAAAACCACTAAACATCATAAAGAATATTTATATTTTTTCACAATGAAATTTGATCCATTATAAATTAAACTTATCAAGAGAATAATTATATAAAGTAAATAAAAAATCCAAAATGATCAAAACATTCCTTGAAAAAATTAAACATAACCTAAAAAATTAATGAAAAATAAAATAAAACTAAAGCATAACAATATAAAATAAGGTTAGATATACAAAACCAAGGGTAATAATACATAAAATAACTAAGATAAACTAAATTAAACAATATTGAATTAGTTAAAATTGAATTAAAATAAGTCGAAAAAAATAGACCAAACTAAATCAAATCACTCAAAAAAATGACCTTAAGTAACAGGCCCAACTAAAGTCAATTTTAACCTAGAAAATTGGAACCTACCCCATTTATTAAAACCTAATGAAACCATAATGTACTGAACAAAAAAAATTATGTCAAAACAAACCAATACTGATAAAATAAAAACAACTAAACCACATCACATTAAACCAACCAAATTTGAATGAGATTAAAATAATAAAAAATAACTTAATTAAAAAAATCCACATTAAACCAAACCATATTGAACTCATCTTCTCCTAAAAATCCAAGGAAACTAAACTAAACTAAATAAAATCAAATTAATAGAGTAGAAATTATTTAAACTGAAACTAATATCACTAAACCAAACTTAATTGGTTTTTTTGGATTGTTAGCTTCAATATTTTTTCATTTATTTACTTAAGTATATTTTTATTTTAATTAGTTCCTTTTATTAAATTAGTTATATATATTTTGGTTTGTTTGTTATTTTTTCATTCAAATTATTCTTGACTTTTAATCTTCAACCATATTCCATTTTGTTTAGTTCATGTTAGTTTAGTTAAATTTAATTGAGCATAAAATAATATTTATCATTATCGACAAGTATAATTTATAGTAATTTATTAAGGATTCACTAATTGTTTGATAAACTATGTAGAAAAATTAATTGAGTTTTAAAAGTAGTTTACCATGACCTACTTTATTTTTTCCATGACGGAAAAATACAAATGGAAGAACCATAAATAACATAAACCTAGAAAAAATTAATCTAAATTTATATTTTTCTAATTTAATTAAATACATTTATATAATTTTTTATATCATTTTCATTAATGAAATAAAATATTTAACTGAATGATCTTGAATTTCTTCTACGAAAAGTACTAAATAATTTCGATCTAAAGCAATATCAAAATTAGGTGATGTGAGATAATCATTGGGGTAGTGTTCACTATAATACTAGAAATAAATTTATACCACCTAGATATTTAGTATTTAATTAATGTTTATTTAAGCACTATTTACATTATATTTATGGAGAAGAAAATGAATGATAGTATCAAAGAAGTTACATGAAGTGTGAAGAACAATTTCAGAAATGTCAAAAGATGATAAATTAACAAATCATGAAATATATAAATATTTTTTGTTATTTACTTCTTTATGAGATTTAGATTGTGGTTTGTTTTTTTAAAGAATATGAATTCATTTTTTATGATTACACTACTCAATCTATTGATTTGGATTTTTTTGATGATGGTGATTATCATGATGATGATGCTGACTCTACAAAAAAAATAACAGATTAGTGTCGGTTTTTTAGATGGGGTTATAACAACCCCTGCAAAAATAATATTCTATACAATTAGAAGGGGTTATGTACAACCCCCCTTAATCATATAATTTAGAAGGGGTTATGAACCCCCTCTAAATTAATTTTCTGTACAAATTATAAGGGGTTATGTGTGACTCTTCCTAATCATCGAATTTATAGAGGGTTATGAACCCCCTCTAATTCCTTAAATTAAAAGGGGCTTTGAACCCCCTCTAAAATTTTAAACATCAATTTTTTAATATTTGATTGGATTTTATAGGGGATTTTGAATCCACTCTAATTTTAGAAAAAATGCGGGGTTCATAACCACTACTAATCAATGAGATTAGTTGCAGTTCACAACCCCCTCAATGAATGAAATTAGAGGGGGTTGTAAACCCCAACTATTTAAAAGAAAATAAAAATATATATATAATTAAAACACTACATATAAATTTATTTAAATACAGTATATGATCATATTATATAAAATATTTATGTGATTGTATTAAATTATATTTTTATATATACATAAATATACTTTTATAATATTATTTACATTAATATTTATTTATTTTTATAAATTGTATTTCATATAATATTAATTATATATAATATAAAACAATAAACATATTATATACATATAATTTATTTAAAAAATATTTCATATAAAAACTCGTGCTTGTAGTATTTATAATTCATAATTTAAAAATAATAAATATTTTTTAAAATAATATGTTAATGCTTTTATATTATATATATGTAATATTATATGATATACAATTTATACTAATAAATATATATTAATGTACACAATATTATACAATTATATTTACTGAAATACATATGTATTAATGTGAATAATAATTAAAATATTATATTGAAATGAATTATATAAATATTTGTATATATTATATTTCATGTAATATTAATTATATATAATATACATATTATTTACATATAGAACATTATATAAATATTTGTATAAATTTTATTTTATATATATGTATTTCATATAATATTAATTATATATAATTTATACAAATAAATATAAATTAATGTAGAAAGTAATAAATATATATATTGAAATACATTATAGAAATAAAATTTTAATGAAATTTTATAAATATATTAAGTAAATAGTTATATATATGGATATATTATGTAAATAAGCATGCATATAATATATAAATATGTATTTAAGTAGAAAAATATACATAAATAAATATATAAATATATAAATATAAGTGTATATACATGACATAAATAGTGTTATAAAATATATTTACTTAAATGTACGTAAATACACATATAAAATATATGGTTTATATAAATGTATATATTCACAATGATATAAATGTATTATGATATAAATATATAAATACATAATATAAAAATGTATATATTATTTCATATAAAAATATATATAGGTTATATATTTATATGTATTTAAATATTTATCCAAATATTATTTTATTAAATAATCTTTAATATATATAAATTACATAACCTGTATTAAATGAATGAAATTAGATTGCCTAAGTGGTTTAGGCACTATGTACTTACTCGGTAGGTACCGAGTTCGAATCCCATGTGGCGATGTTTTACCACTCGGTGATAACACGGTGGGGAATTGGGTGGGGGAGGACATAAAATCACAAGCACCAGAGGACTGGAGGGGGAACTAGGCACACGACTAAGACTGGAGGGGGGAACTAAATGGGCGAGTGCGAGTGGGGGAGGTAGGGGTCAGGGAACTGGACCGAAGCATTAGTGGGACTAGAGGGTCAGTGGTTAAAGGGAGGGAAGATGGAATTGATAAAAACCTAATCATTTATAAAAAACTTATTAGAGGAGGTTCTTTAAACTACCTCTAATAATGGTGTCAATTATAAGGTGTTAAAACCGCCTCTAATATTGGTCTCAGTTAGATGCGGTTTAAAAAAAGGCCCCTAATTTGAATCATACAACTCCATTAGTGGAGGTTTACAACAACCACTAAAATTACGTCTAGATTATTGGGGGTAAAACCCCACATAGGTTTTCATTTTCTGGAGAATTTTTAGGGGGTTAAAACCCCCTCTAATCTAGCTACCTCTAATTTCAAACTAGTTTACCAATGCTTAGCGAGATCCACTACTAACAAAATGTGGAGGTCACATTAGAGGTGATTATGGTTAACCACAAGTAATGTGTTTATAGGGGGTTTTAACCCATTCTAATCTAAAAAATAACCCCATTCTAGTCATGGTATTTTGTTGTTGTGTGGTAGTGGTGTTAGATATAGTACTAGATTTGTTTGTATAATTTATGGTGTTAGTGATTTTTTAGGTGATTTTAATGATAACATCGAAGAGGATATTAGTGGTGGTTTTAGAGGGGATTCTGATGGTGCTAACATGAATTATGAGTTCGAATTTTAATATAGACTATATTTATGATCTGTGAGGATAAGAAGTAATTTATTATCCATGTTCATGATTTTATGTTATACTTATAATAATATATATGTATAATATATATATATATATATTAGTTTATTTAACTTTCATATAAAGAAAATTTATGTAACATATAACCTTGTGAAATAACTATTTATATAATTATAGAGCTAAATACAGTAACCATAATTGTAGGGATTTGACTATAGGAATCACTTATAGAAGTAAATTATATCCACAAGAATTAAATGTTTTTGTGAAGCTATGTTCGTGATCCCTATCTATGGATATATGCATAAATACAAGGTAAATTTCCATAGATTTATCCTTACATTTATGAGAGGAATATTCTCATGTCTATAACCCTATTTCTTGGGAAATATGGGACACTGGTAGGATGATTGAGAATAAAGGTACAACCAAAGTCAGTAGAGCTATGTCCATGATTATGGACCATGGACAAAACTAAATCTTATATTAGAGGGTTGAAACCCTTTAAATATGTGTAATTCCATGATTACAAAACATAGAAATAACCGCATATCCCTAGCTTTTAATAATGCTAGTATAACAACATGATGGTAAATTATGGTGACAGAATAATTACTATAATGGAAAACTATAGGAATAGTCCCCTATGTACATAATTTCACTTAAACATTGAATTAGACCTACGATAATAATAAAAAGTTCACAGTCTCGAAAACCATGGTAGTAGGCTACATCGATGTTTTTTGGGTAAATTACTATAGTTTGGACCATAGGCATAATATTTTTTCTCTAATAGTGTTAAATAATACACGAGAATCATACTTTTGATATAATGTATTTTCAGTTCAACTAGCCATTTTAATACAATGATATAGTCCAATGATAGGCTATAATATTTAACTTTAGTGTGCTTCCATCACCTATATTAACTTGTCATAAGATACAACTAGGATTTATATATTTAATTCAAATATTATTATAATTATAGAATATTTATTATAGGAATTCAAATCCATGATATTGTTTGTTGAATTAATCATCAGTCATGATATGGGAATATCAAAAAATATAATTTCATTCTTGCATATTATTAATCACCCCCAACAAAATAAATCACTATGGATTACAAACAAATTATAGATATCATAAGGTGTGATAAAATCACATGTCCTGACATGGTGGTGTTATAAAGAGATGATTGATCATTTCCCCATTTAATCCTTATTCCATGAGTTTCAAATATGTGATAAATGTATGTGATGAAATCTGTAATATCCATCAATATCATGAAATCATACTGACTGATTGGAATGTTGTTAGTGAAATTCCATTTTTTCTTGTATCATCTACTTTCTTCAATTCTTGGGGCCATTCATTGACTATTATATCTTTCATTCATCCTATATGATTTACCTCTTCATCAATAATCATTTAATTTTCAATAATTTCATAGATCATCTTATCCTTATTTAACTTGTTCATCATCAATAACATATTTATCATCATATCTATAGAAATTAAAACATAAATTAAGTATTAAAGTAATAAAATCCACAATTTTTTCTAATTTCCACAATTACAATCTAAATATAATTATTTTTCCTGTAAAATCTTCTAATTCAATAATATATAAAATAATTATTGGCCTATATTCATTTAAATTAACATGAATGATTACTTATTTTTTATCTTAATCACTTCCACTGCACTTAGTATATAATAGTACAAGAATATTCCCAATGAATAAAAATTAAAAGTTTATACCCAAGTCATGTTTAATTAATCTAGATAAGAGTAACAAAATTCAACATTAATTATCCTCACTCTTTTCATTCCCCATATATGTTTCTAGTTCTTGGATATCTTTTAGGTTCATTGAAAAATATTTTGACCACCTATGCACACCCATTCTCACTTATACCAACCATCCGGTATATTTTTCCATTACAGTGATAACATATTTGAAAATATATTCTCATTAAAAATCTCATACATATTATTAAATAATCTCAATATCCTTTTTCTTCACTAAGGATTCTAAATATATATGACTCTTATGGGATTATTATAATTGTTCTATGGGTATAAATTGGTAGGTTTTATTGAAAAAAATCCTTTAATAAGGAGGATTAGATCTTAAAATCATAATCTATAATTAATAAATAAATCCCTTTAGAATATTCCATCACCATACTCATTCAGTTGAATATCCCATCACAAATCCTCCCATTTTTTCATAGAGGAGAACACAATCATTATAATAGTGAAATATATATCCTCTTTTCTCCATATATTTATTATTTTTGTATAAATATGTTTCTCTTCTATTTATTGATGAAATAGTGGTATATTTGAAATAAAACAAGTCCTCTAAAATATATTTTATAACAAGTGATTAATACACCTCCACATCATTTCACACAAATGAACAATCACCCAGAATAGTAATAAAACTACCATCCCTTAAAATATTTTCCAATATTATCCATGGAAAATTCTTATAATCATAGTAGGTGATGATAATAGGCATGAAATATGAAACCAATCAGTATTTATATGGAATATAATGTAAAAAATAAAATTTAAATAGATGGATTTGAATTAATTTAATCAATGAATTTCATAAGTGGTGACCTCATCATTTTGATACCAAATCCCAATTTAAAAAAATAAATAAAAATAATGTGATTGAAAGTTCTAGTTGGCATATCATAGCCTATTTAACTAGAATGAGAGGAAATATTGGTATCACTACTAGAATCATAGCATATACCCATAGTTTAGATTTGTGGGTATAGCCCTTAAAACAGTGGGTATAGGATATACCCACAGTTTTCTGAACCATGGTTGATGGAGATATAAGTATAGAGCTATACCCATGGTTTTTATAGAAATCATGGGTATATCATATGAGATTTTATCATACCCACTATTTTGATTAAACCATGGGTATATATCTATACCCATGGTTGGGAGAACCGTGTCCATATATTTTTCTTGTAAAAATCATATACCCACAGTACATTGAACCGTGGGTATAGTTACTTATCACAATTTGAAAGCAGTAGACCTTCCATCCCATCATAAACCTATAAATAAAATGAAAACACTACTAGAAATCCTACATATACCAACGCATCAATACGAACAGTTTATAAAAACCGTTGGTATAGGTCCCATTTCCCAATGGTTTTGGAAGACCATTAAGAAAGGGTCCACTTTTCCCAACAGTGTTTCTAAAACTATTAGGAAAGGGTACTTTGAGATAAATTTCCCCAACAGTTTGGAAAAACCATTGGGAAAGGGTCCACTTTTCCAAACGGTTTTTCCAAAACCATTGGTAAAGGGACCACTTTTCCCAATGGTAGGTTACTTTGAGAGCACTTTTCGAAACGGTTTGGAAAAACCATTGGGAAAGGGTGGGTACCTATCCCAACAGTTCTCAAAACCATTGGGAAAGGCCTATCCCAATGGTTTTGAGAACCGTGGGGATAGATACCCATATTTTTTATTAATTATTTTGTTAAATATCATCAAATAAATCAATATATAAATTACATATAAAATAAATAAATATATATATATATCCAAATATATTCCCAAAGGTAACTATAGGATAGTGGTAATGTCATTGATATATAACATATAGGTTTTGGGTTTAAATATTTGTTATAATTTTTTTTTTCATATTTACCTATCCCAATGGTTTGGGGAAACCATTGGTATAAGTCTTTCCATATGGGTTTATAGAGGACTGGTTTGGGATATGCCTAACACTGAGAGGGGGTGAATCAGTTTTGGAGAATTTTTAAACCAATTCCAACTTTTAATCCATGTACCTCCAGACCTGTTAGGACCTTGACTCCATTTTTCTCTTTTCCCTGTCATATAAAGTAATAGAAAAAATTAAAAATATACACACAATCATTTTACAAGGTTCACCACTAAGTATGAGTATCTATGACCTTGACATTCATGGGAATGACCAGTGCATGTACTCTCCATTATAATGTAATATAATGTTACAGTTGGTTGACTTGGAAAACAATCCGCTAGTCAGTGTGGCTCCCTACACATAGAGGAGGGAAGGATATAATCGATTCCCAATGTGAGTCCCTACAATCATAGGGGGAAAATAAATAATCCTATATTCCTGAACTGGTTTACCTTGTACATCTTAAAACACCTTGCTGGATCTTTATACTTCTTATGAAGGTAGTATTCTCTCTGTTGATAAGGGTTTTAAATACCAATAGTGTTTTCCACCGGTTCAGAACTATTGGATGTCACAGTGATACTTTCTTCTTCATCTCCTCACTTGTTAAATTCCTAACATCATGCATGTATAAAACCACTTATTTCTATGCAGAAAACCTAAAATTTTCACACACTTATTCTCATACTTCTTCAATGAAAACCAGCTTCACTAAAACCCACTCTTTTATCCTTTAGTAAAAAACCAACTGCACTAAGATCACTTCTCTTATTCATTTCCAAAATCACAAAATCCTTTTGTGATTATATGATTAATGAAGTCCAACTCAAATTAAAATCATCATAGTTATTCTTTCCAGAGTAATAATTAGTCACTATGTGAGCACACATGATTCTTCTTGGACACACTGTAATATGGAATTCTGTTGTGGTGTCTTTCCAAGAAATGGTTCACTTAAACCAGTAGTTCAAAACTGATTCTTTAAAAGCTCCATCGTGAAACTCTTCACAAAGATCCTTCATAGAGCTAATTTTTAGAGAACACTTCCTCGCAGAGCTCACTTCTTCGCAGAGCTCACTGCTTCACAGAGCTCACTTCTTCGCAAAGCTCACTACTTTGCAAATCTCTAGCCTTCAGAGAGCACACACCTTCATGGAGCCCTCTGCCTTCGCAGAGCTCAAAATATTCCAAAAGATAATTACCTCGGAAAAGCACTCTACATTCGTAGGGCTTACATCCTTTTCGAAACCCATAGCCACTGCAAATCAAACCGCCATTATAGAGCACACAACTTTTCAAATCTCACAAACCCATAGCGAAACAACCTATCATCGTGAAGCACATCGCCTTTACAAAAAAACTTATTTTACGAAGATTCTTCAAAATTTTAGAGCTCTAAAATTCTCATTAATTCTCATTTATTTCCTCAAGAGGATGTGGGCCTATTTATAGGTGTTTTCCACCGACTCTAGAACCTTATAAGTACCTCAACACCACGTCATCACCAAATTGTAGAGCTCCATAATTTCTGGCGAAATTCACTCTATTTCATGAAGAACCGTGTCTATTTTCCGGATTCACATGTCTCATCATAATTTCAAATCATTCCATCAAATCATTTGCACCACTGTGATCATACACTCGTAATGATCTTCCCTCATACAATGATCTCTTACCAATCTCTTCAACTTTTCCATTTTTGAAGCTCGTCGCGATCTTGAAAAAAGTCGTCAACATTCTTTATATCGTTGTGAAATATTCTTCATGATTCCTATCTTATTGAAATAAATTCCTTTTCTATATTTTGATGTGATCTCCAAGGAAATACACTTTTTTCAATGTAAGCTGATGTCCAAATTTTGGACCCCGAAATTTTGAAAAAAACTAGAAAAGTGTGCCATCTTAGACACCTTCTTCTACATGATAATCCATGCTAATGGACAACATAATTTCTCCCACTTTCATTCACAATTCTTGCATCACACGTTATCTAACCAAATTATGATCTTTGTGAAATACTGACCTGAAAAGCATCGTCAGATTTTCGGAGGAAAGTATTCTAACTTCCCCATATTCTAGCACCATCTTTTTTTCCAATATTAATTGAATCTGATTAGCATCACCTTAACTCCAATCTCATACATGAACATTTAGAATGTCAATATCATGTGTGGCCACTTATCTCTACTTCATTTTCACTTGGTTTGGGTGTTCTTAATTTATGCACATGAGTAAAGACATGATTTGTTCTCAACCAAACCAAATGCACACTCTTCTCCTCTTCTCCTCTTCATGAAAATCACTTAATTATTTTCTTTTTAATGATCACACTTAGAACTTAAAATTCCACCATTTATTCTTCTATTATCCTTAGACGGATGATACTTTACTATTCTACATTGTTGTAAAGAATGTGTCACCTTTGACACATGTTCTTTGAACTTAGCATCAGTACAACAATCGTCTGATTTGACATCATGGAGAATTTCCCAAGCATGAAATCCAATGCTATGATTTCATAAAAATTCTCTAGGGATCCTCATTTTAGCCAATCTATATTATCTTTGAGTCATTCTTCATATCCTACTTCGTTTTTACCAGCATTGAAAACTATTGATAATAAATACAATCTTCATACAAAAAGTAGTCCCATATATCTCTACCTTTCTATTTTGTTGTCAATACCTTAATGTTCTCCTCAAATGAATATGTCAATGTTAAAATGAGAATCATTCTCTCCCATTAAATTATTTCTCTCCCCTTACTTTTCAAACTATTATTTGACTTTCTCTCCCCTTATTGACAAGAAATACAAATTTCATGGTAGAGAGGGTATCCGTCCATACTTAAGCAGTGTGTCATCAATCATTTCTCACTATGTATACATGACCAGGTCTCGGTGTAGAAAACAATAAGATTTGATTTCGAAAACAAAGTTTTCTATTATCTACTGATCATGATACCTCATGAGATGAGAACTCATACAATTGCCTTAAAGGGATTTACAATTTCATTCCAGACTTGGCCTAATAAATGTGAAATAAAATAATCGACCTGAAACTCTTGCACTTACATCTAAAAATGGATTAAAAAAATTCATGTGAAATTGGAAGGATAACTGGCCTTGGGGCAGTTTCATTCTTCTTATGTCACTGACAGACTTAGTTACTCCCCTTTGTAAAAAGATTTTTATTTTGAGTAACCACGGATAAGAGATTAGGAAATGAAATACCTTTTCCGATGACATAGTTCCCAGAAAATCTTCAGATTAGTTGAATTTAAAACCAACTAAAGTTGATACCTATTTAGATAATGACTCTGGTAGCTTCTTCATGTGCCTCCCTCTCAATGGAACACTTTTCAGCATTATTTTTTAGGTTCTCTCCCGAAGATCTTTTTTCACCTTCAATTCCTTATATTATAAGAATAAATACAATACACAAAAATGTAAGGGAATAAGGTGGATCCTCCTTTCTCCATCAAAGTGAAAAACGAGGTTGAGATGATTTTCTCAATCTACATGCATCATTATTTAAATTTTCACAACTGATCTTCTTTACTGGTTGTGATTGTTTCGAGCTAAATATATCTTTAATCTCACTTTGTGTAATACTTCTTTCTTTAAGAGATTTAAAAGCACTAGAATCTCCTAGTGAAACTTTATTCTTATTCAAGGATTCCTATTGGGCTAGAATAAATTCATTGTAATTACAAACAGTATGACCAGCCTTGTTGAACCTCACACATAGAACTTCTTTGTCTTCATATAGAATCTTCTTTTTTCTTTTAGCACTAGCCTTGTCCTGTGAATCTTCCATTTTCCTCATTATTTCCAAATATACTCGCCAAACCACCAATATATCATTAGGGACAGAGGCATCGATATTAGATCTTATACATGGGTTCTTCTTAGTGTCATCCTACTTAGTAGTTCTTTTGGATGCACTACTGTTTAAATTATGGGATTTAGAAACCAAAGACTTCTCATCATTCATTCTGGAAATATTCTTGGGAGAATATTTTTCACATTATTCTTCTGATTTATTCCCAAGGATGATTCATCCTTCTTAATTGGCTCATGTGATCTTATTTTATTATCAGCTATGGTTACCTATTGAAATGAACATGCACCATTCATGTGACCACTCCTATTTCATACATCACAGATGTTATCTAACATTCCAAATCTCTTTGTAGTATACATATGCTTCTATACATGTGGATGTTTCTTATTATTCTTCTCTAGAATTCTCCCCATGAGATGATCTTTCTCTGTGCTTTTACATTTAAGGGACTGTACCAACAATCTTGGGCACAATGCCCAAATTTATTACAGCATCGGAATTGACCAACAAACCTTGACTTCTTTACATATTGTTTATAAGGTTGCTGAATATTCTTCTGGGTATGTTGTGATTTCTATAGGGATCTATCATCCACACTCTTTCCCCTATCCACCCAATCCATGGTGGTAGGTTTCTTCTCACTTTTAATCATCTATACTTGTTTATAATTTTTCTTCCAACTTGAAATTTTGTAGAATCAATTTTAGAAACATCAGTACAAGTTAGTATAGATGGTAGCTTCACTATCTTAGCTACTTATGATAGATCCATGAGTGAAGACATTATATTCTTATCACATGTTGGTGGTTGTTTGACATTAGAATCCTCCAGTGAACATTGAGTGCCAATAGCTACTATTTGCTTCTTTTGTGGAGACTCAATATGTGTCTTCTCAAGATTGGTCAACTGAGCTTCCAATTATAGTCATCTCATATTGAGGTTGACTTTATGGTCTTCAATCATAGTATTCTTCTCTTCGCTAGCCTTCATTAATATTTCAACCTCATCTTTATGCTTCTTTACATTAATTTTTAACAAAGAGTCAAGTTCTTTGACTTTATTGGAGTCTTCTTCAAAATATAACCCATTGACATCATTTCACTTCTTTGACTCATCCTCAAGTGCAAGGATATTATTTTCTAGACTCTTGTTGACTCCATATTTTTCATCAACATATTTGAGACACTTTTATGAACTTACATCTAATCCCCTCTTATTCACTTCAAAGAATCTCACCTATCTAGAGATCATTAAATATTCAACAAATTTTTCTAGTATACCTTTCTCCTATATATCAGTTTATTCTTCTAGATGAGTGATATTTTCCAACATATATTGAAATATTCCATAGACTATTGATGCACTTTATTTAGGAATACCATAAAGAATCATTCTTAATCTATAAACTGATATTTCTTGAGATGTTGTAGATTGATCATCGCCACCTGTGCTAGGATTTTCATTATGAGAATAATTTACAAATGTAATAACACATAACTCTTGATCAGTTGAGGTATGACGGTTTTCCATATTGTTTATGAGGGATTTATCCAACTTTTCATTACCTTCCAAGTCTAGTGTGTCTTCAATATCAGCCAGATATGGAGAACCGGACGCTTCCTCTTATTTAGATAAGAGGGAATTCTATTTCAACTTTTTGTTCTCATTGTTTTTCATGTTCATCATGGCCTTAGTAGATATAGCCTGATGTTCAGAGATAATTAAATCTTCACTGAATGTGAACTTCATTGATAACTCAGGAAAGAAACATAGGTCTTCAAAAGGGAATAAATTCACTATAATGAAATCAATAGAGGTCAACCTATCACTTTGATACCAATTTAGAGGACCAGTTTGGGATAAGACTAACACTGAATGGGGGGAGAATCAGTGTTGGGGATCTTTTAAACCAATTCTAAATTTTTATCTCTATACCTTCGGACCTGTTAAGATCTTGATTCCCTTATTCTCTTTCCCATGTCTTATGAACTAATATAAATAATTAAAATTAATAACATGATATTTTTAAAAGGTTACCCACACAATAATAGTAGTTATGTCCTTTCCATACATGGGAATGACCAATGCATGGATTCTTTACTATAATGTAATATGCTCTTACATTTGGTTTACTAGGAAAACAATCTGCTAGTCAATGTGGGTCCCTATACTTGGAGGAGGGAAGGAGATAACTGGTTCCCAGTATGATTCCTTAAACTCTAAGGGGGAAGGGAAATAATCCTATCTTCCAGAACATGTGATGACCTAGTCCAATATACAACACCTTACTGGTTCTTTATACTACCTCTGAAGATAGTCTTCTCCCTGTTGATAAGGGTTTGCAACACCAATATAGTCTTACACCTATTGAGACCTGGTGGATGTCACAGTGCTACTATGTTCTTCCTCTGTTCACTTGTTACTTTCTTAACAACATGCAAGTAGACAACCACTTCATTCTATACCGCAAAACTGAAAGCTGCACACTATTCTTCTCCTGCTTCTTCAATTAAAAAAAGCTGCACTAAAACCCATTATTCTCTACACTTTTTCCTTCAATCAAAAACAAACTACACTGAGATCACTTCTCTTCTTCTTTTTTCGAATAACAAACTCCCTTTGTGATTATCAGATAAATGAATTCTAACTTAACTTTGCATCAAACCAATTATTTTCCCTGATTAATAATCAGTCTTTATGTGAGCACACATGATTCTTCTTGGACACACTATACTATGGAATTATGTAGTCATGTCTTACCAAGCCCTGGTTCACTTAAACCGGTTATTAAAAACTAATGTTTCCAAATCTTCTTCACGAAGCTTCATCATAGATCTCCTTTGCAGATCACAATGCTTTGCAAATATCACTACTTCACAGAGCATTGGACTTCATAGAGCACACACCGTTGTAGATTTCTCTGCCTTTGTACAGATAACAACTTTCACAAAGAAAATTAACTTTGTGGAGCACTATGTCTTTGTATAGCTTAAATCCTTTGAAAACCTCATATCCTCTACAAGGAAAACTTCCTTCGCTGTACTCACAAATTCTCGAGGCTCACTGAGGCTTTGCAGAACAACCTGTCATTGCGAAGCGCATCACATTCATGAAAAAACTCACATTATGAAGCTTCTTTTCAATTATAAATCTCTAAAATTATTTTTAATTAAATCTCTTTTTCTCGAGGGGGTATTGCCCTATTTATAGGTGTTTACCACTGATTATAGAACCTTCTATCCACCTCAGCGCCTTGACATCACCAAATCAGGGAGCTCAGAAATTTCTGCTGAAATTCACTATGTTTCGCAAAGCACCATGGCTATTTTCTGGATTCTCAAAGATCATCAAAATCCTGAAGAGTTTCATCAAATTCTTGGTTCCTCTACAATGTTCCACTCGCAATTCTCATCCCTGATGCAATTCTCTCTTTCAAAGCTCTTCACCTCTTCCATTCATGAAGCTCATCAAAATCATGAAGAACACCATCAAAATTCTTCATGTCTTCACCAAATCTTCTTCATGAAGCCTATCTCTACGAAATTTAAGATTGTTTCATACTTTGATGTCATATTCAAAGAAATACATGTTTTCCAATTCTACCCCAAGACCAAATTTTGGTCCCCTAAAATTTGGAAAATACTATAAAACTGTACCATCTTAGACACCTACTTCTGTAAGAGAAACCACGCCGATGGAAGACATCATTTCTCCCACTATTATTCATAATTATTGAATCAAATTTTCTCCCACCAACTTATGATATTTGTGAAATACAGAACTACAAAGAATCATCAGATTTTCTATGGAAACTGTTCTAACATCCCTATCTTCTAGAAACATCTTTGTTTCCAATATTAACTAAATATTATTGGAACCACATTAACTCCAATCTCATGAATGTCCATTTATAATGTCAATATCATGCATGGAAACCTCTCTCTGATTATTTTTCACTTGATTTTGGTGTTCATAATTTATGTACATGAGTGCAATCATGATGTGTTCTCAACCAGACCGACTGCACACTCTTCTCTTCTTCTCCTCTTTATGCAAATCACATAAATCTTTTCTTTTTCATGATCATACTTAGAACATCACCTTCCACCATTTATTCATCAGTCATCCTTTGATGGATGATACTTCCCCATTCTTTATTTTTGTAAACAATGTGTCACATTTGACACATGTTCTTTTAACATAGGATCAGTGTAACAATCATCTGATTTAACATAATGGAGAATTTCCCAAGCCTAGCATCCAATGCTATGATAGAGTAAGAAATCTCTAGCCATCCTCATTTCATCCAATCTCCAATATCTTTGGATTCATTCATCATCTCCTTCTTCATTTTGACCATTATTGAAAGCTTTTGAAAAAAATAAATTCTTCATACACAAAGTGGTCCCAACAATCTCCAACTTTGTATTTTGTTGTAAATACATTAATGTTATCTTAAAATGAAGGTGTCAATGTAAAAATGATAATCTTTCCCTCCAATTTACTACATTTTCTCCCCCTTACTTTTAAAACTATCATTTCACTTTCTCTCCCCCTTATTGATAAGAAATACAAAGTTCATGGTGGGGAGGGTATCATTCCATACTCAAGCAGTGTTTCTTTAATCATTTATCTCTAATTCTACTTGAATAGTGCTTAGTGTAGAAAACAAGAGGATGTGATTTAGACAAAAAGGTTGTCCACTATATACTGATCATGACACATCATGATATGTGAACTCATATAATTGTTTTCAAGGTATTTCCAATTTCAGTTCAGGATTAGCATAATAAATGTGATATAAAATAATCAACCTAAAACTCTTGCACTTACTTCAACAAATGGATAAAAAAAATCAAGTGCAATTGGCAGGATAAGTGGCCTTGGGGAACATTCATTCTTCTTATGTCATCGACTAATTATGTTTCTACCCCTTTGTTAAAATATATTTATTTTGAGTAACCAAGGAGGAAAGATTAAGAAATAACATACCTTTTCCAATGACATAGTCCTAAAAAAATCGTCAAAGTAGTTTAATTTAATACCAACTGAAGTTAATACTTATTGAGATAATGACTCTGGTAGCTTCTTCATGTGTCTCCCTCTCAATGGAACACTCTTCCTCACTTTGTTCCACGTTCTCCCCCTGAGATCTTGTTTCTCCTTCAATTCCCTATATTATAAGAACAAATATAATACACAAAAATTTAAGGGAATGAGGTGGATCCTCCTTGATCTATCAATGTGAACAATAAGGTTGAGATTAATTTCTCAACCCAAATTCACTATTGTTCACACTTCCACAAATGATCTTCATTGCGAACTGTGATTGTGTGGACCTCAATATCTCTTCCATATCATTATGTGTGAACCCTCTTTCTTAAAGAGCATTGAATGCAATAGAAACTCTTGGTCTGACTTTCATATTCTTAAAGAATTATTTTTGGGAAAGAATAAACTCAAAGCACTTTCTAATAGTTTGACCACCCGTGTTTCACCTCAAATATAGAACATATTTGTCTTCTTGTAGAATTTTTTTTCTTTTAGCACTAGCCTTGGCCTGTGCATCTTATATTTTCCTCATTATTTCCAAATCTTCTAGCCAAACCACTGATATATCATTAGGTATTAAGGCATCCAGATTGGATATTCTACCTGTATTATTATAAGTTTCATCCTTATTATTAGTTCTTTTGGATGCACTACAATTCAAATTCATGGATTTAGAATTAAAGGACATCTCATCATTACTTGTTGAAATATTCTTGGGAGAATGTTTTTCACATTATTCTTCTAATCTCATCCCAAGGATGCTTGTTCTTTCTTAAACAACTCCCATGATCTTCTTTTATTATCATCTTTGGTTACATATTGAAATGAACATGCACCATTCATGTGACCACTCCTCTTGTATACATCATAGATGTTATCAAACATTGTAAATTTATTTGCAGTATACAAATGATTCTTGATCTATGGATGTTTTTTCTTCTTCTTCTAAAGATTTATCCCCCTTATGATAGGCTTCCTCTGTGCTTTTAAATTTTCTGAATTGTACCAAAATTACAGTGCAAAAGGATCAAATCTATTACAACACTAGTATTAACAAAAAAATCTTGACTTCTTTCCATCTTCTTTATAAGGTTGTTGAATCTTATTCTTGGTATGGTGTTATTTCTTTGGGGAGATATCGTCCACACTCTTTCCCCTATCCACCCTATCCATGGTGGTAGGTTTCTTCTCACTTTTCTTCATCCATACTTGTTTATAATTTTTCTTCCAACCATCACTTTTTATAGAAGAAATTTTAAAATCATTAGTACAAGTTGGTATGGATGGAACCTTCACTTTCGCAACTACTTGTGATAGATGAACGAGTGAAGCCATGATCTTTTTTGTCACATATTTGAGGTATTTTTATAGTAGAATCATTAAGTGATCATTGAGTGCCAGTAGCTACTATTTTCTTCTTTTTTGGAGACTCAATATGTGTTTTCTCAAGATTGGACAACTGAGCTTCCAATTATAGACATTTCATTTTGAGGATGACTTTCTTATCTTAAATCATAGTCATATTCTATTTTCAATTCTTCTCTAATTTTTCAACCTCATATTCATGCATCTTTACATTGTTTTTTAACAAAGAATCAATTTCTTTTATTTTCATGGAGTCTTATTCCAAATATAAACCCTTGATTTCATTGAGCTTTTTCATCTCATCTTCATGTTCATGGATCTTCTATTCTAGAGTCTTTTTGACTCCCCCTTTTTCTCCAACATCTTTGAGCCACTTTGATAAAATTACTTCAAATCCCCTCTTTGTAGATTTAAAGTCTCCAACTTGTCTGGAGAACATTAAACATTTAACAATTTTTTATTATAAGCCTTTCTCCAAAACATCAGTTTCTGCTTCCTGTTGAGTGATATTTTCCTACATATATTGAAATACTTCACAAACTAGGGATGTAATTTCGTAAAGATTACTACACAGAATCATTCTTAATCTATCAACTAGTATTTCATGAGATGTTGTATATTGATCATCACCACTTGTGGTAGCATTTTCATCAAGAAAATAATTTCCAAATACGCTAAAATATACCTCTTCATTAGTTTAGGTAGGAAGGTTGTCCATATAATTGATGGGGATATAAGCCACCTTCTCATTACCTTCCATGTTTTTCATGTCTTCAATGTCAACCAGGTATGGAGAACTCGATGCTTCTACTTATTTAGATAAGAGGGACTTCTTTTTCAAATTTCTCTTCTCCTTATTTTTCCTATCCGTCATGGTATTAGTAGATATAGCCTTATGTTCAGAAGTAACTGAATCTTCACTGAAAGTGCAATTCATTGATATCTTAGGAAAGAAAATAAGGTCTTAAAAAGAGAATAAATTAACTATAGAGAAATCAACAAAGGTCAAACAATCCATTTGATACAAATCAGAGGACCGGTTTGGGATATGCCTAAAACTGAGAGGGGGTGAATCAGTGTTGGGGCCTTTCTAAACCAATTCCAACTTTTTATCCTTGTACCTTCAAACATGTTAGGATCTTTATTCTCTTTTTCTCTTTCCCCAGTCTCATGAAATAATAGAAAGAACTAAAAATATGCACATGTTATTTTTACAAGGTTCACCACTCAATAAGAGTAGATACGCATTTTCCTTGCATGGGAATTACCAGTGAGTGAATTCTCTATTATAATGTAATATGTTGTTATAGTGGGTTGACTAGGAAAACAATCCACTAGTCAGTGTGGCTCCCTACACATGGGGCGGTGGATGATATAATAACTTCCAAGTGTGAGTCCCTACACTCGGAGGGGGAAGGGAAATATTACTATCATAAAAAACATATGAGGACCTAGTCCAATATACAACACCTTACTAGTTCTTTATACTGCCTCTGAAGATAGTCTTCTTTCTATTGATAAGGGTTTGAAACAAAAATAGAGTCTTCCACCTATTGGGACCAGTTGGATTACACATTAATAATTTGTTCTTCCTCTCTTTACTTTTTATTTGACTATCATCATGCAAGTATAAAACCACTTCTTTATCTGCATCAAACCTAAAAGCTACAAACTCTTCTCTCCACCTTCTTTAATGAAAAACTAGTTTCACTAAAACCCGCTCTTCTTTACACTTTCTCCTTCAGTTGAAAAACAAATGCACTGAGATCACTTCTATTCTTCTTTTACAGAGTCACAAACTCCCTTTGTGATTAACCTATCAAGGAATTCCAACACAACTTAGCATCATCATAGTTATTCTACCCTGAGTAATAATTATTCTTTATGTGACCACACTTGATTCTTCTTGGACACAAAGTAATATGGAATTGTGGTGTGGTGTCTTCCCATGAACTAGTTCGCTTAAACAAGTTATTAAAAACTGATGTTTTCAAAGCTCCTTCGTGAATATCCATTGTATATCTACTTTCTAGAGCACACTACTTCATAAATCTCACTTTTTTAGAGAGCTCACTACTTTTCAGAGCTCTATCCTTCACAGAGGACACACCATCATGGAGCTCTATGTCTTCGAAGAGCCCACATCTTTCACAAAGTGAATTAACTTTGAAGATCACTCTACCTTTTCAAGGCTTACAACCTTTTCAAAACCCACATATTCCATAAATAAAACTGCCTTTGCAGAGCTCACAACTTTGTAAAGCTCACTTAGTCTTTTCGGAACAACATTTCATCGTGAAGTGCATCTCCTTCGCGGATTAACTTACTTGGTGAGGCTTAATTTTAATTCAAGAGCTCTTAAGTTCTTGTTAAGTCTATAATATTTTCTCTAGGGGGTAAGGGCCAATTTATAGGCATTTCTAACCAACTCTATAATCTTCTAGCCACATTAGCGCTACGTAAGCACTAAATCAAAGAGCTCTAAAATTCCCTTCGAAATTCAATCTATTTCATGAAGCAGAATGGCTATTTCTTGGATTTTCAGTGTTCTTCACAATTGAAAATTGTTATGTCAAATCCTTTCCACCACTATAATTCTCCACTCCCCATTCTCTTCCCTTCTTCAATGCTCTCTTTCAAATCTCTTCAACTATTCTATTCTCTAAGCTCGTCGTAATTGCGAAGAACAACGTCAAAATTCTTCACGTATTTGCAAAATATACTTCATGAATCCTATCCTCACAAAATTCATTCCTTTTCCATATTTTTATATGATCTTAAAGGAAATAAACTTTTCTCAATGCTAGCCTATGTCCATATTTTGGACCCCAAAATTTTTGCAAAAATTAGAAAACTACGCCGTCTTAGACGTCTGCTTCCGCAAGAGAAACAACGCTGATGGACAAAATGCTTTATCCCCTTTCCTTAATAATTCGTGCATCAAAATTTCTCTAACCAACTAATGATCATTGTGAAATACAATCCTGCAAATCTTCATCATATTTTATAAGAAAATTATTCTAACTTTACTATCTTCTAGAGGCATATTTCATTCCAATATTAACTGAATATGATTGGAATCACCTTAACTCCAGTATCACACATGGACATTTTGAATTTCAATCTCATGAATGGCCTCCTCCCTCTAAATATTTTTTACTTGGTTTGGGTGTTCTTAATTTATGCACATGAGTGGATGCATGATGTGTTCTCATCCAATCCAAATGCACACTCTTCTATTCTTATCCTCTTCATGAAAATCACATAATTATTTTCTTTTGAATGATCAAACATATAAATTCACCTTCTGCCATTTCTTCTATAGTCATCCTTAGATGGATGATACTTCACCATTATTCATTGTTCTAAACAATCTGTCACCTTTGACACATGTTCTTTGAACTTAAGATCAATACAAAAATCTTCTGATTTGACATCATAGAAAATTTCCCAATCATGAAAATCAATGCTATGATTTAATTACAATTCTCTTGGAATCCCTATTTCATCCAATCTCTATTAATGTTGGAGTCATTCTTAATCTCCTTCTTCAGTTTGACCAGTATTGACAATTTTTTACAATAAATACAATCTTCATACACAATGTGGTTCCAATGGTTTTCTCAAAACCATTGGGATAGTTCTTTCCCAACACCAAATCACCCAAAGGACTCCCAAACCATTGGTATAGGCTATACCAATGGGCACCTATACCAATGGTTCCAAACCATTGGTATACGAAACATTTTTGTTAGTGAATCCATGTTACACATACAATTCAATACGTATATTGTATATTTATCATTCAACCAACTTCTTGTAATAATTTTCAAAACATTTAAAATACTATAACATACATATACATCCATATAACCAATCAATTAAATTCATTAAACAATAGAATCATCTAGAGCACCAGCATCATCATCATCATCACCACCACCACCACCAACAAAAGCTCGACCACCACTAGTACCCTCATTGACATCACTCAATGCATCATATAAAGAGTGCATTGATGTCATACATGAATCAAAATTAGTATTATACTATGATGTAATTGATATACATAAAAGAGAAAAATATTTTAGGAAGTTTTTGGTTATCAGTTTAATTATTTCATACTCCTTTAAAGCTATTTTTTGGCCTCAACTACTTCTTCATGATAATTTCCTAGGTTCCAATTATGAGAGATTTTATAGAAGACTAATTAGGACCAATAACTAATGTGAATTATGTTTTTCCCGGGTCAACATCAGAGTCTCCCTCAGTTATCCTCATCTAATACCTGACTCAAATGATCATTCAGCTTAAGGTTTTCATTTTATTTCTCATAAAGTTCCTCTTTGAAATAATAAATAAAATATAAAAAATATATTTAATTATTAATTATATATAAATATTTGAAATATAAATAAAAAAATTATAATATTTTATTTTATTTGTGCATTTACTAAAATTTTATCCTTTTTCTTTTTACTCGAGAAAAATAATTTCTCTCGAGGCACACAACCTTTGATTCCCATTATTTCTTGAAAAAAATGTCATTTATTAGTATAATAATTCAATATTTAATTATTTGAAAATGATAAAACTATAATGAATTAAAATTTAACCTTTTTATGTAATCCACAAAATGAATAAGCTTCTAAATATAAATTTAATTAAACATTTAATGCTAGTGGAATAATGTAAACAATGTATATTAATTAGAATTTCAAACATGGGTATTATATGGATTCATATTGTATGTCTATTTTAGTCCAATTCTATTTGTAATACATCATTTGGATATTTAGTCACTTGTTAATTTTGATCATTTGGTCATTTGGCTCATTTTTAGGTTAGGTTGTTTAATAGATTGGACAATTGGTCTTTTGGATATTTGTCCATTTGGCCATATTCCTAATTGTCCATTTGACCAATTAGGTTGCTTAGTCTATTTAAGCCAATTGGGCCAATTAGGACATATAATTCAATTATTCAAATTTGGCCAGCTAGGTCATTTATGCCAATTATTCTATTTATTCCAATTATTCCATTTATGTCATATACTATAATTATGTCATTTATTCCATTTAGTACATTTAGTTCACTTAGGAAATTTAGGAAATTTAGGAAAATGTTTCCATTTATTTGACCAATTTAGGCCAATTAGTCCATTTAGACCAATTTATGACAATTCCATCCAATTCAAGCTAATTCAGGCCAATTTAGGCCATTGAGGCCATTGAGGCCAATTAGCCCATTTAGGAGAATTAGCCCATTTAATAAATTTTATCCATTTAAGCCAATTAGTCCATTTAATCAAATTAGTCTAATAAGGATACATAGTCCAATTAGGCCATGTAGGAAATTTAGGACACTTAGACCTTTTAGCTCATTAGTCCATTAGACCATTATGCCAATGTGTCATTTGGTCATTAGACCATTAAAAAATTAAGAAATTATGCCAATTAGGAAATTTTCCATTAGGAAATTAGTTCTTTAGTCTTTTAGTCCATTAGGTCATAAGGCCATCAGGACATTAGGCCATTAGGCCATTGGGTCGTAAGGTCATCTGGCCATTTGGCCATTAGATCACTTGGCCAATTTGACAATTTCCCAGTATGTCATTATGCCAATTGGCCATTATGACATTATTCCAATTGTCCATTAGTCCATTAGGACATTAGGCCATTATTTAAATTTTTCATTAAGCCATTAGTCCAATTGGGATTAAGCCATTAGGCCATTTGGCCAATTGGAATTTAAGCCATTATGCCAATTGGCCATTGTGATGTTAGGATATTAATCCATTATGACATTATTCCAATTTCCCATTAGTTGATTAGGCCATTATTTTATTGGACATTAAGACATTAGTCCATTAGGTCAATTGGATAGTAGGACATTGGTCCATTCGACCAATTGTCCAATTAGTCCATTATTTTATTAGGAAAATTTTCTAATTTTACATTAATCCATTGGTATTATTTTTTGTTAGGAAATTATTCCCATTGTTCATTAGGAAATTTTACCATTTGGGAAATTTTCTAATTGGAAAATTAGGGCATTAGGCCAATTGGAAAACTGGACATTAGATTGTTAATCTAATTGGTCATTAGACCATTATGGTAATTTCACCTTAGCCCATTAAGTCAATTGGTTATTATGCCTTTTGGACAATTTCCATATTATACCATTAGGACAATTTCACATTAGGTCATTAAGCCAATTGATTATTTGTACAGTTGGTCATTTGGCAATTTTTCCATTCGTCTGATTGACCATTAGGCCATTAGTCCAATTTTCCATTAGGACATTAGGCCATTTGGACACTACAACATTAATCTATTAATCCATTAGGATAATTATCCATTACTACATTAGGTCATTAGTCAAATTTGTCATTATTCCATTATGACAACTGACCATTAGTCCATTAGTCCATTAGGTCAATTGAACAATTGAGAAACTAGCCAGTTGGCAATTAGTTCATCAGAACAATTGTCCTTTAGTCAATCATTCCATTAGTCCATTAGAAAATTAGGCCAATTTTTCATTAGTTCATTAGAACATTAGTCCATTGGGCCATTAGGATAATTTTGCATTAGAGAATGATTCCAATTGGCCAATAGGTCACTACGTCAATTGTCCAATTGTACATTAGGCCATTATCCCAATTTTACATTAGGACTATTGGCCAAATGGACATTAGAAAATAAGGACATTATTTCATTTTCCAAATTATGCAGTAGACCATTAGGCCATTAATCCATTATAGCATTATAACAATTGGGAAATTGGACATTAGTCCATTATTCTGTTATTCTATTAGGTCTTTAGTCCAATTATCTATTATGCCATTTGTTTATTGGGTCATTAATCCATTAAGCATGTTTTACTTTAGGCCATTAGGCCATTAGGATAATTGGAAACTAGGATGTTAATCCATCAGAATATTTGTCCAATTTCCCATTAGGTCATTAGTCCAGTAGTCTATTATTCCATTAAGACAATTGTAAAATTGGAAATTATTTCATTATTTGAATTGGAGAATTGGCCATTAGGCCAATTGGCCAATAAAACATTATGATAATTAGGCCCGTTTTTCGTTAGTACAGGTGGTCTTTAAACCAATTTTCTAATAAGACCATTATGTTATTTGGAAAATTGGTTTTTAGGTCATTTGTACAATTGGTCATTAGGTCAATAGTCCATTAGGATAATTGGACAATCAGGAAATTAGGCATATTTTCCAATTAGTCCAATATGCGATTAGGCTAATTGGACAATTGGTTAATAAACCATTGGGCCAATTGGACATTAATATATTAGTCCAATTATCCATAAGAAAATTAGTCCATTAGGCCAATTGACCAATATGACAATTATTCCATTAGTCCATTAGTTTATTAGACCAATTGGACATTAAGACATTAGACCATCTGCCCATTAGACCAGTTGGACATTACGCCATTAGGCCATTAGGTCAATTGGAAAAATGGAAATTAGGTCATTATTCCAGTACACATATTGGGAATTGGGTCAATAGTCTATTAGTTCAATTAGAAATTATTCCATTAGGATAATTAGGCCATTATGCCAATTTTCCATTAGTCCATTAATCTAATTAGGTCGTTAGGTCATTAAAATATTAGGACATTAGGCCAATTGGCCATCATTACATAAGGATAATTGGCCCTTAAGTCATTAGAACCATTGGACATTAGGCCATTAAGACATTGAGATAATTTTCCAATTAGGACATTAAGAAATTAGTTCATCAATATAGTTGACCATTAGGCCATTATTCCAATTGGTCATTAGTCCAATTGTCCATTAGTACTTTAGGAAAATAGTTCAATTGGCCATTAGGCCATTTTTCCATTCGGATAACTGGCCAATTAGGCCACTAGGTCAATAGGTAATTTGGCCAATTTGACGTTAGGCCATTATTCCATTATGGAAATTGGAAAATTAGGACATTAGAACATTTGTCCAATTGGACAATTGGTTATTATGCCCTTATACCATTAGACTATTAGGAAAATTCACCATTAGGACATTATGTTATTACAAAATTTGTATAATTATACCATTAGGACCTTAGGACAATTATAAAATCGGTCATTATCCCATAATTCCATTTGACTAATTGGTTATTGGGCCATTAGGACAATTGGACAATTATCCATTAGTACATTATGTGATTAGTCCATTAAGATCGTTGGAAAATTAGTCCATTATGACAATTATATAATTGGACATTTAGTATAGATGGTTGTCATACCACTAGCCCATTAGGTCATTATACCAATTGGACAATTAGCGATTAGACCATTAGGCCAATTGGACAATTTTCCATTAGTCCCTTTGGGAAACTGGACAATTTTTTATTATTCCAATTGTTTATTATTCCATTAGGTCATTAAGACAATTTTAAATTAGTCCATTAATACAATTAGGCAATTATTCATTACTCTATTAGGCCATTAGACCATTAGTCACATAGTCTATTAGGTTAATTGGACAATTGGACATTAGGCCATTATGCCAATTGGAAAATTGTCCATTAGGCCATTATTCCTATTAGATATTAGGCCAATATGACATTAGGCCAATCTGATGTTAGCCCATTAAAACAATTGGCTGTTAGGCCATTAGTCCATTAGTCCAGTTATCCATTAGGCCATTAGGCCATTAGTTCAATTTTACATTATTCTATTTGTCCATTAGGCCATTATTCCATTCGGAAAATTTTCCATTATTCCATTAGGCTAATTGGACATTTTTCCATTAGTCCGTTATGATAATTAGTCATTAGGACATTAGGAGATTATGGCAATTCTATATTATACTAATTAATCCAATTAAACATTATTCCTTTAGGAAAATTTTCCATTTGTCCATTTGTCTATTTGGAAGTGGTATTTTCATCTATATATTAAAGGGATTAATGAAAATAAAACATAAATTCTAGAATGAAAATATTACTAAGTAACAATATAAATCTTGATATTATTTCTTCTCATATTAAATTACCTATAATTTCATATGATCAGGAATTTTAGTGCACCCAAAGTGTGAAAATACATCATTGAATATTTTTTTTCTGTTTTTTCTAAACACATCCTAAAAATAAAAATTCAATACATGTAATAAGATATAAATTTTGGATGAAAACCATTAAAGATTAGGAATACCTTTATCTCACAACTGTTCCAAAATGTTATTATTTCATGATATTGTGTTGTTGGATAGTTAGGGAATATTGGTACACCATATAAATCAGACCCAATTATACTCTTCTTACAAAAATATAACTTGTGCTTATATGATCTCAAGAACACACCAAGATCAATCATCCATGAAACCATAGAAGCTCCGCTTTATAGAAAATTAAACAAAATCTATAATACACACATCAATTTATATAAATACAACAATAATATAGATATATATTTAATAAAGTTTCTTACTCATATCTCCAGTCATGCTTTATTCTTGCTGTTATTACTCATATGCCTCCATGAGGCTGGTTTCGTCAGAATGATATCCATATAATTGGATAAAGTTTCCATAAAACATCTATATTTACTAGAATTTATAACTATCATATGACTGTATTCATTGTAATCTAAACTTATTTTTTTTATTCCAAGAATCATCCATACGGGTGTGCCTACGTCACCTACTAAACGATCCCATTGAATAATATCAAAGGTAAAAATAATAATTAAGTCACAGTACAATTGGAAAAAATGACCTAATATAATTTGACACACTTATAATAAAAAAACCTAATGTGGGATGCTCATTAATCTATGATGGATCATTGGGTTTTCCTAAATCATTATCCTCTGAAGGATATGCATGTTATAATGCATGCTCTGGGTGATTTTTATTATCTAGAGTGGAATCTAAAGGAACATAATCATCTGATCCTAGATGTATATTAACAAATGGAGGTGGAATAGACATAGAAGGATATTGGTAGTAGGTTTGGGGATACATCAAAGGATATAGAAATTTTAAATGTGGGAATATTCATGGAGGAATTAGAGACATGGTTTGAGAAGAAGAGGCTAAATAAGATGATTATGGAGGCATGGATGGGAACAATCCTAGAGGCTCAAGAAAAATATGGAAAGCTGTAGTTGATGGGGTGTCTGATGGTTGGTCAGGATGAGAATTGGTATGATGAGTGATATGTTTAGCTCAAGGATCACCCCACTCAGACCCATTCTAGTAAGCTGAGCATGAGTCAACTCCGATTCAAGTTAATGTCCCTAAAAATTTGATAAAGAATAATAACATGACATTATATGTAATTTAAAAGAAAAATATTAAAATTATTATACTCACCAAGGGAATAGGAGGATGAAACCCATGATCACACATCTATTGATCAGTATCAGATAATTTCTTCCATAAAAATTATTCACTATTTTTTAAAATTCATATAAGAACAAAATGTACATTTTTTATAAATACCTTATAAAATCTTGAATACAACTTAGAAGTAAAAATATTCATAAACAATGTTGTGACATGCTTCAGAAATAATAATTTGAAACCAATTTCTTCATTTTTTAAAATCCATTAGAAAACAAGTTTTGTGAATTGGAATAAATCTAATTAAATAAAACAAAACAAAAAATAATAATAAACATATCATTCCAAACAAAAAATAAATTACTGTAATTACTCTAATACAAACCTCATAAAACCACATTAAGGTAAATTGAATGAACTATGAACATATATGGTTTTTTCTATATATTACCCACCACTACTTTAGGTTCAACATCAAATATAGCAATGGGAGAATTTGAGTAATCAAATGAAATATTTTTGTAAACAATAATAGGGTGTCAGTGGTTTCAATTTATTCCCCACCATCATGAAAAATATTTCTTAGAATTACATTATTAATTACACCATAATTATGACTTAGATAATCTTTCACATAAAACACCCACTTTTCCATTGATTCTAAATTTTAAGGTTCATCAGTAGCTAAAAATTGACTCATTTAAATAGATTTGAATCATCAATAATTAAAAAATATACCATGTCACGTCATTGAACAAAACCATATACATTTCAACATGGTTATTTTACCATGATATTAGTAATCTAATAACAATATATTCCCAAAAAGTATATAATAATCCACATTTTTATATCATGGACAACTATACAATGCACTAGAATAATAGCCTGTTGAATTAGTTAACATAACACCATCATGATATGTTATCTTTTATCACCACTCAATCATTTGTAACAAATTTATACCCATTTATAAATAAATATTTTCATTCAGAAACCAAATAATTGGGACCAAAATACAATTCTCTTAATTATTGATAAATTGAGTCAATAGGTAAACTCAATACCTAAAATTTAGAGGAATAATACAATTAAATGAATATCTATATTTTATGTTAATTAAAGCATTGTTCATGCCTTTGATTTCAACCAAGCATGAATCTCATTGCTATGAAAATCCTATCTCCTTATAAAAGTTAAAGATCAATAAAATGTACGTATAATTTGTTTATGTTCCCTACATTAAATGATAATAAATGATTAAGGTATATCTGAAATGACATTGTATGAGATAACATATAAATATTCAAATTATTTACTTGATATAGTCATCTAACAAACCATAGTTAAACAAGACTGTGTGATGTGTCATTTCCTTCTCATCAAGGATCAATGTATTCAATTTATATGACCCAAAAATTCCTTCTGTTTAGTGAAGAGATGGAAATTATGGCCCAATTTCTCCACACTTCTCATCTTAAAATATCATTGGTAGGCTAACTTTTTTTCTAAAATCATACAAATACATGGAACAAAAATACATAATTTCTTGAGCTAGATAACCTATCAAAATGGAACTTTTGGGATGATTCATATTTCAGAAATAAGATTTTATTGGGCACATATTTCTTCTAGTAGGATACATCCACAGAAAATAAATGGTTCCTCCATGAATTGTTTTAGTTAGAAGCTGAACAATTAAATGTAGCCTGAAAGTGAAAATTGATGGAGGAAAAAAATTTCCAACTCAAAAAAAATGAATGATGCCACTTATTTCATTTTTATCAAGAAATACTTGGATAAAATTTTAATACAAATTTCTCTAAAAATATGGTTCAACAGAATCATTTTCACCCTTATATTTTTGGAGTGAAAATTTTCGATTTTTATTAGAATCAATTCATGAAGAAGGATGTGATAATCAGGGGTTTTTAAGGATTTTAGTATCAAATACCTTCTGGTGACTGTTTTAGGTATGTTTCTAGAATAAAAATTAGAAACCATGATATTATTCAATACTTTATGAAATTGATTTTTCTCTAAAGGTGACATCACATAATAAGCACAGAACACTTTCCTTTTTTTTCACTGATACTCACAGGATGTAGTTCTGGTCCAATACACTAATCCAACAAAACCGAAAGAGTTCAAAAATAATATTTGTTCTTCCCCTTAATATTTAGAAATATTGAACGAAAAATTTCACATATATTTTTTTCAATGTGAATTACATCTATTCAATGACGTAACAAATTGGTAGAACAATAGGGAAAATAAAAAATGATACTTCACTTTTTTCAATTGTTATTGGCTTCAATGTCAAAATTATTATTATTATCAGATAATATTTGACCTTTCATTAATGAAAAACTAATATATTTAATTTCATTGATATCCTTAGTTCCATTTATATGTTGATGTGTCTTTTCAGTGTCATCAGTATTATCAAACCTTCAGCGAATCTTCTTATATTGATGGTTTGTTGGAAAGGATCATCGATGGACCATGAAACTAAAATTATGATAATATTTAATCCTTCTCAATAATTTATTCTTCATAAAAATAGGACATGATATCATTCACTTAATAATCCAACCAGACATCATTTCATATGTAGTGAAATAATTTTTAGTCCATAGAAGGGTAGCATCCATTAAACATATTTTTTAAGAAGTATCGAATGTCTGCACAATCATATCCCAAAGATTCTTCAAGTCTTTTATTAATGGTTACAAGTAGATGGATATGTCATTTATTGGAGAAAAAGTTCTAGATATTAGTATACTCAATAGAGTAAATGATATTTTCATACACATCCATGGATAAATATTGTAAATGTGAATAAAATCTGGCTACATGTTGTGAGAAGTAATCATCTTCCCAAACGGATTAAACCCATCATAGGATAGACCCAACCTGACATTACATACCTCATCTAAAAAATTAGTATGTTTTGAATCCGATTACCACCATGATAATCCCTATTAATGATAAACCAACTCATCAATACCTTTAATTCTCTTATCACCATGTCATCACATATTGGATGTTATTTCTACAATCATGAATGTATTTTTAATCATGGGAATCAATAGAATGCGAAACATGACTTTTTGTGGAATATGATGTAGTGTTCCATATTCATTTTCCTTCAATTGATATGTACCATATTTTTTGAAGTCATTAAGGGAATTTGTTTCCTCCAAAAATAAACTACAATCTTTCAGAAAAGAATGAATTTTAATTAGTAGAAAATCCTAGTTTTGAAATTAACCCCCATGCCTTATAAGGATTTGAGGGAAAATATACACCATAAATAAGTAAGTCCCCAAAAAAGGTAATAATATTATCCATTACAGTATTATAAATATTAAACATGGTGTTTCTATGATATAACCACATTAAAATTTCCAACTTTATCAATTTAATACATTCTTGATATATAGGAGTTCTTGAATCATCCATTACTTTTTTCACACTCTCAATATCATCATTTCATTATTTTACTCATGTTTATTGATATCATTTACTTCATAAATTGGTATATGTATCATGATGGTTCACAAACATAAACCGATCAAATATAAAATTATGAAAACCACTTCTTTATTTTTGTTCAAGAATAGTGTAAGTTTATCTCGTCTCTCCATTATGATAATCAACATAAATGTTTGTTTGAAATCCAAATTTCTTGATATGGTAGTTATCTTCTTCCTAGCTTAATCAAGGTCTCCCAACAAAATTATAACATGGACACTATTCATGACCTCCATCTGAATAATTGTTAAATGAAAAATCTAAAAAAATCCAAATTCTTTTAAAACTAAATTGAAATTGGATTGGTATGATACATCCAGATTCTACCCATTATATTATAAAGAAAAAAATTATCTTCCAATCAAAAATGTAAACTATAATTACAAAATTCATTAAAAACAAATTCAATATGAAATTCATAAAATAAACTATGATTTTTGAAATGAAAAATATATCCAACATGTAATAAAAGAGAAGGAAGCTAGAATTTATATGATATATGAAATGTAATAAAATTTTTGATAGTAAAAATTAATCATGTATAATTAGAAATAATTCAATTATATTACGAAATGTAATTATAATATTAAATAGATGTCATGAAAGGAATAAATTATATAACCATATTACATGAATAACGGAAAGATCATGTTCAATTAAAATACTTATATATTATCTGATAAATTTTGATACAATAATAAAAATAAAGCATTTAAATACTATATCTAAATAATCATGAATAAACATTGGAAACATTATTTAAAAATAGTAAAGGGCCACAAAAAAATATAACAGTGAGTAAGAAAAATAATGATAAAATATAAAATATTTTTTATTTCAAAATGTTTTTTCATTAAAAATATTTTATTTAATATAAAAAAATATTTATAAAAACTCCTCATTTATATTTTCAAATATAATTATCTAACTATTTATAGAAAATTAGAAATCAAGTGTATTTTCATCATAGGAATATTATAAAAAATGACATGTGTGGAAGAGATTACCTACCAATAAAATATATCGATGAGATCCTCAAGATTTGATAATAATAAATAAATCTCTTTTAGTGAATAAATATATATCAATAACCAATTGATTCCAAATGAGTCATAACCATAAACTATTAATAACAAATAACCAAATGAAAACATTGAAAATAAATTATAATAACATCTATAAATTAAATTTAACAAGACCAATAATTTTACCTACCTAAGTAGTGAACGATTTAAACCCGTATTAAATAAATACCTATAATAATTTAGATAATAGATTACCTCTAAAAAATAATGAACATTATTTAAATGATCCACCTAAAAATCATTTTTCAAGAGCATATGGGATCACTATCACCTCAATGAAATTTTACATATCTTTTATAAAATTCAATCTAAATATCTAGCCCAAAATGGGGTATGTATACTTGAGAATATTAAAATACATTGTTGGAAATCCCCAAAAGGTAAAATAACCAATTTAACACCATAAATTCATAATAATGAAAAGGTAAAATCATAATAATTATTCATGAAATTATCAACAAGTACTATCCATTGTTATTAGTATACTAATAATCCCATCATGGATATAAAATGAAAAATCAATCACCAAAAAATAGGCAACAATGGGATATGAAAGGCTCCTCCAAATTACAATCATTAATCCAAAATCCCAAAAATAAAAGATAACCCACAGAGAACCTTATTTCAAATAATCTAGAAGAATAATAACCTAAATGTTTCCTTGTAGGGTTTTTAGACTTTGATAAAAATGAAAATAGTAGTCAGTAGAATAAGAGAAGGATTTGGAACTCCCTATTATAGAAGATCAGAATCCTAAAATCAATTTATCAGAGGATAAATCTATAGGAGGAGTGGTGTGAGTCATCACTCGAGTGAAGGAAACATTGATCAACCTAATAGGGGAGATGCACCATGATGAGTGAAGAGGGTAGGCTGAGAGGGGGGAAATAATGGACTCTATCCCAATGGTTTTTTAAAATTCTTTAGGATGTGATATTTATACCCACATTTTATGTAAACTATGGGTATAGACATGCTTTATAAAAGCTATACCGATGGTTCCTGTAATCTATGGGTATAATTCCATGGGGATAACCCATGGTTTTAGTAGTTAATATTTAAAAATCATTTAAAAACCTCTCAAAATAGTTATATTGGACATTATATAAGAATTCTGCAATAAGATTCAAAAGATAGTAAAATTTATATTACATTTAAAAATTATAAATCATTTATAAGAATAATGAAAACATTAATTTAATGCTTAGATTTTAAAATCAAATTATTCCACCACAATTCATTAAAGGATTCCAATGGAATTTTGAATTCCACTTAGTTCAGTATTTTTTATTTTTAAATACATAAAAAATTAGAAACAAAACAAAAAAAATTCTAATGGGAAATATAAATCTATCCCCCAAACGTGTCTGTTACTATCCATCATTAGAGGTTAAGAATTGTTTTTAGAAAATGTACATAATATTTTAATAATAATTAAATCATGGGATAGAGAAACAAAACCTTATTGTTTACCAATGGAAAATATGAAATAAACCCTAACACCACGGTTCTTCTAAAAATTTATAAGAAAAGTATCATTCATAACCAATTTATCAAAAATAAAAACAACGTTAATGAAAAAGAAGATAGGGGAATAAAATCTCGTGTTAATATCCTAATAAGTGCTTAATTTTTACTATCTATAGATAGTTAGTAATAGTGGTATACAAAATTTTATAAGTGATGAGGTTAATGTAAATTAAACCACCACATATATGTAAAATAAAAAAATATTCCAATAAATCTTCATATTGATAAATTTTTGTTCTAGGTACAATGTTTTCATCCCCAATTCAATGGAAAATAATATTTTTAATGGGGCTATCTATAGAAATATTCCCTCCCCATCTTCAAAAAAATATTAATGATATCCAAAAATGAAACTATAACAATTTTAAGGATTTGTTACACTTTTTTTATAGTGATGAGTGATTTTTTCCATTGTATTCCATCTATATACCAACTCCCTCTTCATAATTAGTGGCCTACCAAACTGACTCATTTATCCTCTCTTCAATAATTTATACCTCTCCAATGTATTTTTCCATAACATCCACCTAGGAAATCATATATGGTACTGAATATATATGGTTATAAAAAAGGGTAACCCAAATTTAGACATTGATTAACAAATTTAAAAAAATTGGTAATAAATTTTAAAAATAGTTAACCCCATATTTTTTTCAATATGAAACTCTTCTATCTTATTTAGGGCCTCTAGAAAAACATTTTATAATTATTCTATGGTAAGTCTTCATCTAGATCCATGCTAATTTTTTTATATTTATCATAAAAAATTTCAAATATTCATTTTAACATAATTTGAAGATAGAAAACTATGGGTTATTTGAATTTTTATTTGGTATCTTAAATAATTTATAATTTATCTCATGCTTACTCTCTTATATAAACTATATATATTTTTCAAAATAAAACTATATTTTTATTTGAACAAGAAGTATATCCTTCTATTTTATGATATATTGTCATCACTATCCTTTGATATCCAAAGTATCACGATTAGTGTACACAAAAACCATAATAAACATAAAACCCTTTACAAAGCATTCCAACTAGGTGGTTTTCTATTTTAACAAGAGATATTTAATTGCATTAACAAAAAAAATAAGAAACAATAAAAAAACAAAAAAATATATAGTGATAAAAGCTATGTGAAATTGTTAACATCCCTGAAAATCATTCCATAAGTTTATATGGGTGATGTAACTTATTGATTGGTTTTCATTATCAATAAGCATATATATACTCCTGAGAATAAAATAAGATGGTTGACCTCAGGGATGTATTATAAGGAATATAAAAATCATATAATAGTCATCCTGTCCTGTTATTATATGATTATTGTTTTTTATTATATTTAAATCAATAAAAAATGGTATATAAATTTGGTTTTACAAAAGAAAAATAAATAACAATTCAATAAAAAAATTGGCTAAATATTTAGGAGTTTGTGATTTTTATTCTGTCGCAATTCTCACTTGGTTTTTCTAATATAATTATCCTCAATTAATACTTGTTATAGTATCCATCAATACTATTTTTTCCAATATCTATTAATTTATTTCACAAACACACTAATCTCATCCTTCTATAAGGATTGGTATAAAAAATCGAGGATTTCATAGTAGTTCCTTATGTTTAACCACAGAATTTATCATCTCTTGAATAAAGTATACATTATGAAAATAGTACTATGATGTGTAACCTAAAACTCATTGCCATATTTCATAGACTAATTCCCCCATAACTACCCATTTACCAACTCTTATACTATATATATGTTGAAGGGGAAGCTTGAATGAACTAACAATATAGATAAGTAACATTGTAATAATAAGTGACGAACCACTATCACCTAGCCACCCCTATACATAAAAGTGAATACTCATATTAATAAATAACTAATAAAATAAAAATATTATTACCTTGAGCTCAAGAAATGACACTCTTATTTTCCCCTATGCTATCCCTAGAAGGTTTACACTCAATTAGAGTGGTGCTAAAAGAAGGTTTGAGAAGTCTAGAATTGCATAAAAAATTTAAATATAATATTAACTCAAATGATATCTTTATCTATGTATCTAGAGTTAAGATCATGTAATTCACAATTCAATCACACCATTATTTTTTTAATAAGAATAAAGAAATAACTTATGTAACAAGGTCACTTCTATGGAGATAGAGATTATTCGTTGAGATTTCTCTATAGGGAAGTACAATCATCAAGGTACCCATCCTTCCCTATTTTGATTTTAGTATCAATGGATTTTTATTTCCAAGGCCCATGAACCTCTTCCTTCCCCCTTTCATAGATCATTCTCCATGTGGAATGTCTATGTTGGGGTTATAAGTATTGATTAACATGTGTTAAATCAATATAATACATCAATAAACCTTAAACCAAGATCCCCATTAATTTAAATCAAAACCATGTGTAATATAAAATGAAGGACATGTGTGAGGGGACCAGTTAGATATGAAATCATCATTGAGAGGGGGTGAGTTGAATTTATTTTATTAAATTTAAGTATAATTTCTTATTTTTATATCATTTCTATTTTTACCACTATAATTGGATAAGGTTAATGGATATACAATTATCTATAATCATGTCATGTCTTGGCCCATCAGGGCCCTCTTGGATGGAGGTAAGGCATGTTTGATAACCCTAAGAACACATCCTATAGAACAAAGGTTGGTGACCAACACTCAGTAGGCATTCCACACAAATGGGAGTTATAAATTTAATATACATGTAATCAAACATACAAATCTCAAATTCCATACAATGCTGGAATATAAAACAACAGAACTGGTTACAATGCATGCATAACATCTATCCAACAATCAGAGCATGTTAGAAGTACTCAAAGAGATAATGGGGAAAAATAAAATACTAACAAAAACCTGAAAAAGAGTCCAAATTTCTCAAAATTATGGGTTATAATGTTAAGTTCAATTCTTAGTTAACACCTCAAACTATCTATCCAAATAGAAGATCCACTTTCTCCTTGTCCTCCTCGGACACCATGAAATGGAATTTTGTTTGAACAAGACATTACATGTGCGGACAGAGCCCATATAGGGGTGAGTATAAAAATAACCAGTAGGATACCCAAAAATCACAAAACATAAATCATTAGGAGTAGTTATATCAGTGGAATATATGTCCAAAACATAAGATACATTAAAATAATAAACCCAGACACCTTCATAATAGATAATTGGTCACAAAAGGTATCAGCCATCACTGCCAACCATAGGATTCTGCATGAGTATTCAAGGTAATTCTCATATAGGATGGATATCACCCAAATCAATGTTTTTTCTCGATGACACTCATCCAAGAGGTTGTTCTTATTTGTACTTTAGAAGATGAACTTGTGGGATATTAGGATATCACACTATCTAAAGAGGGGATCACACCTAGGACCACTACAGGAAACCACAAACCCTACTAGATCAGTATACTAGATAGAAGATTGATTCCATGTTCATGGTAGTCACATAAATACGATAAACCCCACCTTGGAAGGCTATTATAGAGGATCCAACAACAAGACCCATGGAGATATATTGAAAAATCTATCTTAATTAGAACCGATAGAGGAATCACAATCCTTTGAAGATGACATAATTACATGTTGTACCCTATTGGGGATGGACCAAGGAACCATAATCAACTGAAAATATTCTATAATATGGAAAATAGAGGTATCCAAGTTATATTATAGGATTACATGGAGTGTATATATAGTACATACCCTATAACTATAATCCCAAACATTCCCATTTCCACACCCATGTTCCTCTATTCATGCGCGTATACACATTGTTGTTCTCATTTACACCAGGTCATGCCCATGTATTGCTGCATGTACCTGTGTACCTAGTTGTTTCTGAATACTGGTTATTGCTTGTTTAGTTTACATGTGACCTTATTTTTCAATTCTCAGGTATCCCTTGACATACATAGGAAGTCTCCAACAATAATCTAGATGGTGTGTGGCATGTTTCATATAGCACATGATACTTAAATTCTCATGGAAACCCTAGCATCAGATCCAGGGACCCAAATGGCATGTGTTCTCAAGGTAAACACCATGTAATGATGAATTTATAGAACTATATGGTTCCTTCAAACATATTCACCCATGTCCTAACCCTTAAATACATCCACGATACTCACCAACGATTATGGTTTTGCGTTGACCAACCTACACCTTCACTAAAATCCGACCTTCGTTCCACTCAAAACCCAACAAATTACACCTTAAATCATTATCATATATTTAATCGAGAAGAAAGGGAATCACCAGACTAATCTGATCATCCTCTAAATATCCTTCATCATTTCCACACCTCAATCACACCCTCAATCATAAACTTCACCTAGGGTATCGATCCATTGAGATGAATAATGGTCATGCAATGACCCAATAATGGGTATTCATTGAACTTCTAGCCAATGGATTTTCCAATAATATATATAAAATGATGTGGGGGATAAATTCACAAACCAAAAAAAGGAGGAATTAACCTCGTCTATTATTTGGGTTGGCCTAAATTTATTACTATTAGAATTATAAAAAAACAACCAAATAAACAAACCTCAAATCAATCATAGAAATAAATCAATTGTCAATGAACAAACCAATTCTTATTAGTATAATTGATCCTTGTTAATCATGAGATTTAAAAATGGAATGAATCCTCATAAATAAAACATCCAACCTAGATTTTGGATCAATCACTGATGAAGAATCCTCTTACATTGAAGATGTTGGAATGATTAACAAAATCCATTGCACATCGATCATGGTTCGATGATCTGATAATCATTCCTCCAAGAACGGTCGTCCAGACGCTCCTCTCTAGGCCTACAAGGTTATCCATTTATGCGTGATATTTTCCCAAAATTGGTTACTTATATATTAGGGATTAGGTATTTGAAATTAAACAAATTAATTAAATAAATTTATTTATTTTTTCACCAATGAACACATTAAAAAAATAGTATGATGAGATCCAAGGTTCTAGGGTGAAACTATTGATATAAACTGAATGGTGGCATCATATTTTTATCCAAGTATATATTTCATATTTATTCCACTATTTTATGAAAACCATGCATGTGAGATATTAATATATTTAATATTTTCATAATATGAATATCAGACCCACTGGGTCTCAGAATATCGTGTCATCTCAGTGCCTTGCTATAAAAATAGTACTATATATATTCCAAATACTTCCATGGAATAACATAAACATTAAATTATCCCCTCCTTATGCCTTTTCATCCCATTAATAGAAAAATACTACTGAAAACAATGTGTGTACTGAGCTAACATCTGGGTCTCTCACTCCCATGTTATCTCCTATAGATTCTCATGTTGCTACAAGACATGAACTAAGGGGATCTCCCACCCATAAAGAATCTTCTTCAATCGATCCTTGATCTACATCAGGTACTCTATAAAGGTATATCCATCCTCAATGTCGAGATCACCATAGTTGAAGACATGTAATGGGTTGTGAACACACTATCATCAATTATGACATGTGGAAGACGTATATCACCGAATCTAACTATAGTGATTGGTCCAAGTGGTACACCACCTCTCAAAACCTAAGAATAATCTATAAAAAGCCAATGATTCTCAGAGACAATTTCCACCCAATCCAAATATCTTTAGACAACATTGAGGTGATAACTTTTGGAATACATGGTCTCCATCGTCAAACTCCAAAGGCCTATTTCATTTGTGAGAATATGAATTCTAATGGATTTGTATATTCCTAATATGAATCAGGATGATCTTATACTTCTCTATTTTAGCTTGTGCCAAATTTCATCCCACGAGTGATAACTCTTTTGAATCAGTCCAACATAGTGATAACCTATAGGGTGTCCCAGAAAAAGACATTAATAGTGACATACTGATTATAGAATGTTATTTGTTATTTTATAAAAAATCGTCCAAGGGTATTTGATCCTCCAAAGTATAGCCAAATTCAAACATGTATGCCTGCATCATGTCCCCTATAACGTAAATAGTCTACTTTATATGGTCGTCAATTTAGGTTTGAAATGTTATTCTCAAACATATATGAGTCCCAAAGGCCTCCTAAAATCCTCTTTATAATTGTTATGTAAAGTGATCATCATGTTCTTAACAATCATCAAAGTAAATCCATGGAGATGGACTATCTTTTGTATGTAACGGCATCAAAAGAACTCTATTTAACTCCACTCTCAGATAGCTTTGAAGTGGGCTAACTTGGTGAGTCGTTCTATGATCACCTAGATAGAATCACGTCCTATATACATTCAAGGAAGACCCACCAAGGTGTTCATATATATTATTTCCCACTTCCATTTTGGGACCTCTAGGGGATAGGATAAAGCCACTAGGACATGGTTCTTAGCCTCCACCTTCTAACAAGTTAGGAACCAAGAGATAAACTCTGTTATACACTTCTTTATGCATGGTGACCGAAACTGGTGATGGAGTTCTTGGTACATATTTTTCAATATTGGATGTACTTCTAAAGGGGATGTAGGGAACTCCTTAATCGCCTCCTCTCATAAAATCAATTGTACCATCATCCTTCATATTAAAAGGATTTCGTTCTCACCACATTCATAAAATCAATCAGGAGCATGTACAATGGAAATTTAAGCACTTATGGTCTCATAGTTAATATATCCAAACAGATCTTCCCTAACACATTGTAGATGTAGTGGGGTAAAAACCACCGACTAGAGTTTAGATGCGCCACACTCATCCACATGGGATGAATTTAACAAGGCTAAACACTCTGAAACATTTGTGAAAAATTGTGAACAATACCTCCTACTGAGAGAATCTTCCACCACATTCCCCGTCCTAAGAGTATAGACTATCTCAAAGTCATAATCCTGGTGGGACTCTGGCCATCAACTATATATCAAGTTAAGAACATTATGAGATAAGTTAGAATTTAGACTCTTAATGTACTAGTATATGATAATTGGATCACACATATGGTTGTTCCGTCGTATCTTTAGGAAGAAGAATACGAATGACAATTTAAGATTGTGGGACACATAGTTATAATTATTCAGTCTGAATTACGAAGACCCATTAGTGATCATAGCTAGCCTCTACATCAGAACACAACCAAGTACAACCCATGAGGCATTATAGAACACTATGTATTCAACATCCTTCTCTGGTAATCCCATGATGGGGCTTCTCTTAAATCTTTGATAAAGCTCCTAAAAGTCCATCTAGTACATATTTTTCCTCAATAAATATTTTCCTTTTAATGTCAATGGAATAAAATCTGTGGATATCCCAGAGAAACCTGGAGTGGATCTATACTAGTAGCCTTCTAATTGAAGGAATATCACCATCTATATGATTCTCCTGAGTGCATCCCAGTATAACATTCCTTGACCATCAATGGGTCCACTAATACGCCATAATCTATGAATAGATTTCCCAAAAATTCAACCTCTTAAATCCAAAACTAGCACTTAAATATATTCCCATAAATCAAGTGCTCTCAGAGTATGTCCAGGAACATCCTCAAGTGCCTAATGTGCTCCTCATTGGACGCTGAGTACACTAAGATGTGATCACTAAAGACCACCAAAAACAAGTCTAATAAAGGCTGAAAGATATGATTCATGTGTACCATGAAATATTCTTTAGAGTCTGTCATGCTGAAAAGAATCACTATGTTATCATTGTGATCATAGTGATATCATAATTTCATATTCAGTATATCCTCATCTCATACTTGAATATGGTGATATCCAGAACTGAGGTCAAGCTTCAAGAACTATCATTCTCCTCTCAAATGATTAAAGATGATATAGATCCTAAGTAATGGATATTTATTCTTTATAGACACCTAATTCAGGAACTGACAATCAAAACACAACCCAAATCACCCATCCACCTTCTTGGTGAACAAAACATAGGACTCCTAGGTGGAAACACGAGGTCTCACAAATCCATTTTTCATAAATTCCTCCAACTACACCCTTGTCTCATGAAGCTATGTGGGAGTCATATGATATGAAAGTACAAATATTGAGTCCATCCCAGGGTGTACGTTAATGAAATGGTCTATCTCTTAGTGGGAAGGTCAGACTGAAACATCCTCAATAAATATTCCCACATACTCTGACACCACTGAAGGAAAACAGAATCCTATAGAATCCACTATTTCAAGAGTCATGCTAGTCAACCTATGAGTAATAGATAGAACCCCCAATGTATAATCCTATCTTGATATGTCTGGATTTCCTTCCCACCCATGATGGAAAACCTCACCCCATCACTATGAATACATAGCGTCATCCATCTGAATAAGTCTATCTAGGAATGAACTATGGATATCTACTCCATACCTAATATGATTTCATAAGGCCTCATAGATTCTAAAAATAGATCCCACAAGAAAATATTAACTCATAGAGTCAGATCACACTGTCTGTATAATAACATGATCACTGAGACACCTCTAGTAAGAGTCTCTAAGTGTAATGGTTGAGGCACAGGCTCAACCAGAATCTATATGTCTTTAACTAGAGTAGTCAAAAGAAAACATGGATTGTAACCATGTTTATAAGTACTTCTACTAAATTGGATAAGACCCATATATACCTCTAATCATTCTAGGATCCTCGGGGTTATAGGGCTCCACTACCTATATTTTTTCTCTCCCTTAACCATCATCTCCCTAATCCTTCCATGTACCACATGGGGTTGGTAGTGGAAATAGTTCAAACTGACTTCAACCATTGGCTACTCTACCCATTCTTATTCCATGCTCATCAACCAATGGACATAACTTACCCTTAAATAATCTCTATCTATACTGTCCATCAACCATACCTCTATTAACAGAATGATGGATCAGACAATCCTGAGTGAGATTTCCTTGATCATCACCAAAAAAAGTTAAAACTACCTCTTGGCTAACTCCAGCCTTATAGACAGCCCTTTATTGATGATACTCTATCATGGGATCATCTCATGAAGTTTATGGTATGCTCAAATTCTGAGGACTATCATCGACTACTGGCTACTAAGGTCTCATATTCTTTCTACCCTCTATCAGTACCCACTGTTGGCATCTTCTCTTATAAGAATCTATTCACCACTAAGGGACACTCAATAACTCTATAATAGATGGGAATGAAAATATATAACATTATAGCCCTGATATATTAGTGAAATCCCTACTCAAATTTCCTTGCTTTGAATAACAGGTCCCTAACCATATCCAATGAGCACCATGAAAGGATAGTGAACCTCATTGAGTAATCCACCATGGTCATACTTCCCTACTTTAAAAGTCAAAGATCATGAATATGCACTGATCGTAATGTAGTTGGATAAAACCCCTCCTTACAAAGACACTCGAAATATGATCAAGAGAGAGTTTTCATGTCATGTGAATACATCACCAGACTCTACCATCACCCAGTAAATCAATGAAAATGAATCACTATAAGGACCACCATCAGATCTATAGGTGTACCCATGAGGAGAAAAAACTTATGTGACTACCTCTATCCTGTCATTAGATTCCAATAGGTATGGATTGGTTTGAAACATAGGATTTCACTACCGTGGAAACTCATGGAGTGAGCATAGCCTGAACACGTCCCTGTTAGGTATTATCATCACTAACTGTTGTACAATGGGTGTCGGCATAACTGGAAACCCACCTAGAGGTACTACTTCATGTACATAACCATATACTAAATCCTCATCACTTAGTGGATCCTCTTCATAATCACACAGCATAAGCCTCACTAATTTTATTATTGGAGGTCCTGGAATAAATAAGATTCAACACAGTCAATGAGTATATCTGGTAAGATGGCTTGAGAAGGACATGGAAACCACAACCCATTCCTATATGATGTATGTACCATTGTTTTTTCTTTATAACCAGTTACTACATGAGTTGAGTCAACAAGAAAGTTATTTGAGCCCTTGAGAATAGAATAACAAGATACTTCACCAACAATAGGGTCTTTTTCATGAAATTCGAACTCAAAACACAAAAACACAATTTCCCGGGATACCAGACCAAAACTCATGGCTCGACAACTCCTAACTTATGACAAACCTAGTCTTTATAGCATATTAATTCATGATTTAATAAATAATAATACACATATTACAACCTATAATAATGATAAATATAATATATTTGGGTAATTAGGTACATTACATTAAACATAAAATAAGGGTACATTATCATTGTTGAAAACTTCCTTAACATACTCATAATTTTAAATTGTTTATAAAAATGTATTGGATAACCTAGGGACATACATAATAATGGGGTGAGATATAAAGAAAATTAGGGTAATAACAAATAATAACATGAAAAAAGTATTAAATGTTAGATAATTTTAATTTCAATGATACATATAAGGGGTGAAAATTAGAAACATGAACAAAGAGGAATGATTTAGAATGATAAAATAAAGGTAACATGGGAATGTGGAAACAACATTAGACATAACATCATGAGTATAATTCATGTTGAACCATCAATAGATAAAAAATAATGTGCTTATAATAACCTCCCAGGAACAATACATGTAATATCATGAGACTAAACATTACCTAATTCATTGAAACACTATATGGGTGCACCCATCATAATCATGTCATGCACATGAATAAGTGTGCAATATAGACTAGAAAACATAGGAGCATATTTTATCACATTTAATCCCATGAGAAAATATTATGGGTTAAAAACATGGAATTCCTAAATCAATGATATATAGGTACAACTTGGTGAATACCCTTGAGTGGAAATGCGTATGGAATTCACCTCACAAATGTTCAACATGGAAAATCACAGTGAAATTTTGGAAGCATAATGGTTGTATATGATGACTTATAAAATGGTTAAATGAGATAGAAATGGGTCTCTTATAACATGGATGTAAAAATTATAGTATTAATAATCTGTAAGAAAAAAATAAAACATGAAACTTTTGGTATTAATAGGAATAATACAAGAAGGGTTCTAGAATAAAAACATGGCATGGAAAAATTACATAATAATTTTAGTAGAATAATGAGAGTATATTATGAATCAAGGAAGGTATTCATGATACTTAAAATGATAAATAATAACATTTAGATCATTATTTATGTAATATGTATGTTGAAAATAATATCCTATCCATAGTAATTGAAATAAAATGTCTGTTACATAAATAAAGTTCGTGAATATAGTGGAGAAAGAGAGGATCCCTTACCTTGAGATGGTGATTCCAAATGATTGTAATGATCTTATTGAGAGATTACAGGAACCTTTAGAGGACTATATAGAGTGTATGAAAGAGTAATGATGTGATCAATGGTTTTTAGTGAAGAGTAATTGGATCATCGGTGGGATTATATAGGAAAATATAATGGAGTACATTATTATTTCCCAACTCATGTTTTGGAATCTATATAATAAAGGAATCAGAAAAATATTCCCATGGGTTTCCCCTTGGATTATACCAAAAAGAAGTGGTTTTATTTATTTTATATTTATAATTTCATAACATAGTAAAATAATACCCTTGTTGATTTAGATGTGATCCGTAATTATAAATAAATTATTTTAAAAAAATCAAAATATAATATAGGTTTTGGAGGATTCATAAAGGATTTATAAAATTAATAAAATAACATCAGAACACATTATTTTTAATTTTAAACATATTTTTGGTCCTGGATACATTTTATATGATTTATTACATTACTTTTGAGTCATTATGATGTTAGGATACACATTGTACCTTTATACCGTATTTAATTTTTACCCAAAACATTTATTGTCATAAAAAATTATGAAAAATTACCTATTGTATAAATTATATGTGTTGATTCAAAAAATAATATTTATTTTATCAAATTTATTTTTTAAATATGTTAATTATATATTTTAAAACATGAATTGACATTTATTGAGAAATTATGGTTTTTTCGACAATAACAATTGTAAAACCCTAATTAAAATTACGTTTTACTACATAAAAATTATATTATCATTTATATTTAATTAAAAATATTTAATTTTATTATTTTATGAAAATATTATTTATTTTTAAAATTAAAAAATTCATCACAAATAATATTTGTATTGGAATTCTATATTACACAAAAATATAATTTCTTTTTATCATATCAAAATAAAAATCATTTACAAAGAAATGAAAATAAAAAGTAAATATATTCACCATTCTATAAAATATACAAATTTATATTATTAGGGCCTTGATACATAGTCCTTTATATCACTAGAAAACTACATAATATTATTGTGTGTGATGGAGATATTTTCACAGGGTGGTTCAACGTGCATGTTTTTGGTCATGATCTTGATGAGATTGGGATTTATACATGGTCTTGGTCAAGGTCAAGTCCAATTATTTTTCTCCCATGGAATATATGATCAATGGTCTTCATAGGTCATAATCCTACTATTTGAGTTCATTATTTCTTTTGTATGTGTCAATTGGATTTATCAAAACCCTATATTTAAATGAATCACATGATCATAGTTAAACATATATATCATCAACGGTTATAATTCATAATGGTAGTTTAAATACAATTGTATAAAAATAAAGAAGTGAATGTATTTTCTATAACAATAATAGTCATTATAATCAGTCACAAAGGTAATCTTATTTATAAAATTTTAAGTCATTACAATCATCCCCCTTCAAAAATTTCACCCTTGAAATTTTCATTTCACACACTAAAATAAATTAGGGTACTTCTATTTAATCAGATCATATGGTTCCCACATCAATTCTTCAAACATGTTGTTTCTTCGTAGCACTTTGACCAGGTTCATTTTATTATTTTATAGAACTTTTTCTCTATGATTTATGATCATTACTAGATGCTCTTTGTATGAAAGATCATTCTCCAATAGTACAACCTATAGATTCAATACATGTAAGAGGTTTTTTATGTACTTCATAAACATATATATAAAGAACACATAATTTACTTGAGATAGGTTATGTGGGAGTTCTTGTTGATAGGCTACCACTTTGAAGTGATTATGAATATGAAAGGGGTTGATGTATCTTTTACTAAGATTTCCCTTCTTACAAATCTCATGACTTTCTTCCATGGAGATATTAAGAGATACACATTATCTATAACCTAAAACTCCATGTATAATTTATGATTTTCAACATATCTCTTATGTCTACTCTAAGAATACCTTATTTTCTTCTAAATGGTCATAATCTTTTCCACCATTTTCTTAACCATTTTAGGACCCATTAGTTTTCATTCACTAACATCATCCTACCTTAAATGTGTTCTACACCTCTTACCATAAAGGGATACATAGGAATCCATTAGTATTCTTGATTGTGAATTATTATTGTATGATTACTTGAATCCATTAATATATTGATCCCATCCTCATTTGAAGTTAATATATCATTTTCTCATAAAATCATCAAGTGTATAAATAGTATTCTAAAATTGGACTTCAATTTGAGGGTGATAAGCCGTGATAAATTTCAAGCTGATCAAGTGAGAAGTCCTATATAATTGAAATGAATTGATTAGTATTTGTAAGATGATCTACAACAATCCATGTAATGTTATTTCCTCTTGATATCTTCCTTAGACCATTCAAATAGTCTACAAATATTTTTTCCAATTTCCATATTAGTATGGGTAATTATTAAATAATAAGATCTTACTTTGTTCATTATATCCTTCACTTTATGACATAAAATACACAATAATGTATATTCCATGATCTCCTTAGGAATATTATCCCACTAATAGTGCTCTAAAATATCTTGATACATATTTGTGATCCCTAGATGGATGAATTAGGTCAAGCTATTTTCATTATCAAATAACCCCTTATTTATCTCTTGATTTGGTGGTACACATAGTTGTGACCAATATCTTACAACTCCTTGCTCATTAATTTTAAACTTTGAGGATTATCCTTTTCTTATAGCTTCTATATTTTATGAATTTCCACATTATCTATTTGATCATCTTTTAGCTTATAAAGAAGGCATGGTTGATAAATCATTTATGAAAGGATTGATGGTGCTCATTTTTTTTATGATTCCCATTTCTATTATTTCCATGTCTATGAAGATCATATCCTTATCAATTCCAAACGAAGATAAAATTATTGGATCCATTCTAATTAGGAGAATTTTCACTTAATTTTCTATCCTATAATGTTAGTGGATTGAGCATTCATAATCCTTAAAAATATCTAACCATATTTTTTTATTTATATTCATATCTTTCTGTGTGAATATATCCATTTGTATATTATGATACATAGATATTTTACACTTCTCCCCAAAGAGATAATGATACCATATTTTCATCACAAATTTCATTATTTTTAACTCCATATCATGAGTCAGGTATTTTTGTTTATGAACATACAATATTGTTTAGGTATATGCTATTAATTATTCATTTTTCTTTAGTTCATATCCCTATCACTTCTTCAAATTATCTCCATATACCATTATATGTTCCCACTTGTGGGTATATTAAGTATGGTTGTAGTGATAATCCTATTTTTCAACTCTTTAAACTCTCTTAAAATTCATTATTCCCAACAAACATGACTTCTTTACAAATTACCATGGTTAGAGGGTTTAGAAATCATGAGAGATATTTTAAATTTTTTTGATAATACACAACTAGTCCAAGGAAACTACAGATATCTACCATGGATGATGGAACCTTCCATATTTCAATTCGCCCCATTTTTAAAGCATCCATAAATATTATTTTTTGGTGATAATATTCCCCATGAATTGGACTCCCTTCAACCAAAACTCACATTTCATATTCTTTGATAAAATCTTCTCATTTCATAAGGTTTTTATCAAAGTGTTCAGATATTCCCCATACTCCTCCTTGATTTTAGAATATATTAGAATATCATATATAAATACCAGCACAAATTTGTCGAGAGAATATCTAGATAAGATATTAATAAATTCCAAGATTATTTATAGATCATTGTTGAGTATGAATGGCATTAAAAATAACTGATAGTGCTCATACCTTATTTAGAAAGAAGTATTGCTGATATCATCCTTACTCACCCTTACATGATAATAACCCAACCAAATACCCACCTTGGAGAAGTATTGGTCTCCGTATATCTAATCAAACAAGTCATCAATCCATGTAATAAGATACTTTTTATTTATTGTGATCTTTTTGAGCTCATAATAATCAATTCACATGAACATAAACTCATTCTTCTTCTTGATAAATAGGATTGGTGCACCCCATAGTGAATAAATTAGGTTTATAAACCCTTTATCCATATTATCATTTAATTTATTATTCCACTCCTCAATTTTCACAAAAACTATTCTATATGGAGTCTTGTATATTTTAAATTCCCCAATTATAATCATTATTAAAAAATCAACCTCTTGGGTAGGAGGAAGACCAAGTAGTTCTTCGAGAAACACATCACTGTATTCCCTGAAAATGGGCTTGTATTAAAGGAAAATATTTTCCTTAGACTAAATCATTTGATATATCTAAAATTGATCATAGGGAAGTAATATACATGAGTGGGATTTTGGTGGTAAATAGTATTTATCCTTCTCCTTATACTTGTAGAGAATTGAAGTATGAATCAAAATATGGAGATTGGTTTTCTTCTCATGGAAATTTATGTTAGATCTGTATAAGGAAAGACAATCCATAGCCATAATTGCATCAAATTCTACTAAAGAAAGTATATAAAGGATTTCCCAGAAGTTTTAACCATAAATTTTTATAGGGGATGAGTTATATACATGGTATGAAATAATTTCCCAATTTTTCTTTTTCACTAATAGTTCTACTTCCAAAATTTTAAGTAGTGATTGGATAGTTCTAATACGATTGCGTGATATGAAATAATGTGTAGAACTAGACTAAAAAATATATTCACTATTATGGAATGAATAACTGGTGTATCTATCAACACATAAATATTGGGATCCACCTTTGTGGTTTTGATGGTATATGGTCTCCCTTACTTTCATGGAGGGTGTTGGAATTGATTTTCTAAACATCCTTGAATTATGTAAGTGTTTTTCATAGTGTACTTTTCTATTATAGTCAAAACATTGTTAAATATATTGATGGTTGAATGGATCCTTCCTATATTACATTACATTGGTGTGATTCTCCTATCAATAATTGTTAGCTAGTTTCCCTTCTTTTCTACACCTAAAGTATTTCCTCTTCCTCTTATAGAAATATAAAAAGTGCTTATTTCTAAAATCTTGACAAATGGGTTGATGAAATTTCTTACCACCATTAGATTTCTCAACTACACCATTATAATTAATCTCGATTTTTTTATTCTTATCCCAATGAGACCCTTGAGACTTACTGGTCTCTATTTCTACTTTAAAGGAACATCAAAAACTTTTCTCATAATTATCAAATTCCATAATTTCCAAAGACTTTTATTGACATAGTTTTCTCCCACGAAATCAGTTGTCAACTTTTCATTTTGGGGTAATGAAAAATATAGAGTCTTATTGTGAAAGTATTTTGAATTTTTCCTCATATTCCATGATGGATTAATCATCTTTTTCATTGATGGAAATGAACTCCCATTACATTTTATGTAAGAGTGTGAGAGGAAAATGTTTTTTTAAAAACATTTTATGGAATTACTTCCACCCTATCACATTGATCTTTTCCTCAGAATTTGTATTCTTTATCAATGTCCACCACTGATTATCTTCTCCATCATTATGATAAATAGCCAATATGACCTTCTCTTGATCAGATCGTTGAATAATTGAGAAGATATTATCAATAGAGTTGATCCATCGTTCCATGATTAATGGATCAGATGATCCATTGAATTTTGGAGGTCTTTGTCACATAAATGTCTCAAGTTCACCTTGTTCACTCTTAGGTATATTTGGGTGTTTCTTCTAATTTAAATTAACATTTATAAACTAAGACAACTATGATAGTATCATTATCATGTTTGTGATTCCTTCTCCCTTAAAGTTTGGTATCTCATTCAGGCGGTCATCACATTATCTTTCACATTGGATGCTTACATGGTTACTTAAATTTATATACATTATGTAGAATAAAGGGAAAATTATGAATGATTACTTTTAAACTATTTAACAGGTAAATGAAAATAAAATATCATTAAATTTATAACTTATAAAAAACATTTATTCCTTAACTTATGAATTTATAATTTTTTATCTATGTTATCTATGTTCTATTTCATAACATTGACTCTTATGATGGTTTATAAATGTATTCTAAATTTACAAAGAATATCCCCTGGTAGTGTTAGACCAGGTGTGCATCAAGGCTCATTTTTGGGCACTAGGTGACGATCGAGTCCAGATCAGTCTCCCTTTTTGGGATTATTACCCCTACGTGCCTCTATGCTAGAGCCGCATCCACTTATAGTATCCCGACATTGATTTATTTTCATAGAATTCACTTATTTTATAATTTAACAATATTTATGGATGTTTTCATATGTTTAGACTCATCCCAAAAGATTTAACTATTGTTTCCTAATCCTAACCCCAAAAATAACTGGACTTTACATTGATGCCAACTATAACAGCCTTGAATTAATTATATTGTGCTATAATTGATACCTATCAAGGAACTCCTTGGGAAACTAAACCTACTAGGTAATACATAACACCATCCCTATTGGTATAACTTTCCTCGTGATTAACTTGGGAAGATATCCATTTTTCATCCAACGCTCACACATGTGAGTTCCCAAGGATTAGATTCCATCATTTTCCTTTAATACTATATACAAAAGCCCCAATATTTATTACACATTATTTGATCACTTAATACATTAGAATAAAAATATTACAACCAAAACTATTGATAATTATAGTGTATTTGGGTAATTAGGTACATTAAATGACAACATAAATAGGGGTTATATCAGCATTATTAGAAACATCCTAAACATTATTATAGTATTCCCCCATTCTTAAAATTACATGTGATAACCTGGGGACATACATAAGAAAGGGGTGAGGTATAAATATCAGTAAGGGAATAAACAAAGAATAAAATAAATAATTTATTACATGTTAGAAAATGTTAATTTCAATGCGACATAAAAGGTGTGATAATCATAAACATTAACAAAGATGTATGATATAACATGATAACAAAAAGGTAACATGTGGATGTAGAAACATCTTTAAACATGACACTATAAGAATAATTCAAATTCACACACCAAAACATCAAAACATAATATAACTGGGATAAAATCCCATGAATCATACATGGAATATCATGAGACTAAAACATTACCCAGTGAATTAAAGTGTTATCTGGGTGCACCGTTCAATATCATATCATGTACATGCATAAGTGTTCTACACAGACCATATGAGATATGAAAATATTACATATCATTAAATCCCATAATTAAGGATTGTGGGTTATATAAATTTAATTACCCAATCAATTAATTATATGTATAGCTAGGTGAGTAACATTGAGTGGAAATGGGTACAAGTATACACCTCACAAATTTTCATTATGGTAAATTGCAGTGACATTTTTGGAAGTGTAATGAAAATAAAAAAAGATTCATTAAATGGTTAAATGAGAGATAAATGGGTATCTAATAACATGGATGTCAAAGTTATAGTATGAGGCATATGTAAGAACATAATATAATATGAAAACATGGAAATTTATAAGAATTAGGTAAGGTGGGTTCTTGAATAAAAACATGGCATGGAAAATACCAGACAATTTTCAGAGGCATAATGGGGGCACATTATGATCATGGAAGGGCTTAATGAGAGTGTAAAATATAAAAAATCACTTTAAATTAATAAGGTAATTAAGAGGGATGTGGAAAATCATATACCATCAATAGTAATTGGAATTTAATGTGTGTTACACAAATATGGTTCCTGAAAAATAATGAGAAAGAGAGGATCCCTTACCTTGGGAGGGTGATGAAAAAAGATTGGAAGGATCTTCTTGAGAGCTTGGAGAAACCATTGGAGGAATATATAAAGGGTATGGAAAATAAATTACATGATAAAAGGTTTTTGAGTGAATATTAATGGAATATTTTTTGGTTTTATATACGAACGATAGGGAAGTTCTTTATTATTTTGCAACTTAGATTTTATAATCAATATAATAAAGTAATAAAACCCACAAAAATTGACATAGTTCTCCCCATGGTCTCTTCAAAATAAGAGTACTTTTTATAAATTTTATAATTATATGTTCTGAACAAGATAAAATTTTACCCTTGGTGATGTGCAGGGGAATCATGTTGACATATAATTGATTTTGAAACCTTAAAATATTATATAGGTTTTGGAGGATTCATAAAGCTTCATAAAATTAATCAAATAATTTCAAAAACTCATTATTTTAGATGGGAAACATATATTATCTCTTTTATACCAATTATATAATTTATTGTATCACTTTTGGGTCATTATAATTTCATAATACACACCATATATTTCTATCGTATTTAATTTTTACTTGAAAATTCTACTATCTTAAAAAATTATGAAAAATTTACTATTTGATAATTTAAATATAATAATTCCGAAAAAATACATATTTTATCAAATTAATTTTCTTAATATGTGAATTTTCAATTTAAAAATAAGAATCCACATTTATTGAGAGATTATGTTTTTTTCAACAATAACAGTTTTCAAACCCTTGTAACAATTACATTTGAATTTATAAAAATTTTATTGACATTTATATTTAGTAAAAAAATTAAATATATTATTTTATAATAATGTCATTTATTTTTAAGATTCATGAATTCATTTAAAAGGATTATTTTATTTGAAATTTCATATTACACAAAAATACAATTTGTGTTTTATCACATCAAAATCAAAATCATTTACATAGAAATGAAAATAATAAGTAAATATATTAATTATTATATAAAATATAAAAATTCATGAAATTAAGGTCTTGATGCATATCCATTTATTACACCATAAAATGACCTGAGGGTAAGATGTGCGATGGTAAAATTTTCATGGGTTGGTTCGACGTACATGGTTTGGGTCATGATCTCCATGAGCTTGAATTTCTCTTATAAATGGGTTTTCTCATGATTTAGTTATTGGATATCAATTGGGCTTGGTTAAGGGAAAATATAATTTATTTTATCTCCCCCATAAGGTCCAATAAATGGGATTCATAGGGCATGATCCTGCTAGTCGAATCAATCACTTCCTTTTTCTGTTTCAATTAGATTTATCAAAACCCTATATTCATACTAATAACATGATCACTATTAACTACATATATTATCAATGGATATGATTCTTAATGATATTTTAAATTATATAGGATAAATCCAATTATGTTCATGTGCTTTCTACAACCATATTCAGGCATTTTGTTCAATCATAAAGGGATTTTTTGAAAAAGATGAGGCCCATACATAACTCCAATCCTAAAGTAGATATATGCTCTGATTCAACTATGTCATGACCCAACCCAACATGGCCCATATAGTCTGGGAAAATCCATGTGTGACAACCCCAGTCCCATATCCAAAAGGATATGGGTTTCTAACCAGCGTTGAGAAGACATATCACACACATGGTGGGTATTATCCTGATATACCTATATGAATGAAAACATCTCCAAGCCCATAAAATTATAAAATATAAAAACAAAAACATTGATACCAATTCCTGAATAACATCTATCCCACAATCATAGTATGAAAATATCATTGAAAGTTATAGATGGTCCAAAAAATTCCAAACCAAAAACTACAAAGGAGTCCACCCAACTCAAATGGAGGGGGACTATTAGCAAATCAAACACCCAATAAACACCTCAGCCTTTCTAAAAAAAATTAATCTATTCATACCCCTGGTCCTCATAGGATTCCATCAAATAACCTATCATCTTCGTAAGGAATTACATATATAGGCATATCCCATGTAGGGGTGAGTATAACAACACCCAATAGAGAACCTCGAAATCAGTATGCATAAAACACCGACCATAATCAGAAAAATATAAGATAAATAAAAATAATAAATCCAAATATACTAATAAAAGACAATAAGACTCAAAATATCTCAACCATAGCTTCCAACCATACGATTCTTCCCAAGGATTCAATGTAATGCACATCTAGTAGGGCTCGCTCCCTGAGCCATGATATTACTAGTGATACTCATCTGAGAGGTCATGCTCAACTGGACATACCAAGATGTACTCACTGGATCTTATGAGATCATACTTTCCAAATAAGGGATTGGACCCAGGACCGTTGGGGGATACCACTAACCTGACATGACCAGTCTTCTAGATAAGTGATCAGTGCATTGTGTTGGATGGTCACACTGATACACCAAACCCCGCCTAGGAATGATATGACAGAGGATCCCTCCCCAATCCCCACTGAGGGAAAACATGAACTCTATCTGAATCATAACACAGAGAAGGGATATCAATTATGTGATGAGTATGTGATGTTATACTATAACCTTGTGGGGATGGTCTAAGGAAGCATGCTCTAATGATCCAAGTCTATAATGAGGAAATTAAGGTATCCAATCTGTCTTAGATGAAGTAAATGGTTTGAATAAAGGGTACAAAATGTGTACCTATAATCCCAAACCTATACATGCCCATGCTTGTGTTACTCTTTCCATGATCATGGACACCTAGGCATGCCCATTTATACCTAGTTGTGCCAGTATACTCTACCAATTCCCATGTTGTAGGGCGTGTCCATGCTCATGTATCCTCTGAGGTACATGGAAATTCACCAGAATCATGTAACATGAATTTTGTCATGTGTCACACATAATGTGATCCTTAACTTCCCATAGAAACCCTAGCACCACAACCAGGGACTCATACAACATGTGTTCCTAGGGTATAAATCATGTAATGCATAATTTCCAGAACTCTCCAGTTCCTTCATGCATATTTTTTCACACCTTCAACCTTCAATATAACCATGATAATCATTAATGATCATGGATCTATGTTGATGGAACCTCACCATCACAGCTCCCTAGAATCCAACATTTAATCTCTATATAAATTTACCACTTTCCACTGACATTATCATCATGTGTCGAATCAAGAAGAACGGGAATCATCAAACAAATCTGATCCACCTTTGATCATCATCCATTTTCATCATACCATGATCATACCCCTGATCACAAAACTTATCCATATTATTGATCTATTATGTCGGAGAACGATTATGCAATGATTGAATATTGGGTATTCATCAAACCACCAAACAATGGAATTTCCAATGATGAACATGAGAAAAAAAAAGTGAAAAATGTACAAACCACAAAATGAGGTATGAACCTCAGCCATTTTTTTTCATTTTTATCAATTAATTTCAATTATAATGATGAATAAAGAACCAAATAAAAAACCATTCAATCAACCATAAAAATATATCAACCATCGATGCTCAAATAAATTATTGTCAGTGAAATTTACCCATGAATGACATGAAATATCAATATGGGATGAATCTACATAAATCAAATGTCCTACTTGGATTTTGTATTGATCACTAATGAAGAAATGTTATGTGGTTTAGTCGTTGGTGAGATCCATGAATTGTGCTTCAAACTGACCATTGATCCATGATCTGATCATTGTTCCTCTAAGAACAATCCTCCCGAGGCTCTTCACTAGGTCTCCACTATTAAACACCTAACCCTAATATTTACCCATAACATGATAATTATATATGATATATTAGGTATTGTAAATTAAACAAGAAAATTGATTAAATTTATTTATTTATCTACCCACATCCGTACGCAACCCAAGTGTCTAGCGTGCTCTGAGTTTATTTTTTTCCTTGGTTAAAACCCATGCTCTAAAATCAATAGGATAATCATATTTTTGATGTGACCCTATATTATGGAGTTATTACACTATTTCAAGAAAACGGTTCATATATGATATTAAAATATTTAATATTTTTATAACATCAATATTGGCCCTACTGGACCTTGGAATCTTACACCATCTCAGCCCCTGGCTTCGTAAATATTACTAGATATATTCAAAATAAGTAAAATTAACAAAACAAATACATTACATATAAAAATTTTCTTCAAATGAAAAAAATTAGAACACATCCACGTAAGAAGAATAAAATATCTACAAGGTTCATCTCTCAATGTGAGAATATTAATCCTTGGTGTGATTAGGAATATCCTTGAGACCACACAACAAACTAAAGATCAAAAATGTGTACAACTAAGTTTCTTATAACCTCGAAACTATTTTCACATCTCATAACAATTATGTAGTGAATCCTTTAATCATGTTCCTCTTACTCTATATAAATTTATAATATTGGCAATGATTAGAATCTTTTCACTAATATAGATTGTACTACTTATCAATATACAACCTTATATAATTTTTATTACTCTCTTTCTTTTATAGAAGTCTAATATCAATAAATTATTCAATTTTATGTATAAAAATTCACACAAAAAATTATTACACTAAATAGTATAAATTCAAAGTGCATACATTATTTCATTGGAAAAAAGGCTATATTATGTTAAATATCAAATGACACCGAACGTCACTTATGATCACTTAGTCTTTAATGCATGGTAGACTACATTGGATAACCTACATCACTTATATGTTAAATCATATAGATTCATCATACTGGATATTGTGTTAAATATTTTGACTTTGATGCTCAAATGATTATTCCAAGTAAAATAGTATTTGGTAATACTCACTCCTTAACATACTTTGAAAAAATACTATAGATATAATAAAATTAAATAGTATTGATTTTATTCTCTACCTTATTTCTTATTTTTAGTATTTATATAAACCATGTGAATAAATAATCGAATTACTATGAATTTAATTATTTAAAATTTTTCTGAGTCTTTTCTCTATATGTTCAGTCGGATCGACACAACTTGGAATCTATAATATTTTTTAGAAAAAGTTCATTCAAATATAGTCATAACATCATATGTATATTAAAATACCATCATGGATATTAATCCTTCAAACCTATATTTTCTTTATACTCATTCCATGATATTTTAATTCATTAATGCTTTTCACTGATTATATGCATGCATGTGATACATGTATTGTCACAATTGGTGTATCTCCACTCATAGTGAAACGCTCACAAATTTTTCATCACCTTCTTTATATTTAATTATTCCAAAATTATGATAATGTAGATATTGATTGTTGGTACTTAGAATCTACTTGATTAGGTTCTCCTTATGCCAGACTCTTGTTTGAATCCACAAATGTCAGCCACCAATATTACATCTACTTATGTTATTATACTTTCATCTTGGGTTTGCATACAAGATTAATAAGTTGAAAATCCCCTTATTTTATTTACAAATTATAATTTTTTTGATCATATACATATATATATATATTAATGTATTAATTATCTTATGTTGTTTTAATCTTCTCCAAAAAATCATTAAATTCTTCTCCCATTGTACTTAGAGTTTCCTAATCCCATGATGAACTTATAAATTATCTTTCAATGCTTCATAAAATATTATTTCACTTCACTATAACCCAAAAAATTATTATTTTAAATTTATTTTCTTCTTTTTATATTGAAACATTCTATGGACTTATATTTTACATTAAATTTAGATTCTATTCTGACAAACATTTAAAAATAAAAACTTATATTATCTGATGAATATGTTTCACTTATTTACATTATAATAAAAATATTTCTTTAAAGAATTTTTATAGGTAATGATGCATTTTAATAATCCTATATGTTATATTTGAATATAAATTAATTTGTTTTTGAGATTTTTCTCTCCATTTGTGAAATTTATCACCCTAATCGGTGTTTCCAAGCACCGACATATACTCTACATGCATGTGCTGACCAATAGATGTTATGCCTTCCTAATTCTTCGTTCCATACATAGATGTCTCTACCCCTATAATGAGGTTGATTTTTCCTGTATACTCTGTTGTTTCTCAAGTAGATGTGTTGGAATTCAGTTGGAATTTAAAAAAAACTCAACTTGAATTACTTTGAAAAAATAACAATGTATTCCAAACACAATAACAAAAATTATATCCCACTTTTCATACTCAAATTATTAATTTTATTTTCAAGATTTAACTAAATATTTATTTTAAACTTATAAAATCCAGGATAAAAATTCATAAATACATCTTCCATAGAGATATAGTTCATCTTTATAAAATTATCTATGGGTATCCAATATTAAAACAATTTAACATTAATAATAAAATGAGATAAAATCTACCAAGGCTATAACCAATTTTATATTTCATGTAAATAATAATAAGTAACTTCAAACAACATCAAAAATTAATCATAAAATATGTTCCTTAAACTTTCTATACACTTAATAAGAGGGGAAAAAGTCTTTATAACATCTTCCTTTCCCACTTAAGGTCCTCATTATTCCATATTGATATCAAGAATCATTGAAAGCACCATATTTATTAGTATCCATTGAAAAAAATATAACACACTCAAAGTGGACTTAAAAATATCACCCTTTTGATTTTTTTAATAACTACAAATGATTTTTCATTATTTATATTATTAATTATTTTCCCCTTTCTCATAAATATTTCATTTCACTTTCTATCCCCCATATCAAATTATAATAAAAAGTACATGGGAATATGGTTTCACTTCTTACATAAGAAATATTCCACCAACATTTCTCTCTAAGAATATTTAAACCAATATCGTCGTAGAAATCAAGATGGTCTGATTAAGAAAAAAATCTATCTATTAAAAAAATAAAATAATACAAATTAAAATGAGACACTCCGTACCTTTATTGTTAAATGCCTATTTTCCAGGTTAAGATAATTATTTAAAACCAATTTAGGTATAGATTTATCATGAAATATATCATCTTAATTCCATCACTAACTTTAATATAAAATGAAAAAATATTCAAATATAATGAGCATGATATTTCAAAAAATATATTTGATTATTCATAAAAAACTTATAGGTTTACATTATTAAATAAATTATTTTCTCCACCTTTATTTTATATTCTGATATTATTTCTCATCAATATTTCTATATATATTTTATTTAATGCCTAAAATTTTACATAAAAATTTTCAGAATAAATTTCATAATATCTAATGTATGATATATTTTTTTCTTGAGGCTACTTTACAATGATCAATTGATGATTTTATGAAATTTCATTCAAATAATAAATGTATTCGAACATCAAAACCCTATTTAGAACAATATATATTATAATATCTTTTATCTTTAAACTATTAAGACTTATCTTTAGTGATATTTATATGTTCCACTTCAATCTCTGTTTTACAACACTACATGTTGAAAATTTATCTCATAATTTCAAAAAATTTCAATCTATATTTACAGTCCTTCTACATTATTTCAACATAATCATCATTAATTATAACATATTGTATAAAATCTACACCCTTTTTTTGTTTAAGAGTGTTTTTCTTTGGTTTAGAGGGTATGAAGAATGTTTTAGGAGTTTTTTAGTAAAACCTGGGTCTGGCAGTGCCTGCTTGAAACTTTACATTATATGTTTTAAATTTTGGTATATGTCATTCACTTGGAACCAACCATAAAATATTATAGGGAGTAAAAATATTACAAGCTATAAATTCACATTTTACACCGTAAATTCATTTTACATCATAAGATCCTATTTTACACTATAAAATGATTGATTGTGATAAATTTACCTGAGGCTATATTTTTTTAGTGTAAACACAATATAGGATGTTTACACTATAAGTCTCCTATTTTCAATGTAAATCCCTTCTTCATGGTAGTTTTTGTTATGGTGCATGCCTAAAATTTTCTTAATCATCATGTAGCTCTCCATTCTCGAACCCTAGGATCTTCCACCTGATTTTTGTTGTATCCTCCTCTTTCAGATCACTTTGTTAAGTACTTGAACTTTGTGGTGGTTATGTGGAAATTCTATCTAGTAATTTTCCTTTCAACATATTTATTGGTATTTGGGTGGTTGTGGCATTTGGATACATTTTATGATCGATTTATCATGTAATGTTGATTCTTTTTTTATCCTTATAGATCAATTGTGGGATCTTATCCAGGTGGAGTCCTTTCATTGATCATGGTACAGTGTGAATGGATCTTGAGGTATATGTGACCTAACCTCTCTTACAACCCTTGTTTTTGTGGAATATAATTATAATATGTGGGACTCATCATTAGGGCCTCTTTTGTTATCTATTATTTCCATCCAGTATTGGTGGATCCCATTGCCGGTATTGTTCAACCCAAGTTTTAGGTTGGTGGTTCTCTCTCTATCATTTATTAGATTAATAATATTTATCTAGTTTTATTCATTTTTTTATATGAATTATAATTATTGTTTTGTGAGAGTAAGTGGATTTGTGATAAAATATGGGTTTTTACTTGACTTGGTAAAATAAAAGGTGTTTTCAAAGAATTGTAAATGTTTTAAGAATTGGGTTTTCAATGCATTTTTTTATGGTATAAAGGGTAGTGGAATTATTTTTGAAATGTGAAACCCTTTGAAATGATTTCAGAAATGCAGCACATTGGAATCTTTGGGTATTAATGTGGAAGGTATATCTTTGGTCTGTTATCTATTTTAGTTTTGGTAGGTTCAATCATGTGGTGTTCCTCTACTCTCTAGTCTGGATGATCTAGGAACATGATTAACATTGTGGGGAGTTCACTCATGGTTTGTTCCTCTCTTCCTTAGTTCTTTGCTCGAAGGACTTGGGTGTACACTAATCATTGATCATGGTATGATTAATCTGTTAGCTTGGACTATAGTGATCCTTGGTGTGATTGACCATTGTAATTGTATTTTTACTACTTTTTATTTGATATATATGATTTTAACGATGAAAATATTATTTTTAATGTGTTTTGAATTTTTTTACCAATTTTATTTTAGAAATGTTGAAATACGGAAATATGTACCAATATTTTGATATAAAATTGTTTTATTGATTATCATGCCATTTTTTATTTAAAATGATATTACTAGGATTATTTTTATAGAGAATTTATATTAAGCATCTGGGTGTGATCCTACTGGTCTTGTTTAGATCACACCCCACACACCCCTTTGGTGGTGTGTAGCCCTAGTTTTTTGTTTCGAAGTAGGAATTTCAAGGTGTTGCGGTGAGGTGGCAAGGTTAACGTCATCTAGGTATGGGTATCTGGTGGTGAGATGGTGGAATGATTCTTATATTATCACATGGTATAGTAATTTTTAATTTAGGTGTCCCTTGTTGTTGGACTTGTAATTTGGGATTTTTTATGACTACTTTGATTTGTATCACTTATTCTCTATTGTTTTTGTTATGACATATATTTCTTGTGGTTATTATTCCATTATTTATTTCATATTTATATATATATATCATTTAATCTTCAATAGTTTTTAAAAAATAATTCCCTTTGGATTTTGTTGATTCCTATGTGCTAGTATCCAATCTATGGGGATCGGGAATTCCATTCAGGTATGTGGAGGATCGTATTTGGTTCCATTTTATAAGGGAAACCCATGTTTTTTTGTTATAAATTGGTATCAAAGATATGATTTCCCTCAAGATTCATTGTATTGGGTCATTTATTAGAAAATAGATGGGATTATCAAAACATATTAGGTAGGTTGGGGTGAGATCTTGTCCATCACTTGTTGTGATGATAGTCAAGTTCCATAGGATACCAGGTTGTGTGTATCCTATTTTGAGTTATTGATCTTAAGATCAATTTTTTCTTTTGGTTTTCTTGTTAAAACTAATATTATTCTATCATCTAATAATTTCTTCTTTATTTGGTGCATAGTGATAGGCCTTTGATATGTCTTCTATAGGTTCTATAGGGGGTGCAGTAGATGATTCATAAGGAAATATACCTTTGGATCATAATTTTATAGAGTCTATCGTGGGAGAAATCCATGACATATAAAATGTACCATAAGTCCAAAACTCATTTTTTGAGGTGCATCCATGAGATGGAGGAGAAAAGTGTTGATCATTGGAGTTCTTATGATAGTAGTCACTATCCTTTAAGACTATGAATGATCCCTAAGAGGTTTAGTACTAGATATATAGTATTAGTCATATCTTTAACTTCATAGATTCACCCAAGACCATCAAGGTGAAGTTCATAGAATTTAGGCCCGAGGTTCCCAGCCAAAGATGGTGGAATTATATGGTACAAGTGGATAGGGATGTGGGCTTGGATTGGAAGGGTTTGAAGACACTATTCTATTATAATTTCATTATATAGTATCTGAAGATGGAAAATTATATGGATTTACTCTCTATAATGTAGATAGTGTGTTGGGTTTCAGAGTACCCCCAATCGGTTCGTGGAATCAGGTCATTTTTCTTTGGTGGTAGTGAAAAATGGTCAGCTGAAATATTAGAAGTACCATCAGGGTTTACAATTGGATATTAGTTCAAAGGTATTTATGTTGAATCTTTCAATCTATGTTGACATGGTAAACTAGGGTATAATGTCATAGATGAACATGGAAAGCAAGATCTGTTATTCTAACCCTTCTCTTTCACAAAGTGGAGGCTTCGGTTCCATACAGGGAAATAAGAGGAAGTGGTATAATCATAGAAAAATTAGGGGACATTTTTCTTAGTAGTAGGGATCCACTTCACCATCTAATGTTACAATTAGTATACCATTGACTTTCTACCAATACAAAAATTTTAGAAACACCATGCATTCTTATTATTCACCTATAAATATGTGCAATGGTTATAGTTGTTATGAACATCTATAGTGATTATGTTAAGCTATATCTATACCTCATTATGGTTAAGGATTATCATCTCTAAAGGCTACTACAAAATAGTTACAATCTTCAAAGTCCATAGGTCTCTAATCACAGGCCTCATGAGTGAAGCACCTTCACATAGTGGATGAGCCTCCGATAGACATTGTTGTGGGTCTTGTGAGATTGAGTGTTTCCATATTTGTTTCATATTCTATAGAAATTTATTTATTTGATATTGGTTCCTCTCAATAATTTAATATAATTCATTTTTTCCTGGTGTTTTTAAACATCCAATGGAGCTCATTTATTGTTTTATGGAGTTAGTGACACCTCTTGGAAATAGGAAAGATCAGGTGTTTTTGTTATGTACATGTTCTCTATAAACATATGATGTGGATTCAGAATGGAATTAACTTGTTCTTGATATTTATTTTTTTGAAATCATTATTAGAATGTATTTTACTATATCACATCGTATTGAGATTTACTATTATCATTGGTGTCTCACATTCCATGCTGTGGATGAAAGATCTCAGGTGTTTTAGTGAGAGTGGTATCTGAGTTCTAGTCAAGATTAACCATCCCTCCTAGAGATTAGGTGTTTTTTATCTGGAGTTGTGATTAATATTGATGTGTTTACTTATCATTTTGATCTTCTTATTGTTGTTTGGGACTTTACTAAAACGTTCTTAGAATACTTATATGGTATTCCTCTAGAGAGGAAGGTTGACTTTATGATTGATCTGGTGCTATGTATGTAATCGATCTTGATAAGATATCATCATATGGAACACGTTTAGCTGAAGGAGATCAATATCTAGTTAGGTGATCTGATAGAGGAAGGTTTCATTCACCCTAGTGTTTCACCATGGGTTGACTCAGTGCACTTTTCTAAGAAGGATGATGGTTTAATTCGATAATTCATGGACTATCAGAAGTTGAATCGAGTAATGATTAGTAATATGTATCATTTTATCCCTATGGATTAATTTTTTAATTTGTTAAAGGGGGGAAAGTGGGTTTTGAAGATTAATATTTTTTGGGGTTATCATCAGCCTAAGGTCTGAGAGTCCGATATACCAAAGGAGGAATTCAAGAGCTGGTATGGAAATTATGAATATCTTATGATACCTTTTGGTCTATCTAATGCTCTTATAGTTTGTATGGATCTAATGAAATGAATATTACATCAAAATATTGACACATTTTTCATAGTTTTCATGGATGATATTATAGTTTATTTAATGTCTGAGTGTGAGCACGAGCACCATCGGAATTGGGTTTTGGAAATCATGAGGAGTCAGTGTCTGTATAGATTGATTTTGAAATGAATTTTCAGGATCCAAGAAGTGAAGCTATTGGGGTATGTGATTTGTTATCATTAATTATTAGTTTATCCTGAGAGGGAAAGGTTGTCCTATCATTATAATAACCACAAAATTTATTTTTGATATGGATCATCCATTGTATTACTAAACACTATCGGTTGTTTGTCAAGGATTTTTCAAATTTGTTACCACATTTAAATGATCTTATCAAGGAAGGGGTGAAATCCATATGGGATGAAAAGTGTCAGACTTCTTTTGATTAGTTTAAATGATATCTAATATCAACACCTATTTTGATCCTACCTGATCCTGGTAAGGATTATGTGGTATACTTTGATGCTTCTGGTACAAGTCATGATTCCATGCATATATAGGATGATCATGTTGTGGCCCATGGTTCTCATCATCTTTAGTCATATGAGAATAATTACCCTAATCATGATTTGGATATTCTTGCGGTTATGAATAAGATAAGTGTAAGTGGCAATATATTTTTAGGAAGAGGTTTATAGTATTTTTTGACCATAAGATTATGAGTTATATATTTTCTCGAAAATACCTGAATATCATACAGAGTTTTTGGGTGGAATACCATTATACATTTCTCTTTAACAGTGCTAGCACCCTAGGTTAGGGGAATGTTGTTGTGCATTCTCTTATCCAGAACATTCCTTATAAATATATCTTAGAATCAAATGAATTGTATGACATGATGAAATTATTTTCTTTGCTGTATCTAGATGCTTGAGAGAATGGTTCTGGCATGGTTCTGACGAGTGTTTAGTTATCATCATATCTCCTTGAGTATATTATGTAGGTTTAGAAGGAGTATGATGAGTTTAGAGGAATCGTAGAACCCTTATATAGTGGGGACACTATTTCTTGTTGGTCTCCCACATCTAATGGAATTCTCCACTTCAGGGATCAGTTTTTGAGCCCAGTATCTGTGAGGAGTTCAATTTTTTTGACTATCATAGTTATTGGTGGTTCATTAATCTAGGTACTATGAATATGTATTACAACATGATATGGAGATTCTGGTGATCAAGTATGAAGCATGACACTAAATGTTTTTCCCACCATTACACCTACCTACAGATAATAGAAGACCATCTGAACCCTTTTGGTTATCTCACTATAGGAAAATTGAAATTTCTTAGTTGTTATTTTTGGATATGGCGGTGGATTATTCAACTTCCATATGATTCTGCGGTGGTTTCTGAAAACTGCCACTAAATTGCGTGTTGGGAAACTATTTTTGGCGGGTAAAGTGGTTTAGCGGTGGTTTATGGGAACCATTGTAGTGGGCGCGTATTCGTGGTGATTATATTGTTTCTCGCGGCAGGTTTTTCGGGTAGGGGATTACTTTTTTTGGCGGCGGTTAAATCCCCCCTTACAAAAAGTAATGGCCTGCCAGGAAAAACTGCCACGATAAACAATATAACCAGAGAGAAAAAAATTCCAAAGATGGTCACTGTAGCGCCGGTTAGGATCGCCCCTAAATTTAAGACTTTAGTGGCGGTTAAGACTGCCGCGGATAGAAAAATATCAACATTTAACGGCGGTAAAAACCTCCACTGAAGAGAAGATTTACACACAAAAAAGAACTAGTTTCTGGAACCCCAGGCCCATTTCCCTGAAAAAAATACCACTCCAAGAATACCAAAACACCAAATGAATAGATACTATAGTCAATATGAAAAGAGATGCTTAACTGAGAACAATCAAATGAATTGTTCAGTGAGTAAAGAAATGCAGATAAACATATCACATGGAATAATCCTAGTATCCAATAAAATGTAGTGGTGAATTTAAATGTTTTCCCCTCTCCTATTCTTATACCACTTTCCCTTTTCTATTTCATCTTCCAATTATTTTAAATTCTTTAACCTCTTTTATAACTCAAAATTTTTTAACATAGGTTCATCCATATCTCTATTATTAGACAGCCAATTCATGATCTGAAGGAAGCATTATATAGCTCAATGTAAATAAAACCCCACTCATAAATCATATGTCAGTTTCCCATTAGATCATTTGTGTTGTATAGGAATAGGCAAATTTTCTATACTATCATAGAATTGAACCATTTCTCATATTTCTCCCAAAAATCATGAAATATATACCTGATATCGGGAGAGGCGTCATCTATGACCTTTAGGTTGGTAGTCACGTTGTTTTACCTTTGGGGTTCGATGTTTCATAATTAACCCACTGTGCCGCACACCATATTTGGTCAAACATCTCTATTTAAGTGATTTCTGAATTTAAAATTGACCATTGCAGACTCATATGTACTATTTGATCCTTGATTGGATGTTCACATGTTGTGTGAAAATTATATGGTCACTCATTTGGTGATCTTGGTGAAATGGGACAATATGTTTTTTTTTCAAATGTTGGTACTCCCGCATATCTTCTGGAATTGTTCAAGAATGTAATATCCCTTAATATATGATTATTTGATAGAATCCAAGGCATCTGTTAGGTGTTTGGACAACTTATAGTTGGTATTTCTAAAGTGGTAAATTTCCTAGATTAATATGTCACCATCTAAGTGAATCCATTGATATTATATATTGGTTTCCCATGTTTTAAAGAATTGAATAAGTAAAATATAACTGATAATGTGAAATGGATAATTAATGATGGGTTTCTTTTCTTAAAATAAATCAATTTGTTTTAAATGGAATGAACCGAAGTAATTTTAATGGCATGCTATTGATTTATGCTTTTTCAAAATGCTTCATACGAATTGTAATATTTTAAATTGGAATTGAACATGGATAAAGACATGAATAATAGGTTATTCCATATCTATTATGACATTAATGATTATGCCTTTCTTATGTATATGGTGTAGATAGAAGAGATGGATGTGAGGTAATTACCCTTGATAGTTATATTTAATATATGCCTTTATAGAGGTTGTGGTATGATGGTATGAGATTCTAGAGCAAGGAGATATCACAATTCCTTACATCAGGTGTTGAGCATGGTGTATCAAAAAATGTTACTATATAAGTATTGTGATTTACTCACCACATTCCATGACTAGAATTTTGACCTGATGGTGAACTCAACATCCCATGTGTCGTTTCATGGAATCTCTCACCCTACTGGGATATAGGGTATGTACCCAATTACATTAGAACATAGTCTATTTAACATTTTTATCGGACATGGGGTTCTAGAAAATCTATTGGGAGTTTCCCATCAGCATGTCATTCTTATTGAGATAATGGACACGATCATTCACACTGCCTAACTGTAACATCCCAAGTAAGTAATTAATAATAGATACTTTTATCTATGTCTATTAATGATTAAGATAGTGTTATAGAGGCTTAAAATGAAAATAAATACAATCTTATGCATGGAATACACTAATATTCTTAAAAGATTGTTTTAGTGCCTTTTGATGGCAAACCATTTTTGAATCTATATTTTGACAATTTTATAAACTATGTTTGTCAAAATAAACTTATTCTTTATGATTGGGACATCAAAATTTACCTTGTGTGAATTTTTGGTATTTTTCTGACAATATTCATTTTTTTAATGAATAGTGAAAAATACTGCATTTTATATCAAAACTGCTTTTTAACCTAATTTATTTATATGATTAGATTATGTTTTGAATTGGTTTTGAAGGTAAATTAGAATATATTTTTACCATTTTATCCAATGGTGGTCATTGGAATCAATTTCACTTTGAAATTAGACTTAAACTAGTGTCAATCTTTAGATACTTATTGTTTTGTAAAAACACGCTTTTTGCTCTGGCAGCGGGAATTAATTATTAAATTAATTAGTGTGACTTATATGATTTGAATTTTGTAAAATAGACTTCATTTTTTAATTCGGAATATCAAATATAGCTTAGGGTGAATTTTTGGTAATTTTCTGAAAAACTTCAATTTTTGATGGATAGTGAAACCACTAAGTGGTAATCAAGCAAACTGATTTTTCAGTTAAATGAAAGTTTACCACTAATGTGTATTGAATTTTGAAAATCAGACATACATGGTTGTCATTTAGAAGTAAAATGTGGTTCAATGAGATTAAAATATTTTTTTGGTGAATAGTAACTTATTAAGTTTTTAATCGCGATTAGTGGTAATTAGTGTAGTTTAAGGTATAAATAATGCTTTAATAATAGGAAATGACCTCGACACATGTCCCAAACTTATTGGTTGTGTCATGGCAGACCAAGACAAGCCATGGGTCAACTTGGGGACCCCATGGAGACACTTTGGTTTGGAAATGACATAAATAACTTTTTATTAAATGTTAAAGTAAAAATGACACAAACAAGAGATGTTTTACGAAAACAATTTTTACATGGGGTTATAAAGATCAGATGTTTGATCATAAATAGTCATAGGAAATCTAAAACGATTTCCTACATCATAGTATTTTTTTTATGATTTTTAGACATTAAATAAATTAAATTATTTATGACATAATAATGATGCAGTGATGACATCATTATTTGACGATTTAAATAAAATGGAAGGATAATGTAAAATCTATGAACTACACATGTCCAAATCTTATTTTATGAGTGGAATTTGAAGCCTTATCACCTTATCCACGAATTATATCAATGTGGGACCTTTTGAAACCGAAAAACATTTTCAAATAAAGAAATATTTCTTTACTTGCCAAAAGTGCCCCTCCTCTCCTCTTATAAAAGGCCCCCACCTCTACCTCATTTCACACACTACTCAAGCCTTTGGCTCGGCCAACCCCTACCCATTTACTCTCTACACATCCCTCTCCTCATCTTATAGGATTCCCTTTGGGCATAATCCTTTCAAAGGAATGCTTTAGGCTCAAATCAAAAGGAGTTACACTTTTTAAGGTAATTCATTCTATCATGTTCATTTGTTTTATTTTGATTCTCCAACCCCCTAAACTCTTATTATTTAATTATTTTGTAACAACACCAGTATCTTCAATATACTAGGATGTTGTTATAAGATTTATTTGAGCTACACTCTCACACAACTGCATGAAATGGTTAAAGAACATACGGTTTCCGTGGATGGCGAAATTCTTCCTCCCGAAACGATGATTGTTCAATACTCATTTAACACCTTCAAAGGTCGCCATTATGATGTCACTATTTTTATATATGATATATAATATGTTTATGTTTTCCTTGAGCTTCTGTTTTTTTCATTTTGGGCATACCTTTATGGTTTCCATTATGGGTAAACACGATATCTTCATTTTAGGAAGTGCGGACTACCGCCCCCTCAAAGTGATTTGATTCGTTAAATACCATATGTGGGACATATAAAGGATGGAACTATGATATTATATATGATATTATACTGGCATTATAATATACCTTTATATCATTATGATTCCATTCTATAAAATACGAAATAGAAATGAAAGTAGCGTTCATGCGTACGTACGGCTTACCGTCTCCATGAACGGTGCATTTCATTTCTTACCTCTAAATGATTATGTAATATTATAAATGCATGTATGTAATGGATATATATGACATATATGATATCTACATCATGAATACAATTCTGGATATAATGAACCTTTGACCAAATTAACAACATGTAAGTGTAAGAAGTCTATTTTTGACTTAAGAACCAAATACCGACAAAATGAACATTATTAACTTAACTGATTACATGATGTTCATAACATGGTATAAAAGGAATAATGAACTTGAAAAAGGTTTATAAGCAAGTAGAGATTAACTCAAGTTTATTATTCAGGAGATTAAAGAACGGTCGGGTCAAGTCGGATACGAGGTATGTGACTTCGTCTCAATCTTCTTTCATTGAGTCATATTTTATTTTATACACAACTTTCTTTTATACGGTGTATAAACCCCTTTGACTTTTACGTTTATTCAAAAGGAATCTTTTATATACGAAGCGTTTACTAAACGCCAAAAGGGAATTTTTTTGTCGTACGTATGCGGCGACAACGACTTCTCCGCCGTCGTGACCGTTATTTGAGTTTCGACTTCCTCTACAAGCCATACATTCTTTTTAAAAGAAAAAAATACCATATTTTACTTTTCTTTTATTTTGGTATTGAAAATGGTTTTCATAATGTTTTTATATCAATGTGTTGTATTGATATCTCGTGATTGAAATGTGGAAATTTTATGTTTCCTTTATGCATGTTTTATGTGATATGATTATGTTATGGTTCTTGGGAATTATTATGAAGACGGGTGGTTCCGTGATAAACTAAGGGCGGGTGAGCCCGTTATAGCTCTCCAATGCATTGGGTAACGCGGAGGAGTAAAACGTTAAGGTTTCTCCGAAGATATTTTAGGGAATATACTATTATGGGTATTCCAAACGTAACCAAGAGGGTTACTCCCTATGTAAGAATGTTATGAATGCCTCAAGTTACCTTTATGTCTTATGATTTCTATGATTTATTCATGATTTTATGAGGTATGTTAAAGTGCCTATGTTTTATGGGTAAAGTATGATTTCATCCTTATGTATATATGAACTCATGTTTCCTTTCCATGTTTTTTTATAACCCATACTGAGTTTTTATGCTCATCCCAAGTTTTTTGAAATGTTTTTCACAGGTCAAGGGAAAGGTACATGATAAGATGATAGAGTTAAGGATGTGTCAAGAAATAATCCATGTTTTATTTTAAATGTGTTTCAATTGATGGGAATGAAGAATACTATCTTTATGTAACCACTTTGTTTATATATGGAATGTAATGCAAGTTTTATGATCTAATTCTCTAAAACTCTAAACCCGAAAAGATCCCCAATGTGTAATCTTGTAATAACTCAAGATTAAGTAAGGTTTAAGGCTGGGGCCTTATAGTTGGTATCAAAGGTCGGTTTAGATAACTTTAGGAGTTAGAATTCTATTAAATGATTATCCAAAAATATTTTTTTTAAATGATATAGCATTTAAAGATTACCATGTTGCTTCATCTAAGACATGTTTGTTCAGAATGGTTTTCCGCAGAGGAAACAAGGAAGCAGTGCTAGGAAGGCATACAGAAGGAAATAACCTTCCGAATCAACATCCAGAAATGGTCGGAATTGGAACTGAACAGTTTGTTGCAGTAATGGCGCAGTTGACTCAAGCGACAAATGGCGGTGGTATCCATACACGAGATCAGCCAGACCAACCACAGAGGAACATGTCAGTGGTGGAACATTTCATGAGGCAACATCCACCATCATTCAGAGGATCATCTGACCCTGTGCTAGCTGAAGGGTGGATTAAAGCACTGGAGAAGATTTTTGATGTCATGGGGTGTTCAGACAATCAAAAGGTTAGTCTTTCTATTTACCGTTTGGAGGGTGAAGCAGATCAGTGGTTGTCTATGGTTAAAAATATCAGGGACGCCGATGAGATTGATGCTCTTGACTGGTATGAATTCAAAGGTATGTTTCTTGAGAAGTATTTTCCTAAGGCTGTTCGACTTAGGATGGAAAAGCAATTCTTGGAATTGAGGCAAGAGGAAGACTCAGTGGCTGCCTATGAAGAAAGTTTCACTCTATTGGCAAGGTATGCTCCAAATTTTATCCGGGACCTTGATAGTAAAATAAATCATTTTTACCCAGGATTAAAGCCAAAATATCGAAGGGCATTAGCGTCTCGTGAGTTTAAAAGTTATGAAAAGCTTGTTCGATGTGCTGAGAAGGTGGAAATGGAGTTTGCCAATGACCAAGTGTTCTATAACAACCAGAAGAAGAAGAGACCGAGGTGGAAGAAGAAAGGTAAGAATTCTTCAAAAAAGTCTGATGGTAAGAGAACTAAGTTTCCAGTTTGTGATAAATGTGGCAAAAGGCATGCTGGGGAATGTCTTCTGAAATCTGGGAAGTGCTACCGATGTGGTAAGATGGGACATAAGGCTCGTGATTGCACTGAAAAGGATCAAGGTGAAGGTAAGAACAAATTTGATTTATAGTTAGTGAAATGTTATAAGTGCAATGAGATGGGTCACTATACAAACGAGTGTCCGACAAGGAGCTTGAGTGATGGGAAGCAGTTAGAATACAAGCAGAAAGGGGTAGTGAAATCCTTTGCAACTACTTCAGCAGATGTCGGGCCATCAAATGAAGTTGTATCAGGTACTTTGTTTGTTTTTTCATATTATGCCAGTGTGTTGTTTGATTCGGGGTCTACACATTCTTTCATCTCTGAAACCTTTTCTAGTAAAATGGGAATACCATCTCAAGAAATGACTCCTGAACTTTTGGTAAAAACACCTGGGGGAAGTGTCGAGGCAAAAAGAATTTATATGAATCTTCCTATCCTTATCTGTGGAAAGAACCTACTTGCAAACCATATTGTTCTACCTCTAGTAGAGTTTGATGTTATCCTGGGTATGGATTGGCTCTCTATTTACAATGCTAAGATTGACTGTAGAGCTAAAGAAGTTTCTTTTCAGAAAGACTTTCAGTTTGTTTACAAGAATGAACCCTTACTTTTGATAACATATCAAGAGGCCGAGAAACTTGTAAAAGATGGAAATGAATGTTACCTTGCACACATCGTTGAAAATAAAGGAACTGTTCAGATTAATGATGTGCCAGGGGTAAATGAGTATCCTGATGTTTTTCCTGATGAGTTGCCTGGAATAATACCAGATCGGGAAGTTGAGTTTACTGTTGACTTAGTTCCTGATTCTAAGCCAATTTCAAAACCCCCTTATCGAATGGCACAAATTGAACTTTTAGATTTGAAGGAGCAATTACAAGATTTATTAGAGAAAGGTTTCATTAGACCTAGCACATCACCATGGGGTGCTCCTGTTTTATTTGTTAAAAAGAAAGATGGTTCTATGAGACTTTGCATTGATTATAGAGCGTTGAATAATATCACTGTTAAGAACAAATATCCTTTTCCTCATATCAATGATTTGTTTGATCAGCTCCAGGGAGCTCAGTTTTTTTCAAAGATTGACTTGAGATCAGGGTACCATCAGCTGAAGGTAAAGGAGGCAGATATTCCAAAGACCGCATTCCGTACGAGATATGGCCATTATGAATTTTTAGTAATGCCTTTTGGGCTAACCAATGCACCTGCTGTATTCATGGACTTAATGAATAGAATTTTCCATGAGTTCTTGGATATGTTTGTGGTGGTTTTCATTGATGATATTTTGGTGTTTTCTAAAAGTAAAGAGGAGCATGAAAGACATTTAAGGGTTATCTTGCAAACCTTAAAAGAAAAGAAAATGTATGGGAAATTCAGCAAGTGTGAGTTTTGGTTGCAACAAATTTCTTTCCTTGGTCACATTATTTCTAAAGATGGAATAACTGTTGATCCTGCAAAAACAAAAGTTGTGGAAGAATGGCCAAGACCCACAAATGTAACTGAGATTAGTAGCTTCCTTGGATTGGCGGGCTATTACCGAAGGTTTGTTAGAAATTTTTCACGGTTATCTAGTCCAATGACTAAGCTAACTCGGAAGGGTGTTAAGTTTATCTGGACAAAAGAATGTGATGATTGTTTTCAGGAATTAAAAAGAAGATTGGTGAATGCTCCAGTTTTGGCACTACCTTCTAGGAATGGTGAGTTTGTTATATATAGTGATACTTCATTGAAAGGACTTTGTTGCATCCTAATGCAGAATGATCAGGTAATTGCTTATGCTTCACGACAGTTGAAAACTCATGAGGTAAATTACCCTACACATGATTTGGAACTAGCTGCTATTGTTTTTGCTTTAAAAATTTGGAGGCATCATTTGTATGGAGTAAAGTGTGAAATATATACCGATCACAAAAGTTTAAAGTATATATTCACTCAGAAAGAGTTAAACATGAGACAAAGGAGATGGCTGTAATTAATCAGGGATTATGATTGTACAATCCATTACCATCCGAGAAAAGCAAATAAAGTGGCTGATGCTTTGAGTCGAAAAAGTAATGCTTCATTAACAATGTTGCGTTTGGAACGTGATCCTTTGGATAAGGATTTGATGAACTTTGGCATAGAAGTTGTTGGTGCAGGAAGTCCTTCTGTTTTGTTTCAGGTATCAGTGAGATCATCTCTATCAGATAGAATCAAGCAAGCACAGAAGCAAGATAGTGAGTTGCAGAAAAAGGTAGAGCTGGTACAGAAAGGTAAGTTGCCTAAATTCAACATTGATAATGATTGCGTTTTGAGATTTGGGAAGAGATTGTGTGTGCCTTGTGATTCACAGTTGAAGAGAGAGTTGTTATGTGAAGCTCATAATTCTCCGTTTTCAGTTCATCCGAGCAGTACTAAGATGTATAGAGATCTACGGGAGTATTACTGGTGGGATGGAATGAAAAGAGATATTGCTGATTTTACTGTGAAGTGTTTGACTTGTCAGCAGGTTAAAGCATAGAGGCAGTTACCGAAAGGGATGCTTCAGCCTTTACCAGTGCCAGAGTGGAAATGGGAGAATATATCCATGGACTTTGTTGTTGGATTACCGAAGACATCTCGAGGTAATAATACAATCTGGGTTATTGTTGATCGCTTGACCAAATCTGCTCATTTCCTTGCTATACGAGATACTTTCTCTCTTGATCAACTTTCCCGTTTGTATCTTAAAGAGATAGTTAGGTTACATGGAGTTCCTCTCTCCATTGTATCGGATCGTGATCCAAGGTTTACTTATAACTTTTGGAAAGGCCTTTAGAAGTCGTTGGGTACTGAATTAAATTTTAGTACAGCTTTTCATCCTCAATCAGATGGACAGTCAGAACGAAAAATTCAGAAATTGGAGGATATGGTATGGGCTTGTTCTATGGATTATCAGGGAAGTTGGGACCAACATCTTTCTTTGGTTGAGTTTTCATATAATAACAGTTTTCATTCCAGTATACAGATGGCACCATTTCAGGCATTATATGGGAAGCGGTGTCGAACTCCAACTTTCTGGGATGAAGTTTGTGAAAGGAAGTTGATGGGACCAGAATTGGTAGAAGAGATGGCAGAAAAAGTTCAGCTGATTTAGAAACACATGAGAACAGCTCAGAGCATGCAGAAGAGTTATGCGGATAACCGGAGGAAGGATCTATCTTTCGAGGTAGGTGATCATGTTTTTCTCAAGGTTTCTCCTTGGAAAAGTGTGATGAGAATTGGTAAGAAAGGAAAGTTGAGTCCAAGGTTCATTAGACCATACAAAATTCTGGAGAGAGTTGGATCAGTTGCATACCGAGTGGCTTTACCTCCGAGTTTATCTCAGGTACACAATGTTTTTCACGTTTCGATGTTGAGAAAGTATATGCCATATCCATCTCATGTTTTGAGTCCAGAGGTAGTTCAGCTGGAAGAGAACCTATCTTATGAGGAACAACCGGTCCAAATTCTTGACCACAGGGAGAAAGTGTTACGGAATAAGGTGATTCACCAGGTAAAGGTTTTGTGGAAAAACCACATGATTGAATAGGCAACATGGGAATCTGAAAATTCAATGAGGGATAAGTACCCCCATTTATTCGATAAGTAAATAAATTGCGAGGACGCAATTTTCTAAAGGGGGGAAGGATGTAACATCCCAAGTAAGTAATGAATAATAGATATTTTTATCTATGTCTATTAATGATTAAGATAGTGTTATAGAGGCTTAAAATAAAAATAAATACAATCTTATGCATGGAATACACTAATATTCTTAAAAGATTGTTTTAGTTCCTTTTGATGGCAAACCATTTTTGAATCTATATTTTGACAATTTTATAAACTATGTTTGTCAAAATAAACTTATTCTTTATGATTGGGACATCAAAATTTACCTTGTGTGAATTTTTGGTATTTTTCTGACAATATTCATTTTTTTAATGAATAGTGAAAAATACTGCATTTGACATCAAAACTGCTTTTTAACCTAATTTATTTATATGATTAGATTATGTTTTGAATTGGTTTTTAAGTGAAATTAGAATATATTTTTACCATTTTATCCAATTGTGGTCATTGGAATCAATTTCACTTTGAAATTAGACTTAAACTGGTGTCAATCTTTTGATACTTATTGTTTTGTAAAAACACGCGTTTTGCTCTGGCAGCGGGAATTAATTATTAAATTAATTAATGTGACTTATATGATTTGAATTTTGTAAAATAGACTTCATTTTGTAATTCTGAATATCAAATATAGCTTAGGGTGAATTTTTGGTAATTTTCTAAAAAACTTCAATTTTTGATGAATAGTGAAACCACTAAGTGGTAATCAAGCAAACTGATTTTTCAGTTAAATGAAAGTTTACCACTAATGTGTATTGAATTTTGAAAATCCGACATACATGGTTGTCATTAAGAAGTAAAATGTGGTTCAATGAGATTAAAATATTTTTTTGGTGAATAGTAACTTATTAAGTTTTTAATCGCGATTAGTGGTAATTAGTGTAGTTTAAGGTATAAATAATGCTTTAATTATAGGAAATGACCTAGACACATGTCCCAACATTATTGGTTGTGTCATGGCCGACCCAGAAAATCCATGGGTCAACTTGGGGACCCCATGGAGACACTTTGGTTTGGAAATGACATAAATAACTTTTTATTAAATGTTAAAGTAAAAATGACACAAACAAGAGATGTTTTACGAAAACAATTTTTACATGGGGTTATAAAGATCAGATTTTTTATTATAAATAGTCATTGGAAAGATAAAACGATTTCATACATCATAGTATTTTTTTATGATTTTTAGACATTAAATAAATTAAATTATTTATGACATAATAATGATGCAGTGATGACATCATTATTTGACGATTTAAATAAAATGGAAAGATAATGTAAAATCTATGAACTACACATGTCCAAAACTAATTGGATGAGTGTATTTCGAAGCCTTATCACCTTATCCACGAATTATATCAATATGGGACCTTTTGAAACCGAAACAAAGTTTCAAATAAAGTAATATTTCTTTACTTGCCAAAAGTGCCCCTCCTCTCCTCTTATAAAAGGCCCCCACCTCTACCTCATTTCACACACTACTCAAGCCTTTGGCTCAGCCAACCCCTTCCCAATTACTCTCTACACATCCCTCTCCTCATCCTATAGGATTCCATTTGGGCAGAATCCTTTTAAAGGAAGCCTTTAGGCTCAAATCAAAAGGAGTTACACTTTTTAAGGTAATTCATTCTCTCATGTTCATTTGTTTTATTTTGTTTCTCCAACCCCCTAAACTCTTTTTTTTTAATTCTTTTGTAACAACACCAGTATCTTCAATATACTAGGATGTTGTTATAAGATTTATTTGAGCTACACTCTCACACAACTGCATCAAATGGTTAAAGAACATACAGTTTCCGTGGATGGAGAAATTCTGCCTCCCGAAACGATGATTGTTCAATACTCATTTAACACCTTCAATGGTGGCCATTATGATGTCACTATTTTTATATATGAAATATAATATTTTTATGTTTTCCTTAAGCTTATGTTTTTTTATTTTGGGCATACCTTTATGGTTTCCATTATGGGTAAACACGATATCTTCATTTTAGGAAGTGCGGACTACCGCCCCCTCAAAGTGATTTGATTCGTTAAATACCATATGTGGGAAATATAAAGGATGGAACTATGATATTATATATGATATTATACTGGAATTATAATATACCTTTATATCATTATGATTCCATTTTATAAAATACGAAATAGAAATGAAAGTAGCATTCATGCGTACGTACGGCTTACCGTCTCCATGAACGGTGCGTTTCATTTCTTACCTCTAAATGATTATGTAATATTATAAATGCATGTATGTACTGGATATATATGACATATATGATATCTACATCATGAATACCATTCTGGATATAATGAACCTTTGACCAAATTAACAACATGTAAGTGTAAGAAGTCTATTTTTGACTTAAGAACCAAATACCGACAAAATGAACATTATTAACTTAACTGATTACATGATGTTCATAACATGGTATAAAAGGAATAATGAACTTGAAAAAGGATCTTAAGAAAGTAGAGATTAACTCAAGTTTATTATTCAGGAGATTAAAGAACGGTCGGGTCAAGTCGGATACGAGGTATGGGACTTCGTCTCAATCTCCTTTCATTGAGGCATATTTTATTTTATACACAACTTTCTTTTATACGGTGTATAAACCCCTTTGACTTTTACGTTTATTCAAAAGGAATATTTTTTATACGAAGCGTTTACTAAATGACAAAAGGGAATGTTTTTGTCGTACGTATGCGGCGACAACGACTTCTCCGCCGTCGTGACCGTTATTTGAGTTTCGGCTTCCTCTACAAGCCATACCTTCTTTTTAAAAGAAAAATAAATACCATATTTTACTTTTCTTTTATTTTGGTATTGAAAATGGTTTTCATAATGTTTTTATATCAATGTGTTGTATTGATATCTCGTGATTGAAATGTGGAAATTTTATGTTTCCTTTATGCATGTTTTATGTGATATGATTATGTTATGGTTCTTTGGCATTATTATGAAGACGGGTGGTTCCGTGATAAACTAAGGGCGGGTGAGCCCGTTATAGCTCTCCAATGCATTGGGTAACGCGAAGGAGTAAAACGTTAAGGTTTCTTCAAAGAGATTTTAGGGAATATACTGTGATGGGTATTCCAAATGTAACCAAGAGGGTTACTCCCTACGTAAGAATGTTATGAATGCCTCAAGTTACCTTTATGTCTTATGATTTCTATGATTTATTCATGATTTTATGAGGTATGTTAAAGTGCCTATGTTTTATGGGTAAAGTATGATTTCATACTTATGTATATATGAACTCATGTTTCCTTTCCATGTTTTTTTATAACCCATACTGAGTTTTTATGCTCATCCCATGTTTTTGGAAATGTTTTTCACAGGTCAAGGGAAAGGTACGTGATAAGATGATAGAGTCAAGGATGTGTCAAGAAATAATCCATGTTTTATTTTAAATGTGTTTCCATTTATGGGAATGAAGAATAATATCTTTATGTAACCACCTTGTTTATATGTGGAATGTAATGCAAGTTTTATGATCTAATTCTCTAAAACTCTAAACCCGAAAAGATCCTCAATGTGTAATCTTGTAATAACTCAAGATTAGGTAAGGTTTAAGGCTGGGGCCTTATACTAACTTTTCTTAGAGGTCACTTTGGAAATGGTTGGAAAACCCCATTTCAGGTAGTGTAGAAAAATTTCCCCTAGTCTCTTATTAGTATCTATGGATTACATCTATTTTTAGAAATTTTGGATACTTGGATTATTACATTAACGGGCGATCTATCTTAAACTTGTTTTCGAGACACACATTCTCATCCCTATGAATTGATACAAGAGAATTACTAATAAGTACTTCTTAGAAATGGAAATATAGTGGTAAATGCATTGGGCTAGAAAATGTAGGTTACATTATTATAATAAAAAAAATTAGGAAAAACTAAATCATAAAAAATGAATCGTCACAATAAGGAGTCGATATGTATGGTGTATACCACACTCAAGAAATCAAGACATAAAATGAATCATCATAAATCAATAAAATACATAAAAAGAAACATGAGAAATCAAGAAAATTTTAGGTCATGAAAATGTTTTGAGGTAACTATGTGCCACACATGATACATATACAAACTTTCTGTTACAATATTTTTCCACATATCAACAATACTACTAATCACTATCTGATGATGAACTGATATCGTCACCCTCTCCACCTTCATCTCCACTTTCTGCTACCACCTGTAAGAACATTATATTGAAAATTGAATAGTGTTCCCAATTTTATTTAAACAAAAAACCAATAAAAGTTTGAAAACTAAATTATTTTGATTTTTTTTGATTTACCAGCTCACCACCAATAAATGAAATACCACCAGGGGATATCTGCTCATCTGCTGACGTATATCAGTCAATGCTTTCTACAAAGTGAATATCTGATCCCCCTAGTCTTGAACTATGTTTCATAGAAAAGCAATCTCAATCTAAGAATCTCCCGGTATGGAATGACTATAGCCAGGAGTATATGTAGCTGCAATCCCCATTGGCCTGCCAAATACATCAGATGGTATGGGTCCCAAACCCATACCGCACACTCTACCAGGATACTCCTTCCCAAGGACTTTACCAACCAGGTCCCCCTGGGAGACTGAGTAGGACTTCCCTAGATTGGAATCCTATATTTCATTAATTTTTACCTATAAATCAAATATCAATATATATTAACCTAGTTAAAGTTGATAATAAGTTATTATAATGAAAAAACGAGTTCATACCCCAACTTCTTTGGAAGGCTCATTAACAAAACATCAATCAGATTTTTTGTGAACATCCAACCACACTTTAGTTTTGGATTCTTAATGCCCTAAAATCTATGACTTCATTGAAAAAAGATAAATTATTAGTTTAATATATTAAACCTATAATATTTTCTTATAAATATTTAAACTAATTAAAAGATTACCAGAGTCGATCGGATTCAGAAAAGCTTTTTTACACTCCAGTGTGAGGGATGACTTTCTTAGCCCGGCTTGATGCATTCTTTCTGGAGAGATCCTAAAATAAATAAAATAAAATTTAATAGTAATGTATTAAATTTCTTCTCCTCTTCATATACATGTATAAATGTAAAATGAGGTTAATATAATAATATATATTTACATACCATCTGCTTCTCATCATGATGTCTGTCAACAAAAACTTTCCACTGTTCTTTGGGTACCCCATTGGGTAGCTTCTCATACATTTGTTGGATGGTCAATGAAGTATCATTGAAATTGATCCACAATCACCATTGGGATTATTTCTATTTCTTACCAAGATTTTTCAATGTCCACTTTTGTGCTATCACATCAGCAACTGTAAAGTGGAAAAACATCTGTATACAGATATTCATTTTGAAAAAAATAATAACACGACATTCAATTACACCAAAATGTATTAAAATGAACATTAATTGGAAATCAGAAACTTTATTTTTCTAAAATGGAGTCATATGTCTACAGTAATCATATAAAATAGGAAGGGAAATGGGCTTCACTGCTAGCTGGCCAAGAATTTGGCCATGTAATCCCAAGGCGTCATCCGTAGGGACCCCATATGAATCAAATGGAAAAACTATATTCCCTCCATTCATATTCCACACATCTACAATTTTTATATTTTTCTCGACAGTTTCATTTTTTTATCTTTAATGAACAAAAATTTAGTATAAAAAACTACAATTTATTTATTTATATTAAAATTTGTACCTATAACAGTGACCCTTCAATATGCTCGTGATGAACTAGAAGTTGCGCGCCGCCACCCCCGTTGTTGAGGCTGCTGAAGGGGGAGTTGAAAAATTAGCTTTTAAAGGGATTCTCAAAGAGGGTGTGAGAGATGGTGTCATGGGAGATTGTGCAGGGGGCAGGAAGCTGATGGCTTAGATGCCATAGGGAGGGAGACATATGGATCATCATTTGTGGCAATTGTGGATGAAACAATGTATCGCTTCCTCCTTGGAATTACTGTCATTTAATAAAATAAAATTAAGTTCTGAACATATATTTAAAAAAAATATTAAGAAAAAATTTAAAAATGATAGTATTTTCCCAATAATAACAAACATAATATACATAACAATGATAATGAATGACTGCACAAATGAAATAAGTGGTTGCTGAAGGAATAAATAATTATACATACAATCATTTTCCCCTTCAATCATGTCAGTTTCCTACTCTATTACTTCATCTACATCATTCATCCTTTCAAGAATAATATTTTCAATATCTTGATGGAAAAATAATTCAGCTTCTTGTTGTTGATGAGATTCAATTTCAGAGGTCAAATGTTCCACTTCATCACCCATATCATACAAATCTTTTTGTATAATCTGGGAAACTACACTCCACCCTTCATCTACAACATCAATCACATAAGATAACATTTTTTCTTGTGGTGATAAGATATATGGATCATGTAGATCATGATCAGCAACATCCATAAAGTGAGAGAAGTTCACAGAAGTAAGTTTCAAGGAATCACTTTTAACACCTCTAATAATATCAACCCAATTGTATTTGAATAAAAAAAATGAAAAATTCCTATGGTAGCTTAATTCAATTATATGAGTCATCTTTCTATAGTATCCCACTTCAGAAAATGTAAATAGACAACTATTTAGTGTTTTCAAACCCTTTTCTTGATTGACTATAAAAAATCTAAATCCATTCACGTTTTAAGCGTCAAACTTTCAAACTTTTTTTAGAGGACCCCAAGCAAGAAACATCAAATCTTCTGACAACTCTTCTTGATTATCAGTTTTCATGATCTAAAAAAAGAAATATACATTATTAGATAAAAAAAATGTATGTGTCGAACTAGTATTCATATTTACTGCAATATTTATAAACTTACACGTCGTGCAACCCATTCCACAAACTCCTTATTAACATATTTTGTTATATAATTCTCATTTTTTATTTGGCCTCTCATTCTTCTCTTTGTTTCTATCCTCAACTTTTCAATAAATGGATCTAGAATTTCACTATTCAGTAGTACATATCTATGCTCGCGTAATAATTCCAATTCTGTCAGTGTTACATTTGAGGTCCTCCCAACAAATAAGCAAATAGAATGAAATATTTTTTTATTTCTGATGTATTTGAGATTGATTCGATGTGTCATCAACACGTAAAAATCAATTAAATATTGTCTCAATATCATTCAAGTGTATATAAAAAAAAGGTAAGACACTCCTCAGCCAAATATCATTCAACAATAGAGCCTTCTGGTTGAGCTTTATTTCTCACGTATGATTTCAGATGACCAACATATCTGTGAAATAAAATAAAACTAATTATGAATTTAATTAAGTCCCAAATTTTTTTTACTTAACTGAAAAACATATAAATAATGTACCTCTCAATTAGATAAATCTATCGATAATGAACAAGGCCTCATAAATTAGCTTCCTCAACCAAATGCAATGTTAAATGCATCATGACAGTAAAAAATGATGGAGGAAAGATCATATCCACTGTACAAAAGGTGAATACAAACCTCTCCTGGAGGATGTTAAGATGAAATGGATGTAGATATTTCTCACATATTTGTTTGAAAAGTGTGTAGAATTGGAGTACAATAACAGTAACTTTTTTAGGTAATAATGTATGCAATTCCACTGGTAGAAACTGTTGTATCAAAATATGTGAATCGTGACTTTTCAATCCATGTAACTTATGATTTTTGAAGTCAAAAAACCTCGAGATATTACTTGAATACCCATTAGATAACTCCACATTCTTTAAAAATATGTGGAATGTATCTTTATCCCTATTTTTCATTGCAAAAATTTTCATATCATACTTTTCATTCTCATCTGGCCAGAGATCACATTTAATATCCATTACTTGTAAGTCCTTGCGATCATTGAGATGATTCTTTGAATTTCCATGCTCCTTAAGAAATGTGAAAATAAAATTGTCATAGTGATTCTTCTCAATATTCATTACATCGAGATTATTCTGCAACAAATTAAATTCCCAATACAGAAGTTTGATGAATATATTTAATTTCATCCATTTTTTTCATTCTGATTTCACTTGATGATGCACTTCGAACCCATTTCCCACTATCATTCAAATGATGAACCTACCCAAATTATATTTCAAGATTCTCATGTTGTGTCAATATTTTAGAACTAGTCAACAACTTCAGAGGTGGTCTATGATCAATGGAACCGTTACATTTTGATTTGTTCAGCTGAAATCTATGAGATGCATCAAAAAATCATCGATGGTAGAAGAAACCCCATTTTCTACTATGAGGTAGCTGTTTGTGATCAAAATAAATGTTACAAATAGGAAAATCCAAACCCATTTAAATGTTCCAACTAGATAAATTCCCAAGCCCAGGGAAGTCACTAATGGTCCACATTAAACCATAATTCATTTTGAACATTTTTTTAGAAGAACCATCAAATGTCTCCACACTTTTTCTCCATACCTCCCGTAATTCTTCAATCAAAGGCTAAAAGTATACATCAATATAATTTCTAGGATTTTTTTCCAGGTTTAATCATGCAAATGATCAAAGATTTTTGTTTCATACACAACTATAGAGGTAGGTTGTAAGGGATCAAAACAACTGGCCAAATGCTATAATTAAAACTCAAAGTCCCAAATTGGTTGAATCCATTGGAAGATAATCCCAATCGAACATTCCTATGATCATCTGAGAAATTTGGATGTAATGAATCAAATGTCTTTCATCATTGTGAATATCATGGATGTCTCATTAACCCATCATTGTTATTATCTACAGAATTCCACTTCATGTGTTCGATGGTTTTTTATGACAAGAATAATCTTTGCAATCAAGACTTTAATGGAAAGTAAAAAAAAAACCTTTGCAGGTGTGTTCCCTTGCTTATTCTTCATGAAAGTATATTGATTCATACTTACAACATCACCCATTTACTGCCATCCAGAAGAACACTTTTTTTATTCTTTCTACTTGAATCCTCTTGCCAAAAAAGCATAAAATCATTAGGATACACAAGTATTTTTGTATAATTAAAACCATTAATATTAACAACTTTTTTCATATCATAAAACGGCTTGGGTATTTTTTTAAGAAATGCATCACCCAACAATTCCAATATCATGGACATTGCCTTTTTGTAATTCCTCATAGACATTCTATATGGTACAACTTCAGCACAAAAGAAAGATTTGAATATTTAAAACATCCCCTATACAACTCTTGATTTCCATCATCAACAAAATCATGAAATGCATTTTCCTTAATGAAGTTTTATCTTATATTTTCCTCCACAGAATCGAGATGAGGATTCAATGATATGTTGTAATCTTGATCTAGTTGTGTTACAGTCTAAAAAACATCACTTTTCACGTTGCAATTTGTTTCACCCTCATCTACTTGTTCTGTTATGTCCTGATATTGATTGTGCTTCCTTACAGTTTCGAATGCATTATTTATGAGGTTTTGCATTTCATTTTCAATTATTATTGAAGTTGGGAGCTAATTTTGTGGATTAACATTAGTGTTCAACCTTTCTGTAATGTTCAATTGTCCATGCCAAATCCAACAAAAATATTTACCAGGGTATTCCTTCAGTATTAAATGTTCAAAAACCTCATCCCTCTTCAACCATATTCTAAATTTACATTTAATACATGAACATCTTATTCTCCCTTCAACGAATCGATTGGAAATTGAAAAATATAAAAACATCTTCAAACCCTTAACATACTGAGGTGTGTTCCCCGGTAATGTGATCCAGCTTTTATCCATGTGTATAACATTGTCCCTACACAATATTAAAAAAAATTAAATCATATAGTTACTATTAAATAGGGAAAGAGATTCATATATAACAGTTGAAAAAATAGGTTTTTTCCATTAACATGATATATAAATAAATAAAATATATAACATGCACTTTATCAATGCACAACATTGTAAAACATGGTATAAATATGTTTTTCTGGAAACAATTCCAATTCAAAACTTATTCATATATCCTTAAAACATCACACCTTTCATAAAAAACCCCATACATGGTTTAAAAACATATCAAAGTAATTTCTAATGATGGATATAAAATTTAAAAAAATTCCCCTCACTTGAAAGATTTAACATGACCAACAAAAAGTAATTAAGGAAACAATGATAACTATGAAGAGAAATTACCTATAAAAAGTTGTAAAGTATGCCAACAAACAAGTGGAATAACACTAATCAATATTAGTACTAAATCAAGGTAGTATCAATGCTTCAATGAAATTACATCCAAGTAAAAAATCAATACACAAGCTAATAAATAATTAAATGCATAATACATGATAAATATCATGAATAAACACATTAGGAACTAATGGGACAAGTATAATACAGGAAATGGTGGACCTATTTCCATTGGGTTAACAGTCACACATCCATCAAACAAATCACTCTAAACTCAATCTCATCTGTGACAACCCACTTTCTCTATATTTTGTAAAACTAGTGGTAACTAGAAAGTGGGTAATATCAATGTGCCTAGAAACATCCCATGACTTACCAATTAGTATCCCAGAGTTCCTAATAAAATAACTAATAGATTTGATGCACTTTTAAAGTGAATGTCATACAATGAAAATAATATTATCCAAAGGCTAGCATAATAATGAAATCCTTCCCACAATTAGCTTATAATGGGCCCCCACCCATAAGAAAATCATGAATCACATCACAAAAAACCATCACATGGATACACATGACATCATAAATAAATGAAAAGGGGATCAACAAGGGAATAATGAACTAATCACCTCAAATATCACATCACAAAGTGCCATCCAAGACATTCAATTATAACATATAATATATACATTTGTAATTCCCTTTTTAAAATGTTTTGGAATCCAAACACCAATATAAGGGAAATAATAATAATTTCCAAAACAAAACAAACATAACCAAAATGAATCACAATTCTATTTCATAAAATAACATGTCCCTTTTAAACATGGAAACCATTTAACCCCCAAAGCATAACCCACTTTGAAAAAACAATTTTCCCTAAAATTGAATGACCACGGGTTTTTCTCATATAAAACCAATCTTTTAATTTTATCAAATATTTCGAATGTATAAAATACAAATTTACCAAAAAAATAATAATTTAAACATGAAATTAAAACCATTAATCCACATGAAAACCAGGTTAAGTTATATAAAACCATTATAATCCAATCCTAGATAACCTAAACACTCATTATTTGGTTTAGAAATTAATTTATAAATCCAAGAACACATAAATATCTTAAATAAAATTCAATGAAATGGAAACAATGAACTAAATAAAATTCATCGGGAGTAGGGAGGTGAGCTAGGGTTCAGGTCTTGCGGGAGTTGAGGGATGAAGGTGGGGTCACGGGGGGTCGGGGGTAGAAGGGGGTTCAGGGATGGGTGTTGGGGTGAAGTGGCGTGGATGGATGGCCGTTGGTGGGGAGGTGTGTTGGGGTTCGGGGATCGCTCACGAGGTTCTAAGTAAAATATCCAATGACCCTATAATGAATGGTTCTAAGTAAAAAATCCAATGGGATCGAAGTTTATCCTAGAACTGACCAGATTGTTTGATGGGATTGAAGTTAGTCATGCATTAATTTTTAAAACATAAATAAGAGCTAGTGTTAATTCACATCCCATTTATTAGGTTGTGTATACAAAACTAATTCCATTGATCCCATTTCCATTTTCACCATAAATCCAAGGAAATCCCTATGAAACCCAATAAAATTTAAATTAGGATCTATACACCATAACTGGTAATCAATATGAATTTTCAAATTCAATATGAAAATCTCGACAACCCATAGTTGCTGATGTTCCATCATAATGGTTGGTGATAAAGAACTCGCAAATAAACTACTCAGAGAGTCCCAATAATAAACCTAACTCAATGAAACCCTAATTCACCTATATAAAAATATATTTCATTTAGAACATGCATCCATTTTGGGAAACCAATGTTCTGATACCATTTTTAATGAATGTACACTAGATGAGTCGATATTTTACCCAAACTAATTTTCCATAAGGGATAAAGGGCATTCTAGATACCTATAGGATATAAAAAAACTCAAGGGTATCATGACCAGGAACCTGAGAATGGTATAATCTTTATATGGTAATAATAAATAAAATTTGAATAATTTAGATAATAATAATTAAAATTCCAAGAATTGGAATTCCTTGCAAATGAAAAAATATTAAATGAAATAGATGAATACTAAAATAGATAATTATTACACAAAAATTCTTCCCAAAAAATAAAAATGAAATAAATAAAATAGAAGTAGAAATTACACCTGAAAAAATGGCCAATACAACATACTAAGGGAAAATAATAAATGGAACCTGAACAACTCCTGCATCACCACTAATGAACCATATCCACTAAATATACACCACTCATCTATAAATCGTCCAAACTAATAATCAATGAATAAAAAATAGCTATGAACCTAAAAGAGAAACCTAAGATATAGATACACCTAGTTGTGTATGTATGGTGTGAACTAAACAAGCCATGTGGGATCTCCCTATGGAATCCTGGAAATTACTTTTTTAAAACATTTAATATTTTCAAGTTTGAAATAAAATATTAATATAGATCTTTAACCTCCATGTAAAAATTAGACCATGTCATAATTAATTTCATGATTATAAATCACCCATCATTTCTAATTTAAGAGATGGGTTGGAAAACACACTTTCATAATACATTATGAAACATGAGAAAGAGTTCCTTTAAAATTATGGTTAAAATCTAAGTCTTATAATCACCCCACTTTTGATAACACGTTAAAAAATGATGATTGATACAATAACCAATAGGATTATAGTTTAATACCTCAATTTGCAAACCATTATATATTGTATTTTGAAAATAAACCAAAGGTGAACTCAATGGAAAATACAATCAATATCTTGCACCATAGTATCTGGAATAAAACATAAAATAATATCGGACACTCATTGGTTTCTCCAAATTTTCAACAAGTTGATAAAACTAATGCACAAAATTAGATACCCTAAAATGTACTAAAAATAAACCTATCATCTTGGGGAACTCACTAAGTATTAATTACCATACTTGGGGGCTGAGATAGGGCTTCGAGGGGTTGGCGGTGACCGACAGCAAGGCATGATAATGGGTGGTGGGTCACCCTTATGGGTGGAGAGGTCACTGGAGGAACAAGTGGGGAGCCGATCTAGGGTTTATGGCTCGCCGGGGGAAGAAGGAAGCATCATAGGGGTCAGGGCTCGCCTTGGTTGAGGGGAGAAGGCAACATCGCAGGGGTTGGGGCTCGTTGGGGTTTGGGGGAGAAGGCGATGTCACGAGGTCAAGGGGAGAAGGGGGGTCAAGGAAGGGGGTTTAGGACAGGTGGTGTGGGGAAGCATCAGTACTGTAAAAAAAGGGGTTTTAGTGGCAGTTTTAAAAACTGCCACTAAAAGACCGTCGTTAAAGGTGATTTATATTGTAGTGTCTCTAGAGACTTTTGTTGGTGGTTTCGTAATGGGATAAGGTTTCCATGGACCTTTATAGGGGTTAACATAGGTTACCTAAAGGAATAATAATATTTTTTTTGGGTTTTGATCAATCTATTAAATCATCCCATTTTAGTCCAATTTGGTACACCACCATGGTTAAAGATCTATGTATGTCTTAAATTAAAGAAATCATAAGGTTATATGTGGTTCCCTCTGCCATTTTCATAGATATGGGTCTCAGGTTTACATAAAATTATGGAAACGTCACTAGAAGATGATATGGAATTAATTTTTGTTGATTATATCTTATCTTCCACAGATGAATGGTCAGAAAAATAGAGCTATTCAGATTTTGTAGGATATGCTATGTGTCAGAATCTTGGATTTTGGTTGATCATGTGATATCCATTTAGGACTTGATGAGTTTTCTTATAAAAATAGATACAATTATTCAATAAAAAAAGTCCCCTTCAAGGATTTTATGGTTCCCCATGAAACAGACCTCTTTATCGGGTAAAGGTGTGAGAATCCTGTCTTACTGGACTGATCCCTATTTAGGAGATGTCAGTGAGGATCTAGGATATACATCGGCATAAGGGTATTTTAAAGATTCAGTATAAATCGTAAAATAACCATAAACATCCTCGTTTGGATTTTTCCATAGGTGTTCATGTTTTCTGGTAATTTTCTCCTTGGTTGGGTCACCATCAATGTGGGAAATAGGAGAATATAGATTTAAGATTTGTGGACTATTTGAGGTTACTGATCATCTTTGTAAGGTTTCTTATCGGTTGTTCTTTCCAATTTATTTGATGGGTATAAAACATGTTTTCCACATATATCAATACAAGAAGTACCATCATGATCCCTATCACTTTCTATTTTTGTAAGAGATCAAGTTCGATCCATATGGTTTAGTTATTAATAAACCCTTCGAGATCATTGATTATGAGTTGTAAGTATTGTTTGGGGAGTCTATTCCATTCGTCAAAGTGTTATAGTAAAATAGAACATATTATCATGAGACTAGGGAGCAATAAACTTCATTGAGGTAGTAGTAGTCTCATGTATTTCTCGAGAACCATTCTTCTACTTGACTTTATGGGCATGTAAACTTTTATGGTGTGGAGATTTTAACATCCTGAAAAAAAAGTACACTCTATTTCACGTTTAAGAGTGTGTTTCAAGCATTTTGAGTTCATTGAGAATGATTAGTTATTTTTACAGTAGAAATTGGTTCTAGATGTTCTTTTCAGACACTCTTACTTCATATGTTATTTCTTACAATGTAATTCCTTCATAGATCACCATCAATAAAAAGGATTAGGGTGTAAAAGTATTACAATCCCTAAATTCATATTTTACACCATAAATTCCTTTTACACCTTAATATCTTATTTTATGTCATGAAATCATCACTTGGGATAAATTTAACCCAGGGTGACATGTTTTTTTGTCAAAAACGAATTATGGGATGTTTACATCATAAGTCTCATATTTATGATATAAATATATTCATTCCAATATGTTTCATCTCACTAAAAACCTATAATTTTTCTTATTTTTCATTTAACTATGATCTCTAAAACCCTATGCTCTTATATGTGTTTTTCGGTGTCTCCTCTTCCAGATATCTATTTTGGAACTTGTTCTCTTTGGTAGTTGTGTGGTTATTCTCTCTAGAAATAGTAATTTATAATTATGTTTTTTATTTTTTGTGGTTGATGTTCTATGATGAATTTTTGGATTGGTTGATCATGTGACATTAATTGTAGTTTGATCCTTCTAGATCCACTATGTGATATTCTCATGAGAGTCATTCCTTCATTTAGTCACACAGTGACATGTTTTCTTCTCAAGATATGTGTTACCAACCCACTCAACTGACCCTTGTTATTTTGGAATATGATTCAAAGATGTGGGAGTTATTTTTTGGACCTCTCTTATTATCTCATTTTTCTTTATGGTGTTAGTGGATCCTATTTCAGATAATGTTCCACCTAAGTTTGAGGTGGGTGGTTTTTTCACTATCATATATCAGTTGAATCATATTTCTATGGTTTTTATAAACTATTTTTGTAAATTAATTGGCATGATTCTTAGTTTTTATAAATTTATTTGTAATAAAATATGGGTTTCCCTTGATTTGGTAAAAGAAAATGTTTTCTCAAATCATTGTAAATATTTTTTGAAATGGGTTTTCAAATAATTTTTTAATGGAATGAAGGATTGTGGAATTATTATTGAAATTTGAAACCCTAAAAATGATTTTCTATATACATCACAGGGGAATCATTGGGTACTTTTTTGTAATTTGTATCTTAGGGACATCATTAATTTTCTTATTGGGAGGTTCAATCATGGGTTGTTCTACTACTCCCTAGGCATATCGTTCTAGGGACTCAGTTTTGGACATTTTCATGTAGTTCACTCATGGGGTGTTACTCTACTCCTTAATACTAGATTCTAATGACTTGAGAATGCACTATTAATTGATCATGGTATGAGTGGTCTGCTAGCCAAAAAGGTAGTGAAACGTGTAATGATTTACCATTGTGCTTGGATGTGTATTGTTTTGTATTTGATATACATTTTTTGACTTATGACCTGGTTATTTGGAATGTGCTTTGATTGTTTTTTACCAAGGTTGTTTTAGAACCATGTAAAAAAGGAAATTATTTACCATGCTTTTGATATAAAACTAGTTTAATTATTATCATTCCATGTTTTATATAAAATGTGAATACTATGATTATTTTTACAAATACTTGAAATAGAACATCTAGGTCGGATACTACCGAGCCTACTTAGCTCCCATCCTTCACACCCTTTGGTGATGTGTAGAATTGATAATTTATTTTGATGTAGGAAATCTCAAGGCACCATATTGAGGTGGTGTGGTTTATGTCAGCTGGGTATGGGTAGCTAATGGTGATATGGTGGGACATTAACCAAATTATCACATGGATTAGTCATCTTTCTTTTTTGTTTTCTCCTATTATTGGACTTGTACTTTGGGGTTTATTCGAACATCTTTTAGTTCTACCGATTTCGATTTATTATTTCAATTATGGAATATATTTATTCTATTCATTCTTACACTATTCATTTATACTATTTATATACATGCCATGTTGTCTACTTTAGGTTAGGTGAAAAATTACCTTTAAGTTTTAATTGAAACCTTGGTGCTAGTCGCTAGCCCATGGGATTAGAAATTCCCTATGAGTATGTGGTGGATCAGGTCGGGTTCTAGTTTTTGTGGGTAAAACATGTTAGTATTTTACATTCATGTTGACCTTTTCTTGTAACAATGAGTTATGATCCTTAATCTTTTGGGATTTAGCATCCAACTGTGAATTCTTAGCATCAATGCAATTATTCAAATATACTATAATGCATAGATCATTTCTATTAAATATTTTTGTGGTTTTATCCTTTTATCACATTGTATTGAGACATGATTATTCAAACTTAGAGTGTTTCTCTTCAAAAATTACAATTATGGATTCTTATTTTACAAATTTTATTATTCCTCCTCAAATAAATTGATCACTTCTTGATGGATTTCAAATATTTCACAAACAAACGAAACTAACTCTTTTGGAAAACATTGACGTTTATCTTTTAATGAATCAACAGATATGTGTTGAAAACTTTTATATATATAATCAACCCCATAAATTCATGGTACTCCATATGGATAGTTTAAATAGGAATTTACCCTTACCTCATTATCATTATAATCCCCTAACCCTATTGAGGTAGAAGGGTTCTCGATTTCTATAGTGGTAGACTAAACCAAAATTTCTTATCCTCTCAATAAAAATGTATATTATATCTTGAAGAACCAAACTCTTATTCTTTATATGAATGAGATATATTTTTTAATATCTTATTCTATATCTTTTTCCTATGAAACATTGTCTTGGTAGTGAATTCCATATTTTTAATAACAGGATGATAATTTTAGTTTTCTTTTTGAGTTCTCATAAAATTATCCTCCAGAAACATCAAAAGTTTTTACTTTATTTTAAATTCTAAAAGAGAAACATCTCATCAATGAAATAAAAATAATATTAGAGAATACAATCAAATGTAAACCTTCATTTGATAGCAATTTAGGGGACTAGTTTGTTATTATCACAACACTTTGAGGTGGTTAAATCAGTTTTGGTGAATTAAAATCAAATTTATAATTTTTATCTCTTTTAATATTTTACTTCTATCATGGGTTAAAGTGATTAGATCTCTCATTATATCATCTCAAATTTTTTTCACATATATATTATTATAACACACCAAAAAAATAACCAAAAAAGATTTAAAATTTTAACCTCTCAATGTTAGAATCATTTCCTTAGTGTGACTTAAAACTCACAAAGACTACACTACCCACTTGAATTCACCTATGAATACAATCAAGAACTATAAATCCTTGAAATTAATGTTTTTAGATCACCTCACTTTTCCTTCGTGTATCCCACATTCATGTTCCAACCAAACCTTAAAATTTTTTTATGTTTGGTTAAAAAATAAAATCCATTAACCAATATAAAATCCTGTTGTTTTTTATTTTTTCCTTAACTAATTTTTCTTTCTTTATTACATGTAAAATATCAAGCACGTAAAAACATATACTTATTTTATATACATGATAGTACACACACTCTTTTCCTCCTCTAAAAATTTACATGTCTATGTCTAGCCTTTCTTTCTTAGGAGAAATATTTTATTCTCTAGATAAATGAACAGAATAGATCATCACTTATTCTCACTTATTATTATTTTGTGAACAACATATCAAACTAGATCTACTTATTATCTTTTTTTCTTTGATACATATTTATTTTTAAATTTGAATGGTGTGTAATGGATTTTTTCTTTGATACTCAAATATATAGTTGAAATAGAACAGTTTTAAGCCTCTCTCAATTGTTAACATTCATTGAAAACCTGTTCTATATATAAAGAAATATTTAAGCATCAGTTTGAATCTCTACTATCATTCTCATTGTTTTTATTCATTAGAAATAAATTAGTACTTATTTTTTATTACCATGATTTTAAGTAATTAAAATTATCATGAATTTTCACCCCTTGTCTTTATCCAAACCCAGAAAACTCAAAATAGGTAAAACATCTACAAAAAAAATGTTAATTCAAAAAACATTATATCTTTATATGAATATGTGGACAATTATCCTAGATCTTCCTCATAGAAACCTATTTTTTCAACTTTATTTCATTAAATCCATATATATTTAATCTTCATATGATTATATTCATTCTTTTTAAGACATGTAGGTTCATGATTGTGGAATATCCATTCATGATGCAATGATATTGAATTATTCTTTTCTATCATTATAATTCATTATTTCTGAATCATGATAACTGTTTTATAATTATTAATTCCATTATGTTCTAACTCACGTAGTATCGACTAGTTTAGGTTCCCCTTTCATCAAAATATTATTCAAATCCCATTTAAATTTCATACATATTTCAATCACTTTCAATAAATATACTTTAATTATGGATTCACTCACATCATGACTCAGTTGAAAATCCTCTTGTGTGATCCCCTAATTTGAAATTCTCTTACAGGAATCAAATTGTAGAGAAATCCATTAACATTGGAATTCACTTACATCAATCCATGATTCTATCATATGACACCACATAGGTGTGTCTATCTTAATTAAATATCTTAAAGTAAATATTTCACTTTACCAATTTCCAATACCATTTTGGTTTAGGGTTTTAGAGAGTTTGGAAAAAACATTAAATAGAAACGCATACTTCATTTTCAACTAAATGAAATCTTTCCCAATATATATGTTACTTGTTAATTCATAATATGTCTTCAACATCTCATATAAATTCTCCATAAAAAATACTCATCTATACATATAATAAATATAAAATTTAATCATAATCTTGGGTAATGGAAAATCAAAAAGGGGTAAACTCAGATTTTTAGTACCGGATTAACAACGAAATTAGAACATTACATGAGTAAGACTTGGGATATAAAATAAAAATATGAATATAAGAACATAAATATATGTACATGAGGAATATAATAATCATAATACATGAAGAATAAATTTTAAATGTGGCTACAACATAAATGTGATACATTCATATGAGTATCGCCAAATCTCATCACTAAGGTGTTATAAAAGAACATTACCATAGTTATTCACCATAGTATCATAAAAAATTACCAATTCATTCTTACAAGGTGTTATAAAAATTAAATATCTAGATATAAGTTATTTAACCAATGAATTATAGCACTATTATAGTGAACCCTTCATATATCTAACATTACGTGTGCTACAAAAGGAAATCATACATAATTATATCAATGTATAATTAACCCAAGATGGAAATCAGATATAAAATAATACAAAACCTGAGAATATGTTATCCAAAGAATTAAGGTTGATGGTATCATAATATAATATCATTATAATTAATTTAATATGTACATATAGATAGAAAATACTTTTCTAATATCATTAGATAAATCAATTTGAAACATAATAAGAAATACCCCTTTTCATTTTAAAATCATTACGAATAAACATTTCTGGAAAACCATTTTAAATCATACAATGTAATCTTCGTTAAAAAAATAGCTATAATTAAGAATTTATGTGTTCAATTATTTTAGAATATAAAAAAAATTAGAAAACATTTTAAACATTATCATTAAAATAAAAATTTACATGTCACTTTCAAAAGATATTATTAAAAAGGTAAAGTTGAAAATATTGAAATTTATTTTAAATACCCTTCAAAAATAGAGGATTGAAAAAATTCCAAATATTATCTCATGAAAATGTGGAGTAGTGGATAAAATAGAGGATCATTTAAGGAAAAATATTTTGTTATTTTAACTTATCCCTATTAAGATCCCACATCATAAAAAGAGTAATTAAAGTTTATTTTTAAAAGAATATATGGGAAATATGAAGATAAATTGAGATTACACATGCTTGATTTTCCAAATATAAATGAGATTAATGAATACAAGGAAAATATGAACAAGTATGGGAAGCATTCCTTAAAGATGATTTGAATTATTCTCACTATTGATATAATTTTTGATAAAGAATTTTATTAAAGTAAAATCTTTGAATTTAAAAAGAATTATCAACAAAGTGTAAAAAAAATAATATAAAATAAAATATTAAGGTGGAAGAAACCAATATTGTAATAAATAAGTTCATGAATAAGCATTATAAGTCAATGAAGGGAGTTTTATTAACAAAAACCAATTCATCCTTTCAATGATACGAAATTTTAAGAGAGAATATGATATGGCCCTTAAAACCCATTGAATTAAATTAATGTGATAGAAAATATTCATTATGTAGTAATCACACTATATTAGAGATAACATGGTGCATAATATGAAAAAAAATAAAAAAACTAGATTTGTGGCAAAAAACCCCTTACCTTAATTCATTACTTCCACTAAATCATTTGAATCCACATTATAAAAAATAACTATCTTTATCCTGAATTTCAAAAGTATGCTCATATGAAAATCATTTTATAAAAAAATTATAATTATTATATAAATTTATATTAGTTATTTATTATCTAACATAATTTGTACATAACCAAATTTTAATAAATTGTATTTATTTGTAATGTTTAATTCCAAATAATAATTGAGTTATTATATTTTTTGGCTAATATAATTTTAAAACTAATTTTATAAAAAAAATAAAAATTGAAGAAAAAATGTTATATATTAATTAAATTTTTATCATGGTAGGAAAAAATTGACATATTTTCCTACTAGGCATAAGGAACATGATCAATAAAAGAACACAATAATAGGACCATAAAATGTTTTGGGCCGAGATCATCACACATAGTATTTGAATAGTGTATCAAAGGCCATCAAGGCTCATGTGTGTTGACATGGGTCTATGGTGTGAGTATAGTGTACTAGGATCCTATCCCTGGACTAGACTTCTAAGATTCTGGGGATGCGGCCACATATTTTAAGGAGAGGCCTCCCTATCTAATTTTCTATATGTGAGACACATTTTAAATGGGTAATGTGCACTTATAAAATTACATATTCTTACACCTGTATATTGTTCCCTTGCCTTAGACACAAACTTGTATTTACCTTTTACTCTTGTTCTCACCTGACAGGTGAAGAAAAGGACTGGAAAATGTCATGGAAACCACTATTTAATCTCATAATTAAGCTTTATCACCACTTCAAGGATATTAATTTCCCTGGTAAATATTATATAGACTAGGTGATTCACATGAAATTAAAAATGAATCAGGTAATCTAGTGTATTCATCACTACCTAAATAGCTTTGGATACATCATAGAGTAAGCAAGTTGTGTTTTATAGGGAGATATAAAAGATTAAATGACTTTTCAAAGGCCATATTTAGTTTTTCCTATGTTACACCGGACAATTCAAAATCTAAAATTGTATCAGAAAAGGGATATTGGCCTTGGTTAGTACCATGGTTGAAAGAAAACATCTTCAAAAATTTATTGCACCATATTAGTTCTTGATCTTGTCCAATATGTGAAGACAAATTAAAAAATTACCACTGTTCTAGTGTGCTAATAAAAGTGGTCGATCCTTTTATTCATGAATAATGAAATACGATTATGAAATGCTTTTGTCTATGTCATATGTGTCTCTTCTAAATGTAGAAAAGATTTTTTTTGATGAATAATTGACCACTAAAATGTGATTTTTTCCATAATAATTCTCATGGTTTAGGTTTTACCATTCATGGAGAATATTTAAACTATGTATTAGACACTATAATATAAAATTTCATGTATTATAGGGGGAGTAAAAAAATTTCAGCATTTGATATTGCATCATGGAATGGATAATCCAGGTCTTACATGGAAATGATAAATGTGAAATTATTTATTATTAAATATGTTGATGGAAATGTCTTAGAATTACATGCATACAAAAAGGGATGATGTAGAAAATGGCATGAAAATGACCACGTGAGAGGTCCTATGACATGGTGTGTTGATATGAAATAAAACTCACACAAGAGTTTGGGGTTGATTCCATTATATGCATAAAGTTAATATATTTTAATGATAAGATAACAGTGATATTAAACATATATATATAAATATGTCAGATTAAAATTAGTGAAACCTTGAAAATTTGAAATATGATATGGTTTAGATACAAGTAGAAGATATGTAGTATGAGTATCTCTTCAATGGGAAATTTAGATTATAATTATTTAAACAGGATGAAAGAATTTTGAAAAACATTAATGCATGGGATTAATTTCTAATTAAAAGGATTACTCAAGATAGATAAATTTGAGGGAAGTTAAAGTGGGGTAATAAGATATATTAAAGTTGTATCTTTATAAATACGGAGCATGCACCTATTCATAAGGGATAATATGTATATTAGACTTGACTTAAGGATCACTGAGCTACTACCATAAATTTCTACTACTCTCATTTTTATTTTTTCTCTTTTAATATTTATTTTACTCCTCATTTATATTTTTTATATCAAATAGAGTTGTATAACACTTGGGTGATTTTGGAAGGTAGGGAAACCCTCTTATGAAGCTTCATTCTGGGAGTTTATTTTTGGAAAAATGTTCACTTTTATTGTTAATTAATTTCAATATTCATATTCAGAATTAATCTAGAATTAGATTGTGTTCAAATTAATTATATAATGTAATTTATTTCCTTAGTCAAGGATCCATCATCTTTTTTTACTTGGTCTTAAATCATATTGATTGAATGATATGAGGAAATGTAGTAAGTGTTTAGTAATTTCTAACAAATCAGGAAGTTTTAGAGGGAATACATGGTTAATTTAGGAATTTTAATACCAGATTGGGTATTTATAAATTGAATTTAGGGTGATTAATTATGTATTTGACACATTTGAATAAGGTTTGACAAAATAAAAAAGGTTTTTAGGCTACATACATCTTAATCAACGAATCAATGGTGAATAAGGGAAGTTATTTTAAACCCTCTCATTTATCAATTAAAAAAATAGATAGATATATTTTAGAATACCATGAAAGAATTACAAGTGGTAATTCAAACCATACGTGATCAATTCCCTCTCAATAAAATTTTAAATACTTTTCTATTTATTTTGTTTTATTAAAAATAAAACAATATTATTTCTTTTCTTACTCATGACAACTATATTTTGAGAACTCTGCTTTAGAGAAAACTTGTGTCAACACTAATTCTATATTACCTAGTAAATTAATTATCTTTTCTAACACCCCATGATAGGTTTTCATAAATATTTGGCATCATATATTGGGAATTAGTTCCAATATAACTTTTGAAATTTAATAAACTAAACTCATAAAAAACAATTCTTTTCTTTTGATCCAGATATTGAAATGAAATTACTAACTATATTTGGGATCATTCCTTTAGATATTAATTTTTAATAAATAAATAATTCATTATTATGTGAAACTCATAGTTTTCACTCTGATTATACAGTTATGTTTATTAATTCAAATCAAAAATTAAGATACTTTTTCTCCCATAATTTTCTAACCAATAAAATAATCTTTCAATTCTAGAAAGTAGAAAATTATTTTAAATTTACAATTAACATGACATAGGTATAACAAAAATTTCATGGTTTTGTGGGTGAATATCCCAATAGAAAAATACATGAATTTATCTATTATTATTCAAATTTTAGGACTTAGTGAGTAGATAAGGATCATGTGAAGTGGGGGATGTTCCCCTTTTCACTTTAAGGCGCCGCAAAAAGTGATTATACAACCTACAACCAGGGGTGAGTCATGACTAGGATGACCTTTAATTATGTTTTATGAAATTGTTTTCCCAGAATCTAGAAGCATGATATTATGTAAAGAAATTTATGACATCCAAAAAACATTCGTAAAGACTCTCTATGAGTACAAAGATATATTCAAAATGTTGTGAGCTACTCGTCTTCATTAATAAAGTCATTTCCTTATGTTCTTATATCTAGAAACATTATAAAATAATAAGAATCTCTTAGATGCATCGTCTAGAGGTTCTTTGATCGAAAAGTCTCCAATATAATACATAGGTCTAATTGAGTTGATTACCCAAAATTCCTTGAAATTTTATATAATAGGTACAGGTATAAGAGGAATTCATGAGGTAAAAACATATAATTCAACACCTTTTCTAAAAACTAAACTTAAAGTGATAACAAAATTATTAATATATATGGTCATGAAACAAGTGAGTGAACAATAAGCACCGCATCATGTATTCATGTTTTTATTTTCACAAAATCATTGCATTGATTATTTTACTAAATTTTAGGGGATAGAGAGTTTTCAAATAGATTTTAAACTATGTGAAGTCCAATAAAATCATCCATGAAAAGGAAATTTACTAGCCCATAAAAAACATGGAACTCAAAACAATAAAGTTAAACTCTTATATCAAAACCAAAACCCATTTCAACCCCCATAGAAAAAACAATTACAAAACCCTCTACCCTTTCATAAAACAAAAAAAAAACCTACTACTTGTAATCTTATCAACAAAATTGATTTCTTATAATATAATTCATATATAAAACCACCAACTAGTGTTAAATATCACAATAATAAAAGCTAAAAACCAACATTGAAAAGATATAAGTGAAATTGAATAACTTAACAACCCAACTTAAGTGTCTATTGAAGCTTATATAAAAAAATCTAGAAACAATACCAGCTTGGACAATCCCAAATCATAAGGAAATTGTGAGTTTGAGAAAAATAATAATTGGTAAAGATATTAAACCACTTGAACCAAAGAAATATCAACCAGGACTTAATGAAAGAAATTCAAGAAACTATATAAATATTTTTGAAGAAAAATATAATCGACCTAGTAGGAAAAACAATTATGAAGAATACGTAATGATTTGATGGTACCCGAAGGAAAGTCCAAAGAAATCCATGAAAAGAAAAAAAGGTAGAAAAATAATGTTCCACTACCATTCCCCTCGTTAATGAATCATTTAAGTAAAATTTAATAATAATGAATATAAATAGAAATTTAGAAAGACTTTTAGAAAGTTGAAACCAATATCCCTCTTCTAAAAGACATCTGAGAAACTCTAAAATATACCAAATTTATCAAGTAGATTTTAACCAAAATAAGATGTATTGATGGGAATAATAGTATCAACTTACGGGGAAGTTTGTCTAATTTTATCATACCACCATTTCTAAATAAATTTCAAGATAAAGGGACATTATATATTCCTTACACCATTGGATAATCTACTCTTTTTTATTCTTTATGTGATCTGGGTACTTTTATTAATGTTATTACAAACTCTCTATTTTCATATTTGTGAATAATATAATTTAAACCCTCCAATGTAGTGGTCCAATTAGTTAATTGGTCCGATATTTTTATATTATGAGTTTTAGATTATTTTCTACTTGGAGTTAATGTCATGATATTTTGAAAAGACCTTTCTGTTAATACTAAGGAGGAAGAATTTTTTTGGGTTACTCATCAATTATTCTGGGAAGAATGTTCTTGAAGATATGCAAAACAGTAATATTTGTGCATGAAAGAACCCTTATCATGTATCTTGAATATAAAATATACAAATGATTATTTTTAACTCCACGAGGTGGTCTTCAAGTAAACATTCACTTTTTCACTCTCCTATGATGAAGGAACTAAATTTGTTGAAGATCTAGATATGTTTTAGAAATTCGTATCCTTAAGAAAGAAGTTTTATATTGAAAATAAAATGGAAAATGTGGTTCCCAAAAATTTGAATTTTAGTTTTTAAGTTACAAGGAGAGGTAACTTCTATGTTTTCTAATGAATTTATCAATTTAGATCATGATGAGGAAGCTAGTTTCTTTTCTTTCATGTAATAAATTCAAGCATAAGATGTGGGGAACCTCAATTAAATTTTATCTCTTTAATAACTCTTGAATATATAATTAAAACCTCTAAATAGTGATTTAAAATATGTGTATCTCATATAAGGAGATAAATTACTGGTGATAATTACCAATAACATTTCTAAAACCTAGGAGAAACCTTTAATCAAACATATGAAAAGCAATTTTGAATCCATATGGTGGATCTTACGTAATATCCCAGGAATAAATCCCAAAATATAATCACATATAATTATTCAATAGGGAAATTTCAGACCCATTTGACAACCCCATATGATACTCAACCCAACGTTTATATATGTATTAAAGAAGGTGGCAGAGAATTTGATAGCATAATATACCATTTATCTTATTTCATAATCACAATAGTTCATCCTCATCCATGTGGTTACCCAGAAACCTGTCTTGACCCTTGTGAAGAATGAGCATAATGAATCGAATCCCATGAGAATTCAAAATAGCTGAAGTGTTTGTCTTTATTTTAAGAATATAAATCAAATTTCTTGAAAAGAACACTTTGCAATTTTCTTCATTGACTAGATTATATAAAGGTTGGAAGAAATAACACATTACTATTTCATGGATGGTTTTTCAAGATATTTTTATGTACTCATTGCAATAGAAGTCCTAGAGTAGACAACCCTCACATGTAATTTGGGAACCATTTCCTACAAGAGGATTACTATTGGTATGTAAAATTCCCCATGTAAATTTCAATGGTACCTTTTATGTATCTTTTTATATCTAACTAAATTATTCTTAAAGGTATTACTATATGACTTTACTATTTTTGGAAATAATTTTGATCACTATATGGGAAATAATGGAATTTTTTTTTGTAAAAATGATTTGAAATGAATCTTGTTTTGAATTTATAAAGGTGTAATTTCATGGCTGGGAAAGGGATATTACTTAGAAAAATAATTTCACAAAAATGCATTGAGTTATATAAATATAAATTCAAAGTGATATATTCTTTTCCTTATCCAAATTTTGTGAAACATGTTATATCTTTTTTATTACACCTAATATAATACAGAAGATTCATAAAATATTTTATTAATACTTTATTCCCTATTCAAGGTTACTTTTAAAATAATATGAATTTGATTTTATTTATTAATATATGGAGGCTTTTGAAGAGATGAATAGAATACTGATCACACCACCAATAATGTAGCCACCAAACTGAAAACTTGTATTTGAATTACATTATAAATATTCATATCAAGCTATGGGGGTATCTCCCTCTCAAATAATTTATGTTAGAAAAAAATTCATTAATTATGCCTGAAGAACATTGGATACTAATCAACTCGACTACACCACCACCAAAAATGATTACCATATTTTGTTTGTATTAGATAAATTCCAATATTATTATCCAGGAATTAAAGTTATTGTATTTTATGACCACACATATTTTTGGTACTTAATAAATAAGTAAGATGAAAACCCCAAGCTAGGTATATAGATGAAAATTTTATAAGTGTTCAACATATAAATTAAAGATAAGAAGGGACCTAAAAACAGGGTGGCTACTCAGTTAAGAAGACTTACCAACACCACTTAAAATAAATTAAATAACGAAACCCCTTATATAACCATATATCAAGAGATAAACTCTATATAATGGAAGTTAAAGTACCATGGTGTTCCAAAATAGTGAATTATTTGGAAACTTATCAGGTACCATCTCATATTATACACCATCAAAAATAAAAAATTTAATATGAATCTATATATTGTATTTGGGAGGACTAATTCCTTTTGAAAATTTCAATGATAAATTAATAAGAATTTTTTTTAAAAAGGTGATGTTGATAATATTTTTGAATTCTATCACACTTCAGGTTATTGAGGCTACTTTAGACCTCAAAGAACTACCAGAAAAGATTTTGAATCTAATATTTATTGTCAAATTTTGTTCATAGGTACACAATAATATTTTAAGAAGTTTGAAAAGATGGAATTTTATAGAAATATTTAAATCATATAAGAGATGAAAAAAAACCAATATCTTTTTTGATTTTTTTGAACTCTAGGGAATTGACTTTATGTGAACCTATTTCATTTAATTGGGGAATTTTTATATTCTTATTTATTATAATTGTATCTCAAGATGGTTGGAATCCAAAGAAATTAAAACTACTGATTCTAATGTTGTGTGTGATTTTGTCCGATCCAATATTTTATGTAGGTTTGGAGTGCCAAATGCCATCATCAGAAATACAAGGACTCAATTTTAGAATAGGATATTAGAGGCTCTACTAAATAATTATGGAGTATATAATATTACATCCACACCCTACCATACTCAAACAGATTGGCACACAAATTGAATCATAGTGCGGGACAAGGCCTGTTGGGATTATGTGTATCATCACGAGTCTTTGAGGTGAGTGCATTGTACCAGGGTCCCATCCCTAGACCAGGTTTATATGCTAGTGGAGATGTCTCCAAATATTTAAAGGAGGGCCTCCAAATCTCATTTTTGATGTGGGATGCACATTTGACTAGTATATTTTCAAATTAAGAGAATATTTTTCCTTTCAGCCACATTGTTTTCCCTCACCATGGATACACACCCACCATCACCTCTACTACTCATACTCAATGGATCACCGCTACAAATGATTAGAAAAAAACATATAATTAACTATTAAATATTGGATTCAAGTTGGAGCACTACTATAGGGATACAAATTACCATATTTGACTTTCTAGAGCTCGAAATATTCCCATTAAATGAAAAAAATTACATGATACTTTACATAAATCACAATTGAAATAGCTCAGGCTACATCTTAATGTGAGCAAGTCATGTTTCATAGGGTGAGAGAAAAGATGAAACAGATTGCAAAACACCACATTTATCTGTCTCTGTGTGGAATAAGAAAAAACTAAATCTAAAATGTTTTTGAAAATGGGATGTTGGTCATGGTAAATAACATATCCAAAGAAAATGTTCTTTATAAATTCTATTATGTCGTAGTGATTCTTGGGTATGGACAACTAGTGAAGGTTAAAATCAAAACACCCACTATTTGGGCATGAGGATAAGTATGGATAATCCTTGAATACATGATGAATGAAATATAAGGAAGAAATGGGTTTTTATATGATGTTTATATTACTTACTAGGGTCAAAAAGAGCTCTCTACTGATGAAACGCCCATCAAAATGGGATGCAAGATGTTGTGAATGTTGGGGTTGAGGTGATTCCATGCATGGAGATGCTTTGAAATGAGGTCTGATACACTATAAGATAAAATTATATGGAACATAGGGTAAATATGGGCTTAAAATTTGAAATAATATATCATGGAATAGAGAATACATGGTTTATAGGGAAAGGATAACTGAAAAACACCTTATATTTCAATGTTTTGATGTATGTATCTAAGCATTACCTGATTGCGAAAAAGGGACAACATAGAAAAAGTAATGAAAATTATTGAGGGAGTGATCCTATTCCATGGTGATTATATATGAAAAAAATCATAAAAAAGGTCAAGGATTATTCCATCCCATTCACAGTGTTCATATATTCTAAAAATAAAATAACATTGAAATTAAACATATCTATATGAAGATGTGGTCAATTTTATTCAGTGAATCCTTGACAATTTTAAATAGGATATTTCTGAGATACAAATATGAATATATTAATTTCATGTTTTTCTGTCATGGATATTGAAAATTATATTTATTTATAGGGGGTGAATGATGTTAAAAAAAGTCACATGTAGCTTTATATCCAATTAAATGGCTGACTCAAGATAAAGATATTTGAGGGAAGATAAAGTAGGTGTATGAGACATATTAGAGTGATATCATTATAAATATAGAAAATCCACCTGTGAACAAGAGAGAATATGTGGATAATACTTGGTTGGGGTATTGAAATTATTTTTCCTTGAATTTATTTTCTATCCTTTTTCAAATTTTAATATTAATATGTCTTCTATGCCCCCTTTCCCTTTTATTTCATCTAAAATGAAGGGTTAGAACCCTTTGGTGACAAGTTAAGGGAAGGAAACCCTCTTATGATACTTAATTCTGAGAATTTTTATTCAGAAAAATATTCTATTTTATTATTAATTATTTTCAATATTTTTTAAGAATAAATCTTGAATGTGATTGTGTTCAAATTAATTCATTCATATTATTTATATCCTTGGTCAGTGATCCATCATATCCCTCAACATAGTTTTATATCATATCAATTGAATGATATATCGATAAATATATTGTATTTAGTGATTACTAACAAGTGATTAAGTTGCAGTGGTGATACTTGGTTTACTTTGGAATCACAACACCATATTGAGAATTGCCTATTCGAATTGAGGGTGATTCATTTTATCATTCGCACATTGGAAGGAGGGTAGATTAATGTAATTAATTTATTAGGATATTATCACCTAAATAAATCATTAATGGGTTAATAGGGGAAGTAAATTTATATCCTAAAATTTATTATTTAATAATAGGAAGAGATCTATATTAGATACCTGATCACTTTTCATTTAATGTAATTTTAATGTCTTGTTGGGTTTCACCCTTATTTTTAATAATAAAAACACCATAATTTATTTTCTCACTCAGGATTACTAGATTTAGATAACTCAACTCTAGAAAAAAACCTAGGTTATCATTACTACTACATTACCAAGGAAATCAATTATCTTTTTCCACGCCATATGATAGTTTTGTGTGAGTTATTATGAACTTCCAACATCAGATGTGAGTAATACTTTCCGTTTAAAACTAGTGTCATAATAGTAGTGTTGTTATTAAATCTTTACCTAATGTTAATAATTACCAGATCATATGAGACACTATAACTTTAATTTTATAATTATGTAAAATTTTATAATTTAAATTCACAATTCTTTTAGTTATTATTTGTTATAGTAAAGTCCACGACGAGTTTTTTTGTAAACTTATAATGAATGAATGGTGTTGTATTAATTAACGAGTTAAATATTTATATTACACATAATGAACTAAAAAATAATTTTTTACTTGTTAATATCCAATATTTAGTTTCTATATCAATCCTTTATAGAAATTTAGAGCATTGTTCATATAGGTGGTTACACATACTTATTAAGAACGTGCTATAATTTGTGTCCGAGTATGGATATGGAAAAGATTTTTTATTTATAATATAATTATCACAAAATTATAATAAAATTATTTTGATTATTTTAAGTTGATAAATTATAAATATTAAGAGTTTTTACGAATAATTTATATGAAAAATAATTTGTCACATATTAATAAATTATTTTCCTCTTAGTATGTTTGTTTAAGAAGTTAGTTTTATAATTATTTTTTATTGACAATATTACATATATAAGGACTAATTAATATTTATTGAACATAATTAATAAAATAAATAACATTTATATCCACTAAACCAATTTCAAGAACCATCCTAGAAAGTTGGTCATGAAAAAAATGTTCCAATGGTGGAGTTGTTAGTCCACACACATGTATGAGAAGTGTTTTCATTTTTTTATTGAATTGGAAGGGAATAGGTGATGGTTATACCATAAATATAACAACATATCAACATATTATTTGTTTTGGTTTCATTATAAACATACGATTATAATGGGCTTGGAGGAGGTTGGATGAGAAGGACAAATAAATGAAGTTAAATGGTATGTAATACATACATTGAGAATTTGGATCTTTTCTTGATGTATCCTTAAGAAATAAAGGACTTGAGGAATTTTTTTTAGTATAGTGATTTAAAAACATGTATTGGATATCTAAAAGAAGTAAATTTGGTAGTGTTTCATGGTAATTTAGAATTGGTGGTGTGACTTGAAATGGGTGGAAGTGGGATCCTTTTATAGGTGAAAAGGGGGATAAATATTTGTAAAAGAATGTTAGGTATGTGGTAATAATGGAATTGCATGAGTGTTAGGTGACATGGGTGGGTAAATATTGGTTATAAAATTTAGTTAGACTTTATATCCTAAAAATTTTATTCTATATGTTTTATGTTTCAAGTTGATTTATAAAAATTCAAACCACGTTATATTAACAATTTTAACACATATTAGTCTTGATTAAATATTAATCATGGTAATTGTATTTTACTAAAAATTAAAAATGACCCTTATTATGAAATTTTTGATATTATGAATCCAAATTTTAATTCTATTTTATCTAATTAAATTTCTCAATATTATAAATTTAACTATTAAATTAAAACATATAATATTCGGATGAAAAAAAACTATTTTTATAGAAAAATTTTGTTATACTAATTAAGTATTCTTAATATTATTTAACACTATTTACCAATAAAATGAGTATTAATTTATTTATATTTATTTTTTAAATAAAATAATAAAGTTATTGTCTTAAAATAAACTAATTAACTATAAAATTAAAATACATAAAAAAATATCATTCCATGAAAAATAATTATTTAATCGTAGTAACTAATTTTTACCTTGATAATTAATTATATACCTAAAAATTAAATTGGAGCCACCACTTAATTTTATAAATCTGATTAAAAATTAAAAAATTATTTTAGATAATTCAATTTCTAAAATTAGTAAAAACAAATTAATTTAATTTAATTTCATATAAGACAAAATATATTTTTAGTGAAAAATTTTCTTCTAAGAATAAAATAAACTTTTCTCATTCCTAGTAATTAATATTAGATGAATGTAAAATTATTTTATTATATATATTATCAATAATTTCCATTTCAATAATTTTTTAACCACAATATAAAAAACATAATAGCACATTGAATGAGGGAAAATGGTAATAAAATATATTTATATGCAAAAAAGTATTTTATTTTGTATTTAGAAAGACTAGTTGAGTTTTATCAATTAATTTGCATAAAAATGAAATATATATATATATATATATATTATGATTCATTTACCTTTATTTTTACCCTCCTATATTATAAATAAATTTTAAAGTTTATATAACACTTAATAGTTCTTTTTATTTTGGTGTTTCATGTGAAGAAAGTGGTTGAACACATTCGATTATAAAGAAAAATATATAATTTAAAATCCTTGGGTGTTACATTTTCCACTTCATAAATAAATATATTCCCTTCATTTTTAATTGTCTCTCACTAAAAAAATTATTTAAGGGTATCTAAAAGATAAATATAACTTAACATATATTTATAAATGAGTTTTCTACTATAATATCTTAGGTACAACTAAAAAACACATATTCTCACTTTATCTTGTAAACTGATTACAATATTTTTCTTGAAAATTTATTTCATTATGACCTCCTTTTCAAAAAATGATGCATATTCTAGTAATATTAATACAATCCACAAGATGTTTCTTCCCATATTTTCAACACATTATAAATTGAATCATCCTTCCTTAATCATCATTGTATTCAAACATCCATGAGAATATATTTTTATCTTATGTAGTTTTTTGGGAATTCAACTATGTTAACAGTGTTAATCATAAATCAGGATTTTTGGCATAATCAAATGATTTCTCATTTATGTTATTATCAAATTAGGTTTCTCAGTGGGATAATATATTCATTGTCTATGGTATCTATTATTTATGTGATTTCTTTAGGCTTCAACCATTACTGAAATGAAAAGTAGTTAACATGAGTGATGACTAATTAATTCCATTATAAAATTATTTTAAGATAAAAATTTAAACCTTAAATTTCCTTCTATTTGAAATTATTAAATTTACTTTTTGTTAATTCTAAATCACACTTAGTTCAATCTTGGATTATTTATGTTGGGTTCTCTAATGTTCATTTACATAATTCCATAAAATAATAAATCCTACATAATGGATTGTAAATATAATGTGATTAACTGAATCATATCCCCAAAAATTGTCTAGCCATGCGTGATGTCTTAGGCCCACTCATAATATACTATAGTGAATATTGAGTTTATACTTAATAATCTTTTTCAAGTTTATTACCTCTAAGTGCATATATGAAATATTTGCATCCACATAAGAGTATCCAGATAGGGATGTAATTTTTAGGATAACCAAACAATTTTAATTTTTAAAAAAACTTGAGGAATATATCTTATACATAGAATTAACCTATAGAATCATCCTTAAGGATTTAAATAATGTTCTATTATCATAATCCCTAATATATTAAATATTGTTTCAAATAACCTAGAGGACTATCTTGGCCATGGTAATTATGATCAACCTTGGTAATTATCTTTGACAAATATATTATACTATAAAGTTATCTAAACCCTAATATGATGTTAACTATGATACCCCATATACGTGACCATCTCAACAATACTAGAAAATTACCTTATAGCCACAGTTTGGATCCATGGGTATAGGATATACACACTGTTCAAAGAACCGTGAGATATTAATCCATTGGTATAGCTTTGAGCTATATCCACGGATTTGAAAATGTTATACCCATAGTTATAAACCATGGGAATAGGTGTATGGCCACCATGTCATTAATAATATACCCATGATTTTGAAACCATGGGTATAATATTTAAGAAAACATCTACTTCCATATTCAAAACCTAGATCGCCTCTATACAATCAATGTGTCTAACCACTGCACCAATTATAGTAATTTGTATATAAGTATATATTATCTTATATATATTTATCTAAACTATGGTAATATGTATTCCCAAGGAAATTTTTTTGGTCCCTATGGAAATTTGTTTCCCCAATCATGCCTGGGAAATTTATACCCACATTTGTTGGAGAACTGTGGGTATATGTCTTGAACAAAACCCTATACCAATTGTTTTGGAAAACCCATGAGTGTAGGTCTTGAACCTAACACTATACCCATGGTTTTAGAAAAAATATGCGTATACGTTTGAACTAAACCCTATACCCACAATAGTTTCCAAATCTATGGGTATATCCCTATTTTCCAGTACTGAAATTACACGACTTAAAGAAAATATTACATTACATATATTCCCATGACCATTTAGGATTAGGGTTTTTGAGAGTTAGGAAAAAAATTTACATAACTCCCATGTATTTTTCAAATAATATGAGTTTTCTACTATATATGATACTAATAATTCCATAAAATGTATTAAGCATCTCCTAAAAATTCATAACACATGATACTTTTCTAGACACATCATACATATTACATTTCTTCCTAACTTAGGGAAATGGAAACATAAGTAATGGGTGAGCTCAAATGCTCAGTAAGGAATAAAAAAAGAAATCAAGAATTAACATCGGTAATACATGGGGAATAACATATGAATATAAAAAATAACACGAATATGAGTACATTAGTCATAACATTATGATAAATAAATGAAACAAAACTCATAAATGTGTTTACAACATAAACCTGAGACATGCATAAGTATATCACCAAATATCATCACTAAGTTATCATAAAATCACATTAAAAAGGTTGTTCACTAAGGTATTATAAAATATTAATAAGGAATTTTTAAAAGGTACAAAAAATATATTTTCTACAAATATTAATTCTCAACCCAATATATTGGATTGCTAACCGGATGAAATTTTTTTACATCAATCAATATGAGTTCCTTGTAGGGAAATCATACATAATTCCATAAAATTATAATTAAACCAATTGGGAAATGGGTTGTATGATAGTACATAACTTGATTATATTCTATATAGAGAAATAAGGTGCATGATATCATGAAATAATATCATCTAAATGAATCAAGGATATTGAAAAAGACAAGAAAATCCTTTTCAAGATCATTGAGTAAATCACTTTAAAAAATAATAGGAAATAAACAATTTCATTTTAAAATAATTATTATTTATGGTTATTTTTATACCATTTTAAAACTTATAAATTATGATTTGTTGAAATTAATGGATTAAATGAAATAATAATTGTTCATGTAGAAGATAAATATAAAAATAATATTTTAGAAAAAAAAATGGAATTATCAAACAAAATGAAGTTATGGGTCACATTAAAATGTTATTTTGAAAAAGGTTGAGTGAAAAAGTTTTAAATTTATTAATTAAAAAAACATAAATAAAGGAGCCTTGAATAAGACTTATTGAGTATCCACACCAGATATGGCATGGAAGTTATAAAAAATAGTTATGGATTTAAATTTTTATAATTATTTTGAGATATTTTATTGAAATAACACATCATAAAAAGGAGTAATAAAAATTCATTTTTCAAAAAGGATAATGGAAATAAAAATTTCCCATGAGATAACACACAATTGAGTTTCCAAACACATAGGCATACATTGTAAATATATAATATATATATATATATATAGGGGAAACTCTCATTAAAGAGGATGTGAATTATTATCAATAATGATATAGTTTTTGAGAAAGAATTTAATTTTGATAAAATTTTGAATTAAAAATTAATTATACCCAGATAGGAAGATAACATACCATGAAATAAAATCTTTGGAAGAAATAAACTAATCATATAATAATGATGTTCAAGAAGAAGCATTATATCTCAATGAAGGGAGTTGAGGTGACAAAACCCCTTTAAAATTTTGAATATAAATCCATTTGATTAGAGAACGTGATATGGATCTTAAAAAACCATGATTTAAATAAACATGGTGAAATAAATTCCTTATAAATTTATCAAACTATATTATAGATAACATGGTGCATAATATAAATAATCTCTCGAAAAATTAAATTTAGGACAAAGTAACCCATACCTAAATTCCTAACTGACCCTAAAGTTCTTGAATCCCATGCATAAAAACTATCTTAATCACCTATTTCATAACCTTACTTATAGATATAACCTTTTATAAACTTTTTTATAAATAATTAAATCATATATCTTAGTAATTTATTGTCTATTTTTAATCTCGGATGTGATTAATCTTGATCATTTTGAATAAATTTCATAGTAGTGGTGTCATCCTTCATTATTCACCCAAATTTCACTATTCTCTTATCATAAAAGGTACATAAATTTATATTTTATAATTAATTATAATTTTATATTATCATTCCAAAAGTGTTTTAGTTATTATTTGTGACGACGAAATTGGTGATGAGCTTATTTTTAATAATTTATAATGAATGAATAATGTAGTAATAATTAATGATTTAAATGTTTATATCACTAATAAAATACCTAAAAATAATTATTTAATTTTTCATATCAAATATTATATTTCCATATCCATCCATGATAAAAATTTATATCATTTTCCATTTATTCAGTTAAACCAACCTGATAAGAATATACTACAATATATGTCTTAGTATGGCTAAGGAATAGATTCTTTTGTTATAATATCACTATAAAAAATTATAATGACATTATTTTGATGTAATTAATGTGATTAATAATAATTGGTAATATTTATATGAGTAATTTAAATTAAAAATACGTTTATGCATTAAAAAAATCTCTTTTCCACTTGGTATGTTCGTTTTAGGCAGTCAGTTTTAGAATGATCACTTATTACAAATATTACATATATAATAACTAATTAATATATATATATATATAATATAAAAAATAAAATAAAATAAAATTTATATTAATTAAATAAATTTATTTAACTAACCTAGAAAAGATGTGATGAAAAATGAAATGTGACATTCCTGGATGTGTTCGTCCACACATGCACACAAGAAACATTTTCACTTTTTAGATTGAATAAGAGGGGAATATATAATGGTTATAAAATAAATATAAGAAACATTTCGTGTATTATTTATAATATTGTCATTATATATGTACTTTTATAATGGTTTTTGTTCATTTAGTATGATAAGGATAAAGAAATAATGTTAAAGGGTAAGTAAAACTTTTGTTTAGAATTTGGATCTTATCTTAATGTATACTTTGCAAATTGAGGACTTGAGGAAATTTTTGGAGCCTATAGGCTTTCAAATGTGTATGTGGGATCAAGAATAATTAAATTTATTTTATTTTAATAGGAATTTTAAACTTGATTTTGGGAAATAAATTGGTGGAAATGAGATCATTTTATAGGTTGAAAAGACAGGCAATATTTCGAAAAATAATGCTAGGTACGGGGTAATAATGGAATTGAATGAGAGTTAGGAAAGTTAGGTGGGGAAATTTTGTTATGAAATGTATGTATGACTTTAATAATAAAGAATTTAGTTCTACAAGGTCCAAGTGTCCAAATGATTTAGTAAAATTCAAGCTACATTATATTACCCATGTAACAATTATTAGTCATGATTAAATATTAATCATGGTAGTTAATTTATTTCTAAAAATATAATATGACCATTATTATCAAATTTTAATGAGATGAACCCAAATTTTAATATAATTTAATATAATTCAATTTCTAAATATTAGAAAATTAATTTTCAAACTAAAACATATAATCTTGTGAAAAACTATTTTTGTATAAAAATTTTGTTTTAATCATTATTATTAATAATACTATTTAACATTTAGTTCCAATTATTGAGTATTAACTAATTTTTATATATAATTAAAAATTATATTTTAGTAATTATTTAATTATATATCAATTTAATTTAAAATAAAAGTATTTAAAAAAATTTCATTCCATTAAAAATAACTTTTGTATCATGGTAACTAATTTTTACCTTGGCACCTTAATTTTATGAATAAAAAATAAATTGAATCCATTACATAATTTCATCATCCTCATTAAAAAATATTAAATCATTATATATGTATCAATTTATAAAAGTGGTAAAAAAATATGTTAAATATAAGTGTGAATAACAAAAAATACAATTTTAGGAAAACCAATTATCATCTTACTATAAAATAATTTTAGTATTTACCAGGTAATAACATTTGGATGGATGTTAACTACTTTTATGGTATATATTTTCAATAATTTCCATATAAACCATTATTTTACCATAATATAATAATTTCATAGTTCATGGAAAATAAAAATAAAAATATAATATATCTTTACATATAAAATGATTTTATTTCTTATGTATCTATACTAATTGAGTTTTATCAAAATTTTAGTATAAAATGGATTTTATTTTTATTTATACTTATATTTCATAATTTGGTTACCACTATATTTACCCACCTATCATATAACTACATTTTAATGGTTATATAACTTTTTGAGGTTTGTATTGGATTAGTGTTGTGTTTGATATAATCCATTGAACACTTCTTGTTTTAAATGAAAATATATAATTTAAAATCTCAGGGTGTTATATCTCAAACTTATACAAACTTCTTCTTTAGATGTACATACAATTTTTTCATCTAAAAAGGATTTTACAATCCTACTACGTTGTTTGGTATATTTTCATTTCTCTCCACTCTAATCCAATACCAATGAACTCTCAAATTATTTTCTTCTTCTGATATAACAACTTCTTATAGACTTAAAATGTTCACAATATTTTGATACTCTTGTAAACAAAATTTATCCCCATAGTGAAACTTTCATTAAATTTAGATTATTAAAAGTCTTTTAAATTATTCATAATATCAAATCATATCATTACTAGTCACTCCTCAAGGGTGAATATGATAAGAGAGAAAATACTGTCATATCATAAGAATTAATATATTTTATAACATATTAATAATAAGTAAATAAAATGAACCACACATTAACTTTTCATTGATAATGATTATTCTTAATATGACTAAAAAATTTATCTGATTGACAGTGAAATCTATTGGAGTATATGCACTCTAATGGTGTATAGTGACTCCCAACATGGTGTTTCTATGTACCAACATTCCTCCTATACACCTGTGTTGACCCCCACATGTTATGTCTCATCTATGATTCCAAGATTCCATGGATGAATATCAACCTAGATCTCCAATGGATGTCTTGGAGAATTCCTTAGATCCTCAAGTATATTTTCTATCCTTGGGATAGAATTTATTTTTCCAACTTGTGTAAAATTATCTTTAAAAAACTACACAATATTCCAAACCCTAAGGATAAACCTCTAGAAAACATTCCTTATTCTTATTATTATTTTTACCTTAAAAATTTTCCTAATGTTTTCTTGTACAGTTATAATAATAGTCATATAACATCATACATATATCTTTTATAGAGATAGAATTAATCTTCATAAAATTCAATATGGGACTCAAGTATTTAACCACTTTTTACTTCAATAAATAAAATTTCACTAATCTTCAAATGATACAAATTCGTCTATTTTTCATATAAATAATGTAAATTAACTTCAACAAACATCAAACATTACTCATATAATATGTTCCCTCTAATTTCTACTCACTTAATTAGAGTGAAACAATATGTGGGTAATTTTTCCCTTCTCATTTAAATTATGATTTATTCTATATAGATATCATGGAACATGGAAATCCATATTCATTGACAAAAATCGACATAAAATAAAAAAAATGCAAAGCGACATTAATAATTTGTACCATTCACTGAGTTATGGAAACCACTCCAGTCCTCAAACATTAGTTTGATGAAGGTCACTGAGAATAAACTTATGAGATCCTTCATTCATAGTTTATATATTAGAACAATGTAAGGAGGAAAATAGTGTATTCATGAGAATCCATAGAAGGATTATAGAGGTTAAGATAGATCCAAATCTCACATGTGAAGACATTTTTTTCCTCAATGAAAACCCATGGACCTTAAATGAATTTATTCATACATTAATAATATATGAGTAAATGAAATATGGTTACAAAGGATTGGGATCATTTAACCATATACATGAATTTATTTTAAATCTAAATTGATCATTCAACTCTCTCATATGATTCATAATATGAAACATATATTATTAATGATTTCCTTACATGGATAATTCATATAACAATAACACATAATGTTTGAATTCACAATAAATCACATGCAATTATTTATACCCATATGATAAAACTTACGATATGTGTATATCATGAAATACAACATGGTTTAGGAAGTGACATGATATCACTATATTAAAACTAATGATACACCCAACCAAAGAATACTATACACCTTTACATCATTAATTCTATAACATATGACATCCTATTATTTTAACATATGATATGTTCAAAATTAATTATATATATAATTATATTTATATTTAATCTCTAAAATTATCTCAATTTTACTAAATACATAAATATTTAATTGAATTTAATGATATACTATATCATAAAAAATAACTTCTGAAATTATATCCTAAACTCATTTTGGATATTTATAAAAAAAATCATTTTGAAATCTAGAATCAATTTCTCCATGTATCATATGATATAACATAAGTTATGAATATATATCTAGAACTCATTTTAGGAAAACAAGAAAAACCCTATAGGGAATTTATTTTGGATTAATAAAAGTAAATCTCCATGAAGAAAACCCTGAAGTGTGACACCATGGACCATTATACCATTGATATCAAATACGATTTTTCAAATTCATAAATGTAATCCAATAGAATCGACTAGAAACGAATTAGTGCTACTCAAGATATAAATGGATATAGTGTGGTCTCTATTAAACATATGTATCTCGACACCTATTTAAACCAACTATATCATATAAAATCATAATTATGTTTATGATATCTTTATCTAAAATATTGAGTAACTATATTGCACAATATATTTGAATATTGTATATATACCTATATATTTTTTTTATTTTGTGAGTGTACACTAGCCTAATGGATGAATACATCAAATGTCAGTCACCCTGATGGATGAGAAAATCACATGCTCCTCATATAATTGATAAGTGAATCACATGTAACTTATTTAGGTACAACCATTAACTTATTTATACTAAATCAATTGAGGACCCATGAGTAATACAAGAGGAAAAATCATGTCTTGATTAATTATAACCAATGAAATGATCAGTATCATTTAAAACATCCACGTGATTAGATCATACTCAAGACTGACATAAGAACATTATTAATGTATGGTGTTTCTAATTATTTTAATCTTGTCTATCCTTAGCTATGGGGAAATAAAAATATAAAATGCGCACCACTAGTATATTGAATACATATTGTGTAACACACCATGTGGTATAATTTGTGATATATCTAGCATAAAAAACTCATTTTGTATTGCATGATTATATTTCATCTTCCAATATAAGACAAAATTTAATCTGACCATAATATTTTATTATAACCTATAAGAATAAATTACGATCATAATGTTGGGATAAATCAAAGGAATATTGTTTGTGGTTGATTATTGTTTCAATTTATTTTTTAGATGAAACCATCATGGATTAATTATAAATTGTAGACATAATTTTTATAAAATAATACATTTTATATTCTTAAACTATTCTAAGAATACTTAAAAAAACCAAACAAAAGATAAAGTCACATATATCATATGAAAGAGGACAATTGAATTTTTTTCTACTTAATTTTATGTTTTGTTAAACTTAATTTATATTAATATAATTACTACCACATCTCTATATTCAAATAACATAAAACCCTCCAACAAAAAACATTAATTGGTAACATCTATGATGAAAGATAATTTCAATACTTTCATGATTATGAATCATATTGTAAATGTTAAAATATTTTAACAAGTATTCAAGCACCATTACATTACAACATCAATTGTTATGAATTTGATAACTTTTATTTTCTATATAGATACTTTTCTTCTCATCACCATCATCATACACAATTTTCTCCAAAACATTATTTGAGATCATCATGGTTACAATATGTAATGCTTTACATTTTCTTCCCAGAATTCATTAAAAACATGATGGATATAAAGTAACATTTACATTGTATTTTTATTAGTATAATATTTTATTTATTATATATGATTATTTATAAGTCCAAATGTACTCCCATTAGTCTAATAAAAATGTTATTCTCTCTATAATACCATTCTAACAAACATAAAATCATTTTTATTTAAAAAATAAAACTTATTTCTTCTAATATGAATATTTTACAAATAAACTTTTACTGACCATTTATGGTAATCCATTCTATGTGTTTGGTGTATTATTATGAAAAGAATACTTTTTCTAAAAAAAATACCACTAATGGTAGTGGGACCTATTTCAATCATATTTTAATAAATAGCCTAGATAATCTTGTTTTCATTAAAAAATGTATCCTTTTCGTTCACGAAAATGTTATAGAACTAGATCAAATCATAATCATGTATATCCGAAAATATTATCTTCATTACAGAAAACAAATATTTTTTATATAAAAACTACATATAATTCAAGAGGAGAAACGATAATAATACACAATCATTATTATTAATCATTCAATGATTTAAATTAATTCTCATATCCAGGTTCACAGTTATAAAACTCCTTGAACCATCACCTGAGTGAATACATGAATCTAAATCCACCAAATATCTATAAATATTGAACTCATGTATATTTACAGCACTTATAAAATGTAAATTTGGTTTTATATACAATTTAAAATATATTAATTTATTTATTCAAAATTATACTAGAAATAGACTCCCCATTTGGATTCTTTTATCCCAACTAGTATTAAAAAAATTTCTCCTCCATTAACTAGGCTATCTACAATGTAAGTAAGTCCCCTCAAACCTAAATCTAGTATTATATTTCAAATAATTTGACTGTCTACTCGATGAAAAATCAATGGAAATTATAATATATGTGTTCTTATTTAGGTTTTGACATTTACCCTCTTTTACAATAAATAAAATAATTTATCAAGTACATATAATTTCCTTCCAGTATATATTAAATCTATTAAAAATATTGGGTAACATTGTTTTTATCTCATCCATGTTGTAATTCATAATAAATTATTTGAACCTTTTCAGTAATTATTATAGAATAATATCTGTAGGAAAATCTAGTCTTAATATTTACCCCAAAAACTCCAAGTTGTTTATGTTTATAATTATCATGACCATATGAGTGGATACACAAGTACCATCAAAATACATTCATTTAAAAATATCCTTTTAAACCACATGTCTCACATGACTAACATTTTCTGAATTAATCCCATTTAGGTAATCTATCATCTTAAATACATCCATGTTTTCTTGTTTATTTTAAAACATAGGCTCCATATACACAATCATGAAAGAGGATACATCCTATAAATCCTTAAAATGATTACCATTGTAAAAAAATAAATTTTTTGAATGACTACACATTTTAATTATTTGGGAATGGGTTCATCTAACACAAATAATTTAACTTATTTCTTAATAAAATTAGTAAATTTATATAGTAGTCTAAAATATTATTCCATTAGGTTTTTCCTTCTCAATGATTGATATTAAATTAGTGTTTCATGATGATGATTCCATTAATCTACAACAAAATATTTTATTAGATGAGTATCATGTTTTCAATTTATTTAATAAATACTTCTATTAAACATGATTCACTAAAATGATGACTCCTTTTGAATCACCTCATATTTATATGTGGTTTGAGATCTATATTTCACTAAATGATTAGTCCTCTTTAACATTCCTTTAATTAATTATCTATATAGGTATTCGATTTTGAAAATAATATTATATATAAAGATTGTATATTTTCACATAAAAATATTTATTCTAATCCATCATATTGATTTAATGAATGTTATTTCTCTAGTGTCTACTTTTTGGGCTTCCATAGCTATATATGACTCAATCCTCATAGTAGTATTTCATTATATAACATTTTTTCTTTTTAATATCCACTATCACATATATGAGATAATATATGGGCGCTGTACTTTGGTAGAACCTACTTAGTCGAATGATCTAGAACACGACATGTTTTTTATTGGGAAGGAATCTAATATGTATTATTTTAAGGGTATTTTAAAATTATATTACCATATTTACTCATGTTTTAAAGAACTTTGTTTTTACCATGAAAGATATAGATCAATTTTGAGTTTCGTAGTCTTAAGACATATCCAAAGGTATGATGGAGAATTTACCATAGGAGATGGCATTAGAATAATTATATGAAGGTTTTTTAGATTCTAAGGCGTGTTGTTTACCTCAAAAGTTGAATCAGTGTTGAAATGGGAGTGTGAAGGGGCCCTGAAAAAATATATTTCTTATACATATTTATTAACTCATGTGCATGTATTTATGGTGAAACACTTTTATCTTTTGAATGGAGCATCTGGTAGGGAAATTAAAAATGTGTTTGGGTATAGAATTTTGTTTTTTACACTATTGATGGTATAAATTTTGGTTGAATTGGGAACCTTTCAAGTTTTATTTCATGGGTGAACTTATTGATTAATTAATTTAATTGGTATAATTATGGAAAAATCATGGGGAATTATATATATATATATATCATGTTATGTATCATCTCTAGGGTTAACTGTTTTTTTGATATCACCTTGGAGATATCAGGAGGGGGGATGATTCTCGGTGGTGACGATAATAGATTGAAGGAATGAACAATATTTATAATGAAATCAATAAAAACAAGGTTAGGAAATAAATAGAAGCTTTATGTTGGAAATATGTAGGGCAGGTGATTTTAAATTTTTCATCCATTCTTCAATATTTCAAAATTGGACATGTGAAATCAATATCTTTTTTTCATCCATAAAATTTGGTTTATTATATTCCAATCATATTATTGTTTTTTTAGAATAACAGGAAATCCAGATATGATAATGGATTTTTTAATTCATGGATCCTAACCCACATTATGCCTTTAATTTATAGTTCAAAAATATTAAATCCCATAGTTATTCTTGAATCGTGGTAAGGAAACTAATGATGATGAGTGAAAAATGATTTGATCTATTTAACTCTCCTCTATTATCTCTTCCCTCTATCCTTTATTGTAAAACCCAATTATACTTAGTATCAAAGGGCCACCAGCCATTATGTGGGTGGTGAAAGTGAGCAAGGGTGGAAACCTGGTGTTACTGAATGAGAGTTAATGAGAAATGATTACATTTCAGGTTGTGGCATGAGGCATTATCTACGTGGTGAGGGAGAAGAGGTTGGGAGTCCCAGATAATAGAGTTTGGTGTGTTTGGGTATACAAAAATAATGTGGATAACATGGACTGAGGTTCCTAATGCAGCATGAGTTTCTAGATATAGTGTAAGGAACCTTCCCAAACACTAGATAGATAATCACCAATATATGATACTTAAATCTAACTCTTGGCATATCGTATCTTGGGTTTGATATAATGAAATGCACAATTTTTAGATGATTCCCAATTTTGATAATTAAATAGTATATAATAAGTATTTTCTCATTTAAATTTCAATAGTGTGTTCTGTTCCAGCACACAATTCCATTTATATGGTGATATATGCATATCTTCAAACAATAAAAAATGAGGCTTTAATGGTGGTTTATTATAAATGTTTCTTATAACCAACGGTAACTAATGTTTCATGAATATTATTTAAATTATAGAGGTGGTTTTATGAAACATGTTATGTGGGTAAAAATAATAAAAAGGTTTTATGTCGTTTTGAAATCATAGGAAAATTTATATATGTTGATTTGTGAAAAGTAGGATCTAGAGACACTGCAATCTAAGTTACGGTTTGTCCAGGATTCCCATAAATTTATTTTTAGTGTTTTAAAACACTAAAACATGTGTGTAATGGTAAAGACCATATTGAATGACCTCATATTGAAATGAAACAATGGGAAATAACTTTTGAATTATATTTAATTTCTATGTAAAAACAACATATCTATCTGAGGTGTGGTGAGCTCGAAATAACTCAGTAAACAGTTTTAAAAGATTAAAAAGTCATTAAAAATTTGTTGGGGGTGAAAACCAATAAAACGACAACATATGACTATAAAATCATAGGTAAAAAACCGTAGATTGATTTTTGAAATTTGGGAACCAACGATATGTAAATCTGAGTTATAGTTTGTTTGGGATTCTGCAAACACATTTTTATTGTTTTAAAACAATCAAACATATATTTATTGGTTAAAACCATATAAAACAATCTCATATTGATGTTAAATCTTGGTAAAACTAGTGTTGAATTATTTTTTACATTTAAAAAAAAACAACCCATTCATGCGATGCGTGGTGTGTCAGAATGAATTAAAAAATAGTTTTAAAATATACGAATGTCTTTAAAAATGTTAGTCGAGGGGTCAAAACTGAGAAAATGGAACCATATATACATAAATAATACGAAAATTATCATATATTTTCTTTGAAATTTTTGAAAAGAAAATAAAAAAATCTTAGTTGTGTTTTTCTTGGGATGAATGTAAACCTGTTTTTAGTGTTTTAAAACACTAAAATGTGCTTTTAATGGTCAAAAGCATAGAAAAAAATATCAAATTGACTTGAAATCATGGGAAAACTACCATTTAATTATTTTTTATGTTTATGCACACAAAAAATGTCCATCATATGTGTGGTGTTCTTGTAATGACTCAATAAACAGTTTTAAAACATAACAAAGTCTTTAGAAACATGTTATGGTGGGTCAAAATAATGAAAACAACATATATGGTTGTGAAACCATAGAAAAATGACCACATATTTATTTCTTAAATGTAGGAAGAGACAAAACATCAATCTGAGTTGCGGTTTTCTTAGGATGACTGTAAACATGTTTTTAGTGTTTTAAAACAAAAGAACATGTGTGCAAAAGTTAAAACCATAGAAAAAAACATTATATTGATGTAAAATCATGGTATAACCATTATTGATTTATTTTTTATGTTTATGTATAGACAACACATTCATCTCACATGTGGTGTGCTTGTGATGACTCAATAAATAGATTTAAAAGAAACTAAAGTCTTTAGAATTATGTGTTGGGGAGTCAAAAATATGAAATCCATTTCAAATAGCCATGAAATCATATGCTAATGAAAATATTTTTATTTTTGAAATGAAAGAACCAAACTCATGTCATTCCAAGTTATGGTTTTCCCAAGATGCCTATAAATGTGTTTTTAGTGTTTCAAAACACTAAAACATGTAACATTAAAAACCATAGAAAATTGCCTAATATTCACATGTAATCATAGAGAAACCACCATTTAATTATTTTTAAAATATAATATATGCTTCTATAAAAAATTATTTAAATCCCACTATGTAATTTCAAGAATACTGCATATCTATTTAAAAATTGATTAGACTTTTATAACCTTATTACTTTTTAGTTCCAAGTGTTAAATCGTATATTAAATAGGCAATTTTTTTTAAAAGTGTTCTACATGATATATTATTTATTTTCTATTAAAATTTATTCTATTTTATTAAAAAAGCAAATGTCATGCGAAAGGTTCTTAATATATTCTATGTCTATTCTCTTTTTCAATTCATTTCTTAAATGTTCTAGTTTGTATTGTAGGTTATGTATGTTGGTATTTTGAAAGAGGTTGAACATTCTAATCCATGGGATTATTAAGAAAGTATTGATGATGGTTCATAGTTTCTATGGTTTGGAAAAATAGTATCCATTATTCTATTGTAATTTTGATTTATTATGTTGCGTTTGAATAGCTATCTTCTTTTTTGTTCCACTTGACTACATGATGTGGTTGGTTCCAGTTGATTTAATGATGTGTAGGTATATGGATGTAGCATAGGTCATGGTATGGATATATATTGTCTATGGTTTAGTAGTTTTTTTAGGAATATATATATATATATATATATATATATATATATATCAGAGGTTATAGTTGATTGAGGTTGTATATATAGGACTCTGGGTGTTTTATTGTGTATATATGATGATTTTGTTTGGAATTTATAGTTAAGTTTATTGTATTACTGATTTTTTATATGTATATTGTTTTTAGTAAATATTTTTTAAAAATTGTAATATATTTAAAGAGTATTACTTAAAACATATGATAAATAGAAAAAATAAATCTCTTTAGTAGTGGTTCATTGTTAATAATACTTTTTGTTATATATTTATAATAAAACACCACCAAATGAATTAAAACCCACTACTACGTACCTCAAATTGGAACATATAAAAACTTCTTTAGAAAAAGAAAAACCACCACTAAATAATTTTTTTTGTTAAATACACAATGGTTTAAATAACTACTATTATTCATGGAGAAGAGGTTTAAACTATCATGTATAGAAAAAATAATATCCACTAATATAGAATTTTTTAGCTTCATATTTATCTCTTTAGGTTCAATGATTGAGTTCATGTGTGATCATTATAATGATATTGGGGTCAGTACTCCCCTGAACAACACGATTATGTCAAGTCATGGGTCCCTCATGTCCTTTATATAGATATGGTTTCTTGTCACCAATTAACACATGAGATGTGGAATCTATGTCTATGGAGTTGATATTCTGTCATATAAGATCTATGGTGGGGTTTAGGTACTCCACCGGAGTTAGTACTCCCTCAACCATTTCATGCCTTACAGTGATGCATGGGCCCCCTAATACTGTTTTGGAGAAGTTATATTGATTTATTTGAATTAGTAATTATGATACTAGTTAATTGATATGGTATTTATGGACTGAAGGGTATGAATCTCCCTCATCTAATGATCATACAAAAGTGATGTGTGGGATCCATTTCATGGATTCTCACAATGACATAGTTTTTGGAAGTCTTTGAAATATATACTTTTATTGGACTTGTTATTCCTTACCACTTTGAGGGTTTCCTTATAGATATGGTTCAAATACATTGATTGAATTCACGATTTATGGTATCTTCAGTGCTCTTATATCCTTCATTTTATTTTTTGGTTTGTTTATTGAGGGTTGGAACAAAGAAAACCGGGTCTTTTTAGTGTCCATTATACTTCTAGAAAATGTTCATATATGAATTATTCTGCCATGACATTTATCTGGTAACTATTTATTACTAAGATCTTGAGTTGAATTAGTGTTATTTTATTTCTCCTTTATCCCCTTATGGTCGCTTAACATGAAAGGAGTATAGATTACGTGTCACATTGTTCTCCTTTGTGGTTTTTGAGGTATCCTACTAGGTGTATTTATTTTCAACCATGCATGGGCCTGGTGCACAGACATGTTGGGTTAGTACATAAGATGAACAAGTTCAATGATATTATGGGTATATATGAAGCTAGAATGGCCTATTTTGAGCTATCACCTAGTCATTCTTACTGAAAAATGGATTATGGTGATTTGAGATGGTGGAAATGACCATTATGGATGGAGTTTGATCTAGATGTACATACATCATGGAGGATATTTTTTGTTATTTTTGTTTGACAGACTTATTTTATGTACTATTACCCATTTTATTTAATTTATGGTGTATATTTTTATTTATTTCTTCATGAATTCAGTATATATAATAAAGTAAATTATATATAGCTTTCTGGTATTTTTCGGGATATCCTATTTATTGGAGGTTTTCCTAAAACAAGATGATATAGGGTAAGACCTACAAAGTTAAAATATATTCTTACTTTGATCTAGTCACCAGCCCTTAGCCTATTGTATCTGAGCTTCAGTTGGTACTCTGGGCATACTACCGGTTCAAGGGTTCTTGGTGGGTTGGATCATGTCATAGTGGAGTCAAATCCATGTTGTCTTACTGACGTAGTATGGAGTTGGTAATCATGTATGTATTGGTTTGGGAATATAGGGAAACAATATTAAGGGGTTCTGAGTTTAATTTTTTGACTAAGGAGATTATCATAGTTGTGGTGGATGATGAGAAATGTCTCCATGATTCCAATAAACTATTAGTCCACCTTGATCTTTATAAAATCATTCATGTTATAAATAATAATAGTAAATGCATCATATAATAGTCAGTTGTGACTCTTCATCATCTTTATGAGTTATGTCATCCATACATTCTCAAATCATTTTTTTCAACCTATGAAATTTGTGGTTTTATTAATTTATAGCCAAACCATGTACATATACTTCTTTATGAAGATAATTTTCCTATTATTGGTCCTGACACCATTGGTTAGTGATATATGAGGTATTGTTTTCTAAGACTCAGTTTAGAGACACACTTGAATGGTGATCCGAGTTAGTCTCTCTCTCTTTATTAATCTTAATTTGGATCTATATTATACAGTGGATGGTAGTTATCATTGAGTCAGATGATACTAACACAAGATTGATATAATATGAATGTTTTTATGAAATATTCCTCACATATTTGTGAGGTGTGTGACCCCCCATGTTTTAGAGGATTCACTGGAGTATGATACTTTTGTTTCCATATAGATTAGAATTTTTACTGGAATGATTTTTTTCTCATAGCTAGAATCCACTATGACATTGTGATCTTCTCTCATATTTCATTTTTAGAAACTCGTGATAGTAATAATCTACATTGGTTAGAGTTTAAGCATTATTAAATGATGGAAGGTTTATCTAATATTATTAGATCATCCAAAAGGTGGTGTTACCGTGATTGATTGTGGATCAATTTCTATGAAACATTGTATGTGTTCCATAAACATGTTTCACAATGTAATTTTTTGAGCTCTATGGTTCACGAAGAGACTCTAGTGGAGGAGTGGCCGAAATGTGGTATTGTTTTCGTGAACACCACCCTTATCTAGTTCTTTTTTGGGATATAATTATCATAGTGAGAGTTGTGGGAAGATGTGTACAATGGATTTCTATGGTTAGGAACTTCTGTTTGTAGTTTAGGGTTTGATTCGTGTCCATTTTTTATGGACTATCATACTAATTTATTTCATAGAGATCTAATCAGCATACATTGTATGTTCCAGTATTAGGGATTCCAGTGAAACACATAGGTGGACCCTGGTCAGCTAGAGTGTTTCCTTTGATGTTTAACATTATTTACTCAACCATTATAGTGAAGTGAGTTCTTCCTTGTTGAAGAAATAGGTCTTTTCAAAAAATTCCTCATGGATGAGAGGAGGTACAGTGGTACCCACCTTAACAATTTTTGGTTATCTTACGTTTGGATCATGAGGTGATTGGTGATTGGTGTCACGACCCGAACCATGCTAGGGATCAATCCAAAACTACCCCAATACCGCCTCTATAGGCCTGGGGGTGGAGATAAGCATCTAAGGTAAAAAAACATGTGGAGGCCTTTTCCTATGTACCATTACACATGCACACAACCAACTCAATGAACAAGTGAAGGGGGACAGAAGAAAAAGATGTTACACTACTGTAAGTAAACCAAACATGCATAGACCTCTAAACAATACAAGCATGGTAATGTAAAAAAAATGGAAAGGTGAAAAATACACACCCAACCATAAAATTGTCCCAACATGACGAAAATTTGAAAATTAAAATAGCTGAGAGAGCCTCACTCCTGGATCCCAAGCTACAACCACAGTATGCGATCCAAGAACTTATATCCCTAAGCTCCTCTGAAGTCATGATCAACTTGTTCATCATGTACATAAGGCATGATATGTGTTGGAAAATCCCATGTAGGGGAGATTATAAACATACCCAGTAGGATTCGCCCAAAGCTATAGGGGTTGTAATAGATATAATAGATAATGAATACAATAGATAAAATAATGTATAGTGAATAATTTCCGCTCAACCCAATAAGAAAGTGAAGTAAAATCATCCAAACAAAAAGATCTAGAAATGGTGATACTATGAACTTCTCATTGAGTCTTCCCTACCTATAGTAAGAGATTAGACTTGTCCAACCATGAAAACCTATATATGGAAAGCACATGTCATACCCTGTGCATTTTCACATCTCCTATAAGGGGAGTAACCAAAACCCCAAGGAGTGGATACTAAAAAATGATATATATATATATATATATATATATATATGTGTGTGTGTGTGTGTGTGTGTGTGTGTGTTTGTGTGTGTGTGTGCTCAATTAAAATAAACCCAAACGAGAGAGTGAAGGGATATCCATCTCACTAATCTGTCCAAGAAAAAGAGTTGCCAACGGTTCCAGGAGTATACACCAATGATTCCCAACATCCCTCACATCTTCCCTAAACAGATAAGTCAAAGGGACTATATCACCACACCTTAGTACTATCTACTTTGGGTGGTACTGATTCACCCACATGGTTATAGGTTGTGTCACATGGATGCGTCTTGGTGGGGAAAGTGTCCCTCTTCCTTGTGAGTCCAAAGTTACATCAAAGAAGGTCTCCCCACTGAAAAATATCCAGATGGTTCAAACATGAAATATTGGACCCGCACCTTAGTGAATCAGGGGGGGTCCGCTATAATAGTAGTCGTAGAGAACCCATTCCCTAGTTAGTCAAGGGGGATCCACTCTAATGGTTGAGGACCCGTGCCTTGGTAACACAACGGGGTTCCACTCAAGGTCTTGAGGACCCACACTCTACCCTGTAACGGGGTTCCACTCGAAAGTAACTATAGAGGACCCTTTCCCATGTCGATTGGGGGGGGGGGGTTCCACTCTGATATCATTGAAGAATCATGATTTAGTGCATTATGGGGGTTCTACATGAAAATATCGGAATCCATGCCTAAACACCACTGTTATTGAACACCACCTAACTAAGAAACATGCTAGGAACACATCGCATCATAACTCAAAAACCTCATTGGAGTTCATCATCATTCACTATGCTAAAAAACTTACAAGCTGGGATATTTACTTTCCCAAATTGGGTAAACGGTGAAAATGGTGTTTTTCATCGCAACATGCCTAAATGGGGCTGCATGAAGCCCACATCTTGATCTATAACATTGAATCCCCAAACTAGTTTCAAAAAATCTACCTCAAAAAAGGATCATGTTCCCATAGATGGCATATCAATTGGCTGTTTCCTTTATAAGTTTGGAATGTTTGATGTTTTTGTCTGAAGAGATTCTTGGATGCCTGCCCAAGCCCACGACCTGATTGTTCATGGAAAGACCAGTGCAGTTTAACACTACAGTCAGCTTCCCACGTTGTTTCAATCCGTGTTGGTTGCTCCATTGACTGCACTGACTAGTCATCACGATCGACCGCCACGATCGATATCCTAGTACCGATTGTGGTTGCAACACTCATGATAACTCGGGCTGCCGTGGCTCTACGATCGACCACCCGAGACCATCCGTGACCTCATAGTCGACCACGACCACAATATTCTATAGTCTCCCAAGGGAATAATCAGTTCCTCCTCGATCCATCCCACACGGACCACCTCATCCCTGCCCATCTGGCCCGCCTCGTCCCCACCAATCCGACCAACATCGGCCTAGCCCACCTATCTGTGGTCAACCCCCATCCACATGGACTCCCTCCCCATTTTATGGCCTCCTAACATCAACAAGACCTCTCACCCCATTTCACGGCTATATGTCACCACCTAGGTCGCACCATGTGGCACCGAAGCCATCCTACAGACCACCAAACACGGTCGCCAGCTTATTCCACTGCCTCACCAATGGTCCCTTATATGGACCATCGTTCCTCATCTGATTAACGAAAATTTGAGACTATTGAATATCTCAAATCCTTGGACCGAGATCTACCCAGATCTAAGCCCCACTTAATGATCTGCCTTTTTTTCAACGTGTTTAAAAGTTAACAATGACGAACACATGAAGAACAAAGAAAAGAATATATATAAATCGATGGATGTGTTAGTTTGACCATCATAATTGATGTTCAAAGTAGAAAAAATGATTATGAATCAATTATAATTCAATAATTGATATCGAGGATGCAAACTAAAAGAGAAATAATCATGCCTGGATTTGGATCTATTCTTCGTCGATGAACACATCTGCCAACGATCGTTACGATTTGTTGAAGAGTCATCATCGAATTTTCAAAAGGTGGAGAGGATGAGATATTTCCATCGATGGTATGAGGATTATGAGGAAACCCTAAACTAGAACCCATAATCACTTATTTATAATAAGTAATTAGGTTAATAGTATCCGCTTAACCACACCCACCAATGGTCGTGGGATCTGAACATCTCATGCCATCTAACTTTAGGTTGGGCTTAGGTAAAACACCATATTAAAAACTCAACAGTGGTCTTGGATTTCCAATCTGAGCCCTTGTTCAAAATTTATTCGAAATAAAATCCAAAATAATTTAATTTAATTTAATTATTTTATTTATGGCTACATAATTAATGAATTTTTCTACAGAAGACCTGTGACGATAAATTTTTTGACAAGCCTAGGGTAGAAACCTCATTTCGGACTAAACCGTGGCCTTGGATTTTTAATCCAAGCTTTGGTTTGAGAGTAATTCCACTTCCTAAACATTCATAGGATAATATATACTCAATATTTTAATAATGTTTATACTGGTCATTCCAAGCCACTGAATCACATGTTATCTGAGCAACTAGCTCTGGAAATATATATAGAAATATTTCAATGTTTTATAAGGAAAAAATCGGGTCTCTACATCATTACCTCCTTAAATGTTCTCATCACCGAAAATAAATTCTAGGAAAACAACTCAGGATAATGAGCCTACATATCTCTCTCCCATTCCCATGAACTCTCCTACATAGGTTTGTACTGCCACATCAGGCAAACCAAATGTATGGTCTATCCATATAAGGTTCACTCCTGTCAATCCTCGATTTCCATTAGGTTATCTATAATGTTGGGTCATCTTTAATGTACATCTCTCCAAAATCATTGATGTGTGTAGGATCATGAATTTTTCTACTCATGTATGAAAAATGGAAGACTTTTTGAACCCTCTCTAGTTGTGGGGCTAGAGAAAGGTGGTAGACAACCTTTCTAACCCTACACATGATCTCGAAAGGCCTAATGAATCTCGAGGATATCTTGCCTTCCCAACATTACCTCTATATTAATCATCTTGGGGAGACTATCAAAAAGTATTTTTATCCTTAATTGAACTCCAAGGGCCTATTATGGTGATATGCATATTATTTCTATCTTCTCTGGTATGTCTTTATCTATTCACGGATGACATGTACTTTCTTCGTCATCGCTTGCACCAACACTAGACCCAAAAGGGCTGACTCTGCAACCTCTATCCAGAATAAATGTGACCTGTAAGGACTTATGTAGAGGTATTCAAAAGTTCCGTATGTTGATGGTTGAGTGGTAGATGTTTTTGTATTCAAACTCTACCAAAGGAAGGTGATCCTACTTGTTATAGCTGAAATCCAACATGCAATCCCTCAACATATCTTCTAGAACCTGGATAGAGAACTCAGTCTACCCATCGTTATGGGGGTGAAAGGATGTACTCATCCATATATGGGTATTGAATGCCTACTTTCAGCCTCTCCACAATCGTGACATAAATTATGTGTCAGGATCAGAGACAATTGTCGAGGGTACCCTATGAAGTTGGATGATCTCTGGTACGTAAAATTGTCCCCAAACTCTCCACTAAACACTGGCCCCTTATATAAAGGAAGTGTTCTAAATTAATGAGTTGGTCTATTATCACCCATATGTCATCATAGTCCTTCGTTTTTCATGGAATCCCTATGACAAATTCCATGGATATTCAGTTTCATTCACACTCTATAATTTCAAGAGGTACCATAAAACCCACCGGAAACTGATGCTCAACCTTCCCCTACTAACTGGTGAAGCATCATGAGATGAACTCAGTTTTTCCATGTCTCATGTCAGACGACAAAAAATTCCACTTAATATTCCTGTACATATTCCCCACACTTACATGTACAGCTAAGGGAGAATTTTGGAACTCCCACATCACTGCCTCCCACATCGCGACTGTGACCACTGTTTTCCCCTAGAACAAGATCTTATGATTATCTCCTTCAGAATATCCATCTAGTAAATCACCTAAGGATATATGGTCATGAAAAACATCATAGTTTATATCTCTTAGTTGGTACTCCTTCACAGGCTTAGGGAATGAAGGATTTCGCACCATCGACTGTAGAAAAATTGTTCCCTCCTACTCCACCAAGGTCTGTTGTAGGGAAGCTAACTACTCTAAAACTTCCCATACTAAGAATGTCTGGGACTTCCAACTAAGGGAATATGAAAAAATGATTCCCATTCTGGGAAGATAGACTGTGTCTAAGTCATAGTCTTGTAGGTTCTTCAACTATTTTCAATGCCTCAGGTTCATGTCTCTCTTGGTGAATATGTATCTAAGGCTCTAGTGGTCTGAGTAAACCATAAAGAGCCCTCCCATGAGGTAGTGCCTCAACATCCTTAGGAAGAATATTTTTTCTTATATATCTAATTCAATATTCACATAGTTCTTCTTATGGGATCTCAACTGGATCGAATTATATTTGATGACTACCTATCATTGCATCAACACAAAACTGGTCCCAACTCCCAAGGCATCACAATACACTAAGAACTCAACACCTTCCTCTTGTAGACTCAAAATTAGAGTTCTCCTAAATATCTATCCCAACTCCTCAATGGAGTAATGTCACTGATCAAACTGTGTAAACTATTTTCCTTTTTGTGTTAGAGAGGTCAAAGGGGATTTGATCCTAGAGAAGTCTACAAAAAATATATTAGAGTACCCTGCCAAACCAAGAAATAATCACACCTCTGACACATTCTTTGGTGGATCCCAATAAATCCCTACTTCAATATTTATTGTATCCATGGATAAACTTTGTTTTGAAACAACATTCCCCAAAAATTGAACCTCATGTATCTAGAACTAGAACTTTGAGTTCTTTTCGTAAAGCTGGTTCCCTTGAAGTAAATCAAGAACCATCCACACGTGCTCTGTATGCTCCTCCTCTAACATATATTAGAAGAGTATATCATCAATGAGGAAAACAAAAAACTAGTCCATGTAAGGATGAAAATATATTTCATCAAATCCATAAAAATGGTTGGGGAATTTTTTACACCAAAGGGAATCACTAGGAACTCGATGGGTCTAGAGCGACATCAAAAGGAAAATTTCAGAATATTAGCTTCGTGGACCTGTAACTGGTGGTAGCCGGACCTATGATTGATCTGGATAAAACCGTCTCGCAGATCCCAACTATTCAAATAAGTCATTGATTCTTGAAAAGGGGTAATTTTTATTTATTGTAGCCTGTTTCAGGTGATGATAATCCATGCAACGTCATAAGCTCTCATCTGCCATCTTCACGAAAAGAACTAGAGCTGCCTAGAGGGACACACTGGGTCTGATGAAACCTTTCTGATGAAGGTCCTCCAACTATAACCACATATCCTAGAGTTTGGTGGGTTCCATCCAATATTCCATAGATGATATAAGGTAATTCCTTGATTACAATTCAATTAAAAACTCCAACTCCCTCTTTAGAGGTAGTCCTAGAACCTCTTCAGGGAATATATCCATATAATCCTCCATAACTGAAGGAACTGAAATTCCATAAGAGTCTACTGCACCAAGGGTCACACTCATTAACTGATGGGTGAAATCTTATAGCCTCATGATCACAACATATGTTTTCCCTACTGTGTGGTCTATTTTAATAATATAGTATTACCTCATCCCATTAGTGTAATGACATCTAACTATCCAATAGTAATAATTAATCTAGTATCCATCCTTGGAAAGTCAATCCATAACCAAGATGACGTCGTTGGGTTCCATCATGATGATTAATAGGTCCCACATGAACCAATCTCCTCCAAGTCATAGCTTTCACTACTGATAGATGAAAGAAACATAATATGTGACCCCTATAGGAACTTCAAGACAAAGATGTTGTGATAATGCCTCTATTGGGAGCTCCAACTCTCGTACAAGGAGTAATGAGATAAAAGAATGACTAGAACCTATTTATACTAATACCGAAGAAAAATTATAATAAAAATAGATCATACCTTGTATTATCTTCTATGCTGTAGGATCATAGACATCCATATTATACCGCTATCCACAGCCATGGTTTCCAGCTCCTTGTGTCTAACATGGGACACCCCATGGTGGTGGTAGAAGAACCTCATAGAATTCTCCCTCACCTGTATCTCCTCCTGCTCCTTGGAGAACATCGCCTCCTTAGTGACCACCCTTTCCCTACTTGGGGGATCCCATATCACAATGTTTTCTTTGCCGTAGTGGTCCACCTACCATCTTCTTGGGAATCTAAGCACGTCTATTCAGGCAATGTAATACCATGTAACCCCACCCATCATAAGCATAGCATCAGACCTCCCTGGGCAATCCTAGTGCTCTGTGTTGCCATGATACCGCCTCTGTAGGTGCCTGTGTCTAATCATGGGGAGACCTCTTGCGTCTAGAGCCTTTCAACTAACTTATTCTAGTGGTTGTATATGTCTCATCTCTATAGAATCCACTACCAGTTCTAGATAATTAGTGTCCCTATAACAAAAATCTTTCTATCACCAGTGCCTCCACCAGCACCCCAGAATAGATAGGGATGAACAAGGGTACTATGATGAAAGGAATCTCTTTGTGGAGTCCCTGCTCAAACTAATGTCCTTAGAATAATATATTATTGATCATGTCCATAGATTATCGAGTTAGGTTTTTGAACCTAGCCATGTAATCTTCCACTATATTCCCTCCCTACTGAAGATCTAGAAGCTCTTAAATATGAATTGAGTGTAAGCAGGAGGGGTAGTAATACTCACGGAACAACTCCTGGAAGTCAACCCATGGGAGTGTCGACTCATCGTACATATGAGTATCTAAACTCCACAAACTTCCATCCATTCCATGGAAAATAATGGCTTCCAAATCCACCATATGATCTTTTAGGGTCTGAAAAACCCCGAAGATGTGGACGACAGACTGTATCCAATCCTATGATACTAGAGGATATGGATCACCGTGGAACCTTAGTAGTCTCAGGAAATGGAAATCATGGTGTTTCCTCAGCATATTCATGTTCCCATCCTGCTCTTCCAGGACTATCTTCTCCTCAACAGGTGTAGGTGATACTACCTACCCACCTATAGGAAAGGTATTTCATGATGGACCCTAAACTGAGGCATCGTCTCTCATAGGGTCTTCATCACGAACTGGAGCTGGTATGCTGGCTAGCTGTCATTATTGTGGAATCCTGAATTTTCTCAAGGAGTACCATGGTATGTTGAGAATATATAAATATATATATATATATATATATAATAATGGGGAGATGAATCATGGAGGACAGTCAAATAATCATTCTTATATGATGCATATACAACTGATCCCTACAACAAATGTCTCGTCATGCTGAGTCGACAAGTGAGTAATATGATTCCTAGTGAATGGATACGTCGGCTACTCGCACCATTACAAGAATCTCTAGCCTGAGATCCTCTCTTAAAATAATTCGACATTGTTTCAGTAAACCCTTCCAATCCTTATTAGGGGAGAATTTTGAACAACATCCCATGTAATGAAATTACTCTGATACCAATTTATCATGACTCAAACCATGTTGGGGCTCGAGCCGTAACTACCCCAATCCTGACTTCTTAGGATAGGGCTGGAGACAAGCGTTGAAGGTGAAATAAAATCAAGGAGGACTTTTCCTATGTACATGTACACACAAACATATCCAACTCAATGAAAAAGTGCAGATGGAATGTAGTAAAAGATGCTACAACAGTGTAAATAAACCAAAATGGTATGAACCTATAAACAATACAAGTATAGAAATGTAAAGTAAAAGGGAATGGGAAAAAATATATACCCAACCAGAAAATTGCCCCAACCTGATATAAATTAGAAAAGTAAAATAGACAAGAGAGACCCACTCCTATATCCCATGCTACTACCATTTTAATCCATCTATGAACCCGTATCTGTGAGCTCCTCTGAAGTCACAATAATCCTATCAGGAATCTACATATGGCATGATACTTGTGTAAAAATACCATGAAAGGGTGAGTATAAGAATACCTAGTAGGACACCCTGAAAGCTAAAGGGGGACCGGTAAGAGATATAATAGAAAATGAACACAATAGATAGAAAAAGGTACAGTGAAAAAGTCAAACTCAACCCAACAAAACGGTAAAGTAAACTAATCCAAACATAAGGAGATATAAATGCTGAGAATATGAACTTCTCATTGAGTCATTTCTACCTATAGTAGGATATAAGACTCATCTAACCATGAGAACCTAGACATATAAATAATGTGGCATACTCTGTGTTTCTTTACCTCTCCTGGAATGAGAGTAACCAAAACCCAAAGAGTGGGAAATGAAAAAGGATATATATATATATATATATATCTTCTTAGGTAAAATAAACCCAAATGACAGAGTTAGGGGATCACCATCTCCCAGCTTAGCCTAAGATTAAGGGTTGCCAACATTTCCAATACTATCCACCAACAATTCTCAACATCCCTCATGCCTTCCCCTAACACGTAAGTTAAAGGGATTAAATCATGAAACCATGATACTATCTGATTTTTTTGGTACTAACTCACCCACATAGTTTAAGGTCACATCACAAAGACGCGACATAGTGGGGAAATTATTCCTCCTCTTTGTGAGTCCAAAGTTATGTCGAAGAAGGTCACGCAATCGATCTGTAGCTGGAAGGTGAAAAATCGAAGTAGATGACCCACACCCTAGTTAAACAAGGGGTTCTACTCTAATAGTAGTTTTAGAGGACACATTCCCTAGTGCCTTGGTGGGGGCACTCTAATGGTCAAGGGCCGACGCCTTGGTATCACAAGGGGTTTTTACTCTAGGTCATTGAGGATCTGTGCCCTACTCGGTAGGGGGATCCAATCAGAAGTAACTGTAGAGGACCCACACCCATGCTGAAGGGGGGTTCTACTCAGTTATCATCAAGAACCTATTCCCTAGTGTGTTGGGGGGGGGGTCCACTTAGAAATATTTGATATCATATTCTGACAACCGATGTCGTTGAACGCCACCTAAATTAGCATCATGATCAGAACACCTCACAAATAAACTAGAAAGCTTCATTTTATTTCACCATCGTTCTCTTCATGAAAAATGCATGGTAGGCTATTTACATTCTGGAATCAAGTGACTAGTGAAAATGGTGCTTTCACCCCAACATGATAAAATGGAGCCTCATGGGGATCGTATCTCGATCTCGAACATTAAATTACTAAAATGTCCTTAAAAGATCTATCTCGAAAAGTGGATAATGTTTCTATATATGGGACATCAATTGGATTCTCTATTTAGGAGTTAAAACTATTTGAATCTATTGTCTAAAGGGAAGCCATCACACCTACCCGAGCTTGCAGGCTGACTGGTTGTGGACCGACCATCACGTTCTATCCACCTATCACCATAATTTACTACTGTGGTCGACCTCCCGTGGTGCGGTCATTTGTGGCTATAAATACACTAACCGCACTGACCATTCACCACAGTAGACTACCCATGACAGGCCATGGTCACTACACCCACGGTAGCTCGGGCTATCATGGCATTGTGGTCGACTATCGCGGTCGACCACCCGGGACTGACCATGCTCGATGGTCCCATGATATATCAAGCTGTCGTGGCCTCACGATCGACCTCCATGGTCGACCGCTATTGTGCTTCTCCTCGGTATCCCCAAGTCAGACTTGGGTTCTCCTCATACCATCTTATCTTGCCTACCTTGGCCTATCCTGTCTGGACAACCTCGACCTAACTTGCCTAGGCCTTGTGTGCCTGTCTATAGTCGTGTCCCATAAACATGGACACACACCATGTTATGTGACTCCCTTTCATCAACACGGTCTCCTTCTGCATTTCACAACTACCTGTCGCCACCCGGGTCGTACCACGTGGCATTGCCTCCATCTCGTGGCCCGCTGCAAGCGATTGCTTCCATGCACCACCACCACACCGGTGGTCCCTTCCGCGGACCACCATATATCCTGCAATTTCTCAAAATTTGAGACAAACATAGATCTAGAATCTATGGAATGAGATCTATATAGTTCTAAGCTCTTCTCGATGATCCGTTGTAGTTACAATGTGTCAAAAAGATAATGACAAAGAAAAAGTGAAAAATAGTGGACATAAGACTGATAGATTGATGTGTATGTTATTTTGGACATTGGCCTTAATGTCTAAAATCAATGAAAATTATGATTATTCAATTATAATTCCATAATTGAAATCAAGTATGTGAAATTCAAATTAAATAATCTTACCTCGATTTGGATCCATTTTTCGTCGATGAACACGTCTGCCAATGATCATTGTGATCTACTTAAGCTTCGTCGTCGAACTGCCAAAGGGAGGAGATGAGGAGAGTGTTCCATCAGTGGTGAGAGAATTATGAGGAATCCTTAATAAAAAACCCATAATAAAATATTCATATCAGGTAATTAGGTAATGTATATCCACTTAACTACACCCCCCAACTGTCATGGGGTCTAAACATCTCACGCCCTCTCTCTTTAGGTCAGGCTTTTGTAAAACACCACATTAAGAACTCAATGGTGGTATTGAATTTCCAATCTGATTCCCTATTCAAAATTTATTCGAAAAAATATAACATAAAATAATTTAATTTTATTATTTTATTTATAGTTATGTTCATAGTGAATTTCTCTATAGAAGACCCACACCAACAAAAGTTACGTCTCACCAAGGGTAAACAGCAAGTTCCGGACTCAACTGTGGCCTTAGATTTTTGATTCAAGATTTAGTTTGAGAATTATCTTAATTAATTCATGTGTATAGTCTAAAAATACTTAATAATTTTATAAAATCAATTTTGGGTGCAACGGGTCATGGAATAACATGTCATATCAGCTCCTACTTAGGGAAATAGTTATATAAATATTTCAATGTCTTAAAAGTAAAAAATTAGGTCTAAACAATTGGTTTGATGATGTGGGTCCTTTATTTACAAGTACAAGAGACCCCCTATAGTGTGGTGAGTAGGGATAACTCATTGGTAATAAATATTGACTACCTAGCTGGGGGTATCATGGGTTTGGGTGGTCCAAGGATGGATACGAATTTGTTTTCTATACGTATGGAGGAATGAATGTATAGTTGCAAAGGAAAAACCATGGTTAACCCATATCAAAAGGATTATGTATGCATAGGAGTTCATATTGAGAATGATGATAAAATATTTCTGAGTGGGATGATGAGATTCCTTATAGAGTGTTTGGGAATATGGATTGAACCCTAATTGAAATTAGGTTATGGAGGGACATATTGGGTGTATTTGGTATTTTCCCTTGTATTTTCACAAGATTTCCAACATTATAGTAAACACCCATTGTATGGAATCTAGATTCATGGGGAAATATTGGTCTTCGTGCTGTTGATCCATGGTGTTTGGTGAGATCAGAGAACCTTAATAAAGGCATGTTAGTTGACCCTTCGAGTGGAGAACACTGTGTATGGATGTTGGAGTAGGCACTTCAGTACCTGCTTTCATGTTTTTTGTTTCTAACATGGAGAGGATGATGTATATCACCATATACAAATGTTATGTAGCCCCACATTCTTTCATTATAAATGAGAATCCCATTGTGATGATTTTGACCTTTTGATTCATTGTAACCATATTTTATCAGGCGATATACTTGAAGATTGTCATGGGTTCTGGGAGCACGTCCATGATTTTCTCAGGTTGATAGTAATTTTTCATTAGTAATCATAGTGAACATAAATATGGGAATCATAACTAGGGACCATTATAGGGAAATAAAAACCTTAGTGAGGTATCTCCCATGTCTTTTATAGGCATTCCTATAACATTAAAATTCTTTTTATGTGGTGTAGGGTGAGTTTTTCTTAGTATAATATGGGTTTTGGATGCTCAGGTAGGTTTCATCATTGGTTCTGGAGTTGACATAGTAGGTTCATCAGAATTCTCAGGATTATACACTTTGGATTGTAGTGTTTTGAGCCACCTAATGGGAAGTGGTGTGATATTGAGTGGTTGAGAAAGGTTAGTGTAGTTCATATGGTTCTCTTTGGTAGATTTTTTGAATGAGAAACAAAAAAACATACTATCTTAGATAGTGAATATATAACCTATTTTAGATTAGGATTTAAAAGTAGGATTCCTATGGATGTTTTGGTTGGAAAATAAGGCATATATCTTTAAATTGTGATTTTGAAACATTGGTACATGTGATATATTGGTATACATCAAAGAAGATGACATGGGATCCAATGAGATTAATATTTTTCAAACCCTCTAATTATTATGTTGGATTTTTTAAAGTTTGTGGTCATGTGTGTGTTTTGTAAGGTTTTTACTCAAATGAAGACAATTTAAAATTATCCTTAAAGGTGGTTAGTAGGGTGCTCTAGCCAATGATAAAATTTTTTGACCAACCCTTTCTGTGATGGATTTCAATGGATCATGGTTTTGTTTTGTTCCATATAGTAGTAATATCATCTAATGTGAATGGTTTTCAGAATTGTCTCATGGAAAGTCTCACATGAAGAGGATGTGTGTTCCCATGTAGTTGTTTCTTTGAGATAATTAGAGAAGATATATTTATGGATGGAGGTGTATTTTTCCTTCACTACAATAGATCGTGTGATATATAGTGCTGAATTTTAGAAAACTAAATATAAATCACTAATAAAAGGAGAAACTTTATCAGTGCTAGGAAAAAGTGGTGATAAATTTTACTTTTATTAGTGCTAAAAAATTCTGATAAAAGTGTACCCATTTTCAATCCATTTTTTAGAGTTGATAAAAGTGACACTTTATCACTGCTTTTCCTAGCAATGATAAAATGAAAAGTGATTTGTAGAATTGCTAATAAAAAATATTATCAATATATATATAATTATCAAATTTATATTAAAAAATTAATTTTTAATTATATTCATTAACTAAAAATATATATAATTAATATAAATATGTTATATAAATATATATTTTAATAATTTAAACAGTTAAATAAATATAAATGAATATTTATTATTAACATGTGATATCTTAATTTATATATTTATATCTATATCTATGTGAGTATATGTGTATGTGTTATATTGTGTGTGTACGTGTGTGTTTTGTGTGTATATATATGTTATATGTGTGTATATGTATTGGAATGTATGCATGTATATTTGTGTGTGCACATTGGTAAGTGGGATATACATATATGCTTGTGTGTATATGTATATATGTTTGTATATGACATTTGTATTTGTTTATGTATGGAATATACTATTAATAATTTATATTATTTCACATTTAATATCAATTTTTTATTTTCAATATAATTTTTTTGAATTTATTCATTTTTTAAAATTTATACTTATTATTTAATAAGTAATATTTATAATATGTTTTTTTACAATGAAGGTATAGGAAAAAGCCAAAGATCATGACCTTTTATAAAATGAAGAAAGAAAACAAAGAAGGCCAGAGAACAAGATAATGTACGGAGTCACACAAAGAGGCGTTCCCTCATCCAGAAAATCAATTTAATGATTATAAAATACAGAATCATTTTCACAATCAAAATCAAATTCACTGACATCATCAGTTGTTCTCCAATCCATATGTGAGTTACCTTGATTAAGGATCCCATGGATCACTACATTGTACCTTTTATACTTTGGAGTGATCTTGGTCTTTTATTCCTTAGAACATGATCTAGTAGAAACATTTCTTTAAAGATCATAATAATCCATCCATGACCTTCTATTTGGAGGAATCAAAGTTAAAATTTCACTAATGACCATATTTCCCTTATTATTTTTAATAGCATCCTTAAATGAAACAGATTCACCACTTCCTATAGATCAGAGATGAGTGGTGTCCAGTAAAACAAATACACTGCTCTTTGTCACCTCCATCATCTGAGGTGTTACCATTTACCGTAAATTCTTAAATAATAGAAGACATTTTGAATCCCTTGATAATAATCCATGTTCTATTGAACATTAGATTTCTTGAACACGTGTTCTAGTGGAATATAGTCTGATAATTCCACAACCAATAGCTACAAAATGCAACATTTCCCTTCAGGTTGTGAAGGAGTTTCCTCTGGAACAGAACACTAGGCAACAACCAAATTTGGATACTATCCCATATAATGCAGAGAATAACATGTATAATTCCCATCATAACCATATAATTCATTTAAAATCAAAATAGAATTACCAACCCACTTTCCCGAATCAGATGGAACTCCATTTGGGTTCATTTCCACACCCATAAGATCACCATATCTTTCCCTTTACAGTGTCATTTCATTATAACAAGAGGGACCACCACATTCAACATTTATTGTTGCATTACCATTATCACTGTTCTCGAAAACCATTTCCTTAATAGATATTTTACCCTTGACCTATTTATTGAATCTATCTATAGTATTCCCTCTTAGAGAGCTTGAAGAACAAAATAAATCCTTAGGAAACTCCTCCTTCAAATTCCCAGCCATCCTACATCCCACATAATAAGTAGGTGGCTTCTCATAAATGATCTTGAGATCAAGATCATCATTCTGAGTAATGGGAATTATTTTTTAGAAAGATTAGATGTCAAATCTACCTCAATGAGGATCCTTGTGAAATATCCAAATTGAGCTTCCTCTATGGATTTTTCCATCATAATGGGAACAATTCATTTATATATGTGTTTACAATTTATATAGTTAATATTATATGAATTAGTTTTTTTAAATAGTGTTGTCTATTAAATTTTATTTATTGATTTTTAATATTATATCATTTAATTTTATTTATACATTTTTAATATTTATTCATTTTTATACTTTTTAGAATTTAATCTTTTTCTAATATTTATTTATAAATATATTTTTTTACTATATAATATTTTCAATATGTTTTCATTTTATATGAATAATAATTTATCATTGTTGTTTATCAAGTTTTAACATTTAATGTATGTTTGTAATTTATTTAATTAATTTATTTAATTTCATTTTTTAATAATTTTTTATATTTAAATAGATAATATTTTCGTAATTTATTTAATTTAGTTTATTCATTTTTAATATTATTTCGAATAATATTATTTTTTCCACTTTTTATATTCATTAATTTTTAATATTTTGGAATTTATTCATTTTTTAAAATTTCTAATTATTTAATTAATTAGTTTTCAAAATTTTCAATATATTTCTCATTCTTATGATTTATATTTATTAATTTTATTTATTAATTTATAATATTTTTCTTGTGTTTGAATTTATAAAATCGATTACATTAAAAAAAATTATTTATAATAATTTTTAGTCAATATAATTCATTTTTTGTAAATTTTATTTAATATAATTAATAGTATTTATTTATTCATTTTCATGTGTTTTTAATTCATGTAGTTTGTGTCAAAAATCACTTTTTAAAATACTTTTATTATTTATTCATTTTTAATATTTCTGGAATTTATTCATTTTTTATATTTTTTATACATAATTATTTGCTAACTCTTAATATTCTTAAAAACTTTTAATTTATATTATAAATAAGTGTCGAATTATATATATTAAGCTGCAATATTTTTCAAATGTCTGAAGTTTATAAAATTAAATTAATTAAATTGATTTTCTAATATTTTCTCTATTTTTGAATGTGTTTACAACCATTTTAGTTAATCTTATGAACTAAACATAATTATTTACTGTATTTCAATACTCTTAGTATGTTATTAATTTATATGATTAATATTCATTCATTTTTTATTAAGTAGTATTATTATTAAAATTTTTAAAATTTATATAATTAGTTTATTTAAATACATTTTTTTATTTTTTTTATTCCTTTTTAAGTGTTTAAAATTCATATTATTAATCTTATGAATTAATTTTTTAAATTGTTTTGTTATCTATTAAATTTTATTAATTCATTTTTAATATTATTTCTTTTAATATAATTTATTCATATTTAATATTTATTAATATTTAGATATTTAGATTTTTATAATTTTTTAATATTTATATATAGATATTTATTTTCTATGTTTTAATATTTTCAACATGTATTCATCTTCATTTTAATGTAATCCATTTTTTTTAATAATTCTTATAATTAATAAAACTTATCCATTTTTTAATATTTTTGAAGTCACTTCATTTTTAATTATACAATTTCACCCATTTTTATAATACATTAATTTAATATTATATATTAATTAATAGTGTTAAATATTGTTTAATTTTTCAATAATTTATTCATTTTTAATATATATTCGTTTAATATTTTTTTATTTTATTTAAAAAAAAATTATCAATAGTTTCAAAAAAGTGCTAAAAATGGTTTTATTAGTGTTAAAATTATAACATTGGTTAAAATAGGTTTTATCAGTGTTTATTTTTTAGCAGTAATAAAACATATCTTTATCATTTATTTTTCAAAATCCCTAATAAAAACCTTCATGATATTATAAATTCAACCCTAGCCGAACTGACTTCTTTCACGTCGTTCAAGATCTCATGGAATTATATCTCTTACATATCTCCCATCAACCTTAATGAATGAATCAACACTCTCAAAACCTAAGGTATGTGGTTATTTATACTCCTCTTTAATCAGCACCACATGTCGTCCTTTATCAGTTCCTTTATCCTTGTGGAATTGTCCTCAAAGCGTGTCACCTACCTTGAACATACCTGATATGGTTCCACTATCACACACTACTTTCTACTGTCCCCACAATATCCTCACCATGTAGATCTATCACCAGGTTCACTATAAAACTTTTCTTTTTTTTAGTCCACATGATTCTTCTCAACCTTACTACTTTCTTTTTATTTGAATTTCAGTAGACTGATACTTGTCAGTGGTCAAATGTAATGCATGTTTTAAATTTCATGCTAATTTTACTAGATCTTGTATGTGTATATAATCATTTGATAAATCTATCAATTAATCTTACTTGAAAATTGGGCAAAGAAAAGTACCACTCAACTGAACTTTTCCACTCCTTCCACATCCTAAGGTAATTTTGGAGTGATGGATTGGAACGAAATTCAAATGTAAGGGAGAATAATACATGATATAGGGATCTTTTCTACTCCCTTGGATTGAAATCAAATAGTTCTACCCATTAAATTCTATTTACAAATAGAAGACGCAATATTTTTTAATAATTTCATTTTCCACAACATATACGATAGGCATTTTGAAACATAAATCTCTTAACTCACATTAAATTAAAAATTACTTATAATACTAATGATACATAAAGTGAGTGAACATAATATAAACTTTCATATCATTATTAAGTAGGTTAATTCACCTACATTTTCATTTGTAGTATCCCAGTTCTATAAATTTTCACTCAGAGTAGTTTCTTTATGTTACTGACCCTATTAAAGATTAATTTCACTTTCATTTCAACCGTGATTCCTATTAAAAAGTGGGACTTCTATTTTCAGTGTGTTCATGCTGTTTTTCATAATTTAATTCACTCTAACTTCAATTGAATTTTTTTAAGTCATTAATATTTTGAACTTTTTTAGTTAACTTTGTCATTTCATCCCATGTATATAGGCTCATTGTTTTATTTAAAACCTAGTCTCATTTATGGGATCATTATGAACTCTCTTTAAGGCTCCTATGATATTGACTTTCTCTCCCTAAATTGGAATCATGGCCATCATTCAGAATATCAATATATTCTTCCATTTGTTTTATCCTCTCTCCCAGTTTCCAGCCTAACATTTTTCCAATGTTTATTCTCTTTGTTTGTTCCCCTTCCATGGAGTATTTTTTTCATGTTATCCCGTGTAGTTTTTCTTATACTCTTATACTTAGTTTGAGTTGAGACTTCTTCTTTATCCCACTTAGACACTTCCTTAACTTGTGTGGATTTTTATTGTTCATTTAGGCCCTAATAAGAATTTCTATTTCTATTGTTTTGGAATTTATCTCATCCATGTGAATTTTTTAAATTTAAAAATTATTCATGAAACCCCATTTTGTTTATTCTAGGGTTTTTCTTGTACCTTTGGAATTCCAACTTGAGAATTCTAGTTCATTAGATTTAAATGCAACATTTTATTCAAACATTGGGTTCTCTGGACCATGTGATTGGACCCTATAAATGTATTCATCATCTTAACAAATATCAACTTTGGCTCCAAAGTATATTTTCACTAAAATAAAACATGGACCACCACATACTGAGTGAAGAAATTAATAAACATCAATTACTCCCTCTTATTGTACTCCCACCTAGAATATTTTCAAAAACTATCATTGACCTCTATGTTTTTCAATAGATGAAAATATAATTAAAATCCATGTAACTTTATTAATATCACATATTACATTCCTTGACGTATTTTCACCACTAAAAAATAATCTCAATACACATAATTTATCCACAATTATATTAGAAAAATGGATTCATGTCACTTAAATGTTTCTTTAAGAATGGACTTTTATAGATTCTAACCTCACACTTTCTATGTATTTTTTTATTTTTTCAACGATTACTATTTTTTAATAAAATGTGATCTATATGAATCACAAAAATGAATGGATTTCAGTCATATGACAGAGGAGTATAAGTACGGGGTGAAAGATTTCATCAAATTTTAAAAAATATCATGCATATGACCCTAATCAAATAGTTGGTCTGTGTTTAAACTTTTATTATTCGATACTAATTAGTCAAGGGGATTTTGAAGAACACTTGATATATCATAGAATAAATCAATGTTATAAATATTGGTAAAAACATGGGGAAAACGGAATGTATATAGTGATCAGGATCACATGGAATTTTATATATCATATGATATTATTACAAGTATGAATAATGATAAAAAACCATATTGAAGATATGATTATAGTTTAAATGATGACAAAAATCATATTGAGGAAATAAAAATGATATTTTAAGAATAACATTGTGATTATCCCAAATTGTTTCAAAAGATAAATAGTTTTGTAAAGAATCCATTGTATGTTGTAAAATCTAGAAATGGATGGAGTAATGGTTGCTTTATTGAATTACTTTCTCTCTTAAATGATTTTCTCTAAAAAGAAAAAATATTCCTTATTGGACATATAATGAAAGATAAATTCTATATTCAATGGGTATGATCTCTTAAAGAATACATGCCTATCCAAATGACTGTATATTGTTTTAAAAGGACTAATAAGAACTTAATAAATTTCCAAAGTTGGGTTTTTATTGATAAAAGATTGATGAATCTTGTACTTAAAAAGTTTTATGGTACTTTTGAATCATTCTATAGTTTAGGAACCTATATAGAATGACGATACAAGAAAAAAAATATGGTAAACTTCATCTCCTGATATACTCTTTTCAGTGTAATAAAATTAATCATGAATATAATACATTTGGAAACAAGCTGAGAAACCTTTATCATGTGCTATATAAATATAGATTGAATCCTTTTGGTTTTCAAAGAATCCCTTATAGTACCTAGAAAGTTATGTTGGTAAATTATAACTTTCCAATATGTTTATGTAAAAAACAATAATACATTATGTTATCCCTAATATTATTAGACAAAAAACAACCTGGTTATGATATTTATTTTTATTTGGATCCATTGATAAACAATTTGAAATTATTGTGGGATGTAGGTGTTATGTTGTATGATGCTTACAGAAATGAAGTTTTCACATTGGAATCCATGTTTTATGGGATGATAAATTAAATTCCTTCTTATATAAATCTGTCAGGATACAACATTAAATTAGTTCAAGGGTGCCCCATTTTTTATCAAGGTACACACTCAATTAGGCTGAAATATTCATAGAATACTATGTTAATAAGAAATTTTATATTTCCACCTTGGCGAAATAAATATTGATCATAAATGACATCATTCGATGGAAATTTAGAATATGTTTCAACACTATCTCCACTAATAGTTCATCAGCTGTTTGAGAAAGTAAAAGATTTGTATATCTATTTTGTTAAAATTTCATTGAAAAAAATTACAAAAACCAGTTGGAAAAAGAGATTAGTTTTTTTGTTGTAATAATCGTACTAGAATTTTTTTTACATCATGAATTTTCATGATTTCATGAATTTGGGAAAAAATATACATGATGGTGTCGTTGACACATTTATAAATGCACATAGATAAAATGTGTTCGAATTAAGGGTAGGTTGGATATGATTAACATGGGGATACAAGAATATTTTGTGATAGTAAATGGTGAAATAATGAATTTCCATCCTCTATATTCTTACACACTTTCCAAATCAGAGAGATATCAGGATTTCAACATATTTAATGATGTAATGATTCCAGAGGGGTATTAATAAAATATCAAGAATATCATTCCAATGAGTGATTTAAAGTTAAAGGGATGAAATCACATCACTGTATTTTTTTGATGAATGATATAATTCTTGTATCTTTACATTTAATTTCTCTTAAGAATGTACAACATACATTAACCAAGATTTATTTATTTTTCAAATCTATATATAGTAATGTTACATATCTAATGAAATTTACAACCCTGGAAAAGGAAATTACTATTATATCATATGAATTGGACATTTTCTTCCCAAAATTATCTTTTGATATGATAGTTCACCTGATGGTTCACTTGGTTAATGAGATTCAGCTATCAGGTCTTATATTTTATAGATGGATGTATCCGAATGAATGATATATAAAGATTTTAGAAGGGTGTTTCACAAATTGAAGTCAACCAGAAGGTTTTATTTTAGAGTGATATGTTGTTGATGAATTCATTGAATTATATATTGAATACATGTCTGTTGTGGAAATCATTGGTCTATTAAAATCTCATCATGTAGGGTGGCTTGTAGATAACGGAATTTATATAGTAGATATTTGCACAATTACTATTACAGAGTTAGAGTAATCTTACCTTTTTTTTATAATATTTTAGAGGTTATGCTATATGTTGAAACCCATAAATTCATTATTACGCATTTAAATACATTAATAATTGAAATATAAATATCAAATACACATAATTAATAGTTTATAGGATTATTTCAATACCATGTTTTTAAGGATTTAACTGTAAATATATATTTAATTTCCGAACGAATACAATGGATATCTAGAGGAACAAGTGTGCATGTATTATATTATAATGGTTGTGTAATTAATAGTTATATGTTCTATAAAAATGAAAAAGATTAACTCAATACCATGAAAAATAATAGAGTTACACTTGTGGATGAAGTGATTCTTGTATTTGGTACCAAGGATAGAAATCTAATTTATAAAAATATGTCATACTTCAGTACCATAAAACAAATATGGGAGTTAAATTACCCAACATTCTAAGTGAATATTTTTCAATAAATGTGGGTTGATAATAAGAGTGGAGTTAAAATAGATTAATTGGGACTCATTAAAGTGAATTTTAGTTTGTAAGGTTACAAATACAAACCATTTATAATTGCATAACAATAAATATAAGTATTTTATGAACTAGATCCTACATGTAGAAAGTGTTCAATTGTTCTATTATTGACTAGTCCTACCTAAGGGTTATATGTCAATTCAATTAAGGATGACCCTTTGTAGAGACCCAAACATGAAGTACATGGAAATTACATTACATTTTTAAATAATTAATACATAACAAAAACTGACATCCAAGAACCGCAATAGTTTAGTGTCTTTGGAAACTTGGAACATAAAATTATAATCAATTTGAAAGATCTTGAACATCTCCCATAATGATCTTCCCCTTTTTTTCATTCCCAAAACCTTTCTTTATATCCTGGGGAAAAGGAAACATAAAAAGGGTGAGATAAAATTCTTAGTAAGGGTAAACATTGAGAACATATAAACAATCCAAAAACATTTTAACGTAATGACATGACCATAATACCTCAAAATATAGAGCAATTACATGAATATTGGCAGTACATAAGGCATAGATCAAAATGGAACATCAATAATGATAAAATACCATTGGAATAAAACATGTAATTTTGTAAAACCATCAATCACATGAGATGATTTTCCATAGAATTCAAAGCATTTTTTCCAAGACCATCATAGTGGACAAAGTCCATTACTTAATCAGGTTTACTTAACGTTCCAGCCCGGTATTACAAAACATGATTTTACTTGTCGTTCCATCCATGTCTATCTCATGAGATATAGATATTTACCCAATGATTGGAGGGATATATATTCCCCACCCATCTAATAATGAAATCATTCATACTTGTGCCACAGAATAAACATAAATCATTCATCATTACCCAAAGAATAATATGGGTTTCATAAACAACATCACATCATAAAATAATCCTTATAAAATATATGGATATCATTTCATCACAAGAAAAAAGAAACCATGTAAATAATAGAGGAATTATACTTAAAATATAAACATATCAAATAATCTAATCTTATATGGAAATTGGTTTTGATCAAACACTTGAAACGAATTCTTGAGGAAAATATCCTTTCTTCTTTAAAATCATTTTCTTTTCTTAAAATGAAGTGCAATTTTAAAAGAAAATAATTTTGATGACAATAATCATGAAATATTTTATAGGAAGCCTCATGAAAATTAGGTGTTATGGAACTGTAAAAAAATCCATTCATGCCTTATATGTTTAAAAAACATTCTCCTCGTACTTTTAATGGGAAAGTAAAAAATACCACATATGGTAAACAAAAGAATGATTCCTTCCATAACATAAAGTAAAAGTAAAATAAGGGTAAAAAAGATTATAAACATACATGGAAGAATATTCAACACTTTATGAAAATAATTTTTATGGACATGGATGAAAAATATAACCCCAGTAAATACTTACATATAAGCAATCTCAGGTAAAAATGAGATTTCAAATTTATCCCCTACCTTATATCCAATTTCTTCTGTATGTGTCCGAGACTCCTGTATAGTGGGTTTAAACATATTATTAACTTGTAACATAACCATAATAATATTTATGATACCATATATGATTCATTTATGGCTTTATATTACCCGTTCTTTTATAAATTCCATGTTAAAGAAGTGTTTTGGGTAAAATCGTTTCATTTACCGTACGTGTTTGGACTTGTTGTTCATGATATTATTTTTACTTATACCATGATTTACTTAATTCTAGAATGTAAGTAATGATTTATATATCATATATATTCAGTATATATATATAATAGATAGTTAAATGAAATGAAATACACCGTTCATAGAGGCAGTATGTCGTACCTACGCATGAACGTTGTTTTCCTTTCCTTATTGACTTGCATGGAAGTAAGTAGATGATATATATATATATATACCAAAATCCAGAAGATTTATTATTTCATATATTTCATTATTATTCATTATATATACTTTATAATCATTATTGTATGGTTAACATGGAGAATGAATCTCATCGCGTCATGGAGATGGTAATATGTGCGTATACACGAGCGATGATATCATTACCAAAATTATTGAATGGAATTGGAGTGGATGATATAATATCTCAGAATTAGTATCATGTTATAATAATAATATATAGTTATTCTTTACACCATTATACCCATCCAAGTAAGGTGGTGGTAAAAAACATATTACACCACGGCGTGGAGATGGTATTCTGTACGTACGCACACGCGGTGATTTCATTTTTCGTATGATGTATAGAAGGGGAAATAGGGTTGTTTCTTATTTATAATAACATATTAGTATATAAGTAATACTTATGTTATTACTTTATAATTAAACAAAAAAAATAAGAGGAAGTATAAGAAGAATGGAACTTGAAAGAATTGGTAGAAGAGATTACCTCTTCTTCGACGTGCTTCTTTTAAACATCCTCTTAGGGAACTAGAGTTGGTCTTTTGAAAAGACCAGAACCACTATGATACAACTAGAGAGGTTAAGAAGAGAAATTTGCAGGGTTTGTCCAAGCTTGACGGATCAAAATTTTGTAAAAAGTAGATGGAGGAGGTGCCCTTTTATAAGGGAGGAGAGGGGCACCATATGAAAAACATAAAATATTGTTAATAAATTCATATTTGATTTCTAAGGGCTCCAAAGTGACTTATTTTGAGGATAGGGTGGGCAAGGATCGAAATCCTTTTGACCAATAGGTTTTATACAAGTTTAGGTTACCATTTTAACCTTATAATTTAGATTTAACTTAATGTTAAATAATTTAACTTTTACCATGTCTTCTTGTATTCTTACATTATATGGTTAATAAACTTACTATAAACTACCAATAGAACCCAAATTGGTTCATTAATGTGATATATATTATTATATAAGTCTTTTGGCCGATCCATAGATTTTTAGGACCATTAAATCAATTAATAATATAATATTTGTTTTAAAAGCTCTTTTATGTCATTTTTGACACAATTTGCTATTTTGTTTTCTCTAAATTCATAAAAGTATTATTACTTAGACAACAATTCATCTAAAAAACCATAATATTTTATATTAACCTATAAAATTAGTTTAATTCATAAAAGTCTCAAATTACATTTATTTGGGTATTTATTATATCAATTATGTTAATATTTCATTAATAATGTAATTACTGCATTATCATTGTGTCATAAATAAATTAAATTATATAATGTCTAAAAACTATAAATATAATACCATTATGTAGGAAATATGTTTATATTTCTAATGAATATTTATAGTTTAATTTAGCTTATGTATAACCCTATATTAAAAATCTTTTAGTTATTAAACTTTGATTTTAACTCTTTTAACTCTTCTTTAAATAAAATAATAATAAGTTTCCTAATCTAATCCAAGTGGACCAAAGAGGTTTATATTTTATTCCTAAGGTTTTTTTGGTCGAATTATACTTATCCAATAGAATTGTGACATGTGTTAGGGTAATAATAATATCATTTTTACCCTTAATTACCCTATTTACTTTTAAGCGTGGCAAATAATAGTAAAAAGTTACAATTCACCAAAAACTATTTTTATCTTATTGAACCACATTTTACTCCTTGATATTTAAAATGTCTCTCAGATTTTAGAAATTCAACACATAGAAGTGGTGAAATTATGTTTTAGGTAAATTTACAAATTCTTCGAGGAGGTGGGTGAAAGACGGCAAAAAGTTCAACAAATTTTTTATATATCTAAAATTATTATAAAATGAATCCAATGAATTACATTGAACTTATATAGGTATTATGTATCTATTTTTACCTAAAATAAATTTAAATAAAATAAATAATTATTTAAATAAAAATTATGTTTTAAACTATAACTCATTGTTTTTAACTATTCATCAAAAATTGATAGTTTTTAGAAATATACAAAAAATTCACCCTAATCTAATTTTGATATTCAAAATCAAAAATTGAAGTCCATTTTGAATGATAAAATTTATAAAATTTCAAAAAGTCGGTATTACTATTCATAACGGCTAGTTTATATAATACTTTAATAACATAACTTTGTTTAGTGACACTCGGTATTGCGTACAACGCAAGCTATCGAGGAAGGTTGATCTTGCATGTAACACAAGATAAGAATTGTATTACGTATACTACAAGATAATAAAGTGTTGCGTATAGCGCAAGATAATCTTGGTGTAGTGCACAACAAAAGACATCAATGAAATTAAAACGAATAATTCTCATAAAATCCCGGGGTGTTACACCCTTTCCTCGGGATGTTGCAATCATTTTGCAATGATCTCAAAGTAAACAAGGTTGTGTATGTGAGAGAAGAATATAATGATCGGATTTGGATACATGATAGAGGGTTAAAATCCCATCATCCATAAAAAATATATTTCAATAATTGAGATATAGTTTTTGTAATATACATTGTGTTTCCTTATATGATTATTTGTTTACTAATTTATTTGTGTAATATAAATTAAATGTCCAACCACTTCTTCACATAATGACTTTTCACATTTTGATACTCCCAATATCAATAAATAATAGATTTCCAAACATTATTATGCTCCGAATGCAAAGGAATAACAATTATTTGCACATGTTGACGCTACCAATCCATATGAACAACATATTGACGATGTTTCTACTGAGGAAATGGTAAAAAGTGAACAATATATGGCCCAAAAAATAAATTAGTGTTGTAGTGTGATAGAGTTAAAAATTTATTAAGGTGAGAATTACATGAATAAAATTCAAGGTTATATAGAATGCGTGTGACAAGTATGTTAACACCAACAATTACATTTTCAATAGTTACATTCGGATCACCACTTAAATTAATGTTCTGTTTGATTTGGATACATGGAACAATGTTTTTCCAATTCTTAATGAACTAATTTTTAATCATATTAGATTACAATTATAATATAATCTATTCTAATAAAAAAATGAATTAAATGTTTATTTACTCTTAATTACCCTTGAAGAGTTAATTTATACCAGATAAATTCCAAATGAATTTTTTATTGATTCTCACTAGAAAGGATTAAAGTTGTTTTTAGAAAGTCCTTAAAAATTATCATCTTAGGGATACATAAGAGAAAAAAACCACACTCAACATAGATGTATGAATACATGATAAAACAATGTGGAATGCATTTATTATCCTTCACGAGGTGTCAAAGTTTTAGGCACATTGTGATTTCAAATAATATTTTTGACAATACAAGTATTAATCACTTTGATTAATAATTGTTAATTTATGAAACAATAAATGAGTGCTAAAAATAAGCAGTGTGAGAAAAAATAATATACCTCCACCCTAAAGAAATGTTGGGGTGTGCTAACTTGAAAAAATGGTATGTATTTTAAATCTATAGTAATACTTCTACGTGAAATGAAACAAAAACATAATTATGTTCCTTTTCATATATACAAATTCATGAATCCAAATCAAAACCCAATTCCACCCCTCTTCAAGTGTTATGGGAGGAGTATAATTTAAATAAATATGGGATACTAATATATAAAAATACTCAAAAAGTATGGAAAGCATGTGTAAGTATGAAATAATAAAAATTTATTCTCATTTAAAGCGGTATTATATAATAATGATTACTTATTTTCATGTATTGTTTTTCTATTTTAAACATAGGAATCATCATCAGCTATACTAGATGAATATCTACTATCAGTGGCCTTGAAGCAGACAAAACAATTTGGATTCTTTAGAGTTGTTTGTTTTGGAGTGTCACCGCAAACGTATTTTGAGAAAATAAATTTACACGGTGATAAAGATTAAAATATGGATTAGATATAGGGATGATTAGTTTCTCTAAAAGAAATACATAATTATTAGATTATGTTATGGGAATAAATCAAAGAGAAGAAACAACACACCAAAAATCACAACATGAAGACCCCCACCCAACCCCTACTAACTTTGAGGCAATCCATTGCCTCAAAGGTCTTCCTTACAAGCTGTAATAAATTTTTTCATATCTATTTATAAGAAGTGTGAATTGGGAATACTCTAATGCTTTCCTATGCCAATATTCTATAGGGTGATAATTATTTTGATTTATATATATCAACACTCTCTCATCACATTGTTGTGATGAGTATAGTGTACAATATCCAAAGAGATATTCTATACAACAAATATCCAAAAGGTCATGTTAGATTGAGGACTCATGTAGATCATGAGTTGACCACCGAGCTACCTATTTCACTTAATTATATAGATTTTCATATGGTGAATATTTAAATTATAACATTCTTAGTATGGTTTTTGATCTTGTAAAAATACATGTCCACAAAGATTTATTCATGTACAATTAACTTTTTATGAAATCTATATAATAATTATAGAAACAATTTTTAAATCGATGAATGTTATTACATATAGAGAAAGGGAAATGGTGAAACTAATGTTTGAATAAAAATTATCTAAAATATCAACCAATCAATCAAAAATATCATCATAATGTACCTTTACCTCATAGTTTCAGTTGAAACTACTTTTATTCTCATTACCAAAGTCAATGATCTGTTATCTTTGAAACCATATAACAAAGTCGTCCTTCTAAACTTTCCCTGTAAAATCGTGGATTTTTTTCTAAATAGAAGTCTTGTGGTGAACCTTCATTCTTGGATATATGGATAGAAAAGATGTTTTTTACGATCCATGTCCACTGAAACTATTATTTCCTTGGTGCATGAAATGGTTAATGGTATCCATAAGGTCATTAGATCTATCATTTCCATTAATCTTAATATGTATACATCCTATGATAGTGGGGAGTGGAACATTATCATTAGAGTCTTGAGCTGCATGAGATTCTGTAAACGGATGATAGATCTTTTCTTTATTTGTATCGGATATCTATGGTTAACTTTCATGGAAAAATTTATGGTTTATTCAAGGTTGTTGTGGGACTTAAGAAGGGTGAAATACTATCTCTTAGTGTCTACATTATGGTCCAATATTCCTTTAGTAGATATATGATTAATAGAAATGAAGAAGGGTGTGTCTGTTCTTTCTATTTTCGACATAACTTCACCAAGATTACCCATCTTTTCTTTATAGATGATATTACCATTCTGAGTAATAGTTGTAGTAGTTAAATTCATGAAGTCATGTGGATTATAAATTTTTACATTTAGTGGAGTGGGAATCTCATAAATCCTGGTAAGAGAAGTTTTTTTGTTTCAAGATCCTTCATGGAGAGAAGGTGTGAGATGATTTATGAGAAGCTGGGAGTTTCCAAGAGTCAATTTACAATGAATTACTTTGGATCCCTCATCTCCCTAATAATGGTATGTATTCATCACTTTGATAACCATTTTGACAAGATTTATATACATATTCATGTTTCGAAGAACTATTTTCTTTTATTCAGAGGGTGTATTACCTTGGTTAACAATGTTATTTCCTCAATCCCCATACATGTATTCTTTTCCCTAAATTTCCCTAAGATGGTAGTTCATAATATATAAAGCATCATGGTCAATTTTATCTAGGACACACAAGAGAAAGGTCTATACCATTGGGATTTGAGGAATAGTTTGACTCGTGAGGTGGGTGAGGGTGGCATCAATCTTAGAAGTGTAGAGGACACCACGAATCTCATTCAGGATAAAATAGCTTCGGATTTTATGGATGGTCGCTAGTTATGGGGCAACATTACAACTATGAAATATGGGAGAGACTTAGTTGTCTTAGTAGGTCACTACTTCAAGCATTGGGATGCTACATTTCGGCACATTCATACTCCTCATTAGAACTCACGGTGGATTTTGGAGTGCATAGGGATAAAATTATGGAATGATAACTATGTGGGAAGATCATTGGGATTTCTAGGTTTTCCAACCCGATACATTTCCTTTTCTCACAATAGTAATTTCCCCACATTCATTCAATATGTTATCAACCCTTTGCTGTTGTATTTTTTCTATGCCATAACGATTTCTACTAACCCAGATAGGATTGTGTACATTGACTATCCTACTGGTTTTTTCTCGTCAAAGGATTTACATCAATTTATTCATATTAATAGGGTCCATGATCCCTAGGGGAAGATTTTGTGGTGAATGTTTCCTCTTGTTAAACTAAATTTTCTTTTCGGGCATCTACATAACCATGATATCTCTACAGATAAGGGAGTGTAAAAAAGGGATTTTCCGTCGTGTATAAGTGCACCTACAATCATGGTCCTAGAAAAGATTCATCCCTATATTTATTGTTTTAAGGGGATTGTGAAGCCTTAATCTGGAGGGATTTTAGTGGACTAACGGGAATAGATATCCAGGTTCTTTCCAGTGAAGGTGTTCATCATTCATGGTTTCTTGGATTTGAAGAAAATATACATGAACACAAATAAAGAGTGATGTTGATTTTATGTAGGTGATTGGGGGATCTGGAAGGTTTGCAACAAGGCCAGTCATGATGGAGTTTCTAGTTTTTAGACGGATATGAAAACTTGGTCTAGAATTCTTATGGTGGATCTCATTTGGTTATTAATTAAGTGGGAGTCATCTCCTTCGTTATAGAGGCTCATGTGTGTTACGGAAATTATATGAAGTTCTTGAGTGGCTTAACATGGTAAATGGGTTAGTTTCAACCCCCCTCAAATAGGCCATAAATTGAATGTAAATGGATCATGCATTGAGTGATACATGTGGGTATGGGGGTTTGTTTGGGATCAATATGGCTTAGTTGTTTTTGCTTTTAATTTATTCCATGGATAGGTAGACTCTCTCCGCATGGAATCGATGTCCTTGCTTAAAAAGTGGTAGTTGTGCTCTGTTTCTCGTATAAATCTTAAATGGGTAGAGATAAACTCTTCTATTTTTCACAGGTCCATACAGGAAGAGATTAACATCCCTTGGGATATTATTTACCTGATTTTTAAGTGAATAAGTTTTCTTTCCATTGAAACCATCCATACCCATATTTGGAGAGATGGTAATATAGTCATGGATTACTCGACTTCAAGAGGCACCCCAGTTAACCCTTGTATAATTTATAATATTATTTGATCCATTCTTACAGTGTGTGTTAATCTTTCTTGACCAGATACCCTCATCCATCATTATTTTTGGCCTCTTTACATTTTTTGGGCTTGGACCATCTCTTTTTTAGTAAAATCTCTTAATTTTGGATGAAAAAATTATAGTTACAAATATTCATATATTTTTTAGGTGTATATATATGTACTATTTTACGGGAAACCCCTATGAATAAAACATTAGACTCATTAGTCCTCACATCACTTCTATACAATAATTATCATTGGGACCAAATGAATATTTAGTAATATTGGATAAACTATATGTAATATTTGAAAAAAAACATAAAAATAAAAAACTCTTATTAATACCCATGATGCAAGGGTAAAACTCTAAAATTTAATCATATCAAATATATTATCATTCCTTTCATTAATTATTCATTTTTAATTTTTAGGCATAATTGGTTACATATTTCATCCAATTTAGATACTCCAAATATTTTCTAGGGATTTAAAGCTTGGATACCCAACAAATGGACCACACATGATGATGTTTATCAATTTTTGATACACTAAATGAAATATTTTACAAAAAATATTAAAAAATTACATCTTATATTATATTTTAATGAAAATTATGTTATGATAGGTTGGTGTTTAAATATCATAAAAATCATTGCTTGGGGACAATCCATGAAAACAATAATCCTATCAAATTATAAAACTAAGTATGTATTAGGGTATAAATAAGGCTACTTCACCATCAAAACAAATAACAAAACAAATTACTTGTTTTTATGAATGTTTCTGTAATGCATGAAACAAAATAATAGAAATAATTTTGGATATTTTATTTAAAAATTTATGAAATATGTCATATTCCACCAACAAACTATCATCCACAAAGAGGTATTTTTGATGATAATGATAATTTATTTTAAAATATTTATTAATTGTATATTTAAATTTTTCTATTACTACCAGAACTATCAATATTCCTTGTATTCAAAAGATGGAAATGTTTTTTAGAAACAAATATGAAGAATAAATGTTGTTGGAATATATATAGACATCATAAAGTGGTGTATTACTTCTACTTATATAGTTAATTTTCTCATCATTTTCTCTTATATTTTTTAGTTGATTTACATTTCATTTTTATTAGATACTTATTTTTTTAATTTCATTATAAAAACACATGTCACATACTCAAAATTGAGAAAACTCAGTCATATTGTTTTGATAATTTAGTAAAATGAACCATAAGTTATTTATGATATGTAAGAATCAGTTAAACATCAATATGATTAATAATGTTCCCAGTGTGAACAATAGCGTGTTCTTTTAGTTTAAAATTATCATTTTAGTTCAAAATATGTATCATTCACTACAAATAATTAAAACATAATCAGATTATCTTTACACATTAGTAAAATTATCCATATCCCATTTTCATATATAGTATTTATCCTCGCCTCAATCTGATACATGGTGTGTTTGGTATAACTCAAATTCTGTGTTATCATTCTAAAATTGACAATTTAGTTAAAAACATGTTTCCCTCCATGAAAACTAAGAAAACCTGTTCAAATTGTATTCATAATTTAGTAAAGTGATTCATCATTCATTTTTGGTATGTAGAACTTAGTCTCTTGTTAAATAGACACATAATGTGAATGATATGACTGAAAGTGTGAGTTTTTAGTTTAAATTTCCATTTTAGAAAAAAAAGATATATGACATACTCAAAACCAAGAAAAATTGTTGTGATTATTTTTATACTTTAGAAAAACTACCCTTCTGTCATTTTTGATGTGTATGAATCAACTTTACATTAACATGATACACAATGTGACTGATATGAATCCAAGGGTGTTTTTTATTTAAAATTGAAAATTAAGTTCAAAACACACATCACATACTCAAAATAGATCAAGCTCATTTTTATTATTTTTATACATTGTAAAAATGATCCACAATACCTTTTTTATGTATAATAATCAGTTTCACATCAATTTGATACATGGTGAGCCCCATATGTCTCAATATCTACGTTATTAGTCTAAAATTGACATTTTTATAGAAAAAATGTGTCAGTAACTGAAAACTATGAAATTGAACTTCCATTGTCTTGATACATTAGAAAAACGCTTCATAAGTAATTTGTGATGTATAGGAATCAATATCACAACATATCGATACACGATGAGACTGTTATGACTCAAATTACATGTTTTTAGTATAAATTTACATTTTAGTAAAAAAGACATGTGATATACTCAAAATTTAGAAAAACAATAAGATTATTTAAATCTTTTATTCAATGATCCTTAAGTCATTATTGATGTATATGAATCAACTACATGTTAATCTGATTCATAGTGTGGCCAATCTGACTCTAAGTGTGTGTTTTTATTTTAAATTTACAATTTAGTTCAAAACACACATCACATACTCAAAACCAAGTGAACATATTCATGTTGTCTTTTATAATTTAGGAAAGATATCCATAACTCATTTTTTTATGTGTAGAAATCATACACACCTCAATCTGATACATGATGTTCCTGGTATGACTCAAACTGTATGTTATCAATTTAAAATTGATATTTTAGTTCAAAATGTGTGTCACTCAGTGTAGACTAAGGAAACATGCTCATATTGTCTTTATACTTTATGAAAATGATTAATAATTAAATTTTTATGTGTATGTATCTTTATCATATTAAACTAACACACAATGTCACCAAAATTAATTAATATGTGTGTTTTTAGTTTAAATTGTCATCTTTGTAAAAAAAGACATGTGATTTAAACAAAACCGAGTAAACACGTTCATATTATTTTAATAATTTAGGAAAATAATCCTTAATTTATTTTGCAATTGTTGGAATTAGGTGAATATCAATCTGATTCATGATGTGACATGTATGACTACAAGTGTGTGTTTTTATTTAAATTCTACATTTTAGTTCAAAACACACATCGCACAGTCAAAATTGAGAAACTTCATTTGGATTATTTTAATGAATTAAAATAAAAACCCATAATTGATTTGGGACATGAATGAAACAGTAATACCTCAATTCAATACACATTATACCTTGTATGACTCAAGGTGTATGTTATCATTTAAAAATTTCCATTTTAGTTCAGAATGATTTTCACTTACTGAAAACCAAGAAAATTCAATTGGATTATCTTAGTAAATTATAAAAATGATTCATATGTCATTTTTGATGTCTAGAAACCATTCTTATGGAAAACCGGCACACGATGTGACTGATATGACTCAAAGTGCATGTTTTTTGTTTAAATTGCCAATTTTGTAAAAAAGATACATGACATACTCAAAATCAATCAAACATATGAATATTTTTTGATATTTTTTTAAATTAATCCTCAAGTAATATATGGTGTGTAAGAATCAACCACACATCAATCCAATGCATAGTGTGACTAGTATGACTCCAAGTATGTGTTTATATTTAAAATTTAAATTTTAGTTCAGAACACACATCACATACTCAAAACCAAGAAAACACATTTGTATTGTTTTGATACTTTAAAACAATGATCCATAAATCACTTTTGATTTGTAGGAATCATTTACACCTCAATCTGATACATAGTGTGTCTGATATGACTTGAAGTGTATGTTTTGAGTTTAAAATTAACAGTTTAGTTTAAAACACACTTCGCATACTCAAAACCAAAAAAAAACATATTCTAATATTTTTTATATTTTAGAAAAAATATTCATAAGTCAATACTCGCTTATAGGGATAAACCTCACCTCAATCGAATACATGGTGTTCTTGGTATGACTCGATGTGTATGTTTATAGTTCAAAATTGACACTTTAGTTAAAAAACACATCACATACTCAAAATTGAGAAAAAGCATTTGACTTGTTTTCATAATTTTTGGAAATTATCCATAAGTAATTTTTTATGTATAGGAACTAGTCACACCTCAATCTGATACACGGTGTGACCGGTAGGACACGATATGTGTGATTTTAGGTTAAAATGACAATTTATTAACATATTATTTCATATTTATGTTTAATTTATTTATTTATAGTGTTAGTAACATAATAATTGTTTTCTTATATAGATTCACTCATTGCCTGGAGCTGGGGCGGTTATTTTAGTAACTAATAGCATGATCAGGCTCCTCTGAAAGTGGGTCAGGGACCAAAGACAGTGAATTATTGATTTTTTTAAATGCTTGTGAAAAATATTACTTATCAATATAATTTTACAATTAAATAAATTTTAAATGTCTATAAAATATATTTTTTATTGTTTTTTATTGCCTTTTTTTTAATTTAATTTCAAATGAATTATCTATTTTGTGTTGTAGTGTGTTATAATTTTAGTAGAATACTCTAATAGCATGGATTTTATTCATGCTAGTTTAGCGCTAAAAATGACCCCCTTTATCAGTGATTTTGTAATCATTGATAAAGTGATATTTTTTCAATTATATTTTAGTGCTGATAAAATATATAATATTTTAAAGGAGATTACAATATAAATTATATTTTAGGTATGATAAAATCATTTTTGTGTGCTATTAAATAGTAGATCTATAGCGGTGCTTTCTGTGAAATTATGTTCTGAGATTATTTTGGAGGTAGAATCTTTAGAGGATAAATAAATTCATGTGATAGTTGGTCATTGTCAACATGACATTGTGTTTTGATCTTCCCAATTCAAAATATCTAGTTGTTTTATTTTATTGATAATAAAAAGAATTTCTGTTGGGTAGGATGTAAATGCCAGATTTTTTTCTCAAGTGAGAATTAGATCAATTTTGAGTTTCAGAGCCCTAGGACCTATCCAAAGTTAAAATGGAAAATTTAGATTCCCTCATCCAAAGTATATGATGTATTCATTAATTTAAAGTCATTATGATTACCATTGGGATGAATCCGTGTGGAATTTTGAGTATAGAAGGGACTTGAAAAAATATATTAAGTATAAAAATATTATGTTTAACTCATACTCATGTATTTTTTATTAAATTCTAATGAATTTTGAATGGATTGTTATGTGGGAAAACTAACACCATGGATGAGTCTAAAAGGGGGTTTTACCCTAGATATAGTATAACATTTGTGCATATTAAAATCCTTGGGCATTTACCATCATGGGGAACTCATTAATTAATTTAACTTATTTAAGAAATTAGTTAATGGTTATAATTATGGGATAACCATGAGGAATTATATATATACATATAGTGTTATTATATAGCCTCTAAAGGGTTATTATCTTTTTCCCTTGACATAAACCTAGAGATATTAGGAGGATAATGATGGTTCTTGATGGTGATAATGATTGATCAGAGGAATGAACCTGGTCTGTATTGACATTGAAACCATGGAAGTGTAATGGATTGAGGGAAGACTATTTTTTCAGTAGCTAAGACTTTTCCTTTTTAACTATTTCTCAATTATTTGGGATTTATAAATTTTATTTTTTTAATGAATCTTTATTTTTAATTAATGAAATGTGGTTTATTAATCATCAATAATATTCACTACTATAGAAGTGGATTTTAAAAACATTATAAAAAATCATTATCAGTGCTAAAAAATGTTTTTGATCAAATTACTATTACAAGTGGACAACATTTATCAGCACTAAAAAAGTGATGATAAAGGGATCCCTTTATGATCGATTCTTTTAGCGCTGATAAAGGTTATACTGATATAGTATGTTGTAAACATTATAGCCTAGTACAGCAGCAAATACACCTATATATGGAACATTAATAATTTAATTGAAATAAAAATGACATCGCAAATAAAATAAAAAACACTATATTATAGACATTTCAAATAGTGTTTTGTATAATTACATTAGGAAGAACTATCAGAAACATCCAAAAACATCAATTGTTTCATTGTCTTTGGCACCAACCCCCCCTCAAATATTCCGGATCCTAGTGTCATTTATCCAACAAACTATCCCATGTTGAGAAAAATAATCCACATATATATAAAAACAATAATTATGTTTATAATACTATAACGAAATAAATTTATCATAAATATGAAACAATACATTAGAAAATTATTGATTTTAAATAAAAAACACACTTTGAATATACCGGTCACATTGTATGTCAGATTGATGTATGGATCATTCCTACACATCATAAATAACTTAAGGATAATTTTCTTAATGTATCAAAACAATATGAATGTATTTTTTGGTTTTGAGTATGACATGTGTCTTTTTTACTAAAATTTCAATTTAATCTTAAAACATGAACTTTGAGTCATACTAGACACATCGTGTGTCTGTTTAATGTGAGTATGATACATACACGTCAGAAATGAATTATGAATCATTTTCTTAATGTTTCAAGACAATGAGATCATGTTTTCTCTATTTTTAATGAGTGACATGTGTTTTGAAATAAATTGTTAATTTTAAATAGATAAGAGACACTTTGAGTCATAACGAGTACACCGTGTATATTATTTAGGTGAAGTTAATTCCTACACATCATAAATGAATTATGGATCATTTTAATAATGTATCAAAACAATAAAAATATTTTTTCTTTGTTTTGAGTATGTTGTGTGTGTATTAAACTAAAACGTTAATTTAAAATAAAAAGACGGAATTGGAGACATACTAGTTACACCATGTGTTAGATTGATGTGAGGATGATTCCTATATGTCAAAATAGATATAATAATCATTTTCATAAAGTATCAAGATAATTTTATTTTTTTATCTTATTTTTTAGTATGTAATGTGTCTTTTTTACAAAAATGCTGATTTAAACTGGAAACACACACTTTGAGTCATTCTGGTCAGTTTGTAAGCCAGTTTTACATCATTGTAATTCCTATATTTCATAAATGGATTATGAATCATTATCCTAAATTATGAAGGAGATATGAGCATGTTTTCTCAATTTTAAGTGAGTGACACCTGTTTTGAACTAAATAGTCAATTTTAAATTGAAAATATACACTTTGAGTAATACCGGGAACAACCTATATCAAATTGAGATACGGATAGTTCCTACACATCACATATAACTTATGGACCAGTTTCCTAAACTAATAAAATAATATAAATGAGTTTTCTTAGTTTTAAGTATGTGATGTGTGTGTTGAACTGAAAGATAAATTTTACATAAAAGGACACACTTGGAGTCATACATGACACACCATAAATCATACTTACTTGTAGATGATTCTTATACATCACAAATGAATTATATAGTTTTTACCTAAATTATCAATAAAATATGAATGTGTTTTATCAATTTTTATTATGTAACATGTATTTTTTACTAAAATTCCATTTTAAACTGAAAACAGACACTTTGAGTCATACCGATCACATCATGTGTCAGTTTGATGTGAGGCTGATTCCTACACGTCAAATATGAAATATAAATCATTTTGAAAAAGTATCATGACAATACAAATGTATTTTCTTATTTTTTAGTGAGTGACACACATTTTGAACAAAATTTTTAATTTTAAAATGATAAGAGACACTTTGAGTCGTATCGGGTACACTGTGTATCATATTGAGGTGTGGCTAATTCCTACATGCCAAAAATTACATATAGATTTGTTTCCTAATGTATTAAAAATATGAATGTTTTTTCTTGGTTCTCAGTATGTGATGTGTGTTTTGATCTAAAATATCAATTTTAAATAATAAAAAAAACTTGGATTCATATGAGTCACAATGTGTGTCAGATTGATGTGTGGATGATTTATACACATCAAAAATGAATTAAGGATCATTTTACTAATGCATTAATACATTATGAATTCATTTTCTTAGTTATGAGTATGTGATGTGTCTTTTTTAATAAAATGTCGATTTAAAATGAAAACAAACACTTTGAGTCATATCAGTCGCATCATGTGTGAGTTTTATGTGAGACTAATTCCTACACATTAAAAATGGATTATGAATTAAGTTCCTAAATATCAAGAAAATATGACCATTTTTTCTCTATTTTCAGTGAGTGATACACGTTTTGAAATAAATTATTAATTTTAAACTGTTAATGGACCCGTGGAGTCATATCAAGCACAATGTGAATTGGATTAAGGTGATGATTATTTCTATACATCAAAAATGACTTACAAATCATTTTTTGAAAGTATCAAAACCATATGAAAGTTTTTTATTAGTATTGAGTTTGGGATATCCATATTGAACTAAAAATTTAATTTTTAAATAAAAAGATATACATTGAATCATACCATTCACATCATGCATCATATTGACATGCAGTTGATTTTTACACAACAAAAATGACTCAATGGTCTTTTTTTGTAAAGTATGAAGACAATCACAATTTAATTTCTTAGTTTTGAGTATTTCTTGAGTTTGTTTTACTAAAATGTCAATTTAAATTGAAAACATAATCTTTGAGTCATTTTAGCCACATCGTATTTTAGTTTGACGTGAGATTGATTCCCACATGTCACAAATGACTTATGAATTATATTTCCCCAAATTATCAATATAATATGAGAATTTTTCCTTTTTTTCATTAAGTAATACATATTTTGAACTAAATTGTTAATTCTAAACGGATAATAGACACTTTGAGTTATACTGGCTATACGATGTATTAGATTTTGGTGAAGTTAATTCAAATACATCAAGATTGACTTATGAATCATTTTCCTAAAGTATTAAAATAATCTGGGTCTTTTTCCTGGTTTTAAGATTATCTCATTCCTTTTTACTAAAATGTCAATTTAAATAGAAAACACACACTTTTAGTCATATCGATCACATCGAGTGTTGGTTTGATGTGAGACTAATTCTTACATGTAACAAATGAATTATAAATTGTTTCTTGAAAGTATCAAAAAAATTAAGGAATGTTTTCTCAGTTTTTAGTTAGTGAAACATGTTTTGAACTAAATTTTCAATTTTAAACTCATAACACACACATTGAGAAATATCAAGAACATTGGGTATCAAATTTAGGTGCAGATAATTCATGCACGTCACAAATTATTTTTGAATCATTTTCCTAATGTATCAAAAAAATATGAATTTTATTTCTCATTTTTGATTATATGATGTGTGTTTTGATAAAAAAATGTCATTTTTATACTGAAAACAGGCACATTGAGACATATCGAACGCACTGTGTTATGGATTAAAGTGTGGTTTCTTCTTACATATCAAAAATGACTTATGGAAAACTTTATTGAATATCAAAGTAGTTTGAATGTGTTTTCTCAGTTTTGAGTGTGTGATGTGTATTATGAACAAAATATTTAATTATAAAGTAATAACATCCACTTCTATTCATACCGAGCACATTTTGTATCATATTAAGGTGCAGCTAACTGAGGTGTCGATGAATCCCTCACGAGAACAAGCAAATTAAAACACGTTATTAGCTATATCATATTAGTAACATCGTATATTGTATTGAGGTACGGCTGATTTCTACATGTCACAAATGACATATGAATCATTTTCCTAAAGTATCAAAACAATATGAATGAGATTTCTCAATTTTGAGTATTTAATGTTTTTTTGAACTAAAATTTCAATTTTAAACTAATAACACAAGCTTTGAGTCATAATGGGCCTACAATGTATTGTATTGAGTTATGGTTGGTTCCTACAAATCAAACCACATATTTTTATTTTTAAATTTATTTAAACTTTGGGTTTGTCTAAAAATATTTTTTTTGATAACCTAAAATGTTTAATTAATTATATAATAAAAATAAAATTGCATCATATTGAGTGAATCATCTTCATTGAGTGTATAATAATAGTATATGAGTACATAATGAGTGTATAATCCTTCTCCACGACTTATAATAAAATTAAAAAAATATGTATTTGATCAAAGTGATGAGAAAATTTAATAAAAAATAGATAAAATAATGAGAATATTCACTAAATAAGTAGTAGGAAGTCACCTCTTCATGATGTCTATATAAAATCTAACACCATGTATTTTGCCCATTCATTTCTAGAAAAATCTATTTCCACTTTTGAATATGAGGACTATCAAAGGTCCTATGAGAACTAGAAAAATATAAATAATAAATTTTTAGTAAATATTTTAAATGAAATTGTAATTATCATCGAAGATACCTCTTCGGGACTTCTAGTTTGTTGATGTAATATGATATAATTCGTAAATTTTCAAAAATAGTAACCATAATCTTTATAATGGGATTGTTCTATGAACTGTAGAAATATTAATAAAAATAATTAATTTGTTTTGATATTTGTTTTCACATTGTATTTTTATTATATAAACCCTAATATTTCCCATTTTTATAACTTGGTTGTATTTTTGTGCTCATGAATTATCCTTATGAAATGATTTAGTTGAGATTTAAAGACCTCTATATCATAACAAAATTTTCATTAAAACATAATATAAAATGTATAAATTGATTTTTATTTTTAATAATTTTCTTTTAGTGTATTAAAATTTGATAAATGTTTTAATGCTTGGTTGGTTTTTTGGGTATCCATGCATTGAATCTAGAAAATAAATCATTAGAGAATCAAAATTTATTGAAATCGTAACCAATACTTCCTAAAAAAGGAATAAGTAATTAAATTAATGATAATATATTTGAAATTATTAAATTACAGAGTTTTACCTCTACATCATGGGTATTATAACGATTTTATCATCTATAAATTTTCATTCAAACAGTATGGACAATTTGTCCACTATGAGTTCATATTTCTTAGGTTCTAATGTGAATAGTTTTGTTTAAGTGATATGAGGACTAATGACTCGAAATTTATGTTCACTAGGTATTCACATCAAATATAATTGGTATATACACTAGAAATAATTATGAATAGTATTTAGTCATAGTTAACATATTAGATCAGCTATTGGAAAAACAAATCATGAATAAAAACCACATATATTCATTTATAACTAAGACTCCTAGCCATTTATTCTTGAGGAATTCATTTACATTATCAAGACCAATAAAGTTTGTAATAGCCTCTTTGTACATCTGTTCTTCAAATTGAATTGTTGTTGTATCACCACTTGCTAATGTTTTATTTAAATGAACTTTTAATGTTAGTAAATGCAGAATTTTAAATGGTTTGGTAAAGGTACTCTATGATTATATTTTTGATTGGTTGGTCCATCATTTAGATTATTTTGATTTTACCTTCCATTACACCCCCTTTTCCATTTCCATATGTAATAAAATTCATCGATTCAATCATTTTTAAATATTTTTTAAATATTTTTTATTATATAATAAATTATAAATGGATACCTCATTGTCTACATATATTTTTAGATGATCTAACATCCATGATATGAACGTTCCAATAGATTTCTCAGCCGTATAAATATATGAATCATCACGTTAAATAGGTTTCTTAACACATGCATTGTAATCATCATTAATACTCAATCTCACATGAAAAAATGGAATTTCTTTGTTGTGTAGAATATCTCCTTGGATATTGTACATGGTACCCCTCACAAAAAGGGTATGGGTTGGTGTTGATATATATAAATCCCAATCATTTTCACCCTATAGAACATCAGTACAAGAAATGTATCAATGTCTTCCTAATTAATATTTCACAAAAACAATTATGAAAATATTGATTACCACTTCTAATATAGCTCTTTGAGGGGAATACTTCACCTCAAAGCTGGTGGGGGTGGGGGATCTTCACATAGTGGTTGTTCTTATGTTTTTTATTATATTTTATTCTTTTAGATAAAATTTTATAAAAAAATATAACTACCAATTATTTTTTTATTCTAAATAATCTAATCATGTATGCTAATCATCCATTTTATTAATTTTATCCCTTAATTTATTTCTTTTATCAAAATATGTTTGGGGTGACACCCCAAAACCCACACCTCTGACACGGCCATACCATTTTGGCCGCTTCAAGGCCACTGATAGTAGTTGTTCATCAGGTAAAGATAATGATTATTTTTATGTCTAAGTAGGAATAATATATAGTAAAATAATTAATAATTATTATGTAATACCAATTTAAACAAAATTATTATTATTTTATACTTACACATTCTTCCTACACTTTTTCTGTGTGTTCATATTTTTATATCTTGTATTTATTTATAAATGCCTCCTTCCATAGCACATGATATGGGATAGAAGTGGCTTTAGATTTTGATTCATCAATCTGCATAAACAAAAAGTAACATAATTATGTTTTTTTAATTTCATATAAAAACATTACGGAAGATTTAAAATACATTTCATTTTTTCAAGTGAATAATCCTCCATCCTTGCTTTATGGTAGGGGTATATTGTATTCACTTCTCATTTATAATTTTTATCATTAATTTTTTGATTCATAAATTAATAATTCTTAATCAATGTAATTAATACATGTATTTTCAAACAATATATTATCAATCACAATGTACATGAAAATATGTATAATCACAACGACTAATAGATGAATCCCAGGATTGTTAGTTTATCAGGTGTGCATACATCTATAGTGGCTACACGTTTCTTTTCTATTCATTATATTTGACATTATAATTTATAAGAATTGTATGAAATCATATATTAACCTTTCCAGTGATAATTAATATTAAATTAATTCGGGATTCATCTACTATAAATGCACTCTTCACGAGATAATTAAGTGTAAATAAACGTTTTATTTTTTATTTTTTAGTGAAATAAAGAAATTATATCCGAATGATACCCTGATCTATTCCCAAATTAGTTTCGTAAGCATGAGCATAACATTGTACCATGAATCTACATCAAATAGAATACAGATGTGAGTGGTGAGCCCAATGTAAATACTAGACATGTACTTGTTAGGGATAATATTCTAGCTATGTGAATTATATACAACCTTGAATTTGATTCCATTGTTTCTCATCATAAATTTTTTACTAAATCTATCTACATATGATGCTCCTAATTTTTTTGTGACACATGTTGTTCACTGTCAACCATCACCCCATCTTCAACATACTTGGTTTGTTTTTTCTTATGGATTTGTGGCATCATCATGTGAAAAAGGTTATTGTTCCTTTGTATTGGGAGTACTAACAAGTTTATAAAACCGTTGTTCCTCAGGATTGGGAGAATTATCTTATACAGAAGTCATTATCTTCAATATTTATTGAACATTTTATTTACACTATGTAAATGCAATAGTGAATAGATAATAAAATGAGGAAACCGTATCTATATTACAAAAAAATTATAACTTAATTATTGAACTCTCTTTTTTAAAGGGTAAATGGATTTTACCCTTCTATCGAGTATCCAAATCACTTTATTGTGGTCTCCTACAAAATAAAAGAACACTCAATATTGGGAACTCTATAATATTATTGTGACATATCAATTAAAGGTTCACTCTTATTTGAATTTACATTTGACCCTTTAGTGGTTTTGGTTGATAAAATAACTATTTACCACATTTAGTTTGTAGGATCCAAAACATAAAATACTTGTACTGCCTACGATTATATTATAAATGGTTCATCTTTATACACTTAATAAAATATACTTTCATGAAAACCAATTCTTCAATTTTAAATGAACCCCTATTATCAACCCACTTTAATTGAAAATCCACACATAGAATTTTTTATAATCCAAATCTAATATTTGTTTGATGATGACAAAGTATGAAAAATTAACCTAAATGTTATTTCTTTCCTTGGTTCTAGAAACATGATTCACTTAAACCACAAGTGTAACTCCAATATTTTTCATAGTACTTAATACATCATGTTCATTTTTATAGAATGTATAACCATTGATTAAAAAACAATTATAAGATAATAAACAGAAAATCGGTCTACTATATAGCCATCAAAGTCATTCCGAAATTATATCTGGATTTTTTGTTGACTCTTTAAAAATATGATCCCCAAACCATCCTATAAACTGTTCATTATGTGTACTTGATATACAAATTTCAACCCTTGATGGATTAAATTTACTAAGAATTACTTTTTTGGTTTCAATATAGGGAGAAACCTTTAAATTATTATAAAAAATGTAAATGTGGGACTACTCCCACTCTATAATAGTAATTGTGACAACATCTATTTCAGAAATTCCTTTAACCACAAGTCACCTGGTGTGATGATATTTCAGTAGACCAAAGCTTTCTACATTAGACAAGTATTTAATATAGAATTCAACAGCTTCTTTGAAAACATATTTATATGAAATAAAACCTTCTGAATAAAAAACAGATATCTTACATACCCTTTCAAAATTTTTATATACAATTCAATGGGGCACATCCATCTATAATGTAGAGTACCATATTTTTAAATCTATCTTACCAAGTGACCATCATATCAAAGAATAAATTCTAGAAGAACATATCCAATTCACATAATATGATAGCAATTTATTTTTTCCATTGTTGAAAATTTCACTGGGTTTATAACATTGTTAAATATATCTCTGAAAAAGAAATAATTTTTTTTAATATATGGTGTAAATTCAGGGGAAAAATGTAATGTAAATCTACATGCATTAGATCTTGCATAAAAACAGGACATCCATTGTATTTTATACCCTTTAATGTTAAATTAGTTATCGAGACAATATTCTTGATATTTAATGAATATGCATATGGAACCTTTACATCATTGAAGAATCTGAAAAACTAATATCAATCTTTCTTCAAAAGAGTATAAATAACTAGAGGAATAAAAGTGAATTTTTCACTCTTCACTAGCACCAAACCTTATTATATTCCCACGTAAATCATTTCCAACCTATCCTTAAATCCTTCATTCTATTTTTCAGTTACATTTAGAAACTTTCCAAAGAAACTACCATATATATATTTTTTCATCATGAATTACATCAATAAAATGTCAAACGTAAAAAAAATCTAGTATAGTGATTCACAAAAAAATCTTTCTTCCAAATGGTTTTTGAAAGGTTTTTTGAAAAAGGTTTACCAATAGAAGTTTCTATAAATTATACTTTCTCAAATATTTTATCACTGGTTAGTGGAGATGGTGTTTTATATTATTCTGAACTCCCATCAAATGATGTTTTCCAAGATGGGTACTTATATCACTGTGTGAAAAACTATGATGTCTTAGAAACATAGTCTTCAATGAATGTTTCTACCAAATTGATTGTGTACCATGTTTAAAAATTGTCCACCCTTGAGTTCCTTTAATGTTATATCCTAACAAAATTTCCTTAAGTAGGAAAGTCATTTATCATCCCATGTAACATGGCTATTATTGTAAAATATTCATTTCGGTAATCATCATACTACATAACAACTGAATCCCATAATAATTTTAATTATTTTATAATTGGCTCCAAATAAACATCAATGCCATTACCTTTTTTTGGTCCTAATATAAGTATAGAAAACATAATGTATTTTCATTTCATATATCACTATGGTGGAATGTTATCATTTACCAATATAATTGTCTATGAAATATGAGTTATCCTTTGAAAACCAAAAGGATTCACTCCATCTATAGATAATTAAATAAGAAGGTTTATCAGTACATTTACAAATTTATGATGCTTGTGATCAATTCTCTTCTTTTAGGGAGATTCTTTTAGGTGATGAAGTTTCTTATCTGTATTTATTATACCTGAATTCCCTATCAATTTCCTTATAGTATCCTTACTTCTATATAGGAACCTAAGCCATGGAATTATTGGGAAGAACCATAAAACATTCCTTCCATCAAATTAAACTTTCTTGAAATAATAAACACCGCACTTTGGTCATTTTTATGTTATTTTTGGTCCTTGAGAAACAATATATGGTTAATTGAACTGGTTTGTATTCTTTCAGACATCATACCCATTGAACATTGTATTTGTTTAGCATCATATGTCGACAAGGAAGCTCATTATCTTCTTGGAGAAAATCATTCAATAGATTAATTAGTCCAGTAAAACTAGTTTCCTTCTATTCTTTTCTATATTTTAAATTAGACAAGTTTAGTATGGCTGGAAATGTTGTATATTTTGTAGAATCAGCTTATAATGGCATCTTTTCACAACTCCTTAACATATAAAACAATTTTGGATAATCATGAATATCATCTTCAACTAACATTGTCATTTCCTCAATTCAATCTTTATCATCATTCACACTTATAATCACATCCTTGATATAGTCTTCATCATTTTATACACTTTTAATAATATAATATGATCCATAAAAATGTAGTGTTATCCAGTCACTAGCTACATTCAGTTTTTCATAATGTTTAGTCCAACATTTATAACATAGATCTATTCTATGACAGATAATGTGTTCTTCCAACTCCTATGGACTAATTAGTCTTGAATAGAAATAGTGTAAACATGGAAAAGGGATTTGAGAAGGATCATATGCATGATATTTTTCAAAGTTGATGAACTATTTTGCCCCATCCTCATAATCTATTGTCATATGATTGGTCTCTATCCATTTTTGATTCATATCCATCATATTTTATTTATTAATATTAATATTTAATAAAATAAATAAATATATAGAAATTCTGAGCTTGTAAAGGTCATTCTTACAGAATTATTTATGCTATATAAATTCATTTTTCTAAGATAACAATAGTTTAAAGATGGGTATTCAGATTGTTTTATAGTGATGTAAATCAATAAAGGAAATTAATGTGTGATATCTATAAAGTTACAAAGAATCTAATTAAATTTGCATATATTAAAATACACAAAGATCTAGTGCATGATTAATTTTATGATATCACATATGATTTAATAGATAGATAACATCCAGAAAAAGAAGTGAGAAAATTAAATAAATAAGTATTTGAACAATTAAATAATCCTCATCATCATCACAGGGACTTAAAAAATTAAACAACCTTTTATAAAACGTCAACTAAAAGTAAAAAAAGTCAACTATGTAATTTTAATTGGAATGGACCATCAGTTTTTTAAAATAACATTTAGAGAAAGATATTTTTAATAACAATGTTTAAAAATCATGTTCAATATATAGAATTTGAGTTCCTAAACCACCTTTTTTCCATACCCATATAAGCATTTAAAAATATAGATACCACTCATTCCATTTCATATATTCACACATAATTTTGCTAATATAAGCAATAATGTATCTATATTTATATCTATATAGTCTTAATTTAAATATTTTATTAATAAGTAATGAAAAAAATATTCTTCAACATAGTAAATCACTATATAAGACAAAAATCATTAACATGAACTATAAAATCCTTTGATCCTGCATCAAGAACCTTTAAATGAATTCATGTACCATAAATTTTTATAAAATGAAGAACAATATCAAGAAGGTATTCCAGTGTTAAATACTCAACATATAGGGTAGAAGGTTAGAGTTTAAAAACTATGGAGGAGTCAAGCATCACAATGCACATTGTGTTGGATTGATTTTGTTAGCTATGTTGGAATTTAAGGAATGAAATTTATTATGTTGACATAGTCTTACTACAGTGGTGGTAATGTATGATTTTTTGGGTTGTGGTATAATAAAAACTTATTATGGAATTTAAGAAATTTATTCCACCTATGTTCTTATTATATAATAACCTTAAGTTCTTTTGTATATGATAGTTCATTCTACATCCATAATACATGTGCATAACCCATGTGTTCATGCCATATCACATATGTAAAATATATAACCAATCAGTATCCACATATATATATATATATGAATGCTAAAAAATTTTAAAAAATATTAAAAAAATATAAAAACTTATTAATTCCATAGTAAGATTAAATTATTAATTATAAACTGAAAATAAAAAACAAAAATTATAAATAAAGAGTATGTATATGAGTACCAAAAGTATCATGATATAACTTTTATCAAGCATTAAAAATATAAAAAATTTAAAAAAATCAAAAACAAATTAAACCCATTTTAAAATTCCTATAAAAATTACAAATAAATCAGTAGATATTAAAATGATTTAGGTTCTTCTGCCAAGTAATTGAAGAAAAGAGGGGAAAAATTGTTTTAATTCATGGGATAAGGAGGGATACTTTTAACTTGAATCCTATTACCATATATGAACCACAAAAACTCTTCCTAATTAACATTTTCAATTACTACCTTACATAATAAGTAGGTAAGGTTTTTAAGGTGCACATCTTATAGCTCCATGTAATCGGAGTGAGAAATAATGAAAAATGAGTGAAAATGAGTATGAATGTGGGTGAGAGAGTGAACCAAAAAATTGATTTAAGAAAGGGATATTGGATGAAGAATCACCTATGAATTTTAAAAATTATATATATATATAATCATCATAATAGAATTATACTAATAAATAAATTCGTAGATAAATAATTATTATAAATAAAAATAATAAAATAATTATAAATTTATATTTCAAATGTAAATATATATGAAACAAATATGTAAATTATAAGATAAATATGTTAACGAGGAATAAGTAAGGGTGGTTATTGATAAATTATCCTTCTATAGATAAATAAAGAACAAATTTATCATTGAGAGATCATATTCATATGAGAGGAGGTATATCACATAAGAAGATAAAATTTACATAAATATAAATAAGTTGGGCCATAGAGTTATGGTTTCTTGCAATATGTATAATTTATAATGTTGTTTAAGAGTTGTAAAAATAATATAACAATATGAGTTTGGTATTTTATTTGATGTTCCCTATAAAATTGGTTTTATTTATAGGATGTGTAATAATTACCTTACTATTTGAATTGTAGACTAACTAAGATTAGCAAAATAACTATTAAATATTATTTATAATAAATAATATAAATAAAATTAAATAATAAAATGATAAATATTATATAATTTTTTATTATTGATTCTTCTGTAATTAAATTTTTTTCTTACATTAGTTTTTACATAATTACCTAAATAATAAATTTTATCATACATTTTAAATATAAAAAATTAAGCATTTGAGAAATTTAATTCATTAAAATAGATTATATTTTTATAATAATGACATTGAAATTACATTTTTTGGGGCTTTTTGTATTATTTTAATGAATTGAATTATAAGTGAATAGTAAAAAATTATAGTTTTCATTTTTACCCTTCATTTTAGGTTATCCTAATGATGTGAACCTAACTCAATAATTTAAAAAATATTATTAATAACTTAAAAATTATTTATTAATATATTGTTTTTAAAAATATTAATAATTTTTAAAACCTATTAGTCAATGATCAAATCCTAAGATATATTTTATATTAATAACATAATTTTTTTAATATTTATTATGAATAACATAATTGAATGAAGCCATTAAATTGTAAATCCCATTAAATGAAAAATGAAAATATTTTCCTATTAATCATACACAATTTAAAAAAATTAAAAATAAAAATTATTCATTTTCTTGATCATTTGTAATAAGTTGGTCGATATTTTAGACAAAGATAACTCCCCCATTTGATATTTAAACTACACTTCTCTACCTGTTTCTCTTTCACACCTCAACCCGACACTACACTATTATTTTATTTATTTATTGTCTTGTTTTTTTTTCTAAATATTTTTTGGGAGTTTCCTAAGGAATGTGTTGGCTTTGGGGATGGACATGGGAAGAACATAGTTAATGAATGGTTAGTAGAAACCATGCTCTAACGTATTCAAACCATGGGTCCCTTGATAGTGAGCCTATCAAGGTGGCATAATTAGTAGTACTAACGTTCACCATGACTTAAAAAACATTAAACATCCCCTCCCTTTGGGATAGAGGAGTCATACGACAGGCACATTATCTGACAAACCATGCGGTCAAACAGTACGGCCATCCCATGTAAAAAAATAAATTAAAAACTAAATAATAATAATGAAAAATATATAATTATAATTAAACCACGAAGGGGTGTCCTCCCCACCCCTATCCCATTCATAATTCCCACCCCTTCCCCATTAATGTGATTCATAACCCATAGTTAAAGGTGGATCGACCTCACCTTTCATGTCTCTATTGAACCGATTTCACTTCGGATTTCTAGTTTGATTTCCTCTAGTGAGTTTCTCCTCCTATCCTAATCCATATTGTTTCTATATTTCTTTTATTTTATTTTCTCCCTTGTGGTGTGCATGACCAAGGGTAAACCCAAACCCCATTTGGGTGTTTTTTATCTTTGTTCCTATGGATCATGAGGCACACTCTTATGGAATTCATCGAAGGTGATGAATTGTGGATTCTGGATGTGTGCACCATTCAAACCATTTGGAAAAATAAAAAAACAAACAAATATGTTTTATGGGTAGAACATATCACAAGTAATCACACACCTCATAATTTTATGGTCTTAAAACATCAGAAATGATAGAGGGAGAGCGGCGATGGAGAACTGATTCGATGAGATATTAAACTGCACAATCAAGAAGAACTTCGTTGGGATTTTATTTAAAAAATTAGGATGTGTTTTATCTTCACTTTCAAAAAAAGTGTTGATAAAGAGTAGTTTTATTAATTCTAGAATAATAAGTGATGATAAAAGTGATATTTATCAATTCTAAAAAAACCACAAATATAACAAATCTTTATCAACTCTAAAATTCTAGTTTTTGATAATGATATGTTTTTATCGGTACTTTTTTATCCCTGATAAAGACCAAATTAAAATATGTAATTAATATAATTAAAAAAATGTAAATGTATATAATTAAAAAGAAGTCTTTTTATAAATATTTTTATATAATTATAAATATTTTTATTTAAATATATATGTTTATATATTTATATAGTTATATATATTTATATATATTTATATAATTATATATATATTTATTTAATATATACATACATATATATATATATTTAAAATTTAGGACTGGATCCCTTCTATTAAAAAAATGAAGGAGAACAAACATAAGATAAGGTGAGACAAAGCAATCATGCCCTTATCACTTATAAAAGAAGTCCCAGACCCAACAATTTGAGAATCTCATCACCAACTGTATGTTTTTCCTCATGTCTAGTGATCCAATTAATTCATCCACACCCTTGTTAATGAATTCTTGGATTTTTTCCTCTCCTCGAATATTTCACTTTCTACCATGTTAAAATAGGATCTTCTGAGTCTCCTGAATCACTTTCAAAAACATTATATTTTTCACTTTTGCATTTCTATTGACCTTTTCAATATGGGTCTAACTTTATTCCATTTTATGGGATTTTTATGAGAAGTGAGATTCATTCATAACCTCTAGATTATCCATCATACTAGATTTTGGATTTTTATTTAATGAATCTAGCACTCTAAATAGATTCAAAGTTTCTACTTGTATCACATTTAAATCATGAAATACTTTCTTAGTTGATGTTTTTTCACCCACATCCTATTCCAGTCTCAAAAAATAGGCTCCCAAAAAGAGATATTTAATTTTCATATTAACATTCCATCAGTGATTATAGTCATATATTCTTAACATCTAGTGGGGAATCCACTTTTATATATCCTTTCCTACTTCTAGAAGATTTTTGTTCATTCAAAATATGAGCATCAACATGTTATTGAGCTACCGGCTCCAAGTTATATTAACCAATATGATAATTAGACTAATATTTATCACCTACAATAAAAAATATTGAAAAATTACAACATAAGTAATTGTTTTAACGTTTACATATTTTGGAACACTATTATATTGTGTCTCAATAAGACCCACTACCTACCCTCTAGAAGAGGAGGAGGTAGGGATACCTTAAATCCCTAAACCAACCAAAGTATCAAGAGACTCCTTTTACCTATCTAAGGGAGCAGACCCATTACTATTGGAATCATCTTCTCTTATGGATACAGTAGGCTCATCCTCATAGTATCCAACCATATGATATGAATGTTTTTTCAGATCTAAAAAATTATCAGACTCATAACCCAACACTTTCCCCCCAATATTTAATTGAGTAATTCCTCCATATTTCATTTAACCTTGTCCATAAATATCATGGTAACCATGAAAAATATATTTCTAATTCCTAGAATTATTAAGTAATGAATTTTAAAAATTCATGTGAGATGAACAGAAGCACAAATCACAGATCTTATGCAATTCAAAATGTCAAAACCAATAATATTTCAATCCATACAAAATAGGGATCCTTTTCATACACAATTCTAAGATCAAATTGTTTTTGTGTTAGTAGAGAGATAAAAACCATCAACCAAAGTTAAACACAAGTGAACTTCCACTAAGAAGGGAGCATAGTGCCCAATCCTAGAGAATTATATTTCTTTTTTCCATTTTTATTGGGACACCAATTGCTAGTGCAATGTCTTACAAAATATTTATATTTCAAATCATCCTTTTTAAGACAAATACCTTGACCCCCAATTGATCTATGGGGTTTCTTACTTCTATTGGATGTAATCTTTGGTCCTATTCATGATTGTAAAAAACACTAGGCTTGAGGGAAATCATTATAAGACCTCATCCACTCATTTTGAGATCTTCCATGGGGAATATGATGTGAAAGGATCTTCTACCCTTCTAGACATATTTCTAGTCATCAAAAGCCAAAAATTATAAATGTCGTGTCACTAAATCTTTGACCCCCCATGGCTTAGTGCCTCTCAGAAAAATAATTCATGAAATAATAGAATTATTACTAATCTCCATATGTTATGAAATCACATCCAAATCAGCCTTTACATAGACTACATTACCCTTAAAATGAATAATTCTAGAAGAATATCCTTTTTAGAGAGAGAAATAATGAATGATGTTGTTTTAATGGGATAAGCATCTGTGGAAGTCCTGCCATGAACCACCCTTAAATTTTCTATCCTAACAATATCATTATTGAATGAGTTGAATCGACCTTGCTCTGAGAGGATTTTAGTTAGAGAGTTAATGGATAGAAGACCCATAAATATATAAATATAATCAGAATGGTTCAGGTACCGTGTGTGCTTGTCCCTAAAAATTTATTAAGTAAAATAAAATACAAACCGGAACATGAAAAAATGTAGCACATAAAGCACCGCCAAACTAGGAAAGTTAAAAACAATTCCTCCCAAAAGCATGAAAACTGATCCAACTACCCACACATGAAGTCTCATAGACCCACTTGGTAGACTCTCAAACCCATATCAAAAATCCCAGAATGCCTAGAAACTATTGCACCAGCTGATGCAGCCAGGATGTCATCTGACAGTTTCCAACCATGAAGACCTTTCATATCAGACCATATCAATGAGGTTGGATGACAAACACCACTCGAGGTCATCATTTAACAAAATGATCATTCGTGTACATCACTGTGCCCTTTATCTTCATCGCACACACAATCTGGGTAACCCGATTCCCATCTACAGAGTTTTCGGTCAGCACAACATCAGCTGGAATTCTCACCATCACCATCTCATACAACCACCAACCCATAAATCATGAGAATGTTGCACCCATTGGCCTCCAATGACACCACAAGTCATTCCATAATAGACATCATTGATCAGCACAAGGAAAAGTTGCTCATAAACCAAAAAAAATATTTTACATGTCATAAATATCAGAGGCCAAGCCTAAGGTCCGCCATATCTGAATCCCAAAACTGAATCTCCATCCCTCACGCAAGATAGTCTGTCTGTAACCTACCCCCTCAGGAACATGTCCCAAGGTCAAAGTCAGCAAATCCCCAAACATCTCAAGGACTAAAATGACTCATAAGGATCATGAAGATGTGTCCATCCTCTCTCCTACAAAAAAGACACATGATACCCACTATGGTTCTTTACAACACACATGTCACACATAGCTCTGGATCCAATTCCGGTTGTGGACTGCTAGGATCCCACACCTGAAAGTCATCATCGGTTGTCAAACATCCATGCGTGCCCCTTATACTCATCACTAGTAGAATTATTTCCAGATCCTTTATGTGGATACCTCCATGATCCCACACCAACCAAAATAGTAAGGGAAGAAGACTAGAAACATCCAACCCCCACCTAACCTGCATCGTCGTCACTCGGGTAGCAACCCAAACTTCGGAAGCTAATGTAAACCACAGATAATAATTAGACCAAAACAATTTGATCATGATTCCTTCTATACATTCCATCATCACCCCACCTACATCATCTCAACTGGTATACAAAAAAAAACCACCCAAAAAGAGGTCCTCTACCTGACATAAGGAGGGTCTGAATACATATCATCCTAAATCAGTTCAACCTTAATGGAATCTAGTTAGCTTTGATAATATTCAAAATGATCACAAGAATAATGATGATTTCCATAATTTTCAAGATCAGTCTTAATAGGATCCTTCATTTTTCATAGACAATAATGGGAAAATAGATCATTCTTCCTAACAACAACAAACATGGTTTGATCATCATAACAAATGATCGTATTGAACCAATCTTTACAATATGAAAGAGATATAATCTCTCCCCATGAGAGAGAATCCATATATATAAATAAATATAATTATAAATATAAAAAATATATTTATTATTTATATATATTAATTATAATTTTATAATTATTTAAATATTTATTAATTTATTTATGTTTATAAATATTAGTAAATATATTTATAAATATTTATGTATAATTATATATATTTATATATTTATATATATATTAATATATAAATATAATAAATATACATATTATTGAAATATATTTATTATAATTTTATAATTATTTAAATATATATATATATATATATCTATTTGTTTATTTATTATGACGATGGTGGAATTTGGAGAGTGCAGTGATAGTGATTCATCAGAGATTTGACCTCCTCAATTTGATTTTTTCCTCTCTCGTCGGTTTTGGCCTTAATATCTTCAACTCTTTTGATTGTATAGGGGAATACAATTTCCAAGAAGAAAGGTATCTCATTCATAGAATCCCTCAATAATAAGGTGAATCTAGAGAACGAATTACCAACTTCAACCTCATTTGAATCCCTAATATCGAAATCTAAGTATACTAAGTTATCAATCCTTGTTAACCAAGATTCTCATGAGGATCGACATGATTTGTGATAGTTATATGAGATTGCTAGACTTATTATGTCGAAGGGTAAAATCACCTTAAATGTGGATGATTTATTGTGAACATTGGCTTGTATTTTGGGTTTTGATTCTTGTAAGATCATACCCATTGGAAGAGGGTATTTTCACCTAGTTTTTTAGTTAGATACCAAATATTCTTAATCATAGGCATCTAGATTATTCATTCTAAACCCTGGTATTTTTATTCTTTTTGAATGGAATCTGAGTTTTAATCTGCATCACTAGAAAAACACCAATGACCAAGTCTGGGTCATATTTCAATGCTTAATCTGGGTGTTTTTTTCACCCTTAAATCTTAAAAGACATATTCTCTTGTATAGGTTCTCCTCTAAAGCTGGATGAAAACAAACTCCAGTGGAAATTAAAATACTATTCTTGGGTCTTGTTGGATGTATACTTCTTGAAACATAGGATGGATTGTACTTCTTTGATTTCCAATGATGAATTGATCAAAATTTAGTTTGAGGGAGAATTCATACTTGAATTTTGTAATCTATGAAAATAGGTTGGGAATGAGACTGCCAATTACTTGAAAATACAAAAACGTTTCAAGAAGTATGTTTTTGAAGGGGGGGATACCTCATTTGAAAATCACTAAGAGAACTTGAATAAGGCCTTAAATTCACAGGAATGAAAAGAATATCCATCATTGGGGGATTCTATTATGATGGTTCCTTCTCTTAAGGTACCTTAAGTCTTGCACTCTAATATGCTGGCCGAAAATCCAAAAGTATGCAAAACTCTTTCTCTGATTGAAGCTAAATATATGTTATTTGAGTCGGGTGCATACACTTTTTGGCATGCCATAGTACTTGGGTGGGGTGTTAGTGAATCTTACATGGATTTACCTGGGAAAAAGAAGATGATAAAAACTTTTAGCATTAATGGAAAAGTGTTGGGATAATATTCTATTAGTCCAATGCAGCATGAGAATCCCCATGGACCTATAGGTGAGCATGTGTAATAGGATAAGTAAAACATTACTGAGGTTTCTATCAATATGAAATTGAATCAAGAGGACTTCCTGACTGCTTTTTTCACAAGGTGAAGGAAAATCTTATTATTGATTCTTGTATGATGGATGAGCCTTCTAATGTTTATATCACTAATAAGGGTAATTTTCCATTAGTTAACTCTAGAGCAACTAATTCAGTTGAGGATAAGAGGTGGGATGTATTTGGTGAAGTATGACCTACTGGGGACGTCCTAGAAGGGTAGAAGAAGGGTAGAAGAAGGGATGTAAAGGATGGGATGATGTTCCACAAGAGGTCTCTGATATTTTGTGTCTTGGTACATATATTTATTAGGGTTAAACACAATATGATATAGTTAGTGATGGCACTCACAATTCCCTTTCCCTACCTAATGCTTCATTGAGGGGGGGGGGGGGGGGCTCTCACCCAATGAGAGATGTGGAAGGGGTTTACGGGGTTTTTCATATTATAGAGTAGTCCTATTCCATGGATCTATTGGATTTTGGTAAAAATAATTTTAGTCTGGTTTTCATCTTAAATATGGATAATATAAAGGAGTAAATTAATGTTGAATTTGTAAATTATCATAGATTTATCCTTATTGATTAAAAACTCTTAGGCACTAAGACTGTCAAGTCAGTACTGGAGGGCTCATGTCCGAAAGAAGATCAATCCCACTAGATGATAATGATGATGGGATATGGTAGTAGCCCAAAACATATAGGAGGGTCCAATATATGAGAGGTAGGTGTGGTGGTCGATCCCTTAGATGAATATTTTATTGTTGTGAAGTGGTTTTTCACTTTCTAACATTCTCCATCTCCCTTTTTACTTTATGGTTATTTTATTTTCAATAATTTTCAGAACCATGGTCTATAACCCATTGTTCACATTTTCATGGTATATATAGTTATTTATAATTATAAATAAATATATTTATAAATATTTTAATATAATTATACATATTTATATAATTATATATAATTCATGTGATGTGGATATAGTATCCTAGTGGCCACCCCTACTGTGGTTCATTTCTTTCGAAAGGGGTAACATGATAGTAGGTCGATGAACTTGGTGGTCAATGATTCTAGTTTAGGAGAAAACCTTGGGATTTTTTAGAGGACCGACGATGCCTCGTGGCCAGTGATACTGGTTCTTAGTGTGTAGTGATTTGGGATGTGGATGGGTATGACCTTGTGAATCGAATGGGAGACAACCTCAGGAAACACATGATGATATTGTGAGGGAGCAGGGAGTAGGTGATCATGAGACATTATCATCGGGATTAAGCAATGACCTTGGTATGGGTGGTGTTGTTTTTGCACTTTTCTAGTTTGGCGGTGCTTTATGTGTCACAAGGCTGCTGACTATTATTTTGCCTTTTTATTTTCTTCTCGTATATATTTATCAATATATAAATATATATAATTATAAATATAAAAAATATATTTATTATTTAAATATATTTAATATAATATTATCAATATTTGAATATATATATATATATTTATAATTATAATTATAAATAAATATATTAAAAAATATGTGTATATAATTATAAATATAATTATATATTTGTATTCTTATAAAATTATATATATTTATTTATTAATATATAAAAATATCAAAGCAGCTCAGTTATGGGCATGGAATCCAAATCCATGACTCCAAATTTATTATTTAAATATATTCATTATAATTTTATAATTATTTAAATGTATAATTCTTTATTTTTAATTTTTTAAATACTATTTTTAAAAATTATATATATTTATAATTTATAATTAACTATTTACATTAAAAAAAATTAAATAACATTTAAATAGATTAATTATATAAATTTCAATCATATTTTAAATGTTAAAACTTAATAAACAAAAAATAATAAATATTATTCATATAAGTTACAAAAATATATTTTTTAAATTGGTTAAGTCTCAATAGACCCATTATTAAACAAAAAAATAAAATAGTGGAGGAACATACAAACCAAAAATGTCCACTTGCAAAACCTAATAAAAAAACCATGAGAAATCATGTAGGTCGAGAGAGAGTGATTATGCTATAGTGAGAGGAGTTCTCACCCCTACCATGAGAATTTCTATAGGAACCCAAGCTTGACATACATGGATATTACATTATTTTAGATTAATATTTGGTACATTGCAAAAATACTTGCTCAGGGACCAAAATATTTCACTGTCTTTGGAAAAATTGAAACAAAATATTCTATCCTGGGGAAAGATTATCAACATATCCCATAAATATCTACACATTTAGTACTCCTACCTAATTTCTTTATTTGTAACCCGGAGAAAGGACACATAAGAAAGGGGTGGGCTCAAATTCATAGCAAGGGTAAATAAAGAAAATGTGTAAGCCTAAAATGAACAAAATGGTATGGAACTTGAAAATAACATTCGAAGATCATACCCTTAATATTAAAGGTCATAATAAATATTGGAAATTCATAAGACATGAATAATAAAGAAATAAAGAACATAATACATTAAATCGTATCATATGTATAAAACATGGAATTGTTTTGAACTGAAAAGCATATAATACTGTGAACAAGTATAAGTTTAAACAGGTTTACTCATTATGTTTAGGACATGTGATCTGACCTACACATAAACTTATGGACATGCCACAGGGTCCATGAATAATATTGTGAACATGAAATCAGGTTCATTCATAGTAGTAAATGAATCACTTCCAAGGCCATCTTGTTAGTATAGTTTCACTCTCCATACCATCTTGGTAGTCATGGTTCACTCCCATGGCCATCTTAGTAGAATTAGTTCACTCCTCATACCATCTTGGTAGTCATGTTTCACTCCCACAACTATATTAGTAGCATGAGTTTACTCCTCATACCATCTTGGAAGTCAAGGTTTATTCCAATACCATCTTAATATATCTCTTGAGATATAAATCTTTACCCAAGGAATTGGAGAGAGATATAGGTCCTACCCATCTCATAGTGAAAGAATACATACAAGGGACACAAAATCATAAATAATCACATCTTAACCCAGGAAATGAAATGGGTATCATAAACATGTAAACATATCATAACATGTGGAAAAGATACATGTTTCATAATCATTTAATCAAAATCATAACTCATGAAAGAGAAACAAATTTCATAAACATATAACTCAGGAAAGATAAATGGATTTCATAAACATAAAGCCTATAAAAGAGAAATGAGTTTCATAAAGAACATGACGTCAAGCATAACCTATTGAGAGAAAGGATATCAATTGACCCTTTAAATCATTTCATATAAGGGTTTGAGTATATCAAAGGATTTAATCAGGGATGGAAAATAATTTTGAAATATTTTTAAAAAACATTTCATGAGTAAAATATCATTTCTTATCAGAAAAATAATTTTTATTACATAAAACCATTTGATAATAATTTTCATAGAAAATAACTATAAAACTTATAATGAATACTTGAAATCATTTGAAACCATTTTTACATGAAAATTTATAAAATAATCTTTAAAAAACATTAAAAACATTTTTCTTCGAAAAAACATTGAAAACTTATAAATAAATCTTGAAATTGTTTTGAAATTAATTTCTTCGAAAATACATTAAAAACTTATAAATAGTTCTTGAAAACGTTTTTCAAATTATTTTCCTTGAAAATAATTTGAAAACTTATAACTACATATTGATGAGTTTTGGAAATACATTTTTCTTAAAAACTTATAAATGAAGCTTGAAAACATTTTGAAAACCATTTTCCTTCAAAACTTATAAAAGAAGTTTGAAAATGTTTTAAAAAGTATTTTCCTTGAAAAAAATATTTTAAAAACATTTTATTAAAAAAATAACCTTTAAACATGAAAATCAATCTTCAAAGGATTAACTATGGATAAATCTGTACATGTTATAGGAGGTAAAGAGAACTTTCCTTTCTCACGGTAAAAAGGATTGAAAATTACCTCATTCTAAAAGTAAAAAGGAAGATTCCTTTGAAAAAATTGGTAAAAGAAAAAAAGGGTAGAAATTTATTTCAATGATGATAAGATATTGGTATAATATTTTTGAAAACCCTTTTTAGAAAACATGGTTTTGAAGGAAAATAGATTTCTGACTAAAGAGAGGGTAAATTCGGGATTTATTAAAAATATATTATTAACTATATTATGTACCAAAGAGTATAAAATGGTACCAATGCATGGATATAGCATGATTAGCCTAAGGAAAATAAAATTCATGAATTTATTGAGATATAGAACATATTAATTCATCAATTTAAGAATAAATATAAATAATCTCAAAAAGCGATGATATTGTTTCAATATACTATTATCATATGGTAACTTGGTATCATACTCTCCATGTAATAAAATAAAATTACATGAAGCTTAAAATATCATGAAATGAATTATATTCATGATATAAAATGTAAAATATATGTATATAACCCTAAAAAAATAATTTAGGTGCATAACAATACATGAGTATCAAAGAAGGAAAACTAAGACAAAACATTTTTTTCAGTTTGGTAGCTTTTGAAACATAATCCCCATGGAATAAAAGTTATAAAATGAATATTTTAGTACCCATAAATATAATTATAAGATACATATAATAAAATAATTGGTATTACATACATTACACAAAAATAAAGAGTGGCGAACATAGCATGTATCTCACGGAAATAAAAAGGGAGCTGTAATTCCCTTGCCTTGTGTCTTGACTCTCGTCACACGCATTCAAACCACTTATATAATAAATAAAATTTATTATAAATATTTTAAAGAACCATATTATTATACATAATTTCATATATGGTTTTATTACGACCTTATATTACACGGTTGTTAACAATCCTATGTTAAGGTTTCACTTCGCGTAAAATTTGCTTTATTATTCACATGTGTCTTAATTTGTTATATCTTTTATATTTGTACTTTATATCCTGATTCATGAATTTAAAACATGATATAAAGATAGTGTATATAAATTATATATTTATTATAATATTCCATATAATATATAAGTATGAAACTAAATACACCATTCAAGGAGACGATTGGTCATACGTATGCTTGAACGGTATTTCCCTTTAATTGTCGTGTTGATAGAATAAAAGTAAAATGCATATATGTATATATATATATATGTATATATATGTATATGTAAGTATATATATGTGTATATAAATATATATATATATCATTATTATATTATATTTATTATATCAAATATATCTTATATATTTACTAAAATCATCCTTAAATACAATCCATGTGGGGTATAAACAAATCATATCACTTTGAGGGGGCGGTAGTCCACACTTCCTCAAACAAAATTATCATATTAACACAAAATAAAAATTAAAAAGATATGTGTTGTAAAAGTTAATATATACGCTTAATGAAATAATAAATTTAATATGTTATATATTTAAACATATTTTATATCATAATCGTCACCATGGTATATCATAATTTAAAAATTAACAATCATTGTTTCATGAGGCAGTAGATCACCATACACAGAAACTATATATTTTCTACCCATTAAATAGAGGTGTGTCTGAGTGTAGGTAGAAAAAATTACATAAGAAATGTTAGTATATTATGGATACTATTTTTGTTATATAATAATATAATAAATATAGTTGTAGGGTTGGATAAGGGAAATAAAATAAAGGACTTGAGGGAAGATGTTTCCTCTTAATCAGGTAACTCCTTTCGGTTTGTGCTGAAAGGCTTCCTTGGATTGCCTTCTCCCCAAAAGAAGGATTATAGGAGGAAGGGTGGATTTCTAATAATTTTATTTGTTATTTTTTTCTGAACATAATAGGTTTTAGATGTGTGAAAATCATGGAGATTTGGTGGCTTTTTATAGGAAAGGAAAATGACTCACTTTTTCATTTTTCAAAATAAGTTAGGTGTACACATGTTATTACCTAAAAAATTCATCCTAAACTAAAAAAAATAAATAATTTAAGGTTTATGTAAGAAATATGGATATAAAATGGGTGTTGTGCAAGTGGATATGTCATTTGGGAACTAAATCTTAAGGCTCAGTCCCTAATTAATCTTAATTTGGCCTTAATCACTATGATTAATTTTAATCACTTTTACTAATCATTTTGGCCAAAAATTAACTTCATATTATTATAATCTAAATATTAAATTTAATACAACGAATTATTTCAAATTTTCAAAATTCAAGTCATCGAAGTGGAAAAATTAATATTGATATTAATCCCGCAGACGGGACGAAAAAATGGGTTTTTATGTATAAAAATGTTCAAAAGATTGTTAAGATTTTATATTCAATTTCAAAGTGAAATTGATTATAGTGAATTAAATTGTATTAATAGATGTAATAATTATCTAAAGTGACCTTAAAAAAAATTATAATCTCATTTAACATTAATAATTAATTAAACAAAATGGTAGTTTCTTACTAAAAAGCGGTATTTTTCACTATTCAACAGAAAATGATGTTTCTCAGAAAAATCCCAAAAATTAACCCTAAGCTGATTTAGGAATTATAAATTAAAAAACATATTATATAAAATTAAATTTATGAAAGTCTCTAAAATTAATTTTTTTTGTTTTCACAGATAGACAATGAAAAGTAGTTCATTTTGAGAAAATAGTATTTGTAAAACATATAAAGGCTTTACTAAAAATTATATTTTTCATTATCAAAATGTTTTATTTATATAAAACCATTATAAAAATATCTGATAATTAGTTATTAAAATTAATATTACTAAGTTTTAACATATAGCTAATAAACAACACGTTTAAATAATAATTACAATAAAATGATATTTTTACTAGAAACTCATTTTTGTGTGTAATGTATGTCAGGTAGATGTTCTGTGTGACATGAATGTTTGAGTTAGTGGATTGAAATACAAAAATGAAAATTTAATTTATTAGGGTAAAATACCATTGTGACCATATTTATATTTCATTTTATATACAATCAGTTTTCATATTCATTTATAATTAATTGGTATCCTTTGAATTCATATTATATTGTATAGACCATATTTTTATAAATTAGTTAATAACATTCATACCCTCTAATTTAATGTCATGGTTTTATCTTATTATATTAAATAATAATATTTCAATATTATATTATTTTTTGGTAAACTGTGGTCTTGCATGTTAAACACGTCATCGAAGAACGTCATTGTTGGGTATAAAAAAAGATAACCTTGATGTTCCATGTAGAGTAAGCTAAAGTTTATATTTCATGTAAAGCATGATTAACTTGGTTTTTCTTATAATGCAGGAAAAACATAGTGTTTTAATAAAAAATGAAATATTTTTAGTGTTTCCTGAAATGAAAAATGTCAAAAAGGTTAAATTAATTTGGAAAAAAATCACAAAATCTCAACGTGTTTTATTCTACCCCTTTAAAATGAATTTCACCCCTAAAATTTATCTTTGTTATAAATGTTTTGATACATGAACGATTAATTCTTAGAAAACCGCATTGTCAACATTAACATTGACTTTTCCTTTAAAAGGTAATGTTGGAACCATATTGGTTACCCAAAGTAAAATATAAATAGGTTTACACATAGGATAAAATTAGTTGGGAGTGAATATTGGAAATTGATGAACTATGTAAATATTTATAGGGAGTGACTGAGATCATCAATCACAAACAAGTGACTGGTCAAAGAAAATTTTTGGCCCACAAATTCATAAATTTGTTATGATTTAAGAGGAAATTGGTTGAACAAAAATTAATGTATTAGGACAACACATTTTCCTTTTTGATCATTATCTAATTATTGAATAATTATTTTATTAACCAAGAATACTACAAAATTTTAATTCATTCATTGTGATTGTCTCTATTTTCAATTCATCCATTACATTATGAAATGAATGTTAAGAAATTATCTTTCTTTCTCAAAGAACTTAAATATATTTTTAGTAGATATTATGGCCTATAAAATATTTAAAACTATAACTATTTATCTATAAGTATTATTATGAAATCAATATGGTTTATTCGTTAACCTCGAAACATGAAAATTAACACTACCCTTTCATTATAAATAATTATTCATAAAAAATAATTATACATAAACCGGGACATCGTGTAGGCCTGTGGTTGGGGTGAAACTCTTATCATCCTTCAGTCATGGGTTCAAGACCTGTGGCCATTCCAAACTTGATTGGTTGTCACCTGAAAAACATTATGTCCTTTTCTAAAACCACACTAATATAATTTCCAAAAATAAATATGATATAAATACATTAAATAAGGTTGATAACTAAATAAACTTTTATATAGGGTTTTTAATACAAACTCAATACATAGATACCTCCTCTTAAGTTTAACTTAATATTATTTATGAATATTTAACCTTATAACCCTTCCGAAAGATGGAAGTCCAAATATTTTGAAAGAATGTCATGAAATCATCGTAACATTGATCCCCGATATATCAAAAAGTACCAATTTTTTTCCCATTCCTAACACGTGACTATCCTTATCATATACTCCCTTGAAACAAAGTAATAACATTAATTATCATAAATCCTTTTGGAAAACATGTATTCTTTCTTATTTCAACGTATACTAAATATATTCCCTAAATCCAAAAATCATGTAATATTCATCAATGATTACATAACTCGCCTATTAACCAGTCCTTACTTAGATCCATGATAATCAGTACTATCCAATTTACTAATTCATTGTAGTATTATATTAACATAAAGAACATATTAAGGGTTGCCTTCCTTTAGTCAAAATATCACCTTGTCATTAAATCACTCCACCAGTCCATCTGGAATATTGAATATAAACTTGTAAATACTAAGAAAAAAACATAAGAAGAACAAGAATTGTATATTATATCATTCATATAACATAATTTTTGAATCCAAATACATATAAACTTTTATTATTCCACTTAATCCTTATTCCATTAACAAGGCTACCTCATCCTGTTGCACAATTCCCCTTTTCTTTTACATTTCATCTGTAGTCTCATCATCAAAAACAGTGTAACCATTACTCGCACCACCTTGATGATCCTATTCAGAATATTTACACTTTGGATATTGAGTTGTATAGTGACCATTTATTCCACATTTAAAACACATAACCTTTATTGATTTCTTATGGAGGCCAATATTCTCATGCATTCCATTAACTGAACTCTTTATTATCCATTACAGTCGCTTACTTTGTGTCCTTATTTTCTACTATCAAAAATTCTTCATATTCCTCTAAGACATTCCCTTAGTTGATTCTTTTCCGATTCTTGAAACAAAGGAAATTGAATCTTCTTTCCCACATAGTCTTCATTACCTGAACTCTTAGTGAACTCCTTTATCTTCCCTGGTGATTTTGAGACTTTGTTAAGGTACACATTGTTAATCATGTTTGTTGAAACTAATTAGGAATGATCACAATATCTTTCACTCTAGTGATCATCCCACTTGATTGCTCCTCAGAAAAAAATCCACCACATTCAACATTAATCCAGTCCTTCCAGTTTCTTCCTCTGACTAAAACTAGAATCATAGTGTGATTATTACTTATTATAGTAAAAAACCACATATTCCTGAAAATATTTACTTATGGGATTTCTAGAGCAGGACACATTCCTTAATGTACACCACCTTAAGTTCATACTATAATATTCATAGCCAACTTATATCTAAATCCTTCATGATTGTTTGTGAAGAGTTTATGAATTTCCAAAGCATATCCTCGAGGAGTGTCAACCCAGGTGTGCAGCAAGGCCCATTGTCTTGTACCAGATTACCATGAGTTAGGCAAGGAACATATTTTTAGAACTGTTAATTCTATATACATCTGTTCCATAGCCACATCCTTGTGTATTATCCAGAAAGGGATATATTGCTAGAAAACCACTAACTCTTCCCTTTACCAAAATTTCAGGAAAAGTTTCTAAATGTTGACTCATACTTATACTTATCCAGAGAGACATTCCTAGACATATAATTATAAATATACATAGTAATTTAAAAAACATTCATCCTAGTTTCCAAAGGTTTATCAAACCCTTACATTGATACCAACTATAGAAATCCATAATTAACATACGCAGATATTACATCATTTTAGAAGAATATTTAGTACATTTAAAAAATACATGCTCGCGGACTATAATAGTTTAGTGTCTTTGGAAACATGTTAAAAAATATTCTATATTGGTGAAAGATCTTTAACATCTCCCATAAATATCTATAACTTTTGTACTTCTACCTAAAATATTTCTTTATAACCTAAATATAGGAAACATAAGAAAGGGGTGAGATTAGATTCTCAGTAAGGGTAAATAACGAAAATGCATGAGCATAACCTGAACAAAATGGTATGAAACTTGAGCATAACATGTGAAGATCATACCCTACATATCAAAAATCATAATAAATATTATTAGTTTATAATACATGAATAATAATGAACTAAATAACATAATCCATAAAAGAATATCATGGGAATAAAAAATAGAATTTTAGGGAACACATAAGTATATAATTTTGTGAACATGTATAAGTATAAATAGGTTCTCTCATTAGGTTATAGACATAAGTTTATACCTATGCATAAACTTATGGATATGAATCTAGGTCCATACATACCATTGTGAACATGTAATCAGGTTCATGCATAGTAGTCAAGGAATCACTTCCAAGACCATCTTGGTTGTATGGGTTCACTCCCCATACCATCTTGGAAGTCATGGTTCACTCACATGGCCATATTAGTATCATTATTTCACTCCTCATACCATCTTAGTAGTCATGGTTCACTCCTATAGACATATTAGTAGAATGAGCTCACTCCTTATACAATATTAGTAGTCAAGGTTAACTTTCAAGACCATATTAGTCTATCTAATGATATATAAATATTTACCCAATGCATTAGAGGGAGAAATAAGCCCCACCCATCTCATGGTAAAATCATACATTTATATGCCACAAAATCATAAAAAATCATATCCTTACCCATGAAATTAAATGGTTATCATAAACATCTAAACATATCATAACCTGTGGAAGAGATACTGGTTTAATAATCATTTCATCAAAATCATAACTCTTAAAAGGGAAATAGATTTCATAAATATATAACACATGAAAGAGAAACGGATTTCCTAAAAATAAAACCTATGAAATGTAAATGTATTTCATAAAGACCATGACATCAATCATAACCCATTCATTGAAAGTTTATGAATTTTACCTTTATATCATTTCCTAGAAGGTAATTAGTACATCAAAGGATGTCATCTTAGATGGAAAATAATTTTGAAATATATTTTAAAAACTTTTCTTAAGGAAAATTTCCATTCTTATTTGTAAAATTATTTTTCATACATGAAATTATTTGATAATACTTTTTATAGAATATACATTTAAAACTTATAAATAAGTCTTAAAATCATTTTAAATCCTTTTTCGTTGAAAACATATAAAATAAGATTCAAAACATTTCAAAACCTTTTTATTCAAAAACACGTTGAAAACTTATAAATAAATCTTGAAAATATTTTGAAAATCATTTCGTTGAAAATAATTTGAAAACTTTTAAATAGTGCTTAAAAATGTTTTGAAAGCTATTTTAATTGAAAATAATTTGAAAATTTATAAATAAATCTTGAAAATTTTTTCAAATCCATCTTCCATGAAAAATTATAAAATAATCTTGAGATCATTTTTAAAACCATTTTCCTTGAAAGCATATAAAATAAGTTTGGAAAATTTTTGAAAACAATTTTTCTCGACAACTTATAAAATAAATTTGAAAACTTTTTGAAATTTGTTTCCATCAAAACATATAAAAGAAGTTTGAAAATGTTTTTGAAACCATTTTCCTTGAAAATATATTTTAAAAAAATTATTAAAAAATATACTTTAAACATGAAAAGAATTATTCAAAGGATTGAAAGTGGATACATTCGTACATGTCGTATGAGGTAAAAAGAACATTCGTTTTTCACTGTAAAAAGGATAGAAAATTGAACCATTACAAAAGTGAAAAGAATATTTGTTTGATTAAATTGGTAAAATAAACAAGGTTAAAAATATATTTTAATGATAATATTAGATTAGTAGAATATTCTTGGAATTCCTTTTTAGAAAACATGGTTTTTAAGGAACATAGATTTTGAACATAAAAGAGGGTGAAGTGAGGCTTTCTTAAAACAAATCTAAAAAATATTATGTAAGAAAGAGTAGAAAATGGTAACTGTACATGAATATCGAATTAATAAAAATATTATAATAATATTAATAAATTTCATGAGATATGTAACATAATAATTCATCAAAGGAAGCATAAACATAAACAATCTCAAAAAGCAATGAGATTGTTTCAATAAGATTTAATCACTTGGTAACATGGGATCATACTCTCCATGTAAGAAAATAAAATTAAATTAAACATAGAATATCATGAAAATAATTATATTCATGATAGAACATGTAAAACAAAATTATATAAATCTCAAGAAAGAGTTTAGGTGCATAACCAAACATGAGTCTCAAAGAATGAAAAATGACACAAAACATGTTTACCGATTTGGTAACTTTTGAAACATAATCCCCATGTAAGAAATATCATAAAATTGGTATGGGAATACACATAAGTAAAAATATAATATATTTAGAATCAATTCATGGGCAGTACATACATCGCCCAAAAATAAAGAGTGGCAAACATAGCATGTAACTCACTGAAATAAAAAGTGAGATGAAGTCCCCTTATCTTGTGTCATGACTCTCATCGTACGCATTCAAACCACCCATATAATAAATATTAATTTATTGTAAATATTTTAAATAAAATTATTATTATATTTAATACCATATATAATTTTATTATGACTTTATATTACCCAGTTTTAAACAATCATGTGTTAAGGTTTCACTTCGGGTAATATTTTCTTTACTATTCTCATGTGTCTTAATTTGTTATATCTTTGTTATTTATACAATATATCCTGATTTACAAAATATAAACCATGATATAAATATAATTTATAAATATTATATTTTTATTATAATTATCTATAGAATATATAAGTATGAAGTGAAATAAACTATTCATGGGAATGGTAGGTTGTACGTACGCATGGACGTTATTTCCGTTTAATTGTCGTGTAGATATAATGAAAGTAAAATACATATATGTATATATATATCATTATTATAGTTTATTTACTATATCATATATATATATATTAAATATTCACTAAAATCATCTTTAATACAATCCATGTGGTGTATGAATGAATCATATCGCTTTGAGGGGTGGTAGTCCACACTTCCTCAAACAAAATTATCATATTAACAAAAAATAAAAAGTAAACAATATATGAGTTGTAAAAAATAATAAAAAAATCTTAAAGACATAATAAATTTAATATGTGACATAAATAAACATATTTTCAATCATAATGGCCACTATGGTAGGTGGTAATAGAAAAATGAACAATCATAATTTCATGAGGCAATAGTTCGTTGTACACAAAAATAGTATGTTTGTTTCCAATTATATGAAGGTGTGTATAAATTTAGGTCAAAATAATTATTTAAAAACATCTTAGAATATTGTATATAATATTTTTATTATATAATAATACAATAAATAGAGATGGGTGGGTGGAGAAGGAAAATAAAAGAAATGACTTGGGAGAAGACATTACCTCTTAATTTGGTAACTCCTTTTTATTTTTTCCAGAAGGCTTCCTTGGATTGTTTTCTTCCCAAGGGAAGGATTATAGGGGTAATGGTGAATTTTTAGGAATTTTATTATACAGTTATTTTCTGAACTTAAGAGTTTTTATAGGTTTGATGAATAGGGAGAGGTACTGGAATTTTATGGGGAAGGAAAAGGACTCACTTGGAATATTTGGAAACAAGTTATGTCCACACGTGTTCTTACCTAAAAAAGTAATACTAAACCAAAAACAATACATAATGGAAGTTTAATAGACTAAATATTTCCATAAAATGGTTTTTGGAAAATTTTCCAAGTCATTTGGGCCCTTAATTTTAAGGTTTTGTCCCTAATTAAGCTTATTTTGGCCTCAATCGCTATGATTAATTTTAATCACTTTTACTAATCATTTTTGTCAAAAATTAACTTGGTATTATTAGAATATAAATATTATATTGAATATAATAGTTTATGTTGGTTTTTAAAAATACAAATCACATAATCTAAAAAATTATTATTGATGCTAATCCCATAGACGGGATGGAATAACAAGTTTTTAAAGTAGAAAAATATTCAAATGTTTGTTAAATTTTCATTTTCAATTTAAAAGTAAAATTGATTCTAGTGAATTAAATAATATTAATATATGTAATATTTATCTAATCAGACCATTAAAGAAATTTATAATATCATTTATCATTAATAATTAATTAACCAAAAAGTTGTTTTTAACTAAAAAGCAGTATATTTTACTATTCATCAAAAAAGGATGTTTGTTAGAAAAATCCCAAAAATTCCCCCTAAACTAGTTTTGAAAATTTAAATTTAAAAATAAATTTTATTCTATAGAATTAAATTTCAAAAATTACCTACAATTAATTTTAATTTTGTTCACAAATGGACATGAAAAGTAGTTTATGTGAGAAAATACTGTTTTTTATACATATAAAGTATTTAATAAAAATTATATTTTTCATTACTAATATATTTTATTTATATAAAAAAATTATAAAAATATTTGAGAAGTAGTTATTACTATTCATATTACTATGTTTTAACATCTAGGTTATAACTAACTTGTTTAAATAATTATAACAACAAAATGATGTTTCATAGAAACTCAGTATTACTGTAACGTATTCCTAGTCATTGTTCTTTGTGAAAGGAATGTTTGACTTATTTAATTTCAATACATAAATGAAAATTTGTTTTATTAGGGTAAAATATTTTTGTGACCATAATAATATTTCCTTTTATATTCAATCGGTTTTCATATTCATTTATAATTAATTGGTAACTTGTGAATTCATATTATACTGTGCAAACCATATCTTAATAAATTAGTTAGTACAATTCATAACCTCTAATTTAACATCAGGGAGTTATCTTATAATTTTAAATAATCATATTTTTATAATATATTATTGGTTGGTAAACCATGGCCATGTGTGTTACGCTAGTCATCGAGGAAAGTTATTATTTCATATAATACATGCTTGCCTCAGTGTTCGGTGTAGAGAAAGATAAATTTTATGTTGCCTGTAGACCACGGTTAAATTAGAGTTGTATATAACACAATTCAAATATAGTGATTTAATATAAATTGAACTATTTTCAATGTTTAATGAAATGAAAAATATCAAAAAGGCTGAAATAATTTGAAAAAACACTAAAACTCATGGTGTTACAATGTCGACATATTATCTATGTTTTCACCTATATCCATAACCCACATCTATCATCCAGAAGTCAAAATTATACAATTTTCATCGTATCTTATTGTCAAAACACATGATCACTACCCTGACTGTCCTCTTCAATGCTTCTAGAAGCAAGAAAATTAGAAGGAGTTGTGCATACTAACCTTCAAAATCAATTTTTCCTTCACTAGTTGGGTAATAGAAAAAACAATAGTTGCATTTTGTGTCCCCTTTCCCTTAGAATTTTCAGAACCGAGGCCAAATTATAAATGAAGCATAAAATCAGTAGGGGTTTTTCATGCCACCAAGGCCATTTTCAATGCCCACCAACTGCTTGTGAGCCTTGATAGATTCTACCCATTTAGCAACATCCCTCCCTGGGATCGTGGATTCCATAGCATTAAGGCTTTGAAAACGTTACATGTATAGTAAATAAATATATGTATAAACAAATATTACAAATTTATTAACTTCCAGCAAATATAAGAAAATTAATTTTAAAAATGATTAAATAATATTAAATTAAAGTAATATTAAAAAAGAATAAATAGAAATTAATAGACACCACTATTTTAAAAAATTAATATTAGATTAAGTACATGAATTGTAAAAAGGTACATAAATGAAGCAAATATTATAAAATGAATTCAAATAATTTAATTATGTAAATTCCAAACAGTTTAAAAATATTACAACTTAATAAATAAAATTAAATAAATACTAATCATATAAATTAAATTACTTGAAAAATAAATCATAGTGAAATATAAATATGTTTAAAAATGAATGAATTCCAAAAATATTATATCAAAAATGAAAAACAAATATGCATGAAATGTGAAATATGTACATGTCATACATACACATGTACAGATGTTATAAATATATTTATATCCAATGTACATGTGCATATATACTTACACATACATCATTTTTACATGTACAAAATCTATATATACACTTACACAAAACACACACACACACACAACATAATTCATACATATATATGCACATATACATATGTTTTAAAATATCACTTATTAACGATAAATCATTTATATTTATATCATTGTTTGAATTATTAAAATATATATATTAAAATATCAAATAAATATTTATGTACATGTATTTTTTAATTAATGTATATAAATAAACATTAATATTTTAATATAAATGTGATAGTTATATATATAGATATATTGATAATATTTGTCATCAAAAGTATTTATCAGTGCTAATAAATGCACTGATAGAGGGTATATAATTATATATATATTTATTAATATATAAGTATATATATTTAAAGTAATATATAAATATAATTTATTTAACTTCTAATCAAAAACAAAATCTTATTTCTATAATTTTATATATTGAAGTTTATCAAATTTGGATTAGTTGAAATGTTTAATAGTTTATTTATATACATAAATTAAAAAATGTGTATATAATTGAAATAAATATAATATATTAATATTTTATTTAAAAATTTATATAATATATAAATGAATATATTTATTTAGATTTATACTTATATTGATATTAAATAACAAAAATATGTGTACATGTATAACTATATGTATATATATGTGTAATTGTGTATGTACATGTGTGTGTGTAGATGTGTATGTGTATATATATATATATGTTTTTAATTCACGTAAATGTTAGGAATTAAATTTTCAATATTTTTTGTACATTATTTTATTTTATTTATTCATTTATTGTTATATATTCATTGATAATGTTTAAAATATGTTTAATCATTTTGTAGTTTTTATTCACATAAATATTTATATACTATACATGTAATATTCTCACTATAATTTTAATTTATATGAATGATATTTATTTATTTTTATTATGTTTTAACATTTAAAATATGTTTCAAATTTATATAATTAATCAATTAAAATGAAATTTATTAATAATTTTGTAATTTAAATATTTAGTTATAAAATTAAAAATATATATAATTTTTCATAAAAATTATTTATGTAATTATAGATAAATAGATATATTTAAATAATAATAAAATTATAATAAATATATTTAAATAATAAATATATTTATTATATTTATAATTATATATTAATAAATAAATATATATATATATATAATTATATATAAATACTTTTTAAATATATTATATTAAGTTATTAGGGGTATAATTACATTAATCACACAGATTCAAGCATTAGAAGGATGGAGGAAGGAGAGAGGTAGTGCTCGATGCCTCTCGTAGAATCATATTCCGTAAATCATGTGAGAGGTGTGAACTTGAACCTGTTTGATCAGATTCATTTTCCAAATTTGATGCAATCATATCCCATTAAGAAAATAAAGGGTTGTGAAAAAGATGTTTTAAAGAGTCTATCCTTTTTCTATGGTTTCTCAGGAGGCTCTTTCATCTCGTTGGAGAATCATGCTCTATGTTAGATAATTATAAAATGGTTAAATTCACATGTTTCAGCATCATATGGTGCTATATCGGTGCGTATAGATTTGTGCAAGCATTTGATAATCGCTTAAATTTCTATGTTGAAAGGTATAATACCTTGGATTTTTTTGATCATGTCTCGCATTTAGATGATATTTGGTTATTTGTATATTTAAAATGTCTCTAACTAAAAAGAGGTTATTTTCATATCTCATTACATTCTGTGGAGCTCAAAGGGAGAGGATGGAGAATCAGATCTGTCAACCTATGTCTTGGAACGTTGTGACTTCATGATTGGAAATTATATTTCAAACTAAATTATTTCAAAGACACATATTCATAGGTCTAGATCAAAATACAGGTTTTAAATTGGGGTTTATAGAATTTTGAGATATTTTATGACATATCCTCTATAATTGGTATCCCCATAAGGATGGATTATTCCACTAAAAAGGTTAGTTATGGTCACTTTTCATGCATATTAGTAGTGTTTGATCTTTGTTCCACATTGATAGATAGGGTGACATTATCCACATTGCAGGTAGAGATAAGTCTTCTAATAGAATTTGAGAAAACACGTCTACTTTGTTCTCACTGTTAGAATATTGTACATTAAAATGAGAATGATAAAGAGAATTTATTTTTGCAAAATTGTCAGAAAAAATTTCAAGACCCACAGCTTTGTCAAAGAAAGCTTTATCAAGAGATTCATACTAGAAACATTTATTGTTTTATATCCACTGTTGATACATACATAGGACATATTCAAGACACTGATGGTGGTAATGCAGAAACTACTCCTAATCCTACACTTGAAATCCCCCCCACCAAGGATTGAAACATTACCCATGTAGTTGTTGGTTTTCCTTCTACTATTAAAATAAATGATAAACCCCCGTTATCATGGGTTGATCATGTTGATGACAACCAAATAGTACCTACTTTCAATGATGGATTCAATAGAGTTTCTTTTAAAGATATAAAATAAGATGAAAATGATGGAGAATAATATGATAGTCAAGATATCAAGGAATGATCTACTCAGATGGAAGTTGACCATAGCTTTTGGTGGGATCAGATTATGGTTAATGTTAGAAGTAGAAAAGGTAAAGATAAGAGGTATGTTGTGACATCAATTAAATATAATTCTATAGAGATTAATCATGACTATTTCATATCTTCACCTATGAAAATCAATGTGATTCAAATTTCACTCCCTATCTATAGAGCACTATGATTGTCATCATGGATCTATGGACAGGACATGAGAATATTTTTCCTATTATTCACCTTAGTTGGAGGTTGTTTCAATAAAATAACCTTTTTGTCTTAGTTTTTGGTTCCCCTACCGAAAAAAATCTTTTAATTCATAGATTACAAGCTGAAAATTCTTAAGGGAAGGATTGTCTCTCTGTCATGGCCAGATGCTCGGCTTCCAGAAGGACAATACCCCCCATTGTACATACTAATAATGAAATATAGAACTCTGTGATATCCAAACCTATTAGGGGTATGTGGGATGCTTCTCATTTGTATAGGAGTAATATTAGTCTAAATGTAGTTGCACAAGTGCATGACATGGATTCACATCCATCTACTAAATAGATTGTAGTGATGGTTGATGAATTCAAATCACACATGACTCTAAGTGTCTCTACTAAACCTTTGATTGTTAAGGGTAATAAAAATATTAATATTCAAAAATAATTTCATTTACTCACTTCGTCTAGTACTGAGGATGATAGGAAAACGAACGATGGTTCATCTAGAGATGAATCCATAAGGACATATATTATTGCTGAGCTCTTGGACAATGGTGGTGGGCTATAGACGCAGGTCAAAACTTGGAGGAGGCGAAGACACTCTCATGGAAGGGGTGGTCACCACACTCACTATATTATAAACACACTGTCTTGAGTAGGTTAATGATTATTTTGTATCTTGTTTGTTGTGAACCCTTGTGTTATGGTTTTCTCATTCATTTCTTGTACCACTTATTTTCTTTGAAGAGGCCCATGCACCTCAACCTTTAAAAAAAATTAAACAAACACACACCACACACATTGAAGTATAAAAAGAAGGTCATAGCCCCCCCTAAGGGATAACCCACCCAACCAACTACTTTATTACAACATATATATTTCGTCCCGATGTCCTAGTGGCCATGATTCCCATTACATGGCCCGTATGCCTGAAATTTTGGCCCAAGGCCCATTCTATGAATAGTACGACTATAGTATCTCAGCTTCTATTGTATCTATTATAGTACTTGCTAAAGTACCCACCACTGCTATAGTGTCTCCTACTACTGCTACAGTACCCTTGCTACATTACTGTTACAGTACATGTGCTCCATGGGATTTAAACCCCAACCTTCGATATAGAATTACGGGGTTCTTATATTTATAATAAATATAAAATTATTATAAATAATTTTTAAATATATATATTTATATTTATAATTATAAATAAGTTTATATTTATTTAAATAATTGTAAAATTATAGAAAATACCATTAAATAATAAATATACTCTTTGTATTTATAATTATTTACATATATTTTCGAATATATTATTGAAATTATATCTTTATTAGTGTTTTTTTAGTACTGATAAAACTAGTATTTATCAGCGCAATAATTTTAGCACTGATAATGAGTATTTTTATTAGTTATTTTGTAGTGATAATAAATATGATTCTGTATCAGTTAATTTTTTTTTAAAATCGCTTATCCATGCCTTACCTAACCTTATAAAAAGAACCCTAACTGAGCCTCCTCTCTCACACCGTCAAGCTCTCACGGAACCTTACTACTACTGTTTCTGCTCTCACGGATCCCTACTACTATTATCTCCACTCTCACATGAATAGATCTTCTCCAAATATAATTTATTTGTTGATTTATTTCTTACTATGTTCGGATCAATTCCTTGACCACCGATGGAGTTTCCTCATGTTTTTATGTGTCATTTAACATACTACAGCCCTACACCACATTTTACCACCCATAACGGCTTCCACAACACCTATTTAAAATTATTTCAGGACATTTGAAAATCTCCATTGTGTCCACAGCCTATCACCCCTACATGAAAACTCATACCCTCCATGTATATTCACCACCCACTTCCAATGCGGTATTCTACCATCATCACTAATCCCCTTCCCCATCACATCCCCTGTCTTTGGTTATCCTCACACTCTTCATGAACTCATCCTAGTTACCGAAAATGGTTCCTTCATTCCCATTATCCCACATCCCATATAATTTTTCCAAATATATATTACTTATTTGATATTTTTTAATTACATGAAATTAAGTATTATAATTAAATTTTAGTATTGACGAATTAAATTTAATTTACTATATCATAAATTTTAAAGGAACAAAAGAATTTTAGTGAGTGCAATTTAGTTTGATACTACATAATATGTTTGATACAAAACATTAAAATGAGAAAAATAATAAATGTATAAAAATATATGTATTTTTTTCTACATGTATATTTGTTTTTAACTAGGAATTTAATAATTTATGTTTAAAATTTCAATTATATTTTATTGACATATATTTTATAAATTATTTCTAATATTATACAACAAATGTTATTTTTGTATCCTTATATTTATGAATTGAATATATTTTCATCATATTAAATATATGAATAAAATACATTAAATTTCATCTAAAATAAAATACCAATAAGTGTTATATGATATGTTTTTAATTAAACGCTTAAATAATTTTTCAAACATGTTATAACATTATATGTTTTATTCAAATGTATATTTTGGTTTATCATTAAATATAGTTATATATTTCTAAACTCGATATAATGAATATTATAATTTAATTATATATAAAATGATTGGAAAATAATTGTTAATATAAATTTCAATTAGAAGTTAATTTCTTTTACTTAAAAACATAATTGATAAATGGGTATCCTACTAAATTTTATAAAAAAAACACTAATATTGATTCCTAAATTATGACTAATATTTCTTAATATGTTAAAATAATTAGTAAACTCAAATTCAATCAAATACTTTATGAATGTTTGTCTAAAATATCAGTCATAGTTTAAGATTGATAAACCTTTTTATTTTTTCTTCATGGTATGGTCATCAATCCAAGGTGTGGCCGACTCTTCACCTCAAATAGTAAAGGGAATAAACCTAATGCATCACCCATGAGTCATGGAAATGAATCTTATGTATCATCCCTTATTAGTGTAAATAACTCTTATGTACCACCCGATGACCTTTATGTGAACTCCATATTCACACATACACAAAATAGTGCAGTTACATTCTTTTCTAAATTTTTAACATTGAAAATCTTACTTTTATGTATATAAAGAATGTTTACCCTTTTATACATTTCACTACTTCCTAGAAACTATCATTTATATATATAGTAAAATATTATCTATTACTTTACTATTTTCTTCTATCTATATAGTACTATTTACTTTTATAAATATATGGAGATTTTGTTTTCATTTTATAAATCTCCCCATTCTGAAATCACTAGTGAAATAAAACTTTTTTGCATCATTTTTAATGTTTTAATGTTATTTTTTCCGACAATGTAAACATGAATAACGTTGTATGTATTTTTTGACATTGGTTATGTAAATCAAAATCAAAATCTTTATTATAACTAATTTTCATGGATCTAAAAATCAGTAATTTTTTAGAACTAACATCAAATATCTTTAAACATTTCTTTTAATGTTGTTTATTTTGAGAACTGACATCGAAAATCACAAAAAACATTTTTTATTATTATAACCAATGTTATAGGTGATTTTTAATGATATTATTCAAAATAACCAATGTCAAATGTAATATATTTTTCTTTAAAAATATTTTAATACACACAACTCTCTTTAAATAAAAATATATATAAAAGAACTATAAATCTATAGAAACCATATGTAAATAAGAAAAAACTCAATGTTGTGGTTTATTTTCCTTGTTAGTGGAAGTTTCCTCTTAATATAAATATCAATTATTAATATTTATTTTCTTATTTTGAGGAATATTTAATGCGACATGTTAAAAAACATTTAATAAATCTCATATAGAATATTTAACATTTATACTCAATTTGAAGAAGTCATCTTATTATAAAACAAATCATCACATATATATATATAAAGATAATAAATCATAAAAGAGCCCAAATAATGATAAAATATCATAAATTCCATGGAAAATTGATTGAATGGAAGATTTTTGGAATGAAAAAGCATTGAAATGATGAAGGAGGTTTAAATTAGGAATATAGAATATGGTATAATGGAATGTTGTATAATGTATTGTAAAAAGTGTGATCATGACATGATAAATTTATAGGGGGGAAATAAATTGAATGGGTTTGTTTGAAATAAATTGAATCATTATGAGAACATGATTTGAAATTTTATTTTTAATGTTAGTTATTTATATAACTGACATTAAAACCTTGTATTTTAAAACTATTTATATATTAACCAATTTTAAAACCCTTTTTAAAATTGGTTATTATATAATTAATATTGAAAAACACCATGAAAAAGTGCTATGTGAAAAATAAAAATGGTCCACTAAGAAAAATATTACTTTTAATATCATTTATACATATAAATAACATTAGAATCATTTATTTTGAAGTTAGTTATAACTAATATTAAATGTAAAATTTAACATTACTTATTTTATAACTGATGTAAAAATGCACACTATAAGGGTTTTAACACTGATCATATAAATAATCATTGTTAAAACCCACACTGATAGGGTATCCATCATAACCTCACTCCCATAAACTTTTCCTCACAGGAAGCTAAGTGCTACTGAAATTGAGTCCTTAGACAGAAATCATTTTCCTTTTCATGGAGTAATTGAAGTGTTTCTTTGAATGAAGAAATTGAAATGGAAATCTTATCATGAGGGTGTAGGACCATACAACTAAGACTTCTCTTGGTCACACCAATCAAGGATCCCCTTGTAGGGATCAGACTGTGTTTGTTTGTTTTTTTAAATTCATACAACAAACTAAGAATATTTTCTCGGTGCTTCTCCAACTCTCCATCTTGGGAACTTTTTTATTTAATAAGAAGAATTTCACTCTTATAAAAGTTATCTCCCTATCATTTATTATTTCATTTTTTACTAAGACTCATCCCTCATATCTTCTAGACATGAACCTATGTGTCTTGAACTACCCTAAGCATTAGTCATCCCATAATGGGTACTAATGATCATTATGGATAAATTCATAGGATAGAACCTACCACTTGTGGATTAATTATTTTCTTAAATTCAATTTCTCATTTCCTTCAAAGAATATAGAAATTACTTGAAGCATTAAAATTTTGGGTTCAATTTATTTTAAAGTAACCTTTTGTGTGTTTATTTATTTTTTTAATTATTAATATTATCAGATCAAATAGGATGGATATGAATATAAAATAGATGGATGTTAATCGTATAACAAAAGAGTATGAGGATGGGGTGAAAGAGTTCATCAAGTTTGAAAAAGATCATTCATGTGACCCTTCTCAAATACTTTTTCCATTTTTATGTTGTTTTTTATTCAAGACAAATTAGTCAAGAGGAGTTATAAGAACACTTGACCTGCCACAGAATATATTGGAGTTATAAATATTAGAATAAAAACAGGGAAATAGTGAATTTAGCTAGTGACTTGGATAACACTTCACTTTATATACCATCTGATATGATTATAAGTTTGTAAAATAAATAAATACATGTCGAGGATGTGATTACTAGTGTCAATGATGATGATGATCATACTGAGAAAATAAGCATGATAGTTGAAAATGAAGTTTGGGATTGTCAAGAATTATTTGACAAGTTAAGAGGATATAATAATATTCCATTTTATAATGTTTGGACTAAATATATATTATTTTTAGTTATACTAAATTTGTATAATTTAAATGTGGGAAACATATATAATGATTCCATTTTTACTAAACTACATTCTCACTTGAATGATATTCTCTCGGAATATAAAGATCTTTTTATACGAACATATCACACTAAATAAATGCTACATTCAACGGGTATGATCTTTGAAATAATACATGAATATAAAAATTATTGAATAATGTTTCTCAAGGACCACAAATAACTTAAAGAATACCCAAATTGTGGTGCTTCTCGATACAATAAAGATGAATCAGGTCCTATGAAATTTGTATTGTACATTCCAATCATTCCAAGGTTTAAACACATATATAGAAGTGAAGATACTTAAAATCAATTGATTTGTCATGAAAATATAATAAGTAAATATGGGAAACATCTTCAATTGAAAGAATCACTTCAATGGATGAGAATTGATCAAGAGTATCCTGAATTTGGAAACAATTAGAGAAACCTCTATCTTGCGCTATATATAGATGGTGTGAATCATTTTAGTTTTCAAATATGAACTCACAGTACATGGATGGTTATGTTGGTAAATTTTGAATTGACACCATGGTTATTCCTAAGACAAAAATATAGTGTGATATATTTTCTTATATTAGGACCAAAATAGCCAGGTAATGATATTGATGTTTATTTGGCTATATTGATCGAAGATTTTATATTATTATGAGATTCCGGTGTTATATAGTATGGTTCTTACATAAATTAAGATTTCATGTTGAGATCAACAATATATGAGACGATAACTAAACTTCCTACTTATAGACATTTGTTAGGATATAATATTAAAATAACTTAAGGTTGTTCTATTTTTTAACAAGGAATCAATCAATTTGGTTGAAAAATTCATAAAAAATTGTGTTTCTATGACATATTAGATTTCAACCCTTATGACATATGTATTGATCTTGGATGGAGTAATTTTATGAGAGTGAAAAATAATATAAAACACTATATCCAATAAATGGTGATCAATTATTTGGGAAGGTAAAAGATATGAACACTGCTTTTAGTAAACCTTTTTTTGGAAAACCTTATGAAAATCGGTTTAAAAAGATATTTGTTTAATTTCCATAGTATAATTTTTTTTATGTCAAGCATTTTCTCGATGTTAGGCATGTTGAAAAAATGTTTTTGATACTTTCATTAACTCATTACTAAATTTACTTGAAAAAAGGATGTAATTAAGGCTAGATTACTCATGACTAACATAGGAATATGGGAAGAGTTGGCACCTGTGAAGGGTGAAAAACATAATTTTCTTCCTACAACTACATAAACACTTTCCAAGAAGAAGATATATTAGTTTTTAAACTTCCTGAATAATGTATAGGTTCCATAGGGGTATTCATCAAATATCAAAAAATTTATTTCAATGATAGATTTAAATCTATAGGGTCTAAAATAACATGAATGACAAGTTTTTATGTAACATCTAATGCCTATATTTTCCATTGAATTTTTTAAAATAATGTCTTTAATACATTAACTATGATCTATTTCTTTTTCGAAGCTATATTAAGAAAATTCATAGACTTACAAAAATTTCTAACTATGGAAAAGGAAATTTCCATTATATTATGTGAACTGGAAATATACTTCCCACCAAAATTCTTCGATATGATTGTTCACTTGATGGTTCACTTGGTAAGATATATTCAACTATTTGGCCCTATAAATTTTAGATGGATGTGACCCATTAAATGGAATATGATGATTTTGAAATGGTATGTCAAAAATTTAATTCATCAAGAAGGTTGTATTTCAGAGAGATATATTGTTGAGGAAGTAACTAAATTCTATATAGAAGAACTATCTATTGGGGAAAGAATTATTCTACAGAATTATTATGACACAGGGAGAATTTTTGGTGAAGAAATTTATAGAATATATATTGCGATAATCCCTATTATTTATTGGGATTAGGATCACCTTTACATTTTTCATAATAGTTTTTAGGTTTACCCATATTTCCAAATCCACAAATAAATTCTTAAGAATTTTAATCCATTTAGGGATAAACACGAATATCAAATAAACATAAAAAATAGATTATAAGATGGTTTCAAGATAATATTTTTAAACATATAAGTAAAAATATGGATTCAATTTTAGAAAAACTTCGAAGGATATCTAGAGGACTAGGTGTGAACTTATTATCATATAATTGTTATGTAATTAATGGTTATACATTCTATATAATTGAACATGATGAATATAGTTCCATGAAAAATAATAGAGTTTCACTTGTGGATAAAGTAATTCATTTATCTAGAACAAAGGATATAAATCCAATTTATATGAATATGCCATACTTTTTCATCATAAAAAAATATGGTATTTTGATTGTACAACATTTCGTGTGTTGATTTTCCAATGAATGTGGGTTGATAATAGTAGTGATGTTAAAATAGATGAATTGGGATTCCTGAAAGTGGATTTCAGTAAGGAAGGGTACAAAGATGAACCGTTTATGACAGAATATTAGGCAGTATAAGTATTTTATATTCTATATCTCTCAGAACAAAAGTAGTAATTTTTTCTATTATTGACTGAAACCACTGAAGGTTCATATCAAAATTCATTAGAGGATAACCCTTTCATTGGTACATCATAATCATTTCACAATGGTCCCATTGTAGGTGGGTAAATTTATGTCATACGAGAACAAAAATAAAATTATACCCTTATAGAGGGTTCAAATCCCATTAACCTTTAAAAAGAAATTTCAATAATCAGGATATATTTTTGAAATATACATTGCATTAGCTCATATTATTATATTTTCACTAATGAATTTACATAATATAAATTATATATTCAAACACATATCTAAATAACGAATTATTCATGTTTTGTTGCTCCCAATTCCGAGGAACAATAGATTTCTCAACCTGCTGGTTCTTTCAATACAAAGAAACAACAACCTTCTGAACATGTCGATGCTACCAATCTAGAGGAACAAAATATAGAAAATGTCCAACCCTATCAATTAGTAGATGAAAAAAACTAGTGTCCTGGAAAAAAAGGGCATTTTACCATGATGGTGTTAGAAAAAATTATTAAGGTGATAAATAAAGTCATTAAATTTGAGGTTGGATGGAATGAACATGGCCAGGATATTGACCCCAACAGAGACATATTCATTAGTTTCATTGGGATCACCACTAGATAGCATGTGCCGATTGATATAAATTAAAAACACAATGTTATGTTCATTATTAAGACACTAATGTAAGAAGATATTATGCCAACATCAAGATATTATTTATTTATTTTAATTAAAAACAAAATAATGAAACATTAAATTAATCTTTATTATCCCTTTCAGAATGTATTTATAGTATATGAATCCCAAAGTAAATTTGTATTATTTCTTACTGGAATGGATCATAGACAATTTCTCACAATTATAATGTAGTTTTATCTCAAAGGTGATGAAGGGAAAATATACATGCACCCTCTATAGATGTATGCACACCTGATAATCCAAAAACATGGGATGTGTTAACAGGTTGTCATGAGGAGACATCTTTTTTGGGACATTGTAGCAAGTAATAAATTATTTAAAAAAGTGTGTATTAATCACTTTAATTAAGAATTTTTTATTTATTAAAAATTAAATTAGTGACAAAAAATAATCAATGAGTAGAAAAACGAATATTCCCCTTCAATAAAGAAAGGATGGGGTATGCTTAACTTGAAAAATTTGGTATGTATTTTAAATATACCATAATAATTTTATGTGACATGAAACAAAATAGAATTATGTTCCTCTATTTATATGTATATTGATAAATCCAAATTCAATTCCACTTTCAACCCACATCATTTTTTGTGGAAGGAGTCCCATTTAAATAAATATGGGTTAATAATATATATGAAAACACATAAAATGATTAGGAAGAATATGTAAGTATGACATATTAAAATAAATTCTTTAAATCAGTATTACATAAAAAAAATTACTAATTTTTCTATATTTTTTATTTTACATGGAAACAAGAATAATCATCAGCTATACTGGATGAACAGATACAATCATTAGCATTAATGTGTCTAGAAACATATATCTGCATCAGGGTGTGGGTATTGGGGTGACAAACTGAACATATTTTGAGAAAAGAAATGAAAAGGCAAATGAAGATAAAAAGTGAAATATATGTAGGTAAGTGCATGCTCGTGTGAAGTTGGGCACATGTGTTCAAAGTTTGGGGTCGTTTCCGGGGAGTCTAGGTGTGATATAAAAAAATAAAAACAAAAATTCATATATAACAAAATAAATAAATCAGAAAGAAACACTAAAAAATATCCAAAAAATGAAAACTGACATTCAAAAAAAAGTGTGAACTTGATGCATGAAAACCATTTATAGGTATGAATACTTAGTACCTGGTAATCCTAAAATTGATAAGCACCTTACAGAAGTGAGAAAAACAAAGACAAGGCCAAAATGGAAGATAACAGAAATGAAATCTTGAACAACCTACTCCCGGAGAATTTGAACTAGCCTAGAATGATGAACCCACCTGAGAATGAGATAGCTGAGAGGCACAGTTTGAGAGAGTTCTTGTTTCCTTCAGTTCCTCGTAACCATTCATGCATTAGACTCTCTCCTAGGTCCATGAATTATGAGTTCACGCAGTATAGGATTAGTCAGTTTCCTACCTTAAATGGAAAGCCTAGTGAAGACTCTCTTGACTTCATTAGATCCTTCAATTGTAGTGTCCAATAGCTGCCACTTAGGATTCTTACTAAGGAATAGCTTAAACTGAGAGTGTTCCCCTTCTACGTCAAGGGAAATTCTAAGACATGGTTCTAATAGTTAGAAGAAGAAATCATTGTCACCTGGGATCATGTTTATAATGCTTTCACAATGAAATTATATCCTAGGAGGTTAACATCTGAAATTAGGCACAAAATAACTAGATTCCTTCAGGATGAAGGAGAACTATTTCATGAAGCTTGGGATTGGTTTAGAGGTTTTATTAGGTAGTGTTCAAAAAATAAATGTACACCCCTATTCCTCATAGACACCATATAAAATAGTCTCACCCCTTACCAACAAACCTTGGTGGATCTGTCTTGTGGAAGATACTTTAGTTATAGGATTGTTGAGGAGCTCAAACAAATCTTTAACACCTTAGCTCAAAATTCCCAGCACAAATTCTGTAGGAGGAGAACCATAGTGAGAAAGAATACCACCTAGTCTTCTCAACATTAAGCCCAAGATACTGGATTCTTTGATGATAACCCACATCAGACCCTTAAGGAACAGTGCCACCACTGTGGCATGAATGGACATTCTCAATCCTACTGTCCAAACATAGATATTTCTGTACAGCCTCATGAGAGTGCCAGATTTTCTTTTTATGGATCTCGGATATAGCCTATGGAAGATCCTTTTTCCAACACCAATAATCAGGGGTATATGAACCATCTGAACCTGTCATGAAGGGAGTAGGGGGTCCTCTAACCTACTTCCCCTACTAGATTCCAACAGCCTCCTAGGAAGCAATTCCAACCCCAACCACAACCTAAGGTTGAGTCATCCAACTCAAAAGATGAGGTAAGAGACATGTTCCATAAGTTCATAGGGAGGTTTGATGAACAAAAGACCAAAAATGATTATTATAAAGTTCCAATGGATTCTATAATGAAGGAATTAAAATTTCAAATGGGGAACATGGCTAGGGATGCTAGTAATAGAGAAAAGGGTATGTTCCCAGTAACCACTAAAGACAATACTAGGGGAACGTTCATGGTTGTGACCTCTATAAGTGGTCTCCAAACTCACCAAGAGCCTAGGAAAGAACCCAAAATTATGAAAATGAAAAACTAGATGATGCTGGAAACTCAAATATGAAAGAACCAGAATCTGGAAAACTGGACAGCACAACTGGAATCCCTCCAGTTCCTATTGTTCCTTCTCAAAAACCCAAATAAAATGTATTAAAAAACAAATACAATAAAGGAAATAATGTTTTTGAATAGTAAGATATAGTGATGCCCCCAATTGTGAGGAATATTTTCACTAAAATCCCTTTCCCATAAATAATTAATAAGCATATTCATGATTTTGAATTGTTGAAGTTTTTGAAAGTGGTTAAAAAGATGATCATCGATATCCCATTCTTGGAAGCCTTGATTAAAATTTTTTCATATCTAAAATCACTCAAAAAAATATGTTCAAACAAAAAGGCATTGGAAGAATTTTCCACCAATGGCTTAACAGAGGAGTGTAGTGAAATCTTGCAGAATAGAATACCTCCTATGCTTCAGGTCCTAGAAATATTTTTCATCCGTTTATCCTTGGGGATGGAGGTGTTAAGTTCAAATTTTGTTTTATTTGGGTGATAGTATTAATCTCATTCCCCTCTCACATTTTTAGCACCTGATATTAGGAGTTCCCCAACCCACCACTATTGTGTTATAGCTTTTTGAAAGGTCCATTACTCATCTAGTTGGTAGGGTTGATGATCTATTAGTGGGAGTGGGAAAACTCTTATTGCATTATTACATTATTATCCTGGATATAGAGTGTGACCAAGAGGTTCCTATCATTCTTGGTAGGCCCTTCTTGGACATAGGGGGAGTTGTCATAGATTTATCCAATGGGAAATTGATTTTCAATATGGGTGAACAGAAAGAAAAATTCAATGTGTTTAACAAAATCCAAGAACCCACCCACCCTTTATTCCCCAAATATGAGATGTTAGTAGCTGAGAGTACTATTGATAATAAGGAAGAAGGGTTTCTCAGAATTATAGCTAAAATCAACAGTGAACTTGAAATCCCTGTTGTTTCCTACATGGGGATCAGCTCAAGTAAGGAGAGAGAATTTGTTGATGAGTATGAGGGAGAATTCTTAGAGAAACTAGATGAGATTGTTTTAGAGCACATTCATACCCCGAGAGAGGAGTCTAAGTTTGAGGAGATATTTTTTGGAAGCTCTAGTACATAGGAAAAATCGTTCTCTACTGCCCTCTTCAATAGGCAGCATGAAGTCCTTGGGCCACCCTAGCCCAAGTGACTTACCCTATGCCAGTCACCACCAACCATAGAACTCAAACCACTCCCTTTCCCATATCAAATATTCCTTTTTAGGAGACAGTTCCACCCTCCATGTTATCATGTCATCCAACCTGGAGGCGAGTCAAGAGAAAAATCTTCTTAATGTTTTGAAGAAGTACAAGTCTATCATAGGATGGTCTATTGCTGATATAAAGGGTATAAGTCCAGCCATTGGCATGTATAAAATTACAATGGAACCTGAGTGTAAGACCATAGTCGAATCTCAATGAATAATCAAACCCAAGATGAAGGATGTTGTGAGAGAATATGTGACTAGGTTGCTTGATGCTGGAATAATTTTTCCCATTTCTGATAGCACCTGGGATAGTCCTGTCCAAGTTGTACCTAAAAGGAGTGGAGTGATAGTGGTCACTAATGAAAGGAATGAGAAAATCCATAAAAGATCATTGAATAGATGGAGAGTCTATATAGACTGTTGAAAATTGAATGCTTCCACAGGAAAAGATCACTTTCCCATGACGTTTTTGGATCAAAAGTTAGAGAGATTGGAATGCAATGAATTCTTCTACATTCTTGATTGTTATTCTGGTTACAAACATATTTCCATTTCACATGAGGACTAATATAAAACCACTGTCACCTGTTATTTTGGGAAATTTTCCTACCAGTAGATTCCATTTGTCTTGTGCAGTTATCCTTCCACTTTTCATAGGTGCATGATTGAAATTTCTTCAGACATGATTGAAAGTATAATTGAAGTGTTCACGGATGATTTATTTGTTGTGGGAAATAACTTTTGAGAACTTCCGGAATAATCTTGAAGTAGTGTTAGAAAGGTGACAAGAGACAAACTTAGTCTTAAACTAGGAAAAGTACCAATTCATGGAAATTGATGGCATAGTTTTGGGACACATAGTTTCTAAGAAGGGCCTGGTGGTCAATAATGCTAATGTTGAGGTCATACAAAAGCTTCCCCCACCTAAAAATGTTAAAGGAATCATAAGTTTCTTGGGACATAATGGGTTCTATAGGAAGTTCATTAAAGACTTTTCTAAGATTACTAGACCCATGTGCTCCCTTCTTGTTAAGGACACACCCTTTGTCTTCGATGAGACATGTCTAGAGGAATTTAATATACTCAAGGGGATGTTAAATACTTCACCTGTAATCACTGCTCCTGAATGGAATCTTCCCTTTGAGGTGATGTGTGATGCTAGTGGATTTTCAGTAAGATCTATGTTAGGAAGGAGTAAGGATAGAAAAATACATGTTATTTACAATGTAAACAAGATACTAGACAATGCTTAGAATAATTATTCTACCACCGAAAAGGAGTTGGCTGCTGTGATGTTTGCTTCAGAAAAGTTCAGGCAGTACATGATAGGATCAATAATAATAATTTTCATAGATCATTCAGCCCAAAAGTATTTTCTGGCTAAAAAGGACTCAAAACCCTAGACTCATGAGGTGGAACTTACAATTACATGAGTTTTATTTAGTGATTAAGGATAAGAAAGGGAAGAGAATGTAGTTTCAGATCACTTTTACTGATTTCCCAATTCCCCAAGTAAGGAACCAAAATAGATCAACCCTTATTTCCCTGATAAACAATTGTTTGCTACCTCTGTACAATAGTCTTATTGGTTCGCAGACTATGCCAGCTTGCTGGAAGCTAGAGTCATGCCCAAATATCTCACTCACAACCAGAGGAAGTGGTTTATATCTGAACTAAAATATTATATTTGGGATAACACTCATCTATTTTAGAGATGCGCAAAAGGTATTTTGAGAAGATGTGTGGTTGAGGAAGAGATTTTTCCCATACATGAGAGTTGTCATTCATCACCTTGGGGTGGCCACCTGGAAAATAAAGGACTGCTCAAAAGGTCCTTCATGCTGGTTTCTATTAGACAACACTATTTAAAGATTATAGGAGTCATGTTATTGGATGTGAAAAATGTCAAATGTTAGGAAATATTGGAAGAAGGTAGGAACAACCCCAAAAAGGTATTCTGGAGGTTGAAATATTTGATGTGTAGGGCTTGTACTTTATGGGACCATTCCCATATTCTTATGGGAATGAGTAAATTTTGGTTGTTGTGGATTACATGTCCAAGTGGGTCAAGGCAGTAGCTATGCCGGACAATTCAGCTGTTAGGGTTGTGAAATTTATCAAGAAAAGCATATTTTCCAGATTTGGTGTGCCTTGAGCATTCATCACTGATAATGGGACTCACATCAAGAATTATAAGTTCAATGTTTTGATGGAGAAGTATGGGTTCTCACATAGGACAAGAACCACTTACTACCCACAATCCAGTGGGAAATTAGAAGATTCAAACAGATAACTCAAACAGATTTTAGGAAAAACAGTGTCCAGATCTAGAAAGGACTGGTCAAAGAAGTTACATGAGGCCCTTTAGGCCTATAGAACTGCTTATAAGACTCTTATAAGGATGTCACCATATATGATAATCTTTGGTTAAACATGTCCTCTACCAGTTGAGTTACAATAGAGATCTTATTGGGAAGTGAAGGCACTAACATTGATTTTAAGTCTACTGGTGAGAGTAGTCTATTAGAGCTGAGTGAGAAGGAGGAGATTGAAAGAGAGTCCTATGATAATACTGAAATTTTCAATGAAATAACAAAGGCTTTTCACGACTCAATCATTCAAAATAGGAATTTCAAGGTTGGTGAGAGAGTCCTACTTTTCAATTCTTGATTGAAGTTGTTTCCAAGAAAGTTGAAGTCCAAGTGGTCAGGACCCCTTACCATTGTTATAGTTTTGGTTAATGGAGCTTTTGAGCTAGTTGGAGAAGAGAATCGACCTTTATTAGTCAATGGTCAAAGAATAAACCACTTCATAGTGTTTCATTGGAACTAACCAATGGTTGTTTATTTGTTTCCTTTTTTTATATTTGTTTGTTAATAAAGTTAAACTCTGCTTATTGTTCTTAATTTTTACCTCTTAACTGATTGATAGTACCTCAAGATCTATTTTTGTTTTAGAGAGAAAGTTGTTGCTTCCAGTAACATGGACATGAAAACCCAAGCGAGTAATACAATCCATTATATGAATAATATTTCGTTATACTCACTCTATTGGGTTACATATCATGAAATTAAAACTCTGAAATCTTATTTTACTTATTTTTACATGAAATTTAATGAAGAGGAGTAAACACCCCGTGATTCTGAAAACGATATATCAATGGGATTCAGTGTTAAAGGTCCAATAATTCAGGGAAGTGTTGTTCTTCCTTTCTCACTTTTAATTACCTGCTTAATCTTCACTATGAATTAAGTGTGGGTGTCTTTCCACTTTTTTTTAAACTCTTGGACTATGTTTGTTTCTTGAGTATTAGATTTCACATATCTACTTAGTTAAAATAATTATTTTTGAGCTGATTTGTAAAACATGCTTTCACCCACTGCTTTCAATTTCATTATGATGCTATTGCACATCATTGCTAATCATGCTACTATTTGAAATTTTGTGTAATCTTTTGTCTGCTCTTAAAAATTCTAAGAATGAAATTTTCAAAATTATCTATGATTATTACTAGTGAAGTTGGGGGGGGGGGGTTGGGTTCTTTTGTTTTTGTTTTTGTTTTCTTTTACTTTTTGTGTGGAAAATAAAATTATTGAACCCCATTACTACCCCTACATAACATTTTTTAGTAGAAATGTCTATCTGTTTTTAACATAAACTGTCTTTGACCATAGAAATCAATATTTGGAAAAATTTTGGGTTTTATGTGTGGGGGAGAGGGGTAATTCTAGTGTCATGTAGAATTTCCCCCTTTTGAACCTGAGTTTGTAAAAAAAGGTTAAATTTTTTCAAAAATTGAACTGAATCTCTTCAAAAAAATATCAAAATATTTCAGCAATTTATGGACATTAGAGGTTCACCGGTGCATCAATTATGTCCTATTAGTGGATAACTGCTCACTAGTTTTTGAGAGTTGCACTTAGTCACAAATGGTTAAGCCTGAATGAGTGCTGAGAGCAATTGTTTACTATCTCTATAGATCGGTCTGTTTATCAACTGAGGATTGGAGTTTGACAGGATTGGTTTTGTGGAATGATGATATTGAATTATGATAATTATAAGTTATCCATGGATCCTAGGGGACTCACACCTTTTGAAAAAAAAGTCAAACACTTTAGGAAGTTAACTCAAATGTTTATTAGTTAATTCATTTGTAACTGGAGTAAAATGGGAAAATGGGATCCCACGGTGAGTATCCAAGACAAGGTCCACTGGGTGTATTTTTTTAAATAAATAAATCCAATTTAAATCTAAATAAGTGATATGCATAGTGCTCTACACATGGAATATGGATGGGAAAATGGAAATAAAGTGCCCTTGTCAAAAGTGAACTCATTAAGGTACGAGGAATTTTGAACCCAGATGAAGAAGGGAGCAATTGAATTTGTTAAAATTAATTTTAGTTGAATCAGTAATGTGATGAAATTAAAGGACTATAATTTTTGGAACATGGGGGAATGTGAGAATGGAAGGTTCCCTTGGTTATGTTTTGTGTTCCACTTCATCAGACCTGTCAACACTCCTTGAACTATAACTTGAATTGGAAGGTGAAGTATAAAAGTTAATGAATACACATAGGAGGCATGACATACTTGAAATTGTATGAATTTTTTAGGCTTTTGACTTTCGGTGAGTTTTTGAAGCTAGGTAGGACACTATTATTGAATACCGTTTGATAGTCTGACCCATGGTTTGGTCATGCTCCTCTAGGTACCAATGTTTAATCATTCACTCTTTTTGGACTGAAAAAACAAATCTTCTTTTTGTTTTAAAGTCAATGTCATAAACATGACTGAGGACAAACAATGTTTTACGTGTAGGGGAGTTTGATGTGGCTAATTTTTAATGCTCTTTGCCACATCCTTTTTTTATATTTTTATTGAATTTTTAATATAAAACTATCAAAATGTGTTAATAGTTATAAATTGTTGTATTTTTTAAATTACTTCATAAAAATATGTTTATGTTTTAAAAGTGTGTTTTTGTTTTATATTTTTATTGTATTTCGATAATAAAATTTAGTTGTTATTTTAATTTCATTTAATTATTTCATTTTTTATTTGTTTTAATAATTCATAATTCAATAATTAAATTAATTATTTATTTATTCTTTAAATTGTGAATAGATAACTCAATTGAGTTTTTAGTCTTTTAATAAGTTAATTATTTTTAACAATTTAATATTATTCAATTAATATTTTTATTCATTAATTTAATTAATCCATAAATTAATTGGTTAATTAATTTGAGAATGTAATTTTAAATATTTTTATTCTTTCGAGAATTTATTTGTTTATTTTATTTAATCCAAATAAAATTCTTTATTTTAAAATTTTCATAATTATTTTTATTATTTAAAAAAAATATTTTATTAATTTTTTATGCAGTTCATAGTATATCATTTTAATTTTTGGTGTTGTTGTATGCTTGCAGGTGTTGGTCGGACGATCCTCTGTTGTCATCTCATCATGGTGCATGTGCCACCGTTTCCACACTCACAGTGCCATAGCAAACCCAGGCACCGTAACCCCTTGTTGTCCCACCGTTCCACCCCTATCCACCATTTCTTTATGGTCTCTCCATGAGCATCATTCACGGTGCCTCAGTCACAGTCTCATCATTTCCCATCATGCCTACTTCTTCAGCCTTACAGTGCCACCGTATATCCCACCTCACAGGGAGACAATGAGAAACACTCACGGTTCCACATCCCTCCATTCCCGCCACACTTCATTCCACCCACCATTCACTTCATAGTTCCACACTCACACCAGTATCACAATGTATGTCTCACAGTTTCACTGCCTCTTACTCAACTGAATGGTGCCAATGGGTTTTCTCTGCTCCATCCTCATCCACGCAGCACAACCAGCAATGCATCAATTTACAAAAATCAGCATCATCAATAAATCAAGAGACACCAAACAAGCCCACATCAATGAAAATTGAACAGAAAATTGATTAAATGGAAACAAAGAAGATCGAATAAACCCTAAAATTGGAAACAAAAACATACCATTTCAATCTAGATCGGAAAGGGTCGAATTCAGACCGGTGCACAACAACCCCAGACAAACCTGCACTCGCCCAAATACATTATTCTTAAAGTATGAAACTTCATCCTAAACCCTCAAATCTCAATCCTGCTTCGTACCAAAATCACTTTCCCTTACACCCCTTGCCATGTATGCCTTCTTCCTCCATTCAAACATCCCACCACACATCCCCTATGCCATCCGAGCCTTCGTCCTAAGTTGCATCACCCTAACCCGTTCTATCAGTGTCGTGAAACCTTTCCTTGGATCCTCTGTGCTGACCCACCAAATAGATCCACACCCACCTGCCTGAACCCCTACCACACTCATCTCCACTTCGTCACATGAACCCTTCCCCCTTTCTCTATTATCTATTGATTTTTTAATTTTATTATTTTTTTTATATAGGAATAATATATATATATATATATATAATTCAATATATAATATAAATAACAAATAATACTTATATATATAATGTTAATTACTTTTGTTTCATAATAATTAAAACATTAATAATTATAATAATTATATTTACTTATAATAGTAACAATAATATTAGGTATTATATATATATTAATATGTATTTTTATTAACTAATCTAATTACTAATATTAATATATATTTATTTTAGTTTCATTTTATTTGATTAAATTGTTTTGGTTTTTCTGTTGTTCTATGTGTGTGGGGGGGCTACTCGTAGAAGCGGTTATAAATGAAGCAGTACATGGGAAATACGTGAGAATATTCATGAGTTCATTGAAGGGGTTGTATGCACTTATAAGGGGTTCACATAAAGTATGTTGACATGCACATAAAAGCACACCACATGGATATACTTTCTGTTAGAGGGAAGGTTGCAGCTTGCCGCGCGGGAACTTATTCGTTCATTTAGAAGAAACTACTCCAGTGACAAGCGTGGGAGGAGTGAAACTATGAAAGTTCCACGTAGAGGCCAGGGGACACCTCGGGCGAGATTCCATAGACTTTGACGGGGACATTAGCATTCAGAAACTGGAGAGGAGGATCGGGGGGAACACACCGGCATGAAGACTTCATTCGAATTACACTTCGATCCATCGAGAAAATATCGAGTGATCCCTAGAGTTTTCAAGATTTTCCATCGGGTGTAGATTGGAGTACCGATAGCAGCAGATCAAAGCATTTCACACCTCGATTCACAGGGCGGGACATCCAGCACATTCTATAATTACATCCACCATTGAGCAGCATGAACTAGAACTTTTGGGAGAACAATCAGGTAGACATACTTATTTGTGTTTCTTGTGCTCTATTTTTCTACAACTCATTTCAACATGAACATCTTTGATCTTAATTCTATTTTGAATCTAGACACTATGTACGGCTAAACTCTTTAGGGGGAGGGGATAAGCTGGCTGATTATATATGTTAATCCTGATTATGTGCTACCTTATTTTATGGAATGTCTCTCTCACTTTTTGTGTAATACATTTATTTTCAAAACAATAAGGGTGAGTGAAAACCGATATTTTTTGAACCTTAATGAAAACTTTTTAAATTTAATGAGCTCACTTACATGTGAGTCATGCTCAAATAAGAGAGACACATTGAACTCAACTGACAAGTTGATCCCGGTGACATCTGACTTATTATCTCCATTGGGTGGAATGAATTATATAGTCAAAATACTGTAAGAGTTATTTGATTGCAAACTGACCAAGAGACAAATCTGGCCAGTTAATTTAATTCATATCCATATTTTTTTAAAACATCATTGCACGACCAAGGATAATAAATATCAAATCGGCCAGTGGACCTTCTCCCCTACTCATCTATTGGATTTTTTCACCACAATTTCCCTTGTTGTTATTTCTATACACCTGCACTCACCAGTTCACCTTTAATTATTCACACACTAATTTTCACCCACTACATTTCACTACCACCAAATGTTTTTGTTCATTTTTGTGTGTAATTTTTTTGTTTTGTTTATTATTTTTAAGTCAAAAAATACAAAATTAGGCCTCCATGTGGTTTGACCCTGACTTCCCAAATATCTAAGTAGTAAGTAGGTTATAAATTTTATTTTTTCACCCATTCCCAATGGCGTGCGTCATGGGAGGAAAACTATAGTTTATAACCTACTTAATGCTTAAAATAGTGGAAAGATTGGTTTGAACTATAGGGAGGCCTAATTTTGTTTTTGGTGGTCTAATAAGAATAAAAAAATCAAAAAATAACACAAAAAAACAAACAAAAACAGTTTGTGGTGGTGAAATAGATTGTGTGAAAATTAGTGTGTGAAGAAGTGAAGGTGAACTGGTGAGTGGAAGTGGGTAGATAGAACAACAAGGAAAATTTTGGTGAAAACAGACAATAGATGCGAAGGGGGAGAAGGTCCACTTGCCAATTCGATTTTTCTTAGCCTCGTTCATGCAGTGAAGTTTAAAAAAATATGGATCTAACTTAAAGGAAATGGCCAGATTTGTTGTCTGGTCAGTTTTCTATGAAATAACTCTTATAGTCTTTTGAATGTAAAATTCATTCCATCCTATGGTGATAATAATTCAGATGTCACTGGGATCAACTTGTCTGTTGAGTTCAGTGTGTCTCTCTCATTTGAGCATGAATCACTTGTCAGTGAGCTCCTAAAATATAAATAGTTTTCATTAGGGTTCAAAGAAGATTGGTTTTCATTCAACCTTGTTGTTTTTAAAATAAATATGTTACTCAAATAGTGAGAGAGACATTCCAGAAAATAAGGTATCCCATGAATCAGGATTAACAAACCTAATCATCCAGCTTAACCCCCATCCCCCAAAAGAGTTTATCTGGACATAATGGCTAGCTTCGAAATAGAATTAAGATCAAAGAAGTTCATGTTGAAATGAGTTGCAGAAAAACATCGCACAAGAATCATAAAGAACTTTGTCTCCCTGCATGATCTAATAAAATTTCTAGTTTATGCTACTCAATGGTGGATGCAATGCTGGAATGCACTTATTGTACCACCCTAGGAATCGAGGTATGAAATGCTTTGATATGCTACTCTTGGTACTGTAAACACCTCCCAATGGAAAATCGTGAAAACTCTAAGGATCGCCCAATATTCTCTTGATGGACCAAAGTGCAATCTGAATGAAGTCTTTGTCCAATTGTGCCCCCCCTGGTCCTCCTTTCTAGTGTCTGAATGCTAATGATTGCGTCGAAGTCACTAGAATCTCGCCTGAGGTGTTCCCTAGCCTCCATGTGGAACTTTCCTAGTTCCACACCTCTCGTGATTGTCACTAGGGAAGTTTCCCCTAACTGAATGAATGAATTCACATGTAGTGAGCTGCAACTTTACCTCTAACATAGAGTAGATCCACGTGGCACACTTTTATGTGCACATCTCCAACCATTAAGTGAACTCCTTGTAAGTGCATACAAACCCTGCAACAAACTCTTAAATATTCTTGCAACTTTCCCGTGAACTGCTTCATTTATCATCGCTTCTACGAGTATCCCCCCTGCACAGATTAATAGAAAAACCAAAACAAGTTAAACAAATAAAATGAAACTAAAATAACTATATATTAATATTATTACTTATATTATTTAATAAAAACACATATTAATATATATCTGTAATACCTAAAATTATTATAAGTATTATATGTAAATATAATTATTATATTTATTAATATTTTACTTATTATAAAACAAAAGTAATTAAAATTATATATATAAGTATTATATATTATGTATATTATATACTATATTATATATATATTATGATTATTATATAAAAATAATAAAAAAATAAAAAAATGAAAAGAGAATAGAGAAAGGGAGAAGATGGTTTGTATGACGAGGTGTAGAAGAGTATGGAAGGGGTTCGGGCAGGGGGCTTGTATCTGTTCGGTGCGTCGACATAGAGGAGCCAAGGAAATGAGTCACATTGCGGATGGAGTGGGTTAGGGTGATGTGTCTTAGGCCAACGGCTGAGATGGAACAAGGGATGTGCGGTGGGAAGTTTGAATGGAGGAAGAAAGCGGACGAGGCGAGAGGTGAAAGGGAAAGGGCTTTCAGTTTGAAGTAAGTTTTATATTTGAGGATTTAAGATGAAGTATCATACTAGAAGAATAGGGGATGCGGGCAAGTGTAGGTTTGTCTGGGGTCACTATGCACTACTGTGAATTCGACCATTTCTGATCTGGTTTGAAATGGGGTGTTTTGGATTCCAATTTTAGGGTTTATTCGATCTTCTTTGTTTCCATTTAATCAATGGTCTATTCAATTTTCACTACTATAGGCTTCCTTGGTGTCTCTTGATTTATTGATGATGCTATAGTGTGTAAATTTTTGTACTGCTGGTGGCGCTTTGTGGATGGGGACGAAGCAGAGGGAACTCGTTGGCACAATTAGGTTGAAGAAGAGGTCGCGAAATGGTGAGACATGAACTGTGATACTGTTGTGAGTGTGGAACCATGAAGTGAATAGTAGCTAGAATGAAGTGTGATAGAAATGGAGGGTTGTGGCGTCGTTAGTGATTCTCACGGACTCACCGTGAGGTGGGATATATGGTGGTCATGTAAGGTTGAAGCAGTAGGCATGATGGGAAATGGTGAGACCATGATTGAGGCAACATGAATGATGATCACAGTGAGACCGTAATGAAACAATGGATGGGGGTGGAACGGTGGGATAAAAATGTGTTATAGTGCATGTGTCTTCTGTGGAACTATGAGTGTGGAAACGGTGGCACATGCACCATAATGGGACGGCAAGAGAGGACCATCCAACCAACACCTGCAAGAATACAAAAACTCCCAAAATTAAAATAATTTACTAAGAACTAAATATAAAATAAATAAAACAAAGTTAAGTTAAATAATATAAATAATTTTGAAAAGTTTAAAATAAATAATTTTATTTGGATTAAATAAAATATACAAATTAATTCTAGAAAAAATTAAAATATTTACAATTACTTGCTTAAATTAATTAATCGATTAATTAAAGAATTAATTAAATTAAAGGATAAATATATTAATTGAATAAGATTAAAATTTTAAAATTAATTAAATAATTAAAAGACTAAAATTAAAAATGATTTATTTTTTTAAATTTAAATAATATAGAATTAAACAATTTAATTAATGAATTAAAAATTATTGAAACAAATAAAAAAAAGAATTAATTAAATGAAATTAAAAGAATAGTGTAATATTATTATTGAAAACCAATAAAAAATAAACAACAAAAAAATACTTTTAAAACATACAAATATTTTTACGATGCAATTTACAAAATACAACAATTTAAAGCTATTACAAAAAATATGACAGTTTGATATTAAAAAATCAACAAAAATATAAAAAAACATGCGGCAAAGACCATTAAAAATGAGCCACGTCAGTAAGATTTGTTGATCTTAAAAAAACATTAATTAGAATTCTGAGCTTCTATAAAATGTTGTGTGATGGAAGAAAAGAGAAGAAACAAAACAAGAACAACCACTACATGATGGTCCCCCCACCAGCTTTGAGGAGAGCCATTGCTCTCAAGGAGCTGTCTTATATAAGGTAATCAATATTTTCATAATTATTTCTATAAAATGTGAATAAGGAAGCTACTGATACATTTACTGTAATGATACTCTACAAGGTAAAAATTATTGTGATTTATGTTTATCAACACCCACCCATTTCCTTGTTTCTAGGGTTGTCATGTTCAATATCCAAGAAGATATTCTACACGAAAGACTACTTATAATTGGACATGTGAGAGTGGAGAGTAACACATCTCATTATTCAAGAACTGAGCTACATGTTCCACTTGAGGATATAGATATTCATATGGTTGATCAAGCTATTGGAACACTCATATCATGGATGTTAAATCTTATAAAAAACATTTTCACAAGGAGGTTTTCATTTTTAATTTATTTTTCATGTAAAATCATTAACAATTATTGAAAAGAGGTCTAAACAGATGAATTTTATTATATATAGACAAATGGGAGGTGTTTAAATGAAATTATTAATCAAAATGATCTAAAAGATCAATCGACCAATTGAAATTAGCTTCACAAAGAACCTTTTCCCCACCCGTTCAATATGAATATTGACTAACATTAAAGTTTATTGTGGATATAGGGTTACAAAGTAGTAGTAATATAAAAACCTGATACTAATAGAATATTTGTTTTCATTCTTGAATTAAATATTTAAATTCATTTAAATTTATATGAAATAAGTGGTATTTATATAAATTAAGGAATCTATACTAATAGAATAATAACCTAAATTTGGAATAGTAATGTGCCATTAAGAATAGTAATTTAGCCATTAGAATAATAACATCACCTATAAAAGTATAAATAAAAGTTAGTAAACTCATAATTTAAAATATTATTTATTTATATCATGGAATGGGAAAATAAATGTTTTAAAAATAATGAATTAATAGTTTGTATTTTTTATGAAACACAAATGTTTATTTATAATTTTATAATTAATATAATGATTCAAAATGAAATTTATTTTCATAAAATATATTTATAAAATAATATTTTATTTTTTTATAATAATAAGATAAAATTATGATACCTTATCTAATTTTTTAAATTGTCATAAAATCGGTTATAATATAAAAATCATTATTTTTCAAATAAATGATGATTTTATTTCAATTTTAAATTTTTCTTGTTCAGAAAATTGTTTTCATAAAATGGGTCCATTTTTAAAATATATACATTGTAAAATAGTTAGGGTGATCTTTTAGTATTTTTCTAAAATAATTGAAATTTTTTGAATAGTGAAATATGGTAATTTACGGTATTTAACATTATAAATAAATAAATTATTGAGACATAGATGATATATGGATGAGGTAATAACTCATTATTTATAACTCACATGAACTATTTGCTATATTTAGTCATGTGAATCAACACTATTGTTAGTATTGAGCCAAAATAATAAATAAAAGGATAAAATAATCAGAAACACCCCTCTCCTCTCCCTATAAATACCATCCTTTACCACCCCGAATCCTCACAAATCCAAACCCTTGTAGCTTGTATAATATTTTTTTGATTCCCTTACCATGACTCTGCACATTCAAGACCTTTTAGTCTCACCAAAATACCAAAACAAAGTTTCTTAAGGACATTCTCAAAGAGATGATATTCAAGAGGTAAAATTCTCCTTCTTTGTCTTCTAAATTATTTCTTTATTGGTTTCATTATTTCTACCTTATCCTGACCACCCCTATACAAAGTGTAATTATAACTTCATTATCATATATATATACATGAATTTTATTATGGGAATGTAATATCCATCATCAAAACTTATTTATTCTCCTCTTATTCTAAAAAATGAATACATCATCAGTGTGGTGTCAATTCTCCACCTTCGTGGATGATGAGTTTTTATTTTCATTTACTACATTTAAGGCTGGTTATAAACCATTATTATAGTAAAACTAGATTTTAATATGTGTATTATAACTGTTTTAATATTCTGTAACTAATTTATATACATAATATTAAAATTGAGTAGTTTTTGATAGTAAGGGATCAGTTGAAGTAAGCTATAAATAAAGTAGTAATCCATGTATGAGATTATATATATCAACTATTGTGGACTATTTTAGTAGTGTAACATTTAATGAGGAAACACCCTCTTGTATTTTTTTGATCTTCTGACCCAGTGGTAGGTGAAGGGTTGATTAATGCCCTAGAATATATTTTTGATGCCATGGGGTGTTTATACCATAAAAAGGTTAGTCTTTATATTTACCATTTTTAAGGTGAATATAACCAGTGGTGGTCTATGTTTAATAATATCATGGATAGTGAGGATATTTATGATTTGGAATAAGATTATTCAAAAATACATTCCATGAGAAATATTTTCCTAAAGTGATTTGACTTAAGATGGAAAATAATTTTTATAATTGGGATAGAATGAGGATTTAGTGACTATATATGAATCAAAATTCACACAATTGGAAAGAAACACTCAAAATTTTATCTTGGAACTTGATAGTAAAATCATTCATTTTTACTTAGTATTAAAGCCAAAATATTGAAAGGAAATGGCTTATAATTAATTAAAAGGCAATTAAAAACTTGTTCATTGTGTGGAGAAGGTGGAAATGGAGTTTTTAAATGATCATTTTTCTTTGAAAACTATCAGAAATTTTTTTTTTGTGGTGGAGGTATAAGTAATAAATTCATTAATGAAGTATTATGGTAAGAAAATTATGTTTTTAGTTTGTGAGAATTGTGGTAAAAAATACACTAGGGAATGCCTTTGGATGTATGGAAAGTGTTTTTGATGTGGTACGTTTAGGAATATATATTGTAATTTCACTTAAAAGGATCATGGTAGTGATAATAAAAATTATATCACGCATATATTGAAAATTTTTAAATGTAATGATATTGGACATTATGTAAATGAGTGTCCAAAGAGGAAACCGAATGATGGGAAGCAACCAAATTATAATAAGAAAGTTGTTGTGAAATATTTTCCAACTACATCAGTAGATATTGGTTCATAAAATTAAGTGGTATTAGGTATATAGTTTATCTTATTCAAATTATGATAATTTTTTATTTGATACAGGGTCAACACATTCTATTATTTCTAAGAACGTTTTTGGTAAATTATAAATTCTACCAAAATAAATGAATCCATAACTTATAGTAAAAACACCTAGGGTAATAATAAGGAAAAAACAAATTATAAGAATATTCATGTTTATGTATGTGGAAATAATTTACTAGAAAACCATATTTTCTTTATCCTAGTATAATTTTGTGTTATTCTGGGTATGTATTGTATTTTTGTTTACAAGGATAAGATTTATTTTAGAGCTAAACAAGTTTTATTCCCAAAAAAATTTTAGTTTGAATAAAAGAATAAACACATTTCATTGATTACATATCAGGAATTTGAGAAACTATTAAAATATATAAATGAATGTTATCATGCACATACTTTTGAAAATAGGGTAATTCATTAGGTTAATGATTATCTTAAGGGAAATGAGTTTATAGTTGTTTTTTCTGATGAGTTACCTGGTATTATAAGCAGTTTCTCCGTAATTTATCTCTCTATCTAGGTTTCCTCCTCAGTGATGGATCAGAGTGGGGGAGGCCATTCCATAGCCCTTTGGTATCGTCTCCCCCTCTCATTTTCTTCTTACTTCTATTTCTCCTTGTTTAATCATTGGTGGTAGCCTCTACACTTGCTCAAGTGATGCTTTTCATATTTTGGCATATTCATCATCATTCAAGTCCAAAAAAGGTAACAACTATCGAATCCCTCAGACCCTCATAACCTACACTAAGCTATAATACCTTTCCATCTCTCTATATAATAGCTGAAGTGGTGGCATCCTATAGGTTTTGGGTTCTGTGGCTTGGAGGTTGAATGCTTTTAAGAACTTCCAAAGTCTTTTGGTTGGATCCTGGTCTTCTTCCTTGTCGATCGTGCTGGTTCATGGAGCCCTTGGATGATCCATACCTGCTCTAGTTATAAGTTCTTCTATACGCCTCCAAGGCAGATTGGGAGCATTGGAATTGAAAAGATTTTGTGATGTGTGGATCGGTTTCCATCGGCATGCCTGGTACTGACCTTTGACGATATTTTTTTTCTACATTCTATGACAACTTATTTCTTCCCTATGACATTGGTGAATTTTTTTATGTTTTTTTATTTCACTAGGTGTGATACTGATTTTTTCTTCTGTGATGGTGGTTTGATGGATCGATTACTTCTATTCCGGTGGAGAATATTGGTTGTTCGATGGTCATGCTTCTGGTTATGTATTTATATTTATAGTTCATTTAATTTTTCTTCCTCATAATAGATATTTGGTTGATGATAAGATGATGACGTGGGTGGCAGACATTGGAGGGGGTTGAAGATGAAATAGTGTATGGACAACAGTAGGGTGATGTTTTTTTCTGTATCGATGTTTGAAGCTTCGGCAGCGATGGCCAGTGGATACTCACCAATGTTGTCTGATGATGGTGATAAAGGTGAAAACATGGTGGTTTGAGGAGGCTCGCTGATTGAGTATATGTGTCCCAATGAATCCCTTTCTATTTGAATTCTGAAACAAATTTAGATTTTGTCTAAGAGATTCTTTGAATTAGGTGTTTCGGGAATCTCTTGTTTGGTCCGGTTCCCGCTCACCTAAAAATCAGATTTGGAAAATCCAATAAAAATTTAATTTTCAGATAGTTACATGGTATTATACCTAATATAGAGGTTGAGTTTACTATTAATTTAATACAAGATGCTAAACCTATTTCAAAACCCCAATATCAAATGGATCAAGTTGAAATTATAGAATTGAAAAATTAGTTAAAGGATTTTCTAGATAAAGGTTTCATTCGACCCAGCACTCCACCTTAGGGTGATCCTATTTTGTTTATTAAAAATAGATATGGTTCCAGGAAGATTTACATGAATTATAGAGTATTAAATAAATTTCTTATTAATAATAAGTATCTATTTCCAGGTATCGATGATTTATTTTATTTTCTCCACAGAGTGTAGTACTTTTCAACAATCGATCCCAAGTTGAGGTACCATCAACTGATGGTGAAGGAAGATGACATTTAAAAAATAATGATCTATACTAGATATAGGGATTATGTGTTCATACTTATTCCCTTTGTTTTAAAAAATACTCATGTTTTATTTATGGATCTTATAAATATAATCTTCCATGATTTTTCTAGAAAAGTTTTTTATTGATTCTATTAATGATATTTTGGTTTACTCAAAAGGTTATGAAGATAATGAAAAAAGATTAAGGATTCTGTCGAAAAACATTAATGAAAATAAGTTATATGGTAATTTTAGTAAACGTGATTTTTAGTTAAAATAGATTTATTTTCTGTATCACATTGTATGAAGGATGGAATAATAGTTGATCTATTCAAAACAAAAGTGGTTGATGAATGTAAAAGACCTAAAAATGTTACTGATATTTGTAGTTTTCTTATTTTAAGAGTCTATTATTGATGTATTGTTAAAAAATCATGGTTATATATCTCTATAGCTATGTTAACAAAAAAAATGTTAGATCTATTTAGACAAAAGAATGTGATGTTTGTTTTCAAGAACTAAAAATAAGATTGGTGAATGCTCCAATTTTCACCCTATCTTCTAGAAATAGTGAGTTAGTCATCTGAACTGATTCTTCTTTAAAGGGACTTGGTTGCGTAACAATAAAAAATGATTAGTAAATTTCTTACACTTCATGGAAACTTAAACCTCAGGAGCTAAATTATCCAACAAATGATTTGGAATTAGATGTTATGATTTTCGCTTGAAAAAATTGGTGACATAATTTATATGGATCCAAATTTAAAATATATATTGATCATAAAATTTTGAATTATATATTTACTCAAAATAAATTGAACACTAGGTAGAGAATATGGTTATAACTAATTAAGTATTATCATTTCATGATTCATTACCATTCTGGAAAAGAACATGACGTTTTTAATGCTTTGAGTTGGAAAAATAATGATGCATTAACTTTGTTACATTTAGAACATGACCCCTTGGTTAATTATTTAATAAATTTTTGTCTTGGAAGTTATTGGTAGGAGAAATTACTCCATTTTTTTTAGGTTTCAGTGAAATCATCTCTATCAGATAGAATTAAGTAAGCTCAAAAGGAAGACCATGATTTACATAAAAAAAGTTAGAATTAGTTTAAAATGGTAGGTTTCTATAATTTAACATTGATAAAGATTATTTTTTTAGATTTAGGAATATATTATGTGGGAATTTTGATTCATAGTCGAATAAATAGTTATTAAATCAATCTCATAGTTCTCTATTTTCAGTTCATCATCGAAGAACTGAGATATATAGAGACCTTCGGCGGTATTATTGGTGGGATGGAATGAAAATATATATTACTGACTTTACCATGAGATGATTGACTTATCAACTGGTTAAAAAAGAACAAAAATAACCTAAGGGGAGGCATAATCCTTTTTCAGTGCTATAATGGAAATGGAAATATATATTCATGGATTTCATAGTGGGATTACAAAAAAATCTCAAGATAAAAATGAAATTTGGGATATTTTTTATTGATTAACTACATACGCATATTTTCCTCCTTTTCGAGTCACTTTGACTACAGATCAACATTCTTGGTTATATCTTCAATAGATAGTTATGTTTCATGGAGATCAACTCACCATTCTATCAAATCATTATATCAGGTTCACTTATAACTTTTGGAATGGCATTCAAAATTCATTGGGAACGGAATTAAACATTCATCACTGATTTTTATCCTCAATATAATTGATAGTTAGAGAGAAAAATTAAGACATTATAGGATATGCTTCAAGCTTGTTCAATGGATTACCAGGGATGTTGGGATCATCATCTTTCATTGGTTGAATTTTCATAAAATAACAGTTTTCATTCCAGTATAAAGATGGATCTGTTTGAAGCATTATATGGAAAGTGGTGTTAGACTCTAGTATTTTGGGATAAATTAAGTGAATGATACATTATGGTACTAGAATTGGTAGAGTAAAAAATAGATAAAATTTAGTTTATTTAGTGACACTTGAGGATAGATCAGAGGAGGTACAAAATTTAAGCAAATAACTAAAGGAATGATCTTTAGTTCAAGGTAGGTTATCATATATTTCTGAAATTTTCTCTATGGAAATGTTTGGTGTGTTTTGGTAAGAAGGGGAAGTTCAGTCCACGATTCATTGGACATTATGAAATCTTTGAGGAAGTTAGATCAGTTTCTTACCAAGTCTATTTACCTCCGAGTTTCTCCCAAGTACACAATGTTTTCATATTTCAATGTTAATAAAGTATGTGGTAGATTCATCCCATGTTCTAAACCCTAAGGTTGTTCAATTAGAAGATAAAATTTCATAGGAGGAAAATCCTTTTTATATTCTTGATTTAAAAAAACAAGTATTATGAAATAAGTTCAATCACCATATTAAATTTTTTTAGAGAAACCACATGGTTGAAGAAGCAACATGGGAATCTAAAAATTCTATAAGGGAAAGGTATCCTCAGTTGGTTAATAAGTGAAAAAAATTGCAAGGACATAATTTCTAGAATTTAAAGAGAATGTAACAACCCAAGTATTTATAGAATAATTTTTTCCATTCTAGATTTAAATAGTTAAATTAATTATAAATGTATAATTAAATAAGTGGTATTTATAGAAATTAAGTAATTTTTACTAATGGAATGGTAACCTAACCATTGAAATAGTAATGTGACCATTAGGAATAGTAATATGGCCATCAGAATAATACCTCGCCTATGAAAGTATAAATAATGTTTAGGTATCTCATAAGTGAAGATATGATATATTTATATAATGGAATAAGAAAATTAATGTTTTAAAAATGTTTAATTAAGTGTTGGTATTTTTTATGAAATGTAAATTTTTATTTTCTCTTTTATAATTAATATAATGATTTAAATGAAAAATTATTTTAATAAAATATATTAATAAATTAATGTTTTTTTATTATAGTTATATTAAAATTTTATGAGACCTTATCTAATTTTTTAAAGTGTTATAATATCATTTATAATATTAAAATCGGTATTTTTCAAATAAATTATGATTTTAATTAAAAATTAAATTTATCATATTTATAAAATTACATTCATAAAATGGAGTCCATTTTTTAAATTTACTCATTGAAAAATGTTTTGGGTAAATTTTTGTGATTTTTATGAAATAGATGTTTTTTTGTGAATAGTGAAAAATATTAATTTACGGTATTTAACATTATAATTAAATAAATAAATTATTGAGTCATGGTTGATGTATGAATGTCTTAATCACTCATTATTTATAAATCACATGCCCTAGTTAATGTATTAGGTCATGATAATCAAAATATTTGATATGCTTGAGCCATCATAGTAAACAAATGAATAAAATAATCAAAAACAAACATCTCCTCTCCTTATAAATACCACCCCTCACTACCCCTTATACTCAAACCTCCAAATCCACATATATTGTCTATTCTAATTACCTTACCAATTTTATTACAAACATCAAAGACCTACTGGAATCACCAAAAGTCCAAAACCAAGTTTGATATGGAGGTTCTCAAGGAGATGATATTCAAGAGGTAAAATCTTCATTCTTTCTCTTTTAAATTCTTTCTTTATTTATTTCCTTCTTTATACCTTATCCTCACCTCCCCTTTCCAATGTTGAATGGTAAATATATTATCATATATATACAATAATTTTATTTTTTTAATGGAATATCCATCATCGAAACTCTTCTCTTCTTATATTCTAAAAATGAAAACATTTTCTGTGATGTGTAGATTCACTGCCATTGTAAATAGCAAGTTTTCATTTTATTTTACTGTTTTCAAGGATAGTTATCAAACAATTTTTATGGTTAAATTATATTATAATATTTATATTATATCTTTTTTAATGTTCTATATCTAATTTACAAACATAATATTAAATACAAAGAAACTTGTTTTATATAGTTAGAAAAACCTCCAATAATAAATCAATATTTTATCATTAATGTTTTATCAAATGAATCATAATCATATCAGAAAAAAATATGGGATAATTGAAAATTATATAAGTATATTAATTCCATTTTTTCCACTTCTAGAATTTTTACTTTCATTTGACAAGAACTCCCATAACTGACCATAAAACCATGAAATGAACACTCCTGAAAAGACGAAATAAAACCCAATAATTTATCCAAATGACCATAAATAAACTTAAAAAAGTTATAATAAATAAAATAAATGAATAGTAGGTTTTTAATTTATCAATTAATGAATCTAATTTTATTATCTGGTAAATTATGTACAACTGAATAACATTTTCGGACATAAGGTGAGGGAATTATTAACCCAATTTTTATTCTTTGGGTTAATCTTCTGCTTCATTGATTATGTCGTGCCAAGATTATTTGTGAAATGAATTTTGATTATATTAATTTTTTATTATTTTTATTTTCATTGAATATATATATTCCATTCTTTTTATTAATTATCACTTCAATATATGATATTTAAAAAAGGAATTTCCTTTAAAATCCTCTTTAATGTGTCTTTTTACAAAATTCAAAAAGAATATTTTTTTTAGAATAAATGAAATGAAAGGAATTAAACTATTTCTTGATTATTTATGGTTTTTATGATTCCTTTTTAATATTTAAATGTTATTTAGAAAATCATTTATGAGTGTGCAACATTGTAAAAAATAAAAAGTGATTTCAAAATGGAAATATTATTTTCCTCAAGAGTGTTTCATTTATGCAAGCTTTATGTGTTATTAATATGTTATGGTTATTGGGGAATTATATTATTATTGTAGGTACCGTGATAAAATTAGGTTGTGTGAGCTTGGTATATCTCCCTAACGCATTGTGTAAAGTGACAGAGTAAACCAACTAGGTTTCTCCTAAGAGATTATGAGAATATATTGTGATGGTTATTCCAAGCGTAACTATGATGGTTTCTCCATGCGTAGCTGGGAGAGATACATTAAATGTAAGAGTAATATAAAAATGATTACACATGTTGCCTTTATGATTTATTCATTCTTTCTATGGTTTTACAAGAAACATATGATTTTATAAGGTTAGATAAAGAGCTTATGTGTTATGTGTAAAAGTTATAACTTTGTGAAAATTTTCCCCTTAATGGAAAAATAGTTTTTTTATTACTTTTTATATACATTATTCAGATTTATTTGCCCATCCAATGTTTTAAAAAATATATAATAGGTTTTATGGATGGTTAAACAAAATTAATAATTCAATTTCACTATCGTGATGTTTTGTCATGGAAAAAATCATGTTTTATTTTGAAAAGATTCATATTGTGAAAAAATGGATATTTAGTAGATGTGTCTACTTTGTAATATATGAGTATCTATGTTTGATTTTATGTACCAATTCTATAAAACACTAAACCAAAAAGTTCTTTGGGAATATAATAAAATGAATATTAGTATAAATAAAAAGATTATGTAATGGTTAAAGAAAATAAATTTTAGTTTAATTAAATAAATTATGTAATGTTTAAGGCAGGGTCCTTACAAGTAATGTCATAGTTCATTTTAAAGAAAAAATGTATTGAGAGGCCATTACTGACTAAATTTATCGTGATAATGTAAATGAAATCCTTATATATGACGGGATAGGATTCTCAATTATAAATGTATACATGAGGTATGTTTTCATGATTTTTTTCCCAATAGTTGATCTACAATGTTAATTATAACTAAATACAATTCATATTTTTTGTATGAATATATATAACTTCTTTTTTTAGGGAAAACCCTTTGAACATAAATTTTCACTCATTAGTCCTCACATCACATATATACAACTAAACTCATTAGATTCAAATAAAAGTTATTTAATAGTGAAAAAACTGGTTACAATGTTTGAAAGAAAACTTATAGTCGATAGACTCTTCTAATTACCAATGATTCAGGGGTAAAACTATATAATTTTATCATATAAAAATATTTTCATTTATTTGATTACTAATTAATTTCTTAGGAAGAATTGGTTACTCATTAAAGTTAATTTGGATACTCAATATATTTATTTTTAGATTCACTACATGGATACCGAACAATATGACAACATTTGATGAGATTTTTCAATTTTTAATACACCACATACAATATTTTAGCCCTTAACTTCAAGATATATATTTTATATTATTTTTTAATTAGAATTATATTATGATAGGATGGTGTTTAAAAATTATCAAAATCATGGCATGAAGACATTCCATGCATTCAAGAAGCCTATCGACTTCTATAAGTGGATAAGTATTAGGGTATATATAATAATACTTCACTATTAAAATACATATCAAAACAATTTATTTATTTATTTTTCAATGTTTTTGTCATGTCTGAAACAAACTAATTGAAAATATGTTGGTTATTATGTTTGATAATTTATTAGATATATCATTTACTATTAACAAACTAGCATCCCAAAGATTTATTTTCGAAGATAATTATTATTTCCTTTAAAATATTTATTAATACTTTGTTTATTTATATTTTTCTATTATTTAAATGACTTTTGAAATTACTTATATTCATAAGATGAAATAAATTTGTTTAGAAATGATTGTCTAGAATTCATGGTATCATAATTTACACATATATCATTAATATGTGACATCCTACTACTTATTTAGTTGATTTTATCATCCTTTTATCTAATTTTTTAAGTTAATTTCCGTATCATTTTTATCTGGTGCTTATTTTGTTAATTTTCATAGATATCATAAAGAAATGTCTTCATCAAAAGGATGATTCACTTATGTACTATGATTATTCACTCAATAAGGATGATTCACTCATGATGATGAAATTTTCTTTTTATTCTCTATTGAATTTATCATTTTGGGTTATCAAGAAAAAATATTATTAAATAACCTAGAATGTTGAATGCACTCTAAGATAAAAAGACATAGTGGAATCATCCATACCTTAATCTGATAAACAGTGTATTCGATGTGACTCAAATTGTTTGGCCTCAGTTTAATATTGGCATTTTTTAATGTATTATTTCAAATTTATGTTTAACTTATTTATTTATAGTATTACACACATATGAATTGTTTTTTTATAAAGGCACATTTTTTAATCAAGTTGGGGTGCTTTGTTTTGATGCCAATCATTCTCATGAGAGATTATAATTTGATGATGTAATAGAGATAATAGAAATAAGGAAATGGTTCAATAATCTTCACATCAATCTAATACATAGTGTTCTCAGTATGACATGAACTATATGTTTTTAGTTTATAATTTAAATTTTAGTTCAAAACATACATCACATAATTCAATTCGAGAAAACCAATTTATATTGTTTTGATACCTTAGTAAAATAATCCACATGTCATTTAAGATGTGTAAGAATCAACTAAACCTCAATCTGACACATGGTGTGACCAATATGAATCCAAGTGTGTATTTTTTATTTAAAATTTACATTTTAGGAAATAAAGAAATGTAAAATACTCAAAATATAGAAAATGAATTCATATTTATTTGATACATTATAAAAAAATATCTATATGTCACTTGTGATGGGTAAGAATCGCTTTTACCCGAATCTGATACATGGTGCTCCCGATATCTCTCAAACTGTCCATTGTCAATTTAAAATTGAAATTTTAGTTCAAAATGTGTGTCACTCAATGAAAAATGAGAAAACACATTTTAATTATCTTTGTAATTTAGGAATACTATTAATAAGACATTTATGATGTGTGGAAATTAACCTCACATCAAACCAACACACAATGTGACTGGTGTGACTCAAAGTGAATGTTTTTAGTATAAGATGACATTTTAATAAAAAATTAAAGTGACATACTAAAATATGATAAAATTAATTTATATTATTTTGATACTTTATTAAAATTATCTATAAATCATTTGTGATGTGTAGGAATAAGACAAACCTTGTGATTAGTATGACTCAAAGTGTGTCTTTTTATTTAAAATTGACATTAATTTTAGTAAAAAAGACAACTGACATACTCAAAACTAATAAAGTGCTTTAGTATTATTTTTATACCTTCTTAAAACACACCATAAGTCGATTTTCATGTGTAATAATTATCATCACCTCAATCTGATACACGATGGGCCCGATGTGTCTCAAAGTGTATGTTATCAGTTTAAAATTGACATTTTAACACAAAACATATGTCACTCACCAAAAACCAAGATAAAATGATCAAATTGACATTATAATTTTTGAAAACTATTCATAACTCATTTTTAATGTTCATGTATTATTCCCATTTCAAACTAACACATGATGTGACCGATATGACTCAAAGTATGTGTTTCTATTTTAAAATGACATTTTAATAAAATAATTCAAGTGACATACTCACAACCAAGAAAATGAATTCAGATATTTTCGATAATTAAAAAAATGATCCGTAAATCATTTTGATATGTAACAATTATAAATACCTCAATCTAACACATTGTGTGACTGGAATGACTCTAAGTATGTCATTTTATTTAAAATTGACATTAATTTTTGTAAAAATGACAAGTGACATACTCAAAGTCAATCAAATACATTCGGATTGTTTTGATACTTTAGTAAAAATATCTATATTTCATTTTCTATGTATAGTAATTGATTTTACCTCAATCCGATAGATGGTGTTATCAATATTAATCAAAGTGTCCCTTATCAGTATAAAATTGTCATTTTAGTTCAAAACGTGTTTCACTCAATGAATACCAAGAAATCAAGATCGAATTTTCTTAATAATACTTTAAAACTATTATTATTCATTTTTGATGTGTAATAATTATTTTTAAATAAAACAAACACATCACATGGCCAGTATGACTCAAAATGCATGTTTCTAGTTTAAAATGATGTTTTGGTAAAAAGAAAAGTGACATACTCAAAACTGAGAAAATGCAATTGGATTGTTTTTATACTTTAGTAAAATTACCCAAAAATAATTTGAGATGTGTAAGAATCATTTTCACCTAAATATAACACATGGTGTGACAAGTATAACTCCAAGTGTGTCTTTTTATTTCAAATAGAATTAATTTTAGTAAAAAGGAAAACTGACATACTCAAAACTGAGAAGAAAACATTTAGATTGTTTTGATACTTTAGAAAAATGATACATAAATAATTTTTTGATGTGTACGAATAAACCTCAACTCAATATGATATATTATGTGTTAGGTATGAATCAAAGTGTTTGTTATCAGTTTAAAATTGAATGTTTAGTTCAAAACATGTATCACTCAACGAAAACACAGAAAACACACTCTAATTGTCTTGATAATTTAGGAAAAATATTCATAAATCATTTATGATGTGTAATAATTAATATCACATAAAACTAACATAATATGTGACTTGTATGAATCAAATATCATGTTTTTGGTCCAAATTTTCATTTTAGTGAAAAACAGAAGGGACACACTCAGAACTGACACTACTACAGATCATCCCTTTAATTGTGCACAAAAGGGGTTTTAACAGCACTAAAAATCATTAATTTATTTACCTATATTAAAAGGGGGTCCCCTTTATCAGTGGTAAAAAAAGTATCAATGATGGGGGACCTTTAATCAATGCTAAAAAAGAATTGACAATGGCTACTATTTATCAGCACTTTAATTATCACCAATAAAGGCCATCCTTCCAGAGTATGCTCTTTGAATAATTGCACACCAAAACACATACAACTGTAACTTGTATGAAAACCCACTTGTATTCAAAAATATAATATAATTGAAATTAATTTTATATTACAAATACAAAAAATCACTACTAAATACATTTAAAATATTGTTTTTATATTTATAATTACTATCCATACACATTTAAAAACATTAATATTTCATCGTCTTTGGTACCCACAACCCCCACTCAAAAAAACCCATGAATGGTATCAATTTCTTAACAAAACACCCAACCCGAGTAAAAGAATACTCCTATATAAGAAAAAAAATCTTATGTTAGTAATACTATAAAGAAATAAATTAAACAAAAATATGAAAGAATTCATTATTAAAATATCAATTTTAAATAAAAAGACACTCTTTGGGTTATTCCAGTCTAACAATGCATCGTATTGAGGTGTGGTTGATTTCTATATCTAAAAAATAACTTATGGATCATTATATTAATGTATAAAAACAATTTGAATGTTTTTTCTTGATTTTTTTATTTAACTTTTTCTTTTTATTAAAGTAACTTCAATTTTAAATAAAAATACACACTTGGAGTTATACTGGTCACACTGTGCATCAGATTTAGGTGAGACTGATTCCTACATATCGAAAATTACTTATGTTTTATTTTCCTAAAGAATTTAAATAGTATGAATTTGTTTTAATGGTTCTGAGTATGTCACTTGTGTTTTTACTAAAATTTCATTTCAAACTAAAAACATTAACTTTGATTAATACCGGTCTCATCATGTGTAGTTTTGACATGATACTACATCATATATGTCATATATAACTTAAGAATGATTATCCATACTTATCAAGAAAATTGGATTGTTTTTTCTTTGTTTTCAGAGAGTAACATGCATTTTGAACTAAAATTTAATTTTTAAATTGATAACAGAGACTTTGAGTTATACCGGTCACATCATGCATCATATTGAGATGGAGTTTATTCTTGCATATAAAAAGTAACTTCTGTATCATTTTAATAAAGTATCAAAAAATACAAATGTTCTTGATCAATTTCCAGTATGTCACTTGTTCTTTTTACTAAAATTAATGTTTATTTTAAATTAAAAGACACACTCAAAGTCATACCGGTAACACCATTCATTGGATCGAGGTTTGATTGATTTCTACATGTCAAAAATTACATTTAGATTATTTTCCAAAAGTATCAAAACAATATGATTTCATTTTCCCCCTTTATAGTATTTCACTTGTTAATTTTACTAAAATTAATGTTAAATTTTATGAAAAGACACACTTGAAGTTATACCAATCAAATCATGCATTTTATTTAGTTTTGGTTTATTCTTACACATTAAAAATGACTTAAGGATAATTTTACAAAAGTATCAAAATAATCTGAATGTGTTTTCTTGGTTTTTAGTATTTTGCTTATTCTTTTTACTACAAATAATGTAAATTTTAAATAAATAGACACACTTGGAGTCATATCAGTCACACCATGAATCTGATTGAGGTTAGTCTAATTCTTACATGTCAAAAATTACTTATCAATTTTTTTATAAAGTATCAAAATAGTCTGAATGTTTTTTCCTAGTTTTCAGTATGTCAGTTATTCTTTTAACTAAAATTAATGACTTTTTTAAATAAAAGGACTCAATTTGAGTTATATCAGTCACATATTGCATGATATTGAGGTGTGGTTGACTCATACATGTCATAAATGCTTTTTGGATCATTTACCTCAAGTATCAACAAAATTAGAATGCATTTTCTTGGTTTTTAATACGTGAGTTTTTTTTACTAAAATTAAGATCAAATTTAAATAAATAGACATACTTGGAGTCAAATCTATCACACCGTGCATTAGATTGTGGTGAGGTTGATTCATACACATCAAAAATGACTTATGGATAATTTTCCTGAAGTATCAAAAAAATCCTAATGTGTTTTATCTATTTTGTGTATGTTACTTGTTTTTTTATAAAAATGTTATTTCAAATAGAAAACACACACTTTAATCCATACCGATCATATCATGATTCGGTTTGATGTGAGGTTGATTACTACATATCAAAAATGACTTATGAATTGTTTTCTGAAATTATCAAGACAATCAGATCATGTTGACCAGGATTTTATGGAGTGACACACTTTTTGAACTAAAATGTCCATTTTAAAATAATAGCGAACTCTTGGAGTCATACCGGTAACAGCGTGCATCAGATTGAGGTGTAGGTGATTCCTATATATCATAGATTACTTTGGGATCGTTTTACTGAAGTATAAAAACAATAAGAATGTTTTTCCTTGGTTTTCAGTATGCCACTTGTTTGTTTTACTAAAATTAATATCAATTTCAAATAATAAGCCCACGTTGAGTTATACTGGTCACGTAGTATTTAGAATTGAGTTTTGGTTGATTAATAAACATAAAAAATGAATTAGGGATCATTTAAATAATGTATCAAAATGATGTAAATGTGTTTTCATAGTTTTTACTATGTCACTTATTATTTTTACTAAAATTGATGTCCATTTTAAATAAAAATGACACACTTGGAGTCATATCATTCACAATGTGCATCAGATTGAGCTGAGGCAAATTCATAAATATAAAAAATTACTTATGGATAGTTTTACTTAAGTTTCAAAACAATCTGAGTGTGTTTTATCAGTTTTTTATAAGTCACTTTTGTTTTTTACTAAAATATCATTCCAAACTGGAAACATAAACTTTGAGCTATACTGGTCACATCATGTGTTGGTTTGATGTGAGACAACTTTATACACATAAAAAATAACTTATGAATCATTTTCCTCAATTATAAAGACAATATAAATGTTTTTTATTTGTTTTTAATGGGTGACATGCATTTTGAACTAAAACATCAATTTTAAACTGATAATGGACACTTTGAGTCATAGCAGTCACACTACGCATTGGATTGAGGATTGGTTGATTTATACACATTAAAAATTACCTATATACCATTTTCATAAAGTATCAAAACAGTAATAATATGTTTTCTTGGTTTTCCGTATGTCACTTGTTATTTTTACAAAAAATAATGATAAATTTAAATAACAAGACATAATTGGATTCATACCAGTCAAATTTTGCATCATATTGAGCCTTGGTATATTCTTACACATTAACAATTACATTATGGATAATTTTAGTAATGTATAAACACAATATTAATGCATTTTCTATGTTCTTAGTATCTCACTTATTTTTTTTACTAAAATTACTGTCAATTTTAATTAAAAAAGACACACTTGGAATCATATCAGTTACATAGTGCATCAGATTCAGGTATGGTTGATTCTTGTATGTCCAAAATGACTTATGGATCATTTTACTAAAGTATCAAAACAATATGAATATGTTTTCTCTGTTTTTAATATGACACCTGTTCTGTTTACTTAAAATAATGTCAATTTTAAATAAAAATACAGACTACGAGTCATATTGGTCACACATTATGTCAGATTAATGTGGTGTTTATTCCTATATATCAAAAATTAATTATGGATCGTCTAAATAAAGTATAAAAACAATAAAAATGAGTTTTATTGGTCTTCAGTATGTCATTTTTATTATTACTAAAATTAATGTTAATTTCTAATAAAAAGTCACACTTGATGTTATACTAGTTACACTATGCATAGGATTGAGGTTCAGTTGATTCTTACATGTCATAAATTACATATAGTACATTTTCATAAATTATCAAAACAATATGAATTTTTTTTCTTGGTTTTATGAATTTTAGTTTCTCATTTTACTAAAATTAACGTCCATTTTAAAAAAACACACTTAGATCTATATTGGTCACACCATGCATCAGATTGAGATGTGGTTGATTCTTACACATTAAAAATCCCTTGTAGATTATTTTCCTCTAGAATAAAAACAATCCAATTGTTTTTAATTATTTTTCAATATGTCACTTGTTCTTTTTACTAAACAAAATTTCAATTTTAAATACAATGAAACACTTGGAGTCGTATCAGTCACACTGTGTGTTGGATTGAGGTTTGGTTGATTTCTACATGTAACAAATGAATTATGGATCATTTTTCAAAAGAATAAAAGCAATAAGAATGAATTTTATTGGTTTTCAGTATGTCACATTTTCTTTTAACTAAAATTAATGTAAATTTTTAATTGAAAGACACACTTTGAGTCATATTGGACACGTTGTGCATCAGATTGAGGTGAGGATGATTCATAAACATCAAAAATGACTTATGGTTTTATGTAGTAATGTATAAAAACAATATTAATGTGTTTTATTAGTTTTGAGTACGTTATTTTTGTTTTGAAGTAAAATATAAATTATAATAAAAAAACGAACAATATGATTCATACCGAGTGTATTGTGTTTCGGATTGTGGTGCGGATGATTAAGTATAAAATATGTGTTTTTCTTTCAAATATTTACAAAAATATAGAATAGGGATAAAATTTTCTATTCTAATAGAAGATAAACACCATTCTCCCTTAAACACTTCACGTTTCAGGTAGCATGGGGTTTCCTCTTCCACCATAAAGAAATATATCTTTTTTTGGGATTCTTGTAGATATTTGAATAAAAAATATTACTTCCCAAATGATCTATAAAAAAACTAAAAATGTATTATGTAAAAATTTTAATAAATTAAATTAAAAATAGCAGATAAAATGACGACAGTATTACTTATATAAGTAGTGGTAATTCATCTTTTCATGATGGTTGGATACATTATTGACCCATTTCCTTATTTTCATTATTTCAATTATAGCCTCAAATTCTAATATCGCATGAGCATGAGCAGCTTTGAACAAACAACCCTAATGAGAAAAATAATCCAACTATATAAGAAAACAATTCTTTTGTTTCTAATACTATAAATAAATAAATTAAACATAAATATGAGACAATAAATTAATAGAATATCTATTTTTAACTGAAAACATACAATTTGAGTCATATCGGGTACAATGATTATCGAATTGAGTGCATCATCACTGTACAAGAGTTAATAATTCTTGTTAATGAATTTATTTCTTTATGATCTCTATGATAATTTACAAAATAAGTATCATATTTAAATACATAGGAAATTAAATAAAAAATAGATAAAATGATGTGAAAATATATAAAATAAGAAGTAGGAAGTCAAATATTCATGATATATGTGTACATTTTGTCATCAGGTATGATTCCCATTCATTTTAAAACAATTATATTTCATTTTATGAATACAATTATTTTCAATATTCATAATTGTACTATAAAAATATAATTACCCAATGTATTAATAAATATTTTAAATTAAATAGTAATTATCTTTGAAAATACCTCTTCTAGGATTCTAGTTTGTTGATAGTATATGATATATCTCATAAATTTATAAAAATAATAACCATATTCTTCTCTTTTTTTTTGTTTCAGACACTATAAAAACATTGAGATAAATACTTAATTTTTTTATATGTGTTTTTTATAGTGAAATGTTAGTATATATATCCTAATACTTATCAACTTGTAGAAGTCGACAGGCTCCTTTTTTGCATGGAATATCCTCATTACATGATTTTTACAATATTTAAACATTTCATTGTCATAAAATAATTCTCATCAAAAAATAATATAAAATATATAATGTGAGTTTTTGTTGTAAAATGTATCATGTGTTGGATTAATAATTGACAAACGTCATCATGTGTGGTTGGTTTGTTAGGTATCCATGCAGTGAATCCAAAAAATAAATATTTTCAGTATCCAAATTGACCACAATGAGTACCCAATGTTCCCTAAAAACATATAGGAATAATTTATAAAAAGAATGAAAATATATTTTATATGATGAAATTGTAGAGTTTTACCCCTATATCATTGGTATTAAGAAGATTCTACCATTCATAAGTTTGATTTTAAAGGATTTGGCCCATTTTTCCACTATTTAATCAATTTGAACTGATTCCATTTTGGTTTGGTCTGTATAAGTGATGTGGTAACTAATGATTCCATACTTATGTTCCTGGGGTAATCCCTTCAATTGGTATTCATATAAACTCCTACAAAAAATATGAAATGTATTTATTCATAGTTAACATAGTATATCTTTTTTTGGAAAAAAACATCATGAAAACACACCTCATGTATACATTTACAATTGTTACTCTTAGCTATTCTACATAATAATATCATCCTCATTCTCAAGAGAAATGAAATTTTTAATGGCCTCTCCATACATTTGTTCTAAAACATTTTCTATGTGATTACTACCACTTTGTAACTTTGTATCTATATGTAACTTCAATGTCTGTAAATATGGATATTGAATGGGTGGGATAAAGGTTTTTAAGATATCTTTAATCAATTTTTTGATCTTTATGATGTTTTGAATTTCACCTTTCTTTTTTCCCATTCCTATTATCTATTTTTAATAACATTTATTATTTCAAACCCGTTTTCATTAATTTTTAATGGTTTATCATGAAAAATAAATTTGAAATGGATAACTCTTTGGTGACATGTTTTTTATAAGATCTGACGATTATGCAACGAATGTTCTAATAGCTTTCTTGGTTATATGAATATCTACATCATCTAGTGGAATAAGTACCTCGGTGCTCGGCTCATGAGATAAGGTAATCCCTATTCTCACATGACCTATTGGAATTTTTCTTTTGTGTACAGTTTTTTCTTGGATATTAAACACAGTATGCCTCCCAACATGGAAATGGGTGGGTGTTTATAGATATCAATCACAATCATGATAGAATATCAATATAAGAAATGTATCAGTGTCTTCCTAATTCATATTTCACAGAAACAATAATGAGAATATTGATTACCTCATCTAACACAGCTCTTTTAGGGGTATTTCTTACCTCAAATCTGGTGGGGTGGGGTGGGATCTCCATGTAGTGGATGTTCCTGAGTTGTTTCTTCTCTCCCCCCCATAACATTTTCTAGTGACTCATACTATTAATGAAATTTTTATTCAAGTATGGTTAATCATTCTTGAATCTCTTAAATTTATTTATCTTTATCCCCTATACTTTTCTTTTCTAAATTTTTTTTCGGCATGTCACCCCAAAACCCACAACTCTAACACATCCATACAGTTCTAGCCAGTTTAATTCCATTGTTAGTAGGTGATCATCTGGTACAACTATTGACGATTCTTATGTTCAATTCATACAGAAAATATATTAAAATAAGTAATATTTGTTATGTAATAGCTATTTTAAAAAAATTATTATTACATACTTACACAAGTTTCCCATAATTTTTGTGTGTTTTCATCTATTTGTATCTCATATCTATTTACACATTACTCCTTCCATAGAACATGGTGTGATATAGAAGTGGAATTGAATTTGGATTTATCAATTCACATATAAATATAGTAACATAATTATATACTTATTCCATGTCACATATAATTACTACGGTAGATTTAAAATATATAACAATTTTTTTCAAGTGATGTGTACCCCATCCCTTCTTTATGGTAGGGGTATGTTGGTTTTTCTTTCCATTTCTTATTTTCAGTACTTATATGTTGTTTCATATATTAAAATTCTCAATAAAATTAATTAATACACATATTTTCAAAAATTGTATTACCAGGCACAATTTACCTAAAAATATATCTCTGCATGATATTTAATAAACACATCGCATGATTCTTGGATTATTAAAAGTGAAAAAAATGCATTGGGTGCTAGTTTATTTTCCCTTCAGTATCTTTCAGATAAAATTTTGTTACAATTATTTGAAAGGCTCAGTGATCCTATCTAGAAAGAATTAATAAAAATTTATTGTGGGAGTAATATACAATAAAGGAACTCTTTAAGAGATAATGAAGAGTAATTAAAGGTTTTATTATTTTATTTTTTAGTATAATAAAGAAAGGATGTCATACTTTTACCCTAATCTCTTTTAAAATCAGTCTCATAAGCTTGGGAACAACATGGTTCCATGAAGCTGCGTCAATAGGAACGTGATTCTGAGTAATGAGCCCAATGAACCTACTAAACAAGGACTTATTGGGGTTAATATACTGGCCACATGCGTTTCATCTGATATTGAATTTGATATCTTTTCTTTTCACCTTAATAATTTTTTGTAACATAATCATGGTATGGTGCTCCTATTTTTTCTGAAAAATCGATTCTTCGCCATCTACCATTTCCTTAGGTTCAACATCATCAATATGTTTTTCCTATGGATTGGTATTATTATCATGTGTAGAATTTTACTATTCCTATACACTAGGTGTAGCAATAGTTTGTGAAACCTATTGTTCCTTCAGAATGAAATAATAAACATGTGGAGAAGGTCGTTGTTATTATGCACTAAGAGCATTAATAGTATGAGAAACCTATTGTTCATCAGGATTTGAAGCATCCACATGTGAAGAATCCAATATCTACATAAGTGGTTCAAAAATTAATTTATATCAGGTAAATATAGTAGTGAACATATAATAACATGAGTTAACGCAATGTATATTACAAAAAATATATAACTTGAATATTGAACTTTCTTTTTCAAAAGATTAAAAGGTTTAAACCCTCTGAAAAGTATCCATATAACTTCATTGTTGTCTATTATAACATAAAAGACCTTATTTACATTGGGTCTAGTATGAAATGACTACGATTCCCCAATTAAAGGGCCATCCATTTTGGAATTTTCATATGACTCTTCAGTGGGTTTGGTCAATAATAGAACAATTGACCACTTTTAATTTACAGGAACTGAAACATAAAATAAATGTACTACCTATGATTCCATTATTAATGATTCATCTTTTTACACTTCCTTACTGAAATCCTCTTTCATGAATCCCAATTCATATATTCTAACATCACTCCTATTATCAACTCACTTGCATTGAAAAAAGTAGTCGTTGGAATATTGTATAATACAACTCCAATATGTATTGATGTTGCAAAATTATGAAATATTTTCATAAATTGTATTTCTGTCCGTTGTACCAAATATATCCATAATTATGACATCCCACTTTTTTAATACATATCTTTTCATTACATTTTACAAACAGAGGAACATTAAAGTCTAGTATCTTTGAAATCATGAAAAAAATAAATGAAAACATAAAATACTATTTTAAATCCCCGGGATAAGACTCTTGAAAATTTCATCCTATGTAAAACTACTTCATCTCATAACCTGGAGACATACATCAAATGAATGGGTGAGCATAAGGCTCATTAAAGAAATAAAGGGAATTGGTTTACTTGTGATATCAATAAGAACTTGATGAAAATCATAAAGACAGGATCAATGAAAGTATAGGCATATCACAATGAAAAGTACTTGAATACTAACTGAAATATGTGGCTACAACATTTAATTTAGACATTCATAAACATATCAACAAGGTTCATCCCCAAGGTTTCATAAAATTTACCAAGGTTATTCACTAAGGTATCATGAAACTTTTTATCTCTAGAGATTAAATTCTTTATCCAATGAATTGAAGTGATATCATGGAACACCCTTAATATGTCTTTTTTTAATGTTATGTACATTGATCATAATCATACAATTCATAATTAAACCATATAGAGTAAAATAATGGGTTTCACTTCAAAATCGTGATGTTTTAAAAGTGCTTAAAAATAAGATCATTATGTCATTTATAACCCATGGAAAGGGAGTGAGGGTTATTTGTATGTCAATTCCAGAATCAAATTGATAAATTTTTAGCCTTGATGAATTCCCCGATAAATGAAAATAGATTTGGGTATTCACATAATTAAAATAAGAAAATTTCTTTAGAAAAAGAGAGAGATTTTGAGATGAAAATTCTGCAGCATAACGGCTAAATAACATGTTTTTAGAAAACATTTAAAGAGAGGGGACAATGATAAAACACTCAGAAATAACTAATAATACATTATAGGGATATAATTAAATGGAAATAATAACATGGTATGGATATTTGAATGACATACCGCATGAAAAGGAAACTAGAAATAAAAGAGAATATGTGATTACTTTTGCGAAAATTCGGCAGCCTAACGGCCTCACATAAAAATCAAAAAATCAGTTGATGAGGGAAGAAAGGGTCTCTCATCATTTGGAAATAAAAGGTACAGCAATAATTAAATATAAAAACATAACCCCACATAATAAAATGTAAACTAGAAGATATAACATAATGGAATTCATGACTTAAAAGAGGAGGGTGAAAGGTTCCCTTACCTTGAAGCGTAACTTTGAAAACATGAAGGTTCGGACCTTGGGGGGGCTTGAGGGAACCATGGTAGGACTCTTTGGGAGGTGAAAACACTATTTATTCATTTATGATAAATTCGGAATGAAATTAATGAAGGAATGGGTTGGTATTTATAGAAAATGTGAAAAAATATTTAGTTAATTCCCAAGGGACGCCTCATGGATGGTATTTGAAAAAACAAAGCCTTTCCCATGGTATTTTCCCATGGTATTGGCCACATGGGAAACCTCATAACATATCTTACTATTTACAAGTCTACCAGATTGATTACATCATTATTACATTATTAATTATGTCATTAATCACACAGAAACTCAAAACTATATTTTTACTATTCGCCGAAAAACAAGAAATTTTATAAAAATATCAAAAATTCACCCTAACCTAATATCAATGACCTGAATTCAAAAGTAAAATTCATTTTAAGAAAATATTTTTTAATTATGATATATTTAATTTTTAAGTAAAAACATTATTTACAAGAAAAAAAACTAATACTTAATTAATAATTTCTAAAATAGTTATTTACTTATGCTATTATACCACTTGACCATTCAAGATGACTAAATTATATTTATTATTTCTTAAGTGATGTTACTATTTCATTGGTCACATACCTATTCATAAGGGTAATATTACTATTCATACATTACTATTCACTAAAAATTAAGTTGATCTTATTAGACTTTAAATTTATTAATGGTCACAACTGTAAATGACCATTTTTTGAAAAGCATATTACATTATTAATAATTTAAAGTATACAAAAATATTTTAAAATACCCTTTTTCCAAAATTCATCAATAATATGGAACTTCTAAAAATTCATCCTACATTTTTATAGACATTTGAAATTCATAAATTTAACATAATAAGAAATAATAATTTTATTTATACAAAAGGATTACACAATGTAACTAAGGTCTCATTACATAGACACTTATAACACCTACATAGGACCTATGTGTAATATGTGCTATGTTGAATGAATCTTGGGGCATCTCGGACAACATTACCTGAGTGGTGATTTATATCATCTTGAACTTCTCCCACAAGAGATTCAGTTCAAGCTTCACATGTTGGAGTTGGGATTGGGCGTGTTCCAGAGCAAAGCCCAGTGGTGAAACCTTCTTCCTAAGCTCGGACGGATGGGCTTCGTATGGTTTTTGTCTACTAGATAAGGCCATCGACTCCCCTTTTTGTATTAGTTAACCATGATCACTTGTATTTATATACAAAAATAATAACATTAATAATTCATTTTCCCACAATCATATAACAGTCGAAACATAGTGGTATTATTTTAATTATAAAAACTTCATTAATTAAAGGATATATATTTTTTGAGTATAAAATAAAATAATACAAAAATTAAGAAAACAAATATTATTCAAATGTTCAGGTCATTGCATTATTCCCCCTTAAAAAAATTTGTCCTCGAAATATTAACTTGTACACTCAGAAAATAAAAGGTGTGGGTACTTATGCCTCATAGACTCCTTTAGTTCCCATGTGGCTTCTTCACATTTTTGGTTTCTCTACCAAACCTTAATAGGGTGGTAGTCTTGTTTCGTAGAACCTTTTCCCTATGATCTAAGATCTCCACCAGCTACTCTTCATAAGAGAGGTCAGGTTTCAGTTGTACCACCTCTGGATTTAGTACATGTGATAGGTCTAGTATGTACTTCTTTAAGAGGGATACATGGAAGACATCGCGAACTTATTCTAGATTTGGAGGAACTGCCTTCTGATCAAGGTATGGGAATTATGGGTTTGTTGTTATGCCCTTAGGACTGACTAATGCACATAATATTTTTATGGATTTGATGAATAGAGTATTTAAGGACTACCTTGATAACTTTGTAGTAGTTTTTATTGATGATATTATGATATATTCAAAAAAAATCAAGGAATATGAGGATCATCTAAGGGTTATTTGGAAACTCTGCAGAAGGAGAGGCTTTTTGGAATGTTTAGAAAAAGTGAATTTTGGTTACAAAAAGTTTCTTTCTTGGGGCACATTCATACCAATGAAGGAATTATAGTTGACCCTACAAAGTCAAAATTTGTATAGGAGTGGCCTCAGCCTACAAAAATAATCAAGATTCATAGTTTCCTTAGATTAGAGGGATATTATAGGAGGTTTGTGAAATAAAATTCACAACTTTGTAATCCATTAACCAAGTTAATTCAAAAAGGGGTCAAGTTCATATGGACAAATGAGTGTGAGTAAAGTTTCCAACAGCTGAAGAAGAGATCGGTTACTGCACCCATGATAACACTACTCTCAATTGGAGAAGGATTTTTTATTTTTAGCGAGGCATCTCTGAAAGGTATTTGGTGAGTCCTCATAAAAAATGACATTCATTTCATAAGAATCGTTACATTTAAAGACTCATAGGCAGAACTATCCTATGCATGACCTTGAGTCGGCTGTTATCGTTTTTTCACTGAAGATATAGAGGCACTATTATGATGGGATGAAATGTGATATATACACAGACCATCAACGTTTGAAGTATATTTTCACACAAAAGGAATTGAACATGAGACAAATGAGATTGTTGGAACTTGTTGAAGACCATGACCGTTCAATTCATTATCATCCCAGAAGAGAAAACAAAGTCAATGATGCATTAAGCAGGAAAGACCCATTTATTCTTTCTATGATGAGGATTCAAAGAGATCCTTTGATCAATTACCTAGTAAATCTGGACATGTGAATTATAAGGGAAGGTACATCATCAAACCTAACCCAAATTATTTCTCAACCATTATTACTAGAGAAGATCATGAAAGCTCAGAATGAAAATCTATTATTATAAAAGAAGTTTGAGGCTGTGAAGTACGGGATGTTTCTTGAGTTCAATATCAATCAAGATGGTGTACTAAAATTTCGAACAAGACTATCTATTTTGTCTATTCTTGAAATAAAAAAGGAGCTCATGGATGAATCCCATAGATCTACTTTCATTATATATCCAAGAATCACAAAAATGTATAGAGAACCTCATGATCATTATTGGTGGGATAATATGAAAAGGAAGATTGCTATGTACACTTCATGGTTCCAGTTATGTCAGCAAGTGAAGGCAAAACAACAACTTTTTAAAGGGGTACTGCAACCACTACCCATACCAGCATGGAAGTTGGAGAATATCACTATGTACATCATCACTAGTCTCCCAAGAACTTTCAAAGGAAACAATCCGATATGGGTTATTTTGGACGGTCTCACCAAGACTACCCATTTTATCTCCACTCGGGATGATTTCTCTCTTGATCAACTTGCCAGGATTTACATGAAGGATGTGGTAAGGATGTATGGAGTTCCACTTTCTATCATAACTTATAATGATCCAAGGTTCTCATTATAATTCTAGAGAAGTCTTCAACATGATCTGAGACCTGAATTGAATTTCAGTACAGACTATCACCCCCAAACTGAGGTCGAATCTGAGAGGACTATTTGAACACTCAAGGATATACTGAGAACATGCTCAATAGAATTTAAAGGTGTATGGGTTCAACATATTCCTTTAGTTGAATTATCTTACAATAAAATCTTCCACTCGAGAATTCAAATGGAATCCTATAATGCTTTATATGGTAAGGGATGTGGAAATTGTACTTGTTGTCATGAAGATGTTGAGAAAAAGCTTCTTAGGCCTGATCTAGTACAGGAGACGATAGAAAAGGTCCATGCCATCTAGAAACACATCAATGATGCATAGAGTCTGTAAAAGAACTATGCTGACAACCATCGAAGGGACTTAGAGTTTGATGTTGGTGAAAAATTATTTCTTTTAATTTCACCTTGGAAGAGAGTCATGAGGTTTGGCAAGAAAGGGAAGATCATACCTAGGTACATTGGACCCTATAAATTCCTTGACCGCGTAGGAGCAGTGGCCTATCGTCTTTCACTTCCTCCAAATCTAGAACAAGTTCATGATGTTTTCCATATATCCCTATTGAGGAAGTACATACCTAACCCTTCACATGTACTAAATTCATAGGTGGTATAACTAAAACAAGACCTCTCTTATGAAGAGCATCCAATGAATATCATGGATTGTAGGGACAAGGTTATGCTCAACAGGACTACCCACCTTGTTAAGGTGTTTTGGGTAAACCAAAAATGCGAAGATTCCATGTGGGAAATAGTGGAGTCTATGAGGAATAAGTACCCAAAGATTGTCTCTTATGAGGCTACGAGTTATAAATGAGGGATAAAATTTCTTAAGGGGGAAAGAATGTAATGACCTGAAATATTAAATAATATTTTTTTCTTAAATATGTGTGTTATTATGTTTTATACCAAAAAAACTATATCCTTTAATTAATGAAGTGTGTATAATTAAAATAATACCTATGGGGTTTGACTGTTATGTGACTGTTCGTCAATATGACTGTTGGAATCTAAATTCTTAATATTATGATAGTTGTTTATAAATACAAGTGAACATGGTTAATTAATAAAAAAAAGTGGATTTGATGGCCTCATTCAATAGACTTGGGCTATACGAATCTCGTGTATCAGAGCTTGGGAAATAGTTTTCATCAGTGGGATTTTCTCAGGACCAAGCCCAAGATGAACTCCAACATGTGAAGCTTGAACGGAATATCCTATGGGAGAATTTCAAGCTGATAGAGATCACCACTCGGGAAATTTTGTCCGAGACGCCCCTAGATTTTATCACCATAGAACATCTTAAACTAAGGTTCTATCAAGGTGTTATAAGGGGCTATGTAACAAGCCCTTAGTTACATTGTGTAATCCTTTTGTATAAATAAAATTTTTATTTCTTATTATGTTATAATTTTGAATTTTAAATGTCCGTATAAATATAGGATGAATTTATAGAAGTTCCATATTATTGATGAATTTTGGAAAAAGGGTATTTTAAAATAATTTTTCTTTACTTTAAATAATTAATAATGTAAAATGATTTTCAAAAAATGGTCTTCTACAGCTGTGACAAGTAAGAAATTTAGAGTCTAATAATATCAACATAATTTTTAGTGAACTATAAAATATGAATTTTAATATTAACCATATGAATGGTAATGTGACCAAAGGAATAGTAACCTCACATAAGAAAGTATAAATAAAATTTAGACATCTTGAATGGTGAAGTGATATAATAGCAAAAGTAAATAACTTTTTTATAAATTATTAGTTAAGTATTAGTTTTTTCGGGTAAATAGTGTTTTTACTTAAAAATTAAACATATCATAATAAAAAAATTATTTTCATAAAATGGAGTTCATTTTTAAATTCGGTGCATCTATATAAGGTTAGGGTGAAATTTTGAAATTTTTATAAAATGTTTTGTTTTTCAGTGAATAATAAAATTATAGCTTTGAGTATTGGTGTGGTTAATGACATCATTAATGATCTAATAATTATGTAATCATTATAGTCAACTTTTGAATAGTAATATATTTTGTGAGGTGTCCCAAGTGGACAATACTATGCATAAGACCATGGTTTTTCAAATACCGCTGATGAGGTGTCCCATGGTAATTAATTAATTATTCCCTCACTTTTTCTATAAATACCATACCATTTTTTCATATTTTCATCTCAAATTCATAATCAACATAGGTATGATCTTTTTTCCTCCCAAGGAGTCCTTCCAAGGTTCTCTCAGGTCCCACACGGACCCAAAATTCATTCTTTTGAAGTTACTCGTCAAGGTAAGGGAACATTTCTCCCTCCTCTTTTAAGTCATGACTTCCTTTATGTTATGTCTTCTAGTTTCCATTTTATTATGTGGGGGTATGTTTTTATATATAATTATTACTGTTAATTTTATGTCTGAATGATGAGATACCATTTCTTCTCTCATCAACTGATTTTCTTGGATTTTTAAGTGACGTCGTTAGGCTGCCGAATTTTCGTAAAAAAATCACATCTTCTCTTTTGTATCATGTTTCCTTTTTAGGTAGTATGTCATTCAAATATCCATACCATGTTCTTATTTATATTTTATTCTATCCCTAAAATGTATTATGTGTTATTTATGAGTTTTTGATTATTTTCCCTTCTCTTTCAAAGTTATATAAAAAACATGTTATGTAGTCGGTTTGCTGTATAATTTTCATCTCAAAATCTCTCTCTTTTTCTCAAGAAATTCTCTTATTTTATTTATGTGAATATCCAAATCTATTTTAATTTATAGGGGTATTAATAGAGATATAAAATTGATCTTTCTGATTCTGTAATTGAAATACATTTAACCCTCACTCCCTTTCCATGAGATATAAATGACATAATGATCTTATTTTTAAGCACTTTTAAAACGTCACGATTTTGAAGTGAAACCCATTTCTTTTAATATATTTAAGTTATTTATGAAACATATTATTATAATCTATGTAGATCACATGAATATAAAGACATATTAAGGGTGTTCCCTGAAATATCTCCAATTCAATGGGTAAATAATTTAATCTCTAGAGATGACAAGTTTCACGATACCTTGGTGAATAACCATGGTAATTTTTATGACACCTTAGAGATGATCCATGGTGATATGTTCATGAATTTCTATGTTAAATGTTTTAGCCGAAAATTCATGATATTGGTAATGTAATTTTCATTATTAAATTCATTTAATTCCATTTCCCATGTCTTTATGTTGTTCATCAAGTTCTTATTGATGTCACAAGTAAACTGATTCCCTTAGTTTCCTTACTGGACCTTCTACTCACCCTTTCCATTGATGTATGTCTCAAGGTTATGAGATGAAGTAGTTTTACATAGTATAAACATTTAAATATCCTTTTCAAGGGTATTTAGAAGAGTGTTGTAATATTTTTGGTATTTTTTCTGGATTTCCATGAAACTAGACTTTAAAGGCCCTCTGTTTGTAAAATGTAATGAAAAGTTATGTATTAAATAAGAGGGATTCCATATCTCTCATGGTATTTTCCCATGTTATTTGTTACTTGGGACACCTAAAAACATATAGTACTATTAACAAGTCGACCATAATGATTACATCATTATTACATCATTAATGATGTCATTAATCACACTGAAACTCAAAACTGTATTTTTACTATTCACCAAAAACAAAACATTTTATAAAAATTTAAAAAATTAAAATTAACCTAATATTGATGTTCTGAATACAAAAATAAACTCCATTTTATGAAAATAATTTTTTAATTATGATATATTTAATTTTTAAGTAAAAACACTATTTACCCAAAAAAATTAATACTTAACTAAAAATTTTGAAAGTAGTTATTTACTTATGGTATTATATCACTTCACTGTTCAGGATGGCTAAATTATATTTATAATTTCCTAAGTGAGGTTAAAATTCCATTGGTCACATTACTATTCATAAGGGTGATATTTTTATTCATACTTTACTATTTACTAAAAATTAAGTTGATATTATTAGACTCTAAATTTCTTACATGCCACAACTATAAAAGATCATTTTTTGAAAATCATTTTACATTATTAATTATTTAAAGTATAAAAAATATATTTTAAAATACCCTTTTTCTAAAATTAATCAATAATATGAAACATCTATAAATTAATCCTAAATTTATCTAGACATTTGAAATTCAAAAATTTAACACAATAAGAAATTACAATGTTATTTATACAATGGGATTACACAATGTAAAAAAGGTCTCGTTACATAGCCCCTTATAACACCTATATAGGACCTAAGTGTAAGATTTACTATGGTGATAGAATCTTGGGGAGGCTTGGAAAACATTTCTCGAGTGTTGATTTCTACCAGCTTGAACTTCTCCCGTAGGTGATTCCCTTCAAGCTTCATATGTTGGATTTCAGCTTGGGATTAGTCCAGAGAAAATCCCAGTGATGTAACCTCCTTCCCAAGATCCAACAAATGGGCTTCATATGGACCGAGTCTACTAGATGAGGCCATCGAATCCTCTTTCTGTATTAATTAACCATGACCACTTGTATTTATAAACAATAATCATAACGTTAAGAAGTTAGTTTTCAACAGTCATATTGACCAACGGTCATTTAACAATCAAAATCCAATTGTATTATTTTAATTATACTCACTTCATTAATTAAAGGAAATATAGTTGTTAGTATAAAATCAAGTAATACACAAATTCATCAAACAAATATTATTCAAATGGTTGGGTCATTATAATCAGTTAAACCAAAAGTGTAACTCCACTATTTTTCATAGTACTACCTTTATCATGATCATTTGTATTGAATGTATAACCATTAATTACATAACCATTATAAGATAATACATGAAAATTTGGTCTTATCAATAGCCATCGAAGTTGTTATGAAATTAAATATGGATTTTTATCTAAATACTAAATAAAATGGTCTCAAAATCATCATATAAACTTATGATTATGTGTATTTGATATCCATATTTTGTCCCTTGATGGATTAAAATGATAAAGAATTGTTTTTTGGGATTCAACATATAGTGAATACTCTAAAGTATTATACATAATGTAAAGGTGGTCTTGCTACTGGTATATAATATTGAATGTGACAACATATATTCTTGAAATTCCTTCACCCATAAGCTGCCTAGTATTATGATATTTTAGTACACCAATTCATTCCACACCAGATAGGTAGTTGGTATAAAATTCAATGGCTTCCTTGACAATATATCACTCCATAATATAACCATCTAGATGAGTTCAATATTTAACATACCCTTTTAAAATCTTCATATATCAATTCAAGGGGTACATCCATATATAATGTACAGGATAACATATTCGAATATCTCTTACTAAGTGAACAATCATATCAAAGAATCATGGGGGGAATAACATTTCCGATTCACATAATATGAGGGTAATTTCCTTTTCCATAGTTGGAAATTTTTTAGATTCTATAAGTTATCTACATAAAACATTGAAAAATAAATAGATATTGGTTAATGTATGATGGAAATTCATGGGAAAAATTCAACATAAAGCTACATGCATTAGGTCTTGCATCAAAACATGACAGTCACATGATTTCAAACCCTTTAAATTTAAATCAGTCATTGACATGATATTCTTGATATTCAAAAAATACCCCTATAGAACCTTTACATCAATCAAGAAGATAAAAATTGGAATCTCACCTACCTAGAATGAGTATAATTTTCTATTAGAAGAGAAGTCCACTTTTTACCCTTTGTTGGTGACAAATCTTCCCGTATTCCCATGTAAATTATGTCCAACCTTGCCTTAATTCCTTCTTTTGTTTTTTTGGGTGTATTTAGTAACATGCCAATGACACTATCATGTGCAATTTATTCAACATGAATAACATCAATAAAATGTCTGACAAACAAAAAATTCTAGTATGGTAATTCAAAAAAAATGATCCATTTTTACAATTGATTTTCATAATGGTTTTTGGAAAAGGATTACCAAAAGTAGTGTCCATATATTGTACTTTCTCAAATATTTGATCACCACATAGTTGAACTATTTCTCTATTATGGTTCCATACCTCAATGTTCTTTTGAAATCCAACTCTACTGATTTGATAACTTACTTATTTATGTGTAAACCATGATCTACCGATGCAATTTTAAAATGTAATCGAATAATTACCCCCTTACATACATTGTTGAACATGAAATCCAAAAAAATCAAAGCTAATTCTAAACCTCATTTCAACACTCAATTAAAAGAATATATCCATCTTCTATCTTTCATGATTTAAAACATAAAATATTTCATATAATAAAACATATATTATTTATCCAAATTATTTTGTAGAAAAATTAATAATTATATTAAAAAATTATAAACAAAAATAATAATTTATAGAAATAAAATTTATGAATGTATAAAAGTATTAAACTATTGATAAATTAAAATTGTATACAAGTATAAAAATATAAATTACAAATTTATTTATATTTATATCAGTTTATAAAATTATAGACCTATATAGAAGTATAAAATTTTATAGAATTATATAGTTTTATAAATTTATAATAGTAAAAATTATTTACCTATATAAAAGTACATATATGTTATAAAAGTATACATAATTTATAAAATTGCATAGTTTTAAAATTTTATAAAAGTATAAAATTATAACATATAAAGGTAAAATTTATAAAAGTATAAAAGTATAATAATTTATAATGAATCAAACCAAAATTTTATAATAATTTCTAAATCTAGAAAGTTATAAAAGTATAAATAATTAAAAAAAAATATTCAAACTATATAGGTAAATATGTTATACTATAAAATTTATAAAATTATATAAATTTATAAATAAATAAAATTATAAAAGTATAAATATTTAAGAAAAAAATTATTAAATTATATTAGTATATATTATGATATACAATAAAATTTATAAAAGTATATAAATTTAAAATCATATAAAACTATAAAATTATAAACATGAAACACATTTAATGTGTCGAAATTCATTTTCATACCATGCATTTTTTTATTAAAAACTAATGGTGAAAAACTTTTAATTTCAAGTATTACATGAAATTATAAGTAAAAATTATGTGCCAATAGAAAATTATTTTTGAATACCAGAACACATTTTTAAATTAAACACTTCCATCATATAGTTTATTCATGAAATTTAACAAACACATAGTGCACAGGGCCATTGAAAAACAATTTAAAACATATATTTTTTAGACATAGAAATTTTTTACATTCATTGGAAACTATGGAAAACCCCTTATTTCTTCCTATAGATTCCAATAACACTATTTATACTATTATTAGAATTATGAAACATGAATTAAAAGACCATGAAATCAATATATCAAAAATTAAAAAGATAAGAATTGGGAAAACATACTTAAATATCACTACATTCAATAAGGGATATCCATATCTACCCCAACTGAGTCCAAGAAACCCAGAAAAAGATTACAAAAGCTAGTCCCATGAAAAGAACGAAAAATTTATTATCTACAGCCAAGATTTTGGCACCACAAAGGAGGAAATGAATGAATAGTGTAAATATTATATGAGAAGTGCATGTGAGTATTTATAAGTGTGTAATTGTCATTTCCTTTTCCAAATTTTAATAACACATTTTCATCGCGATGGAATGGGGTGTACCCGTAGAAGGGGGAATACAAGAGAAGGAGATGATGGTGAGAGATGAGGATAAGAGAATATTAATCAATCCAGATAAACCAAGGATGGGGTTTATTTGTTTAGTTCATTGAGAAGAAGTGAATCTGTGTGCATGTGAGGTGTGGATGAAAAAAATACTATGGTCAGAGGTGTTAACATGATAAAGTGGAACATAAATTAGATTGGATGGATAAATTCATTGAGAATATAGACCAACAACAATAGTAGGGTATGGATACAACAGAAGAAGTGGTGGTAGGGCTCCGACTTTGTGAAATCTTGAGGCATGAGCAGTAGAAGTGTTTTGTTAGGGTTATTTTTTATATAATCCAAACATCTTTTATTAGCGCTTTCAAAAAGTCACCAATAAATAGAATTTTTATCAGTGCTATGATTTTAGTGCTGGTAAAAGAGAAGTTTTATCCTCACCTTTTAGTATTAATAAAGGTATATCTTTATCCATACTAAAAAAGCATTCATAAAGATCTAATATTAATAATATATTTATATTATTATATATATTTATAAAATTATATATACAATAGATATATATTTATTTATTCATAATTATAATTATAATTATAATTATAATTTTTTTATATTTTTTCTTAAAAGGTAAGGAAAAAGCCCATTTATTGAAAAAAATAGACAAATGATAATATGGGGTCAAACAAGTCATATATTCCCTCATCAAATATGGTCAAATACTATGTTTTTCTAATATTTATCCCTATCATGTGTTCCTCATCCTGAAAGGAATTCCAATCAGTTATTCCTCACTCATTCAAATGAATGTAACCCCTAGTAATATGATCTATCAAGATTTCTTATTGATGGAGTAGGATTTGAATGTCAGATCTCCCTGAGTCAGAATCAACCTTTGGTTTCATTTAATCCTTCTTAGCAGCTCAATCAGTATGGCACTCCCTCATCCATAATTTTTAGGATGATGGCCCCATTTACCAGACGTAACTTGTTACAAAGTCCCTTTTAGTACTTCCCTCTGTAGTTTATAATTATACATCTCTATGACAGTTTTCTCTTTATCATTATGATCCTCAATGGACACATAAGAGTCATCAACTTCAATACTTCTGTCTGTGTGAGTATGAATTGTATTTACCAGATCTCTACATTGAACATCATTAATAGATAAATTATCATCATTTTGAGAGGAATCATGTACATTACCTATATTATCTGGTGTCTCCTGTAATTTAGAAACAAAAGTAGAAGTATATGGTGATCCTTTATTGTGAAATAAATTTTCCCCTTCACCCCCTTACAGATGGAAGATCTCCAGTATTTTTTCATTTTGAGATAATTCCTTAATATCATTATGCAAAGAAATCGCATAAAAAATATTGGAGGTAGGAACCTACACTATACCTTACATTCCTCTACTCTTCGCATCATTCAAGGGGACATCAAGAACATCTGATGCTTATGAGGGGACAGACCCAGGCTGCCTACAAGAAGGTTCCCTTTGAAGAGGTAGTGGGGTCAAATCCATATTATTTGGCATTCCAAGAAAATAATACTATTGATGATCATAAGGAAGAGACTTGGATTTCCTAAATTGAACCAGTTGAAACCCATAATTATCAACTGACTTGGATGAAGAGGCATGGCTAAAGAGGAGGTCTGCAATGTAATAGTGAGAAATTTGTTTTATTCACCACAATCTTCTTGGCATGATGAGGGGAATCCAACACTAACGTAGCGTTACCCTTCCTATTAGAGGATGTCAAATCTTGTTCATAGATTAATTCTATGGCCACTTCACTTTGAATAGTATTTTCGAAGGCATATTGCTCCAAGTCATTAGAGTCTAGAGAAACATCATCATGTTCATTATTTTTCTCCTCTCCTATCAGATCAGTCCAAGTTCTTTTTACTATAGTCAATGTGGTACCATGAAAATTGACATCACCCACCTTTTTCACAATCTAAACTAATGTAATGGATTCCCCAAAGTATGTTCCTTTTCTCTAATGTCAGATTGTCGAACCTTATCATTAACCTCAACTGGAATATTTTCAAATATTTTTACAAATTTAAAAAATATAGATTTATAATTACATGTATTTATAAAATTATCAATATAACCAATATATTTATTATAATTTTATAAGTATTTAAATATATTTGTATTTATTTATAATTATAATTATAAATAAATATATTCAAAAATATTTATATATAATTAAAAATATATATTTATATATATTTATTAATATATAATTATATAATTATAAAATTATAATAAATATATTTATTGTAATTTTATAATTATATATATAGATATATTTATTTATAAATATAGATATACTTAAAATTAAATATTTTTAAAACTATCTCTAAATTATTCTAAATATATTTTAATGTATTTATATAATTATAAATATATTTATATAATTAAAAATATATATATTAAAAAATATTTCTATATAATTATAAATATATTTTTATATTTTTATATATTTATATAATTATACCTCATGATCTGCACTGCTTTGGTATATTTTAATAATTGTTTCTGAAAAGGTAGTGACAAGACCCATTTATTAAAATTAAGAAAATAGAGAGATGAAAAGATGGGGTCAGACAAGGAAAAACTACCCTCATCCATTAAATGTCAAAGACATAATTTTTCTCTAATCCTATTACCTATCTTGCACTACTCACCATGCATAGCATTCCAATCAGCTTGTCCGCACCCACACCCACATCTACAACCTCAGGGATGTCGACCTCTCCTCTATGTTTTTTCCTGTTGCAAGAGGCCTGCAATGCCAGTGCTCTTCAAGTCCAAAGTCACAACATTTGATTCAGCCTCCACCTTCTCAAGTGATTTCACATCACAGTCTTTCACTATGGGGATATGAGAAACAAGTTGATCTCCACATTCCTTCATGTCATTAGAGACAAAGACTCCATATGGGTTATGAGTAGATATATATGCTTCACCTAAAAATTCTTGTGTGGCCAAAATATTAAATTCCAAAGAACCTACATCCAATGTAGAAGAGAAACTAGTTACTTAAGAATCATAATCAAAGCCTAAGTTGGGAAAAGTTTCAAGCCATTCATTCCCTATCATGTTCACCAGACCCTCTTCTTCCTAAAAATTTTGTAGTATTTCCCTCCCTTGCACATGATCTAGGGAGGGTGTAAGGTCACTTAAAAATTCAGACAGAGAAGTGACCAACTATCTTTAAGTAAGAGTACCTGATTGAGGATCCACCTATAGGGAAACACCATGTTCTACAAATCCGAATCACTTGAGAAAACAGGATTTGAAGGTTTTCCATGCTGAATAGTCGGTTTAGATTTCCTAAATGGTATCATTTGGAATCCTACATCATCCAATAAAATCATAGTTGACGAATTTTCCTTTCCCTCCAAAAATGGAGTGTCTAACCTAGTTGAAGAACCAGCATGAGACTTCCTAGATGTCTGGGAGGATACAACCATCATCTTGGATTTACCCTTCCTTTTATAGGTAGATTGTAACGACCCAAAGCTTAATCAATGAAAATTACCTTCTTATAATTATGTCATATAATCACATGAAATCACAACACAATGAACTACTAAGTACTATGTGACCTTTAACCAGAATATTGTCACTCTGATGGTTTGAATTTCTAAAATCTGACATACACGATTGTGATTAAAAAGATTTTTGGAGTCCAATAAGGCAATCATAATTTCTGGTGAATAGTAACTGAACCTTATAAATAGCAATGTTAAAATTATTAATAGTAATATGAACCATATGAAAAGTAAATTGGCCAAGTAAATATTAACCATACAGATGAAAGTATAAATAAAATTTATCCATCTTAGAAGTGACAATATGATAGTATTGGTATTTTTATAATTCATAAATATTTAATTATATATTTGTGAATAATTTAATAATTAAAAAAGAAAATTTATTTCCATAAAATGTAATCATAAATTATTTTTTGATATATTATGATTAAATGATAATTTTATAACACCTTATGTAATTTTTTAAAACATTACAAAATCAGTTATAGTTTTAAAATCTGTATTTTCTCTTATAAATTATGATTTTAAATAATAAATAAATTAATCATAATTATAAAATTATTTTTGAAAAATGGGTTTCATTTAAGGATTCTATACATCAAAAAATGGTTAGGGTTAATTTTGGGGATTTTTCTAAAATACTTGATTTTTTGTGAATAGTAAAAAAAAGAATTTAAGATAAGTGCTAGAAACTGAATTTCTGCATCATGCTTGAGTCATGGATGATGTAACAAGCTATTGGTTAAAACTCAGATTCACATATTACTATTATTGTTCATATAATAATTAATATTTCTTTTATTATGGAAAAATAATAAACTAATGATTAAAATATTGAGAAAACTCTCCTCCCATCCACTATAAAACCACCCACACTCCCCTCTTCTCTTCACTCCCCTCAAGTCTTGTTCCTTACCAAAATTCTTCTAAAATATCCCCCCAAGATTTTCCCCCACATCCATCATCCCTTGGTATCCTCAAAAGACCAAATCATCTCCCCTTAAGATGCTCTCAAGGATGGTTAATTCAAGAGGTAAATTATTTTTTTCAATTTTTTAACTTTCTTTTCAAGTTACTTTGATTTCTATTCTATACATACTTATCCTAATTAAAATATTATTAAAAATATAGTACCATACATGTACAGTAATTTTTTTATGATAATTTAATAAGTTATTATCGTCTCCCCTTTACCCTTATTTTATACTAGAAATTAAAACACCATTCTAGAAGTGTTAATTCATCACATTCAAAGATGAAGAGTCTTCAATTTCATTTACCGTCTTGCATTATGGTCATGAATCCATTTTTATGGTTGAACCAAACTATAATATATGTATTTTTTTGCATTTATGGTTCTGGAATCTTTTTTTACAAATGGTTTTGATTCATAGATCAAAATGTGTTCATTGTGATAAAAACCCGCCAATTAACCCAAAAGGTTATCACTAAAGTTTTATATAATGATTCAACATCACTCCAAGTAACCAAATTAAAATTTACAAACATTTATCCTTCTGGATGATCAATATTAAAATATAACTTCAATTATGGACAACCATCTTCATTTTAAATGATTATCCATGCATGTATATAAGTAAATAGATCATGAAGCAAATGGACCCGAACAATGAAATTGAACATATTAACCCATCAAAAAGGACATGAATGAACATAAAAGGTTATAATAAATAAATTAATTTTAAAATATGTTCTATAATTTTTAATTAATGAACCTTCTTTGATTATTCAGGTCAATAATATCAAGTGGAGAACACCATCATACTTAAGGTAAGAGATTCTACCCGAACCTCCATTACTCCTTCGGGTTATTCTTACACTTTTTTACCCAAATGAAATACTATAATATATTTATATAAATATTATAAACTAATTTTATATGTAAAAAATTCATGTATTAATATCCATTATCCATTATTTTTGGGGTATATACATGCTTTTAATTGATTCCCTCCTCAGTACTTCTCTATAAGCAAACACATTTTAAGGGAATTTCCTGAATTCGTAACCAATTTTAAGTGCATTGTACCATATGATTTAATCCACAATTGATTTTATAAAACAAGTGTATTTATTATGAAAACATTATTGGATTTCTTCTGGTTTTATATAAAATATTACTCCCTTTTCTATTTTAATTTCTTGTTAGTATTTTCATTAAAACCGCACTGAAATGGTTTAGTGCTAAGAAATCTTAAATAATCATTTGACATGTTATCACTCATGTTTGACATCACTTACCATGATATATGACTATTTTCACTTATGAATTTCCATGTATGTTCTAATTCCTTTCATTCATGGGCACTTGTATGATACACCCATTCATTATATTTTATGACATGATTATGATAGCCATTTCTTTCCATGGGTGCCCTTATGTTTATGATAGATTATGTATGATTCTATATGTGGAAAGAATATTCATGAACATATTAAGATGGGTGATCCATGATATATATCCAATTCATTAGGTAAATTTGTGTCTCATGAGACATTATGTGCAATAGTCTAGGTGGTTAGCCTTGACTCATTTTACCATGTGCAATGGTCTTGGTGGATAACCTTGCCTTAGGATCATCTACATGAAATGAGCCATGAAACATGCTAAAGTAATGTTTTATATTACTTTCACATTACTATGAATCCATTTTTATATGATCCCATGTTTATATGTTATGATTCCATAGGTTCCATGCCTTTTATTTTCATTATTTCATGCCTTCTAACACATGTGCTAAAGATCTATTCTTATGCTTATTCCCTTACATGGATTTTTATCTCACCAATTTGTTAATTTTATCCCCAGGTTATCCTATACTAATGTTTGACCATAATGGAAGTTAGTATCTAAATATAAATATTAAATAAATAAAAAAATTTTATTTTTATTTTTATATACCTAGTCTTCAAGGACACTAGACTTCACGATCCATAGCTTGTTTTCCGATGTAAAATTGTAATTAAATTAATGTAATGTTATGTGTAAAAGGATAGGGTCACTATTATTGGTATCAAAAGATGGTCTTGTTATTTTTGGAGATTAGGAATAGAGCATGATAGTGATATCCTTCGGGATAAGACAAAGTATAAGAAAACATACTTAAATTTTGGTAAGTATATAGTAAGTGGTTTATCAAGAAAATACATCCATGTATGGATAACAATATGTAGAGTTTGATCTAGAACAAATGTATCTATGGTTAAAACCTGAAAACACCGCTTTGTTCTAGACCTAAACGGGAACTACTGCATGATAAAGAGCATTGATTCACTCTTGGATTGACACTTCTGGGGGATATGCTTTGTTAAATTCACGATCTTCATACAAACCATTATTATGGTAATAAAAAAATATCCCAAAAGAATATAAGATAATAAATAGATCAAGGATAACATAGATTTAAACCTAGGGAATCACAAGTTAGGATATAGTTTTCCTTTGTGAGTTTATCCTTTTATGTTTAATGTTTATTTTTTATGCTTATTAGCTATTTATTGAGGACCCCTAATTGTACTGTATTTTTATTAGCTAATGGAGGGACATAGAAGAACACATGCCAACAATAAATTTGAAAGGAAATGTGGTGAATTTTCTAATGATTTTTCTAATATAATGGGAATGAGTGATAAAAACATCATGAAAGTACTTGCTCAGCTAGCTCAAGTTATGAATAATAACTTGAATCAAGTGGAATTACCTCCTCCTCCAAGGAAAGAGAGAGTTTTCATAGAATCCTTCATGTGGAAAAGGCCTCCCATGTCTAGTGGATCATCTGAAACCCTCCTTGATGAACAGTGGATTAACTCCATTGAAAATATATTCTCTATCCTCCAGTTCTTAGAAGATGATAAATTCATACTATGAGCCAATCATTTTGATAGGGAATCTGATAAGTGGTGGAACCTAATCAAAAATATGAATTCCAAGGATGAAATTGATTCCATAAATTGGGAGGGGTTCAAGATAATGTTTTTTCAATAAATACTTTCCCCGAAACCTCCATCTCAAGATGGAAAGGGAGTTCCTTAGACTAAACAAGAAGGAAGATGAGTACATCAGGGAGTATGATAGAAAATTGACAAGGCCTAAAAGGTATGAATTTGTATTTTTTATGAACACCAAAACCAAGGTGGATAACTTCTTTAGCTGACTAAAGCTGAGTCTATGAAAATCGTTGGCGAATCAAGACTTCAACAGTTATTAAGAGATTTTTCATTATTCCCGAAAGGTTGAAATGGAGATCAGAGACTCATAATGGTCTCATAGGCCTAGTGACAAGAAGTGGAAAATGGAGTCTAATTTGGGTGGTTTGGAAAATAAATCCCATGATGGAAAGAAGATTGAACATCCCACATTTCATGATTGTGGGAAGAAGCATCATATGAACTATATAAAATGAACCTAGAATTACATCAAATATTCAAGAATGAGATGTCTAGCTAAAAATACCAATGGAATATGAAGATTCCTGCTAATGTGGAAGAAGAATGGAAGGTTCAGATAAACTCTCACCCAGTGGTGTGGTGTTACAACTACAAGGAGTATGGGAATTATGCGAATAATTTCCCTAAGCCAAAGTTTGTTAGGGGAAATAAACAACAACCACCATGGAAACAAGGAAGGGATTATTCTATCAATATTAGTATGGTGAAGCGGGACAACGATGTGGTGATATGTACAGTAGTCATTAATTCAGGAATAGTGAACATACTATTTTATTATGGTTCTAGGAATTTTTCATATCTTTCAATTTTAGTAGAACTATACAAAAACCACCTAAAAATTCGGAGGTTAAGTTATCTGTGATAATAGTGAATGGGGAAATTATTGTGTCCAAGGTTTAAAACTCCTCCCTAAAAAATGTTTGTGGATTGAACCTCCTAGAAAATCTTTTCATACATCCTTTAGTGAAGTTTGATGTTATCTTGGGCATGAATTGAATATCTTTATACAAATCCAATATCAACTTTCGAGAAAGGGGGATCACTCTTCACATCCTGAAGAATCCTCCAATTCTTTACAAGTGTAATAAGGAAGATTAATATACTTTAGAATCATTGTCTCAGGTGTGGATATTATTGTTCTATGAGAAAGCTTGTCTAGATCAAATGATTGAGACAAAGGAGATGATACTTATCGAATATATTACCATTTTGAGAGATTTAATTGATGTATTCCTTAAAGAGTTTCATGTTCTTAATCTTAATAGAGAGGTTGAGTTCTCAATTGAACTTACTCATGGATCACTACCTATATCAAATACACCTTAGAGAATAGCCATCGTAGAGTTGGAAGAGTTGAATAAGTAGTTATAAGTGAATCTGGAGAGGGGTTTTATAGGCATGAGTGCTTCAATATAGGGTGTGAAAGTCCACTTCATCAAGAATAAGTATGGATAAATGAACCTCTGCATTGACTATCGAGAGCTCAATAAAACTAAGATAAAGAGCAACTATCCCCTACAACAAATATATGACTTGTTCGATCAGCTTCGTGGGTACGATAGGTTTTCTAAGGTGGACCCTCAGTCAAGATATCACCAATTAAAGGTGAGGAAGGAAGTTATTCTGAAGGCTATCTTTCGAACATGGTATGGACACTATGAGTTCATAATGATCCCTTCAGACTCACTAATGCTCCAAATATTTTATGGATTTAATGAATAGAGTCTTTAGAGATTACCAAAACAAATTTCAGGTAGTATTTATTGATGATATTTTGATAAACTCCAAGAGAAAGAAGGAGCATGAGGGGAATTTTAATACAATTCTAAAGAATTTAAAAATTGGTAAACTACATGAAAATTAAATTTAATATGAGTTATAGATGGAGGAAGTATCCTTCTTGGGTCATGTTATCACCAGAAAAGGGATATCTATCGACCCTTACAAGACAAAGGAAATTGGAGAGTGTCCATGGACAATGTTTGTAAAGGAGATCTGTAGAATCTGTGGTCTAGCTAGATTTTACCAACAATTTTTGGATAACTTTTCAAAAAAATTAAACCAAATGACCAAGCTGACACGGAAGGGGGTGATGTTTTTCGGGGCCTAAGAATGTGAATATTGTTGTGAGAAGTTGAAAATGAGGCTTATCGTTGTGCCAATACTCATACTCCCAACAAGTAGAGAACTATTTGTATTGTAAATTGATGCTTTAATGAAGGGATTAGGCTGTGTACTAATGAAAAATGATAAAGTGATACCCTACACCTCAAGGAAGATAAAAATAAATGAGAAATACAATCCTAAACATGATCTGGAGTTGGCAGCTATGATCTTTGCATTGAAAATATAACGACATTATCTCTATGGGTAGAAGTGTGAGATATATTATGATCACAAGAGTATAAAATATATATTCACATATAAAGAGCATAATATGAACTGGATAATATGGTTAGGGCTCATCAAGGACTATGATTTCTCAATCCACTCCCATCCTGGTAAGGGAAACAAGGTGGTGGATTCTCTAAGTAGAATGTATCCTACATCATTATCAATAATGAGAATTAAAAAGGAACCAATCTTCTTAGAATTTTAGAAGATATACATGAGAATCATTATGGTAGGAAAATTATTAATCATTTCTCGATTGATTTTAAAACCATCCCAATTAGATAAAATGAAGGATTCTTAAAGAAAAAATGTAGAAATTTTAAAAAGGGTGGAAGCTATTAGAAATGGGAAATCTACTGAGTTCAATATTGATGAGGAAGGAGTTATAAGATTTTAGTCACAATTATGTGTACTATATAATCCATAGATAAGGAATGATATTCTAAATGATGCACATAGATCAACCTTCTTTATTCACCCAGGGATCACAAAGATGTATCGAGATCTCCAAGAGAACTTTTGGTGGGACCCTATAAAAAGGGGGATTACTGAATATACATAAAAGTGCGTTGTATGTCAACAAGTGAAGGCTTAAAGATATGAGTATAAGGGGATTATGTAACCACTACCCATACCAACATGGAAGTGGGAGAGCATAACCAAGGACTTTGTCATTGGACTTCCAAGGACATTCAAAGGAAATAATGCTATATGGGTCATTATGGATCATCTTTCAATGATAGTTCACAATATAGAAATTCAAGAGGACTTATCATTGGATAAAATTTCAGGAATATATATCAAATAGGTGGTAAGGCTGCATGGAGTACCACTATCTTTTGTATCTGATAGAGATCCAAGATTCCCCTCAATGATTGGGAAAAGTATCAAAAATTCTCTAAGCATTTAACTGAACTTCAGTACGGCCTATCATCCTAAAACTAATTGTCAACCTGGGTAAACTATTTATACACTAGAAGACATATTGAGAGTGTGTTATATGGACTTAAAAGGAGGGTGCGACCAAAATCTTCTAATAGTTTAATTCTCCTACAATAACTAATACCACTACAACATAGGAATTGCACTATATGAAGCCCTTTATGGGAAAAGGTGTAGAACACCAGCATGTTGGGATGATGTTGGTGAGAATATACTTCTAGGACCTAAATTTGTATAAGAAATGGTGGAAAGGTTGAAAAACATTCAGCAGCACATCAAGGCTACCCAAAGTCAACAAAATAGTTGTGTAGAGAATCGTCGATGAGACCTTGAGTTAAAAGTTGGAGACCTAGTATTTCTCTATATATCACCATAGAAGAAGTTAATGTGATTTGAGATGAAAGTAAAGCTAATTCCTATGTATATCTTCCCCTTGAAGAGTCTTGAGCGTGTTGGAGTTGTGTAATATCAACTATAAATTCCACCTACCATGTATAAATTACACGATGTCTTCCACATATCCCTCTTAAAGAACTACATACCAGACCCTTCACATGTACTCTCTATAGAGGTGGTACAGTTGGAGAATGAACTTTCATACAAGGAGATTCTAGTGAAGATCTTGGATCGTAGAGATAAAATTCTACGTAACAAGACTAATCACTTGGTCAAAGTACTATGGTAGAACCATAAGTACAAAAAGGCAACATTGGAACTAGAGGAGGTACTGAAATAAAAGTACCTGCACCTATATATGTCTTAGAGTGTAAAATAAATTTTCGAGGGAAAAATTTTATAAGGGGGAAAAATGTAATGACCCAAAGTTTAATCAATAGAAATTCCCTTCTTATTATTTTGTCATATAATCACAAGAAATCTTAACAAAATGAACTACTATGTACTAGGTGACCTTTAAACATAATATGGCCACCACTATTATTTGAATTTTGAAAATCTAACATACACAGTTGCGATCAGTATGATGTTTGGAGTCGGATAAGACAAAATTAATTTTTGTTGAATAGCAACTAACCCTTATGAATAGTAATGTTACCCTTATGAATATTAAATCATCCAAGAAAATATTAACCTTACCAATTAATGTATAAATAAAATATATCCATCTTATAAGTGACAATATGATAGTATTGGTATTTTTATAAGTCATAAATATTTAATTAAAATTTTATGAATAATTTAATAATTAAAAAAGAAAATTTATTTTCATAAAATATATTAATAAATTATTTTTAGATGTCTTATGATTATAGGATAATTTTATGAGACCTTATGTAATTTTTTAAAACATTATAAATTTAGTTATAGTTTTAAAATCTGTATTTTTTCAAGTAAATTATGATTTTAAATAAAAATTAAATTATTAATATTAATAAAATTATTTTTGAAAAATGGATTTCATTTTTTGATTCAAAACATTGAAAAATGATTAGGGTGAATTATTGGGTTTTTTTTGAAATACATGAATTTTTATGAATAATAAAATATGATAATTTACAATAAATGTTAAAACCTGAATTTATGCATCATGCTTGAGTCATGGATGATGTAAATGGACATTATTTTGAACTCAAATCCACATATTAATACTTTTCATCATGTAATCATCACTATTACTTGTATTATAGAAAACTAATAAACTAATGATTAAAATATTGAGAAAACACTGCTCCCCTCCACTATAAAAATCACTTGCACTCCCCTCTTCTCTTTACTCCCCTAAAGCCTTGTTCCATTCCAAAATTCAACTAAAATATCTCCCCATGATCCTACACCATGTCTGGCATCCATTTTAATCTTTAAAAAACCAAATCCTCTCCCCTTAAGAGGCTCTCAATGAAGGTTAATTAGAGAGGTAAATTCCACTTTTCATTTCTTTTACTTTCTTTTGAAGTTCCTTTTTTCATTTATATACTTACCTATCCTCATACAAATATTATGAAAAAACTAGTACCTTAAATGTACATGATCTTTTTTATGATAATGGAATACTTTATTATTGTCTCTTCTTTACCCTTCTTCTATACAGGAAATGAAAACACCATCTGAGATGTGTTAATTCATCACATTCAAGGACATTGAGTTTTCAATTTCTGTTTTCATTTCAATTATGGTTATGAAACAATTTTTATGGTTCAAACAAACTATGATTTATTTATTATGTATCATCTATAGTTTTTTAATCTTTTTTTAAACATGGTTTTGATTCATAAATTAAAATGTGTTCGTTGTGATCAAAACCCACCAATTAACCCAAAAGGTTATCACCAATGTTTTATATAATGATTCAAATTCACTCCATGAAACCAAATTAAATTTTAAAAAATTTAACCTTTTGGATGATCAATAATAAAATATGACTCCAATTATGGACAACCATCCCCATTTTATGTGATTATCCATTCATTTATATAATTAAACCGATCATGAAATAAACAGACCCGAACAATGAAATTGAACCTCTTAACCCATCAAAAAGACCATGAATGAAATTAAAAAGATTATAATAAATCAATTACATGTAAAATAGGTTCTATAATTATTAATTAATGAACCTAATTTTATTATTCAGGTCATTAATATCAAGTGGAGAACACCATTGGACTTAAGGTAAGGGATTCTACCTGAACCTCCATTATTCCTTCAGGTTATTATTACTTTTTTTACCCAAATGAAATACTATATTATGTTTATGTACATATTATAATTTTTATTTTATGTAAAAAACTCATTTATCAAGATCTATTATCCATTATCTTTTGGGGATATACATGATTTTAAGTGATTCCCTCCTCAATACTTCCTGATAAGCAAACCCATTTTAAGGGAACTTCCTGAATTCGTACCCAATTTCTAGTTCACTCTACCATATGTTTTAATCCACTATTGTTTTTATAAAACTAGTTTTTTATTATGAAATAATTCTTGTATCACTTTTTGTTTTACATAAAAATTATATGCTTTTCAATTTTAAATGATTGTTATTATTTTCCTTAAAACCGCACAAAAATGTTTTAATGCTAAAAAATATTAAATAATATTTTAACATATTATCACTTCTATTTGAAATCACCTTCCATGATATATTCCTATTCTCACTAATGAATTTCCATGTATGTTCTGTTTCCTTTCTTTCATGGTCACCTATATGATACTCCCATTCATTATGCTTTATAACATGATTATGATACCCATTTCATTCCATGGTTACCCATATGTTTATGATTGATTGTGTATGATTCTATATGTGGAAAGAATATTCATGACCATGTTAAGATGGGTTCACACATTTATTGCTACAATGAATTGGGTAAAGTTTAGTCTCATGAGACATTATGTGAAACGATCTTGGTGGTTAGCCTTGACTTGTGATACCATGTGAAACGGTCTTGGTGGTTATCCTTGACTTGTGCTCCTATATGTGCGAAGATCCTTGAATCATGATAAAGTCATGTTATATGATTCTACCACATTACTATGAATCTATTTTTATATGATCCCATTTTTATATTTTAAGATTCCATATGTTTTATTCCTTTTATTTTCATTATTTCATGCCTTCTATCCCTTGTTCTAAATCTCTATTCCTATGCATATTCCCTTGTTGGGATTTTTAGTTCACCCCTTTATTCATGTTATCCCCACGTTATCCTATGCCAATTTAAGACCAAAATGGAATTTAGGAGGTCAATATGAATATTAAATAATGAAATGTTTTATGTTTTCATTTTTATTCACCTGGTGTTCAAAGGAACTAGACTTCACGATCCTTGGCTTGTCGTTTGATGTAAAATTATGAATAAAATCATGTAATGTTATTTTTAAAAGGCTTGGGTCACTTTATGGATTAGTATTTTTCTTGTAACCATTCATTGTCTATATATTTTGAATGCTAATTTCAATATTTTTAATTTCATCATTAGTAGAAACATTAAGAGATGGACATCCTTTCTCTTTCCCCTCTACTGAAATGTAAGCTCAATAATGCTTGGATGGAGTTGAGGAAGCACCATAACCAATATTTTCACCAAAAATCACCATATCATCATCACCAGTGTTTTTAGAAGCTAGGTATGGGGTCTCCATGTAAGAATATGGCTACCTATAAACCACATTTCCTACCTTCCCATCATAGACACCAGTCAAATGAGGCCACACCATCTTGGGTGGACCATTGGAAGCATCCCTTTTGTTTCTAGTAGGAATAAACATGATTGAAGTATCATATTTTGAAACAATACCATATTGGTTCTCCCTCTGTAATGAGTGACCAGGTCCACTGGAAGTACCACCACCTAACATTTACCCATTTAAATACTTCACAACATGATAATGATAAGAGTAATTCACTTTTCATTTATTCTTAAATTATGAACATCTCACATTCCCACGAGTTGAAAAGAAACATTATAGACCAGTGATCTCTTTCATTCCAATTTTTCATGACAAATAATTTTAAAATATATAAAAAAACAATGGAACATTTTCATATTCAAAATTCAGATCAAATTCATTAGAGTCAGTAATGAGAAAAAATTTGTCAACTGGTGTAGAACCTTAATCTATATCGATTAGAAAATGGACATAGTTCCCAAATCTAGAAAATTTAGTCCTTTTCCATTTTAATTAGTACCCCAATTGGTAGAATAATTTGATATAGGATATTCGGATGTCCAAAAATCAAATTCAGCCCAAACACCTGGACCCACACTTGAACAAAGGAATTGTTAACGTTCATCAGATTAAAATTATGTTCCCACTCACATATATGTATAACACCAGTCTTAAGGGAGATTGTTCTGAGACCCCACACATGTATTTTTAGATCTATCATAGGGAAAAGGATATGAAGAAACCCTCTACCCATAAAAACAAATTTATAGTTGTCAAAACCCTCATGCTTCTGAAATCCTCTCTGCTTAATCACTGACCTTCCATGACATAGATCTCCTTAGTAAGATGATATGGTCGATAATAGAGTGCTTAGAAATTTCTAAGTGCTCTGAGAGCACAATAGTGTCTGCTTTAACATGGGATACATTCCCATTCCTATGAATCATAACAATAGATAGTTCTTTATAGAGATATAAGGAATGTATTCCAGTGCTATGAGGAGGCGAATTAACCAATGAAAGGCCACCATGAACAACCGTTTGACCATCCATCCCATCGAAGAGATTCTTGTATGAATCGAAACACCCTAGCTATAGAAATCTTGTATCAAGCAGAGAATCAGTAGGTAGAGGTTCATATGAAGATATTATCAGAATAAAACCCCAAAATCCATCAAAGAATGGAGAGAGAGGATCTCAAGCATATTCTGACCCCATATTACCTCTCATATTATTATATAAATTTATATCAATGTATAAATTTACACATATATATATATATGTTAGGTTCTTGGGGTTAAAATTACACTTAAACACACAAACACCTCACACATAGGTCTGAAAGGTAGGCCATACCCCCTTTAGAGATAGCCCACCCATCAATCCTTATTTATGTGAATTACACACATCTATATGTACACATACACAAGTACAGACACATTTATAAACACACATACTCAAACATACATGTAGTTATACTTGTACATATATTTTTAATTATTTAATATCAACATAAATATATGTCTATATAAATTTATTCATTCATATATTATATAATTGTTTAAATAAAATATTAACATACTATATTTATTTTAATTAGATACAAATTTTTTAATCAATATTTATAAATAAACTATTAAATATTTTGACCCACATATAATGCCTTATGTGGATGATGTGTAAACAAACAATAGATCATGGGATAAAATAGTAAAAGATGAGTTAGATAGGGATTGTAACTCAAATTGTGTGGCTAAAGCATATAAATTGTTTGATTAGCAACCATTACTAGAGTAGTTTATTTCACCAAGGAGAAGAAAAGGGAAGAAAAAAATGGATGAAGGGGAACTTAAAAAGAATCTATCATGGAAGGGACCTAGTTTTGTTATTGTGGGCAGAGGTCCTTTTGGGGGAATGGGTCTCCCTTATGCCAATAAGGATCCTGTATCCAGGTAGTCTCACTATGAGGAATCATGTAAGGCCCCCAAGAAGATTTGTTTTGGGAATTTTGATGTTAATCGACCTATTTCTTTAGGTGGTCCTTCCTCTTGTTTTGTAAAAGTGAACAAAAGAATGGTGCTTGAGTCTCCTCTCACAAGTCACTTCTCAAGAAGTCATCAATATGGATTCTCTCATCATGTTATCTTAGGGAATGCAAGGGGATATCCTAGATAGAGGAAGGTTGTAACTTCTTCTTTGGACAATGGATGTTTTCAGATAGTCCCACTCATGAAAAATGGTTCTGCGTAGAACCTAGATCATTCAAAGGTTGAAGTTGTAGATGAAAACAAATTTGGTGTGCTTGAATATATCAATGTGGATTCAAGTCATGTAACAATTGATTTTTTTGGTATTTTTTAATAGATTATTAATGTATAAGATAATCTAAAGTTTGAGAAGGAATAACCTGAACGATGTTTGCATAAAAAACCATGGAGATGGGATAGGCATCCAAAAGGTCATGGTGATGGCTAAGATGATTAGGTTATATCATGATGGTGTGGCCTAGATGTGCCTATATTGTATTCCTCCAAGGTTTCTAAAATCTATCTCATGCTAATTTAGGAAAAGATCATGAAAAATTATTTGGTGCTATTCAATCAAAAAAATTTACAGTCTGAGTTGGAATCTGGTGATGAAGAGGATGGATCTGATTATGGTTCTGGGAATAACACGGATCTTCTTAATCCATGGTTTTCTTTTATAGTGAGGTCTTCTCTCTTTGTTTATCCTCGTCCATCCTAATGCTTTCTTGTTTCTTTTTTATTTAACCTTTAAAAAATGGTTAGGAGCTTTGGCTTCTGGCTATACCTTTTTCGTATATATTTATATATTTATATATATTTACATAATTATATATATATTTATATATATATATATAGTAATATATAAATATGAATATAAATATAATAGAAATATTTATTATGTAAAAAAATTATTATAATTTTATAATTATTTAAATATATATATATATATATTTATAATATTATAAATACCTTTTTTGAAACATTATATATATTTTAATTATTAAAAAATAAATATTAATTTATCATATTTATATTAATTATAAACATACATTTTTTAATTAATTTATTTAAATAATCTTTATTTTTTAATATAAATATAATAATTTTAATATATTAATAATATCTTTTATTCAAAAAGTATCACCACTATGAATTGCGCTGATAAATATCAACCTTTATCAATAATTTTTTAGTGCTGATAAAGGTTGCCATTATCAACCCCTTTAGCTGACATTGATAAAGGTGTCCCTTTTATCTGTGTTTTCTATTTACAACTGATAAAAGTAAGCTTTGAATTCCCACCAATCTTTGGTAGTGAAAAAAAATTTTTAAATTGTTTTGATACTTTAGGAAAAACACCCATAAGTCATTTTTGATTTGTAAGAATCAACCAAAACTCAATTCAATGCATGGTGTGACTGTTACAACTCCAAGTGTGTCTTTTTATTAAAAAATTTCAATTTATTCATATATTATTTCATATGAAGTTTAATTTATTTCAAAAAATTATTACTAGCATAAGAATTTTTTCTTATACCGGTAGATTATTTGTCATGAGTTGGGTTTTGTTTTGGAAATTGATTCCATGATCGTTCTTTTTTGAGAGGGGGTTGAGTTCCAAAAAAAGTAAACATTAATGTTTTTAAATTTTTTAATAGCTCTTGGTAATGTAATTGCACAAAACATTATTTAAAATGTCTACAATATAGTGTTTTTATGTACTTACGATGGAATTTTTATTTTAATTAAATTATTATGAAATGTTATATACATATTTCAGATTACCATTGTAGTGTGATATAATTCAAACAACACAATACATTAGAAGGGCCTTTATCAGTGCTATTTCAGGTTATGATAAAGGCCCCACTTTATCAATGATAATGAAAGAACTGATAAAGGGTGCCCTTTATCAGCACCATAAATATGAGTGATAAAGGGGGGCTTTTATCAACACTGTTTTAGTGATGATAATGGTCCCCCTTTTAGAACTGATAAAGGGTCCCCTTTTAATTATTCTTAGTAAAACAACACTTCTTGGTGCTATTAAAGCTCATTTTGAGAAATGTTAAATTGAAGATTTGTGGTAGTGGACAGGAAGTGAGTGGGGATTATAGTATGGGTTGTGGATAAGTGGTGATGCAAAAGTGAAAAGGATTCCAAGAAAAATAGAGGCAAGTGTGTGTGGTTTAGTACAAGAAAAAGTGGAAGGCATGGGGAAGCCTGGATAGTATAGAGCAAGACGCCTGGTGCGTCGTGAGTCTCTTGTTGTAGGGCATGGTGGTGGCCTTGTATGATGTGACATGGTTTTAGTGGGGTGTAGATATGGTTTCTTTTGGTATGAATGTGGACATTTAACTATAGAAAAAAATAAAATAATAAAAGATGAAGGGGTGGGGTGTGTGAATCAGAAAGGGTAGTGTGAATGTATTCCCTTCACTTGGATTTACTTGTTTTGCATTTATAATAATAAAAAATTAAATTTATTAATTAATGAAGTGGTGGGTGGGGTGATTGGGGGAGGGGGCATAGAAGAAGTGGTGTCTGTATCCCGGTGTATATCAATCATTGGATTTATATGATAATAATAATAATAATAATAATAATAATAATAAAATGTTATTATTATAAAAACTTGTGTTGGTTGTATCTTCTTATTGAGATGTCAAATTGATGAACCATCTACGACATCATGACCTGGATATTGAGATGGATTATTTAAAAACAATATGGGGTACATAAATTCAATTCGTAGCATGAGATCCCACTACCATAGATTGATCTTTATCCAACACTGTGTTTTATCAATGATGAACATAAATCAATGATAAAAGTGTACCCTTTAGAAGAACTTTCTTTAGCACTGATAATGATTCATCTTTATCAGTGTTTTTCTTGGCATGGATTGAAACTTTTAATTAAAAAGATTATTAACACATATATAATTATCATATTTATATTAAAAAATTAATTTTTATTTATAAAATTTATTGTGTAATGCATTTATATAATAAATATTAATATTATATATTAATTACTATATTTTTATGATTCAAAAAATTATACAAATATAAATGATTTATTATTAATATGTGATATTTGAACTTATATATTAATATCAATGTTTATGTGAATATATGTTTATGTATTATGTTGTGTGTGTGTTTGTGTTTTTTTATGTGTATATATAGTTGTTTTATGTGTATATATGTATTATGTGTATGTACGTATATATATACACATGTATGTTGGATGTAGAGATATATATATATATATATAAATATAACATGTGTACATATGTATGTATGAAGGTATGGCCATTGGTTGGTAGTGGAGGTTCGACCACTGGTTGTTTATGGTGTGTGAAGGGGGCCAATGATGGGATGATCGACAATGTTTATGATCCTAGATTGGCCAACTAGGGAGGATCAACTTTCAAATGGGTGGGCGGTCAACGATCTTCGGTGCAGCGTGGCCTAAGTAAAAATTTATTTCTTTGGTCAGGTGTGGATGGGAAATGGTCTCTGAGATGGTGGTCTCCAAGTGATGGATCATGATGATATAGAAAGGTGGTAAAGGCCTTCACGGGAATATGGGTTGTTGAATTTCAGCTAGTGTTAGTGAAAATAAAAAAGGTCTTTCCTTGTGGTGGGACTGATTGGTGGTTGGGTCATGTTGTGGTTGGATGCATAGAAGGCCTCGACGATGGGCATGATGGATGATGGGGTGGAACTGATATAATATTGTGAAAACTATTAAAAAATGTTGTAAAGTGTTATGTTGTTATAACTTTAAGAAGTTTGGACATGTGGTTGAGATGTTTATGTTCAAGATTCCACCTATGGGCCATGGAAATGATGGAGGCAACACATATTCTAGAGGTAAGAACCTTAGGAATTAATTGATCAATGTTGCTAATAATATTGAAGTGGAGGTTCCCCACCATGTCTCTATTACTTATTTTTTGCATGATTCATAGGTGTTAGGACATAGTGTCTACAGATATGATAGTGTTGAGAGGTGTGATACATTTCATGATCAGAATGTGGATAATTAATATATGAAGGTTTGTGTTCCTTCTCCTCCCACATATCAAGTTACTTTTGGTGTCCAGCCTCATGTTTCTTCAGATGTTAGTGTGGCAGATGATAACAAGTATCTGAAAAGGATTATTCATAAATTTAATTCTTTTGTCTTTTTGATCATGTTTCCTTGGAATTAAAACATGATATATAAACTTTATAGGTTCATACTAGAGGACGCATACATTTTTCTGTTGGGTGAAAAGTCAATAGAATTGATGATTCTAGTACCAGTGATATAGTTATGACATTTTATTCTTCTAATGATTTGTATTTACTATATTTTAATGTTTAAGGGGGCTGATAAAGGGGGTTTCTATTAGGTATATATCTCAATAAGGGGATAGAAATGGGGATTCTGAAACTTGGTTTCATTTTAGTGATGAGGTTAAGGATTACTCTTCTACTTCAAATAAATTTTGTGTTGGATACGTCATTTCCAAATAGGTGTTTGTGGAGGATATGAGCATAGGGGCAATGGGGATTAGGACTATTCATTAGGTATACGATCAAAAGTAGAAATCTAGTTTAATAGGTGAAATAGACACTGCTAAAATTTATTTGGATGAATTTCATGAACCATGGTTAAAATAAAAGACTCATATGTGTGGTCATCATCTACATGGAAAATATCATTGTGCTAGGAGAAGGTGGGGTCCTAAACTTACCCATGTGGTTTATTTTCATAATTTTTAGTGCCTTTTCGGTTGTTTTGTGTTTGTTCTATTTCATAATATCTTTTCACTCCTCCTTTTTTTAATATTATTTTTTAATAAATGGGATTGGACCTTTGTGACTTATCAATATCCTAAAATATATATATGTATAATTATAAAATTATAATAAATATATTTAAATAATGAATATATTTATTATATTTATAATACTCTCCACTCCCACTGTCGAAACTCTCATCAGTGACATGTATGAAAAGCACCCAATATTTTGTGTGGCTTGTATGGTTGTCGGTTACTCTTTGGATGATTAACGTAAGACCACCTCATGTGAGGTTTGTGGTTTTAAGGGATATTTGGATAAGATGTATAGTAAGTGGAAAAAGGGGAAGGCCATGAAAATTTCTAAGCCTTCTGATGTTGGGAAGTATACTATCAAGAAAACCTATCAAATTTTTTAAGTCAAATATCTAGCTAAAGATAGGGAATACCTTACAATTGATAAATTTGGGATGATTCCAGTGAAAGTGAACTTTTCACCTCGGAAATCTAGTAAATCTTGGGTAGAATTAGTGGAGTAAGAGGATAACTTCCATTATACTCTATAGAGGCATGATTGTAGTTTTGATGACTCTCATCATCATAATATTCTGACTGATAATGCAGTGGATGAGGATATAATTCACCTCTTTTAGGGATGATATTACATATGGAATTGAATATAATAGGCAGGATAGTAATATTGAAATACAATCAGAGTAAGAGAATGAATTAGAAGTATAGGAAGAATAAAATTTATGGATTGAACACAAATTATTCTCATCCAAGATCAATAAGATGAAAGTTGATTTTGCTTCAGGTAAGGGCTCTAATTTTAAAAAGGGGTAGTGTTTTGAAGATAAGAAGATGGTGACATTGGATAGTCCATTAATTTCATGTCCCTCTCACATAAAAGATGAGATGAGGGAAGTCCTCATGGTGAAATTTACATTGGACTTTCCAAATCCTTAAAGAAATGGGTTTCCACTTGTTTGGTATATTTACAACCTTGTGATTCACTAGATTAATTAGATAATATCTTGGTTGGAATATTTGTTTCTTGGGTACCTCCAAATGTAGCTCCCAACACTCTTGTGGAAGCTGCATCATTAGGTGAAACTTTGGATCTTATATTGTGTCAAAAGTAATACCTCTCTTAGCCTTCAGTGTAGGAAATAATGCCAGTTGTGGACGATTTATCTTATGATCAAGTGGTGTTAGCCACCCCAACTAACTAAATATCCAATTATGTAATTTTATGAAAAACATGAGCATATACATTTAATTGTTTTAGAGTAATATATTTTTCTAGGGGTATAAGATAACTCCCTAGAGATGAACCATGACCTGATGAGGTTCATACCCCCATTGAGAAGGGAATATTCAGTATTCAAGTTATCCAGGCTGACCCAGGCAGAAGTGACTCGGGAGACTCTGATAATCATGAGGGTTCTTGGAAACGTGTGAAATCTGGGAGGAGAGGTCAGCATCCAAGAATTCATGGATGTGTGCATGGAAAAACTAATTAGATTGATTTTTACAATGACGAACATAGGATTGGTTTTGAGATTGTAAAGAAATTGGGTCTCTGAATTTTATTTGATGAGAGTAGTTTTTATTTATCTCACTTCATCCTATGATCTTTCTATTTTTTTCTTTTAATAAAAGGGCCCCAAACCTATCTTTTAATAAAAAAATAATTATATTTAAATAATAATTTTATATTTATATATTAATAAATATGTACAATTATATAAATATATATAATTATATATATACACTTAATTTTATAATTATATAAAATTATATATATATGTATTTATAATTATATAAAATAATTTTAAATATATTTATTTATGAATATAATTATAAATATATATTCAAATGATTATATAATTATAATAAATATATTGTTTAAATTTTAATTATATATATTATTATATTAATATATTAATAAATATATATTATTATATATAATTATATAATTATATATAATTATATATATAATTATATATATGTAATTATAGATATAATTATAATTATATACAAATATTTTTAAATATTTTTATTTGTAATTATAAAGTTATAATAAATACATTTAAATAATAATATATTTATTTATGATTTTATTTATAAATACATATTTTTAATTCATTAAATATATATTTATAATTATATAAATTTAATTTTTTTAATTGTATTTATTATATTATTAAAATTATGTTTTTATCGGTGATAAAAAAGCACCGATAAAGATCTGTTTTATCAGTGCTTACTATTTTAGCACTGACAAAACTACTCTTTATCTGTGATTTTTTTAAATTTCTGCTAAAAGCCTTACCCGATCATTTAAATGAAACCCTAAAAATTTCCTCCTCAGTCATGTTATTTAAGCTTTCATGGAACCAAATATGAACTACCACTCTTTATCAATCTTCTCGAAAAAATAATCCCCTAAAAATCTAAGGTATGTGATTATTTATTATCTAATTTAATTTTGATCCAAACAATATACATGATCTGATTGTCATCCCACTATATCTCATCACATGAAAAACAATCAATTAAACCATTTTTGGTTGGCCCCTTCAAAAATGCTCGACTTCCGCCACTTACCCAAACCTGATGGCTTTACTCTTGGCTGGTTGGAGCATTTTTTTTATTGTAGAAGATGAACTGAGAATCCTTTTATGGATTTTTTTCCATTGAACCAAGAAGGTTCTTCCATTAAACCAAGTATTTTATGTACTGCCGCATTATATTAAAATTCTTTGAATACTAGTTGGTTTCATAGAGTTTCTTTTTTATTGTACTTCCTATATGAATTTATGTGATGAAAAAATAGTATTTTTCAAAAGATTTTAACCCTTTTTCTTGACTAGGATTCTATAACATGTGTTTTTAAAAATTCCTAAGTGGTTTTTAGAAAATACTATGATTTTTTTTAATTTTTTACTTGATACCACCTTCAATTTCTAAATGTACATTTTGTGTCAATTGAGTTTTGGTCCAAATGTTTCTAAAAATTACATAAAGTCACATAAAGTACGTATTTGGTTTTTAAAGAAGTGGAGAGTATAGTCTTGAGGTTTTTAAATGTGTTCCATTCACCAAATGATTTTCAAACCAAGTGTCTGAGTGTTGTTTCAAATGATTGACATGAGTTTTTTACATTACCCCATGTGCATATTTTATTCAATGTTTTATTAAATTAATATTTGTATAAATGATCATCTTTTTGATGATTTATAATAATAAATAGTATTTTCTTGTGTATATTAATATTTTTTTAAATGTAATTTTTAAACAATGAATAAAAGGAGTGGGAAGAAGAAAGATTCAAGAGGTTGTTTCCACAGTAAAAATGGTGTGTAGAGATTCTATAGAATGATAGAGTTCCCTCATGATATTGATATTGATATCATAATTACAGGTGAGCTCTCTGTGTCCTTTATTCATGGTGAATCCTGGAGAAAGAAAAGGATGCAGACACTCCATCGAAGGTGACATGAGCGGATCTGGATCCCAGTGATTTACAGTGGAGTCTCTTCTCATTCTCTAATGATGGGGTTCCAAATAAAATGGTTGAATGAGATAATACTATACATATCATTGAAAATTTTGATTCCATATTGTAAAGACTCAAGATCTATAAGAATTTTTGCATTTTCATGTTGGTTTTTCTTTCTGGAGGTAAGTTCTGGACTACCCGTGATTTTGTTAATTGGTTATCAGACTATTATGAATTTAGCGATTTCAGGTGTATTTTTATGTGGAATGGGTATTTTCACATACTCTTCCACTCTTATGATCTCGAGAAAAAAGGCAAGGGGATTTGGATCCATTTCACTAAATCCAGAAATGGTGTTCTTATAGGAGTGGGATCATATATTTTACCGTTTTGAAGTGAATAACTCACAAGAACAGGTGTAGGTGAAAATATTCAGTCTTAGTTGGATTTTATGGCATCAACAAATTATCCATGACATTACTGATAAGATGGGTGTCCCTATTAAAATGTATCGAAAAACATATGAATCCAAGTTTGGCTTCTATACTCGTTTCTTGTTCTGAATGGACTTTAGTTCTCCCCTCATCAAAAATGTTGTGCTTTCTACTTTAGATGATGAATTCTATTTGAAAATTGAATATGAGAAGCCCGCATTTTCTTCTCAAGCTTCAAACCATATTTCATGTTAAATATCAATTTCATAAAGATCTATTATGCCCGTTCTTCTTTAAGAAGATCCATGAAATGATTTTTAACTTTAAGAAGAAGTCTCAGACTAATGGTAATCAGGCCCAATGACTTGATACAAGTTTGGATATGGGGAATGGGCATGTCAAGAGTAGCCAACCTTCTATAAGGGAGTATGTTTCTAGTTATAATATTTGAAATGTTAATGTGTTGCTTCCTCAAATTCAAGTCAGTTTAGAGTTTGTTCTAGGTTGTGAAAATATCATTTGGATAAGAAGTGTGATCAGAATGTTGTGGAAGTAATCTCGAAGGCATAGGGGAATAACCACACATGGGCTGAAGCAGTGGAGTAGGATTTTGATGATTTGTTGAATATCTATATCTCATATGGTAAACTTAATGATTAAGAATATGTGGAATTTCAATTAAGTAAGTATCTATTAATTAGTTCAAGTCGTAAGGGTAAGAAAAAACATGATGTTGATGCTCTGGAAAGAGAGAAATACATAGAGAAATCTTCTACTAAAACTAGTGTCAATGAAACTTAAGAATCAAGATCTACCATTCATTTCATTTTAGTTGGTGACTCATCAGTCATAAATTTATTTCTAATGGACTCTGGTAAAAATCAGCTCATCCTACTTGACATATTAAACAGGTCTAATAGATGGGATGTATTCCAGGTTGATTTTGGCATTTCTCATGGTGATATATATGTTTAAGGATAAGATTCATATCTGTATGGAGAACAGGTTCCTCGGCCTCTTGATGATCCCACCTCACCGGATGGTGATGTGGATGATGGATCATGGAAGCATCCAAAAACCTAGAGGAGGGATAATCATCCGAGAGGTAGGGGTTATGGCTGATCTCATAGATGATTTGGTTGCTTTGTGTGAAGTGGTTTGTCACTTGCTTATATTCCCAATACCATTTTGTTATTTGTTCTCTTTTCATTTTCAACAAATTTTTGAAACATGGGATACAACCCATGCTTCACATTGCTTTTTCAATTTGTAAATAATTATTTTTATAACTTCAACATAATTTCCAAGTAATAATAACAATCTGTTATTAATAATTTTTATTATGTGTATAAAACAATAATAAATAATTTATAAATAATTTTCATTGTTGATAAATTTGATTATAAATAATTTTGATTATCACGATTTAATAATTTATATAAATAATTTATAAATAATTTTTAAATAATAATCATTTTTAATTAATATTTTTGAATTAATATTTATTTTGAATTAATAATTTTTCAATTAATAATTATTTTAATTTAATCATTCTGAATTAATATTTTTTTAATAAATATTTTTGATTATCTTGAATTAATAAATTTAAATTAATAATTTTTTTTTAATAATTTATGAATAATTTTCAATACCTTGAATTGACAATTTTGATTATGTGTACATAAATAATTTTTATTATATGTGTATTTGTAAATTTGATTATAAATACTTATGTGTATATATATAATTTTGATTACGTGTATATAAATATTTTTCTCAGTGTAATTTAAAAATAATAATAACAAACAACAGTAAATATATTTTGAAATATGTATTTCATATAATATATATATATATATGTATATAATTATAAATTTATTTTATAAAAATATATATTTATGAACGCATATTTATATAATTATATATAAATAACTATATTTATATATAAATATATATAAATATATAAATATATTTATAAAAATATATTTATAATTATATAATTATTTTATAAAAAATATATATTTATTTATAATAAATTTATTTATTTAATCAAAAATCAATGAAACAATTTGATATTATAATATTTTATATTTGGAATGATTGGGTATTGGAAAACTATATTTTAATAAGGGTTATTTTTATCATAGTTTCAAAATAGTTTTATCTTTTTTATTAGATTCCCTAAACAAGATGAGAAGAAATTACAATCATTTATTTTCTTTTACTAAATTTCACAACAAAACAAAATGAAGAGAAATTAAAATTACAATCATTTTTGTGTTGAAACATTTTTTTAAAAAAATAAAATTTATATTAATATATTTTTATTAATTTAAATATTATATTTTTTTGTATTTAAATTATAGTGATATATTAAAATCAAGGTATGTGATCACTTGTGATCCGTTGCTCCCCGTTGAAAATATTTTTTTGTTTTTAATTTTTCAAAATGGTTTGAACAGTGCACCCATAAGCAATCTTATTTTTCCTCGATCAGCCTCATGGATTATCCATCTAATCTCTCTCAACTCAATCCCTTATTGGATCACCATATCCCTCTACTTCACCTTAATTTTCAATCATTCATCATTATTTGTCTCTCTAATTACATGGATCTCCTAATTGTATACTTCAAAAACCCTTCCCACTTATCTTGTAAGGCAGTGATTGTAAATGATAAGTAGGCAGAGATTTTGTGGTGAACAGCTAGTAATCGGATCCATTTTTGATGTATCCCTCTAGCTCCCATGTTCCCCCAATATCTTTTTCCTCAAACCATTGTTGGTTCACCATCTCCCTCACCTTCATAATCATTTTCACTCATTTATCATTATTTCTCTCTCTGATTTAATGGTTCTTATAATTATGCAATGAAAAATTATTTCCCACTTATCATGTAAGGTGGTGACTATAAATGATAAGTAGGTAGTGTTTTTTCAATTGATATATAGTAATTTGATCCCAGTTTAATGTAACCCTCATTTTCCGAAGGATTAAAATCACAATTCATCACATTTGTTTCTAAGTACCCTTCCTACTCCCATTGACTAAAACTGTAATTTCCTTTTAAAACATGTCATTACCTTGTGTATTTTATTTTTAGTTACCATTAGAGCATCATATTTTGATATAATTTTCTTTTCAGGAAACTAAAATATGGAAATTATATTATTCCAAACATTTGGAGAGAAAATTTTAAATCAGAAAAATTTTAATTTTTGTATAAAAATAGTTATCAACCACTGATATAGATAGTTAGTTTTAAAGGTTTTTATTAAATTACATATATTGATCACCTATATATTGGGTTTTGATAGGGGATAAGTCTTTCTTGGGACCCTAATTAGTGAAAGAGATTGTATATTAGTTTCATGTAGAATAGAAAAGATTAAGGATAACTTATTTTAGTAAAATCATAACCATTAATAAACCAATTTATTTCTTTAAAATCATAACCATTAATAATCATACATTGTAGTAATATTTTAATATTAAGATAAAATAATTCTATGAAATGGTTATTAAACTATTTATTTTTTTAAATATTAATATTACTAGATCAAATAGGGAGTATATGGATAAAAAATGGATGGATTTCAATTATATAACAATGGAGCATGAGGGTGGGTTAAAAGAGTTTATCAAGTGTGAAAAAGATCATGTATATGACCCTTGTCAAATCCATTTCTCATGTTCAAACTATTGTTATTAAAGACTAATAATTCCAAATAAGTTAGAATAACACTTATCCAATCACATAATACATAGAAGTTATAAATTTTGCACTAAATGTGGGGAAAAATGAATGTAGCTAGTGACTGGTATAAGACTGCATTTTATGGATCATCTCATGTGATTACAAGTTTGTAAAATGATGAAGACTATATCAAGGATGAGATTACAAGTGTGAAGGATGATGAAAATATTATTAATTAAATTACAATGAAATTTTAATAAGAACTTTGTGATAGTACAAAATTATTTGAGAAGTTTAATGTTTGGGAAAAGATGCCATTGTTTGATGGTTGTACTAAATATAAATCATTTTAATCCATACTGAAGCTGTATAATTTAAAATCTAGAAATGGATAGAGTGATGCCAGTTTTACTGAACTACATGATCTATTGAATAATATACTCCAAGATGATAATGATCTTATTTTCTAGATATATGGTTCTAAATGAATTCTATGTTCAATGGGCATGATCTCTAAAAGAATACATGCTTGTCCAAATGATTGTATATTGTTTCATAAGGATAAAAAAATCACTTAAAAATGCTTAAAGTGTTGTTATTCTTGATACAAAAAATTTGAATTTGGTCCTACGAAATTTATATGGTACTTTCCAATCATGCTAGTCTTTAGGGACCTATATAGAAGTGAGGAAACTAAAAGACATTTAACATGGAATGTAGATACAAGAAATAATAATGGGAAATTTCAAAACCTAATAGACTCTCCTTAGTGGAAGAGAATTGATCATGATTTTCATGAATTTCTTAACGATCCAAGAAACCTTCGTCTTGTGCTACCTACAAATGGAGTGAATAATTTTGGTTTTCAAAGAAGTACTCACAATACATGGCTAGTTATGTTGTCAATAATAAATTTCCACTATGGTTATGCATGAAACAAAAATACATTATGTTATCTCTACTTATTTTTGGACCAAAATAACCAGGTGATGATATTGATGTTTATTTGGATCCATTGATCAAATATTTAGAATTATTTTTGGATTTAGGCGTTACATTATATTATGCTTAGAGAAATGAAGATTTCACATTGAGAGGAATATTGTATAGGATAATAAATTAATTTCCTACTAATGGAAATTTTTATTGATGTAGAATTAAAGGAACTCAAGTGTAAACTATTTTTGAAAAAGGTACATAATAAATTAAGTTGAAGCATTTATCGATGATTGTATTTTTAGGACACCACAGATTTCTACCCTAGAAACATACGTACCGATATTCGATGATATAATTCGATTGTAATTTAGAAGAATTTATATCACCATCTCTACTAATAAGTGATCAAATATTTAAGTAAAATATATTCACAGTTCATTGGGTAAACCAATTTTGAAAAATCTAAGAAAAACTAGTTGGAAAAAGAGATCATTTTGTTTTGAATTACCATTCTTGATTTTTATTACAATAGGAATATCCTTGATGTTATGAATGTTGAAAAAAATATTAGTGATAATATATTTGTAATGTTACTAAATGCACCTAGAAAAAAAGTATGTAATTAAGGCTAGGTTGGAAATTATTGACATGGGAATACTAGATGATTTGGCACCAGTGAAGAGTAAAAAATAGACTTTTCCAACTCCAATTGCTTACACTCTTTCAATGAATGAGAGATATCATTTTTTCAAATTATCAAATGAATGAAATGTTCTATAGGGGTATTCATAAAATATAAATAAATTAATTTCAATAACTAATTTTAATTTAAAGGGTCATAAATAAAATAACTACCATGTTTTAATGCATGATCTAATGCATGTATATTTACGTTTCATTTTTCCCTAGAATTTATTTCATACAACAACCAAGCTATAACTATTTTTTAAATCTATATGAAAAAATCCTTTAGACCTAGAAAAATTTATAACTACATAAAAAGAATTTTTTTCATATTTTTTTAATTAGAGATGTTATTCCTGCTGAAATTCATTGATATTATGTTTCAATTGATGGTTTACTTGGTAAGAGAGATTAAACTATTCGGTCTTGTACATTAAAAATGGATATACCCTATTGAATGTTATGTAAAGATTTTGAAATGTTATATCAAAAATAAAATTCATCCAGAAGGTTGTATTACGGAGTGATTTGCTATTGAGGAATCCATTGAATTATGTACCAATTAACAGTCTGTTGTAGAAGGCATTGGTTTTCAAAAATCTCATCACACCAGGCAGCTTGTGGGTGGATTAATTTCTAGAATAGATGTTGTTGCAATTACTATTACAGATTAGGAGTAGACCCCCTTTATATTTTTCATAACTATTAGAGGTTTCATGATATGTTCAAACTCACAAAGTAACTCTTAGGCATTATAATCCAATATGGGATAAAATCTAGATGTCAAATACACATTATCAACAATTTATAGGATGGTTTTCAGACTATTTTATAAGGATTCAACTGAAAATCTAGATTCAATTTCAGAACAACTTGAACTGTTATCCATATGACCAAGTGTTCATGTATTATCTTATAATGTTTATGTAATTAATGGTTATGCATTCTATAAAAATGAATATGATGAATTCAATGCCATGAAAAATAGTGGAGTTACACTTTTTCATGGAGTTATGTATGTATCTATTATCAAGGATATAAATACAGTTTATGTGAATATGGAATACTTTGGAATCATCAAAAAAAATATGAGAGTTGTAAAATATAACATTCCAAGTGTCGATTATTTAATGAAAGTGGATTAATAAAAGGAGTGTTGTTAAAATATATTAATTATGATTCATGAAATTGGATTTTAGTATAGAATAGTACAAAAATGAATCATTTATAATGAAATCACATGCAGTATATGTATTTTATGGTCCAGATCCCAGAAACTGAAAGTGTTCAATTATTCTATTATTGAACAAAACCACTGAAGATTCATATGTTAGTTGAACTAAGGTTAATCCTTTCACTGGGATTTTTCAATAATTTTCATCGATTTTAAAATAGATAGGGTCTTTTATATCATAAGATACCATAATGAATTGATTTGGATACTCAACAGATGGGTCAAATCACTTCAACCTTTTAAAAAGGGATTTCAATAATCTTGTATATTTTTTAATATATGTTGTATCACCTCATATTTTATCTGTTCACTACTAAATTTATGTAATGTAAATTAAATTTTCATCCACTTCTATACATAATGACTTTTTCACATATCAATACTCCCAATCTTAAGGAACAATAGGTTTGTCAACATGATGGAAGTCCCAATGCATAAGAACAACAACCGTCTACACATGTTATTCATGTCTTTTGTAGGGCATTGAAAAAGAAATTTTATTTTCCTAATGCACCATAGATGCTGAAGAGGGTCAGCTCACTTGAGGATCTTCTCAGTTTGTTCACTCACTTAATCTAATTATCTGGAAATACCTCTTTTTGGGTTTTTATATAATTTATGATATTAGTCGAATTTGATAAGATAAATTAAATTCTAAAAAGTAAACTAATATAAATTCACATAATGTGATTAGAAAATAAATAATTTGACCTTTGTGGTTTTTTATTAGTTGCATCATTCTCCTTGTTGGTGTTTTATGTTCAATTTGATAATTCAATTTTGATATCTCATGCATGACTAAATATTATTTTATTTAGTGGTGTGAAATATCAAGTGCATATAACACTATTAATTCCACCTAATCGTATAATCAAGGTTGATAGAACACCTTAATTAAGAGTGTGAAACCATCTAGGACCTAACTCCATCGTATGTCATTTCATACACTAAGTGGATTAACATCTTAGTATAAATATATTATGTTTAGTGGAAGGTACGAAAAATATTTAAACAAAGAATAGAAATGAGTTTGAGTTTAGTCCCATAGTAGGAAATATACACACTCATTCACTTCACTCTTCATCACCACAGACATAAATAAAACATATGAATTTATTTGTAAAATGAATATAAACACCACTTACCTCCACCAGGCCAATCCTTGGGTTTATCCCTCATTTTTAAGGTAACAGTTCTATGTGGAAAAAAGAAGAGAAGTAGAATAATATAAATAAAATAAAAATAGAAAATCTAATAATAATATAATAGTAAAATAAATAAAATAAAAATAGATGGATAAAAGGGAGAAATAAAGAATTATAAAATAGAATTAAATAAAGGCAATGTAATTAAATGGAATATGGTTAGAGGAATAATAATAATAATAATAATAATAATAATAATAATAATAATGGGAATAAGAAGTATAATGAGAATGGGAATCAGAATTGTATGGATAAACACAATTATTGAAAAATTCATAAATTTAATATAATAAAATAAAATTACATAAATTAAAAAATAAATAAACTAAAATAAAACTAAAATAATTTAAAATAATAAGTATCATTTAGGTCAAATGGCCTCTACTCCTCTAGTTATGATAACTCCCATGGGTAGTAGTTTCTTTATCTTTTTTAGGTAGGGTGAATGGATCCCTCACCCTCAAATATTCATTCGAGATCCTTCGGGATCCCATTTTAAATTCACCCACAACGACCTGTAGGATCAAATTGGAAATACCCATTATATTTGGGTGTTTTAGAATCTCTTGTGGACCTAGGATTTGGTATGGACCCCCTTATCATGTTCATGGCATACATAGAGGGTGTATATGTCATGTTAGGGAGCAGTGAACATTGACAGTGAGCAGCGGTGTATCCTCCTTCTCATCCTACCTTAAAAGTGGCTGGGCAAACCTCAAGATGTCTCATGGTTGTTGGATGATGGTTCTAGTGGTGATCATAGGTGGCGGTACTGGAGGTGAGCTCAAGCTCTCTAGGGGGGCTAGATGGTGTTTCCCAATAAGTTGTAGTGGGAGACCAGCTATCTCGAGGGCATATAGTGGTGGATATAGAGGGTGAGATCTATCCGAGTGGGGTGAGTGAGGGGTCAAGGAAAAAACAATTCCACATAAGCTAAAATGAACAGTTCTTGCAAAAAATTCCTCCCACATCGAAACTGAGTGTCGGGAGTGCCAGTGTTTATAACGAAAATCTCAGGATGACCATCCATATCGCCTATAGTGGGGATGGTCACACACAATACACTTAAAACACTTAACTATGGGCCGCACACACATGCGACCCATGTGGGCCACACACACATGCGACCCATGTGGGCCTTCAGGACCTCTATGACCCCCTATAAGCTATACTCCCCATGGTACATTACATGGGCTCGATGCCCCTATGCTATTGTGACTCGAGCAGGCCCTCCTAGGGCTATCATGGTCGTTTCCCCCTTATGGGATATATAAATGGAGGTACGGACATAGATTATGGTCTATCTTGGTTCTACCTAATTTTTTGGTATAGTTAACATCTGAAAATACATTTCGAATACCAAAGTGAGTTTTCAATAAAAAATATTAATTCAAATATAACATCGAAAACACACATTTAAATCATTTTAAATATTTATTTCCAATTTCCCAAATTTCCATAAAATATTCAATTTCATGGTATTACTCATTGAAAATCATTTAAAATAATTTAATCGCGTTTAAAAATATTCATGAAATATGAGTCTATCAAATACCCCCACACTTAAACTATGCTTTCCTTAACTATAAAATAACAACATTAAGAATGATAGGGAAATAATGATTCCAATATTCAAATTCCAAAGAAATAAAATATAACAATTATCAATGTTAAATAAAATATTCGTATGTCACATAAAATATCAATTTACTTTCCCAATTTTAAAATAAACAATCAACTCAAGTATTTAAATTTTTCATTTTGAAAAGTGGTGGAACTTATTCTTCTTTCACTCTTCAGGATCCTTAATTAATTATTATTAAATATACCAAATTATGATTTATCTATCCTTTGAATCTTTTCACTCATCACTTGTGATATTATCAAAATAAATCTATGATCATATCATGAGAACATGATCCTTATACATAGTCTTGTGAAGAAACTAGTTTCTATAATTAGTAAAGAAAAAATCCACATAAAATAATGAGGACTTGCAATAAAGATTCAAAATAAACTGAGGCTTATTGTTGGTAGGAATTTATTTTTAAAAAATGAAGTCACAAAGAGGAGGTTTATCTCTTAATGTTTAAATCATGATATCAAAAGTAAAAGTGTAATTACATTCCCCCTTCATGTAGAAACTCTAAAATTCCCCAAAACTCAATGTAATATCATGATCAAAGTGAAGCATCATGAATGAATTGTTCACCCTCTATAATTTTTATCTACTTTTATAATTTCTTATTTTATTATTGTCACAGTATGTTTTCATTTATTTTTTTTATTTTTCAAAATTTATTCTTAGAATAAACCTTACATCTACCACCTAACTACATATAATAAATATCATTGGTATAGTGATAGTGATTTTTTATTCTTCTAAGTCATAACCCAATATTTTCACTTTTTTGGGTTTTTTTACCATTTTATTTTTTTTTCAAGGGGGAAAACAAAAAAGAGTACAATGAATATAAAACGTTATCAATAACCATATGTAACACCCCCACACTTCTTCCAAACATTTCATTTCATCCCTTGTTTTATCCCTGAAAATTACACATGGGTGTGGAATGGTTTTGTGGTGTTTTTCGAAAAACCTTTACATCAAACACATATCCATGTCACTTTCAAGTGGTTTCCAATGGGGTTTATTCATGGAACCAAAATCACCCAATGGTTCTATATCCATGATGACTTAAGGACATGATTTATAAAGGTAGGTGCTCCTTGGGGAACTTTGCCCATGATACATAAGAACTCACATTGGTCGAGATGATGGGAGATCAGGCTCATCACACCCTTTTAGAGGTAATTTTTTCCTACTTTGGTACTCTCTTATCGATTTAAGATATGTCATAATATAATTCATGAATTAAAAAGTATGATGGGGTCACCCTTGAATTAATAATCAATTATTAGTATGTAAGGAATTTAGAATCATCTGTATGTATGTAAAGTTATTCATAGATGAAAATATCTATATGTATTTGAAGTTTTAGATCAATGTTTCCCTCTTATATACTCATTATAGATTCTTTTTTATGTTGGTTTTGAGACACACAGTGGGGAGATCTAGATTGTATTGCCACTCAAGGGGATATGTGTTGTTTTGATGTTGAGATCATACCCACGAATGGACTTCCTACGTATCCTCATGAAATGAATCGGAACCCACATAGTTCAGTATTTATTAATGGGGAACAACATTCCATTTAAGGTTGTGTGATAAAATCCAACTTGTGCAATTTAACATCATGCAGCAAATATGTCTAATTAAAGGGCACCTAGTCTAATTTTGGTGTGGGACTAATGCATAAGTGACCGAGGAAACCTAGTAGAGATATAGGCTTTTATGATGAATAATACTCTATTGGGAATGTGTCCTAGATAGAATTATGGTGTATTTTGGGTGTTGGGTGTGGACCTCATGGATGCTTCATATGTATACCATTTGTATGGGAATCAAATCCCACATATTTTGATTGTTAGAACCCACACCTATGGAGGCCCTATGAAGGTTTGTATTACAGAGGAGTTTTTCCCTTTGATAAAATTGATTTGGGGATTAATCCTAAGGATTATTCCCTTTTGAGGTTGAGTTATGGGGATTACACCATGTAATAGGATTCCCTGCTGACCTGGGAGGTTTGGTTGTGGCTTACCCGAGAGGAGGATTCCCATGTTTAGTTGGGAATTACAATTGGGATGATGCCCATGAGGTTTGTTTTTGTTGGGGAGTATACTAAATAGGATTCTCGTAGGTTGGGGATCATGTGGTTTTAATGATCATTTCCCACCTATAAAACCATGTGAGTCTTTCTCAATGTGAGAATAAATAGTAAGTGATGGATCTTGAAGTCCACACAATCTACTTTTTCCACAGGTAGATGAGGTCTAGGCCAAATGGGAGAGAGAACAATCATTGGATTTCCCATATCCTGATTTTTTTGGTATCATGGGTAGGTTAAGATGATCAATATTTTCACCCCCTATAGAAGGATTAGTGGATTACTCCCTGAGAGATTCCCTTAGTGGGATACATGGCCTTGAGGACCCACTCCTATAGAGGACCTCTAATGAAAGGTTGGAGAAATATCTGAAAGAATATTTTTTTCAAAATCATGCATCAACCCATGAGTATTTCATGATCACATCTAACATCTAAGAATACATATGATTCATTATTGAATGTGAGAAACAAGAGGAAGCAGAAGATCGAGCAAACTACAAAAAAATCTCTCATTGGTGGAAGAGGGTAGGGCAACTGGATAAGATGAATAAGTGGTTGTGATATGATGATTCCCTTCCATCATTGTACCCTAATATGGAGAAGGGGGAAGGAATGAAGTAGGAGAGGTAATACAAGAAATTATAGGGGTTTACTCTATGAGGGATTCCCTAAAATAGGTTCTGGGGGAAGAGTGGATGATCTCATTTCATGTCTCCCCACATTAAGCCAGAGGCCCTAGGTCATAGTGATAATGAGTTAAGGAAATGGCCTTAGCCTTCGTACACAAGACAGGGGGATACCTTACACTACCCAGAGGGTTAGTGTCCACGTGTTTTTGGGAATGCATTTCCACATGCACCATGAGGACCATATTCATCAAGTATAAAAATTACAAGATAACATTCACCAAAGGAATGTATATTCTAATGGGAGACACTCTAGTGTTCCTCTTTCTATGATTTTTCAGGTCTGGAGTTTTCGGTGGAGGTTTTAATTTTTACTTCTCAAAAAAGGGAGCCAAAAGACGATGTTCTTTATCATTGGTGGCATATAAGAGGACCCAAGAGGTAGCTCATGCAGGGTAGATAATGGGAAAGCTAATGGAGTCTCACATAGAGTAGGCCTGTACAGACCGAAAGGGCTTCAAATAGGTAGGTATTCGTGGTTTGATGGTGTTTTGGGTGAAATGCCACTTGGTTAATAACACATGGGAGATTCTTTTCTCAAGGCTTCAAGGGTTTCCATAGGTGTTCTCAGATGTATCTCACACAGGTCCCTCGTTAGGTAAGGGGGCCTCTTTCTAGTGTTTTTCAACCCTGGGGGAAAGGTTTCCTTATGTCGGTGTTATGTATTTCAGACCCTAGGATGAATTTGGATCCAGTACCCCCCCCTTAATTCCCTCTTCTCTTAGGTTTTGGAGAGGTACCTAGAAGGTTTCTATGGGACTGGGTGAAGGAAATGGAAAAGCAGAGCATCATGAGATCTTTGGTATTTTCTATTTTTTAAAATGAATAACCCTAGAGTCCTATTATAGGAAATATGGGACCTTGGGTGAAGGTGTTGGCTTATGCAAGTTTGTTTCATAGGCCAATGTTCACGTGTCTTGTAAGGTGCCATTGGTTGACCTAACTGTCTAGCCCTATGTAGTGCCACTGGATGTGTAGGTACCCTACATGCTGATACTTCTTTGGGGGGACCTACACAATGTTTCTTAGATAAAGGGTGCGACCCTTGGAGTTTTTTACTTTCCTTATTTTCTTCTCCTTAGGGTATTTTCCTTTAACACCTTTTCATCCATGTGAAAAAAAGGATTTTCAAACCCCCCCCCCCCTTAGGATTAGATCTGATCAAAAGAATAGGGAATGATCCTTTTGTAAAGGGATGTAAAGGGAATGTAGATCATGGAGGACATCCACATAGGTCATTCGTGTAGTTCATCCTGATAGGTTAGTTTCAAAGGTGGTTAATTCATGTTAAATGTGAACAAGGTCCCCTTGTGTCTATAAATATAGCCACTGGTCTTAGCAGACTATCCTCACACATTTGTACCTCTGGTATCACCACACTAGTACTCCACACAGTCCTTCTTATTATACTTCCTTTTCTAACGTTCAATTCATGTTGACAAGGTATGTACCTACCTACGCAATATGTATGTCTGGGAGAGTGACCTGTGTAAGGTCTCTAGGGTGAGGGACCTACATAAGGTCACTTACATAAATTCCTTTTCCAATTTTATTCATTTCTAAAGTATTTTTAAAAATTAATACTTGTTTCTAATGAAAATATTAATGCTTATTAGTATGTTCAATGGCCACTCAGAAGACTATACATCTGATAAATAGCTAGAAATTTCATTTAGGAGATGGTAAAAAAAACATCTTGATGACCTACTATAACATGCGAAATACTAGTTTACCACACTTAGAAAGACATATGAAGAAGTATTATAATAAGTACCATAAGAGAAAATACAAGAAACACTATGGAAATGTGAATCTGGGGGAGGTCTTTGTGCTGGAGATTAAGGATTATACTCTTATTTACTAGTTTCAAAAATACTGAAACTTCACTACTTATAACATCTCGAGCATGGGTGCATAGATTAATTTAGAAATATCATCTATGGTTAGTGTCATGCATCATAGATAATGTGACCCATATTTAAAACTACACAAACATGAATTGAAGTCACACTCTTACTCATCTATATCCAATGATTCCAAGATGGAATAGTCAAAGGGCTGGAAGGATGATTGGGACCTCCGCCCGGGATGGGGTGTTAGACCCGAATGGATCTGGGAGTACGTAGTGTGTAATATTTTTTCTAACTTTTTGACTGATCTGAAATGGGTGGTAATTTATGAAGTCATAAGGGTGACTCAAACATACATATACAATAACTCTAACTTTATCCTTTAACTGCTTATTTGTTGGAGACTACAAGTTAACTTTTTACACCTGATGAATGGGTAATTAAGTATCAAACCATGGGATGTCCACAATATCTTTGGTGCTTCAATCCTTGGGGAGATGTATGATGTATTAATATTACTGAAAGCGATATGGGAAAATGTTTAAAGGATTCCAGTTTTGGGTCATGATCTATTAAACATAGCTCCGGACATTAAGCCAAAAGACCACGACATAAGGGGGTACCATCCAAAATAATTGATGAGTGATTTTCTAGAGCCATAGCGGAATGTCCCCACCTATAAATGTCTTAAAGGGTGGCCCAATATGAAAAAATAAGGCGTTCTTGGTAAATTTGTTCCTATATTGGAAAAGGGGATGTACGAACGATGGTGGTACAAACCCAAGTTTGATGTACCTACAAAGACACATCCTACAGGCTTATTATCCATGTGGCTAAGTGTTTATCGGCATCTTATCTGTGACTCCAATTGTGGTGTGAGGCTAAGGAAATTATTTATTGGGACGAAGCTAGAAAATAGGAAACACATATGGTTAAAAACCGTTATTTTGGAGAATATTCACTAATGATTACTGCATATCCACATGGGGAAGGACCCCTTTATAATTTCAAGGATATTCTAGTTGCTGTGGGGATGGGTTGCAACCCACTATAGCTCATACACCAAGAAAAGTGGAGTTGACATTCCTGTGATCCAATTTCGACCATATATTTAGTTTGTTTTTGGTATCCATCCCTTGAACAAGAAGCCTAGAGAGAACTTGAAGAGGATGAACCTATTCATGGAGTTCACCTACTTTCCATATAGAGATCCTATTACTGGTACATTCAATAATGATGGAAAAGTTGGTGAACAAAGATCATAAATTATTACCTTTAGAGATAGTCTTTTAGAGATCTAAATCTATGGTGAGTTCATATGTGAAGCCTATAATCCATACATATTTTCATGCCAATTCAAATTCCTACAGAAAATTATTGAATCTATTCTAGTGAATGTTTGATTGGATAGGCACTCAATGGTAGCTTGACAACTTTGGATGAATATAGTGGTGGAGATGACTCAAATAGTAATCAAACTACTTAAAATGGGTGAATCAACTTGGTTGACCTCCTGGTATTTTGAATCTTGGATTTTTTCATATCCCCATGGAGTGTTGACAGAAGTCATCCCTCGGGTTGGGGTTGTAACAACCGCTGGGTGCAGGGGCATGGTAGAAAGGCTATACCTCCTCTATATGGTGCTTCATCTCCTCTAGAAGATACTGATGAAGATCTCCATAGCTCTCCAAAATGACCCATTAAATAGTATAGTCTACTAGTAAATATCAAAAGGGCCATGCCCACTAAGGCTTTTCCTAGGCGGTCTTGTCATCACCATCAAGAAGAGACCCAGACTCTATTTTCCCATCTTATGACAGTGAAGTAGAGGGGTGGGAATCTTGTGAAACCAAATATCATTGGACCAGTTTCACATCCATCAGGTACATCCTCGGAATATGTATGACTAGAGGCGGTCAAATTTCAGTAGGACATCCATCTAATGTCGAGGAAATGTGGTTACTTCTTTGTGTTGGGCTAAAGATCCTGGAAATCGAAAAGATTCAATCCCCTACTGATCTTTATTTTTTGGACGATTCTACTGATGTGGGAATATATATCCTATAATTATATATGATTATTTAGGAAACTAACAACTAGATCCCCACTATGATATGGGTGGAGGAAATATTAAAACGGGGTGTCGCTGAAGGGGTCGGTGGCCCATGTTTCGAGGAATAGTAGAATAATGTCAATCACAAGGATATTAATTCTCATTTTCTTGTTTACTTTATTCATCATTTATTTCATTTTGAATAAAGTGTTTTTTCTAAGGGAATGGTCACACTGATTTGTTGCAAGAAAATGGGAAATCAGTTGAGATTCCATCATTGAAGTATGGCCTAAATGTCACCCCACTCAAAAATGATGAATTATATCATAAATCAAGGGATCTATACCTATTATATAAGGAAATGGAGGACGATATGAATAGGGAATATATACATCATCCTCTAATAATTTTATTTTACGATGCTAGTGCTAGACTCCCTCCATCGAAAAAAAATGATCAATGGAGAATGAAGTCCTTGGATAAGCATCTCTCCAGTGGTAGTAAGTCTCCACGACATCATTTATGTTTGAGTTATCTTGAAAAAATGTTTGATCATGAATATGATGACAGAATATCCTTATTTCTCTTTTCTCAAGAGTCTTGGAAATGAGGCTTCGAGAATGGAAGTAGATGCTCCAGATTCTATGTGGTTCCATACTAGCGATACAGCTCCCTTGACAAAAGAAGTTTCAAGGGGTGAGGCCACATTATATACTCTTATCACTGCTCCCACTTCTATAGATATGGTGGATAATTTTGGTAATGCGAAATGTGAATCATAAGATTCTATATGTCGACTGCTAAATATTATTCCTTATGATATTCCCAGTTCATCTCATGCAACGGAGGACCCTACAATGACGGATGTTGACCCTATAGTTATCTCTAAAAAAGATGTTTGGGGTCTTAGATCATTGGAGGAGGGTGTTGTGATAGGTCCCGAGCTCGATTTGGGTGTTCCCATGAGTAATACAACAATAGGGCTTGGGTAATTAATACATTCCATGAGAAATCATGACATGACATTTGAAGAAGTGATGAAACATATTAATATTCACACCACTTTAAAAGGGTTTGATGAATTTAATAAGGAATTTAATGGATGTGAGTCTGAATTTTTGTGAAATCAATTTTTATGCCTGATGTTTTGACTATAACTAGTTGAATCACACAGCTTTATCTGCAAAGAATATTGTAATAGTGTTGTGAAAACAAGTTTTCTAAGCCCATCATGCTACCACTACTGAGGGAACCCCGACTCAAGGGGGTCCAGAAATCTGGAGTCTTTATGATCCTCCCCTGGAGAGTCCTAGGCAAGCTCAGTAAAATTCTACTTGTCAAAATATTCTATCTCAAACCAATGAGGTTGGGAATGTCAAGGATGAATTAACCCAATCTAATGACCCATCATTGGGTGAGTGTAACCAACTTCTTTGATTACACCCTTATTATTTAATTTTTTTATCCTTTAGAGGCTAACAATGAGTCTTATATATTGTCTAGTTCCATCAATTTCTGCACCCTAGTCTGAGGGAGGATCTTCAATTCCAATCCATCCAATATCATAGAGTGTATTTGTTACTATTTCGTAGGGAGTAGGGAAAGGTGCCTCACTGACTGCGCTAATACCAGAATATGTTTCTCCCTCTAATAGTGGATCTAATTCAGATTTAGAGACACAACATACCCTTCATATCACATGTCATTCTTCCTATCAAGACATCTAGAAGTTAATCTCTAAGGCAATTTTGGAATACCTACATTCATGATTCTGTTAACTTCTATTCCTTTATGACATGTTGTGATATGAAATATTTTATTATTTCAGGATTCATGTTGCTGTGAAGGAGATTATTTCCAAAGGGGAGTAATAACTTAAGCTACAATATAATCTCATAAAGTCAAAGATTCTCCTCAATAGTAATGATATTCGTGCTGCATTATCCCTGTTGGAGGCTGACCATGATAAGAAATTGGAAGCATGTAGGCAACAAATTAAGGAGAAGATGGTTTAGAAATCATGCCTTCATCAAAAATTATATTCCACTTAGGGGTAGATCAAACAACTTCACCATTCACTAGAAGGATATCAAACCAAAGGGTAAACTTCTATTACGACCATGGAGGATGAAGTTCACCAAGCCAAGGAGATGAAGGTTCCTCTGTTTGCTGAGTTTTGATGGCTTGTTAATGGGAATTTGGAGGTTTTTCAACAAATGAAGAGTTATGTTGATGGTATTATTTAAAATGTAAGTAAGAGACTAAATCTTGTGGATTATCCTCTGATTTTTTTGTCTCATAAATGAAATGAGTTTTTTTTTCTAATCATCTATGTCATCATCCCTATTATCCTTTTGTGATCATAACATATAATCAAAGTTGGTTTTCATAGAAAAAGTAATTTTTGTCAATAATTCGTAACCTTAGTGGTATGGATGGGGGAGATTCACTAATTTTTTTCATAATACATGGGTCCTAGAGAACATAGTTCTTCTATTTCTAGGGTCCTATAGATAACCCTGAAAAATAGTGTCTTTTATGTCATCACCCTAATTTTTTCCTAATCCCAATATAAAAAGGACTTAGCATGAAAGACCTGGATTTTTCTTAGGCCTCTCTTTCTGGGTTTTCATCCTGACAAGTTTTATGTCTTTTTATTTTTAATTTCTTGATTCTTACCTAAACCACATTGAGTGAAGGTCTAGCGATCTTGGACTCAAATTTTGTCCAGGGTTCCCTTTCTGGGTTTTTAACCAGGTGAGTACCAGGACTTTTTTTGTGGGAAGTTTAAATTCTTGCAAGCTGGACTAATGAGACAAGTGTTTTAGGTCAAACATATTTGACCAGGATTTTTTGGATAATAACCCAAAAAATAATTTTTGGCTGAGATTGTTCTTTCAATCTTCAGATACCCTAAGGGGAATTTTGAGTCATGACTTTGTGAACTCCAAATCTAAAACCTGATACGAGACTTGTATGTGAGTAACAGTTACAGACTAAGTTCCCAAAGAGTTTTCCATAATGATATTTTCATGGATCGTGGAAATAGAGGAGGTATCTCTTAAGAATAAAGGCATCGCTAGTGAAAACCCCATTTTATGGGCGATTTTATGCATAGCTAACCGGGGAATATTACAACATAGTCAAAAAGTTGAATCCTCTTGCTGAAAAGACCTAAAATTTGGTGGTAAACTTTTGGAAATCTAATTAGTTAGTGTTATAGCATAGTTACTCAAAGGATTTTCTCTAAATTCTAACATTATATTACTGAGGGATGATGGATGTTTATAGATATTCAGATTTCTCAAAACCATGATGGGTGATTTTGATTAGGTAATATGTATGAGAATTAATAGAGCATCTATACTATCATTGTCCATGAATGGGAAACTAATCCTTCACTTATTTGGATTTTTTAAGGGGGTACATTTTTTCACGTGAGTGATGTCATAGGAGAAAGCACATTTCCGTCAAGGGTTGAAGAAAAATGCCAATTAATTTCATTCGACCGGACATGGACTGTATAGTTTAATATCTTATAATGTGGATGTTGTTGTACAGTTTAACATCGTGTGACTAAGATGTTATGTTATGAGGTTTAATTTCATACAATATGTAAATTATGGTGTTATAATTTATGGTCTTTACCCTTTACTGAAATATTTATGATTCTACCGTTCTTGGTAATCTATTCGGGAATGTGTTATCATTTCATGTGTGAAGGGAAAATGGTGTAAGATATACTTTTGGGATCTATGAATTATAATAGTGGTGTGGGGGGTATTTATTATGGAGATACAGGAGGAATTTCTTGAGGAATAACTTACCTCTAGTTGAAAAACCCGTTTTATGGGTAAATTTATACAATGAAAATTGGGGTGTGTTACTGTGTAGTTAAACAGTGATATCCTATAGCTGATAAGCCTGTTGTGTGGGAGACTTATGCAATGAAAATTGAGGTGTGTTACTATATAGTCAGGAAAATAAGATCTCAAGAATTATGATATTCTTTTTTTTATGGATTAAGGAAGTTTATGGAGACTTGGATATCCCCAAACATAGAGTCTTGTTTTCTGGAAGAAAACATCCAAAATATGGGAGGAGCATTTCATGTTGAAATTATCCAAGAATGGGGAAATAGGTTTCCTACATTGGTCTAACCCAAATGTAGTAAATATGGTGCATGTAGTTTTAGGCCATACAACTAGGACCACAGTATTATGGAAACAATAAGTGATATGTCGCCTACCAGACCAAGGTCATTCTGAAATACTTCAGACATGAGGGAGAAAATTACAATCCATAGTTTTGGGGGTTCTCAGATCACGAGTAATGATATGGGACAAGTATGAGATGGATAAATGAAAATAAAATTCAAGTCATGAGTTCAAACATAATGTATTCAAAGATGACGGAGGCAGAAGAGGCCTCTCCCAAGGGAAAATTTACCAATGTTTGACAAACATATTTTATGAGAGACTTTATGCAAATCCAATTGGGATGTTTTACTTCATATTCAAACAATATAATCCTATGTATGACAAGACCATTATGTTTGTGACTTATTCACATGCAACATGGTGTGTTACATCATAGACAGTTAAAGGAGTCCTTACATATCAAAATTTTTGTCATCGGTAGATGGAGAAAGATTATAAAGATCCAAAAGAATCCAAGATTACTAGTATGGTGTGGGGGGTATTTATGATATAAAAGGAATAATTAAGACCAATATTGGCCATGAAGTATAGATTCCATTGCATTGATATGACTCATATTTAAGAGGGTACATCTCTATTTCCTTGGTGGACCCCCTAATGAGGGGACCCAGATTAAGATCTCCATTATAGATCTTTATTTGTATGCAGAAGAGGGGTAATTTTTTTTAACCCATGGTTGGGACTAGGACATGAGCTCTATAGGTCTCTATGTATCTCATTTGAATGATAATCAAGCCACACTTATTTCTTGAGGTACCATGCAGTTTAAATTCATGCATCCATGAAATTTTACATGCATTTTAACATCTTGTGGTAAGGATAAGGTGACTCGACTTAAAAAACAAAAGAAAATTTCAGTTGGACCAGGGTATAGGACTCGGGCATAAATACATATCTTATTGGAAAATAATCAAGCCACACATAGTTCTAAAAATGATTCCCCATACTGATCTAATTCACATGTGGATAATGGTTTTTTTAATACAGGCCCACACATGAAGTGGGAACCCATATTAGATCTTCTTATTTATATCTGAACCATACATAGGAGAGTGGGGGATTTTCCCATATTGTGTTATGAATGTGCCCAAGATTTAATATTTTTACATCACTATGTATCTCATTGGAATGAGAATCAAGAAATATATAGTTCGTGTGGAATCCATGTGTTTTAATGTCACGTGACAAAAACTTTTTTTGTTACTTTTAAGGTCTTGTAGCATGGACGATGATTATCCTGATGAAAATTGATATACCTTACTTGTGTAGGGAATTTATTTATCAAAACCCCTAAGCCCACATATCTATGCTCAGTGCGAGAGAAAATGAGTGGAAAATGCTTCTTCCAACACATAAATTATATACAATGGAAGAATGGGGGAATTTAGATTTTTTGGTGGTTGGTCCAGGAGGTATGATCTAGGAATAGTTGTGTATCTCAATATAATGAGAATCAAACCATAAATAGTTATTGAATCTCATGCAGTTTAACGTCATGCGATGACGATGAAGATGGCCTGGTGTGAACTAGGAAAAATTATGCGGCTAGGCCTGAGAATGGAAATCTTGGCATCACTATGTATCATGTGATGGCAGGAATCAAGACACACATAGTTCTTGAAAGGTTCCATATGCAGGTATGACTTTTACAATGGGAGTGAGGCATTTTTTTGTTTCATATAGACCCAATATTGGAGATATATGCATCACTATGTATGTCATTGAAATGAGAATCATGTTACATGTAGTTCTCAAAATGTCATGCAGTTCATTTTCATGAAATGAGAACACGATCCATGCAATTTAATATCTTTTGGTAATAATGTGGGTCAAGTAACGTGAAACAAGGAATAGTATGGTCTCTGGGCCCAATATTAGAGGTTTGGGTGTCACGACATATCCTATGATGGCAGGAATTAATCAATACATAGATCTTGACAATAGTTCCCCATATCAACTAGGTTTAGGCGCAAGGATAGGGGAATTTGATATCTCCTAGAATGATGATTAGGCCAAAGGCATAGAGTCTAGGCATCACCATATATCTCATTAAAATTAGAATCAATCTATATGTAGTTCTGAACAATATTTACCCATATTGACTAGGTTTTTATGCACATAAAGGGGACTTTGATATCTATTAGAATGATGGATGGGCCCAAGAAATAGAGTCTATGCATCGTTACGTATCTCATTAAAATGAGAATCAAGTCATACATAGTTCTAGAAAAGTTCTATGTGTGGGTCTGATTCATACACAAGGAAAGTGGAATTCCCCCCCCCCATGGTTGTACACTAGATGGGAGGTCCAGGCATCACTATGTATCTCATTGGAATGATAGTCAATCAGCATTTAGTTATTGACAATAGAAACTAGTTTTTGACGCAGGTAAGGATAACTTTTATATCTCACAAAATGATGGTTGGTCCCAAGAAATAGAGTCTAAATATCACTATATATTTCATTGGAATTAGAATCAAGCCATATATATTTATGTAAAAGTTCCTTGTGTGTGTCTAATTCATACATAGGGAATGGTGGGATTTTTCACGACTAAAATCGGGATGGGAGGTTTGGGAATCACTACATATCTCATTGTAATGAGAATCAAGCTACACATAGTTCTCGATAATAAAGGTTTGGTGGGGTACCATCATCAGAAATTGTGACCATCTAAAACACGGATCGAAATGTTGCATAGTTTTATTTCATGCAACTAGGAAATAAACCACGAAGTCTAATGTCATATGATCAGGATAATATGTTATGAAGTTTATTTTTTACATATTAGACTATATATAGTGCTATAAAGTTTAACTTCATGTGTCTAGGATAAGTGTCATGAGGTTGCATTAAATGTTTATTCAGTAACATTGCATTGTGTGGGGTTGTAATGAGCTCTCTATCTGTTTTGATCAACGAATAAGCTCCATTAGAGTGGACCTTGCATACGGAGTAAGGTCCCTACTAATTTGGCTCAAGATTTGGAGAATTATTTCATAGTATCAATTGATTCCTAAGGACCAATACCAGATATATTTATAGGAATTAAAATAGAAAGGATTTATTGTTAAAAAAATGATAATTTATTTTTATGGACCTCTTGGTGACGAAAGGTGTGAAATATTTTCTGATAGACTCACTTCAATTTATCAAGTCAATTATGGGATGGTTCATCCATGGATATCCGGTCATAGATGGAAATAAGATTGATAGAAACTAAACCTAAATAGGATGTACTACCTTTATTCTGTATATAATTAATTATAGGGTTTCCCATGTGGTAGTATATGTTACGAACTAGGCCTGGTTGCCATCTGACCCGACGCTCGACCCGGTCCGCGGCATATCCTGATGAGCATTCCTGATCCCCACGGGATGGCACAAGTGCCTGAGTATCAAATCTAACATAGGGGAACAATTTACTAGAAATAAGAGACATAAAAATAATCAATAAGATAGATAAAATGCAGCTGAAAAACTATCAGTCAAACATGACCTTAAACTAAAAACAAACTTAATGGTCTACAACTCAAACAAAAACTAAAAATAAGCGACAACAGGAAAAACTAAAACTTTGACTCAACCCTCCCAGAAATAAGAGAGTCATAACATCCACAAGCTACAACACCAACATTCATGAGGAGGCCATCAACAACCAAATCCACCATCACTGAGCAGGATGCCACAACCTGGAATACACAAAGAACAAGGTCTACATACACCCAAAGGTGTATGTATGGTGTGATCCAAAAGCCCGGTAGGACATCACCCAACAAATAGGTTCCACGTATAAACATTAAATGGAAAAAATATTTGTAGTCTAAATAAATGAAAGGTTTCTATATATTGAACAATTTTAAAGAAACAACTTCTATAAAGAAAACAATTTCAAAGAAAACAAAATAGATAAATAAAAACCCTTTTAGTCAAAAAAACGTAAACCTTTTAGAAAACCCAAGAGCTACACCATATGCCAACAGTGAGTGTATAGTAGTCCAAGAGCACCAAAAGTGGGAGAGGCCCTATAGGTACTAGAAAAATGAATGGGACCCTATAACATTGCGTCTCGGTGAACTGTATTGTAAGAAACACAACTTAATACATTCTCATGCTTGAGGCACTAGTAGGGAAACACATCCATATCCTAGTGGTCTCCAATCCTCATCCAAAGTTGAGGTAGTGTTGTGATCATCAAACTAGCTAAGTGAAACCGGGCTAGAGCCGCTTCCGTATCACTAGCGTGCTAGATCTAGTCTGCCCACTGAGTACCCTGGCTACCCCTTTTGCGCTCAAGATGTTCCAATTTCACATTTCACATGAAACTAAGATGAATAAAATAAATAGGGTGTTACCTAATCCCAATTCCACACTTGCACACAGACACAATATTTATTTGAAATATTATGCACACCAAAAGACTTTACCGAACTCAATTCAAATAATTTCTGCACAGTTAATAATTATTTATGAAAACATATTATATTCACATCGTTAATAATATTTATTAAATCATATTAAATTATTTTCAAACAAATTAGTTTAACATAAACATAATAGGGATTCACACACAAAACCAACTTAGCCCTCCTTCATGACTAAAGACACCCAACGCAACATCAAGAACACAAACGACACTTCTCACATCAATTAAAAACCCAACAACAGAATTAAAAGACTATTTTCCCAATTAAATAAAACATTATTAATTTTTTTAAGCAACTTAAGGATATGATGCATGACTCTAAACACCAAAGTCCCACTCAAACCCTCCTTTGGATAAACGCATGTGAACGCTACACCAGAACATAAACTGTGCCCTTTTCACATTTTCACAAAACAAATGAAAACTTTATAAAACAAAAGTAGACATATAAACATAGGATTCCATATCAACATCCCACTCAACCAAAACTACACCTTCAATTATGACCAAGCATATGCAACACCATTTCGAACACAATTAACACTACTTTCAAAAATGAAAAGCTGACTGCACACAATAATAAACACTAACAACTGACTAAAGATAAGTTTTCAAAAAATGAACGCACCCAACCATATGAACAAACTACCAAACAAATCTAACACAGGGAAGACTTCAAGATAACCAAATTTTTACCCAAAATAATTAATCAATAAACTTTATAAACTATATAAACAATTATATGAATTCATTAAATAATGTTTAAAACGCGGAACCACCAACCTTTGATGCCAAAATTCCAAAATATGGCTGTGAAACTCCACTCGCACCATGAACACACCAATAGTAATCCAAATTGGACCCCAAATAAATAATTTGAAAGAAAACAAATCAAAATTAAACCCTATATCAAACCACATACTCGTTGGAAACTAAAATACCAAAACCAAGAAGAGGCCAAACCCCAAACCAAAGAGGGAGAATCCTACCTGAAGGAAGAGGTTGTGGCGGGGATACATGAGCTTGGCTGGAAGGTCCGATCTTCGAAAATGGGTCTGTCAACAAGGGGGACGGCTGTGGGTTGCACCGGGATGAACATGGAGAAAGCGTCGGTGGAGTTACGGGTCGGCCTGGAAGGATTTCCGGTTGGCCGGATGTAGGGGTGGCACGCACAGACCATTGGACAGAGTGGGTGAGCGGCTAGCTGGTCCGGGGGGTTCACGTGATGGGGTTTCAAGAATGAGAATAAGGTCATCAACCATGGGGTGTGGCAGACCGAGGAGAGGTGAGGGGCAAAGCGGTGGGGTGTGGCTGGTCCGGGGAGCGGGGAGCGGGTTGTTTGATAGCACAAGGAGCCTAGACAGGCAGTCTAGATGGTGGTTTCCAGAAAGAGCAGGAGCGCGAGGTAGGTGGTCCAGCGGGGGAGGGGTGCAAAATGACATCAATAGAGGGAGAAGCGGCTTCAATGCATAAGGAAGGGGGAGCCCGCAGGTGCGGCGCAAAACAGACATAAAAAAAGGGGCACAAACCCTACGAAAAAAATAAAAACAAATAAAGAAAAATGGAAATTTCTAATAATAATAATAAAAGGAAAAAATAAAAATAATAATAATGATAAAATAAAATAGCAATAATAATAATAGCTCCATAAAAATTATACCCTCAACAATAATTATAATGATAATATTATTAATTAAAATTTTAATAATTCTAATGATAATAATTAATTAGGATAATAATAATAAATTATGGTGATAATATTAATACCATTAATGACATTGATAAATTTATAATAACAACTATAATACTAATGACTTAATAAAGTGTTAGCAATATTTATAATGATAACTTAATAAAATCTATATTCTTAACACTAATAATAATAATAATATTCTAAAATGAAATTTATATTATTATTATTAGAACCATTCTTAATTCATCTTATTTCATTAGTTGACCATCGGGTAGGGTGTGCAGTGAACCGGGAGAGGTTGCCCGGTGACCCAGGAAAAGTTGCACAGCTTAAAACATGCCCTGCTCGTGCGTCGAACACCGCCACACCTAAAATATTCATTTATCAACAGAAAGTAAAAAAATTTAATCTGGAGCAGCCGGCACTTCGACAAGTATTTGAAAAATCAAATAAAAATATAATAAAAATAATAGATAAAAATTGTTTTAGAAATCCGGGTGTGACAATTCTCCCCACCATAGCGCTTTCTATCCCCAGAAATCCAGAACTAATATTAAAGATCAAAGTAGAAAATAACACCCCCTTATGGTTCAAAGAGAATACCCCTCCCCAAAAGCAAGTGGAGAGAGAAAAAGGCATCATTCATAGAGAAATTGACTCAAATACAACTTCATAAAATGCATAAAAAGACTTTTTGATATGTCACGTCTGCCTCAAAGAGCTAGAATGCCTCCAGTTGACTGATCATGGAATGAAACTCTCACACCCATGGAAACCAACATCACAAGCCAAAAAAACTCAAGAACTATTAAAAGAAAATAACACCATTTGGATAGAATGAATAAATAAGGTCAAACCATATCCAAGGAGCACTCTTATCACTTGCCCCAATCCATCTTTAGAAACAGAACCAAAAGGTCAACATGGGAAAGCCTGAGGGGGTCCCCACCATTATAAACCTACTAACGCCCGAGACGAGATTGGAAAACCGACTCGGGGAGGCCCGGGTGGACTCCCCACCATGAGAATAGGGTAATATAGGTTTATTTCTAGGTAGTTTTAGTGAGACACTCAATGGGTCTCCTAACCGTTGGAAAAAAATAAAACACGTGAACTTAGAGGATTCCCAACACTGGCCCAACACCACACCAAAAGTAAGGGTAGGGTGGAGCCCAACCATCAGGCGTCAAAACCACAACCGAAGTCAAATCAATGTCTCAACATCCACGGATGAACACCATTAAAATTTGATATTAATTATCCCAAGAAACCCCTTAAGGACCGCTAAACGTGATTACATCCGGTGGGATGAAACGCCCAGGACTTTATAGTAATGTGACGACTAAGCCTCCTCACAGCCACGTGAAACATCACACACCCAAACTAGTAATTCGGAATAGAACAACCACAAGAAAAAATTCACACTTATTTTTATTTCAACACCATTAAAAAAAATAATGTTAGGTTCCCATACACTCTTGGGGTTCCTAACTACGTGCTAGCTTCACTCCGAGGCTCGTGGATGGATCCCTGATGTATGAATCATCTCCTGCCTCGTAGTCAGGTATTAAAGACTCCCGAAGGATCTTCTCCATTTTGTGTTGCACGTAACCACACTGTAATTGAGACAACACCAACAACCACCACATACCCTGACATTAAAATACTCCCTCGTGATACCATCAACCAAAACAGGGGAATAGATGATACACAAGCATCACCTCTTCACCTTAACCAGAAAACGTAAGATGTAAATACGCACGACGAACACTCCCCTCAGAACAGAAAAAAATTAGAACTCCCTAAGAGGACACACTCCCATGAAAACTGGGATTCTCATAGGGTTCTATTAAATCCACATTTAGCACTTTGAAAAGAACTCACGCCGCATGACCTCACCAACCATGACATGTACGGACGATGAAAGCACTGCAAATGTTTTAAAACATCGGTCATCAAAGATATCACTCAACCGCCTTCACCCTTCCCCGCTGGATTCCATTCACCATTTCCTGGGGAAACTTCAGATGCAACGGTTTCAAACATCATACCCGACGACTCAGTCAACTCAAAGAGACCGAAACTCATATAAACTCCCCTAGTGCTTATCATCCCACTGCGGGATGATGCTCTTAACTGAAAAGGATGATGGACAGACTTATCACTATCATTAAAAAGGATGATTCTTTACTTTAATCAACTGGAGGGTTGGCCAAAGACAAATTACCCATGTCTGCACTTCAATAACATGTTAATTATTTTTTTAAGGCGTATAATAATTAAGAAATAAAACCATAGACCCAATCAAACTGGTCTAATGGTCAAGAAATACTACAAGCGAACACTAAACATGCAGAGGGAACCACTCAAAGGGCTTCTCGAATCACTTTTCAAAATAAACCACATACCACACACATTCACACCCTCTAAAAAATAAGAATTTAAACTCAAGACAGAAATTATTCTAAAAGGATCCTCGGCTCAAAATGCCTTACATCTGACAGTTCTAAAATACAAGGACACACAACACAATAACTGGTTATCAACACTCCAAATTCTCATTTAACAAAACCTTTTGAAAAAAAGAAAAGATAGTGGGTTTCACAAATAGAAATGGTGTACCATGGGCCCCAAACATGCATGTTCGCGTTCCACAACAGCACCCACCTCATATCCATCCAATCACTCATCCACTCATGTCAGTAACCATTTCTGTTTCCATATACACTCATGCATGTGGTTTCCCATGAGAACACCGAGAATCAAAACTGGACCTTTCCATTTTTCAAAACCATCATTAAACCCACACTTTTCAAACCGTACACATAATTTTATTTTTAAAGTTCTTAATTTCAAAAAAAAATCAAGTCCAACTCATTTTTACTTAAAAAACATGTTTCCATGAATCTGAAACAAAGAGACGAGGGACGATGCAAGAGAAGACTAGTGTTGGTGGGTGACTGAGACATATAGTTGGTTGTTATATGCCAATCACACCGCCGCCACAAAGAGTATTCTAAGACAGTATCCCCATCTCCACACGGATTTCCAGACCCTATGATGTCACTGGGACCACTGACCCTACTCTCTGTTCATTTCACCTAGACAAGATTAACTACAAGGACCAAAGACTCAGAAAAACCTAAACTTACTTTTGTAACTCGAGTCCCTCCACAAGGTGTGTTGGACATGTACCTTACTCGTAGCTAGGACGTCGAGTCCCAATAGCCTTAAATTTGGTTTACCCACTTCTATCCTAAAGGGACATGACCCAAGAGAAAAAACCTCCTCTGATACCATTTTTCCACGAGCCACGTTGGGTCGCCATCCGACCCGGCGCCCGACCGTGTCCGCGACATAGCCCGAAGGGAATTCTAGATTCCCACATGCTGGAACAAGTACCCGGGTATCAAATCTAACACATGTGAATGATTTACCCGAAATGAGATATTTAAAAACAATCAATAAGATAGATAAACTACAGCTGAAAAAATATCAGTCAAACAATCCCTTAAACTAAAAAATACTTAATCTTCTACAACTCGAACCAAAACTAAAAGAAAGTGACAACCAAAAAAACTAAAACTCTGAATCAATCCTCCAGAAAATAATAGATTTGTGACATCCACATGTTACAACACCATCCTGCATGAGAAGACCATCAACAACCAAATCCACCATCATTGATAAGGATGCCTTAACCAGAAATACACAAAGAAAAAGGTCTAGATACACCCAAAGGTGTGCGTAGGGTGTGATTTAAAAGTCCAGTAGGACGTCACCCAAAAAAAAAGGTTCCACGTATAAACATTAAATAACAAAAAACATTTGCAGGCTAAATAAATGAAAGGTTTCCAAAGATTGACCAATTTTAAAGAAACAATTTCTATACAGAAATTACTTTCAAAGATAAAACTTAAATAAAAAAGCACCCTTGTAGTTAAAAAACCAAAACCTTCAAGAAAACTCAAAATCTAAAATGTATGCCAATCGTGAGTGTATATTAGTCCAAGAGCACCAAAAGTGGGAGAGGCCCTATAGGTACTAGCAAAAAGAATGGGATCCTAGAACATCATGTCTCGATGAACTGCAGTATAGGAAACAGAACAAAATATGTTCTCATGAACGAGCCACTAATAGGGCAACACATCCTTAACCTAGTGGTCTTCAATACTCATCCAAAGATTTGTTAGTATTGTAATCATCAAACCCGCGATTTGACACCGGGCCGGAGCTGCTTCTATATCCCTAGTGCACAAGATCTAGTCCTCCCACCTAGTACCTAGGCTCCCCCTTTTGTGCTCAAGATGTTCCAATTTCACATTTCATGTGAAACTCATATGAATAAAATAAACAGGGGGTTACCTAAACCCAACACCACACTTTCACACATACACAAAATTCATTTGAAATAGTATGCACAAAAAAAGACATTACCCAATTCAATTCAATAAATTTATGCATTGTTAATAATTATTTATTAAAACTTATTAAATTCGCATAAATATTAATTTTTATTAAAACATATTATAATATTTGTAAAAAAAATTATTTAAACAGAAACATAACATAACATTACCTGAAAAACCAACTCAGCCCCCCTTCAAGACTATACACACCCAACACCACATCAAGAACACAAATGGAAATAGTCGCATCAATTAAAAACACAACTGCACAATTAAAAGACAATTATATCGATTAAATAAAACACTATAAATTTTATTAAGAAACTTCAGGATATGACGCATGACTCAAAACACCAAAGGCCCAGTCAAACCCTCATTTTGGACAAATACATCTGAACGCGACACCAAAACATAAACTGTGCACTTTGCACATTTCCACAAAACAAATGAAAACTTTATAAAACACTAGTAGACAACTCAACATAGGTTTTCATAGCAACAACCTACTCAACAAACACAACACCTTCACTTATGAGCAATCACATGCAATTCCATGTTGAACACAATTAATACTACTTGCACAAATGAAAAGCTGACTGCAGACATTAATAAACACAAACAAATGGATAAAGATAAGTTTTCAAACAATGAATGCCCGCACCCATTAAAACATACTACCAATAAAATCTAACACATGGAAGACATCAAGAAAACCAAATCTGCACCCAAAATAATTAATAAATAAACATTATAAACTAACTAAGTATGAAAATGAATTCATTAAATAATGATTAAAACACATAACCAACTACCTTTGATGCTGGAATTCCCACAAATTGGGGTGAAACTCTACTCACACCATGAACACACCATAAGGAATCCAAATTGGACCCTAAATATATAATATGAACCAAAAAAATAAAAATTAAACCATAAATCAGACCACAAATTTCTGGAAACTAAAATACCAAAAATAAGAAGAGGCGAAACCCCAAACCAAAGAGGAAAGAGCCTACCTAAAGGGAGAGGATGCGGAATGGATATATGAGCTCAACATAGAGGTCCGATCGCCGGAAAAGGGCCATCCAGTGAGGAGGATAGCTATGGGTTGCACCGGGCTGAACATGGAGGAGGCACTGAGGGAGTTGTGGGTCGACTTGGAAGGAAGTCCGGCTAGCCGGGCATGGGGGTGGCGCGCACGGACCGTCGGACGGAGTGGGCCAGTGGTTGGCTGGGCTGGGGGGTTCACGCCAAGGGGTTTCAAGAAGGAGTAGAAGGCTATTAGCAATGGGGGGTGGCCAACCGAGGAGAGTCCAGGGAGAAAGTGGTGGGGTGCGGCTGGTCTTGGGAGTGGGGCATGCGACAGAGCAAGTAGCCTAGTCATGAGGTTTGGGCGGTGGTCGTCAGTTGGAGAAGGAGCGTAAGGCAGGTGTTCTAGCTTGCTATGGGGGAATCATGACGTGAATAGGGGATAAGCAGCTTTAGCATGCAAGGAAGGGAGAACCCATAGGTGCGGTGCAAACCAGACACAAAAGAAGGTGGGGGTAAAGCCTAGGAAAAAAGGGAAAAATAAAGAAAAATGGAAATGACTAATAATAATAATAATAATAATTAAAGGAACAATAACAATAATAATAATGATAAACTAAAATATGAATAATAATAATAACTTCATAAAAATTATACCCTCAAGGTTAATTATAATGATAATATTATTAATTAAAATTTTAACAATTCTAGTGATAATAATTAATGATGATGATAAAAATAATTTATTGGGACAATATCATTACCATTAATGACATTGATAATTTTTTAATAACAATTATAATAATAAAGACTTAATAAAGTGTTAAGAATATTAATAATGATAACTTAATAAAATCAATATTCTTAACACTAATAATAATAATAATAACAATATTCTCAAATAAAATTTATATTATTATTATTATTAGAACCATTATTAATTCGTCTCATTTCATTAGTTGACCATCGGGTAGGGAGTGTAGTGAACCAGGAGAGGTCACGCTAACCCATGCAATGTCATGCAGCTTCGACCATGCCCCACCCGTGCGTTGGACACCGCCACGCCTATAATATTCATTTATCAGTGGAAAGTAAATTTTCTTAATCGGGTTCAACCTGAAATTAGACATAGATTTGAAAAATAATATAATAATGTATTAAAATTAATAGATAATTTTTTTTAGAAATATGGGTGTGATAGTATGGTTTGTTGTATGTTAATCCCATAAGGCTTACAAGATCTTTCCATGCCAATAATTTTTATCTTTATCCACTATATTATTTATTATGTTCTATAGTGTCTTGTTGAAGGCCTTTATCTATCCATTAGAAAATGTGTAATATTAGGATGAACGGTTGGATTGGATATTTTACTCTTGATATAGATTTTTCACCTCAGTGGTATAGAAATTGGTGTTGCTATCCTGAAGTATTGTATGAGGGACACCAAATTTGGTAATGATGTTGGCCTCCACAAAGCTGAAAATTATTTTGGGTCTAACTTATTTGATTGGAATTTCCACATCCCATTTGAATAATAAGTTATTCAAAATTAAGATGTATTTGAACTGCTTATCTGTTGCTAGAGTGTATGGTCCCACAATATATATTCCCCATATGGAAAATGGTCATTATTATTTGTTGATAAGTAGAAACTCTGGTGGTTAATGGATGATGTTTGAATTCACTTGGTAGGAATGAAATTTTGTGGTGAATTTTGTGTAATCCTATATCATGGTGGGAAAGTAGTCACCAAGCCTTGGATTTGATGATAAATCATGAACCCATACTAGTGGACACCACAGTATCCCATGTGTACTTCTTTCATGATACCAGTGGTATATTCTCCATCAATTAATCTAAGAATGGTTCTATCAAAGCCTCTTTTATAGAGGACCTTCTAATGATTTGTACCATCATAAAGAGTGGATTTAGTTTCTTATTGTCATATTTTTTATTTCCCAGCCCTATCTGATAAGATTTCTCCATTCTATAGGTAATCCATGATTAGCATCATACACATTGTTGTAGGACCATATGGTTTAGAGATAGTACTAACTTCATTAATCTCTACCATTCAGACTTGAGAAAAATGTGATACCATTCGGTGATGTCCATAATTGATGATCGTTTCATCGCAGTTTGGATCTACCAAAGTCATATCTGCATTTTCCAATGTATCTACTTGGAAATTCTATAATCATGGGATGTGATTCAATGTTGTCTCTAAGGGGAACTCTTTCAACAACCCTCAAACATAGTCGAGAAGGGGAACTAGATATTCTTTTCTTATAGCATAATCCTCATTGATATGTTTGATTACTAACTTCAAATCGCCTTTCACTTATAAATAGTACACTTGTATTTGGAGTGCTAGTTCTAGGTCTAAAATGAGGGAAATATATTCCGCCTCATTATTATTATTGCCTTCTGATAATAGGAAGAAGTAAGGAACCACTGATTTTGTTAGGGAAATGAGTATGATCCTTAACCTGACATTGTTATGCTTTGGTTCTTCCATTAATTTTTCTATTGGGCTCCTAGATGCACCGTCAAAATATATTTCCCATATTTGGGGGATTCTTTGAAAATAGAATATAACCTCATCTTGAAATTTAGTATTTAATGATGTTTTTTAGTAGATGGGTGTTCAAAAATAAAATCCACAAATTCCTGGCCATTTAATACATTCTAAGGAATGAATTATATATCAAACTACTGCAGAATAACAACTCATCATTCCAAACTTATTTTCAACATAGGATGAAAGGGGATATATTTTAGAAGGTTATTATAGGAGACCAAATAGAACTCATGGTGTTGTAGGTAGTGCCTTAGTTTCTAAACTACAAAGATTAATGTCAAGTCGCTCTTCTCGATATCTGAATAATGAGTCTCATCATTGAACATGGTTCTATTGAAATAATAAATGTTTTTATCAGTCCCATAATCATTATTTTTAATGAGGATGGATTCTAGTGATCGCTTGAGGGATATCATATTTAAAATGAGTGGATTTCCCTCTACTGGTGTCATTAGAACTGGAGGTCCCAAAAAGTATTTCTTAAGTCCATTTAATGCTTCCTTAAAGTCATTATTCAACTAATTTTTGACACCATTATTCATCAATTTGGTTAATGGAAAAAAAGTTCATGTGAGGTTGTTTATAAAGTGCATGATATAGGCTAAATGTCCCTAAAGTCCTCTCAACTCTTTATGATTTCAAGGAGGAAAAATTATAACGATATTTCCTTCTTCTAAGGGTAAACTTTAGTGTTGTGATGGCATACAAAAAACAATGAAATTTTCCTGAGGTTTCCCTAAAGGCACACATCAAGGGATTCATCTTCCGGCTATGTTGTTGTAGCTTATGTAATACTATATCAATATCAACTAGATGATCACAAAATTTTCAGGAATTAACAACGAGATCATCAAAATATCATTAAAAAACAACACTATGAATGGTTTGACGATCTGATGCATGGAACTTTGGTATGTGGAACTAGTGTTCTTCAAGATGAAGGGAATTACTCGATAGAAAAATATCCTTAAGGGAACCTGAAGTTGGTGTATTATTCATCTTCTAGGGCCATATAAATTTCTTTGTACTTTAAATATCCATCCATGAAGGGGAGGGATTAATAACTAGTTATTGCATCAATTAGTTGTTCTATTTTTTGAACTAGGAAGTCATATTTCGAACAATGCCAATTGATATCAATGAAGTAGATAATGACTCTGATTTTCCAATTCATCTTCTTTTCCAAGATTAATTTGTCTAGCTACTTTGGATACTAAAATTCCAAAATGAATTTGGACTTGATGATATTGTCTAATTCAACCTCAATTTTGGAGGTATAATTCAAATGTATTCTTATGGTTGTCTATTTTTATCCCCAATGGTCTTCTGGAAAAAAAATGTGGAGGGTGGCCACTAAGGGATAAAGGACTGTAATATCTATGAAATTATAGGTGAAAATGTCATGGTGTTACATCATGAAAGAGTTATATACCTCTTTCTCTTCATAATTCATGGTCAGACTGATCAAATTGGGAAGCATATCTTTATCTATACCCGAGTTTATTTATCTGAGTTTTCCAATGGTGGTAGATACACATTCCTAAAATTATGGAGGGGAATCTCTAAGGTCTTCATCCTTTTCCTCTTCCTCATTATTTACCTCTTCTTCATCTACTTGGGACGTTGGTGATGAATAAAAATTCTCAGATTTAGGGTAGGAATCAAAATTTATACCTTTGGAAGGTGAATGAACTACTTCTAACTCGACTAATGATAGAGGTACCTTTTGAAGTTTTGAAGGGGAAACGGGGGATTGGGAATGAGAATATTCATTTTCTCGCAATGACATGAAAACTTCTTCTAGTCCAATTGACATGATAGGGATTCATGGATGGTAGAGGGATGAAATAAAGATATTTTAATCCAAAAATTCATTTCTTCTCAAAAAGTTTATAACTTCTCTAGCATTGTCAGGCTTAGTTATCATGACTAAAATCACAGGATTCACTAAATGTGTACTTGAATTCAGACTAGCCTCTTCAATTTGATTGATGGGAAGTATGTGATCCACACTGATCTACTTGAATGTATTATCCAAAATCATCTCCAAACTATTCGTGGAATTGATTCGAGTGACATTGTCAGTTAGGGAATATTTCCCTTCCCTATAGTAAAATATTATTTCAATGGACTATGATTCATAGGATTTTAATGGGGATTTTTCACTAGGAAATGTACAAATTTATTTATTGATACAATATTGGTGGTATTGGAGGTGTGATGAGGTAATCTCCACATGTTGATATAATCAATTTGTTCCCAATAGAATGTTGAAGGTCATATCCAATTGAACAAGCATGAATTATGAGTCAGACATGAGATCCATGAACTAAGTTCTGAGTTTGATTTCTCCAAGAGTATTTTTCTCATTCTTATCATAACCCTGTAGCAATAGATTGGAGGGGGAAAAGTGAGATTTTTTGAAACCTAGTTGATGAAGTGTCCTGACCAAAATGAAGTATACTCATAAGATGTTTTCAATGAAGGCTCATTGGATGTCAATGTAATTTATCCTTACATATATATACAAGGGTATGAAATGTCCATGTATGATGTAATCCCCCTAATAGTGTATGAAATAGATGGTTGTGTGGAATTCTGCAGGATCATTCTCTACATGATATAATTAGGTAGCCGAAACATTGACATCAAATTCTTGAGGGCATGAAAAGGCCTCTATGAGTGCTTCTAGGAGGTCCTTTGATAGAATCATAACATCCAATATTGAAAACTTCTCTCATACCAGGGATAATTTCTTCAAAACATCATACTTAAGGTCCAAACTTTTGAACTTCCTAGAATGGGTAATATATTTTGTAGGTGCTTTTGGAATTAAAGTACTTTATTTCGATTGATCTTCCCTTATAACATGAACTGGATGTGATTCTTCTCTCAGTGGGTTAGGTCTACTAGGCATACCTACATACTGAGTTTGATTAGGTGGTTATGTATCCTCAAGATGGTATTCAAGTATTATCATGTTGGGGAAAACTATGACATGTGGGAGGGAACATTCCTACTCCATATAATATCATTAGAGACCTCTCCCAGGAGTTTAGACTATATAGACGGTTCGAATAGGGACATGATTAGAGTATTGACTCCTAGAATGGCCACATTTCTCCAATACCCTCGACTCTGACAACATTTTCCCCTAGTTCCCCAATCGAATTTTGGGAATTCAAGTTCATGTTTTCTCTATTCATCTGAGATGGGACCCATTAAGTGAATAAAATTAATGGAAATTAAGATCAACTCCTCATATGATGATGATTTTTTCTAGTGGGATGACCCTTGTTGTACTATTTGGTGGAGTGGTTCTCGTACTTCTAGGAGTGTAGGTATGAATTATGCTAAAGATAAACAGAAATTCATCCTTGGAACATGGTCATATTATTATGTTTTATACTTTCTCTTCCATCCATGTTGTTTCATCGAAGATTGGATCTTGTATGATTGAGTTATTGAGAAAGTCATCTGTGACACAACGGAAGCAGCTGGGGGCATAGTCGGCTGAATCAACTACTCTCAGAGAATAGCATGAGTATGGTTGATCATATTTTTGACCATATAATTGATGAACTTATTCATACTCATTCTTTTAACCTCCTTCCATTCATTCTCATCTTATGGATCAGTGGAAAAACATGTGCTACTTGAGTAGGTTCCCTTATCAGCTTCACTTTCTTGAGTCCACAATATTATAGAAGAATTATTTAAAAAAAATCCTGGATGTTGTTCCCCAATTCCAGATGGAATGATAAATAGGTTGGTAAATCATCATTTCCATCCTTGTTCTACTTCTTAGTCCTTAAAAACTTGATCAAGTTCTTTTATAATGAAAAGATGAAGTACCCTGGGACTTGGTCACTTCTAAAAGAGTAAATATTATTCTTAATATCCTCAAACTATTTTCACCTCTTCTACCTTTGATCATCTTGATAAGGTGAGAACTATTTCTGATCTTCAGAATGTGGATCTGCATGATATGGAATAGGCTTTGAAGTGGGAGAGGGTGCATGGGAAAGCATAAGTGTAATACTGTAAGCCTATACTTTTTTCATTCTCTTTCCTTAAGCTGATGAAATTATCCAGGACTTACCATTGGTATATACGATGGAGTATTCCACGCTTTTATAAATCATGTAAAGGTCCTAAAACACTCATATGTATTTCATAGGGATGATTGTGTGTTAAAATCCCCATGAATATTCATTATACAGATGGGAAAAAGTATTCTTGAGGAAGTAGTAAGTTTAAAGAGTATATCAATCCATTCCACTAAAAAATGAAATATGTGACCCTCTAATTATACCATTGTTTTCAATTTTATAGGTTGAGGAATATTTTCTTTTATAATGTAGATATGAATTTGAAGGGAAAATTCTGGTGGAGATCTTCTCACCTTATAATTGACAGAGCCAGTAAGTTGGTGTACCACATAATGGTCAGTCCCTACATTTATGGAATGAAGAACATAAGTTTTATTAGCTCTTATTATCTAGGGTCCACCATCATGAGATCATAGTGGGACATGAAATGTTTCAGTTTTTGCTCTGGGTCGCCATAGCTATTGAAAATTGGAAATGTAGGATTCCGGAAGTTTGATGGTGGAAGAATCCGATCAACCCATTTGGGGTAAGGATTCTTCTTTATTTTCACTGATTCATGTTGTTCCTACAAGGATTCCAACAGATTAATTAGAAACTCAATAATATTCATGATCCTATAAGGAATGTCCGGATGAGTAGGATCTTGAACAGAGGTAGCAGCCAGAAAGGCCATATGTAGTGACACTACTGGTATCTTCCATGGATAACCTATAAGTGCAGGCCTACAAGGATTCACCCGCACCAATTCTAGATGAATACCCAATTTTGGTAAATATCAATCTTCTATTATGGAATATAATTATATTGGTTTTTGTTATCCCACATTGAGAGGATGTTCTGGATCTCTTTCGATTGGTGTGGAAAACCCTCTTTGTTGAGGTGTGGTAGTTGAGAGTGTGAGTTGAGGGTTCTATTATAGAACATATCTAGTAGGAAGACTTTCTAAGATTATTTTTTCATTGAGTCTTCTTAATTCCTTCATTTCTTCCACTTAATGAGAAAATATATCCTCAAGTGAAAGGGGATCAACCTCTCTAGGTGGTAGGTGATGCACAATCTTACCCTTAACCTTTTCTTTATTTTATTCCCTTCATGGAGGTAATGATGGATTATCTGGGGTAACGTCTAAATTCAGGGCAAGCTTATGGTTCCAGGTCTATAGACTGCCCTCAATAATTTCGATGTGTACCGTATTATAAAATGAAACTTCCTCCTCTGACTTATCCTCTGAATTGTCCTTGTGTTATATAGGATCTATAGGGGTAGTGTTAACGACATTCACTGATATGTAATGCATTGTAGAAATTTCATTAGTGTATTTGAAATACTTATTTTTTCTTCATCCTCCAAGAGGCCATTTCCTCTCCCTCCATGGTTTTATTGGATCCATTTAATATATGTTAATCTGATGACCATTTCCTGAAAAAAAAAATTCATCTGTATACCCAATGAGGATAGTGAATCGCGGGATGGGATAAACTAATACAATTAATTCTTTAGCATTTCTCCTAATCAGGATAATACTGACATCCATCGAGGAGGAGGTTTTTTATGTAAAAATCCCCCATCTTCCAAGTATGGGGATATTCCCATTCCATTTACACAAATCTTCTAAATTAGTTTTCTGAACTCAAAGGTTTTGTTGAAAAAGGTCATAGCCCTACAGGATGGGGTTGTTTCTGGATTATTGTGAATGCCACTTCTGTATCTTCCCTTATAATTTTATGGAATTTTGTTTGAACATGAACTGGGTTATTAATTTGGTATGCATATAAATCACCTTATTATGAAATTCATTTTACTATTTATAAAATTTTCATTATCGAACAACTGACTTCCCTTAAGTGAGATGATTGCTCGATAGTTTTAAATGCATCAAATAAAAGTCTTGCAATAATTTTCTCTCTTTTTTCCAGATGTTGATGAGATTTAGCCATGGATTGTTTTTGTTGAGAATATTATAGATTTTGAACAGAGTTTATTTATTTAATCCATACTAAATCTATGAAATTGAATGATTCCACCTTTGTTGTCTCTTCTGGTTGGGGAGTGTAGTGAAATTTAATGATTCGTGCTCACAACATTCTATGATATGAACTCCAGATGGGGTATCTATGATTAGATAATGTAATTTTTTTAACTCATTACGGCATACAAGATGAATGTATCCTTTCTATTTCCCCAATTTTGGATGTCATGCAGGCTTGAGATCCTCCAAGTCATTTTGGCATTACATCCCTTTTATTAGCATGATGTGAATTTTATACTCGTTATAGGTTAATACCTTTTCTCTTAATATAGGAAGATTGTTCCACATATTAAGGTTGATTTAATGCACATAATATTCCAAAAATGCTTATATAATGTTATATTGAGGGGTGGATAAAGGCCATAGCATAACTAGTATGTCATTTTTTTAGGTATTTCCTCGTGCATAACATGTATTCTTTATCATTCTCTAAAGGTTTGTCAACCTGGTCCGACCAAAGTAGAATCTTCCCCAATTCTTTATCGTAAACAATATGGATTGTAGGAGATTCTTCTATCACAATGAAAAATAGACAATCCAAGGGTGTTTCAGAGAATGACCATCACCATGGGTTGTATTCTGACTGATAAAGGATTTCACATTTCGATGAAAAGTTATCAGACATTATTGGCCTTTTTTCCCCTATTCTTCCTAAAAGGAGGGATTTCTCATCATTAAATTATCAATTGGAAGGACCTTTGGATTAAATGAAACACTATTAAAAAAAGAATTTTCATATCGAGCTACATAATTGGGAGTAATACCATGGTGGATTACAGTAAGGGGAAGACCCTCTTGCTCTTTGATCTTCTGGCCATGAGGATGGACTTCATGACTCTCATCAGGAGATTAGAGCTCGATATCAATCAGATTATGATCATAAAGAATGATTTCATGGAGATGTGTCCTATGAGGAACTTTTTAATTACTACTACTACTCTCATAACTTGTTAATGGAGAGTAAGATCTTGATTTATCATAGATATGTTTCTAATGGATTCAAGACCTCTAGAATTATGTAGAGCGGGATCGTAGATCAGATATTCATTTTATTCTTGTCCTCAATGATGCTTCTTTTTGGGTTCCTTCATATGAGATATTGGGGACACTTGTTGGGGGTAGTGGTTTCCAAGTATGGAATCTTGTTTAATAATCTCTCGTGTAATTTTCTAATAATCTTTTGGAATTTTGGTAGGGGTTTTTGCCTACCTTGGAGTGGCCATTGAAATGGGATGATCACCTCTTATTGGAATAGGTGTATATTTATAATTTGATTGTCTATATATCATGGGGGAGTTTTCCCCATGACCCTCATGGATGGGAGAAAATGTATGTGCCTACTCCAGGGTGACAGGCTAATGAGCCATCCCATTTACGGGGACAGAGCTATGTGTTCATCCTTTATTGACTACTATTGTCATCGTTATGATGCTCTGGATGGTCTGTAGGGTGTGGGAAGGTATTTGAGTCTACCCATTCACCATTTTTAGGATATAATTGGTGACTTCGGTGACTAGAATCGGGATATATGCCCATTATGTGTCTGGAGTAGGCGTATGTGCCTACTCATGTCCTCAATTTTTTGCCAGTGGATACTAGCAGTACTCGGGTGTGGGGGAAGCGAGTTATGTATTTCCCCTATTAATCACTGGGACATTTTAACTAACTTCTTTAGGTTCTTATAGAGTATTCTACTAGAAATCATGATGAGTAAGGTTAGGTGTGTGCACCAGATCATGGTTTGCTTCTGGGTTCGACCAGTGGACTTCTTTGGACACAGCTAGATGAAGTTGTTGGTGGGCTTGATTGATGTGGTTGGGTGTATGTTCCTTCTCATGTATTTTTACCATATTTAAATAATGGGTTTCCTTAGACACTTCCAGACGAGGTAGCTGGTAGGCCTAGTTGGTGTGGGTAGTTGTCTATGCTTTTTTGTTGTGTACCACTAGATTTGAATGGAAGGCTTCCTAGGATGCTACTAGATGAGGCTTCCTACGTATCACATTTGGATGAAAATCAAATCCCACATAGTTTGGTTTTGGGGACCCATGCTTATGGAGTCCCACTCAAGGTTTGTCTCATAGATGAGTATGGCCCTTTGGGATAATTGAGTTGGGTCTTACTCCTAAGGAGGATTCCATTTTGAGTTTGACATTTAGGTCTTACACTATATAGTTGGATTCCCTAGTGATTTTGGATATTTGGTTGGTTCTTACTCTTGCGAAGGATGGCCATGTTTAGTTAGGGCTTACGCTTGGGATGATTCCCATGAGGTTGGGTTTTCCTAGGGATTATACTGAAGAAGAGGACCGTAGTTTTGGGATTGTGTGTATTGAATGATCATTTCCAACATATAATCACACATGAGTCATGCTCGGTGTGATAAAAAATAGGAAGTGATAGATATAGAAGACCACATAATCTTTTTTCCACAATTGGATGAGTTATGGTCCCAAAGTGAGAAAGAACGAGCATTGGAGTTCCCATCTCCTCACTATTTTGGTATACCAAAGATTTTAAGAGGATAAAGATAGTTTCTTCCTATATAAATATTAGGTCTTACACCAGGTGGGATGAACATAGTTTGATTCATGGATTTGAGGACCCCAAGCCCATATAGACCCTCTGAAGGAAGACTAGAGAAAAATACATTAGAATATTTTATACCAAATTATCCATCAGGTTGTGTGTATTTCATGTTCATATCTAACATCTAAGCCCATATATAATTCATTCTTGAATATAAGAATCAATAGGAATCATAAGATCCAAACAACCACACAATCCTTCTCTCACTGGTGGAAGAGGGAGGGCGATGGGAGAAGAAGAAGAAGGGTTTGTGATATGACCCTTCCCTCCCGTCGTTGTACCCTCTCATGGAGAAGGAGTAAAGAATGAATAAGTATAGGTCTTGAAAGAAAGTATAGGGGATTACTCCATGATTGGTTCCCTAAAATTAGTTCTAGGTCAAGATCAAATTATCTCATTCCATGTATCTCATCCTAGATCTAGAGGCCATTGATCTTAGAGATGATGAGTTAAGGACATGTACTTAACCCTCATACCCTATATCAGGGGATCCCTTACTCATCCCTTTGGTTCGGAGTCCTTGTGACCATATGAATTCATATCTAACTGCACCCCTAGGAGAGAACCTATCAGGTATGACATGTGAAGGATACCTCTGACCAAGGGAATGCATATCCAAATGGGAGACATGATGGTGTTCCTCTTTCCATGGGTTTTCAAGTCTGAAGGATTTGATGGAAGTTTCAATTTGGACCCTATCAGACAAGAGAGTCAAAGGATTAGGATCCATATCATTGGTGTCTTGGAATAGGGATTGATAGGTGGATCATGCATGGTAGAGATTGGTCAAGCCAAGGGGGTCTAGTACAGGGTAGGCCTGCGTGGATTGAAATGGATTCACGGAGGTAGGTCTGTATGAGTTGAAGGTGTTTTGGGTGATAGAACACCACATGAATAACACTTGGTTGAGGCTCTTCTCAATGCTGGTGTTAACATAAGTATATCATGTAGGTCCCTGGTTATGGAAGGGGACCTCACACTAGTGTTCATCAACCAAGGGGGAAATGGTTCCTCACATTGGTGTTATGTGTTTTAGACTTAGGGAGGAATTTGGTTCCACTAACCCATTTAATTCTCTATTCATTCAGGTTTTTGAGAGCTACCTAGAAGGTTTCTAAGGTCTTGGTCAAAGTAATAAGGTGACCAGAGTGTCGGGATATCATTGGGATTTTCTATCATTTTAAATAATGATCCCCATGGTCCTATTTATAGAAAAATAGGGCCATGGGTAAAGGTGAAATCTCACATAGGTATGTTGTGTAAGCCAATATGAAGGTTCCTTACATGTTTCCACTTGGTCACCTGGCTATATGGGCCTATGTAGTTCCACTGGACGTTTAAGTACCCTATGTGTTGACACTGCCGTGAAGTGTCTTAGGAGAAGGGTATAACCCTTTACATTCTTTACTTTCCTTTTTGTTGTATCCTAAAGGTGTTATCCTTTAACACCTTTTTTCATGTGACAAAATGGAGTGTCTGCATTCATTTTACCATTACTCCCTTCACCCCCACACTTCAACTTTAAAATATCAAAAAAATACTAAGAGGAGGGTAGGAATAGATAAAAATGGCTTGAAACATGGATAATTCCTAATAAGGTCATTCATGGTCTCTAAGAGATAAAAAATGATTAATGTGAATATAGCCTTCAATTATAAAGGACTTTTAATATATTACTCAATCAGTTTAAATGTTGTTTTATAAAAATAAGTCTTTGATAAGTTTAAATGCATATTCTAGCAGGTGACATGTCCCATGATCACTCAAGTAATATACTGAAGAATAAATATGATGTATTTGGTCTAGAAATCCTCACAGGAATGGGATATTTGATATTGGAAAATCACTCAAGCCATGAATAATAATATAAAATTGATTCACATTAATTTTAGAAATCAAAAGTTTGAAAATGATAGGGACATTTCATTTACATTAATTAACTAATTCCCTCAAATCATGAGTCCCCATTTTTTATCCATGATTATATTTAATAATTAAATTCCCCATTTTACTTATTCAATCTCATTAACATTGAAATCTAAAACATGTAATAATACGATTACTAAGAAAATCATGTATCATAGATAAGTCGACTAAAGCATAAATCCAAGAATGGGCATGTAATTTCTATTTGAAATCTCAAAACGGGTTTTTAGATATAAATGTAAGGATTTTTGAACATGAATAATGTATGTATGGAAACATGGTTATCATGAATCTTAGTCCGCTTTCTTCATTAAATGTCTGGTACTTCCTTTTATCATCATGAAGCTATAAAATAAAATTAGTCAATTAAGCACACTGATCATAACTTTTAAATCTAAAAAATGATATAGGGAGTGGAGATTCATTCTAGACAAATCCTACGAATGAAATTTAAATATAAATTCCTAAAAAAAATTATAAGTCTTGGTATGATCCCCCAAGTGAGCCTTAGCTTTTTACTAACTATATAGGGAAGTACCAGCTATTATAGAAAGTCTGAATGTGGGAGGATCTTTTTTGGATTTAAACCACTACATATGGACTTTCTCAGCATTGTACTCCCTCCTTAATAGTGAGTAATAATCCATGCATACAGTATACCAAATCCATCCACTTCATAATTAAGTATAGATTTCATGGAGAGGGTATGATGATGTATGAATCATCCTCTTACTTGGTTTCCACTTGTGCAACTTTCATTTGTTTGTCCAGTGCAGACTCAGTATGGGCTACATGAATTTAATGATCAAAGGGAAAGAAGTCAAGTATTTTTACATAAAAAAAATTTTAATTTGAATTATGTATAAGAAATTTATCCCTTTTAATATGAGAAACATTTTTCATGATTTCCTCAGGCTCACCTTCTTAGATCTCTTCATGGGATTACACAAATGTATGTATATCAAAATCAGGAAGATCCACATGTTCCTCAATTGGTCCATGTCCATATTTATAATCTTCATCTAAGGCGTAGAAATAATTAACCAAATATAAAAATTCAAAACAATAAGGAGAGATAATAAAATAAGATTGAATAAAATCATAAAAGAAATAGTTTAAAATGAGTTCATCTTTCTGAGTTGGTTTAGGTTCAATCTCTTCTTCAGTGGTAAGTGCCTCTTGAAGTTATAATTCAGTGGATGGAGGTAGGTAGTTGAGATCCTCTGTATTTTCTTCAAATTCCACCACTTGGGTGGTGTCTTCCTTCAATGGTGTTGGCTCTTCTTCTTTAGTTGATCAAGTTGTTATTCACAGTCATTCCATAATTATTCTAGATCTCATTGATCTTATTCATGTAGCTTAGGTTCTATTTACTCCATATATTTATAAACATATTCAAACACTATTTCAATTTTTTTCTCTAGTTGTTCTAAGTATTATCAATGTTACTATTCCTTAACTTTATCATAACCAGTATCCACTTCTTTTTCACTTACACTAGTGAGTATTTGTTCTATGCACAAAGATATGGTTTGATTTTTTTTGGATATTTTTTAAGAAATAAAAATTATCTATCATTAGAAAATATAAAAAGAAAAGAAAATACTAATTATCTCCCCAGAAAAGGATTCGGTTTTGATGCACTCATATTTTAGGGTGTGGAAAAAGAAAAATTATTTTACCTAAGGTAGCACAAAGGCTGATCGAGAGAATCTCACTTGAGGGGATTCTTAGTTTGTTCACTCACTTAATAAAATTCACCTAAATTACTTCTTTTTTTATGTAAACTATTAAATTGATATAATTTGAGAAGATAAATGAAATTATAAAAATTAAACTCACATGAAATGATATAATGTGATTAGAAAAGAAATAATGTTACCTTTTTTGTTTGGTTTATTGGATCCATCATTCACCTTATTAGTTTTTAAATTCAATTTGATAATTCAATTATGATATCTCATTCATGAATTTATATTGATTTATTTAGTGGTTTGAAATATAGATTGCATTTAACACTCTTAATTCCACATCATTCTATAATTAAGGTTGATGGAACACCTCAATTAAGTGTGTGGCACCTTTTAGGACCTGACTTCATCATATGTCATTTCATCCACTAAACAGCTCAAATTCATCACATGGAGAGCTTATATTTAGTGGAAGGGGTAAAATATTTAAATATAGTGTAGAAATGATTTTGAGTTCATCACCATAGTGGGAAATCACCAAACTCCTGAAATTTACTCTTTCTCACTATAAACATAAATAAATCATATAAATTTATATGCATAATAAATGAAAACACCACTAACCTACCTCAAACCAAGCCTCGGGTTAGGCCCTCATTTTTAGGGTAAGAGGACATCTTGAAAAGAATGAAGACAAGAAGTTTAATTAAATAATATAATATAAAAGAAGAATAGTTAGAAAATAAGAATAACATAAAAAATGATGAATATTGAAGTAGAAGAAGAAGAGAGAGAGGGATAATAAAATAAAATATAAAAGAAAATAATAATAGAATAAGAAAAAAACTAAAATAATTAAAATAAAAAATGTGAGGAGATTAGGGATAAATAAATAATAATACAATAAAATGAAATAAAGGAAAATAAATTAAATGGATAGAAGAATAGAATAAAAAGAATAAGAATAAGAATAATAGAAGAAGAAGGGAAATAAGAAGGAGAAGGAGAACGAAAATTGGGTGGACAAACACAATTTTGGACAAAATTCATAAATTTAATATAAAAAATAAAAATTACATAAATTAAAAAATAAATAAAATTAAAAGAAAATTAATATAAAGAAGAATAAAAAGTATCATTCAGGGCAGTAAGCCTATCCACCAGTTGTGAGAACTCTCATGGGATGTAGTGGCTGTATCTTTTTATAGGTAGTGAGAATTGATCCTCCATCCTTAAATATTTGTATGAGATCCTCACGAATCTCATTTCAAATTCACCCTTGAAGACCCATAGGATAAAATTTGTAAATACCCTTGAGATTCGGGTGTTTGAAAATCTTCTATGGACCTAGGATTTAGTATGACCCCCCTTAGCACATGCATGGAGGGATTGGATGATGTGGTAAGGGGAATTGGAAATATGTGGTAAACATAATAGTAGCCTCATTATCCTCCTGCCTTAATAGTGGATGAATTATCCTTGAAATGGCTCATGGTGGTCAAAAGAGGGATTCAATGGTGATCTGTGGTGGTGGTGGGGGAGGCGAGCTTGATCTCAAGCTCTCTAGAGGGAATATATGGAGTTTACTTGTGAGTTTCAGCAGGCAGCATGCTATCATGAGGATGGGGAGCGGCGAAGATGGGCATCAGGATCTTTCTGGGTGAGGCAAGCATGGGGTCATGTAGAAATGGTGTCGCTTATGTTAAAATGAAAAGATCCTATGAAAATGTCATCCCTCATTTAAATTGAGCGTCGAGATTGAGATTGTTTATAATGAAAGTCATTGTACGACCATCCAAAACATCTTCAGTGGGGATATGCTCCTGCAAGAAGCTTTACACACTTAAAAATACATGTTTCACACACACACACACACACACATGGCCCATGAAAGCCTTCAAGACCTCTATATTCCCTTGCGGGCTTGACTCCGTATGGGCCACTACATGATCTTGATGACCCTATGCTATGCTAACTTTAGGAGGCCCTCCCAAGGATGTCTGAGTCGGTTTCCCCTTGTGGGCTTGCTAAATGGTGGGATAGCCTTGGATTATGGGTTATCTTGGGTTTGGATAATTTTTTCATAAATTTTAATCTTGATCATGCATTTTAAATAAAAAATAAATATTTCAATAAAAAAGTTTAATTCAAATATAAAATTAAAACACACATTTAAATCATTTTAAATATTTATTTCTAATTTCACACATTTCCACAAAACATTACATTTCATGGGATTTCTCATTGAAAATTATTTAAAATCATTAAATTATGTTTATAAATTTCCCTGGAATATGATTCAATCAACATATAGATGCTACCAATCCATAGGAACATATTCACAATGTTGAAGCTGAAGAAATGTTAGACGGTGGACAGCCGATGTCCCAGAAAAAATAGGAGCTTTGTAGCGTGATGGTGTTAGAAAAAATTATTAAGGAGAGAAACAAATGCATCAAATATAAGGTTGGATGGAATGAATGTGGCAAACTTTTTAACCCCAAAAATCCCATATTCAATATTTACATTATGATCAACACTTACATGCACATTCTAGTTGATGTAGATTCATGGCACAATGTTTTTCTCAAGCTTAAGACACTAATTTGGGAAGAGATTAGGGTAACAGTATGATATACTTTCTTTATTTTACCAAAAATTATAATAAAACATTGACTTAATCTTCATTATCTCATGTAGAGTGCATTTATAGTAGATGAATCCAAAATTAAATTTGTATTAATACATTCTAGAAAGTCTCACTAAGACTTTCATACAATTTTTACGAAATTTTATCTCAACGATGTTGAAGGGAAAATAAACCCACACCCACTACACCTGTATACACACCTAATAAACCAACATGTGTGGGATTCATTTATTAGTCTTCATGAGGAGATATTGTTTTAGGTACATTATTAATGGTAATACATTTATTTAAAATACATTTATTAATCACTTTCACTAAGAATTGTTAATTTATAAATAAACAACTAAGTGTTGAAAAAAAGAAATGGGAAGAAAAATCAACATACATATACTGTAAAGCAAGGATGGGGAATTATTCACTTGAAATAAAATAGTATGTATTTTAAATATACTATAATAATTTTATGTGATATGAAATAGAAACATAATTATGTTCCTCTGTTTATATGCAGATTGATGAATCCAAATCCAAAGCCACTTTTATCCCATGTAATGTGTTATGGAAGGAGTCATGTGTAAATAAAGAATGGATACATATATTTGAAATCACATAAAAAGTGTGGTAATCATGTGTGAGTATGACATAATAAAAATTTGTTTTTCTTTGAGTCATTATTACATAATAATGATTACATATTTTCTTGTATTTCTTATACAACATAGACACAAGAATCGTCATCAGTTATACCTCATGAATAATTAATATTTGTGGCCTTGAAGTGTCTAGAACAGTATGCATTTGTCATAGGTGTTGGTTTTGGGGTGTCACCCCCAACATATTTAGAGAAAATAAATGAATAAATGGATAAATATAATAAAATGGAAGAGTTGTTGGCATGATTAGATGCTCCTGAAGAAAAATTTAATGGGTTGTCGTAGTTTTTAGAAAATGTTTTGGGATTTAATCAAAGAGAAGAAACAATGTAATAAAAACCACTACATGAAGATCCCCCTACCCCCACTAGCTTTATAGAAATCTGTTCTCATTAAAGAGCTATCTCAGAAGAGGTAATTATTATTGTTGTAATCATTCCTACAAAATGTGAATCTAGAAGAAATTGTTACCTTTCATGTATTGATATTATACATGGTGAAAATAATTTTGATTTATATCTATCAACACCAAAAAATTGACTTATTGTGAGGTGTACCATGAACCATATCCAAGGAGATATTTTACATAATATAAAACTTCCAAAATTTCATGTGAGAGTTGAGATTAACATAGATCATGAGTTGAGCAACGAACTACCTTTTCCACTTGATTTAGATATTTATACGGTTGAGAAATCAATTGGAAAATTAATAGCATTGTCGTTAGATCTTGTAAAAATCATTTTAATAAGTGGGTATTCATTTATAATTTATTTTTCATGAAAAACCATTAAGAATTAATGAAATAATGTTAGATCTGATGAATGTTATTACAAATAGAAAAAGGGAAGGGGTGAAATGGAGGGTCGAATCATAATGATCTAATGGATCAACTAACTGATTGAAAATATCTTCACAAAGTACCTTTACCTCACCCATTCAACTTCCAAATTTACTAACATTAAAGGTTCATCCTGATACAACCATTGCAAGTGGTGATACGACCATAATTGTTTTTGAAGAACAGATTTATGAAGAGGCCATTATAGACTATATTTGTCTTGAGAATGAAAATGAATTCCTAAAGCCTGAATGACTAGGAGTCATGGTTTTAAATGTATACATGAGGTTTGTTTTCAAGATTTTTTTCCCAATATCTGATATACTGTGTTAATTGTGACTGAGTACTATTCATATTTTTTGCAGGTGTATATATGAATACTATTTGAAGGTAAAACTCTAGGAATATTAATTTGAATTCATTAGTCCTTACATTAATTCGATGTAACTATTCTCATAGGAACTAAACAAATATGAAAGAATGGTAGATTAGAAGGCAATAATGTTTGAATGAAAACTCATAGATGGCATGTCACGACCCGTCCTCGGGGCCCGTGCCGTGACTACCCCAAGCCCGCCTTCCATAGGCCAGGGGCTGGCGACTAGCACCAAGGCGTAAAATCCCAGTAAACAGGGAAGGCATTACCTTTATAAGTAACAACCACACAGAGTCAGCAAGCGGAAAGTAAAGTGCAGAAAAGTAAAGGGGGCCGGAAATACAAGCCCAACTGTAAAGTACAACTGATAGGTAAAGTACAACAACTGAAGAAAAGACGGCGGCCTCGTGTCGTCCACTGGCAATCCCACCTGAAGGGTGGGTATAGATAGCCTCCAGGCTCCTCGGGTCCCACGTCCGCTCCGAGCACGTCCCGCCCAGTGGTCCACCTCCAGGTACCGTCCTGCTCCACGCCCCAACCGTGATCAGCGCTGTCTGTCGTCTGCAACCAACACAACAAGGTGCGGGCATAGCCCGTGCAGGGGTGAGTACAAGTTACTCAGTAAGGACCCCGAGACCCCCGAAGGTCTCCCGAAATCCACAAAGGATATAGCACAAAATAAAGATGCAATCACGAAGTAACATCTGACTCGACTTAGGTATATGCCCATACATATACCTAAGTCCCCAATTCCAGCTCTGCTCACGAGCTCAAGAACAACTCAATCCACAAAGGAAAGCAAGACTCAAATCCACAAGGAGAGTAAACAGTAAAATCCACATAGGATAGTTCAACACAATCCACAAAGGAGAGTAACATACGATTCAGCTCAACCAGGTATACTTTTTCAGATGACGTCAAAGATGATCACTGATCCATCTAAGTCGTCGGACCCACGAAGGATCGATAGGTACTATCCCCCGCAAAAGACCCACGTAGGATCGGGCTCACACAGAACCTGTAGGCAGTGGCTCACACAGAACCGGTAGTAAGGACCCACATAGGATCGGGCTCACACAGAACCTGTAGCACTGATCCACGTAGGATCGCTGAGTGCAGTAGTCGACGCAGTCCACTGAGGATCTCTGCTCTGTCGTCGCCGCAGTCCACGAAGGATCTATGCTCTGCCGTCATCGCAGTCCACGGAGGATCTCTGCTCTGCCGTCGTCGCAGTCCACGGAGGATCTCTGCTATGTCGTCGAAGTCACAGCCAGCGCTAGGGTTCCCGCACATAGCGAGCTCGTTTAGGAGGGTCCGCTCCACGAGCTGAGAGGTTGATACATCAACTGACACGTAGTCCGAAGTTGATGTATCCAAAAGTTCCGTATCGACAGAAGGATCTCAACGCAACAGACGGCGCGTCAATCGGACGCCCGGTCTGAGAGTTATTGGCATTTTCGTCCCAGGGGCCCGGTTGGTTTTTAGGGAAAAACCAACCCGACCGTACTCCGCCTGTATCCGATCCTCGGGCGGAGTATGCCAAAAGTTCCGTCTCACTTAGAGGAAACTACCACAGCTGACGGTACGTCGTTCGGACGTCCGTAGCTCAAGTTATGAGCGTTTCCGCTCCGAGGGCCCGGTTGGTTTCGTGTACGAACCAACCCGGCCGAACCCAAAGTCTTCCGAAACCTTGTGTATAATATACCGAAACGACTGTCTCGATCCAAGGATCGCGTAGCCGCTGACGGTTCGTCAATCGGAGGTCCCAGGCCCAAGATATGGGCGAAAGACCGAAGAGGGCCCGAAACGGGGGTTCTGGGCCCGGGGCGACCCGGCCCGAACCCCCCCCTTGGGTCGGCCGAACCGGGCCGGCCCGAACCGGGTCGACCCGACCCGGCCCGACTCGGCTAGGCCGGGTCTGGTCTGGCCTGGGCGCGGCCCGGCCGACCGGACCGGCCGGCTCGGCTTCGGCCGAGCGGCCGAAGGAGCCGCCGCCGCGGGTTTGACCCGCGGCTTGAAGGAAACGCGGCCCGCGCGGGCCGCGTGCTGGTTGGCCGGACCGCGGACGCGGTCCGGCGGTTCGCCGCCGCCTCGGCTCGGCCGCGGCGGATCCCTTCGGCGGCGCGCCGGGCGCCGCCGCCGCTACCTTCCGCGGGCCGCCGGAGTTGCTCCGGTGGCCCGTTTTGCCTCCCGTCTGCGCCGATATTCCTCCCGGGACGCGTCCTTCACTGCGGAATCAACAATTGGCCCTTGCGTCATGCTTTTGCCGTCGCCCTCCAAATCCGCACAAAAGGAAGATCGGCGGAGGGTTGCCGGGTCTTGTTCGTTAGACCCGCACCCTCCGCGTTAGTCATAAAAAACGGGAGAAACAAGAAACGACCAATCAACAATTTTAAATAAATTTAAAATTGTTCCGTGATCGGTTCCTTATTTTAATAGAAATAAAATCACGGGAAAGGAAAATATTTCAAATCAACCCTTACTTTGTCGTCGTCGTCGGACGAGAGGTCGTCGCGGAATTTCTCGTCGTGGAAGAAGGAGAATCGTCGCGTCGTCGCGGTATCCGGCGTCGCGTCGCCAATCTCCGGATCAAGAACAAACGGATTTAATTAATTAAATCCATTGCCATGAATTTTTAAAAAAAAAGAGAATTTAAACGATCTGATTCTCACCTTAGTTGCCGAACGAGGATCGGCTGTGGAAGAAGAGGCGTCGCCGAAGAACGTCGCGGGTAAAGCTCGTCGACGTCGCAGATCTCGGTGTGCGTCGTCGAATTTTGGTCGCCTGCGTTCTTTGCGTTCTTCGTGTTCTTCGCGTTCTTCGCGTTCTTCGCGGGGAGATGAAGAAACAAGATCCTCTCAAATCCTTTCAAAGGATTTTTAGGTTGGTCTTATTTTATAAACATGCCAACAAACGCAAAAGCGTAAGCAACGACCCATCAGTTTGTTGAATTAATTCAACGAGCGAAACAACCCATTTAATTCACGAAAGAAACAGCCCATTTAATTCACTAAATAAACCGCCCAATTAAATGGTCTGTTAAGAATTAAAGAAAACGCGTCGGTTGACTTTTCAGTTACTTTGACGGGTTTTTGCGGGTGCGTTACTTAGCGAAAGAAACGGCGGGGCTCGTGCGGGCCCCCACCGCACAAATATCCTACCAAGGGGTAGGATATTTCTGGATAGCATCCTATCCAGTTCAACTCAGTTCAAGCCGTCTTTAAGTGGCTTCAAGTGGCTTCCAAGCAGCTTAAGTGAAATAGAATAAAGTTGTCGCACAAACTTTATTTTATTTCTGACTTAAAGCCGCAAAATTTAAAAACCACGTCTGGGCAAACGCAACTCCGGAAGAGGCGTTTCTAAGCAAATACCGGCGCTGCGATTTAATCGGTGCCCTCAGAATTTGATTCCGGGCACCGGTTCAAAAGATAGAAAAACCCGCTCGTCCGTTCACTGAACGTACCCGAGCCAAACTTCTGAAATTGATTCCGGGCACACCGGGCCTCGGAATCAGGTGCCGTCTGAAGCTGTGCTCTTGTAAAATTCCAAAGAAAATTAAGAAAAAAAATTCCTTGAAATTTGCGGGTCTTTACATTACTCCCACCTCAGGGCTTTACGTCCCCGTAAAGATACATCAAAAACTAGGGGAACAAATGGGGGTACTGAGCACGCATCTGAGCCTCCCGCTCCCAAGTGCTCTCCTGGAGGTTCCCGTGCTGCCATCTGACGCGCACAAGAGGAATCGACCGCCCACGTAGGACCCGCTCCTGTCGATCCTCGATCTCCACTGGGTCCTCCGCAAAAGTCGCCCCATCGTCCACGTCCAGCTCCCCAAAGTCGATGATGTGCGTCGGGTCGTGCACGTATCTCCTCAGCTGAGACACGTGGAAGACGTCGTGCACCCGGTGCAACTGAGGTGGTAGAGCCAGGCGATAAGCCACCTCTCCTATCCTGCTGAGGACCTGGAAAGGCCCGATGAAGCGTGGAGACAACTTGCCGCCTCGGCCAAATCTCCGTAAACCACGTCGAGGTGAGACACGCAAAAAGACGTGGTCGCCATCCTCGAACTCTAGTGGCATCCGCCTCCTGTCAGCATATGACTTCTGCCGGCTCTGAGCTGTCCTCATCCTCTCCTGGATGATCTGGACCTTCTCTGTCGTGGCTCGGACCATCTCTGGTCCCACGAGTGCTGACTCCCCAGGGTCTGTCCAGCACAACGGTGATCTGCAGGGTCTGCCGTACAACGCCTCGTATGGTGCCATCCCGATGGTGGAGTGGTAGCTGTTGTTGTACGCGAACTCCACCAAGGGTAGGTGGTCCTCCCAGCTGCGACCAAAGTCGACAACACATGCACGGAGCATGTCCTCGAGTGTCTGTATGGTCCTCTCCATCTGACCATCCGTCTGAGGGTGGAAGGCTGTGCTCAGATGGAGCCGCATCCCGAACGCCTCCTGCAACCCCTTCCAAAGCCGGGAAGTGAAACGAGCATCTCGATCGGAGACGATAGACGATGGCACACCGTGAAGCCGTACGATCTCCTGGACGTAAAGACGTCCCAAGCTCTCCACTAAGCCCTGCTCTCTGATGGGTAAGAAGTGCGCCGACTTGGTGAGTCGGTCGACAATCACCCAAATGGAGTCGTGACCTCTGGAAGTGCGTGGAAGTCCAGTCACGAAGTCTAAAGATATGTCATCCCACTTCCACTCCGGGACCTCCAAGGGCTGTACCAAGCCTGCTGGTACCTGATGCTCTGCCTTCACCTGCTGGCAGGTGAGGCATCGTGAAACGAACTCTGCCACAGCTTTCTTCATGCCCGGCCACCAGTGCTGTCGCCTGAGATCCTGGTACATCTTCGCCACTCCGGGATGCACCGCCAAGGGAGAAGTGTGAAACTCTCTCATCACCTCCTCTCGCAAAGCGACTGGTACGAAGGTACATCCTCTGAAATGGATGTCGTGCTCTGCTCCAAGGGAGAAGCCATCAGGCGCCTGACCCGAGGATATCAGTGCACGCCGGGTCTCACAGTCAGCGTCCCCACGCTGAGCCTCTCTGACCCGCTGTAGAAGTGGAGGAGAGACTGTGAGAGACTGAAGAAAGGCTGCTCCGTCTCTATCCACAAAGGATATCTGTAAGGAGGCTAGCTGCTCCGTCGCCTCCTCAAGTAGCTGAATGCCCGTCCTCCTGCTGAGGGCATCAGCTACCACGTTCCCCTTCCCAGGAGTATAGACTATCTCAAAGTCATAGTCCTGGAGGAACTCAAGCCATCTCCGCTGTCTCAGGTTCAGGTCCTTCTGAGAGAAGATATACCTGAGACTCTGGTGGTCAGAAAAGACTGTGAAGCGCTCGCCCATCAGATAGTGCCGCCAAGTCTTCAGAGCGAAGACCACTGCTGCTAACTCCAGGTCATGAGTGGCGTAGTTCTGCTCTTGCGGCCTCAACTGACGTGATCCGTAGGCGATCACAGCCCGCTCCTGCATCAGGACGCACCCGAGTCCAGTCCCTGATGCATCGCAGTAAACTACGTATCCAACTCCCTCCTCAGGCAACCTCAAGATAGGTGCGCTGGTCAACCTCTGCCTCAGCTCCTGGAAGCTCTGCTGACATCTGTCTGACCACACGAAGGGTTTCCCCTTCTTTGTCAAAGCTGAGAGTGGTGCCGCAACTCTGGAGAAGTCTGGCACGAATCTCCGATAGTATCCGGCTAGGCCCAAGAAGCTTCGCACCTCTGTCACGCTCTTGGGTGGCTCCCAAGCTAGCACTGCCTCAATCTTCGCGGGATCCACTGAAACTCCCGCCTCAGAGATGACGTGCCCCAAGAAATGGACCTCACGTAACCAGAACTGGCATTTTGAGAGCTTGCCATAAAGCTGGTGCTCTCGGAGTGTGTCTATCACAACTCGCAGGTGGTAGGCATGCTCCTCCTCAGTCGTCGAGTATACCAAAATGTCGTCAATGAAGACCACGACAAATCGGTCGAGGTATGGCTGGAAGATCCTGTTCATGAGGCTCATGAACACTGCTGGAGCATTGGTTACGCCGAACGGCATAACCAAGAACTCATAATGGCCATACCGACACCTGAAGGCCGTCTTCTGCACGTCCTCGTCTCGAACTCTGAGCTGATGATAGCCTGACCAGAGGTCTATCTTCGAGAACCACCGCGCTCCCTTGAGCTGATCGAAGAGGTCATCAATCCGTGGCAGCGGATACTTGTTCCTCACTGTCACCTGGTTCAGGCGACGATAGTCGACACATAGTCGCAAGCTCCCGTCCGCCTTCTTGGTGAACAAAATCGGGGAAGCCCAGGTTGAAACACTGGGTCGGATAAACCCCTTGCTCTGCAAGTCCTCCAACTGTACCCGCAGCTCCCGAAGCTCGGCGGGGGCCATCCGATATGCTGGAGTAGATATCGGGGCTGTCCCGGGGTACAAGTCGATGTAAAAGTCTACCTCTCTACGAGGAGGTAGCCCTGGAACGTCGTTGGGAAAGACGTCCACGTACTGGTCCACCACTGCAGGAAAAGCTGGACTCCGCACGTCCACTGCTCCTAGGATGAGGCTAGCCAACTGATGAGAGATGGGCTGCACTCTCCTCCGCGGAAGTCCATCCTGTGCTGCAAAGGTTCCCTTCTCGCCGGTGAAGGTAAACCTGCTCCCGTCGGTGCGAACACATCGCACCTTGCGCCTAAAACAGTCGATCTGGGCATGAACCGTGGATAGCCAATCCATGCCCAAGATGACGTCGTAAGGCCTCGACGCCGCTACAAGGAGATCCCAGCCGAAGCTCTCGCCTCCTAGAGTAAGCTCACACTGCCGGCACCAGTGCGTAATCGTCGAGTCTGCTCCCGTAGGAGTCTCTAGCCGTAAGGATCGAGCCAACGGCTCAGTCGGAATCTCCGAGCTCCGAACAAGGGCAGAGGCTATGAAAGAGTGACTCGTTCCTGTGTCTATAAGTACTGCAGCAAGGGTGGAATAGACACAGATCGTACCTCGAATCATCTCTGGCAAGTCGGGGTCGTAGGCCTCCACTGCCTGGAGCTGGGCATGTCCCTGCCCACCAGCTCCCTGTGGTCGAGGTGGCCCTCCTGGTGGTGGTGGGGGTAGAGCCTGGAAGCGTCGCCCACCACCCGCTGCTCGGCCAGCTCCTCTGCCTCGTCCGCCTCCTCCCTGCGGACCGCCACGGTTGACCCTCTGCCTCTGCCTGGGTGGCCCCTCCACCGTCTGCTGCTCCTCTGGTCGGCGCGTCGGGCAGTCACGAGCCATGTGACCCTGCCCGCCGCAGGAGTAGCACAGCCTGCCTCTCGGAAGGCTGACACTCCGCTGTGTGCCCCGCACCGCTGAGCCGGTGTCCTGAGGCCGTCTGCGTGGGGGTCTGGTCTGCCTGGACCCGAGAGTCATCCGTCGGCTACCTGCTGCCGAAGACTCAGCTACCTGCCGCCCTGCGCTAGGTCTCGCTGCTGAAGAAGGCTCTTCCAGGAAGCTCTCGATCAGGAGGGCTCGCTCCAGCACTCCCGCCTGGGTCGGAATGCTGAGGGAGATCAGCGACGCCCGAATCTCCTGTCGCAAGCCCTGCTCGAAGGTCCGGGCCCGGAAGAAGGGGTCCCGTACCATGTCGGTCGAGTAGCGAGATAGGTCAGTGAACCTCGCCGCGTACTGAGCGACCGTCATGCTGCCCTGGCGCAGCTGGAAAAGCTCCCGGATGCGCACCGCTCGGAGGGTGGCCGGGATGAACTCAGAGCGGAAGAGGCTCTCGAAGTCCGCCCAGAGCAAGGATGCCTCATCGTGAACCTGGAGCATCAGGCTCCACCATCGTCCTGCCGCCGCCTGCAGGAGGCTCGCTGCGAGAATCACCATGAGATCCGCTGGTGTCCTCACTAGCCTAAAGATCCGTACCACCGCCTCTAGCCAGTCCTCGGCGGCCTGGGGGTCCGCCTCACCGCGAAACCTGGGCGGTCGCTGGCTCTGAAACTCATGCAGTGCCCTGAGGCGACGTGCATCGTCAGCGTCTGGTACTGGCAGCATCGGTGGCTCGGCGGGTAAAGCTACCGCCGGTGCCACTGCTGGCAAAGGGCCCTGCACCGAGGCCTCGTCGCTCGGTGGGCTGTCGTCGCGCCCTACACTCGGAACCCTAGCTGGCTGTCGTCGCAGGGCCATCCTGAAAAGGAGAACAAGAGCACCACAGTCAGAACAGTATACCTGGTGAGCTGGCACAAGTAATCACAAGGAAAACTTGAGACTTTCATAAAGCAGATCAGTATACCCGGTGAGCTGGCACAAGTAATCACAAAGAAAACTTGAAACACACACGCAATCAATGTTTTCATGCATTAAGTCGGAAATCAGGGGTCAGGGTCCTGGTGTACGGATACGTCGGCCGCCGCACCAACACTGGGCTCCCTCAACTGATAACCACACTCAATACACTAAACACTATTGCTTCATATAGAAAGAAAGGATGATCAGAGTCTGCGGTAGAACCGAACGCTCTGATACCAATTTGTCACGACCCGTCCTCGGGGCCCGTGCCGTGACTACCCCAAGCCCGCCTTCCATAGGCCAGGGGCTGGCGACTAGCACCAAGGCGTAAAATCCCAGTAAACAGGGAAGGCATTGCCTTTATAAGTAACAACCACACAGAGTCAGCAAGCGGAAAGTAAAGTGCAGAAAAGTAAAGGGGGCCGGAAATACAAGCCCAACTGTAAAGTACAACTGAAAGGTAAAGTACAGCAACTGAAGAAAAGACGGCGGCCTCGTGTCGTCCACTGGCAATCCCACCTGAAGGGTGGGTACAGATAGCCTCCAGGCTCCTCGGGTCCCACGTCCGCTCCGAGCACGTCCCGCCCAGTGGTCCACCTCCAGGTACCGTCCTGCTCCACGCCCCAACCGTGATCAGCGCTGTCCGTCGTCTGCAACCAACACAACAAGGTGCGGGCATAGCCCGTGCAGGGGTGAGTACAAGCTACTCAGTAAGGACCCCGAGACCCCCGAAGGTCTCCCGAAATCCACAAAGGATATAGCACAAAAGAAAGATGCAATCACGAAGTAACATCTGACTCGACTTAGGTATATGCCCATACATATACCTAAGTCCCCAATTCCAGCTCTGCTCACGAGCTCAAGAACAACTCAATCCACAAAGGAAAGCAAGACTCAAATCCACAAGGAGAGTAAACAGTAAAATCCACATAGGATAGTTCAACACAATCCACAAAGGAGAGTAACATACGATTCAGCTCAACCAGGTATACTTTTTCAGATGACGTCAAAGATCATCACTGATCCATCTAAGTCGTCGGACCCACGAAGGATCGATAGGTACTAACCCCCGCAAAAGACCCACGTAGGATCGGGCTCACACAGAACCTGTAGGCAGTGGCTCACACAGAACCGGTAGTAAGGACCCACATAGGATCGGGCTCACACAGAACCTGTAGCACTGATCCACGTAGGATCGCTGAGTGCAGTAGTCGACGCAGTCCACTGAGGATCTCTGCTCTGTCGTCACCGCAGTCCACGAAGGATCTCTGCTCTGCCGTCGTCGCAGTCCACGGAGGATCTCTGCTCTGCCGTCGTCGCAGTCCACGGAGGATCTCTGCTCTGTCGTCGAAGTCACAGCCAGCGCTAGGGTTCCCGCACATAGCGAGCTCGTTTAGGAGGGTCCGCTCCACGAGCCGAGAGGCTGATACATCAACTGACACGTAGTCCGAAGTTGATGTATCCAAAAGTTCCGTATCGACAACAGGATCTCAACGCAACAGACGGCGCGTCAATCAGACGCCCAGTCTGAGAGTTATTGGCATTTTCGTCCCAGGGGCCCGGTTGGTTTTTAGGGAAAAACCAACCCGACCGTACTCCGCCTATATCCGATCCTCGGGCGGAGTATGCCAAAAGTTCCGTCTCACTTAGAGGAAACTACCACAGCTGACGGTACGTCGTTCGGACGTCCGTAGCTCAAGTTATGAGCGTTTCCGCTCCGAGGGCCCGGTTGGTTTCGTGTACGAACCAACCCGGCCGAACCCAAAGTCTTCCGAAACCTTGATTATAATATACCGAAACGACTGTCTCGATCCAAGGATCGCGTAGCCGCTGACGGTTCGTCAATCGGAGGTCCCAGGCCCAAGATATGGGCGAAAGACCGAAGAGGGCCCGAAACGGGGGTTCTGGGCCCGGGGCGACCCGGCCCGAACCCCCCCCCCCCCCTTGGGTCGGCCGAACCGGGTCGGCCCAAACCGGGTCGACCCGACCCGGTCCGACCTGGCGAGGCCGGGTCTGGTCCGGCCTGGGCGCGGCCCGGCCGACCGGACCGGCCGGCTCGGCTTCGGCCGAGCGGCCGAAGGAGCCGCCGCCGCGGGTTTGACCCGCGGCTTGAAGGAAACGCGGCCCGCGCGGGCCGCGTGCTGGTTGGCCGGACCGCGGACGCGGTCCGGCGGTTCGCCGCCGCCGCGGCTCGGCCGCAGCGGATCCCTTCGGCGGCGCGCCGGGCGCCGCCGCCTCCGGTCGCCGGCGTCCCGCGCCGCCGCTGCCTTCCGCGGGCCGCCAGAGTTGCTCCGGTGGCCCGTTTTGCCTCCCGTCTGCGCCGTTATTCCTCCCGGGACGCGTCCTTCACTGCGGAATCAACAATTGGCCCTTGCGTCGTGGTTTTTCCGTCACCCGCCAAATCCGCACAAAAGGAAGATCGGCGGAGGGTTGCCGGGTCTTGTTCGTTAGACCCGCACCCTCCGCGTTAGTCATAAACAACGGGAGAAACAAGAAACGACCAATCAACAATTTTAAATAAATTTAAAATTGTTCCGTGATCGGTTCCCTATTTTAAAAGAAATAAAATCACGGGAAAGGAAAATATTTCAAATCAACCCTTACTTTGTCGTCGTCGTCGGACGAGAGGTCGTCGCGGAATTGCTCGTCGCGGAAGAAGGAGAATCGTCGCGTCATCGCGGTATCCGGCGTCGCGTCGCCAATCTCCGGATCAAGAACAAACGGATTTAATTAATTAAATCTGTTGCCATGAATTTTTAAAAAAAAGAGAATTTAAACGATCTGATTCTCACCTTAGTTGCCGAACGAGGATCGGCTGTGGAAGAAGAGGCGTCGCCGAAGAACGTCGCGGGTAAAGCTCGTCGACGTCGCAGATCTCGGTGTGCGTCGTCGAATTTCGGTCGCCGGCGTTCTTCGCGTTCTTCGCGTTCTTCGCGTTCTTCGCGTTCTTCGCGGGGAGATGAAGAAACAAGATCCTCTCAAATCCTTTCAAAGGATTTTTAGGTTAGTCTTATTTTATAAACATGCCAACAAACGCAAAAGCGTAAGTAACGACCCATCAGTTCGTTGAATTAATTCAACGAGCGAAACAGCCCATTTAATTTACGAAAGAAACAGCCCATTTAATTCACTAAATAAACCGCCCAATTAAATGGTCTGTTATGAATTAAAGAAAACGCGTCGGTTGACTTTTCAGTTACTTTGACGGGTTTTTGCGGGTGCGTTACTTAGCGAAAGAAACGGCGGGGCTCGTGCGGGCCCCCACCGCACAAATATCCTACCAAGGGGTAGGATATTTCTGGATAGCATCCTATCCAGTTCAACTCAGTTCAAGCCGTCTTTAAGTGGCTTCAAGTGGCTTCCAAGCAGCTTAAGTGAAATAGAATAAAGTTGTCGCACAAACTTTATTTTATTTCTGACTTAAAGCCGCAAAATTTAAAAACCACGTCTGGGCAAACGCAACTCCGGAAGAGGCGTTTCTAAGCAAATACCGGCGCTGCGATTTCATCGGTGCCCTCAGAATTTGATTCCGGGCACCGGTTCAAAAGATAGAAAAACCCGCTCGTCCGTTCACTGAACGTACCCGAGCCAAACTTCTGAAATTGATTCCGGGCACACCGGGCCTCGGAATCAGGTGCCATCGGAAGCTGCGCTCTTGTAAAATTCCAAAGAAAATTAAGAAAAAAAATTCCTTGAAATTTGCGGGTCTTTACATGGCAGACTCATTTTAATATCTACGATATCAAGGTAAAACTCTATAGTTTAATCATATGAAATATATTTTCATTAATTTCATTAATTATTACTTTTTGTTTTTTCAGAAGAATTCTTTACTCATTGTAGTCAATTTGGATACTCCAAAGATTTATTATCTAGATTCAACGCATGAATATCCAAATAACCAACCACAAATGATGATGTTTTTCAATTTGTAATACACTTCATGCATCATTTTAAAACTAAACCTCAAGTTATAAATTTTATATTATGTTTTAATGAAAATTCTATTATGATAGGGTGGTGTTTAAATATCATAAAAATCAGGACATGAGGAAAATCCATGAATACAAGGATCTTATCAACTTCAACAAGCGGATAAGTATTAGGGTATTTATGATAATATTTCACTATCAATACAAATTTTAAATCAAATTACTTATTTTATTCAATATTTCTGTAGTGTATAAAACAAACAAATGTAAGTGATTATGGTTATTTTGTTTGAGATTTTATAAAATATATAGTATGTAATCAAACAAACTAGCATCCCCGAAGAGTCATTTTCAAAGATAAATAATATTTCATTTAAAATCATTATTAATCTATTGTTTATTTATATATTTTTAGTATTACCATGACTGTTGATAGTCCTCATATTCAAAAGAAGAAATATATTTGTTTATAAATGAATGGGTATCATGCCTAGTGTTTGAATGCATGAAAACATCATGAAATTGTGACTACCTATTACTTATTTAGTTGATTTTCTTATCATTTTATCTACTTTTGTAGTTAATTTCCTTATAATGTTTTCTTGATACTTTAATAAAATGATCCATAAGTCAGTTGTGATATATAGGAATCAACCACACATCAATCTAGTACACAGTGTGTCTGGCATGACTGAAAGTGTGCGTTTTCAATTTAAAATTGATATTTTAGTTGAAAAAAAACGTCACATACTCAAAACTAAAAAAATGCATTCTGATTGATTTAATCATATAGAAAAAATATTCATAAGTCATATGTGGAATGTAGGAATTATTCTCACCTCAATCCGATGCACAGTGTGTCCAATATGACTCAAAGTTTATGTTTTTATTTTAAAATTTAATTTTATTTCAAAACACATGTCATGTACTCAAATCCAAGAAAACACATTTGTATTGTTTTGAAACTTTATTACAATGACCCATAAGTCCTTTTTTATATGTAGGAATCAGTCACACCTCAATCCAACATACGGTGTGACCGGTATGACTCCATGTGAGTATAATTATTTAAAATTGAAATTTTATTAAGAAAGACATGTGACATACTCAAAACCATGAAAATGCATTCAGATTTCTTTAATACTTTAGGAAAACAATACATATGTCATTTTTAATGTGTATGAATCAGCTGCACCTCAATCAGATACATGGTGTGCCTCATATGACACAAAATGTCTATTCTTAGTTTAAAATTAACATTTTATTAATGTATTGTATCATATTAAATGTTTAATTTATTTCTTTATAGTATTGCTGAAATAAAAAATATTTTCATAAATAGGTGGATTATTTAGCTAAAGTTGGGGTGGTTTGTTTAAAAACTGATACCATGATTGAGATTTTTGAAAGGGGTTGGGTGTCAAATATAACGAAACCATTGATATTTTTGATTTTTTTTGATAAATTGTACTTTCAAATGTAATTTTACCAAAAAAATGTTTGGAATGTATCTAATATAGTTTTTTAATTAAATTATTAATTTTTCATATCTTGTATTTTCTGGTGTTGATGTATTTGATTCTTGTATTTGTTGTTGTAGTGTTTGGTAATTTCAACATCACACTGTAGTAGTATGACCTTTATCAGTGTTGTTTCTAGGGCTAATAAAGGCCACTCTTTATCAAATATTTTTTAGAACACATAAAGGGGAGACTTTTAAAGGTGTTTAGGAAAAAATGATTTTTTAGATCTATTAAAGGAATCTTCAATAGTTTTCTTTATAATAATCAGTGGCATTGAACTTCAAGTATCCTACTGTTCGGGTAACCTCCTCCTCCTTCACACAGATAGACAGGTGAGAGAAACATTATGCACATGATGTTTGTTGAATGGTCTTTGCACAAAATTAGTTTATTGTGTTGTCTTCAAGTAGATGTAGTGATGTACATAATCATTGTTGGGGGAGATTATCAATCTCAGAATGAAAAACGCTTGCAAAACAATTTGTAAGAAACATAATGAAATATGGAATTTATATAATGTAGAAAAAATAAATCAACACATAGGATTTTTAACATCGAAAACCCCTCCAATGGGAAAGATTAAAAAACCATTGAAGAATTACAAAATATCCATTATAAATGAGAGTACAAAATCCAAGTAATTCCCAAAATTGAATTATAAAGGAGATCATAGAAACACCTATATGAAAACCACATCCCGATACACCTATGTCTTCTCTATGAAAGTTATCTTCCCAATGCCATGCCTAAAAGATTCATCTGTGAAAAAACATCACCCTTTCATCAACAAAACGCCACTACCTTGGGGATAAAATTTGAACATGCTTCAGCCTCACATCGTCTTGCAACACCCAAATTATTTCAATCTCTCATGCTCTCACCATCGTGATGTACTACAGATCATCAACCAGGACATGTCTCTTGATCACTACAATCAAGAATACTATAGATATATGACACTATTCATTGATCACATTGTTTCTACTTTTCACCTACTCAATTTTGATATGTTTCACGTGCTACCACAAATGTGGTATCGCATCTCATCATAGATCCATTGTTGATTACTTGTTCACCATTGATGAAGACCAACACATGTTATTGAAAATGTGATGGCCCCTTTCCTCTTGATCTCTATGGACTATATCTTGAGAATCTCTCTCTCTCTCTCTATTAACCACCAGTTTCGTCATCTTTTTAAGCCTTCACAACTTCCTTTTTGAAATAAAAATAAGATATAGAATATTATATCATAAATTTCCACATCACTATGTATTTTCCATGTTAAGAATCAAACACATATATAATATAAATATATATAATTTATATATCTTCTCATGAGAAACACATTTTGTCTTATCTACGTGATAGGATAAAAGATATATCATACTCAAAAACTGTCAGATCAAAAATTTGAAAACACCAACAGGATGAATCCTATATATCTGCCCCTTCAGCTCAGCAACAAAAATACCACCTATAAACTCAATTTGATCAAAAACATGTTGGAATCGTACCAACCATCATTATCTCCAAAAAAATGATGACGCCTTATTGCAACTCTATCATAAACCTAACACCTCTCCCTTAAAAATAAATCCAAACATAAAAGTGTTCATCATATCTAAATCTACATAGCCCTATGAAGCAAGACTGAAACTAGTAATAATTTTCTCCCCCATAATCATGATTTCTACATAATATGGAGCATCTATAGGAAAACATTTCTACCCCTACTCAAAATCTTGAGCAACTAGCACATCACCACGATCTTCAGTTTTCATTCATTCTTCACTAGTTTCACATTTGGAAGAGAAGAATTAGGTGTATGACCTGAAACACCTATCTCAACCTTCCTTGCTTTCCAAGCCCTATATTACCTCATGTGACATCGATCCTCTTAAAAACATCCAAAATTATCACTAAAAATTGCAATCTCGAACCATCACCTTTGATGCCACTTATTGGGGGAGAATCCCAATCTCAGGATGAAAAATGATTGAAAAACAAATTATGAGAAACCTGATGATATATGGAAGTGATATAAAGCATAAAAAATCATCATGTATGATTTTTAACATGGAATAGACCTTTGATATAGTGGATTAAAAAACCATGGGACAATTACATAATATCCATTATGAATCAAAGAGTAAAAAGTCCAAGTAATCCCCAAACTTGAATTACAAATTAGAGTGAAAAACATGTGTGAAAACTACAGACTGATACACCTCTACCTTCTCTATGAAAATCATATTTTCAATGCCATGCTTGAAAGATCCATCTATAACAAAATTTCACCATTATGTCGATGAAACACCACTACCTCAAAGATAAAATATTAACATGCATCAGTCTCGCAATGTCTTGTGATACCCAATATATTTCTCTCTCTCTCCCTCTCTCTTTCATGATCCCACAACTGGGACACACCCACTTTGATGGTGTAAGGTTCTTGATGTAAATTTCCCTCGAGGATTTCACTAAGATTTGGGGATAATAGAACACCAATTTCTGACTACCCTACATCATTGATGTTGTAAAAAAATATCTAAAGAAATTCTTAGATTGAAGAAGAATTAACCCATAAGAGATCTCATCATCATATATTTAGAAATCTAAATCAGTGTGACTTACAACAGTTTGATCTCACCATTTTGGTCAAATAACACCTTGGTTCGTCAAAAATGAGACAACTACTGGTCACTTCATGGCTTGAACATTCTTGTAATAATTCCCACATTTCTAATGTGGGATTTCTATTTTTAATCCACCTCATCAATCCAATCAAATGCTGTTTTGACTAATAAAAAAACTCTATTATTTTTAATAAATATTTTTGAATAATATGATAACATCTTCTTCACGAAATCTACTAAGATCATCTCCAACACAACGAAAAAAATGCTATTTTAGCATGAATCCAATCTCCAACCAAGCGTTATTCATAGTGAAATAGTGGAAAAATGCTACAGTACATCGCCACATTTGGTGATGCACTGTAGCGACACTATCATAATTTTTTTAATTAAATTAATTTCATCAATATAATAAATGGTTTATATTTATTTTTTAAACATTAAAATTGGATATATTCAAGGAATATTATATGTAGAGTTGAAAATGAAGTAAATGGGTTGGAGTGTATTTCATTGTTCAAACTACATTTTGAAGTAACCTTACTTCAAAATTGAGTAATGGGTAGGAGTTTCCCTAACGTGGTGTCAACATTTAGCAAACGAAACCCAATTTACTCTTCTCTTATTCTTCATATTGACTTTGTTTAATGTTCTGACTCGTATTCGTGCACTTATCTTCTACATGAACTTCCCCATTCAAAAAAATCTGGAACTACTGACTAATTCGTAAATTCCTGACATGAAGCTCATTTCCATAGCGCTTCACAAATGCTGCTGCATGGATTTAACCTTCTTGGGATCATGGTTCCTCATTTGACTATTGATAAATGTGATGTCTTCCATTCTTGAATTTTTAAAACCTAGTGTCGAGGTAAGAGATAACCCATGCGTCGTCGTTTCGATCTGGTATCACGTAATGAATTGTACACCCAATAAAATGATCTCATATAAAAAATAGACCTCTGGAATGCTCTTCTTAATAATACTCAACGAGGTATCACATTGCTACCTAGGTCTATAATTATTAATTGATATGTTATAATTACTATTTAGGAAATTAATAGAAATATAAATAAATAAAAATACAACAATCGTCCTTAATTAATACAAAAATAGAATATTCTATTAAAATTAATATAAAAAATTAAATTCCATTAAATTAAAAATTGTATACTGTAATTAAAATATAAATATTTTATTTTATTTTATTCTTAAACAAACCAAGGTTAGAGCCAAGGTGTAAAACCCCTTTTGAAGGCAATGAAAAAATACTCACCAAGGAAAAATAAAAAGAAGAAATAAATCATTTCCTATTTTTTCTTCTACAACCCATATTTCTTTGGTTTCCTCTATTGTGTGGGTATTAGGCTCATCTCAAAATTTTGGATTTTGGCCTCAATTCATAGTCTTCATCAGATGATGTATCATAACTCTCTATCGGAATGGACCATACCCAGTGTTTCCATGATAAATTGAAGATATATCCAACTCTGAGTTGGACTAGCTATTGTCATCAATGTTGGATGATATGAATTTAAATACTTCCATATAGTCGTTATAGCTAAAATATTCAAGATCAATTTTTGCATAAATGAACTCAACCCGAGTCAAACCAATCAGCTAAAACATCATTGAGACCCTTAGGGAACCTCTCATGCTCGCTGATGGTTTGATGGTTGTGTTTTTCCACATCAATAGTGTTTCCGAAGCTTTCTCCCGGGTGCATGCAACTGTCACGCAGAGGACGCACTGCTGTTACCCCACATTCCCGCTTTCCAAAGGCGGGCGACATCTGCTCTTTATTTAGGGATGTCTTCTCTTTGATCATAATGGGATGTTGGGATGGCAGTTCTTCATTCCGTGGATTCCTCCTTGGAACTCGTCACTTAGTCCGAGTCTCCCCCATAGATTTAAGACATAGTCCATGAAACTCTCCCTGATGCCATATCTTCATGGACTCCAGTTAATTACGCTGCTTCTATCAAGACCTTTCAAGGAGTTCGATCAGGGATGAAACCGTTGGTTAGGAGAGTAGTCATGTTAGGGCATCACTGGCATGTCTTGATGCTGAGGATTGACATATCTGTCTTTTGTCCCTTATCATAGGGATTCTCGAGTGTGCAGAACCCCGATGAATCCCACATCAAATGCAGTGAATTTAATGCCATAGGCTTGTATCAAAGGTTTTCCTCAGCTTACCATGTTTATCATAGGGTATGCCGCAAGTTTAACGTCCAGTGGAGACAGAACAGACTGATCAAAACACTAGCTAGAGTATATCATATTAAAGGACCCCCTAGAGTGAACACCGATGTTGGGGCCAGCACATGGGCGGCTTCCCAAATACTGGGGAGTGGAATTAAATGGCATGATCTCACAGGGATGTGGCGGCCCGAGTAAGAATCGGGAGGGACGATGGATTGGGGCTTCAGCCTCAGAGAGACTTCCTACGTACCCCCGTGGCAGGGAATCAAAGTCCGCATAGTTCAGTGAGACCATGGGACACCTGAAGAGGTGACCCATGAGAATGGATGTATGTATGGTACCCAGAAGAAGTGGAACCTCTGTGTTAGGGCATGAGATTCAAGAGACGCATGGGCTCGAGGGAGAGGTCAAGATGAGACATGGGTGTTGGGCTTGAACCTCGTGAAGGTTTCCTATGTATCCCAGTGGTGGGGAATAAAATACCATGTAGTTCAGATGGAGAATACAGTTTAACATTGTAAGAACCCGGTTCTTATTTTTGAGGTACGGGTTTCTTCTTTTTCCTTTTCCTTAAGTGTTTTTGAGAAAATATGGAAAATGGGGAAAAATCCAAAATTTTGGTATTACACGCCGTGTACTTTTCCACATGACGTGTACTTTTGGCCATGTGGGATGGGTAAATGGGGCATGTAGCCTTGTCGGTGATGAGGGGTGTAGGAACAGACTACATATCTTGTAGTGGTACCTTACACGCCGTGTAGTCAGTCGGCAGGCTTAAACAGTAAGGCGGTGGAATCGCCGCCAGCTGGGCGGCAGTACACACCATGTACTCGGGAGTACATGTCGTGTACTCATGTCGACGGATGAATAGTGTGGCGGTGCCGCCAAAGAAACAGTTAAATGAAAGAAGTACAGGCCATGTACTCAGAAGTACACGCCGTGTACTTTGTTTTTTTGGCTTAAAATAGGCAGTAGCCACCTAATTTGGCAGAGGAGATACATGAGCCGATTTGGAGCCGGAGGAGGAGGCCAGACCATTGAAGATCCACCGGGTGTTTTTCTGGAATCGGTTTCCGCCTCGGACAATCCCGTTGGAATCACATGGGTAAGGGCTTCCACCTCCTTGGATGGTTCTTACCAATTCATCTTCTAACCAATGTTATTTACGTTTGTTTGGAATTTTTTCTTCATTAGAACTATTCCGTTATTGGGGGTTTCTGGAGTCGGTGTTCATGTATAACGATCGTTGGCGTATAAGGTAGGTGGTTTGGTGTAAATTTCCAACTGTCGTGCGTTTTTGTGCATTTTCGTACCACAAACCCATGTTGGGGTGTCATGTGGCTGAGTCTGTTTCTATATTTAATTGCTAGAATTGAATAGGTGATTAAATAGTGATAATAAAATGCTGGTTGGGGTCGTTGCTTGGATCCGGAACCACCCAGGGGGTGTGTTTCACTGTTTAGCCGTTCAGCCAGGATACCCAAGGGTATGCCTTTAATGTAGTAATTGTAGAATTTCCTTGAGAGGAATTGCTTTTTTACTGCATTTTGATTAGTTGGGAATGGCCCAGTTACCTGTTTAGCCTGAGGGCGTTGTTGTGATTAGCCTATGGGCATTGTACCATTTAGCCTGTGGGCAGTAGTTATTTCGGCCTGAGGGAAACTTCTTCCGTGCCTGTGGGAAGCTGATTTTGTGCCTGTGGGAGACACTACCTACGCTTGAGGGAAAAATTTGTTATCCCTGAGGGCCGATTATTGTGTTGGATACTCGTTAACGAGGGTAGGAGTTTACGTATCTGAGGACACTAGTTGTATACTTATAAATTCACTGTGGTGATTTCTTATATTAAATGGATTAAATGAATATAAAAATGGAAGTATAACTGGTAGTTGTTAATTTTGAGTACTTCTTACTTTTTGCATTTTACCACTGCACACTACTGTTGCATGTTAGCACGCAGTTGGGCACAGACCTTTGGTGGGTGCCTACTGATATATATTTCTCACACCCTTTTTGGGTCACACTTTTCGGCCCAAACAGATTACATTGCTACAGGTGTAGATAGGAGAAAGAGTCCCTATACAGGTACTTGAATGTTGCAGAGGAGTAAGAGGGCATGGGACCGATCCTAGGCTCGTGATTCCGTTGCCAGCTATTTTACTTTGTTTTGCTGTACTCTGTAATTGTTTTACTCTATTGATGTATAACATGTTTTGGATGTTTTCTTAGAACTTGAAACATGTAGCATCATCATTTTTCTACTATTGGTTATATCCACTGTTGTAGTTTATTTTAGTTGTGTATGTTTTACTTCTTCCGTTTTTGTTGTATGTTTTATTTAAATTTCATTGTCCTACACTTTGACAAATGAGGGCATAGTTTCCCCACTATCAGACCTGGGCCCTCGCTGCTAATCGGCAGCCTCTGGCGTTTGGGGAAATGTGCTTGAGGTCTTGTGGCAAACCGGCTTCGGGGCACCCGTTGAGTGACACCTGGGGACCGGGACGTTACAAACATCATGTGGGATGGGTATGGGGATTACACTCTGAGGCGGACAATGGTATTGGAAAACCGACGTGAATGGGGTCGGAATGGCCGGGTGGTGGGGCCTGAACCTCATGGAGGCTTCCTAGGTACCATGCCTTAGCAAGGATCAATGTCCCCATAGTTCGGGGAGGATTGGGGCTTGCACTCTGAGGCGGCCCAAGGTGGTGGGTCTTGATCCTCATGGAGGATTCCTATGTACCACGCCTTAGCATGGATCAATGTTCCCGTAGTTCGGGATGAATTGGGGATTACACTCTAAGGCAGCCCAAGGTGGTGGGGCATGAACATCATGGAGGCTTTCTACGTACCATTCTTTAGCATGGATCAAAGTCCTCGTAGTTCGGGTGTATAGTTTAACATCATGCGAGATGATGGTTCTTGGCAGTTTAGCGTCCTGTAGCTCGGACGAGGGAATTTGGGGCTTACACTACGAGGCGGCTCGAGGAGTACTAAGGTGAAGGGCCTTGGGAATTGCATGCAACACCTGAGGATTGTGAAAAATAAGCGGGGAAAGTGTGAAAACTCTCTGGTTGGTGCGAAATCGGTGATGCCTACGCGGAATTGGGGGCAGAGGTTTTGCGCGCGACTGGGAGGATTGCGCGTAAGGAATACGAATTGCACACGGGTGGTAGAGGCCACGAACAAGGACAGGGGTGCACACAAAGGAAGTGTTTGCACATAACTGGCCGGCCTGCGTGCATTGGAAGGAATTGTGTGCAAGGAGAAGACCTTGAAGGGGTTGGAATTCAGTCTATGCCAAAGGGGATCTTGCGTGAAGGCGGACCCCAGGGCGACTGGGCGTGAAAAGAACTATACCTGAAGGCCATATTGCACGCGCGTGGAATGCTGATTATGCGCACAAGAGCCGGTTCGGATACATCATCCCCAAAAAGTAAGGGGTTATCCTTCTATTTATAGGCATCGGGCGGCGTGGAATCCTGGTACTTTTTGCGCGTCCCATATTTTTTCGCGCACTTCACCCTTTTTTCACGAATCACCTCTTGGCCCTACGGGCCGGGTCTCTAGGTCCGAATATGACTTCTCTTTTTCATTTCAAAATATCCTTCAACAGTTAATAAATTTTCAACATCTAAAAATTCCCCACTCAGAATTGGATTGGTTTGGGGTCACAATGATCTGATTCTGAGGGAAACGCCGAAGTGCAGGGCTTTTTGGGTCCCTTGCGTGCAAAAATCCAATGCGGCACGCAAAACGCATCCAGACGCGGGATCTGTTTTTTATGCGGGCGCATGAACTTGTCTTAGCCTATAAAAGCTGTCGCGGGTCCCATTCTCCGTATGATGGTTCTCGCACAATAATCATTGAGATCTCAAGTGCGGAATTGCTTCTACGCCTACGCGTAAAACCGCCTCGGCAGCACGTAATTTCACTGAGTTTTGGCAGTATTTTACGCGAAAACCCGGTTTTTTTTGTGTTGCGGCCTGAAATTCCACACCAACTGCTGATTTTACATGCCGGACTCTCAGATTTCACACCAAACTCCAAGATTTCGTGCAACACTCTCGAAACACATGGTCGGAAGAAGATGGCCGCAAACCGGGTTGATGAGGGGGAAGTCACTACTCGCATAGCTGAAATGGCTGTGAACCCAGAGGTTTATGACGCAAAGATTGTTTTCACCAATAACCACACCCTCTTCAACATGATAACCCCCTCCCAGAAAGAGTACACCATGTCTGACAATCTGCCGCTGTGGGACTTCGGCATTCTGGAGGAGGTTCCCCTGCTAGGTTTCAAGGTTCATACACTGCAGCCATGGGTGTCCCGCGAAGAGGACCTTCCTCAATACAATGTCACCAATAATGGTCATCCTTCCAGATAAACCAAGCCTATGGATTTATACATCCTTAACCCTAGGACCATGACCATTTTTGGGGGTTACCCTGTTGCGGAGAGTTCCTCGGCCCTCTATGTATGCACTTTCCGTCAGAGCATCACTGACGAGACCAAAGGTTTGCCGTAGTACTGGGACCTATGGTCCGGAGGCAAATTCACCAGCGAGTGGGACTGGGCGTATTGGTTTCACCATACGTGCGACCAATTTGGGGTCGAGCTATGCCACATAGGTCTATTTTAAGCGGTGTGGACATCGCAGTTCCATTTCTACCACCAACCTGAGCTCGGGCCGGAGCTGTTCACACGGTGGTCCCCCGACACCAACCCTTTCCATCTTCACTATGGGGAAGTCGGCATCAGTCTCTAGGACATCCACTACATCGGAGGAATCCCATTGGATGGTCATCAATATGATGAATTCCTCCCGCCGATGAACATCTGGGGTGACAGGTCTCGAACCCCCATTCTGATGTGGCATCTCCTGGAGCTAGCCAAGGAGAAGTTGGGAGTCAAGGACTTACTGAAGGACACCATCTACAAGGACTGGTTCAGCCTATTCCTAGAGAAGGATCCCAAGGTCAAGATTCCAGGGTGGGGGAAATAGTGTCCAACTACGGTTCAAATAAGCAAGAGCGGGTCATACTGGAGGATCCTAGAGGCGGGGAAATTGCAATCATGGGGCTACAGAATAAATGAGGCCCGAGACCCGAATGTCTGGTACGCCGGATTCCTCACCACATTCCTGAGAGGATGGCTCTTTTCGGTGAGGGACTCAATGATGGGTGTCTGTCCAGCGACCCTGGTGATGGCGGTCATCATGGCTGCCAACAAGAGGTTGAACCTGGGGGTCCCCATGCTGGCTCGGCTGTACGCCATCTTGGGATGCATCTCAAGAGGGGGATCACCTAGGAGAGTATGCGTCCCCTTCCATATCTTCCATGGATGGGTTGTGGATCACAGTGGTGGATACACTTTCCTGAATGCCATCCGTCTTTTGGGTAATGGCAAGTGACTGTCTCTGCTGAATATTGTTGGGGTCATTCCGATGACGCTCAATGAGGAGGGAGTACAGATCAAGATTGGTAATCATGACAACTTCACCTTCAGCTCATTCCCCACACAAACTGGTCAGCTTATAGATGATGGGCAAGGCTCACTGGAGCATAATGAGTACTTCCAAAGCATCAGAGGCGAGGTACATGTGGCCCGAATTGACGGGAAGATTTTCTGTGAGCCTTATGTTTCATACAAGTTCACCAGGAAGTTCAGATTCCTCCAGCGAATACCGAAGAGATTATTCACAGATTTCCAAGAGAAGAGGCATCCATGTGTTCTTCGTCAGCTATGGATGATGTTTAGGACTTACAGCTCTAGCGACATAATCACTTTTTCCTTCCACCGGAGTCAATGTTGGCCTCTCGACTGAGTATGCTGAACATTGGGACATATCATACCCTGAGGGGCTTCTGCAAAAGTGATTTCGGCAATCAAAGTCACCAGTGTAGAACCTCAGCGGCTAGAGCGCGGGCAGGGTGCTTCTAGAGGAGGAGGATTAGAAGCGCCTCAGGCAATGAGGCCTGCACAGGCCGGAACCTCAACAGCGGGGGCGTCGCAAGGCGTGGTCGCGCCCTCATTGCCTGGAAGAGGAGGGTACCATGGAGTGGCCAGATAACATCATGGGAATCAAATAAGATACCCGCTCTAACCTTCCCATGATTCGGTATTCCATGTGCTATGGTCGTCTTGGATATCCCTGCGGCAGTCAATGAGTACTGAATTGCTCTGAAAAAAGATAGTGCGGTTCGGGATCCGGTTGCCAGAATTCAGGCTCATTTGGATTTCCGACAGAGTTAAAATCCATCGAAGACATGCATATCTGATGACCATGGACATGTACGCATGCCAATGGGGTCGTCATGTGGAGCCACCTCTCTTGGCGAATGTGCTACTCGACCAAAAGCATGAACCGGAAAGGATTCCATTTGGGGATGATGACAGTGATGAGTCATAGGGAAAAGAAACAGGAGAGGATGTAGAAGGAGAATGGGAAGGTGAAGGAGAATGAAAATGGGAGCCCGAAGGTGAAGGGTCGTAGTGGGCGTCCCACCAAGGGAGTCTCTGAGAGGGCGGTGAGATCCTCAGATTCGATATGGATCTAACCGAGCTACTCGAGGTATGCTTTGACCCTTATCTTCTCCAATATTCTCTTTCATTTTCAATTCTTAACCCATCTTACTTATCATACGCAGGAGCACATCGATGCTAATCAAGCATCTCTAGTTGAAGGAGGGGAGGAAGCGTCAATAGGGAAAGGCGGGGCACCGATGCTCGTTATCGAGCTGACAAGTGCTAAGGGATCCCCCGCCACGACAGCTCCTGTAGCAGCCATTGCACTAGAGGTTGATTCCTTCAGTTCCTGTATGTTCCTTGCCTCCTTGCCATGACATTGGTAATTACTATTGGAGGACTCAACTGATCAGGGTGATCCTTGTCTATACAGTGATCACGACATTGGATGCTCATCGGGCTGTTGATCTCGGACCATCCGCGAGCGTGTCGATGGAAAACATACTACCCCACCAAGAACATGCCTCCCAAACTGAGTTGGCTCCGGAAATTGGTTAGAAGGGGGTGGTGGAAACATGTGGCGCTGTTGTCGAGGCAAGGCCAGAAGTCGATAACGGTGCCACCAGGATCAAGGGGAGAGAATAAGGTCATCCAGACGTTGAGGAGCCTATTCCCCTGGAAGTAATCTTTGAGGAAGACCCTACCACTAGCCTGTTGGATGTCTTCCCTGTCTATCGGCCTACTGATCTCAAATAAATTGACGATTTAGATTTAGAGGCGGCCGAGGAGAGTCGGATGACACGATGAAAGGGTGGAAGTGCATCCGGCATTTTCTCAATCATCCCCAGGAATAATGGATGAAGCAGATGGGGTCACTCCACACCTGGATGTGCTTCCTATGTGCGGGAGGGGTAGATGATCAACTCCTTCATCTGACGGTCCATGATTACATGGCCTAGAATATGCGTGAGATAAGCCGACGCGCCGACGTCATCCGGTGCCAGGAGGAGTCAGGGAGTACCCGAGCATTTCCGAGGGCGGAGAAAAAGGTCCAACGCCTCGAGGAACAGGTGAATGAGTAGAAGATATTCATATCAAACTTCTCTGAGCTCATGGAGAAGTTGAGGGCCCAGATGTCAGATGCTCAAGATCAACTCATAGAATCAAGTCTCCAGATAACCGAGCTCCAAGCTGAATAGGTGCGGGCACGGGCCAGGGTCAGTGAACTGTGCCCTGTGGCCGCTGATGAAGAAAGGTTCCTCAGAGGATGAGAGGCAGTCCTGGGGGACACCAATGAAAAGGTGGCGGCATTGGAGAGATCTATTAAAGAAGTCGACCCTTAGGGGACCTATTCTGGACAAACCCATAAACTCATCATTCTTTACTACTTCTTGTTCTTTTGAACTCTATGTATGAGAAAATTCTTCTACTTGCCCATTTTCATAACATACTTTCAACTTTGGTTTAACATGATCAACCATAATCCCGTAATAAATAGCAATCCATCCCTAATCTCACGTGGGGTGTGAGAAACATAGGAGGCTTGTACTATCACTTCGTTTGATCGTGGTAGCATCAACCAAGATTTAGGCATTCAAAATTTCAACCCGAATTTCTGATGAGAAGAGGGAGACACATCCAGAGGATGAGGACCTCAGACCAATCGATGTATCGTCTTCTCAATGTGCTCTAGCGCACGAGCGGGGAAATTCCAGGGGCATTGGAATCAGTAAGAACATGGGGAAATGAAAAATGTGAATCAAGTTACCCAAATTCAGAATACTATGGGAGGGACATGACAATGAAGGAAGATTGTTGACTGTGTTTGAAACACAACATCCTTATAGCATTATCCTGGAATGGGGACAACAAAGAAGGGCCGACCACTGACCATGTTCACGACGCGAGGCCTAAATCAAATATTGTCGATTAGTCTTCCATAAAATTGGACCAGGACAGCAGGCGGACCATAGGTCAAGCATCCATACTATTAGGGGGTCCCTCCAAACCTGATCAGTCTTCCAGAACGTTGGCCGAGGACAGCTGGAGGACGATGGGTCGAGCATCCATACTGTTAGGGGGTCCCTTCAAACGTGATCAGTCATCCGGAACGTTGGACCAGGATAGCAGGCCGACCATTGGTCGAGCATCCAGACTATTAGGGGGTCCTGTCAAACATGAAAGATGATGAAGATCCGAATAATGGGCATGCAATGTGTGGAAGGTGAAGTGGTGGTTTGTTCGCATAGAATCCAACACTCCCAAGATTACGCCACCATGGTAAAGGCACATTAGGCAGATGCATTAACATGATCATGGATCATCCCTACCTTTAGACAAGACCTCTCTGGAGGGGTAACTGTAGCTTCACAATGTCATTATAGGGCATCCTAAACATTCTAAAGGAAAATGATGCAGTTACACAACTCCCCGAGAAGTCAGGCCATGGGGCCAATATCATGGGGGGTGGAATTGGTGATTCCTGGGGAGGACCCGAGACAAAATGCATGGGCGTTCCTATATATCTCATAAGGATTAGAATCAAGCTGCACGTAGTTCTAGAAAGGGTCTAAGTTTAAGGTATTAGAACTCAGACCAGGGGGAGTGGTAAAAAATGTAGGAGAAACATGGTAAGGTGATTACAAAACCTGGTGTGAATGAGGAAATAAGTCATATATACTGTTTGTTCCCTAGGGAAGTTTTCCGGTCAATGGACCGAACCCGAAAGTTAAGCTGGGCCCATGAGGAAGTGCCCGGGCGCTCCAATGTATCTCATGAGGAAGATAATTAAGCCACACGTAGTTCTTGGAGAGGGTGGTATGGCACGATAAGGTGCTAGTGAAAAGAATGAAAGGGTAATGTGGGTCAAGCCCTCGCACAAAAAGATGTGACATTTGATGTATCTTATTTTTCCTTCAAGGTGAATGGTTTTTCTTTTGTGGAGCGACCGACCTAGGATAGAAACTCCTGGAATCGCCATAATAATCAATCCATATACATGCATTGACAAATGGTATGGTAAATGACCGATACAAAATGTGATGTCCTCTGTGATGAGGTCATCACAATGCAGTGTCATTTTTCATCGTGTTTCCGGGATGATATTGTCAAAGTTTAGGGTCATGTGACTGGACCCACCATCATAGATTAAGTTCATATGGCTTGGACCTGGGGGAATTCGCACGACGTGATAAAACATACTCAACATGAATGTGGATGAGATCTAGATCATCATCATGCACACCTCTGGGAGTGGAGCCTCGAGCCAAGAGGTCGGTGAGGGTCAGATGATAAGGGCAGGAGAAACTAGTTCCCAGCTGAGCCAGACCTATAACCATGATGTCTGGGTGATCCTATGTATCCCATGGGGATGAGGATCAATCTGCACATAGCCCTTAATGGATATCTTAGTTTATGGTCTTAGAGATCAGACCGTGGGAGCCCCGAAGGACGCTGTATTGCAGCTTTGTCCCCTTGACGTGCGAAGTTGCACTGAGGTATAGTGCCAAGAGTGTCGAGATTTTACCTGGACATGATGGGGTGGAACACAATGTGAATCATGCAACCAATATTCAAGGCCTGGAGGGGCTGGTGTGATGATGAAGGATTACTGCTGACCATGTTCGCAACACAGTATCATGTCGCTTTTTCCAGAAATGGGGACAAACAAATGAGCATCGACCACTAACCATGTTCACAACGAGGGATTTGTATCAATTTGTAGTCTGAAACACTCAGGGGAGTTTTCCTGTAATGGTAGGAGATCCCTTAGGCGTGGTATCCATGCCATTTTTGGGGTCCCTTCGGGTGTGAAAGATAACAGGGGCCCAAATGAAGGGGAACACAAAGCTTGACAAGTGAAAAGAACTTTCCTAAGTTGAATCTAGCACTCCTGGTCCTAGAACAGAGTACTCTGAACACATCGGAGAACCACGGCAAGGGGATGAGGAACTCAACTTGAGAGCGGCCGAGTGATGACGGATTCCCGATAGAAGGGGGGTTATGGCGCCAAAAACCCTGTACCACACCTATATATCACCCTCATAAAGAGGGACAGGCCAATGCGCCTAGGTGACCGGGAGATCGTAGAATCTCTACGAGATGGGGATGGACTCGAAATCTAAATGTTCAGGTGGCCCTACGTATCCCATAAGGATGGGAATCAAGCCACACATAGTTCTTGAATAAACAGTTTAACGTCATGTGGGATGACATACAGTTTCGCATCAAGTGGACAAGCGTGCAGTTTTGGGTCGTGCGGGACCATAGGCCAGTTTAAGGTCATGGGGTACTACAGTGGCCCAAACATAGGACCAAATGCATTTTATGGTCTTGAAAGACCAGCATGCAGTTTAGGTTCATGCAGGATTGTTGTGTCGTTTAGGGTCATGCATGACCGTAGGCCAGTTTAAGGTCATGGGGGACCACAGGGGCCCTAACGTAGGACCCAATTCAGCTTAAGGTCTTGTAGGACCATCATGAGGTTTGGGGTCATGTGGGACCGTAGGCCGGTTTATGGTCATGGGGGACCGTAGGACACTTTATGGTCATGGGGGACCGTAGGCTAGTTTAAGGTCTTGGGGGACCATGGGGATTTGGAAAAGTATTTCTTGAAGAATTTGGCATTGGTGGGAGGAGCTATGCGCTCACCATCCATGGTCACCAGGGAGTATGCTCTATTGGGATAAACCTTATGAAAAATGAAAGGTCCTTCCCACTTGGGCTTCAACTTTGGTGGTTTCCTACTGGGGATTATTGGTGCCTTGAGGGATAATACCAAATCGCCTTGCAGGAAAGAGCAGAGGCAAACCTTCTTATTGAAAGATTGAGCCATCATGCTCTGATGTCTTTCTAGGTTGTGTGGGGAACGAAGCATGTTCTCGTCCAGTTCTTCCATTTCATCTAGACGGATCTCAGCCACTCTATCCGGCGCTTGATGGTCATAGACCGCTGTGTGCAATGAGGGAAACTGAATCTCGATGGGCATGACAACCTCGGTCCCATACACTATGGAATATGGGGTCACCTAGGTGGAATTACATGTCGTTGTTTGATAAGCACAGAGGGAGTTGAGGAGCTTATCTGGACAACTCTTCTTGTTCTGACCATCAATTTTTTGCAGAATGTTAGAGAGGGTTTTGTTAAATGCCTGAATCTATCCATTTTCTTGCGCGTGATAGCGGGTGGTATAGTTGGAGCGAATTTTGTACTCAGAATACAATTTCTTCAGCTCGACTGCTCAAAATTTGGTGCTGTTATCGGTGAGTATAGCGTGAGGTACTCCAAATTGATAAATGATATTGGAACTCATGATGTTGACGATAGAACGTGACTTGACTTCCTTGAGAAGAATTGCCTCTGGCCACCTGGAAAAGAAATCAGTAGTGGTCATAATGAATCGACATTGGAGAGCTATTGCCGGTGGGTATGGTCCCACGACATCTAACCACCAAACTGAAAAGGGCCAAGAGTACTTGGTGGTTTGGATAAGCTCTAGTGGATGATACAGAATGTTAGCATGAACCAGGCATGCATGGAACCTCTTGGAGAACTCGACACAGTCGTGGATCATGGAGGGCCAAAAATAACCTAATCTCTGAATCTGGTGAGATAGTTTTGGCCCAGCCTGGTGGTCACCACACGAACCGTCATGAACATCTTTCATGACCTATAGAATCTTGAATCATTGGATGCAATGGAGGAGAACACCATTGAAAACTGCTCTTATTGAGAATCTGCTCAAGACTGAGACCACTCTGGAGGGTAAACTGCAGTGTGCGGCATCAGATTCGCTCGCGTTCGGCCCGATCATCCTGGAGGCAACCATTTTGGATATACTCGACAAAAGGGGCCCTCTAGTCTAGCGTAGATTCAATTAATGAATCTGAAGATCCTATCAGTACCGACATGGAGGACCCGGTGGTAATATGGCTTACTCGCAGATCATCCTACTTCTCTAGGGTGACGGGAGAAACGACTCTCCGGTGCCCCACATGGATAATCAGATCATCCTTTTCGGGCTCTGCAAGGGATGTGGCCAGGCTGGCCAAAGCATCTGCTCGACCGTTCTGTGACCGAGGGACCTGGATAACCTCTGGAAGAGAAGGGAACTAGGACATCAGCTGGAGAGTGCATTCTAACAACGATATGAGATCTGGATTCCTGACAACATAGTCTCCATTGACCTACTTAATAACTGGCTCGGTGTCCCCTTTCACATGAAAATGGGGAACGTCAATCTCAAGGGCCAACTCAAGACCAGTAATAAGGGCCCGATACTCTTCCTCGTTGTTAGTGAAACCTTCTGATAATAGGAATGAGTAAGGCAGGATGGCTTGGGCCGTAGTGATAAATATGATACCCAGACCTACTCTTTTGAGCCTAGGATCATTGAGCCTCCTACCGGTGGGGCTCTGAGAGGCACCATCGAAGTGCATTTGACAACATGGGATGACCTTATTGACTGAGAGTATTGCCTCATCAAGAAAATCCAAGTCCAAGGACTGGTTCTCAGAGGTTGGATGGGCAACTAGGAAGTCTGCCAATGCATGTCCCTTGATAGCCTTCTGGGGGATGAACCTGATGTCGAACTGTTAGAGGATTACCTCCCACCACGCTAGTCGGCCAGTCAATATGGGGCGAATCAAAATGTACTTCAGCGGGTCCACTCGAAACACTAGTTGTACCTCGTGGTGCTGTAGGTAATTCCGCATCTTATGAACAAAAAATACAAGAACAAGGAAGCTCTTCTCTATGACGGAGTATCTGGATTCCGTATCGAGGAGCATGCGGCTGAGGTATTAGAGGTTGTTCTCTTTCCCCTCATTATTATTCTGGGTGAGAAGGGAACTGAGGGACCATTCTAGGGTGGTGACATAGAGAATCAGCGGCTTCCTGGAGATGGGTGGCATCATGACCGGAGGCTGAAGCAGATACTTCTTGATTTCCTCAAATGCATTCTGGCACTATTTGTCCCACTCATAAGCAGTGATCTTCTTCATGAGCAAGGAAAAGGGCTTACACTTACCAGCCAGATTCACAATGAATCGGCGTATGTAGGCTAAGTGGCCGTGGAGACCTCGAAGCTCCCGATTATTTCTCGGGGGAGGCATCTGGATGATGGCCATGATCATCACCAGGTCAATCTCGATTCCTCGGTACCAGAAGACAAATCCAAGAAACCTCCCTGAAGTGACCCCAAAATCACAATTTAATGGGTTCATCTTCAGGTGGTGGTAACAGAGGAAACCAAACACTTTCTCAATGTCCTTGAGATGGTTCTAGTGCTGGAAAGATTTGACTACCAGGTCATCCACATAACACTCCACCAATGTTCCTAGGATTGGATTCAATATACGAGGCATAGCCCGCTGATAGGTGGAACCTCCATTCTTCATGCCATAGGGTATAACCTGGTACCAGAAAGTACATTGTAGTGCTCTGAAAGAAGTAGACTCCTCATCCTCGGGGTCCATCTGGATCTCATTATATCCAGAGTAACCATCCATGAAGGAGAGGGCCTGGAACACGTCCATAGCTTTGATTAACAATTCTTTCACCGGAAGGGGAAAATCATCCTTCAGACAATGGTAGTTGAGATCTCGGATGTCGGTAGAGACTCTGATCTTCCCTTTCTTCTTCCTAAATAGCACGATGTTGGCTAACCTCCTGGGGTACGAGACCTCCTTGATAAATTTGGCTCTAATGAGATTGTAAACTTCGGCCTTGACCATGTCACAGTGAGACAGATGCATATTTCTGTGAGGCTGCTTGATTCCGCGATGATTCTCCGGAAGACCAAGAGGGTGGAAGGATATCTAAGGATCTAGTCCTGGCATCTCATCGTAACTCCAGGAAAATACATCACGATGTTGTTTAAGGAACTCTCCGTACCACTGCTCCTCCTCAGTGGACATAGCAGCACTGATCAACGTGGGTCTCGGGTCTGTCTCGCTACTAAGGTTCACCTGTACCAGTTCATTAGCTGTGGCTGAGACTCCTTCCTCAAAGACAGGGGGAGCGTCCTTTATATCATCTTCTCCACTTATAGAGGGATCCCTTGTGGGGTGCTTCTTCTGAGCTACCAAAATTTAATGGGAGGCTGCTACCAGCTTGTGCGGCCGTGGTCATTGCATCGGGGCACTCCGTCGCTGCCGAGACCATGTCTATGAGGGCTGCCGACCCGATCTCATCTAGTCTCCATCCCAAGGGGCGATGCTTGATAATATCAAAGAAATAGTGGCGTGTCGGCTGGAGCCGACTTATTCATGCCTAGAAAAATAGACTAGTATGACGTACTGTTGTTTCCATGAGCTGGACGTCTTGATATCTGAAGGGAGTGGGAGGCTCTGGGATCACTGGGGCCTGGTTCGTATAAGAATATGAAGTGATCCTCTGACGCCGCCTGTATTTAGGAACATGGTTCCCTCCTATCCCAGAAATGACAACACACTTCCCCATATCAGGGGTCGTGGCCTCCAACCGATGGATCGGGAAGACGTAGGCATCATTCAGGCCTGCCCAAGGGTTGTTCATAGTGGCGAAGAGCTCAACATTGCTTTCCTAGACTACTTTATCCTTGCTCTTGAAATAACGAGCATCCATTTTTCGGGCCACAAATGAGGCGAATGTCGATGCATCACCTTAGAGTATGCCTACTTGACCATTAAGGGAGTACTTGAGGCATTGGTGATATGACGAGGGGATCGCCACATGCAGGTGGAGCTATGGCCTTCCTATTAGTGTATTATACGCGGTGTCCTTGGAGATAACCATGAACTCGGTGCTACTAATTAGGCCACTGAACCGGGTCTTCAGACGGATCTTGCCGGCCGGGTTCTTCTATGTATGGTCATATCCCTAGATCCTTAAATCGGAGGGAGTCAGGTCATCCTCAGATAGCCCTAGTTTCCACAGTGTCCGTGTTGGGATAAGTTTGATCCCAGAGCTGGTGTCAACGAGACAGCAGAGGACCTCCACGCCATTGAATTGGTCGGTGATATACATCGGGCAAATGTTTCCCTATACGAGACAACATTAATATTCTCTAGATAATGAAATTATGGCCTATAATATGGAATACTCAACTGTTTCAGCATGGAAGGATTCCACAGCTACTACCTCTGTCTCAAACTGGAGGGGGCTCCTTAAAGCCTCAGTGAGTGCTTCGCGCATATCTGGTGATAGGAGAATGGATTCAAGGATGGAAAGCCTCGATGGGATGCTGATGATATTATTGAGAACATCATACTTCTAGACCATGCACAATATTCTACTCACTGGAGGACACTCTATGATTGGAGGCACGGAGGGCCCTACCGGTGGGACTGGAGGCTGACAGGTGCTGGGTATATCCCGCTGCTCACTAGTTGAAGCCCAGAGGGTAGCTGCTAGATGAGGACCGGGTGACTGAGATCGGCCTGCAGTGGGGCGGAGGTAGTTGCGACACAGCTCTAGTTGTTCTGCTTGATCCAGTAGCACAAATGGTAGCGGAGACGGGCCTGTCGACCCCGGATGAAGAGGATACATTTGTTGAGTTTTGTGCTGGACCTGCTGTCTGGTCTCAGTGGCATGCACGACCTGGTTGGAGGTTCCAACTTACGTGCCCTGATGACCCATATGTCATGGATTCACTGACGTTGGAATCCGCTGGGGACATTGGGGAGGTTCGCCTGGCGCTCCCCCTCGTCGGGAGTCATATAAGGATTTACCAACTCGACGGTATTAATTGAAGCATACCCTTGGATATCACTTGACGAATCATCCACCACTGGGCAGATTCTGGGGGGGGGGGATTACCATCTCACGGGGCATGAAGTCACCCATAGTGTGGGACGAAAATGACATTGGCAGGGCACATTGCTTTTTCTTGCGCCACCAATGCCTTCTCTTCTTGGAAGAGGCCGGCTGGGATGATGATCTAGAAGTGGTGGCCATAGCTTCTGAGGGATCCGGCTGATTTAGGCATGCCTGATTGATTCCATGGGTGAGGGCGACCTTCTTGCAAGCCATCCATTCATTATGCTTCTGGGACCCGCGATCAGAAACCTACTGCCACTCACATTCGCTGTCGCTACTACTATCTGATCTCCCAAAGACACCAGGCACTTGTGCCAAGGCTGGTCATAACCTGACTATGTTATTGGTAATATGGTCTTGGAGCCATTCCTTGACCACATAGCATTGCTTGATGGTGTTTCATAGGATCCAGTGATAAGGTCATTAGTTGGGGTGATCAGTGAGATGTGCCTCTTCTGGCTTACGGCACTCAGGCAGTCGTACGATTCTTTTCTCTAAGGTGCTGCGTAAGTAATCGGGGACCTGAGCCTCATTGAAAAAGTAGGTCTGATTCCTTCTGTCCAGAAAGGGTGCTCTAGGAGCCTGACCCTGATGGGGGGGCCGGAGGGGCCTTCTGAAGAGGTGGAACTTGGTTATCTCGCCTAGGTGGTTGCGGCGCGTTACGCGGGGGCGCCTGTCGATTCCGAGGTGGGCGTTGCTAGGCTAGAAGCTACGCCCGTGGTGTCGGACCTCTACGGGGATATGGAGCTAGCTCCACCGGTAGCAATTCTAGCTTCCTGGGGGCCTCTATCTAGGCCACCGCGGCGGGCTCGGCTCTGACAACCCTCCTTGCTGAGATTACAAGAGGCATCGGGCGTGCCTGACTAGCCTGTTGCAGGGATTCTTCAAGGTGCTAAGCCTTATTCGAGAAGTCTTGGAACCCTCTGGGATAGTTCTGAGTGATCAGGGAGGGAACCAGTTCCATCTTGACATTCCCCACGCACATAGTCAGTAATTTCTCTAGAGTTAGTGGCATATCAAAGGAGTATGTGAGCCCCTTCCACCGGGTAACGAAGTCCACGACTCGCTCATCGGTCCTTTGCTTGCACCTGAAGAGGTCGGCGATGTTCCTATTCTGGGTGGTAGAGCTTAACTGATAAAGGAACATCCTGTGAAGGTCCTTCCAGCTGGTCACGGATCCAATGGGGAGCTGGTTGTACCAAACGAATGTCGGCCCCTCCAGTGTCTGAACAATGCAGTGGAGCTTGGTGGCCTCCTACTATGTTGGGGTCCCTAACATATGCCCACACCTTGTGTTAAAGTGGGCCAAGTTCTGTGGTGGGTCCCCCGTCTCATTAAAAGTGGAGAAAGTGGGATTCCCAAATCCCAAGGGTGTTGGTATGTTATCCACCCATGCCGGGTATGGCTTCCCATTAGGTGGGATAGCCACCAGTCGCATTTCCAGAGCCTCGAGGTGGGCGAAGAGCGCTGCCATTGGATCTTCTGAATGTAGGTCCCTATCCTGATGAAGATCCCTAACCCCAAGCGCATTGTCGGGATCTTCAATGTGATGGAAAAGCTCAGTGGCTCATGGAGTGGCTGGAGGAGTGACCCTTGGGGCGGCCAGAGGAGCCGGAGTGGGGTTCCTTGGATTGTCGCACCGATCAGGAGGGTTTGGCGAGACATACCACACCTTTTTTCCATGAGCTTTGGTTTCCACTATGTTAGTGAATACGACATGATCAGGGTTGACTGGGAGAATCTCACTAAGGGGAAGTCGTTCCTGCCCCTACTTCCACAACCTTGGATCATCGTAATCTACAATGCGTTCAGCCAGAAGATCATTGACTATCATCTTCTACTCATCAAACTGCTGGTGTAGCATGGCCTCCTTGAGATCTTCCTCTGTCTTCTGCACTAGGGAAGACAGTTCAGAAAGCTTGAAAGCTCCAACATTATATTTTCCCTTGCTGACATTCTAGCTTAGTATCAATGCCTCAGTGGGTGGAGTGAGACCAATGAGGTTCCTCTGCTAGAAAGTAATCCTCCCTGATGGGTCCAGCAGTGGGGGAACATCCTCAGGTAGGAGGTTCCCATCGAGATGTTCCAGCTCGTTTCCCCCTACTGAAAGATTGGTTATGTTGACTTCCACTCTCCTTGGGCGCATGTCCTCACTATTGCCAAGCGATTCGGCCTGCCGGTGAATCACACTGAAGAGGAGGGAAGCATACTTCCCCCATCCATGAACTTGCACGTGGGAGGTATCCACCTCAATAACTTTTATGAGTACATGGAAACTTTGAAAGCATTGTTATTGGAGGGCCCTGTGGTGGCCATGTAACTTAGGGTGCCAGACTGCGGGGAGCATGGCTAGGTCAACCAGGCAGAATTCTTCACTGATGTCTTCAAGGTGCTCTTGGCTCCCGGGATAATTCACAAGACGGTGGCAAAGACAGAAGTGAGTCACCCAGAGGGTCTGGCAAAAACATTCAAAATCTTCTGGGGTGAGCAATTATGGCGTATCAAAATTTGAACCTGCGACCATCCAAAACTTCTCGGGGAAGTGGCCCACTGTGAGGATAGTCCAGAACCTCCTCGGCTCAGATCCATGTTATGGACCTTGATTTCCCCACTCATCAACTGAGGGTGGTTGAGGAACTGGCAGTGGCGTCGAGGTAGGCCGTTGGGCCTGTGGGCTGATCGGTGGAGAATATGGCGAGCAGGCTGATTGACTGCTGAATCTTGGAATGTCTTCTAAGGGTTGCAAAAACCTGGCCACCATGTCACAATAAGTTGAACCGGTGACCAGGGCTCCTCACGTAGCATCAATATCCGCCGAGGGTGGACCATACCACAACTCTTCCACCATTGATGGTGGTGACTATGTGGCCGGTCCCTGGGGACACGCTAGGTTCTCATACTCTAGGATATACCTTCGGAGAGAGGAAGGGATCCTTTGGACCTCGCATTCGGGGAGTAAAAGGCTAATGTGCCATGTCCTTGCCCAATCCCTTGACTCGGAGGACTGACGAGAGGGATCCAGTGCCGAGTCGTACTCCACCTCAGAGTCTGAGAAGTGGACTGGTCTAATTCCTGTCGGGCCTTCCCCAGAATTCCTCTTACTGCGGTGGCGACCCGCCTTCCTGCCCCTGAGTGGCTCCTCGAGGCAGGGCTGATTTCTAGCATGGGGTCCTCTGGCCGCACTGGTGCTGGGGCGGAGAGGTTCTGTACCGGAGAAATCCAGGGTGTGAGGAGCACTGGGATAGATATCGAAAGGGACAGGGGGAGGACCTCAGTTCTGGACATTGGTGAAGTGGGGTTGGCCTCCACCTCTCTGATTGCTGGGGTGAGGATGACCTGCACTGATTGGCATAGGGACATGGGGAGGACCTCTATATTGGTGAGTAACTATACATGCAACATCTCTATACTCACGGTTCGCGGTAGGGGGAGTGACCTCGTACCCAGTGTAGTGAGCACTGGAAAGACCTCCACATGGAGTGTTGTTGTCACATGAAAGACACTTACATGGGATAAAGGTGGTGCAGGGAAGTCCTCCAAGACGAGGTTGGAAGCAGGGAAAGCCCTCACCTTCTGAAACGGTGGCTTGGAGTAGGCCTTCACACTGGATGACACTTCTGTGGATTGGTCTGCAGTGGCCATCGCCTGGGTCGACGATCGGGAGAGTCGACCAAACCTGCTCGTGGGGCTGTTGGGGCCTCGATCTGGGTCGAGCTCATAGTTACCCCTAATCAACATGTGAAGGGAGTTGGTGATAGGAGTCAGCAGTGTCCGGGACCACAGTGGTCACCGATGCTGACGCCCCATAGCGAGCATCCTCTTTCGCTCATGCCCGATGCTAGCGTCGGGTTATATGGACTAGAGCTGGTGGTACGGGTGCATGGATTACCTGCTCCTCGGCTCGGGGAACCAGGGGGTGGCACTGACGTGACCTGGAGGGGGCCCTCAATGGGAGCCCTTGAGGCGGGACTCTGATCAGGACAGACCAGATATCCCCTGCCTCGTCGGTAGAGGGGAGGGACCTATCAAGGCATTCCGGGGACAAGTTTCCAAAATGATTGAATGTTGGGGTGGGGAGCAGTGGATCGTTGCGCGACCCTCAGGGGAGGCATTGACAGTGAGGCACACCGGCCTCAAGATCCAAACGGGCCATGTCCCTGGTGATGATGACCCCTCCTCCTTATACATGCATACAAGGTCATTAATTTCCCTTCATTGGATAATCTCTAATGGGGAGAGGGGTCATGGGTGCCCATCTGTTGTGGCGATCGAAGCTGTCATGGAAGAGGTAGGATTGCGAGGGGTAGTCGCGTCGATATTGCCCCTGCCCCTGCGTCAGTGGGCAGGTGAACGAGCTCCAGATGCAACAACTTGATTCCTGAAAGCTGGGTGATGAACTCATTAATACTTCTAGGAAAAAAAATTGACAACCAGTGCCCCATCGCCATTCCGTCTTCCATGGTTGGCAAGATGGATCCACACTGACAACGTCGTAGAACGGAATGCTCAACATCCTGACTATCCCAACTTCTGGTGAGTTTCTCTTCAGGCATTTTTTGTGGGACCTAATACAGGATGATGGGGTTAAATGACATGATTATCCACTGATGCCCTAAACGATACTAGGATCCATGCTAAGGAGAAGCCCTTCACATCGGGTTCACCAATTTCTGTTTCTGACACCTTCACCGGGGTGCACGCATCCTTCATGCAGAGGACGCGTTGTAGTTACCCCGCATTCACGCTTTCCAAAGGCGGTCGGCAACCAATCCTTATTCAGGGACGTCTTCTCCTTGATCGAAACGGGATGATGGGATGTCAGTTCTTCCTTCCATGGATTCCTCCTCGGAACTCTTCACCTAGTCCGGGACTCCCTCATAGATTTAAGACATAGTTCGTGATACTCTTCTCAGTGCCATAACTTCATGGACACCAGTTAATTATGCCACTTCTGTCAGGACCTTCCAAAGAGTCCAGTCAGGGAACAATCCTTTGGTTTGGAGAGTACTCACGTTGGGGCATCACTGGCATGTCTTGACGCTGGGGACTATCATGTCTGTCTTCTATCCTTTATCATAGGTCTTATTGAGGGCACGAAATCTCAAGGCATCCCACATCGAACACAGGGAGTTGTATGCCATAGGCATGTATCTGAGGGTTTCCTCAGCTTCTCGTGTTTAACACAGGGTATGTCGTAAGTTTAACATCTAGCGGAGATGGATCAGATTGATCAGACCACTAGATAGAGTGGATCAGATTGAATAACCACTTGGAGGGAACCCTGATGTTGGGGCCAGCACGTGGGTGGCTTCCCAAATACTGTGGAGGGTAATGAAATGAAATTTTCTCACCAGGATGTGGCGGCCCGAGTAAGAATCAAGATGAACGATGGAATAGGGCTTGAGCCTGAGAGAGGCTTCCTACGTACCCCCATGGCGGGGAATCAAAGTCCACATAGTTCGATGAGATGATGGGACACCTGATGAGGCGACCTGTGGGAATGGATGCATGGATGGGACCCAGAAGAAGTGGAACCTCTAGGTTAGGGAATGAGCTTCCTGAAACATGTGGACCTGAGGGAGTGGTTAAGATGAGACATGGGTGTTGGGCTTGAACCTCGTTAAGGTTTCCTACGTATCCCCATGGCGGGTAATCAAAGACCATGTAGTTATGATGAAGAATACAGTTTAATGTCATGCAGGATGGGTATGGGGCTTACACTCTAAGGTGGCCCATGGTATTGGTGAACCGACGTGAATGGGGTCAGAACGACCAGGTTGTGGTTTCTTGAACCTCGTGGAGGCTGCCTACGTACCATGCCTTAGCACGGATCAATGTCCCCGTAGTTCCGAAGGGATTGTGGATTACACTCTGAGGCGGGCGCAAAGTTGTAGAGCTTGAACCTCGTGGAGGCTTCCTATGTACCATGGCTTATCACGGATCAAAGTCCCCAAAGTTTGGGGTGGATTGGGGATGACACTCTGAGGCAGCCCAAGGTGGTGGAGCTTGAACCTCATGGAGGCTACCTACATACCATGCCTTAGCACAGATCAAAGTCTCCATAGTTTAGGTGTACAGTTTAACGTCATGTGGGATAATGGGTGCTTGGTAGTTTAACATTTTGTAGCCCAGAAGAGGGAATTTGGGGCTTACACTCTGAGGTGGCCTGAGGTCTGTCATGGTCGGTGCTCACTCTAAGCTCATGGGAGTCATTCTCAGTGTGAGAAACAAGAGATAGTAGAGACCTGACGATCACATCGCGAAGGGTGCGTTTGTGGGAGATGAGGATGGTTATACGCATTGAGCGGCACATGGTACCATGAAATACTCCAGAATGGAGGCCCATTGGAGACAAAGTATAGCGGGAGAGGGATTTGGAACCCATGATGAGAGGAGGAGCTCTGTTTCCTATCACTTCCTCCGCTTGCCTTGGGGATCGAAGATGAAAGTAGGGAGTACCGTTCCCCACCATGCCCTTGGCTAGCCTTGGTGCCGAGGGAGTGGGGAGGAACAGGGGTGCTCCCTCCTGCATGAAAGGCTAGGGGATTAAACAAGGCCGGCTGCCCTTCCCCATGGAAAAACACCACTCCAACAAGGAGGATACCACCCCCTGTGAGGGATGATCCCATACCCGTGAAGACGAGTGGGCGTGGAGAATGTCCGAGGAGGGGTGACCCTACGTGCGGGGCATGGGGCCAGGTCACAGTTTAACATCATGTGTTGAGGACAATGTTCTTGGTAGTTTAACGTCTTGTAGCTCGGATGAGGTGGGTTCGCTCTGCCCCCTAGGACTTACATTACTGGTACCCTCTTCCCCTTGTGTAAGGGAACACATCGGGAAGGACATAGTGAGGGGGTATCGCGGAGTGAACCATCGAAGGGTCCATGATAGTCTGGCTATGCAAAGAAGAAATATTTGTTAGTGTGCCTATGCGAAGAAGCATTAGGCGAACCAACGGAACATGAATAATTGTACAAGGGACTTTAAAGTTACTTTGTATAAGCCTAAAAGGTCGTACGAGAAAACCATGCATGATGTGGATGCCCGGGGTGCACAATACACCTGCGAATGGCACCCAAAAGATGGGCATCGGGCGCTCGTGCAAGGGGGGTTCCCGGGGATCACCAAGGTGATGGGACCATGGAATTGCGCGCAACAGTTGAGGATTGGGAAAAATAAGGGGGGACGACGTGAAAAACCTCAGGTTGGCATGAAATCGGTGATTCCTGTGCAGAATTGAGGGAATAGGTTTTGTGTGGGACTAGGAGGATTGCACGCAAGGAGTACGAATTGAGTGCGGGTTGCAGAGGCCGCACACAAGGACAGGGGTGCGCTAAAAGGAAGGGATTGAACATAATTGGTTGGAAAGTTAAAAATGGAAGGAATTGTTTGCAATGTGAAGACCCTAAGGGGTTGGAATTTAGTCTAATCCAAAGGGGATATCGCATGAAGGAAGACCCCATGGAGACTGGGCGCGAAAAGAACTATACCTGAAGGCCATATTGAACGCGCGTGGAATGCCGATTATGCGCACGAGTGCCGGTTCAGATTCTTCATCCTTGAAAAGGAATGGGGTATCCTTCTATTTATAGGCATCCGGAGGCGCAGAATTCAGGCCTATGTGAAATAATTGTTCGATGGAGTTGGCGGTGCGAAATATCAACCGGGCGGGGCGCGAGCGCGAAATTATTTCATGCCTGCACAGGGGACTCTTCGTGAATCCATGTACTTTCCGTGCGGCACATATTTCTATGATCACTTCACCCTTTTTTCGCGCATCACCTCCGGGCCCTCCGGCCGGGTCTCCAGGTCCGAATACGACTTCTCTTTGTCATTTCGAAACATACTTCAACACTTATGCAATTTTCTGTGTCTATACATATCCTTACCAAAAATAACAAAAAATACCTTCACTGAATCAGAAAGGTGGGGGGGAGTCCACCCATAACCCTCCTCAGCAATATCCATATTTCTCTCCATAATATGTCTTGGGGAACCCACCGTCTGACAAGGTATATCTCTTGAGGAAGACTGCTTTCCATTCCGCACACAAAACTCATCCCCAATTGGAAACTCTAATGGGAGGGGAGCTGCGTGTTTAACTTATGAAAAAACATCCATATCAGGTGAGGATGGTGTGGATTTTTTAGAGATAACCAATGAATATCTCTCATCATCCACGATCTTATTTTTCCCTTTTTCTAGTGCTGACTTAAAAGATGGAACCTGCATAATGCTTACATTGGCCCCATTTTCAAGACCGTACTGGGAGATCCCTCCTTGGGGTTAAACACCTAGAAATCCTTGTCCATTATGTCCCAACCTATCAGAAGCATCCTTCACCTTTTGAAGACAAGGAGTTTCATCACCCAGCTTTGTTCCTGCTATAGTCACAGCCTTAGTAAAACAAGTGAAACCCATGTTATGCCCACAGTAGAAAACAACACATCAAAAGAAATAAGGGTGTCAAAGTTACCAGGCCCCTATGCCCCTGAACATTGCCCAGTCTAACTAGGTGAAGCAATGGGGGCGCTGAATAAAGAGCCATCTCTCTCAGAATCTTGTCCAATAGGATCCATATCCCTTTGGGTTCCTGGTTCGTCTAAAACAACAGGCAAAGCCACGTGTTCATTTTCAACGGCAGTAAGGTCCTACTGACCTTGTTTCGCACATGGTGCAGAGCCTGAATTAGTTTCCTTTGCACCCAGATGGTCATCTGCCGCATTGTCCACTCCTTCAGGATTTCTAGTAGGATGATCCTTGATCTTGTTATGATAATTCACAGAACCATTCCCCTTCACAGATCATAATTCACAAATGCACTACTTGAGACAGTCCTCTCTCTTATGACCAATAAACTGAAACTGTAAGCAGAATAGAGGCATGTACTCAAAGATAATTTTCATATAAAAATACCCATCATCAATAGAGAGAACCAATTTTTCGATCAGAGTAGAACTTAAATCCACTTAAAAAAATTACCTAGAAAAATAGCCAAATTTGGCATCCTCCGTAGCCTTGTCAATCTTGATGGGGACTCTGATAATCGAAGCAATGTGATAAATGATCCTTGGGTGCCATTAAACCCAATTCAATCGAAATACATGAGCCCAACCTTGAGTACGAGTGTTATTAATAGCAAAAGGATTAAAGTGGGGGGGGGGGGAATCCCCATATAACTAAAAATAAAATTCCCTAAATAATGTGTGGGAAAATAATTTCCCAAAGTAAGGTGAGGCTTGGGGTGGAACTCGTAGGAGGGTGAGCACCTAATAAAAAGGTTCCTTCTTTACAAATGTGTTAAGGAAGGAGCCTAACAAGAAGGTTCCTTCTTCAAATCACATCCATGGAAGGGCCTAACAAGAAAGCGACTTCTTCAAAGGTATTGTAAAGAAGGATCATTCCTAGAAGGTTCCTTCTTTAAAATATATTTGAAGAAGAAACTCTCTGAAGAGGTTCCTTCTTGAAAGAGTTGTTTAAGAAGGCAGTCTTTGAAACAGCACCTTTCCTATAACAAAAAAAAATTATTTTAAATATTACTTTAATATATTTAAAAATTTTATTTATTGTTTTGTTGTTTATATATATATATATAACAAAAAAAATTAGCCAAATTTTTCTTGCTATTTAATATCCAACAGTACTGCCATTACATCACTCTAGATTCTGACAGAAACCCTCACCCAGGACTCCCTTTTATAAGTGGGCTTGCTCTGGAAATCATTCCGCATTTTTGATGATGGATTCAGGTTCTCCTTTTCCTGCGCAGTACACTCTGCATTTCTGAAGTGGGATGTAGAAATGTTTCAAGTATTTGAATTTGAAAGACTATAAAATATAAATTATAAGACCAATATAAATTAAATTTAAAACGTGAATTAAAAATATAATAAATAGTGAAAAATAAAATGATTTTCATAAAAAAAATGTCGACTAAATATAATTTATATGCTTTCAAAACCACCCACTTGAAACTTAATAATGCTTCAAGTACGTGAATTTGAAAGACTATAAAATATACAATATTAGACCAATATAAATGAAACATAAAAAATGGATTAAACATATGATAAATAGTCAAATATAAAAAAAATTCTTAAAAAATGTCGATTAAATATAATTTATAAACATTCAAAACCACCAAATTGAAACTTAAAAATGTTTCAAGCATGAGACTTTGAAAGACTATAAAATATAAACTATAAGACCAATATAAATGAATCTTAAAACATGTATTAAATATAAAAAATATAGTCCAAAATAAAAAGAATTTCATAATAAATGTCAATGAGAAATAATTTATAAGCTTTCAAAGCCACCAACTGGAAACTTAAAAATGCTTCAAGTACGTGACTTTGAAAGAATATAAATTATAAATTATAAGACCAATATAAATAAAACTCAAAACATGGATTAAACATATAGTAAATAGTCGAAAATAAATAAATAATAATAATAAAGGTCGATTAAATATAATTTATAAACTTTCAAAAGCACTCACTTAGAACTTATAGTGTTTTAAATGCGTGGCTTTGAAGGACTATAAAATATAAATTATATGACTAATCTAAATGAAACATAAAACATAGATTAAACATATAAGAAATAGTTGAAAATAAAAATAATTTCATTGAAAATGATGATTAAATATAATTTATAAGCTTTCAAAACCACCTACAGAAACTTACAAATGATTCAGGTACGTGGCTTCGAAAGACTATAAAATATAAACTATTAGACGAATATATATGAAATTTAAAACATGTATTAAACATATAAAAAATAGTAAATAATAAATTAGTTAATTAGTAATATAGTTATTAATTATATAATTATTAATTAGTTAATTAGTAATATAATTATTAATTATTAATAATTAATAATTAATTATATAATTAATTAGTTAATTTGTAATATTAGTATAAATTATAAAATAATTAGTTAGTAATAATTTAATTAATTATATAATTACTTATATTATAAATTAACTAATTAACTAGTTAATAATTATATTAATGAGTAAATAATTATATTAATTAGTTAATAATTATATTAATTATTTCATAATTATATTTATTAGTTCATAGTTATATTAATTAGTTATATTAATTATTTCAGAATTATCTTAATTAGTTTATAATTATATTAATAACTTAATAGTTATATTAATAAGTTAATAATTATATTAATCAGTTAATAATTATATTAATTAGTTAATAAATATATTAATCAGTTAATAATTATATTAATTTTTTATATAAATTAGTTAATTATTTTATTAATTTGATAATAATTATATTATTTAGTTAATAATTATATTAATTATATGAATTAGTTAATAATTATATAAATAGTTATATTAAAATTTTAATAATTATTAAATGATTAATATAATAATTAACTAATTAATATATTTATTAACTGATTAATATAATAATTATATGAATTACTTAATTAATTATATTAATTAATTAATATTTATATTATTTTGTTAATAATCATATTAAGTACTTAATAATTATACTAATTAGTTAAAAATAATATTAATTAGTTTATTATTATATTATTTAGTTATATTTATTAGTTATTAATTATATTAATTAGTTAATAATTATATTATTATTCTGGTTTTTTTAAATGATTAATAAGTGTACTACAAATTGCTAATAATAAAATTATTATGAAAAATTGTATTTTCTATATTGAAATTTTAATTAATATTTATTTTTAATTAAATTATTAACTAATTTATTAGTTACATAATTAATTATATAATTTAGATCATTATTCATAATTATTTCCTTAATTCTTGTAAATATTTTAAAATACAATTATTATTTATTAAAAATGTAAATCCTAATATTTAACAATAATAACATCATTATTATTTATTATTTATTATTTTTTTAACATTCCTTTTATTGTCAATAATTTTTTATTTGCAAAGTCAATGTTGTAATTTTCATATAGATTTTATTTATACTATATTTTTTCGCACATAATTTTTTTAAAGTATAAATGTTATGTTTTAAATTAATAAAGTTTGGGTCATGTAAACTATTTTTGGTTTGTTACATTTATTATTATTTTTTATTTTCAACTATTTTTTTGATGTTTAATACATATTTTATGTTTCACTTAGATTGGTCTTATACATTATATTTTATAGGCATTCAAGTCCCCTACTTGAAACATTATAATGTTTCAAGTAGGTGACTTTGGAAACCTAAAACATATAAACTATAAGAACAATATAAATGAAACATAAAAGATGGATTAATCATATAAGAAATATTTGGAAAAAATCGTACAAAATGTGGATGAAAAATAATTTCAATGACACAAAATATTTTTCTTTTCATATTATAACATTAACAAGAATTAAAACAATAATTATGAATAATGATCTAAATAATATAGTTCATAGTGTAACTAATAAATTAGTAAATATTATAATTTAAAAGAAATATTATTTAAAATTTTAATATATAAAATGTAATTGTTAATAATAATTTTATTTATAACAATTTATAATACAATTATTAATCATTTATAATAATCATAATAATAATATAATTAATATTTTAACAATAAAATGATTAATAAATAATTATTTTAGATTTTATATATAATCTAATTATATATGTGTTGAATAATACTACATAATTATATAATTAAGTATGTTATTAATTATAAATATTTCATTAGACGAAATGAATATATGTACTTTATTATAATAATAATAATAATATTTAAAGATCATGTGATTGTAATTTATTTGAATAATAATAATATTTATTTAAAATTGATTTTTTTAAATAAACTCGGAATACTATGTTGGAGGTAACGCCTTCTTCAGAAAACATTTAAAGAAGGTGCTTTCCTGGACAATGTATTCTTCAGAACAGATGTGAGGAAGGCGCTGTCCAGGACAGCGCCTTCTTCCCAATTTTTTTGTTGAAGGTTTTGTCTGAGACAACACCTTTATAGTAATGTTTTTAAGGTGGGTGTTGTTCCAAACAATGCCCACCCATATACCTGTATCATCAGGGATTTAATAGTATATTGGGAATAAGTTTCCCAATATACCTATTTTTGGAAATTGTTTTTTAATTTCCGTTATATACATAAATTACACATTAAAGCAGGTATCCCACTCCGAAATGAATAGTGTTCCCGTTTTTGAGAGATCTTGCCAAAGGCCCATGATATCCTCTTCAAGTAATCAGAGAGGAAGACCGGATGATTGGAGTTACAAACCATCAAAATACAGTTTCATTCCTTAAAACCCTAAACAGTTGTGATTCGACGCACTAGGTCTTTAAGATTCCAAGGCTTGCTACCCATAGGTTGGACCACTCAAGCAATAATAGAGAATTGAAAATGATTAAATATATATGAAATTTCCTCCATATTCATAATGTTGTCAGTTGTGTTACCTCTTTTGGGAATTTGATTGGGGGTGCCATCCTTCAAGGAGGAGAAATTGAATCTTTCATATTATTTATGAGAACCACCTTTAAAATATAAAGTAGCCTCATTGCACTTTGTTGAAGCATCTGTTGAGTTGTTGTTGCTATGAGGTCTCCCGCCGCTCACTGCCCCAGATCCGAGTAAGGTATGTGCCGAATTTTATAACCGTTAACTAGAAAGCGCTGATAAAAGCCTAAATTTTTCAACACTAGCTAAAGGCACTCGTAAATGTGACTTTTATGAGTGGTTTTTAGCGCTGATAAGGATTTTTAATAAGAATATTATAAATAATAATATATTTATATTTATATTTATATTAAAAAATAATGTTTATTTATATACATTAATTAAAAAACCATTTTTATAATTAATATGTATTTTGTAATAATTCAATTTTATATGTAATGTTTTAAAAAAATTATAAGATTATAAATAAATATATTTATTTAAATAATTATAAAATTATTAAAATTGTTTTAAATAATAAATATATTTATTATATATATAAAAATTTATTTATCTATAAATATATACTTAAATAAATATACACCCTGAATGAATATGGTCAATAAATAAACATATCAAGAGATGATGATTATATTCATGAATGGCATTATGTTCATATATTATATGCGTGAGAATGTATAATCGATGTTATATGACTCATAAGTTCAATTGTGAACATGTTTGTAGGTTGTTATGATCCAAATGTTAAGATTACTCACATTAATAATGACGCATGCATAAGTTATGTATTCATGACCCATGAATGTTCATTTATACATTAATGAAACTTTTATTAATCATGCTTTCTATATATGTGTGATGACTCATTTTTTATAATCTATACCTTATTATCATCCATTCATGTTATACCCATTAACTTATTATGTTCTTCTAAAATCTTATAAAATTACAATAAATATATTAAAATAATAAATATATTTATTTTATTTATAATTATAAAATTTTAATTATATATAAATATTTTTAAAATATATTTATTTATAATTATAATTGTTACTATATATATATATATATATTTAGATAATTATTAAATTATAATAAATAAATTTATTATTAGTTTATAAATAAATATATATATAAATATATTTATAAATATATATAAATATCTATAAATATATTTATTTATTATTATAATAATAAATATATATATATTTATTTACATAATTATAAAATTATAATAAATATATTTATAATATTTTATAAATTTAAATATTTATATAGTAATAAATATATAGATATAAATATATTTTTAATTATATACAAATATTTATAAATATATTTATTTATAATTATAAATAAATAAATATATTTTTTAAATAATTATAAATGATATTAAATATATTTATTATATGTATAATTTTATAAATATATATAAATATATAAATATATTTATAAATATATACAAATATTTATAAATATATGCAAATATTTATAAATATATGAAATATTTATAATTACAATTATGAATATATATATATATATAGTTATAATGGTATCATAAATATATTTATTATATATGATTATAAAATCATAAATATAATAAATATATTCATTATAATTTTATAATTATAAATAAATAAATAAATATTCATAGTTATAAGTTTAAATATATATATATATTATAAAATTATAATAAATATATGTACTATATTTATAATTTTATAAATATATATAGTTTTATAATTTTATAGTTATATATAATAAATATATTAATTATTTATATTTATAAATTTATTAATATAAAAAATATATTTATTATAATTTTATAATTATATATATATAATTATAACTATAAGTAAATAATTATTTTTTAAATTATACAAATATCTATAAATACATAAGTATTTATTTCTTTATACTTATAAATATAAATAAATAGATATTTATTTATAATTATAAAATTATAATAAATATATTTATTATACTAATATATTTATAATTATATATAATTATATAAATATATAAATATATTTATTATATATTTAATTATATATATATAAATATATATATTTATTCATAGTTATAATTATAAATAATTATATATATATATATATATATTTGATATAATTTTATAAATATATATATAATAATATAAATAAATTATTAACATTAGATCTTTATCAGTGCTAAAAAATCACTGATAATATTATTCTTTATCAGCGCTATAATTTTAGCATTGATAAAGACATGTTTTATCAGTGCTTTCATTGCACTGATAAAGGTATGTTTTATCAACAATTGTTGTTTTGGTGCTGATAAAACTATCCTTTATTGGGTCTTTTTGAAAAGCGTTGATAAAAGAATTTCCCTTCTTTTAAAATAACCCTAACCAGATGACTTCTCTATCACACCATCAAGCTCTCTTGGAAGCCGACTATCACCATGTTGCCGCTCTTGCTAAACCCCACAATTGTCGCTCCTCTACTCTCACCCAACCACAACCCCGCCACACCGTCGCTATTTCTGAACCCCAATGTCGTCGTGCGTTGCTCTCTCCCAACCACACTACCACTATGTCGCCGCTCCGGCACACTGTAGTCACTCCGCCACACTATCATCACACCACCGCACCGCCTCGATGAACCTCACTGCCACCACATTTTCGACGAATCAAGACCCTAAAAACTAATGGTATGATATTCAAATCTTGATTTTATGTATTTATCTATGATTTATTCTTCTCTCCCCTTATTCATTATTATTCATTCCTTTCTCTTGGTGATCAAAACTATATATGTCCATGGGGAGGAACCTAAGGTAGGGGAAGAGGGTTTAATGAAATTTCATGTCTTTCTCAGTTCTTTAGAATCCTTTGTGATTCTATATAAATGTGACACAATTTATCAGCTTTAATGTAGCTGTCTCTAAATATTTTTTCCTTACCTATGAACTCTTAATTTTCTTAATATTTCTATTAGTTATTATTAAAAACATTATTTTGATGAATCATTGTAGATTATTGTTTAATTTATTGACTTATTTTTTCTAAAAAGGTGATTCCATGTGGATTTTTGAAGGGAATCAATTTTGGGTGCATCGAGTGCTCAATGAAGTGATTCAATGGAATTATTTGGTTTCAAATAAATCATCAATCTAATTTTTTATTAAAATATAAAACATAAATTATGTTTTTTTAGTTGAAAAATTATGATAATTGAATTATATATGTTTGATTATTATTTTTATATGGGAGACATTGGGTGATTTGGTAACCCGTACAAATGCGACGACCTGGATAAATTACACTCTAGAAAGGGATAATGGTCTGGTTAGACTAAGTGGGTTAAAAGGATTGATTAGTACCCTAATGAGATAGATGAGCTCCCTCATATGGAATCCTTGGTTCATTTATTCAATCTAGTGTTCCTAGTGACAGTCTTAGTATCCTCAAACTCAGAGGTTTTATCATATGATGGATGGTTAATGACTACCCATGATGTGATATCTTTATTTTCCTCTTTATTTTTGAATGTAGATATTTCCAATTTCATCTAACCTTGGTTTTAATTTATTTGACCATTTTCATGTTTTCTATTACAAAAAAATTATTTTAATGAATCAACAGCTTTTATGTCATTTTTTTGAACTAGAACTAACGGTTTCTATGGTGAAAGCATTATTTAGATTCAATTTGTTATCATATTGGGCTTTTCGTCACATCCTTCATAATCCAAAGGGGTGTATATATACTTGATTTTATAGGATATAAAAAAAATAAAGGGTTCCATTACATTTGGTAACTCTAATTGACATGTTTGTTTTATCAGATAACACAATTATGGGAATGTTTTTATCAATAAAGTGATTTTATAAAGGTGGAAAAATTTATAAATTGATTTCTAGTGTGGTTTAAGTGTAATGTTTTAAGAAGTTTCAAATAAATTATTTCAAATTATAATATAGAGAATTGGCCACTTTGTGTGTTTTCCAAGTGGGTTTGTCCCTTGTTATGGTATGATATTCGATGATAAGTGTTTGGGAAAATGACTAAATAGATTTTTTTGAAGAATTATTTTTGTTTTAAAATCAATGATAATCACTGGCTTGATGTTTTAAAAAATTATTATTGTGTTAATGGGATTTCAAAAAAATATTTTTGGTGATTTGAAAGTGTTTAAAAAGATGGATAATGTTATTTTATTTATAAAGTGGTGAGTGAACCCTTAATTTATATATTTAAAACCACATTTTTAGCCTTGGTTAATTTTTATATCAATGGTTTGGGGCGTTTAATGATTTTAAGATTTCCAAATAATATGGATTATTTCAAAAGGGTGTGTTTTCCCATGTGGATTGGATTTTGAAACTTATTGTGTCTTTCAGTGTTTTTCAATGGCCATTTAAAGGATAGTGTTAATTCCCATTTTAGTTTCAAAGGTGTTTTGATAAAATTGGTTTGAAGAGTATATAGTGATAACTTTTATAAATGACAAAATGGATTTTCATTAAAATAATGTTTTGAAAAGAGAAGGCCCATTTGATTTTTTTTAAACGAGTTTTCATAAAAGGTGTGATACCCTATTAAGACCTTTTGATTCTTGCATGACCATTGTAGCTTGTGATCCCATGTGGGGATATTTATTATTGATTACGTGGATTTATGGGACTTTTGTGGGTGTGTATAGGTTTAGTAGTGATGACCTAATTTCCTTATCTCTAGTTCAAGTCCTTTTATTAATACATACTAGTGACGATGCCCATGACACTAGAATCCTTTTGAAGACTATTTAGGGGTTTTATCTCTTTGCTTCTGTTGTATCCAGTCTATTTATATTATTTTTTGAAACATATTTTATTGTCGTTTTCCCCATTTTGTGTGACCTGAAAAAGTGTTTCTTGACTGTTTGCTTTCTTCCTTCTTTTTATGTTTTTATTCAGATATTTTGAAAAAGTAATTTGAAAGGTTTTTAAAGAAGGAAAAAAGGATAGAATTATTTTGAAGTTTTTTAAACTATTTTCATAATGATTTTGAATGGAGTTCTCAAATGAGAAAAGTTATAATGGTTTTTATTTGAAATTCCAAGAATGTGTCTGTTTTGAAAATGGGGTTTTTGGTCACCATGCCTAGTTTTATAGATATAGTTGGTTTTCACACATGTTTTAGAAAACTATACAATAGTTGAAAATATCTTTGATTTTTAAAAATTTTTATTTAAAAAATGTGTTTTTATGAAATAGTTTAAAGTCAAATTCCGAAAAGATGATTTTACCAAGAGGTATTGGCCAAGGAGAAATGTTGTCCAAGTGATTGTTTTCATTTAACGAAAATCTTAGAAAAAGAGATTTAACACAATTTTATGTGTTACTACTTATTAGGTAAAAATTTATAGAAATGTTTATTTTTCTAATGTATTTAAAACTATAATTTTTAGGATGTAATAAAAAAGTGATCTCTTTGATTTGGTAAGTTGTGTTAACGTACTAGACTTTTAGATCACACCTATAATTTATAGGTTTAGGTTTATTCTAGCTTATATTTCTTCCTTTGGATCTTCTAATAGGGATATGTGGTTGGATAGTGACCCTAGTTAAACATATTTGGCGTATTTATTTTATTAAATATTAATATTACCAAATCAAATAGGATGGATATGAATAAATAATAGATGGATACCAATCATATAACAAAAGTCCATAAAGATGGAGTGAACGAGTTCATCATGTTTTCAAAAGATCATGCATATGACCCTTCTCAAATATTTTTTCCATATTTATGTTCTTGTTATTCATGAAAAATTAATATAGAGGAGTTGGATGAACACTTGATCTGTCATGGAATAGATCAAAGTTATACTTTTTGGAATAAACATGGGGTACAAGAGAATGTTATAACATCCCAGGTATATATAGAATACTAGTTTTTCATATCTATTAATATATATAAGATATTAATTTTACATAAAATAAGATAATTTTTCTGATTTCATCCTTCACACAAAACCACGGGTTTCTCTGAAATCTTATGTTGGACATAATGTTGAGTTATATCGAAAAATAATGGAATAAAAATATTATTATTTTAAATGGTAGTTAACGCCTAGCCATTGTATTTGCGGGAATGAATAGAATTAACTATATTATGATATTACATATTTTTTAAATGATTTTTACATTTATTCAACGAATATTAGAGGCTTAAAATGAGAATGAAAACAATTTTAGCATAAAATACTCTAATATATTTAAAAGCTTGTTTTACCGCCTTTTGATGGAGAATCCTTTTTAAATCTAGTTTTCGTTATTATTATGTGTTCTATTTGAAAAAAATAAAATTATTCATTAGAATAGGAACATCACAATTTACTTTGGTTGAAATTTTGGTATTTTTATGATGAAATTCATTTTTTAATGAATAGTGAAAAGTACTACATTTTAATTCCAAACTACCTTTTTGTCTAATTTATTTATATTGTAAGATTATCATTTTAATTCATTTTAAAGTGTAATTGGAATATGTTTTTATCATTTTATTAAATTTTTTTCATTAAAAGTAATTTCACATTGAAATAGGGCATAAATACATGTCAATCTTTTGGTAGCTTTTAATTCATAAAAACTCGCCTTTTGGATTTGACAATGATAATTAATTTAAAATAAATTTTTTAAAATTATGTGTTTTGAATTTGGAAAAATATATTCCATATTTTGAATCATAATGTCCAAATTGTGTAATGAAGTACATTTTATTTACGGACATTATGAATAGTAACTTCAGTAATTATTATATTGACAATGGTTAAAGGGTAAATGTGTTAAATAAGGGTAAACAATAATATGTTAAAAGTATTAAACTATCATAACACATGTAATAATCCAATTTAATGAGATATTTCCGACCATGAGCATCCTTGGGTCGATTTTGAGACCCCATGGAGCCGCTTGGGAGTGATAATGACATGTTTTAATAATTAATTTAAAGTAAAGAAAAAAATAACATAAACATGTATCTTCTTACTAAAAAAATTATTATATGGGGTTATATATGTGATATATTCATCAATAAATATTAATTATAATGATAAAAATATTCAATCAATCATGATATTTTATTTATAAATTTTAGACATTAAATAAATAAATTAAATTATGACATAATGATGATGCAATGATTGCTTCATTAATAACAATTTCAAATAAATGATATTATAAATAATAAAATAAATATTATTTGACATAAATAATATCATACAAGAATTTTATAAGTGAATAAAACATGATAGGGTTGATTCAATGTTTTTTTCAAAGGAATCGTGTAGTTATGAATTTGTAAAAAAGTCAAGTATGAATAGTATCCAAAATTGACATAATTCATAACATAAAACATAAAATATTTTATTAAATGATATTAAATTCCTAAAAATCTACAATTCGGACAAATGGTTAAGATAAGTCCAAATATATAATAAATTACTTTCTTGTGGTTCCTTTGACTTAATATGCTAATTACATTAAACCATAATGTGTAAATAACATGATATCACACTTTGACTAAAAAGGGTTAAATAAGGGTTAAATTAAAAAGATAAGGATAATTTTGTGACCTAAACATTAATAAACCTATTGGATGAGATAATGTATACCCAATATTTTTTTACCTTTTAAATTAATGAGTTTGGGACCTTTTGAAACTGAAAATAAATTTATAATAAAATAATATTTCAAGACTTTACTAAAGTTCCCATCCTCCCTCTTATAAAAGGGAATCACCTCTACCCACTTACTCACACGTCTAAATCCCCTTGTATCATCAAAATTATGCAAAAATAAACTCAAAACATCCCCCCTTTTCTTCTATAAGCCTTACCTTGAGCAGAAGGAAATTTAAGAAAGCCTTTTGCTCAATTCAAAAGAAGTTAATTGATTTAGAGGAAGAACAACGAACATACGCGATGAGTCAGACTCAAGGTAAGGGACTTTGTCTCAATATCCTTTAATTGAGTAATATTTTGATAATATACACCTACTTCTTTGATATGGTTTATAATAAACCCCTTTCACTCTTAATCTCATTCAAAGGGAATCTTTTTTCTAAAAAGCATTTTACTAAACAAAAAATGGAATGTTTTTAACATATGTGTCGACAACAACCTCTCCATCATCGTAATATTTATTTGATATTTGGCTTCCTCTATAAGATATAATGTTTTTAAAAGGAAAATAAATCCTTTATCCCATTTTTGGGTGTTTTGGTATTGAAAATGGGTTTTAAAATGGATTGAATATTTCAATATCTTGAATTGATTTCTTGTTAGTGAAAATGAAATGTTATTAGTGAAATGTTGATATTTGTAATATTTTATATGTTATGATTATATAATGGTATTTGGACATTTGACGGATGGTTATGTGATAAACCAAATATGGATGGTTACAAGATAAGCCAAGTGAAGTGTGGTTCCGTGATAAACCAAGGAAGGGTGGTTACGTTATAACTTCCAATGCATTGAGTATGGAAGTCAGCCATATGGCTATTCCATTTAGTGATATCTATGGAAGTCGACCATATGGTTATTCCATTTAAGTATTTTGATGTCCCAAGTTACCTTAATATGCTATATATTTCTTTTATGATATTTATAGTAATATTTTGGTTACAAAAAGTGTAATCAATGAGCTTATATTTTGTGAATTATATTTACTGCTTTTTAAAGGTGAAAAGTATTACTTTATGATAAAGTATTCATGGATTTCATTTTATCCCAAGACTAATAGTTTTCCTTCTTTGTGTATCACTTACAAAGCATTTTATACTCATCCCACGTTTTTGAAATGTTTTTCTCATGACTTACAGAAGAATAGTGTCAAGGATGGGATCAAAGAAAAGTCATATTGTTTATAACATGAAACGAAACATGTTTCTTTTTAAGGATTTTTTGTTTATGAAAAAATGGATAGTGAGTAGAGGTTTCTACTTGTAATATTCACATTGTTTGTATATGTTATGACCTAATTATCTAATTCTCTAAACCTGAAAAGATCCTCAATGTGAATTAATGTCAAATTATTGACTTATATCAAGATTAATTAATGTGTATGGTTAGGGACATATAGTTGGTATTAGAGATGAGATTTGATAACTTTAGGAGTTAGAATATTGTTAATAGAATATCCATAAAATATTTTTCATTTACGATAAAATTTAAATGATATATCATTTAAAGATTACCACATTTCTTCATATACGATATGATGTTTTAGAAGGGTTTTCCATAGATAAAACAGGGCAGCTGTACTGGGAGGGAATACAGAGGGAAATAACCTTCGAAATCAACATCCTAAGATGGTCAGAATCGGAACTGAACTATTTTTTTATAGTAATGGATTAGTTGACTCAGGAAATAAAATGTTTTTTTGTCTATGCACATGATCAACTAGACCAACCGTAGAGGCATATGTCGATCATAGAGAATTTCATAAGGCAACGTCCCTCCGCATTCAGAGGATCATGTGACCCTGTGCAAGTTGAAGGGTGAATTAAATCATAGGAAAAGATTTTTGATGTAATGGGTTGTTCAAACAATAAAATGGTTAGTGTTGTTGTTTATCATTTTAAAGGGCAAGTCAATCAATGGTGGAAATGATAAAAAAATACCAGAGGAAGTGAAGAGATTGACACCATGGAATGGGATGAATTTAATAATATCTTCCTTGATAAATACTTTCCTAAGGTTGTTTGACTTAGGATGGAAAAACAATTCTTGGAATTGAGAAAAAAGTAGGAAGATTATGTGGCTTCATATGAAGAAAATTTCACTATTTTTCAAGGTACGTCCCAAAATTTATTTGGGATATTGATAGTAATATAAATCGGTTTTACTTATTGTTGATGCCACAATATCAAAAAGAGTAAGATTCTCTTGAGTTCAGAAGCAATGATAAACTTGTCTGATGTGATTATAAGGAAGAAATGGAGTTTTTTGATGAGAATGTATTCCATGAGATAAAACAAAAGAATTGATCATGTAGGCAGATAATGAGAAAGAATTCATTGAATAATCTTGGAGGTTAAAAAACCAAATTTCCAACTTATGATAAGTGTGGTAAAAATCATCCTAGATAATGTCTTTCAAAGTCCAGGAAGTGCTTATGATGTGGTAATATTGGTCATATTTCTCATAACTGTAAGGATGATAATCAAGTAGGCAATGAAAACCCAGAGGTAAGATGCTTTTGTTGCAATGAGTTAGGACATTATGCCAATGTGTGTCCAAATTTGATTACCTGGGGTGGAAACCAGCATGATCGAAAGTATAAGGGAATGTAAAATTCATTTAAAACTAATAATATTGATGTGGGACCATCAAATGATGTGGTCATAGGTATGTTTCATATTTTTCCAAAATATTTCAATACCCTATTTGACTCTAGATCTTCACATTCGTTCATTTATGATGGATTTTCAAGTAAATTGGATATAGAACCTCATGAATGTGATATTGAAATTTTGGTAAAAACTCTATGTGAAAGTATTAAATAAACCAAGATTTATAGGAATCTTCCTATTATCATTAGTGGGATAGTCTTTCCTGCAAATTTGGTTGAAAGTTCAATAGTGGAATTTGATATCATTTTGGGTATGGATTGGTTGTTAATTTACCATGCTAAAATAGATTGTAAATCCATGAAAGTTTTATTAAATGATTACATACCTTTGATAACATATAAAAATTCTGAAATATTGATTAAAGATGGTAGTGAATGTTATCTAGATCATATTATTGAAAAGAAGGAAACTGTTTTTATTGGTGACATTCCAGTAGAAAATGAATTCCGAAATGTTTTTCTTGATGAATCGCCTGGTATTGTTCCCAATTGGGAGGTTTAATTTACTATTGATTTAGTTCCTAACTAAAAGCCTATTTATAAACCACCCTATCAAATAGATCATGTAGAACTAGTGGAATTAAAAAATTAGTTTCAAAAAATTCTTGATAAAGGTTTAATTCGACCTAGCACTTCAACATGGGGTGCTTTAGCTTTATTTGTGAAAAAAGAAAGATGGTTCTATGAGACAATTTATTGATTATGGATCCTTGAATAACATTACTATTATAAACAAGTACATGTTTCCTCATATTGATACTTTTTTTGATCAGCTCTAGGGAGCTCAGTATTTTTTGAAGATTGATTTGAGGTTCCTGTACCATCAACTAATGGTGAACAAGGATGATATTCCAAATAAAGATTTCCGAATGATATATGGGGATTATGAGTTTATAGTTATGACCTTTGGGTTATATAAAACACCTACTGTATTTATGAATATCATGATTGGAGTATTTCCTCAGTTTCTGGATCATTTTGTGGTTGTTTTTATAGATGATATTTTGGTATATTATAAAATTCAAGAGGAACATGAAAGTTACTTACATGTTTTTTTTCAAACCTTAAAAGAAAATAACCTATATGGAAATTTTAGTAAGAGTAAGTTTTGTTTGCAAAAAAATTCTTTCCTTAGTCATATTGATTTTAATGATGGTATAAGTGTTGACCCTTCTAAAACGAAGTCGTTGAAGAGTGACTATGTCCTACCAATATCGGAGAGATTCATATTTTTCTTGGATTAAATGGTTATTACTGAAGGTTTGTTGAAAACATTTCTCATATATTTATCCCACTAACTAATATAACACATAAGGGAGTTAAGTTCATCTGGACAAAATAATGTGATGGTTATTTTCAGGAACTGAAAAGAAGATTGGTAAATGCTCCAGTTTTGGCCATTCCTTCCTACAATGGTGAATTTTTTATCTACAATGATGCATCATTGAAAGGACATGGTTGTGTCCTAAAGTATAATGATCAGGTAATTTATTATGCTTCCCTTTAGTTGAAACCTCATGATCTAAATTACCCTACTCATGATTTGGAATTAGCTGCTATTTTTTTCATTAAAAATTTAGAGGAATCATTTGTATAGAGTAAAATGTGAAATATATACTGATCACAAATGTTTGAAGTATATATTCACTCAGAAATAATTAAACATGAGACATAAGAGATGGATAAAATTAATCAAGGATTATGATTTCACAATCCATCACCATCTGGCTATGGAAAATAAAGTGGTTGACGCTTTGAGTTGAAAGAGTAATGCCACATTAACTATGCTATGTTTGGAGCGAAATCCTTTGGTTTCCCATTTGATGAGTTTTGGATTGGATGTTTTTTTGTACAGGGAATTATTCTATTTTGTTTTATGTGGAAGTTAAATTATTTCTATCAGACAGAATTAAGCAAGTGCATAAAGAAGAGAATGAGTTGTAGAAAAAGGTAGAATTGGTTCATAAGGGTAAGTTACCTAAATTTAACATTGATAAATATTGTGTTTTGATGTTTGGAAAAAGATTATGTGTGTCTTGGGATTCAGAGTTGAAGAAAGATTTGTTATGTAAAGCTCATGGTTCTCTATTTTCAGTTCATCCTGGAAGTACTGAGATGTAAAAAAATCTTTGAGAGTATTTCTGGAGGTATGGAATGAAAAGAGATATTGCTAACTATACTATGAAGTGTTTTATTTTTCAGAAGGTTTAAGCAGAGCGATAGTTACCAAAAGGGATTGTTCATCCTTTGCCAATGCTTGAGTGGAAATGGGAAAATGTGTCCATGAATTTCACAGTGGTCTTACTAAAAACATCTCTAGGTAACAATTTAATCTGGGTCATTGCCGATAGATTGACAAAATCTACTCATTTTCTTCCTATTTGAGATACTCTATATTTAGATCAAACTTCACAATTTTATATTAAAAATATAGTAAGGTTACATGGAGTTACCCTCTCTATTGTATCTGATCGTTATCCTAGTTTCACTTCTAACTTTTAGAAAGGCCTTCAGAAGTCATTAGGAACTGAACTAAAATTTAGTACATCTTTTCATCCTCAATTAGATGGGCACTTAGAATGAACAATTACAACCTCATAGGATATGATATGTGCTTGTTCAATGCATTACAAGGGAAGTGGGGATCAAAATATTTCTTTGCTTTAGTTTTCTTGTAATAATAGTTTTCATTCTAGTATACAGATGGTACCATTTGAGGCATTTTATGGAAAGCAGTTTCAAAATCTAGCTTTTTGGGATAAAGTAGGTGAAAGGAATTTGACCGAATCAATGGACCAAAGGATTTATTTTTTTATTTATTTTCTGATAAACTTACTTTTAAAGGGATGAGAGGGAACCCTTACAAGGCCCATAGGCTTAGTAATTACATTTCTTGTAGGCTTGGAGGCATAACATGACCCGTAGGTCTTAAGGAAGTCATACAGGCTATGACTACTTGAATCTCGTCCTCCCCTGCATCTGCATCATGATAAGCTCTCCACCTTTTAATGAATATTTATCTAGAATGTCCATAATCAGGGTTCCACAAGCATAGAATTGATGGAGAATTCAATACCCTCTCATGCTTCAAATGTCCGTTTATCCCTGCTCTGGGGGATGTGCCCTGCTCTTTCCTCCTATGGAGTGGTTCCTTGAGTCCGAGGTTCATTAAACACTATGAAATCCCAGAGAAAGTTGGATTAGTTTCTTATATGGTGGGTTTACTTCCATGTTTATCTTAGGTACATAATGTTTTTCAGGTTTCAATGTTGATAAATTATATGCTAGATCCATTTCATATTTTGTGTCCAGACGTAGTTCATTTGGAAGAGAATCTTTCTTATGAGGAACAACCAGTACATATTCTTGATTGTAGAGAGAAAATGTTTTGGATTAAGGTGATTAATCTGGTAATGGTTTGGTGGAAAAATCATATGGTTGAAGAGGAAATGTGGGAATCTGAAAATGCTATGGGGGAGAAATACCCTCACTTATTTTATAAGTAAATAAAATTGAAGGGACACAATTTCCAAAAGGGTAGAATGATGTAACATACCATGTGTTTATATAATCATAAATTTTCATATATATTAATGTTTTTATGATATTAATTTTTTTATTTAATAAGCCACTTTTTCTGATAGCGTACTCAACACGCAACAACAAGCTTCTCCAAAATCGTATATTGCACACAATGATGAGTTATACCAAAAACTAATACAATACTATTATTATTATTTTAAATGGTAGTTAACACCTATCCATTGTATTGATAAGAATGAATAGAATTAACTATATTATGTTTTTAAATATTTTTTAAATGTTTTTACATTTAGCCAATGAATATTAGAGGCTTAAAATTATAATGAATCCAATTTTAAGCATAAAATACTTTAATATTTTTAAAGGTTGGTTTTACCACCTTTTCATAGAGAACCATTTTTACATCTAGTTTATGTAATTTTTATATGTTATATTTGACAAAAATAAACTTATTCTTAAGAAACATAATATCAAAATTTACTTTGGCTGAAGTTTTTTGTATTTTTCTGATGAAATTCTTATTTTAATCAATAGTGAAAAATACTTCCATTAAATTCAAAATTTCCTTTTTGAATAATTTATTTATATTGTTAGATTATTATTTTATTTTTTTAAGTGTAATTGAAGTATGTTTTTATCATTTAATTCAATTTTGGTAACTGAAAGTAATTTCACATTGAAATTGGACTTAAACATTTGTCAATATTTTGGTAGTTTTTACTTCGGTAAAACACGTCTTTTGGTTTTGAGAATGAGAATTATTTTTAAATTAATTTATTAAAATTATATATCTTGAATATGGAAAAATAGATTCCATATTTGGAATTATAAGGTCTAAATTTTGTAAATAGGTACCTTTTATTTTGGGACATTATGAATAGTAACTTCAGAAATTATTTTATTTAAAATGGTTAAAGGGGAAATCTGGTAAATAAAGTGTAAAAATAATATTACAATAATATTAAACTACCCTAAAACATGTTCTAATCTTATAGTATGAGATATGTACGACCATGGTCATCCTTGTGTTAATTTCGAGACCCCATGGAGCCACTTGGGAGTGATAATGACTTGTTATAATAATTAATTTAAAGTAAAGAGAAAAATAACCTAAACATGTATCATCTTACTAAAACAATTTTTATTTGGGGTTATATAAGTAATATATTAAAAAATAAATAGTCTTTATAAATATAAGAAATATTTCCTAAATCATGATATTTTATTTATAATTTATATACATTAAATAAATAAATTTAATTATAACACAATGATGATGTAGTGATTGCTTCATTAATGAAGAATTAAAATAAATGATATTATAAATATTAAAATAAATATTATTTTACATAATGAATATCATCCATGAATTCTCTAGGCGAATATGACATGTTATTATTTAGTCAATGTTTTTTAAATAAATCATGTAGTTTTGATTTTTTTAAAAATTCAAATATGAATAGTGTCTAAAATTGACATAATTCGTAACTTAAAACATAAAATAGTTTATTAAATGATATTATATTCCTAAAAATTTCTGATATATCCAAATGGTTATGATGAGTCCAAATATATCAACAATGAATTTCCTATCAGTCTTTTGACATGATATGGTAATTACATTAACCCATAATGTGTAAATAACATGATATCACTCTAGGATTAAAAAAGGTAAAATAAGGGTTAAATAAAAAGATAAGGTTAATTTTGTGACCTAAATATGTCCAAAACCTATTGGTTGAGATAACTTCGACCCAAAATCATCTTATAATTGAAATAAATTATTTTTGGACCTTTTGATGTCAAAAATCAATTTATAATAAAATAATATTTCAAGACTTTACTAAAGTGACCATCATCCCTCTTATAAAAAGTCACTACCTCTACCCACCAACTCACACATCTCAAGCCATTTGGATCATCCATATTCTACTCAAATAATCTCCCAACATCCCTCATTTCCTCTAAGAATCCATACCTTGGGATGCAAACAATTCAAGAAATCTTTTTGGTTCAAATAAAAAAAAGTTACCCGATTTAGAGGAAGAACAAGGAACATACGTGACAAGTCAGACTCAAGCTAAGGGACTTAATCTCAATCTCCTTTCATAGAGGCATATTTTTATAATTTACATCTTCTTCTTTTATACGGGGTATAATAAAACCCTTTTGATTTTTAATTTAATTCAAAGAGAATCTTTTTTCTACGAAGCGTTTTATTAAAGGACAAGAGGAATGCTTTTAACTTATGTGGCGATAACGAATTCTCAGCCACCATAATCGTTATTTTATATTTGGCTTCCTATATGAGCATTAATGTTTTTAAAAGGAAAATAGTTCCCATATTCCATTTTTGGCTATTTTGGTATTAGGAACCGGCCTTATAACATTACATAATCATGAATTAAATGAATAATTCACATAGAGGATCCTTTCATGTTTAGAGTTTTAGAGAATTAGGACATAACTATTACATCTCAAAAGATTACAAAGTATACACTTCTACTAAGTTTCCATAAAATAAAAACTCTTAAAAAGGAACATGTCTAGTTCCTTGTTTTAGATAGCATGTCTTTCCTTGATCACATCCTTGACCCTATTCATCTTTAAGTCCTATGGAAAACATTTCAAAAACATGGCATGGGAATAAAAATCCCAGTAAGGGATACACAAATAAGGAAAACTGTTAGTTTTTTAAAACAACAAGTAAACCATGAATACTTTATCAAATTAATACTTTTCACCTTTATGAAGTAGTAAATACTCTTCACTAAATAAAAGATCACCACTTATCCTTTGTAACAAAAAGATTACCATAAGACCTTATAAAGAACACATAACATATAAAGGTAACTTGGGACATAAACATACTTAAATTGAATAACCATATAGTCGACTTCCCACACATATCACTAAATGAAATAACCATACGGCTGACTTCCATACCCAATGCATTTGAGGTTATAACGTAACCACCAGTCCTGGTATTCATGTCACCACCCATCATATGGTTTATCACGTAACCAACCGTCAAATTTCCAAGTACCATTATAAATTCATAACACATAAAACAATTATAAAGTAAAGAAAACATTTCTGCATTTCAATCGCAATATATCAATTAAATATATTGACATAAAAAACCCATTATCAAAACCATTTTCAATACAAAAATACATAAAAGAGTATATGGTATTTATTTCATTTTAAAAAACATTAAGTGTTGTTGAGGAATCCAAATACAAAATAAAACTCGTGGTGATAGAAAAGGTCGTTGTCACCGCGTATGTTAAAATAAACATTCATTTTTTTCATTTAGTAAAACTCTTCGTAGAAAAATATTCCCTTTGAATGAAATGAAATTTCAGCGGTGTTTTAAACAACGTATAAAATAAATTCTTGTATTAGAAAAAAATATTCCTCAATGAATGGAGATTGAGACAAAGTCCCTTACAAAGTTGTTATCCTTAGATTAAGGATAAATCAATTAAATAATTATGTGTGAAAAATATAAATACACCCAATATAAGAGGATATTAAATGTAAAACAATCAGAGGTCATCCACACATATTCATAGTCCGACATAATCAAGAAGTATAGGTTTAACCCAATGAATTGAAATTGGGTTAAGAAGTTCCCTTACAGAAATTCGACATCCTAACGGCGTCACATTTAAATTCATAAAATGAGTCGATGAGAGATAAAATGGGTATCTCATATATTGTACATATCATTTACAGAAATTAGGATATATAATAACATATCCCAACATAAGAAGATGTAAATTAAAATACCTAACAAAAAATAATTCTTTTAAAAAGAGGGGGGGTGAAAGGTCCCCTTACCGATTTGGGTAACTTTCAAAATGTACACCCCATGAAATAAGGGTCATACAATGAAGTTGTAAATACCCATAAATAAATGTATATTACCCAAACAGTAGAATAATGGGAAGTACATACACCACTCAAAGGAAATCGTGGCAAATGTATCATAAACCTCACGGGAATAAAAGTGAGATGGAAAATCCCTTACAAAAACTCGACAGCCTAACGGCGCCACATAAAACTTCCAAAAATGGATTTATGAGATCAAATATGGTCTCTCATAATATGGACATAAAAATTAAAGAATTAGGAATATAAAATAACATCCCCAAACATAAGAAATATGAGCTTAAAATAAATGACATAAAAGAGAGTACTTAAAAAGAAAAAGAGAGGTAGGATCCCTTACCTCAAGTCCGACTTATCTTGTTCGTTTATTTATATTCTTGAATAATAAAATAGAGTTAATTTCTACTTTATTAAGATAATTTTTTAATTTAATTATTCATTTTATATCACTTTTACCTTTTTATGAACATTATTTAATTATTTAAGATTATAACGGTCATTTTGTCGATCATTGGTACTTGAGTCAAACAAATAAACTTCTTATAATTACAAGTTGTTCATGTGGTAAAAAATCCATTATATCGAGAATTATATTCATTATGTAGATATAAATTATATAATATATATCCATTATATAAATTAAATTATAATATTACATAACATTTAAAGGTAATAAATGAAATGCACCGTTCATGGAGACGGTAAGCCGTACGTACGAATTAACGCTACTTTCATTTCTATTTCATATTTAATGGAATTAAAACTAAATGAGATATATATATATATATTATAATTACAGTATAATATATATTTTATATAGGTAACATAAGTCCATTTATTTAATTTTTTATACATTCCATGTATTGCATGAACGAGTCACATCACTTGAGGGGGCGGTAGTCCACACTTCCTCAAATGAAATTATCGCATTTTCACAACCTGAAAAGCATAAAGTTATTTTTTAAATGTAAAATACAGAAGCATAGAGAAGAAATAAATATAATATATATCATAAATAAATATAGTTCTATCATAATTTCCACCATGAGAGGTGGTAGGGGAAGATAGAACAATCATCGTTTCGTGAGGTAGTAATTCACCATCTATGGAAACAGTATGTTCTTTAACCATTATACGGAGGTGTGTGTAAGTGTATCTAGAATAATTTTCATAAAAAAATCCTAGTATATTGAAGATACTATTTTTTTACAAAATAAAGTAATAAAAAGAGTTTAGGGAGTTGGAGAAGAAAAATAAAACAAAAGAACATAAGAGAGGACATTAACTTTAAATCGGGTAACTCCCTTTGGTTTGAACCAAAAGGGTTTCTTGAAGAGCTTCCTGCCTAAGGTAATTATTCTAGGATGAAGAGATGGATGTGTAGAGATAATATTATCAGATTTTGGTCGAGAAAAATGATTGAGAGGTGTGGGTAAAGGGGTAGAGGTGGGGACCTTTTATAAGGTGGAAGAGGGGAACTCTTGTAATGTTTTGAAACGTTACGTTATTATAAAATGATTTTCGGATATTAAAGGTCCCAAAATTATATATTTCTTGGATAAGGTTATAAGGGTTCTAAATCCACCCATCCAATAGGTTTTTGAAAAGTGTATGTCTTAGATTTTACCTTATCTTCTCATTTTATTTAAATCGTTCATTAATGAGGTAATCACTGCATCATCATGTTGTCATAAATAAATTAATTTATTTAATGTATAAAAATTTAAAAAAAATACTATGATTTAAGAAATAGTTTTATCTTTCAAATTAATATTTATAGTCGAACATATGAATTTTATAACCCCATGTAATTTTTTTTAGTAAAACAATACATGTTTGTGAAATTTTTATTTTAACTTTAAATAAAAAGGTTATTAATGTCATTTTCTTACCCAAGTGGCTCCATGGGGTCCCCAAGTTGACCCATGGATTTTATTAGTTGGCCATGACCTATACAGTAATGTTAGGACATGTTTCAAGGTCATCTCATATTTTTATAACATTATCTTTACCTTAAATTACACTAATTACCTTTAATCGCGATTAATAAAACTTAAAAGTTACTATTCACCAAAAAATTATTTTAATCCCATTGAACCCAATTTTACATCCTAATGACAACCATGTTTGTCGGATTTTTGAAATTCAAATCTCAGAAGTGGTAAAGTTTCATTTAAATGAAAAATCAGTATTTTAACTACCACTTAGTAGTTTCACTATTCATAAAAAATTGATGTTTTTCAGAAAAATACCAAAAATTAACCCTAAGCTATATTTGATATTCTGAATTCAAAAATGATGTATATTTTACAAAATTAAAAACATATAAGTTTCATTAATCAATTTAATAACCAATTCCCGTTGTCAAAACAAATAGCATGTTTTTAAGAAACAAAATATATCAAAAGATTAACACTAGTTTAAGTCCAATTTCAATGTGAAATTAATTCCAATGACCACTGTTGGATTAAATGGAAAAAATATATTCTAATTTCACTTTAAAACCAATTTGAAAGATAATATAATCATATAAATAAATTATATTAAAAAGAGGTTTGGAATTAAAATACAACATTTTTCACTATTCATTAAAAATGAAATTTATCGGAAAAATACCAAAAATTTACACAAAGTAAATTTTGATGTCCTGATTATAAAGAAGAAATTTATTTAGTCCAATAAAATGAATAAGAGTGACCAAAATATATTTAAAGAGGGTTCTCCATTCAAAAGGTGATAAGTCGACCTTTTAGTGAATATTAGAGTATCTAGGCCTAAAATTGAATTCTTTTCTTTTTTTAAGCCTTTATAATTTATTGGATAAATGTAAAAACATTTAACAAACATATATAATAGTATTTTAGTTATTCCTATTCATTCCCTCCAATACATCAACAACGTGCTAACTACCATTTAAAATAATATTATTATATTACTAGTGTTCAACGTAAGATTTCAAAGAAACTCATTGTTGTGTATAGGGTATGCTATCGAACATAGAAACCCATTTAAAGTAAAATTAAGTTTTTATTCACAAATATTAATAAATATGAAAATGTAATATTCTCTATTTACCTGGGATGTTACATCCTTCCCCCCTTTTGGGAATTGCGTCCTCGCAATTTTAAAATTGGGCTTGAAAATTTCATTGAAAGGCCAACATCGGAAAATGAGTAAATTAAACTGTCACTTTAAAAGAAAGAAAGAAAATTACCAAGGTCACCTGAGACAACATGTACTAGGATTTAATGAAAACATGGATATGGAATTAAAAAAACAAAGGGTTATGTTTTGATATAGAGTGATAGAAACATGTTTATGAGAAAGTTAACCACCATAAAATCACAAACATGTGATGGGTTAAATGGTATTTGATTCCCCTGTAGGAAAGGTTAATAGAAAACATTTTAAATTTATGTTACTTTTCATTGCGGAATTTATTTATGAGCTTAACTAAATCACAAGGAAACATACTTTCTTGTCGTTTATACTTTCATCTCTTATTAGATTTCTTACACAAACTCATTTTTTCCTCCAAAAGATGAGTATTTAAGATGACCTGTTCACATTAAGAGAGCTATAATCAACATCTAGAGAATCAACTAATCCAAAAAAGAGAACTATATATTTCCCATGTATTTATACCTTAACCAAAACCAAAATTGTTAGAACAAGATCAGATAATCCACAAAAGGATAATCCTTTATAAAAAGGAAATCTATTCTTAATCTCCAAAAATTGTCCAACACAACCCAAAGTTCAACTAAGACCATTTGATAAACAAATTGTCCATAAAATTCATCATAGTAAACCAAACAAAGATTGAAACCCAAATATTTGAAGGATTTAATCACATATTCTTCCAAGGTAAAATTAACATTTATCTCCAAATAGCATCAGTTTCTTTTAAAGTCTCATATTGAAAAGTAATTAACCTAATCATATATCCTCTATGATGGTTCAATATTTTCCTAGATAACCCAAAATCAACTTATTCATGATTCATAAAATTATATTACTAAAAATAATAAGTCATACTAACCAGGGACTTCACGTAGTCCAGTGGTAGGTGATGCACCCTTATCACCCTTCAGTTGTGGGTTTGATTCCTGCAGCCTTACCAGATGCGACCGATTGTCACCCATCCAACGGGTTGTCCTTTTTATAAAACTCCAAAAATAACCCTAACATGTTTTAACCTCAATGGTTTCCTTATACCTCTCATTTCCATCCAAATTCATTACGATCTCAACATCTTAATTTTTGAAGTCTTATTTCACCACCATAAGATAAAATAAAATGATTCCCAAAAATGAAGAACGTCATACCTTGATCATGGTGTCCATTTCGTTTCATCATCATCCTGTTCACATATGTATAAGGTCTATGCATTGAAAAAATGATTTATATATCCATCAAAACCATTTGATTCCTCCATCCAAATACACCTTGTAAAACATGGGTCATATGGGTGTTCACAGAAAAACAGATTTGGAAAATAATCATGTTTGACATATAATTTCACGACATCTTATAAAACATGATTTCAATAAAACAGTCAGACTGAATTTGAGTTGAAACATTCAGTTAATGGTCCTTTTAAAATACCATAGGTATGTGCTGTGAGACTATATTGTAATAAAAAATATAAATAGGTTTCACAAGGTTCTCCTTCTTCACCACCTTTTTTAAAATCGTAATATGCTTCAAAATCTTGTGATGAGGTAAAATATTTGAAAATTACTTGATAATATTTACCTTTCTTGAAAATATGAGAATATTTCCAAAATGGTATTTTTCTAAATACAACCCATAATCCATGATGATAATGAGGTATAGTGGAGGTTTTTGATATCTCAAACAACTGCTTTCAAGTGAGTTGTATTCTAGAAAAAGTTTCACAATCTTCCGAACATGACTTTGCAATAATTATTGCAAGAATGTCCTCAGGAAGAGATAGAAATTTCATTTGAGATCCTCTTCCTTCCATTTGTAACTGACTTTACTTGAACTGAAAAAAAAAAGTTATAAAACAAGGATTTAACTGATATAATAGATATAGGGACTAACCATGTGTCTAACAAAAAATCCAAATCCCTAAAGTTGTCTAAACCGACCTTTGAAACCAACTACAAGGACCCGACCTTATAACATTAAATAATCATGAATTAAATGAATAATTCAAATATAGGATCTTTTCAGGTTTAGAGTTTTAGAGAATTAGGACATAACTATTACATCTCAAAAGATTAAAAAGTAGACACTTCTACTAAGTTTCGATAAAATAAAAACACTTAAAACGAAACATGTCTAGTACCATGTTTTAGATATCATGTCTTTCTTTGATCCCATCCTTGACCCTATTCATCTTTAAGTCCTATGGAAAACATTTCAAAAACATGGGATGATCATAAAAAGCCCAGTAAAGGATACACAAAGAATAAAAACTGTTAGTTTTTCAAAACAACAAGTAAACCATGAAAACTTTATCAAATTAATACTTTTCACCTTTACAAAGTAGTAAACACTCTTCACTGAAAAAAAGATCACCACTTATCCTTTGTTACCAAAATATTACCATAAAACCATATAAAGAACACATAACATATAAAGGTAACTTGGGATATTAACATACTTAAATGGAATAACCAAACGATCGACTTCCACACGTATCACTAAATGGAATAGCCATACGGCCGACTTCCATACCCAATGCATTACAGGTTATAACGTAACCACCCATCCTGGAATTCACGGAACCACCCATAATATGGTTTATCATGTAACCACCCATAAAGTTTCCAAGTACCATTATAAATTCATAACACATAAAACAATTATAAAGGAAAGAAAACATTTCCACATTTCAATCACAATATATCACTTAAATATATTGACATAAAAAACCCATTATAAAAACCATTTTCAATACCAAAATAAATAAAAGAGTATATGGTATTTATTTCATTTTAAAAAACATTACGACTTGTTGAGGAAGCCAAATACCCAATAATACTCACAGCGGCGGAAATGGTCGTTGTCACCACATACGTTAAAATAAAAATTCCATTTAGTCATTTAGTAAAACACTTTGTAGAAAAATATTCCCTTTGAATGAAATGAAAAGTAAAAGGTGTTTTATACAACGTATAAAATAAAGTCTTGTATTAGAAAAAAAAATATGCCTCAATGAAAGTATATTGAGACGAAGTCCCATACAAAGTCGTTATCCTTAGATTAAGGATAAATCAATTACAAAATTATGTGTGAAAAATATAAATACACCCAATATAAGAGAATATTAAGTGTAAAACAATCAGAGGTCATCCACACATATTCATAGTATGACATAATCAAGAAGTATAGGTTTAACCCAAAGAATTTAAATTGGGTAAAGAAGTTCCCTTACAGAAATTCGACATCCTAACGGCGTCACTTTAAAATTCAGAAAATGAGTCGATGAGAGATAAAAAGGGTATCTCATCTCTTGGAAATATCATTTACAGAAATAAGGATATATATGAACATATCCCAACATAAGAAGATGTAAATTAGAAGACCTAATAAAAATGAAGTCTTTTAAAAAGAGGAGGGTGAAAGGTCCCCTTACCGATTTGGGTAACTTTCAAAACATACACCCCATGAAATTAGGGTCATACAATGAAGTTGTAAATACACATAAATGAAATTATATTACACAAATTGTAGAATAATGGGCAGTATATACACCACTGAAAGGAAATGGTGGCAAATGTAGCATAAATATTATGGGAATAAAAGTGAGATGAAAATCTCTTACGAAAACTCGGCAGCCGAACGAATCCACTTAAAGCTTCCAAAAATGGATTTATGAGATCAAATAGGGTCTCTAATAATATGGACATAAAAATTACAGAATTATTAATATAAAATAACAACCCCAAACATAAGAAAGGTGAGCATAAAAGAAATTTCGTAAAAGAGATTACTTAAAAAGAAAGAGAGAGGTAGGATCTCTTACCTCAAGTCTGACTTGTCCTGTTCGTTTATTTATATTTTTGAATAATATACTAGAGTTAATTTCTACTTTCTTAATAACATTTTTCAAGTTCATTATTCCTTTTATATGACTTATTACCAGGTTATGAAAAATATGTAATTATTTATGTTTATAACGGTCGTTTTGTCGATCATTGGTACTTGAGTCAAAAAAATAAACTTCTTATAATAACAAGTTGTTCATGTGGTAAAAAATATCAATTATATCCAGAATTATATTCATGATTTAGATATCATATATATCATATATATCCAGTATATAATTTCATTTATAATATTACATATCATTTAATGGTAAGAAATGAAATACACTATTCATGGAGATGATAAGCCGTACGTATGCATGAACGCTACTTTCATTTCTATTTCTGATTTAATGGAATTAAAACTAAATGAGATATATATATTATAATTCCATTATAATATATATGTTATATAGGTCACATAAGTTCATTAATTTCAATATTTATACATTCCATGTATTGCATGAACGAGTCACATCACTTGAGGGGCAGTAGTCCACACTTCCTCAAATGAAGTTATCGCATTTGCACAACATGAAAAGCATAATGGTATGTTTTAAATGTAAAATACAGAAGCATAGAGAGGAAATAAATATAATATATATCATAAATAAATATAGATCCATCATAATTTCCACCATGAGAGGTGGTAGGATAAGATAGAACAATCATCGTTTCGTGAGGTAGTAATTCACCATCCACGGAAACAGTATGTTCTTTATTCATTAGACGAAGGTGTGTGTAAGATTAGCTTGAATCCTTCTCATAACAACATCATAGTATATTGAAGAAACATGTGTTGTTACAAAATAAAGGAATAAGAAGTTTTTAGGGAGCTGGAGAAGCAAAATAAAACAAAAGAACATAAGAGAGGACATTACCTTTAAATCAGGTTACTCCCTTTGGTTTGAACCAAACGGGTTTCTTGAAGAGCTTTCTCCCTAAGGTAAGTCTTCTAGGATAAATAGAGGGATGTGGAGAGATAAAATGAGCAGAGTTTGGTCAATCCAAAGTCTTGAGAGGTGTGGGTAAGGGTGTAGAGGTGGGGGCCTTTTATAAGATGGAGGAGGGGCACTCTTGGAATGTCCTGAAAAGTTACTTTATTATAAAATGATTTTCGGAAATTAAAGGTCCCAAAATTATATATATCGAGGGTAAGGTGATAAGGGTTATAAATCCACCAATCCAATGGGTTTTTGACAAGTTTATGTCTTATATTTTACCTTATCTTTTCATTTTATTTAAATGGTTCATTAATGAGGTAATCGCTGCATCATCTTGGTGTCATAAATAAATAAATTTATTTAATATATAAAAAATATAAAAAAATACTATGATATAGGAAGTATTTTATATTTTCAATGAATATTTATAGTCAAATATATGACTTGGATAACCCCATGTAAAAATTGTTTTAGTAAAACAATACATGTTTGTGACATTTTTATTTTAACTTTAAATAAAAAAGTAATTAATGTCATTTTCTTACCCAAGTGGCTCCATGGGGTCCCCAAGTTGACCCATGGATTTTCGTGGTCGGACATGACTCACCCAATAAGGGAAGGACATGTTTCAAGGTCATTTCATATTGTTATAACATTATCTTTACCTTAAATTACACTAATTGCCTTTAATAGCGATTAATAAAACTTAAAAGTTACTATTCACCAAAAAAATTATTTTAATCCCATTGAACCAAATTTTACAACCTAATGACAACCATGTATGTCATATTTTTAAAATTAAAATCTCAGAAGTGGTAAAGATTCATTTAAATGAAAATTTAGTATTTTAACTACCACTTAGTGGTTTCACTATTCATCAAAAATTGAAGTTTTTCAGAAAAATACCAAAAATTCACCCTAAGCTATATTTGATATTCCGAATTAAAAAATGATGTCTATTTTAAGAAATTCAAAACATATAATTTGAATTAATCAATTTAATAATTAATTTCCGTTGTCAAAACAAATAGCTTGTTTTTAAGAAACAAAATATATCAAAAGATTGACACTAGTTTAAGTCCAATTTCAAAGTGAAATTAATTCCAATGACCACTATTGGATTAAATGGTAAAAATATATTCTAATTTAACTTTAAAACCAATTAAAAATATAATCTAATCATATAAATAAATTATATTAAAAAGCGGTTTTGAATTAAAATACAACATTTTTCACTATTCATTAAAAAATGAACAGTATCAGAAAAATACCAAAAATTTACACAAACTAAATTTTGATGTCCTAATTCTAAAAGTTAATATTATTTGGTCCAATAAAATTTATAAGAGTTACCAAAACAATATTTAAAGAGGGTTCTCCATTCAAAATTCGATAAGTCAACCTTTTAGTGAATATTAGAGTATATATACCTAAAATTGAATTCTTTTCTTATTTTAAGCCTTTATCTTTTATTGGATAAATGTAAAAACATTTTACAAACATATATAATCATATTTTAGTTAATTCTATTCATTCCCGCCAATACAACGACTACGTTCTAACTACCATTTAAAATAATATTATTATATTACTAGTGTTCACCGTAAGATTTCAATGAAACTCGTTGTTGCGTATCGGGTACGCTATTGAACATAGAAACCCATTTAAAGTAAAATTAATATTTTATTCAAAAATATTAATAAATATGAAAAAGTAATATTCTTTATTTACCTGGGATGTTACATTTGGTATTGAATATGGATTTTTAAAGGGATTGAATATTTCAATATCTTGAATTGATTTCTTGTAATTGTAATTGAAATGTTATTAGTGAAATATTGACATTTGAAATATTTAATCTGTTGTGATTATATAATGACACATGGACATTTTATGGGTGGTTACATAATAAAATAAATATGGGTGGTTACATGATAAACCAAGTGACAAGTGGTTCTGTGATAAATGAAGTACTATTGATTATGTTATGACCTCCAATGCATTGGGTATGGAAGTCGGCCGTATGGCTATTACATTAGTGATATGTATGAAAGTTGACTATATGGTTATTCCATATAATTATGTTTTTTTCCCAAGTTACCTTTATATGCTATACATTTCTTTTTATAGGCTTTTTGGTAATATTTTGGTGACAAAAAAGGTAAGAAATGAGCTTATATTCAGTGAATTATATTTACTACTTCTTAAAGGTGAAAAGAATTTCATTATGATAACGTATTCAAGGTTTTCATGTTATCCCAAGACTAAAAGTTTTTCTTCATTGTGTATCAATTTCTGAACTTTTTATACTCATCCCATGTTTTTAAATTTTTTTCACAGGACTTAAAGAAGAACAGAGTCAAGGATGGGATCAAGGAAAATACATATTGTTTAAAACATGAAATGAAACATGTTTCCTTTTAAAGAATTTTTATTTTTTGAAAAAATGGATAGTGTGTAGAAGTGTATTCTTTTAATATTCATGTTTTATATATAAGTTATGACCTAATTATCTAAATATCTAAACCTAAAAATATCTTCAATGTTAATTAAAGTCAAATTGTTGACTTATCTCAAGATTAAGTAATGTTTAAGGCTGGGGCCTTATAAATGATTCCACTAGATGGGATGACACTACATTTTATGGATCATCTGATATGATCACAAATGTGTACAATGACCAAGACCATATCGATGATGTGATTACAGATATGATTAATGATGAAGATCGTATTGAGGAAATGAACATGATAGTTGAAGAAGAACTTCTTGATTGTCCAAAATTGGTTGAGAAGTTAAATATTTATGTAAAAACACCATTGTATTCTAGTTTCACTAAATATACATCATTGTTATCCCTACTGATGCTATATATTTAGAAAGGAGGCAACAGATGGAGTGACACCAGTTTTATTGAACTACTTTCTCTCTTGAATGACATACTCCCATGAGATAATGAGCTCCCTAGCTGAACATACGACATCAAACGAATGCTACACTCAATGAGTATGATCTATGAAAGAATACATACCTGAACAAATGACTATATACTATTTCACAAGGACCAAAAATCACTTAAATAATTATCAAAGTGTGTTGATTCTCAATACAAGAAAGGTGAATCTGATCCTAAGAAAGTTTTATATTACATTCCAATCATTCCAAGGTTTAGGCGCATATATGAAAGTGAGGATACTATACGGAAATTTATGTGGCATACAGATACAATAAATACATATTTTAAACTATATCACCCAAAAGACTCCTAAATAAAATATAATTGATCATGGGTATCCTGAATTTGGAAATGATTCGAGAGACCTTTATCTTACATTATCTACAAATAGAGTGAATCCTTTTGATTTTCAAAGATTCACTCACAGTACATTGACAATTATGCTAGAAAATTATAACATTCCATTGTTGTTATGCATGAAATTAAAATACATCATGTTATCTATACTTATATTAGGACTAAAACAACTAGGTAATGATATTTATGCTTATTTGGATTCATTGATCAAGGATTTGAAATTATTGTGGGATTCATGTGATAATTTGAATAATTCCTACAGAAATTCAGATTTTACATTGAGAGCTTTATTGTATGGGATGATAAATGACTTTACTTCTTATGGATGATTTTTAGGATATAGAATTAAAGGAAATCAAGGGTGAACTATTTGCGAAAAAGGTACACAGTCAATTAGTTTGAAACATTAATCGAAGACTATTGGTATTGGGCATCACACATATCTACCCCAACAGTATAAGTAAAGATATTAGATGACATAATTCAATGGAAGTTAAGAAGAACATGAAAAACTATCTTCACAAATAAGTGATCAACTATTTGAGAAAGTAAAATATATGGACACTAATTTTTTGTAAACTGTTTTCGGAAAACATTATGAAAATCGTTTGAATAAAGAGATCAGTTTTTTTGAATTACATTATTGGAATTGTCTGTACATCAGAAAATTTTTTGATGTTATGCATGTTGAAAAAAATATATGTGATAGTGTCATCAACATGTTGCTAAATTCACCTGGTGAAACTAATATTGAAATGAAGTCTAGTTTGGAAATGGTTGACATGGGAATATGAGAAGAGTTAGTTCCAGTGAAGGGTGAAAAAAGAACTTTTCATCCACCATATATTTAAACTATTTCTAGTAAGGAGATATAAATATTTTTTAACTTAATTAATGAAATAAAGGTGACATAGGGGTATCCATTTAATATCAATAATACTATGTTAATGACTGATTTAACTTTAAAGGTTCTGAAATCACATGACTTCCATGTCTTGATGCAAGATCTAATTCTTGTAGATTTATGTTTCATTTTTCCCAAGAATGTATATCATACATTAACAATGCTCTGTTTATTCTTAAAAACTATATGATGCAAAGTTATATACCTAAAATAATTAACTATAGAAAGATAAATTTTCGTCATATTATTTGAATCAGAAATGTTCTTCCTGACAATATTATTTGATAGGATGGTTCACTCGGTGAGAGGGAATTTACTATGTGGTCCTATACACTATATATGGATGTAACCCATTGAATAATATATAAATATTTTGAAATAGTATGTTAAAAATAAATTTTTTCCAAAGGACTGTATTTAGGAGTGATATATTGTTGAGGAAGTGGTTGAATTATATACCAAATACATGTATGGTGTGGAAAACATTGGTCTAATGAAATATCATCACACTGGGTGGCTTGCAAGTGAAGTAATTTATGAAAGAGATATTGTCACAATTAATATTACATATTGGGAGTAGGAGAACCTTTACATTTTTCATAATAGTTTAAAGGTTTTCCCAAATATTGAAACACAAAAAGAAGTTCTTGTGAATTTGAATCTATTATTGGATGAAAGATAGATATAAAATATACATAATCAATAGTTTATAGGATGGATTTGAGACCATATTTTTAAGGAGTCAGATGAAAATATAGATTCAATTTTAGAACAACTTTGATCTGTATCCAGAGGACCAAGTGTGTACGTATAATCTTACAATGGTTATATTCTATAAAAATAGACTTGATGAATATGGTACCTTCAAAAATAGTGGAGTTACACTTGTGGTTGAAGGGATGCATGGTTCTATTACTAAGGATAGAAATCTAATTTATTCGAATATATCATAATTTTGCATCATCAAAACAATATGGGAGTTGTATTATACAACATTCCAAGTGCCTGTTTTTCAGTGAAAGTAGGATGATAATAGGAGTTCTGTTGAAATAGATAAATTTGGATTCATGAAAGTGGATTTTAATAAGGACGGATAAAAAGGTGAACTGTTTATAATGGTTTCATAGGTAGTATAAGTATTTTATGTTCTAGACCCCACAAACTGAAATTGGTCAATTGTTTTATTACCATCCAAAACCACTGAAGGGTTAGATGAAAATTCAACTGATGATGGACCTTTCATTGGGATATCATAATCATTTCACAGAAGTACCAAAGTATATGATGTATTCTATGTCATACATGATCACAATAATGGGATTTGGATACTTGATAGGGGGGTTAAATCCCAAAATCCATTAAAAAAGTGAAATTTTAATAATCAAGTTATCTTTTATTTGTAATATACATTGTGTTACCTCATGTTATTATTTTTTCACTATTTCATTTATATAATCTAAATTAAATATTCAACCACTTCTGTAGATAATACATTCCTCATGTGTTGGTGCTCCCAATCCTAGGGAACAACAATTTTCTAAAGCTGCTACTTCTCATAGTGCATAAGAACAACGACCTTTTTTATGAGAAGATGCTACTGCTCAAGAGAAAAGATAGGTTTCTCAACCTTTCGTTGCTCCCATTACAGAAGAACGATAAACTTCTGCAAATGCTGATGCTACTGCTCTAGATAAACAAAAGGTTTCTGAACCTTTTATTTCTCCCAGTGTAGAGGTACAACGAATTTCTTCACATATTGATGTTAGCACTACATAGGAACAATATGTTTATGATGTTGAATCTAAGGAATTGATAGGCGATAAAGGATGTTCGATGCAGAAAAAACCGGAGCATCGTAGTTTGATGGTGTTAGTAAAAATAATTTAAGTGTAAAGAAAACACATCAAATTCGAGGTCAAATGGATTATATGGGGTCATCATATTAACCCCAAAAAACCATGTTCGGTAGTTAAATTGGACACATCACTCAGAAACATATACTGATTTATATAGATTTATGTCACCATGTTGTTCTCATGCTTAAGACACTGGAATGGGAAGATATTATAGTAACATTATGATATCATATATTTATTTTAATAAAAAATCAAAATAATGAAACATTTACTTACTATTCATAATCCCTTGAAATGTTCATTTATAGTAGATGTACCACACAAGAAATATGTATTAATGACTCCTGGAAGGATTCAAAGAGGACTTCTCACAATTCTAATAAGAAATCATCTTAAAGATGTCAAAGGAAAAATAAACCCTCACCAACCACTTATGTATGCACATATAATAACCCAAGAATCATGGGATACATTTACTAGATGTCATGGGGAGCTATATTTTAAGGTATATTGTATTTGGTAATATTTTTTTGAAAATATGTGTATTCATCACTTTAATTGAGATTTTATTTATTTATGAAATAATAACTGAGTGTTGATAATAAGGAATGGACAGCAAAACCAACATACTGCTACTATAAAGCAATGATGGGGTATTCTTCACTTGAAAGAAAAGATACATATTTTAAATCTACCATAACAATTTTATGTGACATGAAACAACATGATAATTATGTTCCACTATTTATATACAGATTGATGAATCCAAATCTAAATCCACTTCCATCCCAAACCACGTTCTATAGAAGGAGGCACGTGTAAATCAAGATGGTATACTAATTGTTTAAAACACTAAAAAAGTGTTGGAAACACGTGTAAGTATGAAATACTATTTTTTTCCTTTAAATCAATATTACATAATAAATATTACTTATTTTATTATATTTCCTATCTAAAATAGTCATAAGAATCATCAAAACATGTGCTGAATGAACACATATTATTAGTGCACTTGAAGAGGCCAAAACAGTATGGCTTCATGAGGGGTGTGGGTTTTGGGGTTCCACCCTAAACATATTTTGAGAGAAAAAATCAATAAGTGGATAAAGATACAAAATTAGTAGAGATGAAAGAAAAAATATATTCCCTTGAATAACATTTTTATTAATAGTTTGAGTTTCTAGAAAATGTTATAGGGGAAGCAAAGAAAAGAAGAAACTCAAGAACCACCATAGCGTGAAGACCTCCCCCACCATCTTTGAGGCAATCCATTACCATCAAAGAGTTGTCTTAGTCAAGTTAATCAATATTATAATAATTATTTCTATGAAATGTGAATCAGAAAAACACTGATATCTTTATTTCCCAAATATTGTATAGGATAAAAATTACTGCGATTTATATCAATCAACACCCACCCATCTCCTTATAGCGGGGGCTATAGTGTTTAGTGTCCAATACGACATGATACACAACATAACACTTCTAATAGTTCATCTGAGAGTGTTGATTAGAATAGCTTATGATCTGAGCGTTGAGCTAACTATTCCACTTGATGAAAAATATATTCATATGGTTTAAAAAGCTATTGTAAAAATCATCTCATGACCATCAGATCTTGCTCAGAAACATTTCAATAAAGAGGTATTCATTTCTAATTTATGTTTCATGATAAATCTTTAAAAATTAATGAAAACAGTTCTGAACTGATGAATTTTATTATATATAGACAATGGGAATGGGGTTAAAAGAAAGGTTGACTCAAAATAATCTAAAGGATAAACCAACTGTTCGAAAATATATTTCAAAATCACCTTAACCCCACCTATTGAATATATGTATTTACTAAAATTAAAGGTTCATGTGGATACAAATTTATAAAGTGGTAGTAGTGACATAGTTGATTTTGAAGAAAAAATGTACGGAGAGGAAGGTAATAACTACCTTTCTTTTGAGAATGTAAATTAAATCCTAAACTATGAATGGATAGGATCCTCAATAGTAAATGTATACATGAGGTATTTTTCATGATTTAATTTTTCAAAATATGATATACTAGGTTAATTATGAATAAATACATTTCATATTTTTTCTAGGTGTATATATCAATACTGATTCAAGGTATTTCCTCATGATTTTTTTTGAACTCGTTAGTCCTCTCGTCACCTCTATAGAACAAACAAAAAAGAATCCAAACAAAAGGATTAAATAGTGGGAAACCTGACTAAATCATTTGAAAGAAAAAGTGGGGATGAAATACTCTTCTTAATCCCAATGATGTAGGGGTAAAAATCTACAATTTAATCTTATCAAATATATTTTTATTGATTTCATTAATAATTCCATTTTTTGTTTTTAGGAAACATTTGATTCTCATTTCATTCAATTTAGATACTCCAAATATTTATTTCCAGGATTCTCTGCATGGATTACCAACAAACTGACCATACATGATGGAATTTTTCATTTTTTAGTACACTAAATCCAATGTTTTAGAAACAGACTTCAAGTTATATAATTTATATTATGGTTTAATGAGGATTTTATTACTATAGGGAGGTGTGTAAATATCATCTAAATCATGGAATGAGGACAAGAATTGTGCATAATATCCTTGACAAGTTCTACAACTAGATAAGTATCCGGGTATTTATAATAATATTTCACTCTCCAAAGACATATAAAAACAAATTACTTATTTTCCTAAATGTTTCTATAGTGTCTGAAATAAAAAAAATAGAAAATATTAGGATTATGATGTTTGTAAATTTATCAGATAGATCATATTCCATCAAAAAAATCATCCTCGAAGAGGTATTTTCAAAGATAATTAATATTTCATTTAAAATATTTATTAATCATTTGTGTATTTATATTTTTCAATTACTACAATGACTATTAAAAAAATCCTATTCACAAGATGATATATATTTTATTATAAATGAATTGGAATCATACCTGATTGTAGAATGTACGCAAATAACATGAATATGTGACTTCCATAAAAGTAATGGATTGTTTCATATTTATGTTTAATTTATTTATTTTTTGTTTTATTCGTAAATTAATTTTTTTATTATATAGGTGGATTCCTTTCATATTAATGGTTCAATAATACGAACAAATATCATGCAAATGTGATTTAATACTACATATTTAATTAATTTTGTTATCATATTATATATTATTTGTATGTTATTTTCCTTATCATCTTTATATAATAATTATTTATTTGTTTTCATATATATTTTGGGAAGTCATATTTTCTTTAATCTATCTAAAAAAAGGCATATAAGATATAAGATGTTCCTTTATGGTAATGTTACCATGCTTTCCATTTCTTTTTTATTTTCTGAGATACCGACATTGTATATTGATTCAATTTTATTAGCTGAAAAACCTTTCTAGAATCAATATGTATTTTTTGGTATTTTTAAAAATAAAAACAATGGTAATATTAGTAACATTGGTAGTTAGGATTTTTAGGAGACATTGAGATGTGTATGAATCATCGACACCTCAATCTAACACATGGTGTGACCGATATGACTCCAGGTGCATCGTTTTATTTAAAATTGACATTAATTTTATTGAAATAGAAAAATTACATACTCAAAAAAGAAATAATACATTAATTTTATTTTAATACTTTGGTAATATAATCCATAAGTCATTTAGGACATGTAGGAATCAGCTACACCTCAATTAGACGCATTGTGTGACCAGTATGACTCAAAATGTCCGTTATCAGTTTAAAAATGACATTTTATTTCAAAATTTTGCACTCACTAAAAACCAAGAAAACACACTCATATTGTCTAAAAAATTTAGAACATTAATTCATAAATCATTAGTGATGTGTGGGAATCATTCTCATATAAAACTGATACATGATGTGACTCATATGAGTTAAAGTGTGTGTTTCCAGTTTAAAATAAAACATAGTAAAAAAGATAAGTGACGTACTAAAAACTATGAAAAAAATTTCATATTTTTTTGATAATTTATTAAAATAATACATGAGTAATTTTAGATGTGTAAGAATCATCCTCACCTCAATACGATGTATAATGTGACTGGTATGACTCCAAGTGTGCCTTTTTATTTAAAAATGACATAAATTTCAGTAAAAAGGAAAATATAACGTACTAAAAAATGATAAAACACATTATAATTAATTTAATACTTTGGTAAAAAATCCATGAGTTATTTTTGATGTGTAAGAATGATTCCCACAACAATCTGAGGCACAGTGTGACCAGTATTACTCAAAGTGTGACTTTTTTATTTTAAATTTATATCAATTTTAGTAAATAATTAAACTATACTACTAAATACTGAGAAAATGAATTTGTATTGTTTTTATACATTATTAAATTTATCCATGAATCATTTGAGACATGTAGGAATCATCCGCAACTCAATTTGATGCACACTGTGATCGTTATGACTCCAAGTGCATCTTTGTATTTAAAATTAACAACGTTTTTAGTAAAAAGGAACAAGGGACATCCTGAAAACCTAGAAAACACATTCATATTATTTTAATACTTTAGGTAAATGATCCATGAGTTATTTAGAATGTGTAGGAATCATCCTCACCTCAATTAGAGGCATGATGTGATTTTTATGACTCTAAGTGAGTCTTTTTTATTTAAAATTTACATCAATTTTAGTAAAAAACACAAATGACCCACTCAAAACCTAGAAAACTCTTTATAATTGTTTTTATAATTTATTAAAAAGATTCATGATTCATTTGGGATGTGTAAGAGTCATTCTCACCTCAATCTGATGTATAGTTTGACCGGTATGACTCCAAGTGCGTCTTTTTAGTTAAAATTGACATAATTTTTAGTAAAATGGAACAAGTGACAAGCTGAAAACTAAGAAAATAATTTTTTATTATTTTTATTCTTTAGTTTAATGATACATGATTCATTTTGGAGGTGTAATAATTAGACTCACCTCAATCTGAGGCACAATATGACTGGTATGACTCCAAGTGTGTCTTTTTTATTTAAAATTTACATCAATATTAGTAAAAAGGAAAACTAACCTACTCAAAACCAATAAAAAACATTTAGACTATTTTGGTTCTTTAGGATAATTATACGTAAGTCATTTTAGACTTGTTGTAATTATACTCACCTTAATCCAACACATGGTGTGACTAATATAACTCAAAGTGCTTCTTTTTATTTAAAACTGACATCAATTTTAGTAAAAAGGACAACTGACATATTAAAAACCAATAAAATGCATTTGAATTGTTTTCATACATCAGTAAAATGATAAATAAGTCATTTTTAATGTATATTAATTAACCTTACCTCAATCTGATGCACAATGTTATTGGTATGATTCCAAGTGAATCTTTTTATATTAAATTTACATTAATTTTAGCAAAATGAATAGGTGACGTACAAAAAACCGAGCAGATGCATTCGAATTACATTGATAATAATCTGGAACTATTTCATGAGAAATTTGTGATGTGTATGAATCACTCACACCTCAATCTGATTCACTATGTGACCAGTATGAGTCAATGTTCCCATTATCAGTTTTAAACTGACATTTTAGTTCAAAGCGTGTGTCACTCACTAAAAACCATGAAAATTCAGTCTGATTGAATTTATAATTTAGGATAGAAATTAATAAGTCATTTTTGACATGTAAGAATTAATCTCAATCAAACCGACACATGATGTGACCCATATGACTCAAAGTGTGTGTTTCCAGTTTGAAATGACATTTTAGTAGAAAACACATGTGACATACTAAAAACTAAGCAAACACATTCAAATTATTTTGATACATTGAGAAAATTATACTTATGTAATTTATGACATATAGATATTACCCACACATAAATCCCAGGCATGACATGACTAGTATAACCCTAAATGCGTCTTTATATAAAATTGACATTAAATCCATTAAAAGTAACAAGTGACATACTCAAAACCAAGCAAACACATTCAAATTGTTTTGATACTTTAGGATAGTGATCCATACCCCATTTTTGATGTCTTGGAATCAAATTCACCACAATACAATGCACTGTGTGACCAGTATAACTCATGGTGTGTATTTTTATTTAAAGATGAAATTTTTTTAATGTATTTGTTCATATTAATGTTTAATTTGTTTATTTATAATATTACTAAAATAAGATTTGTTTTCTTATATAGCTAGATTATTTTGATAAGGTTGATGTGATTTTTTTTCCACAGATAAAATGGGAGGACCTTTTTGAAATGGGATCACGGGTGTCAAATACAAATATTAATGTTTTTTGTGGATAGTAATTGTAAACATAATTATAAAAAACATTGTTTGAAATGTATATAGTAGTGTTTTTATTTATTTTTCATTCATGATGTAAAATTTATTGAAATTAAATTATATATTTTTTGTACAGGATACAAGAGGTTTTTGTAGTGTGTTGTTATACAATCAACACATTGCAACAAATAGATCCCTTATCACTGCTATTTCTAACACTCATAAAGGCCCCCATTTATCAGTGCTATTAAAAATGATGATAAAGGGTGAAAATTATCATGGTTAAAGTAGCACTGATAAAGGGGACCTCTCTTTAACAACATTGAGATTAATATTGCTTTTTTAGAATTTTTAAAATCTCTTTTGCACGCTGTTAAAGGGAATATCTGTTGTAGTGGCTAGAAAATAGAATTCCAAGTCCTAATAAAATTCCATATTCCTTCACAAGTCATAGGTCTCAACATCACCTCCATTACTACCCATTATTTTATCTCTCGATCCCCATTCTCTAGAAACATTATAGAAATAATTTAATGTCACTAAAAATAAATTAAAATGAATAGTCATTAATTATTTAATTTTTTATAAATTGTTAAATTTAATCTAAAATATGAAATGATAGTAACAATTATAGGAAATGAAGGATTAAAAATAAAAATATGAATATTTTAATATAAATAAAAAAATAAAAAATGAATAATTTTTAATTGTTATAAATTTGTATAAATTATTAAAATAAATAAAATTCAAACGAAAAAATAATAATAATATAAAAAATATGTATAAAATAATAGATAAAAACATGGATGGTTATTAATTATTATATATTAGAATAAATTATAAACACTAAAAAATTTATAAGATTAGAATAACATAATTTTTTTAGGATTGTAATGTTTTCGTGACTATAATGCCTTTGAAACTACAACTCCTTGACATATTATTTGAAATTAAAAAATAATAATGATAATGATAATGATAATAAAAAAATTTAATATAAGTAATATAGAATAAAAAATGAATAGTCGTTAATTATTATAAATTAATAGAAAAATATTAAAATTAATCTAAAATATTGAATGCAAGTTACAAATTAAGAAAAATAATAAAAATATAAATAATTTCATATTAATAATAGTAAATAAAAATGAGCAGTCATCGATTCATATAAATTAGAATAAAGTATTAAATTAATATAAAATAATAAATATTATTTAAAAATAAAAAAAATAAAAAGAATAAATAATATATAAATAATAGAAAATAAATGGCCATTAATTACTAAAGATTTGTATGAATTTTTAAAATTAAAAAATTTATAATAGTATTATTGTTCAAGTATTTCGTAATATAAACCATTTTTCATATTAGTAAAAATTAAGAAAATATAATAATATTATTTATAATTTAATATAAGTAATAATAAATGAAAAAAATTAACAATCATTAATTATTATAAATCATTATAAATTATGAAAATTACTCTAAAATATTATATATTTCTTACAATTAGTTGCAATTTAAAAAATAATAATAAAAATATAAAGAATATAATATAAATAATGATGAATAAAAATGAATAGTCATTAACTATTTTAAATTAGTTTAAATTATAAAATTTAATATAAAATAGTAAATTTAAATTAAAATTAAGAAAAAAATAAAAAATAAAAAATATATAAAAATTATTAATAAAAAATAAATGTTCTTGAATTATTATAAATTAGTATAAATTATTAAAAGGAGGGAATATGGGAGCACAATGAGAGATTATATCTCCTTGACTCAATGGTGATTAAGGTTCTTCTCTAATGGGCTCCTCGTCTGCTATCCCTTCGGCTGATGTTTTTCTCTCCCATAAAGGATTTGATAGTCACAAGTCGGTCGATGTAGAGTGGGGGAGCAAAAAGCTTGTTATAGGTGGGATCTCAGCTGATGCTTTGTGCTTCAGAACTAGCCGCTTCTTAACTTTCTTCAAAGAAACCATTTTTGGGGGTCCCTGATGCAAGGGGAATGTAGCACATTTGAAAACTAATCTAGATTCAATCTTAGAGAGGTTAGAGAAAGGAAAGCATTCTATTTTTGCTCAACTCATTTTTCCAATTGGTTCGAAGCCATTGCTAATTGGTGACTTGGACTCTCATATCTCATAAATCTATGGATATTTTAGATAGGAAATTGTTTCATTAGCTTCTGAAATTTTTCACCTTATATTTCCCTCTAAGTAAATAAAGACAAATGCATGGTGCTCGGGATCGATATCTCTCAGGATGGGTGTTCTTCATATTTGTCAGTGGGATTGACACTTTAATCACTAGAGGTGTGTAACACGTTTGTACAAATGTGGGTCAATGTTTATGGCCTAAACTAGATTCTTTGGAACCCCCAGATTTTATACGATATCGTGATGGATATTGGAATCCCCATTAAAATAGATAGGGACACCAAATTGGCAAGGTTCAAGCATTATACTTGCCTCCTGGTTAAGGTTAAATTGAGTTCAACTCTTTTAGATAAAGTGGTTCTTTCAATGGAGGATAAAGAATTAGATTTGGTGATCAAATATAGGAAAATACCTTGGTACTGTTTGGATTGCAGGGAAATTGGTCATGATAAGTCGAATTGCAGAAGGTCTTTAATCTTCTCCTTCTTCTTAGACATAGGCTATGAAAAAATTAGTGTTTTAAGAAATTAAAATTCATGAAATATCCTTTTTAATGATGTTGTGTAAGACATGAATAGAGGAGATGTGTGCCAAATTGGAAATACACTTGGTAATACTTTTCCTATTAATGTTTTTCCTCCCAAAGTGGAGATTTCATGATCTAAGAGAGCTAGCTCGAATCCCTATTGATTCTGAAATTATATGGTCTTCTACAAGACTTATTCAGTAGGAAGTTGTTGAGGTTTTGGCTTACTGTAATCCTCAAAGGAAAAATGTTTTTGATGGTCTGGTGTAGAGGGATACTAGATCATGGGTTGAAATTGTGGAATATGGGTTCGATGGGAATGAAATCTCAATTGATGAAACAAGAGCTCATGAATAGGATGATCAGAAACTCTTACAAGAACAATTGATTGCATTAAGAAACAGAAAACTGAGAGAAAATTTAGATGAAGGGGAAAATCAGAAATCAATGTGTTTTTCTCATAATCAAGGAGTGCATGAAAATGATTTTGGAGCGTTTTCATAGGATTTCTAGGGCTACGGACCTGAGTAGTTGGGTTTTGGCAGGTTTATCCCCCTCCCCCCATTATTCAACTTGAACTTGGTACGAGTGAGCAGGTGGTTTCATCACCCCCTTCCAGGGATGTATGTTCTTCTTCGAAGGGGAATGGCTTGGTTGGTCTTGATGACAGATGTTCCTTGGGAGTGGTAGGCTCCCCTTCCACTGCCATGGTTTTTGACTCCAAGCTAGTTCATCACCAAGGTTGTGATCCATTTGGTGTTTCCATCAGCAGTGCAAAGGCCCACAAGGATATAGATCTAGAATCTAAAAATACTTCCTTAAAGGCGATTTCAATGGATGAAAAGGGATTTAAAATGGAACCTCTTAGGAAGTCCATACCTCAATGTTTTGTGACTGGTCATGTGTCTCCCACTAACACTACAAGTGCATCCTTGGCCCCTATTATGCCACCTCATCAATCGCAGCCACCTTCATGCATCCACACATGTGGGAAGGTTGAAGCTCCACAACCCGATGTTTCAGGTTACGCTACTATTAATAATGTATTGGGATTGGGAAACACAAGAAAGGTGCAAGTGACAACTTCGATGGAATCTATATTGGGGAACCTAAACTTGCAAGCAGGTTCATTCTTGCCTGCCTGATTTCCTGAGTGATAATGTTATTAAAAATGAATAGGGAACACACATTAGTCAATGTGTAGGTTCTTACGCATATCATTTATAGAGTTCTTGATTCATTGAAGGATATGAATGAAAGTGGAATAAAGACCCCCACAAACAAAGTAAATCAATATACCTTTGTTGATAACACTTCTATGAGGGTGGAGTGTCAATCAGTTTTTGGGTGAACAGACACGAAGAGCAGTGACATTAAAGACCTCTTGCAATAGGCGAAGACCTAGAGGAGTGGATGGTACACCAGAGGTAGAGGTCACAGGCGCAAACCAATTAATTAGAATGCATTACGTGATGAGGAGAAAAATAGTAGAGATAAGATTTGAGAAAAGACTTATCTTGAATGTTTTTTGTTGAGGGAAATATTGTCATGTATGACCTCATCTTTCTCTTTTTCTGTTTTTATGTATTTTTATAAAGGGGATTTGTCCATACCTTTTCCAAAAAAATTAAAATATTAGTTCAAATTATGGAAAAAATAATAAGAGTACAAATAATTAAATATAATTAATAAGAAGAAAAATAAATAGTCATGAATTATTATATATTAATATAAATTACTAAAAATAATCCAAAATACTAATTAATAGAAACAATTTAGAAGAAATAAAAAAATATAGATAATTTAATATAAATAATATTAAATAAGAAATAAATATTAATTAATTATTTCAAATTTGAATAAATTATTAAAATTGATATAAAATAAAAAATATTAGATAAAATAAAGAAAATAAAATAAAAATATCAACATTATAAAAAACGATGAATGGGAATTAATTATTATTAATTAGAATAAAATATTAAAATTAATATATATTTATATATGATTATAATAGAAAGTCTTTCGTGACCGCAACACTTTCATGACTACAACACTTTCATGCCTATAATTTTTCCACATATTAGTTAAAATTATGAAAAAATAAAAAATATATAAAAAATTTAATACAAGTAATAATAAGTAAAAATCGAATAGTTATAAAATATTATAAATTAGTATAATGTTTTAAAAATAATCTAAAATACTAAATGTTGGTTATAGTTTACGAAGTATGATAAAAATATAAATAATTTAATTTAAATAATAATAATAAATTAATAATGAATTTCCACTAATGATTACAAATTAGTATAAATAATTAAACATAACAAAAAATAATAAATTATAGTTTAAATTTGGGAAAAACAATAAAAATATGATTAATATATATAGTAATAAATAAATAATGGATAGTCATTAATTATTATAAATTAATATAAATTGGTAAAATTAAAGAAATTATAAGATTTAATACTTAAATCCTTTCATGCTTACAATAGTTTCATGACTTCAATGTTTTTGGGTCTACAATGCTCTCACGACTCCACCACTTTGATGACTACACTGCTTTCGCAATTGCACTACTTTCAAGACTTCAATGCTTTTTCATATTAATCAAAATTAATAAATGATAAAAATAATATAAATAATTTAACATGACAAATGATAAATAACAAATGGATGTTTCTTATTTATTATAAATTAGTATAAATAAATAAAATTGATTTAAAATTCTAAAATTTAATTACAATTAGTTACAAATTAAACAACGTAATAAAAATATTAATAATCTAACCTAAATAATAATAAATAAAAAATGAATAGTGATTAATTAATATAAAATATTGAGAATTATTAAAATAATAAATTTTAATTAAATTGATAAAAAATAATAAAAATACAAAGAATATATAAAAATAATAAATTAATAATGAATGGTTATTAATTATTATAATTTGATATAAATTATCAAAATTATAAGATGATAATAGTAAAAACCTTTCGTGAATGCAACATTTTCATGACTGTAACGTTTTCTTCACTAAAATGCATTCACATATTAATTCAATTTTTAGAAAATAATAAAATATTAAAAACTAATATAAATAATAGAAAATAAAAAATGAATAGTCATCAATTAATAGAAATGAATTAAAATTAATAAAATTATTCTAAAATACTTAATGTCAGTTAAAACTATTTATAACTTATGAAAAATAAAAATAATATAAATAATTTAATATAAATAATAACAAATAAATAATGAATATTCAATTATTATTAAAATTGAGTATAAATTATTGAAATTAATATAAAGTAAAAATGTTAGTTAAAGATATGAAATAAATAAAAACAACAATATTATATATGATAATAATAAATAAATAAATAATAAATGGTCTTTAATTATTTTAAATTAATACTAATTATAGAATTTGAAATATTTATAAGATTGTAATAGTTGAATCCTTTCATTATCACAATTATTTCACGACTAAAATTATTTCATATATTAGTTAAAATTATAAAATAATAATAATAATATAAAAACTTTAATATAAGTAATAATAAATAAAAATGAATAGTTATAAATAATTACAACTTAGTATAAATTATTAAAATTAATCTAAAATTCCTTTACTACTATATGGGGTGAAAAGGTGTTCTACCGGTGACTGGATATAATGCAGACTACTCCACTGGGCGTTGAGGCCACATGTTGGTTATTCGGGCTATTGGGCCTTTATGTAATGCCCTAGGATTTTAAAAGAATAACATTATGTTCAATAACATATATGACATGAAACACAGAGCAAAAATGAAAATGTAACACACTGAGAATTTATGATATATTTTCTAAATAACTTCAACTTCTTCAATATCCTTTGTAAGATACAACACTGAGGTTTTAATGAATTGTGGTGTAAAGTTAATTTTATTATTTAAAAAAATTGTTATAAAATAGTTGTTAAATTAAGGTATGAATAAGATAAAATATTTATAAAATGTATATAAAGGTCATTCCCAATATAAATTTATTTATATATTTTTATTAACTAATTACTCAATATTATGAAAAGTCATTTTATTCATAAAAAATGTGTTCTCTTCAAAAAAAATGATTTTCACTACTTTCTGTGAGAAAATAATATAATTAATTTTTTCCACATTTAGAAAATTTATTTGATAAAATGGAATTTTTTTAAATCATAATATGTATAGTATCTTGTGGTGAAATCATGGGATTTTGAAGAAAATATAACTTTATTAGTGAATAATAAAAATAATTATTTTTATAAAATTGTCATTTATTTTCAATAAATTAATTCCCATTATTATGTTATTTTTATTTAAAGTTAACATAATAATTTTTTATTTATATTAAGTCCAATTAATTAAATTTAAATAATATTTATACTATATTCTATTATAAGTTCATTTTAAATCTTTAAAACACTTTTTTTCTTAAAATTGTTTTAATGTGCATAATGTTTCGTCATTTAAAATAATTAAAATAACCCCTAATGAAGAATGATTTAAATGAAATTTATATATTATATATCTATAAATTTTAATTTTAATTAAACTAATTATTACTACGTGGCATGTAGTTAATAAGAGATCATATTTTCATTAATAAATGCATTTCTTGAAAAATCGTTTTTTTTACATGTGTGCAGGTTTAATTTTAAATTAAATCATGCAAATTTTGTGAGTTGAATTTATAAAAATAGATTCCATATTTCTAGTTAAAATAATTTATTTTATCTAATAATGTTAACTTAATTTTTGATCATAATGAATCATTAAACAGTAAAAAAATATTTAATACGGTTATGGTAAAAATGAGTTTACCTGGGGTTAAACCAAGATGATAAGGGTTAAAAATGACCCAAAATTTTTCTAATTAAGATTAAATATCCATATTTATACTTTTCCTCTTTCTAATATCATAAATTTTCCATTTTTGATCCTTATTTCCAAGAAAGGGAAATGACATTATTGAGACACTTAGAAAATCACATACTGTGTCACTCACCCCAATTATAAAAGGACACCCCCTCTTTTATCCACTTAACACTTTAAAACTAATTGGTTTTACCAATAACTACACAAATAACTTTATTTATTCTCTAATATCATCCTATATTCCATGGTTTGATCATAAATCCATCATAGGGTGTTTTTTTTGTGCAATCCTAATGAAGTTGTTTAAAGAAGAGGTAACGTCCTAAATCGAGAATTTTATTTTATTTCTTCCTCCACCACCTTCAAATATTTTTAAACCATGATTATATAATAACATAATTATCTTATGTATAATGATTTTTTATTATTCTAATTTCCTGAACTGCAACCATCTCCTCCACCCTTAAATGGTAAATGAAACAGTTGATCATGTGTACGACGGACTACCGCCTTGCGAAATAACGTACCTTGTTTTCTATCCCTGATTCTAACAAATGTATATAATTATGTATTTAATGGTTATATATAATATATATAATATAATTATACTTATGTAATTATAAAATCACATAACAATTCTCACTTTCCATTTTGTAGGGAAGACGATAACGTCGCTTGTGTATATGGTGGGCTACCGCCTCGCAAAGTGATGTCGTTTATTTTTTACTTATGATTTATATGGAATGTAATAAGGATTAATTTAATATTTATATATAAAAATAATTAAATATTATCCATTATAGAAAACTAATTTATCAAATAATTTCATGTCTTACCATCCATTGAATAAATGATAACGTCATTTGTGTGTATGATGGACTGCCATCTTGCGAAGCAATGTGATTTGATTTTTAATTACTGAATCAAATGGATGGTATATATAAGTGAATTTAAAGAAATTATATTATATTTATGATATAAATATAATATTGGAAATATAAAATAACACTTTCATTATTTCCATCATGATCGTCAAAAAATGGAAACGTTGTTCATGCATACGTACAACCTACTGTCTCCACGATTATAACATAGTTCTTTTTTCATTACCATATTTCATGGATGGTTTTAAAAGAATAATTTATGTGTAAAAATGATCATTATTTCAACTGACCCAAGGGATTTTGGACATACGATTCGTTTATCATTAGAATGTCTAACATGAAATTAATTAGTTAACTAATTGAATATAACATGGAAATAAATAAAATAAAAGGAATAATAAACTTCATTTTTTTATTTATAATATAAATAATTAATATAATTTTATTATTTAGAAAGATAAGGAACACACGAGATGATTCAGGCATGAGGTTAGGGTTTATGTCTTAAAACATCATTCTTTGAGACACATGTTCTTTTATACACATAATTTATTTTATATTGTTTATAGACTATCCCTTTTTATATTATATCATGAATAATTTATACTTCAAGGTATTCTAGGTTACAATTTTCTTACTTCATTCCAGAGGGTTATGATTCAAAAATTACCAATGTGGTAAGGGTTTATGATTCAATCTCATTTTAATTGGGATTGTTCATGCATGAATTTCCATAGTAGGGAATTATTTTATCATTTTATAATAAAACCATTTAATTTTATTATCTAATATTTATTAATTTATTTTTAACGTAATAGTATCACTTTCTTCTCATTGATACTTAAAATGATTGAGAAAAGTTTTTTAAATAAATTTGAATTCAATTCTCTCTTCAGTCAAAAATCTTTTTTCTTCCAAATCATTTTTTTCTAATTTTTTTTCAAAATATGATTTGATATAATTTTTTAAATTAATTTTTACCCATAATTTTATTTAAAAAAAATAAAAATAAATCTTCCTATCATTTTCCAAATAAGTTTTTTTTTTATTTTTTCCTTCAAAAATGTGAAAGGAATCTTGGGTTTGTAATATACTCATCATGAAAAAAACTTTTTTATCATCATAGACATTATTTGATTAGATGGATACATTATAATATTATAAGTATATTTTCGACGAAAATTTTTTTCAAAATATTTTGTGAACATTATTTTCTCAAAAGTGATTTTCAAATTATAAAGGTTATTCTATTCAAAAATGTGTTTAATCTTTTTAAAAGTACTTTTATTCATCAACAACAACAAACATTAATGTCGAGGAATGATTATGTAATATATATATGTATATATGTGTGTGTGTGTGTGTGTGTCTTACATATATATCTTTATCACTCTACCTTTAATGAAATAACTCATTTCTTATGCTCGTTTTTCAAATTCCATTATTATGAAATTTCATATGATTATGATATGGGGAAAGATTATTTAACCCATATTATTTCCATTGACAATTCTTATGTTATGCCAGATAATTTATTACTTTATGTGGAACACATATGATTTTACAAGAAACTAATTTGATAGGTGGGGATAAAATTATATCTCCTTTTAATTTATTGGGAAATGTTTTAGTCTCACGAGACATCATGTATGTGATTAGGGATAAATCTAATCCATTACAGGACTCTATCCACTATGTATTGTCATCTATGCAGTTATTCTTGACATATGTTTATATCATGCTTTATGTTTTTTATAATTTCTAATGTTTCTGTGATCTTATGATACCATGTTCTTTATGTTATCCTTCCATGTGATTACTCATGTGCCTCCACTTTTATGATAGCATGTTATACATTTGAATCACATGTTATGTTTCCTTATCATGTTTATTTCCATACATAGAATTTGAGATCACCCCTTTATTTATTTCTTCACTTGGTTATCCTATATAGTTTAGAAGATAAAATGTATTTTAGATATTACTATGTAAATGAAAAAAATAAGGATTTCATGTTTTATTTTCCTTTGATGTATTATGATACTCGTCTTCCAAACACACTAGGCCTCATGGTATTTGGGTTGTAATTAATGGATGTTTATGTTAAAAATCATGTAATATTATGTGTAAAGGGTTTGGTTCACAATAGATGGTATCATATTAAAGGATTCGTTAACCTTTGGTAACTAGGATGAAAAAAATATAGTAATAACCTTAGGGATACGTATAACAATAAGACTAAGTATAAAAAAATATCCTAGAATCATGGTGAATTATAGAGCAAGTGGTTTCAAAGAAGTTAGATCCCTATTGGGATACTACACGTAGATGTGGTTTAGGTATAGTTGTACTTAGGATTAGTAACTCTAAAAAGGGATCATTAAGATAGACTTGATCATCACTTAGTGCATGACAATGAGTCTTATTGTGCACTTGGTTTGATACTCTTATTTGTTTTGGAAATTCAAAAACATTTTTCGAACCATCATGAAGGACTTCAATAAATGATAATCATAGATAACCTAGGTTAAACCTAAAGTGTCTTGGGTTGGTAGGTCTAATGTTTATTGTATGTTTAAAGTCATACATACCCCTTTTGAGGTTTTATGTAGTGTAATTATAAGATTATTAAGATTATTTTTGGATATATTTATAGTAATATAACCCATGAGTTTAGTATAGGTTTTAGAAAACAAATTTGAGAAAGAATTCCTTATATTTAATGGACATAAGTTTAATGGTTTTGGTAACTTTTGGGGTTTATCCTATCTTTTATGTTAATGTAATAAAATAAAATTAATATTATTTTATGATGTGAGAAAAATAAGTTCTATAGAAAACCTTAGTTGTTACTATCTGATTTGATGATTAATTTTTTTTGAGGATGTTCATCATATTTTTAAGAAACATTTTATTGGGTTAATATATATATATATATATATATAATATATATTATTTTAACATGAAGGATCATTGGGGAATATTGTTGTTATGTTTTTGGCGATGTAAGTTGAATGGTATGAGAAAACTTTTGAGGTTAAAATATTATTTCATGTCGAGGTTATTGAGGTTATTTGGGATATAAGGTTTTTTATTTAAGTAATGATCTATGATAAACATTTGATTTTATTGTTAAATTTTGAATATTAAAATATTAATATTAATTTTGGGTATGATTTTACCTTGAAAATTTCATTTTTCATTTTGGTTAATGTCTAATGAAAAGAATAATATATATTGATTTATTTATTGTGAAGTAATGTGATCCATTTTTTGTTAATTGTAGTGCTTCAGACATAAAAAGTCATATTGAATACACATAATTTGGGGAAATAGTTGAGATTGTGGTGGAAATTGATTAATGGATAAACTTTTAATTTTCAAGTACTTATATTTTAATATGTTGTTTTTTTAGATGGTAAATGAATTCTTTAACTCTAAGAAAAGTGTTTTGAAAAAATATATCCTAACACCTTTATATTAGAGGAATAAATGACCCTTTAAATCATAAAAGATTATGGTTTTGAGGTCCTTAAATTTATATTGATAATTCACTTCCTTATGATTAATGATTTATATCACTCTCCATATTTATTTATCTTTTTATTCTATATTCATATCCTTACATTCCACCAATGTTCTCTAATTTGGAAACCTAGTACACGTTATTTCAGATGACCTTCATAATTTATTTTCTATCTAATCAAGAGTATGTTTTATTAACCATTTTCATTATGTTAGTTAAGAAAAGGTATTTTAAAATTTCCAACCCTTGATTACCAAGATCATGATTAAATTGTGAGGATGCAATCTTGTTTAAAGGGGTAGAATGTAATTCCCTATGATTTTAAAAGAATCACATTATGTTCGATAGAATATATGGAATTCCACACCGATATTATATAAAAACTTAACACACCAAGATATTATGATATATTTTTAAAAATAAATTAGGTTTCCTTGATAGATTGAGTAACACGCAACCCCGAGTTTTTAATGAACTGTGATATACTATTTACATTATTATTTAATTAAGGTCGTTATAACATAGTCGTTAAATTGATGGGTATGAATAAGATTAATAGATTTCTAAAATTTATATAAATGTCCCAACCAATATAAATTTATTTATAAATTATTATTTTAAAAACAATCAATTTTATGAGAAGTCATTTTATTTACCGAAAATACATTTTCCGAAAAACATTATTTTTATTTGTTTTTGGGAGAAAATAATATAATTAATATTTTTAAAAATTTTAGAAAATTTATATGATAAAATGGACTTAACTTTTAAAATAATCATATCAATATTAAATTATGGTGGTATTTTTTGTTTTTTGGAAAAATATTATGTTTTTAGTGAATATTGAAAAAAACCGATTTTTATAAAATTGTAATTTTTTTAATAAATTAAGTCCCATTATACTTTTAATTCAAAATAAAATTAACATAATTATTTTTTAGTTATATTAAATCCAATTAGTTATATTTAAATCATCTAAATACTATATTTTAGTATAAGTGTAGTTTTAGGATTTAATGCACGTTTTTCTGATAATTGTTTTAAAGTCCATAATGTTTCTTCATTTTGAATAATTAAAGTAACCCATAAATAATAATTTTTTGAATAAAATTTATAGATAATATATATATATATATATAAATATGAAGTTAAATTCATCTAATTATGATTACTTTTTATATAGTTAATAAGAGATCATCTTTTCCTTTTTTTAAAGGTAAAAGGCTTTTTATTGATAAGAAAAAAGTTACAAGAGGCGAAAAGATGGGATTCTTTTACAATATCTATCAAACAAAGATAAGAACTCAGCAGGTAAAGAGGCCAGCCAAGTCATGGTCTGATGAATTCCTTTGTTGGAAAGAGCATCTGCAACAGTATTCGCTTCCCGATAGGCGTGAGTGGCTATGTAGTCAACCAGGCCCTGCTGGTTGTGGTGCTATTTTTCGCGACTCGGCTGGTCTTTGCCAGGGTTTCTTCTTTGCTGGTTGTGGTCATTCCTCTTCCCTGGAAGCTGAAATGCTGGGTGTCATCCACGCCGTTGATTTTTCCCTTCACAGAGGCTGGAAAAAACTCTGGATTGAAAGTGACTCTACTACTATCATTCAGGCCATCTGGAATGGTACCATTCATCTGGCTTGGTACCATTCAATTTTTAGATTCATAATAAATTATATTATCTAATAAGATAAAATTAATTTTTGACCTTTATGAATTGTAAAAGGGTAAAAATTATTTATCATATTTATGGTAAAAATGAGTTTAGTAGGTGTTAAACTAAAAAGATAAGGGTTAAAAATGAACCAAAACATGTCTAATTATTATTGTATGGCCATTTTTACCATATATTTTAAAATTCTCTAAAATTTAACATTTTGGATCCTTATTCCCAAGGAAGTGACTTGGCATTATTGAGAAACTTTGAAAAATACAAAGTGTGCCAATCACCTAAATTATTAATAGACACCCCCTCTCATCTCCACTTCACGCATCCAAAACCCATTAGTTTGGAAAATACATTCCCAAATAACTTACTTAATAATATCAAATAATCATTGAATCATTAGTTTGATTAGAAATCCAATCGTGGAATGATTTTTGTGTAAACCTAAAGAAGTTGTCCAAAGAAGAGGTAATGTCCTTAATTGAGTGTTTTATTTTATTTCTTCTTCCACCTCCTTAAAATATTTTTAAAACAAGAAGATATAATTATTTCATTATATTAAATATTATAAGATGTTTTTATATTAATTTAATGAAAAAAATCATCTCCTCCTTCATCAAATGTGAAACAAAACTGTTGATCGTCTGTACGGTGGACAATCATCTCATGAACTGACGTAACTCGTTTTCCATCACTGCCTCTCACAGATATATAACAAAGTATTTAAGGTTTAAATAATATATATATATATATATATTTAAATTATACTTATATAATTATAACATCACATACACCTTTTTTTACTTTCCATTCTATAGGGAATAAGATGATGTCACTCATGTGTACGGCAGACTATCGCATCATGAAGCAATGTGGTTTGTTTTTCACTTACGCATTAAATTGATGAAAATAATTATTAATTTAATTTTTATATATTATTATAATGAAATTTTAATCACTATTTAAAATAATAATTCAAATAATTTCTTAAATTATCATCCATTGATAAATGATAATGTCGTTCGTGTGTATGAGAGACTACCTTTCCAATGATTGTAACGTATTTCAGTTTTCATAACCATATTTTATGGTTGGATTTAAAAGTATAATTTATGTTAAAAATGTTAATTATTTATGTAATACCATTATTAAAATTATTAAATAATAATCTCTTTGACCTTAGTAATTTTACAAAAGTGATTTTTGATATATGAACCATTTATTGATAAAAAACCTGACATGTAATTAATTGTTTAAGTAATTGAAAATAACATGGTAAAAAATAAAATAAAAGGAATAATAAACATTAAAAATTATTTTCATCAAGTAAATAATTAATACAAGTTTATTATTCAGGAAGAAAAGAAACACACACGATCATTCAGGCTCGAGGTAAGGGTTTCTGTCTCAAAACTTCTTTCTTTGTGACACATGTTATTTTATAGACCTAATTTAATTTATATGGTGTATATAATGATATTTTTTATATTATATTTTTAATCCTGCATGATTCGTGGTATTTTAAGTTATAATCCACATACTTCATTCATGGGTATTATGATTCAAAAATAATCAAAATTGCAAGCGTTTAAGCTTGAATATCATTTTAATCAAGATTTTTCATGCTTGAATTTTCATAGTAGTTAATTATTTCATCAATTTCTAATAATAAAATGTAATTTTATTATCATTTGGTTAGTAATTATTTTTTCATATAATAGTACCATTTTCCTCTCTTTTGTGTATAAAATGATTGAGGAAATGTTTTTAAATAAATATCACTTCATTTATCTCATTGACCGATTTATTTTTTAAATCAATTTTTTATATAAATGTTCCCAAAAAAATTATTTATTATTATTTTTTAAAAACTCATGTTTACCGATAATTGTTTTTTTATAAAAATAAAATAAAATGAATATTCCTATCATTTTCAAAAAAAATGTTCTTTTGAATTTTCGTGTAAAAATGTCAAAGGAATCTTGGTTTTTTAGCATAATCGACATGAATAGAACATTTCCATAATCATGAAAATTATTTAAATTGGAACTTAATTTTTATGTTTATAAGGATATTTTCAATGAAAATAATTTCCACAATATTTTGTGAATTTTAGTATTTGAAAAGTGATGTTCCAATTAGAAAGTTTATTTTCCTAAAAAATGTTGTTAATATTTTTAAAATTGTATATATCCATTACATATATACATTTCTCACACTACCTTTCTTTGAAGTGGTGATACATTCCTCATTAAAATTTCTAAAATTCCTTTATTATGAAATTTTATTTGATTATGATATGAGGAAAGATTATGTAACCCATTTTGTTTACATAGGTAATTATTATTTTATTCAATATGATTGATTTTCTTATTTGTCAAACATATTAATGTATATGAAATGAATATGATGAGTGATACCATAATTATATATCCCTCCAATTAATTGGGTAATGTTTCAGTCTCATGAGGCATTCCATATGGGATTAGGGAGTGAACCCAATTTTTTACGAGACATCGTCCACGATGGGATGTTGCCTCAACAGTTATCCTTGAATTATATTTATTTCATAATTTATGTTGTTGAAACATTCCAATATTCCCATGATCATATGATACCATTCTATTTATGTTATTAATCTAGGTGATTAATCATGCGCCTCCTCTTTTATGATATCATATTTTACCTTTGACTCACATGTTATGTTTCGTTATCATGTTTATTTACTTAATAAGAATTTGAGATCAGGCCTTTCTTTATGTATTTATGAGGATATCATAAGTAGTTTAGGAGATCAAATATATTTAGAAGGTCATTAAGGTAAATAAAAAAATATGGATGTCATGTTTTAGTTTCCTTTGATGTATTGTGATCCAAGTCTTCCAAAGATATTTGGCCTCATGATCTTTGGATTTTCATTAATGGATGTTTATATTAAAAATCATGCAACAATATGTTTAAAAGGTTTGGGTATATATACTTTGGGCCATGTAATAGACTTGGGGTTAGTGGGACTTCTAACCATTATATGTAACAAACTTAGTTTGGTAGGTTCTTTTCATTCCTTATAGAGAGAGATGAGGCTTGACCCACTGGAGTGTAAGCCCCGAGATTTTCTTGCAGGAGGTAGCATCCCATCTCCTCCTCTCTTCCTGGGTGCCAAATACCTCTCCCGCTAGGCTTTGTCACCACCTGGGCCTCCGTCCGGAAGTAAGTCCCATTTCCTACCACCTTAGGCTTCTAACCATGCGTAAGCCCCTATTTTCACTTTGGGCTCCTAACCATGTGTAGGGCCCATTCCACTTCCCACAGGTGAAACTTTCATGATGTGATCATCAGGTCCTTGTTGCATATTGTTTCTCATACCGAGAATGACTCACATGGGCTTAAAGCTAGCACCCACCATGGAATCCTCTCTAGGATTCCTTAGAGTGTATGCCCCAAACCCCCTATACGACCTACGTGGACTTTGATCCTTGCCAAGGAAAGGTACGTTGGAAGCCTCTCTGAGGTTCAAGCTCAACACCCATTGGTCCCAACCATCTTCACGCCAGTTCAACAAACCCAACTAGAACTATGCGGTCTTTGATCCTTGCCAGTGCAAGGTACCTAGGAAGCCTCCCTATGTTTTAATCCCAACACCCATTGGTCCAAACCATCTTCACGTCGGTTCAACACACCCTACATGAGAAACATGTACTTTGATCCTTACTAAGGCAAGGTACGTAGGAAGCCTCCTTGAGGTTCACACCCAATACCCATTGGTCCAAAACATCTTCATGTCGCTTCACCAAACACCGTACACGAAATATGTGGACTTTAATCCTTTCCAAGGAAAGGTACATAGTAAGCATCTTTGAGTTACTAGCCCAACACCCATTTGTCCCCACCATATTCATGTCTATTCACCAAACCCAACCCGAACTATGTGGTCTTTGATCATTTCCAAGGCATGGTATGTTGGAAGCCTCCCTGAGGTTTAAGTCCAACACCCTATTGGTTCTGACCCCCTTCACATCAGACCACCTTTGTCCAACATGACAATAAATTGCATACCCCTTTTCATCCTGCATGATGTTAAACTGCATCCACAATCCCGAACTGTGTGGGCTTTGATCCTTGTATCCTGGTTATGGTACTTAGGAAGCCTCCCTGAGGGTCAACCCCAACCAGAGGTAAGCCATTGTGACCCCATCGAGTGGTAAGCCGCTGTGACCCCATCCAGCAGTAAGCCATTGTCAACCCCATCCTGCGGTAAGCCATTGTCATCCCCATCCAGCGGTAAGCCATTGTGACCATATCAAGTGGTAAGGCATTCTGACCCCATCCAAAGGTAAGCTGCTGTGAACCTCATCTAGAGGTAATCTATTAAAGTCCCCAATCGATGGTAAGTCGTATTCAGATAAACTACGATGACTTTGATTCCATACCATAGGGATACATAGGAGGTATCTTAGAGACTCGATCCCAACATCACTGTCATCCTTGAGTCGACTCCATCTCATTGTCCACCCACTTCACTTAACCATCCACCATTCATTTGGATTCTTACCCGGGATGCCACATCCCAGTGGGATCAATACCACCTTATTCCCCATTACCTTTAACAACAATCGGGTAGCTAACCACATCTTAGCCCCAAAATCAGTGTTCCCACCAGGGGTTTCACCCACCTGATCCACTCTAGTCAGTGTTCTGATCTATCCGATCTCTATCTGCTAGACGTTAAACTCGTGGCATACCCTATTATAAACATAAGAAGCTGAGGAAAACCTCATATACATGCCTATAGAATATAATCCCTTGCATTCGACGTGGGATTCCTCGAGATTATGTGCCCTCGAGAAGCCTTGTAATAAAGGGAATAAACCGAGACAGGCCAGTGTTCTAGCGTCGAGACATACCCGTGATGTCTAAAGTGACTACAACCCCGATCGAAGGTTGATGCTCTGACTGGAACCCTTGGAATGTCATGACAGAAGTATGGTAATTAACTTGTGTCCATGAAGATATGGCCCTCGGAAGAGTTTTATGAACAATGTCTTCAGTCTATATAGGGAGACCCAGACTAGGTGACGAGTTCCGATGAGGAATCCACATATGGAAGAACCAACATCCCATCAACCTATTTTGATAAAGGAGAAAATATCTTGAACAATGAATGGATGTCGTCCGCCTTTGGAAAGAGTGAATGTGGTGTAACAAACAACATCTTCATCCTCGAACAGACGGATGCACGTGCCCCGGGTAATGTTTTAGAAGTAGAAATGTTGAACCCAATGTGAATGTTATTCTCCTTAATGTGGATATTAGTAACGTTTCAGACATCAGTGGATTGTCATGTCACTAGATCCAGCTATCCGACACCAGGTCCCGCCAAGAAAATAGCGGGTCTGGCGTGAAACTCTCCAGAAGTTGGGGGCAATAAAAAAATTGGACATCCCGATCTGTGACATTGTCAGTGTGGACCAATCTTACCAATCATGGAAGATATAAAGGCTTTGGGGCACTGGTCATCGATTCTTTTTGTTTCATCACTAATGGGTTAATCTCTCAGATTTTCAAGAACCAAGATGCTGTAGAAATTCGATCACTACCCACCCACCAATACAGGGGCAAGGTCATGACAATGCAGCATTATTGCGTGGATCCACCGCTTTGGAGACAATCTCCATAGCTACAAACACCAGGCTCCCATGCCGGTTCTCCCCATATGAATCCATTCATCGGAGAGTGATCAAAAACCTCATACACCGGTATGAGGAGGAGGGGATTATCTCGACTCAGGATATGGCGCGCCAGGATCTAGAGGCATCTGCGCCAAGTCACCAGTGCCTCCCCCAAGGGCCGCTCATGGATCTACTGCTCCCCAATCCAACATTCAATACTTTTGGGAGCCTCTCCCCAGAATGCCTCGACGACACACTCCCCTATGCCGAAGAGGTAGGTGATGTTTGGGCCAGTCTAGTTGGGATACCATTTCAAGGGCCCCCAAGAAGGGCTCCCACTAGGTCACGCTAGTGCTGCCACCCTACCCATGAGTCGAGGAGCAGGTAAGTTATGCACCTACAACACTGGTCTCAGTCCAGTTTACCCGATGCCAACGTCGGGCACATTCCGAGGTGGACACCCACATAGGGGCATCAACGTCGGCAACTACTATGGATCTGGCCACCTCCGATTTGTATCATCAACCCCTTTCATATGCTATGTAAGGGAACTTGTATACCCAGCTCAGATAGAGGCCCCAATTTCCCCACAAGCATGATGGGTTGACTCTGTCGGTTGCTGGTGCTGGTAGCGGCCACCACTAGTACGGTGGCCCTCCACATACCACCACCTTGGAGAACATGGGTCTTCACTCTTTCCAAGCTTGGCATGGGGGTACATCTGATGCTACCCTCAGTCTGATTGAGGGATCGCCCCACGATGGTGAAACCCAGCATGAAAGCCTCTTCTCCACTTCTTATATCGGGCATGGAGTTGTCTCACCTACTGAATTTTACCGGTGTGGGGATGTAGAACATTCGATCGGTATTCAGCATGGGGGGGCCTCCCCATGTTCTCACAACAGCTGGAGAAGGTCCTCCTCACCTCATCAACTAGAGGGGTGAAGGCCAACCTCACTTCACAAGCACCCAGCATGGAGGTCCTACCCAGTTTCGGCTCGACCAATATGAGGACCTTCATCGCACTGATGTCGCTAGCGGAAACAAGAACAGAGGTCCTACCCATGCTCCTATTGGCTATAGTGAATGTCCTACCCGCTATAGCACTTCCCACAGAGGTCCTCCCTATGTCCCCTTTGATATATTCCCCAGTGTGCCTCACACCCTGTATTACTCAAGTGGGAATAATTTCCACCCCAGCACTAGTACAGCTGAAGGTCCTCCTCATGTCGTAAATTTACACTATCTAGTAGAACCATCCCAGGGCAGGAGGGCGGGTCATTGCTACCATAAAAAGAATGTTAAGAGGATTCAGACTGATATCAAACCAGTTTTCTTTTTAGATTCCTAAGTGGAATATGACTCAGCAATGGAAGCGTTGCGTAGATCCTCTGTGTCGAGGTCCAGGGTAGGAACAAGGCGCATCAGCCTAGTACTCCTAGAATGCGAGGTCTATCGGATTCCCACCTTCCTCCATAGGTATATCTAGGAGGAAAAAAGTTTAGAAACTCCACAGATTATAGACATGTAATCACCACCATCATCACCAGAAGAACTCTCTACCATGACCAAAGATCAAAGATATATATTTTGGGGACCAATGGTGGATGAACAACAGCATCATCCATTGCCAGCATCCATAGCCCCCATTCCGGAAACTGTGGTCCATTTCCAGTATTCAGCCCGTATTACCGCGATGTCGTGGGTAGTTCATTACACTCTTCAGATTTTATCCCAAGGTGCGGTAGTTTTTCAGCTCGCTCGCTGTATTCTTCACCACCGATCTAGCCATCCCAGAAGTCTGCTTCGGTACCTCTACCCACTCCCCAGCCACCTCCAGTTTATGAGGGGGGAAATGAAGGTCCAGACCTTGAATCCAATCCCATGATCTTATGGTATATCATCATGGAAGACCACTTCACTATGAATTTTTAGTTGGTTGAAAGGCCATTTTTTTTGCGCAACAATCCCTCACCCAAGAGGAAGTTCAATGCTTCTGTCAAACCCTATGGGAGACTCATTTTCTTCTTCATCATCAGCGAGTGGATTACCCTAAGAGCTATGAACATTTTGAGGGAATTGGAGAACAAGGTTGTCTAGTTGATTTTGCCGCACTCCATGGGGCCCAGCTCCCTGAGTCACCAGGTCGTCGTAGGGCCCTCCAACAACGGTTCATTCAGAGTTTCAAGGTACTCTGCAGGATTATCAAAGAGGCTTCTCCCTATGTATAGATCCATAGTTGGGAGTAGTATGCTTCCCTCCTCTTCAGTCCTATCCAGCGACAAGCCGATTTTCCAGGTGACATAGAGGACATGCCTCCATGCAGAGTCGCGATTAACATGGAAGACCTTCCAGACGGTGAGAACGAGCTAGGGTTTTTGGAGAGCACCCCCCCCCCCTCGAGGGAGCCTCACACTTCTTAGATTCTCCAGAAAGGATTACTTGTCATGAGAGTAACCTATTGGGTCTTCCTGTGCCCACCGAGACACTAGTTCTTATATGTAATTCCAACAAATGAAAGGAACTCCATGGAGTGGTCAAACCCTCAGACCAGTTTGGATTAGTGCTGAAGTCAGATGTGTTGTACCTCTCGTTCCCCTCGTTGTTTGATTTTCATGATCACAATCACCTTATTATTTATCTAACATTGTTTTAAGTGTTTTTGTTTTATAGGCAAAAGATTTCCAAGGAAATGGGCCATGAAGCACATCAACTGGACTGAATTGCAGTCCACCGGCCAACCGGTGTGATAACACCGGCCAGCCGGTGGACCTGGCAGAGGCATTTCCCACTGCCAGGTTCCACCGGTCAGCCGGTGGCTCTGTCACCGGCCAGCCGGTGGCACCCAAATCAATTGGCCAGCTACTGTCTCCCCACCGGCCAGCCGGTGGCTCCTCCACCGGTCAGCCGGTGGAGCCTGGACCAAAATTCTTCTCCTCTGCCAAGGCACCGGCCAGCCGGTGGAGCTGTACCGGCCAGCCGGTAGCCCAGTCAAACTAGCCGTTGGCTTTGACCAGTCAACCCTCTTTTGGCCTCCAACGGCTCCGAAGACCTCTCCAACAGCTCCGAAGACTCCCCAAGGGTTCCATGCCTATAAATAAAGGCCAAGGAAGCCCCAGACAATAACCGGAACAAAAACCAAGCCCAAGGACACTTTGTTTATCATTCGGCAATCCTCCGGCGAGCCACCTCAAGGAACCCCAAGTGCTCCATCCAATTCCACATCCCAGAGCACCACCAAAGAAGCTTGGAAGCGGCCTTCAACATCTCCAATCATTCAAAGGCACCCAAGGCTTCCTCTCATATACGGGTTTTATTGTTTTATTTATTTTGAGCTTTAAATTTGGGTTTGTGCCTACAAACCCCAAACTCTTTCTTCATCCCTCTTTCTTTTGGGTTTCACATCACCATTAAGGTGTGAAGAGGTTTCTTCAAGCCTTTCCTTTTAAAAGGCTTGTGTCATAGGTGAGCTAGCCTTCACCTGTAAGAAGGCTAGTGGGTTCTTGCTAAACCATTAAAAGAAAGTGGGTTCTTTCTCAACCATCAAAAGCAAGCTGTAATAGGTCCTAGTGCTACCTCAAAGCCTAGTGGGTTTCTTGCTAAAACCATTGAAAAGAAATCGGTAGGAATCTCTCAACGGTTGAGTTGGGAGCGGAGACGTAGGCCGAGTTTTGGCCGAACTCCGTTAACAATTTCTTGTGTGATTGCCTCTTTTATTTCCGCTGCATTTCAACTTTGATTTTAATTTGTTAATCATTTTTTAAAAGGAAATTCACCCCCCTCTTGCCATCCTTCCCGTTTTTCTCCGACCCAACAATTGGTATCAGAGGACGTATTTGAATAATTCCCTAACTGGTTTCAAATTAAAGATCCTATTTTTTTGATGGCTTCTACCGCTTCTTCCTCTCAATCCCCCGAAGGACATTCTTTGGATCGTGCTCCATTCTTTGATGGAGCCGATTATACTTTTTGGAAAACCCGCATGTCTACTTTTCTTAAAAGCATTAGCTATCCTATTTTTAGAATTGTTATGCATGGTTTTACGCTCTCTTCTCCCAATGAGTCTAAATGGACCCCCGCCGACATTGCAAATTTTGAGCTTGATGGCAAAGCCATGAACACTCTTCATTCTGGTCTTGACCGTAATGTTTTTAATTGCATTTCTTCTTTCTCTACTTCACATGATATTTGGAAATATTTAGAGCTAACCCATGAAGGTACTAGCATGGCTCAAAAGCAAGAACCCGCTCAAAAGCTAGAACCCACTTGCCCACCTCACAAGAAAAGGGCCAAGAAGAAGAAGAAGAAGGCTTTAAAGAAAACTTGGAGTGATAGCTCCTCCTTCTCTTCTTTCTCCTCAAGCGACCAAGGTAAAAAATGCCTAATGGCAAAACATGAGGTATCATCTTCCGACTCTTCTTCCTCATCATCCTCTAGTTCTTCAAATTCTTTCAATCATTTGTCTTATGAAGAACTCCAACATGCTAGAGACCAATTAGAAAATGGTTTTCATGAAGTTTCTTCAAAATTCGTTGCTTTGAAAAAGAATTTCAAAAAACTCTCTTCCGAAAAGGAACAACTTCTCAAAGAGAAGGAGGAGTTGTCCCTCAAATTACAAAACATTCCCAATGTTGATTCCTTGGAATCAAAAATCAAAGATCTAAAGGAATCTCTTGCTAAATTCACCAACGGAGAACAAAACCTTTCAAAACTCCTTGGTTCTCAACGTGTTTCTAGAACCACACATGGACTTGGCTACACCAACCAAGCTTCCTCCTCCCATGATCCAACTGTTTTTGTAAGGGGGAGCTCTAGTTTTAAATTTTGTAATTATTGTAAAAAACCCGGGCACCTCATTTATGAGTGTGATTGCAAAAATGCCCGTTATGGTATGCCTAAATCTATTTACTTTTCGGATGAATTTTATAGGAGAAGACCCGCCATGAAACAAATTTGTATTGAAAAATCCCTTTTGGCGAGTCTCTCCGGGCCAAAAATAGTTTCGTTTCCCCGATGATTTTTTGTTTTATTTAGGGGGAGAAAGTTTCTTTATTTGTTTTCAAACTTTCAATTCAAACTGTTATTGAATATTTTAATTTGAAAAAAAAAATTCATTTGGTTTCAAATTTCAAATTTCAATTGGTTTTTGATTCAAAACATTCAATTCAAACTGTTATTCTAATTTTCATTTCAATTTCAAAAATCTCAATTGATTTTTCAATTCTCTTATCTAGTTTTTCAAATCCTTTCCCTCAATCAAGTTTTATGCCCCACGCTATTTTGATAATCACAAAGGGGGAGAAATTTCTTGATTGATTGGGGGAGAATCTTTTCTCTCATGCTTTGATTTATTTTCAAACTATCCTTTAAGAATGTCTTTAATTTTAGTATTTTAACTTTGATTGTTTTGGTGATTGTGATCATCAAAATAGGGGGAGATTGTTGTACCTCTCGTTCCCCTCGTTGTTTGATTTTCATGATCACAATCACCTTATTATTTATCTAACATTGTTTTAAGTGTTTTTGTTTTATAGGAAAAAGATTTCCAAGGAAATGGGCCATGAATCACATCAACTGGACTGAATTGCAGTCCACCGGCCAACCGGTGTGATAGCACCGGCCAGCCGGTGGACCTGGCAGAGGCATTGCCCACTGCCAGGTTCCACCGGTCAGCCGGTGGCTCTGTCACCGGCCAGCCGGTGGCACCCAGATCAATTGGCCAGCTACTGTCTCCCCACCGGCCAGCCGGTGGCTCCTCCACCGGTCAGCCGGTGGAGCCTGGACCAAAATTCTTCTCCTCTTCCAAGGCACCGGCCAGCCGGTGGAGCTGTACCGGCCAGCCGGTAGCCCAGTCAAACTAGCCATTGGCTTTGACCAGTCAACCCTCTTTTGGCCTCCAACGGCTCTGAAGACCTCTCCAACAACTCCGAAGACTCCCCAAGGGTTCCATGCCTATAAATAAAGGCCAAGGAAGCCCCGGACAATAACCGGAACAAAAACCAAGCCCAAGGACACTTTGTTTATCATTCGGCAATCCTCCGGCGAGCCACCTCAAGGAACCCCAAGTGCTCCATCCAATTCCACATCCAAGAGCACCACCAAAGAAGCTTGGAAGCGGCCTTCAACATCTCCAATCATTCAAAGGCGCCCAAGGCTTCCTCTCATATACGGGTTTTATTGTTTTATTTATTTTGAGCTTTAAATTTGGGTTTGTGCCTACGAACCCCAAACTCTTTCTTCATCCCTCTTTCTTTTGGGTTTCACATCACCATTAAGGTGTGAAGAGGTTTCTTCAAGCCTTTCCTTTTAAAAGGCTTGTGTCATAGGTGAGCTAGCCTTCACCTGTAAGAAGGCTAGTGGGTTCTTGCTAAACCATTAAAAGCAAGTGGGTTCTTGCTCAACCATCAAAAGCAAGCTGTAATAGGTCCTAGTGCTACCTCAAAGCCTAGTGGGTTTCTTTCTAAAACCATTGAAAAGCAAGCGGTAGGAATCTCTCAACGGTTGAGTTGGGAGCGGAGATGTAGGCCGGGTTTTGGCCGAACTCCGTTAACAATTTCTTGTGTGATTGCCTCTTTTATTTCTGCTGCATTTCAACTTTGATTTTAATTTGTTAATCATTTTTTAAAAGGCAATTCACCCCCCCTCTTGCCATCCTTCCCGTTTTTCTCCGACCCAACAAGATGACGGCCTCGAAAAATCTGCATTGCATCTGCAACTCGCCAAACAGAAGAAGTTGGTTGACGACCTCATTGTTGAACGTGCTATAGAGAGATGGCCAGACTTGGGTGATCCTATGCCCGTGCAATAGGGGAATTCACAGGTTCCCCTCAGCAAATTGCCTCAAGGTGACCCTAACCATCTTTCCCATGCACATAGGGTTGAGGCTAGAACCTATGGAAAGAGGGCATGGTATGTCTCACCCAATCCTCCTAAAAAGGCCTATCATCTAGAGGAAGCCTTACATCAGGCTAAAGAGGAACGTTCGTTTCCTCGTGTGATCCTTGTGAGAAGGTCCACCAAGGAATAGACTACTATAGTGGCTTAAATAGAGCCCCACAGGAAACTAGAATTGTTAACAATGGAGCCTCCTCTATAGCCTCCCTGAGGCCCTCCACCTCAGAAATAGACTCCATCCCAGAAGCACCAACCTTAGAATCATTAGGTGCCCCCGTGCAATGTTCCACCACCGCCCAGGAAAGATAACCAAGTTCCACATCTTAGTTAGGATCCTCCAACTCCCCATCAGGGTTAGGCTCCAAGGTCCCCCTTTCTGGATAGGATAAGATGGACCTACTCATTCAACGAGGGACATGTCCCTAGTTACTTCTGTAGTTCCTTAGAGTGGGGGAATCTACATTTTCCTGAGTGCAGAAGGCCAGAAGTGGAAAACCTCACTGATCGCCTTGATTACATCACCTATCACCGGATTATGGGGAACACTCTCAAGAAGTACTATGTGTTCAAAGACTAGATTCAAGACCAGGTAGATAATAATACAGTCCGGTTAGGCCACATCTAGCATAAGTGGCATGTATCTTTGTGAGGCCAGAGAGCAGCAATGATAGTGAGGGCGAGTGGCCTCAGTTTTCTAGTTTCGTGTCCCAGAAGTATGAAAACTGGATGGCTCGTAAAACAGTCGCTCGTGCCCATGGTGTCATCCAAGTGCATCTAAATCATCCAAATCCTTCGGAAGTGGTAGCCACTACATATGCATCGTCGTCTCAGTCGTCCTCTTCCCACAAGAGAAAACACTTGTGACGCAAGGGAAAAAAAGCCCCCCACCAATGCCATATTCATCTGAAACTCTCCATGAACTCATTCCCCCAGAGATGAAAATCCCTCCTAGAATCCATTTAGTAGTGGATGAATCTTAGAGTGACAGACTAAGGTATTCCTTGGTTAACACCATAGAGATGCTAAATCCCTACATGATTCATGATGATGAAGAGTGCATGGCAGATACTCCCAATGTCCTCAGCTGTCATCAGCATCGAAGGAGCCGTGGATATATGGTTCGTTGGAGTTCCTCAGTCACCACTTCCATACAAGTTGTGCTTGCTACCAAAACTTGGAAACATGATCAACACAGAGTTCATCATGTGCATCCTTCTCATCTGGTGGCATCATGACCGCCCTCGCCACAGTTCGTGTTGCTGGATCAGGCAAAGCCACCCTGACCACGCCAGGACCAGACACACCCTACTACAGGCTGGTCTCAGTCTTATGTCCCTCATCTGTTAGTCACTCCGTAGACTTCGACTAGTGAGCAATGAGAAATTCCCCGCACCAATCAGTCGCATGTCCAGCTGGTAGGACCCAGCATACCTCCTGTCATAGAGCGACATCCTGTAAGATGAAGTTCATTCCTGGCACGAATGTACGATGTTATTAAGCATCTTTCCAGTATTCTAGAAAGGCTCTACATCCTTGAGGACCTTTTCCTATCATTAGATATGAATGAGGCCCTAACTGAGGATTTAAGAAGCCCCCTCCAGTTTGAGATGGAAGTAGCTCCTGCAGAAGCATTTCAGAATGAGGTGGTAAAAAATGCCGAATACCAGGCCATTACCTCATTCTTTGGAGAATATAAAATCTCTCCCATGCAGGGGCACATTCTCCCAATGTAAATCACAGTCCAGTTAAATGGCATGGAGTTTCGTCGCTATCTTGTCGACACAGGCTCTATAATTGACCTAATCCTGATTTGGAAACATTGAAAACTGCGATTGTTTGAAGATGATATGAGTCCCTATGAACAAAGAATCCAAGGTTATGATAGGGAGGAACAAACAACGGTCGATAGGAACCACTTGAAGACTTAGTTTGGCTTCCTAGTTTCCAGCACTGAATTTATGGCACTCTCCCAGGACACTGCCTACAATGCATTGATGGGAAGGTCGTGGATCCACCAGCATGTGACTGTTCCCTCATAATATCACTAGTGCCTCAAGTAATCCCATAATGGTCGAGTGGGAATGATTTAAGGTGATACATCTCCCTTCACCTCTTGTGAATCCTGGTACCAGGATTCCGACTACTACATGGGAAAGGACATGCAGATTCAGACTAATGAGGTCAAGCATGCCACGACTGTGACCGACACGTCGACTGATCTAGATGACGGCTATATCTTTCCAATCCACTGATTGGATGCTATGACCCTAGACACGAGAAAATGCATCATTTTTTATAGAATGATGGGGGAAAATTCCCAGGGCTAAGAGATGCTGAAATATAATCTCATACTCTTATACCAATCAGGCTCAGGTGATCCCGGAGCCTCTTACTCTCATAATGTATCTGGCTGTCTTCCCCCTGGAAACGACAATATACCATACTTTCTTGTTCTTTCAAGATAGGATTAACAAGCTCAAGACAATGTGCCACAATTGCTTAGATATCATTAAGTGTGGCCCCTTGGGCCGAATACTATATGGGATTGGATCAATAGCCTTCATCGCTACGGTCGCGACATCACAGGAGTTCCCTGACGTAGTGTCCATTTCCACTCAGGCTTGTAGTAGCCTCCCGTTGGGATCTGCCGACTCATAAATAATTCCACCCACTAAGGATCCCTCCTATATTTGTGGAGAATAGAATTTAGATGATCTTCATCCCACCATTGGAGAGGGAATCTCTACTATGGTTGACGAGTTGGTACAAGTGATCCTTGGTAGTGAGGCAGACCCAAAACCCACATTGATTAGTGCCACCATGCCCCTCTATGAGCGACAACAGTAAGTAGACTTCATGAAACAACACCATGATGTATTAGCCTAGAGTAATGATGAGATTCTATGATTAGATCCTCAGGTAGCTGTCCACTTCCTCGGTCTTCTGGAAAATCATTACGGGTTCCAGAAGCCTCCTAGAAAGATGCTCCCTTCCCACAGTGCCATGTTTGAGGCCGAAGTTGACAAGATCATCAGAGAAAATTTTATTAAGGAGGTCCAATACCCCAAATTGCTAGCCAATATTGTTCTAGTCGGGAAGAAGAACAGACTGATTAGAGTCTGCATCATATTCCAGGATTTCAACTGTCACTGTCTAAAGGATGATTTTACCCATACTGTGATAGAATTGTTCATTGACACTACAGATGGATTCCAAGACCTCTCCTTCATGGATGGATACTTTGAGTAAAACTAGATCCGAAAGACCCCCATGAATGAGGAGTTCACAACCATCAGGGCACCACAAGGTACTTTCTGTTACCATGTCTGTGGCAACCGGGTCCCGGTGACAGCACATCCACCCCGCCTTAACATGGCCGTTGGGTCCTGGCCTACCAGGTACAACCAGTTGCCCCGCAGACACATGGGGCCCACACCAAGGTCCACCCACATCCCTAAACGGGTCATCTGATTAATGATAGTCCCCACAGGCCAACACATGTCCTTTCCAGTGTGCTTCTTCCTCAATCACACACACCCTGGGAAACATCCCAGAAGGTCACCCATCCTGATCACTACTCCAGACCAAGCATTCTTAACTGTGGAGTTCTAATCATACAGGCTCCCGAAAAAGAAGGTTCACCTTGTTAAAATGAGTCATATCATTTAGTAATTTAACCCTTTATCATTTGGGGGTGTTACAATCACCCCACTTTAGAGCACAATTCCCTCGTTGTGGGCCCTACATCACGACCCAGGTAGTGCACCACACTTATGGCTGGGTGCCTCCTCTGATACCAAATGTGACAACCGGGTCCCGGTGACAGCACAACCACCCTGCCTTAACATGGTCGTCGGGTCCTGGCCTACGAAATATCACCAGTTTCCCCGTAGACACGTGGGGCCCACCCCAGGGTCCACCCACATGCCTGAACGGGTCATCTGACTAATGATAGTCCCCACAGGCCAACACATTTCCTTTCTAGTGTGCTTTGTCCTCACTCACACACACCCTGGGAAACTTTCCAGAAGGTCACCCATCCTGATCACTACTCCAGGAAAAGCATGCTTAACTGTGGACTTCTAATCAGATAGTCTCCCGAAAAGGAAGGTGCACCTTGTTGACATGAGTCATATCATTTAGTCATTTAACCCATTATCATTTGGGGATCTTACAAATTCAATCTCGTTGGTTTAAAGAATGCACGTGCCACCTATCAGTGAGCTATGCATCATATATTTAATTCAATCCTGAGAACATTGGTGCAATGCTATGTGGACAATCAGGTGCTCAAATATCGCTAGCGTCCGGACCATCACAAAGACCATGAGAATGTGTTCGGGTTCCTTCGTTCCCATCACCTAAAGATGAACCCATTGAAGTGTGCCTTCGGGGTCACATCTGGAATGTTTCTCGGCTTTGTTGTCAGATATAGGGACATTGGGATCGACCCAGAGAAGATCTATTCCAATAGCTAGATGTCCCATCCAAGAAACATTCAGGATCTTTGAGGATTCCAAACGCCACTTAGTCTACATACGATGATTCATATCGAATTTGGCTGGAAAGTGTAATCTATTTTCTTGGATCATGAAGAAAGGCACACTATATGAGTGGGACAAAGAATGTCAGACTGCATTTGAATAGATGAAGTAGTATCTTCTCCAGCCTCCAGTCTTAATGCCACCAATCTCTAGAAATATGCTGGTGCGTTATGGGACATCCACGGAACGATCTCTTAGTTCCCTTCTTGCCTCAAAGAATAATGAGGGGACCGAGAACAACCTTTACTACCTTAGCCACATGCTCATCGATACAGAGACAAGATAATCCCCTATAAAAAAGAGATTCCTTGCATTGGTATTTATAGTACAGAAATTGTGACAATACTTGTAGCACCACGAGGAATAGTTGGTCTCCGAAATAAACCCACTGATGTACATCCTAAACCACCCCATGTTGATAGGTGGACTAGCTCGGTGGGAAGTAATCCTCCAGTAGTTCGATATTAGGTTTCTCCCTCAAAAGGATATTAAGGGGAAAGTGTTGGAAGAGTTCATTTCTTCCCATGCAGGTCTTGCAGATTGGTCCCTTGGTCTCGATTTCCCCGATAAGGTGATCCTCTTGGTAGACCAAGGCACAACATGCTGGTAGATTCACTTCGATGGTGCTTCCCGGATCCCCACCGACCGAAGGTTTGACGATCCCAGACTCAACAGAGTAGGCATGGGTATCATCTTCATTACTCTGGCAAAAGCCATTCTACCTTACACAATCCTATTGTCATAAGGATTCACCAATAATGAGGCAAAGTATTAGTCTCTCATCAATAGTCCCATATTGGCCCTCAAGATTGATGTGCCCCCTTTTCATGTGAAAGGGAATTCCGAACGAGTTATCAAATAGATCAACGATGACTATGTCATTAGAAATCTAGAGCTCGTACCATTATTGGAACACATTCTATAGTTGATGGCCCGTTTCCCATCTCGGCTGAAAGTTACTCATGTCCCTTGATCTCAGAACGGTCAGGCTGACACCCTATGCAGCCTAGCTGCATCACTCGTAGAGCTTGAATAGGATGATCGGATTATATATGTGGCACACTGAAGATTCATTCCTCTTGTCACCCCATATGATGATGACAACCGGCAGGTGAATCATCTTACTGCCAGAGCATCCATGTCAGGACCCCTAGGTCCCCTGGATGCAGCGATTGAAGTGACTCTCGACTGGAGAGACCCCTTTGTTGAGTATCTCCAAAATGGCAATCTCTCAATAGATCAGGCCTGGCGGGAATGAATCTGATGCCGTGCGTTGCAGTTCACCCTCCAGAACAGCCCTGGCTATGAGAAGATCCTCTAAAAGCATGGGTTTGATGAGATTCTCCTCTGTTTCATTCAAGGAGTAGAGATATATTAGGTTATGCAAGAGGTCCATGCTGGTTCCTGCATGGCTCATCAGACCAGGCCGATACTATCTCACCAGATCTAGAAACTATGGGTACTTTTGTCCCTCCATGATCCATGATTGCATCGAGTTCTCCAAGAGATGCCATGCATGCCAAATTCATGCTAACTTTATGCATCAGATACCAGAGAATCTCTACTCCACCATGTACTCTTGGCCATTTTTAGTGTGGGGACTTGTTATCATGGGACCATATCCACTAGAAAAAGCTCACCAATAGAGATTCATACTGACTGATATGGATTTTGTTCCCATGTGGGAAGAGGCAGTTCCACCCAAGGAGGTCAAGGCCCATTCCATCATTGAATTTGTGAGCTCCAACATCATCTACCGATCTAGAGTGCCTCACGTCATCCTCACCAATAACGACACAACATTTCGAGCGGATGAGAAGAAGAAATTGTATGATAAGAACAACATATGTTCTAACCATACCTCCAACTATCATGTGTAATAAAATGGACAGATCGAGGCGTTCAACAAATCCCTCTCTAAAATTCTACAAAAAATGGTTGTTCAGAATAAGAAGAGTTGGCCGAAAAAGCTCCCCAATTCCCTTTGGGCATACCAAACGATGACTCTTACTTCTTCATAGGTGACCCCATATTCCCTATTATATGGGACGGAGGCCATCCTACCCATCGAGATTCAATTTCCCTCATTGTTCTCAGCCGTCTATGATCAGCAAGCACCAGATAAAGTATCTAAAATCTACCTGGCTGAGTGAGAAACGCTCAACAAGAACAAGCTTCATGCCCTGCAACATATGGAAAGACATCACAACAAGATAGCTAGAGATTTCAACAAGAAAGTTTACCTCCACTCCTTCTTTCAAGGAGACTTGGTATTGGCCTTGAGGGAACCAATGATAATTGATAGTAAACAACCCAAGTTGGAACCCAAATGGGAAGAACCTTACATCATTCACAAGGTTTACTCCAATGGCGCGTACTCGCTGATTACAACGGATGGTGAGAGTATAACTCCTCCCACCAATGCCAAGTTCCTCAAGAAATATTTTGGCTGAGTCACCATGGTCCTGCATGACTTTAAACTGTATAGTAATGAATGAATTTGAACTATACGGTCTTGTATGACTTTAAACTGTGTAGTCCTACACGACTTTAAACTATACGGTCCTACAAGACTTTAAATTGTATGGTCCTGCATGACCCTAAACCACATGATGGTCCTGCATAGCCTCAAACTCTACGGTCCTCCATGACCTTAAACTATTAGTCGTCCAACAAGACGTTAAACTGCATCTCTAGAACAATGTATGTCTTGATTCCCATCCTAATGGGAAACTTTGTAACGCTCAGACGCCTCGTCTTGAGTCCAGCCCTACCTTCCTCTTTGAATATCTCCTTCTGGGCATAGTTCTTTTGGTGGATGTCATGTGGCGTTGTGTAGGATTCTTTGGCCTCACCCATGTTAGGGATATGATGATTAAATCATGTGCCTTCCTTCATTATTCTAATCCTCCTACATCCTTACCGCATGACCTTAAACTGCACGACCCTTTCAGAATAATGTGTGGCTTGAATCCCATTCTCATGGGATATGTAGGACCGCCTGAACATTTCGTCAATAGGCCCCGACCCAAACATCAGGACCTCCCATATGAAAAAATCCCATAGTGTGGTGTGGGATTTTTCCCTCATTCACATCAAGTTCATCATGACTATACCATGTATATCTCTCCCCTGAAGATCTCTATCCCTTCTGCCATCTAACTTTATTTGAAATTACACTGACACATTTATTCTTTACATGCCCTATCATTTGGGTTCCCGTTATCTTTCACATCTGAAGGGGGAACCCAAATGATATGGATACTTAGCCTAAGGGCTCTCCTATAATTTTGTGCCAACACCCTCAAGGGTTTTAGAAAACAAATAGATATGAGTCCCATGTTGCGAATATGGTCAGCGGTCAATGCTCATTTGTTATTCCCATTTCATGTCACACGATATAGATATTGTGTTTGGAATCTGGTAAAAAAATATCCTTTGTCATTGTCACCACTCCTATATTTCCCAAACATGGAGGGTATTGGTTCATCTTTCCCTACTGTCTCTCCAAATCTTGTTCTGCTTTGAGAAGGAGTGTAATTCCAACAGTCGGAACCTTATGTTATGATGAGAGCCTAGTCCTACTCTATATTTCCCGCACTGAGAATTTCTGGCATGTGCTTAGGAGCTATGAAGGAAATGCCAACATATGGATTCATATGGATATAGTTGTCCGGGATGATCAGCCTCAAGTCCTTCGACCCCTTCAGGCCTCTGGCACATGTTCACATTTAGGATTGTTTGGTGCAATATGGACTCACGTCCTCATTCATGTCGAGCTATTTCACCATGCCACACATATACCCTTGAGACATCCCTTCCTTCATTTTTCATCTATACAGTGGTAATAGGCACTACCAATCTTCGTGAGTCCCATCATTTGGGATTCCATCACCTTCTATATCCAAAAGGGCCCCTGAATGGAATAGATTCTCGGCCCAATGTCTCTCCAACCATTATGGGCTAACTCCCTTTAGGATTGATTGTGAAAATTTGATATAACTCCTGTGTTCCAAATATGGTTGATGGTTGACACTCAATTGTTCTCCCCCCTTTTGGTCACACAAGGGTGGATAATGTGTTGTGAACCTGGTCAATTGGTGTCCTCTATCATCATTGTCACTTTGTGGTCTTCCAAAGGCACAATGATTTTCCCTTTCTATCCCACATGACATTAAACTAGGCATATAGAGTCCGAGATCTATGACCCTAAACCAAGATCACCTTTTTTCTCACTGCAAGGCGTTAAACTGCAAGCTGGAAATGAAATTCGGTCCATTTCCTAGCCTCAGGCACCTCGTCCTTTTTGGGCCCCTAGCCCAAGTTCTCACTTAGGGTTGTATGATGTGGTGCTTGATTATGTCCTCATTGATGTCAGGTTACTTGTCGAACCGTACATATCCCCGGATGAGATACCTTTCCCCTACCTTCATCCTCATTGTAGGGTGTTAAACTGCAAACTGGAAATGACATCTTATCCATGGCCCAGCTTTAGGCCCCTCGACCTTTTCGGGCCCCTGACCCACGTTCTCACTTAGGGTTGTATGGTGTGGTGTGGGATTATGTCCTCATTCATGTCGGGATACTCTTCGTGTTGTACACACCCCTTGTTGGGGTATATTGACCTTATTTCCATCATCCCTTCCTTTAGAACTACGTATGGCTTGATTTCCATCCTCATGGGATACATAGGACCGCCCGAACATCTAGTCTTCGAGTCCAGCCCCATTTCTTAGAAACCTCCCTATCATTTTGGCCCCTTGGCCTGCATTCTTCTAGAAGAGGGGTATACGGTGTGGTGTCGGATGATTTCCTCATTCACATCAGGTTTATAACAACCATGCCACATACCTCTCTCTCTTGAGCGGCCTTCGCTCCCTTTTTTTCTTTCATCTCTTTAAGTTATCTACCCTTAAGTTGGGTCCCTCGGCCCTCTTTGGTGATTCACCAATTGGCCCATGAATACTCTGGTCTAAAACATTGAGTGTCAGATTCTACGCGGACATGATTTCACCCATTTTTCAGGATTTATGTTCCTCTTAATTTGGGATTCCATTATCTTTCACACATGACGGCACCCCCAAATGGCATGGATTCTAGGCCTAAGGGCTGTCCTACCATTACGGGCCAATGCCCTAGAGGGTTTCAGACGACAATTCAATACAAGTCCTGCATTGAGAATATGGTCAGTAGTCAATGCTCATTTGTTATTCCCATTGTAGGCCACACGATATGGATGTTTTGTTTCAAACATGGTCAGTAGTTATCCTCCATCTTCATGCCAGCCCCTTCAATCCTTGAATGTTGGTTACATGATTTGCATTATTTTCCACCCCATCATGTCCAAATGGAATTTTGACCCCCCTGGAACTATCCCTCAGTGCGCATTTGCATGTTAGGAGGACAATCTTCATGGTAAAGGCATCATTCGGGGCTCCACACCAACTCCCCTTTGGCATGTGTTCCATGTATTGTAAAAACCTCTTCTTCTCTTGTTTCCCTCATTGATTTTGACTCAAGTGGGATTAGGGATCGGGTTGAGGTCTGCACTTACTTGGAATCATTCTGATTCTACATGGTTCGAGCTCTATGACCTTAAACTAAGATCTTTTTTAGAACTACGTACGGCTTGATTCCCATTCCCATGGGATGCGTTAAAATGCCTAGACATCACATCTTTGGTTCTAGTTCGAGTTCCACCAATTTATATCTTATGTTCTTCCTTATGGGATCTAACGCTTATTGGACCACATGGATTGGCGAATGTGGGCTTAAGCCATCATTCACGTCGGGTTTGCAATATTCACACCACGTACACCCCTTTCAAATAGTTATCCTCCCCTAAATTCTATCCCACATGACATTAAACTATATGTTGTCCCGCAGAACGTTAAAAGGAACCTTCAAAAACTATGTGCGGCTTGATTCCCATCCTCATGGGATACGCAGGAACACCCAAAAATCTCGTCTTTGGGTCTAGATCAACTGGGGAATAGCCTCTCCTTTACCATATCCTCTAACCTTTTCTGGCCCCTTGGACCGAGGTTTCCTCCTTGGAATTGTGAATTGTATGATGTGGACCTTGTCCTCATTCACATCGGGTATGATTTTTTCACACCATGCACATTCCCTCTGGAACCTCATATATCCGGTATATGTATGATCCATTTGAAATTAAACTATGATTCCTAGTCCCACATGACTTTAAACGTTTACATCTATAATGAACGACATTAAAATTCAGGGATGGTCTCGTCACGTGACCCTAAACTGTGACATTATCATCCTGACCACAAGATGAAAAATGGAATTGCACCGTGATATCCTCACTCGAGGGAACATCATGTTTGGTATCCGTCAAAAACCATACTAATTTTCAATGCCTTCATACGGCTTGATCCTTGTGGCAATGCCTGGAATTTCTATCAAAAGTCCATCACTTCACAAATAAAATAACACTCATTCATCCAAAAGGACAGACAAGATCTATCAAATGCCATTTTTTGGTGCAAGGGCCATACCTACATAGCCTTATTATATCTCAAATTGGTATCCTACTGTTCCATCCCAATAAATATGTGTGGATCGATTCCCATCCTCATGGGATATGTAGGAATGCCCGTGAACTTTTCCTCAGGCCCAGCCCAACTTTCATTTTCTGTCCCTTGACCTAAAACCTCCCCAAGGAACACATGGTGAACTGGACTCTTGGTCATCATTAACATCGGGTTTCATAATTACATCACCATGTATCTCCCGCATTCCCTACCATACCTGGTCTGAGCCCTATGACCATAAACTTTGATCACTATGCATCCTTGACGCAAGACGTTAAACTGCACAAAATCTTTATGAACTACATACAACTTGATTCTCATCCTCATGTTATACCCAGGAATGCCTAGACATATTATCTCCAGGTCCATCCCCTGGAATCTAAAATCCTATCCTCTCTCTTTCGTACCCTAGGCCCGACCCCTTTTGGGGACATGTGGTATGGCAAGTACCTCATGGGTTCTCATTCACGTTGAGTTTTTCAACAGTCTCACCATGTTCCCCCATGTATTTTCCCAATCTGGTCGGAGTTCTATGACCCTAAACTAAGATCTCCCTATGGGAACTACATGTTGGGTTCAGCTACTTCGCTGCCCCATGCCAAATTCATTAAATCAAACCCCTTTAATGGGTCATCCTACGACTATTAACCTAGAAGCATGTGACCCCAAGACCCTCATCCATGGAAAGGGAATCGACTCCCTCTATCTGATACATCTCAAAGTCGTATTCCGATGTGTTTTGATAAAGAGCCCAAATTGTAGAATTATCATGGGGACATTCCACTCGTTCCATTTCCAAGATGTGTGAGACCATTATTTGGATCCTCATTCTCTTCCATGTATGAAGGGACCCCTTTTATGGCCTGGTTCATGCCACATTGGCTTACCTAATGACTGTTCCAACGTCCCTGAGGACCCTGGATGACATTTGGTATAGGTCCCACGTTTCGAACATGGTCAACGATCGACCCTCATTTGTGTGTCCCCAGTCCAGGCTAACACAATATGGATGTTGTGTTTCAAACATGGTCAACAGGTATCCCCTATCTTCATTCCACCTTCATTGTGGTCCAGATCTTGAGCATCATTATTCACATATTTCCACTTTTTTATGTTCAAGTGGAATTCCAACATACACAAATTTACCCCTTCTCACATATAGGTGCGTTTTATAGGCAGGTCAGCATCATTGGGACCTCATTCACCTAGTGTCCCATCACCCCTAACATGTGCCTTCTTGGGCTAGGAAAGTCCTATCACTACTTCTTATTTCCCACATTTACCATGAATCACGTGGGATTAGTAGTTCTGGTAGGATGTGTACTAGTGCATTCATGCCATACATGCCTTCTTGCATCCCACATGATGTTAAACTATGCCTTCCTAACTACGTGCAGCTTGATTCCCATCATAAAGGGTCTAATAGGGTATGAAGGAATTCCCCACCTCTTTGATTTGGGCTGAGACTAACATTCACTTTTGGTCCCTTGACCTAAAAAACATTCTTTAGGGATACATGGTGTAGGGCCAGCTCCTTATGTCCTCATTCACGTCGTGTTTATAGATATTGTTCCACATAATCCATTTTGGGAATCTTCCCTTTCACTTGTTGTCCTATCATATGATGTAAAACTGCACGAGTCCATATGTCCTCAGCGCATGACACTAAACTGTGATTCTACCATAAATAAGTTCAGGATGCCCCATGTTAATAATGGGATGCACCAGAACCCGTTCCAAAGAGGTACTGCTCAGTAGTATGTTTGATCCATGACTAGACGGATACACCCACCTAATGTTCCTTCATCACAGTGTCCTGATTTAAAGATTGTTGGACTCCATTCGAACAACTCATCACTCAAATTCCATGCTTTTCATGCCATTTATTCGGACCCTCATCCTCTTTCATGTTCAAAAGAACCCCCTAATAGTATAGATTCTCATCCTAGGGCTCGCCTAATGTCATGGGTCAATGTTCTGAAAGATTAATGGGTAGAATTTTGTTTCAGGACCCATTTTTTGAAAATAGTCAATAGTCAGCCCTCAATTTTTATCTTCATTTCAGGCTAACATAATAAGGATACAGTGTTTTGAACAGAGTCAATAGTTATCCTTCATTGTCATGCCACCCCGACAGTGTTCCGAATTTTGGGTATTGCGAGTCACACTACCCACTCCCCTATGTTGGATTCGATTCTAATGCCTCTGGCGTTAACCCACTCATGCACTAGTACATATTGGGGAAGTGACAGTTCAGTAATTCTGAGGACTTTATTCTTTAGTTAGGTATCCCCCTTTTTTTGGAAGCCCAGAAGGGTCGTTTCTACCGCAGGTGTCTGATGTATTATTGTCACTCTTATATTCAAATGGAGTAATAGTGTGAGAATCCCTTGTTTCGAACATAGGTCATGACCCACATGAGCTCAGGAATGGATCACCATTTACATCAATATTATGGACAAAGTGTATCAAAATAAACAAGGAAATAGTCTTCCCATGCATACAATTCAGATTTGTAACTAATAAATAGGGATGACTTTAAGGGGTTCGCCAAAACAGGGCCCTTATGGATCGATATTTTGGATGGACTGCTCCAATACTGCCACCTTCCAACTTGTGGCCTCCAGCATCGCTTCACATCCCCTGAGATCCTTTTATTCTACTACAACAATGGGGCACAATACATTGGCCCCGGCCTATGCCAGTGATTGTTTAGTCTGGAGCTCAATAATTTGGTGATTCTATTACACTATTTGCTCCTAATAATTCACGATCTGGGCCTTCAATCGCTCAAAAAGCTTAGATTGGTTTTCAATTAATGCCTCCCTTTCCTTTGTTTGATTCTCAAGGCGTTGGAACACCTGCTCTGTCTGCAAGAAGGCCTGAGTATTCTTTGAACCCTCCTGGAGCCGGGCATCATTTAAACTTAGACTTTCCTCCCGTATCTTCTCTTCCATGTAATCACAGATCATTACATGAAAATGGAGAGCATCTACCCCACCAGTGCAGATAAAGAATAGCAAGGTGAAGAGTGACCCCATCTGGTTTATCCGTTCTACCTGTGGTTGGCTGAGAAAGCATATGATGCACTTCCACGCCATGTTCCGTGTCATATGGATCTCCTCCAAAACATATGAGTCATAATCATCAATTTCTTTGTGGTCTGCAGGCCTGTATTCGGGGAAAGCGGTGAGGAGTTTAGCAGTAGGGTCTTCTTTGAGAACCTCCACCTCATCAGAAACTTCACTCTCATCAGGCTGGAGCTCAACCCAGGCAGCATTACCACCCCTCATTGCAATATCATTCTCATTGAGTACCGGGGTAGGGCCACCTAGAATGGTTTCTTCTGTAAAGGCCAACGCGGTCGCTGCCCATCCTGCTCCTGTAGATGTCCCAGACTTGGCGGTTTGTCGTGACTTCAACCTTGTGATCACTACATCAGGAATCAGTATCTTGATTAGTTTAATTCTCCATCAAAGAGGAGAATCAATGTTAAAGGACTTATGGGATCCAAGTGTCGCGATGTCCATTGCATGTGTCATGGTGGGGGTCGCCACCATAGGGGAGCCTTCGGTGCTTGTCAACTCAATCACTGATGTCGGCTCCTCTTGAACAATTGGGGTGGTGGGGGACTCTTCTTCTAGCTCAATGTCGCCTAATCCAGCTGAAATCGGTACCCACTATGCTTAGTCCCGAGGACTGGCCCCCGAGGTTTCTCCCCGGTTCCCATAGGCATACCTGCGCCCCCTATGGGGAAGGCTTCCTGGAGACCCTCGCCCATGTGTTCCTGAATAGGATTGGGTTTGGTTGATGGATTGAGATTAGAAAAATATAAAGGATGTTATAAGTTTTAAACCATACCTCAAGCTTCTTTGCCAATTCTACATTGGAGCCAACGATTTCCCCACTCTCCCGGGAGCTCCGCGGATGAGCGCAAGCTTCTGAAGGACCCTCGCCACCAAGACCTTCAACTCGGTCTTGTTCTTCATTTATTTCTTCTTCTTTTTCTTCTTCTTCTTATTATTCTTCTTCTCCTTCCTCTACACCTTCATCCTCAGATGGAAGCTTCTTTGGGTCATGCTCATGGCCCGACATTACTTTCACCATGATATGCGATTCATCATACTTCCACCACGGACATGCGTACATATCCATGGATATCAGGTATGCATGTCGATGATGAAAGTTTACCTTGTCCGATATTTGGAAGCTCCATATGTTTGGAAGATCAAGCACAGTGCATATCAATCTCCGCTACAACTATTCAGCGGACATGGATTGTCACAAAATACTATGAGCATACCACAGAGAAGGGACGATAGCCTTAGAAGATGACATTAGGTGGTACGTGAGTTGCTTTACTGGGAGTTCCCTAGTTGGACCACGAGGCCGTACACGAGCCCACCCTGCCCCGAAGGGTGGAGGCATGTTCTCGGCCAACGCTTCCCCTAATGATGAAGTAATGACCTTCACCGTGCAAGATACTTGAACCGTTCATTGCCTCAATTCTCCCACAACACCTTGTCTACCTTCCTGCTCTTCGGGCTCTGCACTAGCTACCTTGATCAGCCGGATGCGTTTCCAAAGAATCGCCTTAGGATATGTTCTCGTCCAGTGTTTGACATACTCTGTTGATAGTCCTGCACTGACATCGGTGGGGGAAGAGTGATGATCTCACCCAAGCCTACCATCGTGAACATAAGTCACAACTGACGGAGAATTCAGGGATGCCACTCTTCCCGAACCTTGGTGTATACATTCTTGGGCATCCGCTGCATGCAGCCGAACCTCTTAGTGAACCTGGTAGGCACATAGAATTCACCAAATATTTTCCCATCAATCCAGGCCACCGACACACCGCCTCGGATGCGCTTCATTTATTCCCTCTACTCTGGGGACCCCACCCATCATCTACCATTTGGCCGACCGGGATTTTGAATAGGTGGAATTCGAATTGGGTGTGTTTGCTGATCTTGAGCTTGATTCTTTTATCCTTGAACGTAAATGGGCGGATTCTAGGAATATTCAAGTGGGTGGTCGCATAACATTACCAGTGGGGTGAATGACATTCGGGAAGGCATACCCACCACAGTGGGCTGCGACCCCACCGCGGAGAATATGGAACGACTCACATATCCTTTGGGCATAATTCCCCTCGAGATGTGCCCTAGAATATAGTATAGCCTATCCAACACTAGCACACCTAGGTTAACCTTGTTCTTTTCCACCATAATCCCAACCATCACTGATGTCCCTGGGTGGACTCCAATCCTCGTTTCCCTCACAGGAAACAAAAATCCGCTCAAGAATACGGCAATGAACCCGGCACATCGCACATTCAAGTCTCAACCTTCACCATTGCCAAATCCCCATGATCTGTACTATCTAGTCTCCACAATCTTCCAATATGATCTCACTTTTCCCCACTAAGATGTGTTCGAGCATTTCTTCCATCAGCCTTGCATCTTCACAACCATCTCCTAGGTCAGGAAAAGACTAATCCACCTGAAATATGATATTTTATTCATGGTATAGTTTATTTTGAGCTCCTCTTTGTCCAACTTTAGTAGGTTCCATGATAGTATTGGGGTGTGTGTCCTATCCCCCCATACATTATCCATCAGGAGGAACCCATCGTACTAATATCCCTCCAAGGGGATTCCCCCAATCCAGTGGACATCCCATAGGCTGATGCCCACCTCCCCATGGTGGAGGTAAAAAGTGTTGGTATCTAGCAACCAACGACTGAACATCTCTGCTACCAAGTCCTGCTATGTTAGAAGTAGAATTGGGATGTCCAAACAGCCTCAAAATGCCCAATGGACTGCATATCCGGCCTGAATTCCTCTCATTTCTGACGTACTCAGTATGACCATGCCCATTTATTGGTAAAGTATCCCCCATATCTGAAATCCCATTCCTGCCAACCCTTTGTCTCATCAGTAATGCTGCTTCTGAAAGTACTTTCTTAAATATCAGAAGACTCCTCGGGGACCATATCGCTTCCTACAACTGTCATGGTCTTCAGATTTAGGACATATATGGCTTATTTCTATGTTTCCCCGGTAGGATGATCGTTGTTTGTGATATGGAATTTTAGAAGACTTTCCTCATGCATCACCCACAAACACGGTGTGTCTGTCTCGAAACCGAGAATCAAAACATCTTCCAGAATACCAATGTTCCATAGTTCCAAGCTACCACTCAGGATGAAATCCTTTTGAGCCTGAGTAAGCATGTCAAAAAACAGTCGGTTATTAGACACAACCCTCCTCACATGAAGAATATGAGGGTTTGTGATCATTTAGGTTCTTCTTGCAGCAACGGTTGGAACCCTCTCGGCATCGGTCTATTGAGTAGACATTTTAGAAATCCAAATAAATTGGCACAAAAGAATGATGTTTGGTGTGAAAAAGTGGTAGAGGAGTGAAAGAAGGTCGATGTGCATAGAAAAAATTTGGATGGCACGCAAATCCCACAGTCAGTTGTGGAATCTTATGGGCGGATCAGGACCGTTTTCGCAAATGATAGCACAATTCATGTCATGTAGAAAAATTCAATGTAGGGCCTGGGGGGTGGGGGGATCGACCAATTTATAATGTGCTGATGCACCTTCCACGCACACACAACTAGATTGCGATGAAATATGAGACTTTTTGTGCCCCCAAAGAGGTTTTCCTTTTCTCCAGTGGACCCTTAGAATATGACCTTCAGTTTCTCTTTCATCTCCGATTCTGAGGGGGGAAATTGTTGATGCCGAAATTCGGAGAAGGGCCGCACCGAGAGGATAAATAATCAACGAAAAAATCTAGGATGGTAGGATAAGTGTCTAGGGCCTGGGAGGCGGGTGAACGCAAGATTCCACAGATGCGTTCTAGTAGCCTTATGGCTCACAAAATCATACGTGCCCGCCCCCTTTTTCCATGCACAAGGAGACGACAAATGGGTGTATGTGCGCTTGACCCCTTTTCTTTGCTCAAGGCGACGTCAAACGGGCATTTTCATGACTGAAACCTTCTCCCTGCACAAGGTGACGTCAAACGGGTGTTTGCGTGCACGACCCCATTTCCACGCACAAGGCGATGTCAAATAGGTGTTTGTGCCCCCAACCTAGTTTCCATTCACAAGATGAAGTTAAACAATCACTTGTGCACCTGATCCCATTTCCACACACAAGGCAACATCAAATTGGCGTTTGCGCGCCCGAACCCCTTTGCGCACCACATCGAGGACTCTAGCTATAAAACAAACCATATCCCCTCCATTCAGGGATGGTAACAGAAGAAGAAGTGACACTCTTCTGTGCTAAAGCCACATCTTTTGCGACCATGTGAAACATCCCATGGATTTTAGGTATTGGGTTTTGCATGAAAGGTCCCCCAAGGGGGATCTTTCGGGTGGGCCCTCTTGGGCCAAATCCTCAAGAATTACTTTTCTCCCCAAGTCATTTTCATGCAAGGGATCCACTTTTTTGTGAATGTTCTCTCTGCATCAGGCGCTCTTGCGTGCAACCAGGCCTTGCAGGCAAACGTTCCATCTTTTGTGTAACACCTCCGTCTAGAGTGCATCCGGTCCTTCTTGTGAAAAAACCTTCTATCTTGCACACAACCCCTCTGCCTTGTGTGCAACCATTCCATCTTGCGTGCAACATTTCACTATTGCGCGGAACCCCTTCGTCTTGAGCACAATCCTTGCATCTTGCTCGCAGACCCTCTATCTTACCCCCGTCCCATTCTATTACATGTGCACCATGTGCTACCCTCACCTTAAGGCACCCTATCTGATCCCCTCTTTTGTGAAATACACAAGTTTCACGCGATCGATTCCCATGCGGCCCCATAGGTTTTCCAGATCAATTTCAAAGTCCCCCGGGAAGCGATTTCCATTGCATTACTCCACCTCATGCTTCTTCTCATAGGCACACTAAATGATATTTCTTTTTCGTATAGCCATGCTAATGTGGACCCAAACGGATTGATCCATAACACCCCCAAACAATAAATTTACGATTCCTTCCTTCCCTCAAGGGGTGGTAGATATTGGTTATGTAAGATCTAGGGGTGCGAAGCGAAACCACCATGTTCGAGCTGCAGGACGTTAAGCTTCCAAACACCATTGTCCACAGCACATGACGTTAAACTGTGGTCACACCCCATGCATCTCAAGAGGGTTTCCTCGTCTTGGAAATTCTCTATGCCCACTAGTCTCCACGGGAGTGAGATCATTCCTCACATGGAATGAAATTATCTTTATTGGAAAAACGCTCGTCCATGTGGAAAGGGAAACCACCCTGGTGTAAGCCCCTAGCTTTTATTTTAGGAGGTAACATCCCTACCCCTCCACTCTTCCTAGGTGCCAAATCCATCTCCTGCTAGGCATTGTCACCACCTCGGCCTCCATCCTAGAGTAAGTCCCAATTCCCACCACCTCGTGATGCTAACCATGTGTAAGCCCTTGTTTTCTCTTTGGGCTGCTAACCACATGTAAGCCCCATTCCACTTCCCACGGGTGCACCTTTCGTGATGTGATTGTCAAGTCTTTGTTGCCTCCTATTTCTGAAACTGAGCATGAATCACGTGGTCTTAGAGAAAGCACTGACCATGGAATCCTCTCTAGGACGCCTTAGAGTGTAAGCCCCAAACCCACAACATGAACTACGTAGACTTTGATCCTTTCTAAGGAAAGGTACGTAGGATGACTTCCTGAGGTTCAAGCCCAAAACCCATTGATTCCAACCATCTTCACATTGGTTCACCAAACCTAACCTGAAATACATGGTCTTTTATCCTTGCCAAGTTAAGGTACGTAGGAAGCCTCCCTGAGGTTCAAGAACAACACCCATTGGTCCCGACCATCAACACATCGATTCACCAAACCCAACACAAACTACGTGGACTTTGATCCTTACTAAGGAAAGGTGCGTAGGAAGGCTCCCTGAGGTTTAATCCCAACTCCCATTGGTCTTGACCATTTTCATGTCGGTTCACCAAACCCCATACATGAACTACATGGACTTTGATCCTTGCCAAGGCAATGTACTTAGGAATCCTCCCCGAGGTTCAATCCCAACACGCATTGGTCCCAACCATATTCACAACAGTTAACCAAACACAACCTAAACTACGTGTTCTTTGGTCCTTTCCAAGGAAATGTACATAGGAAGCCTACCTAAGGTTCAAGCCCAACACCTTGTTGGTTCCGACACCCCCTTCACATCAGACCAACTTATCCCGCATGATATTAAACTGCATGACCCCTTTTCATCAAATACAACATTAAACTACATCCACCATCCTGAACTATGTGGTCTTTTATCCTTGTATCCTAGTTAAGGTACGTAAGAAGCCTCCATGAGGTTCAACCCCATCTAGCGGTAAGCTGTTTTGACCCCATCCTTTGATAAGCCGCTGTGACCCCATCCAGCGGTAAGCCGTTATCCACCCCATTCAGCGGTAAGCCATTGTCAACCCCATCCATAAGTAATCCACTGTGACCCCATCCTACAGTAATCCATTGTGACCCCATCCAGTGGTAATCCATTTTAAACCCCATTTAGTGGTAAGCCGTTGTCGACCCCATTCGGCGGTATGTTATTGAAGTCCCCAATCAATGATAAGCCGTCGTCATATGAACTAAGAGGACATTGATTCCCTGCCACAGGGATACATATGAGGTCTCTTCAAGACTCAATCCCAAAATCATTTTCATCCTCGAGTCCACTCCATCTCATTCTCCACCCACTTCACCTAATCATCCATTATTTATTTTGATTCTTACCTAGGCCACCACATCCTAGTGGGATCAATACCATATCATTACCCATTCCTATTAATAACAATCAGGTAGCTAACCACGTGTTATCCCCAACATTAGTGTTCCCTCCAGGGGTTGCACCCACCTGATCCACTCTAGTCAGTGTTCTGATCAGTCTGATCCACCTTTGATAGACGTTAAACTAACAATATACCTTGTGTTAAACATACGAAGCTGAGGAAAACCTTAGATACTTTCATATGGTATATAATTCCCCTCATTCTATGTGGGATGCCTTGGGATTTCGCACCCTTGAGAAGCCCTGTAATAAGGAAAAGAATCCTAGATGCGCTAGTGTTCCAACGTCCAGACACGCTAGTGATGTCCAACATGACTACTCCCCTGACCAAAGGTTGTTGCCCTGACCAAAAACCTTGTAATGCTCCAACAGAAGCAATGTAATTAACTAGTGTCCATGAAGAAATGGCACTGGGACGAATTTCACGAACAAATTCTTAAGTCTATAAGGGAGACCCGTACTAGGTGATGAGTTCCATGGAGGAATCCATAGAAGGAAGAACTGATAACCCATCATCCCATTTTGGTCAAGAAGCAAATGTCCCTAAACAAGGAACATATGCTTCCCACCTTTTGAAATCGGGAATGCGAGGCAACAAAAAGCGTCTCCATCCTCGACAAGATGGACGTGCACGCCTCGGCGGAATCATCAGAAATGACATCATGGGAGATGATTGAGTATATGTGGTGAATTACATGCATTTTAGGGATGGAGTCCCCAACACTTATTATATATGATCACCCAATCCCTTTTTGATACTATTATTTTTATGGAATCCCTTTTTTTTATTACATAACATTTTATTACATTTTACAAACATAGGATCCTTAAAGTTTAGTGTCTTGGAAATAAGTAAGATAATTCATTAAAACATAAAGAATTTTTATAATCCACTTATAATGCTTCATAAAAGGTTTATCCTCAGTTCAATTACTACATCTCATAACTTGGGTACATGCATCAAAGAGAGGATCAGTAGAATGCCCAATAAGGGAAAACAAGGGAAACATTTTAATTGTGATATCAATAAGAATATGATGAAATACCTAAAGAAATGAAAAATGGAAAAAAGAAATATAATGATAATAATAACATGAATAATAAAACTAAAATGTGGATAGAATATTTAATTTATAAATTCATAAGAATATCACCATTTTCCATCCCCAGGGTGTCATAATAATTATCACGGTTGTTCACCAAGGTATCGTAAAACTTGTCATTTCAAGAGATTAATTGCGTTAATCAATGAATTGGAGCGATATCAGGGTAAACCATTAATATTTCTTTATTTTCATGTGATCCACATTGATCATAGTTACATGTTTAAAAAATAATCCTTATAGAATAAAAGAAATGGGTTTTTATATCAAAATCATGGCATTTTAAAATGTGATTAAAAATATGATCATTGTTTCATTTAAGAACATGAAAAGGTAAATAAGATTTTATGTATGTCAATTATACAATAAAATAAATCATATTTATGTAATGATTAATAACCCTATAAATTAAAGAGGGTTGGGTATTCATATAATGAAAATAAAAGAATTTCTTGATAAAAAGAGAGAGATTTTGATACGAAATTTCTCCAGCATAACGGCTATGAACCATGGTTTTAGAAAACATTAAAAAGAGAGTTTAAAAGGTTATAAAATACATAAATGAAATATAATATAGTATAGGGACCTAATAAAATGTAAATAAGAATATGGTATTTAAATTTTAAATACATAACATATAAAAGATAACTTGAAAGGAAAAGAAAAGTGGAGAATCCCCTTACCTTGTAGAGTAACTTCTAAAACTCTATGATCAGGACCTTGGGGTATTTAATAAACCTTGGTAGGAAACCATGAGTGGTAATACAATCATAAATTTAGGGAGAATGATTTTTGAATGAAATTAATGAAGCAATGGGTGGGTATTTATAGCAAAAGTCAGGGATTAATTTATTTATTTCAAAGAACACCTCATTTGTGGTATTTTCAAAACCATGGGCTTTCCCATGGTATTGGACACTTGGGAAACTTAATATAATATTTTAATTCACAAGATTTGACCATAAAATTATATTACTCATTACATAATTATGACACAGTTATGATGTCATTAAGCATACTGAATACTCAAAACTATATTTTTATAATCCATCAAAACATTCAACTATTTTAGAAAAATACAAAAAATCACACAAACAATTTTTAGATGTGTAGAATTAAAAAATGAACTATATTTTATAAAAATTAATTTTATTTAAATTAAATAAAATAAATTAAATACTAATACTTAACAAATAAATATTAAAACATTTATTTACTTATACTATGATATAATTATATCACATTACCATTTATGATGACTAAAATATATTTTACTTCTTTAGGCAAGGTTATTATTCCATTGGTCAAATTATCATTCATAAGAGTAAAATTACTATTCAAAATATACCATTAAAAAAATATTAAATTGATCTTATCAGACTATAATTATCTTACTGAATGCGATAGTGTATGCTCATTTTTAAAAAATCATTTCACAGAATTAATTATTTAATAATTATTTAAACAATATTTTTTTACTATTTATAAAAACCAATATTGATCAAGTAAACAGTAATCATCCAAAAATATTATTCATCAAAAAATTGAAACTTCTTAGAAAACTAGTAAAAATTCAACCAAGATTAATTTTGACATTTATAATTAAAAAATGATTTTTATTTAACCATAATAATTCTCTAAGTATGAGAATTATTAAAAAAGTAAATTTTTAAATTGTAAAATCAATTTATCAAATTTCTCTCAACTAAACATATAGTATAACACCCCCAAACATTTTATGGTATGTTTGTCTAAAATACATTCTATTCATTAGATAGCCTATATTTCCTGGAGCACTACGTCTATGTGAAACAAAACTTGTTTATTTATAGGGTAATGTCATAACCTAACCATTAAACTTAAATTTTCTACTTTTGTGTTTTGAATTTCAAAAAATGGGCATACACGGTTGTGATCATGGTGATATCTGGAGTCCGATAGAATCATGTTAATTTTCAGTGAATAGTAACATACCCTTATGAATAGAAACGTACCCTTATGAATAGTAACCCACCGTTATAAATAGTAATACAACCCTTATTAATGGTAACCTTACCCATGAAAGTGTAAAAAAAGTTAGGCACCTTAAAAATGAAGATGAATAGTTTAAGTGTTGGTTCTTTTTTATTAAATGATGATTTTAATTGAAAATTAAACTTCTCATGTTTGTAAAATTATTTTTGACAAACAGAGTTCATTTTTGGATTCTACATTTTGATAAATGGCTAGGGTGAATTTTTGAGATTTTTCAGAAATACGTTATTTTGGTGAATATTAAAATATGATAAATTATGATAAATGGTAAAAATATAATTTATTGAGTCATGGATGATATCAGGAAAAGATAAGAACACTTGGTTCGAACTCACATGCACTTATTACTATTTTTTATATAATCATCACTATTTATTGTCTTAATGTAGAATTATTAACTAATGATTAAACTATTAAGAAAACCCTCCTCCCCTCTACTATATAAACCACCCATCACCCCTCATCCTTCGACACCACAAACGCATTGATCCTTACCTAATATTTTTCCAAATACACATACCAATCTCTCCCCCATGTTCAAGACCTTATGGTCTCACCAAAAGGTAAAAAACAATGGCCTTAAGAAGATTCTTAAGGAGGAGTACTCAATAGGTGAACATCTCTTCCTTTTTCATTCAACTTCTTTTACAAGTTCCATTATTTTGATTCTCTCTTATCACCTCCCCTAATCCATGTTATTTGATAATTCTAGTACCTTATTTGAATTTTAATTTTATTATTCTAATTTAATATTTCATCATCATCTCTCTTTTCCCCCCTCCTCTTATACTAAAAATGAAAACACTCACCGAGATGTGTTAATTTATCACATTCAAGGATGATGGGTTTTCAATTTCTATTACTATCTTCAAGAAAGTTCATGAATCCTTTATAAAGGTTTAAACTGATCATAATAAATATATGTTATCTAAATCAATGTTCTGGAATCCCTACACACTCATAATATAAAATAATAATACAAAACCAATTCATTGTGCACAAAACCGCCAAGTTAATCCAAGCGTTTATCGTTAACTTTTATCTAGTGAGTAATCCTCATGTTATTTTACCAAAATCATTATAAGATCATTTATATCTCTATAATTTCACTAATTATATTAAAAATTTGGGATGTTTAACCACATTTCAAAAAAACTTCCATTCATAAATACAAGTAAACCGATCATGAAAACAAAGAAAGTGATTCCAAAACAATAAAATTGAACCTCCTAAACCCATCAAAAAGGTAATTAATGAACCTAATAAGGTAATAATAAATAAATAAAATTTAGAGGAGGTTCTGGAATTATTAATTAATGAATATAAATTTAATTATTCAGGTCATTAAGATCAATCAAGAACACCTTCGGGCATACAGTAAAAGATTTGTTACCTCAATTTTCATTCATTGAGTTAAACATCTATTTCATTAGTTACATATTTCTAAGAAAATGTGTGAATGACCTATGGTTGTCTTATACTATATATCCACTTATATTGTGTGGATAATTATTTTTCACACATAAATATGTCATTTATTTATGTTCACTCTAATGATACAATCTTTGTAATGGGTTTCTCATCTCTCTTTTATTTCCATGAGATTTCCATTATTCATCACTTATTTCCTGAATGTGGTGTATGATTACTGAAATTTGACATATAATATCATTAATAACTTTATATTAATAGTATTAAATGATTAACTTCATGATTATTAACTCGATTGATTACAATGTTGTAAGGTACTTTGTTTCGGTTTCCATTTCATTGTGATTTACTTTGTATTGTGAAACTAATAATTCGTATGTCGTGTACCTACTAAAACATTGAGATCATTTTAAATTTTAAATTTTAAATATATTATATATCCATATTATGGTATTATTGATATGATTATTTTCTTTAAGTTATATACCCTTTTACATACGTTGTTTATTTGGAATGTTGTTTTAACTATGGAAATATTGATGAATCTGTATCCTCTACTCTATAAGAATATTGAGAAGACATATTTTACATGAATTAAATATATTTATAAATATTTATTTGGAATTTATGTGCCGGTTGGGGCCCTCTATAGCCTCCCGATGCATCAATAGGCCTCACAAGACAAGTCAGTTGATGAAAAACCCTTCAAGTTTGTTTCCAAAATAGAATCAGATAGGTATCTACCCACAGACATAAACCGTTTTGAAGATATCGTTGTATCATGTTCTAGATACAAAATACCCAATTAATAAAATATATCTTTATTTATTATTCATCTATTAATATCTATGAGGATTTCACTATGAAAAAAAATCTATTGATGAAGTTTTATTCTCACCTTATTGATGGCACATGTTTTCATTTATTCACTAAGCCATATCAACTATGCCAATTTGATTATGATTCAATTATTGTTGACTCATACTTCCACTATTTGTAACCCTTACATAGAATTTTATCTCACCCCTTTAATTTGTTTTCCTTCAATAGGTTATGAATATGAGACCATTTATTGAGTTCTCATGGAAGCACTTTATTAGATTCTATTATGTATTGTATTTTTTTACCTTTCCCAATGTAATATGATTTACATGTATGTGTATAGTTTATTCAAGACTACTAAACTAATCACTAATTTGGGATGTCATTCATTTTAATTATTCAAATGTAATAAGTAATTATTTGGCTCTGGGATTCTAGGTACGAGGCATTATAATTGGTATTAGATAGAGGTTAGTTACAGCTTGGAAACTAGATTTAGAAAACATAGTTTAAAGGACAAAACCATAAGTTAGAATTCGAATATAATCATAGAAAAATATCCTTGAATTTTAGTAAAGTAGGGATTATGTGGGTCTTCCTGATAAATACATCCTTGTCTGGTTACTTTAAGTAGACGTGGTTATGGAATAGATGTACCTTGGATTAACAACTCTGACCAGGAGTTTCCAGATTGACCCAGGGTATCCCGGTACATGACAATAGGTCTTACTGTAAACTTGGTTTGACACTCCTACGGGATACGCTTAGGATAATTCATATTTTCTTTAAAAATCATTATAAAGGATTTAAATGTAAATATAAATAATGTTTATGACAATGAGATTAGTTGTTCATAAATTTTCAGATTATCTTAGTTGTTTTCTAGTTAAAAAATATGAATTATGACCTAATATATTGTATGACATTGTTTAGTGATGTCACCTAATAGAAGAAGGGGAATCAGTACCCATAGAAAATTTAGGGATTTATCCACTAATAATGTAACACCCCAAGCTTCCATGGTACGCTTCCCTTTGAATAATGCAATAGCATGCGTTGTATGCAACTTCGAGATTCAAACACATCGCGACCAATCAAACTAGCTGTTATGAATAGTAATATGAAATTTTTTAAATTTTATCAATTTTATATTTCATAATGGAATTCATTTTTTGGTTAGGAATATCATAATTAGCGTAGGGTAAATTTTGTATATTTTTATGAAAACATTCAATTTTTGATGAATAAGTGAAAAACACTGAGTTATTGTTTAAAACCAAATTTTGATTTAGATAATTATTTATTTTATTTAAATTTATTTTAGGTAATAATAGATAAATAATACCTATATATGTTCAATGTAATTCATTGGAGTCAGTTTATAATAATTTTAGATATATAAATATTTTATTGAACTTTTTACCATCTTTTACCCGCCTCCTAGGTGCATTTTCACATTTAAATAAAACTTAATTTTACCGATTCTATGAGTTGAATTTTTAAAATCGAATAGACACGGTTGATATCAATAAGTATAATGTGGTTCAATGAGACGAAAAAATTTATTTGTGAATAGTAACTTTTGACTTTTATTTACCATTGTTAAAAGTAAATAGCGTAATTAAATGCAAAAAAGATATTATTATTACCCTAAAACATGTCCTAATTATATTGGATAAGTTTAATTAGACAAAAAAAACCTTAGGAATAAAATATTATCCTTTAGGTCCACTTGGAATAGATTAGGACATTTATTATTATTTAATTCAAAGAAGAGTTAAAATAGTTAAATTCAATGTTTCATAACTAAACCATTTTTAATATAGGGTTACACATAAGATAAATTCCACTATAAATATTAATTAGAAATCTAAAAATCTTTCCTACATAATGGTATTTTATTTATATTTTTAGACATTAAATAATTTAACTTATTTATGACACAATGATGATGCACTAATTACCTTATTAATGAAATATTAAAATAATTGATATTATAAATATCAAAATAAATGTAATTTGAGACTTTTTATGAATTTAAATTATTATATAGGTTAATATGGAATGTTAGTGTTTATTAAATGGATTTTGTTTGAAGTAATAATGCTGTTATAAATTTAACAAAAAAAATTAGAAAATAGTGTCAAAATTGTCATAAATGAGTTTTTAGAACAAATATTATATTATTAATTGATATTATATTTATAAATATATAAGGATCAGAAAAAGGTCTTAAATAATATTATATCTGTCATTAATGAACCACTTTAGGTACTCTTGGAGGTTTATAGTATGTTTATTAACCATACAATAAAAAAATACAAAGAGACATGGTAAATGTCAAACTAATTAACTAAGAGTTAAATCTAAAATATAAGGTTAATATAGTGACCCAAACTTGTATAAAACCTATTGGTTGAGTAGTTTTAGATGCATACCCACCTTATCCTCTAAATAAATCATTTTTTAGGAATTATAAACCGAAAACCATTTTGTTATAAAATAATATTTCAATCTTTTCCTAAGGTGCCCCTTACCCCTCTTATAAAAGGGCACTTCCCATTATCTCAAATTCACACCTCCAAAGCCATTTGGATCGGCCAACCCCTATCTTAATATCCTCAAACATATCTTACCTTCATCCAAGGGGCCTTCTTTTAGTCATAAAACCATCCTACGGAGCCCTTTTGATAAAATCAAAAGGAAGAACCCGAAGAGGAGGTTAATATTTCATCTCCTCTTTCAAGTTCTCTTCTTCTTCCACTTCCTATTTGTTTGTTGTTTCCATTATAAAATAGTAACATTAGTATCTTCTATATACTGTGATGTTATTATAAAAATGGTACAACCATATTCATTATTTTATAGATCCTATGAATGACATGTCACTATATGTGCGTACGTACGACTTACCATCTCTATGCCGTGGTGTAGTTGGTATTCAATACATTATTATTTGGATGGGTATAATAATGATGTATAATTTATGTAAATAATAAATATAACATGATAATTATTATTTATATATTAAATACTATCCAATTATATATTATTTTAATATCAAAATAATGATATTGTCACTCGTGCGTACGTACGGATTAGCGTCTCCACGAACACAATGAGATTCATTCACCATCGTATCCATTCAAGACTAATTTTCATTTTATGATTAAAAATAATGTTTAAAGACTTAATATAATTATTAATTTGAATAAGATACATCCTACACATAACATTCCTACACATAACATACATTACTTATGTAACAAACCATATAAAGGAAAACGAATCAGTTAACAACCGAAACGATGATACTATTGAAATATCATTAGCAAAGAAATATAAGAAGATCATATATGATATAAAATTAATGTATATGGTTCTTGTATAATTTAATAACAATTATTTCACCATTATAAATATGTTTAACGTACCCTTGACCGAGTAAAAGTACAAGGTATGGGTTAATTTCATAATCTTTTCATTATCCGAGAGTGTTTATACGTAATTATCTATTGGGATCTCTTTATCATACAAATCCATGTTTATAAAAAATGTATTTCAAAACATTTTTAATATTTACTATACAATGGGTTAAATTCATTTATACCATTATTTGAACTTATACGTTTTGGAAGTAATATTTCAGTCGTTTTCCCAACAATGTACTTTATGACCTTTTTCGACAAAATTAAGGTAAGAATGTTTCTTTTAACTTATATGGCGGGTGCAACTATTTTCCAACGTTATAACATTGTCGAATCTTACCTTACAAGCTTATAAAAATATTTTCAAAAATAATTTTTTTTATAATTACATTAATTTTAAATGTTTTCAAAATAGAAAGAGATATTTCTCTAAAAAAGGTTTTGATTTCATCAATGTCAACATCCTTTGATAGATTTCAAGATTATTTGAAGTTGATTTATTATGATACAAAACTTACATATTTATTGAAGGTTTTGAGATATGTTTGACTATGGATGTGTTATTTTTACATCATTCATGGTTTGTGGATAATGTATTTAGATTTCACATGCTAGTTTTAATACGAATTTTTATGTTATGTTTAAACCTTTTCATATGAGGAATGCATTGGACTTAGTAAGTGACTGGTGGTGCCCATTATAGCTCCTCTATGCATTGGTAGGTGTCATGATACAAACTAGTGTCTTGGCACAAGGCCTTGAAAAAATCTTATTTGTAGTCTTGGCACAAGGCCTTGACTATGTGGTTATGAAATATGGCATTATGCATTCCATCATTATGAAAGTGTCTATTGAGATTGCATGTGATTCATCGAATAGTAAAATATCCATGTAAATAAGTAAATGGAATTATTTGATTTTACCTTTTCCATATTATGATGAAGTTCAAATTTAAAAGTATTTTTTTAGTCTTATACATTGCATTAAATGTTTATGCTTATTTATGAAAGATTCTTCTATATTGTTATCCTTACTGAGCATCTGAGCTCACCCTGTTCTATGTTTTATTTTTCCCATGATGCTAATAGTAATTTTATGACTGACCTTCTGGGATAGTATGAAGGGATATGAGTGTGGTCTATGGAAAAAATGTTGTTGTAGTTTTTCATTTTATAATGTAATGTAAAACGTATGAATGTATCTAGTATTTACAAGGCTATTAAACTGATCGGTCTTTCGGGACATGATTTCCTTGTATCATGCCAATGTTATATAATAATGCACTGACTTTGGGTAACCTGGGTCGGGGAGTTACAATTGGAATCAGATGAAGTTTAGTACAAACCTTAGAATCTATATTTAGGTAAACTCTGATTAGAGCACATTACCCTGAGATCGACATTGAGGATTACTATAGAAGAACTTCCTAAAATTTTGGTATTTTAGAGATTTTGTGAGTTTTCCAAGAAATACATCTATGTCATGATACGAGCAGGTAAAGGAGGCTCTGGCACAGTTGTACCTAGGGGTAAAACCCAAAAAAACCGCTTTGAGCGAGACTCGAACATGAACTAGTGCACGACAACGTGCCTTACTGCACTCTTGGTTACGACACTCCTGGGGGACATGCTTAGGAGAATTATCATTTTCGTAACAAATCATTATGATGGGTTTATGAGTGTATACTTTTCAAAGAAAACATTTTTAATATTATGGATTATATCCATAAACTGTTCAGTTTATGTTATGTGTTTTACAAGTTTGGAATTATTTATTTGAATTCATAAACTAATCAAGTTTATTACACTGTTTAGAAATGGTGCCTAGTGGAAGGAATGGAAACCATATCAACACACTTAATCCATGTAGGGATTTACCTCCTATTTAAGATAATTATAGTGGAGCTAGTAAAGCAACTGGTGATGATATTATTATCATCATACTGGGATAACTCACTCAGGTTATGAATAATAACCTTACGTGTATAGAGAACCCTGATCCATAGCGTGGAAGATAAATGTTAGATTTCCTCCTAATGAAACAACCACCAAAATTAAATGGGAGTAAAAATCAATTAGTAGCTGAGTAATGGATAAATTCCATGGAGAAAATATTCCAAGATTTGGAAAGTAGTGAAATGGAAAAAGTTGTCCTGGCAGTTTACCACCTCACTAGAGATGCTGGTCAATAGTGGTCATTGATTCATAACACAAAGGAAGATTATGATGTGTAAAATATGAAATGGATGGAGTTTAAAGAGATTTTCTTAGAAAAATAATTTCCTTGTGACCATCGAGCATATATGGAATGGAAATTTCTGAGTGTGAGGAAAAAGGAGGATGAGAATGTCGAAAATTATGAAGATAACTTTAAAAGGTTAGCAAGGCATTCTGCATATTATATATGTAACCCAAGAAGTAATATTGATTGTTTCTTTGATGGGTTAGAACCATTTATTTGTCATGAATTAGTTTCACAATCCTTCTCATCGTACGAAGATATTGCCTCATGTGGTATTAAGACAGAAAAGGAATTCTCTAAGTCTTACAACATTAATGAAAAGAAAGAGAATAAGAGATCAGTTGAACACTCTAGAAATGGAAATAAGGTGAAGAAGGGAAAAGTTGATTATCCATCCGGCAGTAACTGTGGGAAGAAGCACAACAATACTTGACTAAAAGGAATGAGAGTCTGTTACAAGTGTGGTGAAAAAGGCCACCAAGCTCGTGATTATAAGGGGATGAAAGAGGCTGTCAATGTTGAATACTACAATTTTAGAGAAAGGGGAATTCAGAAAATGAATTTCTAAGCACCAATGAAACTTACCTCAGAAAAGACCTAGGGATCAAGGCCAAGATTATGCTATCACTACTGCTGAAGTTGAAGGTCTAAAAGACGTGGTGGTAGGTAATTTAATAGTTTTCTCAAGTTTAGCTGATGCTTTATTTGTTTCTGGATCATCAAATTGTTTCATATCTTCCCATTTTTCTATAAAAATTAGATATTTCCAATTTTATTTAACAAGGGAGTTTTCAGTCTATAATCCCAAGGGAAGTATCATTTCAACAAAGTTTTATGAATCAGTCCCCATTAGGGCACATACATGTTCTTTATCTGTTGATCTCATTGTCATACCCATGATTTAATTTTATTTAATCCTCGGTATGGATTGGCTTTTGGACCATGAAGAAAAACATTATTTTAAGAATAATGAGGTTACTATTTTTGATGACGATGATAAATAACACCTTATCTTTAGAGAAGAATCTTCACCACCTTATTTTTATCTAGATCCACCCCCAGTAGCTCAAATAAATTCTATTATTGGTGAGGAAGAGAATGCAATTACTGTGGGTGAGGAACACAATGTTCAAATAGAATATTTCCCTATTGTGGAGTAATATGTTGATGTGTTTCCATATGATTTACCTGGACATCCACCAAAATGAGAAATTTATTTTTCCATTGATTTAATTTCTAGTTCAGGGCCCATATCGAAGACCCCTTATTGAATGGCCATAGTGTAATTAGTGGAACTAAATAAACAACTAGAGAAATTGAGTAACAATGGATTTATTCACCCTAGATATTCTCAATGGGGAGCCCATGTCCCTTTTGTTAAGAAGAAAGATGGATCTATAAGGTTTTTCATTGACTACCGGGAGATCAATGCTATAATAATAAAGAAAAAGTATCCCCTACCTTGAATTGTTGATTTATTTGAACAACTTCGTGGAGATCAATATTTTTCAAATATTGACCTTCGATCTGGATACCATCAGCTGTGTGTGAAGACAGAACACATTTCGAAGACAACATTTCAAACTAGGTATGATCATTACGAGTTAACAGTAATACCTTTTGGATTGACTAATGCTCCCTCAATCTTCATGGATATAACGTATATGGATTTCAAGGAATATCTTGATGACTTTTTAGTGTTATTTATTTATGATATCTTAGTATAATCCAAAATCTATTAATATCATGAAAATCACTTGTGCATTATCTTGAAGAATCTTAGAAGAAATGAATTATATGGGATGTTTAGCAAGTGTGAATTCTGGCATCAAGAGATTTCTTTTCTTGGCCATATTGTCTATAAGGATGGAATATCTCTTGATCATTCAAAGGCCAAAGAAATCCAAGAATGGCCATAACCAACGAGTATAACAGAGGTACATAGTTTTATTGGTTTAGCAGGTTATTTTCGGCGTTTCATCCAGAATTTTGGTCGATTGGCTACCCCATTAACCACGATCACACGTAAAGGGGTTAAATTTGTTTGGAAAAAAGTGTGTGAAGAATGTTTTGAATAATTGATGATAATATTAATCAATTATCCTATATTGACTCTACCATTGGGGAATGATGGGTTTTTTATTTATAGTGATTCTTCAAAGAAAGGACTTGGTTGTGTCCTTATGCAGAATGTTACTATTATTTCCTATGCATCACGATAGCTAAACATTCATGGGTGAAACTATCCTACTCATGATCTTGCATTAGCAGCTGTAATATTTGATTTGATTATATGGATACATTATCTCTATAATAAAAAATTTGAGATTTATACGGATCACAAGATTTTAAGTATATTTACACACAAAAAGAACACAACATGAGGAAATGGTGATGGCTTGAACTAATTATGGATTATGATTGCACTATACACTTCCACTCGGGGAAGGAAAATAAGGTGGCAGATGCTTTGACTAAAAAGGATCATGCAGTTTTGAACAAGATGAGAGTTTAAAAGGATCATATATACATGGATCTAGTAAAGATTGATATGGGAATAAACATGGAAGGTGAAACATCAATGCTTTTTCAAATGGTTTCTGGACCATCTTTACAATAAATGATAAAAAGTTCTCATGCTAATGATGATGAGTTTCTAAAGAAGATTAAAAATTAGTATGATGGGAGGTGGGTGACTTCAAATATGAATATGGGATTTTAAAATTTGGGAAGACACTTTTTGTTCCCAATATACTTGATCTAAAATGAAAATTTTTGGATGATGCTTATAGCTCCAATTTCTCTATACATCCAGGGAGCACCAAGATGTATAGATATTTTAAGGAAAATTTTTGGTGGGACAACATGAAGAGAGAGATTGATTATTTTTTGTCATGATGTATGGTTTGTCAACAAGTGAAAGCTAGAGGGAAACAGTCTGGAGGAGTCATGAAACCTCTTCCCATACCTGAATGGAAATGGGAGAATATTACAATGGACTTTGTCATGGGGCTACCAAGGACTCATAGAAGGAATGATGCAATATGGGTCATTGTTGACCATCTTACCAAGTCAGCACATTTTCTTTCTATAAGAGAAGATTTACCACTTGAACGTTTAGCAAGACTATATATTAATAAAGTATTAAGACTTCATGGAATGTCCATATCAATTGTTTCTCATCATGACCCTCGTTTTATGTCAAGATTCTAGAAGTGTCTTCAGAAATCCCTGGATACTGAACTTCATTTGAGCACTGCCTACCACCCTCAAACTGATGGACAATCAGAATAGACTATTAAAACCTTAGAAGACATATTGAGATCTTTCTCAATTAACTTTCAAGGTATGTGGGATCAATATTTACCTATGGTTGAATTTTACTATAACAATATCTTCCATTCAAGTATTCAGATGGAACCATATGAAGCGTTATACTGAAAAAGATTTGACACACCAACCTGTTGGGATGATGTTGGTGAAAGCAAACTTGTTGGCCCAGAACATGTTAAAGAAACGACGGAATAGGTGAAGGTAATCCAAACCCACATAAAATCAGCTCAAAGTGGGCAGAAGAGATATACCGATAACTGAAGGAAGTATTTGGAATTTCAGGTAGGAGATCAGGTTTTCTTAAAGGTATCTCCATGGAAGGGTGTTATACGTTTCGGTAAGAATGGTAAATTGAGTGTCACGTACATCGGACCTTTAGAAATTCTTGAACAAATTGGGGCTTTATCTTACCGTTTGGAAATACTCCTAAGTCATTCCAATGTTCATGATGTGTTCCACGTATCACTATTGAGAAAATACATGCCTGACCCCATGCATGTACTTACATATGAGGAATTAGAACTGGAACCCAATCTGTCTTATTGCGAAGATCCTATCAAGGTTCTTGATACAATAGATCAAGTGTTGAGAAACTGGACGACTCGTCTGGTAAAAGTTCTATAGAGAAACTATAATATGGAAGAGGAAAAGTGGGAACCCAAGGAAGATATGATGAAGAACCAACTGAATCATTTTATGCGTTAATATTTTAGAAATTTCGAGGATGAAATTATTTGATGGAGGGGAGATAGTAACACCCCAAGCATCCACGGTATGTTTCCCTTTGAATAACTCAATAGCTTGCGTTGGACACAACTTTGAGATTCTAACACATCACAACCAATCAAACTAGCCATTATGAATAGTAATACTCACTTTTTAAATTTTTATCTACTTTATCATTTAAAATGGATTTCATTTTTGGGTTTGGAATATCGACATTTTCGTAGGGTAAATTTTTGGTATTTTTATGAAAACATTCAATTTTGAAACAGTAAGTTAGACTTTAAAACCAAAATTTTTAAAATAATTATTTATTTTAGTTAAATTAATTTTAGGTCAAAAATAAATACGTAATACCTATATAATTTCTATTTAATTCATTGGATTCTGTTTATAATAATTTTACATATATTAAAATTTTATGGAACTTTTTACCGTCTTTTACCCACCTCTTAGGAGCATTTGCAAATTTACATAAAACATAATTTTTCCGCTTCTGTGAGTTGAATTTCGAAATTCCGAGAGATTCACAGTTGATATCAGTATGTAAAATGTGTTTTAATGAGATGAAAATAATTGTTGGTGAATAGTAACTTTTGACTTTTATTTACCACGGTTAAAATTAAATAGGGTAATTAAAGGTGAAATGATATTATTATTACCCTAACACATGTCCTAATTCAATTTAATAAGTGTAATTCGAACACAAAAAACCTTAGGAATAATATATGATCCTTTATGTCCACTTGGATTGGATTAGGACATTTATTATTATTTAATTCATAGAAAAGTTAAAAGTGTTAAATTAAAAGTTTAATAAATTTACAATTATTAATATAGTGTTAAACATAAGATAAATGCCACTATAAATTTTCATTAGAAAGATAAAAAGATTTCCTACATAATGGTATTTTATCTATATTTTTTTTACATTAAATAATAATATTTATTTATGACACAATGATGATGTAGTAATTACCTTATTAAAGAAATATTAAAATAATTTATATTATAAATGTCCAAATGAATGTAATTTTAGAGTTCATATTAATTCCACTAACTTTGAAGATTAATATGACATGTTAGGGGTGATTAAATGATTTTTTTTGATGTAATAATGTTGTTATAAATTTAACAAAAACAAAATAGAAAATAGTGTCAAAATTGACAAAAAAGTGTTTGAAAAACAAATATTATATTATTAATTGATATTATTTTTATAAAAATATAAGTTTAGGAAAATGGTCTTAAATAATATATTATATGTTATCAATGAACCACTTTAGGTTCTATTTTATGTTTATTGTAAGTTTATTAAGCATATAATATAGAAATACAAATAGACATGGTAAATGTCAAACTAATTAACAAAGAGCTAAATCTAAAAGATAAGCTTTATATAGTGACCAAAACCTGTCTAAAACCTATTGGTTGAGTAGTTTTCGAACCATCCCCACCTTAGTCTCAAAATAAATAATTTTGGATCCATTAGAAACCGAACATTATTTTATTATAAAATAATATTTCAATGTTTTCCAAAGGTGCCCCTCACCCCTCTTATAAAAGTGCACTACCCCTTCTCTCAAATTCACACCTTAAAAGCTATTTGGCTCAGAAAAAACCTACCCAAATATCCTCTAAACTATCCTAAATTAATCATAGAGTACATTATTTATTCTGAAAACCATCTTATGGAGACCTTTTGACCAAATAAAAGGAAGAACCGGAAGAAGAGGTAAATATTTCATCACCTCTTTCAAGTTCTTTTCTTCTTGCACTTCCTCTTTCTTTGTTGATTCCATTATAAAATAATAAATCCATTACATTCTATATACTTTGATTTTATTATAAAAATGGTACAACCATATTCATTATTTTATCCATCCTATGAATGACATGTCACCAAACGTGTGTACGTACGGCTTACCATCTCCACGTCGTGGTGTAGTTGTTATTCAATACATTATTATTTGGATGGGTATACTAATGATGTATAATGGATGTAAAAAATAAATATAACAAGATAATGATTCTTTATATATGATATAACATCCAATTATATATTATTTTAATATCAAAAGAATGATATTCTCGCTCGTGCGTACGTACGGATTACCATCTCCACGAACGCGATGAGATTCATTCCCCATCGTCTCCATTAAAGACTAATTTTAATTTGATGATTAAATATAATTTTTAAAGACTTAATATAATTATGAATATGAATAATATACAACTTATACATAAGAATCGTTACTTATGTAACAAAGCATATAAAGGAAAACGAATCATTTAACACCCCAAATGATGATACTACTGACATATCATTAACAAAGCAATATTAGAAGATCGTATATGATATCATATTAATGTATATGGTTCTTGTAGAATTTACTAAAAATTATTTCACCATTATATAGGAGGTTAACGTACCATCTACCAAGGATAATTACAAGGTAGGGGTTAATTTCACATTCTCTACATTTTTTGAGGTTGTTTATATGTAATTATCTTCTGGGATATCTTTATCATATGCATCCATGTTTCATAAAAATGTATTTCAAAAAAATTTTACTATTAAAAATACAATGGGGTAAAGTAATTTATACCCTTATTGGACCTTATATTGTTTGGAAGGAATCTTTCCATCATTTTCCAAACAAGCTATTTTTTGACCTTTTTCGACAAAAATAAGGTAAGACTGTTTTTTAACTTATACGGCGGGTGCAGGTAACTTCTGATGTTATAACATCGTCGAAGCTTCCCTTACAAGATTATGAGAATATTTTTAAAAATAAATGTTTTCTTTTTATAATTACATGAATTTTAACTGATTTCAAAATAGAAAAATATATTTCCCTAAAATAGGTTTTGATTTTATCTATGTCAACATCCTTTGATGGATTACAAGATTATTTGAAGATGATTTATTATGATACAAAACATACATATTGTATTTAAGGTTTTGTGATATGTTTGACAATGGATGTGCTATTTTTACAACTTTCATGGTTTATGGATAAATTATTTTCATTTTCTATGCTAGTTTAAATACGAATAATTATGTTATGTTTAAAACTTTTCATATAAGGAATGTATTGGACTTAGTAAGTGACATGTGGAGCCCGCTATAGCTCCTCGATGCATCAGTAGGTCTCATGAGACAAACTACTATCGTGATAAAGGCCTTGAAATTTTTTTTTGTAGTCTTGGCATAAGGCCTTGACTATATGGTTATGAATCCTGTCATTATGAATTTCATCGTTATGAAAGTGGATATTGATATTTCATGTGATTATTATACTAATAGAATATCCATGTGAATAATTAAATAGAATTATTGGTTTTATATTTTCCACATTATGATGAAGTTCAAATTTAAAGGCTTTTATTTTACTCATATACATTGCCTTAAATTTTTATGCTTATTTATGAAAATTTCCACTATATTGTTATCCTTACTGAGCATCTGTTCTCACCCCTTTCTATGTTTAATTTTTCCCAAGATGTAAAGAAGTATTTTATGACTGACCTGCAGGGATAGTCTGAGGGGATGTGAGTGTGGTCTATGGAAAAAATTTTGTTGTAGTTTTTCATTTTATAGTGTAATGTAAAACTTATTAATGTATCTAGTATTTACAAGGCCACTAAATGGATCGGTCTTTTGGGGCATGATTTCCTTGTATCATGCCAATGTTGTGTAATAATGCACTGACTCTGGGTATCTGGGGTTTGGGCGTTAAAATAAACTCAACATAGTTAGTATTGGAGTGGATTTGATCATGACCATATTTGGATAAATTACTCAGGCTTTGACGAATAACCATGCTACACTTATATTGGACCGTTTAATGTGGTAGAAGCCCACATATTTTAGTTGGACTACTAATTCTTTAGTTTCTGATCAATAGATCAGGTTACATGAAATTTTTTTTTTGGAATTAAGATGAAATGAAAATTAAAAGGCATTACTGGTAGTATATTACCTCAATGGTGATGTTGATCAATAGTGGTCCTTGATCCAGAATACCACAGATGAAGAAGAAATAGAATATATGGAATGGAGAACTTTTAGGGAAATATTATTCGACACATATTTCCATTATGAACAATGAATTGAAATGAAGAGGAAATTCATTAGTGTAATGCAAAGGGAAGAAGAGATTGTTATAGAGTATGAGGCTACCTTTACAAGAATATACAGACATGTTGTAGATTATGTAGGTGATTTGAAAGAAAATATTGATAATCTCTTTGATGTTCATAAGCCAAGTCTTCGAAGGTCACCATATTCTAAAATATTTCACAGTATAATTAAATTGTATTATGTTCCATCAAAACAGAGAACAAATTTTATAGATCAAAATTTTTCAAGGGGAATCAAGATAAGAATATGAATTATAATTACCACGGAAAATTTGAAGTGTCAATGAAGAATAAGGGAATGATGTAATTTCCAATATGCAAGAACTCTGGAAATAATCATCTTTGGAAATGCTTGAAATGTATGGGAGTTTTCTATAAGTATAGAGAAAATGGTCATCGATCTAGTGAATTCAAGGGGAAGAGACAAGTCAATGATATTCAATGATACAAATTTAGAGAGATGGGACACTTTGAAAATTAGTGTTCTAAGCACCCAGAAAAATTACCTTAGAAACAGACACAAGAGAAAGAGAAAGATTTTTTAATTACAACCATAGAGGTTGAATCCATTAATGATGTGGTGGAAGGTACTTTAAATGTTTACTAAAACATATAAAATGCTTTCCTTGATTCTATATCGTAACATTAATTTATATCTCCCCATTTTTCTAAGAAAATTAGACATGTGCAATTTGATTTAATAAATGATTTTTTAGTCAAAAATCATAGGGGATGAATAATTGCAACAATGATGTGTCGATCAGTCCCCCTCATGACACATAAACGTTCTTTAGTTTCTAACCTTATTATGATACAAATGATTTAATTCGATATAATTATGAATATAAATTTGCTATCAAATTATGATGCGAATATCTATTGTAAGAAGAAGGAAAATAGAATATTTGAAAATGGTGTAGAATCCCTTATCTTTAGAGTAATAACCTCACCATTATATTCTTATCTAGATACACCCCCAGTAGATCTACTGAATGAACTTATTGGAGAGTAAGAGAACAAAATATCTATGGTTTACGAAATAAATATTCAAATCGAAGATGTGCCTATTGTACAAAAATATATTGATGTATTTCCAGGATATTTACATAGACATCCTCTAGAGTAGGAAGTTGATTTATCTATCGATTTAATTCCTGTTGCAAGACCTATAACAACTACTCAATGTAGAATGGACACAATGGAATTAGCGGAGCTAAAGAAAAAACTTGAGGAATGGAGTAACAAAGGATTTATTCGACCTAGTGTTTCTCTTTGGGGAGCCCTTGTCCTCTTTGTCAGGAAGAAAGATGGATCCATGAGGCTATACATTGATTACATGGAATTCAATGCTATTATAATAAAGAAAAAGTATCCTCTTCTAGGAATTGATGATTAATTTGATAAATTTCATGGAGACCAATATTTTTTGAATATTTTCCTTCAATCTAGATATCATCAATTGAGTGTGAGGAGGGAAGATATTCCAAAGACAAAATTTCAAACCAGGTATGGGCATTTAAATTTTATAGTAATTATTTTTGGACTGAATAATTCACCCTATGTTTTCAAGGATCTAATGAATATACTTTTCAGGGAATAATTTTGATGATTTTTTTGGAATTTATCAATGATATCCTGGTATACTCCAAAATATTCAATGACCATGACAATCAATTGCTGATTATTTTGAAAACTCTTAGAGGAAACGAATTATATGGGATGTTTAGAAAGTGTGAATTTGGGATACAATGAGTTTTTTTCTTGGTCATATTGTCTCTAAGGATATAATCTTTGTCAATCCAAAGAAGAGAAGGAAATCCAAGAATGTCGTATTCCAAAAAACATGACTGAGTTACGTAGTTTTATTAGATTATCAGGTTACTCTAGGTGTTTCATTCAGAATTTCACCTGATTGGCTAAACTACTAACCAAGCTCACACCTAAATGGGTTATGTTTATATAGAGGAAAGAATATACCGAATTCATTGAATAAATGAAAATAATATTGGTCAATGCTCTAATTTTGACTCTTCTATCTGGACAAGATGGATTTTCCATATATTGTAATGTATCAAAGAATGGGATGGGTTGCGTCCTTATGAAAAATAATAATGTTATTGTTTATGCATCAAGGTATTTGAAGAATCATGAGATAAATTACCTAAAACATGATCTTGAGTTAGAAGCTCTAATCCTTTCTCCGAAAATATGGAGACATTATATCTACTGTGAAAGATGTGAGATTTATACGGATCACGAGAGTTTAAAATACTTTTTTACACAGAAAGAAATCAACCCGAGGCAAAGGAGATGTCTCTAGTTAGTCAAATATTATGATTGTTCAATACACTACCATCCAGGAAAGGAAAATGAGGTGGAAGATGCATTCAGTAGGAAAGATCATGGACATCTGACCCAAATGACGATTGAAAAAGATCCTATATTCAAGGATCTACTAAATATGGATATGGTAATTGATAAGGAAGGGGAAACATATTTCCTCTTTCAAATGATTAGTAAACCATATTTAATAGAGAAGATAAAAATCACCAATATGATTATGAGAATAAACAAAATAATATTAAAGCTGTTATGGATGGAAGATTGGTAGACTTCATGTATGAGGATGGAGTTCTAAAATTTGGGAAGATGCTATCCATTCCATCAGTACATGAGCTAAAAAGGGAACTATTAGAGGATTCTCATCGCTCAAATTTCTTTATACATTCTGGTATCACAATGATATATATATATTTGAGGGAACATTTTTTGTGGGATAACATGAATCAAGAAATTGCAAAATATGTGTCAAAGTGTCTAGTTTGTCAACAAGTGAAGGTCCATAGACAACATCATAGAGGTGTCATGCAACCTCTACCTATTACTATGTAGAAGTGGGATGGAATAATGATGGATTTTCTCATAGGACTACTGAGTAACCCTAGAAGGAATGATACAATAAGGGTAATCGTTGATTGTCTCCCAAAATCAACACATTTACTTGCTTTAAGAGAGGATATACCACTTGAGCGCCTGACAAGGATTTATATTAATGATGTTGTAAGAATTAATGGTGCACCTCTATCGATTTTGTGTGATCAAGATCCCCAATTCATATCAATAGTAGGTGAAGGACTCCAGAAGTCTTTGGATACAAAGCTTTATATCAGTACTGCTTATCGCCTCCAAACCGACGAACAGTCTGAAAAACTATTCAAACACTGGAAGACATGTTGAGATCATGCTCTCTTTACTTTCAAGGTATGTGGGACCAATACTTGAATTTGGTGGAATTTTACTATAATAATAGTTTCCATTATAGCATTTAAATGGAACCCTATGAAGCATTATATGATAAGAGGTTTTGAACTCCAACATGTTGGGATGATGTTGGTGAAGGGAAAATTATAGTCCTAGAAATTATCGAAGTGACAAATACAAAGGTAATGAAAATTCAGTCCCATATTAAAGAAAGAAAAATTATGAAAAGGGTAATGCTCACAACCAGAGAAAGGATTTGGAATTTCAAGTAGGATATCATGTAATTCTAAAAGTATCTCTATAGAAGGGTTCTTAATATTTGATATGAAAGAGAAACTGAGCCCCGGGTACATCAGACCATTCAAAAATCTAGAATGAATTGGAGATTTAGCTTACTGTTTAGTAATTCCACCATGTCTCTTGAAAGATCATAATGTATTCCACATGTCAATATTAAATAAATACATGCCATACCCAATGAATTTACTCACCTATGAATAAATAGAGATGAAACCTGATTTTTCATACTGTTAGGAGCCTATTAAGATTTTTGACACAAGGGATCCGGTATTGAGAAATTAGAAAACTCAACTAGTAAGGGTTCTTTGGAGAAACCATAAAATTGACGGAGAAACATGGGAATATGAGGATGTTATGTAGAAGAACGACCCATATCTTTTTAGGGAGCAATATACATGAAATATTTCGTGGATAAAATTTCCAGAGGGAGAATATAACAACCGAAAAATTTTATGGTATTTCCTCTTAAATACTTTCTATTCAGTAGATAGCATATATTTCATGAATCATGGAGCTTATATGAAACAATACTTTTTTATTTATAGTAGACAGTCATAACCTAGCCATTAAACATAATCATTACACTTCTGTGTTTTGAATTTTGAAAAACGGACATACACAGTTGCGATCAAGGTGATATATGAAGTCTGATACAATCAAGTTAATTTTTAGTTAATTATAACTTACCCTTATGAATAGTAACCTTACCCATGAAAGTGTAAATAAAAATTAGTCACCTTAAAAATGAAGATGAATATATTATGTGTTGGTATTTTTTGATTAAATGAAGATTTTAATTAAAAATTAAACTTCTAATATTTAGAAAAGTATTTATAAAAATTTGGGTTCATTTTTATATTCCTCACATCAAAAAATGTTTAGGGTTAATTTTATGTATTTTTTTATAAAACTAGAATTTTTGGTGAATAGTCAAATGTGAAAAATTATGATAAATGCTAAATACATGATTTATGGAGTCATGGATGATGTGTTGCGGAGCTAAGAACAATTGGTTCTAACTCACATGAAATTACTACTATTTTTTCATGGAATCATCAATATTTCTTATGTTAGTGGAAAATAATAAGATAATTATTAAAATATTAAAAAAAACCCTCCTCCCCTCCACTATATAAACCACCCTCACCCCTCTTCCTCCCACACCACTCAAGCTTTGAGACTTACCTAATTTCTGCCAAATTTACTTCCCAAGGCCTCACCCAACATCCAAGACATTCTGGTCTCATCATAAGGACAAAAACAATGTTCTGAATGAGATTCTCAAGGAGGAGTTCTCAAGAGGTGAACCTCTCTTCCTTTTTCTTTCAACTCCATTTACAAGTTACATTATTTTATTAATATCTCCACACCTCTCATAATCCAAGGGATATTATAATTATAGTAAATTAAATAAACTGAAATTTTATTATACTAATTGAATATTTCCTCAACAACTATCTTTTCATTCTTCTCTTATACTAAAAATGAAAACACCTTCTGAGATGTGTTAATTTATCACATTCAAGGACAACGAGTTTCCAATTTCTATTAATATCTTCATGAATGGTCCAGAGAACTTTTTAATGGTTGAACCAGATCATAATATATGTATTTTATCTTCTGTAATGTTCTTTATTTCTTAAACACTCATAATATAAAATAATAATACAAAACAAGTTCATTGTGCACAAAACAACCAAGTTAATCCAGGCGTTTATCATTAACTTTTATCTAATGGGCCATCCTCATGATATATAACCAAAATCATTATAAGATCATTTATATATCTATAATTTCACTAATAATATATATTAAAAATTCTTGATGTTTAACCACATTTCAGATAAATTTCTATTCATGAATACAAGTTAATTGATCATGAAAATCAAGAAAGAAAATGCTTCCAAAACAATAAAATTGAACCTCTTAAAGCCATAAGAAAAGAAATGAGTAAAACTAATAAGGTTATAATAAATATACCACATGTATAGGAGGTTATGTTCTTATTAATTAATAAATCTAAATTTGATTATTCAGGTCATTAAGATCAACTGAGAACACCTTCGAGCATAAGGTAAGGGATTTCATAACTCAATTTTCATTCACTAAGTTAAACATCTATTTCATTAGTTACATTTTTTCCAAGAATATGTTTTAATGAACTATGATTTATTATAATACATATAAAATTATATTATGTGGATTCTTATTTTTCACACATAAATATTTCATTGATTTAGCCTCACTCTAATGATACATTGTTTGTAAGGGGTATGTCATCTCACTTTTATTTTCATGAGATTTCAATTATTCACCACTTATTTCTTGTATGTGGTGCATGATTACTTCAATTTGATATATAATATCATGATTATCTTTATATTCAAGGTATTCAGTGATTCACTGGATTATTATTAACTCGATTTATTACAATATTGTAAGGGACTTTGTTTCGGTTTCCATTTCATTGTAATTTAATTGGTATTGTGAACCTAATCATTCTTATATGGTGTAAAAACTTCCCATTTGAGATAATTTTTCATTTGAAATTGTAAATATATTATATATCCATATTTTGGTTTCATGAATATGATTATTTTCTTAAGTCATATACCCTTTTACATATAGTGTTTATTTGGAATGTTGTTTTAACTATAGAAATATTGATGAATATGTATCCTCTACTATATAAGAATATTGAGAAGGCATAATGTACTTATATTAAACATATGCATAAATATTTATTTTTACTTTAAATGACTGGCGGGGCCTGCTATATCCCCTCGATGCATCAACAGGTCTCATGAGACCTGTCAGTTGGTGAAAAACTCTTCGAGTTTGTTTCTAAAAAATAATCAGATTGGTATCTACCCACCGATATAAACTGTTTTGATGGTATAGTTGTATCTTGTTCCAGATACATGAGATCCAATTAATAAGAATTCTTTTTATTGATTATTTAGTTATTATTATCCATGATTTTTTCACTATGAAAAAAATCTATGGATGTAGTTTTATTGTTAGCTTATTGATGGCGTGCGTTTTCATTTATTTACCATACCATATTGACTATGACAATTTGATTATGATTCAATTATTATTGATTCATTCTTTCACTATTTTTAACCCTTATAGAGCATTTTAAATCACCCCTTTCATTTGTTCACCTTCAATAGTTTATGAATAAGAGTCCATTTATTGAGTTCTCGTGGATACAGTTTATTAGTTTTTGTTATGTATTGTATATTGATACCTTCCCTAATATAATATGAGTTACATGTATTTATCTAGGTTATTCAAGACTAATAAACTGGTCATTATTTTGGGATTTATTTCCTTTTAATCATTCCAATGTTATAGTTAATGCACCACCTCTGGGCTTTTGGGGCCAGGGCATTACATATATCTTATTTATAAAAACAATTTTTAAAATGGAAATGATGAAATAAAAATTTTATTTATAAGAAATGATTACACAATGTAACTAAGGAATCATTACATAACACCTTATGACACCTGGATATGATCTAAGAGTAAGGTGTTCAATGGTGATTGACTCTTTGGGTGGCCCAGACAACATTTCCCGACTGGTAATTTACACCAATTTAAACTTCTCTCATAGGCGATTTCATTCAAGACTAACATATTGAAGCTCGTCTTGGGCTTGGTCCAAATCAAATCCCAGTGATGCTACCTCCTTCCAAAACTCTGACAAATGGGCTTTGTATAGAATGATTTTACTAGCATAGACCATCGACTATTCTTTTTTTTCATTATTTATCCATTTTCATTTATATTTATAAAGAATAATTATAACGTTAAAAATTATTATGGTTTCTAATGGTCATATTAACCAACATTCATATAATGGTCAAAACTCAAAGGTTATATTTCAATTATACCTATATATTTTTATTGATTATGACATAGTAAAACTTACATTTTTAGGAAACAAAATATTATTCAAAAGTTTTAGCCGTTACATTCTTCCCCCCTTAAGAAATTTCATCCCCAAAATTTCAAATCAAACCCTTAGATGAGAAAATGTGGGGATACTTCTACCTTATAGCCTCCTGTATTTCCCACATGCCTTCTTCATATTTGTGGTTCCTCCATAACACTTTAAGAAGGTGGGTAGTCTTGTTGTGTTGAACCTTGTCTCTATGGTCAAAGATCTCCACTAGCTGCTCCTCAAAAGAGAGGTCATGTTCCAGTTGCACAACCTCATGATTCAGTACATGTGAAGGGTCAGGTATGTACTTCCTTAAGAGGGATATGTGGAATACATCGTGAAAATGATCTATATTTGGAGGAAGTGAAAGCTGATATTCCATTAATCCTTTGCAATCAAGGATTTCATATGGGCCAATGTACCTATGGATGAGCTTCCCTTTCTTCAAAAATCTCATGAATATCTTCCCTAAAGAAATTCAAAGGAAGAATTAGTAACCAACATCAAAATCCAAGTCCCTTAAATGTTTTTTAGCATAGATCTTCTGCTGAATCTGAGTAGCCTTAATGTGTTGTTGGATGGAATGATCCTTTTCTGTCATCTCTTTCCCAAATATCAAGCCTAAGAAGCTTTCTCTCACCAAATTCATCCCAATAAGTAGATGTTTTGAATCACATCCCATATAGAGCTTCAAAGGGTTCCATTATAATGATTGATTTGAAGTTATTGTTGTAAGATAACTCAACTAATGGAATATGTTAATCACACCCCCCCATTAAATTCCATTGATCATGTTCTCAGAATTTCCTCAAGTGTTTGAATAATCTTTTTAGATTAGCTATCAGTTTGGGGGTGATATGCCATACTAAAATTAAGTTCAGCCCTTAATTCATGTTGAAGACATATCCAAAATTTTGATGTGAACCTCAGATCATGGTCAAATACGATAGAGAGTGGTACCCCATGCATCCTTACCACTTCCCTTAAGTAAATCATAGAAAGTTGAACAAGAGAGAAATATTATAGAATAGAGATAAAATGGGTAGTCTTTGTGAGACCATCCACTATAAACCATATCACATTGCTTTCTTTGGATGTTTTTGGGAGACCAGTGACAAAGTCCAAAGTGATATTGTCCCACTTCCATGCTATTATGGGTAGTGGTTGTAATTCCCCTTTAGTAAGTTGTCTCTCTGCCTTCACATACTAACACACCAATCACCTTGTAGTGTATTTGGAAATATCTCTTTCCATGTTATCCACCCCAATAATTATCATTAAGGTCCCTATACATTTGTGTGCTTCCATGATGTATAGAGAACATAGAGCTCTGAGATTCATCGATCAGTTTCTTATTTATTTCTAGAATATATGGAACACATAGTCTTGTACAAAATTTTAGTACACATTCTTGATCAATATTAAACTCAAAAAACATCCCATACTTCACATTATCAAACTGTTTTTGTAACAGAGGATATTATTTTTGAGCTTTCTTGATCTTCTCTAGTAATGATAGTTGAGAAATCATTTGGGATAGTGTTGATTATGTCCCTTCACTTACAATTCCCATGTCTAGTTTCACTATGTATTTGATCAAGGGATCTCTTTGAATCCTCATCATTTCCAGATCAAAATGGTACATCCTACATAATGAATCAGCGAAATTGTTTTATATCCTGGGATGATAATGGATTGAACAATCATAGTCTTTAAGAAGTTCCAACCATCTCCTCTATCTTATGTTCAATTCCATTAATTTGAAAATATAATTCAAACTTCGATGGTCTATCTATATATCATATTTATCCCCATAAGGATAGTGCCTCCATATCTTCTAATCAAAAACAACCATAGATAGCTCCCATTCATGTGTAGGATAATTATTCTCAGGAGGATTTAGCTGTCGAGATGCATGAGAAATCACCTAATAATATTGCATGAGGACGCACCCACGCCCCTTTAGAGAGGAATCACTAAAAATAATGAATTCTTCTTCAGTTGAGGGAAGAGTTAACACTGGTGTAGTAACCAATCTCTTCTTCATATCTTGGAAGCTTTCCTCATACTCCTTTGTCTAGTTGAAATTGACCCATTTTCAATTGAAATGGTTAAGGGATTATAAGGTCATGAAATGTTTTTCACAAACGTCTTATAATATCCTGATAAACCATGGAAACTATGAATCGTAGTTATTATTGTTAGCTGAGGCCACTCCTCCACAACATTTTTATCTGCAAGGTCAATTGATATCCCTTCATTAGTTACAATGTGTCCCAAGAAAGAAATTTATTGTAACCAAAATTCACATTTTCTGAACTTTACAATAATAATCTCTTTCCGTAGAGTTTTCAAAATAACACTTAGAAGATCCTCAAGCTCCTCCCAAATTTTGGAATACATCAAAATATCTTCAATAAAAACTGAAGAAAAGTTATCAAGGTAGTCCTTAACAACCCTATTCATCAAATCCATAAATATAGAACGAGAATTAGTCAAACTGAAGGTCATAACAATGAACTCTTAATTCTCTTATCTTGATCGGAAGGCAGTATTTGGAACATAATATTTATTCACCCTCAATCGATGATAACTTGATCAAAGATCAATCTTGGAGAATATTTGAGCTCCATAAAGCTGGTCAAATAAATCATCAATTCTTCGAAGAGGGTACTTGTTATTTTCTGTGATCCTGTTAATTTCCATGTAATAAATTCATAATCATATTGATCCATCCATCTTCTTCACAAAGAGAACAAGTGATCCCCAAGGAAAAACACTTAGCTGAACAAAGCCATCCTCTAAAAGATCTTGGAGTTGATTATTTAATTCCTCCAACTCCACATTCCCCATTCTATATAGGGTTTTTGAAATTAGCTTGGAACCAAGCATGAGTTCCATGAAGAACTCTACTTATCTTTTTGGGGGAGGTCCGGGTAACTCATCAAGAAATACATCAATGTATTCTTAAACAATGGGGACATTATCTATCCTTATACTCTTATTTACTTCTTATTCGTCACCAATAAACTCCATAAAGAAGTCTATATGAGGTTCTTCTAGAAAAAGATCTGGTTGAGATATCTCTCATTGGAAGATAACTATAGGTTTTCTATTCAAGACTACTGAGATTTCCTTACTTCTGTATTGGATCATAGCATTATATTTTGGGAGCCAGTCCATCCATAGTATAATGGTGAATTACAACATAGGAATGACTACTATAATTTTGATAATATTGTTCTCACTAAATTAAATACTAGAGTTTCGAAACACCATTGATGCTTGGATAAACATTCTAGGAGTCTTGACTGATAAATTTAGTTTAAGTAGTTCTGGGATTGATTATATAGTCTTTGAAAACATGGAGGAAATAAAGGAATTTGTATAACCATAATCAAATAAAGAACTTGCTATATTTGAGAGAACAATAAGAGTACCTTCCACCACATCATTTGTATCTTCAACTTCATCCATTCTGATAGAAAAAGCACGACCTTGCTCCCTTGTACTATGTTGAGGCTGATAGTGATTAGCCTCCACTACCCTTGGATTCAAATAGTGATTAGAAAAGTGCCCAAGATTTCCAAAATTGAAGCATTGGTCTTCAGGTAGGGCCTTCACTATCATCCCTTTTTCTTTAGTGTTGGTAAGTTAAGGCCTCACCTCACTATGAAAATTCGGAGCAATATGGCCTTCTCTTCTACACTTGTAACATTTCTGACTCCCGAGTAGGCAATTCCCTAAATACTTCTTCCCACATTTATTAAATGTGGGATGTTACACTTTCTTTCCACCTATTCCCTAGTCAAATATACTCCCCAATATTGCCTTCATTTATTTATTCTTTTCATTGGATTAATTGGACCATTGAATCTCATAAAACTCCATTTTGACATTCATAACAATTAGTACACTTCTCATAGTTGTCATAGTCTTAGATGGATAGATTCTTCTGTAGATGAGGTCTTAGTCCACCAAAGAATCTATCATCATTTCCATTATGGACTATGAAAAATCTATAGGTGTATTGTGGAAGCCTTGTGAATTTCATTTCGTGGCTTCCCACAAATTCATTCTCCTTCTGATTCAGCTCATGTAATTCCTTCTCCATTTTCGTTATCATCGATCAAGGGAAATACTTATTGAAGACGATCCATATGAACTCTTCCCACTCCATATCTTCAATATCCATTATTGGACTCATGTTATTAATCAGTTCCCACCACTAATCAGCTTCTCTCTCTAAGTAGTAAACATCTAAGGTGATTTTCTCTTGTTCAGAACAACGAATTACATAAAATATCTTTTCTACAGAGCTTATCCATTGTTCCTCAATCAATGGGATGGATGATCTACTGAACATTAGTGTTCATTGATACATAAAGTACTCAACATAATGTGGTTCCCTTATTGGTGAAATTGGTCTCTAATATTGATTCGAGTTATTTACCATAAATTGATTCATTTGATTCATCATTCTCATGAAAGCTTCTATTCTGGATTCAATTAGAGGGTTATTAGTGCATGGTCCATTTTGGTCACCATTTTCACAGTTCCTCCTATTTCCTGAAATTTTCAAAAAGAATAAAACCTTAGTGAAAAACATGTTTCATTTAATAATATTAAAACTCTAATGGATTTTTATGTCTTAAAACATTATTCTTAAACACATTATTCATTATCAACAATTATATTTTCTATAAATCCTTTAAATTTTTTTATAAAAATCTTATGATCAACCAAATATGTCCCCCACGAGTGTCAATCTAGGAGTGTAGAATGTCTCTTTGTCATGCACTAGTTTTCATTCATCTCTAGATCAAAGAGGTGTTTTCGGTTTTACCCCTAGATACATCTGTGCTATAGCCAAATCTACTTATTTGTATCCATATATGGATTTATTTGTTTGGAAACCACTTACTTAATATTTAAACAAAATTCCAGGATGTTTTCATTAAAATTTTCTATTTGGTTTCTACTAAAGTTTTAATATACTAATTTCCAAAAATAACTATAATATCCTTTGATACCAACTATAGAATCCCACCGTTTGTTACAAATCTTTTCTTTACATTTTACAAACAGAGGATCTTTAATTTTTAGTGTCTTGGAAATAAGATATGTAATCCATGAAAACAAAAAAAATATATTCTAATTCATGTTTAAAGCTTCATCATAGGTTCATCTTAAGTTCAATTACTGTATCTCATAACCTGCAGACATACATCAAAGTATAGGGTGAGAAAAAGTCCCAACAAGGGAAAATAAGGGACACAATTTACTTGTGATATCAATAAGAACTTGATGAAATATATAAATTCATGAGAAATGGAAAAAGAGGAATATCATAATAATAAAAATAACATGAAAATTAACATTAAAATTTCCTTAAAACATTTAATTTATACATTCATAAGCATATCACCAAGGTCCATCCCAGAGGATTCATAAAAATTACCATGGTTTTCCAGTAAGGTATCATAAAACATGTCATCTTTAGAGACTAATTTGTTTACCCAATGCATTGGAGTGCTATCAGGGTGGACCCTTAATTTGTATTTGTCTTCATGTGATCCAAATAGATAATAATAAAATATTTTATAAATAACCCATAGAGAATAATAGAAATGAGTTTCATATCAAAATCATGGCATTTTAAAAAGTGCTTAAAAACATGATCATTATTTCATTTATAACCCACAGAAAGAGAACGAGGGTTTTATGCATGTCAATTAAATAATAAAATAAATAATTTTTATGTAATTATGAATACCCCTAGAAATTAATTTGGTTTGTGTATTCAAATAATGAAAATAAAATAATTTCTTCATAAAAAGAGAGAGATTTTGAGATGAAAATTCTGCAGCATAATGACTATGAAACATGGTTTTATAAAACATTAAAATGAGAGGGTAGAAGCGTCTCCAATCCATAAATGACATATAATATATTATAGAAACATAATAAAATTGAAATAATAACATGTTATGTAAATTTTAAAGACATACCACATAAAAGAGAACTTTTAAGGAAAAGAGAACTGGAGAATTCCATTACATTATAGAGTACCTTCTAAAACCCTATGATCGAGACCTTGGGGTCTTGGGGAAACCTTGGGAGGAATCCTTGGGTGGAAATACAAAACAAAATTCGGGTAGAATGATTTTTTTATTGAAATAAAAGAAGTAATGTGTGGGTAGTTATATGAAAAGTGAGGGAATAATTTATTAATTTCAAAGGACAGCTCATTAGTGGTATTTGCAAAACAATGGGATTGCCCATGGTATTTTCCCATGGTATTGGCCACATGGGAAACCTAATATCACATTTTAATCCACAAGGGTAGACCATAATCTTATATTACTCATTACATCATTATGGCATAGGTATGATGTCATTAATCATACTAAAAACTCAAAACTATATTATTACTATTCATAAAAAATTCAACTATTTCAGAAAAATACCAAAAAATCACCCTCACCATTTTTTAATTTTTAGAATTCAAAAATTAACTCCATTTTATAAAAATTAATTTCATTTTCAATTAAATTAAATAAATAAAATTCACATAATTATCTAATAAATTTTAAAAAATTTATTTACTTATACTATGATATAATTATATCAAATTACCATTTAAGATGACTAAAATATATTTATACTTCCTTTGGTGAGGATACTATTTCATTGGCCAAATTACCATTTGGAAGGGTAAAATTACTATTCCAATGTTTCTATTCACAAAAAATTAAGTTGATCTAATCGGACTCTAATTATCTTACTAAACATAACCGTGTATGTTTGTTTTTCGAAAATCATTTCAGAGAATTAATTACTTAATAATTCCCTAAAAAATAAATTTTTACTATTCATAAAAATATTATTCATCAATAAAATACTATTCATCGAAAAATTGAAACTTCTTAGACAATTACTAAAAATTCACCAATGATTAATTTTGGCATTTAGAATTCAAAAATGATGTTTATTTAACCATTATAATTCTCTAAGTATAAGAAATATTAGAAAAGTACAAATTTTAAATTTGAAAATCAATTTATCAAAATATTTTCAATTAAACATATATCTTATTAAGAAAAACTATTCTTAAAATGAAAATTATGACATAACAATTTTATTTATACAAAGGTATTACAAAAATTAACTAAGGCCTCATTACATAACCCCTTATGAATACCGAATATGACCTAAGAGTAAGGTTTTCAAGGGTGATGAACTCTTGGGGAAGCTCAGAAAACATTTCCCGAGTGGAAATTTCCACCAACTTGAACTTCTCCCGTAAGCTATTTCATTAAAGCTTAACATGTTGAAGCTAGACTTGGGCTTGGTCCAAAACAATTCCCAATGATGATACCTCCTTCCCATGCTTTTATAAATTGTCTTCATATGGAATGATTCTATTGGTAGAGGCCATCGACTCTTCTTTCCGCATTAATTATCCATTATCATTTATTTTTTAAAACACTAATTATAACATTGCAATTATTATGATTTCCAATGCTCATATTAACCAACATTCATATAACAGTCAAAACTCGAAGTTTACATTTCAATTATACTTATATATTTTTATTGATTATGAAATAGTAAAACTTACATTTTATGGAAACAAAATATCATTCAAAAGTTCTGGTCATTACAATTGTGTTGTATTTTATAAATTTTTTTTGTATTATATGTATTTTAATTTTATAATAAATTTTTATTTACAGCTATTTTTTTTCAGTGAATTTTAATTAATTTATTTGTTTATAGTTATTTGTAATGAAATATTATAATTTTGTTTTTAATAAGTTTTCATAATACCATTTTCAAAGGAAACATCTTACCATTACAAATAGTATTTATAATGAATTCACAATTCCATCGCTAATAAGCTTGAAAGAAAACATCTATGAAGAGCTTTATATTTCATCGCAAATAATATATGTGGTTGATAAATAGTTTATCACAAATAGTTTTACACGTAGATTAATTGTGATGGTCCATTATAAATAATATTAATCAGAATGGGATTTTCTATGATGGGTTATTTTTTATGGATTCCAATCTAAATTACCATTAACTAGTCATAAAAAACATTATTTGTGTAGTGTTACAATCAAAATTTCATTTTCTCATAGCCTCCACTCAAAATTAATCTACACCAAATACAAATCATAGTGAAATGTCCAAGAAAACACCACAAACGATGACAACATTGGACACCAATACAAGATCAATCACTAGAGAAACCACATTACACAATAAAACAACCATGCCACCGAGGAGCATAAATTGAGAAAATACACCTCTAAATAGTTGGGAAATAATTATTGTATAATGAAAAAGGAAGCCCTTGATAAATAATGTACAAATGAAAAAATAAAGGATCTTTTCTACTCAATGAATTAGAGACCCTCCCAATACCAAATTTAATGAAAAAGATGAATGACTAATGTAACGATAATGGATCCTTGGAGAATATAGAACCAATAAGAGAATATTTTAAATCTGAATGAATAAACCTACAAAATAAGCATGAGATATAAAAGTTAAAAACATATAACATAGGTTATTAAAGAACTCATAAGGAAGAAAAAACTGTAAAATCATAATAGAAACACAGGACAAGGCCCCAGAAAACATGGAGGAATGGATCAAAACCATGGATAAATGTACTATCCAAAATAGAATAAAAGCACTTACATAACATGAAGGATAATGAATAAATGAAATATAGTAATTTTTATGGTATATTGAGATAGGGGAGATAAATATGAAGAATAACGAATGCACTAAAAGGACAATATGTTATCACCTTAAGAATAGTTTCCCTCATTATAAACCCATGTTCACTTAGAGACAAGCGCCCTTTTAGGTGAATGTGGAACAATTCTCTAATTACTTCCCTAAATTATTTCTTTAGTTTTAGAAACCTTAGGTTACATTGATATGAGATCCATTTTAAATTTTATGTTCAGGTTATTATATATCAAGATTATAAGCCTTATATTGTAAGTTTTATTTAAATATTAATCTATTTAATTTTATTTATAATAATTATTAAGGTTTATGAATTCTTTTAATTTTAAACCTATATAATTATTTTATGATAAGTTATTATTTAGATAATTTTTTATTATAATAATAAATGAGTATCAATTTTAAATTGGTTATTTTTTAAAAATATTAATGTTTTATTTATTTTAATAAATTATTAAATTTTTCATGGGGCGTCGATACCCTGTGGTGTCCCATGGATAGCGGGACACGACTGTAAGTTTCCCCAAAGGCATGGTATGAGGTATTTTAGTGGAATACCACTCTACATGTGGGGTGTGTAAGTATCATTGTGATCTACTACTACCCCATCACATTGCCACCCCCATCTGATGCTAATGACCATTAAAAAAAATGATTCATTTCAATAAAAATTTCTATCTTGAGAAATATCCCTCGACATTTTTTAAAGAATTGAATATTAATTAACACATTAAGTAGTCATTTGAAAAAAATTATTATAAAAAGGTATTTTTCAATATATACTAATGATGTTAAATTAGAATGATAGCCTATACCCAGCTTGATCCCGCTCAAAATGGGTAAAGGCATAAAATTTTATGATAGGATTATAATGTAAATGTCATTTTCATGTCACCCATTAAAACCCATTTAATATATAGATGTTGATTTAATGTTAATTTTTTTTCAAAACATGGGGAAGGATGAAGTCATAATTAAAATGTGTTAGTTCTGGGTGTTGATAAAGGGATTTGTCATAGCCGATCCTAATACATTAATTGTTGGATTTGATGGATCATTCACATATTGTAAAAGATATAAATGGCATGAACAACAAATATTTCCATTAAATATTTATAAATATGGGTTTCCGGACCAAGTGAAGATCTTTTCAAAATAAATTTATAATTAATTTAAATAGGTTTAAAGAAATAATACCTCAGTTTCTAAGCCCTTTTTTGATGAAGATGTTGATCACCCAAAACCCTTTTTGGTCAACCAATTTTTTGACCCATGTGAAAAATTCCTCTAGTAATCATCCACATATTCTCCATTGATCTCCAAACTATGCAAATGGACTATCCGATGACATAATGGAAGATCAATCATCTTATGGTGTTCATCTTGATCATTGTAATAATTCCTTCGATCTTGAATAATCTTCCTTGAAATATCATTCTTGAGATGATCAAGGAGAAAAGAGAATATCTATGGAATTATTCAATGTTAACAGAGAGATCTAAATTTTTTTGGGCATAAGGATTCTCAATTTAGACCAATCTCTATAAAATATACATAATCATCTATTTATAGAGATAGTGTTAGGGTTAAAATATTATTTAATTTCACAATCGCCCTTAAATAATATAATAAACATTATATGACCAAATTCTATGTAATAATAATAATATTTATATTTTATCATGGCATACTCTAACTGGAGAAATGATATATAATTATTCATCTATATTGCAAATTATTATTTATCACCAGACCCAATATTAGTACACTAATCTTCCTCAGGAATTATAAATATTTATTATATATCTTCTTAATAATTAATTACCTTGAGAATAAAGAATTATTTAATATATACGATCAATAAATAATAAATAAAATCATTCATGAGACTGGAGAAAAATATTAATTCAAAGAATTAAATTCAAATATAATTTAACTTAGATCAATGGGAACACTTAGTGTGTAACCATGTAGGTTTCTTTCTTGTAGGAATTAAGCATGATTTCCTAAAGTACAATATTACTATCTAGAAATGGGCCATGGAACTAATGTGAAAGAAGTTTATATCAGAACATCAATAACCACATATGAGTGATTATTTTCTAATGTAATATCTTTTTCAAGATATCTCCTAAATAAGGTAGCACACACATTCCATCGATCAATATCCTTGATGCATCTTTCATTGACCATCTGAAATAAATTCTTCATTACCCCATGGCCATGGAATTTAATGCAACAGTTCCATCTCAATTAAAAGGATGATATATGAACATCCATAAATTTGGAAGGGGTAAATCCTTCCTCAAATTATTCATTAATAACACACCATTTGTGATGAACCCAATGTACCCAACATCATCATGATTATTTTTGGCATGGTTAAAAGTAATAAATCAAAGTATACGTGTCATGACATGTGTTAATAATAATATTAAAGTCTGAGGACAATTACACATGATTGAAGACAAGATTATATAATGACATATAAACATGTATAACTCTTACTAGTGGATATGTTCTCATAATAACTTTTCGTTGAGAATACCAAGTGTGAACTTGATGAGATAAATTATCATCAGCTTATGAGTACTCACATCTGATGTTCAACATACTATGTTTCCAATCATAGAATTTTATCCAACCATAGAAAAATGTTTTAAGGATATCGTCAAGTCATTTCATGGTTCTCATGATAGTGTATAATTGTTTTACCCTTTAACAAAATGGAAACTACCGAAAATTATTATTTTAAAGTCATATATAACTATAAATGATTTGTAATAATATAGTTACATTAATATTAATGTAATCAAATTTACAATTAGTTGGTTCTTGGACACTAACTCTAATAGGTTCCCACTGGGAATAGAGCCATCTGCCAATTACTTTTAGTCCTATAGATCTCAAATTATGGTAATTTTTTATTGACTTAATTCATTAGTCAAGGGGTCTTCCATGTTGTATCTCATGGAGACTCTACTCACTATTACTTATCCTCTCTAAGAAAAATACCTCAATATATGATATTTCTAAAGTATATGCTTTGTCTAATGATGTGATATTGAATCCTTTGCAATATCCACCTTTGTAGTATTATTACAATAGAGTATGGTATGATCTTTACTGGTAATAATCACATCAAGCTCTTGGATGAACCTTCATATCCAAACAACTTCTTTCAGAAGCTACAATATACCCAAATGTTACCCTAGAATCTATAAACATGTACTTCTTTAATCTTTTCCATCTTACAACACCAACATTGAGAGTGAAAATGTTTCTCAAAAATGATTTATATCATCTTGATCCACTTGGAAATTATAATCTATTTATCCCTAGATGACTAGTTCCTTATCTCCTCCATAGAATATGAACATACCCTTAGTTTTTCATAGATACATAAAGATAGTTTTTTTATCCAATGGTGTTTACCTCGGTTAGCTTGATATCTTCACGCCAGAATTATGGGATGTGCGAAATCTACCCTTGAATTTAATATATCATATATGATTGTCCCATTCATTGATGAAAATATAATCCATTCCATCCTTCATATCTCATTATGTGTATGAGGACAAATTTTGTTGGAAATATTAATTCCTTGTGAAACTGGTAATATCCCCCTGTTAGATTATTCCATACTAAATATATTCAGAATCTTTTCAATATATTTACTTTTACATAGACTGGGAAGCCTCTTGGATATATTACAATGGATATTTATCCATGAATATATTATTATTTTCCTTGTTCCTTCATGGAGAAGCATGTATTCAACCAAGATTTGACAGACTATAAGATTGGTAGTTCATTACCAATAATTAGTATGTCAACAGAATAAACTATCAGGAAATTGTTTGAAATCCTAATAAACTACTTATAGACACGAGGATCAAATTTTATTTTTATAAAACCAAATTATTTTATAGCTTTATCAAATTGAATGTTCCATGACCTTTATATTTTCGTTAACCCATAAATGGATCTCTACAACTTTCATACGTTACTAGAATCCTTTAGAATCATAAACCCATATGGTTGTGTCATATAGATATCTTCCTATTGGTCCCCATTGACAAAGTATATTTTTTACATCCGTCCACCAAATCTCTTAGTAATTGTAAGATTCCATGGAATGTATAATTAAAATGGATTTAAGTAAAAAAATTAATGAAAATGTTCTGCCATAGTCTATGCATTGATGTGGTTTGAAACCTTTTACAACCAAACATGACTTATAATTACTAAATTGTTCATCAATGTCTATTTTCTTACTGAATACCCATTTACAACCAAAGGTATTTTAATCCACAGGATGATCTACCAAAATCTATACTAGGTTTCGATACAAGGAATGCATTTCAGAATTTATAACTTTTTTCCACCTGGTAGATTTTGTGCCATTTACTACTTCCGTTTAGGTTATAGGATAATTATTATCAACTAATAATGAGTCACTATTATCAGTGACTAGAAAACCATATCATTCTGGTTCTCTAACCTCTCTTGTAATAATATGAAATACGTATATCTCTAAAACATTATCTTATATGATTATTTGTGGAATCTATTCCTATTCCAACTATTGTGTATATAAATCCTATAATTCATCAATGTCTATCTCTCTCCCAATATTTAGTTTTGATATATGATTCCTCTCAAGGAATGTCGGATTTCTTTTAATAATAATTTTTTATCTGATGGTTCATATAGGTAATATCCACTTCTTTCCTTGGGACATCTATAAATATACTCTTAGTTCCATAGGTTGAAATATTATTTTCATAAATAGCCTTAAAGAATGCTTTAAATCTCCACACTTGTACATGTGACAACACAAGTTTATTTCAATACCAAATTTCATATATAATACTATTTATTGCTTTAGCTGGCACTTAATTTAGAATGTGTTGTGATGTATGTAATGTGTATCCCCAAAAGGATAATGGAAGACTCATATGGTTCATCATTGATTACACCATGTCTAATAGGGAATGTTTCTAACTTTCACTTAAACATTTCCATTGAGGTTTACAAAGATGAGTGAGCAAGGATATAATCACAAAAAATCATTAAATAATCCAGGAAGTCATGATTATGATATTCTCCACTATGATCTGAGTAGATTTTCTTAATCTTCTTACCTAGATAGTTATAAACTGCATTCTTATACTACTTGAATCTATCAAAGGAATCTAACTAATACCTTACTAATTATACTTATATATATCTACTAAAGTCATTAGTAAATGTTATGAAGTATGAGTACCTACCCCTAGCTTCTACTGGAAAAGGTCCACACACATCGGTATGATCTAACTCATGAATATTAGTGGATCTTTAACCATTTACACTAAATGGATATTTGGTCATTTTTCATTCTAAATATGGTTGACACACAACAAGTGGGTTTTATTCAAAGGAATATAATTATCCATATTTTCATAACATAGTCAAATGTTTTTTCTTTTCATAACCTAGATGGTGAGTCCATAGTTGGGTGTGATATAAATCATGTGAACTATATTCATTATGGATTCCCATTACTTGGTTTATGTATTAGAATATGTAAAAAACATTATTTAAATATGTATTACTATAAAAAAATATTTCTTTATAAAAGAAAAAATATTTATTACAAAATTTGAAAATAAATTCATCTGTATCAAGTTTGATCACAAAAATAATGTTTTTGGTAATTCATAGAACATTATAAATATTTTAGAACCAAGATAATTATCATTTGTAATGTGAGTTGGTAGTCCCCAATAGCCATAATAAATAGTCTGTCTCACTTGGCAGCTCATAGATCTACCTCAACTATAGAAATCTTCTAGAATCTATTTGGATCCTATCTTTAAATAAATATGTGATCCCCACATGATGTATCTAATACCCAATTTTTATAAATATATAAATTCCACATGATGAAAAATTCACTAGAATATATCCCTGCTTCTTTTTATAGGTGTGATTTTTCTTTTAGTGGCCCTTCTTTCCACATGAAAAATAGATAACATCTTATTACCTAACTTTCACCTTGATCATTCTAGTTTTTTAAATGGTATTTAAAAGAAGATTTAGAAATAGAGATATTCACATGGACTTTACTGTTATTCACCATAACAGAAGAAGGCTTCTCGTGCTTCATATACTTATCAACTTAGTGGATTAGAGTTAGAAGATCTATGAGATACTTTTTTATGTTGTTCATGTTGAAATCAACAACAATGATAAAGAAGCTATGAGTGAGTGATAAAATAATAAGAAAAATTCATAGTTTTTCAGGTAGTTTAAACCTTATAACCTCTAGGAATTCAATGTATCCAATGATTTTGATTACTTAATGCCTAGAAGATTCACCTCTCTAAGTTTTCTCTGAAAGAGATCCATGGATATCTCAAAATGTTCTTATATTTATCTATCATGATAAAGTCCATAGAGATGATGGAGTATAATATAAGCAGCCATGTCTTCAGGTGAGCTCATGTGTTCATTATGCATCAATGGAATAAGTAAACCCTAAAATCCAACTACATCACTAAAGTGTTTATCATATATTGTAGACTTATTATCACTCACTTACTTTGTAGGTGGATTAATCATTGGGAATTCTATCAGTTAAATTTTTTGTCCATGGTGTAACACTACACGTAATCATTTGAAGAATTCCAAAAAGTTTCTTCCAGTTAGGATATGTTCTCTCTCTGTAATTGATTGTAGAGATAATTCAGTTGATTAACTTTTAATTATTCTACAATAAATGAGTTGATCATTTGTAATTTACATTATTATATTTTATATGATACATGATAATATTTTTTAAATTTTATTAAGTATCCCACCATTTTATCAAGTTTCAACATCCCTCGCCATTGAACTTGGATTTCCCCATATTAAATATATTATAGTGACATGGATGAATATTTCCGTTTTTAACATCTAGATAGAGTCCATGAAAATTATAAGAAATTCTTTTTTTAGGCGGTCATTCCAACTACAAACTAGCGACTCCTTGAACCATTTAGTCGACTCCACAATCCAAATATCCCGACTCAAATTTACTTAACATTTGAATCTAAATTTTTATTGTATAGATGGAATATTTTAAACCCAATATATATTCGGTTAATCTGACCCACCATCTTAGTTAAGATTTCCTAGTAATTAAAATTTCTCCCAATGGAGGCTGAACAGATACTTTAACTATGATTTCATGATAATTTAGATGATAGAAGGATAAACTAATTAATATAAACTTGAGGGATTTTTTATATTTATTATGAAAAAATATTTATTTTTTATCCTTTAAATGTCCTTTTTATATAAAGTTGTTTTTACTTTAATGATTAACCATGTTCTGAAAAAACATTTTCTCATAACCTCTTTATTTTAATTCAATATTTTTAATATTAAACCATTTATTTAAGTGATATTGATCTTGCATCCATACAATAAAAAAATATAAAATAAATAAATTAATTATGTGTTCATGAGGTTATATAATAGTATATTTATTGAGTGGACAATAAACTAACCCATGACCCTAGGGAAAACTCATTGTTCTGGTCTTTTCATGAGTTGCAACATTCCACTTGGCCTCCTTTGTATCACTCATGTTGGTTTTTTATCGATTCATTCTTAAAGTGCCTCCACCTTAGATTCACCTAAAAGAAACTCCATGATCCTTTGGATACTCCATTTATTACATACATTTTAAAACTCAGACACATGTGATGGGAACCAAAGGATTGGTTAAGTGTAATTACATAAAAGAACCTCGGACACATATGTCCTATATAATAGAGGGAGGTACGACACACATTCAAACATATTAAATTTAATAACAGATAATTACAAACCCTTAAAATAAAATAAAATAAAATAAATCCAAAATATACATAGGTATGGTAAAATCCCATGATCATTCATACACATTCAATGATTGCGCATTTAAAACAACTAGCTAGCATTCACTTTAATTCAGTCATCAATAAGATAATAAAATCTCAAATTAATATGATTAATTGTCTTATTAATAAATAATTTAATTTTATCTCATTCTTTCCAATCATATCGAAATTAACATCCATTGTAATTTTCAATAAAATAAATTATTTTATTTTATTTTAAACTTAATAATATAATACACAACATTTTACTTGGAAGCAACTTGTTGAGTACATGTTTGAAATAATAGGGATTGTTCATATTGTATACAATGCACTCATAAATCATATCGTGAACATGTAATCTGTCTTAAATTCACGGAATGTACTGTAACACCCTGAGATTAAAAAAACAATGTGTTTCATAATGTAAATAACACACAACACCAAGCTTAAATAAACTACGAGAAATTATTATTTAAATATGAATGTTATAACCAAGCCATTTAATTGGTGGGTATGAATATGATTAACCATATTATGATATATATATATATAAATTACTTACTAAATACAAATTTACTGATTAAATATTAGAAAATTAGCACTCAATTTTTATTAAAGACATTTTATACTTCAAAATACGTTTTCTTCTAAAACAGTTTTATTTATCATTGCACGAGAATATTATAATTAATTTCTAGAAAATTTTAAAAAATTATTTGATAAAAATAATATAATTTCTAAAATCATCACACCAAAATTATCTCACTTTATATTTTTTAGATTTTTCCGAGAAGATTGATTTTTTTGTGAAGAGTGAAAAATTCTGATTTTTCAAAAACTATCATTTATTTTAAATCAAGCAATTTAGAAGTCCGTCTATATTTTATATTTAGTTTTAAATTAAAATATTATATATTATATTTATAATAATCCAATTTTATTTAAAAATCACGATTTGGATATAAGTTATTTTTATGCTTAAAATGAATTTTTCTAAATAAAAAAATTAGTGTTTTAATCATTTATAATAAAATTAATTCCATACACTTATAGAAAATTAATATTGAAAATTTTATACCATATTTTGGATTTATTAGGTTCAAATTTTGTAAATAATCCCTTTTTATTTTTTATCATAATGAATAGTTGTTATAATAAATAATCGTCATCATGGTAAGTGTAAATAGGGTAATTATGGTTAAAAATAATATGATAAGGACTAAAAAATAAACATTAAACATTAATTTATCAAATTATATTAGTGTAATTTAGATATTTCCATCATGTTTTTCAAAATATAGAAACTTGGTGCTTTATTTCCTTGATTTTTACCGTTATTATATTTAAGTATAAGATAAAATCAAATACATCACTTTCTTGCTTTTTAATATCTATAATATTTTCTGATAGGGAAAAAAAATTATGTTCATTTATAAATTTTTATTTTAAATATTATTTATTTTATCATGGTAATTTATTTATAATTTATTGTGATTAATTATTTACCTTAAATGCTTACGCAACACCGATTTAGAATTTATTAAATTAATAAAATAATATATTGAATTATTTCAAAAACACTAAAACTAAATTTTTTTGAGTGATTTATAGTGAACCATGAATTTTGTAGACATATGTGGAAAATTCTTGATGTTTTAATGTATTATTTTTTAATTAATTCACTGTATTGATGTTTTTAATGTCAAATTAAGTGTATAGTATCAAAAATGACATTAATGAAATTTTATGAAAATAATAATTTATTAAATTATTTAAAATAATAACACCTTGAAATAGAAAAATGAGGAAAATATATGGTCTAAAATTTCATCTCATATAATTTTATGGGTCTTTTTTCAATTTATGGTATCATTCTTGACCATTAAAGTGTAGAAAACATTAATATTATGATAATTTTCAAAAGGGATAATGGGGACTTAAAACTAAAAGATAAGAAGAAAAAATAACCAAAAATTGTACAAATTTTATTTTATAAGATTATTTAGACTCATAGTAATATTATATATGAATTATATAAATTTTTATCCATTTGGGAAAGTAAAATAATTTATATTAATTTGATACTTTAAAAAATCCCAAAAATAACCCTCCCATCACTTATTAAAGGACACCCCTTCTCAATTTTATTTACACCACTATGAAAATCCAATATTAATAAAAACCTACAAATTTATCTTATCAACCTCCTTATCTATGTTTTAGATGTTCTTTTATTCCTAAAATACCAACAATAAATCCCTTAAGAGAAGATATAAAGGTGCTCTTTTGACGTATAGATAATCATCTTTACCAGCTCTTTTAAATTTTTATCTTCTTAAAAATACTATAAATATATTGAAACCATACTGAAATAATAAATAAAGTATCATAAATATACTTATATATTATTCTTATTTTGTTCCTATAATGTTTCACCTCTTTTACATCATATGAAAATAAAAAACATTGCTTGTGCATACTTACGACTTACCATCTTCACATAGTGGTGTAATTTGTTTTTCATCACCACTTTTCATGGATTGTTATAAATAGGGGACTGATAAATATATATGATAATTTTGAAATAATTATTTTCATTTTATTATAGTATAATATATATCTTCTTACCTTCCAATCTGTTGGAAAATGATTACAACACACTTGCATGCGTGTAGACTACCACCTCCACTGAGTAATGTGATATGTTTTTCATTTATGCATTATAAGGATGGTAATGAGGATAGATTTAATGAATATATATGATATTTATATAATAATTTACATTATGTGTATGATGTAACCATAATCAAAGTACAAGAATAGGAAGTTCTATAAAAAAACATGCATGAGAAGATAAAGTGGTTAACACCCAAAACACTAATAATAATGAAATATTATTAATATATGAGTTATAATATGTAATAAAAGGATAATATATGTTGTTATAAATATTAATATGGTTCTATAATAAATTAATTAGTTTCTAATAACCATTATATATGATGTTAAAGCATGTTCATCTAAAGGGAAATGTGAGGTAAGGGGGTTTCTTAACTCAATTTTCATTCACTAGGTTATACATAAACTTCATTGACTCTATTATGCCATGATTATGTGTGAAATGACTTAGGATTGTATTATATTGTATTTAAAACTGTATGTTTTGGATTTCAATTTGTGACACACAATCACTTCATTGAATAATTCTCACTTCAATGATACAATCTTTGTATGGGATTTCATCTCAATATTCATTCCATTCAGACATATTTAGTATTATGCACTTATTTATTTTTATGTGATGTACATAATACCCATTTTATTTATTTTACAAGAATATATATTTATTTATGATGATTAATGATTCAATTAAATTTACTCTTTCAAGGTGTTACAATTTGAATGTTTCTAAAGTGGTATGAATTTATTTTACAATCTCATTTATTTCGGATTGCTCTTATTTTCATTAAAGGAATCCTATAATCTATTATTCATAAAATAAATCAATTTTATTTACCTATGTATATTTATTAATTTTCATGTTTCATTACATATTTTACTCTCTTCATCACTTGATTCAAGTAAAGATATATTTAAAAGAAAAGTTTATCATATTTCTCTTTTGATCGGATATATTATTCTTTCATGCCCATATTTTTCAAAATAGTTTTAAAAAATTAATTTTTATTTATTAATATTATTTATAATGAAACTTTTATGTTATTAATTACTATTTAATGGTATTTGAATGAGTATTTCAAATTTATTTTAAAAAATTGTCATTTTGGCTTTCTTTTCTAAATTCAAAAGGAAATTTTCTTTTTAATGTATACAACATTAACATATTTTCCCATCACTATAACTATTTTACACTATTTATCTTATTCTATAAGTTTTCAATTATTTTAAAAAGAAAACTCTTTAATGAATACTTATTTCAATGTTTCAATTTTAATTTCTTTTATTCTTTAAAAAACATTATTTTATTATAAAATATACTTTTCTGATGAATTGACGGTCATCTCTTATGTCTTTATTAATTTTATGTTCATTAAATTTATCTTGAAACAATCAATTTATGGTGATCATTTTTCATTAGACATTAAATATCTCTTAAAAATATATATTATTTGTATCATGGATATGATTATTGCCTAAACTATATACCATTTTTATATACAATGTCTTACTTGGAATGTTATTTGATTAACAGGGGAAATATTGATATTCCATATTCTTTACTCAATATAAACATTTGCTGATAAGGATTATTATTTATAGATTAAATTGAATATTAAATATATGAGGAATTAATTAAACATGCAGTGATGGGTGGGGCCTGATTATAGTTATCCCCTAGATGCATTGACAGGTTGCATGAGATAAACAAGTTTTATATACTTATTAAATGATTTTTTGGTGTATACCTACCCAAAGTGTAAAATAACATGATGCTGGGCCATGATGATAAATATATCATATTATCTAAGATCATGATGTCCAATGGTAATTAATTCTTTCATTGAGAGTTTAGTTATTATTATCTATGATATTACTGTATTTATATTATCTATAGATGCATTTTATGCTCAATTTATTGATTAAATGAAATGTTTTTCTAGTTATTTAAATTTCTATATTAATTATAACATATTTAAACAGGATAGATTCTATAATAATTAACACTTAATTATCATTTGAGTTCATCATTTTTTCATATTCCTTCAGATATGTAGAATAATTCATTGAATTAGTTTCAAGGAATCCAAAAATATGTTTTTGTTATGTTTTAAATATTATTCCCAATGTAAAATGATTATCAATTGTGTATCTGGTTTTATATATATATTAACTTGAAGATACCTTTGGGATGATATAGATTTTATCTTATGGAAATGTAATAAGGTAGACATCAGTTCTGGGTTACTGGAGTAGGGGTGTTACAGTTGATGTGAGAGTAAGTATAATTGAAACCTTGGGAACTAGATTTATGAAAACATTGATTAGGGAACATAATCTTATGATTTAATTTGAGGATAATTTTAAGTATAGAATAACATCTTATATATTTTTACGGTATATATTATCTGGGTTCCCATAATTATTATTGGTTCTCATACTATGATTTTGGGTTTTATTTAATTGTTGGAACTAGTAGGAATCATGTTAATATTGAATATAATGGAGAATGTAGTAATTATGAGAAACCAAATTTGATTATGACTAAATTAAAAGTTATTTTCATTATATATAATCAATTATCGTGATAGAGGATTATAAACATGAACCTTAACTAACTATTATACTCACCAAAGAATATAAGTGTAGAGTTTTCTCAGATATTGAGTGGTGGAGACCATGGAAGAATGATGTCTTAATTTCCTTTATATAAGAATGTGTAAATAAAATCCCTAGATAATTTCCAAAAGGAATGAGGAAATGTTTTATGTGGAAAATAAGGGAAAAAATTAACAAATAATTGAGAAAAAATAATGATTATGATAGAAGGAAATCAATTTCTTCTCAAGAAACTATTGATAGTTCAATGTTTTATGTATGGGGAACATGGTCATTATTCAATATAATGCCCTAATATAAAGTTTAACTCCTATAAAATGAATTAACTATGATTTTCCAATCATTTATGTATAAAGATTTATGTGATCATGTATTCGGATAAAGGGATTATTGAGATTGCTGAAGTAAATGAGATAGTATTGTTGTCCTAGAATTTGGGTAGTGACTTGATGACAAAGTGATTTAGGTCATATTTGATAAATTTTATTTCATTGTTTGATTTATATAAATAGTCTATGATTTTATTTGAGTAATAATTATTTTGTCAATTTTTGTAATCATATATGATTTCATGTGGGGTAACATAAGAGTTATAAATATCTTTATAGGTTAAAAATTTTAATATTTCCATAAGTTTAAAGGAATAAATAACAATTTTAGGTTTTAGGTATTTATATTTTTTAGTGGTTTGAAACATTTACTGGGTTTTGTGAGGAATAATATATCGAGGTTTAAATAACCCATTGGGTTAGTATATGATTGGTTATGGTTCATTAGGTAATTGTATGTAGATAATCTTGATGGTTAAAAAGTATTTCATTAATAAGGTTATATTTTTGGATATATTTATGTTCCAGATAAGGACTACCTTTTAGGTTAGTATCTAAATTTTATTCATGATATTCTAGTGAATTTCACTATATAATAATATTACATAGGGATTTATCATGGTTATTAATGATATTTTGGGATGTTTTATTGGGTTGAATTATATATAAACTTTAGGTTTAACTTGTGGTTTAATAGGAAATGTTATTTAAGAATAATGAAATTAAACTTTGGGAATGTAAGTTAAAAGGAATGAGGACACCATTGAGGTGAAAACATTATTTAGTGTTGAGAAAATTGAGGTTAATTAGGATGAAGGGTTATTTATTTTTGGAATAATCTTTACTGATCCTTTTGTGTTATTGAATAAACATTGAAGTAAAGTACATTATATCTTAATATGAAGGATTATATATTTGGGATATTATCTTACTTTGTTGTAACCATTGAGTTGTGGTTAAAAAATTTAGATAATATTAATATCTTGTTATCCTTTTGTGGATTATGTGAGCCTTTATAAGTTTATTTAAGTACTTTAGGCATGAAAAAGTCATCTTGAATACTCATAATTTGGAGAAAGGATGAGACTATGGTTGAAATTTATTAAAGGATTAAATTATTTTTGTTAAGTAATTATATTTCTTTATGTTATTAGTATAGATGGTAAAGAAATTCCTTAACTCTTGAAAAAGGATCTTGAAAAAAAATATTATCCTATTATGATCATTTTCAATGAATCAATTGTCTTTTCACCAATAAAATATATATGGTTTTGTGGTCATTAAATTTCATCTAATCGTATTCTTTATTACTCTATATTATTCCTTGGGTGTTATTTTTCTCCTCCATGTCCCTATTTTTACTTCCCAACAATTTTAACGAGTTTAGGAACCTATTTGTGCGTTATTCTAGGACACTTTCATATTTTCTTTTTCCTCCTTTTTGGAGGATGATTTGTTAACCCTTTTATAATATGGGTTTCCCACAAAGGACATCAAATTTCAAACCCTTTATTACTGATCACATGTTCAAATTCTGAAGATGTAATTTATTGAAGGGGGGATACTGTAACCCCCTGAGATCTAAAATAACATTATGTTTGATAGTTTAAATGAACCAAAAAATATTATTATTTAAATATAACCATTACAACCTAGTCATTTAATTAAAGGGTATGAATAATATTGACCATATTATGATATATATATATATATATCTATTACCTAATCAATACAAATTTATCTATTAATTCTTAATAAATAAGTACTCCATTTTTAGTAACGACATATTATTCTTCAAAATACATTTTCTTCAAAAATGGTTTTTACTTCTTCCTATAATTGAATATTATAATTAATTTCACGAAATTTTAACAATTGTATCTGATAAAAATAATATAATTTTTAAAATTATCAAACCAAAATTATCTTATTTTTACTTTTTGGGATTTTTCTAAGAATATTGATTTTCATTGAATAGTGAAAAATAATGTTTTTTCAAATACTATCATTTAGATTAAATCAAGAAATTTAAAAGTACCATTATATTATTTTATTTAGTTATAGAGTAAACAAGATCCATTTTATTCATAATAATATATTTTTAATAAAAAAACATTATTTTTATATAAGTTGATTTTTATGCTTAAAAACACATTTTTCTAAAAAACAAATTTCATGGTGTTTTATGAATTTATATTAAAGTTAATTTATACTAAATCTCTAAAATAAATTTTAAAAAATAGATAACATATTTTTAATTAGGAGGTTTAAATTTGGTAAATATTTCCCTTTTATTTTTTATCATTTTGAATTGTAACTATAGTAAATAATCGTTTTCACAATAAGGGTAAATAAGATAATTTAGGTTAAAAATAATATGATAAAGACTAAAACATGACCCTAAAAAATGAATTTATCATATTTTATTAGTGTAATTCACCCATTTCCATCAATGTTTTTAAAATATGGAAACTTGGTTCTATATTTCTTTGATTTGTACCATTATAATATTTAAGTAAAAGGTAAAGTCAAAAATGTCACTTCGTAGCTTTTAATAAATATAATATTGTGTGACAGGGATAAAAATTTCTTATTTTAAGTTAAAAATTGTTGTTTCAATGACAAATTTTTTTTATCATGATTTTTTATTTATAATTTTTGTGATTAAATAATTACCTTAAATGATTACATAACACCGATATAGTATTTATTCAATTAATAGAAAAATAAAATAAATTATTTTAAAAATTCTAAAAGTAATATTTTTTAGTGATTTATAGTGAGAAATTAATTTTATAGATATATATAACATATTATTTATGTTTTAAGGTATTATATTCTAATTCCATCATTGTCTCTATGTTTTTAAAAGTCAAATTATATGAATGGTTTCAAAAATGACGTTAATGATATTTTATGAAAATAATATTTTATAAAATAATTTAAAAATAATAGAAATCCTAAAATATGAAAATGGGTATAATATATGTTCTAAAAGTATAGAAATTTTCCATCTAGGGTAACATTCTTGACCCTTAAATTGCAGAAAACATTAATTTTGTTGTAATTGTCAAAAGGGTAAATGAGAGTTAAAACTAAACTATAAGGGTGAAAACTTAGAAAAAACATGTAAAAAAATTATTTTATGAGAGTATTTTCAATAATGTTAATCTTATATTATATTTATAATAATTTTGATCAATTTTTATATGAAAAATAATTTATATTAATTTAATACATTAATAATTTCAAAAAATACCCCTCTCTTTACTTATAAAAGGGAACCCCTTATCTATTTTTGATACACTACATTGAGAAATCTAGATAAAAAACCTATCCATTTCTCTTATAAACATACTTATCCAAGTTATATAGGTTTTTTATTTCAAAAATACCAACCATAGGTCCCTTAAGAAAAGATCTAAAGGATCTCTTTTGAAGAAGACATAATAATCTTTACCGACTCTTTAAAATTTATCTCTTCTTCAAACCCCTATAAATTGGGTGTTACCATACTAAAATAATTACTACAGTATCATAAATATAATTATTTTCTATTATAATTATATTACAATAATTTTACACCTCTTTTCCAACATATATATTTTTAAAACAGTGCTTCTTCGTATGAATGGTTTACCATTTCCATGTATCAGTGCAATTAGTTTTTCATTAGCACTTTAAATGGATAAATATAAATATAGAACTAATGAATATATATGATATTCATGAATAATTATTTTTCAATAATTATTATATCATATTTACCTTTTCACCCTCCAATCCATTGGAAAATGATAACGTTACTCATGTGTATGTGTGGACTACCACCACCATGAAGCTATGCAATCCATTTTTCATTTACACTTTTCATGGACGACAATAAAAATAAATTTAATGAATAAATATTATTTTTATATAATTATTAAAATTATAGATGTTATGGAACCATAACAAAAGTAAAATATTCTACTCTTCTCTGACAAAACATACATGAGAAAATAAAGCAGGTAACACCCAAAATAATGATAATAATAAAATATTGTTAAATAATTGGTGATAAGATGTTAAAATAGTATCATATATAATTTTATAAATATTAATATGTTTAATTTATTATTTTATAACTTGTTTAATAAATTATATATGAATTTAAAATAATTAACTAAAGGGAAACGTGAGGAAAGGGAGTTTCTTAACTCAATTTTCATTCATTGGGTTATACATATACTTAACTGACTTTGTTATGACTTGATTATGTTTGAAATGACTTATGATTGTATTATATAGTATTTTAACTTTTATTTTTTTTAATTAAATTTTTTACACAAAATCAATTCATTGATTAATTCTCACTTCAATGGTTTAATCTTTGTATGGTATTTCATCCCAATTTCCACTCCATTGAGATATATTTTGTATTATGAATATATTTATTTTTATTTGGTGTATATAATTACCCTTTTAAGTAATTAACATGAATATATATTTTTAATTATAATTAATTATTCAATTCACGTTACTCTTTCAATGGGTTACAATTTTAATGTTACCAAATAGGTATGAATTTATTTTACACTCTCATTTATATTGGACTCCTCTAATTCTCATTAACGGAATATTATAATTTTTTCTTATAAAACACCATACATTTTATTATCCTATGAATATTTATTTATTTTCCATGTTTTATTTATAATTTTAGTCTCTTTTTCACTTAATTTAAGAAAATAGATATTTAAAAGAAAATCCGGCCATATTTCTCTTTTGATAGGATATATTTTTCATCCAAACCAATATTTTTTAAAATTAATCTACAAAAATAATTTTTATTTACTCAAATGATTTATTAATAAAATTTTATGTTATCTTTTACCTTTTTATATGGTTTTAAATAAGTCTATATTTTTTCCAAAATGATCCTTTTTTACATTCGTTAAAAAATTCAAACGAAAAGTTTTGTTTAACATATATGAAATTAATAGATTTTCCCACTACCATGTTCATTTTACTCTATTTATCTTCTCCTATAAGTTTGAAATGGTTTAAAAAAATATTTATTGAAAACATCTTTTAATGTTTCCCATCCATTTTATTTTATTCTCCATAAATAATTGATTTTATTACAAAATATACTTTTATAATGAATTGATGGTTATCTTAATTTTATGGTCACTAAATTTCTATTGAAATATTTACTTTATTATGATCATTTTTCTTATGGGTTTACATTTATATTAAATATCTATATTCTTTATATCATGGATATGATTATTTCCTAAACCATATACCATTTCTATATATGGTGTTTTACTTTGAATGTTAAATGATTAACTAAGGAAATATTGATATTTTTTATTCTTTAATAAATATGGACATTTTTATAAGGCCTTTTTTATGAATTAAAATGACCAGTAAATATTGAGTAATTCACTAGACATGGAGAGATGGGTGGGGCCTAGTTATAGATAACCCCTCGATGCATCGATAGGTCTCATGAGACAAACCAGTTGGATAATATTATAAAATGAGTTTTTGGTGTATAAAAACCCATAGTTTAAACATCCTTGCCACAAGGTCTTGATGGTAATGATATCTTGATGTGTATGATCATGACATGAAATATTTAGCATTTCCTTCATTTAAAATTTAGTTATTATTATCCATGAGATTATGTCACGAACCAAATATGGTCGCCACAGAAACCGGAACCAAACCCAGCTTGTGACAAGGTCCGAAGGGTGTTCCCATTCCCCATGGGCTGGAATAAGTGTCTGGGAATCATAGAATTACAACTAGGAATGATTTACCCATGTTTATAAACATAAAACAACAAATGAATCCAATAAAATGAATCTGGATTTTTCAAACCAAACAATCTTATAATTAAATTTAGAATTGAATTATATAGTTTAAAACAACACACCAAGACAATAACAAAGGTACAAACCCAAAAGGAAACAATCCAAGAACCCTCATGCAAAGGTGCAGCACCCTCAAGCCATCTCCACAAGACTTCACCACTAAGGACCTTATAGAAACCCAAACCACATGCACTAAAAAAAGTACCCAAACTATGACAAAAAAAAAATAACCAAGTCTAATTACACCCAATGGTGTGTGTAGGGTGTGAGTCAATGATCTGTACGATACCACCACTAAGAGATTCCATGAGATAAACATTCAAAGACGAAATGCTTGCAAGTTTTCATAAACATGAAATTCCAGTTATAATTTCAAAAAGATGAAAATTAAAAATTAAAATAGTTTTCAAGTGGGATATCATTAAGAATCAACACTTTAAAAAAAAGGTCAACACTATTGAATTTTCCAGGAAACCATAATGTATGCTGATAGTAAGCACAATGTAACTAATGAGCACATGCAATAAGAAATAACCCCTATGCACTAGCTCGTTGTGGGTCTCAGGTACCTCGTATCTCCGTGAGATTAACCATCACAATATCTATTCTCATGCACGAGAGACTAGTAGGGAAAAGACCCATAACCTAGTGGTCCCCAATTTCCATCATAATAGTTTAGTTATTGTTGTAAGCCCCAATCTTTCTACGTGAAACTGAGGCCAAACCCCAAAGATTCACTAGCATACTAGTACAAGTCCACCAACCTAGATACTCGGGTTTCCCCATGAGCTAAAAAAAGTTCAACAAGTTAATAAATATACTTTTCACATGAAAATATCATTTCCACATCACAAGTTCACCAAACATCTCACATGTACGTCACAAAATTCACAGAATCCACTTTTTCATTTAAATGCATTTGGAAATCATACTCACACAAAAAATAACCCGCACCACTTTTCAAATTTCTTTAAAACGTACACAAATCCTTTAAACAATTTTTTGAAACCATTAAAAGACATTTTATATCACATAATATCCCACTCAAATGTTATGTAATACTTCTTTCATCATCAAAATTCATTTTCACACCAAACTCACACAAAAAATCCCACAACCATGTTTCACAGCTCTCCTTCCATTTGCTAAAACATTTTAGCACTTTATAAAACATTCTAAAACTTTTGACGTCTTAAATAACCAAATTTCATATGAAAAACCAATATTAGGTGAACACACCCACCAAAAAGTACATATACTCCCTTTTTCCCACTTTGTTAAACCAAACCAAACATTCACAATTTTTATAAAACAAACCAAGGGGTGTAACTATGCTTTGCACACAAAATTCATTTCAAATCCCTCATTCAATTCCAAAAGAATACCAATACAAATTTGTAACATAATTTTCATTCCTAACAATATTTATTAAACTACCCTCAAGTGTTATAAAAAACCTCAATTAACACCACAAAATACACACATGAAAAACACATATTTTCATAAATCACTTCCAAGAAGTACAACATGGTTTTACACCTTGAACCCATTCAAAACCCCCATTTCAAGGCCCACATGACACTTAGGAATTAAAAAAACAGAATTTGAATCCTTTTTAAACATTAATAAGTCACTTTAATGTGTTATAAAATGAACCCAAACATTACCCCAAGAGACACCTATGAAAGCACCCAATTTCATGCCATAATGAAACTATAAAAATAAACGCTTAAGAAAATACATCGAAAACGATTTTTGAACCACAAACACAATATGAGGAACATTAAAACCTATAAATCAAGAAATCCAACTCATCAGAAATTTATTAAACATGGAACCACCTATATTTTGAGTCAAAACCCTTGAATCTTGGTGCTAAACCTCATCAACACCTCCATCGCACCACAAGGAAGTGAAAATGAACCCTAAACCATAAAATTTCACCAAAAAGACCCCAAATAAATCCCTGGGTATGAACCATAACTTCTGGACACTCTATGAATTCATAAAAGAGGGAGGAAACCCTAAGGATAAGGAAGGAAATGAAGAGAGAAAACCTTACCCAAATAAATGTTGAATAAAACGACCCAAATACACACGTATCTGAATTTCAAAACAACCATAAATGAAATTGAGGTTATAATAATGATGAGGAGGTAATGTAGGAACTGGAATGGGAGAAGAATATTAAAAATAAATGGAGTTATGAAAGGGTCAATTTATATCATCAAATCTGGTAGAATTGTGAAATCCAGAGAAGTTTCACCAAAATTTGTGATTTAATTGAGTTCAAAATTAGGAGAGGAGAGAATGGGGGAGCAGCTTGGGTAAATGGGATTGGGGTAAAGTTGTATTCACCAAAAAAACATAAATATTTATTGACATATTAAATAATTTAAAAAATATTTAAAGTATTAAATCGGCTTTCAGGCTGGCCTAACACCTTAATAAAAACCCCACATCTATCATTATTACGGATTCATTTGTGGTACAAATGGATATGGTGGATTTTATATACCAGAGTTTTTCAATTGGGAAATGGAATGGGTGTAAAATATTGAATAAAGAAGGATTTATAAAAGAAACAACATAATATTTTTAAATCTGTAAATGGGTTCACTATTTGGCACAGATTTTGAAAACCCACCATTTCCACCAAAATGCATGGAATACCCCCAAAACAAATAAAGGATGGAAACTAAATGAAAAATTCATTTAAAGAATTCATGGATGTGACAGATTACTATATTGATGTTATCCATCGATGCATCACATGATCTTGTTATTGATTAAATGACACATGTTTCCAATTATTAACCTTTCTATATTGATTATGCCTTATTTACTTATGATAGATTCTATTTTACTTAAATATTTATGATCATTTAATCTCACCCTTATTTTGTTTTCATTTTTCAAGTGTATTAAGAAGAAATATTTGAATGAGTTTCAAGGATGCCAAAAAATTTCTTCTATTATGTTTTATATTTTATTCCCAATATAAATTGTGTATGATGTGTGTATCTAGTTATACAAGAATACTAAATTGATCATCCCTTATGGATGATATCCTTTATATATTATCCAAATGTAATAAAGTAGACCCCAAATTTGGATCATTATATTTGGGGTGGTACATATACTACCAAATTAATGACACGTGTAACACATGAATATTACATTACCTGTACAATGTAATGTGTTGATTCTTTAATATACAATGAACATAAATGATTAAAATAATATAATATCACACAAAATTAATTAATTATTTAATATAATATAAAATCTAATGATCGATGTGTGCTGTCAATTTAATCACTTTATGAAACTCAGGCTGATAATGTTTAATGAAATAATTAATTAAATTTAATATTTCCACATAAATAGGTAAAGTACATGTCATGTGTAAGATGGAAACATGATATATAAATCACTATGATAGATATAAAAAAATACACCTAGGGACTCATTATGTACTTATTGTGTACATTTAGGAAGTACATGGTGTGTGGAAGGGATACATGACATGTTCTTCAGGTTACATGGCTTCTAGAATGTACAGCTTGGGTATTAAACACATTTAATATATTAATTAAGTTATTTTTCTTGCAAATGTGTTTTCCCCTACAAAATATAGGTTGGCTAAATGGTGTTTTTGTGATATACATGGTGTGTAATTCAACAAAGTCTTATGCTTCCCTAGATGGACAATATATGGTGCATTTAATAAATATGGCATGTATTCATTACATGATAACCTAGAGTCCACAAAGGGGTCTTGTATCAATGAAATGGATAAAAAAACATGTGAAAAATAAGTACATGTTGTGTAATCTTGTGTTATCTATACATAATTCTTGAACCTTCAAATGGACATTTCACAAACATTCTTCATTAATTATTAACCAATCTATGTTATGTGAGAAAGAAATGAATATGAGGAAGAGTATATTTTAAAAATTAATCTAAAATGAATTAAAAATTGAAATGAAATTTAATATTAAATGCATAATGATGAATAATAAAATAAATAATTATAAATATGAATTTGAACCATCTGATACCCCTTATTGGTTTCAAACGTATTAGATGTACATTATCCGGGCCATTCCTAATGCACAAATTGTTAGATTCTATAGATCATTTGAATATTTTACAAGATGTACACTTCATGACCAATGAAGGTTTTCCAAATAATATTGACAAATAGGGTTGTCAGAATAATGTGAATATCTTTTCATGTTAAAATTAAAATTAATTTAAATAGATTCGAAGAAAAAATACCTTGATCTTTAGATATTTCTTTGATGAAGATATTGATCAATATAAACCCTTTTAGTTAAATTTTAATGTATTTGTAGGATCTAAGTTTTTAATCCCTTTAGTGGTGATCCACACATACTCCTTTAATCATTGAATAATATCGATGGATTATCGGCTACTAGTGCAGCTAATCGATCATCTTTTAGTGTTCATCATGATTATTGGGAAAATTTCTTTGATCTTGAAGAATAATTTTTTTAATATTGTTATTTAGGTAATTGAGGAGGAATGATAATTTATAGAGAAATCTTATGTCTTTAGAGAGAGATCAAGATTTCATTGGGCACAAGGATTCTCAATTTCAATCAATCTTAACCCAATAGTTATAATCATTTATATATAGAGATAGGGTTGGGGTTAAAATATTATTTAATTTCCTAAAATCCCTCAAATAATATAATAATCATTATATGACCCCATTCAATTTAATAATAATAATAATAATATTTTTTATAGCATGTGCTAAGATTGAACTGTAAATAATTATTTTACCTTCTTGAAAATTAATATTTATCTCTGGAGCCAATCTGGGTCAACTGGACCTCCTCAAGATTTATAAATAAATATTATATATCTACATAATAATCAATTTCCTAGTGAATAAATATTTATTTAATTTATGCGATTAATAAATCCTAAATAAAATTATTCCATGTACTTGAGAATAATATTTATTCTAATAATTAAATCCGAATATAATTAAAATTAGATCAATGGAAACACTTATTATGTGACACAATAATATTCTTTCTAAATTGTATTAAACAAACATTCCTAATGTAAACTATTACTATCTAGAAGTAGATCAAGGAACCCAAGAGAAATAAGTTAATGTTGCAATGTCGCAAACCAAATAAAAGTGCTCGATGAGTAATATAATCATTTTATAACACTATCACATCAATAAAGTTACACACTCATGTCATCAACTTATATGTTTGATATGTATTTCCTTGACTATCTGAAATAAACTCTTCATTACACCATGTCCATGGAATTTAATGTGATAATTCTATATTAATAAAATGGATGATATATAAGCTACCATAAATATAGAAGTGAAAATCCTTTCTTGACATATTCATTAATGATACATAATTCATGACACAACCAATATACCCAAATTCATCATGAACTATTTTTTTCATGGTATAGTAATATATCTATGTGCATGAGTCATGAAATGAATTAATCATAATATTATATTTTAAATATCATTAAAAATTATTGCAGATAAGAATATCCAATGACAAATAAACCTATGGAATTCTAATTAGTGGATTTGTTCTCATAATATTTGTGGTGAACCGTCCAAGGATAACCTTACATGTCACCCTATCTTTTCGACCACATAGCCCTAAGTGTATTCATGATTACTCTAGGAAGGAAACAAGCTTTAGTGTATTACAAGTGAACACTTGGGAATTATTTCACCCGTATATAAACAAGGATCAGCAATGGTTCCACCTAGGAACCTGTTATGAGGTCACCTTACACTGGACAACCATTCCATAATTATCAGGCCGAATGAAAATAAAAAATCAAAACATGGAAAAATATCAAATAATTTTTTTTACAAAACATTTTCCATACAAGAAAATATTTTTATGAAAAGATTTTATATTCCCATAATAAAGAAAAAACTAAATTGAAAGGAACGAGGTGGCCTAAGAGGACGGTACAACACAAAACCAAAAACTCGAGGAAAACCCCAATATATATATGTAACTCAAAAGTAACCACCATATCCCATAAAACACCTCATTACCAATAGATACCAGTAACAATACAACTTGAATGTCATATATAGATTACCAGTAAAAAAATATAATATAATATATACCCAATAACATGAGAATGTAGGGAATGAGCCAAAGGCCAGTAGGATACCACCATTAGTCCATTAAAATTTCATTTATAAATAAAACAAGACTTATAAGTTGAAAATAAGGCTTTATGAAAAAAGTTTTCACATCCTTTATAAAAAATAGAAAGAAAACAAATTATAATGCATATAATTTATTAAAACACACTATTTTCAAAACATGCCTCAAATTAAACTTAACAAGGTAATATTTTTTTCAAATAAATCCAACCAATTACCTTTTTAAAATCAATCCATTTATGTTTAAAAAAGAACAAGACAATCCTTTTTTTAAAAAAAACACCACCCATTGAAAACAATCCCAGGAATAGTTTAAAATAAATTCCGAAATGAAACACATTTCCAAGAAAATATTAAAAACAAATGTCACTCTTCTATTTTTAAAAATTTTAACACACACACCCCACACATGGGAATTAGAAAGGGAATGCTTAATAAAATAAATTTTCTTAACAATTCATAATCAAATGAAAATAATAAAACAAGGAAAGTATCACCCCCTGTGATGCTTACTCATAAATCACAAAAGTAATCACATAAACAAAAGAAAAAATTCATATGAAAATAATAATAATAGCGAATAATGTAAAGTAAAAACCACGAGGAAACACTCTAGGAACTAATAGTGAACTTTTTTTGATGTAAAAATGTGGAACCAACTGCTAGTAGGTTAAAGGTTAAACAAATCATCACCGGAATCACAATCCCATAGCCTCATCAGTCACACATACCTTATCTAAGTGTCACATACAACTAGGGGTTACTATCTTGGGTATCACACTCAAATATTATGGCAATTTCCCTAAAATTACAACTTATTAACCTAAATTCCTTTTGTAATTTTTAAATAGGTGATTATTATCAAGCTATCACCATCATGTGACAAGCACACCACCCTATGGAATGACATGTAATGGTCAAGTAAATATATCTCCTCCAATATACCCTCTTTAATAATGATACCCAACCAAAACATAGAAACCTGAATCACAACTCATTTAAAGAATCACATACTCTCAAACAGAAACAATGGGGAAAAAATTGGATCAATCTTGGTTGTAAGAAATAGACAACCAAATAAAATCGCATAAAGTACCAACTAGGCCTTCTCTTTATGTATAATGATTACATACATCTTTTCAAAAACCATTTTTCACCCAAATTCAAATAAAGAGAAAACATACATGACACCATAGCACAAAAAAACCACCTTTGGAAATATTCTTTCAAAGTCACTTTTTCACATAAGGTAAATTCCATAAATTCAAAAACCAAATCAAATCAAAGAAAAACTAAAACAATTAAAGACTTTATCTAAGACAAAAAAAACATAAAATACTCACACCCCCTTTTAAAACATGGAATTCCTTTCTTAAATGAAGTCCTCCATTTATATAAAAATAAGTTAAACACTTTGTAAACAAGGAAAATCATTTTCTAACCAAGGAAGCTTCTTTTAAAAACATGGGATACATTTAAAATAAGGGAAAAACATTCATAAAAAAGAACACTTCACTTTATAAGTTCATATTGGTTCAAAATATTATGAATCATTCATTTTATTCTTGTAAAACCATTAATGGAATTTTATCAAACACATTAAATGCATAAAACAACATTTAAAATCAAAGGTCCAGTAAACGAAGACTTTTACCCAATATGGCTAAAGGGAAAACCAATAAAACATGGAAAATGTTTGTTAAAATGGAACTAAGTATCATATATATCACTATTTTAGTTCAAGAACACTTTTAAAACATTAGGAAGTTAAGGAACTCTTTAAAAATGTCAATGGATTGGAAATACCTACCTCAGCTAGTGGAAGCATGTCTCTTTTGATGAAAACCACCAAAAGTGACATAAAGACATGGGTCATGACCTCTAGATACCAAAATACCATATTTCGAGAACAAACCAAAACATATAAATCATCCCACAATGTCATTAGTGTTAGAGTAAAATAATGTATAAGGAGAGAAACCAAGAAGATAAGAGAGGAGAAGAGGAAAAGGAACAATTTATTGAAGAAATAATGAATAATCACTTATCTTAAGTGATAAATCACCCAAAAAGTTGCCTATGATGATGGATAATGAAGGGGGACCTCTGGTTGATACCTATAATGACCCATACATTCCATACATAGATATATTACATCTATTTAGATGAATATTCAATATATAAAAATATGATCCATTCTATAATCTTATGGTTTTAACTTCATTAGAGAATTAATATAAAATATTATTATTTTATGAAATATCATCAAAATATCCCACAAATATATCCCCTCATAGTACTATTTATAGGCATAACCTACTAAAATATTTCTTCTTAACACAGGTAAAGGAAACATAAAAAAGGGTGAGCTCAGATACTTAGTATGGGTAAACATGGGAGATATCAATCAAAGATCATATGAAAGCATAAGACAAGAAAAATGGAATGATATCATGATCATAACTTAAATATTTTATACCCAATTTAAAATATATCATAAACATGATTTACGGTATATAATATTAACATCTCATAAGACAAAAATCATAAGAATGATAACTCTTCATAACTCAATCGTGAACCATATGTTCATATAATAAATGTGTCTGGAACCATAATAAGTATATAAACAATTTAATATTAAATGTTAACCACAAGTAACATTAAATAAGTTATCAACACCTATTACCATAGTGGATCAAGAAAATCGACTTGTTTCCTATAACATATCAAGTACATCGACTTGTTTCCCATAACGGTTCAACCACATTGACGTGTTCCCCATAACTATCTCGTAATATATAATACATTAACCAATTAATTAGAGGGAGATATAAGTACCGCCCATAACATAATGAAAAAAATACATATATATTTCATGACATAAAAAAACACCAATCATATTAAAACCCATGAAATGAATTGGGTTTCATAAACACTTCATCATAGAATAACCCATGGAAATAGGTTTCATAAACATTTTTTATCGTAATAATAATATATTTATAGAAATAATAAGATATTATCCTTGGATCATAACCCCTGTAAATCATAAGTAAAATTTTGGGTTTCCATTGATGAAGAGAAAAACCAATAAAAAGTCATTTAAACCTTATTATGGAAGATAACCTTTATATTTTAAAAATAAAATTTCCAACCATAAAAAATAAACAAGTAACAAATAAACCATTTAATTTGAAAGGAACCTCATAAACATGTAAATTAAGCTTCAAATAATTGAGGAAACATGATTAAAAGAAATTATACTCATGTCATATAGGTTAAAAAACATTCCTTTTACATTTTTTATAAAAACCCAAAAAACACCTCATTAGTAAAATGAAAAGAATATTTATTTTACTTCTTTTATAAAATATTTTATAAGGGTAAAAATTATTTTAAAAAATCATAGTATAATCTTAAAATAGTTTTTGAAACCATTTTTATAAAATATGGATATGGAAGAAAAAAATATTTTAGATCGAGGAGATAATTAAAATTTATTTTCCTTAAAAAACTCGTTGGATCACTTAAATAATTAAAGTGAGGGGAAAAAGGGATGATATATAATCTTAATAAATAAATAAAGGATGATGAAATTAATGGGATTAAACAGAAAATTATCATATATTTTTTTCAATGGAAATTCAAGTATAAACAATCCAAATTAAAATAGGATTGAAACATCAATCCCTTACCTCAAGTCCTGCATTTCCTCATTCACATTCAAACCTCCTATAGAATAAATATGTATTTATTATACAGGAATTATATAATAATATTAATATCTATCATACCATGTATTATTTATTTATGACATATTATCACCCATTTATGAATATTTTTTTTAAAATCATTGTTCAAGGTGATAACTACATCCTTTTACAAATATGTTTCGGTTCGAAAATCCTAGTACTTATTATTAGATCATTTTTAAATAATTTTAATAATTTTAATCATGTTAAATACATAATATATATATATATATATATATAATATTTTAATGAGGCTCTTCAAGCTAAGCTCACTTGTAGGTTGATCAACAAAAAATCTGACTCCATAACCTTCCTTCGTGACAGGTTCCTGCAAAAACATAAAAAATTGCAATCTAGTTACCTCAATTCATCCCTCTTCCCATCCATTCGTAATGTATTTTATGACATCATTCATAGCTAAGGATGGATGGTTAGTTCAGATTCCACTATACATTTCTGGCTTGATAACTGGATTGGTACCCCCCTCATCTTCATGCTTTCTCCGAATAACTCTCCAGATAACACCAATCTCACCATAAATCAGGTAATGCACTCTAGTACAACCAATCTCTCTGATAAAATTAAGAAAGTTGTGGAAAATTACCCCTTTATAAAAGGGGATTATCTCCTTACTTGGGAGCCAGCTCACAATGGTATTTTGGACTCTAAAAACTTCTACCATCATTTTTTCACTAATTATGATCCCATTTTCTCATGGTTAATGGTTTTTTGACAAACCATGTATTAAGCCTTCAAGGATTAACCTTGTCTAGCGCATTTCCCACAATCACATTCCTATAGAAGTTTGCCCTTAGACTTTTGGTGTTCAACTATGCTGTAAATGTAAATTATGACATCAACACAAGGAGGACACTAATCACTTTTTCTTATCTTATGCAACAATCTCTGCTCTTTTGAATTATGTTACTGACATTTTTGACTGCAGATGGTTATCTAAAGAATATATTTACTCTCAACTAAAACATTGTGTAGAACTTGAATCCTCTCAAAAAATCAAAAACCTCTTTTTATCCGTGATTGCTGAGCTCCTACATGTGATCTGGTACGATAGATATGCAATTATTCACAACATTTACTCATTTAATCTTAATGTTGGTCGGATGAGGATCATTATTGCCATCCTAGAAACAGACCTGCATTAGAAAGGAAACTACGACAACTCGGTTGGGGACTTTATGATTCTACGACACCTCAAACTTGGTGGATCTTACACCAAGACTAAGCTCTCTCTTGAGGTGTTTTTTCAAGCTCTGACTTCTAGATGGATCAAGATCAATGTAGATGGAGCTTCCAGAGGAAACCTGGGTCCTGCGGGTTATGGGGCCATTTTCCAAGATTACCTTGGTCGATGTCCCAGATTCTTCTTTGGAATCTGTGGCACTGCCTCTGCCCTGGAAGCTGAAATGATGGCAGTGATTCAGACCATTATTTTTTTAAGCTAAAAGGATGAAACAAAATCTGGATAGAGAGTGACTCCACCACCTTTGTGCATGCTATTTGGAATGGGATGATACACCTTTCCTGGCCTCTCACTACCCGATGGATAAACTAACTCAATTTACTTCTTGATATCACATAAATTTCCACCCATACATATCGTGGGGCAAAAATGGATGCGGATGGCCTTTCCAAAAAAAGAGTCAACCAATGCATGACATGGAGTGATACTCTTCCGGTTGATCTTCTCCCCCACTTCATAAGAGATTGTAATAAGATACCATCTTTCCGCTTCATGTAACCTTTCTCCCCCTTTTCATTATTAATTTTTTTTTCTTTTCCATTAGAAAAATAAATTTAGGATACTTAATATATTATTTTATGATAAATAACATATATTTATAGGATTTAAAGTAGATTAGAAAAGAAAGTGATCTATTAAGGTAATTATTTGTTCATTGAAATGACTCTTTAAGATCTTCTCTAAATGGATCAAGGATTGGTCTTTTGGGAAGAAAAAATATTATAAGATGTGTCTATAAAATTTTATAAGGGGAATTTTCAGATTTTGGTCTAGCTTGAAGAATTAAATTGGTTTAAATAATTGAGGGAGGATGTTCTCTTTTATAATTGAGGAAAGGAGAGATTTTGGAATTTCCCAAAACATTAAATTATAATAAATTTATTATCAAGAAATGTGCCTCTAAATAGACATGGATTCAACGATAAGGTAATATATAGTTTTAATACCATTATACAACATAATTTAGATAAGGTATGGTGTAATTTTAAACCTTATCAATTTGATTAACCCTGGGTAAACCAATTTTAATATTAACTATGTAACAACTTTTTTCAATATTAAAGGGTTGTAATTTTTATTTATAAGGTAAAAATTGTCCCATTAATGTTCAATTTATGGAATTTTAAACCTATTAATATCCACATTGTATTAATTAAATATTTTTATGAATTTTAAATAATTTAATTAAATAGAATTTTAGTCAAATATAACTATTGTATATTTTGACACTATTTATTTAATTTAACTTTAAATGCATCATGAAAAAGGGTGAATTCGAATATAATTATTTAAAACATCTCTAATATTTTATATAGAACTATAAAATTTATGTTTCACATTAAATAACTAAAATTATGTCACTATTAAAACTTTTAATATCATTTATTGTATTTTTTATTAAGTAGAGAAATAATTCATTAGTGTTTCATAAGAAATTAAGGTCATTATATAATTAATAAAAATTAAAAATAAATTTTCACCATAAAAATAATTTTATTAATCTAAAAATAAACACATATATTCATTCATAACTTACTTTTTCCCTGTACAGACACATAAAATATATTAAAAACATGGAGAGTGACATTTTGTAACTTTATTTGATTTAAAAAATATATACATCATTTTCATCAAAAAGAATCTATTAAACTAAAATATTTACATTCTAAGGTGTAAGTGTCAAATTAAATTCATCCAATGATATTTAAGATGAAAAATTATGACCTCATTACTTTTTTTTAATCTAGATTAACATGATTTACTCTTTATTGAGGTGATAAATTATACAATGGTTACTATTCATATTGATTGAAAATAAAAGTGTTCTAATTATCAAATATTAGAATACTTATTATAGTTATGTAGTCAATTTTATCTAATTAAAAACCTATAAATTTCTGAAATTCATTTTAAATTATGTGTGCAATATGTGACAAAAAATTCGTCTAGAAGAAAATACATCTTAAGAATAAAACTGAATTTATTTCTATCTTATGCTTAGAAAAGTATTTTTTTAATATTTAAAAAAAATTATTAATTAAATAATGTATAAATTTAATTAAAATAATTCACCAATAGTGTTTAATTTAATTTATTGATATAAAAAAAATTGCGCACCTAAGAACAATTTTTTTAGAAAAAACATCACTTTTATTTATCTAATAATTTTTTGTTTCTAATTATAATAATTAATTAATTTTTTAAATTTTCAGACCATATATTTTAAAAAAATAATTATTACTATTAAAACCTTCCAAGCCAATGGTTATGCGATAAAAATCACATAATATTTTGATAATTTTACACATTTCTTTTAAAGTCAGTGTTATATGTAATACAAGATATCAAATAGATAAAATTATTTAAAAATAAATATTTCATAAAAATATCAGGGTGTTAAATTCTAACCCCCTTAAAATATTATTTTCCCTCATAATTCATCACTTTGATATAAAACAATATGAGGATACTTATGCCAAAATATATCCTCACATTCTCATGTAGCTTCCTCAAATTCATGGATTCGCCACATAACATTGACCAGTTATGTGGTCTTGTTTCGTAGTACTTTCTCTTTATTATCCAGAATTTCTATTGGTTATTCCTCATAAGAAAGTTCTTTTTCTACCAGTATGACCTATGATTTCATTACATGAAAATGATTAGTTATGTACTTTCTTTGGAGAGATACAGGAAACACATCATGATTATGAGAGATATTAGGTAGAATTACCAATCAATAATCTATTTTACTGATATGATAAATAATTTCAATGGGGAAAATATACCCGGGGTTTAGTTTTCTCATATTTCCAAATCTCATCACCATATTTTAGGGAGATATTCTTAGGAATACCATATCACCCACTTCAGACTCAAGATCATTCCAACAATTGTCAACATAACCTTTTTGTCAACTTTGAGATTCTTTTATGTGATTTTTAATGAATATAACCTTCTCTACCTTTTCTTAATCTATGTCATATCCCGATAGATTTATTTCTATAAATTAATTTCAAAATTTTGGAGTTCAATACTTCATACCATAAAGGAATTCATAATGATCCATCTAAATGTTGGAGTGAATGATATTTTTAGAAGAAAATCCCTCCAAATGAAGGTGTTGATCCAAAACAAATTTTAAAAACATAGATAAATATCTCATCCTATATTATAGGGTTCTAATGTCCCTATCAGACTAAACATCTGTTTTAGGATGATAAGTTTTGTTGAAACATAACTTGGTATCATGATCCTACTAAATATTTCTCAAAAACATTAAGGTAGACCTCAGATCCTAATTAGATACAATTGATAGTCGTACACTATGTAATATTACTGATTACATAATATATAAGAAAATAAATTGATCAAGAGATTAATATTATCTAATGGAAATGAATTGTTTTTACTTTTTAAGGTGGTTAAATACAACCCATATAGAATTATACATCATATATGTTTTAGGTAATCCGATGATAAAATCCTCAGTGATGTTTTCCAATTTCTATTCTAATATGGGTAATTGTTGTAACATACCCTTATAATTATGTCTATTAGCCTTAACATTCTAACATACTAATCATCAAGAAACATACTCTTCCATATCTATCTATATTCCATCCCACCATGAATACTCTTTAAAATCTCTATACATCTTCATACTTCCAAGATTAACTAATGATGACACACTATGAGCTTAATCCATAAGATCCTTCTTCAAATATGGTATCAAAGGGACACATTCACATTTCCTATACCTTATTATTCCTTCACAATCAAGGTAAAAATTAGGAACATTTTTCACCTTCTTTTTCAGCTTCATATCTTCCTTGTATTCATCTTTAATCATCACTTTGATAGATGGTTGAACTCTAATTTGATAAATATAATATTTCCCTACATCCTTAAATGTTTTAAGATTCTTTATTTTCATGTCTATAAATATTATATCTTTTTTGAACCTCATCATAAATAATTTATCATGATCCTTTTATCTCAAACCATCTTCCAATATGTTTTCTTTTTTAGGGTGGTAAATTATTGAGTAGTTAAAATATTTAATAATATATAACCATATTCTTTGGTGCAAGTTCATATCTTTTTGATTAAAAATATACTATAATTTTTTTGATCTGTATATATTCTACACCTTTATCCACAGAGATAATGCCTCAATATCATTAATGAAAAAAATATCACACCTAACTTCAAATCATGAGTTGTGTAATTTATCTCATGGACCTTCAATCTTCATGAGGTAAAATATATAACCATATCATTTTGAATAAGGGAACATTCTAGTCCCTTATTTGATACATCACAATATATTAAAAAACCTCCGTCATTATAGGATCTTTTAGGAATAGGTGAATTTAATATTCTTCTCTTTAGTTCCTTAAAACATTCCTCACATTTATATGTACAAATAAACTTAACTCCATTCCATGTTAATTTCACAAGTGGATTCGATATCTGTAAAACATTCTCCACAAGGAATCAATAATATTTAGTGAAACCAAGAAAACTATAGATCTTAATCATATTGGTAAGCCTATTACAATGTTTAATAACATTTTTCTTTGAAGGATTTACTAATATACCCTCACATTAGATTATATGAACCAATAATGAAACCTTCCAATGAAAAAGATTCACACTTGGTAATTTTTTCATAAAGTTTATCCTTCCTTATAATCTTCTACATAATTCTCAAATGGTCTTCGTTATCTTCCTTTATCTTTGAATAAATAATAATATCATCTATAAAGACTACCAAAAACTGATCAAGGAAATATTTAAAGACTATATTCATTAAATACATAAATATAGCAGGAGAATTATTAATCCAAAAAGGCATCACTATAAATTTATAGTTTCCATACCTTGTATGGAATGTCATCTAGGGTATATCATATTTATGGACCATTAATAGATGATATCCAAAACAAAGGTAAATCATGGAAAAGTATTGAGCTCTAAATAGTTGATCAAAAAGTCACCAATACAAGGGAGATGCTATTTTTTATTTATTATGATCTTGTTATGATCCTGATAATTAATTTAAAGACACATTAACAAAAATTTATTAATAACAAATATAATAGGTGACCCTCATGGTGATGCACTAAGGAATATGAATACCTTAGAAATATTTTCATAGAATTTATTCATTAATTACTAATACTAAATTAATTCTATTATATAAGGAGTCTTTGAAATAAGCATAACACCATGTATGAGTTCTATTGGATACTCAACCTCACAAATCAGTGGATGAACTAGAAATTACATTGAAAATACTTTAAAAAACTACCATAAAATAGGCATATCCTTAATGTTTACTTCCTCCCCAACTATCTTAGATAGATAACCTTTATGTATAGGAATTAATACCTACAACATGGAAGTAATTTGCCTTATCTGTTCATTTTAATACTCACATTGATAAATGATCATAAGTACATTCAGAATATGAAATGTGACTTCTCTTCCTTAGAAGTTGATATAGTATCTATATATTGAAAGCTCATCCATGTCAATAATCACATCAAATTCAATTAAAGGGTGAATCACAATTATGTTATGAAGTACATTCCCACAAATGCCAATCGGAGTGAGACTATAAAATTAAGATATGACCATTATTCCATTATTCAGTACCATGGATGACTCAACATCTAATCATTGAGGAGATACAATGAAACCCTTAGATTATTATTTAGAAACAAAATAGTAGATGGATCTAGAATCAAATAATACATTATCTATTCTATAGAGGATGATAAGTATACCTTTCACCATGTCATTCTCATAACCCACTTTGGTTGTCATGATCTCATGAGATTTCCCTTTGTCTTTGGACATAATATGTTGTTGATTCTAATTATCAAAAACCTTAGGATCCATGAACTAATTAGAAAAATACCAACACTCCTTGTATTTGAATCATTGGACTGTGGGTGATGCATTAGTTGGAACATTTTTTCCTCTTTTTCATTAGATTTCCTATTCATCGCCTTCTTACATTAAATGTTTTTATGACATCATCTTCTATATTTAAAACCTTACAGTTCAATTCAAACACTTCCCTAGATGTTTCGTCCCAAATTTATGGCTCATAGATGGATGGAATTAATTTCGACCACACGATTTATTCAAGTTTTCATGAGAATCGATGTTTATTTTATTATAAAAACCATTTGAATGGTGGGAATCTATTATTACCATTTCTACTTTGAGTGTACATTGAATGATTTATTCGTAGCTACTAAAGTATCTTATAGATAATTGATTTCAAAGACTTGGTTTTAAGTCACCAAAAGTTGATCAATCTTACATTCAGGGTTGATAATTAAATCAATGTCATACCTTGCAAGCCTTGTAAAATTTTCCTCATAGTTACAAATTGGTTCATCATTATTATGCTTGAAACCAAGTAATTACTTCTCCATATTTATACATAGAATACAAGAAAATTTATTACTGAATAATATACCCTTAAAATCATCACATTCCACGGATTAAATTTATTAATATTTCCAAGTATTCTTAATAAGATTCCACTATTGATCTACTTTACCCTCTAGATGATAAATAACTAGAATAAATTATAAAAGTCATGTGTAATGAAGAACAGAAAATATTTTCTCAATGGTATTGATCCATAACTCAGCCACTAGTGGATCAAAAAATTCACTAAAATAAGGTGGGTTTTTCCCTTATGAAATATTTGATAGTATGTTGTTCCCTCCTTTTATCATTTGAAAACATAGTGTGATTTATAGCTTGAGAAGTATTTTTTAGTACAACAAAAATATTATCCATTCTAGCTCCCATAACATTTGGTTTCTTAGGTGGACAATCATTGAATTTTCTATCACATTCAGTATTAATATTATTCATTTAGGTTATAGACATTGACTAAAACCAAAAATAATTTTTTCAAAAACAATATTCATGGTAGAAAATTATATAATTCTGAAAAATCATTTATATAATGGATAAATTAGGAAAAAGTCTTCTATGAAACCTTGGGTTTAACCGAGGGAATTCATGATCGTTACCGAAGAATTACGATTTTATCCTATACATAGACATATTTCTAGGGTTTTAATAAATAATTTATCACCCTAATATCTAAATATTAACTAATCCTTACTCTGATACCAACTATAATGACCCATACTTTTCAAACATAGAAATATCAAATATATTTAGATGAATGTTAAATATATAATAATATGACCCATCCTAGAACCGTAATGGTTTAGAGTCTTCGGAGAATAGATATAAAATCTTATTATTTTATGAAATATCTTAAACATATCCCATAAATTTCTTTCCTCATATTACTCTTCATAGGTACACCCTACTAAAAATTGTCTTCATAACCATGGGAAAGGAAACAAAAGAAAACAGTGAGCACATATACATAGTAAGGGAAAACATGGGAGATATCAATAAAATATAATATAAAAGAATAGGATAATAATAATGGTATAATATCATGTAAATAACATAAATATTTCACACTAAATATGAATAATATCGTAAACAAGAATTATGGAATAAAATATTAGCTTTTTAAAAGATATTAATAATAAAAATAAGAACCTTTCATAACTCAATAATGAACCATAAGTTCATGTCATAAATGTGTGTGGGGTTATCATAAGTATAAAAACCATTTCGAATATCAAGGTTAATTATAAATACCATCAAATCAGGAATATACACATATTTATCATAGTGGATCAAGCACATCAACATGTTTCCCATAACAGGTCAACAGAAACTTGTTTCTCCTAACGAAACAACCACATTGACTTGTTTACCATAACTATCTCATGAAATATAATACATTACCCAATGAATTTGAGAGAGATATAGGTTCCACCCATCAAATAATTAAAACCGTACATATTTTTTAAATAGGATCATAAACCATTTATGATATGAGAATCCATGAAAGGAAATGAGTTTCATAAAACAAATATCATAGAATAACCCATTGAAATGGTTTTTATAAGCATTTTTCATAATAATAATAATCCATCCAAATAAAGAATAAATATGGTATACTTGGAACATAACCCCCATAAATCATAATTAAAATCATGGGTTTTTTGTTTTGGATGAATAAGGATACCATTAAAAGGATATTAATTTTTTTTTAGGAAAATACCCTTTCAAAATAAAAAAGTTACACATGTAATAAAGAAACCATTTTCTTTGAAAATAACCTCATAAAACTGTAAAGTAATATTTAAATAATATAGTTTCTATGATGTTTTAAAGTTATATTAATTCTATATAGGTTTAAAAAACATTCCTTTCACATTATTTTGTAAAAAGTCAAAAAGTTCCTCATTTGGAATGTTACCATAAATCTCTATGTAAGATATTTTTTAAAATGTAAAACAAGGGTAAATATTTCTTTAAAAATAATAGGATAATATTTAAATAATTATTTTTTTATATATTATATATAGGGAAAGAAAAAAATATTTTCGACAAAAGAGATATTTAAAGTCGATTCTCCTTAAAAACACTATTTTGATATCTCAAATAATTGAAGTGTCGATTATGAAAGGGTAAAAATATAATATAATAAAAAAATTATTTTAATAAAATTAATTGGATTCATGCTAAAGGGATCATATGATTTCCTCAATGGAAATTAAAGTATTAATAATCCCAATTAAAATAATATTTGAACATAAATCTCTTACGTCAAGTCTCACCTTTCATCATTCAGGTTAAAAACTCATGTATAATAAATATGGATTTATTTTAAATTTATTAAATAACTCTATTCATATCTATAATACCATTTATGGTTTACTCATGACATATTATCACCCATTTATTAATAATTTGTTGTTAAAATCACTATTTTAGGTGAAAACTACTTCATTTTCCAAACATGTTTCTTTTCAGCAGTCTCGGTCCTTATAATTTTATCTTATTTCGATCATTTAGAAAACTTTAGTCATGGTATAAACATATTATATATTTATTATATTTTTATTTTTATTCATACAAAAAATTTATTGATATAAAAATGAATTACATCATTCACAGAGATGGTGGGTCGTAGGTACACATAAATGCTGTTTTATTTTTTCAACAGATGGAAGAAAAAAGGTATATAATAATTGAAATTTCTGGGATGATTTGATCATATATATCATATGTATTCATCAAATCCTTCTACATTACTATCCAATTAAAATATAAATGAAAAATTAATCACTCTGCTTTGTGGAGGTGGCAGTCCACACATGCGCATGAACGATGATATCATTTACCAAAAGATTGGATGAAAAGTATATATATGTGATATTATAATTAATAAAAGTATAATTATGTTATAAATACAATAAAAAAGTATTAATCTCATCAAAATACTCATCCATAAAATATGATGAGGTAAAATTAATTGTATTGCTTCGTGGAGACGGTAAGTCGTACGTATGCAGAAGTGATACTTTTACTTCTCATTTGATGGGAAAGATGGTGTATAATGGTGTTTTAATAATCATAATAATATTTTGGAAACATTAGGATAATTAATTTGTAATATTATGATAAATACCATATATTCATATGAGGTAAAGAAGAGTATAAATGAAATTAATCGGTTAAAGAGATTGCCTCTTCTTTAAAATGACTCTTTTAAATCTCCTCTAAAGGGATCAAGGATTGGTCTTTTGGGAAGAAACCAACCTCTAGGATGTGGATATGAAAGTTTATAAGATAAATTTATATATATATTTCTATATATAATACTCAATGTTGTGTAAATAATTGACGGAGTATGTTCCCTTTTATAATTTAGGGGAGGTGAAATGTTGGCATTTCTTAAATAATAAAATTATAATAAATTCATTATCAATAAATATGCCCCAAAATGCACATTTATTCAAAGATAAGGTAATATGAGGTTGAAATACCAAAAACCAATATAATTTAGAAAATTTTTGGTGTAATTTTAAACCTTATCAAATTGATTAACCATTATATAACCAATTTTAATTTTAAATACACTAACAACATTTTCAATATTAAAGGTTTATAATTTTTACTTATATGGTCATAATTGTACAATAAATGGTCAATTTATAAAATTTTAAACCACATTTTATCTACATGGTATTATTTTAATATTTTATGATTTTTAAATAATTTAATAAAATATTATTTTGGGGAAATATCATTGTTGTAAATTTGGACACTAATTATTTACATTAACTTTAAATACATCAATAAAATAGGGGAATTTTAATATAATGATATAAGAACTCCCTATGTAAATACCCGTAAATTTCAAGGAATATTTTTTCTTAAATTATTATGGATTTTACGAGTACGTAGTTTCTGACGGCACCTGATTCGGAGGCCCGGTGTGCCCAGAATCCATTTTTGAAGTTTAGCTCGGGTACGTTCAGTGAACGAACGAGCTGGGTTTTCTATCTTTTGAACCGGTGCTCAGAATTGAAATCCGAGGGCACCAGTGGAACTGCAGTGATGAAAATTGATTGAGAGGACATTTACCAAAGACACGTCTGCTCGAGAGGAGTTGTTAAAAATGTGGATTAAGTGAAAAGTAAAATAAAAATTTGTTACAATTTTATTTCTTTTTCTAAAGTGGTTTTAATCTACATGGGTAAGTTAAGATGGGACCCACTAAAATCCTAACTACCCATGTGAGGATAAATGTGGGGTGGGTCCCACACGAGCCCCAACCCTTCACATTCCCTTAAACCCATTAAACCACCCATTTAAACTCCTTGTATTTAATTGGGTGACTTATCCACTCCCACATTAATTCATGACAAAACACACTAAATTAATTGATTAAACCTCTTCAATTCATTTAACTAAGTGTTTGAATTTTAAATTTTGAATACATGGGAAAATAATAAAATAAGGGGAGACCTTATTTTATTTGGTTAGTTTTGTTATGTGAGGGAATTTGGGAGAGAGCTCTATTCTCTTTTGAACAACTTCATCTTCAACGAAGATCGCAAACTCTCAGACAAAGAACGTCGAGTCGGTGGCCCAATTTCTTCATCTTCTTCTTCCTCCGCGACAAGGGAGGAGACACTGACGACGACGAAAATGATTCCATCGTCTGCGACGCTTGATAACCGCGGACATCCTTCGAGGTAGGGCTTATCTTCGTTCAAAGTTTTATTTATCGACCTTCGTTGATTAAATATTTGGCTGCTTGATATCATCATAACGTGAGGATATCGGACCGAAAAAACATGGCTGATCCTCCTACCATTATCATGTTAATATTCGTTGATCATTGTGGCGAAGGCGGTGTCGTGCTGTTGCACCGAGCAGGAACGAAGAGGACCACGAACGGAGCGGGCCGTGGAGATTGTGCGTGGTGCCGTCGTGCCGCGCCAGTGAGGCCGAAGGAGGCCACGGCCAGGAGAGGCCCATGGCGGTGGGGTGGGGTGCTGTCATGCCGCACTGTTCTAATAGGAGCCGCGACGGTCATTAATGGGGCGTCCGGCAGAGCCGGCCGCCGGCGCTCCAGGAGGCTGGCCCCCCACGGTGGCTCAGTCGGCCGGCCATAAAGGCCGTCCGTTTTTTCATAAAACCGGGGGGTCGTAACCCCCCGACCCTCAATTAGGATGGTCCCCACTGGGGGCCTCTGTTTAGGAAACAAGGGGGCATCGCCCCCTTCACACCCCGCTCGACCGAAAGCTGAGCCGCTGCCGTCTTCCGAGCCGGGCCACAGGCCTTGCCGGACTGGGGCCCCCATGCCGGGCCGGGCCGCGCCCAATCGGGCTGGACCAGGACCTGGTTTCGGTCGACCCAGTTCCGGCCGACTCAGTGGGTATCTGGATGGGTCGGACCAGGCCCAAACTCCCTATTTTCGGACCAGGTTCGTTAAAACGCCCATATATTGGGCTACAGACCTCAGATCGATGCACCATCAGTTTCATAGGGATCATTGGATCAAGACGGTCGTTGCGGTATATTACAGTCAAGGTTTCGGAAAAGTTTGTTTATGGACAGGTTGGTTTGAACCCGAAACCAACCGGGCCCTTGGAGAGGAAACGCTTATAAATTAATGACCTGACGTCTGAATGATGTGCCATCAATCACGTTGAATTTCTATTGGTGAGAGTTTTTTTTGTTTACGCCACCTGAGGTTTGGATTCAGATGGAGTACGTTCAAGTTGGTTTTAGCTTAGAAACCAACCGGGCCCCTAGGATGGAAAAGCCAATAACTCTCAGACCGGGCGTCCTATTGATGCATTGTCTATCCCATTGAGTTCCTATTGACAAGAGATAACATTGTGATACATCAACTCTAAACTTCATGATAGTTGATGTATCAACACCTTGGCTCGTGGAGTGGACCCTCCTGGAATCGAGCGTGCTGTGTGCGGGAATCCTAGAGCAGGCTGCGACTGCGACGATGATGGTGACTGTACATGGATCCTACGTGGGTTCGACAGTGATGGCGAATGTACTTGGATTCTATGTGGGTTCGACAGCGAGGATGACTGTACTTGGATCCTTAGTGGGTTTGACAGCGATGACGACTGTACTAGGATCCTACGTGGGTTCAGTAGTGATGGTTACAGTACTTGGATTCTAAATGGGTTCGGCAGCGACGACTTCGGTACTTGGATCGTACGTGGGTTCAGAATAGGAGAGGATTTAGAGGCTACATCTAATCATCTCCACCCCTCATCGTGAGTAGTATTCTTGTGTTATATTAGTCTTGACTTTCAATCATTATCATAGATATGATTGACTTGCTTTCCTATGTGGAATGTGTTGTGCTTTCCGGTGTGTAATGGTTTGTACATGGGATTGTGAGTTAGAGCCGAACTAGAATTGATGTCTTAGGTATATGTATGGGAATATACCTAAGTAGAGTTGGTTGATACATCGTGATTGTATCTTTCCTTTTTGGTTTATCCTTTGTGGATTCTGGGAGGCCTTCGGGGGCCTCGAGGTCCGTACTGAGTATCATATACTCACCCCTGCATGGGCTATGACCACACTATGTTGTGTTGGTTGCAGATGACGGACATCGTTGAGCATGGTTGAGGCTTGTGGAGTGGAACGATATCCGGAGGTGGACTATCAGGCCGGACATAGACGGAGCGGACGACCGGACCCGAGGAGATGAGGAGACCATCTGTACCCACCCTTCAGGTGGGATAACAGGAGGAAAACTCAGTGTTTTCTGATTTACTTTACTACTATTGTACTATCTTTTCAGTTGTACTGTACTTTCAGTTGGGTTTGTATTCTGGCCCATTTACTTTTCAGCACTTACTGTTGTACTTAGTTTACTTAGTGTTTACTACATCTTGCGTACTCTGTTGTGTTTCTTTACTTATATAAAATAAATGTCTTCGCATTTTTCGGGATATACGCCTTCGGTGCAAGTCTCCAGCCCCTGGCCTATGGATGGCGGGCTTGGAGTAGTCATGGAATGGGCTCCGAGGACGGGTCGTGACAAATTGGTATCAGAGGAGTCAGTTCTACCGCAGAACTCGGGACTCTGATAATTTCTTCTATGTGAAGAAACAATGTTTAAAGTATTGAGTGTGGTTATCAGTCCAGGGAGTCCAGTGTTGGTGTGGAAGCCGAAGTATCCATACACCAGGACCCGGACAACTGATGTCCGACTGAGTGCATGAAAACATTGATTTCATGTGTGTTTCAAAAGTTTTCTTTGTGATTAATTTATGTCAACTCACCAGTATACTGTATTAACTGTGGATCCCCTGTTTCTTTTCAGGATGGCCCCACGATGGCAGCCATCTAGGGTTCCGATCTTTGTGTGAGATGGAAGCCCACCGAATGACGAGGCCTCAGTGCAGGGCCCCATTACAGCGGAGGCACCTGCGGTACCTCTACCTGTCGATCCACTGATACTACCAGCCCCAGCAGCGGAGAGTGCACGTCGCCTGAGTGCACTGCACGGGTTTTAGCATCAGAGGCCGCCCAAGTTCCGTATAGAGATGGACCCTCAGGCATCATAGGATTGGCTGGAGGCTGTTGTTCAAGTCTTCAAATTGGTATGGACACCATCAGATCTTATGGTGAACCTTGTGGAGAGTCTCCTGCAAACGACATCAGGTAGATGGTGGATCCTAATGCTCTAGGTGCACGAAGAGGTATCACTGCTTTGGATGAACTTTGAGAGCCTCTTCTGATTGGAGTTCTTTCCAGACACCCTTCAGGTGGTGCGCATTCAGGAGTTACTATAGATGTGGCAGGGTAGCATGCTAGTAGCCCAGTACTCGGCAAGGTTTACCGACCTCTCGCGCTACTCCACAAACATGGTACAAGACCCATTATTCCGGGCCCAGACCTTCGAGCAAGGACTGAGGCATGAGATCAGGGATTCAATTATCTACCTTATCATACTGATGCAGGCAGTAGTACTAGAGGGATCCCTTCTTATGGAGAGATTTTTTACTGAGCCTTCACCAGCAGCGAGACCTACCGCAGGGCGGCATGTAGCAGAGTCTTCTTTAGCCGATAGTGGACAGATGTCGCAGAGGTCCAAGCGGACTAGACCAGTAGGTGGACGACCTCAGGATACTGGTTTGGAGGTGTGGGGAACACGCAGCAGAGCTAGTCATACGAGAGGCAGAGAGTTATATTTATGCGGCGGGCTGGGCCACTTGGCTCGTGACAGCCTGACCCGCCATGTAGAGGAGCAACAAACTGTTGAAGGACCACCCAGGTAGAGGTAGAGGTTCAACCGTGGAGGTCCTCATGGAGCAGGTGTATGAGGCAGTGGAGCTGGCCGAGTAGCAGGTGGTGGATGATGCTTCAGGGCTCTACAACCACCACCACCTGGAGGTCCACCCCGACCACAGGGAGCTAGCGGATAGAGGTAGGCTCAGCTTTAGGCAGTGGAGGCCTACGACCACGTCACACCTGAGATGATTTGAGGTACTATTTTTGTCTAATCCACCCTTTCTGTAGTTCATATAGACACAGGAGTGAGTAATTTTTTCATTTCCACTGCTCTTATTCGGAACTCAGATATTCCGACGGAGCCGTTGGCTTGATCCTTACAGCTAAAGACTCCTACGGGAGTAGACTCGATGATTACGCACTGGTTCTGGCAGTGTGATCATACACTAGGATGCGATAGATTAGGCTAGGATCTTCTTGTAGCGGCGTCGAGGCCTTACGACATCATCTTGGGCATGGATTGGTTATCTACGGTCCATACTCAGATCAGATGTATTAGGCGCAAGGTGCGGTGTGTCCGCACTGATGGGAGTAGGTTCACCTTCACTGGTGAGAGGGGAGCCTTTGCAGCGCAGTATAGACTCACACAGAGGAGAGGATAGTAGATCACTCATCAGTTGGCTAGTATCATCCTGGGAGCAGTTGATGTGAGGAGTCCGAGTTTTCCTATTGTGGTGGATCAGAATGCAGACGTTTTTCTTGACGACGTTACAGGAATACCTTCTCGCAGAGAGGTAGAATTCTATATTGACCTATACCCGAGGAATACCCCGATATCTACTCCAGCATATTGGATCGCTCCCGATGAGCTTCGAGAGCTGCGGGTACAACTGGAGGACATGTAGGGCAAGGGATTCATTCGACCCAGTGTTTCACCCTGGGCTTCCCCGATTTTGTTCGCCAAGAAGGCGGACAGGTGCTTGCGACTCTGTGTCGACTACCGTCGCCTGAACTAGGTAACCATGAAGAAAAAGTATCCACTTACAAGGATAGGTTATCTCTTCCATCAGCTCAAGGTAGCACACTGGTTCTCGAAGATAGACCTCACGTCATGCTATCATCAGCTCAGAGTTCGAGATGAGGATGTGCAGAAGATGGCCTTCAAGTGTCGGTATAGACACTATGAGATCTTGGTTATGCCTTTTGGCATAACCAATTCTCCAGTAGAGTTCATGTGTCTCATGAACAGGATCTTATAGTGTTACCTCGATCGATTTTTCGTAGTCTTCATCGACGACATATTGATTTACTCGACTACTGAGGAGGAGCACGCCTACCACTTGAAGTTTGTACTGGATACACTCTGAGAGCACCAGCTTTATGGTAAGCTATCGAAGTGTCAGTTCTAGATCCGAGAGGTCCACTTCTTGGGGCATATCATCTCTATGGTGGGAGTTGTGGTGGATCATATGAAGATCGAGGCATTACTAGATTGGGAATCACCCAGGAGCGTGATGGAGATACAGAGTTTCCTAGGTCTTGCTGGGTACTATCCGAGATTTGTGCCTGGCTTCTCCCGAGTTGCAGCACCACTTCTATCCTTAATGAAGAAGGGGAAACCCTTCATGTGGTCAGATAGCTGTCAGCAGAGCTTCCAAAAGATGAGACAGAGATTGACTAGTGCACCGATCTTGAGGCTACCAGAGGAGGGAGTAGGGTACATAGTTTACTACGATTCATCAGGGACCGGACTCGGGTGTGTCCTGATGTAGGAGCAGGAAGTGATCGCTTATGGTTCACAACAGTTGAGACAACACGAGAAGAACTGTTCTACCCATGAACTAGAGTTAGTATTAGTGGTATTCACCTTGAAGATGTGGCGGCACTATCTAATGGGAGAGCTCTTTACAGTCTACTCTAACCACCAGAGTCTCAGGTACATCTTATCGAAGAAGGACCTGAACCTGAGACAGTGGCGATGGCTCGAGTTCCTCCAGGACAATGACTTTTATATAGTCTATACTGCTGGGAAGGGGAACGTAGTAGCTGATGCTCTCAGCAGAAGGTCAGACATTCAGCTACTTGGAGAGGTGACAGAGCAGCTAGCCACGTTGCAGATATCCTTCATGGATAGAGATGGAGCATCCATTCTATAGTAACTCACAGTCACTCCTCCCCTACTTTAGCGGGTCAGAGAAGCACAATGTGGGGACGTTGACTGTGAGACTCGACGTGCACATATATCCTCAGGACAAGCACCTGATGGATTTTCTGTAGGAGGCGAGCACATCATTCTCTACAGGGGACGTACCATGGTACCAGATGCATTACGGGAGGAGGTGTTGAGGGAGTTTCACACTTCCCCTCTAGTGGTACATCCTAGAGTAGCCAAGATGTACCAGGACCTCAAACAACAGCACCGGTGGCCGGGTATGAAGAAGGTTGTGGTAGAGTTCGTTTCACGATGCCTCACCCGCCAGCTAGTGAAGGTGGAGCACCAGGTACCGGCAGGCTTGGTACAGTCCTTAGAGGTCCCAGAGTGTAAGTGGGAACAAATATCTATGGATTTCATGATGGGACTTCCTCATACTTCGAGAGGAAACGACTCCATCTAGGTTATTGTCGACCGAATCACCAAGTCGGTCCACTTCTTACCTATCACAGAGAAGGGCTTAGTGGAGAGCGTGGGGCGCCTCTACGTTCAGGAGATCGTACGACTCATGGTGTGCCATCTTCTATCATCTCTGATCAACATGCTCTCTTTACTTCCCAGATTTTGAAGGGGTTGCAGGAGGCATTTGGGATGCAACTACGCATGAGCACCATATTTTAGCCATAGACAGATGACCATATAGAGAGGACCATTCTGACACTCGAGGACATGCTCCGTGCATGTGTCCTTGACATTGGTCATAGCTGGGAGGATCATCTACCTTTGGTGGAGTTTACATACAACAACAGATACCACTCCACCATCGGGATGGCACCATATGAGGAATTGTATGGCCCACCTTGCAGATCACCTCTGTGCTGGACAGACCCTAAGGATTCAGCACTTGTAGGACCAGAGATGGTCCAGGCCATGATAGAGAAGGTGCAGATCATCCAGGAGTGGATGACGATTGCAGAGAGCCGACAGAAGTCCTATGCTGATTGGAGGTGGAGACCACTAGAGTTTGAGTATGGATACCACATTTTCTTACAGGTCTCACCTCGATGTGGGTTACAGAGATTTGGCTGGGGCGGCAAGTTATCTCTGCACTTCATCGGACCATTCGAGGTTCTCAGAAAGATTGGCGAGGTGGAATATCGCCTGGCTCTTCCACCTCAGTTGCACCAGGTGCAAGACTTCTTCCATGTATCCCAGCTGAGGAGATACGTGCATGACTCGACGCATATCATTGACCATGGGGAACTGGACATCGATGATGGGGAGACATTTGCGGAGGTTCCGGTAGAGATCGAGGATGGATAGGAGCGGGTCCTACGTGGACGATCGATTCCTCTAGTGCGCATCAGGTGGCAGCACGGGAACCTTTAGGAGAACACGTGGGAGATGGAGGATCAGATGCATGCATAGTACCCTCATTTATGTCCCTAGTTTATGATGTATCTATATGGGGACGTAAAGCCCTGAGGTGGGAGTAATGTAAAGACATGAAAATTTCAAGGAAAATTTTTCCTAATTTTTTTGGGATTTTATGAGTACGTAGTTTCGGACAGCACATGATTCCGAGGCCCGGTGTGCCCGGAGTCAATTTTTGAAGTTTAGCTCGGGTACGTTCAGTGAACGAACGAGCGGTTTTTTCTATCTTTTGAACTGGTGCTCGGAATTGAAATCTGAGGTCACCGATGGAACTGCAGCGCTGGTAATTTCTTAAGAGGACCTTTACCGAAGATACGTCTGCTCGGGAGGATTTTTTAAAAAATGTGGATTAAATGAAAATTAAAATAAAATAGGGTTACAATTTAATTTCTTTTTCTAAAGTGGTTTTAATATATATGGGTAAGTTAGGATGGGACCCACTAACATCCTCACTACCCATGTGAGGATAAATGTGGGGTGGGGCCCGCACGATCCCCAACCCTTCACATTCCCTTAAACCCCTTAAACCCCCCCCCCTTCTAAATTCCTTGTATTTAATTGGGTGACTTCTCCTCTCCCACTTTAAATCATGACAACACACACTAAATTAATTGATTAAACCTTCTCAATTAATTTCACTAAGTGTTTCAAATTTAAAGTTTTAATACATGGAAAAATAATAAAATAAGGGGATACCTTATTTTATTTGGTTAGTTTTGTTGTGTGAGGGAATTTGGGAGAGAGATCTATTCTCTTTTGATGAACTTCATCTTCAATAAAGAACTTCAACTCTCCGACAAAGAAGGTTGACCCGACGGCCCGATTTCTTCATCGTCTTCTTCCTCCGCGACAAGGGAGGCGACACCGATGATGATGGAAACGATGCCATCATCTGCGATGCTTGACAACTGCGGACTTCTTTCAAGGTAGGGATTATCATTGTTCAAAGTTTTATTTATCGACCTTCATTGATTAAATACTTGGCCGCTTGATATCATCATAACGGGAGGAGATCAGACAGCACAAACACGGTCGATCCTCCTCCCCTTATCTTGTTAATCATAGTTGATCATTATGGCAAAGGCAACGCAGTGTCGTTGAACCACCCAGGAACAAAGAGGACAGCGGCCGGAGCAGGTCACGGCGAAGGTGTGCGACATCGTCACGCCAGCCCGGTGAGGCTGAAGGAGGCCGCAACCAGCGCCGCACCTATCAGATAGGATCCGCAGCCTAAGGTCGCGACGGTCATCAAAGGGGCGGCCGATAGAGCCGGCCGCTGGCGCTCCAGCATGCGGGACCCCCGCGGGTCCCACGACCGCTCAACCGGTTGGCTATAAAGGTCGGACGTATTTTCAAAAAAACCGGGGGGTCATAACCCCCCGACCCTCAATTTGGGCGGACCCCCCCAAGGGCCGCTGTTTCAGAAACAAGAGGTAACACCCCCTTCGCACCCCGCTCGGCCGAAAGCCGAGCCGTGGTCATCTTCTGAGCCGGGCCGCAGGCCATGCGGGCCGGGCCAGGCCGCCTGCGCTGGGATAGGCCACGCCAGCCGGGCCAGGCCGCACCCAATCGGGCCAGACCCGGACCCGGGTTGGGTCGACCCAGTTCGGACCAACCCAGGGGGTATTGGGCCGGGTCGGACCGGGCCCAGACCACTTATTTTCGGACTAGGTTCGTTAAAACGCCCACATCTTGGGCTACGGACCTCCGATCGATGCACCATCAGTTTCATTGGAATCCTTGGATCGATATGGTCATTTCGGTATATTACACTCAAGGTTAGGTGAAGTTTGTGTATGGATGGGTTTGTTCGAACCCAAAACTAATCGGGAACTTGGAGCGGAAACACTTATAACATAATGACCGGACGTCCGAATGATGTGCCGTAAATCACATTGAAATCCTCTTAGTGAGACTGTTCTATTGGATTACTTCACTTGAGGTTTGGACACAAATGTAGTACGGTCGGGTTGATTTTATCTTAGAAACCAACCGGGCCCCTGGGACGGAAAAGCCAATAACTCTCAGACTGGGCGTCCGATCGACGCACCATCTATCGCAATGAGTTCCTATTGAGGAGACGGAACATTGTGATACATCAAATATGGACTTCGTGATAGTTGATGTATGAACCCCTTGGCTCATGGAGCGGACACTCCTGGAATCAAGCTTACTGTGTGTGGGAATCCTAGAGCTGGCTGCGACTGCAATGACGATGGCGACTATACTTGGATCCTATGTGGGTTCAACAGCGAGGATGACTGTACATGGATCCTCAATGGGTTCGGCAGCGATGACGACTGTACTAGGATCTTATGTGGGTTCGACAGAGATAGTTACAATACTTGGATCCTACGTGGGTTTGGCAGCGATGACTTTTGTACTAGAATCCTACGTGGGTTCGGCAAAGGAGATGATTCATAGGGTACATCTAATCATCTCCACCCCTCTTCATGAGTAGTATTCCTCTATGAGATGATTCTTGAATTTCAATCATTATCATCGATATGATTGACCTGATTTTCTGTGTGGATTGGGTTGTGCATTCCTATGTGGACTGGGTTGTACTTGGGCTCGGGAGTTGGAGTCTAACTAGAATTGATGACTTAGGTGTATGTATTGGCATATACCTAAGTAGAGTTGGTTGATACTACGTGATGGTATCATTCCTTTGTGGTTTATCATTTTTGGATTCTGGGAGGCCTTCAGGGGTCTTGGGGTCCATACTAAGTATCATATACTCACCCCTGCACTTTCTATGTCTGCACTACATTGTGTTGGTTACAGACGACGGACAACACTGAGCATGGTTGAGTCTTGTAAAGCGGAATGATATCCGGAGGTGGACTAACAGGAAGGATGTACACGGAGCAGACGGCCGGACCCGAGGAGGTGAGGAGACCATCTGTACCCACCCTTCAGGTGGGATATCCGGAGGACGACTCAGTGGTTGCTGATTTACTTTACGACTGCTGTACTTTCTTTTCAGTTGTACTGTACTTTCAGTTGGGTCTGTATTCTGGCCCATTTACTATTCAGCACTTACTTTTGTACTCAGTTTACTTAGTGTTTACAACATCTTGCGTACTCTTTTGTGTTTCTTTACTTATATAAAGGCAATGCCTTCCCATTTATCGGGATTTACGCATTTGGTTCTAGTCGCCAGCCCCTGGCCTATGGAAGGCGGGCTTGGGGTAGTCATGGCACGGGCCCCAAGGACAGGTTGTGACACCTTAATATTTATTATATATCTATAAAGTTTTTTTTCATATTAAATCATTCAAATTTTAACACATATAATATTTTTAATATCATTTATTCTATTTTTTATTTGGAGAAATATCATATCAGTGTTGCATAAGAAACTAATGTCATTATATAATTACTAAAAATTAAATATAAATATCTATATAGAAAAATAGTTTTATTAATATAAAAATAAATTTCAGATATATTCATAACGTACTTTGGCCCTATGTGGAAACATAAGGCATATTAAAAACAAAGAGAGTGGAATTTTGTAACTTTCTTTGATTTAAATAATATATAATGAATTTTCATTTAAAAGTGTTCATTAATCTAATTAATTTTAAAACTAATGTGATAAGTCTATAAATACATGAATCTAATAAAAATTATGATAAAAAATAATGGCCTTATCACTTATTTTTAATCTATATTAAATCGATTTACTCTTTATTAAAATAGTAAATTTTACCACAGTTACTATTTATATTGACCAAAAATAAAAGGGGCCTAATTTAAAAATTTGATAATACTAATTTAAAATATGTAATTAATTTTATCTAATTAAATATATATAAATATATAAAATTAATTATAATGAAAGTGTGAAAAATGTGAAAAAAAATTCTTTTTAGAAAAAAATACATTTTAAGCATAAAATTGAATTTATTAGTATACTATGATCAGAAAAATATTTATTGAATGGTTATAAAATTTTAATAATTAAATAATATATAAATTTCAATTAAATAATTACCAATATAGGTTAATTTAATTTATTGCTGTAAAATACATTATACACACAAAAACAAATTTTCAGAAAAACCCTCACTTTTATTTCAATTTTTTAAATTATAATCATTTTATAACTAATGAATTCGTTTTATAAATGTTTTGACTATATATTTTTAAAAATTTATTTATTACTATTTATACACATCAATTTGACTCCTATGAGATAGTGGATACATTCTTTATTATTATGTTACCGAGTTTGTCTAAACTCAGTGTTGCATGTAACCTTATCTATCGAATAGATAGAATTATTTAAATAGAAATATTTCTAAAAATATTGGGGTGTTACAAAGATCAACTAAGAGGGTGTTAAATAGGAGGTGTAATAACTTAAAGCTGGTTTTTAAAATAAAAATTTATTTAATTTTTAATGGGTTTCACAGTTTTTTTGAACGGTTTAGTAAACCATGTAAAAAATATGTGAATAGTACTAGAAACATATTTTCAAATTGTTGGTGAGTGTTTCACAGATTTGGAAAACCATTTTCAAACCGCGTGACATAAAAATTTTCCCAAAACCCATAAAATGACACCCCAAACACTAGGGTAGGCCCCCCAATAATCAATGAATGATTTAAAAACGATGTAGTGACATAGTGGGTGTCACAATTCTACCAACCCTGACACTTTATATTCCCAGAAAGTCCACTCCCACAATGTTTTCAATAAATTAATTCAAGGGAAAGGTGAAGATCACCCCAAACTCAAAACTAGAAATATGAGACTCATACAACCCTCTTCCTAGGATATCCCAAACAACCAAATATTTCTTTACCACTGAATCCATAGGGATCTGAATAGTGGATTCATTATGTAATGAAATGGTGGGAAAACCACTTCGATGGTATACCTTGAATTTGGAAACTCCACCAAATGTATATACCAAAACCCTTATGTTTTTCCTGAGTATCGAGCCATACTAAAGGACCGAACAACAACACCACCTTAGGAATAACTAACACCACATTCATAAGAAATAACGATATGTACCAACCAACACACTCAAGTTTGATTAATATTTTTTAAAAAAATTCAAAGGATTTACATTTATTTTTAATATAAATACCCATGAAATTCAATGTTCTATTCAAAAGTATGTTTTTATAAATAAAGAATTAAAATTTATTTAAATTAATTAATATTGATTTAGTTTTTGTATTTAGAAATTATTTTATTAATTATGGATTGGTATTTTGTGTAGTAGATTTAAATTCATTAGTATCTTTTTATCTTTTTTTCTTTTTAGTAATTTAACAAAAAGATAGGCCAAGCTCATACAATCTTTAAACTAGGGTAAATGGACCACTTATCCAACCCAAAAAGGGTGTCCATTCATGAATCCCACTAGGAATACCCACTAGAGAAAGAATATTATGGGGGAATCAAGCCCAGGAAGTGGCCCATAGGGAGTCACGATTGTGGGTAGTGTATCAACATCTAAGTCCCACGTGGGCCATACAGTACATGAAAATAATGTGTGTGCATGTGTTTTTTGGGAGCCTATCCCCACCACTGGAATCTAATACAGGTACCACACTATTAGGTTTATAAAATATCATTCCACCACTATTTCGTTGACAAGTCCCATGGGTTAGTATTTTTAAATAAGGTTGGAGTCGAAACCTCATTTATTATTAAAGTAAAGAAAATACCTCTTTTAACTTGGTAGAGGGAGACCCATTACATAGCCCGAAGGCCTAGTTGTAATTTAGCCTATTACATGGCCCGTAGGCCCATTCTATGAATAGTACTGATACAATACCTGTGTTGTTATATCACTGCATAGTACCCGCCGCTGCTGCAGTACCCTGTCATCGCTATAGTAATCTTCCACCGCTATAGTGCCCGCCTTTGCCACAATACACTATAGTACTACTACATTACCTGTTCCTAATGTGTTTTGAACCCCTTTGGGTTAGTGTTCATCATTCAATTAGGATGATGTCATGTGGTTTGACCGCTCCTCACTTAGATTTAGACACAAAGAATCACCGTTCTTCATTGTCACCACCTTCTCCCATGACATCGACAACCACTAAGTTATAGTAAAACCACCATGGAAGTCATTGGAGAGATCGAGCTCAAGCTCGATCTCCACTTTCACCACTCGTGGTCACTATAGGTCACCTCCTAGACCCTAGACGACCACTACCAACCCTCTTTCTGCATTCTAAAGCCATGAAACACCAAATTGAGCTCCCTCCAGACACTGTAATGGTTAGAGGTTTTGGAGGAGTTATAATGTACTACTTATATTCTTTTTAACCATTTCTATGTCCACAGGAATTCTATGAAACCCTTGAAGAGACCAACCCCATGGATTTTAGTCCCCACTCAAAAACTCAATCACCAACAATATTCAAGTGTTTCCCAGTTCAAAAAAAGTGGGTCTCAATATAGATTCTAGAAAACTATATGTAGATATTTAGGGAGCATTGAAATAATTAAAATCATAAGGCTTTACCTACCTCTATGAAAGGAGGGGTACACACACTTTCTATAGGGTTTGACCACCAGCGATGGCTAAGAATCCACTGCAAGGATATGAAAATACATGTTCTTTAATTTTTCTTGTTTTGTTTTTATTTAGTTTTTATTTTATTTAAAATGTAATTTCAATTTAGTTAACCTAATAAAATAACTACATTTTAATTCAAGTGAAATCCACCATTTTTCTTCTTCTTCTTTTTCTTTTAATTTCATTATTAAATATTTCATTATTTTAATTTATTTTCTTTTAATTTTTTATTTAATTCTATTCTATTATATCTCTCTAATATTATTTTTGTTATATTTTTATTTTTTTATTATATTCTCTCTTTCTACAAAAGTGATATATTACCCTTGAAAATTTGGTGCTAGCCTGAGGCTTAGCTTGGGGGAGGTCAAGGTGTTCTTTAATTATTTCTTAAATATTATTTTATGTTTGTGATAGATATGAGAATCATGTATGGTTGTGGATATTTTCCCTCATTACATGAAACTCAAATCTATTTATATTCTTTTATTTTATTTTGTTTTCCTTTATTCATTTGATTAGTTCTTCACACAATGAAGTTCAATGGATGAAATGACATATGATGGATCCGAGTCATTGAAGATGTCACACACTCAATTAAGGTATTCCATCAACCTATATTATAATAGGATGTGGAATTTATATTATTTAAGTAATTTAAGATTTCAAAACACTAAATAAAAGTATTTTGATTCATGCATGAAATATCAAAGAAGAATTGACAAACTTAATTTGAAAAAATAAAGGAGAATAATGATAGAATACCAAACCAAAATTAAGACCAAGTTCATTCTTCCTAATCACATTATATTTAGAATTTAATGTTATTATATGTTTAAATATCCATTTTTCCTGTCTTTTAATTATTTTATAAATTAAACAAAACCCAAATTTGTAAATGTTTTCATAAAATAATAAAAACCAAAAAAAATTATTCCATGTGAATTAGATTAAGTGAGTTAACAATCTGAGAATCTCCTCAAGTGAGACAACCCTAATCATCCATTGCGCTACATTAGAATAATAAATTTGATTTCATCCGTGCCCTATAACAGAAAGGCATCACCAAACAAAAAGAACTCAAAAGGAACTCACCTAGGATGAGGAGAGTACACATAGATTGACTAAATGTATCCCCACCATTTTGAATTAATATAATATGGTGAAACATCAACTAGCCAGATCTAAAAAATAAACATATCATGCCACCATTGAGTGAATAACCAAATAAATTTTCTGAAAATCTCACAAGATTTTGAATACTCGAGAACATACAATGATTCAATAGATTAAAATTATCCACTCAAATAAGAGAAAACATTCAATGTATAAACATGCCTTGATAATGAATGAAACAACTTTTTCTTAGGTCAGGAGACTGAATAAAGGATAACATGGTTCCCAAAATGAGGAATACCTACCCATGGTAATTCAAAAATTAAATTTCATCTTAGTATCTCTCATGTTCTACCTAGAATCCAAATCATATCCCCAACATTCCATCCCTCACCTAGTGTATCTCCATTTCATTCATTAAACAACTCTTAAACCACGATCAACACCATGAACATCAAAAACAATCCTAGAAGGAATGAGGCATGAACAAACAAAGATAAGAGCACAAGAAAAGAGAAAAATGGTCCATTGTAACAAAATGAAAAAGGTTTGAAAAGTAAATGGAACAAATTCCAAAAAATAGAGATTTTTAAAATAGAACATCCTTAAAATCAGAAAATAGCTTCTGACACTCCAAATGGAAACAAAATAGTAGATCACAACTCGGATCTAAGATGAGTATGTGGATTCTTATTATGTTGTTTTGTAGGCTTGAAAACATCTATAATTGACTGAGATGACCCCAATGATTATCGGTCCTTAGAGACCTCGGAAAAGAAGGAAAATCATGCTTAAACATCCCAAACTGATAGAACACAACTGAATTTTAGGCCTTGCCAATGAGAACACAATTTCCAACAACATAAGGAGCCATAGCATCACTTGTTGTAGGTTTACCAAAAAAAAACTTCTTAAACAATTGCATTGAACACAACTTCATTGAAAGTAGTCAAAATCGACTGAAAAACCTAGAACTAAGATATTTATGAAGGCCCTGGGAAAATAATCATGTCTTCTTTGAATAATTAGTGGCCACCTTAGGAGAGAAATGATCTAGTGCAGTGAAAAATTCCACATAATATTTCACTAAGTGATCTTCCTAAATTACAATAATGAATTTCAATGCCTTAGGTGTTCTCACCTCCAAGGGATAAAATTATTCGATGGAGGAATCCTTGAATCATTATTAAGACAACATTTCAAATTGTTGGGAATAGACAGTGTGTCTCCACCAATCCGAGCCCAAACCTTCAAAAAAAGAGTGGTAAACCACACCCTAGAAAAACATAGAGTTCCTAGTGAATCAAATATCTCTTAGGCATTATCTAGTCACTCTATCACCCCATAGGACCCTATATCAATACTAAAAACTAGTGGATTATGATTCAAAAACTCTTTCATGTGATCCAAAATCTATGAAGAACAATGCCCCATAACTCTATCCTAATTTTGGGTATATTCTGAGATAGGTAAGGCTTCTTCTGAATTAATGGTAGTACAACTGGAATGATTCCCTTCTAGACTTACTAACTCCTTGACAAGGGTCACATTCAAAAACATCACAAGAACACAACATATCATCTAATCACTACAAATAAAAATGTATGGGATACAAGGCAACAAAATATAATTAAATAAGAATGAAAACACTATATGAATTATTATTTTATAAATTCTTAACATGAAATTATTTCCTTATAAAAATAAAAAACAAGTACAAAACCATAGAATAGTTTAAATCCAATGAAGGAAAGGACTCAATTCTTGAAAACCAATTTTCATTTAAACACCACATGACAAAACATTTCAATAATTTCACCAATTAAATCCCATGAAATTATTTTATTGAAAAACATCACAACACAAAACCATTTCATCCACTAAAATCCTTCATGCTTACGTTAAAGAACCTTTTTACCAAAGTAACTCATGCAACCAAAATAAGGTTTTCAAAACATGATCAAATTCCAAGGCGTTAATAATAAATTTCGAACAAATATTAAAAGATACAAAAATTAATTTAAACATTCAAAAACAATCCCAATAAAAACAAATAGAGGATAAAACCATCAAAGGAGAGAGAAAAAATACCAACATTACCATTTCACTTAATTTTTCTACATGATTGTTTATACCGTGCGCAAACCATGTGAGTAGCACTGGAATTCTTTAGAATAGTTTAAATGGGATAACAATGATTTTAAATACCATGCACCTTAACTTTGGGAGCTCTATATCACCCCTAATTTCACATTGAAACGAGTAATTTTCCCAGGACATCTCTCAGGATCTTCCTCTAATTCAAAGTAACAACACACAACATCAAAATAACTTCAGAAAAAACACCATAAATCCAAAAAAAACCCTAAACACCCATGATAAGTTGATAACCCACATGATGAAGAGATATCCAAGTACTTCCCCATACCTACTACCCAAGAATTGATAGTCCTAACTCTTTTTTACCTTTATCCATGATATAAAAAGATCTACGATGCCATTCTGTAGTGAACTGGTCCGAGATCGCCTCACACATTTCCCGAACTATTTCAACACATAGCTTGAGGTGTATTTCCAATCACCATAGGATAGAGACAAGAACTAGGTTATTAAAAGTGAATTATTGGGAACAATTTAGCCCTTATATAAATCAGGATCAATAATGATTGTAACTCAAAACCCAACAAATGGTCTCCTTACATTGGACAACTGTGACATAATAAACAAGTTAAAATGAATTAAAACATCAAAAATGGTATAAGGATCAAATAAACCGAATATTTTGAAAACAAATTTACAAAAAAGATACCATTTTAACAAATATTTTATATATCTAGAAAAAGGGAAGAAAACTAAACTAAAAGGAACTAGGTGGCCTAAAAATATGATAGAACACGCAAACTGAAACTTAGGATAAACCATGATATGTCTGACTCAAAATTAATCACCATAACCCAAAAAACAACTACTTCATAATAGATAGAGGCAATAAGAACATTTATAGGACATATATAGAGGAAATTAAAAAAACATAAGATACTGCATATCCAATAACAAGAGTATTCTGGGTGTGACCCAAAGGTAGTGGGATACCACCCTGAGCCCACTGAAATTCCAGTTATAATGAAACCAATAATTTTAATTTCAAAATAAAGAATCATAAAATAGTTTTAAATATAAGTTATAAGAAGTAAAAAAAATAAATTATACAACATATTATTTCTCAAAACACAACATTTACAAAACAAACCTCAAAAAGGACTTAGTAAGGAAATGTCATTTCAAAGAAAACCAGCCACTTACCTTTTAAGAATTAATATATTTTCATTTAGAAAAGAATATGTTTATCCTTTTCTTTTGAAAAAAACATTATTTGTAAACAAACCCACTCAACGTTTAAAATACATTTCTAAAGGAATCATATTTCAAGGCTTGAATTTAAAATAAATGTTTATCTCCCCCTTTTAAAAACATTACCACGCACACCCCACACATGGGTATAAACAAGAGAATAAATAATAAAATTCAAATAAAAAAAGTCAAAAAATAACAATAATCCAACAAAGAGTGTCTCACATTAGTGATGTTTACTCATAAACCACCGACAAAAGCACATAAAAAATTGTAACTCATATTCCAACAATAAAAAAACAGCATAAAATCAAGTAAAACCCGTGAGGCAACACTCTAGGAACTAATGGAGCACGTTTCTTGATATGAAATGGTGGAACTAGTTATTAGATGGTTATAGTTGCACAAATCATCACCCGAATAGCTCTCACATGTCTTTTAGCGACAAATCCCCTTGCCAGGTGTTACATATAACTAGGGGTTACTAGATCGGGTATCAAAATCAACTAGTTAGAAAAAATCCCTAAAATCATACTTAGTAACCTAGATTCATCATGTTATGTATAAAATATATGATTAACATATAAATAATGCCATCATGTGACACACACACTACCCCAAGGCACGACATGTAGAGGTCAAGTAAAACACTCACCTTCAACACACCCTTATTAATAATGAACCGTAACCCACACATAGAAATTTGAATCAAAATTCACTTAAAAATATTATGATATCATGAATAAATTGTAGGATCATAAGATTATCTTATATGGTAATACATACAAGTGGGGGGGGGGGGGGGGGGGGTTAATTACAGTTATAAACATAGATTAAAATATTTAAACTAAAAAATCAAAAACCTCTTAATGTAATTTTATTAGACTCGGACTAAAACCAATTATTAGAGTCACAAAATCAGAACTACAAACAATGCAATAAAATCTGAGTAAAAGATCAGAATCTCATTATATCCAATTTAAAAGACAGTTTTTATCTTAATCATAGTAATAACGATAAAAAATAGAAATGAAATTTAAGTAAAATGAATAACTTTCTATTAACATGGACAATGGAATAGTAACTTGTAAAAACAATCAATAAAATAGCAATGTAAAAGTAATAATGACTTATAAGCTATTATAAACAGATTTACCTCTTCTAACCTTCAATGTATGGTAGTAAATAACCTTTCTTAAAGGTATCGACAGTTTTATACTTACTGTCAAGTCTATCATTCTTTACCAAGAAAGTGCTCGATACGATGATCAGAATTGCTCTGTCTTCTAATCTATAAAATCCATTGATATGATGATTTATATCTTTCTTACTATCCTTATAATCCCTCGATCTGATCAATCATGTTCACCATATTCCTATCCCTAGAAGCACTAGATCATAAAAATGATTGGACACAAATGAAAAATCAAACTTTTTTAAGAAAAAAACCATAAAAAGGATTCCTTATAATAAAAAACTCTTTGAAGTATTAAAAAAACGAGGAACAATAATTTCATGCAAAATTATATTTAGAATACTTGTGAGAGAAAATTTATCAGCACCAAACTATTCAAATGAACCTTATTTACAGGATATTATTCGGTGGTTATATTTCCAATTTTTTGTAATGACCTTGGATAACTAGAAATTGACATATCATATGTACATCCTTATCATTTTAAATACAACAATACTTATAAGGGTTAATATGATTTTATCAATACAATAATCAGTTTGATCTTCATGAATTTTGTAAGTGTGAAATACAAGAATAAAGTCTAAATTCTGGTTTGATTATAGATGCTTCCTATTTATTGGACACATACTCTTTCAGATTACCATAATGTATAATAGTATGTTTATATCCGTAATACATTTATAACTTTTTCTATGTATGGTAAAAGATAAGTTTTTTCTATAATAACATACAAAAAAACCTAGGATATAAAATATTATTAAACATGCTTTAATAAAGTGTTTGTGATTTCCAAAACTAAAGGAATGGAAAAGTAAGAAGTAATACTTATACATAGAAAATATCCCCACTTTTGGAAATAATAAACCCCAAAACCTACATGAAAAATAACTTGAAGAACATATAGCCCATGTTCTTTTAATAACTTAATATTATGTGTTATTCTTTGAAATGTAACTTCCCGGTGTTTGTAACTATTCTGAATATGATTTTGAATATGATGGAGAGTATTATAATATTTATTCCTTTTATCCCACTTAGGAATATTTCTCCTCTTAAAGATCTTATTCTCCCCTTTAATAAAATATTCCCCCTTTAGATAAAACAAACTCCCTCTTAATATATCGTTCTCCCCCTTGTTAAAACATTCTGCCTATATAAATATTTCTCCCCCTTTGTGAATTTCATAAATAATGGTAATGATTCTAATTTTTCCCAAAATTTTAGATAAATAAAATATACAAAACAATACTGAACTAACTAATAATTCAAGAATAAAATGAAGGAACATGTAACCAGTCATAATTGGATAAACATTCGATAAAATTGTATTTAGATGAAAATACAATTCATTAAAAATATTAAAATTTATAAAAAAATATTATAAAAAAATACATCAAGAGTATAAAAGAGAAAACTAATTCTTTCTTCATAACATTATTGATGAATGATTTCATATTCTTAATCTCATGTAAGTAATTCTCCATCTTTATAATTATTTATTATTGAGTTAGGTATTGAGTATTTAAACATTTAAATTCCTCATAAAACTCTTTATTCTGATACCCCAACATGATCACTTCAACTTCACATGATAAAAGTATGCTCATATATGGCTATATATCTCAAATATTTTATTTCAAATCATTCATATATTCAGTTCATTCATCGGTGGCATCACTAAACTCTTCAAAAAACATCACCCTATCAGCTATGTTCAGTGATAAAGTGTTGAATGATTTGGATTATTCAATCATAAGTTTATTTATTTCATATCAGTTTTCTCCATGCATTCAAATATCAAAGTTGAATTGGTGAGAGTACTTCATCATTTTATTACAAGATATTTTGAAAGTATATGAATTTTCTTGGAAATTCTTCAATTTAACTTCAGTCTGAATCAATGAATCCATTAAGTCTTTTATAGATTCAAATTTCTCAATGAGACCATTCCTAAAGAAAACATATATCTATTTCCAAACATAGTAAATGAAACATTATCTTTCCCATCATCCTTAACAGACTATACTAAGGTATAGAAATACAAAACTACTTCTAGATAGTAACGGTCAAAATCATTATCAGGCTTCCCAACACATACCAATTCCCATAAATTAAATGAAATGATCTTATTCAGTCTATAATCCCATTAATGATACAACTTCTTTTCAACCATACTCTCCCTAAAGACAAAACACTTATAAAAATATTCCCTGGTCCTCATCAAATCTAGATTTTAAAATAAAAGAACAAATAAAATGGAAAACTTTCAGACTGAGGTCCTTGAAGGGTGCAAAAAGTGTAGAGAGAAAAACTCTAGAGAACTGATGTGTAATAATGGGTGACCCACCCTTATATAAGATATGGAGAGATGATTCATCTTCCATAAGATAACCAATGGTATACATTCAAATCCATTATGATCTGATGGTAAATATTTATCCAAAGAATGTTTTAAAAGATTTTTTTAATCTCTCTTAGTTTTTAATAATTTTATCAGATTGAGGATCATTTCCATTAGTTTGTTTTTAAATTTTTTAAAATAAAATGTTTTTCTAAAACTAAATGTACAAAACACTATCCATAAAATAAAGTAATGAATAAGTGAAAATACTAAAAATAAAATAAGACTAACTTTTAGAGTAGATACTTTCATCAGTACGATTAACTAGTTCATCTTGGTTTTTATAAATAGATAATGATAGTTTTAAAATAAATGCGGGTTATGATATGTAAATTAAAAAATCTAATTATAATTGTTTTAACAAATTTATTATGAAATTTTTTAATACGAAAAAAATTAAGAAAATTTTCAGTCTGAAAAAGTTATATTTTTTTAGAGTCTGATTTTTTTGGAAATTATGAATCCAAAAAGTTCATAATTTTTTCTTTGAGTATGGAAAACTCATTATGATAGAAGTTCTAGAAAAACAATTTTTTTTTAAAAATAAAAATTTAATAAACACTAATGGTTTATGAAAAACCTAAATTATATGAACTCTTCCTATAAAACAAAGTATCATAATGTTAAAAGATGGGTTAACAAGAAGTAGATACGAATGATCACTTAACATTGATCATTCCTATATTTTTTTTAATGTATTCAAATCTATCCCAACGAAGGTGTTTTTTTTAAAATGTTAGCAATTTTTTCTTGCATTTTGATGAATTTGAAAATTATATCTCCTTTATGTGAATGATCCCAAATGAAATTGTGTTTTATATCTATGTTCTTAACACATGAGTGGTGTTCGGGGTTTTTACTTAAATAAATGGAACTTTTATTATCACAAAGCATATTAGTTTTGGTATAACCCATTCTATAGTCTGTGAAGGTGTGTTTCATCCACAACACTTTTTCACTAAAACATCCAACTGTCACATATTTGGATTCAGTAGTGGAAAGTAATAATGAGTGTTATTTCATCCATAAACAAGAAACTATATAATCTCCTAAGAAATTAAAAGTTCCATATATAATTTTCATATCCATTCTACATCCACCAAATTTGGAATACAAAAAACATTTTAGTTCAAAAGAATTTCTAGAAGAATGTTAAAGGCATAAATCCATAATTCCCTTATATTAATGAGAAGTTAGTATTGTAGAGTTTAAATTGGATTATTTGAGATTTTATTGATATCTTGTACATAATAATACAGAAAACATCTTATCTAGATGAATAGTAGTTAAGAAAATTAAATTTCTTATCATACATCTAAAATTTTATTGATCAACTGGTTTCCCAGCCTCATCAATATCTAAATTTTTGGAGGGACCAATGGGAGTACTAATAATTTTAGTATCATCATATCCAAATTTCTTAAGAAGATATTTTATATAATTATATTGAGATATAAAAGGTCAAATGGTTTTTGTAAAATTTAGTAACAAAGAAAATATGTTTACTCACCCATCATACTCATACTCATTTTGAACTCAGACATCATAAGATCTAAAAAGTAATATGTTAAATATTTTTGAGTTGAACCAAATATAATTTCATAAAAAAAAATATGAACAATCATAATATTTTCATTAACTTATTTTATAAAAAGAGTTGGATCCATAGCTCCCATAAAAAATTTATTTTGAAACAAAAATTTAGTTAACTTATCATATTAAGCTCTCAGGGCTTGTTTAAATCCATAATGTTCCTTGGTAAATTTATAAACATGTTCTTGATGTTTTTTATTTTTAAGACTAGGTGTTTTTTTAACATAAACTTCCTCTTGAACAAATCCATTATGAAAATAACACTTCACTTCCATTTAAAATAGTTTTAAATTAAATAATATTGCAAAGGAAATAAGTATTCAAATGGAATCAATTCTTGATACAAATGAATAGGTTTCTTTATAATTCATTATCTCTTATTGATTATATCAGTAGTAATAATTATATCTTTATTTATAACTATTGTTCTATTTTCATCACATTTATTCTGAAAACCATATTTTATTATAATTATAGAAGTTCCTAAAGGTCATTAAATTAAAGTACATACTTTCTTCCTTTCAAACTCATTGATCTCATATTTCATTACCTTAATCCAATCCTCATAACCTAAATCCTCAAGGAGGATTAATATGTTAAAATTTATATAATAAATCTAGATATTCAATTTCATTCCTTAATACACTTCTAGTCCCAACTGACTGATAAACATCACCAATGATACTTTCACTAGGAAGATTACTAAGAAACAACTAACTTTTTGGGTTTTAAGAAGTCTATTATTAAATAATGGGTAGAAAATATTACTAAGGAATAACTTCAAAAACTAATTATTGAGTAATGTTTTTATGAGAAGAACATTATAACAAAGGTTGAAAATCATTTTTTGAAATAACAATTAAAGATGTAGGTTGAGGTTCATTGAAAAAATAATAATCAGTTACATCAAACGAAACATTACTATTTCCTCAATAATATTACAATATTTATAAAAAAACTATATTAGCCTTATAAGTACTGGAATAACATAAAAATATTCCTTTATTGGATTTTGGTTAAAATTTATATAAGTTGTATTTAGTATTCTGGATGAATACTTTGCTGCAAAAAAATGAAGTAAGATATTATTGGTTTTCTTATTATCCACATCTCAAAAAGAGTTTTATTCAGCAAATTTCTAATTAAACCACAATTTATAATATAGAAGGTTGTAATAACCTCTTCATCCTAAAATTTTTAGCCACTAGATATTTACTCAGCATGGTTCTAGTTATTTCTTGAAGAATTATATTTCTTCTTTCAAGTACACCATTTTTCATGGGAATTCTTGGTGCTAAAAAGTTATATTTGGTACCTTTCATACTAAAAAATCTTTCAAAATAATAATTTTTTAATTCTCCACCATGGTCACTATGAATAGTTATAAAGGATAGTTTTTTCTCATTTTTAACTCTAGAAACAAAAAATTTAAAATAACGAAAGGCTTTAGATTTTTTGTGAGAAAAACCCCCTCTGTATCTAGTGTAATCGTCAACTAAGATATATACATAGTATTTTCCAAAAAAAATTACATTTTTTTAGGGCCAAATAATTCCTTGTGCACTAATTGTAAATCCTTATAAGTTGATACATCAGTAATATATTTAAAACTTGACTTATATTTCTTACCATATTGACAAGAATCATAGACTTTAGATGTATCAAACCTAAGTTCCAGTGGATCCTTTATGGTCCTTTCTTAGTCAAATTAGATACGTTTATAAGGTTACAGTGCCCTAAAAGTTTATTCAATAACCTGGAATGATCTTCCATTGAACTATGGAAAGGTAATTCTTTGCACTTATGGTCTTCTATTTTTTGTGTGTAACTATTCTCATACCGATTGGCAGGAAGAATAAATTCATCCTTGGAACTATTAACTAAACATTTATCATTCCTAAAACTCATAAGGTAAGATTATTTATATTATTAAATAATTCTTATAAGGTTGTTCTTATGACATAAAAAATACAAAACATTTGATAAAATACATTTTCCAATAAGAATAATGTGTACTATTCTGATAAGATCTCTTTGAGAATTATCCTCAAAAATTTCATTTCTACCGTTCATCTTGAGTATCGTATTGAAGAAATTTTTATTTTTAGTCATGAAAATAGAACAAAAACTATCCATGTATTGTGGATTTTTGTTTTTGGTACTTTCTTTGTTCCATACAAACAAATAGATTAGTTTTTTTAGAACCCAAAATTTCTTCGGATCGGTAATTTCAGAAAAAAAAATTAGGTAACCACATGTATTTTGAAAAATATGATTTGTTAAAACCAATGTATTGTAATATGTTCATGTAAAATTCTTTCTTCCAATTCCTCCCACTTTGGCACATAGTGCAATATGTTTATCTTTTTGGTATAAAATAATTATTACAAAAAAATATTTTTACTTGTAAAACTCATTCTAGAACAATTACCATGAGGGTTAATTTATTTTTAAATTTTACCAAAAACTTATATACCACTGGAAAAATTGGATAATTTTTTTTCTCAAATTAGATATCTTAGATTTTAGTTTAACAACCAAATTTTTTTCCTCATCAATATTAGTTTTAGTAATCAGTTTAGTTTGTAAAACATTTTCCTCAAAAAAATATAAATCTTTTGAAATGGTATATTGTTTAGAAATGATTTCATTAAGTTATTTAAAAAGATATTATATTTCATTAGTAAAACTAGTTATTCTTGAACCAGACATAGAATTTTTATCTTTATCATTATCAATTTTTAAAAATCTTATAATTTTCATTTTCATGTAATTTTTCAAAATAGAAAAATTCATCATAACTTGGAAGAGTGCTGTCTTTTTCTATGGAATATTCTTCATTAGAAGATGTAAAAATTTTCTCATCAGGATAATTAAAACTTAAATAAAGGTTAATAATAGATTAATCTATATATAAATTTTTCATTATACATTGATTTACTAAGGGTAATTTAGAAAAAAATACTTATGTTCCTCTTTCTAGGAGTTTCATTATCTGAAGAAATTTCAAAAGAATCACCAACACTAGCACTCCATGACTTAGAAGCTTTCAAAAATTTATTTTCCTTATATTTATAATAATTATTGGAATTTATTTATGAATTCTTTTCCTTTATGTATTTCTTTTAAACTTTTTAAAATTTGGTGGGATATGTCTAGCTTTCTTATGTTCAAAGAAAGTGACTTCATAGTCCTTCTTATCACTCCTACCCTTATGAAATTTTTTATACCAGTGTTGAAAATTTTTCTTCCTGACTATCTTGTTCATTTTTATAGCTACATTAGCTAACTCATTCAATAAATATTTTGATGTGCTATAATATGTCTGAAAAATAACATTTCTCTTTCTCTAAGATTTAACAACTTTCTCAGCTGATTGTAATTCATAATATAGTGAAGATGTTATAGAAAAAGAAGCACCCCCATTTTTATTTTTTTATTTAATTATCATCATCTCTTTTAAGTGTACCCTTGTAATATATAATGGTTTCTATTAAATCATCAAAATTAAGATTAGTTAACTTCCTTTAATTATTAACTATTGATCTTTTTGATTCCCACTCATCAAGCATAATATCAATAATCTCTTCAACAAGAATTTCATCATGAATCCATTTTTATCCCTGATATTGTATAATATTAATAATTTTTACGAACCTATCATGAATATTTTCTCTTGGAAAAAAATAAAAGGCTTGATAATATTTTGCAAGAATTTATCTTCTAGTTTCTATTACATATGATGTACCAAAATGAGTAACTTCCAATTTACTCCAGATACTATTTTTAGTTTCACAAGATGAAATATGACTGTAGATATTTCTTATAATGGAACATAATAATGTATTACTCACTTTATAATTCAAATTATATTCCATATTCTTATCATTTTTGATAGGAGAAACATTCTTATTAGGAATCTTGTATTTACCAGCAAGCGTAAAAAAATTATCAACCCTAGTGTTGATCACAAAGGTTTTCATTCTGTCTCTTTAATATTCATAGTCATTACCATAAAACATTGGTGGTATGCTAGGATTAAAATTTTCAAGAGATCCAATATTCATACCTATCATATTAAAAATAATTAAAAATATTTTCTCCAACTACACATTAGTGTAACAATGTTTATAAAAAAACGTTTATAACAAAACTAAAACAACATGCAATAATAAAAAAAGTAAAAAACTGAAAACATATATAAGAAATAGAAACCTACTATGATACAAATTTTAGTATTATAAAATTATATTAGATATATATACTTACAAGAGGGGGGATAATTTTAGTTTAAAAACATATTTTAAAATATTTAATATAAAAAAAGTATAAACCTCTTAAAAAAAGTTTATCAAACTCAAAATCAGTAAGATTATCAGAGTTAAAGAACCCGAACTAGAAAAAGTCTGGATAAATTAGACTAAAAGATATGAAACACAATATATTTGATCTCTCAGAGTGTGTTTATTACTATAAGAGTAATAATTATAAAATAAATATAATATTAATATTAGTAGGATTATAAACTTTCTATTAACAAGCACCATTGAATAGTAACTTGTAAAAACAAGCAATACAATAGCTATGTAAATGTAATAATGAATTAAAATATATTATTAAAATATTTACCTATTTTAACCTTAAGATAAAGGTAGTCAATAACCTTGACTAAATAGATCCATAGTTTTATACTTACTATTAAGTATGTCGTTCCTTATAAGAAAATTCCTCAATGTGATGATCAAAATTGCTCTGTCCTCCTATCCCTATAATGTCTCGAAATAATGATCAGCATCATTCTTCATATCCCTAGAATCTCTTGATCTAATGGATCAAATTCACCATATTTCTATCACTAGAATCCCTCGATTTTAAGAATTATCAGATGTGAATAGAAAATGAAAAGTTTTTATGGAAACAACCCTAACAAGGATTGTCACGACCCGTCCTCGGGCCCGTGTCATGACTACCCCAAGCCCACCTTCAATAGGCCATGGACTGGAGACTATCACCAAAGGCATAAATCCTGATAACTGGGAAGGCATTGCCTTTATAAAAGTAAGAAAACCACACAGAGTACAAGCGGAAGTAAACACTAAGTACAAAAGAAGTGTTGAAAAGTAAAAGGGCCCAGAATAAAAACCCAACTGAAAAGTACAGCTACAACTGAACGGAATTACAACAGAAAAGACAAACAACTGGAAGAATAGAAATAGATCATGGGTCGTCCACCTCAGATCCTACCTGAAGGGTAGGTACATATAGCGCAGCTCCTGGATCGTCCACCATCGATACTACTTGAAGGGTAGGTACAGATAGCGCAGCTCCTGGATCGTTCACCAAGAATCATACCTGAAAGGTAGGTACAGATAGCCTCCAAAACGCTCTCGCCCGTCAACCTCCTCTGAGTGTAATCTCGTCGTGATGTCCACCACCGGATACTGTCTCGTTATGAGGTCCACCTCCGGGTACCGTCCAGTCATCGAACACTCGGCCTATGTCTGCGATGCCGGTCATCTGCAACCAACACAATGAGGTTCGGGCATAGCCTGTGAAGAGGTGAGAATAACAATACTCAGTAGGGACCCCGAGAACCTCACGGTCTCACTAAATCCAACAAGGATAACCAAAAAGAAGATCTCAACAGATAACCTCTACTTAGGTATATGCCCATACATATACCTATGTTATCAAGTAACCCATCTCAATCATGAGGGAACACAAAGATTATGAAATCAACAGATAACCACTATCTAGGTATATGCCCATACATATACCTAAGTGATCAAGTGACCCATCTCAATCATGAGGTAAACACAAAGGTCATAGTATCAGCTGAACCAGGATTTTATTCATTATGTCGTAACCACTGTTGCTGGAGAACTCCTCCTCTGTCGAGTACAGTGGGCCTGCAGCTACAACCAAGCGTGCCCCACTAACCTTGAACTATGGTAGTACTCCACCTGTCGAGTACTGTTGGCCTGCTGCTACAACCAAGCGCTTCACACCATGGGTATGCCTCTACAAACAAGCACTCCCCCTCATAGGCTCCACAGGTACTCCTTCTGTTGAGTACCACGGTTTTGCCGCTACAACCAATCGCTCCTCCGCCGTGGGTATGCCACTACAACCAAGCGCTCCCCCAGATAGCCTCCAGATGTACTCTTTCTGTTGAGTACCGTGGGTCTACCGCTACTACCAAGTGCTCCTCCGCCGTGGGTCTGCCTCTACAACCAAGCGATCCCCATTGAGCTATCGGAAACACACCGAGTAGATAGATCAGCAGTCGTCAAGTCTCATCCAGCTACTAGGTCTCTACACTCAGCTAGCTCGTCACTGGGAGGGTCCTCTCTACGAGCTACTGGTCGATAGTCCATGTATCACGAAGTTCCACGAAGAAGTATCTCAAAGGACCTCCTCGTCATAGGGGTCTCAACGCAATAGACGGCGCGTCAGTCGGACGCCCGGTCTGTGAGTTACTAGCCTTTTTGTCCCAGGGGCCCGGTTGGTTTCATGTGCGAGCCAACCCAGTCGTATCTCGACTATACCCCGAACTCTCATAGGTTATTCTCATAAGGACCGTTTCTCAACGTGATCACCAACGCCGTTGACGGTTTTTCAAACGGACGTCTGGTCTGAAAGTTATCAGCTTTTCCGTTCCAGGGGCCCAGTTTGATTTTGGGTACAATCATACCCGACCATTACCCAAATGCATCCAGAAATCAAGATAAGCATGCCAAAAGATTTTTCTCATCAATAGAAATCCAACAAATTCAACGGCACTTCAATCAGACGTCCGGAACTCAAGATATAAGCGTTTCCGCTCCTCGGGCCCGGTTAGTTTCGTGTTCGAACCAACCTGGTTGTACCCAAAGTTCTCCAAAACCCTAAGTGTAATATACTGAAACGACCGTTTCGATCCAAGGATCACATCACAACTGACAGTGCATCGATCCGAGGATCTTTGCCCATGATATGGGCATTTGAACATAAACTGCCCGAAAATAGGGGGTTTAGGCCCAGTCCGACCCGGGCCGAGACCCCCTGGGTCGGCCCGAACCGATTCGACCCGAATCGGGTCCGGGTCTGGCCCGCTTGGGCGCAGCCCGGCCCGGCCTGGCGTTGGCACTGGCGCGGCGCGTCGCCCGCATTTCCAGCAGGTGTGGGGGTTACAAACCCCCACGTTCGACGTAACCGTCGCGGCTTGGAGCCGCGCTGCTCCGCCTCCGGAACGGCTAAGCCATTCTGGTTCGGCCCGCCGCTGCTGCCGCCGCCTTCCGCAGACTACCGGACGCGCTCTGGTGGTCTGTTTTGCTCGCCGCCTTCGCCAACGGTCCTCCCGGGAACCAAAATTCACTCTGGAGAATTCAAAACACCACTGAGGCCCGTTACAACAACATCCGACGATCCGCCGTCAATTAACGATCTGCGGAGCCTTCGAAACACTGCAACGGCGCGGCGTGATGGCGCCGCGCTTCCTCATTGTTTACACACGGTGCCACTGCACCGCGCCGCCTTTTCTCACGCCGCAATAATAGAAATCATAAAAAGGGGGAGGAGGGTCGGTCGTGTTCGTGCAGTCCGACCTCCTCCCGTCATTACGATAACAGGCGGCTGAACAACTATCAACAAAATAATCAAAGGCCGAGGATAGAATCCACATAAATGAGAAATATACAATTTTCCCCTACCTCGTCGAATTCATTGAGCGAGGGTTCATCGCGGAATTTATCATCACTGAAGAAGAGGATCATTGGAGTTTGTTGATCTTTGAGGAAGGCATCTTTTGCTGTCGTCCGTCATCGGAGTTCGGTGTTCCTTGTCGGCGACAGTGCGTTCTTCTCGTTCTTTGACGAAGAATGAAGAACTTCAAGACATCTCTTATTCTCCCCAAAAACTCTACACAACAACTGAAAAATAATAAAATAAGCCACCTCTTATTTTATTACTCAAGACTTAAGTTTGAAATTCAAAAATTGAATCAATCAATTAATTGAATTAATTGAGGAGTTTAAACCACCCAATTATTGAGGCGATTATTATTCAAAATAAACGCAAGAGTTGACTTACATTAAAAAGGGGGATGCGGGTGCGTTACCTAATTAAAGGTGGGGGTTTTGTGGAAGTTAAAAAATTAGGGATCGTGTGGGCCCCACCCCCCAAATATCCTACCTAGTGGAGTAGGATATAGTGGGTCCCACTTCAACCACTTAGCTTAGGTTAAAAAACTTAGAATAAAATAAATTGGTTGCCCCATTTATTTTATTCATTTACTTAACCCAAAAATTTTAAAACCACACCCGAGCAAACGCAACTCCGGAAAAGGTGTTCCTAAGAAATTACCGGCACTGTGATTCCATCGGTTCCCTCGGATTTTGATTCCGAGCACCGGTTCTAAAGTTAGGAAAACCCACTCGTTTGTTCATTGAACATACCCGATCCAAACTTCGGAAAATGATTCCAGGCACATCAGGCCTCGGAATTAGGTGACATTAGAAACTACACTCTTGTAAAATCCTAATGAAAATTAAAAAAAATTCTCTTGAATTTTACGGGTCTTTACATTACTCCCACCTCAGGGATTTACATCCTCATAAATCTTTAACACAAACTAGGGATACAAAAGCGGTACTGAGCGCGCACCTAAGCCTTCCGCTCCCATGGGCTCACCTGGAGGTTCCCGTACTGCCAGTGAAAGTGCGCCCAAGGAATCGACCGTCCTCGTAGGATCCACTCCTATTGATCCTCAACCTCTACTGGAACCCCGCAAAGGTCACCCCATCGCCAAAGTCCAGTTCCCCATGGTCGATGACATGCGTCAGGTCAAGCACCTATCTCCTCAGTTGAGATACATGGAAGTTGTCGTGCACCCAATGCAACTGAGGTGGATGGGTCAAGTGGTAAACCACCTCGCCTACACAGCTGAGGACCTGGAATGGTCCGCTGAACCTCAGATATTACTTTCCACCTTGGCCACATCTCCGTAAACCTCGTCGAGGTGAGACCCGTATAAGGACACAGTCTTCATCCTTGAACTCTAGAGGCTTCCTGTCACCTCTGTGCAGTCTCATCTGCCGTGATCCATAGGAGATCACTGCCCACTCCTACATCAAGACACACCCAAGTCCGGTCCTTAATGCGTCGTAGTGAACTATGTAACCAATGCCCACATGTTGGGCGTACCGGTCAACCTAGCTCCTGAAAGCTCTGGTGGAAGTGGTGCCGCAACTCTGGAGAGTTCTGGCACAAAAGTAAGTTTGGACATCTTATGAGTGATCGAATGCACCCTCTTATGCATGATTCCATCATGTGCTGCCTGGGTTTTTCTTTTCGCCGACCAAGGAAAACCCCATCACAATGTTGTAGATAAACTACAACCTTTTTGCCTAATACAGTCAATCCGTGTATGAACTGTGGATCTAATCCATACTCAGACCAACATCGTAAGGCCTCGACGTTGTCACCAAGAGATACCAACCAAAACTCTCGCCCCGTGGTTCAGATCACACTGTCGGTATAAGTGTGATTATCGAGTCTCCTCCCAAGGTATCTCTAGACATTAGGGTCAAGTCTACGGCTTACTGGAAACTCTAGGTCTGGGACAAGATTCGTGGAAGGATGGAATGATGCGTATCAACGTCTGTTACTACGCCAGCTAGCAGTGGACACAGAATGCCCCTCGAATCATTCTTAGATCCATTGGATCACTCTCCTTGACCACATGCAGCTACTCCCTTCCCCTTCCATCCAGCTCCCTGAGCCTGGCAGGGAAAACAAAGGCGAGTGGTTGTAACATGTTGAAATGTACACTACCACATGCTGCTCTCCTAGCTCTGCATCCACGTCCGCTTCTCTGTAGATTCATCTTTCCTTGAAACTTCCTCTTCTTGAAACATTTTATAGGACCAAGTATCAGAGACTGATTCCAGCTCGCATCTTCCCACTGCTAACATTCACTGGCTGAAACAGATCAGCCAAGGAACATTCAAACACAAAGGTTCTTTCTTGCACCCTAACATAAGTAGGAATGCATAGAGAAAAGAGTGCTTACTTGGATATCCTTTAAAAACACCTCGCTCTGAGGTCCGATCTCTAAAGCACTGATCATATCATAGTCATCAAGTACCAAGAACGATCAGTACGCCTCAATGATTACTCAGCTACTGAAACATCGTCCTGCCGAAGCTGTATAAGCTCTAGAAAAACTCTCATCCACCTCCTCAAGCCAGTTCTCAGCTGCCTGTGATTCAGGCTTTCCTCGGAACTTGAGTGTATGTGATTTTGGAACACGTGTAAGGCAGTAAGCCTACATGTGTCACTTACCGGTACCGCCGATTGTAACTGTAGACCAACAAGTATTGATGTATAGCTGACACACTACCCGAAGGCACTATCTCAGGCATCGGTCCAAGGACCGAAGCCTCATCACTATGCGGACCATCCTCAAGGTCAATCATTGGAAAAAACTAGTATCCAAGTCCACCATCCACTCTACTGATGTCTCAGTTAGGCAGAAACTCTAGCAATCACCTCCAGCTAGTGCTCTGCTGTCTGGGAATCTGCCTTGCCTCGTATCCTCGAAGGCCGCTGCTGCTGGAACTCATGCAACACGCTCTACCATTGTGCACAGTTTTCTAGTAAGGATGGTGGCATCTACTGCCCAAAAAGTGGTGGTGCTGCTGGTACACCACCCGAGGGTGCCAACATAGTAAAAAGGGACCCACACCGGATCCTCGCCGCTCGATGGGCTGCCATCAAGTACTCTCTCGGAACTCCAACTGACTGTCTGTGTGGAGTCATCCTGAACAGATGAGACACGATAAACGTTTTATACCTGGTGAGATGACCTGGTTTGAGATGACTTTAAAACTTTGGAAACACACACCAAATCAGTGTTTTCGTGTACAAAGTCGGAAATTAGTAGTCAGGGTCTAGGTGTACGGATACGTCGGCCGCCGCACCAACACTGGACTCCCTGAACTAAAGACCACACTCGGTACCCTTAACACTATTAATTCACATAGAAAAAGATCAGAGTCCTTAGTTCTGCGGTAGAACCGAACTCCTCTGATACCAATTTGTCACAACCCGTCCTCGGGCCTGTGTCGTGACTACCCCAAGCCCGTCTTCCATAGTCCAGGGGCTGGCGACTAGCACCAAAGGCGTAAATCCCGATAACTGAGAAGGCATTACCTTTATAAAAGTAAGCAAAACACACAGAGTACAAGCGGAAGTAAACACTATGTACAAAAGAAGTGATGAAAAATAAAAGGGGCCAGAATACAAACCCAACTGAAAAGTACAGCTACAATTGAACGGAAGTACAACTGAAAAGACAAACAACTAGATGAATAGAAACAGCTCCTGGGTCGTCCACCTCGGATCCTACCTGAAGGGTAGGTACAGATAGCGCAGCTCCTAGATCTTCCACCACGGATCCTACCTCAAATGTAGGTGCATATAGCCTAGCTCCTGGATCATCCACCATAGATCCTACCTGAAGGGTAGGTACATATAGCCTCTACAACACTCTCACCCATCAACCTCTTCCGAGTGTCATCTCTTCATGAATACCACCACCAAATACTGTCTCGTTGTGAGGTCCACCTCCGGGTACCGTCCAGTCCTTGAACACTCGGCCTTTGTCTGCACTGCCCGTCGTCTGCAACCAACACAACGAGGTGCATGCATAGCCTATGCAGGGGTGAGTATAACGATACTCAGTAGGGACCCCGAGACCCTCAAGGTCTCACTAAATCCAATAAGGATAACCATTAAGAAGATCTCAACATATAACCTCTACTTAGGTATATGCCCATATATATACCTAAGTTATCAAGTAACCCATCTCAATCATGAGGAAACACAAAGATTATGAAATCAATGGATAACCACTACCTAGGTATATGCCCATACATATACACAAGTGATCAAGTAACCCATCTCAATCATGAGGTAAACACAAAGGTCATAGAATCAGCTCAACCAGGATTTTATTCATGATGTCGAAACCATGACTGCTGGAGAACTCCTCCTCTGTCGAGTACAGTGGGCATGCCGCTACAACCAAGCGCACCCCACTAACCATGGACTGCTGTAGTACTCCACCTGTCGAGTACTGTGGGCCTGCTACTACAACCAAGTGCTTCCCACCATGGGTCTGCCGCTACAACCATGTTGTCCCCCCTCATAGGCTCTAGAGGTACTCCTTCTGTTGAGTACCCCAGGTCTGCCGCTACAACCAGGCGCTCCTCCGCCGTGGGTCTGCCGCTACAACCAAGCGCTCCCCCTCATAGCCTCCATAGTTACTCCTTCTGTTGAGTACCCCGGGTCTTCCACTACTACCATGCTCTCCTCCACCGTGGGTCTGCCGCTACAACCAAGCACTCCCCACTGGGCTATCTGAAACACACAAAGTCGATAGATCAGTAGTCATCAAGTCTCAGCAAGCTACTAGGTCTCTGCACTCAGCTAGCTCATCACTGGGAGGGTCTGCTCCATGAGCTACTGGTCGATACTCTAAGTATCACGAAGTTCCACGAAGAAGTATATCAAAGGACCGCCTCGTAATAGGGGTCTCAACACAACAGACGGCGCGTCAGTCGGACGCCCGGTCTGTGAGTTACTAGCCTTTTCATCCTAGGGGCCCGGTTGATTTCGTGTGAAAACCAACCCGGACGTATCTCAACTATACCCCGAACTCTCACAGGGTATGCTCATAGGGACCATTTCTCAACGTGATCACCAACGCCTCTGACGGTTCGTCAAACGGACGTCCGGTCTGAAAGTTATCATCTTTTCCGTTCCAGGGGCCCGGTTGGATTTTGGGTACAATACAACCCGTCTATTATCCAAATGCATCCAGAACTCAAGAGAATCATGCCAAAAGTTTCTTCTCATCATGAGAAATCCAACAAAGTCAATGACAAATCAATTGGACATCTAGAACTCAAGATATAAGCGTTTCCGCTTCGCAGGCCCGGTTGGTGTCATGTTCGAACCAACTCGGCCGTACCCAATGTTTGCTGAAACCCTGAGTGTAATATACCTAAACGACCATCTCGATCCATGGATCACATCGCTACTGACGGTGCATCGATCTGAGGTCCATGACCCAAGATAGGGGTGTTTGAACGGAAATTGCCCGAAAATAGGGGGTTCGGGCCTGGTCCGACTCGGCCCGAGACCCCCTGGGTCGGCCCGAACTGGGTTCGGGTCCGGCCCGCTTGGGCGTGGCCCGACCCGGATGGCGTGTCCTGGCCTGGCCTGCGTGGCCCGACTTGGCCTGGGCGCGGCCCGACCCGGCCTGGCGCTGGTGCGGCACGGCGCTCGCGTGTCCAGCGGGTTCGAGAGTTACAAACCCCCACGGTCGACGTAACCGACGTGGCTTTGAGTTGCGCCGCTCTGCCTCCGGAATGGCTAAGCCATTCCCGTTTGGCCCTCCGCCGCGGCTCAGCCGCGGCGGTCCGCGGAAGGTGGGGGCGTGCCGCCATGGCCGGTCACCGGCACCGCCGCGCCAGCGAGGCGCACCGCCGCCGCCTTCCGCCGACCCCCTGAGCGCGTTCGGTGGTCCGTTTTTCTCACCACCTTCGCGAACGGTCCTCCCGAGACCCGAACTTCACTATGGAGACTTCAAAACACCATTGCGGCCCGTTCCGACAACGTCCGACGATCCGCCGTCAATTAACGATCTGCGGAGCCTTCAAAACGCAGCAACGGCGCGACGCGATGGTGTCGCGCTTCTTCATTGTTTCCGCGCAGTTCCGCTACACCGCGCCGCCTTTTCTCATGCCGCAACAAGAGAAATCATAAAAAGGGGGAGGAGGGTCGGCCATGTTTGTGCGGTCCGACCTCCTCCCGTCCTTACGATAACAGGCGGCTCAAAAACTATCAACAAAATAATCAATGGTTGAGGATATAATCCACATAAATGAGAAATATACAATTTCCCCTACCTCGTCAAATTCGTTGAGTGAGGGTTCGTCGCGGAATTTATCGTCGCAGAAGAAGAGGATCGTTGGCGTTTGTTGATCTCCTAGGAAGGCGTCTTTTGTCGTCGTCCGTCGTCGGAGGTTGGCGTTTCTCGTCGGCAGCGGTGCGTTCTTCGATGAAGAACGAAGAACTTCAAGACTTCTCTTATTCTCCCAAAAACTCAACACAACAACCCAACAATAATAAAATAATCCACCTCTTATTTTATTACTCAAGCCTTAAGTTTGAAAATAAAAAATTGAATCAATCAATTAATTGAATTAATTGAGGAGTTTAAACTGCCCAATTAATGAGGCGTTTATTATTTAAAATAAATGCAAGAGTGGACTTACCTTAAAAAGGGGGGTGCAGGTGCGTTACCTAATTAAAGGTGGGGGTTTCATGGAAGTTTAAAAAATGGGGCTCGTGTGGGCCCCACCCCAAAAATATCTTACCTAGTGGAGTAGGATATAGTGGGTCCCACTTCAACCACTTATCTTAGGTTAAACAACTTAGAATAAAATTATTTGGTTGCCCGATTTATTTTATTCATTTACTTAACCCAAAAATTTTAAAACCACACCTGAGAAAACACAACTCCAGAAAAGGTGTTCCTAAGCAATTATCAGCGCTGTGATTCCATCGGTGCCCTCAGATTTCGATTCCGAGCACCGGTTCAAAAGTTAGGAAAACCCGCTCGTTCGTTCATTGATCGTACCCGAGCCAAACTTTGGAAAATGATTCCGGGCACACCGGGCCTTGGAATCAGGTTCCGTCAGAAACTGCACTCTTGTAAAATCCCAAAAAAAATTAAATAAAATTCGATTGAATTTTATGGGTCTTTACAAGGATTATTTATAACAACAAACTCTCTAATGTATTACAAGGACTAATAATGATAATTTCACACTAAGTAATTTTTTGAAGACTTGAGAGAAAAAATGTATCATCATCAAACACTTCAAATGGCCTGGTATTTATATGTAATTATCCAACAATAATATTTCCATGTTTTTTTCAACAACCTCGGACAAATGGATCTTGAAAAAACACAATGCTCTGGAATAATTGAATGTCTAACATCATATTGATTAACACCATCATGGTTTTAAATATTTTTTGTATCATTGAAACAAGTATATGTATTCCTATTATAAAGTTAGGTTAGTCTGATGTAATTCCTTATAATTTTCAATATGATATTCTTTATGGGGGTCAGCCCGATTTTATAGAAATTGTAATTATTCTAATGGTTATGAATTTTTTTAGTATGGAAGACATTACTAAAGTATAAATTCTATTATGATAATAGATTATTTTTATTTATTATATGCATACTCATTCTTATTACAGTAATAAATAATAAAAATTTAATATCTGTAATACATTTAGAAATTTTTTTATGTATGGTAAAAGATATTGTTTTCTACAAAAGCATAGTAAAATACATGGGATATAAAAATTTTGTAAACATGTTTTAATAAAGTGTTTGTGATTTATAAAACTAAATGAATGGTAAATAAAGAAGTAATACTTTTTACTCAACATAAACAATGGGTGGAAATAGGATTAATCAATAGTGTAAGTAATATCCAAATAAAGTGAATTGCATGAAGTGTAAATTGGGACTTCAAATTATAGATAAAGATTACATGCTGTTGGTCGGAGTAGAATACTCCAGAGGTGGGTGAATTGAGCGTCTATAAAAATTTCTATTTAAAAATTATTATTAAAAAGGTTCCCCAATAAAGTTAAATACATCCCACTTAATCAAGGTTACACGGTTATGAAAGTTTGTCTTTTTAAATAACTTCTGAGAAGATTGAATAATTATCATTAATCTTAATATCAGTTATTAACATTTCTTTTGAATCTATTCTAATAAGTCAAAAGAATTATAACTTATTTACAAGATTAACTATCAATGTAAATTTAGTGATTTTTGAATTAAACAGTAAAACAGAGAAAACTAAAAAAACAACACCGCGGATATAAAACAAGTGGTTATGTATCAAGCTGAGACCTAATCCACTCCAATTGGTGATCACCATCCACAATGTAGTTTATATAAATAAACATGAACCAAAACCTAGATCGGGGTTAACAATAGTACACATGACTATCTAGGTCACAAGACCTCATCCACAGTTCTTTTTGGGTATGAACTAATAGGTCACACATGGACTTCTTTGAAAATTATACGTTGGAATACACATATGTAAAATGATGTAAGTGATAGGATATCTTGTATCCTTTAGTTTGATATAGAATACATTTCATGTTTTTATACACACACACACAGCTCGAAAGATAATAATAATAGACAACAGAACATAAATTATGAGATATGGTTAGAAGTGCTCTGAGTGTTAGTCTATGTAGATATGGACTTCTAAGAAGAAGCAGATTCAGAAATAAAGTCCTCTCACAGAAAACAAAGTATCATAAGTCAGCTAGATCTGGCTCGTGTTCTTTGTTGATTTGATAATGTGGAAATGTTCTTGACTCTATGAGTAGAGTATGCTTCATGCGTTATTCTGTAGTGTCGGGTTTCATGAATGCTTGTGCTTCCTCATTACCGCACATACACTTATATTTATATTTCCAATGTTATATTTATCACCATGGTCACACTATTCTTTTTATTCCTGGAATGCATATGTTGGATTCGACAGGATGCATGTATTTTGCACCACATTTCTTGTACAGTCAGGTGATATGTCTACAATGAAAAATTAATTATATCAGTGAATTTAAAAACATCAAATATGACCATTAGAAATTAAATTAAAAAATATGACAAAACATATTTTGAAACTGTGTTTATGTTTTTCTGGAAATGATGTCTCCATGAAACAGTGTATCCTTGAAATGATGTCTCCTTCTTTTCCTTTGAGTAGCGATATAGTGATGATGGAATAATTGTATAGAGAACAGGAAACGGTAGCACAAATGCGGTGTTTGATCACAGTGTCTAGATGGTCATGGTATCTGGATAGTCATGGTGTTAGGATAGTCATAGTGTCTGGATGGTCACAGTGTCTGGATGGTCATGGTGTCTGGTCACGGTGGCTGGGTCCTTTTTTAGAGAAACACAACCAGTGTCAGACTCAAGGATTATCATACATAGCCAAATATCTATATATAGACTTAGACAGTGATATTTATATAATGTATTATACTTGATTGTTCATCAAATAAATCATTATGAAGTAAAACATTTAGTGTGAAATAATCAAACGTAATGTATAACAATTAATAACATGGATAGATTAATTTAATACATAAATACTCTAATCATTTGTATACATGATTTGATACATATTAGATAGGATTAAAAGGTATTATATAATTTAAAGGATTTTTGATTATTAAAACATGATTAACACATGAGGAGTCTAACAATCTCCCCGTTTTTGATGATCAAAAATCATGTGAGTGAGATATCTATTCATAGTGAATGTGCCTCTTCCTTAGTGTGTATAAAGAATAAATATTTCTCCCCCTTTTTGGATTATGAAAAATAGTAAATATGAAATAGACAATAAAGGTGCACAATGCATTATATGGATAAAAAGTGTCATTTAAAACAGGAAGGAAAAAGACTACATTAAAAATCCCTATCAAAAGATAGTAGTCATTGTTCTTTAGAACTGGCTTGTCTTCTCTTTGCCTTTGGAAGATGCAACCGAAGAAGAAGCCATAGGAGCAGAGGTAGAAGTGGAAGAAGGGAGTGAACCAGTTGACAGAGAAGGTAAAGGGAGTCCTTAAAAAATAGAAGGTTCCATGGTAGGTGTAGTGGAAGACCGAGGAAACTGTTGATCCAAGATAACAAGTCTGATCTGACTCAAATCCTGTGAGATAGACATAAAGGTAGAGGAAAGGGTAGAGGATGAGAAGGTAGGAAATCCATATCGTAGGGGTGCAGCTGTAAGAGTGACACTGGTAGTACTCTGGACATGAAGGCAATATGTCAAAAACATGATGTAGTTAGAAATGATATCTCCACCATACTTCATATATTTCTCATAGTCATCCTTGTTATCCATAAAATTATCCCACAAAAGAGTGAATTCTTTGAGGTTTTAGACTTGATTTTTGAATTCTTGAGTTACAAGGGGGATCCTCAGATTCTCCAGAAGGTACTTGAAGTGGTTGGTCATGTCATTCTCAGAGATGATCTTATTGAAGTAGAAATCCACCTTCTTAGAAATTTATTTCTGAGTACTATTGGAAATCATAGAATGAATTCTCACCAAATCAAGAACATATTCACTATTCTTGATAACTTTAGATAGATATTACTTATCGAAACCACTATGCACAGATTGAAATTCTTCTTTGGAAACTGTTCGGAGCAGATTACTATCTAAACAAGGTTGAGATGATTGTCCAGAATTTTGAGAAGCCGTGATAGCTGAGGTAAGGGATTTCAGTTGATTTAGAACTATCTAGATACAACCCTTATACTCATTAGTTTACTTGTTAAGGACAAAAACACGCCCACACATCTCTTGAACAATCTTCTTGTTTCTCTCACCTACTTTTTCATCCAATGAGGTTAGATGAGATTGAATCAGTGAGGCTACTTCCTGTGGGGTCTGACTAACAATATCCTCAATAGGATAAGAAATAGGTTCTGGTCTTGAGGTTATCACACTATACATATCTTCAACTATACCTCTTAGAGTTTTTACTTCATCAATGAGCTATTTATTCCCAAATTTGACTTCTTTAATCTCATAAAGCATCTTGGGTTGAATCTGCCATATGACTTTTTCCAACAATAGGTGAGAATATTTCTCACATAAATGTGTTACATGTGATGGTTGGGTATTCATGAGTTTCTCAAGTCTATCCAATATGGAAGATCCAAAAGCTTTCAGATCATCCTTATTCACCAAGATTGGAGGTTCTTTTGAAGGTTCTAGAATAGAAGCTGAGATAGGATCAGGGTCGTTGGCAGATATTTCTCCAGGAGAAGATTCCAGTTTAAAATGAGACATAATAGACATATCAATTCCATTAACTTAGACTTCATAGGAATCAGTCACATCAAAATAATTGGGGAATTTATACCATGTATCCACTGAGATTGGATCAATCAGATTAGGGACTTCAACAGATTCTAGATTGGGGGTTGCTCCCCCTCAATAGGTTCATCTTTCTCAAGACTGAGATATTTAGATCCTTGATCTATTTCCAAGATTTCATCCCTAATTTACTCACCCATTTCTTTTCTATCCATCCCGAAGGCTTTCTCCATTCTCTCTTCAGCAGAAGGGAATAATTTCAGAAAAATCTTGTTACTCTAGGTGTTCATCAATGGCATCTTCTTGCCCAACCGAAAGATCTTCTTTTATATGATCTTCTAAAAAATCCTTTTTGTTTATATTAGCAACATATTCTACGTCAGAAGTAGGTTGTTCTTCCAAATCAGCAACATCTTCATAAAAATGTATTTCCTTCTCAATTAAGACTTGAGGAGAATATTTACTAACCTTAACAACCAGAATAGTTTCTCTAGGAGTTACAACTACCTCTTCTTCTTCCTTATTAGAATACTCAACATGTTAATCGGGTTCCAAACTAGGATCATAAATATCCTTAGGTCTTGAAGGGTGTTCCACCATATAAAACTTTTCATAAACCCTGTCATTATCTTCCACCAAAGATTTTCTGCATGGATTCCATTTGATTTTCAGTATCTTTACTGTAAATTTTGAAAGACAGAATTCATAATCCTTAATGAACTCTTCATTTGGTCCAACCAATCCCTTTGCATGAAGCATAGTTGTGATGAACCTTGAATAAAAAAGGAGGTTTACTTGGAGGTTGTCTATATCAAGACACACATATGGTGTATAATATAATTTCATAGGTTGATCTTATGTCCATTTTTCAGGAGATGTATCAAAAATACATACTAATACTTGATTATAGAAAAATAACCTTTTTTTGGGGAAATCCAATTCAAACCAAACATAAACTAAAGTCTAGATTCACCATCTAGCTCAGAAGCTATGGCTCTCCTCTTAGTTTCATTCCCAGTTAAACATATCCAAAGTTCTTCCAAAATAATGATCTTACTTGGAGGTGGAGGAACTCTCTAGTAGTCCTCACAAATACCCTCACGTGGTTTCCTAAAGAATGAATCCCATAACCTCGATGAAAAGGTACAACTCTAGCCATTGATCCATCTTCGCACAATATATCCATCTTCTGAATCCAAAGAGAATTTGACATACTAGTAAAACTGTGCAACTAGCTTCATGTACATATTCCTTTTCTCTTTTATGAACAAATCAAGCCATCCTTTTCTCTAATAACTTTCAATACCAACGACTTACTTGATAGAATACACATAGGGGATATATCCTTTTAATGTACCACAACTTTTTTCACCATATTCGTATTCAAAGGAACTTTGGGACCTAACTTCGGTGTGATTTTCAACCTCTTCATTGAACAACACTATTCAGGAGTTGATGATGATGGGTGTTTCATCCTGGGCATTCACCAAAGGTTTGAGAGAGAGAATGGTTGAAAGAGGGGTTACAGTTTTGGAGAAGAGAGACCAAATAGAGAATGAGTGAAGCTTCTTTTATTTTATCACTTATGGATATCAAGCATCAAAGGATCAAAAGCGTGGGAAAGTAGAAAAAATAAAACAATGAATTACCACGATATGGGTTATACTTTATAAATAAAACAATAAATCATCTTTACGGTGATACCATAATCAACATTCATGGTGAGACCGTAACAAGATTTCATGGTAAGACCGTAACAATTATTCATAGTGAGACCGTAACAATGTGATTTCTAAACTGTGTGAATGTATTGTTCAAGACATTAAGTGCCAGATAGTAACCAGGAAATAGTAACTATGAGCCCGTAAACATGAAACATTAACTCTTAAGATAGTAATACTATAGAACAATTAGAGTTAGACCATAATATCAATACAATGACTTGTGAAACCGTAAACTGTGAAACAATATACTTACTACTATAGATTTATCATTACTTATTCTTATATGATGTAATTTGTTATTTCATAATTTAATTTTTTGGTGAATATATCAGCAAGATGATATTCAGTTCTAATGAATTACAAATTTATGTCATCTTTTTGATAATGATCTCTAAAAAAATGATGTCTTACATCAATATGTATTTTCATAGAGTGTGAAACATTTTTTTTGAGATGTTAATTTCACTTTTACTATCAAAATTTATAGGTACATGCCTAAATTGATATCCATAATCTAGTAGTGTGTGTTTCATCCAAAAAATTTGTGCACAACAACTGCTAGCAGCTATGTATTCAACTATAGTAGTAGATAATGAAACAATGTTTTGTTTCTTACTACATCATGATACTAGTGACTTTCCCAAAAAGTTACATTTTCCAGGGGTTCTTTTTCTATATAATATACAACCACCTAAGTTAGCATTAGAATAACTCACTAACTCAAATTATTGTCCTCTGGGATAGAACAGTTCTAGATTGGGTTTATTCTTGAGGTATTTAAAGATTCTTTCAATATAATTTAAAATAGATTCCTTAGGATTTTCTTGAAAACGAGCACACATACACACACTAAACATAATTTCAGGTCATCTAGGAGTTAGGTAGAGTAACCTTCCAATCATTCCTCTGTAAGTGGTTTGATCGACCGATTTTCCATCTTCATCAAGATCCAACTTACAAGTAATACTCATTGGAGTGTTACTACTTTAGTGCTATCAAATACAAATGTTTTAGAAGATCTCTAGTATATTTTATTTGATTTAAAATAATACCATCATTATTTTGAAAGATTTTAAATCCAAGAATGAATTTTAGTTCACCCATTAAACTCATTTCAAATTAATTTTGCATCATTTTAGAAAATTAAATACCTAATGAATATTTTGAAGATCCAAATATAATGTAATCTAAAAATATTTGAACTACGAAAGAATATTGTAAATTCATTTTATAAAAAGGGTAGGATCATCTATTCCTTCCATAAAACCTTTTGAAATAAGTAAAGTACTTAATCTATCATACCAAGCTATTAGAGCTTGTTTTAAATCATATAATGATTTTGATAATTTAAAAATATGGTTTGGAAAATGAGGGTTTGTAAAACTAAGGGGTTTCACAACAAAGATATCCTCAACTATATACCCATTTAGAAATGCACTCTTGACATCACTTTAATATAGTTTGAAATTAAGATGTGCAGAATAAGGAAGCAGAATTATAATGGTTTCAAGTCTAGCAACTGGTGCAAAGGTATCTTCATCGTCAATTCCTTTTTTTACTGTAGCCTTGTGTAACCAATCTATCATTGTTTCTAATGATATTACCTACTTCATATACCTTATTTATAAACCCCCATTTAGTGCCTATGGTGAATGTGTCTTCGGGTTTGTCAACAGATTTCAAAACATTGTTTTTTTCAAACTGATTACGTTCTTCTTACATAGCCATTACCCAAAATTCACCATTGATAGCATAATTAAGGTTTTTAGGTTCAAGTTGTGACAAGAAGACATGATGTTAAACCTGATTTCTAAGAGAAGATGGAGTTTGAGTTCCTTTCTCTAAGTCTCCTACAACAACATCTAAAGGATGGTTCTTAAGAGTTCTAACAGCTCCAATAAAAGAAGGGATAATGATTTTAGGTTCATCAACATGTTTAGGTTCATTGTAGCCTGAGTCTAATGAATTTACAGAACTGGAAGCTTTCACAGATTCCTTTACAAGATGTTTAGGGGATTATGAATTAATTTCCATATTTGATACATCATCCTCCTGGTTCTCTAGAGTGGTCTTTGTCTTATATGAATCTGTTTCATCAAATTTGACATGGATTGATTCTTTCACACATTTATATCTTTTATTAAACACTCTATAGGATTTACTAGAAATTGAATATCCTAAAAATATTCATTCATCACTCTTGGATGAAATGTTTTCAAGACTGTCCTTAGTATTAAGGATATAGACTTTTCAAACAAATAATTTGAAGTAGCTAACATTGGGTTTTCTATTTTTCCACAATTGTTATGGAGTTCATTTAAGGATAGGTATAATCAACACTCTATTGTTTATATATCATGTTGTATTTATAGCTTCAGCCCAAAAGTAAATAATTAAGTCATATTCACTAAGAATATTTCTAGAAATCTCTAGCAAGGTTCTATTTATTTTTTCTATAACTCCATTTTGTTGAGGTGTTCTAGGGGCAGATAAGTAATGACTTTGTCCATTTTTTGAGAAAAAAGATTAAAACTCTTGATTTTCAAACTCATGGCCATGATCAATTATTAAAAATTTAATTCTAAGTCCACTAATATTTTCTACAGTTTTGGAATATTTGGTAAAATGAGAGATGGCTTCACTTTTATGAGCCTAAAATAAAGTCCATGTATATCTAGAAAAGTCATCTACATGAACAAAAACATAGTTCTTCCCATTTAAGCTAGAAACTCTAGATGGTCCAAACAAATCCATGTGAACCAATTTGAGAGGTTGAGAAGTTGATACTTCGTTCTTTGTTTTGAATTAAATTTTGTGTTGCTTTCCCTTTTTAGAAGGATTACACACTTTACCATTTGGAAACTCTAGTTCGGTTAGGTCTTTGACTAAGTTTCTTCAAGATAAATTTCTAAGGGAGTGAATGTTACAGTGTCCTAGTCTCCTATGCCAAATCCAAGACTCTATGAAACACACTTAAACATGAAGCATGTTGAGAAGCTAAATAATGTCAGTTAATAAAATATACATTTTCATTTATTAATTCAAAAAACACTAATTCATTTTTAGAATTAAAAACATTGTAATAATAATTTTCAAATTTTACATGAAATCCATAATCATATAGTTGTGAGATACTAAGAAAATAATATTTCAATCCATAAACAAAAAGTACTTTGGAAATCAAAACTGAGTTATTATTACCAATTTGGCCACGAACAATAATTTTCCTTTTGAATTGTCACCAAAGATGTCCTTCATCAATTTTTATTATGTTCTTGAAGCATGAATAGTCTCCTATTATGTGTCTGGAAAACCCACAATCCATGTACAATAATATTTTATAGAATATTTTTAAGAAACTTTCCTACAAAATATTCAAATAAAAATATATTTTTGTACCCATACATGTTTGGGTCCAGTAATATTAGTGACTAGTGCTTTAGGAACCCATTTATGCCTCATAGGTGTCCTATAATAATTATGTAAATTATTTGAAAAATAAAATCTATTTGATTCAAAAAATCATGAAACATTAGAGAGTGTATCATAACTTTAACTAGCTGAAAGTTTTTCAGAACTATGAGTAAATATATATTTCATAGACTTAGAAACAAAATTATTTCTTCCAAAATTTCTTTTACCAGGTAGATAGCCAATTCCAGTAGTATATTTAGGAGCAATATATTAACCTAGAATTTGTACCAAGATATCTTTACCATTAGTAAAACATTCAAGATCCTTTTTCAATTTCTCATTATATAGTTTTAGTTCATTGTTCTATTTTACTAATTGATCATCCCCCCCTTTCTACAGTGAGTTCAGTTTTAACAGTTGAGGTAAGAGAATGATGATTCTTTAAAGACTTGTATTTATCTTTTAGTTCATTTCATGTCTCTTCAAGAATATTATAATACTAAAACATTTATTAATTGGAAATATTTTCAAAGTCACTCCCATATATAGAATAATATGAATTGTGTACAGGATATTCCAATTTTACCTCAGATGTGTTTGTCATAAAACACATACTGTCTTTGTTAACATGTTCATCATGTGAAGATTCATAGTCACTTGAACTGTCCTCAGAAGCACTCCATGTTTCTTTCATTACCTTTTTATAATTTATATCTTTGTCCTAATATTTCTTTTTTTACTTGAGATTGGGAAAGTCCGCCTTGATATCACCCTTTTGCTTACATTCATAGTAGAAAATCTCATCAGACTTGTTAGTTCTTTTCCAATGATTCTTCCAACTTCAATTTTGATCATATCTTCCATTGAAGTTAGGATTTCTGAAAAATTTAATCTTCTTGTAAAATATCTTAAACCTTCTAGCTAGTTGAGTCATCTCTTCATCACTATAAAGTGATGAATTTTCAGTGCTTGAACATTTTAAAGAAACTTCCAATTTCTGATTCTCTTTGTGTTTAGAAGTGGTGGTTTTAAACAAAACAGATTTTCTTCTGGGTTTATCATCCTCTTCCTTGTTGGAATTTATCTCCTCTTCATACATCATCAGTTTCCCAATGATTTCTTTTAAAGGTAGCTTACTTATATCGTATGACTCTCTAATAAAGACAGAGGTTCCTCTCTATCTGTCAGGTTGGCTTCTGAGAATCCTCATGATTTGTTCATTCGTATTGACTTATCTTCCAAGAGAAATCATTATGTTGACAATTTCTCTGAACCTAAGATACATGGAATAAATAGGTTCATCAGGTTTAATTTTAAAGTTATCATATTTAATAGTATAAGTATTAAGTCTCATTTCTTTTTCACTAGATTTTCTTTTATGTGAAACAGACAAGGTATCTCAAATTTCATGGGCAGTTTTACATGCAGAGATTCTAATAAATTTCCCATCTCCTAATGAGCAATATAAATAATTCATATCATTATAATTGTTATTTTAGGAAGTTTTGGTTGGTTTATCCCAAGTGATTCTTTCAGTAGAAAGAATCTCATATTCATCTATAATTGAAGACAAGATTTCAAAGATCATGCTTTCTAAATGAATTTTAATTTTAATTTTTCACTTAGCATAATTCGTTCCATTAAAAAATGGTGGTCTGTTTGTTTCATCACCTTCCAATATATTATCCATAATAGATAATTAATTTAAAAGAGATAAAAATATATAATTAATAGAAATTTACAGATCATTAATGTATAACTACAATCACTGTCGAATAGGGTCAATAACAGAGTATTAAAACATTCCTATGATTCCAAATGTTAGTTGGAGTATATTACTCAAGAGGGGGCTGAATTGAGTATCTATAAAAATTTTGATTTAAAATTTATCAATAAAATGGTTCCCCAATAAAGTTAAATACATCATTATAAATCATGGTTATCAGTTTATAAAAGTTCGACTGTTCAAATAACTTCTTTGAAGATTGATTAATTTTTAGTTATCTTAATATCAGTTATAAACATTACTATTCAAGCTATTATAATAAGGAAAAAATTATAACTTCTTTCCAAGATTAAATATAAAAGTAAATTTAGTGATTCTTGAATTATACAGTAAAACAGGGAAAAACTAATAATAAACAATGCAGCGGATATAAAACAAGTGGTTCAGTCTCAAGCCAAGACCTAATCTACTCCACTTGATGATCACCTACCACAAAGAAGTTTATATTAATAAACTTGATCCACACCCTAGATTGGGGTTAACAATTGTACAAAAGACTATCTAAGTCACATGACCTCTTCCACAGGTCCTCGTGGGTATGAACTAACAGGTCACATGGGGACCACTTCCACACTTATCCATGGGAATACACAAGTTTAAAAATATGTAAGAGAAATAATATCTTGTATCCTTCAGTTTGATGTAGGATATAGTGCGTGTCTTTATATAGATACACACACACTGATCAAAGGATAAAAATAATACACAATAGAGAAGAAATTATGAGATAGGATTAGAAGTGCTCTGAGTGTTAGTCTATGTTGCTCTGGACTTATGGGATGAAGAAGATGAAAAAAATCGAGTCCTCTCACTGAAAACAAAGTATCATAAGTCAGCTAGATCGGGATTGTGTTCTTTGTTGAGTTGATAATGTGAAAATTTTATTGACTCTACAATTTGAGTATGCTTCATGTGTTCTTCAGCAGTGTCAGGTTACGTGAATGCTTGGGCTTCTTCGTTATCACACACACACTTGTTTTTCTATTATCATTGGTATATTTGTCACCACAGTCACGTTGTTCTTTTTATTCATGGAATTCATATGTTCGATCTGACAAGATGCATGTATTTTTCACCTCATACCCTGAACTATCAGGTGATATGTATACAAAGATACACTAATTATATCAGTGCATTTAAAATCTTCAAATACGACGGTTAGAAATTAAATTAAAAAAAAAGAATACAGATTAAGAAACGGTTCCATAGTTTTATTGGAAACAGTGACTCCAAGAAATGGTGTCTCCTTGAAATGGTGTTTCCTTGAAATAGTGTCTCGTTCTTTTCCTTTGAGAGGCGAGACAATTATCTTAGTATAGTTTTATAGAGAACATGAACTGGTAGCACATATGCAGTGTTTAATCATGGTGTCCAGATAGTCATGGTGTCCAGATGGTCACAGTGTCTAGATGGTCATGGTTTCTAGATGGTCATGGTGTCTAGATGGTCATGGTGTCTGGTCACAGTTTCTGGGTCCTTTTCCCGAAAAACACAATCACTGGCAGACTCACGTTTTCTCAGACTTATCCAAATATGTTTATACAAACATAAACAATTATATTCATAGAATGGATTAGACTTTATTATTCATCAAAAAATCATTATAAAGTAATAAATATAATTCACAATGATCAAATATAATGTGTAACAATTAAGAACTTGGATAGGTTTATTTAAAACATAGAGATACTAATCATTTGTACACATGATCTGAGATAGATTACATATGATTAAAAAGTTTTATAGAATTTAAAGGATTTGGGATCATTAAAACATGATTAACACATGAGGAGTCCAATAAGTTCTATGGAAATACCTTTTATAACACCATTTGGAACCCAAATTCAAATAAATGGAAAACACAAATAACACCATATCTCAACCAAAATCTATCTTTGTAAATCCTATTTTAAAATCACTTTTTTTCACACAAGGGGAATTCTAGAAATTCACAAACCGAATCAAATCATAAACATGATAATATAATTAAAGTATCCATCCCTAAAAAATAAACAAAAAAGGAATCACACTCCACTTTTTAAAAAATTGAAATCCATTATTAAATCATGAACCCCCATTATATAAAAATAAGGCAAACCCTTGGTATACAAGAAAAATACTTTTAAAAACAGTGAAGATTATCTTAAAAACATGGGAACCACTTAAACTAAGGAAACCATCTTTTAAAAGAATAAAAAAATTGATTTATAAATTAAAATTGGTTTTAAATACCATTAAACAATCATTTTTTTTTGAAAACCATCAATCTAATTTTATCAAATACATTTTTTAATGGTTGGGGCCAAAGCCTCATATATTTTTAATGTAATTAAAATACCTCTTTAATGTTGATAGAGGGAAACCCATTACATTTCCCGAAGGATCAGTGGGCATTTAGCTCATTACATGGCCCATAGGCCCAAATTCATGGACCAAGGCACATTATGTGAATAGTACTGCTACAGTACCACATAGTACCCACCGCTGCTATAGTACCCTACTACCGCTACAATAACCTGCAACTACTATAGTGACCTTCCACCGCTACAGTGCCCACCGCCGCTACAGTGCTCGCCGTTGCTGCTATAGTGCCCACTGTTGCTGCAGTCACTATAGTATTGCTACAGTACCTACGCCCCATGGGTTTTGAACCCCCATTTTCCTTGTAGGATTATAGGGTTCTTACCACTAAGCCAAACCTAAAATACATTTTATCAAATACCTTAAATTAATATAACACCATTTAAAATCAAAGTGTCATTAAAAAAATATTTTACCTCAATTTTATCAAATGGAAAACCAATAACATTTGGAAAAAATTTGATAACACAAAACTATGTATCATATATATCACTATTTTAGTTCATGAACACTTTTCAAACATCATGAAATCAATGAACATATTAAAAAATTTGAATATAATGGAAACACCCACCTCAACCGATTAAAGCACGCCGCCATTGATAGAAACCTCTAAAAGGGGCCTTAAGGGATGGATCACAACTTCCAGATAAAAAATTCTCAAATTTTATAACAACCCTAACAATCAAAATCAGACCACATGGCCATTAGGGTTAGAGTAAAATAAGTTGAAAATATAAGAACCAAGTGGATAAGAGAGGAGTAGAAGAATGAGAATTATTTGATTAATAAATCATGAAGAATCACTAACATTTAATTAGAAATCTCTAAAAAAGTGGACTAATACAAAGGAGAACAAAGGGGTACCCTCTGGTTGATTTCAAACTAAGTGGGTGAAATGGGAGGTAGAATAACTTAAATAATGTTTTTAAATAATTTTTTTAGGTTTTAATTGGGTACAAAGTTTTTATGCATGGATTAGTAAACCATGTGTAAACCATGTGAACGATGCTAAAAATATTTTTCAACTTGTAAGTGCTATTTTCAGGGTTTTGGAAAACCATAATCGAGCCCTGTGACCTAAATTTATTCCTAAAACCCTTTAATGATACCCCTAACACTAGGGGAAACACCCCAATGAACCGTGAATGAGTAAAAAACGATGTATTGATACAGTGGGTGTCACAATCTACTATCTTGGATACTACCAACTAAAAACTTCATGAGGTAAAGTCCATTTTTCATTAAATTACTTGCACATGATGGTCAACATACTATGTAACCCATTATATAATGTTATCTAGCCATAGAACTATGTTTTAAGAATGTCATTATATAATTTCAAGGTTCTCATCATAAAAAGGAACAGTTAATCTCTTTTAATGAAATAAACACTCTAGTTTATTATTAAAATAAATTCATGTAGAACTACGAATGATATGTAAGAATATATTTAAATTAATATTCTCTTGTTTAAATATTCATTAAATTTAAAGTACAGACAATTTGTTTTAGTACACCAACTCCAATAGTATGAACTCATGAAATGTTAGTCTATCGCCAGTTCTAATGAATTTAATGATACTTTAACATAAAAATAGATTTAAAAATTCCTAAATGAATAAAATAAATAGTTTGGGGATAATAATAGTTATCAACACAAATTAATTTTTTTTCACCATCTAATAGATTGTACCTCCATGCTTAGATACAAATAATTTATTAAAATATTAGATACTTTGAAAACAATATTTTATGAATGAAAAAACATTAGTATCCTACAACCATATTTATGTTGTACACGTCTATCAATTATATAATTTAGGAATTTTAAGTTCATGTTCTATATCATAAATAACTTTATATAATAGAAGAGTGTATTAATTTTTGTTTTTATATAAACAATTATACTTATAATTTAATTTCATTTATATAATATTATGTTCATTTTTTTCATTGTATCATTTATGAAAATTTTATTTATTTTTTAGAAATAATTATTAGGAATGTGGAATAAAAAAACTTTAGTAATATTACAATTTTTTCATTAATTCTTTGATATTTTTTAGAATTCTAATGTCTTTATAGTATCAGGTTTTTTTGTTTCCATAGATAATGTTTTTAGATCTTAATCTTATCAAAATTTGGTTTTGATTCTTAAAAAGGTTCACCGGATTCCAATTGAACTTAGTAAACAAAAATATAATCTAAAATTACTTCTAACCAAACTGAATTTTATGCAACTTAATTTTATTTTTTACTTTGAGTGGAAAAATTCAAGTGATTGTGTTTTTGAAATTCTACAACACGTCTATTTTCCAAAGTTTATAAAGATTGAACAGAACATTTCCCTCATAAATCATAATTTTTTAATGTATTGTGTGTTTCATATGTTATTATTATGGAGTGGGTTTTGGGATTATTAGAGTTGTATAGTGATTCCAGTTCTTATGGTTTTAGTTTTTGTGTATATTTGTTTTCGTTTTTCATAGAGACAATATATAGTTGTAGAGGACTCTAATAGTCTACATCATATCTATAATGTTGGACTCATAGTATAATGATGAGTTATAAAAGATTAAACATTAATAAATCTTTTATTGGTGGTGTATTCTTTTTGGTGAAGACTTTTCATTTATCTTGGTAGGATATTTATGTTTTAGTTTGTAGGGTGACTATTGCACCAATTAAGTTTGTAGTACAGTGGGTTCATTATTAGTTTATTTATTTGATAATTTTTTTGAATTAAATAAGGATTTCATGTTATGAATCAATTAGGGCACTTAAATATTTAGGATAGTGATCTATCTATTACTAGTTTTTTAATAGGTTTATTAAACCATTTTCCTATTTATGTGAATTTATTATTTTATATCTATCATAATTCTTGTATCTCATTATTAATTTTTATAAATAATGTTTCAACCTTATTCAATATGAAAAATGTTTTTTGTCTTTTCTTTCAACATGGAATGAGATCCTAAAAATGAAAGAAGTCTCAATCTCTTCCCCCCTCAATAGGAATTTCCCTCTATGCCTCTTTATCATCCTTATGGTTTTCATATTAATTTCTATATGGTTATCAAACATAGTTAGAAAATATATTGTATTTAATTTCAAAGAACCCTTTTCATGCATCCTTTTATAAACAACCTTTTACATATGTCCTTTTCCTAATGATCATTTCCATAAATCATTTTCCAGACAACCATTTTAAGCCTATTTTGACACCTTTTATTATGAATGAGAAGATCATGATATCCATTTAACTAACACAAGAACATATTTTATGATAGTTTTGGAAGCGTCTTCATTAGAGATTTTTCTATGTTAGTAAAATCATCATTGAAGGAATTTTATCATCATCAGTTCAAATGTCTTTTAACTAAGTGTAATGAGAAGAAGTACTCTCCAGTTTGAAATAGATTGTTAACATACATAAATTATGAGGGTATGAATATATCTATCGACGATCTATTTGAATAGGCTTTCATATATATATTCTCTTTGGATTTAATTTTGTATTTTCTCTATATCTCATGTTCTTATCTCATTATCCATCTTAATAAAAAGAGTTTCGAAACTATTAATGTGGCATGATTTCTTGGAATAATATTTTAAATGATTATTATTGTTGGATATTATTATTTGGCTGTATATTGTTGAGAATATTTTTTTTCATATATGGTATGTGCTTCATTAAGAGTGTTGCAAACCTGAGGGTCTTAGATTCTTTGTCATCGCAGCCATTTTTTTCATTATTTCTATGATTTATACATGTATAAGTATTATTTATTAATTTATAAAATAATTGTATTAATTAATAACATTATATTCGATTTCTGAGAAAGAACTAACTTTAATATAGATTAAAAAATGATCAAGAAAATGGAAAAAATGTTCTTTGTTTAATTTATAATACCACAATATATTTTAAATTACAAAATTAATTTTAAAAAGATTATCAAATATTTTGAATGATAAAATATCATAAATTTTTTTTTTATGTTTCAAATTATTTTTTTTCTAGGATATGTTTTTTAAAAGAAAAACAAACAAACTATAATTTTACACAAGTTAATTTTTAAAATAAAAGGAATTTTTATGGATGAAAATCTTAATCAAATATGTTGTAAATTTTTTTTGATTAACTAAAATATGTTTTAAATAATGAAACATGTTTGGTTAACCCACCCTCAACAATTTTTTCTTTTTAAAATATCAATTAATGATCAAGTCATTACATATAAAAAAGTATAAACTTTGAGTGTTTTTCTTCAAGAATTTAGTTATAAATGTTATTTAAAAAACAATACTATCAATTATTATTTTAAAAAAATATTTTAATTCATAAATTTTGATTAATTCCATCATGAATAAATTAATAATTTATTTAAAAAAACTTATTGAATTTATTTGTACTCCTTTATGATTTCTAAAATTTTCATTGAAAATTAATTATTTTCTACCACTAATTTAATGGATTTTATAATTTTAAATAAAAGTGTCTATAAAAAAACATACGTCAGTTTTTTTTTATTTTACTTCATCATGGTTAATTAGGGATACATACTCTTTTATATGTTATCAAATGCAACCAAACCCATCAATGCCATTTTTAGTGGGGAGTGTTGTTTAGATTTATTTGATGTCACTTATTAAATAGATAATTGTTTCTATGTTGATTCTTGAAAATCATATTTCAATTTCAATTAAAATTATGTAAACACTCACAAAAAACACTTAATATGTGATTCAATTAGTGATTCTAAACACACCACTAGACTGAAAGGCATTTTCTATCTAGGTTTATGGAATTTTTTATAATAAATAACATCAAAATATTTTCTCAGTTCTTTATATCGAGATTGAATTCTATGTCTAATATATCTAAAGATGAATTAATTTTTTTTTCAAGATACAAAATTTATAAATGATATTACATTATATGGGTAGTGAATATAAAAAAACAATATATGTGGGATTAATTTTCTTGACAAGATAATAACTAGTGTATCACATCTCTTTATACATCCTAAAAAAGGAAACATTTAACAACCACAAAAATCATCATTTCCAAAATCATTACTACTAAACACAATATAGTTGGAAAAAAATATAATGCAATTTACTTTTCTTCACTCATTTTTGGTTGTTTAATTGATACATACTTGTTTAAACTTTAGTCAAGGGTCTAATTCTAGGTCATGACAACTAGGCCGAGTTGCCTAATCATGGTCATATGAACCAAGATACAAACCTATTTTATTAAATTAATATTTAAATATTTATTTTTAATTAATATATTTTTCTAAAAATATTATATTTAAAAAAATTTAATGAAAGCAGTGTTGTGAGGAAATCCATAATAGCGGACAACAAGTCACTGACTTTTAATATTGGTTTTATTCATATAAATAAATCATATTTAATTATAAAAACAAAAGGAAATTTTTTATGAAAATTTTATGATGAGTGCGTTTCAAAAACTAAAAATCTGAAAAGAAAGAACACTGGTATTTTCATGCTTCAACCCAATTTGGACCAACATTCACAACAAGAACACTAACACCTAGACCTTTTTATTATAAAAATAAAACTTGAATATAAGAGACTCAAAATAAGTAATATTAGAACCCAACCTTATACATTACATAATATTGAATTTTATGTTAAGAATTCATTCAATTGTATTTGGGGATATTTTAGGTTTAGAGTTTTAGAGAATTATGTCATAACTCATAAATAAAAAACCATATAAAACAAAGTCGACACTTCCCATAAATATCCATTTTCCACCAAATAAATCTTTTAAAAAATATGATTTCTTTTAATGAAAAATATTTTTGAATTTCAAAATAACATATTCCATTCCCTTACCCATCCTTAAACCCCATAAGAACATTTTAATCGTGGAGGATTAGCACAAAAAACACAGTAAGAGAAATAAAAAGGAAAGTTATAATCAAGTGAAAAACATTAAATCCCATGAAAAATATTTTCTTATAAATTTATGCCCATAAATGGAATTATCATTATTTTAAAAATAATCATTTATATTACCTTTTTAAAAAAATTATTTCCATAAAAACTCATTAGAATGTGTATAAAAGTCGTATAGGTTTCCGGGGACATCATCTCATAGAACTCATAAAACTGCTTATAGAACTCTTAAAATTTGGAATAACTATACAAAAAACATCAAATATATTTTTTTGTAAAAAATAATCATTACCCAATGCATTGGAGTGATATTTGGGTGCACCTATCATATAAGAAATAACTGACTTACCCAGAACTATCTGGACACACCCATCATAAAAACATCCAATGACAATGTCATGAATAAAATAATTTAATATTGAATCTTTTCATTACAAAACATTTTAATTTTTTTAACTCATATAAAAATCACATTCAAATATTTGAATACATGATTCTTCTAAAACACCATTTTCAATACCAAAATACTTTTAACATCTAAAAACACATATTCAATACCAAATTACCGAGAAAAACAGAATTATGGTTTTTTATTTGAAAAAAACATGAAATCTTAGAATGTAATCTGAAATTCAAATAGTGGTTATGGTGGTAGAAATGTCGTTGTTTCTGTATAAGTTTAAATAGAACATTCCTTTTGTCTTTTTGTCAAAATGTATAATATAAAACACTTAAAAATATTCCTTTTGAAATATTTTAAAAAAAAGTAAAAAGATACATTAAATTTTCATTATGAATATTTTATGTCTATATAAAAATATTTCTAAAAACATTTTAAAAGCATGTTCATGGAAGAGAAACAGAGTTTGGAGAAAAACATTAAAATAATATTTTTTTAAAGAAAAGTCCCTTATCTCTTTGGAAGTATTTAAATCATAAGACCCATGAAAAAATAAAATTAAACAAAACATTAAATACCATGAGAATATATAAATTCATGATATAAAATTTCAAAGAATATGTATATACACCCGGTAAAATAATATTGGTGCATAATATCAAAATATGCCTCAATGAAAGGAAATTGAGATGTTGTCCCTTACCTTAGGTTAAATTCACCATGTCTGTTATTTATATTCATAAATAATAAACATATGTTAATTATTATTTTTATTAATAACATTTTTCAAATTTTTTATTCTATTTATTGCAATTATTACAAGATTATATAAGATTACTTAATCAATTAGGTTTACATGAGATGTTTTGACCATAATTGGTTTATGTGTCAAACATGTTATTGGTAGGTTGAATATGGTCAAAGAAGTTTTTATTTTAACATATAAAGGGTAATAATCCTTAAATAATTATAATATTTATACATCAATTATACTTTTATTATCAATCATGAAACATATTTATGAAAAATGAACTACCCTATGATCATGGAGACAATAGGTCGTACGTATGCATGAGTAAGGTTTCTATTTTTCAAAAATCATTATTGAAATAAGATAATTAATATTTTACCATTATAAAATTGTAAATATATATATATATATATATATATATATATATCATCCATGTTTTTTGTTGATGAAGAGAGAGTCACGTAGCTTCATGAAGGCGGTAGTCCACACGTACACGAATGACGTTTTCATTTTTCAATGATTGTTAAGGTAAGAAAAAATGATATGTTATCTTTTAAGAATAATAAATATGTCATGAATATAATAATTATTAAATTTAAATAATATATATTTATTTATGTTTTCCTTAATACCATACATGTGAAGTATTAGTGAAAAACGATTCACATCGCTTCACGTGGTAATAGTTCACCGTACACACGAGCGACACTGTCATATCCCCTAAAAAATGGAATGTAAAATATTTGATATAATAAATACAAAGGTACAATTATATTATTAATATAATATATACAATTTATATCAAAAATCATACCCAACTGTGAGAGGTGTTGATGGAAAATGGGTCACATCAATTCGTGAGGAGGTAGTCCACCAAACACACGAGCGATGTTATCATTTCTCATTAGAGGGAAGAGGATAAGGATATAGGACATGAAATTAATAGAATATAATCTCAGTATATAGTAGATAATTGTGATATTATATAAGTAAAAATGATGAATATTATAAGGAGGTGAAATAATAAATATAATAAAAATGCATAGTTATAAATTTTACCTCTTCTCATACAACCTCTTTCTGATTTTACCAAAGGTATTTATAGCATATATTTCTCAATAAAAAAGGATTATTGGATGAAGGGATTGAATTTGGGAAGTTATTTTGGTAGGTATTTTCAAAAACAAAAGTGTTTTATTGTGTGAATAACAGAGGATAGTGTATGACCTTTTAAAGTGAGGTGAGTGGCACACTTGTAATTTTTGAAAAGAAAAAGGTGTACCCATTTTTTCACATGAAAAAAGGGTAAAAAATGGATTATTAGAGAGAATTAAACATGATAAGATGTGTATATATATATATATATATAATATTTTATAAAAACAATTAGGTCATTATAACCCTTACCTTTTAATTTAACCCATAGAAAACCATTTTTACCTTAATTGTGGTAATTAGTTTTTATTGTTTTCACTATTCATTATGATAAAACATTAAGTAAAAATTATTATAAAATATAAATTATTTTGATTCAAAATATTTAATCCATTTTACCAAATTAAATTAATAGAAGTGGAAAATTTTAATTTAAATCAAAACCCACAGACATGACAAAAAAGAAGGTTTTCAAGAGGTGTATTTTTCAAACAAAAGATGATTCTATATTAACTCTATGATTAATAAAAATAATCGTATGAATATAAATTAATATTTATTGATATATAATATAAATTTTTAATTTAATACATTTTTCATTAGTTATTTTCTTAATTAATTAATATGGTGAAACGTTATGATTTCTAAAATAATTTTTATAAAATACCATTTTTAATCCCAAAAACAAACTTATAAAAAAAATTCATTATAAAGTTAATTAAAAGGTAATTAAGGGGATTAAATATAAATAAATAATAAAAATGTTACTTGAAATCATATTCAAAACATATTATAACATTAAAATTACTTAATTTATTGAAAATAAATGACTTTTTTACAAAAAATTGATATTTTTCAATATTCACTTTGAAATCAATATTTTCCAAAAAAATCATAAACTATTACCAATAAAATTACATTCTATTAATTCAAGCCAAAAATATGGGTTTTGACATCTCTTTAAATATAATTCCTCTAATTGTTGATTATTTATACAAGAATGAAAACTATTATTGTAGGAAAACTAAACTAAAGAAAGATATTGATCTCAAATTACCTTATAATTCATTGAACAAGAATGAAGTGTATATTACATGGTCTAAATTTTTCACTCATACTGACCATTGGATTGACGATGAAAAGTTGTACTGAAATTTAATTTATTACAAAATTATTTTTTAAGTCATTTTTAAAAATTAGATGTGAACCTGGGATCACGATATGATACAATAGAGAGAGGGAATCCATGTAACCTAACTATCTCCTTTAGATAAAGTAAACAAATATGATCTAAAGTAATTGTATATCTAATGGGAAGAAAATTTTTATATTTTGTCAATCAATCAATAATAAGTCAAATCACATTATTACCTCATGGAGTCTTTGGTAATCCCACAAAAATATCCATAGACATATTTTCCCATTTTAACCTTAATACTATAAGAGTTTGATGCATTCCATTTGGTAATTATTTTTATGCATTAAAATTATTAAAATTAAAACACCTCATGGTATATTCATTAATATATATTTTTGTACCATCCCACCAATGATACTTATGAAGTTCTCTATACATCTTAGTGTTACTTAGATGAATGGAAAAGAGAGAACTATGAGCTTCACTCAGAAACTCTTTCTTTAATTGCGAATCAAAATACATTCATAATATATTAAAAAATAATAATACACTTTTTTAATAAATATTATAATATATAAACATACACTTCTCAACAGATTATACCATTTCTATAGATATTGATCCTACTTTTGATCATTCTTAATTGTTTCTGACAAATTTGACTGCACTAAAACCTGAAACAAAAAAAAGGATGTCCCTACATCAACAAATTACAGGTCAAATTTTATCAAATCATTAACCAAAGGGTCATGTCATTATTGTTTCACTCAAAGAATCACACACTTTGTTTTATTTTTCAGGATGGTAATGAATCATCCAGTCATAAATCTTAATCAGTTCTATCCATCTTCATTATTTTATGTTCAATTATATCTAAGTTAATATAATATTTAAAATTTGCGATCAATGTATATTTCAAAATTTACTCTATACAAATGATGCCTAAAATATTTTAAATACATATACCCCAACAACTAATTTTAGATCATGTGTAGGGTAATTTAATGCATGAGGTTTCAATAGACGCAAAGAATTAGTAATTACCAGATTATTTTGCATTAGAACATTACCAAGTCATTTAAAAGAAGTATCACTGTATATGACAAGTTATTTATTTATGGAAGGCATGAAGAAAATTGATCCTCCACCAATCTTCTTTTTAGTTTTTAAAACAATCATTAAATTCATTTTTCCAGATGCATTTAACTCCTTTTTTAGTTAATTTAGTCAGTGGGATAGAAAACAGAGAAAAGTTTTCAACAAACTACTTGTAGTAAACCACTAATCTAATAAAACTGTGAATATATATTATATTTTTAGGTCTTTGATATTATTCAAAAAAAATTATCATGGTAAAAAATTATTCCATATTTATAAATTATTTTTCCAAGGAAATAAATTGTTTTCAAGAAAAATTCACAATTACTAAATTTAGCATATAATTTCTTTTATTTTAATGTTTTCAAACTGATCCCAAGTATTCTTTCTTTTTCATAATAAATTTTATAATACCCCAAAATATAATCAATAAACATGACCAAAAACCTTTCCAAGAACTTATGAAAAAATATATTCATATGGTCTATAAATATTGTAAGTGCATTGGATAAACCGAAGGGAATAACTAAAAACCCATAATGCTTATATCTAGTCTGAAATGAAGTCTTTTGAATGGAATCATCCTCCACCTTATTCTAATGGTACCCAGACATTTGGTCAACCTTTGAAAAATATTTTTCTCCCTAGAGCTGATCAAAAAACCATCAATATGAGGTAGAGGATACTTGTTCTTAACAGTGATGTTATTCAAGGCTTTGTAATCAATTCAGAATCTCATTGAACTATAATTATTTTTAACAAACACAATAGGATCACGCCATGGTGAAGTGATATGGTCAATTAAACCTTTATCTAACAACTCCCATAATTTCTTTTTCAAATATAAAATTTCCACTTAATCCATTCGATAAGGGGATTTAAAAATAGGCATAGCATCAGACACTAATAGTAAACTCAACATACTGATCAAGAATAATACCATGAAAATGATCCAAAAAATTCCATTTATTCAATATCTACTGTAAGACCACTAATTTTAATAGTTTATTTCATATCAACAATATGAGCTAAGTAACTTTCACTACCAAATCTAATCAATTTTTAAGCTTCTAGGTATGTTATCAAAGGAATCAATCATTGAATAAAACATTATTGGCTCTTAAATCTATTTTAGAACGATAAAATAAAATTCAATATATACCCAAAATAATATCAAACTCTACTATGATCAGTTCAACAAGATTTTTAGGAAATACCATCCATCTTTTAACAACATGAAGACTCCTATAAATCTTAGTTACTTTAATACTTCCACCCCTTGTTTTCACCCAAAGTTATATCTTAATTTCATGAGGTGATATTCCCAATTTAAATTAAAATATATTATAAATGATTGAATACAAAGATATAGAGTCAAATAGGGTATTGACACAATTTTAATGCACAAGTAACACAACTCTCAATACATAATTTTATGGGACAACATCAACTCTAGTAGTAGAAAAATATTTTTCTCATTATTTTTCTTATGATATTGATGATTTATAGTGTGAATTATTAACTTCATGAACATGTTAGAATAATGATCCAACTCATTGCAACTAAAAATCCTCACCATGGGAAGGATATCAGTTACCCTATTGTTTGATTCTCTGAGATTTGTTTCCTTGCAATTACGGGAAATATGGATAAACATTTCACATCGATAACACTTCCATGATTAAATAATAAATTATCTAGAGTTATTTTTACCACACTTCCCATAAGATGATAACTTGATTTTATTACCTCCAAATTTATTTTTTGTTTGTTTCCCCCATTAACTTACATCTTGGCCACTTTTTAATTTTATAATCACGAGACATATAAGTGTTAAAAAAATCCATCTCAACTTTTTCAGCACACCAAACACCTTTCTCAAAGCTTTTAAATTCTCATTATTCCAAAGAAATTAATAGACTTTGTTTTAGTCCTAAGAAAAATATATTAATTTTGCTATCAATTACCTAATAAATTTGGTATGTACCTAGACAATTTTGTAAAATTGTCTTTTTATGTGGCCATAGAATCTTTATCTTTTGGCCATAATTATAAGATTTTTTCCCATCCAGGTTTAAGAATCATTAGTGAAATATTTCTCATGGAAAATATCCTTAAATTTTTCCCATTCCATGGAATCAATATAATATTTCTCTCTAGTATTCGTAACCAAAGACCTCTATAAATCAACATTACCTTTATAATGGTAAATGTAAATAGTTATATTTTGACATTATAAACATCCCATGACTTTAAATATCTTTTCTAGAGAATGGATCCATCCTTTGGATACTGAAGGGTTAGATGATCCAACAAATTATAGGGGATGTTTCTTTATGAAATTATCTACTATAGACATGTTCTTTCATGGTAGATTAGGTTACTCTACATGTTGGATTCCACTGACATTTATAGCTTGTGTTAACTAATCCATCTCTGAAAAAAAATATTCTATTACAATTCCATCATATTAGGATGCTGATTTAGAAGGATATTTTCCCTTGGATTTCCTCCAACAACATCTTCCTTATTTCCGCTATGGAAAACCATTCTAAAGAGACATTGTTTATATGAAGAAACACGGTTATCTTAAAAAGATATATCACTTAAACTTAACAATAAAGTAAAATATTTAAAGATAATGATGTTAATATTATCCTAACCTCTAAATTTATCAAAAAAATCCTCTAAAAATGAATATAAGGACTCATACTTAAACATTACATAATCTTGATATTTATGTTAATAATAAATTGTCATATATTTGAGGATCTATTAAGGCTTAGAGTTTTAGAGAATTAGGTCATAAATTATACATAACAAAACTATATAATAAAAAGTGGACACTTTGGATTAGAATCCATTTTTTCCAACATATAATTCATATAAAACAACAAATGATTTGTTTTCATGAAAAATATTCATGAATTCAAAAATGATATCTTCCTTTACCTTACACATCCTTAAATCGAATGATTTTATTTTAAAAAAACGTAGGATTAGCACAAAAAACTCAGTAAAGGACATAAAAAGAAGAAAATTTTAACTTCGTTAAAAAACATGAAAACCCATGGAAATCATTTTCTTATATCCTTTTACCCATAAATTGAATTTTTATTATTTTAAAATAATCATTTATATTCCCTTTTTAAAATGAAGGATTTCATGAAAACTCATTAGTAATTATAGAGATGTAATGTATGTTCCTTGGGATATCATCTCATAGAACCCTTATGTATTGGAATAACCATACAACCAACTTCCAATATAATTTTCTGGATAACATAATCATTACCCCCATGAATTAGAGTGATATCTGGGCGCACCCATCATATAATTTATAATGGGATCACCCAATGCTATCTGAGTGCACCCATATTAAAAAATTGACAAGGGCCATTTCATGATTAATAAAATCTAAGCTTGCAGTTTTTTATCATAAAATTATGAAAAAATAATTTAAAAGCATATCAAAATCACTTTCGTATATCATAATACTCATTTTTATCCCATTTTCAATACCAAAATACCCTTTCCATTTGAAAACCCATACTCAATACCAAAATACACAAAAAATGTAAGAAAAGTTTTTTATTTTAAGAAAACATAAAATATTTTAATGTAATCCAAACACAAATTAATGGTTATAGTTCTAGAAAATTCTGTTCACTATATAGATTAAATTATAACATTCATTTTATCTTTTTGACAAAACAATTCGTACAAAATACTTAATATGATTCCTTTTCAAAACCTTTGGAATAAATTAAAAAGAGACATAAAATATCCTTTATAAAAACAAATTCCATATAATTTTTTTTCTTAAAATCATTTTAAAAACATGGACCTGGAAGAGAAAAATATTTATAAAAAAAACATTGAAAGATGAATTTTTTAAAAGAAAATATTCTTCTATCACTTAGGAAATATTTAAATCATAAGACCCATGAAATAAAAAAATAAAAAAAATATATATATATAATTACCATGAGAATAAATAAATTCATTATATGTCATGTCAAAGGGGTTATATATACACCTCATAAAATAATATAGGTACATAATATCAAAATATGCCTCAAAAAAGGGAAATTGAAATGAAGTATCTTACCTCAGGTTCGATTCATCACATGTGTTCTTTATATTATTTAATAATAATCTTAGGTTAATTATTTAATTTCATAAGAATATTTTTAAAATTTATTATTTCTTTTATTTCACTTATTACCCTGTTATATATGATTACTTAATCAGTTAGGCAAATGTCATATGTTTTGACCATATTTAGCTTATGTTCCAAAAATGATTTTGGTAGGATGACTATGGTCAAATAGGTTATTATTTAAATATATTAAGTAATGTAATCATGAAATAACTATCATATTTATGAATCAATTATACATTTAAGGCCAATCATAAAATATGGTTATGAAAAATTAACTACATTATGATCATGGAGATGGTAGGTCGTATGTATGCATGAATTACATTTCTATTTTTTAATGATCATTATGGAAAGAAGGTAAATAATATTTTATAATCACATAGTGATAATAATATCATATATTATATATTATTTCTTTAAATATACCTATATATATCATCAATTTTTTGTGGTGGTGAAAAGAAAATCACATCGCTTCGTAAAGGTAGTGGTCCACACACATGTGAACATTGTTATGATTTTTCAATGAGCGAAAAGGTAAGAAAGAGAAAGATATATTATATTTTAATAATTATAAATATATCATTAATTTAACAATTATTTAACTTAATTAACATATATTTGTTTAATTTATCCTTGTAACCATCTATGTAATGCGTTTGTGAAAAACGAATCACATCGATTGGCGAGGCTGTAGTCCATCGCATACTCAAGCGACGTTTTTGTATCCCTAATGAAAAGAAAAGTAAAAAAAATATAAAATATATAATTACATTATAGATATAATTATGTTATTAATATCATATATATTCTTTATATTCATCACCATATCCAACCGTGAGAGGTGTTGATGGAAAACATGTTCACATCGGTTCGTGAGGCAGAAGTCTTCCTTACATATGAGTGGCATTAATGTTTCCCATCTGAGGGAAAAATAGATGGATAAAGGTCATCCCATAAACATAAAAAAATATCAGTATATGGTTGTTATGTTTTTATTATATAAACATAAATAAAGAATATTTGAATGATGTGTAAGAATAAATAAAACAAAAATTCATAGTTAATAATTTTATCTCCTATCAGACCACCTCTTTAGGATTATGCCTAATGTATTCCTAGAATATATTTATAACAAAAAAGGATTATATGATGAAGGGATGTAATTTAGGTTGTGAGTTTTATGGGTATTGGACCAACCAAAATGATTTTACGGTGTTGATTATAAAGGATATTTTTTTTGTTTTATAAGTGAGGTGAGTGGCACACTTGTAATTTTTGAAAAGAATAGGTGTACTCAAATTTTTCACATGTTACAAGGGTGAAAAATAAACTAATATTATTATGTATACATTATAAGGTCTAAATATTTTCATAAAATAGATTTTATACAAGCTTTTAGTCCATTTTAACCTTTATCTTTTTAGTTAAACCCCTAGTAAACCCATTTTTACCTTCACTCTAGTAATTAATTTTTACTATTTCACTATTCATTCTGGTAAAAAATTAAGTTAAATATAAAATAAAATTTAAATTATTATGATTCATAATATGGAATAAATTTTACTAAATAAATTCATAAAATTTATAAAATTTAATTTGAAACAAAACCACTAAACGCAATGAAAAAGTTGGGTTTGAAGACGTGTATTTTTAAAGAAAAAAAAGATTTTATATTAAATATATGATTAATAATAATCATTGTATGAATTTATATTTATATTTATTAATATAAAATCTTAAAATTTCATTAAAAACATTTCTAATTATGTATTATCTTAATTATTTAAAATGAGGAAAAATGATGCATTTTAAAATAGTTTTTAGAAAAATCATATTTTTAAACCCAAAAACCAACTTATAATAAAATCCAATATGAAATTGATTCAATAGTAATTAAAGGGATTAAATATAAATAAATTATAATTTTTTACTTCAAATAATATTAAAAATATATCTGTACATTTAAATTACTTAATTTATTGAAAATAAATTATTTTTTTACAAAATTGGTATTTTCACTATTCACTTAAAAATCAATATTTTCTGAAAAATCCAAAAAATTCACTCAAAGTAAATTTTTACATGATGATATAGAAAATTAAATTCATTTTGTAAAATTAAAATTCTAAAATTTATAAATTAAACTTTTAAATAAAGACTTATAATAAAAGAGTTTAATTAAAACTATATTTTCTTTTTATTTTAAATTTTAATTAATATTTTTATAATACATATAACTATATTAATAAAAATTAAAGTGATTTTTTCTGTATTTACCTAGGTTGTTACAATTAAAGGGAAAAAATATATCTCAAGAAACAAACCAAGCTAAACCAAGTGGTTGTGATCAAAATCTGTCACAAGGAGTTAGCATCTAACTTTCCTAGAATAACAAACACTACACACCCAAGAATAAATAATAAAACATAATATTATGTAAGAAAGAAAGAAACAAAAATGAACTCTCTTATAGTGTCTGACCTCAATTCCAAGACCTAGTTATATTTAATGAAAATGGAAGTGATGCCTCTAACTTAACGCCATGAAATATGAATCATCCTACCCCAAAGATCAAACATTTATCCAATGATATCTTCTAGACTGATACTTAGGGATAAATAAGAGAGGATCAGTCCATTAAAATCAAAATTAAAAATAGTGGGATCTCAAATGAAGAAAATTTTCCATCTTTCCCTCTTCGAATCTCTCTTGGTGAACCATGCTCTCTCCAAAACACTCTCATGAAAAATATCTCACCAGGGAATGAAAGCTCAACTGAATTCCTCCTTCAAATAAAGGGATGTGTGATGATAGTGGGAAGAAAAGGAAATAGGATTTCAAGAAATAATGATGACTATGGACATGTGGATGATCCATATCCAATACGAGGTTCAATTTTTCCAACATGATAACAATCGCATAGACACATAGCCGCAACTGATAGGGAATAGAGTATTAATAACATATAAAGTAAAACTATGAGAGGGAAAAAAACATAGCCATAAATACACATTGAGGAATTTACATATCTATTCGATCAAGAAAATCAATATTTATGAGATTCCCTATGAATATAAAGTATGAATCCAATAATAAATTGGTCGCAAACTCAAAAAACCATAAGAAAATATGGGATGCCACCTTATATGGAGTTTAAGATTCATTTTGTTGTAGAGGAAATTAATACCACCTAAAGGAGTAAAAGTCTAGAGAACGTATTTCTAATGGATTGATGGGCGATGGAGTGATATTGGGTGGCGTCAGTTCACCTATTTTTCAGATAGATGATAGTCAGAGAGTGAAGTGAGATATAACACCATGCATACACTAAACCATATATTTTTTGACATCATGAGAATGGGAACAATGTACCGGCAAAGCCAATAGTGGTGTCGGTAACCATTTACTACAAAAAGGCTCATATGTTGAGATATAATGAGGTTAGAAATATCCTAAAATGATTAGATGGTGGTGGACGCTAAAGGCATTGTATGAGAACTCCAATATAATGTAGGGAACAATCACATTTATGTGAAACTTTGTGAGTGAATTCTGTGATATTCTTATCATTTTAATCATCACATTATTTCTTAGGAAATAGTAAATAAACATCCCCTCATGAATTAGGGAGAAATCCAAAACCATTTAGATCTTATGGTTTTTATGTATATGTTTTATTTTGAACATAACATCCATAAGTTCTTGTCTACACCATTTAATGGATTTATGTTGTGGTGTGGTGGCTTGTGTGAGGTTGTCTTTCAAACTCTGGATGTTATAGAGTGGGGTTCATTCACTACTACATATATTCCCTTTAACAGCATGCAAAAAGGATTTTAACAGCGCTATAAAAAAGTTGTTAATTGAAATGATGTTAAATCCCCCCCCCCCTTATTAGCATTTTTTTAAAAAGGACCCCTTTATCAGTGTTAGTTTATCATTGATAAGGTCTCATCTGCTACATTGTGTTGTCTGTATAACAATACACTTCTAAAACCTCCAGTACACAAAAACTTCACACCACAAACTCTAATACACAAAAAATATAATTTAATTGAAATAAAATTTACATCACAAATAAATAAAATAAAAATAATATATACATTTAAAATAATGTTTTGTATAATTACATTTATAATTATTATCCACAAAAAATTGAAAACACTAATGTTTGTATTTGGAACCCGTGATCCCTGCTAAAAAGGTCCTCCCATGGTATTTGTTTCCAAAAAAATCACCTCAAACAAATAAAAATAATACACCTATATAAGAAAACAAATCTTATGTTAGTAATATTATAAATAAGTAAATTAAACATTAATATGAATAAATACATTAAAAATTCCATTTTTAAATAAAAAACACTTAGAGTTATATCTGTCACATCGTGCATTTTATTAATGTTTGGTTAAATCCTACACGTCATAAATGAGGTATGAATCATTTTCCTAAAGTATCAAAATAATTCAAATGTGTTTTCTCAGTTTTGAGTATGTCTCTTGTTCTTTTTAATGAAATTAATGCCAATTTTTAATAAATACACATTTATAGTAATATTAGCCACATCGTGTATGGGATTGAGGTTTGACTGATTCCTATAACTCAGAAATTACATAAGGATTGTTTTCATAGAGTATCAATGTAACACCCCGAACCTAGTTACCTAGAGTCGGTACATTATTACATAACATTGGAATGATCACAAGAGATCATGTCTCAAAATATTGATTAGATTAGTAACATTTTTAGTACTAGATACATACATATGTTTTACATTAACTCATTAAAAACAACAATGTGTCCCCTTTGAACACACTCGTATACCTACAGGTCTAGCATAATATACTTCTTCACATCCTGAGAAAAAGAAAACATAAGAAAGGGGTGAGCTCAGATGCCCAGTATGGATAACAATATAGCAAAAACTATCATAAAGAAGCATAAACATTTACGGCAATGTATAAGAATAAAACTAAAGCCTTTTAAACTTAATCTTAAGTATAATTTGGAAAATATAAATCAAATAATTCTATTAACAAATTAACATGGATATTATACTATTTGAATAATCACATGTAATATCAATATCTAATTTCATAATGATGGAACACATAATTCCGGACATCATAACCCCATAGTAAAGGCCTCATGCCAAGACTACAAATAAGTTTTTGTCAAGGCCTTGTGCCAAGACACTAGTTTGTCTCATGAGACCTACTGATGCATCGAGAACATATATAGGGCTCCACATGTAACTTAATAAGTCCAATGCATTCCACATATGAAAAGTTTGAAACATATTCTAAATATTCTTATTAAAACTTTCATATGAAATGTCAATATTTTTACCAAAAACCATGAATGGTATAAAAATAGCACATCCACAGTCAAACCTAAATCATTCAATACAATATGAAAGATTTTATAAATCAACCTCAATCAAGAATAATAAAGGATATTTACATAGATGAAAATAATCAGTAATACTATTTAAGAGAAATATCCCCTATTTCATGAAAATATTTAAAAGTCTCACTATTTATCAAGAATCTATTAAATATTATATATTTGAATAAATGTGTCCCATACCACATTGAAACTTTTAAATGAAATTTTAATTTTATAAAATTCATGTCCATGTAAATAAATCCTTAAAACCATTTTTAATACATGCACATTAATGAGAATGATTTAAAAGTATAAATATTTAAAACATTGAAAATGATATTTTAGTTAGAGTTCCTAACCAAATGACAGAATCTTGAATAAAAATAATTGAGGTAATCAAACAATTATAATATCATGAAAATAAATGGATTCATGATATTCTATGGCAAAGTACTGTACATACACCATATAAAAGTTAATTGGCACATAACAACAAAGAAGTCTCAATGGAATGTAAATTGAGATTAAATCCCCTATAAAGACCGTATCCTTAGGTTAAGTATAAATAAATTAAATAAATATGCACGAAAAATATGAATACAGTCAATATTATTGGATATTTAGTGTAAATCAAGTAGAATATATTCCTACATATTCTTGTAAAAACAACACCAATAACTCGGAAGTTTAAATCAATGAATGGAAATTGAGTTAAGATTGCTCTAATCATGTTTATATTGATGACATGAGAATTTATCAATAGAGTTATTATTTGTATCAAAAGTATATCCACACAAAGGGGAGTTTAAATTAATACATAAGTAAATAAACATTGATTCCACACAAAATATTGTAGTAAAATAATCAATGAAGTTTACGTAGAACCCAATGAGTGGAAATTAAAATTAGAAATTCCCTTACCAATTTGGTAACATATGAGACAGACAACCCATGAAAAAGGATCATAAAATGAAGATTCAAATATAGATAAATTAAATTATATTACACAAATAATACAATTATGGGCAGTATATACACAACATAAAAGGAAATAGTGGGAAATATAGCATGAATCTCATGAGAATAAAACTTGAGACAAAAACCCCTTACCTTGTACTTTTCCTTAGTAGAGGGTAGGTTAACCACTTGTATAATGTTACAATTATAGATATTAAATTAAAAAAGAACAAAATACATAAATATGATATCATATATGATCTTCTAATATTTCTTTATTATTAATATCTCACTAGTATCATTGTTTTAGTAGTTAACTGATTCATTTTCCTTTATATGTTATGATACATAAGACATGATTGATATGGATAGGATGTATTTGACTCATATAAATAAAGATATTATGTTATTAAATATTATTTTTAATCATAATATTTATCTTTTTCTTGAATGGTTACGATAGAGAAGGAATCTCATCGCATTCGTGGAGACGGTAATCCATACGTATGCACAAGCGACAATACCATTATATTGATGATGAAATTGAATGTAATTGGATGGTATATCGTATATAAATAATAGTTAACATGTTATATTTATTATTTACATCAATTATACTCATTATTATACCCTTACAAATGATGAAATGTTGAATAACAAACCCCACCATGATGTGGAGACAGAATGTCGTAAGCACGCACGTATGGGGACTTTTTTATTCATAGGATGGATAGAATAATGAATATTATTGTAAAATATTTACAATAACATCACAGTATGTAGAAGGAATTGGAGTTATTATTATTTTATTGAAACAACAAAGAAAGTAGAACTGGAAGAAGAAAAGAACTTTGAAATAGGTGATGAAATTATTACCCCTTTTTCGGGTGCTTCCTTTTGATTTGATCAAAAGGGATCCTCAGGTTATATTATGATAAAATTATGGCCTATAGGTTGAATTTATTGTATTTGGGAGGATATTTGAGTAGGGGTTGGCCGATCCAAATGGCTTTGAAGGCATGATTTTGAGATAAGGGGGAGTACCATTTTATAAGAGAGGTGAGGGTCACATTGGAAAAGCTTGAAATATTATTTTATTATAAAGTAATATTCGGGTTATAATGGCTCCAAAAGAATTTATTTCTAGGATAAGGTGGGTCTGGGTGGAAAACCTCTCAACTAATTGGTTTTAGATAGGTTAAGGTCACCATATTAAATTTATATTTTAGAATTAACTCTTTGTAAAATAGTTTAACTTTTACCATGCATTCCTATATTATAATAATTAATGGTTAATAAACTTACAAAAAAAATCCAAGAGAACCCAAAGTGATTCATTATTGATATATATAACCGTATATATGTCCTTTTTTAAAAACATATATTTTTTAAAATATTATATCAATTAATAATATAGTATTTGTTTTAAAAACTCATTTTTTTTCAATTTTGACATTATTTAGTATTTGGTTTTTGTAAAAGTCATAAAAACATTATCACTAAGAAAAAAGCGTATTTAATCAACCCTAAAATTTATTATTAAACTATAGAATTAGTGGAATAAATCAATAGTCTCAATTTACAATAATAATATTCTTTATAATATAAATTATTTTAATCATTCAATAATAAAGCATAACATTTATCTCCAAATAACATCGACTACTCTTAATGTTACATACTTAAAAGTAGTTAACTTAATCACATATTATCTGTGATAGGTTAATCAGTTTTCATAAATTAACCAAATATCTATATGTCCAGAAAAAAAATATATTCTTCCAAAATAAAAATCCACCATTAATCCTCAAATGAAATCCCATAGTATTCTATTTGTCCTTAGGCATATGGTGTTCCCAAAAGAGTTAACGTCTTCCAAAATAACATTTATCTCTTAATCACAAAACCATTTTCAGAATGATATGGAAAATATAAATCAAATAATTCCATTTATTTATTAACATGGATATTCTACTAGTTGAATAATCACATGCAATATCAATAGCTAATTTTCTAATGATAAAATGCATAATTCTGGACATCATAACCCCATAGTAAGGCCTCATGCCAAGACTACAGATAATATTTTTTCAAGACCTTATGCCAAGACACTAGTTTTTCTCATGAGACCTAACGATGCATCAAGGACCTATAACGAGCTCCACATGTCACTTACTAAGGCCAATTCATTCCTCATATAAATAGTTTGAAACATAATATAAATATTCGTATTAAAACTTGCATATGAAATGTCAATATTTTAACTGAAAACCATGAATGGTATAAAAATATCACATCCACAGTCAAACATAACTCATTCAATACAAAATGAAAGATTTTATAAATCAACCTCAATCAGGAATAATTAAGGATATTTACATAGATGAAAATAATCAGTAATACTATTTGAGATAAATATCTCCTTTTATTGAAAATATTTAAAAGTCTCACTATTTATCAAGAAGTTGTTAAAAATTATATTTTTGAATAAAATTCTCTCATACCACATTGAAAATTTTAAAAGGAATTTTAATTTTATATCATTCATGTCCATATAAATAAATCCTTAAAACCATTTATAAACATAGACATTGATGAGAATGATTTATAAATATAAATCTTTAAAACATTTAAAATGATATTTTAGTTAGAGTTCCTAACCAAATGAGAGACTCTTGAATACAAATAATTGAGGTAATGAAAACATTATAATATCATGAGAATAAAGGGATTCATGATATACTTTGTCAAGGTACTTCACATACACCATATAAAAGTGAATTGGTACATAACCAAAAAGAAGTCTCAATGGAATGTAAATTGAGATTAAATCCCTTATAAAGACCATATCCTTAGGTTGTGGATAAATCAATGAAGTAATTATGTGTGAAAAATATGAATATAATCAATATGATTAGATATTCAGTGTAAATAAATTAGATGAGATTCCCATATATTCTTGTAAAAACAACACCAATAACATGGAAGTTTAACTCAATGAATGGAAATTGAGTTAAGATTGATCATATCAAGTTCATATTGATGACTTGAAAATTTATCAATGGAGTGATTATGTGTATAAAAAGTATATCCACACAAAGGGGAGTTTAAATTACTACATAAGTAAATAAATATTGATTTCACACATAATCTTGAAGTAAAATAATCAATGATGTTTGCGTAGAACCCAATGAGTGGAAATTGCAACTAGAAATCCCCTTACCGATTTGGTAACATACGAGACATACAACCCATGAATGAAGGATCATAAAATTAAGATTCAAATAAATATAAATTAAATTATATTACACAAATAATACTATTATGGGCAGTACATACACCACACAAAATGAAATAGAGGAAAATATAGCATGAATCTCACAGGACTAAAACGTGAGACGAAAACCCCTTACCTTGTACTTTTCCATAGTAGAGGGTAGGTTAACCTCTTGTATAATGGTAAAATCATAGTTATTAAATTAAAAACGAAAAAAATACATATATATGATATCATATATGATCTCCTAATATTTCTTTGTTATTAATATTTTAATATTATCATTGTTTTAGGTGTTAACTGATTCATTTTCCCTTATATGTTTTGTTACATAAGTCATGTTTGATATGGACATGATGTATTTTATTCATATACAGAATGATATTAAGTTATTAAACATTATTTTTAATCATAAAATGAAAATTATTCTTGAATGGTTACGATGTGGAATGAATCACATCGCGTTCGTGGAGACGGTAATCCGTATGTATGCACGAGCGACAATACCATTATATTGATGATGAAATCGAATGTAATTAGATTTTATATCATATATAAATAATAATTAACATGTTATATTTATTATTTACATCAATTATACTCATTATTATACCTTTACAAATGATGAAGTGTTGAATAACAAACTACACCATGACGTGGAGACGGTATGCCGTACATACGCACGTATGGTGACTTTGTCATTAATAGGATGGATAGAATAATGAATATTTTTGTATGATATTTATAATAACATCACAGTATTTAGAAGGTATGTGAGTTATTATTTTGTTTTGGAAACAACAATGAAAGTAGAACTTGAAGAGGAAAAGAACATTGAATGGGGTGATGAAATTATTACCTCTTCTTCGGGTGCTTCCTTTTGATTTCATAAAAAGGGCGCATTAGATTAGATTATTATAAAATTAAGTCCTAAATTTTGAATAGATTTTAGTTGGGAGGATATTTGGGTAGGGGTTGACTGATACAAATGGATTTGGAGGTGTGATTTTGAGAGAAGGGGGAGTACCATTTTATAAGAGAGGTCAGGGTCACTTTGGGAAAATCTTGAAATATTATTTTATTATAAATTAATATTCGGGTTATAATGGCTCCAAAAGGATTTATTTCTATGATAAGGTGGGTCTAGTAAAAAAACCTCTCAACCAATTGGTTTTAGACAGGTTTATGTCACCATATTAAATTTATATTTTAGACTTAACTCTTTGTTAAATAGTTTCACTTTTACCATGTATTCTTGTATTACAATAATTAATGGTTAATAATCTTAATAAAAAAAATCCAAGAGAACCCAAAGTGGTTCACTATTGATATATATAACCTTATATATGTACATTTTCCGAACCATATATTTTTTGGAATATTATATCAATTAATAATATAGTATTTGTTTTAAAAACTCATTTATGTCAATTTTGACACTATTTAGTATTTGTTATTTGTGAAAGTCATAACAACTTTATCACTTAGAACAAAATTTCTTTAATCAACCCTAAAATTTAATATTATACTATAAACTTATTGGAATACATCAAAAGTCTCAATTTACAATTATATTAATTTTTTTAATATCAATTATTTTTATCATTCAATAATAAATCGTAACATTTATCTCTAAATGACATCCACTACTCTTAATGTCACATACTTAAAAGTAATTAACCTAATCAAATATTCTCTATTATAGGTTAATCAGTTTTCATAAATTACCCAAATCTTTATATGTCCACAAAAAACATATATTCTTCTAAAATAAAAATCCACCATTACATCTCAAATGAAATCCGATGGGATTCTTTTTTTCCTTAGGTATATGGTGTTCCCAAATGAGTTAACATCTTCCAAAATAAGATTTTTAACTTAATCCCCAAATAATTTTCACATCATAAGGATAAATAATAAGTTTTCATAATATACATATTCTTGACCCATAAAATCATTTAACTAAAAAGAATTAGTCATACTAACCAGGGACTTCAAGTAGTCTAGTGGTAGGCCATAAATCTCAGTCTTACTTTGGTGGTGTGTTCGATTCCCACAGCTTTGTATGATGTGATAGGTTGTCACATGGTCTGCATGTTATTCTTTTCAAAAAACAATATAATTTCATAACATTCCACAAAATGAGTTAAATTCCTAAAAAAATAACTATAACTTATTTTAACAACAAATGTTATCTCATACCTTGCATTTTCTTCCAAAAAAGTAATAATCTGTAATTGGCTCAAATTCAAGGATAATATAAACCCAAATTATTCTTTATAACTATATCCACAAAAGAAATGATAATTCATCCTAAAATAGCATTTTCACATAACAAACTAAAGGGTTACACATACTAGAAAAAAGTTTTCCAGAGTAACCCCATCAACAAAGAGCATTAATACTTTTAAACATTTCGTCATACATTTATTTCCACATAAATTATTACTTGACATAGAGGTTATCCTATAGAATAGGACATTGAATCACGTAATTCCCAGGTCTTATACATTTATGGAAAATTTCTACAAATAGATTCTTTGGATCATTTTAATTTTCTTCCACAGTACTCTTCATTTTTCATCAGTATTTATTTACTTTTTTTCCTTCTTTCCCACACATAAATAATTTATTTTTCCATTGAGATAAGTACCTTGGTGTATCCTTTCACATTTCTGGTATGATGGAAAATGATCTTTCTTTACTCTATTGTATCCACTACTGGAGCTCTTATCATTCTCCACCTTTCTCTTCTTTCTTGTGTTCAGGAGTTTGTGAATGTATATGTTGTTAATCATATTTTTGGAAAATTTATTCGGCATCAACACGATATCTTTTATGACTATCACCATTTCATTTCATTTCTCATTTCCACCATTATTCCCACCTTGTATATCATTTTTAATGTTACTATCACTTCCTTGGAATCCATCCATTGACTAAAACCGGAAATCAGAGTGTGAGTAACAGTAGTCATAGAATCATTTAGAGAATATCATGACACCTTATTTTAAATCTAAAATGCCATAAGATTAATCAAGGCTATTTATTATGATCTTATAATAAAATCATTCAAATAGTTTTGTAAATAAAAAATAAATTATCCTAAGCATATCCCCTGGGAGTGTTGTAACCAACAGTGCAACAAGGCTCATTGTCGTGTATCAGGATACCCCAGGTCATGCCCAAAACACCTTGTTGGGGTTTTCACTCCTAGTTACATCTATGCCAGAGCTGCCTCTACCTACTCGTATCCAGAAATTCATATATATCATGGAAAATACAAAAATATCTACATTACCAAAATTCTAGGAAGTTCTTATATACTATTACTCAAAGTCTATCTTAGGGCATTGTTCTGTAATTAGAGTTTTTCTAAATCATACTTCCAAAGTTAGTACTAAACATCATCTAATAACAACTGTAAAACCCCGCCCCCAGTTACCCAGAGTCGATGCATTATTACATAACATTTGTATGATGACAAGATATCTTGTCTCTAAAGGATGATTAGTTTAGTAACCTTAGAAGTACAAGATATATACATAATTTTTACATTACATCATAAAAACAACAACAATGTGTCTCCTTTGAACACACTCGTGTCTCTTAACCTAACCCTAAAAAACAAGCATAATATACTTATTCGCATCCTGGGAAAAGGAAAATATAATAAAGAGGTGAGCTCATATGCTCAGTAAGGATAACAATATAGAGGAAACTATCATAAATACACATAATCTATTACAGAAATGTATAAGACTAAAACACAAGCCTTTTAAAATTAAACTTTAGAATAATATGGAAAATATAAATCAAATAATTCCATTTACTTATTCACATGGATATTCTACTATTCTAATAATCACATTTTATATCAATAGATAATTTCATAATGATGGAATGCATAATTCAGGACGCCATGACCACATAGTCAAGGCCTCATTCCAAGACTACAAATAATATTTTTTTCAAAACCTTGTGACAAGACAAGAGTTTGTCTCATGAGACCTACCAATGAATCAAGGAGCTATAGCAGGCTCCACCCCTCACTTACTAAGTCCAATGCATTACTCATATGAAAATTTTGAAACATAATTTAAACATTCGTATTAAAACTTTCATATGAAATGTCAATATTTTAACAACAAACCATGAATGGTATAAAAATGTCACATCCACAGTCAAACGTAACTCATTAAATACAATATGGAATATTGTATACATCAACCTCAATCAAGAATAATTAAGGATATTGACATATATGAAAATAATTAGTAATAATATTTGAGTGAAATAGACCCTTTTTGTTGAAAATATTTAAATGTATCACTATTTATCAAGAAGCTGTTAAAAATTAGATTTTTGAATCAAACATTCCCATAACACTTTAAAACTTTTAAAAGGAAATTTAATTTTAAAACATTAATGTACATATAAATAAATCCTTAAAACCATTTTTAAAACATGGACATTAATGAGAATGATTTAGAAGAATAAATATTAAAAACATTGAAAATGATATTTTAGTTAGAGTTCCTAACCAAATGAGAGACACTTGAATACAAATAATTTAGGTAATAAAGACATTATAATATCATGATAATAATTTTATTCATGATATACTATGTGAAAGTACAGTATATACACCATATAAAATATAATTGGCACATAACAAAAAAAGGTCTCAATGGAATGTAAATTGAGATGAAATCCCTTATAAAAACGTTATCATTAGGTTAAGGATAAATCAATGAAATAATTATGTGTGAAAAAATATAAATACACTAAATATGATTGTATGTTCAGTGTAAATAAATTTTAGGATAGTCACACATATTCTTGTAAAAACAACACCAATTGCTTGGATGTTTAACTCAATGAAGGGAAATTGTGTTAAGATTGCTCTTATCAAGTTCATATCGATGACTTGAGAATTTATAAATAGACAGATTATGTGTATCAAAAGTATATTCACACAAAGGGGATTGGAAATTTCTACATAAGTAAATAAATAGTGATTTCAAAAATAATCATGGAGTAAAATAATCAACGAAGTTAGTGTAGAACCCAATGAGTAGAAATTGATATTAGAAATTCCCTTACTGATATAGTATCTTATGATACATACACATCATCAAAAATGGATCATACAATGAAGATGTAAATACCCACAAATTAAACTATATTACAGAAATAATACATTCATGGGTAGTACATACACCACTTGAAAGGAAATAATGGAAAATATAGCATGAATCTCATGGGATTAAAATGTTAGATGAAAACCCCTTAACTTGTAATTTTCTTTATAATAAGGTAGGTTAACATCCTATATAATGGTTAAATCATTATTATTAAAATATAAAATATCAAAATACATAAATATGATATCATATATGATCTCCTAATATTGTTTGGTTAATAATATTTCAGTATTATCATTGTTTCGGGTGTTAACTGATTCATTTTCATTTATATGCTTTGTTACATAAGCCATGTTTTATATGGATAGAATGTATTTGATTCATATTATATTAAGTTCTTAAACAATAATTTTAATCATAAAATGAAAATTATTCATTAATAGTTATGATGGGGAATGGATCTCATCTTTTTGGTGGAGACGGTAATCTGTACGTACTCACGAGCAACAATAACACTATATTGATGGTGAAATAATATGTAATAGGATGGTATATCTTATATATAGAATAATTAAAATGTTATATTTATTATTATATCAATTATATTCATTATTATAACCACCCAAATGATGAAGTGTTGAATAACAAACTCCACCATGACGTGGAGATGGTAAGCCGTACATACGCATGTATGGTGACTTTGCCATTCATAAGATGGATAGAATAATGAAAATGATGGTTCCAGATTTATAATAACATAATATTATGTATATGTTAGTGAATTTATTATTTTGGTACGGAAACAACAAATAAATAAGAAGTGTAAGAAGAAAATAACTTTGAAATATGTGATGAAATTATTACCTCTTCTTCGGGCATTTCTTTTTGATTTGATCAAAAGGGATCCTTAGGATGGATTCTGATCAAATTAAGATCTCTAGGTTGAATTGAAAGTAGTTGGGAGGTTATTTGAGCAGGTTTTGGATAATCCAAATGTATTTGGAGGTGTTATTTTGAGATAAGGGGAGTACCCTTTTATAAGAGAGGTGAGGGTCAATTTAGGAAAAGAATGAAATATTATTTTATTGTACAATAATATTCAGGTTATAATGGTTCCAAAAGGATTTACTTCTAGGATAAGGTTTCCTTGGATATAAAAACTCTCAACCAATAGGTTTTATAAAGTTTTAGGCCCCACATTAACCTTGTTGTTTAGATTTAACTCTTACTTAAATAATTTAACTCTCACCGTGTATTCTTGTATTATTATAATAAATGGTTTATAAACATACTATGAAAAGCCAAGAGAACCCCCAAGTGGTTAATTATTGATATATATAAACTTATTTATGTTCTTTGGTCGAAACTTATATTTTTAAGAATATTTTATCAATAAATAATATAGTATTTGTTTAAAAAACTCCTTTATGTCAATTTTGACACTATTTAATATTTGTTTTTTTTAAGTCATAATAACTTTATCACTTCAAAAAAAATTATTTAATCAACCCTAAAATTTAATAGTAACCTAGAAAATTAATTAAATACATCAAAAGTCTAAATTTTAAATTATATTAATATTTATAATATCAATTATTTTAATATTTGAATAAAAAGGTAATTACTCCATCATCATTGTGTCATAAATAAATTTAATTATTTAATGTATAAAAATAATAAATAAAATAAAATTATATATAAAATATTTTTATATTTCTATTGAATATTTATAGTATAATTTATCTTATATGTAACCCTATATGAAAAATTATTTTGTTATGAAACATTGAATTTAACACTTTTAACTCTTCTTTAAATAAAATAATAATAAATATCCTAATCTAATCAAAGTGTACAAAATATGATCATATTTTATTCCTAAGGTTGATTTTGGTATAAATACACTTATCTAATAGATCTATGACATGTGTTAGGGTAATTATGATATCATTTTTACCTCTAATTACCCTATTTACTTTTAAATGTGGTAAATATAATTCAAAAGTTACTATTCACCAAAAATTATTTTCATAATATTGAAACAAATATTAATCAATTATGTCAACTGTGTGTCTTGGATTTTTGAAATTCAATTCAAATAAGTAGTAAAATTATGTTTTATAAAAAATTGCAAATGTTCTTAAAAGGTGAGTAAAAGACGGTAAAAAGATAAATAAAATTATATATATGTAATGTTATTATAAAATGACTTAAATTAATTAAATTGTAATAATATAGATATTATGTATCTATTTTGACTTTAAAATTAATTTAAATTAAAAATAATTATTTAAATAAAAAATCAGCTTTAAACAATAACACAATGTTTTTCACTATTCATCGAGAACTGAAAGTTTTTTAAAAAATATGAAAAATGAACCCAAAGCATATTTTGATTTTATAAATTCAAAAATGATGTATATTTTACCAAATAAAAAACATATAAGTTGTATTAATTAATTTAATAATATATTCCCTTTCTCAAAACCAGAAAGTAGGTTTTTGAGAAGTAAAAACTATTAAAAGATTGATATGGGTTTATGTCCAATTTAAATGTAAAATTAATTCCAATGACCAAAATTGAATTAAATGATAAAAATATAATCTAATTATGCTTCAAAATAATTCAAATTTATAATTTACAACTATAAATTATTTTTATTAAAAAAAAATTCAATTAAAATATTGAATTTGTCCTCATTCATAAAAATATGAAAGTTATCAGAAAAGCACCGAAATTTTATTGAAACTAAATATTTATGCCCCAAATCTAAATAACAAGTTTATTTTTCCAAATTTAATATATAAAAGTATCAAATATTGGATTTAAAAAGGGTTCTCCATTAAAAGGCGGTAAAATTGCATTTTTTGAAAAATACTTCTTTGATTTGAAAAATTGATTTTGTTCTAATATTATGTCTAAGAAATACATAATATGGATTTAAAAATTATATGGAGTATATAAAATTCAAAATTTGGTTATTATTATTCATAAATGCTTTTTAAATGGCTAGTTTGATAGGTCGTGCTGGGTTGGAACTGGCTCTTGCGTACTTCGCACGCCATCGTATTATTAAAAGAGAAACACATTGTGGAAGCTGGGGTTTTACAATCAAAACAATCCGAATGCATTTACGCACATTTCAGTATGTTATATTTGGTTTCTAGTAAAATTTAATTTCAAATTGGAAACACGTACATTGAGTTGTACGATCCCCATTGTGTGGCAGTTTTACATGAGATTGCTACATGTCATAAATGACTTATGAATTTTTGTTCAAAATTATCAAGATAATCATAGTTCAGTTTCTTGGTTTTAAGTGTGTGAGGCATGTTTTGAACTAAAATTTCCATTTTATACTGATAGAGAACACTTCATGTCATACCGTTCACCCTATAAATCAGATTAAGTTTGGTTGATTCACACACATCAAAAATTACTCATGTAACATTTCCCTAAATTATCAAAATGATCATAATGTGTTTTCTCAATTTTCAGTACGTCACTTATTCCTCTTACTAAAATTAATTCCAATTTAAAATAAAAAGACACACTTTGAGTCATAATGATCCCACCATGCATCACATTATGGTGCATTTCATTTATACAAATCAAATATGACTTATGGAAGAATAAAAACTATAAAATTGAATTTTTTTGATTTTCAGTAGGTCAATATTCCTTTTCTACTTAAATTGATGTCAATTTTAAATAAAATTACGTACTTTGAGTCACATCGGTCACAATGTGTGTCATATTGAGGTGACAATGATTCCTATACATCCCAAATTACCGATGGATCATTTTTCTAAAGTATAAAAACAATCCAAATGTTTTTGCTCTGATTTGAGTAGGTCATTTGTCTTTTTTACTAAAATTGATGTAAATTTTAAATAAAAAGATCTACTTAAATTCATACCGATCACAACATGCATCATATTGTGGTGTGGTTAATTCACACATGTACTAAATGACTCATGGATCATCTTACTAAATTACCAAAACAATATGAATTCATTAACGTATTTTTCACTATGACACTTATTTCTCTTGGAAAACTTAATGTCAAATTTTAAATAAAAAGACACACTTATAGTCATACCGGTCACACCGTACATCAGATTGAGATGCGATTCATTCTTACATTTAAAAAATTATTTATAGATCACTATCCTAATGTATAAAATCAATTTGAACGTATTTGTTTGATTTTGAGTAGGTCATTTGTACTTTTTACTAAAATTGATGTCAACTTTGAATAAAAAATACGCACTTAGAGTAATACTGGTCACAACGTACCTCCAATTGTGGTGAGCCAATTCCTAACCATCCCAAATGACTCATGTATCATTTAACTAATGTATCAAAACAATCCAAGCTCACTTTTTCCTTTTTCTAAAATTGATGTCATTTTTTAAAAAAAAGATGCACTTAGAGTCATACCGGTCACACGGTGTGTCAGATTGAGGTGAGGATTATTCCTACATGTCTGAAAAGAATCATGGATCATTTTAATAAAGTATCAAAATAATATAAATGCGTTTTCATTGTTTTTTGTAGGTTGGTCATCATTTTTACTAAAATTGATGTAAATTTTAAAAACAATTACGCACTTGGAGTCGTACCAGTCACACCATTCCTGAGATTGTGGTGAGACTAATCCCTACATATCTAAAATGACTCATGGATTTTTTACCTAATATATAAAAACAATATTAATGCATTTTCTTTTTTTTTTAAGTACTTCACTGGTCCCTTTTTACTAAAATTGATGTCAATTTTAAATAAAAATATGAAGTAGAGTCATACCAGTCACACCTTGCATCAGATTGAGGTGCGATTAATTCCTACACATCCTAATTAACTCATGGATCATTTTCATAAAGTATATAAACAATATTAATGTGTTTTATTGAATATTAGTACATCAGTTATATTTTGTACTGAAATTTTATTTTAAACAGGAAGGGTTCTTCCTCATCCCTTGAAAGGGGGTTATCAAATATCAGTTAAAAGAGGCCTTCATGCCATTTGGGAAACTTGAAAATTTTACATTGACTCATAATAGTGACATCATGTATCAGTTTGACATGATAGCTATTCCGACATGTTATAAATGATATATTAATCGATGTCCAAAATTATCAATACAATCTGATCATGTTTTCTCAATTCTCAGGGAGTGACACATTTTGAAGTAAAATAATGATATTAAAATGAAAACTGACACTTTTAGTCATACTAGTCACACCGTACACTGTATTAGGGTTCGGATGATTCCTTAACATATTAAATGACTTGTGGAGTTTTTTCCTAACATATATAAACAATATTAATGTGCTTTTTCAGTTATAAGTTGGTCATTTATCTATTTTACTAAAATTAATGTTAATTTAAAATAAAAAGATGCAATTGATGTTATTCCCATCACACTGTGTGTCAAATTAAGGTGTTGTTGATTCTTATACATCCAAAAGTCTTAAAAATATTATAACATCAATGTTACCACAAGTACTAATCTCTTTATCTATTGAACTTATAACGCTACATATTGATTCAATAAAGGTTTTTCGGCTATGAACATTGAATCAATTTGTATCATTGGTAGTTTGACAAAGAAAAATAATGGAAATCATGGTAACATTGGTTGAAATGAACTTGTTATATCTTCCAAAAATATCTTTTAAAACAACTAAATAACTATTAAATAAAGATGATAGGGGAAATAACGTTAAAATAATAGATAAAATGATGGAAACATTAAATAAAAAGTAGTAGTAATTCAACTTTTCATAATGATTGTGTACATTCTTAACCCATAAATATGAAAGGAATCCACCTTTATAAGAAAAAAGTTTTGATGTGTTTAATATTAAAAATAATTAAAATAACATTAATATAAAACTATTTACTATTTCTATGGAAGTCAAATCTTCATGTTATTTGTGTACATTCTTCCATCAGGTATGTTTCCCATTAGTTTCTAAGAAAATATATATCATCCGGGGAATATGATTTTTTTCGATAGTGATATTAGTATTGATAAAATATAAATACACAGAGGATTATTAAATATTTTATGTAAAGTAGTGATTAACTCCAAAAATACCTCTTTAGGTTTTCTAGTTTGTTCATGGAATATAATCTCTCTCATAAATTTAAAAACATAATAACCAAAATATTTTCCATTAATTTGTTCTAAATAGTATAAATAAATTGAGGAGAATAAGTAATATCTTTTGATATGTTTTTTATAGTGAAATTTTATTATATATACCATGATACTTGTCCAAATTTAGAAATTGGAAGGGTCTTTATGCTTATCCCTTGGCCTTATTTCTTATTTATCATGATATTGATACACCACCCTATCATAACAGAATCCTCATTAAAATAAAATTTAAATTATATAACTTTATGTTTAGTTCAAAAAATTTAGATGTAGTGTATTTCAATTTGATAAATGCCATCATGTGTGGTTGGTTTGTACGGTATACATGCATTGAATCCAAGAAATAAATCATTAGAGTATCCAAATTGATCTCAATGAGCATCCAATGTTTCCTAAAAACAAAAAAAGGGATAAGTAGTGAAAGAAATGAAAATATATTTGATATGATTAAATTGTACTTTTTTACCCCTGAAATGTTGGTATTAAGAAGAGTATTTCATCAAAAAGTTTTCTTTCAATCAATTTGGCCAGGCCTACAACTATTTCATCCTTTTTTTGCATTCTATTTTTTTTACTCTGTATAGGTTGTGTGAGGACTAACGATTCCAAAATAATTTGATGGATAAGAAACTTTAATTGTTTTTTATATATACGCCTACCAAAAATATGAAATTTATTTAGTCATAATTGACATATTATATCAATTTTTGGAAAATCAAATCATAAAAACACACCTCATGTATACATTTACAACTGAGTTGCCTTGGCAATCATAGTTAAGGATTTCATTTACATTTTAAACACCAATGTAGTCTTCACCTTCCTCTTCAAACATATTTTATTCAAAATCAACTATGTGACTACTATAATTTTTTATCTTTTTATACACATTAACCTTTAATGTTTGTAAATACAAATATGAAATGTGTTGTGTATAGTTTATTTCAAAAGATCTTTATCATAGTTTGGTCGATCCTTTAAAAGGTTTTGAGTTGTTTCTTGATTCACCCTGTCCCATTTTCTGTCTGTAATAACATTCATCAGTTCATACCTATTTCATTAATTGTTAAAGGTTTAACTTGAAAAAAAATTGGAAATGAATACATCATTTTCGATATGTTTTTTACAAGATGTTGCAGTCATGTAATGAATGTTCTAACAGCTCAGTTGATTGTATGAATATCTTCATCATCAAGTGGAACATGTAGCTCATTTCTCGGCTCACGAGTTATGATAATCACCACTCCCATAAGAAATATTATAAGTGGTATATGTTTTAGACTATCATCATGGGTATTAAACACTGTATCCCTCACTATAAGGCGATGGGTGGGTGTTAATATATATAATTCATAGTCATTTTAACCCTATAAAATATCAATACAAGTAAGGTATCAGTGTCTGTATGATTAGCATTTCATATGATGAATTATTAGAATTTAAATTACTATGACTAAGACAACTCTTTGAGGGTAATGACTCTCCTCAAACCTTGTGGGGGTGTGGCAGGATCTTCACGCAATGGGTTTTCATAATATTTTTCTTCTCTTTGATTCACCCCCATAAAAGTTTCTATCAACTCTCTCTTCTACTGGAATTGTTCTTCAAGGGTATATAGTCTTTCTTACATCTATTTCATATCTTTATCTTTATCCTACTTTTGTTTTTTCCCCAAAATATATTTGTGATGCCACCCCAAAACCCACACCTCTGATATGGACATACGGTTCTGACTGATTCAAGGCCACCAATAGTAGGGGTTCATCTAGTATAGTTGTTGCTAATTCCTGTGACTATTTTAGATAGAAAATATCGGAAAATAAGTAAAAAATCTAATTAAATAGTGATTTAATGCAAAAAAGAATTTATTATGTCATACTTGCATATGTTTCCCACACTTCTTTTGTGTTTTCACCTATTAGTATCCCATATTTATTTACGCATGCCTCCTTCCATAGAACATTCCATGGGTTGGAATTTTCTTTGGATTCAGATTTATCAATCTATATATAAATAGTGGAACATAATTATGATTTTGTTTCATGTAAAATAAATGTATTACAGTAGATTTAAAATATGTACCAATTTTTTTCAAGTGAATTATAACTCATCCTTACATTATGGTATGTGTAAGTTTTTTTTCTGGTTTCTTATTTTCAACACTCATTTATTGTTTCATAAATAAAAAACATTCATTCAAAGTGAAAAATACATGTATAATCAAACAATGTATTATTATCCATAATGTACGAAGAAATACACATCTTCACGATGGCTAGTAAACACATCCCATGCGTTTTAAGTTATTATGTGTGCCTACAGAAGTGGTAGGTGTGGTTTTATTTTTCCTTCAACATCTTTAAGACGTTGTATTATTATAATTGTTTGAAATCCCTTACGAATCCTTCTAGAAAGCATTAATATATATTTTTTGTGGGAGTCGACTATTATAAATTCACCCTATAAGGGATGATGAATAGTAAGTCAAGGTTTCATAAATTTATTTTTTAGTAAAATAAATAAATGATATCATAATGTTTCTATAATCTCTTCACACATTAGTGTCTTAAGCTTGGGAACAACATGGTTCTACAAATCTACATCAATACACACGCGTTTTCGAGTGATTATTCCAATGTAACTACCAAACATAGACTTGTTGGAATTAATATGTTGGCCTCATATATTCCATCTGACCTCATATTTGATGCTTTTTATTTTCACCACAATGATTTTTCTAACACAATCAAACTAAGGAACTTTTGTTTTTTCTACATCACTGGTCCTTCATCACCTACCACTTCTTTGTATTCAAAAACATCAATATGTTGTTCCTTTACAGTGTTAACATCGTCATGTTTATATGGTCATTGTACCTTTTCCCTAGGAGAAACAATAGGTTGAGAAACATATTGTTCCTCAAGATTGGGAGCACCAACACATGCAGAAAGTCATTATTCCTATGTACTGTGAGAAGTAGTAGGTTGAGAGACTTTTTGATCCTTAGGATTGGGGAATCAGCACATGGATAAGTTATAATCTTTATAAGTGGTTTTAATATTTAATTTAGATTATATAAAGTAAACATAGAATAGATAATAACATGAGAAAACACATGCATATTACCAAAAAATATAACCTGATTATTTAACTCTTTCTTTAAATGATGAAGGGATTTAACCCCTATATCAACTATTCAAATACCTTTCCCAAATGGTCTGAAGGCATTATTTTTAATGATTTTTGATAACCCACTTTTCAAGGGATGAGTGGGAACCCTTATAAGGCACGTAGGCTTAGATATTACATGACCCGTAGGACTTATGAAATATATAGACTATACTTGGAACTCTATCTCCTAGCTTCTTCAGCATGATATAATCTCTCCACTTCGCATGGCTATTCATATAGGCTTCTCATTCAAGCAAATTCTAGTCCTAATGGAAATTCCACACCATCTATTTCTCGAAAATCTTCTTAGCTTCTATTCTAGTGAATGTTCCTGCTATGAATCCCCATCTGGAGTCTGCTTCTTTTAGAGTCTGTCTGATCATTTAAGTGCAATTTTAGGTGGCCCTCAGGCCTTGAGGTGGCCTGAAAGCCTTACTGGATCAATGGCCTTGAGGTGGACCAAAACCCATAATTGATGTCTCCTCTAACATAAAAAAACATCATCTACAATGTGAACACTACTAAATGATTTCAATTCCCCAATGAAAGGGCCATCCTTAGTTGAATTTTCTTCTAATCCTTCAGTGGTTTTGGTCGATAACAAAAATGTCGAACACTTTGAATTTTCAGGATCTAGAACATAAAATACTAGTATTTCCTGTGATTCCATTATAAATAGTTCATATTTGTATCATTCCTTAATAAAATCTACTTTCACAAATCCCAAATCATCTATTTTAATATAACTCTTATTATCAACCCCCATGAATTGGAAAATTGGATATTGGAATGTTGTATAATCCAACTCTTGTATTTTTTTGATGATGCCAAAGAATGATATATTCATATAAATTGGATTTTTGTCCTTAGAACCAGAATCATGCATCACTTCAACCACAAGTGTAACTCCACTATTTTTTATGGTACTGTCTTCATCATGTTTATTTTTATAGAAAATATAACCATTCATTACATAACCATTTTGAGATAATACCAATATACTTGGTCCATTGGATATCCATCACATTCATTGTGAAATTGAATATGTATTTTCATTTGAATCCCTAAAAATATGGTCCTAAACCCATCTTTGAAACTGTTGATTATGTTATTTGACATCCATATTTCATCCCTTGATGGATTTAAATGTCTAAGAATTTATTTTTGGTTTTCAAAATATGGTGAAACCACCAAAATATTAGGAAAAATATAACGGTGGGTCTTCTACTGATTTGTAATATCGATTGTGAAAACATATCTTCTAGAAATTCCTTCACCCACAAACCACCTAGTGTGATAAAATTTCAGTAGACCAATGCTTTCCACACTTGATAGGTATTCGGTATAGAAATTTACAAATTTCACAATAATATATTACCCCACAATACAACCCTATGGATGAATTCGAATTTTTATATACCCTTTCCAAATATTCAAATATTTTTCAATGGCGTACATCCATCCATAGTTTACAAGACCACATAGTAGAATCTATCTCACCAAGTGAACCAACAAATGAACCATTATACAAAGAATACTGGTGGGAAGAACATTTCTAATTCACATAATATATCTTCAATTTCTCTTTCCATAGTCAGAAATTTCATCGAGTCTATAACTCTTCTTTATATATATTTGATGAAGAAACATATCTTGATTAATGTATGATAGAGAATCATAGAAAAAATGAAAAATAAAGGAATATGAATTCAATCTTCAATCAAAACATGGTAGTCATGTGATTTAATACCTTTTAAATTTAAATCAATCAATGATATGAAATTATTTACATTCAATTAAAACCCTTATTGAACCTTTATAACATTCAAGAAGTTGTAAAAATTATATTTCTCATTCATAAAAAGAGTGTAAGAATCTGGAGGAAGTAAATTTGATTTTCTCCATCCACTAGCACTAACTCTTTTCATATTCCCATGTAAAGCATGTCTAGCCTAGCCTTAATTCCATCAATTGTTTTTCTAGGTTCATTTACCAACATTTTGATGACACTATCACTTACATTTTTTCAAACATGTGTAACATCAAAAATATTTCTGACATATAAACAATTCCAGTATGGTAATTAAAAATATGATCTCTTTTTCCAACTAGTTTTCATAATGTTATTTAAAATTTTTTTACCAAAAGAAGTGTCACATCTTTTAAATTCGCAAATAGTTGATCACCTATTAGTGGTGAAAGTGTTGTGTGTTCATCTAAAATTCCATAAAATTATGTTGTAAAAGTTCATTACTTATGCTACTAGGGTAAAAATAATAAAATTCCTAGAAAAATTGTTTTGATGAATTTTTCAACCTAATTGACTATGTACCTAATTTGAAAATGGGACACCCTTGAGTTCCTTTAATGCTACATCCTGAAAATTTTCCACAAGTAAGAAAGTCATTTATCATCCCATACAACATTCATCTCAATGTGAAATCTTCATTTCTATAAGTATCATAATATGTAACACCTAAATCTCACAATAATTTCAAATCCTCGATCAATCGAGAAATATAAATATCAATATCATTAGTTACATGTTTTGGTCCTTATATAAGCATGGATACTAAGTTGTATTTTTATTTCATGCATTACTATGGTGACAAGTTATAATTTACCAACATAACCAGCTATGTACAATGAGTGCTGCTATAAAAACCAAATGGATTCACTCCATTTTTGGATAATACAAGAATAAGGGTTCTCAAATAATTTCTAAATCCAGGATACTCATGATCATTTCTATTCCACTGAGGATAATCTTTTGGGTTATATTTTTTCCCATATTTATTTTTTGTATTTGTGTGCCATGATAATTTCGATGGAGTCTCCTCACTTCCATATAGGTGCCTAAAATATGGAATGATTGGGAAGTACTTTCAAAGGGCCAGATTTATCTTTCTTATATCAAGAATCACCACACTTTGGGCATTATGTAGGTGATTTTTGGTCCTTCCGAAACAATATACAGTCATTTAAGTGGCAGTGTATTCTTTCAGAGATCATACCCATTGAGTGCAGCATTCATTTGGCATCGTATTTTCGGCTAGGGAGATCATTATATTTGTTTTGTGTCCCTCAGAATATGTGTTTTAGTTAGTAATCACTACTTCCAGGTGGTTTCTAATGGATATATTTACAGAAATGGAAATATCCAACAGTTCTTTATCCGAAGGGACCTAATTTCCAACGGCAGGCATTCATTAAGTATGAACATATGATACTTGAGAACATGAATTGGTAGAGAGGATGGGAGGTTAGGCTCATACCACACTTTTGGGGATAATTATTGCCTACTCCAGGACTCTCTTATATATTTGAGATATATTCCTGAATCCTTATTAATTCACTAAGTATAACTTAGGTTTCCCTTGGAATTTTCAGTCACTTATCATCATGTGTGAAATATAGAATCATCTGTATGTATTCAAGGTTCTTCATTAATAGATACATCCACATGATTCAATATTCTAAATTTATGGTATCATATAATATATTTTTTAGAGATTATTCTAACCATCATTATGATAATAATTGTTTTTTAAGACACTCAGTGGGGAACTCTAGAATTTATTATCATACAGGGAGATGAATGTTTGTTTTGATGTTGGGATCATACCATAAATGGGATACCTACGTATCATTGTGAAAAAATCAGAACCCTTGTAGTTCAGTGCCACTTAATAGGACACCTCATACCATTTAAAGTCATGTGATAAAGACCTATATATATTTTTTAATGTCACGGGGCAAGGAATTATAAGCAGAAGATACTTAGTCAAAGCTTGGTGTGGTACTTATTCCAAAGTATCCCAAGGAACATGGAAATAATATGGGTTTCCAAGTTGGATTAGACCATATTGGAAAATGTCCTAGGAAGAACAGGTTTTATTTGAAGTGTTGGGTTTGAACCTCAAAGAGGATTCCTACATATCCCACTTGGATGGGAATCAAATCCCACATAGTTAAATGAGTCTCATAAGAGATTTTAGTCCTTTTGAGATAAATGAGTTTTGATTTACGTTCTGAAAAGGATTCCTTGGTGATTTGAGGGGTTTAATTTGGGGCTTACTTCTAAGGAGGATGCCCATTTAGGTATGAAATGATATGGAGCTATGACCTTAAGAAGGCTTCCTACATATCCCAATTATGGTGGGAATTGGAGTTATCATAGTTCATTTAACCCCAAAAGGGTGTATGACCCTTTTGTGTGAAATTTTGTTGGGGATTACTCCTATGGAGGACAAACATGTATAGGGAATTTGTGTTGGATTTCTAAAGAGGATATCAAATGAGCTTGGGCCCGGGTGAAGGCTTCCTACATATCCCAATTATGATGGGAATCAGAGTTCTCATAGTTCAAAACATGGGGTGTTGTGAAAATGTTGTGGTCTGGAAAAATCTCTAATCCCATGTGTGTCATGCTTGGTGTGAGAAACAAGAGGATTTCAAAGATTCAAGAAAGTCACACACACGCTATTCCTCCTCTACTGGTGGAAGAGGAATTGCCTATGACGGCGATGGTGGACAAGGTTGAGACAACCATGGAAGATGGAACAGGGCAATGAACTCTGGAACGTGGGAGGAAATTGGAGGTCATGCGGCTTGGATCATGTAATATTAGGGACTTACCTCAGTGGGAGGGCCCTGATGGATCCCAGAAGATGAGGGAGACTTATCCTTTGTTTTATTGGAAAAGAAATTGTGACCCTCACTCTCCTTATTAATAACCAGAGGCTCTATGTCTTAGAGATGAAAAGGGGAGGTCATAACCCAATCCCAAATCATACAAAATAGGAACTCCCCAACACTATTCCTAGGAGAAGGGAACTAGTGATTGTGGATATACAAACCCACAAACACTATATGAATCCTAAACCCATTCCTAAACAAATGTGGGAAACCTCTGACTATGGATATACAAACCCAAATAGGAGACATGTTGGTGTTTTTTTCTTAACGGTTTGATGATTCAGGAGGTTTTGTTGGAAGTTTCAACAAAATACCTTTTAGAAAAGGGATCCAATGAAGAATAATCCTTTCACGAATGGATTTAAAAAATGATTAATGTAAATCACGTATAGACTGAAGGGATAAAGTGGCTCAAAGAAGGGTTCCCAAGTTGTTTTTTGGTACGCAAGTATAGGAACACAAGTAGGATCAGGCAACTTTGTGTTAACTTAAGTGATGAAAAACCTAGATATTTATACTTGGGCGAGACTTGACTCAGGCCTTCAAGAGTATTCAAAGGTATTATCAGATGTTGGGTGCTCAAGTTCCTTTGAAAGGAATGGATGGAGTGCAAGTGTTTCCTATTTAGGAAGGTTGGGCACTTTAGGAACCCACGTTTTATGGATTTCAAACTCTTAAAGGACTTAATTCCTATGATTATCCTTCAATGCATCCACTCTAGGCGTTAAAGAACTACCTTGAAGGTTTCTGAAGATTTGGGCGAAGCACTAGGGTGACCAGAGTAGTAATTAGGATTTAACGAAATTTTTCAATACAAATAGAGACCCCAAGGGTCTATTTATAGGAAAATAAATGACCCTGGGTGAAATGGTGGTGGGGTGTGCAAGTTTCTTGTACACTAGAATTTTGTGTGCAAGTACCTTGCATGCCGACAGATCCATAGGTTGATAGCACCGACCTAATTTTCAAACCTTTTCAAATATTTATTTTCATCATGTATTTTCTATTCTTTTATTTATAAGGCATTTCCCTCTGTCACTTATTATACTCTGTGATGGAATGAAGTGTCAAAAAAGAGCCCCCCCCACATCAGAATCATATCTAAAAATGAAAAGACGCCCATATACTGAGGTAACGATATAAAGAGGGTAAAAAGGAGGTTAATGTGGCATGTAAAAAATAGCGTGAAAGATATGGGCATGCAAGGTGATGGCGCGCAGGGTAATATTCATCGCTTATATATATTGGATTCACTTCAACGAAAATTACAAAGAATCCTAAAAATCCAGCTCTCATTGTGCAAGTGTTTTCGCTCAGATGATCCTATTGTTCGTGTTTCTTCTTTATGTTTTTTATGTGCGTGCCAAAATGAGGGTACCATACTTGCACGCCGGATTTATACTTTCACACTGAATCCATACTTTCTTGCCTTAACACATTTGTAAAATATTATTAATTCCATTGTCAAAAAACATCCAAAATTAGCTTACATTTAAAGAATAATTTTGATGTCTTTTATTGGTTCAATGGATCCCAAGAGATTGATAACTACTAATGAAATGTCTAGTAAGATAATTGATGATATGATGAAGATTTTAGGTCTTGATTACTTTGACGTCTGTGACAGTACTCTCACAAACTTTGAAAAGCATCTGAGGAAATATCACTTCAATTTTCCAAGGAGTCCTTATTTTCCTCTCTATAGTTATAGGCATCTGCAGGATGTCAACATAACAGAACCAAAGAATTATATTCCACTTTCTTAGTTTCAAGACCATACCAATTTCTGATCAACCAATATTTCTATTGTGGTCACATATATAAATTCCGTTATAGTAACTAAAGCGCATTTCATGCATCACATCACATATGATCTATATTTGAAAGCACATACAACCAATCTATAGCCACACTACTATTTGTCCATTTTTTGAGATTCTCAGACAGAACAATCAAAAGGCTGGAAGAAAATTGGGATTTATGCCTAAGAGGGGGTGTTAAACCCGCATGGGTGTGGGAATATTGGGTGCACAAGACATGTGCGGATTTTATGGAAGATATAAATGTGTTGGGGTTTTTGAATATGTATGGGTCGGGAAAACCTATGCATATAAAAATGATGATTTTGTGCCAGAGATTCTAAATCGATAGAGTCCAGAGACTAATTATTTCCATTTAGCACATGGAGAAGTAGGCATCAGTTTGTGGGATGTCTACAAGATCTATGGAACTCCAATACATGTATACATGTATGATGAATTTATTCCACCAAAGGTGACATGGAATGACTCAGAAAAGACACCAGCCTTAGTTTGTGAGTTAATAAAGATATTTTGTAAACTGAAGAATAAGAACACAAAAAATCCCTCACAAGAAAGGATATTCACCCAAATGAGTGGATGGAAATATTTCTATTGAAAGAGAAAGATAAGGGTCCCACTTTCTCCCACCCAACAAATTATCTAAATGCAGAAAAGAGAGGTTCACCTGACACTTTTTGGCCAAAATTATAGAAATGAGAGTTTTATATGTGGTGGTATGAAGTCAATTCCAAAATTCCTATGAAGACAACTCTTGTAGGTTTCCTGTGCATGAGGCTCAGTGTGTATATATTGCCTGTTCGAGATTAGAAGGGAGGCGTAATTTCAAATTTTTTTGTTATTGTAGCCAAGATGTCCAAGACGAGGATTGTAGGATTGTATACCCCTATTTTGGAAGAGATTCATTGGAGATTATTTCATATCAATAGAGGGAATAATCCTTTCAGAATAGCAGTACCATTATAGGTGTTATAGGGGTGGATCGCCACTCATTTCCGAACTTATGCTATAAAAGTGGGTTCGTGTCTTTGGATGTTTTTTCTGACCATCTATTCATGATTTATCTGGTATCTCACCTCTGTATTTTAATGCTTATGATAATAAATCCAGGTTATGTATATACAAGGAATTTCATTTTTTCCCTTATGGAAATCCACCTACGGGTGATTTTTCGATGATGGGTTGGAAAACATAGAGATAAGGGCGTATATGTAAGCTTACAAGGATGGAATATTGGCTACCAAGATTGACATGGAAATAATATTTGAGGCCTATTCTCCTTATATATTCACACGTCAATTCAAATGTCTCCAAAAAATTACCATATCTTCTCTAGTGCATGTTAGATTAGAGCAACATTCAATGGTAGCCCAAAAACTATGGTTGCTAACAACTATAGAGAAAACTGGGGAAATATTGAATTTACCTTCCACCGATGAAATAAGAAGATTGACTATCTAGTATGTTGAGAACTGGGTTGCATCATACTTTTAAGGGGTGTTGAAACATTTTGTCCCTAGTGTATAGATAATGAGAGGCAGTAGGATGGAACCCTCTCGTTTGGAAGGTAATCATTCATCACCAGGGGCTGATTCATTGGAGTTAAAGAGTGGAGGTGATGATACCCCAAGATCACTGAAGTGACCACATGAAGGATATAATCTACTTATTAGATTCAAGAGAGCCACACCATCAATCTCAACTAAAGCTATATCAATGTGGTCTAATCACCATCATTTAGAAATAAATGGGTCCCATTTTATCATCAACCATCTATGACTATAGGAACCAAGAAGAAACTCAAATAAAAAAACAATAGGATCCTATTGAAAACCCTCTAGAATGTACTTTGAATATGTATGACTAGAGGCAGTTTAAACATGGAGAAGCCTGTATAGTGATGCTAAAAGGTCATGGATAGATTTTTGTGAAGGTTTTTGTATTCCAGGGATAGTGGATCTATGAACTCTTCTGGTATTTTTTAGGAACAACCCTAATAAAGTGGGAAATTATATCTGAGAACTAGATATGCTAATATATGCAACTGATGAATCAATTCCCACTATAAAAATAGTGAATGATATGATAGATCATGGTTCCACTAAAGGTATTGATCATTCATTATATGAAGAATGGCGTGATTTTTTTGATCTTGGAGATGTTAGTTTTCTTTTTCTCAGAATCTTTTCTGCATTCCTATTTGAATTTATTTAAAGCATTATTACTCATGGGTAATATCATTTTAACATGCAATTTTCTAAAGTAAAATTAACTAAAGTTTTATCACCACAATATAGCCCTAGTGGTACTACAGTTGGAGCTACTGGATCAACCAGTGAGTCAAGAGAGATATATCTATGCCAATAGTCCATGGAGGATGAGATAATAATGGTCTTCTAGTATCCAATACATTTTTTTGGAATTGATGATACAAGTCCTCACAAGAAGGAATGAAACAGAAACATCAATGAAAGAAAACCACGGTTAAACGTTTTCTCATCAGTGGTAAGCATTCCTAACAATATGAATTTTAGCTTTATTCATAGAAAGTGATTAGTGTTCTTATAACTACAAGAACATTATCTATTTATTCTCTTAGAGAAATCACTTATGATCTTTGAGGAACCATGTAGGGTGCTTTCGAACATGAAAATATTCCTGCCAACCTGCTGATTCCTTTGACTAATGAGGCATTTAGGCCAAAGGAACCAAAGGTTGTTCCTAGAATTGATCCTATTCCAACTATCAAGAGAGATGAGAACTCTAGTAAATAATATGTTATTTATGAGAAACTAAGTGTAACAACAACTAACTTATACTCTATGATACTTTAGGTTCATCACATGCACCAATAAATCCTACGAAAACTAATGTTGACCCCACAACTGTTACCGAGGAAGCTGTATGGGGTCAAAAGTTATTAGAGGACGGTCTCGAAACAACCACTCCATGTTCTCCCATGGGTGAGACTAACAAGGGATCAGGGATATCATTGTATTTTATGATGAATCTTGGAATATCTTTTGAAGAAGTATTTGAACACATTAATAAGCCAAATAATTTAAAAGAGTTTGAGGTTCCTTGTATATAACCAAATGCATGTGAGTTTTTATTGTTCATCCAATAAATATTCTTATGATTAATTTTCTTACTATGATTGGTTGAAATATGTAGTTCCATCTAAATAAACCACTGTAGTGATGATTCTTAAAGGAAGCATCGACATCACTTTAAATCCCACCATTGTAGAAATGTTGGATCAGGTGAATATTGAGACAGAAAATATTCATGAGATTCATTCAGAGGATCCTGATCAGATTAAAGAAAACATTCCCCAACCAGAGACATCAACCAAAACTGTTAAGGCTGAGAATATACGAGAAGAGTCTTGTCAATCTACTGACCTATTGTTAGGAAAGGGATACCAATATTGTGATTGTGCTCACTCTTGTTATCCTTTGAAACTAACTATAAACATAATTTTTAATTCACTGTATAGGATTATCAACTTCTATGTCTAGGTTTGGAGGTAAAGCTTTTGCATCATCTCAAATAGTATTAGGAACCGATGCAACCACTATCAAGGAAGGAGCTAAATAGGGATGTTCTTTAAGTGCATTAATCCTGAAATACATTCCTCCTTACAACAGTGATTCTGAATCAGAACTAGAACTGCAAAAGGCTCTTCGTCTTAATCATCACAATGCATAGAAGAATATATGGAATATAATATCTGAAATTCCCCTTGAGGAACTTCCCTCAGGAATTCCATGAATTTAAACTTTGTACATTACGCTGGGATTCACCAGTTTTGACTATAATGAAATTCATATTATACTGAAAGATATTATCCAAAAGATGGAGAAAGAGTAGGAAATTTTCCATGATCTGATAAAATCCATACCATTGACCCATATTGATGAATTTCAAGAAGCATTATCTAAAGCTAAGGACAATCATACATCAATGTTGATATTAAATTAGTAGAAAATTAAAGAAAAGACTATTCATATGTTGAGTCTTCAACAATAGATGGATATTGTTATAGGGGAGCTTGACCAACTTCATGACTCAATATGAGATGTATAGAAGGATGGTACAATATCCATTCCAGATGCTAAAGAAGCACTTCGTCATGCTTAAGAGAATGAGTCTGGTCAGCTGACCAAACATTAATAGGTAGTTGCTGGAGCTGAAGAATCCAATAATCAAATGAGAAGTTATATAGAAAATCGCTTGTGATTTATGATAAAGAGACTCCAATTTGTGGATTCTCCTCTATGGAATTTTTTTATTACTCACAAATGAAAAGAATTTTTTCTTTAATCATTTATGTCTTCATCCTTTCTTACCATTTATGTACCTAATCCAATGGTCCTAGTACGTGTTGTTTTATGTTTACTAGGGTTATATAGACAACCCCACAAACTTTATATCTTTTTGATTTTTATTGCTCAATATTTCCTAGAACCTACAAAATGTATGTCTAGTGAGCCGAGACTTCTACTTTTATACATAGATCCCTTTGCGGGTTTTAATTCTAGGGAGTATCTTGTCCCTTTCTATTTGGAAGTTTAGAGTCATGAATGTTAGACTAATAAGGCTAGTGTTTAAAGTCGAATATCTTTAACCATAAGTTTTGAAATTGGATCCCAAATAAGGCTTTGTGGCTAGGAATTTCTCTAATATTTTTTAAATACTTCCAAGGGGAACCTTGAGTCATGATTTTTATGGTCACCATATCTAAAACTTTTATACACATAAAGGGGGTCCTTTCCAAGAACGAGTTTACCATTTTTTGATGAATCTGTTATGGGGGCTGTATTATATAGGGTCGACTTGGACATATGCTTCATAGCCAAATAGTATGATCTTTTGATTGAAAGGCCTGTTATGTATGAAAATTTTATGCAAAGCCTTTGGGGGAATGTACTGCATAGTCATGCAAAACAACACTCCAGAATTTATCATTTTATTGTTGATAGACAAGGGAAAATAAGATTTGGGTGACTAAGGATCACAGTGGGTGGTTTTTCCAAGGAAATGGATTTTAAGAATAAAGGGTTATCTATACTCGCATATGACATAGATTGGAAAACCACATTTATACAAATTTGGTGTGTGAGGAATGGTTAAAAGTTTTCAAAAAGGGTCTTTAGGATGTCATGCTATGTAGTTTTAAGTCATTCAATGATGACATTATACAGTGCAGTTTTAAGTAATGTCACGAGGAAATTATATTGTGAAATCGTAAGTCATGTAGTGAGGAAATTATGTATATTTAATTTAAGATCTTTAGCGTTGAACAAATGTTTGAGACTCTCCAATTTCATGATAATTTTTTTGGAAACATACTACCATGTTCATGTATGGAATGAAAGCATAGTAATCTCTGGTTTGGGGATTTCTGGATCTGAAGAATGATATGGGAAAAGAGTTAAAGGAATTAGAGGAATTCCTTCCTAAAAACAAAGTTACCATTATTTTACAAACCCGTTGTGGGGGTTTTATTATACAGGGCTGACTAGGGAATATGATGCATAGCCAAATATTGGCATCATTTTAATAAAATTCCCATTATGTAGGGAACTTATGCAAGGACACCTAGGGGAACATACTGCAGAGTCAGGAAAAAGATCACTAAAAAATTTGAAATTATATTGCTAAAAGCCGAAGAAAGTTTGAGGAGATTCATATTTTCTATAGCAAAATGTTTAGTTTATGGTGAAAGATACCTGAATACAAAAAGAGTATTTCCGATCATGATTTAAAAAGAATCGAAGGAATAGAATTTCTTCAAATGTATAACCCAAATGTAGGAATTATGGTGTCTGTAGTTTTAAGTCATACGACTAGGACCAAAATGGAAACAGTAGATGATATGTGGTCAAATGATCCAAGGTTTTTTTTCATATTACATTAAACACTTGGATAGGTAAATGTGTAAACAATGGTCTTGAAGACTTTCAGATTGAGATAAATACAATGGAAAAAATATACATGGATAACTGCTTCAAGATACATATTCTTGTATATTATCGTGAATGCTTGAAGGGGACATAATATTATTTTACCAATGAAAAAGTTACCATTTATTTTGGAGAACCCATTATGGGGGTTGTATTATGTACGGATAACTATGGCATCTGCTGCATATCCAAATAGTGTCATATTTTGACTAAAAGTTCCCTTATGTAGGCAACTTATACAAGTCCACCTAGGGTCATGTAATGAATAGTCAAGAAAAACAGTTATCTGATATCAGAAACTATGTCATTAGACTATAAGAAAGGTCATGAAGATCTAAAAGTATTCAATATTAAGAGTGTGAAATACAAAAGGGGGTAATAATCAATGCAAAAGATAAATATTTGAATAAATATTGGCCATGATTTTGGAGTCATTTACATAGATCTGACTCATATGTAAAATAGGGAAAATTCTTGATCCCTTCGTGGGATCTCTAAGGAGAGGACCCAAAATTAAGACTCGCACATAGATTATTAATTATATGTGGAAGAGAGATTGAAAAATTTATTGCGTGGCTGGGACTAGGAACTGAGGCCTAGTTTTTAATACGTAACTCAATAGGATGATAATCAAGACATACATAGTTCTTTGGATGCTTTGAATTTTAATTTCATGAAGCCAGGATATTAGGTTATGCACATTAGAGTGATACAGTGAGGACATGCATTTATTTTGATCTAAAAAAAGAATATTATGTCTAGAATGGAGGATTGAACCCAAGTGTCACTACGTATCTCATATGGATGAGAATCAAGCCACATGTAGATCTTTGAAACATTCCTTATATAGGTTTGATTCACACACATAGGGAATAGGGGGGTTATCGTGGTTGAGCCCAATATTGGAGATCCAAGCATCTCTACATATCTCATATGGATGAGAATCAAGAAAAATGTAGTTATTGAAGCAATAATTTCCCACACTAATTGGGTTTGATGTGGGAGATGGGGGCTTTTAACACATTCCAGAAGAACAGTTAAACTTAAGACACAAAATGGTATGAATATCAAACCATGTATCTTGGAAAATCACTATGTATAGTTCTGGTTCATATACAGGAGGATAAGAGGGAAATAAAAAAATTTATTTTTGCGTTTGGGCCCAAGATTGGAGATCTAAGTATCTCTACATATCCTATTGGAATGAGAATCAATCCACATGCTGTTCTTGAAATGAGGTCTCTATACAGATCTGATTCAAATATAATAAGAAATAGAACTCATGTTCCACTAATGAGTAGCAATGATGTAAGTGATTCTTGCACATGGAAGCTGTTATCATCAAATAAAGAAGACGTTAAATTTACAATTTAATGTCATGTAATGAGGAAAAATGATTTCATGTAGTTTAACGTTGTGAGACCCAGAATAATATGCTACACATTTTATTATCATGGAACATGGACACTTATAGTTGTTATGTAGTTTAATGTCTTGAAACAATGACTTTGTGCTATGCAATTTAGAGTCAGGCAGTGAGGCCATTTTAATGTGAAATTATACAATGTACTTCTTCAAGAATCTTGCATTTTATGGAGTTGTAATAATTTATACATCCATTGATATTAGGGAATAAGCTTCATTAGAGTATACCTTATGTATAGAGTAAGGTTTTCCCAACTTTGGATCAAGTTTTAGAGGCTTCTTTCCTAGTGTCATTAGAGTCCTGATGACCAATACAAATTATCTTTGTAGAAATGAGCCGGGGAAAAATTTATTGTTAAAATCATGTTCTATTCTATTCGGATAGATAACTAAATGATGTAAAGTATGAAATATATTTTTATCTAATAATTCTATATCATCAAATCATTTTAGAGACTTTTCATCTGTAGATAACTGGTCATAGATTTGAACTCAGAGTGAAGGAAATTGAATTTCAATTGGAAGAACTACTTTTGTGTTGTACAAAAAATATTATGGGGTTTCTTGAGTGGAAGTACGAGTCGTAGTCTGATAAGCCCATAAATCATGAAAAGGTTAATCAGACTAATATTTCTTATCTCTAACTACCATTTTCTAGAGAATGTTTTATAGGGTCCTATTGAAAGTCTCTATCTTTCCATTGGCCCCTGCATGGTAGTGAGATGAATGGTTGGAATTTATATTATGATCATAATATAACTTTTTTACCTCAACAGAATAGAAATTGGTGTCATTATTTGTCAATATGGTATGAGGGACACCAAATCTTGTGATGATATTAGCTTTGAAAAGGCCAATAATGCTTTTCGATTTGAATTCTTTGAGAGGTACTGCCTTAGCCCATTTGGAGAAGAAATGAGTAGCAGTAATAATATATATGATCTTCTTAGCCATAGCTGGAGGATAAGTTCCTACTACATCCATTCCTCATGTGAAAAATGGGCATGAGTATTTAGATCTATGTAGAATCATTGGAGGTTGATGAATGAAGTTGGAATACGCTTGCTAGGGATGACATTTCTTTGGGGAATCTAAGAAATCATAATTCATTGGAGGCTAGAAGTATTCAAGCCTTAATATTTGATCATAAATCCTATGACCATATTGTTGAGCACCAAAAGTTCATGCATGTACTTCTTTCATGACAGCTTCAGTTTCTTCACCATCAATACAACTGAGGAGGGCTCCATCAATGCTTCATTTGTAGAGGATCATTAGGTGATCTAGACTATCATAAAGAGTGAAATTATCCACTTGTCATTGGATCTATTCATTTTAAAATCTATCAAGTGTAAGTACTCCATTTTATAGGTATTCCGTGATGGGTATCATCCATCCCAGAGTATGACCACACATCTTAGAAATAGGGCTGATTTCATTAATTTCCTTCATTCTAGTTTGAACGATAGGTGAAGCCACACGACGATGGGAAATACTGATGATTGTCTCATCCCAATTTGAATCATCTAGGGCTGTGGATGCATTATCTAGTGCACCAACTTGAGTATTTTGTTATCACAGGACATACGAAAATGTTGGATTTGAGGGAAATTCATTCATTATCCCTCTAACATAATCACACAAAGTGATTAACTCTTCTTTTCTGATAGCATAATCCACATTGATACATTTGATTACTAACTCTGAATCACCTTTCACTTTTAGGTGGTTCAATTTTACCTAGAGCGCAAATTCTAGGCCTACATTGAGAGATTGATATTCTGCCTCGTTGTTGGTATCGCCTTCTGGTAAAATAAAGGAATATGGAAACACAACATTTTGTGGGGTGATAAGAACAATTACTAACCCATCTTTGTTGATATTGGGGCGTTCCATTCTCTTCCCCATTGGACTTCTAGAATAACCTTCAATGTACATTACCCAGGTTTGGGGATTGTCTTGAATAGAGAAGATTTATTTATTAGGAATTTCATTATTCAATGATGTATCCTCTGCAGATGGGTGTTCTGTAAGGAAGTCTTCTAAGGATTGGGATTTTATTTCTTTCAGAGGCCCAAAATGGATATCAAAATATTGCAAAATAAATTCCCATAATGACACAAATCTGGTAAGCTTAAAATGAATGAGGATAAATTTGAGCAGGCTATTGCAAAATAACAAGTGAACCTCCTGATTTTTCAGATAGTTACTTAGATTCTAAACTGAAAAGATTAGTGCTAGGTAGAACTTCTCGATAATTTAATATTGAGTATCTGTGTCAAGAATAGTTCAACTGAGATAGTAAAGCCAATTTTCATTCCTAGCATCATTCTTTTGGGAAAGCAAGGAACCTAGTTATCGCTCTAAAGTTGTCACATAGAGAATAAGTGGATTTCCTTCAACATGTGTCATTAATACCGATTGACCCAAGAGATATTTCATAAGGATATCAAATACCACTTTCCAGTCTTCGTTCTATGGATATTTTACTCCCTTCTTCATTAATCTGGTGAAGGATAAACACTTGGCTGCCAAATTGGCAATAAAGCGCTAAATATAGGCTGATTTTCCTTTAATTCATATTATTTATTTCAAATTTCTAGTTGGTGAAATGTCAAGTATTTCTTTTTTTCTTCTTAGGATCGACTTGGATACAACTATGGAATACAACAAAGCCATTAAATTTTCTCGAGGTAACTCCGAAAGCACATTTTATGGGATTTATCATCAAATTATGTAGCTAAAATTTATTTAATATGGTCTCTAAATCAGTTAAATGATCATAATTTTGTCTATATTTAACCACTACATCATCCACATAACATTCGAGAAACTTTCCTAGGAAGGGTTTGAAGATATAGTGCATGGCACATTGATATTGTGCACCTGCATTCATTAATCCCAAGGGAATTACCTAATATCAAAACACACCATGAGGGGATTTGAAGGCTTTAGACTCCTCATCCTCTAGGACCATTCTGATTTTATTGTACCTAAAGAATACATTCATGAATGAGATAACTTCATAACCAGTTGTTACATGAATAAAATATTCTGTAATTGGAACTGGAAAGTCATCCTTGGTACAATACCGATTACGATCCTTGAAATCAATGCAAACTATGATTTTTCCATGCTTATTTTTCACTATGAATGTGTTGTCTAGACATTTGGGATATTGAACCTCCCTGATAAAGTAATCCTTGATAATCTTGTCAACTTCAGCTTCAATTTTAGAGGAATGAGTTGGGTGTTTCCTTCTTTCTACCTGCTGGAATCCTCGACGCACTTATGGAAAACCCAAATGATAAGTGTCTACATCGGGATTAAGTCATGAAATTTCTATATTGTTCTAAGTAAATATAAATAGATGTTTTTTTAGAAATTAAGTATACATCTATTGGTCTTCATAAGTCATAGACACACTAATTAGAGTGGGGCATGGATCTTCTTCTGTACCCAAATTTATTTCTCTGAGCTCAGCCGTGGCAGTGGAGATTCCTTAATTAAATGCTTGAGGTGCATCCTTGAGATCTTCTTCCTCTTCTACCTTACGTTTCACTACTTTTTTTCTCCTTTTAGAGTATGTGATGAATAAAAACATTCAATGTTATGGGAGGAGTCATCATTTTAACATCCTGAAGAAGAGGCAACCATTTCTGACCCTACTAGCGATGAAGGGTCTTCCTAGAGCATTGAAGAGAAGATCATGGGTTGGGAATCTACATCCTTGTCTTCCTCTAGTATTGAGACAACTTATTCTATCCTGATTGATGAGGTAATGACTTTCTGAAGTTTGGTGGATTAAATTAAGGAATCTCTATTTATGATTCCACTATCAACAACTTCTTGCATGTTGTTGGGCTAGATTACTACAATTGACATTATGGAAGTCACTGAACGAGTGCCTAGATTTGGGTCTATCCTTTTAATTTGATTGATAGGAGACATATAATCTATTATGAGATGTTTTATTGGGTTAATCGGGTTCTTTTTTAGACCATTTGGAGCATCGATTCTTATTACATATTATTTCACGGACCTCATTTCCTTTGTGTGATAAAATTATTCCATCATATATTGTGTTTCACATGTTTTGAGTGGAGCCTTTTCAACATAAAATGTCCCAATTTGAACATTGAAGAAATACTTGAGACAATGGTGATATAACGAAGGAATGACCGAATGTTGATGTAGCCAAGGCCTTCTAAGTAGAATGTTAAAGGCTATGTACTGATAGACAAAAATAAAATATGAATCAGATACGTGATCTGCAAACCACGTTCTGAGTGTACTCTTGCCTAGACATTCTTGTTTATTATTTTCCTAACCTTGAAACCTGCAAGTGGAATGTGATAATTTAGATTCATTGAAACCCGATCAATGAAGTGTACGAATGGTAATAAGGCTGAATCCTAAGCCATTATCAATGAAGGATCTTCAGATGTTAGTATCACTAACCCTACCAGATAGATTTAAGTTACCAATGTGTCCATTTACAACATCATCCTCATCTTTATCTATGAAAGATATTACTACATGACATTCTGTAGGGTCATTCTCTATACGGTAAACCTCAGTAGTAGAAAATTCATTTTAAAACTCTTGAGGAATTGATAATGCCTCAACAAGTGCTTGAAAAATATCTTTTGATATAATCAAGGCATCCACGATTGGAAACTTGTCCAGTACTAGCGATAACTATTTCAAAACATCATACTTTTGGTCCAGAGGTTTACATTTTCCAGCATGGAGATGCAGTTTTTCAAGTGCCTCGGAATTTGATTCTCCTTATGTAGATGTACCCTGTGTCGGGAAAAAATATAGAAATACTTTTTATTTTGGTATATTAGACTGACTAGGAATATCTAATTGCTGAGAGAATGATAGTGTAACATCAGATTAGTCCTCCAAGATAATCATGTCAGGGACGATCCTATTATGTGTGTGAGAATTTAGTTGTTCTTGTTGATACCAATGAAGGTATCTCCCATGAGTTTCTATTTCCTAAACTGTTCAAGACGAGGTAGAGTTAAAAAAGTGGTTTCTATCATATCTATGTCTACCTTATATCCTCGAAGTTGGCTTCTTCCTCTAGATCCCCAATTAGGAATAGGGAATTTAGGCTCATCCTAACCATAATCACTATTTTCATAGGGATCCATTTAGTGGATAATGTTATCTGAACCGAAGATAAATTATTCATCTGATAATGATTATTCTTGATAGGTCAGTTCTGGTTGTGCCATTTGGTGGGGCAGTGCCCATGTTTTTGAAATAGATGGAATGAAATCTTACAAATTAAAGGAAAAATTTGGCCTTAACACGCGCTCGTCTTCTTCTGACAACTATTTATCTTTCTGATCACATTGATTATTTGAAGATTTACCTTTGGAGGATTTATATTTTAATGGATATGAATTTTATGTAGTGGAATTGGCAGGATACACAGTATGTTATTTAAAATTTAATCATATAATTTCATGAGTTCAGTTGATTGTTTTCTGAGCCATCCAATCATCATACTTCTGCACATTTTTGATTTTGAGTTGTTGACATTATCCTTCTTCCTATGGATTGGAAGGAGTAACCCATGCTACTTGGGATGATGAACTTTTTAGTATCAATAGTCCAGAGTCTACTATTTTTTGCAAGAGGTATTTAAAAACAAAACCCTCTAGAATGGGATTCCCTAACATTTGATGAAAGGGAAAATAGTTTGGATGATCTTCATCTTCTTCTTGGTTTGGTTTCTTCAGTTTTGAAAACAGAACCAAATTGTTTTTCATAGATGAAATGAAGTAACCAAGAACTTGTTCATTCCTAAAAGAATAAAATTTTCTATTTAACTCCTCTAATTATCACCACCTTTGATCATTTTTATCATCTTGATTAGGCAGTCATTGATGCTAATTCTCGAGAGGTTGAGACCTTCGGTATGATGAAGGTTTTGAAGTAGAAGAAGGTACATGTGTTGGTTTGAGTGTGACTGTATTATTATCTACTTTCCCTATTCTTCTTCCCAGAACTGATAGAATGGCACAAGATTTATCTTTGCTTTCCACAATGGAATCCTCCACTAGTTGGGTTATTAAAAAAAGGTATTGAAACCCTCCTGTGTATTTCACAGGGATTAGTGGTGTATGCAACTCATCATGAATATTTTCCACACAAATTAGCAAAAACTCCTCTTTAGGGAGTGATAGATTTAAGGAATATATAAATGCTTTCCATCGAGCAACGAAATATGAATCTCTTTAATTTGACCTTTATTTTCAATTTTTATTATGAAAAAATGTTATCTTTGGTTGTGTTGAACTGATTTGGAGAAGGAATTTCTGTCTAAGTTCTTCCCATCCAGTAATTGTCTAAGACTTCAAACTTGTATATCTGACAAAGGTTTGCCCCGATAATGATTTTCACAAAACATATGAGCTTTGATGATTCTTATTTTCGAGGGGTCCCCATCATGGGATCACAATGAGAAACAAAATGCGTTAAGTGATGATTTGGATCCCCCAAACCATTAAAGATTGGAAATGTGGTATTCACAAAGTTTTGTGTTGGATGGATTATATATAATCATTTGTGGTAAGATTTATTTTATAGTTTTACTACTACACTTTATTCTTTCATAGCTTTTAATTGAGTTTTTAATACCTCATTTGTATTAATAGTCATTTGAGGAATATCTGGAAGAGGTGTGACCTATACAGGTACAACATTTGCAGCTTGAACTAGTGCGACGAATAGAAAAACCACTAGTGGGGGTGCTGGTGGTATTTTCCTTGGATAACCCATGGGGACAAGACTATAAGGATGTGTTTGATCATGCCCTCACTGTTTACCCAATGGAGGGAATTCATTTTCCGCATCTGTATTTACAAAAAATCCTCTTTACTGAGGAGTTCTTATATGATGTTCAAACTGAGAATCTTAATGGGGAGCCTACCTAGAAAAAATTATGCTTCAATGTATCTCTATATTGAGTCTTTTTAACTCCTTTATCTCCTCTTAATGCTATGAAAATATTTCTTCATGTGAAATAGATTGAACTTAAATAGTGGAAAAGTGAGACATAATATGACTTTTACCTTTCCCCTTATTTAATGACTTTCAATGGGGTGAGTGTTGGTTACTTGAGGGAATACCTAAATTTTTGGTATGCCTCTAATTTTAGGTACACACACCTCCTTCGTTTTCTTCAGAGTGTACTGTGTTATGAATAAGAAATTCATCTTCTAACTCCCCGGAAATGGATTCATTTTACAGAGGATCTTTTATAATAGTATTAATGACATTTATCGATGCCTAATGAATTGATGGAATGATATCAGTATTTTTTTAATATTGAATCCTACTATATCCACCATGAGACATTGTTCTCCTATATGATGAATTCATGGGAACTGTTTGATAAACAACAACCTAAAGGGAATACTTTGATAGTTCAGTTGTGTGTTTACTTTATGGCTTCTTCCCTAATTAGGAAAAAAATGACTTTCATTGAGGATACGAGTGTAGATGTGAAAAAATCCCCTACCCTATAGGCTGGGGTTGTTCTTCTTCTTTAAGCCTTAGAACATTGTTTGTTGAATTTGATGGTTGAATTAAAAAAACCCTATCCCTACATGTTAGAGTGGATATTTATCTTCAATAGATAACATTCTCACAGATACTCTTCTGATTTTGTGAATTTTGGTATGAACATTGGTCAGGTGCATTATCTAGAAACCACTTAAATCACCTGTTTTAGAAGACCACTATAATATTTCAAAAAAATTCTCTATCTGATGGAAGACATCCTCTAAGTGAGATTCCTAGTTAATTTTCTCATATTCATTATGCACATGTATCTCAATATATTTCTCTATTTGGTCCTGACTTTGATGTGATTTATTTGAGGCATGTTCTTGATCATGTCTTTGATTACACAAAAAATATATTGAATGTAGCTGGCCATGGGCAATAACATTGCATGTGACCACTTTTGGCGGGCTTTGTTGATTTTTGAGCATAGTGAAATGCAATGCTCTATGTGCACCCCATCCTTTGATACAAACACCATATGAGGTATCATTAATTAACTGGAATATTCTCTATAGTGCATTGAGGAATGCATGTTGAAGGGATATACAAACCCAAATTGGAGACATGATGATGTTCTTTTCCCAATGTTTTAATGAGTCATGAGGTTTTGGTGGAAGTTTCAACAAATCAATTTCAAACAAGGGAGCTAATGAAAAAGAATACTTTCCATTAATGGATTTATAGAAGGATTAATGAATTTATTTTATATACTGAAGGGATAAATTTAATCCATTAAGGTCACCCAAGTAGGTATTTGTTGCGCAGGTATAAGCGCGCAAGTAGGCTTGGGTGACCTAATGTTCACTTAATTAACGAACAACCTGGATGTTTATACATATACGAGACTTCACTCAAGCCCTCAAGAGTATTCAAAAGTATTCCCGGAAGTAGGGTGCTCAAGTTCCTTGGAAAGTAATGGCTAGCAAGCAAGTGTGTCCAATTTAGGGAGGTTGGGAACTTTAGGCATGCAAGTGTTCTGGATTTCAAGCACTTAAGGGACATAAGTCCAATGATCCTACTTCAATTACACCACTCTAGGTGATAAAGAACTTCCTTTATGGTTTTAGAATACTTGGTTGAAGCACATGGGAAACCAGAACAACAATAAGGCTTCTGGAAAATTCGTCCGTACAAATGAAGACGCCAAGGGTCTATTTATAGGAAAATAAATGACCCTGGGAGAAATGTTGGTGGGGAACACAAGTGGATTGCATGCACAAATTTGGAATGAATGTACCTTGCATGCTGATAAATCCCCATCTTGACTAGGGTGATGTAATTTTCAAGCCTTTGAAAATCTTGATTTTCTTCTTGTGTTTTATCCTCTTTTTTCTAAGGCATTTCTCTTTGTCAGTTTCTAGACTATGTGATGGGATGATGTGTCAAAAATATTCTAGGAGCGTTTCATTCAAGAGAAAATGTAGTTCTATAATATTGGAATCACTCCATATATTCCTTGATTTTAAATTACATAGTTTTAGTATGGCGAACAATGCTATATATTTTTTGAAACCAATGTAAAGTGGAATCATTACAAAACTCTTTATCTTCTCAAACAATTTTGGGCAATCTTGTCATTTCCTCAATATGATATTCATTATCATTCACATATGTAATCAAATCCTTGATATGGTCTGCTTTATTGTCCCCACTGGTAATCATATTAGATGATCCACAAAACACATTGTTATCCCAACCACTAGCTACATTCTCTTTTTCCCATGTTTATTCCAATATTTATAACAATGATCTATTAAATGATAGATCATGTGTTATTATAACTCCTTTTGACTAATTAGTCTTGAATAATGATAATGCAAACATAGACAAATGATTTGAGAAGGGTCACATGGATGATCTTTTACAAACATGATGAACTCTTTTACTCCATATCCAAACTCATTTGTCATATGATTGACATTCATACATTCTTTATTCATTTCCTTCATATTTGATTTAGTAATATTTATATTTAACAAAATATACACACAAATATGTTCAACTAGGGTTAACATAGAACTATATATCCCTCTCATATAATATAATGGAAGCAAAACATGCCAAAAAACCTGAACCTATAAAATATAGGCATGATCTAAAAGTCCATTTGATCAGCACAACCAACCAAATATAAGTGATAACTTTTTTATTATATCCTAAAAATCTAGTTTGAAATAATTTAGAAAAATTAACATTTACTATAATGTTTTACCAAATAATTAGTAACACATAATAGTGTGTTAAAACTATTTTTCTATGATTTTTATTAAATTAAAACAACCACATGGACAACATTATTCCTCATCCAATACCTCTTGGTCAAATCACCTTTTTAAAATAAGACTTTAAACTATTTCATGAACACCCATTTTTTATATACACATTTCAAAACTCAATGCGGTTTCCAACTATCATAATGTTTTGTCAAACATTTTTAAAAACCAAACATTTCCATAAAAATACTCATAGTTTCCAAAAACCCCATTTTAGAACTCACACATTCATGGAATTTGAAATAAAAACCATTGTAACATTTATCATTTGAGAACACTTTTTAAAGGGTCTTAATAAAGTTTCACACCATTTAGGAAAAATATTTTTTTATAAAATTTGAAATGGGAATTCACTTTTCAAAACATTCTTGGAATGACAATCCATTTTATCATTTATAAAATTCATCCCAATCTACTCTTTAGACCACTTTTATCAAAACACCATTGAATCTCAAATGGGAATTCACACTACCCATTAAACATCCATGGAAATACATTCAAAGAAAGAATAAGTTTCAAAATCTAATCCACATGGGAAAACACACCCTTTTGAAATAATCCATCCCATTAGGAAATATTAAATTCCATAAACACCCAAAAATTTTGATATAAAAATAACCATGGCTAAAAAAGTGGTTTAAGATATAGATCATAAGGATTAACTCACCACTTTAAAAATAAAACAACATTTTTAACACTTTCTAAAAACCCAAACTCTTAGTTTGAAATCCAATTAACACAAAAATAAATTTTAAAACATCAAGTTGGTGATTAAAACAGATTTTAAAACCACAATAATTCTATTAAAAATCCATTTAGGAATTTTTTTTCAAATACTTTTCATTGAGTATCATTCCATAACAAGGGATAAAAACAATTTTAAAATATACCAAGTGGAAAATTCTCTATATAATAATTCAATATAATTTATGATGCATTTATTAAAACATTACTCTTAAACCACCCTTAAAAACAATTTATAATTTAGTCTGCATTTATAAAATAACTAGATTGATTAAAACGTTTCCATGATTGCCTTATTTGATAAACCAAACGTGTCAATAAGAGTCACCAAATGAATTGTAACCCTTTATTTTTCACGTATCCTATAAAACCAAGTCTATATACACACCTTTGTAATATGTATTGTGTGATGAAATCCCCAATAGGATAACACATTGAATCTCAACAATGTTTTTCACTATGGAAACGATTAGTTCAATTTTGAAAAAATGACATAAAAATAATTGATTCTTTAATGTAATATTTCTCTAATATAAAACATGAAAATGGTTAAATAAATTAAAACCAAGGTTATATGAAAGTGTAAAAAATAATATTTAATATTAAAGAGTGAAATAAAGATATCACATCATAGATAGTCATTAATCATGCATCATATGATAAAACCAATGAGTCTAAGGATACTAAAAAAGTCACTAGTAACACTAGATGGAAGATATGAACCAAGTATTCTATACGAGGGAGATCATTTGTATCATTAGGGTACTAATAAATCCTTCTTACACGCTCAGTCTAACTAGGAAACTATCCCTTTCTATATCATAATCTGTACTGGTTGTTACATTTCTCCGGGATACCAAATCACCCAATGTATCCAATGTAGAAATGATAATCAAACATATATAATTCAATTATCATAAGTTTTTCCTTACAAAAAATCATTTCTATGTTATATTTCAAAAAAATTATATTTATGATTTATTTGAAACCAAATCATTCCATAGAATCACTTTATTGAGCACTCAATGTACCAAAAAATGTTTCCCTTTAAAAATACACATGTGATTTCTTTTTTAGAAAAATGTAGACATTAAATTAAACAATAATACATAATGATTCATCAAAATAATTTTTTATATTAATAACTAATGGAAATATCCAAAACATTAGGAGTTCATAGGGAATGAAAAAGTATTTATAGACACCTACATTAAAACTAATTAATGGTGTCACATTCATATAGAATCACTAAGGAAGGATCCTTAAGCACCAAAAAAGACATAAAGTTTAATTAAACCCTCATCACCTACCCTAGGTTCATCCCCATGGTCATCTATAGTATCAATCACCAAGTAAAAGTATTGAATAATGAAGAAAATGGGGAGAGGATGAGAAATCATAGATAAATACATAAAAGAAATATTTGAATATCATTCCTTTGGTTTTGAGGGTCTTGATTGGTCGAAAATGTGGTGGTAGTGAGGTTCTTCGAGGTGGTGCGGTGGTGTGTCAGTTGTTTGATAGAGAGGTGGCATGGAGGTAGTGTAGTTGGGGGAGAACAGTGCATGACCGAAGCATGGTTCAAAAAGAGTGATAGTGCAGTGGGGTTTTGGTGGTGTGGTTGGGCGAGAACGGAAGGGTTGTGACAGTAGGGTTTGAAATGAGCCTCGGCATGGTGGGACAACAGTAGTGTAGTTGGGAAAGATTAGAGAAGCAACAATAGTGGGGTTTGGTAAGATTGTTGGCATAGTGGCAGTCGACTTCTGTGATAGCTTGAAGGTGTGTGAGAGAAAAAGCTGACTGTTAGGGTTCATTTATAGAATCAGGTAAATATTTTATCAGTGCTACATAAAAAGGGCTGATAAAATAATTTTTTATTAGTGCTATAATAGAATGTTCTAATAAAACCAACCTTTATCAGCGCTTTTTTAGCATTGATAATGATATGCCTTTATCAGTGAAAAAAAGGAACTGGTAAATATATAATGCTAATAATATATTTATATTATTATATATATTAATAAAATTATATATATAATAAATATATATTCATTTATTTATAATTATGACTATAAATAAATATTTATTTATTTATAATTATAAAATTATTATAAATATATTTAATATATTTATAATTATATATAATAAATATATAATATTATAGCTATTAGGGGCTTACCTGAGTGGTAAAGGTTTCTCATAATCCTACATTAAACTTGGGTTCCAATCTAGGTGGTAGCAAATTTCCACAGAAAAGTGGTGAGGCAGGCATAACGCAGACAAATGGTGACCCCAACATGATATAGTAATTTCGATGCACTGGGCCTTTAGGCCAGTTTGTGTGCCTTTGGGCCAGGTGATGGGATTCATGCCCACTAGGTCTTCGGGCCATGTACTGAATAAATAGGCTTTGATGGGTGGGTTATCCTTTGGCGGGCTATGGCCTATCTTTTTGGCCTATGTGTGTTTTTAATGTAATTGTACCCCTAAACACTCTGTATATATACTTATAAGATTAAAATATTATAAATATATTTATTATAATTTTATTATTAGTTAAAAATATCTATATTTATTTTGAATTATAATTATAAATATTTTTATTTATTTGTTAATATTTGTATATATTTATAAATATATATATTTATAAATATATATTTATAACTTTATAAGCATAATAAATATATTTGTTATAATTTTATAATTATTTACATATATTTATATTATTATTATATGTATAAATAAATATATTTAAAAATATTTGTATATACTTATAAATATATATTTATATTTATATTTATTAAATTATAATAGATTTATCTTTTTTAATTTTATAATTTTTTAAATAAAAATATATAATGTTATACCAGAAAGGTTCATGGGTCAGGTGAACCTTCCCCTACAAAATTTTATTGAAAAATAAAAAGAAAAACATGAGAAGGAGAGATGATAGATGTTGGTCGGAGTCAAGTACTCAAGAGGGGGTGAATTGAGTATCTATACAAATTTCTGTTTGAAAAGTATTCTTAAAAGGTTCCCCCAATAAAATTAAATACAACCGAGTTAATTAAATTAATATGGTTATGAAAGTTTGACTGTTGAAATAACTTCTCAGAAGATTTATTAATTCTCAATAATCTTAATATCAGTTATTAAAATTACTTTTGATGTTATTATAATAAGGAAAAGCAGTTATAACTTCATTCCAAGATTAACTATCAAACAAAGTTTAGTGATTTCTAAATTATATAGAAAAACAGAGAAAACTAAATCAAATAACACATCGGATATAAAATAAGTTATTCAGTCTCAAGACGAGACCTAATCCACTCCTCTTGGTGATCACCTGACACCAAGACGTTTATATTAATAAACTTGATCCACACCCTGGATCGAGGTAAAAAACAATACATAGGATTGTCCAGGTCACACTACATCATCCACAATTCATCATCGGTATGAACTATTAGGTCAAACATGTACCTCTTACACACTTATCTGTGGGAATAAACATGGGTAAAAATATGAGAGAGGAATTATATCTTGTATTCTTCAGTTTAATATAGGAGATAGTGCATTTTTTATACAGAAACTCACGCACTGCTCTAAAGCTACAAATAATACACAACAAAGAAAAGATGATGAGATAAGGTTAGAGGTTAGATTAGTGTTAGTCTACGCAGCTTTGTACTTCTAGTATGATTTATATGTAGGAATCGAGTCCTCTGGTAAAAAATAGAGTATCGCAAGTCGGGTGCTCTACTTCAGACCTGGATCGTGTTCTTCGTGGATTTGGTATAGAGAATATGTGCTCGACTCTAATCTATGGTATCACAGTGAATGCTTAGTGTGTTCTTTAGATGTATTGAGTTGCATGTGTCGGTTCTATTCTGAATAATGCCCGTGCTTCTTCGTTATCACACACACTTGTTTCTCTATCATCCTTTTTATTTTTTGGCCACGAAATTCTTTTTAATCTTGGAGTGCATGTGTTGGATCCAACATGATGCTTGTATTTTTTTACCACATACATCATACTATTAGGTGACATATCTAAAATGAAACATTAATTATGTCAGTGCATTTAAAAGCTTCTAATTTGACCCTTATAAATTTATTTGAAAGATGACAAAACAGATTAGGAAATTGTGTCGCAGTTTGTCTGTTAATGGTGTCTCCCTGAAACAGTGTCTCCAAGAAATGGTGTCTCATTGAAAACTATCTCTTTGTTTTCCTTTGAGTGATGAGATAGTCATGATGGCATAGTGGAATAGGGATCAAGAAACGTTAGCACATATGTGGTGTCTAAGAACGATGTCTTGTCATGGAGTCTAGATGGTCATAGTTTCTAGATGGTCACGATGTCTGGATGGACAAAGTGTATGGATAGTCAAGGTGTCTAGATGGTCACAATTTCTGGATGGTCACGTTTTTTGGATAGTTACGGTGTTTGGATGGTCACGATGTCTCAGACTTAGCCAAATATCTATATTCATACATAAAAAGTAATATTCATAGAATGGATTAGACTTAATCATTTAACAAGGAAATCCATTATAATAGAAACTAAGAATAGTCTATAATAATTAATTAAATCATCAAGATACTAATCATCTGTACACATTATTTGAGATAGATTTAACATGATTAATAGGTTCTACATAATGTATAGGATTTGTGATCATTAAAACATGATTATCACATGGGGAGTCCAACAATCTCCCCATTTTTGATGATCAAAAATCATGTGAGTGAGAGATGTGTCTATCCATTAGTGTGCATTTCGAGTACATATTTATCCCACTTTTTTGATTATTAATAAGTTTACAAAAATAAATAAAAGAATAGATAGGAAGATTTCACAATGCATTAGATGAATAAAAAGTGTCATTACAAATAGTAAGCAAAAAAACCGAAATCTTTCCTATAAAAAGATAGTGTTGATTTTTCTTTACCACCAGCTATCTTCTCTTTTCCCTTGACAACAATATCACTTGTAGCCACATGAGAAGAAGTAGAAGTGGAAGTGAGAAGTGAAATAGTTGACAGAAAAGGTACAGGGAGACCTTCAATGTCATAAGGGGCCAAGGTAGGTGCATTAGAAGACCGAGGAAACTATTGGTCAAGGATAACATGCCTGGTCTAACTCAGAGCCAGAGAGATATAAATAGAGGTAAAGGAAAAAGCAGAGGAAGAGAAAGTAGGAATATCAGGTCTCAAGGGTGCATCTATAGGAGACACAACAGCATTACTCTATACATGAAGATAAGGCCTGAAAATCATGAGGAATTAAGATATAATCTCACCACCATACTCCATGTATTTCTCAAAGTCATCAATGTTCTCCATATTATTATCCAACAAAAAAGTGAAATCCTAGGTCTTTTGGACTGGATTTTAGAAATCTTGAGTGAGAGAAGGGATTCTCAGATTTTCTACAAGGTACTTGAAGTGGTTTTTCATGTCATGCTTAAAAATATCCTATTGAAGTAGAATTACACCTTCTTAGAAATATCTTAATGAGCATAATTTTCTATTTTGAAACGAATTCTCACCAAATTAAGAACTTTTTCACTTTTCTTGACAACCATAGATAGAGATTCATTGTCAAAGCCAGTAAACAATGATTGGAGATCTTTTTTAACAACTGTTTTGATCAGATCACAATCCATGGAAGTTTGAGATGATTGTCAAGAGGCACTAGAAGTAGTAACATCCAAATAAAGAGACTTCATTTGATTCAAAACTTTCTGGAGACAACCCTTATACTCATCAGTCAACTTATTAAGACCAATAACAAGCTCATGCATCTCTTAAAAAATTTTCTTGCTTATTTCATCTACCTTGTCATCCAAGGAGGTTAGATTAGGTTGAATTAGGGAGGATATTTCATGTGTAATCTGACCACCAATATCCTCAACAGGATGAAAAAATAGTTTTTGGTCTTTAGTTAAACACTCTCTACATATATTCAACCATACATTTGAGATACTTCACTTCATCACTTAACTATTTTTTCTCAACTCTTACTTCTTGAATTTCATGAAGTTTCTTAGGCTGAATCTACCAAATGATATTTTACAACAACAGGGATACATCCATTTCACTCAATATTTTTCATAGGAGCAGGTTGAGTATTCATGAGATTTTCAACCCTAGCTAATAGAGTAGCATCAAATGATTTTAAATCATCTTTACTGACCACTTTTTAAGGTTCTTCTGAAGGTTTTTGGATAGGAGATAATACCAACTCAGGTTCCATTACAGCTATAACATCAAGAGAAGATACTATTTTCAATTGAACATAGTACACAGATCTATAACATTAATTGAGGCTTCCTCGGAGCCATTCACATCAAAATAATTAGGGAATGTATACCATGTATCCACTGAGCTTGCATCAACTATATTAGGCACTACAACACTTTCCAGACTGGGGGGATTCTCCACCTCAATAGGTGAATCTTTCTCCGGACTGGGTGATTTAGATCCTTGATCTATTTTGAATATTTTACCCCAATAGCTTCACACATTTCCCTTCTAGCCCACTAAACGACTTGCTCCATTCTATATTTAGCAGATGAGATAATTTCAAGAACAACTTGTTCCTCCACATGTTTTTCATAATATTATTCTTTCATAAGAGAAAGATCATCTTCTATATCCTCTTCTAAAGTATCCTTTTCACTTACCTTAGAGACAGATTTTTCTTTAGAAGATGGATATTCTTCCAGATCAACAACATCTTCCGGAATAGATATTTCCTTCTAAGTTAGGTCTTGGAGAACATGTTCACTGTGTTTCTCATCCAAAAAAGTTTCCCATGTAGGTACAACAACCTCTTACTCTTCTTCTTCATCAGAATACTAAAAAATTTCATTTGGTTCCAGACTAGGATCTGAATTGTCTTTAGTTCATGAAGAGTGTTCCACTAGATTGGTCATTTCATAAACACTTTCATTATACTCTACCCATGCTTTTCTCCATGGATTCCAACTGATTTTCATTTTAATTACTGTAACTTTTGAAAGAAAAAAATTCATAGTCCTTAATATCTTCATTATTGAGTACATCCAACCCTTTTTCATGAAGCGTAGCTGAGATTAATCTTAAATATAATATGGAGGTGGACATGGATGTTTTCTTGATCAAATCATACATATGGTGTATCACATAGTTTCATAGGTTGATATTATGTCCATTATCCATAATATGTATCAGGAATACATCCTGATACTTGAGTGTAGAAAAATCACCTTTGCAGGGGCTGATCAGATTCTGAAAAAATTTAAATAGATGTGTGGTTTCACCATTTATCCTAGCAGCTACAACTCTTTGCTTTGTTTCATTTTAGTTAAGATTCCCAATGCTTCTACCAAAACAATGAACTCAATCAGAGGTAGAGGACCTCATAGGTAGTCCTTACAAATACCATCACGAGGTATCCTTAGGCATGCAACCCATAACCTCAATGACAAGGTACACCAATTGACATTTAGTTAGCTTCTCACAATAAAATAATCTTCCTTATCAAAAGAAAATTGAACAAACTGATAAAACATTGTAACTAGCTTCAGGTAAATCAGTCTATACTCCTTTTTGAACCAATACAGCCATCCTTGCTCTTTTAATACTTTCAATAATAAGGAATTATTTTTCAGAATCCACTTGGGGAAAATTTCATTTTCAGGAACGACTACTCTATTCACCAGGTTTGGATTCAAAGGACCTTCGGGTGCTAAATTTGGTTCTATTTTCATCTTCTTATTTGAACTGCGATTCTCAAGGGTCGATGAGGGCAGATGTTTCATTCTAGGCATTCAACGAATGTTCGAGAGGGAGAAGGGTTGAAATAGGGGTTACAGTTTGAGAGAAGAGATCTCAGGTGAAGAATGAGTAAAACTTCTTTAGTTTTTATCATTTAGGGATACCAAGGGTCACAAAAACAAAAGCATGGGAAACAAAATGTTAATTACCATAATACAAGTTATAATATGTAAATAAAATAATAAAGCGTCTATACAGTGAGACCGTAATCGACTTTCATGGTGATACCGTAACAAGACTTCACTGTGAGACCGTAACAGGGGTATATGGTGAGATCATAATAGGTGTTCATAGTGATACCGTAATAGACTTTCATAGTGAGATCCTAACAAGCTTTCACTATGAGACCATAATAGTGTGATTTCTAAACTATGAGGTTGTATTGTTTGAGACAGTAAGTGCCAAATAGTGACTTATGAAACTGTAAACTATCAAATAGTAAGATGTGAAACTATATAATTACCACTTAAGATATATCATTACCAACTCATGTATGATGTAATCTATTATATCATAATTTACTAGTTTGTAGAATATATCAGCAAGCTGATATTCAGTTCCAATGAATTCTAAAGTGATATCATGTTTTCGATAATGATCTCTAAAAAAGTGATGCATTACATCAACATGTTTTGTTATAGAGTGTGAAACATGAATTTTTGAGATGTTAATAGCACTTTTATTGTCACAATTTATAGGTACATTCTTGAATTGACAGCCATAATATAGTATTGTGTGTTTCAACCACAAAATTTGTGCACAACAACTACATGCAGCTATGTATTCAACTTCTATAGTAGATAATGAAACAAATTTTTGTTTCTTACTACACAATGATACTAGTGACTTGCCTAAAATTGACATGTTCCAGATTTTCTTTTTCTATCTAACCTACAACCATCGAAGTCAGCATCAGAATAACCGACTAACTCAAAAGATTGTCCTCTGGGATAGAATAGTCTTAGATTGGGTGTATGCTTGATGAATTTAAAAATTCTCTTAACATCATTTAAATGAGATTCCGTAGGGTTTTATTGAAAATGAGCACACATACACACACTAAACACAATGTCAGGCTGACAAGAAGTTAAGTAGAGTATTCTTCCAATCAGCCCTCTATAATTTGTTTGATCCAAAAAATTTCCATCTTCATCAAGATCCAACTTACGAGTAGTACTCATTGGAGTGTCACTACCTTTAGTGCTATCCAATACAAAATGTTTGAGAATATATCTACTATATTTTCTTTGATTTAAAATAATACCATCATTATTTTAATAGATTTGAAATCCAAGAAATAATTTTAGTTCATCCATTAAACTCATTTCAAATTCGTTTTGCATCATTTTATAAAAATCAACACTTAAAAAATTTCATGAAGATCCAAACATAATGTCATCTATATAAATTTGAAATACAAAATCACCGTTTGGAAATTTGTTTTATAAAAATGGTAGGATCTTCTATTCCTTTTTTAAAACCATTGGAAATAATAAAAGTACTTAATATATCATACCAAGCACTTGGAGCTTGTTTTAAAGTATATAAAACTTTTGATAATTTAAAAATATGATTTGGAATGTGAAGATTTGTAAAACTAGGGGTTACTCAACAAAGACATTCTCAACTATACACCCATTTTGGAATGCACATTTAACATCCATTTGATATAGTTTGAAATTTAGATGTGAAACATAAGAAAGAACAATTCTAATGGCTTCAAGTCTAGATACAAGTGTAAAGGAATCTTCATAATCAATTCCTTCTTCTTGAATATTTCCTTGTGCAACCAATATATCCTTATTTATAACTATATTACTAGATTTATCTACCTTATTTCTAAACACCCATTTAGTACATACGGTAAATGTGTCTTTGGGTCAGTTAACAAGTTTCCAAACATTGTTCCTTTCAAAATGATTAAGATATTCCTTCATAGCTATCAACCAAAATTCACCATTGATATCATCATTAATGTTTTTAGGTTCAAGTTGTGATAAGAAGACATGATGTTCAACTTTATTTATATGAGAAGCTCTTGTTTGAGTTCCTTTATCTAAATCTCCTACAATGAAATCTAAAGTATGGTTCTTAAGAGTTATAACAGCTCTAGAAAAAGAAGGACTTTTGATTTCAGTTTCTTCAACAGGGTCAGGTTCATTGTGACCTGAATCTAAAGAATTTCCAGATCTAGAAGTTTTCATAGATTCCTTCATAGGATGGCTAGAGGATTTTGAATTATTGTCCAGATTTGATACACCATCCTCCAAGTTCTCAAGAGTTGTTTTAGGCTCATGTCGATCTATTTCATGAAATTTGACATGGAAAGACTATTCCACACATTTAGTTATTTTATTGAACACTCTATATTATTTACTAGAGATTGAATATCCTTGAAAGATTTCATCCTAACTATTGGATGCATATTTTTCATGATTGTTCTTAGTATTAATGATATGGACTTTTCAACCAAAAACATTGAAATAGCTTACTATGGGTTTTCTATTGTTAGATAACTCTTATGGAATTCTCTTAGTAATAAGTCTAATCAACACTATATTAATTATATATCATGTTGTATTTACATCTTCATTACAAAAATTAGTAGGTAACTCATATTCACTAAGCATGGTTCTATCAATCTCTTGCAAGGTTCTATTTCCTCTATCTATTACTCCATTCTGTTGAGGTGTTCTATAGGAAGAGACATTATTTCTATAGCCATTTTGTGAGAAAAAGGATTCAAACTTTGGATTTTCAAACTCACAACCATGATCACATATTAGAGATTTAATTCAAAGTCCACTAAAAGTTTCTACAGTTTTTGTATATTTGGTAAAATGAGAGTAGGCTTCACTTTTGTGAGATAAAAATAATGTCCAATTATATCTAGAAAAGTCATCTACAAGAACATAAAAATAGTTCTTCCCATTTAATCTAGGAACTCTATATGGTCCAAAGAAATCCATGTGAACCAATTCAAGAGGTTGAGAATTTGAAACTTATTTCTTTGGTTTGATGGAAATTTTGTGTTGCTTTCCCTTTTGACAAGGATTACATAATTTATCATTTAGAAACTCATGTTTGGGTAGGTCTTTGACTAAACTATTTCTAGTTATCTTTCTAAGGGAGTGAATATTAGAGTTTCCTGGTCTCATATTCCAAATCCAAGACTCTTTGTTTAATAAAATTAACCATGAATCATTTTGAGAAACTAAAGAATATAGGATAACAGAATATACATTTTCATTTCTTAAAGCAGAAAATACTAATTCATTTTTAGAATTGAAAACCTTGAAAGAATCATTTTAAAATTTAACATGAAATCTATTATCTCATAGTTGTGAAATACTAAGAAGATTATATTTCAATATATCAACAAAATGAACTTTGTAAATTAAACCTATGTTAGATTTACATATTTAGCCAAGGCCAATGATATTTCCTTTGGCATTGTCACCAAAGGCGACATGTACACCATAATTTTTTTTAAATTCTCGAATCCTGAATAGTCTCTTGTCATGTGTCTTGAACACCCACTATCTGAGTACCATACGCTTCTACAAGAGCTCTTTAACAAGATTTTCTACAAAACAGTCAAATAAAAATAGATTTTCTTACCCATATTTGTTTGGGTCCAGTAATATTAGTGACTAGTGCTTTAGGAACCGATATATGCCATATAGGCTTCCTATAAGCATTTTGTAAAGTACATGAAAAATAAAGTTTATTTGGTCTAGAATTCATGAAACTATAGAGAGTATATCATAACATGAACTAGCGGAATATTTTCCATAGATAAGAGTAAAGATGCATATCCTTGACTTAGAGACAAAATTAGTTATTCCAAAATTTCTTTTACCAGGTTGATAGCCAATGCCAGTGGTTTATTTATGAGAAATATGTTTACCTAGAATTTGTACCAAAGTAACTTTACCATTAGAAAACCTTTCGAGATCGTTTTTCAATTTCTCATTACATAGATTTAGTTCATTGTTTACTTTGAGTAATTGATCATTTTATTCCTTTTTAAAGAAATTTTAGATTTAATAGTTGAGGTAAGAGCAAGATGTTTTTTAATGATTTGTATTTATCTTTTAGTTCATTACATGTCTCTTCCAGCATATTATTGTATTCAAATAACACATCATTAGAAATATTTTTAGAGTCACTCTCACCTCTAGAATAATAGGAATTTTATACATGAGATTTTAGTGTAACCTCAGATGTGTTTTTCATACAACACATATTGTCATTGTTAGCCTGTTCATCATGTAAAGATTATGAGTTACTTGAACTTTCCTTAGAAGAACTCCATGTTTCATTGATTTCCTTTTTATAATTTTTATCTTTTTCCAAATATTTATTTTTTTAATTGATTTTAGGACAATCATCCTTTACATTTCCCTTTTTCTTATATTCATAGCATAAAATCTCGTCATACTTTCCACTTATTTCCCAATATTTCTACCAGATTTCCTTTTGATCATATCTTTCCATGAAGTTAGGATTTATTAAAAATATCTTCTTATTGTAGAATCTCTTAAACCATCTGGATAATTGAACAATCTCATCAACAATGTCAAGTGATAATTGTTCACTACTGGGACCTTCTACAAAGGCTTCCAATTTCCCTTTCTCTTTGTGTTTATAAGTGGTGGATTTGAATGAAACAAATTTTCTTTTGGGATCATCCTCATATTCCTTGTTGACTTTCAACTCTTATTCGTACATCATCGGTTTTCCAATGAGTTAGTTTATAGGTAGATTGTTGATGTCACATGATTCTCTAATAGAGATAGAGGTCCCTCTCCATCTACCATGTAGGTATCTAAGAATTCTCATAATTTTGTCATTTGCCATAACTTCTCTTCCAAGAGAAATAAATGCGTTGATAATTTCTTTGAACCTGAGATACAAGTCAGAAATTGGATCATTAGGTTTCATTTTAAAGTTATCATATTTAATAGTATAAGTATTAAGTCTCATTTCATTCACACTAGACGTTCCTTCATGTGAAACAGACAAAGTATCCCAAGTTGTATGTGTAGTTTTACAGGCAGAATTTCTGTTAAATTCTGCATCTCCTAAAGAGAAATATAAAGCATTAATGGCTTCACAATTTTTATTTTAGGTAGTATTATTAGGGTTATCTTATGTGATTCTATCAGTAGCTAGAATCTTATACTCATATATAAATGAAGACCATTTTTCAAAACTCGTACATTTTAAATGCATTTTCATTTTAATTTTCCATTGAGCATAATTGGTTCCATTAAATAATGGTGGTCTGTTTGTTGCAGAACCATCCAGTCTATTATCCATAAAAAAGAAATACATTGAAAGAGGTAAAATTTTATAATTAACAGAAATTTAATGATCTTTTTATGTACAACTAAAATCACAGTTGAATAGGGTCAAAAAAGATTCTTAACATGAATTCAAAACAACCTTTGATACCAAATTATTGTTGGAGTAAAGTAATCAAGAGGGGGTGAATTGAGTATCTTTAAAAATTTCTATTTGAAAATTATTCTTAAAAGGTTCCCCCAATAAAATTAAATACAACATAGTTAATCAATGTAATGTGGTTATGAAAGTTTGACTATTTAAATAACTTCTCAAAAGATTGATTAATTCTATTTAATATTAATATCAGTTATTAAAATTAGTTTTGAAGTTATTCTAATAAGGAAATTTAATTATATCTTCTTTCCCAAATTAACTATCAAAGAATGTTTATTTATTTATGAATTATACAGTAAAATAGAGAAAAATAAATCAAATAACATGGAAAATATCAAACAAGTGGTTCAGTCTCAAGCCAACACATAATCCACTCAACTTGGTGATCACCTACCACCAAGCAGTTTATATTAATAAAATTGATCCAAACCCTAGATCTAGGTAAACAACAATACATAATACTATCCAAGTCACATGATTTCATCCACTTTTCTTCATGGGTATGAACTATTAGGTACCACATGGACCTCTTCCACACTTATCTATTGGAATAAACAAGGGTAAAAAGATGTTAGAGGAAGGATATCTTATATCCTTTAGTTTAATACATGAGACAATGTGTGTTTTTATACAGACAGACCCACACACTGTTCGAAAGATAAAAATAATAAACAATAGAGAAAAGGTTAGGAGATAAGGTTATAGGTGCTCTAAGTGTTAGTCTTTGCAGATTTGGACTTCTAGGATGAAGAAAATGCTGGAATGGAGACCTCTTGTGAAAAAAAACTATCGCAAGTCTGGTGATCTAGTTTAGATCTGGCTCATGTTCTTCATGGAGTCGTTATTTGGAAGATGTCCTCGCCTCCGATCTATGGTATCATAGTGAATTCATCGTGTGTTCTTCAGATGTATTGAGTTTCATGTGTCTGTTCTCTTCTCAAGAATGCTCGTTCTTCTTCCTTATTGCAAACACTAGATTTTCTATCCTCCTTTTGGGTTTCTCTTCATACTATTATTTATAATCTTGGAGTGTATTTGTTGGAACCAATAATATTAATGTAATCTATACCTCATACCTCATACGATCAGGTGACATGTCTTAAAAGAAACATTATTTATGTCTGTGCATTTAAAACCTTCAAATATGACTGCTAGAAATTAAAATGAAAGATGACATAACAGATTAAGAAATAGTGTCACAGTATATCTGGAAATGATGTATCAATGAAATAGTGTCTCCATGAAACTGTGTCTCCTTGAAAATGTGTCTCCTTGAAAAATTGTCTACTTTGTTTCCTTCAAGTGATGAGACAATCATGATGGCATAGTTGTATAGGGATCAGGAACTGGTAGCACGGATGTGGTGTCTGAACACGGTGTCTGGTCACGGTGTCTAGATGGGCAGGGTGTCTGGAGGGTCACAATGTCTCGATGGTCACAGTGTCCGTAGGGTCATGGTGTCTGGATGGCCATGGTGTTTGGATGGTCATGGTGTCTGGATGGTCACGATGTCTGAATGCTCATGGTGTCTCAGACTTATCCAAATATTTGTATCTGTACATAAATAGTAATATTCATAGAATGGATTAGACATAATAATTTTTCATGTAAATCCATTATAACACAAACTAAGAATAGTCTTCAATAATTATTTAAGGCATAAAGAAACTAATCATTTGTACACATGATTTGAGACAGATTAAACAGGATTAACTAGTTTTACAGAATGTATAGGATTTGTGACCATCAAAACATGATTAGCACATGAGAAGTCTAATAATAGAGATAATATAAAGGAAAATTCCTCATCCAGAAAATAAAATTACAAATGAGTAGAACCAGGGTCATCCCCATAATCCTGATTAAAGATAGCATCAACATATTCCCATTTTGACTACTAGTTCATCTGACTGAAAATCCCAAATTTATTTTCCCTAAGATTTATTTTCTCTATAGTGAGATCCTTTTAGGAAGTCATGGTAGACTAGTCATGCCTAGAATAGTCATCTTTTCCATGTCCTCATCCACAGTATTTGAGATGCCGATCTCATTTCCATGTTTTTTAGCTACCAATCTCCATCTGGTTCAGTGAGAGACTGATCCATAGAGACATTAAAGACTCTTGATGCATCAACTACTATAGCTTGCACACTGATATCATGCTCAATTAGCATCATTCAATCCATGATATATTATTGATGCTTATCAGAAAAATTTATGCTAACAATCTCAGTGTATTTTGGAGCACCTTGATCCAAACATCACTCCCCTAAATTATTCTTCCCATCAACTATATATGACTATAATTTCTATTTACTAGTGAACTGAGTGTATACAAGAAATGTGCCTCCTTCCTCCACACACCTAGTATCACCTAGAAGTTTTCCATAGGTCCCATAAGCTGGCTGTATATACCCTACACTTCCATTTCAAGGAGTCTCTAACACTAGAGTAGGGTCCCTCTGCTATGTGCAATTTTTTATAGTAGCAACATCGACTGACTGTGTGCCAGCCAACACATTTAGTTCATCAGATACATGCCCATGATGTTTGTGCCCTGTATTTTCATTTGAAGTCACTACAACCTAATACTGATCACTCTCACCAACATGGGTGGCTTAATTTTTCTATTTCTCCAGACACATCACAGAATCATGTCCAGGTAGGGAGAAAAAATCACAAACTACAAATTTCCAACATATCGAAATATCATGTCCAATTACCTTTCATTCCCAAAAAAATGTTGTCATTTTTTATACATAATTCTCAAATCAAGTTCATCATGATCAGTGGATAGAAAAACCCAATCCACCAAAGTGGAATTCAGATCAACATCGACCAAAAATCATGAAAAATGTCCAAATCTTGCCATATCTATTTCTTTGTGAATATTTATTGGAGCTCCAATTAAAATTGCTATATCATATAGTATTTTAGGATGCCATATAATTCAGTTAATTCTATAGACTCTATCCCATATTTGAACATAATAATAACCTATTTCAAGATGATTAAAGTTCATATCCCATTCCCAGATATGAATAATACCTGGCTTGAGTGAAATTGATCCAAATAACCATGGACACATCTACAACTCATCAGATGGGAAGATCATATGAAATAATTTGTGCCCCAATGAAATTAAATTCCAAGATGAGAAACCCTATATTTCCAAGAGTCACTCAGATAAAAATTTAATTTTCCATGGAGTGGCACCCCTATGTAAAATAAGGTGAGCTAGAATGGAGTGTTAAACCATTTTAAAATTCTCTATGACATCAGATGGATTATCATTTATGTGAGAATCACTGCCTTTTCAATGGAGGGGAGGAATATCCAAACTCATGTAGATCGAGAATGAATGCTTTCCTTCTCCATCAGTATCCATTAATTTCCCACCATAGGCAGTGGTAAAAACACAATGAACATCTGGGAATAGAAACACTAGATCAACCCCAGTAAAATCCAAAATAGATAAAACATGATGATATGAGTCAAACCAGCCCCGGCCTAGAAACGACTCAGAAAGAGCTTCCATCAACCAATGGAAGAAAACCCACCACAAAACGATAGCAAAAGCACATGGATTAATGTCACAATGGTGGATCCAATGAAGATCGATTCAGACCTCTAGCTAAGGCCATGATAGATCTGGAAACTGCAATAGTAGACTTCCCCAAATCAATGATGAGAAAAAACCCCACAGTGCGACACAGCTCTTGCGTGGATTGAAACTAACCGACCGTCAAAGTTTGTGATGGATGTGGAAGAGAATTACAACTGTAGATTCCTCGTAGTGATGATGAGATGAATCCCTACAATTTTCAATGGGACCAGTGATTGACGATCACTGAGAATGGATGGCCAGTGGAAAGGTCACGATGGTGGAGACCAGTGAAGATTGAAGCCTCCAGCACACAAGTAGTGATGGAGGAACCCTAATCGCCTCCAAGGATTAGAGAGATATGCTTCTTCATCTGTCCTCGTCCATCAATATATATTTGGTTATAATTATAATTATAAATATATATATTTAAAAAGTATTTATTTATAATTAAAAATTTATAATTATAAATATAATTAATATATTTATTATTTAAATATATTTATTGTATTTTTATAATTATTTATGAGAACGTAATAGATTCAGAGATATAACATTAATGAATCATATTCCTAGTAAAATATAGATCATAAAAAAGTCATCACATATATGAACAACAAGAATAATAATAAGGCTGTAATTTATAAATGAACATTCAGGATGAATATGTAACATATGTATGTCAATTATGATCATACATCAATATATTTATTGACCAAATTCATTGTAAATATATATTTATTTAAATATATATATATATATAATTATAGTTATAAATATATATTTATAATGTATTTATATATAATTATAACTATATAATTATAAATATATAATTATAAATATAATAAATATATTCATTATTTAATAAAATTTATTGTAATATTATAATTATCTAAATATATATTTCTTTAATTATAATTCTAAAAATAATTATTTAAAAACATTTTATATATGTGCACATTTGAGTTATTAGAAAAATATATTAATTAGTAACATGTGTTTTATATTTAATGTATATAAATAAACATTATTTTTTAATATAAAAATAATAATTTTATATAAATTAATAATATTTTTATTAAAAAATTTTATCAGTGCTTATAAAGGCCCCCTTTTATCAATGCTTTTTTTCTTAGCACTTGTAAAATCAAGCGCTACCCTTACACATATTTGGGGTACTGATTTTTGATATTTTTCTTCCATTCCTGAAGTTCAGATGGAGTATCTTCTCATGGGTTTATCTAAAGGTGTTCATAGACCCAATAAGTGGTATTAGAGATCATGTTTTGAGTGACTCTTAAAAATCATGCCCTGGTTGAGTTGTTCAGATGAATGGAGAATGGATAACAATAAGCTTCACTCAACAACTCATTCTTCAACTGGGAATCAAAAGACATGGATAATCTTTTTCCAAATTATTAAACACCGTTATAATCAATATTAGAATATATAAATTTATTCTTCTTAATAGATTTTACATTTTCATACAAATATTGATCCCACTTTTGATCGTTCCTAATTCTTTCTGATAAATATGATTGTACTAAAACCTAAAACAAAATAGGGGATATCCACATATCAACAAATTATAGGCCAAAATTTATCAAATCATTAACTAAATGGTCATCATCCAAATGTAACATGGTTAATGTAGCATTATTTTTTGACTCAATGCATCAACCACTTTGTTTAATTTTTCAGGATGGTAGTGAATCATGTTGTCATAATCAATGATCAGTTCCATCCATCTACTCTATCACATGTTCAATTATATCTAAGTGAATATATACCTCAAATTTTTATGATCAATATATATTTTACACTTTACTTCATACAAATGATGCCTAAAATTTTATAAAGACATGAACCATAACAACTAATTCCAGATCTTGTGTTATGGGATTTAACTCATGAGGTTTTAACTAACATGAAGCATTATCAATTACCTGAATATTTTTCATCAGGACATAACCAAGTCATTTCAATGAAGTATCGCTAAAAATGAAATGTTATCAATTTATGGAAGTCAGAAAAAATAGATCACTCACCAATCTTGTTTTTTGTTCCTAAAAACAATCATCATATTCTTTTTTCTAGTAGAATTTAATTCCTTTTCGAGTTAACATAGTCAGTGGTCTAGACAACCAAGAAAAGTTTTTGAAAAACTGCTGGTAGTAACCTAATAATCCAAAAAACATTGAATTTCTATGATATTTTTGGGTCTTGGCTATTATTCAACAAATAATTAGGGTCAACAAATATTCCATATTTAGATATAATATTTCCAAGGAAATAAATTGTTTCAACCAAAATACACACTTAATAAATTTAGCATATAATTTCATTTATTTTATGTTTTTCAAAATTTCCCTTGGGTTTCCTTAATTTTCATGCTATCTTCTATAATACACAAAAATTTCACCAACAAATAACCAAAAACATATCCAAGAACTCATGAAAAAATATATTCGTATAGTCCATAAATATTGTAAGTGAATTAGACAACCGAAAGTCATAAATACAAACTCATAGTGCTCATATCTAGTCTGAAATAGATTCTTTGGAATGACATCATCCTACACCTTCTTCTATTGGTACCTAGAACATAGGTTAACCTTAGAAACATATTGTTATCTAAAGAGAATGTCAAACAAAACATCGATATGAGGTGAAGGATACTTGTTCTTTATAGTGATGTTATTCAAAGCTTTATAATCAATTCAAAATCATAATGAACCATCTTTATTTTTAATAAAGTCAATAGAAGAACCCCATGGTAAAGTAATATAGTAAATGAAACCTTTATCTAACAAATCCTGTAATTTATTTTTCAATTGTAAAATTTCCCCATGATCCTTTTGATAAGGGGGGTTAGAAATACGTTTAACATTTGGCACTAATTTAATAGTAAACTCAACCTCTCGATCATAAAAAACACTAGGAAAATGATCCAAAAAAAATATCCATGTATTCAATATCTACTAGAACATTACTAATTTGAATAGTTTTTTTCCTTATCAACAATATAATCTATGTAACTTTAACTGTCACCACTAATAAATTTCTAAGATTTTTGGTATGCTTTCAATGGCATGAAATCATTGAATAAAACTTTCTGGGATCTTTAATCTATCTCAGAATGATAAACTAAATCCCAATATTTACCCAAAATGATATAAAACTCTACTATGTATAGTTCAACAATATTTTTTTGGAAATAATATCCCTCTAATAACAACATAAAGACTCCCATAAAATTTGGTTACTTTAATATTTCCACCAAGCGTTTTCACAAAAAATAATATCATACTTTCATGAGGTGACATTCCAAATTTACTTAAAAATTTGATAAAAATGAATGAATGCAAAGATCTAGAGTCAAATAGGGTATGTGCATAATTTGAATACACATGAAACATACCACTCCCCACTTAATTGGATAGACCAACATCAACCATAGTAGTAGAAAAATATTTTTCCACACCCTTTTACTTCTGATCTTGATTATTTATAGCACAAATTACTAAATTTAGGCACATGTTGGTATAATGAACTAACTAATTGAAACTAAAAAACCTCACCATTAGGTGGATATCAGTTACCCTATTCTTTGTTTCTCTTGGATTCTTTTCCTTGAAATTACGGGAAATATGGCTAAACTGTCCACATCAATAACACTTCCTTGATTATATAATATATTCTGTAGGATTATTTTTACCACACTTACCATAAGATGATAACTTCATTTTCTTACCTCCAAATTTATTTTTTGTATGTCTCGCCATCACCTTCCATCCTTACCACTTTTTACATTCATCACCACAAAGCATATAAGTGTCAGAAAACTCCATCTCACCCTTTTCAACACAACAAACAACATTATCATAGAATTTAAATTCTCATTCTTCCAAAGAACTTCATAGGCTTGGTTTCAATCCAGAGTAAAATATATTAATTTTACTATCAATTAATTTAAATAATCGGTATATGCATATATATTCTTGTAAAATTTCCTTTATATGTGGCCACAAAATATTTATCTTTTTTCCTCAATTTGAAGATTTTTTTTTCCATCCAGGGTCAAGAATTCTTAGTGAAATATTTATTAAGGGAAATATCCTTAAACATTTCCCATTACATGGCACCAAGATTATATTTATTTCTGGTATTCTTTACCAAAGACCAACATCGATCAACTTCGCCTTCAAAATGATAAATGTAAAGAGTTACATTTTGACACTATAAACATCCCCTGACATTAAATATATTATCCAGAGAATTGATCCATACTTTGGATACCAAAGGGATAGATGATCGACTTGATGATGTGGATTTTGATTCATAAAATGATCCACTATAAACATGTTATTTCATGGCAGACTGGGATCCTATCTGGCATGGATTCCACAACTATTTATAGCTTGTGTCAACTGATCCATCACTAGAAAAAACTATTCTATCCCAATTTCACCATCTCAGGATGCTGATTTGGAAGGATATTTTCCCCTTGATGCCTTCCCACGATAGATTCCTTATTTCTTCTATGGAAAACCATTCTGAACAGATATAGTTTAGATGAAGAAACATGGTTTTCTTAAAATTATATATCATTTCAACTTAACCATAATGCAAAATGATTCAAGGTAATGATATTAATATTATACTAACCTCTAAATTTATCTACACCATCCTATAATACTAACTATAATGACTCATCCTTAAACATTACAGAATCTTGAGTTTTAAGTCATGAATTCATTTTCTTAAATTTGAGGAGTTTTTATGGTTTAGAGTTTTAGAGAATTACGTCATAACTCATACATAATAAAACCATATAACAAAAATTGGACACTTCATATTAGTATCCATTTTTTCCACCATATAAATCATTTAAAAAATTATTTATTTTCATGAAAAATACTCACGAATTTCAACTTGACATATTCCTTTTCCCTACTCATCCTTAAATCCTGTGAAAACATTTTAAAAATGTGGGATGAGCACAAAAAGCTCTGTAAAGGGAATAAAATATGAAAATTGATACCTCGGTAAAAACTATGAAAACCCACGGAAAACCTTTTCTTTTAACTATTTACCTAGAAAGTAAATTGCCATTATTTTTTAAAGATTATTTATAATACCTTTTTAAAATGAATAATTTCCATGAAAACTCATTAGCAAGCATAGAGAAGTCATGTAGGAGACTTGATAGATCATATCATAGAACCCTTATAGAACCCTTACAAATTGTAAGAACCATACGACCAACTTACAATATAATTCTTAGAGAATGTAATCATTACCCAATGCATGAGAGATCTATATGGTCACACCAATCGTATAGTTTATAAGTGTCTTACCTGATGCTATCTGGGTGAATCCATATTAAAAAATTTACAAAGACCATGTCATGATTAAAAAAATAAGGTTTTAATTTTTCATCATCAAAAAATTGAAAAATGCTTTTAAAATCTTATGAAAGTCACTTTCATATATCATAATACCCATTTCTTTTAAAAACTGTTTTCCAATACCAAAATACCATTTCCTTTTGAAATCCCATACTCATACCAAAATACATAAAAAGTTAAAGGAGGTATTTTTATTTTAAGAAAACATAAAATCTTTTAAAAGAATCCAATCTTCAAACAATGGTTATGGTTGCATAAAAGTCTTTTTCACTGTATATATTCAAATAGAACATTCCTTTTATCTTTTTGTCAAAACGTTCCTTACAGAATATGTAAAAATATTTCTTTTGAAATCCTTTGGAATAAATTAGAAAGTGACATAAAATTTCATTTATAAATATTTTATGTCCATATAGAAAAATATTTCAAAAAAAATGGACACGGAAGAGAAATAGAGTTTGAAAAAATACTTTAAAAGAGGATTTTGCTTAAAAAGAAAATTCCCTTATCACTTTGTAAATATTTAAATCTTAAGACCCATTAAATAATAAAATTAAAATATGACTTTAAATACAATTAGAATAGATAAATTCAATATATGAAATGTCCAAGGGTCTGTATATACACCTCATAAAATAATACGGGTTCATAATATAAAAATATGCCTTAATAAAAAGAAAATTGAAATGAAGTACCTTACCTCAGGTTTGACTCGTTACATATTATTTATATTCTTGAATAATAACGTTATATTAATTATTTAGATACTTAAGAACGTTTTTAATTTTTTTTTTCAATTTTACCATGTTATATACAATTACTGAATTAGTTAGGCTAACGTCAGATGTTTTGACCATATTCAGCTTATGTGTCAAAAATGATTTTGGTAGGTCGACTATGGTCAAATATGTAATTATTTAAATTTATTTAGAAAACAAATCATGAAATAATTATCGTATTTATTCATAAATTATACTTTTAAGACCAATAATGATATATGGTTATGAAAAATTAACTACATTATGATCATAATGACTGTAGGTCATACGTACGCATGGGTAACATTTCTATATTTTAACGATCATTATGGAAAGAAAGGAAATAATATTTCATCATTCAATAAATGTTATAATATCATATATTTTATTTTATTTCCTTAAATAAACATATATATATCATCCATGTAGTGTGGTAATGAAATGATAATCACATTGTTTCGTAAAGGCAGTGGTTGTAATGCCCCAACACTAGATTCCCAGATTTGGTGCATTATTTTAATACTTGGGAATGATTACAAGGAATAAAGTCCCCAAAGACCGATCAGTTTAGCAGTCTTCGAAAATATATTACATACATGAATGTTACATTACACTTTCTAACATACAATAGAAAAATTTCTTTTGATAATTCCATTATTCCCTTAACTTAATCCTGCATCTCAAAAATAAAACACTTCTTGGGATCCTGGGAAAATAAAACATAAGAATGGGGTGAGTCCAGATGCTCAGTAAGGGTAAATAATTTTGCGGAAGCTATAATCCTTTAAGGAATGATGTGTAAGAAAAACAACATACTTTTTAAAAATAACCTTGAACATAATATAGAAATAATAAATTAAACACCACCATATATACAAGCACATGGATATTCTACTAGTCGAATAATCACATGTAATAACTAATTTTATAATTAGGGAATTCCTGACGCCAGACATTATTACCACATAGTCAAGGCCTTGTGCCAAAACTAAAAATAAATTCCTTTTCAAGGCCTTGTGACAAGACACTGTTTTGTCTCATTAGACCTACCAATGCATCAAGGAGATAAAGCGAACTCCACCCATCACTTATTAAGTCCACTGCATTCCTCATATGAAAATGTTGAAATAAAACATAAACATTCTTATTAAAACTGGCATTCGAAATGTCAATACATTATCCATAAACCATGAATGGTATAAAAATAACACATCCACAGTCAAACATATCAAAAATCCTTCAATACAACATGGAATATTTGTATCATAATAAATCAGATTCAAACAAGTTTAAAATCCATCAAAATATGTTGTCAAAGATGAAAATGACTTGTAAAACTCTTTTAGAGAAGTATCTATTTTTCATGAAAACATTTAAAAGTCACACAATTTAAAAAGGAAGACACTTAAAGAAATTTTTGAATCAAAGGGTCCCATACCACTTTTAAACTTTTCAAAGGAATTAACATTTTAAAAACATTCATGTTCATATAAATGAATCCTTAAAACCATTTTAAAAATATGGACATTAATGAGAACAATTTATAAGAATAAATATTTAAAACATTTAAAATGATGTTTTAGTAAAACTTACCTTAAAATTATCCCTTTTAAAACACTTTTATGAAACATGTACAAGGAAAATAAATATTTCCCTATAGATACTTACATGAAAACAACCTCAGATAATAAAGTGATTTTGAAATTAACCCTTACCTTGCACTTTCCTTTTGAAGAGATTACATTTAACCTCCTGTATGAAGACCATATTATGTTATGAAATTATACCAAGACCATATTAATATTTATGATATCATAAAAGATTAATTTATTATTTTATACTACCCATTTAACAATAAATTCCATGTTAAATTAACATTTTGGGTAATAATCGTTTTCTTTATCGCACGTCTTTTAACTTGTTACACTTGATTATATCACTTAGATCAGTATTTAAATACTTCCAGAAAATAAAACATGATATATATATATCATATATATTTAGAATTTAAAGATGTAAAATAGATATATATATATGAAATGAAAAACACCGTTTATGGAGACGGTAGTGCGTACATACGCATAAATGTTGTTTTCGTTTTCATATCGTATTGAATGAAACTAAGTGAATAAGATATATGTAAGTATATATATATATCTAGTATAATTATTATGTCATATATTATATACTTATTAATGATATATATTTTATAATCCTCATTGAATGGTGTATGTGGAAATGAATCTCATCACATCGTGGAGACGGTAATCCGTACGAACGTACGAGCGACAATATCATTATATTAATGGAGAAATCGTATGTAATTGGATGTTATATAATATATTAATAATCATAAAAAAGTTAAAATTTATTATGTAAATTAGTTATACTCATTATTATACCCATCCAAATAATGAAGTGTTTGAATAACAAACTACACCACAACGTGGAGACGGTAGTCCGTACATACGCACGTATGGTGACTTTGTCATTTATAGGATGGATATAATAATGAATATGGTTGTAAAATTTATATAATAACATCACAGTATACATAATATATTGTAGTTATTATTTTAGAATAGAAACAACAATGAAATAGTAAGTGGAAGAAGAAAAGAACTTGAAAGATGTGATGAAATAGTTACCTCTTTTTCGGGTTCTTCATTTTGATTTGATCAAAAGAGCTCCGTAGGGTGGCTTTATGACCCAAGGAAGGCCTGTATAATAAAGGTAAGAATTTTGGGAGGATATTTGGGTAGGTTTTGGCCGAGCCAAATGAAATTGGAGGTGTGAAATGTAGAGAAGGAGACGTTCCCTTTTATAAGAGAGGTGAGGGTCACTTTAGGAAAAGTTTGAAATATCATTTTATAATAAAATACTTTTCGGGTTCTAATGGATAAAAAATGAATTATTTAAAGGATAAGGTGGGTATGGGTCGAGAAACTCTCAACCAATTGGTTTTAGAAATATTTAGGTTAACATTTTAACCATATCTTTTAGATTTAACTCTTAGTTAAATAGTTTAACTTTTACCGTATCTTCTTGTATTCTTACACTATATGGTTAAAAAATTACTCTAAACCTCCAAGAGAACCTAAAGTGTTTCATTAATGACATATATAATATTATTTAAGCCATTTGTATGAACCTTAGTTTTTTAGGAATATTATATCAACCAATAATATAGTATTTGTTTTAAAAACAATGTTTTGTGAATTTTCAGATTATTTGGTATTTGTTTTTTTTAAAACATAATAGCATGATTACTTAGAAAAATATTGATTTAATCAACCCTGAAATGACATATGAACCAATAAAATTAGTTTAATTCATAAAAAGTCTCAAATTACATTTATTTGGGTATTTATAATATGAATTATTTTAATCATTCATTAATACGGTAATTGCTGCATCATTGCGTCATAAATACATTTAATTATTTAATGTCTAAAAATTATAAGAAAAATAAAATTAGGTAGGAAATATTTTTATCTTTCTCTTGAATATTTATAGTCTAATTTATATTGTGTGTAACCCTATATTATAAATGGTTTAGTTATTAAACGTTGAATTTAACTCTTTTAACTCTTCTTTAAATAAAATAATAATAAAAGTCCTAATATAATACATGTGAACCAAATAGGTTCATAATTTATTCCTAATTTTTTTTGGATGAATTATAATTATCAAATTGAATTATTACATGTGTTAGGGTAATAATAATATCATTTTTATCCTTAATTACCCTATTTACTTTTAACCATGGTAAATAAAAGTAAAAAGTTACTATTCAACAAAAAAATATTTTCATCTTATTGAACCACATTTTAATTTCTGATATTAACTGTGTCTCTCAGATTTCTGAAATTAAAATCATAAAAGTGGTAAAATTATGTTTTATGCAAATTTGCAAATGCTCCTATGAGGTGGGTAAAAGATGGTAAAAAGTTCAATAAAACTTTCATATATCTAAACTTATTATAAAATGACTCTAATGAATTATATTGAACTTATATAGGTATTATTTATGTATATTGACCTAAAATAAATTTAAATAAAATAAATAATTATTTAAATAAAAAGTCGGTTTTAACCAATAACTTAGTGTTTTCCACTATTCATCAAAAATTGAATGTGTTCAGAAAAATACCAAAATTTTACCCTAAGATAATTTTGATATTCTGAATTCATAAATTAAGTCTATTTTACCAAATTAAAAACATATAATTTTCATTTATTAATTTAAAATAAATTCTCGTCATCAAAACCAAAAACCGTGTTTTTAAGAAATAATAACTAACAAAAGATTGATACTTGTTTATGTTCAATTTCAAAGTGAAATTATTTCCAATGAATAACATTGGATTAAATTAAAACAAAATAATATATTTATACGACTAAACCATTAAAATTTATAATTTAACAGTACAAATTATTTTGATTAAAAAAGTTGTTTTAAGTTAAAATATAGTATTTTCACTATTCACTCAAAAATGAAAGTTTTTAGAAAAACACCAAAAATATATTGAAAATAAATAATTAAGTCCCTATTATAAAGAAGAAGTATATTTTGTAAAATTGAATATATAAAAGTTTCAAATATTTGATTTAAAATGGGTTCTTCATTAAAGGGTGATAAAATTTCATTTTTTGAAAAATAAATCTTTTATCTGAAAAAAATAAATTTATTCTTAAATTATGTCTAAGAAACTAATAATATGGATTCTAAAATTATAAGGATTAGATAAAGTTCAAAATTCAGTTAATACTATTTGTAACCGCTTTTGAATGGCTAGTTTGGTATGTCATGGAACGCTTGAACTCAGTGTTGCGTGTTGTTCATGTTATTGAATTATTTTGAAAAATAACGTACTATGAAATCATGGGGTGTTACATTATTCTCTACTTCAATATATTGTGTCTTCACAATTTTAAATTGTTCTTTGAAAATAAACGGTTAAAAAATAAAAAATACCTTTGTGGAAAACCCACATCTGAAATTGGGTTAATAAAATTTAGTCTTAATAAGTAGAAAAGGGGAATGAAAAAGTCACCACCAAATTATGATCTCGATTAGGGGAACATTGGTGGAAATTGGAGACACATAGTTGGTCGGAAAAAGGTAAATATTTATAGGGAGTGATTGATGTCATCAGTCACAAACAATTGTAGAATTGAGCGCCTCTAAGCCATCAATCTGTGATGATTTAAAATTTCATCGGTTCAGCAAAACATAAGGTATTAGGGTAACCCATTTTTAGTTTTAAGATCCCTTACCTAATGTTTAAGAATTAATTTCCTCATAGAATAAGAAAGAATAATATATATATATATATACATAGTAAGTAGAGTTCCATCCTATAACTAATTTCTACCACAAACTAATCTTTCACACTAAAAGATAATAGAACATAAAAAATATATTATTTTTACCCTATTCTTATAGGGTTCCAAAAAAATGAATTTATAATTCATCTACCAGATGATTTAAAAAACTACATTATTCAACTATGAAATTACGAGGGGCTATGGTAGGTGATACACCCTTGTCGCCCTTCGGTTGCGGGTTCAAGTCTCATGGCCTTGCCGGACGCGACCGGTTGCCGCCCAACCTCCAGGATTTCCTTTTTATGCAATCCAAAAATAATCTCAAACTAGACATATCTATAATACTTCTATCCAAACACACAATACAAAATTTATAAGGAAGGTAAACATAATGAATATCCTTTTTCCATGTAATAACATGTAAACACCTTTATCATGTATTCTTTTAAAACACTACAACATCCTGAATTACCATAAAACCTTATTGATTACATTCATGCTCCCTTATTCCCTATAGAATACTGGATATACTCCTTCTATCCAAAAATGTTTTAAACTCAAACAATGATGGAATATAAAAATCATTAATCAGTTTCATGGTAGTCAAGAATATCCAATATAATTTATCCAAATCAAACATATCCTTTTCAAAAATCACTACCTCATTATCATGACCATATTAAGGAATACATGTCCTTCAACCGTGTATTTTCCAAAAATTGTTTCTTACTTTTAATTAAATTTTCTTATAACCATATAATATCAAATCCGAAATAAGATATTACTGAAGTACGATCCTTATTTATCTCAATAATTCATATAACCAGTATATTGTTGATAAAACACTCAAATGAAATAATTCTATAATAACATCATAAGAAAACTAGTCACTCCTCTTCATCTGAGGTAGTATCATAACATGATTATTACCCAATATAATCATTTGATGTATACTCTGATGACTGGGACATTGATTCATGTAGTGTCCCAACGCCTTGCAGATGAAGCATTTTATATTTGAAACATTTTTTACCCTTCCAATCACGTACTTGGTGTCCTTTTTCTCCACACTTATAAAAAAACTCACATTACCTTCAATCATTTACCAAGGATATTATTTCTATATTTATCACATATGGAGAATTCCTTCTTTACCCTCTCCCCTTTATCCATCATTCTCTCAACCATCCTTTTCTTCTCTTGCTTCCCTTCAAATCCATAAGACTCAGAGAATTATTTACTTATCTTATTAACACATGATATTATTTCTTCATTTGTTGATAATTCAGGGGAGACTATTTCCCTTATAAATGTTGGCTTAATACCATGAAATATATGATCCTTCTTACTATTTGGATCATACATATTGATGGAGTAATCATTCATTCAACTGGGCGCCATTTTTAAAAAATGTCTTACGCTAGGTCAGTTTATGAATCACAATGAATAATTCAAAACTTGTAAAATACATAACATAAATTGAAGAGTTTGTGGATATAATGCATAATAATAATAAAAATTTCCATGAGGAAGCATATACATAAAAACCCTTTATAATGGTTTTGTAATGAAAATGAGAATTATCCTCAGCATATCCCTCGGGAGTGTTGTAACCAAGAGTGCAGCAATGCCCGTTGTCATGAACCAGTTCCCATTCGAGTCTAACTCAAAGCGGTGTTTTTGGGTTTTACCCCTAGGTACATATGTGCCAGAGTTTCCTCTACCTACTCATATCCAGAAATGGATGTATTGCTTGGAGAACTCACAAAATCTCTAGATAAAATAAATTTTAGGAAGTTCTTATATTCTAATCCTCAAAGTCTATCTTAAGGTAATGTGATCTAATAAATGTTTATTTAAATCTAGTTTCCAAGGTTATTTCTAAACTTCATATGATACCAACTGTAATGCCCCGACCCTAGATTTCCAGAGTCGGTGCATTATTTTAAAAAATTGCCATGATTACAAGGAATCAAGTCTTGAAAGACTGATCAGTTTAGCAGTCTTGGAAAATAGATTACATACATGAATGTTACATTACACTTTCTAACATACAAAAAAAAAAGTTCCTTTGAGAATGTCATTGTTCCCTTAGCTTAACCCTTCATCTCCAACATAAAACACATTTTGGGATCCTAGGAAAATAATACATAAGAAAGGGTTGAGCTCAGATTCTCAGTAAGGGTAAATTATTTAGCAGAAGCTATAAGCTAATAAGGAAATATTTGTAATAAAAACCACGTCCTTATTAAACATAATATGGAAAAATTAAATCAAGAATAACCATATAAACAAGCACTTGGATATTCTATTAGTCGATTAATCACATGTAATAACTAATTTCATAATGAGTGAATGCCTAAAGCCAGACATCATTACCACATAGTAAAGGCCTTGTGCCAAGACTACAAATAAATTTTTTTCAAGACCTTGTTCCAAGACACTAGTTTGTCTAATGATACCTACCGATGCCTCGAGAAGATATAGCGGGATCCACCCATCACTTACTAAGTCCACTGCATTCCTCATATGAAATATTTGAAACATAACATAAACATTCGTATTAAAACTACCATAAAAAATGTCAGTACTTTATCCAGAAACCATTATTGGTATAAAAAAACACATCCATAGTCAAACATATCACAAATCCTTCAATACAACATGGAAGATTTGTATTAGAAGAAATCAACTTCAAACAAGATTAAAATCCATCAAAGGATGTTGACATAGATGAAAATGATTTGTAAAACTCTTTGAGAGAAATATATTTTTTTCATGAAAACATTTAAAAGTCACACAATTTAAAAAATGAATACATTTAAAGACATTTTTGAATCAAAGTTTCCTATACCACTTTGAAACTTTTCATGGGATTTAACATTTTAAAAACATTCATGTTCATATAAATTAATACTTAAACCCCGTTTTGAAAACATGGACATTAATGAGAACAATTTAGAAGAATAATTATTTAAAACATTTAAAATGATGATTTAGTAAAAATTCCTATAAAATAACCCCTTTGAAAAATATTTTAGGATAAATTGACTTGGAAAATAAATATTTCCCAGTAGATACTTACGTAAAAACAACCTCAGATAATAAAGAGATTGTGAAATTAACCCTTACCTTGCGCTATCCTTTAGTCGAGATTACATTTAACCTCTTATATGAAGACCGTAGTATGTTAATAAATTATACCAGAACCATATTAATATTTATGATATCATACATGATTTATTTATGACATTATACTACCCATTTAATAATAATTTTCATGCTAAGTTAACATTTTGGGTAATAATCATTTTCATTATCGTACGTGATTTAACTTGTTACTCTTCATTGTATCACTGAGATCAAGATTTAAATACTTCCAGAATATAAAAAATGATTTATATATCATATATATTTAGAATATAAATATTTATAATAGACATATATATGAAATGGAAAACACCGTTGATGGAGACGGTAGTCCGTACGTACGCATAAACGTTGTTTCTGTTTTCATATTATATTGAACAGAACTAAGTGAATAAGATAAATGTAAGTACACACACACACACATATATATATATCTCCAGTATAATTATTATTTCATATATTAAAAATTTATTAATGATATATATTTTATAATCTTCGTTGAATGATGAACGTGGAAATGAATCTCATCATGTCGTGGAGACGATAATTTGTACGTACGCACGAGCGTCAATATCATCATATTGATGGAGAAATCGTGTCTTATTGGATGTTATATCATATATACAGAAACATTAACATGTTATATTTATTATTTACATTATTTATACTCATTATTATTCCCATCAAAATAATGAAGTGTTTGAATAACAAACTACACCACGACGTGGAGACGGTAATCCGTACGTACACACGTATGGTGACTTTGCCATTTATATGATGGGTAGAATAATGAATATTGTTGTACCATTTATATAATAAAATCATAATATATATAATATATCGGTGTTATTATTTTAGATTGGAAAAAACAAAGAAATAGGAAGTGGAAGAAGAAAAGAACTTGAAAGATGTGATGAAATATTTACCTCTGTTTCGGGTTCTTTCTTTTGATTTGATAAGAAGGGCTCGTTAGGTTGGCTTTCTGACCAAAGTAATGCCTCTATGATGAAGGGATGAATTTTTGGAGCGTATTTGGGTAGGGTTTGGCCGAGAAAAATGGATTTGGAGGTGTAAAATTAAGATAAAGGGAACTGTCCTTTTATAAGAGAGGTGAGGGTCACTTTAGGAAAAGTTTGAAATATTATTTTATAATAAAATAATTTTCTATTTCTAATGTATCAAAAATGAATGAATTATAGGTTAAGGTAGGTATGGGTCGAAAACCTCTCAACCATTAGGTTTTAGAAAAGTTTAGGTTACCATTTTATCCATTCCTTTTAGATTTAACTCTTAGTTAAATAGTTTAACTTTTACTGTGTCTTCTTGTATTCTTACACTATATGGTTAAAAAACATACCATAAACTTCCAAGAGAACCTCGAGTGTTTTATTAGTGACATATATAATATTATTTAATAATTTTGGCCTAACTTTAGATTTTTTGAAATATTATATCATCCAGTAATATAGTATTTGTTTTAAAAACTATTTTTTGTCTATTTTGACATTGCTTGGTATTTGTTTTTTGTAAAAATTATAACAGCATGATTAATTCACAAATAATTGATTGAATCCACCCTAATATGTCATATTAACCTATAAAATTAGTGTAAAGCATCAAAATTATTAAATTACAATTATTTGGGTATTTATAATATCAATTATCTTAATCATTAATTAATACGGTAATTACTGCATCGTCATTGGGTCATTAATAAATTTAATTATTTAATGTCAAAAAATTATTAATAAAATACCATTATGTATAAAATATTATTATCTTTCTAATGAATATTTATAGTCGAATTTATATTGTGTATAACACTATATTAAAAATGGTTTAGTTATTAAGCTTTGAATTTAACTCTTTTAACTCTTCTTTAAATAAAATAATAATAAAAGTCCTAATATAATCCAAGTGGACCAAATAGGTTCATATTTAATTCCTAGGATTCTATTTGGTCGAATTATACTTATCCAATTGAATTAGGACATGTGTTAAGGTAATAATAATATCATTTCTACCCTTAATTACCCTATTTAATTTTAACCGTGGTAAATAAAAGTAAAAAAGTTACTATTCACCAAAAATTATTTTCATCTTATTGAACCACATTTTACTTACTGATATTTATCGTGTGTCTCGGATTTTTTAAATTCAACTCACAGAAGCGGTAAAATTATGTTCTATGTAAATTTGCAAATGCTCCTAGGATGTGGGTAAAAGACGGTAAAAAGTTCAATAAAATTTTTATATATCTAAACTTATTATAAAATGACTTCAATGAATTATATTTAAATTATATAGATATTAGTTATCTATTTTGACCTAAATTAAATTTAAATAAAATAAAGAATTATTTATATAAAAAGTTGGTTTTAACCAATAACTTAGTGTTTTTCACTATTCATCGAAAATTGAATGTTTTCAGAAAAATACCAAAATTTCACCATAATCTAATTTTGATATTTTGAATTAAAAAATGATTTCTATTTTACCAAATTCAAAACATAGAAGTTGAATTTATTAATTTTAAATTAATTTTTATTTCAAAACCAAAAACCTTGTTTTTAAGAAATAATAACTAACAAAAGATTGATACTTGTTTATGTTCAATTTTAAAGTGAAATTATTTTCAATGAATAACATTGGATTAAATGGTACAAATATAATCTATTTCTACTTACAAACCATTAAAATGTATAATTGAACACTATAAATTATTTTTATTAAAAAAGTTGTTTTCATTTAATGTATAATATTTTTCACTATTCACCAAAATATGAAAGTTTTTAGAAAAACACCAAAAAAAAATTTGAAACTAAATTCATATGTCCCAATTCTAAAAAAGAAGTTTATTTTATAAAATTGAATATATAAAGTTTTCAAATATGGGATTTAAAAAGGGTTCACCATTAAAAGGTGGTAAAATTGCATTTTTTTGAAAAATACTTCTTTTATCTGAAAAAAATGAATTCATTCTTAAATTATATCAAAGAAACTCATAATATGGATTCTAAAATTATAAGGATTATATAAAGTTCAAAATTCAGTCAATACTATTAGTAACCACTTTTTAATAGCTATTTTTGTTAGTCATGGTGTGCTTGAACTCGTTGTTGCGTGTAGTGAATGTTATTGAATTACTCTGAAGAAATAATGTACTTTGAAATCTTGGGGTGTTACAGTGGTCCACATGTACATGAATGATGTTATCATTTTTCTGTGAGTGAAAAGGTAAGAAATAAAAAGATATATTATATTTTTATAATGTTAAATATATCATTACTTTCTTAATTATGTAATTTATATCACATTAATTCATTTAATTTACCCTTTTTACCATGTATGTAAAGCGTTAGTGAAAAATTAATCATGTCTCTTTGTAAGTTTGTAGTTCGTTGAACACTCAAGAAAAATTATTGTATCCCCTGTGAAATGGAAAGTAAAAAAATGTATATATCATTAAAATTAATTAATAGGTATTATTATGATATTAATATAATATATACACTTTATATTCATTTTCATACCCAATTGTGATAGGTGTTGATGGAAAACACATTCAAATCGATTCAGGAGGCGGTAGTCATCCATACATACGAGCGATGTTAACGTTTCTCATTTTAGGGAAGAGGAGATGGATAGAAGTAAGTGTACTCACATTTTTCACATGCTACAAGGGTCCAAAATGAACTAATATGAATAATTATACATGATATGGACTAAATGTGGTTATGAAATATATTTTATACAAGGGTTTAGTTCATTTTAACCCTTATCTTTTTAATTTAACCCTCGGTATACCAATTCTTGCCTTAACCGTGGTAATTAATTTTACTATTTTCACTATTAATTCTGGTAAAATATTAAGTTTAACTTATTATAAAATTTAAATTATTATGATTATGAATATGGAATAAATATTACCAAATCAATTAACATAATTGATAAATTTTAATTTAAAACCTAACATGTAAACGTGATGAAAAAGTAGGTTTTTAAGAAGTGTATTTTGAAAGAAAAAGATGATTTTATATTAAATATTTGATTAATAATAATCATTTTATAAATTTATATAATTATTTATTAATATATAATATTTAAATTTCAATTAAAAAATTTCTCATTAGGTATTATCTTAATTAATTAAAATAGAGAAACATTATGAATTTTAAAACAGTATTTAGAAAAATACTCTTTTTAAACCCAAAAAATACTTATACTATAATCCAATATAAATTTTACTCATGTGTAATTAAGTGGATTAAATATAACTAATTTATACTTGTGTTACTTGAAATTATATTCAAACAATATTGGTACTTTTAAAATACTTAATTTTTTGAAAAGAAATGAGTTTTTTTACAAAAATTGATATTTTTCAATATTCGTTGAAAAATGAATATTGTCCAAATAATCAAAATATTTAACCAAAAGTAATATTTGACATGATAATTTAAAAAACTAAATTAATTTTGTAAAATTAAAACTCTAATATTTATAAATTAAGACTTTAAATAAATCGTTATAATAAAAGTGTTTAATTAAAACCATTTCCTTTTTTTGTTTAAAAATTTACATAATATTTTCAAAATGAATATAACTATATTAATGAAAATTAAGGTTATTTATTATATATTTACATGGGTTGTTACAAGTAAGGGGGAAAATCTATCCGAGGAAACAAACCAATCTAAAGCAGGTGGTAGGGATCATAATCTGTCACAAGGAGTTAACATCTTGCCTTCCTAGAAAAACACACACTATACACCCAAGCATAAATAATAAAACATAATATCGTGAAGAGAACTAAGACACAATAATAAAATCACTTATAGTGTCTGGACTCAATACTAAGACTTGGTAACATTTAAATAATATTGAACTGATGCCTTTAACTTATCTTCATGTAGTATGGATCATCTGGCCCCAGAGATCAAACGTGTCTCCTACGATCTCTGATAGACCGCTACATAGGGATTAAGAAGTGAGTATTGGTACATTAAAATCAAAAGTAAAAATAGTGGGATCTCAAATGAATCAAATTTTCCATATTTCCCTCTTTTAAACACTCTCTATAATCCAGGATTTCTCTATGGAACACTCTCATTCCATATCTCACATCCTGGAATGAAACCCTAACTGAAAGCCTCCTTAGAATAAAGGGAAGTGTGATGATGGTAGCAAGGAATGGAAATATAATGTTATTAAATTCTGATGATTATAGAAAATTGGATGACTCATATCCAATGGGAGGTTCTATTTTTCCTACATGGTCACAACTAAATAGACATGTAGCCCCAACTGGTAGAGAACATAAGCTTAATCATAGATCAGATAAAGTTGTGAAGGGGAACAAACATAGCCATAAACCACATTGAGGCATGGACATAGATATTCAATAAAATAAACCCCATGATAGGAATGTGTAAACACTTGGAATAATTTAAAGGGAGTCTCTTCCAACAATATAATTGTCAAATTTTGTAAATATTAATTTTATATCATTTAGAAAAATGAAATAAAATTATTTTATTCATATTGTATTTAAATTCAAATTATTATGCATGGACTAAACACTTACAGGAGTAAGGATATATGGTAGACAATAATTAGATGTGACTATTACAAAATTTTTATAAACTCACTATTTTGACTGCGAAAATGATGAATGTCCATGTTATAGGTCTCTATTTTAAGTAACTTTTAGAAATGAATAAATAAGTCAAAACTGGTTAGAAAATAATAAATGATATGTTGAAAGTTAAATTTGATGGCAGACCTCAACCAGAAAAAAAATCCAAACCAGTTTTGGAAGTGATTTCCCCACCCATATTTCAAATATAGGATCTTAACTACTAACCTCCGTCTACTACCATTGTACCCTAAGAAGCACTTTCCCCTAATGAAGAAATTAAAACCAAAATAACTTATGGAGATGATATTTTACTGAACTAATTATCATGTTATTTTATTGAAACTAAATTTAGTATCACCTATAATTATTTTAAATTTTAATATTCATCAAACACTTGTTTTTCTATGAAGATTAATAAGAAATAAAAAGACGATGCAATTGAAGAGAAAGATCTAAAGGTCCCAAGAAATATTGAACATTTTTTTAAGGGATTATATGAGGAGATCAATGTTGCTTTTTCTGAGGAAACAAATATACATTATACTTACATTAAAATGGAATAATTTGATAAGGATTTCTCATTTTTTAATTTTGTTTAAATATAATTACACTTTTAATTTTCCTCTGATTATTTCACTGATGTAGAATACCTCGATAAATCACTATAAAATGAAGAAGAAGTTGTCCAAGTGGAACTCAAGAAAGATGATGACTCATTCTTTGTCCTATGACCACCATGGTATTTTTATATCATTATCATGGGGGTTTATTTGGTGTACCATATCCAGGGGTTCCACAAAAAAAGGAATAAGTGAGTGATGTAAAGAATAAGTACTGGTGGTTCATATCCACGAAACTCCTCACACCATCAGAATGGGGATAACCAAATGGAATTACCCATCTGGATGCAATGAAAAAATAGGTCCCACTTGGGGGATTAAACCAAGATATATGTTTATATTCTCGTAATATGTATATTTTATCATATTCTAATAATTTTTTTTTCTTCTTCTTTTGTTTATAGTTTTTAGTGTAAAACACTTTGGAGTTAACCCAACATTGTGCTGCTAATAAGTCCAGTTGTAACTATATTAAAAAATATTTTTTGTGATTAAATTTACTTTTTTTTGAAATTTTAAATCTACTTGAATTAATTGAGGAAACTGAATCATTTATGTTTTGGGTAGGGATACTATGGTATTTTATGTTTTTTAATTTTTTGTTTTTATGTTTTTGAAAAAAAAATTGAGTTTTTTTAAAAAATTTAAATGTTTCTTTTTCAATTTTTATGCGTTTTTATAACTTGTTGAATAAAATTACTATATTTGATATTTATTAAAACTAGTTAAACGAGTGAAACAATTTATTATATGTAACTAAGCTCAAATGAATGATGATAATGACTTTGTTTCTAGTTAAAATCCTTTATAATTTCTTGTAAAGTCTTCTGATTTATAAATCACATGCCACATCGCATTGTCTTTATCAATGAAATAATTTTAATATGATGCTTATGAACCACTTTTTAATATTATTTTCATTCACCTATCTTTTTTAGAGAACTAAACCATGAATAATCTAACAATAAATTGATTTATTAATATGAAAACATGAGGGTTTGAGATACATGTGTTTTAAATAATGGAGGCATTTCTTAGGTTTTAAATCAACATTTTCAATAGAATAATTTTTATTTTAGACATGATTATAAGTTTAATCCTTGAATCCCTTATAATACATGAACACAATATTCTTTTATCCACATTACAAGATAATTTTACCTATCCAACCTTCTCTTTTTGTGAAATTACATGATCTAGTCAAACTTTAGTGTTGGGGAAGTTATCTTGAAGTGTGATACTTTATTTGGAAATTCCTTGGGTGAAAAAAAATGTTCGATAGATGATTTTTATTTTAAAAAATTAATTCTATTGAATACTATGAGATATTAGAGATTTCATGTCAAAAGAAGTTGATTGTTTTTGGAGATTCTAAAGGAAAAAAGTTTGTGAATTTATGGAACTTTTATAGAAAAAAAATGAATTTTGGGAGTATGTTTTCTGTGATAAATATAAATAATTAGAGAATTTTTAGGATTTGAAAGAAATTTTAAAATATTATTTGAGCTGATTTTCTAATAAGGGGGTGAGAAGTCCATACTTGAGTGAAATTTAAAATCCTATAATTTTTCTTCAAAAATAGACAAAACCTCCATATTCAGACTTAGAATTTTTGACATATAAACCCTTCCAATTGTAATCCATACGAAAAAAATTGAAATATTTTGATGATAAATAAATTTCCTTGACTCACATCTGGTGGATACATTAGAATTTTTCAAGCCTATGGTGGCTCTTGGATGTGATTGGATAAGAAAATCCTTGTCAAAAAATAGACATTTGTGAGATGGGGGAGAATTAGTAAGGTGTATTATGTGTATGGTATAAGGGATTAAGTGTAAATAGATTGAATTATCTGAATAGAGAACTTGAGATAATGGTTTTTGAGGAGGTGTGATATATATTTTTCTTACTTTTGAATTGGTGTATCTCATGGTCATGTGTTTTGAATTTTATTTGATATGGTTTTGATGCTTACGTGTCCAGGGGTACTAGTGGTATGTGTAGCGGAACTGATAGAGCTTGTATTTTAATTATTTTTACTATTATTTAAATACTTTATCCCCTTCCAGTTTATCAATTTTAGCTTATTTGTATCATTTTATCATTTTTTGGTCACTTTGGGAAAAATATGTGAAAATTTCATAATTATTAAAATCTAATAGTTTTATATTAAATTAATATTTCAAGAATTAATTTTTTCAATATTCATCCAAATTGATTGATTATTTGTTTATTATTTAATAATTTTTCAAATTTATCATCTTTAACTGGACCTAAAGCTCACTTGAACATAAAAAGTCAAAAAATCAATTAATCGAAAAACTTTTTCTGGAAAACATAATGGACCCCACATTAGTTAATGAGAAATATCCTAGCCTAAATACCCATAAATGAGGTGACTATAGCTGTATTGGAAATATTATTTGAAGTATCATTTTCATATTAAATTTCATTTATAATTTCACTCATTAATATAATCATTTAATGCAATAAATTATATTAAGTTAATGAGAATATTTAGCCATGAATTTTATTATTTAGTAATAAACCTATAAGGTTTTTGAAAATTGACCAAAGATGATATGTTTTTGGGGGATCATGTACACGAGATTTGTCAAAAACATTTATGATGAAAAATTCCTAAGATTCATCTATTTACTATGTGAAATAAGCTTAAACTGTTGGTGAATAGAAATTGGAGGGAAAATATTTCACCCCTAAACCCTATAAATATGTGCATCCACATCCATTCAATGGTATTGAAGAAGGAGAAATAGGGGCTCTGAGAGAGAAGTGTAACTTTTTAGTACTTTAGATTTTATACTTTTTCTTTTCATAGTTTCATAATGGTCTCTTCTTCCTCATTCAACTCTTTTACTCTTCACATAGAGGGGTAAAATGTTTGAGTGATTTGGGAAGGGAAGTTTTACATTTTTATTTTTTGAGTATTATTCTTTTATTGAGAAAAATATTTTTTATTTAAATTGTTTATTATTTTTATTGTTACCCAATTTTCGTAATTCGATTATATTTCGGTTTTGGTGTCATTCATTGTTTGCAGCCTTGGTTGAAGATCTTTAATCTCTCCTCAATGAGTGCAGTTTGTCTTGACAAAGAAAATTGTGTTAGGTGGTGAGTTCCTAAAAATAATATTAACATGTGTGGAATAAGTGTATTATTTCTATATTTTAAGGAGAAAAAATTATCAATCGAGACTTTCCTGAGTTTTTGGGAATGGTTTATGAATTTTCATGCACATAAGAGTGGTTTCTATTGCTTCCTTCAACCAAGGGTGATTGAAAGCTCAATCATGGGGTATTTCATTTATAATTCAATAGGACGTGATGGGTAATTATTTTTACAAAGATGATGTCATTGAAAATTTTTATCCTACCGTGACCCCATAACTCTCGTCATGAATTTGAATTCAACCTTTATTTTAATGTCTTTATTTCATTTAAAAATAAAAAAAATAAAAAAAAACATGAATTATTACTCTAATTTCAAGTGAAAATGTTATTTTTGTGTGCTACTCTCTGAATACTACCTTGGTAAACCACTTTTATTCATTTTTAGTTTAGGAAATAATTTTTTTCGACACCCCATGACAGAAACAAGTCAAAAAATGTATCCATTTTTGGGGAGGTTATGCCAAAAAAATAATCCTCAAATCTTTTAAATATTTTCTTTTCTTTCATTTAAAAAATACTAAAAAACGTTATTTCTTTTATGTAATTCAATTAAAATTATTATATATAGACTAGGAAATTATAGGATTAAGGATAAATGGATGAGAATAATGAGATGTCCCTATTAAAAAGATGGATGAACTCATAGTTTTGACCAAGAAAATGTTGAAGGGGTAAGTTTGCAACTCTATATTTTCAAGAACTTGTGGACATGGATAATAAAGTAAAAAATGATTATCAAATACTAATGGTTTAGGTGGAAGTTACATTTTATGAGTGAACTCCACATAAATCAGAATCCAAACTAGTGGATAAATTGATTTCCCCACTCATCATTCTAACAGGTGAGCCTAAATATAGACCTCCATATACTACCATTACACTCTAAGAGTAACTTTCAACTGAAGAATAAATCAAATCCAAAAAAACTCATGGGGATGGAATTTTATTTAACTTAACATAATATAATTATATTGAAACTAAACTGAGTATCACCTATAATTTTTTTAAATTTTAAGATTCTTCTAACACTTGTATTTTTTTAGATGATAAATAAGAATAAAAATATGATTCACCTAATGAGGAATATATGTATATCCCTTGACATGTTGAAAATTTATTAGAGGGAGTGTGTGAAGAGATCCAAGTGGATTTCTCTAAGGAAAAATCAACACAGGATTCTAACATTAAAAATAATAATTTAATATGGATTCTTTATGTTTTAATTTTTTTTTTCAAATAGAATTACACTCTGACTTTGCCTTTGATTTTTCCATTGATACACCATACCTTCAGAATTATTTAGAGAATATAGAATAAGTTGTGCTAGTTAAAACCAATGAATAAAAAGAATCATTCATTTTCCTACCCCAACCATGAAAGTTTTATCTCATTATCATGGTTATGGATTCGACATACTATATCCATGGGTCCTCAACAAAAATGAATAAGTGGATGGTGTATAGAAAAATTATCTGTGGATTATCTCGAGGAAGATCTTCCCACCATCAGATTAGGGAGAACCAATTGGAACTTCTCAACTACAAGTAGTCAAAACCCAAGGTTCACATGGGTGATTAAATTAAGATCTATACTTCTATTATCATTAAATTTATATTTTCTATTCTTATAATAAATTACTTATTTTTTATTTTCTTCTTTTTGTTTTCGGTTTTTTTGTGTGTAACACTCAGGTGTTAACTCAACATTGTATAACAAATAAGTCAGGTTGTACCATTCCATAACACTTATTTATTTTGATTAAATTTAAAATATTATAACATGTTAAATAATATTTAATGAATTTAGGAAATTTTATCATTTATTTGGGGGGAGGTAAACTTTTTATTATTTGTTTTTCTATTTTTAAAAAAAGAAAGTGTGTGTTTTTAAAAACAATTCTCAGTTTATTTTTCAATTTTTGATTATTTTAGAAACTTCTGCTATCAAATGAATATCTTATACCTTTTTAAAAAATATGTTAATGAGTCAAAAAATTTATTCAATGAAACTGAGCTTAAATTAATGTTGAAAGTAATTTTTTCTCATGTATAATTCCTTGGGAGCATTATGAAATTTCTCTAATTTTTTGAATCACATGAAACATATTACTGTCATTATCTTTGAAATCACATTACTATGTGGATTGGAACCATTTCTGTCATATTATTTACAATCACCCCACTAATTTGGAAAAATAAACCATTATTTCTCTAACCACAATTTGTTTTATTCCTGTCAAAACCTGAGGTTTTGACATAATTTTATTTTAAATTATTAAGATATTTATTTCTTTTTAAAAGCCCCATTTTTAATAGAGTCATTTTTATTCTGAAATTAATTATATATTTAATACTTATATCCCTTATCATCCATTAATATCCTATTAGGATAGATACATTACAAGACGATTTTGCCTAACCAACCTACTCTTGAAGTGAAATTGCATGCTTTAGTAGAACTTAAGTCTGAAGGGAAGCAATCTTGTGGTGTGTTATCACTTTTTATGATACATTAGATGTAAAATAAAACATTCAAAATATGTTTTTTATATTGAAATATTAATTCTATTGAAATTTTTTTCCTTCTAAATATTCCATTATAAAATATGTTTCCCCATTTTTGAGCTTCCAAAGAAAAATGGTGTTTCATTATGAATATTTTTAGAGAAAATATATTAATTTTTTAAAAACATTCTATTAAAAAGATGAAAAATTATATAATACGTGAGATTTATATGACATATTAAAAGATTCTTGAAGCTTATTTGCTGCTAAGGTGGGTGGGAAGGATACCACAGTTTGAGTGTAATTTAGAATCTTACAATTTTCTTCAAAAAGAGCCAAACCATATTTATTCAACCTTAGAATTTATGAAATATAAATATAACCAAAAAAATCCACAAAATAAAACTCAAAACTCATCAGGATAAAATTATGTCCTTGAATAACCTTGGGGTAGATATAAGAGTTTATCAAGCATAGGGTGGCTCTTACGGGGGTTTAGATGCGAAATCCATGTTGAAAACTAACTTTTGCGAGATAAGAAAAAATTAATGTGAGGTAGGTGTCTTGATTTCATGGGAAGATAAATTAAGATGAATTATATTTTATAATATGAATGTAGAACTTGATATAATGTATTTTTATGAGTCAATATATATTTTGTTTCATGGTGTTGAATTGGTGGATCTCATGGTCATGTGTTTTGAATTTTATTTCATTTGATTTTGATGCTCAAATTTCAATGAGTCCATGCTCTAAGTGATGAGAATTGATAGATATAATATTTTCACCACTTTCAATATGTTTTTATATGATTTAATCAAAAAAAGTTAATAATTTGATCTTATTTTCATCATTTTTTAATTTTTGGTGAGTTTTGGGCTAAAATGTAAAAATTTCTTAATTTTAGAATTTCAATAGTTTTCTATCACATAAATATTTCGAGTATAATTATTTCAATATTAATAAAAATGTAGTCATTCTTATTTTTAGGAATTATTTATTTTTGGGATTTATTTTCTTCAACTAGACCAAAACCTCATTCAAACATCAACCGGACCAAGAATTTTAATCAATTTGAAAACTTTTTCTGGCCAACAGAATGAAATCCACCATAGTAGATTAGACATATCTAAGACTACAGACCTCCGAATGATGTTATTCTAGCATGATTGGAAAGAGGAATCTAATAAACAACATAAAATTAAATATCATGGAGAATTTATCTCATTTGGGCATGTATTTTATGTTCCAAAGTGAATAAAGATGAAGATCATATTCATAGGGAAAATGTTTTATTTAGTGATTCAGAATTATTTTTTTTGATAAATTTCTAATGAAGTTGAGATTTTGAGGGAAACTGTACAAGAGGGATATGAACTAATTTTATGAATTAAAAGATCCCAATAATGTTCCATTTATGATATCAAATAAGCTTAAAATTTCAATGGATAGAAACTGGAGGGATAATTTATCACCCATCAGCCCTATAAATATATGCATCCATATCCAATCAAATATGTTGATGAAGGAAAAAGAGGGGTTGTGCTGGAGAAGTGGAACCTTTATGTTATGTTTATTTTCTTCTATTTATTTTATTAGCTTCATAATTCTATCTTCTTCTGAGGAAGGGGGAGTTTTCCTTTTGTAATGTCATAGTCTTGTGTTTTAATTTAAAAATATCTTTTTCTACTGAATTATTTATATTTTCAATGGTACTAAATACTATTAACGTGATTTTATTTAGGTTTTTCATTTCATTTTTTGATTGAAGCCTTGGATGAAGTTCTTTAATCTCCCTCCACCTAGTGCAGTATTTCTTGATCGAGATGATTGTGTTAGGTGGTGAGTGTCATGGGATCGCTTGGACATGCGTGGAAAAGTGAATTTATTCAAGATTTATAAGGAAAAGAAACTAATGATTGGGGCATTACTTATTTTATTTGAATGGTTTATGCATATTCATTCACACAGGTTTTGTTTCCATTACATTCTTCAATAGGGGTGATTGACAACTCGATCAAGAATTATTTCATTTATCAATAAATATGAAGAATGGGAGAATGATTTTTATGAACCTAAAGACATTTAAAAAGGATATCCTACCCTAAACCCATCAGTATCTTCATAATTTTTTTTAAAAAATCGTTATTTCAATAGTTTTATTTATTTTAAAATTTTAAAAAATAAAAAAAACAACAGCCACTTATTTCTACAAATTCGCGTGAAAACATGATTTTCGTACACTGCCATTTAGAGAAAAACATGGTTAACCACTTCACTACATTTTTAACTTAGGAAATAATTTTTCCCACTCCCCGTGATTTGAACTTGTTACCCATCATCTGATAATATGGGACTTGAAAAAGGTGATGATATTTTTCATCCTGGCTTCCTTAAGGGATATTACCTCATCCCATTTAGAAAATTAGTCAGTAGAAATAAGGATGTACATAAAGTTCATAGCCATGGATTGGGGATATATCCCCAAAACATATAATCCCCATAAAAATTGATACAAATACATAGTTAAGTGTAGAAATTATGGGTGTTGATGGATGATTTTTTTATGAATATAGAATGCATGGAATTTGTTATTGAATTCCACATAGTATAGTATCATGTTTTTCTAGTAGTAACCCAGTCTCATAATTTGGTGGGAGAGAAAAGTCTTATATTTATGAGTTCTTAGATTCCTATGTTGACTACTTCCATTATGGAATGCATTTTTCTCTTCATCTAAGGATCGAACCCTCATTTTTAGAGGGGTTTACGATCATTTGGACAATCATGTAGGGTAAAGATCATTTTCTCTGTGCTGAATTTGTTCCCCTCTAGCTTGATATACCAAGAGGATCCCATTTTTGAGACAACCAATTATGGTATCCATCCATCTAGGGGTGGGTATCAGTTTATCAAACTCTAGGGTATTTTCTTCTTGGTTGACTTCTTCCACGTAACAAATGATTATCTATGAGAACATCACTCAGTGTGTAATGTGAAAGGTTGCTTCCTCCTAATCAAGGTTGGCCAGACCATGGCTGTATAAGCCAATGCATCAACATGAGAATTTTGTGATCGAGGAACATGATGCAATGGTGGTTCAAAATGTATATCTTCCATTAGTCCCCTAACATAGCCTATGAAAAGTTCAAATTCTTAATTTTTTATGGAATATCGTCCATCGATATTCTTTATCACTAGCTCAAAATCCCCTTTCATGTTCAAGTAAGCTATTTTCAGATGTAGGGATACATCCAAGACAATGATGAGGGATTGGAATTCAAATTTATTACTTTTTTATCCTTCGGATAGCGAGAAATAGTAGGGAAAAATTTCTTGGTATGTGGAATCAAATAAAATAACTCAACCAACCCAATTGAGCTTAGGGTGTTTTAGTCTCTTGCTAATAAGAATTATAGATGCACCATAAGAATACATGTCGCTTGTTTGGGGAATTTCATGGGAATAGAAAACATCCTTGTTCAGAATCTAGGTGTCCACCAGTGTACATTATGGGTTGGGAGGTGTCGTGATAAAATTATCTAGAGTCTACCCATTCACTGACTTATATGATACAAACTAAATGATTTATTATTACAGAATGACATCCCATCAGGAGAAATTGTCTATCAGTATGGGACAAACAGTAAGGCACTTGAGATATTGATATGAAAGACCGAGTGAACTTAGTGGGGTTTCATGTAATGCTTCATATTTTTCACTACAATGATAAGTGTGAGGAAGTTATTTTGAAAAACCTTTATCAAGTCTCGATTCCTAGCACCATTTTTATGAGATAATAGAGACAATTACCATTCCCCACATTATTATTATATGCAAGGAGATTTCCAAGTGATCTTTCCATTGTGAACACATATAAAATGACTAGATTTCCTTCCACCGGAAGCATTGGGATGGGTTGGTGCAGCAGGTATTGGTTGGGAATCTCATGGCGTATTAACAATCCTTATCCGATTGATTGGTGATCCCGTTGTTCATTATATTAGTGAATGGGAGAGGTCTTTTATATAGGTCGTCTATGAATTGATTAATCTATGTATGGTTCCCATGGACCCCTTAGTTCTTTAAGATTACAAGGGGTAACATTTTCAGGATTACATTGATCTTTTCAGGTTCAACCTCAATGACACTATGGAAAACCGCAAATCCAAGGAACTTTCCTTATGTTATCCCTATAGAATATTTTAGTGGATTCATCTTTAGAATTTTCTGACAAAACTTTTAGAATATTATTTGATTATCCGTAAGGTTATCAAATCTCTGTGATGAACTGACCACTAGGTCATTGACAAAACATTCATCTATTTATACTAATAAGGGATTAAAGATATGATGCATGTCATGTTGATAAGTAGAACCCACATTATATTATTCAAAGAGAATAACCTAATATATAAAGAACCCATGGTGTGCTATGAAGGTAGTGACATCTTTATCCTTAGTGTCTATCTTAATATCATTGTACCCAGAGTACTAATCCGTAAAGGAAAGGTCGTAGAAACCAGTACCGTATCGATCGAGAACATGGTGAGTAATGAGATTTTTTCTTTTGGGAAGTATAATTATATTCTATTGAATCATTACAGACCATAATATACCCATTATTTTTCTTGATATGTGTGATATTGGAAAGCCATCTTGGGTATTTCACTTCTCAGATAAAATTGTATTTGATCAATTTGTCATCTTTTGCCTCTACATTAGTAGCATGAGAGGGGTTCATACTCTTGGTTTTCTACTTGAAACCTCAATGGTATTTTGGTAATACAAGATGGTGTGTATCCATATCTATATTTATTCTGATAAATTTTGTATAATTCCAAGAGAACACATATTAAGGTTTATTTAGAAATGAAATATATATCTCTTGTTCCTCGAGAGGAATGATGAAGATAATTAGCGTAGGTCGAGGGTCTTATTATATTCCCATATTTACCTACCTGGTTTCATCAATTTTGGTGGATATTCCTTCCTCAAATTCAAGAGAGGAATTGTTGAAGTTATCCTCCTCCTCTTTCTTCAGTTAGTCTGTGGAGGTATTTTCGGATGAATTTGACAGTCCGTGGGATTCTATTTCACTTTCAAGGTGAGATATTTCATGACGAAAGGCATTTTTCTATCCTACATCTAGATTCATTTCATATAGGATCTAGAGTTAATTTTATTTTACACTATCAATATGGATATAAATGGATTATACATCAAGGATTGAGTATATTGCCTCAACTAGATTTATGGATAGAACATAATCGCTATCAAGAATATTCAAGGGATTTGTAAGGGTAGTCCCCAAGCTATTGGGAGATACAAATTATATATTTTCATCCACCATTAGTTATTTTCCTTCCCTTTTATCAAAATATTCCTTTGTATATGTGGCTTCACAAGTCTCGCAGGGGAAACTATCACCACATAGTATGTTGACATTCCCATGAATAGTGTACTTCAAACACTAATGGAATGTTGAAGGTACATCCACATGGATATAAATCTAGGGCCTTATGAGTAGGAAATTTTATGTGGTGTGTTGTTGGATAACCATAAACTCAGCATTAGATGTGACATCTTCGAACTGGTATTTCAGATTGATGTTCTTGAGATGTATTTTTTCATTATTATTATACTATAGAATGGTTATATTTTGGGGAAATATACCCCCTTTTCTATATCCCAAATGTTAGAGGGTCCACATTGGGATGAGGTTGATCCCAGATCCATTTTCAATTAGATCCTTTCTGATGTTGATATTATTGTGTCTATCTACAACATATAGGGGTTTGATGTGTCATTGGATGGACACTTCATAATCCTACTCTATAAACGAGACGGAAATATGGTATTCTGATGGCATGGTCTCCAATTGATAGACCTTAACAACATAGAATTCTCTCTTTAACTCTTATGGGCTCTAGATGGATTAAAAAAGTGCCTCCTTGAGTTCTTTTGAAATATGGAGCACGTCCCGGATTGAGAACATGACTAGGAAAATATACATATTGCTCATAATTTCAGGTTTTTTTCTAAAGGTCGGGACTCACCAGGGTCAGTTTTCATCCTATTATGTGGATCAGGAGTCTAGGAATTTAAGGTAGATATGATTAGTGCCTTTGTAGAGTTTTAGGGGTGTCTGCTACTAGTGGCCTAGGTTGAGTGGGACTTTATCATTTTCTGGGATGAACATATAATCGCACCCATCTAGGCAATCGACTACTGGGTACAAATGACCACTATAGAATTCAGAGATACCTCCCCATTTATATTGGTATTTCTGTAATGGTTTCCCATGTTTGTTAGCTATATATATGTTCTCTATGGAGACATGAATGAAATATTTTGTTAGACCATGTCCATGTTGTCCTATGCATCCTCATATCTTGTTTCTTCAGCCTTGGACTCCCCATATATGTATGGGGAACTCATACATAGAGGCATATTTATCATTAAGTAAGGGGTATTCCAAGTGTATTACATTAACAGAACAAAATATGAGCTATTTTTTTATGAGGGTTTGGTTTTGTGGGGTGGTTCTTGTGCATAAAAAATTGTAGGAAAGAAATTAGTAAGAGTTTAATTTTATGTTAGATATGAATATGACTCTTACTCTTCTACCTCTTCCTGTGTTTGATTGTCACATTCCCCTCCAAGAGGCATATACTATGTAACCTCCATGGGTGATGAAACCATAATGGTTCATCAAATATATACTCTCATGGTGATAGGAAATCAGTCACCCATCATTTGAGTCATCTAGTTTTTGAAATTATTTCCATGTTTGGCCATAATTGTTTTCCTATCACCTTCTTCATCTGATTGAGAAACCATTATGTAGGTCAACTATGCTAGATATTTATCCAGCATCACCTATTAGAAATCATCCATGAATTTAATGACACATTTATGGATATTGAAATCCGGGGTGTTTTGATTTATCCTTCAATGGATAGGATAGTAGTCTGGATGATTAGTGAGGTAGAACTCATCAGGAATCTTGGGTTGTTGAAGCTTGAGAAGTTTATTTTCCATGGAGGAAAGAAATAACTGGGGAATTTTTAATTTCAAAAAGAGTATATTTTATTCATCAATTCTTCAAATCATGGTAAAACATTATTTAATTTTTCATCTCATTGAGGTAGATTCTATTATTTCTACCACTCGATAGGAGGTGTTGGGTGGTTCAGGACCCACCTATGTTTGTGAATGGGTGCTGCTTCTGGATTGAGGGTGACTATGGTAGATTATTCCATGATGATCCTTTTCCCTTATGATGAGGGCATGATTTGAGAGTTAACTTTGCTCCCTAAATGAATTGTTCCAAAAATTATCCAATTTTTATAGACTCATAGAATTCACCTAGTTATTTCTTTGAGATTAGTGGCATCTTCAGAACTACTTAATGTTTTTAAGCACAGTGCTCCATCCATTATGCGTATGAGAGTTGTATGAGGAGTGGGTAGGTGAAATCCCTCCATATGACAATGAAGTTATAAACCCTATAAGTTTCTTATTTATTTTATTTATTTAGTTCAACAACTTTCATTTCACTTAGTGTATAGATAAACTGGTAAACGAATTGAGGACGAAATTCTTCACATCCTACAATTAATCTAAACTGAAGACTATTGTACCGAAAAAGGTTTTCCTATCATAGTGTGTAAAACAATCTCTACTTGGTCACATCCTACTAGTCCATAGGTCCCATCAATGGAAAATATTAGGACATAAAGTGTGTGATATGTTAGTCGAGCTCCCCCACACCATCATGGGGGGTATAGGATTTCTGAAATTTGGTGGGGGAAAAGTGCCATCCACCCAGTTGAGATATAGATTATTATCTGGATGTATATGTGTGTGTCAAACTTCCATTTATTCCATTCGAGTAGTCAGAGACTCAATGGAGTTGAGAATTTTTTAGAGTTACTGATTTCCGAGCCACCTCTCATCTACAGGGAGTGGGTGGGGATTTATTAGGTGGACCCATTTTTATTTTGTGTTGATTCTCAATTCATTATAAGACTGAATGATCTCATAGGAAAGAGAGAGGCTATCACCGTAATAGATATAAGTCACAATCATTTTCTGCTTCCTCATTTATGTAGACCATATTCTAGGATCCATATCCAGTTTAATGTTTAGATGCTTCTCTTTTAGGTGGATGTCTCTTTCACAATATATGGTAGGATGGATATTAATCTCTAATAGAAAATGGTACCCAATGGGAATCTTACCCCTCAATATCTCTTCATTTAATTATATGAGATTTTGTATATCATTCTCATATCTTTCCAATTGTTCTTCCATGGAAGGAATTTTGGTTCTTTAGGGTAGTGATTGGGATATAGCCACATCTTTGAATTTACATTGTTCACTGTTCAACCATAGAGGTGGAATCATGATATTCGGAGGATCAAGGTTTTGGATCCTCCTCTGTTTCTAGTTACCTAAAACCTCAGTGGGTGAATCCAGATCCTACTCTGAGGGTATATTTTCTATATTAGGTCCCTCTACATCTGTGTCTTAATCTACGTTATCTTTTGTGATGACAGTGATGACATTCACAGAGGTGTGTTATGTAATGGTATTTTTCCCTTCACTCTAAATGCACTGGGATGATTTGGAACTGGCTTCATTAGGATCATTTCTCGAACCCTTGAACATATTGGACCTTTTTTGCCTACGAACCCAATTGGATTTGATTTCCTTCACCGTATACTCCTCCCATTCTAGCATGTGAGTAGTGAACTTGAGTTGATTTCTATACATTATTTCCAAATGGGTATTGAATAATAGGGGTTTGTTTTACTATGTGAATATTTTATGGGATTCCGAATACCGATATTTACCTCCCAACCTAGAGAAGACCGATTCCCTATGTGAATATAATGATGATGAAAATTCCTCTAGCCCTACAGGTTGTGGACTATTCGTGGACACAATTGGAATTGGTTGATCCTATTGTTGAGAATCTGAATATTCCAGTCAATGATTTTATGATTTTTGAGATTGAAATATAGATATAAGTTCCCCCATTCTTGTGCGTTGGGGTATATCTAGAACCACCATAGATTTCCCCAGGACCCTGTTAGGGGATGATAAACATGGTGATTTTGATTGAGATATAAATCGACCAACCTAGTGGGATAATATTGATTTGAAACTATTATGAGATATCCTAAATATTCTCAGGAATTGAAAATACCAGGGGTGGAGGTAGTGGTAGATATTCCCCTGGCCCATGTGGAGGGGTTCACTTCGGACAGCTACTGTAGTGGTTTCGATTATGACATATTTGATGTGGTGTAGCTGTGCTCATATAGGAGATGGGTGGAACAAAAACACGTAATGGGAGTCTACTTCTAGGTGATGTTGTTGGGTTGATCACAAATTAACATTCCATGTTTTATATTCATTACAATTCTTTTTAGGGGCCGAGTTTAAAGACCTATTGGTTCTCCTATCCCTCCATTCTTGTTGTCTTGCATTGTTGAAGCGATGGAATTATATTGTAGTGTCCAAATAGACCCCACATTACTTTTTCCTCTAATTTGAAAAGATTTTATGAAATTTCACGACATTTTATCTATGGATTTGTACTATTTTTGGGACATAGAGAAGTGAAATGCTCCATATTTAACCCATAATTGTATACATCTGTCTTATGATGCTCTAAAAATTGTATGGCAGAGAGTTTTCGTAAATTAGATACAAACACTACATAGGTGTTTATAATGATCCTCCATTACTGAGTTCTATACTATGTAAAATATGGCCATATCCAGTTGATAGTAGAGTGTATTGATGGTGTAAAGGTGATACTTGTATTCGGGATAAGAGATATTTCTTGCCTTCATCCAATAACGAGTAGACCACATATTTTTGCATTGATAATTAATACACTCCTTTTATACCTCATTTGGGATTTCATAATCATAATTGGAGTGGGGAAAGAACATGGTGTGGAGTTTTTTAATGAATAACTCTCTCCATATTTCAATTTTGACCTCTTCCTCATCAGACTTACATGCCTCCATCTAGTCCGACCACGTAAGGTGCTTCTCGGGGTAACCTATTGAACGAAGTGGAGCATTGTCAGTAGTTGATTGGGAATTATATGATGTTGACCCTATTATTTTGATCACCTCTCTATATGATGGTATATTATTTTTTAGAACCTATCTACATATAGGTATCTGGGAAAGGGAATGATTTCATTGTCTATAGAAGATATCACTGTAGGGAGGTTAAACAATGTATATTTAAGGAGTAGAGTCCCTAAGATCAATATCCACACCACCTTAAGGAATAATATCATGGAAATGATCACCTTATAATTAAGTTAAATATTTGGAATTCCCATGGGGTGTTGATAATGTGTATCAAGAAAACCTAAATAAACATTCATTAAGAATATTAGGAATATGATCCTTACTCTATGTCATAGATGGAATATACTAAACTTCCATTTGAGATTTTATAGGTATATGAGCATGATTTATGAATTATAATGAATTATGTTGATAATCTTTTGGTGGTACGAGAGTATGAGAAAACTATAGAGAAGTTAATAGAATATTACAATGAGCTTCATTGACAAGAATATGAGTAGGTCCTAAATAATGTGCCATTTTATATGGTGATCCTCATTCAGAATAAGTATATGATCCTGATCCTGAGCCTTGGGAGTATTTTTCGTGTATTTTATGACAAAAATAGTACATGTCCCAAAATTGTGCAAGTATCTCTTGGTGAACCCTAGTTGGAATGGGAATATGATCCTAGTCCAAATATGCATTCCCCATAAGAATATGCCGACGTACACCCAGAATGAGAGAATGGATATGAGCCTCCTCATGTATGGCCCATAAAGGATATTTGTAGGGACCCAAAGCCTGACATACATGGACATTACATTACTTATGCGGGATACTTAGTACATAACAAAAACACACACACAAGGACCATAATAGTTTAGTGTCTTTGGAAACTCGGAATATAATCTTCTAATCGTGGTGAAAGATCTTCAACATCTCCCATAAAGATCTTATTTTTTAAAACCTATATCATTTATTTATGTCCCGGGGAAAAGAAAATATAAAAGGGTGAGCTCAAATGCTCCGTAAGGGTAAACAAAAGAAATATCAATCATGTCATATTCATAAGAACGTATCTTTTCGAAAACTTAACCTTCAAAAGAGATCATAATTTCATAACATGGGATAAATCATAGTAGTGAAATGTAATCCCAATAATCATAACATAAAACATGAAACTTTGTGGCATACACACATAATCATAGGGAATCATTTCTTATTAGTCAAGACTCATTTCCAAGACTATCTTAGTGGGCAAAGTCCCTTTCTGAACCGAGTTCACTCCTCGTTTCAGTCCTGTTTTACTGAACCGGTATAACCTACTGTTCTAGCCATGTCTATCTCATGAGATATAAAATCTTTACCCAATGCATTAGAGAGAGATATAGGTCCCACCCATCTCATAATGATACCATTCTTATGTGTGCCACAAAATCATAAATCATACATCATTGCATAACCCATGTAATAAAAATGGGATTCTTAAACATCATGCCATCATAACATAATCCATAAAAGTTTGATATCATTTCATCATCAGAAAATTGAAACCATTTAAATCATAGAGACATATTAGTTGAGAAATACACATATTAAATAACGCCATATTTGATGAAAAATAGTTTTGGCAGAACACTTGAAATGAATTCTTGAGGAAAATATCCTTTCTTCTTTGAAATCATTTTCTTTTCACAAAATTGCTTGAAATTTTAAAAGAAAGGGGTTTTTTTGAAAATAATAATTCAATTTTGTAGAGGAAGCTTCTTGAAAATGAGGCGTTATGAAACCGTAAAAATCCGTTCACGCCGTATAAGTTAAAAATAACATTCTCCTCGTACTTTTGTCGGAAAAGTCAAAAAGTACCTCGTAACATAAACAAAAGACAGATTCCTTACATACCATGTGGTAAAAGTCAAAAAATGGGTAAAAAAGGACTTTAAACATACATGAAAACACTTTTATAAAACATGGACATGGATGATAGAAATAACCCCAGTAAATACCAAAGTATAAACAATCTCGGATAAAAATGAGAATGTGATATTTCCCTTACCTTAGATATGATTTGCCTCATAAGTGTCTGAACCTCATGTATAAGATTTAAATAATGTTATTGACTTATTACAGAATCATAATTATTGTTATGATATCATATATGGTCATATTCTTATCTTCTTAGTAGTAATATTTTGTTTCTACTTGTTATTCGGGTGTTTATAACTTTTTCTTCTTATGCGTGTTTTGTCAAATAAATTATTATTATTATATTTAGGTTATAGATACATCATTTCCATAATGGTATTAATTTACTATATATCATATTTATTCATTTAATTCATTTATATAATTATTATGCAATGAAGATCATGTAGAAGGAGTTGCATCACATCGTGGAGACGGTATTCCGTACATATGCACGAGTGATGATATCATTCCTATGATCGTGAAATTGTATTGGAGTGTATGTATACTATTTCAGAATCAATATCACTTTATAATAGTCATATATAGTCATTATATACAACATTATACCCATCCAAGTAATGTGGTGGTGGAAAATGGATTACACCACGGCGTGGAGACGGTATTCCGTACGTACGCACGCGCGGTGATTTCTTTTTCCGTAGGATGGATAGATGGTGAAATAGGGTTGTTTCATAATTATAATAACATATCAGTATATGATTGATACTGATGTTATTACTTCATAATGAAACAACTAAAGAAGAAGAAGTGGAAGAAAAAATAAAGATGAAAGAATCGGTAACGGACATCACCTCTTCTTTGAAGTTCTTCTTTGAGACCTCCTTTTAGGGCACTAAAATAGGTCTTTGAAGAAGAGAAGAACCTCTAGGATGTTTCTAGAGAAGTGGAGAGAATAAATTGGCAGGATTTGGCCGAGCGTGAAGGGTCAATGTGGTGTGAGGAAGAGGGGGAGGAGGTGCCCTTTTATAAGGGAGGAGAGGGGCTTCTTTGGAAAAACTAAAAATATTATTTTATTATAAAGTCATGTTCGGTTTCAAATAGCTCAAAATTGATTTATTTAGAAGCTAAGGTGGGTATGGGTCGAAATCCTCTCATCCAATAGAATTTAGACAAGTTTAGGTTCCTATTTTAACCTTATCATTTTGATTTAACATTAAGTTAAATAATTTTAGTTTTACCGTGTCTTCTTGTGTTCTTACACTATAAGGTTAATAAACATACTATAACAAGCCAAAAGAACCCCAAGTTATTTATTATTAATATATATAACCTTATCTAAGTCATTTGGCCGAACCTTAGATTTTTTATGAATAAAATAACAATTAATAATATAATATTTGTTTTAAAAACTATTTTATGTCAATTTTGACACTATTTAGTAATTGATTTTTGTGAAAATCATAACAGAATTATTAGTTCGAAAAAAGTTAATTAAATCAATACTAACATTTCATATTAACCTATAAAATTATTTGAATTCATAAAAAGGCTCAAATTACATTTATTTGGGTATTTATAACATTAATTATGTCAATATTTCATTAATAAGATAATTACTGCATCATCGTTGTGTCATAAATAAATTAAATAATATAATGTCTAAAAATTATAAATAAAATATAATTATGTAGGAAATCTTTTTTCTTTCTAATGAATATTTATAGTCTAATTTATCTTTTGTATAACCCTATATTATAAATGATTTAGTTATTAAACATTGATTTTAACTATTTTAACCCTTCTTTAAATAAATTAATAATAAATGTCCTAATCTAATCCAAGTGGGCTTAAATGGTCATATTTTATTCCTAAGGTTGTTAATGGTCAAATTAAACTTATCCAATAGAATTAGGACATGTGTTTGGGTAATAATAATATCATTTTTACCCTTAATTACCCTATTTACTTTTAACCGTGGTAAAAAAGGTAAAAAGTTACTATTAACCAAAAATTATTTTCATCTCATTGAACCACATTTTAGTCCTTGATATTAACCGTGTCTCTCGGATTTTTTAAATTCCACTCACAGAAGCGGTAAAATTAAGTTTTATGAAAAATTCGGTTTTTTAACTACCACTTAGTGGTTTCACTATTCATCAAAAAATGAATGTTTCCAGAAAAATACCAAAAATTAGGCCTAAGCTATAGTTGATATTATTAATTAAAAAATGATTTCTATTTTATCATATTCAAAACATATCAGTTACATTAACTAATTTAAAAATTAATTCCCGTCGTCAAAACAAATAGAATGTTTTTAAGAGATAATAACTATCAAAAGATTGACATTTTTTTATAACTGGTTTAAATGTGAAATTACATCCAATGAACAACATTGTATTAAATTGTAAAAATATATTCTAAATATACATTAAAACGACTCAAATTAATTATTTATCACTATTAATTAATTTGATTAAAACTTGTTTTTAATTAAATTTTAGTAATTTTCACTATTTATCAGAATATGAATGTTATCCGAAAAGTACCAAAATTCCACCTTAGGATAAATTCGATACTCCGAATCCAAAAATGAAGTCCATTTTGAGAGATAAAATTTCTAAAATTTTAAAAGGTGGTTATTACTATTCATAACAACTAGTTTTAATAATATTTTAATCACATATCGTTGTTTAGTGAAACTCGGTATTGCGTACTACACACGCTATCGAGGAAGGTTGTGATTGTGTGTAATGCAAGGCAAGTCAAGGATGAGTGTTGTGCAAGCTCCTTTTGGTGTAGCATACAACACAATACATTAATGTAATTAAGAAGAATATGTTTCATAAAATCTCAGGGTGTTACATTCTACCCCCCTTAAAATGAATTTCGCCCTCGAAATTCGTCGGGGTTGTAAATGGTTAATATTCGAAAGTTTCTTTGATAGAAAACCACATCGTAAAAAGGAATACCAAAACCAATCTTTAAAAAAACAAATGTATGAAACGTAACGGTTACCCAAATAAACTAATCACTGGGTTTCCATATAGGTGAAAATATGGATATGGAAGGGAAATCTAACCATCATGTTCTGATGTAGAGTGGTAGAGAACATGGCTATGGAAAACCTAGAAATCACAAAGCCATAAATTTGTGATGATCTAAGGTACCATCTAATTTATCAGATATAAGAGCACTAGGACAACAATTTTGGTTTTCAAGATCGTTTCCTTAAAGATGATGAAATTGGAATTAGAAGAAATACTTTCGTGATTTCGGTATAGTCTCACCGTTGGTCATTCTTTGGACAATTTCCACTTCATCTCTTAAAGAAATGAAGTTGAATTTGTCATTCGTGATGTGTTAGAAGATCATGTGATAGAATGATGGGTCATTCCAACTGTCTCAAACAAAAGGTTAGAAAAGTTATCAAAAAATACATAAGTCCATCTATAGTGAGATTAATGATATATGGTTCCTAAAATGGACTTATACTTCATATATCATACTGCATAATATAATAAAACTAGTTTCTAATAAACAGTGACTTCCTGTAGGCCAGTGGTAGGCGATAAAGGCCAGTCGCACTTCGGTTGTGGGTTCGATTCCCACGGCCTTGTCTGACGCGATGGGCTGTTGCCCGTCCTGCAGGTTGTCCTTTTTCTAAAACTATAATACTATAACATTCTATCAACAATATCAAAAAAAACAAACAATACTAACTTATGTCCAACATAATCCATTCCAATCTTTAGGCTTATCCATAATACTGCAGTCCACTCTCAGATATTTAATACCATCGTTGATCCCCATATATCATAAGATATGTCTTGTTGGTCACATTCCAAACATTCAAAGGCCTTTATCATGTAATATCTTGAATACCCATTGCACCTTAGTAAAAACATGAATGCTGTTAAAAGTTAACTCTTTCCACATACCAAAATCCTCAAAATTCTATATACTCAAACCATGATATCACTTAGTCCTTATATCAATCATGAGCTCATGAATACTGTCAAATATTTCATTTTCTCGTTTTCCCTTCATTATGTGCATATAATCATTATTTTTCCAAAAATATCTCAATCACTTTCCATGGTTATCAGTACCATAAAATTATTGAAAACCACAATAGACCAAAACATAAATATTCAAATATTCCACGATACTATATACAACATTATTCTGGAATCCCATTACATAAACACTTAATCATTCCACCACATCGTTGTCATATTCAACATCGCCAATAGTGATCACATGTGACTTCCCTTTGTCCTTTTCCTTAACTGGTTGCTCATGTCGATCATCACTAATCCATGGATTAGGGCATTTATTAGCATAATGCCCCATTTCCTTGCACTTGAAGCATTAAAGTGTAGTATGATCATTCTATGTATCCCTTCCGTTGTTTGCATCAGTAGACATCTTCTTCCCATCATTGCGGCATTCAAATGCCCGATGACCTTCCTTTCCACATTTGAAACATTTACTTGTCCCTTTAAGAAAATCTCCACCATGATTCTTTCCACACTTTGAGCTTAGGGAAACATTCATCTTCTTTTCACCATTATTCTAAGATTTCTCCTTGAACTCCATCTTTCGTTTCTTGTCAAAACTATGAGATGGATAAGTAACACCAACTTCCATTTCTACCTTGATAGCAGAACGCACAATTTCTTCATAGCTACTGAAGTCTCTTATTCTTAATAAGATTCCACCATTGATCAACACCAACTTCCATGGACTCAATTTCATCCCTTTGCCTCATATTCTTAATAATATTCCACCATTGATCAACACCACCTTTCAAATGATACACTACGAAGATTACGTTATCATTATCAGAACATTGAAGAACTGAAAATATCTTTTCAGTAGTACTGATCCATTGTTCAGAAACAAGTGGATCAGAAGACCCACTAAAAGAAGGTGTACGTTGCCTCATGAAGGACTCCATAGAATATTGTTCCCTTCTCTGCTCATTTGGAAGTCCAAAATGATTCATATCTTGTGTAAGTATAGCAATAAGATTTTGCACTCCATCTCCCATAACATTTGTTTGTTCAGGAGGACAATCATTGCATTTTCCATTACATTGATCAACACGGTTCCTTTGGGTTCCAGCCATCGTCTAAAACCCAAAAAGAATAGTGTGAGAGGTAAAAAACACGCTAGGGAAAACAATATAATAAAGGGGGAGTACCTTCAATATCTAACATCTTAGGTTACATTCTAAGATCATTAGCGCAATTCTAGGACTATAACCTATACGTATACTTTACCTTAGAGACATCCCAAGACATACCTTAGAAATATCTCTAGGGATCTCACTAAAGTTATCGCATCCTAGTTTCCAAAGGTTGACTAAACCTTTCCTCTGATACCAACTTTAGAGACCCGAAGCCTTGCGTACATGGAAATTACATTACTTCTGCGGAATACTTTGTACATAACAAAAACACACACACAAGGACCGTAATAGTTTAGTGTCTTTGGAAACTCGAAATATAATATTCTAATTGTGGTGAAAGATCTTTAACATCTCCCATAAAGATCTTATTTTTTTTAAACCTAAATCCTTTCTTTATGTCCTGGGGAAAAGAAAACATAAAAGGGTGAGCTCAAATGCTTAGTAAGGGTAAACAAAAGAAATATCAATCACGTCATATTCATAAGAACATATCTTTTGGAAATCTTAACCTACAAAAGAGATCATAATTTCATAACATGGGATAAATCATAGTAGTGAAATGTAATCCCAATAATCATAACTTAAAACATGAAACTTTGTGGCATACACACATAATCATAGAGAATCATTTCTTATTAGTCAAGACTCATTTCCAAGACAATCTTAGTAGTCAAAGTCCCTTTCTGAACCGAGTTCACTCCTCGTTTCAGTCTTGTTTTACTGAAACGGTATAACCTAACGTTCCATCCATCTCTATCTCATGAGATATAAAATATTTACCCAATGCATTGGAGGGATATATAGGTCCCGACCATCTCATAATTATACCATTCTTATCGGTGCCACAAAATCCTAAATCATACATCATTGCATAACCCATGTAATAAAAATGGGATTCTTAAACATCATTCCATCATAACATAATCCATAAAAGTTTGATATCATTTCATCATAATAAAATTGAAACCATTTAAATCATAGAGACATATTACTTGAAACATACACATATGAAATAATGTCATCTAAGATGAAAAATAGTTTTGGCAGAACACTTGAAATGAATTCTTGAGGAAAATATCCTTTCTTCTTTAAAATCATTTTATTTTCACAAAATTCCATGAAATTTTAAAAGAAAAGGGTTTTGTTGAAAATAATCATGCAATTTTGTAGAGGAATCTTCTTGAAAATGAGGCGTTATGAAACCGTAAAAATCTGTTCACGCCATATAAGTTAAAAATAACATTCTCCTTGTACTTTTGTCGGAAAAGTCAAAAAGTACCTCGTAACATAAACAAAAGAAGGATTCCTTACAAACCATGTGGTAGAAGTAAAAAATGGGTAAAAAATGACATTAAAAATACATGAAAACACTTTTATAAAACATGGACAGGGATGATAGAAATAACCCTAGTAAATACCAAAGTATAAAAAATCTCGGATAAAAATGAGATTGTGATATTTCCCTTACCTTAGGTCCAATTTGCCTCGGAAGTGTCCGAACCTCCTGTATAATGACTTAAATAATATTATTGACTTATTCAAGAATCATAATTATTGTTATGATATCATATATGGTAATATTCTTAGCTTCTTTGTAGTAATATTTTATTGCTACTTCTTATTCGGGTGTTTATAACTTTTTCTTCTTATGCGTGTTCTGTCGAATAAATTCTTATTCTTCTCTTTAGGTTATAGATACAACATTTCCCGAATGGTATTAATGTACAATATATCATATTTATTCATTAAATTCGTTTATATAATTATTATGCAATGAAGATCATGTATAACGAGTCGCATCACATCGTGGAGACGGTATTCCGTACATACGCACGAGTGATGATATCATTCCTATGATCGTGAAATTGTATTGGAGTGTATGTATACTATTTAAGAATAAATATAAATTTATAATAGTCATATATAGTCATTATTTACACCATTATACCCACCCAAGTAAGGTGTTGGTGGAAAATTGATTACACCATGGCGTGGAGACGGTATTCCGTACGTACGCACGCGCAGTGATTTCTTTTTCCGTAGGATGGATATATGGTGAAATAGGGTTGTTTCATACTTATAATAACATATCAGTATATGATTGATACTGATGTTATTAATTCATAATGAAACAACTAAAGAATAAGTAGTGGACGAAGAAATAAAGATGAAAGAATCAGTAACAGACATTACCTCTTCTTTGAAGTGCTTCTTTGAGACCTCCTTTTAGGGCACTAAAATAGGTCTTTGAAGAATACAAGAACCTCTAGGATGTTTCTATGGAAGTGGAGAGAATAAATTGGCAGGGGTTGGATGATCTTGAAGGCTCAATGTGGTGTGAGGAAGAGGGGGAGGAGGTTCCCTTTTATAAGGGAGGAAAGGGGCTCCTTTGGAAAAACTAAACATATTATTTTATTATAAAGTCATGTTCGGTTTTAAATAGCTCCAAATTGATTTATTTATAATCTAAGGTGGGTATGGGTCAAAATAATCTCATCCAATAGAATTTATACATGTTTAGGTTCCTATTTTAACCTTATCATTTAGATTTAACATTAAGTTAAATAATTTTACTTTTACCATGTCTTCTTGTGTTCTTACACTATAAGGTTAATAAACATACTATAACAAGAAAAACGAACCCCAAGTTGTTTATTATTAATATATATAACCTTATCTAAGTCATTTTTCCAAACCTTAGATTTTTTATGAATAAAATAACAATTAATAATATAATATTTTTTTTAAAACTATTTTATGTCAATTTTGACACTATTTAGTAATTGATTTTTTGTGAAAATCATAACAGAATTATTAGTTCGAAAAAAGTTAATTAAATCAATACTAACATGTCATATTAACCTATAAAATTATTGGAATTCATAAAAAGGCTCAAATTACATTTATTTGGGTATTTATAACATCAATTATGTCAATATTTCATTAATAAGATAATTACTGCATCATCGTTGTGTCATAAATAAATTAAATTATATAATGTCTAAAAATTATAAATAAAATATCATTATGTATGAAATCTTTTTATCTTTCTAATTAATACTTATAATCGAATTTATCTTATGTATAACCCTGTATTAAAAATGATTTAGTTATTAAACTTTGATTTTAACTATTTTAACCCTTCTTTAAATAAATTAATAATAAATGTCCTAATCTAATCCAAGTGGTCTTAAATGGTCATATTTTATTCCTGAGGTTGCTTTTTGTCAAATTACACTTATCCAACATAATTAGAACATGTGTTAGGGTAATAATAATATCATTTTTACCCTTAATTACCCTATTTACTTTTAATCGTGGTAAAAAAAGTAAAAAGTTACTATTCACCAAAAATTATTTTCATCTCATTGAACCACATTTTAGTCCTTGATATTAACCGTGTCTCTGCGATTTTCGAAATTCCACTCACAGAAGCGGTAAAATTAAGTTTTATGAAAAAATCAGTTTTTTAACTACCACTTAGTGGTTTCACTATTCATAAAAAAAATGAAAGTTTCCATAAAAATACCAAAAATTAGGCCAAAGCTATAGTTGATATTATTAATTCAAAAATGATGTATTTTTTATCAAATTCAAAACATATCAGTTACATTAACTAATTTAAAAATTAATTCCCATCGTCAAAACAAATAGAGTGTTTTTAAGAGATAATAACTATCAAAAGATTGACACTTGTTTATAACTGGTTTAAATGTGAAATTACATCCAATGACCAACATTGTATTAAATTGTAAAAATATATTCTAAATATACTTTAAAACCACTCAAATTAATAATTTATCACTATTAATTATTTTGATTAAAAGTTGTTTTTAATTAAATTTTAGTAATTTTCACTATTCATCAGAATATGAAAGTTATCCGAAAAGTACCAAAATTTCACCTTAGGCTAAATTCGATACTCCGAATCCAAAAATGAAGTCCATTTTGAGAGATAAAATTTCTAAAATTTTAAAAGGTGGTTATTACTATTCATAATAGCTAGTTTTAATAATATTTTAATAGCATATCGTTGTTTAGTGAAACTCGATATTGCGTACTACACACGCTATGAAGGAAGGTAGTGATTGCATGTAATGCAAGGAATGTCAAGGATGCGTGTTGTGAAAGATCCTTTTGGTGTAGCGTACAACACAAGACATTAATGAAATTAAAAAGAATAGTTTTCATAAAATCTCGGGGTGTTACAATATTGATATAGTCATTCTTTGAGGAAAGTAGAGATATGAGCATGGATTTTGTGAGCTAACATAATATTCCAAGTATACTAACTAATAAGAATATAAGCATGTCCCAAGGAATCTACAACTCTCACTTGGATATCCTTGGTCATTATGGGGATATTTGTTTGATCCAAATCCCTTTGAGTATTTTGAAATTCTTTTTCGATAGGAATATGAGTATTTCCTAAGGAATTTTCTACTCTCAATTGGTGAGCCCCAACCAGAATAGGACATGGTCCTGATCCTAGGTTTTTGGAATAATCCATTTGTCTTTTTAGATAAGAATGTTCCCCTATGTTGAGGCATGTTCTAGTCTAACTTAATGAGCCATATTGGGAACAATAATATGAACCTAGTTTAGTTCCTCATTCAATACCATAAAATGTTAATAATCCTTCTGGATGAGAGAAAGAATGTGTGTTTACTCTGGGGAAACCAATTTTCATAATCATCATAGTGTCTTTCTTCCCTATATGTGGGGATAAGAAAATTTATATATACTTATATCTATACCAATTGCAAAATATTCTAGTATAGTTATTCATCAATTGATCAGATGTAATGAAACTTCAAAAATGTGTGTGTAAGAATGTATGCATGTACATTTTTTTGTCACCACTGTGTGTCCGAAGATATCTTTAATTTATGTGGGGATATGAACCCACTTTTTTCCTCCTTGTGCCAATGGAATATGCTGATGGACTTCATGCATGAGGGTGGGGATATGAACCTCACCCATGCTTTCTGCAATAATATTCCTAGAGACTTATTTCATGTGAGCATGAATAAGAGCTTACACATTCACTGCCGTCAAAATATACCAAAATAATTCATTAGAGGAGGTCATTATATTATACCAGTCCTAGTTATCCATAGATTTACATGCCCAATGTTTCTTCCTTGATTCCCAACCAAGGGTGTTAGAGGTGGTTGTGTGCTGTGTGGTACCCTCAGTAGGGGACTTAGAGGTACCGAGGATATGGTGTCAGAGATGGCAGTTAACAAGATCCTTGCTCGGTGGATCCAGAACCAAAAGGGAGATAAATTTCACTACATTTTCCACCTTCATCAGGTACTGAAGGTGGTGACTTCGGTGCTTCATAGATAACATTTCTGATGTGGTTGGCGGTGGGAATGGTAACCAATGGATTTACTACATTTTTATTTTGACAATGAAGAGTCGTGAATTTTTTCATTTTAATACCTTCACAGGTATCCTCAAGGGTGGGTATCGTACCATGTAGATGGTATTCCCAAACAATAAAATTTTATACTTGATTCATAACAAATTAGGTGGGTGATGTTATTTTAGGACCCACAAGGGTTGCATCTGTAGCTAATTTTCAATAATTTTTATTGGATGGAGACTTTTATCTCATGTTGGGTTTATTTTGGGAAATTAGTTTTTGCAATCGCAAAAAAAAATATGGAACAAGGCCACCAATGAGTGAATTATTATAAGCATGATATGTTCTCAATAAAATATTCATGGGGAACACAATTTTCTTTTCTAATTTCTGATCTGACCATTCTGCTCATATTGAAATGTCAAATTGATGATGAACATATTTAGTAAGAACCCTAATTAAAGGGTATAATCCATTTATTTGAAAGAATCATGTCATGTTTACCATTTTTTTATGTGTGAAATAAAAAGAATCTTGGCCTAACATATGGTAACCGATAATTATTTCATTAGAGAAATTCATGTTAGGTTCTCCATTTTTGTTTTATAAAAATGGATACAACTAATCTCCCATATTACCTAAAAAAATTATTATATTAGATTTAGGAATTCTATCCTTTTTATCATTGTGAAGGATATTTCATAGTTACAATTTAATGTCAGTTTAACCATTTTTGATTCGTTGGGAATGATACAACCTAGGTGTATCTAGTTTTTCCCGATGGTAGATTGTGTGGGGTTTAATGTCTTGTATAATATTTCACATTGGGTTCACCATTTATATTCTTAACATATACTCAAATTAGTTCCCACATCCACAATTGATTACATACATACATTCCCAATGAAATGAGGTCAATTTGGGTTTTAGAGCCAATGTCACTTATGAACTAACATTGGTCAATAGGATGGCAGGTTGGTCTCATCGCACCATTTTGGATGGAATTGTTTCCTACTTCGGGAATATATTTAATGATTTATAATATATTCATGAATCACTTCTAAATCCTAATACGGGACCCGTTACCCTAAAAATGATCATAGGTTAAATCCATTTATATTTAAAGGGAATGTATTAGTGAATCTATAAATATGTATTTCAGTTTCATTATGAATTTTACATTATTGGGTAGCTACTTATATGTTGAAACTGTATAAGTAGGCACTTCATAATAAATTTTCATCCAAGGAGTCAATTAATATGTTGATGATGGGATTGAACCATTATGAGGTGTCCTATATATCCTATTTATAATAGAAATCAATGCCCATATAGTTTTTTAAACCCTTGCAGTTTAACATCAAGTAAAAAAAATAGACATGAGGGAACCTAGGCAATGGGTATTGAGATCAAGAATTAGTGAGACATACGGTCACAACCCATCCCCTGGGGCCCATACCATGACTACCCCAAGCTCGCCTTCCATAGGCCAAGGGATGGAGACTAGCACTGAAATGCATATTTCCTGGGAAGGCATTGTCTTTATAAACTGTAAACTCATGCAACCAAGAACACAACAAGATACGAACACAAGTAAACTATATAGTATAAAGAGTGTGAATAGAATGAAAAAAGGGGCCGTAATACAAGACCAGCTACAAAGTACAAGAAATCTAAAAAGTACATATAAAACTAGGAAGTACAATTAAACTGAACAGCTCCTGTGAACACCCGCCAAGGATCCTACCTGAAGGGTAGGTATAACTCTCGAATGGTCGTCTCTACGGTATGCCTCGTCTAATGTCCACCTCGAGCTACATCCAATCTAGGTACTCTCGTTCACAGTTAGCGCTCTCCATCATTTGCACCAAACACAACAAGGTGCGGGCATAGACCGTGCAGGGGTGTGTATAACGATACTGATCAGGGACCCCAATACCCTTGAAGGTCTCACAAAACCCACAATGTATAAACCAAAAAGCATAAAAACATCTGACAACCCTACATAGGTATATGCCCATACATATACCTATGTTATCAATTATACCCATCTCATTCACGAGGAAATACAAGGGACAACTCATTAGCCCAAAGCTCAACCATTCCATGAAGGAAGAATACCATGAAGGTAACACCACAAAGGTAAGTACCACAAAGGTACACCACATAGAAGAATACCTTTACGGTATCACCACAAAGGTATGTACCACAAAGTGACTCCACATAGAAGATTCACCACAAAGGAATCACCACGATGGTATGTACCACAAAGGTATGCCACAAAGAAGATTACCAAAAAGGTATCACCACGAAGGTAAGTACCACAAAAGTACACAACATAGTAGATTAACATAAAGGTAAGGACTCAGATCACCCCACGTATAACTTAAGTACATATGAATAGTCGTAAGAAAGATCATCTTACATCTGTTAAGAGGGACTGCTTCTGACTCACATAGGATCGATAGGTAGTAACCCATGCTAAACCACACAGGATCTGACCAACACCAGATCGGTGTGCGCTGACCCACACAAGATCGCTGAGCATTGACCCAAAGAAGATATGATAGAAGCCGACCCACACAGGATTGATAGATGCTGACCCACACAGGATCAATGTTCTTTCTTCACGTTACAGACTGCCACAAGATTCCTCTCACTCGGTGCACTCGAGTTCCATAGAACCTACCCCTCAAGATATTGGTCGTATCTTGACTTCCACTAATCTCCAAAAAGGAGTATCCAAAAGACCTCCATGTCGTAAGGGTTCCAAAGCGATAGACAGCGAGTCAATTAGATGCTCATTCTGTGAGTTAAAATCGTTTTAGTTTCGAGGGCCCAGTTGGATTTAGGTTCGATCCAGCCCAGCCATACTCCAACTATCTCCAAAACTCAAGTGGAGTATCTCATAAGGATAGTATAAATATAAGGGTCCCAAAACCGTAGACGTTTCATCAAATGAATGCATGGATTTCAAGTAATGGATGAAAGCATGAAAATGGGTCGAAGTGGGTATGGGTCTGGTCCAACCCGGTCAGACCAACCCAGCCTGACCTGGTTCTGACCCGACCCACTAGGTCTGGCCCGGCCCACGTTGCGGTAGCCCATGGCGAGGCGTCCTGCTGCGGCTGGCCGGACGGCCAATCCCCTACTCCGCGCGGCCCGGTCGACCTTCGCGCCACCATCGGCAGGTGTCTCAGCAGGCTGCCCTCCCTTTGCCGTCATGACTCTTTCTCTCTAGGTAGTATGGATGTGTACCACAACCCCCTTCGTGAAGCCATCCAGAGTGTTAGCTGCCACCCTTAATCCGCCATGGATCTTCTCCGATGGTGCGGTTGCGCCGCCACCATCTTCGCGGTCGGTCGTGGTTCCAGCCGCCACTCCAGAGTCCCACCGGTGCCAATCGTTGTCACCCGTCGCCATCCTCCTCCCTCACGAAAAACATATCAAAAACCTCAAAGGATTTTGTAGAGGTTGGGCCATGTTTTTTTGGCCCGTATAATCAGTGTTATAGTGATAACAAGTGTCTCAATAATTCTTGAATCATGAAGAACGTCAAGAACTGGAAACTGGGTATTCAATACAACAAACCCTACATTGTCGTTCGTTGGAGGTGTCTAGAGGAAGAAGCCCATGTCATTGGGGAGTGATGTCAGAATTTGTCTCTTCCGCAAGATGCATCCGATTCAGGCTCAAGCATCATTCTCGTTCTTCAATTTTGAAGAGTGTTCTTCATTCTAGGATGGGTTCGTCTAGTGTTCTCCCCCAATTCCCCTATGACAACGAATCCTCTCCAAGGTGGAGGGGAGCCAATATAAATTAAATTAAGTTTAATAGATTAATTTATATTGGGACAATTAAATGTTGACACATTAAATTAATTTTAGTTTTCTCAATTTATTAAATGGGGAGTTGAAAGGTAATCCCCCATTATGGGGGTGTTCGGGTGGTCCCCAACATTAATTTCAAATTAAGAGGTTTTTATTTAGTGTGGTCCCCACCTCCATAACCCATGAAGAGTGGTTTAAAAAAATAAAAGTTTGATCTTTATTTTATTTTAATTTACACGAAAAACACGAAAACTATCTTTCACCCTCGTCCTACTGTCGTCGAGGTGAAAGTCTACTTAAGCAAATATCGGCACTACGAGTTCAACACTGTTCTCGGATTTCAATTATGAGAACCGGTTCAAAAGATACAGAAAACCACTCACAGGTTTACAGAATGTACCTAAGAAAAGTTCAGAAATTCAATCTAGGCACACCGGCCTCGGAATCACGCGCCGTAAATTTTTGCAGAATCATAAAATTCCAATATAATTAAAATAATTGCATTGAAATTTCTGGGTATTTACACATACTACATATCCAGATTATGGAAAGGATCAAATTTACCATAGCTCAATCAATCCCTTGTGAATTTCCTTGAATTAGGAGCCCTTATATGGGATTGGTTATATCATCTCTCTAACCGATGAATACACACTAAGGCTTCCCTGGATGGTGGAGATTTATGTTGTGAATGATATGATCATTGTAACTCCCTAAGACCACGTGATCCATTATTGGTGTGAGAAAAAATGGATAGAATATAGACAACCTCACTTGATATGGATGTGGGACTCATGTTATGGGACAAAAAATTTATTATTTAATATATAGATCAATCCATATGATGAATTACAATATATCCTTTTTATAGAGGGAATCTTAGTTATTATAGTTCACTTGCCTTCTTGATATTTTGGCGGATTAGGCATCATGACCAACCCGTGGGAGTGATTGTGTCTCGATAGATGGAATGTCAGATACATGGAGGGACTTACACTGAGGTGAATTTCTACATGAACTTTGTTATTAGGAAGGCATCATACGTATCCATGTTATAGCAGGAATCAATGTTCTCATAGTTTATTCGACTGGATCTTACACAATGAGGTTCCCCTTTAGATATCAGTCCTTAATAAGGAATCCTACAAGTTCTAAATATAGTAGGATCCATAGTTCTTGTAGTTAAATTGATTGGGGATTACACACGGATGTTTCCCTTTGGATATCATACCTTAAGAAGGGATCCTATGTATCTTTGTTATAGAAGGAATCATAGTTCATGAAGTTAAATTGATTGTGCCTAACACACTGAATTTTCATTAATATATCTATTGTAAAAGGATATCACGTCTTGGGTGTGTACTTGACATGGCCTGTTCATTTATCGAACATGTCCAAAGAGGATCACATGATCTGGTAGAGTAGTTTGGAGGACATCATATAACCTAAATTACATATTTGGTGGGAATCGTATGATCAAGGGTGAAATTTCAAGAGGTTTTTTCATGATCCAAGAAGACATGTATGAAGTAAATTACAAGATAGAGGATAAACTATCAAGAGTATGTCTCATGACCATGGATCTCATGTCTTGGTGTCATCGTGAGACCTAAACGACATGTCCTAGTGTACCCGCATGATTTGGAGCGACATGTCTATAGGCCATCGCATGTCTGGATGGAAATCCCAGAGAACATCAGAAAACATGGCTGGAAAACCCAAAGGGCACCAAGTGACTTTATTTACATGTACATGGAACTTCACATTATCCATGTATCGTGTTAAGGGATCATCATATAATTTTGGTGACATGTCCCAGTGCTATTTCATGATCTGGGTGAGTCATGTGAAGTGAATGAGAATCAGCATATATTTTCTTCATATAAGTCTCTCATATCATTAGTATCTATTCCAACATGTATTGAATATGTGCCTTAGGTTTATCTAGTGTTAGATTATTTTATGTTTTGCATGACCCAACCATTATTCGATATGTCCTTCGTATAATCCAACTAATTTTCTTGATGTCATTTTTGTGACCTCAAGTTATCTCCTCAAGTTTCGTTGCATCCCCATGATCCCTTAGGTTGTTCCTTTTGTTTTTTCTTAAGGAACAACTTTGAGATCGTATGGTTAGTCACTCGATTATGTCCACTAATGCACTTCTGTGTGCAATGAAATTTGGATGCTAGATTATTTTTTGGGTTGTGAGAGAGGGTTTTATTTGTCTCGCCACCTCAGTTATACGCCACATTACACAGAATATATATTCTAGATTTGGGATGATGTTGGTGGTGGTCTTTGGTGTCACACGCTCTCTGAGGACCCAATATGGGTCATCCAGAGGGAATCATGTCATTTTATCTACTAATTTGAGTCAGAATAAAAGAAAAATTTCTTCATGGAAAGGTAAGTCCCTCTCAGTGGAATGTATAATTTACCTTGTTAAACATGTGGTGGTTTCCAGAATGGTGTATTTTTTTGGGATTTATTCTTTACATACCTATGTTTTTAAAACCATTAACTCTATTATTATGAATTTGTTTTTGTATTTTAAGTATAATGAAATGGAAAATCATTATAGCCCCTTGGAAACAATATTGCAAGCCTCATGTTCTCGGAGGCCTGGGCCTAAATAATCTATAAATATTTAACTAGTCCTTTCATGATCATTTTTTTAAATTAATAAACAAAAACGTTCATTCCCGAGTCTTTCAAGAATGTTTATTTTTGTCACAACTCATTGAAAGAAAGTGGGGTTAAATTGAGTCTTCCATCTGGCTAGGTCTTGGAGTAGTATTACAGAAAATATATAGGCACTCTCATTGTTTGGTGAACATTAATCCATTTCTCAGATTTTGGAATGATAACTAGACTGGGATACATTTGATTGATAGACATAAATCCCCTGGTCATACAATAGATCACATCATTTCTATCAAATATAAATTGGTGAACTTGGAGGCTCTTTCTGATGATTTTAATTGAATTATTCCTAATTAATTGTTCATTAACTAGGAGGATATGATGATATGGGAACACTACCCCAATGGTATTATTCACTCAAATAACATTTATAAGAATCTTCTATAAGGTGATAAAATACATATTGGAAAATTACATTAAAAGGGGATTCTTCCCTCTCGGTTGACTCTTTTATGGAGAGTCTCTCTCAATAAGATTCCAGTTCATGATAATATTTAAAATGTTGGAGTTTCCATTTTTTCTAGATGTATCCCTTTTCATCATCATCATAAGGATATCGATCACTTATTCATGTGTCGTAAAACCTCAATCCCCCATTAGAAAGGTATCTTTGAAATTTTCGAGATTACCCCATGTATGATGTCTCCTTTCAGCACTTCATGTCCAATGTTCTTAACATTTAGTTATCCATCCAAAGTGAATTACTTTTTAGAGTATCCAATACGAAGATTATCAAAATTATATTTAATATCTAGAACATGTCGCTTCATGATCTCAAGCACTTAAACATTGAAATTTCCCTTGATAATATTCTATTACTAGTGAAAAGGGCCAACTTATTGAATTATAAATTTTGCAAACTCAAAGTGCATGAAATCAATGTTATAAGTTGTCTTAAGTTCTAAGGAAACTTCCCTCAACCCCTTGGCACAATTGAGGTATTTTTCATCCCCCCTTTCTTTTTCGGGATAAAATGAAATATCGATGGGGCTTTGACAGGAAACCTAGGTCCATTGGAATATGAGGTGGTCTTCATGGACCACAATGGTGATTTTTTAATATATTCTTGGTCATTACAGCCATATCACTACACTAAAAGCAGAAATAATGGGATTTATGTGGTTAGTCAGTTTTTTAGGTCAAATAAATTGGAGTAAAATCAATTTCGAGTGTGATTACACTCTCATTGTTCAAGTTATAAGAATAGGAAAGATTCACCTCTCATGGAATCTGTCTAAAAAATGTGATAAATGACTTTACAAGCTCCTTTCAATGAACTACATAGTCACACACATTTATCTGGTAGCCAATCAACTTTCTGATGGGTTTTCCAAAAAAATGTGTATCTAAAGAGGTGTGTATATACTTCACTATCCTTCATTGTAACATGGTTCACGTCTTTCAATAGGAAAAATGTAAAACTACTTTATTCAGCCTTGTTCAATATTTATTTGTTTTAAATAATGATCATTGAGATCACTTTTCTATTAAATGGGGTCTTGCCTAACTATGTGGACATGATAGGGTAATTTAATGAGATCATGCCAACATAAAAAATAGTCAATTAAGATTCATGTGAATAGGCCTTTTCATGATCAGAGATGAATCATATTTAGTTATTCTCAAGATTATGGTCGCTTATTAAGAGGGATTCTATAGGATCGTGCTGACATGTCACGGGGGGGGGGGGGGGGGGCTTCACGAGATCAATGGAGATCACCTAGGATAAATAAACACTTTCATGTGATGATCAAAATAACTTTTTCTCATGATAATATCCTGTAATGTATCTTGTTTAATTCCTTCTTTATATTATAAGGGTTTGGGATCTCACAACTTTCAATGATTATTGTCGAAGCCAATCACTCCAATCATCTATGATAAATCACATGATAAATTAATGGTATTATAGTTATAAATGCACATTTATCATTGACAACCCTTCCATTCATATTTAGAGTTGGTAGTGCCAATGCAGAATTGAAAGGACACGTCTGAGACCCTTCTCTGGATGAAAGTGACATGCTAGCAGGCTCTTCTGTAACATGGTTAATATAAGGACCCGACCTTAAACAATATGTAATCTTTAATTAAATGATTAATTCACATTGATTATCATTTTAGGTTTATATTTTTATATAATTAGGCCATAACAATAACATTACATCTCAAAAATTACAATGTAGACACTTCTAATTAGTTTCCATTTTTTTATAAAATAGAAACTCTTGAGAAAAAGAGTCATTTCTATTCCAATGTTTTAGATAGCATGAATTTTCATTGATCCTATCCTTGACCCAATTCATCATTAAGTCCTGTGAAAACCATTTCAAAACATGGGATTAGAATACAAAGCCTAGAGAAGGGTTATAAAAAAAAGAAATACTTAGTTCATCAATACGTACATAACATAAGATCTTTATAATACCTCATGAAATCATAAGATTTATGAATAACACATAGAAATAATAAATCATAAAGGTAACTTATGGCATCAATATCATACTTAGATTTTAACTATCACAGCTACGTAAGGATTTACATTTGGAAAACCCATCATAGTTTATTCCCTAAATATATTAGGAGAAACATTCATGTTTACCTCCGTCACATTAGACAATGCATTGGAGAGCTATCTCAGGCTCACCCACTGTTGGTTTATCATGTAACCACCAGTATACATAAACAATTCTCAAGAACCACAACACGTAAAATGAACATAATGGAAAGATAACATTTCCAGATTTCAATCACAATATATCATTACAAGATATTGAAATAATCAATTATTTCTCAAAACCATTTTCAATACCAAAATATGTAAAAGGGTATATAGTATTTATTTTCCTTCTAAAAAACACTACATCTTGTTAAGGAAGCCAAAGATCAAATAATACTCGCGGTGGTGGAAAGGTCGTTGTCACCACTTACCTTAAAAAGAAGCATTATTTTTTATCGTTTAGTGAAATGCTGTGTAGAAAAATATTCCCCTTGAATGAAATTAAATTTCCAAGTTGTTTATACAGCGTATAAAATAAAGTTAGGTATTTAAAAATATATTCCTCAATTAAAGGAGATTGAGACGAATTCCCTTACCTCGTGTCTGATTTGACCAGTTCGTTCTTTAATCTTTGCAATAATAAACTAAATTTAATTTCTACTTACGTAAGATCCATTTTCAAGTTTACTATTCCTTTTATATCACTTATTACATTGTTATAAACATTATTTAATAATTTATGTTAATAACGGTTGTTTTTTCGATATTTGGTACTTGAGTAAAAAAGGAACTTCTTATAATTACAATTTGTTCATGTGGTCAAATATACATAATATCCAGAATGATATTCCTGATTTAGATATCATATATATCATATATATCCACTATATTTATGTATTTATAATAGTAAATAACATTTGGAGATAAGGAATGAAATGCACCGTTCATGGAGACGGTAAGTCGTACGTACGCGTGAATGCTACTTTCATTTATATTTCTTATATAAATGGAATTAAAACATAAAGATACATAGTTGAACTATAATTACAGTATAATATCATATATAACATCAATAAATGCATCTTTATATGTCCCACATATGGCATTAACGAGTCATATCAGTTTGAGGGGGTGGTAGTCCTCACATCCTCAAATGAAATTATCACGTTTACCGATAATGGAAAAAATAAAGGCATGATATAAATGAAAAATATAGAATCATAAAGAAAACATAAAGATAATATATATCATATATATATATAGTTCCATCTTAATGGCCACCATTAGAGGTGGTAGGAGATAATAGAACAATCATCGTTTCGCAAGGCATTAGTTTGGCATCCACAGAAACATTATGTTCATTACCCAGTAAATAGAGGTGTGTGTAAGTGTAGTTAGAATACATCTCATAAAAACATCCTTGTATATTTATGATACTATTTTTGTTATAAAAAAATTAATAAAATGATTTTAGGGGGTTGGGGAATTAAAATAAAATAAAATAACTTAAGAGAAGGCATTACCTTTTAATCGGGTAACTCCCTTTGGTTTGAACCAAAATGGTTTGTTGAAGTGCCTTATTAATATGTTAATACTTCTAGGAGTAGGGGATAGAGGTAGGGAGATTAATTGAGAAAATGTTATACAAACCAAGGGGCTTGAGAGCTGTGAGGAAAGGGTCAAAGGTGAGGGCTTTTTATAAGGGGGAGGATGGTCTCTTTAGGAATGTGTGAAAATATTATTTTATTGCATAATGATTTTCAGTTTATAAATGTTCAAAACTTATTAAAGTTGAAAATAAGATGACTCAAGGTAGAAATAAAATCATCTAATTATAATTTGATAGGTTTTGGATATTAGTTTAATCTTTATAATCTTATTTATTTCATTCTTTTATTAATGAGGTAAACACTGCATCATTATTGAGTCATAAATAACTTAATTTATTTGATGTCTACGAATTATAAAAAACCATGATGTAGAAAATATTTTTATATTTACAAGGAATATTTATAGTCTAAAATATAACTTATATAACTCTATGTAAAAATTAACTTACTAAAAGATATTTGTCTTTGTCATTTTTGTCTTTACTTTAAGTTAATTAAAATAAAGTGTCATTATCATTCCCAAGTGGCCCCATGGGGTCCCAAAATCGACCCAAGGATGCTCATGGTCTGAAGTGTATAAACTAATAGGATTAGGACACATTTTTGGGTAATTTTATATTATTATAGTTATATTTTTTTACCCTTATTTACCAGATTTACCCTTTAACCATGGTAAATAAAATATTTACTGAAATAAATATTCATAATGTCTAGAAATAAAAGTTTCATATTTACACAATTTGAACATCATAATTCAAAATATGGAATCTATTTTTACAAATTCAAGACATCTAAGTGGCAGAATTTAATTTAAAATTAACTCCCGCTCTCAAAACAAAAGGCTTGTTTTTAAGAAATAATAACTATCAAAAAATTGACACTTGTTTATGTCCAATTTCAAAGTGAAATTAATTCCAAAGACCAAAATTGTATTAAATGATGAAAATATAATATAATTAAACTTTAAATAAAATTAAAAAGATAATATAACCATATAAATTAATTAGATTAAAAGGCAGTTTTGAATTAAAATACAGTATTTTCACTATTCATTAAAAAATGAACTTTATCAGAAAAATACCAAAATTTAATCCAAAGTAAATTTTGATATCCCGATTCTAATGAAGAATTTTATTTTTTCAAATAGAACATATAAAAGTGACCAATACTATATTTAATGAGAGTTCTCCATTAAAAGGTGATAAATCAACTTTTAAAGTAAATTATGCTTAAAATTAGATTCATTCATATTTTAAGCCTATAACTTTTATTGGATAGATGTAAAAAAATTTAACAAACATGTATAATCCTATTTTATTTAGTTTGATTCATTACCTCTAATACATACGCTAGGCATTAAATACCATTTAAAAAATTAATATTATATTATTATTGTGCAACGCAAGATTTCAATAAAACTCATTGTTGTGTATCAGGTATGCCATTGAACATTGAAACCCCTTTAAGGTAAAATTAATATTTAATTAAAAAAATATTAATTAAAGGGAAAATATATTATTTCATTATTTACCTAGGATGTAACCTCTTTCCCCGCTTTTGGAAATTGTGTCCTCACAATTTTATTCACTTATCAAATGAATGGGGGTATTTATCTCTCATAGCATTTTCAAGTTCTCACATTTCCTCTTCAACAATATGGTTTCTCCACAAAACCTTTACCTAGTGAATTTCCTTATTTCGCAATACTTTCTCTCTTTAGTCAAGAATCTGGACCGGCTATTCTTCATAAAATAGATACTCTTCCAACAGATCTATCTTTGGGCTCAAAACATGAGATGGATCTTGAATATACTTTCTCAACATTGAAACATGAAAAACATTGTGTACCAAGAATAAACATGGAGGTAAAGCCACTCTGTACGCAACTGATCCAACTTTCTCTATGATTTCATAAGGTCCAATGAACTTCGAACTCTACTTTCCCTTCATACCAAAACAAATCACTCTTTTCCATGGAGAAACTATGAGAAAGACCTGATCACATACCTCAAAAGAAAGATCCTTCCTCTAGTTATTTGTATAACTTTTCTGCCTACTCTGAGCTGTTCTCATGTGCTTCTGAATTAACTAAACTTTTTCTACCATATCTTCTACCAATTCTGGTCCCATCAGTTTCCTTTCACCTACATCATCCCCAAAAGATGGAATTCGACACTGATTCCCATATAATGCCTCAAATGGAGCCATCTGTATACTGGAAGGAAAAGTGTTATTATAAGATCATTCAACCAAATAATGATTGTGGTCCCAACTTCCTTGGTAATCCATCGATAAAGAACATAAAATATCCTCCATGGTTTGAATTTTTTGTTCTGACTACCCATCTGATTGCGGATGAAATTTTGTAATAAAATTTAATTCAATACCCAACGTCTTCTGAAGGCCTTTACAAAAGTTAGAAGTAAACCTGGGATCAAGATCATATACAATTGAGAGGGGAACACCATGAAAACTGAAAATCTCCTTAACATACAACCAAGAAATTTGATCTAGATTCAATGTATATAGAGTAGAAAGGAAATGAGTAGATTAAGTCAATCGATCAACAATAACCCAGATTGCATTATTACCTCGAGAGGTCTTCGGTAATCCCACAACAAAGTACATTGATACATTTTCGCATTTCCACTCTGGTATCAGTAATGACTAAAGAATTCCTTTTGGTAACTGCCACTCTACTTTAACCAGCTGACAAGTCAAACACTTCATAGTAAAATCGACAATATCTCTTTCCATTCCATCTCACCAGTAATAATCCCGAAGATCTCTGTACATCTTAGTACTGCCAGGATGAACTGAAAACGGGAAACTATGAGCTTCACATAACAACTCAATCTTCAACTGTGAATCACAAGGCATGCCTAATCTTTTCCATAACCTCAAAAACACAATCATTATCAACGTTAAATTCAGGAAACTTTCCATTTTTAACCAACTCTACCTTTTTCTTCAACTAATTGTCTTCCTTCTACGCTTTCTTTATTATGTCTAATAGAGATGATTTCACTGACACCTAAAACAGAACAGAAGAATTTCCTACACCAACAACTTCTATGTTGAAGATCTTAAAATAAAAAACCAAAGGATCCCATTCCAAATGTAGCATGGTCAATGAAGCATTACTTTTTCGACTCAAATCATCATCAACTTTATTTTCTTTTCTGATATGGTAAAGGATCGTGCAATCATAATCAATGATTAATTCCAACCATCTCCTTTGTCTGATGTTCAATTATTTATGAGTGAATATATACCTAAAACGTTTTTGGTCATTATATATTTCACATTTACTCCATATAAACGATGCCTCCAAATTTTAAAAGAAAAAACAATTACAGCTAATTCCAAATCATGTATAAGGTAATTTAACTCATGAGGTTTCAACTGACGTGAAGCATAAGTAATTACCTGATCATTCTATATAAGGACACAACCAAGTCCACTCAATGAATCATCACTTTAGATAACAAAATCACCATTTCTGTAAGGCATTGACAATACTAGATCATTCACCAATATTCTTTCCCATTCTTGCAAATAATCATCACATTATTTTGTTCAAATGAACTTAACACCTTTTCAAGTTAACTTTTTTATTATACTAGATAACGAAGTAAAATTTTCAACAATACTCTAGTAATAACCTTCCAAACACAGAATACTATGAATCTCAGTTATATTTTTGGGTCTTGGCCATTCTTCAACAACTTTTATTTTAGTAGGATCAACAGTTATTCCATTTTTTGAAATATGTGACCATGAAAAGAAATTTTTTGTAACCAAAAATCACAATTTTTGAATATCCCAAATAGTATCTTTTCTTTTATGTTTTGAAATAAAACCCTTAAATGACTTTAATGTTACTCTTTAATTTTGTAATAAACCAAAATATCATCAATGAACACAACCACAAACATATCCAAGAAGTCATGGAAAATTCTATTCATAAGATCCATGAATATAGCAGGTGCATTAGTTAAACCAAAAGACATAGCTACAAATTAATTATGGTTATATCTAGTACAAAACATGGTCTTTGTAATGTCTACTTCCTTCACTTTCAACTGATGGTACCCCGACCTCATGTCAATCTTTGAAAAATACTGAGCTCCCTAGAGATGATAAAAAATCATCGATATGAGGAAAATGATACTTGTTCTTAGCTGTGATGTTATTCAATTCTCTATAATCAATGAAAAGTCTCATTAAACCATATTTATTTTTAACAAATAAGACAATAGTACCCCATAGTGGTGTTCTAGGTCAAATGAAACCTTTATCTAATAACTCATACAATTTCTTCTTTAACACTAAAAGTTTAATTTGAGCCATTCGATAAGGGGGGTTTTGAAATTTTCTTAGCATTTGAAACTATGTCAACAGTAAATTGAACATCCTAATTAGGTATAATACCAGGAAAATCATCTGAAAAAAGCTCATGGTACTCATTTACCACTGGCACATCATTAATCTGAACAGTTCCTTTCTTTTCAATAATATGTGCAAGGTAACGTTCATTTCCATCTTTTATTAGTTTCTCATCTTCCTAATATGTTATCAAAAGGAAGGGCTCATTATTGTACAAAAACTGAAGATCTTTCTAAAAAGAAACCTCTTTAGATCTACAGTCAATCATAGCACGATAAAAAGAAAACCAATCTATACCCAAAATAACATCAAACTCTACTAGAGGAAAAACAATAAGGTTTGCAGGTAGATTCTTTGCACACACAAATATAGGAAGTTTCTTATAATATATATTTGTCAACATTTTCTTTAGGTTTTTTACCATGAGTTTAGGATTCATATCTTGATATGGAATTCCCAATTTATCGGAAAAATTCTCAGAAATAACCAAATGTGTAGACCTCGAATCAAACAATACATTAGCATAATCTGAAAAAACAAACAGTGTACCTGATACTACTTCATTTGATGGCCCAACATCTACTGAAGTAGTTTCAAAGGACTTTACATCCCCTTTCTACTTGTATTATGGTTGCTTTCCCTCAGTTGAGTTCTTCATTGGACACTTATTTGCATAATGACCCATTTCATTGCACTTGAAACATTTTACTAATTATAAATCAGATTTTTTATTACCATTACCCTGATCTTTTCTGTGCAAATACAAGACTTATGTCACATTTTACAACATCAGTTTCACTTACCAGAATTCAAAAGACATTCCCCATCATGCTTTTTCCCACAATTTTTATAAACTGTAAACTTAAGTTTCTTACCATCATACTTTTCTGATGATTTTTCCCTTTCTCCATCCATCTTGACCACTTATTATGTTGTTTTTTAATGAAGACCTGATCATCGTCAAACTCCATTTTCACCTTCTCCACACAACAAAAACGTTTTTCATAAATTTTGAACTCATGAGAAGCTAAATTCCTTCAATACTTTGGATTTAATCCTGGGTAAAAACAGTTGATTTTACAATCAAGATCTCATATGAAATTTGGAGAATACCTTTCTAGTGGAGTGACTTTTTCTTCATAATCAGCCATTGAGTCACCCTCCTACCTCAATTCCAGGAATTGTTTTTTACATCCTATGATGAACCACCATAAAAATATATTTCTCAAGAAACATAACATTGAATTCATCCCAATCAAGAGCATCAATCTTCTCACTATCCCTGATATTTTTTACCATCGACCACCACTGATCAGCCTCAACTTCAATATGGTAAACAAAGAGACTATCCTTTTGATGTAATGAACACCCCATAACATCAAAAATATTATCGAGTGCTTTAATCCACCTTTCTAATAGCACAAGGTCATATGATCCTCTGAATGATGTAGGATTTTTCCTCATGAAATGCTCCACTACTAACATGTTTCTCTGTGGTTGATCTGGCTAATCCTTTGCATGTATTCTACCACCATTTATAGCATGAGTCAACTGTGCGATCACTGCAACAAACTATTCCATTCCAATTCCAACTATCTCAGGTTGCTGATTTGGAAGGTTGTCTTCCTCATGATGTTGTCCCATCACAGCTTCCCTGTTTTCTCTACAGAAAACCATTCTTAAAATAGAAATATCTTAGGCAAAGAAACATGGTAATCTGTAAATGCTATATCACTTCAATCGTATCATAAATTAATTTATAGAAATTAATTTAACAATATCCTTACTTCTAAAGTTATCTAAACTGACCTCTGATAACAACTATAAGGACCTGACCTTAAACAATACATAATCCTGAATTAAATTAATAATTCACATTGATAATCTTTTCAGGTTTAATGTTTTAGATAATTAGTCAATAACAATTACAATACATATCAAAAACTACAAGGTAGACACTTTTACTCAGTTTCCATTTTTGGCATAAAATAAAAACTCTTGAAAAAAAGAGTCATGCCAAGTCCTATGTTTTAGACAGCATGACTTTTCCTAGATCCCATCCATGACCATATTCATCTTTAAGTCCTGTGAAAAACATTTCAAAACTTGGTATGATCATACAAAACTAAGTAATGGTTATGAAAAAAAGAAAAAATTAGTTCATCAATACATACATAACATATTCTCTTTATCATAGCTCATGAAATAATTAGATCTCTGAATAACACATAGAAATCCTAAATCATAAAGGTAACTTGTGGAATCCATATCATACTTACATTGTAGCTATCACAACTACGTAGGGAGTTACCTTTGGAATATACATCATAGTATCTTCACTAAATATCTTTGGAGAAACATTCACATTTACCTCCATCACGTTACCAAATGCATTGGAGAGCTATCTTGGGATCACCCACACAAGGTTTATCATAGAACCAATAGTATACATAAACAATGACCAAGAACCATAAATCATAAAGCACGCATAATGGATGGATAACATTTCCACATTTCAATCGCAATATATCATTTCCAGATACTGAAATAATTAATTCTTTCACAAAACGATTTTCCATACCAAAATACGTAAAAAGGGTATGAAGTATTTATTTTCCTTTAAAAACACTACGACTTCTTAAGGAAGACAAAGATAAAATAATACTCGCAGTGATGGAATGGTCGTTGTCACCGCTTACATTAAAAAGAAACATTCTTTTTTGTCATTTAGTAAAAATATTTGTAAAAAAAGATTCCCTTTGAATGAAATGAGAAGTCATTGGTGTTTATATTGCGTATAAATTAAAGTTGTGAATTAAATCAAAATATGCCTCAATGAATGGAGATTGAGACAAATTCCCTTACCTCCTGTTCGATTTGACCTGTTCGTTGTTTAATCTCTTAAATAATACACTAAAGTTAATTTATACATGATTAAGATCCTTTTTTCAGTTTATTATTCCTTTTATATCACTTATTACAATGTTATAAAAATTATGTAATCATTTAAGTTAATAATGGTCGTTTTCTCGATATTTGGTACTTTAGTCAAAAATGAACTTCTTATAATTACAATTTGTTCATGTGGTAAAATATACACTATATAAATAATAATATTTCTGATGTATATATCATATATATAATATATATCCAGTATATGTATGTATTAATAATAGTAGATAACATTTGGAGATAAGAACAGATGTTCACTGTTTATGGAGACAGTAAGCTGTATATACGCATGAATGCTACTTTCATTTCTATTTATTATTTTAATGGAAATAATAAATAATGATACATATGTATATTATAATTCCAGTATAATATCATGTATAATATCATTAACTCTTTCCTTTATAAATCCCACATATGGCATTAACAAGTCATATCACTTTGAGGGGGTGGTTGTCCGCACTTACTCAAATGAAATTTTCGCGTTTACCCACAATGGAAACCATAAAGGAATGATATTAATATAAAATACAGAAGCTTAAAAAAAACATAAAAATAATATATATCATATATAAATACAATTCCATCATAATGGCCACTATGAGATGTTGTAGGAGAAAATTGAACAATCATCGTTTCATGAGGCGTTTGTTTGCCATCCACAAAAACATAATGTTCTTTACCCATTAGATGGTGGTGTGTGTAAATGTAGTTATAATAATTCTCATAAAAAATCCTAGTATATTGAGGATACTGGTGTTTTTATAAAATAAATGAATAAAAATAGTTTAGGAGGATGGAGATGTAAAATAAAACAAAATAACTTAAGAGGATACGTTACCATTAAATCGGGTAACTCTCTTTGGTTTGAACCAAAAGGGTTTGTTAACGTGCATTATACCTGAGGTATGTCTTCTAAGAAGAGGAAAGAGATTTTGGGAGATTACTTGGGTAGATTTTGGATGATCCATGGGTCTTCAGAGGTGTGAGTGATGGGTTATAGGTGAAGGATTTTTATAAGGAGGGAGGGGATCTTTAGGAAAGTGTGAAAATATTATTTTATTACATAATGATTTTCAGTTTATAAATTTCTGAAACTTATTAAAGTCGAATATAAGATGACCCTTGGTAGAAATAAAATCATCCAATAAGAATTGGAAAATTATTGGATATTATTTTAATCATTGTAATTTTATTTATTTAAATCATTTATTAATGAGGTAAACACTGCATTATTATTATTTCGTAAATAATTTAATTTATTTGATGTCTAAAAATTATAAAAAAAACCATGAGGTAAGAAATCATTTTATCTTTCCAAATAATATTTATAGTCGAAAATATAACTTATATAACCATATATAAAAACTCATTTACTAAAATATATTTGTTTATTCCATTTTGGTCTTTACTTTAAGTTAATTAAAATAAAGTGTCATTATCACTCCCAAGTGGCCCCATGAGGTCCCAAAATCCACCCAAAGATGATCATGGTCTGAAGTGTATCAACCAATCATATTAGGACAAATTTTAAGGTAGTTTTATATTATTATTTTAATATTTGTATTCCCTTATTTACCAAATTAACCCTTTATCCATGGTAAATATAATATTTACAGAAGTAAAAATTCATAATGTCTAAAAATAAAAGTTACCTATTTACACAATTTGAAACTCATGATTCCAAATATGGAATCAATTTTTCCAAAATCAAAACACATAAGTGGTAGAAATTAATTTAAAATTATTTTCCGCTGTCAAAACAAAAGGATTGTTTTTAAGAAATAATAACTATCAAAACACTCACAGTTGTTTATGTCCAATTTTGAAGTGAAATTAATCACAATGACCAAAATTAGATTGAATGATAAAAATATATTCTAATTTAACTTTAAAACTAATTATAAATATATTCTAACAATATAAATAAATTAGATTAAAAGGCAGTTTTGAAATAAAATACAGTATTTTAACTATTAATTAAAAAGAGAACTTTAAAATAAAAATACAAAAGTTTCATAAAAATTAAATTTTGATTTCCCTATTCTATATAAGAATTTAAGTTTTTAAAATATAACATATAAAAGTGACAAAAATTAGATTTAGAGAGGGTTCTACATCAAAAGGAGGTAAATAAACCTTTTAAAGCAAATTATGCTTAAAATTAGATTCATTCACATTTTAAGCCTCAAAATTTTATTGTATAAAGGTAAAAACATTTAACAAACATGTATAATCATATTTTAGTTAGTTATTTTCATTCCTTCTAATACAACGACTAGGCATTAACTGCCATTTAAAATAATAATATTATATTATTACTGTGCAACGTAAGATTTTAAAGAAACTGGTTGTTGCATATTGGGTACACCATCGAAAATAGAAATCCCATTATGGTAAAATTAAAATTTAATTCACAAAATATTAATTAAAAACAAAATTTATTATTTCTTTATTTACCTGAGATGATTCAGTTAACATTTCTACAGGGCATCCTTATTGTTTTGAGAACCGCATGGGTTCATTTCATGAAGATCTTTGTCTCCAACATGTTTTTTACTTTTTCATATTTCCATCATTTATTTTATAAGGATTTTTTGGACATTTTTCAGTCATCTGTCGATTGAAAATTCATGTAATGTAGAAGAGTTCGCTTGGAAACAACCTCATGATGGAGGAATGTCCTCGAAACCTTTACAAGAACTAAAGGATTTTCCAAGGGGACTCTTCATGATTTTAATTAGGTTATTAATTGTATATTAATTGTTCACATTACCTTCAAAAAGTCAGGAAATAATGTTCCCTTTGGAGCGTTATGAAATCTATTGGAGTTTGGTCACCTTATTTTTCATTATTTTGTAGAGAATATAATACCCATATTTGGGTATTTTTCCCATGTAGATTTTCTGATGTTAAATTGGTGGGTGTCATCATTGACATTGCCAAGTATTCCACCTTTCATGGCCTATGTGTAGTGACCTTGAGGGAATTTCTGATCATACTTTCCAAATAGGCCCAAAATAAAAGGTGTTTGTCTCATGGTGGGAGAAATAGATGATAATTTGACCATTGGAATTTATTTCACAACCTAGAGAATATTGATTCCCATTAAGATGATGATACAAAATTTCCCTATCCCCATATTTTGGAGTTGATTGGGGTCAACCTTGAAACACTATAATCCTATTATTGGGGTTATGACAACTCCTGAAGTGGCGATTGAGATAACAATTCTCTCTGACTTATAGATTGTGGTTGATTTGGAGCTGATGTTGATTTCCTTGGGACCCTCTTAGGGTTTGATGACCTTTGGGTGGGAGGTTTCGGTTAAAATAACCCCATCAAAGGGGTATGGAATTTCTATTAGATGGATTCCATGGTAGTTTCTTTTATATTCTTCCTAATTTGGGCCATTTTTGTCATGTGGGGGTTGATTGATGTGTATATCTGTGATATGAGTCACTTACTATGGGAAATTTTCTGGTATTCTATGACTTTAGGCTCTATGTTTTAGATGTGTTCACATTTTTTCAAGATGAAAATCTTAAGAGTCAGTTGGTTTCCATCTTTCTTCATTCACATCATCTTTTCATCCCCAAAGCATAAGATCTGCATTTTATTTACTAACAAGATTATGCTTACCCAGCCCCACGATCACTCCAGTGACCACAACATTATATGATGCCACATCTAGAGATTTTTATATCCTAGTGATGTGGAAAAGTGAAATTCTCTATACTTCACTCATCCCAAGATGTGAAAATCTAACAAGGAAAAATAAAATAGTCCTTAGATATTTGGTATGTTGTAGAAGAAAAAAAGCCATATGCTTTTGTTATGATCTTCAGATAATGAAGAAGTCTGGTCTAGTTGATATAAAAGTGTATATATGATCTGATGGTGTAACATTCCGAGATTTTATGAGAATTATTCTTTTTAATTTCATTTATGTCTTGTGTTATACACTACATGAAAATTAGCATGTTCTATACGCAATACCGTATTAGCTTGCAGTATACGCAACACTATTCTTGGCTCATGTTATACATAATTTCAAGTTCATTTTGTAGAATTTATTCTACACAAAATTAAGTATAGATTTTTTTTAATGTATAAATAAAGATTATGTTATACGCAACAACAAAGGGAGCTTTCAGTATAGGCAGCCTTGACTTGGCTTGCATTACACACAATCAAGACCTTCCTTGATAGCGTGTTTAGTACGCAATACCGAGTTTCACTAAACGAGATATTATTATAATATTATGAACTAGCCGTTATAAATAGTAATACCCATTTTTTTTTGAAATTTTATAAATTTTATCTTTCAAAATGGACTTAATTTTCTGATTGGGAATATCGAAATTATCCTAGGGTTAATTTTTGGTATTTTTCTGAAAACATTCAATTTTTGATAAATAGTGAAAACACTGGGTTACTATTTAAAAACCGGCTTTTTATTTTAATAATTATTTACTTTATTTAAATTTATTTTTGGTCAGAATTGATACATAATACCTATATAAGTTCAATGTAATTCATTGGAGTAATTTTATAATAATTTTAGATATAAAAGTTTTTTATTGAACTTATCACCGTCTTTTACCCACCTCCTAGGAGAGTTTCAAAATTTACATAAAACGTAATTTTACTGCGTCTGTGAGTGTAATTTTGAAAATTTGATACACACAGTTAATATTAAGGAGTAAAATGTTGTTCAATATGATAAAAATAATTTTTGGTGAATAGTAACTTTTTACTCTTATTTACCACGGTTAAAAGTAAATAGGGGAATTAAGGTTAAAAATGATATTATTATTACCCTAACACATGTAATAATTCTATTGGAAAAGTTTAATTCGACCATAAAAAACCTTAGAAATAAAATATTATCATTTAGGTCCACATGGATTAGATTAGAACATTAATTATTATTTTATTTAAAGAAGAATTAAAATAGTTAACATCAATGTTTAATAACTAAAACATTTTTAATACAGGGTTATACATACGATAAATTAGACTATAAATATTCATTTTAAATATAATATTATTTCCTACGTAATGGTATTTTATTTTTAAATTTTAGACATTAAATAATTTAATTTATTTATGACACAATGATGATGGAGGAATTACATTATAAATGAAATATTAACATAATTGATTTTTTAAATACCCAAATAAATGTAATTTTTATACTTTTTATGAATTAAAGTAATTTTATAGGTTAATATGACATGTTAGTATTGATTTAATTAACTTTTTTCGTACTAATCACGTTGTTATGATTTTCACAAAAATAAAGTACCAAATAGTGTCAAAATTGACATAAAATAGTTTTTAAAACTAATATTATATTATTAATTGTTATTGTATTCCTAAAAATCTAAGGTTTGGCCCAATGAATTATATAAGTATATATATTAATAATTAACCACTTGGAGTTCTTTTGTCTTATTATAGTGAGTTTATTAACCATATAGTGTAAGAAAACAAAAAGACACGGTAAAAGTTAAATTATATAACTTAGATTTAAATCTATATAATAAGGATACAATAGTAACATAAACTTGTATAAAACCTATTGGTTGAGAGTATTTAGACCCATACCCACCTTATCTTCTAAATAAATCAATTTTTAGCTATTAATAACCGAATATGACTTTATTATAAAATAATATTTTAAGTTTTCTTAAGGTGCCCCTCTCCTCCCTTATAAAAAGGGCACCCCTTCCCTCATCTCTTCACACCCGTTTGAGCCCTTAATCTTGAACAACCCCTGCCCATTTCCCTTCTCATCTTCCCTAGAAAAATTATAGAGGTTCTGGTATCTTCAAAAGACAAACCCTAGTGCCTTCAGATGAGGTTAAGAAGAGGCACGTCAAAGAAGATGTAATATCCCTTATCGATTCTTTCCAATTTATTTCTTCTTCTACTTCTTATTCTTTATACGTTTCATCAAAAATTAATAACATCAGTATCACTAATATAAATATATTTTATTATAAATATGAAAAATCCCAATTTCATCTTCCATCCATCCTACGGAAAGGAAATCACCACGCGTGCGTACGTACGGAATACCGTCTCCACGTCGTGGTGTAATCTGTTTTCCACCACCACCTTACTTGGATGGGTATAATGGTGTAAATAAATAACTATATATGATTATTGTAAAGTTATATTGATTCTTAAATATTATACATACACTTAAATACAATTCCACGATCATGGGAATGATATCATCGCTCGTGCGTACGTACGGACTACCGTCTCCACGAACGCTATGAGATTCATCTTCCATGATTAACCATTCAAGTGTGATTATAAAGTATATATAATAAATAATAATGAAATATATTACATAATAATGATACTGTATTTATGTACATATATTTTTCATTTACTTAATTCCATTTGATTCAATAAGGAAATGAAAACAGCATTCATGCGTACGTACGGTCTACCGTCTCCATGAACGGTGTATTTCATTTCATTTATATATCTATTATATATATATATATACTGAATATATATGTGATATATAAATAATGATATACATTGTTTAAGTAAGTAAATCATGATATAAGTAATAATAATATCAAGAACAACAAGTCCAAACACGCACAATAAATAAAATGATTTAACCCAAATCGCTGCTTTAGCATGGAACTTACAAAAAACAGGTAATATAATGTCACAAGTGAACCATATATGATATAATAACAATGAATAAGATTCTGTAATAAGTCAATGACATTATTTAAATAATTATAAAGGAGGTTCAGATACGTACGAAGCATATCGGGCCTAAGGTAAGGGATAACTATTCGAATCTCACTCTTATCCAAGATTGTTTATTCGTAAGTATTTACTGGGGTTTTGTTATCATCCATGTCCATGTTTTCTAAAAAAAATTTCATGTATTTTTAATTTCCTTTTTACCCATTTTTTGATTTTACCAAATTTTATGAAAGGAATCATACTTTTTTTACCACACGAGGAACTTTTTGAATTTTCTGACAAAAGTACGAGAAGAATGTTATTTATAACATATACGGCGTGAATAGATTTTTACGATTTCATAACACCTCATTTTCATGAAGCTTACTCTACAATATTTTATTAATATTTTCAAAAAAATACATTTCTTTTAAAATTTCATGTAATTTTGTGAAAAGAAAATGATTTTGAAAAAGAAAGAATATTTTCCTCAAGAGTTCATTTCAAGTGTTTTGTCAAAACCATTTTCCATCTAAGATGACATTATTTCATATGTGTATGTTTCAAGTATAATTTCTCTATGATTTAAATGGTTTCAATTTTCTTATGATGAAATATCCATTTTTTATATGGATTATGTGATGATGGGACGATGTTTATAAAACCCATTTTATTCTTTGGGTTATGAGGAATGTTTTAAGTTTATTTTGTGGCACAAGTAAGAATGATTTAATTATGAGATGGGTGGGACCTATATATCCCTCTAATTAATTGGGTAAATATTTATATCTCATGAAATAGACATGGCTAGAATAGTATGTTAATCCGGTTTAGTAATACACGACTGGAACGAGGAGTGAACTCGATTCAGAAAGGGACTTTGTCCACTAAGATGGTCTTGGCAGTAATGAATTGGCTACTATGGAAATCATATCATGTGATTAATGGTTTCCACAATCACATGTTTTATTCCAATTATAATTAATCATGATTGATTATCTCTTATGATATATTCCTTACGTACTTCCAAGATTCATGTCTTTTCTCACGATTTTGATGTTTAGATTTTATGTTCAAGTTTTTGCATTGAAATGTTTATTGATTGTTTTATGTCCTCTATGTTTACCCTTTTGGGGCATTTGAGCTCACCCTTTTCTATGTTTTATTTTCCCCAGTATTTAATGAAATGTTTTAGGTAAGAAAAAAAAGAAGATCATTATGGGAGACGTTGAAGATATTTCACCACGATTAAAAGATTATGTTCCGAGTTTCCAAAGACACTAAACTATTATGGTCCGTTGGTGTCTGTTTTTGTTATGTATTAATTATTCCGCAAAATTAATGTAATGTCCATGTACGTCAAAATTTGGGTCTCTATAGTTGGTATCAGAGGAAAGGTTTAGTCAGCCTTTGGAAACTAGGATGCGAGAACTTTAGTGAGATCCCTAGAGATATTTCTAAGGTATGTCAAGGGATGTCCCTAAGGTTAAGTACAAGTATAGGTTATAATACTAGAATTACGGTAATGATATTAGAATTAAACCTAAGTTGTTAGATATTGAAGTTACTCACCCTTGACTATGATTTTGGCCTCTCACACTATTCTTTTTGGGTTTTAGAAAATTCCTGGAAACAGGAAGATTCACGATAATGGAGGATATGATGGACAATGGAATGATATTCTTCATGAAAAACCAAATGAAATTGGATCTGGACGTCCACATATCGTTATTATTCCTAATCAGAAATCTCATAATATAATCAATAATCTCAACTTTGGTAAGTTTCCCGACTCCGCTAATAAGAGAAAGATAGAGTTTCATGATGATCATAGTGGAAAGAAAGTTCAATTTACCTCATGTAAATCATGTGGGAAGAGGAATCGGGGAGAATGTTTCAAAGGAACTCGAAGATGATTTGGGTGCGGAATAGAAGGACACAAAGCTAGTAATTGTAATAGAAAAGGTTCAGTTAACACCATGGACAAGGATAATGGTATTTATAAGACATCAACAATGGTTAAGTGTTTTAAATGTGCAATGTATGAGGATTATGCAAACCAATTACCTAAGGTAAAATCTCATAAAGAGAATGAGCGTGGTCATATGGGTAGTATTTATGTGGATGATGATGAAGAGACTACAAATGATATATGATATGAATGAAATTATGAAGCTCAATCAGTGGTTTAAGAAGGTAGTGTAATGATTGTATGTTTATGAAGAATAATGTATGATACAATGGAATATAGAAAAATCTAAGGATTGTTACACTATTACATTTTCATGAGTTTTAAAAGTATATGTTGAATGGTACGGGTAACCATGAAATGTTATTCATATATTTTTGGAAAGCACCTAATATGCGCATAAATAAGGGATAATGAGATAATGAAATGTTTGATAGTATTAATGATCTCATGACTGATATGAGGACTAAGTGATATCATGGTTTGAGTATATAAATTTTTTGGGATTTTGGTATGTGGAAAGAGTTAACTTTTGACAGAACTAATGTTTTCACTAAGGTCTTATGGTAATTCATGTTTCAAAAGAATACATGATTATGGTATTCACATGATTGGAATATGACCAACAAGATATATATTAGGATATATGGGAGATAAATGATGGTATTTACATGCTTGGTATATGACCTCTCTAGTAATCATTTTCTTTATACTATGTGATTGGACAGATGTATTTTGGATAAGCCTAAATATTGTAATGGATTATGTTAGACATTAGATAATATTTTTTAAGGATCCAACATTTTTTTCGATATTATTTCTGGAATGTTATAATAGTGTAGTTTTAGAAAAAGGACAACCTGCAGGACGTGCAACAACCCGTCACGTCGGAAAAGGTTGCGGGAATCAAACCCACAACCAAAGTGCAACAGGCCTTTATCGCCTACCTATGGCCTACAAGAAGTCCCTTGTTAGTAGAAACTAGGTCTATTTTATTATTCGGTATGATAGATGAAGTATAAGTCCATTTTTGGAATCATATACGTTTAACCTCACCATATATGGACTTATATTTGATAAATTTTTCTAACCTTTTGTTTGAGACAGATGGAATGACTCATCATTCTATCACATGATCTGCAAACAATTCAAGAATGACAAATTCAAGTTCATTTCTTTATGATATTAATTGGAAATTGTTCAAGTCACAAACAATAGTAATATTGTACCAAAATAAATTAAGTATTTCATTTAATTCAAAAATTATTCAACTTCAGGGGAATGATCTTGAAAACCCAAAATGTTTCCCTAGTGCCCTTATATCCGATGAATCAGATGGTACCTTAGATCATCACAAATTTATGGCTTTGTAATTGTTGTCTTTATCATAGCCATGTTCTCTACCACTCTCCATCAGAACATGATGGTTAGATTTCTCTTCTAGATCAATATTTTGACCAATGTTATCTTATGTGGAGACCCAGTTATTAGTTAATTTGGGTAACCGTTATGTTTCATTCTTTAGTTTTTAAAGATATGTTTCGGTATTCTTTTTTATGATGTGGGTTTCTATTAAATAAACATTCAAGTAGTAAACCATTTATAATGCCGACGAATTTCAGGGGAGAAATTTATTTTAAGGGGGGTAGAATGTAACAACCAAAGATTTTATGAGAATTATTCCTTTTAATTTCATTTATGTCTTTTGTTATACACTACACCAAAATTATCTTTTTCTATACGCAACGCCGTTTTAGCTTGCAGTATACGCAACACTATTCTTGGATCGTGTTACACATAATTTCATGTTCGTTTTGTAGAATTCATTCTACGCAACATTAAATATATATTTTGATTAATGTATAAATAATGATTATGTTATACGCAACAACAAAAGGATTTTGTGCTACACGCATCCTTGACTTGGATTGCATTACACACAATCAAGACCTTCCTTGATAGCGTGTGTAGTTCGCAATATCGAGTTTCACTAAACGAGATATTATTATAATATTATGAACTAGCCGTTATGAATAGTAATAACAATTTTTTTTCAAATTTTATAAATTTTATCTTTCAAAATGGACTTCAATTTTGGATTCGGAATATCGAAATTATCCTAGGGTGAATTTTTGGTATTTTTCTGAAAACTTTCTATTTTTGATGAATATTGAAAACACTCGGTTACTATTTAAAAACCAGATTTTTATTTAAATAATTATTTATTTTATTTAAATTTATTTTAGTTCAAAATTGATAAAAAATACCTATATAAGTTCAATGTAATTAATTAGATTCATTTTATAATAATTTTAGATATAAAATTTTTTTATTGAACTTTTCACCGTCTTTTACCCACCTCCTCGGAGAGTTTGAAAATTTACAAAAAACATAATTTTACCACTTCTGTGAGTGGAATTTCGAAAATCCGAGACACACGGTTAATATCAAGGAGTAAAATGTGGTTCAATAAGATAAAAATAATTTTTTATGAATAGTAACTTTTTGACTTTTATTTACCACGGTTAAAAGTAAATAGGGTAATTAAGGTTAAAAATGATATTATTATTACCCTAACACATGTCCTAATTCAATTGGATAAGTGTAATTCGACAATAAACAAACTTATAAATAAAATATTATCATTTAGGTCCACTTGGATTATATTAAGTCATTTATTATGTTTTTATTTAAAGAAGAATTAAAATAGTGAAAATCAAAGTTTAATAACTAAAACATTTTTAATATAGGATTATACATAAGATAAATTTGACTATAAATTTTAATTAGAATTATAAAATGATTTCCTAAATAATTGTATTTTATTTATAATTTTTAGACATTAAATAATTTAATTTTATTTTGACACAATGATGATGCAGTAATTACCTTATTAATGAAATATTAACATAATTGATGTTATAAATAACCAAATAAATGTAATTTTAGACATTTTATGAATTAAACTAATTTTATAGGTTAATATGACATGTTAGTATTGATTTAAGTAATGTTTTTCGAACTAATAATGGTGTTATGAATTTTAGAAAAATCATGTGCCAAATAGTGTCAAAATTGACATAAAATAGTTTTTAAAACAAATATTATATTATTAATTTTTATTTTATTCTTAATAATCTAAAGATCGTCCAAATGACTTATATGAGGATATATATATTAATAATTAACCACTTTGGGTCATTTGGATTGTTATAGTATGTTTATTAACCATATAGTGTAAGAAAAGAAAAAGACATGGTAAATGTTAAATTTTTTAACATAGAGTTAAATCTAAATGATAAGGATACAATAGTAACATAACCTTCTCTAAAACCTATTGATTGAGAGTATTTATACCCATCCCTACCTTATCTTATAAATAAATCAATTTGGAGCTATTAAAAACAGAATATGACTTTATTATAAAATAATATTTTAAGTTTTCCTAAGGTGCTGCTCTCCTCCCTTATAAAAAGGGCACCCCTTCCCTCTTCTCTTCACACCCTTATGAGCCTTGAAGCTCAGACAAACCCTACCCATTTCCCTTCTCATATTCCCTGGAAACATTATAGAGGTTATTGAATCCTCAAAATACCAACCCTAGTGCTTTAAGAGGGTGTTAAGAAGAGGCGCATCAAAGAAGATTTATTATCCTTTACCGGTTCCTTCCAATTTATTTCTTCTTCTACTTATTATTCTTTATTTGATTCATCATAAATTAATAAAATCAGTATCACTCATATATTGATATGTTATTATAAATATTAAACAACCCAATTTAATCATTTATCCATCCTACGAAAATGAAATCACCATTCGTGCTTACGTACGGAATACCGTCTCTACGCTGTGGTGTAATCTGTTTTCCACCACCACTTTACTTGTATGGATATAATGGTTTAAATAAATAACTATATATGATTATTGTAAAGTGATATTGATTATGAAGTATTATACATACACATCAATACAATTCCATGATCATGGGAATGATATCGTCGCTCGTGCGTACGTACAGACTACCATCTCCACGAACGCGATGAGATTCATTTTCCATGATTAACCATTCAAGTATGATTATAAAGTATATTTAATAAATAATCATGAAAGATATTTCATAATAATTATAATTTATTTATGTAAATATATGTTTCATTTAATTAATTCCATTTGATTCAGTAAGGAAACAAAAACAACGTTCATGCGTACGTACGGTTTACCGTCTCCATGAACTGTGTATTTCATTTCATTTATATATCTATTATATATATATATATATATAAAGAATATTTATATGATATATAAATCAGTATTTACAATATTAATGTAATTAAAACAATATATAAGTAATAATAATATCAAGAACAATAAGTCCAGACACATACGATAAATAAAACGATTTTACCCAAAACGCTGGTTTAACATGGAACATGAAAAAGAACGAGTAATATAAAGTCATAAGTGAACCATATATGATATAATAACAACGAATATGATTCTGTAATAAGTCAATGACATTATTTAAATCATTATATAGGAGGTTCAGATACGTATGAAGCATATCAGACCTAAGGTAATGGATAAGTATTCCAATCTCGTTCTTATCCGAGATTGTTTATTCATAAGTATTTACTGGGGTTTTTGTTATCATCCATGTCCCTGTCTTCTAAAAATGTTTTCATGTGTGTTTAATTGCTTTTTTACCCATTTTTTAATTTTACCACATGTTATGAATGTAATCTTACTTTTTTTAACCACAATAGGAATGTTTTGACTTTTCTGACAAAAAGTAATCTTAGTTTTTTTACCACAATAGGAATGTTTTGACTTTTCTGACTAAAGTACGAGAAGAATGTTATTTTTAACTTATACGGATTGAACGGATTTTTACGGTTTCATAATGCCTCATTTTCATGAAGCTTAATCTACAAGATTTTATGACTATTTTTTATAATAAAATAATTTTCTTTTAAAATTTCATGGAATTTTGTGAAAAGAAAATGATTTTGAAGAAGAAAGGATATTTTCCTCAATAATTCATTTCAAGTGTTTTATCAAAACCATTTTCTATCTAAGATGGCATTATTTCATATGTGTTTTTTTAAGTATAATGTATCTATGATTTACATGGTTCCACTTTTTTTATGAAGAAATATCCATTTGTTTTATATGTATTATGTTATGATGGGATGAAGTTTATGAACCCCAATTTATTGTTTAGGTTATGATGAATGTTTGAAGTTTATTTTATTGCACAAGTAAGAATGATTTCATTATGAGATGGGTAGGAACTATATCTCCCTCCAATGCATTGGGTAAATATTTATATCTCATGAGATAGACATGGCTGGAATGGTATGTTAATCTGGTTCAGTAATACAGGACTAGAACGAGGAGTGAACTCTATTCAAAAAGGGACTTTGTCCACTAAGATAGTCTTGGCAGAAATGCCTTGGCTACTATGGAAATCATATCATTTGCTTAATGGTTTCCACAATCACATGTTTTATTCCCATTCTATTTTATCATGATTGATGTTACCTAATGATATATTCCTTACGTACTTCCAAGATGCATGTCTCTACTCAAGATTTTTATGTTTAGATTTTATGTGCATGTTTTTTCATTCAAATGTTTATGGATTGTTTTATGTTATCTATGTTTACCCTTACTGGGCATTTGAGCTCACCCTTTTTTATGTTTTCTTTTCCCCAGAATTTAAAGAAAGGTTTTAGGTAGGAAAAAAAAGAGGATCATTATGCGAGATTTTGAAGATCTTTCACCACGATTAGAAGATTATGTTCCGAGTTTCCAAAGACACTAAACTATTACGGTCCTCTGGTGTCCATTTTTGTTATGTATTATGTTTTACGTAAAAGTAATGTAATGTCCATGTACATCAAGCTTTGGGAATCTACAGATGGGGACCCTCATATCCTTGATAAGGGAGGTATATAGCCTTCAACTGATGATGGTTAGCAAACATATTCTAATTTAAGTAATGAATGAACTCCTCCTCTAGCTCATCTAGACCTCATAGTGACAATTAGCTATTTTCTAACACATAGTTGGGATGTTATTTCCATAAATTTCCCTCCATATATCCATTTCAACAAGTTCATCATTAAGGTGATATGCCTCCATCTGGTTAGAACATAGAGATAGGTTCTCTAGGTCGCCTACATACTGAGGCGATGTGTTGATGGTAGCTAATTTTTAACTATATATAGTTAACACTAGTGTTTTGGGCACCTCTCTGTATGAAGATGTCTTGACAAGGAGAAAATTTCATTGTTTGGGTTCCATTGGAAGTTTTTCCATATAATATGTTTGGGTTAGGGTATCTTTAATACAACTTGGTACTACCATGAAGAGGAATATCATTGTAGTTATCAGATTTTTCATTTGCTGAATTTTTTTCCAACCCTTGAAGTGTTATAGATATGGGTCCTATATCCTTGAGGACACTATTGTTGACCAGATCAGAGATATGAGAATCATTCTATTTCATAGATGGAATATGTAAACCAAAAATTCATGTTTGATAAGGAATATTATCCCACTACATGATAGTTGGTGAAATATGTTAATGGTCATCTATTTATACAAGAATATGATCCTGCTATTAAGAGGATTCTATAATATTTTAGTGAGATCCTATATCATCAATGAAGATATGATCCTACAATTGGATGGTTTCTAGAATATGGTGGTTATCCCTAGTTAAAGAAGGGACATGGTCCAGATTCAGATATATATTCCCCATTGGAATATGAAAACTAGAATATAGAATGGGAGAAAGGATATGGGCCTCCTATTTTATATCCTATGAAGGATGTTGGTGTAGTCATTCAAACGATTTTGTGAGAAGGTACATCATGACCTCATAAGCCATTGGAATATGCCAAGTAGCTTCATTGCTATAGATATAAGCCTTCACTAAGGTGGTTTCCAAACTATGCTGAAAGGCCTCAATTTGAGTGGGGATATGAGGTCGATCCTGGCTGGGCTATAGAGAATTACACTAACTTTATTTGAAAGGAATGTGTTCTAGTCCTAAGGATATTTCTAAAATTCATTGATGAGCTACAATAAGAATGTGAATATTATACCATTACTCTGCCTCACTAGAATATGCCAATAATCCACTTGGATTGGAGAAAAAATATTCACTTCTTTCAGTGTACCCACCTGTACATGTTAGTTATGGTGATATGATACACTGGAAGTTGGTATAGAAATATATTCATGTACCTATATCTATACTATAGCCATAACATGCTAAAAAATATCTTCTTACATTGATAGAATATATTGATACTTCAGTAGACTATCTGTAAGAATATAGGTCATCACATTCATGGTATCGATGATAAACTGGTAGATTTTTTTGATTGAAGCGGGGATATAATACAACTTCTATCCTCCTAGTTCCATCATACTATTCTGATGAAGATGGGATATAATCAAACTCCTATCCGATTCTACTCATTGGATGATTTCTTCATATGTTGGTGGGATTCATCAGTGGAGGTGGGGATATAAGCCTACTCCCATTGGATTATAGCTTTCCAAACTCCAAGATATCTCCTTGGTAATCAGATATTAGTGTCTAGGGTGGGGATCTATAAGATAATTAACCCAATAGGTAACTAAGGGAAATTATTAGGAAAGTGATGGTGGTAGCAGTTGACGGATGTCTTCATGGTATCTCCTGAACCAAGATAGGGTTATGGTTGACTCCTAGATCTACCTTCCTAAGGTAGGTAAGGTATTGGTTTTCATGCTCTATGGATAAAATCTAGAAGTGGTTATCAATTGTGACATGAATTAATAATGTTCTTTTATCCTTCCTTGAGTGATATGGGATTGAAAATATAAAATTTTAGATACCCTTTACATGTGGAATTGAGGGTCAGGATTATAATATGTCATTGTTATTCCCTGACCATTATGTTTTCCACTCGATGCAAATGGTGTTATATGGGTGGCACTGTTTCATGATCCGTGGAGGTTGTTTCTACGAATAAGGTTCCAAAACATTATCTTGATTATTCCATGGCTTCAAATTATGGTGAATCTTGTGAGTATGGTATCTATAATAATAATAAAAATAATCAAAAGGACAATTATTAGTATAACATTACAACTAGGTCATAATCTTAAGAATCTACGCATTGTGAATCCTTTTGTTTATTTTTATTGATGCTTTAATCATTTTATTTTTTAGAATATATTGAATATCCCACCCATGGGAAACCCAATTAACTTTAATTATTAATATTTTCATATCAGATTTACCATTTTTTGTTTCTGATTGATAAATTTGGTTTACAAGGCTTGGGGAAATAATATTCCTGACACCTATGATAATTGAGTTATTTTTTATCACATGCTTTCATGCCAGGTTCAAAATTTTTGTTCCCCGATGAAGGTTGAAAAAATGTATGTAATTCCAAATGATTTATTTTGGGTGATTGAGTGTAGATATAAAAGCGTTCATGTTAGGTTCACCATTTTGTTTCCTACTAAAAATATCAATGGCTCCCACATCCATAATGAGTTATAGACCTACTTTCAAAAGGCAGGTGGTCAATGAGAATTCAAAACCAACAATGCTTAGTATCTAACATTGGTCAATAGGATGAGAGTTTAGGATCACCACACCCTTTTGGATGGATTTATTTCTTATTCCATGACTCTATTATAGATTTAGGGTATTTTTTTGAATCATTCCCAAATACATGTATGAGACTGGTTACCCTAATAAAATGATCAGGTGTTTAATCCCAGTACATTCAAGTGGGTGTTCTATTAATGACATAATCTATATATATCACATGTTCTCCATATTTTTCCCATTATTTCTTAGAAATGGGTGGCTTTATGTATTTTTATGTCGTATGAATAAGTACTTTGGAGTTTACTATTTTCAAGAAAGGTGATTGATGTTTTGGAATTGGGATTAAACCTCTAAGAGGCATCCTATGTATCCTTCAAGAGTAGGAATCAAAACCGACATAGTTCTTTAAGATATATTACACTAAGTTTAACATCATTCGTAAAGGACATATATGGGGTATTTTTATCATTGGGTAAGGACATCGTTCTTTAGAAATTATTCCTACAAATCCTTCTTATCATGGGAATCATAGTACTCATAGTTCAATTACTTTTTCCAGGATGTAAACCCATGTTTGGGAGGAATTTGTACCATTCTATTGATATTTTTGCTACAAATCTATAATCCCATGAGGGTCATGCTTAGTATGGGAAACATGAGATAGAATAAGATCAAATATGTTTAAATGGATAAAATATTAAATATATATGGGGCATACACCCCAGGGTTGACCTTATATCTGAGTGGGGCATACACATTGCGTTTTCCCTAATTGGGGGAATCATTATCATGTTAGTGAAATGAACATTTAAAATATCTATGATCATGTGAGTCTTGATTGATGTGAGAGATAAGAGATAGTAAGAAATCATATGAACTATATATGAGTGTGGGAATTATGCTTTGATTTATCCTTGATGGAATGTTTTAATATGGATTTGGGGACCTATGAAGGAATCCAACATAACTTACTTATAACAAGAATTATAGTCATAAATGTTTAATTGAGTTCCTAATACACTGATGGATGAGGAATGACAGAAGACCCATGGGAGTCACTATCACAAAATAGGCTTTTATCATCACTAAAAAAAGACTTTATCAGCGCTACAAATCACTGTTAATCGAGCCGCTATTAAAGGGTGGGTACCCTTTATCAGCACTAAAAAACACTGATAAAGGGGGACTTTATCAATGCTATTCAAAGTGCTGATAATGGCCTCCCTCTCTGGGAATGTTGTTTATATAATATCACACCCAGCAACCAAAAAAGATAAATAGTAAACCAACATAACCAAACCAGCAAAAATAACGTGCAGAAACCTGCAAAACCAACTAAAAAATAAACACTCATCGTATATTCCAAAAAACCACATCCGCGATGTAAAAGATGAAAAAACAAGGAGTGCACACAAAATATTGAAAAAAAATTCTATATAAATTTAATAGAAATTATGAATACAAACATATTTACTCATGTTATATAACCAAAAACTATATATATACACATTTTGAACCATGTTTTATAAAATTACATTTACAAATATCTAACAAATAGTTAAAAACATTAATGTTTTCTCTTTTGACATCTATGTTCCCCTTTAAAAAATTTTCTATAATGGTAATATTTATTGAAAATATAATCCAAACTTGAGAAAAAGGTTCCACCTATATATGAAAAAAAATATTATGTTAGTAATACTATAAAAAAATTAAACATTAATATGAAGAATATATTAAAAAATTACCAATTTTTAATAAAAATGACACATTTGGAGTTATACTGGTCACACCGTACATCATATTGTGGTGGGGTTGATTTCTACAAAATAAAAATGACTGATGGATCGTTTTCCTAATGTATCAAAACAATTGGAATTCATTTCATTGTTTTTCAGTATGTTAGTTGTATTTTTTTCTAAAATGTCTTTTCAAACTGAAAACATGAAATTTTAGTCATACCAGTCTCATTGTGCATCGATTTGATGTGAGACTGCTTCATACACATCACAAATGGCTTAAGAATATATGTCCCTAATTTAGAAGATAATCGGAGATAGTTTACATAGTTTTCAGTGAGTGACACATTTTGAACTAAAATTTCAATTTTAAAATCATAACATTCACTTTTAGTAATACTAATCACACTGTGGGTTAGATTGAGGAGGGGTTGATTCCTACACATCACAACTGACTCATAGATAATTTCCCTAAAGTATAAAAACAATCCGAATACATTTTCTCAGTTTTCAGTATATTTGTTGTGTTTTTTTAGTTGAATTAATGTCAACTTTAAATAACAAGAAACATTTGGAGTTATACCGGTCACACCATGCATTGTATTGATGTGGGGTTGATTCTTACATGTCACAAATGGCTGATAGATCATTTTCAAAAAGTATCAAAAAAATCGTAATGTATTTCCTTGATTTATAGTATTTTAATTGTGTTTTTAACTATAATGTCATTTCAAATTAAAAACATTCAATTTGAGTCATACTGGTCGCATCATGCATCATTTTGACATGAGTCTGCTTCATACATTTCACAAATGACTTAAAAATATTTGTCCTTCTTTTGGAAGAAAACCGAAGAGCATTTTCTTTGTTTTTAGTCAGTGACACGTTTTGAGATAAAAAGTAGATTTTAAACTGATAGTGCACATTTTTAGTCATAACAGTCACACAATATGTTGGATTGAGGAGGTGTTGATTCTCACACATGAAAACTGAATTGTGGATCATTTTCCTAAAATTTCAAAGAAATATAAATGTGTTTTCTGGGTTTTCATTATGTCAGTTTTTTTACTTGAATTATTGTTAATTTTAAATAACAAGACACATTTGGAGTCATACCAGTCACACCGTGCACTGGATTGAGGTTCTATTGATTTCTAGACGTTACAAATAACTGATATATCATTGTCTTAATGTATCAAAACAATCGGAATGCATTTAATCAGTTTTCAGTATGTTAGTTTTGTTTTTTTAATAAAATTTCATTTCAAACAATAATATGAAATTTGAGTCATACTGGTCACATAGTGCTTTAGTTTGATGTGAGACTACTTAATACACATCGAAAAAGAACATACGAGTCACTTTCCTTAATTTGGAAGTCAATTGGAGCGTGTTTTTTTGTTTTCAGTGAGTGACATGTTTTGAACTAAAATGTCAATTTTAAACTCCCAACAAACACTTTTAGTCATATGGATCACACGATGTGTCGGATTTAGGTGGGGTTGATTCCTACATGTCACGACTAACTCATGGATTTTTTTCCTAAAGTATGAAAAGAATCCAAATCCATTTGCCAAGTTTTCAGAATGTCAGTTGAGTTTTTTTACTTGAATTAATGTCAATTTTAAATAACACGACACATTTGGAGTCATACTATTGACACTGTTCATTGTATTGAGGTGTGGCAGAATTCTACATGTCAAAAATGACTGATAGATCGTTTTACAAAATTATCACAGCAATCAGAATTCATTTCCTCATTTTTCAGTAGGTCAGTTGGGTTTTTTACTAAAATGTCATTTCAAACCAAAAACATGCAATTTGAGCCATATTGGATGCATCGTATGTTAGTTTCACATGAGACTGCATCATATAGGTCAACAAGGACTTACCAACCACTTCCCTTAATTAAGAAAAAATCAGAGCACATTTACTTTCTTTTAAGAGAGTGACACATTTTGAACTAAAATGTCAATTTTAATTTAGTAATAGACAAGTTTAGTCATACTGATCACAAGGTGCGTCAGATTGAGGTGGGTTTTATTCCTATACATCACAACTAACTCATGTATCATTACGTATCAAATCAATCCGAATGCATTAGCTTAGTTTTTAGTATGTAAGTTATGTACTTTTACTTAAATTAATGTCAACTTTAATTAACAAGACACATTTGGAGTTATACATGTCACACCTAGAATCGTATTGATGTGGCGTTGATTCCAACATGTCACAAATGAATGATGGGTTGTTTTACAAAATTTTCAAAACAATTGGAATGCATTTCCTTGGTTTTCACTATGTGAGTTGTGTTTTTTTTACAAAAATGACATTTCAAACTGAAAACATGAAATTTGACTCACACCAGTCACATTGAACATCGGTTTGACATGAGATGTCTTCATACACTTCAAAAATGACTTACTAAACTCTATCTTTAATTAAGAATACAATGAAAGTGAATTTTATTTGTTTTAGGTGAGTGACATGTTTTGAACTAAAATATCAATTTTATACTCATAATGGACACTTTTAGTCATACTGGTCACACAATGCATCAGATTGGGGTGGGGTTGATTCCTATATGTCACAACTGACATATAGATCATTTTCCAAAAGTATCAAACAATACAAATGTGTTTGTTTAGTTTTCAGTATCTCAGTTTTGTTATTTTACTTGAATTAATTATAATTTTAAATAAGATGACAAATTTGGAGTTATCTCGGTCACACCGTGCATCATATTGAGGTGGGGTTAACTCATATATGTCACAAATTACTGATGTATTGTTATCATAAATTATCAAAACCATGGGAATAAATTTCCTCAATTTTTAGTATGTTAGATGTGTTTTTTAATAAATGACATTTCAACATGAAAACATGCAATTTGAGTAATACCAGTCGCATTGTGCCTCAGTTTGATGTGAGAATTCTTTATACACATCCAAAAGGACTTATGAATCCCTATCCTTAATTTGGAAGACAATCAGAGCAAATTTTTTTAGTGAGTGACAAATTTTGAAATAAAATATCAGTTTTAAACTCGTAAGACATACTTTTAGTCATACTGATCTCATGTTATGTCAGATTGATGTGGGGTTGATTCCTACACATCACAACCGACTCATGGATCATTATCCTAAATTATCAAAACAATTTGAATTCTTTTTCTCAATTTTTTGTATGTCAGTTTTGTTTTTTTACTTGAATGAATGTCAATTTTAAATAACAAGACACATTTAGAGTTATACCAGTCATATCCATGAATCCAATTGAGCTGGAGTTGATTCCTACATGTCAAAAATGATTGATGGATCATTTTCCTAATGTATCAAATAAATCGGAATGCATTTCCTTGGTTTTCAGTATGTCAGGTGTGTGTTTTTACTAAAATGTCATTTCAAACCAAAAACATGAAATTTGAGTCATATCGGTCGAATCTTCCATTGGTTTGATGTGAGATTGCTTCATACATGGCACATTGGAATTATGAATTTCTTTCCTAAATTTGAAGGACAATCAGAGTTAATTTTCATGGGTTTCAATGAGTGAATCCTTTTGAACTAAAATGTCTATTTTAAACTGATAGCGGTGACTTTTAGTCATACCAGTCACACAGTTCATCAGATTGAGGTGGGGTTGATTCATAGATGTCACAACTAACTCATGGATCATATTCCTAAAATATCAAAAAAATCTGAATGCATTTTCTCTATTTTCAGAATGTCAGTTGTTTTTTTAGTTCAATTAATGTCAATTTTAAATAACAAGACAAAGTTTGAGTCACATCACTGAGACCATGCGTCAGATTGAACTGAAGTTGATTCCTACATGTCACAAATGGGTGATAGATCATTTTCCTAAAGTATTAAAACAATTGGAAGGCATTTTCTCAGTTTTAAGTATTTATGTTGTGTTTGTTTACTTTAATTGATGTCAATTTTAAATAACGTGACATGTTTAGAGTTATACCAGTCACACCATATGTCGTACTGAGGTGCAGTTGATTCCTACACATCAAAAATTACCAATAGATCATTTTTAAAAAGTATCAAAACACTATTTTAACTACATTTTTCTACCTAAAAATCAATGCACCCTTTCCACTGAAACCTAAAAAAGAGACCTGACCTTCTTAATATGCTCAATCTACCTAGTTTAGAAAGATTATGAAAAAACCATTGATCCATGTATGGTTGACACATAATAACATACTCTTTATGCAACATAGCTTTATTCATCCATGTAATGAACCAACTATCATATATTCAGGACCTCCGAATGAATATATGATATTTGGTTCTTCACTGGGTCGATTAAATAGGGGAACATCCAATCTTGTTGATTGAATTGATGTCTGGGGAGAAAGACCTTATCATTGTTGAAAACAAGAAGAGTAGAGTAAGCTAATGTGCCCGTTATGTCTAAATATATCACAATAATCTCAAGGGACGGGGAATCTTCTTCTGGATATTTGCTATCTTTTGTGGTCTATCAACAACACACATACCCTATAAATGAGTACCACTAATTTATTTTAAAAAACCAATCAACATGCAATTCTTTTAGTATGAAAATAAAGACCACCAATGGCCATGATTTTTAGCGAGGCGTTTATACAATACAAATAAAAACATTACCATAAAAAAATAAAGATAAGGAAGAAAATCTTATTAAAGTATATATTATTTCAAAATTTTACCATCTTCATTCTATATTTGTACATTCTATCATCAGGTATGTTTCCCATTCATTTCTAAGAACATCTATGTCTTCTTGTGAATATGACTATTTTTGGCAATCATGATAGTAACAAAAAAATATAAATACAAAAATGATTAATAATTTTTTTAAATTAAATAGAAATTATCATTGAAAATATCACTTTAGGGATGCTAGTTTGTTCAGGCAATATGATCTCTTTCATAAATTTACAAACATAATAACCAAATTCTTTATCATTTCTATGTTTTAGGCATTGCAGAAAGATTGAGATAAATAAATAATTTTTTATATTTGTTGGAGAGTTAAATATTATTATATATAACTTGATTTGTATCCATTCGTAGCACTCATCAGGTTTTCTGTCCTTTTCCCTCGGCCTCATTCCATGAGGGAGATAATATTCACGCACTTCCCTATCATAACAGAATCCTCATTAAAATATAATATAAATTATATAACTGGATGTTTTGTTATAAAATATTGGATATAGTTTATTACCAATTGAAAAATCCCATCATTTGTGGTCAATTTTTGGATATCCATGCATTGAATCCAGAAAATAATTTTTTGGAGTATCCAAATTGACCACAATGAGCATCCAATGTTGGATAAGAACACAAAAACGAATAAATAATGAATGAAATTAAAATATATTTTAAATGATTAAATTTTAGAGTTTTACCCCTGTATCGTTGGTATTAAATAGATTCGTTCATCCGTAATTTTTTTGTTGAACGGTTTGAGCAGTCCTTCCACTATTTCACTATGTTTCATGGAAGTTATTTATTCTTGTTCCTTAGAGGTTACATGAAGACTAATGAGTCAAAATATTTGTTCATGGGGAAATCCCTTCAATTGTTTTTCATATATACAAATACAAAAAATATGAAATTTATTTAGTCATAAATATCATTGTATGTCATCTATTGGGAAATCAAATCATGAAAACTTACCTCATGTAATCATTTACAATTGTGCCACCTAACCAATCATCGTCAGGGACTTCAGTTGCACTCTATACACATATGATGTTAGGATCCTCCCCTCCATACATATTTTATTCAAAATAAATTATGTTATTACCACAATCTTTCAACATCGTATCCACATGATCCTTCAATGATTATAAATGTGGATATAGAACGAGCGTTAAGGTGATTTGGGTGGATCATTTTGTTCTGTTGGTTGATCCTTGAGATGGTTTTAAACTAGTCTTTCATTACACCACTTCCCTTTTTCCGTTTATAATAACATGCATCAGTTTAGACCTTTTTCCATTAAAATTTTAACGTTTTTCTTGAAAATTAAATTGTAAATTAATACCTCATTGTCAATAGGTTCTTTTACATGATGTGACGACAATGCGATGAATGCTCTTAGAACCTTTTTGTCCATTCTAATATATGAATCGTCAATTGGAATAGGTACCTCAGTGCCCAGATCTAGGGCTATAGTAATTGACACTCTCACATGATCTATCAGAATTGGTATTTTTTGTAGCATGTCATTTTGGATATTGAACAATGTATCCCTCACTACAAGTCAATGGGTGGATGTTGATATATATAAATCCCAGTCATTTTCACCCTATAGAATATCAATGCATGAAATGTATTAGTTTCTAGTTTCTAACTGATTTACATTACACAAAAACAATTATTATAAAATTTAATACATTAGTTAAGAATTATTTTTTGGGGAATAGATCACCTCAAAACCAGTGGGGGTGGGGTGGGATCTTCATGCATTGGTTTTTCATGAGTTTTTATTCTCTTTCCTCACCACAATAAAACTTTCTATCAACTATATTTTGTATTTTATGTCTTCTTGAAACATATCCAATGTTTCTATCATCATTTAATTTTCCTCTTTTTGATCCTCAACTTGTTTTTGTCTCAAAATATGTTCAGGGTGTCACCCCAAAACCCACACCTCTAACGCGACCATACTTTTCTTGCTACATCAAGGACACTGAATGTATGACTGCATCTGGTGTGGGTGTTGTTGATTCTTGTGACTATGTTAGATATAAAATATATGAAAATATGTAATCATTATTACATAATAGTGATTTAATGAAAACAAATTTTTATTATGTCATACTTACACATTTTTTCCATTCTTTTTGTGTGTTTTCATCTATTAGTTTTCCTTCATTAGTTACACGCTACTCCTTCCATATCACATGGCGTGGGATGGAAGTGGCTGTAAATTTGGACTCTTCAAGATGCATATAAACAAAAGAACATATTTGTTGTGTTTTTTTATTTCACATAAAAATATAATGGAAGATTTAAAATACGTACCAAAATTTTTCCATGTGATGCCTACCCTGTCATTGATTTACGGTAGGGGTATTCTAGTTTTGATGCCCATTGTTTATTTTTAGCACTCAGTTTTTGTTTCATGAATAAAACACTACTAATAAAATTGATTAATACATATACTTTCAAACAACTTATTACAAAAAAAATGTGCCTAGAATGTTTTCTTCGCACGATGGATAGTGAACACATCCCATGATGCTTGTCTTATTAGGTGTGCATATATAAGAGGTGCGTGCAGTTTAATTTTTCCTTCAACATTTTAAGATGATAGTTTCTTAAAAGTGTGTCAAAAATTCAGTGAATCCTTCCAGTAACCCTTAAGACAAAATATTTGTGCGAGTAATCTACTATAAATTCACTCTACATGAGATGATTATGTGCAAGTCAATGCTTCATTATTTATTTTTTTGTAAATTAAAAAAATGATATCATAATTTTACTGTAATATCTCCATACATATTTGTCTTAATCTCAACCAAAACATAGTGCCATGAAGTTACATCAATATTTACTCATTTTAAAGTGACGATTCCAATGGAACTATTGTACATGGCCTTGTTGTGGTTAACATGATGGCCCCCGTTATTCAATCTAATCTCATATTAGATGCCTTTCTCTTTATCCTTAATGATTTTTTCTAATACTGTCAAACTACGATGATCCTATTTTTTTCTGCATCATTGGTGTTTTTTTAAATTTAATTTCCTCAAATCCATCATCATCAATATGTTCCTCTGTATGTGGATGGATAGCATCAACATGTGCAGTTGGTGGTTGTACCTCTACACTGGGAGCAACAATAGATTAAGAAACCTATTTTATGTCTACATTGCGAGCAACAGTAGGGAGAGAAACCTATTGTTCATGGGGATTGGGAGAATCATCACATGAAGAAGTCATTATATACAAAAGATGTTAAATTTTTAATTTAGATAACATAAAAGTAGCAATGGAAAAATTTTAACATTAGGAAATATGTTGAGAAACCTGTTGTTTGTCTGCTCTACAAGCATCAGTAGGTTCAGAAATGTATTGTACCTGGGGATTGGGAGTGTCATCACATGAAATATTCATTATCTGAAAAATTGGTTTAACATTTTATTTAGATAAATAATCAGTAATAGATAGATATTAACATAAGGCAACAGGTTGAGAAACTTGTTGTCCGTCTACAATGCGAGCAACAACAGGTTGAGAAACATGTTGTACGTGGGGATTGGGAGCATCATCACTTGCAGAAGTCATTATCTGCAAAAGTGGGATAATATTTAATTTAGACCACATAAATGTAGTAGTTTATAGATATTAACATAATGTAACATGATGTATATTAGAAAAAGTATAACCTGATTATTGAACTCTTTTTTTAAAGGTTGAAGCGATTTGACCCCTTTATAGACTATCCAAATCCCTTCATTATAGTCTCCTTTGACATAATATACCTCATCTACACTGAGACCAACGTAAAATGATTTTGACGCCCCAATTATAGGTTCATCCTCTATTGAATTATCATCTGAATATTCAGTGGTTTTGGTCGATAACAGAATAATTGAACAGTTTTGGTTTGCAGGATCTAGAACATGAAATACTTGTACTCTCTATGATGCCATTATAAACCATTCCTCTGGGTACACTTCCTTATTGAAATCAACTTTCTCAAATCCCAAATCATCTACTCTAACAATACTTCTATTATCAACCGATTTCAATTAAAAAATCAGCACTCACAATGTCATCTAATCCAACTCCTGTATTTTTTTATGATTCCAAAATATAACATATTCGTGTAAACTGGATTTCTATCCTTAACACCAGAAACATGCATCGCTTCATCCATAAGTGTAACTCCACTATTCTATCTATTATTATCTTCTTCATGTTCATTAGTATATAATGTATAACCATTAATTACATAATCATTGTAATATAATACATACACACTTGTTCCTCCAGATAACCATCGAAGTCATTCTGAAATTGAGTTTGGATTTTTATTTGAATCATTAAAAATATAGTCCTAAAACCATCCGATAAACTATTGATTTAGTTTATTGAGTATTGATTTTTCATCCCTTAATGGATTTGAATTCCTAATAATTTCTTTTTGGGTTTCATCATATGGTTCAACGTGAAAAATGTTATGAATAAACGTAGAGTTGGGCCTGCTCCCAATCTTTAATATTGATTGTGACAACCCCTTTTCCCAAAATTCATTCACCCACAAGTCTTCGAGTGTGACAATATTTTGTTAGACCAATTATTTTCACACCGAACTGGTATTTGGTAAAGAATTCAATGGATTCCTTAACAATATATCACTCTACAATACAACCCTCTAGCCGACATTGATTTTTGACACGCCCTTTCAAAGTCTTCATATATTGTTCAATAGGGTACATCCATCTATAGTGAAAAACATCGCATATCCAACCCTATCTCACAAATTAAACCATCAAATAAACCATCATATCAAAGAATTTCAGCGGGAAAAACATTTCCAATTCATATAATATGATGAAAATTTATCTTTCCATAGTCATCAATTTAACTGGGTCTATAAAATTGCTACGTATAGTTTTGATGAATAAACTGAGTTTTATGATATTATGAAGGAAATTCCTGGAAAAAAATCCATGTCAATCTATAGGAATTAGATATTGAATCAAAACACATAAGTCCTTTGATTTTAGACACTTTAACTTTAAATCATGCATTGAAATGATTTTATTGTTATTCGATGAATACCCCTATGGAAACATTAAGTCATTCCAGAATTTGTAAAACTGATATCTCTCATACCTGGAAAAAGTATAATAAGCAGGAGGAATAAATGTTCATTTTTACCCTTCACTGGTGCCATCTCTTCTTGTATTCCCATGTCAACCATGTCCGACCCAGAATTAATTCCATCCTTTGTTTTTTTTGGTGCATTTATAAAAGTGTCAATGACCCTATCACATAAAATTATTCCAACATGAAAAACATCATGAAAATGTATGACATACAGACAATTCTAGTATGGTAATTCATAATAAACTAATTTCATTTTCCAACCAGTTTTCATAAGGTTTTTCGTAAACAGTTTACCAAATGAAATGCCCACATCTTTAACATTCTCAAATAGTTGATCACCTGTTAGTGGAGATAGTGGTGTATGTTCTTCTGAACTTCCATCAAAAGATGTCTTCCAAGATCAGTACTTATGACATTGGGATAGAAATTTGAAATGTCCTAGAAGCATAGTTTTTTATGAATATTTCATCCTAATTGATTGTGTACCTTGTTCGCAGGTGGGACACCCAAGATTTCCTTTAATTATATATCTTGAAAATTTTCAATAAGACTAAAATTCATTTATAGTCCCCGTACAACATGGATCTCAATGTGAAATCTTTTTTTGTAATCATCATACATCGTAACACAGAAATCCCACAATAATTTCAAATCCTTAATAAATGGATCCAAATAAACACCAATATCATTACCCGATTGTTTGGGTCATTATATAATCATAGATAACATGATGTGTTTTTGTTTCATGTATAACCATGATGGGAAGTTATAATTTACCAACATAACTGGACATGTACTATGAGTGACTCTTTGAAAACCAATAGGATTCACTCCATCTGTAGAAAATGCAAGACGAATATTTCTCGGCTCATTTCCAAAGTCAAGATACTCATGATTAATTATATTCCACTGAGGGGAGTCCACTAGATGTTATAGTTTTCTATATTTATTTCTTCTGTCTACATTACATGTCAGTTTCCCTATAGTCTCCTCACTTCCATATTAGCGCCTAAACCCTGAAATTAATGGAAATAAATGTACAACTTTTATAGGACTAGATTCATCTTTAATTTAATGATAAGAACCAAACTTTGGGAATTATCTAAGTGATTTGTGGTCCTTGGGAAACATTATACAGTCATTCGGGTAGGAGTGTATTCTTTTATAGATCATACAATACATGAATATAATTATTTTGACATCATATGTTCAGATCAGGAGATCATTATCCTTTGGGATAATGTCATTCAATAGAGCAAGTAATTCCATATAACTGGAATCACTCCATCTGTTGCCGACATTCAAATTATACAACTTCCGTATGACTGACAATGCGATATATTTAGTGAAACCATCATAAAATGGAGACTTGATATAACTCTTTAACTACTCAAACTATTTTGGGAAATCAAATAGTTCATCTTCAACCATAATTTTCATTTAATTAATAAGATCTTCATCATCATTCACATCAATAATCACATCCTCGATACAGTCTTCTCCATTTTCCATGCTTTTAATCATATCAAATGATCCATAAAATGCGATGTTATCCCATTCACTAGCTACATTTGATTTTTCCCAGTGTTTATTCCAACATTTATAACATTGATCTATTCCATGACATGTCAAGTGTTCTTCCAACTCCTCTAGACTAAATTGTCTTGAATTACAATAGTGTAAATGTAGATAAAGGATTTGAGAAGGACCATATAAATGATCTTTTGAAAACATTATGACCTCTTTTACTCCATCATCATAATCTTTTGTCAGATAATTGGCATCCATTCATTCTTTATGTGTATCCATTCTATTTGATTTAGTGGTATTAATATTTAACAAAACCAACACACAAAACGTTGATACAAAAATTAACCATGTCAAAAGAAGTTATAGAATTTAAATCTCCATTGAAATATATTGATAAAATTATAGTTGAAATCAAATTAAAAAACCAATAATTTACACAAACTCCTTCTAAAATAAACTATTTAGTTCCACAAATTCTTTCTCAAAACCCAAATTCTTTTTTTAAACCATTTTAATGAAATTTAAATCCAAAAAAGGTTATATTGAACACATAAAATTCTTTAATAAACTTTTCAAAAAACTTGTATCATTTTAAAATTGAACCCCTAACAAAATCACTAGATGTTGTTGTCACCTTCCACTATCTATCCGATCCGAATCATTGATGGCCGTACAACTTATATGTCCTATAAAACCCCCTATCTAGCTCTGATCACTATTATTTAGTGTTCCTCCCATCAATAATATGGATTTTCCACCCACCAATTAAGCATAAGTGGGATGTAATCAATTTAATTGTTTTATTCTCTATATAGAGTCACTGATCATGGAACAAAATGTCATGGGATATACCGTAGGTACTAGTGTGTGACGATCCGAAATGGGACTATAACTACACGGAACAACATCTAATATATTTTTCATCCAATAATAACATGATCCAACCAATTAAACCTTACTAAACTCATCATAATGGAACCTACCCCCTAGCAATGTCTTAAGGAAAACTAGGGGGACCATAGAAGTGTGTATACCAACCATGGTAGCATGAATCAAGACCTCCCACCTAGACACCACAGTTACGATAAAAAATAATCATACAGGTGAGAAAGAAATAAATATAATTTCCAAAAAAATGTCTCACACCATACCTCCAACACCATCACATATAACATCCCCTTTTCATATCATACATCTGTCATATAAATAGTCAATAACCCATAATTAGTGAAACATGTATTGGGGAAATCATTGAGGGTCACATGAGAAATAAACCATTTACTATTTAATGTGAGAAATTAGTCTTCACATGAAAAGAAACATAGCACGTAGAGTCTCACTCCACTTCTTCAATGTCTCATAATTTCAATGAGTTTCGAAGACCTTGAAAAAAAATAATTTTTTCTTCCCAAAACATTCTCCAAGAACATGGAAAATTCCTTTGAGAAACCAAAAAAGGAATAAGACCTAAATTTACTGTAAAAACAATTAAATATCCATGTGAACCTTTTCAAATATGTTTATCTTGAGAATTAATCTAATTTCAAAATAGTACATGAAATTCTTATGAAAACCCCCTTATGTCAAGCCAAAAATTGAAGAAATAAATTTATAATTTCACCCAAGAACCCATACATTACAATACACTAATTCAAAATAAATTTATAAAGTAGACACATTCCATGAATTATAAATTAAGGAAGAGAAAAGAAACACCTACTTTAAAACGAATGGTACCCAATACACAACATGTCACCTTCCATGAAAAACACTCAAAAAAACTAAATCCCTAAATCCTCCTGAAAAATGAATTTCAGTTCCTAGGAGAAGGAGAAACTTATGAGAAATAGAGAAGATAACAGGGTTGGGGGAGATAAATTAGAAACAGTTGAAAAAATTCTTAAAATAGAAAAATAATTTTTTTTTCTTAAATAATTTAAAAAAATTACATAACACGAACTTAAGAAATCATAGAAGATTGTAATTATTATTTTCCTAAATAAATCATATCATAATAACATATAAATTGTGACTAACATATCACTACAAGGAAAATAATCCTAATTCGATAAATATTAGTGAAAATATAAACCTTTTCACAATAATATTTTAAAACATTGCAGTGAAAATTTTATTAAATTTTTTTTGAAGGTAAATATATTACTATTGAAAAAAATATTATAAATATTTCTTAATAAAAAGTTACTAAATAGACCTGATGTTTTTAAAAATGAGACGTAAAAATACTTTATTTTTTTTACTTTTAATAGAATCCTTATTAACTCAAACTTCAAAAGGACATAATGTATTCCTGAGGAAAGGACTCTATAATGTGGTGAATATGGACCCCTAAGTCATGGTGTTGGAGGTGTGTGAGGCAATCAGTTTGTTTGGGGAAAGATCTATGACCTACTAGGTTATGAGTAGTGTGGTTATGAAATCCATGTTTGGAAATTCATTGTGGGTTTTATCTCATCATGATAGTTTTTAATTTGAGTAATGATTAGTGGTGGATCATGAAAATCCTATAAATTTTTTGGTCACTAAGAAGACCATGTGAGAATGTTGATAGTAAAATTGTAAGGGTCATTTCCGGGTAAGTGGATGGATCCCTGAGTTATTCCATTGGGATCAGTGATGTGATAATATATGGGAGTTTTTGGAAATTATTGTGAGTTTCAATATTCAGTAGACAATGAGATATATTCATTGTTATGTTTTGGTAGTGGTGGAATTTCTTAGAGCACATTGGGAGTGGTGTGTAGGTGAACCTAACCCGTAGGTAGAGGTGGTTGGTTTTGTGTGTTCACATAAGTGGCTGTGTTTCCCTCATTGATGATAGATACTCATGTACAAATATCAATTATAGGAGATCAAGAATGAATCAATGATGTCACCCTGTAGAGTAGGGCTTGGGTTGTTACAGGAACTTGGTGATGGTAGTTTGTATGATTTTTCACAAAGTTCATGGGTTAAATCATTTGAAATTTTTTAATTATGTTTTATTTAGACATCTGCACCTGGGAAATTAAGAAAACTTGGTATTATTTAGATATTATTTGTGAATTATATACTATGAATTATTGATTGGATTGAAAAGGTATTGAGAAGGAAGATGGTGCCCAACAATTGATTTTTTTTAATTGTGGGCGTATTCAAGAATAATATTGGAATTAAGAGTCTGATGTGTAGGCTCAGTGGCCCAAGATGGTTGAGCAAGAACTATAGAGACAATTCTCAGGAATGATAAGTCCTTATTAGGGGATATTGTAATGGACTCATACTTTCTATGTGTGTTATTACTCATTATCATTCTTTATTTTAATTGATTTTAGTTATTATCTTATAGGGTGACATCATTCCAATAGATATGTAGGCCAATACGCATTTGGTTATTTGCCAACCCATGGTGATCTAGAATCGGCTTCCGGACTTCTACCGAGCCATCTTGGATGAGAGGCCATGTCTAATCGTGTTAGTTTGTTACATATATATTCACTTGAATACTTTTGGGAATGAACATTTTCATCACCATATGAATCTCATTATTTTCTAAAACCAGAGGCTCACGCTTAATCTACTAAATGGTGTGATAGTCTTTATTATAGATATTAATTGTTAATGTCAAAATTTCATATCTCATACAGAAAAAACATTTTATTTAGAATATCTCATAATTATAATTTTACTAAAAAAGATGACAACATGACTTTCTCCATCATAGTGTGTTCACATGGACTCCTACTATACTTAATCATTCATACTGATATTTACTACATGGAATGAAAAAAACAATGTAGGTAGAACCATTAGGGTCTTCCTAATACACTTCATGAAATGTATAAACTCCCCATGTCATGAATAACTCTTACACATTCCCCAATTAGTGTGGCCATTATTACCATTACATGAAAAACTCTTATATATAAATGTAATTATCTGTATTCCCATTAAAAATTTCAAGAATATTTATATTCCCTCTCCTATAGTGGATAGGCTCTGCCTTTTACAATACATTTTAGAAAAATTATAACTTCCAGCTCATTCTCCACTAATTTTACAAAATTCAAAATTTGAGTTTCAAGCTTAAGAAAAATCTTAAAATGTTATTGAATCCTAAAATATTTTTATGGAGTAATCTTAACACATAGAATTATTCCATCAAAAAATATATTCAATTGTGTCACAATTTAATATAGGGAATAAATTATTTGGCTAATTACACCACTACAATACATTTCACCTACTTAAATTCATAAGGTTCAAAAAATAACAATATTTAAATTCTACTATTATGAAAACCCAAATTTCGTTGAAGATTTTTAAATCAATAAATTCAAAATATGGTATAGGAAAATTTAATTTTACCAAATATAACTAGTGCGCAAACAAGGACCACCAACCGCCGTGATTTTAAGTGGGGAGTTTATCCCATACAATTCACAAATCACTATCAATATCAAACAGTAATATGTGAACCCAACGAGAAAAAGGAAAAAACTAATAGCAATGTTGTGGTTAAGAAAATGGCGAGGTTTCATTCATGGTATAAGAGAGACATGGTTGAGGAGAGGAAGCATAGAGGAGAGGCAATGGTGGAGGAGAGCCATGGCGAAGGAGAGGCATGATGGAGGAGAGCTACTGGTGGAGGAGAGGTGTGTCGAATGAGAACTGCGGGCTGAAGCTCGGTTCACGGTGGCCAAGGAGTCAGTGGATGAGGATGAGGAGGAGGCCGGAGAGGAGGGAGGAAAGGAGGAGAGGAGGGAGGAGAGGAGGTGGTAGTAGCAGCGGTGGTGGCGGATGCAACATGGATCCTTTTCCAGAAGAGATTGAGGGGTATGTGGAAGGATGGGAAAGTTAGGATTTACTTACAAAACCCAGTGACACTTTTTTCTGTTCTAGATAAAAAAGGTTTGATAAAAGTATGTTTTATCAGTGCTAAAATAGAAAGCAGTAATAAAACATGCCTTTATCAGTGCTAAGATGGGTCTGATAAAAGTATCTTTTTTATCAGTGCTACAATTGAAAGTGCTGAGAAAACATGCCTTTATGAGTGCTTTTTTAAGCATTGATAAAGGCCAGTCATTATTAGCTCTAAAAAAGCACTGATAAATGGATTTTTTATCAGCACTTTTTAATTAGAAATGATAAAACATACCATTTATTCATAATTATAAAATTATAACCAATATATTTATAAAATTTATAATTTTATAAATAGATAATTAATATATTTAAAATAAATCAACAATTTAAATTATAATTATATACATTTATGTTTTTGTTTTTGATTGTGTATAGATTATAATTAAACATATATAAATGTAAATTGATATATTATTTTTAATTTTAATCTCATAAGTATTTAAATATATATATTTATATATGTTTATGTCTATATATATATTCATTAAAGACATTTATTTATAAATAAATTTATTCAAAATGCATTCAATAATATATATATTTATCATTTAAAAAATATTTCATAATTTTATAGTTATTTAAACAAATTTATATTTAATTAGTTAGTATATAATTATAATTAAATATAATATATTTAAAAATTAAATTTTTATATATAACTAAATATTTATATTTTTAAATATAATAAATACATTTATTGTTTATTTAAAAATATTTATTGTAATTTTGAGTACTTTTTAGAAGATAAAGCTTTACGTATGTAGGAAATGAATGAATAATCCAAGTATATATAGTACTATAGTATATATGGTGAACATTGAACATATATTCATGAGAACAATGTACGCATCAATTGACATATTCATTTGGAAACATAAATTTATTTAAATATATATATTAAAAAGTATTTATATATAATATTATAAACATATAGTATAATAAAAATATAATAAAGATAAACTAACATAAATAATAATAATATACATAAATAAAATATAAACATAAATAAAACATAAACATAATAAATATAATAAACACATATTTTTTATTTAATGTATACATATAAACATTATTTTTGAATATATTTATAATATTTTTATATAAAATAATAATATTTTCTATTAAAAACTTTTTTCATCACTAATATTATCATTTATAAAGGGTATATTTATCAATGATTTTTTCTAGAACTAATAAAGGTCATACTGTTATAAGTACATTCTGATTATTGCTGATAAAACCTGAGTACTTCTCTTTTCTGTATTTGTGGTAGCGGGGTGTGTAAAGGGGATGTCAATGGACTTAGACCAAGGTGATTGGCCATATATCTACCTGAAATGAATGGTATCTATCTGACAAGGTTGACATGACTGAAGGGTGTCACATGATCTAACAGACTTGTTTTGGAATATTTTCAAGATCCAGTTAACATGTCCAATGGTCATCCCAAGAACTAGGATGACATCTCAGGGTTCATTGATAAAAGATATTTAATATATAGAAAAGAAAATCATTAAAACATGAAATGAATTATTTCATGTTAAAATAAAGATGGACCTTATAAAGAAAATACACATAAGGATTATAAAATACATCAAACATCAAATCCTTTATACCCATGATTATTATAATTGTAAATCCATCATAAAAAAATTATCTTTAACATAATAAAAACATAGAATATATGTACATACTAAATTATGACTCCAACAAAAAATAAAAACACCTAAAGTGTTATATATATTATTATTGTACACTTCTATTAATATCCTAGCATCTAAAATTAATTAAACATTTCATCTGATACCAACTATAAGGACCTAACCTTAAAAATTACAAAATATTCATTTTTAAGTTAATAAATCCTTCTATTAAATTTGGGAATCTTTATGATTTAGAGTTTTAGAGGATTAGGACACAAACCTTATATAAATAACCATCACATCACAAATAGGAAACTTCCACTCAATATCAAATTTTTACATAAAACGAATTTTTTAATTTATATCATGTTTTTCTTTTCCTGAACCATTTTCACAATTTTCATTTTGACATTATCCTTGATCCTACTATCCTTAAAACATCATGAATATTTTAAAAAAAATGGATGATCACAACACTCTCAGTATGTGACATAAAAGTGGAATGGAGTCGTTAGTCCATCGATAGTCATAAAAATATTCCTTTTCAAAATACATTTTGGGATCCAAATAAAACTTTATTACCCAATAAATCAATATCTATAAACAAATATATTCATAAAAAAATCATAATAAATATTAAGGGAAAAATAAAATGTAGACTAGTTTCTTTGAAATCATAAAAAATTCCAGAATACTTTTTCACAAAGTTATAGTTCTCACACATAATAAGTATAAAATACATTTATTTGATCCTAAGATCCTTTTATTTCCTTGAGTGATCAAAATATATTCATAAAACCATATAAATAATAAATAAATCATTTATGTAACTTGAGGAATTACTTTTATATCCCTCTTTAAAATGGAGTAACCTTCGCAGTTACAAATGGAATAACCCTCATGGTTACACATGGAATAACCATCATAATTACACTTGAAATAACCTTCATAGTTTATTTAAAAATATTAATCTTACCCAATTATTTGGAGGGATATCACATACACAATTTTCCACGTGTTTTAAAATGAAACTACCATTCATCATAAAAAATTCCTAAGATTCATAACATAATCATAACACATAAAAGATTATATTTTAAAAAATATTCTTTGCACTGATAATAAAACATTTACAGGTATTGAAATATATGTTCCTTTTCAAGACCATTTCTATAAACAATTTTAACATAGGGAATGAGTCCTTTTCTTTGAAGAAAACATGGAATCATATAATAGAATTTAAATAATTGTTACAATAGTGGTAAACATATTTTGTTTCCATATACCTTAAAATATAACATTTCTTTTTTCCTTTTTATCAATAAAGTAAAAAATTTCCATATATAATATGTAAAATTATATATAAAAATGCCTAAATAATTCATTTATTCACATATTAATACCTCAATAAATTAACTTAAAAAATATTGACATGGAATAAAAAGGGTATTTTAAGGGAAAAATTAAAAGAAGATTTATTTAAAAGAAAGCCCCTAACCTCGAGTATGACATGTCATGTGAATTATTTATATTCATTTATTATAAAAACAATTTAATTATTGACTTTCTCAATAACCTTTTTAGGTTAATTATTCCTTTTACCATTTTATAATAAACTACATAATCAATTAATTTCACGTCAAACATTTAATGATATTCAGCTCATTTTTTCAAAGACAATTCGGTATGTTTACTATAGTAAAGGAGAAAATTATTACATATTATCCAAAATAATAATCTTGTAATAATTTTTATTTTTTATATATAAATAATACTTTTAAAACTAATCATAGAATATGGTTATGAATAATAAACTGCATTACAATCATGGACATGGTAGGTCGTACATATGCATTAGTAGCATTTCCATTTATCAATGATAATAATGGAAACAAGGTAAGTATTATATTATCCTTAAATATTTATAATTATATCATAAATACTATATTTTTTTAAATGTACTTATATATGTCATCCAGGTTATATGGTGATGAAAAACAAATCATATCATCGAGGTGGTAGTCCATATGTAAGCACAGACGACATTATTATTTTTCAATGAATGGAAAGGAAAGAACATAAATATTATATTATATTTTTATACTGATAATGTTTTCATGAATTTCATATATATACATTAAATATATCATTATATATATCCTTAATATGATGTGATGGAAAATTAAATACATCAGTTAGCACGATTGTAGTTTCCGTACACATGAACGTTGGATTCATTTACCATTACATAGAAGAGGAGATGAATATATGTTATGAAATTAAAATAATATCATATAAAAATATTTAATATAATTTTTTTATTATTTCATTATTATTTAATAATATATTAATAATTTATAAATGAAACAAAGTGAAAAGGCTTAGTTATGAACTATACCTTTTCTTCAGACAATTTATTAGGGTTTACACCGAAATCTTTTCTAAGATGGTTTTCTATTGAAAATTTTTTATAAAGGATGTGGTTATGTATTTAAGTAATTTATATTAGTAGTTATGTTCTAAAAAAATAGTTTTTTAAGTTTTAATAAAAGAGAATAAAATGTTCCCTTTTATAAGAGATGACAGGATCACTCTTGAAATTTTAAAATTATTAAAATAATAAAAATCAATTTTCATATTCAAATGGATCCAAATTAATAATATTTGGATATAATATGATTTTTATTAATAATAATTAGATATAATAAATATTATACAAATTTTGGTGATATTTTCACCCATATCATTTTGTTTTAACCCTTTATTAAAATTACTACTCTATTTAATATTTTAATCTTTAGGGGCCAAGAATGATACTATAAAAGTAAAATTGGACCATAAACAGATCATGGTTGATATTTTCAACCCTATCAGAATCCCATGAATTAAAATATTTTTTTGAGTTTTAAATATTTAAATAAAATATTATTTATTATAAAAGAACAATAATGTCAATTTTGTGACTATTCGTTTCATTTCACTTTTAAAACTACAAAAACACAACAGAATTAAAATATAAGTAATCAAAAAATGTATAAAATGGATTTTTTTGATAAAAATCATGTTAAAAAAATTAATTCAAATAATATGAAATTTACAATTTTTAAAATCATTTATTTTATTTTTCGATTAATTGAAATAATATTTTGTTAGTGTTGTGTAGGAATTTAAGGTAGTTAATTCATTAAAAAAATTATAAATAATTGAACATGATAAATAAAAATATTTTATATTTAAAATTAATATTTATAATTAAACATACCTTATTTTTATCCATTTGTTAAAAATTAAAAGATAATAAAACCAAGAGAATCACATTTTTACTTTTCTTTTCATAAAATATTATAAGGGAACTAATCATGTTTGTATGGAAAAGGTTCATATATTTTAATTATATATGATAATTATTGAAATATAATCATCTAATAAAATTAATTAAAGTTTTAGGGTTATTTTCTTGTCATTATCACATTATTTTTTCCCTTAATTTACCTATTTTACCTTTCCCGTGGTAACAAAATTTACTATTATTAGTATTCATAATGACTAAAAATAAAAGAAAAATATTATCAAATTTTAACCTCTTGATTTGAAATATAGAATCTATTTTCATGATTTGAAATAAATAAGGGCACAATTTATTATAAAATTAAACCCAGGGAACATGACAAAAAATAGTTTTTTAGAAAAATTCCCTTTTATTCACAAAATTGTTTTTTACTAAATTCAGGTATAAAATTAATTTCAAAGACAGTAATTGGATTATATTTCTTCAAAACAAGTTAATTAAATATTAAAACAAATAAAAAATGTAATTTTAAATTTTAAATTCTTTAAAAGAAAATACAATTTTTATTAAAATTCGAGTTTTTTTCACCGTTCATTGAAAAAAAATATTTTTCAATAAAATTTCATAATTCCAACATATAATAATTTTCATTTTCTAATTTCAACATTTTATTAAATTTTATAGATTAATTTTTTAATGTTTCCGAAATTAATTCAATGTCCACCAAAAAATACATAAATAATGTTTTTTGATAAAACTCATTTTTAGTAAATAATACGTTTTTCTAAAAATCAGTTCTTATATACTAAAAATTAATGACTAAATTTTTATTTATTTGGAGAATAATACATAAATATCCCAATGTGTTTGATCCTATTCATTCTTTCCAATTCAATGAAAAGTTTATAATGATAATATTTAAATAATAATATTTCATGGTTCATTTAAGCTTGGTTTGTGTGTCATACATGTTATCTAAAACAATGCCCTAAATTTATAGTCTAGTGGTGTTTCAAAAATATTTACAGGGGGACCATTTTCACATATACTTTATAATTATATTAAAATAAGAATTGTCTTGTCTTGATAATATTTATTTAGTAAGGATTAATTTAGTATTCTCTTTAGTTTCACAGTTGCGATGATGAATAAAAAGTAGAATTACATTAGAGATATCCACATATTCTCTAAAAATATTGGAACATCACCATTAGAACTCTAGGTTCTATAATGGAGGAACCAAATTCCTTGCATCATTCCCTATTGTTCACAATAAGAATCATTTCAGTCTTGAAAGAATCATTTTCATATTCTCTCAATCAAAAGAGGGATGAGGAGGATTTTCTCTCTTTATTGTGAACAGTATTGAGAGAATATCTTGGTAGTGAGAAAATTTTATATTGAGGAAATTCTATTCACAATAATTTAAATCATCCTAGGAAATGATATTAAATGAAATATAAAGTTTGATTTAATATTTAATAATTGTAGTAAGACATTTCATAAAATATTATCTATAATATATTCCCCATGTAAAATAATAATAATATTATTATTATATTCCTTAACATGTGTTAAATCATGAATATTAAAATATCATTTCTTAATTAAATAAATTAATATTATTTAAGTGGTATTAAATACAATATATCATTTTTTATTAGGCCTTTAACTTAACTCTTCAATCATCCTTTACATTTATCGATCCACGAATAAAAAATTTATTTAAATAAATAAAAATCATTACATTATTTTTTTAATAAATAAATAAATACCATATTCATTAACCCATGAATAAATATTTATTAATATTCATCTCACATATATTCTAAACTTGAATAAATCATGATTTAATTTATATGATCCACTAAAATTTAATATTTATATTATTTTAAGATTAGAGTAATAATTAATATTAATATTTAATTCGAATAGAATCTACATGATATTATGGATAGAATTAGTGGGTAACCTGTTGGGCCTCATTCATATTGTAATTAACTGAACCTACCAAAATTTCATGATTAGTGTAAAGAAATGCATCAAGGCACTCATAGAGAATAAAGTTAATGTCACAATTATAATAACCTCATATAAATTATTATCATATAATATAATACCATTGTCTCAGTATCTCATATAGAAGGTTTCATACGTGTGTCATCAATATATATACTTGATTATCTTTCTTTTATTTCCAAGAATGAAATAATCGATAACTTGGCTAGGCAATGGTATTAATTAGATAGTTCAATTTCAATAAAAGGGCCAAATATATCATATTACATTAATTTGAGAAGTAAAAATCCTTTATCGACTTAAACAATTAATCTGATGTCACTTATAACACACTCAATGTATCTTACTTCACCATGGTAATATGTCATCATAATTTTCAATAATACATCAAAATAAATGATTCATGACATTAACTAATACAAATCTCTAGTTTAAGGAATAATAAAAAATTCATAGATTCAAATATCAAATGACTCATATAACATGTGGAATTCAAATTGGAGGTTCTATCCTCATAACCTCTCTTCTTGGATATTTCCAATTGTGAAACTTTATGAGAATAAGCCTCATCCTCTTACAATCATTGAACCCCTGGTATTAAAAAATTTCTTTGATCATACTAGATAGATTCCTTTTAGACCTAGGGAATGTATTTAATAATATTTTCATATAATTTCAATGTTCTCATTATTATAGGGACATTTTATATCCTATTGATGTGATAGAAACTCTTAGTAAATTATCACATTAATTTTACAGTAAAGAGTACTCATAATGTGATAAGATGTTAATCAATGTTAATATTATTGATATGTAAAATATAATATTAATTGGTTCTAGGGAACCAAATCCAACACTCATTGATAATACAAATTCAACTTGTTGTCATGAACAAAGATGAACATTCTTGTTAAATGCTTGTGCAATGTGATTTTTATGGACTTCAAGGTTATGTAATATTTGTAATATCATATCATAGAGTTACTCAAATTATTTGAGATAAATTTTATCTCATTCATATTCATTAAAATGATTATAAATTACTATAAATATTTAGGATCACTAAAAATTGATGGGAAAGAATTACTTTTTCTTTTATACAAGCGAATATGGAGTTCCCTATATGTCAGTGCATTTCACTATATAATAAGCCAAAAATGTATTCAAGAGTTTAAAAAGACAATACTTCTTTTCCTTATAGAACATTTATAAATTATTTTTGAAAGATAATTTTTTAATTCCTTTATATATAAATTTTCTATTTTATGGTAGTGAGAGAAATGATTGTAAAAAATATCACACTCTAGGTATTGATTCTTTATCTCGTAGCCACAAAATTGGGTGTCGTTATCTATCAAAATTCTATGAGAGAAGATGATTTTGGTAATGATGTTAGATTTTATGAATTTGATCACAACCTTTATCTCAACCTCATTTAGGGGTATAACATTGGTACATTTTTATAAGAATTCATTATTAATGATAATGTACTTAATGTTCCCATTTTGGATGAAGGGTACATGCCCATGGAATCTATCCCTCAAATAGAAAAGTTCTAGGAGTTTTTACTTGTGTGTAATAACTATAGGGGTTAATGAATTAAATTGGAATTAATCTGAAATTCATGAAACTTCTTGGTGAATTCCATGGAATCATTCATCGTTGATAGATAAAAATATCTATGTCTCCTGATATTGTGTAAGATCTTGGCTTCTTTATGATGTTTTCGATATGTTCTGGTATGGATTTCTTGTATAAAAATGAATTCCTCTCCACCTTTGATGCATAATAGAATTAATTATTCAAATCCTTGTTTGTGAAATAGTTTTTATGAAATTAGATTATTATAAAGGGTTCCATTTTCTACTTGTTAATAGACTAGATCCTTGTAATCTTTATCATGTAGAAGAGTCCCATTTTAAATATAGATTATTATAGGACATATCCAACTAACTAGCATGTGTATTGATGAAGTTGGGGGTCTTCTTTGAATAGAGGAGACATTAACTTCATTGATCTTGTCTATATCACTATTGATAAATAGAGAAACCTCATGTAACGAATCGACCTTAGTTACCTTGAGTCGGTGCATTATTACATAACATTGGTTATTGTCACCAAAGATCATGTCTTGAAAGACTGATTAGTTTAGTAGCCTTAGAAATACTAGATACATTCATAAGTTTTACATTACATTATAAAATGAAAAACTAATCAACATAGTCACCATAGGCAACCCTCATATCCATTAGACTATCCCTGCAAGTCAGTCATTATATACTTCTTTGCATCCTTGGAAAAATAATACATAGAAATGGGTGAGATCAGATTATCAGTAAAGATAACAATATAGTAGAAAATTTCATAAATAATAATAAACATTTAAGGAAATGTAAGACTAAAAAAATCCTTTTAAAAATGATCTTTAGAATAATATGGTAAATTTAAACTCAAATAATTCCATTTACTTATTCAAATTGAAATTATGCTAGTCGAATAATCACATGCAATATCAATATCCACATTCATAATGTTGGAATTCATATTTCCAGACTTCATAACCACACAGTCAAGGCCTTTTTCCAGGACTACAAATAATATTTTTATATGGCCTTATGCCAAGACACTAGTTTGTCTCGTGAATCCTACTGATGAATCGAGAAACTATAGCGGGCTCCACCCATCACATACTAAGTCCAATGCATTCTTCATAGCAAAAGGTTTAAACATAACATAAAAATTCGTATTAAAACTAGCATATGATATGCCACTAATTTATCCATAAACCATGAATGGTGTAAAAATAACACATACACAGTAAAAAACATCACAAAAACTTCAATACTATATGGATGTTTTGTATCATAACAAATCAACTTCAAATAAGCTTAAAATCAATCAAATGATGTTGACATAGTTGAAATAAAAACTTTTTTTAGAGAAATATCTCTGTCTCTTTTGAAATAATTTAAAAGTCATATAATTATGAAAGAAAAAGTTATTTTTGAAAATATTATTATAATCTTGTAAGAAAAGCTTTGACGATGTTATAACGATGGAAAATAGTTGCACCGACTGTATAAGTTAAAAAATCATTCTTACCTTATTTTTTTGAAAAGGTCATAAGGTACCTTGTTTTGGAAAATGACAGAAAGATTACTTTAAAAAAATATAAGGTCAAATAAGGGTATAAATTACATTAACCCATTTTATAGTAAATAGTTAAAAAGGATTTGAAATATATTTCTAAGAAAACATGGATCTGGATGCTAAAGAGGTCCCAGTAGATGCTCATGTATATAACAACCACATATAATAAAGTGATTGTGAAATTAACCCTTGTCTTGTACTCCTCCTTGGTCGAGGGTAGGTTAACCTCCTATATAATGGTTAAATAATTTTTATTAAATTATACAAGAACCATATAATTTAATATGATATCACATATGATCTTCTAATATATCTTTGTGAATGATATTTCAGTAGTATCATCGTTTCGGGAGTTAACTGATTATACTTACTTTATATGATTTGTTACGTAAGTAATGTTTGTTATGGATAGGATGTATATTATTAATATTCAGAGTGATATTAATTCTTTAAACCTTATTTTTTTAATCATAAAATGAAAATTAGTCTTGAACGGATACGATGTGGAATGAATCTCGTCGCTTTTATGGAGACGATAATCCGTACGTACACACGAGTGACAATATCATTCTTTTGTTATTAAAATAGTATATAATTGGATGGAATATCATATATACAGAATAATTATCATGTTATATTTATTATTTACATAATCTATAATCATTATTATACCCATCCAAATGATTAAGTGTCTGAATGAAAAACTACACCACGACGTGGAGACAGTAATCCATACGTACGCACGTACGGTGACATTTTCATTTATAGGATGGATAAAATAATGAATATGGTTGTAAAATTTATATAATAACATCACAATATATATAAGATACGGGATTTATTATTTTATATTGGAAACAATAATTAAAGGGGAACTAGAAAAAGAAAAGAACTTGAAAGAGGTGATGAAATATTTACCTCTTCTTCGGGTTCTTCCTTTTGATTTGATTAAAGGGGAACCATAGATTGGATTTCCGAATATAGGACGGTATTTAGGATAAAGGGATGACAGTATAGAGGATATTTGGGTAGGGTTTTTTTCTAGAAAAAAGGCTTTAGAGGTGTAAAATTATTAGAAGGGGAAGTGTCCTTTTATACGAGAGGTTAGGGTCACTTAAGGAAAAGCTTGAAATACTATTTTATAATAAAATAATTTTCATTTTATTATGGATCAAAAATGAATTATTTAAAATATAAGGTGGGTATGGTTCGAAAACCTCACAAAAATTGGTTTTATACTAGTTTAGGTCATCATATTAACCTTATCTTTTAGATTTAACTCTTAGTTAAATAATTTTTCATTTACCGTGTCTCTTTGTATTTTTATATTATATGGTTAATAAACATACGATAACATGCCAAGAGAACCCCATGTGGTTAATTATTAATATATATAACCTTATATATGTTTTTTGGCCAAACATTATGTTTTTATAAATATATTATCAATTAATAATATAATATTTCTTTTGAAAACTCAATTATATCAATTTTGAGATTATTTAATAAATGATTTTTGTTAATGTCCTAACAAGTTTATTATTTAGAAATAAATTTATATGTTTATTACTACAATTTAATATTAAACTATTAAATTATTTTGATTCATCGACAGTCCCAATTTACATTTTTTTATATTTATAATATCAATTATATCAATATTTTATTATTAATGTAATTATTGCATCATCATTGTGTCATAAATAAATTAAATTATTTAATGTCTAAAAATTATAAATATAATATCATTATATATGAAATATTATTAGATTTCTAGTTAATATTTATAGTCGAATTTATATAATTTTTAACCCTATATTAAAAATGGGTTAGTTATTAAACATTGAATTTAACTCTTTTATCCCTTCTTTAAATAAAATAATAATAAATGTTCTAATCTAATCCAAGTGGACCTAACAGATCATATTTTATTCCTAAGGTTATTTTTTGTCGAATTACAATTATCCAGTAGAATTAGGACATGTGTTATGGTAATAATAATATCATTTTTACCCTTAATTACCCTATTTAGTTTTAACCGTGGTAAATAAAATAAAAAACTTACTATTCACAAAAAATTATTTTCAACTTATTAAACCTAATTTTTCTTACTGATATCAACCATGTCTCTCTGATTTTTTAAATTCCACTCACAGAAGCAGTAAAATCATGTTGTATGCGAATTTTCAAATGCTCTTAGGAGGTGGGTAATAGATTATAAAAAGTTTGATAAAATTTTATATATCTAAACATATTATAAAATGACTCCAAAAAATTACATTGAAAATATATAGGTATTATGTATCTATTTTTACCTAAAATAAATTAAAATTAAATAACTAATTATTTAAATAAAAATTCGGTTTTAACCAATAACACAATGTTTTTCCACTATTCTTTAAAAATTTAATGTTTTCTGAAAAATACAAAAAATTCACCATAAGGTAATTTTGATATTCCAAATCCAAAAATGAAGTCCATTTTGAAATAAAAAAAAATTTACAAATGTGGGTATCAATATTCATAATGGCTAGTTTGATTGCTTGTGGTGTGTTTGAACTCAATGTTGCATAGAACACAAGCTATTGTATTATTCAAAGGAAAATGTACTATATAAGCTTGGGGTGTTACATTCTCCCCTCCTTAAAATTATTTCATCCTCGAAATTTCTAGAATATTACTACATAAAAATATTTGAGTTGTTCTTCAGCATATGCTCCTCGGGATCCAATGTTGCCTCTTCCATCTTATGGTTTATCTATAGAACTTCTACCATATCAGTCGTCCGATTTCTCATCACTTGTTCTCGGGTATCAAGAATTATGATAGGCTCTTCACAATAAGACAGATATGGTTCTAATTATAATTCTTCATAGGTGAGTACATAAATTGGGTCAAGCATGTATTTTCTAAAAATTGATACGTGAAACAGATCATGAACTTTGGAGATACTTGGAGGAATTTCCAAATGATAAGCTAAAACTCCAATTCATTGTAGAATTTCGAAAGTTCCAATGTATCTAGGACACAATTTACAATTCTTACGGAAATGTTTAACACCCTTCCACAAAGATACCTTTAAGAAAACATGGTATCCTACTTGAAATACCAAATCCTACATTCGATTATTGGCATATCTCTTTTTCCCACTTTGGGCTGCTTTGATGTGGTTTTACATAACCTTCTCCTTTTCCATTGTTTCCTCAACAAGTTCTGGGCCTACGAGTTTTATTTCACCAACATCATCCCAACATGTTGGTGTGCAACATCTCTTTCTATATTACACTTCATATAGTGCCATGTGAATACTTGAATGAAAGATATTGTTATAAGAAAATTATATCAAAGGTAAATGTTGATCCCACATACCTTAACAGTCAAGTGAGCAAGATCTCAACATGTTTTCTAAGGTTTGAATAGTCCATTCTAATTGTCAATCTGTTTGAGGGTGGTAGGAAGTGCTCAAATTAATTTCAGTATCCAGGGCTTTCTGAAGACTTTTCCAGAATCTTGAAGTAAAATAGGGATCATGGTCAGAAACAATCGATAAGGGTACTCCATGAAGTCTGAAAACTTAATTAATATATATTCTTTACAAACATTCATGCGGTAAACCTTCTCTTATAGAATGAAAATGTGTTGACTTGGTAAGATGATCAACAATGTCCCATATTGAATTTTTCCTTCTAGAGTCTTTGGAGGCCCCATGACAAGGTCCATCATAATATTATCCCATTTCCACGAAATTATGGGAAGAGGTTGCATGACTCCTCTAGGTGGTTGCCTTCCATCTTTCACTTATTGAAAAACCATACATCTTGACATAAAATCAAGAGTCTCCCTCTTGCTGTTGTCAGACCAAAAATATTCCTTCAAATATCAATACATCTTGGTGCTACCAATTTGTATAGAGAAATTGGAGCTTTGAGCATCATCTAACAATTCCATTTTCAGATCAAGTAAATCATGAACACAAAGTCTCTTAAAATTTTTCAAAATCTCGTCTTTATATATGAAGTTGATCAATCTCCCAACATTCTAACAGTAATTTTCTTTTGAAACTCCTCATCATCAGCCTGTAAACTTTTTATCCTTTCTAGTAAAAATGGTTTGGAAACCATTAGAAAATTTATTGATGTTTCACCTTCCATGATTATTCCCATATCCATTTTCACTAGATACATGAAAATAGGATCCCTTTAAACTCTCATCTAGTTCAAAACATCATGATCCTTTCTTCTCAAATAATCTACCACCTTATTTCCTTCTCCAGGTGGTAGTGTATTGTGAAATCATAATCCTTGAGTAGTTCAATCCATCTTTTTAGCTTCATGTTGAGTTCTTTCTGTGAGAAAATATACTTCAAACTCTTGTGATCAGTGTATATCTCACATTTTTCACCATAGAGATAATGTCTCTATATCATCAATGCAAAGATTATAGCTTCTAACTCAAGATCATGAGTAGGATAGTTTTTCTCATGAATTTTTAGCTGTTGTGATGCATAGGTGATAAACCTATCATTCTGCATAAGGAAACAACCAAGTCCTTTCTTTGACGCATCACTATAAATAACAAACCCATCATTCCCCAATGGTAGAGTTATGATAGAAGCATTGTCTAATCTTATCTTCAATTCTTCAAAACATTCTTCACAATCCTTTTTTCAAACAAAATTAACCCTTTTATGTGTTATCTTGGTTAATGTGTTTGCCAATAAGGCAAAATTCTAGAATAATTGTCCATAATAACCTTCTAAACCAATAAAACTATGTATCTCAGTTATAAACAACGGAGATTCCATCCATAGAGACAATATAGCCAAGAAATGAAATCTCCTAAATCCATAATTCACACTTTCTAAACTTCCCATATAATTCATTTCTTCTGAGGGGTTTCAGAATGGTGTGCAAGTGATTTTCATGATCTTCATAGATTTTTAAGTGTACTAGGATATCATCAATAAACACCACTACAAAGTCATAAAGATATTCCTTGAAACTATGTTCCTTAGATCCATGAAAACATAGGCTGATTTAGTCAATCCAAAAGTCATTACTATAAACTCATAATGCATGTACCTAGTTCAAAATGATATTTTTGGAATGTCTTCGTTCTTCACACACAATTGAGGATATCCAGATCGTAGGTCAATCTTTGAAAAATATTGAGCTCCATGAAGTTCATCGAATAAATCATCAATACGAGGTAGAGGATACTTTTTTTTATTGTTATAGCATTGATATCCCTATAGTTAATGCACAACCTCATAGACCCATCATTATTTTTAACAAAAAGGACAGGGGATCCCCATGGAGAAACACTATGGAGAATAAATCCATTATTACTCAATTACTCTAGTTGTTTCTTCATTTCCACTAATTCCACAATTTCTATTCTATAAGGGGTCTTCGATATGGTCCTTGAACCAGGAATTAAATCAATGGAAAAATAATTTCTCGTTCTGGAGGATGTCCAGGTAAATCTTTTGGAAACAAATCAACATATTCTTGCACAATAGCTACACCCTCTATTTGAACATTCCTTTCCTCACCCATAGTTATTTCAATTTCATCCTCCCCAATAATTGAATTTATTTGAGCTAGTGGTGGTGGATCTAGATAAGAATCAGATGGTGATGTTTCTGCTATAAAGATAAGGTACTCGTTATCATCCTCAAAAATTGCAACCTCCTTCTTACAATAAATTTTCACATCATGGTCGAAAAGCCAATCCATAATGGGGATTATATCAAATTGAATCATGGGTATGACGATGAGATTATCAGATAAAGAGAATATATATTCCCTAATGGGAACTGATTCATAAAACATTATTGTGATGATACTTACCTTAGGTATTTTGACTTACAACTCCCCTATTAATTAAAATTGAAATTATCTAATTTTCTTAGAGAACTGGGAAGATATGAAACAATGATATGATCCATAATTAAATAAGGCATTGGCTAAACATGAGGAAACTATTAAATTACCTTCCACCACATCTTTCAAAGCTTCAACCTCAAAAGTAGTGATCACATATGCTTGGCCTTGCTCTCTTGGCTTTTATGAGGCATGTTCCCTTGGTTAATAAGACATTTATTTCCATAATTCCCCTTTTCTCTACAATTTTAGAATTCAACATTGACATCCTCTTTCTCACCTTTTCAATCAAGAGCTTGGTGGCCTTTTTCACCACACTTGTAAAAAACTCACATTCCCTTCAGGCAAGTACTGGGGTGTTTCTTCCCACATTTACTACAGGATGTATATTCCACTTTTCTCTTCTTCTATTTATTTACATTTCTAGAGTGATCAACAGATCTCTTCTTCTCTTCCTTTTCTTTAAATTTGTAAGACATAGAGAATTCATTTTCTATCTTGATTGCACTTGAGACAATATCTTCATACGATGAGAAGGATTGCGAAACTAATGCTCGATGGAGAAATGGTTTTAACCCATATAAAAAACGATCAATCCTACTTCTTCCATTACATATATAATCTGTAGCATGCCTTTCTAACATTGTAAATTTAGCCTCATACTTTTCAACATTCTTGTCCTATTTTTGCCCCAGACTCAGAAATTGTCTTTCCATATATGCTCAACGGTCATCAGAAAAGTATTTTTCTATGAAAATATCCTTAAACTCCCTCCTTCCATATTTGATACTTCATCATATTCCTCAGTGTTTTGAATAAATGACCGTCATTGATTTTTATCTCTTGTGAAGTGAAAGACTTCTCTAACAACTTTTTCCCTTTCGCTACTCCCCAAAGCGTGAAATATTTTCTCTATGGAATTTATCCATTGCTTAGATAATAATGGATTTTTACTCACATTGATTGTTGTTGTTTTTTTCCCATGAAGTGGTCTAACATTGATCCTCCATGTTTTGGATCAGGTTTATCCATACACGTAAGGTTATTATTCATAACCTGAGTGAGTTGTCGCAGTATGGTGATAAACTGATCAGCACCAGTTGCTTTACTAGCTCAAATATAATTTTCTTGAGTAAGAGGGAAATCCATACATAAATTATGTGTGTTGATATGGTTTCCATTCCATACACTAAGCTCTATTTATAAATAATGGCATACACTAGATTAGTTTATGAATTTCAAAACATAATTTCAAACTTGTATAACAGTTAAAATAAATTTAACAGTTTATGGATATAATCCACAATCGTAATTTTTTTTCTTTGAGGTAGTATATAATCATAAACCCTTCATAATGGTTTGTAAATAAAATTTGAATTATTATAAGCATATCCCCCAGGAGTTTCGTAACCAAGAGTGAAAAAAGGCTCATTTCCGTGCACTACTTCCAGTTCAAGTCAAGCTCAAAGCGTTGTTTTCGGTTTTTACCCCTAGGTACATCTATGCCAGAGCCACCCCTACCTACTTGTATCCAAATAGTTATTTATTTCTTGGAAATATAATAAAATATCTATAGTACTCAAATTCTAGGATGTTCTTCTATAATAATCCTCAATGTTTATCTTAGGGTAATGTTCTCTAATCAGAGTTTTTCTAAATCTAACTTCCATGTTTTGTACAAAACTTCCTATGATACCAACTGCAACCCACCGACCCTGGTTATACAGAGTTAGTTCATTATTTCACAACATTGGAATGATCATAAAAGATCAGGCCTCGAAAGACCTATTAGTTTAGTTGCCTTTGAAATAGTAGAGACATTCATAAGTTTTACATTACATTATAAAATGAAAAACTAAAACAACATAGTCTCCATAGGCCATAGTCATATCCCTTAGACTGTCCCTTTAGGTCATTCATAATATACTTCTTCGCATCCTGGAAAAAATAAAACATATAAAGGTGTGATATCAAATTCTCAATAAGGATAACAATATAGCGAAAAATTTCATAAATAAGCACAAACATTTAAGGCAATGTAAGACTAAAAAAACCATTTAAACTCGAAATTCAGAATAATATGGAAAAGATAAAATAAAATAATTCCATTTACTTATTTACATAGATATTCTACTAGTCCAATAATCACATGCTATATCAATAGCCATAGTTATAATGATGGAATTCATAATGCCAGACCTTATAATCACATAGTCAATGCCTTGTACCTAGAAAACAAATAAGATTGTGCCACGGCCTTATGCCAAGACACTAGTTTGTCTCATGGGACCTACTGATCCATCAAGGAGCTATAGTAGGATTCACCTGTCACTTACTAAGTCCATTTCCTTCTTCATATGAAAATGTTTAAAAATAACATAAACATTCGTATTCAAACTAGCATACGAAATGTCAATACTTTATCCATAAACCATGAATGGTGTAAAAAAACACATACACAGTCAAAAATATCACAAAACCTTTAATATAATATTGAAGTTTTCTATCATAATAAATCATCTTTAAATAAGATTAAAATCCATCAAAGGATATTGACATATATGAAATAAAAACTTTTTTTAGAGAAATATCTATTTCTATTTTGAAATCATTTAAAAGTCATATAATTATAAAATAAAACATTTATTTTGAAAATATTATTATAAGATTGTAATGGAATCATTGACGATGGTATAACGACATAAAATATCTGCACCTGCCGTATATGTTAAAAAAACATTCGTACCTTAATTTTTGTTGAAAACGTCATAAGGTACCTTGTTAGAAAAATGATGGAAAGATTAATTTCAAAACGTATAAGGTCAAATAAGGGTATAAATGAATTTTAACCATTTTATAGTAAATAGTAAAAAAAATTGAAATACATTTGTAAGAAAACAAGGATGTGGATGATAAAGTGGTCCCAGTAGATACTCATGTATAAAAAAACCTCAGATAATAATTAGATTGTGAAATTAACCCTTACCTTGTAGTTATCCTTGGTGAAGTGTAGGTTAACCTCATGTATAATCGTGAAATAATTTTTATTAACTTATATAATAACCGTATACATTAATATGATATCATATATGATCTTCTAATATTGCTTTGTTAATTATATTTCAGTAGTATCGTCCTTTCATGTGTTAAGTGATTATTTTTCCTTTATATGATTTGTAACATAAGTAATATTTTTTATGGATAGGATGTATCATTTTCATATGAAGAATTATATTATGTCTTTAATTTTTTTTAATCATCAAATGAAAATTAGTCTTGAATGGATACAATGGGGAATGAATCTCATCGCGTTCGTGGAGATGGTAATCCGTACACACGCACGAGCGATAATATCCTTCTTTTGATATTAAAATAGTATATAATTGGATGGTATATCATATATAAATAATACTTATAAGGTTATATTTATTATTCACATCATTTATACTCATTATTATACCCATCCAAATGATGAAGTGTTTGAATAACAAACTACACCACGACGTGGGGACGGTAATCTGTACATACTCACGTATGGTGAGATTGTCAATTATAGGATGTATAAAATAATGAATATGGTTGTAATTTATAATAACATCACAGTATATATTGGATACTTTAGGTATTAATTTATAATGGAAACAACAAAGAAAGAGGAAGTGGAAGAAGAAAAGAACTTGGAAGAGGTGATGAAATATTTACCTCTTCTTCGGGTTCTTCCTTTTGATTTGATCAACATGGCTCATTAGGTTGGCTTTCTGACTAAAGTAAGTCCTATAGGATGAAGGTAGGATATTTGGGAAGATATTTGGGCCGGGTTTGGCTGAGAAAAATGTCTTTTAGGGTGTAAAATTTACAGAAGGGGATGTTCACTTTTATAAGAGAGGTGAGGGTCACTTTAAAAAAGATTAAAATATTATTTTATAATTAAAACATTTTCGGTTTCTAATGTCTCAAAAATAAATTATTTAAAGTATAAGGAGGTTATGGGTCCATAACCACAGAAACTATATGTTTTATATAGGTTTATGTCATCATATTAACCTTATCTTTTATATTTAAATCTTAGTTAAATAGGTTGTCATTTACAATGTCTATTTGTATTTTTGTATTATATGGTTAATAAACTTACTATAACATGACAAGATAACCCCATGTGGTTCATTAATAATATATATAATCTTATATAATTCCTTGGTCTGACCCTTAGGTTTTTAGGAATATTATATCAATTAATAATATAATATATTTTTTAAAAACTCAATTATGTCAATTTTTATATTATTTAATAAATGATTTTTGTTAAAGTCTAAACTATATTATTTCTTAGAAATAAATTCATATGTTCAATAATAAAATGTCATATTAACCTATAAAATAAGTTTAATTCATCAAAAGTCCCAATTTACATTTGTTTGGATATTATTAATATCAATTATTTTAATATTTCATTATTAAGGTAATTACTACGTCATCATTGTATCATAAATAAATTAAGATATTTAATATCTAAAAATTATAAATAAAATATTTTTATGTATGAAATATTTTTATCTTTATATGAAATATTTATAGTCGAATTTATATTATGTATAATAATATATTAAAAATGGTTTAGTTATTACATTTTGAATGTAACTCTTTTAACTCTTCTTTAAATTAAATAATAATTAATGTTCTAATCTAATCCATGTGAACATAAAGGATCATATTTTATTCCTAAGGATGTTTTTTTGTCGAATTACACTTATCCAGTACAATTAAGACATCTGTTATGGTAATAATAATATCATTTTGACCGTTAATTACCATATTTTATTTTAACCGTGGTAAATAAAAGTAAACAGATACTATTTACCAAAAATCATTTTAATATTATTAAACCACATTTTTCATACTGATATCAACCATGTCTCTTGGTTTTTTGAAATTCCACTCACATAAGTGGTATAATTAAGTTATATATGAATTTAAAAATGCACCTAGGAGGTGGGTAAAAGATAGTAAAAAGGTCGATAAAATTTTATATATGTAAACTTTTTATAAATATACTCCAATGAATTAAATTGAACATATATAGGTATTATGTATCTAATTTGACGTAAAATAAATTAAATTAAAATAACTAATTATTTATAAAAAAAGTTGGTTTTAACCAATAACGCTGTGGTTTTCCACTATTCAACAAAAATTGAATGTTTTCAGAAAACTACCAAAAATTCACCCTAAGATAATTTCGATATTCCAAATCCAAAAATGAAGTCCATTTTGAAAGATAAAATTTATAAAATTTAAAAATGTGGGTATTACTATTCATAACGGCTAGTTTGTTGGTTGTGGTGTGTTTGAACTCGAAGTTGCGTACAACACAAGATGTTGTATTATTCAAAGAGAAACATACCATGGAAGCTTGGGGTGTTACACCTCATGTAAATGTGGAATGCATATCACTATCTAATCCTAATTTGGGTCAGCCGGGGTGGTAGCTACATTTTCTAATGCACTAACTTGATAATTCTACGAGAACAAAAAATGAGACAACACTTATGCTTAAGGGAACCATGGAATCAATTCTCCTACATAGTCAAGTAATTGTAATAATTCCTCATTCTTTATATAATAATATCCATTATTTTTTTAGACTACCAAATTTTAATTTCCTTTAATTTTCAATAAGGAAATAAATATTTTCATATCTAGTTCCAAGCCTATGATGAGTGCATAAAATTCTTCCTCATTATCGGTAGACCCTTCTTAAAATTTCTGGGCATAGTATATGCGTCACTTGGGTAGTTACGAAAAAATATTTTTGTCATAATCCAAAAAAATAGATGTTTTACATGAAATAATATCATCATGACTACAAAAGTAAAATTAAAGACTAATCAATAAGAACACATAACCAATCATAGGATATCCTTTCACATATAATTTATATTTAATTTAATTAATTAAATTATTACCTTTAATTGGATCATTTCATCAGTTTTTATGATCAAATATAGACCTATTTTTTTACTATCATTACGTTAGAGGGATCAAGGGTATATTAACTTTAGTAGTGATCCAAAAATGCTTCACAAACATCTGATAATCAATATATAATCAAATGTGTGTTAGTATGGATTTTTTAATTCTTGTGGTGATTTATGTTGATCGCAAATATATCCTAAAAGAGAAATGGTATTCTATTTTTTTGATGAGGAAAAAATACCTGTATTCCTCAGATAATTCTAGGGATTTTATCTCTAGGGAGTGAAAGAATCCAATGTGTAATTCATTGTGCATAGTGAAAGAATGTGGTTCTCATCAGAAAATGTTAGAACCATGTTTAAATAGTGTTAGGGTTAGAAAATAATAATTTCACAATGGAACTTATTATATTCTTAATCTATGGAAAACCACATGTCTAAATAATAATAAAATTATTATTATTAACTCGACATGTTTTAAACTCATGAAAAAAATAAATATTGTTTTTCTAGTAAATAAATTAATTTATATTTAAAAAATATTAAATACGACACTTCTCCCTAAACAATCAAAATATTTGTGCTAATCCTTCTAAATATTTATCACCCCTTAAATAATTTATAATTATTTAATTAAATAAACAACCCTGAATTATTCAACAATAAATATATAACTATTAGGTTCACCAAATCAGTGAATAAATATTTAATAAATATTTACATAATTAAATAAATATTCAGTTACCCTATGAATGAAGTAAAATAAATAAATAATATATATTCATGTAATTAAACAAATAATTACCTATTTAATAAAATCATTATTAAATATTTATGCCACATATATATTCACTTGAATGACCAAGATTGAATATTTATGATCAAAATAACATGAAAAATTATTAAACCACATGGGGGAATAATATTTATCCAACATGTTTAATTTATATGTTATTTAATCAATACACTTAGCATGTGGATTATATTCCCATTTCTCAGTGGCATTAGCATACACTTTGTAATAACCAAGGTTAGAATCTATCAACACCCCAAAGATCCCATAGAGAAATAATTCAATTCATGATAACATATAATATCCTATGATCATACGTCGTGTAATATAATCCCCTTATCTTAGTATCTATATTAAAATAGGTAGCATACTAGTGTCGTCAACCTATATGATTGATGTATTTTTTTATTTTATAGAAATGAACATGCTGAAACCACTTCTATGGACATGTAATTAACCAAATAGTTCAATTCCCATCAAATTTATTGAGATATAATCTTATTTTAAATAAAGTAAGGGATAAATGATTTATCTCATTGTTCATTAATACAACCTCACTTGTGAAACACCCAACATATCATGACCTTATATGAGAATATGTAATCATGGTTTTTTTCAATACATCAAGGTACATGACTCAAGATATTCATTTATTATAATATTAAAGTATAAGGGTCATTATACATGTCTACAAATAATAATATTTGATGACATAAATAAATGTGGATTTCTTATTAGAAGTTCATGTTCTCATAACCTCTAACACTGATGATTAGTAAGGTCATACACCATGATAATATGGCTCAAAGTACTATTAGTGTCTACAAATGATATCTTGAATCATTTGTGTCTCTTCAAATTATTTCATTCTTCTATATAAAATATATTTAATAATACAATCATGACACTTATAAGTTATCATCATAGAGGGGAAATGTCATGACCTTTCAATTCCATAAGTACCCTTATAACATTAGCATGTAATATGATACAAAAAATAAAAATCAAGATGTGATAATAACATTTAATAATATTTAAAAAAATACAATAAATCATAAATTATGAAGGTGTTTGTTATAGGGAACAAACTCTAATAGACTCTCACCTTCACTAGATCCAATGGGTAAAACCCTTAAGTCTATTAGCACTCACATGTTGTTTATAAATCAATTGAGATAATTCATTAGTCAAGGGGTTCACTAATATTTCTAATATGGAGAGTTTTCTCATAATGACATCACCCCTTTGAGAAAAATCCCTCGAGAGTTGAAATTTGTGAAGTATGTTCTTTGACCTTTGATGTAACATTGGATCCTTTGAGAGATCCATTGCTATAATATTATCAAAATACAATTTGATACATGTTCTACTATTAGGAACTACATAGATCTCTTGGATGAAGTTCAAAATCCAAAATTCTTATTTCGATATATCTGAAGCTGTTATATACTTAGACACCACTATAGAATAATAAAATTTGGATTCTTTCAACTATTCTAGAACAAAGTTAATATATTGATATTGAATACATATCATGAATATTAATTTGTATCATTCCAATCTATTTTAAAACTAGAATCATTATAAAATTTGATGGCTAGTTTCTCATCTTCTCAATATACTAGGAAAATATCAATTTAGGCCTTAGATACTTAAGGTCAACCATAATAGAAGAAAAATGTTGTTCCGCTACAAGATCAGTATATCTACATACCATACTTAAATCAAAGAAAACCTCAATACTAGTACATAACATGGAATACATGATAGATCATATCATAGATACATATGGGATCATACTCTATATATATATATATATCTCATATTCTGTTTGGGGACACATTTTCTTAGAGAGATGCATACCATGTTACGTTGAAACAAATATCTTATTAGATTATTTCCCACTAAATATATTTAGTATCTAGTCAATATTTTTTTTTTCTTAGTCAAATAAAAATTTGGGATATATCATTAATGATCTTCATTTTATGGAAATATGATGATTTGCCTAAGTCCTTCATGGGGATGCTCTTGTTTAATGGTTCCTTAAATGTCTGAATGAATGGTAGGTTATTTCCATTATGTAATATGTCATACAAATATACTATTAAAAATATCAACCCACTCCCATTAAACCTCTTATAAAAAAATTCATCGCATTTATTCTTTATGAATCCGAAATCAATTATGGATTCATTGAATTCGATGTTCCATGACCAAGATTCTTTATTTAACCTATAAATGTATATCTACAACTTATATATCAGAGTGTAATTTCTTAGAGTCACAAACCCATATGTTCGTATCATATAGACATCTTATTGAGGATTCCAATTAAGGAATGTTACTTTTTAATCCATCTTCAAAATCTCACAGTCATGGAAATATGATATGGAAAATAGAATTATAATGGATTTAAACATGGAAACTAGAGAAAAAGTTTCATAATAGTAAATTATTTCACATAATTTATACCATTTATCTAGGTTTATAGGTACTCACTTTACCTTACATGTCTATTGAATACCAATTTACACCTAAATATCTTTTCGTCAACTATAGGATTGACCGGATCCAAGACTTGGTTCTGATATAGGGAATCCATCTCAGAATTCATTGTCCCATTCTATATTAAAACTTATAATATCTCTACTACCTATTTTTTTGGAATCATATTATTATTGTCAACCAATAATTATCCAACATGTTTGATGACAAGAAAATCATAACTTTATGGTTCTCTAACCTCTCTGGTGCTCTAATATAGTACTTTTGATTTATGATCAAAATATTTTATGGGGACCAATGAAATATATTCCTATGTAAACTCTTGTGTATCTTGAGAATCAACTTAATTGAAGTCAATATTTCTCCCACTATCCTTCTTGAGCATATTATCCCTCTCAATAAAAATTTATTATTTGGAGATGTTGACATTATTTCATGAGGGGTTATATATATAGTATCACCTTATATACATAGGGTATCCTATAAATATAAACTTCTCACATTAAGGTGATAATTGTTTTCTAGAGTTATCCTTAACGAATACCTCACAACACCATGAATGAGTATATAAAGACAAATATTTATTTCCATACATTAATTCATATTGTATCCTTTTTATCACCTTAGTTGGTACTCAGTTTAAAATATGTGAAACAATGTGTAATATATATAACCAAAATGATAATTATGGACTTTCATAACTCATCATCAATCTTACCATGTCAAGATAGGTATGATTCATCATTTCACAACACTATTCTACGATAGTTATAATAATGAATGAGTTGTTATAAAATCTAACACTCAAAAGAAAATTTAATGAACTCTTGGTTAAGATACTCACCACCTCGATCAAATAAAAACTTCCTTATCTTCTTACCAAGTTGATTCTAGAGTTCATTATTGAACTCCTTAAGTTTATTAAAGGATTTATAATTATACCTCATCAATTAGACACATCTATATTCGCATAAGTAATCAGTAAAATTAATGAAGAAAGAATACCCACCTAAAGATTATACTAGAAATGATCATAACACATTAGTGTGTACCAATTCTTGAATCATTGTAGCTCTTTCACAATGGATACCAAAAGGTGGGTTGGTCATTTTTCTATACAAATAAGAGGGAAATATGTCAAATAATTTCAGGTCAGTAGATTTTATTTAATCATCTTAATAGAAATTTATCAAATTCTTCTCATTTATAGGTCTAATATGAAGATTCCATAGACGGGTGTAAAATGATCCAAGAGAACTTGATTCTTTATCAATTTACAATACATGGTTTTCATAATTTAATAGAAAAAAACAGTTATTTAAATATTTCATACCAGAACATATTTCATATTTATAAAAGAGACAACATTTATTTATAAATTGAAAATAAAACCATATTAATATAAAAAATATATATAAATTATGTTCTTAGTAATAGTTGGTATATAATAAAAATATTTTGAAACCAGGACCATTAACGTGTAAACAAAATGTAGTAGTCTCTAATGGATAGAGAAGCACAACTCACACCATTGGTAGCCCATAAATATACCAATCCTATATAAATATTTCAAAATATACATGGTTCTGGCATTACAATACATATGTGATAACCACAATATATATCTAATTACTAATGTTTTGATATATAAATATTTCACTCTATAGAAAATGTAATACCCTATTACCGTTTCATGTATTCCTAAACCCAGTTGTTTAAAATTATTAATATCGTATGTGGAAAAGAAATGATTTATCAGTGAATTTTCAATAAATGTGTCAAAGAACATAAATTCCAGTTAACACACTAGAATGTTCAAATAAATATTTATTTGGAGGTCGATACTATGTTATTATGATTTTTTCGGGGCCCGAAAAGGCCAAGCAAAGATGGAATAAAAATATTAAATATAATTTTTTTAAAATACACACTTTTTATTCAAAATAATTGATTAACTCCAAAAAGGTGTGTCATTTTAGATATCTGAGACCACTAATATGTCCAAAATATGGTGTTTACACATAGAGGGGTATAACATTCAAAGGTTACAAGAATTCGGATGCCTTACTTGTGAGTTAAAGATATTAAATATTATTTAATATATTTTATTTTTAAAATAATTAAATATCTCCCAAACGGTGTGACATATGAGAAATATGAGTCCATAGATGGGTCTAGATTTGGGTTTTACCCTAGAAGGGGTATAAAATTTGTAAGCGTTGAGAATTTGGACACCTCGGTCAAAAAAAATACCCATTTTTATTTTAATTAATTATTTATAATGTTTTTTAAATATTAAATAATTAATATCCCCCAAATGGTTCATCTTTTGAGAAATATGATATCACCATTGTGTCTGAAACCGGGTTTTTACCCTATGAAATGTATATAACATTTACGCAATGGGTGTTTGGTCAGGTCACTAATTATTTTTTGTTTTTAATAATAATATTAAAGAATTAATTATATTAATTTAATTAATTTATTAAAAAAATATTGGTTTCATAATTCAATGAACTATAACATCATGACGAACACCATTTTTGATGATTTATGATTTCAAAATCATCAGTTTCTTGACTGTTTTGAACGGTTTTAGTTGAAACTCCATAAATGGGTGAAATAAATGAGTCTGCAAGGAATTTCAGGTGAACCGGAAGATTAAAATGTTTTTTTATAGTGGTGGTTTTAATTCATCGAGTTTTGTAATTTATCAAATAACCAAATTTGTTCGCATTCATTTTTGGTTGATTTCATAAAATATTGATGGTCCTGAGATGTTGTTTTTTATGATTGGTGAAGGTCCATCGATCTTCACTGACCGACAACCCATATTCATTTTTATTCTTTGGTGTGTGTGTCGACCATTTCTTCCCTGTGTGTGGAGAATGAGGTGTGTTGCAAATTATTTTTCATTTTTTTATTTATTCCAATATTCTAATTTCAATAACTTATATGTTATTGGTCGGAATTACACAAATTTAGTTTTTTTGGACTCATATCGACAATAAAGATCTAAATGATTCTTTTGTTTCGAAGGCAACAAGGTTTTCATTAATATGTTTTTTCACATTTCAAATGGTTTAATTTAATTAAATAATTATGTGTATTATCAAAAGATAATTATTGAAATAATTGTAAAATATGATCACATGATTTTATCTAATAATAATTTATAAAATTATCATACGATAATTATTTTGAATTATTAAAGGAAAATTACATGTCTTATTGTAAATTATTATGAAAAAATTATTAATGGATAATTATTAGGTAATTATCATGGGACATGGATTATTGAATTCTTCAAGGGATAATTATGTGTTTTATTAAATGATAATTAAACTAAATTACTAAAGGATAATTATTTAAATTATATATGAATAATTATAAAGGACTAACACATGTGTTATCGTTTTATTTTAAAAATATTATAATATTAAATGTGGTTTCTAATTATTTTGAGGAAATTATTGTGAACATATTCATTAACGTAAAATGATAATATAGAATTTTATCATGGAGATTGGAACTATCATTTTATATGATGATCAAAATGATAATTTGAGAATTATCAAAGAGAGAGAAGTTATTACGGCATGTTATATTAATTCAGTAACATGAAATTTTCCACAAGTGATAAAATAATATTATCATAGGTAATATTTTAATCCATAATTGTAAAATTATTTAGGAGAAAGAAACTATTATTGCATGTAAAAATATATTTCTTTTGAAATAAAATAATTGGCTTTAGTTCTAGGCCCTCTTAATGAACATCAAATTTTTGATGCATCGATGCTTATAATAATAAGGTTGTGAGGAGGTGTATTGAACTACACAAAGTTGTTTATCTTTCCATTTTCATCAATTAAATTGAGGTAGGTGGTTCTGTCCCGACTATCCAAATTGAGTATCCTTGTATTTCTTGATTTATTCCAATTGATTATTTAAATTCAATTGAATGAAATTTTCTTTCAATTAAATTGATAAAAACTTGATTCTAGTAAATCAGGATATTTGAAATGGTTTTGGCATGGAAATTTGGAAAAACCCCAATCCCATTGAATTGTGGTGGGTTTATGGAAATTGTCTGATATAAATTGTCATGTTTAAATGGTGGATTTTGATGAAAATGTTTTCAATTAAATTGTTTAATTTAATTGTGTGAATGAATCGTGAAATAATGGAATTGGTTTTCAATGGATTTCAAAATCATGAAAATATATTAAAATGATTTGATAGAAATCCATTGGTTTTATCTTGTGAAAAAGGATTGTTTTTGAATAAAACCTATTTGGTTTTATATGGAAATAAATTGGAAATTGTAAAATAGAATAATGGGATTGATCATATTTTTAAGCAGTCTTAAAATTGTTCACCCATCATATAAGAATTCATGAAAAGTAGAGATAATTAGTGAGTTATTTTGATACACTCTATGCTATGACAATGTTCTAAAATATACTTGTAGTGGGTCACATATCTGATGGGTTGGTGAAGAGTCTCCTTTGGCCAGTGTCATAGGGAAGTGTGTATATATATTTTACTAAGTTCACTTAGAGTGCCTGTAATCCAATAGTTATTTAATACTATCATACTTTTTGGCAGATGACAACGTAGCTCACTAGTTTATTTATATTTGAGATATAAATGTATGCCAATATTGTATGAACTTCTTCACATTCTTTCTGAATTTATATAAACTTTTTATATAAATGTTTTATTTAGCCATTTTTTTATAAATATTTCATCACTTGTAAAGTAAATCATCTGCATTAAATGCATTTTCCATCGTTTTGAAAATGTATAGAATGTTTTGTTTAAATATTATTTTAATTTTCCAAAACATTTTGTTATAAAAAACTGAAATCTTATATATATATATATAATATTTGGCATTTTCTATGGATTCTTTGGTGGTATCCTATTGGGCTTAGGCTCACTCCATACATTTTAATCTGGGTTTTTGCAGACATTCATCTTCCATGCTCGACAAAATGGAAGGGATCTTTTGAAGGTGGGTCTATATCATGATATTTGGTCTTGGTGAGTTGTCTCCTTAGGGAGATTGGGGATATTTTCTTGTTCAGTACTTTGGGTTGTAGTACATTGGATTTTATTCCTCATTGTATTCTGATAATTTTACTCCCAGTGGAGTTTTTCGATTGATATGCATGTTGTCTTTTATCTTTTTCTTTCGCATTATTGTGGAAAAATCATTCCCACTTGTATTTTGTATGATACCAGGTGCTAGTCACTGGCTCATATGGATGGGGAACACCCTTCGAGTTATGTCAGGGTCGGCTCAGTTATCGGGTTACCAGGGTACATAGGCTGGTTCATGACAAAATGGTATTAGAGGGATGTTCAAGACTTTGTCATAAAGATAGTATGCAATTGTGAAATATTATTGGGACTTAGGAGATAGTTACGATTGAGTGTCTGGACAGCTCTCACCGCAATTAAGGTTAAGTCTCTAGGTGTGGTTCAGGAAAGGCATCTTGTGGATTAGTTATACTCTTTTTCTTGTTTTGATTTGTATAGAGTGGGTTCCAAATATTGTTTATCCATTTTGTTAAGAATAGATTTTATTGTTAATCAGATTGAGTGTGAATCTAATGTCTCCTTTTAATTTTCTGATGTTGTGTAGTATCATTCATCCGAGAAGACGTGTGAATCAGATCCAGAAATAGGAGCCTGCTGAATCTCAAAAAGAGAGTCCTATTGTGGATCTGAGTATGGTTGAGGTGGTTGTTCGCAATGTCCATGCTATAGGATAGGCACCACCTCTAGTTCTCGTTCAGGATCTATCCATGGATCCTCATCGGGATGTTCTCTAAAATAGTTCTCACGAGTTCCTATGCTATAAGACACTAGTTTTCAAAGGCTCCACTAACACAAAACATGTTGAGGAATGGTTGAGAAATAATGAATGTTTGTTTGGGTTCTTGGGGACACCTGATGCGATCAAGGTGAAGTGTGCCACCTTCTTGTTGGAGGGACTGAGATAGATATGGTGGGACAGGATGGTGATAGCTGGGAAACTTGAAGGTTTAGAGTGGAAAGACTTCAAGGTTATTTTCACGAACCAATTTTATCTAGAATCAATGGTTTTGGCTAAGGCTATAGGGTTTTTCAAGCTTTAGTAGGACAAAATAATTTTGACTGAGAACTCAAATTTCTTTGCTGATTTGGTGATGTTTTCTTATGATATTATATCTAATGAGAAGATGAAGGCTCGACGATTCAAGTTAGGACATCGATCAGATATCTATTCTTAGGATTTTTAACTAAAGCTTCCCACTTATGCTAATGTGTTGGATAGGGCATTGATGGTTGAGATAGACTTGGCTGGAAAGTCAGGGTTGAAGGTAGTTCCTTTTCCTCCCAGTGATAGCATTGGTTCCATTAAAGTAAAATGGATGTGTGATGATTCTCTTGGTATTTCATGATGATATAGTCATTCTATACCTACTGTGGAACCAATATTTAGTTCTTTGACTTTCTATCAGTGTGTAAAGATAGGAAATTTTAAGAGGGTTTGCATTGAGGAACCTAAGAATTATAGCTCATGTGGAAGTTCTGGGAACATTCAAAGATTCTCCCATCACTTCCCAACACCACGTAGTGGAAAAAGAGCATCAGCACCTCCAAAATTATAGGGCTATCAAATTCTTCATGTAAAAATGGGTTCCAACCATAAGCATCTGGAATGAACCTTCTTCATGTGGTGGAAGAGTCACTAGAAGAAATAGACAAGGTTCTTGCCATTGTGAGAGGGGCCATTACTATAGCATCATCTTTAGTGACTTCTCTATTTGATATCATTACATCTCACTCATTTATTTCAACCCATATTGTTAATCTGCTTAATTTACCTATGGATATTTTAGTTTGTGCAAAGGATATTACTACACCCCTTGGTACAATGATAGAGCAGGGTCTCTGTAGTCTTTCTTGTGTATTCTCTCTATCTGATTTCGAGCTTGCTTAGAGATTTCTAGTTCACGACATGAAATATATTGAATTTATATTCAAGATGTATTGGATCATTTCCAACAAAGCACGAATCGATTTTTATCATCGATGCGTCTACCTTACTACACCCAGTGGTTTGCCTCAAGTCTTTCAAGGAGAATGGGACTCAAGCTCAAGCATAGCCGTACCCTCTTATCCAATTTTTGGGAAATTGATATCATTGTTTTCATTTGATCTAGAGAGGGATTCAATGTTTTGTGATCTTCCTTCAGTCATTGCTATGTTTTTAGATTTGTTTCTATCTGACTTCTGTAGTTCTCCACAGGTAAGGGAGGTTGATTTTTCTATTAACTTAATTCTTTGTACTCAATATATTTCTATTCCCTCTTACCAAATTGATCTAGATAAACCTAAAGAATTGAATTTCTAGTTATACAGTATCCTTATGAATGGATTTATATTCCTAAGTGTGTCACCTTGGGCAACACCGGATCTCTTCGCCAATAAGCATAATAGTTATATTTGCTTATGTGTTGATTATCGAAAGCTCAATCGAGTTATGATAAAGAACAAATATTTTTTACCATGAATTAATGATTTTTCAATAGGTTTAAAGGGGAGATGTGTTTTTCAAGGATTTATCTACAATCCGGTTACCATTAGTTGAGGATAAAAGAATCTAATATTCAGAAAACTACTTTTCTGAGTAGGTATGTCCATTATGAGTACCTTGTTATTCCCTTCTACCTAACAAATGATCCTACAATTTTCATGGAGTTGATGAAAAATATTTTCCATGAGTATATGGATACCTTTGTGGTAGTCTTTGTGGATGAAATTCTTCTCTACACCATGTCTGAGGAGGATAATGTGAATCATCTGAGAATAGTTCTGAGTCTACTAAGGAATCACCGACTTTATTCAATGCTTTTAAAATGAGATTTATTGATTCAGGATGTAAAATTCTTGGGGCATGTGGGACCATGAAAAGGAATATCAGTTGATCCTTAGAAGGTGAAGGCTGTTATGAATTGGAAAAAACCACAAATGTTTTATTGATATTTGGAGATTCATGGGATTAGCAGGATATTAGCACCAATTTGTTAAGGACTTCTCAAAGTTATCTTTCCCAATGACTGTTCTAAATTGAAAGGGATTGAAGTTTTCATGAATGATAAATTTCAGAGTTATTTTGTTGAGAGAAAGAGTCTTTTTGACTACTGCATCGGTGTTAACTCTTCCCGAGGTTGGGAGAGGATATGTTGTCTTTTGTGATGCATCTGGTTCAGCATTGGGATGTGTCCTTATGCAAGGTAATCATGTTGTTTCCTATGGATATCGTCACCTTAAATCTCAATAGAAGAAATATTCTATCCATGACCTTGAACATGGAGCTTTAATGAACACACTTATGTTTTGGAAAGATTACCTTTATAGTGAATTTTTTACTATGTATTCAGACCACAAGATCTTGATTTACATCTTCTCTCAAAAATATTTGAATCTATGCCAAAGGCATTGGGTGGAGTACCTGAAATATTTTGGCATTGACATTTCCAATACCCCAAGGAAAGATAATGTCATTGTAGATTCATTAAGAAGGAAACTTCTAACACAAGCTATGAAAGGATTTTCGGAAGACTGGAGTTTAATGGCTGTTTTTGCACATTGGCATATTGCAGTTTTGTGGATGGGGGATGAAAATTCGTTATCTATTGTTCAATTTAAATATTCTCTTCTCGAGATAATTCTTCAAGAACTACATCATTATTATAAATTGCATGGAATTAGGGACTCTCTTTGGGGGGGGGGGTGGACAGAAAACCAGTGGTCATTCTCTAAAGTGGGTGTTCTATATTAATGAAACTGTTACGTTGTTCCATTAGTGTCAAGGAAGGTTGTGATGTGGGATTTCCATAAATCCTAGTGGGTTGTACACCTAGGAACCATGAAGTTGTTCTATGATATTCAGTAAAACTTCTGGTGTCCAGGTATGAGACAAGGCATTGATGAGTTGGTATGTAGTTTCTATACAAGCCATCAGGTGAAAGCCAAGAACCAAAAACCTTTTCATTTTCTTCAACCACTCCCAACCCCTTCATGAAAGTGAGATGAAATATCTCAAGAATTTGTGGTCGGGTTTCCTCTAACCTAGAGGAAGAATAATGAGATATGGGTTTTAATCGATAGGCTGAACAAGTCGGATCACTTTATACCCATTAAAGAAAGAACAAAAGTTGAGGAGTTGGGAAATATCTATATGAAATAAATTGTACATTTTCCTGTATTTCCATTTTCCATAGTCTCTAATAGGGATCTTTGGTTTACTTCTAGCTTTTGGAGAGACCTTTAGGAGGCACTGAGATCTCAGGTCTATTTGATCACAGCCTAACATCCGCAGTTAGATGGCCAGACAGAGAGAACTATAAAAATACTTTAGGATATGATATGTGCCTATGTTCTCGACTTTGGTGGAAATTGGGATGATAATATGGAGATGGTTGTGTTTTTCATAACAACAGTTATCATTTTGTGGTAAAAATGGATCCTTTTGAGTCATGGTATGTTTTTCCTTGAAAATATCATTTGTGCTGGTCATAGATTGGTGAAAGTTCCTTGGTTAGACCGATTTTAGTCCAAGAGATGACAACTAAGATCTAGTTGATTGTTCAAAGAATGTTGACATCACAGAGATATTACAAGTCTTATGTTGATCATCGTCATAGACCATTGGAGTTATTAGTTATAGACCATGTGTTCTTGAAGGTTTCACACCGGTTAGGTCATCGACAACTTGGGGGTAAGGGAAACATTCTCCCTGTTTTGTGGGACCTTTTGAGGTTGTTGATCCAGTAGGGAAAGTTGATTACCATTTTGATCTACCCCTGTTGATGAAATAGATACTTAAAGTGTTCTAGATATCACAGCTGTGAAAGTATCTCTCTGATTCATCTCACGTTTTGAGCTGGAGTGATCTTGAAATTGAACCAGATTTATCTGTGACTGAACGACCAGTCAGGGTTGGTGATTCTTAGACCAAGGAACGTCATTGGACGATGATACCTCAGTTCTATATACTATGGAATCATGGTTATGATTTCTAATGAGACATGGGAAAGGGAGGAACTGATGAGAGAGAAGTGGACTTAACTTTTTGACACTGAGGATTTTTGGTAGGATCTCTAGGGACAAAATGTTCCTATGGTAGGGAGGTTGTAACAAACTGTTTCCATATTAGGTATTCCAAAACCCACTTGTCTTAAAATTATAAATATCTTAAGTTGAAAAGAAATTATTTATGATTCAATTTTTGATAAATGTGTTTATGACATAAAATTCTAGTTATGACCTTAGAATGGTCAACTAAATATTTGTTTGGAGGTCGATACTAAGTTATTGTGATTTTTACAAGGCCCGCAAAGGCTTGGGGAATATGGAACAAATATATTAAATAGAATAAATTTTTTAAAACACACACCTTTTATTCAAAATAATTTCATAACTCTAAAATGTTGTGTCATATGAGATAATTGAGACCACTACTATGTCTGAAATATGGTGTTTACCTTAATAAGGGTATAACATTTGAAGGTGATAGACATTTGGTTGCATCTCTCGTGAGTTAACTTTATCAAATAATATTTAATACATTATATATTAAAAATAATTAAATATCTCCCAAATGGCATGACTTTTGGGAAATATGAGACCACCGATGGGTTTGTAATGGGGGGGGGGGGGGTTACCCAATATCGGGTATTACATTTTTTTGCATAGAGTGTTTGGATTCCTCACTCACAAAAATGAAATTTTTTATTTTAACTAATTATCTATTCTATTTTTTTTAAATTAAATCATTAATATATCTCAAACGGTTCATTGGTTGTGAAATATGAGATTAATGTTGTGTTTGAAATAGGTCGTTTACCATAGGAAGGGTATAACATTTGTAATCGAAGAGCATTTTCCTAGGTCACTAATTATTTTATGTTATTAATAATTAAATTAAATAATTAATTATATTAATTTAATTCATTTATTACGAAATATGGATTTCATGGTTCAATCACCTCTAACATCATGACAAACCCCATTTTTGACGATTCATGATATTAAAATCATCTATTTCTTGACTGGTTTGGAAATTTTCAATTGCAACTACCTAAATGGATTAAATAAATGAGTCCTCAATCCATTTTGGGTGAAATGGATGATAAAAACAAGTGTTTAAAATTGTGGTTTTAATTCATCATGTTTTGGGATTTATTAAATAACCAAATTTGTTCCCATTTGTTGTTGGTTGATTTCTTCAAATATGGATGGTCCTAAAACTCTGTTCTTTGTCATCAGTGAAGGTCCGGTGATCTTCTATGACTGACGAACCATCTTTCTTTGTCCTCTTTACTATGTGCTTCGACCATTCCTTCCCTGTGTGTGGATAATAAGGTGTGTTTTAAATTATTTATTTATTTATTTATTTATTCCAATATTTAATTTTCAATAACTTCTATGTTAGGGGTCAGAATTTCACACTGTTTGCTTCATTGGACTCGTATCGACAATAATAATCTAAATCATATTTTTGGTTCGAAGGTAGAAATGTTTTGATTAATATCCTTTTTCACATTATAAATGGATTGTTTTAAATAAATATTTATATGTATTATCAAAATATAATTATTGAAATAATTGTAAAAGATAATCACATGGTTTTATCTAACAATAATTTATAAAATTTTCATGGGATAATTGTTTTGAATTATAAATGGAAAATTACATGTCTTATTGTAAATAATTATGAAAAATTTATTAATGGATAATTGTATGGTAATTATCATGTTACATGGATTGTTGAAATTATCATGGAATAATTATGGTTTTATTAAAAGATAATTGCACTAAATTATTAAAGGATAATTATTTACCTTATATATAAATAATTATAAAGGGAAACCACATTTATTATCATTTCGTTTTAAAGATATTATAATTTTGAATGTGTTATATAATTATTTTGAGGAAAATATTATGAACATATTTATTGACATAAATGATAATCAGAATTTTATCAATGAGATTGGAACAATCAACATGTGTGATAATCAAAAGGATAATTTTAGAATTATTAAGGAGAGAGAAATTATTACCACATGTAATATTTTAATTGATAATTTAAAATTATCCACAAGAGATAAAATAATATTATCGCATGTAATATTTTAATCCATAATTGGAAAATTATTCAGAATAAAGAAACTACTATCGCTTGAGAAATCTTATTTATTTTTGAAAAAAATAATTTCCTTGGGTTCTAGGACCCCTTGAAGAACACCAAATTTTGATGTGTTGATGCTTATGATAATAAGGTTGTGAGGAGATGTATTGAACCAGAAATAGTGGTTTATATTTCCATTGTCATCGATGACCTTGAGGTTGGTGGCTCTGTCCTGATTATCCAAATTGATTATCCTTGAATTTATTGATTTATTTCAATTTTTTATTTAAATTCAATTGCTCAAAATTTTATTTCAATTAAATTGATTAAAACCTGATTCCAGTGAATTGAGATATTCGAAATTATTTTGGTAAGAAAATTTAGAAAACCCCCATCCCAAGGAATTAGGATGAGTTTAGGGAAATTGTATGATTTAAATTGTTGAATTTAAATGGTATATTTTGATGGAAATGTTTTCAATTAAATTGCGGAATTTAATTGTGTGAATAAATTGTGAAAATATGGAATTGGTTTTAAATTGATTTCAAACTCATGAAAATGTCTTAAAATGATTTCATAGAAACCCATGGGTTTTATCTTGTGAGAAATGCATGTTTTTGATTAAAACCTGTTTTGGTTTAAAATGGGAAACATTTGGATCTTTTGAAATAGAAGAATGTGATTGATCATATTTTTAATCAGTATGAAAATATTTCACCCATCATGTAAGAGTGCATGAAAGCCTTAAGTAGTTAGTGAGTTTGTTGGATATACTCTATGCTACGACAACATTCTAAATCATACTTGTGGCGGGTCACATCCACGACGGGTTGGTGACGAGTCTCCTTTGGATTGTGTCATAGGGACTTGTGTATACTCATTTTTCTAAGTTCAATTAGAGAGAATAGAATCCTATAGTTGGTTAACAATATCATACATTTTGGAAGATGCCCATGTTACTCACTTGTTTATTTACATTTGATATATAAATGTATGCCAATGTTGTTTGAACCGCTTCATATGCCTGCTATATTTATATAAACTGGTTTATATAAATGGTTTACTTAAGCAACGTTTTTATAAATATTACATATCTTGTAAGGTTAAGCGTATTCATTGAATGTATTTTCCATAATTTTTAAAATGTATAACATGTTTTTATAAATATGATTTCAAATTTTCAAACATATTTGTTCTAAAAAACTGAAATCTTTTATTTGGATAATCTATATTTGGCATCTATTATGTAATCTTTGGTGGTAACCTACTGGGATTAGTCTCTCGAATTACTTTTTCCTTAGGGTGTTTTTAGACTTTCTTCTTCCACGCTTGAGAAAAGGGAAGGGATCTCTTGGAGGTGGATCCAGGTGTTGAGCATTGAGATTGGTGAGTTTTGTCCTTACGGACATTAGAAATTTTTTCTTATTTAGCACTTTGGGTTGCAGTACTATGGCTTTAATACCTCTTTATATTGTATTAATTTTACTACTAGTAGAGTTTTCCTATTGATTTGCATATTGTCTTTGAACTTTTTTTTCTTTATTCTTGTGGCTAAATCATTCCCACCTGTATGTTGTATGATGACAGGTTCTAGTCGTTGTCCCCTTGGGATTGGGAATTACCTTTGGGTTATGTTAGGACCATCTTAGTTATCGGGTTTCCAGGGTACCTAGGATGGTTCATGACAGAAAAGCTTCCCATTCCTTCTTTAATCAGGTGTAGTTCTTCTTATGGTGGATCATATTGTCATATAAAAAAATAATGCATATTTTTTCATTTTCCCCATATTTAGATATTCCTCTCATCAGAAGGATGATTCTTGGGAGTCTTAAATTTTTAAATAGTATTGGTACCCTTATCCTTGTTCTTCCTTTTCTCATTCACCATATGAACAGTAGGATTTTCACACACCATGACTTTATCAACTTGAAGAATAATAGTAAGGATATTCTAAAGAGTCATCTCACTATTACTTATATTAAATGTTCAATTACTTCCACTACCATGAACCATAATACATGTAAAGAAAAATAAATAAACATACATTCTTGGGGAATTGACCATGTGACTTTCGCCCCACCAACCACTACAGATGATGGGGAATTGATAATATTATAATAAAAAAAACCCTTTGTATGTGAGGATACATTTATATTTCTGTGTAACTCATTAAGTATCTTAAATACTAAGACAACCAAGAACTAAATGTATTTAATCATCTTGACTACATCAGGCCTAGATTGCATATAATCTCCATGTTTTCATATGAACAGTGCATTTGAGATCTTATATCTATTTTGTCTTTCCTTCTCTTGATAAATTTCATGAAGGTTATAGATGATGCCATATGCATCAATATCTTTATATTTCATTAAAACTTATAGTACAAGGATTAAAGCATGAAACATTGGACATATATGGTATCATCCAAATTCTACATATAGAGAGATAATTCTTCTTCACTGGCATCTTTTCCAGCTGCGTCAATAATAGGGTTTTCTAGCACATATAATTTTCATTCATGATGTAGTAAAAATCAAAAAAGTTAATATCATTACTTTAAATTCAAGCTAGTGAGATGGTTATCCTTCTCTATAATGGATCGAAGATATATAGATAATGTCATGAGGGTTTTAATTTTAACAATAAATAAAATTAAAATTTTATAACATTATCTGAATTACAAAATTAGATAATAAGATTAATTTAATTTATTAATATCCCACTATTTTATAAAAAACCTAATAGCCCTCACCGTTAGTTTTCAAATATCCTATCATAAAAATATCAAATTGTAAAAGACTCATATTCCATTTCTCATGACGCATATAGAGGTATGAAAAACTAATCAAAGGTATTTATGTAGCTATAACATGCCAAAATCATTAACTCATAGCACCTTGATTTGTTGTGTGGATTCATCAATCATGAAATCCAAGATTAGGATTCCCTCAACACATTGCCTACTAGTCCCATTAAGTCTTGAAGAGGGGATCAACCCTTAATTTTATCTAGGTTAATTCAATCGAAAAGACAATATTGGGATTCCTAGATAATTGAAACTAGTCTAAAAGAGGTTTATCTACCACTTGGAAAAATGTTTTAATTTATTCTCAACTAATAGAAGGCTATAATGACTTCATATATTATTTTTGGGGATTTTTAACTTCATGTGTAAACTAAAAATTTTATATTGTTACATGATCGATAATATCAAGTGAATTTAACTTAAGTGATTAACCATGTCGAGATAAAATTTACACTTTTTATAATAATTATCTTAATTCTATCTTATAATCTTGTTAATTATTTTGTTTAATTATTTAAAAATATATAAATAATTAACCAAAAAAATGAGAGAAATAAGGGAAATAAATTGTAATTTCCATGATATTTTATAATGGCTGGTTTATTTAGTGGATAATAAACTAACCCTTTACCATATGAAATTAAATCATGGAACCCGAAATGGTTTGAGTGGCATCATTCGACCTGCGATCTTGTATACACCATGGATTGGTTTCACCTAAACTCTAAAATTGAACCACCACCACTCAAATGGTATCACTATCTATTACATTATTTTACCCAAGAATAGGTGAGGGTATCCAAAATATTTCTTAAAGGGGTTTAGATAGAAGAAATAATAGGAACTCATTTAATTACATAATGAGAAGTGAGGAATGAATAACATGCCATTATTTAATATAATATATTATTACAACAAACATGAAAGAATATTAAATTAAATAAACAAATCACATTCATAGGGTTTTGTCATTACTTAACCTACCAAGACCCACACGGTCGGTAACAATCTATGTGTGATATCCCAAGCACACCTCCAATAGGCTAGTAGTAGGTGACTGAAGCTGAGTAGGCATATCTCATTCATGGGAGGCATCAACCTATATACATGTATGAATTCACACATATAAAAACCCATAAAAATATGAATGCAAAAAAATAAAACTAATACCCATTTCATTCAAACATCTATGTTCCATAATCAGAGTATGATAAAATACTACAATGTAATAAAATGGCCAAATATAATCACAACTATAAACGGATAAAATATTTCAATCTACAAAGTATGATGGGACTACTATCAAATGAAATATCTTGTGCAACCGAAGTATGTCTATCCCACTACGTTATTCCATCTTCTGGTCCTCCAATGACTCCATCAAAAGGCTTGTTGTTAGCATAATACATGACATGTGTGTGAAGATCCCATGAATGGGTGAATAAAATAATACCCAATAAGACACCTTGAAATAACCAAACAATAAAGCATAAAATTATTATCCAGCTCATATTCATGATATTATTTCAAAAAAATATGATACATAAATACTATAACCCTAGATATGCACAAAATAGACTCTGATTCTCAAAGAGTTATCAACCACTTCCATCGAAAATATTATGCTCAAGGCTTCAGGTTAACTCTTTTCAAGTTGAAATCACTCCATGAGACATGATTTCACTAATGTCAGTCATCTGAGAGGTCATTCTCATCAGGTATCACCCAATAAGTACTCACTGAATATCTGACGATGTCAAAATCTTGATAGGGGATCACACACAGGGCCACTGGGGGACACCACAAACCCTATTTGATTAGACTATTAGATAGGGGATCAATTTGCTATACATGGAGGACACACCAATACCATGAACCCTACCTAGTATAATGAAAGAATGATAGAGGATCCCACCCAGTCACATAAATGGATTCCCCAAAATCTATCGGAGAAAAAACCTATATAGGGGATCACAATCCCATGCTTTGAAATTAATTCCAAAATGTACCCTTGTAAGGATAGACCAAGGGATTAAAAACAACTAAATTTTTCAAAACTGAAGAAATGTATGGCCTACAATTTCCCAAGAAAAATTATTTGGAATGTACTAGCAGTACATGGTGTGGCTGGTCTTCCTCAAGATCTTCTCGTGTCTCACTATCTCTCCCAAAATTTATTCCTCTATATACAAAACATTTAGGGGTAGGGCCAGAACATAGTGTACTGTTAGGCCTTTCTAGTGTACATATGGTCATATTCTTGTACTTCGTTTCATGTCCATCTACTTTGGGCTATTCTTGTGTACCTGGTCATGTCTGAGTACTGAGTGATACCCAAGCACTCTAGGAACTCATGTGTTCCTGGTCATGTCCATCACCACGTACCCTTTGGGATACACATTGAGACACCAACACTAGGTCACAAAAATGTGGCATGTGTCACATAATGTGTGGTATTATTATCTACACATAAACCCTATTGTTTTAGAAGGGGGGACTGCACAATGTTTGTTATTTATACTATATGTCGTGTAGGAAGGAATTTCACATAAAATAAAAACCACTCCACATGTCCCACCCACACTACCAGTGCTATCAAATCTACCTCCAATCACATGAATAATCACTTATCAGAATCTGAATATTCTTTTATTTAATAATTGTCCCATTTTAGGCCATTCAATCTACTCGAAAATATTCTAGCATCATACCATGAAAACACCACATGTAAAAATGGGAAATGAGGGATAGGGATTCAATCCTGATCCACATTTGATCATCTTCCATCATCATCATATCACAATCACACCCTAGATTGTGAAAATGAACCCATGGTGATGATTTCACAATAGTAAAACTGAATATTTGCGACGGGGCCCCGTCGCCAATCGCCCGATGCCGAAAATGGCATCGCAAATAGGTGTTTTTGCGGTGGTCCCGTCGCAAAAATAGTTTTTGCAACGGTATTTTTCTCCTATCACAAATGGTTTTTCTTTTATATATAAAAAAGGTATTTACGACGGTCTGTCGCAGATATATTAGTTGCGACGGGTTTCTGACCTGTCGCAAATGTGAAATTTTAAAAAGGTGTTTGCGATGGACCGTCGTAGAAATGTTTTTCTGACGGGTATTCTTCCCGTCGCAAATGTTACAGTAAAAAAATATTTACGATGGGAAATCCCGTCACAAATATTCTCGTCGCAAAAAAAATAAAAAATAAAAAATAATAAAATAATTAATACAAATCGTATAATATTATATAAAAATAAAAATAATATTAATAATATAAAAAAAATTATATTATTATAATATAAATAAAACAATATATAAAATATAATTATGAAATATTAATATAAAATAATAATAATATGAATATAAATAATATAATATAATATAATAATATTAATATTAATAATATAAAAAATTAATATAATATTATTATTATTAAATTCTGTATATAATAATATTATTATTATTAATAATATAAATAAATTATATTATTATAATATTAATAATAAAAAAATATATAATATAATTATGAAATATTAATATCAAAAAATAATAATAATATGAATATAAATAATATTATATTATATAGTATGAAATATTAATATCAAAAAATAATAATAATAATACAAATATTAATAATATAAAAAATTAATATAATAATATTATTATTAAAATAAACAAACATATTTTTGAAAAAATATTATTAATATTATTAATATTAATAAAATTATAAAATTATAAACTTCTCAATATTAACAATAAATATAAAATATTAAAAGTGATATTACTATAATAAGAAGACATTAAAAATTATAATAATAAGTAATAAAATATTAAAAAAAAATTAAATCATGCAATATTCATACCAATATGAAAGAGGAATTGTAAATAGTTAATATGATAATAAACAACGAACTCAAATGTTTATTACATCTAAAAAAATCACTGGGGGTGGATAATCTGGAGGACCTAGAGGAGGTGGTAGAGGAAACTCCATCCCTAAACTATGGGTCAAACGACGCATATACACCATATACTCCTAATGTTGCTCCTCATATCCACGTCTCTCCTCATCTTGCTGCTGACGCATCTACTCCTGCCATCGACACATATCCTCACTGTGCTGCTGATGCATCTGCTCCTGGCCCTGATGCAAATCCTCTATAAGCTGACTCTGAGCACGCAGCTGCTCCTGATATTGTGAGGCAGAAGATGATGTCTCTCCATGAGATCCTCTCGACCTGGACGCCGACATCGCAACAATACCATAATAAGCTGTAGGAGTCAAATGAGAGTCGATACCAACTACTCGGCCCTTTTCGAAGCCATACTAGGTCGCCTGCATCCATGCCGTCTCATCAAAATGGTGGGCACTAGTCTGATCTCCCGTCTCATCTTGACTCTCATCCTGTGTCTGAGAGGTCGCGACCTCATATGACTCCTTAAGTTTCAATTAGAAATTAAAATAATGAAAAGATTATATGTATTTAATTTTCAAACTGAAAAGAAAATAATACTGACCACAATTTGACACTGGCAGTCACCTCTAATCTCTCTAATAGCCGGGTCAGTGTACATCCACCGATAAACGTCGTAGGTCGTAATACCGGGCTGCTCGGATTCCTATATGAATATAAAATAAAGTGTTTATATTTAAATTTGTATAAAATATTAAAAAAAAAAGTACTTACCAGACGCTCTCTATGTGCACTAAATGTACGACTACCTGCTCGATGCGTCACCTCTTGTCTCCCCCGATTCTATCGACCCAATGAAAATCTCCACTGAAACCCACCACCCAACCAGTTTCTACATAATCCATCCCAAACGTGATATGAAATGTACTCTGGTCAGTGGGCTCTACAAGACTCATCAAATTCTGTCACTTCGGATTTCTTCACAGCCGTCTTTCTCAAATTATGCAAGAACTGATGGAAACGGTCGCGCATAGACACCACCCATGCCGCGTGGATAGCGGCACGCATGCTCTCATCGATGGGATACCATAAACCCTGATATAAAGTTAGTAATGCATTAAATTTTAAAATAAATAATATTTAATTACTTACCATCCAATGATTGAACATGGCGGCCTGCACATCAGCGGGAATCTGATCCCATGTGATCCAGGGCTGAGAAAAATAATTGTGCAAGATAGCACTCCCCTGTCCAATAGATGTATGCGTAAAACTATGGAAAAAGAAGAAATAATCAAACAATTATAATATTAATAAATTATAATGAAAGTTAACTAAAATACACAGGTTAACATACCACCGCATGTGCGCATCGAATCCAAGAGGTGGACGTCGCTCCGGGATAGGATCTGGAAACATCAGTCTGGCAAGACCACGCCCCCTCCGAGTGCTCTCTGTAGTGCCAACAGCCTGAGGGTCAGATGACTCAAGAACTTTATCATCCATAGGTAGATCAGCCTCCAGCAACTGATGAAATATTTCCGAGTCCATCTGAAACATGAATCGAATGTTAATAGAAAACAATTGAAAATAACTATTATGTATAGATATATATTTGTTATGATTCTAACCAGAATTTTACTGTGTCAATGTTCATATTCATCATCATCTTCATAGTTGTCAATGTCAATGTCTTCATATTCCTCATCAACATCATCAATTTCCATATTAGTTTCACTTTCATCATCTCTTGTCATTTCAAATTCAGTTGTAACATCATTGACAACATCGTCACCATTGACCCTTAACTGTGGGGTGTCATCCTCGATATTCATGTCTCTTTGTGAAAAAGATGTGTTTTGAGGAGTGTCCTGAAAAATTTTCATTTCCTTACACTTCAGTGGAACCACATTCCGTTTGATTAAACTGATTGTCTCGAGATTTAACATTTATTATACTTCACCAATCATCCGAATCTTTTGCAGTAGCACAGTATTTTTAATAATAAATTTGATATGCCTGATGAGCCAATAAAATGGTTCATTTTCTGTAAGAAGACTTTTATGTCTAATATCAACAATTCTCTGAGTCGGATGAATACACAAGCCTCTCTCAGTATCCAGCCATCGACATTTAAACATTGTTACATAATTATATCTCAAATAACATAGGTCAATAATTTCTTCAAACATGTTGTAAAATTCAACTTCAATATCTCTATGATATGATACCTTCAAACAAACACCACTATTAATTGTTTTATTTGATTCCCCATATGCACGTGTATGAATGTGATAACCATTCACCACATATGCATTAAAAGATTTAACCATTTTGGATTGTGGGATTCTCAATATATGCAATCGATTATCAATCTTATCAGCATGTACAGATACCTGAAAATTATTAAAACATTTATCACTATTACATGTAATAAAGTGATTTTATATGTAAAACCAAAAAAGAATGTTTGTTACCAATTTTTGAAACCAGTAGTAAATTTTTTTTGCTGGCGTTCTTCAAAGCCAACTGCTGTAATTTGTGGAAATTGTTTCTTGATATGATCATCATATAACCTACAAATAAAATATGATTAATTTACTATAACAGAATCTATAGAATAAGGGATAGGAGCACTCAATGTACAATTGGTGACATTTATTCACATTTGAGTAGAACATATGTATGAGCTCTATGATGTTCATCATCTAAAATCCATCTATTATGAACTCCACCAAAGCCAAGTTCGGGCTGATTGACGACTGATAATTTATTGTTCATATCATCATCTACATTCCCCTCATTCTGGCCCATGCGGTTAAATTTTGAGGGATATTCAGATTCAAAATAATGAGAGCAGAATAAAGCAATTTCCTCTCTCAAATAAGCTTTAGCAATTGAGCCTTCAACTGATGCTTTGTTACAGACTTTTTTCTTCAATTTCTGCATGCATCTCTAAAATGGGTACATACATCGAAACTAAACCAGAACTCCACATTTTTCTTCATGTGGAAAATGTAATATCAAATCTTCCATTGATTCAAAGAAATCCGACGAAAATATTTTTTCCAGTTTGCATATAATTACAACAACAACTTCCTTTAGTTTGCTTAGTGTATCGTAGTCCATTGTCGTCGCACACATGTGTCGGAAAAATATAATATATCTGTTATCGAACCCCAAATCATAGAATTCAACAAACCACTTAATCTAATAGGCATAAGTCATTCCATTATAACATGAAATTCATGACTTTTTAATCTGGTAATATGACCATTTTTAACACATCTGCCCAAGTTGGAAGCATAGCCATCTGGAAGTCTCAAATCTACAATCCATTGAAAAAATAATAAGCGACTCTCTTTGGTCAGTGTATAACATGCTTTTGTCTTCATTAGTCTCTGTGATCTGACATTTTCAAACAATTTATGCTCTGGTCGCCTGCAAATTTGTGCAAGTTCTAATCGGGCCTTTACATTATCATTGGTTTTACCCGGTGTATCCAAAACTGTATGAAATAAATTATCAAAATAGTTGTTCTCAATATGCTTGACATCTAACATGTGTCAGACCAACAAATCAGACCAATATGGAAAATTCCAAAAAATTCTCCATTTTGTCCAATTGTGTTTTTTCCCAAAGCCATGAATTTTCTGTTGGTTTATTGTCGGTCCCAAAGTGATGGAACGTAATGAAAATACAACTGATTGTAACTTTGTACCTGAGATCAATTTTCGAGGTTCATCTATTTCAATTCTTCCTTTTTTGAAATGAGATTTATTCCCCCGAAAAGGATGATCGATTGGAAGAAATATGCGATGAAAATCAAAATAGTAAGGTTTTTTTTCCATTCATGAGAATAAATGCATTTTTTTCTCCAATAAAGGAAGGACATGATTTTGGACCATGTTTACCCCAGCCAGATAACATGCCATATGCCGGGAAGTCACTAATTGTCCAAATCAAAGCAGATTTCATTACAAAATTCTATTTCACAGCAGCATCATATGTACCAACACCATGACTCCACAATAAATTTAACTCATCAATCAATGGTTTTAGATAAACATCAATATTCTTTTTCAGATGTCCTGGGATTAATAATGTCAAAAATATATAAGGCTCTTTCATCAATATCCATGGAGGCAAATTGTACGGAGTTATAAAGACAGGCCAACATGAATACTGACTAACAAAAGATCCAAATGGACAAAAACCTTCAGTAGAAAGACCCAATTGCACGTTCCAAGATTCTAAAGCATAAGACGAATGCACTTGATCAAAATGGTTCAATGAATCACCATCAGATGGATGAATCAAGCTTTTACCATTTGAAATATTGGTTTTGTTCCATGACATCATTGTCGATGTGGTCTGAGACATAAATAAATGCTGCAACCTGGGTGTAAGCGGGATATATCTCAACTATTTTAGAGGAATCAATCCAGACTTCCCTGATTGAGCTTCTTTATACCTCGATTGTCCACATGTTGGACAACTATCCAACGACTCATTTTCACCAGAATATAAGATTCAATTGTTTGAACATGCATGGATCTTCTGATAACTAAGGCCCAGATTACAAACTAGTCTCTTGCTCTCATAATAATTATTAGGAAGCACATTTACATCATGTAATAGTGCTTTAACCAAAGAAAATATCTGATCAAAATAGTTATTTGACTTTCAATTATCTAATTTAATAGCCATAAATTTTGAAACTGCTTCTAATTTTCATATCTTGCAACCATGATATAATGCATCCTCAGAAGACCTGAACAACTCAGCAAATTCAGATGGTGCCAATTCGGGAGGTAAATCAACATCATCCTCGATTTCTGTTTGTTAAACGGATGACCCTGCAATATCATGTACTAAATTCTGAAACCGTGATGGATCCCGAATCAAATTATTAGTATCTTCTCCGGAACTGCGTTCACCGTGTTGATACCAAAAAATATAATCTGATTGAAAACCATAACTCAAGAGATGTTGCCCAACGATGTAAAATATATCAAACTTTCTCAGAGCACATTTTTTACCAGGACACTTAATTGTCCCTTCTAAAACAAATTCTGGGTTTGATGATGCAAACGATAAGAAAGATTCTACACCATCAACATATACAAGATTTAAACTAGAACCATTTGGATTTCTGCACTGATTTATCCAAGAACGATCATCTAATAATGATTGATGTCGATTTACTTGTTCCATATTCATATATATGTTTCTACAAAATTTAAAACCATTAATATTGTTAAATAATTTGATATAAGAAAAACAAAATCCTAAAAATAGAAGATACATAATTACAGTTATTTCTTAGTAATTACCAATAATTATAGGGAACACAGTTTTTTTGTAATCATCCCCACTAATTATTATTAATTTAGAAATACTTAGAAATACATGAAAAAATGAAATATGCTTGAATAATGTAATAAAATTTTGTAATCGTCATCGTGGAGATTATATTACTAATTATTCTGATTTGTCCGACAACTCATCTCTTTTTAACTTTCTCCCGACTGAAATCAGTATGAAAAACTTGCTCTAACATACGTTAGAGCACATTTTTCATACTGATTTCAGTGGGATAAAGTATCAAAGATATGAGACGTTGAAAAAAGGTAGCCACCAAATTTCTTGGAAATTGTGCCAATTTATAATCATGTACTTGAATTTATTTCATTTTTGATTAATTATTATTAATTATTACTAATTATTACAAAGCTCAATATTTCCAACAGATTTTTCTCTATTCTTAACATGTTCAAATCTTAAAGACTCGTCAATTTTCAGGTCATGCCTAATAAAAAATTTGTGTCAACCATGTCCAATTTAAACTCTATAATTGTCCTTACATGGTTGATCACCTCTCATGTAGTGTTGCAGTAGGACGACACAAGTACTGAGAAAGACATGACTTGGGTTGCCCTATTGCAACTCTACTTGCGAGGTGATCAACCAATCAAGAACAATTATAGAGTTTACATTGGGCACGGTTGATGCCACCTTTTTATTGGGCATGACCTGAAAATTGGCGACCCTTTAAGATTTGAACATGTTAGGAATAAAGCAAAACATATTGAAAATATTGATAACTGTAATATTTTATATATATATTTTTTATTTTTAATATTTTTAATATTTTTTTATAAATATTAAACATGTAATAATAAAATAATTATATTATTAGTATTATTTAATTATTAATATTAGAGTAATATAATATTTTATATTATGTTACTATTTATGTTAATATTTATATTACTAATTATGTTACTAATTAGAAATGAGAAGATATGCATATAGGTCGGGTGGTTAATCAATCATTGAATAGAAAAACAAATGTAATTGACCGCTCATCTACCTCAATTTTCTTTTCAGTTGTGTGTTAAGGATTGACATGAAACTTCAACCTCCACCTGTAATATCTGCTTTTACTGTCAAAATTATACATCTCATCACCTCTATGTTGGCGAGGAGGTTGATAATTTTGACAGTAAAAGCAGATATTACACGTGGAGGCAGAAGTTTCCTGTCAATCCTCAACACACCAATGAAAAGAAAATTAAGGTAGATGAGCGGTCAATCACTCTTGTTAATTTTTATAATTGTTTAATTTTCCTAATTGTTTAATTTTCCTAATTTTTTAATTTTCCTAATTGTTTAATTTTCCTAATTATTTAATTTTCCTCATTATTATAATTTTTTTGTAATTATTATAATTGTTTCCTCATTATTATAATTGTTCCTAATTATTATAATTTTTTCCTAATTATTATAATTGTTTCCTAATTATTATAATTGTTTCCTCATTAAATATAATTGTTTCATAATTCAATATAATTATTTCCTAATTAAATTTAATTATTTCCTAATTAAATCTAATTATTTCCTAATTAAATCTAATTGTTTCCTAATTAAATATAATTGTTTCCTAATTAAATCTAATTGTTTCCTAATTAAATCTAATTGTTTTCTAATTAAATCTAATTGTTTTCTAATTAAATCTAATTGTTTCCTAATTAAATCTAATTGGTTTCTAATTATTTTAATTGTTACCTAATTAGTTCCAATCAATTAAATATAATTATTTTCTAATTATATGATAATTATTTTAATTAAATCTAATTAAATCTAATTATTTCTTAAATATATGATAATTATATATTTATTTCTAATTATTACCAAAACATCCCCCGAGAGTGTCGAACCAAGAGTGTAGCAAGGCCCATTGTCGTGTACCAGGTTACCCCGAGTCAAGCTCAAAATACCTTGTCAGAGTTTTCACTCATAGGTACATCTGTGCCAGAGCTGCCTCTACTTGTTTTTATCCAGACAAGGATTATTTGATACAACTAATTAATCTAATTATACTATACAGCTACTAAACATTCTATTAAAAAAATTAAAATTAAAATTAAAAATTAAAAATTAAAATTAAAAATTAAAAATAATTTAAAAAATAATTACAAATAAAAAAAAAATATAAATACCATCGATATTTTTAAGTAACCGGTGTCTTCTAACTCCTTCTCCCCGCTTCACGAAAGAAAAAATTAAAACAAAAAAAATTTTCTACACAGAACTGATAGTTAGAGACAGAGGAGAAGAGAGATCTGAATGTTATGGAAAAAACAGGTGCGGTGTATATATAGGTTAGATTTGTTGCGACGGTCGTATTTGCAACGGTATCCCGTCGCAAATACTAGGTATTGGGATGGGATACCGTCGCAAATATCTTCGCCCCCATTAATTACAGGCAGCAGTTAAAAGGTTTTTTGCGACAGGCCTGTCGCAAATAGCAGCCTGCCGGCACACCATTGGCGATGGGTGGATATCCCCATCGCAAATTACAATAAACCTCCGCTGGTATTGGGAATGTGCCTCATCTCAAATACCTTCACCCGCATTAATTACGGGTGGCAGGTAAAAGGGTTTTTGCGACGGGCCCGTCGCAAATATCCACCATTAGCGATGAGCAGATATACCTGTCGCAAATTCCTATTTACCACCGCTGGTATTGGCGACGGGACCCATCACCAATACCAACCCGGTGAATAATTTTTGCGATGGGACCATTTACCCATCGCAAATAGTATATACCACCGCTGGGTAGTTGTGATAGGTCCAAGGCGAACGTCGCAAATAGGCTTTACCGTGGCCGGTATTAGTGATGGGTCCCGTCGCAAATAACACCTGGTGAATAATTGTTTTCTATGGGACAATTTTCCTGTCGCAAATACTATTTACCACCGCCGGGTACTTGCGACGAGTAGAAGGCTACATGACACAAATAGTCTTCCCGCGTTTAAGAGTGCAAACCACACCATTGCAATTGCGAAGGGACCTGTATTTCCGTCACAAATAACTGACCATTTGTGACGAGAATATATTCCCCTCACAAATACGCTTTTCATCAGAGTTTTTGTGACGGGAATAAAGCCCGTCGCAAATACCATATCCCAATAAGCGTTTTTTCCCATAGTGTTTAGTATTCCAAAGATCAAGAATTCAAGATTCATCAATTGGGTTTTGTTCAAATCATTGGCCAAAAGAATTATTGATGATGAACGTGCGAAGAAAATGGAGTAAAAATGCATTAAACATAAAATAAGTATGAAGCTTATCCATTCTTTAGGTTAACAATGATTCATTAATATTATAATAATGAATAAAGAGAAAAAATAACCAACACTATCAATTCCCCATTATTAGAGGATGATAAAATTGAACCAACAAGTCATGAACGACCAACAAATAAATATATTAGTGTATTGACTCTTGTTCATCATGGGAAAAATGGTGATATAAACCATGAATATAAAACTCTCTACCCTATGTGTGAATCACTCACCAATAAATAATAGAAATGAATTATCGTCATTGGCAATATCCATGAGCTTTTTTGGAGAAATTGATCCTCAAGAAATTGATCATGATTCTCGAATCATTGTTGTTTTTCAATACCTCCTCAAATGGATGGATCCTCTCACAATCCTAGGGTTATTCAGATGGCCTTAGGGGTTTAAAATAACCATGATTATATAAGGTTTGATTTGTTTAAGAACTTAATTAAATAATTAAATAAATGTTTTAAATTTTTTTTAATTGTTTCACCCATGGTGGCACTCAATACAACCACAAAATTCCAAAAAAGATTATGTTTTCAAAAGGGTAAAACCTAAATTATGAATACAAGGATAGTCTCACATTTCTCATCTGAGTACCCATTTTTGTGTTATTACATTATTCTATAAAAACATCACACACTTGATATAATATATTTAGTATCTATATAATATCAATATCAATCCTATCCAGGACTCAGAATCCTACGCCATCTCGGTGCATGGATCTGAAAATATTCCTTAATATATTCTAAATTCTTACAAGGGACGAAAAGTGGGTTGTTACAACTGGTCTAATCTCATACTTATCCATATATATAAAAATAATATGCAATATTTCACTATCATAATGACCATCCTGAGTCACTTGTAAATACCTATCATAAATAAAACATGGAAAATAAATATATTGAATAATATTTATAGATAATTAAATGTAATTAATTTAGAATTTGTTAAATTTTAAAACCTTATTTCATAGTAAACCCATCATATCTGAAAAATGTGATTGGGTTTTTCATTATGTAATTAATTATTCTTTTTATCATTTTTTTCTTTATTATGTGTTTACACAACATGTACTAATGAGATACACACCATTTTTTATTATTGACATGAATCTGGTATACATATTTAGGGACTTTATGTGTATCATGGTTGGGATAAATAACATGTACTAATGAGCTACAAGGCATGTGTTTTGATTTTTCACGTGTCTGTGTAACCCACTAGTTGACACAACACGTTCCATAGACATGATAATTAATGATTCACACAACATTTATGTTAGATAAACATAGTGTATCTCATTAATGATGCATACATTTACTCTAAAATGGTTTATTATACTTATTTGACCACAATATCAGCCAGAATTTCACCACCAAATCTTGTAGACTCCCTGAGGTGTACACTAGTTACACATTCTGATGTCTAACAACCTATGTTCTAAGATGACCCGGTCAACATGTGGCTTGAATTAAATGAACGAAATAATATTATTTCTTGACACATCATGTATCCAATGACATATCCAGGTTTTGTAAACATACCAACAACATGTATATGTTCTCTCACACATAGTGTATCCATGTTTATCAGTTATAATCCGCTGCACCTCATCATGGGATCTATGATCATTCTTTATTTGTTCTTGATATGTTTAAAATTATATGAAACTTGAATAAAGAATACTAATATGTCAAAAACATGTTAATTAAACATTGTATTAAAGAAAAAATATAACATAATTTAAAAACTAAAGGAATTTTTTTATAATTAATCAGTGAATAAAAAATAATTATAAATTATTATGTTACATATTAAGTACCACATAAAGGTTCCAGGAATAATGGAAGCACCAGTTAGGAAGATAAAAACATAAATTTTATTATAATACATGAATATTCTTTAATATACGTGAAAAACAAACTTTATGAACAATGAAATTAATATAATGATTAATTCACAAGAACCCAGAACAAAGAAGAGGGGGTCATTTCACATATAATTTATAATTAATTTTTATAATTAATTAATTCCCTTTCGTTGAATTATTTTTTAATTATTTACAACCATATGAAGTCCTCTTGTTGTACCATAATGTTTTTAGATAAATCAAGGGTTGATTCCCTCTAGCGGTGATCCAAATGTGTTGTGTGAACCATCGATCATCACTATAGAATCATCTGGGAGATAGTGTGGATAATTTTAATGCTTGAAATGAACAATGTTGATCACAAAAAATATTACAAGAGAGAAGGGATTTACTCTAATGGAGGAAGATATAATATAATAATTATTTAAATTATTCTAGGGATATCTCTTTAGATCTGAGATAATCTTCTCCACAATTCATTTTGTACAAATAAATAATGTGGCTCTCATCAAATAATAGCATAATGAAGTTTAAATAGTGTTAGGATTAGAAAATAATAATATCAAAAGGGACCTTATTATTTTATTAATTTTTAGTTTATTTCATGTCAAAATAATAATTTAATCATTTTTATTTTATTGACATTAAATAAACTCTCAGATAAAATATTTGTTTTTGAATTAATAAATTAATATTTATTCAAATATAAATAATATGAAAATTCTTAACAGTCCATAAAACATGGTCTATAAATTCTTCTCAATATTTATCCACCCTTTAATAACATCTATTTATTAATCTAAATAAATATTAGTGCATTATTTTCTAGTAAATATATTAATATTATTTTCATGAAATTATTGAAAAAATATTTGTTAAATATTCATATAACTAAATAAATATTTTGTTACCTTTTGAGTGAACTAGAATATCTAAATATTATGTATTCAGTTAATTAAATAAATTAGTTCCAAGTGAATAAAATTTGTATTAAATTTTCAATTCACATATATATTCTCTCAAATAATTGGTGATTGAATATTTGTGATCAATATAACAATAATAATTATTAAACCATATATGAGGATATTATTTATCCAACATGTTAAATTCATATAGAATTTAACCGAGGTTCTGAATAAACATAGTGTGTGATCCTCTAGGCCCCATTTTCAGTGGTGTTAGGATACACTACCTGAAGACCAAGGTTTGTATCTGGAAACACGCCAAAGATAACACTGTGAAAAAAGTTAATATCATAATGAAATTTATCCTACTATGAATGTATAATGTGTAATATAATCCCTTTATCTTGGTATAACTAAAAAATCAGGTTGAATATTGGTGCCATCAAACTATATGCTCGATATCCATTTCATTGGATTTCTAGAAATGAACTTACTAATGATACCACCATAGAGATGGATTTAATATGGAAGTTGAATTACCATCACAGGACCTAAGGTATAAACATCTTTCAAAGAACATCAGGTATAAATCCTCTCATTCCTTATTCATTAATACAAAATCACTAATGGCGTACCCAATATATTCTATCACTATTTGAGAACATGTCATCATCATTTTCATCAATACATAAAAGTACAGGACTCAATAAAAATTCTAATGATTATTACACATGGAAGCATATAAAAATATCTAATGACACATATAAATATAGATTTCTTATTGTTTAGTCATGTTATGATAATCTCACCCACTGAATATTACCTAAGGAATATATCATAAGAAAGTCTCTCAAAGACCAATGAGTCTCTACCAATGATATCATGTATCATTTTTTCCCATAAAATGAAATCATTTATCTATAGAGCTTATATTACAGAATATCTTCATTGAGTATATAGGTTCTCATCATATTGGGGAATTGATATTACCATTCAATGTAATAAGTATCTTTAAGAAATTTTCACATAGTAGGTCACAAAAAAGAACAAGAATTATTGGATAATAAATTTTATTAATATTAAAATACATGAATAAATTTATTCATAAATTACATAGAATTTGGTTATGATAAACCAACTCCAACACTTAATATAAGAGGAAATAATAGGGCTGAACTACCTTTTTTGTGGAAACCAACCCATTTCCCAATCCAGCCTGATTGATTCTCAGATCCTTCATCCATTTCATGATTATACATTGTTACGAACAATATAAAAAAATTCCCTATATTTGGAATGTTTCATGGACTAATATAAATTATTCATTGAGGAGTTCAATGTTCATTTTTAATTTTTATGAGGTAGGGTGTACAATAAAGAAATTGTATAATTCTTGTATCTTGATCACCTTTTGGGATACAAAGTTGATTCCATTTTGTTGTAGGATGATAACCTAACTTATTAATCATCATATCAGTATAATATGAATAAGGATATATTTGAATATATATATAAAATAATTTAGGTGGACCTCAAGATTTTGTAAATAATTTCTCATCTTCTATATTGAAAAAATTAATAAGGTAGCCATTGTTGATATCTAAGTATCATGTCTTCGTTTTAGAAAATGTTATAATAAGATAGTAGTGGATATTCACATTTCTTATATCATTATTATGATCGGTAATTGCATCAATAATCCAATACATGTCTTCCACATAAATGATATGGAGATTTACTTCTATTGGTGACATCAACACATGAGGGTATGAAAGATACTATTTAATTTTATCAAAGTCCATTTTAAAATCATCATCCCACTGATGTGTTACCCCATTATTTATTATTTTTATGAATGGAAATCATTTACCAGAGAGTATTTATATGAAGTAATAATTATAAGAAATGTTCTCTTTAATTCTCTTATACAGATGGGGGTTTTGAGGTGGTATAATATCAAGTATTTCATTACTTTTCTTAGGATCAACATCAATACAATGATGGAGGACCATAAAAATAATAAATTTTCTTAATTTTACCCCAGACACACATTTTAGTAGGTTCACATTTAAATTGTGTTATAATAGTTTGTTGAAATGGCCTCAATGTTAGCTAAATGAATGTGATACTTGTGGGAATTTAATATCAGACCATCCTAAAAAAATTCCACTATTTTCCAAGAAAGGACATGAATATTTAGGTCATTACATGCTGTTTTAGGGATCCTATATAAATTAAGATTTTCGGGATTAATTAGTACCAACATTCGACATGGGGTTCTCTAAAGGTAATAACGTATTTATTATAGGGTGTTATTCAAATCCAGTTGTAACCATAATACCATTCCATAAATGAGAGGTCTCTAAAACCAATTATTAAATTTATCATTGGTTCATGATCTATAATAGGAAATTATTATTTGGGAAGTGTGACTTCAAATATTTGAGGTCAATACGAAATCTATTTTTTATATCCTTATTCTTAATTAGAATAAAACTGGTAATACTCTTAGGGTATTATACCTCATGGATAAATATTTTTTGATTAACTTATCGACATCATCTTCCACCATGTATTTATGTGTTATATCCATTCTCTATTATAATTATTTGTAAACTTGATAATTTTCTATAAAACTATGTAGTGGATGGCTACTTAGGGATATAATGTGGGTATTTCCAAGTAATTACATGCAAAAAAAATCCTGATGTTTTTTAGGAACACAATATATTTTTCATTTATTTTGGAGGCATGGTTGCATTTATTATGTTATTCATGAGAATCATTTATTGCCCAAGATCACCTATAATAGTTCATCAATAGTGAATAAAACACATTCCTTGAATGCAAAAGGAGCATTCTTTTACTCTTCATCTTCTTAATTATAAAAATTGGAAGTTGAATTTAACCATTGAGATTTTAGAGACAATTTAAAAGTGTCATAATTTTCATTGATACCACACCCATATGAAGAGTGTGAAGTTTCTTCTAAAATATATGAAATTATATGAATAGAGGAAAATGTGTCTAAACACTTTATTCTTCGTCGAGTGTTATTATCCATCCATTTAAAGAGTTTTGGTCACATCAAATGAATGAAAATATGACCCACATTCAAGAAGATATTCTCATAGTCTAGATTGATTACCATAAATTTTATGGGAATCTATTCATTTATTTATGGAGATTATTCGATTGAATCAAATACTTAACCATCATTGGAGTGGAAGTTAATTAGGGGATCCATGTTGGTGGATAGCACAACCTGGTGAATTCCTATTTTTTAGTTTTATCTAAAATATGATTGATGTGAAAATCATAGTCTTTATACATTTCACTCCATAGATTGATTGGGGAATCTTACATGACATTTGGAGTAGCAATTTGTGTCATATTCAGTATTGAATGACTCCCCTTGATTTTGAAATACCTTACATCAATTTATTAGGACTCACAGGGTTCAAAAGAACCATAAAGTAATTTAACATTCTCATTAGGAGAATATTTCATGAATTTATGATATGAATAGGAAACTGATGCATGTATTTGAATCTAGAACCATCCCAATAGTGCATTAAATTTCATTTATTTTTGGGACACTGTATATTTTGATTCAAACAATAGTTCCCCAAATTGGGACCTTATCCTAATCATCCTATTGGAATTCTGATCGGTCTTACTATAACCCTATATTTTCAAGATGGTGGTAGGAAAGTTAGCTTCATGGAATCCCAAACAGTGGATGTTCCATGTTGGGATGATGATGATTTTAGAACCATTGTTAATTTGGTGTCAATGAATGAAGATATCATAAATATTTATATATATATATATATATAAGGGTTTGATGTGTCCTTATATAGAAAATTATCAGTATTTCTTGGTAATAGAGAAAACTGTATAAAATTTGGTGGAACACAATTCTACACTGTATGTCTTAGATATATGCACTTCATTCTAGAACTCCTAATGGATTAAAAGATATTTGATAATGTATTCCTTCAGTTCATGTTATATATGAATTATGTATAAGATTTTAAGTGGGGAAGGGGTGATGGATATGTGATTTTACATTTACTAATTTTATGCCATGGGTTTTTTATGCTCATCACATAATTTTTTATAAGATAGACATGATGATGACCGTCTATCTTGTTCCAAACGTGGGGGTATTTTTGTGGCCTAAAGGTTAGGTTGAGTTGGACTTCCCACATATCAAGGTTAAAAACTGACTATTTGTCCACTAATCAGTTTATAAATGTGATCATATTGTAATGATCCCTATAAGAGTCGGGATTAGATTGATTCTCCTAGTGTTCTCATTGGAGTGGTCTTCTAATAAAATGTCACTTGTATATTGGGGTCCACCATGTCCTCTCCTTCCTCAGTCTCTATATCCTCACCCATGACTGGTTGTAGGGAAATTTTTTTCATAACAATCCTCTCCATCAATAAAAGTATCTATCAATTATACAACATTGATTGATCCATACAAAAAAAATTCCTTCAGATTAGATCCCGATTAAATGGGATGGTTTCCATCCTTCTATTAATAGGGGTATGAAATATATTAAGGTATTGAGTATTTTGGGCACATATAGGTTGTTTTATTCTTTTTATTTTCTCCATTGATAATGGATACACTATATTTTAGAAGGATATAAAGAAGAAGGCTTTGTTTTAGAGTTTTAGAGAGAATTGAGGCTACATATAGTTGATTCATTCACACCCTAGTGATGAAATGTGTTCAATTTTCAAATTTTCTATTTATCAAGTCATCAAACTTTAGAAAATTATTATTTGGTATCCCCTTAAACTCTCATTCTTCCTCATATGGATTATAAGAGACCAAATTCACCAGAGTCAAGGATTTACCCAAATTTAATTTCCTATCATCTATCTTCTTTTGGAGAAATTCTTTGAATAAAAATGAATCCTGGATATTGAACTATAACATCTTATGGTAAGAAAAGTACTTTTGGGAACCATTCAACCCCATATTATTGGGATTTTTTGAGGATATATTCTATAAATCCCAATAATATATGATATAATATGTTTATAACATATTCTACGATAAGGGGATATCATAAAGTATAGTTTCATGATACTTTAAATGCATATCATAATATACGGATATCCATATCGTAAGGGTATCCTATTCAAGTTGAAATAAACAAATGGACATATTTTAGGCATTTTATTTGATAAAAAATGTAAATATTCAACACTAATTCCATCTAAATAAAAGTAGTTATCATTTAAAAATTCTTCCATATTGGTCGAGAGTTATTGAAAATGTATGGATAAACTCGTAAATTATTTTTCAATGCATGTAAAATTAAGTAGAATCCTCAAGGGATTTATAAATACTACATCCATGGAAGGGAATGGGTATGCTTGATTTCTCAATATTGGTTGAATATCTCCTCCATATAGATGCTATTTTTTCATCAACATTTCCACTATGAGTTGTTATAACATCATGTTGAGAAGAGGAATCATGCATGTAAAAAAATCACGATTTAGAAACCTATCGGTAACTTTGAAGTAGAGATATATTTTGGATGCGTTTTGGAGATATTCAATAAGTATATACTAAGATGTTGTAGTGGGAGAAACAGTGTAAGTTACACATTCAGAGTTTCTTCATTTCTAGTTTATGCATGTTTCCATATATATAGAATGATTTGATCTTGGATTGGGTTTATTTATTACATCCACTATAATAAAAAAATGATATTATATCCATCAAAATCCACCAATTATGTCAAATACTTACCATATGTTTGATTGATGATATCATACTGAGAAATTCATTTTTTTTAATTAATATTTAATGTCACATTTACTATCATAAAATTTAATTTTAACTTTTATTATTCCTGATTTAGTTGGTGATTATGATATCGGATATCATAAGTAGTTACTCAATAGAAATTCCTTATTGTTTTATTAGTAGAAGCATATGAATCTCAAATAATTTATACTAAAATAGTGATTTGAATATGTTTTAAAAAAATAGAGCATCGTATCACCTTTATGATATCTCTATTTATCATAAAATACAATTTCCTATCATATTTGGTGACTGAACTATTAGCCATAAAATATGACTGACAACACGTATAAAATTTATTCCCCATAACTTATATGTTATACCCTACAACTCAGATATAATCGTTAAATATGATTAGATAGAGAAAATTTGTTTTTATTTAAATTAAATTATAAATTTATTTATGTTGTTTAAAAATTGTTTATAAATTAAGAGAAAATGTATTTTGGGGATATTTATTAATTTACTAATTATTTATAAATTAATTAATTATAAAATGTTTATAACTATTAAATAAAAAATTTATTAAAAATTTATTAAAAACTATTTCTTAATATTGTTTTTTTTAACAAAAATACCTTTTAAAAAATTATATGGTGCGCACAAGTGGTTTCAACTCAAATAAAATCAAAAGGCTAGTCAGTCATAGGGGTGATGCAGATTTACCCATGTGATGATGGTCAATATTAAAAATAGCTCTGACAACTAATAAATAATTATATATAAATATATATTTTTTATATTTCATGAAATATAAAATATTTAAAAATAAATGTAATATAATTAATAATATGAAGGATTTCATATTTTGAAATTAATAAAAAATATTTATATTCAATATTATTTAATATATACAATGAATAGTTACAATTATAATGTTTTCATGAATATATTTTATTTATGAATTGTTTATAAATATTTATGTCATATTTAAATTTGTGAATTTTTCAGTTATTTAATATTTATTACCATGTTTATTTTTTATTTATATATACATTTTTTATTGTTTATATGTGTATTATTTGGTATAACATTTTTATCTACATCTAGAGATTATAATATATATATCTAAAGAGTTACATTTGAGGTGTGATAATGGATTTAGTTTCCATCTTCCTTAAAATATGTTTGCAATTAAAATTATTTTATTTTATTTAGTTGATTAATAATGTTTATATATATCAGGTAATAGAGTTATGAGGAATTGGAATAACTCTTTATGAAAATCACCCAGAGTTGAGGGACATTGGGTCAGAATTCATACTGCCCTCAATGCTTATGCCTTATTATAAGAAATCTGGGTGTTGGTAATCTTTAGCTCTAGGCTTACTCACAAGGGGTTGTTAATTACATATAATTCTAAACTATTACATGAAAAGTTCACATTCCTTATGAATGAGATGTATTTGGATATTTTTTAATATACTTATATTCTTTTTTGGTTGACAAACACAAACTATGAGTTATGTAAAGAGTTTCATGTCAATATGGTTTAAACATATTGATTTGGTGGAAATAATAGTATTATGAAATAAATCACTATAAGGATACTTACATAATGGGAACACCATGTGATAATATGGTGAGATGAAATAACGATCCAAATATTATATTAGAGATTACTTCCAAAACAACATTTATCTAGACCTCGATCATCCAACCTAGAAGGTCATTCTAAATATGGGTGCCCAAGGAATATCTCATATATGGAATGAATATAATGGATGACACTAATCGTTCTAGTTTCTTATTATTAGAGGTTTATTTGGGTTATACATATTCAGCATACCATAATTTATTTAGGTTACTTTTGGAATGGAGTTGAGATTATTCATTTAATGGACTGGGTAAAGAGCTACCACTCAATTACCCAAGAGTCATGTATAATATGATTAAGATGATTCCCTCCCTAAAAAGAGTTGTTAGAGAGAGAATAATGTGGACTCATTACATAGTGAAATATGGATCTTTTTAACTTATGGGTATAATAAATTTAAAAGGGGTTATAATTTTAGTTGGATCCCATTTAAAAAAATTCATTATTAAATAGTAGAAATATTGGAAACTGATATGATAAAAGCTTATATTTTAGTTTAATAAAATCAAAATCATCAGAAAAGATTTTTATTAATCCTATAGGAAGGAGGGGCTTATGTATGAAACTCTTATGTTAGGTAACTTAAAAAGAGTTCTTAAATAATATTAAATTCTATATATAATAATAACATTTTTTCAGTAACCAAGTTGATAAAGTTTTCCATAGGTGAATCGAAATTCTTATGATAATCATAAAATTATTCACATAGGGATTCCGAGGAAGTAGATGAAAAAATAAATATTGAAATTTAGTATTATACACTCAATATGACTAGGTATGTCAATTATTTTCATTATAATTGTGTATTTTAATGAATTGGTGAGACTAAATATTTTATTAAGGATTTAATAGTTAATGGATTACTTATATTATTATTTATGGAAATATTCCAACAATTTGAATACATATAATAAAATTTTAACCATTATTTTCCATCTATTGATAGTAGTTGAACCATGTATATAATGTCTAGTTTTTGGTTCTTTGTAGAGAGTAAATGTGGGTGAAACATTAAACTAGAAGAAAAAAATAGTTGAAATGTGTTACTATGTTTCTTTAAGTAACAAGTTATTTTTATTGAATCCCGGTGCTATAAATAAGGATTAAGAACTCTATATGACATAATTTTTGAGATACATAAAGAGAATTATGAAAATCCAGGGAATTTCCATGTCTAGTATTAGTGTTATTGAAATTGTTTCTTATGTTATAAATGAAACGTGATACCAAATATATGTTTTACAAGTGTAATTAATATAAACGAGTTAAAAATGAAGGAAGAATTGATTGAGAATATATTTTTCATTATACTAATGAAGAAAAATTGTTCCATATCAAAGGGTTCCATGAAAAATGAATAAATCAAGATCGGGTTGATTAATGTTAAGGATGTATAACTTAATCTTATTTATCTTATATAATATTAAAATTTGTTTACCAACAAATATATGTTATTCCTAATGAGATATAATGGATTTAAAAAACAAATTTTATGATTCATATGTAAAATCAAAAGATTTTAGCATATTGTTATTTTAAAATAAATTTAATCTCTTTGATATTTTTTTGGTACAAAAAACAATGAATCAAAATAAATAGTAATATAGTATACTATTATAACCAAACAGTTAAATTGGTGGGTATGAATAATAATAAATAAATTATGAAAAATATATAGTTTACACATTTATGAATAAATTTATTGGTTATCTATTTATTATAAATAAAAATAAAAATCATTTAAAAGAAAAGCATATGTTTTTCTGGAAAAACGTATTTTTTCTAAATAGTGGTTTCGTCATTTTTTGTGCACTTATGTTAAAATTAATTTCAATGACTTTTAAAAATATATTTTAAAAATTATAATACATTTTTAAAATCATCTTGTAAAAGTTATATTATATTTAATTTTTGATAATTTGTTGAAAAGATTACTTTTTGTTAAATAGTAAAAATACTAATTATTTTTGAAAAGTGTGTTTTTATAGAATTTTAAAACATTAATTTTATTTAAATTTTTTTTAAAGTATTACTATTTAGATTACATTATCATTAATCTATTAAAGTCATTATAATCAATTACATGTTCAATTTTGATAGAAAATTTATTTATACTTAGGAAAATATTTACTTTGAAAAACTGCCTTTTCACCATGCTTGCGGGTTTAACTTTAAAATGAATTCAACCACTTATGTAATATGACATTTTAAAAATAGATTCCATATTTTTAATCATAATAATTTATATTAGGTAATAATTTCAATATATTTTGTGGTCTTACTAAATATAAAATGAGTAAAAATTAATTACCATGAGTAAAAATTAATTACCATGGGTAATGTTAAAATGCATTTACCAGGGTCTAAACAAAAAATATAAGGGATAAAATGGCCTATTATCTTTCATATATTGAACTTATCTCATATAATATTTGATAATTATCTATTTTTTATCATTCTGACCAAGAAGGTGGCAAGGTATTATTGAAAATCTTTGAAAAACTACAAGTGTGTCACTCACCCTAGTTATAGAAGGACACCCCCTCTCATCTCCTCCACACACTTAAATATCCCTTTGGTTCTGTCAATAAATGGACAAATAATTTCCCTGAATCCCTCGGCATATCATATCATCCCTTTTTATCCTAATACCATATTTTGAAGCCTTCAGGTATAAACTTGATGAGGTTCTCTGAAGAAGAGGTATAGTTCATAACCATGCATCTTAATTTTATTTCTTCCTCTAACCCCTAAAAATATTCTATAACTATAATAAAATAATAACACCAGTATATTAAATATAATAATATATTATTATGTTAATTTAAAAAATTAAATCCATATCCTCTTCCATAAAATGGGAATCAAAACCTTTGACCATGTGTATAACGGACTACTACCTCACGAACTAATATAATTTGTCAACTATCATTGACCATCAATGATGGATATATTGATCTATTTAATATATATTTAAATATAATATATTTATAAAACAATTATACTTATTTAATTTTAATATCATATCTACCTTATTAACTTCTAATATGTTGGTAAATGATAACATTGCTCATGTGTACGTGTGAACTACCTCCTCTACGAAGCAATTTGATAAATTTTCTATTTTATTTTGAAATGGATGTTATAAGAATATATATTATAGATATATATTATATATGGGTTATAATAATTATTCTATAAATTTTAATTATTCTTTACCTTAATTTTTTTCATATGTTGAAAAAATGGAAATAGTATTCCTCGGTACAAATAACCTACCATCGCTATGAATGATGTAATTCATTTTTCTATATCTAAATTTTACGGATGAATATGAATATTTATATAATTAATATATATTATTTTTAAATAATAATTAAAATTTTTATAGGTTTGTTTCATGATCAATGTCCAAGTAATGAAACTACCGAACCAAAACACACATGAAAAACGGTTTAGTTATTACCATGAATAATGATTTTAACAAAGAATTGATAATAAATTGGTGATAAAAAGTTAAAAGTAAATAATATATGGTATTATATATATATTATTATGTTCATAAAATATATTAATAATAAATATATATTTTATATATTATATGTTTAAACATGTAAGAAAAAAATCAAACCCAATGTATAGAATTTTTCTGTTACTTTTATTTCAGTGGGACACATTCCATATACCCCACATGTTTCTTTTTTGTGGTGTATATTCTTCCCATGAACTTATTTTATGATTATTATAATAACAATTATGTGTTAGAAATATATATCAATGTTAATTTCTGTCGTGGTTGTTATGATTCAAAAGATACCAAAATTGTAAGGGTTTATTAAACAATCTCATCATTATTATCAATTTTTTATATTTAAGCATATATTGGGGGATTTATTATATATTTATATTTTAAACCCAATATATTTTATTCTCATATATTTAATTTTTTAAAAAAAATTCCTTTAATTTTTATCTTTTATTTATTCAAAATATAAAAAAAATATTAAAAATAGATTTTATTCCCTCGTCAATTAGAAATATTTTTCTTCCTAGTAAATGTTTTCAAAAAATTAATCAAGAATTTAATTAGTATTACTCAATGAATATTTAATTTCATTTTTTCACATGATTTAGTATTTATAAAATGTTTTAAATTGAACTTTTTTTCATTTTATGAATGAGGCACTTATTAAATTTTTACCAAAAATGTAAAATGAATCCTTATTTTACCATACACATCATTAACAAAATTTACCACTATTATGACTGCTTAATTTTTGATGATTAATTTAAAATTTCCCCTAGTTATTTTTAAAGGAAATTCTTTTCTAAATATTTTTTATTTTAAACAAAACGTGGATTTTAAATTTAAAAGTGTATTTTCCTAAAAAAAATTGATCTTACTATGGTTTTCATATTTATGAACTACAACAAGCCTTTTGTTATATACTAAGAATATATTGTAATTATACCATCCTTAATATTTCTCAGGATGTTTTATGATTAGTTTTATTTTGAATGTACTATTTTGATTTCATTCTCCATATTACTCAAAATGATCTAGGATTAAGTTCATTAATTGGGGAATGTATTAACATTTTGTATGTTAGTTTTTCAATTTGAATATTTAAATTGATTATATTTTAACCCGTTCATAAGAGTAATGTATTGGACTTTGTAAGTGACAGGTGGTTCTTTCTATATCCACTCGATGCATCAGTAAGTCTCATGAGACAAATTATGTTGGGTATTTGATAGAGGCCTTACCCATTTGTATAATATGTATTGGGATGAGGCCTTGATGACATGTTTATAAAATTTGAGAGTATAAATTCCATCATTAAGAGATTATTTATTTATGTTCTTATGATTATTTGTTTAGTTAACATTTCTATGGATATTATTGAATCTCATGTGATTACTTATATGGAATTATTTGATCACCATTTATTCCATCTTTATCATTCTTTATCCTCAAGATATTTATTAAATGGTAATTACTTTTAGATATTTGACATACCATATTTATTATGCTTTATTTATTCATGATATATTCTGTAGTATGTACACCCTTACTAAGAATCTAATCTCACCCATTTTTATGTTTTCTTTCCCCTAGATTCTATGAAGAATATTTTTATTGATATGTAGGGATATGAAAAAGGAAAAAATGTTGTTCATAAATAAAATATTGTGTTTTACTTTTTATTTCCAATAGTAATGTGATATTTAAGAATGTGACTAGTTTTTATGACTACTAAACTATTCATCCCTTCGGGATGTGATTCCTTGTATCTAGTTCCAATGTAATAAAATAAACCCTAACACTAGGATACTAGGGTTGGGGAATTTACATCATCAATTTCTATAACATGTTTTTAAAATCGGAGAAGGATAAAAAAAATTATCCAAGATTAAAGGGTTTTAACTAGATGCTTATTAAAATAATGCCGATAGTGTCCCTTCCACCCATCAATGGTATATTTTAGATACTATTGTCTTTTTTAGAAATGAATGTTCTGAAAAAATTTAATTCCACAAATATTAAATAAATAATTGTTTTTTGTTAAATATTATTACTAAAGGGAAATATGTTTTTTTATAAAAACAATGAAGTTTGTGTATTTTCACATAAAATTTTAAATAGTATATAGTTTCTAAGTTTCTTGTGGAAGTATTTTTTAACTTAGGGATGTTTAAAGTTAACAAACAATATTATACCTATCATAAATCAATGTGATGTAAAATTTAAACCCTAAATATTTTAGTACATGTGATGGTAAATAGAAATGTATAAAATTTAAATTTAGTTTCTAGGAAAAAGTGAATACCATTATTTCCTAAAAGATTATATCAATAAAAATAAAAATCGAATTCCAATTAATAATCTAAAATAGTTTTAGGGTATGATTGTAATGCCCCAAAAATTTCAAGGAAATTTGTTTCTTAAATTTTTTGAAATATTATGAGTCTGCAGTTTCTAACGGTGCCTGATTCCAAGGCCCGTTGTGCCCGGAATCAATTTCTGATGTTTTGTTCAGGTATGTTCAGTAAACGTACGTGCGAGTTTTTCTATCTTTTAAACTGCTGTTCAGAATTCAAATACGAGGGCACTGATGAACTCGCAGCGCCAATATTTGCTTAAGGAGACCTTTACCGCAGTTGCATTTGGCCGAGATTAGAAGTTATAATATTTGTATTTGTAGAAAATTAAAGAAAATTATTATATTACACAGTTTTATTTTTAAGAGGTGGTTATTTCCTCCAAAGGAAAGTTGGGGTGGGGCCCACATGATCACCTAACTCTTTACCTCACCTTTAACTCCCATGAACCCCCCTTTTTAAATTTTGAACTCCCACATAATGGAGGAACCTCTCCACCTCCATCCATTAATTGTTCAAATCTCATCAATTTAATTAATTATGCTCCCTTAATTAATTGTTTATTTTGAATTGATTTGAAATGAATGGAATTATTAAATTGGGAAGCCTTTTATTTTGTTTGCGTTGGCAGATATTCTATTGGGGAGGCTCCGAAGAATTAGAAGAATAGTGTTCTTCTCTCGACGAAGAACACAATTATTCAATGAAGAACATATCCGACGAAGAACGCGAAGAACTTATCCAATGATGCTTCCTCTTTGGACGCACCCGATGTCATAAAAATCGACGTCCGTATTCCACAACGCCCGACCTATGCAATGCTCGTCTTCTGCTGCTCTTCAATGTGCAACATTTTTGAAATCGAGGTAGGTATTTTTGATTAATTTTAATGGAATAAAATTAAACTCCTGTTCATCTATGTATGCCTTGGTTTAACTTTGTCCACAGGATGCCAACTAATATGAAGGGTGCGGGTCGAACCGTCATGGCTCGATGAACCTCCGTTGGTTATTGATGTTTTGGCGATGGGGGATAAGTCAAGAGGGGCACTTTGTCTTCACACCGTGATAGAGGAGGGCCACAGATGAAGGAGGCAGCGACGTCGGTGACTGGAGGTAATGGCGGCCACGTGAGGAAGAACCGCGACCCGCAACCACGGGCTGCTTGGCCGAAGAAGAACTACCTGGTCTCATGACTGGATGGGCTGGAAGAACTGGCCATCTTTACTCAACCGGGATGGAGAACAGCGGCGCCTATTGGCGTCCTGCTGCGGAGAACCACGGCCCGCTTCTGTGGTCCACTTCAGCGGGCGAACAAGCCGGCCGACTTCCGGGCGGGTTGAAGGAGGTCGCGGCACCTGAAGGTGTCACGTGGGCGAACAGCGGCCCGCCTGTGCGGGCGGCTCATGCAGAAGAAGACCGGATGGCCGTGCAAGAGAGGCGGCGATGCTCGGTGCCACCGTTTCAGGAACCCCCCCCCCCCCCCCCCCCGCACCGCTCGGCCAGATGGCCAATCCGCGGCCAGCTGCGGGCCAGAACACCCTTGCGTGGGCCGGGCCGCGCCCCATCGGGCCGACCCATGCCCCACCGAGCCTGGCCATGCTCCACCGGGTCGAGCCAACCCCCAGCAGGGTCGTACATGCTGAACCGGGTCGGGCCAACCTGCCAGCACACTGGGCTTGACGGGTCGGGCCTGTTTCACTTAAATGTGAATAACTTCATGATCGTGCGTCCGATCGACATGCCATCTATGGCACTGGGACCCTCACGATGAAGCGGTCCTTTAGATATACTCTATGTGAGTTTTGGACGACTTTGGAAAATGTCCGGGTTTGGAACGAGCGTAATTCCAGCGAGGCCCCTGGAACGTAAAATCCATTTAATCTTAGACCGGGTGTCCGATTGACGCGTCGTCTGTCGCGTTGGGTTTATTTTGACGAGACAGAACTTCAGGATACATCAACTCAGGACTTCGTGATAGTTGATGTATCTACCTCTTGGCTCAAGGAGCAGACCCTCCTGGAATCGAGTGTGCTGTGTGCGGGAACCCTAGAGCCGGTTGCGACGACGACGACTATCGTAATGGATTCCTCCATGGGTTTGATGTTGAAAACTACTGTATTGGAATCCTTCGTGGGTTCGACAACGATGACTACTATTCTTGTATCCTATGCGGGTTCAACAGTTTTGAATTTTGTTCTTGTATCTTGAGTGGGTCTGACAGAGTAGTTGGTCTTGTATCCTAAGTGGGTCTGACAGCTTAGTTGGTCTAGTATTCTTTGTGGGTCCGACAGATTAGATGAATCAGTGACTACATCTGATCATCTCTATCACTATATGAATGATGTATACATGTATGAGTTGAGTCTGGACTTTCAGTCATTATCATCGATTTGATTGACTTCTTTCCTATGTGGACTGGGTTGTTCTTGGGCTCGAGAGTTGGAGGCGAACTGTGATTCATGACTTAGGTATATGTATGGGCATAAACATAAGTAGAGTTGGTTGATAGTTCGCGATCTAATCATTCTTCTTTGGGTTATCCTTCATGGATTCTGGGATAACTTCAGTGGTCTCGTGGTCCCTACTAAGTATCGTATACCGACCCCTTCCCGGGTTATGCCCATACAACGTTGTGTTGGATGCAGACGACGGACAACACTGATCGAGGAAGAGACTTATAGAGCGGGATGGTACCCATAGGTGGAACACTTGGCGAGACGTACACGGACCAGACAGATGGACATGTGGTGCTGAGGAGGCCATATGTACCCACCCTTTAGGTGGGATTCCCAGAGGACGACTCAATGGTTTCTGTTTTACTTTACTGTAGTTGTACTAGATTTTCAATTTTACTGTACTTACAGTTGGGCTTTTATTTCCAGCCCCTTTCCTTTCATCACTTACTTTTGTATACAGTATTACTTAGTTCTTACTTCAGTTTCATACTGTGTTGTGGTTGATTACTTTTATAAAGGCAATGCCCTCCCAGTATAGGGATTTATGCCTTTGGTGCTAGTCGCCAGCCCCTGGCCTATGGAAGGCGGGCTTGGGGTAGTCACGGTAAGGGCCCCAAGGACGGGTCATGAAAAATTGGTATCAGAGGATTCAGTTCTATTGTAGAACTAAAGAATCATATCATTATTTTCTGTGAAGCAATAGTTTTAAGACTATTGAGTGTGGTTTTCAGTACCAAAGAGTCTAGTGTTGCTGCGGCGACCGACTTATCCATACATCAGGGCCCTGATCTCTAATTTCTGACTCAGTGCACGAAACCACTGATTGCATGTGTGTTTCAAAATATTTCTTTTTTATTACTTTGTGTCAGCTCACGAGGTAAACTGTTTGATCGTGGCGCACCAGTTTTTTTTCAGGATGGCCCCAGGAAGGTAACCATCTAGGGTTCCGAGTTAAGTATGAGATGATATCCCACCGAGTGAGGAGGCCTCGGTGGAGGGCCTCATCCCAGTGGAGGTACCAGCGGTACCAATACCCACTGGGCCACCTATAACACCATCCCCAGCAGTAGATACTGCACGCCACCTGAGTGCGTTGCATTAATTCCAGCGACAGAGGTCGCCCAGGTTCTATGGAGAGACAGACCCACAGGCAGCTGAGTATTGGCTGGAGGCTGTCGTCAGGGTTTTCAGATTGGTAGGGACACCATCCAACCTTATGGAGACCCTTGTCGTGAGTCTCCTGCATGAAAAAATAAGTAGATGGTGCAGCATAATGCTCTAGGTGCATGAAGAGGCATCTTTACTATGGACAGACTTCGAGAGTCTCTTCCGCTCGGAGTTTGTTCCAGCCACCCTTCGTGCAATACAGATTCAAGAGTTACTACATCTACAGTAGGGAAGAATGATAGTATCTCTGTACTCAGTGAGGTTCACCGACTTCTCACACTACTCCACGGATATGGTTTTGGACCCGTTCTTCAGGGCCCGGACCTTCGATCAAGGACTCAAGCACGAGATCAGAGCTTCGACGATTCCCCTAAGTATCATGACGCAGGCATGGGTGCTGGAGCGAGCCCTTCTGGTGGAGGGTTTTCTCGGTGAGCAGTCACCAGCGATGAGACCCCCCACAGGGCGACACGTAGAAGAGTCTTCTACAGCCGGTAGTAGACAGATGTCGCATAGGTCCAAGCAGACCAGGCCATCATGTGGGCGATCTCAGGATATAGGTTCGGTTGTGCGGGGCACACGAAATAGAGCCAGCTATAGGAGGATCAGGAAGTGTTATGCAGGTGGCGGGCAGGGTTACATGGCTCGAGACTGCCTGAACTGCAATGAAGATGACCAGCATACTGTAGATGGACCTCTCAGGAAGAGGCAGAGGTTTGACTGTGGTGGTCCGCTGGGAGTAGGTGGACGAGGTAGAGGAGCTGGCCGAGCAACGGGTGGTGGACGACATTTTGAGGTTCTACCACCACCACAACCAGGAGTTCCACCTCGACCACATGGAGCTGGTGGATAGAGGCGGGCTCAGCTCTAGGAAGTCAAGGCCTATGACCACGAGGCACCTGAGATGATTCTAGGTACTATCTATGTCTACTACACACTTGTTGTAGTAATTATAAACACATGTGCAAGTCATTATTTTATTGTCATTGCCCTCGTTCGGAGCTCGGAGATTATGACGGAGCCATTAGCTCGATCCTTATGGCTAGAGACTCATACGGGAGTAGAATCGATGATTACTCACTGGTTCTAGTAGTGTGAGATTACTCTTGGAGCTGAGAACTTTGGATGGGATCTTCTTGTAGAGGCATCGAGGCCTTACGACGTTATCTTGAGGATGGACTGGTTATCTTCATTACATGCTCAGATCGACTGTATTAGGAGCAAAGTGCAGTGTGTCCACACGGATGGGACCAAGTTCACCTTCACCAGTGTGAAGGGAGCCTTTGAAGTGAAGGATGGACTTATGCAGAGGAGAGGGAAGCCGATCACATATCAGTTGGCTAGTCTCATCTTCGTAGCAGTTGATATGTGGAGTCTCAGTTTCCCTGTTGTGGCGGATCAGTATGCAGATGTTTTTCCTGATGACGTTCCAGGACTACCTCCTCACAGAGAGCTAGACTTATATATAGACTTGTACCCCGGGACAACACCGATATCTACTCCAGCATATTGGAAGGCTCTCGCTGAGCTTCATGAGTTGCAGGTACAGTTGGAGGACTTGTAGGGGAAGAGATTCATCTGACCCATTGTTTCACCCGTGGCTTATTCTATTTTGTTCACCAAGAAGGCGGATGGGAGCTTATGACTGTTTTTCGACAAAAATATACTGAATCAGGTGACCTTGAAGAACATGTACCCACTCCCGTGGATTAACAACCTCTTTGATCAGCTCAAGGGATCATGATGGTTCTCGAAGATAGACCTCAGGTTAGGCTATCACTACCTCATAGTTCGCGACGAGGATGTAAAGAAGACAACCTTCAGGTGTCGGTATGGAGACTACATGTTCTTGGTTATTCCCTTCGGTGTAACCAACCCACCAACAGCGTTCATGATCAGCGTTTCTACAGTCTCTCACAGTCACTCCTCCACTTCTACAGCAGTTAAGAGAGGCACAATGTGGGTACACTGACTGCGATGCGTGATGTGCTTAGATATCATCAAGAAATGCACCTGATGGATTTTCTGAAGGTGGAGAGCATGTCATCCTCTTTAGAGGACGTACAATGGTACCAGTTTCATTATAGGAGGAGGTGTTGAGGGAGTTCCACACATCCCATCTAGCGGTACATCCAGGAGTGGTGAAGATGTATCAGGACCTCAGAAGAAAGCATTGGTGCCCAGGTATGAAGAAGGCTTTAGCAGAGTTTGTCTCACGATGCCTCACTTTTCAGCAAGTGAAGGCAGAGCACCAGGTTCCAGCAGGCTTGGTTCAGCCTTTAGAGGTCCCAGAGTGGAAGTGGGATGGGATAAACATGGATTTAATGACGGGGCTTCCACGTACATCCATAGGACACGACTCTATCTGGGTGATCGTAGACCGACTCACCATGTCGGCCCACTTCCTAACGATCGGAGAGAAGGGCTCAGTAGAGAGCATGTGACACCTCTACATTCAAGAGATCGTACGTCATCATGGTGTTCCATAGACTATCATCTCTGATCGATACACTCGTATCACTTCCCGGTTATGGAAGGGATCACATGAGGCTTTTGAGACATAGCTTCACTTGAGAACCACTTTCCATCCTCAGACGGATGGATAGAGTGAGAGGACCATTCATACTCTCGAGTACATGCTCCATGCATGTGTCCTCGAATTTGGTCATAGCTGGGAGGATCACTTAACCTTGGTGGATTTTTCGTACAACAATAGATATCACTCCACCATCAGGATGGCACCTTACGAGGTACCTTACGGTCGACCTTGCAGATCAACCCTGTGCTAGATAGACCCAGGGGAGTCAGCACTTGTAGGACGAGAGATGGTGAAGGCTATGATGGAGAAGGTCTAGATCATCCAGGAGCAGATGAAAACTACACAGAGCATACAGAAGTCCAATGCTGATAGGAGATGGAGACCAATGGAGTTCGAAGATGGCGACCACGTCTTCTTATGGGTCTCAACTCAACAAGTTCTATGGAGATTTGGTCAGGGCGGCAAGTTATCACCGTGTTTCATTGGTCCATTCCAAGTCCTTAGAAGAGTAGGTGAGGTGGCTTACCACCGGGACCTTCCACCTTAGTTACATCGGTTGCATGATGTCTTCCACGTATCTCAGCTGAGGAGATACGTGCATGACCCATCCCACATCATCGACCACGGGATGCTGGACATCAATGATGGAGAGACATTCACGGAGGTCTCAGTGGAGATCAAGGATCGACAAGAGCCGGTCCTACGTGGATGGTCGATTCCTCTGGTACGCATTCATTGGTAGCACATGAACCTCCAAGAGAGCACATGGGCGCGGGAGGCTCAGATGCGTTCTCAGTACCCCCATCTGTTTCCCTAATGTGTGTTGTAGCTTTAAGGGGATGTAAATCGGTGAGGTGGGGGTAATGTAAACAACCATAAATTTCAAGGAAATTTTTTTCTCAAATTCTTTGGAATATTACGAGTCTGCAGTATCTGATGATGCCTGATTTCGAAGTCCGGTGTTCTAGGAATCAATTTCTGAAGTTTAGTTCACGTAAGTTCAGTTAACGTATGTGTGGGTTTTTCTATCTTTTAAACCGGTGCTCAGAATTAAAATCTGAGGGCACTGATGAACTCACAGTGGCTGTATTTTCTTAAGGATACCTTTACCGCAGTTTCATTTGGTCGAGAGTAGAATTTATAATTTGGGTATTTGTAGAAAATTAAAAAAAATTGTCATATTAGACAATTTTATTTTTAATATGTGTTTATTTATTCCAAATGGAATTTGGTGTGGGGATCACATCCCATATAACCTCCCATGAGAGGATAATGTGTGGTGGGGCCCACATGAGCACCTAAATATTCACCTCCCCTTTAAATCCCATGAACCTCCCTTTTTAAGTATTTAATTCCCACTTAATGGAGGAGCCTCTCCACCTCCATCCATTTATTGTGCCAACCTCATCAATTTAATTAATTAATCTCCCTTAATTAATTGGTTATTTCAAATTGATTTGAAATGAATGGCATTATAAAATTGGGAATCCTTTTATTTTATTTACGGTGGAAAATATTCTTTTAGGGAGGCTATGAAGAATTATAAGAAGAGTGTTTTTCTCTCGAGGAAGAACACCATTCTTCAATGAAGAACATCACTAACAAAGAACATGAAGAACTTCTCCAATGACACTTCATCTTCAGATGCACCCAATGTCAATGGAATCGACATCCGTATTCCGTGACTCCTGACCTCTGCAATGCTTGTCTTCGCGGCTCGTTGATATGAAATGTTCATGAAATCGAGGTATAAGTTTTTGATTAATTTTACTGGAATAAAATTAAACTCTTGTTATTCCATGTATGCCTTGGTTTGACATTGGCAAAATGATACCAACTAATACGGAGGGCGCGGGTTAAACCAACACGGACCGACGAACCTCCATTGGTTATTGTTGTTTTGGCGACAGGGGCTAAGTCAAGGGGAGTGCAGTGCCATCACACTGTGCCAGAGAAGGACCACTGAAAAAGGAGGATATGACATCGGCGACTGGAGGTAATGGCGGCCGCGTGTGGAAGAACAGTGGCCCACAGCCGCGGGCCACTTGGTCAAAGAAAAACCGACCTGTGTCTTGACCGAGAAGGCAGGAATAACCGACCGGCTTTAGCCGGTATGGTAGGAGAACCGAGGTGCATCTTGGTTCCGCGCTGCAGAGAAATGAGGGCCGCTTCCGCGGGCCGCTTCTGCGGGCGAACTAGACGGCCGCCTATCGGCAGGGTAGAAGGAGGCCGCGACACCCGAAGGTGCCGCATGGAAGAACATCGGCCTGCCTGTGCAGGCCGCTCGCGCTAGAGAAGACCGGCCTACTTCAGCCAGCCGGGCAAGAGAGGTGACACCGTTTTAGGAAACCCCCCCCCCCTCCGCATCGCTCGACCAGCTGGCCGAACCGTTGCCCGCCGTAGGCCGGGCCACCGTTGCGCGGGCCAGGCCGCCTACCGCCGGGCCGGGCCGGGTCGCGCCCCACCGGGCCAGTTCGCATCCCACAGGGACAAGATGCATCCCACCGAGCTGGGCCGCACTCCTCCGGGTCGGGCCGACCCCCATCCGGGTCAGACCTGCCGAACCGGGTCGAGCCGACCCGCCAGCCCACTGGTCTTGACGGGCCAGGCCCGTTTCACATAAACGTGAATAACTTCCGGATCACGCATCCGATCAGTGCTCCATCTGTGGCACTGGGACCCTTGTGATTAAGTGTTTTATTTGTGTTACACTTAGTTTATTTTGAACGATATTGGAAAACGGCAAGGTTTGGAACGAGCGCAATTACAACCGGGCCTCTGGAACGAAAGAGACAATAACTCTTAGACCGGGTGTCTGATTGACACGCCGTTTGTCGCATTGGGTTTATTTTGACGACATCGAACTGAGGGAAACATAAAATCAGGGCTTCATGATATTTTATGTATCGAACCCCTGGCTCGAGGACTGGACCCTCCTGGAATCGAGGATACTATGTGCAGGAACCCTAGAGCCGGTTACGACAACGACAACTACCGTACTGAAATCTTCTATGGGTTTGACGATGACGACTACTGTACTGGAATCCTTCGTGGGTTCGATAGCGATGACTACTGTTCTTGTATCCTATTTGGGTCCGACAAATTTAAATTATGTTCTTTCATCCTGAGTGGGTCCGACAGAGTAGCAGGTCTTGTATCCTATGTGGGTCTGACAGCTTACCTGGTCTAGTATACTTTGTGAGTCTGACAGTTTAGATGAATCAAAGACTACATCTGATCATCACTATCGCTATACGAAATATGTATACATGTTTATTCTGAGTTGTGAATTTCCATCATTATCATTGATGTGATTGACTTCTTTCCTATGTGGACTGGGTTTTGCTTGGGCTCCATAGTTGGAGCCAAACTGTGATTGATGACTTAGGTATATGTATGGGAATATACCTAAGTAGAGTTGGTTGATACTTTAGGTTAAAATCATTCTTATTTGGTTTATCCTTCATGGATTCTAGGAGACCTTCAGGGGTCTGGGGTCCCTACTAAGTATCGTATACTCACCCCTACATGGGCTATGCCCGCACTACGTTTTTTTGGATGCAGACGACGAAAAACACTTATCGAGGTAGAGAAGTGTAGATCTAGACGGTACCTGGAGGTGTACCACTTGGCGAGACATACACAGAGAAGACGGACATACCTGAGGTGCTGAGGAGGCCATATGTACCCACCCTTTAGGTGGTATTCCCAGAGGATTACTTAGTTGTTGCTATTTTACTTTACTACAGTTGTACTAGCTTTTCAGTTGTACTGTACTTACTGTTGGGCTTGTATTTCCGGCCCCTTTCCTTTCAGCAATTACTTTTGTATACAGAATTACTTAGTGCTTACTTCATTTGCGTACTCTATTGTGTTTGTTTACTTTTATAAATTCAATGCCTTTCCATTATAGGGATTTACGCCTTTGGTGCTAGTCGCCAGCCCCTAGCCTATGGAAAGTGGGCTTGGGGTAGTCACATCACGGGACCTGAGGACGGTTTGTGACAATGATGGAAAAGAAAAATTAAAAGAGTTATATTTATTTACTATAACAATGTTAGTATCACTTCATCTTAATGTATTTTTGTGTGTTATGTTATATAAAAATTGGTAGCATTTATTAACTCATGAAAAAAAGAACATTTTGTAGAATCTATCACATGGTTCTCACTGAAAAAATGTATACTGTGTTTGAGAAGAAAAGTACCCATTCTCAAAGAGGTTGAAAATGGAGTATGCATTTGCTACATGATTTCTCACATACTAAGGGAAGGAGATTCCAAAAAAAAAACTCTTGTTCTATCGATGTGGTTGTGAGAAGATCCCCTTGGGATTAGATCATGTATTTTTTACCATCACTAATGAAAAAGACATCATCACCATAAAAATAATTTATAGTGATTTATGTTCACTCTCTTCCTCTTAAAATAATTTATATGGGGATCCCCTATATCAAGTGGAGTAGTTTCTTCCACATTCTTCAATTTTACTAGTCATAAAGCCATATTGGACTTATGGATCAAAATTGATGATCATTTTAATATGGCCTCTATTATTTTATAAATACACCATGTATGATCACCTAAATACTAAGTTAAATCACAAAGATCTACCATGATAATCACCTATTGACAAGGGAAATCACTTAATTACTATTTTGGGATAACAGAACAAGCATTCCTAGTTTAATAAGTACACACATCTTCGATGGCACACAACACACGACTACTAATGAACCACATGATCTCATACCTCTTAAGTGTAATGGTCATTTCCCAAACCACCACACGACTTCACCAGGTTGACCCTATGACCGACTGAAGGAATGTGTGATATTGATAGAACCCTCCACATATACAAGATCGATCTTCACATCTCAATGGACTATTAAATTTTTTACCTACTAAACTATGTGATCTATAGCCTAATACACTATGTGGTCACATTATCTTCATCTCTTGAAGTCATATTTTTTGTTTCTCAGTGATTTTACTTGGATGAATATGTGACTTGGTAATGGTACATGTGACCTTGACAACTATCCTAAGTGATCTCCAATTGATTATTCACTAGGGGAGATTCCTTTGTTTTTTTACTGACTTTAGAGTCTCGATACCTAATACATGCCTATAAATTCCCACTTTCATTTCTTAGAAACTGGAGGGGAAAATAAAAATACACCAAGGGATATACTGACACAAATGGACAAATGAGAATGGTGTACCATATATTTCGTCCTTTTAGAGACACCCATAGGTAATTTTAGATAGTAATAAAATGAAACTATGAAAATGGTATTATGTGAACTCTGCTAGGTTTTTGGTACTCTATATATTCCACTAAAAATATGATGGCATGCACACCTCATGGTTTGAAAACATACCTCAGCAACTACACCTCCAATAATTTTCCATCCATTCAAACCAACTACCTTTTACCCTGGTACTAGGATAATTCCAATTTACTACGTGATTTTTTATGGTACTATGTAAATTACATATTACTTGGATAATTCTTTTTGTACTAGGTGAATAAAAATTCTACAAGGAGAATTTCTTGTGGTCAGTAAATTCTACCTACTATGTTAATAAGGAACACCTATCATATTATAATTCTTAGACTTCATGGATTTAGAATGAATGTACCCTCTTCTGTCATGATCCTTGTCCGAGCTATATTGATGGGTAGATTAATCCTAAAATTTCACTAATTCCCAATCCATACATTGTCTGAAGACACCGTGCAAACATGAAAACAACATGTTAATTGGAATGAATCCCTTAGATCAAGGATTCTATTGATATAAAAGAAGCTATGGGTCATTGTCCCAGATAGGGAAAAAATTTAGGGGAACTATAATAATGGTTTCCCTTAATAATGGGGATCCATATATATAAGACACTAGAGTATTTTATCTTTTCTCAATGGTGAAATTATTCTCCATCCCACGATCCGGACTAGGTAAGGAATCCCCCTTGAGTATGATTCTTGGAAATTCTTTTTAGATGCCACCCTTCTCCTACATATATATTTCATACCCCGTCCTAACATTGAAATAGGAATGAATATGGGAGTATAATGTATTTATATAGATATGAGACCTAGGAGGTTCCATTTGGTTATTTCATCAATAATGAATCACTAACAAGATGAAGAGATAGAAAGAAACCAAGTCATCCTTAGTTTGTAAGCCTCATTCAAACCTTGTGTCAGACACCCATGTAATGTGACCAATCATCCATTATCTATTGTTTCTCACATATATAAATACTCAATTGGGATTATAGATATGGATTGATCTTACTTTTATCATAAATAATGTCCCTTCCCAGGCACCCTTCTAGGGTGTAATCACCAATAAGCTTTTTCTATCCTCAAAGTGATATAATCCAACCAAACTACAAGGGATACAATTCTTATTTCTATCTAGATATGTTGAAAAAATACATGTGGTTTGAAATAAATATCATATTTCCCAAACTATCACTATCTAGAATCCTATTTTTTACATGCACATATTCCTTGTAAATGATCATACCTTCTCTTGTAGATCTATATTCCCTATGAAATCCATAATCTTGTTCCTCACCGAGGTAGCCTAATATTCATAAGCCACCTCAATTCTCTATTTTTATACATTTCATGATATAGATGCCCCTACAACATGATGTTAAACTATGTGGCATTCATTCTACTTATAAAATGTTAAAATTCTCAATAATTTACTTATCATATGACATTAAACTGTATGGTACAGTATTGTTATATGATCTTAAATTGTGTCATTCTAACTATGTTGGATTTAATACCTATTTCGATCGGATACCTAGGAAAACACTCTGAGGTTCAAAACCAACATCATCAATATTCAATAAACCTCCTCTAGAGATATATTCCATTTTGATTATCCCACTATCAGTCTATATTCTAGATAAAATCATACACCCCACTTGAAGGACCATATTCCCTTGAGGTCTCATCACATTATTCACAACATTCCTTGTATATTGAGAAACCTATCATCATAGGTTCCTATCACTTATGAGAATAACCTATCCTCACTAGTACATATTCCCTTTTATTTTTAACCATAAAGAGTTGATTTGGTGTCATTACCACACCAACCATTTATATGAATCTTCACCTAGCCATTCTTACCACATTACTTTAAATCACATTAATTGGTCCTTTTATCATGACTTTAAAATGGATAAAATGTGCCATTAAGTGGAACAAAAAAATGTGGTTATAATACTAACACCACAAATATCCAACTCCATCTTAAATGGTGAAAAACTCTAAAGATCCCAAATATGTGTCTTTTAAACAAAGAGTCCTATAGAATATTTGGACCAAATTGGTAGGATGTTGTCTTTCAAATTCATAAAGAATTTTATGTCGATTGTTTTGGATTTTTTTCATTACGAAAAATAAATTCAATTTACATGTTTTAGTGATTAGATGAAAGGAGTATTATACTCATAATATTGAAATAATTCTTTATAAGAAGGTTCATTTGTTTCATTTTTCAGTTCAGAGAATATTTTCTAGGTGAAAAGTTTTTTAGTATCACATTGTTTCTTGAATGAACTTTTTGATCTAAATGAAGAAATTTACCAGCGTCTAGATATCTTGATAAAACAAATTATTATTGTTTTATCTTTTCTAACTTTCCAATATCATATGTTTTCTGAAAAACCACTGATCCATGATTTGTGAATGAAAAGGGATGAAAATAAGTTCAACCATTCCATGTGTTTTTCATTTGTATTGATGATTAGGTAGAACGATAAAAGGTGATAGAATAATGGAATGTCATGGAACTCTCCAATGTAATTCTAATGATGGTGTTTTAATCCTAATTTCATTATCATCCTGAAGAAATTAGGATATAAGAAAATTTGTATATATGAATAAATTTTATGAAGTTGAAGTTTTCTAGTATCAGTTCGTCAGTGTGTGAATCACCAGATGCATATTGTTTTCTAAAGGATATGAAATTTGAGGCTTCTACTATTAGAAGTTTTTCTGAAGTATTGATCGATCGATCCATCCTTATTTTCAATCCATTAGACTTTATGATCCACCGAATGAACCTATTCAGATGTTAAATCACCAGTTATAGAAAATATGGAAGAAAATAATTATTTTCTGACACATATCCATTAAACAGGGTCTTCCACTGATCAATCGAAGTATTTATCACACTGATTCATCAAAAATGTTATTTGTATAAACATAATTTAAAATAATAAATTATATAGGATGAAGAATGAATTTTTTGAAGTTATTGGGGCCAATTAACTGATCGGGATCAAAGACTGACCGGTTATATGCTGATCAACAAGGTACTAAACCATTTTTATAGAACACAAAAATGTTGATTGCCTTCAATAAGGTAAATATTCATCAGAAAATAAGGAATTTTGATCCATTGGATGGATTAAAAATATAAGGCCCCATCCTTAAACATTAATTAATCTTGAGTTACTTCAAGAATACACATTGAGGATCATTTCAGGTTTAGAGTTTTAGAGAATTAGATCATAAAACATGCATTATATTCCACATTTAAAAAAGTGGTTTCATAAAAGATAGTACTCTATTTTCCCATCAACGGAATCATATTTAAAATAAAACATGGATTCTTTCTTGACACTTCCTTGACACTATCATCACATCATGTACCTTTCCCTTGACCTGTGAAAAACATTTCAAAAACTTGGTATGAGCATAAAAAGATCAGTAAGGGATATAAAAGTACGAAATGAAAACATTAGTCCATGCATGGAATCATAATTTACTCATAAAACATAATCACATACCTTATAAAATCATGAATAAATCATAGAAATCAAAAGACATAAAGGTAACTTTAGGCATTCATAACATTCTTACGTAAGGAGTAACCCTCATGGTTACGTTTGGAATACCCATCACAGTATATTACCTCAATCTCTTCGGAGAAACCTTAAAGTTTAACTCCTTCATGTTACCAAATGCATTGGAGAGCCATATAGAGCTCACTTGCCCTTAGTTTATCACTGAACCACCCGTCTACATAACAATGCCCAGGAACCATAACATAATCGTATCACATAAAACATGCATAAAGGAAACATAACATTTCCACTTTTCAATCACAAGATATCAATACAACACATTGACATAAAAACGTTATAAAAACCATTTTCAATACCAAAATAAAATAAAAGTAAAACATGGTATTTATTTTTCATTCAAAAAAAGTAATGGCTTGTAGAGGAAGCCGAAACTCAAATAATGGTCACGGCGGTGGAGAAGTCATTGTCGCCGCATACGTACGACAAAAAAACATTCCCTTTTGTCGTTTAGTAAATTCTTCATATAAAAATATTCCTTTTGAATTAACGTAAAATTAAAAGGGGTTTATACACTGAATAAATGAATGTTGTGTATAAAACAAAATATGCCTCAATGAAAGGAGATTGAGACGATGTCCCTTACCTCAGGTCCGACGTGACTCGATTTCTCTTTAATATCCTGAATAATAAACTTGAGTTAATTTCAACTTTCTTAAGAACCTTTTTCAAGTTTATTATTCCTTTTATATAACTTATTTCCATGTTATAAATGTTATGTAATAATTTAATTTAATAAAGATTGTTTTGTCGATATTTGGTACTTATGTCAAAAATGGACTTCTTACAATTACATGTTGTTTATGTGGTCAAAGGATCATTATATACAGAATGATATTCATTATTTGGATATCATATATTTCATATAAATCAAGCATATACTTTTATTTATAATAGTACATAACATTTAGAGGAATGAAATGAAATTCACCGTTCATGGAGATGGTAAGCCGTATGTATGCCTGAGCGCTACTTTAATTTCTATTTCATATTTAATGGAGTGAAATCATAATGATATAAGGGTATATTATAATTCCAGTATAACATAATATATAATAACATTATCTCCATCCTTTATACATCCCACATATGGCATTAACGAATCAAATCACTTTGAGGGGGCAGTAGTCCGTACTTCCTAAAATGAAATTATCATGTTTACCCATAATGGAAACCTTAAAGGTATGCCACAAATGAAAAATACAGAAGGATAAGGAAAACATAAACATACTATATATCATATATAAATAGAGTGACATCTTAATGTACACCATTAATGTTGTTAAAATAAGATTAAACAATCATCGTTCCATGAGGTAGAAATTCTCCAACCACAGAAACAGTATGTTCTTTAACCATTAGACGGAGGTGTGTGTAAGTGTAGCTCGAATCCTACTCATAACAAAATCCTAGTATATTTAATATACTGGTTTTTTTAGAAAATAAAGGAATAAAAAGAGTTTAGAGGTTTGGAGAAGAAAAATAAAACAAAAGAACACAAGTGAAGACAATACCTTAAAATCGGGTAACTCTTCTTGGTTTGAACCAAAAGGGTTACTTGAAGAGCTTTCTGCCCACAGTAAGTCTTCAAGGATGAAGGGATGGATGTGGAGAGATAAAATGAGCAGATCTGGGCCGAACCAAATGCTGGAGAGGTGTGGTTAATGAGGTAGAGGTGGGGGCCTTTTATAAGGGGAGAGGAGGGGCACTCTTGGAAAGTTAAGAAACGATACTTTATTATAAAATGATTGTCTTATAAAAAATGTCCCACCATTATAAATTTAGAGGATAAGGTGATAAAGGTTCTAAAACCAACCATACAATAGGTTTTTGACAAGTGTAGGTATTAGGTTTTACATTATCTTTTTATTATATTTAAATCGTTAAACAATGAGGTAATCAGTACATCATCATGGAGTCATAAATAATTTAATTTATTTAATTTCTAAAAATTATAAAAAAAATATCATGATTTTGGAATTATTTTTATATTTCCAATGAATATTTATAGTCAAAATTATGACTTGTATAACTCCATGTAAAAAATGGTTTATCAAAACAATACATGTTTGTGACATTTTTATTTTAACTTTAAATAAAAAGTTATAAATGTCATTTTCCAACCATAGTTGCTTCATGGGGTCCCCAAGATGACCCATGAATTGTATTGGTCTGACATGACACATCCAATAAGGGTAGGACATGTTTCTAGGTCATTTGATATTATTAAACCATAATTTTTACCTTGAATTACACTAATTACATCTAATCACGATTAATAAACTTAAAAGTTACTATTCACCAAAAATTATTTTAATCTCATTGAACCAAATATTACTTCCTAATGAAAACCATGTATGTCATAATTTTTAAAATCAAAACACAGAAGTGTTAAAGTATCATTTAAACAAAAAATCAGTTTTTTTAACTGCTACTTAGTGGTTTCACTATTCATCAAAAATTGATGTTTTTCAGAAAAATACCAAATATTTACCCTAAGCTATATTTGATATTCTTAATTAAAAATTGATTTAAATTTTATAAAATTCATAACATATAAGTTTTATTAATTAATTTAATAATTAATTCCCACTATCAAAACAAAAAGCGTGTTTTTATGAAATAATATGTATCAAAAGATTGACATTAGTTTATGTCCAATTTCAAAGTGGAATTAATTCCAATGACCAAAATTAGATTAAATGGTAAAAATATATTCTAATTGTACTTTAAAACAAATTCAAAATATAATATAAACATGTAAATAAATTAGATAAAAAAGTGGATTTGAATTAAAATACAACATTTTTCATTATTCATTAAAAACTGAACTTTATCGAAAAAATACCAAAAATTTAGACAAAGTAAATTTTGATGTCCCGATTATAAAGAAGAGTTTTATTTGGTCCAATAGAATGTATAGAAGTGACCAAAAATATATTTTAATAGGGTTCTCCATCAAAAGGCGATAGTTCAACCTTTTAGTGAATATTAGAGTATCTATGCCAAAAATTGATTTCATTCCTTATTTTATGCCTTTATCATTTAATGGATAAATGTAAAAACATTTAAAAAACATATATAATTATATTTTAGTTATTTCTATTCATTCCCTCCAATACAACGACTACATGTTAACTACCATTTAAAAAATATTATTATATTACTAGTGTGCAACATAAGATTTCAAAGAAACTCGTTGTTGCGTATCGGGCACACTATCAAACATAGAAACCCCTTTAAAGTAAAATTAATATTTAATTCGAAAATATTAATAAATATGAAAATGTATTATTCTTTATTTACCTGGGATGTTACATCCTCCCCCCCTTTTGGGAATTGCTTCCTCACAATTTTATTCACATATCAAAATAAGTGGGGGTATTTATCCCTCATAGCATTTTCATATTCCCACGTTGCCTCTTCAACCATATGGTTTTTCCACAAAACCTTTACCTGGTGAATTAACTTATTTTGTAACACTTGCTCTCTTTGGTCAAGAATCTGGACTGGTTGTTCTTCATAAGAGATATTCTCTTCCAACTGAACTACCTCTGGGCTCAAAACATGAGATGGATCTGGCATATACTTTCTCAACATCAAAACATGAAAAACATTGTGTACCTAAGATAAACTCGAAGGTATAGCCACTCAGTAAGATACTGATCCAAGTTTCAATAGAATTTCATATGGTCCAATGAACCTTTTGCTCGACTTTCATTTCTTACCAAATCACATCACACTTTTCCATGGTGAAACTTTGACAAATACATGATCACCTACCTCGAAAGATAGATCCATCCTCCAGTTATTCGCATAACTCTTCTGCCTGCTCTGTGCTGTTCTCATATGTTTCTGAATCAACTGAACTTTTTCTTCCATCTCTTCTACAAATTCTGGTCCCATCTGCTTCTTTTCACCCACTTCATCCCAAAAAGCTGGAGTTCGACACCGTTTACCATATAATGCCTCAAACGGTTCCATGTGTATACTGGAATGAAAAATGTTATTATATGAAAATTCAACCAAAGAAAGATGTTGGTCCCATCTTCCAGGATAATCCATCGAACAAGCACGTAGCATATCCTCCAATGTCTGAATCATTCGTTTTGACTGTCCGTCTGATTGAGGATGAAAAGCTGTACTAAAATTTAATTCAGTACCCAACGACTTCTGAAGGAATTTCCAAAAGATAGACGTAAACCTGGGATCACGATCAGATACAATGGATAGGGGAACTCCATGGAACCTGACTATCTCTTTAAGATACAATCGAGAAAGTTTATCTAGTGAAAATTTATCTCTTATAGCATGGAAATGAGAATATTTAGTCAAGCGATCAACAATAACCCAGATTTCATTATTACCTCGAGGTGTCTTTGGAAATCCCACAACGAAGTCCATGGATATATACTCCCATTTCCACTCTAGTACTGGTAAAGGAAGAAGCATCCCATTCGGTAACTGCCGCTTTGCTTTTACCTGTTGACAAGTCAAACACTTCATAGTAAAATCAGCAATATCCCTTTTCATTCCATCCCACTAGTAATACTCCTGAAGATCTATATACATCTTACTACTACCTGGATAAACTGAAAACAGAGAACTATGAGCTTCACATAACAACTCCCTATTCAACTGTGAATCACAAGGCACACACAATCTCTTCCCAAATATCAAAACACAATCATTATCAATGTTGAATTCAGGAAACTTAACCTTCTGAACCAGCTCTACCTTTTTTTGCAACTCGTTGTCTTGCTTCTATGCTTGCTTAATTCTGTCTAATAGAGATGATCTCACTAATACCTGAAACAAAACAGAAAAACTTCTTGCACCAACAACTTCTATGCCAAAGTTCATCAAATCCTTAACCAAAGGATCACGTTCCAAAAACAACATTGTTAATGAAGCATTACTTTTTCGACTCAAAGCATCAGCCACTTTATTTTCTTTTCCCGGATGGTAATGAATTGTACAATCATAATCCTTGATTAATTCTAGCCATCTCCTCTGTCTCATGTTCAATTATTTCTGAGTGAATATATACTTTAATCTTTTGTGATCGGTATATATTTCACACTTTACTCCATACAAATGATGCCTCCAAATTTTTAAAGCGAAAAAAACAGTAGCTAATTCCAAATCATTTGTAGGGTAATTTACCTCATTAGTTTTCAACTGTCGTGAAGCATAAGAAATGACCTGATAATTCTGCATTAGGATGCAACCAAGTCCTTTCAATGAAGCATCACTGTAGATAACAAACTCACCATTCTTGGTAGGTAGTGCCAAAACTGGAGCATTCACCAATATTCTTTTCAGTTCCTGAAAACAATCATCACATTCTTTTGTCCCGATAAACTTAACACCCTTCCGAGTTAGCTAAGTCATTGGACTAGATAACCATGAAAAATTTCTAACAAACCTTCGGTAATATCCTGCCAAACCAAGGAAGCTATGAATCTCAGTTACATTTTTTGGTCTTGGCCATTCTTTAACAACCTTTGTTTTTGCAGGATCAATAGTTATCCCATCTTTATAAATAATATGACCAAGGAAAGAAATTTGTTGCAACCAAAAATCACACTTTCTAAATTTCCCATACAATTTCTTTTCTTTTAGGGTTTTCAAAATAACCCATAAATGTCTTTCATGCTCCTCTTTACTTTTAGAAAACACCAAAATATCATCAATGAAAACAACCACAAACTTATCCAAGAACTCATGGAAAATTCTATTCATAAGGTCCATGAATACAGCAGGTGCATTGGTTAGCCCAAAAGGCATTAATACAAATTCATAATGGCCATATCTATAATGGAATGAAGGCTTCAGTACATCTGCTTCTTTTACTTTTAACTGATGGTACCCCGACATCATGTCAAGCTTCGAAAAACACTGAACACCCTGGAGTTTATCAAACAAATCATCGATATGAGGCAAATGATACTTGTTCTTAATAGTAATGTTATTCAAGGCCCTATAATCAATGAAAATTATCATTGAACCATCTTTTTTTTATCAAATAAAACAGGAGTACCTCATGGTGATGTCTAGGTCGAATGAAACCTTTCTCTAATAAATCTTGCAATTGATCCTTCAACTCTAAAAGATCAATTTAAGCCATTCGATATGGGGGTTTTGAAATGGGTTTAGCATCAGGAACTATGTCACTAGTAAATTCAACTTCTCGATCTGGTATTATTCTAGGAAAATCATCCGGAAAAACATTAGGATACTCATTTACCACTAGAACATCATTAATTTGAATAGTTCCATTGTTTTCAACAATATGTGCAAGGTAACATTCATTTCCCTCCCATACAAGTTTCTCAGCCTCTTGATATGTTATCAATAGTAAGGGTTAATTCTTGTACACAAACTGAAATTCTTTCTGAAAAGAAACATCTTTATCTCTACAATAAATCTTTCCAAGGAAAATAGAGATCCAATCCATACCCAAGATAACATCGAACTCTACTAGTGGTAAAACAATAAGGTTTTCAAGTAGGCTCTTTCCACGGATAAGGATAAGAAGATTATTATAAATTCTTTTTGCCTCAAAATTTCCCCCATGTGTTTTTACCACACGTTCAGGAGTCATTTCATGAGATGGTATCTCCATTTTAATAGAAAAGTTTTTAGAGATGAAAGAATGTGTAGAACCCGAATCAAACAACACACTGGCATAATCTGAAAAAACAAACAAAGTACCTGATACCACTTCATTTGATGGCCCAACATCTTCTGAAGTAGTTGCAAAGTATTTCACCACCCCTTTTTGCTTGTAGTCTAACTGCTTCCCATCACTCGAGCTCTTTGTCGGACACTTGTTTGCATAATGACCCATCTCATTTCACTTAAAACATTTCACTAATCATAAATCAAATTTGGTCTTACCATCACCCTGATCTTTTTCAGTGCAATCACGAGCCTTATGTCCCATCCTACCACATCAGTAGCACTTTCCATAATTTAGAAGACATTCCCCAGCAAGCCTTTTACCGCATTTATCACAAACTGGAAACATAGTTTTCTTAACGTCAAACATTTTTGACGAATTCTTTCCTTTCTCCTACCACCTCGGTATCTTCTTCTATTGGTTGTTATAGAAAACTTGATCATCGGCAAACTCCATTTCCACCCTCTCAGCACATCAAACAAGCTTTTCATAACTCTTGAACTCGCTAGAAGCTAAAGCCCTTCGATATTTTGTCTTTCATCCTAAGTAAAAATGATTGATTTTAATATCAAGGTTTCGGATAAAATTTAGAGAATACCTTGCCAATCAAGTGAACCTTTCTTCATAGGGAGGCACTGAGTCTTCCTCTTGCCTCAATTCTAGGATTTTTTTCCATCTAAAGTCTAACATACTTAGGAAAATACTTCTCAAGAAACATACCTTTGAATTCATCCTAGTCGAGAGAATCAATCTCATCAGCGTCCCTGATATTTTTAACCATCGACCACCACTGATCTGCTTCACCCTCCAAACAGTTAATAACAAGAATAACATTTTGATTGTCTGAACACCCCATGACATCGAAAATCTTCTCCAGAGCTTTAATCCACCCTTCAGTTCGCACAGGGTCCGATGATCCCCTGAATGATGGGGGATGTTTCCTCATGAAATGTTCCACCACTGACGTGTTCCTCTGCGGTTGATCTGGCTGATCCCGTGCATGGATACAGCCACCATTTATCGCTTGAGTCAACTGTGCCATTACTGCAACAAACTATTCAGTTCTAATTCCGACCATCTCAGGATGCTTATTCGGAAGGTCATTTCCTTTTATATTTCTTCCTAGCACTGTTTCCATGTTTCCTCTACAGAAAACCATTCTGAACAAACATGTCTTAGATGAAGAAACATGATAATCTTCAAATTCTATATCAATTCAATTTGACCATAAAAAAATATTTTTGGATAATCATTTAATAGAATTCTAACTCCTAATGTTATCTAAACTGACCTCTGATACCAACTATAAGACCCCAACCTTAAACAATACTTAATCATAAATTACTCAAAGAATACTCGTTGAGGATCTTTTCAGGTTTAGAGTTTTAGAGAATTGGATCATAAAACATGAATTACATTCCACATTTAAACAAAGTGGTTACATAAAAGATAGTACTCATTTTTCCCATCAACGGAATAATATTTAAAATAAAACATGGATTCTATCTTGACACTTCCTTGACACTATCATCACATCATGTACCTTTCCCTTGAACTGTGAAAAAAATTTCAAAAACATGGGATGAGCATAAAAAGATCAGTAAGGGATATAAAAGTACGAAATGAAAACATTAGTTCATTCATGGAATCATACTTTACTCATAAAACATAATCACATACCTCATCAAATCATGAATAAATAATAGAAATTATAAGACATAAAGGTAACTTGAGGCATTCATAACATTGTTAAGTAGGGAGTAACCCTGATGGTTATGTTTGGAATACCCATCACAGTATATTCCCTAAATCTTTTCGGAGAAACCTTAACGTTTAACTCCTTCGCATTACCCAATGCATTGGAGAGCTATAATAGGCTCACCCGCCCTTAGTTTATCATGGAACCACCCGTCTTCATAACAATTCCCAAAAACCATAACATAATCGTATCACATAAAACATGCATAAAGGAAACATAACATTTCCACTTTTCAATCAAAAGATATCAATGAAACACATTGATATAAAAACTCTATGAAAAATTTATTCAATACCAAAATAAAAGAAAAGTTATACATGGTATTTATTTTTCATTCAAAAAATGTTATGGCTTGTAGAGGAAGTCGAAACTCATATAATGGTCATCGCGGCGGAGAAGTCGTTGTCGCCGCATACATGAAACAAAAAAACATTCCCTTTTGTCGTTTAGTAAACACTTCATATAAAAAGATTCATTTTGAATAAAAATAAAATTCAATGGGGTTTATACACCATATAAAAGAAAGTTGTGTATAAAACAAAGTATTCCTCAATGAAAGGAGATTAAGATGAGGTCCCCTACCTCGTGACCGACATGACTCGATTGCTCTTTAATATACTTAATAATAAACTTGAGTTAATTTATAATATCTTAAGAACCTTTTTCAAGTTTATTATTCTTTTTATATAACTTATTTCCATGTTATAAACTTTATGTAATCATTTAATTTAATAAAGTCCATTTTGTCGATAATTGGTACTTAAGTCAAAAATGGACTTCTTAAAATTACATGTTGTTTATGTGGTCAAAGGTTCATTATATCCAGAATGATATTCATGATTTGGATATCATATATTTCATATATATCCATCATATACATGTATTTATAATAGTACATAACATTTAGAGGAAAAAAATGAAATGCACCGTTCATGGAGACGGTAAGCCGTACGTACGCATGAGCGCTACTTTCATTTATATTTCGTATTTAATGGAGTGAAATCAGAATTATATAAGGGTATATTATAATTCTAGTATAAAATAATATATAATAACATTAACTCCATCCTTTATACATCCCACATATGGCATTAACGAATCAAATCACTTTGAGGGGGTGGTAGTCCGCACTTCCTAAAATGAAATTATTGTGTTGACCAATAATGGAAACTATAAAGGTATTCCACAAATGAAAAATACAGAAGCATAAGGAAAAAATAAACAAAATATATATCATATATAAATATAGTGACAAATTAATGTCCACCCTTAAAGGTGTTTAAAGAAGATTGAATAGTCATCGTTTCGTGAGGCAGAAATTCGCCAACCACAGAAACAGTATGTTCTTTACCAATTAGACGGAGCTGTGTGTAAGTGTAGCTAGAATACTTCTCATAAAAACATTATAGTATATTTAAGATACTTGTTTTATTACAAAATAAAGGAATAAAAATATTTTATAGGGTTGGAGAAGCAAAATAAAACAAAAGAACACAAGTGAAGAGATTACCATAAAATCGGGTAACTCTTCTTGGTTTGAACCAAAAGGGTTCCTTGAAGAGATTTCTGCCCAAGGTAAGGATTCAAAGATAATGGCAGGGATGTGGAGAGATAAAATTACCAGATTTTTTCTGAAAACAAGGCTTGAAAGGTGTGGGTAAGGAGGTATATGTGGCGGCCTTTTATAAGAGGAGAGGAGGGACACTCTTAGAAAGTTAAGAAAATATACTTTATTATAAAATGGTTTTCGGATAAAAAAGGTCCCAAAATTATAAATTTCTAGGATAAGGTGATAAGGTTTCTAAGCCCACCCATCCAATAGGTTTTTGACAAGTTTAGGTCTTAGATTTTACATTATCTTTTCATTTCATTTAAATAATTAAATAATGAGGTAATCGCTGCATCATCATGGTGTCAAAAATAATTTAATTTATTTAAAGTTTAAAATTATAAAAAAAATATCATGATGTAGGAAATCGTTTTATCTTTCTAATTAATATTTATAGTCAAAATTATGACTTGTATAACCACATTTAAAAATTGATTTAGCAAAACAATACATGTTTGTGACATTTTTATTTTAACTTTAAATAAAAAGTTATTAATGTCATTTTCCTACCAAAGTGGCTCTATGGGGACCCCAAGTTGACCCATGGATTTTCCTGGTCTGCCATGACACATAAAATTTGTTTAGGACATGTGTCTAGGTCATTTCATATTATTTAAACATTATTTTTACCTTAAATTACACTAATTACCTCTAATCACAATTAATAAACTTAAAAGCTACTATTCACCAAAAATTATTTTAATCCCATTGAACCACATATTACTTCCTAATAACAACCATGTATGTTGGAATTTTGTAAATAAAAACAAATAAGTGGTAAAGTTTCATTTAAACAAAAAATCAGTTTTTTTAACTGCCACTTAGTAGTTTCACTATTCATCAAAAATTGTAGTTTTTCAGAAAAATACCATAAATTTACCCTAAGATATATTTGATATTACAAATTCAAAATTGATGTATATTTTAAAAAATTTATAACATATAATTTTCATTATTTAATTTAATAATTAATTCCCACTGTCAAAACAAAAAAGCGTGTTTTTATGAAACAAAGTGTATCAAAAGATTGACACTAGTTTAAGTCCAATTTCAAAGTGAAATTAATTTCAATGACCACAATTTAATTAAATGGTAAAAATATATTCTAATTTTTCTTTAAAACAATTAAAAATATAATCTAATCATATAAATAAATTAGATTAAAAAGTCGTTTTGAATTAAAATACAACATTTTCACTATTTATTGAAAATGAACTTTATCGGAAAAATACCAAAAGTTTACACAAAGTAAATTTTGATGTCCCGATTCTAAAAAATAGTTTCATTTGGTCAAATAGAATATATAAGAGTGACCAAAACTATATTTAAAGAGGGTTCTCCATAAAAGGCGATAGTTCGACCTTTTAGTGAATATTAGAGTATCTATGCAAAAAATTGAATTCTTTTCTTATTTTAAGCCTTTTATCTTTTATTGGATAAATGTAAAAACATTTAAAAAACATATATAATCATATTTTAGTTATTTATATTCATTCCTGCCAATAAAATAGCTACGTGTTAACTACCATTTAAAAAATATTATTATATTACTAGTGTGCAACATAAGATTTCAAAGAAACTTGTTATTGCGTATTAGGAATGCTATCGAACATAGAAACCCCTTTAAAGTAAAATTAATATTTAATTCGAAAATATTAATAAATATGAAAATGTTTTATTATTTATTTACCTGGGATGTTACATCCTTCCCCCCTTTTGGGAATTGCGTCCTCACAATTTTATTCACTTATAAAAATAAGTGGGGGTATTTATCCCTCATATCATTTTCAGATTCCCACGTTGCCTCTTCAACCATATGGTTTTTTCAGAAAACCTTTACCTGGTGAATTACATTATTTCGCAACACTTTCTCTCTTCGGTCAAGAATCTGGACTGGTTGTTCTTCATAAGAGAGATTCTCTTCCAACTGAACTACCTCTGGGCTCAAAACATGAGATGGATCTGGCATATACTATCTCAACATCGAAAAATGAAAAACATTGTGGACCTGAGATAAACTCAATGGTAAAGCCACTCGGTAAGCAAATGATCCAACTTTCTCCAAAATTTCATATGGTCCAATGAACCTTAGACTCAGCATTCCTTTCTTACCGAATCGCATCACACTTTTCCATGGTGAAACTTTGAGAAAAACATGATCACCTACCATGAAAGATAGATCCTTCCTCCGGTTATCCGCATAACTCTTCTGCCTACTCTGTGTTGTTCTCATGTGTTTCTGAATAAACTGAACTTTTTCTGCCATCTCTTCTACCAATTCTAGTCCCATCAGCTTCCTTTCACCCTCATCATCCCAAAAAGCTGGAGTTCGACACCGTTTACCATATAATGCCTCAAACGGTGCCATCTGTATACTAAAATGGAAACTTTTATTATATGAAAATTCAACCAAAGAAAGATTTTGGTCCCAACTTCCCTGATAATCCATCGAACAAGCATGTAGCATATCCTCCAATGTCTGAATTGTTCGTTCTGGCTGCCCGTCTGATTGAGGATGAAAAGTCGTACTAAAATTTAATTCAGTACCCAACGACTTCTGAAGGCCTTTACAAAAGTTAGAAGTAATCTTGGGATCACGATCAGATACAATGGATAAGGGAACTCCATGCGACCTGAACATCTCTTTAAGATACAATCGAGAAAGTTGATCTGGGGAAAAAGTATCTCGTATAGCAAGGAAATGAGCAGATTTAGTCAAGCGATCAACAATAACCCAGATTTCATTATTACCTCGAGGTGTCTTCAGCAATCCCACAATGAAGTCCATGGATATATTATCCCATTTCCACTCCGGTACTGGTAAAGGCTGAATCATCCCTTTCAGTAACTGCTGCTCTAATTTTACCTGTTGACAAGTCAAACACTTCACAGTAAAATCAGCAATATCCCTTGTCATTCCATTCCACCAGTAATACTCCCGAATATATCTATACATCTTTGTAATGCCTGGATGAACTGAAAACAGAGAACTATGAGCTTCACATAAAAATGCTCTATTCAACAGTGAATCGCATGGCACACACAATCTCTTCCCAAATCTCAAAACACAATCATTATCAATGTTGAGTTCAGAAAACTAACCCTTTTGAACCAGCTCTACCTTTTTCTGCAACTCGCTGTCTTGCTTCTGTGCTTGCTTAATTCTGTCTGATAGAGATGATCACACTGATATATGAAACAAAACAGAAAAACTTCCTCAACCAACAATATCTATGCCAAATTTCATCAAATCCTTAACCAAAGGATCATGTTCCAAATGCAACATTGTTAATGAAGAATTACATTTTCAACTTAAAGAATCAGCCACTTTATATGCTTTTTCCGGAAGGTAATGAATTGTACAATCATAATCCTTGATTAATTCTAGCCATCTCCTCTATCTCATGTTCAATTCTTTCTGAGTGAATATATACTTTAAACTTTTGTGATACGTATATATTTCACACTTTCCCCATACAAATGATGCCTCCAAATTTTTAAAGCGAAAACAACAACAACTAATTCCAATTTATGTGTTGGGTAATTTACCTCATGTGTTTTCAAATGTCGTGAAGAATAAGATATTAGCTGATCATTCTGTATTAGGACGCAACCAAGTCCTTTAAATGAAGCATCACTGTAGATAACAAACTCACCATTCCTGGTAGGTAGTGCCAAAACTGGAGCATTCACCAATCTTCTTTTCAGTTCCTGAAAAAAATCATCACGTTCTTTTTTCCAGATAAACATAACACCCTTCTGAGTTAGCTTAGTCATTCGACTAAATAACCATGAAAATTTTCTAAAAACCTTCGGTAATAGCCTGCCAAACCAAGGAAGCTACGAATCTTAGTTACATCTGTGGGTCTTGGCCATTCTTCAACAACCTTGGTTTTTGCAGGATCAACAGCTATCCCATCTTTAAAAACAACATGACCAAGGAAAAAAAATTTTTGCAACCAAAAATCACACTTGCTGAATTTCCCATACAATTTCTATTTTTTAAGGTTTTCAAAATAGCCCTTAAATGTCTTTCATGCTCATCCTTACTTTTAGAAAACACTAAAATATCATCAATGAAAACAACCACAAACTTATCCAAGAATTCATGGAAAATTCTATTCATAAGTTCCATGAATACAACAGGTGCATTGGTTACCCCAAAAGGCATTACTAAAAATTCATAATGGCCATATCTAGTACAGAACACAGCCTTCGGTACATCTTCTTCTTTTACATTCAACTTATGGTACCCCAACATCAAGTCAATCTTCGAAAAATACTGAGCTCCCTGGAGTTGATCAAACAAATCATTGATATGAGGAAAAGGATACTTTTTCTTAACAATAATGTTATTCAAGGATCTATAATCAATGAAAAGTCTCATTGAACCATCTTTCTTTTTAACAAATAAAATAGGACCACTCCATGGTGATGTGCTAGGTCGAATGAAATCTTTCTCTAATAAATCATGCAATTGCTCCTTCAACTCTAAAAGTTAAATTTGAGTCATTCGATAAGGGGGTTTTGAAATGGGCTTAGCATCAGGAACCAAGTCAACAGTAAATTCAACTTCCTGATCTAGTATTATTCCATGAAACTCATCAGGAGAAACATCAGGATACTCATTTACCACTCGCACATCATTAATCTGAATAGTTCTTTTATTTTCAACAATATGTGGAAGGTAACATTCATTTCCATCTTTTACATGTTTCTCAGCCTTTTTATATGTTATCAACAGTAAGGGTTCATTCTTGTACACAAACTAAAAGACTTTCTGAAAAGAAACTTCTTTAGCTCTACAATGAATCTTAGAATGGTAAATAGAGAGCCAATCCATACCCAGGAAAACATAAACTCTACTAGAGGTAAAATAATATGGTTTTCAAGTAGGTTATTTCCACGGATAAGGATAGGAAGATTCTTATAAATTATTTTTGCCTAAACTTTTTCCCCATGTGTTTTTACCACAAGTTTATGAGTCATTTCTTGAGATGGTATCCCCATTTTACTAGAAAAGTTTTCAGATATGAAAGAATGTGTATACCCAAAATCAAACAACACACTGGCATAATCTGAAAACACAAAAAAAGTACATGATACCACATCATTTGATGGCCCAACATCTGCTGAAGTAGTTGTAAAGGATTTAACCACCCCTTTTTTCTTGTAGTCTAATTTCTTCCCATCACTCGAGCTATTTGTCGGACACTCGTTTGCATAATGACCCATATCATTGCACTTAAAACATTTCACTAACTGTAAATGAAATTTGGCCTTACCATCACCCTGATCTTTTTCTTCACAATCACAAGCCTTATGTCTCATCTTACCGCATTGGTATCACTTTACATAACTCAGAAGACATTCCCCATCATGCCTTTTACCACATTTATCACAAACTGGAAACTTATTTATCTTACCATCAGACCTTTTTGAAGAATTCATTCCTTTCTCCTTCAACCTCTGTCTCTTATTCTATTGGTTGTTATAGAACACTTGATCATCGTTAAAACTCCATTTCCACCTTCTCATCACATCAAACAAGCTTTTCATTACTCTTGAACTCACGAGAAGCTAAAGCCCTTCGATACTTTGGCTTTAACCCTGAGTAAAAATGATTGATTTTACTATCAAGGTCTCGGATAAAATTTGGAGAATACCTTTCCAATCGAGTGAACCTTTCTTCATAGGCATCCATTGAGTCTTCCTCTTGCCTCAATTTCAGGAATTGTTTTTCCATCCTAAGTTGAACAGACTTAGGAAAATTCTTCTCAAGAAACATACCTTTTAATTCATCCCAGTCGATAGCATCAATCTCATCAGCATCCCTAATATTTTTAATCATCGACCACCACGGATCTGCTTCAACCTCCAAACGGTAAATAGAAAGACTAACCTTTTGATTGTCTGAACACCCCTTAACATCAAAAATATTCTCATGTGCTTTAATCCACCCTTCAGCTAGCACAGGGTCCGATGATCCCCTGAATGATGGGGGATGTTACCTCATGAAATGTTCCACCACTAACATGTTCCTTTGCGGTTGATCTGGCTGATCTCGTGCATGGATACCACCACCATTTATCGCTTGAGTCAACTGTGCCATTACTGCAACAAACTATTCAGTTCCAATTCCGACCATCTCAGGATGCTGATTTGAAAGGTCATTTCCTTCTGTATTCCTTCCTAGCACTACATCCCTATTTCCTCTATGGAAAACCATTCTGGACAAACATGTCTTAGATGATGCAAAATGGTAATCTTCAAATGCTATATCAATTCAATTTTACCATAAAAAATATTTTTGGATAATCATTTAATAGAATTCTAACTCCTAAAGTTATCTAAACCGACCTCTGATACCAACTATAAGGCCCCAGCCTTAAACATTACTTAATCTTGAGTTACTTCAAGGATACACGTTGAGGATCATTTCAGGTTTAGAGTTTTAGAGAATTAGATCATAAAACATGCATTACAATCCACATTTAAAAAAGTGGTTACATAAAAGATAGTACTAATTTTTCCCATCAACAGAATCATATTTAAAATAAAACATGGATTCTTTCTTGACACTTCCTTGACACTATCATCACATCATGCACCTTTCCCTTGACCTGTGAAAAACATTTCAAAAACATGGGATGAGCATAAAAAGCTCAGTAAGGGATATAAAAGTATTAAATTAAAACATTAGTCCATGCATGGAATCATACATTACTCATAAAACATAATAACATACCTCATCAAATCATGAATAAATCATAGAAATTATAAGACATAAAGGTAACTTGAGGCATTCATAACATTCTTACACAGGGAAGAACCCTGATGGTTACGTTTGGAATACCCATCACAATATATTCCCTAAATATCTTTGGAGAAACTTTAAAATTTAACTCCTTCGCATTAACCAATTCATTAGAGAGCTATATCGAGATCACCCACCCTTAGTTTATTATGGAACAACCCGTCTTCATAACAATTCCCAAGAAGTATAACATAATCGTATCACATAAAACATGCATAAAGGAAACATAACATTTCCACTTTTCAATCACAAGATATCAATACAACACATTGATATAAAAACATTATGAAAACCATTTTCAATACCAAAATAAAATAAAAGTAAAAATGGTATTTATTTTTCATTCAAAAAAAGTTATGGCTTGTAGAGGAAGTCGAAACTGAAATAATGGTCACAGCGGAGGAGAAGTCGTTGTGCCCGCATACGTACGACAAAAAAACATTCCCTTTTGTAATTTAGTAAACGCTTCGTATAAAAATATTCCTTTTGAATAAACGTAAAAGTCAAAGGGGTTTATACACCGTATTAAATAAACTTGTGTATAAAACAAAATACGCCTCAATGAGAAGAGATTGAGATGATGTCTTTTACATCATGTTCGATATGACTCGATTGCACTTTAATCTCCTGAATAATAAACATGAGTTAATTTATTCTTTCTTAAGAACCTTTTTCAATATTATTATTCCTTTTATACAACTTATTTCCATATTAAAAATGTTATGTAATAATTTAATTTAATAAAGTTCATTTTGTCGATATTTGGTACTTAAGTCAAAAATAGACTTCTTAAAATTACATGTTGTTTATGTGGTTACAGGTTCATTATATCCAGAATGATATTCATGATTTGGATATCATATATTTCATATATATCCATCATATACATTTATTTATATTAGTACATAACATTTAGAGGTAAAAAATGAAATGCACCGTTCATGGAGACAGTAAGCCGTACGTACGCATGAGCGCTACTTTCATTTCTATTTCGTATTTAATGGAGTGAAATCATAATTATATAAGGGTATATTATAATTCCAGTATAATATAATATATAATAACATTAACTCCATCCTTTATACATCCCACATATGTCATTAATGAATCAAATCACTTTGAGGGGGCGGTAGTCCGTACTTTCAAAAATGAAATTATCGTGTTTAACCATAATGGAAACCATAAAATTATGACACAAATGAAAAATAAAGAAGCATAAGGAAAACATAAACGTAATATATATCATATATAAATATGGTGACATCTTAATAGCCACCATTAAATGTGTTAAAAGAAGATTGAACAATCATCGTTTCGTGAGGCAGAAATTCGTCAACAACAGAAACAGTATGTTCATTAACCATTAAATTGAGTTGTGTGTAATTTTAGCTCTAATAATTCTTATAAAAACATCCTAGTATATTGAAGATACTGGTTTTGTTACAATAAAATGTAATAAAAAGAGTTTAGAGGGTTGGAGAAGCAAAATAAAACAAAAGAACACAAGTGAAGACATTACCTTAAAATCGGGTAACTCTTCGTGGTTTGAGCCAAAAGGGTTCCTTGAAGAGATTTCTTCACTGGGTAAGGCTTCAAGGATGCATTTAGGGATGTGGAGAGATAAATGAGCCGAGATTTTCCGAAACAAAGGCTTGAGAGGTGTGGTTAAGGAGGTAGAGGTGGGGGCCTTTTATAAGAGAAGAGGAGGGGAACTCTTGGAAAGTTAAGAAAATATACTTTATTATAAAATTATTTTCAGATAAAAAAGGTCCCATAATAATTAATTTTTAGGATAAGGTGATAAGGGTTCAAAACCCACCCTTCTAATAGGTTTTTTACAAGTGTAGTTCTTAGATTTTACATTATCTTTTCATTTTATTTAAATAGTTAATGAATGAGGAAATCGATGCATCATCATGGTGTCATACATAATTTAATTTATTTAATGTCTAAAAATTATAAATAAAATATCATGAGTAGGAAATATTTTTACCTTTCCAATTAATATTTATAGTCAAAATTATGACTTGTATAACCCCATTTAAAAATTATTTTAGCAAAATAATACATGTTTGTGACATTTTTATTTTAACTTTAAATAAAAAGTAATTAATGTCATTTTCCTACCAAAGTGGCTCCATGGGGTCTCCAAGTTAACCCATGGATTGTCGTGGTCGGCCATGACACATCCAATAAGGTTTGGACATGTGTCTAGGTCATTTCATATTATTAAAACATTATTTTTAATTAAATTACACTAATTACCTCTAATCGCCATTAATAAACTAAAAAGCTACTATTCACAAAAAAATTATTTTAATCCCATTGAACCACATATTTCTTCCTAATGACAACCATGTATGTACGAATTTTGAAAATCAAAACACAGAAGTGGTAAAGTTTCATTTAAACAAAAAATCAGTTTTTTTAACTGCCACTTAGTGTTTTCACTATTCATCAAAAAATTAAGGTTTTTCAGAAAAATACCAAAGGTTTACCCTAAGATATATTTGATATTCAGAATTAAAAATTGATGTATATTTTAAAAAATTAATAACATATAAGTTGAATTAATTAATTTAACAATTAGTTCCCGCTGTGAAAACAAAAATCGTGTTTTTATGAAACAATATGTATCAAAACATTGACACTAGTTTAAGTCCAATTTCAAAGGGCAATTAATTACAACGACCACAATTGTATTAAATGGTAAAAATATATTCTAATTTTACTTTAAAACCAATTAAAAAAATAATCTAATCATATAAATAAATTAGACTAAAAAGAGGTTTTGAATTAAAATACAACATTTTTCACTATTCATTAAAAAGTGAACTTTATCGGAAAAATGCCAAAAATTTACACAAAGTAAATTTTGATGTCTCGATTATAAAGAAGAGTTTTATTTGGTCCAATATAATGTATAAGTGTGACCAAAACTATATTTATTGAGGGTTTGCTATCAAAAGGCGATAGTTCGATCTTTTAGTGAATATTAGTGTATCTATGCCAAAAATTGAATTCTTTTCTTATTTTAAGCCTTTATCTTTAATTTGATAAATGTAAAAACATTTAAAAACATATATAATCATATTTTAGTTATTTTCATTCATTCCTGCCAATACAATGGCTACGTGTTAACTACCATTTAAAAAATATTATTATATTACTAGTGTGCAACGTATGATTTCAAAGAAACTCATTGTTGCATATCGCCCACGCTTTCGAACATAGAAGCCACTTTAAAGTAAAATTAATATTTTATTTGCAAATATTAATAAATAGGAAATTTTTTTATTCTTTATTTACCTTGGATGTTACACAAATACTGATTCATCAGATGCGGTTTGATAATGATAAGTCATCAGTGGTTGGACCTCCTCGAATGTGGTCTAAGGTTGTTTTGAACAATTGAAGAAAATTAGATTTGTAATGATGTTTATGAATACATGTAGAAGGTTTTAAAATTCATTAAAAGTTATGGTGTTGTTTATTAGAATCTTTTGAAGTGTAAAAAAGTTACAACAGTGATTATGAATGTTTTATTTTAGGTAGTACGGTGATTTGGAATAAGTGACTTTTTTTTGAAATGTTCAGTTGCTATAGAGAATCATAATGTGAGTATTGGGTTTTACATATTTTTCACCATAACTAATTATTATATCATATTGAGATATATATTGGATTAAATGATTGTTTCTATGTTCAAAGAAGGTTTAATTTTTGAGAATTTTAATGATGTTTCGAGAAGAATTAAGAAGATTTGAGAAGTTATGAAATAGACAAAGATGAATTCAAAATTAAAGTCAAATTCTAGTTTATTAAAATTTGGTTGAGAATGAATTTTATTTATATTCCCTCCCATTAAAAATTTTGATCACCAATAAATTGAAGGAATTAAAATGAACATTATGAGAATGAGAGAATTGTTTACATATGAGAATGCAGAATAATTTGTTATGTGGTTGGGGGAAGAAAATTTCCCAAACAGAATTTTCTTGAGGATTTTTTATAGAGAAAATATACATGAGAAAGATGGTACCAAATGGAATTGTCTAATCAGACTTAAATTTCAAGGGAAATAAATTTTCTTCCCATTATTTTTTCTGATGTATCTAATCAAACATGTTGTTTCTATACTAAAGAAAACAAACTCAGGAATTCGAATTTTAAAATTAGACTAAGTCATCAGACTGATATATCATACAAAATCATGAATAGTTGTTTCTACCTATTTCTGTGTAGGAAAGTGAAGAATTGTGTTTTAAAAAATTATAGAAGAGGAAATTGTTGAAGGAGTATAGTGACATGTTTAGAACCATCTTTTGAATGATTATTAACCTATTATAGAAACTTGGTTTACATCATTTGTACTAGAATAATCACATGCACTATTGTACTGATCATAGTTCTACATAAGTGTAAGGGTATTTCATACTTGTTTTATACTCACAAAAGGATTTATTTCTAGTTGATTGTATATTATTGAATTATTTCCAAACCATTCAAAGGAATAGATACTCTTATTGAGTAGTGAACCTTGTAAATATTTGTTTTCCTATGGATGTGTGAATGTTTTGTTTAAAGTACAATGATAACTCTTTAACAGGAGGTGAAGGTTTTTATAAAATAAATAGAAAAAAACGAAAAATATATCACTAATTCACCCCTCCCACTCCTAGTGATACATTTATCTTTGGTTGTCCTATTCAATTGTTATAAGAGAAATGGTTCACTTTTTCTTTCTCTTTGCTAAGGTTTTTAAATAGAAGTATTTATAAAATTTTTTAATTGTGTGAACAGTAAGGTGATCCTAGTTTTTTATAGAATTAACTATCATATCTGAATATATAGAATGTTTCTATATCTAATGTCTATGGGACATGATGTTTTAAAGTCATATAAATATTGATTTCCTCTTAATGTTGAAAATACTCCTTTTACATCTATGAATATGATGAAACATGAGAATGATTTAAGAGATAATAATTATTTACACTCACAACATTAAAAAAGTGAATTACTAAAAGTGAAGGAAGTGGATACTATAATAGGTATCTGGGAAAATTTGAAAAACATTTATAAAGGAAATACAAAGGGTAAGAAAGAAAAGTTTCAAATCTAGAGGTTTAGATATAAAGATATCAATATGGGTGAGTATAAATATGTTGGTGACTTCTTTATAAGGGACAATGATATAGTTAGTGCCATTATATGTCTTTGGGAGAAGCTGGAAGATTCAAATGTTGTTAAAAATATCATAATAATTCTTCTTAACAGGTTTTATGAAAAAAATTTATCTTTAGAAGATAAATATTCTGAAACTCTATCTCTGGATGAAATTTATAATACATTCATTACTTTTGAAATGAGAATGAAGAAAGTTATGAAAAATAATGAAAACTATGGCTGAGAAATTTTCTTTAAAACTACCAAGCACAGAAAGTATAAAAATATTATTGGAGAAGTAACAGGTGGTGATACATAATCTTAAATGAGATTAGTGAGAATAATGATGAATTATTTTCCTTATTTTATAAAAATGTGAAATGTGGTACATGAATTTTTAAATAGAAACTTCCCTTAAAATGTATTTAATGTGGATTTATGGGGAGCTTTTTTATGAATTGAACCCAAAAATGGAATGAATAATATAGTGATGAAGATGATATAAAGAAAATAATATACTAAAAAAAACAAAGTTATAATTCAAAATATTATTTTAAGGGGAAAATTATAAATTTTTGTAACTCAAAAAAGAAAATATTTTTGTCTAAAGATGATAAAGAAGAATACAGTGAAGCTGATGCTAATGAATTCACTATGGTTTTTGGAGGAAATAATTTCACTGCAATAGTTAATGATGATGTTTTTTATGTAGTATTTTTGAATTAGAATATACTAATTTACAGTTTCACCGGAAGATATAATTGAAATAATTTATCAGGAATATAATAAGATGTGAAAATAAATCAAGATGTTTATGAAAGAAATTACTATAGAAAAAAAATCATGAATGTATTCCCAAAGAGAAAGCTATGTTACTTGAAGTGGCTGATAGTTTTAAGATGTATGTTGATAAGTAAAATAATTTGAATGAACATCTTGAAGTAATGTTAAAGGAAAAGGATGAAGTGTTATAAATTATTCATTAGAGGTTTTCTAAATTTGATCATGGAGTTACAAGTTTCAACAACTCTATCAATGAGGTTGGTGAAAGTTATGGTAATGGGGAACCAAATAAGGATCTACAAAAGTTACATTAAAATGTTAATTTTTTTATTTTTTTCCCTAATAATAAAAAAGATTAGAAAAACATGTATGTGGACAAAACCAATAAATTTGAGAATTTTAAAAATTATGAGTCTAAAATAAAATCTGTTTTTACTTCTGGTTCTAATAATTTCTAGAATATATTTGAATTATAGTAGATTATTTTTTGCAGCAAATGTAATGTTTGGGGATCACCAAAGATATTATGTGAAAGATAATAAATTTCCTGAGAAACCTGTTCACAATTGTAGACAGTATGAATGATTTTAAAAAATTAATTCTTTCTATGGGTACTTTAGGTATTGTGGTGGATTTGGGCATCTGAATAATATGTATTGATTTAACCACTAACATTATAATTATCCAATTATTTACAAATATTTTTTTATTGAAAGTCAATCCTCTCAATGAAAGAATACTAATAAATTTTTTTTGAAAGTTGAAAATAGGTTATAACATTTGGAAACTACTTGTGAATGATGTGAACAACCCATAAAACATGAAAATAGGTGTGTTGTTTTGTTAACATCACATTTTTTTATAAATTCTCTAAAGTCGTATGAGAAGAAATATAAAGGTAAATAAAAAGATATTATTGTTGAAACCAATCACAAAGCTAAAAAATAAGAATGAACCTATATTTTGTATAGTGGTTTCTACTAGAAAATGACAGGATATTAGAAGCTTTTGAATAATGTAAAATATTTCAATGAAAAAATGGTGATGTTTGGTAGTGATTAATGACTTAGAATCAAGGGTGTTGGATCCACTATTATAGGGTAATAAAAGATCAAATTTAAGAAATATGTTTCTATTGATGGTTTGAAACACAATCTATTGAGTGTTTCAAAACATTGTGATGAAGGAAATAAAGTCATTTTTATAAAATATGGTTTTTTATAAAAAGAGAGGAAGATGAAAAAAATTTCACAAGAGGCCAATGAACAATAGGAAACATTTTTATGGTTGGTGACTTTTATAATTCATGTTACTTAAGTATGATGGAATAAAATCACTTATGGAATAAAATGTTGGGACATATGTCTCAAAGAAACATGAGTAAGTTATCAAAGTGATACTGCGTATAAGATATTCTTGATAAGTCAAGAAGAATATATTTTTATTCCAAAATTAGTCAAAAAGTGAATATTAAAAACTCTGTGCATAAGAATGTTGACATTCATTCAACTCAAAACTGGGAACTTGTTCATTTTTATATCTTTGTACAAATGAGAAAATAATCTACTTTTGGAGAGAAGTAGTTCATTTGTTTAATTAATGATTTTCTCACATTACTTGTGTTATATACTTGATACATAATTCAGATCCAATGAATATGTTTACAATATTTAATAGATGAGCTAAGAAGCAATGTTAGTGTTCTATAAAGAAGTTTAGAACTGGTAATGGTGGTGAATACTATAATTAAGAGCCCAGAAGTTATCTACAAAAATATGGAATTTGAAATGAGTTCCGTACACCATATACATTAGAAAAAAATAGTTTTGTTGAAAATAATAATATTATATTTGTTAAAATATGGAATAATATATTAATTGAACAAGTAATTTATCACTATTTATAGTAGAAACTTCTAAGCACAACTATTTATATTCAGAACTAGTGTTTCTATGGGAAAAGTTCTGATATGACTCCATAATGAAGTTTCTTTGATAAAACTCAATGTTTGAAACCCTTAAGATTTTTTTGGAGTCCCTACATCATAATGAAAAAGGTAGAAGCCTTGTAATGTTTCAACAAAGATACATGAAGATTAGTTGACTCTGTCTTTGTAAGAGTTCTTGAAAAAATTGAGGGAGATGTGTCCCCATTACATGAATACTAGGAAGATGAATAAGATGATATGATTTTTGTTAAGAAACATGAAAATGATTCCAAAAATTGTGATGACACATAGGGGAAGGAATCAGTCTCAACAATTTCTAGTGGTGATGAAGAATTTCTTACGTCTCATCTTAGGATGAGGAATCATGTGGAAGTTAAAAAAATTATTGGCGATGAACATCAAAAGGTTCAAATAAGAACACAAAAAGTTGTTGTACATACTTCTTTGTATTCATATGTCGATTATAAATATGTTAATAAATCCTTTGAGTATCTACAATTGATTCAGGCTATGAATGAATAGTTTGATCATATTTAGAAGATTGTTACTTGGGAACCCACACATAAATAAAATGAAAAAAATTATATTGGTAAAAAGTAGGTGTTCCAAAACATGTTGAATAAAGATGGTGAATTGATAATAAACAATTTAATATTTGTTTCCAATGGTTAATCGTAGATCGGAGGTATTGATTTTGACGAGACTTTTTCTACAGTTCCACGTTTTGCAACAATTAGAATCTTTCTTGAAATTACTTCACAATGAAGTTATTAAATTTTTTCAGATGGATTTGAAGTCAGAATTTATTAATGGTGAACATGATAAGGAATTTTATATTGAACTACCTTTTGGTTTTTTAAATAGTAAATATGAATGTTATGTGTGAATGTTGAAGAAATCCTTGTAATGACTAAATAAAACGCTGAGGGTAGAGTACTCCAAATTGGATACTTTCTTAATGAAGATGAACTTTAACAAAGTATGAGTTTATTGAAATCTCTATATTAAAGTAATTCAATAGATTTACATTATTTTTATTTTTTATACAGTTGATAATATCTTTTATGGGAATGGTGAAAGAACTTGTGAATGGTTTTCTGAATAAATAATGAAGATATTTGAAATTTCCATACATGTTGAAATTAAATAGTTTCTTGGGATAAAAATATCACAAAAGAAGAAATACATATTTATTTCTCAAGATAAGTATGTTAAGAAACTTATTATAAAGTTTGGAATAGAATATTTGAAACCTTCTTCCCCACCAATTTTAGTGGGAACCAAGTCGAATATAGATATAAAAGGTAAAGAAGTAGATTCTAAAGATTTTCAAAAGATTGTTGAAAGTTTTTTGTATTTGACTACATCAAGAAGAGACATTATTTATGTTTTTTAATTTATGTGAAATATTTTAAAGTTCTCTAATAAAATAACATCACTTGGATATAAAAATTAATTCATAGATATATCAAAGGCACAAAAAATATTGTAATCTTGTATGATAGCTTATAAATAATTCATTTTTTGGTAATATAGATATTGGTTGGGCATAAAGTGTAGAATGTGTAAGATCAAAATCTACTGGAATTATCTTTCTAGGGGAATATTTTATAAGGTGGAATACTATGAAATTTAATTTATTAACTCTTATCATGGATGAAGCTGAGTATGATTCTTCTACTGAAGATGAATCATAACTTATATGGATAAAGTCTCAGTTGGAAGACTTATTTGTTGATGTGAATTTCCAAAGATCCTATGTTGTGATAACCAGAGTTATATAAACCTTATATTAAATCTAGTAAACCATTTTTGTTGAAAACATATTGATAGAAAATATCACTTCATTAAATTTAATGTGGAAAATAAAGAACTCATGATTGAGTATGTTCTGTCATTGGAACAAGTTGTTTAAATTTCCATAAAAATTTTTCCAAAGGATTAATTTTTAAATTGAGGTTGAACATGGGCATCCAACCTCTTTCTATCCAAGTTTGAGGCATGTATTTAAATCCCCTTATCATCAAGTCTTTTTATAGTGTTTTAAAAGGTGCATAAAAATGATGCGTTATAAATTTTTCCATTAATATGTGCCAATCCTTTTAAATAAGAATGTATTTAAAGAGAGTTATATGTATTTTTTGATCTCAACATGTTAGTTTGTGACCAATTTTAATAGTTTTTTGAAGTGGTTTTATGAATTTTTTATAGGTAAAGTGAAAAAAATAATTTTTGAAGTTGTGTATATTTTTAAAATTGAAGAAGTTTCATAAGTATCTAATTATGGACAACATAGTTTTCCTATCAATGACTCTTGTTTTATATAATTATTTTAGCCATATAGGATTAATTTTTTTAAAAATTAATCCATATATTTATGTAACAAGGTTATGTGATTTATGAACCTTGGTTGACAAAATATATAGTGGTGGAGATTTTTGGGACTAATTATGATGGCAATTGTTTTTAACATGCTCGAAGAAGACTATGCTGATTTTTTTTTCATTAAAAAAAATAAATTCAATTCGTAATTTTTGGTGATTTAATAAAAGAAGTACCATAATTAGAATAATGAATGAATTCATGATGAGAGAGATCACTGGTGTTGGTTTTCTATTCTAAAGAAGTTTTCTCCGTGAAATGGTTTTCAGACTCACATTATGTTTGGAATTTTGTTTTTTATCGAAATAAATAAATGCATCAAAGTTTGGATATCTTGATACAAAATCTAATGATTGTTTTTTCTATTTATTATGTTTTCAATAACATAATTTTTCTGAAAAAATTCTGATCCAATATTGTTGAATTATATAGGGAAGAAATGTGTTCATCCATACCAAGTATTTCAAATCCGATTGAAGTATGGATAGCATGATATTAGGTGATGGATTGATGGGAATTCATATATATATTTCCAATATAAGTAAGAAGATTCTATGACAATTATAATTTTCTTTACATCCTTAAGACATCATGATATATGAATGAATTTGTTGAAGAATAATGTTTACGATGTTGATGTTTTCTAATCTCATTTTATCTGTGTGAGGATCATTAGACACATATTTTTTATAATGGCTAGGAATTTTGATGTTTCAATTGGTAAGTGTTTTTTTTGAATTACTACTCTACCAATCCATTCAATTGGAAAATATATTGGAGTTCACAATCCACTAAAAAACCCTATTCATAGGATCAATAATTAATTGTAGAAAATATAGAAGAAAATAAGTCATTACTAACATTGTTCTACTAGAAATTATTTTCCACCCATCAATAGTGGAGTTATGACATTGATTCATCTGATATATTATTGGTTGATACAATATCAGATAATAAATTCTATCATAGGAAGAATAGATTCATTAGTGTTGTTGGGACAGATTAACCAACTAGGATCAGAGACCAACCAATCAGATGATGATAAATAATTTATTCATTAATTTTCATTAAAAAAAATAAATATTGATTGTCTTAAATTGGTTCAAGATTTATCACATAAGAAGTGATATTGATCCATCATTGAGATTTAAGGGCTAATTCATCAGGAATAGTCTGACATCGATAATTCATCGGCTATTGGACTTCACCAGATGTGGTCTATGGATGTTTTTAATAGTTGAAGAAATGGATATTTTTCTTGAATATTATAGAGTGTTGTCAAAGGGTTTAGAATCTATAAAAGTTATGATGATGTTTATAAGAATCTTTATAAGTCTAGTGATGTTGAAACAGTGATTATGATAGATTGTTTTTACTTAGTATGGTGCTTTGGAATGAGAATCCCTTCATTTTACAAATGTTTAGTGGGTATGAAGCATTAGAGTTGGAGTTTTAAATTTTACATATGTTTCATTGTAATGATGTACTATATCAAAATGAAATATGCATCATCCTAAAAAATTGTATGAAATTTTGAAGAAGGAAAAATTTTCAAGAAATTTTGAGAAGTTTCAGGAATGATTGAGAAGAGTAAAGAAGTGATGAAAGAATAAAAGACGAAGTCAAAATGAAATTCAAATTCTATTTTATGAAAAAATGGTTGTTTGGAAATGTTTTTTTCAGATTCCCACCCATTCCACTTTTGGATCACCTATAAAATTAAGGAATTTCAATGTACTTTATGATGATGATAGATCTATTCCTGTGTGAGAGAATAGAAGATATTGTTACAAATTTGGGAGAAGAAATGTTTCCAAATAGATTGTTATAGTGTAATTTTTCTAGTAAGAAGTAGTGGGAAGAAGAGGTTTCCAGATCATACTGAGCAATTAGATTAAGATTTCTAGAAAAAGAAAGAAACATATTATAATTTTTTCTAGATTATCTATTAAGAGTTATTGTTTCTATCCTTTATAAATCCCACATATGGCATTAACGAATCAAATCACTTTGAGGGGGCGGTAGTCTGCACTTCCAAAAATGAAATTATCGCGCTTAACCATAATGGAAACCATAAAGGTATTCCACAAATGAAAAATAAAGAATCATAAGGAAAACATAAAAATAATATATATCATATATAAATAGAGTGACATCTTAATAGCCATCGTTAAAGGTGTTAAAAGAATATTGAACAATCATCGTTTCGTGAGGCAAAAATTCATCAACCACAAAAATAGAATGTTCATTAACCATTAGATGGAGATGTGTGTAATTTTAGCTCTAATAATTCTTATAAAAACATCCTAGTATATTGAAGATACTTGTGTTGTTACAATATAAAGTAATAAAAGGAGTTTAGAGGGTTGGAGAAACAAAATAAAACAAAAACACAAGTGAAGACATTACCTTAAAATCGGGTAACTCTTCGTGGTTTGAACCAAAAGGGTTCCTTGAAGAGATTTCTTCCCAAGGTAAGGCTTCAAGGATCAAGGTAGGGATGTGTAGAGTTAAATGAGAATATATTTGCCGAAACAAAGGCTTGATAGGTGTGGTTTAGGAGGTAGAGGTGGGGGCCTTTTATAAGAGGAGAGGAGGGGCACTCTTGGAAAGATAAGAAAAGATACTTTATTATAAAATGATTTTCAGATAAAAAAGGTCCCAAAATTATAAATTTCTAGGATAAGGTTATAAGGGTTCAAAACCCACCCATCTAATAGGGTTTTGACAAGTTTAGGTCTTAGATTTTACATTATCTTTTAATTTTATTTAAATCGTTAAATGATGAGGAAATCGTTGCATCATCATGGTGTCATACATAATTTAATTTATTTAATGTCTAAAAATTATAAATAAAATATGATGAGTACGAAATATTTTTAGCTTTCCAATTAATATTTATAGTCAAAATTATGACTTTTATAACCTCATTTAAAAATTATTTTAGCAAAACAATACATGTTTCTGACATTTTTATTTTAACTTTAAATAAAAAATTATTAATGACATTTTCCTACCAAAGTGTCTCCATGGGGTCTCCAAGTTGACCCATGGATTGAATTGGTCGGCCACGACACATCCAATAAGGGTTGGACATGTTTCTAGGTCATTTCATATTATTAAAACATTATTTTTACCTTAAATTACACTAATTACCTCTAATCACGGTTAATAAACTTAAAAGTTACTATTCACAAAAAATTATTTTAATCTCATTGAACCACATATTACTTCCAAATGAAAACCATGTATGTATGAATTTTTAAAATCAAATCACATAAGTGGTAAAGTTTCATTTAAACAAAAAATATGTTTTTTTAACTGCCACTTAGTGGTTTCACTATTCATCAAAAATTGAAGTTTTTCAGAAAAATACCAAAAGTTTACCCTAAGCTATATTTGATATTTAGAATTAAAAATTGATTTCTATTTTACAAAATTCATAACATATAATTTTAATTAATTAATTTAATAATTAATTCCCGTTGTCAAAACAAAAAGCGTGTTTTTATGAAACAATATGTATCAAAACATTGACACTAGTTTAAGTCCAATTTCAAAGGGAAATTAATTCCAATGACCACAAATGTATTAAATGGTAAAACTATATTCTAATTTTACTTTAAAACCAATTAAAAATATAATATAATTATATAAATAAATTAGATTAAAAAGAGGTTTTGAATTAAAATACAACATTTTTCACTATTCATTAAAAAGTGAACTTTATCAGAAAAATGCCAAAAATTTACACAAAGTAAATTTTAATGTCCCGATTCTAAAGAAGAGTTTTATTTGGTACAATAGAATGTATAAGTGTGACCAAAACTATATTTAATGAGGGTTCACCATCAAAATTCGATAGTTCAATCTTTTAGTGAATATTAGTGTATCTATGCCAAAAATTGAATTCTTTTCTTATTCTAAGCCTTTATCTTTTATTTGATAAATGTAAAAACATTTAAGAAACATATATAATAATATTTTAGTTATTTCTATTCATTCATGCCATTACAATGGCTACGTGTTAACTACCATTTAAAAAATATTATTATGTTACTATTATGCAACGTATGATTTCAAAGAAACTCATTGTTGCATATCGGGCACGATATCGAACATATCAGCCCCTTTAAAGTAAAATTAATATTTTATTCGAAAATATTAATAAATATGAAAATGTTTTATTCTTTATTTACCTGGGATGTTACACAAATACTGATTCATCAGATGCAGTTTGATAATGATAAGTCATCAGTGGTTGGACCTCCTCGAATGTGGTCTAAGGTGGTATTGAAAAATTGAAGAAAATGAGATTTGTAATGATGTTTATGAAGTCTTGTCGAAGGATTTAAAAATCATTAAAAGTTATGGTGTTGTTTATTAGAGTCTTTTGAAGTGTAAAAAAGTTCCAACAGTGATTATGAATTTTTATTTTAGTTAGTACGGTGATTTGGAATAAGTGAATATTTTTTTTAAATGTTCAGTTGCTATAGAGAATGATAATGTGAGTATTGGGTTTTAAATATTTTCACCATAATTAATTATTATATCATATTGAGATATATATTGGATTAAAAGATTTTTTCTATGTTCAAAGAAGGTTTAATTTTTGAGAATTTTAATGATGTTTCAAGAAGAATTAAGAAGATATGAGAAGTTATGAAATAGACAAAGATGAATTCAAAATTAAAGTCAAATTCTAGTTTATTGAAATTTGGTTGAGAAGGAATTTTATTTATATTCCCTCCCATTCAAAATTTTGATCACCAATAAATTGAAGGAATTAAAATGAAAATTATGAGAATGAGAGAATTTTTTACATGTGAGAATGCGGAATAATTTGTTATGTGGTTGGGGGAAGAAAATTTCCCAAACAGAATTTTCTTGAGGATGTTTTGCAGAGAAAATATGCATGAGAAAGATGGTACTAGATGGAATTGACTAATCAGACATACATTTCAAGGGAAATAAATTTTCTTCCCATTATTTTTTCTGATGTATCTAATCAAACATGTTGTTTCTGTACTAAAGAAAACAAACTCAGGAATTGTAATTTTGAAATTAGACTAAGTCATCACACTGATATATCATACAAAATCATGAATAGTTGTTTCTACCTATTTCTGTGTAGGAAAGTGAAGAATTGTGTTTTAAAAAATTATAGAAGAGGAAATTGTTGAAGGAGTATAGTGACATGTTAAGAACAAACTGTTGAATGATTATTAACCTATTATAGAAACTTGGTTTACATCATTTGTTCTAGAATAATCACATGCACTATTGTACTGATCATAGTTCTACATAAGTGTATGGGTATTTTATACTTGTTTTATCCACACAAAAGGATTTATTTATAGTTGATTGTATATTATTGAATTATTTCCAAACCATTCGAAGGAATAGATACTCTTATTGAGTAGTGAACCTTGTAAATATTTGTTTTCCTATGGATGTGTGAATGTTTTGTTTAAAGTACAGTGATAACTCTTTAATAGGAGGCGAAGGTTTTTATAAAATATATAAAACAAAAAATGAAAAATATATCTCTAATTCACCCCTCCCACTCCTAGTGATACATTTATCTTTGGTGGTCCTATTTAATTTTTATAAGAGAAATGGTTCACTTTTTCTTTCTCTTTGCTAAGGTTTTTAAATAGAAGTCTTTATAAAAAAATTTAATTGTGTGAACAGTAAGGTGATTCTAGTTTTTTATAGAAAGAACTATCATATCTGAATATATAGAATGTTTCTATATCTAATGTCTATGGGACATGATGTTTTAAAGTCATATAAATATGGATTTCCTCCTAATGTTGAAAATACTCCTCTTACATCTGTGAATAAGATGAAACATGAGAATGATTTAAGAGATAATAATTATTTACACTCACAAAATTAAAAAAGTGAATTACTAAAAGTGAAGGAAGTGGATACTATGATTGGTATCTGGGAAAAGTTGAAAAACATTTATAAAGGAAATACAAAGGGTAAGAATGAAAAGTTTCAAATCTGGAGGTTGAGGTATAAATATATCAATATGGGTGAGTATAAATATGTTGGTGACTTCTTTATAAGGGAGAATGATATAGTTAGTGCCACTATATGTCTTTGGGAGAAGCTTGATGATTCAACTATTGTTAAAAATATCTTAATAATTCTTCTTAACAGGTTTTATGAAAACGTTTCATCTTTAGAAGATAAATATTCTGAAACTCTATCTCTGGATGAAATTTATAATACATTTATTACTTTTGAAATGAGAAAGAAGAAAGTTATGAAAAATAATGAAAACTCTGGCTGAGAAATTTTCTTTAATCCTACCAAGCACAGAAAGTATAAAAATATTATTGGAGAATTATAAGGTGGTGATTCATAATCTTAATTGAGATTAGTGACAATAATGACGAATTACTCTCCTTATTTTATAAAAATGTGAAATGTGGTACATTAATTTTTAAATAGAAACTTCCCTTAAAAGGTATTAATGTGGATTTATGGGGATCTTTTTTATGAATTGAACCCAAAAATGGAATGAATAATATAGTGATGAAGATTATATAAAGAAAATAATATATTAAAAAAACAATGTTATAATTCAAAATATTATTTCAAGGGGAAAATTATAAATTTTTCTAAATAAAAAAAGAGAATATTTTTGTCTAAAGATGATAAAGAAGAATACATTGAAGCTGAAGATAATGAATTCACTATGGTTTTTGGAGGAAATAATTTCACTGCAATAGTTAATGATGCTGTTTTTTATGTAGTAGTTTTGAATTTGAATATACTAATTAAGAGTTTCACCGGAAGATATAATTGAAATAATTTATCAGAAATATAATAAGATGTGAAAATAAATCAAGATGTTTATGAAATAAATTACTATAGAAAAAAATCATGAATGTATTCACAAAGAGAAATCTAATTTACATTAAGTGGATGATAGTTTTAAGAAGTATGTTGATAAGTAAAAGAATTTGAATAAACATCTTGAAGTAATGTAAAAGGAAAAGGATGAAGTTTTATAAATTATTCATTAGAGGTTTTCTAAATTTGATCATGGAGATACAAGTTTCAACAACTCTATCAATGAGGTTGGTGAAAGTTATGGTCATGGTGAACCAAATAAGTATCTACAAAAGTTACATTAAAATGTTAATTTTTTTAATTTTCTCCCTAATAATAAAAAATATTAGAAAAACATGTATGTGGAAAAAACCAATAAATTTGAGAATTTTAAAAATTCTGAGTCTAAAATAAATGTTGTTTTTACTTCTGGTTCCAATAATGTCTAGAATATATTTGAATTATAGTAGATTATTTTTTTGCAGGTAATGTAATGTTTGTGGAGCAACAAAGATATGATGTGAAAGATAAGAAATTTCCTGAGAAACCTGTTCACAATTGTAGACAGTATGTATGATTTTAAAAAAAGAATTCTTTCTATGGATACTTTAGGTATTATGGTGGATTTGGGCATCTGAATAATATGTATTGATTTAACCACTAACATTAGAATTATCCAATTATTTACAAATATTTTTTTATTGAAATTCAATCCTCTCAATGAAAGAATCCTAATCATTTTTTTTTGAAAGTTGAAAATAGTTTATAACCTTTGGAAACTACTTGTGAATGATGTGAACAACCCATAAAACATGAAAATATGTGTTTTTTTGTTAACATCACATTTTTTATAAATTCTCAAAAGTCGGATGAGAAGAAATATAAAGGTAAATAAAAAGATATTATTGTTGAAACCACTCACAAAGCTAAAAAATAAGAATGAACCTATATTTTGTATAGTGGTTTCTACTAAAAAATGACAGGATATTAGAAGCTTTTGAATAATGTAAAATATTTAAACGAAAAAATTGTGATGTTTGGTAGTGATTAATGACATAGAATCAGGGGTGTTGGATCCACTATTATAGGGTAATAAAAGATGAAATATAAGAAATCCTTTCCTATTGATGGTTTGAAACACAATATATTGAGTGTTTCAAAACATTGTGATGAAGGAAATAAAGTCATTTCTATAAAATATGGTTTTTTTATGAAAATAGAGGAAGATGAAAAAATTTTCACAAGAGTCCAATGAACAAAAGGAAACTTTTTTATGGTTGGTGAATTTTATAATTCATGTTACTTATGTATGATGGATGAAAATCACTTATGGAATAAAATGTTGGGACATATGTCTCAATGAAACATGAGTAAGTTATCAAAGCGAGACTGTGTATGAGATATTCTTGATAAGTCAAGAAGAATATATTTTTATTCCATAATTAGTCAAAATGTGAATATTAAATACTCTATTCATAAGAATGTTGATATTCTTTCAACTCAAAACTGGGAACATGATCATTTTTATAACTTTGTACAAATGAGAAAATAATCTACTTTTGGAGAGAAGTAGTTCATTTGTTTCATTAATGATTTTATCACATTACTTGTATTATATACTTGAAACATTATTCAGATTCTATGAATATGTTTAAAATATTTAATAGAAGAGCTAAGAAGGAATGTTAGTGTTCTATAAAGAAGTTTAGAACTGGTAATGGTGGTGAATACTATAATTAAGAGTCCAGAAGTTATCTACAAAAATATGGAATTTGGAATGAGTTCAGTACACCATATAGATTAGAAAAAAATAGTTTTGTTGAAAATAATAATATACTATATGTTAAAATAGGTAATAATATATTAATTGAACATGTAATTTATCACTATTTATATTAGAAATTTCTAAGCACAACTATTTATATTCAGAACTAGTGTTTCTATGGAAAACGTTCTGATATGACTCCTTAATGAAGTTTCTTTGATAAAAATCTATTTTTGAAACCCTTAAGATTTTTTGGGAGTCCCTACATCATAATGGAAAATGTAGAAGCCTTGTAATGTTTCAACAAATATACATAAAGATTAGTTGACTCTATCTTTGTAAGAGTTCTTGAAACAATTGAGGGAGATGTGTTCCCATTACATGCATACCAGGAAGATGAATAAGATGATATGATTTTTGTTAAGAAACATGAAAATGATTCCAAAAATTGTGATGACACATAGGGGAAGGAATCAGTGTCAACAATTTCTAGTGGTGATGAAGAATTTCGTACATCTCATCTTAGGATGAGGAATCATGTGGAAGCTAAAAAAGATATTGGAGATGAACATCAAAAGGTTCAAATAAGAACACAAAAAGTTGTTGTACATACTTCTTTGTATTCATATGTTGATTCTAAAGATTTTAATGAATACTTTGAGTATATACAATTGATTCAGGCTATGAATGAATAGTTGGATCATATTGAGAAGATTGTTACTTGAGAACTCACACATAAATTAAAAGAAACAAATTATATTGGTAAAAATTAGGTGTTCCAAAACATGTTGAATGAATATGGTGAAGTGATAATAAACAAAGTAATATTTGTTTCCAATGGTTAATCTTAGATCAGAGGTATTGATTTTGATGAGACTTTTTTCTACAGTTCCATGTTTTGCAACAATTAAAATCTTTCTTGAAATTACTTCACATTGAAGTTATTAAATTTTTTCATATGGATTTGAAGTCAGAATTTTTGAATGGTGAACATGATAAGGAATTTTATATTGAACTACCTTTTGGTTTTTTAAATAGTAAATATGAATGTTATGTGTGAATGTTGAAGAAATCCTTGTAATGACTAAATAAAATGATGAGGGTAGAGTACTCCAAATTGGATACTTTCTTAATGAAGATGAACTTTAATAAAGTATGAGTTTATTGAAATCTATATATGAATGTAATTCAATATATTTACATTATTTTTATTATTTATACTGATGATAATATCTTTTATGGGAATGATGAATGAACTTGTGAATGGTTTTCTGTATAAATAAAGAAGATATTTGAAATTTCCATACCTATTAAAATTAAGTAGTTTCTTTGGATAAAAATATCACAAAAGAAGAAATACATATTTATTTATCAAGATAAGTATGTTAAGAAACTTATTATAAAGTTTGGAATAGAAAATTTGAAACCTTCTTCCCCACCAATTTTAGTGGGAACCAAGCCGAATATATATATAAAAGGTAAAGAAGTCAATTCTAAAGATTTGTAAAAGATTGTTGAAGGTTTGTTGTATTTGACTGCATCAAGAAGAGACATTATTTATGTTTTTTAATTTATGTGAAATATTTTAATGTTCTCTAAAACAATCACATCACTTGGATATAAAAATTAATTCATAGCTATATCAAAGGCACAAAAAATATTGTAATCTTGTATGATATCATATAAATAATTAATTTTTTTGTTAATATAGATATTGGTTGGGCATAAAGTGTAGAATGTATAAGATCAAAATCTAGTGGAATTCTCTTTCTAGGGGAATATTTTATAAGTTGGAATACTATGACATTTAATTTATTAACTCTTATCATGGATGAAGATGAGTATGTTTCTTCTAATGAAGATTCATCATAACTTATATGGATGAAGTCTCAGTTGGAAGACTTATTTGTTGATGTGAATTTACCAATGATCCTAGGTTGTGATAACCAGAGTTATATAAACCTTATATGAAATCTAGTACACCATTTTTGTTGAAAACCTATTGATAGAAAATATCACTTCATTAAATTGAATGTGGAAAATAATGAACTCATTATTGAGTGTGTTCTGATGTTGGAACAAGTTGTTTAAATTTCCATAAATTTTTTTCCAAACGATGAATTTTCGAATTTAGGTTGAACATGGGCATCCAACCTCTTTATATCCAAGGTTGAGGCATATATTTGAATCCCCTCTCTCATCAAGTCTTTTTATAGTGTTTTAAAAGGTGGATAAAAATGATGCTTTATAAATGTTTCCATTAATACGTGCTAATCCTTTTAAATAAGAATGTATTTAAGGAGAGTTATATGTATTTTGTGATCTCAAAATGTTAGTTTGTGACCAATTTTACTTGTTTTTTGAAGTGGTTTTATGAATTTTTTATAGGTAATGTGAAATAAATAATTTTTGAAGTTGTGTATATTTGGAAAATTGACGAAGTTTCATAAGTAACTAATTATGGACAACATAGTTTTCCTATCAATGAATCTTGTTTTCTATTATTATTTTAGCCACATAGGATTAGAATTTTTAAAAAGTAATCCATATATTTATGTTACAAGGTTAAGTGATTTATGAACCTTTGTTGACAAAATATATAGTGGTGGAAATTTTTGGGACTAAGTATTATGGCAATTGTTTCTAACATGCCGGAAGAAGACTATGCTGATTTTTTTTATTTTTTTCATCAAAAAAAATAATTTCACTTCATAATTTTTGGTGATTTACTAAAAGGAGTACCATAATTAGAATAATGAATTAATTCATGATAAGAAAGATCACTGGTTTTGGTTTTCTATTCTAAAGAAGTTTTCTACGTGAAACGGTTTTCAGACTCACATTATGTTTGGAATGTTGTTTTTTATCGAAATAAAGAAATGCATCGAAGTTTGGATATCTCGATACAAAATCTAATGATTTTTTTTCTATTTATTATGTTTTCAATATCATAATTTTTCGGAAAAATTTCTGACCCAATATTATTGAATTATATACGGAAAAAATGTGTTCATCCATACCAAGTATTTCAAATCAGATTGAAGTATGGATAGCATGATAGTAGGTGATGTATTGATGGGAATTCATATATATTTCAAATATAAGTAAGAATATTCTATGCCAATTATAATGTTCTTTACATCATTAAGACATCATGATATATGAATGATTTTTTTGAAGTATAATGTTTACGAAGTTGATGTTTTATAATATCATTTTATTGGTGTGAGGATCATTAGACACATATTTTTTTCTAATGGATGGGAATTTTGAAGTTTCAATTGGTAGGTGTTTTTTTGAATTACTGCTCTACCAATCCATTCAATTGGAAAATATATTGGATTTCTCAATCCACTAAAAAAACCTATTTATAGGATCAATAATTAATTGTAGATAATATAGAAGAAAACAAGTCTTTACTAACATTGTTCTACTAGAAATTATTTTCCACCCATCAATAGTGGAGTTATGACACCGATTCATCTGATATATTATTGGTTAATACAATATTAGATACTAAATTATATCATAGGAAGAATTGTTTCATTAGTGTTGTTGGGACAGATTAACTAACTAGGATCAGAGACCAACCAATCAGATGATGATAAATAATTTATTCATTCATTTTCATTGAAAAAATAAATATTGATTGTCTTCAATTGGTTCAAGATTTATCACATAATAAGTGATATTGATCCATTATTGATATTTAAGGACTAATTCATCAGGAATAGTCTGACATTGATAATTCATCGGCTATTGGACTTCATCAGATGTGGTCTAAGGATGTTTTTAATATTTTAAGAAATGGATATTTTTCTTGAATATTATAGAGTGTTGTCAAAGGGTTTAGAATTTATAGAAGTTATGATGATGTTTATAAGAATCTTTAAAAGTATAGCGAAGTTGAAACAATGATTATGATAGATTTTTTTTACTTAGTATGGTGCTTTGGAATGAGAATCCATTAATTTTACAAATGTTTAGTGGGTATGAATCATTAGAGTGGGAGTTTTCAATTTTACATATGTTTCATTGTAATGAAGTACTATATAAAAATGACATATGCATCATCCTAAAAAATTGTATAAAATTTTGAAGAAGGAAAAATTTGCGAGACATTTTGAGAAGTTTCAAGAATAATTTAGAAGATTAAAGAAGTGATGAAAGAATAAAAGATGAAGTCAAAATGAAATTCAAATTATATTTTGTGGAAAAATGGTTGTTTGGAAATGTTTTTTTTTTCAGATTCCCACCAATTCCACTTTTGGATCACCTATAAAATTAAGTAAGTTCAATGTACTTTCTTATGATGATAGATCTATTCGTGTGTGAGAGAATAGAAGATATTGTTACGAATTTGGGAGAAGAAATGTTTCTAAATAGATTGTTCTAGTGTAATTTTTCTAGTAAGATGTAGTGGGAAGAAGAGGTTTCCAGATCATACTGAGCAATCAGATTACGATTTCTAGAAAAAGAAAGAAACATATTAGAATTTTTTCTAGAGTATCTATTAAGATTTATTGCTTCTATCCTTTATAAATCCCACATATGGCATTAATGATTCAAATCACTTTGAGTGGGCGGTAGTATGCACTTCCTAAAATGAAGATATCACATTTACCCATAATGGAAACCATAAAGTTATGAAATAAATGAAAAATACAGAAGAATAAGTAATACATAAACATAATATATATCATATATAAATATAGTGACATCTTATTATCCACCGTTAAAGGTGTTAAAAGAAGATTGAACAATCATCGTTTCGTGAGGCAGAAATTCGTCAACCACAGAAACAATATGTTCATTAACCATTAGATGGAGGTGTGTGTAATTTTAGCTCTAATAATTCTCATAAAAACATCCTAGTTTATTTAAGATACTGTTTTTGTTATAAAAGAAAGGAATAAAAAGATTTTAGAGGGTTGGAGAAGCAAAATAAAACAAAAGAACACAAGTGAAGACATTACCTTAAAATCGAGTAACTCTTCGTGGTTTGAACCAAAAGGGTTCCTTGAAGAGATTTCTGCCCAAGGTAAGGCTTCAAGGATGAAGGTAGGGATGTGGAGAGATAAATGAGCAGATATTTGCTGAAACAAAGGCTTGAGAGGTGTGGTTAAGGAGGTAGAGGTGGGGGCCTTTTATAAGAGGAGAGGAGGGGCACTCTTGGAAAGTTAAGAAAAGATACTTTATTATAAAAAGATTTTCGGATAAAAAAGGTCCCAATGTTATAAATTTCTAGGATAAGGTGATAAGGGTTCAAAAAACACCCATCTAATAGGTTTTTGACAAGTGTAGGTCTTAGAATTTACATTATCGTTTCATTTTATTTAAATCGTTAAATAATGAGGAAATCGCTGCATCATCATGGTGTCATATATAATTTAATTTATTTAATGTCTAAAAATTATAAATAAAATATCCTGAGTAGGAAATATTTTTATCTTTCCAATTAATATTTATAGTCAAAATTATGACTTGTATAACCCCATTTAAAAATTATTTTAGCAAAATAATACATGTTTGTGACATTTTTATTTTAACTTTAAATAAAAAGTTATTAATGTCATTTTCCTACCATAGTGGCTCCATGGGGTCTCCAAGTTGACCCATGGATTTTCTTGGTCGGCCATGACACATCCAATAAGGGCTGGACATGTGTCTAGGTCATTTCATATTATTAAAACATTATTTTTATCTTAAATTACACTAATTACCTCTAATCGCGATTAATAAACTTAAAAGTTACTATTCACAAAAAAATTATTTTAATCCCATTGAACAACATATTACTTACTAATGACAAACATGTATGTATGAATTTTGAAAATCAAAACACAAAATTGTTAATGTTTCATTTAAACAAAAAATCAGTTTTTTTAACTGCCACTTATTGGTTTCACTATTCATCAAAAATTGAAGTTTTTCAGAAAAATTCCAAAAGTTTACCCTAAGCTATATTTGATATTCAGAATTAAAAATTGATTTCTATTTGACAAAATTCATAACATATAATTTGAATTAATTAATTTAATAATTAATTCCCGCTGTCAAAACAAAAAAGCGTGTTTTTATGAAACAATATGTATCAAAACATTGACACTAGTTTAAGCCCAATTTCAAAGGGAAATTAATTCCAATGACCAAAATTGTATTAAATGGTAAAACTGTATTCTAATTTTACTTTAAAACAATTAAAAATATAATCTAATCATATAAATAAATTAGATTAAAACGAGGTTTTGAATTAAAATACAACATTTTCACTATTCATTAAAAAGTGAACTTTATCGGAAATATGCCAAAAATTTACACAAAGTAAATTTTGATGTCTCGATTCTAAAGAAGAGTATTATTTGATCCAATAGAATTTATAAGTGTGACCAAAACTATATTTAATTAGGGTTCACCATCAAAAGGTTATAGTTCGATCTTTTAGTGAATATTAGTGTATCTATGCCAAAAATTTAATTCCTTTCTTATTTTAAGCCTTTATCTTTTATTTGATAAATGTAAAAACATTTAAAAAACATATATAATGATATTTTTGTTTTTTCTATTCATTCCCGCCAATAAAATGACTACGTGTTAACTACCATTTAAAAAATATTTTTATATTACTAGTGTGCAACGTATGATTTCAAAGAAACTCGTTGTTGCATATCGGGCACGCTATCGAACAGAGCAGCCCCTTTAAAGTAAAATTAATATTTTATTCGCAAATATTAAAAAATATTAAAATGTTTTATTCTTTATTTACCTGGGATGTTACACAAATACTGATTCATCAGATGCGGTTTGATAATGATAAGTCTTCAGTGGTTGGACCTCCTCGAATGTGGTCTAAGGTGATTTTGAACAATTGAAGAAAATGAGATTTGTAATGATGTTTATGAAGTCTTGTCGAAGGGTTTAAAAATCATTAAAAGTTGTGGTGTTGTTTATTAGAATCTTTTGAAGTGTAAAAAAGTTATAACAGTGATTATGAATGTTTTATTTTAGTTAGTATGGTGATTTTGAATAGGTGACTATTTTTTTCCAATGTTCAGTTTCTATATGGAATCATAATGTGAGTATTGGGTTTTACATATTTTTCAACATAATTAATTATTATATTATATTGAGATATATATTGGATTAAATGATTGTTTCTATGTTCAAAGAGTTTTAATTTTTGAGAATTTTAATGATGTTTCAAGAAGAATTAAGAATATTTGAGAAGTTATGAAATAGAAAAAGATGAATTCAAAATTAAAGTCAAATTCTAGTTTACTGAAATTTGGTTGAGAAGGAATTTTATTTATATTCCCACCCATTAAACATTTTTATCACCAATAAATTGAAGGAATTAAAATGAACATTATGAGAATGATAGAATTGTATACATGTGAGAATGTGGAATAATATGTCATGTAGTTGGTGGAAGAAAATTTCCCAAACAAAATTTTCTTGAGGATGTTTTACAAAGAAAATATGCATGAGAAAGATGGTTCCAGATGGAATTGACTAGTCAGACTTTGATTTCAAGGGAAATAAATTTTCTTCCCATTATTGTTTCTGATGTATCTAATCAAACATTTTGTTTCTATACTAAAGAAAAAAACTTAGGAATTAGAATTTTGAAATTAGACTAAGTCATCAGACTGATATATCATACAAAATCATGAATAGTTGTTTCTACCTATTTCTGTGTAGGAAAGTGAAGAATTGTGTTTTAAAAATTTATAGAAGAGGAAATTGTTGAAGGAGTATAGTGACATGTTTAGAACCAACTTTTGAATGATTATTAACCTAATAAAGAAACTTGGTTTACTTCATTTGTTCTAGAATAATCACATGCACTGTTGTATTGATCATAGTTCTACATAAGTGTAAGGGTATTTTATACTTGTATTATCCACACAAAAGGATTTATTTCTAGTTGATTTTATATTATTGAATTATTTCCAAACCATTCCAAGGAATATATACTCTTATTGAGTAGTGAACCTTGTAAATATTTTTTTCCTATGGATGTGTGAATGTTTTGTTTAAAGTACAGTGATAACTCTTTAACAGGGGGCGAAGGTTTTTATAAAATAAATAGAACAAAAAATGAAAAATATATCACTAATTCACCCCTCCCACTCCTAGTGATACATTTATCTTTGGTGGTCCAATTCAATTGTTATAAGAGAAATGGTTCACTTTTTCTTTCCCTTTTCTAAGGTTTTTAAATAGAAGTCTTTATAAAAAATTTTAATTGTGTGAATAGTAAGGTGATTCTAGTTTTTTATAGAAAGAACTATCATATCTGAATATATAGATTGTTTATATATCTAATGTCTATGGGGCATGATGTTTTAAAGACATATAAATATGGATTTCCTCCTAATGTTGAAAACACTCCTCTTACATCTCTGAATAAGATGAAACATGAGAATGATTTAAGAGATAATAATTATTTACACTCACAACATTAAAAAAAGTGAATTACTAAAAGTGAAGGAAGTGGATACTATAATAGGTATCTGGGAAAAGATGAAAAACATTTATAAAGGAAATACAAAGGTTAAGAAAGAAAAGTTTCAAATCTAGAGGTTGACGTATAAAGATATCAATATGGGTGAGTATAAATATGTTGGTGACTTCCTTATAAGAGATAATGATATAGTTAGTGCCATTATATGTCTTTGGGAGAAGCTGGAAGATTCAACTGTTGTTAAAAATATCATAATAATTCTTCTTAATAGGTTTTATGAAAACTTTTCATCTTTAGAAGATAAATATTCTGAAACTCTATCTCTGGATGAAATTTATAATACATTCATTACTTTTGAAATGAGAATGAAGAAATTTATGAAAAATAATGAAAACTCTCGATGAGAAATCTTCTTTAATCCTACCAAGCACAGAAAGTATAAAAATATTATTGGAGAAGTATAAGGTGGCGATTCATAATCTTAAATGAGATTAGTTGCAATAATGATGAATTATTCTCCTTATTTTATAAAAATGTGAAATGTGGTACATGAATTTTTAAATAGAAACTTCCCTTAAAATGTATTTAGTGTGGATTTATGGGGACCTTTTTTATGAATTGAACCCAAAAATGGAATGAATAATATAGTGATGAAGATGATATAATGAAAATAATATATTAAAAAAACAAAGTTATAATTCAAAATATTATTTCAAGGGGGAAATTATAAATTTTTCTAAATCAAAAAAGAGAATATTTTTGTCTAAAGATGATAAAGAAGAATACAGTGAAGCTGAAGCTAATGAATTCACTATGGTTTTTGGAGGAAATAATTTCACTACAATAGTTAATGATGATGTTTTTTATGTAGTAGTTTTGAATTAGATTATACTAATTAAGAGTTTCACCGGAAGATATAATTGAAATAATTTATCAGGAATATAATAATATGTGAAAATAAATCAAGATGTTTATGAAAGAAAGTAATATAGAAAAAAAAATCATGAATGTATTCCCAAAGAGAAAGCTAAGTTACTTGAAGTGGCTGATAGTTTTAAGAAGTATGTTGATAATTAAAAGAATTTGAATGAACATCTTTAAGTAATGTTAAAGGAAAAGGATGAAGTGTTATAAATTATTCATTAGAGGTTTTCTAAATTTGATCATGGAGTTACAAGTTTCAACAACTCTATCAATGAGGTTGGTAAAAGTTATGGTAATGGTGAACCAAATAATGATCTACAAAAGTTACATTAAAATGTAATTTTTTTTAATTTTTTCCCTAATAATAAAAAAAGATTAGAAAAACATGTTTGTGGAAAAAACCAATAAATTTGAGAATTTTAAAAATTTTGAGTCAAAAATAAAAGTGGTTTTTACTTCTGGTTCCAATAATTTCTAGAATATATTTTAATTATAGTAGATTTTTTTTTGCAGGTAATGTAATGTTTGGGGATCAACAAAGATATGATGTGAAAGATAAGAAATTTCCTGAGAAACTTGTTCACAATTGTAGACAGTATGAATGATTTTAAAAAATGAATTCTTTCTATGGGTACTTTGGGTATTGTGGTGGATTTGGGCATCTGAATAATATGAATTGATTTAACCACAAACATTAGAATTATCCAATTATTTACAAATTTTTTTTTTATTGAAAGTCAATCCTCTCAATGAAAGAATCCTAATAATTTTTTTTAAAGTTGAAAGTAGGTTATAACCTTTGTAAACTACTTTTGAATGATGTGAACAACCCATAAAACATGAAAATAGGTGTGTTGTTTTGTTAACATCACATTTTTTATAAATTCTCAAAAGTCGGATGAGAAGAAATATAAAGGTAAATAAAAAGATATTATTATTGAAACCACTCACAAAGCTAAAAAATAAGAATGAACCTATATTTTGTATAGTGGTTTCTACTAAAAAATGACAGGTCATTAGAAGCTTTTGAACAATGTAAAATATTTCAACAAAAAAATGGTGATGTTTGGTAGTGATTAATTACTTAGAATCAAGGGTGTTGGATCCACTATTATAGGGCAATAAAAGATGAAATATAAGAAATCCTTTCCTATTTATGGTTTGAAACACAATTTATTGAGTGATTCAAAACATTGTGATGAAGGAAATAAAGTCATTTTTATAAAATATGGTTTTTTTATGAAAAGAGAGGAAGATGAAAAAAATTTCACAAGAGGCCAATGAACAAAAGGAAACTTTTTTATGGTTGGTGACTTTTATAATTCATGTTACTTAAGTATGACGGAAGAAAATCACTTATGGAATAAAATTTTGGGACATATGTCTCAAAGAAACATGAGTAAGTTATCAAAGAGAGACTGTGTATGTGATATTCTTAATAAGTCAAGAAGAATATATTTTTATTCCAAAATTAGTAAAAAAGTGAATATTAAAAACTCTGTGGATAAGAATGTTGACATTCATTCAACTCAAAACTGGGAACTTGTTCATTTGTATATCATTGTACAAATGAGAAAATAATCTACTTTTGGAGAGAAGTAGTTCATTTGTTTCATTAATTATTCTCTCACATTACTTGTGTTATATACTTGAAACATAAATCAGATTCTATGAATATGTTTAAAATATTTAATAGAAGAGCTAAGAAGGAATGTTAGTGTACTATAAAGAAGTTTAGAACTGGTAATGGTGGTGAATATTATAATTAAGAGTCCAGAAGTTATCTACAAAAATATGGAATTTGGAATGAGTTCAGTACACCATATACATTAGAAAAAAATAGTTTTGTTGAAAATAATAATATAATATTTGTTAAAATAGGGAATAATATATTAATTGAACAAGTAATTTATCACAATTTATAGTAGAAATTTCTAAGCACAACTATTTATATTCAGAACTAGTGTTTCTATGGGAAATGTTCTGATATGACTCCTTAATGAAGTTTCTTTGATAAAAATCCATGTCTGAAACCCTTAAGATTTTTTGGGAGTCTATACATCATAAAGAAAAAGGTAGAAGGCCTGTAATGTTTCAACAAAGATATATGAAGATTAGTTGACTCTATCTTTGTTTGAGTTCTTGAAAAAATTGAGGGAGATGTGTCCCCATTACATGCATACCAGGAAGATGAATAAGATGATAAGATTTTTGTTAAGAGACATGAAAATGATTCCAAAAAATGTGATGACACATAGGTGAAGGAATCAGTCTCAACAATTTCTAGTGGTGATGAAGAATTTCGTACATCTGATCTTAGGATGAGGAATCAAGTGGAAGCTAAAAAAATTATTGGCGATGAACATTAAAAGGTTCAAATAAGAACACAAAAAGTTGTTGTACATACTTCTTTGTATTCATATGTCGATTCTAAAGATGTTAATGAATCCTTTGAGTATCTACAATTGATTCAAGCTATGAATGAATAGTTGGATCATATTGAGAAGATTGTTACATGGGAACTCACACATAAATAAAAAGAAAAAAATTATATTGGTAAAAAGTAGGTGTTCCAAAACATGTTGAATGAAGATGGTGAAGTGATAACAAAAAAAGTAATATTTGTTTCCAATGGTTAATCGTAGATCAGAGGTATTGGTTTTGATGAGACTTTTTCTACAGTTCCATGTTTTGCAACAATTAGAATCTTTCTTGAAATTACTTCATAATGAAGTTATTAAATTTTTTAAGTTGGATTTGAAGTCAGAATTTATGAATGGTGAACATGATAAGGAATTTTATATTGAACTACCTTTTGGTTTTTTAAATAGTAAATATGAATGTTATGTGTGAATGTTGAAGAAATCCTTGTAATGACTAAATAAAACACAGAGGGTAGAGTACTCCAAATTGGATACATTCTTAATGAAGATGAACTTTAATAAAGTATGAGTTTATTTAAATCTATATATGAATGTAATTCAATATATTTACATTATTTTTATTATTTATACTGATGATAATATCTTTTATGGGAATGGTGAATGAACTTGTGAATGGTTTTATGAATAAATAAAGAAGATATTTGAAATTTCCATACATGATGAAATTAAATAGTTTCTTTGGATAAAAATATCACAAAAGAAGAAATACATATTTATTTCTCAAGATAAGTATGTTAAGAAACATATTATAAAGTTTGGAATATAAAATTTGAAACCTTCTTCCCCACCAATTTTAGTGGGAACCAAGTCGAATATAGATATAAAAGGTAAAGAGGTCAATTCTAAAGATTTTCAAAAGATTGTTGAAAGTTTGTTGTATTTGACTGCATCAAGAAGAGACATTATTTATGTTTTTTAATTTATGTGAAATATTTTAATGTTCTCTAAAATAATCACATCACTTGGATATAAAAATTAATTCATAGATATATCAAAGGCACAAAAAATATTTTAATCTTGTATGAGGGATTATAAATAATTCATTTTTAGGAAATACAGATATTGGTTGGGTATAAAGTGTAGAATGTATAAGATCAAAATCTAGTGGAATTCTCTTTCTAAGGGAATATTTTATAAGTTGGAATACTATGAAATTTAATTTATTAACTCTTATCATGGATGAAGCTGAGTATGTTGCTTCTACTGAAGATGCATCATAACTTATATGGATGAAGTCTCAGTTGGAAGACTTATCTGTTGATGTGAATTTACCAATGATCCTAGGTTGTGATAACCAGAGTTATATAATCCTTATATGAAATCTAGTACACCATTTTTGTTGAAAACGTATTGACAGAAAATTTCACTTCATTAAATTGAATGTGGAAAATAATGAACTCATGATTGAGTATGTTCTGACGTTGGAACAAGTTGTTTAAATTTCCATAAAAAATTTTCCAAAGGAGGAATTTCCAAATTGAGGTTGAACATGGGCATCCAACCTCTTTATATCCAAGTTTGAGGCATGTATTTCAATCCCGTCTCTCATCAAGTCTTTTTATAGTGTTTTAAAAGGTGGATAAAAATGATGCTTTATAAATATTTCAATTAATATGTGCTAAATATTTTAAATAAGAATGTATTTAAAGAGAGTTATGTTTATGTTGTGATCTCAACATGTTAGTTTGTGGCCAATTTTAATAGTTTTTTGATGTGGTTATATGAATTTTTTATAGGTGAAGTGAAATAAAATATTTTTGAAGTTGTGTATATTTTAAAAATTGAAGAAGTTTCATAAGTAACTAATTATGGACAACATAGTTTTCCTATCAATGACTCTTGTTTTCTATAATTATTTTAGCCACATAGGATTAGAATTTTTGAAAATTAATCCATATATTTATGTGACAAGGTTAATTGATTTATGAACCTTGGTTGACAAAATATATAGTGGTGGAGATTTTTGGGACTAAGTAAGATGGCAATTGTTTTTAACATGCTGGAAGAAGACTATGCTGATTTTTTTTTATTTTTTTCATTAAAATAAATAAATTCACTTCGTAATTTTTGGTGATTTAATAAAAGGAGTACCATAATTAGAATAATGAATGAATTCATGATAAGAAAGATCACTGGTTTTGGTTTTCTATTCTAATGAAGTTTTCTCCGTGAAACGGTTTTCAGACTCACGTTATGTTTGGAATGTTGTTTTTTATAGAAATAAAGAAATGCATCGATGTTTGGATATCTCGATACAAAATCTAATGATTGTTTGTTCTATTTATTATGTTTTCAATATCATAATTTTTCTGAAAAAATTATGATCCAATATTATTGAATTATATAGGGAGGAAATTTGTTCATCCATACTAAGTATTTCAAATCAGATTAAAGTATGGATAGCATGATAGTAGGTGATGGATTGATGGGAATTCATATATATTTCCAATATAATTAAGAAGATTCTATGCCAATTATAATGTTCTTTACATCATTAAGACATCATTATATATGAATGATTTTGTTGAAGAATAATGTTTACAAAGTTGATGTTTTCTAATCTCATTTTATCGGTGTGAGGATCATTAGACACATATTTTTTCTTAATGGCTAGGAATTTTGAAGTTTCAATTGGTAGGTGTTTCTTTGAATTACTACTCTACCAATCCATTCAATTGGAAAATATAATGGAGTTCGCAATCCACTAAAAAAACCTATTCATAGGATCAATAATTAATTGTAGAAAATATAGAAGAAAATAAGTCTTTACTGACATTGTTCTACTAGAAATTATTTTCCACCCATCAATAGTGGAGTTATGACACTGATTCATCCGATATATTATTGGTTGATACAATATCAGATACTAAATTCTATCATAGGAAGAATAGTTTCATTAGTGTTGATTGGAAAGATTAACTAACTAGGATCAGAGACCAACCAATGAGATGATGATAAATAATTTATTCATTAATTTTCATTGAAAAAAATAAATATTTATTGTCTTCAATTGGTTCAAGATTTATCACATAAGAAGTGATATTGATCCATCATTGAGATTTAAGGACTAATTCATTAAGAACAGTCTGACATCGATAATTCATTGGCTATTAGACTTCATCATATGTGGTCTAAGGATGTTTTTAATTGTTGAAGAAATGGATATTTTTCATGAAGATTATAGAGTGTTGTCAAAGGGTTTAGAATCTATAGAAGTTATGATTATGTTTATAAGAATGATTATAAGTATAGTGAAGTTGAAAAAGTGATTATGATAGATTGTTTTTACTTAGTATGGTGCTTTGGAATGAGAATCCATTCATTTTACAAATGTTTAGTGGGTATGAATCATTAGAGTGGGAGTTTCCAATTTTACATATGTTTCATTGTAATGAAGTACTATATCAAAATGACATATGCATCATCCTAAAAAATTGTATGAAATTTTGAAGAAGGAAAAATTTGCGAGACATTTTGAGAAGTTTCAAGAATAATTGAGAAGAGTAAAGAAGTGATGAAAGAATAAAAGATGAAGTCAAAATGAAATTAAAATTCTATTTTATGGAAAAATGGTTGTTTGTAAATTTTTTTAGATTCCCAACCATTCCTCTTTTGCATCACCTATAAAATTAAGGAAGTTCAATGTACATTCTGATGATGATAGATCTATTCGTGTGTGAGAGAATAGAAGATATTATTACGAATTTGGGAGAAGAAAAGTTTCCAAATAGATTGTTCTAACATAATTTTTCTAGTAAGAAGTAGTGGGAGGAAGAGGTTTCCAGATCATACTGAGCAATTAGATTAAGATTTCTAGAAAAAGAAAGAAACATATTAGAATTTTTTCTAGAGTATCTATTAAGAGTTATTGTTTCTAGACTGATGAAATCAAATTGGGGAGTTTGAATGAAGAAACCAGACTGGGTCGATGGAACGAGTTTTTGTACAAAGTCTAGAAGATTTATTTATAACTGATGATGTTTTGGAATGTGGGGGATTTTTTTTCAAAGAAATAAAAAAATTATAAATTATTGGCACAACAAAATGAAATGTTTAGATCAAATGGGTGATGTTTTATTAACTTTTTTCAATACTTGTTTGACATCATTTATATTAAAATAAGCACATGCATGTTTTATTGATCATAGTTATACACAAGTGTAATGTTATTTCCTATTTGTTTTATCCATAAAAATGATTATTTTCTAGTGAATTTTGTGGTATTGAAATATTTAAAAACCATCCAAGGAGTAAATACTTTTATTGAGTAGTTGACGATATATATACTGGTGTTCGTATAGATTTGTGGACATTTGTTTTAACAATGTGATAACTCTTCAACTGTAGGTGAAGGTTGTTATAGAATAAAGATAAAAAAAGTAAAATGAAATCCCTGATTTACCCCCTCCACTATTCAGTGTTACATTTATCTTTGGAAGGCCTTTTCATAGACCATCACTTATAAGCAATACGAAGTTAAGGATAGAGAATATCTAGTATATAAATATGTCTCGAGAAATAGAAAAAATTTGATACATAAATATGTTTCCATAAATTTAATACCCCTGATATATGATGACATTAACACCATAAAATGATAATAACTAATTACTAGTTTCAGGGTAACCATACTATAAATGGTATTTGGAAAAGATTCCTAAACATGACTTAAATCTATAAGAGAATATTAGAGTAGGAAATAATTCCTCTAATAGGGTGTGATGATATTTACATCATATCATATTAATCATTGTGAGTTCCTAAGTGCCATTGGTAAGAAACCCCACGTACCCCTTATATTTGGAAATCATGTTTTTAGCTTTTTGTAGTTGTGGGATCCATTGGGTGTTTCTAGATCCATAAATAATATCCATTGCAAACTGGTTGAGATATGGGTAGTGAACTAAAATGATAATTATAGAGACACATAAATCCCATCAAAAATATGTTTCAGGACACCCTATTTCAATCCAAAACTAAAATGGTGAACTTGTTGTGAATAACTCATTAACCAATAATAAAATTATTTTCCCCACATGAAATTAGATATGTATGTTTTCTTTCTTGTGATGTTCCATTGACAATCCCTTTTTTTTTTCATTCACATGAATCTATCATTTGAACTCCCTTAAATCCAAATGAAATCCTTTCAATGAAAGGCTTACACCTAAGTAACTACACGATATTGGTTATCATTAAATCAGAGGACTCTGAAACCCAACCAGTGATTTTAGCACCTGATGATCAATAAAATTTTTTGGGAGTACCACCTAAAATGTACCTTTCCAATATTAGAGGTTATCTGGGAATCCATTCATGAAATAAGTGTCGATGATTGAATGTAAAATGATGGGTCATGATGGAGCATATATAAAATTCTTCCACTTTGGACCAATTTAGGAGTCTTTCCTTACGGAACAACAATTAAAATATCCCTTATCATAAACAATTTAATCATGATGTAGAATATCAATTTACCTTGGTTTATGATCCACCTATAAGTGTACCTATCGACCACCACCATCGCCACTATATGACACCTAACCATCAATAATCAACCAATTATACCTTATAGGAACCCCTATCTTCAGTCATTCAAACCCGACCATCTATAATAGTTCACTAGGACCATCAAGATACCAAACATAGGTAAAAAGTCTATATACCCACTTCCACTAAAGAGGCCTATCAACATTCCTTGGAATAAACTTTCGGATCATCACACACCCCTTCTCATACTCATAAATCCTACTATCCTACTCTTATAGTATCATGAGAATATTTTTGTCATATCTCAACAACAAATAAGGGGTACACACAAATTCATGACCCCACATATCAAGCTTTCCAACATATATCAATAAAAAAATGTAGGATATGATGAGGCTCATATCCCTACTCCAACCAAGGAATGAGATTATTTCTCCATTATCAATGTAGAATCCCAAAAATACATTTTTGAAGGAATGGATGGGTAAGACTATATTCTATCTCAAATTTTATAGATCCATATATATATTTTCAAATCATATGTAACTAATAGTTTTCAGAGTGACCACAATTCCATCAAGGAATAGTCTCATACACTTATACCTATTTACAAATTATATATTCAATATATAATGATATATACTCTTGTTAGTAACACATTCCTTCTACAATTTAATAGGATCATTGGTGAAACCCATTGAAGAATAAAAACAATATAATGTAGGAATTTCCATTCTAACTAGAGATCAGTAACCACTTTTGGAGAGGAACATATTCATTCCAAATATTTAAAGTCTTGTTGGAATGTTTGAGTAGTCACCCCAAATATGATAAATATCCTTTCTCTCTATAGTGAATTGAGTGTTGTTGACATATCCATTTGTAAACTAAGAGGCATTTACATATTCCTATTCATTATATAGAAGCCTATCAACCCATTCTAATAACAAAATGGGGGTTACAAGAAGAGGATCCCACAAGTGAAAGTCAGTGTGAACAAAACATTAATTTAGGTATCCAATAGAGACTATTCAAAAAGAATTCTCTCAAAGGGTATCCTAAAGCTCTGGAGTGGTACCATAGTCCTTCTCTGTATGATACTAGAATTCTTGAGGCCCTTGAATATTTTTCCATTGTAGACCAAGATCCTACTGACTCATTTTCATATTAAGGAACTAGTAGAAGTTGTGAAGTTCCTCCATTTAATATAACAGCTAGTAACTCTAGAGATCCTCCTTATACCACTCGTCAAAAAGTCCATCCATGTGTTGGTACCAGGATCAATCATAGTAACCTTTCTCATGATGAGATCAGTTAAAATACTCCTTGCATTTAGAAGATCAAAGACAAATTTGGTCCCCCCATTTCTACTATCCACCTTAAGGTCCCCCATTTTGTATATACCATAGTAATCCTCACTATATCAGGGAATTATTCCATAATTTTTTCATCCTCATAATGGACTTCAATATGAAGGGCCACCCAAACGTGACATGTTACTTAAATGGGAGGGTACCCCCAACCAAAACAACATTGGAAAGCCCTCAAATATTGAAGTACTATAGTTTTTAGGATATCTAGATTAAGTTCCATATATTTAAATAAAAATTTTATTTATCAATATAATGAAAATTTGAGTAAATGATCACTCTATAAACTACCCTCTAATTTATTATCGTTCACCACAATTGAGAGGATTTTAATTAACCCCCTGCTCCAAAAATAGACATCCAATAAATTAACACTATAGTAATAAAAAGTAGATTAATATCTCCCAGAATATGTGGAGAATACCATGGATGTAATGAGGAAACTAGACAAAGGAAATATATTTGTCTTGTTATAGATCATATCCACCTATTAGTATAATATTCCAAATTTTATGGTAGAGGAAACTTTATCGCATCTTTATCTAAACCTATTATCAACTATTTTTAATTTGAATTATAATTTGATGAATTGTATAGAATATGTATAGTATGTTAAGGTAATATAATTATATCATTTAAATATTGATTTGGCCTCCCTTTCTGTGACACTATAGTTGAAGCTGGAAAAGAAGTTTGAGGATCTCCAACATGTATGCCTTGATTCATTGAAAAAACTATGATAGCATACTGTAGATACTTCATATTATGAATATATCAAAGGATGATGAAAACATGGCATGTTACATTTCACATATCCCCCAAATCAATTGGTCCCCCCAAGAATAAAATTGTGTAAAATCATTATTTTATGAAAGTCCCTACATATGATTAAAAATAATTTTCAATAGGGTTATATTATCTCCAGATCCAAGAAACATTGAACTCGATGAGATAGATATATAAAAATATACCATCATTAATCTTCTAAAAAGACTGAATAGGCATATAATTTGAGAAAGTTAAAACCATCAATAACAGTGTTTCATCTAATTGCGAGCATCTCATTCTTAGAGCATGCACCACATCCATGTCATACTTAGACAAAATCCTATAAGATTAAGGGGGAAGTAGCATTGACCACTGTATCAGTCATTTGATGTGGGAGTTAGTTCCTTAGAACCAACTTCTTTGTAATTAATGATCACATGTAATCATTTTATAAATACTAATGAACTTTTTTATCACATGAAGATTGTTCTTCTGTGTGACATAATATGTGATAATGTCCAAAGAGCAACTATCACACAAAAAAGATGTAGTAGATCTATACTATTATGAGAAAAAAAAGTGACATGAAATTTTTATTAAATATATGTTCTATAGATGAATGATATCATTTAATTTAAAAAAATAAAACTAAATGTCTGGAGTGGAGACTCATAAGAATTTGAGTTACTTTCTCATGGTGTTCATGCTTGGAAATTTCGGGCGTAAGAGATTATGAGAACATGAAATACCAGTAGGAAATCTATATTTATATGTATCATTAGATATTCATATATATATTTGTGTGTACTGATACATGTAATTTAAATATTATTAATAATGGTTACTATTAGTTTTTTATTTTTATGTATTGACAAAAACATTAACTATATATGTTTGCAATGATGTATGATATGTTCGGTGCATCATCAGTAATATCGAATTAATGAATTATTAGAGAAAGTACTTTTTTACTTATTTAATTTAATAGAAACTGATACATGATTCCCTTTGATGATTATAATACTACCAAAATAAATCCATGGATATGGTGTTATGATGAAAATTTTATTTCCATAAATTCAAAGAAAGATACATCAAGCGTATAGGTTGATAACAAAAATATAAAACCTATTTGATTAGAGATATGATGATATAAGGATTATATTACATGGTATGAAATTTTTTGAGGTTTTATATACTTACATCATTATATTGTTTCTCTATTGATTCCTTGGTTTGTTTCTTAGCGCTAACCTTGGAATTTAGGAGGCTCCTCTTAATTCCACTAAGAAAGGTTTCTAGAGGGCCGTACCCTATGTGTATCCAAAACCTCAACTAAATATTGATATTAATTATTATTTAACATGTTGGATAAATATTATTAAAATAAGTGGTTTAATAAAAATTAATATGTTCTTGATAACACAAATTCTATCACTAGTTATTCAATACAATAATTTATGATCAGAAAAGTAAGGAAATATTTATTTTTTATTTAGTGAATATTATATTTATTTATTTATTATTGAATAATGTTGTGATGTTTTTAAAATAAATTGTCTTTACTCAAGGCCAGATAAATATTTTGGAGGATTAATGGGTTGAGTTCACAAGTCTGGTGAAAAATAATATATATTCAATATCATTTTAACAATATTTGAATAATATACTCAATAAATAATATTTAATAAATTCATTGGTTTTGTGCATGTCAGGAATGATGATTATTATTTCTATTATTATAGTTGTGGGATTCTATGGGGATTAATAATATATTAAGGGAATATGTGAAATTGTTACTTTCTAACCCAACTACTATTTAAATCTAATAATTTTATTTCCAAACATATCACTTTCTATTGTTTTGGGTGTGTTCAATGACTCTTGATAATTTTATCATTCCCTAGATAACCCCTCTCCAAGAACACTCAAAATAATGGTGATTGATCCTCCACCACCACTCTTGATTTGAAATTGGTCAAGGAGAATCCTTATTGGAAGAGATTCACAATGTGAGAAATGATGAACAATGCAAGTGTTTGGGTATATCATGATAGCACTCAGTGAGTCTTATCACAATTCTTAGATATTCGTGGACATGTGAGGGTCACCAATAGTGGGAGTCTACATTTAATTCTTATGATGAATTGATTTTATGATGAAGATATTTCTTCAGATTCAAAAAAAAATAAGGAATTCATCATAATGTAATTCTTTAACTATTTAAATTTAATGAACCAATACCCTTTACACATATTATTACATGATTTTAGATATAAATTTCCAATAATACAAAATAAGGATCGAGAATCCCTGGTGTGTTTGTAGGGATAGTTTAATAATACATTTAAGTGAGAATAAAATAAAATAACTTTATTTTAATCTCTATAATGATCTCCTAAATCCATTTGACCGCCTAAAGCTTCGTGTTATAACCTATGGAATACATAGAAAAAATAGACTAGATAGAAAGTCAAGTAATTGAATAAACATGATAAGGAAACATAATATGTGATTCAAAGGTATAACATGATATCATAAAAGAGAAGGATCATGAGTAATCATATGAGAGAATAAAAAAACAAAACTGGTGTTATAAGATCATGTAAATATTATAAATGTGGCAAAAACACAAAAATTACATAAGAATAAATCAAGGCTAAATACCATTACAACATCACATGGTGGACTGAGTCTCATAGTGGAATGGGCTTACTCCATAATACCATACATAAAGTCTTATGAGAAAAAGGCTTTACAAAATGCATTAAAGCAATATATAGGTGAAACTATAAAAATATGTTCATGATTTTTTGTTCCAAAAAGGAACTAAATCATAATACATAAACATAACAAATACCCTTGGAATGAAAATTAGTTGCATAATATTTCTTCATATCACAATCAAAATTGATTTTTTAAATAAGGCATTTGAGAAATGATCATAATGCATGCATTAACCTATAAATGGAAGAAATATTAATCTAGATATATATGTGAGAGACATATATACAGAAGTTAGTGGCATCCCAAAAAAATTAATGAGATGTAGAAAGTGAGTTATAGAGTTAATGATCATAACCAGAAGAAAATAGTGGTTTAGATATATCCCTTACCTCATGCAAGAATCATAACAAGCTTTTATTATCTTCCGGAAAAATGAAATAATGTTAAGTATTTAATTTATTATGAAATTTTTTCATGTTTATAACTATTTTATTTTATTGGATACCATTTAATATTCAATTACTCAATCAATTAACTTCATATTAGATGTCTTGAGGATATTCGGATCTTGTGTCCAAAATGACTTTAGCGGGTTCAATATGGTAAAATTTGTCATTATTCCATCATATCTAGAATAATAATTATTTAATAATTAGTATTTTCATATATAAATTATACTTTAAAAAAATCTTGGGGTTTTGTTATGAAAAATGAACTTCATTATGATTATGTATATGGTAGGTCTTGCGTACACATGAGTAATGCTTCTATTTTTCAAAGATCATTATCGAAATAATGTAAGTATTATATTATCTTTACTTACTGATAATTATATCATAAATATAATATTTTTTCTTTAATAAACATTTATATAGTGTCCATGTAATGTGGTAATGAAAAAACGAATCACATCACTTCGTGGAGGTAGTAATCCACACGTATACACGTACGAAATTATCAATTTTCTATGAATGGAAATGTACGAAAATATATGTTTTAGTATCTTTTAATAATGATAAATATTTCAGGAATATTATATATATACATTAATTATATCATCTTAAATAGTCATGAGAGGTGGTGATGTAAAATGAATTACGTCGGTTCATGAGATTGTAGTTTTTTGTACACATGAACAATTGTTTTATTTCCCATTTGATGGAAGTGGAGATAGATGTATTTTATACCATTTAAAAAATACCATATAAGTATACGGGTTATATTTATTTTATTATATCATCATGTTTGAATGTAATTTTTTAGAGGTGGAAGAAGAAATAAAATAAGAATACATGGTTAATAATTATACAACGTTTTTAGACAACCTCATTAGTTTTATACCTAAAGGAATCCTATGATTGAATTATGATAAAAAATGGACTATAATTATAGTGGTAGTATTTGAGGAATGTATTTTCTCATGTATTGGATGAAATAAAATTCACTTTATATATGGAGAAGAGAGGAGGGGTTTTCCTTTTATAAGTAGGGGAGAGGATCCACATGTAATTTTTGTAACAAATAAAATATATAAAAATATTATTGACATTAAATAGCTCAAAAATTGGACATTACTAAATATTAGATAATATATGGTCTAAATATGGACATAAAATATAATTTCAATAAGTTTTAGATTATTTTAACTCATATATATTTTGGTTAACCCCAAAAAAACATGTTTTAACATTAATCATAGTAACAAATTCTTACTACTTTTTCTATTAATTATTACCAAAAATATATTTTACCTTATTAAATAATATTAATTATATTGATTAAAAATATTTATTAATTTTTTTAATTAAATTAACTTAATTTTTAGAATTTAATTTAAAACTAAACACACAAAACGCGATGAAAAGTATTTTTTTTTCAGAAATATGAGTTTTTAATCTAAAAAACAAACTTATATAAATATCAGATATAAATATGATTAGTCTATAATTATTTTTAATATATCTAAATATATTATAATTCTATTAATTTTAAATAAATATAAAATTATAATTGGACTTTCAAATTACTTTATTTTATGAAATGAAATGATGGTTCTACAAAAATCGATATTTTACACTATTCACTAAAAAAAATCAATATTTTTAGAAAAATCTAAAAACTTCACAAAAAGATAATTTTGATACTAGGATTTTAAAATTATATTCTTTTTATAAAATTATATTTCTAAAATTTATTGAAATTAATTGTATTATTTTCTCTTAAAAAATAATAAAATTCATTTTTAAAGAAAACCTTATTTTTGAAGCTCAAAATATATTTACATAAAATTGAATGTTTTTTTACTAAGAATTTATCATTAGATTTTTATAAAATAAGAAATTTATATATATATCATAATTTGGTTAATCCTATTAATACCCTTTAAATTAACATTTGAATTATACTCATAATATTAAAATTATAATATTTCATGGTTTCTTTGGGCTTGGTGTAGTGTGTTGTATACGATATTGATTATAGTTTAATTTTTAAAATATTGGGGTGATGAATTCTTCCCCACATTATAGATTTCACCATAAATATTTCATATCACATACTAAGGTGAAAATAGTTGAGGGTACGTTTTCGTTGTGGTTTCCTCTAAGTCCCAGGTTGTCTCTTTGTATTTATGGTTCTACCAAAGTACTTTGACTGGCTGAATTTTCTTGTTATTTAGAAATTTATCTCCATGGGAAAATATATTTATTGTATACTCCTCGAAAGAGATATTATTTTCCAGTTGTACCACCAATGAATTATTTACATTTGAGGGATATAGTATGTACTTCATCAAGAGGGTTACATAGAATACATCATATACTTGGGAAATGGTTGGTTGGAGGGCTATTTGATAAGTAACAACTTTGATGAAATCAAGAATCTAAAAGGGGATGATGTACCTGGGGCCTGTATTACCATTATTACCAAATCATGTGACTCTATTCTTGGGATATATATATATAGAGAAACACATTACCCTCAACCCCAAACTCTAGGTCTCATCAATAATTATCAGTATAGATCTTCTATTGACATTGAGAAGTCATGATGTGTTACTAAATGGTCTTAGACCTTTCTACCATTTGTCCAACCATTTAAATCCCCGGTAGATTTATTTCATAAACTAAATCCTAACATATATTTTTTCAATATCTCTTCATATAAATATCTTTATAAGGATCCATTTGGAAGTTGGAGTCAAACATATTATTATAGAAGAACTCAACCATAAGAAGATAATGATCCCATCCTACTTTGAAGTCCATTGAACATGATATCAACATGTCTTCAAGTGTCTTAATATTCCACTTAGATTTTCATCCAATTTATATGTGATAAAACATAACAAAGTTCAACTTAGTATTTAGATCATGATGGAGAATCCTTGAGAACTTGGAGGAAAATCTCAAATCCCTATCAAACACAATTAGATGTGGTGTTACATGAATCATAACATCCTATTTGATTAATATCATTGTAATTTGAACAAGTTATAAGTCCTATAATGCTGAAATGAAGTGAATATATTTTTTAAGACAATTCAACACAACATATATGGTATTAGTTTATATTAATGTTTTTATAAGACTAGTGACAAATTCCATGGGGGTGTTTTCCTATTTCCATGCAGGTTTGGTTAATGGTTTTGTAACCACCTTAGTATTTTTTCCTTTCATCCTTCACTTTTTGGCATACTAGAAACTTTGATATATATTCCACAATATACTTCTGTATATTTTCCCACCTAAATTTCATCTAGATATCTTAATACATTGTTATTTTCCTTAGGTGTAAGGTGACGGTCGATCTATGTACATCATTCAACAACTATTTATTTATCTCAAGATTTGATGGTATACATAGTCATGACCAAAATCGTCCAACCCCTTCTTCATCAATTTTGAACTAGAGGGATTTCTATTTTCTTATATCTTTCACCTTCTTCCAAATTTCTACATCATCTATTTGAGAATTAATTAACTTATCTAGAAGTGATGGTTAAGAAATCATTTGATAAAGGAATAATTATTTTATTTACTTTATAATTACCGTGTCCATAATTTTAAATTATAAGAAGATTATACCCTTTTAAAATTATCATCCCTGATAAAGTTACTATATCCTTTCTACTTAGAGTATTTTTTACTATTTTTAATTTCCTAGGATGTTAATGGATTGAGAAGTTATAGTATTTGATCATCTTTAACTATATTCACTTGTGAATATTTATCTCCTTATATGTGAATATATATTTTATTCTCTTATGATGCATATATATTTCACACTTCTCACTATAAAGACAATTACTAAATATTTTCAATGAAAATTTCACTACATACATCTTCAGATCAGGTGTTGGATAGTTTTACTTGGGAAATTTCAAGTAATTTGATGTTATCAGCTCCCACACCCATATGTTTTGGGATATAATTTGAGAAATAATCAAATTTCCTATCATATTTAATGTTGGAAAAATTCATCATATATCCTACTATTAACTAAATAAAAAACAAATAAGAGAATACATTAACTATTAAACATACAAAAAGAAAAATTATAAACTTAGAGGGAATAACTTATAAATGATAAGTATATCCTAGATTATGAGTCTCTATGTTTAAATATATGTTATCTATGGTAATTTATCCTATTTTTTTTTACCTGATAATTTTTTCAATTTATTCACAATGGTTCATAAATAGATTGAGAATTTCTAAATCATATCCCCTATTAGTTTCAAACTAGGCATGCAATAAGTTATTTTTTCAGGCACCGGACGAAGATCAAGTCAATTTCCAATGTTCCATTTACTATGTTATTACCCCTAGGTGAAAATTTTATATATCCACATATGGTTTTAGTTTCTAAATAGGGATGTAATTTCTTGTAAAATACATTCTCTACACCTCACCAAAATTCTAGGATAATTTCCTATACTTATACATATCCATACTATTCTCACTAATGTATTTTAATATATATATATAGAAAAATAACTCGACCAACATATCTTTTATACTAATTATAGTGAACCAATAATTTTTACACATATTATTAAATTATTTTTTACATATATAAAGAATAATTAAAAATAAGGATCAAAATGTCGTAGTGCCTTTGAAGGACCAGTTTCAAGAAACATCAAAGGGAGACTTAAATAAAACGAAATTATTTTAATCTCCACAATGTTATCTTAAATCCACCCAATATCCAAAAAATGAATAGGAAAAATTGATGAATATATAGAAAAAATATTTGAGCTAGAAATCCCAGAAAGTTAATTAACATGATAATGAAAAATAATATGTGAAAGATTAACATGATATTATAAAATAAAGGGATCATGAGTAATCACATGGGAACACAAAAAAAGGAACATGATGTCATAAGATCATGGATTCATATAAATTTTGGTTGAAACCAAAAACATAATATAATCATAGGTCAAAGATAACTACCAAATCAACATCAAATGGTGGATAGAATCTTGTAGTGGATAAGGTTTACTTCCTAATCCAATACATAACAACTCATGAGACAAAAGTTGTACCCAATGAATTGGATTGGTTTCTATGTTCACCCATCGTAATATTGTCATGACTATGTATGAAAAAAATTAAGACATAAAAATAATAATTACCCATATAAATAAAATTGGTTGTATAATCTTGGCTCATATCATAATCAGCATAGACTTCTTAAATATGGTATTTGAGAAATGAACATAAGGAATGTTTTAACCCATCAAAGGAAAGGATAATAAGCATTGTATATATGTCAGATACATATATACAGAATTTAGAAGCATTATATGACATTAAATAGATAAATAAAGTGAATTATATAGAGAATGGTCATAACCCAAAGAAAAGGGTGGCTTAGGCATATCCCTTACCTTGAGCCCGAATTGTCTTGTGTGTTTCTTATTTTATGTAATAGTAAAATCATGTTAACTATTTAATTTATTAAACCCCATTTTCAATTTTATTAATCTTTTTATTTTATTTTTTATAATGTCATATTCAATTACTTAATCAATTAACTTTACGTCAGATGTTTTTGGGATATTCAACTCATATGTCCAAAATGACATCAGTTGGTTGAATATGGTCAAAGTGGGCATTATTCCAGAATATTAAGAATAATAAAAAAGAAATAATTATCATTTTCATACATCATTTTTACTTTTAAAACCAATCAAGAAATGTGGTTATGAAAAATGGACTATGTTATGATCTTGGAGACGGTAGTTCGTATATACACATGAGTAATGATTCTATTTTTCAACGATTACCGTGGAAAGAAGTTAATTATTGTTTTATATTTCCATAATAATAATTTTATCATAAATATAATATCAATTTTTAAAAATACACTTATATATACCATCCATTATATGTGGTAATGAAAGACGAATCACATCACTTCAAGAAGGTGGCAATCCATACATACACATGATTGATGTTATCATTGTTCTATTATTATAAAGGTATGAAAATATATGATATATTAATTTCACATAATGATAAATATTTTGTTAATATCATATATATACATTTATTCTTCCGTCATTAATATTGAGGTGATGATGGAAAAAAATTACATCGGTTCGTGCGGCTGTAGTCCGCTATACAGATAAAAGATGGTTTCATTACTCATTTGATGGAAGAGGAGATGGATGTAGGTTATTTCATTAACATAATAACATATCATTTATGTAATATAATTATTTTATAATATCATCATGGTTTAATACTATTATAAGTATGTGGAAGAACAAATAAAATTAAAATTCAAGGTTTATAATTTTACCTATTCTTCTAAAACCCTATTTAGGTTTATACCTAAATCCTTTGAAGGATAGTTTTATGATTAAACCATAGACTCTTAGACATAGTTATGGATTTAAGGATGTTATTTGGGTAGGTATTTGAAAAAATGGCTCGTTTAGTGTGGAGAGTAGATGATAGGGGGTCCATTTAGAAATGGGGAAGATGACCCACATGAAAATTTTCAAAAGAATAAATTATATAAATTTATTATTCACAAAAAATTGGCTCCAAATTGGCCCAATATAGAATAATAAGTAATATAGAATCTAAATATTTGCATAAAATATAAATGATATAATATTTTTGTTTATTTTATCGTTTATATCTTTATTTTATCCCCTAAGTAAAGTTGTTTTGACCTTAAACATGGAAATAAAACTTTTTCGTGTTTTTACTATTCATTACGAATAAATTACGTTGATATTATTAAATAATATTAATTATTTTAAATAAAATTATATAATAAATTTAATAAAATTAAATTATTATTAGCGATAGAATATAATTGAAAATTAAACCTGCAAGACATGATGAAAAATGATTTTTTTCAGAAAATTGTGTTTTTAAGCGAAACAAATGTACTTATTATAACGATCCTAAATTATATCAATAAAATTTAAATTTTTATAATTATTTCCTATATTATAAATCACATTAAATCCTTTATAGAACATAATAAAAAATTTATAATTGAATAATTAATGGAATAAGGTGTATTTCTAGAAGTTAAAAACCCTATACTGATGAAATAGTAACTTCACCTTGGGAAGAGTTATATGACCCTTGTGAATAGTAAAGCCATCCAAATGAAGATTTAACTCTACAATTAAAGTGAAAATAATATTTATTCACTTTATATGTGGAATTACAATATAATTATATCATAGTATAAGTTAATGAATATATTATAAATTATTAATTAATTGTTGGTCTTTGTAAGAAATAAATAATTAATTACAATATTATAATTAATAAAATATTTTCAAATAAAATTTATTTACATAAAATGTATTCATAAATTAATATTATGTTTTCTTGTGATTTTAATATAAATTTATGAGACCTTTGTTAATTTTCAAAGTGTTATAACATTAGTTGTAATTTTAAAATCTATATTCTTTGTGTAAATTATGGTTTTTATTATATATTAAATTTCTCATATTTAGAAAATTATCTTCATAAAATGGATTAAATTTTTTAATTATACATATCAAAAAAATTCTAGGTTGGAGTTTTTGGATTTTTTAAAATATATAAATGTTTTCTGAATAGTGAAATACGATAATTTATAATATATAATATATACATGAATTATTGAGACATAGGTGATTTATGGCTGATGTAAGACCGTAATATAAAACTATAATTCATTATTTTAAAATAATTAGTGATTATTCTCAATATATTCATCGTCCTGATCCAAAATAATAAACAAATGTATAAAATATTCAAAAAACAATCCCCTCCTCCACTATAAATATCACCCATCACCACCCATTCTCCTCACACATTCCAAGATTTAGTCCTTGTTAAATTTATACCCAATAAACTTCAAAATACCCTCCATGATCTTTTTTTCTCCATAAAAGTCAAAAGACAATCCCTTTAAGGAGGTTCTCAATGAGGATGATTCAAGATGGAAAATCCTCTTTCTTTTTATTTATTTGTTTTTCAATTTATTTTATTTTATTAGCCTCTCCCCACCTACCCTATCCAAATGGAAATTATAACTCTATTATAATTTTTATACTATAATTATATCATGTTAATGGATGATCCACCATAAAACTCCTTTCTCTCTCCCTTTTATTCTAAAAATGGAAACGTCATCCATGAGTTGTTGTTTTATCACATTCAAGGATGACACGTTTCCATTTCCCTTCACCGTATTCAAGGATGGTCATAAAATCATAATTATGGTTAAAAAATATTTTATTATACATATTATAAGTTATTTAGTATTCGGGAACCAATATATATAAATGATATAAATTAATATGATAAAACTATTTCATAACGATCGAAAACCGCCAAAATGATCTAAATGATTATCATTAAAATTATATACAATGAATCATCCCATATTTGGAACAAAAATAATATTTAAGACCAGTTTTTCTTATGGATATTTATTAATAATATATAATTCTAGTTTTTTATAATTATACAAATTTTACATGAACTTCCATAATCTTATAGAAGTAAACCGATCATGAAAACCAAAGAAACGAAAGCTCTCAAACGATGAAATTAAACTCTATAACTCAGAAAAAAGGACAAAAATGAAGTTAATAAAACTATATTGAATCAAATGAATATATTAATGTTTAATTATTTTTTAATTAATATATTTTATTTTATTATCAGGACATTAAGTACAGGTGACGAACAATTTCAAACATAAGGTAAGGGTTTCTTCCCAAACATCAATTTTAATTTGGGTTATGATTTATTCCCCTATACACCAATGTAATTCTTCATTATTTTTATATTATTATTATTATTTCTATGTAAACCTTCAAAACTAATGTTTCTATATTATTTAATCAATATTTTATATGAAAAACATGTTTTTCTAGGTTCGCTTATCAATTCATCATGATACACAAGCCTAACTAAAGGGATCATCTCGATTTATTACCCATCTTCAAGTAGAATTCATAATATATTTTAAGACCCTATTATTTTTATAAAATCACTAATTTTTTAAATAAAAACTATATATGTTCATTTATGATTTTATAAAAACAATTATGAAAAATAAAAATGAATTTTCCAAAGAAATCTTCTTTGAAACTTGTAAAGGGTATTTCTCTCGAGAATTCCACAATAATTTTATTAGATTATTTTAATTTTTTCAGAACCTATATTTAATTTTATTATTTTTTGATATATATATATATATATTATTATCATCTACCATGTATTATTTAGTTTTTTATGATCAATTTTACTGAGGATGTTCTATTTTGATACCATTCACCATACTACTCCAAATAGTTAGTGATTATGTTTACTGATTTCGGAATATTATTTACATTTCATATGTATATGATATTTATGTTTAAAAAATCATCTAAGGAATTATTTGGACTTAAAAATTAATGGTTATGGCCTTCTATAGCCCCATGATCCATCAGCAGGTCTCATGAGGCAGAACAGAAATGGATTTTGGCCAAGGCCTTAACCATTTATTTTCAGATGTGTTAGTCATGGCCTTAAAGAAATGTTTCAAATGATCGACACTATGGATTCCCTCAATATGAAATTTTTAATTAATAAATAATGATATTATTAGACTATTATAATATCAATGATTATGTTTCATGAGATTATTTGTATGGTATTATTAGTATAGCTTTTATTCATGCCATATTATGCTCAATATTATGTTTTAGTGGCATGAGTTATATTAGTTACACACCATGATTTATTATTTAGGATTTATCTATATTACATAACCTTAATGAGAATCTTATCTCATCCCTTTCATATTTTTTACTTTTTCCAGGATGTTAAGATGTATATTTTGATTGACTTTTAGGAATAATATAAGTGTTTATGGGTGTTTCTAATGGAATATGAATATATTTTTTATTTATAGTTGTAATGTAATGCTCATGTATGTAATATGGTTTCCAAAACTTATAAACTAATCAATCCCTTTGTATTTGTTTCTTATATCTATGAAAATGTAATAAAGTATGGAATTGACTCCAGGCTACTGGTTTCAGGTTCATTATAGTTGGTATTAGAGAAATTTTCGTAGAAACCATTGAAAATAGATTTACAAAACATAGATTAGGGAAGATAACCCTAATAAGGACATTGAAGATAATAATATACTAATATTCTTAAATTTTGGTAAGGTGGATATTATGTGAGTATTCTATGAAATAAATACCTATCTAGATACTAGAAGTGAATGTGGTTCTGGAATAGATATACATAGCGGAAATAACTCTCAAAAGGTGCCTAGGCCTGACTCGGGGTAACCTCATACATGAAAATGGGCCTTATTGCGCACCATGTTTGACACTCATAGGTTATGTGAGAAGGATAATTCAAATTTTCTTTACAAACCATTATGAAGTATTTAAAAGTATATATTTTTCCAAAGATACCTTGTTTATGATTATGAGATTTGTAATGAATAAAATTTAAATTTATGTTAAGTATTTTTCAAGTTTGAGATTATGTATTATGATTCATAACCTAACTTAGTTTATTCCATTATTTAGAAATGGTTCCTAGTGGATGGAATGTGAATTGTATCATGGTGTGTATACCATATAGGGAATTCCATCATATGCAAGACAATGATAATTGTATTGGAGCTGTGACTAGTTTCTGGGAAACTTATAACTATACTGGGAAAATGAACTCCGGTTATGAAAAATAACCTTAACCATATGGAGAATCCTGATCCATATTTTTGAAGAGAAATGTTAGAATGATTTATGTGATAATAGAATCCATCATTGAATTGGACTATGAACCCATTTATAGCAGAGTATTGGATATGTTCCTTAGAGAAGATATTTATCACATTGGGAAATATTGAAAGGGAGAAGGTTATCAAGGAAATTTATTGCCTCTATAGAAATGGTGATCAATGGTTTTAATTGATTCAAAACACAAAGAAGGCGGAATAAATTTAAAATATATAATGGATTTATTTTAAGTAAATTTTCTTAGAATTTTTTTTCCTCGTGAATAGTGAGAAAATATAGAGAGGGAATTCTTGAATCTGAAAAAAAAGAGGATGAAAACATTGTGGTGAAGTGTGAATCCAAAATTACAATTTTATCAAGGAATTCCATTGAGAACATGAATAATACAGGGTTCTTGATTTATTGATTCTTTGATGGATTGAAACAATTCCTTTTAAGGGCACAAGTCTCCTAAAATTTCTCATCATATGAAGATATAGTCTCAAGTGATATTAATAAAGAATAATAATTATCTATGTCTTATGAATTTAAGGGAATATAAGAGAAGAATAGGGTACCAGAGGAAAGAATAGATAATGTGAAGAATACAAATGGAGTTTTCCATCCTCTGATAATTGTGGGAAGAAACACCCCGATACTTACATGAAAGGAATGTGATTTTGTTACAAGTGTGGAGAAAAAGACCACCAAGACCATGTTTTCAAGGTAAATAATGAAGCTAAAAAAGTTAAATACTATAATTTTAATGATAAGGGACATTATGAAAATTATTTTTCTAATCATCAAGGAACCTTTCCCCAGAAAAGGCCAAGGGATAAGGGCTAATCTTATGCGATAACAACTACTGAGGTGGATGTTCTTAATTATATAGTTGGGGGCACATTAATAGTCTCCTCAAACAGAACCAATTATTTATTTGATTTCGGATCATCACATTCTTTTATATCTCCATAATTTTCCAAGAAAATTATTCATTTTATTTTTTATTAAATAAAGGAGTTGTTAGTCAAAAATTATAAAGGAAATATCATTACAAATAATATGTGTTAGTCAGTCCCCATTATGAAACATTAATGTTATTTAGATGATGACCTTTCTATATTACCTATTATTGACTTTGATATAATCCTCATTTTGGGATGGATTTCAAAATATGAAGAGAAAATATATTAGAAAAAATAAGTATGTTACAATTTTCAAGGAAAATGTAGAATTTCTTATCTTTAGAGAAGAAACCTCATCATCTGAGTTATATCTTGATCCACCTCTAGTAGCTCTTCTAAATGATATTATTATGGAGAAATACATAAACATCATCTGTGGATGTGGAACGAAATATTAAAATTGATTATTTAACTATTGTGATAGAATATATTGATGTATTTATAGAGTATTTACCTGGACATCCTTTAGAGAGGGATGTTGAGATATCTATTGATTTAATTCTTGGTGAAAGTCCTATATGAAAGACTCCTTATATAATGGAAACTGTGGAATTATTATAGTTTAAGGAATGACTATTGTAATTTATTGATTAAGGATTTATTCACTATAGTATTTCTCCGTGGGGAGCCCCTATTTTTTTCGAGAAAACATATGGTTCCATGAGGTTGGGAATTGATTATAGAGAAATTAATGATACCAAAATAAATATCAAGTATAACCAACCCCAAAATGATGATTTATTTGATGAAATTAATTGAGATAAATATTCTTTAAAGATTTACCTTCAATATAGATTCCAATAATTGTGTATGAGGAAGGAAGATATTATATAGATAGCATATCGAACTAGGTATGGACATTATGAGTTTACAGTAATGCCATTTAGACTAAATAATGCACCATATATTTTTATGGATCTAATGAATATATTTTTTGAGGAAAATCATGATGATTCTCTTATGGTATATATTGATGATATATTGATATATTCAAAAATATATGCGGAAAATGATAACCACTTATGGGGTTTTATAGAGAGTCTTAGAAGAAAAAATTTATAATGGATGTTTATCAAGTGTGAATTCTAGCATCAAAAAGTTTCTTTTCTTGGACATATTGTCTATAAAGATGGAATATTATTTGATCATTTGAACACAAAGGTGGTACATGAATGGCCTACACCTATGAACATAACTGAGTTACATTGTTTTTTTTTGTTTAGGAGGTTATTATTGGTGTTTCGTTTAGAACTTTTCCCAATTAGCTAAACTGTTAACCATGCTTACTCATAAAAGGGATAAGTTTATTTGGAAAAATGAATGATAATAGTGATTTGAAAATTTTACGACATATTATTTAATTATACGATCATGACTCTACTATTAGGAGATGGTGGGTTTATGACTTATATTAATGCATCAATGAAAGGACTTGGCCATGTCCATATTCAGAATGATGGAGTTATTTTTTACACATGAAGGTAGTTAAAAAATCATGAATATAACTATCCAACTCATGATCTTGATTTATCAGTTTTTATATTTTCTCTATAAATATAGAGACAGTATCTCTATGGTGAAATATGTGATATATATATAGATATCAAGATCTTTATATATATATATTCTCAAGAAATAAATCCACATGTGGAGAATAATATGGATCGAGTTTCTCAAGGATTATGATTTTTCAACACACTACTACCAATTGAAGGTGAATGAGGTATAATATTCATTGATCTAGAAGGATTATGGAGTTCTGAAAAAATGAGGATTGATAAGGATCATGTGTACATGGATCTAGAAAAGATGGATATGTGAATTATCAAGGAAGGTGAAACACGATTACTTTTTCAATTGGATTCTAAACCATATTTATTGGAAGGAATTAAAAGTTCTCAATATGATGATGGGAATCATCAAAAGAAAATTAAATCTATTAATGATGGGAATATGGTAGAACTCATGTATGAAGATGGAATTCTGAAATTTGGGAGGAGGCTATGTGTTACCTATATACCTGAGATAAAAAGGGAGTTATTGGATGATTCTCATAGCCCTAATTTCTCTATACACTCTGTTGGCACTAATATGTATAGAAATTTAAGGAACATTTCTGGTGGGATAATATGAAGCTTGAAATTATTGAATATATATCGAGGTGTTTAGTCTATTAGCAGGTAAAGGGTGAAATACAATATCCTAGAAGCGTCATAAAACCTCTTATTCTTCATTCATGTAAATAGAATGATATTACAATGTATTTTTTGATTGTATTTCCAAAAAATTCAATAAATAATGATGAAATATGTGTAATTATTGTTCGAATCACTAAATCTGTATATTTTCTTGCTATAAGGGAGGATTTTCCACTAGAGATCCTTGAATGACTCAATATTAATAAACTTTTAAGACTTTATGGAGAACATATTTGAATTGTTTTTCATCATGACCTACTATTTACATCGAAATAATGGAAAATCCTTTATAAATCATTGGATATTGATCTTCATTTGAGCACTGCTTATCATCCTCAAGCTGTTGTACAATCTGAAAGGGAAATTCAAACATTGTAATACACGTTGATATTATACTCACTCAACATTCTAGGTATGTGGGATCATTATTTTTCTTTGGTATAATTCTCACAGAACAATAGTTTCCATTCAGGTATTCAAATGTCCTTTTATCATGCATTTTATGGAAATAGATGTCGTACACCTACATGTTTGGAAGAAGTTGGTGAAAGGAAGCTTATAGGTCAATAGATTGTGGAGGAAAAATAGAAAAGGAAAATACTATTCAAACACATATAAAAGTAGATCATATTATGAAAAATATCTACGCCAATAATCAAAGGAAGGATTTGGAATTTTAGGTGAGAGAATATGTTTTCTTGAAAGTATCTCTATAGAAGGGTTTTATATGATTTTAGAATAAAGGGTAAATGAGCCCTAGGTAAACTGGCCATTTTGAAATTTTCGAGAGTACTGGAGTTTTGGATTACTATTAGAAGATTTTCCCTACCATTTATAAAGAACACAACGTGTTCCACATCTCTTTGTTATGTAAGAACTTCCCATACCCAATTATAGTTCTGACATTTGAAGGAATAGATTTAGATCCTGATTTATCTTACTATAATGATCTAATCTGGATTATAGACACTAATGAATAGGTGTTGATGAATTAGATGACTCGACTAGTAATGTTACTTTGTAAAAATCATAAAAGGGAAGAGGCAATGTAGGAACTATTGGAATTTATGATAAATAACTACCTGAAACTCTTTTTGAGGTAACAATCTAGAAATTTCAAAAATAACCTTTTTATAGGATGGGAGTATATAACAACCCTAAATTCTATCAATTAAATTTACCTTCTTATAGTTATTTCATATAGTTTAAATTACCAAAAATTACATATAGACCACAATAAAAACTTTATAAAAGAAGAATTAATGAAATAAAGGGTATTTCTAGAAGTTAAGGAACCTATACCGATGGAATGGTAACCTGGCCTTTAGAAAAGTAATATAACCCTTGTGAATAGTAAAACCCACCAGATTAATAGTAATATCACCCATTAAAGTATAAAAAATTATGAATCTAATAAATGAAATTATGATATAATTATATCATAGTATAAAGTAATGAATATTTTAGAAATTATTAACTATTGTTATTTTTGCAAGTTGTAAACATTCAATTACAATTTTATAATTAATAAACATATTTAAATGAAAGTTTATTCATAAAATATTATTCGGTCTTAATATTCTAATATAATTTTATGAGACCTTATTCAATTTTTAAAAGTGTTATAAAATCAGTTATAGTTTTAAAATATGTATTTTTCTAATAAAGGATGATTTTAATTAAAAATTAAATTTGACATATGTAGAAATTTATTTTCATAAAATGATGTAAATTTTTTAATTCTACTCATTGAGAAAACGGTTAGGTTGAAATTTTGGGATTTTTCTAAAATACTAGAATTTTATGTGAATAGTAAAATATGATAATTTCGATAAATGATAAATACTTTAATTATTGATTCTTAGGTAATGTATGGATGATGTAATCCCATAATCTAAAAAATATATTTTATTATTTTAATATAATTATTTATAATTATTAAACTATTAATAGTATTGATGAAATGTAATAAATAAAAGAATAAAATATTCAAAAAAACACCCCTCTCCTCCACTATAAATACCACGCCTCTCCATCCTTTCTCCTCACACCTTCAAAGATTTTATCCAAGTAAAATTTCTTCCCAATCCCCCCCCAATACCATAACCCATGTATGAAATCATTCTTTCTCAACAAAAGACCAAAACAAATCCCCTTAAAAGAATTCAAGAGGTAAAAATAATCTTTATTTTCCTTTTTTTTTCAATTATTTTCTTATTCTAACCTCACCTACATAGTTCAAAAAGACATGATAAATCCAGTATCATTCATATACTATAATTAAATAATTTTTATTGAATATAAATCATCAAAATCCTTTCTATCACCCTTTTATTAAAAAAATGTAATGTCATCTGTGTGGTATTATTTTATCACCTTCAAGGACAAAATGTTTTAATATTCATTCAACATATTTAAGGATGGTCTTAAAACCATAAACATGATAAAATAATATTTTATTATACATATTATATTTTATTTATTATTCTGGAACAAATATATAATCATGATAATAATTAATAAGACAATACAATTTTGTGATGATCGAAAACCCGCCAAAATGATCTAAATAATTATCATTAAATTTATATCCAATGAATCATCATCATATCTAAAAAAATAATAATATATAAGGAAATTAAATATTAGGTATATTAATTAATAACATATAATTACAATTCTGTAAAATTATTCCAAATTTACATGAAATGTTATACTCATATACAAGTAAAACCATCATGAAAACCAATAAAATGAATGCTCCCAAATGATGAAATTAAACTTTATAACTCATAAAAAAGGAAAGAAATGAACATACTAAAATTATAATTAATAAAATAAATTTATAAAATTATATATATATTTTAATTAATTAATGCTATTTGATTATATAGTATATAAAATATATGTTCATAACACTTTCAGACATATGTTAAGGGTTTCTTTCCGAACCTCCATTTTAATTGAGGTTATTCTTTTTTCTTCTATAAACTAATTTATTTATTCATTATTTTTATATAATTATTCTAAATTATGTGTGTAAATTATGAAAATTTTATTTCATTATTAGTTCTTCTTTATTTTATAATAAATTCCTGTTTTTAGGGTTCCCTTCTCAATTCTTTTTAATAAACAAGCCCAATTAAAGGAAATGTCTCGATTTCAAATCTATTTTTAAGTACCATTAATAATATATTTTAAGAAACTATTTTATTTATAAAATAAATAATTATTTAATAAAAAATTATTTGTTAATTTATGGTTTTATACAAACAATAATGAAAAATAGAAATGATTTTTTCAAAAATACTCTTCATTACAAAGTAAAAAAGAGTATTTCTCTCTAGAATTCCTCAATGATTTTATTAGAGTACTTTCATCTTTTTAAAAAACGTTCTTTAATTATATTATTTTTTATAATGATCTCTTATGAATATCATATACCATGTTTTATAAAAAGAATTATTATCAAATTGACTGAGGATGTGTAATATTGATACCATTCACTGTACTACTCAGAATGGTTAGTGATTATGTTTATATATTGGGGAATGTTATTTACATTTCATATGTAAATGATGTTTAATTTTTACCCCATATATATAATGAATTAAATATACTTATGAAGTGATTTGTGGGGACCATTATAGCTCCTCGATGCATCTATAAGTCTCATGAGACAAAACAAAAATGGATTTTTGATGAGGCCTTTACAATTTAATTTAAAATGTCTTGGTCGAGGAATTGATGACATGTTTTAGATGTCCAAAATTATGCATTACATAATTATGATATTATTAATTGATAAATCAGGAGATTATTCTACTAGTATAATATCAATGTTTATTTTTCATGTGATTATTTATGTATCATTATTCATTTAGCTTTTATTCCAACCATATTTTACTCAAGATTAAGTTTTATTGGAATGAGTTCTTTTAGTTATACAAAATGATTTATTTTTTATGCTTATTATATATTACATAACATTGAAGGTAATATTATCTCACCCATGGTTTTATTTTTCCTAGGATGCGAAGATGTATATTGTGAGAGACTTACATGAATAATCTAGGAGTTTATGGGGGTTTCAAATGAAGTTTCTAGGTTATATTTATATTAATGTTATAATGTAATTTTAATGTATATAATCTGGTTTCCAAAACATCTAAAATTATCAATCCCTTGTTATTTGTGTCTTGTATATTTTTAAATTTAAGAAAGTAAGGCACCGACTTAGAGCTAATAGGGCTAGGGTCTTTAATGTTATACAAAAACTAGGTAGAAAGATGATTAAAATTTTATTATTTATATTATATCTTTTTAAATAATAATTATGTTACTTTTAAATCAAATTAAATTCATATTGTGACATTTAAATTACATTATTCAATGAAAATAAATGATTGCATTACAAAAATCAATGTTTCCCACTATTCACTGAAAAATAATCATTTTAGAAAAAATCCAAAATTATACCCAAACATAATTTTTATATGATGATATTAAAATTTATATAATTTTTATAAAACTAAATTTCTTAAAGTTACATATATTAATGGTATTATTTTCTCTAAAAATATATAGAATTCAGTTGTTACGAAAACACATTTTTGATGCAAAAAATGTCTTTACAGAAAATTTAGGGATTATTTAAAAACAATTATCAATACGTCTTTATTTAACAAAACCTTTACATATATTTAATAATTTTTTAATCCTATTGATACCTTAGAATTTAATGGATAGGTTATATTTATAATATTAAAATAATATAATTTCATGGGAAGTTCAGGATCAGGGTTTCATATCATATAGGATATCAAATATAGTTTTCTTTTTAAAATATATGGGTGTTTCATTAAATTATTTATAAATAGTTATTTGATGATCTTTGATTTTGTTTCAGAATTCTAATCTTAATTAATCATTTGTTCAATTTCATTATTCATGACAAGATTTGTCGATAAATATCTCAAATCTATCATCGATTATGATAAAATTCTTAATTGGGAAAGTTCCCACTGGCACATGGATTTCACCTAGAACCTTTATGTGATATTAGAGTGGTATTATAATTATTTATAATTTCATAATTTTTTTATTAATGGAAAAATTTATTTTTAGTTTTTAATTATTTTATAAACTTTATTTAATCTGAATCATGGGATATTCTATTATTACTCTTCATTATCTAAAATATAATAAATAAATGAATTAACTGTGGATGAAGAACATTTGATAAATTCATCTCTAGGTGCCAAGGATTTTTGTTCGATAAAACAAGAGTATACAACATTTATCCCATTGGTACACACCGTGTACCTGTGTTTAATTCGCTAATAAAACTCATTAATTAATAGAAAATTAATTTTTATCATGTGAATTTATTACACATGGTGTGTTTTTAAGACACCATGTATTGACCAGGCTAGCCTAGAACATGGTTATCTAGACTACAAAGCATGTAATTTTCCTATATGATTTGTAGACCATTACTAAAAGATTGGTCGTGTATTTTCTTACAAGACCAACATGATTGGTGACCATGTAACTTGAAGACCACATAACGTGAATCCCATGTACATGCCAAGTAATCCATTAATTTATATTTAAATACAACACACCTATTCCCAAGGTATGTGGTCTCGATAGATGGTAAAGATATATACACGGCATGTAGTAGGATAATATACCTCATGTATATTATCTGTTTACACATAATTTGAAATTAATTTATTATACTATATAAACCTTATCAACATGTTTTATGTGTCATTTAGTTGAATATAAAAAACCTTGTGTTGAATTATATATATATATATATATATATAATTATTTATTATTTTCTGAAAAATACTTGGAATTTTATAACATGTGTATGTCATAATAGAACAATTACTCTGTGATCTTTAAAACATAAAACACTATGTAAATAATGTGTTTTTTGAGTTTCATTATGTTGAATTAAACATTCCAATAAATTACATGAAAATATATGTATTCGACAAGATACATGACTAAATAATATAAAAAATATATATAATGGGTAGTTCAGATGGGTAATATCGTGTTGCCTCTAAAGTACATGTTTTGTACACAGTTCATTTTAAATATATTTTTTAATTTTTTAAATTTAAAATTGATGAGAATCTAAAAATGTTTTGATAAGAATTAAGATAAAATAATTGATTAATTAAACAAGATAATTCATTTATTTCAGCATGATTTTTCTTAAATAAGAACAATTTGGATTGAATATTATTATACTAAATATGTAATTTATTTCGTATATGAGGATAATCATGAGAATAGAATAGTCCCTCGAATGTGATTGTTTTAATTTTAATTTATTATTAAATTAAATTGATGGTCTGTATGTCATCCCTCATCTCATTGTGTAATGGCCTATGTTCCCACATTTTCCTTTATCTGAACCTCCTTAACCAATCCTTTGGTTCCAATCACTTATGTGTGAGAAAAATCATGTGTAATAGATTGAGCTCCCAAGTGAGTGGAGGCATTTAATGTTTGGATCCAATGTGAAACCAATCCAAGAAATGCATTGGTCGATAAGAGGAAAGGTTTAACATAAACCAACTCAAGGTTAATGGTGAATCTCTTCTAGGTTGGTGGATAGTTTATCATCAAATTGAAAAACTAACCCTCAGAAAAATATTATGAACATAAAACTCTTATTATTTTAATTTTATCAAGTTTTATGGTTCATTTCATTATGGAAATTTTTATGTGATCACATGAATTAATAAATTAACAAGCATAGAGGATAGAATGAAAATAAATTGTTTTATATGTAAACATTATCTATTAAATGGTTAATCACTAAAGTGAATACACATGATATTAATAAGAATGTAATAAATATAAAAATTTAAAATTTTCAAATTATGATAAAACCCATCAATTATATATTTTTTGTTGATATATTCTTTCACAACATAAGTTAAAATCAATCCATAATTCAAATTACTTAACCGGCATATATCGGGATGCTTTCAATTATCAAGGAATTATATAACAACCTTATTATTTATTACACATTAATACATGGTTTATTAAATAACATTACAATTAATAAAACCTAAAATATAAATAAGTCTAATCTCTTTGGGAAATAGGTACATTCCCTAACAATTTAAACCATGAAAAAATCAACTTTATTGAAAACTTCCTTAACATGATCGCACTTAAAATTTCATGGGATAACCTGGGGACATGTATAAGAAAGGGGTGATATATAAATCCCTCTAAGGGAATAATAATGGAATAAATTAATACTTGTTAGAAATAGTAATATAAATGGGGAATAAAAGGAACACTAATAACAAGGCATGATATAACCCGATAATCGTAAATGAAACATGGGTAATGTGGTAATAACATAAAACACTTATCACAAACATAAGTCAATGATAAAAGAATAAGACATCATGGTTAAAAAGGTCCCATAAATTATTTAGGTTCACTTCCTATCGCAACATGATGGATCACAGGACTAAACATTAACCAATTCATTTTTTCTATCTAATTCTAGGTACACACATCACATTCATTTCATTCTCGTTTTTTTGTGCACCACATTTATCATAAAATATGGAGTGATTCATAATCATAATTTATTCATGTATTGAGGATTAAATAATAAGTATATTTAATTCCCAATTTAAATATGTATAAGTATATAAATTTGAATACCCCTGATACAAAATTTGAATGGTATTCCCACAAAAATTTTTTCTATGAAAAATAATGGTGAAATTTTGGAAGCATAACAACATCACATAAAAATTCCTAAAATGGGTTGATGAGAGAGAAAGGGGAATCTCATGATTTTTTCCTAATTGGATAGTAAAGGGAATGTGGAATAACATATCTTCTATTCCCTATCCCTTAGATTAATTAGGTTCACTTTCAATCCCAACATGATTTCTCACGAGACTGAACATTACCCAATGCATTGGAGTGCTATAGAATTCAAGGCACACCCATCACATTCATCTCATTCTCATGCTTATGTTTTCCACATTTACCATAAAATATGGATTCATTCATAATGATAATTTATTCTATGATTAGGGATTAATGAATAAGTACATATAATTCCTAATTAAAATGTGTATAATTGTATAAATCTGAATACCCTTGACAGAAAATGGGTATTGAATTCACTACACAATTGTTTTTCCATGGATAATCGCGGTGATATTATGGTAGATAACAGCATCACATAAAAATTTATAAAATGGGTTTATGAGAGAGAAAGGGGTATCTCTTAATGTTTTAATTAATTGTATATTAAGAGGAATATGGAATAACATATCCCATCATAATAAAATTAAGATAAAATACATAAGGTAAAAAAGATACTTCAATAGGGATGAGAAAGGAAAAGATCCCCTACATTAGTGTGTGACTCCAAAATATTTGGTAGGGGATTCTTGAGTGATTTTGGGTGACATAAGTGGACTATAAGGAGTTCATTTTAGAGTATTTCTGTGGTACAAGGAATTCTAGTAATGATAAATGGGATCTTGGGTGGGTTTATTTAGAAAAATATGGGTAGCATTATTATTTAGGATTTGGACTCCACAAAATAAAATAACCAAAACCACAAACCATGCCATGGTTTTTTCTCATGTTATATGCCAAATTGGAGTGGTTATCATTATTTAATAATTAAATGTATTGAACATAATAAAATAATTCCCTTTATTATTTGTAGGCGAGTCACTCTCTTAAAGAAATTATTTTAAAACATTAAAATATATTAATGGTTTTGGATGATTTATAATTGATTTATAAAATTTATAAAATAAACATAAAATTGCAATATTTTAAATATAAAACACATATTTGGTCGAGAAAACCATTTATAGTATTTTTTAAATCTTTTTTAGTACATTATTATATCATAATATACAAAGTATATTTATACGGTATTTAATTTTTACCCAAAAATTTGACTATCATAGAAAATTATAAAAAATTCACGATTGGGTAATTTTGATTTAATTATTCAAAAAATAATATTAATTTCCTCTAAATAATTTTTTTTTAAATTTTTTATTTTTATATTTAAATGAAAATCAAAATTTATTTAGAAATTCGGATTATTTTTTGACAATAAGAGTTTTTGAACCCTTATAAAAATTACATTTGACTTCATAAAAATTAAATGATCGTTTATATTTAAAAAAGATTCTTTAGTAATAATATTTTTTTAAGATATTATTTATTTTAAAAAACCATTATTTCATCAAAAAAATTCCTTAATTGAATTTGATTAATATGAGGATATATTATCTGTGTTTTATTATATTAAAATAAAAATCATTTATAAAGTAAACATAATAGGATAAAATTATATTCATCATTATATAATAATAATGTATATACTAATATTTCTAGGGTGTTGATACATATTCCTTTAATAGACCATCATACTCCCTAAGTGTAAGGTGTATGGTAATGAGACCTTCATGAGGTCGTTAGGTGTACATGTTTTGGGCTGAGATCTCAAGGAGCTTGAACTTATCCAATAAACAGTTTCAGTATTGCTTAAGTTTTTTGGATCTCAGCTTGGGATTGTTCAATGTATAAGATCATTGATTTTATCTCCCTTAGAAGATTCTTTAAATGGGATTTATAATGTATGATTCTACTAGATGAGGCCATTACTTCCTTCTTCTCTATCAATTGGATTTGTTAAAACCCTATATTTATACTAATCATGTTATCACTACTCAATGACTATATTATCAATGGTAATGATACAGAACTATATTATAAATCCAATTGGATATAATAATATACAGGAATTATGTGTGTTTTCTATAAGAATATTCCCTAATAATACATTTAATTAAACCAAATGGGGGATTTTATTTATAACAGTCCTTGTCATTACAAAATTTCCACTTTAAGAAAATATCCCCTTCAAATTTTCATTTCCCTCTATAAAACAGATGATGTTAACTCTATTCCATAAACTCCTCCAGTTCCCATATCACTTCCCAAAACTTGTAGTTCCTCTACATCATTTTTGAAAGGTGAATAATATTATTTCATAGAACTTTGTCTCTATAATCTATGATCCTCACCAACTTATCCTAGAAGGAAAGGTTATTCTATAATGGTAACACCTATCGATTTAGTATATGTGAGTGTCTAGTATGTACTTTCTCAAGACGGATACATTAAATATATCATGTAGATGAGATATGTTAGGTGGGATTGCAAGTCTGTTGGCCAATACTCTGATGTGATCAATGATATCAAAGGGAATGATGAATCTTCGAATAACCATTACGTTTTTCCCAAATCTCATAACATTTTCCATGGAAATATGTATCGGAATAACATGTCTCTAACATCAAACTCTAGGTCTCATTAATGATTGTTAATATATATCTTCTATCGACTCTGAGTATCCTTGATGTGTTGTTTAATGGTCTTACCCTTTTCTAAACTTTCCTCAACCATTTCAGTTCCTATATGTTTTCCCAACTTCATCCCAAAATGAAGGTGTTCTTCATCTCCTCCCATAAATGGTTTCATATGGAGCCATTTGGTTGCTCAAGTGTAAATTGTTATTGTAAGAGAACTTGACCAGAGGAAGATGGTCATCCCATACTCCTTTGAAGTAAATTGAGCCTAGTCTCAACACGTCCTAAAGTGTATGGATAGTCTTCTCAGATATCCCATTAGTTTTTGGGTGATAAAATATAGAAATGTTAAAATACATATTTAGCGTATGTTGGAGACTCTTCCAGCACATAGAGGTGAACATTTAATCTCAATTAGATACAATAAATAGTAGTACTCCATGAAACCTGTCCAAATATATGATTTATATCCATGAAAGTTGATCTAGTGAGAAATCCTATTGAATAACAATAAATTACACAATCTTTGCAAGATGACACACCACAACCCATATATAATTATTCCCTCTTGATGTATTCAGAAGACCAATAAAAAATTCCATGGGGATGTTTTATCATTTCCATGTATGTATGGGTAATGGTGTCATCATCTCATTCTATTTCTTCCTTCACACTTTCACTAGTGTAAATACAAGACATATTGATGTATACTCCATGATCTCATTATCCATATTATCCCACATGTATTTTTCTCGAAGATCTTGATACATATTTGTACTTACTGGGTGAATGGAAAAGTATGAGCTACGTGCATCATCTAACATCTCATTCATTAACATAGGACTTTATGGAACACATAGTCTTCACCGAAATCTCATAACTCCTTATTCATTAACATTTAACTCTAAGGATTTACCTTTTCATAGAGTTTCCACTTTCTTATTAATTCCTACATCATTTCTCTAAGAAATTTATCATTTTGAGAAGGGAAGACTGAGCAATATTTTGTTTAAAATTTATGATGTTCCTTAAATTATGATTCCCAAGTCTATATCTTTCAAATAAAATAAGATCATATCCCTCTCAATATTCATCAGTGAAATAATTGCAAGATCCTTCCTAGATAGATATTATTCTAATTTCTTAGATTTACCAGGATGGTAGGGAATTGAGTAGTCATATTCCTTGATCAAATTTAACCATATTTATTGGAATATATTCTTCTCTTTCGATGTGAATAAATACATGAATCTTTTGTGATCCTTATATACTTTACACTTCACCCCAAATAGATAATTATTATATATTTTCAAAGTCAATATCACTACATCCAACTCTAGATCATGTGTTGAGTTGATCTATTTGTGAAATTTCATCTACCTTGAAGCATAGTAAATAACTTTGTTTTTAATTACTAACACACAACTCAATCCATTCTTTGAAGCATCCTGGAATACCAAAAAATGGTATCCACATGTTGGTAGTGTGAATAGAGATGCAATGATAAGACTCCTTTTCAAATCCTTGAATCTCTTTTCATATTAATCATTCCATTAAAACATGATTCTCTTTTCAGTTAGCTTGGTTAGAGGGTTTGAAAATCGGAAGAAGTTTCTCACAAATCAATGTTAATACATATCTAATCTAAGGAAACTACATGTATCTGTAATAGATTTTGGCCTCATCCACTATCAATTTAGTTCATTTTTTATAGCTCCATAGTTATAGAAGTCCTTGGGATGATATTTCCTAATAATGGGGCATCCTTCAACCATAAATCACATTTACTGCAATTTTTATAAACCCTATCCTTTTGAAAGGTCTTTTGCACAGTGTTCAAATTCTTATCATGACCCTCTTTAGTTTTCTAGTATATTAGAATATCATCTTTAAATGCTAAAAAAAATTATCAAGGTAATATATAAAGACATTATTCATCAAATCCATGAATATTGTTGAATCATTAGTGAGCCCAAAAGGGATCACTATGATCTCATAGTTCTCGTACCTTATACAAAACTAGTCCTAGGGTTATCCTCATTTTTCACACCAACATGTTAATATCCCGACCACAAATCCACCTTGGAAAATTATTGTGATCCATGTAGATGATCAGAAAATTCATCAATATATAGAAAATGGTACTTGTTCTTTATTTTGAAATTTTTTATCACACGATAATCAATTAAAATGTGCATTGAACAATCCTTCTTTATGATGAAGAGGACTAGTGCACCCCATGGTGAAGCACTTTTTCATATGAACCCTTTATCTAGATTATTATGTATTTGTTTTTTCAACTCCTAAAGTCCCAAAATATCTTTTCTATATGGATTAATGGATAATGTAAATTCCCCATGTATACGATTTAATGAAAATTCAACCTCTCATCTAGGATAAAGACTAGAAGATTCCTCAAGAAACAAATCAGCATATTCCCTCACAATGGGCATGTCTTTAAGGATGATATTTTTCTTACACTCAATCATTTGAGCTAGATAGACATTCTAGTAGGTTAAAAATATATAATCTTGAGATATTGGTACTAATGAAGATTCATACTCCCCCTTACACTTGTACATAATCGGGGGTTGATTAACAATATAGAGAGTTATTTTCTTTTTGAGGAAATTTATGTTGGATTTATATAGCGATAGCCAATATATACAAAAAATTGCATACAATTCCCCAAAATACAGTATGAAAAAGATCGATGGGATGTTATTCCCACAAAATGTGATATTGGATGATATATATAATTGAGATGAAATTTTTACACCATTTTCTATTTTCACCGACAACTTCACTTCCATGCGTTGTAGTGGGGTTTGAATAGTTATACTTAAACTATTGTGATATAAAGGAATGAATAGAACCAAAATCTAAAAGTGTGTTCACTATCCTCAAATTAATAACTTGAAAACCTATCACCACTTCAATGTTGGGATCCACCTCAGGGTTTGTGATGGAAAAATCTCATACTTGTTACCTTGGATATTGTTCGTTGTCTATGAAAACCCCTGGCTTAGTGAATTGATTTGAGATGTTCCATGGTTCCTTGAAACTTAGGAAATGAATAATTTATTGAGTGTTGGAAGGATTATTTCATTCCTCTATCACATTAATAGGTTTATCCTATCAGTAATCATTAGTTAAGGTTCCTTCCTTCTTAAACCTAAAGAATATCATTGTTCCCCTTAGTCAATTTATAGGGTACTTATTTCCATACAATTTACAAGTGGGATGTTGAAATTTCATGGCATTTTTAGATTTCTCCATCAAAAATCCATAATTAAATTACACTTTTTTATTCTTATCCCCTTGATAATCTTGAGATACACTGATCTCTATTTCAAATATTAGGTCACATTGGAAATATTGTTCATAGAGATCAAAGGCATGAATCTCTAGGTATTTCTATAGACAAGGTTTTAGCCCACCAAAGAAGGGGTCAACCTTTCATTTGGGGGTCATGACAAAGTTTTAGGTGTATCAAGAAATTCTTTTGAAGTTTAACTCATTGGACCTGATATATTTGTCATATATTTTTCTTTAGGTCAAGGAAATCCTATTCCATTTTAAGTCACAGAGTGTGAGAAAAAATATATCAATTTATTTTGGAATTACTTCCACCCCATTACTTCAATATCTTCCTTAGGTTTCATATTCTTGATCAATGTCCACCACTTATTAGCATCACCCTCTATATGATAAAAATCTAGTAGAACATTCCCTTGTTCAGAACATTGTAATATGGAGAATATATTTTAAATAGAGTTGATCTATGGTTCCATGATTTAGGGATGTTATTATCCATTAAAATTTTGAGGAATTTGTCACATAAAAGACTCAATATCATCTTATTATCTCTTAAGGGGATTTGGATGCTCTTCTTGATATAGGTTTATATTAAATACTTGATTAAATTGATAGAGTATAATAAGAAATTATGTTATTTCTACTCACATTGGGTTGGGAATCTCATTGGAGAAGTCATCACATTGCCTATAAAATTGATTGATTACATGAATCCACTTATTTATGTAAATTGGATAGAATAAATGGAAAATTAGGAATGAGTATTTTTTAAAAATATTAAACACATAAAGGGGGAATCTAATGATACTAAAGTGATAACTTATAAATTTTATTTATTTCTTTACTTATGAATGTTAAGGATTCAATCTATGTTATCCTTTATATTATTCCTAATATATATTCTTATGGGAATTATTTTGTTCCCATAATAATATTTATTAATGTGCTTATGAATTTACCAATAAATATCCCATGGGATGGCCCAACCAACTATGTAGTAAGACCCATTTTTTTTGTACAAGGTTACACCCAGTCAGACCCAACACAAAATTTTAGAATAGTTACACCTAGGTACATCTATTCCACAACCCCATCTAATTCTAGTATCCTGATTTGGATTTTTTTTGATAAACCACTTACTATATACATACCAATATTTAGGGATGTTTTCTTATAATTAATCTAATTCCTAAGGATTTCACTTGAATTTTATAACCATAATACCCAAAATAACAAAACATTTACTTTGAATCCCACTATAACCACCATATTACTTATTACACATTAATACATTATTTATTACATAATATTTCACATAATAAAACCTGCATGATTGAGAATTATAGTTTCTTTGTGAAATAGGTACATTATATAGTGATATAAAATAGGAAAAACATCATTTTATTGATACCTTCCTTAAAATGCTCACACTTAAACTTTTATGGGATAACTTGGGAACATACATAAGAAAGGGGTGGGATATAAAGCCCATAAAGGGAGTAATAATGGAATAAGGTAATACATGTTAGACAATAGGAATATCAAAGGGGAATTAAAGGAAGATGAATAAAAAATCATGATATAACATTATAATCATAAATGAAATATGGGAAATGTAGAAATAATATAAAACACTAAATAATAAACATAGTTCAGGGATAAACTACCAATAGATCATTATGGACTATGTCTCATACAGGAATTAGGTTCACTCTCTGTCCCAACATGATGTCTCGTGAGACTAAACATTATCCAATGCAGTTAAGCGCTATATAATTCTGGGAAAAACCATCACATTCATCTCATTCTCATTCTTATGTGTCCCACATAGATCATAAAACATAGAGTCATTATGTTACACCACACGATTTTGTGGTATGCCTCTTTTTAAATTTGTCTTCATTGATAGTGTACATTACACATAACACTGAGATTAACCAAATGAATAAATTTTATCATAATTGGTATCACATAGTCTTTGTAATGATGAGAGTGATAAATATTATTTAAATTAATATAATATAGTTTGTACATGTTTATAAAATTAATTCTTTGGTTACCAATTAATTATAAATGAAAATAAAAAACTATTGAACTTAAGGAATTTGTTTTTTATAAAAAGCTATTTTTATGTCCATAATGGAATTTTATATTAATAAAATAAATTAGTCACTATTGGTGAACTATAATAATATAATTTATATTTTACATAATAAAACAATTTTTTTTCAAATTCATCTAATAAGTTTTATAATCATAATATAAGAATAAATCCAATATTATGCATAAATGACTAATTTTTTAAGATAGTTTTACCACTTTTTAATGGAGAACTTGTTTTAAAACTAGTTTTTTCACTTTTATAAATTATTTTAAACAAAATAAGAATCATTTTAAAAAAATTATTGTCAAAATTAGCTGATGGTAAAAATTTGGTAGTTTTCCAAAAACATTTATTTCCTAGTGAATAGTGAAAATCCCAATTTTTTTAAAACTAAAATTTTCATTATATTAATAGTCTATTTATGATTTGAATAGTAACCACAACTATGAAAGTACAAAATAAATTTAGGTATCTTATAAATGAAAATATGGTATATTTATATCATGGAATAGGTAAATGAATGATTTTATGAAAATTAATTAACTGTTTGTATTTTTTTGAAACATAAATGTTTATTTAAAAATTTATAATTAATATAATGATTTAAATGAAAATTATTTTCTTAAATTAAATTCTTAAATTTATATTTTGTTTTCTTATTATTATAATTTAATTTTATGATACCTTGAATAATTTCTCAAAGTTTCATAAAAATAGTTATAATATTAAAATTTGATATTTTTCGAATAATTGCTGATTTTAATTAAAAATTAAATTTCTCATATTGAGAAAATTATTTTTCGAAAATGAAGATCATTATTTGAATTATAGGCAACAAAAAAATTTTAGGATGAATTTTTGTGATTTTTCAAAAATACATGATTATTGGTGAATAATAAAGAAGAGTAATTTACAGAATAAATACATTATAAGTTAAATATACTATTCCTTGAGTCTATGATGATTTAATCACCATAATAGAGAACTATATTAATTATTTTAATATATTTGGGGATAAGCCTCAAACTATTCATATTCCTGTGGAAAAATAATAATCAATTGAATAAAACATTCAAAAAACACTCATCTCCTCCACTATAAATACCACCCATCACCAACACTTCTACTTACACTTCCAAAGCCTTTAATATTTCTAATATTTTGACCATTTCAACTTCCAAACTTCTCCCCCACATTATGCTCTTTATATTATTACCAAAAGAAAACTTCCAAGTCCCTTAAGGAGGTTCTCAAGGAAAAGAAATCAAGAGGTAAAGAATTTTTTGTTTCAATCATTTTAATTTAATTTACATTATTCTTATTATATCCTTCATATTTGGTCCAAACATGCATGATAAATCCAATATGTTATATATTCTGGAATTAAATTATATGAATGGAATATCCATCATCAAACCCATTCTCCACTTCTTTTTATTCAAAAAATTAAAACACCATCCGTGATGTGGTGATTTACCGCCATCGTGGACGATGCAACATTATTTTACATTATCGCCGTCGAGGATGGTTATAAAACCATTATTATCAATAAAAAGTATTTTATAATTTATATTATAAGTTATTTAATATTTTTGAATATGATATATACATGATATTAACAAATAATACAAACCTATTTCATGATGATCGAAAAACCTGCCATAAATAATCTAAATGATTATCACTACCATCTTATCTAATAATTCATCCTCACCCAAAATAAATAAATGATTTATATAAACTTTTAATATTATGTAATGTAATTAATATCATATAAGTTAAATTCTAGATATTTATTTCCATTTCACATGATCTTTTTTACATGTATTCAAGTGAACCAATCATGAAAATCAAGGAAACGAACTCTTTCAAATGTTGAAATTGAATCTTATAGGTCATAAAAACTGACATAAATGAACTTTATAAAATTATACCAAATATAATAATTGAATAAAATGTTAGGAATTTATTAATTAATGGATATAATTTTATTACCCGTGATGTTATGAGAAAGTACATAACGTTTTCAGACATAAGGTAAGGGTTTTCTCACCTCACCTTTATTTCTACAAGATATGCCTTATTAACCACTATTTCTTGTCTGTGGTGTATCTATAATAACCTTTTATGTATATTATCATGAATAAATTTATCTTAATTTAATTAAATGTTTCATTTTATGATTATTAATTTCATGGGGAAAATGGTTTTACTATTACAAAGTGGTAAGGGTTTCTCTCCGAGCCACCATTTTTCATTCAGGTCATGCTTTCTCTTTCTTTACCCCAATGTAATTCTTAATTATTTTTATATAATTCTATTAAATTTGGTTTATATATTCCAAAAAAATTTATCTAAATCTTTTAATCATTATTTTATGGGTAAATATATATTTTATAAGGTTCTATTTTTAATTCTTCTCTAAATAAGAAGACATGATTTAAGGGAACTTTCAAACTTCATACCCATTTTCACGTACACTCCATTATATATTTTAAGAACCTTTTATTTTTCTCAAATCACTAATTTTATCTTGAAAAAATATCTTATTTAATTTCATGTTTTATATAAACAATTAATTCTTTTCCTCTTAAATACTCTTTTATATTTTCCCATAAACCGCACTAAAGTGACTCAATTCAAAAGTCTATTCAATGCTCTTTTTACATGTTCTCACTTTAGTTAGACAGAATTTTATACTAAAATATATTTTAATTTTTATTAATTTTTATTATTTAGGATATAAATGTTTATTATCAAATTTTATGATAAATTTTGAATTATTTTCTAAAAGAACACTTATTTCCAAAGTAAAATGATATTTCCCTCAAGAATTTATCAATGATTTTATTTAGGCTTTAAAATATATATAATAAAGTTACCAAAATCAAAAACTATCCCATGGTTTTAGAAAAATGGGAGTGGTTATAATTATTGTATAAGGCCATCTACTTAACATAATAAAATAATTCCCTTGCATATGTGGAGGTGAGTCACTCTCTTAAAGAAATGATTTGAAAACATAAAAATATATTAATGGTTTTGGAGGATTCATTATAGATTTATAAAATTAATAAAATAAACTTAAATTATAATTATTTTAGTGATAAAACATATATTTGGTCATGGATACATTTTATAATATTTATTACTTCACATTTGGGTGATTATGACTCCATAATACGTAATGTATATTTGTATGATATTTAATTTTTACCCGAAAATTCGATTATCTTAGAAAATTATGAAAAATTAACCATTGGATAATTTTGATGTTTTTATTCAAAAAATAATATTCATTTTATATAAGTACTTATTTAATTTTTTGAATCAATAATTTTAAAATAAAATCAATATTTATTAAGAAATGATGGGTTTTTTTGTAAATAATAGTTTTTGAAACGTTATAAAAATTAAATTTGATGTCATACAAATTATATGATAAATTATATTTAATAAAAAATATTTATTTATAATATTTAATTAAAATATTATTTATTTTTAAAATTCACTAACTCATAAAAATAAATTTCTTAATGGAATTTGAATAATACCTAAAAATACTATTTTTATTTTGTTATGTGTAAATAAAAATCATTTAAAAAGCAACCATAAATAGATGAAAGAATATTAATCATTATATAAAAATTAATTTACATAATCATAATTCTAGGGTCTTGACATATATCCATTTATTACACCAAAAAATCCCCTAAAAGTAAGGTGTGCAACATTGAGACTTTTGTGGGGTGGTTCCACATACATGGCTTGGTATGTGATCTCGATGAGCTTGAAATTATATCGTAAATGATTTTATAATGCTTAAGTTGTTGGATCACAAACTGTGATTTGTTGAGGTAAATTCCCATTGATTCAATCTTTATTGGAATCTCAGATAAATGGGATTCATAGGGTATGATCTGAATGGTTGAGGCCATCACATCCTTTGACTGTGTCAATTGGATTTGTTAAAACCCTATATTTTAACTATTCATGTTATCACTATTCAATGAATATATTATCAATGGTAATGATACCTAATGGTATTTTAAATCCATGTGGATATAATAAATCAAAGTACATGCATGTTTTTTCAATAACCATACTACATGATAAGACATTTAATTAAATCAAAATGGAAATTTTATTTATAATAGTCCAAGTCATTAAATATTCTAAATTGATTTTTGGATTGAATTAATTTAGCTTTCATGAAGGGTTAACTTACAATGTTTGACAACTTCTAATTAATAGGAAACGGTTAATCAAATCTGATTTATAGATTTTAGGATTGGGGAGTCCACTCAAAAGATCAAGGAACTATGAGTTAATGTAGTTGGAAATATTATGCCTAGTAGAACCCTTAAAATAAATTATTAATAAAATGTACAGGTTATGAGAAGGGGAATATGGGTCATTTAAACTAAAAATCCTATGAAATAGGTTTTTTAAGACATTGGTGAGGGATATAACGATTCAACAAAATACTGTTAGATAATAAAATTTTATATTTATTACAAATTTCTATCAGAAAAAAATACTAAAATTATGCTTCATTTTATTGAATAAACATCAATTAACATTATTTAATCTATATATTTATGATCCATACTTATGAAGGATAAAATTTCAAGAGGGACTACTTTTAAATAATGGAAAATAAAATTACACATTATTCTATGTTCTAAAATAAAATTATATTTACTTAAAAACCCAATTCTATAATCCCCTGACCATGTGGATAGTGATGAAGAATTTTCTCTCTATTATAAAAATTTATATGATGCCACATATGTCCAATGTTTCATGATATCATCTTTGTGCATTGGAATTCTAAAGAAACATGAGTATTCTGATGTGTATAGCATTACAAATCACCTTTATGATCTCTCTCAAGAGATGGTGAGATAAGATAAATATGATATATCTAATGCATTATTCATGTAACAAAGTTGAGCTTTGGTGCCCAGTGGCCCTCATGTAGCCTAGATTATGGGATAAATTGATCACATAGACATCTTGGGCATTAAATTCCATAATGAACAACACAAAGGTCTCACCCTTTCCCTAATACATGTTTTTTCCCAATTTCATTTTAAAATATTGGATAATAAATGTTTTGAAAATTTTATGAGATGTTTTTTACATTAATTTTCCATGTTGAAAAGTGTATGAGGAATGAAAAACCCACAATTGATATGGTAAATAAAAAAGGAAGAATAAGTAAAAGTGGTGCAAGAATAAATCCAAGTATAAATCTAACAATAACTATCTTTCAAATACGTAGAAGATCTAAATGAAATCAATGTAAAAGAAAGAAATGCGATTTTCATGTTTTAGGCTAGGAAATTGTAAGAATAAATCTTCTTAGAAGAAAGGGTAAGCTAAATTTTCATTCATTATTTAGTGTAATATTTCTATATTCACAAATTGGATATTAGATATAGGTTTTTGTTCTCATGTTGGTATCAATATTTAAGAACCAAGTAGATTCTAAAAGATTTCTAGAGGATGGGTTGATCTTTGAGTAGCCAATGAAGTAAGACCTGATGCCCTAGCTATAGGAGTCTATCACCTTATATTGTCAACCAAAATGATTTTGGATTAAAATAACTATTATTATTTATTCAATTGTTACTAAGAACATCATCGTTGTTTCTTTCCTTGATATGAATTTGTTTATTTTAAAATTTGTAAATAAATAAATAATCATTTATAAATACATCATTATTTATTGTTTTCCTCAACTAAATAATATTAATAATTTATTAAATTATGAAAAATAGGTATTAAAAATTTATACTGAATCATGTTTATAAGACTCATACAGAGCCCCACTGTGACATCATCGTCTTGGTCACATAACAAATAAGAATCTAAAAAAATCTACATCGAGATGGTCATTTAGAATTTTTTTGACTGAAACCGCTTGAAACATGTCATGCATGTTTATAATAAAATATAAGCAAACTACCATTTGGTGGAAAGAGTAAAAATGACATAGAGATTCCAAGATTGGTACAGAATTATTTGTGTAGAAATTTTCGAGTAGAAAATTTATGTTGATATACTAGCTTCATAACTTTTACTAATTACTTATATAGATTTCGTTAGGTCTACATGGTGAGGTATAATTTTAATGCCTTATATAAATTTAATTAATTCATGAATTAAGTAGATAATCAACATGGTATGATGACAAAGAATCTGAAATACAATAAATATGGTGAATATCTTAACCATGAGTTTATCAATATACTTTGAGATTTTGGGATTCTATATCAACAAAATCCACCTTATGCACCTCTGTTGAATGTAGTTTTTGATAGGAAAAACCATGACATACTAGACATGATAAGGTCAATGATGAGTCATGCAGATATTCCATTATCCTTTTAGTGAAATGTATTACAAAATGAGACATATACACTAAATCACGTACTAACTAAAGCATAAAAAATAATTCTCTATGATTTATAGAGTAGAAAAAAACTTGTTCTATCAATAACACAAGTATGGGGATGTGATATGTTTTTTAAGGCCACATTTGAAAAAAAGATATTTCCCCATGGAATGAAGTGAATATTTATATGATGTACCAAGGAAATCAAGTGATATTATTTATATAACCCCTTAAACAAGAAAGTGAATTTCATGAGACAAACCACATTTCGTGAGATATAGCATATCCTCATGAAATTTAGTTAGAAAAATATTGAAATTGATGAAGTTGTTGCTAAATATACACATTAGTTGGTATAAAAATAATTAAAATGGTCATTTTTTTCTAAAACACAAGTGCTATATAAGATCACCAAATAAGCATGAGAACAGAGAATATATAGTTTTATAGTCACCGAAGATGGTGAAAAGTTATTGGTTGAAAATAATGATCATATCTCCTATAAATATATTGTAAAGATATCGAAAGTTTATATATATAAGTAATTCATGAATTATGAGTTATATTTAATGTATCATAACCATGTTTGGGTTTCGGTCGATCTTCTTAATGATGTAAAGGCTATTAGGTAAAAAATTGTATTCAAGATAAAACTATACATGTAAGGTAATGTAAGTACATATAAATCAAAGATAGTTTCTAAATGTTTTAATTCATTTCAAGGTATTGACTATGATGGATTTTTTTATACAGTTTCCATGTTTAAATCCATATGAATTCCACTTGTTATAAAATATTATCATGAATATGGATCTTGTAATATGGATTTAAAAACATCTTTCCACAATGAAAATCGTTAATATGATGTTTAAATGAAATAACTAAAAGGGTTTGTGACTCTAAATAATAAAAAATGATCAAAAGTTATAGCGATCCATTTAAACATTTAAGCGAGCATCTATATCATGGAATATATTGTTCTATGAAGATGAAAAATAATTAGGTTACAATATGAATGAATGTGATCCATGTGTTTACAAACAGTTTATTCAGAGTGCGTTTATTATCCATGTAGTATATGATTATGACATATTTCTTATTATAACTGAAATACTAGTCTTTTAGTTTGTAAAGGACTTGTTAAATAAGTTATTCCCAATGAAAGGAATAAGTGAATTAACCTATATTCTACAGATCAACATCATTCATGATGGATCCAAGAGGCTATTTGGACTATGTCTAGGTAAATACATTGATTGGATACTAAGGATATTTAGTACGGAACAATCCAAGGTTGGATTGGTTCTAGTGCCACATAGTATACATTTTTCCAAGAAATGGTTTCCTTGGACATGATATGGGAACAAAATAATGATTGGTATTAAATTCACTTATGTGATAGGATCAATCATGTATTCCAGGTTATGTTCTAGGATTGATGATTCATGCACTTTAAGTATGGTAAGAATATATCAAGCTAATACAAGTGAAAAATATTTGTCTAATGTTAGAGTTATTCTTAATTGTTAAGGAATAACTAAGGTATTGTTAATAGTGTTTGTAGGAGGTGATGAACTAGTCATCAGGGGTTATATTAATTCTATTTTTCAAACTTATAAAACTAATCTGACATCTCATTCATGATATGTATTTAGTTTTAACAAAGGTTCTATGAGTTGGAAGAGTTCAAGGAAGCTAGTTGTCACTAATTATAGAGTTAAATATAAGTATATATAATCTATTGATTTATCCAAAGAATCTATTTGGATAAAAAATTATCTAAGAGCTTAATTTTGTACCTTGAAGTAAAGACGCTATTAAATTAGATTATGAAAATATTTTAGTAATGTCTCATGCATAAGATCCATGGTAACACCAATAAAAAAATCACATACCATAAAAGTATCACCTCCTAATGTATTTCTGTTATAGGAGAGACATTTTATTAATTAGTGTTTTCCTAGAATAAAACATGGTTAAACCCTTGAATAAATCCTTATATTATTAGAAGAATAAATATCATGTCATATCTAGTAGACTAAATATTGTTAGTAGATGGATCTACTAAAATTTATAGTCTATTAGAGTTGGTTCCCTATAACCAACTATTATATACAATATAGTTAGCTATATCTGTTATTTTTAATATTAATAAAATTATAATCACATCATGATTGTTCTTTTGTGTGACATAGTATGTGATAATTTTGAAAGAGTAATTATCACATTAAAAGGTCATAATACCTCCACAATATGATGATATCCCCAAAGATCCATGAAATTATTTTTAAATATATGTTATATAGCTTGATGTTATCATTTTAAGGGACAAAAATGATACATGATATAAAGGTTGGTTACTCATGGAACTTTTAGGAAATTTCTCATGGTGTTTTCCCTAACTAATATTTTGTATAAGTGGTTATGAGAGCGTGGCCCACAAGTAAGAAATAAATATTTATATATTTCATTGGATATTACTACCTATGAATGTATGTATCAATCCATGGACTTTAACATTATTATTAATCGATACTAATAACTGAATACAAAGATTTGTTGAATAAAACTGTGATGGCATATGCTTATGGTGATGTAGTACGAATTGGATGTTTCATTAGTAATATTTGATTAATAAATAGTTTGATAAAGGATTTTTTCCATCAGTTCATTAAGATAAGTTGACATATTAAGGAATTTTATGGTAATAATACAACCCAAACAAATACATGTCCATGGTGATCTATGAGTAGGTTTATTTCATAAAATTTAAAGAAAGAGACATCAAGAACATAGGTTAATGACACCAACATGAAACTAGATTGATTAAATATATCATTATAAAGGGATTATATTACACAATAATCATTAGTATTTTGTCATATGTGATTTCAATATTAACTTCCTTCCTCTAGGGGTGCCTTGGATTATTCCTAGATGTAATCGTTAGACATTGGGAAACTCTGGAAATCCCAATAAGTAAGTGTCCAAGTGGGAACTACACTATGCATATTCAGGACATAATTTAAATAATAATATTATTTATTATTTAACATTTTGAATAAATATTATTTCTATAAATGGTTTAATAATTTATTATTTTTTCATGGTCACATATATTCGATTACAAATTATTCATGGGAATATTTTGTAAGCAGAATATTTAATAAATATTTAATTTCTATTTTGGGAATATTATTTATATCTATTTACTATAGGATAATTAAATGGTATTTATTTATTTAATAAATACACATTATTCAAGAATTTATAAATATTATGGAGGAATAGAGGATCCAGTTTACTGGTCTAGTGAGAAATAATATATATTAAATATTATTTGAATAAATTTAAAATAATTTATTCAAGAAAAAATAATTAACTAATTATATGTTTTGTGCATTAAAAAATAATAATATTATTATTATTATAGACATGTGATTTTATGGGGATTAAGGAATTAATTAGGGTATATGTTCAATTAATATTTTGTAACCCATTAATTATTTAAACCCAATTATATTATTTCTAACCCTGATGCAATCCATTTTTTGGTCATTTATAATAAATTTAGAATATTATCTCAATCCATAGAGAGGCCCTCTCCTAGAATGCTCATATGAATGGCGAGTGATCATCCTTTGACACCCCTCTATTTTATTGATAGATCAAGGGAAATCCTTCTTGGATGTAATTCCCATGGAGATCAAGGATGTATGACACATGTGTTGGAATCTACCATGATAGCACACAGATATTCCTATAGTTAAACATAGAGGTTCATGGAAGAGATGTATCTCATCAATAAAATGAATCTATACTTGGTTTCTTTGATGCAATGATGGTACAATTTAAAGATGTTGATATATTCATCTACAAAGAAATAATTCATTTTATATTAATTCATTAAATGCTTATATTAATTATAAATCATAATTTTATGATCTTGATTTCAGTTTTGGTGTCCTCATGTCAATTAATATTTGAATCAATTCTATTGGTTGCAACATTCTTCGTTAATGTACATCTAAAATTAATCATCTATTATAAGAAAAATTTTAGTTGGGCATATTTCCATCGATACTTCGGTTGTGCCTAGAATCTTCATCTAGGAGAATCCCCATCCCGTAGGGGTAGGGAAATGTTTTCCACTACTGTCACAACCAAATCATCAAATATCAGATGGGATGAAAATATTTCAGTGTGGAGACAAATTAATTCTTTTTCAAAGGTATGAGAAAATTTTTATCATAATCACCTTCTCCCCTATGAAATTCATCCATTACCAAATTAGGAGAAATATTATAAGAAAATATTTCAAAATTACTCCCATTTCATGCCCTATCTTTCTCCTTGGGGACTCATATAACATGTGTTTATAGGGCCTCTATCCATATTACCCTCCACAATGATGTCCTACAGGATTCATGGAAGGAAAAGATAAAGGAATGTAGGGGATTTATACCAAATCATCCCTTAAGTGGATTAAAACTCAAGGGAATTTTGACATTCCTCTTGGTAAATACACCAAGGTGTATGAGTCTCCTTATCCATATAATGATGATACGATACCAATAATTCATTATATATTGGTAAATGTCATCATCATTGGCTCTAAAAATTATGTGGAGTACGAAGCTATAGTAGTAGAGTATAATGGCATTTCTATTTAGAATATGGTCTACACAAAAATAGTTCAAAGTGGATAGAATACCATAAACTAATGGAAAGATAAAAAAATTTGGTTCTCCCTCAAATTCTCAACTACCACCTCTTCGGTTGGTTTCAAAGAAAGAATAGGGAAAGGGTGTGGCCACATCTCACCCATTACTCAAAGAATTTTTATATCAATAATTAAAGATACATTCACTCAGTATGAGGAAGAGTTAAATAAATTAAGGAAAATACAAAATAATGTACTCATGGGAAATATCTCTTCTAGTTATACTCTCCTCGAACTGAATTAAATTCCCTTTTCCATAAATCTCCATCGATTGGAAGAGAATGTAATACAAGAAAGAGCATAACCAAGTCATTAACATAATATCGGATTTATATAATGAATTTATATTGATCCAATGGTGGAATAATATTAGGGGTTCCCTCCAAGAGGGTATCAATAGTGACCATGTCATGCATGTTTCCCTAGGTCAACCCACACAGGCTATCAGTAGAAAACAAAGTAAGGCGCACCATGACAGGATTCACCCATCATTACTCTTACTCAAATATATAATAGGACAGTTGTTTCATCAGATATTATTGACACTATTGAGTCATTGGAATTTCAAATGGAATCCATGGTGGGATGCTATACACTATTGCGACGAAAAAGAAATCAATAACCCGAATGGGTGGACACAACTCATCCTTTTCCCAAATTTGGAAATCCAATTTTCCTAAAAACTAATTGAATTTGTCACCCTGATATGTATTTGGAGAAATTTTTATATTGATGTGGTCATATATTGTGATACCTAAAACAAAAGGAGCTGGCTAAGCTCAGATACTTTATACTGATCCTGGATAGACTGACATTTTTCTATTACAACAGTATTCTTTCCAGAAAGATTATGTGTAGAGAAGACATGTATTTTACATTTCAACATAAATTCTACTCCACATTGAGTAATATGATAGCCCTCGGCCTCCCAAAATTCATAAAACATGAAATTAAGATACAATCATACTTTATCGTTGGGTGAAAATTTCTAAGATATTCTTTGTACATGAAACTCCTTTAAGAATATTTGTTAGGGATATAAATTGAAAATACACCAGATGAATTACAAATTCCAGTCGTCCAAGTTAAATATATAATAGAATTTCATCATCTATATACAGTCACAAAGAGGTGGGAATATTCTATTTGATGAATTAATATAACTCCACAACTAGCACTGATAGATCCATGAAAGTGGACTAAAAATGTTGAGACAACATCTACTAATCTTAAACCAGATCTAACACCAACTCTAACAAGTAAACCAATGCAATATCATATGGTTACCCTCTTTAAAAATAGTAATAAAAATAAAAATAAATTTATCTGGACGGGATAATATAGAAGAGGCATGCACAATATGAATAATAGAATAATAAATTTTACACTTTTCCAAATGATCAAGTACCAAGATAATTCACCCCATACATGGAAAAAAAATTGAATACGATTCCAAAACCCAGGAACAATAATAAGGATGGACTCAATGACCAACCAAATTATTTTCCTTACCACTGAATTTTGGGACATACCATTTAGGAGTGTTTCGTATTTAAATATGTGTGTCAAATAAAAGTGTATTCAAGATATGTAAAGTTGGATAAACCACAAGAGGAAGTGGATTATGTTTCTAAAACCTCGTGGAAAGAAGAATGGGAAAGGAAAGAAGCCCCAAATAAGTAATCATAAATTTGATGAGTGTGTGAATATGAAGTCATTCAACCAAATTCATTACAACCTTAGGAAATAATTATACTAGTTGGTCAAGTCTACAATTTCTTCTATTGTAGTGCAACCAAATTTATTGGCAGCACAATATCCAAAGAAACAGATTTCTAAAATATATTGTAACTAGAATGAACATAATAAAGTAAAGGAAAATAATCTCATATTGATTCCCAGTATAATATAAACCCTCTTAGATTATATGAATGTTTTATTGGGAGGATGGGTGTTGTACAACCAAACAGATCCGCGGTTATATGAAGAGTTGGTTTACAACTCTATTAATGTGATTCATCAATAAAAATCATATCTCGGAAGAAAAATTATTTTCATATGAATCTTATTTCTCCATATAGAATCAATGGACATTATTTAAAGGTTTCCAAGGAAAATGGGGTCATGGAATACATGGCCAAAATGGATCTCAACATTCTGTCCATATCCCTACTAAAACTATATATGCTAGTGAATACTAGGGATAACAACATCTATGGGATTAACAGAAACACCAATCCACCATTGATTCATTCAGATAATGATCCAATATGGTCATATTGGAAGAATAATTGGAAAAAATAGTCACACAATTATTTTTATAATGTGGGAAATATGGATTAATCCAACTCATCAGTGATAAAAAATCCCCATATTCTAATTGGAAAAACCAATTTTCAGAAAAGGTAACTCTCCATCACAATCCCCAAGCTAAGGAACAACTTTAAGGTGGAACAAATAAACATATGGATCCTAAATATGGAATCATAAAATAGATTATTTCTATTAGAGAAAAATTATCAATGTTGTATTCATTTCATTTGTCAAATGAGCTTTGAGAATTGCTTTCAGAGTCCGTTTTAATCCCTCAGGAATTTGAATTTGAGGTTTTTATTACTAAATTGTATCATGTAGAGAAGGATTTCTTGGAATGTCGTACAATCATATCCTTTGTAAAAAATGATAATGTTACCATTATGTAATGACATTTTTGGACCTAGTATATATATTGAAAGTTATATTATGTTGACATCTATCATGTTTCGATAAACAATGGATCCGTTTTCAATCACATGCTAGTCCAGACACTATGATTTTTAGGCCATAATTCAATTGGTTTATCTCCCCTTTGACGATATAGGGATATAAAAAATTGAAGATAATCCTCTTGGATGAATCAAGTTTGGAGATAAATTTACATATCTCACCTCTAACTATGAATTAATAATTTCCTACACATATTTATATTTTAATGGTCTATTTGGAACAACTTGGATACATCAGTATGTGAAAATTCATGGATTGTATCATCAGTGTCTTAAATACACTTTTGGTGGATTCATAAAAAAACTGTATGGAGGTAAATATCGTAATGAATCCTATGAGTCTCAGCACATTGATACACAGTTCGACCATTTAGAAGAAGAATAAACCATGATTGAAAATATCACTCAAATAACTACGCCAAAGGATTTGGGAATGGATTTTTTAAAACCATTTTATCAACTCATTGAGGATTTTTTCTACCCATTAACTAGATTGAGATTATCCATGTATATTAAGTAGTCATCATATTATGTGCATTCCATATGAAAGGATAGAGCACCTAATCACATTCATTTCATATGATAGATAAGAAACTACCTTCATATATGGGTGAGAACAAGATATAAGAGATAAATTTATTGGCCATGAAAATTAATCACTTACCTAAGTGTCACTATATAAGTGATAGACAGACCAAAATTCGAAACACATAAATAGATCAATTTGAGCATACCATCCTCAACCCTCAATGTGGGAGACATATGTGTATCCTAGGTTCATTTTATTCTATATTCATAATATCATCCATGCCTATTGAATCTATCCATGCTAGAGAAGGCTATAACCTCAATTATAATGATGATTCCTAGGAGGAAATTACTCATGATTTATATTTAAAATCTAAGGCACACCCTACATCACCATATGGGTCAAAAAAATATCACAACATCATTAGTTGTAAATATAAATTGTTGTATGATGTCTCCCAAATCCTATAGTTTTATTTATTTCTTGTAACCCTTGTAATGATGGAAAAGAAAGAAATAATATTCAAAATATTATTCCTGATAATGCCAAAACATTGATGTTTCTGAAGTATGGAGATACCTCCTCATAATTTATAGAAGGTAAAAATAATTTCTTACAATCTTTTGGCACCAGAAAATTTCACCCATCACCTAATGCTAATAAGTTTATAGATGATAGAGTTGAAGGAGGTCTTGCTGTAAGTACCCCATACCATAATTCTCATTCATATTTACTCTTAGTACCTACATATTCATGCCCATCATTTAAAAGGGACAAAAATTCCTCTATATTATCTCTCCATCCTGAAAAAAATTCCTTCATCACCCACTCCAATTATGATTGAAGCTGAAGAAAAAGATGATGAAAAAGATATCAAATATTTTATATAAGAGTTTTAGAAAGGTGCACCTACCATAATTGACATGATTCGATAGATGAATTTAGGTGTAGAGGAAGTCCCATAAATTTATTTAATTATATCCAACATGTCTCTTAAAGAACAAGGTATGCATATCTTATTTATAAAGAAAAATCATACTGTATTCTCTCAAAAATTTATAGAAATTTCCAAAATTGATCCCAATGATTACACTCATCATCTAGACCTACCCATGGATCTTCATGGTCATAATAATTTATCTAGGAGAATTCTTGTGACTCATGGTACCAAGGTTGAAGCCATAGTTAACAAACATATATAATATGATATCATTTGGGATGTACAATACCCAAAAAGTATTTCCAATATTTCCTCGATCAATAATAAGAATATATATATCATGTTCATTATTAATTTAAAGGATCTAAAACAATATTTCATGAAAGATGGTTTATCTATCCCATTAATATAACATTTAATCGATGTGACTGCATACTACCAGACATTACCTTTTATGGATTAATATTCATAATATAACTAAATATTAATGGTTCTTGATGATGAAGAGGCCACAACTTTTTGGGCATCCAAATTAGTATACTATTATCATGTAATTCCCTTCATCTTGAATAATGTTAGTGGAACATATCAATGTGTTATAAACTATATTTTTAAACCCTTATTAAGGAAGGATATGGAATGTTATGTAGAAGATTTGGTGGTTAAATTCCAATACTGTTGTGGTCATATTATCGATCTTGAGATAGTATTTAACATGTTATAAGAACATGTTTTGAAAATGAACCCCTTGAAATGTGATTCTATAGTTACCTTAGGAAGGTTTTTTTCTTCATGGTACACCATCATAACATTAATGATGATGATAAGAATACTAAATTGATCTTGAATATGCCACCAACTCAAAATCATAAATAGTGGAAAGGGATTCAAGGATTCCTTTATTACGTAAAGTTCATTATAGAAGACCCTATAAGAAAGTTACTACACTTCACTAAGATTATAAAGATGGGAGTAAATTATCGGTTGGCCAAAGATTATTTGGAGTCATGTGACAATCTCAAGAAATAAATATTGACCCACCATTGTTAATGTTTCTATTAGAGGGAAAACTGGTCATTTTATATGTGGAATCCCTCAATTGGCCACTATGTAGTCTTATCATACAAAATAGTTATTCATGTAAAGAAAATAGCCTCTACTATCTCTTCTTAACCATGATAGATATTGATATCTGATTTTATGATATTGAAACGAAATTCCCTACCTTGATCTATTATGTTCATAAAATAAGTCACTTCCTATAACATCATGAGGTCCATTTGGCCTCTCACATTGACCCATATAAATATATACTAAATAGGCCAATGTTAAGTAGATGACCAAGTTTGTGGAAGTAATTTTACAAAAAATTTATATAATATTCATACAAAAATATGTAGTCAACGTAAAATAATTGGTATAACTTATTTTATCACATCACATCACAGTAATCAAGCCAAGGAATACTAAATTTCAAGAATAATAGTTACTGTCAATTCAAGATGTAGTATAGACCTAAGAAATTCAATTTAAAAGTTCTTCTTGAATCCTAATAGGAAAATGAATGGAGAAACCAAAACCCAATAGGTTTCGACTAGGAATCATCCACATATCCCTATATATGGTTGTATTTCCCTCTTCTTTCTAGTTATCATAATGTTTCACCAAAATTGAAGCCGAGTACTGAGCTCTTATTATGGGTTTATAATTGGTCAGTTAGATTGTAGCGGTCCTATTAAATATCAAGGGTGAATCAGAGTAGGTTATCAAGTTGAATAATGGTTAATATGATATTAAAAAATCGAATTAATTTCCCTATTTTATTATGTGTGAGGATTGATGGAAAAATAATTTTCTGAGGTGATGTTGTCTTATGTTTGGCATTCACAAAATGTTGGGGTTGATGTTTTAGCTAATGCATCCACTGCCTTGGAATATCCAAGTCATGAAGAGACAATTATAAGTATTTTCTATCACAGGTTAGTATCCCCATTCACTATAAAGGATAGTTACGTGATCAGTGAGATCAAATTCACCTCTAAACAAGTTGAGTTTATATATTTTCAAACTGATACTACAACTGAATGGATGTCCCACATATTTGACTACCTCCAAGGTGGGAATATTCTATAAAACTAGTAAAATTCAGATTATATTTTTAATATGATAATCACTTTCAATATTTATGACATCCCAAATATTCTAGGAACCCTTTATAAATGAGGCTTTGATAGAGTCCTACTTAGATGCTTTGAAAGAGGAGATACCCTCACCATTAGGCAAGAAGTCCATATAGGCACATGTAGTTATCATCAATCAGGAACCTAGATCTCTCATTATATTAGGGGGATTGTGTATTTTTTCCATCACTGACATAGTATTTCATATAATTCACCATGAAATTCCATTCTTGTCATATACATGACAAATGTATCCATAAATCCTCAAAATTTCTAAATACCACCAAATATTCATGGATGTTTTCCATCTGTGGAATCATGGTCATGGGGGCATATCCCCCATCTCCAGTTATTTGGTTTAATTATATCTTCACTACAACTGATTTTTCCTCTTTTTGGTCTAAGGATATATATCACAATGTGGTTGGGATAAATACCATCATCTTATTTTTGAAGAAAAACACCATTACCAGATTTAGTGTCCCTCATATGACATTGATGGAAAATGGAAAAAATATAAGCTCTTATAAGTTGTAATGTTTTTATAATCAATAAAAAATTTAGTCTAGCCACTTATCCTACTATCATTAATTTTAAAATGTATTGTATGAGTCTTTCTACAGGACTAAATCTAATATACTCCATTAGATGGTGGAGAAAAACATGAATTCCTATACTTAAAAAATATGCATTTTTTATGGGCCTATCACACCATGACCCATACAGATACACAAGAGACCCTATCTTCCCTTGTATATTATATATAGAAAGTATTTCCCATTGAGTTACAGATTACCTTTCCTCACACTACCATATAAAATCATTCCTTTGAATATGAGTTTTCTTAGAAGTGGATGAATGATTTGGGACAACTCAATGGGAATAGATTGCACATGTTTTACAACATTGTTGTTCATAAGAACAGAGTTTCATGAGCTATGAATAATAATTTTTTCCTTTACTTATTTCTCTAAGGGAAGCTGGTATTGGTTATAATAACTCTGATGATACTATGAAATAAGCCTATGAAGTTTGAAACAAAATGGTAGGGACATTACATCATAAAAAAGGTCTACTCTAATGGAGCTTACTCCTTGGACACCATTGATAGAGAACAAACATTACCATCCAAAAATGTAATTTTTCTCAAGAATTAATTTTCTTTATTTTCACATTAGTACATTTAGTTACTTGTCAGGCATAATTAAAATTCACTGAACCTTAATCCCTACCACATGATATTAAACTATGTGTCATTAGTCCTAGTTGTATGAATTTAAAATACATTGTATATAGTCCTCACCATAAAAAACTAAACTATATAATTTTCATCCAAGTCATATGAAATAAAAAATATAAAAAAATATTCACTATATGATAATAAACTATATGGTTTCCATCATCGCTATAAAATGAAAAAATACATAGTAATTGTCATCATCACATGACATGAAATTGTGTAACCCACTTTATATAATTGATTCCAAATCTCAAGATATGTTTTAAAATACCCATCATGTTCCTTATTATAGTGTGGGTTATTCTCTAATTTCCTCTTTTTTCACACATAGATAAAGACTCATGTGATCTAGTGGTCTTAGATGATCAATCCATTTGGAATAACTATGAGAACTATGAACAAAATAATTAGGCAATGTGATATAAATTATAAGACCTTAAATTAATTATAGGGAACCATTCATTATAGAATAATTTTCCTACATAAGATCCATATCTATATAAGAATCATTTCCACACATTCTTTCAAGTAACAAAGGATATTAGTGCCCCTTACTCCTTACACATGAGTAAGACCAATTCAAGGAATCTTTCTATACAAGAACAAAGTATGTCATCATTATTATCCTAACAAGATACATAGTGGAACAAAGATTCCAATATATTAGCCCCAACATCAAATTTCATCAATGATAAATTCTTTCACCCCTATGTAAATCCTAACTTGTATAGGGAATTATAGTAAAATAATTACATGTGGCCCGATTCTTATCCTCATAGGATACGTAGTTACACTCATATTCCATGAATTAGCTCTATCTATATAACTTGATAATTTCCCCGTCTTTTCTTAGTGAAAGACCATATCACTCTTTATTCTAGATGGGTGTTTTCTTTTTTTACAACAATAAGAAGATTTCCTTTTATTTCATGCTCGAATCATATATATGAAAAACTCAAAACTTTAAAATTCCCCCTCTTGTGTATGATCAATATTTCATAGGAGTAATTTTTATAGGATCCCTTAATTATGAACTTATGCTTATAAAATTCCCTTCCCCCTATGAATGGGACATTTTTATCAAGAACTATGTGTGGTTTTATTCCCATTAAAAATTGACACATAGTGATGCAAAAATCTATAATCTTAGGATCAACCACAAAAACACCTTAAAAATCACCGTATATTTTTCTCTTATATTTTTGAAATATTAAAATAGGTAGGTTTTATAATAATTATATGTGGATTCATTACATATCTAACAGGATATGTAGTGATGCCAATATCCTATATTTATGGATCAATTTAAAATTCTATCAACCACAATGTCCTCCTTTCCCATATGTAGGTGTTTCTTACAAAGATTTATTTTTCAACCGGCACTAAGAAAGGGGAAGACATAAAAAATCGTCCCATAATAGAATCATTTATATATATCCATAGACCTATTATATGATAAGATACCCTAATTTTTAATGAATATAATTTTAGTCTTTTTCACATGACATAAAACTGTCAAACACATGGTTCACCCTACATGACTTAAACTGCTCAAAGAGGATTCCTACATATAGATCAATCTCCCAACATAAGAACCATATTCATATAGTGGTGCTTGGAATAATATTATCCACCAAAAAATATCTAGATAAAATTTACCTTTCATTTTATTATATGATAATTTTTTGATCATATTCTATAATTCAATGGATATAAATGGCTTTTAACCTACTATTTTAGGATACATGTCCAAATCATGTGTTCAGTACCTAGTGAAAATTTCTATTTTATTTCCACCCCTTTCAAGGAAATCATGATAACCTAATAATGGAATAGCCATACCCAAAATACCTCCACCATGATTTATGAATGGTTTTTTTTCATGAAACATCCTTTATACATTAATAATATGGGATTCCGACAAACATCCCTTAGATGCTGATTCCGAGCAGATTAAACTCCAACGGAATCTTCAGCATGACTATGCATAGTATTCCCCTAATATGGATCTACATATCTACCCCTAATATAAAATTTCAACTATAAGAATATTCATTCTGAAGAAAAGAATCATCTAATTTTAGTATTCCTTCACAACATCATTATAGAACAAATATTTCAAGCATTTTTTGAGACCATCACTTGTGTATTCATCAGTACTCATATTCCAAGAACCTTAAGTTATTATTTAGGAAGTCATCACGCTATATTAAATTGTTATTTCATAAATTATAAGTCTCGGGACTGATTTAGGTCATTATTCTTGTTTATCAAGTCCTTGAATCGTGAACATAAACTATGTCCACCCACCCATTTAGACATTCTAATGTTGAATTAGACCCTTCATTCACATTAGGTCAACATTCCTATTTTCAATAAATGGTCTATCTCAACTAATTTTTTTAAAACACTATGACCTATAAATTATTCGCACCTTTCATGTGGAATAATTAATTCTAGAATTGGGTTCTCCATTCATAATGATTTTTTACCTCATTATTTCCATATAGGTGGACCCAATTTACATGTGGTCAAAGATACAAGGCCCAAATCTCATAATTTATTCTATAGAATGCATGAAAATGAACTCATCATTTATTGGTCAAAGATGCATGATCCTAAACTCAAATTTTTTAGTAAAAAATGTGCAACCTTAAAATCTATGACTTTCATGGTAAAGACTGCAAAACATTATACTATGGTTGAATAAGGCATAATACTTTTCTTGTCAAAAACGTACAAATGGTGTACTAAGTAAAAAAATATTCCCCATTAAATATGTCTCCCATATGTGGATTAAGAAAAATCTAGAGCACAAATGATAGAGAAAAATAGCTAATGGGATTTAATATATGGTCATAGAAAAAGTTGAGTTACGATCATTGGACTTTCCTAATCTAGGGAAATGTTAGAGAAACATAGTCTCATATGTGTTCACTTTAATAGTGTATTTAATATGAAATTATACAACCTATAAGTTACCAAAACCCTCCTTGAATTCCCCTCTCCCATTCACCGACTTCATATAATGAGTGCTAGAGTCCCCATAAGTCTTTCATGGATATCGATAATTAGTACATTTATATCTAAAGGAAACTTTCACTTGGATATGAATATTAGGCACTCTATATGGATCTACATACATTCCATTCATATTTTTTATCAATTGTAGGCACCTTTTTCCTAAGTATAAGGGTATCTAATTTCTATATTCCTTGAAAACATTATAATAGAACTCATTATTTGAATATGATTCGTGGTTTTCCCTTATATACATAACCAACTATATTATCCATGACTAAGGATCTTCAATATATGATTTACAAAATCCACCATCCCACCTTTTCATGTAGATTCAACATCCTTTATGTTACACATTTTTAAAACATAACCATTTTCAAATAATTTTTTTTCAATCCTATATATTTTTACATTTCTTATATGGTCATGAATCCCCTGGAACCCACATTTCCATTAGTTGAGGTACTTATCTGTGAAACCCCAATTCCTAGTGTCGAGAAACTCCTCTTACTGACATCTAAAAACCATGAGTCAGGAAAGTCATATTGGAAAGTCCTCTCAATGGAGAGACAACTATAAATTCCCACCAAATATTTTGGAATACTTGGAAGTTTCATAAATTTACCTTAAAATATGATTATTTACATTTTAAACAAATCTGATTATAGGGAGAATTTTTTTCACTATGAAATTCAAACAGCACACATTACCACAAAATCCATAACACATTCGTCATAGTATGAGATGAAAAGTAACGTAACAAAAAAGAGGAAGGAAATGGTGTATATATTGTTTCACGATTTCTCACACACCAAGGGAAATATATTATCGAAAACATTTCCCAATATGGCGACTTGGTGGTGAGAACCGACCCCCCCCCCACCCCCCTTGAGAGTAGGCTGTGTATTTCACGTGTCACTAATGAAAAGCACATCCCTACCTTAAAACCCATTTTAGGTAGTTTTTTACTATATTTTCCTATAAAAATACCTACTATGAGTTTTATCTATGTCCAGTAGTGAATTTTTTCCATATGAATCGATTCTATTTGTCATATAGCTAAAATGGACCTATGGATCAAAATTAAGGACCTTTTTAATATTGCATACTTATTTCAATGAATACAACACATGTGATGTCATAAAGAATAATATCAGTCATCATGATATACTAGTAACATCCCCTAGTAAACTAGATCATCTCCTAAATACCAAATGGGGATGACTGAGTGGGTGTGCCTTGTTGAATATGTGTGCACATCTCTGAAAAAACCCAGCATGTGAACACTTATAACCTTTTTGATCAGATAGTTATTCTGAATAATGGTCATATACTAGGTCCCTATAACAATTCCCATAGATGACAAGATTATTGGATTAAATTGTGTTTGATTTTTACAGAACCATTCACCTGTGTGAGCTCAATTCACCTACCTCACCATACCATGAAATTTTCTACCTTGCAGACTACATGATCTATAGCCTAATGCACCAAAATCTCACCTGATTTTCCACCCCAAATTCATTCTCTAAGTTTCTCAATGATTATTCCCATCGAATGACATTATTGGATTAGGGGATTCTAGATGTGGATTAACCTTCTTTTTTATATCTAATTTTGGATTCACTAGGTGGGATTCTATAGAATATCCACAAAATATAAAGGCATGATACCGGATCCATTCATATAAATACTTCAATTACCTTATTTAAAAGAGGAGGAAAAAGAAGAACATTCACAATGAGAGACAGGAATAGAATGACAAAAGTCAGCAGTGCACCATCCCTCCTTCCAGAGATACCCATAGTTAAATTTTAAGACTAATTGAATTATACTGTGAAAGTGGTAGTAGTTGACCTCTACTAGAATATTGGTACCCTGTGGATATCACTAACTACGTGATACCCTATATACTACATGGTTACCAAGACCAACTAAACAACTCTCCCCTCCAATAATTTTACTTCAATCTATGTTATTTTTCTCTTTCAACAGTACTAAGCGAATTCCATGTTGCAAGGATAATTCTTATCAAACTAGGAGAATTTCATATTTCATGGAGAATTTTACTTTCTCTTGGATAATTTACATTCTACCAGGTGAATTACCACATATACTAGGTAAATTTAATATAGATAGAAAATTTTACATTCTATTCTTGAAGGAGAGACCTCTAATATTGGAATTCCATGACCTCGCTCACATGGAATGACTAACCTCTCTTATGCCATGAACCTTCTCCAAGACATATTCCTGGGTTTAATAAGACTATAATCCAAAATAATCCCAATACATATATCTTATAAAATTTCCAAAAAATTATGTTTGGAGGATTTTAATTAGCATGAATCCCGTTGATCATTAATTCCCTTGATAAAATAAGGATCTGGGTAATCATACCATATAGGTGGAACCCTTAGGGGAAATACATTCATATATTCCCACGATAATTTGGATCTTTATAGGAATGAAACCAAATAAATTTCTCCCATCTCGATGTCATATTACAGCTTTCTCCCCTGATCTAAACTGGAAAGGGTATCCGCCAAGAGTAGGCCCCTAGTCTATCATACTTGATGGAACCCTCCTCCCACCTCCATATTCCTTACAATGACCAATCCTAGAAACATGAAGGAAGATAAGAGGATATTTTATCTCTCTATACATGAGAACCAAAAAGTTCATTTTGATGATTTCATTAATCTTGAATTATCAACGAGCTAAAGAGATAGGAAGATCATTGGGTAGCCTTAATGAGTAACCCCCATTCAAACCTAGTGTCACACTTCCTTGTAATATTCCTAGTATAAAAAATATATCTTTTTTCTCATAAGGAGTATGATTCATGTGATATTAGATATATGGGTCGATAATAGTATCACTATTGTTCCTCCATAGGCCTCCTTCCATGGTGTAAGCCCAATAAACCATATTCAATTATTAAAGTACTATAATCCAACCAAACAATGGGGGCTTTGATAGGATATGTAGGATGAATCCTTATGGTTTGAAACCAACATTATATGCCTCATATTATCACCATCCATCATCCTAACTTTTATGTGTCCATCAGCTTTACGAAATCTCATACCATCTCCCACAGAGCCAATTTTTTTACCAAATCAATAACCATATTATTCATCTGTGTATCCTTGTTTTCATAAACCTTGCTCAATTCTCTATTATTGTACCTTTCAGGAAACATATTTCAATGAAACATGACATTAAACTTTGTAAACTACATCTTAATTGAATGAAATTAAACATCCCTATAATTTTCATACCACATATTATTAAACTACATGGTTTAGTCTTGTCACATGACCTTAAAAAATTCCATTTGAACCACATGGGATTTGAGTCTTGTATTGATATGAAACATACTATACCTCTAAGAGGTTCAAAACCAACATTATCAATCTTCAATAAATCTAAAATATGATCATGTTTCCTACAAAACACCCCTCAAAAAATTCATATTTATAATAAAATCAAACTCCACAATTTAAGGGTCATATTAACACTAGGTCTCATCATGTTATTCTCATCGTTCCATGTTTTTAGTAAAACCTGTCATCATAGAGACATATCTCTTATGATACTAACTCATATTTGTTGGTTTATATTGAATTAATGTTAAACCAAAAAGTTATATGTGTACATAATACCCACTCCAACCATTTCTAAGAGTCTTTAATCACGTTTCCATAATTTATGATGTCAAATTTCATAGACCAGTCTTTTCATATGGCGTTAAAAATGTACAATGTTCCCTATTAAGAGGAATTTAACTCCATTGTTTTTTATTCCTTTATCAAGGATACAATAGAATCCCCTTCATAGTCTCAATCCTAATAACAAAAAAAATCCATCAAATTCCAAGATGGTGATAGTCTCTAGAGTATCTAAATGTGTGGATTTAAAACATAGTGACCTATAGACCAAATTTTCTATGTAATAATAAAAAAATATGGAGAAAATGTGATATATATAGATGGTGTCATCGATAGAAAACATCTGATACATATAGAAGATCACATAAATGGAATACATATGATCTGTGTTTCCATTCACAATAGTATATTCAAATAACTTATTCATAGGGTTAGGGAAACTAGTTCTATACTGGGATTTGTGAAAGATTAATGAACATGTATAAAATCAATCAACGAGTCCTAGAGTAGAAGATAATTCTCCAAGTAGTTTGTTATGAGCTTGACCTCCCATCCTCCCAACCAGTGTGATTTCCTTATCAACATTGGTAGGAAGCCCCAATGACCTTTTTTTGGACATATGGTATGTAGCTTTTAAAGGATATGGAAGCTATTGGGTTCATCTAGTTTCTTTAATATACCTCATTATAAATCATTCATGATAGGAGTAGTGTTCTGATGAAAATATTGGGTACCTACAAATATCCCCTCTAGCCAAGCATTCTTCCACACTATTTTGGGATGGAAAATTAATGGTAATAGTTACATAATTTCCCATAAAATATCAAGATAAAAATTTTATTGAATTTTTTTCAAGGATTATGATGCTAAAAATATAAAGTGTTTTAATTAGGAAACACAAGTTCACAACCTAACATTTTATTTTGTAGAGCTAAGAAGTTTAAATATTGTCAAGGTGTTCAATATTAGGAATATGATTCTTAAATATCAACATTATTAAAAAATTCTTTTCTTGTAGATGTTAATCACTAAAGAGTTTAGTGGTAATGTTTTATTAGGTGGCCACATAGTGATTTTATAGGAATTGCATTAGATATAATCATTTAACAAAACCCCATAAAATGTATAAATCATAAGGCTAATATGGTAGTCAATCAAATTTGACATGATAAATATGTTCTTATGTAGGGTTTTGAAAATATTCTTAAAAGGATTAATAATATAAAATGTATTATATAAAATGTAATCTTCACTTTATCATTATTTTATATTTATTGGATATATGTATATATAGATATAAATTTTGTGAATTTTATTGATAATAGACATATCAAGGGATGACTCTGAGTTATCCCTAAATGATAATCATCAAGGATTATTACAAGATATGATAAGATCTTAGTATTATCATTAGTATTACTATTTTATGGAGATACATAATATTCTAATGGGGCATAGAAAGTGTTTATGTTTGATGTATGGTCGAGTAAGTAAGCCACATGGATTTCCATACTCTATTTAATTTGAATATCAAGAGTTTATATATGATATTGTGATTCCCCATTACCTATGGTTGGTGAGATACATATACTCAATACCTCCATAATTTGATACCATTATTTTACAAGCCTTGATGTGTATCTAATCACGGGGTGGCTAGGTATGTTGTTGATCATGTTATCAGTTGGATTTTAACCAAGTTGGTATTTTTACATTCATATATTGAGTATGGAATATATTCCTTTTATTGAAAAAGAATGGAGACTGTGTAGTTTAACCTAGATAGTATATATGATGTGCTTATCAATTTGTATTAAGATAATGTGATGTGATCATCTATAAAGGTGAATGGAATTTAATGTATCTATTTACTTGGTAAGTCTATAATTGTAGAATCAATAACATATGAGTTGGATATATGGGATTTAAATACACCATATCCCATGTTTAATCAATTTCTTGGGAAAAGGGAACATATGAGCACAACTATATTTTTGGACAGTTGCACACTCTAGAGCGGAAGAGTATTAGAGACCACTATTTGGCAATTGCTAAAGGGTGTATTAGATACTTCCAAATGGAAGATGCTAAAACTGTAAGAAAAATCAGTTGGATTTTTCCCGCGTTCCTCTATTCTTCTTCAGTAGACCTATGAAACAAATTCTCATTGCCCCTTATCCACCCCCGTTGCCCCCACCCGTACCCTTGTCACCCACGATTGCACCGCAGCAACCTTCAGTAGCCCTTTAGTCTCCCCCCAATATCCCCCCACCACATACCAACTTTCCCTAACCTACCTGGAGCCTCCCAGGCTATTGTTCATCTTCAATTTTTTCTGAAGGAAGCATGTGGAAAACCTCCCACATCCTTATTGTGTCACTCGCTTCCCCCACTACATCCAGGACTGATGATTGCAAGTTTTTGGGGTGGATATTTAGTGTCCCCCATACAGCGGACTCTAAAGGCTTTAGCGAGAAGCCAAAAGCGTCCACCATTTGGCAAATTCTAGGCAGACAATAAAGGGATTTATTGGTGGATTTTAGAGGTCCCTAAATAACTTATTTCTAGTAGTGAAGAATTCATTCTATCATGTTTTTCAACCACTAAACATAGGTAGATAGATTCTTGAATTCGATGGAGATTATGTTATTTCCCTTTATAACTTGATAATCATTAATGATTTTCTATATCCCATTAACAACATACATTTATGGATATGATGATTTATAAATTATTTCACTGCTAAAAATGTTCATTGTGTAACACTTTTTGGTTTGATTAATTTCTATTGAGTTTACTCAGAATGATTCTTTACTAGTGTTTCATAGTTAATATGAAAGAGTTATGGTTAATGTATTTACATTTCATATCCTAGCTTTAATACTAATGTTTATGTTATGTTTCAAAGTTTTCATATGAGGAATGTAGTAGACTTAGTAAGTGACGGGTAGATCCCTCTATAGCTCCTCGATGAATCGGTAGGTCTCTTGAGAAAAAATAGTGTCTTGGCACAAGTCCTTGACAAAAATATTATTTGTAGTCTTGGCACGAGGCATTGACTATGTGGTAATGATGTCCGACGTTAAGCATTCCCCCATTATGAAATTAATTATTACATGTGATTATTTGACTAGTAGAATATCCATGTGCATGTTTATATGGTAATGATTGATTTATTTTTTTAATATTATGTTCTTTTTTATGTTTAAAAAGGTTGTTGTTTTTATCACACATCTTTCTTTAAAAGTTTATAGCTTCCACAAAATTATTTACCCATACTGGGCATCTGATCTCACCGTATTATTATGTTTTATTTTCCTAGGATTCCAAGAAGTGTATTATGATTGATATGAATGGTTAAGATAAAGGGAATAATGGAATTCTCAAAGTACTATCTATGATGTGTTTTATCTTTGAAATTGTAATTTAAAGTTAATGTATGCAATCTATTTTCCAAGACTGCTAAGTGGATCGGTCCTTCGGGACATGATTCCTTGTAATCATGCTAATGTATTACAATAATGCATCGGATCTGGGTAACTAGGGTCTGGGAATTACTGTTGGTATTAGAGGAAGTTTAGAAACAACCTTGGACATAGATTTAATTAAACTCTGATTAGAGAACATTACCCTAAGATAGACTTCGAGGATTAGTATAGAAGAACATACTAGAATTTTTTTATTGTAGAGATTTTTTGAATTTTCAAATCAATACATCCATTTCTGGATACGAGAAAGTTGAGATGGCTCTAGCACAAATGTACCCGGGGGTAAAACTAGAAAAAACCGCTTTGAGCTAGACTCGAATGGGAACTGGTGCATGACAACGGTCCTTACTGCACTCTTGGTTACGACACCCCTAGGGGATATGCTTATGATGATTCTTGTTTTCTTTATAAAACACTATGAAGGGTTCATGAGTATATACGTCATCAAAGAAAGCATTTTTCTGATTATAGATTTTATCCATAAACTATTCAATTTCTGTTAGGTATTTTACATGTTTGGAATTATGAATTGTGATTCATAAACTAACCTAGTGTATGTAAATGTTTAGAAATGACACCCAGTAGAAGGAATGAGAACTCCAACAATACGTATGATCCAAAGAGTATGAAGGTTCATATCATTCATGGAATTAAGCCAACATTTAGAAGGTAAATGGTATCCCATGTATTCTCTACATATGAAGAAATAATATCATGTGTTAGTAAGATAAGTAAATAATTCTCTGAGTCTTATGGCTTTTAAGGGAAGCAAGTGAAGAAAATAATGGTAGATAGAAATATGGATAAAGGGAAGAGGGGAAAGAATGATTTTCACATATCTGATAAATGTGGAAATAATCACCTTGGTAAATGCTTGAATGGAATAAGAGTTTGTTATAAGTGTGGAGAAAAAGGACACCACGTATGTGATTGCAAGGGTAAGAAAAAGTTTTCAAATGTAAAATACTTCATCTTCAAGGTGTTGAGACACTACGCGAATCAATTTCACAGTCATAAGAGTATACCGCAAATGATTTTTTGGATAATAATCAAGTTATGATACTACCTCAGATGAATTGGAATGACTAGTGTTTTTATGTTGGTATTATAGAATTATTTAATTTGAGTGTTGTATCAACAATGTACTGGTTATATGAATTGTGGATATAAATAAGGATTGTACTGCAGTACTATTTTATTAAGGATTTGAGATTATATGGTTCTAAGAAAAGTGACCTAATAGTGAGCTACACTTTCTAGAAAATACATTGTTAAAGGAAATGTAATCCTTAATATGGTCTTGATAATGAGGTAGTGATTCTGGAATAAGAGATGGTTGATTTGGATATATTATATTGGATATTCTTGACTCCCTTGAAACTAATTAATGATTTGTATATTCCATCACTGTTGGAGTTTACATCATTTCTAGATAGAAAGTGTATATCGAGTATTCTATATGGAATAAGGGAGAATGAATGTAATCAATAAGGTTTTATGGTAATTGTAGATGTTTCATTTTTTAAGAGAATACATGATGAAGGCATCCACATGTTATTAATTGGAGAAAAAGGATCTTCATTGTGTTTAACTTCCTTATAAATTTTTGACTGAGAGTTTGGATAGAAGTATTTAGGATAAATCTAGAGGTTGGAATGGATTATGATTAAAATTGGATATAATTGTTATGGTTTTTTTTATTGTCATAAAAGGACAACCTAGAGGTCGGGCGAAAACCAGTCGCATCCGGAAAGGCCCTAAGATATGAACCGACAACCAAAGGGCGACAAGGGTGCATCACCTACCACTGGCCTACGTGATTTCCTCAATTGTATAATGTAGTTTCTTTTTTAAAAGGATTGATATGTGAATTATAAATTCATTATTTTTGGAACCCTATATGATAAGGGGAAGTAGAATATGTTTTGAAATCTTTTGGAGTGAAAGATGAGTTTGTGGTAGGAATTAGTTAAAATATGCAACTCTACATGTCAACTATATATATATATATATTCCCACATATTCTATGACTAAATAAATTCTTAAACATTAGATAAGGTACTTCATCTCAATATCCTTTCATTGAGGCATCCATTGATTTCTAAATGACTTTCTTTTATACGGTGTATAAAACCCTTTGACTTTTCATATCAAGGGAAATCTTTTCGACGAAGCATTCTACTAAACAACAAAAAAGGAATGTTTTTTAACATAAGTGTTGTCAACGACCTTTCTGCAGCCACATGTTTTATTTGATTTGTGGCTCCCTTAACAAGCCAAAATGTTTTTTTAAAAGAAAATATATACCATATACGCTTTTAATGTATTTTGGTATTGAAAATGGATTTGAAAATGGATTTTTTTATATCAATATATTTAAATGATATATTTTTATTGATTACCTCAATAAATCCTAATAAATATATACGTTTTACTTTAATTATGGTTCTCCAATTACCACCAATGTTCTCATAATTGAGATAATAATTTGGTGGTAACTTTTTCATTTCCCTTTCTCTCTTATTAAAACAAAATTTTATTATCCCAATTTCCGATGTGGGTTTTCCACAAAGGTATTTATCTATTTTTAACCATTTATTTTCGAATAACAATTTCAAATTGTGAGGATTAAATATATTGAATGAGGGGATAATTTAACACCCAAGATTTCATAGTATGTTATTTCCTCAAGGCAATTCAATAACATTCATTACATAAAAAACTGAGTTCAATCGCACCACTACTTACCAAAATAGCCATTCAAAAGAGGTTATGAATAGTATTAACTGAATTTTGAAATTTATATTATTCTTATAATTTTAGAATCCATATTATGAGGTTCGTAGACATAATTTTAAGAACAAAGTCATTTTTTCAGACAAAAGATGTATTTTTCAAAAAATGCAATTTTACCACCTTTTAATGGAAAACCCTTTTTAAATCCAATATTTGAAACTTCTATACATTAAATTTGACAAAATAAACTTCTTCTTTATAATTGGGAAAAAAAAATTAGTTTTGATAAATGTTTGGTGTTTTTCTGATAACATTCAGATTTGGGTGAATAGTGAAAAATACTATACTTTAACTTAATACTAATTTTTTAATCAAAATAATTTATAATGCTCAACTATACATATTAATGGTTTGGAAGTATAATTAGATTATATTTTTACCTTATAATCCAATGTAGGTCATTGTAAGTGATTTCATTTTGAAATTGGACATAAATAAGTGTCAATCTTTTGATAGTTATTATTTCATAAAAAATATACTTTTTGGTTTTGACAACGGGAATTAATTTTAAATTAATAAATGAAACTTATACGTTTTTAATTTGATAAAATATAATTAATTTTTGAATTCAGAATATCAAAATTAGTTTAGGGTGAAATTTTGGTATTTTTTTGAAAACTTTTCATTTTTAATGAATAACGAAAAAACCCTGAGTTATTGGTAAAAACCGAATTTTTATTTAAATAATTATTTATTTTATTTATATTTATTATTGATAAAAATTAATAAATAATACCTATATATGTTCAATATAATTCATTGAAGTCATTTTATAATAAGTTTAGATATATAAAAAGTTTATTGAACTTTTTATCGCCTTTTACACACCTCTTATGAGAATTTGAAAATTTACATAAAACATAATTTTTCCACTTATGTGACTTGAATTTAAAAAATCATAGAGACACGGTTGATATCAGTAGGTAAAATTTGGTTCAACAAGATGAAAATTATTTTTGGCAAATAGTAACTTTTTACATTTATTTAACATGGTTAAAAGTAAATTGGGTAATTAATAATAAATATGATATTATTATTGCCCTAACACATGTCTTAATTCTATTGGATAAGTTTAATTCTTCCCAAAACAATTTTAGGAATAAAATATGATCCTTTAGGTCCACATGGAATAGATTAGGACATTTGTTTTTATTTAATTCAAAGAAGAGTTAAAAGTGATAATTTCAAAGTTTAATAACTAAACCATTTTTAATATAGGGTTAAACATAAGATACATTCGACAATAAATATTTATTAGAAATATAGAAAGATTTTATACATAATGGTATTTTATTTGTATTTTTTAGAAATTAAATAATTTAATTTATTTATGACAAAATGATGATGTAGTAATTACCCAATTAGTGAAATATTAATATAATTGATATTATAAATATCCAAATAAATTTAATTTGAGAATTTTTATGAATTAAAATTATTTTATAGGTTAATATGACATGTTAGGGTTGGTTAGATTAATTTTTTTTTCTAATTAATATTTCTGTTATGAATTTAGAAAAAACAAAATACCAAATAGTGTCAAAATTAACACAAAAGAGTTTTTAAAAAAATATTATATTATTAATTTATATTCTATTCTTAAAAATGTAAGGTTCAGGCACAAAAAAAAATTATATAATGATATTTTTATCATTAGTGAACCACTTGGGGTTTAATTTTAAGTATATAGTTTGTTTATTAACCATATAATATAAAAATACAAGAAGACACAGTAAAAGTTAAACTTTTTAACTAAGAGTTAAATCTAAAAGATATGGTTCAAATAGTAACCTAAACATGTCTAAAACCTATTGGTTGAAATTTTTTCGACCCATACCCACCTTATCCTCTAAATAATTCCTTTTGGAGCCATTAGAAACCGAAAATAATTTTATTATAAAATAATATTTCAAACCATTCCTTAAGTGACCCTCACCTCTCTTTTAAAAAAAACTTCCACTTATCTTAATTTCACACCTTCAAAGCCATTTGTATCAGCCAATCCCTGACCAATTATCCACCCAACTATCCTCCCTTAATCCTTGACTCCTTCCATTGGTCATAAATCAAACCAAATAATCCCTTTTGATCAAATCAAAAGGAAGAACCCAAAGAAGAGGTAATGATCTCGCCACCCTCTTTCAAGTTATTTTCTTCTTCCACTTACTCTTTATTTGTTATTACCATACCAAAATAATAACTCCAGTACCTTATATATATAATTTGATGTTATTATAAATATTTAACAACCATATTCATTATTCTATCCATCATATGAATGATAATGTCACCATGCGTGTGTACGTACGGCTTACCGCCTCCACGTCGTGGTGTAATTTGTTATTCAACACTATGTTATTTGGATGGATATAATGATGAGTAATATGTATATAAATAATAAAAATAACATTCAAATTTCATGAAAAATTAATATACCATCCAATTCCACACCGTTAAAGAAATGATATTGTCGCTCGTGCGTACGTACGGATTACCGTCTCCACGGTGCGATGAGATCCATTTCCACGTTCACCATTAAACAATGAATATAAAAAATATATTTTTAATTAGTATTTAATATATGATATAATAATTATACTAGATAGATACATATATATATGAATATATTTATTTACATGTATCTCAATCACTTACTTCCGTTCAATATGACATTAAAATAGAAACTGTGTTTATGCGTACGTATGGCCTACCATCTCCATAAACGGTGTTTCCATTTAATAAATCTATCAATTATAAATTTTATATTCTGAATATATATGATATATAAATCATGTTTTATATTCTGGAAGTATGAAAATCATGACCTAATTGATACAATCAAGAACAACAAGTTAAAACACGTACGATAAAGAAAGTGATTATTACCCAAAATGTTACTTTAACAAGGAAATTATTATAAAATGGGGAGTATGAAGTCATAAATGAGTCATATATGATATCATAAATATTAATATGGTTATGGTATAATTTAATAACATACCATGGTCATTATACAAAAGGTTAAACATACCCTCGACCAAAGGAGAGTGCAAGGTAAGGGTTAATTCCTCAATTTCACTATTATCCAGGATTGTTTATGCGTAAGTATTTATTGGGCATTTTAATCATCCATGTCCATTTTTCAGAAATATGATTTCAAAATGAATAATTTAAGGTTTTGTGATAGATAATTGTAGAGACACAAAGCATAACGTACATGGACATTACATTACTTTTGCGGAATACTTATTACATAACAAAAACACACACAAGGACCGTAATAGTTTAGTGTCTTTGGAAACTCAGAACGTAATATTCTAATCATGGTGAAAGATCTTCAAAATCTCCCATAAAGGTCTTCCCATTTTTTCTTACCTAAAACATTTATTTATATCCTGGGGAAACAAAAACATAAAAGGGTGATCTCAAATGCTCAGAAAAGGTAAACAAAAGAAAAATCAATCACATCATATTCATAAGAACATAACATTTTCGAAATATTAACCTCCAAAAGAGATCATAATATTATAACATGGGATAAATCATAGTAGTGAAATGTAATCCCAATAATCATAACATAAACCATGAAACTTTGTGGAATACATGCATAATCATAGAGAATCATTTCTTATTAGTCAAGACTCATTTCCAAGACTATCTTAGTGGACAAAGTCCATTTCTGAACCAAGGTCACTCCTCGTTTCAGTCCTATTTTACTGAACCGGTATAACCTACCGTTTCAGCCATGTCTATATAATGAGATATTAAATCTTTAACCAATGCATTGGAGGGATATATAGGTCCCACCCATCTCATAATGATACCATTCTTATGTGTGCCACAAATTCATAAATCATACATCATTACATAACCCATGTAATAAAAATGGGATTCTTAAACAACATGACATCATAAAACAATTCATATAAGATAAATTAATTCATAAAAATAATTCCATCACAACATAATTAAATCAATGTAATAATAGGGATAGGAATAGAACCCTATATTATCTTAGATGGAAAATAATTTTGATAAAACACTTTAACTCCATTCTTGTGGAAAATATCCTTTCTACTTCAAAAACATTTTCCTTTCTTAACATGTCATACAATTTTAAACAAAAATAGGTTGATTAAAAATAAACTTGAAAACTTGTAAATTATGCTTCTTGGAAATAATTTTTTAAAAATCCATTCATGCCGTATAAGTTAAAAAAACATTCTTCTCGTACTTTTGTTGGAAAAGTCAAAAAGCTCGTATGAAAAACGAAAAAAGATTCCTTTCATATCTTTTACTATAAACTCACCGAAGGGTAAAATTGGATTTAAAAAATTGTAGGTGGATGGAAAAAATATTACATATCGAGGGAACATGGATGTGGATGATAAAATACACCCCAGTAAATACTTACGTATAAGTAATCTCAGATAAAAATGAGATTGGAAAAGTTGTCCCTTACCTTAGGTCTGATTTGCTTCGTAAGTGTCCGAACCTCCTGTATAATGATTTAAATAATGACATTAACTTATTCCATAATCATACTCATTGTTATGATGTCATATATGGTTCACTTATGACTTTATATTACCCATTATTTTTGTAAATTCCATGTTAAAGAGCGTTTTGGGTAAAATTGTTTCATTTATCGTCTGTGTTTTGACTTGTAATTATTCATATGATTACTTAATTCATGATTAATTAATTCCAGAATATAAAACATGATTTATATATAATATATATTCATAATATACATATATATAATAAATCAGTAAATGGAAAGAAATACACCGCTCATGGAGATGGTAGGTCGTACGTACGCATGAACGCTGTTTTCGTTTCCTTATTGAATTTAATGGAATTAAGTAGATGACATACATATATATGCACATAAATCCAGTATTATTATGTAATATATTTCATGATTACTTATTATATATACTTTATAATCATTCATGAATGGTTAACATGGAGAATGAATCTCATCGCGTCGTGGAGACGGTAGTCCGTACGTACGCACGAGCGATGATATCGTTCTCATGATCGTGGGACTGTATTGGAGTGTATTTATACTATTTAAGAATCAATATCACATTTAAATAATCATATATAGTTATTATTTACACCATTATACCCATCCAAGTAAGGTGGTGGTGGAAAATAAATTACACCACGGCGTGGAGGCGGTATTCCGTACGTACGCACACGCGGTGATTTTGTTTTCCGTAGGATGGATAGATGGTGAAATAGGGTTGTTTAATACTTATAATAACATATCAGTATATGAGTGATACTGATGGTATTACTTAATAATGAAACATCTAAAGACGATGAAGTGGAAGAAGAAATAAAGATGAAAGAATCGGTAACGGACATTACCTCTTCTTTGAAGTTCTTCTTTGGGATCTCCTTTTAGGGAACTAAAATTGGTCTTTGAGGAAGACCAGAACCTCTAGGATGTTTCTAGGGAAGTTTAGGGAAGAAATTGGCAGGGTTTGGCCGATCATGAAGGCTCAAAGTGGTGTGAGGAAGAGAGGGAGGAGGTTCCCTTTTATAAGGGAGGAGAGGGGCTCCTTTGGAAAACTAAAAATATTATTTTATTATAAAGTCATATTCGGTTTTAAATAGCTCCAAATTGATTTATTTAGAATCTAATGTGGTGATGGATCGAAATACTCTAATCCAATAGAATTTAGACAAGTTTAGGTTCCTATTTTAACCTTATCATTTAGATTTAGCATTAAGTTAAATAATTTTACTTTTATCGTGTCTTCTTGTGTTCTTACACTATAAGGTTAATAAACTTAATATAACAAGCCAAAAGAACCCCAAGTTGTTTATTATTAATATATATAACCTTATCTAAGTCATTGGGCCGAACCATAGATTTTTAGGAATAAAATAACAATTAATAATATAATATTTGTTTTAAAAACTTTTTAATGTCAATTTTGACACTACTTGGTATTTGATTTTTGTGAAAATCATAACAGAAGGATTAGTTCGAAAAAAGTTATTAAATCAATACTAACATGTAATATTAACCTATAAAATTAGTTTAATTCATAAAAAGTCTCAAATTACATTTATTTGGGTATTTATAACATTAATTATGTCAATATTTCATTCATAAGATAATTACTACATCATCGTTATGTCATAAATAAATTATATTATTTAATGTCTAAAAATTATAAATAAAATAAAATTATGTAGGAAATTTTATTAGCTTTCTAATGAATATTTACAATATAATTTATCTTATGTATAACCCTATATTAAAAATGATTTAGTAAATAAACTTTGATTTTAACTTGTTTAACTCTTCTTTGAATTAAATAATAATAATTGTCCTAATCTAATCCAAGTGGGCCTAAATCATCATATTTTATTCCTAAGGTTGTTTTCGGTCGAATTAAACTTATCCAATAGAATTAGGACATGTGTTAGGGTAATAATAATTTCATTTTTACCCTTACTTATCCTATTTACTTTTAACCGTGTTAAAAAAAGTAAAAAGTTACTATTCACCAAAAATTATTTTCGTCTCATTGAACCACATTTTACTTACTGACATCAAACGTGTCTCTCGGATTTTTTAAATTCCACTCACAAAAGCTGTAAAATTAAGTTTTATGAAAAATTCATTTTTTTTAACTACCACTTAGTGGTTTCACTATTCATCAAAAAATGAAAGTTTCCAGAAAAATACCAAAAATTAGGCCTAATCTATATTTGATATTATGAACTCAAAAATGATGTCTATTTTACCAAATTCAAAACATATTAGTTGAATTAATTAATTTAAAAATTAATTCCCGTCGTCAAAACAAATAGTGTGTTCTTAAGAGATAATAACTATCAAAAGATTGACACTTGTTTATGTCTGGTTTAAATGTGAAATTACATTCAATGAACAACATTGTATTAAATTGTAAAAATATATTCTAAATATACTTTAAAACCACTCAAATTAATAATTTATTACTATTAATTATTTCGATTAAAAAGGTTGTTTTTAATTAAAAGTTAGTAATTTTCACTATTCATTAGAAAATGAAAGTTATCCGAAAAGTACCAAAATTTCACCTTAGGCTAAATTTGATACTCCGAATCCAAAAATGAAGTCCATTTTGAGATATAAAATTTACAAAATTTAAAAAAGTGGTTATTATTATTCATAATGGCTAGTTTTAATAATATTTTAATAGCATATCGTTGTTTAGTGAAACTCGGTATTGCGTACTACACACGCTATCGAGGAAGGTCGTGATTGCGTGTAATGCAAGGCAAGTCAAGGATGTGTGTTGTGCAAGATCATTTTGGTGTAGCGTACAACACAAGACATTAATGAAATTAAAAAGAATATTTTTCATAAAATCTCGGGGTGTTACATTCTACCCCCCTTAAAATGAATTTCGCCCTCAAAATTTGTCGGGGTTATAAATGGTTTACTACTCGAAAGTTTCTTTAATAGAAACCCACATCGTAAAAAGGAATACCAAAAAATCTTTAAAAAAAGTATGAAACGTAACGGTTACCCAAATAAACTAATCACTGGGTTTCCACATAGGTGAAAATATGGATATTGAAGAGAAATCTAATCATCATGTTCTGATGGAGAGTGGTAGAGAACATGGATATAGAAAATCCAGCAATCACAAAGCAATAAATTTATGATGATCTAGGGTACCATCTGATTCATCGGATATAAGGGCACTAGGACAACATTTTTTTTGGTTTTCAAGATCATTTCTCTAAAGTTGAAGATTTTGAATTAGAATAAATACTTACTTTATTTTGGTACAATCTCACTGTTGTTAGTGCTTTGAACAATTTCCACTTCATCCCTTAAAGAAATGAAGTTGAATTTGTTATTCGTGATGTGTTAATAGATCTTGTGATAGAATGATGGGTTATTCCATCTCTTTCAAACAAAAGGTTAGCAAAAGTTATAAGTCCATCTTATGGTTAGATTAATCGTATATGGTTCCAAAAAAGAACTTATACTTCATATATCATACTGCTTAATAAAATAAAACTAGTTTCTACTAACCAGGGACTTCCGGTAGGCCAGTGGTAGGCGATAAAGGCCAGTCGCACTTCGGTTGTGGGTTCGATTCCCACAGCCTTGTCTGATGCGATGGGTTGTCGCCAGTCCTGCAGGATGTCCTTTTTCTAAAACTACATTACTATAACATCACATAAATAATATCAAAATTTCTATCCTTAAACAATACTAAATTATGTCCAACATAATCCATTCCAATCATTAGGCTTATCTAAAATACTTCTGTCCAAGATCATAATATAAAGAAAATGATTACTTGAAATGTCATCAACCAAGCATGTGAATACCATCATTTATCCCCCATATATCTTGTTGGTCACATTCCGATCACGTGAATACCTTAATCATGTATTCTCTTGAAAAATGAATAACCATTAAACCTTAGTGAAAAAATGAATGATGTCAAAAGTTAACTCTTTACTCATACCAAAATCCAAAAATTCTATATACTCAATCCATTACATAACCTTCTCCTTATATCAGTCATGAGCTCATGAATACTATCAAACATTTAATTTTCTCCTTATCCCTTCATTATGCGCATATCATCTATATTCCAAAAATATTTGAATAACCTTTAATGGATACTTGGTACCATTAATCATACACTTTCAAAACTCAAGGAAAGACAACAGTGTAATAATCCTTATATGTCTCATTATTCCATAGTTCCATGAGATTACTTATACAACATTACACTTGATAAACATGTAATCATTCCACTACCTTCTTAAACCATTGATCGAGCTTCAACAATTCTTTCAACTCACATATCATTTGTAGTCTCTTCATCATCATCAACATAAATACTACTCATATGTCCGTACTAATTCTCTTCATGAGAATTTCCCTTAGGGCATTGGTTGTCATAATGCCAGTACATTCCACATTTAAAACATTTAACCATTGTTGATGTAGTAGCAATACCATTATCCTCATCCCTAGTGTTAACTGAACCTTTTCCTTTTCACTTACTGGTTTTGTGTCCTTCTTTTCCACACCCAAAGCATCTTCCAGTTCCTTTGAAACATTCTCCTTGATGCCTCTTCCCACAAGATTTACATAAGGGAAATTGAACTTTCTTTCCTCTATGATCATCATGAAACTCTATCTTTCTCTTATTAGCCGAGTCAGGAAACTTACCAAATTTGAGTTTATTAATAATATTATGAGATTGCTGATTCAGCATAATAATGATGGTTGGACTTCCAAATCCCATTTCATTTGGTTTCTCATGAAGAATATCATTCCATTGTCCATAATATCCTCCATTATCGTGAATCATCTTATTTCCAGCCATTTTCTGAAACCCAAAAAGAATATTGTTAGAGGAAAAACTCATAATTAAAGGGGGAGTAACTTCAATATCTAAAATCTTAGGTTAAATTATAAGATCTTTACCATATTTCTAGGACTATATCCTATACGTATACTTATCCTTAGGGGCATCCCTATACATATCTTAGAAATATCTCTAGGGATCTCACTAACATTTTCGCATCCTAGTTTCCAAAGGTTGACTAAACCTTTCCTATGATACCAACTGTAGAGACCTAAAGCATGACTTACATGGAAATTACATTACTTTTGCGGAATACTTATTACATAACAAAAACACACACACAAGGACCGTAATAGTTTAGTGTCTTTGGAAACTCGGAATGTAATCTTCTAATCATGGTGAAAGATCTTCAACATCTCCCATAAGGATCTTCCATTTTTTTCTTACCTAAAACCATTATTTATATCCTGGTGAAACGAAAACATAAAAGGGTTTGCTCAAATTCTCAGTAAGTGTAAACAAAAGAAAAATTAATCACATCATATTCAAAAGAACATAACATTTCAGAAATCTTAACCTGCAAAAGAGATTACAATATCATAACATGGGATAAATCATAATAGTGAAATATAATCCCAATAATCATAACATAAAACATGAAACTTTTTGTCATACATGCATAATCATATAGAATAATTTCTTATTAGTCAAGACTCATTGCCAAGACTATCCTAGTGGACAAAGTCCATTTCTGAACCGAGTTCACTCCTCGTTTCAGTCCTGTTTTACTGAACCGGTATAACCTACCATTCCAGCCATGTCTATCTCATGAGATATAAAATCTTTACCCAATGCATTGGAGGGAGATATAGGTCCCACACATCTCATAATGATACCATTCTTATGTGTCCCACAAATTCATAAATCATACATCATTGCATAACCAATGTAATAAAAATGGGATTCTTAAACAACATGACATCATAAAACAATTCATATAAGATAAAGGAATTCATAAAAATAATTCCATAACAAAATAATTAAGTCAATGTAATAATATGGATAGAAACAGAACCCTATATTATCTTAGATGGAAAATAATTTTGATAAAACACTTGAACTCCATTCTTGAGTAAAATATCTTTTCTACTTCAAAAACATTTTCATTTCATAACATGTCATACAATTTTAAACTAAAAGTAGTCGATTAAAAATAATCTTCAAAACTTGTAAAGTAAGCTTCTTGGAAATAATGTTTTAAAAATCCATTCATGCCGTATAAGTTAAAAAAAACACTCTTCTCGTACTTTTGTCGAAAAAGTCAAAAAGTACCTCGTACGAAAAATGAAAAAAAGATTCATTTCATATCTTTTACTAAAAACTCACCGAAGGGAAAAATTGGATTTAAACAATTTTAGGTGGATGGAAATAATATTACATATCGAGGGAACATGGATGTGGATGATAAAATACACCCCAGTAAATACTTACGTATAAGCAATCTCAGATAAAAATGAGATTGGAAAAGTTATCCCTTACCTTAGGTCCGATTTTCTTCTTAAGTGTCTGAAGCTCCTATATAATGATATAAATAATGTCATTTACTTATTCTAGAATAATAATCATTGTTATGATATCATATATGGTTCAAATATGACTTTATATTACCCGTTCTTTTGTAAATTCCATGTTAAAGAGCGTTTTGGGTAAAATTGTTTCATTTATCGTCCGTGTTTTGACTTGTAATTATTCATAGGATTACTTAGATCATGATTACTTAATTCCAGAATATAAAACATTATTTATATATAATATATATTCATAATATACATATATATAATAAATTAGTAAATGGAAAGAAATACACCGTTTATGGAGACGGTAGGCCGTACGTACACATGAACGTCGTTTTCGTTTCCATATTGAGTTGAATGGAATTAAGTAGATGACATACATATATATACACATAAATCCAGTATTATTATGTAATATATATCATGATTACTTATTATGTATACTTCATAATCATTCATGAATGGTTAACGTGGAGAATGAATCTCATCGCGTCGTGGAGACGGCAGTCCGTACGTACGCACGAGTGATTATATCGTTCTCATGATCGTGGGACTGTATTGGAGTGTATGTATACTATTTCAGAATCAATATAACATTAAAATAATCATATATAGTTATTATTTACACCATTATACCCATCCAAGTAAGGTGGTGGTGGAAAATAGATTACACCACGGCGTGGAGACGGTATTCTGTACGTACGCACGCGCGGTGATTTAGTTTTCCGTAGGATGGATAGATGGTGAAATAGGGTTGTTTCATAATTATAATAACATATCCGTATATGAGTGATACTTATGTTATTAATTCATAATGAAACATCTAATTATGATGATGTGGAAGAAGAAATAAAGAAGAAAGAATCGCTAACAGACATTACCTCTTTTTTGAAGTGCTTCTTTGAGATCTCCTTTTAAGGGACAAAAATTGGTCTTTGAGGAAGACCAGAACCTCTAGGATGTTTCTAGGGAAGTGGAGAGAATAAATTTTCAGGGTTTGGCCGAGAATGAAGGCTCAAAGTGGTGTGAGGAATAGAGGGAGGAGGTTCCCTTTTATAAGGGAGGAGAGGGGCTCCTTTGGAAAACTAAATATATTATTTTATTATAAAGTCATATTCGGTTTTAAATATCTTCAAATTGATTTATTTAGAAGATAATGTGGGGATGGATCTGAATACTCTCATAAAATAGAATTTAGACAAGTTTAGGTTCCTATTTAAACCTTATCATTTAGATTTAACATTAAGTTAAATAATTTTACTTTTACCGCGTCTTCTTGTGTTCTTACACTATAAGGTTAATAAACATACTATAACAAGCCAAACGAACCCCATGTTGTTTGTTATTAATATATATAAATTTATCTCAGTCATTTTGCTGAACCTTATATTTTTAAGAATAAACGAACAATTAATAATATAATATTTGTTTTGAAAACTATTTTATGTCAATTTTGACACTATTTGGTAATTGATTTTGGTGAAAATCATAATAGAATGATTAGTTCTAAAAATGTTAATTAAATCAATACTAACATGTCATATTAACCTATAAAATTAGTTTAATTCATAAAAAGTCTCAAATTACATTTATTTGGGTATTTATAACATCAATTATGTCAATATTTCATTAATAAGATAATTACTGCATCATCATTGTGTCATAAATAAATTAAATTATTTAATGTCTAAAAATTAAAAATAAAATAAAATTATATAGGAAATCATATTATATTTCTAATTAATATTTAAAATCTAATTTATCTTATGTATAACCCTATATTAAATTTTTTTAGTAAATAAACATTGATTTTAACTCTTTTAACTCTTCTTTGAATTAAATAATAATAAATGTCCTAATCTAATCCAAGTGGGCCTAAATGGTCATATTTTATTCATAAGGTTCTTTTTGGTCGAATTACACTTATCCAATAGAATTAGGATATGTGTTAGGGTAATAATAATATCATTTTTACCCTTACTTATCCTATTTACTTTTAACCGTGGTAAAAAAAGTAAAAAGTTACTATTCACCAAAAATTATTTTCATCTCATTGAATCACATTTTAATTACTGACATCAACTATGTCTCTCGGATTTTTGAAATTCCACTCACAGAAGCGGTAAAATTATGTTTTATGAAAAATTCATTTTTTTAACTACCGCTTAGTGGTTTCACTATTCATCAAAAAATGAAAGTTTCCAGAAAAATACCAAAAATTAGGCCTAATATATATTTGATATTAAGAACTCAAAAATGATGTCTACTTTACCAAATTAAAAACATATTAGTTGCATTAATTAATTTAAAAATTAATTCCTGTCGTCAAAACAAATAGCGTGTTCTTAAGAGATAATAACTATCAAAAGATTGACACTTGTTTATTTCTGGTTTAATTGTGAAATTACATCCAATGAACAACATTGTATTAAATTGTAAAAATATATTATAAATATACTTTAATACCACTCAAATTAGTAATTTATCACTATTAATTATTTCGATTAAAAGGGTTTTTTAAATTAAAATTTAGTAATTTTCACTATTCATCAGAAAATGAAAGTTATCCGAAAAGTACCAAAATTTCACCTTAGGATAAATTCGATACTCCGAATCGAAAAATGAAGTCCATTTTGAGATATAAAATTTACACAATTTAAAAAAGATGTTATTACTATTCATAACGGCTACTTTTAATAATATTATAATAGCATATCGTTGTTTAGTGAAACTCGGTATTGCATACTACACATGCTATCGAGGAAGGTCGTGATTGAGTGTAATGAAAGGCAAGTCAAGGATGTGTGTTGTGAAAGCTCCTTTTTGTGTAGCATACAACACAAGACATTAATGAAATTAAAAAGAATATTTTTCATAAAATCTCTGGGTGTTACAGTAATCTTTATCAAGATCAGAATTTGAAATGTTTTAATGATTTGTCTTTCTAAATCGTTTTAATTAATGTCCATGTTTTCAAAATGGTTTTAAGTATTTATTTGTATGGGAATGAATTTTTTGAAATAATAATTATTTTCAAAAGTTTCAAAGTGGTATGGGACACTTTGATTCAAAAATATCTTTTAAATGAAATCCATTATAAATGCGTTACATTTAAATGATTTCATAAAAAATAATATTTTTCTCAATGGTTTTTAATGATAATTTTAAACTATGTCAAAATACTTTTTTGGATATTATTCTTGATTGAGGTTGATTTATTATATATAAAATCTTCAATATTCTGTTGAATGATCTATGGTAAGATTTTCTGTTAATATTCTATTTTTATACCATTCATGGTTTATGGTTAATGTATTTACATCTCGTATGCTAGTTTTAATATGAATGTTTATGTTATGTTTCATCATTTTCATATGAGGAATGCAGTGGACTTAGTAAGTGATGGGTGGATCCCGATATAGCTCCTCGATGCATTAGTAGGTCTCATGAGACAAACTAGTGTCTTGGAATAGGTCCTGGAAAAAACTTTTATTTTCAATCTTGGTATGAGTCCTTGACTATGTGGTAATGATGTGCGATGTTAGGAATTCCCCCATTATGAAATCAGTTATTACTTGTGATTATTCGACTAGTAGAATATCCATGTTCATGTTTATATGGTAATGTTTGATTTATTTTTTTCTTATTATGTTCATGTTTGTGTTTAAAAAGGAATTTGTTTTTATCACACCTCTTTCTTTAAAAGTTTATAGCTTCCACTAAATTATTTACTCTTACTGGGCATATGAGCTCACCCCTTTCTTATTTTTTATTTTCCTAGGATTTTAGGAAGTGTATTATGATTGATATAAACGTTTAAGCTAATGGGAATAATGTAATTATAAAAGAACTATATATGCTATGTTTTATGTTAGAAATTGTAATGTAAATTTAATGTATGTAATCTATTTTCCAAGACTGCTAAATTGATCGGTCCTTCAAGACATGATTCCTTTTAATCATGCCAATGTAATAAAATAATGTACCGACTCTTTCTAACTAGGGTCGGGGAGTTAAAACACTATTGTCACCAAATAGTAGGAGGTAATGGACTATACTTGGCGAACTAAAGAGGTGGAGATGGCATTCATTCTAGTTTTAGATCGATAGTCATAGTTTATTCTTTACTAAAAATTTTACCTTTTATCGACGATGTTAATTTATATTTTTATTTTTATCACAAAATGGTATATTCTAGGTATTTCACTACTATCCTAAACTCTTAGAATCCACAATAATACTTTAAATTAATAAGTACTAATTGTAATTCATTTTTTATATTTCTTCTATAGATCAACATTAAATATTCCTTTGAATATGAATAGTTAAAGAACATATAAAACATTTCCATATGGAAATGAAGTATTTAGCCCTCTTTTATCACTATTTTATATTTTTTTGGTCAAGGATTCCCGTCTTCTTTATAATCAATATGAATTGGTAAAATAAATTTCATTAGATATTTTCCTAATTGTAAATGGACCCAACCTCTAAATTATTGTACCAAAAAATACATTCAATTCCTATAATTCTTTCACAATTAATCTATGCATTACTACCTATTGTTATGCTTATACCCACAATATTTTTCCACATTGATACATGAAGTGCATTATTTTGTTTTTCTAAATATCATATTCTATTGAAAGTGAGGAATGTAGTATTTGTGGAGTTGGTTGAAGGAGTCAAAAACATCCACTTTGGGTATTTCTCACGGTCTTCACTGACGCAAGTCGAACATCCATAGATTCTATTTTGAGTAGAAACAGATTTAATATATTTAAAAATCTATTATAGTGCTACCACCCAATTTCATATTTGAGTAAGGGTATTTGGTAGAGACATATAATATTGGTTAGTCTGCACTTGTGGATAATAAATGTCTTGAGTTATTCTAGGAAAACTTTTATGAATTAGAATAGGTTACACCCCTATATAAAAAATTAAAAATATTCAATTGGTAAATGATTTCTGTAGATTGGTTGATTTGATCTCAGGTTATTGTCATGGACAGAATTTTCCTTAATTTATCGATAAATCGCCTCTGGAGGAAGAGATTCATCAAAGGTAGGCATAACAGTTTCATCTTAAGAGATATAATCATAGGGTAGATTTCCTCCAGGCTATTCATGAATTCAATTTCCTCAACAATTATAAAATGTATTCATATTGGGTAATCCGTTCCATGACATATATATAATAATATTATTTAGGTGGTTGGTGGGATGTTGTTGTAGACATCATCTTCCCCCTTTCCTTAGTATAGTCCCGTTGAGTGGGCGATAATCTGACATTCTATAGAGATCCCAATTCATAATTTTGAATTTGATATCGTGAAATGACACCTTATTCTCACACATATGTTCAAAATATATTCTAAATATATTCCACTTAATTGTGTACCTCTAGATTATTATTTTTCTTCTCATTATATTCATGGTTTATATCAAAAATATTTACCAATGTGAACTGTGAGGAGGGAATCAAATCATAATAAACATAGGATTGTTAATGGGCCTTTCCATTTTATGAGTATCCTCAGAGGGGTATATTAAAACATTCCTTATATTTTTTTTCTTTCAAGAAGATTTATAGGAATTTAAAACCCCTTTAAGGATGAAATTTCCTCCCTTGGAAATCATGTTGAGATTAAAGGCTTAAATATTACATTCTTAGAGGAGGGAAAATAAAAAGTTCTTCTATCCCAATGGGTTGGTGAGGACCTCTCCTCTACTATGTTAATGGTTGTTTCTTGATGCATATTTGATGGTTGAAGGGGTGGTCGTAGAGGTAAACCATTTTATCTAACCCAGTGGGTTGTGGATGTACCTATATTTGAACTAAATCTATTGATTCATCTCTCTTCTCCTTTCAGACTCATATTCTATCATGGTATTGGTGAAAAATACATTCTATCTACTCTAGATAAGAGGTTACATCTGTCAAAAGTGGTTTAACTCTCATGGAATTTTCTTTTCATAAATTTGATATATTCTTTACCTTTATAACAGTAGGCTACATATGTTTGTTAATTAATTAATCCCAATATGTTCATATTTTTTGTGCTCCAATTATAATGATATTTTTTAAAACTAGACAAATAGAATATCTTGATCAAAAATATGAGAGTTTAATTGAGACAATGAAATTTCAAGATATCTTTCCTGACACCTTATTTAATTTTATGTTGTTTGAAATTCATAGCTATATATTCACCCCGCCCCTGGTATGTATATAATAAGAGGGTTTATGGGTTATTTTTTAGAGAAACATTAAAACATTGAGGCATGCTCAATAGATTCAAATTCACTTATTTTCATATTTAGAATTATGAGCCATAAAAAGGATGTATGGATCAATATAGAAACAATTCTCATATAACACATTGAGGGTATTAGTGTATTCCTTAGAGTGTGGGTTAATATATTTTAGGATATGAAATATCACATATATGCTACAGTAAAGATGATACAAGAATTTCTATTTCATTGCCTTCGGAATTCCATAGCAAGGAGTGGAAATGATCCATTACATATAGTATTTTTCCTTCATACAATTCACTCTACATGATACTAATGTTTTCATAATATATTGTGAGATGTATTTCAAACTTATTTGACCATAGAAGTAGTTTTCTCAAAATTTTATCCAGATAAATGAAATTATTTTGAATATTTGTTTACTATATCCATGTTTTCTCAACCTGAGGGAGGTAATGATAATGATTGTTTACTTGATTTTCTTATTCACTAAGTTGAAACACTTGTGGTTATTAGTGTTTCACCTAATGTTATAGGTTTATTATTTTCTTATGCCTCTCGGTATAAGGAAATCAAAAGAAAATTATGACACGGGAAGGACATTCAATTTTAGGAGATGTAATATCTTGAGGAATACATTTGTAATTATCACAATGGGGAGGGTCTCTAAGGTTGTTTTTCTTGGATTCAATATCATAAGGAAGACCACCATTTTGGATATTTGATTGTTCACTATGGGGATGACCTTCATAATAAATGGTTTCGTTTGATATTTTACAATTAAACTTAGAAATTGAATCATAAAAAACACCATATCTAAGAATACCATCCCTATGAAAATGAAACCCTAGAAATCTATAAAAGAAAAAAATATATATGTACCTTAAACCATGGTTCTATTATACCATATTCAAACTTCATGCTTGATGAAGATCAATCAAGGGGTATCCTAAATACGTCTATCATCCATTGTGTATCAACATAACAAAAGAAACAATCGATGTATGAGTGGGGTTCCTCTTCTCACCATAGTGTCCTAGAACCTCATAGTGTAAAGGAGGAATATGAAAAAAAATATTTTTGACATATAGAGATTTTGGAAATAAAGAATCTTGAAGTCCATATAAAAACTATTTCCTTTGAACTCCTTTTTATAAACAATAAGGGATTCTCCCCATGTCCATGAATTTATTCATGAATTATAAAACATGAATAAATGGTATCAAATAGTCATTCATTCGTCACATGAATACATTCCCCATGTATTTATTTGTAAGAAATGGATTACATAAGGATACCTAATGGGTGTTATTCAAATGATTAACCAATAAACATTCCAAAGCCTTTGTATATGACTATCATACATGTAAATGATCATGATATCCCATATATCATAGTAAATGATATTCCCTAGATGTATATGTGTCATATCATATGTCATGCTAATAACATAGAAAAAAATATAATCTACACAGATCATATGTTTCAGGGTTTGGGGAATATCCTTAATAATCTCACACTTTAACTAAATCATCATAGACATTTTCAATTCATCTTATATTGTATCATATAAACTAACTTGGGTGACCATATCCAAAAATCCATTTGGATATCTTCCAAAACACATTGGAAATATATCATCAATATCATCATAGATTACATCGTATGTAATATATTATGAATACCACATGAAAAACACTTTTGGATAAACTATAAAACACTATTGAAATAGCTCTCGGTGTTAACAAATCCCAATTCATCTAATGAAAATGTTTGATCCCACAAAAATTTATTACGCTGAAAAAAAATATGAATATATAGGCCAAACAATCTATGAAAATAGTGGCCTTTTGCAAATAATAAATGTCACCCAAGTTATTAAGGGATCTGGAATGATCATTCTGAAAAACATGTATCTTTATGCCACTGTACACCTGTTGAATTTCATGTTAATGTGCACCCTCAAACATTCCACTTTTCCAAGAAACCAAGTTACCATGGGATGTGGAGTATGTAAATCCCATATAGAAATTTCATAGGATCTCGACTCTCTGTATATAGACTATCCATGTTGATGAATACATAATCTAGTGTTCACCTTTATAGATGAGAACATCATATGTACCTCCACAAAATATATTATCACATTATATGTACTACTTAGGTGTGTCCAAACATGTCACAAACCATCCTAATTAGGTCCCATTCCACAACTACCCCAAGCGTACCTCTAATAGAACTAAGGATGGTGATTAGAGCCAAGTAAGCATATCACACACATGAGAGGACCTATCCTAAAGTACCTCTTCAGAAACACACAAATTATAGACTATACAATACTGAAATGTAAAACAATTGATAAACTGCGAATTTATACATATAAATCCCACTATAATAGTATGACAACATGTATAAGAAAGAAAAAGGTACGAATACAATCCCACCACAAAGAAACAAAAAACAAGTCCAACATGAAATTTTATAAGGGGATTTCCATCAAGGTAACCACCAAAACACACCTCAGTCAGTCTGGATCACTAAACTCCACCTAGTACTAGTCCCTTTAGGAATCTTTCAAAGGTTCTATCATATTCATAAGACATGACACAAGCGAGAAAATCCATTATTGGGGTGAGTAGAATAATACAATATAGGAAACCCTGAAAAGACTAAGAATATAGAAATAAGAATAAAAGTCATACCAATACAGGTATATCTCTACAAAACAAATAATAATAATACCTGTATATACTCAAAATATATTCAAAATATCAAGGTAAGGTCACAACCCTAAGGTTAGTTAAGGGATCCTTCTCGAAGGTTCTACATAGCATTTATCCAGGAGAACAGAGTCCATGAGTTAGATAGAACAGATTATAGAAACCCTCTCTTTTCACACATATACATTACATAACTTTTGTGAAATACTTAAAACATTATACAAATAGACACCCAAAGACCATACTAGTCTAGAGCTTTTGGAAACCTAGAAACATAAACACTGATACATAGGTGAAAAAAATTATATCCTAATAGGTTCCTCTTCACTATCAACCTTATTAGAAAAATCAAACATAATACATTTATTTATAACCTATGGAAGGAAACATAAGAATGGGTGTGATAAAATTTTTAGAAAGGATAAACAAGGGTAATATGTAAGAATAATCATGATAATAAGGTTATGAAAACATGATCATGAAAATAAAATATCATACCCTACATATCAAAGATCATATACATAAATCATGGCATAAATCATGGATTTTCATAAGACATGAATAATAAAGAAGTAAGGATAATAATAAATGAAATAATAACATAGGAATAAAATATAAAATTATGGAAAACACATAATCATATAATAATAATTTCTAAAATATTCAAGGAATTGATGCCAAAGCCATCATGGTGGACTAAGTCCTTTACCGTTCCAGGTCTCTAACCCATTCTGGCCCTTTATTACTGAACTGAATTAACTCCTTGTTCCATCCCTATATTACTGAACACAGTTTACTCCTCATTCCAGTATTGTATTACTAAACCTAGTTCATTTCCCATTCTAACCTGATAATACTAAGCTAAGTTCATTTCTTATTCTAACCATGTCTATATCATGAGATATAAATTATTATGTAATGCATTGTTGGGAGATGTAGGTCTCACCCATCTCTTAGTGAAATAATATATACATGTTCCATAAAATCATTAACATTCATATATTAACCCGTGAAATTAAATGGGTATCATAAAAATATAACCATATCATAACCTGTGGAAAAAGATACTATTTTCATAATCATTTTATCACAATCATAACCTATGAAAGATAAATAGACTTCATAAACATATAACCCATGAAAGGGAAATGTGTTTCATAAAGACTAGTACATTAAGAATAATCTATTCATAAAAATAATATGAATGGATCCTTTAGATCATTTCATTGAAGGGAATGAGTAACATCAATAGATATAATTTTAAAAGGAAAATCATTTTTTAAATATCATTCAAAAACATTTCTTGAGTATAACATCCTTTCTTCTTTGAAAAATTATTTTTATTATATAAAACCATTTGAAATTAAATTTCTTATAAAATACCTTTAAAACTTTTAAAGAATACTTGAATTCATTTGGAAAATCTTTTTCCTTGAAAACTTATAAAATAAGCTTAAAATATTATAAATACCTTTTTATTTGAAAAAACATTGACAACTTATAAATAAATCATGGATATTTTGAAAACATTATACTCGAAAACATATTAAGGATGATTGAAAATGTTTTTGAACACATTTCTTTGAAGATACCTTTAAAACATATAAATAATTATTAAAAACACATTAGAAACAATTTTCCATGAAAACGTATAAAAGAAGATTTAATAAATCTTGAAAACAATATTACTTGAAAATTAAATTTAAAAACAATTTATTAAATATTAAATTTATTAAAATTCAAATAAATATTCAAATAAAGGAAAGTAGGCAAATTTATACATGTACTACTTGATAAAAATAACATTCATTTTGCATTGTGAAAAGGATGGAAAAAAATCCTTGTTCGGAAAGAGACAAAAATATTAATTTCAAGAGATTGGTAAAAGAAAAAAAGGGGAAAAATGTATTTCAAATATTAAAGAATAATTTTACATTATTCTTGGAACCCTTTTTAGAAAACATTGATTTTTTATTGAAGAGATGATAAAGTCGAGCTTTCTTAAAAATACCTTCATAACTATTTTATGTAACAAAAAATAGAATTATGGTACCAATACATGAATATATCATTAATGACCATATAATAATCACATACATGAATATTCTTGAGATATGGGTTATAATATTTCATCAAGGGATGTTTAAACATAAACAATCATGAAAAGCGATGGTATTGTTTCAATAATCTCCAATCACTTAGTAACTTGGGATCATACTCTCCTTGTAATAAAATGAAATTATGGGAAGATTATAATATCATGAAAATATTTACATTAATTAAATATCAGATAAAATATAATTATATACACCTTAAAATGAATTTTGGTGCATAACAAAACATGAGTCTCGAAGAAGTAAAATTGAGAAAAAACTTGTTTACCAATTTCGTAACTTTTGCAAATTAAACCATATGAAATAAAGGTCATAGAATGGATATGTAAATACATATAAATTTATCTATAATAATAATTTACTACATCCTTGGTTAGTATACAAAATTCAAAAATGGAATGGGGGGTGAATAAAGTGTGTATCCCATGGAAATAAAAAGTGAGATGAAATACCCTTACATCGTTTCTTGAATATCATCGTACTAATTCAAACCTCCTGTATAATAAATATAAATTTATTATAAATCTATCATATAAAAATATTCTTAATTATAATACCATATAGTGTCTTATTATGGATGTTTGTTACCCTATTGTTAATAATTCTTTGTTAGGGTTTCACTTCGGGTAATATCTATTTTTTTGCATGTGTCTTAATTTGTTATATAGTTGGTCCTTATACATATATCATAATTTACAGAATGTGAACCATGATTTAAATATAATTTATAGTACATATATGTGTATTATAATAATCCATAAAATATATAAGTATTAAACAGAATACACTATTTATGGAGATGGTATGTCCTACGTACACCTAAACAGTATTTCTGTTTAATTGTCGTGTTGAAAGAAAGAATGTAAAAGAAATATATGTAAATATATGTGTATAAATAATTATTATTATAGATTTATTATACCATATATTTCATATATATTCACTAAACCCATTCTTAATGCATTCCATGTTGTGTATGAATGAATCACATCGCTTTGAGGAGGTGACAGACCACACTTTTTCAAACGAAATTATTGTATGTTTGCACTGAATGGAAAGTAAAAAAAGTAATGTGTTGTAAAAGGAATAAAAAATCATAAATAAATAATAAATATAACACATTACAAATATAAAAAGAGTATCCATCATAATTTACACCATGATAGGCATTAAAGGAAAAATGAACAATCATCATTTTTGTGATGCAGTAGTTTCCCGTACACATTAATAGTATGTTCATTACCCATTAGATGGAGTTTTGTGTAAGTTTAGGCGTACAAAAACTTCCTAGTATATTTAATATACTGTTTTGTTATAAAATAATGGTATAAATAGAGTGGTGTGGGTGGAGAAAGAAAACAAAATTAAGGATCTTGAGAGAAGATGTTACCTCTTGATCAGGTAACTATTTTTGGTTTGTTCCAAAAGAATTCCTTGGATTTCCTATTGACCAAGGGTATGATTATATGAGAAAGGGAGAGAAGTTATTAAGTGTATTTTTTGATATTTCGTTAACCTATGTGGTTTTAGAGGTTTTAAGAAGAGTGATAGGTGGTGGCTTTATATAGGGACGGGAAAGGACACACTTGGTATTTTAAAAAACAAGTTAGGTGTACCCACATTTTCCCTAAAAAATACATAAAACCAACAAAACTCAAAACTATAAGGTTAATGGAATAATAATTTCCATTAAATGGGTTCTAGAAAAGTTTTTAGGTGGTTTTGGGTCTTAAATTTATGTTCTATTACTTTATTAACCTAATTTGTCTCTTAAGTGTTGTAATTAATTTTAATCACATTCACTAATATTTTTTGTGAAAACAATTAACCTTATTAGAAATTATAAATTATTTTATTCCAAATATGGAATCCATTTTTCTGATTTATAATCATAGAATTGACCGAAATGAATTTAAATTTAATCCCACTGATGGGACGACATTTTTGGGTTTTTAAAGTAAAAACGTCCAAAATGATGCGATGTTTTTATACCAAAATTCAAAGTGAAATTGATTCCAATGAACAAAATTGAATTAATTGAAAACATATTATAAAATTTAAATTTTAAAAAAATTTAAAATATTATTTAACCTTATAAACAAATTTGATGAAATAATTGTTTTGAATTAAGATTCGTTATTTTTCAGTATTCATCCAAAAATGACATTTCCTAGAAAAATCCAAATACATCACCCTAATATTTTTTACCATTATGAATCAAAAATTGATTTTATTTGTATAAAATTAAATTTCTATTATTTTATAAAATTAAATTTACTATTGTTCACAAAAGGAAATAAAAAAATCTTTTTTAAGAAAATATTATTTTAAAACATATGGAGACCTTACAAAAAATTATATATTTCATTGTAATTTTTTTTTATTTATGTGAAAACAATATAAATAATATATTAATATTAGTTATTACCATTAATATTACTATATTTAACATCTAGGTTATAATTATCTCATTTAAATAATTATAACAATGAAAACATGTTTCTTAAAAACTTGGTGTTTCATATAACACACGCCAAGTCGGTGTTGCATGTAGCGCAAGCCAAGTCAAATTCATATGAATGAGATATTTAAAATAGTGAAATTAAATAAATAAAATGAAACTAGCTCATTTGAAATATATATATATATCACCAAATCATGGGGTGTTACATTCTACCCCCCTTAAAATTAATTTCTCCTCTGAAATTCATCTTGGTTATCAAATGTTTAATACTTGAAAGTTTCATTGATAGAAACTCACATAATAAAAATGAATAATAAAAAATCCCTTAAAAGGTTAATGTTTAACCACAAAGGTTACCCAAATTAACTCAAAATTAGATTCCCACATAGGAGATCATAAGTGGGAAGTGAAAACTTGGACATGGAAGAGAAATCTTACCATCAAGTTCAACGGAAAATGATTGAGAACAAGGCCAGGATAAAGTTAAAAATCACAAATCCAAAAGACTATGATGACCTAAGGGATATTTTGATTCAATATAAATTAAGGTACTAGGAAAAAAAATTTTCCTGAAGATCATTTTCCTTAAAGTTAAATAATTTTAATGAAAATATATACTTTCATGATTTCAAGACAATGTCAACCATTGTTGTTCCATGATATGATTAACCTCATTATCTAAACAGGAAGGTGAATTTTTTATTCATGATGTAATAAAAAATAATGAGACCCATGATATTCCATCCCATCACTTATCATCACCACAAAGTAGTTTGAACAGGCTCTCCAATATGCATAATTCCTCATATGGGGAGATAACACTTTAACCTTACTGACTTCATCTGAAGTTCAACATAAACTTTACATAAATGTTTAACCTTATAAACCTTTCTAAAGATGAAATTTAAAATAATTATAAATAAAGTCATGAAATCATCTTTACATTGATCCCCATATATAACAAAATACCACTTTTTGTCACATTACAAACTGGTGAATACCCTCATGGTAAATTCTTTTAGAACATGGTAATAACCTGAATTAGAAAAAATCCTTTTGGAAAACATTAATGTGTATTTATTCCATATATTATGGGATTTAATACATAAATCCATGAAGTTGTAATCTTCATCCATGATAGAATGAACTATATTTCAATATGTCCTTAATTAGTTCTAAGGTAATCAATATTGTCCAATTTACTTATTCATATCACAAATATCCTTATATAGACAAAGAAATCATAACATAAATAACATATTAAGGATTATTTTTCATTTAATCATTTTTCTCATGGATATAGATCTTCCATTATATCACTTTTCTCTTCCATCAAAACCATTCAATATGTTTTTGTAAATCCATAGTGAGAAACAATAACTGAACAATCCTTATATATTTCACCATTCATATAATATAATTCTTAAATACAAATATAAAAAAATATTATTCCACTTAATCCTTATTTCATTAACAAGGATACCTCATAATATTATAAAATACCTCTTTCCATTCACATTTCATATTTATTATCATCATCAACAACAATATAACACTTACACATACCACCTGAATGATCTTCTTCAAGAGATTTCTACATGGGAATATGATTTTCATTATGACCATTTATTACACACATAAAACACATATCCTTCAATGATATATTAGGGAGGCTAATATTATCATCCATTTCATTAATAGAACTCCTCATTTTCCCTACCAGTCACCTGATTTGTGTCATTTTTTCTACACCAAAAATGTCTACTTTTTTCTCTAAGACATTCACTTAGGTGATAATTTCCACATTCATGACATAAAGGAAACTGAATATTTTTTCCTCTATGGTCTCTGTTACCCGAACACTTAGTGAAATACTTCTTTCTCTTCCATGGTGATTCTGAGAGTTTGGTGAGGTAGACATTGTTAATTATGTTCTGTGAAAAATAATTAGGAATGGTCATAACATATTTCACTCCAGTGATCATCCCACATGAATACTCATCAGAAAATAATTTATCACGTTCAACATTAATCTAGTTCATTATGGTTCCTCCCATTAACTAAAACTAGAAGAATAGTGTGAGCATTACATATCATAGTATAAAACCACATAGTCATGAAAATAATTACTTCTAGGATGTCTGGATCATGAGACCTTCTTTAATATATGAAACCCTAGGTTTATTCTTTTTTATTCATATACAAATTATATATATATTCTTCATGATGATTCATGATGATTTTTTGAATTCCCAAACCATATCCCCAAAGAGTTTCAAACCAGGTGTGCAACTACGGTTGTTTTTTGTACTAAACTACCTTAAGTTAATCCTAGAATATCTTGTCAGAGTTATTACTATTAGTTACAATTTTTCCAGATCCACATCCACATTTAGTATCCGTAGAAGAATTTATTTCTAGAAAACCACTCACTCTATATTTTAACAAAATTCTAGGATATATTCCTATGATTTCCCTTATCCTTAGACTTATCATTAGACATATCCTTTGATTTATCACTCAGGGTTTCTCATCCTAGCTTCCAAATGTTAACTAAAACATTAGTCTGATACTGACTATAGAAACCCTCTATTTTAATACATATACATTACAGAACTTATTCAGAATACTTCAAACATTATATAAAAGACCCCAAAACAGTGTACTAACGTAGTTCATTTAAAAACATGAAAACATAAACACTGAAACATAATTGAGCTACATTATCTACCACTATCTTCCTATTGACTATCACCCTTCTTAAGAACATCAAAAATAATACCTCTCTTCATTACCTATTAATGGAAAAAATAAAGGGGTGAGATCAAATACTTAGTAAGGGTAAATAAGGGATATGTGGAAGTAGAATCCGGAGCATAAGGTTATGAAAACATGATCATAAAAATATAAGATCATACTATGTATATCATAGATCATATACAAAAAACATGAAATACATCTTGGAAGTTCATAAGGCATGAATCATAATGAAATAAATAGAATAATCCTTGAAAGAATAAAATGAGAATAAAACATGTAGTAGTGGAAAAAACTTAATAATATAATAAGGATTTCTATAGTAGTCAAGGCATTATTTCCAAGTAAATCTTGGTGGAAAAGTCCTATACTGAACCGAGATCACACCCCATTCCATCCCTATTTTTCTAAACTGAGTTTACTCCTTGTTCCATCCATTTATTACTGAACCATGTTCCCATCTCATTCCATCCCTATATCAATAAACAAAGTTCATTTCTCTTTCCATCCCTATAATACTAAACTGAGTACATTTCTCATTCTAGCCATGTCTATCTCATGAGATATAAATATTAACCCAATGCATTGGAGGTAGATATGTGTCCCGCCCTTTTTATAGTGAAATCATACATACATGTGACAAAAAATCATAAACATTAATATAATAACCTTTGAATTGAAATCAGTATCATAAACCTATAAACATATCATAACTTGTGGAAAAAGATACAAGTTTCTTAATTATTTCATCAAAAAGATGTCTTGTGGAAGAGAAATAGATTTCATATGCATATATCCCCTGAAAGAGAAACACGATTCATAAATAACATCAAATTAATGATAATATATTCTTGGAAAGAATATGAATGGAAACATAAGATTATTTCATAGAAGTTAATGAGTAACATCAATGGATTTCATCTTAGTTAGAAAATAGTTTTAAAATATATTTAAAAAGCTTTTCAGGATGAAAATATCCACTCTTCTTTGAAAATGGTTTTTTATACATAAAACCATTTCAAAATAATTTTCTTAGAAAATAAATTGAATTATTATAAATAATAATTGAAATCATTTTAAAAATATGTTTCCTTGAAAACATATAAAATAAGCTTCAAAATAGTTTAAAAAAAGTTTCTTTGAAAAAACTTTTAAAACATATATATAAATCTTCAAAATGTTTTAAAACCATTTCTTTGAAAAAACATTGACAAATTATAAATGGGGATCGAAATTTTTTTCTGAAAAAAACTCTTTAAAAATTACTTTTAAAAACATTTTCTTAAAAATTAACTAGTTAAAAAAGAAAAGGAATCTTGAAAAAAATTATGGATTGGAAATCCATACATGTCATACGAGGTAAAAAGAACATTCATTTTTCATGGTAAAAAGGATAGAAAAAAATGAATTGTTCGAAAATAGAAAATAATATTCCTTTAAATATATTGGTAAATGAAAAAAAAAACGTCGAAAATGTCTTTTATGTGTTAAAGGTTAATTGTACAATATTCTTAGAACCCTTTTTTGGAAACATGGATTTCTGATTGAAGAGAGGGTAATGTTAGGATTTCTTTAAAAACAATTATTTACAATATTTTTTACCAATGAATATAAAGATGGTACCAATAAATGAATATATTATGAATACTAAGGAGGAATAGAAATCATGAATGTTCTTGAGATATGGGTAACAATGTTTCATCAAAGGAAGCATAAATATAAACAATATTTAAGAGCGATGAGATTGTTTCAATAATATCCTATCATTTGGTAACATGGGATCATACTCTCCATGTAAGAAAAGAAAATTATGTGAAGCTTATAATATCATGAAAAGGTTTAAATATATTATATATCATATAAAATGAAATTATATACAACACAAAATATATTTAGGTTTATAACAAAACATGAGTTTCAAAGAAGGGAAATTGAGACAAAACTATTTTACTGATTTGGTAATTTTTGAAACATAAAACCCATGAAATAAAGGTCATATAATTGATATGTAAATACACAAAAATTTAACTATAATAATCATTGATTACATCCATAGAAATTATATATTCCACAGAAAAAGGAATCGGTGGTGAATAAAGCATGTATCTCGCAGAAATAAATAGTGGGGTGAAATCCCCTTACCTCATGTCGTGACTATCATTGTACTTGTTCAAACGTATTGTATAATAAATATATTTTAATTATAAATATTTAAAAACACAAATTATTACTTATAATAGAATATATTGTTTTATTTCGGCTTTATATTAACTTCTTGATAACAATTCTAAGTTACGGTTTCACTTCAGGTAATATTTGCTTTATTTTTCAAATGTGTCTTAATTTTTTATATCTTTAGTCCTTATTCATATATCATGATTTAAATATTTTAAACTATGACTTAAATATAATTTATATTCAGTATACGTGTATTATAATAATCCATATAATATATATGTATGAAACAGAATACAACATTCATGGAGTCGGTAAGTCGTACACACGCATGAACGTTATTTCCATTTAATTATTGCGTTGAAAGTCCGTAAGTAAAAGAAATATATTTATATTTATGTATATATATATATTTATTATTTTATATTTATTATATCATGTATATATCATATATATTCACTAAACTCATCCTTAATGCATTTCATGTAGCGTGTGAACAAATCACATCGCATTGAGGGTGCGATAGTCCACACTTCCTCAAAAATAATTATTGTATATTTACACCAAATGGAACATAAAAAATTATGTGTTATAAAAAGAATTAGTAATATTAAATAAATAATAAATATAATATATTACAATATAAAAATATTTTCCATCATAATTTCCACCATGAGAGGAAATAAAGGAAGAATGAAGAGTCATCATTTAGTGAGGTGGTAGTTTATCATACTCATAAACAGTATGTTCATTACCCATTATATGGAGAGTTATATAAGTGTAGGTATAAAACCAATCATTTAAAAATAATAGTATATTGATAATAATGGTGTTATAAAATCATGGAATAAATATACACTACACCAAAATTAGTGTTTAATTGTGGGTTTTTAGTAGTGGTTTATCAAACCGCCACAAATTGTTTTTAAATAATTTCACAGTGGATTATTAAAAACCACCACTAAAACTTTTATTATTTTTAAAAATCCTACATTTCTCCCCCAAACCTCCCACTCCCCCGACCCTCATGACCCCTCGATCCCCCGAGGCCTTACCCTCACTGTGCCACGTCAACGGTCCCGTGCCTCGTCGCCCCTCGCTCACTTTGAACATATCTATTATGGTTTCTAACCTATTAGATCATTAAAAAAATATATACCCACTAATCAAGGTATCTTATTATACCAATATTCTCTATCATTTTCAATTTTTTTGTATTTTCATTCATGTGAACCCCTCTATTTTGTTTCGATGTTCATTTATGTGAACCCCTCTATTTGTTTCGATGGAAATCTAGAATTACCTAAAAAATAAAAACATTAATAATTGCGAAATGTAATGAATTACATTTTTTTCAATTTGAAATGTGGTATTGTGAATGCTTAAATAACATTTATTTTTTTATGTGTTTGATTCATTTTTTGTGCTTCATGTGATCCCTATGGAGATTTTACCATTAGTGGTGGTAATTGGGCTTGAATTAGAGTGTGTTGTTCAGTGAAAAAATGGTTGGCTGGAATGAGATGTGACATTTTATAATGTGTGACATAGTTGTGTGATGATCATGGTTGTGGTGATGATGTGTGATGCATGAGAATGGAGTTGGAATGTGAGTTATGTATGTGGTTTTTTATTTTCTTGGTTGTTTTCTAGTAGTTATAGATTGATTTAAAAGTCTCATTCTAACATTTTGTGAATATCATAGATATTAAGTTTATTTGGGATGGAAATAAATGGATGATAGAATAAATTATATTGTGTATTTTAAATGTTCATTATGTTTTCCTCGAGATCGTGTTTGTTTTTTTATAATAATAAATTATAATAATATATTCTTTTGATATTAAACATGTAAAAACATTAAACTTAGGAAATGTTTATTGTTTTGATATGAAGCATGTCTATGATTATGATGTATAGAATTTTTAGTGTGTGAATATGGAAAACTTTGTGTTTCTCTATCATTAATTGATTTCATTATTATTACCTTAGGTTTCCTTATTTTAAATTTCACATGTCTTACCTTTATTTTGTTATGAATTTTATATGAAACATTTAGGATTTTTCTTATAGGTTCCATCTTGAAACTTTTCTATTATAATCCATATTAGGTCATTAGGTGTAGACCAGGTTACCCAAACACATAACCACACCTATTTTGATCAGTTCTAGTGATACATATATTTTAACAACAAGTCATTAGAGTACCATCATAGAATCGAATTTCAATATCTAGTACTAACCATAAAAAAATCACAAGGGAAGATCATCAAAATATTCAGTGCTGATCATATAAAAAATCCGTCACATATAACATGATATTTAAAAATAGAATATCAATATCAAAACTCTCTCACAATTTGAATAATTCCCCCTGGGTAGGGTCCCAAGGACACATTTTGTATCCACCAATCAACATAGAAAGTATTCTGAGGAGGGTATCTGAATTTCTATCCTCCCACAAAAGCAAAACCATATCTATATAGGGTAAGTCCCATGGGTAGTTTCATACAGATCGAGCATTATTAGAAGTGGTTCAAGTAGAGAATCTTAATATTTGACCTACTATATGAGATAAACCACACTAACATGAGGTATAAACCATAGATAAACAACCATATATAACTTAAGAAACTATATGAACATAAGAGATGTAACTCTAAACTATTATCCTTATGTCTCTATTCCCCATCCTCATATCAATCATAAACATCTACTGTATAACATCCATAATGATATCATGCCCTTATGTTGCATTTAAATCACAACATTACCCTATGATCATACCACTCATTAGGACCCTCAAGGGTTTTTCACTATCCAGATATCACTGGATTCCAATTCCCCTTCCCAACACTTCCCAAGAACCGAGTCCATATATGAATTAACCAAAATCCTCTCAGTTCCTCCAAGGATAACCCCTTTAAACTCTATTTAAGTCTTACATGACCTTTAAATAGGAATTATTTCTTATATAATGATTTCTCATAACTCTCTCAGGATCCCCACACTCAAGAGAGACTATTTCACCCAATTACAATCACCTAGTTACACTAAACACACCCAAAGAAAGTGAAAATTCTATTTTATGATCCTCCAGCAATGATACTTCACGACCAATGACTTATCATGGGCCATTAGACCCATTCCCAAATCCCAATCTTCTCGCTCAAAGAGTTTTGCGATTCTAGGTATATTTCCATATCTTATCCTATATAATTCATATGGCCCTAAACTAATTAGTATATTTCTCAAGGATAACCCCTTAGAATCCTTTCATTTAACATACTATGGTTCAAACCGTTTACAAAATAACTCATTCCACAATCCAAGACAACTTTTCTGTCCTTTATGAAATTATAGATATCACTTCCATTACGGAATATCCACTAGGAAACTCTCAAATCCCCCACCCAAGAATAAAACACTCACACCACTACGTATACACTATATAGCCAAGCTAACTATTAGGCCATAAAAGTTACTCACACCATGGGAATAGACCTTTTGGATTTTACAATTTTTATATTATACTCCATATAACAACCATTTCATCATTTATAATGGGTGTCATGTCTTCTTTTTATTCATACTCAAAAATATATCAACATGTTTCACACAACCTTCTTTGATGCTTTGTTTTAGACCTGGAAAACATTTTATGCCATTTTTGGATATTTTATAAATACAAAAAATATTTGGATGGCATTCTCAAGAGAAGTCTATACAACCGGTTGTAGTAATAAGGTCATAGAAAACATTATTTAAAATTCTTCATTATTTATCGTTGTTATGTATATTGTCTTTGATAGTATAGTTCATTTTTTATCATTTATAATTTTTTTAGTACAATTTTTTTGAATTATATGTTCTAAATTTAATTATATTTCATTAAATGATATGAATGCCAAGGAGGAAGAACTATATTGTTCCATCAACCACACTGATAAATGGAGATCCATCTGTATCCCTCCCTACATCATCTGAGACACCATATGTTTCCCCCCTGCACTATCTCTCACACCCTCCGTGAGCATTCCATCAGTAGCTTAGTTGACTCCTTCCCATTCAGCAGCCTCAGTAGTGAAGGTGTAGGGCGCCACTCCAAGATCTTTATGAGGATACAAGAGGGTTAATGTTATAGGTACAAATTTTAATATGAATAAATTCATTATACCATTTTATACTAATATTTTGTTCATAAAACATGGAAAAACTGAATTATAGAGAAAAAATTGAAAAGTTCATATGTATGGAATCAGACTGTACTAAATATAGTTGTCCCATTTGATTCCTATGGGGTCCTTACAGATGACGTCATAGGATTACTTGGCCAGATTCTAGGCCAGCTGGTTGTGGAGCTTGTTTTCCTTCTAATTATGTATGATGATTGGAGGCATATGCCTTCATCTTGGAAGAATTAATATTTTGATACAAAAATAAAGATAATTTTAATACATTATTGGGTAATTTAATTTCAGTATGATATTAAATTCTAATACTTTTTAAATGAATTTTTATGTAAAGATGTTTTTTCACTATACGGTTGTTGATGTGCTAGCACAAAAGTGAAAATTGAAAAATCCGGTGAAAAAATGGAAAGATGTAAAATAGATATTATGAGAAAATGTCATAAACACTTTGTTGAGGGACCAAAATATTTATTACAAGGTACCCAATGGGGTACCTAGAGATCAATGGAAAGTTTTTATTGATAGACATTGTGATGAGAATCACATGGTATTTAACTATATATTATTATATTAATATCATTTTATAGTTATGCATGTATATGAAAAGGATATGAAATTTCATACATTAATATTTAATTTCATTTTATTTATTTCAATATCTTTCAAGGAAGAATGCATCGAGCTAGGAGAAGAAAATCATCCCTCACACTGCGGGGTAAAAAAGTTTTCCTAGAATTTGATTGAATCTGGTAATTTTTTGTTAGTTTAAATTTTTAAAAGACAATATTATCTATTTAATATATTAAATTGTTGATTTATATTTGTTTAATATAGTCGTAGAGTTTAGGGAACAAACCACCCCAAAAAATGTTTGTTTTGATGTTCATAAAAATCTCATTGTAGTTTTGTTGATGATTCTTCCAAAGAAGTTGGGGTATGAATTAATTTTTCATTATAATAACTTATTATCAGTTTCCACTATGTTAATATATATTTCTTCTAATATGACTGATATTTTATTTATAGGTAAAAATTAAATAACTAAGGGATTCCAATCTTGCACAACCCTATTCAGTCTCCTTGGATGACCCAGTTGGTAAAGTGCTTGGGAAGGAGAATCTTGGTCAAGTGCACGAGATGGGTTTGGGACCCTTACCATATGAGGTATTTATCAGGAGATTGGGGATTGAAGGTACGTCTACTCCTGGTTTTAGTTGAGATACTTAGAGATATTATGGTTATATTAAAAACACACTTCAAGAATATGGGGCTCAGATATCCTCTTGGTAGAAAGCATTGGTTGATTTATATCAGAATACTACTGGATCTGTCCCTAGTGATATTTCATCGATGATGTGTGGTGAGAAGGTAAACCAAACAACTTCAAAAACCATTTAGTTTGTAAAAATTTATTTTTTTTATGTTTAAATACCAATATAAAATATTAATTAATTTTTAATATAATTTTCTTACAGGTGCTGGTAGCAAGAAGTAGATTTGTAGATGGAGATGGTGACAAGCAATGTTCATTATCAGAAAGTGATTAGTGGTCTTGATATATTGGAAAATATGGAAACCTAGGGGGTTTTTATGTATTGTGTATCATGTATCATATATCATGTATCATGTATCTTGTGTGGCACAGAGTATTCACCTAAAATTTCAGGACCTAACATTTTCATGATTCCCCATGTTTGATAAAGGCATTGGAATTTGATGTGGCTTGATGATTTAGTAAGTTAGTGAGTATAGAATTAGTGAATTATGATGTTTATAAACTATGAAGTAATTTATGTTCCTTATGGAAGATGGAGATATTTAATAGTTTCATTTGAGTTATGTTACAATGTGAATATTAATATTTTGGACTAAATAATATGTTATTTATTTGATTCATTTTAGTCATGTTGGAGACACAAGCCCCAAAACCATGTCATTCATGGATGGGTCCCCCAAATGTTGGGTCGACCATTTACCAAATTCAAAACATGGTAATGATCACTTATCACAAGTGTCCCTTTGAGATGTGTTCCCTAGATGGTAGGAGAGCCTATTTCGGCCATGCTCCATCACTATAGGGGAGAATAATACATAAAGGATGACGGAGAATGAAATTGGGAGTTAAACCACTATGTTCTTGATCACATTGAGTAAGACTATATATATATAAGAGATGATCATTTAATCATCCTATTATCGACTATAATATAGATAAATCGACAATAAAAATTTAATTGTAATGGTCAATTCTGAGTAGAGGTACTCCCACTAGCACAATTTCTTAATTATGCAAGACTCAACTTCCTAATGGTGCTCCCAACACATTTAATATGTTAATTTGGAGGATATTACCCCTTTTCCTCAATTTTTTTGAAATGGTTGAAATCCAATAGACCAAACATAGACTTTTCACACAATATTCTCCATTAAGAGCTCTCAGAAACCATTAGAATGCACAATTATCAACCCATCATGTGTCTGAAGTTGTTCCTCCCTGACCACATACTTCTTTTAGAAATAACTCATATTGAACTGCTTTTGGTTGATTATTTTTTGAGAACACACAACATTAATATTTTACATATTTAAAGCCATATTATGATACCTTTTATCCATGTTACCCAAATATCAATTTGATCATGTTCACCACTTCTTATAACCAACTTCTGGTGATGTCTCTTGATCTTACCAAATCTTACTCGTTTATGTCACCATTAAAAAAACATTCTTTGACATTTTTGATCCAATGAAACTTGATAATCAAAAGTTATAACAAGACTAATGCCTATACTCAATCTTCTCCCAATTATGTATTTGAAACAGTAACTAACATTCACCATAAAATACAATAGTACCCCGTTCTAGTAATCAAGAAACTAAAAAACTAAAACAACCATCCAATGACCGATCTAACACTCACATAACTGTTACCCTCCAATATTTGAAATTTGTAATCCATATCTTATATATTTATATAAATCAATCCTTGTGTAAACCTCCCATGGATTCCTTACATCCAAACAAAAAGGAATTGGTTTTAATTATTTATCTAGGTATATAGATGCTCTCCAAACATACTTAGGATGGTTTCAATATATTGGGAATCAATTAATCTAGAGTAGGAGTACACCAAGTTGCCAAACATTACCCATTCCTGGTCCCCAAATAAAAACATGTTGAATTTTTTTAAAAAAATTATATTGATAGTTCTGTTTAGATCTTCTGATACACGCTACATCAAAACATGTTAAACATGCCTTGAACTAACCCTTAATTCCACGTCTATCAATGATGTGTGAAAAGGTCCAACAATGAGTCATCCACAATAGCACACCCTAAAACCCACATTGTACTTCTATGGTATATCTCTAAAGGGTTACACCGCAAAAATTTCACATCATATTTAACATGATGCATAAATGGAAGGCTCATATCCCCATCAAAATTTGATCACTTAAGCAATAATACATCCACTCCAAACATATTCGTTTAAGATATCCCAATATTAATATATTCTGTTTTAATTAATGTATTGATCAAACAACCTTAGATCCCAATGTACAATGTTATTTCATGCATAACCAAAAAATTCCAACATTGAATCTCATAATTCATCAATGGTTGGGTAATCATCCAAACACTTTTCCATCATGTTACCATTAATTCCTAGACACGCTACTGAGTGGTAAAAATCCTGGATATCTTATTTATCTCGAGTATCAATCTATTATACAAAATTAGTTTGACATCCAACCTATGTTTTAAAAGTCATCGTCAAGTTTGAGGTCTAAAATATTGAATATACCAATTCCTTAGCTCCATGAATTCATTATGAAAATTTCCAATTGGCCCATTACATTTGTGTCCATATACATTAAAGGACATAGTTTCCATAATACTCATCATTCTTCCCACCATTGGAATTTCTTGGGAAATATTTTATTGAAATAAAAAAATTTCCATGGAACATGCTTCATCCACTTCTGAAAGTAGTTCCAAAACTTGGAAAACATGATTTTACTAATCATAAAATTGAATTGAAAAAACACCATACACTTACAAGTGTTATACTATAAGTTTTCTTGTAGATACATGTGTGATGCTCTTACCAATTCATATTTAAGAACTTCATCTATATCAAACAAAAAGTCCAAACTAAAACTAATCAATAGTTTTGTCTGAAACATTTATTTTTATAATGTTTTCCGGAGAAATGGGATAAATCATCCATATTTTTATGGCTCTGAGATAAATATTATATGTTTGTTCTATGTAGTTTGAAGTCTTACAGCTCAGGCATTCATTCTATACATTTTAAAGTCCTATATTTAGATCTATAAAACATTGTTAGATGGTTGAGATGTTATGGTTTAGATTATTATATTATATTTTCCCTATACAAGGGTTATTTATGAAACATTGTTAGATTTTTAACTACGGAAGATTTTTATATTCTTTATATTATCCTATTATATGTTCTCAGCACATGTCTTTTTTCCAAGGTACCAGTACTGGGGCTGCATAATCTACTGCATTTTTTACTTGTAAATCAACTTTTAGCGATAGTTTAAAATGTCACTAATGAAATAGACCATATTTCATGGTGGTTTTAACCACCAATATAGTTTTATATTCTCTTCTTGATGACATTTAAAACCACCACAAATTAAATGCGCGTTATTGTTTGGTGGTATTTATGGTGTCTTAGAGGCAGTTTTATTGTAATAAAATAAAACAAAATAGCTATAGTTTAAATTGTGGCTAAATATGGAATTTTTATTTCATGCGAAAAAACCTCTAAAACCACTAAAACCTCTCCTAATTATTTTTACTACATCACTTCCGAAAACCCACCTCTAAATAGAAGAAACTGTCGCGTGTTGGATGTTGACACCCAATTTAGTGGTGGTTGTATTAAATTGTCACAAAATCATATGGTGATGGTTTAGCCAACCTCCTTATTAAATAAAACATACACGATGAGTATCATTTCTTATAGTGATAGTGGAGAGGGTATAAATGAAATAAAATAAATTATCTTGATAGAATGGGTTACCTCTTAATCGGGTAACTCCTTTTGATTTGTGACAAAAGGCTTCCACGGATTGATTTATGACCAAGGGGGGGATTCTAGGAAGAAATGAGGAATTTTGGGAAGTTAATTTGGTAGATATTGGACAATACTATGTGGTTTGGTAGGTGTTAATAAGAGGGATAAGTTGAGGCTGTTTATACGATAGAGAAAGGACACACTTGGCATTTTTTGAAAATAAGTTAGGTGTGCCCACTTTTTACCTAAAAAGGTCATAAAAACCAAAAAACACAATAATTGAAGTTTAATGGATGAATGTCTATAAAATGTGTTTTGGATAGGTTTATTGGTTTTATTGGGGCTTAAATTTAAGGTTCAGTACTTTATTAACCGAAATTTCCTCATAACCGTTGTAATTAATTTTAATCACTTTCACTAATATTTTTTTGTTAAAAACATTATTGAAATTATTATAAATTATAAAATTTCCTAATTCCAAATATGGTATCAATTTTTATAAAATTTAATCTCATAAGTTTCATAAAATGAATTTAAATTTAATCCCACTAACGAGATGACACTGTGGATTTTTAAAGTAAAAACATCCAAACCTTTGCTATGTTTCTATACCCAATTTGAAAATGAAATTGATACTGGTGACCTACATTGGATTAATTTATAAACATAATATCCAATTAAATTTATAAAACCATTTTAAACTTAATTTAACTATATAGATAAATTAGACAAAAACACAGTTTTGAATTAATATCTAGTTTTTTTCATTATTCATCCAAAAATGATGTTTTTTAGCAAAATACCAAAAATTCACCCTAAGATATTTTCACAATTATGAATTCAAATATGATTCTAATTTTATGAAATTCAATTTATATTAGTTTCTAGAATTAATTTTACCATTTTTCATAAAAGGAAATAAAAAATAAGTCACTTTATGAAAATATTATTTTAAAATATATAGATACTTTAACATAAAATATATATTTCATTGTCAATATTTTTTATTTATGTGAAATAATTATTAATATTATATGAATATTATTTATTATTATTCCCATTATTATTTTTATCTTTTAGGTTATAATTATCTAATTTAAAAAATAAAAAAAATAAAATGATGTTTCGTATAAACTTGGTGTTGCGTATAATACAAACCAAGTTGGCGTTGTGTGTAGCATAAGCCAATTAGGTTCCATGTGAAAGGAATATTTGAATTAGTTTAATTAAATACATTATTGAAAACTAATTCATTGAAAAAAATATTTCACAAAATCTCGGGGTGTTATACTGATGGCATATGTCAAATATTTACAACTCATCAGGGCTCACTATAAGATATATACACTGGACGTATGAAGAGAGAAATACACTGATAAGGTCCATTACTAAGGCCATATTTTATACCAAAAACTAAATCTATAATAAACCATAATGTAGAGGATTGGTTCCAATGTAGTGTTGGTCATGATGATACCATGAAATCCATGTAGGTCAAGATGATTATAGAGGATCTCACTCTAAGCCTCATAGAAGGATTCCAACAACTCTATCTAAGAAGTTACACAAAAGGGATCATTGTCCAATATGTAGGATGTGATACCATATTAAAACTTAGAGAGTGGATCTAGGGATCATTCCATAACGAAACTTTTCCAAGATAATGATGAAAAGAGCTCTAATCCAACTTTTAAGGGGTACACATCATATACCACTAATACAAGGCATGTCCCATCAACAATGGGTTCTTACTATGTAAAATGGAAAGTTTCTATGTCTATATTTATGTATGGTTGGCCATATCCATGTATTACTAGACATGTATGTGTATATATGTTCATGTATACTCTATAATACACTTCTAGGGATAAGAGAGGGGTCAGATTCCATGTGATACTTACCTTCATATAGAAACCATGGCAATCACTATGGGGGGACCACATGAAATGTAGCTCTACAATACACATCATGTACAATGGGAATTTAAATAATCTCATATATGATACATGTTATTTCACCCGCTCCTCAAGCTATTGATATAGAAACCCACCTCACCAAAAAATGAGAATCTATAATCTGTCAGACCTTGTTTTCACCAATCACTGAGTTGCAGCCTTCAAATCTATTCTGTAAACATATGTATGCATAATCCATTGTCACCCACCAATGATATGAATAATGGTATACCAAAATCCATCTCAGATCAATATACCTTCATCATAGATCAATCATACCATCAATCTGATCTGGAATCTATAATACCAATCTATATTTCTAAGAAACATGTGCAGAACGATTGATTTATCGGTATTTTTTGAACCAGGAACTAAGGGATTTTCCCATGATGAAAAATGAAATGTGAGATAAATTCACATCCACAAACATGTGGGATATAACTCGGCCAATGTTCTTGTTGGACTCGTTTCGTTGCTGTTAGAACAATGACAAAACATATAATAGAATAGTCACCAAGAAATCCACAATTCTTGAATGAATCTAACCTATACCAAAAATACATATGATCCATGAATAAATCCATTAATCAATTTATTCATTTTCCTTATAGAAAAAAGAAAATAATAATAAATATAAATAAAATAAATTCTGAACCTTCATTTGGATCAATCACTGGTGAATAAGGATCACACATCAATATCGATGGCGATATCCACACACTCTGCTGCTCACCAATTGACGATTCGAAATCAGGAGTTTGTTCTTCTAAGAAAGATACTCTGACTCTATCTCCCCAATGATTCTCAAGAACTCTGGGGTTTAACATGAAACCCTGATATATCCTTATAACTATGTACTTATAGAATTTTATTAGTTTAGAAACTAATTAAATAAATTAATTTATTAAATTAATTTATTTTACGCATCGACCCATGACCAAGCCTCTATTTATAAGTTATTATACTTTTATAGAAAAACTATGGGAACATTAATTTAATATATATAATATATTCTAAAGATTAATTATGACCACAACAGGTTTTTAAAACTCATGCTATCTCCATGACTAGCTATGGAAGTATTCCATATAGTATATCAAAACAATCCATGAAATAAATCTTGGTCATTAAAAAACACATCTCAATCTATCACAATCAAGGATCCAAATTTCATACTCATCATAAGAGATGAAAAATCCCATATTAGTTGATCTCTAACTGATGACATGATCAACAATATTCCCAACCCCTTGTGATTATCTAAGGCATAGGGCTTGTGTAAAAAAGGTATTAATGTATGAAAATTTTCATGAAATGTGTCTCACTAACATCAATTATTGGGAACTCCATATATGACTTATGCACCACTATTATACTAAATATTAATTGTATAACACCCAATGTGGTATACTTAATAGAACATCTAGAATATAAAACCCCTTTTTTCTAATGAGTATATTTTATATATTCATAGAAGTATCCTACTAACAATAACCCTAATATTTAATCATAAACTATAGTACTCTATGATGAGAAATGGTTAGATATAACTCAATGGTATACTTTGAGTAGTCAAGTATTATTATAGGTCATGAAATGTATGTCAATATTGGAAATCAGGGAACACCTAAGAGGTTCAATATTATTCATTTATAATCCACGTGGTTGGTGTTAAAACCCCATCGACTGCACAATTTATCCCACATATATAAGTGGAAGTGTTTTTTTCTTGTCCACATTTTGTGCAAGCAGTGGTCTCGTGACAGAAATACACTAGGGTGCATGAATGGAATGAGTTATCATGGGAAGTTAAGAGTGCTAGTCATAAAATATGATTAGAATCTACATGTGGAAGCACGAGGATAAGAATTCATGGGTTTTTGGGGATTGTGGTAGCATAAGTTGTAAAATATAAATAGTGCAATGGAAAATAGTTGAACTAAGGAATACCAAAATCGGGGGAATGAGACATGAAAGAAAAAATATATAAATAAATAAATAATTTTTTTTGGTTTCATGTCATGTTTTATTGGGCCATGTTTGGGATTTCAAACCCACTTGGCCTTTAGGTCATTCATTTATTGTATATTGGTTCTTTTGGGTACTTTTTTATCCTTTTGAGGATGGATAAGGCTTACCCATTTAAGGGTACCCTAAGTGTGTATGTGTTCTAAGTTTATAGTCCCCTCAACTAAATAATGATTATATCTATATATATATGGAAATATTGTGAAAAAATAATAAAAGTATATATTTTCTTTTATATGATACATTTTATTTTATTTAAACTATATTAAGAATATATAATAAAAACCTACATAAAAACCGGTCTAATATAACAAATATAATAGAATTTTAGATCATCCTTATGTCTTTTTAACTTTATATGGTTATTCTAACTCATTAAATCTATACATAAATCTTTCCTCGTATTGATGTGACCATATGGTAAAGACCTCCCACTAAACTCTTTAATGAGTGACATCTATATTGAAAATAAAGTATGAATCATGGTGAAATTTAGGAATAAAACTCATAATATTCAACTCCTTGAACATATTCAAACTCGTTATACGCAAAAAATCAATTGATACAATGTCATAAACTTATATTATCAACTTATAACCCTTTCTATGTTTAATAACATAATTCTTCAAACCCATTCTATCAAAATTTTCCCTTGAGATCATATGGTAATTAAAAGAACTATTTATATTATAACTTACCAGCACATCCTAATCTCTTTTAGGATAAAGTGAAATTAATTTTTTTAAGGTAACTGAATGAAACAATTTAAATATATCTTTACCACCATACCTTGAAGTTATTTTTTGGATATTAAGTTAAATTCACATTTTATTTTGACTAGAATAACCCTTTAGGAAATGGTGATATTCACTTTCTCATGGTAACAAAATATAATTCATCACATTTCTCTATATCATCACTTTTTTAAAGATCATTAAGATATTAGGTGAAAATAAATTTAATTTTTGACTTGTATAATTTTTTATTTTTCAACTATGATCTTCTTCAAGTTAAAATATACTCTCATTAGGTGCATAGAAACTATATTACCTTTAGAATATCATGATAATATACAAAAACTCATCTCTGTTTTAGAACTAACATTTATTTAGTTTTTTTTGGAATATTTAATAAACAAACTATTTTTTTGCATATCAGATATGTGATTCTATGTTATGCGGGAACTTTTCTTTGAAAAAAGACTTTATAATTTAAAATATAAAATTTATGAGTGGTGATAAAACCATACCTTGAATTTTTACAAATATATGGATTAACAACTCATTCCATCATCATTTAAATGATAAAATCAAACTTTTTTTAAAAAATCTAATGAATCATAACCCACATATATTTAATTCATTATCCCCTATTGTTCATAAAAACTCTTTCTTATTGAAAAAATTCCCTTATTATATAAGAGAAATGAGATAACTATTCATATCCTTTATTTATATATATATGATCTTAAAATACTCATTTACATTCAAATAATTGATGTAAAAACACTTTAATTCTTTATTTGAATGAAGATATTATATATCAATTATTCAATTTATTTTTAACTCTTTTATACCTACAACATTTATAGTGTATACATTTGTTAATATGTAGCATTTAAAAATAAAGAAAATTTTTCAATAACATTGACACCTGGAATGAATATTCCATGGATTTTCTATAACCCAATTAGATATCATAAAAATTGCATCCTATGGAATCCTTTTTTTCTTTTTGATAACACTATGTTTCAATGATTTTAATTGGTTACTTGAAGAGACATTGTTTGAATATCCATCCAACCTCTCTTTTTCTGATTTGAACATTTTTTGACTAGTAAAATAGACATAGAACCAGATCATGGACATTATATTCCTAATTGACTTATCCTCATCACATTGAGAATATTAGGGTAAACTTTTATTAAATTAATTCAACTTGTAAGAAAACTTCCATTGATGAGATTTAAATGGATTCTATAACCTAAACATGTTTAAAAGAAACCCCTAGTCTCACCAAGTCATTGATATACCCAATCTCATTGACCAAATGAGTAAATAATAATGTTTCTCGAGACATTATAAATAAAATGACTTTATAACATTAACTGAATCACTACATGGATTTTATAATCATCCATGTATCGAGTGTTGAACAACATTAAGAATTGGTTTATTCAGAAATGAATTTCTATAACACATATAATTTTTTACTTAATAAATTTTCTTTAGTTACTAATCTCATGAGTTTGTTACAATAAGATTATCCTTTAGATTTATTAATTACAATGCCACGTTTTAAAATTATGATGTTATTCTCTATAAAAAAATCATTTATCTAATTGGTATAATGTCTTAGACACATTTATTAAGGATTTTTTTATGTTTTTATCCCATAAAAATGATAACCCATATTAAATTCATTATATCCATTAGTGGACCAATTTCATTATTTGATAAGGACTTAATCTGAGTATCACATAAATATTCCACGAATATATCTGGTAAAAACCTAATATCAATCATATCTTATATTAAAGTTATATAGACGGGTGGTCAAATCTATACACAAATCCATCATATATATAAAATCTTTGATCAATTACTGTATATCATTAAAGTTAAGGTATCCTTGCTAAATGTAACCAAAATAAAATTTTAAAAATAGGGAACTTAACTATTAGAGTCATTATATTACTTTTTTTTATTAACACAATATGATCTAGGGGAACCTGACTGATAGGGTCACTCGTACTGAATGATCGAGGTGTTGACAACAGACTGTTTGTAAGGAATCTAGCACATAATATTTTGAAAGGAATTTAATATCACTATATTATCACATGTTATTACCTTTATGTACATATGATTATAATTTTATTTATGTTTGGAAGGTTATTCCTTCCACTTAATCCATATATTCAAACCATATTTATTTTAAACACTTTATATAACCAACAGTTTGTGCTACACACCCAAGAATAGATTCCCAAAATATTTACACATTTCCAAATGCATCCTATGAAAAATTTACATGAAAATTTCATTTAAAGGTTTATAATTATAATAAAATATCAATATCCTCTTGATTAATCTTGAATCCCCATATAGGAAACCCCCACCATTCTAAAGCATGGTAGAATCCTCAAGACCAATGGTAAGTATGACCCAAATTCCCTTTTCAAGGGAAAATTTAATGAAGATAGATTCTAATTCATCATAACTTTAATAAAAAAACTATTTAAAATATATTCAATAACTAAAATCAAGATAAAAAAATTATATATAAACTAATTCCAAGGTATATGGAAACAAAATCTTTTATCATACCTTGCATGCATATCCGTAAATTCATGTTTCATAATCTCTAGAAATAATTTAAAATTTTAAAATGAAGTACAAAATATTTCATAATATTGAAATCCTATTCATCAATCAACCATGGAATAACTATCAAATAAATTGAAATTTCACATATTTAAACATAAGATAAAAATTTACGAATAATTAATAAAGAAAATATAATTATATGAACATTATAAATTAGTTATAAATTTTGTACGTTCAATAATCTTGAGTATAAAAACTTTTCATTCATTTCGTAATATGAAAACCTCCAAATTATTCCTTATTTGACATTTCTCTTCAAATATATTTTATTTCCTGAAATATAAACATTTTATATTTTTATTTCTATTATGTAAACAATTCAAATAATCTAAATATTTAATACTAAAATTATCAAATACATAATCAAATCATTCATAAAAACACCTTTTCATGTGGTCTAAATAGTATCCAAAATAAATCCATTAATTTGAAAATTTTGATTATATTATTTATGAACAATTCATAATTTAATATAAAAATAGTTTATATTTAGTCATATTTTTTGTAATATGTAAACATGTTAAAATTTTCACTCATTATTTCAATGTAAAAATTTTATGTCTAAATGATATTCTTTTAAATATAATTAAAAATATATTTTTTATATTAAGAAATAATATGATAGAATATTTATTGATAAATGTATCAATAAAGTAATTAATAAATTATAAATTCTTCATAAATAAAATATTTATTAAAAAAATTATAAATTAATTAATATCAAAAAATACCTTTTATTATAATTTTGAACTATTTTTAAATTACAGAATTAATATCACTATTTAAATAAAGAAAACTAGTTTTCTCATCATGTAATTTTTTTCAATATCCATTGGTACATGGGAATAAAAATATGTTACTGCATAAAATTCTTCTTGTGATGCATCCGTCAATTTATTATTATACCACTGGCCTATATTAGAATAAACCTAACTATCATGTCAGACTGACCCAAACAACACAGGTTTTCATTATTTTAACTCATTTACATAATTAATTATAAATTTTGGTGCCTTTTAAGGATCATGATTTATGATATAAGGACCTGTATAGGGTGAATAAGAGAACTCAGGTACAATTAATCATAAAAAAATGAATTTTTATACTATTAATTAAAATTTATTCTTATATTTCATGTTGAACATGTAAATATGATCAATATCAGTATAGGAATGAATGAGATTAAACCCAAGGTATTTTACTGGATGACTGTTGCGTATAAGAATAAGAATGTGGTTTAAGTGTTTAACTGATATTATCTATGCAGAATCTGTCACATTGAATATCATGCATAATTTAAAAAGGTTTTCATGTAAGAAAGACCCAATATATATATATATATATTATACTATAATTCCCACCCATTCTATCCATTCATATTGAACAAGACACACTGTATTGTATAAAATGATATGACTCTCTTTTTTTCACAGAAAATAAGAACTCTTCATTTTACACATGATTCACTGTTTCAAACATCCAAGAAAGGATATGATACCATTTATAGGATTATTAGGATAGCTTATCAACTAAACTATATAACATAATTATAATGAAATCCATTAATAATAATTCCACGAATATAAAAATGAAACCTTAAAAGTTTTAAATGAAGAAACTTTATGTGTACCTAACACTGTATCATTATTTCACTATCTTTAAACATCATTACTGATGGAGATAATTTGATAGGTATATCAAAGTTATCTCTCCTCCATCATTAATCAACAAGACAAATGAATCACCTGATGTTTGGATGGTATTCCTCTTCTCACCAAAACATTCTAGCACAACATAGTGATAAGGTGGGAGAAGAAAGGGGATTTGTGGGAGAGGAATATTTGAATGGAATAAATTTCTGATTTTCATAGAAAAACTATGGCCTTTATCCTCATATATATAAATAATTTTGGATTATACTCATGTCCATGCATTTATTCAATTGTTATAATGCATAAATATTTGGTATCATCTAGTTAAACACTCATTACTGGAATACATCTCCTATGTGGTTTATCTTATGAAACCAATTACTTAATGATAGATAGTTGGTGATATTAGAATGATATAAATTGGTTGTTATTTAAATGTTTAACCATTAACCATTCCACTACCTTTGTATAAAACATATTCTATGGTAGTGATTGTCATACCATATATATCAAACTAAATGTTATACCATGTATACATGCATTTCATACCATACAATATGAACATATAATACAAAATGATATGACCTACATAAATCATACATATTAGTTTTTAGTGTATATATCCAACATGTAGTTTTTTGTTAATGTTTGATCACAATATGGATGTCATTTGTATCAACCCTGACTCTAGTACAACATATCCAATTTTTAATTTGTTATATTGGTACAAGATAGAAGAGATACAATCCTAAAGGATCAAACTATTTAGTAATTTTGGGAGACTAGATACATACAAGATTTCTATATTACCCAAAAAACACAAATAATTACTTATAAAATTATTGATAACATTCTTATTCAATTTATTACATCCAAATACCTTTCAGGGATCCCTTCTCGATAGCCTAGGGAATGGAAAAGAAATAAAATGTTGATCTAAGATTCCAAGTAAGGTGTTTAATATAGGAAAAGTATTCATGGATACATAATTATTGCACAATATAAAAAATTTAATAATCCATAAAAGTTTCATATATTTAATAAGACGAACATGAAATATATTCATGGATAAAAAAATAATGTCAGAAATAATAACTGATTTCAAAATAATGAAATAAATAATGTTGGATATCTTAAAATGTAATCCAGTGAATCATGATCTTTTAATCAATGACTCATGAAAATACATAATGATCATACCAACAGGGACTCATTCCATGTTATCAAATATACCGTCAGTACCTAATGCTATGAAATCATAATTATATGGGAAAGGATACATCAAGATGTCCATTTTATTTTTTATAATGAGACCTACCTAATGAATAAAAAGCTGTAAAAGAATCCATCCATCACTTATAGAAATCCAATACATTAATCACGTATTTTAAGAACAGTAAAATTCATAATTAATATGATTTTAAAATCAATAAATAACCTAATAAATTGAGTATATAGAACATCAATATTACCATATTTAATTGAATAACATTCTGATAAAACATCCTTCAATTAACCTCATATATAATAATAATTATATAGTTTACTTAAAATTGAAATTATGATAAATATATCCATTGTATAAAGTAATATAGACATTAAATATGAATATAATATCCCATCTGCATAGAATGAGGTTTAAACAATAAAATTGTAAGGGATAAATGTAACACCCTGACCCCAGTTACCTAGTGTCGGTGCATTAATTTAATACATTGGCATGATTACAAGGAATCAAGTCCCGAAGGACCGATCAATTTACAAGTCTTGAAAAATAGATTACATGCATTAACATTGCATTACATTATAAAAAACAACAACAACATTGTCTATGTTGACCACATTCATAGACCTTATACAATCCTTGCATGTCAGTCATAATATACTTCTTCTCATCCTTGGAAGAATAAAACATAGAAAGGGGTGAGCTCAGATGCTTAGTGAGGATAAAAATATAGTAGAAACTTTCATAAATATACACAAACATTGAAGGAAATGTATAAGACTAAAACGAAAGCCTTTTAAACATAAGAATTACCATAATATGGAAAAGTTAAATCAAATAATTCCATTTACTTATTCACATGGATATTTTGGTAGTCTAATAATCACATGTAATATTAATATCCAGTTTTATAATGATGGAATGCATAATTTCAGACTTCATAACCACATAGTCAAGGCCTAGTGCCAAGAATACAAATAAGATTTTGTCAAGGCCTCAATCTAAGACACAAGTTTGTCTCATGAGACTTACTATTGCATCGAGGAGCTATAGCGGGCTCTGCCCATCACTAAGTCCAATGCATTCCTCATATGAAAATGTTTAAACATAACATAAAAATTTGTATTAAAACTATCATACGAAATGTCAATAATTTACCCATAAACCATGAATGGTATAAAAATAACACAACCACAATCAAACATATCACAAAACCATTAATACAATATGGAATATTTATATCATAATAAATAAACCTTGATCAATAATAATATCCCATAAAGGATGTGGACATAGTTGAAAATGATCAGAAAAAATATTTGAGAGAAATGTCCATTTTCATGAAATTATTTAAAATTAATATAAAGGAAGTAATTTATAATGTAGTTTTTAATATATGTGTCCCATACCACTTTTAAACTTTTGAATGGAATTAAAATTTTAAAGCATTCATGTCCATATAAATAAATTCTTAAACCCATTTTTGAAAACATATATATCAATGAGAAAGGTTTAGAAGAATAAATCTCCAAAACATTTAAAATGATGTTTTAGTAAAAAGTCCCTTAAAAAATCCCTTTGATAACTATTTTATGAAACACAGACATGGCCAAAAAAATATGTCCCAATAGATACATATGTAAAAACAAACTAGGATAATAAAGAGATTGTGAAAGTAACCCTTACCTTGCAATTTCCTTTAGTCGAGTGTACGTTTAACCTCCTGTATAATGACTATAGTATGTTATTAAATTATAATATTACCATATTAGTATTTATTATATCATACATGATTCATTTATGACTGTATACTACCCATTTCATAATTATTTCCATGTTAAATCAACATTTTGGGTAATAATCGCTTTCTTTATCGTACATGTTTTAACTTGTTATTCTTGGTCGTATCATTTAAGTCATGATTAAATACATCCACAATTTAAAACATGATTTATATATCATATATATTTATAATATAAATATTTATAATATATATATATATATGAAATGGAAGGCAACGTTTATGGAGACGGTAGGCCGTACATATGCATAAACGTTGTTTCCGTTTTCATATCGTATTGAAAGGAAGTAAGTGAATAAGATATATCTAAGTACATACACACACACACACACACGCACACACACACACACACACATATATATATATATCACCATTATCATTATTTTGTCATATATTACATACTTATTAATAATGCATAATTTTATAATCATTATTGAATGCTGAACGTGGGAATGAATTTCATCGCATCGTAGAGACGATAATCTGTATGTACACACGAGGGACAATATAATTATATTGATGATGAGATTTTATGTAATTAGATGGTATATCATATATACAGAATCATTAACATGTTATATTTATTATTTAAATCAATTATACTCATTATTATACACATCCAAATAATTAAGTGTTTGAATAACAAACTACACCACGACGTGGAGACGGTAAGTTGTACGTACACACATATGGTGACTTTGACATTTATAGGATGGATAGAATAAATAATATGGTTGTAATATATTTAAAATAACAACATAGTATGTAGGAGGAAATGGAGTTCTTATTTTTTTTATGGAAACAACAACTAAAGAGGAAGTGGAAGAAGAAAAGTACTTGAATGAGGGTGGTGAAATTATTACCTCTTCTTCGGGTGTTTCCTTTTGTTTTAATCAAAAGGGATATTTAGGTTGTCTTTATGATAAAATTAATGACTCAAGTATTATGTGAGAGATGTTGTGAGGGTATTTTTCTAGGATTTGGCTGAGATAAATGGATTTGGAGGTGTGAAAGTAAGAGAATGGGAAGTAACCTTTTATAAGACATGTGAGGGTCCCTTTAAGAAAAGCTTGATATATTATTTTTTAATAAAATCATTTTCGATTTATAATGGATAAAAAATGAATTATTTCAAGTATAAGGTGTGTATGGGTCTAATACTACTCACTCAATAGTTTTTGGACAGGTTTAGGTCACCAAATTAAACTTTTATTTTAGATTTTACCCTTAGTTAAATAGTTTAACTTTTACAATGTATTCATGTATTATTATAATAAATGGTTAATAAACATACTATAAAAATCCAAGAGAACCTCAAGTGGTTAACTAATGATATTACAATAATTATATAAGTTTTTTGGAAAACCATAGATTTTTAGGACTATTATATAATTTAATAATATAATATTTGTTTTAAAAACTCATTTATGTCAATTTTGACCCTATTTAGTATTTTGTTTTTGTGAAAGTCATAAAAACATTATTAATTCAAATAAATTAAATTTAATCTACCCTTATATGCCATATTCACTTATAAAATTCGTTTATTTCATAAAAACGTTAAAATTATATTTATTTAAATTTTTATAATTCCATTTATTTGATTCGTTCATTAATAAGGTAATTACTGCATCATCATTGTGTCATAAATAAATTTAATTATTTAATGAATAAAAATAACAAATAAAATACCATGATGTATAAAATAGTTTTATCTATTTAATGAATATTTATAGTCGATTGTATCTTATGTATAACCCTTTATTGAAAATGTTTTAGTTGTAAAACTATGAATTTAACCATTTTAAATCTTCTTTAAATAAGATAATAATAAATATCGTAATCTAATCCAAGTGGACCAAAGTGGATATTATTTTATTCCTAAGGATTGTTTTGTTCTACTTACACTTATCCAATAGAATTAAGACATTAGTTAGGGAAATTATAATATCATTTTTACCCTTAATCACCCTATTTACTTTTAAGTGTGATAAATAAGTCAAAAGTTACTATTCACCAAAAATTATTTTCATCTTATTGAACCACATTTGGCTTAGTAATTTCACCTGTGTCTCTCGGATTTTTGAAATTCAACTCACATATTTGGTGAAATTATGTTTTTTGCAAATTTGTGAATGTACCTAGAAGGTGGGTAAACGAGGTTAGAAAGTTCAAAAAAATTGTATACATATAATTTTATTATAAAATTACCCCCATTAATTAAATTAAAAATATATAGGTATTATATTTCTATTTTAACATAAAATAAACTTAAATAAATAAAATAATTATTTAAATAAAAAGTCGGTTTTAAATAATAAAACAGTGTTTTTCACTATTCATCAAAAATTGAAAGTTTTCAGAAAAATACCAAAAAAATACCCTAAGATAATTTTGATATTAATAATTCAAAAATTAATTCTATTATACAAAATTAAAAACATATAATTTTAATTTATTAATTTAAAATTAATTCTCGTCGTCAAAACCAAAATACATGTTTTTAAAAAGTTAAAAATGTAAAAAGATTGACATGTGTTTATGTCAAATTTAATTGTAAAATTACTTATATTTACCAACATTTTATTAAATGATAAAAATATAATCTAATTATAATTTAAAACCATGAGAATGAATAATTTATCACTATAAATTATTTCGATTAAAAACGTTGTTTCCAATTAAAACATAGTATTTTTCACTATTCTTCAAAATATGAAAGTTATCATAAATGTGCCCAAAATTTATCCAAACGAAATATTTATGTTCCACTTCTAAAGAAGAATTTAATTTAATTAAATTTAATATATAAATGTGTGAAATATTGGTTTTAAATAGGGTTCCCCAATAAAAGGTGGTAGAATTTCAATTTTTTTTGAAATACTTCTTTTATCGAAAAAATGTATTTTTTCATATATTATTCCTAAAAAACACACAACATTTATGTTAAAATTATATAGAGTATATAAGATTTAAAATTCAGTTAATACTATTCATAACCTCCTTTTGAACGGCTAGTTTGGTAAGTTGTGGTGCACTCAAACTCGGTGTTGTGTGTAGCGTGATCTATTAAAGTACATTAATGAGATAACGTACTATAAAATTTTGGGGTTTTACAAAAAAATAGACCATAAACTCATGATAAATGGTTTTTTATTAAAGTAATTTCCTTGGGAATATTGTACTAGAAAATGAAAGTGATCCTTTGAAAATAAATTTCTTAAAACTTTTATCAATTGGTTGTAAAATTGAAAGTATAAGTAACATCCAAAATTATTTTCCTATGTTTTAAGAATTTTTTAAAAAATAATTTTAAAATAGTTTACAATAATAAATTCATGAAGATTTACTATACATATGTAATAAAATTGGATTCTAAGATGAAAATATACATGATTGAAATGAAATAAAAATTCAAAAATTTTAAGAAAATAATATCCTTTTCATTCATAATAAAATGAAAAATATGTAAAATAATTAGAAATTGTTTTTATTTAAACAAATATGGAAACATGAAATGGAATTTTCAAAATAAATAATGGTTATTATGGTGATAAAATTTTTTTAAGCGGTAAAAGTTAAAAACATTATTTTCATACTTTTGTAAAGATATTTAAAAGTGACCTGTATAAAAACATCAAAAATATTACTATTGAAAACAATGATAAATGGTAAAAGGGATTTTGAAACTGACCTTAAAATTTTAATTTATTATATATAATTACATACTATATACAAAAAAAGAACATTGATATGGATGAAAAGTATTAAGAGATTAAAAGAAAAAATACGATCGGCTTTTCTTAAAAATACTCTTTTGATTTTGTGAGTACCAAAGAGAGGGTAAATGTAAATAATACATTAAAAACATATAAATAACTATATTATAAGAAAATATATGTTTTTTAAGAGATAAATAAAATATAACACCCTTAATTTAAATTTAAACATAAATAATCCCTAACAAAAATGAGATTGTAAAGTAAACCCTTACATTGGAATCTCGCTTGTCCAGGCCTATTCCAACCTACTATGTAATAAATTTATAGTTTTTATAATATTTACTATATCCACATTTATATATATATATATATATATATTTGGATATAATTTACTCATTTAGTCATAAATCTTTTTTGACATCAATTATTTAGGTGCCAACTGTTCTGTTTCTCATGCATGTTCTTATTCAAATTTTTTAGTCCTAGAACCTTTTTCATTGTTTCAAAAACCTAATAATATTAATCATGTCATATATATGTATATATTATAATTATACACTAACTATAAATTTATAACAATCTATGTGAGGCTGTTATGAAAATAAAATGAGTTGTTCATGGAGGTGGCAGTCTGCATATATGCATGGGTGATGTTTTCTTTTTTCAATGGATATAATGAAAGGGAGGATGAAAAAAGATTTATATTTTAATATTTTTAATTATATAAAACATCATATTTATTTATAAAATAAATATATATAACTATCCGTGTGAGGAGGTAATGGAAAACAAAATGTATTTCTTTATGGAGGTGGTAGTCCGCACATACACAAAAATGTTATTTTAATTTTTCATTGGGTGGAAAGGATTTTGAATATGATTATACCAAAAACAAAAAAAAAAATTAAATACAATAAAGATAACAATTTTATTATATTATTATGGTTTTAATATATTTTAATGAGGTGCAAGAATAAATAAACTTAAAAGAATATAGTTATGATTTTTGCCTCTTCCTTGGATATCCTTATTTGGCATACACCTTATCCATTCTTAGTTTGGTCTTTTGATGAGAACAGAAACTATTGGTCACTGATAATGGTGTTGGAAATTTATATTAGTATATATATATTTTAGATTATGTTCTCAAATAGTGTGGATAAGTGAGTGGGAGATGGGATCATTTTATAGGTGAGAAGAGTGATTGTTTTGTAAATATTCTTATCCTTAGTAATATAAAGTAATTTTCATGTAAATGTTGAGAAAATGTCTAATATTTATATGATATGATAACATATGGTATAAAAGCACTCATCCAATCATATTTATAACATTTTTAGTGATATTTTAAGAAATATCTCTTAGGTTAACCCCCATGTAAAATCTTTCATTAATTACAGTGATGAAAATATTTTATAGTGGAAACTATGAATTATGATTAATAATTAAATGAAACATCATAAATAATTCAAATAATATGATTCCAAATATGAACTCTATTTTTTTATGATATAATTACTAAAGGTTGAAAATATTAATTTTAATATAAGTATGCAAGATTCAATGAATCATTGTTATCATGACTTTGTCCACCGAGGTCTGACCAGTGACTACCCCAATCCCACCTCCAATTGGCCATAGGTAGGCGATGAATGTCGAGTAGGTGTGTCCCAAAAACTGTATGAATTGTCCTAATGTATCTATACACACACACACACTCATCTCCGAGCCCACACAATTTTGAAATGTAAAACAACTAAAACCAATTCATGCATACATATAAGATCCCACAACAGAGCACAAGAGTAATATACTAAATGCATAGAAAAGGTCCAAATACAAGACCAAAAAAATATGGAGTCCAATATACTCCGAGGGTGCGGACTAAAGTCAAATAAAAGATCTTGATAAACACCTCGGTCATTCAATCTCAAGCTATTCTTTAACAACTCCCAATCCTACTAGGACATCGTCAAAAAAGTCATCATTTACATAAGAAACAACACATGTTGGAAAAACCCATGTATGGATGATTATAATAATACTAAGTAGGAAACCCCCCAAAATACTAAACACAAATTACCACATATAGTTAACTCAATGAAAAATATAACAATCAATGTATAATAGGAATACCCATATATAATATGTAAAGACACCACCGTACAAGTTGATCATAACCAACTACCATCCACAAGATTCTACTCAAATAAATTCATATTCTAGGAGAATCCACTCTAAGAGCCAGTATTTCATCAAATAAACTCTAAGAAAATGTCTAAATCATTAGGCTTCACACAGAAAATCTCATTAGTCTAAGTATACCATGGTACACAGATAGGGGGTTATGCCTAGAACCACTTTGGGACACCAAAAACCCAATCTGAATCAATTCACTATATAGGTGATCATGTTACAATGATACAACTAACCCTACCAATATGGTCTTCTAGATGGAAGATCAAATCCTAGGTCAAGGAGGTCACACATATTTCACAAACCACACTTAGGGTGTAAATAAGATAAAGTATCTCTATCTAGTCTCATGGAGGGATGCCATGAACCCAATTTGAGACTCATCCTTTATAGGGTATCATAATCTAGTGATGTTTTTTAATACCATATTTTACCCTTTAGGGAATAAACCAAGGGAAACACTCAACCCAGAATGATCCAAAATAAGTAAATGAAGTGATACAAACACTCGTTAAGGGTTAAACGGCATGTATAAGGGGTGTAAAAAATGTCTCGCTATCCCCAAGTCATTCCATGTGGTAACACCTCACACGGTATAAACTATATGAATAGATGGTGTATAAGAAAGGTACATAGAGTATAGTGGTCACCTGGAACTTTCTAGTGTTATGATGTCCATGTACGTGTACTAGTTTCCTTTCCATGAACTGGACCATATACCCCTGGAACTGTCTATTTCCACGTAGACAGTATGTCGTTGGCCATGTACTTTTTACCTTGTCTGTTAACTTTCTGAATTAGATTATGAGCTATTATGTAGGGGTCACATTCCATATGACATGGGTTTCATTCCATGTGACATGGTTCACATTTCGTGTGATCCTTAACTTCATGCCAAAGATGTAGCTGATGTTGAGAGGTTCCTACATGGTATGTGATCCCAAAATACACGATGTGTTTCTTGGGATTTTATAAATCCATCAGCATATATTCTTTGTTATCTAGTGATTTTCTCAATACATCACCCTTACTGAAACCTATATACTAGGGTTTACCCAGTCCTTTGTAACATCAGTTGACTAAAATCTAAACTCGAATCCACATGGAAAATGCCTCATCATGCTGCTATCATTATGTGTTAAAAATTGGGAATAAAAAAACCCATAACTCTATTTCAATCCACTTACAATCTTCCACTACCTTCATCGAACCTTCATCACACCATCAATCATGAACCTCACCCATGGTATAGATTGGTTATGTGGAAGAAAAATTATGCAATAACCAAAAATTGATTATTCGTCTAACAATGAGATAAAAAATTCCAACGATGAATGTGTGTAGAACGGGGGAATAAAATAAAAATACACAATATGTGAGGAAAAAAACTTTGAATTTTTTCAATTGGAATCGATTCATTATTATAGAGGGAGATGAATGAAGAAGAAGTAATCACAAAAAACAAAAAACAATTCATTCAATTTAATTTTATCGATGATGCTCATATAAATTCTATTTGAATAAATGATCTTTATTCATTAGGGATTAATGAAATTAATGTAAAACAAAGAATCAAACACCCTTCCTGTATTTTTTATTGGTCATTAATGAACAACTATTTCATTTCCATCATTCATAAATTCCAATAACACTGTTGGTGAAACAATTCACCATCCGGTCCTGATCCATCATCGTTCTCAAATAATTCTCTCCAATGATCCCTCTCCAGGTCTCTTGGGTTTAGTGTCCAATCCCGAATAAATCCTCATAACAATTTAATTGTAGGAGAGTCGGTAATTACATCGATTAAAAATAAATTAAACCAATTTTTTAAATTTATTTTATTAATTTTGTGCCCACTATGAATTTATTACAAATAGACCATGCCAAAAACAATTATGTAGCACCTAGGGTAAAACTCGTATTCTAAACTCAATGGTGATCTCATATTTCTTATTTGGTACCCCATTTTTTATTTATTCCATTTTTTCAGGAAAACTGCATGTCTGTTCTATGTAATATATTTAATATATTTCAAACACTTATTTTGCGCACAACATTCTTCAAAAGTGCACAACTTCCCAATTCCTAGTCTTAAAAATATTTTATATAATATCCAAAAATAATATGAAGAAAATATGAGTCAATATATTCTTCCCACCTTAGTAAATTTCATACTAAAAAGAAAAAAAACAGCTCAAAAATATGAGGGTATTGGTCACACATCTTGGTCTCTCTCCCCTAACTGATATCTTGAATATTATCATGCAACCACTAGACACACAATAGGAAAATCGATTGACCATGAAGGATCCCCTCTTTTTTATCCTTGTCCTATATTAGGTACTTTGATAATATATCTCCATCCATGATTTCTAGGTCACCCAAGTTTCTAATGTGTAACAGGTTGTGCACGTACCTCCTTAGATGTAACTTAAAGAATATGTCATGTTCCCGATCTTACTACAGTAGTAGAGCTATATGGTTTTACACCTCACCAAATCTACACAATATCTAAAAAGGTCCAATGAATCATAGAGAAAACTTGCCATTTTGGAAAAATCTCTTTAATACACATCAATGGAATACCCATAAGAACCCATGGTCTCCCTCCTCTATCTCCATAGGTATCTATTTTCAGCCCTCATAGGAATTATGATATATCCATACAATCATCATTCACTCCTAGATGATATTCACCTTCTCTGTAGTGACTTAAACTAACTCTAAGACCATGAGTGATGAGTTTCTTGGATCAATCCAATAAAGTGGTGACCTATAAGGCCACCTGTAAAAATCCTCAACTGGCATCATACAAATGGTGGAATGTTATCTATTTTTTTATGAAAACTCCACCAAGGGTAGGAGGTCCTCCCAACTATGAATGAAGTCCAACATTCAATTTCACAAAATTTCTTCCAAGACCTGGATTGTCCGGTCTGTCTGGCCATCAGTCTGGGGTGAAATAGTATTATCAAGCATAATTGAGTGCCAATGGACACTTGAAAAACAATCCATAACTAATATGTAATGTGATGATCATAGTCAGAGATGAGCACTGAGAGAACTCTATGAAGTCATAATATCTCTTGTATATAAAAGTTTCCCAAGATCTATACTGAACTTTTATCTTGAATTCTTAGGAAGTGGGAAGACATGGTGAGTAAGTCTACGATCAATTAGATGGAATCAAGTCCCCAAGACATACATGCTTACCCCATCATGAATTCCATAGAATTCCCATCCCAATTCCACTCTATAACATCGAGGGTTTGAGATAAACCCACAGTATCTTGAAACTTAGGCCTCACCTGCTGAAAAATGAGGAATCAAGAGATAGAATCTGTAACTCCCATCTTTTTTCCTGGCCACCAAAACTGATGTTGGAGGTCCTAGTATATCTTTTGAACACTTGGATGTACCACCAATGGGGATGTAGGGATCTCCTACGTCACCTCATCCCATAACATCAATGGTTCCATTTTCTATACACTGAAAAGAAGAGTGCGCTCCCCACATTCATAATATCCACCAGAAGCACATTTAGTGGGTATATGAGTGTGTAAAATCTCATAGTATGTATCTTCCGGATGAGAATCTTTGACACATTGTAAAAGAGATGGTGTAATAACAATAAAATGAATATAAGAACCACCATCCTTGTCCACTATGGATTTCTACATTGAGGCTAACTAATATGGCGTGTCAGTCAACAATTGAGAACAATATCTTCTATTAAGATCATATTCTACCATATTTCCATTCCCATTATTATAGAAAATATCAAATTCATAGTCCTATAGAAATTATATCCATCACTTATATCTCAAGTAATAATATATACTTGATAGTATTTTGGTCTGAGTAAATGATAAACCGTTCTCCCATCAAGTAGTGTCACCACATATTCAGTTTGAATAATATTGTTGCTAACTCAAGATCATGGGTCACATTGTTCTACTCATGTGATCCCAGCCGATGTGAACCATAAGAAATCACCTCCAACCTATGGAATAGAAAAAATCATGGACGGTCCCTGATGCACTGTGGAACACTGCATACTCGACACCCACCTCTAGAAATCTCAAGATGGGTGTGCTCATCATCCTCTGCCTTAGCTCCTGAAAAAATGTTGGAACTTTTCTATCCTTCTTAAATAATTCCACTTCTTGGTCAAATATATCAATGGTGACTCCACTCTATAAACCCATGATAGTGACCTTATAACCTAAATAAACTCCACACCTCATTAACACTATGGGTGGCTCCCATGAAGTCACTATATCAACCTTCACTGACTCCACTACTACTCTTGCCTCTGAGATGACGTGTCCCATAAAGTAGACTTCTTGAATCCAAAATTGACACTTGGAGAGAATCTTATAAAAATAGTGCTTTTATAGTGTTTCCAGGACCATCCTCAAGTGTCTCATGTGATCCTCTGCATATGCCAAGTAAACAAGTATTTCATTTTTGAGGACCACAATAAATTGGTCTATAAAAGGAAAAAAGATATGGTTCATGAGTCCCATGAACACTGTTGAGGAATTATCCTTGCCGAATGACATCACTAAGTACTCATATTGAAAGTAGTTGCAACTAAATTACATCTTTGGTATATCCTTGTCTTGTACACGTAGTTCGTGATAGCCTAATCTGAGTTGAATATTTGAGAACTATTGTGCCCTCTCAACTAATTGAAGAGGTCATCGATCCTCAGTGGTTGATAGTTATTCATAACATTCCACTAATTTAGGAAATAGTAATCTACACATAACCTCAAGATCCTGTCCTCATTGGCGAACAAAGCTAGGGTTTCCCAGGGGGAAATGACGGATCTCACAAATACCTTATTCTACAAGTCCTCCAACTACACTATTAGCTCAAAAATCACTTCGGGCGCCACCTATTATGCCAGTGCAGATATTGAGGCCATCCTATTATGATGTTGAATGTATTATTATATCTCTTAGTGAGGAGGTAGACTTGGTATGTCCTCAAGAAATAAATCCTCATAATCTTCCACCACCACCAAAAACGGATAGCTCACAAAATCCACTACCCCAATAGTCATGATAGCCAACTAGTAAGTTGTAGGATTAACTATCCAATGACTAAGATCATCCTAATCCACCTAGGTTTCCTTTTCACCCAAAAAGGAAAACTGTGATCATTTGTATGGACACACCACATCATCTTCCTAAAATAGTAAACCTAGGAATGAATTGCATACTGTCAATCCAGAGTTAAGATAATGTCGTAAGGTATTATCCCTAATACAAAGAGATCCCACAAAAAAATATCCCCTCCAAGAATCAGATAACACTTTTGGAACAATTTCACAATCTATGAGTCACCGCCTATCATAGTATCCAACTGCAAGGGTTGGTATAAAGGCACAATCGAAGACTCTATGTTTCAAACCATATAACTGGAAAGGAAGGAATAACTGACACATATTTCTATCAATATGGAAACTAAATTAGAAAATATACAGATCATACCACATATCATCAATATAGCCTTAGGGTCATAGACCTCAGTAGACTGAAACTGGCCTTATCCCTTACCACCAACTCTGTGAGCTTATCGTGGACCACCTAGAGGTGGTGGTGGTAATATTACAAACCTTTGAACACCTCCTAATTCTCTTCAATCCCATATTCCACATCTACCACCCTACGGAGAACCCTAATCTTACCTTTGTCACTTTATTTTTGATCCCTTGATTGTCTCACAATCACATGAACAATGAGTCCGACAATCTAAATATGGATGTCCCTGACCATCATAGGAAAAATACCGCTTATCGCTTAGCTTATTTCAGCCACGCTAAGAGCAGTTCACCATAGAACATGTTTCTTCAGATCACCAGTTGAATCATCTGACATACTTATATCCCTTTTACTATCGTCATCTTCATACTACTGAGGTATCAGCTATTGGGTGCCCACTAATAGAACCCACTATAAATTCCTTCTATGATAGAAATTTATTCATGTAAGAACATGGTTCTGCTTATGACATATTACTTCTACCTTCCATTTTTCCTTTGAGTAATTTTTGAGAAAAAGCTAAAATTGAAAAAATGTTATGTTTTTGTAGAACAAGCCATGTAATCCTATGTACATGACATGTGGTCTAGCCATGTAGGATAGGGATACATGGTGTGTGCTTTTTTTGGCCAGGGATAGATGAGAAAGCCACTACACACCATGTAGTATTAAGTACACGCCGTGAGGTAATGTCAGCAAGGTCGGTGTGGGACATGTAATGTAAGTCAGAAAATTGATGAATAATATAATGATGTACACATCGTGTTCTTCTAAAATTCAGCTTAAAATGGGAAGTAGCCAAATTTTCTCTTCTTCTCGATAGAGGAGCCACTAGTTCAAGATGAAGGAGCTGTGAGAACGTTTCCTCCTCCAATTTCATTGTCTGGAACCCGATTCTACTGTCATCGGTCTCTTTAGATTCCTCTTGGTAATAGATTTTTTTTCCCTTGAAATGTTCTTGATGATTTCTTTTCTTGAGGATATTATTCAAGGTTGAATGATTTACCTCTTTTATTAGATCACTGATTCAAGGGATGATATAAGATTATATCAGTTATATGACATCAAAGTAGGCGGTATCATGCATATCGTTAATTTTGGAAGTTTTTATATGTGTCGGTGTGTCACGAACCCATGTATAGGGTGTTTCCATGAAAGGAAATTGATCCTTATTATTCTTTAAATGTCATTGTGATAATGAATTTAATGAATTTAATCATGTTTGGAATTGTTGATTGGTTAATGGACACCCTCTCGGTGTGTTTCCCTCAGAAAAATGGTTTGGCTATTTTTCCCAAGGATGTCAACGTGCATGCTTTCTTTTTTTTCTTTTTGGGTTGTTTAAATGAACTTTATCATATCTAAAATTGAAATTGTGTTTGAATTGTGAGATTTTGATTATGGATTTGGGATTGTGTTTGCCTCTTTGCCAGGCAGTGTTTTTTCTTGTTAAGATGTTTGGAATGTTTTATTGAATTTTAAATGGATAAATGGTAAATAGAATTGGGTGATACATGGGTTCATCTTAGAATCTCGTGAACCAACTTGCCTGACTATTGTACCTTTCACCATGGGTGATACATGGGTTCAACATAGAACACCATGGATGTACTCGATATATTTTTTTTATGTCATTAGTGACATATGGGCTCCCTAGTAAGGCCTCTAAGGACAAACTAAATTGACATAAACTTATACATAGAGTGATACCTTGGGGATCCCTAGTAGGACCAATGAGGATGGACTCGCATGAACTTATACAGACATCGAGAGTTATACTCGGGCTCCCTAGTAGGATCACTGAGAACAAACTCTTAGGATGTCAGTAGAATTACACCTACAGTGATACTTGAATTTCATTGTAGGAATCTTAAAAACGGACTCAGGTTATACTTAAATGATGAAATGGAAGGAACTGTGACACTTCTGTCAATTCAAAGAACAAACTTGAGTTCAGACTTTAGTTACTTGTTAGGATGTCTTCTGAGACTTTTATTGTTCTTACTTTATTATGGGGGGATGTTAGGCTTAGGATATATTTTTAAATTTAAACACTTCAAGTAAATTAACTACTAATGAATATAGTAAACTCTGTAAATGAGTACTAGTATTTGTAGGGTAGTTTAATATTGAGTCCACACTACTTAATCCATTTCTTTACTATAAAAAACTACATCATATACTCACTGTTGGATTGGAACACACCATTAGTGGTTTCCTACTGGGATTCAATTATCACACCCTATTTGGGTCATGTTTTATTCCTAAAAGTTATTTATTACTGTAGGTATTGATAGGGGAAAGGATTCTTTTTCAGGTACTTGGTTGTTTCATAGGAGTAGTAGAGCATGGGACCAGGCCTTGGCTTGTGATGCTACTGAGTATCATTTTGTTTTACTGTACTTTGGTATTGTATTGTACATGATTTTAGTATATCATGTTTTGACTACATTCTTAGAACATGTAACAAGTGGCATTGTCATTTGAATGGTTGTGACTTGGATGTTTATCTATCATACCTCCACTATTTTTCATCAGTTGAATTTTGTTTAATTCTTCTTCTATTTGTTACTATTTATTTCATTTTGTTACACTATGCCAATGAAGGAATAGTTCCCCCACTATCACAGCCTCTGACCTTTTTTCTTATTGGCAACCTCTAGGGTTAGGGGAAATGCGCTTGAGCCCATGTGGTGAACCTGTCTGACTATTAGTTTAGTGGTAAGCCAAGTCGGGATGTTACAAAGTGGTATCAAAGCCTTTATTTCTTCTTTGAATTACTATTTGGAGACAAGAAAATGAATATGAAGGAAAAAAAGGATTTTCTAATAAACTATGCCTAGGAGTAGATAACATGTGTATAGGGAAAATATAAATTGACTCAAATTGACATGTTATCTCTAGATTTCGGGATTTTATAGTTGATTTTATTTCACCTTTGGGTGACGCACATGATTTCTGCTATTACTATTGATGAAATTCGTGTTCTATTTTATTGAAACCTGCTGTGATGTGGGAATTCCATCGCATTCATCATATAGGCACTTGTTAGAATCACATGCCATGCATTATGTCATGCCATCTAGGATGCATTAGTTATCACATGATATTGTGATTGATGATGTGGTAGCTATGCATGTTGTTGTGATAGGTGTATTGGTACGTGCTATGGTTTTTATTAAATGGATTCCAAACTTTGGTTCCTGAGGAGTATGGGCCCTCTTGGACCAGAATTTTGTGTTTCATGACCAAATTTTTTATTTATAATTTTATAAATATATGTTCTTCTTGGGTTCCAAACTATGATTCGTGGGGAGTATGGGCCCTCACGGATCAGAATTTGGAATCTCGCTAGTTGGTTTCTCTGCATATCAAGGATTTTTCGGAAATATATAGTATCTTCATTAAAAGACCAAGTATACACGGCATGTAGTCTATCCTAAACACACCGTGTGTTCTTCCTATTCGAGGAAGAATGTGTTCAAAAATTTAAGAAGAACACGCAGTGTACCCTTTTTACACGTCGTGTAATACGTGACCGTGTAACCAGTCGTGTAGGGAAGGAACACAGGTAGCTGAAATTTTACTAGAAGATGTTGTGTACCTTGAGTGCATGCCAGGTAGAAGTCAACCGTGTATCTGGTTGTGTGACTAATGACATGGGTCGATGAAAATTTTAATGTACACATTGTGTCTCAATTAAACATGTCATGTAGTCTTACACTGATAGAACCATGTAGTTCTAGCTGTGTAGAAGTACCTGGGAAGGAAGGAAACTCAAGTACACATCTTGTCTCATGGTGAAACGCCATGTACAAGGGGTGTTAAATGGCTATGTGGGGAGTTCATGCACCTGGAGTGTGGAACACTATCAGCTATGGATTATTCAGCTTGGTTTACTGAGCATCAGCTATTCGTACCTATTCTGATGGGTGATGATGTATCAAAAGATAGAGGATTCGAGGATGGTCATAGGTTTGACATCTGATCCTAGGTGAATGTATTTAGGTTAACTTATGTTTCTGATATTTTAAACCAGGAGCAGATTAATGAGAACAACCTATGGGGATCTGGGGATGCGAGCTAGGGCGGTTCAACACTAGGATCTGGTATTTTATCAATGGGAAGAAAGAAGCATCATATTGAGTTTTCTCTTGGGGATACGGGAAGCAATAATGTTTATTCCACTAGTCGGGTTAGATGTTACTAGTGTGATAGGCCGGGAAATCTGAGGTCCTAGTGCCCAAAGGTCCCAGTTGAGTGTCGATATTGAGTCAATATAGGCCATATACAAAGCTTCTACAGGAAATTTCCACCAGTTTATAGTGAGAGAGGTTCTGTACAGACTCCACATATAGGATAAGGATCAGTAGCTTCTCACTAGTCTAGAAATTGGAATATGTCTAGGCGTGCAAGACAAGGAAGTTGGAATGGATGTGGTATCCAGACCCCTGGATATCAGCAACAGCAGGGCAGGTCAGCTCAGGGTAGCTAGGATGTGTCACAGGGCCGCAGAACAGGTCAGTCATATGTAGGCAACAGACCCAACATGAGTAGGATCCCATACATTCTATGGTCAGAGGCACTACTCTAGTTTCCCCTATTTTATCTTTTTCACTTTTTGATACTGGTGCAATACATAGTTTTATATATGTGCCCATTGTGGAGATTCTCGGGCTTTTTGCTTATACTTTTAAGAATGTTATGATCTTATACATGGTGTTAGGGATTAGAACGGTAGGTGTGCGTCTTTTCAAGGAGTGCCCCCTTGAGGAGGATGGGTGTCACTTCTTTTGGGATCTCTACATATTACATATGGTTGGGTTTTATGTCATCCTTGGAATGGATTGTCTTGTATCCTATCAGGACTTTGTTGATTGAAATCATCATAGGGTGAGTTTTAAGTCACTAAACAGTGGATATTTTCTATACAATGGATAATGGGATGTCCAGGCAGGACGAGATGTACCCAAGCATCGTGGGCTAGGAGGAATGACATCATATATTTCAAGTTTATACCTGGATGATCAGGGAACATGTTTGGTATATTTTCCTCCAGGGGTTGATCATTTCAGGGATGTTTTCCCAGATTAATTCTCATGATTACCTCTAGTTAGAGAGGTGGATTTCACAATTTGGATAGTTCCATGAGCTACACTGGTATCCATTACTCCTTACAGGATGGCTACGAAGGAGTTTCAAGAGCTCAAGACGTAGTTGTATGATCTAAAAGATAAGGGTTTTATCTGACCCAGTACTTCACCTTGGGGTTCATCGGTCCTTTTCATGAAAATGACTGACGGTACCCTTAGGCTATTTGTGTACTATCAAAAACTGTACCAGTTGACGGTTATGAACCGGTATCCCATACCATGTATTTATGACCTGTTTGATAAGACTCGAGGAGATCAAGTGTTCTCAAAGATTGGCTTGCGGTCAGGATATCACCAGGTACATGTTCGACTTGAAGACATACCTCATATAGCTTTTCATAGTAGGTATGGTATTGATGAGTACATGGTTATGCTGTCTGGTCTCAAAAAAGTGCCAGTAGTTTTCATGGTGATGATAAACTGATGGTTCCATTCTTACCCATTTTTCATTGTGGTGTTTTTTGTGGACAATATCTTGGTGTATTCTCAAAAGCAACATGACCATGCCTAACACCTTGAGATAATTTTGAATACACTCTGAGATCATCATTTATATGATAAGATTGCAAAATGACACTTCTTGATGGATCAGATTCACATCCGGGGTCACATCATCTCAAGGATTGGAGTATCAGTTGACCCATAGAAGGTGAGAGCATTAGTTACCTGGGAGAATCCCAAAAATGTTTTTGAGGTACAATGTTTATTGGGTCTAGATGGTTACTAAAAGTGTTTTATACAGGGCTTCTCATGAATATCAGTGTCGATGACGGGCTTAAATAAGAAAGGTGTGTGGTTTAAATGTTCATATTATTGTGATGCAACCTTTCATGAGTTTAAGGGACGTTTTAATTCAGTGCTACTACTGATATTTCCAGAGCCGGAAAAGAGTTACATTGTGTACTATGATGCATCAGGTATTGGGCTGGGAGTAGAGTATATGTAGGTATATTGAGTAGTTTCATATGGGTCTTGGTAGTTGATGCCACATGAGAGAAATTACCAGATGCATGATCTTGAGTTGGATGCAGATGTTCATGCTTTGTGTTGTTAGAGATATTATTTATTGTGAGAATGTTTTGTGGTGTACACAGTCCACAAAAGTCTCAAATACATCTTCACTAATCATAATTTATATCTGAGATAACAATGGTGGGTGGAATACCCTTAGTTAATTGACTTTAAGCTTGCCAATACGCCTGGAAAAGGCAATGCTGTGGCTGACGTTCAAAGTAGGAGGACTCAGATACATGTATTGTCGGAGGCCAGTGGTGAGTGGCATCTAATTTATTTGTTCTCTAAGGTACATTTATAGGTTCAAAATAGTTAGGGGTAGACTTATCTTTCATATTTAGATGTTAATTCTTCCCTACTTGACAGAGTGGGGATTTGACAGGTAACAGATTCTGAAGGCCTAGTTCTACGGGAGAGTGTGGAAGGTGAGGACCCTACTCCTAGATATACGATAAGCAAGGATGAAGTTCTGTGTACCCATGGATATGTGTGGGTTCCAAGGGATATACATGAGGAATAGATGCATGAGTTTAATGCTTTAGCTTGGGAAGTGCATCCTAGAGTCACCATGATGTACCCTGACTTGCGCCGTCAGTACTGGTGGCTGATAAGGAAGTGAGAAGTAGATGGTTTTGTTATGAGGTGTCCCACCTGTAAGTTGGTGAAGGTAGAACATCAGAGGTCGGATGGAATTTTACAACAACTATCTATTATTGTGTGAAAATGGGATGATGTCATGATGGATTTTGTGATAGTTTTACCAAGGTCTCTGAGAGGTAAATATGTTGTGTGGGTTGTAGTGGAGATACTTACGAAGGTTCATCCCTTATTACTGATCAAGGAGACCATTAGTGTTGATGAACACAAAATGCTATATATTTGGGAGGTGATACTAATTCATGGGGTTCCTCATTCTATCATCATAGATTGGGATGCCCGATTTACATCACGTTTCTGGAAGGGTTTTCAAAGGGCACTGGGTACCCAGGTGCATCTGAGCACAACTTACCACCCTCATACATATGGCCTGTCAAAGCGCACAATTCAGGTGCTAGAGGGCATGTTTCATGCATGTGTTCTAGACTTTTGGGGTTTTTGGGAGAATCATATACCACCGGTTGTGTTCGCCTATAATAATAGCCTCCACGATAATATTCAGTTCACACCATATGATGATTTTTACGGTAGGTTTTTTCGATCACCCCTTTATTGGTTGGAGGTAAGAGAGCTAGTTATGTTGGGACCTCATCTTTTCCATGATACTACTGAGTTGGTTAACATGATTCCGAGACAGAAGACTACTAAATTGTCTCATAACATATCATATATTGATTGATGGAAACAAACTCTTCAGTTTGAGGTTTGATATCAGGTTTTCCTAAGTGTTGCACCAAAATTGGGATAGAGAAGGAGCATGAGACCAGGTAAGATCTCATCATGATATGTCGAACCATTTAAGATTATAGAGCGAGTCGGGCCAGTTTCCTATCGGTTATATTTTCCTCAGATGTACCGATCCATCCATGATGTCCTCTATAATTCTTGGTTGTGATGATATCACTCAGACCCATCTCACGTTTTCAACCCGAGAAGGTTGAGCTTCTGGTTGATGCTTCCATTAAGGAGCATATAATTTGTATAGTAAATAGGAGAATAAAGATTCTCTGAGACCAGTCAGTTCCTCTCATATGGTTTTTATGGAAGCACAACTGAGTATAGGATGAGACTTGGGAGAGAGAGGTCGACGTACATGCCTCCATGGCCAGAGTTATTCTTAGAAATTCCTTCACCATCCAAGCAAGGAAAAGTTGGGAAAAATTTATTTAAGGGGGGAATTTTGTAAGAACCTGGTTCTTCTTATGAGGTATTGTTTCTAACTATTCTTTTCCTTTGATTTCTTTTTGATAAAATAGGGAAAACTGGAAAAATGTTATGTTTTAGTAGAACATGTTGTGTAATCCTATGTACACGCTATGTGGTCTATCCATGTAGGATAGGGATACACGTTGTGTGATTTTTTGGAATGGGTGAGATGAGAAAACCACTACAAGCCATGTACTCCTAATTACACGCCGTGTAGTCATGTATACAATGTTGGTGCGGCATGTGTAAGGTAAGTCGGTGAATTGAGAAATAGTAAAATGATGTACATTACCTGTATATAAACATACAAGCCGTGTTATTCTAAAATTCATATTAAAATGGGAAGTAGCCTTGTTTTCTCTTCAGGACAGTGGAGCTGCCGGGTGAGGATGAAGGAGTCATGAGAACATTTCCTCCTCGAGTTTCGTCATCCAGAACCTGATTTAGGTATCATCAGTCTCATTGGATTCCTCTCGGTAAGATATTTATTCTCCTTGAATCGTTTTTGATGAGTTATGTTCTTGATTATGTTATTCAAGGTGGAATTAGTTACCTCTTTTATTAGATCTACACTGTTATATGAAGATTCAAGGGCTGGATTAGGATTATATCAGGTATACAACATCAAGTTAGGGGGTATTGTTCCTCTCTTTAATTGTTAAAGTGTTTATATGTGTCGTTGTGACACACACCCATGTATAGGGCGTTTCCATGAAAGTAAATATATCATTATTATTATTTAAATGTGGTTTTCATAATGAATTCAATGAATTGAATCATGTATGTAATTATTGATTGGTTAATGTCCACCTTGTAGGTGTGTTTCCCTTAGATAATAGGTTTTTCCATTTCTCCCAAGTATGTCAATAGGGGTGCTTTATTTTTCCCTTTTTGGGTTGTTTAAATGAACTTGATAATATTTGATATTGCAATTGTGTTAGAATTTTGAGCTTTTGATTATGGTTTTGGGATTGTGTTTTCCTCTTTTCCATGCAGTGTTTTTTCTTGTTAAGCTGTTTCGAATGTTTTATTGAATTTTAAATGGATAAATGGTAAATAGAATTGAGTGATACATGGGTTCGACATAGAATTCCAAGAATGGACTCACATGACTATTGTACCTTGCACCTTGGGTGATGCATGGGTTCATCTTAGAAAGCCATAGAATGGCTCAAGAGTTTTCTATTGTTATTTCATTAGTGAAACATAGGATCCCTAGTAGGACCACCAAGGATAGACTAAATTGATATAAACTTATACATAGAGTGATACCTTGGGGTTCCCTTGTAGTACTACTAAGGATGGACTCTCTTGAACTTATACCAACATCGAGAGTGATACTAGGGCTCCCTAGTAGGACTCCTGAGAACAGCCTTATAGGATGTTGGTGGAATTATACCTGCAGTGATACTTGAATTACAACATAAGAATCTCAATAATGGAATTAGGATATACTTAAATGATGAAATGGAAGGAATTTTGACATATATTTCAAGTCAAAGAAGAATCTTGAGTTCAAACTTTACATTCTTGTTAGAAGGTCTTCTAAGACTTTTGTTGTTCTTACATTGCTACGAGGGACGTTAGGATTCAGAAGGATTCCAAAATTTAAATACATCAAGTAAATGAACTAATAATGAATATAGTAAACTATATAAATTAATACGAGTATTTTTAGGGTTGTTTACTTTTGAGAGCATACTACTTACTGCCTTTCTATACTCTACACCACTACTGCATATACTCACTCACAGATTGGAATAGACCTTTGGTGGATGCCTGTTGGGATTAATTTCTCACACCTTATATGGGTCATGTTTTTGTGCCCAAAAAAAATTTATTGTTTCATGTGTCGATAGGGACAAGGCTTCTTTTTCAGGGACTTTATTGTTGCTTAGGAGCAGGAGATCGTGAGACCAATCCTTGGCTTGTGATGTTGTCGAGTCTCATTTTATTTTATTGTAATTTGGTATTTTATTGTACTTGATTACAATGTATAATGTTTTAGTTTCTTTCTCATAACATGTAACATGATGCATTATCATTTTTATTGTTGAGACTTCGATATTTGTCTATATGAATTCCATTTTTTTGTTTCAATTGCATGTGGTTTACTACTTCTACTATTTTTTTCTATTTATTCTCTTGTGTTGCACTCTTCTAGTGAGGGAATAGTTTCCCCACTATCACACCATATTCCCTCACTACTATTCGGCATCCTCTAGAGTTTGGGTAAATGTGCTTGAGGCCATGTGGTGAACCGGTCTGTCTATCAGTTTTGTGGTAAGCCGAGTCAGGAAGTTACAATCCACCTCCAAATCACTATCAAGAACCCCATATTATGTGGGAATTCAAAAGAATATCTCTAAATCCCTAATATCCCAAACTAAGCCCCACTCAAAGGAAAAATTACTAAAGAAAAGATCATGTATCATATCCAAATAGTAATGTGAGAGGTCACTAAACCACGTTGATTACTCCTCCATGGTCAAACTTCCCTACTCTAGGTTTAGGATCTCATAGATTCATATAGATTGAAACATGGCACGATAGAACTCCTCCATGAAGAGACACTCAATGTCTATCTAGGAGAGAGTTATCTCATCATGTGACTGAGTCACTAATCTACACCATAACCCAACAGATCCCAAAATAAGGCTTGATGTGGGGACTACCATCTGATCTAGAGGTCTCCTCACAAGGTGAAAAACATGTGTGTCTACCTCTAGCCCATCCTTGGCCACCTATGGGTCTGTATCATCCCAAAACATGGGAGGTTGTTTCCTTTAAAACCCATGTACCACAATCAACATGCGTTCATCCTGAGATGGTACTATCAGTGCTAGATACTGCTCAACAGGTGGAGGTTTAGCCGGTAAACCACCCGATGGGGCTATCTCTTTTACAAGCCCCTATAATGAGGCCTCGTTCTAGGCTAATCATAGTCTTGACCGTGTAGTGGAATCCCTGCTGGTTATCTTCATGGAGACATCATAAAATAAAAAAATATGGGCCATGCTCAAAAGAGTATATTTAGGGATCTAACTCAAGAAGGACAAGGAAAACACGACTCATTACTCTATGATGCATGTACCAATGTTTTCCCTCTAACCAATGTTTACATTTAATATTTTGAAATGCAGGTGATTAGAGTCCTGGTATATGGATATATTATCCACTGATCCAACACTAGATTATATAGTCTAAAATCCAAACTCAAAATACTAAACACTTTTTCCCAAACCAATATTACTGAATCAAATTATATAGTATAACTAAATTCTATGATAACACTCTATCATGAACTGACCCACTGAGGTCGCAACCATGACTAACCTAAGACCTCATGCAATAGGCTAGGGGCTAGTGACCAATATTGAGTAAACATATCCATCAAATGGGGAGAATTGTCCAAAATTATATGTATATAAGCACACATATCCAATATGACACAATGATAAAATGTAAAATAAATTAAACCAATGCATGAATACATATATGATCCCACAACAGAGTATGGAAGTAAAGTATAGAAATAGGAAAAAGTGTTAAAATACAAGTGTAACTAAAAACTGTAAAGAGTCCAACATGATCCAAGGGATGGGAATATAGTCAAATGTAAGATCCTGATTAACACATCTGTTTCTCAATCTCCAGCTTTGATCCACCTACTCCATGTCCTCCCAACACACTATCAAAATGGGTGAATTCTTCATGAGACATGAAAAATTTGGGAAAATTCCATAATACTCACTAGGACACCGCCAAAAAACCAAGAATGAAGAAAAAAGTATAGTTATCTCAATAAAATATATAAAAATCAATGTATCATAGAAACACCCATATATATTTAAGAAATACATCAGCCAACTAGGCAGTCATAACCAAATATCAGCCACAAGATTCTACTCAAGGCAATGAAAATTCTAATAGAATCTACTATACGAGCCATGATATCACTAGTGACACTCGATGAAGAGGTCTATATCATTGGGACCTGCCCAATAAATCTCACCGATCTAACAAGACCCTCTTACTCAGATAGGGGGTCATGCCCAGAACTACTGGGGTACATCATAAACCTAATCTGGATCAACCCGCTATGTAGGGGATCATATTCCAACTATAACTTGAGCCCTACCGATATGGTCTGCAAGATGGAGGATCAACACCCTACTCAAGGAGGTCACATCGATTCCACAACCCACATATAGGGTATAATGATGATAGAGGATCTCACTTCTGTCTAATAGAGAGATTCCACAAACTCTATCAAAGAATCATCCGCTAGATGAAATCAGAATCCTTTGATGTGGTTTTAATTTTTCATTGTACCCTTATAGAAAGGGGCCAAGGGAACACACTCAACCAATACTAGACAGAAATAATAAAATGAAGAGCTACAACAACTCTTAAAGGGGGTACATGGAATGTAAAAGGGGTATACATTGTGTCCAGTAATCCCCAAGTCTACATGTGTAGTAACACCTAACAAGACATGAGAATATTTGAATACATGGCTTGTTACCAAGGTAAATGACTTGTAGAGATCACCTGACACATGATCATGTGACACTAGCAATGTTTTTATACCTATGGCCCTGTCTATGTACACTACTCTGTACACCTAGCCATGTCTGGTCTAGGTAGACATTTTTCTACTGGTTGTGAACTTTTTCATGTGTCCTGGTACATTTCAAAGTAAACATTAAGCCATTATAGAGGGGTCACACACTGTGTGACATAGGTTACACTCCATTTTATCCTTAGCTTCATGATGAAACCCTAGCTAATGCTGAGAGGGCCCCACACAATGTATAATCCCGAAATATACACCAGTTTTTTTTGGATTTTACAGATCCCTCCAGATCTCTTCATCTTTTATTTCACTTAACTGGTTCCTTTTTCCTTTCCAAAACCTATATATTGGGGTTAGTCCTATCATTTAAAACATCCATTGATGGAAATTAGGGCTCTAGACTTCTCGTAAATTTCCTCATTTAGCCATAACCATCCTGCATCAAAAACCAGGAAGAACAACACCCAAAACTCCCTTTCGATCCACATACGGTCATCAACCACCATCATTTCACCTCGATCACAATATCGATCATGAACTACAACCATGGTATTGATTAGTTTCACCATAGAACATTTATATAATGACTAAATACCGAGTATTAGATGAATCACAGGCTAAAAGGAAACTCCATCGCTGAACGTGTGAAGAACGGGGGAACAAAACCATACGGCAAAAGATATGATGAGAAAAACTCATCCTTTTTATTTAACTTCAATTCATTGTCATAGAAATAGAGGAATGAAGTGGAAATAATTACAATGAATGAAAAAAAATTCAATTAGTTTAATTCAACCGATAATTCACATAAAATTATATATTTTGGAATTGATTAATGTTCATTTGGGATTAAAAACTGGATGAAAACATAGAATCAAGAATCCTAAATATATTTCCGATCGATTGTTTATGAATAATGATTTTTTGTCATCGTTGATTAGATCTATGGACTCTGTTGGTGCAAGGATCCATGACATGGTCCCGATCCACCGTCATTCTACAAGAACAATCTACGAAAGTCTCTCTCCAGGTCACTAGTGTTTAGAATCCAACCATGAGGAAATACTCCTAAATATTTAATTATAAGATAACCAATCACTACATAGAATAAAAATATATTAAACCAATTTGTTTAATTACTTTAATTAATTATGTGTTTGCGATGGATTTTTAAAAAATTACTAGTGCCGATAAATATTAGGTAGCACCTAGGGTAAACCCCATATTTTGAACACAAATGTGCCCTGAAATTTTTTATCTAGGACATCGTTATATAGTTATTGCGCTTTTTTAGGAAAAATACATGCTCTTACTATTTAATATATTTATTATATTTAGAAAATTTATTTTGGGCACACCATCATTTAGAATTTCATGTTATCTCAGCACCTAGTCTTGTAAATAATTCAAATAATAACCAAAAATAATACACATAAAATCTGAGTAATTATATGTTTTTTTATAAAAATTACTTTGTTAGAATAAAATTGGATTTACATCAAGAAAATGTATAAAATTTATTCATATGGAATTAATTCAATTATTATAAAATAAAGTAGAGTTATGTGAAAATAAAACAGATACAAAAATTAATTTATTGATTTAATTAATTAATTAATGAAAATAATAAAAAAATTATTTTTTCATTGGAATAAAACATTTCATAGGTTCTAAAATGTCAGACAAGGGTTTCTAAATTCATTATAATATTTATAAATGATTTATTTTACTTGTTAAATACATATTTGGTTTATAGTTGTTCAAAAATTTAAATTCATTCCTATATCAACATGATGTCATAAAAAGATAGTATTTTTTAAAAGTGTATTTTCACCATTCACTCAAAAAATAAACAATTTCAGAAAAATATAAAAAATTCACTTTAATCTAATTTTGAAATTATCAATTAAAAAATAATGTTCATTTCATCAAAATGAAATAACAAATGTATTCATTTATATTTTATTTGAAAATATTAAAATAAATAAATAAAATTTATATAAAAATGAAAATTTTAAAGATCAAGAGGTATTAATATTACATAATACCGATTTATAATTAATATAGTTTTAGTATATTAGTTCATACATTTCAATATTTTAAAAGTGATCAATTTATTAAAATACACAACACTTCAAAAATTGCTCTTTGAAAAATATCCCTTTTATCAATGAATATTTTTAATCATCTATCATTAATTATTTATTACCTAATAATTAAATTTAATTAATAAAAAAATAATGCAATATATGTATCATAATTTATTACTATTTTTCTATTTACTAAATTTGTTTCCATCTTGTAATTATAACATTCCATGACGTATTTTCCATGTGTTATAATATATTCAACATACCATTTATTTAAAGACAAATATGTACTTAAATGTTGGGGTGTTAAATTATCCCCACTTAAATAAATTTCATCCTTGAAATTTAATTTTTATATTACCAAAATAAATATACCTTTGAATAATTATAATCTCAGATGTGGAATTTATCTTGATAAGTAATTACTAAGTTACTGCTATTAATCATAGTATTTTTCAATTATATTTATATAGAACCATATATATTCCATTATACTTCACATACTTGTGGATGAGTTTCCAAAGGCATATCTTGATAATTGAGAGATATCTCTTGCATAAGACTTGTTTAATTCATCTTCCCCTTATTGGAGTTTCAAGAATTATTTTACCATTGGGAAACAGAATATGAAAAAAATACAGTAACTTGATTTACTTCTATTATGTAGGCATAATTTTATTCTGTGATTGTGTTTTTATTATTTTCCAATCTTTTATTCCTATCACATTATAAATGATGAATAAATATGATGAATTTTTCATTCCTAAAGTTGTAAAAATAAATGTTTAACGAATCATAAGATCCATAAAAAAATGATAAGTTATTCCTTATATCTTTAGCCACTTAATAAACAAATTTGAGAGTGGGAATTAAAAACATCCAAATAAATGATAAATTTTAAATCTTTTATTTTAAATAATAACCCAAGTTTAATATAAATTATTTTTATACATAATTTATTAATTACTTAACCTTAAAAATTATTTAAATCCAAAAATTTAGGATTATTTTAAAGTCAATCATTTGTATAAGAACCCTATTTCAAACTAGGGAATAGTTTCTCATAATAATAATGTCTTCTTGATATATTCTCATTACAATAGGATTCCCACTAGGTATCCATCCTCAGTGATTCAAGGGATGATTCAATACTCATTTAATATATAATTGATTATGTTTATATATAATCAAATAAATCATTATATAACATTTTGTTTACAATCAAAGTACCAACTATTGCAACATTAGGTACTTCTACCTCAACTATAATAATTTTATAATCTTGGACTTACTCTCATGGGCCGTTATATGGTAAATTCCTTTAATGATTGTGTAATTAGTTTGAATAGTTTTCCATATCCGTACAGTTGAAACACTATATATTTTTGTATTTTTATTTCCTTTGTATTCAGGACCAATATGTCTTTTATCTCTATATTTTTAAAAGACATCCATTCTATTTAAAAAAGTACCAGGGTGTTTTTTACACAATTATCATATTTTGGCAGTTTTATCCTACCCTTCTTCACATTTACATGATTTCTTTTTCTTTTTCCTCTTCAATAATTATAATATCTTAATTCAATTATAAAATATATGACATGTATAATTTTTTTTATAGAACATGATATGATATCATCATATGATGAAAACATTTGAGAGACTAGTTCCCTTCGATGGTTCAACATAATTTCATAAAATAAATAGTCAATCACACTTTCCAGATTATATATTTTTCTTATAGCATGGATTGAAAATCTCATAATGTTTCCCTAACATTCAATAACCCTTTCATATTCCTTCTATCTTTAATTAAATAATTTCCATTTTGTATCAGTTCATTTCTCTAAAGAAAAATATTTCTCAAGTAATATAAAATTAAATGTATCTCATTCCATACCCTCTATCTCCTCCATCTCCTTGGTATTTTGAGTAAATTATCACCATTTAATAGTTTATTCCTTTAAATAAGACAATATGAGAATAACCTTATCTATTTCATTACTTCTCCATGATAAAAATATAATTTTGAGGTACTTGATTCATTGATCACATATCAATGGATTATTAGTTCCATTAGATAATATAGGTTTCTTCCACATGAATAAGTCTAAAATCATTATATTATTTTGTAATGCAATAGGGTTCTCCATTTGAGAATGGTTATTGGTCATAAGGTGAATCAACCACCCTTATAGACTCATTATCTTTTCATCTCCAACACCAATTGTGTTGACATTTCCATGAATGAATTCAATATGTTTATTATGAGTTTTGATAATATTTCCATCTAGTATAATTAAAATCATCTTCAAATAATGGAATAAACTTATGTTTCACAAATCATTATGAATATTTAGTCATAACATAAAAAACCCTATAAATTTATTTAATTTTATAGTGGTTTATCATAAATCTTGTTCAAATTATATTCTTATAAAATATAGTTCTAATAGTTCCTACTATACTTGATTTGACACCAACTATAACTACCTTGAATCCTATAACCCAGAGCGAATGTATAGTTTATTACACTGGTACAATATATAAGAGTTCACATCCAAAATGATTATGTAGTTTAGTAATCTCGAGTGACTAGATACATACATGATTTCCATATTAAATTGGAAACATAAAGAAAATCTTATAATCTCTGTGGAAAAATTCTCTTTCCTTTTAATATATCATGTAGATATTTCAAAGATCCCATATTGATACCCTAGGGAAAGGGAAAAAATAAATGGATGAGATTGGATGCCTATTAAGGGGTTTAAAATAGATCAAGCTATCATGGATACATAATGAACATAAAAGTTTGGAAATTGAATAATCAATAAACTTTCCATATATTTAATAACATGAGAATGAAATATTTGCATAGATAAAAAATAACTATGAATCAAATAATTTATTTCAATATGATAGAATTCCCAAAGCTAGATATCTCAATCCATAGGGTAAGAACTCATGGTCTTACCATCAATGCCTCATTCAATTTCATTTTACATATTTTCAAGGCCTCATACTAAGACATCATAGTTATATGGGAATGAATATACTTGGATACCCATTACATTTTTTCTCATGAGACCTAACTTGTATTTCAGGTGGATATAATAGATCCCATATTGAATACATGTATAATGGATTTCTCATGTAGTTAAATAGTGGTAAAATTCATCATCAATAATCCTTACAAATCAACAAGTCATCATATTGAATCAAGAATACAAAACGTCAATATTTTCCTGATCGATGGAATAATATTCTTATTAAGAGTCCTTAAATTATTACCATATATAATAATGGGTATATATTTTAGCCAACAATGAAATGATTCTTAATATATCCATGGTATAAAGAAACATGGATATGAAGGAGAAAATTAATATAAAACAAATGAAAGATAATAATAAAAAACATTGAATAAATCCATGTGTGTAAAAGGAGATATAAACTATTAATTAGTAATGGATGAAGGGATACAATCCATTCATTATAAATAATTAAATTTAGTAAATTAATTTCTATTGTAAAATTAGAGATTAAAATGAAAGAAAAAATGTGAATGGAACTTCTAAAATAATTTATAACTTTGTTACAAAACCATCATAAAAAGTCACCTCAAAACTATATTCATTTTGTTCCTAAAAAAATATTATAAAAACTATTTGTAAAATATTTTGAAATTAAGTAATATTAAAAATAATATATTTTTAAATAATAAATCTTGGATTTGATGATAAAAATATAGATAAGTTAAATGAAATCCATTTTAATTTTTTTATGAAAATAATATCATTTTCTTTTCGTATAAAACAAAAACTCTATAGAATAGTGATAAAATTATTTTATTTTAAGATCTATAGAAAATTTAAGTATAATATTCATAATTAATAATAGTAATTATAGTGTAAAAAATTATTCAAGTGGTAAATGTTAAAAAACATTTTTTTCTGTCTATTGTAATGATAGTCAAAAGTGACTTGTATAGGAAGAAATTTGAATTAATCCCTTTTAAACCATTATGTAAATGGTAAAGATCATTGAAAAATAAATATATAATTTTTATTTTATATAATATAATTCTTGAAAAAATATAATGAACATCAAAATGGAATAAAATGATTCTCGATCTAAAAGGCAAAATAAGGTCATCTTTTCCTAATAAAATTATTTTGATCTTTTTTAGTACCAAAGAGGGCGGAAATAGATATAATAGTTAAAAATCTATAAATGACCATATTTGTATAAGATATATTATATTTAAATTCTACCTAAGATATTTCTTCTCAAAATACTATTCCATGAAATATTCACTCACAAATGATACAATTTCTAGAAAATTGTGTTTTTAGAAATATTCACTTTTACAATATATGTGCTGGGGTATATTTATATAAATGATTGGGGACCATTTTCGCAGTGAACATAAACTTTATAATATTCTTATAGACACCTAGAATTATCGTTGTGTCTTTAGAATCTATGAACTAGTTTCCAGGGATGGTCACACCACATGGAAAACACTATAACATCACTGTAAATGATAAAGTCCCTACATGAATCCAACAAAACCACAAAGTATTAGTGATTTGAGCTCAAAAACAATGCATGATACATAATAATTCAACACAAACACAAATTATCAATGCATGCTGCCCAAAAATGATCAATGATAGACATGAATTCGACACGATCATAAAGGATAACCACTTGGTTCCCGCAAAAGATGAATGAGCAGTAAAAATTGATTATGGCTGCTATGAGGGATTGGATATCCATAATCACATAAAACCATGGGTTGTATAAGTACTATGGGATCATATAATTTCTTTATAGTGAGCCACATCCTCTTTAGTTAAGCTATACCATTTCACCCGTTAGCCTTTGACACTTCTTCACAAACTATTGCTTATCTTTTTCATGTGTTAATTATATTACACCACATGAATATATATTAAAAAGTAAACATTTATTAATTTTATAATACGAATGTCTATTACAATACATAAATATATGTTAATATATATATACATATTCATGTTAATATATTTTATTTATATATAATATATCAGTATTATTATTATTATAATAACATTGATATTAACTCTATATATTCATGGTAAAGATATATATGCTATGTTTTTTTAAATTTTAAATTAAATATATATTAACTTTATATAATATCTATATATTATGTTTATTATAAATAACTTCATATATATATATATATAATAATGATAGAAATACTTATATATAATATGAATATATATATATATATATATATATTAAAATTTTATTAGAGCTGGATAGAATATCTATCCCAAAAAAAGTTATTTAGGTTGGATATTCCATCTCAAATAGTTAAAAATATTAAAATTATAACTATTTATTTATACATACATATATACAAATATATAATATTAATATATACCAACATTTAAAATTTATTATTATATTATACATTACAATAAATATATTAAATAATAACACATGGTATTTTTAATATATTACAAAGTAATATGAATTATCATTAATATATATTAATATATTAAAACATATTAACATTGAAATATAATAACATATTATAATACATTAATATATATTAATAAATCATTTCATACATTGACATTAATATATATTAACTCCATATTTTCATTATAATATTAGATTTATTATATTTGTTAGTAATTATTTTTATTATTTATTATGGTCAGGAATTTATAAGAAAAGGAAACAACACACATAACATTGGGCCGACAATGATAGGCCACACCCCCCTCTATGTGTTAATCCACTGCAAAGCTGGCCCATTAAAATTTTATAGCATGAAGGCCCCTACATCATGGTTTAAAGATGACCTATCTCCTATGATGAAAATTTCTCACGTTCACAGAGCTTGTATCATTACCGTAGCACTATTTTGGACCATAAGTTAATGGCCATAAATGACCTTAACCGCCCCCCCCCCCCCCCAAGGGGGATTCAACGATTTGAAACATGGCCATATATATTATATTTGTTATAATATTAAATTTTAAATATACTAATGATTTTTAATTTAAATATGTTATATATATTAAAATTAATTTATTAATTATTTATATATATTATAATTTAAATATTTATATTTATATTTATATATACCACCAACATGTGTGTGTGTGTGTACGATTGTATATATTTTTAAATTTTATTAGTGATTGATAAAAAATATTTCCAAAAATTAACAAATTATTTTGGATCCTCCAAATATCTATTTTTCATTTTCTTAATAAAACGCTTTTATGGTCGAGTGGGAAACTAACAATATACTCCATACCAAAATAAAAAACTGGAAAACATCACTAGAACAAAGTCCATCACATTAAAATTCAATACTAAATTCAAGAACAACACACATCATAACCATGGACCAAGATCCACCTTGAGCTACACACCATAACACACCAGTAAAAATCATTATCACCCACACCACATCGCTGATGAGTTCCTAGAATAAACTCATTTAAATAACTATAGAAAACTAAAACAACACTAAAACATGTCCACTGGAAAAACATCCCTATCATTACCAAAAAAACAAACATTGGAGCTCCCAAAAAATAAATAATCACCATAAACATGTATCGACTATGAGAATTATAACAAAATAAAATTTTTTGGTTGAGAAAACTAGATCCACCAATTCAGTACCAACACAATCATTGTATTCAAGGTCTCACCTCCTGAAACGCTCACTACTTCTCAAACAACACCATCCCAAAACCTCAAAAGAAAAATCATATAATTTTGACCTTTATTGGTGGAAATGGAAATGAGGAAACAACAAATTTTGGAGTGGTAATTACATAATATTGAGTTGTGACCGTATAGTGAACCATATACCACTTTCATTGGTTCCACCAACAAGAAGATAGTAGCCATCGGGACGAAATACTAAAAATTGTCGAGAAGGAAGCTCAAATTCGACACAAAAAGCCATCGAAATTTTATCCACATTGAAGAAACACTGAGAAAGGGAAAAAATCAATAGAAAACATAGTGGATGAAGATGGAGCATCATACCATGACCAAACCATATAATTCATCTTGAAACTAAAGCAATGTATGACACCAACCAAAATGAAACCTTGACACCGAATGTATCCTCTAACCCTATCCCAATACACCTCAAATACCTTCATACCAATATGATGAAAGGTCCATCGCAATGACATGGGTTGGAAGGGAAGGGAATGGAAAGTGGTCTAATCAGTAAAATCCTTCAGGCGAAGCTACCAAAAAATTCCCAAACTACTGGACATCCTTTGTGAAAAATTCAAGATGGGTCTTTATAAAAAAGAGTCAAGAAAAAAGTGTAGAGGTAACCATGATCAGGGGCCATGAAAATATATTGAAAATACAACCAAAAGTGAACCAAAATAACCAAATAGACCCAATAAAATTCATGAGAGACAAACAAAGAGGAAAAAATGAGCATCATGGATGGAGGTTAAGAAAATGGTGAGGAGAAAACCTAAACAAACATGTAATATTTCATCGAAGAGGAATCTTAGGGGTGTCGTATATGGTGAATAAGAATATGGTGAGAGAGAAGAAAACATATATGGATGACAACGGGAGATCCATATAAAAATATTATATAAATGTATCTAAAAATATAATATATATGAACTATAATATATTAATATATATGTACATTATTTTTTTTGATGAAAACTATTACGTGCACCTATATCCTTAATGGTTTGATGGGGACGTCATTATGGAACTAATTTCCAAAGGTTGGCAGTAGGTGGTTAAACTCACCACATACTTTTAAGGGGGGTTATTTCATACTTCATGACTCTCGTATAGATTTAATATTAGTTCATGAATACATCCCAAATCCTAGTAGAGGACTGGTTTTCCAGGTGCCAATGATCTAATTAAAACCATGTGTTTGATTGGAATATCTATGTATATTAGAGGTTTTCAATCTCTCTCTTTTTAGTTAGTGATATTATGGTTTAAAGACACAGTTCAAAACAATGGATTTCATTATCATCTATGGAGGTAAAAGGTGTAGTGGAGTTTTGATGAGGCCCTTGAGAAAGATTCTTGTATATCCTTATGAAGTAAATAAAAACCCACAAAATTTGATATCTCTGAACAGAAGATATAGTGATTTTATAGTTGAGTGACAAGGATAAATCCATGTATTATAACACCATGATGTTATACACTCTAGGAAAAAATTCTCAAACAATGGATGGTGTGGGACTCAACCATGAGAAAACCATTCTGGGCCACCCTGTCTATTAGTAACTAGATTGGAAAAGGTGTGGGTTATCTCTATATCATCACCATAGATATTCATGGATCATCTCCAAATAATAGTTATTCTCCTGATACGTTTTAGTGTAATTAGGTCTAATGATTTTCACATATGAGGTTCTAGGATCATAACCTGGGAATAATATATATTAGGTTGGATCTTACACCTACTAGGAGGCCCATTTATGGGAAAAAAAGGAATATATCTACTCAAGGTGAATTAAATAACCAAGAGGATTTTATCGAATTAGGGTGTATGAAGAGTCCAATAAGAGAATATTGAAACAATGTAAAAAATAAGAACGACATAGAATATATCAACTCTAGGTAAAAAATAATAACTATAAGGAGGATATCGACTAGAGTAAATGATGTAAGTGAGAGGAGTATATCGGCTGAATGTGATTGTGTGGGGATTACACATAGGTGCCACTAAAAAGTACCCAAACATATTCAGTGACCTAGTAAAAGGTAAGTAGAGATAGGGTGTTATTCCTAGGATTATTTCTATACATGGTTCACACAATAATGTGTGTTGGGTAAAGGAATATTAGGGTGATGAGAGGAGTATCTTGACTCTTTGTGAATCACATATGGGTGGATGTTCATGTGTGGGACCTAGGTGAATTAGTTCCCATGTATGAGACTTAGGTAAATTACTTATTATCCCTATTGTGGGATTTCAAAGGTTCCTACCCCTAGATTGGTATATCATGAAGTGGTTTTACCCTATAATAGGTGACTTGGGTGAAGGGTTACCTAGGTGGCATTCCTTGGGAGATGATTCTCCCGTGTTTAGGGTTATCGAGTGAAGGGTAACCTAATGAGGGTTCACCTAAGTATTTTACCCTAATATTGGGGACTTGGGTTATGGAACCCCCATGTAGGGATCCATAAACAAGGGGTTTCATAACTAGAGGGAACTCGAGTGAATGGATACTTTGATGAAGGTTCTCCCAAGTATATTTCCTTGGTATAGGGGTCTTGGGTGAAGGGATTTCCAAGTGGAGTTGAAAAAAGGGGACTTCATCCTTGTGAGGGTGATCCATAAAAGGTCTACCAAGTGTTGGTGAATAGGGGGGGACATTCAATAATGAGTGTGTTCCTTGGTGGTTCTCCATTATAAGGACATACATTGTGGACTCTCCCCAGTGAGGGTGAGCCTTAGTGGTTTACCCAGGTAATGGAGAACAGAGGGAATCACCCTAGTGAGGGCGATCATTGGAAGCTCACCCAAGTATATGGTCAAGAAGGGGACTCTATTTAGTGATTTATATCCTTGGGTTTTGTACCTATTTTAGTGTAAAAAATTATAAAATAAATTAGGGACAGTAGATCCATAACCTAGCTCTGTAATCAGGGAGTTCGTTCACCCATTAGAAAATTGGATGTGGGGACAATTTATAGATAAAACTATTAATATGGGTACATGAGATGTGATATAAACACGTGTATGTGATATGTGAGAATGATTAAATAATTTAAGTGGTGGGCTAAACAAAATTATTATGAAACTGGATCTCATCATGAAAAGTGATCAACTTTGATGACCTTAACTTTTGATCTATAAGTCCATTTAGGTTCAATGATCTGTAAAATAGAATCCTGATAAGTAAACGATGTCCAAATATAATGTGTATAAACCCTATCATGAAATTTTATAAGGCTAAAAAATGGTAGGAAGACCCTCAATAATGGGTTTAAAGGCTACAAATCCCCTTTATTTTAAATTTTCTAATTCATGTTCTACTCCCAGAGGGAGCTTCTCATCTCTATGTCATTAAATTTGGAAATGTTTTTGAGGAATATCAATCCCTCAGTGTGTGATGAATCATATGGAACATGGAGATACAATTATATTCTCTTTTTATCATAGAGATACATTTCTTCTCAAAATCTACATTTGTTGTTTAAGTTAGAATGATATCTTGGATTCTGTGGAAAAGTGTGTGCAATGAATATTTAGATAAAAAAATTATATATTTATTATAATAATTCATATTATAATAAATATATATAACTTTAATAATTAATTTTTAATGATTATAATTTATATATATATATATATTTTTTATTTTAAATATATAATATATTAATACATGCTCCCTGATTCGAAGGCCTTTGAATTTTTTATATTTAGTAGACAATACCCTTTTTAATGGGGCTAAGAGGGAACTCATACATGGACTAGAGGACCAGAATATAGGACCCAAATTATTACAGGAATAGAGACCTTACATTTTTTAGATGATCTAGAGGAATAGAGGTTCAATGATTACATTGCAACAAGCCCTCTCAGCTCCCCTTCAAGTGTATCTGTTTAAATTACACTAATGGCGTGTATTAGAATATTTTTCCCACATATGGATGTGAATTATCTTTTTTGAAGGTTTTTCCCTTATTACCCCTCCTTGTTATCTTCTAGTTGGCCCCACAAATTTCTTCTACCACTCTTTCTTGATTAATTACTTTGAGGTTTCTCTAATACCAAAGATTTAGATTTACATAATAACTCATAGATCCTTTGGCCCATCGTCTTAGATTACCTGAAGGCCCATAGGTGTCTTGAAATCCCAGTGGTCCAAACCCACAAAAATGTGGCATGAAATCCCAAATTATTTGAATAGTACAATTTTTGTAGTACCTTATATAATACTTGAACTTCTATAGTGCTCAAATACTGCTACAGTAATCAAAAAATCTTCACCACATAGATTTGAATCTAGGTTTCATGCAGGATTATAAGAAGTCTGCCACTCGGGTAATCTCCCAGTTGCATGTAATATATTAATACATAGTTACAATAATATATATCAATATATTAATATATATTAAAGTTAACATATATTAATATATCATACTAAATTTAAATATATTAGTATATTAATATATATTAACTCTATATATTCATTATAATATTATATATATTATATTTTTTATAAAATTAAATTTAATATATATTAATGTTATACAGTTTATATTTATTACATTAACATTATAAATTAATATATATTAATAATATTATACTATATTATATTACAAACACATAATCAGAATATATATTCTAAATAGATAAATATGAATAAACATACATGTATAGTTATATAAAAAAATTATAAATCTATTTTAACTTTGAGTGTACAAGTGTTAATTTATTTATATTATGCTATTATATGCTAATGAAATATATTATATAGTTATATTTGTTTTGAAATTTAATATATTTATTTTGATTTTATTTTAACATTACATTATATATTAAAGTTATATTATAAAATTTTATACTAACATTATCTATTAAATTTATATGTATTTTTGTGTTATATGATTTTACATTATCCCAAACCACACCTATAAAAGTCATTCCCTTCCGATCATAGCCCCCCCCCCACGGATGCAGTTACTAAACCCAAGGTCTTGAATGTGACCCGTGAAGAATTCATATAAAGTTGTGCTCCCCACACTTCCCTACATAACTGAGAGTTTAAATTTCACAACAATGGAATTACCTTGGAAAAAACCTATAACCAGTGCGATTCAAACACTATACCCCATGGAATGAATCCCCTAGCCATTTTCACCAATCCACCCTCAGGTGGAGGGGGGTATGGATGAGTTATTTTGTATTTTTTTCCTGAACCTAGAGGTCTTAGGATTAAGTTTATATAAATATTTATTTTGTCTTATACTTCAAGAATTGGGTTAGATAGAGTCAGGACAATTTTTTCCATGTTCAGTTTAGGGCCACATACCAATATTATCAACACCATTTTGTGGGACCTCTATCATAGGATGAATTCTCATCTTAAAAACACTTGAGGTACATGTTTTTTATATAGGATAGAATAATTCCTACCCAAATACTAGGTTTTCTTATAGTACACTAATATTAATTCATGATATGATAATACATCTTGTTAGAACCTGGGTAAACAACCCAATTTAAATAATAACTATATTTCACAACCAATTACCTCAAGGAAAAGGTTCTACTAAGCTCATCCTAAAATAAATAACTCTATCAAAGCATTGATATCAATCACTATTAGTCTACAAATCATTTTAAATTTCTCCAATATTATTTTATTTTTACTCTAACACCTACTCTTGATCAATATGGTTAATCAAGTAAGGCGTGAGTTGGAAAATTGATAAAAACACTTTATTCTCTTCTATATTCTAATCCAAATGACCCTAATATAAAATTTTCATCAAGAGTCATTTTTGATGATATTCATTCACTACATGAACTAGAAATTTATTACTAAGAGAATAAGTGACCACAATATCTTTTCTAGAGGTGTAAGAGAGATCACTGTTAAAATTATATATGTATTTTACCCATTTTAATTTTTTGAGGTTAAAACCCTAATAAGATAATATATACTTTAAATGTTCATTACTAGTACAAACTATACAATTTTATCCAAATAGATAAAGTCTTCGATACTTCAATACATGCATTAAAACCAAAAAATCAAGGTGGTGGGTGTAGAAATTGTAACACCCGATAGTTTTATGAGAAATATTTTTTTTTATGTTATATAAATCATCAAAGGAATCTTTCACTACACACAACACTATCTTGTATTTCTTTACATGCAATCGCGACCTTCCTCGATAGCTTGCGTCGTACGCAATACCGAGTTTCACTAAACAACGATATGCTATTAAAATATTACTAAAACAAGCCGTTATGAATAGTAATACACACTTTTTGAAATTCTTAAAAAAAATTTATTCAAAATGGATTTCATTTTTGGATTCGGAATATCAAAATTATCCTAGGGTAAAATTTTGGTATTTTTCTGAAAACTTTCAATTTTTGATGAATATGTTAAAACATTGGGTTACTATTTAAAAACCGACTTTTTATTTGAATAATTATTTATTTTATTTCAATTTATTTTAGGTCAAAATTGAAACATAAAACCTTTATATGTTCAAAGTAATCCATTGGAGTCATTTTATAATAATTTTAGATATATAAAAATTTTATCGAACTTTTCACCGTCTTTTACCCACCTCCGAGGAGAATTTTCAAATTTACATAAAACTTAATTTTACCTCTTCTGTGAGTGGAATTTTGAAAATTCGAGAGACACAGTTAATATCAAGGACTAAAATGTTGTTCAATGAGATGAAAATAATTTTTGTGAATAGTACCTTTTTACTTTTTTTTACCACGGTTCAAAGTAAATAGGGAAATTATGGGTAAAAATGTAATTATTATTACCCTAAAACATGTCCTAATTCTATTTTATAAGTGTAATTCGACCAAAACCAACCTTAGGAAAAACATATGACCATTTAGGCCCACTTGGATTAGAATAGGACATTTAGTATTAATTTATTTAAAGAAGGGTTAAAATAGTTAAAATCAAAGTTTAATAACTAAATAATATTTAATATAGGGTTATACATAAGATAAATTAGACTATAAATATTAATTAGAAATATAAAAATATTTCCTACATAATGGTATTTTATTTGTAATTTTTATACAATAAATAAGTTAATTTATTTATGACACAATGATGATGCAGTAATTATCTTATTAATGAAATATTGACATAATTGATGTTATAAATACTCAAATAAATGTAATTTGAGACTTTTTATGAATTAAATTATTTTATAGGTTACTATGACATGTTAGTATTTCTTTAATTAGCTTTTTATGAACTAATATTTCTGTTATGATTTTCACAAAAATCAATTACCAAATACTATCAAAATTCACATAAAATAGTTTTTAAAGCAAATAAGATATTATTAATTGTTAGTTTATTCCTAAAAATCTAAGGTTCGGCAAAATGACTTCTATAAAATTATATATATTAATAATAAACAAATTGGGGTTCTTTTGTCTTGTTATAGTAAGTTTAGTAACCTTACATTGTAAGAAAACAAGAAGACATGGTAAAAGAAAAATTATTTAACTTAAAGTTAAATCTAAATGATAAGGTTAAAATAGAAACCTAAACCTGTCTAAATTCTATTAGATGAAATTATTTCGACCCACCCCCACCTTTCATTCTAAATAACTCAATTTGGAGCTATTAAAAACCGAATATGACTTTATAATAAAATAATATGTTTAGTTATTCCAAAGGTGCCCCTCTCCTCCCTTATGAAAGGGCACCTCCTCCCTCTCTTCCTCACACCACTTTCAGCCTTCAAGCTAGGACAAAACCTGCCAATATCTCTTATCCAATTACCTATAAACATCCTAGAGGTTCTTGTCTTCTTCAAAGACCAATCTTAGTTCCCTAAGAGGAGGTTTCAAAAATCGTGTCGAAAGAAGAGGTAATATCTGTTACCGATTCTTTCAACTTTATTTTTTTCTTCTACTTATTCTTCTTTAGTTTTTTCATTATGTTGTAGTAACATCAGTATCACTAATATATTGATATGTTATTATAAATATAAAACAACCTCATTTCACCTTCTATCCATCCAAAGGAAAACGAAACCACCATGCGCGCGTATGTACGGAATACCGTCTCTACGCCGTGGTGTAATCTGTTTTTCCACCACCACCTTAACTGGATGGGTATAATGGTGTAAAGAATAAATAAATATGATTATTATAAAATAATACTGATTATAAGATATTAGATCATTCACTGCAATTCGATTCAATAAATATGGGACCAATATCTTCACTCGTGCGTACGTACGGATTACCGTCTCCACGACGCGATGTGATTCATTTTCCATGTTAACAATTCAAGAATGATTATAAAGTATATATAATAAGTAATCATGAAATATATGATATAATAATCTTACTAGATTTATGTATATATATATTTAGGTCATAAAATTATTTACATTAAATTCAATAAGGAAACGAAAACAGCATTCATGCGTACGTACGGCCTATCGTCTCCATGAACGGTGTATTTATTTCCTTTTATTGATCTATTATATATATGTATATTCTGAATATATATTATATATAAATCATGTTTTATATTCTATAATTATGTAATCATGATCTATATAATCATATGAATAATTACAAGTCAAAACACGGACGACAAATGAAACGATTTTACAAAAAACACTCTTTAACCTGGAATTTACAAAAGAACCTGTAATATAATGGCATAAGTGAACCATATGTGACATCATAACAATTAATATGATTCTGTAATAATTTAGTGACATTATTTAAATAATTATACAGGAGGTTCGGATACATACGAAGCATATCAGACATAAGGTAACAGATAATTTTGCAAATCTCATTTTTATCCGAGATTGCTTATACGTAAGTATTTACTAGGGTTATTGTTATCATCTATGTACATGTTTTATAAAAGTGTATTTATGTATGTTTAATGTCCTTTTTACCCATTTTAACTTTTACTACATGGTATGTAAGAAATATTTCTTTTGTTTATATTTCGAGGTACTTTTTGACTTTTCTGAAAAAAAGTACAAGGAGAATGTTTTTTTAACTTATACGGCGTGAACGGATTTGTATGGTTTTATAAAGCATTATTTTCATGAAGCTTCCTCCAAAATATTTCAGGAATATTTTCAAAAAAAATCCTTTTCTATTAAAATTGCATGACATTTTTTGAAAAGAAAATGATTTTGAAGAAGAAAGTATATTTTCCTCAAGAATTCATTTCAAGTGTTTTATCAAAACCATTTTCCATATAAGATGAAATTATTTCATATGTGTATGTTTCAAATATAATGTCTCTATGATTTACATGGTTTCAATTTTCTTATTATGAAATGATATCCATTTCTTTTATATGGATTATGTGATGATGGGATTATGTTTATGAAACCCATTTTATTCGTTGGGTTATTATGAATGATGTATGTTTATTTTGTGGCACAAGTAAGAATGATTTAATTATGAGATGGGTGAGACCTATATCTCCCACCAATGAATTGGGTAAAGATTTATATCTCATGACATAGACATGGATGGAATAGTATGTTAATCCGGTTCAGTGTTATAGGACTAAAACGAGGAGTGAACTCGATTCAGAAAGGGTCTTTTTCCACTAAGATGGTCTTGGCAGCAATGCCTTGGATACTATGGAAATCATAACATGTGTTGAATGGTTGCCACAATTACATGTTTTATTCCCATTATAATTTATCATGATTGATGTTCCATTATGATATATTCCTTACGTACTTCCACGATTTATGTCTTTTCTCAAGATTTTGATGTTTAAATTTCATGTTCATGTTTTTACTTTCAAATGTTTATAGATTGTTTTATGTTCACTATGTTTGCCCTTACTGATCATTTGAGATCACCCTTTTTATGTTTTATTTTCCCTAGGATATAAATAAAGGTTTTTGGTATGAAAACAAAAGGGGAAGATCTTTATGGGATAAGTTGAAGATCCTTCACTACAATTAGTAGATTACGTTCCATGTGTTCAGAGACACTAAACTATTACAGTCATTTGGTGTCTTTTTTTGTTATGTACTAAGTATTCTGCAAAAGTAATGTAATGTCCATGTAATTCAATCTTAGGGTCTCTACATTTGGTATCAGAGGAAAGGTTTAGTCAACCTTTGGAAACTAGGATGCGAAAACGTTAGTGAGATATCTAGAGATATTCCTAAGGTATGTCTAGGGATGTCTGTAAGGATAAGTATACGTATAGGATATAGTCCTAGAACTACGGTAACAATCTTAGAATTCAACCTAAGATGTTAGATATTGAGGGTACTCCCCCTTTACTATGTTTTTTCCCCTAGAATGATTTTTCCCTCTCACACTATTCTTTTTGGGTTTTAGAAAATGGCTGGAAATAGGAAGATTCATGATAATGGAGGATATGATGGTCAATGGAATGTTATTCTTCATGAGAAACCAAATGAAACAGGATTTGGAAGTCCAAACATCGTTATTATGCCTAATCATAAATCTCATAATATGATCAATAATATCAACTTTGGTAAGTTTATCGACTCATATAATAAGAGAAAGATGGAGTTTCATGATGATCATAGAGGAAAGAAAGTTCAATTTCCCTCATGTAAATCATGTGGGAAGAGGCATCGAGGAGATTGTTTCAAAGGAACTGGGAGATGATTTGGGTGTGGAAAAGAAGGACACAAATCCAGTAAGTTAAAAGGAAAAGGTTAAGTTAACACCATGGACAAGGATAATGGTATTTATATGACATCAAAAATGATTAGATGTTTTAAATGTGGAATGTATGGGCATTATGCAAACAGATTCCCTAAGGGAAAATCTCATGAAGAGAATCAGCGTGGTCATATGAGTAGTATTTATGAGGATGATGATGAAGAGACTACAAATAAAATATGAGATGAAATAAATGATGAAGCTCAGTCAGTGGTTTAAGAAGTTAGTGGAATGATTGTATGTTTATAAAGAATAATGTATGGTACTATGGAATAAATAATCATCTAAGGATTGTTACACTATTGTTTTTACTAAAGTATTTGAAAGTATATGTTGAATGGTGATGGTAACCATGGAAGGTTATTCAGATATTTTTGGAAAGTAGATGATATGAGCATAATGAAGGTATAAGAAGATAATGAGATTTTTTATTGTATTCATGAGCTCATGACTAATATAAGGACTAAGTGATATTATGGTTTGATTATATAGATTTTTTTGGGATTTTGGAATGTGGAAAGCGTTGCCTTTTGACTTTATTCATGTATTTACTGAGGTTATATTGTAATTTATTTTTCAAGAGAATATATGACTAAGGTATTCATGTTTTTGGAATGCAACCAACAAGATATATCTTATGATATATGTGAGATAAAAGCTTATATTCACATTCTTGGTAGATAACCTTTCTAGTAATTATTTTCTTTATACTATGAGCTTGGACAGATGTATTTTGGATAATCCTAAAGATTGGAATGGATTATGTTGGACATAAGTTAGTATTATTTAAGGGTATACCTTTTTCGATATTATTTATGGAATGCTATAATAATGTATTTTTGGAAGAAAAAAAAGACAACATGCAGGATGGGCGACAACCCATCGCGTTGGACAAGGCTGTGGGAATAGAACCCACAACTGAAGTGCGACTGGGCTTTATCACCTACCACTGGCCTACAGGAAGTCTCTGGTTAGTAGAAACTAGTTTTATTTTATTAAGAGGTATGATAGATGAAGTATAAGTCCATTTTTGGAATCATATACGATTAATCTCACTATAGATGGACTTATGTATATTTGATAACTTTTGCAAACATTTTGTTTGAGATAGATAGAATGACCTGTCATTCTATCATATGATCTACTAAAACTTCGCGAATGAAAAATTCAACTTCATTTCTTTAATAGATGAAGTGGAAACTATCCAAGGAACGACCAACGGTGAGATTGCGCCAAAATCAAGAACATATTTCTTCTAATTCCAATTTCTTCAACTTTAGGGAAATGATCTTGAATACGAAAAAATGGTGTCCTAGTGTTCTTATATCTGATGAATAATATGGTACCTTATATCATCAAAAATCTATGGATTTGTGATTGCTAGCTTTTCCATAGCCATGATCTCTACCACTCTCCATCAGAACATGATGGTTAGATTTTTCTTCCATATCCATATTTTTACCTATGTGGAAATCCAATGATTAGTTTTTTTGGGTTACCATTACGTTTCATACTTTAGTTTTTAGAGAGTGGTATTGGTATTCCTTTTTACGATGTGGGATTCTATTAAAGAAACTTTCGAGTAGTAAACCATTTATAACCCCGACGAATTTCGAGGGCGAAATTCATTTTAAGAGGGGTAGAATGTAACACCCGATACTTTTATGAGAAATATTTTGTTTTTATGTTATATACATCATCAAAGGAATATTTCACTACACACAACACTATCTTGGCTTACTTTAAACGCAATCGTGACCTTCCTCGATAGCTTGTGTCGTACGCAATACCGAGTTTCACTAAACAACGATATGCTATTAAAATATTACTAAAACTAGCCGTTTGAATAGTAATACCCACTTTTTGAAATTTTGTAAATTTTATTTTTCAAAATGGACTTCATTTTTGGATTTGTAATATCGAAATTAGCCTAGGGTGAAAGCTTGGTATTTTTCTGAAAACTTTCAATTTTTGATGAATAGTGAAAACACTATGTTACTATTTAAAAACCGACTTTTTATTTAAATAATTATTTATTGTATTTAAATTTATTTTAGGTAAAAATTGATACATAATACCTTTATAAGTTTAAAGTTATTCATTGGAGTCATTTTATAATAATTTTAGATATATAAAAATTTTATCGAACTTTTCACCGTCTTTTACCCACCTCCTAGGAGAATTTGCAAATTTATATAAAACTTAATGTTACCACTTCGGTGAGTGGAATTTTGAAAATATGAGACACACGGTCAATATCAAGGACTAAAATTTGGTTCAATGAGATGAAAATAATTTTTGGTGAATAGTAACTGTTTACATTTTTTACCACGGTTAAAAGTAAATAGGGAAATTAAGGGTAAAAATGTTATTATTATTACCCTAAAACATGTCCTAATTCTATTGGATAAGTGTAATTAGACCAATAACAACCTTATGAATAACATATGACCATTTAGGCCCACTTGGATTAGATTATGACATTTATTATTAATTTATTTAAAGAAGGGTTAAAATAGTTAAAATCAAAGTTTAATATCTAAATCATTTTTAATATAGGGTTATACATAAGATAAAATAGACTATAAATATTCATTAGAAATATAACAATATTTCCTACATAATTGTATTTTATTTGTAATTTTTATACAATAAATAATTTAATTTATTTATGACCCAATGATGATGCAATAATTATCTTATTAATTAAATATTGACATAATTGATGTTATAAATACACAAATAAATGTAATTTGAGACTTTTTATGAATTAAAATAATTTTATATGTTAATATGAAATGTTAGTAATGATTTAATTAACTTTTTTTGAACTAATATTTCTGTTATGAGTTTCAAAAAAATCAATTACCAAATAGTATCAAAATTGACATAAAATAGTTTTTAAAACTAATATTATATTATTATTTGTTATTTTATTACTAAAAATCTAATGTTCGGCCAAATGACTTAGATAAGGTTATATATATTAATAATAAACAACTTGGGGTTCGTTTGGCTTGTTATAGTAAGTTTATTAACCTTATAGTGTAAGAAAACAAGAAGACAAGGTAAAAGAAAAATTATTTAACTTAAAGTTAAATCTAAATGATAAGGTTAAAATAGAAACCTAAACTTGTCTAAATTATATTGGATGAAATGATTTCTACCCATACCCACCTTATCTCCTAAATAACCCAATTTGGAGCTATTAAAAACCGAATATGACATTATAATAAAATAATATTTTTAGTTATTCCAAAGGTTCCACTCTCCTCCTTTATAAAAGGGAACCTCCTCCCTCTCTTCCTCACACCACTTTGAGCCTTCAATATTGGCCAAACCCTGACCATGTCTATTATCCACTTCCCTAGAAACATTCTAGAGGTTCTGGTCTTCTTCAAAGGCCAATCTTAGTGCCCTAATAGGAGGTTTTAAAAAGGCGTGTCGAAAGAAGAGGTAATATCCGTTACTGATTCTTTCAACTTTATTTCTTCTTCTACTTATTCTTCTTTAGTTGTTTCATTATATTGTAATAACATAAGTATCACTAATATACTGATATTTTATTATAAATATGAAAAAACCCCATTTCACCTTCTATCCATCCTAAGGAAAACGAAATCACCGCGCGTGCGTACGTACAGAATACCTTCTCCATGCTGTGGTGTAATCTGTGTTGCCACCACCACCTTACATGCATGGGTATAATGGTGTAAAGAATAAATACATATGATTATAATAAAATCCTACTGATTCTAAGATATTAGATCATTCACTCCAATTCTATTCAATAAATATGGGAACGATATCATCACTCGTGCATACGTATGGATTACTGTCTCCACGACGCGATGAGATTCATTTTCCATGTTAACAATTCAAGAATGATTATAAAGTATATATAATAAGTAATAATGAAATATAGGACATAATAATTATACTGTATTTATGTATATATATATTCACTTCATATACTTAATTCCATTAAATTCAATAAGGAAACGAAAATAGCGTTCATGCGTACGTACGGCCTACCGTCTCCAAGAACGGTGTATTTATTTCTATTTATCGATCTATTATATATATGGATATTATGAATATATATTATATATAAATAATGTTTTATATTATGGAATTAACTAATCATGATCTATGTAATCATATGAATAATTACAAGTCAAAACACGGACGACAAATGAAATGATTTTACCCAAAACGCTCTTTAACATGGAATTTACAAAAGAAAGGGTAATATAAAGTCATAAGTGAACCATATATGATATCATAAAAATTAATATGATTCTATAATAAGTCAATGAAATTATTTAAATCATTATACAGGAGGTTCAGATACATACGAAGCATATCGGACATAAGGTAAGGGATAATTTTGCAAATCTCATTTTTATCCGAGATTGCTTATACGTAAGTATTTACTGGGGTTATTTTTATCATCCATGTACATGTTTCCTAAAAGGGTTTTTATGTATGTTTAATGTCCTTTTTACCCATTATAACTTTTACTACATGGTATGTATGGAATCATTCTTTTGTTTACGTTTCGAGGTGCTTTTTGACTTTTCTGACAAAAGTATGAGGAGAATGTTTTTTTAACTTATACAGCGTGAAAGGATTTTTACGGTTTTATAAAGCCTTATTTTCATGAAGAATCCTCCATAATATTTCATGACTATTTTCAAAAAAATCCTTTTCTTTTAAAATTTCATGACATTTTGTGAAATGAAATTGATTTTGAAGAAGAAAGGATATTTTCCTCAAGAATTCATTTCAAGTGTTTTATCAAAACCATTTTCCATATAAGATGAAATTATTTCATATGTGTATGTTTCAAGTATAATGTCTCTATGATTTACATGGTTTCACTTTTCTTATTATGAAATGATATCCATTTATTTTATATGGATAATGTGATGATGGCATTATGTTTATAAAACCCATTTTATTCGTTGGGTTATTATGAATGATGTATGTTTATTTTGTGGAACAAGTAAGAATGATTTCATTACGAGATGGGTGGGACCTATATCTCCCTCCAATGAATTGGGTAAAGATTTATATCTCATGAGATAGAAATGGCTTGAACGGTAAGTTAATCCGTTTCATTGTTACATGACTGAAATGAGGAGTGAACTCGATTCAGAAAGGGAATTCGTCCACTAAGATGGTCTTGGCAGCAATGCCTTGGCTACTATGGAAATCATAACATGTGCTGAATGGTTGCCAAAATTACATGTTTTATTCCCATTATATTTTATCATGATTGATGTTCCATTATGATATATGCTTTACGTACTTCCACGATTTATGTCTTTGCTCAAGATTTTGATGTTTAAATTTCATGTTCAAGTTTTTACATTCAAATGTTTGTGGATTGTTTTATGTTCACTATGTTTTTCATTACTGATAATTTGAGCTCACCCTTTTTATGTTTTCTTTTCCCCATGATATAAAGAAAGGTTTTAGGTTTGAAAAAAGGGTAATATCTTTATGGGAGAAGTTGAAGATCCTTCACTACAATTTGTAGATTACGTTCCAAGTTTCCAAAGACACTAAACTATTACGGTCCTTTGGTGTCTGTTTTTGTTATATACTAAGTATTCCACAAATTTAATGTAATTTCCATGTTCGTCAAGATTCAGGTATCTACAGAAATCCATATAACCTATGAAAAACTATTGAGAAACATATACCACGATACGATCTTCTTGTATAATAATGTCAAACCACCCCACACTTGTGGAATTACAATACATGATATTACTTTTACATGACTCATTTTGTTTCAATATTGGACTAGAGGTCAAAATATTATTTAATTTATAAATTGATATATTAAATTACCTTCTATGTTAAAACATCACACCCTTATGCACTAATTCTATGAAGGGGGAATCTAACTTTGAAAAATCTAAAACAAATTCTATAATATCATTTGAAATCTATAAATCTTATGATTTCAAATATATTCTTGGGGTTATCTCATGAAATCATAAATTTAGCCGTCTCATTATCCATTGAAATCACATTCTTAGAGATCTCATGGACCAATAATCTAACTTCATGAATTCGAAAATTTTAATTTTAATTGCTCAGCATATTAGCGATACTCTTTAAGAGTTCTCAAAAATAACTTCAACATGGTCTTAATTCTACTTATTAAATTTAGAAGAAACCAAAATATAATATTTTAATACCATAAAAAATGTTATAAGTATCTATTGATGAAAAGAATCATTAAATCCAAGAAAACAACAAAATAATTTATAATCCCAATGTGTGTCACAAGGTATTTATAATGTCCAAATATAATCGTAAATTTATTGTTTGGAATATCATCCTCTCTCACCGTAAACCAATGGTATCAATCCCTAAGTCGAACGTCCGAAAAAAAAATGTATCTGATAAGTTTATTGAAAAGATCATTAACTATAAGAAAAGTATATTAACTCTTTATAGTAACCTAGTTAATATTCAAATAATTGATATTGAGGTGGAGGATTCCAGATTTCTTATATTCTATAAAAGTTGATGTTATCCATATGACACTCTAGAAATAATTAATTCCCATTATTTGAGATATTTATGATGAATCAAAAAATATTTCAATTGATATGGACCTATCTAATAATTTGGTATGAAAATGTAAATTTTCCTTAGAATCAAATAAATAATGAATTAAACCTATATCTTCAGTGGAAACATTGATAAGGAATAACTTGATGATATTTATTCACTACCATATGACGTTTCTTCTCAAGACTCCACTCTATAACAAACAAAAGTAAACTTAATAACTAGAATAAAGTATCCCTAATATCTTGATGGATCCATCCTTATTTACTTTTCTATGGATACCATTTATTTTAAAATCATGAGAATTCCCATGAAAGGAGATGGAAAATTCATACCATGGATATGAATAAAGTCAAATAAACTCATTTTCCATCTTCATGCCAAGGAAAATTCCTACTAAGGATAAGATCAAAGACCATTTGATGATAATATTTGATATGATCCTTTTAAATGATCATAAAATTTATACCGAGGATAAGATAAAATACATATAAATCAAGCGTAATAAATTACTACATGAATTCAATATCAGAGACCACCGTAATGATTTTCATGCTGAGGAGGGGTAATAAATTACTACATGAATTTATACCATGCATGTGCATTTCTGCATAGGACAACTTGTTGAGCAGTCATGCAACGGTGGAGGCTTACCATAATGATATTGATGCTGGGGAGGGTTATTCCTTATTAGTCTTGTTTCAGGATTATTGTGGCCCTTTTGACCTTTGGGATTTGTTTTTTATCTACGTCTTTGAAGTCTATGAGGTTTTCTCCATTACCCTTAAACGGGGGTTTATCCAAAAATTAATAAAAATTTAGGCCTTCAGGCATTCAGTCAGAGACCACCACATGAAAAAGGGGTATCTGAATTCCCAATTCTTCTTATTTACCATATGATAAATGATCCACACAATATAATTCCTAATCATTTCTTAAAAAGTGAATTAATCAATTAATTTATATGATGTAAAAGAATATAAGAAAGAAATATCTAATAAAGAAAAATCAAAAAAGATTTAGTAAGTAGAATACCTTATACTATCATTGATCCTACATCTGATTTTGTAAGTGAATACTATGTAGCATATAATCATCCTAACTCATGTAAAATTTTATATTTCCTTCTGTCTTTAGGATCACCTTCAATTTGAATTTATTATTAGCTTTTGGGACCTTAATTATGTCAAGTGGCATTGGCATAGGGATATTTTTATCATGTAATGTTTACCAATGACAATACATAATCATTAATTCATGTTTATTACATAAAACACTAGATATAGTATGATAAAAACCCCATGGAATATATATTACTAGGTTATCCTAGATTATTTACCATTATATTTGTTCTTGATGGTATGTTAAGATCAGCATGAGTAATACCAACTGTATAGAGATACAACTGATCTATCATATAATATAATCTAGTGAACTCTTATTTGGATTCTCATGATTAAATTAGCCCGCATGGATAGTCATATATATATCCCCAGTGTTATATAAGTGAAAAATAACTATTGATCCATCAACATGAGGTTTTTAAATAGGTTCATTATTTATGAAGCTTCATACTTTAAGATCTATCTAAATTCATTTGAGAATTTTCCTTAATAGAATGTAATTGGGTGTGACACTAATCAATCATATGGATATGATTAACCAATGTAGGATGTTTACACTCGTATGATGGGTTTTGATATCATGGCCCTCAATTGAGATTTTAATAAGTGTATGTACATGATAATATAATTACATGTGATGGAATTATATAATATTTTTTCAATATGATAATTGAGAAAAAGAGACAAGTTATACCTGATTGACATTATCCATGTCTCATGATCAATCTTGATTCCATGGATAATAGAACATTTTTAATGGTCATGTGGTGTATTATATTACAATAATCCAATTTTTCATTTGGATAGCTATGACTTGTTTCATTATATAATTCATAAATTATAATTATCAATGATACTCATAACTATTTTAGAAATTAGAAAGGCGCCTTAGTGTGACACATAAGAAAATAATAACTGGGATTTTTGTACTAATGTGTTTATTTTAAGTGTAAATTTTTGTGTGTTTATTATAAAAACTAATTAAATTTTGGATTTTTCATTTGAAAAAATAAATTAGATAATTATTTATTATTTAATTATTCAATGTGGTCGTATAATATATAAAATTATTTATTTATATTATTAAAACATAAACTTGAAGAAATTGAAAATCTCAGATGGGATTCAATATGGGTCTTGAGATAATGGGGTTTTAAGTCCCATTACATGATTGAAATTAAGAAGTCTATATATAGAGAGTATTTAATCACCTCTTTTTTCAGTTTTATTCCATTTTCAGGCTCATTAATTCTCCCCATGGTTGGTACTTAAGACACTTTTAGAGGCTATATAATACTCTAAATTCCCTTGGAAGGATATTTATTACACATCCTTGAGTTTACCTTATAATTCTTTTCCAATGAAGGTTATTCAATTCCCCTCTTGCTATAAATATTAAAGAGGAGGGATTTAGTCCTCATTCCCTTAAGAGAATATTAATTTTATTTTATTTCTCTCAATTGTTCGCCATCTAAGAGAGATTCCTAGTTTTCTTCATCTTTGTGATACTCTAGAGTCTTTATCCTTCCTTATTCCATCATTTTCCTAATAGAATTGGTTAACTTTACTTGGATAGGAACATTATCCTTCTAAGGCATTGGTGATTAATGTTATCAGTGGATACAGAAATATATTTAAAATTTTCAATTCATGTTTTATATAAATATTTAAAAAACTTGTTAAATATTGTTTTTTTTAATTATTATTATGTTTTAAATTTACATGTTATGATCTTGGTTGAGCCTAAAAGTCACTTATACTGCATATTGAAGGTCAATAATGTCATTAAAACCATAAATATTATCTGAGTTATACTCAATTAATGGAAAATATATAAACTAAATGTTGGAACATCTTAGTTTTATGACATATTCAAAATATATAAAATTAATTTAAGACTAATAGAAAACATTCATGAAATGTTTGATGATTCAATCATTCACATTAATGGTAATTTTTAGTAGTGGGTTTTTCTAATACCCATTGTGAAATATCACATTCCATGTGCTCTGGTCCACTTGATTCCTTAATTATATTGGGTATTTTATCTTTCTAGAATAAATGTGGAGGAACTAAATTATTTTATGTAATCGATTAATGTATTAACCATTACATAATATACAAAGGGAAATTAATTAAGCAATTATTATGTATAAAAATCATTATGTATGAATATACTACATGTTATTTATTTAATATCAATATTATCATAAAGGGTATGTATATGATACATAAAATGTTAACATAGATAATAAATACAAAATTGTTTGTTAAATATCCAAGTTTCAGATTCCTTCCAATAAGAATCACATTCATCAAAAACATGATCAATCACGTAGATGAGTTTTGCATAGTCAAACATAAATGAACAATCTTCTGTTACATGAAATGGTTAAAAGTTGTCCTAATGTCGATGTTAGGTGAAACATGACTTAGTAATCCAATTTCATTAGAATTTAAAGTCACAGTGTTGGGAATGTTCAAAGGATAAATTAAGAGATATGGTGTTCACTCAATAATCTAAGAGTTTTATTAGATACAATTAACAATAGTTATTTACATAAATATTCATTACATAAGAGACTTTCTTAACTGATTTAATACATGTATACATATATAACCCAACCAATTAAATTTATAATAGTGAGGGTTATTATCTCATATTTAGTATATTCAATACAATACTACATTGAATAATAAGATACTTGATATTAATAATGACACATATTGTGTAGTAGATATTCATTGTGTCAAACACAAACTCAAATTTATCAATGAGATTCATCCTTGAGATGAAAAATTTTAATAGTAATCATTTCATTGATTGGTATCATAATTTGATAGTTATTCTCAAATAAGATAATAAATTATACATTATAGAGATTCCCACACTATATGATAAACTTTATTTTACCCCACATGTTGTAATATGGTAATTAAAATAATCTAAAGGATAAATATGACATAAGATGTATTGCTCTATCAACCATAGGTTCTAAGATTAAAAATTTTTATTAACACATAGAAACAATCAATTTTTTAAATTGATAAAAAAAATCAGGTGTATAGAAATATACATATTAGAGATTGATTACTCTAACTATATATTATGGGTATTAGATACAAGATGTGTATCTTATATTTTATAAAATTCTTAACCTCTCAAAGAAAAAAAGAAATGGATTAAGAGAGAAATGGGCCTATGAGTTGGGAATGAATCACGATTTGTTGAATTATCCATAAGACTATGAATTTACTTCTTAAAACCGAATTTTAATTAATATTAGAATACTTTTGTCATGTACAATCAATAAATATAAATTTTATGGTTGTATATTCTCTAGAAGGGATGATAATTTGATTTATAATAATGATCATTTGTATTAATTTATATGGATGAAATATTTTATATTTCTAATAACAAGTTTACTGGCCAATATATATATTGGATCCAGATAATAATATTTATAATATTAATAATAAAATGACCATAATAAATTATTTGAATTTCAACTATCTTTAAAATAAAATCTTTGGGAATATAAATAATAATAACATCTAATGAATTCATAATGATGGATTACAAGATTAAAATTATTTTGAATCATTTAATGTACATGAATCTTTTTTATGAGAAAAAATTACCAAATCAACTTTTAAAGGTAAAGGGAAACGGGGTAATGATTTATTAGAACTCATAAAAACTGATTTTCTTAGTCCTACAAGTAATTTATATTAATATGGATATTAGTAATTTATTAACTTTATTAATGACTTTTGTAGGTATGTGTTTCAACCATATACACGCTAAGAGGAGGGTTAATTATGGTGATAGAAAATTTAATCCCTTTCCTTTTTTTACTTTCCAATCTCTTTTAGGATCACATTCCCACATTGGTATGAATTTTGTTCAACCCTTTGCTATATTTCACTTGTTATTCGACCTCATAGAGAGATAAAAATATATAGGAATGTAAAACATCCATGGAAAACATGTATTTTTACTTGGTTCACCAATAATGGATAAACCAAGTAGAATACACCAATGTTGTTCCATTCATACTAGAATCTATTATGCTTAACTAGGTTTTCTGTATTACAAGTTTTTATCATAGTTACTTTATGCTTGGATCACTACCTTTACACATTTACAGTTCAATAACTCCATTACCAAGGGTTACTCCAAGTTATTCACCAATACACACTATGTTGATGAAGGCACATTCAGTTTGTGGACTTGAGTGTCTCTTTAATAGATTTGAATCATAAAAACCTATCAATTATTTTCTCGAGACTCTATATGAATCATTATTTCTAATTTTATTCCCAATTTAACTTCCATTGATACAATTTCTTTTTGTTTCCATTCTATTTCAGATCAATGCTTCATTGTGAGGGTTGAATCTATGTCTTCCATAATATCACAACAACAATAATAGACCAATCCAGATAAGTAAAATAACAATCTTTGTTTATTTATGTTATGATCTATCTATTATTCCTCACGTATCCTAATATGTCAATGAAACACAATATTAGTTTTAATGTGACTTTATTACATTCATGAAACTTATACTTTTAAAAAACATTAACTTTTACACAACTCAAAATTTCACACACCGTCAACTTTCGCACAACTCAAACATTCATACATGTCAAAGTAGCATGAAATTGTGTTATTAGTTTCAATGTAATAACATTATTTAAGATAGTTCTTTATCACAATATGACCTGTTTACAACAAAAATGTTATTACAAAAAAATCACATAAATAATTGGTTTTGATAAATAATTTCATGCAACTAAGACTTTAGTTCATTCAGAGCGTTTTTGTCCGAAGAATCTCCCTTGTCCATGTATCATGCATCTTATATACTAAATCATTTATCATATATGTATTCATAATTAAATTCCTAAAATATACCAAAATTTTAACATAAAAACTCTCTTCGATAGTGCATAATAAGCACAATTCCAATCTTAAAAGAGCTATGAAATATTATTATTTTTAAATAAGATCATTACCACCTAACCGCTAATTTCATAATTATGAATTAGATTAAAAAAATATGGTATATATATATATATATTAATCAAATATCTACCAAAAAATTACTTATTAATTATTATGAAATAATCACTCAATTTTTTGTAAATTCAATTTATTCTTCAAAAATAAGTTTTCTTCAAAAATGGATTTTATTAGTTATTATGAGTGAAATTTAAAATTAATTTATCAAAATTTTAGAAATTATATTTTATAAAAAGGATATAATATTTGAAACAATCATTTTACAATTATAAAACAGTGAAATTTTTAGAAGTTTTTGAATAGTTTTATTTTTCAATGAATACTAAAAAATTCTTAATTTTATTAAAAACTGTATTTTGGTTTCAAATATATAAAAATTATTTTTTTTTAAAAATAAAAATACCATATAGTTATATAATTTTATTAATAACTCAATTATGTTAATTAGGGTTAAATTTATGGATGAATTTGGTACAAAAACATTTTTATACATAAAAGGTATTCTTCTGAAAAGCTATTTTTCATTGTGTTTTGTAAATTATTCTTAATTTAATTTTTATCACTTCTAGAAATTGGATCTTGAAAAATGGATTCCATATTCTGAATCAGGTAGTTCAAATTCTTTAAATTGTTCCCTTTCATTTTATTCATTATGAATACTAATTGTGGTAAATATTTTGTCGCTTTGGTACGGTTAAAATGTTCAAATCAGGGTTTAAACCATGAAATAATGTCTCCAAATCAACCTAATGATTTCCTAAATTTTATTGGAGGGTATAAATTCTATAATATCTATCCCAAAGTTTAATATATGGCATTTTTTTCATTTACCCTTGAAAATGTCATTTATATTATTTAAGTAAAGAATATTAAAAAATGTCATTTTCTTGAATTTAATATCTCTAAAATATTTACATAAGGATAAGAAGAGTATAATTTTAGTTATAATTATTTATTTGAAATATTAATTAATTTTTTTATCATATTTACCTATTTTTTTAGTGAAAATATAATTTCCTTTAAATCATACAAAACACCAACACAATTATTGTGCTAGGAGTAAAATAATTAAGTAAGTGATATTAAAAACTCTAAAAGTAATATTATTTTGGTGAGTTATGGTTTTCCACAAAATTTTAAGAAAAATATAACATATTATATATTTTTAATGTTTTATATTTTAATTCTATTACTATCATGATATTTTAAAAGTGAAAATATGTGAGTAGTTCCAAAAAAATATTAATGATTGTTTATAGTAAATAATATTATATAAAATGATTTAAAATTAATAAATAACCTATATGTAACTAATTTAATGAAATATGGTATAAAATATCAATAATGGTACATTTATGGAAAAATATTCTTTCTATATTAACATTATTTATCCTTAATGAGTCAAAACCATTAATATTGCGGCAGTTGTTAAAAGGGTTAACGGGGGTAAAACTAAGATATAATCATAAGAACATAACCAAAATTTTAAAAACAATATTTTTTGAAATTATTTAGAATAATAATAATTATTTATTATAATTATATCATTTTGGAACCATTTTTCAAGAAACGTTATTTATATATTTTAAGTAATTCCTTGAGCGTCCGTCCCCTAAATTATAAATGGCATCATCCTCTCCTCTTTTCTTCACACTTAAATAACAATTTTATTCATCCAATACCTACCCAAATATATTAATAAAATATCTTATAATTTTATATAGGTCTTTTTTGGTAATAATACCAAAGTTAAATGGAATAGTGTGTAAAGTAAAGGTTGTTGTCTGTAGAAGAGATATAGATTTTAGCAAAATGTTTTAGTTTTATTTCTTTTTATACATCCTCAAAATATTATTGAAAAATGATAAAATAAAAAGAATTAGTATCTTATATATAATTATATTTTATTATGTTAATGGTATAACCTATATTATTCTCCTTTTCCATAAAATGGTAAATGAAACTATCTTTTGTGTGTACATCGGACTACTTCCTCGAGAATCGATATAATTTGTTTTTCATCACCGCCTCTCACGACTGGCTATAGCGATGGATTTAATTTATATTTATTATATTATTTAACTAATAATTCTATAAGGATAATATATAATATATATACTTACCTTTCCACACATTTAAAAATGATGACATCGTTCGTTCATGCGTGTGGATTACCACATCCACAAAGCGATGTGATTTATTTTTCATCACTAAAACAAATTGATGATATATATAAGTTTATTTAAAAATATAATATTATTTTAGTTATATAATAATAATTATTTAAAATTAATATAATACTTATTTTCCTTACCTTATTTTCATTGAAAAATGGAAATGTTACTCATGCGTACGTATGACCTACCATCTCCTTGATTATAACATAAATCATTTTTCATAACCATATTTCATGGATTCTTTTAAAATTTTAATTAATGTTTAAAAATGATAATTATTTAATTATTATTATTTTGGATATGATTTAACAATTACCCATTTGAACATGGTCAGCATTCTAAATCCATTTTAAAGTTAAAAGTAAATATCCTCAAAACACACAATGTGGACAAAATTGACTAACTAATTAATTATGTAATAAAAATAAATTAAAAATATTATTTTTTAGAAAAATGGATTTATCCTGTAATAGTTTCTTAATAAATAAAATAATTTATATATTTCTATTATATAGGAGTTAAAGAACAAACTTGGAAATTCTGAATATGAGGTAAGAGATTTCATCTTAATCTCCTGTTATTATGGAATATTTTAATATTATGCTTATAATTTAGTTTATGTTGTGCATATACTAAACATTTTAAATTTAATATCATGAATAATTCATTATTAATGGTATTTTAACATTCAATTCAAATTATTTCATCCAATGGTATTTAACTTGAAATCTTCCTAGTGGTAAAGGGTTTCATAACTCAATTTCCTTTCATTAGGTTATAACTCGTCTTCATTGTCTTTGTTATGACCTGATGATGTGTAAATTGAACCATAAATAATTTTAGTCTTTATTTCAAATTTTTTTTGAATATTTATATTCGTTTTTCATAATCCCCTTTTTAATTAATTCTTAATTAAATGATATGATCTTCATAATAGTTATTCATATAAAATTATATTTTTTTGAGACATATGTTTATGTTATGAAGCTATATTTTTTATAAGGTTTATATTATGCTCCTTTTACATGTTATATCATGAATATATTTATGTTCCATATTTTTATGTTTCATTTGATGTTATTCATTTATAGCGCCTTCGATTCAAAAGTTACCAAAATGGTAAGTTATTTATGATTCAATCCCATTTTAATTAGGATAATTTATGTGTATATTTACATTGAGAAATTATAGGTTCCTTATTTTATAAAAAGATATTATTTTTATTACCTTATATATATTTATATAATTTTTAACTTTTGATTTGATTTTCTTCTCTTTGGTGCTCAAAATGGTTCAAAATATGGTGTAATGAAATGCTAATCTTATTTATCCCAATTATATTGGGAAACATTTTTCTTCTATAATCATGTTTTCTAAAACAATTCAATTTTTTTTAATATTCTTTAAAGATATTTTTAAGTCATATTTATGATTGTTTTAATTTTTACAAAAAGGTTTTAAAAAATTATGTCTTTTTCAGAAAAAGGTACTTTTTAATGAAGGTGTGACCATAATTTTTATTTTAAAAAATAATTAATGGATTTTCCCACCATTAAGATCATTATTTTCTCTGAAGATTACTATATAAGTTTCCATGGTTATTTTAAAATAAAACTTTTCCCCTAATATTATAGATCTTTTTTATTATTTATTCTCAAATTGAGAATGAATATTTTACTCAAAAATGTTTTTAATGATCCTTTAATGGTATTCATACTCACCACTGACAAAACCCCTTGATTTTAATTATTATCCATTGGTTTTATATTATAATAATTCCATAATAATTTTTCCATAGATAGGTTATGTTTTTTATAAATATATTTTCATCAAACTCATTTATTTTCCATGGATTAACCATGCTATAAAGGAATGATAGTTACTTTCAAGGGTGTTATGAAGAAAATTGAAAGATTATAAATATTATATTGATGAATGGTACATGGAAATTTTTTATGATGAGGGATGAGCCTGATAAATCTCATGATGATTGTTGAGCCTGATACATCTTATATGATGGGTTATCCTAATATAGTTTATACGATGGGTATGCCTGATATAACTCTCTAATTTATTGGGTAATGTTCCTTGTATTCAAATGAAACAAGAATGTAGTTAACATAACTAGAAAATGAGGCTACTGCCATAGACCTATAGCCATAGTTTTAAAACCGTGGCTATAGGTGGCTATAGCCACGGTTTTTGTGGCCTATTTCCACAGTTTTAAAATCGTGGAAATACGCCATTTATCATGTCCTGTGGCCACAATTTTCAGAACTGTGGCAATAGGCTATGGCTATAGCAATGATTTTTTGGCCTATTTCCACGGTTTTGAAAAACCGTGGAAATATGGTTCTCGTGCATTGGAGGCAAAAGATTTCTCGCCAAAAAATTTTCCATAAGACCTACCGCCATGGTTTTGTGGATATTACCACAGTTTATATTAATATATATATATATATATCATAATATATATATATATACCCATAATGTTGGTCAGTGTAGTGGTAAGTACTCTGGTTTGTAAAGAAAAGGTGCAGGGATCGAAACATGCTGGTGACATTTTTTATTTAGGCTATTGCAATGGATTACGAATGCTATAGTCACTGTTAAAACCATGGAAATAGCTTCCTATATCCATGGTTTATACCATGTCCATAGGTCAACTTCCACGGTGGAAGTTTTTAAGACCTATTTCCAAGGTTTTCAAAAATGCGTCCATAGGAAGCTATTGTCACGGTTAAAACTGTGGAAAAAGATTGGGACTTACTGCCATAGCAATAGCGGCTACGGTTGTCCAAAACTGTGTCTGTAGATTATGGCCACGGTTTTGGGGACTATTTCCAAAATTTTGAACGCTAGAAATATGTCTTTTTTCCAGTTGTGTAACCTTGTATGTTTAATATATGGATTTAGTTAAGCTATAGTTATTTCTGAAACTTTTTATGACTACAATGTTTTAAGATATGAACAAATTTGATTTCTTTTTTTTTATGTGTATTTTATACTCACATTGATCAAGAGGACATCACATAGATCTTGATTATTGATTCCTATTACTGTTTGTGTTTTAAAAGATTTATTCTATGTCAAATGGTTAATTATCCAAGTCTTTATGGATAAGAATTATCTTATGTTATTCTCATAAACTTTGATTATGTTAGTATACCTTTATGCTCATCTTAAGTTCACTGATTAAATTCAATTGTTAATGTTAATTCTTAACCTTAATGAGTAATTGAATTCACCATTTTTAGGCTTGTTTTTTAACATGTTATGAGGAATGACATTATATTGTTTGTTTCTAGAAATTTTTCATGTGTGAATAATATTATTGGATATATTGAAGACTTATTGTGAAATAAAATAAGATTGAACTAGTTGAAAAATAGCCACTTGAAGACACGAGTATTCTTTTATAACAGTTAGACACAATTCATTAAAAATATAAACCTAAAATTTCATTGTGTATATAAGTGTCCCAATAGATCTTTTTGATTTTTTAAATTCTGGATAGATAAAATTGGTTAATTTGTACTTGTATCAATACATAAATATAAAAGATGATGTTTTAGCACCAGACCTGGGGGTGCTGGTCCGAGGCTTTTATAATTGGTATTATGGTATGGTTTAGATTATTATGGAGATTATGATGTTTTAATTTTATTTTAACTTAAGAGTCAGGGATTACATCACGGGTTTATAAGTTTCCGGTTGTTCATTATTTCAAAGGTATAAACCCCACCTTTTAAGGTTCCAAGTTACAAGATTTTGAGTTGATTTAAAACATTTTATTAGTTTTAGGGAGAAAATCCTTTTATGTTTTAAATAACCATTTGGGTATGTATATGGTTTTTTTATGATAAATATGGTTTATTAGGGAGTGGGATATAGATTATATTGATGGTTTAATAGTGTCTCTTTGACAAATAGATATTTTTTATTAAATTTATTGTCAAGATAAATATCACCCTTAAGGTAAGATTCTATATTAGATTTATAATATTTTGGTGAATTTCACTACATTATAAGATTATAATGGTGATTAAATGATAATTTTGTGAGATGTTTTATTGGGTTTAGGTATATGTAACCCTTAAGATTAACATGTGATATAAGATAAAGGATTTTTTTTAAATAATATTATTACATTTTTGGGTATGTATGTTGAAAGGTAGCAGATAAGCATTGGGGTTCAAACATTATTTAATGTCGAGGTTGTTATGGTTATTGGGTATATATGGTTATTTTTTAATAGAATGATATATGTTGAACCTCTGGTGTAATAATTGAATTTTTCAGATTAATGTATTATTTCTTTATATGAGGGTTTATACATTTCAGATATTATATAACATTGTTCTAATCAATTATTTTTTGTTAAATATAAAAATATATAAGGAATATTTTTTTATCCTTTTATGAATTATGTGATTCAATATAAGCAGATTTTTATTCTTCAAGAATGAAAAAAACACATATTTAATGCTCATAATTTGGAGAAAAGTATTAGATTGTGGTGTACATTGATGAAATTCTACTTTTCAAGTAAGTATTTCCCCTTATATTTTTATTTTGGATGGTAATAGAATCCCTAAGATCTACGAAAATTATCTTTAAATAAAAATTATATCATATTATATTAATTTGTGAATAATCTTTAATCTTTTTCACACCTCATTGATTTATGGTTTTGAGGTCATTAAATGTATCATGATCATTTACTTTATAAGGATCAATATTATCTACCACTCTCAATTATTTTTTACATAATACATTTGTCCTCCATGTCTATATTTTCAATTCCCACAAATGTTCTCCAATTTTGAAACCTATTGATGTGTTATTCCAGATGACCTTCTTATTTCCCTTTAATTCTTTTTAAGATGATGTTTTATTAACCATTTTTGCAATGTGGGTTTTCAATAGATGTGTTTCGAAATATCAAAACCTATATTACCAATCTCAAGATACAATTATGAGGAAATTATATATTAAATGGGGTGGGGAGAATGTAATATCTTAATATTTTAGAAGGAACAATATATTTGATAGCATATAAGAAAAGAATTAGAAATATTAAATGAACCATGAAATATTATTACTGAAATATGATTTTATAACGTAGTTTTTTAATTGTAAGGTATGAATATTATTAACCATGTTATGAATTATATATAAATAATATAATTACCAAAAAATTTATTGATTAATTCTTAGGAAATATGGAATCATTTTTTTATAATCTCATTTCTTTCTTTAAAAATACATTTTCTTAATAAATGATTATTAATTATTTTTATGAATGAATATTAAAATTAATTTTTGGAACATTTCTAAATTATATTTTATAAAAAAATATCATATATAAAATATTCACGTCAAAATAATCATAGAGTGAATTTATGATAATTTTTTGAAAATGATGTTTTTTCAATGGATAGTGAAAAATATAATTTTTTATTGAAAATTTTATTTTTGTTTCAAGAATTTAAAAACTAAAATTTCTAATATTATATTAATAAAAATAAAATTAATAAAAATTTATTTATTTTTATAATTTAATTTGGTATAAAAAAATTATACTTAACCAAAAAAATTTCTAACAAACTACATTTAATTACGTTTTGTGTTTTTATCATAAATTAATTTATTCAACCTATTAAAATTGAATATTTGAAAATTTATTCTGTCATGACCCGTCCCAGTGGGGCCCGCGCCGTGACTCCCCAAGCTCACCTCCAATAGGCCAGGGGCAGGTGACTAGCACCAAGTAGGCATGTCACTAACATGAGAGGCATTGCCTAACTACCTGTACACACACACACATCTCCAAGTCCACAAATTCTGAAATGTAAAACACTAAGGAACAAAAATGCATGCATACAACTAAACCCAACCAACAGAGTACGACGAAAGGTAGAGTACTGTGAAAGTAAACTGGGCCAGAATACAAGCCCACCAAAAGCAAGAGTCTGAAAAATTGCAAATTTCAACCTGTAATAACAAAGGTACTGGGACTGTCGCTCGTAGCCGTAGGAACGCCTCGGCCTGTAGGGAACTTAGAAAGCTTTGTCTTGTCCTGGTCCGCCCTGGACTCTATCAAAAGGATACTCATCTGCACAAGACACCAGACGTGCGAGAAAAGCCCATGCTGGGGTGAGTATAACAATACTCAGTAGAGGACCCCAAAAACCACAAAGCAATACAGAGTAAAAGTACAGTCACCTATGCACATTATATGTTTACATTACATATAAAACAAACCAGATATACTCAAAACCTAGACCCATGGTCTAGAGACAAGTCACGCAACCGCATACCCCCACAAGGGATTCCGTTCCAAGATTCCGTGATGCGCTTGTTCTGGGAGAACACACTCCACGAGTCTTATAGGTCTGATGATGTCCGTCCGGGAAGTGTTGTTCGTCGGGAACCGTCACAAGAGATAGTTACACTCATTACGGGATACACACTCCTGATTGGGAAAGATATCGATACACAGATGAGGATCACTGCCAGGGCCATGGCGAATACTGCGACTCATCCGAAATTTACCTGCTAGGTAGAGGATCAACGCACGGTAAAGTTGGTCATGCCGATGCCTGACTCTACCTAGGGTCTGGAATGGATAGAGGATCTCGATATGGGCCTCTCGAATGGATACCTAACTCTATCACAGAAAATTACTACTGAAGGGATCATAATCCTGCATGAGGGAATGATGCATGACCTTTAGGGGAACAAGAAGAAGGGGCACTAACCCAAATGAAAGATGTTCAAGGCACGGTGAACAAAAGGACCAAGTCGTTCTCCAAAAAGTACACGGCGTGTAGAAATGATACACGCCGTGTTGTCTGACCCTAGGTACTGCCCGTTTACCATGGCCCATTTCATGAGGTTGTTCATGTAGAAAACTTTATACACGGCGTGTAGTACGGAGTACACACTGTGTCTGGGTCATTGGGGCCGGCTCCGTGTACTCTAGCCATGTGCCCGTACACGGTCACCAACCCGTGTACTCCAACCCGTGAAATATGCACACGGGGTGACCTGCGTTGGTGACCTCGCCTGGCTGGGTGAGGGAGTACACGGTCGTGTACTCCATCCTGTGTCTGTGTATCTCTGGGATACACGCCGAGCTCCACGTATCCGCCTCTGCCGAACTGTATACGCCCTACCGCCTGAATCCGTATAGAGCATCCTATGTCCGTGTACCACCTAAAGTACATGCCGAGCTTCGGGGAAGGTCCAACACGCCGTGTGACTGGGGTCACACACCGTGTGATCCTTCTCTGACCCTGAAACCCTAGCCACCACCATCAGAACAACAAGGCGTGTTCTTCGGAAGTACACATTGTGTATTCTGGAAATTCCCAGAAATGCGGACCTTCACCGTTGTACCTCCCATGGTGCTCTGATCATTGATCTGACCTTTAATTGCCACGAAACTTCATGTTTTGGTCTCCCCGACCCCACGGAGCTTCTTCTGTCACTTTCAGGCCTCCGATCGTCTCCAAAAACATGATTTGATCTTCCCGCACGAAGAACGCTCGAAGAACGCCCTTTCCCGATCCGGTCCGATTCGTCATCTGCCATCATTGCCGCACCTCCACAAGGTCATTGCGGTGTTGAACCTTCGATTTGGGATCATTGAATCAAGGAACGGATGCGCAACAATCCGTTGTTTGTCACTCCATGAAGAACGCGAAAAACGTGCGCGAAAGAATGGGGGAGGAAATCCAATAAACAAATAAATTGAGGAACGAACCTCCGTCGTTGTTCGTCACGGCGTTAATCCACTCCCGTTAATAAGTTTAAACGGAGTAGAGATCAACATGAATAAAAATCATGGATTAATTCCCCAAAATAATCCCAAAGAAAACCCTCCCATAAGAATGTTCGAATCCGCAGACCAACTTGTTCGTGGTTGATCAGCGTTCGTCGTTTAAACTCTAAAACGGGGAAAAGGAATTGAAATAACAAACCCCTACCTTTTGAAAGGATCGATCATTGACGAAGGTGTTGTGCTTCCGTTGTCTTCGTGATCCTTAAATGTTGGGGTAGCGATTCTCGATATCGATCTGTCGTCGTTCGTTGCCGAGAATTCTCTCTAACGCCTTGGGGATTCGGCGGAGATTCCTCACAAACGTTGCCAACGATCAACAATTTCTTAACCCATTAAAAAGGAAAACATGTTGTCATTTAATTATGTGGAAGCATTAATGACGTTGAATTTCCATTTTGAAGTTATTATGACGCGTCATTAATTTAGGAAATAGTTGCGCCGTTTCCGCGCTACAGCGGATGTTTCCTTAAATGAAATAAAATAAATTGGTTATTTTATATTATTTTATTTTACTTAAAATGTCATAAAATTAACTTTTTCCCTCGACCCATGCTGGTCGAGGTTAGCCTCATTCTTAGCTAACGTCATCGTCCCAGATGTAACGGTGTTCTCAAGTTTTTTAATCCGGGAATCCGTTTGGTAACTGCCACAACCGCGCACAAGTGCCGACTCACAAAACTAAAAAAAAAGTTCAAACCACCATTCTGGCTCACTGGACCTCAGAATGATGTGTCGTCTTTGCGCCTGGTCTCAAAATAATTCTATATAATATTTAAAACTAATAAACGGAAAATCCGAGACATTACATTCTCCCCAAATTTGGGCTTTTAAGTCTTCGAAATGCCAAAACAATGGCTACACGAAAAGATGAAGGTACTAGGCACGGATCTGGGCCTCCCGCTCCCACATGCTCTCTTGAAGATTCTCGTGCTGCCACTAGATTCACACTAAGGGAATCGATCTCCCATGAAGGATCCTCTCCTGCCGATCCTTGATCTCCACCGGGTACTCAGCAAATGTCACTCCAACCTCGATGTCCAGATCGCCCAAGTCGATGACGTGTAATGGGTCATGCACGTTCCTCCTCAACTACGACACGTGGAAGACATCATGTACCCGATGCAACTGTGGCGGTAGAGCTAGGTGGTACGCCACCTCGCCAACTCTGCCCAGGATCTGGAAAGGTCTGATGAACCTCAAAGATAGCTTGTCGCCTCGGCAAAATCTCTGCAACCCTCGTCGAGGTGGGACCCGACGGAAGATGTGGTCTCCCTCTTCGAACTCCAGAGGTGTCTGTCTCCTATCAGCATAAGACTTCTGCCAGCTCTGTACAGTCCTCATCCTCTCCCGGATGATCTGCACCATCTCTGTAGTAGCTCACACTAACTCTGGACCCATGAGTGCTGACTCTCCGGGGTCGGTCCAGCAATGTGGTGACCGAAAGGGTCTCCCATACAAGGCCTTGAACAGTGCCATACCGATGGTGGATTGGTAGCTATTATTGTACGCAAACTCCACCAGTGGTAGGTGGTCCTCCCAGCTGCGAACAAAGTCCAAGATACAGGCCCGCAACATATCCTCTAGAAACTGAATGGTCATCTCCGTATGACCATCTGTCTGGGGATGAAACACTATGCTCAAGCGCAGCTGAGTCCCAAAAGACTCCTACAATCCCTTCCAAAACCGGGATGTGAAGAGGGCGTCTCGGTCTGAGACTATAGTCAAGAGGACACCATGAAGCCTAACTATCTCATGTTCATAGAGGCTTCCCAGGCTCTCTACGGAACTCTACTCCCTAATAGCTAGGAAGTGGGCCGACTTGGTGTGTCTGTCAACAATCAACCAGATGGAATCGTTCCCCTTGGACGTCTGCGGTAAGCCCATCATGAAGTCCATCGATATTCCATCCCACGTCCACTCTGGAACATCCATGGGGTTAGATAACCCTGTTGGAACCTAGTGCTCAGTCGTCACATGCTGGCATGTGAGGCATCGAGAAACAAACTCTCCCACTACCTTCTTCGTGCCTAACCACCAGAACTGACGTGGGAGGTCCTGGAACATCTTTGCCACTCTGGGATGTACTGCCAAAGGGGATGTATCGAACTCACTCAGGACCTCCTCCTGCAACGCCACTGGTACAACAGTGCATCCTCGGAAAAGAATTATGTGCTCCCCACCTTGCGAATATCCATCAGGAGCATGTCCTGTGGATATATGAGCATATAAGGTCACACAGTCGACATCCCCAAGTTGTGCCTCCCTAACTCGCTGTAAGAGTGGAGGGGTCACAACCATAGACTGTAGGTAATCTATATCCTCTCCATCCACAAAGGATAAGTTTAATGCGACTAATTATTGTGTCACCTCACTCAACAGTTGTGAGCTCGACCTTCTGCTAGGAGTGTATGCCACCTTGTTCCCCTTCCCAGGAGTATAGATGATCTCAAAATCATATTTCTGGAGGAACTCTAGCCAACGCCTCTACCTCATATTCAGATCCTTCTGTGAGAAGATGTACATGAGGATCTTGTGGTCAGAGTAGACAATGAACCGCTCTCCAATAAGGAAGTGTCGCCACATCTTCAATGTGAAGACTACCACTGCTAACTCGAGATCATGGGTCGCATAGTTCTTCTCATGCAGCCTATGTTGGCGCGAACCATAAGCAATCACTGTGTGCCACTGCATCAGGACACAACTGAGACCGGTCCCTGATGCGTTGCAGAAAACAATGTACTCGACACCCTCTTCCGGAAATCTCAAGACTGGGGTGCTCGTCAAACTCTCTCTTAGATACTCAAAATACTGCTGGCACTTTTATTTCCACGCAAAGGGTTTCCCCTTCCTGGTCAAGGCCGTCATCGGTGCTGATATTTAGGAGAAATCAGGGATGAATCTCCGGTAATACCCTGCCAACCCAAGGAAGCTTCGCACCTCTGTCACGCTCTGAGGTGGATCCCATGCTAACACAGCCTCCACCTTGGCTGGGTCCATAGCTACTCCATCTGTTGAGATGAAATGTCCAAGAAATTGGACCTCCCGAACCCATAACTGACAATTTGAGAGCTTCCCATAAAGCTGGTGCTCCCGATGTACGTCTATACCCATCTGCAGGTGTCTCACGTGCTCCTCCTCTAATGCCGAGTACACAAGGATGTTGTCGATGAAGACTACTATGAACTGATCCAAGTACAGCTAGAAGATCTGGTTCATCCACCCCATGAACACTATGGGGGCGTTCATCACACCAAAGGGATCACCAAGTACTCATAGTGACCGTAGCGGCATCTGAAAGTCGTCTTCGGTATATCCTTATCCCGCAATCGTAGCTGGTGATAGCCTGATCGAAGGACAACCTTCAAGAACCACTTTGACCCTCTTAGATGATCGAAGAGGTCATTGATCCTTGGCAGTGGATATTTTTTCTTTACCGTCACCTGGTTCAGGTGCTGGTAATCCACGCACAACCTCAGACTCTCGTCTTCCTTCTTGGCAAACAAGACTGGGGCCGCCCAGGGTGAGACGCTGGGTCTTACAAAACCCTTGCTCTGCAAATCCTCCAACTGCACCCTCAGCTCACGAAGCTCCACGGGAGCCATCCGATAAGCTAATGAGGAAATCGATGTCGTCCCGGGGTGTAAGTCGATGCAGAAGTCGATTTCCCGACGGGGAGGTAGTCCTGGAACATCTTCGGGAAAGACGTCCTCATACTCCACCACCACTGCTGGGAACTGAGATCTCACAACATCCACTGCTCTGAGGGTAAGGCTATCCAACTCACGAGTAATCAGTTGCACCCTCCTATGAATGAGCCCATTTTGTGCTGCCTGGGTATCCTTTTCTCTGACAAATGAAAACCTTGTTCCATCACAATGGACACACCGCACTCTTCGCCTAAAACAATCAATCTAGGCATAGACCGAAGATAACCAATCCATACCGAGAATGACGTCGTAAGGCCTTGACGCTACCACCAAAAGGCTCCAACCGAAACTCTCACCTCCAAGGGTAATATCACACTGTCTGCAAAGGTGTGTGATCGTCGAGTCTCCTCCCATAGGTGTCTCCAAGCATAAGGATCGTGTCAGTGGTTCTACCGGAATCTCGTGGTTTTGTACAAGACATGTGGCTATAAGGGAATGACTGGAACCTGTGTCTATGAGTATGGAAACTAAGGTAGAAAAGACACAGATTGTACCTCAAATCATCCCTGGAGCCCCTGGGTCGTATGCCTCGCCCCCATGCAGTTGTCCCCGTCCCTGTCCCCCTGCTCCCTGAGCCTGGTGCGGACCTCCTGGGGGTGGTGGTGGAAGTATGTCGAAGCATCTGCCACCACCTGCAGCTCTCCCTGCTCCTCTGCCTCATCCGCCTCCTGGGGGTTCTTCCTGCTCTGTTCTCAGCCTCTACCTCGGTGGTCCATCTACCACTTCCCTTTCAGCAGCTCAACGTGTCGGGAAATCTCTAGCGAGATGCCCCTACCATCACATGCATAGCATTGCTTCTCCCTAGGCTGACTGGATCCAGCATGAGAGCCCTGGAGTGTCGATCCCCTGTCCTGGGTCCTCCTATGACATCTCTCAAGTCCAGATCCCTGTTCCTGACGTCGGCTCCCTACTGCTGGTGTCTCTGCACCTGTCTACATGCTACTGATGCCAGTGGCTGTCTCTGCTCTGCCAAGAAGCTATCGATCATCAAGGCCCACTCGAGCACTCCAGCATAAGTGTAAATGCATAGAGGCACGACACTAGCTCGGATGTCACATCGTAGACCTCGCTCGAAGGTCCGAGCTCTAAAGTACTGATCCCTGACAATATACACCGAGTACCTGGCGAGGTTGGTGAACCTCGATGAATAGTCAGCCACTGTCATACTACCCTGCTGGAGCTGAAGAAGCTATTGGATGCACACATCTCTCAGCATAACCGAAGATAACTCCTCCCTGAAGAGTCGTTCAAACTTTTTCCATGAAAGAGTCTCCTCGTCGTGAGTCTTTTTGGTCAGACTCCACCATCATCCCGCCGAACCCTGAAGAAGGATCGCTCCTAGGACCACCATCTGGTCTTCCGGTGTCCTCACTAGACGGAAAACTCTGGTCACCGCCTCAAGCCAGCCCTCAACCACCTGAGGGTCGGGCTCACCTCGGAACTTGAGGGGTCTCTGTCTCTGAAACTCGTGGAGTACGCTAAGCCTGCGCTCCTCGCCGGTTGGTACTACAGGTACCACTGGCTTATCCACTGGCGGTATAGCTGGTGCACCACCTGGTGGAAACACCTGGGGGTCTGGTCCCTGTATTGAATCCTCGTCACTGAGGGTGTCATCCTTGTGATCGTGCTACTAAATCCTAGTGGGTACGCGTCACAGAGTTATCCTGTAAAGAAACAAGATGTTTCACGGTCAATGAGTATATCTGGATAGCAGTCACCAAGGATATGGAAGACACAAACCATTCCTATATGATGCATGTACCTTTTATTTCCCCGCAACCAGTGTTTTCGTGAACCGGGTTGAAAAGTAGGTTATCAGAGTCCTAGTGTATGGATACGTCGGCCACCGCACCAACACTGGGGTCCCTGACCTGAAAGCCGAACCCGAAACACTTAACATGGTTTCCCCAAACCAATCTCACAGACTCTTGGTCCTAAGGTAGAACCGACCAGCTCTGAAACCACTCTGTCACGACCCGTCTCACTGGGGCCCACACCGTGACTCCCCAAGCCCACCTCCAATAGGCCAGGGGCTTGTGACTAGCACTGAGTAGGCATGTCACTAATATGGGAGGCATTGCCTAAGTACCTGTACACACACACACATCTCTAAGCCCACAAATGATGCAATGTAAAACACTAAGGAACTAAAATTCATGCATACAACTAAACCCAACCAACAGAGTATGAAGAAAGGTAGAGTACTGTAAAAGTAAACTGAGCCATAATACAAGCCCACTATAAGAAAGAGTCTGAAAAATTCCAAATTCCATCCTGTAAGCACAAAGGTACTGGGACTGCCACTCGTAGTCGTAGGAACGCCTTGGCCTGTAGGGATCTCAGAAAGCTTGGTCCTGTCCTGGTCCGCCCTGGACTCTGTAAAAAGGCTGCTTGTCTGCACAAGACACCAGATGTGCGGGTAAAGCCTGTGCAGGGGTGAGTATAACAATACTCAGTAGAGGAACCTGAAAACCACAATGCAATACAAAGAAAAAGTACAGTCGTCTATGTACAGAATATGTTTACAGAACATATAAAACAAACCAGATATACTCAAAACCTAGACCCGTGGTCTAGGTACAATTCACACAACTGCATACCCCCGCAAGGGATTCCGTTCAAAGATTCCGTGATGTGCTCGTTCTGGGAGAACACACTCCATGAGTCTTATAGCTCTGATGACATCCGTCCGGGAAGTGCTGTTCGTCGGGAACCATCACGAGAGATAGTTACACTCATTATGGGAGACACACTCCTCAGTGGGAAATATTTTGATACATAGATGAGGATCACTGCTAGGGCCATGTCGGATACCGCGACTCATCCAGAATTCACCTGATAGGTAGAGGATCAACGCCCGGTAAAGTTGGTCACGCCGATGCCTGACTCTACCTAGGGTCTGGAATGGATAGAGGATCTCGATCCGAGCCTCTCGGAAAGATGCCTGACTCTATCACAGAAAAGTCCTACAGAAGGGATCATAATCCTGTGTGAGGGAATGATGAATGACCTTCAGGGGAACAAGAAGAAGGGGCACTAACCCAAACAAAAGATGTTCAAGGAACAGTGAACAAAAGGACCAAGACGTTCTCCAAAAAGTACACGGTGTGTAGAAATGATACACGCCGTGTTGTCTGACCCCGAGTGCTGCCCGTGTACAACGGCCTGTTTCATGATGCTGGTCATGTACAAAACATTATACATGGCATGTAGTACGGAGTACACTCCGTGTCTGGGTCACTGGGGTGGGCTCCGTGTACTCTGGCCATGTGCCCGTACACGGTCACCAACCTGTGTACTCCAACCCATGCAATATGCACACAGGGTGACCTGTGCTAGTGACCTCGCCTGGCCGAGGGAGGGAGTACATGGTCGTGTACTCCATCCTGTGTCTGTGTATCCCTGGGATACACGCTGAGCTCCGCGTAGCCGCCTCTGCCGAGCTGTACACGCCGTGCCGCCTGAAGCTGTGTAGAGCATCCCGTGTCCATGTACCACCCGAAGTACACGCCGAGCTTCGTGGAAGGTCCAACAAGCCGTGTGATCATTCTATGACCCCAAAACCCTAGCTACCACCATCCGAACTACACGATGTGTTCTTCGGAAGTATACGCCATGTATTCTGGAAATTTTCAGAAATGCGGACCTCCGCCGTCGTGCCTCCCGTGGTGCTCCGATCATTGATCCGACCGTCCGATCACCATGAAACCTTCATGTTTTGGTCGCCCGACCCCATGAAGCCGCTTTCGTCACTTTCGGGCCTCCGATCGGCTTCGAAAACGTGATTTGATCTTCCCGCATGAAGAACGCTTGAAGAACACCCTTTCCCGATCCGGTCCGATTCGTCGTCCGCCATCGTCATCGCACCTCCACAAGGTCATTGTGGTGTCAAACCTTCGATTTGGGATCGTTGCATCATGTAATGGATGTGCAACGATTCGTTGTTCATCGCCCCGTGAAGAACTTGAAGAACGCGCGAGAAAGAATGGGGGAGGAAATCCAATAAACAAATAAATTGAGGAACGAACCTCCACTATCGTTCATCACAGCGTTGATCCACTCCTGTTAATAGGTTTAAACGGAGCAGAGATCAACATGAATAAAAATAATGGATTAATTCCCCAAAATCATCTCCAAGAAAACCCTCCTGTAAGAACGTACGAATCCGCAGATCAACTTGTTCGTAGTTGATCCGCGTTCGTCGTTTAAACTCTAAAACGGGGAAAAGGAATTGAAATAACAAACCCCTACCTTTTGAAAGGATTGATCATTAATGATGGCGACATGCTGCCGTTGTCATCCTGATCCTTCAACGTCGGCGCAATGATTCTCGATCTCGATCTGTCGTCGTTCGTTGCCGAGAATTCTCTCTAACGCCTTGCGGATTCGGCATAGATTCCTCTCAAAAGTTGCCAACGATCAACAATTTCTTAACCCAACATGTTGTCATTTAATTACGCGACAGCATTAATGACGTTGACATGACATTTTGAAGTTATTATGACGCGTCATTAATTTAGGAAACAGTTGTGTCGTTGCCGCGCTGCAGCGGATGTTTCCGTAAATGAAATAAAATAAATTGGTTAATTTATTTTATTTTATTTTACTTAAAACATCAGAATATTAACTTTTTCCCTCGACCTGTGCCGGTCGAGGTTAGCCTCATTATTAGGTAAATTCGTCATCCCAGACATAACAGTGCACTCCGATTTTTAATTCGGGCATCTGTTTGGAAACTGCCACAACTGCCCACAAGTGTCGACTCACTTAACTAAAAAAAAGTTCAAACCACCATTCCGGCTCACTGGACCTCATAATGATGTGCCGTCTTCACGCCCGGTCTCGAAATAATTCCATATAATATTTAAAAATAATAAACGGGAAATCTGAGACATTACATATTCCATATTTAAAATTATTATGTATAAATTTGGTAAGTATTCCCCTTACATTTTCTTATTATTAATTGTAATTTTGTTAAAAAACATTAGCCTTAGAAAGGGTTAAATGGGTATATTAGGGTTAACCATGACATAATATCTCCAAATCAACCCAACACTTTAATTAATTTTATTTTACGTGGGAAATTATATAATATCTATAACATATTATAATATACATAATTTTGGTTCTATTTTCCTTTGAAAGTTACATTTATATTATTTTAAGAAAATAAAATTCTCAAATATCACTCTCTTGACTTTAATAACCCTAAATTTATTACATAAGGATAAAAAAGATTCAATTAGGATATAAACATATATTTTAAGTTTTAATTAATTTTTTTATCATATTAATTTATTTTTAATTCTTAGTTACAATATATTTACCTTAAATTCCTACTGAACATCGACATAGTGCTTGTGCAAGTAGTAAAAAACAAGTAAATTAATTTAAAAACACTAAAATTAATATTGTTTTGGTGATTTAAAGTATTCCATAAATTTTGAAGAAAAATTTAACATATAATATATTTTTTAATGGTTTATATTCTATTTGATTTTAAAAAAACAAAGTCAGATTATGTGAATAGTTCTAAACATGACATTAATGATATCTAAAAATAAATATTTTTTTAAATATTTTAAAATTAACAAAAATATTATCCTCAGAAAATTATATTATATATGGTTTAAAATTTAAAACATGGTCATTTATGGTTCACTTTACTTTTTATAGTAGCTTTATTGAACCCTAATGTGTGAAAAACATTGATACCACTATAATTGTCCAAAGGGTTAACATAGGGTAAAAACTATGATATAAGGCTAAAAACATAACCAAAACATGTAAAGATTTCATTTTATCCACTTATTTAGACTCATAATTATACTATATAAGTATTATATCAATTTGGAGCCATTTTTTTTGGAAAATAAATATATTTTAATTTAATAATTTAAGTAATTCTAGAGTGCCCCACCCCTATATTATAAAAGAGAATCTCCTATCTTCAGTTATTCAGACATTTGAAACCAATTTTCAGAAATTAAAAGCCCAAATATCTTAATAACATACCATAACAATTAATATAGGTATTATGTTTTTTTAATACCAACTATATAGGTATTAAGGTGTAAAAAAATATGTTGTTCAAAGAAGAGGTATAGCTTTTAACCGAATGTTTTAGTTTTATTTCTTCTTAAACCTCTTTAAAATATTCTTTTAAAATGATGAAATAATAGAATAATTATATTACATATCCTTATATGTTATTATGTAAATTTTATAACCTATATCGATCTCCACTTCCATCAAATTTGAAATGAAACCATCATTCATGTGTAAGGAGAACTACAACCTCATGAACCAAGGTAATTTGTTTTCAATCACCGCCTCCTGAAATGTTTATAATGATATATTTAAGTTATATAGTTTGTATTAATTAAATAATTATAATCCAACAAATATAATATTATATTATATTTCTTACCTTTACATCCATTGAAAAATGATAATGTCGTTCATGGGTGCGTGTGGATTACCACCTCCAAGAATCGATGTGATTTATTTTTCATCACCGCATAAAATGGGTGATATATATAATTTTATATAAATATTTAACTTGATAATTATGATATAATAATTATTTTTGGATGATAAAATAAAACTCTCTTTCATTACCTCATGTTTGTTGAAAAATGGGAATGTTAATCATACGTGTGTACGCCCAACCGTCTCCATGATTGTAGAATAATTCATTTTTCATAACCATTATTCGTGGATGGTTTGAAAATTATAATTAATTAATAAAAATTATAATTATTTAATTATTATGATTTTTTATATCATGTAAAAATGAACCCTTTGACCACAATCATTATAAATTTTTTTTTGAAGTTAAGAACTGGACATCCTCAAAATACCTAATTTGCAGATAGTTAATTAAGTAATTAAATATGTCATTAATATTAATGAAATAAATTTTTTAAAGAAAATGTATTTATATTTTAAAATATTATTAATAAATAAAATTATTTATATAATTTTATTATGCATGAGTTATATAATTTACATGGAAAATCAGGACTCGAGGTAATAGATTTCATCTCAATTTCAATTAATTGAGACATATTTTAATATCATGAGCCAATTTTTTTTTATATTTTGTATATACTAACCATTTTAAATTTTATATCACGATTCCTTAATAATTCATGGTATTTTAATTTCCAATTCAATTTATTTCATTCAAGGGTATTTGAATTGAAAATTACCAAGTGGTGATGTGTTTCATAACTCAATTTCCTTTCATTGGGTTATAAATCAACTTCATTGAAATTCTAACTACATAATTATTTATGAATTAATAGCAAAATTAATTTATTATATATCTCAACCTTTGTTCCTTTATTTACATTTATTACACATAATCCATCCAATTCTTAATTCTCAATTTAATGATATGATCTTTGTAAGGGTTATTCATACGAAATTATCTTTCTTTAGGACATACAATTATTTTATAAAATTATGTTAATATATGAGGTGTATATACTACCCATTTCACATGATATATCGTGAATATTATTATATTATTTCTATGTAGATTTTCATTTGAGTTATTACTTCATGAGGATTACAATTTAAATGTTACCAAAGAACTAAGGGATTTATGATTAATTCATATTTTAATATGGATTTTTTGTACATAAATTTACATTGAGATATTATGTGATCCATATTTTATAAAATAATTTTGTTTTTATTATTCAATAGTTATGGGAGATCCTGATATATCTTATATGAAAGGTTTGATTAATACAACTTATATGATCGGTGGTCTAGATGCAACTAATATGACTAGTGAGCTTGATACATCTTATATGGTAGGTGATCCCAATATATTTATCCAATACATTAGGTAATGTTCCTTATCTTTAAAGTAAATATAGAGGGAGTTAACCAAGGAGTTTTTTAATGTTTATTTAATAGGGATATATTTATTTCTAAGATGGTTTTTGAAGATAATGTTTCAATATACCAACATGTTTTACTTATGATTTCAACGGGTATTTGATATTTACATTTATCAAGATTTCCCTCACATGATTTATTCTTATTTTTTCCTATGACTCTTTCCTTTGATAAATATATATTTCATTTCACATGTTTAATAATCCTGGTATTTATGGTTATGAATTATCTTATTTTATGCTCATGCACATTGATTATTTCATCACACCCTTATTCTCATCATATGCTCATAGATGAAATTAAATTGTTAATGATTATGTTTACCCTTACTAAAAATTTTATATCACCTTTATTATGTTTACTTTCCCATATGTTATATACAATGATGTTAAAAGATTTTTTCCAATAAAGGTTTAATGTGTGGAGACTTATATGGGATATGTTTAAGACTTGTTTTGGAATAATAACTACTAGGTATAGCTGGAAAATACCCAATTAAGGAAGTGGGAATTATTATGTAAGAGTTATCAACAATTATCTAAAAATCTAACCCAAGAATTCCATAGGTATGTAATTTATCTAATATATTCTTTGGATGTAATAAAATTTGAATGGATAAAATGGTGTCACATTTATCTATATAAATCTAAAAATATAATGATGATATTTTTGCATCATATTAGGAGGTGGAAGTCTCGGTTTTTTACAATACCAATCTTTTATGAAGCATAGAAATATATTCATTATGTAACTTTATTTTTACTAATTTTGTTCAACATTAAACATCTATGAAAATATTCCTCATATAACTTCACTATTTTATGGTGGCTTCGATTCCCAAATGTATACTTCTTAAAATAATTATAATGGCACGCAACCTAAATATTATGAGAATATGTTTCCTTTTACAATATTTTTTCTTCCCTCTTCATGAAATATTCATTCATGAAGCTTATATACCATTATTAATTTAATTCATTTTTCAAATATCTTCTGTATGTGTTCACACAATATGTTTCACATAAAAATTTTCATGAAACATTATTTTAAAAATATTCCCAAATTAAAAAAAATCATTTTTATAAATATTTAACTCTATCATGTTCCTAATAATACTTTCATATAACTCTATACTTTTATTAGAATCAATACAAAACCAAATTTTGGTTCTCACTCAACTATAGACATGAAAAATATTTCTTTCTTTTATTCAAAACTATTATGAAAACTTCTTAAGCATCCCCAAATTTTACCCTATATTATCTTTTCATTTTATATATTTTCTCTATGTGAAATCCCACCCATCTCCCATTGGATTTGGAAGAGAAAGTGATGCTACTAACCTTAAGTGGAATCCCCAAGACACCAAAGGATAAAAATAAATACTAAGGGCTTAGTAAAACATTTTGGGGTGATTTCCATGAAAAATAAACACAAACTAATAAGATTAAACACAAAAATAAAAAACCCATTATACGATGCATGAATATAAACAATATGAATCAAATAAAACCCACTTAAACAAAAATATCAATGTGGTTGTGAAGAAGTAATAAAATATGACATATGAAATGAAATAACATCCCCATGCAGTAACACCGATGTGGAATCACTCCAATGCCTCCAAAAGAAACCACCAAGACCCATGAACCAATTCAAGGAGGTAACATAATGATACACCACTAGATAAATACGAGACATTTCCATTACCTTTTTCTTAAATAAAAACATATGTATACACACCAAAGTGCATATTTAGGGGTTGATTAATCATACCTAGTAATATTTCCCTATGAGACCTTCAAAATCATGCCACTAGGATAAGGTCATGTTATCTCATAGTTTATAAAAATAATTTATAAAAAAAGTATAAAATAAAATTAATTTACAATAATAAAACATTTAAAATAAAAAAATAAAATAAATAAATTTTTATATTATTTATTTTCACTTGGAATTTCCATCTAAGATTCACACACACACACATGAATGCTAAATAAAAATCACAATACTCGAGGGTGGTGACAAATCCTTCACCAAGTCATCACAAGGTTATAATACCATGTTCCCCTAGGAAAAAGCATAAAGTATATTTAAAAAATAGGCCTCTTCTGAAATATTATCATAATAAAATCATGTAATCTAGGTTTTAATTTAAAACTATTCTACAAAAAACATATCTTCCCTTTAAAACATATCATCTAACATCTTTCTCACATTCAACCAAAACCATAATTTTAAAATCATAATTTAAAATTATTAATCAATGGGTTTTCCAAAATCCATGAAAATTCCAATGTTTCAATAATCTAATTTTTATAACCATAATTTAAAATTATAAACTAAATGGGTTTCCAAATCCACTAAAAATCCCATATTCTCAAATCATAACCAAAATGGGTTTACATTAAGAAATAATTCAAAATTTACTTTTAAATATAAGAAAAAAATATTAGGACTAATTATTCATTTTATAAAATATTAAGAGAATAGATATATGTCTTTTATATATAAACATGTGAGGACAATGATGAACAACACATAAAACCTATAGATCTGGCCATGAAACTTCTTCAATTCAATTAATCTAATAGAATATCATTAAAAGGATGATCATGGAACAAATATGTGTCCATAAAAATTATATATATAGATATCGGAGAAAGAATATGAAAATATATAGAAGTAATTATCATGAATGGTGACTTACTATTGATTCTAGATATCTATCACACTTTGATTCATCATAAAGTGCTTCTGAATTAAATGGAATCACTAAGAGAACTAATGAAAGGAGATAAGCTCAAAATCATAAGAAAGGAGAATAAAAATGAGATTTTTTGGAATTAATCCAAGTTAATTCATAATTTTAATATCATTTAATTGACATTTCATTGTCATTCCACACTATTTAACAAACCATGCACCAACTATGTGCATGTTACAGTCTCCAAAACAGAGAGTCATGAGGTTTTTTCACACAATTTGGAAAAATGTGTTTCAACCATGCACATGATACATGATTTCACCTAAGGGAAATATGGGTTTTCCAAACCATGGGCCTTATATGTGACTCCTAGTATCTCCTTTAAAGGTTTATTGGAGATAGTTCACAATTTCCACTAACAGTGATCAAGCCATGTATCCTTAAAAATGCTTCCAAAACACTCCAAACCCACCAAGAAGTCCCCAATACTCAACCAAAGTATTATATAACATAAAATAAATAATAGAATAGTAATGTACAATAAACTGGTAGTGTTACATTCTAGTTATAATTGGGCTTTATATCTATGAGAAGTGGTATATTTTTAGTGAATTGGAAAAATATGGGTTTGGTATGAGTCTTATAGAAGTATGGTCAAATTCAGGAAGATACATTGGAACTTGAGAAGGAAATGTGGGATCAGTATAAGGATCAAAAAGTTACCATGAAATTACATTGTAAGGATCATGCTTATACTTATTCAATTTAGATACATGAAATACATTATGTATAGAGTTGAAAATTTGTGGTAAATCCAACTAATAATCCACACTGCAAACTCATTATGGTATCACAAAAGGGCCAATATACAAGGGAGAAAGTTCACATTTCATTCCAAAAAGATAGTTCCCTATCCTTGGAGAGACTCTCAAGAAAACAAGATCACCCACATCAAATTTTAATTGAAAAAATGATAATCCACATATGATTTTGGATGGCTCTAATCTATCATCATTATCTCTCAAATTAACTAAAGTTTCTCCATTTTCTTATGTATAATGATAGGTTCGATAAGTGATGTCTCAATTGTTTCCACCCAAGAAATTGGAGAAGAAAATGGATACAAAACATCTAAATGATATATATATATATATATATCATGGTTAGATGAGTATTATTTTATGAAAACACCACTGACATAATATTATCTTCTCTTGAAAATCCAAAATTCCTAACAAAATATTTAATCATGTCTTTGAGCATTTGGATCTTATGTTTGGATTTTCCAATTGTTTGAGGATGATGAGCTATGATAATGGTTTGCAGGGATCTGAAGGCTTAATATAATGATTTCCAAAATTGATATGTAATCCTAGGGTCCTGGTCAGACTCAATTGAGACAATAACACTATAAAACTTAAAAATTCATGAATATAGATATTTGGTAAGTCTTCCACCATAATGGATTCATGAATAGGGGTGAAATGACCTGAAGTTGTATGCCGACCCAAAATCACCCATATGGAATCATGTATGAGAACTATTATTTGTAGAACTATAATAAAATCTATAGTTATCGAATCAAAATGCCACATAAGAATGGGTAAATATTGCAACATACTAGTTGGTCACTGATGCTCCTTCTTGACATGCAGATATGTGAGGAAACTCAAGACATACTCTTCCACCCACCTTTTTAGGACTACACATTAGTTCTATTATATCATCACCTTATACATCATACAAATTATAGGATGAACAAAACATCTCTAATCATGGTAGGTAGAAATGATTTTATTATAATAAGTTGGAAGAACCACAAACTAATCTTTAAAATGAAGTATAGATCTCCCATCTAGCATCTATCCCACAATGGTCAACCCACCATTTATTTTTGACCATAAGGTTATATATTCGGGATTAGATGTCTGAGTATTTTTAATATGCTCAATCAAATTAGGAACAAGGGAAAAAAGAAAAACAATTGTAATATCACATTTCTCAATATAATATAGATTTATTTGTAATATGATCATAACTATGTGCTATTGATTTGAATCTTCTTTAGTGAACCAACTATATGAATTTCTAATCAATGCATCAACCATGGAGTTCTATTTAACCATTGTATATATTAATTTAAAATTTAAACATTTAAATGTATTTTATCCATATTTATTTAGTTAAATATGGATCATCCTATGAGAAAACATGTTTCTATAATTTACCACTAGTGAACACTGTGAACTTTTCACCAAAGAATCAATGAAACCATTTTTTCAAGGAATAGAATAAAACATCTAACTCTAAATCATGGATTGCGTAATTATTCTCTTGTATATATGATTCTAATGGCACAATTGACACAATAATATCTCCCTATATGAGAATACATCAAAAACATGATCTAGATACATGACAATAGACAACATAGAATCATCCCAACTCTGAAAACATAAGGATGGATATTTTATCCTTCTCATTTAACCTCTATCTCATAGAAACATTTTCCATCTTCCAAAATTATACCTCCAAAACATTCATACTGATACTATACGTATTTCAGAATATTTTCATTTTTCTATTCCATATCTTCTAAACATGACATCAGTGATCCTTTGATATCAACTTCATTCAATGAAATTTAGATCTTATAATGAATGATAACACTTTCTCATACCTACTGTAATCACTTAATTTGTTTATTTAATTATATTTTCTAAGAAAAAATATTGATAAAGAACTCAAATTTCTTTCTTTCAAAAATCTGTATTCCAAAAGGCTCATATTCTAAATATTACATTGGCTTATATAGAATACCATCCACATATTCAATATATTATTATCATTTAGTCTCTGAAAGATTAAAAAATAATCCTTAATCTTTCCACAATTTTCGGACATTTAATCATCTTCTTCAGCCGCAAAAAAAATACATGATATAAATAGATATCAAAGTGTTTCTTTTCATTTTTTCACAAGTTCTTCCCTATACACATCACATCGCTATCACATCACCATGTAATAAAAAATAAATAATAATTTATCATAAAACCATCACAAATATTTTTCAAAAATATGATTCAAAATCTCTTAGGTTTAAAGAATTTGGTTTGTCTAGCTTGTTTAACACAAGTATGAATCCTTTGAAATGTTCAAAGTTCTCATAAATGAAGTAATCAATACACTAGAAAAATGTAGTAAAACACTTCATTCTAATTGAGGTGGAGACTATTTGAGTCAATAATTTCATGACGATCTAGAAGATTGTGGAATACTATAAAAACTCAATCCAATTGGTATTCCATAGTTAATGGTGTATCTAAAAGGAGGAATCAAACTTTTTTGACATAGTTTTTTCAATGATGATTCTTGGAGACCTTCCTATTTCATTTTGGTGTTATTGTAATGACCCATTTCCCCGATACAATGATTAAAAAATTATTTTCTCTTTATATTGTAATATATATGGTTAAATCATGAGTTATTCGAATTTTGTAGAATCTAAATTGGGGATATATGACCCTCCATCACAATATTATCGTCTTTGGTTCACTCCCCCAAGGTTTGTTTCATCAGTAGGGTTCACTGCCAACTAGGGCGGCTCACTACCCATCCAAATTAGAAAAGTCCTTATTATGGGGAGGTAGATGGATGAGGATTATATACCATTCCCAACAACTATCCAGCCTATGATGTAGGATAGGTAAACATGTGTCATGGAATGACACCCATATGTCACATTGTCACACCCCTACAACTAACAATCATGACTTGTAGGTAACACACTTTCATTCATTTAGGACTCCAAAAATCTCCCCCTCGTTGCTTAAACTATGAATAAAAGGCTCCGTACAACATTTTATAGCAATTTTAGGATCTATATTGAGGTTTCAGGACCATCCAACACATTATTTTCTACTTTTGGTCACTCCCTTATGGTTTTGTTCTTCAACAAGTCTCATTTCCTATAACACCCGATACTTTTATGAGAAATATTTTGTTTGTATGTTATATAAATCATCAAAGTAATATTTCACTACACACAACACTAGCTTGGCTTTCTTTACACGCAATCGCGACCTTCCTCGATAGCTTGTGTCGTACGTAATACCGAGTATCACTAAACAACGATATGCTATTAAAATATTATTAAAACCGGCCGTTATGAATAGTAATAAACACTTTTTGAAATTTTGTAAATTTTATTTCTCAAAATGGACTTCATTTTTGCATTCAGAATATCAAAATTAGCCTAGGGTGAAATTTTGGTATTTTTCAGAAAACTTTCAATTTTTGATGAATAGTGAGAACACTGGGTTACTATTTAAAAACCGACTTTTTATTTAAATAATTATTTATTTTATTTAAATTTATTTTAGGTAAAAATTGATACATAATTTCTTTAGAAGTTCAAAGTAATTCATTGGAGTCATTTTATAATAATTTTAGATATATAAAAATTTTATCGAACTTTTCACCATCTTTTACCCACCTCTAAGGAGAATTTGAAAATTTACATAAAACTTAATTTTACCGCTTCTGTGAGTGGAATTTCGAAAATCTGAGAGACACAGTTAATATCAAGGACTAAAATGTGGTTCATTGAGATGAAAATAATTTTTGGTGAATAGTAACTTTTTACTTTTTTTACCACGGTTAAAAGTAAATAGGGAAATTAAGGGTAAAAATGTAATTATTATTACCCTAACACATGTCCTAATTCTAATGGATACATGTAATTCGACCAAAAACAACCTTAGGAATAACATATGACCATTTAGGCCCACTTGGATTAGATTAGGACATTTATTATTAATTTATTTAAAGAAGGGTTAAAATAGTAAAAATCAATGTTTAATAACTAAATCATTTTTAATATAGGGTTATACAGAAGATAAATTCGACTATAAATTTTCAATAGAAATATATAAAGATCTCCTAAATAATGGTATTTTATTTTTAATTTTTAGACAATAAATTAATTTATTTATTTATGACACAATGATGATGCAGTAATTATCTTATTAATGAAATATTGACATAATTGATGTTAAAAATACCCAGATAAATGTAATATGAGACTTTTTATAAATTAAAATAATTTTCTAGGTTAATATGACATGTTATTATTGATTTAAATAACTTTTTCAGAACTAATATTTCTATTATGAGTTTCACAAAAATAAATTACCAAATAGTGTCAAAATTGACATAAAATATTTTTTAAAACATATATTATATTATTAATTGTTATTTTATTATTAAAGATCTAAGGTTCTGCAAAATGACTTAAGTAAGGTTATATATATTAATAATAAACAACTTGGTGTTCGTTTGGCTTGTTATAGTAAGTTTATTAACCTTATAGTGTAAGAAAACAAGAAAAAACGGTAAAAGACAAAATATTTAACTTAAAGTTAAATCTAAATGATAAGATTAAAATAGAAACCTAAACTTGTCTGAATTCTATTGGATTAAATTATTTCGACCCATAACCACCTTAACTTCGAAATAACTCAATTTGGAGCTATTAAAAACCGAATATGACTTTATAATAAAATAATATTTTTAGTTATTCCAAAGGTTCCCCTCTCCTCCCTTATAAAAGGGAACCTCGTACCTCTCTTCCTCACACCACTTTGATCCTTCAAGATCGTCCAAACCATAAAAACATCTATTATCCACTTCCCTGGAATCATCCTAGAGGTTCTGGTCTTCTTCAAAGCCCAATCTTAGTGCCCTAATAGGAGGTTTCAAAAAGGCGTGTCGAAAGAAGAGGTAATATCCGTTACCGATTCTTTCAACTTTATATCTTCTTATACTTATTCTTCTTTAGTTGATCATTATATTGTAATAACTTAAGCATAACTAATATACTGATATGTTATTATAAATATGAAACAACCTCATTTCACCTTCTATCCATCCTATGTAAAACAAAATCACCGCGCGTGCGTACGTACAGAATACCGTCTCCACGTCGTGGTGTAATCTGTTTTTCCACCACCACCTTACTTGGATGGGTATAATGGTGTAAATAATAAATACAAATGATTATTATAACATCATAATGATTCTAAGAAATTATATCATTCACTCAAATTTTATTCAACAAATATGGGAATGATATCATCGCTCGTGTGTACGTACGGATTACCGTCTCCACGGCGCGATGAGATTCATTTTCCATGTTTACATTTCAAGAATGATTATAAAGTATATATATAATAAGTAATCATGAAATATATGAAATAATAATGCTACTGGATTTATTTATATATATATATTTATGTCATATACTTAATTCCATTAAATTCAATAAGGAAACTTAAACAGCATTCATGCGTACGTACGGCCTACCATCTCCATGAACAGTGTAGTTCTTTCCATTTATCGATCTATTATATATATATATATATTCTTAATATATATTATATTTAAATCATGTTTTATATTATGGAATTAAGTAATCATGATATATGTAATCATATGAATAATTACAAGTCAAAACACGGACAACAAATGAAACGATTTTACCCAAAACGCTCTTTAACACAGAATTTACAAAAGAACGGGTAATATAAAGTCATAAGTGACCCATATATGATATCATAACAATGAATATGATTCTGTAATAAGTCAATGACATTATTTAAATCATTATACAGGAGTTTCAGATACATACGAAGCATATCGGACATAAGGTAAGGGATAATTTTTCAAATCTCATTTTTATCCGAGATTACATATACGTAAGTATTTACTAGGGTTATTGTTATCATCCATGTACATGTTTTATAAAAGTGTTTTTATGTATGTTTAATTTCCTTTTTACCCATTTTATCTTTTACTACATGGTATGTAAGGAATATTTCCTTTGTTTACGTTTTGAGGTACTTTTTGACTTTTCTGACAAAAGTACACGGAGAATGTTTTTTTTAACTTATACAGCATGAATGGATTTTTACGGTTTTATAAAGCCTTATTTTCATGAAGATTCCTCCAAAAGATTTCATGACTATTTTCAAAAAAATCCTTTTCTTTTAAAATTGCATGAAATTTTGTGAAAAGAAAATGATTTTGAAGAAGAAAGTATATTTTCCTCAAGAATTCATTCCAAGTGTATTATCAAAACCATTTTGCATATAAGAAGACATTATTTAATATGTGTATGTTTCAAGTATAATGTCTCTATGATTTACATGGTTTCACTTTTCTTATTATGAAATGATATCAATTTCTTTTATATAGATTATGTGATGATGGGATTATGTTTATGAAACCCATTTTATTCGTTGGGTTATTATGAATGATATATGTTTATTTTGTGGCACAAGTAAGAATGATTTCATTACGAGATGGGTGGGACCTAAATCTCCATCCAATGCATCGGGTAAAGATTTATATCTCATTAGATAGACATGGCTAGAATGGTAATTTAATCTATTTCAGTGTTACATGACTGAAACGAGGAGTGAACGTTATTCAGAAAGGGACTTTGTCCACCAAGATGGTCTTGGAAGCAATGCCTTGGCTACTATGGAAATCATAACATGTGCTGAATGGTTTCCACAATTACATGTTTTATTACCATTATATTTTATCATAATTGATGTTCCATTATGATATATTCCTTACGTACTTCCACGATTTATGTCTTTGCTCAAGATTTTGATGTTTAAATTTCATGTTCAATTTTTTACTTTCAAATGTTTATGGATTGTTTTATGTTCACTATGTTTTACCTTACTAAGAATTTGAGCTCACCCTTTTTATGTTTTCCTTTCCCAAGGATTTGAAAAATGTTTTTAGGTATGAAAAAAAGGGGAAGATCTTTAAGGGAGAAGTCGAAGATCCTTCTCTACAATTAGTAGATTACGTTCCATGTTTCCAAAGACACTAAACTATTACGGTCCTTTGGTGTCTTTTTTGTTATGTACTAAGTATTCCGCAAAAGTAATGTAATGTCCATGTACGTCAATATTCGGGTCTCTACATTTCCCCCCAGGGCAGCTCAGTACCCATCCCCCTTTGAAAAGACCTTATGATGGGGATGGGGATGGTTGGGGATTATATACCATTTCCAACACCCCTCTAGTCTCCGATCTCATACAGGGAAAGAATTTTCATGGCGTGACAACCATATGTCACGTCGTGGAACCCTTGTAACTAGCAATAATGATTTGCATGGAACACATTATCATTCATTTTGGACTCCAAATGTTTTTTATTTTGTTAAGGGGATTATTTTTTAAGTATTAATATTTGGTATTTGGTGTTTTAGGATGAATTATGAGGAATTTATTTACAGGGTTTGGGGTTCAATATAAATGTTTAGAAGTTTGGGGTACCTATAAAGGGTAATAATTGAAGTCAACACTGGGTACCCACTGGTGATGATAATTGCCTGAGGGTCCCATTATGTCCCCAGTAGTCTCATGCTAGGTACCTAGTGGATTAGTATTGTTTTTTTGGAGGTCATTATGGTTATGATAGACCCAATATATAATTTAGTTTCAATGAGTGGGGGAGGGTTAGTCCATGAATGATATTGTGTTCTTTATTTTTATAATTTCTTAAAAAATCAATCTCTATCATTGGATAGAGAGAAGGAACTTACAAATGAACTTATCACACACTAAAGAAAGAAAAAAAATAACACCTCACATAAAACGTTCAACACAAAAAATGAGTTGCTATAAACATGGAATAGTCTAGATAAACCTAATACCTCACCATATACTAGAATCAACATTGTGGATACAATGGTATATGAATTTATATGAACCCATATTAATAAAATTCAATACAGATGTCACCCAGCTCAAGAAGAATGGATTCGTCCTTGATTAATCCTTGTATTGACATTGTATTGACTTCACCAAGGTATGGATTATCTTTTTTCCTTCGACTTGTTGTCTCTAGTCCTTGTATAGAGCTCTCTCACTTCTTCACAATGTAGAATAGCTGTAAACTACATTCTTCCTTAACACAACACAAGTGGGATAACTAGATACATAACAAGTGAGTAGTCTTATACTTATTCTTATCATTATTATTCTCCCACTTCTTCTTATCTTCTTATAATGTTAGTTTTCATTTGAATATTTATATACAAAACTTTAAAGACCCTTGCTTCATTATTCTTACAAAAAATAGACTCTCGTTCTAGTTGAAATTTATATTTCAAATTCAAACATAAATTCAAAGCATCCTTAAAAATATCTTTATCTACTCCTACTTCTTATTAAGTATTTAGATCAATATAGAAATATTATTTATCGATAGATTTTCTATTAGGGTCATCCCTTAAATAAAATATTGATTCACATCGTCAATATCTCAAATTGTAGACTCGGACATAAATTGTGTTGTGACATTAAAATTTTTGACATGTTTGACCTATTTTCCTCCAACTACTTCTCAAATAAATTCTTCCTTTGGGTTTATATATTACTTGATGATACAATTAATCTCTACACCTCAGAAAAATATAAATATTAACTCTTGTGAATTATCATGGAAATGAAACTTCATCCTACAAGTCATACATTATATTATACTATAGAATGAACTTCTCAAACTGGCATGACTATCTCTTGAATCATAGATCCAATAAAAAGCCATTATTCTTTCATAACATTCAATATTACATGATAATAAAATTCATCACTTGCATCCCTTAAACCTTCCAAAATAATTAAAAGATAAATACACTTGGTTATACAGCACAATCAGGCTTCCATGTTGTAATAGACTAGTACAAAACACATTGTTTGATTTAACCGGTTCATGGAATGAATCGTCATGGTGAAACATGATTATATATTTCTTTAGTAGATTTTTATATTCTACGTCTTCAATCAATATGTGTGATTTCTTATTCTAGTATGATCTATGCTTCCTTCAATAGATTTATAATCCACTACAACATTCATATCAGAATTTCTTAACCTCATGCAGTTCTTTTTATGGTGCGATCAAAACAATCACAACACAAATAAAAAATATCTTCTTATATAAAGTTTATCATAGAAAGGATAAACAAAATAAAATTTCATTAATATATAAATTAATCACATGTAAACTTTTTAATGACATGGAAATATCTATTATGACATTATTTAATCTGTAGCCCCAAAACCACTTCTACACTACAATATCTCAACTAAAAACTTCTTCCATCCATATCTAAACATTTAAACATCTTTTTCTTCATATATAACTATATTTTATGTGATTTTCAACATGATTTATGTATATAAAACAAAATTCAACAAAAAAAATCATATCCACTTCATGTCTTCTCCAAGTCATTACCCCTTCAAATAAGTTCACACTACAAGGGAAATATTATTTAGCTCATGATCTCAATAAAATACCCTAATGTCATAAAAAATCACTCAAGGTCACTATTGTAAGGTTTATTAGGGATATATTGACAATTAATCCAAGAAAATCAAGACTATAAAAACCTTTATCCAAGATCTTTAAGCTAAGATAAGTGAAATAAATATAATAATAAAAAATGAATAATGTTTGAATTGTGTAACTTATATGGTATAATCCATTGAAATACTTTTGAATATATGTTTGATGTTTATAATTGAAGTGTAAACTGTAATAGACTCACCTCTATAGGTATCATCATACTAATTGAGTCATTTGAACACTTAAAATGATATTACTTATTCCACCACAATGTGATGAGGTATCAGAGAGTATTGAACAGGAACACCTCAACCTTACCACCATTATATAGTAGTTGGTTTTATATAGAACCATATTAATACCCTTTATCACAATGTGTATTAACTCAAGAAATTTATTACATGAGTTAATAAATTTTTCAATACATGAATCAAATAGATTAATCTCCCTTAGTGTTTCATATCAGGTAATAATTCTTTTTTATGAAAATGTGGTATGTAGATTCATTCAAATGTAAACATTTTAAAATTAATCTTTTTATGATTAAATATAAAAATAGTATCTCATTAATACTATTATCCCCACTATACTTTGTGCCAAAATATTCACAAGACATGCATTTTAATTATATAACAATATATTGGGGAAACATACTCTTAGGCCTTATCTTGAGGATATGTTGGAGTAAATATATTCTAAATCTTATGATTTAGGGAATAGAATCTCCTCTAATATATCAATTGCACTAAATCCTAAAATACATTATTTCATTTCTTTTTATATTGTATGATATCAAAAAATTAGATATATCATATACAAAACTACGTTTTGGGTATATTATGAAACAATTTTGGAAATGAATCACTAAGATTGGTTTATATAAAATTAGAGGTAATAACTTGTGAATAATCATCCAAAATAATTTTTGTATTAACTCTAAATCAATTTTAGTGTATCTCCTTTAGTCGAACTCAATCCCCATTTAGTCATCAACGATGTGTGACCACATGGGGCATTATAAAATTGAAAACAAAAATAAATCTATTTATCCAAAAATATAAGAAAATATTAACCTATATAAAAGAGTCAATGATACTTAATAAAACACATGTTTCTCTATACTAGTTTTCTATAACAGCCTGATATTTTAAGATATATTTCTCTTTAAATAAATTTAATTTTTTTGATAGCATTATTTAGACACAACCCCATGTTTAAAACACCACTAAAAACTACTTAAATTTTATTATATAAAAATTATATCATTATTTTAATTTAATTATTCTCTTGGTTGGATTTTTTTATTTTTTTCTAAAAAAATTTATTTTTTATTGTATAGTGGAAAATAAACATTTTTGTAAAATTGTAATTTTTTCAAACAAGTAATTTAAAAGTATAATTCATTTTTTTTATTTTGTGTTTAAGTGATATAATATTAGTTTTATTTAAAATAATCAGTAGGATCATCAATTTTCATGGTTTTTATATAGGTCAATTTTAAGGCTTAAAACACACTTTTCTCGAAAATTATTTTTCATTGTATTCTATAGATTTATTTTTAAATTAATTTCTACAAATTATAGTAATTGAATTTTATAAAATGGATTCCTTATTTAGAATTATATGTTTTGAATTTGGTGAATATGATCCTTTTATTTTTAGACATTATGAATAGTAATATTGGTAAAAGTTATCACCATGATATAGGGTAAATCAGTAATTAAGGTTAAAAACTAATGTGATAAGGCATAAACTTCATTCAAAAACATACATTTATTTATTTTGATGAAAATATTTTATCCATAATAATCTAAACTTTTAAAATATTACCTTTGGATTCCATTTGTCATTGATTTTGAACTTTATAAAATGTATGTAAAATATAATGTCAAAAATGTCACTTTATCTATTTTAATATATATAAAAATTTACGATAATGATAATAAAAAATTATTATCGGTTATAAATTATTATTTGAGATGTTATTTATTTTTTATAATGTTTTTTTTCAAAAAAGTTAGATATGAAATAGTTACTTTAAATACTTACACAACACCCACAGAGTGTTTGTGAAAATACTAGAAAAATCATGTAAATAATTTTAAACTCTAAAAACAATATTTTTTTGGTGAGTTAGTTCCCCATGGATTTTATAGATAATTATAAAATATTTAGTATGTTTAAAATATTTATCTTTGAATCCCATTTTTTCATGATGACTTTAAAGTCAAATCCAATTAATAGTGTTAAAAATGATATTAATGATATTTTAATAAAATTATATTTTAATAAATTATATAAAAATAATTAAAATAAGTAAATCGGATAAGTGGGATAATATATAGTCCAAAATGTTATACCATTCCCATTTAGGATCATGTTTCCCCATTATATGTAATAAAAATTCCTTTAATATTGAAATAGTTATTACTGTGTTAAGATTTAAAATGGATAGCAAAGTGGTAAATCAAATATATAAGGTTTAAAATGATATATAAATATGTTTATATTTCAAATTTTGATTATATTAGGACCATATAATAATTATATTCAAATCCATGTCATCTTGTAACCACTTTTCAAACAATACGACTTATTTATATTTTGATATTTTGAAAAATTATAAGAGTGCCCCTCCTCTCAATTATAAACGGGCACCTATTCTCTGTTTTATTTAAACCACTTTGAGATACCAAGATCGGCCAAAACCTACCCAATTATCTTATAATATTTTTTATACAATAATTATAGGAGATATTATTCTTAAAATACCATTCCAATGGTCTTTAAGAATGAATATAAAGAAAGTATATAGAAGAAGAGGTAATCGTCCTTACCGACTCTTTCAAATATCTATATTCTTATACATTTGATAAATATATTATAAATATACTAGAATAATATATATATTATAGTAAATATACTTATATTATTGTTTTTATGGGATAACAATTTTTAATCTCTTTTCCGTCCAATGAAAAGAGAAAATATCTCTCATCCGTACATACGACTTACCATCTCCACGTAGTGGTATAATTCATTTTTCATCACCACTTTAATTGGATGGTTATAAAGATGTAACTAATATATATATATATATATATATATATATATAATTAAATAATTATGGTTCTAAAATTATAATACCATCTATATCTTCTTGTGTTTCAATCTTTTTTAAAATGATAACATCACTCATGCATATTTGTAGACACCAGCCTCCACGAAGCGATGTGAGTAGTTTTTCATTTATAATTTACATAGATAGTAATAAAGATAGACTTAATGAATTTATATGATATAATAATTATTTTTTTAAAATTTAATTATCTATTACATTTCTTTTATTTCATCTATCGAAACGTGAAAACAAAGTTCATGCATATGTACAGCCTACCATATCCATAAATGGTGTAATTAATTTTTCTATCTCTAACTTTTATAGATGATAATATATATATATTTATATATATATTTATTTAATATATAATTTATTTATATCATGATTAAATTTCTAAATTTTATGTAACTATAATCAATTTATAATGATCATCAGTACAAAAAATATATTCTCATAAAAAATGAAGATGTTAACATCCAAAACAATGATAATAATAAGATAAAATTTTAATAAACTGGTGATAATATGTAATAAATGGATCATATATATTATTATATATATTTATATGGTTATATTATTTAATTAAAATATATCTAAATTTATTATACATGAGGTTAAAATAACTTACATGGAAAGTTAAGCTTGGTGTAATAGATTTCATCTCGATTTCAACTCTGTTGATATATATTTAGTATATGGGGCCTATTTATTTTTATGCAGAGTATTTTCATCCAAATTTATGTATTTAAAATTAATATATATGTATTAATAATGATAAATTATTATATTTTAGTTTATTCTTTAAAGGGTATATAATTTGAAAATTACCAAAGAGGTATGAATTTATCTTACAATCTTTTTTTTAAGATTGCACAAATTTTCATTGAAGAAATATTATAATATATAAAAAATTTAACGTATTTTTTCAACCTATATATATTTAAGTATTTTAGATATTTCCTTCCAAATTTACCACTATTTGGTTGTTTAATGAGAAAAATAAACGTTTAAAATGAAAGTCGGTCTAATATATCTTTTCTATTGGGTGTATTTTTATTCAATGTCCATATTTTCAGAAAAAATACTAATGTTTTTTCATTTACTCAAATGATTATGAAAGGTCATTTTTTGTTGTCATTAAATTTTTACATGTTTTGAAAGCATTCCTTTTTATTTTTTTAATAGGGTTATTTTCAACTTTCTTTACAAAAAAATCATATTTCTTTTTAACATATACAACTGATAATTTTTAAAATTTATAGATTCATCTAAAATAATTAATTGGTTTTATAAAGAAACCCATTAAATTAAAGATTATTTTAATGTTTTAATTCTATTTTCATTACTTCTCTAAATGATAGTATTTTATTACAAATCCAACATTTTTGATGATTTCAGGGTAATATTTTTTTCTCTTATTAATTTTTTGGTTATCATATTTATTTTGAAAAATTCACTTTATTATGATTATTGGACATAACGCTTATCTTAAATTTACATAATATTTGTATCATGGATATGATTATTTTCAAAACTATATACGATCTCTATGAATGTTGATTTACATTGAATTTATTTTATTAACTTTTGAAATATTGATATTATGTATTCTTTTCACAATATGGACATTTTGTTAATAGAAATACTATTTATGAATTAAATTGATCATTAAATGTATGTGGAATGACATGGAAAATAAGTTATGGGTGGGGCCTTGATATAGATATCCCCTTGATTCATCTCCCAGTTTTATGTGACAAACCTATTATCTAGCCTTATTAAATGGTTTTTTGGTGTATATCTACCCCATAATTCAACTTTATTAGAAAAAGTTTTTATGATAAAGATATCATCATGTTTGAGATCATGAATTCCAATATTAATCATTTTCAATATTTATAATTAATTTATTATCATCCATGATATTATTATATTGATATTATATATGGATTCATTCTCATGATCAAGTTATTAGTTATATAGCATGTGTTATTTAGTTATTTATCTTTCTATATTGATTATAAATCATTTAGTCTTTATAGCTCCCATTGAACGCAGCCCTAACTATGAATCCCAATATCATTCTTTATTTTTTTTCATTCCCTATGATATGAAGAATGATATTATGAATAATATCATGGATGAGGTAATGTTTATTATGCTTTGTATTTTATATTTCAAATGTAATATTGAAAGTAGGAATGTATCTAGTTCTTCAAGTATACTAAATTGATCGATCCTTGTTGATGTGATCCCTTGTATCTATTTCCAATTTAATAAATAAGAAACCAACTCTAAGTTACTAGATTTAGGGTTTTTATAGTTGGTATCAGAGTAAGATTAAAAGACCCATTGAGAACTTGATTTTAAATGAACATCGATAATATGAGAAATATGATAATTACATATAGTAATTGAGAGCTTTTACAATTATAGGGATTTTTATTTTATTTCTCCATATTCTTGATTATTATGAGAAAAATATATTTTTTAATTATTTATTTTGTAACCTAATAAAGGAATGGTGATAATATTTCATAAACAATTTAAGGATTGACCAATTGAGCAAGCCAATATTGATAGTATTGGAATTGAGAATATCATGGCTATGCTAGGATAACGTACTTAGGTTGTAATGAATAAACTTTCCTTTTTGGAGAAACCAGTTGTTTCCAAACATGGTTCACCTATGTTGGATTACATTATGTGACAGAAGCCTACATCTTTTAATTGAACTACTTATCCATTAGTATCTGAAAATGGATTATGTCTATCAACACGATTTTCCTAACATTGGGATACAATGAAAGTGTAACATTTATTCTGGAAGTGTATTATTTAAAATTGGATTATGATAAATGGTGGTAATTAATCCAAATCACTAAAGTGGTTGGGTAATTATAAATCATAGATTGGAGAACTTTTAAAGGGATACTATTAAAGAAACACTTTCCTCGATAATAGTGAGTTGAAATGAAGAGTAAGTTCCTCACATTAAAGAAGAGGGAATAAAAAGTGTCATAGAGTATGAGGCTGACTTCATTAGATTATAAATGAATGCTTCATTCTATATTCAAAATATGGAAATAAATACTGACTATTTATTTGTTGGGATTAAGCCTAGTCTCTAAAGGTAACTAGTTTCTCAAATTCATTCATAATATAATGATATAGTATCAACTACTAATAAGAAAAATAAATAATTTTCTAGATCCTATGTATTTTAGTGAAATCAAGAGAAGAAGAGTTTGGTTGAGAACCAAGAAAAAGGGAATATATCAAATAAAAAAAGGGAATGAAGAAATATTCTTCATGTAAAATTATTGAAAGAAAAATCATGGAAAACTATTGAAGGACATGGGAGTTTGTTAATAGTGTAGAGATAAGGTTCATCTAGCTAATGAATATAAGTTAACGAAAGAAACTAATACTATAATTCAATCTAAAATATATGGGTCATTATTTAAACTAGTTCTCTTTGTATTAAGTGAAATTACAATAGATGAATACAAGGATAGAAGGATAAGAATATGGAATTACTACATATGAAGTGGAAGTTCTTAGTGATGTAGATGAAGGCACACTTTTCATCCAATATAGAAGTGAAATGTTTTATTTTATTTCAGTTTAACCACTCCTTTATATTTAAGTAATTTTATAAATTCATCAAATCACCACTGAAAAGATTATATATTGACTTGGAAGTGAAAATTCACAATGGTAGAATGATTAAATCTAAAGCCTATAGCTACTCTTTGGTAGAATTTTATGGGAGATCTCTTCATGAAAAACTTCCCATTACTAATCTAGTTGATTTTGATGTATTTTTTTTGAATAAATTATCTCTTTCAGAATAGATCCAATATCAATTTTTGAGGAATGGATGTTACATTTGATATTTGTAATATTCCTATGATAATATTTTAGTGTGAGGAAAAATATGAACTCCCATAAATAATTACTTCCATTATATGTATTTTTATACCTATTCACGAGGGATATTTATCTAAAATGATTGGGCAAAAACTCAACATTTAATATATTCATATTGTATAATATTTTGTTGATGTATTTCTAAAATAGTTGCACAGTCTTCCCTGAAATCGTGAATTTGAGTTTTTAATATAACTCAGACCTCGTGCTACACCTATTTTAAATAATCCATATAAAAATGACCTGATTTAGTTAAAATATTTGAAAATAAAACTTAAGATAATCTAGATAAGGTATTCATTTGGACGGATGCTTCACCATGGGGTGAACCATTTATTTTTATTAAGAATAAATGTGGTTCAATGCATATTTTCATTGATTATCAAGGACTTATCAAAATCAGTATTATGAAAAGTTATCACCTACCATATATGAATAATTTTAAAATAAATTATGAGGATCTTAATATTTTAACAAGACTAATCTTTGTTCTCTATATTATCAACTAAGGGTCCAGAATGAGGATATACCCAAGATATCCTTACATACGAGGTATAATCACTATGAATTTTCATGTTATCTTTACAAGATTTAATGAATAGAGCCTTTATAGATTACCTTGATCATTTTATGGAAGTCTTTTTATATGATATTGTTATATATTCAAAGAGAAAGGAAGAGCATTAAGAATATTTCAGAATTTTACTAAAGACCTCGAGGAAGAAAAATTTTTAGGATAAATTCAATAAGTGTGAATTCTATCTTTGAAAAGTTTCATTCTTTAGTCATATAATCCTATGTGATGGTATAAAATTGGATCCTTCAAAGAACAATGTTTTTGAGAAATGGATTAGACCAACCATTGTAACCAAGATCTGTAGTTTTATTAGCATATATGGAAACTACCAACGCTTTGTGAGAGATTTTTCACATATATCATACCCACTTAGGAAGTTTAATTGAAAGGAGTTCAAGTTATCATGGACAGATGAATGTGAAAGAGTTTTAATGAAATAAAGATAATGTAGGTCATTGTGACCATTCTTATACAACCCTGTAGTGGATAAGGGGTTGTGATATATTTTAATGTATAAAACAAGGGACATAGATGTGTCCTTATGTAGAATGATATTTTGATAGCTTATTGTTTCAACCTATTGAAAATTCATGGGCCTAATTACATGACTCGATGTTTAGAGATAGAATTTTTTATTTTTTCACTGAAGATGTGAAAGAATTATTTATATGTTGATATGTGTGATATATATACTAATCCTAAAATTTTTATGTATAAAATTTCACCCAAATAATCCAATATCTGTTAGATAATATGGATAGATTTGATTAAATACAATGACTATTTAAGACATTACCACCCAGGGAAGGTGAATAGTGTGGCTAATGCTCTAAGTCAAGAAGATCATGCTAGTATGTCCATGGTGAGGATCAAAATAGATCCAATATATATGGATTTTTAGAAGTTATATCTTGAATCATTTAGAAAAGGGGATAAATATTATCATTCTAAGATGAATGAAAAACAGTCCATCCATGAGAGAATTAATAAGGAATAAAAGGAAGAAGTGGAATTACAAAAGAAGGTGACAAATATTCCATAGCTTAAATGTGGTCATGTTGTAATATAATGTTCAAGAACCATGTATGTGTCTTGTCAATACCCGAGTTGAAGAAGGAGTTGTTAGATGATTCTCATAGTTCATCATTCTCTATTCATCCTTTATGTACGAGGATGTATAGAGATAAAAAATAATATTTCTTGTGGAATAAAATTTAAAGGGATCTTACAAGGTTTGTATCTCAATGCCTAATGTGTTAGTAAGTTAAGGATATGAGATAGAAGTATAAATGGATGTTACAGCCATTACCCATTCCAGAATAAAAATTGGAAAAATAATCCTTTAATTTCATTTGGAGACTCCCAAAATATCAAAATAAAAAAATTATATTTGGTTTGTAGTCAATTTTCATATGAAATCATCACATTGTATCACTATTAGAGAATAATTCAATCTTTAATAGCTTCCTCAGTTACATATTAAGGAAATTTTGAGATTTAATAGAGTACCACTCACAATCATTTTTGATATGGATCCTATATTTACCTTCATGTTCTAAAGAATATTTCAGGGAGATATGAAAATATATTTGAGTTTTAGTATTTCTTATGAACCTCTCATAGAAGGTTTGTCTAAGAGGAGTGTTAAAACTCTAGAATACATGTTGAGATATTTCTCTATTTATTTCAAAGGTGGTTTGGATCAACACCTTCCTTTTGTAGAATTTTTATACAATAATAGGTTTAACTCAGGGCATAAGAGCTTTAGCCCAATTATTGAAGACTTGGTAAGTGCATCCAAGAGTCCCGATATCAAATCTGGGAGGACACATATTTCAGGATAATATAGAATCACTATAGAAAGCATTGTATTAGGAACTATTTTATACTATAGAAGCTATAATTATTCATCTTCTTTGGCTTTTGGTACTTGGGTTTGGTCCTCAGGTCCTTCAAGTCCTTTGGGCCACCCAAGGCCTTCAGGCCAGTAAGGGTTACAAGAAACCTCAAGGCCTTCAGGTCACCTCAAAGGCTTCTATCCACATTAAATTTGTTCTTACATAGACCAAGAAAGATTTACTAGGAACATGATTCTGAATAGGATTCATTATAGGTTAATTCACTAAAGAAGAGATAAAAAATATGGAATAATGAGAGGGTATGTCAATTACTATTGGGACCAGCCTGTGCATGCATGGGAAGCCTAGTTGAACAGTCATACGAAGGTGGAGAGTTGAAATCATTATGTAAATGTTGGGAGGGTAATTTTCAAATAGTTATAGTATGAAAAATTTCTCTAAGACCTTCAGGTCATGTAATGTCACAAAGCCTACGGGCCATGTAAGGGTTCCCCTTAAACCCTTAAAAGGAGGATTTCCAAAAAATGATTAAAAATAATAACTTCGGGATATTCGGGAAATAGGTTTCACTCAGTCATTCGGATGGATCCTTATAAGGCCATCTATAGAAGGATGTGTTAAACATAAATTTGTTGGGATGAATGTGGAGAAAAAAAAATTGGGACCTGATCAAGAAAATGAAATTGTAGAGAATGTTAGATCTATTTCCAACACATAAGGTCAGTTCAGAGAAAATAAAAACTTTATACTAAAAATAATCGGTGAGATTTAGAGTTCTATGTTGGTGGAAAGTTCTTCCTATAAATATCTCTTTAGAATAATGCTATGATTTGAAAAAATAATGGAAATTTTGGCCCAAGATATATCTATCCCTTTGAAATTATTTTTCAAAATGGGATGGCAGCTTATAGCTTGGAACATCCACGGAATCTCTATTAAGTTCATCAGGTGTTCTATATATCAATCTTGAGAAAGTACATACTCTATCCTTCATATGTACTAAAATCAGAGGTCATACTAATAGATCATGAACTTTCTTCTAGGGAACCACAAGGGGATATTCTAGATCGTAGATAGAAATTACTATGAAACAAGACCATGCACATGGTTAATGTTTAATAGAGAAATAATAAAATTGAGGAATCTATGTGGGAACCTAATGCTATTATGGGAAGAGGTATCCTAAATTTCTAATATAAGAGTAATTTATTTTCAAGGGGTAGATTCTTATAAGTGGGTAAAATGTAACATCCTGATACTCAGTGATATATTTCTCTTTAAATAAATTTAATTTATTTAATTTCTTTCTTTAGATGCAACACCAATTTTTAATAAACTAATAAAAAATATCAAAATATTATTAGAGGATAATTATATCATTTTTTCATTTCATTATTAGTTTAGGTTAAATCTTTTGAATTTTCCTAAAAATATTTACTGTTTAGTGAATAGTAGAAAATACCAATTTTGGAAAAACTGTCATTTATTTTATTTTAATCAGTTAATTTAAAAGAAAAATTCTAAATAATATATGGAATTAAATTTATATAAAATATATTGTATTTAAAAATTCATTTTAGGTAATCATTTTATATGATTCTAATATATGTCAATTTTTAGGCTTAAAAACACAATTTTCTAGAAAACAAATTTTCAATGAATTTTGTAGTTTTATTTTTAAAATAATATATTCAACTTATACGAAATTAATTTGATAAAATTAATCCCATGTTTGGATTCAAAATCTTAAAATTTCATAAATATATCTTGTTTATTTTTAGGCATTATGAATATTAATAGTTGTAAAATTTATCACCTCAGAAAAGGGTAAATCAGTTATTAAAGTTAAAAAATAATGTGATAATGCATCAAATTCATTAGAAAATTACTTTATTTAATTTTATGATTTATTTAATTTTATGAATTATTTCATCCATAATCAACTAAAATTCAAAACATGGCCTTTTTCCGATTTAAATTTGATTTTGACCATAATAATATTTAAGTAAAATATAATGTCACAAATGTAAATTTATATATTTCAATTTATATAATAGTTTTTGATGGGATAAAAGAAACTTATTTTTGGTTATAGTTATTTATTTGAAATGAGAATTAATTTTTATTTTTTATATTTTTAATTTTAAATATGAAATAATTTTCATAAATACTTATGCAACCCAAATGCAGTGCTCGTACAGGAATTAGAAAAAATATGTAAATGATCTAAAATATAAAAAAATTATAATTTTTGAGTGAGTTATTGTTTTTCATTAATTTTATATTTAATATACTTATTACTTATATTTATAATATTTATATTAAAATTCTATATTTTTTCTGATGACTTTTGAGACAAATTAAATGAATAGCTTCAAAAAAACATTAATGATATTTTATGAAGATGAAATTTTAATAAATTATTTAAAATCATAAAAATAATTAACTAGAATAAGGGTTAATATTTGTTTTAAAATTTCATGATTCATCTATTAATGATCCAATTTTTACATTATAAGTAAAATTAAAACCCTTTAATATTGAAATAGTTGTAAACATGGTTAAGGTTAAAAATGGTTAATGAAGGGGTTAATAGACATAAAAATGTTCAAAATGGTATAAAGATCCATATAAATTTTATTTTATGGTTATATTGGGGATATATGATTATTATATTATAATATCTGTCATTTTGGAACCACATTTCCTTGAATGAGACTTTATTATATTTTTATATTCTGAAAAATTACAACAGTGTCCCTCTGCCAATTATAAAAGGACACCACTTCTCTCTTTTTTTTACACCACATTGAGGAACCCAGATTGGTCAAACACTGACCAATTATCTTTAGAAATTCTCACAATTGAAAAAAGGTCTATTTCAATTGTTAAAAACTATGGAAATAAGCCCCAAAACTACGGCCCTAGGCTACAACAACGGTTTTGGCCAACTGTGGCCGCTATCGTCGTAGTAGTAGGTTCAGCCTATTGCCACTGTTTTAACTTTGGAAACAGCTACCGATTTCCACGGTTTTGAAAAGTGTGGCAATAGACCTCGAATTTGGACATTGTGGCAGTTGACATATATCAACGTTTTAAAATCTGTCAATAGACTCGAAAAACCGTGGAAATAGCCTTAATCAAATATGTCCTCAGTGGGTTTCGATCCTTGTACCTCCAATTTGAAATCCAGAGCACTTACAACTACACCACACCAAAATTAGAATATATATATATATATATTATTATATATATAAAATTAAAACCATGGGAATAGACTCAATACCATGGCACTAAGGCTTTGTGCCTAATTTTTGGAGGTAATATTTGCTCTCGCGGAAGCACGGGAACCCTATATCCAATGTTTTGGAAAACCATGGCTATAGGGAATTGAAAAATTTGTCATATAGCAATAGTTTTGCAAACCATGGCAATAGCCATGGGCTATTGCCAGGGTTCTGAAAACCGTGGCTATAAGCCACAAAAAATAGGCCTATATCCACAGTTTTAAAATCGTAGCTATAGGCCATAGAACTGTGACTATATGTCCATGGAAGTAGCTCCATTTTCTAGTTGTGCCTATATCTTTTAATTACTAATTATGAATTCTTAAAATACCATTACATGATTCCTTAATAAGGTATCTAAAGGAAGTATACCGATGAAGAGTTAATCATATTTACCGAATATTTCAAATTTGTTTCTTATTATAATTTCTATGAATATGTTATACCCATACTAAAATAATAACTCCATTATAATAATCATAATTTTACGTTATTATAATTATTTGATAACTATTTTCCATCACGTTTCCATCCAATTAAAATCAAAAAACAACACTTCTGTGTAAGTATGACAATCTGTCTCCACATAGTAGGGTAATTCCTTTCTCATCACCAATTTACATGGATGGTAATATATATAGACATAATTAATTTTATGTTATTTTGGAAAAAAAATCCTTCTGAAATTATAATTTCATATCTTCCTACTTATCTTCCAGTATATTTGAAAATGATAATATCTCTTGTGCATTTGTGTGGACTATCACCTCCACGAAGTGAAGTAAACTATTTTTAATTTTTTTCTTTATATAAATTATAATAAGGGTAAATTTAATGAACATATATCATATTTATCATATAATAATTATTTTAATAAGATTAATTATTATTCTCCATTCTTTTATTTCTGCCGTCAAAAAGTGAAAACAACATTCATGTGTACGTACGACCTACCATCTCTATGAATAGTTTAATTCATGATTCTATCATTTAATTTTATGGATGTCTCTATATATAAATATAATCATATATATGGTATTTATATCATGATTAACATTTGTTAGATTATTGAAATGTTATCAAAGTTCAAGTATTGGAACTAAGGAACTAGAATTCTCATTAAAAATTAAGCATTTAACACCTGAAATAATGATAATAATAAATTATTCTTAACAAAAAGGATATAATATATTATAAATGGATCATATATAATATTATTAATATTTATATGTTTCTATTATATAATTATAATAAATATAAATTTATTACACATAATATTAAAATCAATTATGAGGTGAGTAAAACTTGAGACAAGGGATTTAATCTCAATTTCAACTCCATTGAGACATATTTGGTATCATTGACATATTTTTTTATATGGTGGATATAATTATAATTTTATATATTTGAAATTAATATATATTTATTCATGATGATTAAATTTTCAATTCAATTTTATTCATTCAAAGGGATAAAATTTTAATGTTACAAAATATATAAGAATTTAATTTACAATATCATTTTCTAGGATTACTCTTATTTTCATTAAAGTATCCTTATAATATGTCATAAAATTCATCAATATTTTTATCCTATTGAGATTTAAGTATTTTTCATATTTTATTCCAAATTTTCCTCTATTTTAAACATTAATTAGACAAGTAAATTGTAAAAAATATGTCTATCTTATTTATCTTTTTGATCGGGTATATTTTTTTCCATGCCCATATTTTTCAGAATCATTTTACAAAAGTCGTTTTTTATTTACTCAAAATAGTTATTAAGGAAATATTATTTTATCATTTACTTTCGAAAAGGTTTAAAATGAATATTTCTAATGTTTTTTAAATGGTACATTTTCTATTTTATTTATAAAAATTCAAAAATTGTGTTTTTTAACATATATGACATTAATGGATTTTCACAAAACCATAACCATTTTAAAATATTTTTATTTTTTTAAATTTTTCCAATGGTTCTATAAATAAAACACTTTAATGAATGATTATTTTAATTTTTCACTTCTTTTTTTTCTAAAGGACATGATTTTATTACAAAACCTATATTTATTATGAATTGAGAGTAATATTTTATCTCTTTTTAATTTTGTTATCATTAACATTATATTGAAATATTCACTTTTTTGTGATCATTAGACATTAAATTTATCTTAAATATCAATTTCCATTGTGTCATATAAACAACTATTGTCTAAACCATATACCATTTCTACATCCGGTGTTTTACTTTGAAGGTTATTTGTTTGACTAGAGAAATATTGATATTTTTTATTATCTACTCAATACATACATTTTTCGATAATTTAAATTATTTATGAATTGAATCAATCATTAAATATATAGGGAATTCATTTACCATTAAATAATGGTTAGTGTCTATTTATAGATATCCCTTTGATGTGTCAACATGTCCCATTAGAAAAACCAGTTTGATAGTGTTATTACATGATTTTTTACATTAGACCTTATCATCTATTAAGCTATCTTGGCATAATGTTTTAATGATAAACATATTATGATGTATGAGATTGTGATGAATAATATTGGGAGTTTTATTTTTGAGAATTTAGTTATTATTGTCCACGATATTACTACATTTATATTATCCATGGATTCATTTTTTCATAACTTATTAATTAAATGTATTGTTTTTTATAGTTACATACCTTTCCATATTGATTATTCAATGTTTTCACATGATATATTTTTTTGTATACAACTCTTACAAGGAATCTTATATCAACCTTTATTTTTTATCATTTTTCCATGCTATATACAAGGATATTATGAATAATATTATGGATGTGAAAATGTTTCTTATGTTCTGCATTTCATATTACCAATATAATATAGAAATATCTTATATATCTAGTTCTTAAAAACTATTAAATGAATCGATCATCGGTGATGTTATCCCTTTTATATTATTCCAATGTAATAAAATTGACACAAAATGTGGCTTACTCGAGTTGGGGTTGTTACATTTCCACTAATATACATCATATGAATGTGTTCATTCTTTTCATGTTCCCTTTTTTCCTAGATAACAAAAGACCATGGGACATTTATTATGTCAATCCCATAAACCTAACATAAATTTTCTCTCTTCTTTGGGTATAGACTGACCAAGTTGATAAAAACATCACATGTAATTTAGTTTTACAAAATATCACATCACATGCCCCTAAACTGAATAGATAAGAACATTATATTACTATATGGGCGTAGTCTAACACTTCCCATTATATCTTAATAAAGAGCCCAAATTTTACACTCATCGTATGAAATGATAAATATCATCTCAGATGATCTTAAACTAATCACATGATCAATAATATAACCAAAGACCCTTAATTGCCTAATTTGAAATATAATGCATAAAAATGTTATCAAATTCTTAAGGTTCTCATACTAAGTATCTCACAAACCATAGGTACTAGGGACCCAATATGATCCATGCACCCTTTATATACCAAAGATATAGCATATAATACTCAATATTGTATACTTAGTGGGTCACCTAGCATGTATAAACAACACTTTCCATTGTTTCGTTCCTTGGGAGAATATTATATATTTATACAAGCATCCCACTCATTCTATCCTCATCATTGTTTCATCACCAATAACACTATATGAAGAAATTCGGTTAGGGGTAACTCAAATTTGTACTTTTAGTGGTATATTATCATTATAATTCAGTAAATGCAGATCTATATATACATTTATACATCTAATATAAAATAATGAATAAATTAAGATATCATTTTATATGATTCATTTTGTATTCATAAAAGTCTTAGGAATACATATCAAAAACTAATATAATAAATAGTTTATCAAATCTTGTATGATAAACTTCCATAACGACCACATGTTTCCTACACTATATGGTAATGTTAAATTATTAGATTTTGATGTAATTCCCACAACATATTTATGTGACTATACAACAAAAACTTCCCACTAAACACTTTAATGGGTAACATATATAAAGAAATAATGTTTTAATAATGGCGATATTTAGAAATCATATATTTAACCCTTGAACAAATTAAAACTCCTTAACTTCACAACATTAAATGTTACAATGCCAACATATATTTTCTACATAGAACAATTTATATGTTTAACATAATCCACATTTGAACCCAATTTCATCAATAATTTTTACATAAAATAATATAAATATTTATATTTTTGTTTATCAACACTTGAACTCATTTGGGATAAAATATCCATTACATTTTTTTGTTACTAAATGAAATTCAAGACATTTCTCCTTTTCTCATGCCCTAAAAATCTTATAGGATATGTAGTGAAATTCACTCTTTATTTTTATTTACATAACCATATATGAAAATTTATATTAAATTTACCATGATAACTAAATTTAACTCTTTACATTATCTTAAACTATTCTGGATATTAGGTGAAACATATCTAACTTTAGGATGGTATAATATTTTACTTATCAATTTTTACATGTTCTAAGTTCAAACATACCCCCATTGTCCTCTTATACACTGTATTCTTTAATAAATATTATGCTAAGATACACAAAATCTTTTATGAGTAATAAATAACACTTAATTCCATTTAACAAGAAATTTAATTGATAAACCCTATGATATTTTGTATTCCGAAAATCTTAATTTGGGACAATATCCTTTATAACATGTTATGGAATTAGATGAATAATAAACTATGAGTATCAAAGACATTCATATCATTTAATTAACCATTAATTGTTTATAATATCTTCCTAAAAAATGAGAAAAACAATACACATATTATGAAATATCACCTAATCATGAAGCACCCATGTCCTTCAATGAAACACCACCTTTAGTCCATTATGTGAAAGAAATATTCAATCTTTATCACTCAACTATTTGTATACTATTCTTCTCTTGTCTATTTATAACTCTTATAAAACAAAAAATTTATATCATATACCATTCAAAGTATAAGAATTAAATTCTATAACTTTTATACTTAGATTGGTCTCTCTAAATGGACTCTTATAGCCTTTCTGGTAATGTATACAATTCCTTATCCAAATAGCAATCTTAAAACAATGACATAATTGTCCCTGCATCTTCATATTAGCTTGAAGTGTGGATAATTCATGACCACTTTTATTTTTCTTATTTCTAAAACACTTTAACATATTTATTATATATCATCCATAAAGAATTGTTTTCCTAGACCACCCAGGTGATGATCAACTATCATTAAACAATTTCGGATATTAAGTATGCTATTAAAAAAACATCTCATGTTATAATCAATAAAAAATAGTTATAACTTTTCAAGAAATGATTGTAAACTGAAATATGTGGGAAATTCAGGTTTAATAGGTGAACCTAGCCACTCAAAATCATTGATTTACCAAATCATATAGACTAAATGAGTGAATACAGAAATTTCAACCATAATTTTACATAGAAAAATATCATTTGATAATTTATACCGTTCACGACTAGTTTTTTCCAGATAGATAGATGTGGAATTATTTTATTATAGTTTTATACAACCTTTTTTATAAACTAATAGTGTTTTTTTGAAAGTGTTTTTTGATGTTTTTATCATTTTAAAAATAATTATTTCATTATTCCATATCGAAATATTTAATTTCTTATTACTAGAATACTTTTTTGAAGTTAATTTCAATTTTTAGTTGATTTTATAATTTTAAAATTTGTGTTTTTTGAAGTCTTGTTATTAATATATATTTTTGTATTGAATTAAAGTGTTTTGGAGGGATAAATTAATTTTATAAAAAAAATATTGAATCAATTATTGAATTTATTTTTGGAATCATTTTTTTAATGGGAAATTTCACTTTTTTTAAAATAATTTTATAATTCATTTTTACCCATTTTTTTATTTATGTTAGTAATTTTGAATTATTTTTTAAAGTTGTTTTTGTTGATAATTTTTAATTAATTCTCGGAGTTTTCAATGTTTGTTAGGATTTGAGGAGAAAAATTAAAAAAGTTAATAAACTGTGTGAATAATAATTTAGAAATTGGAACATATTTTTTATCATATCCTCCTCAAATTTTACTAAATGACTGAGGAAAAGTGATCGTAAGAACAAATATAGGTTGATCATTTTTCAAAACTCTTACTATTGGATCGACCATGCCTTTCAACTCAATCGACCATGTGTTTTTTATTTGGAAAATTTTTTGATACACCACATCACTATCATAGACTATTCACATAGGCATGGTCGATTATCCACTATAAAAATATTTATTTCCAGAACGAACGATTTTATTAAGGCATGGTTGATTGAATTTTTCCCTTGCATTAGATCCATGCCTTTCCATAAATTTCATTCTCATGGTCACAAGAAATAAAGAGGAATGGTTTTTCCAATAATATATATTCCCACATTTGGATACTTTGGGTGGATCGAGAACTCTTATCATCTTTTTGAAAAATGATATTGAATATAAAATCCAAATCATACCATAAATTGTCCCCTTTACTAAAATTTATTCATGAATAAACTTATTATAGTAAGGCATGATATCTTGGATTTTTCCCTTGTAGTTGATCCAAGCCATTTTAAAAATTTCAATCTCATGGTCACGTAAAATAAAAAAGGTATGGTCAATTTACTTCTCTATTTTTCCCACATATAGTCACTTTTAGGGGAGAAATGTAAAAAAATTTACTCTTTGATATACTATTCTTTACAACTCAATCGAATGTTTCTATTTTATTTGGAAAATTACATAATCCACTATATCACTACTATTGACCTTGCACTTGTGAAAGGGAACACACATAAATGAGTTTGAAGATGGATATATTGTGAGATCTTCCATCCTCATGCATGGTCGATTAAAGGGTATAGCTCATTCCAAATAGTAATGATGTTTTCATAATAATATTTTTGAAGAACAATTTATGAGCTCAAACATGGCTGACCTAAGGAGAGTTCTCCTTCAAAACTGCAATATCAAGCTTTTTCATCAAGTTTGATGCATGTGGACTCAATGTAATAGATTTTTTAGAATCTGTAATGTGCTATTGGCATGAAATTATTGATTTCTAATGAATAAGTATATCTATTTATGCTTGTCTTGAATCATAAAACTAGGCATATCTACGGATTTACTGTTGTCGATTGAGTCAAGCTATTCTTTCTTGGTAGACCCAAACCTAAAGCCATATTGAAGAGTAGAGGATGATGATGTCAGAGTTTGATATAGAATTGACCCAATACTAGACCAATATTAAAATTTTCTTGTTGTCTCTAATCAATCATAATACACATAAAATATGTACAACTGAGCTACCAATCTCAATAAAATAATGAACCTAGGCTAAAATCAATTTTCATGTGAAGATTTGTGTTTTTTGGACATTAATTATTTTTTTCAAGATGATCATTTTGTATTTGAGAGTTTTATTTTACTCATTATTATAAATATGAATATTGGTTAACATCAATTTCAAGCATTTGATGAAATGTGTGGTTTACATTTCTGTGTTATGTTATTAGATAGTTGTCTCTAAGATGAATCTGATGTCAAATTTAATTGGAGAGATATCCTAGAAAAACCAAGGGAGTGAACTAATATTGAATACTAGATCAAGCCACAACATTGTTTAAGTCTTGGAATCTTCATGGATTTATGTAATCAAATATAGATGAATATTTTTATATAATCATCAGTCGCCGAAGGATAGCTGACCTACACTACAAATTAAAACTAAATTAATTAGTGTAAGTGTGACCAAATATATGAAATAACCTATAAAAAGTAAATTTTAATACATGTAGGAACCATAACTCATACATAGAGAAATTATGTCAAGAAAAGAAAGTGGAAAGTGAATCTTATTTCACTTTCAAATATGCTCATCTCAAATTAAACATCCCATCTTTTTCTATTTCCTAGAGGAATCTGGGACGATTATTCAAATTCAAGGTAAAAGGTGATCTTATGAATGAAGGAATGATTCTAGTAAACAAAATTTTTAGAAATTACATGTGGAGAACATCTAAGATTGGGGTTGTGGTCAATCCATGGAATGGAAAAAATGAATGGAAAGAAAGTTCCATTATGGGAAGTTAGATTCATTCACTATGACTTCACTAATGTATGGTAACAAGAACCTAATAATGTTCCACATGAATTTAATGGACCATTATATTATCATTTCACCTATTTTTCTCTTTTTTAATAATATGATCACTCCTCAATTGGTTTTCTCAATCCTGATTCATGGGACTTAAGTGTGATTATAATTCTCCTCAATAGTTTCTTTCCACCGTAATTCATTTTTATTATTTTTAAATATATATTTATCATTATTTTCATGTCCCATTATGTATTGTGATCTTGAAACCTCAATGATGGAGGGATAATCTAACATTCATGTTCCAGGAAGAGAATCTTGATTCTTCCGAAAGATGTGTGCATCCTGATGACCATTATCTTTTTTCCTTTCTCTTGTAAGGTAGTGACTATGTAAGAGGTGATGCATGAGAACAACCACCTAAGGTAAGTTTCTGTTAATATTTTCCCATTAATTTATATCCCTTTTTTTCAAATCATTTGAGAGAGTATCTAGGAATGTATGTGTGATTGAATATCTCATGAAGATCACTTTATCTAGGATGAGAATATTGGATGGAGTGGTTCGATTGGATGATCCTTCACTTTTGGGAGAGTATTTATTCACTAGAAAAGATTCCCTAAATAGGTTTTCATCATTTTGGGTGAGATTGGATTTTTCCTTTAGAGATTGAGAATATATATAGTGAGTTTGGGAAATTATTTAAGCTATCCATAGATTAATGATTTAGGTGGATCAACCTAATTTAGGGACTATTTATTTCTGTCTTCCATTTCTATATCTTCAACATGGTTTATCTATTTCTAGTTTTTTTTTGAATATTTCTATTCTAATCACTCCAAATTTTATTTTTTATCGTAATTGCAGTATAATTTATTTAATACTTTCAAATATAGAAAAACAAAAAAAGGTACGAATACTATAGAATTTGACACGTCTTCAATGATAGTGACCCCTAAGTTATCTATTATTCTATATCAGGGTTTCATATATAATGTTTTCACCATTATTATGACAATTATGTTCTCATAAAATTATGTAGGGGACATAAAATGTTCATTAATTGTGCTTCAATTTTGTACACATCAAAACCCCCATTTTATTTTCACAACCCCCTCCATTTCAGAATCATACTAAGATATTATACTTGAAAATAAATAAACATTTTATGTGTTTTTATGTTGAGAAAATAAAAAATCAATATTTCTTGTCTAATGGAAAAATTACTTTCTCATTTTTAGGGAATTTATTTTTTTTGATGTCTTTATAATTGAATGATTACTGGTTGATTTTTTCCACTATTATAATGGAAATACTATTTGAGAATTAGGAGAGGGATTGTGATGGGTATGCTTCTTATGGACATTAGATTATAATTTGAGGAAAATGAATCCTTAAACCTAAACCTTGGGTATATAACCTTTTGAGGAAAAATACCTTAGGGATCTATGATAATCTCCTAAGTCCTTTGAAACTTGAATAAAATGGAGAATTGGGATCCCAGGGTGCACCTTTGAGACATTAGCCACTAGATTTACATTATAAATAAATAAATCCATTTGTAAATACATTATGTTTTTTTATTGTTCTATGCACAAATACATGTCTGGGAAAAATAAATAATTTTCTTATTTTATAAAAAAATGATTTCATTAAGGATGGGGGATATTTAACTCAAATGAATAAGTTAATATTTTAATTATAATATAATATTATGAGTTTTATAAATAATGTGAAAAATGAATCTTTGATTTTTGGAACCTATGGGAGACTAATAATTGAAGGTTCCACTTGTTATGGTTTCTATTCAACTTTAACCTCAATGGTCTATACATCCATAACTAGAAATTGAACTTGGGATGAAGTAGGTCAATGTGAAGGATCACGTAGGAGGCATGGAAATTTTTATAAAGGGAAGAATTTTTTGTTTTCTTTTTTTTCATTTTCATTTTATAATGGGTGGTATAGTTAACTTGTGGGTTAAATTATTTATAAATAAACTAAATTCAATGAATTTACCATGTGTAAAATGGATTATGTGTGGCGAGATTTTACATGGCATTATTTTATTATGATTTTTTGCATCATGTTTTATGAATAAAATGTGTTTTCTATGTAAAAATGTGTTTTACTAGAGTATTCTTGGATAATAATTTATTTGAGTGAAAATTATCATTCTTTGAAAATATTGAAGAAATCAGAATTCTGGTGCCCTAAATTTCAAAATTTATTTGATTTCATTATATATTTATATTTTAAAGTACAGCCATTACTATGAATTTCATGGAAAATATTTTTTCTCAAGTTATTTTTTATGAGGATTTTATTCGATAAGTAAATATTATATTATTTCAAATTTATATCATTCACATCTTATTATTAAAATAATTTATTTAAATGATTTTTAATTTTGAGTATATTTTCTAATTTTTAAATTTGTGTTTATTAAAATTAATGTAATTGTAAAATATTTTCTATTTAATTAAAGTGATTTGTATTCATAAATTCAACTTCTAAATAACTTCCTTAGCTTAATTATCATCATTATATTTGGAATTAATTTTGTTTTTGAAAATTTATAAATTTCACTATTATTAAAAATTATTTCATTTCTCTTTTTTTAATTCTATAATTTTGAAGCTTTTGTTAAAGTTCTTTTATTGATAATTTTTAGATAATTCTAATAGGATTTTGTGTTTTTTTACAGTATGAGGAAAATATTTGTAAGGACTTTTGACCATGTGTATACAAATTTGACAAAGTATTCATGTTGTCATTCCACTCCTACTCACATTCAACTACATGAAAAAAGGAATGAGAGATTAAGAAAAAATCATTGTCGATCATATGTCATAGATCCTTTATATGTGATATGTCATATTTTAGGTATCCATAGTGTCATACTACTTTTAAAAAATAGACATAATCATTAAAATAATAACTGGTAAGACTACTAGAGAAACCATTATAGTCTTTTCATATCTATAAATCTTCATAAGTAGAATGAATTCACTAATTGGTTGATTTGGAAGTGGTTTTTATAATATATAGAATTTATCTTCTTTATTGAAAAGATACCAATTGATAAAGTAACATCCACTTAGTTTTTTATTATCCATAATAGATCTTATGATTAGACTAGATGATTATGATTCCAGAATCTATAATAAATGATTTTATCAGTTGAGTATCATATTTTATCATTATTAATAAGGACTTTTCTTAAATGGTCTCCCACTGAAATGATAAAAACATTAGAATACATCATATCCATTAGTAGACTGAGATCTATATTTCATCAAGGATTACATTAGTGTGTTCTCATAAATATGAAAAGTCTATAACTATTAGAAAAAATTATCAATCATGTCATATATGACTCTTGGATAGTTAAGAATATAACTCCTCATCCAACTTATCATATATGTTAACCTAAATCTATTCCTCTATAATCCTAACTGTTATGGTTTCCCAAATAAGTGTATCCCAAAGAAAACATTAGTAACATGGCATCAAAAGAAAATCTAGGGGAACCATGCATTGTAAGAACCTACCATAGGTTTATCCACTACCCCTAATTATATTCTCTCATTACAAAATATAATCTAAGGGAACTTTATTTTGGAATAACCTACCAAATTGAGTAATTATAATCATGAAAAATGTTACTTTAGAAGGATTCCAACACTTACTATTTAAAGGGGATTTAATCTCACCATCTTATCTCATGTTATTCCTCTGTTTATGAATGATTCTAATGATTTAGTTTTAGGATCATATTATCATTCCCAAATCAATACATTCAGTCTATATTAATGGGAATTTATTTAAATGGCCAAAAAGATTGTGTTACTCACCAAAATATAGAATAAAAAATATGTATACATATCCAAATGAATTTTTTTTATAATACACCTTTGGAATTATTGTAAAGGCTTATAATTACATGAGACTGAAAATACCCACATGAGTAATCTCGGAGTGAAATATATTTTTCACTACAGCTTTCTAGAACAAGGAATATGATTTCAGGTCAGTGGGTATTCTGACCCTAAGTCCCTCTCTCTAAAGATACTTTAATCAAGTGATATTTTAATTCCAAATAATTGTAAAATATTATATGAAAAACTATTCTCAATAACTAAATTCAAGATAACAACCTACATAAAAACCTTAGGTCAAGGTAAATGAAAACTAAATATTATGTTGGTGTTCCAAGCATATAATGAAAGGCCTAAATATTTCATAAGGAGAAGTTTAACATATATAACTAAAGTATACCCACATTTATAATATAGTTTTTTTATTATTAACAAAGAAAACAATATTTTTTTAATAAATGAAAATTTTAAATATTTAAACATGAGACCACTATTTATGAACAATACCAAAGTAAAAGATAATTATAAAATTTTTATAATTAAGTATAATTATTATAGTCATTCTATAATATGGATGATAAACACTTTATATTCAATTCATAATATTAACTCTTTATATTATAAATTATATAGTGTTTCGTTTAAATATATATAATAATTTTATTAACTAAAATAATATTATAATTCAATCCCTATTATGTAAAATTTTTACTTAATTTAATATTAAATACATGAACATTATTTAAAACCTTCATCAAATCAATCATAAAAACATTTGATGTGGTTTAAATAATGTCCCAAATAAGGCCCCTTAAATTTTAGATTTCAAATTAATCATTATGAAAATTTCATAATTTTAATAAACAAAAAAACCCATGTATATTATTCTTGATTATATAATTTATAAAATATATATATATTAATTCTTAAGATTTATAAATAAACACTTTATTTGAAACTCATTTAAGATGAAATATAATATTATAAAATGTATTTTAACTATTAAAATTTAATATTTATGGAATATTTATTAATAAATGTTTCAAAAAATATTAATTAATTTTAAATTATATAATACAAATTAATTTAAAATTCTTTATAAATTAGTAAATATCTTCAAAATACATTATGTTATATTTAATTTTTAAAGAACAAGACCAAGAATGTCGAGTTATGATGATTTATTATGAAGAAAAAAGAGAGTTTGATGATGATGTTACAAGGAGTAGTTATAAAAATAGGTTTGGATATCACCACTAACATCAGAGTCAATAAGAGGTGAACAATTACAAGGGATCAGAAATGACCATATTGCGATAACATTAGTAATTGATTTCTTTGATAGTGATTCCTCCATTTTATTTGTCTCTCTATAGTAATGTGTCTTGTTCAGTTGTATTTCATCACCATCTTGGTGGTATTATAGCTAGTGTGGAGTGATCGTCCAAAGAAAAATTCTTGTTCTATACATCAAATATTTTACAACAAGATTAGACACACATTCTCGTTCTTATATGAGTATCATAGTAACACATATATATAATGAAGTAATTTTATTTTTTAATAACATTATATTCTTCATTTTCCATATAATGGAAATGGTCATTGCTGTTACTACCACGAGTATATTTTATATCTTCATATTTAAGGATGACTCTATCATGGAGGTCATTAAATCAAAAATAATAATATTTACGAACATTTTGATATTGAAAACATCTGGTACATAGCCCTATAATTTAGTCTTCAAGCTATAATGGACAAAGATGTTACACAAGTTTTCGTAGGCCTTTAAATAGAGTTTAAAATATATGGCCATTTTTATTACATAGATTTTATGTTATTCATATAGAGGTATCCAATTTCTCCATGAATTCCATAATTGAAGATATTTGGATTGAATGATGAAATGATTTTTTTAACTTTACAAGTCATTTGGGAATATAATGTCATGATTTCACATTCCCATTTAGTAGTATATGGTATTCAAGAATCCATTGACATTTTGTGTCTAGACTAGAATGTTCTTATTGAAATAGGAATATATTTATATTTTTTACAATGTTGTTAAGTGTTACAATCCAAAAAAATCAATAATATTAGTATTTATATAATAAATTTTAAGGCATTGCCTCTTTTCTGTCACTACAATAAGTCCTTTAAGTTGTATGTTTATCTTTATATTCCTCTTTTAGATTAATTTAGAATGCCTACATACTATCTAGTTCAATAATATCATTAGTTGATAATATTATTTAGTAAGTTTTGAACATATAGTTGATCTTAAATAGAATGATTACTTATTTTTAATTTTTTTATAAATGAAATTTTTAGGAACAACCATGATTTATCATCATAAATAATGAGATTCCATGTAAATATTGTGAGAAATTCCTCATTTAATTTTTGGGGGTCTTTATTTCCTAGCCTACCCATCTCAATGGGCATCGTGATTTTTTTCCATGAAACTGTAATAAAATTAATTTCATCAATAGTATCAATCAATAAAAAAATTTATAATCATGTTTTGGATCTTCTTGAGAAGGATGTTATATCATATATACTTGGGACATTATTTTCCCTTTCTAAATTTCAATTTTAGTTATAATCTTAGAGTATGTGTTCTCTATATGACAAGTCTTAACCTTTACCCAAAATAGTGGGACCTAAAAGACTCAAAGGGTAGGGACCCTCTCTTTTCCCCAAGAAACCTGATGATCCTACATTGTATATAAATCATGATCTCGTCTCCAAATATAGTTAAACACTTATTATAAATTATAGATTTACCAAAAACATACTCTTAATGACTAAACATCACTTAAATAGATTCTATATTCTTTTCGAGGAATCTCTAAAAAGAAGCTTGTCATAAGTATTCAAAATGTGTGGGGAAAACAATAAGATCCTACGGGTCTAAATTTGGTAATAATAGCTAGAATGTGAAAGATTAGAAAGTAATATACCTAATTAATCCTAAAAAATTTATACTATTAGACCAAAGAGAATGTATCCTTATCCAAAAATGATAGAACACTAAAAACCCCTCTTGGATATCCATTGATGAAAATATAGATCATAAAAATCTTGAGAATAATACTAACCAATTCGATGAATTCAGAAAAGAAGATGTATTTATTACGGAAATATATGATGAATCTCTATTGTGTATAATTCCTTAGATGTGTAAATATTTAATGAAGAAAATACATGTATTTTTATCTTACGTTCCTAAGTAGTGAAATGATAGTTATGAATATTCTTTCTTAGAGAAAAACCAAACTGTTTAGGAGGTATAAAATTCCTGGTCATATTTTCAAGACGTAGAGTTAGAATTTCACTAATAATATTTGGTACAGTATTACTAATTTCAATTAGCCAAAATTCTTTGATGTCTACAGCATTATCCTTGGAAGAAATGAAGAAAAATTGGAGTTGATACTAGGTTCGATTGAAGTTGGAAAAAATATTCACTCATAGATTTAGTTGAGTTAGTGTGAATGATATCCCATTAGAATATTATAACCTTGTTTCTTAATCTATCCATATCTATATTATTGTCTAGGTTAAATGAAAATAACATAGATTTTATTTCATCCCCAAGAGAAGTTGTAGTTAATTCTCAATTATGATGATCCCAAATATATGAGAAGATATAATTAATCAACATGGGGATACATTCATTCCTATCATCCCTATAGTGTCCTTAAAAGTAATCTTCCACATAATTCAAAATATCAATTTTAGACATGACATGATATCCATTAACATGGATAGAGTTTTTCTCTCACCATATAATTTTCTTCTTATATATTCATTGGAAAAATATGGATTTCCTATCTCCAACATAAATCCAATTAATATTGTATTGATTTTTGGATAGCCTTTCTTTAAGAGTTAGAAGAGTATCCACTTTAGATTATAGATTTATCTCCTATTGATAAGTCTCATCATTTTCTTGATTTATTATTTGAATACATGACATATTCTTTTCAATTGACTTAATTTCATCATCCAAATTGGAAAGGGAGGCCTTAATTCATTCCCTTAAGAAAAATTTCATCATTCTGATCTTTCTAAAAAATATCTTGAGCGGGATACTAGTAACCTCTGACTTCTAACAATAATAAATAATATCTCTATATCCACTAATGGTGATCCATGAATTATTAATTTTAAATGAAAAGGGTGGTTATATCATCTCATTTACCTAGACATCAACAATTAAAGTCTTGGGATCAAATTTAAATATTGGATAAGTTAATTAAAATATCCCCATAAGAGTGTTGTTGTTTTCAATATAATAAAGCAATATATCCAATCTACTCAATTTTATTTCATTAACCATATGTCTACCCCATATTAAATAATCACCAACAATAAAAACATCAATTAGAATGAAATTGTTAATAAATGAACAAAATTCCTTCAATGCAATCTATGTGAAGTGGGATCTAATCTTTTCTCTAATCCTCAATATAGTATTAAAGTTAATAAAAATTATCCAATTATGGTTCATTTGGCTAGACATAAATCCAATCCCATATAACTTTGTCTTCACATTATGTAAGAGTTATAAGAATATATGAAAGATCAAGTTAGTGTATTTACACTCACGAGATCTAATAAAAAATGTGTTGGAAACATTCAGGAAAACAATGAACTGAAACACTTTTTTTTGTAGAACCCATAGTATTTCTATTTCACTATCATGTATATTGTGTACTATTAAGGAATATACATGGGAGGCCTAGTTTAATGTCTTCTAGTTCTCAAAATTCATCTTGGGCTCAGAAATTAAAACCATAAATGGAATGATAAAATCAAGGGAGTGTCTAAGGGATATAATAATTTAATACGTGCCAATCCATTGAAGATTTTAAAACACAGCCTTCATTACTTTGAGGATGTTTGGGTCCTTATTTTGGGAATATTTTAATGTTACATCACCTTTTATGTATTCTTTCCATTCCCTTTCCCCATTTTACATTTATTCTTGTGGTTGAAATTCTCTGCAAGATTTTTATTTTTGATAAGTATTTGAGATTATTTAACCCCATTTTGGTTGTCATAAATTGGTTGTGACTCCTCAATATCATTAACTAGAACAACCCATAAAGTGGAAAAAATTTTTACCATAGGTCTAAAATCTTAAAGGTAAACCCTCAGGAGACTTCATTTTAGTATTCTTCTCTAAAGACACTATAGTAAATTATTTTTCATCTTTATCATGAGAGGGGGTTTTTTCTATGCCTTTAGAATAAAGTATCATTGGTGTGTTCTCTTAATCATCATTAAAGTTGATTTATTTTTTGTTCTACTTATTATCCTTCACATTCACATCATACTCTTTGTCACATGATAAGGACTTGGCTACTATGATAATTGTCTCCCAAACCACTACTTGGACTGGTCATATTTCCACATCAGAAGTGATTTCCAATTGATTACCCATTAAAATACAATTATCTTCTTCCCTATAAGATATATACTATAATTTAAAATACTACAGAGTGTGGTAATTAGGTGGAATGTACTAGTTTTTTGGGATATCCATAGTATTCTTGTTATAATGGGTCCATATGTTAACCAATTCTACTTGTGGGGTGAAATTTTAGACAATGGGTTGGGTATAATTATTCTAAATTTATCTTGGAAACATGTTAGAGGTATAAGTGATATGTATTTTCTACTTACAGTTAGCAAGTTTCCTTTTACATGTAATGTCATCATGCCCCATTAGATTTAAAAAATTTAGGCGTTGAATCTTCTACAATTATAATGAGAGTAACCAATGAGGTCACACATTTTACAGTTAATAGGGAACCACTACAAATGTATCTTAATTTTAATGTTTTACATTATGGTTGTGATGAGAAACTATTCAACTAGTGTTTCATTAATGTCAACTTCTACAAACACCCTTGAAATGTGGTCAAATCTCATATTACCCATTTCTATATCCATTTTTATGGAAACTCTGATTGGAGAAGAAATTTTCCATAGAATATTGGGGTTCCAACAAAACTAGTTGAGATTTAGGGTTTTTATATATACATAATAATTTTTGTTCATTATATTTTTGAGATAAATGTTCCTTTTCCATTCATGAATCTTGAGAAATTGAGGATTCAGGGCTACCTAACAAAAGTTTTACACTTTCATTTTTCATTCATAAGAGGTGAAGAAGACATGATAGTAAAATATTTCAATCATAGTAAATCCCTATCTTAAAAATCCTCTTATCTCAACAATGATTTTATAAAGATCTAAGAATTTTTATAATTTCTCTTGTTTTAGAATAATAACCCTTGAAATGATAGGGAACATAAAAAAACTCAAGATTTCATTAACTTCTTATTAACTAGTACAGACATGGGCCACCAACACATTCATGGTCTCCTAGGAGGCACTTAATTCATAAAATGAGATATTAGTAGAAACATTAAAGAACATAGAAGAATTATTCTTCACATCCACCCACAAGGTTGTATTTCAAGTAATCAAAGTAGATTTTTTGGAGTTGAAGTGCTAGAAAATATATTTATTCCCCACTACATATGATTTATCTTAGGTTATAGAAATATTGTTTACCTTTTTAGGAATCAATCCATATTATTTATTTTTAATTAAGTTTTTCTTTGGTCTTCCACTTGTGAATATGTAATCTTTTAATTTATTTTCACGTTGATTCCCTACATTACGTTGTTGCACAACATATTTACTAAATAAATAAATATGTATAAAATTACATTACATAAAAATTTAATGTGCACAAATATTATAATACAATTTTCTCTCACAACATAATGGTAAGATTATGTTTTATGATACAGAATTTTCATGGAAGAAACATAGGCTACATTATCTGATACACTCATTTTAGCATGCATATTTTTAATCATTTTTTAATAACTTTCCATAGTTATTTAAGAAAATTCACTTTTATTTGTGTTTTTATTTAAAAAATTTAAATTCACAATTTAGAAATTATAATGAATTATAATATGTATTTTTAGTGTTTTGTTTTACTAAATAGTATTTTATGGAAAATTACCAACTGTTCTAATGTTTTACAGGTAAAAATTAGGTCCAACTTGGCTAGCCCTAAACCAAAAGGACCACAATCCACTTTTATAGACTTTTAAGGGTCTATTGTCCATGTATCTCAATAAGGAATGTTGGTCTAATGGTTGGGGAAGACTAGGACATAGTAAGGATCACAATCATAGTGTAGGCCAAGGCCCGCATGGGCCCGTGTGTGTTGGCATGGGCCCATTTGGTGTGTGAGCGTGTATGGAGGCACTAATCCCCCACTAACATAGCTTAACCATTGTAGCCACATATTTTAATACATGTGATCGACATATTGTGATGATATTTTATGTGAATGGAGAGAGATCTTGGAACTATTCCCAAATAAAAAATGCCACCGTTATTCTTTGATTTTGTTCCCTCATGATTGGACATATTCTCTCCACTTCCTTCCACCCTAATATTCACTTATCACCATATGAAATTTAAAAGACACCAGTTATCCCACTAGAAATGATCATTATTGATCATATACCACTTTTGAGGCCCCAAACTACCATGGATCCCTTTTGATCCCTCGAGTGAAGCGAATGAAGTCCATTACGAAGAATAATTGTGCCATGCATGCTATCAAGAGCTCCATCCAACCACTATGAATGTAATATGGAATAAGGGATTACTTATACCATATCCATTATTACCTTAGCATAGTAGTAATTTCTTACATTGTGGAAAGATTATACATAGAGTAAATGTAGAATCAACTAAATGAGTATGTGGAGAGAATCTATTATGTTGCACCTCCCATAAAATGGCTCCATGAGGCTTTGATAAAATGAATATGTTAAACTCCACCGTGTTTGGAAATGTGAATGGGTTTTTTCATAGAAGAAGATATGTTTTATTATAAACATGGAAAATATTTGTGTATATGGATTTAATTTTAAAATAGTTAGAAGGTAGCCATGATCCCCACGTCGTTCTGAATCCATGTGCTCACATTTTGAAACACCAACATATATAAAGGTATTTAAAATAAATATTCATTGAAAACATTGACCAAGATAATGAAGATATGGAATATTTAAATAAATTACCTAGAGGGGTTCCTCCCTCTTTAAATAATAGGGTGGTGCTACTTTTTGAAGGGATTGAATGAGGAGGGATGGACCGAAGGGTTGCAGTTTTGTTACTTCTTTTTTTATTTTATTTTTCTACTATAGAAGATGTTTTCCTTATTTTCCCATGTAACTAAGTCATTCATTCTATTTTAATAATGTTTTCTAATAACTTTTTCCCTTCCAATATCTCTCTCATTCTTCTTATCCGTATCTAATTCTCTCATACTTCTTCTTTCTTCTACCTCATTCTTCCACCATGACCTCCAACATCAAATAATAAAATATTTAACCAAGACTTAGACATGGGGGAAGATGATGATTTTTATTGAAATATTATTTTAAATTCTTTAATTTTTTTGTCCTGTTTTTTGTGGATAAGGGTGATAAGTATGGTTGTGTATATTTTCCACTATTTCATAGATCAAAACTTCACTTATATTCTTTTATTTATAATTTTTTCCACCCTTCAATTGATCATAATCTCTTCACACATTGGATTTCAAATTTTAAGTGGATATAATAGTATACTATAGAGTTAGGACATGAAAAATATCACACTCTAAATTGAACTGTGTCAAAAACCTTGATTATAGGAGAAGGTGGAGTTTAATTTTCCATGGAATTCAAGATTTAAGAACCAATAATTAAAATAATAATAGTTTAGTAGGGATATTTCAAAATTAAATTATCAAACTGAATTTTAAATAACCGGTGTGAATAATTAAGGAACCCAACACCAAACCCTTCATCCAATTTGTCTATTTTCTAATGCATTATTTTTTCATTTCATGTCAGTTTAAATTTTTATTCTCATTATTTTAATAAATCAAAAACAAAAAAATGTTTTAGGAAAATTAGAATTAATAAGTGAATTAACTATGAATCTCATCAACTAATAAGACCTTAGTAAGCCCTTTTATTATACTAAGAAAATAAAAATAGTATATTTTTTCACAACTCATTATAGCTATGTGTCAAAAGGTGTAATTTTTTCTAAGAACATAATAGATTTTATAATTAATTTTTCTTTTTAAATTGTACATATTTTTTCATTGTTTTCTAGAAAATATAAATTAAAAAAATTTAAATAACCATTGTCTATGGAATATTTTGTTTATATTTTTTCTAAGAAGGTGAGAATTTTTTGGAATTATAATTATGTAGAGAAGGTATTACAAGTGTTTATAATAATCCTGATGTAGGATATGAATGAAATTTTTTGTATGCCATGGATAGTGAAATAACTAAGTTTTTTATTACTTCTCATATTTTTATCCAATGATTGAGGAACAAGATGAATCCCCCTTTATTTCCCAATTTTAGTGAAGATTTCTAGGTGGTTGAGTCCCTTCGTGAGGAACATCCACAACCCAACCATCTCAAATATCATATTCATACCGACTATAAAGAGCTATACATTGATGATAAATATTCACATGTTGATTTTAATATGAGGGATCAATAATTCAATGAAAAATAATTGAGTGATTAGAAAGATGATGAAATCATAAGTGATATTCATATCTATAAGGTATAATATCATGAACAACTACACATCTCTCTAGAATTGGAAGTATAATAAAACACCCATGTAGTGGAATTTTCCATTAGTATTTCAGAATTATCATAGGGTCATAAGTTGCAGAAAGATCTGGAGAAGGATCTGATGTCCTCCTTGTCTTCCTTGGGATGTGACAGTGCTGTTTTGGACTGTTAGAAGGCGATAGATGATATGGGAAAGATCTCATGACCACCGTTTCTTCACCTGGATATCGAGGTGTTAATCTAGTAGTATTTTAAAATTAAAATTTTGGTAAAATCATGCATGAAAACTATCAGCTGGTCCAAATTTTTGAGCATGACTCCTTTAATGAGAAAAAATATATTTTCCACTTGATTCCTGACCACTGTGAGATAGATACAGACCTATATTTTCCAATCCTATTTTGGATGGATTCTACCAACACAATGGTTTGGTCGAAGGGAGGGACCAGTGAACCTGTCACTTGTTCCAAGTCCAGGGAGGCGTGCAAAGCTGTTTCAATATCAGGATCAGTCATCCTTGGACAAAAGTCTATTTATTCCATTTTTTTAATTCTTTCTACTATAATATGGAATGATCCAGGTGTGGGGGAATAATCTAAATGGTATTTCATGGATTTTGAGTCCATAAAGAACTTAATTTCTACGGTTTTATCATGGATCCAAAATAGGAGGTGGAGTGACTGCCTATTTTTAGGACGAGAATGGGTTATTTTTATCACATTCATTATTATCCTTATAACAAACATATCTGGGTTTTTTGGAAATAGGGTATTGATGCTGAATTTGTGGACACAACATCACAATGTATTACTGCTAAGATTAAATCTAGAGACAGTGGGTTTTTCTTCTCATTTGAGTATACAAACTGTGATGTGAAAGAGATAATTTAACATTGGAATCATCTGTAATTGTTCAAAATGGGTTTCAAACTATGGTACATGGGGGGTATTTGAATAAAATTGTGTAAGTATCGGAGAAAGGAAAAGGTATGGGGGGCTTCAAGAATGAAATACAATAATTCAATAATTTCATGGGACCAAAAGGCCTAATGGACATGGGTTTCATTGGAAGCAGATTATTGTGGTGTAATAATCAAAAAGGGATCAACCACATTTAGATCCATCTCAACCAATTCCCCTCGAAGAAACAAGGATTGGATTCCTTCAACCAGTCTTCGGTTACCAACTTGACTAGATCACCATATGATCTATTCTTTCTATTGGTGGTTCGAAAAATAGATGAACTAAGGCTATGTCCTATCTTTTCTTTTTTACAAATTATCACTATATGGAAGGGTTTATGCAAGTTATGGAGGTTTCTCAGAAGCTTTTGGTTAACTATTGGTATTGTGGGGTTCTTTATAATTATCAGTGGTGGCATAAGAAATAAATTCTAGTGTTGATGGTGGATAAACCAATAGATGATGTCAACATGGAAGTTCCAAAGTGGGGAATTTAGAGGTTAGAAAAAGTACATAATGACAGATGTGATGATTTATGTTTTTCTATCCACAATGACAAGAGAAGCCTACTAGCAAAGGGACTCTCGGAAAGTGAGAGTTTTTGTAGGCAGAAATGGATGGTGTTATGGATCAATGAGGGAGGCCAGAATACTAATTTCTTTCAATCGTTCTTAAAAGAGAAGAAGAGAAATATGATCATGAATTTGAATCTTGAAAATTAATCTTTCACATATTATGTGGATGTGGGTAGTGTAATGGTTTTAGATCATTTAGATAGATTAATGGTAGGTGTGAATACACCCAATTGTAATGGGCCTAGAAGGTTGAGTGAGGAGGAGGATTATTTGTTTTGTATTCTGAGAAGGGTTCAAAGTTCATAAAATGAGTTTAGGGTGGTTCTTTTGAAGGAGGAAGAGATCGAGGACACAATTCTCAACCTGAAATAAGACAGCACATCGAGCCCAAATAGATTCCCTAGAAATTTCTATGTGGAAGTCTGGGGCTTCATGAAGGTCCGAGTTATGGAAGTTGTTCATGAATTTTTCAGAGGGGGATAACCTATAAGAGGCTTGTGTACTTCTAAAGTCATGTTAATACCTCAAATGAAAGACCATATGTCTCCTAACTAGTATAAGATGACTTTTTTGTGAAATTTCTCGTAGAGGATTCTCACCAGCCTAATCACCAAAATATTGAGTGGAATTATTCCATGGCTTGTCTTGGAAGAACGTCACAACTTTTTCAAAGGTCCAACCATCCAATGTGAAATCAGTATTACCAAATAAATGGTGGAGTACATCAGCAAGATAATAACTTGTTCTAATGTGATCATTCAGGTTGATAGGGTTAATGCATATGAGAGGCTCGAATATGGCTTCATCATTCATGTTATGAGGAATTTTGGCTTTCAGGAAAGGTTATGTGACTTATGTTACAGTTGATACTCATATCTATGGATGACTATCTCTCGTATGGGGAGGGGATTTGGTTCTATCAAAAATGTTTGGGGAGTTAGGTAGGGGGATCCCTTGCCTCAAAATCTCATGATCCTTGATCAAGAGGCACTTTCAAGGAATATTCATAAAATCATAGAGAAAGGTAGGACGTTGCCTTACATAAATTGAGGTGGTAGTGGTTTTATTTCACACCTTATGTTTTCTGATGATGTGATAGTGTTTATAAATGGAAATCAAAGATCAATCCATAGCTTCATGAGAACCAGAACAATTTATCGAAATGTGAGCAGCCAAAGTATCAATTCGATGAAAAGTAACATCTTTATTTTCAAAAAAATTAAGGAGGGGAAGTAGTGTCATTATAAATATCTTGAGTATGAAAATGATATGTATCTCAATGACATTTCTCATTTCCCCTATTTCTAATGGACAAATCAAAAAATCTCTTTCTGAATATTTCATTAATAAGATAATGGAGAGAATTTACAATTTGAAGATCAAGTTCCTATCAATTGGAGGAAGGGAAAACTCGATCAATAGTGTGTTAAAATCTATACCAATGAATGTATTATCTATTATCATCCCACCAAATGGGTCTATCTCTAATATGGAAAAAATGTTCATAGATGTTCTCTTGTATTCTAATCAGGTGGGTTGAAGTCATTGGGATTTTTGGAAATGCATGGAAAATCTAATCGATGAGTGTGGTGTTGAAAATCTCAATTTCATTAAAACCATGAATTCCATGTACGTACGACTGTATTGGAATGTTCAAGAAGTTATATCCTTGTTGGTAAAATTTATTAGAATTAGGAAGGGTGGTAGATGAGAGGATTGGGCATATTGAGGCAGGAGTCCTTCAAGCCTTTCAAGATGCACACTGGATAGTATAGAGGAACCGCATCGTTAAACTCGTTGGCTGGTGGTGACATTAACATATGGAATTAAAATTTGGCAGGTGGGAGTTTTTACATCTTAGGGAATCTAATGCTGAACAACTCATTCCAGGAGGCAAGCCAGTATTCTTTGATAAAGGCCATTCTTAATGAAGAACATAGGTCTATTTTTGAGTACATCAGTATAACTGAGGAACCAGTAAGGTGTTTCTTTACGGGTTCAAGCTTAGGTAGATTAAATAGTCATGAATTCAAGATTCCGTCTCATGTAGGTAATTATTTATATGAATGGGAAACAAAGTTATGGTGTAAAAAGATTCCTACAAAATTGAAAGTCCCCATCTGGCTGGTTCGAAATCCAGAAATTTTGGCGAATGAAAATGTGAGATTTAAATGGGTGAGCATTTCTTCTCTATTACATTATTGTGTTAGAATAAATTAGGAATATATGGTGTATCTATTCCTATAGGTGTAATGGGTGAGAATATTTGGGATAACATGTGGAAAATCCAAGGAATTGACAGAGTAGGAACTTCATGGAATGAATTTCTAATCGACTTGTTCTAGAGAGCTGGGAAACAATGGATTGAAAAGATGATTCATGGTTTAAAGTTTTTTAGTGTATGTTGGATTCTATTTTATACAAGAAAAAAGGCTAGATATGGTATAAGAAACTCTGTCATTTTATTTTAGGTGTGGATAAAGGAATTGATTGTAGTACTAGGGTCAACCATTAGAGTTGGATCGAATTATGCAATGATATATATATATATATATTCATACCAGGAAGCATAGTATGTTTGTACTCTCAACATAGAATATAGGTTATATGGATCATATGGAGTCCCCTAGAGAACGGATGGTAGCTAAATGTTGTTGGTCCTTTATGGCCATAGAGATGCGAGAAGAGAGGCTGGTGATAGATCTCAGAGGTTCTTTTGTTATGGGATTTAGCACATAATACGGTCCAGACAACTCAATTAGTGTGAAGATCAGAGCCTTGAATACATGAGTAGATGAATTTGAATCTGACTCAGAGGTTTTGGTTTGGATCCTAAAATGAAAATTGTATCCCCCATTGGATTAGACTTATTTCTTTAAAAATTGTAAATCAAGAACCAAACAGGGATGTCTTTTTAGTTATGTTCACAGAGTGGGGAGCTTTGGGTTGACTTTTTAGCTTGAGAGGGGAGATAAGATGATGATATCATTATTTACACCAACATAGATTATCAACCAAATGTCAACAAGGACATTATACTACAAGATTATCTAGGCCTTCACCACTTCGTGCCTCCTTGATTATTTGTTTTTTTCTTTTTTCCTTCACTTTTTGTAAGAATTTATTTTTATCATTAAAATTTTAATTTTTAGTTAGAAAATTCATGTTTTATCTTTGAAGAAGATAATGAATAAAACCAAGCACCAACTAAGGAACACATGGATCTTCTTGATCTTGTTAAAAAAGAATTTAAAGAACCCCAAGAAGAAAGAAAATTGTCCATGCCAAAGGAAAAAAAGGAAGGATCTACTCACATTAAAAGGGAAAGTTTTTATATTGATTATTCATTATTAAATTCTATTAATGTGAAATTACATTCAAAAATTACATTTTATTACACAATTCATCCATCCCATATTAAGAAAGCACTTTTCAAATAAGAGGAGGTTACACAAGTTTTATACAAGAAGGAGGATGATTCATACTTCATCCTACCCCTACCATGAAATTTTTACCTTATTTATAAGTGTATGGAGTTGGTTTACTCTATCCATTCACTCCTCAACAACAAATAGAAAATGAAATCTTGTAAAGTCCACAATTTATGGATCAAATCTAATAAACTCCACACAATTATGGATTATGGATGACATCAGGTACTACCCTTTATTAGAAAATAAAAAAATGGAACAGATATGGGATTAAAAGAAGAATCATCCTATTATTTTCTTTAAAGGACTATTAATTTCATTCTTAAGAATTATTTTCAGATACTCTATGATCCCTTCATTCTTTTTAATCGTTAATAACTTGTTCCTTATATTTTAATAATTAAATTTATTTTATAGGACCATTAAGGAATAAGGAATCCAAAAAATGGTAGAAAAGGAGAATATTAAATCTTTAGAAGAAAATGGAGTTCACTTTAAGGTTTTAATTTGAAACACCTGATATTTTTTATGAAAAAATTGATTTAGAACTACAAATTCAAGAAGTTGTGTTAAATTGGATATTGCATGCCCATGATTTGAATTTATGTTTTACTTGATTGTATATCGGTAATTATTTATTTTGGAACACTATAAATCCTTATTTTAGATTTAAATGATAATAAGATTTAATGAGTAATATGGAGAAATGAATTATTTGAGTGAATCATAAATTTTAATTTGAAAAAAAAATAATTTTTGGGAATTAATTGATTCATGTAAATTAAATTTCTCTACCTTTTTTCTAATTTGAATTTATGAAAAAAGTGAATTTATTTTCTATTATAATCCATTCCATAAGTAATTATCCCAAATAATATTTTTCATTCACAAGAGGATTTCTAAGCCAAATAATTTTTATTATATCTTGATCAAATTTCTAGTGTGAATTGGGATATGCCAGCATCTAGAATATGGATTGTTACATGTCAAATCTATGACTATACAAAATACATTTAAAATGATTGAGTTATTTTTATTGATAAGAACTTATCATTGATATTATATTTCAAATAAATCCTTAATTAGACCAAAGAGACCATGAAAGACCATGTTAGGAAGGATTTATATTTCAAACCATTGACATACACTCCTACCCTCCTCTTATTGTTCTATATGATATTTTAAAGTTTAAGGGTGGGGTTGAGGGATGAAATGGTGAATGGGATGAACTATATTATAAGTATAGAGTGTGGGGGTGCTATGTTAGAAATTGAGAAAAGTTTTTTATTCCAAAATTGTACTTTCATTATTTTCCCTTATTCAAAAAAGAAAAAAAAGGGTTTGTCACTTGGGAATATCAAAAAAAAAACCACTAATAGACCTATGTTTTTTATCATATATGGTTAGGTGTTGTATTTGATGTTTCTTCCAATAATAAATATCAAAAAATTAATAAAAAAATATGAAAAATATAGCTTCATAAGGAAAAATGTAAAAAATCGAAAAAGTTTAAGAGGGGTAAATTCTTTCATTATGATATCATTGATCATGACCCTACTTTTATCTTAGAAATTGGGTGTTTTTATTTTGAAGGGGATAATTACATTAATATATTTCTTTTAGATTTCATTATTTACAATTATGATAGAAACTTTATCTTTGTTATTTAATGATTTTTTATAGAAATCCTACCAACATTAATTCTCAGAGTTATTAGATCCTTAAATGAAATTCCTTGTGATTTTATGTGCACATTGTATTTAAAAATTAGATAAAATTGTTCCATTACAATACTATAGAAAAGGATTATGTAATAATGATAAGAGAATAACTCTACTTGAATTTGTACCATGAGTGATGAATGAAAATATTCAAAAGTGAGATTTGTCATGACATGGAAGGTTTAATATGATTTAATTTAGAATCTTTAATTAATGAAAGGATAAGTTACACCAATTTCAAAAGGGATAATGTAAAATAATTTGGTATATTTTTTCTTTCAGAATTCTGAAATTGAATTGATTTGTTGCGTGGAACTTAAAATTTCGGTTTTATAATGATAATCATTTTGATTTTATTAATTATAATTTTAAATATTGGTAACAAATTTTTTTAATTTAATTCAATGTTAATATTTTATGCTTGTGGATAATATTAATTTACGGTTGGGAGTATTTGATGCACTCATTTTATAATAAATAATTTTAAATATTTTTTAATAAATTTGAATGGGTTATAATGGAAATATTGATGTAATTATTCGTTTATTTATAATGAGGGAATCCATAATTCACCAATTAAAATGGGGTTTTTAAATGTTTTATTTTACTAATTTAAATTTATGGACAATTACCAAATGTTCTAATGGTTTATAGGTAAAAAATTAGGCTAAACTGGCTATCCCACAACCCAAAGGTCCATATGCCACTTAGCTATCCCTTAAAAAGGTTTCCAACCATACAGCCTTGTTTGGAGGGCCTTTTGAGTGATAGGGTAAGACTTGGACGTGAACAGAATCACAAGAATAGTGTGGGAAAGACTATTTTTCTCTCTTTCATGTCAGCACGGGTCCATTTGTTGTGTTAGTTATATGCGAGGAAGAATCCCTTAATTCCAAAGTGTATCCATTTCTACTACATGTTGTAATATATGCAAGATCATTCCCATGAAGATCTTTAATGTGGGATTAAAAGGGATGTGTTCATTGTTCACAACTAATAAAAATTCCATTGTTCCACTTCTCTTTCATTCCCTCATGCTCGGACACACCCTCAATGCCACATGAAACCCTTATATTCACCTTTCGTTATATAAAGAAAGACAGAGCCTACATTACTTCCATGTAGAAAGCTCGAGCCCAAGATTATGTGCACTAATAAGGCCCCAAACGACAATGAATCCCTTCTGGACCCTCATGTGATTCCATTGAAGCCCATATTGATGAATAATTGTTCAATGCATGTTATCATGAGCTCCATCTAGCCACTGTGAAGTCCATATGAATGGAGTTATTACCTATTAGTTATCTATTATTACCATGAAGTTGGAGGAATCACTTTCATAATTAATGGAGGTTATACCAAGGAGATATAGAATCAGCTCAATGATCTCATGGAGAGAATTGGCTATGTCACACCATGCATGAAACATCTATGTGATCCATTGATAGAATGAATATGTGAAAATCTTCCATGTTCAACTATATGAATTTGATTTTTCACAAAAGTGGGTATGCTTGGATATAAACATGGAAAATCCATGTGTATATGGATTTTATTTTAAAATAGTTCTAAGGAGGCCATGATCACCACATCACTGTGCATCCAAACATTCATGTGTTGAAGCTCCAACATATCTAAAGCAGTTTAAAATAAAGATATATTCAAAAAATTGACCGATATAACAAAGATACATAATATTTAAATGAAGAAAGAAGAGTCGATACTCCCTATATAAAAAAGAGGGTGGTGCTTCCTCTAGAAGGGATCTAAGGTGGATGGCTAGACTAATGGGTTTCTAATTTGTTTATTCTTTTATTTATTTTCTTCTAATGATTTAAAAGTAGTTTTTTTATATTTTCCCATGTAACTAATTCATTCATTATATTTTAATAACGTTTTCCATCCATTGTTTTCTTCCATTATCTCCCTCATTCTTCTTCTCTCTCTCATTATCTTATCCTTGTCATCTCTTCCTCCCTATTCATCCATTGTGACCTCTTACTTCCAATAATGGGAGATTGGTCTAATGTTTGGAATTGGGGGAAGGTGTCATTGTTTCATGAGTTCTTATATTAAATTATTTAATATTTTGAACTTATTTATGGTGGATGGGGGTGATATGTATGTGTGTAGCTATTGTACACCATGACATAGATCGTGAATTCACCTCTATTCATTTATTTATGATATTTTCTTCCATTCCATTGAGAAAAATATATTCACGTGATATAGTTGAGTAATTAAATGGATGAAACAATATATGATGGATCCAACTATAGTATTATTCCACAGTCTCTATTGAGCTATGTCATCAAACATGATCATAGGAGGTGGTAGAATTTAGTTTTCCTTATCATTAAAGATTACAAAACCTATAAATAAAATATTAGTAGTTCAAGAGTTATATTTCACAATTGATTTCTCAAACTAAATTTTATACAACCAATGTGAATAATGAATAAACCCAAAATGAAAACCTTGATCCATGTTATTTCTTTTCTAAAAAATTCTATTTTTATTTCATGTTAGTTTAAAATTTTATTCATATTGTTTTCATAAAATTAAAGCAAAAAAAATTAAGTGAATTATAATTAATAAGTGAATTAATTGTGAACATCATCAAGTGAGATGATCATGGTTAGCTATTGTGTTGTAATAGGAAAATAAAAGTAGAATATTTTTTCACACCCTATGAAATGTATGTTTTATTATCCTATAACTTACACTGCATTATACACTCTACATTACGTTAACTATTTAATGTAATTTCAAGTCACATTAGAAGATACATTATCACATAAGTATATTTCTAGTGAATCATTGAGATTTTATTAACTATTAATATAGTCTTCAAGTGGATCACATAACATTAAATTTTATTATAATGTAATTTTATGTACCTAACCACACATTATATTATCATATAATGAAATTTCAAGTAGCGGTTTCTCTTTTTTTCAATGCAGGATTTTATAAACCTAGATGTATTGATGGATTTTATATTATTGTATGGTTTTTTAGGGATATATTAACCTCTAATATAATAAAGAAACTCATATAAAAACATTAGTCCAGGGTCTATGCCCTATGATGAATAAAATACCTGCAATAAATTGAATTAAAAAATAATCTGAATGTGTACCTTATATCATAGAACTACTGAAAAACCATCAAATATGTGTTTGATATCAATCACTTGAGTGTAATATGTAATCCTTAAACCTATATAGGAATACCCCAGCTAGTCGAATCATTTCCATAATCAAATTGGGAATACCTATTCCACCATGATTTACAAGAATCTTTTGATACAATGTAGGAATACAATGATAGATAAGGGATCATAGGAATTCAACCAAGAAACACACTTAATTACTGCCATTGTATTCTAGTATTTCTTATATAGATCTTGAGGATTATCAGTACTTGACTCACCATGGACCACCTAATTAGTATAATTACATGTGTGACACCCCAAACCCACATTCAATAGTCCAGGGGTGGAGATAAACATCAATAATTCATAAACTAAAATGGGAAGCCTTAGAATAATAAATTTGTATGCACACACACAACCATATCCATGAAGTTCATAGGAATAATAAAAGAATAGAATATCAAAACAATAAACATACATGAAATAAACTCCAGGTAATACATTATAGAATTAGATTATAAGACCAAATCAGGAAGGGGAAAAATACATTCCAAACCAGAAATGTAGTCCCAACCTAACAAAAACTAGAAAAGGGGGAAATAGAAAAAGGACAGACTCCTGATCTCTGTGTTTGAAGATTCATTACAGTCAATGAACCCAAGTACCTCTATACTCCACTTATGTCACCACCAATTTCCCTATAATCAACATAAGACATGATGCATATAGGAAGAAGGCCATGTAGGGATGAGTATACACATACCCAATAGGGTTCCCCAAAAACCAAAAAGGGAGAAATAGAAAGATACAACAATTAGCTAAACCTAATACCAATATATATATATTCTCATAAAGATACCAAAGTAATATGAAAAGTGTATCTATATCTCTACAACCTCATAACGATGATGATTTATCCTATAACTCTAAAGGCAAATCCTTGATTCCCATCATCACGTGAAACCACAAAAAAATCCATTTGGTGGACCCATTTCTCACCATTTCCCTCCATAATTAAGGGGGGAAGACTCCATTCATGCATCTTATTTAAATTCCAATGAATATGGCTAGTATATTCACACCTCACCACTATGATCCATAGTATTGGGGGAATAATATCCATCCATGAATCTCATGTATCCTCACATGAACTTGTGTAGAGGACCCATACCTTGCCACTTTTCTCTAATGCGAAGGGGAAATAATCTCCAGTGGAGGAACTACTCTCCACTTTAGATGAAGATAAGGGGTTCCACCTTATAGATAGAGGTATTATACCCACTATAGAAGGAGTAATTTATAACCCTTCCTATGTAAAGTGTATGTGGGGCCTGTTCTCAGGTACGATGTGGGGTTTTCTAACCCAAGTGTGTCTATAATAAACCGACCCAATCACTACCATTGACCATGAATATCTAGAAGAATAATAATTATATTAACAAATAATGTCGCATATATATTACCAAATTTAGTTCATTCATCAAATTCTATATTGAAAATTGATCAGGATAGGATACTTGTGGACCAATATCCAAGTCCGAAAGAAGGAGATAAACGAGGTGTAAGATCCTGAAGGAGGTACACGACACGTACCTATGTTCACATGGCATGTGACGTCACCTGGACACCTAGTTGTGTCCTAACCTTTACATGGATTGGCCTTCCATGTGGGACTACATAGCATGTACAGGTGTTACATAGTGTGTCTTGGGCACCAAGGGTTTACCCATGCCCATGTACTTGAGCATATGCATGTGTACACTGGTCATGTCTGGGTATCTAGGTCATCTCTATGTAAATGTGAATGCCTATGTATTCTTTTCATTCACATATTCTTTGGAATTCCCATTCCCATGTACACCTAGAGAACATACCAAGACACCAACATTGGGCTAGATGATATTTATGGGGTCATACATGACATGTGATATTTATCTTTTCTTGAAACCCTAGACATCATAGAAGGAGGAGTACATGGTGTGTATTCCTGGACTACATGTTGTGTATGTCAAGATTTTATATAAATTGAAGAATGTTCCATGAATCTCACCCATTATATCATTGTTCCTAAATCAAATCACACTAGGGATTGTATATCCAAGGATGATCATGCCTAATCCATTGCTGGTGGTCAGATTTCAGCCACTTGAACCCCATGTGGGTCATCTCATCGCACTACACATATCCTATGGATTAATAATTGAGAAACAACATTAGATCTCAATTTTCATCACCCATATCCCTCATCTCACCATAATATTTCGAAAAAAATAATTATTTTCACATCATTCGCACATCCTACAAGAATTTAGGGGTTCGATTATTCTTGAATCCAACCCAAAAATATAGAATTATGACTCTATGGTACAATGAAGAAAAATTCCAAAAATGGTGGGGGCAAATGTAAAATAATAGATTTAATACAGAATTAGTTGATGTCAAATCATTCAACGGTCATAAAATTTAGAACCATGGGTGAAGAAAGGTGAAACCAAAGATTTAATGGATTAATAGTACCAAATAATGGCAGGGCTCATGTGAAGGAAACATATCACAGAGAAAAACAAGTTGATATAAAAATCCATACTTATCAAGTACAATAGTCCTCAAATTCATCAAATATAATTCCCTATCTTGATTATGGATCAATCGTCTGTGAAAAATTAATTCTATCGAAATTGAGATGAAGATCCACTATGTTTGTAATATATCTTATAGTTCACCTTGATCTGGTCATCTTTGATCATTGATCCTCCAATGACAATTATGAATGCCCTATCCCACTTTATTCCTCCTAGGGTCAGGTAGATAAATGTGGAAAACAATATAATTGTATATTAATAGAGTATTGTTAGGATTTGGGCTATTAAATAAATAAATAAAATTAATTGATTAATTAACTTAAGAACCCGCCAATGGATGCCTCAACCAAACATCCATTGTCGGTAAAATATTTGTCATGCATAAGGTAAAAATTATGTTAAAGAATTAAACATGGTCTCAACTTTCACATCTAAGGTCCCAAAAAATTAGAAAATGTTTTTCTCAAGTAGATGTGTGTGCATGATATAATATATATTAAAATGTTAATATCACTACACCAAGGCTCCCCGGGTATAAGGACCCATCCTTAAAACATTACATAATCTTGAATTAAATGAATAATTCACATTGATGATCTTTTTAGGTTTAGAGTTTTAGAGAATTTGTCCCTAAATATTACATTACATCTCCAAAACTAAAAAAGTAGACACTTCTACTGTGTTTCCATTTTTTTCATAAAATAAAAATACTTGAAAAAAAGTTTCAAGTCTTGTTCCATGTTCTAGATAGAATGAATTTTACTTGATTTCATCCCTGACCCTATTTATCTTTAAGTCCTATGAAAATCTTTTAAAAACATGGGATGAGAATAAAAAGCACAGTAAGGGTTATAAAATAAAAAAAGGAAGCATTAGTCCAACAAAACATAATATTTTTAACATAACTCTTGAAATCATAAGATTTATGAATAACACAATGAAAATATAAATCATAAAGGTAACTCATGGCATCCATAACATACTTACGTTGTAGCTTTCACATTTACGTAGGGAGTTACATTTGGAATAACCATTATAGTATATTCCATAAATCTATTAGAAGAAACATTATCATTTACCTCTATCACATTAACCAATGCATTGGAGAGATATGTTGGGCTCAACCACCCTAGATTTATCACATAACCACCCATATACATAAAAAATTCCCATGAACCATAACATATTCATAACACATAAAACAAATATAAAGGAAAGATAACATTTCCACATTTCAATCATAATATCATTTAAATATATTGACTTAACAAATCCATTATCAAACCCTTTTTCAATATCAAAATATGTAAATGAGTATATGGTATTTATTTTCCTTTTAAAAACATTATGTCTTGTTAAGGAAGAAATAGATCAAATAATACTCCTGGTAGCGGAAAGGTCGTTGTCGCCGCATACGTTAAAAAGAAACATTACATGTTGTCATTTAGTAAAATTATACATAGAAAAAAAATATTCCATTTGAATGAAATGAAAATCCAAAGGGGTTTATACACTATATAAAATAATGTCGTATATAAAACAAAATATGCCTCAATGAAATGAGATTAGGAAGAAGTCCCTTACCTTGTGTCCGACTTGACTCATTCATTCTTTAATCTCCTGAATAATAAACTAAAGATACTTTATACTCAATTAAGTACATTTTTCAAGTTTATTATTCCTTTTATATCACTTAATACCATGTTATAAACATTATGTAATCATTTAAGTTAATAACGGTCTTGTGGTCGATATTTGGTACTTTAGTCAAAAATGAACTTCTTATAATTACATATTGTTCATGTGGCCAAAAGTACATTATCTCAAGAATGATATTAATGATTTAGATATCATATATATCATATATATCCAGTGTATATATGTATTTATAATATTACATAACACTTAGATATAAGAAATGAAATGCATCGTTCTTGGAGACGGTAAGTCGTACGTACACATGAACACAACTTTCATTTCTATTTCATATTTAATGGAATGAAAAAGTAATGATTAATAGGTATATTATAATTCTAGTATAATATTATACATAATTTCAATAACTCAATCCTTTATATGTTCCACGTATTTCATGAATGATTCATATCTCTTTGAGGGGGCGGTAGTCCGCACTTCCTCAATTGAAATTATCCCATTTACCAATTTTGGAAACCATAAAGGTATACATTAAATGAAAAATAAATAATTATAGACATAATATAAATAAAATATATATCAAATATAAATATATTTCCTTCATAATGGCCACCATAATAGGCCGTTTGAGATATTTGAACAATCATCGTTTCGTGAGGCATTAGTTCGTTGTCCACAGAAACAGTATGTTCTTTACCCATTAGACGGAGGTGTATGTAAGTGTAGTTCTAATAATTCTCATAAAAACATACTACTATATTTAATATACTTTTTTATAAAATTAATAAATTATGAGAGCTTACGGGGTTGGATAAGGAAAATAAAACAAAAGAACTTAAGAGAAGACGTTACCATTAAATCGGGTAACTCCTTTTGGTTTGAACCAAAAGGATTTTGTGAAGTGCCTTTTGCCTAAGGTAAGACTTCTAGATGGAATAGAGGTATTTTTAGAGATTATTTGGGTATATTTTGTATGAGACAAGGTGCTTGAGAGGTCTTATTAATGGTTTAAGGGTGAGGACTTTTTATAAAGTGGAGGAGGGGCACTTTAGGAATGTTTAAAAATATTATTTTATAATATAATTATATTCAGTTTCTAAAGGTCCAAAACATTTTAAACATGAAGATAAGATGAATGTTGATGGAATTAAAATCATCCAATAATAATTGGACAGGTTTTGGATATTGTTTTAATCTTTATAATAATAATTATTTAAATCATTCATTAATGAGGTAAACACTACATCATTATTGTGTCGTAAATAATTTTATTTATTTGATGTCTAGATATTATAAATAAAATACCATGATGTATTAAATATTTTTTAATTTTTATTGAATATTTATAGTCAAAGAGATAACTTATATAACCCCATGTAATAATTGATTTACTAAAAGATATATGTTTATGTCATTTTTGTCATTACATTAAATTAATTTATATAAAGTATCATTACCACTCCCAAGTGGCTCTATGGGGTCCCCAAATCGACCTAAAGATTCCCATGGTTGGAAATGTATCAACCAGTTGGATTAGGACACATTTTAGGTAATTTTATATTATTATAATAATATTTGTTTACCCTTATTTACCATATTTACCCTTTAACCATGGTAAATAAAATATTTACCGAATTAATATTCATAATTTTTAAAAATAAAAGTTACCTATTGACAAAATATTGACCTCATGATTCCAAATATGGAATCTATTTTTCCAAATTCAAAACAGCTAAGTGGAAAAAATTAATTTAAAATTAATTCCCATTGTCAAAATAAAAAACATGTTTTTAGGAAATAATAACTATCAAAAGATTTACCTTTGTTTATGTCCAATTTAAGCGTGAAATTACATCAAATGACAAATATTGGATTAAATGGTAAAAATATAATCTAATTAAACTTTAAAACCAATTAAAATATAATCTTTCTATATAAGTAAATTAGATAAAAAATAAAGTTTTGAATTAAAATACAATATTTTCACTATTCATTAAAAAATGAATTTTATCAAAAAATACTAAAAATTTACCCAAAGTAAATTTTTATGTTCCTATTCTAAAGAAGAATTTTATTTTTTCAAATAGAACATATAAAAGTGACAAAAACTATATTTAAAAATGGTTCTCCATTGAATGGTTTTAAATAGTCATTTTAATGAATATTAGACTATTTTTGATTAAAATTAAGTTCATTTACCTTTTAAGCCTATAACATTTATTGGATAAATATAAAAACATTGAACAAACATGTATAATCATCTTTTAGTAAGTTATATTAATTCCTTCCAATGCAACGACTAGGTGTTAACTATGAGTTAAAATAATATTATATTATTTTTTTTCAGTATGACTCAGCATTATGTGCAATATGTGATTTCAAAGAAACTCATTGTTGTGTACCAGGTATGCCATCGAACATGGAATCCCTTTAAAATTAAAATCAATATTTAATTCAAAAATATTAATAAATATGAAAAGTTCTTATTATTTATTTTCGTGGGATGTTACATCCTTTCCCCCTTTTTGAAATTGCGTCCTCGCAATTTTATTCACTTATAAAATAAGTGGGGGTATTTATCCCTCATATAATTTTAAGATTCCCATGTTCCCTCTTCAACTATATGGGTTTTCCACAAAACTTGTACATGATGAATTACCTTATTCCGCAACACTTGCTCTCTTCGGTCAAGAATTTGGACTCATTGTTCCTCATAAGAGAGATTCTCTTCCAACTGAACTACCTCTGGGCTCAAAACATGAGATTGGTCTAGAATATACTTTCTCAACATCGAAACATGAAAAATATTGTATTCCTGGGATAAACATGGAGGTAAAAACACTCTCTATGAAACTGATCCATCTTTCCCCAGGATTTCATAAGGTCCAATGAACCTCAGACTCAACTTTCCCTTCTTACCAAAACACATCACACTTTTCCATGGAAAAACTTTAAGAAATACATGATCGCATACCTCAAAAGAGAGATCCGTCCCCTAATTATCTACATAAGGTTTCTTCCTGCTCTAAGCTATTCTCATGTGCTTCTGAATCAACTAAACCTTTTCTGCCATCTCCTCTACCAATTCTGGTCCCATTATCTTCCTTTCACCTGTTTCATCCCAAAAATCTAGAGTTTGACATCACTTCCCATATAATTCCTCAAATGGATCCATTTGTATACTGGAATGAAAGATATTATTATAAGAAAATTCAACCAAAGAAAGATGTTGGTCCCAACTTCCCTCGTAATCCAGTGAACAAGATTGTATCAGATTCTACAAGGTCTGAATTGTTCATTATGACTGCCCATCTGGGTGTGGATGAAAAGCTGTACTCAAATTTAATTCATTACCCCGTGACTTTTGTTGTCCTTTACAAAAGTTAGAAGTAAACCTGGGATCATGATCAGATACAAAGGAGAGGGGAACACCATTAAACCGAACTATATCTTTAACATACAACCGAGAATTTTTATCTAGAGAAAAAGTATCTCGAATAGGAAGGAAATGAGAAAATTTATTCAACCGATCAACAATAACCCATATTGCATTATTACCTTGAGATGTCTTCGGTAATCCCACTATGAAGTCCATGGATATATTTTCCCACTTCCACTCTGGAACCAGTAAAATCTTAAGAATCCCTTTCGGTAATTGCCACTCTTCTTTAACCTACTAACAAGTCAAACACTTCATAGTAAAATCAGAAATATCTCTTTTCATTCCATCCCAATAGTAATACTCCCGAAGATCTATGTACATCTTATTACTACCAAGATGAACTGAAAACAGAGAAAAATTAGCTTCACATAACAACTCATTCTTCAACTGTGAATCACAAGGCACACATAACCTCTTCCCAAACCTCAAAACACAATCATTATCATTGTTAAATTCAGGAAACATACCCTTCTGAACCAACTCTACATTTTTCTACAACACAATATCTTCCTTCTGCAATTGCTTTATTCTGTCTGATAGAGATGATTTCACTGACACCTGAAATAAAACAGATGAATTTTCTGCACCGACAAATTCTATTCAAAAGTTCAACTAGTTTTTAATCAAAGGATCTTGTTCCAAACATAACAAGGTTAATGAAGCATTGCATTTTTGACTCAAAGAATGAGCCACATTATTTGCTTTTACTAAATGGTAATGAATCGGGAAGTTATAATCCTTGATTAATTCCAGCCATCTCCTATGTCTTATTTTCAATTCATTCTAAGTGAATATATACTCCACACATTTTTGGTTGGTATATATTTCAAATTTTTCTTCGTAGAATTGATGCCTCCAAATTTTTAAAGCGAAAAAAATAGAATCTAATTCCAAATCATGTGTAGGGTAATTTAACTCATGAGGTTTCAACTGACTTGAATCATAAGCAATTACCTGGTCATTATGCATAAAAACACAACCAAGTCATTTCAATGAAAAATCACTGTAGATAACAAACTCACAACTTTTTGAAGGTAATGCCAAAATATAAGCATTCACCAATCTTATTTTCAATTCTGGAAAACAAACATCACATTCTTTTTTTCCAAATGAACTTAACACCTTTTCTAGATAACTTAGTCAGTGGGATAGATAACCGTGAAAATTTTTCAACAAACCTCTGGTAATAACCTTCCAAACCAAGAAAACTATGGATCATAGTTATATTTGTGGGTCTTGTCTATTCTTCAACAACTTTTATTAGCAGGACCAATAGTTATGTCATTTTTTTAAACAATGTGGCCAAGGAATTATAAATTTTTGTAACCAAAACTCACACTTGATGAATTTACCAAATAGTTTTTTTATTTAAGGTTTTCAAGACAACCCTTAAATGACTTATGCATTCCTTTTTACCAAAATATCATCAATAAACACAACCACCAGTTATCACTTGAGTAAACTGATCCATCACTACATTAAAATATTCAATTATGTCTCTGACTATCTTGGGATGCTGATTTGGAAGGTTGTATTCCTCCTAATGTCATCCAATCATAGCTACCATGTTTCCTTTGCGAAAAACCATTAACAACATAGAAATATCTAAGGCGAAGAAACATGTTAATCTATAAATTCTATATCATTTCAATCTTTTCATAAATCAACTTATAGACATTAATTTATCAATATTCTAACTCCTAAAGTTGTCTAAACCAACCTCTGATACCAACTATAAGGACATGACCATAAAACACTACATAATCATGAATTAATTGAATAATTCATCATGAAGATTTTGTCAGGGTTAGAGTTTTATAGGATTAGGCCATATATATTACATTACATCTCAAAAAATTACAAAGTAGACACTTCTACTCAGTTTCCATTTTTTTCATAAAATAAAAACTCTTAAAAAAGAGCAATTTCTAGTTCCATGTTTTAGATTATATGACTTTTCATTGATCCCATCCTTGACCCTATTCATCTTTAATTCATATGAAAAACATTTCAAAACTTGGGATGAGCATAAATAGATTAGTAAGGGTTATAAAATAATGAATGGAAACATTAGTCAATCAAAACATAAGCTTTTTAACATACCCCATGAAATCATAACATTTATGAATATCTCATAGAAAACATAAATCATAAAGGTAACTCATGGCATCCATTACATACTTATGTTATTGATTTCACAGCTACGTATGGAGTTATATTTTGAATACCCATCCTAGTATATTCCCTAAATATCATAGGACAAAAATTGTCTTTTAATTCTGTCACATTACCCAATGCATTGGAAAGCTATCTCGGGCTCACGTACCCATGTTTTATCATGGAACCTCCCATATACGTAAACAATGACCAAGAACCATAACATATTCATAACCATAAAACAAATATAAATGAAATATAACATTTCCACTTTTCAATCACAATATCCTTTAAATATGTTGAAATAAAAAAACCATTATCAAAACCATTTTCAATACCAAAATACATAAAAGAGTATATGGTATTTATTTTCCTTTTAAAAACATTACAGCTTGTTAAGCAAGCCATAAATAAAACAATACTCACGGTGGCGGAACATTGGTTGTCACCGCATACGTTAAAAAGAAACAATCCTATTTTTTTAGTAACACTTTACGTAGAAACCATGATTCCCTTTGAATGAAATGAAAAGTAAAAGGGTCTTATACACCGTATAAAATAAATTCATGTATAATACAAAATATTCCTCAATGAAAAGAGATTGAGAAGAAGTCCCTTACCTTGTGTCATATTTCACCTGTTCGTTCTTTAATCTCCTGAATAATAAACTAAAGTTAATTTACACTTAGGAAAATTTTTCAAGTTTATTACTCCATTTATATCACTTATTACATTTTCATAAACATTATGTATTTATTTAATATAATAACGGTCATTTTTTTGATATTTGATACTTGAGTATAAAATGAAATTATTATCATTACAAGTTGTTCATGTGGTCCAAAGTACATTATGTAAAGAATGATAATCATGATTTAGATATCATATATCTCATATATATCCAGTATATATATGCATTTGTTATATTACATAACACATGGAGATAATAAATGAAATGCACCGTTCATGGAGACGGTAAGTCATATGTATGCATGAACACTATTTTCGTTTCTATTTCACATTTAATGGAATGAAAAATTAATGATAAAGATGTATATTATAATTCCATTATAATATTATATATAATTTTAGTAATTCCATTCTTTATACATTCCATGTATGGCATGAATGAGTCATATCATTTTGAGGGGGTGGTAGTCCTCACTTCCTCAAATAAAATTATCGTGTTTACCTATTATGGAAACCAAAAGTTATGCTAGAAATGAAAAATACCAAAATATAGAGACAGTATAAATAAAATATATATCACATATAAATATATTCCATCATAATGGCCACCATAACAGGTGGTTGGAGATAATTTAACAATCATCCTTTTGTGAGGCATTAGTTCGTTGTCCACAGAAACAGTATGTTCTTTGCCAATTAGATGGAAGTCTGTTTATGTGTAGTTCAAATAATTTCATAACAATGTCATATTATATTTAAGATACCTGGTTTTATATAAAATAAATAAATAAAGAGAGTTTATGGGGATGGATAAGGAAAATAAAACAAAAGAACATAAGAGAAGACGTTACCTTTAAATCGGTTAACTCTCTTTGGTTTGAACCAAAAGGATTTATTGAAGTGCCTTCTATATAAGTTAAGGCTTCTAGGTGGGATAGAGGTATCTTGAGAGATTATTTGTGCAGAGTTTTGATCATACAAGGGGCTTCAGAGTTGTGAGTAATGGGTTAGAGGTGAGGGCGTTTATTAGGGGGGGGCTTTAGGAATGTTTGAAAATATTATCCTATTATATAATTATTTTCTTTTTCTAAATGTCGAAAACCTATTAAAGTCCAAGATAAAAGGACTATTGTTCGAAATAAAATCATACAAAAATAATTTCATAGGTTTTGGATATTTTTTTAATCTTTATAATCTTATTTATTTAAATCATTCATTAATGAGGTAAACACTGCATCATTATTGTGTCATAAATAATATTATTTATTTGATGTCTAAAAATTATAACTAAATATACCATGATGTAGGAACTAGTTTTATCTTTAAAATTAATATTTATAGTCTAATTTATAACTTATATAATCTCATGAAAGAATTGATTTTCTAAAAGATTTATGTTTATGTCATTTTTGTCATTACATTAAATTAATTTATATCAAGTGTCATTATCACTCCCATGTGGATCCATGGGATCCCAAAATCAATAAAAGGATTAAAATGGTCATAAATATGTCAAAATATATTATTATAACACATGTTAGGGTAATTTGATATTATTAAAATAATATTTCATTACCCTTATTTACCAGATTTACCTTTTAACCATGGTAAATAAAATATTCACCAAAGTAAATATTTATAATGTCTAAAAATAAAAGTTACATATTTAAACAATTTGGAACTCCTGATTCCAAATATGTAATCCATTTTCCTTAATTCAAAACACATAAGTGGCCGAAATTAATTTAAAATTAATTCTCATTGTCAAAACAGAAAGCGTGTTTTTAGGAAATAATAACTATCAAAATATTTACCTTTATTTATGTCCAATATAAGAGTAAAATTACTTCTAATGACCAACATTGGATTAAATGGTAAACATATAATCTAAAAAAACTTTAAAACCAATTAAAAAGATAATCTAACCATATAAATAAATTATATTAAAAGCCATCTTTGAATAAAAATACAGTATTTTTCACTATTCAAGAAAAATGAATTTTATCAGAAAAATACAAAAAAATTACCCAAAGTAAATTTTTATATTCTGATTCTAAAGAATAATTTCTTTTCCAAATATAACAAATAAAAGTGAAAAAAATATATTTAAAAATGGTTCTCCATTAGAAGGCGGTAAATCGACCTTTTCAAGAATATTAGACTATTTGTGATTAAAATTAGATTCATTCACATTTTAAGCCTCTAAATTTTATTGGATAAATGTAAAAACATTTAACAAACATGTATAATCATATTGTAGTTAGTTATATTCATTATTTCTAATACAGTGACTATGGGTTTACTACCATTTAAAATAATATTCTATTATAATTTTTCAATATGACTTAAAATTGTGTGCAACGTAAGATTTCAAAGAAACCCATTGTTTCATATCGGGTATACCATCGATCATAGAATCTACTTTAAAGTAAAATTAATATTTAATTCACAAATAGTAATAAATATGAAAATGCCTTATTCTTTATTTACCTAGGATGTTACACCAAGCCCTATAATTTTGCGATGAATTATCACCATGGTTCATATATATTCCTTAAAATATTTTAAAGTCATACATGAAAAAAATAGATTTATTATTTTCTCCCCATATTCAATTATTTTTTCACAAAAAGTTTAAACTTTATCATAAGTGAGGATACTAATCTTTCAACTATGTTTTCAACTCCCATGAACATTACTGTATATTCTTGTGCTATAAGAAAAAACACTGTCAAGGGAAACACTATCCCACAATGGGTCCAGTCCTATCAGTTATCAAACACCAATGGGCTCCTCAAACTCCAAAAAAAGGTAACTCCAACCCAAATGTCTAGCTTATCCTGGTCAACATCACTCATTGTTTTGTGAAAATGTCTCTTCAAATGTGACATAAGGAAAACTCCAAGCATCCAGTCTATTTTATACCATAGGTTTAAGTGGAACACCACCACACTAACAGAACATATTAACTATAAAAGGAGTTAAAAAACTCGGTTTATCCTATGTCAATGAGAACAACTCCATAATCCACATTGAGGTGATATCTCTCATTACACAATATCTCCCCCTCAAACTCCAAAGGTCATCGTCGTAGGTCCACATAGGACTTCAACATCTTTGGTAAGTCATAATGCACTTATGGATGAATTGTACCTTTTTTATCTATCACTCGCACCATGCTCAATCCTATAAAAACTATCTCCCACTAGCTCTGACCAGAATAATGATGAATTTTAGGGTCCACCATACATAACATTAAATAGTACTATGCTGATAGTGGGGTTGTAACTATTGTAATATGAAATATCCAATGAGTTCATGTGATCCTCATAGTTATGGACCAAAACCAACATGAGAACCAAAGAATATTCTCCAGAACCTGAATGGTCCACTTTTCATGGCCATCTATATAGGGTAGAAACACAAATCCAAACTGACATTGATTCCCAAAGGCCTCCTAAATTCTCTCCATAATCATGATGTGAAGTGAGAAACATGGCGTAGAAATACCATCAAAATAATTCTATGAATTCAGAATACCTCCTGCATGTGTAGGTGTTCCAATATCTCTGTTAAACTCTTAGCTTATATGTATAACAAGTGGTCCAAAAAAAATATAGTTCGTGATCACCCAAAATCTGTCATGACGAATTGTGGTTCAGAGAAACCCCTTTCATAAAAGAAAAAAATATACCACTACATTTCCAATTCAATTCGGGAACCTCAAACCCCACCTATAGGCAGGTGATATGTAATGATAAAAAATATACAACACACTACTACATCATTGGACACCAATTTTTATGCTAGAGGATCTTGGTACATCCACACTTATCATGGTAATACTACTAAAGGAAAGAAACCTCCCCAAGACCTCCATTTGTTGCCTGACTAGTGTCATCATCTATCCTCGCTCAAGGATGAAATGATACCCACCTTCAGAAAATATGATAGGAACACGTCCATTAGTTTTCTAGTCATGTAAGATATCAAAATTGATATAACAAAGTTTTACCTCTATAAATCACTAAACAAACAAGGGTAAAATCCATAGAATGAAGGTATTCTACACCATCATCATCCTTATAGTTCAACTGTAAATGGGTTAATTCCTCCATCACTGAACTCAAAAAGAGTGTATGGAAAACTTCACTATGATCATCTTCTTCCTTAACCATTCCCTTGGTTGGATCTCAATATAGCACTACCATAATCTTTTTTGGGTCCGCTACCACTCCCATGTTCAAGGATACATATCTCAATAAGTGGACCACCTTAATCCAAGACTGATGCTTCAATATATTCCCATAAAGATGATACTCTTAGAGAATGTACAAAACCATCCTGAAGTGTCTCGAATTCTCCTTCTCTAACTCTGAGAACAATAGGATTTCACAAAGAAAAATACCTCAAATCAATACAAGAATGATTATGTATCTAGTTCATAAGTCTCAAAAACATAATTGGGGAGATCAACCAGAAAAATGGTATCACAAAGAACTCAAATAAACTATAACAAATCAAGGAAACTTCCCTCCATAAACTCTCCTCTCAAACATGAAGTGGTGATAACTTGTATTGGGGTCAAAACATTGAGAATAACTTCATCCCAATCCACAAGACTAAGTAGTCATTGATTCTGAGGGGTGTATTATCCTTTCTAAGTCACCTAGTTTAGGTAACTTTAATCCACACCTAACATCAAGATATCATTCACCACATAAGAAAAAATTACAAGGCTACCCAAGTTAGCACACTCAAATACCATTCTCTATAGATTTCTCTACTGTCACCTTCATCTCTCATAGCTTCATGAGGTCATCTAATATTCTAGTGTAGATATCATCTCATCTCTTATGAATGTCCCTATAGAAAACAAACATATGATGAAGTTAATTCTAGTTCATTCTCAAGTAAGATTCCTTTTCATATATCCAGCATCATAGGAAACTAAATGATCATTTAATTAACTTCCCCAAGGATCATACTAGCCAATTGATAAGAAATCAATTGTATCCTCCTACACATGAGCTCATCATACTCTTCCTAGGATACCATCTCACAAAGCAATAGATATTCCATCCCACTAACTTAGATACACTATAACCATCACTAGTAATATTAAACTTATCATGAATGGTAGAAAACCCATACATACTAAGGATAACATTATAGGGTCTCACTATTATTATACAAATATTATATGTGATGATCTTTCTCTTCCCAGAGTCAGGTAACACCATAAAAAAAGTGTTTGATCACCAATCCTTTATGAACCTTACAATGAACACAATGGTTGATCTCAAAAATTTCTCCCAGTATCATTAGGCCTTGAACTATGGATACATTTTCAGAAATATACCTTGAATCTCTATGCAAAAAACTATAACTGGAGGAGTGAAGATACATGTCAAACCTTGAACCATGTTATAATCTTCTGGTCATAAAATCCTACTTCTTAAAGATATAATTTCTCCTTCCCACATTGTCACTATAACTAGTGCACACTCCAAAACCTTAGTACATAATAAGGACCTCAAACACACAAGCTGAAGTAACTCATCTACTACACCTTGACACTATTCACTTTGGGCAGCACTAACTCACCCGCATGGTTTAGATAGTATCACAAGAACATGTCTTTTGGGGGGAAGTATACCTATTCCACATGTTCTTAAAACCACATAAAACACCACTATCCTAGGGATCTACCGATGTCGTACATTGTTATAGAGACGTCTCACATCTATAACCATCATCAAGAGGGGTCTTGTCCAAATCGTACACTCACACCATAGGATCATGAAATTCTTCTACTACCCAGGAATGGGGGTATAGTGCACCATGAAACATGACTGATCTCTATTTTAAAAACCCTCCATGTGAAAAAATATAGTTTCTTCATATATAAGTACCACTAGATCAATCTAATACTCCACAAAGAAGACTAATTGTGAGTGCAACCAACTGGTCAGTTAGAGTTTTCACGAGACTGAAAACCAAGACTACCACCTCTAGATAATCCCCCACTACCTGAGGGTATGGATCATTGTAAAACCTAGGTATTCTATGTCACTAGAACTTGTACAATGTTACAAGCTTGTGTGTACCGTCATTCTTTTATGTTGGATCCATCGACCAATCAATATATAAATGATCATCAACCTAAACCACTAGAGGTGGGTCTATGCATCGCTTAATAGGTCGAAGTAGTACTCAGTTCCCACCTAGATAAAAAATCATGAATAGGTCCCTAAAATGATGCCTCATCACTCAACTAGTCTTCATCATGATAAAATCTCAAAATTCTAGTTTGTTTTCATCATGGAGGAATCTTGATAGTTATCAGGACACAACACGGTCAAAGAGTATATCTCGAAAGTTGACATAAGAAGGACATAGAAACCACAAACCATTACAATATGATGCATGAGAAACTATTCTACATGAAACCAATTCCTACATGTTGTGATTAAATATGATGGTTTTTAGAGTATTGGTGAATGGATATGTTTTCCACCACACCAACACTTGGTTCCTAGGCCTAAAATCTACACTCAAGAAACTACAATACTATTTCCATAAGTTCCCAACCATCCTAGAAATGGGTCTAACTCTATCATTGGTTCAAGGAAGAACCAACTATGATAAAACTATATCATTAACTGACCCATTAGGATAATCTTGGGTAGTGAAAAGATGATTTTGACACCTTAAACCCACCCTTGATAGGATAGCGGCTAGAGAGAGGCACTGAGAAGGCATAACCTAAAATGGGAGGCCTTAGACAAATGTACTTGTACACACACACACAAAATATCTCCATAAAAAAGGGAATAAATATAATAAAAGACTATAACATATTTATTATAACCATTCATGCAATAAACTTTAGGTTATAAATTATTGTATGACAATATAAGATTCAAAAATGGGAAAAAATACACGCCCAACTAAAAATGAGTTCTTAGCTTGAAAAAAACTAGAAAAAGGAAAAGTGAAGAGATCTCATTACTTGGTATCAATGTATGACCACCAAATGCAGACAATGCACCCAAGTACCTCTATGCTCCACCAAAGTCATTGTTGATATACATATCTCCAACATAAGACATGATGCATGTTGGAAAATTCTATGTAGAAGTGAGTATATACATACTCAGTAGGACACCCTAAAACCCACAAAAGGAGAAATAGAAAGATAAAATAATTAGATCCGCCAAATACACACATATATAAACATAAATAAACTCAAGAAAGAGATAAATAGAGTATCCAAAATTTAAAACTAGGTTAGGATGTGGAGTCTACCTAGTCTCTAAAGGTCTATCTCTGATGCCCAGTATCACAAGAAACAACACATCAATCCATGTGGAGGACCCACACCTTGCTATTGTAGTCCACAACTAATGGGGCACAATCTCTAGACATGAATCTCATTTAACCTTACATGAATGCATGTCGAGGAACTACACCACACCATTGAAATCCACAAATTTAGAGGAATAATCTCCAACCATGCATCCCTTATAAATTCATAATAAATTTTTTTAAGGACATGCACCTCACCGCTACGCTCCAAAACGGAGGGGGGGAATCTCTATTAGAGAACACACTCCTCACTAGAGGTTGAAGACATAGGTGTTCCACCCCCATATATAGAGGATGTACACCATATGTATAGAGGGTGGGGGTCCAAACCTACCAATGTATGGGGAATATGTTCCTTACTGAGAAAGGGGGGTTGCAAACCCCCTCATCTCTCTCATAAACCATATCAATCACTACCATAAAACAAGTGTTTTTGGAAGAAGTGTCAAACTCATAAAACCTCATTTCCTAACTCTGATTCAGAAATCAATTTCACCACCATTTTCTATGTAGAAAACTACTCAGTATTGGATACACATAGGCCAAAATCTGAGTCCCAAAGAAGGAGATAGAAAACGTGGAAGATCTTAAAGGAAGTACACAACATGTGAACTCACCTAGACACCAAGTAATGTCCCATAATACACATGTACTAGATATCCATGTGGGAATACATGCCTTAGAGAGACGGTAAATGGAGTTTCATGGATACCTAAGGCCTTCCCATATCCTTCCAACCTATGATCGTGCACACTATTCGTGTCTGCGTATCCTGACTGTGTCTCAGTAAGTGGTTGTGGTAGTGTACTCTATTCATAACCATGTTCTTGGTCATACTAGTTTTTATATACTCCCAAAGTATACTCTATGACAATAACACTAGTTCACACAACATTTACATGGTCACACATGGAATGTAATATTTATCTCTACTCAAAACCATAGCTACCACAACCAGGGAATGTCACACTATTTGATCCTATACTACACACACTGTATGTTAGGATTTTCAATAAACTGAATAAATATATATGTGCATCTTCTATATCACATTCATAATTTTTCCCACATCAAATAGTTATTATGAGTGTCGATCTCAGGATGACCATGCGTGATCCATCTCCGGTGGCTATATTCTGACCACCTAAACCATATACTAGTCATATCATCACATTGTGCATCTCTCATGTGTGGGGAACCATGAACTTGAATCTAATCAGAATCACTATTAGTTGAAACCCACATCACACAACAATATGTCCACAAAACCGATATCTAAACATAGTTCATGCATCCTCCATGAATCTTGGGATTCGATCATGCTCAAATCCAACCCAAAAATGTTGAACTGTGGCCTCGAGGGCCAATATTGAAGAACATAAAGAATGGTGGGTTAACATGAAAAATATATGATTGAATACATCATTGGAAAAACGGATCTTAGAAAAAGTTCATATAGTTTGGAACCATGTGTGAAAATAAGGTGTGACCAAGGGTTTATTAGATAAAAAACCAAATTTCTATAGGTCTCATGTGAAGGATATAAATCACGAGGAAAAATAAGAAAATATACAAATCTAGGCATATAAAATAAAATAGTGAAAAATCCATCAAATAAAATAACCTAACTCAATTATGGATTCATATTTTATGAATAATGCATCTAGTAGCAATTGAGAAGAATATATACTACATTTTTTGTCTATCACGCGGTTCACCATGATCCACTCAACATCGATCCTCGATCCACTAAGGACAACAACGAATGCTCTATAGTCATATAATTCTCTTAGGGTTATGTGGATAACCCTAAGAAAGCATTATAAGATAGCATTTATAAATTATTATTAGACTTAGGGATATTAAATAAAATAATTCAATTAATACACCCACAGACAGGTGCCTAAACCGAACATCCAGTGTCAACCATGTTTATGTCATGCCTAGTGTAAACTGTATATTATGGAATAAAACAAATTATCATATTTTCCATTGACATCCTATACAATGGTACACCCATTTTTTAAAAAAATTCACACAAGTTATAATATTTTTAATATTTTTAATATTATCGCATCTAGTCTCTCCAGGCATTAGAATTCCTCGCCAAATCGATGCCAATCTTCATAAATATTCTTTAAAAAATTCCGAAGTCATAAAAATAAAAAAAGGGTCATTTTAGGGATTCCCCTTCGTCATTATATATATTAATTCAATTTATTTATTTCATGTGTCAATACCTTGGTAAATTCATGCATCATAAGAATTTATCTCCCTTGGTGTAACATCCTATGTAATGATTCCTTTTAGTGATCACCTACATGGTAGATTGTTTAAATCATTAACATTTTATCATTTAGATGTTGATAATTAATTATAACATTACTCCCTCATGCATACTATAATCCCTACCATACATTATACCAATATATTCTCCAAACAAGAATCTTATGCATATCACTATATATTGGGGATAATGTACTAATAATCATTCGATTAAGTATACACTAGAATCAATATATTATCATTATTAGGATTTAGGGCATACCATATCCTTCAATAATAACTCCATATCTCAATATTTTCTTATATGATATCTTAGTCTCAAAAATATTCCCCTATAGATTTTTTTCCATAAAATGAACATAAATCACTATTCAAACTCATTAATATTTTTATTCAATCATTATTCATTAATTTTAAGCCTATTTGAGTGAAATAATTATCAGAAAAATGAACATTGAATAATAATGTCATGTTTCCCCTTAATGTGACCTACATTAACTTCTTCAGAGAACTTAAAAATAAATGAGTCCAAATTTATGAAAAAACTCTTATTCCATTTCAAAAAACTATTCTTAGAACATGGGTATAAAAAATTCTTATATACATTCTCAATGAACATGATAGAGTAGTTCATATTCTTCAAGCACATGCACAAATGTTGACTTTATACCTTTCCCTTTCTAAAAACTCACTCTAAATTCATACTCCCTATTATAGGAAGATATATTAAATGAAATTAATGTTTCTATACTCCCCCTTTCAATTAATGAAATCACAGTGATAGATTAATGTTTATTTCTCCAATTTGATAAAAAAAATCTAGAAAAGTGTGATAGGAGATAAATTTTACTATACCTTATACTTGAAATGGTTTTGGTTGAACACCCAACAACAACATCATTTTTTTAATTGAATCATTTAACAGTATTTTAGATAAAACATCCACTATATTCCATTTTATTTTAACAAATTATTTCTTTAAAACATATTTCAACATAAACTTCTTGATTAAGTGATATTTGATTTGAATTTGGTTTGATCAAAAATACCAAACCTGAATATGTTATTTATAGATAGCACTTTTTTATCACAACCAACAAGCAGGGGAAACTTAAAATTATCCTTGAGATATTCTAATTGATTTTTTATCCACATAAATTGGGTTATTTCATGAGTTGTAGCAATATAATATGTGATGATAGTACTCAAGGTCACCAAATATTTCTTCGTTGTGTTTCATGTCACGTACCATTATCCTAGAAATAAAACTCCATCAGATGTAGACCTTTTATAATCAACATTCCAACCCAATATTTATCAATATATCCAAACAGATCAAGATCTCTATTATTATCAAATTTTAACCCATAATTCACCATGCCTTTGATATATCTGGCTATCCTTTTTCAGTGATAAGATGTGATTCTTCCACTTAACTCTAAAATTTGGTACAATATGTAACAATATACATAATATTTGGTTATGAAATTGTTTAGTATATTAAAATACTAATTATTTTTCTAAACCCCCTCGAATTAACTTCCTTAATTAATTTATCTTTTTATATCTTTGTTTTAAATAAAATTAGAGAATAATGATACTCCAAATCCACCATTCCAACTTTTTTAGAAGTTGTAGAGTATATTTTTTCAGATATAAGAAAATATGATTCTCCAATAAATATATTTTAGAACCTAATAAATAATTCATTTCAACAAGCATTTCCATCTCAAATATCTTCTTCATCTCTAAAGAAAACTCTTTATAATCATCTTCTTCATTTCCATAAAAGATGATCTTGATATAGATATTATTTCACAGTCTTCTTTTCATGGACCTCTGTTCCCTCAATCATGAATCGAGTTTTAAATACCATTATATTGGGGGTTTATTTAACCCATAAAATTATTTCTTTAATAGGAAAACATATCCTTTAAATTATCTAAGAAGGAATCCTTTTGGATTCTCAATATATTCCTCTTTTAATAACTCCCCATTAATGAAGGATGATTTTATGTCCATTTGAATGATCTTGTATCACCATTATGTTATGATAGAAAAAAGTTCTAATGAATTAATGCCTAGAAAATACTGAAAATATCCCTTAAAAATAAATTCCTTCAACCTATTAATATCATTTTCATACGAGTCTTTCCTTTTTTCTCATCACTTCTCCTTTGTTATTTATCTTGCTACATAACAGCTGCATTGTTCTAATAGCATTATTTCTTGTAGTATTGGGTACCAACTCCCATGTTTAATTCCTATCAATATGATATAACTCCTCATTTAATGAAACAATATACTATTTATGATCCAAATATAATTTAACATCTATTATCTCAATATAAGATAATATATAACAATGTCTCAAAAATATCAAAGTTCTCATAGTTTAAACTAGTTCCCCTTATCTTATAATTTTGTTTTGGATATTCACATTATTTATCATCCTTGTAAGATTTGAGAAATTTTGTTATTAATCAATGCAAAAGGATTAAATATCTTCTTAAAACTACTATTCATAAAGATTTATAATTTCTTCAGTGATTCTAACCTGCTTCTCATTATTTTTTCCTTATCATCTTTAACTCTGGTGGTTGATTCCTTTTTTGAGGATTTATTCTTTTTGAGCTCCTGCACATTCACATAAGAAATATCAGTGGTCATCCATGTTTTTTTATTATAGATATAGTATCCAATTGAATTTGAGGGACGACCAAGGAAGATTATATCCAGTCTTATTTTCTCAAACATTACCAACTTTTCACCTTCTATATTGATGATACAAGGGCTATGAAATACCCTGATGTATTTAAATCTTGGGAAATTTTTTCAATACATATTATATGGTTTAAAATAATATTTGTTTTAACATAAATATTCATTCTCGATTTGAATCATCATAATAACAACATTCCTTTAGAAAAATTGAGAAGTATTTTTCATATGTAACATGATATGGGTCATTCCCACAAAACTCTTATTATTCCATTCGAAAACCCCATTTTGTTTTGAATTATATAGTGTAATGGATTCATGAAAAATAACCTTTTTCAATGTAATATTTTATGTTTCAACAAGTATATTCTGAACCATTATCCATCCTTTACATCTCTAAGGAGAAACCAAACTCATTTTTTACACTTCATTTAAAACTTCCAAACATATTAAAGGATCTTGACTTATGTATTATAAACATAATTCAAGTAACATGAGTGAATTCATCAATAAAGAAAATAAAAAACATATTTTTATTTTTTATAATATCCCAATACATTATGATATATTTCCATTAAAATAAATTTATATCTTTAATAGCTTGTGGTACACGCAATCTCGAGTTTAAACAAACCAAGATATGAATAATATTATTTAAACATGGTCGTTATAACATAAATGTAAAATTTGAGGAAATGAATAAGAATAAATAAATTATGAAAATTATATGGTTTAAATAATTATAAAATAAATTTATTCTTTATCCATGAATTTTAAATAAAATAATAATCATTTGAAGGAAAAAAGAAATGTTTTTGGAAAACTGTATTTTCCTAAGAGGTTGTTTTGCCGTGCATTGTACACATAATTTTAAATTAATTTTTACCAATTTTAGAAGATTTTTTATTAACAAAATTAAATTATTTTTTTAAATCATAATTTCAAAATTATCTTAGACTGAGTTTTTGATAATTTTCTGAAAAGATTATTTTTTTGATGAATAGTGAAAATGCTGGTTTTTTAAAAAAACCTTTTTATTTAAAGAATTTTTAAATTTTAATTTTGTTCTTATTTTTTTTAAAGTAAAATTAATTCAATTATATAATAATAAATCTAATTTATTTCTATGGAATAAATTTCATATTTTATTTTTATATGAATAGTTTTTAAACTTTTGAATGTTTATCTTTGGAAAATAGCTTTTTTGTCATGTCTGTGGGTTTAAATTTAAATTAAATTCCAAAAAAAATATAATAATTGAATTTGAAAAATTTTATTAAATATATAAAATCAGAATGATTAAATATATATAATAACTTAAAATTACTTTTTGGTCATATTTATAGTAAAAATAGTAAAAATTAATTATCATTGTTAAGGTGAAGATGGATTTATTGAGGCCTTAAACTAAAAATATATGTGTTAAAATGACATAAAACAATAAAATTTTAGATTTTATGGATATATTTAGACCTTATATCTATTATGGTCTAATAATTTCAAAATTTGGAGCTTTTTTAGTTTGAAAAATGTTTGTGTCAATTTTTATTTTCGAAAATCCCAATAGTTCCCTCTCACCAGCTTATATAAGGTTATTGAAACTCCTTTTATTTTCACACATACAAACCCATTTGGTTCAGATGATACCTAAATAATATCATTCTTAAAACCCTCCCCATATCATAGATTCATTTTTTATCCTAGATCCAATCTAGGAAGATTTTATATGTAACCCTAAATAGGTTTCCCGAAGAAGAGGTAAAGGTCTTAATCATGTGTTTTCATTTTACTTCTTCTTGTAACTCCTTAAAATATTATCCATAAATTTTAAAATAATAACAAAAATATCCATTATATATTTTGATTTTATTATTTTAATTTCATAACCTATATCTATATCTACTTCCATCAAATGGGAAATGAAGTGGTTGCTCCTGTGTACAGTGAATTACCATCTCGCAAATTGTATTAGTTCGTTTTCCATTCCCACTCCTAATGAATTGATATAATTATGGATTTAACAAATATATATATATATATATATTATGTTTATTAAATCAATATACTTATATGGGTATAATATCATATATAACGTCTTAACTTCCAACCCATTGGAAAATAATAACATTCCTCGTGTGTGTGCATGTGGACTACCGCCTCCACAAAGCGATGTGAAATGTTTTTCATTTTATTTTTACATGTGTGGTAAAAAGAATATATTCAATGAATATATATGAAAAACATTAAATATTAATGGTTCTTTAAATGAAACATATTATTTACCATTCTTATGTATAATCAGTATGAAAAACTAAAACAGCATTCATGTGTGTACACGGCTTACCGTCTCCATGAATGGTGAAACTCATTTTCCCATATCTAACTTTTATAGGCTATTATAAACACTCATATAATTATTATATATGATATTTATATCATGGTAAAAATTATTTATATTAATTTACCATGATCAATGTAAATGGACTGAAATTAATGGACCAAAACATACGTGGAAAAAGAAATAATTATCACCTAAAATAAAGATTTTAACAAAGAATTATTGATAAAGGGGAATAAAATAGTATAAGTAAACCATATATGGTATCAAATATATTATTATTGTTATTTAATAGATTTATAATAATATTTATTTATTATATAGTGGATACGGACACGTATGATGGAAATCACGCTTGAGGTAAGGGTCTCTCATATCAATTACTTTTGTGAGACGTATTCCATATTCGCCACTTATTTCTTTTGAGTGGGTTATATAATTACCCATTGATATATTAAATAATTAATTCATGTATCTTCATGGTATATAATTTTTAATTTGATGTTATTTATTTCATGTGTCACATGTTTGAGAATTTTCCAATGTGGCAAAGGGTTATGTTAGAATCTCATTATTTATCAGGATTATTTAGGATTGAGTTCCCAATGATGAAAAATTACAAGCCATATTTCTTGAAATTCCTGAATTTTTTCCTAATAAGTTTATTTCTGGAGAATAAATATTTTCATTTCATTGCTCCTCTCTTTAATAAAAAAAGATACCAAAAGAACATATTTAAAGAAAATCAACTTCATTTCTTACTTCAGTTGAAAACCCTTTTTCTTTCATATCCAAGTTTTCTAAAAAAAGGTTTTCATGAATGTTTTAATTATGTAAAAATAATTTATTATATTCATTTTTACCCATTTTTTAATTTTCGTAAAATGTTTTAAAATGATTATTCTGCTTTTTTTATGAATACTGTAAATGTTAACCTTTTTACAATATTGTAAAATGATTTTTTTCATCATGTACGGAATTACATGTCATTATGACCAATAATTATTTAAATATTCCCTTACATGTTTAAAAGTATATTTCTAAAATAAAATTTTATTAATAATTGGAATATTTATTTAAGTGATTTTTATAGATAAAGGGATATTTTCTTCAAGAATGTTTTAATGGATTTTTTATAGTATTTATATTCATCAATTAAAAAACATATTTCAATTATACTCCATTGGGAATATATTGTAATGAAACAATCTTTATTAACTTCCATATGGTTTATGAATCATTTAAATATGGATGTATTATTTTTATACCATTTTCCACATTACTCTAGATGATTTATGATTATATTCATTTAGTGGGTAAAGTATTAACATTTCACATTCTAGTTTCTCAATATGAATATTTTTTATTATGTTCCACCCCTTAATAGACGAATGAATTGGACTTAATAATTGATGGGTGGGGCCTACTACATCCCCTCAAAGTAATGGTAGGTCTCATGAGATAAAGAAGATTGGGTTTTAGTCATGCCCTTAACCATTAATATTGATGTCTTGGAACAAGGCCTTGGAAATATTTCTAATTTCTTGGAAAGGGACTCAATGATAAGTTTTAGATTTCTCAAATTTTTCATTTCTTTATTATGAATTAAATTATTGATATCCATGTCTTTATTTTATTTATTATGATATCCATGGATGAGTTTGTAGCTTGTTAGACTATTTATATGGCATTATATTATTTTCATTTATTCCTTTCATAGTATTCAGGTTTTATTAGGTTATGTTATATTCTTATGCTTACTGATAATCTATGCTCACCCATTTCTTATGTTTCTTTTCACTAATATTCAAATAAATTTTTTATGATTGATATGTGGAGACATTATAGATGGAATAAAGATAACCCCAATGAAAATTCTCCATTGTATTTTATGTTTTCAAATGTATGTTAAATTCAAGTATGTATTTAGTTTAGCAAGACTACAAAAATATTTAATCATTTGGGATGTAATCAGTTTTATGTACTAATAATATAATAAAGTAACCATTTATTATGATATACTGGGGTGGAGGTTGTTAAAATTAGTATCAGAAAAATTTTAGTAGAAACCATGAAAACTGGATTTATTAAAACAATGATTAGAGGATATAACCCTATGATAGAATTCTAGGATAAAAATATAAGAACATACAAAAGTGTTGGTGAGAAATAGATTATGTATTTTTCCTAGAAATACATCTCTCTTTGGATACTACAAGTGGACGTGGTTTAGGAATATATGTACCTAGGGTAATAAATCTGAAAAAGACTTATTGGACTTTGCTTGAGAGTTACCTAGTAAATAAAAATGTTCCTTACTGTGAACCGAGATTAACACTACAGGGAGATATTCTTTTATTAACTCGTATTTTATTTAGAAACTATTATGAAGCATTTTAAAATATTTTTATTTGAAAACATTCTCTATAAATCCATGTTTGTGATTATGATATTCTCCATGGATAAATTTTTTTAGGTTATATTAAGTGTTTCAAAAGTTTTTTGATTATACATTACGTTTTATAATTTTAAGATATAATTTTGTATATTCTATTATTTAGTAATGGCACCAAGTGGAAAGAATGGGAACTATATCAGTACATGTGATCCATGTAGGGATTTCCCCCTAGTCAAGATAAAAAAGTTTGTACGGGAGCTACAACTAGAACTGATCAAATTATAACCATATTAGGGAGTCTGGATCGGGTTTTAATCATTACCCTTTCCCATACGAGTAACCTACTAATATATCATGTGATGTATTAATGTTTGACCAGTTAATGAGTTACTGACCACCGTCATTCAATCGAACAAAAAATTCAATTGGAGCTAAGAATTTTATAAATTTATTAAATAATATATTTTATATTATAGGAAGTAATGAAAGGGGTAATGTTTTCATGTTTTTTATCATATATCATGGAATTCAAATCAATGGTGGTCATTGATTAAAAACACTAAGGATTAGGCAAAACAATTTAACATAGAGTGGAAGTATTTAAAGAAACTATTTGAGATATATTTTCCTTATGAGAAATGATAGGATATGTAGAGGCAATTACCAAGTCTAAATCAAATGGAAAATGAAATTTTTGTCTAGGAATGAATACCACTTTATAAGGATATCAAGGCATTCCAAAGACTACGTATATAATTCAAGAGAAACATTGACTATTTATTTGATGGTATTAAGAAAATACTTTGAAGAGAATTAGTTTATCAAACATTCAAATCATATGAGAATATAGTATCATATAATTTAAGGATATAAAAATAATTATCTATGTATTACAAATTCAAACGAATGCAAGAAAAAAATATAAAGGAAGATAAAAATGGATTAGGGGAAGATGATAAAAGGGAATTTTCCAACATGTGATAATTAGTGAAGAAAGCACTATGGTACATGCTTAAAAGGAAAAAGTGTTTTCTTCATGTAACAACCTGATATTTTATTAGAATTATTCTTTTTTATTTCATTGATGTAATTTTTTTATGGTACACAAAAATTATCTTGTTCTATACGCAACACTATATTAGCTTGCAGCACACACAACACTATTCTTGGCTCGTGTTACACACAATTTCAAGTTCGTTTTGTAGAAATTATTCTACGCAACATTATGTATTAATTTTTTTTAACATATAAATGAAATAAGTTTTTATTATGTTATACGCAACAACAAAGGGAGATTTCACTACACGCAACCTTGACTTGGCTTTCATTACATGCAATCGAGACCTTCCTCGATAGCATGTGTAGTACGCAATGTCGGGTTTCGGTAAACAATGATATATTGTTATAATATTTTTATGAACTAGCCATTATGAATAGAAGTATCTATTTTTTTAATTTGATGACATTATAATTCATCTTACACATTTTATATAACATGGTATGAGAACAAAATAAATTTTTTGGGTAAAATAAGTATTTTTCAAAAAAATGCAACTTTGCTGCTTTTGGTGGCGCGCCGACAATAAATTTAGTTTTTGACAAGTTTATAAGTTCAATTTGAAAAAATATAATTCTTCCTTGTAATCAGGATATAAAAATTTACTTTGGATAATTTTTTCATATTATTCTGATAACTTTCATATTTTAATGAATTGTAAAAACATGCTATATTTTAATTAAAAACAACTTTTTTCATCGCAATACTTCATATGGTTAAATTATAATATTGAATGGTTTTAAATTATAAATAGAATATAGTTTTACCATTTAATATAATTTATGTCATTTCCATTAATTTTACACTTAATTCATAGGTAAAAACATTTCAATCTTTGGCAATGTTTTAACTTTTAAGACCTGCTTTCTTGACAACGAGATTAATTTTAAATTAATTAATGAAACTTCTGTGTTTTTAATTTTGAAAAATGGATTCCATATTTTAATTCAGTGGGTCCAAATTATGTTAATATATTACTTTTATTTTTTTGATATTATGAATAGTAACTATGGTAATTTTATTTACTATATTTAAACGTAAATCAGGTAATTAAAGGTAGAAATAAGATTATAAAATTACCCTAACACCTGTGAAAATTCTATTGGATGACTAAAAGTTGACCCATATCACCTAAGGGTCAGAATATATTCATTTTATGGACTTCTGACCATGAAAGGAATTCAATTATTATTAAAACCAAAGAAAGTGACAACATGTCACTCTCTTAAATATTATAAGTATAATAATTTTAATTTAGTGATAAACTTCATGAAACTTCAAAAATGAATAGTCTCCAGAACGATAATAAATTTATATACATCATGTAAATTTATTTAAAATAATTAGGGATTAAATAACTATCATTAATGGTGACACCATAGTGATGTTGAAATTATTTTATTGATTGAAATATCAAATAAATCGTTTTACAAATAGTAAAATAAATATTACATAAACTATTTAATGTTCTAAACTATTATTTTAGTTAAATATTACATGTTATGAATCTATTAAATCTTTTATTTTGAACATATCTTCTGTGTGGATTTTATTTAAATTCAAATAAATGAATAGTGTCAAAATTGACTCTATTGTTGTTTTATAAAAATAACATAATATAAAATTGTTTAAAAATCACAAAAATATTTAACAATTATAAATTTAAATTTATATGGTCTAAAATTTCATAAGTAATCCAATTATGGACAATTTACAACACATAAGTAATTATAAATAACAATCTAAAATTTAGAATCTTATAACCCCAAATAAAATTAAATAGATTAAATAAGGATAAATCAAGTTAATATAGTTTAAAATAAATTAAAAACATGTATAAATTTTCTTGGTTGATTATATTACAACCCTATATCATCTAGTTTCTGATTTTAGTCATTTTTGAAGTTTTTATGTGTGGTTTGAATTTATTATAAATTAATATTTTTGAGGTTTCCAAAGGTGCCCCTCTCCTCCCTTATAAAAGGGAACCTCCTCCCTCTCCTATTCACAACACTTTGAGCCTTCACGCTCAGCCTACCCCTACCCATTTACCTTATAAACTTCCCTATAAACATTCTGGAGGTTTTTTTCATCTCAAAAGAAGAACTCTAGTCCCTTAATAGGAAGCTTAAATGAGGTGCGTCGAAGAAGAGGTAATCTCTTCTACAGATTCATTCAAGTTTTCTTCTTCTTCAACTTCCTCTTCATTAGTTGTTTCATTATAGATTAATATAATAAGTATCACTAATATACTGATATGATATTATAAATATGAAACAAATCCATTTCACCTTATATCCATCCTACGGAAAATGAAATCACCGTGCTTGCGTACGTACGGAATACCGTCTCCACGTCGTTGTGTAATTAGTTTTTCCACCACCACCTTACTTGGATGGGTATATTGGTGTAAAGAATAACTATATATGGTTATTATAAAATCATACTAATTCTGAGATATTATATCATTCACTCCAATTATATTCAATAATTATGGGAACAATATCATCGCTTGTGCGTACGTACAGACTACCGTCGCCACGAACGCGATGAGATTCATTTTCCATGATTAACCATTCAAGTATGAATATAAAGTATATATATAATAAATAATCATGAAAGATATTACATAATAATGATACTGTATTTATATACACATATGTTTCATTTACTTAATTCCATTCAATTCAATAAGGAAACGAAAACAACGTTCATGCGTACATACGGCCTACCGTCTCCATGAACGGTGTATTTCATTCCATTTATCGATATATCACATATATTTATGTACTTTATATATATTATATATAATTTATTTTTCAAATTCTAAAAATTAATTGAATTAGGATAGGAGTAATAATATCAAGAACAACAAATAGAAATACATATGATAAATGAAACGATTTTACCCAAAACGCTGCTTTTACATGGAATTTAAAAAAGAAACAGGTAATATAAAGTCATAAGTGAACCATATATGATATCATAACAATGAATATGATTCCTTGATAATTCAATGACATTATTTAAATCATTATACTGGAGTTTTGAATACATATGAAGCATACCGAACATAAGGTAAGGGATAACTTTTCCAATCTCATTTTTATCTGAGATTGTTTATTCGTAAGTATTTACTGGAGTTATTTTTTCATCAATGTCCATAAAAAATGTTTTTCATAAAGTGTTTAATATTCTTCCATGTATGTTTAATGTCATTTTTATCCCTCTTTTACTTTTACTTTGTGTTATGGAAGGAATCTTTATTTTTTTACCATATGTGGTACTTTTTTTACTTTTCCGACAAAAGTACGAGGAGAATGTTTTTTTAACTTATACGGACTGAACGGATTTTTTTTACAGTTTTATAACGCCTTATTTTCATGAATATATATCTACATGATTTCATGGCTCTTTTCAACAAAATCCTTTTCTTTTAAAATTTCATGGCATTTTGTGAAAAGAAAATGATTTTGAAGAAGAAATGATATTTTCCTCAAGAATTCATTTCAAGTGTTTTATCAAAACTGTTTTTCATCTAAGATGACATTATTTCGTATGTTTATGTTTCCAGTATAATGTATCTATTATTTACATGGTTTTATTTTTCTTATGATGAAATTTTATCCATCAATTTCTTTTATATGGATTATGTAATGATGGGATGGTGTTTATGAAACCGATTTTATTCTTTGGGTTATGATGAATGATTTTTTATTATTTTGTGTCACATGTAAGAATGATTTCAATATGAGATGGGTGAGACCTATATCTCCCTCCAATGAATTGGGTAAATATTTATATATCATGATATAGACATGGCTGGAATGGTATGTTAATCTGGTTTAGTTATATAGGACTGGAACGAGGAGTGAACTCGATTCATTAAGGGACTTTGTCCACTAAGATGGTCTTGGAAGAAATGCCTTGGCTACTATGGAAATCATACAACTGATTAATGGTTTTCCACACTTACATTCTTTATTACTAGGCTATTTTATCATGATTGATGTTCTATTATGATCTGTGCCTTACGTGCTACCATGTTTTATTTCATTGCTCATGATTTTGATGTTTAAACATTATGTTCATGTTTTTAAGTTCAAATGAATATGGTTTGTTTTAATTTCTCCATGCATACCCTTACTAAGCATTTGATCTCACCCTTTATTTGTTTTCTTTTCCCTAGGATATAAATAAAGGTTTTAGGTAAGAAAAAAAAGGGGAAGATCTTTATGGGAGATGTTGAAGATCATTCTCCATGATTAGAAGATTATGTTCCAAGTTTCCAAAGACACTAAACTATTACGGTCCTTGAGTGTTGGTTTTTGTTATGTATTATGTTTTCCACAAAAGTAATTTAATTTCCATGTACGTCAAGTTTGAGGTCTCTACAGTTGGAATCAGATGAAAGGTTTAGTTAACCTTTGGAAACTAGGAAGAGAAAACTTTTGTGAGATCTCTAGAGATATTTCAATGGTATGTCTAGGGATGTTCTTAGGTTATGTATAAGTACATGTTACAGTCCTAGAATTATGATAACAATCGTGAATAACCTATGATTAAATCTATGATGTTAGAGATTGAAAGTACCCCCCTTGATTATGTTGTTTTCCTAGTATGATTTTTGCTTCTCACACTATTATTTTTGGGTTTTAGAAAATTTATGGAAACAGGAAGATTCACGATAATGGAGGATATAATGGACAATTGAATGATATTCTTCATGAGAAACCAAATGAAGTGGGATTTGGATGCCCAAACAATGTTATTATGACTAATCAACAATCTCATAATATGATCAATAATCTCATCTATGGTAAGTTTTCTTACTCATCTAATAAGAGAAATATAGAGTTTCATGATGATCATAGATGAAAGAAATTTCAATGTCCATCATGTAAATCAGGTGGTAAGAGGCATCACGGAGAAGGTTTCAAAGGAACTGGAGGATGCTTTGGGAGTGGAAAAGAAGGACACAAAGCCATTAATTGTAAAGGAAAAGGCTCATCTAACACCATGGACAAGGATAATGGTTTTTCCAAGACATCAACAATGGTTAAATGTTTTAAATGTGGAATGTACGGGCATTATGAAAACCAATTATCTAAGGGAAATTTTCATGAAGAGAATCAGCATGGTCGTATAGGACATATTTATGTTGATGATGATGAAGAGACTACAAATGATATATGAGATGAAAGAAATGATGAAGTTTAGTCAGTGATTTAAGAAGTTAGTTGAATGATTGTATGTTTATCAATAATAATGTATGGTACTATGGAATAAAGAAAAATCTATGGATTGTTACACTGTTGTCTTTCCTTGAGTTTTTGAAATTATATGATGAATGGTAAGGGTAACCATGAAAAGTTATTAAAATATTGTTAGAAGGTAGATGATATGTTCATAATCAATGGATAATGAAATAATGAGACATTTGATAGTATTAATGAGCTAATGACTGGTATATGGACAATGTGATATCATTGTTTCAGTATACATATTTTTGGGATTTTGGTATGTGGAAAGAGTTAACTTTTAACAAAATTCATTTTTTCCCTAAGGTTCAATGGGTATTCATTTTTCAAGAGAATACATGATTAAGGAATTCACATGTTTGGAATGTGACCAACAAGATATATATATCTTATGATATATGAAAGATAAATGATTGTATTCAATGCTTGGTAGATGACCCTACTAGTAATCATTTTATTTATTCTGTGAGATTGAACATAAGTATTTTGGATAAACCTAAATATTGGAATAGATCAAGTTCGACATCAGATAGTATTGGTTAAGGCTAGAAATTTTTGTAATGTTATAATAGTATATTTTTTTAAAAAAGTACAACCCATAGGACGGGCGACAACCCGTCACGTCGGACAAGGTTGCGGAAATCGAACCCACAACCAAAGAGAGACATGTCTTTATCAGCTACCACTGGCCTATAGGAAGTCCCTGGATAGTAGAAAATAGTTTTATTTTATTAAACAGTATGATAGATGAAGTGAAAGTCAATTTTAGAACCATATCCGATTAATCTCACCATAGATGGACTTATGTATATAACATTTTCTAGCTTGTGTTTGAGATAGAGGGAATGGCCTATTATTTTATCGCATGATCTGATAAAACTTTGCGAAATACAAATTCAACTTAATTTATTTAAGAGATGATGTGAAAATTGTTTAAGGCACGAGAAACATTGAGATTGTACCAAAATCAAGTAAATATTAATTTTAATTCAAAAATTCTTCCACATTTGGGAAATGATCTTGAAAACCAAAAATGTTGTCCTAGTGCTCTAATATCTTATGAATCAGATGGTACCTTAGATCATCACAAATTTATGGCATTGTGACTATTGGATTTTTTTCATAGCCCTGTTCTCGACCACTCTCCATCAGAACATGACAGTTAGATTTCTCTTCCATATCCATATTTTCACATTTTTTCTCGTATGTGGGAACCCAAGTGATGAGTTTCTTTGGTTATATTTTTTTTTATAATGTTCATTTTTTAAAATTACGTTTTAGTATTCCTTTTTATGATGTGGGTTTCTATGAAATAAACTTTCAAGTAGTAAACCATTTATAACCTCGATGAATTTCGAGGGCGAAATTCATTTTAGGGAGGTAGAATTTAACAACCCGAGATTTTATGAGAATTATTCTTTTTAATTTCATTGATGTCTTGTGTTGTAAGCTACACTAAAATTATCTTGTTCCATACGCAACACCTTATAATATTGCAGTATACACAACACTATTCTTGGCTCGTGTTACACACAATTTCAAGTTCGTTTTGTAGAAATTATTCTGCCCAACATTATGTATAGATTTTGTTTAATGTATAAATGAAATAAGTTTTGAATATGTTATATGCAACAATAAAGGGAGCTTGTACTACATGCAACCTTTACTTGTCTTGCATTACACGCAATCGTGACCTTCCTCGATAGCATGTGTAGTACGCAATACTGGATTTCACTAAACAACGATATATTGTTATAATATTATTATGAACTAGCTGATATGAATAGTAGTATCTACATTTTAAATTTTATGACATTATAACTCATCTGAAACATTTTATATAACATGGTATGATATAAAAATAAATTTTGTTTGTAAAATAAGTATTTTTCAAAAATGCAAGTTTTCCACCTTTTGATGGCGCACCCACATTAAATTTAGTTTTTGACATGTTCATAAGTTCAATTTGACAAAATAAAATTCTTCTTTGGAATTAGGATATAAAAATTTACATTGGATAAAATTTTCCTATTATTCTGATAACTTTCATATTTTAATGAATAGTAATAACATGCTATATTTTAATTAAAAATGACTTTTTTCATCGCAATAATTTATATGGTTAAATTATAATATTGAATGGTTTTAAAGCATAAATAGAATATATTTTTACCATTTAATATAATTTATTTCATTACCATTAATTTTACATTGAATTCAAAGCTAAAAACATTTCAAACTTTGGCAATGTTTTAACTTTTAAAACCAATTTTTTTAACAAAAAGATTAATTTTAAATTAATTACTGCAACTTCTGGGTTTTCAATTTTGAGAAATCGATTACATATTTGAATTAAGTGGTTCCAAATTATGTTAATAGGTTGCTTTTATTTTTTTGATTTTATGACTAGTAACTACGGTAATTTTTATTTACTCTAGTTAAAGGTAAATCAGGTAATTAAGGGTAAAATTAAGAATATAAAATTACCCTAAAACCTGCCGAAATTATATTTTATGACTAAAAGTCAACACATATCACCTAAGTGTTGTAATATATTCATTTAATGGGATTTTTACCATGAAAATAATTTAATTATTATTAAAACCAAAGAAAGTGACCACATGCCACTCTCTTAAATCGTATAAGTATAATAATTTTAATTTAGTGATAAACATCATGAAACATCGAACATGACTAGTATCCAAAAATATAATAAAATTATCTACATTATTTGAATTTGTTTATAAATTTTAAGGATTAAATAATTATCATTAATGGTGACACAATAGTGATATTGAAAATATTTTGTTGATTGAAATCTCAAATAAATATTCGTAAAAATTTTAAAACAACTATTATATGAACTATTTAATGTGATCCACTAATTTTCTAGATAAATGTGACATGTTATGAATCTTTTAAAGCTTTTAGTTTGAACATATATTCTGTGTTGATTTTATTTAAATTCAAATAAATGAATAGTGTCAAAATTGACACTATTGTTATTTTATAAGAATAACAAAATATAAAATTGTTTAATACTCAAAAAAATATTTAACAATTATAAATTAAAATTTATATGGTCTAAAATGTCATATATAATAAAATTATGGAAAATTCACAACACATAAGTAGTTATTTATAACAATTTAAAACTTATAATCTTATAACCACAAATAAAATTAAATACATTAAATAACGATAAATCAAGATGATAATGTTTAAAATAAATTACCAACGTGTCTAAATTTTACTGGATGATGATATTACAACCCTATATCATATTATTTCGTATTTGAGTCATTTTGGAAGTTTTTATGTGGGGTTTGAATTTGTTATAAATTAATATTTTTTAGGTTTCCAAAGGTGCCCCTCTCCTCCCTTATAAAAGGGCACCTCCTCCCTCTCCTCTTTACAAATATTTGAGCCTTTAATCTTGTCCAAAACCAACCCATTTATATTCTAAACTTCTCTAGAAACATTCTGGAGGTTTTGGTCTTCTCAAAAGACCAACTCTAGTCCCTCAATAGGATGTTTAAAGGAGGTTCATCGAAGAAGAGGTAATCTTTTCTACCGATTCGTTTATGTTTGGTTCTTCTTCAACATCCTATTCTTGAGTTCATTCATTGTGAAGTAATAAAATAAGTATCGCTAATATAGTTATATGATATTATAAATATGAAACAACCCCATTTCACCTTCTATCCATCCTACGGAAAACAAAATCACTGAGCGTGCATACGTACAGAATACTGTCTCCACGCTGTGGGGTAATTAGTTTTTCCACCACCACCATACTTGGATGGGTATAATGGTGTAAAGAATAACTATATATGGTTATTATTACATCATAATAATTCTGATATATTATATCATTCACTAAAATTCTATTCAATAATAATGCGAATGATATCATCACCCGTGCATACGTAAGGACTACCGTCTCCATGAACACGATGAGATTCATTTTCCATGATTAACCATTAAAGTATGATTATAAAGTATATATATATAATAAATAATCATTAAATATATTACAAAATAATGATATTGTATTTATGTACACATATGTTTCGTTTACTTAATTCCATTCAATTAAATAAGGAAACAAAAACAGCGTTCATGCGTACGTACGACCTACCGTCTCCATGAACGTTGTATTTCATTCCATTTATCGATCTATCACATATACTTATAGACTGTATATATATTATATTATATATATAATTTTTTATAATATTTAAATTAAGTAAATCAGGATATGAGTAATAATATCAAGAACAACAAATCGAAACACGTACTATAAATGAAACGATTTTACACAAAATGATGCTTTAACATGGAATTTAAAAAAAACGGGTAATATAAAGTCATAAGTGAACCATATATGATATCATAAAAATGAATATAATTCTGTAATAATTCAATGACATTATTTAAATAATTGTACAGGAGGATTGATACATGAGAAGCATATCAGACATAAGGTAAGGGATAACCATTCCAATCTCGTTTTTATCCGATATTATTTATTCGTAAGTATTTACTAGGGTTATATTTTTCATCCATGTCCATAAAAAATGTTTTTCATAAACCGTATACTATTCTTACATGTATTTTTAAAGTCATTTTTACCCCTCTTTGACTTTTACTTTGTGTTATGGAAGGAATGTTTCTTTTGTTTACCATATGTGGTACTTTTTTGACTTTTCTGAGAAAAGTATGAGGAGAATGTTTTTTTAACATATATGGAATGAACATATTTTTTTACGGTTTTATAACTCATTATTTTCATGAAGATATCCCTACAATATTTCATGGCAATTTTCAACAAAATCCTTTTCTTTTTAAATTTCATGGAATTTTGTGAAAATAAAATGATTTTGAAGAAGAAAGGATATTTTCCTCAAGAATTCATTTCAAGTGTTTTATCAAAACTATTTTCCATCTAAGATGAAATTATTTCATATGTTTATGGTTCAAGTATAATGTATCTATTATTTACATGGTTTGATTTTTCATATGATGAAATGATATCCGTCTATTTCTTTTATATGGATTTTTTTTATGATTGGATGATGTTTATGAAACACATTTTATTCTTTGGGTTATGATGAATGATTTATGATTGTTTCGTGTCACACATAATAATGATTTCAATATGAGATGGGTGGGACCTATATCTCCCTCCAATGCATTGGGTAAAGATTCATATCTCATGAGATAGACATGGCTGGAATGGTAAGTTAATCTGGTTCTATGATACAGGACTGGAACGAGAAGTGAAATCGATTCAGAAAGGGACTTTATCCACTAATATGGTCATGGTAGAAATGCATTTTCTACTATGGAAATCATATCAAGTGATTAATGGTTTTCCAAAATTACATTCTTTATTCCCATGTTATTTTATCATGATTAATGTTCCATTGTGATCTATTCCTTACATATTTCCATGTTTTATTTCATTGCTCAAGATTTTGATGTTTAAACATTATGTTCATGTTTTTACGTTCAAATGTATATGTTTTGTTTTATTTTCTCCACTCTTACCCTTAATGAGCATTTGAGATCACCCTTTATATGTTTTCTTTTCCCCAGGATATAAAGAAACGTTTTTGGAAAGAAAACAAAAAGGGAAATATCTTTATGGGAGATGTTGAAGATCATTCACCATGATTAGAAGATTATGTTATGTGTTTCCAAAGACACTAAACTATTACGGTACTTGAGTGTTGGTTTTTTTATGTATTATGTTTTCCGCAAAAGTAATGTAATTTCCATGTATATCAAGTTTGAGGTCTCTTAGCTTATAGTGTGAAGAAAAATCCCATCTTTCTCATGAAGAAAAATCTAATCCAAGACTAGATTACACTAATGAACATAATTGAGGCACACATTTTAATTAGATTTTTAGGATACTATTAGAAATTTGTTCAAAAACGTTCCTGATTGGCTAACCCGTTAACCATGATTACACATAAAGGGGTTATGTTTGTATAATAAAATAAAGGGTAAATATTTTTTTAATAATTGAAGAGAATATTAGTGAATGCTCTGATTTTTAATCTACCATTGGTAGATGAAGGGTTTATAATAAATCATTATGTACTGATAATGGGACTTGGTTTCTTTCCTTATATAAATTGATAAAATCATTTCATATGACTCAATGAAGATAAATATTCATGAAAAAAACTATTCATCCCATAATCTTGAGTTGGAAGCCATAATATTATTTTTGATGATATGGAAACATTATCTCTATAGGTAAAATTTTAAGTTATATACAGATCATAAGAGTTTTATGTAAAATATTTTCATTGAAAATTCTCAACTTTAGGAAAATTTGATGGATTATGATACTCAAAGACTATTATTACTCAACACACTACTACAAAGGAAATGAAAATGATATAGCTAAAACATAGAGCTAGAAACATCATGAATTCCTAGACAAAAGTAATATTGACAAGGATCCTATGTTCATGGATTTAGTAAAGATGGATATGGGAATAAATAAGGAAGGGGAGACATCACTTCTTTTTGAAATGATTATTAAACTATCTCTGTTGGAAGAGATAAAGTATTCTAACCTTGATGATGATAATTTCCAAAATAAAATTGATGTTGTTAATAATGGTAAATTGATAGAATTCATTTGTAAATATGGAATTTTAAAGTTTGTAAACAAACTATGTGTTCTATATATTACAAAGACTAAAAATGAATTTTTTGATGACTCTCATTGCTTGCATCTCGCATACACCTTGGTAGATCCATTATGTATATATATTTTAAGTAATAATTTTGGTGAGATAATATGAAGTGGAAAATTTATGATAATTTTCCAAGATGTTTGGTCTACCAACAAGTGAAGTTTGAGAGATAACATACTATAGGATTCTTAAAAACCCTATATATTCCAATATATAAATGAGATGACATTTATATTGATGTTTTCAATATATAACAAAATAATCCTAGTAATAATGATGCAACATGGGTTATTTTTTATCACAAAACCAAATAAGAAAATTTCATAACCGTAAGAGAAAATCTACCACATGAGGGACTTGCATGAAGATATATTAATTAAGTATTAAGACTTTATGGTGCACCTATTTTAATTGTGTCTAACTATGATCCATGATTTATATCAATATTATATAAATTTCTTCACAAGTATCTTGATACATAGATAAATTTAAGCACCTATTATCACCCCCAAACTGACGAACAATTTGAAAGGACAATTATAACATTATAATACATGTTGAGGTCACTCTCTCATAATGTTCAAGGAATTTGGGATCATTATTTACCTTTGGTATAGGTCACCTAGAATAATAGATTCCATTTATGTATTAAAGTGGAATCATATGAAGAATTATCTGGAAATAGAATTCATAATCCAAATTGTTGGGATGAATTTTGGGTAAAGGAAGCATGTTGGGCCAGAAATTCTATAGGAGATAATGAAAAAGGTAAATACTATTCAAACCCATATGAAAGAATCTTAAAGAAGGAAATAGATATATGCAAATAATTGAAGGATATATTTTTAATTGCAAGATGGAGATCATGTTATCTTGAATGTATCTCCATAGAATGGTGTTATAATGTTTCAAAAGAATTTAATATTCAGAACAAGATACATCATATCTTTTGAAATTCTAGATATTTTTCGATCTATGGATTACTAATCAGTGTTTCCACCAAGTCAATCAAAAGTACACGATGTGTTCTATGTATCTTTATTTAGGATGTACATTCTAGATCCAATTCTTGTGATCACCTCTAATGAAATGGAATTGAAACATGATATTTCTTCCATTTAAGAACATATCTAGATTATGGGAAATAGGGGATATGTTTTTAATGATCATATGATTCATTTCGTAAAGGTATGTTAGAGAAACCATAATATAAAAGAGGCGATGCAGGAACTTGAAGACATTATATAGAAGAACTACACAAATATCATCATGAGGTAACATTCTAGAAATTTTTAAGATGAATGTTTTATAGGATGGAAGAATGTAACACCTATATACTTTATGAAATATTTATTTATTAATAAATTTAATATCATTGATATATTGGGGTATATGCAACCCCAAGTTTAAACAAATCAAGATATGAATAATATTATTTAAATGTGGTGATTATAACATAGTTGTTAAATTGGTGTGCAAAAATAGGAATAACTAAATTATGAAAATTATATGGTTTACACATGTATAAAATAAATCCAATTGTTATATACGATTTATAAATAAAAAATAATCATTTTTAAAAAATAAATATTTTCAAAAAACCATTATTTTTCTCAAAGGTGGTTTTATTGTGCTTTGCACACACAATTTAAAATTATTTTTACAACTATTTTAAATTTTATTTTAAAATTTTAACATAATTTTTTAAATCAGAAGGCTCAAATTTTATTAGAGTGATTTTTTTATAACATTTTGAAAAGATTTATTTTTTTATAAATAGTGAAAAATACATATTTTCATTGAAAACTTCCTTTTCGTTTAAAGAGTTTAAAAATTTACCTTTTGTTTTGATATTTTTTAAAAGTTAAATTATTTCAATTATATTTTAATTAACAAAATTTCGGTTATTTTAATCAATTTCATATTTAATTTTTTTATATATTTTTTTAAACATTTGAATGTTTTTCTTTGGAAAACTACTTTTTATCATGTTCGTATGTTTAATTTTCAATTACTTCACTTATATGAATTAAATTTGAAAAAATTGATTCCATATTTTTAATTAGAATAATTAATTTTATATAATAATGTGAACTTAATATTTTTATCATTAATAGTAAAAATTGAAAAAACTAATTACCACAATTATGGTAAAAACGGGTTTGCCAGGGATTTAACATAGAATATATGAGTCAAAATGACGTTAAAGAATTTCAAATTTCTATTTTATGGAAATATTTCAACATTATCTCATCCATGGTTTTATAATAACCCGTTTTGGACCAACGTTGTCTGTTAAAAACATGGCAATCACTTTTTTAAAAAAAAATCTAGTGTGTCCTCTCCCCCAATTATAAAAGGCCATCTCATCTATTATCCTATTAAAACCTAAAAAATCCATTTGGTTCACCCAATACATGAAAAAATATATCACATACTTCCATACCAATTTCCTATAGACTATATTTTTATCATAAAACCTCTCTATAAAGGCTTTAAGTGTAAACCTAAAGAGGCCATCTGAAGAAGAGTTAAAGTTATTACCCATGCATTTTCATTTTACATCTTATTCTAACTCCAAAAAATATTACTTCACTATGCTAAAATATATAATGATATTTTATTATGGTATTTTTATAAACAATATCTATCTTCACTTATATCAAATGGAAAATGAAACTGTCGATCTTATGTTTGGCAGACTACCGCCTCGCAAATCGTTGTAATTCTTTTTTCCATCACCAAATATCATGTCTAGATGTAATGATGGATTTAAAATATTTATATTATATATGTGGAACAAATGGTTTTATTTGAATATAATATCATATATACCATGTTACATTCGAATCAGTTGAAAAATAACAATGTCCCTCATCTGTACATGTACACTACATCCTCCACATAGGGATGTGAAATGTTTTCTCTTTTATTTTTACATGGATAGTAATATGGATATATTTAATGAATATAATTTATATATTTTATAAAATAATGGTTCATTTTAGGTGAAATATTATTTACCTTTCTTTCGTTCGATCAGTTAAAAAATGGAAACAACGTTCATGCCAAACTACAGCCTACCATCTCTGTGAATGATGTAACTCATTTTCTCTTCTTTAACTTTTATTGATTTTTTAAATACTTTTATAATTATTATATATGATATTTATATCATTTTTAACATTCTTTTTGAATATGGAACCATTATAAAAGTAAATTTTTTAAAATTACCAAATCAAAACATACATGGAAAACAAAGAAATTATCACCCAAAACAATGATTTTAGACCCAAGGTAAAGGTTTCTTGTCTCAATTTTACTTCCATAAGATGTATAACATATTCAAAATAGAGTAATTTTTTTGTGTATAAACATAAAATTTTGTGTTATATCATTAATTACTTTATCATCATGGTAGATAAATCTTCGTTTGAAGTCATTTAATTCCTAGGGAATATGATTGAGAAGTTTCTAATGTGGTAAAACATTATGTCATAATCTCATTGTTTATGAGGATTATTTATGATATATTTTCTAATGATAAAATATTATGATATATATTTCTATAAACTAATTAATGTTATTCTCTTATTGTTATTTCTATGGAATACATGTTTTTTTATAATTTTTCCTCTCTCTAAGAACAAAAGAGAGAAAATGAATGTTTTAAATTAAACTTTCATTATTTCACTCATTGGTCAAAAAGATTTGTCTTTAATATCCAAGTTCTCAAAAAAAAATGTTTTAAAAATATCCAAATGATTTATTAAATACATTTTTACCATTGATTTAATTTTTACACAATGTATTGAAACGAATCTTCTTGTTGTTTTCCAAATAAGACAATTTTTAACCTTTTTACGTCAATATAAAAGGAAATTATTTTTTATGTGTATGGAATTACTTGAGATCATTAACACACATTATTGGATTGTTACTTTAAAAATTTGCACATATATTTTCAAAAAAATCATTTTTGTTAATATGTTTTTAATTTTATTTTTTTGAAAGTGATTTTCGAAGAGAAAAAGATAGTTTTATCATGATTTTTTTCAATAATTTTTTTAAGTATTTATATTCATCAATAACAACCACCATTATTTCACTTATGTTAAATTTGAAATATTTTGTAGTTATACCATCATAATTATTTATCGGGATGGTTCACATTCAATTTAACTGCCGATGTATTATTTTGATATAATTCTTCGTATTATAATAAATGGTTTATGATTGTATTTATTATTTGGGGAAAGTGTTAAAATTTCATAAGATAGTTTTTCAATATTTATGTTTATGTTGATTATGTTTCACCCCTTTTATATTATGAATTCATTATACTTATTAAGTGATGGTTGGGGACTATTATAGCCCCTTGAAACATTTTAAGGACTCATGAGACCACTAAAATTGGGTTTTGGGTGAGGCCTTACCCATTTATACAAGTTTCTTGGTGCATGGACTAGATGATATTTTAGATTTCTTGAAACAATTCTTCAACTATATCATTCAAACGTATAAAATTATGCATTCCGTCATTATGATTTCAATTATTGATGTCCATGTGATTATTCTATTTATTATGATATTTAAGGATGAGTTTCTAGATCATGATATTATTTATATAAAATTATTTTAATATTATTTATTCCTTCCATATTATTCATAAATAATTATCTTTCATTGTATGATTACCCTTACTGAGAATCTAATCTCACACTTTATTGTGTTTATTTTCTCAAGGGTGTGAGTAAGTGTTTTATGATTAATATACAGGGAAATAGAAGTAGAAGTAACTTTTATGTCAAATAAAATTATTTTTGTATTTTATTTTTTAAAATATATGTGAAATTCATGTATATATCTAGTTTACCAAGATTACTAAACTATTATATCCTTTAGGAAGAGATCATATGTATGTATTTTCAATATAATAAAGTAATCATTGGCTATGGGCTACTGGGGTTGTGGGTTTTGTAATTTTTCAATTTCTTCCACATTGGCACAAAAATATTTGAATTAATGCACTCTAATTTGTGAGATATTTGAATTTTCTCCCTCTTATGTAATGAATTAATTATCTTCCCTTTTGTAATATATATCACATTCAAAACCTTTCTCTATTCCAAATTGGCACATTGTGAATATTATTTTCTTAATTTAACTTTTTCATATTATTATAACCAATTTTTTGAAGCCTTTTATGATAAAATTAGTTTTCTTATTTCACGCTCATGTTTTATAAATTTTAAACTTCACAAACCTAGAAAAAGTTTCCTCATGTGTTTTTCCTCTTATCAAAACACATCTATCTTTTGATATCTTTGAAAAACATGTGTTCTTATAAAACATCAATTTATTTTCTTCACCACATAGTTGAGACACACTTAGTTAATTTTGTTACAACCCATCAACAAATAATGTTTATTCAACTCCAATTACTCTTCCTCAAAGATTATTTAACTAAATTCTCTAATTTTAACTGACCCATTATTTAAAAATGTCTTTGATCCTTCCTTTAACATCATAAAACCCTTCAAGGGATTCAAATATTTGTTTCATATGATTAGAGAATCCACCATCCATTATTTATGGGCATATATCTTGTGATTATTGTAGTTCAAAGTCAAAAATTAAGTCATTATCCTTTCCTTCATAATTCTTATTTTGAGGCTTTTGAGTATTATGATTCATACTCAGATAGTCATGTAAAATAGAGATACAATAATCACCAAATTAACATTACTAGTCACATATTCTATAAACCTCATTAAATGGATGGATCTTGTTCTTAACCTTATGTATCGAAATTTCATATTACTTCTAAACTTTTAGTTTTTAAGTGGGCTGACTCCCTCTCAATATTTGTCTCCCATAACATCTGAACTCATAGTGATATTAGTAATTGAACTAGAATATTCATTATATATTCCCAAAGCCTCTACAATACCAATAAAATGACCATAAAAACATTATTTAATTTATAGACATTTTCATCCATAAGTATAATCCTTTTTTATCTCACTCTTTAACATTAACCCTTTCTCTTTTCTCCAAACCAAAGTTATTGTAAAATCTCAACACTTACTTCTTCATTCTAGGATTATTTGTTTAATCTTTCTGATAACCATTTGTATTTGGTTTCATGTTCAAATTAGTGTTTATATAATTTTTAAACTAATGATAATCAGTTTTATTTTTACAAAATATGACTTTCTATAATTGAATCTTCACATTAACCATTTCAATGAATTTTTTCTTCAAGATTTCTCCATTTTACTAAATTTAATTTTTAAAGTTGAATTTAATATTTTCCAACTCTATTTCTACTTAAATAATTTTATATTATACAACATCAAGAACTTGCTAATTTTATTTTACATTAATTTATAATTAAATAATCAACTACTTCGCATTAGTAAGTAAACTCATAAATTTTTCAATATCATCTATCAAACTTAGCTCTTTTTAAAAATGTAAGACATCATTGATGAAATATAATTGGAAATACTTATTAAAACCAATTTTATCCTTTTATAATTGATAGAACTTCAGGAGACACTATTTGATTTCCTGTTTTTGCATGAACTTCATTTATGTTTCTTCATCGCTTCTATCACTATTTCTTTCATTTCTAGTGAATTATTTACCATTAACCTAAGAAATATTTTTTTACCAGCTTCATTGGAATTATAATATTAATATTTATCCTCAAAAATATCATTTTCATTATTCTTAGATAATAAATTTCTCTTCTTGGATTTAGATAAATCCCTAAAATTCCCCATTACAGAATGTTTTAGTGGTTTATTCTTTCAAAAAATTCATTATTTCTCATCATCACCTTAGTAAACTTATTTATCTTTCGATTTAGGAAAATTTGATATGAAATGTGTAATATCTCCAAAATTATAACATTTAAGTGGAATAATCCCTTGGAAGTTTCCATTCACTCTTCTCGCACATATTGAAATGAATGAAATTAGTTTTTGAATTTCATTTCCATATTTTATTCATTGACATATTATTCACCATCTTTATCAATTTCTTTCCTACCCTTCAATTACATGAAATATTTTAATTATATTTTACTATCAACCTTGCTATTATTTTTAAATTCAATTACCTTCTTCATTTCATGATAAATAATAATGTTCTACATATCATCCAATATAAGTATACCAAGATAAGGTATTTGAGTAGTTAAACCATTGTATCAAATCAATCTGGAAATATGTGTATTATCTTCTCAAACCCCATAGAATATTTTATCTTTTAACGAAAACCTATGATGGTAATAACTTCTATATTTATACTAAAAACTTATTTATATGATATATATGACCGAATACATTTTACCTAATGTTTTTATATAATTTCATGTATCTTCCACATCACATGTTGAGGGAATGAATCTGACACATATTCACATCTTTAGATGCTTACATATTCCACCTCACATGCTGAGTGCATGCATCGGCCAAATATTCATAGATTTAGATGCTTGAATCTTCCCACATGTGTTTCAAAGTTAAAATTAATTTTGAATGGATTATATTAGTTACATTGAATTATGTAATTCAATGATTATGTCAATTGAGAATAAATTTATTCCGATATGTTGAATGTAGATTATGTCTCTCATTAGATGAATTTTTTGGAGGATGTCTATATGAATAGATTAGATTCCTCTTGTTGGGTATGAATAATTTTATGCAAGTTTATTGATACTCTTTAACTCTAATAATGCATTATTTCACTAGGTGAATGATTTTACACCCCTTATGTGTCTAAGAATCCTTAAGAAATGTTCTAGGATCCTTTAGTTGATGTAACACTCAAAAAGGTATGTGATATTATATATATCTAAGGTGGTCATTATTGATTATACAATAAAGAGTCAAATATGTATTACACATCACCTTAGGCGTGAATTATTATTTTTTATTTATTTAAATTATATGTTGATTCTGTTGAGGATATACTAGGCACATATATGGGTTTTTAGCCACTGCATTAGTTCATGTGATGAACCCAAAAAAACCAATCAGTGGTATCATAACATTCTTCTTCATCAAATCAATGTGTTTATTTCATTATTAAATAATGATTTTTTATGAATTCATAACTTGTTTTCTCATCTCAGTGTTATGTAGTATAATTACATATTGTTGATATAACCAATAGAGGTTACATTAAAAATTTATTGTAATACAGATTTCAAGGCATGATTTATGTTAACCAGTTAACATAGTATTCATCATTTCTGTTGGAAAATAAAGAAATATACTTTCCTAACATTGATAAATTATTTGTAAATAATGGAATAAAATATTTTGGAATATTTATAGAGTTCGTAGAAGTATTTTTAAAATTATAAATCTATAAATGGTTTTTATATTTTTGAAAATGTTCTTATAAATATTCAATAATTATTAATGAGTTAATTTTGAGACTATTTTTCAAATTTAAATTGTTTATAAAATGGTTAATAAATCATAATAAAATTTATTTTACCTTTGAAAAAATTATACATCATGCCTTGTAATCTTGAAATAAAGTGATTATTAAGAATAGATAAGGATAATTTATAAAGAATAATTAAATTATATAAATAAGTAAAAAATATGAAGGAAATTTTATCTGAAATTATGAATTTCTCATAATTAATTCATTTGAGTTGTTTAATTTAAAAGAGACTTTATTGAAGATATTATTTACACCATGTCAAAATTGTTTTCATGATATATTTTTTTAGAGGCTAAATAATGTTTAAATATGTTAAATTTAGATTTTGTAAACAATTTACTTAATATAAATTAGATTATAATATGTTTAACATTTATAATAATATAATATATTAAAATTTAAATTTTATATAAATAACCATTTGAAAGATTTTATAATGAAGGTGGATATAATGTGTTTATATCCAAGATTAAAAAATTATATTAGATAAAATGGGTTTAGTATGAATTACATACTAGTAATACGTTCAAATTAGAAAAATATAGTTTATAAATATGTTTTAAATGATTTGTTTTTGGACTTCATAAAAATTTGTTTTTAAAATCCAATGATAAATATGATTTTTTCTGTATTTATCTTATACATTATTATTTAATAATATATGGTATATATTTTCTTAATTAAAAATGTGTTTTATAAGCCCCAAATTTAATATAGATATTCATATTTATAAAAATGATTAAATAAGATGGTTATTTAATTATTTATTATTTTACGTTACTCATGTTTATAATATTTTTATAGAAAATTGATTACATGAATGTTGTTATGTATTAGAATTCATGAAATTTATTTTTATAATATTAAGTTAAAAATGATAATTCATATTTTTTTCTCATGATAAATAATGTATTTATTTTTTATCCATGAGTGTAATTTATAAATAATTTATAATTTAGGTTGATAATTATTTTGTATAAATTATTTTATACTTAGATTTATTACTAATTTATAATAAATTTAATTTTATTTGATCAAATTAAAAGCAGACTTATTAAATATATTATTTAGATCACATAAAAAGTGTTTCGATTATGTTATTAAATTTTAATTAAATAATGCTTAAGTTTATGATATTTAAATTATAAAAATAGTTTACATAGAAGAAAATTGGTTCAAAATGTTTATAATTCATAATAATATCATATAATATAAAAGATTTCAGGTTGTAAATGGGACCTAAAGTGTGCATACCAAAAATTAGGGAATATACATAATATTTAGGTTAATTATAAAAAATTTATAGTATAAAATATTTCGAAATCCTTCATTTCTTATCTCATGTGTAAATATATGAAATTATCGTTTATTTATAAGGCATTCCTATCTTAATTCAGGTAAACAAATTTTTTATTGAATATGAACAACATGTATGTTTAATTTATGTGATAAATTGATTCTATGAGACATAGACATTCATTACATGTTAGTTTTGACACCATAAAAATTATTTTTTTATCTACTATGACCTTGGTTTGTTTTAGATATATGGTCTTGAGAATAGTTATTGGATGTAGTTTGTTCATATTAGGTATTAGGGATATCATGAATTGAATTCCATCTTCAATAATGTATCATCAGGGAGAGGGGATTTTGGTCAGACTACCCACCAGAGTAGAGGCTTATGACTTATTTTAGAAATGAGGGGGGGGGGTTGTCTCACTCTATGCTTACTCAAGTAGATATTTTCAATCTCATACTACATTATTCCTTTACATGAAAATTCCATGTAAATTTTGTGTAAAAATTCATTTGTATATGTAAAAATATACTTGGACTCTATTTTTAGATAATAAATACAAACCTTTGGGTTGTGTAAAGAGTTTCACGTTAATATGATGTGAAAAAAAATAATTTAAAGGATGCAATAAAGATTCTAAAAACTGAGTTGTTATAAGAATGCATACACAATGAAATAAAACCCGAGAATACAAATGAATTAATTTTATACAATAGTTATGAAATTATTACGTATATGATGTATATTAAGTTAGTGAGACTTTTAATAAAACCCCACAAATACTAAGTTTGATATTCTTTCCAAAAAGACACTTTTTAATACCTTCATCATCCAACTGGGTTGTTTCACAAGAAATCTGGGTGACCTATATTATCTTGTTTAACTAAAGAAACTGATGAGTGAATTCAGATTATCCAAACATGAAGTTTTATGCCAAATCAGTGTTCCCATAGATTTTATTTTATTAACTATATTTTTAGGTTTTATTTATGCTACACTTAGCTCAGAAACCCCAAGGGTAGAGATACCATAGGAATATGGTTTAATATAATCTATATGATTGATAAGGAAAAATATATTTATACTCAACTATCTAAGAATGAAAAATGTTGTGATTGGATAAATAAAATTCCTTAATAACTAAAGTAATGTGTCTGGAGAAAAGGTGGGGTTGTTTCTTAGTGAAATATTGATCTTTTTTTCAATAAATAAATAGAATGTATGGGAAATTATATTTAGTGGGATCACTTTTATTAATATTCATTTATTAAAATATTTTATACATGATACTCAATTGATAGATGATTATGTTGTAAATAAATAACATCACCATCATCAAAATTAATATTTTCCCGTCAAAAGGAGTTGCTTAATGTATGTAACTTCTAAGATTGGTTACTTAAGAAACATTATTAAGTATATAATATTCTAGGTGTTAGAACAAAACTTTACTGAGTTAACTGACTATTGAAGTTGTTTAACAAGTGAAACTAAGATTCTTGTGTGAATCAACTAATTATTCTCAAAATATTTCATTATGGATTTTTCTTGTTAAAAAATTTACCATGTTGTATTGTATGCAAATTTCCCAAAAATGTGGATGAATTTGAAAAAAAAATTACCAATGTCCTCACGTGTTGATAGTAAATGAACTCAGAATTATTTTTCAGGGTTCTAGTGTTTTGTAGACAGTATATGTGGGAAATAGTTTAAACTAGATAAATAAATGTGTTGTTGTAGAGTCAAATATTGTTTCTTTGAATATCTAGGGCCATTGAAATATATATATTTTTCCGAAATTGTATTTATTATTTGATGATATGGAATGGTTGAAGATACCTGAAGGGGTTTATAAGACCCCATGGATGGGCCATTTTAGGTATTAGTGTTATAGAAACAAATTATTTATTTTTTAATTTTATTTGTACCAAATATATATTTTCAGTTTTTTAGATAAAAATACACTAAAAACTAAGGAAATAATTTTTTAAGATTATATTTTATATTCATGTGATAAATCAAATATTTTTAATTTATTTATTTGAGTGTAAATATGTTTAATAGGGTCATATGATTCTATGTATAGGATTTGTATCTTCATCTTATTTTTCTTATATGATAAGATAAGTTTTGTGTTAACAAATAATTGTTAATAAAATGAAATGATTAATTATATACACATGATTTATGATTCATTAAATTCTATAACATGTTCTTAAGAAGAAGAAGATAATGATATAACATTTTATCTAAGATAAAAGTGTTTTATTTAGATATTATTTAAATAATAAGTTAATTTATTCCCTACACACTCTAGTGGTAAATTTTAAAAATTATCTCATTTAAAAGAAAATACTCCAAACTAATATTTTACGTTATATTATATTGAAATAATCATTTATTTAAAAAAACTTCATACTAAAAGTAAATATTAGTTATTTACCTCACAAATTGGTTTATGTGTCTTATCATGATACTCTACTAAGAATATGGTGTTAGTAATCTAGTAAAAGTATGTTTGAACTTAGATAAGATCAAAATTAACAAATAACATATTATACCAGTTTAAGTGTAGATGAAAACCAGAAAACCTATAAGGAATAATCTATACAAGGAGGATGAGAAAGAAGCATTCACCATAGAAGAAGGTAACCGGATTTTAATAATGAGAGGGTATGGAACCTGCCATTGGGATAAGCCTGTGCATGGATGGGAATGCCTAGCCTAATAGCCATGCAAAGGTGTGGAGCTGATATCAGAATGAGGATACTGGGGAGGAGCAGTTCCAAGTGGTTAGTCTGGGTTATATGTAATGTTTTAAATCCTTTGGGAAATGAATTCCTCCAAAGTCCTTTGAGCCATGTAATACTTATGCCTATGGGCCTTGTAAGGGTTCCACCTCACACCATGAAAGGTGTATTATCAAAAATCAATAAAAATTTAAGGCCTTTTGGCCTTTGGATGGATAAAGTCTGATTTCATAATGTTTAGGATTTTGAATATTTTCAAATAATTGAATATTAAGAATATAATTCATAAGTCTCACCATTATTCTAGCTAGATTACTTTATAAATTCTTTTCATTAAAGTGTTTAGTGGGATAATTTTAATAGGTGGTCACATAGTTATATTGTATAAATTACATGTAGATGTAATGAGTTGATTAGATAATTATTTTATCTGAAGAATGAGGGTTACGTAAAGTTTCTTTCTGTAAGATATTTAAGATATTGTTTAAATTGTTTTATAATGTATCATGGTTTTATAATAAAGAAATTTCTATTTATCATTCATTCTTGTGTGATGTAATTTAATTTATATGAATAATTGAATAATAATACCCCTTCAATGTATGGATTTTATTTGTCCCTAATTATTGATCCTCGTGGAGTATAATGGGATGTGATGATATGTTACATTAATATTTAATAGATTTTTGTACTCTTTACATAGCATTGTGTATATAATATTAATAATATATTCATGAAGTAATACGTATAAACTAATTACCTACATTAACATGCCAAAGTATATGTAATAACCTCATTTTTAGTGGGTATTTCAGTGTAAGTTTTCACATGTTTTAAGTGATGTTCTTCATATTTTAATAGTTTATTCTTGGGTCTAAAATGCATTATAGATTTTTTTAATCTTATAAATAGTTTTAGAGACATTGTGGATCAAAACTACCAACACCTCACCTATGTTGCAAGAAATTTTGTACATGGTGATCTTCATTGTAAAACAAGATAGCGGACCCTAGAAAAAGTGAGTCTGCCTCTGGGTGCAGAGTGTTTCAATATCCTTGGTTTACCATATCCTTGGAGACCTCAAAATACCAATAATTATGGCCATAGTAATAGAAAACATGAATATTCTTAGGGACATAGCACATGGGATGATTGATTATCTTAGTTTGTCATGAACACCGTTTTTGTGGTGTTGGCCATGGTGGATGGAATTAAGACATCATACTAGAGTTTTGAATGGATGATTCTCCCTTGGGTATCTATCAACGATACATGTTTTTACTTTAAACCATGTTAGGGGTTAATGAGGGGATGATTATTGCCTTCTTCACTCAATTTCTCATCATTAAACTGCTCAATTCACCTCCCCTATCATAGATTGATTATTTTTAAGAGAATTATTAGCATAATGCTTATTGGTATTGTGACATTCATCTAGTACCTAATTTATTTATTTTTTATCAATCTTTCCAAAACATGGGTTAATCAAGGGGATCCTTCTATCTACAATTTATAGTGTTTCTGTTTGGTTCGATTTAGTAAAAAACACTGGTGAGTCCTTAATGTTATTTCAAATTTATTATATCCTTCTTTAAAAATTATGGAATAAGGATGTTATGGATTAGACAATGTTGCTTTATGAAGTCTATCATGTTGTGTTACCTATATTTGTTATAAAAATAGCCTTTCATGAGGATCTTTGATATTCTACTATGTCTTTGTGGTGATTCTCTTGGCCTCTCATCTTTAGTGAGTCTCCTACTCCCTAGCCTTAATGTTACTCTCTATAATATATATTCTTGAACTATAATGTACTTTAGAGATGGTTCTTAGTAAATTTGGTGTGATGTTTTTTTGTTGAGTACCTTCTTAGAAAACATTGATGTTAACATCTATGATCTTAAGTTAGGTAGTTACTTACAATATAGGGCCCTGTATATGACATTTTCATTATTTGATTGTTTATGATTGAAATCATTTATTTATATATGTTTTATGTTGGTGTGTGGTGTCCCTTGTAACCCATACATGATTTATGTTTTTATTATTTGTGTGTATCTTCTTCATAATTGTTCTTGATATACCTTATTGTTCCAATCTATAGTATGTATTTTTTTTGGTATTTCAAATCTTATTTAACATTTATTATGGAATCAGGAAGAAAAGATTGCCCATTTTTTGTTAGAGGACCCTTTGGAGGGGGGAATGATGTAATAAAGGTTATAGGCTATTGATCATTTTATGGTATGATTCAGATAAAAACATTTTAACAAATGTGGGAGTATACTATATAAAAGAGTTAATAATCATTTCGATATAATATAATATGGGGTATTTACATGTAGGGGTGATGTTCACCTCCAAATGCATCAAATATGTTTTCTAAGACATACTATCATCCATGTATTATGACCATCATCAGGGTGGAACCAGTGGTCTTCCTATTAACTAGCACTGTTGGGGGGGTGAATGTGGTATTCCTTAAAAGGGGATCTTAGAACATGAATGATATGTGTCGAGTGACAACTAAATATGAGACTTTTTAAACATATTTTCATGTGTAGATAATGAAATTGACATTCTTACTAGAATAATGTGGAAATAAGTGGGTTTGGGGCTCATGGAATCTTATTTATCTCATGATGACTTGGTCCAAATGTGGTTTATGCTTTCTTTTTCATTTACCTCATATCATTTCATAACTCCAAATTAATTTTTTTTTCATTTTCAAAAAACTGCTTTAAGGATAAGAAGGAATCCATACATTTCCAACAAAATTCTATGCCATATTCCACAAAATTAAAATTCAAATTAAATCATTCCAAAAACATCATCACCCATCTTAGTTCCTATGAATCTCGAGTCAAATTCCTACCTCGAGTCGTAAACCTATCACATCGAACATCCCATTATTTCACCACCCCATCATACCCACACCATCAAGACCTACCGAAATCACCATCAATGTTATCATCATCTTCACTGTTGTCTCATAGAGTACCACATTGTCATCATCACTCTCATTGACCCTGACCTAGTTTAATTATCGTCATCATAATTCAAACACTACATCAATCTGTCAGTGAATGTCATTGTTCATCGAGCTATCTTGAAACATAGAGACTTTCCGGCATCCCTCATCACTGAATCACATAAAGCTGTAGTGTGACACCATCATGAACAACATCGATGGCCACCAAAGACAACCAAATACATCACCAAAAGAGAAAACTGAAAAAATATAGTGACTAGAGAAATCCACTACCTATAGCACCTCATGGTAACTCTTATAACTTTCTAGACATATCCCAAAACTCCCTTTGAATCTAATGCACTCGACAGACCTAGAAGGGAGAAAGGGACCAGGGAGCCAGAGTAGGGAGGATTCGTAGAGAAGGGGAAAGGAAAAAAATAAGCTATCAAGTAATGAGAGATAAAAACACTAGGATTAAAACCCCAAGGGAAAGCAGAAATTAAAACTCATACCCAGAATAAATAGGATCGAAGAAGAGTGAATTGGGATTGAAATCCTAAAAATAAATAGAGACAAAAACCCTAATGAGAAACCCCAAATAGATTGAGAGATATCATGGAAAGAACACATTGAGATGCATAGTACCATGTAGCCCCTACTTCCACCACAATGGTACTAAAGCGATCTGAAAAATCAACACATCCACCAAGATGGGGTTTTGTGTGTCGGGCCAGATCAGAAGAGAAGGGATAGAAGAGGGGAAAATGGGACAACTCCATATAAAATGAGGAGGAAAATCTAATAATTGGAAGCCTGGAGAATCCATATAAAGAGAAAGGACCTAACATTTCTAAGTAGGTAGCTAAAAGACGAAGAAGCTGACAGAGGAGGATAGGTCCATTGCTATAGGGAGAATTTAAGTCCTTGGATGAAGTGAATGACACCAACAGATAAATATAGAGCTGAGAGTAGAGCCAGGAGAGTGAGGATCCATCACTATATCATTACATAAATTTTTTTATATTTATTATAATCTTGTGTTAAGGATTAATTGGTGTTTTCCTATTATTTTTATACTTACACCTTACAGGATCAAATTTATGTTCTTGAAGACTTATTAATCATGGATCTAGGGAAGGGAAAAGGCCAAATTATTGGGAGTTAGGAGAGAAAGCATGGTTTCTAGAGGTGGTACTGGGATAGACTTTTAAGGGATGTTGTAGTGTTTTTTTACATTACTATCTTTCTCGTACTCTTGTTCACCTTTCACTTTAGGGTCTCATAGTTATTATTTAGTATTTCCGATAATACCTATCATGAAACTTGTTATAACATTTAATTTTAATTTCAATTCTGTTATTATTTATCCATATCTGAATTGACACTAAGTGTATAGACTACCCATTGATGTCATTCAAGCCATTTCCACTAGTCATCAACCACTTTCTTTTGAGGAGGTGTCTATGAAGCCATGTAGAACTCTAGATATAATCGGAAATTTGAGGTTGGGGTGTTCAAAATGGTATCATAGGATATTCTCTTTTCTATTTTTTCTTGAAAATATTTTGGGGAAAGGTAGAAATGGATTAGGGTATGCAGGACTTGGGGAGGGGAGTTATATTAGTGCCTAGATATAACATTTATAGTGGTCATATAAGTTACCATTATTGGGACTGATTTTATAGTTATAGTTTTATGATTTCAAGAAGATATTAAGTATATAATTTTTATTTCTATTTAATGGTATTTGGATGCATTCATGAATCACTAGTAGGTGAATTAGATCACATATCATATATATTCTTTTTTCACATTGAATAATATTTCATTAATTAAATTCCTTTATTTTTATTAATTTTTTATTGATATATCTACATTCCCTATTATTGCGATATATCAATTTGGAATTAGTTAGTCATACTTAAGAATATATCTTTGTTTAGTATATATATGGTTATGAATAATGTGTACTCATAAAGAACCTAGCTTCATTTTTGGGTATATCTAGGAGGAATATACCTTTGGTTATGGGTAGCCTCTTAGGAGAAAATTTTTGTGATCTTATAGTCTGATTAGGATATATCATGAACTAATAGATTCAAACATATTAAAATTTCTTTTCAAATTTTAGAAATATCATCGTTGAGATGTTTAACAGGACCACTGATATTGGAATCCCTTGTTTCTATCATTATGGAGGATGTGTATGTGCCACATCTATTGCTACAGGAGGATTTACCTCATTATTCTCTTATACTAGCTCCGTGGATTTAGGATGCAGGGCAAGTTTAGCTAAGATTTTTTTAGATTGTTCTCGTTTAGGGAAAAATCATAGGAGTATGACAAATCATGCTAGGGGTTTCTATATCCATCATCCACCATCCTTTTAGGATAATATATGATCATGAGATATAGTGGACATGATAGAAATCATCAATATCATGTTTGACCTGTTTCGGACTCATGTGGATGTCCAAGTCATTCTAGCAACCTCCTTGTTCCAAGGATCTTCTGGGAGATGGTGGAATACCATGAATCATGTTGTACTATGAGAGGGTATTACTTGGTTGAAATTCTATAAGTTGTCCCTTGAGTAATATTTATCCTAATGTGATTAATATAAATTATGTCTGAGATTTTATTGAATTTCCATAGGTATCAATGTCTGTATCTATGTATTCATCTTTTTTCATAGAGTTGTTATTATTGGCCCCACGTTTTGATAGAAACAAATCCCAAAAGGCCTAGAAGTTCAAGAAAGGTCTTTTCCCTAATATTAAATTGTTGGTTAGGATCTTAAACATGATATCATACCTAAAGACTATTTTAAAGCCCTTGAAAATCAAGAAGTTTCTAGAGGATCTCATGGGAGTTGGCTTATTTCTAATCCATAGAGGACTAGTGACTGAGCTTCCACTCATTTATATGGTAACCTATTATGGTATTTGGAATAGTAAATCTGATTTAGAATAGCATGGTATTAGGAAGACATATCAAAAAAGGATTTCATCTATTTATTTTGGGTGAAGAGATTTTATCAGGTGATATAATTATAATTAGAGAGGGATTCTAATTTGTACTTGTAGGAATCCTGTTGTGGAGTGACATTGATGTGGCAAAACTATTCATCATTGATTTTTTTTCTTGAGGGATTCATGGAAGATTTCGGGCACATCAGGACATACTGGGGTGGAGGACCTTAGAAAATGATGCAGATTCCCTATAATTTGATGTCTCATGTGTAGGAGAAGAGTTATGAGGTATGGTGAGTTTTTCTATCATATTAGGATTTAGATAATGTTAGTGGGAGAACATCTATGGTTTGAGGTATGGTCTTGATCACATATATTTTCTCTACCATTTTTTGATACTAGTTTTTCTCATTACTTTATCTATTCTCAAGTCGTAGATATCCTATTCTTACCGATTACAATATCCTCAAAGATGATTTGTGTCAACACACCCTTAAAGACTAATGTAGACCATGTTTAGAGGTGTCCAAAATGTCCTATAGTTATCATTATTTATATAAATTTGTAGGATTTCATTATCCTATTGATTACCTATTTTGATGAGATATTTGGGGTGGATGGTCTTATGAACTATCATACACACATTGACTGCTATTGGAGATGGGTATCCATTACCGTGACTAAAGGGGAAAAGTTTCTAATGAATAATGAGTAGGATTTGGGAGCTGGTCTAGTGGGATCATATTTGTGTCAGATTAGATATATTAGGGAACAAGTTGAAATATTAAAACATTCTACAGGATTAGTGTTATCCCCCCCATCTGTTACATCAGTTCTTGATCTTTATCAAGATGTATTTCTTGATAAAATTTTAGTTCTACCGTCTAATAAATGGATTGAATTTGAAATTGAACTCGATCCATAGGTTAAACCTATATCAATTCACCCTTATCATATGGTGACATTAAATTTAAAGGAACTCAAATTTTATCTTGTTGACATGGAGTAGACGAGACTTATCTACTAAATCCCCTCTCATTGGGGTGCTACAATTTTTTTTCACTAAAAAGGAGGATGTTACACTTTGTATTTTTGTGGATTACAAAAAGTTGAACCAAGTGATATTGATGAACTTGTAACCTTTAACTTGGATCGATGATCTCTTGGATCATTTTTTAGGTTCTCATCAGTTTCCCAATATCTTCTGACATTCAGGATACCTTCAGCAATAGACCGGGGAGGAATATGTACCAAATATGGAATTCAGGAGTAGGTATATTTTATACAAGATCATGGGGTTAATATTTGGTTTTATGAATTCTCTAGTGATTTTCATGGTCCTTAGGAATGAGATCATTCACTCATATATTAACTCATTCATCACAGTGTCCATTCATGATATTATCATCTATTCACAAACTGATAAGTAGCATGTTAGAATTATTGAGTTAGTATTGAGTACTCATAGAGAACATCATATTTATTCTAAAATGTCTAAGTGTAACTATTATATTTAGGAGGTGTCTTTTCTAAGGTATATAGTGTCATATGATAGATTTGTTTTATACTCAAAGAAGATGTAGGTAGTAATTTCATGGGCTCCTCCTTGGAATATATTTGAGATATATAGTTTTCCTAGATTAGTAGGTTATTACTAGAATTTCATATAATATTTACTACATTTTGTAGCCCTGTGAAATCATTGATAAATAAAGGGGTAATGTTTTATTGGTTACATCAGTGTGAGTATGTGTTTCTTATGTTTAATAGGAGGTGGGTGACAACTCTAGTGCTGACATTTCCAAAACCTAGGATGGGATATGTGATCTTTGTTAGGCCCCTAGAGTTGGATTTGGAGTTTTGTTGATACACGAAGATCGAGAAGAAGCTTATGGGTCTCACTAAATATAACCATAGTAGTGGGATTATCCTACACATGACCTAGATCTGGAAGTTATGGTATACACTTTGAAGTAATGGAAACGCAATATCTCTAGATATATGTTTATTTTAAACATGGAACAGAAGGGACTCTACTATATCTTCTCACAGTGTGACCAAAATTTTTTATGTAGAGGTGTAGGTTGGAGTATCTGTAGATGTTCAACTTCAACATGGATTATGTAATAGGTAAGTGTAACTTTATTATTTATGCTCTTAGTATGATGACACTGGATTCCCATGATATTAGAGAGAAACCCTTGACGAAAGAGTACAATTTGACATGTTTGATAGATGATTAGTGGAAAAATGTAACTACGGAATGAGGGCTGGGGGCATGTGTACCTTGGGTTGTCATGTCAACCTTAGTGAACTGGGTGAAGGCCAGAAAAGAGTTGTATTTTGACTTTGTAGTGATGCGAGAGTGGTTGGAAAGAGATGATCTAGTACCTAGTTAGTCATTGGATAGTGAAAACTTACTTTATGACCCTGTGAGGGTTATTGTTCCTACTCCGATCAGGGAATTTCTTTTAAGTGGATCCCATGAATCATGGATGATAGTGAATCCTTGGTCATTGAAGTTGTACCATGACATAAGATGGTAGTTTTGGTTTTAGGTATAAAGATGTATAACACTGGTTTTGTTTCAAGATATCTTAGCTTCCAAAGAAGAAACGTTGAGAATCAACGTCCCTGTGCTTTTCTCTAGCCACATCCAATTCCCATGTGTAAATGGGATGATTTCATGATGTATTTTTTGATATAGTTACGAAGGGACTCATTTAATCATGATTTTGTATGGGTGATAGTGGATCATTTGAAAATGGTTTCCCATTCGTTATTGATATGGGAGATTATTTCTATGGATAAGTCGGGAAAGAAGTATTTCAAGGATATTGTATACCTTTATGGATTTACCTTTATAATTTTATTTCATAGAGACTTGTGTTTTATATCAAAATTTTTGTAGGGCCTGCAGAAGGATCTAGGAACATATCTAAGGTTAAACCTAACATATCACCCATAGACAGATGGATAGTATAAGAGGATGATCCAGATTCATGAGGATATTCTTTGATCATTAATTCTACACTTTTTAGGATCACAAGATGAGGATATATACATCATAGAGTTTTTTTATAATTATACTTACCATGATTCTATCTAGATGGAACCCTATGGGTCTTTCTATATCTAACCTTTTCTCTTACTATTACACTAGAATGAGGCTGTTGAAGAAACTATTGTGAGATTTCCCATAGTGTAGGGGACTTCATATAGAGTTTAGTTCATCTTGAAGTGTTTTTTCATGGCCCGGATCAGATAAATTTCATATTTCATCTATAGGAGGAGACCATTAGAGATCATTTTTGGTGACCGAGTTTCCTTGTGGGTGACTCCTTGGTTGGAAAATTGATGAAATTTAAGCTATTATAGAGAATATTTAGACAAATTGAGATCATAGAGTGTGTAGGGATAATGGATTGTTGTTTGGTTCTTAATCCGTGTAACCAAGGTATGAATTATGCATTCCATGTTTCTCAACATCATATGTATATTCTTGATCATTTGAATGTCATAGACTGTGAGGAAATCAAGTTTGGGTAGAAATCATCATATAAAGAATAGTTGATCTGTATAATTAACTAAAGAAATTAGTTTCCATGGGGTAAGATGGTTCCACTTGTTCAGATCTTATAGAGGAATGGATGGTTTTTAGGGGAGGCTTGGGAGTGGGAGTTTTATGTTCATAAAAAATGGCTTGATTTTTTCAATATTGAATCTGGAGATACTTCTCTAGTATGATAAGTCCTTATAGAGGGAGAATTGTAACACCCTTATTTTCATTGGGTTTGTTAATGTATGTTTTCGCATGTTTTAAGTGATAATTTCGAACCTCATAATGGGTGATTTTTGGGTTTAGAATGTGTGAGAAATTTTGGAAAGCATAAAAATGGTTTTTGAGCCATTATGGTTCAAAAATACCAACATCATCCCTATGGTGAAATTTTTTTTAATTCTGGGGAATTTTATTGTAAAATGAGAAAGCATAAAACTTATCAACAGGGGTGTGGTCATGGATATATAATGCCGCAAGTCCCTTGATGGATTATGAATTAGGTGACCTAACCATGCCCATGGTGGAGTCCATGGTTATAGTCTTAGGTATAATCCATAAGGGATAGCCATTTTTTTTCAATGTGTCATGAGCACCACGATCATGGTGTAGGCCATGGTGAACGGAGTGGTGACATAATGTTGTAGTTCTAAATGGTAAAAATATCTAATTATTCATTATATCTATATCAAAGAGTTTTGTTTTGACTCAAAACTATGATCAATATTAATTAGGTGATCATTAATTCCATCATTACTTGTTTAATCTTTATTAAAATTCTTAATTCTCATCCTCTCTAGAAGAATGGTAATTTTGGGGACCATTCTTGATTGAAGGTTTATTAGTTCTATAACCTTCATCTAAAATATAATTTTTTCCTTGTTTGGATCAATCTTTCTTCTCCTTAGGTTTACCTAAGGGCTCCTTTCATATTCTATTGTTGGTGCTTCTGTTTTGGGGTGATTCAATATAGATCCCTTGTGAGTCTTTCTTATTCTATGTGATTTCTTCCATCCCTCTTTAATGATCATGGAATGATCCTATTATGGTTTAGAATATGGTGAATTTATTGTCCAATGAGGTGTTCTCCTAGATCTATTGTATCAACAACCATTCATGGGGATCATTGGAATTATAGTATATATTGGTGGTGATTTTCTTGATGACTCTTTTTAGTGAGTCTCTTGTACTCTATCCTTGATGTTTCTCTATAGTATCTATGTTCTTGAACACTCATTGGAATTTAGAGATAGTTATTCAAACCTTGGGTGTGAGCATATTCTAGGTGAATACCTTCTTGTAAAACCTTAACATTGTTATCAATAAAATTGATTTAGGATGTTTCTTACCATATAGAGCCTTTTATATGATGTTTTAATTATTTTACCATTTATATTTGAATCACACACTTGATATGTGTTGAATATGGTTGTGTGGGTGTCCCTTGTGACCCATCAATGGTATGTGTATTTATGATTTGTGTGTAGCCTCTATAGAAATGTTCCTGATATTTATAACTATTTCTTTCTATGATATGTGATGTATGTGGTATTTCATAGATTGTGGTGTAGCTTCGTAGACCCGATTCACTCAAAAGTAACTGAACCCAGTTGGCCACATCACCTCAAGCGCACCACCCCCTACACCAATGGTTACCTACAACGTGGGTCTATGATAGTGTGATGGAAAGACTATACCCTCCATATTATAGTATTACATCAGTGTAATAAATGAATAAGTAGAAAAATCGTAATAATGACTAACAGAGTAATGAAGGTAAATCCTCTAGACCATAATATACAAACAAAAGCAATAGTCATATTCAAATATACAATGATGATAATTTCATGGATCTATACAAAAATCAGGCTTACATATAATCAAATATATCAAAATATCCACAAAAATATCAAAAAGGTTATCTCTAATAGCATCACAATCCAAGGTTTAGTTTAATGCTCTCATGATCCCATGCTGTGATTAATCAAGAATCGATGACCGGGTGCTTTCCAGTGTCCCTACCTACATTAATGATGTCTATTAAGGGAAGAAACGACATCCCAAATAGGGTGTGAGATAAACCCAATAAGCCAACACCAATGGCATCTATAAAAAATCCAGCATGTGTGTAGAAACTACAACCATGTGTCAGTATAATAGATGAAGCAGTAAAATGAAAGACAAATATAATCAATCCCATGAGTAGATGGTAAGACTAAGAGCATGATATAACTAGTAAGTATCATCATATATTTTTGATATATTCATTTAATCACTAGCATTAATATTTTCTACATATATAAAGAGTGTCAAACCTGTATTTTCTAAGACCCAATGAAAAGAACGAGGAATCCTCCCCGAGACCAAGTAACTCATCCATAGTGATATCGGGATAGTGTTGACCCACATGGTCCAGAAACCTAGGGCCCATTTCAGAGGCATACTAATATCTAAAGATATATATATATATATATGGTTTATATGTTCCATACCTCAATCCCTATTCTTTTTTCTATATCAATAATAAAGTCAGTTCCATATCGATAATCAAGTTGGTTTCATAGAGAATTACCCATCAATTGTGCCATATCATGATGTACAATATCAATAAATTAATATGAAAGGTCAATATGCAATGTTAGTTTCCATGTCTAATTCTAACCAAAAATAAAAAATGTACATTCCTAACTATAATTCATCTCATTAAAATATCATTATTTAAACCATTCATATAATCACTTGTTCGCATTTGATGTTATTCTCAAGAGTTAATCAACCCCAATTTAATTAACAATTGGATTCCACTAATACATAAAAATCTCATAGACACCCAAGGGGGAAGTTTTAGTTTAGGGGTAGATAAAATAACCCAACATATAGGTGGTTCAAGTTGAGTTTGACAATCTCCAAAAAAGTAAAGGGGCTATAAGGTCATTATACTAAAGTTCATTAATTAATTTAAAAAATTACTCAAATTAGGGGAAACATCTAGTAGGTCCAGCATATATAGTAATGGAAAATAATTATTAAATGACATTTATGTCATGACCCGTCCCCAGGGCCCATTCCGTGACTACCCCAAGCCCGCCTTCCATAGGCCAAGGGCTGGCGACTAGCACCAAAGGCATAAATTCCGATAACTGGGAAGGCATTTCCTTTATAAAAGTAAACAAACACACAGAGTACAAGCGGAAGTAATACACTAAGAACAAAATAAAGTGCTGAAAAGTAAGTGGGCCAGAATAAAAACCCAATCGAAAGTACAACTACAACTGAACAAAAGTACAATAGAAAAATACAACAGTTGGACGAAAGGAAGCAGCTCCTGGGTCGTCCTCCTCGGATCCTACCTGAATGGTAGGTACAGATAGCGCAGCTCCTGGATCGTCCACCACGGATCCTACCTGAAGGGTAGGTACAGATAGCCTCCGCAATGTTCTTTCCTATCAACCTCCTTCAATTATCGTCCCACCGTGAAGTCCACCTTCTAATACTGACTCGTCGTCAGGTCCACCTCCGGGTATCGTCTATTCTTCGAACACTCGGCCTCCGTCAGCACTGCCTGTCGTCTGCAACCAACAAAACGAGGTGCGGGCAGAGCCCGTGCAATGGTGCGTATAATGATACTCAATAGGGACCCCGAGACCCTCAAGGTCTCACTAAAACCAACAAGGATAACCACAAAGAAGATCCCAAAATATAACCTCTACTTAGGTATATGCCCATACATATACCTAAGTTATCAAGTAACCCATCTCAATTAGGAGGAAACGCAAAGATTATGAAATCAACGGATAACCACTACACAGTTATATGCCCATTCATATACCTAAGTTATCAATTGACCCATCTCAATCATGAGGTAAACTCAAAGGTCATAGACTCAGCTCACACCAGGATTTTCATTATCAAAACCTTAAATACGGAAGAGCCCTGTCTCCGGAGTGTACAGTGATCTTGTCACGACTCTGAGGCACTACTCACAAACCTAAGACTGCTTAGGTACTCCTCCTTTCGAGTACCGTAGGTCAGCCACCCAAACATAGTAGTGCTTCCCTCCAGGGTCTGCCACCCAAACACAGTAGTGCATCCCCCCTAATAGCATGTAGAGGTACTCTCCGGACGAGTATCGCGGGTCTGCACCAAAACTCAGTAGTGTTATGTCCTCCATGGGTCTGCACCCAAACCAACTAGTGCTCCGTCCACTGGGCTAGTCGACTCACTCCATGTCGAGTCGGTCAAGCAGTCGTCAGGTCTCAGCTGGTTACCCGGTCTCTGTACTCCGTACGCTCGTCTCTGGGAGGGTTCGCTCCACGAGCTACTGGTTGATAATCCATGTATCACAAAGTCCCACGAAGAAGTATCTCAAAGGATCGCCTCGTCATAGGGGTCTCAACGCAACAGGCGACACATCAATCAGACGCACGGTCTGTGAGTTATTAGTATTTTTGTCCTAGGGGCCCGGTTGGTTTCGTGTGCGAACCAACCCAGCCGTATCTCAGCTATACCCCAAACTCTCATAGGGTATGCTAATAGGGACCGTTTCTCAACGTGATCACCAACGCCGCTGACGGTTCGTCAAATGGACATCCTATCTGAATGTTATCAGCTTTTCCATTCTAGGGGCCTGGTTGGATTTCGGGTTCAATCCAACCTATCCACTATACAACTGCGTCCAAACCATAGGCGAAGTATGCCAAAAGTTCCGTCTCATCAAAAGGAATCCAACAAAGCCGACGTCACTTCAATCGGACGTCCGGAGCTCAAGTTATAAGTGTTTCCACTCCGAGGGCCTGGTTGGTTTCGGGTTCAAACCAACCCGACCATACATCAAATGAAAACGGTTAACCAAACCGGTCACACCATTGTGATCCATACGGAAAAATACACAAGATGGACTACCCATTGGTCCAAAACGGATAGCCGGTGAAAAAGTTGCATTTCACCGCAACACGCGCGAACCAGGCCTCGTGGGGCCCACGCCTCGACTTCGACATAAATATCCAAAATTGGTCTTGAAACATCCATCTTAATTTCAGGGTCGTAACCTTGCAGACGGTTCGACATTCCGACACCGTATGAGAAAGATATGTCTGATACAGGATCCCGTAATAATAATATAATTATTATTCAGTGTTTCATGACCCCGAGCCATGATCCGTAATTTAGTATTCAACATTAGACTTGGATCGACCGTATTGATGTCAGGATTACATCTCCACTGACGGCAAGCCAATAGGATGTCGCACGCATGAGTTATGGCGGGTCGAAGATTTAATAATAATATTAAATCTATTATTTTCCGAGTGCTTTGGGTACCCGATCCAAAAACCCAAAAAAGATATCCAATATTGGACTCATAAATTTTGTCTTGGAGTCAGGGTCACACTGCCACTGACGGTTCGTGAAACCGAGGTCGCACGAGGAAGATACTGTCAAAATACAGTTTTCCCAATGAAAATAATAATAACATTATTATATTATTATTATTTTTAATTTAATTTAATTCCATAAATTATCCAATCCAATATCCACGCACCCACAATCCACATGCGCCTCACTAATAGGCGCCAACCTTGATTTTATATTTTTTATTATTATCTCTATCTCATTTTATTATTATTATTTCTATCTCCTTATCATTTCTCTCTCCAATTAACTCCTCCCTTCACGAGTCTGTTCTCCAATTTTGCGCCCAAACTCCAGCCTTCATCCGCACGGCCAGAACCGCCACCGCCTTCGCTTGCCTACCGCACAGTCGCACCGCCCCCGGCTACCCACGCTGGCGCGCCTCAAACCAGTCTTGTCGCCTGGCCCCCCGTCCGCACGTCGTGCCACCTTCCGTTACCACGCACCTGACCCCATACCGCCGCACATCACGAACTAGTTGGTGGAGGGTCCGGACTTGTTCGTAGTGTGTACCCACCATGTTAGTCGTTCGAATAAACACCCAACAGAATATTATTCCATGCATGAGGGAAAGAATCACGTAAACTTAAATAAACAAAAACCCCCTACATCGAAATTGACGTCACACGTCGTCGAGTCGTGGAAGTCGAATGTCGCGGTAGAATGGTGTCTATTCTGTCGTTGTTGAAGGAGGATTCGTTGTTGTAGATGATGCTCCTCAAAAACGGTGTCTTCTCCCTTGACGCGGAGGAATAAGAAGAGTTGACAGCGTGAAGCATTCTTCACCGGGAGAAGATGTTCCTCATTGGATGGTCGGTGTTCTTAGTTTTAAGAGATGAACACCCTTCTCAATTTCTCTAGAGCGTCCCCCAAAATCCCAACACAACAAGTGCCAAAATAATATATTGGCCAAGATATTATTTTATTCACCCAAGTTATTCAAAATTCAAACAACTTAATTAATTAATTAAATAGCTAGTATTCATTGATTAACATGTGTTGGCAACATTAAAGTGGAAGAGAGAGGGAGAGGAAGATTTTCCACAATTAATTACAAGGGGAGTTAAAGAGGGGTTTCAAGGTGTTGAGGGAATGTGAAAAGGTGGGGGCTCATGTGGGCTCCACCAACCTTAGATATTTTTCCATGGGAAGTTAGGTGGGGTGTGAGCCCCACCTCCAACATAATTTTAGAGGAAAAACATCCACTTAAATAAAATTGTTTCACAACAATTATATTTAATTCTTATTGAATCCCCAATTTTTAACTACCACATACCTCAAAACGCAAATGCGGTAAAGGTCCCCTTAAGTGAATACTGGCGCCACGAGTTCATCGGTGCCCTCAGATTTCAATTCCGAGCACCGGTTTAAAATATTGAACAACCCGCTCGTTCGTTCACTGAACGTACCTGAGCTAAACATCAGAAATTGATTTCGGGCAAACCGGGCCTCGGAATCAGGTGTCATTAGAAACTGCGTTCTTGTAAAATCTCAAATAAATTATGAAAAAAATTTCCTTGAAATTTCCGGGTCTTTACATTACTCCCACCTCAGGTCTTTACATCCCCATAAATCTTTAACACAAACTAGGGATACAAAAGCGGTACTGAGCACGCATCTGAGCCTCTCGCTCCCATGTGCTTACCAGGAGGTTCCCGTACTGCCAAAGAAAGCAGACCCGAGGAATGGACCATCCTCGTAGGATCTACTCCTGTCGTTCCTCGATCTCCACTGAAACCTCCATGAGAGTCACCCCATCGCCCAAGTCCAGCTCCCCATGGTCGATGATATGTGTTGGGTCAAGCACGTATCTCCTCAGTTGAGATACGTGGAAGTCGTCGTGCACCTGGTGCAACTGAGGCGGATGGGTCAAGAGGTAAACCACCTCGCCTACCATGCTGAGGACCTAGAAAGGTCCGTCGAACCTCGGAGAAAACTTGTCGCCTCGGCCACATCTCCATAAACCTCGTCGAGGTGAGACCCGTATAAGAACGTGATCGTCATCCTTGAACTCTAGAGGTCTCTAATTCCTGCTAGAACTGAAACTCAAAATGACTGCTGCCACGAGGGTAAGGTTGACCGACTCAAGAGTGATCGGTCGCACCCTCTTATGCATGATTCCATCCTGTGCTGCCTGAGTTTTCCTTTTTTCCGACCAAAGAAAATCATATCCCAACATTGTAGATAAACCACAACCTTTTTGCCTAATACAGTCAATCTGAGCATGAACTGTGAATACAATCCATACAGAGACCAAAATTGTAAGGCCTCGACGCTGCCACCAAGATATTCCAACCGTAACTCTCACCTCGTGGGTCAGACCACACTTTCGGCATACGTGTGATTATCGAGTATCCTCCCAAGGTATCTCCAGATGTTAGGGTCAAGTCAACAGCTTAACCAGAAACTCTAGGTCTGGGACAAGATTCGTGGAAGGAAGGAATGATTCGTATCAAAGTGTGTGGTTACGGAAGCTAATAATGGACACAGACTGTCCCTTGAATCATTCTTAGAGCCATTGGGTCACACTCTTTAACCGTATACAGCTACTCTCTTCCCCTGCCCTCCATCTCCCTGAGCTTGGTGGGGAATACAATGGCAGGTGATTGTAACATGTCAAAAAGTACACCACCCCATGCTTCTCTCCTAGCTCTGCTTCCTCGTCTGCTGCTCTGAAGATTCATATGTCCTTAACATTTCCTCTTTTTGAAACATTCGCACGCCGATGTCTCTGAGACTAGCACCAGTTCGCTGTGTTCGATCTTCTAACATTCTCTAGCTTTATTCGTTCATCCAAAGAACATTCAACAACAAGGTTCTCTCTAGCACCCTAACGTGAGTAGGAATGCATAGAGGAAAAAGTGATTACTCGTATATCCCATAAACACACATTTCTCTGAGCTTCGAGCTCTAAAGAACTAATCATATTTTAGTCATCAAGTACCAAGAATGATTGGTACGCCCTGATGAATTCTCAGGTACCGACATGTCGTCCTGCCTAAGCTGTATAAGCTCTAGAAAACTCTCAGCCACTTCCTCATGCCAGTCCTTAGCCGCCTGTGAGTCAGGCTCACCTCGGAACTTGAGGGTATCTGATGTTGGAACACGTTTAAGGCAGTAAGCCTACATGTTCCACCTACTAGTACCGCCGGTTGTAACTATATACCAACAGGTAGTGATGTATAGCTGACACACTACCCGAAGGCACTACCTCAGGCATCGGTCCACATACTGAAGCCTCATCGCTATGCGGACCATCCTCATGGTCACTCACTGGAAAACACTAGAATCTGAGTCCACCATCCACTCTACTGATGTCTCAGCTAGGCGGAAAACTCTAGCAATCGCCTCCAGCCAGTCCTCTGCTATCTGGGAATCGCCTCGTAACCTCAGAGGCTGCTGCTGCTAGAACTCGTGCAACGTGCTCTTCCAGCGTGCACAGTTTTCTAGTAAGGCAGGAGGCATCTTCTTCCCAACAAGTGGTGGTTCTACTGGTACACCACCTGAGGGTGCCAACATAGTAAAAAGGGCCCCGCACCGGAGCCTCTCCGCTCGGTGGGCCGTCATCGAGTACTCTCTCGGAAACTCTAACTGGCTGTCTGCGTGGAGACATCCTGAATAGATGCGACACGGTCAATGATTTATACCTGGTGAGCTGACCTGGTTTAAGCTGACTTTAAAAATTTGGAAACACGCATGCAATCATTGTTTTCATGCACAAAGTCGGAAATCAGAAGTCAAGGTCCTGGTGTATGGATACATCGGCCTCCGCACCAACACTGGACTCCTGGAACTGAAGAACACACTCGGTACCCTTAACACTATTGCTTCACATAGAAAAAGATCAGAGTCCTTAGTTCTGTGGTAGAACCGAACTCCTATGATACCAATTTGTCACGAACCATCCTCGGGGCCCGTGTCCTGACTACCCCAAACCCAGCTTCCAAAGGCCAGGGGCTGGAGAATAGAACCAAAGGCGTAAATCCTGATAACTGGGAAGGCATTGCCTTTATAAAAGTAAACAAACACACAGAGTACAAGTGGAAGTAATACAGTAAGAACAAAAGAAAGTGCTGAAAAGTAAGTGGGCAAGAATACAATCCCAATTGAATGTACAGCTACAACTGAACAAAAGTACAATAGAAAAAGACAACAGTTGGAAGAAAGGAAGCAGCTCCTGGGTCGTCCTCCTCGGATCCTACCTAAAGGGTAGGTATAGATAGCGCAGCTCCTGGATCATCCACCATGGATCCTACCTGAAGGGTAGGTACATATAGATTCCAAAACGATCTTGCCCATCAACCTCCTCTGAGTATCGTCTCACTGTGAAGTCCACCTCCGGATACTGACTCGTCGTGAGGTCCACCTCCAGGTATCATCCAGTCTACGAACACTCGGCCTCTGTCATCACTGCCGGTCGTATGCAACCAACACAACGAGGTGCAGGCATTGCCCGTGCAGGGGTGAGTATAACGATACTCAATAGGGACCCCGAGACCCTCAAGTTATCACTAAAACCAACAAGGATAAACACAATGAAGATCTCAAAAGATAACCTCTACTTAGGTATATGCCCATACATATACCTATGTTGTCAAGTAACCCATCTCAATCATGAGGAAACAAAAATATTATGAAATCAACGGATAACCACTACCCAGTTATATGCTCATACATATACCTAAGTTATCAAGTGACATATCTCAATCATGAGGTAAACTCAAAGGTCATAGACTCAGCTCAAACCAGGATTTTCATTATCAAAACCGTAACTGCTGAGGAGCCCCATCTCTGGAGTGTACAGTGATCCTGTCATGACTCCGAGGTACTGCTCACTAACCTAAGACTGCTGAGGTACTCCTCCTGTCGAGTACCGCAGGTCAGCTACCCTAACACAGTAGTGCTTCCTGCCGGGGTCTGCCACCCAAACACAGTAGTGCATCCCCCCTAAATGCCTGTAGAGGTACTCTCCGGACGAGTACCGCGGTTCTGCACCTAAACTCTGTAGTGCTCCATCCGCCAAGGGTCTTCACCCAATCAAAGTAGTGCTCCATCCACTGGGCTAGTCGACTCACTCCAAGTCGATTCGGTCAAGCAGTCGTCAGGTCTCAGTCAGTTAGACGGTCTCCGTACTTCATACGCTCATCTCCGGGATGGTCCGCTCCATGAGCTACTGGTCAATACTCCAAGTATCAAAAAGTCCCATGAAGAAGTATCTCAAAGGAACGACTCGTCATAGAGGTCTCAATGCAATAGACGACGCGTCAATCGGACGCCCGGTCTGTGAGATATTAGCATTTTCATCCCAGGGGCCCGGTTGGTTTCGTGTGCGAACCAACCCAGCCGTATCTCAACTGTACCCTGAACTCTCATAGGGTATTCTCATAGGGACCATTTCTCAATGTGATCACCAACGCCGCTGACGATTCGTCAAACAGACGTCTGGTCTGAAAGTTATCATCTTTTCCGTTCCAGGGGCCCGGTTGGATTTCGGGTTCAATCCAACACGGCCACTATCCAACTGCATCCAGACCTCAGGTGAATTATGTCGAAAGTTCCGTCTCATCAAGAGGAATCCAACAAAGTCAACGGCACATCAATCGGATGTCCGGAGCTCATGTTATAAGTGTTTCTGCTCCGAGGGCCTGGTTGGTTTCGGGTTCAAACCAACCCGGCAATACCTCAAATGACACCGGTTGACCAAACCGGTCACACCATTGCGATCCATATGGAAAAACACACGAGATGGACTACCCTTTGGTCCAAAACGGATAGCTGGTGAAAAAGATTCATTTCACCGCAACACGCACGAACCGGGACTCATGGGCCCCACACCTCGACCTCGACTTAAATATCCAAAATTGGTATTGAAACATCCGTCTTAATTCCAGGGTCGCAACCTTGAAGATGGTTCGACATTCCGACACCGTATGAGAGAGATATGTCCGATACAAGATCCCGTAATAATAATATAATTATTATTCAGTGTTTCGTGGGCCTGAGCCATGAACCAGAATTTAGTTTTCAACATTAGACTTGAATCGACCTTATTGATGTCAGGATTACATCTCCACTGATGGAAAGCCAATCGGACGTCGCACGCATGAGTTATGGCGGGTCGAAGATTTAATAATATTATTAAATCTATTATTTTCCGAGCGCTTTGGGTACTCGATCCAAAAACCCGAAAACGATATCCAATATTGGACTCATAAATTCTGTCTTGGAGTCAGGGTCACACTACTGCTGATGGTTCGTGAAACCGAGGTCGCACGAGGAAGATACAGTCAAAATACAATTTTCCCAATGAAAATAAAAATAACATTATTATATTATTATTATTATTAATTTAATTTTATTCCTTAAATTATCCCATCCAATATCCACACACCCACAATCCCCATGCGCCTCAATATTAGGTTCCACCCTTGCTTTTATAATTTTTATTATTATCTCTATCTCATTTTTTTATTATTATTTCTATCTCCTTATCATTTATCTCTCCAATTAACTCCTCCCTTCACGATTATGTTCTCCAATTTAGCGCCCCAACTACAGCCTCCATCCGCACGGCCAGAACCGCCACCGCCTTCGCCTGCCCGCCGCGCCGCCGCACCACCCCCGGATACCCATGTCGGCGTGCCTCAAACTAGCCGCATCGCCTGGCCCCCCGTCCGCACGTCACACCACCTTCTGTTACCACGCACCCGACCCCATACCACCCCACATCAAGAACTAGTTGGCGGTGGGTCCGGACTTGTTCGTATTCCGTACCCACCGCGTTAGTAGTTCGAATAAACACCCAACAGAATATTCTTCCATGCTCGAGGGAAAGAATCATGTAAACTTAATTAAAAAAAACCCCCTACCTCGAAACTGACGTCGCACGTCGTCGAGTCGCGGATGTCGAAGGTCTCGGTAGAATGGTGTTGATTCCGTCATTGTCGAAGGAGGAGTCGTTGTTGTAGGCGATGCTCCTCACTAAAGATGTATTCTACCTTGACGTGGAGGAAGAAGAAGAGTTGAAGGCGTGAAGCATTCTTCGCTGGGAGAATATGTTCCTCATTGGATGGTCGGTGTTCTTAGTTTTAAGAGACGAACACCCTTCTCAATTTCACTAGAGAGTCCCCCAAAATCCCAACACAACAAGTGCCAAAATATTATAACGGCCAAGCTATTATTTTATTCACCCAAGTTATTCAAAATTCAAACAACTTAATTAAATAAATAAATAGTTAGAATTCATTGATTAACATGTGTTGGAAACATTAAAGTGGAAGAGAGAGGGAGAAGAAGAGTTTCCACAATTAATTACAAGGGGAGTTGAATAGGGGTTTCAAGGTGATGAGGGAATGTGAAAAGTTGGGGGCTCGTGTGGGCTCCACCAGCCTTAGATATTTTTCCATGGGAAGCTAGGTGGGGTGAGAGCCCCACCTCCAACTTCCTTTTAGAGGGAAAAACTTCCACTTAAATAAAATTGTTTCACCACAATTATATTTAATTCTTATTGAATCACCAATTTTTAACTACAACATACGTCAAAATGCAACTGCGGTAAAGGTCCCCTTAAGAGAATATCGACGTCGCGAGTTCATCGGTGCCCTCATATTTCAATTCCAAGCACCAGTTTAAAAGATAGAAAAACCCGCTCGTTCGTTCACTGAACGTACCCGAGCTAAACTTCGGAAATTGATTCCGGGCACACTGGGCTTCGGAATCGGGTGCCGTCAAAAACTGTGTTCTTGTAAAATCCCAATGAAATTAAGAAAAACATTTACTTGAAATTTCAGGGTCTTTATAATTTATTTTAGGAAAAATGTATAGACCAACTACCTTAATGTGTTAGAAGACACATCATCTGGTATCAACTTCTGAATTGGGATAGAATATAAAAAATCAACTAAAAGGTGAATACCCTGAAAATTGCGCATATTACCTTTCACATAAATATCCTTGAAGGTTGAGAGATAAACCATGATTGGAAGGAAACTGATCAATGTTATTAACAAAGTATGACCAACTTGACATATAACACTTGATTCAGACACTATTTGAAGAGGAGGGATCAATTCCTAGTTGAGAAGCTTGAGAGATCTCTAACAGGGATGGGGTGTTATGACTTGTGGAAAAAAAAATTATGGGAGAATTATAAATAATGGAGATAAAATGATAATTTCACCCTACTTTAATGGGGTTCGCAAGGTTTGTATTCATGGTTGTCCAAACTCTATGCCAAATGTGTGATTGTCAATATCTATGGGCACCCTGTCACATGGGTTATGCACACACTTATAATAACCATGAAAAGCCCATGAAAAACTTCTCTATAAAAGTTTATGTATAATTTTCATTACTTTAAGACCAGGGATATAAGGTTAAAAAAAATTTGTGGCCCTCTATAGTGCAATGGAGCACCTTTCATAGTTTAAAGAAACCATGCAGACTGGGATTCATGGTGTGAACTAATCATGCATCCCACCTATTTCCTCAAACATTTAGGTCTTTAGATCCAAACAAGCTTTGTATACTCTTGAATTGTTTCTTAAGACACTAATAATTAATATCACTAAAATATAGAATAATTAATATTTAATTAAAATGTGTTTTACCTTAGAGAAATAACTAGGTGGTTACATGTGGAACCTTGGTTCATGTATCAGGATGAATAGGTTACTCAGTTTCGGTTAGATGAACCCTTGGAGGGGGCATGATGATGTGAAAAAAGATAATTATTATGTCACATTTGATGGTATTATTTAAATCACATACATATTAGTTGGTGAGGTACTACACCAAGCAGGGTAGTTGAGTATCATTCAGCTATAAGATGATATTGGATAATTACATGCATGGATGACATTCACATCCAAATATGTCAAACATGTCAGGTGGGACTTACCATCATCGAAGAATTATGACCACCATTATGGTGTGGCATGTAGAGTTCTTTTTAATAGCCACCATTTGGGTGTGGCATTTGGTGTTCTTTAAAGGTGGAACTTGTAACAGGAATGATAGGCATAGGGTTCCAATTGACACTGAGACTTGTGGTTTGTCTTGAAAGGTGTTGTGACTGACATTGGAATCCTTACTAGTATCATGTTAAATCGCTTAAGGTCATGGTTTTTAGTGGATTTTTTAGAATATGATGGCTCGATGTATGTGTGGATAAATTTTACTTGTTCATTTAAATCATGTCATGGGATACACTATTATATATTGATTATATACTTTTATAATGGACACATTTGTGGGGTCTTACTAGGTTTATACGCTCACCCAACAAAAGAATCTTGAAGTGTGTGAAAAATTCATGATTAGGGACCCAGGTAAGGAAACATGCTCAATGATAGGGATCTAGAAGTTAGATCATTGTATTTAGAGGTGTTACTAGAATAGACCTCGGAGGGGTTTCATAGTTTTTTTACTTTAACTTTTTTCTCATACACTTTTTGACCTACCAAATTGGTGGCTCATGGTTGTTATTCTACATTTTTAAAAATCTACATGCCATTTGTTATAATATTTTTTTTAATTTCCACTATGTTATTATTTATGCTATTCTAAATTGAAACATAGGGTATAGTATCCACATTGATAGTATTTGGACCCTTACTGCTCGTTTGAAACCTCTTGCATATAGGGAGGTATAGATGTGGCCATGTGGAACTCTAGATCAAACTTGATGATTTGTCCTAAGGATTTATAGTGTATCACATAGAATATCACATGACCATCGATATATATAGGGGTGTACACTTATTATCAATCCTTATTACCTAATATTTTAGATATACCTATCATATGAAATTTTGTAATTTAAAACATTACTTAAGTAAGTCAAAAGTGACTTAACTAGTCATTGGGTGATTGAGAATGTTTCTAACCATGTTGTTGGTTGGTGTGAAAAAAAGATGGGATTTTTCCACTAACATTAAAAGTAAAGACATATGGACCTTGATTAAATAATACTAAAGAAATTCATATCCATGATTAGTTAGTTTACATGTTTTCTTAGCTACTTGGATAGGGGACATGTGATATACTAATCTGTTAGATGAATGACATGTTTTTTATACATCATTGTGGTTGGTTTTTTCAGAGAATCATGAAAAAAGAAGAAGTCTTATAATAGATTGACAATGTCCCATGTCTATTTTTCACTCAATGTCATGGAAAAATGGATTGTCTAGGTATGCATATAGTTTATATGATATATCTTGTGGTTTAAATGTTCCTATACAAATATATGTATGTTTGGTGGAAATCTTGTTAGACCTCTTAGTAGTTTATGTTTCACATATTCTTTTCTAGAGGTCAGTCATTTCATACATCTATGAAATATAGATTTCATATATATTTTTCAACACTACTAAGGCTCCAGCGTCACACAATTAACCTTTTAGATGAGGATTATGTTTTATAAAAACTATTTGATCCAAAATTAAGAGAGTTCAATGAAACCATATCTAAAAAGAGTTTGAGATGATATAAAACAGATCTTCATTGTTTTTAATGAAGTACTTATGGAATTCAGTATATTGTGGGAGATTTTTGGTTATACACTAAAAACAAATGTATATGATATATATGATATAATATATTTCACCCAATATTTAAGGCTAAGTTTATACTTCTACCACCTCATTGACTGAGTGAAATAATCTACTATATATTCACCACTTTAGGTGCATGAATATTTCTATATGATTTTGATAGTTATGACCCATTATTAATGGGTTAAATGTATTTCATTCATTAAAGGAGTTAATTGAATATGTCTAATGGAAATAAATGTATATTGATACATTGAATATGGATTATGTGTATAATTAAATGAGATACATTGGGAATGTGTATTTAAAGGTATGAGAACCTCATGTTGGGTGCGACAGATTTTATGTAAGTTTTCTAATACTATCTTCCTCCCGATATACATTTTGTCACTATGTGAAGGAATTAATTAAACCTTTGTTTTTAGGGTTCCTTAGGATTAAAGATATTTTTTATACTACTATGGTGTTTTTATCAATAATAAAATAAATATTCAAATATAGATTACAAATAAATTCAGTTATAGATTTTTTATGTTATTAATTTCTATTAAATGATAAATCTTTCAAGGATATATTAGGTGCATATATAGGTTTGATTCCACTATGTCTATTAAAATGATAAAATCCTAAAACCCATTAGTAAAAACTTCACCAACTCTAGTGAAGAAGACATCTACTATAATATACTAATTTAATATACTACAATATTCAAAGTTACTCTTTTTCATTGCTAAGATAAATCAAAATTAAAATGGGAAATGAAAATTTATTTTAAGAACTGAAAAAATGAAATTCTTTTTAAACACTAGGAAAAAATATTTTATGTACAAATAATTAATATAGAATCAATGGTTTTACAATCTTTAAAACTATAATAATATTGATATTCCACAAATTAGATCATTTAGTAATCATAGAATATTACTCAAAATGCCGTTATCAATTAAATTTTTTGATAAATTCGTTTTTAAAATTAGAATGGAAGGATTTAAAGTTTATTATGAATTTATAGAAGGGAATTGAAAATGTTTCACCCTAATTCTATTCATCATGGATTTCCCATTAATATTTCATTATATTATTTTTATTGAGTTAATTTCATGTCAGAAAAAGAATTATCATTTCTATTTAATTATTTTCATAATTTATTCTTTTTGTTAATGTTAAATAAGATTTCATGAAATCGAATACAATTAAAGGGAACTATTTAAATAAATATTATTAATAAATTATAGAATTATGATATGTGGTGATTCTTATAGAATTCAATTTTTAATATCATATCAATTATTATACTTTATCAATAAGTAATTGATCCTAGTTGTTTCATATTACTTAAATGTTATGAAATTGTAGGGATTTTTAATTGTATATATTTTTATTTATAAACTAAATATATTAGAAAATAAGAATAATAGTGTTCATTAAATAATTATGGGTTTTCAAAATTTCTATAAGTGGTGATTACCATGGGAACTATTCCCATGGATATAAATATCCATATCAATTCATCACATAATCACTATCCCATATTAGTATTATTATTCATTGGTTCATTCATGGAGAATAGAAATTAATCTGTAGTGATGATCAAATGTGCATGTCATCTACATTTATGTTTCTATAATAATGATATTAGAACTTTTGGGTCTATCATTCTCTCTACTATATATCATTATTTTTATTTTATTTTATTTGTGATTGTATTCTCATATTCATTCTTCAACATTTTTTCCTTCAATCAAAAGCATGGTTTTATCACAATTTTCAATAAGGAACTAATTTTTGGCATACTTTTCACTTTTTATTTATAACCTCTTTATTGATATTTCAGATAAACACCATAAAGAAGGGGAACAATAAAAAGGGTCCCTCCTAAAGTTATATTAGGATTTGAAAATCCTAAACTCACTGACATGGACCCAGGAAACAACACCATATACTAGAGATGCAAAATAATTTAATAAAAATATATATTATAACTAAATAAACATTTATCTAATAAAGAGACATGCCATCTAGGAACACATTGCTAGATGATGTATTCCCAAAAAGACATAAAAAATATTATTTTCTATAGATGGTTTCAACCCCATGATTTGTCAATGTGGTTGGGATATGGTGGGTGGTTAGTGGCCAACTCCACCAAACCCACCAGTGGATGAATGGGAAAATAGGAGCTAGAAGAGGCCTATAAAAGGAGGATCCGCTATCTGGTGGATATCATCACCTCCAAAAATCAGCATTAGCAACATTGACTCGTCATATTATTATTTTTTTTTATTTCACAAAGTTTATTATTCTTAATATTCAAGAGAAATGTTTTGTGGGTTTTCTCCTTATTATAGAAAGGGAGTGTGTACCCAAATTACCCCGTAGTGGGATTCTTATATTCTCCCTTGGTTTTTTACTCATTTTATTTTGGGGGGTTTTCCACATTACAACTAGTGTCATTTATTTCCTCATTATTCACATTATTTTATCTCGCTATTATCAATGTACGAGTGAGAAAATCATTTTTAGTCTCCAAAAGTGATGTTAGAGGCATGTTGTAGCCCAATGTTGTTCACTTTTTTGGATATCAGTAATCATCATAAATTTTAGTATGCTCTGTTATTATTAATTCGGTTGATCTTTCACATTATAAAAATTTATTGAGATCATTAAATACACCAATATGAAATAGAGGAGGTTTTGGAATGACAATATGTTCAGATTGTGGTGAAATTTGAGATTGATAAATTCAACGAGAATAATTTTTCATTTTGGAAAATGAATATAAAGGAAGTTCTATAGAAATATAATTTCATACATGAAATCTGAGAAACACTGGTATGTATGAAAATGGACCATGGTTCCAGTGGGATCCAAAATCATGACATGGACATAATGAGTTAAGTACTTTAGAGAATGGAGATATACTAGTCAGTGAAGAGTAGATGGCTGCTGGAAGTGGGCAGCATCCCAATAATGGATGCATAATCAACTCAAGAGGAACATATCCCATTAAATCTTAATGGGAATGGTTTTATCAGTCGAAGACTGTCCCTAAATGAATTTTTTATATGGATAACGATCACACCTTGGACACCATTTAAGTATGTTCCCTCAGACTAAAGATATAGGATGGTATTGTTTTCACAATCTATCTAAAAGTCCTTGTGAATGGATTGAATAAGAATATATTATATTTGGGAAAATATGATGATGTTGGTAGCAAGAATCACAATGATAATAGAGTGATGGAAATTTATAAGTAAACGCTTATGATGATGAATTCATAGAAGATAATGAAGTACATGTATGCTCTTATGAGTGAAACGTACATGGAGTTAGAGTCTGTTGTCACATCAACTACCTCAGTAGAGGCATTCATGACGTTAAGGCCTTGGATGTTTGGAAATATGTAAGAATGAGGCCTAAATATTATTTGGGATTATATATTGTGACCTAGACATAAAAAGGTATCATTACCATTTTGTGAGCATTGGTTTTTGAGAAATCTATATTGGTTAATGGTCATGATGTCAACAAAAATAAGAAAAGATATCTTTGATTTTATCCATTCTGATGTTTGGAAAGAATTTCTAATATCCTAGTGAGGATAATGTTACTTTATGTCATTCATTGATGATTATTTTTTAGGATTTTGGGTGTACATAATAAAGTGGAAAGTGGGTGTTTTTGAAGCTTTCAAAATATTCAAACCACAGATGGGACTTAAATATATAGATAAGAACAAGTGTTTAAGGAATGAGAATGGTAGAGAGTATACCAGCGATGAGTTTGATACTTCTTTAAATAATATGGAATAAGAGATAGTTCACGGTGTCATACACTTCTTAATATAATGGACTAATAGAGAGGATTAATAGAACCATGTTGCATATAACAATGTTGGTGTTGAATACTAATTGAATTTCCAAAAAATATTGTGCAAAATTATTGAATACCACCTATTATGTGATCAACCAATCTCCTTTAATGGTGATTTATCTAAAGACACTAATGGATATGTGGATAAGTAAACCCATTGACTATTCACAGTTACATACTTTTGAAAGACTTATATATGCATTATTTAATGACCATGAAATATCAAATTTTGATTCAAGATCAAAGAAATGTTTCTTATTGGGATATGCTGATGGTGTAGATGGGTAAAATTTATGGGACCCACTTCCCACAAACATATCATTAGTAAAGTTATTATTTTTATCGAAGATAAGTTGAAAATTAAAAGTGATAGATAGGTAATGAAATATAATATAGAATCTAAAATAGTCGAAGTTGATGAAAAAACAAGGAAGAATTAGTTTCCTTTGAGGCACTACCTGAGCATGATGATCAAGTGCCGGTTGAGTCTAGACCACAATGGTCAACTAGGGGGAAAAGAACAAAAGTATGTAACTCAACATACTTCTCATTGACGGATGATGGAAAACAACCAACTTTTTTGGAGGTGACCTAGAGTCCAGATGTATCCTCATGGATGGTGGAAATGAAGGAGGAAATTAAATCCCTATACAAGAAAAAGACATGGGAACTTTCCATTACCTCATGGTGGGAAGGTTATCAAAAATAACCAGGTCTTTAGGAAAAAGAGAGTTTTAAAGGAGCCAATGGAAAGATTTTGTGAAATCCCATTGATCAAATGATATGCTCAGAATGAAGGTATTGATTTCAATGAAATATTTTATTCTTTTTTTAGGATAGAGACTATTCATATAGTTCTGGTGATGTATGAAACATAAATTTTACATCTAGAGTAGATGGAGGTGAATACTAATTTTCTTTATTAAAATATTGAAGAAGATATCTATATGATCCAAACAAGATTTTTTAAAAAATATGGAAAACTAGAAAAAAATTTTAGTTTGAAGAAATATCTATACGGTCTAAAGTAGAAATTGAGGCATTGGTAAAAAATATTTTATCCCAATATCATGATCCTTGGATTCAAAAAAAATTCATTTATATCCTTTTGTATATTTTAGGGGTTAAAAAGGTAATGATTTCATCATTATTCTACTATATTTTTTTGTCATGTTTTTTTAGGCCCTAACAATGATTAGATCTAGAAGATGAAGGAAGGGTTTCTTAGAAATATTAATATAAAGGACTTGGGACCAGAAAACATGACTCTTGGGATGTAGATTTTTTTAGATAGAAATAATGGTAATATTTGTCTATCATGGAAGAATTACTTTCATAATTTCTTAAATTTATTCATCATGAAATACTATAAGCCAATCTCAACCTTACTTCCTATTTATTTCAACTTATCCTTTATGATAAGTCCAATAAATGAAGTATAAAGGATGGAGATGTCTCAAGTAGTGTATGCATCTTCTATGGAAAGTCTGATGTTTGTTATGGTTTTCACTAGAACAAACATTGAGCATGCACTGGGAAAAGTTAGTTAGTATATGGTGAATCAATGATGGAAGAATTGGATCCCAGTGAATTGGATCCTAAGGTATATACAAGAGACCATATATTCTTCATTATGTTATGGAGGATCGGATTTCATTATCATATGATATATTGGTTTAGATTCTGTAAGTGATTCTGATCAAAGGAAATCCACTATTGTTCAATGATCACTGCCATACACCATATTCCTAGGATCATATTTCATTATCAGAGGATCTATGAGCTGGATTTCAAAGTTATATTCTATTGTGGAATTATCTACAATGAAGGTGGAGTACATGGATGCTACACATGGTTACAAATTGGTGATATGGATGAGAATATTATTGGTGGATCACAGGAACATACCGGTTCAGATTCAATTGTTTTGTGATTATGAGAGTGTATTTCAAATTGAAAGGAATCTGTATATAAATTCTAATATAAAGTACATTGGTGTACAATAACACTTTATTCGAGATGTGGTAGAGTAAGGAAGTGGGTATATATTGAAAATTTACAATAAATAAAATCTGAAAGATTTCCTAATAAAGAAACTTTACTCTAATAATTTCAAATGGTGGATATCATAAACAAGCCTTATAGATACATGAGTAAAATTATTTTGATGATAAAAAATATGCATGAAGATTAGATTCTTTCTTAATCAAATCTCTCAGTGGTACATGTCTCAGTTGTATTATTTTCCATGGACAGTGGCAGCCCCATGATTTTTCAAAGGGGTAGGCTATGGTAGGTGGTCAGTGGATAGCCCCACCAAACCCACTAGTGTATGAATGGGACAAGAGAGGATGGAAGAGTCCAATAGAAGTATTATCTCCCCTTTGTTTTATATCATCACTTCTTCCAATCATCTTCAGAGACATTCTCTCATTCAATTATTTTATGTGTTGTATTTTTTGAGGTTAATTTCCTCACATATTAAAGAAATATATTTTGAGGTTTTTCTTCATATGATAGTGATTTAGTATGTACCCACATTTACCCATATTGAGATCCTTCTATTTTCCTGTGGGTTTTTACCAATTTCATTTTGGGGGTTTTCCATGTTACATCTAGTGTCATATATTCCTTCTATTTTCACTTTATTTTATCTTGATATTATCCCTACACCAATGGGAAAATAATTTTTGGTCAAAACAATATATCCTTGAGTGGTGCAAGCCTCAATCCCCGAGTGATATTATAGTCTAACTCATCATACCAAAAAAATATCACCATTAGTCACCAATAGTGATCATTATTGGTTTAACGCCAATGAGCACTTCCATACACCATATTCCTAGAGTAATTTAACCATTGTATCTACTAGGAAACCAAAAAAAGTGGCAAATACTCCATAAAACTTATCTTTGAATAGTATATTACCCAAATAATCAACATAAAAAAGAATCTTCTAAAACCCCAAACCTCACTTAAATCACTCAACACTATCACATGCACCAACAGTTCTACCAATCCTTTTAAAACCAAAATCAAGAGTGATGTGAACCAACATAAAGTCACTAATTCCTTAATGTTCTTGTATTCATTACACAAAATCATATCTACTAAGAGTTACCATTATTTTTACATGTACCTATACAAAATAAGGAAAACATTATAAAAATTATCAATAGTGAACCTAAAAGTAAATTATAAATGCAAGACATATTAACCACATAATAGAATTAGGAGAGACAAAATCATTGGAAGACACTTTCGAAGGAACAACACATTGAAGAAAATATATGAGGAAGGATAAGAAATAACTAAATGATTTACTACTAAACTCATGAAAAAATACTTGAAAGAAGAAAAATAAAAAATTTATCCACAAAAAAATCCAATAAAAACATGACCAACCCAAACAATAATCCTTGTTGGACCTTAACCAATCATCGTAGACATTGAGATATCTATTTTAATGTATATCCCTCCTTTGTTACAGTCATAAGATCTCTGAAAAACATATTCATTCTAATCTAACCTCCACTAGAAATGAATAAAATCCTATACTCCTAAGGGTTTGAGAATAAAAGCCTCACCAAGTTAGTAACATATTTTGAAACTATGTTAAGAGGTAAGAGAAAAGAAAAATTCCCTAAGGAATATACCGTAGGGTTTAAGATTAGTTATGATTACCATTTTCAATATTAGGAATTAGATATTCTATAAGGAGGAGTTATGAATGTCTAACATAAAATACTGGATGGAGATGGAGGAGAACATGTGAAAAAGTCAAGAAATTTGGAAGATAGAAGTCTAAAAGATTCTAGTTGGGTACAGATGATTGGTAGTTACCATCGATAATTTTGATGTTGGAAATATGGAATAAGAAATGGAATTATATGAACACAAATCTAGAAATACGAAAGATTCCATCTAAAGTATTTACCTTGTATTTTTTTGGAAAACAAATACATATGTTTATCTTGACCAAACATAAGAGTAAACTCGTGAATGATTTAGAAGTGGTTACTGTGCTCTAGAAGACAAAACTGAGGTGATGGAAATCATTAATCAAAAGGAAAATTATTTATGTTTATCAGATCTGGTGGACTTCTCCTCATGAATATTGTAATATACTGGTGATTGGTTTCATTATTTCGACTATTATATTAGTATTATTTGATATGATTTACTAATGACACACATCATTCTTCATGTAGATTGGGGCACACATCTGAAACATGTAATACTTTAATTTTTATTTTTATATTGTTTTATTCAATCATTTTCATTTGGAAATAATTTAGTTTTTTGTTATAAGGTTTGTGTTTTAGTGTAATTAATTAGGTGTGGTTGTCTTATATGTTCATATTCATTGAGAACAAGGGCTGATTCCTCAACTTTGTTTCCATCTAAATTGTTTTGGTGGATAAATTCAAGAATTCAAAAATTATATGTGATCCCAAAATATGGTATCAATTATTCTTTAAATGTTTTTGGATGACCAAACCATGGTGAAGGATAGTTAGAACTTATTTTAGAACATTTATTCTTCCCTTTTCCTTTTAATAGAATTTTGGTAAGCAGTTCATGGCCCCTCTTATGTGTTTTGGAATTTGGTGATAGTTAAATACCCATAGATGTTACTCAATTGGATGAAGTAAGATTATATGTGTATAAGATATTTGTAATATATTTTATATTATAGGGGATGAAGATAGTGGAATTTATTCTACAAAAGGATCTTGATCAAATAATAATGGGTACTATGTTCAAATCAATGAAGAATGAAGAATAGGATTGGATGGATAAGAAAGAAATACAGTTGTTTAGGATATCGTTATCCCCAAATGTGGATATTATATCTAGGAATTGAAATATACTTTTAAACTTATGAAAACTATCATTGACACGTATTAAAATAAAAAAACAATGAATAATGTTTTTTCTTGTGGGGGTTGTTTGGAGTGAGGATGTTAGATGAAAAACTAGCTACTGATTACATTAATGACTTCATCATGATAAGAATTCAGTGAAGGTAATCTTTGGATATATATTGGGAGTGTTTATTCTACTTTCACCACAACCTAAATCCTATAATGTGGTGGTGATTATGGTGAGTACCTCAAGTAAAAAAAATATGGCCTTATATTTCAGGGTGTTAGACACCAGATCGTGAATGAGTAAATTCATCAAGAGGAGATCTATAAATATTTTAAAAACAGATGTAGTGTGGAAGGAAGAAGTAGTCACATGTCTTAGAAGGGTCAGATAAAGTAGAATAGAATATGAAATAATATAAGGAGTCTCTTAGTAAAAGGTGGCCTAATGTGTTGGTGTTGTGGGATAAAAGAGACCTAAAAGAATATTACAATAAATAAAGAATCAACTATAGAAGATATTCTTATAGAATTAGATCATAAATTTCTATATTATATGATTCAAGTATTCTACTATTGATTGTCATCAATTTAATTCATTCATAGAATATTGGCTCTGGAGATTCATTTCAATCAACTTTCGAGAGGGGTATTATAAGGAACTATAATTATAGGATATTTAGGAAGTGGCTCTTAGGGATGTTGAAGCTCTTGAGATTATGGGATAGGATAATGTTTCCATCAGGATAAGTAATGATAGTTTGTTGGAGATTAAAGACATTTGAAACATCCCAATATTAAAGAAGATCTTAATTTCAATTGGATATTTAGGAGATGTATGTTTATTTACAAAATTTATAGATAGAGTGTGGAAATTCACATGTGGTTTTATGGTGGTGGCTAATTGAGTAATGGATGGAATTTTGTAACTCAAAATAGAATCAAAAGGTATGATGCATAATGGAAATGTAACATCTTTAATGTTAGGGAATGACCATATATATATATTGAGTAATAAAGGGATGAAATTACAATGTATTTAGTGAATGGTAAATATTGGAATCATGGAGTACAAAACATGCAAAGATTCTTTCCTCACAATATAATATAAGGTGACCTTTCAAAAGAAAGGTAAGACACCAAATAACTAAAATCAATAATTATTTGATAAAAATGTATAAAGGGTAGCTTTGATTCTCTCTCATGGTGGGTCATTGTACTATTATACCATTATCAATGATGTATCATAGAAAGTGTGGATAGTTTTTCTCAAGAATAATTTTATTGTATTTATAACCTTCATGTTATGAAGATCCATGGTGGAAAAGGATACCAAATGAAATCTAAAGTACTTGAGGCCCAATAATGATGGGGATAATTGATGTATATAGTTTTATAGAATTTGATAGCATACGGGAATTAGGTTTTAGTAGATAATACCAAGTAATATATAAGATAATTTAGTTGTTGATAGGATTAATTGGATGTTGGTTGAGAAGGAAAAGAGTGTGAGGATTCATGTGATATTTCCTAATAATGTTTTAGTGGAAGTGGTGAAATATTTGGTGTACTTGATAAACAAGAGTCCTTATTCCCTTTTAGTTAATGAAATTTTAAATTCAGATTGTCTTGGAATGAAGATAGAAATAAATCACCACAAATTCCTCGATACACTCACCTATATCCATGTTGATTCCAAGAATATGGGAAAACATTAATCTGAGCTCCAAGTGTGTCATTTTTTGTATTTATTGATGAAGAATTTGGTTTTTTTGTTTCAGTCATGACTCTCAAAAGGTTTTCAAAAGTCAAATTATCTTCTAGGATGAAGAGATATTGTGGAAATATTAAAACCAGGTGATAAATTATAATTATGTTAAAGTATTATTAGATGTTGAGGTTCAACTTAATATATATCTAAAAGTTACTGATGTTCTAGAGAAACTAGGGAGTATGAAAGCACCAGAAGCACTAGAAAATTTGGATTATATTTTTGAATTAAATCACGTATTTATAGTTTTTCATAATCAATAGTACTAGAGATATTAAGAATCATGGAATATCAGGTAATTAGATCTGGAAGTTAAAACTCTAGAATTATTTATTTTAGAAGAAGCTGATCCGCATAAGGACTTACATAGATATATCAGATTTAGGAAACTAATGAAAAGGAATGAATGTATCTTAAACTACATCAATATCATAGATGATGTAAAATATAAGACTCTAGAATAGTCATTATGTTTAATGACTCAAATTAGTGGTATTAATCTATGAGGGATGGGACTGATTTCTTACATGGGTCTAAAACATGTTATCTATTGAAAAAGGATTTTGGGAAGAAAGTGATTTAGAATTAGTGGTTTTATCGAATAAAGGGGTAAGTATATAGTAGTTAGAGGTAAACAAGAAAGGATAGTCAGGAAAATATTTCATAAATAAGATGGTGTATATTTTTCTAAGATATTTTTTATAGTTTTTAAAAACATAAATAATTTTATAGTAGTCAGTGTAGTTTTAATGGAAGTAATTAATCATGAAATATTGAACATGAAGAATATTTTTCTTCATGGGTACATAGATACAGAAATTCAGGGAAAATACTGAAGGTTTCAGGGATAAATTGAACATAAATCTTGTGTTCATGATGAATTAGATCCATTAAAGTTTGAATCAGGATCCAAAAAAGTGGAATCATTATTTAAATTCTTTAAAGGTCGAGATTAAGTTCATTGGAATAAATTTGGATCATTCCTATTACGATATGGTGTATCATGATGGGAGATTTTTCAATCTACTTCTTTATGTTGATGACGTGCTTATTTTTGATTTGGTATATGAATGGTTAGATGATTTTATGGTTGATTTTTTGGAGGATTCAAGATTAATGATCTCAATATAAATAAATAAATGTTGGGGGTGTGGATAAATAGGGACTTATCTTCCCAAACATTGTTCTTACATCAGTCTAACTACACCTATAAGTTGGTAGGATTCTTCAACATGAGCAAGGTGAAACTGATTTCTGCACCCCTAGCTGGAAATTTCAATTTAAGAAAGGAGAAGTGACCACAAACCAATGTTGAGGTATAGTACATATACAATGATCCATATGTATTGGTAGTTATAATATTGATGTATTCCAGGGTTTTTACTCTGTTAGACATTGTAAAAATAGTTTCAGTTGTCAGCGTATTCATGTGAAATCTAGAAAGAGAGAACTAGTGGGTAGAAATATAGATCCTTTAGTATTGAATGTTTTTTTTATGTTTTTAAATTTTATTTATAACTAAATTTTTGTTTTAAAGGTTCATATATTCCAAGTTTAAAGAGTATTTCGATACATGGAAAATCACCATGGGATATGTGTTCTTTTTTATAATAACATGTGCGAGTTATATGTCAAATATTCAACTAATAGTTTCACATTATATAAAATAAGTATAGTATGATTCACTAATAGAATTTGGGAAGTGTTTGATCTGGTTGAAGGGGATTTTGGAGGATCTTGGAAGAATGTATGAAGTTGGGGAATTATAGTATGTTTCAAAAAGTTAAATCAACATTTCCATTAGTAAAATGATTCATTCTAGGAAAAGGAACATTTATCTATAGTATACCTCCATCCAAAATATATTGGAGGACTATCTATTAAATCTATGAAATATTCATGGTTCTCATGACTTGATGGATATTATAACAAATGTTTTAGTCGGTTATATGTTTACGTGGTGTTTTGCGTCGATCAAGTTCTGTTTAAGGGTCATGTTCTTCTAAAACCTTCCTTTGGATTTTTATTTTGGAATTTTGAGAGGAAGAGTGGGTGTTTTGAGGTGTTTTAGAGGAGGAGAGTTTATTTTTGTCTCTACGGGGTCCCAAAATCCCATATTTTAGGCCATAGTTCATATCATTTCAGAGATGTTGTGATGGGAGTTTCCTGTTTTAATGCTTAGTGAACTCAAGTTGTGAAATTCTAATTTTAGGGAGTAAAAATTCTATAGTGTATCTCCAAACCCTGTTTCATCCGATTTCAAAGGGTGTGGTATCAGAATGGGTTTGGTTAAATCCATTTGAAACACGAGAATGATATTTCCCCCCATTTTCTAGTGGTATGTCATAGGGGGAGTTTTTAAATGACACTTACGTTTTCAGGTGTCATTCAATATAATTGATTGAGCTATGTGTAGGTCATAACTCTCTAGGGGTATCTGTTTCATGGTCATGGTGCTTAGATAATTTCCCCATGAGAAAATAGTAAAGTTAAAAAATCCATTTTGGTGGTCTTTGTGGTGTTGTGTTCAGGTGAGATCAATTTATGCAAAAAGGATGAAAATATGGAGCATGGATTCTCAATTTCACGACCCGTCCTTGGGGCCCGTGCCGTGACTACCCCAAGCCCGCCTTCCATAGGCTAGGGGCTGGCGACTAGCACCAAGGCGTAATTCCCGGTAAAAAGGGTAGGCATTGCCTTTGTAAAGTAAACAAACACACAGAGCAAGCAAGCAGTAGTTGTAAACACTAAGTAAAAACTGTGTACAATAGTAAGTGCGGTAAAGTAAGTGGGCCAGTATACAAACCCAAATTGAAAGTGAAGTACAACTGGATAGGGAAAAATAACAACTGAAAAGTAAAGCCGCATCTTCGAGCCGTCCACTGGAAATCCCAACTGAAGGGTGAGAACAGTTGGCCTCCATAGCTCCTAGGGTCCAGCTGTCCGCTCCGAGTACATCCCACCCAGTGGCCCACCTCCAGGTACCATCCTGCTGCACAAGCCTCAACGACGATCAGCGCTGTCCATCGTCTGCAACCAACATAACGTAGTTCGGGCATAGCCCGTGCAGGGGTGAGTATAAGATACTCATTTGGGACCTCGAGACCCCCAAAGGTCTCCCAGAATCCACAAGGGTAATCCACAATGGAAAGATACAATCACGAAGTAACATTCTACACTGCTTAGGTATGTGCCAATACATATACCTATGTCATCAATTCCAGTACGCTCCAACTTCCGAGCCCCAATACAACCCAATCCACATAGGAAAACAAAACCCAGTCCACACAGGAAAGAAAAATGTAATCCACACAAAATAGCACAACACAATCCACAAAGGAAAGAAAAAAAGGATTCAGCTCACACAGGTATACTTCTTCGTTATGACGATAGAGATGATCAGATATATCCACTGATTCATCTAAGCCGTCGGACCCACAAAGGATTGATAGGTTCTAACCCCCACAATGACCCACAAAGGATCTGACCCACAAAGGATCGATAGGTACTAACCCCCACAATAACCCACAAAGGATCTGACCCACACATGATCGATAGGTAACTAACCCCCGCAATGACCCACAAAGTATCTGACCCACACAGGATCGATAGGTAACTAACCCCCCACAGACCCACACCGGATCGGACCCACACAGGATCTGTAGGCGCTGGCCCACACAGGACCCCTAAGCGCTGAACCACACAGGATCGGACCCACACAGGATCTGTGGAACTGATCCACGTAGGATCACTGAGTGTCTTAGTCGTCGTCTTCGAGTCCACTAAGGATCTCTATACAGTTGTCGTCGTCGTCGCTGTCGCAGCCAGCTCTAGGGTTCCCACACACAGCAAGCTCGTTCGAGAGGGTCCGCTCCATGAGACGAGAGGCTGATACATCAACTGACACATAGTCCATAGTTGATGTATCCAAAAGTTCTGTATCGTCAACAAGAACTCAACGCCACAGACGGCGCGTCAATCAGACACCCGATCTGAGAGTTATTGGCTTTTTTGTTCCAGGGGCCCGGTTGATTTTTAAGACAAAACCAACACGACCGTACTCCACCTACGTCCAAACCTTGGGCGGATTAAGCCAAAAGATCTGTCTCACTTAGAGGAATCCATCAAAGTTGACGGCACGTCAATCAGATGTCCGGAACGTAGGTTATAAGTGTTTCCGCTCCGAGGGCCCGGTTGGTTTCATGTACGAACCAACCCGACCAAACCCAAAGTACTCCGAAACTTTGATTTTAATATTTTGAAACGACTGTCTCGATCCAAGGATCACATCGCTGCTGACGGTGCGTCGATCGGAGGTCCGCAGCCCAAGATATGGGCAAAAGACCGAAAATGTCCGAAAACGGTGGGTCTGGGCCCGGACCGACCCGACCCAATCCCCCCTGGGTCAGTCCGAACCGGATCGACCCGACCCGGGTCCCGGTCCAACCCGGATTGGCCCGGCCTGGGTGCGACCCGGCTGGTGCTGGCCGGTTGCCCAGCGCGTCGGCTCGGCCGGTTACGGCCGAGCGGAGCGGGGGGCGCGCTACCCCCCCGTGAAGGAGTTGCGGCCCCGCGTGGGGCCGACCATGCCAGCGGACGCGGCCGGCTGCCGCGTTCCTTCCCCCTCTGGTCCCGTACGGTAGCGGGACCGCGCCCTGCTACCGCGGATTCAGCCGCGATGGCTCCTTCTGGCGGCGTGCCGGGCGCCGCCGCCACCTACCGCCAGCGGGCTGCTCCGCGGACCACCGGACGACTTCCTGTGGTCGGAAAAACGTGTTGTCTTCTCCAATGGCCCGCCTGGGGCCCGTCCTTCATTGCGAGGACCTCACATCGCCCGTGCTTCTTGTTTTTTCGTCATCTGCCATTCCGCACACCAAGATCGAAAAGGGAGGTGGGTTCGGACTTGTTCGTTGGTTCGCACCCACCGCGTTAGTGGTTTTAAATGTCTCACAACAAATATTTAATCATACGCCGCAGGTATAAATCAAAAATATTTAAAAGAATCAAAACCCCTACCTCTAGGTTGTCATCGAACGTAAGTTCATCGCGGAATTGAACGTCGTGGAGAAGAGGATCGTCGCGTCGCGGAAGGGGCGTCGCTGTCGTCGCGGTACACGGCGTCGCTCCGTCAAACTCCGAGGATTAAAAACACACAGATTTAATTGCATCAATTAAACCCATGTTGAGGATAAAAATTCACAAAGAATTAAAGAACCGCAACCCCCTACCTCAATCGGTTGTTTATTGAAGATTTTCATGGGGAAGGAACATCGCGGAAGAAGCGTCGCGGAAGGGGAATCGTCGGCGTCGCAGAACACGGCGTTGCATCGTCGATTTCCAAGGGTTCGGCGTTCTTCGCGTTCTTCGCGAAGAAGGATGAAGATATTCAAGCTTGAGAGCTTCTCCCAATCCTCTCAAAAAGAAACCCTCAAGTAAAACAAGTTTTGGTCTTATTTTATTCCCTTTCCAACAATTAGAAATTCAATGTTATGAAACGAACCATTAATTCGATGAATTAATTTTCACGACTTAACTGCCCAATTAATGGGGCGTTTCTTAAACATAACAATGCATGGTTAACTTCATTTAAAATAGTTCTTTGTGGGTGCGTTACTTAGAGGTAATGATATGGTGGGGCTCGTGCAGGCCCCACCTCACAAATATCCTACCATGTGGGTAGGATATCATGGGTCCCACCTTATCCACTTAACCTGGCTTAAGTGGATTTATGTGAAAGAAAATAATGTTGTAGCACCACTTTATTTTATTTCTTAACTTAACCCCAAACATTTAAAACCACACCCGACCAAACGTAACTCCGGAAAAGGCATTTCTAAGCAAATATCAGCATTGCGATTCCATCAGTGCCCTCAGAATTTGATTCTGAGCACCAGTTCAAAAGTTAGAAAAACCCGCTCGTTTGTTAACTGAACGTACCCGAGCCAAACTTCGTAAAATGATTCTGGGCACACCGGGCCTCGGAATCAGGTGCCGTCAGAAATTGCGTTCTTGTAAAATTCCCAAAAAAATTAATAAAAAAATTTCCTTGAATTTTACGGGTCTTTACATCACTCCCACCTCAGGGCTTTACAGCCCCGTAAAGATACATCATAAACTAGGGAAACAAATGTGGGTACTGAGCACGCATCTGAGCCTCCCGCTCCCAAGTGCTCTCCTGGAGGTTCCCGTGCTGCCATCTGATGCACACTAGAGGAATCGAACATCCACTTAGGACCCGCTCATGTCGATCCTCAATATCCACCGGGACCTCCGCAAAAGTCGCCCCATCATCAACGTCCAGCTCCCCATGTTCAATGATGTGCGTCGGGTCGTGCACGTATCTCCTCAATTGAGATACGTGGAAGATGTTGTGCACCCGATGCAACTGAGGTGGTAGAGCGAGGTGATAAGCCACCTCGCCAATCCTGCTGAGGACCTGGAATGGTCCGATGAAGCGTGGAGACAACTTTCTGCCTCGTCCAAATCTCAGTAATCCACGTCGAGGTGAGACACACAAGAAGATGTGGTCTCCATCCTCAAACTCTAGTGGCCTCCGCCTCCTGTCAGCATAGGACTTCTGCCAGCTCTAAGCTGTCCTCATCCACTCCTGGATGACCTGGACCTTCTCTGTCGTGGCCTGAACCATCTATGGTCCCACAAGTGTTGACTCCCCAGGTTCTGTCCAGCACAAAGGAGATCTGCAAGGTCTGTCGTACAACGCCTCGTATGGTGACATCCAGATGGTGGAGTGGTAGATGTTATTGTAAGCGAACTCCACCAAGGGTAGGTGGTCCTCCCAGCTGCGACCAAGGGTCGAGAACAAATGTGTGAAGCATATCCTCAAGGGTCTGAATGGACCTCTCTGTATGACCATCCGTCCGAGGGTGAAAGGCAGTGCTCAGACGTAGCTGCGTCCCAAACACCTCCTGCAACCCCTTCCAATGCCAGGAAGTAAAGTAAGCATCTCGATCGGAGACGATAGATGATGGAACACCGTGAAGCCATACAATCTCTTGAACGTAGAGACGCCCCAAGCTCTCCACTGCACCCTGCTCTCTGATGGGTAATAAGTGATCTAACTTGGTGAGTCGGTCGACAATCACCCAAATGGAGTCATGACCTCTGGAAGAGTGTGGAAGTTCAGTCACGAATTCCATATATATTTCATCCCAGTTCCACTCCGGGACCTCCAAGGGTTGTACCAAGCCTTCTGTTACCTGATGCTCTACCTTAACCTACTGGTAGGTGAGGCATCAAGAAAACGAACTCTTCCACGGCCTTCTTCAAGCCCGGCCACCAGTGCTGTCATCTGAGATCCTGGTACATCTTCGCCACGCCAGGATGCACGCCAAAGGGGAAGTGTGAAACTCCCTCAGCACCTCCTCTCATAAAGCAACTGGCACCAAGGTACGTCCTTTGAAAATGAAATCATTCTCTTCTCCCACGGAGAATCCATCAGGTGCATGTCCTGAGGATATCTGTGCACGGTGCCTCTCACAGTCGGTGTCCCCACGTCGTGCCTCCCTGACCCAATGCAGTAGTGGTGGGGTGACTGTGAGAGACTGAAGGAAGGCTCCTCCATCTCTATCCACGAAGGATATCTGCAAAGCGGCCAGCTGCTCTATCGCCTCTTCAAGCAGCTGAATGCCCGTCCTCCTGCTGAGAGCATCAGCTACTACGTTCCCCTTCCCAAGAGTATAGACTATCTCAAAGTCATAGTCCTGGTGGAACTCAAGCCATCGTCGATGTCTCAGGATCAGGTCCTTCTGAGAGAATATGTACCAGAGACTCTGATGGTCAGAAAAGACTGTAAAGCGCTCTCCCATCAGATAGTGTCGCCATGTCTTCAGAGCGAAGACCACTACGGCTAACTCTAGGTCATGGGTGGCGTAGTTCTGCTCATGCGGCCTCAACTAACGTGACACATAGGCGATCACTGCCCGCTCCTTCATCAGGAAACATCTGAGTCCGTTCCTTGATGCATCGCAGTAGACTACATACCCTATTCCCTCCTCCGGCAACCTCATGATAGGTGCGCTGGTCAATATCTGTCTCAGATACTGGAAGCTCTGCTGACATCTGTCTGACCACACAAAGGGTTTCCCTTTCTTTTTCAAAGCTAATAGTGGTTCCAAAACTCTGGAGAATTCTGGCACAAATCTCCGATAGTATCCAGCTAGACCCAAGAAGCCCCGCACCTCAGTCACACTCCTAGGTGGCTCCCAAACTAGCACTGCCTCGATCTTCACATGATCCAGTGCAACTCCCGCCTCAGAAATGACGTGTCCCAAGAAGTGGACCTCGCATAACCAGAACTGAAACTTCAAGAGCTTTCCGTAAAGCTGGTGCTCTCGGAGTGTGTCTTGTACAACCCGCAAGTGGTAGGCGTGCTCCTCCTCAGTCGTCGAGTATATCAAAATGTCGTCGATGAAGACCACGAAAAATTGATCGAGGTATGGTTGAAAGATCCTATTAATGAGGCCCATGAACACTGCTGGAGCATTGGTCATGCCGAAAGGCATAACCAAGAACTCATAGTGGCCATACTGACATCTAAAGGCTGTCTTCTGCGCGTCCTCGTCCCGAACTCTGAGCTGATGATAGCCTTACTTGAGGTCTATCTTTGAGAACCACCGTGCTCCCTTGAGTTGATCGAAGAGGTCATCAATCCTCAGTAGAGGATACTTGTTCCTCACTGTCACCTAGTTCAGGCGATGATAGTCAACACAAAGTCGCAAGCTCCCATCCGCTTTCTTGGAAAACAATATCGGGGAAGACCAGGGTGAAACACTGGGTCGGATGAATCCCTTGCCCTGCAAGTCCTCCAACTGTACCCGTAGCTCTCGAAGCTCAGCGGGAACCATCCGATATGCTGGTGTGGATATCGGGGCTGTCCCAGGGTATAGATCAATATAAAAGTCTACCTCTCTGTGAGGAGGTAGTCCTGGAACATCATCGGGGAAAACGTCCGCATACTGATCCACCACTGTATGAAAAACCAGGACTCTGCACGTCAACTGCTCCTAGGATGAGGCAAGCCAACTGATGAGTTATGGGATGTCCAATCCTCTTCGGAAGTCCATCCTATGCTGTGAAGGCTCCCTTCTCGCCGGTTACGGTGAACCTGCTCCCGTCAGTGCGTACACATCTCACCTTGCGCCTAATACAGTCAATCTGTGCATGGACTGTAGATAACCAATCCATGCCTAAGATGACTTCATAAGGCCTCGATGCCACTACAAGAAGATCCCAGCTGAAGCTCTTGCCTCCTAGAGTATTCTCACACTGTCGGAACCAGTGCGTAATCATTTAGTCTTCTCTCGTAGGAGTCTCTATCCGCAAGGATCGAGCCAACGGCTCTGTCGGAATCTCTGAGATCCGAACAAGGGCAGCGGCTATGAAAGAATGACTCACTCCTGTGTCTATAAGAACTACAGAAAGGGTGTAATAGACACAAATAGTACCTCGAATCATCTCGGGCGCACCGTGGTCGTACGCCTCCGCTGCCTGGAGTTGTGCCTGTCTCTGCCCGCCAGCTCCCAGTGGTCAGGGTGGACCTCCTGGTGGTGGTGGTGGTGGTAGAGCCTCAAAGCGTCGCCCACCACCTGCTGCTCGGCCAGCTCCTCTGCCTCGTCCGCCTTCTCCTAGCGGACCACCACGGTCGACCCTCTGCCTCTGCATGGGTGGCCCCTCAACCGTCTGCTGCTCCTCGGCACGGTGGGTCAGGCAGTCACGAGCCATGTGGCCCTGCCCGCCGCATGTGTAGCACTGCCTGCCTCTCAAAAGACTGGCTCCGCGCTGTGTGCCCCACACTGCTGAGCCAGTTTCCTGAGGTCGTCTTCCTGAGGGTCTGGTCTACCTGGACCCATGAGTCATCTGTTGACTGCCTACTGCAGAAGACTCTGCTACGTTCCGCCCCGCGGTAGGGCTCGCTGCTGAAGAAGGCTCAGCAAGAAATCTCTCGATCAAAAGGGCTCGCTCCAGTACTCCTGCCTGAGTCGGAATGCTGAGGGATATCAGTGATGCCCTGATCTCATGCCTCAATCCCTGCTCAAAGGTCCAGGCCTAGAAGAATGGGTCTCGTATCATGTCTGTCGAGTGGCGCGAGATATTGGTAAATCTCACCGTGTACTGGGCGACTGTCAAGCTGCCCTTCCGCAGTTGTAGAAGCTCCTGGATGCGTATCGCACAGAGGGTGGCTGGGAGGAACTCTGAGCAAAAGAGGCTCTGAAAGTCCATCCAGAGAAGAGATGTCTCATAGTGCACCTGGAGCATCAAGCTCCACCATCGGCCCGCTGCCGCGTGCAGTAGGCACGCTGCGAGGATCACCATGAGGTCTGCTGGTGTCCTCACTAACCTGGAAACTCTCACCACTGCCTCCAGCCAGTCCTCGGCTGCCTGGGGTCCCTTTCCCCGCGGGACTTGGGCAGTCGCTGGCATTGGAACTCGTCCAATGCACTAAGGCGACATGCATCGTCAGCGGCTGGGATGGAAGCATCGGTGGCTCGGTGGGTAGAGGTACCGCCGGTGCCTCAGCTGTCAAAGGGCCCTGTACCGAGGCCTCATCGCTCGGTGGGCTGTCGTCATGCACAACTCTTAGAACCCTAGCTGGCTGCCGTCGTGGGGCCATCTTGAAAAGAAATAGGAGCGCCACGATCAAACAGTTTACCTGGAGAGCTGACATAAAGTAATCACAGAGAAAACTTGAAACACACATGCAATCAATGTTTTCGTGCATTAAGTCGGAAATCCGAAGTCAGGGTCTTGGTGTATGGATACGTCGGCCGCCGCACCAACACCGGACTCCCTGGACTGATAACCACACCCAATACGCTTAACACTATTTCTTCACATAGAAAAAGATTAGAGTCCCTTGTTCTGTGGTAGAACCGAACTCTTATGATACCAATTTGTCACAACCCGTCCTTGGGGCCCATGCTGTGACTACCCCAAGCCCGCCTTCCATAGGCCAGAGGCTGGTGACTAGCACTAAGGCGTAATTACCGGTAAAATGGGAAGGCATTGCATTTGTAAAGTAAACAAACACACAGAGAAAGAAGGCAATAATAGTAAACACTAAGTAAAAACTGTGTACAACAGTAAGTGCGGTAAAGTAAGTGGGCCAGTATACAAACCCAAACTGAAAGTAAAGTACAACTGGAAAGGGAAAGACAACAACTGAAAAGTAAATATGCATCTTCGAGCTATCCACTTGAAATCCCACCTGAAGGGTGAGTACAGTTGGCCTCCATAGCTCCTAGGGTCTAGCCGTCTGCTCCGAGTACGTCCCACCTAGTGGCCCACCTCCAAGTATTGTCCTGCTCTGCAAGCCTCAACCAGGATCAGTGCTGTCCATCATCTGCAACCAACACAACGTAGTGCGGGCATAGACCATGCACGAGTTAGTATAAGCTACTCAGTAGGGACCCCGGACCCCCGAAGGTCTCCCAGAATCTACAAGGGTAATCCACAAAGGAAAGATACAATCACGAAGGATCATTCGACACTGCTTAGGTATGTGACCATACATATATCTAAGTCATCAATTCCAGTACGCTCCAACTTCCGAGACCCAGTACAACCCAGTCCACACAAGAATACACAACCCAATCCACACAGGAAATCAAAACATAATCCACACAGGATAGCACAACACAATCCACAAAAGAAATCAAAATAGGATGCAGCTCAAACAGGTATACTTCTTCGTTATGACGATAGAGATGATCATATATAGCCACTCATTCATCTAAGCCATCAGACCCACAAAGGATCGATAGGTACTAACCTCCTCAATGACCCACAAAGGATCTGACCCACAAAGGATCGATAGGTACTAACCCCCGCAATGACCCACAAAGGATATGACCCACACAGGATCGATAGGTAACTAACCCCCGCAATGACCCACAAAGGATCTGACCCACACAAGATCGATAGGTAACTAACCACCGCAAAGACCCACACAGGATCGGACCCACACAGGATCTGTAGGCACTGGCCCACACAGGACCATTGCACGTTGACCCACACAGGATCGGACCCGCACAGGATCTGTGGCACTGATCCACGTATGATCGCTGAGTGTCGTAGTTGTCGTCGTCGTGTCCACTGAGGATCTCTGTACAGTTGTCATCGTCGTCGCAGTCGCAGCCAGATCTAGTGTTCCCGCACACAGCAAGCTCGTTCGGGAGGGTCCGCTCCACGAGCCGAGAGGCTTATACATCAACTGACACATAGTCCATAGTTGATGTATCCAAAAGTTCCGTATCGTCAACAGGTACTCAACACCACAGATGACGCGTCAATCGGACGCCCGGTCTGAGAATTATTTGCTTTTTCGTTCCAGGGGTCCGGTTGGTTTTTAAGGCAAAACCAACCTGACCGTACTCCACCTGCATCCAATCCTCGGGCAGAATAATCCAAAATATCCGTCTCACATAGAGTAATCCATCAATGTTGACGGCACGCCAATCGAACATCCGAAACATAAGTTATAAGCGTTTCCGCTCCGAGGGCCCGATTGGTTTCGTGTACGAACCAACCCAGCCGAACCCAAAGTACTCCGAAACATTGAGTGTAATATGTCGAAACTACCGTCTCGATCCAAGAATCACATGGCCGCTGACGGTGCATCGATCAGAGGTCCGCAACCCAAGATATGGGCAAAAGACCGAAAAGGTCCGAAAACGGGGGGTCTGGGCCCGGACCGACCCGACCGAACCCCCCCTGGGTCGGCCCGAACCGTGTCGAGCCAACCCGGGTCTGAGTCCAACCCGGATGGGCGCGACCCGGCCCGAACTACGCACGACTCAGCTGGCATTGGCCGGTTGGCCAGCGGGTCGGCTCGGCCGATTACGGCCGAGCGGAGCGGGGGGCACGCTGCCCCCGCGTGAAGGAGTCGCGGCCCCACGTGGGGCCGACCTTGCCAGCGGATGCGGCCGGCTGCCGCGTCCCGTCCCCCTTCGGTCCCACACGGTCGCGGGACCGCGCCCTGCCGCTGGCGCCGCCGTGCCGACGAGGCGCGCTGGCGGGCTGCTCCGCGGACCACCAGACGAGTTCTCGTGGTCGAAAAAACGCGTCGTCTTCTCCAATGGACCTCTCGGGGCCCATACTTCACTGTGAGGACCTCACATCGCCCTTACGGCTTGTTTTGTCGTCGTCCGTCGTTCTTCAAACCAAGAACGAAAAGGGCGGTGGGTTCGGACTTGTTCGTTGGTCCGCACCCACCATGTTAGTGGTTTTAAATGTCTCAAAACAAATATTTAATCATACTCCGCCGGTATAAATCACAAAGATTTAAAATAATCAAAATCCCTACCTCAACGTTTTCATCGAACGTGAGTTCGTCGCAGAATTGACCGTCGCGGAGAAGAGTATCGTCGCGTCGCGGAAGGGGTGTCGCTGTCGTCGCGGTACACGGCGTCGCGCCGTCAAACTCCTAGGATTAAAAACACATAGATTTAATTGCATCAATTAAACCCATGTTGAGGATAAACATTCACAAAGAATTAAAGAACCAGAACCCCCCACCTCAATCGGTTGTTGATTGAAGATTGTCGTGGGGAAGGAACGTCGCGGAAGTAGTGTCACGGAAGGAGAATCGTCGGCGTTGCGACACATAGCGTCACATCATCGATCTCTAAGGGTTCGGCATTCTTTGCATTCTTCACATTCTTCACGTTCTTCACGAAGGAGGATGAAGATCTTCAAGCTTGAGAGCTTCTCCCAATCCTCTCAACAAGCAACCCTCAAGTAAAACAAGTGTTGGTCTTATTTTATTCCCATGCCAACAATTAGAAATTCAAAGTTAAGAAACGAACCATTAATTCGATGAATTAATTTTCACGACTTAACTGCCCAATTAATGGGGTGTTTATTAACCAGAAAAATGCATGGTTGACTTCATTTAAAAGAGGTTTTCGAGGGTGCGTTACATAGAGGGAAAGAAACGGTGGGGCTCATGCGGGTCCCACCTCACAAATATCCTACCAAGTGGGTAGGATATCATGGGTCCTACCTTATCCACTTAACCTGGCTTAAGTGGCTTTAAGTGGCTTTAAGTGAAATAAAATAAATTTGTCGCACCACTTTATTTTATTTCTTAACTTAACCCCAAAAATTAAAAACCACACCTAAGAAAACACAACTCAGGAAAAGGCGTTTCTAAACAAATATCGGCGCAGCGATTCCATTGGTGCCATCAGAATTCGATTCTGAGAACCGGTTCAAAAGTTAGAAAAACTCTCCCATTCGTTCACTGAACATACCCGAGCCAAACTTCGGAAAATGATTCCAGGCACACCGGGCCTCGGAATTAGGTACCGTCAGAAACTGCGTTCTTGTAAAATTCCCAAGAAAATTAAGAAAAATATTTCTTTGAATTTTACGGGTCTTTACACTCAATGTGAAGCCTAGGATATTGTGAGATAGAAATAGTGATGGGAATTTCTCGATGTTATGGTGGATCATCAATGGGAGTTTTGGTCAAAAGAACCATATTCATTTTGGGTACCAACACACTATGGAGGTCAAGATTTTTTTTAAATGGGAAAAACAATTACCAAGAAGAAGGGGGATTTAGTTATGTAATAAATTACCCTCTTCACTACTAGTCCATCACATGATTTTATAGTATTTGAACTGTTACCAAATGGATCATCAAAAGGTATGTCCCAACCATTATTATATTGAATTGGGTGGGATTGATTACCTAATTTTAAATAGAAAAACACCAAATATATCTCACCTCCACATGTTTGTATATTAATATATTGGGTGTCTCTTCTATTTCGATCATTTTTGTTCCTTCAAACTTGGATTTGTAGATAACATATTGAGTTTCAATGAGTAGACCAGGCCCAAAGCTTTATTGATTTATCATGAATGATCTTGGACTTTTAGAACCTCTCTCTCTCTCTCCATGTACCCGTGCAATAAACTTGGAATCCTTGACGTTTGTTCTCCTGTTGTGAGTTTCATGTCTTATAAACCTACCCTCTTCTCTATATCCTATTCAGCCAACTAATGAGGGTTTTCATCAAGGTAGAGTATTCATAAACTTCATTTTTTTCATTTATGTATAAATGTGTATTTCTCATGCATGGGTTTTCAATGAGTAAATGGAAAATATTAAACTAATAAGATAATAAAAAGAAATTATTTAAAAGATTTAATGGGATGTATTTCATGAGAATGAATTTTTTATGTTATGGTTTCATGTTATTTTATAATTATTTTTATTTTATTATACATTGTCCCCTTATACATCTTTGCATGCCTAATTTTTTCAAATTTAATAGAAAACATAAATTGGGCAAGATAAGGGAGATTATGAATGAATTAAATCTTATGTTTCTTTATAAACTGAATATGATGATAAAAGTTTTTTAAATCATGTTATTAGTATATCTAATAATAAACTATAATTGTTATTGAATATTTCTATATATATTTTAAAGCTAACCATAATTAATTATTAAACTCAACCTAGTAAAGTAAAATAATGTTTCTATAATTAATCATTTATTGGTTGAACACATTTCGACCTTTTTGTTAATATATTTCATGCATTATTTAAGGAATATTAATTTCTATTTGAAAAATTATTATCACTAACATAATAATTTATCTTGTATAAATACATATATTACCCTTACAATGGGTTTTAATTAAAATTTGTATGGTTGGATGGAATGGTGAGGGTTTTACTATATTGATATTAATTTGTGTTGTAGATTGTTTTGATTGATAATGAATAGTGTGAGATTATGTAAAAAGGTTTTGATAATAATACAAGATGTATAGTTCGAGTTGAGATCCCTATTTAATTTCCTTATGATTATTTCATTATTGAAAATTTCTTAATGTTCAATTTATTATTATCAATTACCTTCTAGGGATATTCATAACTTCCTAGACATAGGATTGGATATGTCTTGTCACATGATATTATGGAATCTTAATTAAATTTTGAATTAATTGAATGGGTGATTGTTAATTGTTAAATAAACATTACTTCAAATTGATAAATACCGAATGAGTAAAATATTGAAGGATCACATATATTGATATAATATTGAATTTAAGATACATGGATTCATGATCAATATAAATATTAATCCATGATTGTAATGAAATATTATTTAAATATTACAAATTGATTAATGTTTTATGAAAGAATTAAACCATGTTTAATTTAGGAATATTAGCTTCTATTCCATAGTGATAAAAGTTGGGGTGTCATGTGGGATATTAGATTTAGATTAAGTTTAGGGTTAGGTAGTTACCCGTATAATGGTTTTTATTAAATATATTATTTTGTTTTATTATTTATTATGATCTACCACCCAAGTTAGTTGAGGAGGATGGCAACCATTTTTGAACTTGGGTTTTATATATTTCCCAACAACTAGGTTATAAAGGTATCAAATGGTTGATAGTTCCCCGACCATGTTGTCTCTTCTAGACATAGATTACATATAAACATATTTGAGATGTGGACTCCTACTATTATAGGTTATGTGATCATATGGGTTGTATTAGATCAGAGTTATGATAAACTTGTCTATTTAAGTTGTGAAGACTTAAAATTATAACATATACTTGTATCTCAACTGTAATAGGTATGGTTATTAAAGGATTACTTATACACAGGTTGTAATGGATTAAGGTATAATATATATTTACATGATTTTTGATGTCATTAGGTTTTACTATATGATTATGGAATGTGATAGGATTTTACTATGATTATGTGGATGTTGTTGTGATATATTTTCATTAATGTAAAACACGACTTATGTAGGGGTTGATAGCACCAGGGATATAATTCTATGGGTTTTAGGGCCTCCAGATCAAGGAGAATATGGTATTAGGGTACCCATCTTTTAAAATATTATTTGAATATTATTTCATCATATTTTATGTATTACATGGTGAGTGATCATTGGTGAGGATGGAAATATGGTCGACCTTATTAGGTGATGAGTTAGTTTCTCTATTTAACCACTGAGGATTTAGTATAATTCATCCATATTTTCATGATAGGTTTTTGGGAGGATTATATTATGTATACTTGTAATCTAAACACTATATATATAAATGTTTTTCAAGTCCTAGGGGAGCGTTAGTGATAGATTTGTTTTTTAATCACCCGTGGTTGTTTTATGTGAGTTGTGGGTGTTTGTGGTCACTTCCATATGAGTTTTTAATGTATATTTTTTTATTTTGTATTGTATGGAATATAATATATTAGGATTTTGTTGATAATTATTTATTATAGTGTTCATTATTTGATTATTTATAATTTACTAGGTACTTAAGGTTAATACATCCTATATGAGTTCATTTTATATCCTTGAAGATAGTATTCAAACCTTATCCTATTTGACATGGGATTTGGGGGGTCACTTTTTCTTCACTGTCGACCCAAGAGGGTTACTGGTGTTAGAGGTTCATATAGAGTTCACATCAGATCTTTTAGCTGAGATATGGGATGGTTATTAGGGATAAAAACTTGTGAGGATTGTATGGTTTGGTAGGGAAATAGTACCATGTGGACTTAGTACAAGATGTATTCAAGGGAAACATATAAAGACATGTGATACAAGGACCCCATGTGATCTGACATAAGGAACCTAAGTATACATAATATTCTAATAAAAATTGATAATTATTGTAGGAAAAAGACCTATGTAAGGATAATGAATGATGATATTTTGTGATTTTTTTAAATTAGATTGATAATCGGAATTAAAATAAATTTTAATTAATTATCTATAATTGTTCCATGTTCTGGGTTTAGGGAATTCCATAATACATTCTATTCCATAGGTATTGAACTATTTATACATCTTCATAAGGCTCATACCAATAATATTCAATAGGATATGTCAGTAAATTTCCTTAATTATGAATTATATGTAAAAGAAAATTAGGGGGAAACACTTCATGATTTTTAGTGTTAAGAACTAAGGAATTATAAAGGTTTCATTTCAGATAAAGAGACTAAGGCCTAGTCGGAGGAGGTGGATATCCCTTTCATTTGATCCATGATTGAAGTTATCATTGATGTATATTGGTTAAAAATATACTACATAGAGTTACTTAATATAGGTGGTTTTGGTTCCTCACATATCGATAGTTTTTGACAGTTTTATGAGAGAAGTTTCACAATCAGTTTTAGGTTACTTTTCTGTCTTTGACTGTGAAGGAATCTTGTTAGGAAGTGGTTTTTTCTCTCCAAAATGGGATTTCAAGAAAGTATATCTAGTATGTGAATCTTATTTATTATTAGTCAAACATTATTCAAAATTAGGAGGCTAGGGAAATTTATTTCGTGGATGAGTTGTGTCCATAGATTTGGTGTTAGGTCACCACATTCACATTGCTTAGGTAACGTAAGGTTGTAATGAAGGTAGAGGTTATTGTTAGGATGTTGGGTAAGAGATGTTTATAATAGGAAGGGATTCATAAATAATCACTGAGGCATAGAGTTATGGATATAGGATATCAGTTTCTTAGTAATATGATGTTTCATATAGTAAGGATTCAGTCCAGACTGACTTCATTCTATTTCACAAGAACTGGTAGTTACCAAACCCTTATAAAGATTCTAGATGTTATTTTATTTTCATGGAAAGGTCATGTCAATTGGAATCTAGAGTGTATGGAAATACTTGGTAGAAATCATGAACTTGGAAAATCACTATATAATTAGCCATTATGAGAATACCCTCTAGGATAGAAACAACAATAGTAATTGGGTGATCACATCATTAGTTGGTAGTGAGTGTACAATGTGGGTCGAGGAAAACCCTATGATTATACTAATAATTATCGACATGGAGTAGAGTGTGGTTGTGGGGTTGGTCAACATCAAGATCAAATAGGTTATGGTGTAGGTCATGATTAGATGCATGCCTTAGAGTTTCCATCACAAGGAGAGCCAGATATTTTTTAAGGTATCATCTATTTATATTCTACATGGGTGTATATATTCGATGATTTAGTAGTTACACATTCATTAGTTTAACCTACCATACTCTATTATTTGGGATTTGATGTGGATATCCTTTTACTTCCCATATAATTGTCTATGTTATTCAGCAGTCATGTTTGTTTCTATATTATTGATATAATTAATCATCTAAAAGCTCAATGTGTTCGAAACATGTTATTAATAGCTTTGGTGCATTGTTGAATCAATATTAATTGATATTTGATAGATTATTGTGGATTAAATTATAATTTATATCATATAAATAAAAATATTAGACTTGAAATCATTTTTAATTAAAACCTACTATGGTTGGTTGGAATGGTGAGGGTTATTCTATGTTTATATTATTTAGTTTTAACGGATTTTTTTAGTTAAAATGAATATTTTGGGATGATATGGAAAGGTGGTGACGATGATATAGGATGGATGCCTTAGGTTGATAACCCTGTTTATTTTCCTTATGATTATTTCCTGATTTAAATTTCTTACTTGTCACTTTATTGTAATCTATTCACTTTTGGGAATATTTATAAATTTATAGATAAAGGACTATAAGTTTCATAGTTTCTAGTATTTTATAATATAAATTAAATTATGAATTAATTGAAGTGGGTTGTTCTTATTTGTTAAATAATATAACATCATATTGATAAATATGGAATGTGTAAATGACTGGAGGATCATATATGTTGATATAATATTCACTTAAAGCTCTATGACTTCATGATTAATGTAGGAAATAATATTTGATGTGGATGAAATATTATTAAATGATTATAAATTTATTAATGATTTATGAAGGAATTAAACCTTAATTCTTGTATTCTTAAAATATTATTATCTTTAGTGATGGTATTTGGTGCGCTGTGTGGGGAATTATCTTTATACTGATTCTAGGGTTAGGTAGTGACCCCTATAATGGTTTTTCAATATATATATATATATATATCATTATGTTGTGTTACTATTTATGCACCTCCACTTGAGTTGGTTGGGGTCTCTAACTACTATATTTGGACTTGGGTAATGGGCGTCTTCCAAACATATTGGTTGTTGAGGTAACAAATATTAACTACTCCCCATAATCTTCCCTCACTTTCAAATATAGATTGAATATAAACATATATGGGTGTTTGTGTCTTACTATTATAGGGTTTGTTCTCATATGGGTGATAGTCATTGTAAAAAAATATTCTCCAAAAGCATAAATTTGAAAGTTATATTACATTATTGGTAAATGAAACTAGGGTTCCAAAAAAATCCAACAGTATAGTAAAATTGGAAAAAACGATACACATATATTTTTACATTACACTTTATAATATAAAATACACCATAAAAATTCCACAAGAAAATTATGATCTCCTCTTGAAGTTCTTGAAAACTACACATAGTAATCTTCTAGGATTCCTAGGAGAAAGAAACAAATAAAGGTGAGCTCAAATTCTCATTAAGGAGTAGTGAATATTGGAAGCTATCATAGCATAAAAATAGAATATATAATATGGCTAAAATAATTCCATAAGAAAATAAAACTAATGGAATACAATATTCATTATAATAAACAAAAACATGGATAATAATTATTGATTTCATGCTAATGGAATGCATAATTTTAGACATAACAAACATGTCATCAAATCCTTGTTCAATGAAATCATACGTAAAGGGACAAGGCATATGCCAACAACCTATATATTTTATCTCATGAGACCTACTCATACATCAAGGGGATATCTACACAAGTCCATGCATGTAAATAATTAACTCTAATATATTAATCATATAAACACTAAGTAAAATATATAATATATATCCATCATTCCTTATAAATTAATAAATATCCATATTGAAATAAAAAGTATACAAATTTTCAATATTCCCCCAATCTATAAATGAAATAATGTGGATGTCTAGAATAATATCCTATAATCAATAAATAAACTATAAAATTTTCTGAACGTAATAAGAATATATGTTTTTAATGAAATAAATATAAGGTGATGGAGAGGTTACTTTCAATGTTTTGTGTTATTAATTGAAGATATTAATTGAGTTAAATAGTTTACAGTTGTAGTAGATGAAAGAAATGGAAATAAAACCATTAATTTATGTTTCTAAAGATAATTTGAATTATCAAAATCATACACCATGTGAGTTTCTAGAAATGTGTGAACTCTTAATCCCACTCATCGTACACCACACACACAATTTAATTTTCAATATTTAGGATTTTTAGGCATTATGATAGATTTAGGTAACATTTCAATCAAAATATCATAAAGGATAAAATTATAAATAGAACACTAAATAACCTTAATAATTATAGAATCATTATATAAAAATATCAAAGGGTTAGTAATAATATCAAACAATATTAAACATGGTGTATAACAAAATCATGTCTCGGAGAATTGAAATTTAAGACAAGAAACTATTACCTTTAATCCCACTTAGTCGAATGTTTTCCAACCTCCTATATAAAAAAATTATTATATTAATCACATATTTTAGAAACTTATTCATATTTATATAATTTTTCAACATTATTTATAATTATTCTCAACATGTATGTTAGTTAGTTGTTATTTATTTTCAATATCAGGTGTGATAAATCTTGATTGTTTGGATCTAGTTTCATAATAGAAGTTTTATTATTTGTTATTATCCAAAATGTTTTCATTCCCAAATAATACAAGGTAACGAAATTTCTTACCTTTTGATTATTTTTGATGTCATAATTTCATTATATGAGATAGTTTTGTTAATATCCTTGAAGATGAAATATGTGATGAGTATGTTTTATTGATTTTTAACAAGATTGCATTGTTATCTTAAAAATGAGTTTAATATAAATATTACCATTATAGAAAAAAAATAAAATAATTATTTTATTAATAATTTCATATATTACCATTAATCAAACTCACATAGTCATCCATGATATAAATTTACACCATTGTTCAATAATGTGGTTAAACTGACCCAAATAAGAACATACAATAATTAATGGATGGTTATGCAATGATTTAGTTATGATATCATTATAAAAAAAGAATAATGATTTTATTTTGTGTTTATTAGTGTGATATATCATAATTATAAATAATATTAATATTAATATTACAAATAGTATGATATTATATAGTTTAAATGAAAAAAATTCTTTTAGAACACTCTTTGGACTGTTGAATTTAACATGATTGTTTATTGATCATATTATTAATATGTTTTCCAATTGGTTTTTACAAAACTTAATAATTTCATAAAAATAATATTTATTGATTAAAACCATTCAAATGATCATAAAATAATTTCCGTGTAGAAAATAAAAAAAATGGAAATAAAAAATTCCCTAGAGGCGGTAGTCTGCAAGTATACATAGTTGTTTATTTCATTTTCTAGAGAACATGGAAAATATATAATATTTTTTACCATTTAATAATATAAATTATTTTATAGATATCATACTTATTTATTAAAATAAAATTTTGGACTGACCGTTTAAGGTGGTTGAGGAAAAAACATGACTTTTTATGGAGGCAGTAGTTCGTACACACACATGAATGTCATTTTTGTTTTTGTTTTGTGAAATTGAGAAAGGTGGTTAATAGTTATTCACTTAAAAAATAAAATTTAAAATAAAAAATTGCTCATTTAATTATATTTTAATGGGAAAAATATATTTTTAAATATAATATAAAAAATAAAAGAAAATAGTGAATGTTAGTACTCATGTTGAGGACTAGGCTTTCCCATGGACGATTCCATAGAAAGGGTTGGAACTTGATAATATATTGTGAACATAAGATTAATACAATGAAATTGGATTCTATGGGAAGTAATAATGTTATATTTTTAATAGGAAAATGGATTTTTTTACTGGAATTGAAGGGGTGGGGTGAGGCCCCACTTATAACAGGTGAGAATGACATTTTTATAAATATTTCAAATTAATATAAAGAGGGAAAATGTTTCACATGTAAAGTGGCTCTAAAAATAGAAAATTATTGCGTGGTTGATGAGATATTATATATAATACCTCAAAAATTAATTTTAAAAACTATTTTAAACATTTTTTATATAATTTATTTTGGATTTTTCACTTCTGCCATTTTTAGTTTAATCATCTTAACTATTTTTTATCTAGGTAATATACTTTTAATGAATTAAAATAGAAAATATTACATAAATTGTAGATAATAAGGTGAAATATGAATTTCATTTAATTGGATAAAATTTCTATGTATATGAAAACTCAATTTTAGCATTACCGCATGTAATGTGTAAAAATCCAGTTTAGAAAAGGTGCATTTTTAAGATTAAAATTTATATAGAAAATAAAATTAAAATTTTAATTGATTATCATGACATAAATTAGTTTATTATGAAATAAATATTTTTTTTAATTTAAAATCAAGTAAAAACATAATTTTACCAAAATAATATTTAATTTATAAAATACCAAAAATTATTTTTTTTGGAAAACACTACTTAAGTTCATAAAAAGATAAAAATAGGTTTTATAAATTTAAAATAGTATTTAAAACATATATTTTTAATCAGAAAACATATATTTCATCAATTAAAAGGTTTTATAAATTTATAGGCCTTGTTCATAGAATTATAAATTCCTAAAAGTTGTAGTTTTGGTAAAAATTTCTTTTTTCACTATACACCTAAAAATCAAGTATTTCAGAAAAATCATAAAAAACATTTAATGTAATATTTAAATTTTAAATCCAAAAATGAAAATATTTTTTTAAAATTGAAATTGAAATTTAATTTTTAAATAAATTCATGAATTAATGCTCTTTATCATTCGCATTATGTAATCATTTTGAGATGTAGTGTTTAATTGTTATAGGAGGGTTTCAGGTTATATATACCCTACTAAAATATATCATAATCCAAATTGGATGCATCTCAGCTACAAAAAAACATTGGGTATTCCTTTATCATAGTTGATTCAGTCTCTCATGTTACCTCCTCTAGTTTTGGATTGCTTTAAAGTACTTACACAAGTCAATTTATTTTATTCTACAACACTTTCTCTCTAGTGTCATGAATCTAGATAGACTCTTTATTATATGAAAATTCAATCTCCAATTATATTCCCTCATATGTTAGTATATGCAATGAATCTAGAATTTATTTCCTCAATAATTAAATATGGAAGATTTCATGTTGTTTCCAAAGTTTGGGTGGCATGGCCAGTCAGTAAACTGCAACACTGCTTCATTCTAAAATTTCTGAAAGCACAATGTACCTAGGGATTAACTTCCCCATTTTAACAAATCTTAAAAATCCATTCCATGGTGATACCTTTAGGAATAGAAGATCCCCTACTTAGAATTACAAGTCATTACTTAAATTAATAGTGTACCTCATTTATCTACTTTTATCTACTTTAATATTATTTTGAATAGTCCATACTATCATAGTTGTCTCATCTATATGTTTTTGGATACTATATTCCTTTCTAAAAATTATTCAGAAATTTTTAGATTATGAAATGACTTCCCATACAATTATTCATATGTTTCCAAATGGATGATAAATTGGAAGCTATTGTGGTATATAAATTACACCATAGGTAGATACTGACCTCATGTTCCTTGGAAGTTAAGAGAACATGATCTCATAATTTATTCTAGTCTCTAAATATTCCTTTCAGATAGAAAATTGATTTATAGATGTTAAGAATCACTTAAATGTACCTCGATTTCTAGATCCTTTTAAAGAATCTTCTAGAATTTTGATGTGAACTAAGGTTCATAATCAAATAAAATTGACAGAGTCCCCCTATAAAGTAGCATGATTTCATTTATATAGATACAATCAAGGCACTAAAGGGATAGATTATCCTTTAACACTAAAAAATGTTCAATCTTGGTAAGGAAATTGATAATGACCCATATAACATCATTCTTCCATGCATTAAGTGGAATTATAGTGAAAAAATACAATTTAATAGTTTCCAACTTCCATATAGGTATAAGTATACAATGCATAACACCATTAGGATGGTGTCTTTCAGTCTTTACCTATTGGCACACTAAGCATCCAGACACATAGTCTGCAATTTCCTGCATCATACCAACCTCACATAAAATTATCTCTTAAATCCCAAAACAAATTTATTTTTCTAGATTATATAGAGAAATTGGATCTATTTACTTCATCTAGTAACTCCCTCTCCAGTTAAGATATGGATGGAATACATAACCTCTTTACAAATATCAGCACTCAATCATTATATAGGATGTTTGTAATTTTCCCATCATTCGCTACTTTGATCCCCCATTATAATTATTTATCATCCTATTTTGATATCTCTATCTTTTATACCAAATATTGTTTATTAATTTCTTATAAAAGGAATGATGTCTCACCTTAACTAGAAATTACAATAACCATATTTACTAGGTCTTTGAATATATAATCCTTATCAATCCTCATCATAATCATAACTCCATGGTCCCTATTACTCAGTTCATTATCCAACTTATTTTTATTTTTGGGGTTATAGTGTATCAATAAACCATTTTTCTTGAGAAACTTCAACTATATGATTTTACCATGTTGATCTCTTTTTGAAAGAAAAATATACTTCAAACTTTTGGGTCTAGTATATATGTTTCATATTTGTCAATAGAGATTGTGCAACTACATCTTAAAGGTAAATATTATTGGGGCTAACTCAAGTTCATGAATTTTAAATTTCCATTTTTTGGATCATCAATTGATTTGATGTATAAGTAACCACTCTAGCATTCAATATAAGGACACAACCTTGTAATTTCTTTGATGAAACACTATATATTGAAAATACTTCAATTCACACTGGTAAACTCAATACTGATGCATTAATCAATCTCTTTTTTATATCATAAAAACTTTCTTCACATTCTCTATACCGTTTATATTTAACCCATGAATGTGTTAACATGGTACACTTGTAGGCCAATCAGGAAATATTTTGGACAAATCACTTCTAGTAACCTTCAAAACCAATGAATTTCCCATATAATTCATTTTCTCTAAAGTTCTTAAGAATTATTAATGAATATATGGTTCTCATACTCTTCATATATTTTACATTATATCAAGATATCACCAATGAATACCACCATGATATTATCAAGTTAATATTTGAATACTCTATTCATTAGAAACCAAAAAACAGAATGTTAATTAGTCAATCTGAAGGGTATTAATTTTAACTAATAATTTCCATATCTCATATAAAATTTCATCTTCGGTATATCATCCTTATTCAACCTTAACTAATGATAAAAATAGTTCATATAGATGTTTGAACAATATTTAGATCTTTGATGTTGATAAAATAAACCATAAACTCATGGTAAAGGATAATTATTATTCATAATAATGGCATTGACCTCTCTGTAATTGATTCACAGTCTCATTAACCCATCCTTATATTTCACAAATAAAATAGGGGATCCCAGTGGTGAAACCCAAAGGTGTATAAATACCTTATCACACAACTCCATTAGTTTTTTTCGTAACTCTACCAACTCCCGTAGTTCCATTCTATAGTGAGTTTTAGCTATGGGTATTTCAACCAAAATGCTTTCAATGGAAAAAATTAGCATCACAGTTAGGTGGATGACCATGTATTCCTCAAGAAATATATATCAATGTATTTTTTTACAATGGTTGTATCATATATCCATAGGATTTACTTACTACCCCTTGATAGTGTTTTCTCTTACTATTCTCACATAATTACATAAAGGTGAGATACTAGATATGGATCTAGAAAAGACACAATTTTTGAAGTAACTCTATTTAAAACAAGGAATTCAAAACCCACTTCCCAAATAGTAATATTCTTCTTTCAACAATAAATTATTTAATTGTACATTGAGATCTAATCCATACCAAGTATTAAGTAAAAATCAACCATAGATATTAAAATAAAGTCTTCCACCAAGTAATATATATACATCATAAAAGTTACTACTCAAAAGACATTATTACAAATAAAATTGTAGAGACCCAAATCTTGACATACATGGACATTACATTACTTTTGTGGAATACATAACACATAACAAAAACGGACAGCAAAGGATCGTAATAGTTTAGTGACTTTGGAAACTCGAAACATAATCTTCTAATTGTGGTGAATGATCTTCAACATCTCCCATAAAGATTTTCTTTTTTTTCATACCTAAAACCATTCTTTAAATCCTAGGGAAAAGAAAACATAAAAAAGGGTGATCTCAAATTCCTAGTAAGGGTAAACATAGAGAACATAAAACAATCCATATACATTTGAATTCAATAACATGAACATAAAATCTAAACATCAAAATATTGAGCAAAGACTTGAATCATGGAAGTACGTAAGGCATATATCATAAGGGAGCATCAATAATGATAAAATATCATGGGAATAAAACATTTTATTGTGGAAACCATTATGAACATGATATTATTTCCATAGTATCCAAGGCATTACTTCCACGACCATCTTAGTGGACAAAGTCCCTTTCTGAATCGATTTCACTCCTCGTTCCGGTCCTATATTGCTGAACTAGATTAACATACCATTCCTTCCATGTCTATCTAATGAGATATAAATCTTTACCCAAAGAATTTGAGGGAGATATAGGTCCCACCCATCTCATAATGAAATCATTCTTACTTGTGCCACAAAATAAACTTAAAACATTCATCATAACCCAAAGAATAAAATGGGTTTCTTAAACATCATCCCAAAATCACATAATCTATATAAAACAAATGGATATTTCATCCTAAGAAAATTGAAACCATGTAAATAATAGAGACATTATACATGAAACATACACATATGAAATAATTACATCTTAGATGGAAAATGGTTTTGATAAAACACTTGAAATGAATTCTTGAGAAAAATATCCTTTCTTCTTCAAAATCATTTTCTTTTCACAAAATTCCATGAAATTTTAAAAGAAAATTATTTTTTTGAAAATAGTTTTAAAATATTGTAGATTAAGATTCATGAAAATGAGGCGTTATGAAACAGTAAAAATCCGTTCATGCCGTATAAGTTAAAAATAACATTCTCCTCGTACTTTTGTCGGAAAAGTCAAAAAGTTCCTCGTGTGGTAAACAAAAGTAAGATTCCTTTCATAACATGTGGTAAAATTTAAAATTGGGTAAAAATGAAATTAAACATACATGAAAACATTTTTAGAAAATAGGTACATGGATGATATAAAACCCCAGTAAATACTTGCGAATAAACAATCTTTGATAAGAGCGAGATTGGAATAGTTATCCCTTACCTTAGGTCTGATATGATTCGTATGTATCCAAACCTCATCTGTATTGATTTAAATAATTTAATTTACTTATTGAAGAATCATATTAATTGTTATGATATCATATATGGTTCACTTATGACATTATATTACCCGTTTTTTTGTAAGTTCAATGTTAAAGAAGAGTTTTGGTTAAAATCGTTTTATTTATCGTACGTGTTTGGACTTGTTGTTCTGGATATTATTATTACTTATATATTGATTTACTAACTTAAAGAATGTAAATTATGATTTATATGTCATATATATATTCAGTATATATATATATAATAGATATATAAATGAAATGAAATACAGCGTTCATGGAGATGGTAGACCATACGTACGCATGAATGTTGTTTTCATTTCCTTATTAAATAAAATGGAATTAAGTAAATGAAACATATATGTACATAAATCTATTATCATTATTATGTAATATATTTCATGTTTATTTATTATATATACTTCATAATCATACTTGAATGGTTAATCATGGAAAATGAATCTCACCGCGTTCGTGGAGACGGTAGTCTGTACGTACGCACGAGTGATGATATCATTACCATGATCGTGGAATTGTATTAAAGTATATGTATAATATTTCATAATCAATATCACTTTAAAATAATCATATATATTTATTTATTTACTCCATTATATCCATCCAAGAAAGGTGGTGGTGGAAAACAGATTACACCACACCGTGGAGACGATATTCTGTACGTACCCACGCGTGGTGATTTCGTTTCCGTAGGATTGATAGAAGATGAAATTGGGTTGTTTCATATTTATAATAACATATCAGTATATTATTGATTCTGATGTTATTATTTTATGATTAAACAAATAAATAAATAGAAGTAGAAGAATAAATAAATTGGAAAGAATCGGTAAAGGATATTACCTCTCCTTTGACGCGCCTCTTCTTAACCTCCTCTTAAGGCACTAGGGTTGGTCTATTGAGGAGACTAGAACCTCTATAATGTTTCTAGGGATGATAAGGGAAATGGGCAGGGGTTCTCGGAGCTTCAAGGCACAAAAGGGGGTGAAGATAAGAGGGAAGGGGTGCATTTTTTATAAGGGATGAGAGGGGCGCCTTAGGAAAACATAAAATATTATTTTATAATAAAGTCATATTCATTTTTTAATAGCTCCAAATTTATTTATTTCAAAGATAAGTTGGTTATGGGTCGAAATCCTCTTAGAAAATAGGTTTTAGACAAGTTTAGGTTATTATTATATCCTTATCATTTAGATTTAACTCTAAGTTAAATAATTTAACTTTTATCGTGTCTTTTTGTTTTCTTACACTATATGGTTAATAAACATACTATAACGAGCCAAACTAACCCCAAGTGGTTAATTATTAATATATATATCTTTATATAAGTCATTTGGCTGAACCGTTGAGTTTTAGGAATAAAATAACAATTAATAATATAATATTTGTTTTAAAAACTATTTTATGTCAATTTTGACACTATTTGGTACTTGATTTTTGTGAAAATCATAAGGGCATGATTAGTTCGAGAAAAAGTTAATTAAATAAATAATAACATGTCATATTAACCTATAAAATTAGTTTAATTCATAAAAAGTCTAAAATTACATTTATTTGGGTATTTATAACATCAATTATGTTAATATTTCATTAATAAGGTAATTACTGCATCATCATTGTGTCATAAATAAATTCAATTATTTAATGTCTAAAAATTATAAATAAAATACCATTATTTACGAAATCTTTTTATATTTCTAATGAATATTTATAGTCAAATTTATCTTATGTGTAACACTATATTAAAAATGTTATAGTTTTTAAAATTTGATTTAAACTATTTTAATTCTTCTTTAAATAAAATAATAATAAATGTCCTAATCTTATCCAAGTGGACCTAAATGATAATATTTTATTTATAAGGTTGTTTTTGGTCGAATTACACTTATCCAATAGAATAAGGACATGTTTTAGGGTAATAATAATATCATTGCTAACCTTAATTACCCTATTTACTTTTAACCGTGGTAAATAAAAGTAAAAAGTTACTATTCAATGAAAATTATTTTAATCTTATTGAACCGAATTTTACTCCTTGATATTAACCGTGTGTCTCATAATTTCTAAATTCCACTCACAGAAGAGGTAAAATTAAGTTTTATGTTAATTTTCAAACTTTCATAGGAGGTGGGTAAAAGATGGTGAAAAGTTCAATAAAAAAACATTATATATAAAATTATTATAAAATGAATCAAATGAATTAAATTGAACTTACATAGGTATTATGTATCAATTTTGACCTAAAATAAAATAAATAATTATTTAAATAAAAGCCGGTTTTTAAATAGTAACCCAGAGTTTTCACTATTCATCAAAAATTGAAAGTTTTCAGAAAAATACCAAAAATTCACCCTAGGCTAATTTCGATATTCCGAATCCAAAAATGAAGTCCATTTTGAACGATAAAATTTATAAAATTTCAAAAAAATGGGTATTACTATTCATAACGACTAGTTCATATTATTATAATAATATCTTGTTTAGTGAAAGTCCTTATTGCATACAACACACGCTATCGAGGAAGGTCTTGATTGTGTGTAATGCAAGACATGTCAAGGATGAGTGTAGTGAAAGATCCCTTTTTTGTTGTGTATAACATAATCTTTATTTATATATTAAAAAAAATCTATTCTTAATGTTACGTAGAATAAATTCTACAAAACAGACATGAAATTATGTATAACACAAGCCAAGAATAGTGTTGCGTATACTGCAAGCTAATACAGTGTTGTGTATAAAACGATCTAATTTTGGTGTAGTTTATAACACAAAACATAATGAAATGAAAAAGAATAATTCTCATAAAATCTCGGGTTGTTACATTCTACCCCCCCTTAAAATGAATTTCACCCTCGAAATTCGTCGGGGTTATAAATGGTTTACTACTTGAAACTTTCTTTAATAGAAACCTACATCATAAAAAGGAATACCAAAACTTATCTTTAAAAACAAAAGTATGAAAAATATCGGTTACCCAAATTAAATAATCACTGGGTTTCCATATAAGAGAACATAGGTGAAAATATGTATATAGAAGAGAAATCTAACCATCATGCGCTGATGGAGAGTGGTAGAGAACATGGCTACGAAAAAGCCAACAATCACAATGACATAAATTTGTGATTATCTACGGTACAATCTAATTCATCGGATATAAGGGCACTAGGACAACATTTATGGTTTTCTAGATCATTTCCCTAAAGTTGAAGAATTGTTGAATTAAAAGAAATACTTAATTGATTTTCGTACAATCTTACTGTTGTTAGTACCTTGAACAATTTCCACTTCATCTCTTAAAGAAATGAAGTTGAATTTTTCATTCTTGAAGTGTTAGCAGTTCATGTGATAGAATGATGATTCATTCCATCTGTCTCAAACAAAAGGTTAGAAAAATTTATCAAATATAAGTCCATCTATGGTGAAGTTAATCGTATATGATTAAAAAAATGGACTTATACTTCATCTATCATACCGAATAATAAAATAGACCTAGTTTCTACTAACCAAGGACTTCATGTAGGCCATAGGTAGGCGATAAAGTCATGTTGCACTTTGGTTGTGGGTTCAATTCCCACAACCTTGTCCGACATGATGGGTTGTTGCACGTCCTGCAAGTTTTCATTTTTCTAAAACTACACTATTATAACATTCTAGAAATAATATCAAAAAAAAGGTTTGATCCTTAAACAATATTGTCTTATGTCCAATATAATCAATTCCAATCTTTAGGCTTATCCAAAATACATCTTTCCAATCTCATAGTATAAAGAAAATTATTAGTAGAGGTCATATACCAAGCATGTGAATACCATCATTTATCTCCCATATATCATAAGATATATCTTGTTGGTTATATTCCAAACATGTGAATACTTTAATCATGCATTCTTTAAAAACATGAATTACCATAGAACCTTAGTGAAAACATGAGTGCTGTCAAAAGTTAACTCTTTCCACATACCAAAATCCCAAAAATTCTATATACTCAAACCATGATATCACTTAGTCCTTATATTAATCATGAGCTCATTAATACATTAAAACATTTCATTATCTCCTTATGCCTTCATTATGTGCATATTAGGTGCTTTCCAAAAATATCTTAATAACCTTTCATGGTTACACATACCATTCAACATAAACTTTTAAAACTCAAGCAAATGAAATAGTGTAACAATCCTTAGATTTTTCTTTATTCCATAGTGCCATAAATTATTCTTGATAAACATACAATCATTACAATACCTTCTTAAACCACTGACTGAGCTTCATCATTTCTTCCATCTCATATATCATTTGTAGTCTCTTCATCATCATCCACATAAATACTACCCATTGACCATGCTGATTCTCTTTATGAGATTTTCCCTTAGGAAATTGGTTTGCATAATGCCCGTACATTCCACATTTAAAACACTTAACCGTTGTTTATGTCTTAGCAATACCATTATCCTTGTCCATGGTGTTAACTGAATCTTTTTTTACAATTAATGGCTTTGTGACCTTCTTTTCCACACCCAAAGCATCTTCCAGATCCTTTGAAACATTCTCCATGATGCCTCTTCCCACATGATTTACATGAGGGAAATTTAACTTTCTTTCCTCTATGATCATCATGAAACTCCATATTTCTCTTATTAGCTGAGTCGGTAAACCTACCGAAGTTGAGATTATTGATCATATTATGAGATTTCAGATTAGGCATAATAACGATATGTGGACTTCCAGATCCAATTTCATTTGGTTTCTCATGAAGAATATCATTCCATTGTCCATCATATCCTCCATTATCGTGAATCTTCCTGTTTCCAACCATTTTAAAAAACCCAAAAAGAATATTGTGAGGGGCCAAAATCATAATCAAGGGGGATTAAGTTCAATATCTAACATCTTAGGTTTAATTATAATAGTGTTACCATAATTCTAGGACTATAACCTATACTTGTACTTAACCTTAAGGACATCCCTAGACATACCTTAGAAATGCCTCTAGGGATCTCACTAAAGTTCTCGAATCCTAGTTTCCAAAGGTTGACTAAATATTTCCTTTGATACCAACTGTAGAGACCCAAATATTGACGTATATGGACATTACATTACTTTAGAAGAATACTTAATACATAACAAAAATGGAACCCAAAGGACCGTAATAGTTTACTGTCTTTGGGAACTCAGAACATAATCTTCTAATCATGGTGAAAGATCTTCAACATCTCCCATAAAGATCTTCTTTTTTTTCTTAACTAACACCTTTCTTTAAATATTGTGGAAAAGAAAACATAAAAAAGTGTGAACTCAAATGCTGAGTAAGGGTAAACATAGAGAACATAAAACAATCCATAAACATTTTAATGCAAAAACATGAACATAAAATCTAAACATCAAAATCTTGAGAAAAGACATGAATCTTGGAAGTACGTAAGGAATATATCATAAGGGAACATCAATCATCATAATATATCATGGGAATAAAACATGTGATTGTGGAAACCATTAATAACATGATATGATTTACATAGTAGCCAAGGCATTGCTGCCAAGACCATCTTAGTGGACAATGTCCCTTTTTGAATCGAGTTCACTCCTCGTTCCAGTCCTGTATTACTGAACTAGATTAACTTACTGTTCCATCCATGTCTAACTCATGAGATATAAATCTTTACCCAATGCATTTGAGAGAGATATAGGTCCCACCCATCTCATAATGAAATCATTCTTACTTGTTGCACAAAATAAACATAAAACATTCATCATAAGCCAAAGAATAAAATGGGTTTCAAAACATCATCCCAAAATCACATAATCCATATAAAATAAATGGATATTTCATCCTAAGAAAATTGAAACCATGTAAATCATAGATACATTATACTTGAAACATACACATATGAAATAATGTCATCATAGATGGAAAATGGTTTTGATAAAACACTTGAAATGAATTCTTGAGGAAAATATCCGTTCTTCTTCAAAATAATTTTCTTTTCACAAAATGCCATGAAATTTTAAAAGAAAATTATTTTCTGAAAATAGTCATAAAATATTGTTGATTAAGCTTCATGAAAATGGGGTGTTATGAAACCAGAAAAATCTGTTCACACTGTATAAGTTAAAAATAACATTCTCCTCGTACTTTTGTCGGAAAAGTCACAATGTTACTCGTGTGGTAAAAAAAAGTAAGATTCTATTCATAAAATGTGGTAAAATAAAAAAAAATGAGTAAAAGGGCCATTAAACATACATGAAAACATTTTTAGAAAATAGGGATATGGAAGATAACAAAAACCTCAGTAAATACTTAAGAATAAACAATCTCAGATAAGAGCGAGATTGGAAAAGTTATCCCTTACCTTAGGTCTAATATGCTTAGTACGTATCCGAAACTCCTGTATAATGATTTAAATAATGACATTGACTTACTATAGAATCATATTCATTGTTATGATATCATATATGGTTCACTTATGACTTTATATTACCCGTTCTTTTGTAAGTTCCATGTTAAAGCAGCGTTTTGGGTAAAATCATTTTATTTATCGTACGTGTTTGGACTTGTTGTTCTTGATATTATTATTACTTATATCATTATTTAATTACTTAAAAAATATAAATCATGATTTATATATCATATATATATTCATTATATATTTATATATAATAGATATATAAATGAAATGAAATACACCGTTTATGGAAATGGTAGACCGTACGTACGCATGAACGCTGTTTTCGTTTCCTTATTGAATCAAATGGAATTAAGTAAATGAAACATATATGTACATAAATACAGTATCATTATTATGTAATATCTTTTATGATTATTTATTATATATACTTTGTAATCATACTTGAATGGTTAATCATGGAAAATGAATCTCATCGCGTTCGTGGAGACGGTAGTCCGTATGTACGCACGAGCGATGATATCATTCCCATGATCATGGAATTTTATTGAAGTGTATGTATAATATTTCAGAATCAATATCACTTTACAATAATCATATATAGTTATTTATTTACACCATTATACCCATACAAGTAATGTGGTGGTGGAAAATAGATTACACCACAGCGTGGAAACGGTATTCCGTACGTACACACGCGCGGTGATTTTGTTTCCATAGGATGGATAGAAAGATGATATTGGGTTGTTTCATATTAATAATAAAATATCAGTATATTATTGATACTGGTGTTATTAATTTATGATTAAAAAAATAATTAAGAAGAAGTAGAAGAAGAAATAAATTGGAACGAATCGGTAAAGGATATTACCTCTTCTTTGATGCGCCTCTTCTTAACCTCCTGTTAAGGAACTAGGGTTGGTCTTTTGAGGAGATAAGAACCTCTATAATGTTTCAAGGTAATAGTTTAAGGGAAATTGGCTGGGTTTGTCCAAGCGTCGAGGCTCAAAGGGTGTGAAGAGAAGAGGGAAGGGGTTCCCTTTTTATAAGGAATGAGAGGGGAACCTTAAGAAAACTTAAAATATTATTTTATAATAAAGTCATATTCTGTTTTTAATATCTCAAAATGGATTTATTTCTAAGCTATGGTGGGTATGGGTTGAAATACTCTCAAAAAATAGGTTTTATACAATTTTATGTTAATATTTTATCCTTGTCATTTAGATTTAACTCTAAGTTAAATAATTTAACTTTTACCGTGTCTTTTTGTTTTCTTACAATATATGGTTAATAAACATACTATAACAAGACAAACGAACCCCAAGTGGTCCATTATTAATATATATACTTATCTAAGTCATTTGGCCGAACCTTAGATTTTTAGAAATAAAATAACAATTAATAATATAATATTTGTTTTAAAAACTTTTTTATGTCAATTTTAACAATATTTGGTACTTGACTTTTGTGAAAATCATAGCAGCATGATTAGTTCATAAAAAGTTAATTAAATCAATACTAACATGTCATATTAACCTATAAAATTAGTTTAATTCATAAAAAGTCTAAAATTACATTTATTTGGCTATTTATCACATCAATTATGTTAATATTTCATTAATAAGGTAATTACTGCATCATCATTGTGTCATAAATAAATTAAATTATTTAATGTATAAAAATTATAACTAAAATACTATTATGTATGAAATCTTTAAATATTTCTAATGAATATTTATAGTCGAATTTATCTTATGTATAACCCTATATTAAAAATGTTTTTATTATTAAACATTGATTTTAACTATTTTAATTCTTCTTTAAATAAAATAATAATAAATGTCCTAATATAATCCATATAGACCTAAATTATAATATTTTATTTCGAAGGTTTTTTGGGTCTAATTACGCCTATCCAATAGAATTAGGACATGTGTTACGGTAATAATAATATCATTTTTAACCTTAATTACCCTATTTACTTTTAACTGTGGTAAATAAAACTAAAAAGTTATTATTCACAAAAAATTATTTTTATCTTATTGAACCGAATTTTACTCCTTGATGTTAACCATGTGTCTTGGATTTTATAAATTCTACTCACAAAATCGGTAAAATAATGTTTTATGTAAATTTTCAAACTCTCCTAGGAGGTGGGTAAAAGAAGGTGAAAATTTCAATAAAAAAATTTTATATCTAAAATTATTGTAAAATGACTCCAATGAATTACATTGAACTTATATAGGTATTATGTATCAATTTTGACCTAAAATAAAATAAATAATTATTTAAATAAAAATCCGGTTTTTAAATAGTAACCTAGTGTTTTCACTATTCATCAAAAATTGAAAATTTTCAGAAAAATACCAAAACTTCACCCTAGGCTAATTTCAATATTCCAAATCCAAAAATGAAGTCCATTTTGAAAGATAAAATTTATAAAATTTCAAAAAAAAAGGTATTACTATTCATAACGACTAGTTCATAATATTATAACAATATCTCATTTAGTGAAACTCTGTATTGCGTACTACACATGCTATTGATGAAGGTCTTGATTCCGTGTAATGAAAGCCAATTCAAGGCTGCATGTAGTGAAATCTCCCCTTTTTGTTGCATATAACATAATCGTTATTTATAAATTAAACAAAATCTATACTTAATGTTGCGTAGAATAAATTCTACAAAACGAACTTCAAATTATGTGTAACATGAGCCAAGAATAGTGTTGTGTATACGGCAAGCTAATACAGTGTTGCGTATAGAACTAGCTAATTTTGGTTTAGTGTATAACACAAGACATAAATGAAATTAAAAAGAATAATTCTCATAAAATCTTGGGTTGTTACAAAAATACCATTAGGATTCTTGACTGAAAACTCCTTTACCAAAGTATTAGGATGATCATTTAATGTTATCAGAAAACATGCATGATATAAATGAGTGTTTAGATCTATAATCAAAAAAATAATTTTCCAACATCGAGTTTAGGATAAATATACATGATATCACACCATTTGGTACTTGAACCTCAGTTTTAGTGGTCACATAATCTCATCCTTTCTCCCATGGCCATTTCTAAGATAAATTCCATTGGATTTTGATGCATTGGTTTACATAGTTCATCATATCATTATACGTAAATTATTTAATACCAACAACTTCTTCTTTTCCATTAAATTTTCAATCTTTATAGAATTTTCTCTACACATGAATCAAGATTACATTCTCTTAATGTAAGTCCCAAAGTTTTTCCTTCTATGGTTATTATATGTGGTAAATTCCACTCTTCGATTATTCCCCTTTGATATAATCTTATCTTCTTGGTTCTTATTATACCTCTTATTCTCTATATTAACTTGAAAGACATATTTATGGGAAAAATATTTTTCTTCCTTAATGTTATTTGATTCCATAAACTCATATGATGAAAATATATGAGATATTAACACCCTTTGAAGGCTAAAATTTATCCCTTAAAATAAATGGTAAATCTTTATTTATGGTCTATGTATATAGTTTACAACATGTCCATATAACCTTGTGAATTTACCCTCATAATTAGTAACATTTTACTCTACATTTTTTTGGATCAAGGAATTTACTTTCTGTTTTATCCATTTTCTCATGAGAAAATTATTTTTCATATAATATCTCCTTAAAGTTTCTTTATTACATGAAAACTATCTCTATTTCCTATTTATTTTTCTAAGCTAGAAACCATTATAAATTTGAATCTCCCTTTAGAAAATATTCTTCCATGATGACCTTTTCAATTTCAAAACTTCCTAATGTGATGGATATATCTTCTAGGTACTTGATCCATTTCTCAACTATCAATGGATAAGTCGTTCCACTAAATCGTGGAGATTTTTGATGCATGAATCAATCCATAATTTCTAGACCAGACTATGGATAGACTGGATTCTCTATATAGGAGATGTTATTTTTCATAACCTAGGTCAACATCCCAAATATGGTTATGATCTGGTCACCTCCAACTCTATCGCCATTTAATATTTCAAGAGCAGTATCCCAACATTGAATATGGGTGTTGATATGGTTTTCATTCCTTTCATTCGTATCCATCCCTTAACAATTCAAATACATGTTGTTACTGAATGATATTGAATTATAAAATAAAATTCCTATTAGGCTTTCAATGAAATAATTTCTTACAATATTAAGGTTTTCCCATAATAGTTGTGATATATAATTGGGTTTCTCTAAATATTGTCCTCATCGTTTATACTAAACCTCCCTTTGATACCAATTGTAACTACCTAGTATCTAAAAATCCATAGAAGTTAGTTATATTATATTATTGGTATAAAATAAAAGTGTTACCAAAGGATCTGAAAACATAGTTGTCTTGGAAGACTGCATGCTCATATATTTTTTACATTAAACTTGAGAACATGATATACAACATAACAACTACATGATAATATTATTATCTATTATATAAGATCCGTGAAAATTGTACATAGTTCTCTTCTAGGTTTCTTGGGGTAAGAAAGAAAAAAAGGGTGAGCTCAAATGCTCTCATTAAGGGGTAGAATACAATTAAATCTATCATATCATATGATTGGAATAAATATTATTGTCACAATAAATGGTAAAAATAATTTTATAATCAATTGAAACTAAGGGAATACTATATCCATGATGATAGATAAAAATATAGATAAAAATTACAGATCTCATACTAAGGGAATGCATAATGTCAAATATCATAAACGTTAAATCGAGGCCTTGTTCGAAGACATCATATGTTAATGATTAAGGCTTATTCTAATACACAATACAAATTGTCTCATTAGTACTACTGATGCATCTAGGATCTATCTATATTAATCCCCTCCCATCACTAATTAAATCCAATGCATTCAACATATAATGGAATAAATAAAAAATATATACATAAATAACATTCCTTATTAATCAATAAACATCCATATTGAAATAACTAGTATACTGATTTTAATTTTTTTAAATATAAATAAGTATATTAATATGGATGTCTAGGATAATATATCATAATCAACATAGAAACTATGTGGTGTTGTCAATTTAATTGGATGTTCCATTATCAAATATATAAAGATATGGTTATGGAGAGGGTATTTTCAATGTTTTGGGTTATTAATAAAAGATATTAATTGAGTGAAATAGTTTGGAAATGTAGGATACCAAATAAATGGTAGAAAAATACTTTATTAAGGTTCATAAATATCATGTAAATAATCCAAATAATATCCCCCAGGAGTGTCTAGTCAGGTATGTAGTCTTAAGCTCACTCATTATGCATTGAGTGAAGATTGAGTTGATACTCAACCAACAATTTCAGAGTGATTACCCCAAGATTCATTTATTCCATATCCACATCCACTTTCTAGTATCCAGATAGGGATTTAATGTATATGAAAATCACACACATAGTTTACTTTTAAAAACATAGGATTTTTATGCATTATGATGTCCTTAGGATACATTTCAATAAAAATTCCATGAAGGATTGAATTTAAAATAGAATATAAAATACCATGGATAAATATAGTATCATGATATAAAATATCAAATGGGTATTCTGTACACTGTATAATAGAAGACACGGTGTAAAAAAAAATAATGTCTAACGTAATTCAAATTTGAGATAATGGACCCCTTCCTCTAATCCTAGTTAGTCGAATGTGATCTAACCTCATATATAACAAAAATAATTTTATTAATAACCTATTTGAGAAAATTATTCATATCAAAAAAACTTTCTATAATTAATTTATAATTATTCTCTACATGGATATTAGTTAGTTATTATTTATTTTCAATGTCAGGTGTATGTAATCTTGAACGTTTTGAACTTGTTTCATAATAGTGGTTTTAAAATTCATTATTATCCTATACTTAATCATTAAAAATTAATAAAAGGTAATATAATTGATTCTTTATAATTATTTATAATGTTATAATTTCATTTTATGGTGTTTTTAGTTACAGTCATTAAAGATGAAATCACCGACGAGCATGTTTCTATGGTTTTTAACAAACAAGCATTAGTATATTAAATAATGAGTTTAATTTTAATGATATCATTAAAAAATAAAATAAAATTTTATTTTAATTATATATATCATATATTAAATCATCATAAATTCCCATACTCATCCATTATATAAATCTATATCATTGTTCAAGTATGTGGTTAAACCATCCCAAACAAGAGAATACAAAAATTAATGAATGATTATGTAGTGATTTAGTTGTAATATCATTATACCAAAAGAATAATAAAATTATACAGTCTTTATTAGTGTGATATATCATAATTTTAAATTATAATATGAATAATATATATTATACAATGTTATCACATAGTATGAATAAATCATTTTTTCTCTAAGATCACTCATTTGGACTGTTGAATTTATCACAGTTTATTATTACTAATATTTTTAATAGGTTGACCAAGTCATATTTATAAATCCTTAATAATTTCATAAAATTCATATTTATACATTAAACTCTCTCTCATGGACATCTATTAAAGGTAGTGATGAAAAGAAAAAAAATCAATCATTCCATGGAGGTGGTAGTATGCAAGTATGCATGGTAGATCATTTAGTTTTCCATAGAATGAGAGAAACGTATAACATGCATTATCATTTTATAATCCTAAATATATAATAAATATAATAATTATTAATTAAATTCAACATTATGACCACCCATATAAAGAGTTTAAGTAAAAAACATGATGCTTCAAGGTGGCAGTAGTTCGCACACATGCACAGATGTCATTTTTTCCATAAGGGAAAAGGGGAATGGGTTTCAATATTTATTCCCTTATAATTATAATGTTTTTAAAAAATGGATACTTAAATCATCTTAAATGAGTGATTAAAATATATTTATATAGTAATATAGATAAAAGGGATAATTAGTACTTGTGTTGAAGAATTGAGTTTTCCTTTGCTGGACTCATTGGAATGGGGGGTTTAGTGAAATCTATTATGAACAGAAGATTAACATTGTGAAATAGGAATCTATAGAAGAAAATAGGGGTATAGTTTCAAGAGTAATATTTTAATGGCCCAAAATTCCATGTATTTTGTTTAAATTAAATGGGATTTTTTACGAGACCGGGATCTTAAACGACACGTAATTTCAGGGCCTGGAGTGACCGGAATGGAATTTTGAACTTCTTTAAGTCTATTAATTAAACATTTCATTGGGTATTTCTATATTTTGAACTAGTTCCTAGATTGAAAATTAGTGGGCATCATTGAACTCCGAATGATGTGATTCGACTAATAGGACCTAACATCGACCAATGTGGGTTGACCGAAAGAGTAATTTTAACAAATTTCTTATGAAAAGGTTAAATAAAATAAACTTGATTTATTTTATAACCTTTGAAATTTAAAATCATTGCAATGAAACTATTTTACACTTGAGTATAACTGATACGCTATTTCATTTATCAAACAACATAACAACACAACGATGCAATGTAATAGAAACATTGTGATGTGTTTCTCCATTAATGAGGTGTCAGGGTTGGAGAAACAGGGTTGCATTTTAATTTTTTCTGATGTATGACATAGTGTTTCTCTCTAATGATGAATGTTGTTTAATTGAGAAGTAGCGACGATGCCTTTGGAGATAGAATTTTGTAATGAAGATCGACGAACTCCAACGACGATGAATCAATGATTCAGATCAAATATAGATGAATGACGAAAATGTGAATACCTTATTCATCAGTGAAATAACTGAATTGAGTTAGGGGTTGTTATTTAATACCATTTTTCCTCATTCTTGGTTTTAAATAGTAATCACAGATCATCCCACAAACAATTTTACCTATGGATTTTTGTTTTTGTAGGAGGTTATTTATTGGGTTTGACTCTGGGAGATTAATTTGTGTTTTGATCCCCCTAACAGGAATAGATTAAAGACGTAGCAAAAAAATGTTTAAAAATTGTTCCATGATTTGTTTTCTCTTGTGATCCTTCTTTCTTTACCTCGACGGAGGGACATGACATGAAGTTGGTGCGATGATGATGGTGGCGGTTAGGCCAAAGTGGTGGGTGAGACACCATCAATCAGACGCTTTCCAGCGAAAAAGAATGAAATGGAGATTTGAGTTCCATGTAGTGAATATGGAGACCCAAGGGCGCCATAGCACCCTTCGGATTGCTGAGAGGACCACCGTAGCATGTTCGGGGGTGTGTGGAAAACACTGTCGGTTTTGGCGACAGCGGCATGCGTGTTAGACGGTAGGGTAGTACGCCATGGCAGCGCATCACGATAGAGATGGAAGTGGAAGCCACTCACCTATCGTGTGGAGTAAGTTCTGTTCCTTGGCCATGGAATGATCTGGACCCATGGATTTTCCACCAGTAATGCCGTAAGACCCATTATGCTACGCAGACCGGTTGGCTGGAGTTGTGGTGCCAGATGGTGCCGCTTGATGAGAAAATGGAGGCGGCCCTTGCCGCATCCGAGCTGGGGAAATCGGCTCGCCATAGTGGGCTGGGATGGTCTTGGTAAGCCATGCCCAGTAGGCCAGGTTAGGACCACCTAGTCTGGGATGGGCATATTGGGCCTAGTCGGACCCGGGTCGGGTCTGGTCGGTCGACCGGGTTAGACCGGACCCCACCGGCCCCCGTTTTTCTAAAACAACTGTTAATTGTTAACGGAGCATCCATTTGATAATCTGTTAATGGAGTTCGAAACTTTAGGACGATACAGTCCTTTTGAGATACTCTAAATGGGTTTTTAAGAAAGTTGTAGGATGGCATACTGGTTTGAAGTGTTGGATCATCTGGTGCAAGCATACTTTGGGCAGAAACGGAGTGGTTATTATGAAGGAAGTTTGGACGATTACTTCCTTGATGACTCAAGGCACGATTATTCCTTATCCCTTTGTTTATTTAGAGATAGGACTCCATGGTTTATGGGTTTAGGTTCGTTTCCTTTGTGTAGTTTCCTCTAGGGGTGTTCATCCCCTAAAGGACTAGAGCGTGGGTTCTCGAAGATATTCATGAAGGAAGAGTCAGTACTCCTCTTTAGGACAAAGGAGCGGGTCCTCTAACCTTGGAGTTGGTAATCCCCTAAAGTATTGGTGTGTGGGTCCTCCATATCTAATTCATATAGAGTATGTAATCTCCTATCAGGTAGGGAGGAGGTCCTCTATTGTTGGATTTAGTACTCCCCTATCGTTCTAGGGTGTGGGTCCTCCTTATGCAGTTCTACGGCAGAGTAGGTACTCCCCTACTATGCTAGGGAGAGGGTCCTCTAGGTTGGGGTTGTTAATCCCCTAACATACTAGGGTGTGGTTCCCCCATAGAGAACAAACTAATAGAGTCATTACTTTACTATATTACAAGGGTGTGGGTCCTCTAGTCACTTAGTGGTACTCCCCTATTGGGATGGTTGTGGGTTCTCAAAATACAAAGTTGTACTCCCCTACCGATTCAGGGTGTGGGTCCTTCATTATTTGTACTCCCCAGTTGGAACTAGGCTGTGGGTTCTCACTTACAGATTCATACTCCCCCATCTTGAAGTAGCAACAGGTATCAGGTCCTGTATATGAGTTAGAGCTCCCCTGACTATAGGAAACAACTACGAGGATCGGGACCCTCCACTTGATGTGAATGATACCAAGATAGGAGTTAGTGATCCCTTGAAGAAATGAGGTGTCGGCCACTCCTTACACGAGTGACTGAGTTATCGCGGGATAGACTGAAGCAGTGCTCCCTAAAACTTGTGTAGTTATGAGGGTGGGCCTCTTAACATGGGTTTCCTTAGTCTTGCATCGGGAAGAAGGCTGTGATGACAATACCTCCAGTGTCAGGAACTATATTTGGATCTAGTAGAATATTCCTGATAGAGAACGTTCTCTCAGACATACCATTCGTAATGGTAGGATTGTAGCTAATAGAGTTAATCTCTTGGATGGGTGTCATCAAGTATGGTTGAGCTAGTGGAGTGTGATCTCCTGGTTTTTGTGTTATGACTTGAGCCTTCGATGTGAATCCTCAAGCCAGTTGTGTGGTTGGAACCACATGTTTTTTTAGTGGTTGAGACAAGTATATCTTGATATTCTTGGTATATGTATGGAAATATACATTTTTATAGTTGACTTTGAATTTCATTGCATTTTCCCTCTTGTGTTTTACCTTTATGGTTTCGGGGTCCCCCATTGAGTATTATTTGATTCACCCCTGCATGGGCTTTTCCCACACATATCATGTCTTATGTAGACGATCAATGCTTCGATGGAGTCCATAGAGGGCCAGGATCAGGTGGTGTTTAGTGAGAGCAGACGGATGAGGGGTACTCCCACGACTTTAGGTAGCTTCCCTCCCCTACCCTTTGGGTAGTATTTTTGGTGGATGAGTATCAAAGACTCAATATTTTACTTGTGTTGTCTTTTATTTGGTGGGCTTGTATATTGGCCCACTTTTACCACCTTATACTTTACTTTCTATTGTACTCTAGTTTTCCTTTACATAGTGTTTACTTTTCATCTTTTTGTGTTGGGGTTGTGACTGTGTGTCTATGTGTAAAGCTACTTGTAAAATGTCTCCCATTACAGGACAATGCTTTCAGTGCTAGTCTCATACCCCTTTCCTTGTGGAGATGGTCTTGGGGTAGTCATGTCATGGGCCCCAAGGGATGGGTCGTGAAAAATTGGTATAAAGGTGGTTGGCTCTATCTCAAAGACCAAGAGACTATTGTTTTTGGTTTTGGGAAATATTTTTAAGTGTTTTGAGTTTGGCTTTCATGCCAAGGACTCCTATGTTTGTGTAGAGGCAGATGTATCGATACATTAGGACACTGAACACATGTTTTCTGACTTGGTACATAGAAACAATGGTTGGAGGGAAATAAAGGGTACATGCATCTTATAATAATTTTGTGCATTCCTTGTCCTTCTTGTGTCATCTCTCTAGATATACTCTTTTAAAAAGGGTTTATCTTGATTCATTGCCGTATGCCTCTATGATGATAGCCAGATAGGATTCTATAGCATGATCGTAATGATGATTTTCCCCGATTGGAGGCATCAGTGGAGAGCACTGATTCTAAGGCATTACCTCTAGGCGGTGCACCAGTGATGCCACCACCCATTAATCAGTTTTTTCTACCAGCGCTACTAGTAGAGGATGCATGTAAGATGAGTGTGCTACACAAGTTTCAGATGCAGAGACCTCCCGTGTTTCGAGACAATACAAATCCTTAGGTTTCTGAGGATTGGTTGGATGTAGTTACTCGAGTCTTCCTCCTAGTGAGGGAGCCTCTCGACCAAGGGAAAATTTCATCTATGATCCTTTTTCAAGGTTAGTGGGGAGATGGTGGATCTTGATGATCCAGACACATGATGAGGCAACCCTCACCTGGTTTTACATTGAGCGCCTCTTTCATGGAAGTGTTCTTTCCTATGAATTTATGCTTTGTGCATTCACAATAGTTTATATACATACGACAGGGCAGCATAATAGTAGAAGAGTACTCAGTGAGATTCACATATATTTCTCTCTACTATACAGATATTGTGTGGGACCCCTACCTCAGGGCCCGAACCATCAAGAAGGGACTACACTTGGATATTAGGGCGTCAGTGGTACCCCTTAGAATTCTGACGTATGCTAGGGTACTAAAGAGAGACCCGGAGTATGAGATCTTCCTGGCAGAGGAGCAGATAGTTGTGACCTACATCAAAGGACATGAGGTATAGGCACCTTCTAGAGCTAGAAGATAACAGCCAATAGGATCGCAGTGAAAGAGGCATACCCATGCCTGAAAACAGACATGTGGGTCAGTGGTACAAGAGCAGCACCAAGGAGAAGATCATCCACAAGAGAGGAAATGTTACACTTGAAATAGCTAGGGGAATCTCAGTAGAGATTGTATGACCGGCCATGCCTCTGATAGAGAGCTAGAAGACGAGCCTCCATAGTAGAGACAATGCTTGGAGTAAAGAGTTTTGCAAGATGGCGAGTAAGGAAGAGGATATGGATGAGCAGTAGAAGGTGACAGGATGTTTTCAACTTTCAACCACTACCCCCAGGTGTTCCACACTAGGCTCAGGGATCTGGAGGATGTGGGTAAGTATAGATAAATGTGATCTTGGCTTATTACTAATAATATCTAGGTGAAATTCAAGGTATGATCTATGTCTTTTCTTTTTGATTCCATTTTCAAAAAGAAACAGGTTATCGTTGTTCTCCTTTTCCTTCATGCTCTGTTTGAGACATCAAGGTTCCGGTTGGACCATGGACTTGACCCTCACGCTTAGAGACACATGCTAGATGAGACCCGTTGTTCACACACTAGAAATATTAGTGTGACTTAGATCTTGGAGGAAAGAGTTATGGTTGTGATCTCTTAGTTGTGGCATTGAGTCCTTACGACGTCATTCAAGGTGTGGACTACTAATGATCATAACTGGATTGACTTTATTAGGAAAAGGATGTGGTGTTTCTGCGATGGAAAAGAAGGTTTTTCCTTTATCGAGAAAGGAAACCTAGGAAACATGGGGAGGACTCTCATAAGGAGTCATTCTTGGGATCATTATGTGGGGGCAGAGTTAGACCCTTGTGATTTTTTCTATAGTATAGAATAGTTTCTTATTATCCATGCTTAGCTAGGATACCACTAGTGGTGTGACAGTGTTCTTGTTTTTCCAAGTTGTGTAGCCACTAGAGGTTGCAGACAGAGGGCCTAGTAAGGCCCATTATTCACTCGTGGGAAGCCTTGTTTCATTCATTAATACCCCTACACATTTAGCGTCAACCCTAAACATGTAACACTTATGGAGGCTTTAGTGCAGTCCATCTAGGGGTTGATGTGAACAATTGGTTTCTGACTATAACTATGTCAGGTTAGCATGGTAGTGAGACGCTAGACCCCATGACTGTAGTTAGATTGTATTGCTTGGTGTTTTTTTCATTTTTCATATCTAAAGAAACATGTTCCCATCATTTCATGATGTTGACCTAACAAGAGATGGACATGAGAGTTGTCAATCTTGTTGGTTCCTCGAGGTGAGTTCTTATAAGCAGTGTAGGGACCCTTGATGAATGTAGTTTTCTTCCCATGAGAATAGGCTTTTGCTTTTTGGGAATGAAAAGACTTAAGGTTGGGAGAATGTAATGTCCTATAATTCCATGGATTTTTTTTAAATTAAACAGTATTTTTTATGAGACTATGATTTGAGATGACTTGTAATTCCAAGGCATATAGTGACCGGAATGGAATTTTGAATTTTTTTATGTTTATTAATTAAACGTGTGTGTGGGTTTTTATATCTTTGGAACCATTGCCAGGATTAAAAATTCGAACGAACCATTGAACATAGAATTGAAGGATTATCCGAGAAAAGACCTAACTTCAAATGGGGTGGGTCGATCGAAAAAGTTATTTTATGATCTTTTTAAAGAAAAAGTCAAATAAAAAAATATTTATTTTATTTTGTTTGAAATTCAAAATTGTTGCAACGAAACAGTTTTCCACCCAAGTGTAACCGATACGCTGTTTCATTTATGAAACAATGTGATGACGTGATGACACAACATTACATAAATACTGCAATGAAATTCTCCTTTAATGAGGTGTCAGTGTTGGAAAAATAGGGTTTGATCTGAATTTTCAATGGCAGACAGAAGAGGGGTTCTCTCCAATGATAAATGCTGGTGAATCAAGAAGCAGTGATGATGCTTTTGTATATCGAATTTTTGGATTGAATATTGATTAACGCCAATTACAACAGATCATCAATTTGGATGAAATGTAGACAAACAACGATGATGTGGTGACATTATTCATCAGTGAAAGAAATGAATCGAGGTAGGGGTTATTATTTAATACTTTTATTTTCCTATTCTTGGTTTTAAATGACAACCACAGATCAACCCATGAGTAAGTTGACTCACGGATCATTATTCTTATGGGAGGGTCTTTATTGTGTATGAATCTGGGAGATTAATTTGTGTTTCGTTCACTCTAACTGGAACGGATTAAATCCATAACAAACAATGGGTGAAGATCATTCCTTGATTTGTTTTCCCTTCTGTCCCTTCTATCCTTAACCTTGTTCATGGACACGACATGAAGTTGGTGCGACGATGATGGCGGAGGTTGGGCCAAAGTGTTGGATGAGACACCATCAATTCTATGGTTTCCATCATAAAAGACCATAATAGAGATTAGTTCCCTAGGTAGTGAAGAGGGAAACTCAAGGGCTCTGAAGCTCCCTTCTGATCGAAGAACAGACCATTGGAACACGTCTGGTGGTCCGTGGAAAACTCTGTCATCACGCTGGTGGTTGTAGGGGCCGTTGCATGCCTGATGGCAGGGTGGCGTTCCATAGTTGAGATGGCGACAGCAGTCACTCATCTGCCACATGGAGGAAGCTGTGGCACATGGCAGTGGCAAGATTTGGACCTGTGACTTTTCCATAGGTTGTGCCAAAAGACTCGGTCTACTATGAATACTGGTTGGGTGGAGTAGTAGTGTCATCTGGTGTCGCTTGGGGAGAAAACGGACGCTTCCCTTGCGGCATCCGAGTTGGGGAAACCAGACCACCGTAGCGGTTTAGGCTGGTCCTTGCAGGCTGCACCCGGCCAGGCGGGCCGAGTTCAGTGGGTTGGGTTGAGCCCATCTGGTTTGGGCTAGCCCCATTGGGCCTGGTTAGACCTGGGTTGAGTCGGGTCAGTCCGACTGGGTCAGACTAGACCCAGACCCCATCGGCCCCCATTTCGCTAAAACGGTTGTAGCTTCTAAATGAAGCATCTCTTTCACAAGAATTCTGTGGCATTTAGACCCTTGGTACGAGACAGTTCTTCTGAGATACTCAAAATGAGTTTTTGGAAAAATTTGGAGGAAAAGATATTGGTTTTAAGCATAGGATCTTCCAGTGAAAGCAGACTTAGGGCAGAACTGGGGTGGTTCTTATGAAGGAAGGTAGGACTGTTACTCCCTTGATGACTCAATGCGCGGGTACTACATATCCCTCTTCCTATGTAGATATGGTAATCCCCATATCATTAGTGTGGGTTTGTTTCCTTTGTGTATTTTACTCTAGGGGTGTTACTCCCATGAAGGACTAGGGTGTAGGTTCTCAGAGATGTTTGTCAAGGAAGAGTCGGCACACCCCTGTGGGACCAGGGAGCGGTTCCTCTAACCTTGCAGTCGGTACTCCCCTAAAGGACTAGGGTATGAGTCATCCATATCTAACACATATAGAGTTGGTAATACCATACCAATTAGGGGGAAGGTCCTCTATTGTAGGAGTTAGTAAACCCATGTTGTTTCAGGGTGTGGGTCCTCCTTATGTAGTGCTACAACAGAGTCATTACACACCTACCATGTAAGGGAGCGGTTCCTCTAGCCTTTGTTCGGTACTTCCCTAACGTACTAGGGTTTGGGTCCCCCATAGTGAACAAAATGATAGAGTCGTTACTCCCCTATATTACCAGGGTGTGGGTCCTCTAGTCACTGAGTGGTAATCCATTACTAGGTAGGGTTTCCATCCTCAATATATGAAGTTGTAATCCCCTATTGATTCAAGGTGCATGTCCTTCATTAGTAGTACTCCCCTGTTGGAACCAGGGCATGGGTCCTCACTTACAGAGTCATACTCCCCCGTCTTTGAGTAGCAACAGGGAGTGGGTCCTTCATAGGAGTTGGAGCTTCCTCGATTGTAGGAAACATCTGTGAAGAGAGGTCCCCTCCACTTGATGTGAATGATACCTAGATAGTAGTTTGTGCTTCCTTGATAGACTAAGGCGCATGCCACTACCTACATAAGTGACTGAGGTATCACATGATATACTGTAGAATTTGTTGGAGTTGGTGGCCTAGAACCAACTACTTTGTACATTAATCATTAATAAAATCCTTATCACATCTTGATTGTTATTCTGCGTGATAGTGCATGTGATAATGTCCTAAGGATAGTTGTTGCATTAAAGGGTCATAGCGGATCCCTTCTATGATGAGAACCCGGAAGTGCCATAACACTGTTATTGAATATATGTTCTATGGCCGGATGATATTATTTTAGGGATGTAAATAATACAGGTCATTAGGGTTGAGGACTCATAAAACATTTAGGAACCTTCTCATTTTGTGTGCCCTTGGTAATATCTTGGAGGATATTATGAGAACGAGACCCGCCAGTAGGAAATCTACATTTCATAGTGTCATTGGATGTTCCTATATGTGGACATGTGTATTGGTCCTTGAACTTTATGATTATTATTAATGGGTATTAAAACTCACGCACTAAGATGTATTGATGAAAACTATGATGACACATTGTTCGTAGTGAGGTAGGATACATTGGGTGTGTCGCGAATAATACTTCATTGATAGATAATGCGAGAATGGAATTGCCCCTTCCTTTCTACAACGGAAGTAGATATCCTAGGCCCTTTTATGGAATCGATATAGCCTAAATAAATAAATGTCCATGGTAAGGTATGGATGGGTTCAATTCGGGAAAGTCAAAGAAAGAATAATCGAGCACATGGGTTGATGGAACTAGCATGAAAACTGCTTGATTAGAGATATTGAGACAAAGGGATTATTTTACACAGTAAACGTTCATAGGAGGTGACATGTCATTGCAACATTAACTTCTTTCTCTATGGGTTCCTTGGCATGTTTCTAGACGCTAACCTTGTACTTTAGGCAGACTTCGCCTCATGCCACTGAGAACGGTGCCTAGAGGGTCACACACTAAGTGTGTCCATGAATCTCAATTAAATATTAATTTAACAAGTTAAATAATGATTATTCCCGAATGTGGTTTAATAATTATTTAAGGATGCCTTATTTCATTTATTTTGACACTAGTTATTCGAGAGAATATATTGTGGGAGAAATAATATGTTTATTAGCGAGTAATGCAGTTACTTTTATTTAAGAAATAAATATCCATTACTCAAGGCCTAATAAATGTGGTGGAGGAAATAAAGGAAAATGGAAAATAAAATTATACGCCGTGTATATTAAATATACACGCCGTGTAGTTTTGTGGAAAATGAGTACACACTGTGTATTAATGATTACACGCCGTGTGGTTTTCTAGTCAGTATTTTGAGGATATAATATTGTTTTATTAAATGATAATAATTATAATCATCATGGGTGCATGTTAAGGAATTAATAATTCGATATGGGGGTTTCAATAAAAGTTAATAAAATAAATAAAACATGAAACACGTTTATTTATTGTCATAACTCTTTAAACCTGAAACCTGATTATAAATATCCCCACAACCCCAACACTTTTCCCCAGTCATTGTGAACAACAATTTGGGAGAATTATTTCAAGGTCGAAAGAACTACTTCCTCCAAGAATGCTCTCAAGACCAAGAGAGATCCTCATCCATAAGATCAAGGCAATCGAAGGCGGACATCGCAAGCGAAAGTTCTTCCACTCTAGAACCCGGAGATCCCTTTGGCGACATCCAGAGATACGTGGCACACGTGTGGATCACCTCCATAGGAATTCTACAATTGGATTATACGATGCAACGACGGATCACATGATCATGACTGGAGACATCCACGAAGGTAATTCTTGTGAATTAATTAAATTAATTATAACCAACATATGATGATCCTATCTCTTTGGTTTCGGGATTCCCTCTTAAGTTTTTCGTTCTTCATTCTATTCCAAAGATTCAGCGTTTTACATCGTGACTGATCTCAGATTGAACGTTGTTTAACCTTAAAATTAATGTTGGGAAAACCCACCAACGCACTTCCGTTGCGCCCAGAACCTACAAATGGTATCACAGCTAGGTTATATATTTTATTATAATTATTTAGTTTTTCATTCATGTTTTATGCATTTAATAATTTATTTATTTCAATTCAAGGTTAATCGTTCTGGAAATATGAATCTTGAGATCTGTTCCTCCTCCCTCGTTTCTCGTTTACCTCACAGAAATGATTTTTTCTTTTAATTTTTCTTAAAATAAAATAGAGGAATGCATCCGGAGGAGCCAAAAATTTCTGGCCGTACAACACCAGAATACATGGTGTGTATTCAGAAGTACACACCATGTCGTCTAGGTTCAATGCATTGACTAATCCGCCAATTTAGGTCATGTATTGGAGTATACCTATGTCATTTATGACACCGTGTGTTGACCAGGAACAAGTGGCACATGGTTTCCGGATTACACGGTGTGTGGTCCACCTGAACACGCCCTGTAGTCCCTTCGGGTTCGGGTTGGACCATGTACCCCGTACATGGCTTGCCCGGCTAGAAACCATGTAACGCGGAAAATACACAACGTGTTACCCACAGAACATGCCGTGTACTCCGAAAATTTCCAAAGTACATTAACACGCCCTGTCCCGGGGCATGTACTTCAGATGGATGGGGAAGAAAAGTACACATCGTGTAGTCAGAACTACATGTCGTGTACTAACCCAAATTTTGCAGATTTATTAAAATTTATTATTATATTATACAAACCCTTGAGATGTGTACCATGGTGCAGGCATAAAGGTGAGGCACAACACGTGATAGGTGCTTTATATGTGTGTTTAATTTAACATCTGCGTAATGAACGAGAATTCACCAGGTTGCCTCCAAGGTACATTTTACATAGAATGATAATTTTAAATGAATTTATTTGTTTAAAATTATGATGGATAAGAATCTCAAGGAATTTCATAAATGGTTTTATGATAAAAGGATTGATTAATTAAAGATAATTAATTAATTTGAGCGTGATTTATCTTAAACAAGAACGATTAAATAATTGAATGCTAGTTTTATTTATGTGTAAATATAGTTGCATGTATGGATGATCATGAGCTAGATTGAGACCTTTTTATGTTAATGGATTCTTTTAATTTATTTATTTAAATTTGTTAGTCTGAAAGCCATCTCCTCATTAATATGTAGGGAATGCGTGCCCAAGGATGCTTTTATGTAAAACCCCCTTTTTACGCCTCTCCTGCGTGTGAGATAAATGAATATATAATGGATGGAGCTCCCAAGCTAGTGGATACGGCTCATGTCAGTAGAAAAGGTGAAACCAATCCAAGGAGATACAAAGGTGGACAGGTGGAAAGCTGTAAACAAGAACCCGAAAGGTTCAAGGTGTTTCTCCCCTAGGTCTTGGGTTAGTTTATCAACAGCTAGATAAACTAACAAATAGAACAAGATCATGATCATACCATTTATTTTATTTCCATTAGTTACATAGTTTATTTATTGTGGGTGTGTTGTCATGATCACACAATTAATGAATTAAAAAAGCATGCAAGATGGAAGTAAAATAAAACCGGCTTATACGTAAAAATTATCTTTACATGGTTAATCACTTAAGTATATCCCACTTAATATTAGCAAGCATGTAATCAAAGATAATAAAATGGAAATTTACATATAAGGATAAAATCCCTCAAATGAAATATTAAGTCGGTATAGCCTTCTATAATCTTGGTTAGAATCAAACCATAGTTCAACATGCTTGACCAACCCTAGTTGGGGTGCTTTCAATTATCGGGGAATTATAATTCAAGTTTTTGGGTTGATTTGACTTGGTTCTCATCAAGGGTTGACTACCACAGTAGGACTTGGTCTGACCAAGAGGAAAAGGTTGAGGATATCCAAAATAAAAGGATTTCAGGATTGGGGAGTCCACTCATAAGATCAAGGAGCTGCGATTTAATGCAGTTGCCATTTGGAATGCCTACATAAAACCATTCATGTTTCTTGAACAACCTTAGTTGGGGTAACACAAAGGGAAATATGGATCCTTGCCACTAGAATATTTAGGCAACATAATATTCTGAAGTCAATGGTGGTGGCTATTGGATTTTGATAAAATAGTGGGAGACTAATAAGTATTAATTTATTTATTTATCTCAGTTTTTTAATAATTTACTAAACCTTTTCTCATCTTAATTTGTAGAAACGAAAATCAAATTACTTCAAACATATCATTGAGAACCATACTGGAGAAGTAAAACCTTCTCACCAGCACCAATTTCCAAGAGTGGCAGAGGCGTTTACACATCATCATTTTCCACAAAAGGAAATTGTATGTGCTGGAAGAGCCTATTCCAATTGCGCCTGGGAAAGAGGCCAGTGATGAAGAATTATCTCTCTATATGAAACACGTGGATGATGCCACATATTTACAGTGTTTCATGCTATTGTTCGTGTCCAATGAGCTCTTAAAGTAACATGAAAACATGGACGTGTATAGCATGATGTCTCACCTTAAGGATCTTTACCAAGAGAAGGAGAGACAAGAGAGGTATGAGATCTCCAACGCTTTGTTTACAACTAAGCTTGGAGAGTCTGCGCCATCTAGGCCTCATGTAGTCAAGCTTATTGGATACATTGAATTCTTGGACATCTTAGGGATTAAAATTTCGGATGAGTTGCGTACAGATCTCATCTTATCATCACTGCCCAAGACCTTCTCTTGCTTTATTGTCAACTACAACATGAGAAACAATGAGAAGAGTCTCTCAGAACTTCTAATCTTTATTCACTAGGTAGATAAGGACATGGGGAATGAAAAACCCGTAGTCCTTATGGTGAAGAGGAAAAGGAAGGACAAGGCAAAGGGTCCAAAGACATATAAACGGTCTGAAGCCCCTGAGCATCGTCCCTCCAAGAAGGGGAAGATCTAGAGGTGGGAAAAGGAACGGGAGGTGGTGTGTTTTGCATGTGTCAAGAAAGGCCACTGGAAGAGAAACTGCACCCAGAAGCATGGGGACAGTAAAGTGTGTTCGTTATTGAGTGTAATCTTTCTATTTCTACACATTGGGTATTAGATACATCTTCTGGGTCTCACATATGTATTCAAATATAGGAACCAAGTAGATTTAGAAAGATCACTAGAGGATAGGTGGACCTTCGAGCTGCTAATGGTGCAAGGATTGTTGCATTGGCTATTGGAGATTACCACCTCTCATTGTCGACTAGGATGATTTTGGTTTTACATAACTGTTATTATGTGCCTAGTGTTACCACGAACATTATTTCAATATCTTGTTTGGATATGGATGGATTTATTTTCATGTTTGTAAATAAGGGTTCTATATTTTATAAGAACAACATATGTTATGGTATGGCACATTTAAATAATGGTTTGTATGTATTAAATTACGAAAACCAAGTGTTGGAAATCGATAACAAAACAAACTTACATGACTCATACGTCACCCAGTTGTGGAATCACCGTCTCAGTCATGTAAATGAGAAGTGCTTGACAAAGCTCTACCAAGATGGCTATTTAGAATCTACTAAGCTAAAACCACTTGATCGATTTCATGCTTGTTTACAAGGTAAAATGACCAAGCCGCCTTTCGGTGGACATGGTGAAAGGGCCACAGAGCTTCTAGGATTGGTGCACACAGATTTTTGTAGACCATTTCTAGTAGAAGATAGAGGTGGATATTCCTACTTCATTACTTTTACTGATGATTTGTGTAGATATGGATATGTCTACTTAATTATGTATAAGTTAGAGTCCTTAGAAAAATTTAAGGAATTCAAGAATGATGTAGAGAATCATCTTTGTAAGAAGATAAAGAAACTTTGATCGGATCGAGGTGGAGAATATCTAAACCAAGCATTCATCGATCTTCTACAGGAGTCTATGATTCTATCTCATCTCACTCCTCCTTATACACCACAGTGGAATGGTGTTAGTGAAAGGAGGAACCGCACCTTGTTGGTCATGGTGAGGGCGATGATGAGTCATGCGGATCTTCATTATCCTTTTGGGGATATGCATTACAAACTGTGACATACACATTAAACCGAGTAACAACTAAGGAGTCAAATGGAATTACCTTTGAGTTATGGAATGGAAATAAACCCATTTTGTCACACACACGTGTATGGGGATGTGAGGCATTTGTTAATACCTTCTCGGGAAACAATCTAGCACCCCGAGGAACGAAGTGTATCTTTATAGGATATACCAAGAAAAATAAAATATATTAACTATATAACCCTCAAGACAAGAAAGTGATTGTCCCCAAACAAGCCTTCTTTCTTTAGAGGGAGAACATCCTCAAAAATCGTAGTGGGAAAAATATTGACTTCGACGAAGTTGATGCTCAAGATACACAAGAGTTGGTACAGGAACAAGTTCCACAGGTCCAAGTGGAAGAGGTTCCTGAAACACAAGTACTGCGTAGGATCTCAAGAGAGGTAAGGGAACCAGAGAGATTTGGATTCCCATTCACTAAGGATGGTGAATCATTATTGTTGGACAATGATGAACCTCTCTCCTACAAGGAAGCAGTAGAAATCTCAGAAGCTGCAAGATGGCTAGAAGCTATAAATTATGAGATAGATTCCATGTATCAGAACCAAGATTGGGTTATGGTCGATGAGCCAGTTGATGTAAAGCCTGTTGGATTCAAATGGGTATTCAAGAGAAAGTTGGATATTGAAGGTCAAGTTAGCACCTATAAAGCAAGGGTAGTGGCTAAAGGATTTAGACAACATCATGGAATTGACTGTGATTAAAACTTTTCGCCAGTTTCCATGTTTAAATCCAAAAGAATCATACTTGCCAAAGAATCTTACCATGACTACTGTTGACGCTCCTTTCATCACAGAATCTAAGGATCGGAAAAGGGGAATATCTGAGTCCAATGTGATTCATCCTTTGAAGAAACATAAAAAATCGACAAAGGGATGAACCAGGAGAACATTTCCCATAGGTCGCGCAAGTTCCCTCATGGTCGCGCAAGTACACTTGCGCGCCGCCTAGTGGTTGTGCAAGTACTTGCGCGATGCCTTATGGTCGTGCAAGTGACTTGCACGACCTAAGTGATAACCGCCCGGTAACCACCCGGTAACCGCCCAGGGTCTTCTTTTGCCTATAAATAGACCCTGTGCGCCCCCCATTCAAGAGGATCTTTTTCCAGAAACTCGGATTGAAGCTCCCGACGCCCAAGTCTCTTCTCAAAGCTTCCGGAACACTTCTAAGGTAATTTTTTACCTAGAACGGAAGATCTAAAGAGAAGAAGGAAGGCCTAAGTGTTGAAACTTATCAAACACTTGCGCGCCGACTTATTTCCTTCAATGTAACTTGTGCGTCCCTTTTTTGGAAGAACCTCAAGAGGATTATAAAGTGATTAAAAAGAAGTCGCTCAAGTATTTCAATTCCGATTGAGAATCGCGCAAGTACCCCTCATGTCGCGCAAGTATACTTGCGCGACCAATACTTGCGCGCCGTCGCAATACTTGTGCGCCTTTCAAGACATGCGCGCCCCTACTTTTTTGGGTGCCCATCTTGCCCATGTCACCCCTCTTAAGCCATCACACCTTTCCTCTTCAAGATTCAGTCTTCAAGACATTCTTCAAAGCCATTTATGGCATGATTTCTTGATTTGACTTTATTATCTGAAAGGAATTCTGTGGAATCTCTCTCAAAGTCTAGTGATTTAAATATCCTTATGTCACTAAAATACGGAGAGTTCATTCATTCAACCTCATCCTTTAAGATGAGAGAATCTTAACCTGGGTCTCCTTTTCAGGAATAATCCCCAGTGATAAAACTTTTAATCTGGGCATCCTCCTCAGGAGTAAGCCCCAAATTCTTAAAGTTCCCAATCTTGGGCATCCTCCTCAGGAGTAAGCCCCAATCAAGTCCTTTAATCTTGGGCATCTTTCTTTAGAATAAGCCCCAACCTCAAATATGGGCATCCTCCTCAGGAGTAAGCCCCAAACCTTAATCCCTAACCTGGGTCTACTTTTTAGGAATAAGACTCAGTCATAATCTTGGGCTTCCTTTTCAGGAGTAATCCCCTAGTCCCTTAACCTGGGTCTCCTTTTCAGGAATAAGACTCAGTCATAACCTTGGGTCTCCTTTTTAGGAATAAGCCCCAAGTTCCCTTAAATTTCTCTTAACCAGTCATAATTTACCTTTTATTTGGGTTTCCTTTTCAGGAGTAAAACCCAATCATAAGTCCCCTCCTAACTTGGGCATCCTCCTTAGGAGTAAACCCCAAGATTAGAGTATTCAAATCTCCATGAAGCACATATAACTTTTTGGACCCTGTTCATGGATTTTCTCCCTAAAAGTAAATCCTAAAACCTTCATCTATCTGGGCAGTCATCCATACATAAGCCCCAAACAAATTCTTATGATTGCATCTTTCATGGGACAATTGTCTAAATTTTTACCAATACCTCTTGTTTCTCACACCGAGCATGACTCACCTGAGCTTAGAGTGTAAACGTAATTATGACATTCATCTTTGAGCCATCAATCATAAACATCATACTCCATAACTCGAACTACGTGGGTTCTGATTCCTTTTTCAAAAACAAAGGATACGTAGGGAGACCATTTATGGGTCCGATCCCAACTTTGAAATAATCCCTGTCCTTCTGAATGACGATAAACTTCAAGTGCCCCACTGAGTGGCTTTAAAACCAGCCTGGTCATCATAATGAACAAGAGACTTTTATATAAATGTTTTGAAGGATACCATTGACCAAGAATCTCTAAAGAGATATAGATGATTCTCTATTGATGAAGAACCTCGAATACATATAAAAGATTCTCTAAATTTCTTGCATATTTAATCATTGATTGTTAAAACTAAAGGAAAGCACATTTTTATACTTGGTAATGTAATAAGGATTCACGAACATAACTTAAATCTATAAAGAGAGTCCTGGAGTAGACAATAATTCCCCTCAAAAAGGTGTGATGAGTCCGACCTCCCATCCTCTCGACCAATGCAAATTCCTAAGCCACATTAGTCCACAAGCTAATGAGCGCCTGCCTTTGGAAAGTAGGTCCAAACGGATGTGGAATCATTGGATGTTTCCGGTTCTACGAAAAAACCCGTTAGAAACCGATCGGAACGTTTGAATCTCCCGTCCAGGAGGTCATCCCCGGATTCCGTGCGAAACAAAAATGGTGAACCCGACGTGAATCCTTAACCAAGTTAAAGTGATGTTCTTATTATTTGTTAGGCCCCTTGGGCCAACAAAGAAATCATTGACATGTGCTCATCCAAAAGATGCAGTGGCCGGATTCATCTTGATTATGTCTGTTACATGGAACAGGCACTCTTTTCTCAAGATCTTCTGAAAAATGGCTTTCCTTAAATTCACCCCTGTGAATACTACTGCTGTGAACCCCTCTACTGTGAGGTCTGCTGCTGTGAAAACCAATGCTGGTACTCCTACTGGAACGTCATCCGCTCTGAGGATGACATCACCAACTCAGCGTCTTCAACGCTATGTTTCTAATGCACTGGTTAAGGAGTACCGTCGCAACGGTACTATCCCAACTCTGGAGGCCGCTCGTCAGGCCCTCCAAGTTAACAACTCTTCCTGGTCGTCCGGACAACGGCGGCCAGCAATCAAGAAGCAGGCGGTACTGACTACCGTCTCCAACCGTTTCGGGTCGTTATCCCCGGAACGCAATTTCCATTCACTCCATTACTCTGAGGAAGTGAATGAACAGGTCCCGCAGGACCTTAATTCAAAAAGACAGGAGTCCTTCTCAAGGGCTCCCATCAACAATCGCCGCCAGACTCGTGCGGTAGTGCGCCCTCAACATGATGAGGGTACCAACTCCAGGCATTCAGCTCAGGTTCCTCGAACCCGAGCAGGCAAGATGAACCGCCAGAGACGGAATCCGGTTAATAATAAGCAGGTTGTCATCCCTGCCATCTCCGGAGAAGTCCACCAACGTAACTTGGTGGCAAACAACAAGCAGGCATACAAACCTGTTCGTTTTAATTCCGCTGTCCAGCAGACTCGTCTGACAGCATCAAGCCTATCCCGCCAGGCAATTCCGGCGGAGTTCCATAGGCAGGAACATACACCTGCTTATACATCACCAGTTAGTCAGCAGGCTCGTATGACTACATATGATGGATCTCGTCAACCGCATTTGGCGAAGTGTAATCAGCAGGCACATACACCTGCTAATACTAATCAGGCCTACCAACAGTCTCGCTTGGTAGCGCCCGGAGAAGTCAGTCGGAAAGTCCCGATGATAAACAGGAGGCAGACTCAACTCTCTGCCTCCACACTTGAGTACTGTCAGGATTCACTGACAGGAAAAGGAGGACAGGAGCAGGCACATACACCTACTCCAAGCCTGGAATGGACGTATATCCCCGTTCCGGCGGCTGAAGTCACCAAACATATTTTGTCAATGGTGAAAGAGCAGAAGAAAATTCCTGCTCATATTCTGGATGCTTGCCAGGATATCATAACAGCTTCAGCATCATCTCAAGGATAGACACATAAATCTATCCCTAGCAATGGAGTGACACATCAACGATTCACTCTGGAACAGACACACACATCTGTTCCAGTCCAAGAGGGTTATGGGGCATACTCCCCCATATCATACGGACAACCAAGTCAGGCACATACACCTGATTTGAGTGGAGATCGTCAGCCTAACCTGACCATCTTTCCTGATCAGGAACATACACCTGCTCAGAGCAATCACATTCGTCATCAAGTGGTTTCTAAAGCGAGTAAGAAGGCATCTAAGAAAAAGATCCGCCCAGCACAGTCAGGAGATCAAAGGCCAATCTGCAACAAGGCCTTTCTCGATGCTGGAGTTCTTGAAGACCTCAGACATTTATCTATCAGAATTCAAGATTCTACTCCCTCAGTTCCCAATAACGGGAACATTAATTCTGAAGGTCTTCAACAGACACTTCTTCATGAAGACTTGCTTCATGAAAATTTGGTCAATATTGAAGTTTCTTCTTCAGATGAGAGCCACAGGAACCCTCTGTGTGGTCAGAAGACCAAGGAGAAAGAGATTTCATCTTTTGCTGTAACCCATCATGACGGTCCTCCTCATGGTGATGAACTTCGCTGCGAAAGTCCTCTCCGCAGTAGTGATTCACGTTGTCTCTAAAATGCTTCAGAAGGCAATGTAGTGACGAGAAAGCTCTCCTATCTTGAGGCACTTGAAAACGTAAAACCAGTCATGTCTGATGCTTTACTATCGGCAGGTGAAACTCTTTCTCCATCAGAAGATAGCCTGGGGTTCAGGTTATTCTCCGAACCATCCCTGGGTCATTCATCTTCCAGCATGAATAGTGATTTCTCTACCAATATTGTTGAATCCGATGAAGCAACAAGGAAACACCAACTCTGGTCCAAACAGGTAGAAGAATCTTCATTTAATGATAAAGAGGAAATGTTGAACATGAGGAAAAAACTGGCAAAAGGTGAAGTACCAGTCATGTTTTGGCCTTTGGCTGACTCCCAGTACGACATTCCAAAGATGTTGATGGATGATGGAATCCATGATATTCGTCTCAACATATGGAAAACTCTTTGTCAATTAAAGAAGAAGGTATTATCTTACGATGAATATGAAAGTCATCTTAAGATAATAGAAGGGTTACAACGCCAGATTGATTTGGCATCTCTATCAGTCTCTCAGTATCCGAAGGCTGAAAAGCAACAAAGAACCCTTCAACGTTCATGCCTTGGCGCACTAAGAAGATTGCGTCAGTTAATTTCCAATTCTCCATCTGATGTTCATATAAGAGGATGGGGTGTTCACGGAGCACTACATTTCACAGTGCTTTTCGGTTAGCAAAGCCCGCCGAAAATGGTCTCATGCAATGTTATTGCCCATGGCCGGCCACAGTCAATGGGCTTTGTTCATAATCAAAAGCTTGCTCAAGAACAAGCTTCAACTAGTTCCTCTCAAAATCAAGTATATAGAGAACAGGTTGTTGAATTGCTCCTACATCAAGCAGGCGAGAATATTGCACAAGCCTCTCGTCTGGAGCAAACACGTCATCAAATGACAGAAGTTTCGGAAATCATTCAATGGTCTGTTGAACCAGGTGATAAAAGTGGATACAGGTTAATGCATCCAGCTAATTTACGAACTAAGATTAGAAAGATCAAGAGAGATTTTAAGAAGATCTCAAACATAGCATGTCAAGAGACACCCCAGCTTGCCAGACTGGGGACTTCTCTAACCCAACCCTCAGAGTCAACAAATGGGATTCGAGGATTTGAGGGGAAGCAGCAGGAACATCCCCAGTCCACCGGACTGGGGACTTTTTCAAATCCTCAATCCCTCCCTCAGAGAATGTCAGTATTCTCTCGATTAGAGAATGAGCCTCAAGAGGAACGAAGAGCCAAGCTATCAGGAGATTCTCTCCAAGTGACGGTTCTCCAAGAAGTTCCTGAGGGATCAAGTCAATGGAATTCCATGTCTCATCATGGACATAGAAGAAGACAATATCACAGAAATGCTGATAGAAAGGATTCCATGCAATATGCATCCATTAATGTCATCAATTCCATTGCTGCTGATTCACCAGATGAGGCTCAATCAGAGGGATCAGACGAAGGGGTTCCTGCTCAAGAAGTTGCGCACACAGACCTAAATGAAGAAGGTGTGCGCACACGTAATCAAAGCCTTACCCAAAATCTGGGTATTCCTTCAAGTAACCCACTTCCCCCTCTCCGAAAAGGATCCAATAAGGGGAAAGGAAAGAATCGGGTTACTTCTCACCCTTCCTCTGAAGGAGGTCAATCGCTCTCATTAGAGCAAAGGTTTGCACAACAGGAGGAAGAAATGAAAGAGTTAAGAAGGTTGAATGTAGAACTACTTCAGAGTAGTCTTCTTCTTAAGAATGCTGAAGTCCGACAGCCGAAGGAATTTTTTGTAACTACTGAGATAGATCAAGAATATCCTCCTTTATCAGTACACCCACAGAGGTCTAATCCTACGGGTCAAACGCAACAACGGTTGGCATCACTACCATCAGTTGTAGCACCAACCACCACGTCTGTCCAAGCTCCATTCATTGCACCTACCCAAAACCAAGTTCAACCTGACGTTTCTCAAAAGTTAATAACTACTATTGAGCCATTAACAGCTCGGTTAGAAACTATGGAAGGGAAACGGGCGCAAGTTCAACCTGAAAAGAATGTTTACCCTGAATGGGTAGATTCAATTTCTCCTCCATCCAGTTTTGGAAACCCTATTTTCCCTACTTTCAATGGACCAGGCGACCCTGAACATCATTTGACGCATTACGTGTCTTGTTGTGATCCTATGATGGGAACTCCAGAGCAGCAAGAAGCAGTGAAACTCAGATGCTTCATGCGAACCTTACAAGGACTAGCTTTTGTCTGGTATACAAGCTTGAAATCCCGGTTAGTCATCAGATGGGAGGATCTTCGTCAAAAATTCCTTCTTCATTTTAGCTCAACTTTGCCAAAAACGACAGTTTTCGATCTTACAAACTGCAAGCAAAGGGAGAATGAAAGAGTCTCTGATTTCATTGCTCGTTGGAAGGGATTAACGTATTCCTTGAGTTTAGCACTCCCTCAGGAAGAATTGTTGACAATCTGTGTGGCAAATTTGCATGATGAATTACGCACGCCATTGATCCCTGTGAAATACACAGGAGGGTTTCGAGACCTTACTTCAATCGCTCAACAGATTGAAGATTCCCTTATACAGGCTAAGGTTTAATCTCGTATAATTCCATCAGCTCCAGGAAGAAGAATGGGTAAAGTAGAAACTACTACAGTTATGCTTAAACAGGCACCTATACCTATTTCTACTTCAAAACCTTCATCTTCTCGAAGGGCTCCACCTCCTGAACGCCAACAACAAAGGCTGTTTCGTCCAAATGATCAAAAATATCAACGACGAAAACAATTTGAGGATATGAAGAGTAAAACATACTCTTTCCGAAGTGAGCAAGTTCCTGGTTACTTCATTTCAGCCCTGGAAAATAATTTGGTTCAATTACCAGTGCCGAAGAGGCCAAATAAGGAAGGAGATGAAGACCGTCCCAATTATTGTCCCTTTCATCAAATGTTGGGGCATCCCATCCAGGAGTGTTTTGTCTTTAAAGACCTCCTGCAAAAGATGGTCGACTTGGGACAAGTCAAATTGAAGGGTTCTTCAGCTCATGTAGTGTGTATTACCGCTACAGATCCAGAGGAAGGAGGCGAGTGGCAGGAAGTCAAAAGCAAAACTACGAAAAAATATGATGATTGGATGGTCAGAAAGACAATCAATCGGACCCATTCCATTTTTCGAACACAATTGAAGAAGCCAATTGTGTCTCCTACAAAAGCTGCAGTAAAGCCTCCATCAAAAGACAAATCCTCAAAAGGGAAGCGCAATTCAAAGAAGAAAGAGGAATCAGGAGAAGATGAGTATGTAGCAAAGCCTAAATTGTCTTTGACTCTGGCAGATTTCATGCCATCTACTTCGAAGCAACGGGCACTGTCCCACCAAACGGCACAGCCTAAACAGGCTAACCAGGAAGAGTCTTTATCAGACGAAGAGTTAGTCTTTGGTTCTATCTGATCTCAATGGATGGAGAACACATCATGACTCCAACCAATGCCAGATTTCTGAAGAAGTATTTTGTATAAACACAAAATATTGTTCCCAGAACCAAGACACTTACAATTGGTTCATACAGCAACGGTCCAGTATGACCTTAAACTGCAACTTCGTCCAACATGACGTTAAACTGTGTCACCTTCAATGTCTGAGATGAAAATAGACTATAAATTGTCCTACATGACATTAAACTGTTATTATGTCCTATCTACATGACATTAAACTGTACAAAAGATCCTATATTATGTCCGAGATGACATTAAACTATATTTTGTCCTGGAAACATGACATTAAACTGTGTGGCACTTTCATCGTCCAGCATGACGTTAAACTATCACATTGGTTACTATTATGTCCGAGATGACATTAAACTATATTTTGTCCTGGCAACATGAAATTAAACTGTGTGGCACTTTCATCGTCCAGCATGACGTTAAACTATCACATTGGTTACTATTATGTCCGAGATGACATTAAACTATATTTTGTCCTAGCAACATGACATTAAACTGTGTGGCACTTTCATCGTCCAGCATGACGTTAAACTGTGTTAGTTCCCTTATCATCCAACATGACGTTAAACTGTCACATTGGTTACTATTATGTCCGAGATGACATTAAACTATATTTTGTCCTGGCAACATGACATTAAACTGTGTGGAACTTCCAACGTCCAGCATGACGATAAACTGTAAAAAGTCCCCAAAACTGATATCCTCATATTGGTTCACCTTAGTCCTAGCTACATGACTTTAAACTGTACAGCACCAGTTCGTCCTTGCTATATGACATTAAACTATACAGCTATGGTCCAGTATGACTTTAAACTGCAACTTCGTCCCACATGACATTAAACTGTGAAAAAGTTCCCTAAACCGTCCATCATGACCTTAAACTGCATCATCCCTGGTCCATGTATATGACCATAAACTATTTTCAAATCCTTTATGTCCAGCAAGACGTTAAACTGTGACGTCCTAACTACATGACGCTAAACTGTATAAAAGTCCCTCACATCCGGAAAGAAGTTAAACTATATAATCTCAAAAGTCCAGTATGACATTAAACTGCACCATTCACGGTCCATGCATATGACCTTAAACTATTCACACTTTCGTCTGACATGACGTTAAAATGGTACACTCTTTTGTCCTTACTGCATGACATTAAACTGCACAGTCCCCCTTTCGTCCAATATGACGTTAAACTGTATTGTCCCCATCGTCCTAACTACATGACGCTAAACTGTACAGAAAGTCCTTGATATGTCCTACATGACATTAAACTGTTATTTTGTCCCTGCTACATGACACTAAACTGTGCAGCACCAATAGTCCTAACTGAAAGACTTTAAACTGCATAGTCTCTTTTTTATGTCCTACATGACATTAAACTGTGCATCGTTAAGGTTGTTATTACCTCTTGTTTCTCACACCGAGTATGACTCACGTGAGCTTAGAGCAAACATCAACCATAACATTCCCTTTGGGCCACTAACCATGTGTAAGTCCCAACAATATTTTTTTTATTAGATCATTGTCCACAAGAACAACTTGATCATTAATTCATTCTTTAATTGAACTACACGGACTTTGATCCTCGCCCTCCAGGCTGGGTATGTAGGCAACCTCCCAGGGTTCACGCCCAAAAAACAATCTCTTCACATCGGTTCACCACAACCTCATATGATGTTGATTTGTGAAACCGCCCCTGGAATCAATATCTTTACATTGATTCACTTTCGTCCTTGTTATATGACGTTAAACTATACAAAATTTTTGTCCGGTACGACAATAAACTACAATATTTTTTGATTTCCTCATTTGAGAAGAAACCATTATTGACATTGATTTTTCAATCATGGCTTTCATTTTCAAAAGACTACGTGCATACATGGTAATGCCTAAACTTTTTATCACAGGTTAAACCATCATTGCACTAAAGTCCCCTTTCACCCTTCACATGTACGAACCAAATTTGTACAAAGGATAGTTCTAGAACTACGTGGACTTGATTCCCATCCTTATGGGATACGTAGGAACATTCGAGTATCCCTCGAATCCAGTCCCAAGTCTTTTGGGACTAACCCCAAATTTCACTTTCAGTCCCTTGGCTGAAATGTCCTCATGAAAACACACACTGTGTATTCATTATTATGGTCCGAATTCTATGACCCTAAACTTAGATCACTCATACTTTTGTCCTGCACAACGTTAAAATGAATTTCAGGAACAATGTATGGCTTGATTCTCATTCTTATGAGATACGTAGTGAAGTCCAAGTTTCAATTCAGGATCCAGCCACAACATGATTATGGTTTTCATTGACCTATGTATCTCTATATACATTGTACAATACCCATCTTTATGTGTTATAATCCTAACCTTAAATATTTTCAGATCTTCATAACCCTTTTCATGAATTCTAGTCACAAAAATGTCAAACTTCTGAGAATTCTTTTGCCTGACTATGCAGCACGTGCCCATAGGTGGCCTTGCATAAACAGTCCACATAACAGACTTGTCAGCCAAAAGATGCTATTCATTTGACCATGCAGCCAATGCCCATAGGTGGCCCTGCATATTTCAACCCCCTAACGGGTTTTGTTAAATAATAGTAACTTCATTCTTGGGAAGAATGCCTCTTTTTTCCCTATTTGTCTTAAACGACAATATGTAGGGATCCGCAGAAAATAGCCATCCTTAACATATTTGTCCCATATCCTTTTTCATGATCTGAAATATTCAAGTCTATGGTTTATTCTTCTTCCCTACATTTGGGTCAGACCTTCGTAGGAGTGATATTCATCCAGTTCTTCGATATTCTTGTTTGGAAATATCTTCTCCATATTCAAGTACCTCTTTCCATACAACAAACTCTATGCTTTAGAAAATTTGAATCTCCATAAACATTCACTGGCTTTTAGCACTAGGAAAGTAAATTTCTGGGATTTCTTTTGCCTGACTATGCAGCACGTGCCCATAGGTGGCCTTGCATAAACAGTCCACATAACAGACTTGTCAGCCAAAAGATGCTATTTTATTTGACCATGCAGCCAATGCCCATAGGTGGCCCTGCATATTTCAACCCCCTAACGGGTTTTGTTAAATAATAGTAACTTCATTCTTGGAAACTACTTCTTCTAATGCCTTTTAGCTCTTTTTCATATCATTCCTCAGATTCAAATATTCTTAAGTCATAGTTTACATTTTTTTCCTCATAATTGAATATGGTAATATGTTTTCAGATAAATTGTCAAGGAATTGAATCCATTTTTAATCCATTTCGGTCAAAGCTATTTCGACCTTAAAACATTAGCCCCTTTATGTCCGGTGTGCATGACTTTAAACTGCCCACACAAAAGACAAAGGAACTTTGAATAAAATTCAAGTTCCAGCACACTTGCGTGCTGCCTTCTGTGCCCTGAAGACTTGCACGCCCCATTTTCCTTTGGATGGATTCAATTTCCTCAGAGTCAAATCCTCATTTCTCTCCGGATCCAACTCTGAGGGGGGACTTTTGTTGACGCTTCTTTCGTCACAGAATCTAAGGATCGGAAAAGGGGAATATCTGAGTCCAATTTGATTCATCCTTTGAAGAAACATCAAAAATCGACAAAGGGATGAACCAGGAGAACATTGCCCATAGGTCGCGCAAGTTCCCTCATGGTCGCGCAAGTACACTTGCGCGCCGCCTAGTGGTGGTGCAAGTACTTGTGCGACGCCTTATGGTCGTGCAAGTGACTTGCGCGACCTAAGTGATAACCGCCCGGTAACCGCCCAGGGTCTTCTTTTGCCTATAAATAGACCCTGTGGGCCCCCCATTCAAGAGGATCATTTTCCAGAAACTCGGATTGAAGCTCCCGACGCCCAAGTCTCTTCTCAAAGCTTCCGGAACACTTCTAAGGTAATTTTTTACCTAGAACGGAAGATCTAAAGAGAAGAAGGAAGGCCTAAGTGTTGAAACATATCAAACACTTGCGCGCCGACTTATTTCCTTCAATTTAACTTGCGCGTCCCTTTTTTGGAAGAACCTCAAGAGGATTCTAATGTGATTAAAAAGAAGTCGCTCAAGTATTTCAATTCCGATTGAGAATCGCGCAAGTAGCCCTCATGTCGCGCAAGTATACTTGCACGACCAATACTTGCGCGCCACCGCAATACTTGCGCGCCTTTCAAGACTTGCGCGCCCCTACTTTTTTGGGTGCCCATCTTGCCCATGTCACCCCTCTTAAGCCATCACACCTTTCCTCTTCCAGATTCAGTCTTCAAGACACTCTTCAAAGCCATTTATGGCATGATTTCTTGATTTGACTTTATTATCTGAAAGGAATTCTGTGGAATCTCTCTCAAAGTCTAGTGATTTAAATATCCTTAGGTCACTAAAATACGGAGAGTTCATTCATTCAACCTCATCCTTTAAGACGAGAGAATCTTAACCTGGGTCTCCTTTTCAGGAATAATCCCCAGTGATAAAACTTTTAATCTGGGCATCCTCCTCAGGAGTAAGCCCCAAATTCTTAAAGTTCCCAATCTTGGGCATCCTCCTCAGGAGTAAGCCCCAATCAAGTCCTTTAATCTTGGGCATCTTTCTTAAGAATAAGCCCCAACCTCAAATATGGTCATCCTCCTCAGGAGTAAGCCCCAAACCTTAATCCCTAACCTGGGTCTACTTTTTAGGAATAAGACTCAGTCATAATCTTGGGCTTCCTTTTCAGGAGTAAGCCCCTAGTCCCTTAACATGGGTCTCCTTTTCAGGAATAAGACTCAGTCATAACCTTGGGTCTCCTTTTTAGAAATAAGCCCCAAGTTCCCTTAAATTTATCTTAACCATTCATAATTTACCTTTGATTTGGGTTTGCTTTTCAGGAGTAAAACCCAATCATAAGTCCCCTCCTAACTTGGGCATCCTCCTTAGGAGTAAGCCCCAAGATTAGAGTATTCAAATCTCCATGAAGCACATATAACTTTATGGACCCTGTTCATGGATTTTCTCCCTAAAAGTAAATCCTAAAACCTTCATCTATCTGGGCAGTCATCCATACATAAGCCCCAAACAAATTCTTATGATTGCATCTTTCATGGCACAATTGTCTAAATTTTTACCAATACCTCTTGTTTCTCACACCGAGCATGACTCACCTGAGCTTAGAGTGTAAAAGTAATTATGACATTCATATTTGAGCCATCAATCATAAACATCATACTCCATAACTCGAACTACGTGGGTTCTGATTCCTTTTTCAAAAACAAAGGATACGTAGGTAGCCCATTTATGGGTCCGATCCCAACTTTGAAATAATCCCTGTCCTTCTGAATGACGATAAACTTCAAGTGCCCCACTGAGTGGCTTTAAAACCAGCCTGGTCATCATAATGACCAAGAGACTTTTATATAAATGTTTTGAAGGATACCATTGACCAAGAATCTCTAAACAGATATAGATGATTCTCTATTGATGAAGAACCTCGAATACATATAAAAGATTCTCTAAATTTCTTGCATATTTAATCATTGATTGTTAAAACTAAAGGAAAGCACATTTTTATACTTGGTAATGTAATAAGGATTCACGAACATAACTTAAATCTATAAAGTGAGTCCCGGAGTAGACAATAATTCCCCTCAAAAAGGTGTGACGAGTCCGACCTCCCATCCTCTCGACAAATGCAAATTCCTAAGCCTCATTAGTCCACAAGCTAATGAGCGCCTGCCTTTGGAAAGTAGGTCCAAATGGATGTGGAATCATTGGATGTTTCCAGTTCTACGAACAAACCCGTTAGAAACCGATCGGAACGTTTGAATCTCCCATCCAGGAGGTCATCCCCGGATTCTGTGCGAAACAACTACGAGATTAGGAAAATGGATGTCAAAACAGCATTCCTTAACGGGAAGCTTCAGGAAGATGTCTATATGAAACTACTAGAATGGTTTGTGACACAAGGTGAATCCAAACAAGTTTTCAAGTTTCAAAAATACATTTATGGATTAAAGAAAGCATCCTGGTCATGGAAAATTCAATTTGATGAAGCCATAAAGTAATTTGGGTTCATTAAAAATGAATGTGGGCCATGTGTTTATAAACGGTTTAACGGGAATGTGATTGTTATCCTAGTATTTTTTTTTGATGACATATTGCTTATTGGAAACGATGTACCAGTCTTACAGTCAGTTAAGGACTATTTGAACAAGTGTTTCTCCATAAAGGACTTGGGTGAAGAATCCTACATTCTAGGGATCAAGATCATTCGTGATAGATCCAAGAGGCTGCATGGACTAAGTCAGAGTACATACATTGACAAGATACTAAAGAGATTTAATATGGTACAATACAAGAGGGGATTGGTTCCAATGTCACATGGCCTACATCTTTCTAAGAAAATGTGTTCTCAGACACAACATGAGAAAGATAGAATAAGTAAGATCCCATACGCTTCATCTATAGGATCCATCATTTATGCCATGTTATGTACCAGGCTTGATGTTGCCTATGCACTGACAATGGTAGGAAGATATCAATTAGATCCAGGAGAACATCATTGGACTACTGTTAATACTATCATTGAGTATATGAGAAGAACTAAGGATATGTTCCTGGTGTATGGAGGAGATGAGGAACTTGTCATGAGAGGGTAAGCTGATGCTGGTTTTCAGAGAGATCAGAATGATCTGAAGTTGCAATCTGGATATGTTTTTTGTCTCAATGGAGGAGGTGTGAGCTGGAAGAGTTCAAAGTATCCAGTTGTCGCCGATTCTATAGTGGAGTCCGAATATATAGTGGCTTCTAATGTAGCTAAGGAATCTGTCTAGATTCGGAACTTTGTCCAAGATCTTGATGTGGTACCTAAGAGTAAAGATCCCATTACATTGTATTGTGATAATGCTGCATCATTGACTCTTGCAAAAGAACCATGGTCACATCAATGGAAAAAGAACATACTCCGAACATATCACCTCTTGAGGGATTTCGATTAGAGGGGTGAATTTGTAGTGAGAAGAGTGTCCACGGAAGAGAACGTGGCAGACCCCATGACTAAATCCATATCTCAAAAGAAGCATGAATATCATGTGAGATCTAGCGGGTTAAAAGTTGTTAGCAATTGGCACTAGTCTAAGTGGGAGTCTATTGGAGTTGGTGGCATATAACCAACTACTTTGTACTTTATTCATTAATAAAATCCTTATCACATCTTGATTATTCTTCTGTGTGACAATGCATTTGATAATGTCATAACGACAGTTGTTGCATTAAAGGGTCATAGCGGATCCCTGCTATGATGAGAACCCCGAAGTGACATAACACAGTTCTTGAATATATTTTTTATGGACGGATGATATTATTTGAGTGACCAAAATAATACAGGTCATTAGGGGTGAGGAATAATAAAACTTTGAGGCACCTTCTCTTGGTGTACGCCCTTGGTAATATCCAGGAGGATATTATGAGAACGAGACCCGCTAGTTGAAATCCACATTTCATAGTTTCATTGGATGTTCCTATCTGCATACGTGTGTATTGGTCCTTAATCATTAAGATTATTATTAATGGGTATTACAACTCGCGCACTTAGATGTATTGATGAAAACTATGACGACACACTGTTCGCAGTGAGGTAGGATACGTTGGGTGCGTCACGAGTAATACTTCATTGATAGATACTGTGAGAAAGGATTTTTCCCTTCCGTTCCACAACAGAAGTAGATATCTTAGGCCCATTGATGGAATTGATATAGCCTAAATAAATCCATGTCCATGGTAAGGTATGGGCGGGTTCAATTCTAGAATGTCAAAGAAAGAATAATCGAGCACATGGGTTGATGGCACTAGCATGAAACACGTTTGATTAGATATATCAAGACAAAGGGATTATATTACACGGTAAATGTTCGTAGGAGGTGACACGTCATTGTGACATTAACTTCTTTCTATATGGGTGCCTTGGCATATTGCTTAACACTAACCTTGGACTTTAGGAGGACTCTGCCTAATGCCACTGAGAAAGGGGCCTAGAGGGTCACACACTATGTGTGTCCATGTATCTCAGTTAAATATTAATTTAACAAGTTAAATAAAGATTATTCTTGACTGTGGTTTAAAAATTATTTAAGGATGCCTGATTTCATTTATTTCGACACTAGTTATTCGAGAGAATATATTGTGGGTGAATGTCACGACCCATCCATGGGGACCGTGCCGTGACTTCCCCAAGCCTGCCTTCCATAGGCCAGGGGCTAGCGACTATCACCAAAGGCGTAAATCCCAAAACCTGGGAAGGCATTGCCTTTATAAATGTAAACAAATCACCACAGAGTACAAGAGGAAGTAAAACACTAAGTACAAAAAGGAAGTTCTGAAAAGTAAATAGGCTAGAATACAAACCCAATCGAAAGTACAGCTACAACTGAACAAAAGTACAAAAGAAAAGATAAACAGTTGGAAGAATGGAAGCATCTCCTAGGTCGTCCTCCTCGGATCCTACCTGAAGGGTAGGTATAGATTGCATAGCTCCTGGATCGTCCACCACGGATCCTACCTGAAGGGTAGGTACAGATAGCCTCCATAACGCTCTCGCTCGTCAACCTCCTCCGAGTGTTGTCTTGTCGTGAATTCCACCATCGGATACTGTCTCGTCGTGAGGTCCACCTCCGGGTATCGTCCAGTCCTCGAACACTCGGCCTCTATCTGCGCTGCTCGTCGTCTGCAACCAACTCAACGAGGTGCGGGCATAGCCCGTGCAGGGGTGAGTATAATGATACCCAGTAGGGACCACGAGACCCTCAAGGTCTTACTAAAACCAATAAGGTTAACCACAAATAAGATCTCAACAGATAACCTCTACGTAGGTATATGCTCATACATATATCCAAGTTATCAAGTAACCCATCTCAACCACGAGGAAAAACACAGTTTATGAAATCAATGGATAACCACTACCCAAGTATATGACCATACATATACCTAAGTTAACAAGTGACCCATCTCAATCATGAGGTAAACACAAAGATAAAGACTAAGCTCAAACCAGGATTTTTATTATCGAAACCGTAACTGCCGAAGAGCTCCGTCTCTAGAGAGTACAGTGATCCTGTCATGACTCCGAGGTACTGCTCACTAACCTAAGACTGCTGAGGTACTCCTCCTGTCATGTAACGCGGGTCAGCCACCCAAACACAGTAGTGCTTCCCACCGGGGTATGCCACCCAAAAACTGTAGTGCACACCCCCTAATAGCCTGCAGAGGTACTCTCCGGATGAGTACTGCGGGTCTGCACTGTCACACAGTAGTGCTCCGTCCGCCATGTTTCTGCACCCAAAAAAAGTAGTGTTCTATCCACTGGGCTAGTCGACTCACTCCAAGTCGAGTCGGTTAAGAAGTCGTCAGGTCTCAGCCGGCTACACGGTCTCCGTACTCTGTATGCTCGTCTCCGGGAGGGTACGCTCCATGAGCTACAAGTCGATACTCCATGTTTCATAGAGTCCCCCGAAAAAGTATCTCAAAGGACCGCCTCGTCAAGGGGTCTCAATGGAACAGACGGTGCCTCAATCAGACGTCCAATCTGTGAGTTATTAGCCTTTTCGTACCCGGGGCCCGGTTGGATGCGTGTGCGAACCACCCAGCCATATCTCAACTGTACCCCAAACTCTAATAGGGTATACTCATAGGGACCGTTTTGAACGTGATCACCAACGCTGCTGACGGTTCGTCAAACGGACGTCTGGTCTGAAAGTTATCAGCTTTTCCGTTCCAGGGGCCCAGTTGGATTTCGAGTTCAATCCAACCCGACCACTATCCAACTGCGTCCAAACCACAGGCGAAGTTTTCTGAAAGTTCTGTCTCATCAAGAGGAATCTAACAAAGTCGACGACACGTCAATCAGACGTCCGGTGCTCAAGATATATCCATATCCGCTCCGAGGGCCCGATTGGTCTCGTGTTCGAACCAACCTGACCATACTCAAAGTTCTCCGAAACCTTGAGTTTAATATAAGGAAATGACCGTCTCGATCCAAGGATCGCTACACAACTTACGGTGCATTGATCGGAGGTCTGTGGCCCAAGATATGGGCGTTTGAACGGAAACTTCCCGAAAATAGGGGGTTCGGGCCCGACCCGAGACCCCCTGGGTCGGCCCGAAGCGGGTCGACCCGAACCGGGCCCGGGTCCGGTCCGTTTGGGCGTGGCCCAGCCCGGATGGAGCGGCCCGGCCTGGCCTGCACGGCCCTGCGCGGCCCGGCTCGGCCTGGGCGCGGCCCGGCCCGGCCTGGCGCTGGCGCGGCGCACGCGTGGCCAGCGGGTGCGGGGGGGGGGGGGGGGGGGGGGGGGTTGGAACCCCCCACGGATGAAGAACCGGGGCGGCTTTAAGCCGTGTCTCTTGGCTTCCAGAACGACTAAGTGGTTCTGGTTCAGCCCGCCGCCGCGGCGGTTCCTGTTCCTGCGGCGCTCCACCGCTGGCTTCTGCGGACCACCGGATGCGCTCTGGTGGTCCTTTTTGCTCGCTGCCTTCGCCAATGGTCCTCCAGGGACCCGACCTTCACTGCAGAGGCTTCAAAAGGACATTGCGGCCCCTTTTTCCATCACCCATCAATCCGCGCACAACGTTCAACTAGCGGAGTCTTCGAATAACTTCTGCGGCCCCGACTCCAGCCGCGGTTTCATTTGGTCTCAACGGCGCGGCGTGACGGTGCCGCACATCCTTGCCGTAAATCTCCATGTTTCCGCATGGTGTCGTTGCACTGCGCCACCTTCGTTCGTGCCGCAACATAATCAACAAAAATGGGGAGGAGGGTCGGCCGTGTTTGTGCGGTCTGACCTCCTCCCGTTATAATGATAGCAAGCGACCAACAAATAGAAGTCGACGTATGGCAAAGGAAACAAATAACCCCAACATGAACCCGCATGAACGAACGATCCGCGGATCAACCTATAAATGGTTGGTCCGCGTTCGTTGTTCTTTTCTCAACGATAAGGAGAATACCAAAGAGACTCTCCTACAACCTCTTAAATAAAAAAACATACCAATATTTCCAACCCGCAAAAATAAAACATTCGTGGATCAACTTAATGATGTGTTGATCTAGGTTCTTTGTTTTAGAAGGAACAACCAAGGGAATAATACCATTCTCAAATTAATCCCCCTACCTCGATAACGATTTTATGATCGAAGGGAGTCGTAGAAAGCGGCATCACGGGGTGGTTTCGATGATGGCGTTGGTGTGCGTCAAAGAAAGGGTAAGCTTCGTCAATCGTCGGAAGAGAGGATGTCGGGGTAGACGTCGGCGTTCTTCGCGTTCTCCAATGAAGAAGATGAACTCTATCTCCTCCAATCCCCCAATACAACGAGAAAACTCCCAATAAAATAAGTCCCTCTTATTTTGTTAAATCATGGAATGTATTTGAAAATCCAAAATTCAAAACAACTCACCTCATAAATAAAACCTGAGTTGTCAAATTGAATTTTGTATTAAGTTGGCATCATAAATGTTAAGAAGGAAGTCACAAAATTAAAAACAATGGGGTTTCAAAGGAAAGAGTTAAGGGGGTTAGGGAATATGAAGGGGAAGAGTTCGTGTGGGCCCCACCTAACCTTTATCCTCACTTCGATAGTTTTCCAACATCCACTCATAGGTTAAAACCAACTAGGCTAGAAATAAAATTAGAAAAAAATTTTATTTTATTCTTCACTTAATCCTCTAATTTTAAACAACTCTTCCCGAGAAAATGCACATTCGGAAAAGGTATCCTTAAGCAAACACCAGTGCTACGGTTCCATCGGTGCCCTTGGATTTCGATTCTGAGCACCGGTTCAAAAGTTAGAAAAACATGCTCGTTCGTTCACTGAACGTACCCAAGCTAAAATTTAGAAATTGATTCTAGGCACACCGGGCCTCTGAATCAAGTGCCGTCAGAAACTGCGTTCTTGTAAAATCTAAAATAAATAAAGAAAAAAACTTCGTTGAAATTTCTGTGTCTTTACATTACTCCCACCTTAGGGAATTACGTCCCTGTAAATCTTTAACACAAACTAGGGAAACAAAAGTGGTACTGAGCACGCATCTGAGCTTCCCGCTCCAATGTGCCCATGTGGAGGTTCCCGTGCTATCAACGAAATCACACAAGAGGAATCGACCGTCCTTGTAGAACCCACTCCTGTCGATCCTCAACCTCTACTAGAACCCCCCAAAAGTCACCCTATCCCCAATGTCTAGCTCCCCATGGTCGGGGATATTCGTCAGGTCAAGCACGTATCTCCCCACATGAGATGCATGGAAGACGTCGTGCACCTGGTGCAACTGAGGTGGATGGGTCAAATGGTAAGCCACCTCGCCTACCCTACTGAGGACCTGAAAAGATCTGCTAAACCTCGGAGATTACTTGCCTCCATGGCCACATCTCTATAAACCTCGTCGAGGTGAAACCCATATAAGGACGTGGTCGTCATCCTTGAACTCTAGAGGCCTCCTGTCAGCTTTGTGCAGTCTCATCTATTGTGATGCATAGGCGATCACTGCCTAGTCTTACATCAGGACACACCCGAGTCCGGTGCCTAATGCATCGCAGTGAACTATGTAACCAACGCCCATAGGTTGGGCGCACTGATCAACCCATCTTTTGAAAGCTCAGCTGGAAGTGGTGCCGCAACTCTGGAGAATTTTGGCACAAAAGTAAGTTTGACCATCTCATGAGTGATCGAATGCACCCTCTTATGCATGATTCCATCATGTGATTCATGGGTTTTCCTTTTCGCCGACTACGGAAAACCCTATCCCAATGTTGTAGATAAACCAAAACCTTTTTTCCTAATACAGTCAATCCGTGTATAAACTATGGATCCAATCCATACTCAGACCAACATCGTAAGGCCTCGACGCTGCCACCAAGAGATTCCAACCGAAACTCTCGCCTCGTGGGTCAGATCACACTGTCAGCATATGTGTGATTATCGAGTCGCCTCCCAAGGTATCTCCAGACGTGAGGGTCAAGTCTACGGCTTACCAGAAACTCTAGGTCTAGGACAAGATTCGTGGAAGGAATGAATGATTCATTTCAACGTCTATTACTACGGAAGCTAGTAGTGGACACCGACTACCCCTCGAATCATTCTTAGAGCCATTTGGTCACTCTCCTTGACCGCATGCAGCTACTCTCTTCCCCTTCCATCCAGCTCCCTAAGCCTGGCGGGGACTACAAAGGCGGGTGATTGTAACATGTCGAAAAGTACACCACCACATGCTGCTCTCCTATCTCTGCTTCCACGTTTGCTGCTCTGTAGATTCATCTTTCCTTGACACTTCCTCTTCTTGAAACATTTTACACGTCCAAGTCTCTGAGACTGACGCCAGTTCGCATCTTCCCACTGTTAATATTCCCTGGCTAAAACCAATCAGCTAAAGAACATTCATCCACAAAGGTTCTTTCTAGCACCCTAACATAAGTAGGAATGCATAGAGAAAAGAGTTCTTACTCGGATATCATCTAAACACACCTCGTTCTGAGGTCCGATCTCTATAGAACTGATCATATCATAGTCATAAGGTACCAAGAACGATCGGTACGCCTTGATGATTACTCAGCTACTGAAACATTGTCCTGCCGAAGCTGTAGAAGCTCTAGAAAAACTCTCAGCCACCTCCTCAAGCGAGTTCTCAGCTACCTGTGCGTCGGGCTCTCCTCAGAACATGAGGGTATCTGATGTTGGAACACGTGTATGGCAGTAAGCCTATATGTGTCACCTACCGGTACCGCCGGTTGTAACTGCTGACTAACAGGTAGTGATGTATAGCTGGCACACTACCCGAAGGCACTATCTCAGGCATCTGTCTACATACCAAAGTCTCATCACTATGAGGACCATCCTCATGGTCACTCACTAGAAAACACTAGTATCCAAGTCCACCATCCACTCTATGGATGTCTCAGCTAGGTGGAAAACTCTAGAAATCGCCTCCATCCAGTGCTCTGTTGTCTGAGAATCTGCCTCGCCTTGTAACCTCGGAGGCCTCTACTTCTGGAACTCGTGCAACACGCTCTGCCAGCGTGCACAGTTCGCTAGTAAGGCTGGTGGAATCTGCTTCCCAAAAGGTGGTGGTGCTGCTGGTACACCACCTGAGGGTGCCAACATTGTAAAAAGGGCCACGCACCAGAGCCTCGCCGCTCGGTGGGCCGTCATCGAGTACTCTCTCGGAACTCCAACTGACTGTCTGCGTGGTGACATCTTGAATAGATGCGAGACGATCAACGATTTATACCTGGTGAGCTGACCTGGTTGAGCGGACATTAAAACTTTTGGAAACACACCTGAAATCAGTGTTTTCGTGCACAAAGTTGGAAATCAGAAGTCAGGGTCCTGGTGTACGGATACTTCGGCCGCCGCACCAACACTGGACTCGCTGAACTGAAAACCACACTCGGTACCCTTAACACTATTACATCACAGAAAGAAAATATCAGAGTCTTAAGTTCTGCGGTAGAACCGACTCCTCTGATACGAATTTGTCACGACCCGTCCTCAGGGACCGTGTCGTGACTACCCCATGCCCGCCTTCCATAGGCCAGGGGCTGGCGACTAGAACCAAAGGCGTAAATCCCGAAAACTGGGAAGGTATTGCCTTTATAAAAGTAAACAAAACACCACAGAGTACAAGAGGAAGTAAAACACTAAGTACAAAAAGGAAGTGATGAAAAGTAAATGGGCCCGAATACAAACCCAATCGAAAGTACAGCTACAAATGAACAAAAGTACAACAGAAAAGACAAACAGCTGGAAGAATGGAAGCAGCTCCTGGGTCGTCCTCTTCGGATCCTACCTAAAGGCTAGGTACAGATAGTGTAGCTCCTGGATCGTCCACCATGGATCCTACCTAAAGGGTAGGTATAGATAGCCTCCACAACGCTCTCGCCCGTCAAACTCCTCCGAGTGTTGTCTCATCATGAAGTCCACCATCAGATTCTGTCTCGTCGTGAGGTCCACCTCCAGGTACCGTCCAGTCCTCAAACACTCGGCCTCTGTCTGCGCTGCCCGTCGTCTGCAACCAACACAACGAGGTGCGGACATAACCCGTGCAGGGGTGAGTATAACGATACTCAGTAGGGACCCCGATAACCTCAAGGTCTCACAAAAACCCACAAGGTTAACCACAAAGAAGATCTCAACAGATAACCTCTACTTAGGTATATTCCCATACATATATCCAAGTTATCAAGTAATCCATCTCAATCATGAGGAAACAAAAAGTTTATGAAATCAAAGGATAACCACTACCCAAGTATATTCCCATACATATACCTAAGTTAACAAGTGGCCCATCTCAATCATGAGGAAAACACAAAGATCAAGACTCATCTCAAACTAGGATTTTCATTATCGAAACCGTAACTGCTCAAGAGCTCCGTCTCTGGAGAGTACAATGATCCTGTCACGACTCTGAGGTACTGCTCACTAATCTAAGACTACTGAGGTACTCCTCCTGTCGAGTACCGCGGGTCAGCCACCCAAACACAGTAGTGCTTCCTACCGGGGTATGCCACCCAAACACAGTAGTGCACACCCCCTAATAGCCTGCAGAGGTACTCTCCGGACGAGTACCGTGGTTCTGCACTGTCACACAGTAGTGCTCCGTCTGCCATGGGTCTGCACCCAAACAAAGTAGTGTTCCGTCCACTGGGCTAGTCGACTCACTACAAGTTGAGTCGGTCAAGTAGCCGTCAGGTCTCAGCCGGCTACACGGTCTCTGTACTCCATACGCTGGTCTCCAGGAGGGTATGCTCGTCTCCGGGAGGGTCCGCTCCATGAGCTACAGGTTGATACTCCAAGTATCTCAAAGTCCCCCGAAGAAGTATCTCAAAGGACCTCCTTGTCATAGAGGTCTCAACGCAATAGAAGGCACGTCAATCAGACACCCGGTCTATGAGTTATTAGCCTTTTCGTCCCAAGGGCCCGGTTGGTTGCATGTGCGAACCAACCCGGACATATCTCAACTGTACCCCAAACTCTCATAGGGTATACTCATAGGTACCGTTTCTCAACGTGATCACCAACGCAGCTGAAGGTTTTTCAAACAGACATCTGGTCTGAAAGTTATCAGCTTATCCGTTCTAGGGCCCAGTTGGATTTCAGGTTTAATTCAACCCGGCCACTATCCAACTGCGTCCAAACCTCAGGAGAAGTATGCTGAAAGTTCTGTCTCATCAAAAGGAATCCAACAAAGTCGACAGCATGTCAATCGGACGTACGGTGTTCAAGATATATCCATATCCGCTCCGAGGGCCCGGTTGGTCTCGTGTTCGAAGCAACCCGATCATACCCAAAGTTCTCCGAAACCCTGAGTGTAATATACCGAAACGACCGTCTCGATCCAATGATCTCTACGAAACTGACGGTGCGTCGATCAGAGGTTTGTGGCCCAAGATATGGGCGTTTGAAAAGAAAATGCCCGAAAATAGGGGGTTCAGGCCCGGTCAGACCCGGCCCGAGACCCCCTGGGTCGGCCCTGAATCGGGTCGACCCGAACCGGGTCCGGGTCCGGCCCGTTTGGGCGCAGCTCGGCCCGGCCGGCGCGGCCCGGCCTAGCGCGGCGCGGCGCCCGCGTGGCCAGCGGGTGTGGGGGGGGGGGGGAGGGGGTTTACAACCCCCCGCAGATGACAAACCAGGGTGGCTTCCGGAATGGCTAAGTCGTTCCGGTTCGGCCCCCCGCCGCCGCCTTCCGCAGACCACCGGACGCGCTCTGGTGGTCCGTTTTTCTCGCTGCCTTCGCCAATGGTCCTCCAAGGACCCAACCTTTACTATGGAGGCTTCAAAATGACATTGCGGCCCTGTTTTCCATCACCCATCAATCCGCGCACAACGTTCAACCAGCGGATTCTTCGAATCGCTTCCACGGCCCCGACTCTGGCCGTGGTTTTTTTTGGTCTCAACGGCGCGGCACGACGGTGCCGCGCATCCTTGCCGTAAATCTCCATTTTTCTTCACGGTGTCATTCAACCACGTCACCTTCGTTCATGCCGCAACATAATCAACAACTAGGGGGAGGAGGGTCGGCCATGTTTGTGCGGTCCGACCTCCTCCCGTTCTAATGATAGCAAGCGGCCAACAAATAGAAGTCGACATACGGAAAAGGAAACAAATAACCGCAACATCAACCCGCATGAAAGAACGATCCGCAGATCAACCCGGAAATGGTTGGTCCGCACTCGTAGTTCTTTTCTCAAAGAAAAGGAGAATACCAAAGAGATTCCCCTACAACCTCTTAAATAAAAAGAATCATACCAATATTTCCAACCTGCAAAAATAAAACATTCACGGATCAACATAATGATGAGTTGATCCAGGTTCTTTTTTTTAGAAGGAACAACCAAGGGAATAATACCATTCTCAAATTATTCCCCCTACGTCGATAGCGATTTGACGATTGATGATCATCGCAAAAAGCGGCATCGCGGGGTGGTTTTGATGACGGCGTTGGCGTGCGTCAAAGAAAGGGAAAGCTTCGTCAATCGTCGGAAGAGAGGAATCCGGGGTAGACGTCGGCGTTCTTCGCGTTCTCCAACAAAGAAGATGAACTATATCTCCTCCAATCCCCCAATACAACAAGACAACTCCCAATAAAATAAGTCCCTCTTATTTTATTAAAGAATGGAAAGTATTTGAAAATACAAAATTCAAAACAACTCACCTCATAAATAAAACATGAGTTGTCAAATTGAATTTTGTATTAAGTTGGCATCATAAATGTGAAGAAGGAAGTCCCATCATTAAAAACAAGGGGGTTTCAACGGAAAGAGTTAAGGGGGTTAGAGAATATGAAGGGGTGGGGTTCGTGTGGGCCCCACCTCACCTTTATCCTCACATGGATAGTTTCCCAACATTCACACATAGGTAAAAACCAACTAGTCTAGAAATAAAATTGGAAAACAATTTTATTTTATTCTTCACTTAAACCTCTAATTTTAAACAACTCTTCCTGAGAAAACACACCTTCAGAAAAGGTCTCCTTAAGAAAACACCAGTTCTTCAGTTCCATCGGTGCCCTCGGATTTCGATTCCGAGCACCGGTTCAAAGGTAAGAAAAACCCGCTCGTTCGTTCACTGAACGTACCCGAGATAAACTTCGGAAATTGATCCCGGGCACATCGGGTCTCGGAATCGGGTGCCGTCAGAAACTACGTTCTTGTAAAATCCCAAATAAATTAAGAAAAAAATTTCCTTGAAATTTCTGGGTCTTTACAGTGAAATAATATGTTTATTAGTGAGTAATGAAGTTACATTTATTTAAGAAATAAATAGCCATTACTCAAGGTTTAATAAATGTGGTGGAGGAAATAAAGGAAAAAGGAAAAAAAGTACATGTCGTGTAGTTTTTTGGAAAAGGAGTACACGTCGTGTATTAATGATTACACACTGTGTAGTTTTCTAGTCAGGATTTTGAGGACATAATATTGTTTTATTAAATGATATTAATTATAATCAGTGTGCATGAATGTCAAGTAATTAATAATTCAACATCGGGGGTTTCAATAATAGTTATTGAACTAAATAAAACATGAAACATGTTTAATTATTTTCATAACCAAGTAAACCTCATACCTAATTATAAATATCCTCACAACCCCAACACTTTTCCACAATTGTTGTGCACAAAAATTCTGGAGAATTATTTCAAGGGCGAAAGAATTACTTCCTCCATGAATGATCTCAATACAGAGAGAGATACTCATCCGTCGGATCAAGGAGATCGAAGGCGGACATCGAAAACGAAGGTTCTTCTGTGCTAGCACCTCGAGATCCCTTCGGCGACGTCGAGAGATACGTGGCACACATGTGGATCGCCACTAGAGGAATCCTACACTTGGATTCTATGATGAAATGACGGATCACAAGCTCATGACCAGAGACATCAATGAAGAAAGAATACGACCAATGTAATTCTTGTTAATTAATTAAATTAATTATAACAAAATATGATGATCTTATCTCTATGGTTCCGGGATTACCTCTAATGTTTTTTGTTCCTCATTATATTCCAATGATTAGGCGTTTTACATCGTGACGAATCTCGGATTGAAGGGTGTTTAACATTAAAATTAAAGTTGGGGAAACCCACCAACGCACTTCCGCTACGCCCAAAACCTACAGAAGTGATCCCTCAAACTTGCACAGTGGTGAGGGGCGGGACTCATCACTTGGGTTTCCTTAGTCTTTCATCGAGTGCAAGGCTGTGATGACTAGACCTCTCGTTCCAGGAACTAGATTCAGACCTAGTAGAATGTTCTTAATGGAGCACGTTTCATCAGATTTAAAATTTATAATGGTAGGATTGTACCCAATGGATTGCATCTCTCAGACGGTTTCTATTAGGGATGGAAATGATCATTGTGTGATATCCTGGTTTGTGTGTGATAAATTGTGCCTTCGATGAGAATAATGATGTTGGTTGTGTGGTTGGGACCACATGTTTTCTTAGTGGATGAGATGAGAATATATGGATGTTCTCAGTATATGTATGGCTATATACCGGTGTAGAGATTATTGTTTATTTATTTGTGGTTTCCCTCTTGTTTTTTACCTTTGTGGTTTCGGGGTCCCCAACTGAGTATTTTTTTACTCACTCATGCACAGTATTTTCCCGCACATGTCATGTCTTGTGCAGAAAACCGACACTTCGACAATGTCTAGAGAGAACCAATACTAGGTGGTGTTCAGTGAGAGCATACAGACAAGGTGTACTAATACGACTTCAAGAAGCTACCCTCCCCTTCCATTTGGGTAGGATTTTTGGTGGAGAGTATCAGAAACATAGTGTTTTACTTGTACTATATTTTCTTTTGTGGGATTGTATACTAGCCTAGTTTTACCATCTTTTACTTTATTTGTTGCGGTACTCTCGTTTCCTTTAATTGGTGTTTACTTTTCAGCTTTGTGGGATGGGGTTGTGAGTGTGTGTATGTACACTTACTTTTAAAATGCCTCCCATTTGCAGAATAATGCCTTCAGCACTAGTTGATAGCCCTTGGCCTTTGGGAGATAGGCTTGGGGTAGTCAAAACATTGTCCCTAAGGGAAGGGTCATGAAAAATATTTTTTGAGAGGTATTGAGTGGGTGGTGAGAGGCCGCTTTTCTAACTGGTTAGAATATTTTTTTTGTAAATATTTTAACTTAATATAAAGAGGGAACACATTTCACATGTCTAGTGGATCCAAAAATAAAAAATAATTTACTGTCTATAATATAAGTTTGACATCCCACACCCAATAATTTTAAAAACCATTTTAAACATGTTTTTAGGTCCTTTACTCTTAGAATTTTTACATATTCCAATTTTGGATTTATCCTAGTAACTAGTTTTTACCAAGGTAATTAAAATTTAATTTATAAAAATAAAATAAGACTAATTATATAATTTAAATAGTACTATTACAAATATAAAATAAATTTTATTATATGAAATTTCTATGTAAAGAAAACTCAATTTTAACATTATCATGTGTAATGCATAAAACCCCATTTTTTGAAAAATTGTATTTTTATGCTTAAGATTTATATATCGGATAAAATTACAAATTTATTTCATTTTTATGATATAAATTGGTTTATTATTAAATAGATAAAATTTAAATAACTTTAAAAGTAATCTGAAACCTTATTTTACCAGAATAATATTCAATTAACTAAAGACCAAAATAGTTTATCTTATTGTAAAATATTACTTAAGTTAATAATATGTTAAACACAGGTTTTATAAATTCAGAATAGTATTTCAAAAAATGTATATTTTTACTCCATAAACATTTATTAGATCATTAATAGTTTTTATAAATTTGTAGGTCTTTCTCATATAACAATAAAGTCATAAATTTTACATCTTTCATGAAAACTATATTTTCATTATTCACCTAAAAATCAACTTTTTCAAAAAAAATTATAAAAAGTAATATTAATATAATATTGAATTTATAAAACCAAAAATAAATTTAATTATGATAAATTAAAATTGAAATTTAACATTTAATTAAAGTCACAAATAATGCATCTTTAGAGTTCTTATAATGTAATAGTCTTAGGATATTGTGTTTTCATGTTATAATAGGGTCTCGGGTTTTACGATAGATCTTTATTGTGATATACTTGTATAATTGGGCTATGGGGGATGAATGTTTTAGAATATAATTGTATCATGACTCTAAAGTTTGTTATTATTATTTGTGTACAGGTTATAATGGATTACGGTATAGTGTATATTTAAAAACACTTTGATGTACCTTTGTCTAACTATATGATTATTTAATGTGATGGGACGTGGATGTGATTATATGGATATAACTATGATATATTTTAGTGGTTGTGAAACATGACTTATAGAAGGTATTAAAGCACTAGGCTGTCAGTTTTTGGGGTTTAGAGTGACTATATTGGTGGGAATGTGGTATAGGGTACCCTTATTTATATATATTATTTTGATATTATGTTATCGTATTTTATGCATTATATAATGAGTGAGAGTTAGTGAGAATTGAAATATATTATACCTATTTAGGTGAAAATTTAATTTCTATATTTATTCATGGGAGATTTAATTTTATTCTTCCACATTTGTGTGAGAAGTTATATGGAGGATCTTACTAAGTATACTTGTATTCTCACCCATATATATATAACTATTTTTCAAATTCAGAGAACTTATTTTTCTAGGACTTACGAACTCAAAGTAGTTTTTCATGAATTGTGAGTGTTCATAACCATTATTATAGGCACAATTGTGGTATATTTTCTTTTAGGGTGTGTATAGTTTGATATATCATGTATTGATATTTGGTTTTTTATTATTTATTATAGAATTCATTTTAGGTTTCTTTATTATTTCATATGTTCTTTAGTTTAATTCCTCCAATTTGATTGTATTATATACCCTCAGTTCTAGTATCTAAACTATGTCCTATTAGAGGTGGGATCCAGGGGTCACTCTAGTATTCATTGTTGGCCCATGAGGGTTATTAGGGGGGAAATTCATGACTCTGAGAAAAACAAAAGAACATTGGGGAACCCTTCTACTACAAACTGTGTTTGAAGAATATATGGAGCTTCACAGATTCTGATGGAATGATTTTTTGTCAATCTTGAAAATGATTCTCATGTGGGAGATTACTAGGCTCGGTTGTAAAAACCACTTTCCAATCATATAATTGGATATTTTGGAAGAATTAGTTATAGATGTCTAACTATTGATGTTAGAGGGAGATGGTAGAGAGATAGTTAGAATGATTTGGAATCCTAATATTGATAGACCAGAAGATGTCAGTTGGTTGTAGATAACTAGTAGTTACCACTAACATGTTTGATGGTTATAGTATTGAAGATGAAAAATTCTTTAATAAAAGTAACTCTAATGATACATAAGACTCCTTATAAAGGATTCCACTCATGTTTTGGAGGTAAAGGGGTATTGAAGATATACTTTTCCAAAAAGAAGAGTGAAATTATGAATTCATTGAAAGTGGTACTATGTATCATAATACTGATTTTAGGTGGTGGAGTTCTTTAACTGAATGGGGGATAATCCATGTTGATTGGATTTGGTAGACTTATCCTTATAATGATTTGAAATGGGAAACTATCAATCTCACTGGTAATACTTTCCTATATTATTAGGCTGGGATAGTTTTTAGTGATGATCTATAATATTGTAATCATCTTCCAATTATTTGAAATAAAATTATTGTATCTCCCCCCATAGATTAGGTCTAACACCCAAATAATTTAAAAGAATAACATTATTATTGATAGAGTATATGACACTTAACATAAATCCTAGATTAAAATGAAACAAAATGATATTTTATGGTATTTTTTAAAAGAAATTCAATTTCTTCGATAGATAATGTTATGCGCAACACTGATTTTTTTAACAAACTATGATATACTAATAACATTATAATTTAAATTGGACAGTTATAACCAAGATGTTAAATTGGAGGATGTGAATAGTATTAAGTACATCATAAAATTTAAATAAATTATATATACAATATAAATTTATTTATTAATTCTTATTAACTAATCAATAAATTTTAGGAAAAGTCGTTTTATTCATCCAAATTATGTTTTCTTCCAAAAATGATTTTTACTGATTTCTATGAGAAACTAATATAATTATTTTTTCCCAATTTTTTAAAATGTATTTTATAAAATCAAAGTCATTTTTTATATAATAATATCAATATTGACTTCTTCTGAAAGTATGAAATTTTTTAGAAAATATTAAATTTTAAGTTAATAGTGGAAAATAACTTTTTTATAAAATTGTAATTTTTTAAAAAATAAATACGTGTTATTATTTTAGTTTGATTTAAATTTAACATTATATTATTCATTTATATTAATAAAAATTAATTACCTTTAAATCATCTTTATACTATATTTTATTATAAGTTTATGTTTTGGATTTAAAAAAAATCCCTAAAAATTGTTTTTAAGTGCATACTGTTTCTCCATTTTAATAACCTAAAATAACCCATAATGAGAATTGATTAAAATTAAATTTATATATTATAAATATATAAATATGAATTTAAACTAGTCTAATTATTAGTACTTTTAATATAGGTGATAGGTGATCATCTTATCCATAAAAAATGCATTTTTTGAAAACCTGTTTTTTCGACACGTCTATGGGTTTCATTGTAAATTACATTCTTACAATTTTGTGAGTTATATTTTGAAAATTTGATTACATATTTGGATTAATAATAAAATATATTATTTAATAATTTCATCTTAAATTTTTACCATAATAAATATTTAAAATAGTAAAAATTATTTACCGTGGTTAAGGTGAAAATGTGTTTACCTGGTGTTAAACTAAAAATATAAGGGTCTAAAATGATCTAACCTAGTTTAGTTACTATTTATTGGATATATTACCACATTATATATTCCAGGTATCTTAAATTTTACATTTTTCATCCTAATTTCCAAGAAAGTGACATGGAATTATTGAGAAACATTGAAATTTACAAAGTGTTCCACTCACCTCTATTATAAAAGGTCTCCCCTATCCTATACACTTCACACATAAAAACTCATTGGTTTAGACAATAACATTCCAAATAACTTCATTAATACTATCATCTCATCTTATCGTCCTTTTTATCATAAATAAAACCTTTTTAGGATTTTTATGCAAACCTACATAAGTTTCCCTAACAAGAGGTAACATCCTTAACCAGAAATTTTATATTTTTTCTTCTTGAGAATTTTATTTGATCTATTATTCCACCGACATAAAATATTTTTAAGACATGATGAAATAATAATATCAGTATCTTAAATAAATTTCTTTTTTTTATGTTAAGGTAATGACCTACAACCATCTTCTCCTCCCTCAAATGTGAAATTAAATTGTTGATCATGTGTACAGTAGACTACCACCTCCGGAACTGATGTATCTAATTTATAATAACCGCTTATCATGTATGTATATAATGAATTATTTAAATATTATATTTTATATATGAATTAATTATATTTCCCTTGTATACCATTTTCCTTTCATTTTTATAAAAAAAATATTTAGAAATTGTTATTAAATAAATTCGATAGCATTTCCCTCTTTGGTCGAAAATCCTTTTTCATCCAAATCATTGTTTTCTAAAAAAATTCAAAAAAATTATTTCATATTATTAATTTTTAATATAAATTTTTACCCCAAATTTAATATTATTTTTTCAAAAAATTCCAATGTAATTTTCTACTTTTCCAACAAAAATCTGAAATAAATCTTCTTGTCGATTTCCAAACATGATACTTTTGAATTTCTTACAAAAATATGAAAGGAATCCTTGCTTTTTTAACATAATCAACCTGGATATAAATTTTCAGCCAAAATGACCACTATATTATATGAATATTACACTATAAGTTTCTAAGGAAATTTTCAATTAAAAAGGAATTACACAATATTTGGCCAATTTTAGTTTTTCAAAAGTGATTTTAAAATTAAAAAGATTATTTTCATAAATAATGTTTTTAATATATTTAAATTTTTTATTATCCATCAATGAAGACTACCTATAATGTTATTTAATTCTTATAAAATATTTATTTGTGACTCTTATGTATATACCTTTCCCACTCTCCCTTCCATAAATAGTGTAATTCATTCCTTATGATCATTTCTCAAATTCCTTCATTATGAAATTTCCTTTGATTTTAATATGAGGAATGATTAAGTAACCCATTTTCTTTACATGGGAAATTATTATGTTAGGTATTATTAGGGATTTATTTATGTGGAACGCATATGAATGTACATGAAATTAATTTAGTGGGTGGATTCATAATTATATATCTCTCTAATGCATTGGTTGATGTGTTATACACATGATACATGATGTATGGGATTAGGGAATGAACATATTACATTATGGGAATTTGTCTATAATGTGATGTTGTCTTGGTAGTTTACCTCATCTTATGTTAATGTCATGATTTATGTTTTTTACACTTTAATATTTTTCGATGATATTATATTACAATTTTATTTATGTTATTATTCCATATGAATGCTTGAGTGCCTCCTCTTTTATGATATCATGTTATACCATTGACTCAAATGTTATATTTCCTTATCATATTTATTTCCTTACAGATCATTTAACCTCACCCCATTATTTTTTCCCAGGCTATTCTATATATTTTAGGAGATCAAATCTATTTAGGGGATCACTAAAGAAAAAGATAAAGATTCTATATTTTAGTTTCATTTCAGGTATTATGATAATGTTCTCCTAAAGAAACTAGGTCCCAGGATATTTGGGTTGTAATTAATGGATGTTTATATTAAAAAAACATGTAGTAATATGTGTAAAATCCTTGGGTCACCATAGTTGGTATCAGAGAAAATGTTTATCTATACTTTGGGATATAGGATTAGAAACCTTTAGTGATAACCCTGTGGATATTTCTAACAATAAGACTAATTATAGAAAAATATCCCATAATTTTGGTGAAGTATAGAAAAAATTGTTTTTGGGAAATTACATCCCTGAATGGATACTAAATATAGAATTTGATCTATAAACGTTGTACCTAGGGGTAATAACTTTAAAAGGGGAGCATTAATATTGACACGATCATTACCTGGTTCATGAAAATGGGCCTTACTAGTCACCTGGTTAGACACTCCTATGGGAATTTTTTGAAAATTCAAAAACACTTTATGAACCATGATAAAGGACATGAATGGATGATAATAATGTATAACCTAGATTGAAAATAAATTGTATTGTTTGGATTATTTTAAGGTTGATTATAAGTTTAAAGGCAGAAATACCACTTTTTGGTTTTATGTTTTGGAAGTCTAAGATGATTAAGTGTATTTTTGGAGAAATTTATGGTAATATAACCCTTGGGTTTAGTATAGATTTAAATTAAAATTTATATAAGGAAGAGTTATATATATTTTATAGAAATAAGTTTACTATTATTGGAAAACATTATGGTTTATCATATATTTTATGTTAGGGTAATAGTATTCAATTAAGATTATTTGATGTTGTGGGAAAATTATGTTGTATATAAAAACACAGTGTCTAAAAAATGATTTGACGATAAATTATATTATTAGGATGTTCATCATATTTTTGGGAAATTTTTTATTGGTTTACAAAATATATAACCTTCAGTTTTATCATATAGTATTATTAGGGAATAATGATATTATGTTTTAAAGATGTAATTTGAATGTTGAAGTTATTTGGAATATATGGTTTTTTATTAAAATAATGATATATTATGAACCATATTTTTATTGTTATATTTTTAAGATTAATATATTAATATAGATTTTGGGTATTATATTACGTTGTTCCTGCCATATCTGGTTTGGGTTAATGTTTAAGGATAATAGAAATATCTTGATTTTTTTTTGGAGTCATGTGATCTATTAGAAGTTAATTTTAGTCTGTTTGGAATAAAAAAATCCAGCTTTAATACTCATCATATTTAGAAATATATGATATTGTGGTGGGATTTTATTAAAGGATGAAATTAATTTTTCAAGTCATTATATTTTAATATGTTCTTAGTTGAGATGATCAAATAATTCCTTAGCTCAAGGAAAAAGATCTTCAAATAATAATATTATTTTATTACCATCATATATAAGAAATTAGTGGTCATTTAACTCATCAAATATTTATGGTTTTGTGGTCCTTAACTTTATATTGATAATTCACTTCCTTATGATTCATTATTTATATCACTCTCCATAATTATTTAAGTTTTTCTTTCATGTCCATATCATTAAATTCCAAAAATGTTCTTCAATATGGAAACATAGTACATTTTATTACAATTGAATTTTTCAATTCACTTTATATCTTTTCAAGAGGATATTTTATTAACATTTTTTAATATGTTTGTTAAACATAGGTATTTTAAAATGGAAAAATCATGATTATAGAGATCAATATCAAATTGTGAGCATGAAATTTATTTAAGGGGGTAGAATGTTACACCATGATATTTTAAAATAATGACATTATATTTTAAAACATGACATGAAAACCCAATATTAGATGAAAATTTAATACAATAATTTTTTATGATAAATTTTTAAATATATTCAAATTTTTTGATAGCTTTCGTAACATGAAAAATGTAGTTTTCAACAAACTTTGATATACTATAAACATTATTATCTGAATAATACTGTTCTAACCAAGGAATTAAATTTGTGGGTATAAAAATATTTAAGTACACTATATAATTTATATAAAGTTCTTACCCAATATAAATTTATTTATAAATTCTTATTAATTATTCCCTCAATTTTATGAAAAGTCATTTTATTCATCAAAAATATTCTTTATTCAAAAAAATTGTTTTAAAAATTATTTAGATAAAATAATATAATTAATTTTTTTTCAATCTAATAATATGTATTTTATAAATTGTACTTAATTTTTGAAATTATAAAATTAATTTTATGGTATTGTGTAAATTTTGGATTTTTCAGAAAATATTAACTTTTCTATGAATAGTGAAAAATACTGATTTTTATAAAATTAACATTTATTTTTAATAAATTAAATAAAATATTATTTTGATTTTGATTTCAAAGTAAAAAAATTATTTTTTTATATTCTAGATCAATTTAATTACATTTAAATTATATTTACTCTTTATTTCAATGTAAGTTTATTTTCAAGCTTTAAAACACTTTTTTTCGGAATACATTTTTAAAGTGCATAATGTTTCTGCATTTTAAACTATTTAAATAATCTATAATGAGAAATTATTTAACTTAAATTTATTGATAATACATCTTAAATATGAATTTAAATTCATCTAATTATTATTAATTTTCATATACTTAATAGGAGATCACATTTTCCTTAAAAATTACATTTCATGACAACTCATTTTTTCAACATGTCTACGGGTTTAATTTTAAACTAAATTATATCTATTTTTAAGTTTAATTTGGAAATTATTAATTTATATTTTTATTCAAAATAATATATATTATCAAATAATTTCAATTAAATTTCCTACCTTAATGAATAATGATAATATTATAAATTATTTACCGTGGTTATGGTAAAAACAAGTTTACTAATGGTTAATATAAATATATAAGGGTTAAAAATAATCTAAAAGTTGTCTAATTAATATTTTATGTCCATATAATGACTTTATATATTTCAATACTCTAAAGGATTCATTTTTCCCTTATATCTAAGAAAATGACATGAAATTATTGAGAAATATAAACAATTAAGAAGTGTGCCGCTCACCACAATTATAAAGGGGACCACCCCTCTCATCTTCACTTTACACTTTAAAATACCATTGGTTATTCCAATAAATTTTCTAATAAATTCCTTAATTATCACCCATTAAATAATAAGCCTTTCTAGATTAAGAATACAACCTAAGAAGTCTTTTTATGAAAACCTAAAGAAGCTGTCTGGAGAAGAGGTAACATCCTTAATTGGGTGTTTTATTTTATTTCTTCTTCCACCACATTGAATTATTTTTAAACCATAATGATATAATAAATTAAATATATACCTAGTACATGGATTTTTTTATGTTAAGGTTATGAAGTGCAACCATCTCCTCCCTAAAATGGGAAGTGAAACTGTTGATCGTGTCTGTGGAGGACTACCACCTCATGAACCATCCTCACTCATTTTCCATCACCTGTTATAAGAAGAAGAAATAATTAAAATTTAATTTTTATATAAGATATATGTGACATAATTACACTTATGTAATTATAACATCACATAAACCTTCTTACCATCCATTCCATATGAAATACAATAATGTATCTCGTGTTTACGGTGGACCACCACCTCGCAAAGCGATGTGATTCATTTTTCACTTAAGACTTGCATGGAAGGTAATAAGGATTAATTTAATGTTTATATATTATGATAATGATATATTAAACATTTTGGAAAATAAATATATCATATAGTTTCTTACCTTACCTTCCATTAAATAAATGATAATGTTGTTCGTCTGTATGGTGGAATACCGCCTCATGGAGTGATGTGGTTCATTTTTTATTAATGAATTACACAGATGATAAATTTAAGTGAATTTAAATAAATAATATAATATTTATTATATAAAATTAATCCTATAATGGAAAACTGTCACTAACCTTATTTCCATCATGATCGTCTACAAATGGAAACGTTGATCATGCGTAGGTATGTCTTACTGTTTCCAAGACTGTAAAACAGTTCATTTATCATAACCATATTTCATGGTTGGTTTTAAAATTATAATATATGTATGAAAATGATAATTATTTAATTATTAACATAATTTAAAATATTAAATAATAATATTGTTATCCTAAATTAACTTACTAAAGTGATTTTGGACATATGAGTTGTTTATCATTAAAATACCCAAAGTTAAATTAATTGTTTAAGTAAATAAATATGACATAGAAAAAAAACTAAAAGGAATAAAAAAATTAATTTTTTAGAGAAATTAAATAATTATCTTAATTTTTTTATTTAATAAGTTAACGAACACTTGTGATGATTCGGGCTTGAGGTATGGGTTTCGATCTCAAAAGATCCTTCTATGAGACAGATGTTCTTTTATACACATAAATTCTTTTTATATAGTGTATATAATGACCCATTTTATTTTATATCAGGAATAATTCATAATTAATGGTTTTTTAAGTTAAAATTAAATCAATTTAATCATGAGGATTGTGATTTAAAATTTAACAAATCAGTAAGGATTTATTCTTCAATCTCATTTTAATCGAGATTATTTATGTTTGAATTTTCATAGTAGGGAATTACATGATAATTGTATAATAAAACCATTTAATTTTATTATCCTCTATTTATTCATCAATTTTTTAAGTAATATTACCATTTTCCTCTCTTTGGATCTTAAAATTATAGATAAATTTTTTTAAATAAATATTACTTCATTTCTCTCTTCAGTCGAAAATTCACTTTCTTCCAAATAAATGTTTTCAAAAATGTTTTGAAAAAAATTGTTTCCTAATTTTTTTAAAAATCATTTTTATGAATAATTTTCCAGTTAAAAAATTTTTTAAAATAAATTTTTCTATTATTTTCTATATAATGTACTTTTTTACTTATAAAAATGTGAAATAAAGTTTTTTTAACATACTCAGCATGAGAAAAAACCTTCCAAAATAATAATAATTACTTTATTTAAAGATTCATTTATAATTTTCTAAGGATGTTTTCAAATAAAATTATTTCCATAATATATGGGAATTTTATTTTTATCAAAAATTATTTTCAAATTGGAAATGTTATTTTTCTACAAAATGTTTCTAATTTTTTTAGAATTATTTATATCCCTCAATGAAAAAGACTTTTAATGTTATGGAATTATTATAAAATATTTATATATGCCTCTTACATATATACCTTTCTCAATCCCCTTTGCTTTTATGGGGTAATAAATACCTTATTCTTGTTTCCAGAATGCCTGCGTTGTGTAATTTCCTTTGATTATTATATGAGTCAAGATTATGTAACCCATTTAATTTCATAGGGAAATTCTTATTTTATGACTTATGATTGAATTCCATATGTGGTAAAGATATTCATTTTCATGAAATGAATGTGATGGGTGGTCCTATAATGATATATCCCTACAATGCATTGGGTATGATTTTAGTATCATGAGACATCATTTATGGGATTAGGAAGTGAACCTAATACATTGTGGGACTATATATACAATGTTATGTTGTCTCTTCTGTTATCCTTGAATTATGTTTATACCATTCTTTATATTATTTCCACTTTCTTTTGTTTCTATAATCTTATAATACCATTTTATTTATGTTTTTCTTCCACATGATTACTCATGTGCCTCCTATTTTATGATATCATATTATAACTTTTAATAACAATTTATGTTTCCTTATTATGATTATTTCCTTACTGGGAATCTAAGACCAACCCATTATTTATGTATTCCCTATGTTATTCTATGTAGTTTCGGAGCTCAAATTTATTTAGGATCTCATTAAGGAAAAAGAAAAAAACAAGGATTCCATATTTTAGTTTACTTTAATGTGTTATTATGATAGTAATCATGAGAAACTACACCTCATAGATTTTAGGGTGTAATTAATAGAGGTTTACGTTAAAAATTGTATAATAATATGTGTAAGAGGATTGAGTTTCCATATTTGGTTTCAATTATGCATCATGTAAAAATTATATTTCCCATTTTCTTTCCTTTATTTTGATAATTTTCTTTTATAAATATTGTTTTTTTATTGAAAGGTGTGTATTTAAGTGTGGTTACATAGGTGTTTTTTGTTTTCAATGTTTGTCACACTGAGTACAACAGCTCGTTCAGACAATTTGTTTTTCCTTGATTTTTTTGTCGATAGCTTAGGGAATTCTTAAGTCATCCATGATCCTAATATGGGGTAGTTATAGAGATAGATAAAAACAAAAATCCCATGACAATGGGATAAAATACTATACTAGTAAAAATAATGGGGAGAAATTGGAAACATCGAGATGGCGTAGGCACCACCAACATATTTTAAAGGAAGGAAATATTAAAACCATGTAGAATAATAGAGATTAATATCCAATAAAACAAGAAGGTGGAAGAGGAAGCGAATACTGGTCGGTGATGGGTGTAATTCCATGTACCATTATGGATTATTACATAGCAAGTTTTGGGTGTTGGTGGTGTCAGGAGGTGGTTTGGAGAAGAAAGGGAGTAGTTAAGCTGAAATTTTAGTTGGGGGTTAGTATTTTAGTTTGATGAGTTATGTTTCACCATATATGATAGGTTTTGGGGTGTGTAACCTCCATTTTGTGCCATGAGACATCATGGAAATTCAGTTGTAGTGTGGACTTAATATAGGTAGTTTTTAAATTTTTGGGATGAGTCCATACGTCATGGTTCGTTGATGTTATGATGTGGAGTTTATATAGGTATATGTTAGGGTTTCTTCCATTTTTGGAGACCTTTTTTTTCATAGATCTTATACTGTACGATGGTGATGTTTAGAAGCCTGGAGGTTATTAAGTAGCGATAAGATTTGTACCATGGATTTTCCCCAGTTTTATCAGATCTAGGTATTGACTGTGGATAGATTTTTGGGTTTCATTCAACCCAAAACCATTATGAAATGTACCTACCCCTTTTATTATGTTTTTTTATTTCCATGTTGGTTATAAATTCATGGGATCCAAGTGGAGGTGGGCAATTAATAAGCGGTGTTTGAACATTAGTTAATATCTAAGAGTGAGTTTGAATTTAGGAACCAATGAGTATGCATCGGTTGGTAGGTGAATGACATTAGTTGTACATAATCCATGATGAAAGTAATACTGACTGGGATGAAAACTTTTAATTCCCCAAAATGTTGATCTTAAGCTTTTAAAACATAATAAGCATCTTAAATATTATTTAGGTAATCAAACTAGGATAAGTACATACACCATGATTTTCACTTGTGTTTGAATTGGGTTGATTCTAGGAAATTAAAATGAATCTAATGAAATAAATAATAAATAATTTTTCATTTATTGGACATAGGGGTTTGTTCGTACTTGTATATATTCTTATTAGTCATCATCTACATGTATTTAATGTTATAAAGGTTAAATAAGATGATCTTATTGACTACCAAAGGATTATCCAGGCTGAGGGTGATGAGATTTAGATACATTATTTTTGTGAGTTTTGGTATTAGGGATTGGTGAATTATGAGGGGAGACTCTCTAATATGGTCATAGATCACTAGCATAAAGATCTTGAGATTTATTTGAATCTGATTCATACTAGGGTCGAGTATCATGTTCCACTGACCATTAGTAAAAATATGAGGGAAACTCATTAGTGGTATATTTTATATATTAGGGAGAAAAAGTAGTTATATTTTTATTCGTATGATTTCGATAGGTAGTTTCATGTTGAGTTATCATCATCAATGTTGAGTAGTTTGAAGAGGCAAGATCTACTCTCCCTTTAGTAGCGGAGATTGAGAATGTAGGAGCTCGAGATCTAATTCATATATCTTCTTTTAGTTGCCCCAAATATATTTCTATATAAGTAATCAAGATCTAGACATTTAAAGGATGTGTTTTGACACATTAATTAATATAAAGTCACTCCATTTATATTGTCTTCATATTTGGAGGTATAGAATAAGGATGAGTTCATTGATAGGATACATGATCAATCAGATTTAACTTGATATGGGATCTATCATTGTTACTTAAGGAGTAGATATGTTAGATGAGGATATCATGTATCTGAATAATCGAGGTTTTTTGCTAATCAGATGGCATCCTATACAATTTCATTCTCATCCCTCTATGTCCAATATTTCTTATTCATTTACTAGGAGCCATGGGTTACTATTTTTTTCTTATGGGATATATGTTCATAATATATTTTAGTGACTATCCATCCTTAAAAACCATCTTGGTGTAGGTATTAATTTTTCATTCCAACCTCAGAAATTTTTTCCAGAGAGGGTGTATCAGTAGTATAGGAAAAAAATATTATACCCCACTAAGAGGAGAGAGAGTTGGTGGAGGTCATTCTGATGATGTAACTTTCCCGAAGGGGAATAGGGATTATAATGACCATATATGGGGTCAAAAAAGAGTCATAAAATCCAGACATACACAATTTCATGCTCTAGATATCTAGCACTAGTGGTCCTATAGACTGTTTAAGGTACAATATATCTATCTTCCACTATAGTTTATACTTTCTTCAATTCTGAGGAATCACACCCCTTTTTTTCACATTCCTTGTTCCACAACTTGGGACTCAATTTGGAGATACTTCATATGTGTCAGTTGTTGGCTATGATTGATAGAGTTCATATTAGTATACTTGTTGTTTTTTAAGTTATGTGCTATTAATGGGGTAGAATCAATTATCTTAAGATTTATTTATTTCTTTAGATAAAGTCAACCAATATTAATCTTATCGTCTAATAGTCATATTCTGTGAGTTTTGTCGACAATAACCATCATATGGGTTGTAAAAATATTTTTTATATACTGGGTTATGTGTAGTATAGTGGCAGCATAGGGTTCTCTCCAATGAGGGATTCTTAAAAACTTGGTGTCACTTAATGTTATAAAAACATATAGTTTTGTTTTTATTTATTAAAAAATTGAAACAAAAATTATGGAAGATATATTTATGGGGAAAATGATGGGTTTAAGGTTAGTTGTCTGATTATAATGTTATCTTAGTTTTCATAAGGTTGGATATTATTCTTATTAATTGATGAATGATAAGTTCCACAATATCTTTGTCTCACTCAATTAATTGAATATATTTTGTACATATTAACATAGTCTAAATCTATACTAAATTTAACCTCCTTTATATGTGTGTAAGTGATAGAAAATCACTCTTAGTTTACTCAAGAAAGTCTCAGTTGGGTCATATGATTCCTAAGGGATCCAAGAGTGTTAAATACCTCTTTCACACATGAAAATAATCAACTAAGTAGTTTACCACATAGCCTAGTTTATTTTTTTGTATATAGGATATACTAAGTTGAGGGGGATTGTGGATCATTGACCAAGATGATGTAAAATAAGAATAAATAAATCAAACACAATCTCATTTGAAATTATAAACTTCTACTACACACTAACATCATTTAACCAAAGAATGATATTTTTATTAATTAAAGTGAAAGAATTAATAATTAAAATAACACTTCCTTTGATTCTCTAATCGAAAAAGGTTTTACCACTCTCTATAAGTGCTATAAGTGTTGAAAGGGTAAGAATAATTGATGATAATAAAATTAATGCAATAAAAACTGAAAGTAACAACAATAGTCATGTGTTTCAATATCAATATCAACATTTATATCATTTCCTATTAAAAATTATTCTTTCTCTTCTTCTTTGTCAGGTAAAATCTTTGAGATCCTTTTTCTTTCGAAATTCATCAATATTTCTTTCATTCCCATGATCTCCCTTTATAGTAAGGATTTAATATTACATAAAATTCATACCTTGTGTTTCTTTTTTTCTGAATGGTTTAAGAATCATGTATTATGATTGATATTTTTCATTATATTCCATTTGGATTCTAGTTATTGGTGTGTATGAATGCGGATGTATTTCCAGGAAGCTTTTAGGACTAGAATATATGATACATGATCTGGGTAATAAATGTGACATCAAAGTATTATTCCCAACCAAATATTATATGAAAGATTCTAAATTCATATATAGGTTTCCAAATTTGTACATGGGTTTCCAAAGTCATATGAGATCACATCCAAAAGTTATACACATTAAATAAAATCCATGAACAGTGTAAGAACTCTTATAGGAATCTAAATAAAGTCATATATAAATAATAAAAATCATACGCAAGGTAGAAAGTCTAACGGGGTCCTCAATAAAGTCATACATATATACTGAATATGTTACATGATGTAGGAATTCTTATGATATCATCAATAAAGTTATACAGGACAATTCCTTTTCCGAAAATCAAGTTGTGGTACTTCCATACATTTCTAATAATAGGATCACATCATCAACCTCCATTAAAATAAAAAAAATTATAATTGATAGTAACCCAATCATTTATTCTATAAAATAAATTAAATCAATTAAATTTATAACGTTAGAAATTAAATAAATATTTAAAAAAATAATTAGTTGATACTTTATTTCCAAAAATACATTAAAACAAATTGAATAATAAATATGAGGGAATAAAATTAGATGAATGTTAATAAAATACTATAAATATATATACTATATCAATGTTCATACACTTAATCTAGGGACTTCTAGACAAGTAAACATTAAAAATATTACCCGAGAAGAATTCAAAATACTATCCAATTTGAGTTTCCTTTTTCAACACCATGATTCTAAATCTTATCATTCCTCTATAATGTTCATAATTATATTTTATTTGTGAAGTTCATTCAATCCATGTTGAATTCCTCAATCCTCTGATGCTCACTCACACCTACCTTCCCAAAAATACTTCACTCAAATCCCAATTGTGAATTTAACGTGAATTTTTTCTCGTCCCAAGTCCATGAAAGGTAAAACATAGGATTGATTAATTTCTACATATCCATCCTTTTAGTCACATATTACTATATAAAATTAATAATTTTCTAGTTTTTCTATGGTTTAAGGATGAGTGTCTTCTATGAAGATAATTTCTGAATAAAATTTAGAGGTTTGTCTCAATTTTGAAGCACAATGTGTGATTTTTAGTTTCCTTCATGAATATAATCCTCATTTCCCTCTTCAACTGATTCAGCTCCACCCCTTTATATCTAGATAGGGAATGGGTTCCAGGTGTAGAAGAAATAACTATCGGTCATATCTAACATGTATTTCTTTATAATAAATGAATAATATGTGATGTGCATGACAATAATGTCATGAACAACTAAATTAATTACAATTTTAATTGACATATGAATACAAGAACCTATAAGGAAGGATCCGGATTTATAATTTATAATTAATCTATAGACAGATTTATAATTCTCATTTCTTGTAAGTCAATATTCATTGATGATGTGCTTGGGTAATATAATCATATCTTTATTTCATAATAGGATCCAAGGATATATTCATTATATAATTGATCTACATGTGATCCAAAAACTCAAATCATCAACCTAAGATCTCCAAATTCTAGCATGGTCGATCAGAATAACTTTCATATTCCATCATTGATCATAATAAGAATCACTTCATGAATGAAATATTCTTTAGCTTCTATCAATGCATTGAGAGTGTTCGTGAGGATTTGTGCTCTACTTATTGAGAAAATTATTGAGAGGGTTATTATATTGATCTTGAGATAATTATCAATTGGGGTTTTTTGCACAAAAAAAGACTACCCCTGGAAAGTAATATAAGTGGATATTTATTAAGGAAGGTTATGGTTAGTAATTACATAAAGGCCCTTATCTGTTTCCTTATTCCTTATTAATCACAGTGCCTAATAAAAATATATATATTATTATTATTTTTACATGAATAATAACTATGTATGAAATTATATCATTTGTTAAATAAATAAATTAAAATTTATTTGAATGATATTTAATATATCATTTTAGGCCAAACTATTAAAAAAAGTTATTTAATCCTCCTCTGTGTTAAATGAACATTGAATAATAAAAATTTAAATAAAATATAAATATTTATACATTATTCATTGATAAATATAATAAATATTATTTTCACTAAATCTTGTCAAAATATATTTATTATTATTTACCTCCAATAATTTTTCTTATGAATAAATTGTGATTAAATATTGACGATCAACCAACCCCAGATAATTATTAAACCACAAATGAGTTATAATATTTATTTTTATTGATTAAATTCAAAATATTATTCAATTGAAATTCTTTATACACTTAGTGCGTGTCCCTCTAAGCCCCTTCTCTGTGGCATTAGGTGAAACTTCATAAACTCTAATGTTAGCATCTATAAATATGCTAAAACCCCATACAGAAAGAAGATAATGTCACAATAGCATACAACATAATATGACTGCTCACTAAAATATATAATCCCTTTATCATGATATCTCTAATTGAGGGGTTTTCATGCTTGTATCATCAACCTATGATCTCAATATCTCTTTCTTTGAATTTCTATAAATGAAGATCACTACAGAACACCTGACCATGGATTCAATTAAGTTGTCACATTCCCATTAAAGGGGTTGATATATCAAATTCCATTGAAGAACAAAGGGGAAAATTCATTTCCCCCATTATTCATTAATGCAATATCACTCATGATGTACTCAATCATTTCAAAATCACTGAAAATATATGTCATCATAATTTTTTTAAATATATCAAATTATGCTCTTATGAAATTAATTATTAATAATAATAAATTATAAGGATCAATATACATGTTTTTAGATAGGAACATCCAATTACACATATAAATATGGATTTTTTTACTAATGGGGCATCTTCTCATAATCTTCGGACCTAAAATTTACCAAGGGAGGACACTATGAGAAAGTATCACAAAGTACAATAAGTCTCTCTATAATAGATATCATTATTTTTGACACATAAAATTATATTTTCTGAATATAGAAAATATATTCAACAGTAATATTGCAGCACATCTATGTTCTCATCATCGTAGGGAATTATTTTAACCTTTTAGTGTGATAGTTAATCTTAGGAAATTATCACATACTATGTCACATAGAAGAACAATTATGATATGATAAAAACATTATTAATATTAAAAACAATAAATACATGTAATCATAATGTGAATAAAATTTGGTACTGGGACACAAACTCTAAAAGATTCCCACTTTACTAGAGCTAGTTGTTAATAACCTTCAGTCCTCTTACTCCCACATGATATTCATGATTCTCTTGAGATAATGATTTAATATTGGGGTCCACCAAATTTACTTCTATAGAGACTCTAATCATAGTGACTTCATGCCTAAAATTCCTTCAAGATGTGATAATTTTGGAGAATGTACTTCATCTATTGGTGTGACCTTTATAGCAACCCATATTTCAGATGCATTTTATTTAATCATTTTTAATATAAATATCAGTATAATAAATTCAAAAAAAATGATAGTCCAAGTGTCTTTGTAAAAGGAGATACATATATCATTAACATAAAATAAAATAAAAAATTCTTTATTTAAAACTCTATGAGGTGATCTTAATTTTCATTCAAATATTAATACTATATAGGATAACCTAGAGACATACAAAGTAAAGAGAGATATCTAAAGACATGTAAGTTAATAATAAAATTATAGCATGATGTTAAATAATACATGTGATTTGGGAGGAATTTCATGATAACATAAAGATATAATAATCATACATACTCATATTCATACATAGCATGATAAAATTACATTATAAAATCATGGAATCATAAAAATGTGAAAATAACATAAAAATTATATAATAAGAATAATATGAGGCTAAGAATAAATAAATCATAACATGGTGTGCTTAGGATAACCATCAGGTCACCATACACTGTATCTCTTGAGATGAAAACATCACCCAATATATTGGAGCGCTATCAGGGAAAACCCTTCATATCTTTAACTTTACATGTGCCATATTGATCATTAAGCATAAGAATGTATTTTTTTTATTTAAATAACATTATTAACTGATGTGGGTTTCATACATGGAAGTCCTCAATAAATGTAGGATAATTATATCTAGTTTAATACATTTGAATGAAAACAGGGTTCTGCATTTGCAATGAAAAGTCATGGAACAAATAATCAGGGGATAATTTTGATACCATAACGATTATAAGTAAAAGTTCATCTAAGGAATAAATAATATATTAAAGAAGTATATCATTAATTTGGAGGCATTTTGATAGTGAAGAAATTTTCATAAGAACAGGATAACATGATCAATTGAAAATCCAAAATTCTATTACAAAGTAAGTGTTTGAATGGAAAAGTGAAGGGAGAGAATCCATTACCCTGAGACGTTTCTTTTTAAAGATTTTCATAAGCTCACAATAACCTTAAAATCTTATTGGGAAGGCTATAGGGACGTAAATTGGGATTAAATTCCTGCTACAAGGATTTAGATTGAATATTAATTGGAGAACGGGTGGGTATTTATATTAAGAAATAAGGGATTATTTATTAATTTCCAAACATAGGTATTGGAAATATAATTAATAAAAAATAAAAAACCATTAGCCTTCCCCTGGTTCTTGACAATGTTATTTTTCAAGGGGGAGTGTTTTTTAATATATAATTTGTTTAACAATAAAAACCCTCGAAATAATATCATTCAAGATTTGTAAGTGAGTTAATTTCAAAAAGGATTCATTTTAAAATTTTAAAATATATTATAGATTTTTCAAGATTCATTATTGGTTCAAAAACTATTCTTCTTAAATTAAAATAATTAATTTAAAACCCCATTTTTAGTTGATAATTCATCTAGTATTTATTACCAAAATTTTTAGGCGATAATGATGTAATAATACCAACCATATATTAATACTGTATTTAATTTTTTCCAAAACAATTTGTGTCATAGAAAAATATAGAAACCACCATTGGATGATTTTGATTTTCTAATTCCAAAAAATAAATTTATATTATGGAAATTAATTTATAAATATTATAATTTTTTTTATAAATAAAAAAAATATTGGAAAGTTTTTTTTACATCACTAAAAAATCTTTGACCCTTGTACAAATTATATGTTTCTTCATTAAACTATATCATAATTGATATTTAAATAAATAGTTTTTTACAAGACTATTTTGTGAAAAAAATAGTTATTAAAAATTATTTAATTTATCACAAAAGTTTGTTTTAATTGAAATTATACATATTTCCCAAAAAATATAATTTTGGTTTCTTTGTATCAAAATCTACTTTTTATAAAATTAATTCCATACTCAAGAGTATGTAAAATAATAATGAAAATGTGGTAAATGTAACCATTATATTATTATAAAAAAGAAAATTTACAAAATCATACTACAAGGGTCTGGATACACAACCCCTTATTACTCCAATACATACCTCCAGGGTAAGGTGTGTGATGGTAGTAATTTAGTGGGGTGTTTTGGTGAAAATATTTTGGGTGATAATCTCTATAATATTTAACATCACCCTTAAATGATTACATTTGAGTTTTACTTGTTGAATCTTAGTTTGGTCTTGGTTAGGGGTGAATCCCAGTGATGTCATCTCCCATTGAAGCTTAGATAAATGAGTCTGATAAGGTAATATCTTATAGTTTGAGTCCATTATTTCTCCCTTATACATAAATTATATTTAATATAACCCATAATATATACTAATATTAATGGTCACTATATAATGGTTGTATTAAAAAAATTCAGGTCCATTAATGGTCATTATGACCAATAGTTATATTATGTTTATGTTTTATAATGGTCCAAAATAATAATGAATTATAGTCCATGAGTTTTATATAATGAAATTACTTAATTATACATATATTCATTCAAAAGGATATTTAATTTATAAAATTTTCAGTCATTGTTGTTTCCACATTCAAAAATTTTACCCTTGAGATTTCATTTCTTACACTAAAATAGATGTGGGTACTTCGATATCATAACTCATTATGGTTCCCATGATTCCTCCTCAAAATTGTGGTTCTACCACAGTACTTTTACTAGATGAGTTACCTTATTTCATAGATATTTGTATCTATAATCTAACATATTCAAAGCTACTCCTCATAAGAAATATCATTCTCCAACAACACTACCTCTAGATTCAAACCATTTGATGGATATAGTATATACACCCTTTATAAAGACAAGTGGAACAAACCATATATTTGAGATAGGTTAAGTGGGAGTACAGATTTATAATCCATGAATTTAATGTGATCAAGAATCTTAAAGGGGTCGATCTATCTAGGACTAAGAATTCCTTTATTCTCAAATATCGTGACTTTCTTCCATGGTGATATATGATGTAACACCTTATCTCCAAACTCAATCTACACATCACATCAATGATTTTTTGTGTATATTTTCTTCTAAACATTCATGGATTTTATATAATTATAAATTGTTTGAGTTTTTCCTTATCTTGGAAAAGAATAGTTCATATCAGCTTCCTCTTTCCAACTTCCTCCCAACATGTTGAGTTTGACACATCTTCCAATAAAAATCCTCATTATTCTTCATTTGAATTCTAGAATGGAAATTATTTTCATTTGAGAACACTACCAGAGGAAGGAAATGATCCGAATTGTAAAAACCCGTTTCTTATTCTTGAGGTACATGTTTCTTTTTTTCATTTTTTCCGTAAGTTTTTTTGAGAAAACAAGGGAAATGGGGTGAAAATATCAAATTTATGGGTACACGCCATGTGATTTTTTTACACACGTTGTGTACTTCGGCTGTGGGGAATGAGAAGGTAGGGAACATAGTTTTGTCAGTAAAAACAAACTACACGCCATGTACTTACATATACACGCTGTGTACGTTGGTCGTGTGGGATGACAACATTGGGCATGTAGATTTGTCGGTGGTTCAGGGTGTAGAAACTAACTGCACACCCTGTACATTGTAATACACATCATGTAATCAGTTTGTAGATGAACAGGGTGGCGGTGAAAAGTAGCCACCAGAGGACCAATTGAAAAGGAAAGTACACACTGTGTAATTTCAAAGTACACACTATTTAGTCATGTAATTTCGCTTAAAATAGGCAGTGGCCTCCTCATTCAGTAGAGGAGGCAGAATACTCATTTGGAGCGCGGGAGAGAAGGTCGAAGCTTGGAGGATCTCCCGACTGCACACTGGGAATCTGATTCTTCCACTTTCGATCACGTTTGAACCGCACGGGTAAGACCATCCTTATCCTTGAGCCTTTCCTTCCAATTATTTCCCTATGGTAAGCTATTTAAATTTGAACGAGAAATATTTTATCTCATATCTACGCCATTCTTGGTTGTTTCACGAGGTTCCTTTTGCATATATCGATCAAAGGAGATCGAGGTAGGTGGTATGGTGTTTATTAAAAACCATTGAGTTGTTTTTGTGTAACTTTGTGCTACGCACCCATGTTTTGGGTGTCATATGGATGAGGACTAATCTGTTAAGATATCTATAATTGTGTAGATAATCTAATCAACATGTATAAAATGATGTTTGGGATTGTTTCTTGGATATAGGTCCACCCTGAGTGTTCATTTCCCTTGTTTAGATGATTGGATAAGATACCCCTGGTTATGCCGTGATTATAGCATGCTCCGAGTTTTCTTGAGAGAAAATATATATAATTTCTTTCTTATGTCTTGAGCTCGGCCAGGTTAGCTACTTAGCCTGAGGGAAATGTTTTTCTTAGCCTAAGGGCAGTCTTTTGTTTAGCCTAAGGGAAATTTTTCTCATGCCTTTGGGCAGTAGCTTCTGTGCCTGTGGGAGACATCTCATATGCTTGAGGGAAATATTTGTTATGCATGTGGGTAGTCACCTGTAGGTTTCGATTCTTCTTACCCGAGGGTAAGGATTTTCATGTCTGAGAAAAATGTTTACTTTGAATATTCACTGTGGTGATTTCTTATATTGTACCTGTCAAGATAAATCACAATCTTGGAATTGATAAATAATTACTAAAATGGCAATGTAACTGGTCGAAATAGTTACTTTTGAGTACTACCTAGTTACTGTATTTTATTATTGCACACTATTATTCCACATTTTCTCTAATAGTTGGGCACGGGCCTTTGGTGGTTGCCTGCTAGGATTTATTTCTCACACCCTATTTGTGTCATGTCTTGGGCCCAAACAGATTATATTGATTCAGGTGTTGATAAGGTAAAGGGACCCTATATAGGTACTTGATTATTTCAGAGGAGTAGGAGAGCAGGGGACCGAGCTTAGGCTTGTGATGTTGCTGAGTTCCTGTTTCAATGCTTTAGTTTTCTTTGTTGTACTTGGTACTTGTACTTGATTGTATTTGATTACATTATTTCTTATTTTGACTGATTTCTTATAAATAGGACATATTACATGATCATATATATATGACTATTGGTTATCCTTTTCTATAGTACAATTGTCCATTCAGATTTGTATTGTTTACTACTTCCATCAGTTAGGCACATGTAAGACTCACATGCCATCCATAGTTTACATTCCATGTAGGTGATTTATAAATTGAATGTTGTTGTGATATATGTTGTTCTAGTAAAGTCATGTTGTTGTGATAGTTTCATGGATAAAAGTACCTGCTATTTGATAAGGTATTATTGTGTGAGTTTTTGTAGAATGAACTCCAAACCTTGGTTCTTGAGGATTATGGGCCCTCATTGACCGGCATTTGGTGGATCATTGACTTGTTTACTTTTTTAAAACATCTATATGATTCCAATCATTGATTCACGGGGAGTATGGGCCCTCACAGATCGTAATTTTTCACTTAGGTGTTGGTTTCAATGTTTTTATGTAATCTGGAGTAGTTTCTAAGGCTTACTGTCTGGAAAAACCTAGAATACATTTCGTGTAGTTTTGACTACATTCCATGTACTCTTCAGTTCGGGAAGAAATGAAATTTTTTAAGTACATGCTCTATACCCTTTGTATACGCTGTATAGTTCCTAACCATGTCGTAGGCCCTGTAGGCAGAAACAAGGGATGAGAAAATTCTAGAGGGAACATGTTGTGTACTGTTCGTACACGCTGTGTTGTGTTAACCTTATGTCCGCCCATGTAACTAACAACATGGATGGAGAAATCCTCGCTTAAACATGTCGTGTCACTTCCGAACACGCAGTGTAGTGTAATCTGGGAATCCGTCCATGTAACTAACAACAATGGTTAGTGTTATCATAACTAGTACATGTCGTGTCCATCTGGAACACGCTGTGTAGTGTGATCCGTGTATCCGGCCGTGTCTCGAACAACACGGGTTGGTGAAGCTCATTTAGTACACGCCGTTTACTAGTGGGACATGTCGTGAAGTCTTGACCGGTAATAGACTGTGTGGATTTAGATGTGTGGACAGGGAAAAAAGGTGGTGTACACACCGTGTGAGGGTGTAACACACCATGTATCTAGGGTTGAGGCATGCCCATGCCGACATCAGAAACCGACCATGTAAGTACTTAAGGGTACACGATGTGTGGACTTTATACATATTGTGTACTCTCTTTTTTCCAGTTCTTGTGTTTTTATTTACCTTTTTCATTGGCACACTTAAACGGACCGAAGAAACCTCAACAGTAAATTAAACTAAGGTGTGTGTTTGACCTTGTAGAGTAATGTCGCTGAGACGAACATGAGTTGTTCTCCAAGAGAGTGGCGACGATTATAACCTGGAGATGGTAGGCCATGGGCTATCAGTGGATCCTCCAGCAGTGCCCGATGTGGTGCCAGCTATTATACCGAACACAGGTGTCGATGTGCAGTTCTCTGAAGGATTCATGCAATTCATGCATACCTTATAGGGATCACCGCATGCTTCCACATCTATGGAAGAACTGAAAAGTATATTCCAATAGAAGAATTCGCCTACGTTTTCAATTTATGGAGGACCACAGGCTACGTAGTCTTTGCTGGATTCTATGTAGACTATCTTCGAGCATCTAGACTGGGAGGAGGGTCATGCTCGTTACATACATGTTGCGTGACTCCGACAAGAGGTGGTGGGATGTTACCACCCAGGTTTAGCATCACCGAGACATGGTGTGGGAAGATTTTCAGGCATTCTTCTATTAATTTTTCTTTCCAGAGACACTAAGGGAAGATCGAGCTCGAGAGTTCATAAATCGGCAGCAAGGTGCCATGTCAGTGACAGATTACTCTTCCCGCTTCACCAAGATACAATGTTTTTCACCTGTTCTGGTGGGTGATGAGTCTTTGAGGGCTAGACGCTTTGAGGATTGTCTTCGATATGACATCTGAGCACTGGTGAATGTTTTCAGGTTTCCTATAGTGCACGCTATTGTGAACCAGGCACTGATTTCTGAGTAGAACCTACGGGAAGCTAGTGGTGCAGGCCAGGGTGGTTCAGCATCAGTTTCTGGTAGAATCTCTACCGATAAGAGGAAGAGGCATATGGATTTCTCTCTTGGTGGGACTACTAGCCAGAATAATTATTCAGGTGACCCTATTAGTGTGCTACCAGTGTGGTAAAGAGGGGCACAAGAGACCTCAGTGTCCATGGGACCCAACGGAGTTCCTAGCTTGCGACAAGGTGGGCCATCTCCAGCATTTTTGTAGGGCGTTTCAACCAGTGACTAGTGATAGGGGTTTTGTGTAGACTCCATGTACAGGAGCAGGTCTAGAAGCTTCATACCAGTCAGGGAATTGGAACATGTCTGGACGTTCAGGCTGGGGTGGTGGCTGTGGTCGTGGTAGCCAGACACCTGGATCTTAGAGACAGCAGGGCGGGTTAGGTTAGGGTAGCCAGGCTGTGTTGCAGGGCCACGACACTGGGTAGGCATATGCCGTGCAATAAACCCAACATGAGAAAGATCCTGGACCTTCCACTGTCATAGGTACCATTCTAGTTTCTTCTGTTTTTTCTTCTACACTTTTTGATACTGGTGCTACCCATAGCTTTATATATGTGCCCGTTGTAGAGAGCCTTGGGCTCTGTGTTTCTTCATCTTCTGATATCATGACTCTAGACACTCCATTGGGGATTAGAACGACATGTGTACATTAGTGCAAGGAGTTCCCCCTAGAGGTTGGTGGGTGTCACTTTATGTGGGACCTCTATGTCTTAGAGATGACGAGATATGATTTCATTCTCGGGATAGACTGGTTGGTACCCCTTCGAGCCTTTGTAGATTTCTATCATCGCAAGGTGAGTTTCACATCACCAGAGGGTAGAGATTTTCTATACAAGGGTGAATGGGATGTCCATACAAGCCGAGATGGACCCGAGCATCATGGGTGAGGTGGAGTGATAGCCCATATTTCGGGTTTATATCTAGATGACCAGGGAACTTTTCAGAAGGATTTCCCTCTACTGGATGATCGTTCTAGGGATGTCTTTCTGGAGGACTTTTCTAGTCTACCTCTAGAGTGAGAGGTGGATTTCTCCATTGCGTTTATTCAAGGAGTGGAACCGGTGTCCATTCCTCCTTATAGGATGGCTACACCATAGTTGCAGGAGCTCAAGAAATAGTTAGAGTAGTTGTAAGAAAAGGGTTTCGTCCAACCAGGTACTTGTCTTTAGGGTTCGCCTGTCCTGTTTGTGAAGAATGCGGATGGTACCCTCGGACTTTTTGTGGATTATCAAAAGATGAACCAGTTGATGGTCATGAACTGATATCCCTTTCTAAGTATTGATGATCTTTTTCATCAACTTCGAGGAGCACGAGTGTTCTCGAAGATTGACTTGAGATCCGGATATCATCAGTTGCATGTTAGACCTTTGGGAATACCTTTTACAGCTTTTCTGAGAAGATATGGTCTATAATAGTACTTGTTCATGCCGTTTGGACTCACAAATGCACCAGTAGTTTTCATGGCTCTGATGAATCGTGTGCTCCATCCATATCTGGATTATTTTGTGGTAGTCTTTGTGGACGATATCTTGGTGTACTCTAACAGTCGACACGACCATGCCACCCATCTTGATATTGTAATGACTACACTGATAGAGAATCAATTATATGCTAAACTCTCAAAGTGACACTTTTGGATGAACCATGTACACGTCCTGGGTGATATTATCTCAGAGGAAGGAGTTGCGGTAGACCTGGAGAAAGTGAGAGCAGTAGTTTCCTGGGAGCAGCCTAAGAATGTGTTTGAGATACGGAGTTTCTTGAGGCTGAATGGTAACTACAGGTTCCCTATTCAAGACTTCTTCCGCTTAACAGCACCATTGACGAGTTTGACTAAGAAGGGTATGAAGTTCGTTTGGTCAGAAGCTTGCGAGATAGCCTTTTAGGAGCTGGAGGGAAGGTTGACATCAGCACCAGTCTTGATAATCCCAAATCAAGGGAAGATCTATATAGTTTACTGTGATGCATCAAGTATTGGCCTGGGGGCAGTGTTGATGCAGGGAAATCGAGTAGTTGCGTATGAGTCTCGTCAGTTGAGGCCACATGAGATGAATTACCCAATGCGTGATCTTGAGTTGGCTGCAGTTGTTCATGAATTGCATTGTTGGAGACATTTTCTCTTGGTAGAACACTTTGTGGTGTTTAAGGACCACAAAACTCTTAAATACATCTTTACCCAGCGTGACTAGAATTTAAGACAACAAAGGTGGGTTTAATACCTTCATTCCTTCGACATTTATCTTGCCTATACACCTGGTAAGGGTAATGAAATAGCTAATGTACTAAGCAGGAGGACTCAGATACAGGCAGTATAAGAGGCTAGTGGTCAGTGGCAGCTTGTGGCTTTGTTCTCTGAGAAGCATTTATAGGTGCATGATAGTCAGGGGAAAGCCTATATTTAATCTTTATTTGTGAATTCTACCCTCATGGATAGAGTAAGGATGAGATAGATATCAGATTCAGAAGGCCTAGTTCTACAGGAGTCGGTGGCAAGTGAGGACCCTCCTCCAAGTTGGATGATAGGTGATGAGGATGTACTGTGTATCCATAGACGAGTGTGGGTTCCATGGGATATATGTGAGGAGATGATGTGGGAATTTCATGCTTCAACATGGGAAGTGCATCCTGAAGTTAATAAAATGTATCATGACGTGAGATGTCAGTATTGGTGGCCGGGTATGAAATGAGAGGTAGCTGGTTTTGTTGCGAGATATTCCACCTGTCATCAGGTGAAGGCGGAGCATTAGAGTCCATCCAGATAGTTACATCATTTACCCATTTCGAAGTGGAAATGGGATGATTTCACGAGTGACTTCATGACTGGTTTGTTGAGGTCAACTCATGGAAATGATGTTGTGTGGATTGTTGTGGATAGACTTACGAAGGTATATCACTTTTTTCCGATCAAGGAGACCTTCGGTGTTGATGTGCTCAGGATGTTTTATATCCTAGAGGTAGTACGTCTTCATTGGGTCCCTCATTATGTTGTTTCGGATAGGGACTCCCATTTTACATCTCATTTTTGGCAGATTTTTCATAGGGAACTGGCTACATAGGTGCTTCTGAGCAAAACTTACCACCCTCAGACCGATTGTTAGTCAGAGCATACGATATAGGTTCTAGAGGACATGCTACGTGCATGCATCTTGGACTTTGGGGGATCTTGGTAGAAGCATATACCCCTGGTCTAGTTTTCTACAATAATAGTTTTTCAGGAAACTATTAAGATGGCACCTTACGAGGCTTTATATAGTAGTCCATGTCGATCGCCCTTGTGCTGGTTGGAGGCAGGTGAGGCAGATTTACTAGGACCACATCTTGTGTAGTAGACTTCAGAGTTGGTCCAGTTGATTTAGAAAAAGATGGCTACTACACAGTCTCATCAGAAATATTATGTTGATCACCACAGACGACCCTTGGAGTTCGGGGTCAGGGATTTGGTTTTCTTGCATGTTTCACCGAGGTTGGGACACATGCGGATCAGGAGATAGGGTAAACTTTCACTGATGTATGTAGGGTCGTTTGAGATTTTGGATTGAGTCGGGCTAGTTGCCTATTGGTTGTAGTCACCATAAAGGTATCGGGCCATGCATTATGTCTTCCATGTATCTCAGTTGCACAGTTATCACTCAAACATGTATCACGTTTTTCATCCCAAGGAGGCTGAACATCGGGTCGATGCATCATTTGAGGAGCATCTGATTCATATCATTGATAGGAGCACGAAGGATCTATAAGGCCAGTCAGTTCCTCTCATACGGGTGATGTGGTAGCATGGCCGAATGCAGGACAAAACCTAGGAGCGATAGACTGATGTACGTGCTGAGTGGCCAGAATTTTTCAAAACTGTATCTTCACCACCCTTGGAAGGGAAATTTGGGGACGAATTTCTTTAGGAGGGGAAGTTTTTAAGAACCCAGTTCTTATTCTTGAGGTGTGGGTTTCTTCTTTTCCTTTTTACATAAGTGTTTTTGAGAAAAAAGGTAAATGGGGGGGAATCCCAAATTTATGGGTTCACGCCGTGTACTTTTTGTACACACGCCATTTACTTCGGCTGTGGGGGGTGATAAGGAAGGGTGTGTAGGTTTTCCAGTAAAAAAAAACTACACACTGTGTACTTTAATATACACACAAAATACATTGGTTGGGTGGGATGAGAACACATGGCGTGTAGACTTATCGGTAGTTCAGGGTGTATAAACTAACTACACGCTGTGTACTTAGTAATTCATCTCGTGTAATCAGTTGGGAGATGAATAGGGTGGTGGTGAAGAGTATCCGATAGAGGAAAAATTAAAAAGGAAAGTACACACCGTGTACTTTAAATGTACATATCGTGCAGTCATGTATTTTCTCTTAAAATATGAAGTAGCCTCCTCATTCAGTAGAGGAGGCTGAATACTCATTCGGAGCTCGGAAGAGAAGGCCGAAGCTTGAAAGAGCTCCCAATCGCACACAGAGAATCTGATTCTTCCATCATCGATCACATTTGAACTGTGTGGGTAAGACCTTCCTTCTCCTTCAGACATTCCTTCCAATTATTTCCCTAATAGAATTTATTTACGTCTGAACAGAAAATATTTTATCCCATATCTACACTATTCTTGGTTGTTTCGGTAGGTGCCTTTCGCGTATATCGATCAGAGGAGATCGAGGTAGGTGGTCTAGTGTTTATTTCCAACTGTTGAGTTGTTTTTGCATACTGTTGTGCTACGTGACCATGTTTGGGGTGTCCTATGGTTGAGGCCTTATCTATTAAGAAAATTATAATTTTATAGATAATCTAATAAACATGTATAAAATGTTGTTTGGGATCGTTGCTTGGATTTAGGGCCGCCTTGAGGGTGTGTTTCCATTATTTAGCTGTTTGGCCAGGATACCCGTGGGTATGCCATTATCATAGCGTGATTTGAGTTTTCTTGAGAGAAAATATATATTATTTCTTGCTTATGTGTTGGGATTGGCCCGGTTACCTTCTTAGCCAGAGGGAAGTGTTTTTCTTAGCCTAAGGGCAGTGTTTTGTTTAGCCTGAGGGCCACTTTTCTCATGCTGTGGGCAGTAGCTTCTGTGCCTGTGGGCAACATCACATATGCCTGAGGTAAATATTCATTATGCCTGTTGGCAGTCACCTACGGGTTACGATTCTTCTTACCTGATGGTAAGTATTTTCATGTCTGAGTACAATGTTTACTTTGAATATTCACTATGGTGATTTCTTATGTTGTACCTTCCAAGCTAAAGCACAATCTTGGAATTGATAAATAATTATTAAAATGGAAATTTAATGTGTAGAGATGGTTACTTTTGATTACTTCCTAGTTACTACATTTATTATTGCACACTATTGTTGCACATTTTCTCTGATAGTTGGGAACGTGCCTTTGGTGGTTGCCTACTGGGATTTATTTCTCACACCCTATTTGGGTCATGTCTTGGGTCCAAACAGATTATATTGTTTTAGGTGTTGATAAGGGCAAGGGACCGTATAAAGGTACTTGATTATTGCAGAAGAGTATGAGAGCATGGGACCAAGCATAGGCATGCGATGCTGCTGAGTTCCTATTGCACTGCTTTAGTTTTCTTTGCTGTACATGGTACTTGTATTGGATGGTCTTTGATTGCAGTGTATCTTGTTTTGACTGCTTTCTTAGAAATATGACATATTGCATCATCATATATATATGACTGTTGGTTATCCTTTTCTTCAGTACCGTTGTCCATTCATCTATGTATCTTTTACTGCTTCCTCTTTTAGTTAGTTTATATTTTCTATTGTGCTACACTTTTACAAATGAGGGCATAGTTTCCCCACTTTTAGACCTAGTCCCTCACTACTATTCCGAAGCCTCTAGCGTTTGGGGAAATGCACTTGAGGTCATGTGACCAACCGGGTTTGAGGCACCTGTTGTGTGGCACCCGGTTCCGGTACGTTGCAACAATATCCCTATAAATACATTGAACTTGTTCTCATCATATCCTCGAGTATTTTCCTTGTTCTCTCAAACAAATCATCTATGTAAGGGTGAACAGAAGTGTTGAAACTCATTTTTGTAACAAATTCTTATTGATCGATTCTCTAGAACCTCAAGGTAAAACTCAAATCCGGATTAGATACAATGGATAGTTTTACTCCATATAGTCTTACCACTTATCTTATATATATCATGGTTAGTTTTTTAAGATAGAAATATTAATTTCTATCAATAAAATACATTACTTACTAAGGTGATTGAATACCACCCAATGGTGTTATAACATGTATATTCCATATGGAATCCTATAACAAAATCGATGGTTATTTTTTCCTATTTTCATATAGATATATGATGTAGTTTAATCATACCTTTAGAATTATATTGTTCATCCCTGACTTATTGGAATACCAAGATTCAAGATACAAATTTAAAAATATTTATCATCATGTTATCCCACCAATATTTTTTTCAGATATTTATACATCTTAGTAATCCATTGATAAATATAGAAGGATGATATATGCACATCATCCAGAAGTTACCTATTTGGTTCAATTTTGTATGGAAAATACATTTGAGTTATAAACCTTATTATACACTCCTTAGGAAAGTTAAAATAAGAAATAATTTTTATATTTCTCAATATCTCCACATCATCTTTCTAGGCCTCCTTGATCTTCTCAATAATGGATGGTCGATGAGTTATAAAAGCAAGGTAGGTTGATGTTACTTTTATGATTCCCATTTCTAACATTTTCATGTCCAATAATATTGGATCCCTCTTAATACTCATTATGGATAGGGTTACAGGATCTTTTCCACTCAATGAGTATGTCACTTAATTCTCCTATCCATGATAGTAATGGATTAAATAATCATAATCCATGATCACCTCTAACCACCTTCACAAGCACATATTGATCTCTCTTTTGAATATATTCTTGAGGATATTATGCTTTTTATATATGTCACACTTCTCCCCAAAGAGATAATTTCACTAAATATTTAATGTAAATATTTTGTAGCCTACTTTAGATCATTTGTTGGGTTGTTCTTCTCATGGATCTTTAATTTTTGAGAGGCTTAAGATATCAATTTATCATTTTGAATGATTAAACATACCAATCTTTTTTTAGAAACATAAATTTAAATCATAAAATATTCCCTGCATGTGGGTGGTGTGAGTAAAGTTATAGTGATTAGCCTATTCATTAACTCTTTGAATATATATTTAAATTCCTCAGTAAAAACAAACATTACTCCCTTTAGAGTTATCTTGGATAACATGTTCTAAAATTTTCATAATTTTCTCAAAAATAGATGATACTACACAACTAATACAAAGAAACTATGGATCATGAATACAAATATAATTCCAGGTTTACTCCTCAATCACCTATGTCATTGAATGACCCATAAATATCCATTTACTGGTTCTTAATTACCAAAATAATGTTACTTTCTCCATAAAAACTCATATTTATTATTCTCCACGTATAGATTATCCTTTCTTAAAGACTTTCATATTTTATTGAAATTCTTCTCATGTTCTTATTTAGGAGAATATCATCTATAAAGACTACCCAAATTTATCGAGATAATATCTAAAGACTCTATTTAAAAAATCCATGAATGTTTCAAGATAATTAGTGAGTTCAAATGGAATTACTATGTACTAATAGTGTATATTTTTTATGAAAAGAAGTCCTGGTAATATCCTCCTTCTTCACCATTAATTGAAAATATCTCAACTAAAATTCGCCTTATTGAAGTAATGGGCTCAAAATAGCTGATAAAACTATTTATCAATCCATTGAAGGGGATACTTGTTTTTTACCATGATCTTATTGAGCTCATGATATTCAATGAAAAGATTCACTGGCCCATCATTTTTCTTGATGAATAGAAATGATGCACCCCATGATGAAGCACTTGATATTATAAACCCTTTATCCTAATTATCTAATAGTTTCTTATTCAACTATTTACTTTAAATAGTGTACATTCTATATGAATTATTGGAAATTGATAGTGATTTGGAAAAAAATTCAACTAAGAACTCAACCTCTCGTTTAGGAGGAAGACCAAATAACTCTTCTAGGAACACATCAACATACTCCCTTACAATGTGCATGTCATCAAGGGTGATCTTTTCTTTGGCCTTAATCATTTGATATTGATATGTTTTCTCATATAGAAATAATATCTACGATTATAATAAGTCTTTTAAAGGAATCACATCCTCATAAAAACATTTTTTTATTATCAATGTTCGATTTTGGATATGAAAACTGATTATATTCTCCTACAAATTTATGTTGGCTATATATAAGGATATTCAATCCATGCCCAGAATAGCATCGAATTCCACTAATGAGAGTATCAAAAGGTTTAATGGAAAAATTATCTCACAAATATTGACTAGGTAGGTGTTATATTATTGAGATACAAAATTTTCCAATTTTATCACGAATAATTAAACTTATATGTTTTGAAGTTGTTATTGAATAGTGAAACTAAAATTTTATGATATGAAACAATGTGTAGAACCATAATCAAATAGTATGTTCACTATCAATAAATGATTAACTTGTGTACCGAACACCACCTCATTATAAGTATTCACCTCAACGGTTATGATAACATATTCTCATCATTTATGTCTAATCCTTGGAGGTTGTTGTTGTCAGTTATCCTCAATAATCTGTGGATTAGGTTATTGGTTTTTATAGTGTTCATGTTACTTGAAACTAAAACATTATACCATGGGTGGAGTTCTTATTGAAACATTATTTTCTTATATCACATTAGTATTCTTATTATTCTTCATTTAGTATTCAATAGTGTGATTCTCATCCTTTCCACACTTGAATCATTTTTTCCCTTCAATAAATTTCAGGAATTATTTTTCCTACAATTGTTACATGTGGGTAGTTATACTTTCTTACCACTAAGGGATTTATCCATTTATCCCCTATAATTGAACTCCATTATCTTATTCCTACCTACAGTCTAGTGAGACCCTTGAGATTCCCCTATCTCCATTTTGAGTTTGAAGTCACATCATGAAATTTCATCATAGATTTCAAAGTCTCAAATCACTTCATTGTTTCATAGACTCATATTTAAACTACAAAAGAAGTTATCAACTTTACTTTAAAGGTCAATGAAAATTTTTGAGGCATATCCTATAAGCCTTGTGATGTTTTCCTTATACACCTTGATATATTCATTCTCTTTTTTCTTAAGCCTAAGAAAATCCATCTCTATTTTGAGATGAAGAGTTAGAGGAAATATTTATTAATTTTTTTTTCAATTAAACCCAATCCATAGGTGTTAAACCATCTATGGGATTAGTATTCTTAATAAGCATCCACCATTGATCAACATATCCCTCTTAGTAATAAACGGCCAGTAAGACCATCTCTTTTTTGGGACATTGAAGGACATATAAGATCATCTCAATGGATTTAATACATTCTTCCATGATTGAGGGGTCATAAAAAATACAAAAAATTTATGCCTTTTTGTGTAAGGGTCGCTATCGTAACATTATCATTTTTATGGGGAAGTAGAAATTCTGCCTAATTTGAGTTATTATTTAAAAAATGACCAAGTTAATCAAACACTATAATGAATTTATCAAATCCTACTTTTCATAGGATAGGTGTATCATTTATGAATTAATCACATTTCCCATCACATTGGTGGTTTATATAGTTCCTCTTATTTACATATATTGACTAATGGAAAATTATTGATGAGAATGGTCAAACTAATATCTATATAAAAGGGATACTATGAAGATAAAATGGATAAATCATAATTGATATATTCACCTTATATCAGGAATTTATAAGAAATAATATTGGTTATCCATGGTTTATTTCCCATAATTAAATTTTGTAACAATTTCCCCTTTTTCCAATTGTAATGGGTCATAAAAATAATTTTATTAACCAACGAACATCCCCCATGATTGTTTGGATAGGTGTGCAGTCTTTTGGATCTTTGTCTTGAAACAGTTAGAGGTCAAGTTAATACTCAAGAATCCATTTTGGGGTTATTACCAAAAGGTACATCTTTTCCATAGATGAATAAACTTGTTAATATCCCGATAAGGATGTATTTTCTTGAAAATCCATAAAATATATACTCTACCATTATGTATGTGTTTTAATATATTTAGGAATATCCATAAGTTTTAAACTATAAATTTATTTTCCCAATTAAAAAAATAAATATACTTGGATCTAATAACAACTATAATAACCCATGTTTCTAATGTGTTTTATTTCAGTATTTTGAACATAAATATCTATATAATAAGACCCTATAAAACTGATAGGCCTAGTACATTTAAGTAACTAGATACATAAAACACAAACATAAAATAAAATAAAACATCCTTATTTAATACATTATAATGTGATACTAGTTTCCTTTGAAATCATAATACTACACATGATATCTTGTCGATATACAAAGAAAGGGGTGATAAATAAATCGTGGTATAGGAATAATAAAATAATATCATGATGATAAATAATAAATTTGAGTCAATATGTATATCATTATAACATAAGAAGGTAATAATTATACATATTCAAGTAGAGGCATGTCATGAGAAAATAGAACCATAAAATCATGTTATCATAGGAACGTGGAAATGATATAAAATGTTTCATAATATGAATAAGTCAAAAACAAATTGCTAGAGACCATAAAATAGAATGCTTAGGTTAACCAAATGTTCATTATAAATGGTATTTCATGTGATAAAATCATTACCCAAATCATTGTAGTGATCTGAGGGCACACCCTTCAAATGTTTAACTTTACATGTTCAATATCGATCATATAACAAAAGAGATTGTTTCATCATTTCAATCCCATGATTATGTAATTTGTGTTTCATATATATAAGTCAAAAAAATTAAGGATTGTTAAATCAAGGTGAATACCCTTGAATAAAAACAATGTTAGGAATTCACATCAAAAAGGCATGGCATAGATAATCACGGAAAACTTTTTGAAGCATAATGGGTGTATATAAAGGTTCATTAAAGGGATAAATAATAGAAGAAATTAATTTATAATTATATGGTAAATATTTGGACAAATATTTTTTGTTCATAAACTTAAGAAAACATAATAAATTTAGAAGAAATATTCTTATTAAAAAAGAATTACGTGAATGGAAAAGAGGAGGGAGAGAATCCCTTACCTTGATAGGTTTCATCGTAAATCATAGTAGGAGTTCCTAAGAACCATAAAAATACATTCATATGGATCTATATAGGTAAAATTAGAGGAAAATTATGATTTAAGTATTTTGAGTGAAGATTAATGGGATAATGGGTGGGTATTTATTGGAGTTGGTTCCCTAGAACCAACTTCTACATATTTTACGATAATGTGTATTCAATGTTTTGAATATTAATAAACTACTTACCATATCGTGATTGTTATTTTTCATGACATCGTACGTGATAATTTTTTAAGTTTAACTGTCATAGTAAAAGGTCATATCATCTCCCTATTATGATGAAAACCCAGAAGTGCTATGACACTGATCATGAATATACGTTCTATTACTAGATGATATCTTTTTAGGGAAGTAAATGATAAAGGCTATTAGGGGTGGAAACTCATAATAATTTGAGGAACCTTCTCAAATTGTATTCCATTAGTAATAACTAGTAGGATATTATGAGAGTCAAACCCACCAGTAAGAAATACCCATTTCTATACATCATTGGCTATTCCTATATGTGGATGTGGGTATTTATCCTTCGAATTTAATATTGATATTAATGAATATTATGTGTTTTGTACCTTAATGTATTGATTAAAACCATAAATAAATATGTTTTTATAGAGGCATGATACATTGGGTGTGTCATGGGTAATATTACAATAATGAATAATGCGGGAGTGGATTTGAACCATCTGTTTTAATGGAAGTTGATATTTCAGGCCGTTTGATGGAAGTGATACAACCTAAATAAATCCATGGACATAGTGTTGGACAAGAAAGTTAATTGTTTAGGAAATCAAAGAAATAGACATCAAACACTTTAGTTTATTGCATCGACATACAACCTGTTTGATTAGAGATAATGTGATAAAGGGATTATATTACATAGTAAGTGTTCATATGAGGTATCATTTCATTATGACATTAACTACATTCTCTAGAGGCGCCTTGGCACATTTTGAGATTCTAATCTTAGACTTTAGGAAAATTTTCCTAATGCCACTGAGAAAGAGGCCTAGAGGGTCACACTCTAAGTGTATCCAGAATATTTGTTAAATAATATATTGTTATTTATTATTTAACAATGTGAATAAATATTACTCTCAGACATGTTTTAATAATTATTAATTTATGATTGATCAAAAATAAATATTTATTTTCTATTTATCAAATATAATATTTATATATTTATTGGATAATAATTAAGTGATATTTATTTAATAAATATATAGTCATTATTCAAGGCCCGATAAATATTATGAAGGAATAGAAGACTAAGTTTAATGGTCGGGTGAGAAATAAAAAATAAAAAATATTATTTTATTAACTAATATTTAATTTAATTATCATGTTAAGCACATGTTGAGAAATAATTATAATATCATTGTTATTGTACATGGGGTTCTTCATGGATTAAATAAATAATAAATTGAACTTGTGCAATTATATAATTTTAAAATTAGTTAAATATAAACCTAATTATTTTATTTTCTCAAAAATACAATTAATTTGTTTAGTTGTTCACAAAGTATTTGGAGAATCCTCCCACGACCTAGAGAGATCCATTCTCTAATAATTCTATGAAGAACGAAGATTGATCTTCCTCCATCTCTCACTCTCAAGATAAGATAGATCCATAAGAACTCATGGGAATTGGTTCTTTATGGTGATCGAAGGTGGACAACAAAAGTGGTAGGATATTCTGGGATAGCACCTGAAAATTCCTACAGTGATGTTTAGATATTTGGGGAACATGAGTGGAGCACCGATATAGGAAATAAACTTTGATTACCACAACTCAATGATGGAACAATGCAAATCTTTTGTCATATCCCTTAATGAAGAAAAAATTCAATTAAGGTAATTATTTATTTATTTAATTAAATTAATTATAAATAATATTTTATGATGCTCTCTTTTGGTTTCGATTTTCTATCACATGTCTATATTATTTGATTCAATTATATAGATCATGATGTTTATCATTGTGTAAATATCATATTGATCATCAATCATGGAAAAAAACTTGGACATGACCTATAACACACTTCCACTATGCCCAGAATCTAGAAATGGTGTCAGAGCAACCATGTGATTATTTATAATTATATAAATATTGTTGGTGTTTTCCATTTTAATTTTGTTTTTCAATTTCTATTTTATCGTTATTTAAATATAAATTATTAGATCTTATTATTCCTCCTTTTTTATTTTATATATAATCCATATTATTAATTTTATGAATAAAATTAATTCAAATATCTCATTTGGTGGCGCTAAGAATTCTGGCTGAATAACACAACAGTACATTTCATGTAATTGGAGTTACATAATGTGAAGTTTTGTTCAATGCATCAGGAATTAATTCAATCATATGCGTTTATGACATGATATGTAGTTATTACCTCACACCATGTATTGAAAGGGATAGTTTGGAACACAATCAGTCACAGTAGATTTCGTGTATCCCATGTACACAGTGTGATGTCCCTTTGAGTCAAATATGGGCCGTGTATTACCATACATGTCTGGCCTAACTGGTGAATGTGTAATTCAGATCCCACATGCCATGTATCTCATTTTACATAGTGTTTTCTCAATTTTTATGAGGCATGGTTTACACACAGAGTCCCTAGGCCTGGGCCTAGATGGTGAGAGATGTACACGCCGTGTAGCTTGGCCACACATTTCATGTGCATAAACCAAATTACACAGATTTAAAATTTATTTAGTATACTATGTAAACATTATCGGCATGTGCTTTCATGTGGTTATTAATTTGATAGGAAACTCCATGTGATGGGTTTTAATATATATATATATATATATATATATATATATATTGTGTGTGTGTTTAATTGAAATCTGTATAATGATTGGATCTGTATATCATGTATGAGTCATATTATAGTTGTTACTCTATGTGAATTAAAGTATGACACATTGCAGAAAAAATCATTCAATTAATGTAATCATTAAGTTGATGCTATAGGTTATGAAAGTACATGATAAGTTGTGTATGTGATATGTCACAAAGAATAAACAATTATACGAGTATACTACATGTTAGGTATATTCAGACAAGTATTCACCGTCATTCCTCTAAGGTAAATTTTTATACATAGTTAATTTTAAATAAATTTAAATTGTTTAAAATTATAATGGATGATAATCTCAAGGAAATTCAAATGAGAATTAAGATAAAATAATTTACTAATAATATATGATCATTAATTGATTCAAGATCAGTTTATCTTAAATAATAATGATTAAGAATTAAATTATAATTTTGATAAATGTTTAATTGTTTACATGAATGTGGATGATCATGAACATATACCAGGCCTTTGTATGTGATTGGTTTCATTTCATTTAATTTATTATTATATTAAATTGTTTTCTTATGTGCCTTCTCTCCTTTTATTGTGTAAGGAATGTGAGCCCACGGTTTCTTTTATGTAAACCCCTTTTCCCTTCACCTGTGTGTAAGTAAAAAATGATATATAAATGTTGGATATCACAATAGAGAGGAGGATGTTCATGTTTAGAGTTGAGGTGAAAATAATCCATGGAGTTACATAGGTGGATTGGTGGAAAACTATAACATGAACCTTAATCGGATCAAGGTTATTTTACCCTAGGTCAACGATTAGTTTATAAACCAATAAATAATCTAACTATTAGTAAATATCATGATCAAACCACTTTATTATTTTATTTTTATCTAGTTTCATGGTTATTTCATTATGAATTTTTTTGTTGCGATCACAGAATTAAAGAATTAACGAATGTGCGGGATAGAACTAAAATAAATAGGTTATGCATAAATATTATCTAAGATATGGTTAATCACTTAAGTAAACACAGTTAATATTAAAAATAATTTGATGAAGATAATAATTAGAAATTTATGATAAGATGATGTAATCCATTAACAAAATATTAATTTGGTATAGCCTTCCACTACTTTGGCTAAAATAGAACCATAGTTCAAAGTGCTTGACCTAGAGAATTTTGGGTGCTTTCAATTATTGGGGAATTTTAACATGAATTTATGGGTTGAATTTACATATTTTACTTCAAGGGTTGACTACCAAAGTAGGAATTGGTGTAACTGAGAGGTAAATATTGATGAAATACAATTTTAGGATTTCAGGATTGGTGATTCTACTAAACATATCAAGGAAATGTGAGTTAATACACTTGGAATTTGGAATGCCTATATAATACCATTATAGTATCTTGGCCAACCAATGTTGGGGTATTGAGAAGGGGAATATGGATCCTTTACACTAGAATAATCATGTAACAAGATATTTCGAAGCCAATGGTGGGGGATATTAGTTTCAATAAAATAGTGGGAGACTACTAAATTTAATATTTATTTATATGTCTAAATTTTATTAGATAAATCATTAAAATTATACATGTCTTATTTTTATAAATAGTATTAAAATGACTTCAAACATATCGTTGTGGTCCATACTTGAGAAGGATAACCTTCTCACTTGCACAAATTTCCAATAGTGGAAAATTTGGTTACATTTTATCCTACACCATGAAAGAAAATTGTATGTGCCGGAGGAACCTATTCCCGATGCACTTGGATATGAGGAAAGTGATGAAGAGTTAAAACTATATGAGAAACATATGAACGATTCCAAAGGTTTTCAATGATTCATGATATCATCCATGTCCAATGATTTTTTGAAGCAATATGAGGATATGGATGTCTGTAGAATGATGCCTCAACTTTATGATATCTGTCAAGAGAAGGTGAGAGAAGAGAGGTATGAGATCTCCAATTCTTTGTTTACCACTAATCTTGAAGAGTATAAACTAGCCGGGTTTCATGTAGTCAAGCTTATTGGAAATATTGAAAGCCTGTACATCTTGGGGATTAAATTCATAGATGAGTTGCATACAAATATCATACTTTCATCAAATTCCAGGACCATATATTTCATTATTGTTAATTACAATATGAAAAATAATGAGAAGAGTGTTTCAGAACTACTTTCATTGATTCACCAAGTGGATAAGGACATGTGTCATGATAATCCAATAATCCTTATAGTGAATAAGAAGAGGAAGAACCTGAAAAATAAGTGGAAAGACTTATAAATAGTATAAAGATCCCAACCACCATCCATCCAAGAAGAATATGATATAATGGTAGGGAAAGGAAAGGAGATATTATGTTTTTCATGTGGTAATCCAGGCCACTGGGAGAGGAACTGTACACAAAAACGGGGAATCTAAAGGTGTGATTGTTATCGAGTGTAATATTTCAATATCTACACATTGGGTATTAGATACATATTTTGGGGATCCCATCTGTATCCAAATGCAGAAACCAAGTATATTCCAAAATATTGGTAGAGGGGATGGGGATCTGAGAGCCTCTAATGGAGGAAGAATGAATTCTCTGGCCATTGGTTATTAACACCATTCATTTCCATAGGGAATAATTTTGGTCTTGAAAGTTTTTTATTATGTACATACAATTACCCAAAACATATTATTTGTATCATTCTTTGATACAGATGGTTTTATTTTAAATTTTGGAAATAAAAGTTAAATATTTTATAAGGACAGAATGTTTTATGATATGGAACATTTAAATAATGGTCTTTATGTATTAAATTATTGAAACCATGTGTTAGAAATGGATAAATAATCATGTTCACCAAACTTTGGAATCACCATCTTGGTTATGTAAATTAAAAGTGTTTGAAAATGATCTATTAAGACGGTTATTTAGACTTTTATAAGCTAAAACCACTTGAAAGGTTTCATGCTTTCTTTCAAGTAATAATGAACAAGCTACCATTCAGTGGATAGGTTGAAATGGCCATATAGATTCTAGTATTGGTACACACCTATGTGTGTTGACCATTTCTAGTTGAAGCTAGATTTGGGTATTCTAAATTTATAAAATTTAATGATGACTTGAGTAGATATGGTTATGCCTACTTGATGGGGAATAAGTATGATTCCTTTGATAAATTCAAGGAATTCAAGAATAAATTATAGAATCATCTTTTAATTAAGATAAAGAATCATTGATTTCATCGGGGTGGTGAATATCTTAACCAAGAGTCCATATAATTTCTTTGGGAGTTTGAGGTTATATCTCAACTCACCCCACCATACACACTACAGTGGAATGGTATGACTTAAATGAGGAACCATAACATGTTAGAGTTGGTAAGGTTGATAATCAGTCATACAGATCTTCCATTATCCTTTGTGGATATGAAATAAAAAGTGTGACATACACATTTAAATAATTACAAACTATAGTTGGAAACCAAATTCACTTTGAGTTATTGAGTATAAAAGAAACATGTTTTGTCACATACACATGTATGGGGTTGTGAAGAATTTTTTAAGGCCTTATTACGCAAAAACATTATCACCCCAGGGTAGACAGTGTATCTATATAGGGTAACCCAAGGAAACAAAGGGATAATACATGTACAACCCATCATATAAGAAAGTTATTGTTTCCAGACAATCCATGTTTCTTGAGGGGGATAACATTTTAAAAATTATAGTGGGAGGAAGATTAAATTCAATGAAGTTGATTCTCAAGATACAAAAGAGTAATTATAGTAATAGATTCCAACTGTCTCTATGGAAGAAGTAGATCCTAAAACACAAATATTTCATATGGGTGAAATAGAGGTAAGATAACCAGAGGAATATAGTTTTATAGTCACCAAGGATGGCGAATCATTATTTGTTAACAATGATGAACCTTTATCCTACGAGTAGGTAGTAGAGAGCTCTGAAACTGCAAGATGGAAAGGAGACATGAATTTTAAAATGGATTCCATGTATCAGAACCATGTTTGGGTTTTGGTTTATGTTCACATTTATATAAATCCCACTAAACACAAATTGGTATTCAAGAGGAAACTAGACATGGAAAGTAAACTTAATACCTATAATCAAGGATTGTGGCTAAAGGGTTTAAATTGTGTTATGGTATTGACAATGATGAAACCTTTTCACTAGTTTCCATGTTTAAATCAATCATAATTCTACTTGATATAACATCTCACCTTGGTTATGAGATTTGACAGATGGATGTCAAAACTACATTCCTTAATGGGAACCTTCAAGAAGATTTCTATAAGACAGAAACATATGGGTTTGCGACTACAATTGATACCAAAAAGATTTTCAAGTTGTTGAGATCCATTTATGTATTGAAGTATCCATCGAGTTCATGGAAAATTTGATTTGATGAATCCATAAAATAATTTGTTTTTAATAAGAATGAATGTCCTCCATGTATATACAAGAGGTTTAGGGGGAATGTGGTCATTATTCAAGTAGTTTACGTTGATGACATATTACTCATTAGAAAGGACACACCAATCTTATAGTTTGTTAAGGACTGGTTAAACAAGTATTTCTCTATAAAGGACTTAGGTGAATAAGCCTATATTATAGGGATCAAGATCATTCATGATAGATTCAAGAGGCTGCTTGGACTAAGTTAAAGTACATATGTTGACCATATAATAAATATATTTAGTATGAAACAATCCAAGATGGGATTGGTTCTAGTGTAACATGGTTTATATCTTTCCAAGAAAATGTGTCCATAGACAGAATAGGAGAAATATATAATTAGGAATATATTATACTATTTAGTGACAGGATCAATCATGTATGTCATGTTATATACTAGACTTGATGTTGCCTATTAATTGATAATGGTAGGTATATATCAAGTATATCTATGAGAAAAAAATTGGGTTTTTGTTAATTTTTTCTCATATGTCGAAGTAGAACTAAGGATATGTTCATGGGGTATGGAGGAGACGATGTGTCATGATACAGGTCGAGATTTTATCTTACTTGACATTTGACTTGGTCTCAAACATGGAAAAAAATAATTCCTGATCCCCAAGGCCTGGAAATTAGTGTTGGGAATTAAATATGAACTATATTGGAAAAATTTCATCCCAACAACTAGGATCTAATAAATAAAAAAATAAAGAAATATCCAACAACAACTAAATCTCAATAAGTATATAAACTTATCCAATTACAAGATATAATTGAAAAAATAGAAATTGAAATGAAAACAAAATTGAACCGCTACCAATGTGATCTCCATGTGGCCTCATGGTCACCACCATCCACCAACAAACAAGCTATAAAGAAAACTCAAACTAGAAACTTGAACCTACAAAACCACTCGGGTCTATTGACACTGAAAGGTACAAGTAGAGTGTGATATTGATTGCTCATCAAGAAACCACCAAATAATCCATAAATTTCATTTCCAAAAAATAGTCCATTGAAACTTGTTTTAAAATACATATAAAAAATAGATTTTTCTCATTTTTAATAAACAAACACTACTTTCTCTTTTTCAAACAACACACACCACATCTCTATATTCCAAAATCGGTTACCGTTTAAGCACTAAAACCATCACCAAAAATCCAAACAAGTAATTACCACACAATTTAAAAAAATAAACAAGGAGTATAAAAAATAACCCATGTGTGATAGAAAATAACTAATCAAATATAGATAATAAATCATGGGTGTTCCTACAAATCCCTAGAGAGATCCTTGGACGTACTCAAGTCAGACTCACCTTCTAAAAATGGGGAATCTTCATAGTCTATGACCAATTGGCCGCCCTAAACTGCCTAATCTAGTGCCACATCCCACCAAGACCTATCAATTCAAGGGTGGGTACCAACCCATCTAATCACGGTTGATAAATAACCATCACTTCACCATATTAAAGACGCCTAGAAATCCCATGGTAATAGTATAATGTGTAAGTAGGGGGCCCTCACAGGTATGGGTCACCTTACTTATCATCACCATACTTGCCTACCCCAAACACTGACACCACATATATGATAACCCATATCGAGAGATCCTCTATATTGGTTCCCTTTATACATCAAGTCATTCATAAGTTTCAACCAGACCATTACACCACATGATCATATAAATCATTTCCCAAAATATTTAATGATTTCAACTGGTCATTTACACTTTCAAAATGAAATTTTATTTTTAGAATAACATAACATTCCAATAAGGCCTTCAATACTATCAAATCCAAATACAGTTTGAAAACATCCCTAGACCATTTTCAAAATCAATGTAAACAACTACTTTCATTTTCAAAATGTAAAACAGTCCATTACTTGTCAAAACCAACTCTATTTCCAACACCATTTAAAAACTAAGAAAAGAACATACAAAATGTCCAAAGTGTTCAAACGATAACTAATTCCATTTAAAAATCAACAATATTTCAATGTACCACTTATGAAATCAAGGCTCAAGTAAAATAATTGTTTTCAAAGAGCCATATTCCATTGAATTCACATCCATTCTTGCACTTTGTCCACCCATGGATGTGCTAACATCCAATGGAACTTTCACTGAAAATCAAAAGATCATACAATGACCATTTTGGAAAATCCACCATTTATATCATAAAACATCAAATTTCGTAATAAACCAATCCACTAGAAGATAACCATAAGTGTAATCAATTTAAAACACTTTATTTTATTCTTAAAGGCCAAATATAGTTTTATCAAACAACTTACTTGTACATACATATAATTATGTTCATGAAAACCCTCTTAAAAATCAATTGACATTTCATCATGCACATTATGTGCACATATTTACAAGAATAATGAAATAATCTCTTCAAATAAAATTTTTACCAAATTTTACGAAATTGGAAACATCATGATAAATTAACCAAATGAAACACAAGAATGAAAAACATGTTTATAAATTATTTAGAAACACAAAAGCATCAACAAGTTGTGTTTTAAAAGAAAACAATATAATCACTTACCTCAATGGAGTGTTGATATAAAAAAAACTCTTAGAGAAGGGTGAAAACACCCCTGATATTCATCATCACACAATAAAAATCAATAAAATTAAATGACACACAAACCCTAACCCCTAGGTTACATCCAAGAGAGAAACCCTATGAGGAATCCCAAGTAAACTAGCATAGGTTGAGAGAAATAAGAGAATAAGGCCAAAACCCTATAATATTACCTTAGAAGATTAGATATGGATCCATAGAGGGTGGAAATAAAAAGGTAGAGGAGTTTGGAGACCCCTTCATGTGAAAAAAATATCAAGAGGGATGGGATATCGATTTGGGTTGAAACATAAAGGGGGGAAAGAGGTGATTTTAATTTTTTAAGAATCTGGCCATCTCACATGATTCATCCACACAGTTAGTCAAACTATGCTCCAATTGGGTGATAGCTACTACTTAAGAAGGATTGAATGCATGGAAATCCCACACAATTTTAAGTACCATGTGACAACTGTGTGGTAGCTTCTGTCCCAAAACCCATACTAGCTACATGGTCACCTGGGCTAGGCTGCACAGTTTACCAAACAATGTTTGGCTAAAAAGTCACTTGAATCTTCCAAAAACATAAAAATTGAAAATTGGGACTCAAAATAATCCTCGTCTAAAATGTCCAAATCCAAGAAAATAATACAATAAAATAATTCCAAATTTTAGGGTGTGACAATTATCCCCACCACAAACACTTTCTTCCCCTAGAAAGTCACTCGGTCAAAAGTTACCAAGAACTTAATTCCATGCATGATCATAACCAAAGGATACATGAACCTTGGGGTTACTTTTTACTCCCAAAGTCACACCTAACCATCTCTAAAGGATTCCACAACACAAAAAGAAATGGGAGAACATGAGAGGGTTCTCCCAATCACAAGAAAATGGCTAACACAAACAATATTTAAAATCTCAACACAACGCCACTTAAAGGGGAAATATGACCACCCAACCCCATGATATCTAATGCTGGAAAAAGGGAACTTCCAATATAAACCTATCAAAATTATTCGCACCAGATTAAAAATACTCCTATCAGAATTGAAAATTTCTAACACCAATCAATATCCCCAACATAAGGGGATAAACCCATGAAAAAAACATGATCCCAATGTGAACATAAACCACAACCCATAAATTCCAAATAAAATAGCACTTCCAAAAGAGAACAACTAAAAATTAAAATCTGAACTGACTCTTACATTGGATAAGCATTCCCTATAAACATCAAGAGGCTGAAATTGTCTCTACTCTAACACTATAGATGCAAATTGGGATAAGGTTTTCCACACATCACGGAAGGTTCCTGACTGGATGTGGTCTTCACTCTAGGGCCTATGGCTGGAACCCTGGCGACTAAAGCATATTTTTTCTCATAGTCAGGGACTAACATCATCTAATCACAACATGTTCTTTGGGTGAACCTTCTTGTAAAACTTTTCCAGATGACCAAGATAGCTACACCGATGGAACCTCTTCATAGGATAGTGACAAGATGGTTTTGAATGCCCAAACTATCTATACTGGTAGCAGAAAAGAAAATGGTCTGATGAACAGAAGATCAGAACCAATAAAGGAGACTCCTCAAGGATAGGTTCCTTCAGTATGAACCTCTCTCCATATGGGTATCCTTTATAACCAAGAAGGGACCATGTATATCCAACTATATGTGCTATGGAAACCAACTCAGCTAAAAATTCTTCACCCACCAACTTCTTGAAACAAAGATCTTTGGAGGAGATGACTTAATCCTTAGTCTCTATATGAAGACCCCTAATAAAAATATATGGCATTGAAAAATCCTATGACACTACTTCCAAAGAAAATTAAACCATCTCCTTGATGTGCTCAACATATGCCTTCACTATTTGTTGGCCTTATTGAATACACATGAGCTCTTCCCTTTTCTTCATATTCACCTCCTCCAGTATAAACCATTGGGAGAATAAGAAATTAAACACTTCACACATTATCCCAAATATAATTTATATAGGGGTAAACAAATCCAATTCATCTAAATCTAGACCCTCAAAAAACCCAAAAAAAACACAAACTCTAATATCTTTTGGAGTTCCAAACACCCTAAAGACACGGTCCACTTCCTCAATCCATTTCACTACCTCTAACAAACCCCAATCACCGTAAAGGATAAGAAATGACTGAGAAGAACAAGAAACTAGCCAAGACTCACAAGAAATTTTGGGGACCTTTCTGGGAGGCATAATTTGGACAACATGAGAAACACAAAACCGGAATCAACATCCAAAAAAAAATGATGCCAAAAGAGAACCTCAAGCCAATGACAACAGGCTCTCAAGCCTAACACATACAAGAGAAACCAAAATTCTTTTTTAAAAAATCACTATTTCTATTTAAATTTTAGAGCATCATTCTTCCACGGCCACTTTCCAAAAATTAAAATCTCTATTAAGAGGACAAAACCCCACTTTTTCAATAAAATTAAACCCAACTCATTTTCCACTTGAAACTCATTTCGGAATGAACAAGGAAAATTGTTTATCTCAAATAGTCACCCATGGAATACTATGAACTATCACATATGTTCCCATCCATTTCTATCCATATATTCCAACACACACTTTCCACACATAACCAAAAATATGTGAACTTTAAAAAGGAGCACCAAGGGTCACACTTACTAGTTCATTATGAAAACCCAATCATTTACCAAATTGTCAATCCAAACATTATCCTTCAAACCTAATTTTTCCTATCTAAAACCATTTCAATGAAATCATTCTCATTTAAAAATTACTTTTATTTTAAAATCATACTGAACCTAACCATAACTGAAACAAGACACAACTCATGCCAAACTACCCGAATGAAGAACTAGTAGTGATGCCTAACCCAATGAAATTGTGGTGGGACATACCCCAAGTAAGAAATAATAACTAAGAGGAACTTAAACCATTCACTTGGACTCTATATGAGTCACTACTCCATACAAGATCACAAAATGATTCCAAATCATCTCTATTTTCTTTCTTAAATCCAAAAAAAATAAAAAAAAAACTCAAATCTGAGACTAGACCTAGTAATTCGAAGATAAAAATGAGAAAGTGTTCATGAAAATCATTCTATACTTACATCCCATGTCCTGGGTGTCCAAATATCCAATCTACCCGACAACCCAATTTACAAGGTTCGACCTCTTATACCATTCTTTCATGAAAAAGGATGGGATTCAATCGGACCCAACATCTGAAATGGTCTGATACATGGCCCGAATGGAATTCTTGATCACCAAGGGCTAGCAACAGGTGTCGGGCATAAAATGTGAACCAAGTGAGAATTATTTCATCCAAAAAAACAATATCAAATAAATAAACATGATGAATGAAATATCAATAAAAATGGAATCTCAATAAGTATACAAAATTATATAGTAATAATATACAACTAAACAAACCAGAAACTAAAACAAAAAAAACTGAACCACTACCAATGTGAACGCCATGTGACCTCATGGTTAGTACCATCCACTAATTACCCTACTACAAAGAAAATTGGAACCATAAACCTAACCCTGTAAAATAGATCGGGTATAACAACATTGAAAGGTACAAGTATGGTGTGATTTTGATAACTTAGTAAGAAACTACCAAAGAATCCATACTTTTCCTTTCCTGAAAATTGTCCATTGACTCTTTATTTTTAAAAAGTATTTAAAAATAGATTTTTCTCATTTTGAATCAATAAACACATCTTTATCTTTTTCAAACAACACACACCACATCTTCATTTTTAAAATGGGTTACCATTTAAGCATGAAAACCCACAACAAAATCCAAACAATGAATTTCCACACAATAATGAAAAGTAATCAAGCATTATAAATAAAAACCCAAGTGGGACAGAAAATGACCAAGAAGATACAAATAATCAACCATGGGAATTCTTAAACATCCCTAGAGTGATCCCTGGACGTACTCAAGTCAATCTAAACTACTAGCATATGGTGTAGCTCCATAGTCTATAACCAACTGGCCACCCAAAACTGACCAATCTAGTGGAAATTCATACAAAGTACTATCAAATAAAGGGAATACCAACCTATTTAATCATGGTTGATAAGAAACCAGTAGTCGACCCTCTGAATGATTCCAAGGAAACCCATGGTAATAGTATATTGTGTAAGTACGAGGCCCCGGAATGCGTGACTCACTATACCTTCCATCAACTCACTTTACTACCCCAAACAATAACACATCCTATAGGATAACCCATACAGGGAGATCCTATATAGAGGTGCCCATCATACAATAAGTAAATCCTAAGTTCCAATCAGTTCATCACACAACATGATCTTATAAAACATTTCTTGAAAAATTTAAAGATTCTAATAGAGAATTTACACTTTCAAAATGAAATTTCATTTTAAAAATACCATAAGGGGCCAACCGGGACTTCAATACTACCAACTCCATATACACTTTCAAAACATGTCTCAACCATTCTCAAAATTATTGTAAATAACCACTTTCATTTCCACAATATTGAATGGGACTTTACTTATCAAAACTAACTCCGTTTTCAAAACCATTTCCAAAAAAAAAGAACATAAAAAATTTCCAAACCTTCAAAACAATATCCCATTCCATTTAGAAATCAACCATCATTCAAAGTATCACTTGATAAGTCGAGGTTTTTGGAAAATAATTGTTTTTAAAGAGCTGTCTTATTTGAATTCACATCCACGTGTGCACTTCCTACACCCATGGATGTACCAAAATCCAATGGAACTTTCATTTAAAACTTAATGAAGATACAAGTACCATTTTGGAAAAACCACCATTTATATCATACAACATCCAATGTCATAATAAACTAATCCACTAGAACATAACAATAAGAAAACTTAATTCAAAACACTGAATTTTATTCCTAAATACAAATTTCATTTTATCAAACACCTTACATGTACATACATATAATTATGTTTAGGAAACCCCCCTTAAAAATCAATTGACATTTCATCGAGCACATTATGTGCACATATTTAAAAACATAATGAAAGAAGCTCTTCAAATTCAATTTTTACCAAATTTTAACAACTTAAAAACAACATAATAAATTATCCAAATGCATCAATGAATTAGAGACATGTTTAGAAATTATTTATAAATACACAAGCATACGTGGGTTCTGTTAGAATGGAAAATAACAAAATTACCTACCTCAATGGATGCAGATGTGAAACAACTCTTGGAAATGGGAGAAAACGCCCCAAAGATCAATCTGCACACCCTAAACATCGATAAAATAGAATCACACAAAATTCCTAACCCTTAGGGTTTGGAAAAGATGGATAACTCATAAGTCAACCCTTTGGAAATAAGTAGAGTAAGAGAGAAAGAAGGGGAAAATATCTAAAAACCCCAGAAACTTACCTTCGAAGCTTGGAGATGGATTCATGGAGGGAGAAAAATCATAGAGAGTGGGGTTTGGAGACCCCTTAATGAACCAAAAATAAGAAAGATGGTTGGGAGATCTATTTTGGTTAAAACATAAGAGGGTAAAAGAAGTAATTTCAATGTATTATGAATCTGGGTATCTCGCATAGTTTGGTTGAACAGTTAGTCAAATTGTGCACCAAACATGTGGCTGCTACTTCTTAATAAGGATAGACCGCATGACCAAACCAAACAATTTGTCATACCATGTGAAAATAGTGCAGTAGCTTCTATCCCAAATCCCACACCTTTTACACAGTTACAAGGGCTAGGCCGCACGATTTACCAGACCCTAAACCAAAACTATACACAGGCTAAAGTCACACGAAACTTCCAAGAACATAAAAATTTAAAATCGAGGCTTAACATGAACCATATATAAAATATCTAAACCCAATAAAATAATAAAATAAAATAATTTTGAAGGTTAGGTTGTGACATGAGGTTTTGGTCATCAAGAGTTATACTGATGATAGTATTTAGACAGATCAAGATGATCTGATGGTGCAGTCAAGATATGTTCTCTGTCTCAACAGAGGATTTGGGAGATATAAGAGTTCAAAGGATATATCTATCTATAATTATATAGTGGATTCTAAGTATATAGAGGCTTCTCATATAGCGAAAAAAGTTGTTTGGATTCAGAACTTTTTCTAGGAGCATGATGTTCTGTCTATTACTAAATATATTATCACATTGTATTGTGATAATATTGTAGCAGTGGATCTTTCAAAATAGACAAGGTCACACAAATAGATAAATCACATACTCCATATGTATCACTACATGAGAGTTTTTTATCAAAGGGGTGAAGTTGAAATGAGTAGAGTACACCTGGAAGAGAATGTGTTGGACCTATAGATAAAGGTATATCTCATTACAAGCATGAGTATCTTGTGAGATCTAGTATAATTAAGGTTTTTAGTTACTGGATATAGTGAAGTTGGGATTCTAATGGATTATGTGCCATAAAACCTACTTATATGTATTTTATGATAACATGTATTCATTGCTTTGAATATTAGTAAACTATATATCGCATCACGATTATTCTTATGTGTGGAATAGTATGTGATAATGTCTTAAGATTATTTGTCACACTAAAAGGTCATAGTAGTTCCCCACTATAATGAAAACTCATAAATTTTATGAAAATTTTCTTGAATATATGTTCTTTAGCTTGATGATATCAATTGAGGGACACAGATGATATAAGCTATCAGGGTGGAGACTCATAAGAATTTGAGGCATCTTCTCATGGTGTACACCCTTCGTAATGTATAGTAAGATATTATGAGAATGGGTCTCTCTAGTAGGAAATACACATTTCTATGTTTCATTGGATATTTCTATCTACAAACGTGTGTATTGATCCTTAGACGTTAATATTATTATTAATGAATATTATGAGTCGCGTACATTTCTGTATTGAAAAAAACCATGATGACATATGTTTTGTGTGTGGTAGGGTACATTGGGTACATCACGAGAAATATTTCATTAATGAATAATGTTATGAGGGATGTGTCTATTATGTTTTAATGGAAGCTTACATCTTAGGCCCTTTGATGGAAATGATATAGCCTAAATAAGTCCATGGCCATAGTGTTTCATGGAAAAGTTCATTTTTCGGGAAGTCAAAGAAAGAGACATCGAGAACATTGGTTGATGAAACCTTCATGAAACCTTCTTGATTGGAGATATTGTGACTATGGGATTATATTACACAACAAGATTTAGTATGATTTATCATGTCATTAAGGAATTAAATTCTTTCTCAATGGGTTCCTTGGTGTATTGCTAGACACCAACCATGGACTTTAGTCTTCTTCACCTAATGCCACTAAGAAAGAGGCCTAGAGGGTCACATACTATGTGTATCTAGAATCATAGTTAAATAAAATATTATTATTTACTATTTAACAAGTTGAATGAATACTATTCTCATATGCGGTTTAATAATTATTCGTGTATGCTTGATCACATATAAATATTTAATTTTTGTTTATTGAATAAAATATTTATATATTCATTATAAAATAATGTATTGATATTTATTTAATAAATAAATATTCATTATTCAAGGATTGATAAATATTATGGAGGAATGGTTGTCCGAGCTTAATGGTCTGGTGATAAATAATAAATCTTGAACATCATTTCATTAAATAATTTTTAATTTAATTCTCTAGATAATAACTTATTGATAAATATTATTATTATAAATATTATTTTTCATGGGGTTCCACATTGACTGAATAAATAATAAAGGTAACTTGTGAAATTATTTTATTTTATCCCCAATGATATATAGACCCAATTACATTATTTTCTCAAAAAGACAATTCATTTGTTTGGTCATGCACAATAGATTTGGGGAATCCTCTCAAGACCAAGAGAGGTCCCTTATCAAATAACGGTCTCAAGAACAAAGAGCGATCTTCCTCCACCTCCTACTCTCATGTCAAGAGTGATCTAGAAGAATTCTTTGGAAGTGTTTCTTTAGGTGATCAAATATGGAGGACGCAAGTGCTAGGATCTAATGTTTTAGCACCTGGAAATTCTTATGGTGACGTATGGATAATTTTTGAACCAATGTGGATCAAAACTAAAGGTAATCTACTCTGATTCCAATAATGAATTGATAGAACAAATCCGGTCTATTTTCATATTGACCGACAAAGAAAAAATTCCATCAACATAATTATTTATTTAATTAAATTAATTATAAATAATATGTGATGATCCTCTCTCTTTGTTATGGTGTTCTATCCCTTCTGATATTCTTTTATTTAATTCCATATATCATGACTTTATAATTGTGTAAATCTTGTATTGATTGTCGAACATAGAGAAAATAAATTTCGCACATGACCCGTCACATGCTTCTGATGCGCCCAAAACCTATAGTATTTAAATCAAAAGATAGGATATTATTTATTAATTCCTATACATAGGACTTGTACACCTAGCTAAAAAAATAAACCACCATTGACATTCCCATGGTTTTTTCCCATGGTTTTTCCCTGGGTGTTTTTCAAAGAGAAGGGGTTTTTAATATTTTATTTTTCAATAACTGAGACCATCAAAATAATATCATTCATGATGTAGAATTCAGTAATGTTCAAAATTAATTATTTTTAAAATATTAAAATATATTATAGGTTTTAGATGATTCATTATTGGTTTTAAAAAATAATTTATTACATTAAAACACATCAATTTAAAGAAAAACTAAATTTTCAGTTGGGAATGCTTTTATGGTATTCATTATGTCATTCTTTGGGATATGATGATGTCATAATAACTATCATATATTTATGTCATATTTATGTTTTACCCAAAATTTTGAATATCATAGAAATTTATGAAACACTTTAAATTTGTATCATTTTGATGTACTAATTTTAAAACTGACATCTATCTTATCCAAATAATTTTATAAATATAATAATTTCTTCTCCAAAATAAAAAACCTTATTTATATAAAAATAATATTTTTATTCTTCCAATAACATTCCATCCCTTTTAAAAATTTCATTAGACAACATTAAATTTTATTATCATTAATATTTAAATAAATAGTGTTTTATATGACTATTTCATGAAAATAAAATTTAATTTAAATTAATGAATTTTTTTCAATAGAGTGATTTAATTAAAATTGTATATATTTCCTAAAAATGAAATTTTTCATTCCTTGTATCAAATTTTAATTTTATACTAATAATTTTAAACTCAAGTGTATATAAAATAATAATAAAAAAGGGGTGAATATAACCATTTACTTATTTCTAAAAAAATTACATTTTCATATTACTGGGTTCTATATACATAACACCTTATTACTCTAGTGTAAGCCCTAACTGTGAGGTTTGTGATGGTATTTCTTTTCTGTGGTGGTTCAGTGAACGCAGTTTGGCCTAGGATCTCTATATATCTCATAAATAGTTCTATTAAACTTTTAGTTGTTGGATATTATCATGGAATTAGACAAGGGTGAATCTTGGTGATGTCATCTCCCTTATAAGCTCTAATAAATGACCCTCATAAGGTATGATCCTATTAGTTGAGGTCATAATTTCTTCCTTCTACATCAATTTGATTTTATTATAACACATAATAAATATTAACTATAATGGTCACTATATAACAACTATATTACCAATGGTCATAACCCTTATTTGTCTTTATAAACCATAGTAATATTATGGATATATTTTAAAGTTGTATAAATTAATAATAAAACATAATGAATGAGTTCTAGTTAACTTATTACTTAATAATATGTATATTCATTCAAAAGAAACATTCATTTGTAAAATTTTGGGTCATTACAACCTTGGAACCTTTATGACAGACACTGATGCAGAAATAAAATAATGTGATGGGGTATTTACTTATAGACCCCACTTCATGATATTAGACAAAGTTTCATATCCAAAAAACTTATTTGGATTCTTTAGAAGCCACTATATTCCTGGGATCTGCTGTAGAATTGTTGAAAACAAGCTATTTTGAACTCTTTTGGCTCATAAATCCTCCATTAACACTAAATAAATAAATTGAATTCAAATTTACATCATTAGGATTAGTTTTAATGTTATCACCAATATAATCCTTGATGAATATCTCCTTGTCTCCTCTATATACTAGTAACATATCCTTAGTACACCATAGATACTTAAGGATATACTTAACATCATACTGAAGTTGTTCACTTTTACCAACTATGTATCATATTTATATGTTCAAATAATTCATACAATCAAGACTAGTAGGTATATATGATTGATCCTATCATAGAATAGTATTGGAACAAACTCGTTCTCTCTGATTCTTGTTATTTCGGAGGACACATTTGATTAGAAAAATGTATTTCATGTTCCATTGGAGCTAATCATCAGTTTCATTGTTCCATACTAAATATCATTAGTATCTAGTAAATTTGTGTACCTTAAATTATTCCAAGAAGCCTCTTAGATCTATCATATATGATATTGATACTAAGGATGCAATCTATTTCACATAATCCCTTCATGGAAAAGCACTTATTCAAAAAATCATTAATTGACTGTAAGAATTTTTTTTCATTTTCAACATGTAATATTCAATCAACTTATACCCGAGGATAGCACAAAACTCCCATTGAAACACTTTTATATTCATCTCTTACATTCACTCTTAGTGAATCCAAATTCTATTATAATTTATCACAACAACTTTTCCATGACATGGATGTTTGATTCAATCTATAAATTGATGTTTACAACATTCATAAATTTTTGGAATTATATGGATCCATAAAACATTCTTGTTGTTCCTTATAGACATATTTTTGAAGGTTCATATTAAGAAAATTATTTTTACATTAATCTATGAAATCTTATAGTCAAATAAATCCTTAATAACTAGTAGAATTCTGATCGATTTAAACATGGATATTGAAGAAAATGTTTCATCAAAGTTAATTGTTTAACATTTTTTACACCCTTTAGAGACCATCTGTGATTTTTAGGGATTAAATTTACCATTTATGTATATTTTATCCTTGAATACCCATTTACACCCAATGATCTTTAAATTAACTGTATAATTGACCGAAACTCCAACTAGTTCATAATATATGGAATTAATATTTGAATCCATAGTATCATTCCATATTATAGATTCTATTATCTATACTACATCCTTATAGGAAATAGGATCATTATAGTTGACCAATAATGATTCACCATCCTAAATATATAAAAAACATATCTTTCTATTTTTATAACATCTCTGGTGCTCCTATGCAGTACATTCATTTCAGGAAAAACATCTTTCATGAGGAGCTATAGTTTTTTTTCATATTCCGACTCTTATCTATTTCGATCAATAACATCATAAAATTCAGTCTTTATCCCACTATCCTTGTTAATGATGTGCTTTCTCTAAATAAAAATATAATTTCTTGTGATTTTCACCTTCTTTTAAAATGGATTGTATAGATAATATCCCCTTGTTTACTTATCATATCCTATAAAGATACACTTCATTCCCCAATATTCTAGTTTGTTTCCCAATATTTCCTTAATTAATTTCTTGAAAAACCTTTCATGATTATGTGACAAAATTAGCTCCTTTCCACACTATAACTCTAAGGGAAAAGAGTTTTCTACTTTTGTAAGTAGACAATTTAGTTTATATGTTGTAGTGTGTAATACATATCTCCAGAAGGATAATGGATGATATTTATGACTCATTGACATTACTATATCCAACATGGTATGGTTCCTCCTTTCATTAGTACCATTCCAGTATAGTGTATAATGTTATTTGAGATGATAAATAATCACATACTCTTGTAGAAAGTCAATAAAGGCTTGAATAATATATTCAGAACCTCAATTAGTTGGAATCTTTTTTATCTTATTACGAATAAATTTTATAATTCATTATTAATCTTTCTAGATTTATCAAAGGACATAGAATTATACATCACCAAGTAAATACAACCATATCTACTCAAGTCATCATCAAAAGTTATGAAGTAAGAAAATACACCTCAAGATTATACAGGAAAATGTATACACATGTTAGTTTCTTCCAATTCTTGAAGCACTATGGATATTTCACCCTATCCATAAAATTGTTTTTTTTGTTTTCTAACCTTATAAACGAGCATGGAATGTTTCAATTGGTTTTATATCAAACGAATCTAAATAACCATCTTGATAGATCTTTGTTAGACACTTCTCATTTATGTGAATAAGATGGTGATTCCACAACATGGTGTAAAATGATTCATAAAAACATGATTCATTATTAATTTCCAATTATTGGGTCTCATAATTTAATTCAAAAAGACCATTATTTAAATGTTTCACACCATAACATATTATTTCTTTATTAAATAAATAGTTCTTATTTCCAAAAAAAAATAAAAACATTTGTATCAAGGAAGGATATAGAAATTATATTCTTGGTAATAGTTTGTACATGATAAAGATATATTAAAACAAAAATCATACATTCTTTCAATAGAAGGTGGTAGTATTCTATATCCTAAGAAACAAGTCATTCTTCATTGGATACTTCAAAATCCACATCTCCTCTTAAGATATTATGAAATCTACTTGGTTCTGGTATTTGGATATAGATAAAATCACTTTAAGATATTATATAATACCATATGTGCAGATATAGAATGATTTCACTTGAAAAGTTATACACCTAAACCATTCCATTTATTCTTAAATTGGGTTGGGTTCTTCTTTCAATAGCTTAACTTACCACATGCATAGCACATTATATTTTGTTTCCGTTTTTTTATTGAATATTATTCTTCTGGGAAGGAAGGTGATCGTGTTCCTTACACTTCAAGTAAGTATTTTCACCCTTTAACTTTGATCTTACATTTCTTATTCACCATCAGGATTGTAGGCTTTACATGCCCCATGTATTTATTAACTTTTTGAATTAATGTAAGGTGTTCTGAAGGAATCTTCTCACTCTTTATCATGTTATAATTCAAAATGAAACTAGTGAATATATTATGTACTTATTATAGAAATATATATATGCATAGATCATCAGGGATTTAAAGTCTAATATGAACAGTAACTCTATTTAGTCAATCATCTTGACTACATGAGGCCTTGTCAGCACTGACTATCCAAGCTTACATATGAATAGTGTATTAGAATTCTCATTTATATCTTATCTCACCTTATCTTGAAATATATCATAATGGTGAGATATGATTATATACACATCAATATACTTGTGTTTAATTAAAATATCTCTATATATACATGATATCATGAAACATTGGACATCTTCAGCATCATACACATGTTTCGGGTAGAGAGACACTTCTTCCTCACTATCCTCTTTAGCAATCAATTTAAGAACTCGGGTGTCCATCACATATAATTTCAATTCATGGAATAGTATAATTCACATGTTCTTGTACCATTATTTGAAATTTTATTTGGTGATAAATTTATCCTTCTCTAGTATGGATAATAGTGATAAATTCAAAATCATGTGTCCTTCCACTTCTATAATTACATAAGGGAAAAATATGAGTACTTTATCTATATTTTAAAAATTAGATAAAAAATTTTAAATGTATTAATCACCTAGTTTTCTTTTTCAAAAAAATATCTCTCCCAATTGGTTTTGAAATATCTTGGTTCATGGATATTTGAGTAGTAAGCATCCATATTCCCCTTCTCATAACCCTAAAATGGGTTTGAAAAGTTATTTGAAGGGTTTTAGGTTGGATTAACTATCCAACTATATTAACTCCTAACTCCATGATCTGTTGAGTGGAATTTCCAATACTAAAACCCAAGATAAAGATTTCCTCAACACTTCCCTATTAGTTACACCAATTCTATCTTGGTTAGTCAAACCATGATGTGAGATATGTTTATGTGAACCCAACACGCAGGATAAAATTCCTTGATAATTGAAACCACCCTGATTTTGGCCACTTAGGCATCATAAAATAGGGTTCGATTTTAACTTAAGTAGTGAAGGTATATACAAAATTAATATTAATTCGACATATTTTTAATTTCTACGCTTAAATTTCAAAGTTTATCTAATTACGCCCTTGTTAATATTAATTATAATTTACATAACTGATTAACCATGTTATGATAAAATTTACACTTAATAAAATTTATTTTAATTCTAACATGAATTCTTGTTAATTCATTGATTTATGTGATAATGATAAGAATCCATAAATAAATTAAATTCATTAAGTTATGTGATTTTGATAAAAAATCCATAAATAAATTTTCCATGAAACTTAAAAAAATTAAAATATTAATAATGGTATTATCATGAACTTATCCAATGGTCAAATAATATAGCATATGATAAACTAACCCGTGAATATATGGTTAAAACACCTTGAACCATAAATTCATTTTTATTCAAACATTCCAACTATCATTCTATGTATCTCTTGGATTTGTTTCACTTGGCTCCGAACATAAACCACCTCCACTATCCTGGGAGTTGAATCCATTACATAAGTTTCTACTCACATGTAATTAAGGGAAACAAAGGATTAGTTTATGGGGTTTGTTGACAATGGAAATTGCATCCCAAAAATTTTCCCAATTCTCTGATAAATGATCCAAGAGCGTATCCCATTTTGTAAGATACGATTTGATAGGTCATAGAGCCCGAAAGGAGTTGAGGATTAGGAGTTACAGACATTTGAAGTTGGGCTGGAAAACTGGTTCGCAGAGCCCATTAGCGAAGCTCCCTCCACGATCATGGAGCTAGGGAACTTGGCTGGGGCCCCACACTGACGCAAAGCTCCTCCTTCGTGAGTCCTCTACGAAGAAAAGAGTCAAGATTCTCCTCAAACCTTTTTTTCGTTCGCGAACCCGCTGCTAAGTAAGGAGGCGGGATTCTCTGTGAACCCCTTTGACATTCTCAAACCCGTCTCTAAGAAAGGAGGTGGGATGCTCTGCGAACCCTTTGGCATTCGTGATCCGCTGTGGAGAAAGTAGGTGGGATGCTCCATGAATCCCTATGACATTCATGAACCCTCCACGGATCAAACTCTGTCTTCAAGCCGAGCGAGCTCTGCTTTATGGTGCCACTTGCCTATAAATTCAGGGCTCCCCTCAAGCCCAAAGTACATATCATCCGACCTCTCACCTTATGAGCTCCCAAATTGAGAATCACTTCCTTCTCTATGAACCATGAGCTCCTCAAGGTACTTTTTCTTTGTGAAGTGCCTCCCCCTTTTCTTTAATTGAACCCCTCTTCTGAGAGGGATTCCTTTCACGAAGCCCATGGTCATTCATGAAGGAAGGAGATCCCCATGGGGACTCGAGTCATCACTAAGCATTTACGCTTCACGAAACACACTCAACACAAACATGCCCCATATTCTAAGGTAGGGTTACTGTTCTTCATGAATCACATTGCTTCACAATACCTTACCTCGTGAGGCACCCTTGCTTCGTAAGGTATTGCTTCATGAATGCCTTTTCATTTTTTGAAGCTCCTCCCATATGCACCTATGCCCTATGCCTAGCCCAAGAGGCTTCACTTCATGAAGCACATCCCTTCAGGAAGACCCTCCACTTCATGGAGAACCAGATCTTCACAAGGCTTCTTATGAACCCCTTTTATCAACATCTCCTTTTCTCGTGCGGCCCTTCAGGTTTTCACAAAGTAACTTCCAAGTTCCTTGGATGATATTTCTCGTTGCGTTGCTTCACCTCATGCTTCTTCGCAGAGGAACACTAACGGTTGTTGCATCATCACATATCCACGCTAACATGGTCCCCCCAATGGATTTCTCCATAACAAATCCTCTCCATGGAATTGTTGATGCCTCCCTTCCCCCAAGGGTGGGACGGTATCAGTTATATAAGTCCAAGGGGTGCGGAGAACACCCACCTTGTCCGAGATGCAAGACGTTAAACTTCCAAGAGCCATCTTCCTTAGCACATGATGTTAAACTGTGACCTCACCCCATTCTTTGAACACAGAGCACCCCATCACGGATATTCTCTATGCCCACCGGTCTCCATGGGAGTGAGATCATTCCTCACATGGAATGACATCCTCTTTAGTAGAGTGGCATCCATCCGTGGGGAAAGGGAAACCACCCTCATGTAAGCCCCTAGCCTTTCCAGTAGGAGGAAGCACCCATGATCCTCCTCTCTTTCTAGGATCCAAATCCCTCTCCCACTGGGCTTTTTCATCACCCGGGCCTCCACACTCGAGTAAGTCCCTATCTCTATCTCTTTGGGTTGTTAACTACACGTAATCCCCTGTTTCCTCTTCGGGTTGCAGACCATGCGTAAGCCCCTATTTCCTTTTGGGGCTGCTAAATACGTGTAATCCCCCACTCCACTTCCCAAAAACTCACCTCTCGCGATGTGATCTTCCCGTCTTTGTTGTCTCTTGTTTCTCACACGAGCATGACTCACGTGGGCTTAGAGTAAGTATCAACCATGTCATCCTTCTGGGAAGCCTAGTGTGTATGCCCCAACCCCTCATGAACTACATGGCCTTTGATCCTTGACAAGTCAAGGTATGTAGGAAGCCTCCATGAGGTTCAATCCCAACAACCATTGGTTTTGACCCCCTTCACATCAGTTCCCACACTATCCATGAACTATGTGGTCATTAATCCTTGCCACGACAGGGTATGTAGGAAGCCTCCCGGAGGTTCAATCCCAACAACCATTGGTTCTGACCCCCTTCATGTCGGTTCCCACACCATCCATGAACAACATGGTCTTGGATCCTTGCCAAGGCAAGGTACGTATGAAGCCTCTCAGAGGTTCAAGCCCACCATCCATTGGTCTCGACCATCCTCATGTCGGTTCACCAAACACCCCTTCTGAACTATGTGGTCTTTGATCTATGCCAAGGCAAGGTACGTAGGAAGCCTCCACGAGGTTCAAGCCCACCATATATCTAGGCCCCAGGTCCTCCTTCACATCAGTTCACCCTCATCCTGCATGACGTTAAATTTTGGACCTCAATAAATGGTAAGTCGTTGTTCCCCTAGTCAGTGGTACGCCATTGCACCCACCCGAACTACGTGGACTTTGATCATTTCCAAGGGAAGGTGCGTAGAACACCTCCCTGAGGTTCAATCCCAATAACCATAGGACCCCAAGTCCTCCTTCATGTCAGTTCACCAACCCCCATCCCAGAGGAACTACGTGGGTTTGATCCTTGTCTCCTGTATAAAGTACGTAGGAAGGCTCCCTGAGGTTCGACCCCATCCAGCGGTAAGCCATTGCAGCCCCTTCAAGGGAAAAGTCATTGCGACCCCGTCCAGTGGTAAGCTGTTTTGTTCCCATATAGCGGTAATCCATTGTGATCCATCATCCATTGGTAAGCCATTGAAATCCCTAATCGGTAGGAATCCATCGTCAGACTAAACTAGGTGGAATTTGATTCCCTACTGTGGGGCTACGTAGGAGGTCTATTCAAGACTCAATCCCAACATCACTATTATCCTCGAGTCGACTCCATATCATTCTCCACCTACTTCATTAAACCCTCCATCATCCATCTCAATACTTACCCGGGCCACCACATCATGGTGGGATCATGCCACCTCATTCCCCATTCCCCTTAACAACAACTTGGAGGCTAACCACATGTAGGCCCCAACATCAGTGTTCCCTCTAGGGGTTTCACTCATCTGATCCACTATAGTAAGTGTTCTGATTAGCCTGATCCATCTCCGCTGGATGAAAAACTTGTGGCATTCCCTTTTCTAAACATGGGAAGCTGAGGAAAACCTCAGATACATGCCTACGGAATAAAAGTTCTCGCATTCGATGTGGGATGACTCGGGCTTTCACACCCTTCAAAATCCATTAATAAGAGGAAGAAACCTAGATTTTCCAGTGTCCCAAATTCCAGAAACGCCAGTGATTTCCACCGTGACTACTCCCCTGACCGAAGGTTGCATCCCTGACTGGACCCTTTGGAATGCCCTGACAAAAGCGGTGTAATTTACCAGTGTCCATTAAGATATGGCACTAGGAAGAGTTTCACGAACAACGTCTTAAATCTAAAAGAAATACCCAGACTAGGTGACGAGTTCCAAGGAGGAATCCCCGAAAGGAAGTACCTACATCCCATCATCCCATTTCGATCAAGGATCAAACATCCCTGAACAAGGAATGATTGGTGCCCGCCTTTGGAAAGCAGGAGTGCGGGGAAACAAACAGCGTTGTTCCCCTCCAACAAGATGGATGTGCGTGCCTCAGTGAAAGAATAAGAAACAGAAATGGTGAACCCAACGTGAATATATTCTCCCCAATATGGATACAAGTAGCGTTCGAGACATAAGCGTATTAGCAGGACACCAGATCCAGCTATCAGGCATTGGGTCCTGCTAAGCAAATAACGGGCCTGGCGTGAAACTCACAAGAAGATGGGGCAGTAGAACGTTGGATTTCCCAGTCTGTGACATTGTTAGATTGGATCCATCGTACCACCCATGGAAGACAGAATGGTATTGGGGCACTAGTCGTCGATTCCCTTTTTCCTTTCAGCACTGATGAGGTAATCTCTCTACTTTCAAAAACCATGCAGCTGCACCCAGAACTCGATCACTGCATTCCCACCGATGCAGGGGTAGGGGTAATACCAGTGTGACAATCCCATGTGGTTCTACCTCTTATGAGCTGGTCTTAATTTCCACGACCATTGGGCACCCCTGCCCCACCTCTCCCTCAGAGTTCATCCAACGAAGGGTGATAAATTACAACGTGCACCGATATGAGGAGGAGGGTATTATCCTGACTTGGGATATGGTCTGCCTAGATTTAAAGGCAGCTGTGCCTCATCTTCAAAGATGCCCCCATGGGCCGCGCAGGGATCCACTGCTCCCCACTCCAACATATAACAGTTTCATGAACCTCTCCCTATAATGTCTCGATGACTTCTTTCCCTACACTGACGTGGTAGGGGATATTTGGGTCAGCCCAGCCCGGATCCATTCCCGGGGCTCTGATAATGGGATCTCACCAAGTCGTGTCAGCGCCACCACCCAGTCTTACTAGCTGATGGGTAGGTAAGTCATGTACCTGCACCACCGGTGCTGGTTCGTCTAACCCGATGCCAGCGTCGGGCGCAAGCCGAAGAGGACATCCACCAAGGGGCGTCAACGTCAGCGACTACTATGGCCTGAGCCACCGCTGATTCATATCACCAACTCCCTATGTATTCTAAGAAGGTACATTCATATGCCTGACCTAGATCGAGGCCCAACCACTCCACGGGTAGGCTGGGTCGACTCTCTTGATCGCCAGCACAGGTAGTGGCTGTCGCGGACTAACCTGCAGTGATTCCACCCATTACAGAGGTCCCCCCCGTACTGCTACGATGGAGAATGCAGTCCTTCCCCGCCTTGAGGCTCGACATGGAGGTCCACCCCGTGCCACCTTCAATCCAAATAAGGGTCCTCCCCACGATGGTGATTCTCAGTATGGAAGTCTCTCCTACACTCACTACACCGGATATGGAGTCATTCCTCCCACTAAAGACCGTTGGTATGGGGACATTGCACATACAGTCCCTCTCCAACTTGGGGACCCTCCCCGTTCCCTCGTAGTAGCTAGAGAAGGTCCTTCTTGCCCCAAAAATTAGAGGAGTGATGGCCAACATCACTTCACCCGCACCTAGTATGAAGGTCCTACCCATGGCCAGCTCGACCAGCATGAGGACCTTCCTTGCACTGATTTCACTAGGGGAAACAAGCATGGAGGTCCTCCCCATGCTCTTACCGGTTCTAGTGGAGGTCTTACCTACTCCATTGCTACCCATGGAGGTCCTCCCCATGCTCATACCGGTTCTAGTAGAGGTCTTACCCGCTCCAGTGCTGCCCGCAAAGGTCCTCCCCTTGTCCACTTTGATATATGTCCCAGTGCTCCACGCACCAAAGATTAATCAGGTGGAAACCCTCTTGGCCCCAACACTAGTACGGCCGATGGAACACCTCATGTAAGAAATTTGCCATGTCCAGAAGATCCATCCAGGGGCAGAAAGATGGGTCATCACTGCCATATGAATAATTCTGGGAAGGTTCAGATAGAGATCAAACCAGTCCACTTCTCAGACTCTGAAGTAGAGTACAACTCAGCATGAGAACCATCCCATTGCTCCTCCAAGACAAGGGTTGGGGCAGGAATGAGGCACATCATCCTAGTACTCCCAGAATGTGAGGTCCATTAGATTCCTTCCTCCCTCCGAATGTATATCCAGGAGGAAGAAAATTTGGCAACCCCACATGTTACGGTTGTGCAATCACCACCTCTTCCACTAGAAGCACTCTCTACCTCGAATAAAGATCACAGAGAGCTATTTTGGGGACCAATGGTAGGTGATCAGTAGTGCGGCCCATCGCCAGTAGCCTCAGCCCCTACGCCAAGAACTGCAGCAATCAGCCCATCCTACCACGATGGGGTGGCTAAGTCACTACACTCTTCAAAGGATATCCCGAGATGCGGTGGTTTTTCAGCTCACTCGTCATACTCTCCACCAGCCATCCTACTGTCCCAGCGGTCTGCTTCGGTACCGCTACCGGTTCCTTAGTCGACTCTAGTTTACTAGTGGGGTAATGAAGGGAAAAACCATGAATCCGAGCCAAGGATCTTATAGAATATTCTCGCAGCGAACCACTTCTGAGAGATGTTTTGGCCTGTGGAAGCACCAAATTTCCGTGCACCGGAATCCCTCACCCCAGATGAAGTTGAGTGTTTCCGTCAAACCCTCTGGGCGACACACATTCTCCTTCATCATCAGCGAGTGGTTTATCCCAGGATCCAAGCGCATTTTGTAGACATTGGTGAGCAATGTCGTCTAGTTGATTTGGTAGCACTCCATAGGGCCCAGCGCCCTGAGTCACCAGGTTGCCAAAGGGCCCTCTAATAGAAATGCATTCAGAGATTCAATGTACTCTTCATGATTATCAAGGAGGATTCCCCCCCACCTGCAGATTGGTGGCTGGGGGAAATATGTTGCCCTTCTCTTCATTCCTATTTGACGACAACCCAAATCACTAAGTGACATTGAGTACATGCCCCCAGGTAGAGTCGTGGTCAACATGGAAACCCTATTGGAAGAGGAAACGAGTTAGAGCTCCTGGATGGGGACCTCCCCCCTGAAGGTGGGCCATAGCTACTGGACCCCTTGAGGAGGGTTACTCATCAACAGAGGATCCTGCTGCGTCTCCCCATGCCCACCTAGGAATTAGACCTTAGCCAAAATCACAGAAAGGTAAAGAGAATTTCAGAGCCGCCAAACCCTCCGACCCGTCTGGCTTAGTGCAGAAGATGGAGGAAGACCCCAAAAAAGTTTTGTTGCATCAGAAACTTTCCAAACAGAATAAGTTGGTCGATGACCTCCTGGATGAACGAGCTGTAGAGCAATAGCCAGACAACAATAATCATATGCCAGGGAAGTAGGGGCCGAAACAACTTCCCCTTGGTGAGCTACCTCTAGGTGACCTTGACCATCCTGCCCATGCGGATAGGGTTGAATCTAGAACCTACGGAAAGAAGGCACGGTATGTCTCACCAAACCCTCTGGAACGGTGAGACAATTCATGGAACCTAGCTCGGGTTCCCCCAGCTTCCCTGAGGGTCGTGCCACCAGCTACTCTAGGAGCCGCTGGGCCTGCTTACCACGTTGAAGAACCCACCCACGCACTTGTGGTTGGGGATCACCATCAAGATAGGGACCCCTGCCCAAATGATCCAATGGCGGCACTCATTACCCATCTTGAGGCGTTGGAAATGTGATAGGTGTAACTCCCACCTGATGGAAATCCTTATCTGGCGTGGGTGGATGATATTCCAGTGCCCCCGGATTTCGGGAATCCCCCATTTTCCCCATTCAATGAGATAGGGGACCTTCCACAACACCTATCCCACTTTACCTCAAGGTGTGGCCCTATGTTGGGAACTCCAGGTCGGGTTCCCCAGCTGCCCCGAGGGTCGTGCCACTAGTAGCTCCACGAGCCGCTGGGCCTTCTTAACACGTTGAAGAACCGGCCAACACACTTGTTGTTCAGGATCACCATCAAGATAGGGACCCCCACCCAGATGATCCAATGGAGGCACTCATTCACCATCTTGAGGCATTGGAAATGTGATAGGTGGAACTACCACCTTATGGAAAGCCTTATCTGGAATGGGTGGATGATATTCAAGTGCCCCCGGGTTTCGGGAATCACCTATTTTCCCCATTAAATGAGACAGAGGACCTTCCACAACACCTTTCCCACTTTACCGTAAGGTGTGTCCCTATGTTGGGAACTCCAGTGTAGAAGGAAGCCACAAAACTCTGGTGTTTTGTGCAGACATTTGAATTCCCATCATTTGTCTGGTACATATAGCTCCCCATCGAGTTTAGCTCTACCATGCGGAAAACTAGTATGTCGGACCTCTTCAAGTGCAAGAAGAGGCCTAATTACCGTGTCACCGACTTTGTCACCCAGCGGAAAGGACTCACGTATTCCCTCGACATGATGCTAACTCAAGAAAAATTACTGACGATGTGTGTGGGAAATTTTAATATAGAACTGTTTCCCTATCTGATCCCCAAGAACTACCTTGGTGGATTTTGAGACTTCTCGGATAAGGCCCAATGCCTAGAGGAAGCCATACAGAAAGCTAAGAAGGCATGTCTATTGCCTCCTACAATCCCCGCAAGAAGGGCCTCTAGGGACGATCCCACCACAGTGGCCCAAAAAGAGTCCCCTAGGCGATTAGAGTTGTTGCTGGTGGAGCCGCCTCCACAACCTCGTAGAGACCGGCCACTACAGGCGCAGCCCCCAGCCCAGCAAAGACCGCCTCAAAATCGGTAGGTTCGGCCGCACAATACGCCTCCACCTCCCAAGAAAGATAACTGAGTTACACTTCCTCAACAGGAACCTACAACCCCCCATCAGGGTCATGCTCCAAGGGACACCTTTTTGGACAGGAGAAACCAGACCTACTCATTCAATGAGACACAGGTCCCCGATTACATCTGCAGTGCCTTGGAATAGAGGATTGTGTGTTTTCATGAGTTTAGAAGACCGAAAAAGGCAAACCATACCAATCACCCTAATTACTGCCCTTATCATCGGATCCTAGGGAACACTCTCAAGAAGTGCTATGTGTTCAATGACTGGCTCCAAGACTAGGTCAAAAACAACTTAGTTAGGCTGGGCCTAGCCCCGGCACAGGTAGTATGCGTCTTTATGAAACCAGACAAAATCATCGATAGTGTGGGTTAGTGGAATGAGTTTTCCAGTCGTAGATCCCAAAAGTATGATGACTGGATGGCTCACAAAGTAGTCTCTTGTGCCTATAGTGTCATCAGGAAACGCCTGAATCGACCAGAGCCTTTAAAAGTTTCAGCCACCACTTCTGCATTGTTGTCTCAGCCGACCTCTTTCCTGAAGAGAAAACATCGGCGATGCAAGGGAAAGAAAATTCACCCACCAATGTCATCGTCATCTCATACTCTTGGAGACTTCATGCCCGTGGAGATGTTGATCCCTCCCAGAATCTGTCCAGTAGTGGACAACTCTTCTAGTGATGATCAAGGTTACACCTCTGTTAACACCGTAGAGTTGGTAAATCCCTACATGATTATTGGTGATGGGAAGCGCCAGGAGAATCCTCCTAATGTCCCCAGTCGTTTCCAGCATCGATGGAGACATGGCTATATGGGCCATCAGAGTGCCTCGTTCAGCACTTCCAGCCAGGCTGTGTATGCTACCGAAAGCAGGCAATAATCTCAGTTTAAAGCTCAGTATGTGCAACCGCGTCATCTGGTGTCATCAGGCCTGCATCCACCGTCATTTGTGCTACTGGACCAAGTAGGGCCACCATGGCCTCACCGTGATCAGCCACGCTCCACCCCAGATTTATCCCAGTCGGCTAGCCCCAATACGGTAGGTACTCCGCATGCTTTGAACAGTGGGAAGTAGGATGTTCCCAGTACCAGTCAGCCACTAACCCAATTGGCAGGGCCCGCCATATCTCCTGTTATAGAGCGACCTCCTGCAATCAGAATTTCATGCCTAGCATAGAAGTATGATGTTCTTAAGCATATTTCCAGTATCCTAGCAAGGATATCCATCCTTGAGGCCCTTCCCCTGTCGTCAGATAAGCGTGAGGCCCTCACTAAGGCTTTAAGAAGCCCCCTCTAGATTGAGACAGAAGTAGCATCCACATATTTTTTTCACGCTGAAGCCTTCGAGAATGATGAATCCCAAAAAATTATCTCATTCTCTAGAGAAGATAAAATCTCCCCCATACAAGGGAACATTCTCCCACTGTACATCACCGGCTAGTTCAATGGTGTGGAGGTTCTTCGCTGTCTTATAGACACAGGCTCTAAAAATTAACCTAAACCCAACTCGACTGCTGTGAAAGCTAGGATTGTCTGAAGATGATATGAGTCCCTCTGACCGAATAATCCATTGTTATGATAGGACGGAATAGAATTCGGCCGGTAATATCTGTTTTAAGACCAAATTTGGTGGCCTAGTTTCCAACAATTAATTTGTGGTAGTCTCCCAGGACATCGTCTACAATGCGTTGATGGGAAGGCCATGGCTACACCTGCATACAGCGGTTCCCACATAATATCATCAGTGCATCATGTAATCCTTTAATGGTCGAGTGGGTGTGATTCAAGGTGACACATCTTCCTTTTCTTCTTTAAAGTCCTACTATCTGGATTCCCACTACTACAAGAGTAAGGACAAGTAGATTTAGTCCAACAAGGTTGAGCATGCCACAGCTGCGACCAACCCATGGGTCGATCTAGATGATTCCTACATCTTTCCAATCCACCGATTAGAGGCTATAACCCCAGACATGGGACAGTGATTCATTGTGTCTGGGATGAGGGGGGAACACATTCCCAAGTCTAAATGATGGCATAAAATCACCTCGTACTACTATACAAATCAGGATCAGGTGATCCTAGAGCATTCTACCCACATAAGGTGTCGGGATGTCCACCCCATGTCAACGAAAATACGAATTACATGCTTGTTGTTGGAACTGGGCATTTAGAGGAAGCCCCAAACCTGTGGGTTTTTAAAAAAAATTCCACCGACATTCGACGTGAACTTGTCGATGTCGGCGAAGAGAATCCCAGTCAAAGCTGAGGATCCCGCGTGAAGAATTTTAAGCACAAAATTAACGGTAAAAATACATAATTTAAATCTGAAGCTGCACACGATGTCTGCTCGTCAATGGCGATCTCTGCTTGAATAATCCGAAGCCTAATTCCTCTAGATCATACACACTCACTTCAAATAATCCTTGAGAGCACCATTCATCATAATCCGGGTGCTAGCGCTGAATTGCGACGATGTCGTCGATGCTCCAACGATCACTGCACCACTTCGCTTTTGATGCCAGAGAGAGTACTTGATCCATGCTCCTTGGATCTAGATAATCTCTCTCTAGAGCATGGGAGAGAGGATAGGAGAGTGAAACTCTATGAATATGGTTTGGTAGAATCCCCTCCTCTTATATTTATAGTGCTCAATTAAAATACCCAGTATCGCCTCACCAGCCCCAAATACATAACGCTCTATCAACAACATTTATGACTACTAAACTGAGTCATAAATATTATTATCATTTACATGTAATATATTAAAATATAATACGTGATAATAATTGAGTCATTAACTCGACTCGTCCCTCCCATAAATAATAATTGAACCTTGAATAATTTAATATTCGTCAATTAATATTTTTCATGTATTTAATGAAAACACATAAATAAATTTAATAAATAAATTCAATACTCATTATTTTAAACTCGAATAATATGAATTTATTTATTTCATTGGTGATCGTTTAACTTTGGACAAATCGCGAACCCCTGTGGTGAGGACCACTATGTCCAAAACACATATTCAACTGAATAGGGAAGATTCTTGAATATGCTATTGTGTGTGCCCCTCTAGGACCTTATCTTGATAGCAGTGAATAATATTCACAGACCAAGAATGGGATCTAGCATCCCATCATGGCCCCAGAAGAGATAAAGATTGTCACAATAGTGACAACCAACCTATGAACACGCATTTTGTAATATAATCTTTTTGTCTGTAATATCTCATAAAGAAGGACGCACTCACATGTCATCTCCCTTTTCTTGCTTTATAGTTTGATGATTAAAATGGATGGATTTACCCTTGACTGCCATGGAAATGGTATTATAATGGTACTTCCATCCATATCAACATGGCCTGATATATATTACTTCTATAACCGGGAAGTGATAAATCCATTATTGACCATTCAACCAATTCCATGCCACCAACAATGCACCCAACACAAACTACCTCACCAAAACTTCATCGCCATGGTTTTCATCTTGTATCAAAGTACGTAATCAAGTGACATACATCGGTAATGATATCTAGTCAGGATACCATTACACATGATCGTAGATAGGAACATCCAATGACACCTAAAACATGTAGAGTTCTTTTTGAAGGGTCAGTTCTTATGATCTCACTACTTGAGATCACCAAGTGATAAATTCATTAGAAGAAGTCTCAATGCTTATGAGCCCCCAACACCTGATTTTCAGACATCTGCTTTTTCCAATAAGTAAGATGTATCTAGACCATAGAACATATATTTAAGATTAATTTCATTATATCTAGGGGTTTTCGTTATAGCCCGGGAACATCTATAACCTTTCGATATGACAATTAATCTTTGGACATTACCATTTCAATAATGGACACAGAAAAGTATTACACTATAATGGTAAGATGACATCATGCATAGCTTACTGTATACACAATATGGTAATCAAAAGCACTGAATAGTTGGGTATAGGGCACCCACTATTTCAACACTCCCACTTGCACTAGAGCCAACTTGTTAACCAAACCTATTAGCCACTCACATGATGAACATCATGTTCCTACTGAGTAACGGCTTTGGCTACTGGGTCCGCCACGGTTCTGCCGCATTCCTATTCTGCTATTGAAACCTTTTCTCCTTGAGTAAAACTACTCAAGAGATAGTATCATGAGTATATCTCACATTTCCACTATTATAACTTGACATCTTGTCTAGTAATAATATCATAATTTACATTATGATAATACCTTTTTTTTACCAGGTTCGATTCCAAGAACATGAACAAATCATTTAATTTACTGCTTCTTAGCTGCCTTAGAAGTTGAAATGTACTCAGTCTTTATAGGTATGTATAACACTGGCTAATATGAGCTTGACTGTCACATCATCTTTTATCTAACTGCAATTCTAGATCACATTGATCTATAGAAGACTAGTTTGTATCCCTAAAAACCATTGTCCTTTATTATCCACATACCAGGTACATATCTTTTGTACTTGCCGAAGTACAATTAGGTAGTTCTGACTGCATACCTTACAGTGCTCCTGGATATAACTGATATTTTAATATTATAAAATATACCTTGGAAATATTGGTTATTGTATATATCTTGGCAAGTGTGATTGATCCATCGCTCTGACATATGGATTTCAACTCACCATGTTTAACTCTTCCCATGTCACTTACAAGTCAGCATGGAGAGATTATGCCATGTGACATAGGCAACAATTCATCTCTGGAATTGTTCTAACTTGTATTTTTCAACACAATGTGATACCAATGTATATTTTCCATATGTTTCTGAACATATTTTTTGCTTGTAAAACGTTGGTGCTCCCACTAACCTATGGTAGACACATGGTAAAAAAATTTCCAATGTATTTTCTATGATCTTGTTTCTTAAATTAATACTAAATCATATTTCAGTAACTTGCGACCTTTATTAGCATTCTGTGATGTGACCTTCCCTTTCGGGTTGTGTCGTATAGAAACCATCCATGATTGGTAGTCATGATATCCAATGCTAAATAAATTGATCATAGATATTAGCTATGATAAGTAAAATTCTAACAGATTTAGGCATAACAACTTGGTCAAATTAGTCAATCCTTATTGGTACCAATATCATACCATCCATGTATCAACTCACTTGAATTCCCACTGCAGTATTCAAAATAATAGCCCCCTTTTCACTTTCATATAAGGAATCCATTAATTAAATTTTAGATGGTCTTATCAATTTTAGCTAATTTCCATATACTTCTTAATTTTAGGAAATATTATTTACATTGAATAATAGATCACCAACCATGGTGAATATAAAAACCATCACCACGGTTTTATCCTTCCTACGTAGTATGTGTCTCTGGAACATACTTTGTTGCACATGTGCTTGTGGAACTTATTCATATGAAAACTATTTTGCGCATCTTGAGCATTGACTAAACACAAGTCAATATAGATCCCACTATCTCTAGTAGAGATGTGCACCCTTATATAAATATGTAGTCCCTTACTTGTCTACAACTTTTCTTTCTTAGGGATTTATGTAATATCCTAATCAATCGTTTAGATAAGTACCTTAAATGCACAATGTGTTTATCTTGATGCAAGTTTTATTATATCCAAACAAACTATTTTCATCCAAACACATGTCCTTATGAAATAATGTATTTCTATCATACTACGACTCATATGATATCCATTTGTCATTATAGTTGGAATATGGTTGTGGGATATCACCACTAATTTCAAATCACATCATAAAATATAGTGGAGGTTTCTGCTAGTTACAACATTGATATTACTTACATCAATGTTATGATGAATAAAATGTGTGTTTAGGAATTACCCCACGCTACATTTTTTTGATCAATATTTATTTGTAAGACTTCATCATTAATCCTCCCCATTAACATCTATGTAGTGATGTTGATAAGGTAATGTTCATTTAGGAATTTCTCCACGCTACATTATCTTGATTGATTAATGTTTGGTCAAGAGATTCTTCAGTATCCCAACCCGAAGAAACTCATATCTCCTAACCTTGCAAAGAATTCACTTTATTATTCCTTAATTGCTTAAAGGAATTTTATGAAGCATATATACCTCTAGCTTATACTTGGGATAGTTCATGCAAACTTGTTGAACTATATCCAAAAGCTTGGTGGCATACCTTTATTTCTAAAGGCTCATTTTTTCAAACAAAAGACGTTGATATTACTAAAATTATTTAGCTGTGCTAAGCCTAAATACCATACTTATTATATTCATGATCTCCATTTTTAGTATTACTTGAAAAAGAATTATCCTGTCACAACTGGTCATAAGTCATACATTTATATTCATCACTAATTGCCTATGATTCGCGTATTACTAAACTAGTGATTGAGTTTACCAAAAACAACATTCATTCCAAAAACTAAAAAAATGTCTCCATGCGTCCAAGGACACATGAGATTAATGTTTTTGGTTATACTCAATAATAGTTCAACATGAATCGTTCATTTGGAAATTAAGAAGTTGTGTACTTCTCACCACTGGCCTAGGTATCACCCTTTCATATCCACTTGGAGAATACACCTGACTTCTAGTAATGTTTATATAAAAACTTGTTTATCATATTAGAATACACATATGTTACCCGCATATTGTATTTAATACCCAAGTAATAAAAGGGAAACATTACATTGATGATTACGCCTGATGTAGAAGTGGAAACTTTATCCTTTAAATCAGGTTATTGATTTAAAACATCCATAGTATTATTTTATAATATGTAATGAAAATAACCTCTATTAATAACTCATTAATTAAAGGACTATTTGAATGTTCCATTGGCATTACATTCCTTTTGGCCTTTTTGCACTGTCTTTCAATTTATTCACCATAAGAATTAAAATTTAATTTTCTTTTATTCTTATTCACTTGGAGAACCTTACCAGGATTGGAAATGAATCGTTTACTCAATACTTGTTTGTTTTGTAACTTAAAATGAGACTTGAGTAATGTGGTGAAAATAATATTTAAAGATCATGATCAGTCTTTCAATTTACACATGCTGGTGTAAAATTATACTTATGCATATCATTGCTTTGGTTTCTCCTTGCAAACTTCTTGGAGATGAGACTTTATGTTATATCCTCTATGTCCCGGTGTAGCGACCGCAATTGACATCAGATGTTGATGAAAGAAAAATGATATAACTATCATATGATTTGTATGTTAGTCACCTAAAAGAAATTTTCACTCTTGCTTCATGAGGTAGTTTAACAGTTTTGGGGACACTAACACCTTGAGTTTCCTATATCAATGTACTATGTGCACGTGCCAGTACTATTCATGGACACTCGTGTTAGTGTGGACATTTACTTTTTCCATTATAATATCGCAGTTTTAATCTTGTGTTATAACATGCAATTTTTCTACAAAAATTAATTTTAGCAGATTAGTGCCTTTTATCTGAATTACCAGTATAGACATTTGTTGATTAATTAGTTAAATCATTCAATGTATCCCAATATATTATCGGATTCTAGGAACCCTCTATGCTAGAATCAGAATGCTATGTCGCTGGAGTATTCTAGTGGAAAGGATCCCAGAACCACCCCTCATTGTCTACACGCTATGGCTACACCACTACTTGGAGGGTTCTAGGTAGGATTTTGGCTAGCCAAGCGCTTTAACTTTTGGTTCCTCGATATGTTGAGTGATGTCCTAGCTTCTTAAAATTGAACTTTATTTACTCAAAGCTTGCCTCTAAAATTACAAAAACCTAGATATGGGTATTTCTTTGCGGCAACTATAGTTAAGTCAACCCATCATTCTTATAAGGACTCCCCAGTTGTAAGAGGCACCCTCAGCTATAGCATGATCGGCACCTCAAACAGCCAGTTTTTTCCAAACATGAATGACGGAAGGCAATTATGACTTAATATATATTTTGAGGGTTTTAATATTTTTAATGTGACGAATGAAATCATTTTCTATTTTTATAAGCATGTATTATGTGATCTCACTCACAACTGACCGTGCATGAAATAGAAATTTCATCGCTTCACATGTTCATTTTATCTTGCATGCTTTTTTATTGTTATACTATGTAATCACACTATAAATTACACTTGCAAAAAAATAATAAACCATGCAAAAATAAAATAAACACCTGATCATGATACAGTACTATTGGTTGATTCATCGAGTGAATAACAGACCAACTGAAACCCTAGGGGTAATTACCTTTTAGTTATGTGTCTTCAAAATTGAATAGTCATGTATGCTCATCCAATGCAACCAACCCCTATCTGGTATGTCTCCATCACTTGGAGTGAAGTGCGTCACACCTCTTCTCATCATTATACAACAGTACTCGTACGTAGGTGAGGGGGTCCCAAGGTATAAAATGTACAACTCTAAGAATGGGTGAACAGGCCCTTATACATATAACGACTTTGAGACGACACGTAGATCGCCTTTAAATTAATTAAACTAATTATTACAGTATGATGCAATAAATAAATAAATAAACAACCAGATATGCATTGGTCAAACACCAGCTCATGATCAATCATATACGTATAAAACTTGTGTATATTAAATAAATGCAGAATTAAAAATTAAACTTGCATTAAAATTAAACTTGAGGACATTTTAATTGAATTAAAATTTTCACTCTAATTTTTAATCCAATATTTACGTCGGTCGGTTCCAATTTATTAATTTAATTTTAAAACTAAAATCTAATTAATTAATTAGTTTAATTAATCTCCCAATTAAATTAATTACGCCGTTGAACCTTTTATACCAAAAAATAATATTTAATTAATTTATTTATCAACTATAATTAAATTAATTATTTTAATTAACTTTTGATTAATTAAAATAATCGGACCCCGCAAACCCCGAGCCAGCCTGTGCTGGTTGGGTCGGACCTGCGCAGACCCATTACGGGCTGTGTCGACCCTTTGTAGGGGCTTTCTAGACCAAGAAAGCTCACCCTCGCCTATTCATGGCTGGGCAGCCCCACCTAGTCACAATTCGGGTCAGTGCATGTTACATGCCCGCTTGGAGGACCGGGCGGCGGTCAGAGTGAGGCAGGTCCAGTACAGTTCAGCACCGCTGCTGGTCCAAGAGATCGTTGGATGGGGTTCTAGACTACTGTGATGGTTGGAGGGAGGAGGCCGAACTGAGAACGGAGGGGCTAGCGAGCTGTGTACCACTCCGTGGCAAGAGTAGAGGCAGCCCAGGGCTAGGCTAAGCCTACTAAGAGCGCCTAGCAAGATCCTACTGAAGAAACTTAGTGTAGGCTAGTTAGCTGGCGTCTGACCGGATGGAGGGTGCGGTGCGGCCACGCAGGGCACTACAGGGAGGCGGTGGGGTTCCTGCCGCTGTCGTCTGGCCACCTAGTGCAGTGCTTCAGGAAGAGGGAGCGTGCCTCATAGGGGAGTGCAGTAGGGGGTCATCTTTGTGCACAACATCCTTTTTCCCACATTGAGGTCGGGTGGCTCCGGCCTAGGTGCACTACAGGTCGACGGGGAGAAGGCCTGGTGGATTGAGGGAGGGCTGGGTGTGGAGCAAGCACGAGAGCCTGTGGGTTTTCCTGGAGGTCTATAGGGAAATTGAGGTGTGTGCCTGCTAGGACTAGTTTCATCGGTGCACAACTTCATGGAGTAGGCAGGGAGGAGGCGGTCCAGTCTGTAGCCGCCTCATGCTGAAAGGGGGGGGGGGGAATCGGCCCCCAACCTTCCTTTTTTTGCATTCTTGCGCGGCCTGCTGTGAAGGTCGTCACCCCCACATTTTATTTTAATTTTTTATTTGATTTTAGAATTTCTCTTTCAAGTCTTTCTTCTCCACTTATTTATTTATTTATTTATTTTAAATGGAGACCTGCAAATCAAGTCTCCCCTCTCTTTAATTTTATTTTTATAATGTCTATATTTAAACTACAAAATTTAAAACATTATAATAATAAAATGTTTTTATAATGTAATATCATAATAATAAAATAATTATTATAATATAACATTTATTTTTATAAAAAAATTATTATAACAATAATAATTATTAAGGTTCACCGGAAAACACTATTTTGATAACTGGATATCCACTCGGTGATAAAAAACAACCAGTTCAATTCTGATTTCAAACTTTAGGTGACAACAAATAGGTAATCCGATATCAGATTCAAACATGGTCTACGGCGTTGGGACCGTTTTGACACCCTCTGTATACCTTAATGCTAACTTTTAAATTGAATCAAAATCGACACGCACCTCTCTGATAACACATGTTGGAACCGGGCGTGCAGCGGAAGCCCCAAACAAGTTGGTTTTTTTATAAAAACCCACTGACGTTCGAAGTGAACCTATCGACGTCGAAAAAGATCAGTCCTGTCAAAGCTAAGGATCTGGAATTAATAATTTTAAGCACAAAATAAACCCTAAAAATACCTAGTTTGAATCTGAATCCGCGCACGAAGTCTGCTCATCATTGGCGATCACTGCTCGAAGAATCCAAAGTTGAATTCCTCTACATTATCCACACTCTCTTCAAAGAATACGTGGTAGCGTCGTTCATCGTAATCTGGGTGCTAGCGCGGAATTGCGATGATATCTTCAATGCTCCAAGGATCACTGCACTACTTCGCTTGCGATGCCTGAGAGGGTAATTGATCCATGCTTCTTGGATCCAGAGCATCTCTCTCTAGAGCCTGGGATAGAGGATATGAGAGAGAAAATCCATGAAGAGTGTTTGGAAAAATCCCCTCCTCTTATATTTATAGTGCTCAATTAAAATACCTGGTATCGCCTCGCTGGCCCCGAATACATAACACACTGTCAATGACATTTATGACAACTAAATTGAGTAATAAATATTATTACCATTTACTTGTAATATATTCAAATATCTTACGTGATAATAATTGAGTCATTAACTCAACTCTTCACTCCCATAAATATTAATTGAACTCTGAATAATTTAATATTCGTCAATTAATATTTTTCATGTATTTAATTAAAACTCATAAATACATTTAATAAATAAATTCAATACTCATTATTATAAAATATAATAATATGAATTTATTTATTTCTTTGGTGATCATTTATCTTTGGAAAAATCCCAGACCCCTGTGGAGGGACCCATTATGTCCAACACTCATATTCAACTGAATAGGGAAGATTCTTGAATACGCTATTGTGTGTGACCCTCTAGGACATTATCTCAAAAACATTGAATAATATTCACAGACCAAGAGTGGGATCTAGCAACCCATCATGGCCCCTGAAAAGATAAATATTGTCACAACAGTGAAAACCAACCTATGAACACGCATTGTGTAATATAATCTCTTTTTCTGTAATATCTCATAAAGCAAGACACACTCACGTGTCATCGCCCTTTTCTTGCATTATAGTTTGTTGATTTAACTGGATGGATTTACCCTTGACTTCCATGGACATGGTATTATAAATGTACTTCCATCCATATCAACATGTCCTAAGATATATTACTTCCATAACCGGGAAGCAATAAATCCTTTATTGACCATTCAACCAATGACATTCCACCAACAACGCACCCAACACAAACTATCTCGCCACGACTTCATCGCCATGTTTTTCATCTTACATCAAAGTACGTAATCAAGTGACATACATTGGTAATGATCTCAAGTCAAGAGACCATTACACATGATCGTAGATAGGAACATCCAATGACACCTAAAACATGTAGAGTTTCTATTGAAGGGTCAGTTCCAGGATCTCATACTAGAGATCACCATGTATGAACTTCATGAGAATAAGTCTCAATGCTTATGAGCCCCCAGGACCTGAGGGTCAGGCATCTACTGTGTCCAATCAGTAAGATGTATCTAGACCATAGAACATATATTTAATATTAATTTCATAGTATCTAGATGTTATCATTAAAGCCTAGGAAATTCTATAACCTTTCAGTATGATAATTAATATTTGGACATTACCATTTCAATAGTGGAATGGTAATCAAAAGCACTGAATAGTTGGTCCTAGGGAACCCACTATTTTAACACTTATTCTTCCATGCTAGAATTTACCAGCTCAAGCCAACATTCCATTCGTGATTCAATATCATCAAGCACGGCCTCTTGGACCGAAGGCCCGATGGGATCAGATCAATATCCTTCATCTCTATGGTTGCGGAGCACAGGGGTCCTCCGATGCAGTGACCACTGTCGCTCAGGCTGGTACCAGTCTCCCATCGGGATTTTCAAACTCAAAATAAATTCCTCTCACTAAGGATCCCCCCTATATAAGTGAATAAGAAGATTTAGAGGATGCTTTCCTACCTTTTAAGAGGGAATCTCTACCACAGTCGACGATTTGGTACAGGTGAACCTCAGTATTGAGGCAGACCCAAGACCCACATTGATTAGTGTCGCCATGTCCCTCGAGGAGAAGCAGCGGTACATAGACTTCCTGAAACAAAATCGCGATTTGTTTTCCTAGAGTTATGATGATATGCCAGGAATAGATTCTCAGGTAGTCGTCCACCACCTCAGTCTCCCAGAAAATAATCGTGGGTTCTAGCAGCCTCCTAGGAACATGCTCCCTTCTCACGGAGCCATGGTAGAGGTGGAATTTGATAAGATCATCAGAGCCAATTTAATTAAAAAGGTCTGTCACACCAAATGGCTAGCCAAAATTCTTCCAGTCAGGAAGAAGAACAGACAGATCAATCTCTACATCGACTTCCTGGATCTCAACCATCATTGTCCGAAGGATGACTTTCCCCTTCCTGTGAAGGAATTTTTGATCGATGCTACGGCTGGGATCCAGGCCCTCTCTTTCATGGATAGATACTCCGGGTGCAACCAGATATGAATGGCCCCTAAGGACGAGTAGTTCACAGCCTTCAGGGCACCGCAGGGAACTTTTTGTTACCAATCCATGCCCTTCGGTGTAAAGAATGTAGGTTCCACCTACAAGCGGGCTATGCATCACATATTTATGCTGATCTTTGGAATTTTGGTGGAATGATATCTGGACGATCTAGTGGTTAAATCTTTCCAGTGTCAGGACCATCTCAGAGACCTTGACAAAGTGTTCATATTCCTTCGTTCCTGTCACCTGAAGATGAACCCATTGATGTGTGCCTTCGTAGTCACCTATGGAATGTTTATCGGATTCATTGTTAGACACAGGGGAATTGAGATCAACCCAGAGAATATCAATGCCACTATCCAGATGTCTCCTCCAAGAAACATTTGGGAGATTCGAGGCTTCCAGGGCCACTTAACCTATATACGCCGATTCAACATGAACCTGGATGGAAAGTGTAAGCCCTTTTCTTGGCTCATGAAAAAAGGCACCACTTAAAAATGGGACGATGACTGTCAGATTGCTTTTGAGGAAATCAAGCAGTATCTGCTCCGACCTCCGGTCATGATGCCATACATCTCTATAAAACCACTAGTAATATATGTCACCACCCTGGAATGATCACTCTATTCCCTTCTCGCCCAGAAAAACAATGAGGGGATGGATAACATCCTTTACTACCTCAACCGCATTCTCCTCGATAAGTAGACCAAATACTCCCCCATCCAAAAGAGTTGCCTTGTGCTGGTATTTTCCGTACAGAAATTGCGACATTACATACAGCACCCTGAGGTACAGTTGGTGTCCCAGGTAGATCCACTGAAGTACATTATGAGACGCCTCATGTTGATAAAATGTCTAGCTTAGTGAGCAGTATTTCTTCAGAAATTAGACATCAGGTTTGTCCCTCATAAATCTATTAAGGGGAAAGCATTGGCAGACTACATTGCTACCCATCCAGCTCCTGCTGACCAGTTCTTGGATCTCTATTTCCCTGATGAGGAGAACCTCTCAGAAGACCAAGCCATTCCATGATGGGATATGCACTTCAATGTTGCTTCCCAAATCCCCACTGGTAGGAGCCTCAATGATCCCAGGCTCAATAGGGTAGGCTTGGGTATCATCTTTATTACCCCAGTAGAATCCATTCTTCCATTGTCATTTCTATTGTCAGAAGGTTGTGCCAACAATGTGGTAGAGTATCAGGCTCTCATCACTGGCCTCGAGCTAGCCCTCGATATTGATGTGACCCATTTACATTTGAAAGGGTATTCTAAACTAGTCATCAAGAAGATCAACAGTGAATACATCGTTAGAAATCTAGAGCTTGTACCATTTTTGGAGCACACTCTCCGCCTAATGGCCCAGTTCCCATCTCAGCTAGAAGTTACCCTTCTCCCACGATATCAAAACAGTTGAGATGGTGCCCCGGATGGCCTGGACACATCACTTGAGGAGCCCGAGTAGGATGATCTAATTATCCATGTGGAACATCAGAGAGTCATTGCTCTATTCACCCTCAATGACGACGATGGCCCGTAGGTAAGACACCATACCGCCAGAGCCACCACGTTACGACCCCTGGGTCCCCTAGATGTACTGATTGAAGTGACTCCTGATAGGAGATCCCCCTTCATTGAGTATCTCTAGAATGGTAATCTTCCAGTAGATCAGGCTGCGTGTGAGTGAATCTGATGCCGCACATTGCAGTTTACCCTCCATGACAGTCCTAGTAGTGATAAGATCCTCTACAATCGTGGTTTTGACGGTGTTCTCCTCCATTTCATCCAAGGAATCGAGATTTTTCAGGTCATGCAAGAGGATCATGCTGGTTCCTGCGGTTCCCACAAGACTGGGTTGAAGCTATCTCACTAGATCCAGAGACTGGGTGAATTTTGGCCCTCTATTATCCATGATTGGATTGAGTTCACCAAGTGATTCCATGTGTGCCAAATTCATGATGACTTTTGGCATCAGCCTCCGGAGCCTCTCAAATCCACTAGGTACTCTTGGACATTTGTGGTATGAGGACTCGATATCAAGGGATCATATCCACCTGCGACAGCTCTCTAGTGCATGTTCATTTTGACGGCTATAGATTTGTTCTCCAAGTGGGCAGAGGAAGTTCCACACAAGGTGGTCAAGGCCCATTCCATCGTTGACTTTGTGAGTTCCAACATCATATACCAATTTTTAGTCCCTCACGTCATCCTCACCGATAGCAGCACAAACTTCCAAGCAGCTGAGCTGAAGAATTTGTACGCTAAGTACAATATCCATTCTAACCATACCTTCCACTATCATGCCCATGAAATTGGACAAATAGAAGCGTTCAAAAAACAACCTCTAACATTCTGTAAAAAACGATTGGTCAGAATAAGAAGAGTTGGCCGGACAAGCTCCCCAACACCCTCTAGGCTTATCAGAAAACAACTCATAATTCACCCCCCCCAAGAAACCCCATATTCCTTGGTGTACGAAATTGTGGTTTTCCTACCCCTCGAGATTCAATTTCCATCGTTACTCACAACGGTCTATGACAAGTAGGCACTAGATAAAGTAGCTGAAATCAATCTTGCTGAATTGGAAGCACTTTATGAGAATAGGCTTCACGCCCTACACAATCTGAAAAGGCATCAAAATAAGATAGCTAGAGCCTTCAACAAGAAGGTTCACCTATTCTCTTTCTTGCAAGGTGATTTGGTGCCGACCCTCAGGACACCAATGATACATAGTAGGAAACCACCCAAGTTAGTGCCCAAATGGGAAGGACATTTCGTTGTTCACAAATTTTACCTCAATGGTGTATACTCACTAGTGACCATGGATGGTGATCGTATAAATCTTCCCACCAATGCCAAATTTCCCAAGCAATACTTTTCCTGAGAAAGTCGGTCCTGCATGATCCCAAACTATTGGGTCCGACATTACCCTAAACTGTTAGTTCTGACATGACCCTAAACTGTTGGGTCGGGCATGACCCTAAACTGTCGGGTCCGGCATGACCATAAACCATTTGTTCTAACAAGACCCTAAACTGCCCGGTCCTACATAAATTTAAACTGTAAAACATCTCATATGACAATAAACTGTATGTCATCTTGCAAGACGTTAAACTGCACCCTTAGAACTATGTACAGCTTGATTCCCATCCGCATGGGATACGTAGGAACATTCAAACATTTTCTCTTGAGTCCATCCCCCAAACTATTTTCTTTGAATATCCCCCTGGGGGTAGACCTCTTGGAGGATCCTTACACGGTGTAGTAAAGGCTTATTTGACCCCGCTCATGTCAGGATTATGATGATCACACCCTCTACTCCATCCTTGTTCTTCTTGTCTCCCATATCCTCACTGCATGACGTTAAACTCAATGGACTTTAAGAACTATGTGTGGTTTGATTCCTATCCTCATGGGATACATAAGAATTCTCGGACATTTCGTATGTTGGCCCAGCCCAAATGCTAGAATTCCACCTCAGGTTGGGACACATGGTATGGTATATGCATTTTCCCCAATTCACGTCGTGCTCATCTAGATCACGTTATACGTCCCACTCCCCAAAGATGTCCATCACTTTCACCACCCTACTTAATGTTAAAATTCATGGGCACAGTTATGCTTCACCCACTTATTTTATTGGGACTCCATCACCTTTCACATTCAAAAGGACCCTCCGACTGGCATGGATGCTCGGCCTAAGGGCTCTCCTACCACTTCAGGCCAACTCCCTCGAGGATTTTGAGAAAAAAATTGATACATTTCCCGCGTTGTGAATATGGTTAGCGGTCGATGCTCATTTGTGTTCCCATTTCAGTTCACACTATAAGGATGATGTGTTTCGAACATGGTCAGTGGCTATCCTTTTTCATTATCACCACCCCCAAAGATCCCAAACATTGAGTGTGGTGGTTCATCCTTCCTGCTATATCTTGAAGTTGTGATTCCCTTCGGGTGATTTCATCTATCAGACTGTTATATGATAGGGAAATACAAATCTGACTCCTTGTTTCCCACACCAAGCACTACTTAAGTGGGATTAGGAGCTGTGATGAGGCGGTAACCGCACAAGAGGTCATATGGGTATAGTTGGCTGGGATGCCCAATCTCAGGTCTTTCGACCCCTTCAGGCCCCTGGTCCAAGTTCTCATTTAGGATTGTGTGGTGTGGTACGAACTCATGTACTCATTCACATCGTCCTATTTCGCCACGCCACACATATCACATTGAGATATCCCTTCATTAATTTATCATTTGTTCTGTGAGAACAGGCCCTTCCATGCTCGACATGACCCATCCTTTGGGTTTCCATAACCCTTTATATCCGGAAGGGCCCCCAAATGGCATGGATTCTTGGCCCAAGGGAACTCCAACCATTACGAACTAACACCCTCGAGGATTGTGAGGGACAAGTTGATACAAGTCCCGTGTTGCAAATAAAGTCAATGGTTGATGCTCAATTGTTGTCCCCGACCTCTAGTCATGAATGTATGGATGTTATGTTGCGAATATGGTTAACAGTTGTCCTCTTCCATCACTTTTGCTTTTAAATTATGTGTCTATGGTCCGAGTTCTGTGACCCTAAACTAAGATCACCTCTGTCCTCACTCCAAGACGTTAAACTGCAAACTGGCTGGGACTTCCCGTCTGAGGCCCAGCCTCAGGCCCCTTGGATATTTTGAGCCCCTGGCCCAAGTTATCAATTAGGTCTATATGGAGTGGTGTGGGATTATGTCCTCATTCACATAGGGTTACTCGCTGTGTTGTACACATCCCCGGACAGGACACCTTAACTCTAACTTCGTCCTTACTGTAAGACTTTAAACTGCAATCAGGACCAGACTTTCCGTCTGAGGCCCAGCCTTAGGCCCCTTGGCCTTCTTGGCCCTCTGGCCCAAGTTCTCACTGTGGGATGTACGCTGCGGTGTGGGATTATGTCCTCATTCATGTCGGGTTACTCACCATGCCGTACACACCCATCGTTGGGGTATCCTACCCCTATCCGCATATCTTCTATAAATACGTGTCTCTTGATTCCCATCCTTATGGGATACATAGGACTGCCTGAACGGCTAGTCCTTGGGTATAGCCTCATCTTGGCCCATTGTCCTGCATTTCCCTAGGGAAAGGGGTATATGGCGTGGTATGGTTTTATGCCCTCATTCACGTCGGGTTTGTAACAACCACAACATGTGCATCTTTCTCCTAATAGTTCTTTATCCCCTTGTTATATACTCATCCTTTGAAATTTTCCACTTTCAAGTTGAGCCCCTCCACCCTCTACGGTGATTCTCTAATTGTCCCATGAGTACTCTGGTCTAGAACCTGGAGTGTCCTATTCAACCTGGACATGTTTTCACCCATTTTTCAGGCTTCGTGTTCCCCTTCTTTGGGGCTTCCATTATCATTCACATATGAAGGGACCCCAAAATGGCATGGATTCCAGGAACAAGGGATCTCCAACCATTACGGTCCAATGTCCTCGAGGGTTTTAGACAACAATTTGATACAAGTCCCATGCTGCAAATATGGTCAGCGGTCGACGCTCATTTTTTTGACCCCATTTTAGGCTAACGTGATATGAATGTTGTGTTTCAAACATTGTCAACTGTTATCCTCCACCATCACGCCATCCCCTTTAAGCCCAAAATATTGGTCACATGATTCACATAATTTTCCACCTCATCATGTCTATGTGGAATTTTGACACTCCTGGCACTATCCCTCAGTGCACATTTGCACGTTAGGAGGAAGAAAGACATGGTAAATGCATCATTTAGGGTTCTTCACTGACTTCACTTTGGTTTTTGTTCTAGGTATTTAAAAATAATACGTACAAATAGATTCTTGTTCCCATGTGATACACTGGAACTCCTAGACATATTGTATTTTTGTCCAGCTCAAGTTCCACTAATTTATCTCTTCTGTTCTTCCTTCAGAGCTTTAACTTTTATGGGGCTGCATGGTTTGGTATGGGATTGTGGCCTCATTCACGATGGGTTTCCATTAGTCACACCATGTACACCCATTTATAGGAGTTAACCCCCTTACTTCCTATCTCACATGACATTAAACTGTATGTTGTCTCGCACGACATTAAAAGGAACCTTCAAGAACTATGTATAACATGATTCCCATTACCATGGGATACGTAGGAACACCCAGACATCTCGTCTTTGGGTCTAGATCAATTGAGAGATAGACTCTCCTATCCTATATCCTATAGCCTATTCTGGCCCCTCAGCCTGAGGTTACACTCACGGAATCGCGCGCGGTGTGATGTGGACCTCGTCCTCATTCACGTCGGGTATGCTTTACCGAACCGTGCACATTCTCCCCTTGAACCTCATCTCTCTTATATACATCTAGGACATATGAAGTTAAACTATTCCACCTGGTCCCATCACATGACCCAAAACTGTGCCATTACCGTCCTGGCCGCACGATGACAAACGACACTGCACCGTGATATCCTCACTCGAGGGGGATCATGTTTGTTAACGGTCGCATGTCATACCATTTGTCAATGCCTAAATAAGGCTTTATTCTTGTGGAGATGCTTTTACTTTCTATCCTAGGCCTATCTCTCAATAAACCATTTATCCTAAAGGACAAACCAGATATATCAAATAGTGCTTCTTTTGGTGTAAGGGCCAGACCCTCACAACCTTATTATCCTTAGCACCGGTATCCTACCGCGCCATCCTTAAACTATAGGTGGATTCATCCTTATCCTTATGGGGTGTGTAGGATTATACATGCAACTTGTCTCAGGCTCAGCCTAACTTTTGTTTTCTGTCCTTCCACTTGAAACCTCCCCCAAGATGCGCACGGTGATCCAGAATAGGTCCTCATTCATGTCAGGTCTTGTAATTACATCACCACGTGTCTCTCATTTCCTCCCATTCGTGGTCCAAGATCTATGACCATAAACTAAGACCACTACATGTCCTTTCCTCAAGACGTTAAATTTCACAACATCTACCAGAACTAAGTTTTGATTGATTCCCATCCTCATGGATACGTAAGAATTTCTAGGCATTTTTGCCTCCAGGTCCAGCCATAGGAATCTACAAATCTGGTCCCTTATTTTTCAGTCTCTTGGCTCGAACACATTTGAGAACATGTGGGGTGGAGAGTACCACTTAGGTTCTTGTTCACGTCAGTTTTTTCAATGGCTTCACCATGTTATTCCCATATCTTTTCACAGTTTGGTCCGAGTTCTATGACCCAAAACTAAGATCTCCCTATGGGAACTTCACGTCACATTTGGCTATTTCGCCACCCTGCACACAGTCCATTAAATCAAACCCACTTAATGGCCTAACCTAGGATCTTAAGGTGAAAGCGTGTGACCCTAGGACACTTGTCCTTGGGAAGGGACTCGACTTCCTCTATCTGATACATCTTATAGTCGTATTTATATGTTTTACGACAAAGAGCCTGAAGTATGGAACTTTCAAGGGGACATTCCCCTCGTTCCATGTCCAAGCTTCATGAGCCCTTAACATGGATCGTAATCCTATTCCATGTCTGAAGGGACCCCCTTTACGGCCTGTTCTCATGCCACACTGGATTACCTACCATCTTCGGACAATGTCCCTGAAGATCTCAGATAGATTTTGCGACTGGTCCTGTGTTTCGAACATGCTCAACAGTCGACCCTCATTTGTTTGTTCTAATTTTAGGCTAACACGATATGTATACTGTGTTTCAAACATGGTCAACAACTATTCCCTATCGTCACTCCACTATCATTGTGGTTCAGATCTCGAGCATCAGGATTTATATATTTCCACTTCCTTATGTTCAAGTGGAATTCCAACATACTCACCTTTACTCTTCTACGCATCTTTGTGCATTATATAGGTGGGTCATCATCAGTGGGATGTCATTCACCTAGTGTCCCAACGTACCTAACATGTATGTTCTAGGAAAGTCCCATCACTACTTCTTGTTTCCCACATCGAGCACGACTCACGTGGGCTTAGTAGTTCTGGTAGGACGTGTACTGGCGCAGCCATGCCACACGTGCCTTTCATCATCCCACATGACTTTAAAATGCACTCTCAGAACTATGTATTTCTTGATTCCTATCATCATGGGGTACATAGGAATGCCTTACTACTTTAAATTGGGCCCATCCTAATATTCACTTTTGGTCCCTTGACCTGAAGAGCTTCCTTCTGGGATACGTGGTGTGATCCGGACTCCAAGTCCTCATTCACGTCGGGTTTATAGCTACCGCACCACATAATCCCTTCCTGTTATCTTTTCTTTCACTCCACATCCTATCGTATGATGTTAAACTGCACGAGATTATATGTCCTCAATGTATGAAACTAATGTGTGGTTCTACCTTGAACAAGTTCAGGATGCCCTATGTTAATCATGGGATGCGTCAGTTTGCTCTGATGAGAGGATTCTCCCTACCAGTGTTGGTCTCTGACCACAATTTGCACCAATAACCACATTTGGCTTGATTATCATCTTTACGGGATACGTAGAGATGCCCAGAAATTTCTCCTTAGGCCCAGCCCCAGGGTCATTAACCCTATTGGCCCCTTGGCCCTAATCACGGTCCAGTCCCTATGACCTTAAACTAGGATCCTACAATCCATGTACCATGACTTTAAACTGTTAAGCTTTGTCTAGGATGTATGACCATTAAAATATGTGAACCTTCCTCATTGTATGACGTAAAACTACATGTCATTATAGGTCCATACCAGAGAGGCCTTATTCAGAAGTAGGAATGATCCCTAATCAGACTGATACGCCCACCTAATGTGTTTCCACCATGGTGGTATAATTTCAAGAGTGTTGGACTCCATTCGAACAACCCATCACTCCAATATCCAGGCTTTGTTCACCCTTTATTCGGATCCTTTTCCTCTTTCACATCTAGAGGAACCCCCTAACAATGTGGATTCACAGCCTATGGCTCACCTACTATCCTGGACCAACGTTCTAGAAGACTAATGGGATGCATTTTGTGTAAGGCCCCGTGTTTCAAACATGATCAATGGTCGGACCTCATTTTTTATCTCTATTTTATTCTAATTCAATAAGGATACTATGTCTCAAACACAATAAAAATTTATCATTAATTGTCATGCCACCCCCATAGTGTTCTGAATCATGGGTATCTTGATTCACACCTTCTATTCCCCTCTATTATGATTGATTCTAAAGCCCCTGGTGTTACCCCGCTCATGCACCAAATCACGGTGGGAGAAGAAGGTCGGATATCCAGAGATCCATGTTCTCCAGCTGTGACCCCTCTCCGTTTTAGGATTCTCCCAAATTGTGATCGATGTCCCATTTTGATCCCCTCACACATTTCGTTGTTTAGAACTCTCGTACAAGAGCTCTTATTAACTCTCATTTCCCACACTGATCATGGCTCACGGGGGATTAGAGATTTATTCTACTATCTCCTAAATTTGTTCGAGGTATAATGTAACTGAAGGCATGTGTTTTCCTTAGACGTTTCCTCAAAACGCAGTCTGCCTCACCCTCCTCATCCTCATTGGACCCCATTCTTATGGGAGGAATTTGTTGACACCAGAAAATGCATCCCCAAATTTTTTTCAAATTCTCTCATAAATGATCCAAGAGCATATCCAGTTTAATAATATTCTATTTGATAGGTCATAGGGCCCAAACGGAGTTATGGATTAGGAGTTATAGACATTTGAAGTTGGGCTAGAAAACTGGTTCGCAAAGCCCATTTGCAGAGCTCTCTCCACGATCACGGAGCAAGGGAACTTGGCCAGAGCCCCTTGGGCCTCACACCGACACAAAGCTCCTCCTTCGCGAAGCCGCTGCGAAGAAAGAATGAGGGATGCTCTGTGAACCCTTTGAAATTCGTGAACCCACCGCGAAGCAAGGAGGCGGGATGCTCTGCGAACCCCTTTGACATTCGTGAACCTTCCATGAAGCAAGGAGGTAAGAATGCTCTGCGAACCCCTTTTATGTTCGTGATCCACCACGGAGAAAGAAGGTGGGATCCTCCAAAAACCCCTTTGACGTTTGTGAACCCTCCGTAGAGAAAACTCTGCCTTCGTGATGGGCGAGCTCTGCTTCACGACACCTCTTTCCTATAAATACAAGGATCCCCTCGATCCCAAAGGATGGATCATCCGACCTTTCACCTTCTGAGCTCTCAAATCATGAAACACTTCCTACTCTGTGAACCATGAGCTCCTCAAGGTACTCTTTCTTTGTGAAGTTTCTCCCCCTTTTCTTTAATTGAACCCCACTTCCAGGAGGGATGCCTTTCGCGAATCCCACAGACCTTCGCGATGGAAGGAGATCCCCACGGGGACTCGGGTCATATCGTGAAGTGTTTATGATTCACGAAACACCCTCCACACACACGTGAACCATATGTTATGGCATGGTCATTGTGCTTTGAGGAGAACACTGCTTCATAACACCTTACCTCATGAGGCACCCTTCCTTCGTGAGGCATTGCATCACGAATGCCTTTCCACTTCTCGAATCTCCTCCCATATGCACTGATTCCCTATGCCTAGCCCCGAAAACTTCACTTCGCGGAGCACATCCCTTCACGAAGCCCCTCCACTTCATGGAGAACCAAAGATTCACAAGGCTTCCTATGAAACCCTTTGCTCTGCAAATCCTTTTTCTGTTAGGCCCTTCAGGTTTGCATGAAGTAAATTCAATGTCCCATAGATGATACTGCCCATTTCATTGCTTCACCTCAAGCTTCTTCACATAGGCATGCTAACGAGTATTACTTCATTGCATATCCATGCTAAGGTGGACCCCCTAATGAATCTCTCCATAAAACCCCCTCACCATGGCATTGCTGATGCATTCCTTCCCCCAAGGGCAAGCAGGTATCAGTTATGTAAGTCCTAGGGGTGTGGAGCACACCCACCTCGTCCGAGCTATAGGGCATTAAACTACCAAACTCCATCGTCCTCAACACATGATGTTAAACTGTGACCTCACCCCATTCTTTCCACATGGGGCGCCCCATCTCAGACATTATCTACACCTACCAGTCTCCATGGGAGTGAGAAAATTCCTCACATAGAATGAAATCCTCTTTATCGGAGCGGTTCCCATCCGCGGGGAAAGCACAACCACCCTGGTCTAATCCCCAAGCCATTCCTATAGGAGGCAGAAACCATGCTCCTCCTCTCTTCCTGGGTGCCAAATCCCTCTCCCGTTGGGATTTTTCATCACATGGGCCTCCACCCTAGAGTATGTCCTAGTCTCTATCTCTTTGGGTTGCTAACCATGTGTAAGCCCCTATTTCCTCTACGGTTCGTAGACCACGCGTAAGCCCCTATTTCCTTTTGGGCCACTAAATACGTGTATGCCCAACTCCACTTCCAATGAACGCACCTTTCGCAATGTGATCGTCATGTCTTTGTTGTCTCTTGTTTCTCACACCTACCCTGACTCACGTGGGCTTAGAGCTAGCATCGACCATGACATCCTTCCGGGCAGCCTAGTGTGTAATCCCCAACCCCTCATGAACTACGTGGTCTTTGATCCTTGCCAAGTCAAGGTATGTAGGAAGTCTCCCTAAGGTTCAAGCCAAACAATGATTGGTTCTGAACCCATTCACGACGGTTCCCACACCATCCGTGAACTACGCGGTCTTTGATCCTTTCCAAGGTAGGGTACGTAGGAAGCATCCCTAAGGTTCAAGCCCAACAACCATTGGTTCCAACCCCCTTCACATCGGTTCCCACACCATCCATGAACTACATGGCCTTTGATCCTTGCCAAGGATAGGTACGTAGGAAGCCGCCCTAAGGTTCAAGACCACGATCCATTGGTCCTGACCATCCTCACATCGGTTCACCAAAAACCCCTTCTGAACTACGTGGTATTTGATCCTTTCCAAGGCAAGGTATGTAGGACACCTCCCTGAGGTTCAATCCCAACAACCATTGGACCTCAGGTCCTCCTTCACATCGGTTCACCAACCCCCATCCCATAAGAAATACATGGGTTTGATCCTTGTCTCCTAGATAAGGTACGTAGAAATCCTCCCTGAGGTTCGACCCCATCCAATGGTTAGTCGTTGCAACCCCATCCAGCGATAAGCCATTGCGACCCCATCCAGTGGTAAGATGTTGTGATCCCATCCAGCGATAAGCCATTGTGATCCACCATCTAGCAGTAAGCCATTGAAATCCCCAATCGAAAGTAAGTCATCGTCACACCAAACTACGTGGACTTTGATTTCCTACCACAAGGATATATAGGAAGTCTCTTCGAGACTCAAGCCCAACATAACCGTCGTCCTCGGGTCGACTCCATCTCATTCTCCACCGACTTCATTAAACCCTCCATCATCCATCTTGATTCTTAACTGAGCTGCCACATCCCATTGGGATCATGCCACATCATTCCCCATACCCCTTAACAAAAACTACGTGGTTAACCACACACTGGCCCCAACATTAGTGTTCCCTCTAAGGGTTTCACTCATATGATCTACTCTAGTCAGTGTTCTGATCAGTCTGATCCATTTCCCTAGATGATAAACTTGCGGCAGGCCCCATGTTAAACAATGGAATCTGAGGACAACCTTAGATACATCCCTATGGAAAAATATTCCCCACATTCAATGTGGGATACCTCAGGATTCACGCCCTTAAGAAGCCTTATAATAAGGGGAAGAAACCCAGATGTGCCAGTGTCCCAGCATCCAGACATGCCAGTAATGTCCAACATGACTACTCCCCTGACCGAAGGGTGCTGCCCTAACCGGACCATTCGGAATGTCCTGACAGAAGCAGTTTAATTAACTGGTGTCCTTGAAGATATTTCACTAGGAAGAGTTCTATGAACAATGTTCTGAATCAATAAGGATGACCCGGACTAGGTGATGAGTTCAGAGGAGGAATCCCCGGAAGGAAGAAATGACATCCCATCATCCTATTTCGATTAAGGAGAAAACGTCCCTGAACAAGGAACGAATTCCACCCACCTTTGGAAAGCAGGAATGTGGGGAAACAATAGCGTCGCCTCCCTCCAACAAGAAAGACGTGCATGCCCCAGTGAAAGAATCATAAATAGTGTTTACATAAAAGAAACTATAGGAATGTGAGAAATTACATAAAGAGATGACAAGAAGACATGTAGGCCACCAATTTCATTTAATAATACCAAATTAAAAAGAAAACCAATCACATACATCAGTTTTATCTATGTTCATGATCACCTAAGCACATATAACAAATATACAATTACATTCCGTTTTAGAATTCACTTACATTCATTCTTTAATTATATAATACAATGTTTTATTAGCTTTCACTGAGTGGGGGTGAATCAATGGTAAATTTTTTTATGAATTATTTTACTTTTGAATTCATCCAATTGAACATGTTATGGTTCTTTATTCAGTGTATGATATCTCTCAATCTCACCTCATGTGCAGTAGTAATAATAGAGAGATCATGACATAATATTTAAATGGTTCTATACAGAGACCTAATCCTCAGCATGTAAATTATACCCCCCACCTTAACATGTATTCTCCATTATAATCATGTTATAAATTAAAATGGCTTTGGTAGAAACTAGTTATACCCCCAATAATCGATCCTATAGTTGATTCTAGTTACAACCCGCATCAATTCAACTCTTCTTCCACAGTTGGTTATATACCCAATGATTTTCTATTTCTCTTAGATCCAACTAAGTGACATATGCTTCCATATCTAAATGGAATACTTCCTCTACTCCCAGATCTAACAAAGAGTAAGTTACCATTTTTCATGGCTAATCCACTTCATGATTATATGTTTATCATCCTTTGTGAGATCATTGAATCACACTTTTTCATGTACCTATTCAAGTACATTTTCTACTTTTTGGACATTATCCAATATCTATGATCACTTGTATCTGATTAGTTGCCTCAATAAAACTATAATTGGGAAATTCTTCTCTATGATTTAATCCCTAACCTCAATTATATGTGGGTATGTGGTGCACAAAATTTTTCTAATATTATTTTATGCATGATTAGAAATTTCACAATCTAATTTCACTTTCTTCTTGACTTCTCAATACTCATAATGTGTGATTCAATACATGGTATTCTCATTCAAAACCATATAATGCATAAGGAATATTGTTCTTAATATTTTAGGTTCCTTTTGATTTTATTATAAATTGTTCATGCTTTCACATGTGCATGTGTTCATTAACTTTGTTGTTTTACATTCTTCATTTGTTTATTTGTGCGCAGACATTATCTGTAAAGGTTCACTACCTCATGGTTCATCAAGTGATTAGGAAACCATGCATGAATGAGTATAATTGTATTCATGAATGCACTATCCATGTTCAACATTAAATAAGTGAGTACATGGAATCTTAGTCTCTATGTGTAAGGGTATTGTAATCACCCTACTAACATGGCGTATTAGTATCACACAAACCAGGGGTTTTCTCCTTTGAGAAAAAAGTGATGGGGACTCTCTCTCATGATGTGACAAATAGTTTTTGAAAACCCAAAGGCCATTTTTTTAACATGTACTTTATGAAAAATTTGAGTTTTTAGACACAATTCTAAAGACTCACTAAATATCTACTCCTCCTTCATACAAGCAATTTCTTTAAAGAACGCTTCCCTTCAGAAAACAGAAGTCCACAACGGATCTATTTTTTGATATCTCTCTCAATGACGAAATACCGAAAATATCATTGGGTTCATACTTTGGTATTTATACTAAAAGCACCACTTCCTTTCACTGACTCTCTTCTGATTTTTATACCACATCAATTAACCTTGATACAAGTCGTATCGTGTCTTTTATAAGCACCATAAAACCGTGTTCCTTCTCAAATAACATACACTAAAATCAATGGAATTCTTTATAACATGATTTTTTGATACATTACCAAACTTCATACTAGTTCTCCACCATTATTAGAATAATTATCTCACCCATTATTATCGGCTACTCGAACTACCTCCCGCAACTATATTTTCCTTTAGTAGTAATGTGTCCATCAAAATTAGCATGCATTAAAGATAAAGATTCATTCATGAGATTGAGATGACTCATTACCTATATTTTATAATATGGTATCGATCACCTAAGATGGTCGGACATCAGGTGTTTCATGTGGAGTTGAACCAGTGTCATGAGGAAATCCATAAGTGTGGTGGAGGTTGAAGACGTCACCTGCCATGATTGAATGGTCTATAGTGATCTAATTGAGAAGAAGAGTTTCCTTATATGTGTTTTTTTATATAGATAAATAGTGTTTCATGCAGAATCATCCCACATCATTATTATCCTTTTTATGGTTTGTGCTTTATACGCCTAGGCATTTAGATACGACAACCTTCCATGGAAGTAGGGGGGTCAGGACCCACATACAACTTTACCCATGCCACTATGCAATCATGTTTCCCTGTATGGTATCTCCCATACCTCCATGAACACCATATGAACATTATTTCATGTTTTATGTGCCTACCCACTCCCCTATTCCACCATGTAGTCTCTTTGGGTCGGATCTCCCATGGGTTTGACCATTGGGTCCCTCATGTGTTGTTGATGGGCTACCCATTATGGGATTGAAATCATTGGCCTGTATTTTTACTAAGGGCTCGTTCATGAAGTTAATAAGATACTAATTGTGGAATAAAATTCCAATCCCACCTCAATTATTCCTCATGAAATATATATTTTATGGATGTGTTATTTAATTATTATATAAAAAAATATTCATGGAAAATTTAATTTCTTTTTGCATGGCCTACTTCTTCCAAACACTATTGTAAATAATGTGTCACTATTGAAACAAGACCATGATCATTAAGATCAATCCAAAAATCCTCAAACTTTACATGGTTAATTTGTAAATAATTATAAACATATTATAAATTGGTTCCATAACAATTCTCCAAAACGACCACTTCTCACAATAAACTCATTAAATACATTTTGACATATCAATGACAATAAATGCAACATTGGGTCCAAAAACCTCCTCATTTTGTATCTTTTTTCAATATTTCTTAATATTTTTAAAATTAAATATGTGTGCTCAAAATTTCTCCACCTTTTCTGGAAATCAAATGAAAATGATAAGTTGGGGGAGTCTTCTTATCTCATGAATTTTCCCAAAACATGTTAACATCTCTTATATTATTGTTTCTTGAAAACTTTTGAGGGAGGTAAGATACCGTATGGATCACTTAGCCAATAAAAATTAGTTATTCAACTCTAATTCTATGTAAGAAAAACCGGTGTATAAAAAAAAGATATGTAAATAAGTTTTTTATGTTTTATATAAACTACCATGCATGTGAAATAATGCTAAAAAAATTTTATTTCACATTTTTAAGTATAGAGGTAATCATATGTATAAATAGAATGATAAATCATGAATAAAAATCAATAAACACATTGTAAATTTCATGTTAGAAGGTTATGTATCCCCTTTTGACTCATATTTTCCTAAACCAAGAACAAAACCTTAATTTCTATGATTATAAAACTAAGAATGTGTGATAAAGTGTGAATAGAAACATCATCTTCCAAATTTATAAAACTATTCATTAGTTTAATACTCACTATATTGTGATTATTTAATAGATTCATCTCATCAATGCTCCCCATAAATGGATTCATCAACCTATTTAAATTCCAATCATTTTAAAACAAAAGAATATAAAATAATAGGGAATAATGAGGGAACTTTTTGTTTATCAAGAGTAACATTCAGGTTTAGAACTACCTCTTAACTTAGGCGATTATTTTATCCTAATATTAGTCAACTACTTATCAAGTTTTTTTGGAATAGGTTTTTTCATCTCATTTTTTGTATCAACATGAGTTTCTTTATTTTTGGTATGTTTTTCATCTTCCTCCAAATTCTTAGTCAATTTCAATTTATTTTGACAAATAATGAGGCATTCATTATTGAAAATATTTTTCTTCCCATGATATTAAACTGAAATGCCAATATTTTTCTATTTAAGACTCTTATCTTTATCATTATTGTAAATATATCCTAGTAGTCTTGTCATGCATTTACTAATTTTCTGAACCTTCTGCTTACATCTTCCACAAGAATCTTTAAAGATTTCATATTTGATTTTCCTCCTCATCTCGGATGAATTTTATGTCAAAATATTATTTCTTTGAGAACATGATCTCGTATATTAACAATGAATATCCATTTATTCATGTTTTTGTCTTATTAATGACATGTTATACTATAAAGAGTATACTTTATGTCCATAACTTTCACAACAGTATAAAACACTCCGAACTTATATCTTTTTCCATGATATGAATTTTGGTCTAGACAGTTAATTTTTTGTACATCTTTAAACCTATCCTTATTTTTCCTAGGGGCAGTGATCTTATTGAAATATTTATTTCTCCCTTTTCATGTAGGATATGATATCTTATTTATTTATTGGTGAGTATTTTGTTTAATAATATTATTGTTTTGTTCAAATCCCAAGGATGAATTTTCACCTTTCATTTTTTGTGGGTTTCCCCTATCTGGTGCACTTCTTCTATTTTCTTTAGATTTACTCACCCTAAATGTAGGAATTATTTTATAATAGTGAATTTTCATGTTGTTCAAAAATAACAATTCCTTATGACCAAATTTCCATCAATACTAACAATAGACAACGACCTTTCTTATATTCTTTTGTGGTGTAGTCTTTTTAGATTTCACACATTGTGAACCTTGATGATTTTGAGTGGAACCACCACTCTTTGGGACACTTATTGGGGGTAAATATTTCATAATAATTCTCACATACACCATTGATGTGTTTGGTTTATCATCATTTTTTACCATCCATAGTTTCCCAATATTTAGACTAAAACCTGTATCAGTGATTAAAATTAAATTTTTACATGTGATAGTTTCTAGGTTATGGGATACCTTCATCTTATAAAATGATTCATATTGATTGGAGTATGATCTCAAAATCCTTTTGGAGTTATGATCCTCAATGAAAACATGAGTGGAAATATCTCTTATTCAAATAATTTGGTGACACTATGAGGGGGTGAATTGGTGGTACACTATTTTATGAATTCTTTGACTTTTTAATTAATCCTATTGAGCTTTTTAATGTTCCTTATAAACACTATGATATCAATCAATCTCATATTGTGTGATGTATTTATAATATATAGAGAATCACACATTATTTATATGGTATGATACAAATACCTAAACCTTTTCATGTTAGTTATACATGGATTCTCCACTATAATATTATGATCAATTATAATAGTTTAGGAGGAAAAAACTCATAAACCTTAGTAATAAATCCTCTAATTAATTCTTGTTATACTGCCAGAAATCCAACTCTTCTTCCATAATGGGTTATACCCCCAAACCTTCTTCTCCGTCTCCTAGCTCCAACTGAGAGACTGCATGCTTCCAAATATGATTAAAATACTTCCTTTACTCTTGGATCCAACAAAAAGGATTATACCTTTATTCATTGAAGATACACTTAAATATGATCGATTGATCTTTCTCAATGATCTTGTTTAATCACACATTCGTAGGTACCTATTCAAGTACCTTTTCTACTTTATGATCTTACTCAAATATCTTTGATCATCTGTATCTAATTATTTGCATCAATAAAACTATGTTCGAGTGATTATTCCTTCTAATTAAAGACCCAAATTCAATTATATGTGTGAAAATTGCATACTCAATTACTCCAATATTATTTTATGCAATATAAGAACTTTTAAACCTCAAATCACTTTATTCTTGACTTATCAATCTGAACGCATGTGTGATATAATTCACGGTCTTCTCATTAAAAAACATTGAACACATAATGAATATTATTCTTAATATTTTATGTGCCATTTTATTTTATTCTCATTTTTCTATGCTTTCACATGTACAAGTGTGCATGCACTTCCTTGTTTCACTTTCTTCTTTGATAATTTTCAGGCACACTCTATCTGTTTTGGTTCACTACAGTCTAGTTAATCAAGTTATTATGTATGGGAATACTCATATGCATACATGTATTGTTCATAGTCTTATTTGAATATGTTAGTACATGGTATCTCAGTCTCTATGAAAAAGGGTATTGCGCTCACCCTACCAATTTTGCATATGAGTATTAGAAAAATTAAAAGGGTTTTCTGTTTCATGAAAGAAAGTGTGTGTGATACTCTATCATGGTGTCAAATATAGTTCACACAAACCTGAAGGGATTCTCATAAAAATTTATTCACAAAGATCTGTAGTTTTTTTGAAATAAGTTGAAAGACCCATGGGATATCCTCTTCTATATCGCTTATGAAAATGCTTCATGGAACTTCATCCTTCACAAAACAGAATATTTCATTGGCCCTATTTTCAAGATCTCCGTCAGGGATGAAGGGAATAAAATATCCCTTCATTCATTCATTGATATTTCTAAGAAAAACACCTCTTCCTTTCACTAAATATCTTCTGATTTTATACCACATCAAGACACTAAGATGTAATCCATATCATGGATTTTGTAAACACTCATAAACCTTGGTGTTTCTCAAATAACATATATCGAAAACATGTTGTATTTTTTATGAAAGTTCATGATGAATTCCTCACAATAATTATCATTCTCTTCCCTTATTAGAATCATAAACTCACCCAAGATTATAGACTACACAAACTGCCTCTTACATGTCAGTTTTCATTCATAAGTAGAACATTATTTGGAATTAGTATGCATGAATGATGAAGTTTCATGCATGAGATATAGACAACTCGTTCACTATATTTTTTAGATTGTATAAATCACCCAATATGACCATAAATTCGGTGTAGAATATGGTGTCGAACCAAAGTCATCAGGTAAGCTTTCGGTGGAGTAGAGTTTGAATACATGGGCTACATCGATCAGATGGTCCACATTGACCTGATCAAGTAGCCATAGTTCTTTCCATATATTTTTAATATGGAGGAACAATGTATTGTACATCATTTTCCAACTTTATACCTTTAGTTGTTCTTGGATATTCTTTATAAGTATGGGTGTTCTAATACCATAACACATCATGGAAGTGGGGGATTTCTAGCCACATAAACCATCACACATTCCACCACACAACAATTATTCCTCAAATGGTGGATCCTACACCCCCATGAATGACATATGCATGGTCCTGTGGGTGCTATGATCATAGACACACTCCTTTTTCCCCTTAAGTCTCCATGGACAAGCTCTCCCATGTGTTTGACCCTCAGGTCCCTCATCAATGGTCGATGGGCTACACCTTGTAGGCTTGTAATGGATGAACCATATTTTTACTAAGGGATCATTCATGTATATAATTATATACTAAGTATGGAATACAATTCCAATCCCACCTAAAGTATTCCTCATGTATTATATATGGTTGTGTGTGTGTGTTTGTTGTATATCCATCTTCTTTAATTATTAAACAAACAAATCTTCATGAAAAATGTAATTTCATTTTTTTAAGGCTTTATTCTTCTTCCAAACACTATTATAAACATTTTATCACTTTTGACACAAGTATTTGAAATTTAAGATAAGTAAGAAAATCGTCACAATTGACATGGTTAATTGTTCAAGCATAAAATCTAATTCTATAAAGTGAATCCATAACAATTATCCAAGCATGATCACTTCTCACCATCAACTCACCAAACACATATTGACATATCAATGACAATTAATGCAACACTAGGACCAAAATTAATTTAGATAAAACCCCTTGAATTAATCCAATTAATTATCTAACTAATTAATTATTTTAATTTATCTTAATTCCATTCTCACCATCTTCGGAATTCTCATGATACATAATTTTAATAAAATTAATTTAATTTTTTTTTAAATTAATAGAGTGTAGATTTGTACTTGGAGACAACATCATGTACATATCCAAACAACTTGGCATGGTATTTATATTATGTATTCAAATGGTATACATCATACGTTTCATGTCCTATAATTAGAAGGCATGAATTTTTAATAAATAATGTATGGTTATTTATAAATTATAAATCAAGTGATTTTATTAATGCATGTGGATTACACTACAAGTAAAGACCATACACAGATATCCATTAAGAAATTAATATAAAATTTAATTCAATATATAATTAACAATATTATCACATAGTATATACTATCATAAAATGACACATAGAACACAAGAAAATATGTTTAATTATATGATTAATTATTTATCTGTACTTTTAATTAATTATATGTGGTTTAATGGGTTACATGGCATGTATTTGGGATATATGTTATGAAACTTCGTCTTCCCATGTGTGTACCATAGAACTAGAGACTAGGAATTTTTTTATAACTATTGATTTTTACAAGGTATGTGATGTGTACGCCAGTTACATACCATGTTTCATCAATGTTTTAAGGTTTTTAGTCCTCATATCATGTAATAAATGCACAACATGGTATGGACCCAATGTTTTCACCTTGAAAATAGATATACTATACAACATGTAGTTTAAAAAACTTTATGATATCCAATCATAATCAACATGTTGTGTGAAATTAATGAATAAAACATGTATTTAATGAATGGAGCCACAAATTCATTTGAGAGTAATCATGGTGCATTGAACATGGGTACACAACATGTACCTTTGGGATACAAATTGTATAATCTTCTATTATATGGATAGAACCCCAAGAACCTCATGATAGAGTCTTTGAAATTTATTCATGTTGATTTAACCTTTTCTAAGTTATATGAGTGATAATAAATAAATATAATAGATTATTTTCGCATTCAAATTTGATAAAAAATAACGGCAAAATGAAAAAAAACCGCAAACACATATTATTGATCAACGATTAATAAATAATTATAAATTAATTATGTGACAACTCTAATACAAATTGTAGGTTTTGATAATGTTTAAATAACCTATTGGTCATATCAAACTTATATTTATGTCTTAATAGTTGAATAATATGATATATTCATGATGAAAAATATCATAACTAATGAAATTACTTCAAAGTTTAATTGTCATATAAACACTGAAACTAAGAATGTATGATCATTAATTTAAATTATAATTAATTTATAAATAGATTTATAGTTAACATATCCTATAATTCTTTCTTTATTGATTACGTGGTTCGTTATTATCATCACATTATCACTGCTTCATAGGAATAAGTGTATAATTCCTCTAGAGGTGATCCCCACATTATCCAAAAACTTGAAATGTCATTGTAGAATCATCAGGTTCTAGAAAAATTTAACATGATTGATTATATCATATATCATTGATCATATCAAGATTCACATCATGGATGAAAGATTATTTAGGTCTTCTCAAAAGATTGAGATAGTGAAGGAGGACTGTTTCTCTATTTCTTGAGAGAATTATGGAGAGGATTCTCTCTTAGGGCTTGAGATAATTATCTCTTTAGTTTGTTGTGAACAAGAAGTGGCTTAACCTGAAAAGTTATTCCTCCATGTAAATTTGACCAAATGAGTGGCCATGTTCCACAAAACATTAGCTATTTGATCTATATTTTTCACTCTTTATTCCTCATATGAGAGATCATGTTCCAGTTAAAAGGCTTTAGAGTTCACCACATGTGAAGGGTATGGTATGTACTTCCTTAAAAGTGATACCTGGAACACATCATGTGATTTATAGAGGTTAGGTGAGAGTAATAAGTGATAATCTAAATCTCTAACATGATCAAGGATATGGAAGGGAGTAATAAATATAATACTCAACTTCCCTTTCTTTCCATATATCATAACATGATTCCAATGATGTATGTAAAGGAACACCTTCTCACCAGTTGAAAACTCTATATACCCTCAACAATTATCTCCATAACTCTTATATAAGATTTATGTATCTTTCATATGTCACTGAATGGTTTAAACCTCCTATATTATTTCTAGGACGATATTATGAACTAAAAACTTCCTCTCTCACCAACTTCATCTCATCAAGTCAGATTTCTATATCTCTTCCCTTACAGAGCCTCATATGGTTCCATATAAATGATAAAATATAAATTATTGTCATATGGGAACTCTATTCAGGAAATTTATTGATCCTAACATCCTTCGAAATCCATATAACAGGATCATAATATATCATATAGTGTTTGAATTGACCTCTCAAACTCACCAATTTTCTAAGGATGATAAGTAGTATTGAAACTTAGATTTATCTCTAATTCATTATGATTAATTCTTCAGAACCTCAAGGTAATCCTCAATTACTGATCATATATAACGGTTGGTGGTACTCTACATAGACTCACCACTACCCTTATGTATATTTTGGATAATTAGTCAAGAGATAAATATATTTTGTGGAAAACAAATATACTGAATATTTATGGTGATCAAATATAACCAAGAAAGAATTATGGCCTTTAGAAATTTTTAAGAGTCCTATAATGAATTACATGGTGATGTTTTTCCATTTCCATACTAGTATGGGTAACAGATTTAATATACCCTTAGAAATTTATTGTTTATCCTCAACTTTATGGAATTCCAATCATCGAGATATGTATTCTATAATTTCTCTATACATATTATCCAACCATAAGTTTTGCTTTATATCTATATACATCTTCTTGATTCCTAGATTAATAGAGAAGGATGAGATGTGAGATTCATCCAAAAGTTCCCTCCTCAGTTATGGTTTTGATGGGATAAAGGTCCATGTTCCAAACCTTATAAATCCATCTTTTTTAAAGTTTAACTCGATAATATTCACTACTCTTTTCGGTAGTTATAAATCATCTTTCTATGCTTCTTTTATCATTATGTGAATGTATAATTGAGTAATAAAATTGTAAATGTAGATGCCAAAAAGTGCTCAAGTGCTGAAGAAGGATTCGAAATGACAAAGAGAATTCATATTCGGACCCGGGGACCCCGTCTGGGGGGCCTAGAGGGGCCGCACGAAATCAATTCATAGGCGCATGAATAAATGATTCCCCGTGCGGAATGTTCTGGGATTCATGAAAATCCTGTGGCTTGGGTGTGAAATATTTTGCACCCAGATGCGCATAGTGGACATTTCGCTCCAACATCTACATCGCAAAAATTTTACACACCGACCAGGTTTCCACGCCTCCAGACACCTATAAATAGAAGGAAACCCCTTTCCACTTCAGGGCTGAAAAATCTGAACCGGATCTCATGCGTGAAATTCATCTTCCACGCATGTAAAGATGGCCTTCTGGTATGGTTTTTTTCACTCCCAGTCACCCAGGGGTCCGCCTTCGCGTGATATCCCAATGGCATAGACTAAATTCCAATCTCTTCGGGGTCCACCCTTGGTGTGAAATCCCATTCATTTGCTTGTAGGCCGGCCAATTGCACACAACCCCTTCCATTGTGTGCACCCCTTTCCAATTGTGAGAAATCCCTTAAATTGTGTGCACCTTGGTCATTGCGCGCAGTCTCTCCCACTTGAGCGCATTTCCACACCTTGCGCGCAATCCTTCTAGTCAAGCACAAAACCTCGGCTCCAATTATGCGCAAGCATCCCCGATTTCGTGCCATCTCGGTGTTTTTTTCGCAGGGCTATAATTTCATGTGAAAGCCTCAAATGTTGCGTGCAATTCCCCGAGACCCCTCACCTCGGTGATCCCTGAGTGCCTCCTTGCGTCAGCACCCAATGTTCTTCTTATGGATGTCAGTCGCGGGTGTCTCTCATGCCCCGGGCATCCACATCATGTGTTGTTATCTCGTGCGACCTTCAAGGCTCGTACGAAATAACATTAAGGTCCCTTGGACGATACTGCCCATTGCGTTACTTTGCCTCATGATTCTTTGCATAGGCACACTAACGGCTATTGCTTCCTCGAAAATCCATGCTAATATAGACCCCTCGTTGGTTCGCTCCAAGACACCCCTTGCTACGACATTGCTGATGCCTTCCCTCCAACAAGGTGCAGAGGGTACCGATTATGTAATCCCTAATTGTGAGGAGAAAACCCACCTCGTCCGAGCTGCAGGACGTTAAACTACCAAGCACCATCGTCCTCAGCACAGACATTAAATTGTGACCTGACCACGTGCCTCGCATGCAGGGTCCCCCTATCATGGACATTCTCCACACCCACTCGTCTCTAAGGGGATGGGATCACCCCTCACATGGGATGATATTCATCATATTAGAGTGGAGTTTGTCCACTGGGAAGGGCAGCCACCTTGGGGTAAGCCCCTATTTTTCCTTCCAGGAGGCAGCATCCCTGCTCCTCCTTTCATCTTCGGCCCCCAAGGCTAGAGGAGGGCATGATAGGGAATGACGATCCTCATTTCTTCGGTCCCAAATCCCTCTCCCACTTCACTTTGCCGCCTCGGGCCTCCATCCTAGAGTAAGCCCCAACTTCCCGAGCTTCTAACCATGCATAAGCCTATGTTTCCTCTTTGGTCCGCCTTAGAGTGTAATCCCCACCCTATATCCACATGGATGCACCTTTCGTGACGTGATCGTTAGGTATCTACTGTCTCTTGTTTCTCACACCGAGCATGACTCACGTGAGCTTAGAGAAAGCACCGACCATGACCCAACACCTTGGGTCACCTTAGAGTGTAGGCCTCAACCCATCCCGAACTACGGGAACTTTGATACATGTTAAGGAATGGTATATAGGAAGTATCCACGAGGTTAAAGCCCCAAAACCTTGGGCCGCCTCAGAGTGTAATAAACAACCCATCCCGAACTACAGGGACTTTGATCCATGTCAAGGCATGGTACGTAGGAAGCCTCTATAAGGTTCAAGCCCCACAACCTTGGGCCGCCTTAGAGTGTAATCCCCAACCAATCCTGAACTATGGGGAATTTGATCCATGTCAAGGCATGGTGTGTAGGAAGCCTCCATGAGGTTCAAGCCCCACAACCTTGGGACACCTCAGAGTGTAAGCCCCAACCCATCTAAAACTATGGGGTCTTTGATACATGTCAAGGCATGGTATATTGGAAGCCTCTATGAGGTTCTAGCCCCAAAACCTTGGGCCGCCTGAGAGTGTAAGCCCCAACCCATCCCGAACTATGAGGACTTTCATCCATGTCAAGGTATGGTACGTAGTAAGCCTCCAGGAGGTTCAAGCCCCAAAACCTTGGGTAGCCTCACAGTGTAAGCCCCACCCCATCCTGAACAATGAGGACATTGATCCATGTCAAGGCATGGTACATACGAAGCCTCCACGAGGTTCAATCCCACCACCCAGTCGTTCTGACCACCTTCACGTTGGTTCTCCACCATCCTGAATGATGTTAAACAATATTCTCTATCTGAACTACAAGGTCTTTGATTCATGTCAAGGCATGGTGCGTAGGAAGTATCCATGTGGTTTGAGCCTATTACTCATGTCTCATCCTGATCTCTCCCTCGATCCCATGTGTCCCAGGAAGCTCATGCACCAACCCGGAGGTTCCACTTCTTGTAGGTCCCATCCATGCGTCCATTATCATGGGTCACCTCCTCATGTGTCCCATCATCCCATCGAACTATGAGGAATTTTATTCCCTGCCACAGGGATACGTAAGAAGTCTCTTCTAGGCTCAAGCCCAAAGCCAGCGTCCATCCTAATTCTTACCCAAGCCACCACATCCCGGTGAGATCATGCCACCCCATTCCCCATTCTATTTGACAGTATTCTGGAAGCCGTCGACATATTGGCCCCAATATCGGTGTTCCCTCCGGGGGTTCCTCAATTTGATCCACTCTAAACAATGTTCTGATCAGTCTGATCTATCTCCACTGGACGTTAAACTTGCGACATACCCTATCTTAAACCTGGGAAGCTGAGGAAAACCTCAGATACATTTCCATGGCATATGATTACCCGTGTCTGATGTGGGATGAAACGGGATTTTGTACCCTTGAGATGCCCTATAATAAGGGAATGAAGATAGACATGAAAATCCCCTAGCGTCGAGACACGCCAGTGGAACCCAACGTGACTACTCCCCAAACCGATGGTTGCTGCCCGGACCGGACTCCTTGGAACATCCTAACAAAAGTAGTGTAATTAATTGGTGTCCATGAAGATATGGTTCCGGGAATAGTTTCATGAACAATGTATTAAATCTATGAGGGAGACTCAGACTAGGTGACGAGTTCTGAGGAGGAATCCATGGAAGGAATAACCAACATCCCATCATCCTATTTCGATCAAGGAGAAGACGTCCCTGAATAAGGAGTGGATGTCGCCCGCCTTTGGAAAGCATGAATGTGAGGCTAGAGCCATGTGTCCTCTACATGATGGATATGTGATCCCCAGTGAAAGTGTCCGAAATAGAAATGGTGAACCCGGTGTGAAGATATTCTCCTTATAATGGAGACTAATAGAGTTTGAGACACCAATGGATTTGGCTTGTCATTAGACCTAGTCACCCGGCACCAGGTCCCCAAAGAAAATAGCGGGACTGACGTGAAACTCTCCAGATGTTGGGGCAGTTTGGACGTTGAGAATTCCGTTCTGCGACGTTGTTAGCATGGATCCCTCTTAGCGGCCATGGAAGATTGAATAGTGCTGGGGAACTCATTGTTAATTTCTTTTCCTAGAAGTGTTAATGAGTTCATCTCCCTTCTTTTAGGAACCAAGTTGTTGCATCCAGTGCCTGATCACCTTCCCATCGGTGCAGGGGAAATATTGACGTGGCTACCCCGCACGGTTCTGCCTCTTCCTTGATGGCTTCGACCGCCACAACTACTGGGTGCCCACGCCCCCTCTCCCCATAAAAAATAATCTATTGAAGGGTAATTAATGACCTTGTATTCAGGTACGAGGAGGAGGGGGTCATCCCCACAATGTATATGGCCCTCTTGGATCTTAAGGCAGCTGTGCCTCGCCGTCAATGCCTCCCTCAAGGGCCACACAGGCAGCCGCTGCTCCTCACCACAACATTCAATCGGTTTTGGATCTTGTCCCCGGAATGCCTTGAAAACTCCCTCCCCAGTGCCGACGAGGTAGGGGATTTCCGGTTTGACCCAATCAGATTCCCGCTTCAAGGGCTCCCAGTGAGGGATCCCACTAGTATGCACCAACGCCACCGTTCGGATCCTCGAGCCAAGGAGTATGTAAGCCATTCGCCTGCACCACGGGCTCCAGTTCAAATGACCCAGCACCAGCGTCAGGCGCAAATAGAAGAAAGAGCCCACCATGGGGTGTCAACATCAGCGAATACTGTGGCCCAAGCCACCACTGACTCATATCCCTAACTCCCAGCATATGTTGAGCAGGGGAAGTTATACGCTCGGTCTGGATCAAGGCCCCAACCGCCCCATGGGCAGGTTTGGTCAACTCTATCGGTTGCTAGCACATGCGATGGATGCTACATACCAATCCACAGGAATACCATCCAGTGTGGAGGCCAACTCTATGCCACCACTATGGAAGGTGTGGGACCTCCCACTTTCCAACCTCAGCTTGGAGTTCTGCCCCATGCCACATTCAACCCAAGCAAGGGTCTTCCCCGTGACAGCAACACTTCGTATGGGGGTCTCTGCCCCACACACTACACTGGGTACGGGGTCACTCCACCTCCCACAGACCGCAGGTATGGAGACATTGCATGTCTAGTCACTCACCATCATAGAGGTCCTCCCCATGTCCCTGTGCCAATCAGCGGAGGTCATCCTCACCCCAATGGTCGGAGTGGTGGAGGCCAACTTCACTTCACAAACTCCCAACACGGAATTCCTCCCTGGGTCCCCTTCGACATTTTTTCTGGTGCTCCTCGCACCCCGACTTTCTCGGGTGGAAACCCTCTCCGCCCCAGCCCCAGTGTGGCTAGAAGACTCCATGTTGGAAATCATCCCTATCCTGAAAAGCCACCTAGGGGAAGGAAGGTGGGTCTTCGCCACCACAAGAGGAATTCTGTGGAAGGTCGGGCAGGAATCAGAACAATCCGCTTCCCAGACTCTGAGGTGGAGTGCGACTCAGCGTAGGATCCCTCTCCTCAGTCCTCCGAGTCAAGGGCTGGGGTAGGAATGAGGCACATCAGCCTCGTAATCCCGGAATTTGAGGTCCATAAGATCTCTTTTTCCCTCCAAAGGTATGTCCAGGAGGACGAGAACTTGGAATTTCCCCAAGTACCAACCACACAGTCACCAATGTTATCTCCGAAAGCGCCCTCTTCCTTGGCTAGAGACTACAGAGAGCTATTTTGGGGGTTAATGGAAGAAGATACATGGCATATCCCACCCTTGGAATACGCTGATACTGTTTCAGAAGCCTTGGTCGTCGATCCAACCTATCGCGATATTGCGGCCAGGTCACTACAGTCCTCAGAGGATAGCCCAAGATTCGACATCCAATCAGCCCGCACGCCATATTCTCCATCAGCCAGCCAACCGTCCCAGCGGTCTGCCTCGGTGCCACCCCCAGTTCCTCAGACACCCTCAATTGACAAGTGGGGAAATCCAAGGCCAGACCTTAAATCTGAGTTGAGGATATTTTGGATTATCCTTGCAGCAGGCCACTTCCCTAAGATGTTTTGGCCAGTCGCAGGACCGAGTTTTTGTACGCCGAAATCTCTCACCCTGGAGGGGTTTGAATGTTTCCTCCAGACCCTATGGGAAACTCACATCCGTCTTCACCACCAGCGAGTGACTTATACCACGATCCAAGTTCACCTTGAAGACATAGATGAATAATGTCATCTGGTTGACTTGGCCACACTCCTCGTGGTCTAGCACACCAAGTCACCTGGTCACCATAGGTCCCTCCAACAGAAATGCATTCAGAGTTTTCAAGTACTCTGAAAAGTTATTAAGGATTCTAACCCCAATGTGAATGTCTGTGGATGGGGGAAGTACTCTTCCCACATCATCAGTGCAATTCATCGGCAGCCCGACTCGCTAGGCGATATTGAGGACATTCCCCTGAGAGGAGTTGCGGTCAACATGACCGATCTTTTGGGAGGGGAAAACGAGCTGGAACTTCTTGGTGGGGACGTCCTCCTTGAAGACGTTCCACCACTACTGGACCCATCGGGGAGGATTACTTGTCAGCAGAGGAACCTCCTTGGTCTCCCTCAACCCACCGAGGCATTGGTACTCAGCCGGAATGTCAGTAAGGTCAAGAAGCACGTCGGAGTTTTCAAGCAATTTGACCCATCCACCTCAGTGCGAAAGATGGAATAGGACCTTCAGAAGGCCACGTTGTGCCAACAGCTTGCTGAGAAGAAGAAGTTAGTCGACGAACTTCTGGATAAATGAATTGCAGATCAACGACCCAACTACGATGATCCTAGGCCAATGAAGTAGGGGCAAGAACCACTACTCCTTGGTGATATTCCCCTAGGAAACCCTGATCATTCCACATTCACTGATATGGAAGAAGCCGGAGCCCATTGCAAGAGGGTGCGGTATGTCTCTCCAAACCCTCCTGAATGGCGTGGAAATCCAAGGAACCCCGCTCGGGATCCCCTAGAAACCCCAAGGGTCACTCCACCAGTCGCTCCATGAGACGCTGAGCTTGTCTACCGCATTGAAGAACCAGGAAATGTGCTCGTGGTTAGAGACCCCCGTCAAGACAGGGACCCCCGTTAGGACAGGGACCCCCGTCCAGATGATCCAATGGTGGAACTCATTTCCCACCTAGAGACTTTGGAAACTCGGTAGTAGGCCATCCCACTGGATGGAAAGCCATACCCGACATGGGGGGATGATATTCCAGCACCCCCGAGATTCAGAAATGACACTTTCTCCCCCTTTAATGGTATGGGGGACTCACCGCAGCACCTGTCCCATTTCAACTCAAGGTGTGGGCCAATGCTAGGGACCCCAGTGCTGTAGGAGGCCTCCAAGATCCGCTGTTTTGTTTAGACACTAGAGGGGCCGACATTATTTTGGTACAACCAACTCCCCGTTGGATCCATGACTAGATGAGAGGACCTTCGTAGGCAGTTCCTTTACCAGTTCATCTCTACTACCCGAAAAACGAACATCGCAGTCCTCTTGAATTGAAAGAAAAGGCCTGATAAGAGAGTCGCACACTTTTTCTCCCGCTGGAAGGGGCTCACATACTCCATGGACATGCCACTAACTCAGGAAAAATTTCTGATGATGTGTGTAGGGAAGGTCAAGATGGAACTAGTTCCCTCCCTGATCACATAGAACTATCCCGGAGGGATTTGATACTTCTCAGATAAGGCCCAACGCCTCGAAGAAGCCCTGCAATAGGCATGCCAGGCATGTCCGCTGCCCCTGTAATCCCAGCAAGGAGGGATTCCAGAGCCGAGCCCGTCGCAATGGCCCAGATAGAGGCCCCCAGGTAGCTAGAACTGCAACCAGTGGAGGTAGCTCTGCAGCCCCAGAGTGGTCCACCACCAAGGGTGCTGCTTCCAGCCCAACAACATCCACCTCAAAATTGGCATGCGCCCTCGCGTAACGCGCCGCCACCACCTAGTTGAGATAATCATGTTCTGCATCCTCGTATGGCTCCTCCCCCCCATCAAGTTCAGTCTCTTAGAGCCCCCTTTCCAAAAAAAATTAATTGGGCCTACTCGTTAAACGAGGCCTAGGTCCCTTGTTACTTCCACAATAGCTTAGAGCAGAGAATTGTATGACTTCCTGAGTGTAGAAAGCCATAGGAGGATAATCTCAATGATCACCCCAATTATTTCCCTTATCACTGGATCCTGGGGACAACCATCAAGCAATGATATGTGTTGAAGGATTGGATTTAAGACTATATTGAAAACAACATAATCAGGTTGGGCCTGGCCCTGACACAAGTGACCGGTGTCTTTGTGAGGTTAGATATCAGTAGCGACGATGAAGTTGAGTGGAAGTAGGTTTATGACCACGGGTCTCAGAATTATAATTACTGGATGGATCGCAAGACGATATCCCACATCCATGGAATTATCCATGCACGTCTGAATCAGCCAGAGCCTTCAGAAGCTACGGCCACCACTTCTGTGTCATCATCTCAACCGGCCTCTTCCCAGAAGAGCAAGCATCAACAACACAAGAAAAAGCAATGTGCCCCACCAATGCTGTCATCATCCCACACTCGTAGTGACTTTATTCCCCTAGAGATGGAGATTCCACCAAGATCCTCCCAGTGGTGGATGATTCATCAAGTGATAGTCAAGGGTACACTTCGGTTTATACCGTTGAGTTGGTAAACCCCTATATGACTCCTGATGAGGGGGAGCGCCAGGCGAACCTCCCCAACGTCCCCAACCGATGCCAACATCCGCGGAGCCATGACGATATGGGTCATCAGGGCACGTTAGTTGGTTCCTCTAGACAGTATGTTCATGCTACTGAGACCAGACAGTAGGCCTAGCGCAGAACTCAGCATGCGCTGCCTCTTCATCTAGTGTCAATATGACCACCTCCACCACAGTTTGTGCTACTGAATCAGACAGAACCACCTCGGCCATACCGCGTCTAGCTTTTCCCCACTACAAGGTGATATCAGTCATCCGGTACTCATCCGACAGATACTCTCTGGGCTTTGACTAGTGAGCAGTAGGATATTCCCAATACCAGTCAGTCGTCGGTCCGGCCTATAGGGCCCACCATGCCTTCCATCACAGAGTGGCTCCTTGCAAGAAAATGTTCATTACTGGCATGAAAATACGATGTCATGAAGAACCACACTGGAATCCCAGTGAGGCTTTCCATCATTGAATCCCTTCTCTTGTCACCAGATATGCATGAAGCACTCGCCGAGGCTTTAAGGAGACCCCTCCATTTTGAGACGGAGGTAGCAGTTGTATAAGATTTCCATGTTGAAAAAGTTAAGGATGATAAATGACAAGACATCATTTCATTCTCTGGAGAGGATGAAGGCTCCCCCATATAGGGGCACATCTTCCCGCTGTATATCATTGGCCAATTCAACGGCGTGGATGTTCACCACTATCTCATTGACACCGGCTATAGGATCAACCTTATCTCGACACAGACACTATGGAATCTAGGGTAATCTTAAGATGACCTGACTCCCACTGATTTAAGAATCCAAGGGTATGATAGGACCGAGCATACCTCAGTCGACAATATCCGCTTGAAGGCCCAATTCGGCAGCCTAGTGGCTAGCACCAAGTTCATGGATGTCTCCCAGGACAAAGCGTATAATGCATTGATCGGAAGGACATGGCTCCACCTGCATACATCGATCCCCTCATCGTATCACCAATGCCCCAATTACTACCTTCATGATCGATTGGGCATACTCCAAGGTGATGCATATCTTTTCGCCTCTTTTGAATCCCACTACCTGGATGATGACTGCTAAAAGGGAAAGGATAAAAAATTCCAAGCAAGTGATTTTGAGCCCGTCACCGCTATGACCGACCCTCGGGCAGGCCTGAATGACACCTACGTCTTCCCGATCCATCGGTTGGAGTCCATGAACCCCGATATGGGGAAATTTTTTTTCATTTCCGAAACAAGGGGGAACCATGATTTCAAATCCATGTGGTTTCAAAATATCACTTCGTGTTCTTATACGAATCAGGCTTTAGTGATCCTAAAGCCTCCCACTCCCATCAGGTATCGGGACGTTTGACTCATGGAAACAACGGGATGTCATACTTGTTTGTTCCGCCGGGCTGGAATAAGCTGGCTCCAGCCGACGCGCCACTACTACTTTGATATTGTCAAGCGTGGACCCTTGGGCCGGAGAATAGATGGGATCGGGTTGACAGCCTTCATTGCCATGGTCTCGGTAGCACCGGAGTTCCCCAATGTAATAAACACTGCTGCAAAAGATGGTACCAGCCTCTCATCAGGGCCTGGTAAATCAGAAAAAGCTTCCCCCATGGAGGATCCCTCCCTAAGTGGAGAATAGGATATAGAAGATGCCCCCTGCCTTTGAGGAAGGCGTCTCTGCCACGGTCGATGAGTTGGTACAAGTGAACCTTGGAAGCGAGGCGGACCCGAGATCCACATTAATCAGTGCTGCTATGTCCCCTGAGGAGTAGCAGCAGTATGTAGGCTTCCTTAAATAGCACCATGATTTATTCTCCTGAAGTTATGATGAGATGTCGGGACTATATCCTCAGGTAGCCGTCCACGGCCTTGGCCTTCCTTCAAATCATCCCGGATTCAAGTAGCCTCCCATAAAGATGCACCCTTCTCACAGTGCCATTGTTAACGCTGAGGTTGAAAAGATCATTAGCAACAACTTCATTAAGGAGGTCCAGTACCCAAAGTGGTTCACCAACATTGTACCAGTCAGGAAGAAGGACAGACAGATCAGTGTCTGTATTGACTTCTAAGATCTCAACTTCCATTGTCTGAAGGATGATTTTCCCGTTCCAGTGGCAGAATTGTTGATTTATGCTATGAAGGGGTTCCAAGCCCTCTCATTCATGGAAGGGTACTATGGATATAACCAGATCTGGATGGCCCTCGAGGATGAAGATTCCATGAATTTCAGGGCTCCCCAAGGTACATTCTTTTACCAGGTTATGCCCTTCGGCCATAAGAATGCAGGCGCCACCTATCAGCTGGCCATGCACCGCATATTCAAGAAATCATTGGAAAGTTGGTGGAGTTCTATGTGGATGATCTGGAAGTCAAATATCTCCAGCGCCATAACCATCTAAAGGATCTTGAGAAAGTGTTCAGCTTCCTCCGTTCCTGCCACCTGAAGATGAACCCATTGAAGTGTGATTTTGGAGTCACCTCCAGAAAGTTTCTTGGCTTCTTTTTCATGTACCGGGCCATCGCGATCGACCCAAAAAAGACCAAGGCCATCAGTCAGATGCCTCCCCTGAGCAATATTTGGGATCTTTGAGGTTTTCAAGGCCACTTTTCCTACATACACCGATTTATTGAAAATCTGGCCAGAAAGGGTAATCCCTTCTCCCGGCTCATGAAGAAGGGCCCCGATTATGAGTGAGATGAGGAGTGCCAAACTGACTTTGAGGAAATCAAGCAATGTTTGCTCCAGCCTCTAATCTTGATGCCACCCGTCTCCAAGAAGTCACTGGTCCACTATGTAACCACCCTAGAACGATCCCTTGTAACCCTTCTCACCCATAAAAACAATTAAGGGACATAGAAAAACCTCTACTACCTCAGCCGCATGCTCCTCGATATGGAGACCCAGTACTCCATCATCGAGAAAAGATACCTTGTGCTCATATTCACCGTACAGAAATTGCACCATTACCTTCAGCACCATGAGATACAATTGGTCTCTTGAGTAGACTCCTTGAAGTACATCCTAGGTCATCCCATGTTCACTGGCCGACTTGTGTGGTGGGCGGTAATCCTCCAGCAGTTTAACATCAGGTTCGTGCCTCAGAAGCCTATCAAGGGACAGAAATTGGCATACTTTATAGCTACCCATCCAACCTCTGCAGGCCAGTCCCTGGACTTGGATTTTCCAGATGAGGCAATCCTCTCCGTCGATCAAGCCATCCCATGTTGGAAAATTCACTTTGACAGTGCCTCATAGAGCCCCACCGGTAGGAGGATCAATAATACTAGGATCAACAGATTAGTCATGGGTATCGTCTTTATCACCCCAGTGTAATCCGTTCTTCCATACTCATTCCTACTGTCAGAAGGCTACACTAACAACGAGGTAGAGTATTAGGCCCTCATTACTGGTCTCGAGCTAGTCCTTGAGATCGATGTGCCCCATTTTCATGTGAAAGGGGACTCTAAGATAGTAATTAGTAGGTCAACGGAGACTATGTTGGCAGGAAGCCAGAGCTCGTACTATTGTTAGAACACACTCTCCAGCTAATGGCTTAGTTCCCTTCTCGGCCAGTGGTTATCCATGTCCCTCGATCACAGAACGATCGAGCGGATGATTTGGCCAGCTTAGCTGCATCACTTGCAGAGCCTAAATAGGATGATCTAATTATCCACACGGCGCATCAGAGATTCATAGCTCATGTTACCCCGGATGGCGATGATGGCCCACATGTAAGCCATCTCACCATCAGTGCATCTGTTTCATGACCCCCGGGTCATCTGGATGCAGGGATCGAAAGGGTTTCCAATTGGAGGACACCATTGGTGGAATACCTCCAACATAGTAATCTCCCATCAGATCGGGATGAGAGAGAGCAATTTCGACGTTGCGTGCTATAGTTTACCCTTCAAAGCGGTCCCAGCCTTGAGCCAATCCCCTATAAGCGTGGGTTTGATGGCGTTATCCTCCACTGCATTTAGGGGGATGAGATTCCATAGGTCATGCAAGAGGTTTACGCCGGTTCCTGTGGTGCTCATCAGGCTGGGCCAAAACTGTCTCACCAGATCTGGATATTAGGGTATTTTTGGCCCTCCACGATCCATGACTGCATTGAGTTCACCAATAGGTGCCATGCGTTCCAAGTTCATGCTATCTTTGTGCATCGGCCACCAGAGACTCTCCACACTACCAAGTACTATTGGACCTTTGTAGTCTGGGGAATAGATGTCATATGACCATACCCACCAACAACAGATCACCAATTCCGATTCATTCTGATCGCTACGGATTTATTTTCCAAGTGGGTAGAGGAAATTCTGCTCAAGGAAGTCAAGGCCCGTTCTATCATTGACTTCGTGAGTTCCAATATCATCTATCAGTTTGGGGTTCCTTATACTATCCTCACCGATAACGGCACCAACTTTCGAGCAGCTGAGTTGAAAAAGATGTACGCCAATTACAACATCCGCTCTATCCATACGTCCCACTATCACGCGTAGGAAAATGGGCAGATCGAGGAGTTCAATAACACCCTCTCTAACATCTTCTTGAAAATGGTTGGTCAGAACAAGAAGAGTTGGCCGTCTGGGCCTATCAGACGACGAATCGAAACTCCACCCAGGTGACCCCATATTCTCTAGTGTAGGGAACTAAGGTCGTCCTACCCATCGACATTCAGTTACCCTCATTGCGCACAGCGGTCTATGACCAGTAAGAGCTAGATAGAGTGGATGAAATACATCTAGCTGAATTGGAAGCACTGGAAAAGAATAAGATTCGTGGATTGCACAACCTAGAAAGGCATCAGTGTAGGATGGCTCAATATTTCAACAAGAAGGTTCTCCTTCACTCTTTCCTGCACGATGACTTGGTATTGGCCCTCAGAGCACTAATGATCCCAGATAGAAAACCACCCAAGTTGGATCCCTAATGGGAAGGAACTTTCATTGTTCATAAGGATTATCCCAATGGTGCATACTCAATGGTGACCATGGACGGGAGCGTATAACTCCTCCCACCAATGCCAAGTTCCTTAAAAAATACTTTTCCTGACCCTTACGGGTCCTACATTACCTTAAACTAGATTACGGTCCCACACAACCTTAAACGGTCGGTCCTTCATGACCCTAAACTGCATGCACGACCTGCAAAATGTGAAACTATATGTCATTATATATGACGTTAAACTGTATGTCGTCCCACATGAAATTAAACAGTGTGTCATCCCGTATGATTTTAAATTGTATTTCGTTCTGCATGACGTTACACAGTATGTCATCCCGCATGACGTTAAACTATATGTTGTCATGCATGACATTAAAATCTATGTCATTCCGCATGACGTTAAACTGTATGTCGTCCCGCATGATGTTAAACTGTATCTTCAAGAACTACGTGGGGCTTGATTCCCATCCTCATGGGATACATAAGACTGCCTGAACATTTAGACGTCGGGTCCAGCCCCATCTCTTAGAGATCTCTTGATCTCCCGGTCACCTAGGCCCCTTGGCCTATTCCTCTCCACGAGGGGGATATATAGGTGTGATACAGGGTTATTCCCTCCTTCGCATTGGTTTTTTTGGCATCATGCCCCCCTTCTCCTGGGAATCAACAATCTCTTGGATGCTCTCAAGATGAGCCCCTCGACCCTTTGCAACGGTTCACCGATGTGTCTAAGAGTACTCTGGTCTAGGATCTGGAGGGTCAGATTCAACTGGGGAAATTTCCCATCCACTTTTCAAGCTTCGTGTTCCCCTTCATTTGGGCCCCCGTTGTCTTTCACACCCAAAGGGACCCCAAAAAACAGCATGGATACTAGTCCTAAGGGCTCTCCTACCGTTACAGGCTAATGCCCCCGAGGGTTTCAGACAACAAATCGATACAAATACCGCATTGCGAACATGGTCATTGGTCGATGCACATTTGTTTGTCCCCATTTCAGGCTAATGCGATAGGATGCTGTGTTGTGAACATGGTCAGCAGTAATCCTCCATCATCATTCCAGCCTCATTAGGCCTTGAATGTTGGTTCATTATTCACATTATGTTCCACCCCATCATGTACATGTGGAATCTCGACACTCTTGGAACAATCCCTCAGTGCACCTCCGCACGTCAGGTGGACAAAGCTGCAATACGGCATCCCTCAGGGCTCCCACGACCCGAGCACTAAGACCATAAAATGGGATCTTCTCTAAGATCTATGTGTAGCTTAATCCTCATCCCCATGGGACACGTGGGAACACCCTGAAATTGAATTTCGGGTCCAGGTCAGCTAGGAGATAGCTTCTCCTTCCCCTTATCCTCTGACCCTCACTGGCCTACTAGCCCGAGGAGCCTCTCCTGGAATCATGCACGGTGATGATGTGGACCTCGTCATCATTCACGTCGGGTATGCTTTATTGCGTCATGCGCATTCCCTTAGGTCCAAGCCATATGAATTTAAACTGTGTTGTTGGGTCCAATGACATGACCCTAAACTGTGATAGTATCATCCCGACCGCACGACGAAAAACGAAACTCCATTGTGAAGACCTCATCATAGGGGGAATCACATTGGGTATCATTTATTCACCATACAATTTGTCAACGCTAGTATACGACTTGATTCTTTCGGCGATATCAGGAATTTCTACCCTATGTCGGTCGCTTCATAACAAAAAAACATTCACCTTAAAGGAAAAAAAAGATACATCAAATACTGCTTCTTTTAGTGTGAGGGCTAGACCTGGACGCCCCTTTCATCCTTTTCACTGGTACCTTACTGTGCTACTTCCCAGAACTACATATGGATTGATTCCCATCCTTATGGGATATGTAGGAACGCCCGGGCACTTCCCCATGGGCCCAATCTACCTTTCTTGTTCGTTCCCTTGACCTAAAAACTTCCCCAAGGAACAAATGGTAATCTAGACTCACGTTCTCATTCACTTCAGGTTTCATAAACACCTTACCATGTGTCCCCTGCATTCTTTCTCGTCCGAGTTCTAAGACCTTAAACTAAGACCCTTTCCAGAACTACTTGTGGCTTGATTCCTATCCTTATGGGATACGTAAAAATTCCCAGACATTTTGTCTCGGGTCTAGCCTTGGGAATCACAAATCCTCTCTTTTCCCCCACCATTGGCCCCTTGGCCTAACCCCCTGGGTAGTTGCGTAACTGCAACATTTTCCCTAAACAATTTCAGGATTCCCCATAATGACATTGGGAAAAGACAGTTACCTCACTAGAGAGGTCATGTATAAAAGTAGGGATGATCCATGATCAGATTAATGTGCCTTCCTAATGTGTTTCCACCACGGTGGCGTAATTTTGGGAGTGTTGGATTCTGTTCAAAAAAACCACCCCTTCACATTCCCTGCTTTGCGTTCCCCTTTATTCGAATCCTCATCCTCTTTCAAATATGAAGGGACCCCTTAACAGTATGGATGCTCATCCTATGGTATGCCTGCTACCCTGGTCCAACATTCTAAAAGACTGATGGATGATATTTGAGTTAGGTACTGTGTTGCGAACATGGTCAGCGGTCGACCCTCATTTGTTGTCCCCATTTCAGGCTAACGCGATATGGATGCTGTGTTTCGAACACGGTCAATAGTTGTCCTTGATTTCCAGGCCCCTCCCATAGTGTTCTGAATGTGGGTAACGTGATTCACATTTTTCATTCCCCTATGTTCGGACTGATTCCAATGCCCCTAGCATTGCCCCGCTCGTGCGCTAGAGCACATTGAGAAGATGATACATTGATCGGTCTGAGGTCCTCTTCCTTTGACTGGGCCTCCCTCTTCTCCTCATAAATCTGAATTCTAATTTCAAATTCCCGAAGCTTGGTTGGCACTCCCACGGTCAAACTAAGTGATGGTACGAGAATACCCTATTTCTCACATCGGGTACGGACCACGTGAGCTTAGGAATGGATTTCTATTTATTTTGGGATTATGGTTGAGCATATTAAACCAAAGGGAAAATTAAATAAATTCCTCCATACATACAGCTCAAAGAAAAAAGAAGAAGCAGTAAGGTGAAATAAGTTATTGGGTTCAGCCAAAACAGGGCCCTTAGGGGTCGGCTTCTTGGATGGATCTTTCCAATGCCTCTACCTTTAGGATGGTGGCCTCCAGGACTGCCTCTCACCCCCTAAGGACTCTCTCTTCATCAGTGGTTGTGGAGAGAAGTTCACTAACCCTGGCTCATGCCTGCACCTGTTCAGTTTGGAGCATAGTTATCTGGTGACTCGCTTCCACGAGTTGTTCTTAGGCGTCTGTCAGCTGGACCCTCAATTGCTCCATGAGCTCAGAACAGTTTTCATTGAATATATCTTGATCTTTTGCCTATTCCAAGTGGATTTTAACCTATTTCTTCGCACTTAGAAATTCTCGGGTAATCCCCGACCCCTCCCGACACTGGGGGATGTTGGAGCACCGGCTTCTCTCGCGCATCTTTTCGGCCATGTAATCAAGGACCTTCAGGTGAAGACGTTGACCATCTTCCACTCCAGCACACAGGAAACGCAGCCAGGTGTCGAGTGATCCCATCCGCTTCAGCCATTCTGTCTGAGGCTGAATGAGAAAACTCTGGACGCACTTCCACCCCTTGCGTCGCGTCATCCGACACTCATCAGCAGCTTCCGAGTCTGAATAAACGATTTCCTTGGGGTTAGTGGGCTGATAGACATGAAAGATAGCCAATAGGCTAGCAGTTGTGTCCTCCTCGAAGATTACTTCTAAGGAAATAGGCTCCTTAGCATCTGAGCGACCCTCCTCTCACGCCTCGACCCTGGTGGTGACTTCTTCAACTACCAGCCTTGTCCCAACAGCAGCGCCACTGGTGTCCGCCGCTCCCTGCTCACCAATTTTCAGGGCCGACCTAGTTTGGGAGGCATGTTCTGGATGGGGTGGTACGTTTTCCATTAGCTCACTCGTGGACGGTTCAGATTCAACAGCCTGATGAGCCTCCAATGCCGTGATCACTGTACAGACAAGGAGCACCCTAATCAGGTGAGTCCTCTGACAGTAGTACCAGTATCGAAGCAAGAAACTTACAGGAAAACAAGGCACCAACCTCTAGTGTTCTATCCACTACAGGAGTCGTCATAGTAGGGGATCCCTCAGCACTCGTCAGCTCGATAATGAGTGTCAGATCCCCACCTTGTTCTGTTGGCTTTCACCCTCCTTCGGCTCGAGATGCCTGATCAGCACCAATATTCTCCTGAGTAAGATAAAGAAGGTGAATTAAGGATTGAAAAGGAAAGAAGAGAAATGGAGGAGGGTAGATAAGGGTCGAGGAATACCTTGAGAAGCACAGTCACATCCATATCAGAGCTGATGATTTCGCCGCTCTCCCAGAGACTCCCTTGGTGGGACTCTCCCTCAGACCCTTCACCTTTGGGCACATCTTCTCCTTCAAATTCTCCTTTACCTTATCCTTCTTCCCCCTCCTCTTCTGTCTCACTGCCCTCCAAATCATCATTTCTTTCATCATCCCCTGGTGGCATCGTTTTTGGATCATGCTCCTGGATGAGCATCACTTTCACGAAGAAAGGTGGCTTCACACGCCGTCCCCATTGACGTGCGTACATGTCCATGGCTATCAGAAACTCATGTTGTTGATGGAAGTTCACTCTTTCGACAACCCGAACGGGCCATACTTCTGGCATCTAGATCTCGTCTTGCACTATCTTCTGCCAGAGGGTTTCAGTATTCACTGACTGTCGCAGGGTTATCTAAGACAACCATAGTGCAGGGAAAATGGAATCTTGAGAAGGTTGAAGAAGGTATCTTATTTTCTTCCCGGGATGTTCTTTGGCCTCTTCATGGGACCCTCCTCCAATAGGCAATGAGGGCATGGCCACGCCATGCGACACCCCCACTGCTGAGGTCACGGCCTCTGCGAGTTTCGTTGCCTGACGCACCTCTGCTCTTCCCCCTCTAGCAGCACCTTGCCTCATCTCTCGCCACCCGAGTTACACACTGGCAACCTTGAGTTACCGAACTCACTTCCTCAAAATCCCCTCAGGGTATGCTATGGCCCAATGTTCGGAATACTCGGTTAAGATACTAGAGTTGACTTCGGTGGGAGGAAAGGTGATGACGTATCCAGAGCCAAGGGTCGTGAACATCAGCCATAACTGAGGAATAACATAGGGATTCCTTTCTTCTCGGACGTCTTTGTATACTTTTTTCTGCATTTTATGAAGGAACCCAAACTTCTTATCGAACCTGGACGGCACATAAGGCTTGCAGAAGATCTTCCAATCAATCAGGGCCATAGGCACCCCGCCTCTGATGCTCTAGAAGTACTCCTACTCTAGTGAGCCTTTCCCATTGTCTATCATCTGGCCAATTGGAGTGGGGAATGGGTTGAAGTAAAAGTTCGCATGGTTACCAAATCTGATCCTTACTCCCTCCTCATTGAGCATCAGTGGCATGACCCCAGAAATGTTCATAAGAGAGGGTTGCAAGCCATTTCCTGGAGGACAGATGGAATTCGGGAAGGTGTATCCACCACAATGAGCCACAACCCAGCCATGGAAAATCTGGAAGAAGCCACAGACTCTCCTATGTGATCCCCCATTCGAGATGCATCCCAAAATGGCATACAGTTGATACAGCATGGGGACCCCTAGGTTGAACCTCTTATTGGAAGGAATGATGCCAGACATCACTAGGGTCGCTGGATAGATTCCCATCCTTATGTACCTCGCCAACAAGAGCCACATGCTCAAGAATGTAGCGATAAATCTGGTGTACCGATCATTTGGGTACCGACTATCATTTATGATGTAGCCCCACGACTGGTAGTGCCCCGCCTCCAAGATCCTCCAGTATGATCCACTCTTTCTCTTTTATGTCACGGTTGGACACCGTCTCCCCCTCCATGGCATCTTGACTTCCAGATCCTTCTCCAGGAATAGGCTAAACCAGTCCTTGTTGGCGATGTCCTTCAGGAAGTCCTTGACTGTCACAACCCGTCCCAGTGGGGCCCGAGCCGCAAATCCCCAACCCGCTTCCAATAGGCTAGGGGCTGGTGACTAGCACCGAGTAGTAATACTACTAACATGGGAGGCATTGCCTATAAACCAGTACACACGCACACACATCTCCAAGCCCAAAAAGATGAAAAGTAAAAACTACTAAAGGTAAAAAATGTGCATGCATACACTAAGACCCAATAGAGTACGACAGGAAAGTAAAGTACAAGAAACTAAAACCCTGGGCCAAAAGTACAAGCCCACCAAAAGAAAGTCTGTAACAAAGTCCAACCTATAAGGAAAGGTACTGGGACTACAATATGTAGTCGTAGGAACACACCTCGTCCTGTCTAATCTCACTGAGTACCGTCCGGTCCTGGTCCGCCTAAAATCCATTCAAAGGCTCGCTCGTCTGTACAAGACATGACATGTGCGGGCAAAGCCCATGCAAGGGTGAGTATAATAATACCCAGTAGGACACCCCGAAACCAAAAAGGAATACAACAAAGGAAAACACCAAAAAAGAAAGATACAGTTAGCTCTACACATTATATTTCTACCAAACATATAACAAGAACATCCAGATATACTCATACACTATCGACTATCAAAAAACCACCACTAAGATCTAGCTCGAAGATTCCACTATGCATGTAACAAGGAGAACACATTCCTGGGTCTGAAGAGAGAGATACGAAGTACTCGTTCCGGGATAACAAACTCCACAAGTACTTTGTGAACATGTTTCTTAGATGAGGATCACATCCAAGTCATGGGGTGATTCCGACAACTCAGTCTAAGATAATCCTCTAAGCAGAGGATCGGCGCCCGGGTAAAGTTGGTCACGTCGATACCAAGAACTCTACCTAGGGTTCCAAGAATGAATAGATGATCTGAATCTATGTCTCATAAAGGGGATTCCAAAAAATCTATTCAGGATGTCCTGATGAAGGGATCATACTCTTGTATAAAGGGAATGATAGCAGAACCATTAGGGGAAATACCAAGGTTACGAACCCTAAGAAAACTAGTCCAAGTCACAGAAGACAAGTGGCTCAAGCCATGAATAAATTTGTTACACAGTGTGTGGTATGGTTACACGCCGTGTTCCTTGACCCCAAGTACTGCCCGTGTAAATGGCCCGTGTCATCCATCCAAGCTGTGTAAAACTAAACTACATGACATTTTGAAGAATCACACACCGTGTTCCTTGACTCCGGGTACTGCCCGTGTAAACGGCCCGTGTCATTTGGCTTGTCGGATAGAAAGAAACTACACGGTGTGTAGAAGAGTCACACGCCATGTCCAAGAACCTGGGGATCGCTCCGTGTACACTGGCCATGTGCCCATACATAGTCTATGTCTGTGTCCGTGTCGCCTGCCCGTGTACCAGTACACGGGTTATCCCATGTATCAGGTCGGGTCTGGCCGGAGAAGGGTATACACGTCGTGTCCTTGGCCGTGTACCGAAACCGTGACCGTGTACTCCCAGAGTACATGCCAGGTGGTCCGCCGACGAACACACGTCGTGTAGCCCATACTACACGGCGTGTAGTCGGGATTTTTCTAGAAGCGTCGTCTTCCTCCTCCCGCCACGGCTGAAAATCCGGATCCTCGGTTTCTCGTTTGTTTGTCCTGATACTCCAGGGATTGGTTCATTTCATCATACGAACACCATAACGGTTGGTTTCGGCTCTAAAATCTGATCATAAACCTCGAACAATCCATCCGAAGTAAAATTCCTGAAAATTTGTATCTCTTGATCCGCTCCGAATCGCCTGCCGAAACCATTGTCGCACCACCGTGACATCGCTGCGGGGTTGGATATACAATCTCAGATCGTTGCGCAAACAAACGAATGCGCAATGATCAATTTTCTCCAAGAACACATAGAACACAATGAAGAACGCGAGGGAGAAAAATAAAAGTATAAAAAAAGAGGGATGAACCTCGATCATTGTTCGTGACGATCCGGGTTCGTCACCGTTAGATCAAAACCAAAACAACCTCAAAATACCCACAAAAACCCATCCCGCAAAAAGGATCTATCAGCGTGCTAATCTGTTTGTGGATTAGTCTGCGTTCGTCAAGGAAATCAAAAACGGGGAAGGAATTAAAAAAAACAACCTACCTGGATCTGCGGTGTTCGTTGTTGAAGATCTGGTCGCCGCGTCGTCATCGCCAGAAAAAATCGTCAAGAACGTCGTTGCCGCATCAGGAGGTCTTATCTAGAGCCTCCAGAGCTGCCAAGGGTTTCAGGGTTATGAGGTTTATAACCCTGGACCATTGCGCATGCCTTTATTTAAAAAAAAGATAAGAGATATCTATTGCAGCAGATTTAAAATATTTTGCTGCAGAATAAAATATATTTATTTAAATATTTTATTACTTTTATGTCCCAAAAACTGTATTTCACCACCGACCCGCGTCGACCAATGTTAGGCCTCGCCTAAGGTAAAATCGTTGTCCTAAACGCAACGGTGCCCTCAGATTTTTGATCTGAGCACCCATTCGGGAGTTATTACACTTTTTCAGGAAAACCGCACAGGCACGTTATTTAATTATTTAATTAAATTCAAACATTTTTTCCAGGCTCACCGGGCCTCGGAATAGCACGCCTTCTTAGAGACTGGTCTCGAATTAATTCCCATATAATATTAAATAATACATGGAAAAATCCGAGACATTACATCACACCCACCTTAGGGATTTTACGTCCCCGAAAATCCAAAACAAAGGCTACAAAATAAAAGATGTGGGCACTAAAATCGAATCTGAGCCTCCTGCTCAGATGTGCTCCCTTGGAGATTCTCGTGCTGCCACCGGACACGCACTAAGGGAATAGCTCGCCCACGAAGTATATTCTACTGCCGATCCTTGATCTCTACTGGGTACTCATCAAAGGTTGCTCCATCATCGATGTCCAACTCGCCCCAGTCGATGACGTAAGATGGATCATGCACGTACCTCCGTAGCTGCGACACATGGAAGATGTTGTGTAATAGGTACATCTGAGGATGTAGATCCAAGAGATATGCCACCTCGCCAACTCTACTCAAAATCTGAAAAGGGCTAACAATCCTCAGAGATAGCTTGCCGCCTCAGCCAAATCTGCACAATCCTCATTGATGTGAGACCCAATGGAACACATGGTCTCCCTCCTCAAACTCCAAGGGCCTCCGCCTCCTGTCGGCATAAGACTTTTTCCGACTCTGTGCAGTTTTCATCTGTTCCTAGATGACCTGCACCTTATTTGAAGTAGTTCTCACCATCTCTCATCCCATAAGTGCTGACTCTCCTGGGTCAGTCAAGTAATGTGGTAACCTGCAAGGTCGCCCATATAGAGCCTCGAATAGTGCCATACCAATAGTGGAATGACAGCTGTTGTCATAAGAAAATTACACTAGTGGTAGGTGATCCTCCCAGCTACGACTGATGTCAAGTATGCAAGCTCGAAGCATATCCTTCAGGACCTGGATGGTCCGCTCTGTTTGAACGTTAGTCTAGGGATGAAATGATGTGCTCAAGCGTAACTGAGTCCCAAATGCTTCCTGAAATCCCTTCCACAACAGGGATGTGAAACGAGCATCATGATCTGAGATGATCGTGGATGGAACTCCATGAATTCGAGCTATCTCATGCACGTAGAGGCATCCCAAGCTCTCTACTGAACTCTGCTCCTATATGGCTAGGAAGTGGGATGACTTGGTGAGTCGATCAACGATCACCCAGATGGCATCATGTCCCCTGGACATACATGGTAAACCTATAATGACGTCCATGTATATACCATCCCACTTCCACTCTAGCACCTCAAGGGGATGAGTCAAGCCAACTTGCACCTAGTGCTCAGCCTTTACTTGCTGACAAGTAAGGCACTGGGAAACAAGCTCTGCCACACACTTCTTCATTCCTGGCCACCAGAACTGACGTCGGAGGTCCTGATACATATTTTCAACACCTGGATGTACCTCCAAGTGGGATGTATGGAACTCCCTTAGAACCTCCTCCCACAACGTCACTGGTACTACTGTACGCCCTCTGAAAAGAACAACGTGCTCACCACCTTCTAAATATCCATCAGCCACAACACCTCTTGATATCTGAGCACATAGAGTCTCATAGATATAATCCTCGTGTTGTGCTTCCCTGACTCGCTGTAAGAGTGGAGGGGTAACAACCATTGACTAAAGGTAATCTCCCTCATCTCCATCCACGAAGGATAACTATAAAGAGGCCAAATGCCTCATCTCCTCATCCAGCAACTACGAACTGGATTTTCTAATGAGAGCATCTGCCACTACGTTCTCCTTCACAGGGCCGCAGAATAGGTCAGTCATATGTAGGGCAACAGACCCAACATGAGTAGGATCCCATACATTCTATGGTCAGAGGCACTACTCTAGTTTCCTCTATTTTATCTTTTTCACTTTTTGATACTGGTGCAATACATAGTTTTATATATGTGCCCATTGTGGAGATTCTTGGGATTTTTGCTTATACTTTTAAGAATGTTATGATGTTATACATGCTGTTAGGGATTAGAACGGCAGGTGTGTGTCTATTCAAGGAGTGCCCCCTTGAGGAGGATGGGTGTCACTTCTTTTTGGATCTCTACATCCTACATATGGTGGGGTTTTATGTCATCCTTGGAATGGATTGTCTTGTATCCTATCAGGACTTTGTTGATTGATATCATCGTAGGGTGAGTTTTACGTCACTAAACAGTGGATCTTTTCTATACAATGGAGAATGGGATGTCCTGGCCAAACGAGATGTACCCAAGCATCGTGGGTTAGGAGGAATGACATCATATATTTCATGTTTATACCTGTATGATCAGGGAACATGTTTGGTATATTTTCCTTCAGTGGTTGATCATTTCAAGGATGTTTTCCCAGATGACTTCTCATGATTACCTTTAGTTAGAGAGGTGGATTTCACAATTTGGATAGTTCCATGAGCTACACTGGTATCCATTACTCCTTACAGGATGGCTACGAAGGAGTTTCAAGAGCTGAAGACGTAGTTGTATGATCTAAAAGCTAAGGGTTTTATCTGACCCAATACTTCACCTTGGGGTTCATCGGTCCTTTTCATGAAAATGGCTGACGGTACCCTTAGTCTATGTGTGTACTATTAAAAAATGTACCAGTTGACTGTTATGAACCGGTATCCCATACCATGTATTTATGACCTGTTTGATAAGACTCGAGGAGATCAAGTGTTCTCAAAGATTGGCTTGAGGTCAGGATATCACCAGGTACATGTTCGACCTGAAGACATACCTCATATATATTTTCATAATAGGTATGGTCTCTATGAGTACATGGTTATGCTGTTTGGTCTCAAAAACGTGCAAGTAGTTTTCATGGTGATGATAAACTGAGGGTTCCATTCTTACCTATATTTCATTGTGGTGTTTTTTGTGGACAATATCTTGGTGTATTCCCAAAATCAACATGACCATGCCTAACACCTTGAGATAATTTGGAATACACTCTGAGATCGTCATTTATATGATAAGATTGCAAAATGACACTTCTTGATGGATCAGATTCACATCCTGGGTCACATCATCTCAAGGATTGGAGTATCAGTTGACCTAGAGAAGGTGAGAGCATTAGTTACCTAGGAGAATCCCAAAAATGTTTTTGAGGTACAATGTTCATTGGGGCTAGATGGTTACTAAAAGTGTTTTATACAGGACTTCTCATGCATATCAGTGCCGATGACAGGCTTAACTAAGAAAGGTGTGTGGTTTGAATGTTCATATTATTGTCATGCAACCTTTCATGAGTTGAAGGGACATTTTAATTCAGTGCTACTACTAATATTTCCAGAGCCGAAAAAGAGTTACATTGTGTACTATGATGCATCAGATATTGGGCTGTGAGTAGATCATAGGTAGGGATATTGAGTAGTTTCATACGGGTCTTGGTAGTTGAGGCCACATGAGAGAAATTACCAGATGCATGATCTTGAGTTGGATGCAGTTGTTCATGCTTTGTGTTGTTAGAGATATTATTTATTGTGAGAATGTTTTGTGGTGTACACAATCCCCAAAAGTCTCAAATACATCTTCACTAAGAATCATTTAAATCTGAGATAACAATGGTGGGTGGAATACCCTCAGTAATTTGACTTTGAGCTTGCCAATATGCCTAGAAAAGGCAATGTTGTGGCTGACGTTCAAAGTAGGAGGACTCAGATACAGGTAGTGCAGGAGGCCAGTGGTGAGTGGCATATAATTTCTTTATTCTCTAAGGTACATTTATAGGTTCAAAATAGTTAGGGGTAGACTTATCTTTCATATTTAGATGTTAATTCTTCCCTACTTGACAGAGTGAGGATTTGGCAGCTAACAGATTCTGAAGGCCTAGTTCTACGGGAGAGTGTGGAAGGTGAGGACCCTACTCCTAGATAGACGATAAGCAAGGATGAAGTTCTGTGTACCCATGGACTTGTGTGGGTTCCAAGGGATATACATGAGGAATAGATGCATGAGTTTCATGATTCATCTTGGGATGTTCATCCAAGAGTCACCATGATGTACCCTGACTTGTGCCGTTAGTACTGGTGGCTGATAATGAAGTGAGAAGTAGATGGTTTTGTTATGAGGTGTCCCACCTGTAAGTAGGTGAAGGTAGAACATCATAGGTCGGATGGACTTTTACAACAACTATCTATTCTAGTGTGAAAATGGGATGATGTCATGATGGATTTTGTGATAGTTTTACCAAGGTCTCTGAGAGGTAAATATGTTGTGTGGGTTGTAGTAGAGATGCTTACGAAGGTTCCTCCCTTATTACTGATCAAGGAGACCTTTAGTGTTAATGAACACAGAATGCTATATATTTTGGAGGTGCTACGAATTCATGGGGTTCCTCATTCTATCATCATAAATTGGGATGCCCGATTTACATCACGTTTCTGGAAGGGTTTTCAAAGGGCAGTGGGTACCCAGGTGCATCTGAGCATAGCTTACCAACCTCATACATATGGCATGTAAAAGCGCACAATTCAGGTGCTAGAGGGCATGTTTAATGCATGTGTTCTAGAATTTTGGGGTTATTGGGAGAATCATATACCACTGGTTGTGTTCTCCTATAATAATAGCCTCCAAGATAGTATTCAGTTCACACCATATGATGATTTTTACGGTAGGTTTTTTTTGATCACCCCTTTATTGGTTGGAGGTAAGAGAGCTAGTTATGTTGGGACCTCATCTTTTCCATGAGACTACTGAGCTGGTTCACATGATTCAGAGACAGACGACTACTACATTGTCTCGTAACAGATCATATATTGATTGATGGAAACAAACTCTTCAGCTTGAGGTTTGATATTAGGTTTTCCTAAATGTTGCACCAAAATTGGGATAGAGAAGGAGCATGAGACAAGGTAAGATCTCATCATGATATGTCGAACCATTTGAGATTATAGAGCGAGTCAGGACAGTTTCCTATCGGTTATAGTTTCCTCAGATGTACCGATCCATGCATGACGTCCTCTATGATTCTTGGTTGTGATGCTATCACTCAGACCCATCTCACACTTTCAACCCGAGAAGGTTGAGCTTCTGGTTGATGCTTCCATTAAGGAGCATATAATTTTTATAGTATATAGGAGAATGAATATTCTTTGAGACCAGTCAGTTCCTCTCGTATGGGTTTTATGGAAGCACAACTGAGTACAAGATGAGACTTGGGAGAGAGAGGTCGACGTACATGCCTCCATGGCCAGAGTTATTCTCAGAAATTCCTTCACCATCCAAGAAAGGAAAATTTGGGAAAAAATTTCTTTAAGGGGGGAAGTTTGTAAGAACCTGGTTCTTCTTATGAGGTATTGTTTCTAACTATTCTTTTCCTTTGATTAGTTTTTGAGAAAATAGGGAAAACTGGAAAAATGTTATGTTTTAGTAGAACATGGTGTGTAATCCTATGTACACGTTATGTGGTCTATCCATGTAGGATAGGGATACACATTGTGTGATTTTTTGGAATGGGTGAGATGAGAAAACCACTACAAGCCATGTACTCCTAATTACACACCGTGTAGTCATGTATACAATGTTGGTGCGACATGTGTAAGGTAAGTCGGTGAATTGAGAAATAGTAAAATGATGTACATGCCCTGTATATAAACATACATGCCGTGTTATTCTAAAATTCAGATTAAAATGAGAAGTAGCCTTGTTTTCTCTTCAGGACAGTGGAGCTGCCGGGTGAGGATGAAGGAGTCGTGAGAACATTTCCTCCTCTAGTTTCATCATCCAGAACCCGATTCAGGTATCATCAGTCTCATTGGATTCCTCTCGGAAAGATATTTCTTCTCCTTGAATCGTTTTTGATGAGTTATGTTCTTGATTATGTTATTCAAGGTGGAATTATTTACCTCTTTTCTTAGATCTACACTTTTATATGCAGATTCAAGGGCTGGATTAGGATTATATCAGGTATACAACATCAAGTTAGGGTGTATTGTTCCTCTCTTTAATTGTTAAAGTGTTTATATGTGTCGTTGTGACACACACCCAGGTATAGGGTGTTTCCATGAAAGTAAATATATCATTCATATTATTTAAATGTGGTTGTCATAATGAATTCAATGAATTGAATCATGTATGGAATTATTGATTTGTTAATGTCCACCTTGTAGGTGTGTTTCCCTTAGATAACAGGTTTTTCCATTTCTCCCAAGTATGTTAATAGGCGTGCTTTATTTTTCCCTTTTTGGGTTGTTTAAATGAACTTGATAATATCTGATATTGCAATTGTGTTAGAATTTTGAGCTTTTGATTATGGTTTGGGGATTGTGTTTTCCTCTTTTCCATGCAGTGTTTTTTCTTGTTAAGCTGTTTCGAATGTTTTATTGGATTTTAAATGGATAAATGGTAAATAGAATTGGGTGATACATGGGTTCAACATAGAATTCCAAGAATGGACTCACATGACTATTGTACCTTGCACCTTGGGTGATGCATGGGTTCATCTTAGAAAGACATGGAATGGATCAAGAGTTTTCTATTGTTATTTCATTAGTGAAACATGGGATCCCTAGTAGGACCACCAAGGATAGACTAAATTGATATAAACTTATACATAGAGTGATACCTTGGGGTTCCCTTGTTGTACTACTAAGGATGGACTCTCTTGAACTTATACCAACATCGAGAGTGATACTAGGGCTCCCTAGTAGGACTCCTGAGAACAGACTTATAGGATGTTGGTGGAATTATACCTGCAGTGATACTTGAATTACAACATAAGAATCTCAAGAATGGAATTAGGTTATACTTAAATGATGAAATGGAAGGAATTTTGACATATATTTCAAGTCAAACCAGAATCTTAAGTTCAAACTTTACATACTTGTTAGAAGGTCTTCTGAGACTATTGTTGTTCTTACATTGCTACGAGGGACGTTAGGATTCGGAAGGATTCCAAAATTTAAATACATCAAGTAAATGAACTAATAATGAATATAGTAAACTATATAAATTAATACGAGTACTTTTAGGGTTGTTTACTTTTGAGAGCATACTACTTACTGCATTTCTTTACTCTACACCACTACTGCATATACTCACTCACAGATTGGAATAGACCTTTGGTGGATGCCTGTTGGGATTCATTTCTCACACCTTATATGGGTCATGTTTTTGGGACCAAAAAAAATTTATTGTTTCATGTGTCGATAGGGACAAGGCTTCTTTTTCAGGGACTTGATTGTTGCTTAGGAGAAGGAAATCGTGAGACCAATCCTTGGCTTGTGATGTTGTTGAGTCTCATTTTATTTTACTATACTTTGGTATTTTATTGTACTTGATTACAATGTATCATGTTTTAGTTTCTTTCTCATAACATGTAACAGGTTGCATTATCATTTTTATGGTTGAGACTTCGATATTTGTCTATATGAATTCCCTTTTTTTTGTTTCAATTGGATGTGGTTTACTACTTCTACTATTTTTTACTATTTATTCTCTTGTGTTACACTCTTCTAGTAAGGGAATAGTTTCCCCACTATCACACCATATTCCCTCACTGCTATTCGGCAGCCTCTAGAGTTTGGGTAAATGTGCTTGAGGCCATGTGGTGAACCGGTCTGTCTATCGGTTTTGTGGTAAGCCGAGTCAGGATGTTACAATCCACCTCCAAATCACTATCAAGAACCCCATAATATGTGGGAATTCAAAACAATATCTCTAAATCCCTAATATCCCAAACTAAGACCCACTCAAAGGAAAAATTACTGAATAAAAGATCATGTATCATATCCAAATAGTAATGTGAGAGGTCACTAAACCACGTTGATTACTCCTCCATGGTCAAACTTCCCTACTCTAGGTTTAGGATCTCATAGATTCATATAGATTGAAACATGGCACGATAGAACTCCTCCATGAAGAGACACTCAATGTATATCTAGGAGAGAGTTATCTCATCATGTGACTGAGTCACTAATCTACACCATAACCCAACAGATCCCAAAATAAGGCTTGATGTGGGGACTTCCATCTGATCTAGAGGTCTCCTCACAAGGTGAAAAACATGTGTGTCTACCTCTAGCCCATCCTTGGCCACCTATGGGTCTGTCTCATCCCGAAACATGGGATATTTTTTCCTTTGAAACCCATGTACCACAATCAACATGCGTTCATCCTGAGCTGGTACTATCAGTGCTAGATACTGCTCAATAGGTGGAGGTTTAGCCGGTAAACCACCCGATGGGGCTATCTCTTTTACAAGCCCCTATAATGAGGCCTCGTTACTAGGCTAATCATAGTCTTGACCGTGCAGTGGAATCCCTGCTGGTTATATGCATGGAGACATTATAAAATAAAAAAATATGGGCCATGCTCAAAAGAGTATATTTAGGGATCTAACTCAAGAAGGACAAGGAAAACACGACTCATTACTCTATGATTCATGTACCAATGTTTTCCCTGTAACCAATGTTTACATATAATATTTTGAAATGCAGGTGATTAGAGTCCTGGTATATGGATATATCATCCACTGATCCAACACTAGATTATATAGTCTAAAAGCCAAACTCAAAATACTAAACACTTTTTCCCAAACCAATATTACTGAATCCAATTATATTATATAACTGAATTCTATGATAACACTCTATCATGACCCGACCCACTGAGGTCGTAACCATTACTAACCTAAGACCTCATGCAATAGGCTAGGGGCTAATGACCAATACTGAGTAAACATATCCAACAAATGGGAAGAATTGTCCAAAATTATATGTATATAAGCACACATATCCAATATGACACAATGACAAAATGAAAAATAAATTAAACCAATGCATGAATACATATATGATCCCACAACAGAGTATGGAAGTGAAGTATAGAAATAGGAAAAAGTGTTAAAATACAAGTGTAACTAAAAACTGTAAAGAGTCCAACATGATCCAAGGGATGGGAATATAGTCAAATGTAAGATCCTGAATAACACATCAGTTTCTCAATCTCCAGCTTTGATCCACCTACTCCATGTCCTCCCAACACACTATCAGAATGGGTGAATTCTGCATGAGACATGAAACGTTTGGGAAAATCCCATAATACTCACTAGGACACCGCCAAAAAACCAAGAATGAAGGAAAAAAGTATAGTTATCTCAATAAAAGATATAAAAATCAATGTATCATAGAAACATCCATATATATTTAAGAAATACATCAGCCAACTAGGCATTCATAACCAAATATCAGCCACAAGATTCTACTCAAGGCAATGAAAATTCTAAGAGAATCTACTATACGAGCCATGATATCACTAGTGACACTCGATGAAGAGGTATATATCATTGGGACCTGCCCAAAAAATCTCACCGATCTAAAAAGACCCTCTTACTCAGATAGGGGGTCATGCCCAGAACTACTGGGGTACACCATGAACCTAATCTATATCAAGCCGCTATGTAGGGGATCATATTTCAACTATACCTTGAGCCCTACCGATATGGTCTGCAAGACAGAGGATCAACACCCTACTCAAGGAGGTCACATCGATTCCACAAACCACATATAGGGTATAATGATGATAGAGGATCTCACTTCTGTCTAATAGAGGGATTCCACAAACTCTATCAAAGAATCATCCTCTAGATGAAATCAGAATCCTTTGATGTGGTTTTAATTTTTCATTGTACCCTTATAGAAAGGGGCCAAGGGAACACACTCAACCAATACTAGTCAGAAATAATAAAATGAAGAGCTACAACAACTCTTAAAGGGGGTACATGGAATGTAAAAGGGGTATACATTGTGTCCAGTAATCTCCAAGTCTACATGTGTAGTAACACCTAACAAGACATGAGAATATTTGAATACATGGCTTGTTACCAAGGTAAATGACTTGTGGAGATCACCTGACACATGATCATGTGACACTAGCAATGTTTTTATACCTATGGCCCTGTTTATGTACACTACTATGTACACCTAGCCATGTCTGGTCTAGGTAGACAGTTTTCCACTGGTTGTGAACTTTTTCATGTGTCCTGGTACATTTCAAAGTACACATTAAGCCATTATAGAGGGGTCACACACAGTGTGACATAGGTTACACTCCATTTTATCCTTAGCTTCATGATGAAACCCTAGCTAATGCTGAGAGGGCCCCACACAATATATAATCCCGAAATATACTCCAGGTTTTTTTTGGATTTTACAGATCCCTCCAGATCACTTCATCTTTTATTTCACTTAACTAGTGCCTTTTTCCTTTCCAAAACCTATATATTGGGGTTATTCCTATCATTTACAACATCCATTGATGTAAATTAGGGCTCTAGACTTCTGGTAAATTTCCTCATTTAGCCATAACCATCCTGCATCAAAAACCAGGAAGAACAAAACCCAAAACTCCCTTTCGATCCACATACGGTCATCAACCACCATCATTTCACCTCGATCAAAATATCGATCATGAACCACAACCATGGTATTGATTAGTTTCACCATAGAAAAGTTATATAATGACTAAATACCGAGTATTAGATGAATCACAGGCTAAAAGGAAACTCAATCGCTGAACGTGTGAAGAACGGGGGAACAAAACCATACGGCAAAAGATATGAGGAGAAAAACTCATCCTTTTTTATTTAACCTCAATTCATTGTCATAGAAATAGATGAATGAAGTGGAAATAATTAAAATGAATGAAAAACAATTCCATTAGTTTAATTCGACCGATAATGCACATAAAATTATATTTTTGGAATTGATTAATGTTCATTTGGGATTAAAAACTGGATGAAAACATAGAATCAAGAATCCTAAATATATTTCCGATCGATTGTTTATGAATAATGATTTTTTTTCATCATTGATTAGATCTATGGACTCTTCTGGCGCAATGATCAATGACATGGTCCCGATCCACCGTCATTCTACAAGAACGATCTACGAAGGTCTCTCTCCAGGTCTCTAGTGTTTAGAATCCAACCATGAAGAAATCCTCCTAAATATTTAATTATAAGATAACCAATCACTGAATAGAATAAAAATATATTAAACCAATTTGTTTAATTACTTTAATTAATTTTGTGTTTGCGATGGATTTTTAAAAAATTACTAGTGCCGATAAATATTAGGTAGCACCTAGGGTAAAACCCATATTCTGAACACAAATGTGCCCTGAAATTTTTTATCTAGGACATCGTTATATAGTTATTGCGCTTTTTTTAGGAAAACTACATGCTCTTACTATTTAATATATTTATTATATTTAGAATATTTATTTTGGGCACACCATCTTTTAGAATTGCATGTTATCTCAACACCTAGTCTTGTAAATAATTCAAATATTAACCAAAAATAATACACATAAAATCTGAGTAATTAAATGTTTTTTTATAAAAATTACTTTGTTAGAATAAAAATGGATTTACATCATGAAAATTTATAAAATTTATTCATATGGAATTAATTCAATTATTATCAAATAAAGTAGAGTTATGTGAAAATAAAACAAATACAAAAATTAATTTATTGATTTAATTAATTAATTAATGAAAATAATAAAAAAATATTTTTTTCATTGGAATAAAACATTTCTTAGGTTCTAAAATGTCAGACAAGGGTTTCTAAATTCATTATAATATTTATAAATGATTTATTTTACTTGTTAAATACATATTTGGTTTATAATTGTCCAAAAATTTAAATTCATTCCTATATCAACATGATGTCATAAAAAGATAGTATTTTGTAAAAGTGTATTTTCACCATTCACTCAAAAAATAAACAATTTCAGAAAAATATAAAAAATTCAATTTAATCTAATTTTGAAATTATCAATTAAAAAATAATGTTCATTTCATCAAAATGAAATATCAAATGTATTCATTAATATTTTATTTGAAAATATTAAAAAAAATAAAAATAAATTTATATAAAAATGAAAATTTTAAAGATCAAGAGGTATTAATATTACATAATACCGATTTATAATTGATATAGTTTCAGTATATTAGTTCATACATTTAAATATTTTAAAAGTGATCAATTTATTAAAATACACAACACTTCAAAAATTGCTCTTTGAAAAATATCCCTTTTATCAATGAATATTTTTAATCATATATGATTAATTATTTATTACCTAATAATTAAATTTAATTAATAAAAAAAATAATGCAATATATGTATCATAATTTATTACTATTTTTCTATTTACTAAATTTGTTTCCATCTTGTAATTATAACATTCCATGATGTATTTTCCATGTGTTATAATATATTCAACATACCATTTATTTAAAGGTAAATATGTACTGAAATGTTGGGGTGTTATATTATCCCCACTTAAATAAATTCCATCCTTGAAATTTAATTTTTATATTACCAAAATAAATATACCTTGGAAAAATTATAATCTCAGATGTGGAATTTATCTTGATAAGTAATTACTAAGTTACTGCTATTAATCATAGTATTTCTTAATTATATTTATATAGAACCATATATATTCCATTATACTTCACATACTTGTGGATGAGTTTCCAAAGGCATATCTTGATAATTGAGAGATATCTCTTGCATAAGACTTGTTTAATTCATCTTCCCCTTATTGGAGTTTCACGAATTATTTTACCATTGGGAAACAGAATATGAAAAAAATACACTAACTTGATTTACTTCTATTATGTAGGCATAATTTCATTCTATTATTGTGTTTTTATTATTTTCCAATATTTTATTCCTATCACATTATAAATGATGAATAAATATGATGAATTTTTCATTCCTAAAGTACTAAAAATAAATGTTTAATGAATCATAAGATCCATAAAATAATGATAAGTTATTCCTTATATCTTTATCCACTTAATAAAAAAATTTGAGAGTGGGAATTAAAAACATCCAAATAAATGATAAATTTTAAATCTTTTATTTTAAATAATAACACAAGTTTAATATAAATTATTTTTATACATAATTTATTAATTACTTAACCTTAAAAATTATTTAAATCCAATAATTTAGGATTATTTTAAAGTCAATCATTTGTATAAGAACCCTATTTCAAACTAGGGAATAGTTTCTCATAAAAATAGAGACTGCTTGATATATTCTCATTACAATAGGATTCCCACTAGGTATCCATCCTCAGTGATTCAAGGGATGATTCAATACCCATTTAATATATAATTGATTATGTTTATATATAATCAAATAAATCATTATATAACTATTTTTTTACAATCAAAGTACCAACTATTGAAACATTAGGTACACCTGCCTCAACTATATTAATTTTATAATCTTGGACTTACTCTCATGGACCGTTATATGGTAAATTCTTTTAATGATTGGGTAATTAGTTTGAATAGTTTTCCATATCCTTACTGTTGAAACACTATATATTTTTGTGTTTTTATTTCCTTTTTATTCAGGAACAACATGTCTTTTATCTCTATATTTTTAAAAGACATCCATTCTATTTTAAAAAGTACCAGGGTGTTTTTTACACAATTATCATATTTTGGCAGTTTTATCCTACCCTTCTTCGCATTTACATGATTCCTTTTTCTTTTTCCTCTTCAATAATTATAATATCTTAATTCACTTATAAAATATATGACATGTATAATTTTTTTTATAGAACATGATATGATATCATCATATGATGAAAACATTTGAGAGACTAGTTCCCTTCGATGGTTCAACATAATCTTATAAAATAAATAGTCAATCAGACTTTCCAGATTATATATTTTTCTTATAGCATGGCTTGAAAATCTCATAAAGTTTCCTTAACATTCAATAACCCTTTTATATTCCTTCTATCTTTAATTTAATAATTTCAATTTTGTATCAGTTCATTTCTCTAAAGAAAAATATTTCTCAAGTAATATGAAATTAAATGTATCTCATTCCATACCCTCTATCTCCTCCATCTCCTTGGTATTTTGAGTAAATTATCACCATTTATTAGTTTATTCCTTTAAATAAGACAATATGAGAATAAACATATCTATTTCATTGCTTCTCCATGATAAAAATATATTTTTGAGGTACTTGATTCATTGATCACATATCAATGGATTATTAGTTCCATTAGATAATATAGGTTTCTTCCACATGAATAAGTCTAAAATCATTATATTTTTTTGTAATGCAATAGGGTTCTCCATTTGAGAAAGGTTATTGGACATAAGGTGAATCAACCACCCTAATAGAGTCATTATCTTTTCATCTCCAACACCAATTGTGTTGACATTTCCAAGAATGAATTCACTATGTTTATTATGAGTTTTGATAATATTTCCATCTAGTATAATTAAAATCATCTTCATATAATGGAATAAACTTATGTTTCACAAATAATTATGAATATTTAGTCATAACATAAAAACCCCTATAAATTTATTGAACATTATAGTGGTTTATCATAAATCTTCTTCTATCTATATTCTTATAAAATATAGTTCTAATAGTTCCTACTATACTTTATTTGACACCAACTATAACTACCATGAATCCTATAAACCATATAGGATGTATAGTTTATTACACTGGTACAATATATAAGAGTTCACATCCAAAATGATTATGTAGTTTAGTAATCTCGAGTGACTAGATACATACATGATTTCCATATTAAATTGGAAACATAAAGAAAATCTTATAATCTCTGTGGAAAAATTCTATTTTCTTTTAATATATCATGTAGATATTTCAAAGATCCCATATTGATACCCTAGGGAAAGGGAAAAAATAAATGGATGAGATTGGATGCCTATTAAGGGGTTTAAAATAGATCAAGCTATCATGGATACATAATGAACATAAAATTTTAGAAGTTGAATAATCAATAAACTTTCCATATATTTAATAATTTGAGAATGAAATATTTTCATAGATAAAAAATCACTATGAATCAAATAATTTATTTCACAATGATAGAATTCCCAAAGCTAGATATCTCAATCCATAGGGTAAGAACTCATGGTCTTACGATCAATGCCTCATTCAATTTCATTTTACATATTTTCAAGGCCTCATACTAAGACATCATAATTATATGGGAATGAATATACTAGGATACCCATTACATTTTTTCTTATGAGACCTAACTTGTATTTCAGGTGGATATAATAGATCCCATATTGAATACATGTATAATGGCTTTCTCACATAGTTAAATAGTGGTAAAATTCATCATCAATAATCCTTACAAATCAACAAGTCATCATATTGAATCAAGAATACAAAACGTCAATATTTTCCTGATCGATGGAATAATATTCTTATTAAGAATCCTTAAATTATTACCATATATAATAATGGGTATATATTTTAGCCAATAATGAAATGATTCTTCATATATCCATGGTATAAAGAAACATGGATATGAAGGAGAAATTAATATAAAACAAATGAAAGATAATAATAAAAAACATTGAATAAATCCATGTGTGTAAAAGGAGATATAAACTGTTAATTAGTAATGGATGAAGGGATACAATAAATTCATTATAAATAATTAAATTTAGTATATTAGTTTCAATTGTAAAATTATAGATTAAAATGAAAGAAAAAATGTGAATGGAACTTCTAAAATAATTTATAACTTTGTTACAAAACCATCATAAAAAGTCACCTCAAAACTATATTCATTTTGTTCCTAAATAAATATTATAAAAAATATTTGTAAAATATTTTGAAATTAATTAATATTAAAAATAATATATTTTCAAATAATAAATCTTGTAGTTGACGATAAAAATAAAGATAAGTTAAATGAAATCCATTTTAAATTTTTTATGAAAATAATATCATTTTCTTTTCATATAAAACAAAAACACTATAGAATAGTGATAAAATTATTTTATTTTAAGAACTATAGAAAATTTAAGTATAATATTCATAATTAATAATAGTCATTATAGTGTAAAAAATTATTCAAGTGGTAAATGTTAAAAAACATTTTTTTCTGTCTATTGTAATGATAGTCAAAAGTGACTTGTATAGGAAGAAATTTGAAATAATCCCTTTTAAACCTTTATGTAAATGGTAAAGATCATTGAAAAATAAATATATAATTTTTATTTTATATAATATAATTCCTGAAAAAATATAATTAACATCAAAATGGAATAAAATGATTCTCGATCTAAAAGGCGAAATAAGGTCATCTTTTCCTAATAAAATTATTTTGATCTTTTTTAGTACCAAAGAGGGCAGAAATAGATATAATAGTTAAAAAACTATAAATGACCATATTTTTATAAGATATATTATATTTAAAGTCTACCTAAGATATTTCTTATCAAAATACTATTCCATGAAATATTCACTCACAAATGATACAATTTCTAGAAAATTGTGTCTTTTGAAATATTCACTTTTACAATATATGTGCTGGGGTATATTTATATAAATGATTGGGGACCATTTTCTCAGTGAACATAAACTTGATAATATTCTTATAGCCACCTAGAATTATCGTTGTGTCTTTAGAAACTATGAACTAGTTTCCACGGATGGTCACACCACATGGAAAACACTATAACATCACTGTAAATGATAAAGTCCCTACATGAATCCAACACAACCACAATGTATTAGTGATTTGAGCTCAAAAACAATGCATGATACATAATAATTCAACACAAACACAAATTATCAATGCATGCTGCCCAAAAATGATCAATGATAGACATGAATTCAACACGATCATAAAGGATAACCACTTGGTTCCCGCAAAAGATGAATGAGAAGTAAAAATTGATTATGGCTGCTATGAGGGATTGGATATCCATAATCACATAAAACCATGGGTTGTATAAGTACTATGGGATCATATAATTTCTTTATAGTGAGCCACATCCTCTTTAGTTAAGCCATACCATTTAACCTGTTAGCCTTTGACACTTCTTCACAAACTATTGCTTGTCTTTTTCATGTGTTAATTATATTACACCACATGAATATATATTAAAATGTCAACATTTATTAATGTTATAATAACAAAGTCTATTACAATACATAAGTATATGTTAATATATATATACATATTCATGTTAATATATTTTATTTATATATAATATATAAGTATTATTATTATTATAATAACATTGATATTAACTCTATATATTCATGGTAATGATATATATGATATGTTTTTTTAAATTTTAAATTAAATATATATTAACTTTATATAATATCTATATATTATGTTTATTGTAAATAACTTCATAAATATATATATATATATAATATAAATAGAAATACTTATATATAATATGAATATATATATATATATATATATTAAAATTTTATTAGAGCTGGATAGAAGATCTATCCCAAAAAAAGTTATTTAGGTTCGATATTCCGTCTCAAATAGTTAAAAATATTAAAATTACAACTATTTATTTATACATACATATATACAAATATATAATATTAATATATAGCAACATTTAAAATTTATTATTATATTATACATTACAATAAATATATTAAATAATAACACATGTTATTTTTAATATATTACAAAGTAATATGTATTAACATAAATATATATTAATATATTAAAACATATTGACATTGAAATATAATGACATATTATAATACATTAATATAAATTAATAAATCATTTCATACATTGACATTAATATATATTAACTCCATATTTTCATTATAATATTAGATTTATTATATTTGTTAGTAATTATTTTTATTATTTATTATGGTCGGGAATTTATTAGAAAAGGAAAAAACACACATAAAATTGGGCCGACAATGATAGGCCACACCCCCCTTTATGTGTTAATCCACTACAAAGCTGGCACATTAAAATTTTATAGCATGAAGGCCCCTACATCATGGTTTAAAGATGACCTATCTCCTATGCTGAAAATTTCTCATGTTCACAGAGCCTGTATCGTCACCATAGCACTATTTTGGACCACAAGTTAATGGCCATAAATGACCTGAACCCCCCCCCCCAAGGGGGATTCCACGATTTGAAACATGGCCATATATATTATATTTGTTATAATATTAAATTTTAAATATACTAATGATTTTTAATTTAAATATATTATATATATTACAATTAATTTATTAATTATTTATATATATTATAATTTAAATATTTATATTTATATATACTACCAATATGTGTGTGTGTGTGTGCGATTGTATATATTTTTAAATTTTATTAGTGATTGATAAAAAATATTTCCAAAAATTAACAAATTATTTTGGATCCTCCAAATATCTATTTTTCATTTTCTTAATAAAATGCTTTTATGGTCGAGTGGGAAACTAACAATATACTCCATACCAAAATAAAAAAACTGGAAAACATCACTAGAACAAAGTCCATCACATTAAAATTCAATACTAAATTCAAGAACAACACACATCATCACCATGGACCACGATCCTCCTTGAGCTACACACCATAACACACCAGTCAAAATCATTATCACCCACACCACATCGCTGATGAGTTCCTAGAATAAACTCATCTAAATAACTATAGAAAACTAAAACCACACTAAAACATGTCCACGGGAAAAAAATCCCTATCATGACAAAAAAAACAAACATCGGAGCTCCCCAAAAATAAAGTATCACCATAAACGTGTATAGACTATGAGAATTATAACTAAATAAAATTTTTTCGTTGAGAAAACTAGATCCACCAATTCTGTACCAACAAAAACATTGTATTCAAGGTCTCACCTCCTGAAACGCTGACTACTTCTCAAACAACACCATCCCAAAACCTCAAAAGAAAAATCATATAAGTTTGACCTGTATTGGTGGAAATGAAAATGAGGAAACAACAAATTTTAGAGTGGGAATTACATAATATTGAGTTGTGACCTTATAGTGAACCATATACCACTTTAATTGGTTCCACCAACAAGAAGATAGTAGCCATCAGGACGAAATACTAAAAACTGTCGAGAAGGAATCTCAACTTCGACACAAAAATCCATTGAAATTTTATCCACATTGAAGAAACACTGAGAAAGGGAAAAAAATCAATAGAAAACATAGTGGATGAAGATGGAGAATCATACCATGACCAAACCATCTAATTCATCTTGAAACTAAAGCGATGTATGACACCAACCAAAATGAAACCTTGACACCGAATGTATCCTCTAACCCTATCCCAATACACCTCAAATACCTTCATACCAATATGATGAAAGTTCCATCGCAATGACATGGGTTGGAAGGGAAGGGAATGGAAAGTGGTCTAATCGGGAAAATCCTTCAGCCAAAGCTACCAAAAATTCCCAAACCACCGGACATCCTTTGTGAAACATTCATGATGGGTTTTTATAAAAAAGAGTCAAGAAAAAGGTGTAGAGGTAGCCATGATCAGGGAAAATGAAAATATATTGAAAATACAACCAAAAGTGAAACAAAATAACCAAATAGACCCAAGAAAAATCATGAGAGACAAACATAGAGGAAAAAAATGAGCATCATGGATGGAGGTTAAGAAAATGGTGAGGAGAAAACCTAAACAAACATGTAATATTTCATCGAAGAGGAATCTTAGGGGTGTCATATATGGTGAATAAGAATATGGTGAGAGAGAAGAAAACATAGTTGGATGACAACGGGAGATCAATATAAAAATTTTATATAGATGTATCTAAAAATATAATATATGTGCACTATAATATATTAATATATATGTACATTATTTTTTTTGATGAAAACTATTACGTGCACCTATATCCTTAATGGTTCGATGGGGACGTCATTATGGAACTAATTTTCAAAGGTTGGCAGTAGGTGGTTAAACTCACCACATCCTTTTAAGGGGGGTTATTTCATACTCCATGACTCTCCTATAGATTTAATATTAGTTCATGAATACATCCCAAATCCTAGAAGAGTAATGGTTATCCAGGTGCCAATGATCTAATTGAAACCATGTGTTTGATTGGAATATCTATGTATATTGGAGGTTTTCCATCTCTCTCTTTTTAGTTAGTGATATTATGGTTTAAAGACATAGTTCAAAACAATGGATTTCATTATCATCTATAGAGGTAATAGGTGTAGTGGAGTTTTGATGAGGCCCTTGAGAAAGATTCTTATATATCCTTGTGAAGTAAATAAAAACCCACACAATTTGATATCTCTGAACAGAATATATAGTGATTTTATAGTTGAGTGACAAGGATAAATCCATGTATTATAACACCATGATGTTATAAATTCTAGGAAAAAATTCTCAAAAAATGGTTGGTGTGGGACTCAACCATGAGAAAACCATTCTGGGCCACCCTGTCTATTAGTAACTAGATAGGAAAAGGTGTGGGTTATATCTATATCATCACCATAGATATTGATGGATCATCTCTAAATAATAGTTATTCTCCTGATACGTTTTAGTGTAATTAGGTCTAATGATTTTCATATATGAGGTTCTAGGATCATCACCTGGGAATAATATATAGTAGGTTGGATCTTACACCTACTAGGAGGCCTATTTATGGGAAAAAAGAGGATTATATCTACTCAAGGTGAATTAAATAACCAAGAGGATTTTATCGAATTAGGGTGTATGAAGAGTCCAATAAGAGAATATTGAAACAATGTAAAAAATAAGAACGACATAGAATATATCAACTCTAGGTAAAAAATAATAACTATAAGGAGGATATCGACTAGAGTTAATGATGTAAGTGAGAGGAGTATATCGGCTGAATGTGATTGTGTGGGGATTACACATAGGTGCCACTAAAAAGTACCCAAACATATTCAGCGACCTAGTAAAAGGTAAGTAGAGATAGGGTGTTATTCCTAGGATTATTTCTATACATGGTTCACACAATAATGTGTGTTGGGTAAAGGAATATTAGGGTGATGAGAGGAGTATCTTGACTCTTTGTGAATCACATATGGGTGGATGTTCATGTGTGGGACCTGGGTGAATTAGTTCCCATGTACGAGACTTAGGTAAATTAGTTATTATCCCTATTGTGGGATTTCAAAGGTTCCTACCCCTAGATTGGTATATCATGAAGTGGTTCTACCCTATAATAGGTGAATTGGGTGAAGGGTTACCTAGGTGGCATGCCTTGGGAGATGATTCTCCCATGTTTAGGGTTATCAAGTGAAGGGTAACCTAATGAGGGTTCACCTAAGTATTTTACCCTAATATTGGGGACTTGGGTTATGGGACCCCCATGTAGGGATCCATAAACAAGGGGTTTCTTAACTAGAGGGAAATAGAGTTAATGGATACTTTGATGAAGGTTCTCCCAAGTATATTGCCTTGGTAAAGGGGTCTTGTGTGAAGGGTTTTCCAAGTGGAGTTGAAAAAAGGGGACTTCATCCTTGTGAGGGTGATCCATAAAAGGTCTACCAAGTGTTGGTGAATAGGGGGGACATTCAATAATGAGTGTGGTCCTTGGTGGTTCTCCATTATAAGGACATACATTGGGGACTCTCCCCAGTGAGGGTGAGCCTTAGTGGTTTTCCCAGGTAATGGAGAACAGAGGGAATCACCCTAGTGAGGGCGATCATTGGAAGCTCACCCAAGTATAGGGTCAAGAAGGGGACTCTATTTAGTGATGTATATCCTTGGGTTTTGTCCCTATTTTAGTGTAAAAAATTAGAAAAGAAATTAGGGAGAGTAGATCGATAACCTAGCTCTGTAATCAGGGAGTTCGTTCACCCATTAGAAAATTGGATGTGGGGACAATTTATAGATAAAACTATTAATATGGGTACATGAGATGTGATATAAACACGAGTATGTGATATGTGAGAATGATTAAATAATTTAAGTGGTGGGCTAAACAAATTTATTATGAAACTGGATCTCATCATGAAAAGTAATCAACTTTGATGACCTTAACTTTTGATCTATAAGTCCATTTAGGTTCAATGATCTGTAAAATAGAATCATGATAAGTAAACGATGTCCAAATATAATGTGTATAAACCCTATCATGAAATTTTATAAGGCTAAAAAATGGTAGGAAGACCCCCAATAATGGGTTTAAAGGCTACAAATCCCCTTTATTTTCAATTTTCTAATTCATGTTCTACTCCCAAAGGGAGCTTCTCATCTCTATGTCATTAAATTTGGAAATTGTTTTGAGGAATATCAATACCTCAGTGTGTGATGAATCATATGGAACATGGAGATCCAATTATATTCTCTTTTTATCATAGAGATACATTTCTTCTCAAAATCTACATTTTTTTTTAAGTTAGGATAATATCTTGGATTCTGTGGAAAAGTGTGTGCAATGAATATTTCGATAAAAAAATTATATATTTATTATAATAATTCATATTATAATAAATATATAAAACTTGAATAATTAATTATTAATGATTATAATTTATATATATATATATTATTTTAAATATATAATATATTAATACATGCTCCCTGATTCGAAGGCCTTTGAATTTTTTATATTTAGTAGACAATACCCTTTTTAATTGGGCTAAGAGGGAACTCATACATGGACTAGAGGACCAGAATATAGGAACCAAATTTTTACAGGCATAGAGACCTTACATTATTTAGATGATCTAGATGAATAGAGGTTCAATGATTACATTGTAACAAGCCCTCTCAGCTCCCCTTCAAGTGTATCTGTTTAAATTACACTAATGGCATGTATTAGAATATTTTTCCCACATATGGATGTGAATTATCTTTTTTCAATGTTTTTCCCTTATTACCCCTCCTTGTTATCTTCTAGTTGGCTCCACAAATTTCTTCTACCACTCTTTCTTGATTAATTACTTTGAGGTTTCTCTAATACCAAAGATTTAGATTTACATAATAACTCATATATCCTTTGGCCCATCGTCTTAGATTACCTGAAGGCCCATAGGTGTCTTGAAATCCCAGTGGTCCAAACCCACAAAAATGAGGCATGAAATCCCAAATTAGTTGAATAGTAAAATTGTTATAGTACCTTCTATAATACTTGAACATCTATAGTGCTCAAATACTGCTACAGTAATCAATGAATCTTCACCACATAAATTTGAATCTAGGTTTCATGCAGGATTATAAGAAGTCTGCCACTTGGGTAATCTCCCAGTTGCATGTAATATATTAATACATAGTTCCATTAATATATATCAATATATTAATATATATTAAAGTTAACATATATTAATATATCATACTAAATTTAAATATATTAGTATATTAATATATATTAACTCTATATATTCATTAGAATATTATATATATTATATTTTTTATAAAATTAAATTTAATATATATTAATGTTATACAGTTTATATTTATTACATTAACATTATAAATTAATATATATTAATAATATTATACTATATTATATTACAAACACATAATCAGAATATATATTCTAAATAGATAAATATGAATAAACATACATGTACAGTTATATAAAAAAATTATAAATCTATTTTAACTTTGAGTGTACAAGTGTTAATTTATTTATATTATTCTATTATATGCTAATGAAATATATTATATAGTTATACTTGTTTTGAAATTTAATATATTTATTTTGATTTTATTTTAACATTACATTTTATATTAAAGTTATATTATAAAATTTTATACTAACATTATCTATTAAATTTATATGTATTTTTGTGTTATATGATTTTACATTATCCCAAACCACACCTATACAAGTCATTCCCTTCCGATCATAGCCCCCCCCCCCACTGATGCAGTTACTAAACCCAAGGTCTTGAATGTGACCCGTGAAGAATTCAGATAAAGTTATGCTCCCCGCACTTCCTTACACAGCTGAGAGTTTAAATTGCACAACAATGGAATTACCTTGGAAAAAACCTATAACCTGTGCGATTCAAACACTGTACCCCAAGGAATGAATCCCCTAGCCATTTTAACCAAGACACCCTCACGTGGAGGGGGGTATGGATGAGTTATTTAGTATTCTTTTCTTGAACCTATAGGTCTTAGTATTAAGTTTATATTAATGTTTATTTTGTCTTATACTTCAGGAATTGGGTTAGATAGAGTCAGGCCAAATTTTTCCATGTTCAGTTTAGGGCCACATACCAATATTATCAACACCATTTTGTGGGACCTCTATCATAGGATGAATTCTCATCTTAAAAACACTTAAGGGACATGTTTTTTATATAGGATAGAATAATTCCTACCCAAATACTAGGTTTTCTTATAGTACACTAATATTAATTCATGAGATGATAATACATCTTGTTAGAACCTGGGTAAACAACCCAATATAAATAATAACTATATTTCACAACCAATTACCTCAAGGAAAAGGTTCTACTAAGCTCATCCTAAAATAAATAACTCTATCAAAGCATTGATATCCATCACTATTAGTCTACAAATAATTTTAAATTTCTCCAATATTATTTTATTTTTACTCTAACACCTACTCTTGATCAATATGGTTAATCAAGTAAGGCGTGAGTTGGAAAATCGATAAAAGCACTTTATTCTCTTCTACATTCTAATACAAATGACCCTAAAATAAAATTTTCATCAAGAGTCATTTTTGATGATATTCATTCACTACATGAACTAGAAATTTATTACTAAGAGAATAAGTGACCACATTATCTTTTCTAGAGGTGTAAGAGAGATCACTGTTAAATTTATATATGTATTTTACCCATTTTAATTTTTTGAGGTTAAAATACTAATAAGAGAATATATACTTTAAATGTTCATTATTAGTACAAACTATACAATTTTAACCAAATAGATAAAGTCTTCGATACTTCAATACATGCATTAAAACCAAAAACATCAAGGTGATGGGTGTAGAAATTGTAACACTCGATAATTTTATGAGAAATATTTTGTTTTTATGTTATATAAATCATCAAAGTAATCTTTCACTGCACACAACACTATCTTGTATTTCTTTAAATGCAATCACGACCTTCCTCGATTGCTTGCGTCGTACGCAATACCAAGTTTCACTAAACAACGATATGCTATTAAAATATTACTAAAACAAGCCGTTATGAATACTAATACCCACTTTTTGAAATTTTTAAAATTTTATTTTTTAAAATGGACTTCATTTCTGGATTCGTAATATCAAAATTAGCCTAGGGTAAAATTTTGGTATTTTTCTGAAAACTTTCAATTTTTGATGAATATGTGAAAACACTGGGTTACTATTTAAAAACCGACTTTTTATTTAAATAATTATTTATTTTATTTCAATTTATTTTAGGTCAAAATTGAAACATAAAACCTTTATATTTTCAAATTAATCCATTGGAGTCATTTTATAATAATTTTAGATATATAAAAATTTTATCGAACTTTTCACCGTCTTTTACCCACCTCCTAGGAGAATTTTCAAATTCACATAAAACTTAATTTTACCTCTTCTGTGAGTGGAATTTCGAAAATTCGAGAGTCAAAGTTAATATCAAGGTCTAAAATTTTGTTCAATTAGATGAAAATAATTTTTGGTGAATAGTAGCTTTTTACTTTTTTTTACCACGGTTAAAAGTAAATAGGGAAATTATGGGTAAAAATGTAATTATAATTACCCTAACACATGTCCTAATTCTATTTTATAAGTTTAATTAGACCAAAAAATCCATAGGAATAACATATGACCATTTATGACCACTTGGATTAGATTAGGACATTTAGTATTAATTTATTTAAAGAAGGGTTAAAATAGTTAAAATCAAAGTTTAATAACTAAATCATTTTTAATATAGGGTTATACATAAGATAAATTCGACTATAAATATTAATTAGAAAGATAAAAATATTTCATACATAATGGTATTTTATTTGTAATTTTTAGACAATAAATAAGTTAATTTATTTATGACACAATGATGATGCAGTAATTATCTTATTAATGAAATATTGACATAATTGATGTTATAAATACTCAAATAAATGTAATTTGAGACTTTTTATGAATTAAAATAATTTTATAGGTTAATATTACATGTTAGTATTTCTTTAATTAGCTTTTTCTGAACTAATATTTCTGTTATGATTTTCACAAAAATCAATTACCAAATAGTGTCAAAATTGACATAAAATAGTTTTTAAAAAAAATAATATATTATTAATTGTTATGTTATTCCTAAAAATATAAGGTTCGTCCAAATGACTTCTATAAAATTAAATATATTAATAATAAAGAACTTGGGGTTATTTTGTCTTGTTATAGTAAGTTTATTAACCTTACATTGTAAGAAAACAAGAAGACGCGGTAAAAGAAAAATTATTTAACTTAAAGGTAAATCTAAATGATAAGGTTAAAATAGAAACCTAAACTTGTCTAAATTCTATTAGATGAAATTATTTCGACCGACCCCCACCTTTCATTCTAAATAACTCAATTTGGAGCTATTAAAAACTGAATATGAATTTATAATAAAATAATATGTTTAGTTATTCCAAAGGTGCCCCTCTCCTCCCTTATGAAAGGGCACCACCTCCCTCTCTTCCTCACACCACTTTCAGCCTTCAATCTAGGAAAAAACCTGCCAATATCTCTTCTCCAATTCCCTATAAACATCCTAGAGGTTTTGGTCTTCTTCAAAGACCAATCTTAGTTCCCTAAGAGGAGGTTTCAAAAAGGTGTGTCGAAAGAAGAGGTAATATCTGTTACCGATTCTTTCAACTTTATTTCTTCTTCTATTTATTCTTCTTTAGTTGTTTAGTTATTTTGTAATAACATCAGTATCACTAATATACTGATATGTTATTAGAGATATAAAACAACCCCATTTTACCTTCTATCCATCCAAAGGAAAACGAAACCACCATGCGTGCGTACGTACGGAATACCGTCTCTATGCCGTGGTGTAATCTGTTTTTCCACCACCACCTTAACTGGATGGGTATAATGGTTTAAAGAATAAATAAATATAATTATTATAACATCATACTGATTATAAGATCTTATATTATTCACTCCAATTCGATTCAATAAATATGGGACCAATATCATCGCTCGTGCGTACGTACATATTACCGTCTCCACGACGCGATGTGATTCATTTTCCATGTTAACAATTCAAGAATGATTATAAAGTATATATAATAATTAATAATGAAATATATGACATAATAATGATACTATATTTATGTATATATATATTTATGTCATAAAATTAATTACATTAAATTCAATAAGGAAACGAAAACAGCATTCATGTGTACGTACGACCTACCGTCTCCATGAACGGTGTATTTATTTCCTTTTATTGATCTATTATATATATGTATATTCTGAATATATATTATATATATATATCATGTTTTATATTCTGGAATTAAGTAATCATGATCTATGTAATCATATGAATAATTACAAGTCAAAACACAGATGACAAATGAAAAGATTTTACACAGAACACTCTTTAACATGGAATTTACAAAAGAACATGTTATATAATGTCATAAGTGAACCATATATGACATCATAACAATTAATATGATTATTTAATAATTCTATGACATTATTTAAATAATTATACAGGAGGTTAGGATACATACGAAGCATATCATACATAAGGTAATAGATAATTTTGCAAATCTCATTTTTATCCGAGATTGCTTATACGTAAGTATTTACTAGGGTTATTGTTATCATCCATGTACATGTTTAATAAATGTGTTTTTATGTATGTTTAATGTCCTTTTTACCCATTTTAACTTTTACTACATGGTATGTAAGAAATATTTCTTTTGTTTACATTTCGAGGTACTTTTTGACTTTTCTGAAAAAAGTACAAGGAGAATGTTTTTTTAACTTTTACGGCGTGAACGGATTTTTATGGTTTTATAAAGCCTTATTTTTATGAAGCTTACTCCAAAATATTTCATGACTATTTTCAACAAAATCATTTTCTTTTAAAATTTCATGACATTTTTTGGAAAAAAATGATTTTGAAGAAGAAAGGATGTTTTCCTCAAGAATTCATTTCAAGTGTTTTATCAAAACCATTTTCCATATAAGTTGAAATTATTTCATATGTGTATGTTTCAAATATAATGTCTCTATGATTTACATGGTTTCAATTTTCTTATTATGAAATGATATCCATTTCTTTTATATGGATTATGTGATGATGGGATTATGTTTATGAAACCCATTTTATTTGTTGGGTTATTATGAATGATGTATGTTTATTTTGTGGCACAAGTAAGAATGATTTAATTATGAGATGGGTGGGACCTATATCTCCCACCAATGAATTGGGTAAAGATTTATATCTCATCATATAGACATGGATGGAATGGTAAGTTAATCCGGTTCAGTGTTATTGGACTGAAACGAGGAGTGAACTCGATTCAGAAAGGGACTTTTTCCACTAAGATGGTCTTGGCAGCAATGCCTTGGATACTATGGAAATCATAACATGTGTTGAATGGTTGCCACAATTACATGTTTTATTCCCATTATAATTAATCATGATTGATGTTCCATTATGATATATGCCTTACGTACTTCCACGATTTATGTCTTTGCTCAAGATTTTGATGTTTAAATTTCATGGTCAAGTTTTTACTTTCAAAAGTTTATAGATTGTTTTATGTTCACTATGTTTGCCCTTACTGAGCATTTGAGCTCACCCTTTTTATGTTTTATTTTCCCTAGGATATAAATAATGGTTTTTGGTATGAAAACAAAAGGGGAATATCATTATGGGATAAGTTGAAGATCATTCACTACAATTAGTAGATTACGTTCCATGTGTTCAAAGACACTAAACTATTACAGTCATTTGGTGTCTTTTTTTGTTATGTACTAAGTACTCTGCAAAAGTAATGTAATGTCCATGTAATTCAAGCTTAGGGTCTCTACATTTGGTATCAGAGGAAAGGTTTAGTCAACCTTTGGAATCTAGGATGCGAAAACGTTAGTGAGATCCCTAGAGATATTCCTAAGGAATGTCTAGGGATGTCTGTAAGGATAAGTATACGTATAGGATATAGTCCTAGAACTATGGTAACAATATTATAATTTAACCTAAGATGTTAGATATTGAGGTTACTCCCCCTTTACTATGTTTTTCCCCTAGAATGATTTTTCCCTCTCACACTATTCTTTTTGGGTTTTAGAAAATGGCTGGAAACATGAAGATTCATGATAATGGAAGATATGATGGTCAATGGAATGATATTCTTCATGAGAAACCAAATGAAACAGGATTTGGAAGTCCAAACATTGTTATTATGCCTAATCAGAAATCTCATAATATGATCAATAATATCAACTTTGGTAAGTTTATCGACTCATATAATAAGAGAAATATGGAGTTTCATGATGATCATAGAGGAAAGAAAGTTCAATTTCCCTCATGTAAATCATGTGGGAAGAGGCATCGTGGAGATTGTTTCAAAGGAACTAGAAGATGCTTTGGGTGTGGAAACGAAGGACCCAAATCCAGTAAGTTAAAAGGAAAAGGTTAAGTTAACACCATGGACAAGGATAATGGTATTTATATGACATCAACAATGATTAGATGTTTTAAATGTGTAATGTATGGGCATTATGCAAACCAATGACCTAAGGGAAAATCTCATGAAGAAAATCAGCATGGTCATATGAGTAGTATTTATGTGGATGATGATGAAGAGAATACAAATAAAATATGAGATGAAAGAAATGATGAAGCTCAGTTAGTGGTTTAAGAAGTTAGTGGAATGATTGTATGTTTATAAAGAATAATGTATGGTACTATGGAATAAAGAATAATCTAAGGATTGTTACACTATTGTTTTTTCTAATGTATTTGAAAGTATATGTTGAATGGTGCCGGTAACCATGGAAGGTTATTCAAATATTTTTGGAAAGTAGATGATATGAGCATAATGAAGGGATAAGAAGATAATGAGATGTTTTATTGTATTCATGAGCTCATGACTAATATAAGGACTAAGTGATATTATGGTTTGATTATATATTTTTGTTGGGATTTTGGTATGTGGAAAGAGTTTCCTTTTGACTTTATTCTTGTTTTCACTAAGGTTCTATTGTAATTTATGTTTCAAGAGAATATATGACTAAGGTATTCATGTTTTTGGAATGCAACCAACAAGATATATCTTATGATATATGTGAGATAAAAGCTTATATTCACATTCTTGGTAGATAACCTTTCTAGTAATTATTTTCTTTATACTATGAGCTTGGACTGATGTATTTTGGATAATCCTAAAGATTGGAGTGGATTATGTTGGACATAAGTTAGTATTATTTAAGGGTATAACTTTTTCGATATTATTGATGGAAAGTTATAATAATGTATTTTTGGAAGAAAAAAAAGACAACACGAAGGATGGGCGACAACCCATCGCGTCGGACAAGGCTGTGGGAATCGAACCCACAACTGAAGTGGGACTGGGCTTTATCACCTACCACTGGCCTACAGGAAGTCCCTGGTGAGTAGAAAATAGTTTTATTTTATTAAGCGACATGATAGATGAAGTATAAGTCCATTTTTGGAATCATATACGATTAATCTCACTATAGATGGACTTATGTATATTTGATAACTTTTGCAAACATTTTGTTTGAGATAGATAGAATGACCTGTCATTCTATCATATGATCTGCTAACACTTCGCGAATGAAAAATTCAACTTCATTTCTATAAGAGATGAAGTGGAAACTATCCAAGGAATGACCAACGGTGAGATTGTGCCAAAATCAAGAACATATTTCTTCTAATTCCAATTTCATCAACTTTAGGGAAATGATCTTGAATACGAAAAAATGGTGTCCTAGTGTTCTTATATCCGATGAATCAGATGGTACCTTATATCATCACAAATCTATGGCTTTGTGATTGCTAGCTTTTCCATAGCCATGATCTCTACCACTCTCCATCAGAACATGATGGTTATATTTTTCTTCCATATCCATATTTTCACCTATGTGGAAATCCAGTGATTAGTTTTTTTGGGTTACCGTTACGTTTCATACTTTAGTTTTTAGAGGGTGGTATTGGTATTCCTTTTTACGATGTGGGATTTCATTAAAGAAACTTTCGAGTAGTAAACCATTTATAACCCCGACGAATTTCTAGGGTGAAATTCATTTTAAGAGGGGTAGAATGTAACACCCGATACTATTATGAGAAATATTTTGGTTTTATGTTATATACATAATCAAAGGAATATTTCACTACACACAACACTAGCTTGGCTTACTTTACACACAATCGCGGCCTTCCTCGATAGCTTGCGTCGTACGCAATACCGAGTTTCACGAAACAACGATATGCTATTAAAATATTACTAAAACTAGCCGTTATGAATAGTAATACCCACTTTTTGAAATTTTGTAAATTTTATTTTTCAAAATGGACTTCATTTTTGGATTTGGAATATCGAAATGAGCCTAGGGTGAAATCTTGGTATTTTTCTGAAAACTTTCAATTTTTGATTAATAGTGAAAACGCTATGTTACTATTTAAAAACCGAATTGTTATTTAAATAATTATTTATTTTATTTAAATTTATTTTAGGTAAAAATTGATACATAATACCTTTATAAGTTCAAAGTAATTCATTGGAGTCATTTTATAATAATTTTAGATATATAAAAATTTTATCGAACTTTTCGCCGTCTTTTACCCACCTCCTAGGAGAATTTGCAAATTTATATAAAACATAATTTTACCTCTTCTGTGAGTGTAATTTCTAAAATACGAGACACACGGTCAATATCAAGGACAAAAATGTGGTTCAATGAGATGAAAATAATTTTTTGTGAATAGTAACTGTTTACATTTTTTACCACGGTTAAAAGTAAATATGGAAATTAAGGGTAAAAATGTTATTATTATTACCCTAACACATGTCCTAATTCTATTGGATAAGTGTAATTAGACCAATAACAAACTTATGAATAAAATATGACCATTTAGGCCCACTTGGATTAGATTAGGACATTTATTATTAATTTATTTAAAGAAGGGTTAAAATAGTTAAAATCAAAGTTTAATATCTAAATCATTTTTAATATAGGGTTATACATAAGATAAAATAGACTATAAATATTCATTAGAAATATAAAAAAATTTCCTACATAATTGTATTTTATTTGTAATTTTTATACAATAAATAATTTAATTTATTTATGACACAATAATGATGCAGTAATTATCTTATTAATTAAATATTGACATAATTGATGTTATAAATACCCAAATAAATGTAATTTGAGACTTTTTATGTATTAAAATAATTTTATAGGTTAATATGAAATGTTATTATTGATTTAATTAACTTTTTTTGAACTAATATTTCTGTTATGAGTTTCAAAAAAATCAATTACCAAATAGTATCAAAATTGACATAAAATAGTTTTTAAAACTAATATTATATTATTAATTGTTATTTTATTACTAAAAATCTAAGGTTCGGCCAAATGACTTATATAAGGATATATATATTAATAATAAACAACTTGGGGTTCGTTTGGCTTTTTATAGTAAGTTTATTAACCTTATAGTGTAAGAAAAGAAGAAGACAAGGTAAAAGAAAAATTATTTAACTTAAAGTTAAATCTAAATGATAAGGTTAAAATAGAAACCTAAACTTGTCTAAATTATATTGGATGAAAGGATTCCTACCCATACCCACCTTAGATTCTAAATAACCCAATTTAGAGCTATTAAAAACCGAATATGACTTTATAATAAAATAATATTTTTAGTCATTCCAAAGGTTCCACTCTCCTCCCTTATAAAAGGGCACCTCCTCCCTCTCTTCCTCACACCACTTTGAGCCTTCATGATTGTCCAAACCCTACCCATGTCTCTTATACACATCCCTATAAACATTATAGAGGTTCTGGTCTTCTTCAAAGGCCAATCTTAGTGCCCTAATAGGAGGTTTTAAAAAGGCGTGTAGAAAGAAGAGGTAATATCCGTTACTGATTCTTTCAACTTTATTTCTTCTTTTACTTCTTCTTCTTTAGTTGTTTCATTATATTTTAATAACATAAGTATCACTAATATAATGATATGTTATTATAAATATGAAACAACCCCATTTCACCTTCTATCCATCCTAAGGAAAACGAAATCACCGCGCGTGCGTACGTACAGAATACCTTCTCCACGCAGTGGTGTAATCTGTTTTGCCACCACCACCTTACATGGATGGGTATAATGGTGTAAAGAATAAATACATATGATTATTATAAAATCATCCTGATTCTAAGATAATAGATCATTCACTCCAATTCTATTCAATAAATATGGGAACAATATCATCGCTCGTGCATACGTACAGGTTACCGTCTCCACGACGCGATGAGATTCATTTTCCATGTTAACAATTCAAGAATGATTATAAAGTATATATAATAAGTAATAATGAAATATATGACATAATAATTATACTGGATTTATGTATATATATATGCACTTCATATACTTAATTCCATTAAATTCAATAAGGAAACGAAAATAGCGTTCATGCGTACGTACGGCCTACCGTCTCCAAGAACGGTGTATTTCTTTCTATTTATCGATCTATTATATATATGTATATTCTGAATATATATTATATATAAATAATGTTTTATATTCTGGAATTAATTAATCATGATCTATGTAATCATATGAATAATTACAAGTCAAAACACGGACGACAAATGAAACGATTTTACCCAAAACGCTCTTTAACATTGAATTTACAAAAGAACGGGTAATATAAAGTCATAAGTGAACCATATATGATATCATAAAAATGAATATGATTCTATAATAAGTCAATGAAATTATTTAAATCATTATACAGGAGGTTCAGATACATACGAAGCATATCGGACATAAGGTAAGGGATAATTTTGCAAATCTCATTTTTATCCGAGATTGCTTATACGTAAGTATTTACTGGGGTTATTGTTATCATCCATGTACATGTTTCCTAAAAGTGTTTTTATGTATGTTTAATGTCATTTTTACCCATTATAACTTTTACTACATGGTATGTATGGAATCATTCTTTTGTTTATGTTTCGAGGTACTTTTTGACTTTTCTGACAAAAGTATGAGGAGAATGTTTTTTTAACTTATACGGCGTGAACGGATTTTTATGGTTTTATAAAGCCTTATTTTCATGAAGAATCCTCAATAATATTTGATGACTATTTTAAAAAAATCCCTTTAATTTAAAATTTCATGACATTTTGTGAAAAGAAAATGATTCTGAAGAAGAAAGGATATTTTCCTCAAGAATTCATTTCAAGTGTTTTATCAAAACCATTTTCCATATAAGATGACATTATTTCATATGTGTATGTTTCAAGTATAATGTCTCTATGATTTACATGGTTTCACTTTTCTTATTATGAAATGATATCCATTTAATTTATATGTATTATGTGATGATGGCATTATGGTTATAAAACCCATTTTATTCGTTGGGTTATTATGAATGATGTATGTTTATTTTGTGGAACAAGTAAGAATGATTTCATTACGAGATGGGTGGGACCTATATCTCCCTCCAATGCATTGGGTAAAGATTTATATCTCATGAGATATAAATGGCTAGAACGGTAAGTTAATCCGTTTCATTGTTACAGGACTGAAACAAGGAGTGAAATCGATTCAGAAAGGGAATTTGTCCACTAAGATGGTCTTGGCAGCAATGCCTTGGCTACGATGGAAATCATAACATGTGCTGAATGGTTGCCACAATTAAATATTTTATTCCCATTATATTTTATCATGATTGATGTTCCATTATGATATATGCTTTACGTACTTCCATGATTTATGTCTTTTCTCAAGATTTTGATGTTTAAATTTCATGTTCAAGTTTTTACATTCAAATGTTTGTGGATTGTTTTATGTTCACTATGTTTTCCATTACTGAGCATTTGATCTCACCCTTTTTATGTTTTCTTTTCCCCAAGATATAAAGAAAGGTTTTTGGTATGAAAAAAAGGGAATGATCTTTATGGGAGAAGTTGAAGATCCTTCACTACAATTAGTAGATTACGTTCCAAGTTTCCAAAGACACTAAACTATTACGGTCCTTTGGTGTCTGTTTTTGTTATATACTAAGTATTCCACAAATGTAATGTAATTTACATATTCTTCAAGCTTCGGGTATCTACAGAAATCCCTATAACCGATGAAAAACTATTGAGAAACATATACCACGATACGATCTTCTTGTATAATAATTTCAAACCACCCCACACTTGTGGAATTACAATACATGATATTACTTTTACATGACTCATTTTGTTTCAATATTGGACTAGAGATCAAAATATTATTTAATTTATAAATTGATATATTAAATTACCTTCTATGTTAAAACTTCACACCCTTATGCACTAATTCTATGAAGGGGGAATCTAACTTTGAAAAATCTAAAACCAATTCTATAATATCATTTGAAATCTGTAAATCTTATGATTTCAAATATATTCTTGGGGTTATCTCATGAAATCATAAATTTAACCGTCTCATTATCCATTGAAATTACATTCTTAGAGATCTCATGGACCAATAATCTAATTTCATGAATCCGAAAATTTTAATTTTAATTGCTCATCATATTAGCGATACTCTTTCAGAGTTCTCAAAAATAACGTCAACATGGTCTTAATTCTACTTATTAAATTTAGAATAAACCAAAATATAATATTTTAATACCATAAAAAATGTTATAAGTATCTATTGATGAAAAGAATCATTAAATCCATGAAAACAAAAAAATAATTTATAATCCCAATGTGTGTCACAAGGTATTTATAATTTCCAAATATAATCGTAAATTTATTGTTTGGAATATCATCCTCTCTCACCGTACACCAATGGTATCAATCCCTAAGTCGAACGTCAGAAAAAAAAATGTATCTGATAAGTTTATTGAAAAGATCATTAACTAAAAGTAAAGTATATTAACTCTTTATAGTAACCTAGTTAATCTTCAAATAATTGATATTGAGGTAGAGGATTCCAGATTTCTTATATTCTATAAAAGTTGATGTTATCCATCTGACACTCTATAAATAATTATTTCCCATTATTTGAGATATTTATGATGAATCAAAAAATATTTCAATTGATATGGACGTATCCAATAATTTTGTATGAAAATGTAAATTTTCCTTTGAATCAAATCAATAATGAATTAAACCTATATCTTCAGTGGAAACATTGATAATGAATAACTTGATGATATTTATTCACTACCATATGACGTTTCTTCTCAAGACTCCACTCTATAACAAACAAAAGTAAACTTAATAACTAGAATAATGTATCCCTAATATCTTGATGGATCCATCCTTATTTACTTTTCTATGGATACCATTTATTTTAAAATCATGAGAATTCCCATGAAAGGAGATGGAAAATTCATACCATGGATATGAATAAAGACAAATAAACTCATTTTCCATCTTCATGACAAGGAAAATTCCTTCTAAGGATAAGATCAAAGACCATTTGATGATAATATTTGATATGATCCTTTTAAATGATCATAAAATTTATACCGAGGATAAGATAAAATACATATAAATCAAGTGTAATAAATTACTACATGAATTCAATATCAGAGACCACCGTAATGATGTTCATGCTATGGAGGGGTAATAAATTACTACATGAATTTATACCAGGCATGTGAATTTCTGCATATGACAACTTGCTGAGCAGTCATGCAACGGTGGAGGCTTACCATAATGATATTGATGCTGGGGAGGGTTATTCCTTATTAGTCTTGTTTCAGGATTATTGTGGCCCTTTTGACCTTTGGGATTTGTTTTTTATCTACGTATTTGAAGTCTATGAGGTTTTCTCCATTACCCGTAAAAGGGGGTTTATCCAAAAATTAATAAAAATTTAGGCCTTCAGGCATTCAGTCAGAGACCACCACATGAAAAATGGGTATCTGAATTCCCAATTCTTCTTATTTACCATATGATAAATGATCCACACAATATAATTCCTAATCATTTCTTAAAAAATAAATTAATAAATTAATTTATATGATGTAAAAGAATATAAGAAACCAATATCTAATAGAGAAAAATCAAAAAAGATTTAGTAAGTAGAATACCTTATACTATCATTGATCCTACATCTGATTTTGTAAGTGAATACTATGTAGCATATAATCATCCTAACTCATGAAAAAGTTTATATTTCCTTCTTTCTTTAGGATCAACTTCAATTTGAATTTATTATTAGCTTTTGGGACCTTAATTGAGTCAAGTGGCATTGGCATAGGGATATTTTTATCATGTAATGTTTACCAATGACAATACATAATCATTAATTCATGTTTATTACATAAAACACTAGATATAGTATGATAAAAACCCCATGGAATATATATTACTAGGTTATACTATATTATTTACCATTATATTTGTTCTTGATGACATGTTAAGATCATCATGAGTAATACCAACTGTATAGAGATACAACTGATATATCATATAATATAATCTAGTGAACTCTTATTTGGATTCTCATGATTAAATTAGCCCGCATGGATAGTCATATATATATCACCAGCGTTATATAAGTGAAAAATAACTATTGATCCATCAACATGAGGTTTTTAAATAGGTTCATTATTTATGAAGCTTTATATTTTAAGATCTATCTAAATTCATTTGAGAATTATCCTCAATAGAATGTAATTGGGTGTGACACTAATCAATCATATGGATATGATTAACCAATATAGGATGTTTACACTCATATGATGGGTTTTGATATCATGGCCCTCAATTGAGATTTTAATAAGTGTATGTATATGATAATATAATTACATGTCATGGAATTATATAATATTTTTCCAATATGATAATTGAGAAAAAGAGACAAGTTATACCTGATTGACATTATCCATGTCTCATGATCAATCTTGATTCCATGGATAATAGAACCTTTTTAATGGTCATGTGGTCTATTATATTACACTAATCCAATTTTTCATTTGGATAGCTATGAATTGTTTCATTATATAATTCATAAATTATAATTATCAATGATACTCATAACTATTTCATAAATTAGAAAGGCGCCTTAGTGTGACACATAAGAAAATAATAACTGGGATTTCTGTACTAATGTGTTTATTTTAAGTGTAAATTTTTGTATGTTTATTATAAAAACTAATTAGATTTTGGATTTTTCATTTGAAAGAATAAATTAGATAATTATTGATTATTTAATTATTCAATGTGGTCGTATAATATATAAAATTATTTATTTATATTATTAAAACATAAACTTGAGGAAATTGAAAATCTCAGATGGGATTCGGTATGGGTCTTGAGTTAATGGGGTTTTAAGTCCCATTACATGATTGAAATTAAGAAGTCTATATAGAGAGAGTATTTAATCACCTCTTTTTTCAGTTTTATTCCATTTTCAGGCTCATTAATTCTCCCCAAGGTTGGTACATAAGACACTTTTAGAGGCTATATAATACTCTAAATTCCCTTGGAAGGATATTTATTACACATCCTTGAGTTTACCTTATAATTCTTTTCCAATGAAGGTTATTCAATTCCCCTCTTGCTATAAATATTAAAGAAGAGGGATTTAGTCCTCATTCCCTTAAGAGAATATTAATTTGATTTTATTTCTCTCAATTGTTTTCCATCTAAGAGAGATTCCTAGTTTTCTTCATCTTTGTGATACTCTAGAGTCTTTATCCTTCCTTATGCCATCATTTTCCTAAGAGAATTGGTTAACTTTACTTGGATAGGAACATGATCCTTCTAAGGAATTGGTGATTAATGTTATCAGTGGATACTGAAATATATTTAAAATTTTCAATTCATGTTTTATATAAATATTTAAAAAACTTGTTAAATATTGTTTTTTTAATTATTATTATGTTTTAAATTTACATGTTATGATCTAGGTTGAGCCTAAAAGTCACTTATACTGCATACTAAAGGTCGATAATGTCATTAAAACCATCAATATTATCTGAGTTATACTCGATAAATGGAAAATATATAAACTAAATGTTGGAACATCTTAGTTTTTTGACATATTCAAAATATATAAAATTAATTTAAGACTAATAGAAAACATTCATGAAATGTTTGATGATTCAATCATTCACATTAATGGTAATTTTTAGTAGTGGGTTTTTCTAATACCCATTGCGAAATATCACATTCCATGTGCTCTGGTCCACTTGATCCCTTAAGTATATTGGGTATTTCATCTTACTAGAATAAATGTGGAGGAACTAAATTATTTTATGTAATCGATTAAAGTATTAACCATTACATAATATACAAAGGGAAATGAATTAAGCAATTATTATGTATAAGAATCATTATGTATGAATATACTACATGTTATTTATATAATATGAATATTATCATAAAGGGTATGTATATGATACATAAAATGTTAACATAGATAATAAATACAAAATTGTTTGTTAAATATCCAAGTTTCCGATTCCTTCCAATAAGAATCACATTCATCAAAAACATGATCAATCACGTAGATGAGTTATGCATAGTCAAACATAAATAAACAATCTTCTGTTACATGAAAAGGTTAAAAGTTGTCCTAATGTCGATGTTAGGTGAAACATGACTTAGTAATCCAATTTCATTAGAATTTAAAGTCATAGTGTTTGGAATGTTCAAAGGATAAATTAAGAGATATGGTGTTCACTCAATAATCTAAGAGTTTTATTAGATATAATTAACAATAGTTATTTACATAAATATTCATTACATAAGAGACTTTATTAACTGATTTAATACATGTATACATATATAACCCAACCAATTAAATTTATAATAGTGATGGTTATTATCTCATTTTTAGTATATTCAATACAATACTACATTGAATAATAAGATACTTGATATTAATAATGACACATATTGTGTAGTAGATATTCGTTGTGTCAAACACAAACTCAAATTTATCAATGAGATTCATCCTTGAGATGAAAAATTTTAATAGTAATCATTTCATTGATTGGCATCATAATTTGATAGTTATTCTGAAATAAGATAATAAATTATACATTATAGAGATTCCCACACTATATGATAAAATTTCTTTTACCCCACATGTTGTAATATGGTAATTAAAATAATCTAAAGGATAAATATGACATAAGATGTATTGCTCTATCAACCACAGGTTCTATGATTCAAAATTTTTATTAACACATAGAAACAATCAATTTTTTTAAATTGATAAAAAAAATCAGGTGTATAGAAATATACATATTAGAGATTGATTACTCTAACTATATATTATGGGTATTAGATACAAGATGTGTATCTTATATTTTCTAAAATTCTTAACCTCTCAGAGAAAAAATAAAATTAATTAAGAGAGAAATGGGCCTATGAGTTGGGAATGAATCATGATTTGTTGAATTATCCATAAGACTATGAATTTACTTCTTAAAACCGAATTTTAATTAATATTAGAAGACTTTTGTCATGTACAATCAATAAATAAAAATTTTATGGTTGTATATTCTCTAGAAGGGGTGAAAATTTAATTTATAATAATGAACATTTTTATTAATTTATATGGATGAAATATTTTATATTTCTAATAACAAGTTTACTGGCCAATATATATATTGGATCCAGATAATAATATTTATGATATTAATAATAAAATGACCATAATAAATTATTTGAATTTCAACTATCTTTAAAATTTAATCTTTGGGAATATAAATAATAATAAAAACCAATGAATTAATAATGATGGATTACAAGATTAAAATTATTTTGAATAATTTAATGTACATGAATCTTTTTTATGAGAAAAAATGACCAAATCAACTTCTAAAGGTAAAGGGAAACGGGGTAATGATTTATTAGAACTCATAAAAACTGATTTTTTTAGTCCTACAAGTAATTTATATTAAGATGGATTTTAGTAATTTATTAACTTTATTAATGACTTTTGTAGGTACGTGTTTCAACCATATACACCTTAAGAGGAGGGTTAATTATGGTGATAGAAAATTTAATCCCTTTCCTTTTTTACTTTCCAATCTCTTTTAGGATCACATTCCCACATTGGTATGAATTTTGTTCAACCCTTTTCTATATTTCACTTGTTATTCGACCTCATAGAGAGATAAAAATATATAGGAATGTAAAACATCCATGGAAAACATGTATTTTTACTTGGTTCACCAATAATGGATAAACCAAGTAGAATACACCAATGTTGTTCCATTCATACTAGAATCCATTATGCTTAACTAGGATTTGTGTATTACAAGTTTTTCTCATAGTTACTTTATGCTTGGATCACTACCTTTACACATTTTATAGTTCAATAACTCCATTACCAAGGGTTACTCCAAGTTATTCACCAATACACACTATATTGATGAAGGCACATTCAGTTTGTGGACTTGAGGGTCTCTTTAATAGATTTGAAACATAAAAACCTATCAATTAGTTTCTCGAGACTCTACATGAATCATTATTTCTAATTTTATTCCCAATTTAACTTCCATTGATACAATTTCTTTTTGTTTCCATTCTATATCAGATCAATGCTTCATTGTGAGGGTTGAATCTATGTCTTCCATAATATCACAACAACAATAATAGACCAATCCAGATAAGTAAAATAACAAACTTTGTTTATTCATTTTATGATCTATCTATTATTCCTCACGTATCCTAATATGTCAATGAAACACAATATTAGTTTTCATGTGACTTTATTACTTTCATGAAACTTTTACTTTTAAAAAACATTAACTTTTACACAACTCAAAATTTCACACACCGCCAACTTTCGCACAACTCAAACATTCATACATGTCAAAGTTGCATGAAATTGTGTTATTAGTTTCAATGTAATAACCTTATTTAAGATAGTTCTTTATCACAATATGAACTGTTTACAATAAAAATGTTATTACAAAAAAAATCACATAAATAATTGGTTTTTATAAATAATTTCATGCAACTAAGACTTTAGTTCATTCAGAGCGTTTTTGTCCGAAGAATATCCCTTCTCCATGTATCATGCATCTTATCTACTAAATCATTTTTCATATATGTATTCATAATTAAATTCCTACAATATACCAAAATTTTAACATAAAAAAACTCTTCGATAGTGCATAATAAGCACAATTCCAATCTTAAAAGAACTATGAAATATTATTTTTTTAAATAAGATAATTACCACCTAACCTCTAAATTCATAATTATGAATTAGATTAAAAAAATATGGTATATATATATATATTAATCAAATATCTACCAAAAAATTATTTATTAATTATTATGAAATAATCACTCAATTTTTTGTAAATTCAATTTATTCTTCAAAAATAAGTTTTCTTCAAAAATGGATTTTATTAGTTATTATGAGTGAAATTTAAAATTAATTTATCAAAATTTTAGAAATTATATTTTATAAAATGGATATAATATTTGAAACAATCATTTTACAATTATAAAATAGTGAAATTTTTAGAAGTTTTTGAATAGTTTTATTTTTCAATGAATACTAAAAAATTCTAAATTTTATTAAAAACTGTATTTTGGTTTCAAATATATAAAAATTAATTTTTTTAAAAAATAAAAATAACATATAGTTATATAATTTAATTAATAACTCAATTATGTTAATTAGAGTTAAATTTATGGATGAATTTGGTATAAAAACATTTTTATACATAAAAGGTATTCTTCTGAAAAGCTATTTTTCATTGTGTTTTGTAAATTATTCTTAATTTAATTTTTATCACTTCTAGAAATTGAATCTTGAAAAATGGATTCCATATTTTGAATCAGGTAGTTCAAATTCTTTAAATTGTTCCCTTTCATTTTATTCATTATGAATACTAGTTGTGGTAAATATTTTGTCGCTTTGGTAAGGTTAAAATGTTCAAATCAGGGTTAAAACCATGAAATAATGTCTCCAAATAAACCTAATGATTTCCTAAATTTTATTGGAGGGTATAAATTCTATAATATCTATCCTAAAGTTTAATATATGGCATTTTTTTCATTTACCCGTGAAAATGTCATTTATATTATTTAAGTAAAGAATATTAAAAAATGTCATTTTCTTGAATTTAATATCTCTAAAATATTTACATAAGGATAATAAGAGTATAATTTTAGTTATAAATATTTATTTGAAATATTAATTAATTTTTTTATCATATTTACCTATTTTCTTTAGTGAAAATATAATTTCCTTTAAATCATACAAAACACCAACACAATTATTGTGCTAGGAGTAAAATAATTAAGTAAGCGATATTAAAAACTCAAAAAGTAATATTATTTTGGTGAGTTATGGTTTTCCACAAAATTTTAAGATAAATATAACATATTATATATTTTTAATGTTTTATATTTTAATTCCATTACTATCATGATTTTTTAAAAGTGAAAATATGTGAGTAGTTCCCAAAATATATTAATGATTGTTTATAGTAAATAATATTATATAAAATGATTTAAAATTAATAAATAACCTATATATAACTAATTTAATGAAATATGGTATAAAATATCAATAATGGTACATTTATGGAAAAATATTCTTTCTATATTAACATTATTTATCCTTAATGAGTCGAAACCATTAATATTGCGGCAATTGTTAAAAGGGTTAACAGGGGTAAAACTAAGATATAATCATAAGAACATAACCAAAATTTAAAAAAAAAATATTTTATGAAATTATTTAGAATAATAATAATTATTTATTATAATTATATCATTTTGGAACCATTTTTTCAAGAAGCGTTATTTATATATTTTAAGTAATTCCTTGAGCGTCCCTCCCCTATATTATAAATGGCATCACCCTCTCCTCTTTTCTTCACACTTAAATAACAATTTTATTCTTCCAATACCTACCCAAATATCTTAATAAAATTACTTATATTTTTATATAGGTCTTTTTTGGTAATAATACCAAATTTAAATCGCATAGTGTGTAAAGTAAAGGTTGTTGTCTGTAGAAGAGATATAGATTTTAGCAAAATGTTTTAGTTTTATTTCTTCTTATACATCCTCAAAATATTATTGAAAAATGATAAAATAAAAAGAATTAGTATCTTCTATATAATTATATTTTATTATGTTAATGGTATAACCTATATTATTCTCCTTTTCCATCAAATGGTAAATGAAAATATCTTTTGTGTGTACATCGGACTACTTCCTCGAGAATCGATATAATTTTTTTTTCATCACCGCCTCTCACGACTGGCTATAGCGATGGATTTAATTTATATTTATTATATTATTTAACTAATAATAATTCTATAAGGATAATATATAATATATATACATACCTTTCCTTACATTTAAAAATGATGACATCGTTCGTTCATGAGTGTGGATTACCACCTCCACAAAGCGATGTGATTCATTTTTCATCACTAAAACAAATTGATGATATATATAGGTTTATTTAAAAATATAATATTATTTTAGTTAAATAATAATAATTATTTAAAATTAAAATAATACTTATTTTCCTTACCTCATTTTCATTGAAAAATGGAAATGTTACTCATGCGTACGTATGAACTACCATCTCCTTGATTATAACATACATCATTTATCATAACCATATTTCATGGTTTATTTTAAAATTGTAATTAATGTTTAAAAATGATAATTATTTAATTGTTATTATTTTGGATATGATTTAACAATTACCCATTTGAACATGGTCAGCATTCTAAATCCATTTTAAAGTTATAAAGTAAATATCCTCAAAACACACAATGTGGACAAAATTGACTAACTAATTAAATATGTAATTAAAATAAATTAAAAAATATTATTTTTTTAGAAAAATGGATTTATCCTGTAATAGGTTCTTAATAAATAAAATAATTTATATATTTCTATTATATAGGAGTTAAACAACAAACTTGGAAATTCTGAATATGAGGTAAGAGATTTCATCTCAATCTCCTGTTATTATGGAATATTTTAATATTATGCTTCTAATTTAGTTTATATGGTGCATATACTAACCATTTTAAATTTAATATCATGTATAATTCATTATTAATGGTATTTTAACATTCAATTCAAAGTATTTCATCCAATGGTTTTTAACTTGAAATCTACCTAGTGGTAAAGGGTTTCATAACTCAATTTCCTTTCATTAGGTTACAACTCGTCTTCATTATCTTTGTTATGAACTGATGATGTGTAAATTGAACCATAAATAATTTTAGTCTTTATTTCAACTTTTTTTTGAATATTTATATTCATTTTTCATAATCCCCTTTTTAATTAATTCTTAATTAAATGATATGATCTTCATAATAGTTATTCATGTAAAATTATATTTCTTTGAGACATATGATTATTTTATGAATCTATATTGTTTTATAAAGTTTATATTATGCTCCTTTTACATGTTATATCATGAATATATTTATGTTCAATATTTTTATGTTTCATTTGATGTTATTCATTTATAGCGCCTTCGATTCAAAAGTTACCAAAATGGTAAGTTATTTATGATTCAATCCCATTTTAATTAGGATTATTTATGTGTATATTTACATTGAGAAATTATTGGTTCCTTATTTTATAAAAAGATATTATTTTTATTATCTTATATATATTTATATAATTTTTAACTTTTGATTTTATTTTCTTCTATTTGGTGCTCAAAATGGTTCAAAATATGGTGTAATGAAATGCTGATCTTATTTATCCCAATTCTATTGGGAAAAATTTTTCTTCTATAATCATGTTTTCTAAAACAATTCAATTTTTTATAATATTCTTTAAAGATATTTTTAAGTCATATTTATGATTGTTTTAATTTTTACAAAAAGGTTTTAAAAAATTATGTCTTTTTCAGAACAAGGTACTTTTTAATGAAGGTGTGACCATAATTTTTATTTTAAAAAATAATTAATGGATTTTCCCACCATTAAGATCATTATTTTCTCTGAAGATTACTATATAAGTTTCCATGTTTATTTTAAAATAAAACTTTTCCCCTAATATTATAGATCTTTTTTATTATTTATTCTCAAATTGAGAATGGATATTTTACTCAAAAATGTTTTTAATGATCCTTTAATGGTATTCATACTCACCACTGACAAAACCCCTTGATTTTAATTATTCTCCATTGGTTTTATATTATAATAATTCCATAATAATTTTTCCATAGATAGGTTATGTTTTTTATAAATATATTTTCATGAAACTCATTTATTTTCCATGGATTAACCATGCTATAAAGGAATGATAGTTACTTTCAAGGGTGTTATGAAGAAAAGTGAAAGATTATAAATATTATATTGTTGAATGGTACATGGAAATTATTTATGATGAGGGATGAGCCTGATAAATCTCATGATGATTGTTGAGCCTGATACATCTTATATGATGGGTGATCCTAATATAGTTTATACGATGGGTATGCCTGATATAACTCTCTAATTTATTGGGTAATGTTTCTTGTATTCAAATGAAACAAGAATGTAGTTAACATAACTAGAAAATGAGGCTACTGCCATAGACCTATAGCCACGTTTTTGTGGCCTATTTCCATAGTTTTAAAATCGTGGCAATAGGCCATTTATCATGTCATGTGGCCACGATTTTCAGAACGGTGGCAATAGGATATGGCTATATCCATGATTTTTTGTCCTATTGCCACGGTTTTGAAAAACCGTGGCAATATGGTTCTCGTGCATTAGCGGCAAAAAATTTCTCGCCAAAAAATTTGTCGTCAGACCTACCGCCATGGTTTTTTGGATATTACCACAGTTTATATTAATATATATATATATATCATAATATATATATATATATACCCACAATGTTGGTCAGTGTAGTGGTAAGTACTCTGGTTTATAAAGAAAAGGTGCAGGGATCGAAACATGCTGGTGACATTTTTTATTTAGGCTATTTCAATGGATTACGAATGCTATAGTCATGGTTAAAACCATGGAAATAGCTTCTTATATCCATGGTTTATACCGTGTCCATAGGTCAACTACCACGGTGGAAGTTTTTAAGACCTATTTCCAAGGTTTTCAAAAATGCGTCCATAGGAATCTATTGTCACGGTTAAAACTGTGGAAAAAGATTGGGACCTACTGCCATAGAAATAGCGGCTACGGTTGTCCAAAACTGTGTCTGTAGCCTATGACCATGGTTTTGGGGACTATTTCCACAGTTTTGAATGGTAGAAATATGTCTTTTTTCCAGTTGTGTAACCTTGTAGGTTTAATATATGGATTTAGTTAGGATATAGTTATTTCTGAAACTTTTTATGTGTACAATGTTTTAAGATATGAACAAATTTGATTTCTTTTTTTATGTGTATTTTATATTCATATTGATCAAGAGGACATCACATAGATCTTTATTATTGATTCCTATTACTGTTTGTGTTATAAAGATTTATTCTATGTCAAATGGTTAATTATCCAAGTCTTTATGGATACGAATTATCTTATGTTATTCTCATCAACTTTGATTATGTTAGTATACCTTTATGCTCATCTTAAGTACACTAATTAAATTCAATTGTTAATGTTAATTCTTAACCTTACTGAGTAATTGAATTCACCCTTTTTAGGTTTGTTTTTTATCATGTTATGAGGAATGAAGTTATATTGTTTGTTTCTAGAATGTTTTCATGTGTGAATAATCTTATTGGATATATTGAAGACTTATTGTGAAATAAAATATTATTGAACTAGTTGAAAAATAGCCACTTGAAGACACGAGTATTCTTTTATAATAGTTAGACCCAATTCTTTAAAAATATAAACCTAAAATTTCATTGTGTATATAAGTGTCCCAATTGATCCTTTTGATTTTTTAAATTCTGGATAGATAAAATTGGTTAATTTGTACTTGTATCAATACATAAATATAAAAGATGATGTTTTAGCACCAGACATGGGGGTGCTGGTCCGAGGCTTTTATAATTGGTATTATGGTATGGTTTAAATTATTATGGAGATTATGATGTTTTAATTTTATTTTAACTTAAGAGTCAGGGATAACATCACGGGTTTATAAGTTTCTGGTTGTTCATTATTTCAAAGGTATAAACCCCACCTTTTAAGGTTCCAAGTTACGAGATTTTGAGTTGATTTAAAACATTTTATTAGTTTTAGGGAGAAAATCCTTTTAAGTTTTAAATAACCATTTGGGTATGTATATGGTTTTTTATGTTAAATATGGTTTATTAGGGAGTGGGATATAGATTATATTGATGGTTTAATAGTGTCTCTTTGACAAATAGATATTTTTGATTAAATTTATTGTCAAGATAAATATCACCCTTAAGGTAAGATTCTATATTAGATTTATAATATTTTGGTGAATTTCACTACATTATAAGATTATAATGGTGATTAAATGATAATTTTGTGAGATGTTTTATTGGGTTTAGGTATATGTAACCCTTAAGATTAACATGTGATATAAGATAAAGGATTATTTTTAAATAATATTATTACATTTTTGGGTATGTAAGTTGAAAGGTAGAAGATAAGCATTGGGGTTCAAATATTATTTAATGTCGAGGTTGTTATGCTTATTGGGTATATATGGTTATTTTTTAATAGAATGATATATGTTGATCCTCTGGTGCTATAATTGAATTTTTAAGATTAATGTATTATTTCTTTATATGAGGGTTTATACATTTCAGATATTATATAACATTGTTCTAATCAATTATGTTTTGTTAAATATATAAATATATAAGGAATATTTTTTTATCCTTTTATGAATTATGTGATTCAATATAAGAAGATTTTTATTCTTCAAGAATGAAAAAAACACATATTTAATGCTCATAATTTGGAGAAATGTATAAGATTGTGGTGTACATTGATGAAATTCTACTTTTCAAGTATGTATTTCCCTTTTTTTTATTTTGTATGGTAATAGAATCCCTAAGATCTCCGAAAATTATCTTTAAATAAAAATTATATCATATTATATTCATTTGTGAATAATCGTTAATCTTTTTCACACCTCATTGATTTATGGTTTTGAGGTCATTAAATGTATCATGATCATTCACTTTATAAGGATCAATATTCTCTACCACTCTCAATTATTTTTTACATAATACATTAGTCCTCCATGTCTATATTTTCAATTCCCACAAATGTTCTCCAATTTTGAAACCTATTGATGTGTTATTCCAGATGACCTTCTTATTTCCCTTTAATTCTTTTTAAGAGGATGTTTTATTAACCATTTTTGCAATGTGGGTTTTCAATAGATGTGTTTCGAAATATCAAAACCTATATTACCAATCTCAAGAAAAAATTATGACGAAATTATATATTAAATGGGGTGGGGAGAATGTAAGATCATAATATTTTTAGAAGGAACACTATATTTGATAGCATATAAGAAAAGAATTAGAAATATTAAATGAACCATGAAATATTATTACTGAAATATGATTTTATAACGTAGTTTTTGAATTGTATGGTATGAATATTATTAACCATGTTATAAATTATATATAAATAATATAATTAACAAAAAATTTATTGATTAATTCTTAGGAAATATGGAATCATTTCTTTATAATCTCATTTCTTTCTTTAAAAATACATTTTCTTAATAAATTATTATTAATTATTTTTATGAGTGAATAGTAAAATTAATTTTTGGAACATTTTTAAATTATATTTTATAAAAAATATCATATATAAAATATTCATGTCAAAATAATCATAGAGTGAATTTATGATAATTTTTTGAAAATGATGTTTTTTCAATGGATAGTGAAAAATATAAATTTTTATTGAAAATTTTATTTTTGTTTCAAGAATTTAAAAACTAAAATTTCTAATATTATATTAATAAAAATAAAATTAATAAAATTTTATTTAATTTTATAATTTAATTTGGTATAAAAAAATTATACTTAACCAAAAAATTTCTAACAAACTACATTTAATTACGTTTTGTGTTTTTATCTTAAATTAATTTATTCAACCTATTAAAATTGTATATTTGAAAATTTATTCTATCACGACCCGTCCCAGTGGGGCCCGCGCCGTGACTCCCCAAGCCCGCCTCCAATAGGCCAGGGGCAGGTGACTAGCACCGAGTAGACATGTCACTAACATGAGAGGCTTTGCCTAACTACCTATACACACACACACATCTCCAAGCCCACAAATGCTAAAAATGTAAAACACTAAGGAACAAAAATGAATGCATACAACTAAACCCAACCAACAGAGTACGACGAAAGGTAGAGTACTGTAAAAGTAAACTGGGCCAGAATACAAGCCCACCAAAAGCAAGAGTCTGAAAAATTGCAAAGTCCAATCTGTAATAACAAAGGTATTGGGACTGTCGCTCATAGCCGTAGGAACACCTCGACTTGTAGGGAACACAAAAAGATCGGTCCTATCCTGGTCCGCCCTGGACTCTATCAAAAGGATACTCATCTGCACAAGACACCAGACGTGCGGGCAAAGCCCGTGCTGGGGTGAGTATAATAATACTCAGTAGAGGACCCCAAAAACAACAAAGCAATACAAAGTAAAAGTACAGTCAGCTATCCACATTATATGTTTACATAACATATAAAACAAACCAGATATACTCAAAACCTAGACCCGTGGTCTAGAGACAAGACACGCAACCACATACCCCCACAAGGGATTCTGTTCCAAGATTCCGTGATGCGCTCGTTCTGGGAGAACACACTCCACGAGTCTTATAGCTCTGATGACGTCCGTCCGGGAAGTGCTGTTCATCGGAAACCGTCACAAGAGATAGTTACACTCATTACGGGATACACACTCCTGATTGGGAAAGATCTCGATACACAGATTAGGATCACTTCCATGGCCATGGCGGATACTTCGACTCATACGGAATTCACCTGCTAGGTAGAGGATCAACGCACCGTAAAGTTGGTCACGCCGATGCCTAACTCTACCTAGGGTCTGGAATGGATAGAGGATCTCGATATGGGCCTCTCGGATGGATGCATAACTCTATCATAGAAAATTACTACTGAAGGGATCATAATCCTGCATGAGGGAATGATGCATGACCTTTAGGGGAACAAGAAGAAGGGGCACTAACCCAAATGAAAGATGTTCAAGGCACGGTGAACAAAAGGAACAAGCCGTTCTCCAAAAAGTACACGGCATGTAGAAATGATACACGCCGTGTTGTCTGACCCTAGGTACGTCCCTTTTACCACGACCCATTTCATGAGGTTGTTCATGTAGAAAACTTTATACACGGCGTGTAGTACGGTGTACACGCTGTGTCTAGGTCACTGGGGCCGGCTCCGTGTACTCTAGCCATGTGCCCGTAAACGGTCACCAACCCGTGTACTCCAACCCGTGCAATATGCACACGGGGTGACCTGCGCTGGTGACCTCGCCTGGCTAGGTGAGGGAGTACACGGTCGTGTACTCCATCCCGTGTCTGTGTATCTCTGGGATACACGCCGAGCTCCACGTATCCGCCTCTGCCGAGCTGTATACGCCCTACCGCCTGAAGCCGTATAGAGCATCCTGTGTCCGTGTACCACCCGAAGTACATGCCGAGCATCGGGGAAGGTCCAACACGCCGTGTGACCGGGGTCACACACCATGTGATCCTTCTCTAACCCCGAAACCCTAGCCGCCACCATCAAAACTAGAAGGCGTTTTCTTCGTAAGTACACGTCGTGTATTCTGGAAATTTCCAGAAATGCGGACCTCCGCCGTTGTACCTCCCATGGTGCTCTGATCATTGATCTGACTGTCTAATTGCCACGAAACCTTCATGTTTTGGTCTCCCCGACCCCACGAAGCTGCTTCTGTCACTTTCGGGCCTTCGATCGGCTCCCAAAACGTGATTTGATCTTCCCGCACGAAGAACGCTCGAAGAACTCCCTTTCCCGATCCGGTCCGATTCGTCATCTGCCATCATCGCCGCACCTCCACAAGGTCATTGCGGTGTCGAACCTTCGATTTGGGAACATTGCATCATGGAACGGATGCGCAACGATCCGTTGTTCGTCACTCCACGATGAACGCGAAAAACGCGTGAGAAAGAATGGGGGAGGAAATCCAATAAACAAATAAATTGAGGAACAAACCTCCTCCGTTGTTCGTCACGGCGTTAATACACTCCTGTTAATAGGTTTAAACGGAGTAGAGATCAACATGAATAAAAATCATGGATTAATTCCCCAAAATAATCCCAAAGAAAACCCTCCCATAAGAATGTTCGAATCCGCAGATCAACTTGTTCGTGGTTGATCCGCGTTCGTCGTTTAAACTCTAAAACGGGGAAAAGGAATCGAAATAAAAAACCCCTACCTTTTGGAAGGATCGATCGTTGACGAAGGCGTCGTGCTGTCATTGTCTTCGTGATCCTTAAATGTTGGGTTAGCGATTCTCGATCTTGATCTGTCGTCGTTCGTTGCCGAGAATTCTCTCTAACGTCTTGCAGATTCGGCGGAGATTCCTCTCAAACGTTTCCAACGATCAACAATTTCTTATCCCATTAAAAAGGAAAAAATGTTGTCATTTAATTATGTGGCAGCATTAATGACGTTGAATTGCCATTTTGAAGTTATTATGACGCGCCATTAATTTAGGAAACAATTGCGTCGTTTCCGCGCTGCATCGGATGTTTCCTTAAATGAAATAAAATAAATTGGTTAATTTATTTTATTTTATTTTACTTAAAATGTCATAAAATTAACTTTTTCCCTTGACCCACGCTGGTCGAGGATAGCCCCATTCTTAGGTAAAGTCGTCGTCCCATATGTAACGGTGATCTCTGATTTTTAATCCGGGAATCCGTTTGGTAACTGCCACAACCACACACAAGTGCCGACTCACAAAACTAAAAAAAAGTTCAAACCACCATTCTGGCTCACTGGACCTCAGAATGATGTGCCGTCTTTGCGCCTGGTCTCGAAATAATTCCATATAATATTTAAAACTAATAAACGGAAAATCCGAGACATTACATTCTCCCCACCTTGGGGCTTTTACGTCCCTAAAATGCCAAAACCAAGGCTACCCGAAAAGATGAAGGTACTAGGCACGGATCTGGGCCTCCCGCTCCCACATGCTCTCTTGAAGATTCTCGTGCTGCCACTGGATGCACATTAAGGGAATCGATCACCCACGAAGGATCCTCTCCTGTCGATCCTTGATCTCCACTGGGTACTCAGCAAAGGTCACTCCAACCTCGATGTCCAGATCTCCCCAGTCGATGACGTGTAATGGGTCATGCACGTTCCTCCTCAACTACGACAGGTGGAAGACATCACGTACCCGATGCAACTGTGGCGGTAGAGCTAGGTGGTACGCTACCTCGCCAACTCTGCCCAGGATCTGGAAAGGTCTGATGAACCTCAGAGATAGCTTGTCGCATCGGCAAAATCTATGCAACCCCCGTCGAGGTGAGACCTGATGGAAGACGTGGTCTCCCTCTTCAAACTCCAGAGGTCTCCGTCTCCTGTCAGCATAAGACTTCTGCCGGCTCTGTGCAGTCCTCATCCTCTCCCGGATGATCTGCACCTTCTCTGTTGTAGCTCACACTAACTCTGGACCCATGAGTGCTGACTCTCCGGGGTCTGTCCAGCAATGTGGTAACCGGAAGGGTCTCCCATACAAGGCCTCGAACTGTGCCATACCGATGGTGGATTGGCAGCTATTGTTGTACGCAAACTCCACCAGTGGTAGGTGGTCCTCCCAGCTGTGAAAAAAGTCCAAGATAAAGGCCCGCAACATATCCTCTAGAACCTGAATGGTCATCTCTGTCTAACCATCTGTCTGGGGATGAAACACTATGCTCAAGCGCAGCTGAGTCCCAAAAGACTCCTGCAATCCCTTCCAAACCGGGATGTGAAGCGGGCGTCTCGGTCTGAGACTATAGTCAAGAGGACGCCGTGAAGCCGAACTATCTTCTATGCTTAGAGGCGTCCCACGCTCTCTACGGAACTCTACTCCCTGATAGCTAGGAAGTTGGCCGACTTGATGTGTCGGTCAACGATCAACCAGATGGAATCGTTCCCCTTGGACGTCTGCGGTAAGCCCTTCATGAAGTCCATCGATATTCCATCCCACGTCCACTCTGGAACTTCCATGGGGTGAGCTAACCCTGCTGGAACCTGGTGCTCAGCCCTCACCTGCTGGCATGTGAGGCATCAAGAAACAAACTCTCCCACTGCCTTCTTCGTGCCTAACCACCAGAACTGGCGTCAGTGGTCCTGGAACATCTTTGCCACTGTAGGATGTACTGCCAAAGGGGATGTATGGAACTCGCTCAGGACCTCCTACTGCAACGCCACTGGTACAACAGTGCATTCTCCGAAAAGAAGTATGTGCTCCCCACCTTGCGAATATCCATCAGGAGCATGTCCTGTGGATAACAGAGCATATAAGGTCACACAGTCGACATCCCCAAGTTGTGCCTCCCTAACTCGCTGTCAGAGTGGAGGGGTCACAACCATTGACTGTAGGTAAGTTGTATCCTCTCCATCCACGAAGGATAACTGTAACGCGACTAATTATTGTGTCACCTCACTCAAGAGTTGTGTGCTCGACCTTCTGCTAAGAGCATCTGCCACCTTGTTCCCCTTCCCAAGAGTATAGATGATCTCAAAATCATATTTCTGGAGGAACTCTAGCCAACGCCTCTACCTCAGATTCAGATCCTTCTATGAGAAGATGTACTTGAGGATCTTGTGGTCAGAGTAGACAATGAAACGCTCTCCCATAAGGTAGTGTCGCCACATCTTCAATGTGAAGACTACCGCTGCTAACTCGAGATCATGGGTCGCATAGTTCTTCTCATGCGGCCTAAGTTGGCGCGAACCATAAGCAATCACTGCGTTCCACTGCATCAGGACACAACCGAGCCCGGTCCATGATGCGTTGTAGAAAACAATGTACTCGACACCCTCCTCCGGAAATCTCAAGACTAGGGCGCTCGTCAAACTCTCTCTTAGCTACTCAAAAGCCTGCTGGCACTTTTCTTTCCACGCAAAGGGTTTCCCCTTCCTCGTCAAGGACGTCATCGGTGATGATATTTAGGGGAAATCAGGGATGAATCTCTGGTAATACCCTGCCAACCCAAGGAAGCTTCACACCTCTGTCACGCTCTGAGGTGGCTCCCATGCTAACACAGCCTCCACCTTGGCTGGGTCCACAGCTACTCCATCTGCTGAGATGACATGTCCCAGAAATTGGACCTCCCGAACCCAGAACTGACAATTTGAGAGCTTCCCATAAAGATGGTGCTCCCGAAGTCTGTCTAGACCCATCTGCAGGTGTCTCACGTGCTCCTCCTCTGACGCCGAGTACACAAGGATGTTGTCGATGAAGACTACTATGAACTGATCCAAGTACGGCTAGAAGATCAGGTTCATCCACCCCATGAATATTACAGGGGCGTTCATCACGCCAAAGGGATCACCAAGTACTCATAGTGACCGTAGCGGCATCTGAAAGTCGTCTTCGGTATATCCTTATCCCGCACTCGTAGCTGGTGATAGCCTGATCGAAGGACAACCTTCAAGAACCACTATGACCCTCTTAGATGATCGAAGAGGTCATCGATCCTTGGCAGTGGATATTTTTTCTTTACCGTCACCTGGTTCAGGCGCCGGTAATCCACGCACAACCTCAGACTCTCGTCTGCCTTCTTGGCAAACAAGACTGGGGCCGCCCAGGGTGAGACGTTGTGTCTTACAAAACCCTTGCTCTCCAAATCCTCCAACTGCACCCTCATCTCACGAAGCTCCACGGGAGCCATCCGATAAGCTAATGAGGAAATAGATGTCGTCCCGGGGTGTATGTCGATGCAGAAGTCGATTTACAGGCAGGGAGGTAGTCCTGGAACATCTTAGGGAAAGACGTCCTCATACTCCACCACCACTGCTGGGAACTGAGATCTCACAACATCCACTGCTCTGAGGGTAAGGCTATCCAACTCACGAGTAATCAGCTACACCCTCCTATGCATGAGCCCATTTTGTGCTGCCTGGGTTTCCTTTTCTCCGAAAAATGAAAACCTTGTTCCATAACGATGGACACACCACACCCTTCGCCTAAAACAGTCAATCTAGGCATGGACCGAAGATAACCAATCCATACCAAGAATGATGTCGTAAGGCCTTGACGCTACCACCAAGAGGTTCCAACCAAAACTCTCGCCTCCAAGGGTAATATCACACTGTCTACAAAGGTGTGTGATCGTCGAGTCTCCTCCCATAGGTGTCTCCAAGAATAAGGATCGTGTCAGTGGTTCTACCGGAATCTCGTGGTTTTGTACAAGACATGTGGCTATAAGAGAATGACTGGCACCTGTGTCTATGAGTACGGAAGCTAAGGTAGAAAAGACACAGATTGTACCTCAAATCATCCCTGGAGCCCCTGGGTCGTATGCCTCGCCCACATGCAGTTGTCCCCGTCCCTGTCCCCCTGCTCCCTGAGCCTGATGCGGACCTCCTGGGGGTGGTGGTGGAAGTAAGTCGAATCATTTTCCACCACCTGCAGCTCTCCCTGCTCCTCTTCCTCATCCTCCTCTTAGGGGATCTTCCTGCTCCGTTCTCTGCCTCTACCTAGGTGGTCCATCCACCACTTCCCTGTCAGCAGCTCAACGTGTCGGGAAATCTCTAGCGAGATGCCCCTACCGTCACATGCATAGCATCGCTTCTCCCTAGGCTGAATGGATCCAGCATGAGAGTCCTGGACTGTCGATCCCCTGTCCTTGGTCCTCCTATGACATCTCTCACGTCCAGATCCCTGTTCCTGACGTCGGCTCCCTACTGCTGGTGTCTCTGCACCTGTCTACCTGCTACTGACTGCCAGTGGCTCTCTCTGCTCTGCCAAGAAGCTCTCGATCATCAAGGCCCACTCGAGCACTTCGGCATAAGTGTAAATGCATAGAGGCACGACACTAGCTCAGATATCACACCGTAGACCTCGCTCGAAGGTCCGAGCTCTGAAGTAATGATCCCTGACAATATACATCGAGTACCTGGTGAGGTTGGTGAACCTCGATGAATAGTCAGCCACTGTCATACTACCCTGCTGGAGCTGAAGAAGCTCTCGGATGCACACATCTCTCAGCATAACCGGAGAGAACTCCTCCCTGATGAGTCGTTAAAACTCTTTCCATGAAAGAGTCTCCTCTTCGTGAGTCTGTTTGGTCAGACTCCACCATCGTACCGTTGAACCCTGAAGAAGGCTCGCTCCTAGGACCACCATCTAGTCTGCCGATGTCCTCACTAGACAGAAAACTCTGGTCACCGCCTCAAGCCAGTCCTCAGCCGCCTGAGGGTCGGGCTCACCTCGGAACCTGAGGGGTCTCTGTCTCTGAAACTCGTGGAGTGCGCTAAGCCTGCGTTCCTCGCCGGTTGGTACTACAGGTACCACTGGCTACTCCACTGGCGGTATAGCTGGTGCACCACCTGGTGGAAACACTTGGGGGTCTGGTCCCTGTATTGAATCCTCGTCACTGAGGGTGTCATCCTTGTGATCGTGCTACTGAATCCTAGTGGGTACGCGTCACAGAGTTATCCTGTAAAGAAACAAGATGTGTCACAGTCAATGAGTATATCTGGATAGCATTCACCAAGGATATGGAAGACACAACCCATTCCTATATGATGGATATACCTTTTATTTCCCTGGAACCAGTGTTTTCGTGAACTGGGTTGAAAGGTAGGTTATCAGAGTCCTAGTGTATGGATACGTCGGCCGCCATACCAACACTGGGGTCCCTGATCTGAAAGCTGAACCCGAAACACTTAACATGGTTTCCCCAAACCAATCTCACAGACTCTTGGTCCTAAGGTAGAACCAACCAGCTCTGAAACCACTCTGTCACGACCCGTCTCAGTGGGTCACACACCGTGACTCCCCAAGCCCACCTCCAATAGGCCAGGGGCTGGTGACTAGCATCGAGTAGGCATGTCACTAATATGGGAGGCATTGCCTAAGTACCTGTACACACACACACATCTCTAAGCCCACAAATACTGCAATGTAAAACACTAAGGAACTAAAATTCATGCATAGAACTAAACCCAACCAACAGAGTACGAATAAAGGTAGAGTACTGTAAAAGTAAACTGGGCCAGAATACAAGCCCACTCTAAGAAAGAGTCTGAAAAATTCCAAAGTCCAACCTGTAAGCACAAAGGTACTGGGACTGCCACTCGTAGTCGTAGGAATGCCTTGGCCTGTAGGGATCTCAGAAAGCTTGGTCCTGTCCTGGTCCGCCCTAGACTCTATCAAAAGGCTGCTTGCCTGCACAAGACACCAGACGTGCGGGTAAAGCCTGTGCAGGGGTGAGTATAATAATACTCAGTAGAGGACCCCGAAAACCACAAAGCAATACAAAGAAAAAGTACAGTCAGCTATGAACAGTATATGTTTACAGAACATATAAAACAAACCAGATATACTCAAAACCTAGACCCGTGGTCTAGGGACAAGTCACGCAACTGTATACCCTCGCAAGGGATTCCGTTCAAAGATTCCGCGATGTGCTCGTTCCGGGAGAACACACTCCATGAGTCTTATAGCTCTGATGACGTCCGTCCGAGAAGTGCTGTTCGTCGGGAACCGTCACGAGAGATAGTTACACTCATTATGGGAGACAAACTCCTCAGTGGGAAAATTTTTGATACATAGATGAGGATCACTGCCAGGGCCATGTAGGATACCGCGACTCATCCATAATTCACCTGATAGGTAGAGGATCAATGCCCGGTAAAGTTGGTCACGCCGATGCCTGACTCTACCTAGGGTCTGGAATGGATAAAAGATCTCGATCCGAGCCTCTCGGAAGGATGCCTGACTCTATCACAGAAAATTCCTACAGAAGGGATCATAATCCTGTGTGAGGGAATGATGAATGACCGTCAGGGGAACAAGAAGAAGGGGAAGTAACCCAAACGAAAGATGTTCAAGGCACAGTGAACAAAAGGACCAAGACGTTTTCCAAAAAGTACACGGCGTGTAGAAATGATACACGCCGTGTTGTCTGACCCCGAGTGATACCCGTGTACAACGGCCTGTGTCGTGATGCTGGTCATGTAGAAAACATTATACACGGCGTGTAGTATGGATTACACGCCGTGTCTGGGTCACTGGGGCGGGCTCCGTGTACTCTGTCCATGTGCCCGTACACGGTCACCAACCCGTGTACTCTAACCCATGTAATATGAACACAGGGTGACCTATGCTAGTGACCTTGCCTGGCCGGGGGAGGGAGTACACGGTCGTGTACTCTATCCCGTGTCTGTGTATCCTCGGGATACACGCTGAGCTCCGCGTAGTCGCCTCTGCCGAGCTGTACACGCCGTGCTGCCTGAAGCTGTGTAGAGCATCCCGTGTCCGTGTACCACCCTAAGTACACGCCGAGCTTCGGGGAAGGTCCCACATACCGTGTGATCCTTCTCTGACCCTGAAACCCAAGCTACCACCATCAGAACTACATGATGTGTTCTTCGGAAGTATACGCCGTGTATTCTGGAAATTTTCAGAAATGCGGACCTCTGCCGTTGTGCCTCCCGTGGTGCTCCGATCATTGATCCGACCGTCCGATCACCATGAAACCTTCATGTTTTGGTCACCCGACCCCATGAAGCCGCTTTTGTCTCTTTCGGGCCTCTGATCATCTCCGAAAACATGATTTTATCTTCCCACACGATGAACGCTCGAAGAACACCCTTTCCCGATCAGGTCTGATTCGTCGTCCGCCATCGTCATCGCACCTCCACAAGGTCATTGTGGTGTCAAACATTCGATTTGGGATCGTTGCATCGTGAAATGGATGCGCAACGATTCATTGTTCATCGCCCTGCGAAGAACATGAAGAACGCGCGAGAAAGAATGGGGGAGGAAATCCAATAAACAAATAAATTGAGGAACGAACCTCCGCTGTCGTTCGTCACAGCGTTGATCCACTCCTGTAAATAGGTTTAAACGGAGTAGAGATCAACATGAATAAAAAGTATGGATTAATTCCCCAAAATCATCCCCAAGAAAACCCTCCTGTAAGAACGTACGAATCCGCAGATCAACTTGTTCGTAGTTGATCCGCGTTCGTCGTTTAAACTCTAAAACGGGGAAAAAGAATTGAAATAACAAACCCCTACCTTTTGAAAGGATCGATCGTTGACGAAGGAGACCTACTGCCATTGTCATCCTGATCCTTCAACGTCGGCACAATGATTCTCGATCTCGATCTGTCGTCATTCGTTGCCAAGAATTCTCTCTAACACCTTGCAGATTCGGCATAGATTCCTCTCAAAAGTTGCCAACGATCAACAATTACTTAACCCATTAAAAAGGGAAACATGTTGTCATTTAATTACGCGACAGCATTAATGACGTTGAAATGCCATTTTGAAGTTATTATGACGCATCATTAATTTAGGAAACAGTTGTTTCGTTGTCGCGCTGCAGAGGATGTTTCCTTAAATGAAATAAAATAAATTGGTTAATTTATTTTATTTTATTTTACTTAAAACATCAGAAAATTAACTTTTTTCCTCGACCTGCGCCGGTCGAGGTTAGCCTCATTCTTAGGTAAATTCGTCATCCCAGACATAACAGTGCACTCCGATTTTTAATTTGGGCATCTGTTTGGAAACTGCCACAACTGCCCACAAGTTTCGACTCACTTAACTAAAAAAAAGTTCAAACCACCATTACGGCTCACTGGACCTCATAATGATGTGTTGTCTTCACGCTCGGTCTCAAAATAATTCCATATAATATTTAAAAATAATAAACGGGAAATCTGAGACATTACATATTCTATATTTAAAATTATTATGTATAAATTTTGTAAGTATTCCCCTTACATTTTCTTATTATTAATTGTAATTTTGTTAAAAAACTTTAGCCTTAGAAAGGGTTAAATGGGTATATTAGGGTTTAAACCATGACATAATATCTCCAAATCAACCCAACACTTTAATTAATTTTATTTTACGTGGTAAATTATATAATATCTATAATAAATTATAATATACATCATTTTGGTTCTATTTTCCTTTGAAAGTTACATTTATATTATTTTAAGAAAATAAAATTCCCAAATATCACTCTCTTGACTTTAATAACCCTAAATTTATTACATAAGGATAAAAAAGATTAAATTAGGATATAAACATATATTTTAAGTTTTAATTAATTTTTTTGTCATATTAATTTATTTTTAATTTTTATTTACAATATAATTACCTTAAATTCCTACTGAACATCGACATAGTGCTTATGCAAGTAGTAAAAATACAAGTAAATTAATTTAAAAACACTAAAAATAATATTGTTTTGGTGATTTAAAGTATTCCATAAATTTTGAAGATAAATTTAACATATAATATATTTTTTAATGGTTTATATTCTATTTGATTTTTAAAAAAAAATCAAAGTCATATTATGTGAATAGTTCTAAACATGACATTAATGATATCTAAAAATAAATATTTTTTAAAATGTTTTAAAATTAACAGAAATATTATCCGCAGAAAATTATATTATATATGGTTTAAAATTTAAAACATGGTCATTTATGGTTCACTTTTCTTTTTATAGTAGCTTTATTGACCCCTAAAGTGTGAAAAACATTGATACCACTATAATTGTCCAAAGGGTTAACATAGGGTAAAAACTATGATATAAGGCTAAAAGCATAACCAAAAAATGTAAAGATTTCATTTTATCCACTTATTTAGACTCATAATTATACTATATAATTATTATATCAATTTGGAGCCATTCTTTTAGGAAAATTAATATATTTTAATTTAATAATTTAAGTAATTCTAGAGTGCCCCACCCCTATCTCATAAAAGGGAATCTCCTATCTTCAGTTCTTCAGACATTTGAAACCAATTTTCAGAAATTAAAAGCCCAAATATCTTAATAACATACCATAACAATTAATATAGGTATTATGTTTTTTTAATACCAACTATATAGGTATTAAGGTGTAAAAAAATAGGTTGTTCAAAGAAGAGGTATAGCTTTTAACCGAATGTTTTAGTTTTATTTCTTCTTCAACCTCTTTAAAATATTCTTTAAAAATGATGAAATAATAGAATAATTATATTATATATCCTTATATTTTATTATGTAAATTTTATAACCTATATCGATCTCCACTTCCATCAAATTTGAAATGAAACCATCGTTCATGTGTAAGGAGAACTACAACCTCATGAACCAACACAATTTGTTTTCAATCACCACCTCCCGAAATGTTTATAATGATATATTTAAGTTATATATTTTGTATTAATTAAATAATTATAATCCAACAAATATATTATTATATTATATTTCTTACCTTTACATCCGTTGAAAAATGATAATGTCGTTCATTGGTGCGTGTGGATTACCACCTCCAAGAAGCGATGTGATTTATTTTTCATCACCGCATAACATGGATGATATATATAATTTTATATAAATATTTAATTTGATAATTATGATATAATAATTATTTTTGGATGATAAAATAAAACTCTCTTTCTTTACCACATGTTTGTTGAGAAATGGGAATGTTAATCATATGTGTGTACGCCCAACCGTCTCCATGATTGTATAATAATTCATTTTTCATAACCATTATTCGTGGATGGTTTGAAAATTATAATTAATTAATAAAAATTATATTTATTTAATTATTATGATTTTTTATATCATGTAAAAATGAACCCTTTGACCATAGTCATTATAACAAATTTGTTTTGAAGTTAAGAACTCGGCATCCTCAAAATACCTAATTTGCAGATAGTTAATTAAGTAATTAAATATGTCATTAATATTAATGTAATAATTTTTTTAAAGAAAATGTATTTATATTTTAAAATATTATTAATAAATAAAATTATTTATATAATTTTATTATGCATGAGTTACATAATTTACATGGAAAATCAGGACTCGAGGTAATAGATTTCATCTCAATTACAATTAATTGAGACATATTTTAATATCATGAGCCAGAATTTTTTTATATTTTGTATATACTAACCATTTTAAATTTTATATCACGATTCCTTAATAATTCATGGTATTTTAATTTCCAATTCAATTTATTTCATTCAAGGGTATTTGAATTGAAAATTACCAAGTGGTGAAGTGTTTCATAACTCAATTTCCTTTCATTGGGTTATAAATCATCTTCGTTGAAATTCTAACTACAGAATTATTTATGAATTAATAACAAAATTAATTTATTATATATCTCAACCATTGTTCCTTTATTTACATTTATTACACATAATCCATCCAATTCTTAATTCTCAATTTAATCATATGATCTTTGTAAGGGTTATTCATACAAAATTATCTTTCTTTGGGACATACAATTATTTTATAAAATAATATTAATATATGAGGTGTATATACTACCCATTTAACATGATATATCGTGAATATTATTATATTAATTCTATGTAGATTTTCATTTGAGTTATTCCTTCATGAGGATTACAATTTAAATGTTACCAAAGCACTAAGGGATTTATGATTAATTCCGATTTTAATCTGGATTTTTTGTACATAAATTTACATTGAGATATTATGTGATCCATATTTTATAAAATAATTTTGTTTTTATTATTCACTAGTTATGGGAGATCCTGATATATCTTATATGACAGGTTTGATTAATACAACTTATATGATCGGTGATCTAGATGCAACTAATATGACTAGTGAGCTTGATACATCTTATATGGTTGGTGATCCCGGTATATTTATCCAATACATTAGGTAATGTTCCTTATCTTTAAAGTAAATATAGAGGGAGTTAACCAAGGAGTTTTTTAATGTTTATTTAATAGAGATATATTTATTTCTAAGATGGGTTGTGAAGATAATGTTTCAATATACCAACATGTTTTACTTATGATTTCAACGGGTATTTGATATTTACATTTATCAAGATTTCCCTCACATGATTTATTCTTATTTTTTCCTATGACTATTTCCTTTGATAAATATTTATTTCATTTCACATGTTTAATAATACTGGTATTTATGGTTATGAATTATCTTATTTTATGCTCATGCACATTGATTATTTCATCACACCCTTATTCTCATCATATTCTCATATATGAAATTAAATTGTTAATGATTATGTTTACCCTTACTAAAAATTTTATATCACCCTTATTATGTTTACTTTCCCATATGTTATATACAATGATGTCAAAATATTTTTTCCAATAAAGGTTTAATGTGTGGAGACTTTTATGGGAGATGTTTAAGACTTGTTTTGGAATAATAACTACTAGGTATAGTTGCAAAATACTCAATTAAGGGAGTGGAAATTATTATGTAAGAGTTATCAACAATTATTTAAAACTCTAACCAAATAATTCCATAGGTATGTAATTTATCTAATATATTCATTGGATGTAATAAAATTTGAATGGATAAAATGGTATCACATTTATCTGTATAAATCTAAAAATATAATGATGATATTTTTGCATCATATTAAGAGGTGGAAGTCTCGGTTTGTTACAATACCAATCTTTTATGAAGCATAGAAATATATTCTTTATGTAACATTATTTTTACTAATTTTGTTCAACATTCAACATCTATGAAAATATTCCTCATATAACTTCACTATTTTATGGTGGCTTCGATTCCCAAATGTATACTTCTTAAAATAATTATAATGGAACGCAACCTAAATATTATGAGCATATTTTTCCTTTTACAATATTTTTTCTTCCTTCTTCATGAAATATGCTTTCATGAAGCTTATAGACCATTATTAATTTAATTAATTTTTCAAATATCTTCTGTATGTGTTCACACAATATGCTTCACATAAAAATTTGCATGAAACATTATTTTAAAAATATTCCCAAATAAAAAAAATCCTTTTATAAATATTTAACTCTATCATGTTCCTAATAATACTTTCAAATAACTCTATACTTTTATTAGAATCAATACAAAACCAAATTTTGTTTCTCACTCAACTATAGACATGAAAAATATTTTTTTCTTTTAATCAAAACTATTATGAAAACTTCTTAAGAATCCCCAAATTTTACCCTATATTATCTTTTGATTTTATATATTTTCTCTCTGTGAAATCCCACCCATCTCCCATTGGATTGGGAATAGAAAGTGATGCTACTAACCTTAGGTGGAATCCCCAAGACACCAAAGGATAAAAATAAATACTAAGGGATTAGTAAAACATTTTGGGGTGATTTTCCATGAAAAATAAACACAAACTAATAAGATTAAACAAAAAAAATAAAAAACGCATTATACGATGCATGAATATAAACAATATGAATCAAATGAAACCCACTTAAACAAAAATATCAATGTGGTTGTGAAGAAGTAATAAAATATGACATAAGAAATGAAATAACATCCCCATGCAGCAACACCGATGTGGAATCACTCCAATGCCACCAAAAGAAACCACCAAGACCCATGAACCAATTCAAGGAGGTAACATAATGATACACCACTAGATAAATATGAGACATTTCCATTACCTTTTTCATAAATAAAAACATATGTATACACACCAAAGTGCATATTTAGGGGTTGAGTAATCATACCTATTAATATTTCCCTATGAGACCTTCAAAATCATGCCACTAGGATAAGGCCATGTTATCTCATAGTTTATAAAAATAATTTATAAAAAAATTAGAAAATAAAATTAATTTACAATAATAAAACATTTAAAACAAAAAATTAAAATAAATAAATTTTTATATTCTTTATTTTCACTTGGAATTCCCATCTACGCTTCACACACACACACATGAATGCTAAATAAAAATCACAATACTCGAGGGTGGTGAAAAATCCTTCACCAAGTCATCACAAGGTTATAATACCATGTTCCCCTAGGAAAAAGCATAAAGTATATTTATAAAATATGCCTCTTGTCAAATATTATCATAATAAAATCATGTAATCCAGGTTTTCATTTAAAACTATTCTACCAAAAACATTTCTTCCCTTTAAAACATATCATCTAACATCTTTCTCACATTCAACCAAAACCATAATTTTAAAATCATAATTTAAAATTATTAATCAATGGGTTTTCCAAAATCCATGAAAATTCCAAAGTTTCAATAATCATATTTTCATAACCATAATTTAAAATTAAAAACTAAATGGGTTTCCAAATCCACTCAAAATCCCATCTTCTCAAATCATAACCAAAATGGGTTTACATTATGAAATAATTCAAAATTTACTTTTAAATATAAGAAAAAAAAATAGTAGGACTAATTATTCATGTTATAAAATATTAGGAGAATAGATATATGTCTTTTATAAATAAACATGTGAGGACAATGATGAACAACACATAAAACCTATAGATCTGGCCATGAAACTTCTTCAATTCAATTAATCTAATAGAATATCATTAAAAGGCTGATCATGGAACAAATATGTGTCCATAAAAATTATATATATAGATATAGGAGAGAGAATATGAATATATATAGAAGTAATTATCATGAATGGTGACTTACTATTGATTCTAGATATCTATCACACTTTGATTCATCATAAAGTGCTTCTGAATTAAATGGAATCACTAAGAGCACTAATGAAAGGAGATAAGCTCAAAATCATAAGAAAGGAGAATAAAAATGAGATTTTTTGGAATTAATCCAAGTTAATTTATAATTTTCATATCATTTAATTGACATTTCATTGTCATTCCACACTATTTAACAAACCATGCACCAACTATGTGCATGTTACAGTCTCCAAAACAGAGAGTCACGAGTTTTTTTCACACAATTTGGAAAAATGTGTTTCAATCATGCACATGATACATGATGTCACCTAATGGGAATATGGGTTTTACAAACCATGGGCCTTCTAAGTGACTCCTAGTATCTCCTTTAAAGGTTTATTGGAGATTGTTCACAGTTTCCACAAACAGTGATCAAGCCATGTATCCTTAAAAATGCTTCCAAAACACTCCAAACCCATCAAGAAGTCCCCAATACTCAACCAAAGTATTATATAACATTAAATAAATAATAGAATAGTAATGTACAATAAACTGGTAGTGTTACATTCTATCTATAATTGGGCTTTATATCTATGAGAAGTGGTATATTTTTAGTGAATTGGAAAAATATGGGTTTTGTATGAGTCTTATAGAAGTATGGTCAAATTCAGGAAGAGACATTGGAACTTGAGAAGGAAATGTGGGATCAGTCTAAATATCAACAAGTTACCATGAAATTACATTGTAAGGATCATGCTTATACTTATTCAATTTAGATACATGAAATACATTATGCATAGAGTTGAAAATTTGTGGTAAATCCAACTAATAATCCACACTGCAAACTCATTATGGTATCACAAAAGGGCCGATATACCAAGGAGAAAGTTCACATTTCATTCCAAAAATATAGTTCCCTATCCTTGGAGAGACTCTCAAGAAAACAAGTTCACCCACATCAAATTTTAATTGAAAAAATGATAATCCACATATGATTTTGGATGGATCTAATCTATCATCATTCTCTCTCAAATTATCTAATGTTTCTTCATTTTCTTTTGTATAATGATAGGTTCGATAAGTGATGTCTCACTCGTTTCCACCCAAGAAATTGGAGAAGAATATGGGAGGCCATACAAAACATCAAAATGATATATATATATATCATGGTTTGATAACTATTATTTTATGAAAACACCACTGACATAATATTATCTTCTCTTGAAAAACCAAAATTCCTAACAAAAGACTTCATAATGTCTTTAAACATTTGGATCTTATGTTTGGATTTTCCAATTGTTTGAGGATGATGAGCTATGATAATGGTTTATAGGGATCTGAAGGCTTACTATAATGATTTACAAAATTGATATGTAATCCTAGGGTCCTGGTCAGACTCAATTGAGACAATAACACTATAAAACTTTAAAAATTCATGAATATATATTTTTGGTAAGTCTTCCACCATAATGGATTCATGAATAGGGGTGAAATGACCTGAAGTTGTATGCCGACCCACAATCACCCATGTGGAATCATGTTTGAGAACTATTATTTGTATAACTATAATAAAATCTATAGTTATCGAATCAAAATGACCCATAAGAATGGGTAAATATTGCAACATACTAGTTGGTCACTGATGCTCCTTCTTGACATGCAGATATGTGAGGAAACTCAAGACATACTCTTCCACCCTCCTTTTTAGGACTACACATTAGTTCTATTATAACATCACCTTATACATCATACAAATTATAGGATGAACAAAACATCTCTATTCATGGTAGGTAGAAATGAGTTTTTCATAATAAGTGGGAAGAACCACAAACTAATCTCTAAAATGAAGTATAGATCTCCCATATAGCATCTATCCCACAATGGTCAACCCACCATTGATTTTTGACCATAAGGTTATATATTTAGGATTAGATGTCTGAGTATTTTTAATATGCTCAATCAAATTAGGAACAAGGGAAACAAGAAAAACAATTGTAATATCACATTTCTCAATATAATATAGACTTATTTGTAATATGATCATCACTATGTGCTATTGATTTGAATCTTCTTTAGTGAACCAACTATATGAATTCCTACTCAATGCATCAACCATGGAGTTCTATTTAACCATTGTATATATTAATTTAAAATTTGAACATTTAAATGTATTTTATCCATATTTATTTAGTTAAATATGGATCATCCTATGAGAAAACATTTTTCTATAATTTATCACTAGTGAACACTGTGAACTTTTCACCAAAGAAGCAATGAAACCATTTTTCAAGGAATAGAATAAAACATCTAACTCTAAATCATGAATTGGGTAATTATTCTCTTGTATATATGACTCTAATGGCACAATTGACAGAATAATATTTCCCTATATGAGAATACATCAAAACCATGATCTAGATACATGACAATAGACAACATAGAATCATCCCAACTCTGAAAACATAAGGATGTATATTTTATCCTTCTCATTTAACCTCTATCTCATAGAAACATTTTCTATCTTCCAAAATTATACCTCCAAAACATTCATACTGATACTATACATATTTCAGAATATTTTCATTTTTCTATTCCATATCTTCTAAACTTGACATCTGTGATCCTTTGATATCAACTTCATTACATGAAATTTAGATCTTATAATGAATGAAAACACTTTCTCATACCTACTGTAATCACTTAATTTGTTTATTTCCTTATATTTTTTAAGAAAAAATATTGATAAAGAACTCAAATTTCTTTCTTTCAAAAATCTGTATTCCAAAAGGCTCATATTCTAAATATTACATTGGCTTCTATAGAATACCATCCACATATTCAATATATTATTATCTTTTAGTCTCTGAAAAATTAAAAAATATTCATTAATATTTCCACAATTTTTGGACATTTAATCATCTTCTTCAGCCGCAAAAAAATTCCTTGATATAAATAGATATCAAAGTGTTTCTTTTCATTTTTTCACAAGTGCTTCCCTATACACATCACATCGCTATCACATCACCATGTAATCAAAAATAAATAATAATTTATCATAAAACCTTCACAAATATTTTTCAAAAATAAGATTCAAAATCTCTTAGGTTTCAAGAATTTGGTTTGTCTAGCCTGTTTAACACAAGTATGAATCCTTTGAAATGTTCAAAGTTCTCATAAATGAAGTAATAAATACACTATAAAAAAGTAGTAAAACACTTCATTCTAATTGAGGTAGAGACTATTTGAGTCAATAATTTCATGACTATCTAGAAGATTGTGGAATAGTATAAAAACTCAATCCAATTGGTATTCCATAGTTAATGGTGTATCTAAAAGGAGGAATCAAACTTTTTTGACATAGTTTTTTCAATGATGATTCATGGAGACCTTCCTATTTCCTTTTGGTGTTATTGTAATGACCCATGTCCCCGATACAATGATTAAAAAATTATTTTCTCTTTATATTGTAATATATATGGTTAAATCATGAGTTATTCGAATTTTGTAGAATCTAAATTGGGGCTATATGACCCTCCATCACAATATTATCGTCTTTGGTTCACTCCCCCAAGGTTTTTTTCATCAGTAGGGTTCACTGCCAACTAGGGCGGCTCACTACCCATCCAAATTAGAAAAGACCTTATTATGGGGAGGGAGATGGATGGGGATTATATACCATTCCCAACAACCATCCAGCCTATGATGTAGGATAGGTAAACATGTGTCATGGAATGACACCGATATGTCACATTGTCACACCCCTACAACCAACAATCATGACTCGTAGGTAACACACTTTCATTCATTTAGGACTCCAAAAATATCCCCCTCGTTGCTTCAACAATGAATAAAAGGCTCCCTACATCATTTTATAGCAATTTTCGGATCTATATTGAGGTTTCAGGACCATCCAACACATTATTTTCTACTTTTGGTCACTCCCTTGTGGTTTTGTTCTTCAACAAGTCTCATTTACTATAACACCCGATACTTTTATGAGAAATATTTTGTTTTTATGTTATATAAATCACCAAAGGAATCTTTCACTACACACAACACTATCTTGGCTTTCTTTACACGCAATCGCAACCTTCCTCGATATCTTGTGTTGTACGCAATACCGAGTATGACTAAACAACGATATGCTATTAAAATATTACTAAAACTAGCCGTTATGAATAGTAATACCCACTTTTTGAAATTTTGTAAATTTTATTTTTCAAAATAGACTTCATTTTTGCATTCATAATATCGAAATTAGCCTAGGGTGAAATTTTGGTATTTTTCTGAAAACTTTCAATTTTTGATGAATAGTGAGAACACTGGGTTACTATTTAAAAACCGACTTTTTATTTAAATAATTATTTATTTTATTAAAATTTATTTTAGGTCAAAATTTATACATAATTCCTTTATAAGTTCAAAGTAATTCATTGGAGTCATTTTATAATAATTTTAGATATATAAAAATTTTATCGAACTTTTCACCATCTTTTACCCACCTCCAATGAAAATTTGAAAATTTACATAAAACATAATTTTACCGCTTCTGTGAGTGGAATTTCTAAAATATGAGAGACACAGTTAATATCAAGGACTAAAATGTGGTTCAATGAGATGAAAATAATTTTTGGTGAATAGTAACTTTTTACTTTTTTTACCATAGTTAAAAGTAAATAGGGTAATTAAGGGTAAAAATGTAATTATTATTACCCTAACACATGTCCTAATTCTAATGGATACATTTAATTCGACCAAAAACAACCTTAGTAATAATATATGACCATTTAGGCCCACTTGTATTAGATTAGGACATTTATTATTAATTTATTTAAAGAAGGGTTAAAATAGTTAAAATCAATGTTTAATAACTAAATCATTTTTAATATAGGGTTATACATAAGATAAATTCGACTATAAATTTTCATTAGAAATATAAAAAGATCTCATAAATAATGGTATTTTATTTGTAATTTGTAGACAATAAATAAATTTATTTATTTATGACACAATGATGATCCAGTAATTATCTTATTAATGAAATATTGACATAATTGATGTTAAAAATACCCAACTAAATGTAATTTGAGACTTTTTATGAATTAAAATAATTTTCTAGGTTAATATGACATGTTATTATTGATTCAAATAACTTTTTCCGAACTAATATTTCTGTTATGAGTTTCACAAAAATCAATTACCAAATAGTGTCAAAATTGACATAAAATATTTTTTAAAACATATATTATATTATTAATTGTTATTATATTATTAAAGATCTAAGGTTCTGAAAAATGACTTAATTAAGGTTATATATATTAATAATAAACAACTTGGTGTTCGTTTGGCTTGTTATAGTAAGTTTATTAACCTTATAGTGTAAGAAAACAAGAAGAAACGGTAAAAGACAAATTATTTAACTTAAAGCTAAATCTAAATGATAAGGTTAAAATAGAAACCTAAAGTTGTCTAAATTCTATTGGATTAAATTATTTCGACCCATACCCACCTTAGCTTCGAAATAACTCAATTTTTAGCTATTAAAAACCGAATATGACTTTATAATAAAATAATATTTGTAGTTATTCCAAAGGTGCCCCTCTCCTCCCTTATAAAAGGGAACCTCGTCCCTCTCTTCCTCACACCACTTTGAGCCTTCAAGATCGTCAAAACCATACAAAAATCTATTATCCACTTCCCTAGAATCATCCTAGAGGTTCTGGTCTTCTTCAAAGCCCAATCTTAGTGCCCTAATAGAAGGTTTCAAAAATGCGTGTCGAAAGAAGAGGTAATATCCGTTACCGATTCTTTCAACTTTATATCTTCTTATACTTATTCTTCATTAGTTTTTTCATTATATTTTAATAACTTAAGTATAAATAATATACTGATATGTTATTGCAAATATGAAACAACCTCATTTCACCTTCTATCCATCCTATGTAAAATAAAATCACCGTGCGTGCGTACGTACAGAATACCGTCTCCACGTCGTGGTGTAATCTGTTTTTCCCCCACCACCGTACTTGGATGGGTATAATGGTGTAAATAATAAATAAATATGATTATTATAACATCATAATTATTCTAAGAGATTATATCATTCACTCCAATTTGATTCAATAAATATGGGAATGATATCATCGCTCGTGTGTACGTACAGATTACCGTCTCCACGGCGCGATGAGATTCATTTTCCATGTTTACATTTCAAGAATGATTATAAAGTATATATAATAAGTAATCATGAAATATATGACATAATAATGCTACTGTATTTATGTATATATATATTTATGTCATATACTTAATTCCATTAAATTCAATAAGGAAACGAAAACAGCATTCATGCGTACGTACGGCCTACCGTCTCCATGAACGGTGTAGTTCTTTCCATTTATCAATCTATTATATATATATATATTCTGAATATATATTATATATAAATCATGTTTTATATTATGGAATTAAGTAATCATGATCTATGTAATCATATGAATAATTACAAGTCAAAACACGGATGACAAATGAAACGATTTTACCCAAAACGCTCTTTAACACAGAATTTACAAAAGAACGGGTAATATAAAGTCATAAGTGACCCATATATGATATCATAACAATGAATATGATTCTGTAATAAGTCAATGACATTATTTAAATCATTATACAGGAGTTTCAGATACATACGAAGCATATCGTACATAAGGTAAGGGATAATTTTTCAAATCTCATTTTTATCCGAGATTGCTTATACGTAAGTATTTACTAGGGTTGTTGTTATCATCCATGTACATGTTTTATAAAAGTGTTTTTATGTATGTTTAATTTCCTTTTTACCCATTTTATCTTTTACTACATGGTATGTAAGGAATATTTCTTTTGTTTACGTTTCGAGGTACTTTTTGACTTTTCTGACAAAAGTACAAGGAGAATGTTTTTTTTAAATTATACTGCGTGAATGGATTTTTACGGTTTTATAAAGCCTTATTTTCATGAAGCTTCCTCCAAAAGATTTCATGACTATTTTCAACAAAATCCTTTTCTTTTAAAATTGCATGAAATTTTTTGAAAAGAAAATGATTTTGAAGAAGAAAGTGTATTTTCCTCAAGAATTCATTCCATGTGTATTATCAAAACCATTTTCCATATAAGAAGACATTATTTAATATGTGTATGTTTCAAGTATAATGTCTCTATGATTTACATGGTTTCACTTTTCTTATTATGAAATGATATCAATTTCTTTTATATGGATTATGTGATGATGGGATTATGTTTATGAAACCCATTTTATTCGTTGGGTTATTATGAATGATGTATGTTTATTTTGTGGCACAAGTAAGAATGATTTCATTACGAGATGGGTGGGACCTATATCTCCATCCAATGCATTGGGTAAAGATTTATATCTCATGAGATAGACATGGCTAGAATGGTAAGTTAATCTGGTTCAGTGTTACAGGACTGAAACGAGGAGTAAACTTGATTCAGAAAGGGACTTTGTCCACTAAGATGCTCTTGGCAGCAATGCCTTGGATACTATGGAAATCATAACATGTTCTGAATGGTTGCCACAATTACATGTTTTATTCCCATTAAATTTTTTCATAATTGATGTTCCATTATAATATATGCCTTACGTACTTCCACGATTTATGTCTTTGCTCATGATTTTGATGTTTAAATTTCATGTTCAATTTTTTACATTCAAATGTTTATGGATTGTTTTATGTTCACTATTTTTTCCCTTACTAAGAATTTGAGCTCACCCTTTTTATGTTTTCCTTTCCCCAGGATTTGAAGAAAGTTTTTAGGTATGAAAACAAAAGGGGATGATCTTTATGGGAGAATTCGAAGATCCTTCTCTACAATTAGTAGATTACGTTCCATGTTTCCAAAGACACTAAACTATTACAGTCCTTTGGTGTCTTTTTTGTTATGTACTAAGTATTCCGCAAAAGTAATATAATGTCCTTGTACGTCAATCTTTGGGTCTCTACATTTCCCACCATGGCAGCTCAGTACCCATCCCCCTTTAAAAAGACCTTATGATGGGGATGGGGATGGTTGGGGATTATATACCATTTCCAACAACCCTCTAGTCTCTGATCTCATACAGGGAAACAATTTTCATGGCGTGACACCCATATGTCACATCATGGAACCCTTGTAACTAGAAATAATGATTTGCATGGCACACATTATCATTCATTTTGGACTCCAAATGTTTTCTATTTTGTTTAGGGGATTATTTTTTAAGTATTAATATTTGGTATTTGGTGTTTTAGGATGAATTATGAGGAATTTATTTACAGGGTTTGGGGTTCAATATAAATGGTTAGAAGTTTGGGGTACCTATAAAGGGTAATAATTGCATTCAACACTGGGTACCCACTGGTGATGATAATTGCCTGAGGGTCCCATTATGTCCCCAGTAGTCTCATACTAGGTACCTAGTGGATTAGTATTGTTTTTTTTGTGGACGGTATTATGGTTACGATAGACCCAATATATAATTTAGTTTCACTGAGAGGGGGAGGGTTAGTCCATGAATAATATTGTGTTCTTTATTTTTATAATTTCTTAAAAAATCAATCTCTATCATTGGATAGAGAGAAGGAACTTACAAATGATCTTATCACACACTAAAGAAAGAAAAAAAATAACACCTCACATAAAACGTTCAACACTAAAAATGAGTAGTTATAAACATGGAATAGTCTAGATAATCCTAATACCACACCATATACTAGAATCACCATTGTGGATACAATGGTATATGAATTTCTATGAACCCATATTAATAAAATTCAATATAGATGTCACCCAACTCAAAAAGAATGGATTCGTCCTTAATTAATCCTTGTATTGACTTCACCAAGGTATGGATTATCTTTTTTCCTTCGACTTATTGTCTCCAGACCTTGTATAGAGCTCTCTCACTTCTTCACAATGTAGAATATCTGTAAACTACATTCTTCATTAACACAACACAAGTGGGATAACTAGATACATACCAAGTGAGTAGTCTTATACTTATTCTTATCATTATTATTCTCCCACTTCTTCTTATCTTCTTATAATATTAGTTTTCATTTCATATTTATATAAAAAACTTTAAAGACCCTTTCTTCATTATTCTTACAAAAAATAGACTCTCGTTGAATTTGAAATTTAAATTTCAAATTCAAACTTAAATTCAAAGCATCCTTAAAAATATCTTTATCTAATCCTACTTCTTATTAAGTATTTATATCAATATAGAAATATTATTTACCGATAGATGTTCTATTAGGGTCATCCCTTAAATAAAATATTTATTCACATCATCAATATCTCAAATTGTAGACTCGGACATAAATCATGTTGTGACATTAAATTTTTTGACATGTTTGACCTATTTTCCTCCAACTACTTTTCAAATAAATTATTCCTTTGGGTTTATATAGTACTTGATGATACAATTCATCTCTACACCTCAGAAAAATATAAATATTAAATCTTGTGAATTATCATGGCAATGAAACTTCATCCTACAAGTCATACATTATATTATACTATAGAGTGAACTTCTCAAACTGGCATGACTATCTCTTGAATCATAGATCTAATAACAAGCCATTATTCTTTCATAACATTCAATATTACATGATAATAAAATTCATCACTTGCATCCCTTAAACCTCCCAAAATAATTAAAAGATAAATACACTTGGTTATACAACACAATCAGGCTTCCATGTTGTAATGGACTAGTACAAAATACATTGTTTGATTTAACTAGTTCATGGAATGAATCGTCATGGTGAAACATGATTATATATTTCTTTAGTATATTTTTATATTCTACGTCTTCAATAAATATGTGTGATTTTTTATTCTAGTATGATCTATGCTTCCTTCAATAGATTTATAATCCACTACAACATTCATATCAGAATTTCTTAACCTCATGTAGTTCTTTTTATGGTGCGATCAAAACAATCACAACACAAATAAACAATATCTTATTATATAAAGTTCATCATAGAAAGGATAAACATAATAAAATTTCATTAATATATAAATTAATCACACGTAAACTTTTTAATGACATGGAAATATCTATTATGACATTATTTAATTTGTAGCCCCAAAACCACTTCCACACTACAATATCTCAACTAAAAACTTCTTCCATCCATATCTAAACATTTAAACAACTTTTTCTTCATATATAACTATATTGTATGTTATTTTCAACATGATTTATGTATATACAACAAAATTCAACTAAAAAATCATATCCACTTCATGTCTTCTCCAAGTCATTACCCCTTCAAATAAGTTCACAGTACAAGGGAAATCGTCATTAGCTCCTGATCTCAATAAAATACCCTAAGGTCATAAAAAATCACTCAAGGTCACTATTGTAAGGTTTATTAGGGATATATTGACAATTAATCCAATAAAATCAAGACTATAAAAACCTTTATCCATGATCTTTAAGCTAGGATAAGTGAAATAAATATAATAATAAAAAATGAATAATGTTTGAATTGTGTACCTTATATGGTATAATCCATTGAAATACTTTTGAATATATGTTTGATGTTTATAATTGAAGAGTAAACTGTAATCCTCTCACCTCTATAGGTATCATCATACTAATTGAGTCATTTGAACACTTAAAACGATATTACTTATTCCACCACAATGTGATGAGGTATCAGAGAGTATTGACCAGGCACACCTCAACCTTACCACCATTATATAGTAGTTGGTTTTATATAGAACCATATTAATCCCCTTTGTCACAATGTGTATTAACTCAATAAATTTATTACATGAGTTAATAAATTTTTTAATACATGAATCAAATATATTAATCTCCCTTAGTGTTTCATATGAGGTAATAATTATTTTTTATGAAAATGTGGTATGTAGATTCATTCAAATGTAAACATTTTAAAATTAATCTTTTTATTATTAAATATAAAAATAGTATCTCATTAATACTATTATCCCCACTATACTTTGTTCCAAAATATTCACAAGACATGCATTTTAATTATATAACAATACATTGGGGAAACATACTCTTAGGCCTTATCTTGAGGATATGTTGGAGTAAATATATTCTAAATCTTATGATTTAGGGAATAGAATCTCCTCTAATATATCAATTTCACTAAATCCTAAAATACATTAGTTCATTTCTTTTTATATTGTATGATATCAAAAAATTAGATATATCATATACAAAACTACTTTTTGGTTATATTATGAAACAATTTTGGAAATGAATCACTAACATTGGTTTATATAAAATTATAGGTAATAACTTGTCAATAATCATCCAAAATAATTTTTGTATTAACTCTAAATCAATTTTACTGTATCTCCTTGAGTCTAACTCAATCCCCATTTAGTCATCAACAAAGTGTGACCCCATGGGCCATTATAGAATTGAAAACAAAAATAAATCTATTTATCCAAAAATATAAGAAAATATTAACCTATATAAAAGAGTCAATGATACTTAATAAAACACATGTTTCTCTATACTAGTTTCCTATAACAACCTGATATTTTAAGATATATTTCTCTTTAAATAAATTTAATTTTTTTGATAGCATTATTTAGACACAACCCCATGTTTAAAACACCACTAAAAACTACTTAAATATTATTATATGAAAATTATATCATTATTTTAATTTAATTATTCTCTTGGTTGGATTTTTTTATTTTTTTCTAAAAATATTTATTTTTAATTGTATAGTGGAAAATAAACATTTTTGTAAAATTGTAATTTTTTCAAACAAGTAATTTAAAAGTATAATTCATTTTTTTATTTTGTGTTTAAGTGATATAATATTAGTTTTATTTAAAATAATCAGTAGGATCATCATTTTTCATGGTTTTTATATAGGTCAATTTTAAGGCTTAAAACACACATTTCTCGAAAATTAATTTTCATTGTATTCTATAGATTTATTTTTAAATTAATTTCTACAAATTATAGTAATTGAATTTTATAAAATGGATTCCTTATTTAGAATTATATATTTTGAATTTGGTGAATATGATCCTTTTATTTTTAGACATTATGAATAGTAATATTGGTAAAAGTTATCACCATGATATAGGGTAAATCGGTAATTAAGGTTAAAAACTAATGTGATAAGGCATAAACTTCATTCAAAAACATACATTTATTTATTTTGATGAAAATATTTTATCCATAATAATCTAAACTTTTAAAATATTACCTTTTGATTCCATTTATCATTGATTTTGAACTTTATAAAATGTAAGTAAAATATAATGTCAAAAATGACACTTTATCTATTTTAATATATATAAAAATTTAGGATAATGATAATAAAAAATTATTATCGGTTATAAATTTTTATTTGAGATTTTAGTTATTTTTTTAAAATGGTTTTTTTTCAAAAAAGTTAGATATGAAATAGTTACTTTAAATACTTACACAACACCCACAGAGTGTTTGTGCAAATACTAGAAAAATCATGTAAATAATTTTAAACTCTAAAAACAATATTTTTTTGGTGAGTTAGTTCCCCATGGATTTTATAGATAATTATAAAATATTTAGTACATTTAAAATATTTATCTTTGAATCCCATTTTTTCATGATGAATTTAAAGTCAAATCCAATTAATAGTGTTAAAAATGATATTAATGATATTTTAATAAAATTATATTTTAATAAATTATATAAACATAATTAAAATAAGTAAATAGGATAAGTGGGATAATATATAGTCCAAAATGTTATACCATTCCCATTTAGGATCATGTTACCCCATTATATGTAATAAAAATTCCTTTAATATTGAAATAGTTATTACTGTGTTAAGGTTTAAAATGGTTAGCAAAGGGGTAAATCAAATAGATAAGGTTTAAAATGATATATAAACATGTTTATATTTCAAATTTTGATTATATTAGGACCATATAATAATTATATTCAAATCCATGTCATCTTGTAACCACTTTAAAAACAATATGACTTATTTATATTTTGATATTTTGAAAAATTATAAGAGTGCCCCTCCTCTCAATTATAAACGGGCACCTATTCTCTATTTTATTTAAACCACTTTGAGATACCAAGATCGACCAAAACCTACCCAATTATCTTATAATATTTTTTATAAAATAATTATAGGATATAGTATTCTTAAAATACCATTCCAATGGTCTTTAAGAATGAATATAAAGAAAGTATATAGAATAAGAGGTAATCGTCCTTACCGACTCTTTCAAATGTCTATATTCTTATACATTTGATAAATATATTATAAATATACTAGAATAATATATATATTATAGTAAATATACTTATATTATTTTTTTTATGGGATAACAATTTTTAATCTCTTTTTCGTCCAATGAAAAGAGAAAAGATCTCTCATCCGTACATATGACTTACCATCTCCACGTAGTGGTATAATTCATTTTTCATCACCACTTTAATTGGATGGTTATAAATATGTAACTAATATATATATATATAATTAATTAAATAATTATGGTTCTAAAATTATAATACCATCTATATCTTTTTTTGTTTCAATCTTTTTTAAAATGATAACATCACTCATGCGTATTTGTAGACACCAGCCTCCATGAAGCGATGTGAGAAGTTTTTCATTTATAATTTACATAGATAGTAATAAAGATAGACTTAATGAATTTATATGGTATAATAATTATTTTTTTAAAATTTAATTATCTATTACATTTCTTTTATTTCATCTATCGAAACGTGAAAACAAAGTTCATGCATATGTACAGCCTACCATATCCATAAATGGTGTAATTAATTTTCCAACTCTAACTTTTATAGATGATAATATATATATATTTATATATATATTTATTTAATATATAATTTATTTATATAATGATTAAATTTCTAAATATTATGTAACTATAATCAATTTATAATTATCATAAGTACAAAAAATATATTCTCATAAAAAATGAAGATGTTAACATCCAAAACAATGATAATAATAAGATAAAATTTTAATAAACTGTTGATAATATGTAATAAATGGATCATATATATTATTATATATATTTATATGGTTATATTATTTAATTAAAATATATCTAAATTTATTATACATGAGGTTAAAATAACTTACATGGAAAGTTAAACTTGGTGTAATAGATTTCATCTCGATTTCCACTCTGTTGATTTATATTTAGTATATGGGGCCTATTTATTTTTATGCAGAGTATTTTCATCCAAAATTATGTATTTAAAATTAATATATATGTATTAATAATGATAAATTATTATATTTTAGTTTATTCTTTAAAGGGTATATAATTTGAATATTACCAAAGAGGTATGAAATTATCTTACAATCTTTTTTTTAAGATTGCACAAATTTTCCTTGAAGAAATATTATAATATATAAAAAATTTAAAGTATTTTTTCAACCTATATATATTTAAGTATTTTAGATATTTCCTTCCAAATTTACCACTATTTGGTCGTTTAATGAGAAAAATAAACGTTTAAAATGAAAGTCGATCTAATATATCTTTTCTATTGGGTGTATTTTTATTCAATGTCATTATTTTCAGAAAGAATACTAATGTTTTTTCATTTAGTCAAATGATTATTAAAGGTCATTTTGTGTTGTCATTGAATTTTACATGTTTTGAAAGCAGTCCTTTTTATTTTTTTAATAGGGTCGTTTTCAACTTTCTTTACAAAAAAAATCATATTTCTTTTTAACATATAAAACTGATAATTTTTAAAATTTATAGATTCATCTACAAGAATTAATTGGTTTTATAAAGAAACCCATTAAATTAAAGATTATTTTAATGTTTTAATTCTATTTTCATTACTTCTCCAAATGATAGTATTTTATTACAAATCCAACATTTTTGATGATTTGAGGGTAATATTTTTTTCTCTTATTAATTTTTTGGTTATCAAATTTATTTTGAAAAATTCACTTTATTATGATTATTGGACATAACACTTATCTTAAATGTACATAATATTTTTATCATGGATATGATTATTTTCAAAACTATATACGATCTCTATGAATGTTGATTTACATTGAATTTATTTTATTAACTTTTGAAATATTGATATTATGTATTCTTTTCACAATATGGACATTTTGTTAATAGAAATACTATTTATGAATTAAATTGATCATTAAATATATGAGGAATGACATGGAAAATAAGTTATGGGTGGGGCCTTGCTATAGATATCCCCTTGATTCATCTCCCGGTTTTATGTGACAACCCTATTATCTAGCCTTATTAAATGGATTTTTGGTGTATATCTACCCCATAATTCAACATTATTAGAAACAGTTTTTATGATAAAGATATCATCATGTTTGAGATCATGAATTCCAATATTAATCATTTTCAATATTTATAATTAATTTATTATCATCCATGATATTACTATATTGATATTATATATGGATTCATTCTCATGATCAAGTTATTAGTTATATAGCATGTGTTATTTAGTTATTTATCTTTATATATTGATTATAAATCATTTAGTCTTTATAGCTCCCATTGAACGCAGCCCTTACTATGAATCCCGATATCATTCTTTATTTTTTTCATTACCTATGATATGAAGAATTTTATTATGAATAATATCATGGATGAGGTAATGTTTATTATGCTTTGTATTTTATATTTCAAATGTAATATTGAATATAGGAATGTATCTAGTTCTTCAAGTATACTAAATTGATCGATCCTTGTTGATGTGATCCCTTGTATCTATTTCCAATTGAATAAAGAAGAAACCAACTCTAAGTTACTAGATTTAGGGTTTTTATAGTTGGTATCAGAGTAAGATTAAAAGACCCATTGAGAACTTGATTTTAAATGAACATCTATAATATGAGAAATATGATAATTACATATAGTAATTGAGAACTTTTACCATTATAGGGATTTTTATTTTATTTCTCCATATTCCTAATTATTATGAGAAAAATATATTTTTTTAATTATTTATTTTGTAACCTAATAAATGAATGGTGATAATCTTTCATAGACAATGTAAGGATTGACCAATTGAGCAAGCCAATATTGATAGTATTGGAATTGAGAATATCATGGCTATACTAGGATAACTTACTTAGGTTGTAATGAATAACCATTCCTTTTTGGAGAAACCAGTTGTTTCCAAACATGATTCACCTATGTTAGATTACATTACGTGATAGAAGCCTACATCTTTTAATTGAACTACTTATCCATTAGTATCTGAAAATGGATTATGTCTATCAACGTGATTTTCCTAACATTGAGATACAATGAAAGTGTAACATTTATTCTGGAAGTGTATTATTTAAAATTGGATTATGATAAATGATAGTAATTAATCCAAATCACTAAAGTGGTTGGATAATTATAAATCATAGATTGGAGAACTTTTAAAGGGATACTATTCAAGAAACACTTACCTCAATAATAGTGAGTTGAAATGAAGAGTAAGTTCCTCACATTAAAGAAGAGGGAATAAAAAAGTGTCATAGAGTATGAGGCTGACTTCATTAGATTATAAATGAATGATTCATTCTATATTCAAAATATGAAAATAAATACTGACTATTTATTTGTTGGGATTAAGCCTAGTCTCTAAAGGGAACTAGTTTCCCAAATTCATTCATAATATAATGATATAGTATCAACTACTAATAAGAAAAATAAATAATTTTCTAGAACCTATGTATTTTAGTGAAATCAAGAGAAGAAGAGTTTGGTTGAGAACCATGAAAAAGGGAATATATTAAATAAAAAAAGGGAATGAAGAAATATTCTTCATGTAAAATTATTGAAGGAAAAATCATGGAAAACTATTGAAGCACATGGGAGTTTGTTAATAGTGTAGAGATAAGGTTCATATAGCTAATGAATATAAGTTAACGAAAGAAACTAATACTATAATTCAATCTAAAATATATGGGTCATTATTTAAACTAGTTCTCTTTGTATTAAGTGAAATTACAATAGATGGATACAAGGATATAAGGATAAGAATATGGAATTACTACAGCTGAAGTGGAAGTTCCTAGTGATGTAGATTAAGGCACACTTTTCATCCAATATAGAAGTGAAATGTTTTATTTTATTTCAGTTTAACCACTCCTTTATATTTAAGTAAATTTATAAATTCATCACATCGCCACTGAAAAGATTATATATTGACTTGGAAGTGAAAATTCACAATGGTAGAATGATTAAATCTAAAGCCTATAGCTACTCTTTGGTAGAATTTTATGGGAGATCTCTTCATGAAAAACATCTCATTACTAATCTAGTTGATTTGATGTATTTTTTGGAATAAATTATGTCTTTTAGAATAGATCCAATATCAATTTTTGAGGAATAGAAGTTACATTTGATGTTTGTAATATTCCTATGATAATATTTTAGTGTGAGGAAAAATATGAACTCCCATAAATAATTACTTCCATTATATGTATTTTTATACCTATTCACGAAGGATATTTATCTAAAATGATTGGGCAGAAACTCAACATTTAATATATTCATATTGTATAATATTTTGTTGATGTATTTCTAAAATAGTTTCACAGTCTTCCCTGAAATCGTGAATTTGAGTTTTTAATATAACTCAGACCTGGTGCTACACCTATTTTAAATAATCCATATAGAAATGACCTGATTTAGTTAAAATATTTTAAAATAAAACTTAATATAATCTAGATAAGGTATTCATTTGGATGGATGCTTCACCATGGGGTGAACCATTTATTTTTATTAAGAATAAATGTGGTTCAATGCATATTTTCATTGATTATCAGGGACTTATCAAAATCGGTATTATGAAAAGTTATCACCTACCATATATGAATGATTTTTTAATCAATTATGAGGATCTTAATATTTTTACAAGACTGATCTTTGTTCTCTATATTATCGACTAAGGGTCCAGAATGAGGATATACCCAAGATATCCTTACATACGAGGTATAGTCACTATGAATTTTCATGTTATCTTTACAAGATTTAATGAATAGAGCCTTTATAGATTACCTTGATCATTTTATGGAAGTACTTTTAGATGATATTATTATATACTCAAAGAGAATGGAAGAGCATGAAGAATATTTCATAATTTTACTAAAGACCTCGATGAAGAAAATTTTTTAGGATAAATTCATGAAGTGTGAATTATATCTTTGAAAAGTTTCATTCTTTAGTCATATAATCCTATGTGATGGAATATAAGTAGATCCTTCATAGAAAAATGTTTTTGAGAAATGGATTAGACCAACCATTGTAACCAAGATCTGTAGTTTTATTAGCATATATGGAAACTACCAACGCTTTGTGAGATATTTTTCACATATATCTTATCCACTTAGGATGTTTAATTGAAAGGAGTTCAAGTTATCATAGACAGATGAATGTGAAAGAGTTTCAAATAAATGAAGATAATGTTGGTCACTGTGACCATTCCTATACAACCCTGTAGTGGATAAGGGGTTGTGATATATTTTAATGTATAAAACAAGGGACATAGATGTGTCCTTATGTAGAATGATATTTTGATAGCTTATTCTTTCAACCAATTGAAAATTCATGGGCATAATTACATGACTAGATATTTAGAGATAGAATTTTGTATTTTTTCACTAAAGATATGAAGGAATTATTTATATGTTGATATGTGTGATATATATACTAATCCAAAAATTTTTATGTATATAATTTCACCCAAATAATCCAATATCTGTTAGATAATATGGATAGATTTGATTAAAGACAATGACTATTTAAAACATTACCACCCAGGGAAGGTGAATAGTGTGGCTAATGCTCTAAGTCAAGAAGATCATGCTAGTATGTCCACGGTGAGGATCAAAATAGATCCAATATATATGGATTTTTAGAAGTTATATCTTGAATCATTTAGAAAAGGGAATAAATATTATCATTCTAAGATGAATGAAAAACAATCCATCCATGAGAGAATTAATAAGGAATAAAAGGAAGAAGTGGAATTACAAAAGAAGGTGACAAATATTCCATAGCTTAAATGTGGCCATGTTGTAATATAAGGTTCAAGAACCATGTATGTGTCCTGTCAATACCCGAGTTGAAGAAGGAGCTGTTAGATGATTCTCATAGTTTATCATTCTCTATTCATCCTTTATGTACGAGGATGTATAGAGATAAAAAATAATATTTCTTTTGGAATAAAATTTAAAGGGATCTTACAAGGTTTGTATCTCAATGCCTAATGTGTTAGTAAGTTAAGGATATGAGATATAAGTATAAATGGATGTTACAACCATTACCCATTCCTGAATAAAAATTGGAAAAATAATCCTTTAATTTCATTTGGAGACTCCCAAAATATCAAAATAAAAAAAATTAGATTTGGTTTGTAGTCAATTTTCATATGAAATCACCACATTGTATCACTATTAGAGAATAATTCAATCTTTAATAGCTTCCTCGGTTACATATTAAGGAAAGTTTGAGATTTAATAGAGTACCACTCACAATCATTTTTGATATGGATACTATATTTACCTTCATGTTCTAATGAATATTTCAGTGAGATATGAAAATATATTTGAGTTTTAGTATTGCTTATCAACATATCGTAGAAGGTTTGTGTAAGAGGAGTGTTAAAACTCTAGAATACATGTTGAGATCTTTCTCTATGTATTTCAGAGGTGGTTTGGATCAACACCTTCCTTTTGTAGAATTTTTATACAATAATAGGTTTCACTCAGGGCATAAGAGCTTCAGCCCAATTATTGAAGACTTGGTAAGTGTATCCAAGAGTCCCGATATCAAATCTGGGAGGAGACATATTTCAGGGTAATATAGAATCACTATAGAAAGAATTGTATTAGGAACGATTTTATACTATAGCAGCTATAATTATTCATCTTCATTGGATTTTGGTACTTGGGTTTGGTCCTCAGGTCCTTCAAGTCCTTTGGGCCACCCAAGGCCTTCAGGCCAGTAAGGGTTACAAGAAACCTCAAGGCCTTCAGGTCACCTCAAAGGCTTCTATCCACATTAAATTTGTTCTTACATAGACCAGGAAAGCATTACTAGGAACATGATTCCGAATAGGATTCATTGTAGGTGGATTCACTAAAGCAGAGCTAACAAATATGGAATAATGAGAGGGTATGTCAATTACTATTGGGACCAGCCTGTGCATGCATAGGAAGCCTAGTTGAACAGTCATACGAAGGTGGAGAGTTGTAATCATGATTTAAATGTTGGGAGGGTAATTTTCAAATAGTTATAGTATGAATAAATTTCTCTAAGACCTTCAGGTCATGTAATGTCACAAAGCCTACGGGCCATGTAAGGGTTCCCCTTAAACCCTTAAAAGGGGGATTTCCAAAAAATGATTAAAAATAATAACTTCGGGATATTCGGGAAATAGGTTTCACTCAGTCATTCGGATGGATCCTTATAAGGCCATCTATAGAAGGATGTGTTAAACATAAATTTTTTGGGATGAAGGTGGAGAAAAAAATTCTTGGACCTGATCAGGCAAATGAAATTGTAGAGAATGTTAGATCTATTTCCAACACATAAGCTCAGTTCAGAGAAAATAAAAACTTTATACTAAAAATAATTGGTGAGATTTAGAGTTCTATGTTGGTGGAAAGTTCTTCCTATAAATATTTCTTTAGAATAATGCTATGATTTGAAAAAATAATGGAAATTTGGGCCCAAGATATATCTATCCCTTTGAAATTATTTTTCAAAATGGGATGGCAGCTTATAGCTTGGAACTTCCACGGAATCTCTATTAAGTTCATCAGGTGTTCTATATATCACTCTTGAGAAAGTACATACTCTATCCTTCATATGTACTAAAATCAGATGTCATACTAATAGATCATGAACTTTATTCTGGGGAACCACAAGGGGATATTCTAGATCGTAGAGAGAAATTACTATGAAACAGGACCATTCACTTGGTCAATGTTTAATGGAGAAATCATAAAATTGAGGAATCTATGTGGGAACCTAATGCTATAATGGGAAGAGGTATCCTAAATTTCTAATATAAGAGTAATTTATTTTCAAGGGGTAGATTCTTATAAGTGGGTAAAATGTAACATCCTGATATTCAGTGATATATTTCTCTTTAAATAAATTTAATTTATTTAATTTCTTTCTTTACATGCAACACCAATTTTTAATGAACTAATAAAAAATATCAAAATATTATTAGAGGATAATTATATCATTTTTTCATTTCATTATTAGTTTAGGTTGAATCTTTTTAATTTTCCTAAAAATATTTATTGTTTAGTGAATAGTAGAAAATACCAATTTTGGAAAAACTGTCATTTATTTTATTTTAATCAGTTAATTTAAAAGAAAAATTCTAAATAATATATGGAATAAAATTTATATAAAATATATTGTATTTAAAAATTCATTTTATGTAATCATTTTATATGATTCTAATATATGTCAATTTTTGGGCTTAAAAACACAATTTTCTAGAAAACAAATTTTCAACGCATTTTGTAGTTTTATTTTTAAAATAATATATTAATCCCATGTTTGGATTCAAAATCTTAATATTTAATAAATATATCTTGTTTATTTTTAGGCATTATGAATATTAATAGTTGTAAAATTTATCACCTCGGAAAAGGGTAAATCAGTTATTAAAGTTAAAAACTAATGTGATAATGCATCAAATTCATTACAAAATTACTTTATTTAATTTTCTGATTTATTTAATTTTATGATTTATTTCATCCATAATGAACTAAAATTGAAAACATGGCCTTTTTCCGATTTAAATTTTATTTTGACCATAATAATATTTAAGTAAAATATAATGTCACAAATGTAAATTTATATATTTCAATTTATATAATAGTTTTTGATGGGATAAAAGAAACTTATTTTTGGTTATAGTTATTTATTTGAAATGAGAATTAATTTTTATTTTTTATATTTTTAATTTTAAATATGAAATAATTTTCATAAATACTTATGCAACCCTAATGCAGTGCTCGTACAGGAATTAGAAAAATTATGTAAATGATCTAAAATAGAAAAAAATTATAAATTTTGAGTGAGTTATTGTTTTTCATTAATTTTATATTTAATATACTTATTACTTATATTTATATTATTTATATTAAAATTCTATATTTTTTCTTGATGACTTTTGAGACAAATTAAATGAATAGCTTTAAAAAAACATTAATGATATTTTATGAAGATGAAATATTAATAAATTATTTAAAATCATGAAAATAATTAACTAGAATAAGGGTTAATATTTGTTTTAAAATTTCATGATTCATCTATTAATGATCCAATTTTTACATTATAAGTAAAATTAAAACCGTTTAATATTGAAATAGTTGTAAACATGGTTAAGGTTAAAAATGGTTAATGAAGGGGTTAATAGACATAAAAATGTTCAAAATGGTATAAAGAGCCATATAAATTTTATTTTATGGTTATATTAGGGATATATGATCATTATATTATAATATATGTCATTTTGGAACCACTTTTCCTTGAATGAGACTTTATTATATTTTTATATTCTGAAAAATTACAACAGTGTCCCTCTGCCAATTATAAAAGGACACCACTTCTCTCTTTTTTTTACACCACATTGAGGAACCCAGATTGGTCAAACACTGACCAATTATCATTATAAATTCTCACAATTGAAAAAAGGTCTATTTCAATTGTTAAAAACTGTGGAAATAAGCCCCAAAACCATGGCCCTAGGCTACAGCCACGGTTTTGGCCAACTGTGGCCGCTATCGTCGTATTAGTAGGTTCAGCCTATTGCCACTGTTTTAACTGTGGAAACAGCTACCGATTTCCACGGTTTTGAAAACTGTGGCAATAGACCTCGAAATTGGACATTGTGGAAGTTGACATATATCAATGGTTTAAACTCTGTCAATAGACTCGAAAAACCGTGGAAATAGCCTTAATCAAATATGTCCTCGGCGGGTTTCGATCCTTGTAGGTCCACTTTGAAATCCAGAGCACTTACAACTACACCACACCAAAATTAGAATATATATATATATATATATATATATTATGATATATATAAAATTAAAACCATGGGAATAGACTCAATACCATGGCAGTAAGGCTTTGTGCCTAATTTTTGGAGGGAATATTTGCTCTCGCGGAAGCACGGGAACCCTATATCCAATGTTTTGGAAAACCATGGCTATAGGTCATTGAAAAAATTGGCATATAGCAACCGTTTTTCAAACCATGGCAATAGCCATGGGCTATTTCCAGGGTTCTAAAAACCATGTCTATAAGCCACAAAAAATAGGCCTATATCCACAGTTTTAAAATCGTAGCTATAGGCCATAGAACTATGACTATATGTCCATGGAAGTAGCTCCATTTTATAGTTGTTCCTCTATCATTGAATTACTAATTATGAATTCTTAAAATACCATTACATGATTCCTTAATAAGGGATCTAAAGGAAGTCTACCGATGAAGAGTTAATCATATTTACCGAATATTTCAAATTTGTTTCTTATTATAATTTCTATGAAGATGTTATACCCATACTAAAATAATAACTCCATTATAATAATCATAATTTTACATTATTATAATTATTTGATAACTATTTTCCATCACGTTTCCATCCAATTAAAATCAAAAAACAACACTTCTGTGTAAGTATGGCAATCTGTCTCCACATAGTAGGGTAATTCCGTTCTCATCACCAATTTACATGGATGGTAATATATATAGACATAATTAATTTTATGTTATTTTGGAAAAAAATTTCCTTCTGAAATTATAATTTCATATCTTCCTACTTATCTTCCAGTATATTTGAAAATGATAATATCTCTCGTGCATTTGTGTGGACTATCACCTCCATGAAGTGAAGTAAAGTATTTTTAATTTTTTCTTTATATAAATGGTAATAAGGGTAAATTTAATGAATATATATCTTATTTATCATATAATAATTATTTTAATAAGATTAATTATTATTCACCATTCTTTTATTTCTGCCGTCAAAAAGTGAAAACAGCATTCATGTGTACGTACGACCTACCATCTCTATGAACAGTTTAATTCATGATTCTATCATTTAATTTTATGGATGTATCTATATATAAATATAATCATATATATGATATTTATATCATGATTAACATTTTTTAGATTATTGAAATGTTATCAAAGTTCAAGTATGGGAACTAATGAACCAGAATTCTCATTAAAAATTAAGCATTTAACACCAGAAATAATGATAATAATAAATTATTCTTAACAAAAGGCTATAATATATTATAAATGGATCATATATAATATTATTAATATTTATATGTTTCTATTAAATAATTATAATAAATATAAATTTATTACACATGATATTATAATCAATTATGAGGTGAGTAAAACTTGAGATAAGGGATTTAATCTCAATTTCAACTCCATTGAGACATATTTGGTATCATGGACATACTTTTTTTATGAGGTGGATATAATTATAATTTTATATATTTGAAATTAATATATATTTATTCATGATGATTAAATTTTCAATTCAATTTTATTCATTCAAAGGGATAAAATATTAAAGTTACAAAATATATAAGAATTTAATTTACAATATCATTTTCTATTATTACTCTTATTTTCATTAAAGTAGCCTTATAATATGTTAGAAAATTCATCAATATTTTTATCCTATTGAGATTTAAGTATTTTTCATATTTTATTCCAAATTTTCCTCTATTTTAAAAATTAATTAGACAAGTAAATTGTAAAAAATAAGTCTATCTTATTTATCTTTTTGATCGGGTATATTTTTTTTCCATGCCCATATTTTTCAAAATCATTTTACAAAAGTCGTTTTTTATTTACTCAAAATAGTTATTAAGGAAATATTATTTTATCATTTACTTTTGTAAAGGTTTAAAATGAATATTTCTAAAGTTTTTTAAATGGTACATTTTCTATTTTATTTATAAAAATTCAAAAATTGTGTTTTTTAACATATATGACATTAATGGATTTTCCCAAAACCATAACCATTTTAAAATATTTTGATTTTTTTAAAATTTTCCAATGGTTCTATAAATAAAACACTTTAATGAATGATTATTTTAATTTTTCACTTCTTTTTTTTCTAAAGGACATGATTTTATTATAAAACCTATATTTATTATGAATTGAGTGTAATATTTTATCTCTTTTTAATTTTGTTATCATTAACATTATATTTAAATATTCACTTTTTTGTGATCATTAGAAATTAAATTTATCTTAAATATCCATTTACATTGTGTCATATAAACAACTATTGTCTAAACCATATACCATTTCTACATCCGGTGTTTTACTTTGAAGGTTATTTGTTTGAATAGAGAAATATTGATATTTTTTATTATGTACTCAATACATACATTTATCGATAATTTAAATTATTTATGAATTGAATCAATAATTAAATATATAGGGAATTCATTGACCATTAAATAATGGTTAGTGTCTATTTATAGATATCCCTTTGATGCGTCAACATGTCTCATTAGAAAAACCAGTTGGACAGTGTTATTAAATGATTTTTTTACATTAGACCTTATCATCTATTAAACTATCTTGGAACAATGTTTTAATGATAAATATATTATGATGTATGAGATTGTGATGAATAATATTGGGAATTTTATTTTTGAGAATTTAGTTATTATTGTCCACGATATTACTACATTTATATTATCCATGGATTCATTTTTTCATAACTTATTAATTAAATGTAATGTTTTTTCTAGTTACATACCTTTACATATTGATTATTCAATGTTTTCACATGATATATTTTGTTGTATAAAACTCTTACAAGGAATCTTATATCAACCTTTATTTTTTATCATTTTTCCATGCTATATACAAGGATATTATGAATAATATTATGGATGTGAGAAGGTTTCTTATGTTCTGCATTTCATATTACCAATATAATATAGAAATATCTTATATATCCAGTTCTTCAAAACTATTAAATGAATCGATCATTGGTGATGTTATCCCTTTTATATTATTCCAATGTAATAAAATTGACACAAAATGTGGCTTACTCGAGTTGGGGTTGTAACATTTCCACTAATATACATCATATGAAAGTGTTCATTTTTTTCATGTTCCCTTTTGTCCTAGATAACAAAAGACCATGGGACATTTATTATGTCAATCCCATAAACCTAACTCAAATGTTCTCCATTCTTTGGGTATAGACTGACCAAGTTGATAAAAACATCACATGTAATTTAGTTTTACATAATATCACATCACATGCCCCTAAACTGAATAGATAAGAACATTATATTACTATATGGGCGTAGTCTAACACTTCCCATTATATCTTAATAAAGAGCCCAAATTTTACACTCATCGTATGAAATGAAAAATATCATCTCAGATGATCTTAAACTAATCACATGATCAATAATATAACAAAAGACCCTTAATTGCCTAATTTGTAATATAATGCATAAAAATGTTATCAAATTCTTAAGGTTCTCATACTAAGTATCCCACAAACCATAGGTACTAGGGACCCAATATGATCCATGCACCCATTATATACCAAAGATATAGCATATAATACTCAATACTGTATACTTAGTGGGTCACCTAGCATGTATAAACAACATTTTCTATTGTTTCGTTCCTTGGGAGAATATTATATATTTATACAAGTATCCCACTCATTCTATCCTCAACATTGTTTCATCACCAATAACACTATATGAAGAAATTCGGTTAGGGGTAACTCAAATTTGTACTTTTAGTGGTATATTATCATTATAATTCAGGAAATGTAGATCTATATGTACATTTATACATCCAATATAAAATAATGAAAAAAATTAAGATATAATTTTATATGATTCATTTTATATTCATAAAAATCTTAGGAATACATATCAAAAACTAATATAATAAATAGTTTATCACATCTTGTATGATAAACTTCCATAACAACCACATGTTTCCTACACTATATGGTAATTTTAAATTATTAGATTTTTGATGTAATTCCCACAACATATTTATGTGACCATATAACAAAAACCTCCCACTAAACACTTTAATGGGTAACATATATAAAGAACTAATGTTTGAATAATGGCGATATTTAGAAATCATATATTTAATCCTTGAACAAATTAAAACTCCTTAACTTCACAACATTAAATGTTACAATGACAACATATATTTTATACATAGAACAATTTATATGTTTAACATCATCCACATTGGAACCCAATTCCATCAAACATTTTTACATAAAATAATATAAATATTTATATTTTTGTTTATCAACACTTGAACTCATTTGGGATAAAATATCCATTACATTTTTTTCATTACTAAATGAAATTCAAGACATTTCTCCTTTTCTCATTCCCTAAAAATATTATAGGATATGTAGTGAAATTCACTCTTTATTTTTATTTACATAACCCTATATGAAAAAGTTATATTAAATTTATCATGATAACTAAATTTAACTCTTTACATTTATCTTAAACTCTTCTGGATATTAGGTGAAACATATCTAACTTTAGGATGGTAGAATCTTTTACTTATCAATTTTTAAATGTTATAAGTTCAAACATACCCCCATTGTCCTCTTATACACTGTATTCTTTAATAAATATTATGCTAAGATACACAAAATCTTTTATGAGTAAGAAATAACACTTAATTCCTTTTAACAAGAAATTTAATTGATAAACCCTATGATATTTTGTATTCCGAAAATCTTAATTTGGGACAATATCCTTTATAAAATGTTATAGAATTAGATGAATAATAAACTATGAGTATCAAAGACATTCATATCATTTAATTAACAATCAATTGTTTATAATATCTTTCCTAAAAAATGAGAAAAACAATACACATATTATAAAATATCACCCAATCATGAAGCACCCTTGTCCTTCAAAGCAACACCACCTTTAGTCCATTATGTGAAAGAAATATTCAATATTCATCACTCAACTATTTGTATACTATTTTCCTCTTGTCTATTTATAACTCCTATAAAACAGAAAATTTGTATCATATACCATTCAAAGTATAAGAATTAAATTCTATAACTTTTATACTTAGATTGGTCTCTCTAAATGGACTCTTATAGCCTTTCTGGTAATGTATACAATTCTTTATCCAAATAGAAATCTTAAAACAATGACATAATTGTCCCTACATCTTCATATTAGCTTGAAGTGTGGATTCTTCATGACCACTTTTCTTTTTCTTCTTTCTAAAACACTTTAACATATTTATTATATATCATCCATATAGAATTGTTTTCCTAGACCACCCAGGTGATGATCAACTATCATTAAACAATTTTGGATATTAAGTATGCTTTAAAAAAAATCATCTCATGTTATAATCAATAAAAAATAGTTATATCTTTCCAAGAAATGATTGTAAAATGAAATATGTGGGAAATTAAGGTTTAATAGGTGAACCTAGCCACTCAAAATCATTGATTTACCAAATCATATAGACTACATGAGTGAATACAGAAATTTCAACCATCATTTTACATAGAAAAATATCTTTTGATAATTTATGCCGTTCACGACTAGTTTTTTCCAGATAGATAGATGTGGAATTATTTTATTATAGTTTTCTACAACCATTTTTATAAACTAATAGTTTTTTTTGAAAGTGTTTTTTGATGTTTTTATCATTTTCAAAATAGTTAATTCATTATTCCATATCGAAATATTTAATTTCATATTACTAGAATACTTTTTTGAAGTGAATTTCAATTTTGAGTTGATTTTATAATTTTAAAATTTGTGTTTTTTGAAGTCTTGTTATTAATATATATTTTTGTATTGAATTAAAGTGTTTTGGAGGGATAAATTAATTTTATAAAAAATTATTGAATCAATTATTGAATTTATTTTTGGAATCATATTTTTTTTGAAAATGGGAAATTTCACTTTTTTTGAAAATAATTTTATAATTCATTTTTACCCATATTTTATTTATGTTAGTAATTTTGAATTATTTTATAATGTTGATTTTATTGATAATTTTTAATTAATTCTCAGAGTCTTCAGTGTTTGTTAGGACTTGAGGAGAAAAATTAAAAAAGTTAATAAACTGTGTGAATAATAATTTAGAAATTGGAACATATTTTTTATCATATCCTCCTCAAATTTTACTAAATGACTGAGGAAAAGTGATCGTAAGACAAAATATAGGTTGATCATTTTTCAAAACTCTTACTATTGGATCGACCATTCCTTTCAACTCAATCGACCATGTGTGTTTTATTTGGAAAAGTTTTTGATACACCACATCACTATCATGGAATATTCACTTAGGCATGGTCGATTATCCACTATAAAAAAATTTATTTCTAGAACGACCGATTTTATTAAGGCATGGTTGATTGAATTTTTCCCTTGCATTAGATCCAAGCCTTTTCAAAAATTTCATTCTCATGGTCACAAGAAATAAAGAGGAATGGTTTTTCCAATAATATATATTCCCACATTTGGATACTTTGGGTGGATCGAGAACTCTTATCATCTTTTTGAAAAATGATATTGAATATAAAATCCAAATCATACCATCAATTGTCCCCATTACTAAAATTTATTCATGAATCAACTTATTATAGTAAGGCATGATATCTTGGATTTTTCCCTTGTAGTAGATCCAAGCCTTTTTAAAAATTTCAATCTCATGGTCACGTAAAATAAAAAAGGTGTGGTCAATTTCCTTCTCTATTTTTCCCACATATAGTCACTTATAGGGGAGAAATGTAAAAAAATTTACTCTTTGATATACTATTCTTTACAACTCAATCGAATGTTTCTATTTTATTTGGAAAATTACATAATCCACTATATCACTACTATTGACCTTGCAATTGTGAAAGTGAACACACATAAATGAGTTTAAAGATGGATATATTGTGAGATCTTCCATCCTCATGCATGGTCGATTCAAGGGTATAGCTCATTCCACATAGTAATGATGTTTTCATAATAATATTTTTGAAGAACAATTTATGAGCTCAAACATGACTGACCTAAGGAGAGTTCTCCTTCAAAACTGCAATATCAAGCTTTTTCATCAAGTTTGATGCATGTGGACTCAATGTAATAGATTTTTTAGAATCTGTAATGTGATATTGGCATGAAATTATTGATTTCTAATGAATAATTATATCTATTTATGCTTGTGTTGAATCATAAAACTAGGCATATCTAAGGATTTACTGTTGTCGATTGAGTCATGCTATTATTTCTTGGTAGACCCAAACCTAAATCCATATTGAAGAGTAGAGGATGATGATGTCAGAGTTTGATATGGAATTGACCCAATACTAGACCAATATTAAAATTTTCTTGGTGTCTATGATCAATCATAATACACATAAAATATGTACAACTGAGTTACCAATGTCAATAAAATAATGAACCTAGGCTAAAACCAATTTTCATGTGAAGATTTGTGTTTGTTGGACATTAATTATTTTTTTCAAGATGATCATTTTGTATTTGAGAGTTTTATTTTACTCGTTATTATGAATATGAATATTGGTTAACATAATTTCTAGCATTTGATGAAATGTGTGGTTTACATTTCTGTGTTATGTTATGAGATAGTTGTCTCTAAGATGAATCTGATGTCAAATTTAATTGGAGATATATCCTAGAAAAACCAAGGGAGTGAACTAATATTGAATACTATATCAAGCCACAACATTATTTAAGTCTTGGAATCTTCATGGATTTATGTAATCAAATATCAATTAATATTTTTATATAATCATGAGTCGTAGAAGGATAGATGACCTACACTACAAATTAAAACTAAATTAATTAGTGTAAGTGTGACCAAATATATGAAATAACCTATAAAAAGTAAATTTTAATACATGTAGGAACTATAACTCATACATAGAGAAATTATGTCAAGAAAAGAAAGTGGAAAGTGAATCTTATTTCACTTTCAAATATGCTCATCTCAAATTAAACATCCCATATTTTTCTATATCCTAGAGGAATCTGGGACGATTATTCAAATTCAAGGTAAAAGGTGATCTTATGAATGAAGGAATGATTCTAGTAAACAAAATTTTTAGAAATTACATGTGGAGAACATGTAAGATTGGGGTGGTGGTCAATCCATGGAATGGAAAAAATGAATGGAAAGAAAGTTCCATTATGGGAAGTTAGATTCATTCACTATGACTTCACTAATGTATGGTAACAAGAACCTAATAATGTTCCACATGAATTTAATGGACCATTATATTATCATTTAACCTATTTTTCTCTTTTTTAATAATATGATAACTCCTGAATTAGTTTTCTCAAGCCTGATTCATGGGACGTAAGTGTGATTATCATTCTCCTCAATAGTTTCTTTCCACCGTAATTCTTTTTTTTATTTTTAAATATATATTTATCATTATTTTCATGTCCCATTATGTATTGTGATCTTGAAACCTCAAAGATGGAGGGATAATCTAACATTCATGTTCCAGGAAGAGAATCTTGATTCTTCCCAAAGATGTGTGTATCCTGATGACCATTATCTTTTTTCCTTTCTCTTGTAATGCAGTGACTATGTAAGAGGTGATGCAAGAGAACAACCACCTAAGGTGAGTTTATGTTAATATTTTCCCATTAATTTATATCCCTTTTTTTCTCAAATCATTTTAGAGAGTATCTAGGAGTGTATGTGTGATTGAATATCTCATGAAGATCACTTTATCTAGGAAGAGAATCTTGGATGGAGTGGTTCGATTGGATGATCCTTCACTTTTGGGAGAGTATTTATTCACTAGAAAAGATTCCCTAAATAGGTTTTCATCATTTTGGGTGAGATTGGATTTTTCCTTGAGAGATTGAGAATATATATAGTGAGTTTGGGAAATTATTTAAGTTATCCATAGATTAATGATTTAAGTGGATCAACCTAATTTAGGGACTATTTATTTCTGTCTTCCATTTCTATATCTTCAACATGGTTTATCTATTTGTAGTTTTTTTTCGAATATTTCTATTCTAATCACTCCAAATTTTATTTTTTATCACAATTTCAGTATAATTTATTTAATACTTTCAAATATAGAAAAACAAAAAAAGGTAAGAATACTATAGAATTTGACACTTCTTCAATGATAGTGACCCATAAGTTATCTATTATGCTATATCAGGGTTTCATATATAATGTTTTCACCATTATTGTGACAATTATGTTCTCATAAAATTATTTAGGGGACTTAAAATGTTCATTAATTGTGCTTCAATTTTGTACACATCAAAACCCCCATTTTATTTTCACTACCCCCTCCATTTCAGAATAATATTAAGATATTATACTTGTAAATAAATAAACATTTTATGTGTTTTTATGTTGAGAAAATAAAAAATCAATATTTCTTGTCTCATGGAAAAATTACTTTCTCATTTTTAGGGAACTTATTTTTTTTGATGTCTTTATAATTGAATGATTACTGGGTGATTTTTTCCACTATTATAATGGAAATACTATTTGAGAATTAGGAGAGGGATTGTGACGGGTAATCTTCTTATGGACTTCAGATTATAATTTGAGGAAAATGAATCCTTAAACCTAAACCTTGGGTATATAACCTTTTGAGGAAAAATACCTTAGGGCTCTAATGATAATCTCCAAAGTCCTTTGAAACTTGAATAAAATAGAGAATTGGGATCCCAGGGTGCACCTTTGAGACATTAGCCACTAGCTTTACATTATAAATAAATAAATCCATTTGTAAATACATTATGTTTTTTCTATAGTTCTATGCCCAAATACATGTCTGGGAAAAATAAATAATTTTCTTATTTTATAAAAAAATGATTTCATTAAGGATGGGGATATTTAACTCAAATGAATAAGTTAATATTTGTATTATAAGATAATATTATGAGTTGTATAAATAATGTGAAAAATGAATCATTGATTTTTGGAACCTATGGGAGACTAATAATTGAAGGTTCCACTTGTTATGGTTTCTATTCAACTTTAACCTCAATGGTCTATACATCCATAACTAGAAATTGAACTTTGGATGAAGTAGGTCAATGTGAAGGATCACGTATTATGCATGGAAATTTTTATAAAGGGAATAATTTTTTGTTTTATTTTGTTTTTTCTTTTTCATTTTATAATGGGTGGTATAGTTAACTTTTGGGTTAAATTATTTATAAATAAACTAAATTCAATGAATTTCCCATGTGTAAAATGGATTAAGTGTGGTGAGATTTTACATGGAATTATTTTATTATGATTTTTTTGCATCATGTTTTATGAATAAAATGTGTTTTCTATGTAAAAATGTGTTTTACTAGAGTATTCTTGGATAATAATTTATTTGAGTGAAAATTATCATTCTTTGGAAATATTGAAGAAATCAGAATTCTGGTGCCCTAAATTTCAAAATTTATTTGATTTCATTATATATTTATATTATTAAAGTACAACCATTACTATGAATTTCACGGAAAATATTTTTTCTCAAGTTATTTTTTATGAGGATTTTATTCGATAAGTAAATATTTTATTATTTCACATTTATATCATTAACATCTTATTATTCAAATAATTTATTTAAATGATTTTTAATTTTGAGTTTATTTTCTAATTTTTAAATTTGTGTTTATTAAAATTAATGTAATTGAAAAATATTTTCTATTTAATTAAAGTGATTTGTATTCATAAATTCATCCTCTAAATAAATTCCTTAGCTTAATTATCATCATTATATTTGGAATTAATTTTGTTTTTGAAAATTTCTAAATTTCACTATTATTAAAAATTATTTCATTTCTCTTTTTTTAATTCTATAATTTTGAAGCTTTTGTTAAAGTTCTTTTATTGATAATTTTTAGATAATTCTAATAGGATTTTGTGTTTTTTTACAGTATAAGGAAAATATTTGTAAGGACTTTTGACTATGTGTATACAAATTTTACAAAGGATTCATGCTGTCATGCCACTCCTACTCACATTCAACTACATGAAAAAATGAAAGAGATATTAAGAAAAAATCATTGTCGATCATATGTCATAGATCCTTTATATGTGATATGTCATATTGTAGGTATCCATAGTGTCATACTACTTTTAAAAAATATACATAATCATTAAAATAATAACTGGTAAGACTACTAGAGAAACCATTATAGTCTTTTAATATCTATAAATCTTCATAAGTAGAATGAATTCACTAATTGGTTGATTTGTAAGTGGTTTTTTTTAATATATAGAATTTATCTTCTTTATTGAAAAGATACCAATTGATAAAGTAACATCCACTTAGTTTTTTATTATCCATAATAGATCTTATGATTAGACTAGATGATTATGATTCCATAATCTATAATAAATGATTTTATCAGTTGAGTATCATATTTTATCATTATTAATAAGGACTTTTCTTAAATGGTCTCCCACTGAAATGATAAAAACTTTAGAATACATCATATCCATTAGTAGACTGAGATCTATATTTCATCAAGGATTACATTAGTGTGTTCTCATAAATATGAAAAGTCTATAACTGTTAGAAAAAATTATCAATCATATCATATATGACTCTTGGATATTTAAGAATATAACTCCTCATCCAACCTAACATATAAGTTAACCTAAATCTATTCCTCTGTAATCCTAACTGTTATGGTTTCCCAAATAAGTGTATCCCAAAGAAAACTTCAATAACATGACATCAAAATAAAATATAGGGGAACCCTATTTTGTAAGAACCTATCCAAGGTATATCCACTACCCCTAATTATATTCTTTCATTACATAATATAATCTAAGGGAACTTTATTTTAGAATAACCTACCAAATTGAGTAATTATAATCATGAAATGTGTTACTTTTGAAGGATTCCAACACTTACTATTTAAAGGGGATTTAATCTCACCATCTTATCTCATGTTATTCCTATTTTTATGAATGATTCTAATGATTTAGTTTTAGGATCATATTATCATTACCAAATAAATACATTTAGTCTATATTAATGTGAATCTATTTAAATGGCCCAAAAGATTGTGTTACTCACCCAAATATAGAATAAAAAATATGTATACATATCCGAATGAATTTTTTTTATAATACACCTTTTCAATTATTGTAATGGCTTATAATTACATGAGACTGAAAATACCCACATGAGTAATCTCGAAGTGAAAGATATTTTTCACTACAGCTTTCTAAAACAAGGCATATGATTTCAGGTCAGTGGGTATTCTAACCCTAAGTCCCTCTCTCTAAAGATACTTTAATAAAGTGATATTTTAATTCAAAATAATTCTAAAATATGATATGAAAAACTATTCTCAATAACTAAATTCAAGATAACAACCTACATAAAAACCTTAGGTCAAGGTAAATGAAAACTAAATATTATGTTGGTGTTCCAATAATATAATGAAAGGCCTAAAGATTTCATAAGGAGAAGTTTAACATATATAAATAAAGTATACCCACATTTATAATATAGTTTTTTTATTATTAACAAAGCAAATTATATTTTTTTAATAAATGAAAATTTTAAATATTTAAACACGAGACCACTATTTATGAACAATACAAAAGTAAAAGATAATTATAAATTTTTATAATTAAGTATAATTATTATAGTCATTCTATAATATGGATGATAAACACTTTATATTCAATTCATAATATTAACTCTTTATATTATAAATTATATAGTGTTTCGTTTAAATATATATAAGAATTTTATTAACTAAAATAATATTATAATTCATTCCCTATTATGTAAATTTTTTACTTAATTTAATATTACATACGTGAAAATTATTTAAAACCTTCATCAAATCAATCATAAAAACATTTGATGTGGTTTAAATAATGTCCCAAATAAGGCCCCTTAAATTTTACATTTCAAATTAATCATTATGAAAATTTCATAATTTTAATAAACAAAAAAAACCATATATATTATTCTTGATTATATAATTTATAAAAAATATATATATTAATTCTTAAGATTTATAAATAAACACTTTATCTGTAACTCATTTAAGATTAAATATAATATTATAAAATGTATTTTAACTATTAAAATTTAATATTTATGGAATATTTATTAATAAATGTTTCAAAAAATATTAATTAATTTTAAATTATATAATACTAATTAATTTAAAATTCTTTATAAATTAATAAATATCATAAAAACACATTATGTTATATTTATTTATTAAATAACAAGACCAAGAATGTCGAGTTATGAGGATTTATTGTGAAGAAAAAAAGAGATTTTTAAGATGATGTTACAAGGAGTAGTTATAAAAATAGGTGTGGATATCACCACTAACATCAGAGTCAATAAGAGGTGAACAATTACAAGGGATCAGAAATGACCATATTGTGATAACATTAGTAATTGATTTCTTTGATAGTGATTCCTCCACTTTATTTGTCTCTCTATAGTAATGTGTCATGTTCAGTTGTATTTCATCACCATCTTGGAGGTATTCTAGCTAGTGTGGAGTGATCGTCCAAAGAAAAATTCTTGTTCTATACATCAAATATTTTACAACAAGATTAGACTCACATTCTCGTTCTTATATGAGTATCATAGTAACACATATATATAATGATGTAATTTTATTTTTTAATAACATTATATTCTTCATTTTCTATATAATGGAAATGGTCATCACTGTTACTACCACGAGTATATTGTATATCTTCATATTGAAGGAGGACTCTATCATGGAGGTCATTAAATCAAAAATAATAATATTTACGAACATTTTGATATTGAAAACAACTGGTACATAGCCCTATAATTTAGTTTTCAAGCTATAATGGACAAATATGTTACACAAGTTTTCGTAGGCCTTTAAATAGTGTTTAAAATATATGGCCATTTTAATTACATATATTTTAAGTTATTCATATAGAGGTATCCAATTTCTCCATGAATTCCATAATTGAATATATTTGGATTGAATGATGAAATGATTTTTTAACTTTACAAGTCATCTGGGAATATAATGTCATGATTTCACATTCCCATTTAGTAGTATATGGTATTCAAGCAGCCATTGACATTTTGTGTCTAGACTAGCAAGTTATTTTTGAAATAGGAATATATTTATATTTTTACAATGTTTTTAAGTGTTACAATCCAAAAAAATCAATAATATTAGTATTTATATAATAAATTTTAAGGCATTGCCTATTTTCTATCACTACTATAAGTCCTTTAAGTGGTATGTTTATCTTTATATTCCTCTTGTAGATTAATTTAGAATGCCTACATACTATCTAGTTCAATAATATCATTAGTTAATAATATGATTTAATAAGTTTTGAACATATAGTTGATCTGAAATAGAATGATTACTTATTTTTAATTTTTTTATAAAGGAAATTTTCAGGAACAGCCAAGATTTATCATCATAAATAATGAGATTACATGTAAATATTGTGAGAAATTCCTCATTTAATTTTTGGGGGTCTTTATTTCCTAGCCTACCCATCTCAATGGGCATCGTGATTTTTTTCCATGAAACTTTAATAAAATTAATTTCATCAATAGTATCAATCAATAAACAATTTATAATCATGTTTTGGATCTTCTTGAGATGGATGTTATATCATATATACATGGGACATGATTTTCCCTTTCTAAATTTCAATTTTAGTTATAATCTTAGAGTATGTGTTCTCTATATGACAAATCTTAACCTTTACCCAAAATAGTGGGACCTAAAAGACTCAAAGGGTAGGCACCCTCTCTTTTCCCCAAGAAACCTGATGATCCTACATTGTATATAAGTCATGATCTCGTCTCCAAATAAAGTTAAACATTTATTATAAATTATAGATTTACTAAAAACATTCTCTTAATGACTAAACATCACTTAAATAGATTCTATATTCTTTTGGAGGAATCTCTAAAAAAAGCTTGTCATCATTATTCAAAATGTGTGAGGAAAACAATAAGATCCTACGGGCCTAAATTTGGTCATAATAGCTAGAATGTGAAAGATTAGAAAGTAATCTACATAATTAATCCTAAAAAATTTAAACTATTAGACCAAAGAGAATGTATCCTTATCCAAAACCGATAGAACACTAAAAACCCTACTTGGATATCCATTGATGAGAATATAGATCATAAAAATCTTGAGAATAATACTAACCAATTGGATGAATTCAGAAAAGAAGATGTATTTATTACGGAAATATATGATGAAGCTCCATTGTGTATAATTCCTTAGATGTGTAAATATTTAATGAAGAAAATACGTGTTTTTTTATCTTACGTTCCTAAGTAGTGAAATGATAGTTATGAATATTCTTTCTTAGAGAAAAACCAAACTCTTTAGGAGGTATAAAATTCCTAGTCATATTTTCAAGACGTAGAGTTAGAATTTCACTAATAATATTTGGTACAGTATTACTAATTTCAATTAGCCTAAATTCTTTGATTTCTACAGCATTATCCTTGGAAGAAATGAAAAAAATGGGAGTTGATACTAGGTTCGATTGAAGTTGGAAAAAATATTCACTCATAGATTTAGTTGAGTTAGTGTAAATGATATCCCATTAGAATATTATAACCTTGTTTCTTAATCTTTCCATATCTATATTATTGTCTAGGTTAAATGAAAATAACATAGATTTTCTTTCATCCCCAAGAGAAGTTGTAGTTAATTCTCAATAATGATGATCCCAAATACATGAGAAGATAGAATTAATCAATATGGGGATACATTCATTCATATCATCCCTATAGTGTCCTTAAAAGTAATCAACCACATAATTCAAAATATCAATTTTAGACATGACATGATATCCATTAACATGGATAGTGTTTTTATCTCACCATATAATTTTCTTCTTATATATTCATTGGAAAAATATGGATTTCCTATCTCCAACATAAATTTAATTAATATTGTATTGATTTTTGGATAGCCTTTCTTTAAGAGTTAGAAGAGTATACACTTTAGATTATAGATTTATCTCCTATTGATAAGTCTCATCATTTTCTTGATTTATTATTTGAATACATGACATATTCTTTTCAATTGACTTAATTTCATCATCCAAATTGGAAAGGGAGGCCTTAATTCATTCCCTTAAGAAAACTTTCATCATTTTGATCTTTTTAAAAAATATCTTGAGAGGGATACTAGTAACCTCAGACTTCTAACAATCATAAATAATATCTCTATATCCAATAATGTTGATCCATGAATTATTAATTTTAAATGAAAATGGTGGTTATATCATCTCATTTATCTATACATCAACAATGAAAGTCTTGGGATCAAATTTAAATATTGGATAAGTTAATTCAAATATCCCCATAAGAGTGTTGTTGTTTTCAATATAATAAAGGAATATATCCAATTTACTCAATTGTATTTCATTAACCATATGTCTACCCCATATTAAATAATCACCAACAATAAAAACATCAATTAGAATAAAATTTTTAATAAATGAAAAAAATTCCTTCAATGCAATCTATGTGAAGTGGGATCTAATCTTTTCTCTAATCCTAAATATAGTATTAAAGTTAATAAAAATTATCCAATTAAGGTTCATTTGGATAGACATAAATCCAATCCGATATAACTTTGTCTTCACATTATGTAAGAGTTATAAGCATATATGAAAGATCAATTTAGTGTATTTACACTCACGAGATCTAATAAAAAATTTGTCGGAAACATTCAGGAAAACAATGAACTGAAACACTTTTTTCTGGAGAACCCATAGTATTTCTATTTCATTATCATGTATATTGTGTACTATTAAGGAATATCCATGGGAGGCCTAGTTTAATATCTTCTAGTTCTCAAAATTCATCTTGGGCTCAGAAATTACAACCATAAATGGAATGATAAAATCAAGGGAGTGTCTAAGGGATATAATAATTGAATACGTGCCAATCCATTGAAGATTTTAAAACACATCCTTCATTACTTTGAGGATTTTTGGGTCCTTCTTTTGGGAATATTTTTATGTTACGTCACCTTTTATGTATTCTTTCCATTCCCTTTCCCCATTTTACCTTTATTCTTGTGGTTGAAATTCTCTGCAAGATTTTTATTTTTGATAAGTATTTGAGATTATTTAACCCCATTTTGGTTGTCATCAATTGGTTGTGACTCCTCAATATCATTAACGAGAACAAACCATAATGTGGAAAAAATTGTCACCATAGGTCCAATATCATAAAGGTAAACCCTCAAGAGACTTCATTTTAGTATTCTTCTCTAAAGACACTATCGTAAATTATTTTTCATCTTTATCATAAGAGGGAGTTTTTTATATGCCTTTAGAATGAAGTATCATTGGTGTTTTCTCTTAATCATCATTAATGTTGATTTATTTTGTGTCCCACTTATTATCCTTCACATTCACATCATACGCTTTGTCACATGATAAGGACTTGGCTAATGTGATAATTGTCTCCCAAACCACTACTTGGATTGGTCATATTTCCATATAAGAAGTGATTTCCAATTGATTACCCATTAAAATACAATTATCTTCTTCCCTATAAGATATATACTATAATTTAAAATACTACAGAGTGTGGTAATTAGGTGGAATGTACTATTTTTTTGGGATATCCATAGTATTCTTGTTATAATGGGTCCATATGTTAACCAATTATACTTGTGGGATGAAATTTTAGACAATGGGTTGGGTATAATTATTCTAAATTTCTCTTGGAAACATGTTAAAGGTATAAGTGATATGTATTTTCTACTTACCATTAGCAAGTTTCCTTTGACATGTCATGTCATCATGCCCCATTAGATTTAAAACTTTCTAGGCATTGAATCTTCTACAATTATAATGAGAGTAACCAATGAGGTCACACTTCTTACAGTTAATAGGGAACCACTACAAATGTATCTTAATTTTAATGATTTAATTTATGGTTGTGATGAAAAACTATTCAACTAGTTTTTCATTAATGTCAACTTCTACAAACACCCTTGAAATGTGGTCAAATCTCATATTACCCATTTCCATATCCATTTTTTTGGGAACTCTGATTGGAGAAGAAATCTTCCATAGAATATTGGGGTTCCAACAAAACTAGTTGAGATTTAGGGTTTTTATATATACATGATAATTTTTGTTCATTATATATTTGAGTTAAATGTTCCTTTTCCATTCATGAATCTTGAGAAATTGAGGATTCAGGGCTACCTAACAAAAGTTTTACACTTTCATTTTTCATTCATAAGAGGTGAAGAAGACACGATAGTAAAATATTTCAATCATAGTAAATCCCTATCTTAAAAATCCTCTTATCTCAACAATGATTTTATAAAGATCTAAGAATTTTTATAATTTCTCTTGTTTTAGAATAATAACCCTTGAAATGATAGGGATCATAAAAAAACTCAAGCATTCTTTAACTTTTTATTAACTAGTAGAGACATGGGCCACCAACACATTCATGGTCTACAAGGAGGCACTTAATTCATAAAATGAGATATTTGTAGAAAAATTAAGGATCATAGAAGAATTATTCTTCACATCCACCCACAATGTTGTATTTCAAGTAATCAAAGTAGATTTTTTGGAGTTGAAGTGCTAGAAATTATATTTATTCCCCACTACATATGATTTATCTTAGGTTAGAGAAATATTGTTAACCTTTTTAGGAATCAATCCATAATATTTATTTTTAATTAAGTTTTTCTTTGGTCTTCCACTTGTGAATATGTAATCTTTTAATGTATTTTCACGTTGATTCTTTAAATTACATTGTTGCACAACTTATTTCCTATATAAATAAATATGTATAAAATTACATTACATAAAAATTTAATGTTCATAAATATTATAATACAATTTTCTCTCACAACATAATGGTAGGATTATGTTTTATGATACACAATTTTCATGGAAGAAACATAGGCTACATTATCTGATACACTCATTTTAGCATGCATATTTTTAATCATTTTTTAATAAGTTTCCATAGTTATTTAAGAAAAATCACTTTTATTTATGTTTTTATTTAAAATATTTTAATTCACAATTTAGAAATTATAATGAATTATAATATGTATTTTTAGTGTTTTGTTTTACTAAATAGTATTTTATGGAAAATTACCAACTGTTCTAATGTTTTACAGGTAAAAATTAGGTCCAACTTGGCTAGCCCTAAACCCAAAGGACCACAATCCACTTTTATAGCCTTTTAAGGGTCTATTGTCCATGTATCTCAATAAGGAATGTTGGTCTAATGGTTGGGGAAGACTAGGCCAGAGGAAGGATCACAATCATAGTGTAGGCCAAGGCCCGCATGGGCCCGTGTGTGTTGGCATGGGCCCATTTGGTGTGTGAGCGTGTATGGAGGCACTAATCCCCCACTAACATAGCTTAACCATTGTAGCCACATATTTTAATACATGTGATCGACATATTGTGATGATATTTTATGTGAATGGAGAGAGATCTTGGCACTATTCACAAATAAAAAAATGCCACCGTTATTCTTTGATTTTGTTCCCTCATGATTGGACATAGTCTCTCCATTGACTTCCACCATAATATTCACTTATCACCATATGAAATTTAAAAGACACCATTTATCCCAACAGAAATGATCATTATTGATCATATACCACTTTTGAGGCCCCAAACTACCGTGGATCCCTTTTGATCCCTCGAGTGAAGTGAATGAAGTCCATTACGAAGAATAATTGTTCCATGAATGATATCAATAGCTCCATCCAACCACTATGAATGTCAGATGGAATGAGGGATTACTTATACCATATCAATTATTACCTTACCATAGTAGTAATTTCTTACATTGTGGAAAGATTATACATATAGTAAATGTAGAATCAACTAAATGAGTATGTGGAGTGAATCTATTATGTTACACATCCCATAAAATGGTTGCATGAGGCTTTGGTAAAATGAATATGTTAAACTCCACCGTGTTTGGAAATGTGAATGGGTTTTTTCATAGAAGAAGATATGTTTTATTATAAACATGGAAAATATGTGTGTATATGGATTTAATTTTAAAATAGTTAGAAGGTAGCCATGATCCCCACGTCGTTGTGAATCCATGTGCTCACATTTTGAAACACCAACATATATAAAGGCATTTAAAATAAATATTCATTGAAAACATTGAACAAGATAATGAAGATATGGAATATTTAAATAAAGTAACTAGATGGGTTCGTCCCTCTTTAAATAATAGCGTGGTGCTACTTTTTGAAGGGATTGAATGAGGAGGGATGGACCGAAGGGTTGCAGTTTTGTTACTTCATTTATTTATTTTATTTTTCTACTATAGAAGATGTTTTCCCTATTTTCCCATGTAACTAATTCATTCATTCTATTTTAATAATGTTTTCTAATAACTTTTTCCCTTCCAATATCTCTCTCATTCTTCTTATCCGTATCTAATTCTCTCATACTTCTTCTTTCTTCTACCTCATTCTTCCACCATGACCCCCAACATCAAATAATAAAATATTTAACCAAGACTTGGACATGGGGGAAGATGGTGATTTTTATTGAAATATTATTTTAAATTATTTAATGTTTTTATCCTGTTTTTTGTGGATAAGGGTGATAAGTATGGTTGTGTATATTTTCCACTATTACATAGATCAAAGATTCACTTATATTCTTTTATTTATAATTTTTCCTCCCTTAAATTGATCATAATCTCTTCACACATTGGATTTCAAATTTTAAGTGGATATAATGGTATACTATAGAGTTAGGACATGAAAAATATCACACTCTAAATTGAACTGTGTCAAAAACCTTGATTATAAGAGAAGGTGGAGTTTAATTTTCCAGGGAAATCAAGATTTCAGAACCAATAATTAAAATAATAATAGTTTAGTAGGGATATTTCAAAATTACATTATCAAACTGAATTTTAAATAACTGGTGTGAATAATTAAGGAACCCAACACCAAACCCTTCATCCAATTCGTCTATTTTATAAAGCATTATTTTTTCATTTCATGTTAGTTTAAAATTTTATTCTCATTATTTTAATAAATCAAAAAAAATGTTTTAGGAAAATTAGAATTAGTAAGTGAATTAACTATGAATCTCATCAACTAATAAGACCTTAATAAGCCATTTTATTATACTAAGAAAATAAAAATAGTATATTTTTTCACAACTCATTATAGTTATGTGTAAAAAGGTGTAATTTTTTCTAACAATCTAATAGATTTTATAATTAATTTTTCTTTTTAAATTGTACATATTTTTTCATTGTTTTCTAGAAAATATAAATTAATTTTTTTAAAATAACCATTGTCTATTGAATATTTTGTTTATATATTTTCTAAGAAGGTGATAATTTTTTGGAATTATAATTATGTAGAGAAGGTATTCCAAGTGTTTATAATAATCTTGATGGAGGATATGAATGAAATTTTTTTTATGCCATGGATAGTCAAATAACTAAGTTTTCCTATTACTTCTCATATTTTTATCCAATGATTGAGGAACAAGATGAGTCCCCCTTTATTTCCCATTTTTAGTGAAGATTTCTAGGTGGTTGAGTCCCTTCGTGAGGAACATCCACAACCCAACCATCTCAAATATCATATCCATACTGACTATAAAGAGTTATAAATTGATGATAAAGATTCACATGTTGATTTGAATATGAGGGATCAATAATGCAATGAAAAATAATTGAGTGATTAGAAAGATGATGAAATCATAAGTGATATTCATATCTATAAGGTATAATATCATGCACAACTACACATCTCTCTAGAATTGGAAGTATAATAAAACACCCATGTAGTGTAATTTTCCATTAGTATTTCAGAATTATCATAGGGTCATAAGTTGCAGAAAGATCTGGAGAAGGATCTGATGTCCTCCTTGTATTCCTTGGGATGTGACAGTGCAGTTTTGGACTGTTAGAAGGAGATAGATGATCTGGGAAAGATCTCATGACCACCGTTTCTTCACCAGGATATGGAGTTGTTAATCTAGTAGTATTTTCAAATTAAAATTTGGGTAAAATCATGCATGAAAACTATCAGCTGATCCAAATTTTTGAGCATGACTCCTTTAAAGAGAAAAAATATATTGTCTACTTGATTCTCGACCATTGTGAGATAGATATGGACCTATATTTTCCTATCCTATTTTGGATGGATTCTACCAACACAATGGTTTGGTCGAAGGGAGGGACCAGTGAACCTGTCACTTGTTCCAGGTCCAGGGAGGCGTGCAAAGCTGTTTCAATATCAGGATCAGTCATCCTTGGCCAAAAGTCTATTTATTCCATTTTTTTAATGCTTTCTACTATAATATGGAATGATTCAGGTGTGGGGGAATAATCCAAATGGTATTTCATGGATTTTGAGTCCATAAAGAACTTAATTTCTACAGTTTTATCTTGGATCCAAAATAGGAGGTGGAGTGACTGCCTATTTTTAGGACGAGAATGGGTTATTTTTATCACATTCATTATTATCCTTATAACAAACATATATGGGTTTTTTGGAAATAGGGTATTGATGCTGAATTTGTGGACACAACATCACAATGTATTACTGCTAAGATTAAATCTTGAGACAGTGGGTTTTTCTTCTCATTTGAGTATACAAACTGTGACGTGAAAGAGATAATTTAACATTGGAAACATCTGTAATTGTTCAAAATGGGTTTCAAACTATGGTACATGGGGGGTATTTGAATAAAATTGTGTAAGTATCAGAGAAAGGAAAAGGTACGGGGGGCTTCAAGAATGAAATAAAAGAATTCAACAATTTCATGGGACCAAAAGGCCTAATGGACATGGGTTTCATTGGAAGCAGATTATTGTGGTGTAATAATCAAAAGGGATCAACCACATTTAGATCCATCTCAACCAATTCCCCTCGAAGAAACAAGGATTGGATTCCTTTAACCAGTCTTCGGTTACCAACTTGACTAAATCACCATATGATCAATCCTTGCTATTGGTGGTTCGAAAGATAGATGAACTGAGGCTATGTCCTATCTTTTCTTTTTTACAAATTATCACTATATGGAAGGGTTTATGAAAGTGATGGAGGTTTCTCAGAAGCTTTTGGTTAACAATTGGTATTGTGGGGTTCTTTATAATTATCTGTGGTGGCTTAAGAAATAAATTCTACTGTGGATGGTGGATAAACCAATAGATGATGTCAACATGGATGTTCTAAAGTGGGGAATTTAGAGGTTAGAAAAAGTACATAATAACAGATGTGATGATTTATGTTTTTCTATCCATAATGACAAGAGAAGCCTACTAGCAAAGGGACTCTCAGAAAGTGAGAGTTTTTGTAGGTAGAAATGGATGGTGTTATGGATCAATGAGGGAGGCCAGAATACTAATTTATTTCAATCGTGCTTAAAATAGAAGAAGAGAAATATTATCATGAATTTGAAGCTAGAAAATTGATCTTTCACATATTATGTGGATGTGGGTAGTGTGATGGTTTTAGATCATTTAGATAGATTACTGGTAGGTGTGAATACACCCAATTGTAATGGGTCTAGAAGGTTGAGTGAGGAGGAGGATTATTTGTTTTGTATTCTGAGAAGGGTGAAAAGTGCAGAAAATGAGTTTAGGGTGGTTCTTTTGAAGGAGGAAGAGATCAAGGACACAATTCTCAACCTGAAACAAGACAGCACATCGAGCCCAAATAGATTCCCTAGAAATTTCTATGTGGAAGTCTGGGGCTTCATGAAGGTCCGAGTTATGGAAGTTGTTCATGAATTTTTCAGAGGGGGATAAATTATAAGAGGCTTGTGTAGTTCTACAGTCATGTTAATACCTCAAATGAAAGACCCTATGTCTCCTAACTAGTAAAGGATGATTTTTTTTTGCAATTTTTCATAGAGGATTCTCACCAGCCTAATCACCAAACGATTGAGTGGAATTATTTCATGGCTTGTCTTGGAAGAACGTCATAGCTTTTTCAAAGGTCCAACCATCCAATGTGAAATCAGTATTACCAAATAAATGGTGGAGTACATAAACAAGATAATAACTTGTTCTAATGTGATCATTCAGTTTGATAGGGTTAAAGCATATGAGAGGCTCGAATATGGATTCATCATTCATGTTATGAGGAATTTTGGCTTTCAGGAATGGTTATGTGACTTATGTTACAGTTGATACTCATATCTGTGGATGACTATCTCCCGTATGGGGAGGGGATTTGGTTCTATCAAAAATGTTTGGGGAGTCAGGTAGGGGGATCCCTTGCCTCAAAATCTCATGATCCTTGATCAAGAGGCACTATCAAGGAATATTCATAAAATCAAAGAGAAAGGTAGGATGATGCCTTACATCAATTGAGGTGGTAGTGGTTTTATTTCACACCTTATGTTTTCTGATGATGTGCTAGTGTTTATAAATGGAAATCAAAGATCAATCCATAGCTTTATGAGAACCAGAACAATTTATCGAAATGTGAGCAGCCAAAGTATCAATTCGAGGAAAAGTAACATCTTTATTTTCAAAAAAAAATTAAGGAGGGGAAGTAGTGTCATTAAAGATATCTTGAGTATGAAAAGGATACGTATCTCAATGAAATTTCTATGTTCCCCTATTTCTAATGGACAAATCAAAAAATCTCTTTCTGAATATGTCATTAATAAGATAATGGGGAGAATTTACAATTTGAAGATCAAGTTCCTATCAATTGGAGGAAGGGAAAACTCGATCAATAGTGTGTTAACATCTATACCAATGAATGTATTATCTATTGTCATCCCACAAAATGGGGCTATCTCTGATATGGAAAAAAATTTCATAGATGTTCTCTTGTAGTCTAGTCAGGTGGGTTGAAGTCATTGGGATTTTTGGAAATGCATGCAAAATCTAATCGATGAGTGTGGTGTTGAAAATCTCAATTTCATTAAAACCATGAATTCCATGTAGGTACGACTGTATTGGAATGTTTTAGAAGTTATATCCTTATTGGTAAAATTTATTAGAATTAGGAACGGTGGTAGATGAGAGGATTGGGCATATTGAGGTAGGAGACCTTCAAGCCTTTCAAGATGCACACTGGATAGTATAGAGGAACCGCATCGTTAAAATCGTTGGCTGGTGGTGAAATTAACATATGGAATTAAAATTTGGTAGGTGGGAGTTTTTACTTCTTAGGGAATCCAATTCTGAACAACTCATTCCAGGAGGCAAGCCAGTATCCTTTGATAAAGGCCATTCTTAATTAAGAACATAGGTCTATTTTTGAGTACATCAGTATAACTGAGGAACCAGTAAGGTGTTTCTTTACGGGGTCAAGATTAGGTAGATTAAATAGTCATGAATTCAAGATTCTCTCTCATGTAGGTAATTATTTATATGAATGGGAAACAATGTTATGGTGTACAAAGATTCCTACAAAATTGAAAGTCCCCATCTGGCTGGTTCGAAATCCGGAAATTTTGACGAATGAAAATGTGCGATGTAAATGGGTGAGCATTTCTTCTCGATTCCATTATTGTGTTAGACTAAATTAGGAATATATGGTGTATCTATTCCTATAGGTATAATGGGTGAGAATATTTGGGATAACATGTGGAAAATCCAAGGAATTGATAGAGTAGGAACTTCATGGAATGAATTTCTAATCGACTTGTTCTAGAGAGCTGGGAAACAATGGATTGAAAAGATGATTCATGGTTTAAATTTTTTAGTATATGTTGGATTCTATGTTATACAAGAAAAAAGGCTAGATATGGTATAAGAAACTCTGTCATTTTATTTCAAGTGTGGATAAAGGCATTGATTGTAGTACTAGGGTCAACCATTAGAGTTGGATTGAATTATGCTATGCTATATATATATATTCATACCAGGAAGCATAGTATGTTTGTACTCTCAACATAAAATCTAGGTTATATGGATCATATGGAGTCCCCTAGAGAAGGGATTGTAGCTAAATGTTGTTTGTCCTTTATGGCCATAGAGATGCGAGAAGGGAGGCTTGTGATAGATCTCAGAGGTTCTTTTGTTATGGGATTTAGCACATAATACGGTCCAGACAACTCAATTAGTGTGAAGATCAGAGCCTTGAATACATGAGTAGATGAATTTGAATCTAACTCAGATGTTTTGGTTTGGATCCTAAAATGAAAATTGTATCCCCCATGGGATTAGACTTATTTCTTTAAAAATTGTAAATCAAGAACCAAACAGGGATGTATTTTTAGTTATGTTGACAGAGTGGGGAGCTTTGGGTTGACTTTTTAGCTTGAGAGGGGAGATAGGATGATGATATCATTATTTACACCATCTTAGATTATCAACCAAATGTAAACAAGGACATTATACTATAGGATTATCTAGGCCTTCACCACTTCGTGCCTCCTTGATTATTTGTTTTTTTCCTTTTTCCATCACTTTTTGTAAGAATTTATTTTTCTCATTAAAATTTTAATTTTTAGTTAGACAATTCATGGTTTATCTTTGAAGAAGATAAAGAATAAAACCAAGAACCAACTAAGGAACACATGGATATTCTTGATCTTGTTAAAAAAGCATTTAAAGAACCCCAAGAAGAAAGAAAATTGTCCATGCCAAAGGAAAAAAAGGAAGGATCTTCTCACATTAAAAGGGAAAATTTTTATATTGATTATTCATTATTAAATTCTATTAATGTGAAATTACATACAAAAATTACCTTTTATTACAAAATTCATCCATCCCATATTAAGAAAACACTTTTCAAATAAGAGGAGGTTACACAAGTTTTATACAAGAAGGAGGATGATTCATACTTCATCCTACCCCTACCATGAAATTTGTACCTTATTTATAAGTGGATGGAGTTGGTTTACTCTATCCATTCACTCCTCAACAACAAATAGAAAATAAAATCTTGTAATGTCCACATTTTATGGATCAAATCTAATAAACTCCACACAATTATGGATTATTAATGACATCAGGTACTACCCTTTATGAGAAAATAAAAAAATGGAACACATATGGGATTAAAAGAAGAATCATCATATTATTTTCTTTCAAGGACTTTTAATTTCATTCTTAAGAATTATTTTCATATACTACATGATCCCTTCATTCTTTTTGATCGTTAATAACTTTTTCCTTATATTTTAATGATTAAATTTATTTTATAGGACAATTAAGGAATAAGGAATCCAACAAATGGTAGAAAAGGAGAATAATAAATCTTTAGAAGAAAAAGGAGTTCACTTTAAGGTTTTACTTTGAAACACCTGATATTTTTTATGAAAAAATGATTTAGAACTACAAATTCAAGAAGTTGTGTTAAATTGGATATTACATGCCCATGATTTGAATTTATGTTTTACTTTATTGTATATGGGTAATTATTTATTTTGGAACACTATAAATCCTTATTTTAGATTTAAATGATAATAAGATTTAATGAGTAATATAGAGAAATGAATTATTTGAGTGAATCATAAATTTTAATTTGAAAAAAACATAATTTGTGGGAATTAATTGATTCATGTAAATTAAATTTCTCTACCTTTTTTCTAATTTGAATTTATGAAAAAAGTGAATTTATTTTCTATTATAATCCATTCTATAAGTAATTATCCCAAATAATATTTTTCATTCACAAGAGGATTTCTAAGACAAATAATTTTTATTATATCTTGATCAAATTTCTAGTGTGAATTGGGATATTCCAGCATCTAGAATATGGATTGGTACATGTCAAATCTATGACTATGCAAAATACATTTAAAATGATTGATTTATTTTTATTGATAAGAACTTATCATTGATAATATATTTCAAATTAATCCTTAATTAGACCAAAGAGACCCTGAAAGACCATGTTAGGAAGGATATATATTTCAAACCATTGATATACACTCCTACCCTCCTCTTAATGTTCTATATGATATTTTAAAGTTTAAGGGTGGGGTTGAGAGATGAAATGGTGAAAGGGATGAACTATATTATACGTATAGAGTGTGGGGGTGCTATTTCAGAAATTGAGAAATGTTTTTTATTCAAAAATTGTACTTTCATTATTTTACCTTATTCAAAAAAGAAAAAAAAGGGTTTGTCACTTGGGAATATCAAACAATAACCACTAACAAACCTATTTTTTTTATCATATATGGTTAGGTGTTGTATTTGATGTTTCTTCCAATAATAAATATCAAAAAATAATAAAAACATATGAAAAATATCGCTTCAGAAGGAAAAAATGTAAAAAATAGAAAAAATTTAAGAGGGGTAAATTATTTCATTATGATATCATTGATCAAGACCCTACTTTTATCTTAGAAATTGGGTGTTTTTATTTTGAAGGGGATAATTACGTTAATATATTTCTTTTAGATTTCATTATTTACAATTACGATAGAAACATTATCTTTGATATTTAATGATTTTTTATAGAAATCCTACCAACATTAATTCTCAGAGTTATTAGATCCTTAAATGAAATTCCGTGTGATTTTATGTGCACATTGTATTTAAAAATTGGATAAAATTGTTCCATTAGAATACTATAGAAAACGATTATGTAATAATAATAAGATAATAACTCTACTTGAATTTGTACCATGAGTGATGAATGAAAATATTCAAAAGTGAGATTTGTCATGACATGGAAGGTTTAATATGATTTAATTTAGAATCTTTAATTAATGAAAGGATAAGTTACACCAATTTAAAAAGGGATAATGTAAAATAATTGGGTATATTGTTTCTTTCAGAACTCTGAAATTGAATTGATTTGTTGTGGGGAACTTAAAATTTCGGTTTTATAATGATAATCATTTTGATTTTATTAATTATAATTTTAAATATTGGTAACAAATTTTTTTATTTAATTCAATGTTAATATTTTATGCTTTTGGATAATCTTAATTTATGGTTGGGAGTATTTGATGCACTCATTTTATAATAAAGAATTTTAAATATTTTTTAATAAATTTGAATGGGTTATAATGGAAATATTGATGTAATTATTCGTTTATTTATAATGAGGGAATTCATAATTCAACAATTAAAATGGGGTTTTTAAATGTTTTATTTTACTAATTTAAATTTATGGACAATTACCAAATGTTCTAATGGTTTATAGGTAAACAATTAGGCTAAACTGGCTATCCCTCAACCCAAAGTTCCATAAGCCACTTAGCTAGCCCTTAAAGTGGTTTCCAACCATACATCCTTGTTTGGAGGGCCTTTTGAGTGATAGGGTAAGACTTGGACGTGAACAGAATCACAAGAATAGTGTGGGAAAGGCTGTTTTTCTCTCTTGCATGTCAGCACAGGTCCATTTGGTGTGTTAGTTATATGCGAGGAAGAATCCCTTAATTCCAAAGTGTATCCATTTCTACTACATGTTGTAATATATGCAAGATCATTCCCATGAAGATATTTAATGTGGGATTAAAAGGGATGTGTTCATTGTTCACAACTAATAAAAATTCCATTGTTCCATTTCTCTTTCATTCCCTCATGCTCGGACACACCCTCAATGCCACATTGAACCCTTATATTCACCTTTCATTATATAAAGAAAGACAGAGCCTACATTACTTCCATGTAGAAAGCTCGAGCCCAAGATTATGTGCACTAATAAGGCACCAAACGACAATGAATCCCTTCTAGACCCTCATGTGATTCCATTGAAGCCCATATTGATGAATAATTGTTCAATGCTTGTTATCATGAGCTCTATCTAGCCACTGTGAAGTCCATATGAATGGAGTTATTACCTATTAGTTATCTATTATTACCATGAAGTTGGAGGAATCACTTTCATAATTAATGGAGGTTATACCAAGGAGATATAGAATCAGCTCAATGATCTCATGGAGAGAATTGTCTATGACACACCATGCATGAAACATCTATGTGATCCATTGATAGAATGAATATGTGAAAATCTGCCATGTTCAGCTATATGAATTTGATTTTTCACAAAAGTGGGTATGCTAGAATATAAACATGGAATATCCATGTGTATATGGATTTTATTTTAAAATAGTTCTAAGGAGGCCATGATCACCACATCACTGTGCATCCAAACATTCATGTGTTGAAGCTCCAACATATCTAAAGCAGTTTAAAATAACGATATATTAAAAAACTTGACCGACATAACAAAGATACATAATATTTAAATGAAGAAAGAAGAGTGGATACTCCCTCTATAAAAAAGAGGGTGGTGCTTCCTCTACAAGGGATCTAAGGTGGATGGCTAGACTAATGGGTTTCTAATTTGTTTATTCTTTTATTTATTTTCTTCTGATGATTTAAAATTAGTTTTTTTATATTTTCCCATGTAACTAATTCATTCATTATATTTTAATAAAGTTTTCCATCCATTGTTTTCTTCCATTATCTCCCTCATTCTTCTTCTCTCTCTCATTATCTTGTCCTTGTCATCTCTTCCTCCCTATTCATCCATTGTGACCTCTTACTTCCAATAATGGGAGATTGGTCTAATGTTTGGAATTGGGGGAAGATGTCATTGTTTCATGAGTTCTTATATTAAATTATTTAATATTTTGAACTTATTTGTGGTGGATGGGGGTGATATGTATGTGTGTAGCTATTTTACACCATGACATAAATCGTGAATTCACCTCTATTCATTTATTTATGATATTTTCTTCCATTCCATTGAGAAAAATATATTCACGTGATATAGTTGAGTAATTAAATGGATGAAACAATATATGATGGATCCAACTATAGGATGATTCCACACTCTCTATTGAGTTATGTCATCAAACATGATCATAGGAGGTGGCAGAATTTAGTTTTCCTTATCATTAAAGATTAAAAAACCTATAAACAAAATATTAGTAGTTCAAGAGTTATATTTCACAATTGATTTCTCAAACTAAATTTTATACAACCAATGTGAATAATGAATAAACCCAAAATGAAAACCCTGATCCATGTTATTTCTTTTCTAAAAAATTCTATTTTTATTTTATGTTAGTTTAAAATTTTATTCACATTGTTTTCATAAAATAAAAGCAAAAAAATTAGGTGAATTATAATTAATAAGTGAATTAATTGTGATGATCATCAAGTGAGATGATCATGGTTACCTATTGTGTTGTAATAGGAAAATAAAAGTAGAATATTTTTTCACACCCTATGAAAGGTATGTTTTATTATCCTATAACTTACACTGCATTATACACTCTACATTATGTTACCTATTTAATGTAATTTCAAGTCACATTAGAAGATACATTATCACATAAGTATATTTCTAGTGAATCATTGAGATTGTATTACCTATTAATATAGTCTTCAGGTGGATCACATAACATTAAATTTTATTATAATGTAATGTTATGTACCTAACCACACGTTATGTTATCATATAATGAAATTTCAAGTAGCGATTTCTCTTTTTTTCAATGCAGGATTTTATAAACCTAGATGTATCGATGGATTTGATACTATTGTATGGTTTTTTAGGGATATATTAACCTCTAATATAAGAAAGAAACTCATATCAAAACATTAGTCCAGGGTCTATGTTCTATGATGAATAAAATAGATGCAATAAATTGAATTAAAAAATAATCTGAATGTGTACCTTATATCATAGAACTACTGAAAAACCATCAAATATGTGTTTGATATCAATAACTTGAGTGTAATATGTAATCCTTACACCTCTATAGGAATACCCCGGCTAGTCGAATCATTTCCATAATCAAATTGGGAATACCTATTCCACCATGATTTACAAGAATCTTTTGATACAATGTAGGAATACAATGACAGATAAGGGATCATAGGAATCCAACCAAGAAACACACTTAATTACTGCCATTGTATTCTAGTATTTCATATATAGATCTTGAGGATTATCAGTACTTGACTCACCATGGACCACCTTGTTAGTATAATTACATGTTTGACACCCCAAACCCACATTCAATAGTCCAGGGGTGGAGATAAACATCAAAAATTCATAAACTAAAATGGGAAGCCTTAGAATAATATATTTGTATGCACACACACAACCATATCCATGAAGTTCATAGGAATAATAAAAGATTAGAATATCAAAACAATAAACATACATGAAATAAACTCCAGGTAATACATTATAGAATGAGATTATAAGACCAAAGCAGGAAGGGGAAAAATACATTCCAAACCAGAAATGTAGTCCCAACCTAAAAAAAACTAGAAAAGGGGGAAATAGAAAAGGGACAGACTCTTGATCTCTATGTTTGACGATTCATTACAGTCAATGAACCCAAGTACCTCTATACTCCACTTATGTCACCACCAATTTTAATATAATCTACATAAGATATGATGCATATAGGAAGAAGGCCATGTAGGGATGAGTATACACATACCCAATAGGGTTCTCCAAAAACCAAAAAGGGAGAAATAGAAAGATACAACAATTAGCTAAACCTAATACCAATATATATATATTCTCATAAAGATACCAAAGTAATATGAAAAGTGTATCTATATCTCTACAACCTCATAAGGATGATGATTTTTCCTACAACTCTAAAGGCTAATCCTTGATTCCCATCATCACGTGAAACCACAAAAAAATCCATTTGGTGGACCCATTTCTCACCATTGCCCTCCATAATTAAGGGGGGAAGACTCCATTCATGCATCTTATTTAAATTAAAAAGAATATGGAAAGAATATTCACACCTCACCACTATGATCCATAGTATTGGGGGAATAATATCCATCCATGAATCTCATGTATCCTCACATGAACTTGTGTAGAGGACCCATACCTTGCCATTTTTCTCTAATGCGAAGGGGAAATAATCTCCAGTGGAGGAACTAATCTCCACTTTAGATGAAGATAAGGGGTTCCACCATATAGATAGAGGTATTATACCAACTATAGAAGGAGTAATTTCTAACCCTTCCTATGTAAAGTGTATGTGGGGCCTATTCTCAGGTACGATGTGGGGTTTTCTAACCCAAGTGTCTCTATAATGAACCGACCCAATAACTACCATTGACCATGAATATATAGAAGAATCATAATTATATTAACACCTAATGTCGCATATATAATTCCAAATTTAGTTCATTCATCAAATTCTATATTGAAAATTGATCAGGATAGGATACTTGTGGAACAATATCCAAGTCCGAAAGAAGGAGATAAACAAGGTGTAAGATCCTGAAGGAGGTACACGACACATACCTATGTTCACATGGCATGTGACGTCACATGGACACCTTGTTGTGTCCTAACCTTTACATGGATTGGCCTGCCATGTGGGACTACATAGCATGTATAGGTGTTACATAGTGTGTCCTGGGCACCCAGGGTTTACCCATGCCCATGTACTTGAGCCTATGCATGTGTACACTGGTCATGTCTGGGTATCTAGGTCATCTCAATGTAAATGTGAATGCCTATGTATTCTTTTCATTCACATATTCTTTGGAATTCCCATTCCCATGTACACCTAGAGAACATACCAAGACACCAACATTGGGATAGATGATATTTATGGGGTCATACATGACATGTGATATTTATCTTTTCTTGAAACCCTAGACATCATAGCAGGAGGAGTACATGGTGTGTATTCCTGGACTACATGTTGTGTATGTCAAGATTTTATAGAAATTGAAGAATGTTCCATGAATCTCACCCATTATATCATTGTTCCTAAATCAAATCACACTAGGGATTGTATATCCAAGGATGATCATGCCTAATCCATTGCTGGTGGTCAGATTTCAGCCACTTGAACCCCATGTGGGTCATCTCATCGCACTACACATATCCTATGGATTAATAATTGAGAAACAATATTAGATCTAAATTTTCATCACCCATATCCCTCATCGCACTATAATATTTCGAAAAAAAATAATTATTTTCACATCATTCGCACATCCTACAAGAATTTAGGGGTTCGATTATTCTTGAATCCAACCCAAAAATGTGGAATTATTACTCTATAGTACAATGAAGAAAAATTCCAAAAATGGTGGGGGGAAATGTAAAATAATAGATTTAATACATACTTAGTTGATGTCAAATCATTCAACGGTCATAAAATTTAGAACCATGGACGAAGAAAGGTGAAACCAAGGATTTAATGGATTAATAGTACCAAATAATGGCAGGGCTCATGTGAAGGAAACAAATCACAGAGAAAAACAAGTTGATATAAAAATCCATACTTATCAAGTACAATAGTCAACAAATTCATCAAATATAATTCCCTATCTTGATTATGGATCAATCGTCTGTGAAAAATGAATTCTCTTGAAATTGAGATGAAGATCCACTATGTTTGTCATATATCTTTAAGTTCACCTTGATCTGGTCATCTTTGATCATTGATCCTCCAATGAAAATTATGAATTCCATATCCCATTTTATTCCTCCTAGGGTTAGGTAGATAAATGTGGAAAACAACATAATTGTATATTAATAGAGTATTGTTAGGATTTGGGCTATTAAATAAATAAATAAAATTAATTGATTAATTAACTTAAGAACCCTCCAATGAATGCCTCAACCAAACATCCATTTTTGGTAAAATATTTGTCATGCATAAGGTAAAAATTATGTTAAATAATTAAACATGGTCTTAACTTTCACATCTAAGGTCCCAAAAAATTAGAAAATGCTTTTCTCAAGTAGATGTGTGTGCATGATATAATATATATTAAAATGTTAATATCAATACACCAAGGCTCCCCGGGTATAAGGACCCGTCCTTAAAACAATAAATAATCTTGAATTAAATGAATAATTCACATTGAGGATCTTTTTAGGTTTAGAGTTTTAGAGAATTTGTCCCTAAATATTACATTACATCTCCAAAACTAACAAAGTAGACACTTCTACTGTGTTTCCATTTTTTTCATAAAATAAAAACCCTTGAAAAAAGTTTCAAGTCTTGTTCCATGTTCTAGATAGCATGAATTTTACTCGATTTCATCCATGACCCTATTTATCTTTAAGTCCTATGAAAATCTTTTCAAAACATGGGATGAGAATAAAAAGCACAGTAAGGGTTATAAAATAAAAAAAGGAAGCATTAGTCCAACAAAACATAATATTTTTAACATAACTCTTGAAATCATAATATTTATGAATAACACAATGAAAATATAAATCATAAAGGTAACTCATGGCATCCATAACATACTTACGTTGTAGCTTTCACATTTACGTAGGGAGTTACATTTGGAATAACCATTATAGTATATTCTATAAATCTATTAGAAGAAACATTATCATTTACCTCTGTCACATTAACCAATGCATTGGAGAGATATGTTGGGCTCAACCACCCTAGATTTATCACAGAACCAACCATATACATAAAAAATTCCCAAGAACCATAACATATTCATAACACATAAAACAAATATAAAGGAAAGATAACATTTCCACATTTCAATCACAATATAATTTAAATATATTGACATAAGAAATCCATTATCAAAACCTTTTTCAATATAAAAATACATAAATGAGTATATGGTATTTATTTTCCTTTTAAAAACATTATTTCTTGTTAAGGAATCAATAGATCAAATAATACTCATGGCAGCGGAAAGGTCATTGTCACCGCATACGTTAAAAAGAAACATTACTTGTTGTCATTTAGTAAAATTATACATAGAAAAAAATATTCCATTTGAACGAAATGAAAATCCAAAGGGGTTTATACACTATATAAAAAAATGTCGTATATAAAACAAAATATGCCTCAATGAAATGAGATTAGGAAAAAGTCCCATACCTTGGGTCCGACTTGACTCATTCATTCTTTAATCTCCTGAATAATAAACAAAGATACTTTATACTAAATTAAGTACATTTTTCAAGTTTATTATTCCTTTTATATCACTTAATACCATGTTATAAACATTATGTAATCATTTAAGTTAATAACGGTCATTTGGTCGATATTTGGTACTTTAGTCAAAAATGAACTTCTTATAATTACATGTTGTTCATGTGGACAAAAGTACATTATCTCAAGAATGATATTCATGATTTAGATATCGTATATATCATATATATCTAGTGTATATATTTATTAATAATATTACATAACACTTAGAGATAATAAATAAAATGCATCGTTCTTGGATACGGTAAGTCATACGTACACATGAACACAACTTTCATTTGTATTTCATATTTAATGGAATGAAAATATAATGATTAATAGGTATATTATAATTCTAGTACAATATTATACATAATTTCAATAACTCAATCCTTTATATGTTCCACGTATGTCATGAATGATTCATATCTCTTTGAGGGGGCGGTAGTCCGCACTTCCTCAAATGAAATTATCCCATTTACCCATTTTGGAAACCATAAAGGTATAATTTAAATGAAAAATAAATAATTATAGAAATAATATAAATAAAATATATATCAAATATAAATATATTTCCTTAATAATGGCCACCATAAGAGGCCGTTGGAGATATTTGAACAATCATCGTTTCGTGAGGCATTAGTTCGTTGTCCACAGAAACAGTATGTTCTTTACCCATTAGATGGAGGAGTATGTAAATGTAGTTCTAATAATTCTCATAAAAACATACTACTATATTTAATATACTTTTTTATAAAATTAATAAATTATGAGAGCTTACGGGGTTGGATAAGGAAAATAAAACAAAATAACTTAAGAGAAGATGTTACCATTAAATCGGGTAACTCCTTTCGGTTTGAACCAAAAGGATTTTGTGAAGTGACTTTTGCCTAAGGTAAGACTTCTAGAAGGAATAGAGGTATTTTTAGAGATTATTTGGGTAGAGTTTGTATGAGACAAGGTGCTTGAGAGGTCTTAGTAATTGTTTAGAGGTGATGACTTTTTATAAAGGGGAGGAGGGGCACTTTAGGAATGTTTAAAAATATTATTTTATAATATAATTATATTCTGTTTCTAAATGTCCAAAAAATATTAATGATGAAGATAAGATGAATATTGTTGGAATTAAAATCATCCAATAATAATTGGATAGGTTTTGGATATTTTTTTAATCTTTATAATAATAATTATTTAAATCATTCATTAATGAGGTAAACACTACATCATTATTGTGTCGTAAATAATTTAATTTATTTGATGTCTAAATATTATAAACAAAATACCACGATGTATTAAATATTTTTAAATTTTTAATGAATATTTATAGTCAAAGGGATAACTTATATAACCCCATGTAATAATTGATTTACTAAAAGATATATGTTTATGTCATTTTTGTCATTAAATTAAATTAATTTATATAAAGTATCATTACCACTCTCAAGTGGCTCCATGGGGTCCCAAAATCGACCCATGGATTCCCGTGGTTGGAAATGTATCAACCAGTTGGATTAGGACACATTTTAGGGTAATTTTATATTATTATAATAATATTTGTTTACCCTTATTTACCATATTTACCCTTTAACCATGGTAAATAAAATATTTTCCGAATTAATATTCATAATTTTTAAAAATAAAAGTTACCTATTGACAAAAGATTGACCTCCTGATTCCAAATATGGAATCTATTTTTCCAAATTCAAAACACATAAGTGGAAAAATTATTTTAAAATTAATTCCCATTGTCTAAACAAAAAACATGTTTTTTGGAAATAATAACTATCAAAAGATTTACCTTTGTTTATGTCCAATTTAAGTGTGAAATTACTTCAAATGAACAATATTGGATTAAATGATAAAAATATAATCTAATTAAACTTCAAAACCAATTTAAATATAATCTATCCATATAAATAAATTAGATAAAAAAGATAGTTTTGAATTAAAATACAGTATTTTTCACTATTCATTAAAAAATGAATTTTATCAAAAAATACTAAAAATATACCCAAAGTAAATTTTGATGTTCCTATTCTAAAGAAGAATTTTATTTTTTCAAATAGAACATATAAAAGTGACAAAAACTATATTTAAAAATGGTTCTCCATTGAATGGTTTTAAATCGTCATTTGAATGAATATTAGATTATTTTTTATTAAAATTATGTTCATTCACCTTTTAAGACTATAACTTTTATTGGATAAATATAAAAACATTGAACAAATATGTATAATAATATTTTAGTAAGTTATATTAATTCCTTCCAATGCAATGAATAGGTGTTATCTATGAGTTAAAATAATATTGTATTATTATTTTTCAGTATGACTCAGCATTATGTGCAACATGTGATTTCAAAGAAACTCATTGTTGTGTACCAGGTATTCCATCGAACATGGAATCCCTTTAAAATTAAAATCAATATTTAATTCAAAAATATTAATAAATATTAAAAGTTTTTATTATTTATTTTCATGGGATGTTACATCCTTTCCCCCTCTTTGAAATTGCGTCCTCACAATTTTATTCACTTATAAAATAAGTGGGGGTATTTATCCCTCATAGAATTTTCATATTCCCTTCTTGCCTCTTCAACTATATGGTTTTTTCACAAAACATTTACCTAATGAGTTACCTTATTCCGCCACACTTGCTCTCTTCGGTCAAGAATTTGGACTCATTTTTCCTCATAAGAGAGATTCTCTTATAACTGAACTACCTCTGGGCTCAAAACATGAGATTGGTCTGGCATATACTTTCTCAACATCGAAACATGAAAAATATTGTATACCTGGGATAAAAATGGAGGTAAAAACACACTCTATGAAACTGATCCATCTTTCTCCAGGATTTCAGAAGGTCCAATGAACCTAAAACTCAACTTTCCCTTCTTACCAAAACACATCACACTTTTCCATGGAGAAACATTAAGAAATACATGATCGCATACCTCAAAAGAGAGATCCGTCCTCCAATTATCTACATAAGGTTTCTTCCTGCTCTAAGCTATTATCATGTGCTTCTAAATCAACTGAACCTTTTCTGCCATCTCCTCTACCAATTCTGGTACCATTATCTTCCTTTCACCTATTTCATCGCAAAAATCTAGAGTTTGACATCACTTCCCATATAATTCCTCAAATGGATCCATTTGTATACTGGAATGAAAGATATTATTATAAGAAAATTCAACCAAAGAAAGATGTTCGTACCAACTTCCCTCGTAATCCAGTGAATAAGATTGTATCAGATTCTACAAGGTCTGAAGTTTACATTATGACTGCCCATCTGACTGTGGATGAAAAACTGTACTCAAATTTAATTCATTACCCCGTGACTTTTGTTGTCCTTTACAAAAGTTAGAAGTAAACCTGGGATCATGATCAGATAAAAAGGAGAGGGGAACACCATTAAACCAAACTATATCTTTAACATACAACCGAGAATGTCTATCTAGAGAAAAAGTATCTCGAATATGAAGTAAATGAGAAAGTTTATTCAACCGATCAACAATAACCCATATTGCATTATTGCCTTGAGATGTCTTCGGTAATCCCACTATGAAGTCCATGGATATATTTTCCCACTTCCACTCTGGAACCAGTAAAATCTTAAGCATCCCTTTCGGAAACTGCCACTCTTCATTAACCTACTGACAAGTCAAACACTTCATAGTAAAATCAGAAATATCTCTTTTTATTCCATCCCAATAGTAATACTCCTGAAGATCTATGTTCATCTTAGTACTACCAAGATGAACTGAAAACAGAGAACAATTAGCTTCACATAACAACTCATTCTTCAACTGTGAATCACAAGGCACACATAACCTCTTCCCAAACCTCAAAACACAATCATTATAAATGTTAAATTCAGGAAACTTACCCTTCTGAACCAACTCTACATTTTTCTACAACTCAATATCTTCCTTCTGCACTTGCTTTATTCTGTCTGATAGAGATGATTTCACTGACACCTGAAATAAAATAGATGAATTTTCTGCACCAACAACTTCTATTCCAAAGTTCATCTAGTTTTTAATCAAAGGATCTTGTTCCAAACATAACAAGGTTAATGAAGCATTGTATTTTTGACTCAAATAATCATCCACTTTATTTGCTTTTACTAAATAGTAATGAATCGTGAAGTTATAATCCTGGATTAATTCCAGCCATCTCCTATGTCTTATTTTCAATTCATTCTATGTTAATATATACTCCACACATTTTTGGTTGGTATATATTTCAAATTTTGCTCCGTAGAATTGATGCCTCCAAATTTTTACAGCGAAAAAATAGAATCTAATTCCAAATCATGTGTAGGGTAATTTAACTCATGAGGTTTCAACTAACGTGAAGCATAAGCAATTACCTAGTCATTATGAATAAAAACACAACCAATTCATTTCAATGAAGCATCACTGTAGATAAAAAACTCACAATTGTTTGAAGGTAGTGCCAAAATATAAGCATTCACCAATCTTATTTTCAATTCTGGAAAACAAACATCACATTCTTTTTTTCCAAATGAACTTAACACCTTTTCTAGATAACTTAGTTAGTGGGATAGATAACCGTGAAAAATTTTCAACAAACCTCTGGTAATAACCTTCCAAACCAAGAAAACTATGGATCATAGTTATATTTGTGGGTCTTCTCCATTCTTCAACAACTTTTATTAGAAGTACCAATAGTTATGTCATTTTTTTAAAGAATGTGGCCAAGGAATTATAAATTTTTGTAACCAAAACTCACACTTGATGAATTTACCAAATAGTTTTTTTTATTTAAGGTTTTCAAGAGAACCCTTAAATGACTTATGCGTTCCTTTTTACCAAAATATCATCAATAAACACAACCACCAGTTATCACTTGAATAAACTGATCCATCACTACATTAAAATATTCAATTATGTCTCTGACTATCCTGAGATGCTGATTTGGAAGGTTGTATTCCTCCTAATTTCATCCAATCATAGCTACCATGTTTCCTCTGTGAAAAACCATTATAAACATAGAAATATCCAAGGCGAAGCAACATGTTAATCTATAAATTCTATATCATTTCAATCTTACCATAAATCAATTTATAGACATTAATTTATCAATATTATTACTCCTAAAGTTGTCTAAACCAACCTCTGATACCAACTATAAGGACATGACCATAAAACACTACATAATCATGAATTAATTGAATAATTCATCATGAATATTTTGTCAGGGTTAGAGTTTTAGAGGATTAGGCCATAAATATTACATTACATCTCAAAAAATTACAAAGTAGACATTTCTACTCAGTTTCCATTTTTTTCATAAAATAAAAATTCTTAAAAAAAAGATCAATTTCTAGTTCCATGTTTTAGATAATATGACTTTTCATTGATCCCATCCTTGACCCTATTCATCTTTAAGTCATATGAAAAACATTTCAAAACTTGGGATGAGCATAAATAGATCAGTAAGGGTTATAAAATCATGAAAGGAAACATTAGTCAATTAAAACATAAGCTTTTTAACATACCCCATGAAATCATAACATTTATGAATATCTCATAGGAAACATAAATCATAAAGGTAACTCATGGAATACATTACATACTTATGTTATTGATTTCACAGCAACGTATGGAGTTATATTTGGAATACCCATCCTAGTATATTCCCTAAATATCATAGGACAAAAATTGTCATTTAACTCTGTCACATTACCCAATGCATTGGAGAGCTATCTTGGGCTCACCTACCCAAGTTTTATCATGGAACCTCCCATATACATAAACAATGACCAAGAACCATAACATATTCATAACCATAAAACAAATATAAATGAAATATAAAATTTCCACATTTCAATCACAATATCATTTAAATATGTTGAAATAAAAAAACCATTATCAAAACCATTTTCAATACCAAAATACATAAAAGTGTATATGGTATTTATTTTCCTTTTAAAAACATTACAGCTTGTTAAGCAAGCCATAAATAAAATAATTCTCACGGTGGCGGAACGTTGGTTGTCACCGCATACGTTAAAAAGAAACAATCCTATTTTTTTAGTAACACTTTATGTAGAAACCAAGATTCCCATTGAATTAAATGAAAATTCAAAGGGTCTTATACACCGTATAAAATAAATTCATGTATAATACAAAATATTCCTCAATGAAAAGATATTGAGACGAAGTCCCTTACCTCATGTCATATTTGACCTGTTCATTTTTTAATCTCCTGAATAATAAACTAAAGTTAATTTACACTTAGGAAAATTTTTCAAGTTTATTACTCCTTTTATATCACTTATTACCTTTTCATAAACATTATGTATTTATTTAATATAATAACGGCCATTTTTTTGATATTTGATACTTGAGTAAAAAATGAAATTATTATCATTACAAGTTGTTCATGTGGTCCAAAGTACATTATATAAAGAATGATAATCATGATTTAGATATCATATATCTCATATATATCCAGTATATATATGTATTTGTTATATTACATAAATCATGGAGATAATAAATGAAATGCACCGTTCATGGAAACGGTAAGTCATATGTATGCATGAACACTATTTTCGTTTCTATTTCACATTTAATGGAATGAAAAATTAATGATAAAAATGTATATTATAATTCCATTATAATATTATATATAATTTTAGTAATTCCATTCTTTATACATTCCACATATGTCATGAATGAGTCATATCCTTTTGAGGGGGTGGTAGTCCTCACTTCCTCAAATAAAATTATCGTGTTTACCTATTATGGAAACCAAAAGTTATGCTAGAAATGAAAAATATCAAAATATAGAGACAATATAAATAAAATATATATCACATATAAATATATTCCATCATAATGGCCACCATAACAGGTGGTTGGAGATAATTTAACAATCATCCTTTTGTGAGGCATTAGTTCGTTGTCCACAGAAACAGTATGTTCTTTACCAATTAGATGGAAGTCTGTTTATGTGTAGTTCAAATAATTTCATAACAACGTCATATTATATTTAAGATACCTGGTTTTATATAAAATAAATAAATAAAGAGAGTTTATGGGGATGGAGAAGGAAAATAAAACAAAATAACATAAGAGAAGACGTTACCTTTAAATCGGTTAACTCCCTTTGGTTTGAACCAAAAGGATTTATTGAAGTACCTTCTATATAAGTTAAGGCTTCTAGGTGGGATAGAGGTATCTTGAGAGATTATTTGTGCAGATTTTGGATGATACAAGGGGATTGAGAGTTATGAGTAATGGGTTAGAGGTGAGGGCTTTTATTAGGGGGAGGGGCCCTTTAGGAATGTTTGAAAATATTATTTTATTATATAATTATTTTCTTTTTCTAAAGGTCGAAAACCTATTAAAGTACAAGATAAAAGGACTATTGTTCAAAATAAAATCATCCAAAAAGAATTTCACAGGTTTTGGATATTTTTTTAATCTTTATAATCTTATTTATTTAAATCATTCATTAATGAGGTAAACACTGCATCATTATTGTGTCATAAATAATTTTATTTTTTTGATGTCTAAAAATTATAAAAAAATATACCATGATGTAGGAACTAGTTTTATCTTTAAAATTAATATTTACAGTCTAATTTATAACTTATATAATCCCATGAAAGAATTGATTTTCTAAAAGATTTATGTTTATGTCATTTTTGTCATTACTTTAAATTAATTTATATCAAGTGTCATTATCACTCCCAAGTGGATCCATGTGATCCCAAAATCAATACAAGGATTAAAATGGTCATAAATATGTCAAAATATATTATTATAACACATGTTAGGGTAATTTGATATTATTATAATAATATTTAATTACCCTTATTTACCAGATATACCCTTTAACCGTGGTAAATAAAATATTTTCCATAGTAAATATTTATAATGTCTAAAAATAAAAGTTACCTATTTAAACAATTTGGAACTCCTGATTCCAAATATGTAATCCATTTTCCTTAATTCAAAACACATAAGTGGCCGAAATTAATTTAAAATTAATTCTCATTGTCAAAATAGAAAGCGTGTTTTTAAGAAATAATAACTATCAAAATATTTACCTTTGTTTATGTCCAATTTAAGAGTAAAATTACTTCCAATGACAAACATTGGATTAAATGGTAAAAATATAATCTAACAAAACTTTAAAACCAATTAAAAAGATAATCTATCCATATAAATAAATTATATTTAAAAGCCAGCTTTAAATTAAAATACAGTATTTTTCACTATTCATGAAAAATGAATTTTATCAGAAAAATACAAAAAATTTACCAAAAGTAAATTTTTATATTCTGATTCTAAAGAATAATTTTATTTTTTCAAATATAACAAATAAAAGTGAAAAAAAATAGATTTAAAAATGGTTCTCCATTAGAAGACGGTAAATCGACCTTTTAAAGAATATTAGACTATTTGTGATTAAAATTAGATTCATTCACATTTTAAGACTCTAAATTTTATTGGATAAATGTAAAAACATTTAACAAACATGTATAATCATATTGTAGTTAGTTATATTCATTATTTATAATACAGTTGCTATGGGTTTACTACCATTTAAAATAATATTCTACTATTATTTTTCAATATGACTTAACATTGTGTGCAACGTAAGATTTCAAAGAAACCCACTGTTTCATATCGGGTATGCCATCGATCATAGAATCTACTTTAAAGTAAAATTAATATTTAATTCACAAATAGTAATAAATATGAAAATGCCTTATTCTTTATTTACCTAGGATGTTACACCAAGCCCTATAATTTTGCGATGAATTATCACCATGGTTCATATATATTTTTTAAAATATTTTAAAGTCATACATGAAAAAAATAGATTTATTATTTTCTCCCCATATTCAAATATTTTTTCACAAAAGTGTAAACTTTCTCATAAGTGAGGATACTAATCTTTCAACTATGTTTACAACTCCCATGAACATTACTGTAGATTCTTGTGCTGTAAGAAAAAACACTCTCAAGGGAAACACTATCCCACAATGGGTCCAATCCTATCAGTTATCAAACACCAATGGGCTCCTCAAACTCCAAAAAAGGTAACTCCAACCCAAATGTCTAGCTTATCCTGGTCAACATCACTCATTGTTTTGTGAAAATGTCTCTTCAAATGTGACAAAAGGAAAACTCCAAGCATCCAGTCTATTTTATACCATAGGTTTAAGTGGAACACCACCACACTAACAGAACATATTAACTATAAAAGGAGTTAAAAAACTCGGTTTATCCTATGTCCCTGAGAAAAACTCCATAATCCACATTGAGGTGATATCTCTCATTACACAATATCTCCCCATAAAACTCCAAAGGTCATTGTCGTAGGTCCACATAGGACTTAAACATCTTTGGTAAGTCATAATTCACTTATGGATGAATTGTACCTTTTTTATCTATCACTCGAACCATTCTCAATCCTATAAAAACTATCTCCCACTAGCTCTGACCAGAATAATGATGAATTTTAGGGTCCACCATACATAACCTTAAATAGTACTATGCTGATAGTGGGGTGGTAACTATTGTAATATGAAATATCCAATGAGTTCATGTGATCCTCATAGTTATGGACCAAATCCAACATGAGAACCCAAAGAATATTCTCCAGAACCTGAATGGTCCACTTTTTATGGCCATCTATCTAGGGTAGAAACACAAATCCAAACTGACATTGATTCCCCAAGGCCTCCTAAATTCTCTCCATAATCATGATGTGAAGTGAGAAACATGGCCTAGAAATACCATGAAAATAATTATATGAATTCCGAATACCTCCTTCATGTGTAGGTGTTCCAATATCTCTGTTAAACTCTTAGCTTATATGTATAACAAGTGGGCCAACAAAAATATAATTCGTGATCACCCAAAATCTGTCACGACGAATTGTGGTTCAGAGAAACCCCTTTCATGAATGAAAAAAATATACCACTACATTTCCAATTCAATTCGGGAACCTCAAACCCCACCTATAGGCAGGTGATATGTAATGATAAAAAATCTACAACACACTACTACATCATTGGACACCAATTTTTATGCCAGAGGATCTTGGTACATCCACACTTATCATGGTAATACTACTAAAGGAAAGAAACCTCCCCAAGACCTCCATTTGTTGCCTGACTAGTGTCATCATCTATCCTCACTCAAGGATGAAATGATACCCACCTTCAGAAAATATGATAGGAACACGTCCATTAGATTTCTAGTCATGTAAGATATCAAAATTGATATAACAAAGTTTTACCTCTATAACACACTAAACAAACAAGGGTAATATCTATAGAATGAAGGTATGCTACACTATCATCATCCTTATAGTTCAACTGTAAATGGGTTAATTCCTCCATCACTGAACTCAAAAAGAGTGTATGGAAAACTTAACTATGATCATCTTCTTCCTTAACCATTCCCTTGGTTGGATCTCAATATAGCACTACCATAATCTTTTTTGGGTCCGCTTCCACTCCCATGTTCAAGGAGACATATCTCAATATGTGGACCACCTTAATCCAAGACTGATGCTTCAATATATTCCCATAAAGATGATACTCTTAGAGAATGTACAAAACCATCCTAAAGTGTCTCGAATGCTCCTTCTCTAACTCTGAGAACAATAGGATTTCACAAAGAAAAATACCTCAAATCAATACAAGAATGATTATGTATCTAGTTCATAAGTCTCAAAAACATAATTGGGGAGATCAACCAGAAAAATGGTATCACAAAGAACTCAAATAAACTATAACAAATCAAGTAAACTTCCCTCCATAAACTCTCCTCTCAAACATGAAGTGGTGATAACTTGTATTGGGGTCAAAACATCGAGAATCACTTTATCCCAATCCACAAGACTAAGTAGTCATTGATTCTGAGGGGTGGATTCTCCTTTCTATGTCACCTAGTTTAGGTAACTTTAATTCACACCTAACATCAAGATATCATTCACCACATAAGAAAATATTACAAGGCTACCCAAGTTAGCACACTCAAATACCATTCTCTATAGATTTCTCTACTGTCACCTTCATCTCTCATAGCTTCATGAGGTCATCTAATATTCTAGTGTAGATATCATCTCCTCCTTATGAATGTCCCTATAGAAAACAAACATATGATGAAGTTAATCCTAGTTCATTCTCAAGGAAGATTCCTTTTCATATATCCAACATCATAGGAAACTAAATGATCATTTAATTCACTTCCCCATGGATCATACTAGCCAACTGATAAGAAATCAATTGTATCCTCCTACACATGATCTCATCATACTCTTCCTAGGATACCATCTCACAAAGCAACGGATATTCCATCTCACTAACATAGATACAATATAACCCTCACTAGTAACATTAAACTTATCATGAATGGTAGAAAACCCATCCATACTAAGGATAACATTGTAGGGTCTCACTATTATTATACAAATATTATATGTGATTCTTTTTCTCTTCCCAGAGTCAGGTAACACCATCAAAAAAAGTGTTTGATCACCAATCCTTTATGAACCTTACAATGAACACAATGGTTGATCTCAAAAATTTCTCCCGGTATCATTAGGCCTTGAACTATGGATACATTTTGGGAAATGTACCTTGAATCTCTATGCAAAAAACTATAACTGGAGGAGTGAATATACATGTCAAACCTTGAACCACGTTATAATCTTCTGGTCATAAAATCATACTTCTTAAAGATATTATTTCTCCTTCCCACATTGTCACTATAACTAGTGCACACTCCAACACCTTAGTACATAATAAGGACCTCAAACACACAAGCTGAAGTAACTCATCTACAACACCTTGACACTATTCACTTTGGGAAGCACTAACTCACCCGCATGGTTTAGATAGTATCACAAGAACATGTATTTTGGGGGGAAGTATACCTATTCCACATGTTCTTAAAACCACATAAAACACCACTATCCTAGGGATCTACCGATGTCATACATTGTTATAGAGACGTATCACCTCTATAACCATCATCAAGAGGGGTCTTGTCCAAATCGTACACTCACACCATAGGATCATGAAATTCTTCTACTACCCAGGAATGGGGGTATAGTGCACCATGAAACATGAGTGATCTCTATTTTAAAAACCCTCCATGTGAAAAAATATTGTTTCTTCATATATAAGTACCACTAGACCAATCTAATACTCCACAAAGAAGACTAATTGTGAGTGCAACCAACTGGTCAGTTAGAGTTTTCACGAGCATGAAAACCAAGACTACCACCTCTAGATAATCCCCCACTACCTGAGGGTATGAATCATTGTAAAACCTAGGTATTCTATGTCACTAGAACTTGTACAATGTTACAAGCTTGTGTGTACCGTCATTCTGTTATGTTGGATCCATCGACCACTCAATATATAAATGATCATCAGCCTAAACCACTATAGGTGGGTCTATGCATCGCTTAATAGGTCTAAGTAGTAATCAGTTCCCACCTAGATAAAAAATCATGAATAGGTCCCTAAAAGGATGCCTCATCACTCAACTAGTCTTCATCATGATAAAATCTCAAAATTCTAGTTTGTTTTCATCATGGAGAAATCTTGATAGTTATCAGGACACAACACGGTCAAAGAGTATATCTCGAGAGTTGACATAAGAAGGACATAGAAACCACAAACCATTACAATATGATGCATGAGAAACTATTCTACATGAAACCAATTCCTACATGTTGTGATTCAATAAGAAGGTTTTAAAAGTATTGGTGAATGGATATGTTTTCCACCACACCAACACTTGGTTCCCAGGCCTAAAATCCACACTCAAGAAACTAAAATACTATTTCCATAAGTTCCCAACCATCTTAGAAATGGGTCTAACTCTAACATTGGTTCAAAGAAGAACCAACTATGATAAAACTATATCATTAACTGACCCATTAGGATAATCTTGGGTAGTGACAAGATGATTTTGACACCTTAAACCCACCCTTGATAGGATAGCGGCTAGAGAGAGGCACCGAGAAGGCATAACCTAAAATGGGAGGCCTTAGAGAAATGTACTTGTACAGACACACAAAATATCTCTATAAAAAAGGGAATAAATATAATAAAAGACTATAACATATTTATTATAACCATTCATGCAATACACTTTAGGGTATAAATTATTGTATGACAATATAAGATTCAAAAATGGGAAAAAAAATACACGCCCAACTAAAAATGAGGTCTTAGCTTGAAAAAAACTAGAAAACAGAAAAGTGAAGAGATCCCATTACTTGGTATCAATGTATGACCACCAAATGCAGACAATGCACCCAAGTACCTCTATCCTCCACCAAAGTCATTGTTGATATACATATCTCCAACATAAGACATGATGCATGTTGGAAAATTCCATGTAGAAGTGAGTATATACATACTCAGTAGGACACCCTAAAACCCACAAAAGGAGAAATAGAAAGATAAAATAATTAGATCCGCCAAATACACACATATATAAACATAAATAAACTCAAGAAAGAGATAAATAGGGTATCCAAAATTTAAAACTAGGTTAGGATGAGGAGTCTACCTAGTCTCTAAAGGTCCATCTCTGATGCCCAGTATCACATGAAACCACACATCAATCCGTGTGGAGGACCCACACCTCGCTATTATAGTCCACAACTAATGGGGCACAATCTCTTGACATGCATCTCATTTAACCCTACATGAATACGTGTCGAGGAACTACACCACACCGTTGAAATCCAAAAATTTAGAGGAATAATCTCCAACCATGCATCCCTTATAACTTCATAATACATTTTTTAAGGACATGCACCTCACCGCTACGCTCCAAAACGGAGGGGGGAATCTCTATTAGAGAACACACTCCTCACTAGAGGTTGAAGGCATGGGTGTTCCACCCCCATATATAGAGGATGTACACCATCTGTATAGAGGGTGGGGGTCCAAACCTACCAATGTATGGGGAATCTGTTCCTTACTGAGAAAGGGGGGTTTTAAACCCCCTCATCTCTCTCATAAACCATATCGATCACTACCATAATACAAGTGTTTTTGGAAGAAGTGTCAAACTCATAAAACCTAATTTCCTAACTTTGATTCAGAAATCAATTTCACCACCATTTTCTATGTAGAAAACTACTCAGTATTGGCTACACATAGGCCAAAATCCGAGTCCCAAAGAAGGAGATACAAAACGTGGAAGATCTTAAAGGAGGTATACAACATGTGAACTCACCTAGACACCAAGTAATGTCCCATAATACACATTTACTAGATATCCATGTGGGAATACATTCCTTAGAGAGACGGCAAATGGAGTTTCATGACTACCTAAGGCCTTCCCATATCCTTCCAACCTATGATCGTGCACACTATTTGTGTCTGCGTATCCTGACTGTGTCTCAGTACGTGGTTGTGGTAGTGTACTCTATTCATAACCATGCTCTTGGTCATACTAGTTTTTATATACTCCCAATGTATACTCTATGACAATAACACTAGTTCACAAAACATGTACATGGTCACACATGGAATGTAATATTTATCTCTACTCAAAACCTTAACTACCACAACCAGGGAACGTCACACTATTTGATCCTATACTACACACACTGTATGTTAGGATTTTCAATAAAATGAATAAATATATATGTGTATCTTCTATATCACATTCATAATTGTTCCCACATCAAATAGTTATTATGAGTGTCGATCTCAGGATGACCATGCGTGATCCATCTCAGGTGGCTATATTCTGACCACCTAAACCTTATACTAGTCATATCATCACATTGTGCATCTCTCATGTGTTAGGAACCAAGAACTTGAATCTAATCAGAATCACTATCAGTTGAAACCCACATCACACAACAATATGTCCACAAAACCGATATCTAAACATAGTTCATGCATCCTCCATGAATCTTGGGATTCGATCATGCTCAAATCCAACCCAAAAATGTTGAACTGTGGCCCCGAGGGCCAATATTGAAGAACATAAAGAATGGTGGGTTAACATGAAAAATATATGATTGAATACATCATTGGAAAACAGATCATAGAAAAAGTTCATATAGTTTGGAACCATGTGTGAAAATAAGGTGTGACCAAGGGTTTATTAGATAAAAAACCAAATTTCTATAGGTCTCATGTGAAGGATATAAATCACGAGGAAAAATAAGAAAATATAAAAATCTAGGCATATAAAATCAAATAGGGAAAAAATAAATCAAATAAAATAACCTAACTCAATTATGGATTCATATTTTGTGAATAATGCATCTAGTAGCAATTGAGAAGAATATATACTACATTTTTTGTCTATCACGCAGTTCACCATGATCCACTCAACATCGATCCTCGATCCACTAAGGACAACAACGAATGCTCTCTAGTCATATAATTATCTTAGGGTTATGTGGATAACCCTAAGAAAGAATTATAAGATAGAATTTATATATTATTATTAGACTTAAAGATATTAAATAAAATAATTCAATTAATACACCCACTAACAGGTGCCTATACCGAACATCCAGTGTCGACCATGTTTATGTCATGCCTAGTGTAAACTATATATTATGGAATAAAACAAATTATCATATTTTCCATTGACATCATATACAATGGTATACCCATTTTTTAAAAACATTCACACAAGTTATAATATTTTTAATATTTTTAATATTATCGCATCTAGTATCTCCAGGCATTAGAATTCATCGCCAAATCGATGCCAATCTTCATAAATATTCTTTAAAAAATTCCGAAGTCATAAAAATAAAAAAAGGGTCATTTTAGGGATTCCCCTTGGTCATTATATATATTAATTCAATTTATTTATTTCATGTGTCAATACCTTGGTAAATTCATGCATCATAGGAATTTATCTCCCTTGGTGTAACATCCTATGTAATGATTCGTTTTAGTGATCACCTATATGGTAGATTGTTTAAATCATTAACATTTTATCATTTAGATGTTGATAATTAATTATAACATTACTGTCTCACGCATACTATAAGCCCTACCATACATTATACCAATATATTCTCCAAACAGGAATCTTATGCATATCACTATATATTGGGGATAATGTACTGATAATAATTCGATTAAGTATACACTAGCATCAATATATTAACATTATTAGGATTTAGGGCATACCATATCCTTCAATAATGACTCCATATCTCAATATTTTCTTATATGATATCTTAGCCTCAAAAATATTCCCCTATAGATTTTTTTCCATCAAATGAACATAAATCACTATTCAAACTCATTAATATTTTTAATCAATCATTATTCATTAATTTTAAGCCTATTTGAGTGAAATCATTATCAGAAAAATTAACATTGAATAATAATGTCATGTTTCCCCTTAATGTGACCTACATTAACTTCTTCAGAGAACTTAAAAATAAATGAGTCCAAATTTATGAAAAAACTCTTATTCCATTTCAAAAAACTATTCTTAGAACATGGGTATAAAAAATTCTTATATACATTCTCAATGAACATGATAGAGTAGTTCATATTATTAAAGCACATGCACACATGTTGACTTTATAACTTTCCCTTTCTAAAAACTCACTCTAAATTCATACTCCCTATTATAGGAAGTTATATTAATTGAAATTAATGTTTCTATACTCCCCCTTTCAATTAATGAAATCACAGTGATAGATTAATGTTTATTTCTCCAATTTGATAAAAAAATATCTAGAAAAGTGTGATAAGAGATAAATTTTACTATACCTTATACTTGAAATGGTTTTGGTTGAACACCCAACAACAACATAATTTTTTTAATTGAATCATTTAACAGTATTTTAGAAAAAACATCCACTATATTCTAATTTATTTTAACAAATTGTTTCTTAAAAACATATTTCAACATAAACTTCTTGATTAAGTGATATTTGATTTGAATTTGTTTTGATCAAAAATACCGAACCTGAATATGTTATATATAGATAGCACTTTTTTATCACAACCAACAAGCAGGGGAAACTTAAAATTATCCTTGAGATATTCTAATTGATTTTTTATCCACATCAATTGGGTTATTTCATGAGTTGTAGCAATATAATATGTGATGATAGTACTCAAGGTCACCAAATATTTCTTCGTTGTGTTTCATGTCATGTACCATTATCCTAGAAATAAAACTCCATCAGATGTAGTCCTTTTATAATCAACATTCCAACCCAATATTTATCAATATATCCAAATAGATCAAGCTCTATATTATTATTAAATTTTAACCCATAATTCACCATGCCTTTGATATATCTGGATATCCTTTTTCAGTGATAAGATGTGATTCTTCCACTTAACTCTAAAATTTGGTACAATATGTAACAATATACACAATATTTGGTCATGAAATTGTTTAGAATATTAAAATACTAATTAGTTTTCTAAACCCCCTCAAATTAACTTCCTTAATTAATTTCTCTTTTTATATCTTTGTTTTAAATGAAATTGGAGAATAATGATACTCCAAATCCACCATTCCAACTTTTTTAGAAGTTCTAGAGTATATTTTTTTCAAAGATAAGAAAATATGATTCTCCAATTAATAAATTTTAGAACCTAATAAATAATTCATTTCAACAAGAATTTCCATCTCAAATATCTTCTTCATCTCTAAAGAAAACTCTTTATAACCATCTTCATCATTTCCAGAAAAGATGATCATGATATAGATATTATTTCACAGTCTTCTTTTCTTGGACCTCTCTTCCCTCAATCATGAATTGAGTTTCCAATACCATTATATTGGGGGTTTATTTATCCCATAAAATTATTTCTTTAATAGGAAAACATATCCTTTAAATTATCTAAGAAGGAATCCTTTTGTATTTTCAATATATTCCTCTTCTAATAACTCCCCATTAATGAAGGATGATTTTATGTTCATTTGAATGATCTTATATCACCATTATGTTATGATAGAAAAAAGTTCTAATCAATTAATTCCTAGAAAATACTGAAAATATCCCTTAAAAATAAATTCCTTCAACCTATTAATATCATTTTCAAACGAGTCTTTCCTTTTTTTCTCATCACTTCTCCTTTGTTATTTATCTTTCTACATAATAGCTGCATTGTTCTAATAGCATTATTTCTTGTAGTATTGGGTACCAACTCCCATGTTTAATTCCTATCAATATGATATAACTCCTCATTTAAAGCAACAATCTACTATTTATGATCCAAATATGATTTAACATCTATTATCTCAATCTAAGCTAATATATAAAAATGTCTCAAAAATATCAAAGTTCTCATAGTTTAAACTAGTTCCCCTTATCTTATAATTTTGTTTTGGATATTCACTTTATTTATCATCCTAGTAAGATTTGAGAAATTTTGTTATTCATCAATGAAAATGGATTAATTTTCTTCTTAAAACTACTATTCATATAGATTTATAATATCTTCAGTGATTCTAACCTGCTTCTCATTATTTTTTCCTTATCATCTTTAACTCTGGTGGTTGATTCCTTTTTTGAGGATTTATTCTTTTTGAGCTCCTGCACATTCACATAAGAAATATCAGTGGTCATCCATGTTTTTTTATTATAGATATATTATCCAATTGAATTTGAGGGACGACCAAGGAAGATAATATCCAGTCTTATTTTCTCAAACATTCCCAACCTTTCACCTTCTATATTGATGATACAAGGGCTATGAAATACCCTAAAGTACTTAAATCTTGGGAAATTTTTTCAATACTTATTATATGGTTTAAAATAATTTTTGTTTTAACATAAAAATTTATTCTCGATTTGAATCATCATAATAAAAACATTCCTTTAGAAAAATGGAGAAGTATTTTTCATATGTAACATGATATGGGTCATTCCCACAAAACTCTTATTATTCCATTCACAAAACCCCATTTTGTTTTGAATTATATAGTTTAATGGATTCATGAAAAATAACCTTTTTCAATGTAATATTTTATGTTTCAACAAGTATATTCTGAACCATTATCAATCCTTTACATCTTTAAGGAGAAACCAAACTCATTTTTTACACTTCATTTAAAACTTCCAAACATATTCAAGGATCTTGACTTATGTATTATAAACATAATTCAAGTAACATGAGTGAATTCATCAATAAAGAAAATAAAAAACATATTTTTATTTTTTATAATAGCCCAAGACATTATGATATATTTCCATTAAAATAAATTTAATATCTTTAATAGCTTGTGGTACATGCAATCTCGAGTTTAAACAAACCAAGATATGAATAATATTATTTAAACATGGTCGTTATTACATAATTGTCAAATTTGAGGAAATGAATGAGACTAAATAAATTATGAAAATTATATGGTTTAAATAATTATAAAATAAATTTATTCTTTATCCATGAATTTTAAATAAAATAATAATCATTTGAAGGAAAAAAGAAATGTTTTTGGAAAACAATATTTTCCAAAGAGGTTGTTTTGCCGTGCTTTGTACACATAATTTTAAATTAATTTTTACCAATTTTAGAAGATTTTTTATTAAAAAAATTAAATTATTTTTTTAAATCATAATTTCAAAATTATCTTAGACTGAGTTTTTGATAATTTTCTGAAAAGATTATTTTTTGATGAATAGTAAAAATGCTGGTTTTTTTAAAATAACCTTTTTATTTAAAGAATTTTTAAATTTTAATTTTGTTCTAATTTTTTTTAATGTAAAATTAATTCAATTATATAATAATAAATCCAATTTATTTCTATGGAATAAATTTCATATTGTATTTTTATATGAATAGTTTTTAAACTTTTGAATGTTTTTCTTTGGAAAATAGCTTTTTTGTCATGTCTGTGGGTTTAAATTTAAATTAAATTCCACAAAAATATAAGAATTGAATTTGGAAAATTTTATTAAATATATAAAATCAGAATGATTAAATATATATAATAACTTAAACTTACTTTTTGGTCATAATTAATAGTAAAAATAGTAAATATTAATTATCATTGTTAAGGTGAAGATGGATTTATTGAGGCCTTAAACTAAAAATATATGTGTTAAAATGACCTAAAACTATAAAATTTTAGATTTTATGGATATATTTAGACCTTATATATCTTATGGTCTAATAATTTCAAAATTTGGAGCTTTTTTAGTATGAAAAATATATGTGTCAATTTTTATTTTCAAAAATCCCAATAGTTTCCTCTCACCAGCTTATATAAGGTTATTGAAACTCCTTTTATTTTCACACATACAAACCCATTTGGTTCGGATGATACCTAAATAATATCATTCTTAAAACCCTTCCCATATCATAGATTCATTTTTTATCCTAGATCCAATCTAGGATGATTTTATATGTAACACTAAATAGGTTTCCCGAAGAAGAGGTAAAGGTATTAACCATGTGTTTTCATTTTACTTCTTCTTGTAACTCCTTAAAATATTATCCATAAATTTTAAAATAATAACAAAAATATCCATTATATATTTTGATTTTATTATTTTAATTTCATAACCTATATATATATATCTACTTCCATCAAATGGGAAATGAAATGGTTTCTCTTATGTACGGTGAATTACCATCTCGCAAACTGTTTTAGTTCGTTTTCCATTCCCACTCCTAATGAATTGATATAATGATGGATTTAACATATATATATATATATTATGTTTATTAAATGAATATACTTATATGGGTATAATATCATATATAACTTCTTACCTTCCAACCCATTGGAAAATAATAACATTCCTCGTGTGTGTGCATGTGGACTACCGCCTCCACATAACGATGTGAAATGTTTTTCATTTTATTTTTACATGTGTGGTAAAAATAATATATTCAATGAATATATATTAAAAACATTAAATATTAGTGGTTCTTTAAATGAAAAATATTATTTACCATTCTTATGTATAATCAGTATGAAAAACTAAAACAACATTCATGTGTGTACACGGCTTACCGTCTCCATGAATGGTGAAACTCATTTTCCCATATCTAAATTTTATAGACTATTATAAACACTCATATAATGATTATATATGATATTTATATCATGGTAAAAATTATTTATATTAATTTACCATGATCAATGTAAAAGGACTAAAATTAATGGACCAAAACATACATGGAAAAAGAAACAATTATCACCTAAACTAAAGATTTTAACAAAGAATTAATGATAAAGGGGAATAAAATAGTATAAGTAAATCATATATGGTATCAAATATATTATTATTGTTATTCAATAGATTTATAATAATATTTATTTATTATATAGTGGATACGGATACGTATGATGGAAATCAGGCTTGAGGTAAGGGTTTCTCATATCAATTACTTTTGTGAGATGTATTCCATATTCGCCACTTATTTCTTTTGTGTGGGTTATATAATTCCCCATTGATATATTAAATAATTAATTCATGTAACTTCATGGTATATAATTTTTAATTTTATGTTATTTATTTCATGTGGCACATGTTTGAGAATTTTCCAATGTGGCAAAGGGTTATGTTACAATCTCATTATTTATCAGGATTATTTAGGATTGAGTTCCCAATGATGAAAAATTACAATCCATATTTCTTGAAATTCTTGAATTTTTTCCTAATAAGTTTATTTCTCGAGAATAAATATTTTCATTTCATTTTTCCTCTCTTTAATAAAAAAAGATACCAAAAGAACATATTTAAAGAAAATCAACTTCATTTCATACTTTGGTTGAAAACCCTTTTTCTTTAATATCCATGCTTTCTAAAAAAAGTTTTTCATGAATGTTTTAATTATGTAAAAATAATTTATTATATTCATTTTTACCCATTTTTTAATTTTTATAAAATGTTTTAAAATGATTCTTCTGCTTTTTTATGAATACTGTAAATGTTAACCTTTTTATAATATTGTAAAATGATTTTTTTTCATCATGTACGGAATTACATGTCATTATGACCAATAATTATTTAAATATTCCCTTACAAGTTTAAAATTATATTTCTAAAATAAAATTTTATTAATAATTGAAATATTTTTTTAAGTGATTTTTATAGATAAAGGGATATTTTCTTCAAGAATGTTTAATGGATTTTTTATAGTATTTATATTCATCAATTAAAAAACATATTTCAATTATACTCCATTGGGAATATATTGTAATGAAACAATATTTATTAATTTCCATATGGTTTATGAATCATTTAAATATGGATGTATTATTCATATACCATTTTCCACATTACTCTAGATGATTTATGATTATATTCATTTAGTGGGTAATGTATTAACATTTCACATTCTAGTTTCTCAATATGAATATTTTTTATTATGTTTCACCCCTTAATAGACGAATGAATTGGACTTAATAATTGATGGGTGGGGCCTACTACATCCCCTCAAAGTAATGCTAGGTCTCATGAGATAAAGAATATTGGGTTTTAGTCATGGCCTTAACCATTAATATTGATGTCTTGGAACAAGGCCTTGGAAATATTTCTAATTTCTTGGAAAGGGCCTCAATGATAAGTTTCAGATTTCTCAAATTTTTCATTTCTTTATTATGAATTAAATTATTGATATCCATGTGTTTATTTTATTTATTATGATATCCATGGATGAGTTTGTAGCTTATTAGACTATTTATATGGAATTATATTATTTTCATTTATTCCTTTCATAGTATTCAGGTTTTATTAGGTTATGTTATATTCTTATGCTTACTGATAATCTATGCTCACCCATTTCTTATGTTTCTTTTCACTAATATTCCAGTAAATTTTTTATGATGGATATGTGGAGACATGCTAGATGGAATAAGGATAACCCCAAAGAAAATGCTCCATTATATTTTATGTTTTCAAATGTATGTTAAATTCAAGTATGTATTTAGTTTAGCATGACTACAAATATATTTAATCATTTGGGATGTAATCAGTTGTATGTACTAATAATATAATAAAGTAACCATTGATTATGATATACTGGGGTGGAGGTTGTTAAAATTAGTATCAGAAAAATTTTAGTAGAAACCATGAAAACTGGATTTATTAAAACAATGATTAGAGGATATAACCCTATGATAGAATTATAGGATAAAAATATAAGAACATACAAAAGTTTTGGTGAGAAATAGATTATATATTTTTCCTAGATATACATTTCTCTTTGGATACTACAAGTGGATGTGGTTTTGGAATATATGTACCTAGGGTAATAAATCTGAAAAAGACTTATTGTACTTGGCTTGAGAGTTACCTAGTAAATAAAAATGTGCCTTACTGTGAACCTAGATTGACACTACAGGGAGATATTATTTTATTAACTCGCATTTTCTTTAGAAACTATTATGAAGAATTTTAAAATATTTTTATTTGAAAACATTCTCTGTGAATCCATGTTTGTGATTATGATATTCTCCATGGATAAATTTTTTTAGGTTATATTAAGTGTTTCAAAAGTTTTTTGATTATACATTATGTTTTATAATTTTAAGACATAATTTTGTATATTCTATTATTTAGTAATGGCACCAAGTGGAAAGAATGGGAACTATATCAGTACATGTGATCCATGTAGGGATTTCCCCCTAGTCAAGATAACAATGTTTGTACGGGAGCTACAACTAGAACTAATCAAATTATAACCATATAAGGGAGTTTGGATCGGGTTTTAATCATTACCCTTTCTCATATGAGTAACCTACTAATATATCATGTGATGTAATAATGTTTAACCAGTTAATGAGTTACTGACCACCGTCATTCAATCGAACAAAAAATTCAATTGGAGCTAAGAATTTTATAAATTTATTAAATAATATATTTCATATTATAGGAAGTAATGAAAGGGGTAATGTTTTCATGTTTTTTTATCATATATCATGGAATTCAAATCAATGGTGGTCATTGATTAAAAACACTAGGGATTATGCAAAACAATTTAACATAGAGTGGAAGTATTTAAAGAAACTATTTGAGATATATTTTCCTTATGAGCAATGATATGATATGTAGAGGCAATTACCAAGTCTAAATCAAATGGAAAATGAAATTTTTCTCTAAGAATGAATACCACTTTATAAGGATATCAAGGCATGCCACAGACTATGTATATAATTCAAGAGAAATATTGACTATTTATTTGATGGTATTAAGAAAATACTTTGAAGAGAATTAGTCTATCAAACATTAAAATCATATGAGAATATAGTATCATATAATTCAAGGATATAGAAATAATTATCTATGTATTACAACTTCAAACGAATGCAAGAAAAAAATATAAAGGAATATAAAAATGGATTAGGGGAAGATGATAAAAGGGAATTTTCAAACATGTGATAATTAGTGAAGAAACCACTATGGTACATGCTTAAAAGGAAACAGATTTTTCTTCATGTAACAACATGAGATTTTATTAGAATTATTCTTTTTTATTTCATTGATGTCATTTTTTTATGCTACACCAAAATTATCTTGTGCTATACGCAACACTATATTAGCTTGAAGCACACACAACAATATTCTTGGCTCGTGTTACACACAATTTCAAGTTCCTTTTGTAGAAATTATTCTACGCAACATTATGTATAAATTTTTTTTAACATATAAATGAAATAAGTTTTTATTATTTTATACGCAACAACAAAGGGAGATTTCACAACACGCAACCTTGACTTGGCTTTCATTACATACAATCGAGACCTTCCTCGATAGCATGTGTAGTACGCAATGTCGGGTTTCAGTAAACAATGATATATTGTTACAATATTTTTATGAACTATCCATTATGAATAGTAGTATCTATTTTTTGACTTTGATGACATTATAATTCGTCTTACAAATTTTATATAACATGGTATGAGAACAAAATAATTGTTTTGGGTAAAATAAGTATTTTTCAAAAAATGCAGCTTTGCCACTTTTGGTGGCGCACCGACAATAAATTTAGTTTTTGAAAAGTTTATAAGTTCAATTTGAAAAAATATAATTCTTCCTTGTAATAAGGATATAAAAATTTACTTTGGATAAATTTTTCATATTATTCTGATAACTTTCATATTTTAATGAATAGTAAAAACATGCTATATTTTAATTAAAAACAACTTTTTTCATCGCAATACATTATATGGTTAAATTATAATATTGAATGGTTTTAAAGTATAAATAGAATATAGTTTTACCATTTAATATAATTTATGTCATTGCCATTAATTTTACATTTAATTCATAGGTAAAAAAATTTCAATCATTGGCAATGTTTTAACTTTTAAGACCTGCTTTCTTGACAACGAGATTAATTTTAAATTAATTACTGAAACTTCTGTGTTTTTAATTTTGAAAAATGGATTCCATATTTTAATTCATTGGGTCCAAATTATGTTAATATATTACTTTTATTTTTTTGATATTATGAATAGTAACTACGGTAATTTGATTTACTATAGTTAAACGTAAATCAGGTAATTAAGGGTAGAAATAAGATTATAAAATTACCCTAACACCTGTGAAAATTCTATTGGATGACTAAAAGTTGACCCATATCACCTAAGGGTCGGAATAGATTAATTTTATGGACTTATGACCATGATAGGAATTTAATTATTATTAAAACCAAAGAAAGTGACAACATGCCACTCTCTTAAATCTTATAAGTATAATAATTTTAATTTAGTGATAAACTTCACGCAACATCAAACATGAATAGTCTCCAGAACGATAATAAATTTATATAAATCATGTAAATTTATTTAAAATAATTAGGGATTAAATAACTATCATTAAAGGTGACACAATAGTGATGTTGAAATTATTTTATTGATTGAAATATCAAATAAATCGTTTTACAAATATTAAAATAAATATTATATAAACTATTTAATGTTCTCCACTATTATTTTAGTTAAATATGACATGTTATGAATCTATTAAATCTTTTATTTCGAACATATATTCTGTGTGGATTTTATTTATATTCAAATAAATGAATAGTGTCAAAATTGACTCTATTGTTGTTTTATAAAAATAACATAATATAAAATTGTTTAAAAATCACAAAAATATTTAACAATTATAAATTAAAATTTAAACGGTCTAAAATGTCATAAATAATCCAATTATGGACAATTTACAACACATAAGTAATTATTTATAACAATCTAAAATTTAGAATCTTGTAACCCCAAATAAAATTAAATAGATTAAATAAGGATAAATCAAGTTGATATAGTATAAAATAAATTAACAACATGTATAAATTTTATTGGTTGATTATATTAAAACCCTATCTCATCTAGTTTCTTATTTTAGTCATTTTTGAAGTTTTTATGGGTGGTTTGAATTTATTATAAATTAATATTTTTGAGGTTTCCAAAGGTTCCCCTCTCCTCCCTTATAAAAGGGCACCTCCTCCCTCTCCTATTCACAACTCTTTGACCCTTCACGCTCGGCCTACCCCTACCCATTTCTCTTCTAAACTTCCCTAGAAACATTCTGGATGTTTTTTTCATCTCAAAAGAAGAACTCGAGTCCCTTTATAGGAAGCTTAAATGAGGTGCGTCGAAGAAGAGGTAATCTCTTCTACAGATTCATTCAAGTTTTCTTCTTCTTCAACTTCCTCTTCATTAGTTGTTTCATTGTAAATTAATACAATCAGTATCACTAATATACTGATATGATATTATAAATATGAAACAAATTCATTTCACCTTCTTATCGATCCTACGGAAAATTAAATCATCGTGCTTGCGTACGTACGGAATACCGTCTCCACGTCGTTGTGTAATTAGTTTTTCCACCACCACCTTACTTGGATGGGTATAATGGTGTAAAGAATAACTATATATGGTTATTATAAAATCATAATTATTCTGAGATATTATATCATTCACTCCAATTATATTCAATAATTATGGGAACAATATCATCGCTTGTGCGTACGTACAGACTACTGTCGCCACGAACGTGATGAGATTCATTTTCCATGATTAACCACTAAAGTATGAATATAAAGTATATATATAATAAATAATCATGAAAGATATTACATAATAATGATACTGTATTTATGTACACATATGTTTCATTTACTTAATTCCATTCAATTATATAAGGAAACGAAAACAACGTTCATGCGTACATACGGCCTACCGTCTCCATGAACGGTGTATTTCATTCCATTTATCGATATATCGCATATATTTATGTACTGTATATATATTATATATAAATCATTTTTCACATTCTAAAAATTAATTGAATTAGGATAGGAGTAATAATATCAAGAACAACAAATAGAAATACGTACGATAAATGAAACAATTTTACCCAAAACGCTGCTTTTACATGGAATTTAAAAAAGAAACAGGTAATATAAAGTCATAAGTGAACCATATATGATATCATAATAATGAATATGATTCCTTAATAATTCAATGACATTATTTAAATCATTATACAGGAGTTTCTAATACATATGAAGCATATCGAACATAAGGTAATGGATAACTTTTCCAATCTCATTTTTATCTGAGATTGTTTATTCGTAAGTATTTACTGGAGTTATTTTTTTCATCAATGTCCATAAAAAATGATTTTCATAAAGTGTTTAATATTCTTCCATATATGTTTAATGTCATTTTTATCCCTCTTTTACTTGTACTTTGTGTTATAGAAGGAATCGTTATTTTGTTTACCATATGTGGTACTTTTTTTACTTTTCCGACAAAAGTACGAGGAGAATGTTTTTTTAACTTATACGGTCTGAACGGATTTTTTTTACAGTTTTATAGCGCCTTATTTTCATTAATATATCTCTACATGATTTCATGGCTATTTTCAACAAATTCATTTTCTTTTAAAATTTCATGGCATTTTGTGAAAAGAAAATGATTTTGAAGAAGAAAGGATATTTTCCTCAATAATTCATTTCATGTGTTTTATCAGAACTATTTTACATCTAAGATGACATTATTTCGTATGTTTATGTTTCAAGTATAATGTATCTATTATTTACATGGTTTTATTTTTCTTATGATGAAATTTTATCCATCAATTTCTTTTATATGGATTATGTAATGATGGGATGGTGTTTATGAAACCCATTTTATTCTTTGGGTTATAATGAATGATTTTTGATTGTTTTGTGTCACATGTAAGAATGATTTCAATATGAGATGGGTGAGACCTATATCTCCCTCCAATGCATTGGGTAAATATTTATATCTCATTATATATACATGTCTGGAATGGTATGTTAATCTGGTTTAGTGATATAGGACTGGAACGAGGAGTGAACTCGATTCAGTAAGGGACTTTGTCCACTAAGATGGTCTTGGAAGAAATGCCTTGGCTACTATAGAAATCATACAACTGATTAATGGTTTTCCACAATTACATGCTTTATTACCAGGCTATTTTATTATGATTGATGTTCTATTATTATCTTTGCCTTACGTGCTTCCATGTTTTATTTCATTGCTCATGATTTTGATGTTTAAACATTATGTTCATGTTTTTAAGTTCAAATGAATATGTTTTGTTTTATTTTCTCCATGCATACCCTTACTGAGCATTTGATCTCACCCTTTATTTGTTTTCTTTTCCCCAGGATATAAATAAAAGTTTTAGGTAAGAAAAAAAGGGGAAGATCTTTATGGGAGATGTTGAAGATCATTCTCCATGATTAGAAGATTATGTTCCAAGTTTCCAAAGACACTAAACTATTAAGGTCCTTGAGTGTTGGTTTTTGTTATGTATTATGTTTTCCTCAAAAGTAATGTAATTTCCATGTACGTCAAGTTTGAGGTCTCTACAGTTGGAATCAGATGAAAGGTTTAGTTAACCTTTGGAAACTAGTATGAGAAAACTTTTGTGAGATATCTAGAGATATTTCTATGGTACGTATAGGGATGTTCCTAAGGTTATGTATAAGTACAGGTTACAGTCCTAGAATTATGATAACGATCATGAATAACCTATGATTAAATCTATGATGTTAGAGATTGAAATTACCCCCCTTGATTATGTTGTTTTCCTAGTATGATTTTTGCTTCTCACACTATTCTTTTTCGGTTTTAGAAAATTTATGGAAACAGGAAGATTCACGATAATGGAGGATATAATGGACAATTGAATGATATTCTTCATGAGAAACCAAATGAAGTGGGATTTGGATTCCCAAACAATGTTATTATGACTAATCAACAATCTCATAATATGATCAATAATCTCATCTATGGTAAGTTTCCTTACTCATCTAATAAGAGAAATATAGAGTTTCATGATGATCATAGATGAAAGAAATTTCAATGTCCATCATGTAAATCGTGTGGTAAGAGGCATCAGGGAGAATGTTTCAAAGGAACTGGAAGATGCTTTGGGAGAGGAAAAGAAGGACACAAAGCCAGTAATTGTAAAGGAAATGGCTCATCTAACACCATGGACAAGGATAATGGTTTTTTCAAGACATCAACAATGGTTAAATGTTTTAAATGTGTAATGTAAGAGCATTATGCAAACCAATTCTCTAAGGGAAAATTTCATGAAGAGAATCAGCATGGTCGTATAGGCAGTATTTATGTTGATGATGATGAAGAGACTACAAATGATATATGAGATGAAAGAAATGATGAAGCTCAGTCAGTGATTTAAGAAGGTAGTTGAATGATTGTATGTTTATCAAGAATAATGTATGGTACTATGGAATAAAGAAAAATCTAAGGATTGTTACATTGTTGTCTTTCCTTGAGTTTTTGAAATTATATGATGAATGGTACCGGTAACCATGAAAGGTTATTCAAATATTGTTAGAAGGTAGATGATATGTTCATAATTAATGGATAATTAAATAATGAGATGTTTGATAGTATTAATGAGCTCATGACTGGTATAAGGACAATGTGATATCATTGTTTCAGTATACAGATTTTTGGGATTTTGGTATGTGGAAAGAGTTAACTTTTAACAACATTCATGTTTTCACTAAGGTTCAATGGGTATTCATTTTTCAAGAGAATACATGATTAAGGAATTAACATGTTTGGAATGTGACCAACAAGATATATATATCTTATGATATACGGGAGATAAATGATTGTATTCAATGCTTGGTAGATGACCCTACTAGTAATCATTTTATTTATTCTATGAGATTGGACATAAGTATTTTGGATAAACCTAAAGATTGGAATAGATCAAGTTCGACATCAGATAGTATTGGTTAAGGCTAGAATTTTTTGTTATGTTATAATAGTATTGTTTTTAAAAAAAAGTACAACCCATAGGATGAGCGACAACCCGTCACGTCGGACAAGGTTGCGGAAATCGAACCCACAACCAAAGAGCGATATGTCTTTATCAGCTACCACTGGCCTATAAGAAGTCCCTGGTTAGTAGAAACTAGTTTTATTTTATTAAGCAGTATGATAGATGAAGTGTAAGTCAATTTTAGAACCATATCCGATTAATCTCACCATAGATGGACTTATGTATATAACATTTTCTAACTTCTGTTTGAGACAGAGGGAATGACCTATTATTCTATCGCATGATCTGATAAAACTTTGAAAAAGACAAATTCATCTTCATTTATTTAAGAGATGAAGTGGAAATTGTTTGAGGCACGAGAAACATTTAGATTGTACCAAAATCAAGTAAATATTAATTTTAATTCAAAAATTATTCAACATTTGGGAAATGATCTTGAAAACCAAAAATGTTGTCCTAGTGATTTAATATCTTATGAATCAGATGGTACCTTAGATCATCACAAATTTATGGCATTGTGACTGTTGGATTTTTTTCATAGCCCTGTTCTCGACCACTCTCCATCATTGATGTCTTGTGTTGTAATCTACACCAAAATTATCTTGTTCCATACGCAACACCGTATAAGATTACAGTATACACAACACTATTCTTGGCTTGTGTTACACACAATTTCAAGTTCGTTTTGTAGAAATTATTCTGCGCAACAATATGTATAGATTTTGTTTAATGTATAAATGAAATAAGTTTTGAATATGTTATACGCAACAATAAAGGGAGCTTGTACTACATGCAACCTTTACTTGTCTTGCATTACACGCAATCGTGACCTTCCTCGATAGCATGTGTAGTACGCAATACCGGGTTTCACTAAACAATGATATATTGTTATAATATTATTATGAACTAGCTAATATGAATAGTAGTATCTACATTTTGAATTTTATGACATTATAACTCATCTGAAACATTTTATATAACATGGTATGAGATAAAAATAAATTTTGTTTGTAAAATAAGTATTTTTCAAAAAATGCAAGTTTTCCACCTTTTGATGGCGCACCCACATTAAATTTAGTTTTTGACATGTTCATAAGTTCAATTTGACAAAATAAAATTCTTCTTTGTAATTAGGATATAAAAATTTACTTTGGATAAAATTTTCATATTATTCTGATAACTTTCATATTTTAATGAATAGTAAAAACATGCTATATTTTAATTAAAAATGACTTTTTTCATCGCAATAATTTATATGGTTAAATTATAATATTGAATGGTTTTAAAGCATAAATAGAATATATTTTTACCATTTAATATAATTTATGTCATTACCATTAATTTTACATTGAATTCATAGCTGAAAACATTTCAAACTTTGGCAATGTTTCAACTTTTAAAACCCATTTTTTTAACAAAAAGATTAATTTTAAATTAATTACTGCAACTTCAGGGTTTTTAATTTTGAGAACTATATTACATATTTGAATTAAGGGGTTCCAAATTATGTTAATAGGTTACTTTTATTTTTTTGATTTTATGACTAGTAACTACGGTAATTTTTATTTACTCTAGTTAAAGGTAAATCAGGTAATTAAGGGTAAAATTAAGAATATAAAATTACCCTAACACCTACCAAAATTCTATTGTATGACTAAAAGTCAACACATATCACCTAAGTGTTGTAATATATTCATTTAATGGGATTGTGACAATGAAAATAATTTAATTATTATTAAAACCAAAGAAAGTGACCACATGCCACTCTCTTAAATCGTATAAGTATAATAATTTTAATTTAGTGATAAACTTCATGAAACATCAAACATGACTAGTATCCAAAAATATAATAAAATTATCTACATTATTTGAATTTGTTTATAAATTTTAAGGATTAAATAATTATCATTAATGGTGACACAATAGTGATATTGAAATTATTTTATTGATTGAAATATCAAATAAATGTTCTTAAAAATATTAAAACAAATATTATATGAACTATTTAATGTGCTCCACTAATTTTATAGATAAATATGACATGTTATGAATCTTTTAAAGCTTTTAGTTTGAACATATATTCTGTTTGGATTTTATTTAAATTCAAATAAATGAATAGTGTCAAAATTGACACTATTGTTATTTTATAAGAATAACATAATATAAAATTGTTTAATACTCAAATTTTTTTTAACAATTATAAATTAAAATTTATATGGTCTAAAATGTAATATGTAATAAAATTATAGAAAATTCACAACACATAAGTAGTTATTTATAACAATTTAAAACTTATAATCTTATAACCACAAATAAAATTAAATAGATTAAATAACGATAAATCAAGATGATGATGTTTAAAATAAATTACCAACGTGTATAAATTTTATTGGCTGATGATATTACAACCCTATATCATATTATTTCGTATTTGAGTCATTTTGGAAGTTTTTATGTGGGGTTTGAATTTGTTATAAATTAATATTTTTTAGGTTTCCAAAGGTACCCCTCTCCTCCCTTATAAAAGGGAACCTCCTCCCTCTCCTCTTTACAACACTTTGAGCCTTTAATCTTGTCCAAAACCTACCCATTTATCTTATAAACTTCTCTAGAAACATTCTGGAGGTTTTGGTCTTCTCAAAAGACCAACTCTAGTCCCTCAATAGGATGTTTAAAGGTGGTTCATCGAAGAAGAGGTAATCTCTTCTACCGATTCGTTCATGTTTTGTTCTTCTTCAACATCCTATTCTTTAGTTCTTTCATTGTGAAGTAATAAAATAAGTATCACTAATATAGTTATAGGATATTATAAATATTAAACAACCCCATTTCACCTTCTATCCATCCTACGGAAAACAAAATCACTGAGCGTGCATACGAACGGAATATTGTCTCCACGCCGTGGGGTAATTAGTTTTTTCACCACCACCTTACTTGGATGGGTATAATGGTGTAAAGAATAACTATATATGGTTATTATTACATCATACTAATTCTGATATATTATATCATTCTCTAAAATTATATTCAATAATAATGCGAATGATATCATCGCTCATGCGTACGTAAGGACTACCGTCTCCATGAACGCGATGAGATTCATTTTCCATGATTAACCATTAAAGTAGGATTATAAAGTATATATATAATAAATAATCATTAAATATATTACACAATAATGATACTGTATTTATGTACACATATGTTTCGTTTACTTAATTCCATTCAATTAAATAAGGAAACAAAAACAGTGTTCATGCGTACGTACGACCTACCGTCTCCATGAACGTTGTATTTCATTCCATTTATCGATCTATCACATATATTTATAGACTGTATATATATTATATTATATATCATTTTTTATAATCTTTAAATTAAGTAAATCAGGATTTTAGTAAAAATATCAAGAACAACAAATCGAAACACGTACTATAAATTAAACGATTTTACCCAAAATGATGATTTAACATGGAATTTAAAAAAAACGGGTAATATAAAGTCATAAGTGAACCATATATGATATCATAAAAATGAATATAATTCTGTAATAATTCAATGACATTATTTAACTCATTATACAGGAGGTTTGATACATGAAAAGCATATCAGACATAAGGTAAGGGATAACCTTTCCAATCTCATTTTTATCCGAGATTATTTATTCGTAAGTATTTACTAGGGTTATATTTTTCATCCATGTCCATAAAAAAAGTTTTTCATAAAGTGTTTACTATTATTACATGTATTTTTAAAGTCATTTTTTCCCCTCTTTGACTTTTACTTTGTGTTATGGAAGGAATGTTTATTTTGTTTACCATATGTGGTACTTTTTTGACTTTTCTGAGAAAAGTATGAGGAGAATGTTTTTTTAACATATACAGAATGAACAGATTTTTTAACGGTTTTATAATGCCTTATTTTCATGAAGATATCCCTACAATATTTCCTGGCCATTTTCAACAAAATCCTTTTCTTTTTAAATTTCATGGCATTTTGTGAAAATAAAATGATTTTGAAGAAGAAAGGATATCTTCCTCAATAATTCATTTCAAGTGTTTTATCAAAACTATTTTCCATCTAAGATGACATTATTTCATATGTTTATGGTTCAAGTATAATGTATCTATTATTTACATGGTTTGATTTTTCATATGATGAAATGATATCCATCTATTTCTTTTATATGGATTATTTTATGATGGGATGATGTTTATGAAACACATTTTATTCTTTGGGTTATGATGAATGATTTATGATTGTTTTGTGTCACACATAAGAATGATTTCAATATGAGATGGGTGGGACCTATATCTCCCTACAATGCATTGGGTAAAGATTCATATCTCATGAGATATACATGGCTGGAACGTTAAGTTAATCCGGTTCTATGATATAGGACTGGAACGAGAAGTGAACTCGATTCCGAAAGGGAATTTATCCAGTAATATGGTCATGGTAGCAATGCATTGGCTAATATGGAAATCATATCAAGTGATTAATGGTTTTCCACAATTACATTCTTTATTCCCATGTTATTTTATCATGATTAATGTTCCATTATGATCTATTCCTTACGTATTGACATGTTTTATTTCATTGCTCAAGATTTTGATGTTTAAACATTATGTTCATGTTTTTAAGTTCAAATGTATATGTTTTGTTTTATTTTCTCCACGCTTACCCTTACTGAGCATTTGAGATCACCCTTTATATGTTTTCTTTTCCCCAAGATATAAAGAAAGGTTTTAGGAAAGAAAAAAAAAGGGGAATATCTTTATGGGAGATGTTGAAGATCATTCACCATGATTAGAATATTATGTTATGAGTTTCCAAAGACACTAAACTATTACGGTACTTGAGTGTTGGTTTTTGTTATGTATTATGTTTTCCGCAAAAGTAATGTAATATCCATGTACATCAAGTTTGAGGTCTCTAAACTTATAGTGTGAAGAAAAATCCCATCTTTCTCATGAAGAAAAATATAATCCAAGACTAGATTACACTAATGAACATAATTGAGGCACACATTTTAATTAGATTTTTAGGATAATATTAGAAATTTGTTCAAAAACATTCCTAATTGGATAACCCGTTAACCAAGATTACACATAAAGGGCTTATGTTTGTATAATAAAATAAAGGGTAAATATTTTTTTAATAATTGAAGAGAATATTAGTGAATGCTTTGATTTTTAATCTACCATTGGTAGATGAAGGGTTTATAATAAATCATTATGTACTGATAATGGTACATGGTTTCTTTCCTTATATAAATTGATAAAATCATTTCATATGACTCAATGAAGATAAATATTCATGAAAAAAACTATTCATCCCATAATCCAGAGTTGGAAGCCATAATATTTTTTTTGAAGATATGGAAACATTATCTCTATGGGTAAAATTGTAAGTTATATACAGATCATAAGAGTTTTATGTAAAATATTTTCATTGAAAATTCTCAACTTCAGGAAAATGTGATGGATTATGATACTCAAAGACTATTATTACTCAATACACTACTACAAAGGAAAGGTAAAATAATATAGTTGAAGCATAGAGCTAGAAAGATCATGAATTCCTAGCCAAAAGTAATATTGACAAGTATCCTATGTTCATGGATTTAGTAAACATGGATATGGGAATAAATAAGGAAGGGGAGACATCACTTCTTTTTGAAATGATTATTAAACTATCTCTGTTGGCAGAGATAAAATATTCTCAACTTGATGATGATAATTTCCAAAATAAAATTGATGTTGTTAATAATGGTAAATTGATAGAATTCATTTGAAAATATGGCATTTTGAAGTTTGTAAACAAACTATGTGTTATATATATTACAAAGATTAAAAATGAATTTTTGGATGACTCTCATTGCTTGCATCTCGCATACACCTTGGTAGATCCATGATGTATATAGATTTTAAGGAATAATTTTGGTGAGATAATTTGAAGTGGAAAATTTATGATAATTTTCCAAGATGTTTAGTCTACCAACAAGTGAAGTTTGAGAGATAACATAATAGAGGATTCTTAAAACCCCTATATATTCCTATATATAAATGAGATTACATTTATATTGATGTTTTCAATATATAACAAAATAATCCTAGTAATAATGATGCAACATGGGTTATTTTTTATCACCAAACCAAATAAGAAAATTTCATAACTATAAGAGAAAATTTAGCACATGAGGGCCTTGCATGAAGATATATTAATTTATATTAAGACATTATGGTGCACCTATTTTAATTGTGTCTAACTATGATCCAAGATTTATATCATATTATATAAATTTCTTCACAAGTATCTTGATACATAGATTCATTTAAGCACCTATTATCACCCCCAAATCGACGGACAATTTGAAAGGACAATTATAACATTATAATACATGTTGAGGTCACTCTCTCATAATGTTCAAGGAATTTGGGATAATTATTTACCTTTGGTATAGGTCACCTAGAATAATAGATTCCATTTATTTATTAAAGTGGAATAAAATGAAGAATTATAAGGAAATAGAAGTCATAATTCAAATTGTTGGGATGAATTTTGGTTAAAGGAAGCATGTTGGGCCAGAAATTCTATAGGAGATAATGAAAAAGGTAAATACTATTCAAACCCATATGAAAGAATATTAAAGAAGGAAAAAGATATATGTTAATAACTGAAGGATATATTTTTAATTGCAAGATGGATATCATGTTATCTTGAATGTATCTCCATAGAATGGTGTTATAATGTTTCAAAATAATTTAATATTGAGAACAACATACATCATATCTTTTGAAATTCTAGAGATTTTTGGATCTATGGATTACTAATCAGTGTTTCCACCAAGACTATCTAAAGTACACGATGTGTTCTATGTATCTTTATTTAGGATGTACATTCCAGATCCAATTCTTGTTATCACCTCTAATGAAATGGAATTGAAACATGATATTTCTTCCATTTAAGTACCTATCTAGATTATGGGAAATAGGGAATATGTTTTTAATGATCATATGATTCATTTGGTAAATTTATGTTAGAGAAACCATAAGATAAAAGAGGCGATGCAGGAACTTGAAGACATTATATAGAAGAACTACACAAATATCATCATGAGGTAACATTCTAGAAATTTTTAGGATGAATGTTTTATAGGATGGAAGAATGTAACACCTATATACTTTATGAAATATTTATTTATTAATAAATTTAATCTCATTGATATATTGGGGTATATGCAACCCCAAGTTTAAACAAATCATGATATGAATAATATTATTTATACGTGGTGATTATAACATAGTTGTTAAATTGGTGTGCAAAAATAGGAATAACTAAATTATGAAAATTATATGGTTTACACATGTATAAAATAAATCCAATTGTTATATATGATTTATAAACAAAAAATAATCATTTTTAAAAAATAAATATTTTCAAAAAACCATTATTTTTTTCAAAGGAAGTTTTATTGTGCTTTGCGCCCACAATTTAAAATTATTTTTACCACTATTTGAAATTTTATTTCAAAATTTTAACATAATTTTTCAAATCAGCAGGCTCAAATATTATTAGAGTGATTTTTTTATAACATTTTGAAAAGATTTATTTTTTGATGAATAGTGAAAAATACATATTTTCATTGAAAACTTTTTTCATTTAAAGAGTTTAAAAAGTTACATTTTGTTTTGATATTTTTTAAAAGTAAAATTATTTCAATTATATTGTAATTAATAAAATTTCAGTTATTTTAATCAATTTAATATTTATTTTTTTTATATATTTTTTTAAACATTTCAATGTTTTTCTTTGAAAAATTGCTTTTTATCATGTTTGTATGTTTAATTTTCAATTACTTCACTTATATGAATTCAATTTGAAAAAATTGATTCCATATTTTTAATTAGAATAATTAATTTTATATAATAATGTGAACTTAATTTTTTTTATCATTAATAGTAAAAATTGTAAAAATTAATTACCGCAATTATGGTAAAAACGGGTTTGCTGGGGATTTAACGTAGAATATATGAGTCAAAATGAAATTAAAGAATTTAAAATTTCTATTTTATGGAAATATTTCAACTTTATCTCATCCATGGTTTTATAATAACCCGTTTTGGACCAACGTAGTCTGTTAAAAACATGGCTATCACTTTTTAAAAAAACTCTAGTGTGTCCTCTCCCCCATTTATAAAAGGCCATCTCATCTATTATCCTATTAAAACCTAAAAAATCCATTTGGATCACCCAATACATGAAAAAATATATCACATACATCCATACCCATGTCCTATAGACTATATTTTGATCATAAAACCTCTCTATAAAGGCTTTAAGTGTAAACCTAAAGAGGCCATCTGAAGAAGAGTTAAAGTTCTTACCCATGCATTTTCATTTTACATCTTATTCTAACTCCAAAAAATATTACTTCACTATGCTAAAATATATAATGATATTTTATTATGTTATTTTTATAAACAATATCTATCTTCACTTATATCAAATGGAAAATAAAACTGTGGATCTTATATTTGGCAGACTACCGCCTCGCAAATCGTTGTAATTCTTTTTCCATCACCATATATCATGTCTATATGTAATGATGGATTTAAAGTATTTATATTATATATATGGAACTAATGTTTTTATTTGAATATAATATCATATATACCATGTTACATTCGAATCAGTTGAAAAATAACAATGTCCCTCATCTGTACATGTACACTACATCCTCCATATAGAGATGTGAAATGTTTTCTCTTTTATTTTTACATGGATAGTAATATGGATATATTTAATGAATATAAATTTTATATTTTATAAAATAATGGTTCATTTTAGGTGAAATATTATTTACCTTTCTTTCGTTCTATCAGTTAAAAAATGGAAACAACGTTCATGCCAAACTACAGCCTACCGTCTCTATGAATGATGTAACTCGTTTTCTCATATTTAACTTTTATAGATTTTTTAAATACTTTTATAATTATTATATATGATATTTATATCATTTTTAACATTATTTTTGAATATGTCCCATTATAAAAGTAAACGTTTTAAAATTACCAAATCAAAACATACATGGAAAACAAAGAAATTATCACCCAAAACAATGATTTTAGACCCAAGGTAAAGGTTTCTTGTCTCGATTTTACTTCCATAAGATGTATAACATATTCAAAATAGAGTAATTTTTTTGTGTATAAACATACAATTTTGTGTTATATCATTAATTACTTTATCATCATGGTAGATAAATCTTCGTTTGAAGTCATTTAATTCCTAGGGAATATGATTGAGAAGTTTCTAATGTGGTAAAAAATTATGTTACAATATCATTGTTTATGAGGATTATTTATGATATATTTTCAAATGATAAAATATTATGATATATATTTCTATAAACTAATTAATTTTATTCTCTTATTGTTATTTCTAAGGAATACATGTTTTTTTATAATTTTTCCTCTCTCTAAGAACAAAAGATAGAAAATGAATGTTTTAAATTAAACTTTCTTTATTTCACTCATTGTTCAAAATGATTTGTCTTTAATATCCATGTTCTCAAAAAAAATCAATAATGTTTTAAAAATATCCAAATGATTTATTAAATACATTTTTACCATTGATTTACTTTTTACACAATGGATTGAAACGAATCTTCTTGTTGTTTTCCAAATAAGACAATTTTTAACCTTTTTACGACAATATAAAAGGAAATTATTTTTTATGTGTATGTAATTACTTGACATCATTTACACACATTATTGGATTGTTCCTTTAAAAATTTACACATATATTTTCAAAAAAATCATTTTTGATAATTTGTTTTTATTTTTATTTTTTTGAAAGTGATTTTCGAAGAGAAAAAGATAGTTTTATCATGAATGTTTTAAATAATTTTTTTAAGTATTTATATTCATCAATAACAACCACCATTATTTCACTTATGTTAAATTTGGAATATTTTGTAATTATACCATCATAATTATTTATCGGGATGGTTCACATTCAATTTGACTGCCAAGGTATTATTTTGATTTAATTCTTCATATTATTTTAGATGGTTTATGATTGTATTGATTATTTGGGGAAAGTATTAAAATTTCATAAGATAGTTTTTCAATATGTATGTTTATGTTGATTATGTTTCACCCCTTTTATATTATGAATTCATTATACTTATTAAGTGATGGGTGGGGACTATTATAGCCCCATGACACATTTTAAGGACTCATGAGACCACTAAAATTGGGTTTTGGGTGAGGCCTTACCCATTTATACAGATTTCATGGTGCAAGGACTAGATGATATTTTAGATTTCTTGAAACAATTCCTCAACTATATCATTCAAACGTATAAAATTATGAATTCTGTCATTATGATTTCAATTATTGATGTCCATGTGATTATTCTATTTATTATGATATTTAAGGATGAGTTTCTAGATCATGATATTATTTATATAAAATTATTTTAATATTATTTATTCCTTCCATATTATTCATAAATAATTATCTTTCATTGTATGATTACCCTTACTGAGAATCTAATCTCACACTTTATTTTGTTTATTTTCTCAAGGGTGTGAGTAAGTATTTTATGATTAATATACAGGGAAATAGAAGTAGAAGTAACTTTTATGTCAAATAAAATTATTTTTGTATTTAATTTTTTAAAATATATGTGAAATTCATGTATGTATCTAGTTTACCAAGATTAATAAACTATTCTACCCTTTAGGAAGATATCATATGTATGTATTTTCAATATAATAAAGTAATCATTGGCTCTGGGCTACTGGGGTTGTGGGTTTTGCAATTTTTCAATTTCTTTCACATTGGCCCAAAAATATTTGAATTAATGAACTCTAATTTGTGAGATATTTGTATTTTCTCCCTCTTATGTAATGAATTAAATATCTTCCCTTTTGTAATATATATCACATTCAAACCCTTTATCTGTTCCAAATTGGCACATTGTGAACATTATTTTCGTAGTTTAACTTTTTCATATTATTATAACCAATTTTTTGAAGCCTTTTATGATAAAATTAGTTTTCTTATTTCACGCTCATGTTTTATAAATTTTAAACTTCACAAACCTAGAAAAAGTTTCCTCATATGTTTTCCTCTTATCAAAACACATCTATCTTTTGATATCTTTGAAAAACATGTGTTCTTATAAAACATCAATTTATTTTCTTCACCACATAGTTGAGACACACTTAGTTAATTTTGTTACAACTCATCAACAAATAATGTTTATTCAACTCCAATTACTCTTCCTCAAAGATTATTTAACTAAATCCTCTAATTTTAACTGACCCATTATTTAAAAAGGTCGTTGATCCTTCCTTTAACATCATAAAACCCTTCAAGGGATTCAAATATTTGGTTCATATGATTATAGAATCCACCATCCATTATTTATGGGCATATATCTTGTGATTATTGTAGTTCAAAGTCAAAAATTAATTCATTATCCTTTCGTTTATAATTCTTATTTTGAGGATTTTGAGTATTATGATTCATACTCAGATAGGCATGTAAAATAGAGATACAATAATCACTAAATTAACATTACTAGTCACATATTCTATAAACCTCATTAAATGGTTGGATCTGGTTCTTAACCTTATGTATAAAAATTTCATATTACTTCTAAACTTTTAGTTTTTAAGTGGGCTGACTCCCCCTCAATATTTGTCTCCCATAACATCTGAACTCATAGTGATATTAGTAATTGAACTAGAATATTCATTATATATTCCCAAAGCCTCTACAATACCAATAAAATGACCATAAAAACATTATTTAATTTATAGACATTTTCATCCATAAGTATAATCCTTTTTTATCTCACTCTTTAACATTAACCCTTGGTCTTTTCTCCAAACCAAAGTTATTCTAAAATCTCAACACTTACTTCTTCATTCTAGGATTATTTGTTTAATATTTATGATAACCATTTGTATTTGGTTTCATGTTAAAATTAGTGTTTATATAATTTTTAAACTAATGATAATCAGTTTTATTTTTCAAAAATATGACTATCTATGATTGAATCTTCACATAACCATTTCAATGAATTTTTTCTTCAAGATTTCTCCATTTTACTAAATTTAATTTTTAAAGTTGAATTTAATATTTTCCAACTCTATTTCTACTTAAATAATATTATATTATACAACTTCAAGAACTTGCTAATTTTATTTTACATTAATTTATAATTAAATAATCAACTACTTCACATTAGTAAGTAACTTCATCAATTTTTCAATATCATCTATCAAACTTAGCTCTTTTTAAAAATGTAAGACATCATTGATGAAATATAATTGGAAATACTTATTAAGACCAATTTTACCCTTTTATAATTGATAGAACTTCAGGAGACACTCTTTGATTTCCTGTTTTTGCATGAACTTCATTTATGTTTCTTCATCGCTTCTATCACTGTTTCTTTCATTTCTAGTGAATTATTTACCATTCACCTAAGAAATATTTTTTTACCAGCTTCATTGGAATTATAATATTAATATTTATCCTCAAAAATATCATTCTCATTATTCTTAGATAATAAATTTCTCTTCTTGTATTTAGATAAATCCCTAAAATTCCCCATTACAGAATGTTTTAGTGGTTTATTCTTTCAAAAAATTCATTATTTCGCATCATCACCTTAGTAAACTTATTTATCTTTCGATTTCGGAAAATTTGATATGAAATGTGTATTATCTCTTAAATTAGAACATTTAAGTGGAATAATCCCTTGGAAGTTTCCATTCACTCTTCTCACACATATTGAAATGAATGACATTAGTTTTTGAATTTCATTTCCATATTTTTCGCCATCTTCATCAATTTCTTTCCTACCCTTCTATTACATCAAATATTTTAATTATATTTTACTATCAACCATGCTTTTATTTTTAAATTCACATACCTTCTTCATTTCATGATAAATAATAATGTTCTACATATCATCCAATATAAGTATACCAAGATACGGTATTTGAGTAGTTAAACCATTGTATCAAATCAATCTGGAAATATGTGTATTATCTTCTCAAACCCCATAGAATATTTTATCTTTTAACGAAAACCTATGATGGTAATAACTTCTATATTTATACTAAAAACTTATTTATATGATATATATTATCGAATAAATTTTACCTAATGTTTTTGTATAATTTCATGCATCTTCAACCTCACATGTTGATGGAATGCATCGGACACATATTCACATCTTTAGATGCTTACATATTCCACCTCACATGTTGAGTGCATGCATCTGCCAAATATTCATAGATTTAGATGCTTGAATCTTCCAACATGTGTTTCAAAGTTAAAATTCATTTTGAATGGATTATATTAGTTTCATTGATTTATGTAATTCAATGATTATGTCAATTGAGAATAAATTTATTCTGATATATTGAATGTAGATTATGTCTCTAATTAGATGAATTTTTTGGAGGATGTCTATATAAATAGATTAGATTCCTCTTGTTGGGTATGAATAATTGTATGAAAGTTTCTTGATACTCTTTAACTCTAATAATGCATTATTTCACTAGGTGAATGATTTTACACCCCTTATGCGTCTAAGGATCCTTAAGAAATGTTCTAGGATCCTTTAGTTGATGTAACGCTAAAAAATGTAGGTGATTTTATATATATCTAAGGTGTTCATTATTGATTATACAATAAAGATTCAAATATGTATTACACATCACCTTAGGTGTGCATTATTATTTTTTATTTATTTAAATTATATGTTGATTCTGTTGAGGATATACTAGGCACATATATGGGTTTTTATCCACTGCATTAGTTCATGAGATGAACCCAAAAAAACCAATCAGTGGTATAATAAAATTCTTCTTCATCAAATCAATGTGTTTATTTCACTATTAAATAATTATTTTTTTATGAATTCATAACTTGTTTTCTCCTCTCAGTGTTATGTAGTATAATTACATATTGTTGATATAAACAATAGAGGTTACATTAAAAATTTATTGTAATATAGATTTCAAGGCATGATTTATGTTAACCAGTTAACATAGTATGCATCATTTCTATTGGAAAATAAAGAAATATACTTTCCTGACATTTATAAATTATTTATAAATAATGGAATAAAATATTTTGGAATATTTATAGAGTTCGTAGAAGTATTTTTTAAATTATAAAGCTATAAATGGTTTTTATATTTTTGAAAATGTTCTTATAAATATTCAATAATTATTAATGAGTTAATTTTGAGACTATTTTTCAAATTTAAATTGTTTATAAAATGGTTTATAAATCATAATAAAATTTATTTTACCTTTGAAAAAATTATACAGCATGCCTTTTAATCATGAAATAAAGTGATTAATAAGAATAGATATGGATAATTTATAAAGAGTAATTAAATTATATAAATAAGTAAAAAATATAAAGGAAATTTTATCTAAAATTATGAATTTCTCATAATTAATTCATTTGAGTTGTTTAATTTAAAAGAGACTTTATTGAAGATATTATTTACACCATGTCAAAATTGTTTTCATGGTATATTTTTTCAGAGACTAAATAATGTTTAAATATATTAAATTTAGATTTTGTAAACAATTTACTTAATATAAATTAGATTATAATATGTTTAACATTTATAATAATATAATATATTAAAATTGAAATTTTATATAAATAATCATTTGAAATATTTCATAATGAAGGTGGATATAATGTGTTTATATCCAAGATAAAAAATTATATTATATAAAATGGGTTTAGTATGAATTACATACTAGTAATACGTTCAAATTAGAAAAATATAGTTTATAAATATGTTTTAACTGATTTTTTTAGACTTCATAAAAATATGTTTTTAAAATCCAATGTTAAATATGATTTTTTTCTGTATTTATCTTATACATTATTATTTAATAATATATGGTATATATTTTCTTAATTAAAAATGTGGTTTATAAGCCCCAAATTTAATATAGATATTCATATTTATAAAAAATGATTAAATAAGATGGTTATTTAATTATTTATTATTTTACGTTACTCATGTTTATAAAATGTTTATAGAAAATTGATTACAAGAATGTTGTTAAGTATTAGAATTCATGCAATTTATTTTTATAATATTAAGTTAAAAATGATAATTCATATTTTTTTCTCATGATAAATAATGTATTTATTTTTTATCCATGAGTGTAATTTATAAATAATTTATAATTTAGGTTGACAATTATTTTGTATAAATTATTTTATACTTAGATTTACTACTTATTTATAATCAATTTAATTTTATTTGATCAAATTAAAATCAGACTTATTAAATATATTATTTAGATCACATAAAAAGTGTTTCGATTATGTTATTAAATATTAATTAAATAATGCTTAAGTTTATGATATTTAAATTATAAAAATAGTTTACATAGAAGAAAATTGGTTCAAAATGTTTATAATTCATAACAATATCATATAATATAAAAGATTTCAGGTTGTAAATGGGACCTAAAGTGTGCATACAAAAAATTAGGGAATATACATAATATTTAGGTTAATTATAAAAATTTTATAGTATGAAATATTTCAAAATCCTTCATTTCTTATCTCATGTGTAAATATATGAAATTATCGTTTATTTATAAGGAATTCCTATCTTAATTCAGGTAAATAAATTTTTTATTGAATATGAACAACATGTATGTTTAATTTATGTGATTAATTGATTCTAGGAGACATAGACATTCATTACATGTTAGTTTTGACACAATAAAAATTATTTTTTTATCTACTATGACCTTGGTTTGTTTTAGATATATGGTCTTGAGAATAGTTATTGAATGTAGTTTGTTCATATTAGGTATTAGGGATATCATGAATTGAATTCCATCTTCAATAATGTATCATCAGGGAGAGGGGATTTTGGTCAGACTACTCACCAGAGTAGAGGCTTATGACTAATTTTAGAAATGAGGGGGGGTTGTCTCACTCTATGTTTACAAAAAGTAGATATTTTCAATCTCATACTACATTATTCCATTACATGAAAATTCCATGTAAATTTTGTGTAAAAATTCATTTGGATATGTAAAAATATACTTGGACTCTATTTTTAGATAATAAATACAAACCTTTGGGTTGTGTAAAGAGTTGCACATTAATATGATGCGAAAAAAAATAATTTAAAGGATGCAATAAAGATTCTAAAAACTGAGTTGTTATAAGAATGCATACACAAAGAAATAAAACCCGAGAATACAAATGATTTAATTTTATACAATAGTTATGAAATTATTACGTATATGATGTATATTAAGTTAGTGAGACTTTTAATAAAACCCCACAAATACTAAGTTTGATATTCTTTCCGAAAAGAAACTTTTTAATACCTTGATCATCCAACTGGGTTGTTTCACAAGAAATATGGGTGACCAATATTATCTTGTTTAACTAAAGAAAGTGATGAGTGAATTCAGATTATCCAAACATGAAGTTTTATGCCAAATCAGTGTTCCCATAGATTTTATTTTATTTAAAATATTTTTAGGTTTTATTTATGCTACACTTAGCTAAGAAACCCCAAGGGTAGAGATACCATAGGAATATTGTTTAATATTATCTATATGATTGATAAGGAAAAATATTTGTATACTCAGCTATCTAAGAATGAAAAATGTTGTGATTGGATAAATAAAATTCCTTAATAACTAAAGTAATGTGTCTGGAGAAAAGGTGGGGTTGTTTCTCAGTGAAATATTGATCTTTTTTCAATAAATAAATAGAATGTATGGGAAATTATATTTAGTGGGATCACTTTGATTAAAATTCATTTATTAAAATATTTTAAACATGATACTCAATTGATAGATGATTATGCTGTAAATAAATAACATCACCATCATCAAAATTAATATTTTCCCTTTAAAAGGAGTTGCTTAACGTATGTAACTTCTAAGATTGGTTACTTAAGAAACATTATTAAGTATATAATATTCTAGGTGTTAGAACAAAACAATACTGACTTAACTGACTATTGAAGTTGTTTAACAAGTGAAACTAAGATTCTTGTGTGAATCAAATAATTATTCTCAAAATATTTCATTATGGATTGTTCTTGTTAAATAATTTACCATGTTGTATTGTATGAAAATTTCCCAAAAATGTGGATGAATTTGAAAACAAATTACCAATGTCCTCACGTGTTGATAGTAAATGAACTCAGAATTATTTTTCAGGGTTCTAGTGTTTTGTAGACAGTATATGTGGGAAATAGTTTAAACTATATAAATAAATTTATTGTTGTAGAGTCAAATAATGTTTCTTTGAATATCCAGGGCCATTGAAATATATATATTTTTCCAAAATTGTATTTATTATTTGATGATATGGAATGGTTGAAGATACCTGGAGGGGTTTTTCAGACCCCATGGATGGGCCATTTTAGGTATTAGTGTTATAGAAACAAATTATTTATTTTTTAATTTTATTTGTACCAAATATATATTTTCAGTTTTTTAGATAAAAATACACTAAAAACTATGGAAATAATTTTTTGAGATTATATTTTATATTCATGTGATAAATCAAATAGTTTTAATTTATTTATTTGAGTGTAAATATGTTTAATAGGGTCATATGATTCTATGTATAGGATTTGTATCTTCATATTATTTTTCTTATATAATAAGATAAGTTTTGTGTTAACAAATAATTGTTAATAAAATGAAATGATTACTTATATACACCTGATTTATGATTCATTAAATTCTATAACATGTTCTTAAGAAGAAGAAGATAATGATATAACATTTTATCTAAGATAAAAGTGTTTTATTTAGATATTATTTAAATAATAAGTTAATTTATTCCCTCCACACTCTAGTGGTAAATTTTAAAAAATATCTCATTTTAAAGAAAATACTCCAAACTAATATTTGACGTTATATTATATTGAAATAATCATTTATTTAAAAAAAACTTCATACTAAAAGTAAATATTATTTATTTACCTCACAAATTGGTTTATGTGTCTTATCATGATACTCTACGAAGAATATGGTGTTAGTAATCTAGTAAATGTTTGTTTGAACTTAGATAAGTTCAAAATTAACAAATAACATATTATACCAGTTTAAGTGTAGATGAAAACCAGAAAACCTTTAAGGAATAAGCTATACAAGGAGGATGAGAAAGAAGCATTCATCATAGAAGAAGCTAACCGGATTTTAAGAATGAGAGGGTATGGCACCTGGCATTGGGATAAGCCTGTGCATGGATGGGAATGCCTAGCCTAATAGCCATGCAAAGGTGTGGAGCTGATATCAGAATGAGGATACTGGGGAGGAGCAGTTCCAAGTGGTTAGTCTGGGTTATATGTAATGTTTTAAATCCTTTGGGAAATGAATTCCTCCAAAGTCCTTTGAGCCATGTAATACTTATGCCTATGGGCCTTGTAAGGGTTCCACCTCACCCCATGAAAGGTGTATTATCAAAAATCAATAAAAATCGAAGGCCTTTGGGCCATTGTATGGATAAAGACTGATTTCATAATGTCTAGGATTTTGAATATTTTCAAATAATTGAATATTAAGAATATAATTCATAAGTCTCAACATTATTCTAGCAATATTACTTTATAAATTCTTTTCATTCAAGTGTTTAGTGGGATAATTTTAATAGGTGGTCACATAGTTATATTGTATAAATTACATGTAGATGTAATGAGTTGATTAAATAATTATTTTATCTGAAGAATGAGGGTTATGTAAAGTTTCTTTTTGTAAGATATTTAAGATATTGTTTAAATAGTTTTATAATGTATCATGGTTTTATAATAAAGAAATTTCTATTTATCATTCATTCTTGTGTGATGTAATTTAATTTATATGAATAATTGAATAATAATACCCCTTCAATGTATGGATTTTATTTGTCCCTAATTGTTGATCCTCGTGGAGTATAATGGGATGTGATGATATGTTACATTAAGAATGAATAGATTCTTGTACTCTTTACAAAGCATTGTGTATATAATATTAATAACGTATTCATGAAGTAATACGTAGAAACTTTTTACCTACATTAACATGCCAAAGTATATGTAATAACCTCATTTTTAGTGGGTATTTCAGCGTAAGTTTTAACATGTTTTAAGTGATGTTTTTCAATATTTTAATAGTTTATTCTTTGGTCTAAAATGCATTATAGTTTTTTTAATCTTATAAACGGTTTTAGAGACATTATGGATCAAAACTACCAACACCACACCTATGTTGCAAGAAATTTTGTACATGGTGATCTTCATTGTAAAACAAGATAGCGGACCCCAGACAAAGTGAGTCTGCCTCTGGGTGCAGAGTGTTTCAATATCCTTGGTTTACCATATCCTTGGAGACCTCACAATACCTATAATGATGGCCATAGTAATAGAAAACATGAATATTCTTAGGGACATAGCACATGGGATGATTGATTATCTTAGTGTGTCATGAACACCATTTTTGTGGTGTGGGCCATGGTGGATGGAATTAAGACATCATACTAGAGTTTGGAATGGATGATTCTTCCTTGGGTCTCTATCAACGATACATGTTTTTACTTTAAACCATGTTAGGGGTTAACGAGGGGATGATTATTCCCTTCTTCACTCAATTTCTCATCATTAAACTGCTCAATTCACCTCCCCTCTCATAGATTGATTATTTTTAAGAGAATTATTAGAATAGGGCTTATTGGTATTGTGACATTCATCTAGTACCTAATTTATTTATTTTTTGATCAATCTTTCCAAAACATGGGTTAATCAAGGGTATCCTTCTATCTACAATTTATAGTGTTTCTGTTTGGTTCGATTTAGTGGAAAACACTGGTGAGTCCTTAATGTAATTTCAAATTTATTATATCCTTCTTGAAAAATTATGGAATAAGGATGTTATGGATTAGACAATGTTGCTTTATGAAGTCTATCAAGTTGTGTTACCTATATTTGTTATAAAAATAGCATTTCATGATGATCTTTGATATTCTACTATGTCTTTATGGTGATTCTCTTGGCCGCTCATCTTTAGTGAGTCTCCTAATCTCTAGACTTAATGTTACACTCTATAATATATATTCTTGAACTATAATGTACTTTAGAGATGGTTCTTAGTAAATTTGGTGTGATGTTTTCTTGGTGACTACCTTCTTAGAAAACATTGATGTTAACATCTATGATCTTAAGTTAGGTAGTTACTTAAAATATAGGGCCTTGTATATGACATTTTCATTATTTGATTGTTTATGCTTGAAATCATTTATTTATATATGTTGTATGTTGGTGTGTGGTGTCCCTTGTAACCAATACATGATTTATGTTTTTATTATTTGTGTGTAGCTTCTTCAGAATTGTTCTTGATATACCTTATTGTTCCAATCTATAGTATATTTTTTTTGTATTTCATATCTTATTTAACATTTATTATGGTATCAGGAAGAAAAGATTGCCCATTTTTTGTTAGAGGACCCTTTGGAGGGGGGAATGATGTAATAAAGGTTATAGACTATTGATCATTTTATGGTATGATTCAGATAAAAACAATTTAACGAATGTGGGAGTATACTATATAAAAGAGTTAATAATCATTTGGATATAATATAATATGGGATATTTACATGTAGGGGTGATGTTCACATCCAAATGCATAAAACATGTTTTCTAAGACATACTATCATCCATGTATTAGGACCATCATCAGGGTGAAACCAGTGGTGTTCCTATTAACTAGCACTGTTGGGGGGGGGGGGTGAATGTGGTATTCCTTAAAAGGGGATCTTAGAACATGAATGATATGTGTCGAGTGACAACTAAATATGATACTTTTTTCACATATTTTCATGTGTAGAGAATGACATTGACATTATTACTTTAATCATGTGGAAATAGGTGGGTGTGGGGCTCATGGAAGCTTATTTATCTCATGATGACTTGGTTCAAATGTGGTTTATGCTTTCTTTTTCATTTACCTCATATCATTACATAACTCCAAATTGATTTTTTTTCATTTTCAAAAAACTGCTTTAAGGATAAGCAGGAATCCATACATTTCCAACAAAATTCTATGCCACAGTCCACAAAATTAAAATTCAAATTAAATCATTCCAAAAACATCATCACCCATCTTAGTTCCTATGAATCTCGAGTCAACTTCCTACCTCGAGTCATAAACCTATCACATCGAACATCCCATTATTTCACCACCCCATCATACCCACACCATCAAGACCTACCGAAATCACCATCAATGTTATCATCATCTTCACTGTTGTCTCATGGATTACCACATTGTCATCATCACTCTCATTGACCCTGACCTAGTTCAATTATTGTCATTATAATTCAAACACTACATCAGTCTGTCAGTGAATGTCATTTTTCATCGAGCTATCTTGAATCATAGAGACTTTCCCGCATCCCTCATCACTGAATCACATAAAGCTGTAGTGTGACACCATCATGAACAACATCGATGGCCACCAAATACAACCAAATACATCACCAAAAGAGAAAACTGAAACAATATAGTGACTAGAGAAATCCACTACCTATAGCACCGCATGGGAACTCTTATAACTTTCTAGACATATCCCAAAACTCCCTTTGTATCTAATGCACTTGACCGACCTGGAAGGGAGAAAGGGACCAGGGATCCAGAGTAGGGAGGATTCGTAGAGAAGGGGAAAGGAAAATAATAAGCTATCAAGTAATGAGAGATAAAAACACTAGGATTAAAACCCCAAGGGAAAGCAGAAATTAAAACTCATACCCAGAATAAATAGAATCGAAGAAGAGTGAATTGGGATTGAAATCCTAAAAATAAATAGAGACAAAAACCCTAATGAGAAACCCCAAATAGATTGAGATAAATCAAGGAAAGAACACATTGAGATGCAGAGTACCATGTAGCCCCTACTTCCACCACAGTAGTACCAAACCCATCTGAAAAATCAACACATCCACCAAAATGGGGTTTTGTGTGTTGGGCCAGATCAGAAGAGAAGGGATAAAAGAGGGGAAAATGGGACAACTCCATATAACCTGAGGAGGAAAAATCTAATAAGTGGAATCCTGGAGAATCCATATAAAAAGAAAGGACCTAACATTGCTAAGGAGGTAGCTAAAAGACGAAGAACCTGACAGAGGAGGATAGGTCCATTGCTATAGGGAGAATTTAAGTCCGTGGATGAAGTGAATGACACCAACAGCTAAATATGGAGCTGAGAGTAGATCCAGGAGAGTGAGGTTCCATCACTATATCATTACATAAATTTTTATATATTTATTATAATCTTGTGTTAAGGATTAATTGGTGTTTTCCTACTAGTTTTATACTTACACCTTACAGGATCAAATTGATTTTCTTGAAGACTTATTAATCATGGATCTAGGGAAGGGAAAAGGCCAAATTATTGGGAGTTAGGATAGAAAGCATGGTTTCTCGAGGTGGTACTAGGATAGACTTTTAAGGGATGTTGTTGTGTTTTTTTACATTACTATCTTTCTCGTACTCTTGTTTACCTTCCACTTTAGGGTCTCATAGTTATTATTTAGTATTTCCGGTAATACCTATCATGAAACTTGTTACAACATTTAATTTTAATTTCAATTTTGTTATTATTTATCCATATCTGAATTGACACTAAGTGTATAGACTACCCATTGATGTCATTCAAGCCATTTCCACTAGTCATCAACCTCTTTCTTTTGAGGAGGTGTCTATGAATCCATGTAGAACTCTGGATAGAACCGGAAATTTGAGGTTGGGGTGTTCAAAATGGTATCATAGGATATTTTATTTTCTATTTTTTCATGAAAATATTTTGGGGAAAGGTAGAAATGGATTAGGGTATGCAGGACTTGGGGAGGGGAGTTATATTAGTGCCTATATATAACATTTATAGTGGTCATATAAGTTACCATTATTGGGATTGATTTTATAGTTATAGTTTTATGATTTCAAGAAGATATTAAGTATATAATTTTTATTACTATTTAATGGTATTTGGATGCATTCATGAATCACTAGTAGGTGAATTAGATCACATATCATATATATTCTTTTTTCACATTGAATAATATTTCATTAATTAAATTCCTTGATTTTTATTAAATTTTTATTGATATATCTACATTCCCTATTATTGTGATATATCAATTTGGAATTAGTTAGTCATACTTAAGAATATATCTTTGTTTAGTATATATATGGTTATGAATAATGTGTACTTATAAAGAACCGAGCTTCATTTTTGGGTATATCTAGGAGGAATATACCTTTGGTTATGGGTAGCCTCTTTGGAGAAAATTTTTCTGATCTTATAGTCTGATTAGGATATATCATGAACTAATAGATTCAAACATATTAAAATTTCTTTTGGAATTTTAGAAATGTCATCGTGGAGATGTTTAACAGGACCACTGATATTGTAATACCTTGTTTCTATCATTATGGAGGATGTGTATGTGCCACATCTATTGGTACAGGAGGATTTACCTCATTATTCTCTTATACTAGCTCCAGGGATTTAGGATGCAGGGCAAGTTTAGCTAAGAATTTTTTAGATTGTTCTCGTTTAGGGAAAAATCATCGGAGTATGACAAATCATGCTAGGGGTTTCTATATCAATCATCCACCATCCTTTTAGGATAATATATGATCATGAGATATAATGGACATGATAGAAATCATCAATATCATGTTTGATCTGTTCCGGACTCATGTGGATGTCCAAGTGATTCTAGCAACCTTCTTGTTCCAAGGATCTTCTGGGAGATGGTGGAATACCATGAATCATGTTGTACTATGATAGGGTATTACTTGGTTGAAATTCTATAAGTTGTCCCTTGAGAAATATTTATCCTAATGTGATTAATATAAACTATGTCTGAGATTTTATTGAATTTCCATAGGTATCAATGTCTGTATCTATGTATTCATCTTGTTTCATAGAGTTGTTATTATTGGCCCCACGTTTTGATAGAAACAAAGCCCAAAAGTCCTAGAAGTTCAAGATAGGCCTTTTCCCTAATATTAAATTGTTGGTTAGGATCTTAAATATGATATCATACCTAAATACTATTTGAAAGCCCTTGAAAATCAAGAAGTTTCTAGAGGAGCTCATGGGAGTAGGCTTATTTCTAATCCATAGAGGACTAGTGACTGAGCTTCCACTCATTTAGATGGTAACCTATTATGGTATTGGGAATAGTAAATCTGATTTAGAATAGCATGGTATTAGGAAGACATATCAAAAAAGGATTTCATCTATTTATTTTGGGTGAAGAGATTTTATCAGGTGATTTAATTATAATTAGAGAGGGATTCTTATTTGTACTTGTAGGAATCCTGTTGTGGAGTGACATTGATGTGGCACAGCTATTCATCATTGATTTTTTTCTTCAGGGATTCATGGAAGATTTCAGGCACATCAGGACATACTGGGGTGGAGGACCTTAGAAAATGATGTAGATTCCATAGAATTTGATGTCTCAAGTGTAGGAGAAGAGATATGAGGTATGGTGAGTTTTTCTATCATATTAGGATTTAGATAAGGTTAGTGGGAGAACATATATGGTTTGAGGTATGGTCTTGATCACATATATTCTCTCTACCATTTTTTGATACTAGTTTTTCTCATTACTTTATCTATTCTCAAGTCGTAGATATCCTATTCTTACCGATTACAATATCCTTAAAGATGATTTGTCTCAACACACCCTTAGAGACTAATGTAGACCATGTTTAGAGGTGTCCAAAATGTCCTATAGTTATCATTATTTATATAAATTTGAAGGATTTCATTATCCTATTGATTACCTGTTTTGATGAGATATTTGGGGTGGATGGTCTTATGAACTATCATACACACATTGACTGCTATTGGAGATGAGTATTCATTACCGTGACTAAAGGGGAAGAGTTTCGAATGAATGGTGAGTAGGATTTGGGAGCTGGTATAGTGGGCTCATATTTGTGTCAGATTAGATATATTAGGGAACAAGTTGAAATATTAGAACATTCTACAGGATTACTGTTATCCCCCCCATCTTTTACATCAGTTCTTGATCTTTATCAAGATGTATTTCTTGATAAAATTTTAGTTCTACCGTCTAATAAAGGGATTGAATTTGAAATTGAACTCGATCCATAGGTTAAAACTATATCAATTCACCCTTATAATATGGTGACATTAAATTTAAAGGAACTCAAATTTTAGCTTGTTGACATGGAGTAGGCGAGACTTATCTAATAAATCCCCTCTCATTGGGGTGCTATAATTTTTTTTCACTAAAAAGGAGGATGTTACACTTTGTATTTTTGTGGATTACAAAAAGTTGAACCAAGTGATATTGATGAACTTGTAACCTTTAACTTGGATCTATGATCTGTTGGATCATTTTTTAGGTTCTCATTAGTTTCCCAATATCTTCTGACATTCAGGATACCTTCAGCAATAGACCGGGGAGGAATATGTACCAAATATGGAATTCAGGAGTAGGTATATTTTATACAAGATCATGGGGTTAATATTATGTTTTATGAATTCTCTAGTGATTTTCATGGTCCTTAGGAATGAGATCATTCAGTCATATATTAACTCATTCATCACAGAGTCCATAAATGATATCATCATCTATTCACAAACTGATAAGTAGCATGTTGGAATTATTGAGTTAGTATTGAGCACTAATAGAGAACATCATATTTATTCTAAAATTTCTAAGTGTAACTATTATATTTAGAAGGTGTTTTTTCTAAGGTATATAGTGTCAGAAGATATATTTGTTTTATACTCAAAGAAGATGTAGGTAGTATTTTCTTGGGCTCCTCCTTCGAATATATTTGAGATAAATAGTTTTCCTAGATTAGTAGGTTACTACTAGCATTTCATATAATATTCACTACATTTTGTAGCCCTGTGAAATCATTGAAAAAGATAGGGGTAATGTTTTATTGGTTACATCAGTGTGATTATGTGTTTCTTTTGTTTAATAGGAGGTGGGTGACAACTCTAGTGCTGACATTTCCAAAACCTAGGATGGGATATGTGATCTTTTTTATGCCCCTAGAGTTGTATTTGGAGTTTTGTTGATACACGAAGATCGAGAAGTAGCTTATGGGTCTCAATAATTATAACCATAGGAGTGGGATTATCCTACACTTGACCTAGATCTGGCAGTTATGGTATACACTTTGAAGTAATGGAAACACTATATCTCTAGAGATATGTTTATTTTCAACATGGAACAGAAGGGACTCTACTATATCTTCTCACAATGTGACCAAAAAATTTTATATAGAGGTGTAGGATGGAGTATCTGTAGATGTTCAACTTCAACATGGATTATGTAATAGGTAAGTGTAACTTTATTATTTATGCTCTTAGTATGATGACACTGGATTCCCAAGATATTAGAGAGAAACCCTTGGCGAAAGAGTGGAATTTGACATGTTTGATAGATGATTAGTGGAAAAATGTAACTACGGAATGAGGGATGGGGGCATGTGTACCTTGGGCTGTCATGTCAACCTTAGTGAACTAGGTGAAGGCCAGAAAAGAGTTGTATTTTGACTGTGTAGTGATGCGAGAGTGGTTGGAAAGAGATGATCTAGTACCTAGTTAGTCATTAGATAGTGAAAACATACTTTATGACCTTGTGAGGGTTATTGTTCCTACTCCGATCAGGGAATTTCTTTTAAGTGGATCCCATGAATCATGGATGATAGTGAATCCTTGGTCATTGAAGTTGTACCATGACATAAGATGGTAGTTTTGGTTTCTAGGTATAAAGATGTATAACACTCGTTTTGTTTCAAAATATCTTAGCTTCCAAAGAAGAAACGTTGAGAATCAACGTCCCTGTGCTTTTCTCTAGCCACATCCAATTCCCATTTGTAAATGGGATGATTTCATGATGTATTTTTTTGATATAGTTACCAAGGGACTCATTTAATCATGATTTTGTATGGGTGATAGTGGATCATTTGACAAAGGTTTCCCATTCGTTATTGATATGGGAGATTATTTATATGGATAAGTTGGGAAAGAAGTATGTCAAGGATATTGTATACCATTATGGATTTACCTTTATAATTTTATCTGATAAAGACTTGTGTTTTATATCAAAATTTTTGTAGGGCCTGCAGAAGGATCTAGGAACATATCTAAGGTTAAACCTAACATATCACCCATAGACAGATGGATAGTATAAGAGGATGATCCAGATTCATGAGGATATTCTTTAATCATTAATTCTACACTTTTTAGGATCACAAGATGAGGATATATACATCATAGAGTTTTTTATAATTATACTTACCATGATTCTATCTAGATGGAACCCCATGGGTCTTTCTATATCTAACCTTTTCTCTTACTATTACACTAGAATGAGGTTGTTGAGGCAACTATTGTGAGATTGCTCATAGTGTAGGGGACTTCATATAGAGTTTAGTTCATCCTAAAGTGTTTTTTCATAGCCCGGATCAGATAAATTTCATATTTCAGCTATAGGAGGAGACCATTAGAGATCATTTTTGGTGACCGAGTTTCCTTGTGGGTGACTCCATGGTTGGAAAATCGAAGAAATTAAAGCTATTATAGAGAATTTTTAGACAAATTGAGATCATAGAGTGTGTAGGGATAATGTATTGTTGTTTGGTTCTTAATCCGTGTAACCAAGGTATGAATTATGCATTCCATGTTTCTCAACATCATATGTATATTCTTGATCATGTGAATGTCATAGACTGTGAGGAAATCAAGTTTGGGTAGAAAGCATCATATAAAGAATAGTTGATATGTATAATTGACTAAAGAAATGAGTTTCCATGGGGTAAGATGGTTCCACTTGTTCCGATCTTGTAGAGGAATGGATGGTTTTTAGGGGGGGTCTTGGGAGAGGGAGTTTTATGTTCATAAAAAATGGCTCGATTTTTTCAAGATTGAATCTGGAGATACTTCTCTAGTATGATAAGTCCTTATAGGGGGAGAATTGTAACACCCTTATTTTCATTGGGTTTGTTAAAGTATGTTTCTGCATGTTTTAAGTGATAATTTTGAACCTCATAATGGGTGATTTTTGGGTTTAGAATGTGTGAGAAATTTTGGAAATCATAAAAATGGTTTTTGGGCCATTATGGTTCAAAAATACCAACATCATCCCTATGGTGAATTTTTTTTTTAATTCTGGGGAATTTTATTGTAAAATGAGAAAGCATAAAACTTATCAACATGGGTGTGGTCATGGATATAGAATGTCGTAATTCCCTTGATGTATTATGAATTAGGTGACCTAACCATGCCCATGGTGGAGTCCATGGTTATAGTCTTAGGTATATTCCATAAGGGATAGCCATTTTTTTCAATGTGTCATGAGCTCCACGATCATGGTGTACGCCATGGTGAAGGGAGTGGTGACATAATGTTGTAGTTCTAAATGGTAAAAATATCTAATTATTCATTATATCTATATCAACGAGTTTTGTTTTGACTCAAAACTATGATCAATATTAATTAGGTGATCATTAATTCCATCATTACATGTTTAATCTTGATTAAAATGCTTAATTCTCATCCTCTCTAGAAAATTGGTAATTTTGGGGACCATTCTGGATTGAAGGATTATTAGTTATATAACCTTCATCTAAAATATAATGTTTTCCTTGTTTGGATCCATCGTTCCTCTCCTTAGGTTTACCTAAGGGCTCCTTTCATATTCTATTGTTGGTGCTTCTGTTTTGGGGTGATTCAATATAGATCCCTTGTGAGTCGTTATTATTCTATCTGATTTCTTCCATCCTTCTTTAATGATCATGGAATGATCCTATTATGGTTTAGAATATGGTGATTTTATTCTCCAATGAGGTGTTCTCCTAGATCTATTGTATCAATAGCCTTTCATGGGGATCATTGGAATTATAGTATATATTGGTGGTGATTTTCTTGATGACTCTTTTTAGTGAGTCTCTTGTACTCTATCCTTGATGTTTCTTTATAGTATCTATGTTCTTGAACTCACATTGGAATTTAGAGATATTTATTCAAACCTTGGGTGTGAGCATATTCTAGGTGAATACCTTCTTGTAAAACCTTATCATTGTTATCAATAAAATTTATTTAGGATGTTTCTTACCATATAGAGCCTTGTATATGATGTTTTAATTATTTTACCATTTATATTTGAATCACACACTTGATATGTGTTGAATATGGTTGTGTGGGTGTCCCTAGTGACCCATCATTGATATGTGTATTTATGATTTGTGTGTAGCCTCTATAGAAATGTTCCTGGTATATATTACTATTTCTTTCTATGATATGTGATGTATGTGGTATTTCATAGATTGTGGTGTAACTTCGTAGACCCGATTCACTCAAATGTAACTGAACCCAGTTGGCCACATCACCTCAAGCGCACCACCCCCTACACCAATGGTTACCTATAGTTTGGGTCTACGATAGTGTGATGGAAAGACTATACCCTCCATATTAGAGTATTACATCAGTGTAATAAATGAATAAGTAGAAAAATCGTAATAATGACTAACAGAGTAATGAAGGTAAATCCTCTAGACCCTAATAAACAAAAAAAAGAAATAGTCATATTCAAATATACAATGATGATAATTTCATGGATCTATACAAAAATCAGGCTTACATATAATCAAATATATCAAAATATCCACAAAAACATCAAAAAGGTTCTCTCTAATAGCATCGCAATCCAAGGTTTAGTTTAATGCTCTCATGATCCCATGCTGTGATTAATCAAGAATCGATGACTGGGTGCTTTCCATTGTCCCTACCAACATTAATGAAGTCTATTAAGGGAAGAAACGACATCCCAAATAGGGTGTGAGATAAACCCAATAAGCCAACACCAATGGTATCTATAAAAAATCCAGCATGTGTGTAGAAACTACTACCATGTGTCGGTATAATAGATGAAGCAGTAAAATGAAAGACAAATACAATCAATCCCATGAGTAGAAGGTAAGACTAAGAGCATGATATAACTAGTAAGTATCATCATATATTTGTGATATATTCATTTAATCACTAGCATTAATATTATATACATATATAAATGGTGTCAAACCTGTATTTTCTAAGACCCAATGAAAAGAACGAGGAATCCTCCCCGAGACCAAGTAACTCATCCATAGTGATATCGGGATAGTGTTGACCCACATGGTCCAGAAACCTAGGGCCCATTTCTGAGGCATACTAATATCTAAAGATATATATATATATATATATATATGGGTTATATGTTCCATAACTCAATCCCTATTCTTTTTTCTATATCAATAATCAAGTCAGTTCCATATCGATAATCAAGTTGGTGTCATAGCGAATTACCCATCAATTGTGCCATATCATGATGTACAATATCAATAAATTAATATGAAAGATCAATATGAAATGTTAGTTTCCATGTCTAATTCTAACCAAAAATAAAAAATGTACATTCCTAACTATAATTCATCTCATTAAAATATCATTATTTAAACCATTCATATAATCACTTGTCCGCATTTGATGTTATTCTCAAGAGTTAATCAACCCCAATTTAATTAACAATTGGATTCCACTAATACATAAAAATCTCACAGACACCCAAGGGGGAAGTTTTAGTTTAGGGGTAGATAAAATAACCCAACATATAGGTGGTTCAAGTTGAGGTTGACAATCTCCAAACAAGTAAAGGGGCTATAAGGTCATTATATTCAAGTTCATTAATTAATTTAAAAAATTACTCAAATTAGGGGAAACATCTAGTAGGTCCATCATATATAGTAATGGAAAATAATTATTAAATGACATTTATGTCACGACCCGTCCTCAGGGCCCATTCGGTGACTACCCCAAGCCCGTCTTCCATAGGCCAAGGGCTGGCGACTAGAACCAAAGGCATAAATCCCGATAACTGGGAAGGAATTTCCTTTATAAAAGTAAACAAACACACAGAGTACAAGAGGAAGTAATACACTAAGAACAAAAGAAAGTGCTGAAAAGTAAGTGGGCCAGAATAAAAACCCAATCGAAAGTACAGCTAAAACTGAACAAAAGTACCACAGAAAAAGACAACAGTTGGAAGAAAGGAAGCAGCTCCTGGGTCGTCCTCCTCGGAACCTACCTGAAGGGTAGGTACAGATAGCGCAGCTCCTGGATCATCCACCACGGATCCTACCTGAAGGGTAGGTACAGATAGCCTCCACAACGTTCTTTCCTATCAACCTCCTTCGATTATCGTCCTGTCGTGAAGTCCACCTCCTAATACTGACTCGTTGTCAGGTCCACCTCTGGGTATCATCCAGTCTTCGAACACTCGGCCTCCGTCAGCACTGCCCGTCGTCTGCAACCAACAAAATGAGTTTCAGGAAGATCCTGTGCAAGGGTGCGTATAATGATGCTCAGTAGGGACCCCGAGACCCTCAAGGTCTCACTAAAACCAACAAGGATAACCACAAAGAAGATCTCAAAAGATAACCTCTACTTAGGTATATGCCCATACATATAACTAAGTTATCAAGTAACCCATCTCAATTAGGAGGAAACACAAAGATTATGAAATCAACGGATAACCACTGCACAGTTATATGCCCACACATATACCTAAGTTATCAATTGACCCATCTCAATCATGAGGTAAACTCAAAGGTCATAGACTCAGCTCACACCAGGATTTTCATTATCGAAACCGTAAATGCGGAAGAGCCCCGTCTCTGGAGTGTACAGTGATCTTGTCATGACTCTGAGGTACTACTCACTAACCTAATACTACTTAGGTACTCATCCTGTCGAGTACCGTAGGTCATCCACCCAAACATAGTAGTGCTTCCCTCCGGGGTCTTCCACCCAAACACAGTAGTGTATCCCCCCTAATAGCCTGTAGAGGTACTCTTCGGAAGAGTATCGCGGGTCTGAACCAAAACTCAGTAGTGCTATGTCCACCATGGGTCTACACCCAAACCAAGTAGTGCTTCGTCCAATGGGATAGTCGACTCACTCCAAGTCGAGTCAGTCAAGCAGTCGTCAGGTCTCAGCCAGTTACCCGGTCTCCGTACTCCGTACGCTCGTCTCTGGGAGGGTCCTCTCCACGAGCTACTGGTTGATACTCCATTTATCATAAAGTCCCACTAAAAATTATCTCAAAGGATCGCCTCGTCATAGGGGTCTCAACGCAACAGACGACTCATCAATCGGACGCCCGGTCTGTGAGTTATTAGTATTTTCGTCCTAGGGGCCCGGTTGGTTTCGTGTGCGAACCAACCCAGCCGTATCTCAACTGTACCCCCGAACTCTCATAGGGTGTGCTCATAGGGACCGTTTCTCAACATGATCACCAACGCCGCTGACGGTTCATCAAACGGACGTCTGGTCTGAATGTTATCAGCTTTTCCATTCTAGGGGCCCGGTTGGATTTCGGGTTCAATCCAACCCGTCCACTATCCAACTGCGTCCAAACCTTAGGCTAAGTATGCCGAAAGTTCCGCCTCATCAAAAGGAATCCAACAAAGCCGACGGCACGTCAATCGGACGTCCGGAGCTCAGGTTATAAGTGTTTCCACTCTGAGGGCCCGGTTGGGTTCGGGTTCGAACCAACCCGTTCATACATCAAATGACAACGGTTAACCAAACCAGTCACACCATTGTGATCCATACGGAAAAACACACAAGATGGACTACCCATTGGTCCAAAACGAATAGCCGGTGAAAAAGTTGCATTTCACCGCAACACGTGCGAACCAGGCCTCGTGGGGCCTGCGCCTCGACTTTGACATAAATATCCAAAATTGGTCTTGAAACATCCGACTTAATTTCTGGGTCGCAACCTTGCAGACGGTTCGACATTCCGACACCGTATGAGAAAGATATGTCTGATACAAGATCCCGTAATAATAATATAATTATTATTCGGTGTTTCGTGACCCCGAGCCATGAACCAGAATTTAGTATTCAACATTAGACTTGGATCGACCGTATTGATGTCAGGATTACATCTCCACTGACGGCAAGCCAATCGGACGTCGCACGCATGAGTTATGGAAGGTCGAAGATTTAATAATAATATTAAATCTATTATTTTCCTAGCGCTTTGGGTACCCGTTCTAAATACCCAAAAAAGATATCCAATATTGGACTCATAAATTATGTCTTGGAGTCAGGGTCACACTGCCGCTGACGGTTCGTGAAACCGAGGTCACACGAGGAAGATACTGTCAAAATACCGTTTTCCCAACGAAAATAATAATAACATTATTATATTATTATTATTTTTAATTTAATTTAATTCCATAAATTATCCTATCCAATATCCATGCACCCACAATCCACATGTGCCTCACTAATAGGCGCCAACCTTGCTTTTATAATTTTTATTATTATCTCTATCTCATTTTATTATTATTATTTCTATCTCCTTATCATTTCTCTCTCCAATTAACTCCTCCCTTCACGATTCTGTTCTCCAATTTAGCGCCCAAACTCCAGCCTTCATCCGCACGGCCAGAACCGCCACCGCCTTCGCTTTCCTGCTGCGCCGTCGCACCGCCCCCGGCTACCCACTCCGGCACGCCTCAAACTAGTCGTGTCGCCTGGCCCCCCGTCTGCACGCCGTGCCACCTTCCGTTACCACGCACCCGACCCCATACCGCCGCACATCAAGAACTAGTTGGTGGTGGGTCCGGACTTGTTCGTAGTGTGTACCCACCATGTTAGTAGTTCGAATAAACACCCAACAGAATTTTATTCCATGCATGAGGGAAAGAATCACGTAAACTTAAATAAACAAAAAACCCCTACCTCGAAATTGACGTCGCACGTCGTCGAGTCGTGGAAGTCGAATGTCGCGGTAGAATGGTGTCTATTCCGTCGTTGTTGAAGGAGGAGTCGTTGTTGTAGATGATGCTCCTCAAAAACGGTGTCTTCTCCCATGAAGCGAAGGAATAAGAAGAGTTGGCGGCGTGAAGCATTCTTCGCCGGGAGAAGATGTTCCTCATTGGATGGTCGATGTTCTTAGTTTTAAGAGACGAACACCCTTCTCAATTTCACTAGAGTGTCCCCCAAAATCCCAACACAACAAGTTCAAAAATAATATATTGGCCAAGATATTATTTTATTCACCCAAGTTATTCAAAATTCAAACAACTTAATTAATTAATTAAATAGTTATAATTCATTGATTAACATGTGTTGGCAACATTAAAGTGGAAGAGAGAGGGAAAGGAAGATTTTCCACAATTAATTACAAGGGGAGTTAAAGAGGGGTTTCAAGGTGTTGAGGGAATGTGAAACGGTGGGGGTTCATATGGGCTCCACCAACGTTAGATATTTTTCCATGGGAAGTTAGGTGGGGTGTGTGCCCCACCTCCAACATCATTTTAGAGGAAAAACTTCCACTTAAATAAAATTGTTTCACAACAATTATATTTAATTCTTATTGAATCCCCAATTTTTAACTCCCACATACCTCAAAACACAAATGCGGTAAAGGTCCCCTTAAGAGAATACTGGCGCCACGAGTTCATCGCTGCCCTCAGATTTCAATTCCGAGCACCGGTTTAAAATATAGAACAACCCGCTCGTTCGTTCACTGAACGTACCTGAGCTAAACATCAGAAATTGATTTCGGGCACACCGGGCCTCGGAATCAGGTGTCGTTAGAAACTGCGTTCTTGTAAAATCTCAAAGAAATTAAGAAAAAAAAATTCCTTGAAATTTCCGGGTCTTTACATTACTCCCACCTCAGGTCTTTACATCCCCATAAATCTTTAACAAAAACTAGGGATACAAAAGCAGTACTGAGCACGCATCTGAGCCTCCCCCTCCCATGTGCTTACCAGGAGGTTCCCGTACTGCCAAAGAAAGCAGACCCGAGGAATGGACCGTCCTCATAGGATCCCCTCCTTTCGTTCCTCGATCTCCACTGAAACCTCCATGAGAGTCAGCCCATCGCCCAAGTCCAGCTCCCCATGGTCGATGATATGTGTTGGGTCAAGAACGTATCTCCTCAGTTGAGATACGTGGAAGTCTTCGTGCACCTGGTGCAACTGAGGTGGATGGGTCAAGCGGTAAACCACCTCGCCTACCATGCTGAGGACCTAGAAAGGTCCGTCGAACCTCGGAGAAAACTTGTCGCCTCGGCCACATCTCCATAAACCTCATCGTGGTAAGACCCGTATAAGGACTTGATTGTCATCCTTGAACTCTAGAGGTCTCTAATTCCTGCTAGAACTGAAACTCAATACGACTGCTGCCACGAGGGTATGGTTGACCGACTCAAGAGTGATCGGTCGCACCCTCTTATGCTTGATTCCATCCTGTGCTACCTGGGTTTTCCTTTTTGTCGTCCAAAGAAAACCCTATCCCAACGTTGTAGATAAACCACAACCTTTTTTCCTAATTCAGTCAATCTGAGCATGAACTGTGAATAAAATCCATACCGAGACCAACCATGTAAGGCCTCGACGCTGCCACCAAGATATTCCAACCGTAACTCTCACCTCGTGGGTCAGACCACACTTTCGGCGTACGTGTGATTATCGAGTCTCCACCCAAGGTATCTCCAGATGTTAGGGTCAAGTCAACAGATTAACCAGAAACTCTAGTTCGGGGACAAGATTCGTGGAAGGAAGGAATGATTCATATCAAAGTGTGTGGTTACGGCAGCTAATAATGGACACAGACTGTCCCTTGAATCATTCTTAGAGCCATTGGGTCACACTCCTTGACCGTATGCAGCTACTCTCTTCCCCTTCCCTCAAGCTCCCTGAGCTTGGTAGGGAATACAATGGCAGGTGATTGTAACATGTCAAAAAGTACACCACCCCATGCTTCTCTCCTAGCTCTGCTTCCTCGTCTACTGCTCTGCAGATTCATATGTCCTTAAAATTTCCTCTTTTTGAAACATTCGCACGCCCAAGTCTCTGAGACTGGCACCAGTTCGCTGCATTCCAACTTCTAACATTCTCTAGCTTTATTCGTTCAGCCAAAGAACATTCAACCACAAGGTTCTCTCTAGCACCCTAACGTGAGTAGGAATGCATAGAGGAAAAAGTGCTTACTCATATATCCCTTAAACACACCTTGCTCTGGGCTTCGAGCTCTAAAGAACTAATCATATTGTAGTCATCATGTACCAAGAATGATTGGTACGCCCCGATGAATTCTCAGCTACCGACATGTCGTCCTGTCGAAGCTGTATAAGCTCTAGAAAACTCTCAGCCACTTCCTCATGCCAGTCCTTAGCCGCCTGTGAGTCAGGCTCACCTCGGAACATGAGGGTATCTGATGTTGGAACACGTGTAAGGCAGTAAGCCTACATGTGCCACCTACTAGTACCGCTGGTTGTAACTATATACCAACAGGTAGTGATGTATAGCTGACACACTACCCGAAGGCACTACCTCAGGCATCGGTCCACATACCGAAGCCTCATCTCTATGCGGACCATCCTCATGGTCACTCACTGGAAAACACTAGAAGCCGAGTCCACCATCCACTCTACTGATGTCTCAGCTAGGCAGAAAACTCTAGCAATCCCCTCCAGCCAGTCATCTGTTGTCTGGGAATCGCCTCGTAACCTCAGAGGCCGCTGCTGCTGGAACTCGTGCAACGCGCTCTGCCAGCGTGCATAGTTTGCTAGTAAGGCAGGAGGCATCTTCTTCCCAACAGGTGGTGGTGCTACTGGTACACCACCTGAGGGTTCCAACATAGTAAAAAGGGCCCCGCACTGGAGCCTCACCGCTCGGTGGGTCGTCATCGAGTACTCTCTCGGAAACTCCAACTGGCTGTCTGCGTGGAGACATCCTGAATAGATGCGACACGGTCAATGATTTATACCTGGTGATCTGACCTGGTTTGAGCTGACTTTAAAACTTTGGAAACACACATGCAATCATTGTTTTCTTGCACAAAGTCAGAAATCAGAAGTCAGGGTCCTGGTGTATGGATACATCGGCCTCCGCACCAAAACTGGACTCCTGGAACTAAAGAACACACTCGGTACCCTTAACATTGTTGCTTCACATAGAAAAAGATCAGAGTCCTTAGTTCCGTGGTAGAACCGAACTCCTATGATACCAATTTGTCACGACCCATCCTCGGGGCCCGTGTCCTGACTACCCCATGCCCGCCTTCCAAAGGCCAGGGGCTGGCGACTAGCACCAAAGGCGTAAATCCCGATAACTGGGAAGGCATTGCCTTTATAAAAGTAAAAAAACACACAGAGTACAAGAGGAAGTAATACACTAAGAACAAAAGAAAGTGCTGAAAAGTAAGTGGGCAAGAATACAATCCCAATTGAAAGTACAGATACAACTGACCAAAAGTACAATAGAAAAAGAGAACAGTTGGAAGAAAGGAAGCAGCTCCTGGGTCGTCCTCCTCGGATCCTACATGAAGGGTAGGTACAGATAGCGCAGCTCCTGGATCGTCCACCATGGATCATACCTGAAGGGTAGGTACATATAGCCTCCAAAACGATCTTGCCCATCAACCTCCTCCGAGTATCATCTCTCTGTGAAGTCCACCTCCTGATACTGACTCGTCGTGAGGTCCACCTCCAGGTATCATCCAGTCTTCGAACACTCGGCCTCTGTCAGCACTGCCCGTCGTATGAAACCAACACAACGAGGTGCAATCATTGCCCATGCAGGGTTGAGTATAACGATACTCAATAGGGCCCCCAATACCCTCAAGGTATCACTAAAACCAACAAGGATAAACACAATGAAGATCTCAAAATATAACCTCTACTTAGGTATATGCCCATACATATACCTAAGTTTTCAAGTAACCCATCTCAATCATGAGGAAACACAAAGATTATGAAATCAACGGATAACCACTACCCAGGTATATTCCCATACATATACCTAAGTTATCAAGTGACCTATCTCAATCATGAGGTAAACTCAAAGGTCATAGACTCAGCTCAAACCAGGATTTTCATTATCAAAACTGTAACTACTGAAGAGCCCCGTCTCTGGAGTGTACAGTGATCCTGTCACGACTCTGAGGTACTGCTCACTAACCTAAAACTGCTGAGGTACTCCTCCTGTCGAGTACCACGGGTCAGCTACCCTAACACAGTAGTGCTTCCCGCCGGGGTCTGCCACCCAAACACAGTAGTGCATCCCCCCTAATAGCCTGTAGAGGTACTATCTGGACGAGTATCGTGGTTCTGCACCTAAACTCTGTAGTGCTCCGTCCGCCAAGGGTCTGCACCCAAAAAAAGTAGTGCTCCCTCCACTGGCCTAGTCGACTCACTCCAAGTCGATTCGGTTAAGCAGTCGTCAGGTCTCAGTCGGTTAGACGGTCTCCGTACTTCGTACGCTCGTCTCCGGGATGGTCCGCTCCTTGAGCTACTGGTCGATACTCCAAGTATCACAAAGTACCATGAAGAAGTATCTCAAAGGATCGACTCATCATAGAGGTATCAATGCAACAGACGACGCGTCAATCGGACGCCCGGTCTGTGAGTTATTAGAATTTTCATCCCAGGGGCCTGATTGGTTTCGTGTGCGAACCAACCCAGCCGTATCTCAAATGTACCCTGAACTCTCATAGGGTATGCTCATAGGGACCATTTCTCAACGTGATCACCAACGCCGCTGACGGTTCGTCAAACGGACGTCCGGTCTGAAAGTTATCAGCTTTTCCGTTCCAGGGGCCCGGTTGGATTTCCGGTTCAATCCAACCCGGCCACTATCCAACTGCATCCAGACCTCAGGTGAATTATGTCGAAAGTTCCGTCTCATCAGGAGGAATCCATCAAAGTCGACGGCACATCAATCGGATGTCCGGAGCTCAAGTTATAAGTGTTTCCGCTCCGAGGGCCCGGTTGGTTTCAGGTTCAAACCAACCCGGCAATACCTCAAATGACACCGGTTGACCAAACCGGTCACACCATTGCGATCCATACGAAAAAAAACACGAGATGGACTACCCTTTGGTCCAAAACGGATAGCCGGTGAAAAAGTTGCATTTCACCGCAACACGCACGAACCGGGCCTCATGGGGTCCACACCTCGACCTCGACTTAAATATCCAAAATTGGTCTTGAAACATCCGTCTTAATTCCAGGGTCTCAACCTTGAAGACGGTTCGACATTCCGACACCGTATGAGAGAGATATGTCCAATACAATATCCCGTAATAATAATATAATTATTATTCGGTGTTTCGTGGGCCTGAGCCATGAACCAGAATTTAGTTTTCAAAATTAGACTTGAATCGACCGTATTGATGTCAGGATTACATCGCCACTGAGGGCAAGCCAATTGGACGTCGCACGCATGAGTTATGGCGGGTCGAAGATTTAATAATATTATTAAATCTATTATTTTCCGAGCGCTTCAGGTACTCGATCCAAAAAACCCGAAAACGATATCCAATATTGGACTCATAAATTCTGTCTTGGAGTCAGGGTCACACTACCGCTGACAGTTCGTGAAACCGAGGTCGCACGAGGAAGATACTGTCAAAATACAATTTTCCCAATGAAGATAATAATAACATTATTATATTATTATTATTATTAATTTAATTTTATTCTTTAAATTATCCCATCCAATATCCACACACCCACAATCCCCATGTGCCTCACTAATAGGTCCCACCCTTGCTTTTATAATTTTTATTATTATCTCTATCTCATTTTTTTATTATTATTTCTATCTCCGTATCATTTATCTCTCCAATTAACTCCTCCCTTCACGATTCTGTTCTCCAATTTAGCGCCCCAACTACAGCCTTCATCCGCACGGCCAGAACCGCCACCGCCTTTGCCTGCCCGCCGCGCCGCCGCACCATCCCCGGCTACCCACGCTGGCGTGCCTCAAACTAGCCGCATCGCCTGGCCCCCCGTCCGCACACCGCGCCACCTTCTGTTACCACGCACCCGACCCCATACCGCCCCACATCAAGAACTAGTTGGCGGTGGGTCCGGACTTGTTCGTAGTCCGTACCCACCGCGTTAGTAGTTCGAATAAACACCCAATAAAATATTCTTCCATGCTCGAGGGAAAGAATCATGTAAACTTAAATAAACAAAAACCCCCTACCTCGAAACTGACATCGCACGTCGTCGAGTCGCGGAAGTCGAATGTCGCGGTAGAATGGTGTCGATTCCGTCATTGTCGAAGGAGGAGTCGTTCATGTAGACGATTCTCCTCACTAACGGTGTATTCTACCTTGACACAGAGGAAGAAGAAGAGTTGAAGGCATGAAGCATTCTTCGCTGGGAGAATATGTTCCTCATGGGATGGTCGGTGTTCTTAGTTTTAAAAGACAAACACCCTTCTCAATTTCACTAGAGCGTCCCCCAAAATACCAACACAACAAGTGAAAAAATACTATAACGGCCAAGCTATTATTTTTTCACCCAAGTTATTCAAAATTCAAACAACTTAATTAAATAAATAAATAGTTAGAATTCATTGATTAACATGTGTTGGCAACATTAAAGTGGAAGAGAGAGGGAGAAGAAGAGTTTCCACAATTAATTACAAGGGGAGTTAAATAGGGGTTTCAAGGTGATGAGGGAATTTTAAAAGTTGGGGGCTCGTGTGGGATCCACCAGCCTTAGATATTTTTCCATGGGAAGCAAGGTGTGGTGTGAGCCCCACCTCCAACCTCCTTTTAGAGGGAAAAACTTCGACTTAAATAAAATTGTTTCACCAAAATTATATTTAATTCATATTGAATCCCCAATTTTTAACTACCACATATGTCAAAATGAAACTGCGGTAAAGGTCCCCTTAAGAGAATATCGGTGCCGCGAGTTCATCGGTGCCCTCATATTTCAATTCCAAGCACCAGTTTAAAAGTTAGAAAAACCCGCTCGTTCGTTCACTGAACGTACCCGAGATAAACTTCGGAAATTGATTCCGGGCACACCGGGCTTCGGAATCAGGTGCCGTCAAAAACTGTGTTCTTGTAAAATCCCAATGAAATTAAGAAAGAATTTTCCCTGATATTTCAGGGTCTTTACAATTTATTTTAGGAAAAATGTATAGACCAACTACCTTAATGTGTTAGAAGACACATCATCTGGTATCAACTTCTGAATTGGGATAGAATATAAAAAATCAACTAAAAGGTGAATACCCTGAAAATTGCGCATATTACCTTTCACATAAATATCCTTGAAGGTTGAGATATAAACCATGATTGGAAGGAAACTGATCAATGTTATTAACAAAGTCTGACCAACGTGACATATGACACTTTATTCAGACACTATTTGAAGAGGAGGGAACAATTCCTAGGCGAGAATCTTGAGAGATCTCTAACATGGATGGGGTGTTATGACTGGTGGAAAAGAAAAAGTATGGGAGAATTATAAATAATGGAGATAAAATGATAAATTCACCCTACTTTAATGGGGTTCATAAGGTTTGTATTCATGGTTGTCCAAACTCTATGCCAAATGTGTGATTGTCACTATCTATGGGCACCCTGTCACATAGGATGGGCACACACTTATAATAACCATGAAAAGCCCATGAAAAACGCCTCTATAAAACTGTATGTATCATTTTCATTACATAAAGACCAGGGATATAAGGTTAAAAAAAATTGTGTGGCCCTCTATAGTGCGATGGAGCACCTTTCATAGTTTAAACAAACCATGCAGACTGGGATTCATGGTGTGAACTAATCATGCATCCCACCTATTTCCTCAAAAAATCAGGTCTTTAGCTCCAAACAAGCTTTGTATACTCTTTAATTGTTTCTTAAGACACTAGTAATTAATATCACTAAAATATAGAAGAATTAATATTTAATTAAAATGTGTTTTACCTTAGAGAAAAAACTAGGTGGTTACATGTGGAACCTTGGTTCATGTATCAGGATGAATAGGTTACTCAGTTTTGGTTAGATGAACCCTTGGAGGGGGCATGTTGATGTGAAAAAAGATAATTATTATGTCACATTTGATGGTATTATTTAAATCACATACATTTTAGTTGGTGAGGTACTACACCAAGAAGGGTAGTTGAGTATCATTCAGCTATAAGCTGATATTGGATAATTACATGCATGGATGACATTCACATCCAAATATGTCGAACATTCTAGGTGGGACTTACCATCATCCAAGAATTATGACCACCATTATGGTGTGGCATGTAGAGTTCTTTTTAATAGCCACCATTTGGGTGTGGCATTTGGTGTTCTTTAATGGTGGAACTTGGAACAAGAATGATAGGCATAGAGTTCCAATTGACACTGAGACTTGTGGTTTGTCTTGAAAGGTGTTGTGACTGACATTGGAATCCTTACTAGTATCATGTTAAATCGGTTAAGGTCATGGTTTTTAGTGGATTTTTTAGAATATGATGGCTCGATGTATGTGTGGATAAATTTTACTTGTTCATTTACATCATGTCATGGGATACACTATTATATATTTATTATGTACTTTTATAATGGACACATTTGTGGGGTCTTACTAGGTTTATACGCTCACCCAACATAGGCATCTTGAAGTGTGTGAAAAATTCATGATTAGGGACCCAGGTAAAGAAACATGCTCAATGATAGGGATCTAGAAGTTAGATCATTGTATTTAGAGGTGTTACTAGAATGGACCTCGGAGGGTTTTAAAAGTTTTTTTACTTTAATTTTTTTCTCATACACTTTTTGACTTACCAAATTGGTGGCTCATGGTTGTTATTCTACATTTTTAAAAATCTATATGCCATTTGTTATAATATTTTTTTTAAATTTCCACTATGTTATTATTTATGCTATTTTAAATTGAAACTTAGGGTATATTATCCACATTGATAGTATTTGGACCCTCATTGCTCGTTTGAAACCTCTTGCATATAGGGAGGTATAGATGTGGCCATGTGGAACTCTAGATCAAACTTGATGATTTGTCCTAAGGATTTATAGTGTATCACATAGAATATCATATGACCATCGATATATATAGGGGTGTATACTTATTATCAATCATTATTACCTATGATTTTAGATATACCTATCATATGAAATTATGTAATTTAAAACATTACTTAAGTAAGTCAAAAGTGACTTAACTAGTCATTGGGTGATTGAGTATGTTTCTAACCATGTTGTTGGTTGGTGTGAAAAAAAGATGGGATTTTTCCACTAACATGAAAAGTAAAGACATATGGACCTTGATTAAATAATACTAAAGAAATTCATATCCATGATTAGTTAGTTTACATGTTTTCTTAGCTACTTGGATAGAAGACATGTGATATACTAATCTTTTAGATGAATGACATGTTTTTTATACATCATTGTGGTTGGTTTTTTCAGAGAATCATGAAAAAGAAGAAGTCTTATAATAGATTGATAGTGTTCCATGTCTATTTTTCACTCAATGTCATGGAAAAATGGATTGTCTAGGTATGCATATAGTTTATATGATATATCTTGTGGTTTAAATGTTCCTATACAAATATATGTATGTTTGGTGGAAATCTTGTTAGACCCCTTAGTAGATTAAGTTTCACATATTCTTTTCTAGAGGTCAGTCTTTTCATAGATCTATGAAATATAGATTTCATATATATTTTTCTACACTACTAAGGCTCCAGCGTCACACAATTAACCTTTTAGATAAGGATTATGTTTTAGACAAACTATTTGATCCAAAATTAATAGAGTTCAATGAAACCATATCTAAAAAGAGTTTGAGATGATATAAAACAGAGCTGCATAGTTTTTAATGAAGTACTTATGGAATTCAGTATATTGTGGGAGATTGTTGGTTATACACTAAAAACAAATGTATATGATATATATGATATAATATATTTCACCCAATATTTAAGGCTAAGTTTATACTTCTACCACCTCATTGACTGAGTGAAATAATCTACTATATATTCACCACTTTAGGTGCATGAATCTTTCTATATGATTTTGATAGGTATGACCCATTATTAATGGGTTAAATGTATTTCATTCATTAAAGGAGTTAATTGAATAAGTCTAAGGGAAATAAATGTATATTGATACATTGAATATGGATTATGTGTATAATTAAATGAGATACATTGGGAATGTGTATTTAAAGGTATGAGAACCTCATGTTGGGTGCGACAGATTTTATGTAAGTTTTCTAATACTATCTTCCTCCCGATATACATTTTTTCACTATGTGAAGGAATTAATTAAACCTTTGTTTTTAGGGTTCCTCAGGATTAAAGATATTTTTTTATACTACTATGGTGTTTTTATAAATAATAAAATAAATATTCAAATATAGATTACAAATAAATTCAGTTACAGATTTTTATGTTATTAATTTCTATTAAATGATAAATCTTTCAAGGATATATTAGGTGCATATATAGGTTTGATTCCACTATGTCTATTAAAATGATAAACTCCTAAAACCCATTATTAAAAACTTCACCAACTCTAGGGAAGACGACATCTACTATAATATACTAATTTAATATACTAAAATAGTCAAAGTTACTCTTTTTCATTGCTAAGATAAATCAAAATTAAAATGGGAAATGAAAATTCATTTTAAGAACTGAGAAAATAAAATTCTTTTTAAACACTAGGAAAAAATATTTTATGTCCAAATAATTAATATAGAATCAATGGTTTTACAATCTTTAAAACTATAATAATATTGATATTCCACAAATTAGATCATTTAGTAATCATAGAATATTACTCAAAATGCTGTTATCAATTAAAATTTTTGATAAATTCGTTTTTAAAATTAGAATGGAAGGATTTAATGTTTGCTATGAATTTATAGAGGGGAATTGAAAATGTTTCACACTTATTCTATTCATCATGGATTTCCCATTAATATTTCATTATATTATTTTTATTGAGTTAATTTCAAGTCAGAAAAAGAATTATCATTTCTAATCAATTATTTTCATAATTTATTCTTTTTGTTAATGTTAAATAAGATTTCATGAAATCGAATACAATTAAAGGGAACTATTTAAATAAATATTATTAATAAATTATAGAATTATGATATGTGGTGATTCTTATAGAATTAAATTTTTAATATCATATCAATTATTATACTTTATCGATAAGTAATTGATCCTAGTTGTTTCATATTACTTCAATGTTAAGAAATTGTAAGGATTTTAAATTTTATATATTGTTATTTATAAACTAAATATATTAGAAAATAAGAATAATAGTGTTCATTAAATAATTATGGGTTTTCAAAATTTCTATAAGTGGTGATTACCATGGGAACTATTACCATGGATATAAATATCCATATCAATTCATCACATAATCACTATCCCATATTAGTATTCTTATTCATTGGTTCATTCATGGAGAATAGAAATTAATCTGTAGTGATGATCAAATGTGCATGTCATCTACATTTATGTTTCTATAATAATGATATTATAACTTTTGGGTCTATCATTCTCTCTACTATATATCATTATTTTTATTTTATTTTATTTGTTATTGTATTATCATATTCATTCTTCAACAATTTTTTCCTTCAATCAAAAGCATGGTTTTATCACAATTTTCAATAAGGAACTAATTTTTGGCATACTTTTCACTTTTTATTTATAACCTGTTTATTGATATTTCAGATAAACACCATAAAGAAGGGGAACCATAAAAAAGGGTCCATCCTAAAGTTATATTAGGATTTGAAAATCCTAAACTCACTGACATGGACCCAGGAAACAACACCATATACTAGAGATGCAAAATAATTTAATAAAAATATATATTATAACTAAATAAACATTTATCTAGTAAAGACACATGCCATCTAGGAACACATTGCTAGATGATTTATTCCCATAAATACATAAAAAATATTATTTTCCATAGATGGTTTCAACCCCATGATTTGTCAATGTGGTTGGGATATGGTGGGTGGTTAGTGGCCAACTCCACCAAACCCACCAGTGGATGAATGGGAAAATAGGAGCTAGAAGAGGCCTATAAAAGGAGGATCCACTATCTGGTGGATATCATCACCTCCAAAAATCAGCATTAGCAACATTGACTCATCATATTATTATTTTTTTGTTATTTCACAAAGTTTATTATTCTTCGTATTCAAGAGAAATGTTTTGTGGGTTTTCTCCTTATTATAGAAAGGGAGTGTGTACCCAAATTTACCCGTAGTGGGATTCTTATATTCTCCCTTGGTTTTTTACTCATTTTATTTTGGGGGGTTTTCCACATAACAACTAGAGTCATTTATTTCCTCATTATTCACATTATTTTATCTCGCTATCATCAATGTATGAGTGGGAAAATCATTTTTAGTCCCCAAAAGTGATGTTAGAGGCATGTTCTAGCCCAATGTTGTTCACTTTTTTGGATATTAGTAATCATCATAAATTTGAGTATGCTCTGTTATTATTAATTCGGTTGATCTTTAACATTTGAAAAATTTATTGAGATCATTAAATACACCAATATGAAATAGAGGAGGTTTTAGAATGGCAATATGTCCAGATTGTGGTGAAATTTGGGATTGATAAATTCAACGAGAATAATTTTTCATTTTGGAAAATGAATATAAAGTCAGTGCTACGGAAATATAATTTCATACATGAAATCTGAGAAACACTGGTAGGTATGAAAATGGACCATGGTTCTAGTGGGATCCAAAATCATGACATGGACATAAATGAGTTAAGTACTTTAGAGAATGGAGATATACTAGTCAGTGAAGAGTAGATGGCTGCTGGAAGTAGGCAGCATCCCAATGATGGATGCATAATCAACTCAAGAGGAAAATATCCCATGAAATCTTAATGGGAATGGTTTTATCAGTCGAAGACTATCCCTGAATGAATTTTTTATTTGGATAACGATCACACCATGGACACCACTTAAGTATGTTCCCTCAGACTAAAGATATAGGATGGTATTGTTTTCACAATCTATCTAAAAATCCTTGTGAATGGATTGAATAAGAACATATTATATTTGGGAAAATATGATGATGTTGGTAGCAAGAATCACAATGATAATAGAGTGATGGAAATTTATAAGTAAACGCTTATGATGATGAATTCAGAGAAGATAATGAAGTACATGTATGCTCTTATGAGTGAAACGTACATGGAGGTAGAGTTTGTTGTCACATCAACTACCTTAGTAGAGGCATTCATGACGTTAAGGCATTGGAAGTTTGGAAATATGTAAGAATGAGGCCTAAATATTATTTGGGATTATATATTGTTACCTAGACATAAAAAGGTATCATTACCATTTTGTGAGCATTGGTTTTTGAGAAATCTATATTGGTTAATGTTCATGATGTCAACAAAAATAAGAAAAGATATCTTTGATTTTATCCATTCTGATGTTTGGAAAGAATTGCTAATATCCTAGTGAGGATAATGTTACTTTTTGTCATTCATTGATGATTATTTTTTAGGATTTTGGGTGTACATAATAAAGTGGAAAGTGGGTGTTTTTGAAGCATTCAAAATATTCAAACCACAGATGGGACTTAAATATAGAGATATGAACAAGTGTTTAAGGAATGAGAATGGTAGAAAGTATACCAGCGAGGAGTTTGATACTTCTTTAAATAAGATGGCATAAGAGATAGTTCACGGTGTCATACACTTCTTAATATAATGGACTAATAGAGAGGATTAATAGAACCATGTTTCATATAACAATGGTGGTGTTGAATACTAATTGAATTTCCATAAAATTTTGTGCAAAGTTATTGAATACCACCTATTATGTGATCAACCAATCTCCTTTAATGGTGATTTATCTAAAGACACTAGTGGATATGTGGATAAGTAAACCCATTGACTATTCACAGTTACATACTTTTGAAAGACTTATATATGCATTATTTAATGACCATGAAATATCAAAGTTTGATTCAAGATCAAAGAAATGTATCTTATTGGGATATGCTGATGGTGTAGAGGGGTAACATTTATGGGACCCACTTCCCACAAACTTATCATTAGTAAAGTTATTATTTTTATCGAAGATAAGTTGAAAATGAAAAGTGATAGATAGGTAATGAAATATAATATAGAATCTAAAATAGTCGAAGTAGACGAAAAAACAAGGAAGAATTAGTTTCCTTTGAGGCACTACCTGAGCATGATGATCAAGTGCCGGTTGAGTCTAGACCACAATGGTCAACTAGGGAGAAAAGAACAAAAGTATGTAACTCAACATACTTCTCATTGACGGATGATAGAAAACAACCAACTTTTGTGGAGGTGACCTATATTCCAAATGTATCCTCATGGATGGTGGCAATGCCAGAGGAAATTAAATCCCTATACAAGAAAAAGACATGGGAACTTTCCATTACCTCATGGTGGGAAGGTTATCAACAATAACCAGGTCTTCAGGAAAAAGAGGGTTTGAAAGGAGCCAATGGAAAGATATTGTGAAATCCCATTGATCAAATGATATGATCAGAATGAAGGTATTGATTTCAATGAAATATTTTATTATTTTTTTAGGATGGAGACTATTCATATAGTTCTAGTGATGTATGAAACATAAATTTTACATCTAGAGTATATGGAGGTGAATACTAATTTTCTTTATTAAAATATTGAAGAAGATATATATATGATCCAACCAAGATTTTTTAAAAAATATGGAAAACTAGAAAAAAGTTTTTAATTTGAAGAAATATCTATACGGTCTAAAATAGGCATTGAGGCATTGGTAAAAAATATTTTATCCCAATATCATGATCCTTGGATACAAAAAAAATCATTTATATCCTTTTTTATATTTTAGGGGTTAAAAAGTTAATGATTTAATCATTATTCTACTATATTTTTTTGTCATGTTTTTTTAGGCCCTAACAATGATTAGATCTAGAAGATAAAGGAAGGGTTTCCTAGAAAGAATAATATAAAGGACTTGGGACCAGAAAACATGACTCTTGGGATGTAGATTTTTTTAGATAGAAATAATGGTAATATTTGTCTATCATGGAAGAATTACTTTCATAATGTCTTAAATTTATTCATCATGAAATACTATAAGCCAATCTCAACCTTACTTCATATTTATTTCAACTTATCCTCTATGATAAGTCCAAGAAATGAAGTATAAAGGATGCAGATGTCTCATGTAGTGTATGCATCTGCTATGGAAAGTCTAATGTTTGTTATGGTTTTCACTAGAACAAACATTGAGCATGCACTGGGAAAATTTAGTTAGTACATGGTGAATCAATGATGGGAGAATTGGATCCCAGTGAATTGGATCCTAAGGTATATACAAGAGACCATAGATTCTTCATTATGTTATGGAGGATCAGATTTCATTATCATATGACATGTTGATTTAGATTCTGTAAGTGATTCTGTTCAAAGGAATTTCACTATTGTTCAACGATCACTGCCATACACCATATTCCTAGGATCATATTTCATTATCAGAGGATCTATGAGCTAGATTTCAAAGTTATATTCTATTGTGGAATTATCTACAATGAAGGTGGAGTACATGGCTGCTACACGTGGTTACAAATTGGTGATGTGGATGAGAATATTATTGGTGGATCACAGGAACAGTCCGGTTCAGATTCAATTGTTTTGTGATTATGAGAGTGTATTTCAAATTTAAATGAATCTGTATATAAATTCTAATATGAAGTACATTGGTGTACAATAACACTTTATTCGAGATGTGGTAGAGTAAGGAAGTGGGTATATATTGAAAATTCACAATAAATAAAATCTGAAATATTTCCTAATAAAGAAACTTAACTCTAATAATTTCAAATGGTGGATATCATAAATAAGCCTTATAGATACATGAGAAAAATTATTTTGATGATAAAAAAGATGCATGAAGATTAGATTATTTCTTAATCAAATCTCTCAGTGGTGGATGTCTCAGTTGTATTATTTTCCATGGACAGTGGCAGCCCCATGATTTTTCAAAGGGGTAGGCTATGGTAGGTGGTCAGTGGATAGCTCCACCAAACCCACTAGTGTATGAATGGGACAAGAGAGGATGGAAGAGTCCAATAGAAGTATTCTCTCCCCTTTGTTTTATATCATCACTTCTTCCAATCAGCTTCAGAGACATTCTCTCATTCAATTATTTTATGTGTTGTGTTTTTTGAGGTTAATTTCCTCACATATTAAAGAAATATATTTTGAGGTTTTTCTTCATATGATAGTGATTTAGTATGTACCCACATTTACCCATATTGAGATCCTTCTATTTTCCGATGGTTTTTTACCAATTTCATTTTGGGGGTTTTCCATGTTACATCTAGTGTCGTATATTCCTTCTATTTGCACTTTATTTTATCTTGATATTATCCCTACACCAATGGGAAAATAATTTTTGGTCAAAACAATATATCCTTGAGTGGTGCAAGCCTCAATTCCCGAGTGATATTCTAGTCTAACTCATCATACCAACAAAATATCACCATTAGTCACCAATAGTGATCATTATTGGGTTAACGCCAATGAGCACTTCCATACACCATATTCCTAGAGTAATTTAACCATTGTATGTACTAGGAAACCAAAAAAAGTGGAAAATTCTCCATAAAACTTATCTCTGAATAGTATATTACCCAAATAATCAACATAAAAAAGAATCTTCTAAAACCCCAAACCTCACTTAAATCACTCAACACTATCACATGAACCAACAGTTCTACCAATCCTTTTAAAACCAAAATCAAGAGTGATGTGAACCATCATAAAGTCACTAATGCCTTAATGTTCTTGTATTCATTACACAAAATCATCTCTACTGAGAGTTACCATTATTGTTACATGTACCTATACAAAATAAGGAAAACATTATAAAAATTATCAACAGTGAACCTAAAAGTAAATTATAAATGCAAGACTGATTAACCACATAATAGAATTAGGAGAGACAAAATCATTGCAAGACACTTTCGAAGGAACAACACATTGAAGAAAATATATGAGGAAGGATAAGAAATAACTAAATTCTTTAATACTAAACTCATGAAAAAATACATGAAAGAAGAAAAATAAAAAATTTATCCACAAAGAAATACAATAAAAACATGACCAACCCAAACAATAATCCTTGTTGGACCTTAACCAATCATCGTAGACATTGAGATATCTATTTTAATGTATATACCTCCTTTGTTACAGTCATAAGATCTCTGAAAAACATATTCATTCTAATCTAACCTCCACTAGAAATGAATCAAATCCTATACTCCTAAGGGTTTGACAATAAATGCCTCACCAAGTTAGTAACATATTTTGAAACTATGTTAAAAGGTAAGAGAAAGGAAAAACTCCCTAAGGAATATACCGTAGGGGGTTAAGATTAGTTATGATTACCATTTTCCATATTAGGAATTAGATATTCTATAAGTAGGAGTTATGAATGTCTAACATAAAATACTGGATGGAGATGGAGGAGAACATGTGAAAAAATAAAGAAATTTGGAAGATAGAAGTCTAAAAGATTCTAGTTGGGTACAGATGATTGGTAGTTACCATCGATAATTTTGATGTTGGAAATATGGAATAAGAAATGGAATTATATGAACACAAATCTAGAAATACAAAATATTCCATCTAAAGTATTTACCTTGTAGTTTTTTGGAAAACAAATACATATGTGTAGCTTGACCAAACATAAGAGTAAACTCATGAATGATTCAAAAGTGGTTATTGTGATCTAGAAGACAAAACTGAGGTGATGGAAATCATTAATCAAAAGGAAAATGTTTTGTGTTTATCAGATATGGTGGACTTCTCCTCATGAATATTGGAATATACTAGTGATTGGATTCATTATTTCGATTATTATATTAGTATTATTTGATATGATTTACTAATGACACACATCATTCTTCATGTAGATTGGGGAACACATCTGAAACATGTAATACTTTAATTTTTTTTATTTTGTTTTATTCAATCATTTTCATTTGGAAATAATTTAGTTTTTTGTTATAAGTTTTGTGTTTTAGTGTGATTAATTAGGTGTGGTTGTCATATATGTTCATATTCATTGAGAACAAGGGCTTATTCCTCAACTTTGTTTCCATCTAAAATGTTTTGGTGGATGAATTCAAGAATTCAAAAATTATATGTGATCCCAAAATATGGTATCAATTATTATTTGAATGGTTTTGGATGACCAAACCATGGTGAAGGATAGTTAGAACTTATTTTAGAAGATTTATTCTTCCCTTTTCCTTTTAATAGAATTTTGGTAAGCAGTTCTTGGTCCCTCTTATGTGTTTTGGAATTTGGTGATAGTTAAATACCCATAGATGTTACTCAATTGGATGAAGTTAGGTTCTATGTGTATAAGTTATGTGTAATATATTTTATATTATAGAGGATGAAGATAGTGGAATTTATTCTACAAAAGGATCTTGATCAAATGATAATGGGTACTATGTTCAAATCAATGAAGAATGCAGAATAGGATTGGATGGATAAGAAAGAAATAAAGTTGTTTAGGATATCATTATCCCCAAATGTGGATATTATATCTAGGAATTGAAATATTCTTTTAAACTTATTAAAACTATCATTGACACGTATTAAAATAAAAAAACAATGAATAATGTTTTTTCTTGTGGGGGTTGTTTGGAGTGAGGATGTTAGATGAAAAACTAGCTACTGATTACATTAATGACTTCATCATGATAAGAATTCAGTGAAGGAAATATTTGGATATATATTGGGAGTGTTTATTCTACTTTCACCAAAACCTAAATCGTATAATGTGGTGGTGATTATGGTGAGTACCTCAAGTAAAAAAAATATGGCCTTATATTTCAGGGTGTTAGACACCAGATCGTGAATGAGTAAATTCGTCAAGAGGAGATCTATAAATCTTTTAAAAAAAGATGTAGTGTGGAAGGAAGAAGTAGTGACATGTCTTAGAAGGGTCAGATAAAGTATAATAGAATATGAAATAATATAAGGAGTCTCTTAGTAAAAGGTGGCCTAATGTGTTGGTGTTGTGGGATAAAAGATACCTAAAGGAATATTAAAATAAATAAAGAATCAACTATAGAAGATATTCTTATAGAAGTAGATCTTAAATTTCTATATTATATGATTCAAGTATTCTACTATTGATTGTCATCAGTTTACTTCATTCATAGAATATTGGCTCTGGAGATTCATTTCAATCAACTTTCGAGAGGGGTATTATGAGGAACTATAATTATAGAATATTTTGGAAGGTGGGTCTTAGGGATGTTAAAGCTCTTGAGATTATGGGATAGGATAATGTTTCCTTCAGGATAAGGAATGATATTTTGTTGGAGATTAAAGTCATGTGAAACATCCCAAAATTAAAGAAGATCTTAATTTCCATTGGATATTTAGGAGACGTATGTTTATTTACAAAATTTATAGATAGAGTGTGGAAATTCACATGTGGTTTTATGGTGGTGGCTAATTGAGTAATGGATGGAATTTTGTAACTCAAAATAGAATCAAAAGGTATGATGCATAATGGAAATGTAACATATTTAATGTTAGGGAATGACCATATATATATATTGAGTAAGAAAGGGATGAAATTAAAATGTATTTAGTGAATGGTAAATATTGGAATCATGGAGTACAAAACATGCAAGGATTCTTTCCTCGCAATATAATATAAGGTGACCTTTCAAAAGAAAGGTAAGACACCAAATAACTAAAATCAATAATTATTTGATAAAAATGTATAAAGGGTAGCTTTGATTCTCTCTCATGGTGGGTCACTGTACTATTATACCATTATCAATGATGTATCATCGAAAGTGTGGATAGTTTTTCTCAAGAATAATTTTATGGTATTTATAACCTTCATGTGATGAAGATCCATGGTGGAAAAGGATACCAAATGAAATATAAAGTATTTGAGGCCCAATAATGATGTGGATAATAGAAGTATATAGTTTTATAGAATTTGATAGCATACGGGAAGTAGGGTTGAGTAGATAATACCCAGTAATCTATAAGATAATTTAGTTGTTGATAAGATTAATTGGATGTTGGTTGAGAAGGAGAAGAGTGTGAGGATTCATGTGATATTTCCTAATAATGTTTTAGTGGAAGTGGTGAAATATTTGGTGTACTTGATAAACAAGAGTCCTTATTCCTTTTTAGTTAAATAAATTTTAAATTCAGATTGTCTTGGAATGAAGATAGAAATAAATCACCACAAATTCCTCGATACACTCACCTATATCCATGTTGATTCCACGAATATGGGAAAACATTAATCTGAGCTCCAAGTGTGTCATTTTTTGGATTTATTGATGAAGAATTTGGTTTTTTTATTTCAGATCATGAATCTCAAAAGGTTTTTAAAAGTCAAATTATCTTCTAGGATGAAGAGATATTGTGGAAATATTAAAAGCAGGTGATTAATTATAATTATGTTAAAGTATTATTAGATGTTGAGGTTCAACTTAATATAAATCTAAAAGTTACTGATGTTCGAGAGAAACTAGGGAGTATGAAAGCACCAGAAGCACTAGAAAATTTGGATTATATTTTTGAATTAAATCAAGTATTTATAGTTTTTCATAATCAATAGTACTAGAGATATTAAGAATCATGGAATATCAGGTAATTAGATCTGGAAGTTAAAACTCTAGAATTATTTATTTTAGAAGAAGCTGATCCGCATAAGGACTTACATATATATATCAGATTTAGGAAACTAGTGAAAAGGAATGAATGTATCTTAAACTACATCAATATCATAGATGATGTAAAATCTAAGACTCTAGAATAGTCATTATGTTTAATGACTCAAATTAGTGGTATTAATCTATGAGGGATGGGACTGATTTCTTACATGGGTCTAAAACATGTTATCTATTAAAAAAGGATTTTGGGAAGAAAGTGATTTAGAATTAGTGGTTTTATCGAATAATGGGGTAAGTATATAGTAGTTAGAGGTAAAAAAGAGAGGATAGTCCTGAAAATATTTCATAAATAAGAAGGTTTATATTTTTCTAAGATATTATTTATAGTTTTTAAAAACATGAATAATTTTATAGTACTCAGTGTAGTTTTAATGGAAGTAATTAATCATGAAATATTGAACATGAAGAATATTTTTCTTCATGGGTATATAGATACAGAAATTCAGGGAAAAGCCTGAAGGCTTCAGGGATAAATGGAACAAAAATCTAGTGTTCATGCTGAATTAGATCCTTTAAAGTTTGAATCAGGATCCAAAAAAGTGGAATCATTATTTAAATTATTTAAAGGTCGAGATTAAGTTCATTGGAAGAAATTTGGATCATTACTATTACCATATGGTGTATCATGATGGGATATTTTTCAATCTACTTCTTTATGTTGATGACGTGCTTATTTTTGATTTGGTATATGAATGGTTAGATGATTTTATGGTTGATTTTTTGGAGGATTCAAGATTATTGATCTTAATATAAATAAATAAATGTTGGGGGTGTGGATAAATAGGGACTTATCTTCCCAAACTTTGTTCTTACATCAGTCTAACTACACCTATAAGTTGGTAGGATTCTTCAACATGAGCAAGGTGAAACTGATTACTGCACCCCTAGAGGGAAATTTCTATTTAAGAAAGGAGAATTGACCACAAACCAATGTTGAGGTATAGTACATATACAATGATCCCTATGTATTGGTAGTTATAATATTGATGTATTCCAGGGTTTTTACTCTGTTAGAAATTGTAAAAATAGTTTCAGTTGTCAGCGTATTCATGTAATATCTAGAAAGAGAGAACTAGTGGGTAGAAATATAGATCCTTTAGTATTGAATGTTTTTTTTATGTTTTTACATTTTATTTATAACTAAATTTTTGTTTTAAAGGTTCATATATTCCATGTTTAAAGAGTATTTCGATACATGGAAAATCACCATGGGATATGTGTTCTTTTTTATAAGAACATGTGCGAGTTATATGTCAAAGATTCAACTAATAGTTTCACATTAAATAAAATAAGTATAGTATGATTCACTAATAGAATTTGGGAAGTGTTTGATCTGGTTGAAGGGGATTTTGGAGGATCTTTGAAGAATGTATGAAGTTGGGGAATTATAGTATGTTTCAAAAAGTTAAATCAACATTTCCATTAGTAAAATGATTCATTCTAGGAAAAAGAACATTTATCTATAGTATCCCTCCATACAAAATATATTGGAGGAATATCTATTAAATCTATGAAATATTAATGGATCTCATGACTTGATGGATATTATAACAAATGTTTTAGCCGGGTATATTTTTACGTGGTGTTTTCCATCGATCAAGTTCTGTTTAAGTGTCCTGTTCTTCTAAAACCTTCTTTTGAATTTTTATTTTGGAATTTTGAGAGGAAGAGTGGGTGTTTTGAGGTGTTTTAGAGGAGGAGAGTTTATTTTTGTCTCTATGGGGTCCCAAACTCCCATATTTTAGGCCATAGTTCATATCATTTCAGAGATGTTGTGATGGGAGTTTCCTGTTTTAATGCTTAGTGAACTCAGGTTGTGAAATTCTAATTTTAGGGAGTAAAAATTCTATAGTGTATCTCCAAACCCTGTTTCATCCAATTTCAAAGGGTGTGGTATCATAATGGGTTTGGTTAAATCCATTTAAAACACAAGAATGATATTTCCTCCCATTTTCTAGTGGTATGTCATAGGGGGAGTTTTTAAATGACACTTTTGTTTTTAGGTGTCATTCAATATAATTGATTGAGCTATGTGTAGGTCATAACTCTCTAGGGGTATCTGTTTCATGGTCATGGTGCTTAGATAATTTCCCCATGGGAAATAGTAAAGTTCAAAAATCCATTTTGGTGGTCTTTGTGGTGTTGTGTTGAGGTGAGATCAATTTATGCAAAAAGGATGAAAATATGGAGCATGGATTCTCAATGTCACGACCCGTCCTTGGGGCTCGTGTCGTGACTACCCAAAGCCCGCCTTCCATAGGCCAGGGGCTGGGGACTAGCACCAAGGTGTAATTCCCGGTAAAAAGGGTAGGCATTGCTTTTGTAAAGTAAACAAACACACAGATCAAGCAAGAAGTAGTTGTAAACACTAAGTAAAAACTGTGTACAACAATAAGTGAGGTAAAGTTAGTGGGCCAGTATACAAACCCAAACTGAAAGTAAAGTACAACTGGATATGGAAAAATAACAACTGAAAAGTAAAGCCGCATCTTCGAGCCGTCCACTGGAAATCCCACCTGAAGGATGAGTACAGTTGGCCTCCACAGCTCCTAGGATCCAGCTGTCCGCTCCGAGTACGTCCCGCCCAGTGGCCCACCTCCAGGTACCATCCTGCTCCGCAAGCCTCAACCATGATCAGCGCTGTCCATCGTCTGCAACCAACACAACGTAGTTCGGGCATAGCCCGTGCAGGGGTGAGTATATGCTACTCATTTGGGACCTCGAGACCCCCGAAGGTCTCCCAGAATCCACAAGGGTAATCCACAAAGGAAAGATACAATCACGAAGTAACATTCTACACTGCTTAGGTATGTTCCCATACATATACCTAAGTCATCAATTCCAGTACGCTCCAACTTCCGATCCCCAATACAACCCAATCCACACAGGAAAACACATCCCAGTTCATATAGGAAAGCAAAACGTAATCCACACAGGATAGCACAACACAATCCACAAAGGAAAGAAAAACAGGATTCAGCTCACACAAGTATACTTCTTCGTTATGACGATAGAGATGATCAGATATATCCACTGATTCATCTAAGCCGTCAGACCCACAAAGGATTGATAGGTACTAACCCCCACAATGACCCACAAAGGATCTGACCCACAAAGGATTGATAGGTACTAACCCCCGCAATGACCCACAATGGATCTGACCCACACATGATCGATAGGTAACTAACCCCCGCAATGACCCAAAAAGTATCTGACCCACACAGGATTGATAGGTAACTAACCCCCGCAAAGACCCACACCGGATCAGACCCACAAAGGATCTGTAGGCGCTGGCCCACAAAGGACCGCTAAGCACTGAACCACACAGGATCGGACCCACACAGGATCTGTGGCACTGATCCATGTAGGATCACTGAGTGTCGTAGTCGTCGTCATCGAGTCCACTAAGGATCTCTGTACAGTTGTCGTCGTCGTCGCTGTCGCAACCAGCTCTAGGGTTCACGTACACAGCAAGCTCGTTTGGGAGGGTCCGCTCCATGAGACGAGAGGCTGATACATCAACTGACACATAGTCCATAGTTTATGTATCCAAAAGTTCCGTATCATCAACAGGAACTCAACGCCATAGACGGCGCATCAATCAGACGCCCGATCTGAGAGTTATTGGCTTTTTTGTTCCAGGGGCCCGGTTGATTTTTAAGGAAAAACTAACCCGACCGTACTCCACCTACGTCCAAACCTTGGGCGGAGTAAGCCAAAAGATCCATCTCACTTAGATGAATCCATCAAAGTTGACGACACATCAATCGGATGTCCGGAACGTAAGTTATAAGTGTTTCCGCTCTGAGGGCCCGGTTGGTTTCGTGTACGAACCAACCCGACCTAACCCAAAGTACTCCAAAACTTTGACTTTAATATGTTGAAACGCTTGTCTCGATCCAAGGATCATATCGCTGCTGACGGTGCGTCGATCAGAGGTCCACAGCCCAAGATATGGGAAAAAGACCGAAAAGGTCCGAAAACGGGGGGTCTGGGCCCGGACCGACCCGACCCAATCCCCCCTAGGTCGGCCCGAACCGGGTCGACCCGACCCAGGTCCCGGTCCGACCCGTCTTGGCCCGGCCTGGGTGCGACCAGGCTGGGGCTGGCCGGTTGGCCAGCGCGTCGGCTTGGCCGGTTACGGCCGAGAAGAGCGGGGGGCGCGTTGCCCCCCCCCCCCCCCCCGTGAAGGAGTTGCGGCTCCACGTGGGGCCGACCTTGCCAGCGGACGCGGCTGGCTGCAGCCTCCTGTCCCCCTCCGGTCCCGCGCGGTAGCGGGACCGCACCCTTCTACCGCGGCTTCAGCCGCGACGGCTCCTTCTGGTGGCGCACCAGGCGCCGCCGCCACCTACCGCCAGCGGGCTGCTCCACGGAACACCGGACGAGTTCCTGTGGTCGAAAAAACGTGTCGTCTTCTCCAATGGCCCTCCCGGGGCCCGTCCTTCACTGTGAGGACCTCACATCACCCGTGCGGCTTGTTTTGTCGTCATCCGCCGTTCCGCACACCAAGAACGAAAAGGGAGGTGGGTTCGGACTTGTTCGTTGGTCCGCACCCACCACGTTAGTGGTTTTAAATGTCTCACAACAAATATTTAATCATACGCCGCGGGAATAAATCAAAAATATTTAAATGAATCAAAACCCATACCTCAACGTTTTCGTCGAATGTGAGTTCATCGTGGAATTGAACGTCATGGAGGAGAGGATCGTCGCGTCGCGGAAGGGGCGTCGCTATTGTCGCGGTACACGGCGTCGCTCCGTCAAACTCTGAGGATTAAAAACACACAGATTTAATTGCATCAATTAAACCCATGTTGAGGATAAAAATTCACAAAGAATTAAAGAACTGCAACCCCCTACCTTAATCGGATGTTTATTGAAGATTGTCATGGGGAAGGAACATCGCGGAAGAAGCGTCGCGGAAGGAGAATCGTCGGCATCGCGGAACACGGCGTTGCATCGTCGATTTCCAAGGGTTCGGCGTTTCTTCACGTTCTTCGCGTTCTTCGCGTTCTTCGCGAATAAGGATGAAGATCTTCAAGCTTGAGAGCTTCTCCCAATCCTCTAAACAAGAAAACCTCAATTAAAACAAGTTTTGGTCTTATTTTATTCCCTTTCCAACAATTAGAAATTCAAAGTTAAGAAACGAACCATTAATTCGATGAATTAATTCCCACGACTTAACTGCCCAATTAATGGGGCATTTCTTAACCAGAAAAACGCACGGTTGACTTCATTTAAAATAGTTTTTTGTGGGTGCGTTACTTAGAGGGAATGAAACGGTGGGGATCGTGCAGGCCCCACCTCACAAATATCCTACCAAGTGGGTAGGATATCGTGGGTCCCACCTTATCCGCATAACCTGGCTTAAGTGGCTTTATGTGAAATAAAATAATGTTGTAGCACCACTTTATTTTATTTCTTAACTTAACCCCAAACATTTAAAACCACACCCGACCAAACGTAACTCCAGAAAAGGCATTTCTAAACAAATACCGGCGTTGCGATTCCATCAGTGCCCTCAGAATTTGATTCCGAGCACTAGTTCAAAAGTTAGAAAAACCCGCTCATTCGTTAACTAAACCTACACGAGCCAAACTTCGTAAAATGATTCCGGACACACCGGGCCTCGGAATCAGGTGCCGTCAGAAATTGCGTTCTTGTAAAATTCCCAAAAAAAGTGAGAAAAAAATTTCCTTGAATTTTACAGGTCTTTACATCACTCCCACCTCAGGGCTTTACAGCCCCGAAAAGATACATCATAAACTAGGGAAACAAATGTGGGTACTGAGCATGCATCTGAGCCTCCCGCTCCCAAGTGCTCTCCTAGAGGTTCCCGTGCTGCCATCTGATGCACACTAGAGGAATCGAACATCCACGTAGGACCCACTCATGTCGATCCTCAATCTCCACCGGGACCTCCGCAAATGTCGCCCCATCATCAACGTCTATCTCCCCATGGTCCATGATGTGCGTCGGGTCATGCACGTATCTCCTCAACTGAGATATGTGGAAGACTTCGTGCACCCGGTGCAACTGAGGTGGTAGAGCAAGGCGATAACCCACCTCGCCAATCCTGCTGAGGACCTGGAATGGTCCGATGAAGCGTGGAGACAACTTTCCGCCTCGGAGAAATCTCATTAATCCACGTCGAGGTGAGACACACAAGAAGACGTGGTCTCCATCCTCAAACTCTAATGGCCTCCGACTCCTGTCAGCATAGGACTTCTGTCGGCTCTAAGCTGTCCTCATCCGCTCCTGGATGACTTGGACCTTCTCTGTCGTGGTCTGAACCATCTCTGGTCCCACAAGTGCTGACTCCCCAGGGTCTGTCTAGCACAAAGGAGATCTGTAAGGTCTGTCGTACAACGCCTCGTATAGTGCCATCCCGATGGTGGAGTGGTAGCTGTTATTGTAAGCGAACTCCACCAAGGGTGGGTGGTCCTCCCAGCTACGACCAAAGTTGAGAACACATGCGCGAAGAATATCCCCGAGAGTCTGAATGGTCCTCTATGTATGACCATCCGTCTGAGGGTGAAAGGCAGTGCTCAGACGTAGCTGCGTCCCGAACAACTCCTGCAACCCCTTCCAAAGCCGGGAAGTAAAGTAAGCATCTCGATCGGAGATGATAGATGATGGAACACCGTGAATCCATACAATCTCTTGAACGTAGAGACGCCCCAAGCTCTCCACTGAGCCCTGCTCTCTGATGGGTAAGAAGTGAGCCAACTTGGTGAGTCGGTCGGCAGTCACCCAAATGGAGTCATGACCTCTGGAAGAGTGTGGAAGTTCAGTCATGAAGTCCATAGATATGTCGTCCCACTTCCACTCCGGGACCTCCAAGGGCTGTACCAAGCCTTCTGGTACCTGATGCTCTGCCTTAACCTGCTGGCAGGTGAGGCATCGAGAAAACGAACTCTTCCACGGCCTTCTTCATGCCCGACCACCAGTGCTGTCATATGAGATCCTGGTACATCTTCGCCACGCAAGGATGCACCGCCAAAGGGGAAGTGTGAAACTCCCTCAGCACCTCCTCTCATAAAGCAACTAGTACCAAGGTACGTCCTTTGAAAATGACATCATTCTCTTCTCCCACGGAGAATCCATCAGGTGCATGTCCTGAGGATATCTGTGCACGGCGCCTCTCACAGTCGGCGTCCCCACGCCGTGCCTCCCTGACCCAATGCAGTAGTGGTGGGCTGACTGTGAGAGACTGAAGGAAGGCTGCTCCATCTCTATCCACGAAGGATATCTAAAAAGCGGCCAGCTGCTCTATCGCCTCTTCAAGCAGCTGAATGCCCGTCCTCCTGCTGAGAGAATCGGCTACTACGTTCCCCTTCCCGGGAGTATAGACTATCTCAAAGTCATAGTCCTGGAGGAACTCGAGCCATCGTCACTATCTCAGGTTCAGGTCCTTCTGAGAGAATATGTACTGGAGACTCTGATGGTCAGAAAAGACTGTAAAGCGCTCGCCCATCAGATAGTGTCGCCATGTCTTCAGAGCGTAGACCACTGCGGCTAACTCCAGGTCATGGGTGGCGTAGTTCTGCTCATGCGGCCTCAAATAACGTGATCCATAAGTGATCGCTGCCCGCTCCTACATCAGGACACATCCGATTCCGGTCCCTGATGCATCTCAGTAGACTACGTACCCTATTCCCTCCTCCGGCATCCTCATGATAGGTGCGCTGGTCAATCTCTGTCTCAGCTCTTGGAAGCTCTGCTGACATCTGTCTGACCACACAAAGGGTTTCCCTTTCTTTTTAAAAGATTATAGTGGTTCCAAAACTCTGGAGAAGTCTGGCACAAATCTCCGATAGTATCCAGCTAGACCCAAGAAGCTCCGCACCTCAGTTACACTCTTAGGTGGCTCCCAAACTAGCACTGCCTTGATCTTCACAGGATCCAGTGCAACTCCCGCCTCAGAAATGACGTGTCCCAAGAAGTGGACCTCGCATAACCAGAACTGACACTTCGAGAGATTTCCGTAAATCTGGTGCCCTCGGAGTGTGTCTAGTACAACCCGCAAGTGGTAGGCATGCTCCTCCTCAGTCGTCGAGTATATCAAAATGTCGTCGATGAAGACCACGAAAAATTGATCGAGGTATGGTTGAAAGATCCTATTCATGAGGCCCATGAACACTACCGGAGTGTTGGTCATGCCGAAAGGAATAACCAAGAACTCATAGTGGCCATACCGACATCTAAAGGCTGTCTTCTGCGCGTCCTCATCCCAAACTCTGAGCTGATGATAGCCTTACTTGAGGTCTATCTTTGAGAACCACCGTGCTCCCTTGAGCTGATCGAAGAGGTCATAAATCCTCGGTAGAGGATACTTGTTCCTCACTGTCACCTGGTTCAGGCGAAAATAGTCAACACAAAGTCGCAAGCTCCCATCCACCTTCTTGGAAAACAATATCGGGGAAGACCAGGGTGAAACACTAGGTTGGATGAATCCATTGCCCTGCAAGTCCTCCAACTGTACCCGTAGCTCTCGAAGCTCGGCGAGAACCATCCGATATGCTGGTGTGGATATCGGGGCTATCCCGGGGTACAGATCAATATAAAAGTCTACCTCTCTGTGAGGAGGTAGTCCTGGAACGTCATCGGGGAAAACGTCCGCATACTGATCCACCACTGTAGGAAAACCAGGACTCTGCACGTCAACTGCTCCTAGGATGAGGCTAGCCAAATGATGAGTGATGGGCTGTCCACTCCTCTTCAAAAGTCCATCCTGTGCTGCGAAGGCTCCCTTCTCGCCGGTTAAGGTGAACCTGCTCCCATCAGTGCGTACACATCTCACCTTGCGCCTAATACAGTCAATCTGTGCATGGACTGTAGATAACCAATCCATGCCTAAGATGACGTCATAAGGCCTCGACGCCACTACAAGAAGATCCCAGCCGAAGCTCTTTCCTCCTAGAGTATTCTCACACTGCCGGAACGAGTGCGTAATTGTCGAGTCTGCTCTCGTAGGAGTCTCTAGCCGCAAGGATCGAGCCAACGGATCTGTCGGAATCTCTGAGCTCCGAACAAGGGCAGCAGCTATGAAAGAATGACTTGCTCCTGTGTCTATAAGATCTGCAGAAAGGGTGTAATAGACACAGATAGTACCTCGAATCATCTCGGGCGCATCGTGGTCGTAGGCCTCCGCTGCCTGGAGTTGTGCCTGTCTCTACCTGCCAGCTCTCAGTGGTCAGGGTGGACCTCCTGGTGGTGGTGGTGGTGGTGGTAGAGCCTCAAAGCGTCGCCCACCACCTGCTGCTCGGCCAGCTCCTCTGCCTCATCCTCCTGCTCCCTGCGGACCACCACGATCGACCCTCTGCCTCTGCCTGGGTGGCCCCTCAACCGTCTGCTGCTCCTCGGCACGGCGGGTCAGGCAGTCACGAGCCATGTGGCCCTGTCCGCTGCATGTGTAGCACTGCCTGCCTCTCGAAAGACTGGCTCCACGCTGTGTTCCCCACACTGCTGAGCCAGTGTCCTGAGGTTGTCTGCCTGAGGGTCTGGTCTACCTGGACCCATGAGTCATCCATCGACTGCCTGCTGTAGAAGACTCTACTACGTTCCGCCCTGCGGTAGGGCTCGCTGCTGAAGAAGGCTCAGCAAGAAATCTCTCGATCAAAAGGGCTCGCTCCAGTACTCCTGCCTGAGTCGGAATGCTGAGGGAGATCAGTGATGCCCTGATCTCATGCCTCAATCCCTGCTCAAAGGTCTGGGACTAGAAGAATGGGTCTCGTACCATGTCTGTCGAGTGGCGCGAGATATTGGTAAATCTCGTCGTGTACTGGGCGACCGTCAAGCTGCCCTGCCGCAACTGTAGAATCTCCTGGATGCGGATCGCACAGAGGGTGGCTGGGACGAACTCTGAGCCAAAGAGGCTCTCAAAGTCCATCCAGAGAAGAGATGTCTCATCGTGCACCTGGAGCATCAAGCTCCACCATCGGCCCACTGCCGCGTGTAGTAGGCTCGCTGCGAGGATCACCATGAGGTCTGCTGGTGTCCTCACTAACCTGGAAACTCTCACCACTGCTTCCAGCCAGTCCTCGACTGCCTGGGGTCCCTCTCCCCGCGGGACCTGGGAAGTCGCTGGTGCTAGAACTCTTGCAATGAACTAAGGCGACGTGCATCGTCACCGGCTGGGGCTGGAAGCATCGGTGGCTCGGTGGGTAGAGGTACCGCCGGTGCCTCAGCTGTCAAAGGGCCCTGTACCGAGGCCTCATCGCTCGGTGGGCTATCATCATGCACAAATCTCAGAACCCTAGCTGGCTTCCATCATGGGGCCATCCTGAAAAGAAATAGGAGCGCCACGGTCAAACAATTTACCTGGAGAGCTGACATAAAGTAATCACAAAGAAAACTTGAAACACACATGCAATCAATGTTTTCGTGCATTAAGTTGTAAATCAGAAGTCAGGGTCCTGGTGTATGGACACATCGGCCGCCGCACCAACACCGGACTCCCTGGACTGATAACCACACCCAATACGCTTAACACTATTGCTTCACATAGAAAAAGATTAGATTCCCAAGTTCTGCGGTAGAACTGAACTCCTCTGATACCAATTTGTCACGACCCGTCCTCGGGGCCCGTGCTTTGACTACCCCAAGCCCGCCTTCCATAGGCCAGAGGATGGCGACAAGCACTAAGGCGTAATTACCGGTAAAAAGGGAAGGCATTGCATTTGTAAAGTAAACAAACAGACAGAGAAAGAAAGCAGTAATAGTAAACACTATGTAAAAACTGTGTACAACAGTAAGTGCGGTAAAGTAAGTGGGCCAGTATACAAACCCAAACTGAAAGTAAAGTACAACTGGAAAGGGAAAAACAACAACTGAAAAGTAAAGCCGCATCTTCGAGCTATCCACTTGAAATCCCACCTGAAGGGTGAGTACAGTTGGCCTCCATAGCTCCTAGGGTCCAGCCGTCCGCTCTGAGTACGTCCCCCCTAGTGGCCCACCTCCAGGTATTGTCCTTCTCCGTAAGCCTCAACCAGGATCAGTGTTGTCCATCGTCTGCAACCAACACAATGTAGTGCGGGCATAGACCATGCACGGGTTAGTATAAGCTACTCAGTAGGGACCCCGAGACCCCCGAAGGTCTCCCAGAATCTACAAGGGTAATCCACAAAGGAAAGATACAATCACGAAGTAACATACGACACTGCTTAGGTATGTGCCCATACATATACCTAAGTCATCAATTCCAGTACGCTCCAACTTCCGAGACCCAGTACAACCCAGTCCACACAGGAAAACACAACCCAATCCACACAGGAAATCAAAACATATTCCACACAGGATAGCACAACACAATCCACAAAAGAAATCAAAATAGGATGCAGCTCAAACAGGTATACTTCTTCGTTATGATGACAGAGATGATCATATATAGCCACTCATTCATCTAAGCCATCAGAACCACAAAGGATCGATAGGTACTAACCTCCGCAATGACCCACAAAGGATCTGACCCACAAAGGATCGATAGGTACTAACCCGCGCAATGACCCACAAAGGATCTGACCCACACAGGATCGATAGGTAACTAACCCCCGCAATGACCCACAAAGGATCTGACCCACACAAGATCGATAGGTAACTAACCACCGCAAAGACCCACACAGGATCGGACCCACACAGGATCTGTAGGCACTGGCCCACACGGGACCGTTGCGCGCTGACCCATACAGGATTGGACCCGCACAAGATCTGTGGCACTGATCCACGTAGGATCTCTGAGTGTCGTAGTTTTCGTCGTCGAGTCCACTGAGGATCTCTGTACAGTTGTCGTTGTCGTCGCAGTCACAGCCAGCTCTAGTATTCCCGCACATAGCAAGCTCGTTCGGGAGGGTCCGCTCCATGAGCCGAGAGGATTATACATCAACTGACACATAGTCCATAGTTGATGTATCCAAAAGTTCCGTATCATCAACAGGAACTCAACGCCACAGACGGCGCGTCAATCGGACGCCCGGTCTGAGAATTATTTGCTTTTTCGTTCCAGGGGCCCGATTGGTTTTTAAGGAAAAACTAACCCGACCGTACTCCACCTGCCTCCAATTATCGAGCAGAATAATCCAAAAGATCCGTCTCACATAGTGGAATCCATCAATGTTGACGGCATGTCAATCGAACATCCGGAACTTAAGTTATAAGCGTTTCCGCTCCGAGGGCCCGATTGGTTTCGTGTACGAACCAACCCATCCGAACCCCCAAGTACTCTGAAACATTGAGTGTTATATGTTGAAACTACCGTCTTGATCCAAGGATCACATCTCCACTGACGGTGCATCGATCGGAGGTCCGCAACCCAAGATATGGGAAAAAGACCGAAAAGGTCCGAAAACGGGGGGTCTGGGCCCGGACCGACCCAACCCAACCCCCCTGGGTCGGCCCGAACCGTGTCGACCCAACCCGGGTCCAGGTCCGACTCGCTGGGCGCGACCTGGCCCGGCCTGGGCATGACTCGGCTGGCATTGGCCAGTTGGCCAGTGAGTCGGCTCGGCCGGTTACGGCCGAGCGGAGCGGGGGGCGCGCTGCCCCCGCGTGAAGGAGTCGCAGCCCCACGTGGGGCCACCCTTGCCAGCGGACACGGCCGGCTACAGCGTCCCATCCCCCTCTGGTCCCGCGCAGTCGCGGGACCGTGCTCTGCCGCCGCGGCTTCGGCCGCGGCGGCTCCTTCTGGCGGCGCACGGGGCACCGCCGCCACCTGCCGCCGGCGCCGCCATGCCGGCGAGGCGCACTGGCGGGCTGCTCCGCGGACCACCAGAAGAGTTCTCGTGGTTGGAAAAACGCGTCGTCTTCTACAATGGACCTCTCGGGGCCCATCCTTCACTTCGAGGACCTCACATCGCCCTTGCAGCTTGTTTTGTCGACGTCCGCCGTTCTGCACACCAAGAACGAAAAGGGCGGTGGGTTTGGACTTGTTCGTTGGTCCGCACCCACCATGTTAGCGGTTTTAAATGTCTCAAAACAAATATTTAATCATACTCCGCGGGTATAAATCACAAAGATTTAAAATAATCAAAATCCCTACCTCAACGTTGTCATCGAACGTGAGTTCGTCGCGGAATTGACCGTCGCAGAGAAGAGGATCGTCGCGTCGCAGAAGGGGCGTCGCTGTCGTCGCGGTACACGGCGTCGCGTCGTCAAACTCCGAGGATTAAAAACACATAGATTTAATTGAATCAATTAAACCCATGTTGAGGATAAAAATTCACAAAGAATTAAAGAACCGCAACCCCCTACCTCAATCAGTTGTTGATTGAAGATTGTCGCGGGGAAGGAACGTCGCGGAAGAAGTGTCACAGAAGGAGAATCGTCGGCGTCGCGACACACGGCGTCGCATCATCGATCTCTGAGGGTTCGGTGTTCTTTGAATTCTTCACGTTCTTCGCGTTTTTCACGAAGGAGGATGAAGATCTTCAAGCTTGAGAGCTTCTCCCAATCCTCTCAACAAGCAAACCTCAAGTAAAACAAGTGTTGGTCTTGTTTTATTCCCATGCCAACAATTAGAAATTCAAAGTTAAGAAACGAACCATTAATTCGATGAATTAATTGTCACGACTTAACTGCCCAATTAATGGGGTGTTTCTTAACCAGAAAAACGCACGGTTGACTTCATTTAAAAGAGGTTTTCGTGGGTGCGTTACTTAGAGGGAAAGAAACGGTGGGGCTCATGCGGGTCCCACCTCACAAATATCCTACCAAGTGTGTAGGATATCGTGGGTCCCACCTTATCCACTTAACCTGGCTTAAGTGGATTTAAGTGGCTTTAAGTGAAATAAAATAAAGTTGTCACACCACTTTATTTTATTTCTTAACTTAACCCCAAAAATTAAAAACTACACCTAAGCAAACACAACTCAGGAAAAGGCGTTTCTAAACAAATATCGGCGTTGCGATTCCATCAGTGCCCTAGGAATTCGATTCTGAGAACCGGTTCAAAATTTAGAAAAACTCTCCCATTCGTTCACTGAACATACCCGAGCCAAACTTCGGAAAATGATTCCGGGCACACCGGGCCTCGGAATCAGGTACCGTCAGAAACTGAGTTCTTGTAAAATTCCCAAGAAAATTAAGAAAAAAAATTCTTTGAATTTTACGGGTCTTTACACTCAATGTGTAGCCTAGGATATTGTGAGATAGAAATAGTGATGGGAATTTCTCGATGTTATGGTGGATCATCAATGGGAGTTTTGGTCAAAAGAACCATATTCATTTTGGGTACCAACACACTATGGAGGTCAAGATTTTTTTTAAATGGGAAAAACAATTACCAAGAAGAAGGGGGATTTAGTTATGTAATAAATTACCCTCTTCACTACTAGTCCATCACATGATTTTATGGTATTTGAACTGTTACCAAATGGATTATCAAAAGGTATGTCCCAACCATTATTATATTGAATTGGGTGGGATTTATTACCTAAATTTAATTAGAAAAACACCAAATATATCTCACCTCCACATGTTTGTATATTAATATATTGGGTGTCTATCCTATTTCGATCATTTTTGTTCCTTCAGACTTGGATTTGTAGATAACATATTGAGTTTCAATGATTAGACTAGGCCCAAAGCTTTATTGATTTATCATGAATGATCTTGGACTTTTAGAACCTCTCTCTCTCCATGTACCCGTGCAGTAAACTTGGAATCCTTGACGTTTGTTCTCCTGTTGTGAGTTTCATGTCTTATAAACCTCCCCCTCTTCTCTATATCCTATTCAGTGAACTAATGAGGGTTTTCATCAAGGTATATTATTCATAAACTTCATTTGTTTCATTTATGTATAAATGTGTATTTCTCATGCTTGGGTTTTCAATGAGTAAATGGATAATATTAAACTAATAAGATAATAAAAAGGAATTATTTAAAAGATTTAATGGGATGTATTTCATGAGAATGAATTTTTTATGTTATGGTTTCATGTTATTTTATAATTATTTTTATTTTATTATACATTGTTCCATTATACATCTTTGCGTGCCTAATTTTTTCAAATTTAATAGAAAACATAAATTGGGAAAGATAAGGGAAATTATGAATGAATTAAATCTTATGTTTCTTTATAAACTGAATATGATGATAAAAGTTTTTTAAATCATGTTATTAGTATATCTAATAATAAACTATAATTTTTATTGAATATTTCTATATATATTTTAAAAATAATCATAATTAATTATTAAACTCAACCTAGTAATGTAAAATAATGTTTCTATAATTAATCATTTATTGGTTGAACACATTTCGACCTTTTTGTTAATATATTTCATGAATTATTTAAGGAATATTAATTTCTATTTGACAAATTATTATCACTAACATAATAATTTATCTTGTATAAATACATATATTACCCTTACAATGGGTTTTAATTAAAATTTGGTATGGTTGGATGGAATGGTGAGGGTTTTACTATATTGATATTAATTTGTGTTGTAGATTGTTTTGATTGATAATGAATAGTGTGAGATGATGTAAAAAGGTTGTGATAATAATACCAGATGTATAGTTCGAGTTGAGATCCCTATTTAATTTCCTTATGATTACTTCATTATTGAAAATTTCTTAATGTTCAATTTATTATTATCAATTACCTTCTAGGGATATTCATAACTTTCTAGACATAGGATTGGATATGTCTTGTCACATGATATTATGGAATCTTAATTAAATATTGAATTAATTGAATTGGTGATTATTAATTGTTAAATAAACATTACTTCAAATTGATAAATACTGAATGAGTAAAATATTGAAGGATCACAGATATTGATATAATATTGAATTTAAGATACATGGATTCATGATCAATATAAATATTAATCCATTATTGTAATGAAATATTATTTAAATATTACAAATTGATTAATGTTTTATGAATGAATTAAACCAAGTTTCATTTAGGAATATTAGCTTATATTCCATAGTGATAAAAGTTGGGGTGTCATGTGGGATATTATATTTAAATTAAGTTTAGGGTTAGTTAGTTACCCGTATAATGGTTTTTATTAAATATATTATTTTGTTTTATTATTTATTATGATCTACCACCCAAGTTAGTTGAGGAGGATGACAACCATTTTTGAACTTGGGTTTTATATATTTCACAACAACTAGGTTATAAAGGTATCAAATGGTTGATAGTTCCCCGACCATGTTGTCTCTTCTAGACATAGATTACATATAAACATATTTGAGATGTGGACTAGTACTATTATAGGTTATGTGATCATATGGGTTGTATTGGATCGGATTTATGATAAACTTGTCTATTTAAGTTGTGAAGACTTAAAATTATAACATATACTTGTATCTCAACTGTAATAGGAATGGTTATTAAAAGATTACTTATACACAGGTTGTAATGGATTAAGGTATAATATATATTTACATGATTTTTGATGGCACTAGGTTTTACTATATGATTATGGAATGTGATAGGATTTTACTATGATTATGTGTATGTTGTTGTGATATATTTTCATTAATGTAAAACACGACTTATGTAGGGGTTGATAGCACCAGGGATATAATTCTGTGGGTTTTAGGGCCTCCAGATCAAGGAGAATGTGGTATCAGGGTACCCATCTTTTAAAATATTCTTTGAATATTATTTCATCATATTTTATGTATTACATGGTGAGTGATCATTGGTGAGGATGGAAATATGGTCGACCTTATTAGGTGATGAGTTAGTTTCTCTATTTTACCACTGAGGATTTAGTATAATTCTTCCATATTTTCATGATAGGTTTTTGGGAGGATTGTATTATGTATACTTGTACTCTAAACACTATATATATAAATTTTTTTCAAGTCCTAGGGTAGAGTTAGTGATAGATTTGTTTTTTAATCACCTATGGTTTTTTTATGTGAGTTGTGGGTGTTTGTGGTCACTTCCATATGAGTTTTTAATGTATATTTTTTTATTTTGTATTGTATGGCATATAATATATTAGGATTTTGTTGTTAATTATTTATTATAGTGTTAATTGTTTGATTATTTATAATTTCCTAGGTACTTAAGGTTAATGCATCCTATATGAGTTCATTTTATATCTTTGAAGATAGTCTTCAAACCTTATCCTATTTGACATGGGATTTGGGGGGTCACATTTTCTTCACTTTCGACCTAAGAGGGTTACTGGTGTTAGATGCTCATATAGAGGTCACATCAAGTCTTTTAGATGAGATATGGGATGGTTATTAGGGATAAAAACTTGTCAGGATTGTATGGGTTGGTAGGGAAATAGTACCATGTGGACTTAGTACAAGATGTATGCAAGGGAAACATATAAAGACATGTGATTCTAGGACCCCATGTGATCTGACATAAGGACCCTAAGTATACATAATATTCTAATAAAAAGTGATGATTATTGTAGGAAAAAGACCTATGTAAGGATAATGAATCATGATATTTTGTGAATTTTTTAAATTAGATTGATAACCGGAATTAAAATAAATTTTAATTAATTATCTATAATTGTTCCATGTTCTGGGTTTAGGGAATTCCATAATACTTTCTATTCCATAGGTATTGAACTATTTATACATCTTCATAAGGCTCATACCAATAATATTCAATAGGATATGTCAGTAAATTTCCTTAATTATGAATTATATGTAAAAGAAAATTAGGGGGAAACACTTCATGATTTTTAGTGTTAAGAACTAAGGAATTATAAAGGTTTCATTTCAGATAAAGAGACTAAGGCCTAGTTGGAGGAGGTGGATATCCCTTTCATTTGATCCATGATTGAAGTTATCATTGAAGTATATTGGTTAAAAATATACTACATAGAGGTACTTAATATAGGTGGTTTTTGTTCCTCACATGTCGATAGTTTTTTAAAGTTTTATGAGAGAAGTTTCACAATCAGTTTTAGGTTACTTTTCTCTCTTTGACTGTGAAGGAATCTTGTTAGGAAGTGGTTTTTTCTATCCACAATGTGATTTCAAGAAAGTATATCTAGTATGTGAATCTTATTTATTATTATTCAAACATTATTCAAAATTCGTAGGCTAGGGAAATGTATTTAGAGGATGAGTTGTGTCCATAGATTTGGTGTTAGGTCACCACATTGACATTGCTTAGGTAACGTAAGGATGTAATGATGGTAGAGGTTATTGTTAGGATGTTGGGTAAGAGATGTTTATAATAGGAAGTTATTCATAAATAATCACTGAGGCATAGAGTTATGGATATAGGATATCAGTTTTTTAGTAATATGAAGTTTCATATAGTAAGGATTCAGTCCAGACTGACTTCATTCTATTTCTCAAGAGCTGGTAGTTACCAAACCCTTATAAAGAGTCTAGATGTTATTTTATTTTCATGGAACGGTCATGTCAATTGGAATCTAGAGTGTATGGAAATACTTGGTAGAAATCATGAACTTGGAAAACCACTATAGAATTAGCCATTATGAGAATACCCTCTGAGATAGAAACAACAATAGTAATTGGGTGCTCACAGCATTAGTTGGTAGTGAGTGTACAAAGTGGGTCGAGGAAAACCCTACGATTATACTAAGAATTATGGACATGGAGTAGAGTGTGGTTGTGGGGTTGGTTAACATCAAGATCAAATAGGTTATGGTGTAGGTCATGATTAGATGCATGCCTTAGAGTTTCAATCACAAGGAGAACCAGATATTTTTTAAGGTATCATCTATTTGTATTCTACATGGGTGTATATATTCTCTGATTTAGTAGTTAAACATTAATTAGTTTAACCTACCATACTCTATTATTTGGGATTTGATGTGGATATCCTTTTACTTCGCTTATAATTGACTATGTTATTCAGCAGTCATGTTAGTTTCTATATTATTGCTATAATTAATCATTTAAAAGCTCAATGTGTTCGAAACTTGTTATTAATAGCTTTGGTGAATTGTTGAAGCAATATTAACTGATATTTGATAAATTATTGTGGATTAAATTATAATTTATATCATATAAATAAAAATATTATACTTTAAATCATTTTTAATTAAAACCTACTATGGTTAGTTGGAATGGTGAGGGTTATTCTATGTTTATATTATTTAGATTTAACAGATTTTTTTAGTTAAAATGAATATTTTGGGATGATATGTAAAGGTGGTGACGATGATATAAGATGGATTCCTTAGGTTGATAACCCTGTTTATTTTCCTTATGATTATTTCCTGATTTAAATTTCTTACTTCTCACTTTCTTGTAATCTATTCACTTTTGGGCATATTTATAAATTTATAGATAAAGGACTATAAGTTTCATAGTGTCTAGTATTTTATAATATAAATTAAATGATTAATTAATTGAAGTGGGTTGTTCTTATTGGTTAAATAATATAACTTTATATTGATAAATATGGAATGCGTAAATGACTGGAGGATCATATATATTGATATAATATTCACATAAAGCTCTATGAATTCATGAATAATGTAGGAAATAATATTTGATGTGGATGAAATATTATTAAATGATTATAAATTTATTAATGTTTTATGAAGGAATTAAACCTTATTTCTTGTATTCTTAAAATATTATTATCTTTAGTGATGGTATTTGGTGCGCTGTGTGGGGAATTATCTTTATACTGATTCTAGGGTTAGGTAGTGACCCCTATAATGGTTTTTCAATATATATATATATATATATATATATATCATTATGTTGTGTTACTATTTATGCACCTCCACTTGAGTTGGTTGGGGTCTCTAACTACTATATTTGGACTTGGGTACTGGGTGTCTTCCAAACATATTGGTTGTTGAGGTAACAAATACTAACTACTCCCCATAATCTTCCCTCACTTTCAAATATAGATTGAATATAAACATATATGGGTGTCTGTGTCTTACTATTATAGGGTTTGTTCTCATATGGGTGATAGTCATTGTAAAAAAATATTCTCCAAAAGCATTAATTTGATTGTTATATTACATTATTGGTAAATGAAACTAGGGTTCCAAAAAAATCCAACAGTATAGTAAAATTGGAAAAAAAGATACACATATATTTTTACATTACACTTTATAATATAAAATACTGCATAAAAATTCCACAAGAAAATTATGATCTCCTCTTGAAGTTCTTGAAAACTACACATAGTAATCTTCTAGGATTCCTAGGAGAAAGAAACAAATAAAGGTGAGCTCAAATTCTCATTAAGGAGTAGTGAATATTGGAATGTATCATAGCATAAAAATAGAATATATAATATGGCTAAAATAATTCCATAAGAAAATAAAACTAATGGAATACCATATTCATTATAATAAATAAAAACATGGATAATAATTATTGATTTCATGCTAATGGAATGCATAATTTTTGACATAACAAACATGTCATCAAATCCTTGTTCAATGAAATCATACGTAAAGGGACAAGGCAAATGCCAACACCCTATATATTTTATCTCATGAGACCTACTCATACATCAAGGGGATATCTACACAAGTCCATGCATGTAAATAATTAATTCCAATATATTAATCATATAAACACTAAGTAAAATATATAATATATATCCATCATTCCTTATAAATTAATAAATATCCATATTGAAATAAAAAGTATACAAATTTTCAATATTTCCCCAATCTATAAATGAAATAATGTGGATGTCTAGAATAATATCCTATAATAAATAAATAAACTATAAAATATTCTGAACGTAATAAGAATATATGTTTTTAATGAAATAAATATAAGGTGATGGAGAGGTTACTTTCAATGTTTTGTGTTATTAATTGAAGATATTAATTGAGTTAAATAGTTTACAGTTGTAGTAGATGAAAGAAATGGAAATAAAACCATTAATTTATGTTTTTAAAGATAATTTGAATTATCAAAATCATACCCCATATGAGTTTCTAGAAATGTGTGAAGTCTTAATCCCACTCATCGTACACCACACACACAATTTAATTTTCAAAATTTAGGATTTTTAGGCATTATGATAGATTTAGGTAACATTTCAATCAAAATATCATAAAGGATAAAATTATAAATAGAACACTAAATAACATTAATAATTATAGAATCATTTTATAAAAATATCAAAGGGTTAGTAATAATATCAAACAATATTAAACATGGTGTATAACATAATCATGTCTCGGAGAATTGAAATTTAAGACAAGAAACTATTACCTTTAATCCCACTTAGTCGAATGTTCTCCAACCTCCTATATAAAAAAATTATTATATTAATCACATATTTTAGAAACTTATTCATATTTATATAATTTTTCAACATTATTTATAATTATTCTCAACATGTATGTTAGTTAGTTATTATCTATTTTCAATATCAGTTGTGATAAATCTTGATTGTTTGGATCTAGTTTCATAATAGAAGTTTTATTATTTGTTATTATCGAAAATTTTTTCATTCCCAAATAATACAAGGTAACGAAATTTCTTACCTTTTGATTATTTTTGATGTCATAATTTCATTATATGAGATAGTTTTGTTAATATCCTTGAAGATGAAATATGTGATGAGTATGTTTTAGTGATTTTTAACAAGATTGCATTGTTATCTTAAAAATGAGTTTAATATAAATATTACCATTATAGAACAAAAATAAAATAATAATTTTATTAATAATTTCATATATTACCATTAATCAAACTCACATAGTCATCCATGATATAAATTTACACCATTGTTCAATAATGTGGTGAAACTGACCCAAATAAGAACATACAATAATTAATGGATGGTTATGCAATGATTTAGTTATGATATCATTATAAAAAAAGAATAATGATCTTATTTTGTGTTTATTAGTGTGATATATCATAATTATAAATAATTATAATATTAAAATAACAAATAGTATGATATTATATAGTTTAAATGAAAAAAATTCTTTTAGAACACTCTTCGGACTGTTGAATTTAACATGATTGTTTATTGATCATATTATTAATATTCTTTCCAATTGGTTTTTACAAAACTTAATAATTTCATAAAAATAATATTCATTGATTAAAACCATTCAAATGATCATAAAATAATTTCCGTGCAGAAAATAAAAAAAAATGGAAATCAAAAATTCCCTAGAGGCGGTAGTCTGTATGTATACATAGTTGATTATTTCATTTTCTAGAGAACATGGAAAATATATAATATTTTTTTACCATTTAATAATATAAAATATTTTATAGATATCATACTTATTTATTAAAATAAAATTTTGGACTGACCGTTTAAGGTGGTTGAGGAAAAAACATGACTTTTCAGGGAGGCAGTAGTTCGTACACACACATGAATGTCATTTTTTTTATTTTGTGAAATTGAGAAAGGTGGTTAATATTTATTCCCTTAACAAAATAAAATTTAAAATCAAAAATTACTCATTTAATTATATTTTAATGGGAAAAATATATTTTTAAATATAATATAAAAAATAAAAGAAAATAGTGAATGTTAGTACTCATGTTGAGGACTAGGCTTTCCCTTGGATGATTCCATAGAAAGGGTGGGAACTTGATAATATATTGTGAACATAAGATTAATACTATGAAATTGGATTCTATGGGAAGTAATAATGTTATATTTTTAATAGGAAATTGGAATTTTTTACTCGAATTGAAGGGGTGGGGTGAGGCCCCACTTATAACAGGTGAGAATGACATTTTTATAAATATTTCAAATTAATATAAAGAAGGAAAATGTTTCACATGTAAAGTGGCTCTAAAAATAGAAAATTATTGCGTGGTTGATGAGATATTATATATAATACCTCAAAAATTAATTTTAAAAACTATTTTAAACATTTTTTATGTAATTTATTTTGGATTTTTCACTTCTACCATTTTTAGTTTAATCATCTTAACTATTTTTTATCTAGGTAATATACTTTTAATGACTTAAAATAGAAAATATTACATAAACTATGGATAATAATGTGAAATATGAATTTCATTTTATTGGATAAAATTTCTATGTATATGAAAACTCAATTTTAGCATTACCGCATGTAATGTGTAAAAATCCAGTTTAGAAAAGGTGCATTTTTAAGCTTAAAATTTATATAGAAAACAAAATTAAAATTTTAATTGATTATCATGACATAAATTGGTTTATTATGAAATAAATATTTTTTTTAATTTAAAATCAAGTAAAAACATAATTTTACCAAAATAATATTTAATTTATAAAATACCAAAAATAATTTTTTTTGGAAAATACTACTTAAGTTCATAAAAAGATAAAAATAGGTTTTATAAATTTAAAATAGTATTTAAAACATATATTTTTAATCAGAAAACATATATTTCATCAATTAAAAGGTTTTATAAATTTATAGGCCTTGTTCATAGAATTATAAATTCCTAAAAGTTATAGTTTTGGTAAAAATTTCTTTTTTCACTATACACCTAAAAATCAAGTATTTCAGAAAAATCATAAAAAACATTTTATGGTAATATTTAAATTTTAAATCCAAAAATGAATATAATTTTTTAAAATTGAAATTAAAATTTAATTTTTAAATAAATTCATGAATTAATGCTCTTTATCATTTGAATTATGTAATCATTTAGAGATGTAGTGTTTAATTGTTATAGGAGGGTTTCAGGTTATATATACCCTACTAAATAATATCATAATCCAAATTGGATGTATATTAGCTACAAAAAACATTGGGTATTCCTTTATCATTGTTGATTCAGTCTCTCATGTTACCTCCTCTAGTTTTGGATATCTTTAAAGTACTTACACAAGTCAATTTATTTGATTCTACAACACTTTCTCTCTAGTGTCAAGAATCTAGATAGAATCTTTATTATATGAAAATTCAATCTCCAATTATATTCCCTCATATTTTAGTATATGAAATGAATCTAGAATTTATTTCCTCAATAATTAAATATGGAAGATTTCATGTTGTTTCTAAAGTTTGGGTGGCATGGACAGTCAGTAAACTGCAACACTACTTCATTCTAAAATTTCTGAAAGCATAATGTACCTAGGGATTAACTTCCCCTTTTTAACAAATCTTAAAAATCCATTCCATGGTGATACCTTTAGGAATACAAGATCCCATACTTTAAATTACAAGTCATTACTTAAATTAATAGTGTACCTCATTTATCTTCTTTTATCTACTTTAATATTATTTTGAATAGTCCATACTATCATAGTTGTCTCATCTATATGTTTTTGGATACTATATTCCTTTATAAAAATTATTCCGAAATTTGTAGATTATGAAATGACTTCCCATTAAATTATTCATATGTTTCCAAATGGATGATAAATTAGAAGCTATTGTGGTATATAAATTACACCATAGGTAGATACTGACCTCATGTTCCTTGGAAGTTAAGAGAACATGATCTCATAATTTATTCTAGTCTCTAAATAGTCCTTTCAGATAGAAAATTGATTTAGAGATGTTAAGAATCACTTAAATGTACCTAGTTTTGTAGATCCTTTTAAAGAATCATCTAGAATTTTGATGTGAACTAAGGTTCATAATCAAATAAAATTGACAGAGTCCCCCTATAAAGTATCATGATTTCATTTATATAGATACAATCAAGGCACTAAAGGGTTAGATTATCCTTTAACACTAAGAAATGTTCAATCTTGGTAAGGCAATTGATAATGACCCATATAACATCATTCTTCCATGCATTCAGTAGAATTATAGTGAAAAAATACAATTTAATAGTTTCCAACTTCCATATAGGTATATGTATACAATGCATAACACCATTAGGATGGTGTCTTTCAGTCTTTACCTGTTGGTACACTAAGCATCTAGACACATAGTCTGCAATTTCCTGCATCATACCAACCCACATAAAATTATCTCTTAAATCCAAAAACAAATTTATGTTTCTAGATTATATAGAGAAATTGGATCTATTTACTTCATCTAGTAACTCCCTCTCCAGTTAAGATATGGATGGAATACATAACCTATTTACAAACATCAACACTCAATCATTATATAGGATGTTTGTAATTTTCCCATCATTCGCTACTTTGATCCCCCATTATAATTATTTATCATCCTATTGTGATATCTCTATATTTTATACTAAATATTGTTTATTAATTTCTTGTAAAAGGAATTATGGCTCGCCTTAACTAGAAATTACATTAACCATATTTACTATGTCTTTGAATATATGATCCTTATCAATCCTCATCATAATCATAACTCCATGGTCCCTATTACTCAGTTCATTAGCCAACTTATTTTTATTTTTGGGGTTATAGTTTATCAATAAACCATTTTCCTTGAGAAGCTTCAACTATATGATTTTACCATGTTGACCTCTTTTTGAAAGAAAAATATACTTCAAACTTTTGGGTCTAGTATATATGTTTCATATTTATCAATAGAGATTGTGAAACTACATCTTAAAGGTAAATATTATTGGGGCTAACTCAAGTTCATGATTTTTAAATTTCCATTTTTTGGATCATCAATTGATTTGATGTATAAGTAACCACTCTAGCATTCAATGTAAGGACACAACCTTGTAATTTCTTTGATGAAACACTATATATTGAAAATACTTCAATTCACACTGGTAAACTCAATACTGATGCATTAATCAATCTCTTTTTTATATCATAAAAACTTTCTTCACATTCTCTATACAATTTATATCTAACCCATGAATGTGTTAACATGGTAAACTTGTAGGCCAATCAGGAAATATTTTGGACAAATCACTTCTAGTAACCTTCAAAACCAATGAATTTCCCATCTAATTCCTTTTCTCTAAAGTTCTTAAGAATTATTAATGAATATATGGTTCTCATACTCTTCATAGATTTTAGATTATATCAAGACATCACCAATGAATACCACCATGGTATTATCAAGTTAATATTTGAATACTCTATTCATCGGAAACTAAAAAACAGAATGTTAATTAGTCAATCTGAAGGGTATTAATTTTAACTAATAATTTCCATATCTCATATAAAATTTCATCTTCGGTATATCATCCTTATTCAACCTTAACTAATGATAAACATAGTTCATATATATGTTTGAACAACATTTAGATCTTTGATGTTGATAAAATAAACCATAAACTCATGGTAAAGGATAATTATTATTCATAATAATGGCATTGACCTCTCTGTAATTGATTCACAATCTCATTAACCCATTCTTATATTTCACAAATAAAATAGGGGCTCCCAGTGGTGAAACACAAAGGTGTATAAATACCTTATCACACAACTCCATTAGTTTTTTTCGTAACTCTACCAACTCCCGTAGTTCCATTCTATAGTGAGTTTTAGCTATGGGTCTTTCAACCAAAATGCTTTCAATGGAAAAAATTAGCATCACAGTTAGGTGGATGACCATGTATTCCTCAAGAAATATATATCAATGTATTTTTTATACAATGGTAGTATCATATATACATAGGATTTACTTACTACCCATTTATAGTGTTTTCTCTTACTATTCTCACATAATTACATAAAGGTGGGATACTAGATATGGATCTAGAAAAGACACAATTTTTTAAGTAACTCTATTTAAAACAAGGAATTCCAAACCCCCTTCCCAAATAGTAATATTCTTCTTTCAACCATAAATTATTTAATTGTACATTGAGATCTAATCCATACCAATGATTAAGTAAAAATCAACCATAGATATTAAAATAAAGTCTTCCACCAAGTAATATATATAAATCATAAAAGTTACTACTAAAAAGACATTATTACAAATAAAATTGTAGAGACCCAAATCTTGATGTACATGGACATTACATTAATTTTGTGTAATACTTAATACATAACAAAAACGGACCGCAAAGGACCGTAATAGTTTAGTGACTTTGGAAACTCGAAACATAATATTCTAATTGTGGTGAATGATCTTCAACATCTCCCATAAATATTTTCTTTTTTTTCATACCTAAAAATTTTCTTTAAATCCTAGGGAAAAGAAAACATAAAAAAGGGTGATCTCAAATGCCCAGTAAGGGTAAACATAGAGAACATAAAACAATCCATATACATTTGAATGCAAAAACATGAACATAAAATCTAAACATCAAAATATTGAGCAAAGACATGAATCTTGGAAGTACGTAAGGCATATATCATAAGGGAACATCAATAATGATAAAACAGCATGGGAATAAAACATGTTATTGTGGAAACCATTAAGAACATGATATGATTTCCATAGTATCCAAGGCATTACTGCCAATACCATCTTAGTGGACAAAGTCCCTTTCTGAATCGATTTCACTCCTCGTTCTGGTCCTGTATTACTGAACTAGATTAACTTACCATTCCATCCATGTATATCTCTTGAGATATAAATATTTAACCAAAGAATTTGAGGGAGATATAGGTACCACCCATCTCATAATGAAATCATTCTTACTTGTGCCACAAAATAAACTTAAAACATTCATCATAACCCAAAGAATAAAATGGGTTTCTTAAACATCATCCCAAAATCACATAATCTATATAAAACAAATGGATATTTAATCCTAAGAAAAGTGAAACCATGTAAATAATAGAGACATTATACTTGAAACATACACATATGAAATAATTACATCTTAGATGGAAAATGTTTTTGATAAAACACTTGAAATGAATTCTTGAGAAAAATATCCTTTCTTCTTCAAAATCATTTTCTTTTCACAAAATTCCATGAAATTTTAAAAGAAAATTATTTTGTTGAAAATAGTCGTAAAATATTGTATATTAATATTCGTGAAAATGAGGTGTTATGAAACAGTAAAAATCCGTTCATGCCGTATAAGTTAAAAAAAACATTCTCCTCGTACTTTTGTCGGAAAAGTCAAAACGATTCTCGTGTGGTAAACAAAAGTAAGATTCCTTTCCTAAAATTTGGTAAAATTTAAAATTGGGAAAAAGGAAATTAAACATACATGAAAACATTTTTAGAAAATAGGTACATGGATGATAAAAAAACCCCCAATAAATACTTACGAATAAACAATCTCTGATAAGAGCGAGATTGGAATAGTTATCCCTTACCTTAGGTCTGATATGATTTGTATGTATCCAAACCTCCTCTGTATTGATTTAAATAATTTAATTTACTTATTGAAGAATCATATTAATTGTTATGATATCATATATGGTTCACTTATGACTTTATATTACTCGTTTTTTTTTGTAAGTTCAATGTTAAAGAAGCGTTTTGGGTAAAATCGTTTTATTTATCGTACGTGTTTGGACTTGTTGTTCTGGATATTATTATTACTTATATATTTATTTACTTACTTAAAGAATGTAAATTATGATTTATATATCATATATATAATCAGTATATATATATAATAGATATATAAATGAAATGAAATACACCTTTCATGGAGATGGTAGACCGTACGTACGCATGAACGCTGCTTTCATTTCCTTATTAAATAAAATGGAATTAAGTAAATGAAACATATATGTACATAAATCTAGTATCATTATTATGTAATATATTTCATTATTATTTATTATATATACTTCATAATCATACTTGAATGGTTAATCATAGAAAATGAATCTCACCGCGTTCGTGGAGACGGTAGTCCGTACGTACGCACGAGCGATGATATCATTACCATGATCGTGGAATTGTATTAAAGTGTATGTATAATATTTCAGAATCAATATCACTTTAAAATAATCATATATAGTTATTTATTTACTCCATTATATCCATCCAAGAAAGGTGGTGGTGTAAAACAGATTACACCACAGCGTGGAGACGGTATTCGGTACGTACCCACGCGTGGTGATTTCGTTTCCGTAGGATAGATAGAAGATGAAATTGGGTTGTTTCATATTTATAATAACATATCAGTATATTATTGATACTGATGTTATTATTTTATGATTAAACAAATAAATAAATAGAAGTATAAGAAGAAATAAATTGGAAAGAATCGGTAAAGGATATTACCTCTTCTTTGACGCGCCTCTTCTTAACCTCCTCTTAAGGAACTAGGGTTGGTATATTGAGGAGAATAGAACCTATATAATGTTTCTAGGGATGATAAGGGAAATGGGAAGGGGTTATCTGATCTTTAAGGCTCAAAAGGGGGTGAAGATAAGAGGGAAGGGGTGCCCTTTTTATAAGGGAGGAGAGGGGCGCCTTAGGAAAACTTAAAATATTATTTTATAATAAAGTCATATTCGTTTTTTAATAGCTCCAAATTGATTTATTTCAAAGCTAAGTTGGTTATGGGTCGAAATCCTCTCATAAAATAGGTTTTAGACAAGTTTAGGTTATTATTATATCCTTATCATTTAGATTTAACTATAAGTTAAATAATTTAACTTTTACCGTGTCTTTTTGTTTGCTTACACTATATGGTTAATAAACTTACTATAACAATCCAAACTAACCCCAAGTGGTTCATTATTAATATATATATCTTTATCTAAGTCATTTGGCTGAACCGTTGAGTTTTAGGAATAAAATAACAATTAATAATATAATATTTGTTTTAAAAACTATTTTATGTCAATTTTGACACTATTTGTTCCTTGATTTTTGTGAAAATCATAAGAGCATGATTATTTCGAAAAAAAGTAAATTAAAGAAATAATAACATGTCATATTAACCTATAAAATTAGTTTAATTCATAAAAAGTCTAAAATTACATTTATTTGGGTATTTATAACATCAATTATGTTAATATTTCATTAATAAGGTAATTACTGCATCATCATTGTGTCATAAATAAATTCAATTATTTAATGTCTAAAAATCATAAATAAAATAAAATCATGTAGGAAATCTTTTTATATTACTAATGAATATTTATTGTCAAATTTATCTTATGTGTAACGCTATATTAAAAATGTTCTAGTTTTTAAAATTTGATTTAAACTATTTTAATTCTGCTTTAAATAAAATAATAATAAATTTCCTAATCTAATCCAAGTGGAGCTAAATGATAATATTTTATTTATAAGGTTGTTTTTTGTCGAATTACACTTATCCAATAGAATTAGGACATGTGTTTGGGTAATAATAATATCATTGTTAACCTTAATTACCCTATTTACTTTTAACCGTGGTAAATAAAAGTAAAAAGTTACTATTCAATGAAAATTATTTTAATATTATTGAACCATATTTTACTCCTTGATATTAACCGTGTGTCTCATAATTTAGAAATTCCACTCACAGAAGCGGTAAAATTAAGTTTTATGTTAATTTTCAAACTTTCATAGGAGGTGGGTAAAAGACGGTGAAAAGTTCAATAAAAAAAATTATATATAAAATTATTATAAAATGACTCAAATGAATTACATTGAACTTATATAGGTATTATGTATCAATTTTGACCTAAAATAAAATAAATAATTATTTAAATAAAAGCCGGTTTTTAAATAGTAACCTAGTGTTTTCACTATTCATAAAAAATTGAAAGTTTTCAGAAAAATACCAAAAAATCACCCTAGGCTAATTTCGATATTCCGAATCCAAAAATGAAGTCCATTTTGAAAGATAAAATTTATAAAATTTCAAAAAAATGGGTATTACTATTCATAATGACTAGTTCATAATATTATAATAATATCTTGTTTAGTGAAACTCGTTATTGCGTACAACACACGCTATCGAGGAAGGTCTTGATTGTGTGTAATGCAAGACAAGCCAAGGCTGCGTGTAGTGAAAGATCCCTTTTTTTGTGTATAACATATTCTTTATTTATATATTAAAAAAAATCTATTCTTAATGTTACGTAGAATAAATTCTACAAAACGAACTTGAAATTATGTGTAACACAAGCCAAAAATAGTGTTGCGTATACTGCAAGCTAATACGGTGTTGTGTATAGAACACGCTAATTTTGGTGTAGTGTATAACACAAAACATAAAGAAATGAAGAAGAATAATTCTCATAAAATCTCGGGTTGTTACATTCTACCCCCCTTAAAATGAATTTCACCCTCGAAATTCGTCGGGGTTATAAATGGTTTACTACTTGAAACTTTCTTTAATAGAAACCCACATCATAAAAAGGAATACCAAAACATATCTTTAAAAACAAAAGTATGAAACATATCGGTTACCCAAATTAAATAATCATTGGGTTTCCATATAAGAGAACATAGGTGAAAATATGGATATAGAAGAGAAATCTAACCATCATGTGCTGATGGAGAGTGGTAGAGAACATGGCTATGAAAAAGCCCACAATCACAATGACATAAATTTGTGATTATCTAAGGTACAATTTGATTCATCGGATATAAGGGCACTAGTACAACATTTATTGTTTTCTTGATCATTTCCCTAAAGTTGAAGAATTGTTGAATTAAAAGAAATACTTAATTGATTTTGGTACAATCTTACTGTTGTCAGTACCTTGAACAATTTCCACTTCATCTCTTAAAGAAATGAATTTGAATTTTTCATTCTTCAAGTGTTAACAGTTCATGTGATAGAATGATGAGCCATTCCATCTGTCTCAAACAAAAGGTTAGAAAAATTTATCAAATATAAGTCCATCTATGGTGAGGTTAGTCATATATGATTCAAAAAATGGACTTATACTTCATCTATCATACCGCATAATAAAATAGACCTAGTTTCTACTAACCAGGGACTTCCTGTAGGCCATAGGTAGGCGATAAAGTCATGTTGCACTTTGGTTGTGGGTTCAATTCCCACAACCTTGTCCGACGTGATGGGTTGTTGCACTTCCTGCAAGTTTTCCTTTTTCTAATGCTACACTATTATAACATTCTAGAAATAATATAAAAAAAAGGTTTGATCCTTAAACAATATTTTCTTATGTCCAACATAATCCATTCCAATATTTAGGCTTATCCAAAATACATCTGTCCAATCTCATAGTATAAAGAAAATTATTAGTAGAGGTCATATACCAAGCATGTGAATACCATCATTTATCTCTCATATATCATAAGATATATCATGTTGGTTATATTCCAAACATGTGAATATTTTAATCATTCATTCTTTAAAAACATGAATTACCATGAAAACCTTAGTGAAAACATGAGTGTTGTCAAAAGTTAACTCTTTCCAAATACCAAAATCCCAAAAATTCTATATACTCAAACCATGATATCACTTAGTCCTTATATCAATCATGAGCTCATTAATACATTCAAACATTTCATTATCTCCTTATCCCTTCATTATGTGCATATTAGGTGCTTTCCAAAAATATCTTAATAACCTTTCATGGTTACACATACCATTCAACATATACTTTTAAAACTCAAGAAAAGGAAATAGTGTAACAATCCTTAGATTATTCTTTATTCCATAGTGCCATACATTATTCTTGATAAACATACAATCATTACAATACCTTCTTAAACCACTGACTGAGCTTCATCATTTCTTCCATCTCATATATCATTTGTAGTCTCTTCATCATCATCCACATAAATACTACCCATATGACCATGCTGATTCTCTTTATGAGATTTTCCCTTAGGGAATTGGTTTTCATAATGCCCATACATTCCACATTTAAAACACTTAACCGTTGTTTATGTCTTAGCAATACCATTATCCTTTTCCAGGGTGTTAACTGAACCTTTTTGTTACAATTAATAGCTTTGTGACCTTCTTTTCCACACCCAAAGCATCTTCCAGTTCCTTTGAAACATTCTCCCGGATGCCTCTTCCCACATGATTTACATGAGGGAAATTGAACTTTCTTTCCTCTATGATCATCATGAAACTCCATCTTTCTCTTATTAGCTGAGTCGGGAAACCTACCGAAGTTGAGATTATTGATCATATTATGAGATTTTTGATTAGGCATAATAACGATATGTCGACTTCCAGATCCAATTTCATTTGGTTTCTCATGAAGAATATCATTCCATTGTCCATCATATCCTCCATTATCGTGAATCTTCCTATTTCCAACCATTTTATAAAACCCAAAAAGAATAGTGTGAGGGGCCAAAATCATAATCAAGGGGGAGTAAGTTCAATATCTAACATCTTAGGTTTAATTATAATAGTGTTACCATAATTCTAGGACTATAACCTATACTTGTATTTAACCTTAAGGACATCCCTAGACATACCTTAGAAATATCTCTAGGGATCTCACTAAAGTTCTCGAATCCTAGTTTCCAAAGGTTGACTAAACCTTTCCTTTGATACCAACTGTAGAGACACAAATCTTGACGTACATGGACATTACATTACTTTATCAGAATACTTAATAGATAACAAAAATTGAAACCAATGTACGGTAATAGTTTACAGTCTTTGGAAACTCGGAACATAATCTTCTAATCATGGTGAAAGATCTTCACAATCTCCCATAAAGATCTTCTTTTTTTTTCTTAAATAACACCTTTCTTTAAATCTTGTAGAAAAGAAATCATAAAAACAGGTGAACTCAAATGCTGAGTAAGGGTAAACATAGAGAACATAAAACAATCCATAATCATTTGAATGCAAAAACTTGAACATAAAATCTAAACATCAAAATCTTGAGAGAAGACATGAATCTTGGAAGTACGTAAGGAATATATCATAAGGTAACATCAATCATCGTAATATATCATGGGAATAAAACATGTGATTGTGGCAACCATTAATAACATGATACGATTTACATAGTATCCAAGGCATTTCTGCCAAGACCATCTTAGTGGACAATGTCCCTTTCTGAATCGAGTTCACTCCTCGTTCCAGTCATGTATTACTGAACTAGATTAACTTACCATTCCATCCATGTCTAACTCATGAGATATAAATCTTTACCCAATTCATTGGAGAGAGATATAGGTCCCACCCATCTCATAATGAAATCATTCTTACTTGTTGCACAAAATAAACATAAAACATTCATCATAAGCCAAAGAATAAAATGGGTTTCAAAACATCATCCCAAAATCACATAATCCATATAAAACAAATGGATATTTCATCCTAAGAAAATTGAAACCTTGTAAATCATAGATACATTATACTTGAAACATACACATATGAAATAATGTCATCATAGATGGAAAATGGTTTTGATAAAACACTTTAAATGAATTCTTGAGGAAAATATCCGTTCTTCTTCAAAATAATTTTCTTTTCACAAAATGCAATGAAATTTTAAAAGAAAATTATTTTTTTGAAAATAGTCATAAAATATTGTTGATTAATCTTCATGAAAATGAGGTGTTATGAAACCAGAAAAATCGGTTCACACTGTATAAGTTAAAAATAACATTCTCCTCGTACTTTTGTCGGAAAAGTCACAAAGTTACTCGTGTGGTAAACAAAAGTAAGATTCTATTCATAAAATGTGGTAAAATAAAAAAATGGGTAAAAGGGCCATTAAACATACATGAAAACATTTTTAGAAAATAGGGATATGGAAGATAACAAAAACCTCAGTAAATACTTAAGAATAAACAATCTCGGATAAGAGCGAGATTGGAAAAGTTATCCCTTACCTTAGGTCTGATATGCTTAGTACGTATTCGAAACTCCTGTATAATGATTTAAATAATGTCATTGACTTACTAGAGAATCATATTCACTGTTATGATATCATATGTGGTTCACTTATGACTTTATATTACCCGTTCTTTTGTAAGTTCCATGTTAAAGTAGCGTTTTGGGTAAAATCAATTTATTTATCATACGTGTTTGGATTTGTTGTTCTTGATATTATTATTACTTTTATCATGATTTAATTACTTCAAAAATATAAATCATGATTTATATATCATATATATATTCAGTATATATTTATATATAATAGATATATAAATTAAATGAAATACACAGTTTATGGAAATGGTAGACCGTACGTACGCATGAACGCTGTTTTCGTTTCCTTATTGAATCAAATGGAATTAAGTAAATGAAACATATATGTAAATAAATCTAGTATCATTATTATGTAATATCTTTTATGATTATTTATTATATATACTTTTTAATCATACTTGAATGGTTAATCATGGAAAATGAATCTCATCGCGTTCGTGGAGACGGTAGTCCGTACGTACGCACGAGCGATGATATCATTCCCATGATCATGGAATTGTATTGAAGTGTATGTATAATATTTCAGAATCAATATCACTTTACAATAATCATATACAGTTATTTATTTACAACATTATACCCATCCAAGTAATGTGGTGGTGGAAAATAGATTACACCACAGCGTAGAGACGGTATTCCGTACATACGCACCCGCAGTGATTTTGTTTCCATAGGATGGATAGAAAGATGATATTGGGTTGTTTCATATTTATAATAACATATCAGTATATTATTGATACTGGTGTTATTAATTTATGATTAAAAAAATAATGAAGAAGAAGTAGAAGAAGAAATAAATTGGAAATAATTGGTAAAGGATATTACCTCTTCTTTGACGCGCCTCTTCTTAACCTCCTGTTAAGGAACTAGGGTTGGTCTTTTGAGGAGATAAGAACCTCTATAATGTTTCTAGGGAATAGTTTAAGGGAAATTGGCCGGGGTTGTCCAAGCGTTGAGGCTAAAAGGGTGTGAAGAGAAGAGGGAAGGGGTTCCCTTTTTATAAGGGATGAGAGGGGGACCTTAAGAAAACTTAAAATATTATTTTATAATAAAGTCATATTCGGTTTTTAATAGCTCAAAATTGATTTATTTCTAAGCTATGGTGGGTATGGGTTTAAATACTCTCAAAAAATAGGATTTATACAATTTTATTTTAATATTTTATCCTTGTCATTTAGATTTAACTCTAAGTTAAATAATTTAACTTTTACCGTGTCTTTTTTTGTTTTCTTACACTATATGGTTAATAAAAATACTATAACAAGACAAACGAACCCCAAGTGGTTCTTTATTAATATATATATCCTTATATAAGTCATTTGGACGAACCTTAGATTTTTAGAAATAAAATAACAATTAATAATATAATATTTTTTAAAAAACGTTTTTATCTCAATTTTAACAATATTTGGTACATGACTTTTGTGAAAATCATAACAGCATGATTAGTTCAGAAAAAGTTAATTAAATCAATACTAACATGTCATATTAAACTATAAAATTATTTTAATTCATAAAATGTCTAAAATTACATTTATTTGGCTATTTATCACATCAATTATGTTAATATTTCATTAATAAGGTAATTACTACATCATCATTGTGTCATAAATAAATTAAATTATTTAATGTCTAAAAATTATAAATAAAATACCATTATTTAGGAAATATTTCCAGATTTCTAATGAATATTTATAGTCGAATTTATCTTATGTATAACCCTATATTAAAAATGTTTTTATTATTAAACATTGATTTTAACTATTTTAATTCTTCTTTAAATAAAATAATAATAAATGTCCTAATATAATCCATATAGACCTAAATGATAATATTTTATTTCAAAGGTTTTTTTGGTCTAGTTACACCTATCCAATAGAATTAGGACATGTGTTACGGTAATAATAATATCATTTTTTACCTTAATTACCCTATTTACTTTTAACTGTGGTAAATAAAACTAAAAAGTTACTATTCACAAAAATTATTTTAATCTTATTGAACAACATTTTACTCCTTGATGTTAACCATGTGTCTTGGATTTTCGAAATTCTACTCACAAAAGCGGTAAAATAAAGTTTTATGTAAATTTTCAAACTCTCCTAGGAGGTGGGTAAAAGAGGGTTAAAATTTCAATAAAAAATTTTTATATCTAAAATTATTATAAAATGACTCCAATGAATTACATTGAACTTATATAGGTATTATGTATCAATTTTGACCTAAAATAAAATAAATAATTATTTAAATAAAAATCCGATTTTTAAATAGTAACCTAGTGTTTTCACTATTCATAAAAAATTGAATGTTTTCAGAAAAATACCAAAACATCACCCTAGGCTAATTTTGATATTCCGAATCCAAAAATGAAGTCCATTTTGAAAGATAAAATTTATAAAATTTCAAAAAAATGGGTATTACTATTCATAACAGCTAGTTCATAATATTATAATAATATCTCGTTTAGTGAAACTCGGTATTGCGTACTACACATGCTATCGAGGAAGGTCTTGATTGCGTGTAATGAAAGCCAATTCAAGGCTGCATGTAGTGACATTTCCCCTTTTTGTTGAATATAACATAATCGTTATTTATAAATTAAACAAAATCTATACTTAATTTTGCGTAGAATAAATTCTACAAAACAAACTTGAAATTATGTGTAACATGAGCCAAGAATAGTGTTGCGTATACTGCAAGATAATACAGTGTTGCGTATAGAACTAGCTAATTTTGGTTTAGTGTATAACACAAGACATAAATGAAATTAAAAAGAATAATTCTCATAAAATCTCGGGTTGTTACAAAAATACCATTAGGATTCTTGACTGAAAACTCCTTTATCAAAGTATTAGGATGATCATTTAATGTTATCAAAAAACATGCATGATATAAATGAGTGTTTAGATCTATAATCAAAAAAATCATTTTCCAACATTGAGTTTAGGATAAATATACATGATATCGCACCATTTGGTACTTGAACCTCAGTTTTAGTGGTCACATAATCTCATCCTTTCTCCCTTGTCTATTTCTAAGATAAATTCCACTGGATTTTGATGCATTGGTTTACATAGTTCTTCATATAATTATACGTAAATTATTTAATATCAACAACTTCTTCTTTTCCATTAAATTTTCAATCTTTATGGAATTTTCTCTGCACATGAATCAAGATTACATTCTCTTAATGTAAGTCCCAAAGTTTTTCCTTCTATGGTTATTATATGTGGCAAATTCCACTCTTTGATTCTTACCCTTTGATATAATCTTATCTTCTTGGTTCTTATTATACCTCTTATTCTATATATTAACTTGAAAGACATATTTATTGGAAAAATATTTTTCTTCATTAATGTTTTTTGATTCCATAAACTCATGTGAAGAAAATATATGAGATATTAACACCCTTTGAAGGCTAAAATTTATCCCTTAAAATAAATGGTAAATCTTTATTTATGGTCTATGTATATAGTTTAAAACATGTCTATATAACCTTGTGAATTTACCCTCATAATTAGTAACATTTTACTCTACATTTGTTTGGATCATGGAATTTACTTTCTGTTTTAGCCTTTTTCTCATGAGCAAATTATTTTTCATATAATATCTCCTTAAAGTTTCTTTATTACATGAAAACTATCTCTATTTCCTATTTATTTTTCTAATCTAGAAACCATTATAAATTTGAATCTCCCTTTAGAAAATATTCTTCCATGATGACCTTTTCAATTTCAAAACTTCCTAATGTGATGGATATATCTTCTAGGTACTTGATCCATTTCTCAACTATCAATGGATAAGTAGTTCCACTGAATGGTGGAGATTTTTGGTGCATGAATCAATCCATAATTTCTATACCAGACTATGGATAGACTGGATTCTCTATATAGGAGATGTTTTTTTTCATAACCTAGGTCAACATCCCAAATATGGTTATGATCTGGTCACCTCCAACTCTATCGCCATTTAATTTCTCAAGAGCAGTATCCCAACATTGAATATGGGTGTTGATATGGTTTTCATTCCTTTCATTCGTATCCATCCCTTAACAATTCAAATACATGTAATTACTGAATGATATTGAATTATAAAATAAAATTCCTATTAGGCTTTCAATGAAATAATTTCTTACAATATTAAGGTTTTCCCATAATAGTTGTGATATATAATTGGGTTTCTCTAAATATTGTCCTCATCGTTTATACTAAACCTCCCTTTGATACCAACTGTAACAACCTAGTATCTAAAAATCCATAGAAGGTAGTTATATTATATTATTGGTATAAAATAAAAGTGTTACCAAAGGATCTGAAAACATAGTTGTCTTGGAAGACTACATGCTCATATATTTTTTACATTACACTTGAGAACATGATATACAACATAACAACTCCATGATAATATTATTATCTATTATATAAGATCCGTGAAAATTGTACATAGTTCTCTTCTAGGTTTCTTTGGGTAATAAAAAAACAAGGGTGAGCTCAGATGCTCTCATTAAGGGGTAGAATACAATTAAATCTATCATATCATATGATTGGAATAAATATTATTGTCACAATAAATGGTAAAAATAATTTTATAATCAATTGGAACTAAGGGAATACTATATCTATGATGATAGATAAAAATATAGATAATAATTACAGATCTCATACTAATGGAATGCATAATGTCAAATATCATAAACTTTAAATCGAGGCCTTGTTCTAAGACATCATATGTTAATGATTAAGGCTTATTCTAATACACTATACAACTTGTCTCATTAGTACTACTGATGCATCTAGGATCTATCTATATTAATCCCCTCCCATCACTAATTAAATCCAATGCATTCAACATATAATGGAATGAATAAAAAATATATACATAAATAAAATTCCTTATTAATCAATAAACATCCATATTGAAATAACTAGTATACTGATTTTAAATATTTTAAATATAAATAAGTAGATTAATATGGATGTCTAGGATAATATATCATAATCAACATAGAAACTATGTGGTGTTATCAATTTAATTGGATATTCCATTATCAAATATATAAAGATATGGTTATGGAGAGGGTATTTTCAATGTTTTGGGTTATTAATAAAAGATAATAATTGAGTTAAATAGTTTGGAAATGTAGGATACCAAATAAATGGTAGAAAAATACTTTATTAAGGTTCATAAATATCATGTAAATAATCCAAATAATATCCCCCAGGAGTTTCTAGTCAGGTATGTAGTCTTAAGCTCACTCATTATGCATTGAGTGAAGATTGAGTTGATACTCAACCAACAATTTCAGAGTGATTACCCCAAGATTCATTTATTCCATATCCATATCCACTTTCTAGTATCCAGATAGGGATTTAATGTATAGGAAAATCACACACATAGTTTACTTTTAAAAACAAAGTATTTTTATGCATTATGATGTCCTTAGGATACATTTCAATAAATATTCCATGAAGGATTGAATTTAAAATAGAATATAAAATACCATGAATAAATATAGTATCGTGATATAAAATATCAAATGGGTATTCTGTACACTGTATAATAGAAGACACGGTGTATAACAAAATAATGTCTAACGTAATTCAAATTTGAGATAATGGACCCCTTCCTCTAATCCTAGTTAGTCGAATGTGATCTAACCTCATATATAACAAAAATAATTTTATTAATAACCTATTTGAGATAATTATTCATATCAAAAAAACTTTCTATAATTTATTTATAATTATTCTCTACATGGATATTAGTTAGTTATTATTTATTTTCAATGTCAGGTGTATGTAATCTTGAACGTTTTGAACTTGTTTCACAATAGTGGTTTTAAAATTCATTATTATCCTATACTTAATCATTAAAAATTAATAAAAGGTAATATAATTGATTCTTTATAATTATTTATAATGTTATAATTTCATTTTATGGTGTTTTTAGTTACAATCATTAAAGATGAAATCACCGATGAGCATGTTTCTGTGGTTTTTAACAAACAAGCATTAGTATATTAAATAATGAGTTTAATTTTAATGATATCATTAAAAAATAAAATAAAATTCCATTTTAATTATATATATCATATATTAAAATATCATAAATTCCCATACTCATCCATTATATAAATCTATATCATTGTTCAAGTACGTGGTTAAACCATCCCAAACAAGAGTATACAAAAATTAATGAATGATTATGTAGTGATTTAGTTGTAATATCATTATACCAAAAGAATAATAAAATTATACAGTCTTTATTAGTGTGATATATCATAATTTTAAATTATAATATGAATAATATATCTTATACAATGTTATCACATAGTATGAATAAATCATTTTTTCTATAAGATCACTCATTTGGACTGTTGAATTTATCACAGTTTTTTATTACTAATATTGTTAATAGTTTGACCAAGTCATATTTATAAATCCTTAATAATTTCATAAAATTCATATTTATACATTAAAATCTCTCTCATGGAAATCTATTAAAGGTAGTGATGAAAAGAAAAAAAGTCAATCATTCCATGGAGGTGGTAGTATGCAAGTATGCATGGTAGATCATTTAGTTTTCCATAGAATGAGAGAAACGTATAACATGTTTTATCATTTTATAATCCTAAATATATAATAAATATAATAATTATTAATTAAATTCAACATTATGACCACCCATATAAAGAGTTTAAGTAAAAAACATAATGCTTCAAGGTGGCAGTAGTTCGCACACACGCACAGATGTCATTTTTTTCATAAGGGAAAAGGGGAATGGGTTTCAATAGTTATTCCCTTATAATTATTATGTTTTTAAAAAATGGATACATACATCATCTTAAATGAGTGATAAAAATATATTTATATAGTAATATAGATAAAATGGATAATTAGTACTTGTGTTAAAGAATTGAGTTTTCCTTTGCTGGACTCATTGGAATGGGGGGTTTAGTCTAATCTATTATGACCAGAAGATTAACATTGTGAAATAGGATTCTATAGAAGAAAATAGGGGTATAGTTTCAAGGGTAATATTTTAATGGCCCAAAATTCCATGTATTTTGTTTAAATTAAATGGGATTTTTTACGAGAACGGGATCTTAGAAGACACGTAATTGCAGGGCCTGGAGTGACCAGAATGGAATTTTGAACTTTTTAAAGTCTATTAATTAAACATTTCATTAGGTGTTTCTATATTTTGAACTAGTTCTTAGATTTAAAGTTAGAGGGCATCTTCGAACTCTGAATGATGTGATTCGACTAATAGGACCTAACTTCGACCAATGTGGGTTGACCAAAAAAGTAATTTTAACGAATTTCTAATGAAAAGGTTAAATTAAATAAACCTGATTTATTTTATTACCTTTGAAATTTAAAATCATTGCAATGAAACTATTTTACACTTGAGTATAACTGATACGCTATTTCATTTATCAAACGACATAACAACACAACGACGCAATGTAATAGAAGCATTGTGATGTGTTTCTCCATTAATGAGGTGTCAGGGTTGGAGAAACAGGGTTGCATTTTAATTTTTTCTGATGTATGACATAGTGTTTCTCTCTAATGATGAATGTTGTTTAATTGAGAAGTAGTGATGATGCCTTTGGAGATAGAATTTTGTAATGAAGATCGACGAACTCCAACGACGATGAATCAACGATTCAGATCAAATATAGATGAATGAAGAAAATGTGAAGACATTCTTCATCAGTGAAATAACTAAATTGAGTTAGGGGTTGTTATTTAATACCATTTTTCCTCATTCTTGGTTTTAAACAGTAATCAAATATCATCCCACAAACAATTTGACCTATGGATTGTCGTTTTTGTAGGAGGTTCTTTATTGGGTTTGACTCTGGGAGATTAATTTGTGTTTTGATCCCCCGAACAGGAATAGATTAAAGACGTAGCAAAAAAATGTTTAAAATTTATTCAATGATTTGTTTTCTCTTGTGGTCCTACTTTCCTTACCTCCATGGAGGGACATGACATGAAGTTGGTGCGACGATGATGGTGGTGGTTAGGCCAAAGTGGTGGGTGAGACACCATCAATCAGACGCTTTCCAGCAAAAAAGAATGAAATGGAGATTTGAGTTCCATGCAGTGAATATGGAGACCCAAGGGAGCCATAGAACCCTTCGGATTGCTGAGAGGACCACCGCAGCATGTTCTGGGGTCTGTGGAAAACACTATCGGTTTTGGCGGCAGCGACATGCGTGTTAGACGGTAGGGTAGTACGCCTTGGCAGCGCATCATGATAGAGATGGAAGTGGCATCCACTCATCTATCGTGTGGAGGAAGTTCTTTCCATTGGCCATGGAATGATTTGGACCCACGGATTTTCCACTAGTCATGCCGTAAGACCCAGTCTGCTATGCAGACCGGTTGGCTGGAGTTGTGGTGCCAGCTGGTGCTGCTTGATGAAAAAATGGAGGCGGCCCTTGCCGCATCCGAGCTGGGGAAATGGGCTCACCATAGTAGGGTGGGATGGTCTTGGTAAGCCATTCCCAGTGGGCCAGGTTAGGACAACCTAGTCTGGGATGGGCATATTGGGCCTAGTCGGACCCGGGTCGGGTCTGGTCGGTCGACCGGGTTAGACCGGACCCCACCGGCCCCTGTTTCGTTAAAACAACTGTTAATTGCTAACAGAGCATACATATGATAATCTGTCAATGGAGTTCGAAAGTTTAGGACAATACAGTCATTTTGAGATACTCTAAATGAGTTTTTAAGAAAGTTGTAGGATGGCATACTGGTTTGAAGTGTTGGATCATCTGGTGCAAGCAGACTTTGGGCATAAACGGAGTGGTTATTATGAAGGAAGTTTGGACGATTACTTCCTTGATGACTCAAGGCATGAGTATTCCTTATCCCTTTGTTTATTTAGAGATAGGAGTCCATGGTTTATGGGTTTAGGTTCGTTTCCTTTATGTATTTTCCTATAGGGGTGTTCATCCCCTAAAGGACTAGAGCGTCGGTTCTTGAATATATTCATGAAGGAAGAGTCAGTACTCCTCTTTAGGACCAAGGAGCGGGTCCTCTAACATTGGAGTTGGTACTCCCCTAAAGGATTGGTGTGTGGGTCCTCCATATCTAATTCATATAGAGTATGTAATCCCCTATCAGGTAGGGAGAAGGTCCTCTATTTTTGGATTCAGTACTCCCCTATCGTTCCAGGGTGTGGGTCCTCCTTATGCACTGCTACGGTAGAGTAGGTACTCCCCTACTATGCTAGGGAGCGGGTCCTCTAGGTTGGGGTTGTCAATCCCCTAACATACTAGGGTGTGGTTCCCCCAAAGAGAACAAACTAATAGAGTCAGTACTTTTCTATATTACCAGGGTGTGGGTCCTCTAGTCACATAGTGGTACTCCCCTATTGGGTTGGTTGTGGGTTCTCAAAATAAAAAGTTGTACTCCCCGACCGATTCAGGGTGTGGGTCCTTCATTATTTGTACTCCCAGTTGGAACCAGGTTGTGGGTTCTCACTTACAGATTCATACTCCCCCATCTTCAAGTAGCAAGAGGGATCAGGTCCTCTATATGAGTTAGAGCTCCCCTAACTATAGGACACAACTACGAGGATCGAGACCCTCCACTTGATGTGAATGATACCAAGATAGGAGTTAGTGATCCCTTTAAGAAATGAGGTGTGGGCCACTCCTTACAGGAGTGATTGAGTTATCACGGGATAGACTGAAGCAGTGCTCCCTAAAACTTGTGTAGTTCTGAGGGTGGGCCTTTTAACATGGGTTTCCTTAGTCTTGCATCGGGCAGAAGGCTGTGATGACTGTACCTCCAGTGTCAGGAACTATATTTGGATCTAGTAGAATGTTCCTGATAGAGAACGTTCTCTCAGACATACCATTCGTAATGGTAGGATCGTAGCTAATAGAGTTAATCTCTTTGATGGGTGTCATCAGGTATAGCTGAGCTAGTGGAGTGTGATCTCCTGGATTTTGTGTTATGACTTGAGCCTTCTATGAGAATCCTCAAGCTAGTTGTGTGGTTGGGACCACATGTTTTTTTAGTGGATGAGACAAGTATATCTTGATATTCTTGGTATATGTATGGAAATATACATTTTTTTAGTTGACTTTGAATTTCATTGCATTTTCCCTCTTGTGTTTTACCTTTATGGTTTCGGGGTCCCCCATTGAGTATTATTTGACTCACCCCTGCACGGGCTTTTCCCACTCATATCATGTCTTATGTATATGATCAATGCTTCGATGGAGTCCATAGAGGGCCAGGATCAGGTGGTGTTTAGTGAGAGCAGACAGATGAGGGGTACTCCCAAGACTTCAGGTAGCTTCCCTCCCCTACCCTTTGGGTAGTATTTTTGGTGGATGAGTATCAAAGACTCAATATTTTACTTGTGTTGTCTTTTATTTGGTGGGATTGTATATTGGCCCACTTTTACCACCTTATACTTTACTTTCTATTGTACTCTAGTTTTCCTTTACTTAGTGTTTACTTTTCAGCTTTGTGGGTTGGGGTTGTGATTGTGTGTCTATGTGTAAAGCTACCTGTAAAATGCCTTCCATTGAAGGATAATGCTTTCAGTGCTTGTCTCATACCCCTTTCCTTGTGGAGATGGTCTTGGGGTAGTCGTGTCATGGGCCCCAAGGGATGGGTCGTGAAAAATTGGTATAAAGGTGGTTGGATCTATCTCAAAGACCAAGAGACTATTGTTTTTGGTTTTGGGAAATATTGTTAAGTGTTTTGAGTTTGGATTTCATGCCATGGACTCCTGTGTTTGTGTAGTGGCAGATGTATCGATACACCAGGACACTGAACACATGTTTTCTGACTTGGTACATAGAAACAATTGTTGGAGGGAAATAAAGGGTACATGAATCTTATAATAATTTTGTGCATTCCTTGTCCTTCTTGAGTCATCTCTCTAGATATACTCTTTTAAAAAGGGTTTATCTTGATTCATTGTAGTATGCCTCTATGATGATAGCCAGATAGGATTCTACAGCATGATCGTAATGATGATTTACCCCAATTGGATGCATCAGTGGAGAGCACTGATTCTAAGGCATTACATCTAGGCGGTGAACCAGTGATGCCACCACCCATTAATCAGTTTTTTCTACTAGCGCTACTAGTAGAGGATGCATGTAAGATGAGTGTGCTACACAAGTTTCAGATGTAGAGACCTCCCGTGTTTCGAGACAATACAAATCCTGAGGTTGCTGAGGATTGGTTGGATGTAGTTACTCGAGTCTTCCTCCTAGTGAGGGAGCCTCTCGACCAAAGGAAAATTTCATCTATGATCCTTTTTCAATGTTAGTGTGGAGATGGTGGATCTGGATGATCCAGACACAAGACGAGGCAACCCTCACCTGGTTTTACTTTGAGCGCCTCTTTCATGGAAGTGTTCTTTCCTATGAATATATGCTTTGTGCATTCACAATAGTTTATGTACCTATGGAAGGGCAGCATAATAGTAGAAGAGTACTCAGTGAGATTCACATATATTTCTCTCTACTATACAGATATTGTGTGGGACCCCTACCTCAGGGCACTAACCATCAAGAAGGGACTACACTTGGATATTAGGGCGTCAGTGGTACCCCTTAGAATTCTGACGTATGCTGGGGTACTAAAGAGAGACCCGGAGTATGAGATCTTCCTGGAAGAGGAGCAGATAGTTGTGACCTACATCAAAGGCCATGAGGTATAGGCGCCTTCTAGAGCTAGAAGATAACAGCCAATAGGATCACAGTAAAAGAGGCATACCTATGCCTGAAAACAGACACGTGGGTCTGTGGTACAGGAGCAGCACCAAGGAGAAGATCAGCCACAAGAGAGGAAATGTTACACTTGAAATAGCTGGGGGGGAATCTCAGTAGATATTGTATGACCGACCATTACTCTGATAGAGAGCTAGCAGACGATCCTCCAAATTAGAGACAATGCTTAGAGTAAAGAGTTTTGCAAGATGGCGAGTAAGGAAGAGGAGCTGGATGAGCAGTAGAAGGTGACAGGAAGTTTTCAACTTTCAACCACTACCCCCAGGTGTTCCACACTAGGCTCAGGGATCTGGAGGATGTGGGTAAGGACAGATGAATGTGATCTTGGCTTATGACTAATAATATCTAGGTGAAATTCAAGGTATGATCTATGTCTTTTCTTTTAGATTCCATTTTCAAAAAGAAATAGGTTATTGTTGTTCTCCTTTTCCTGCATGCTCTGTTTGAGACATCAATATTCCGGTTGGACCATGGACTTGACCCTCACGCTTAAAGACACATGCTAGATGAGACCCGTTGGTCACACACTAGAAATATTAGTGTGACTTAGATCTTGGAGGAATGAGTTATGGTTGTGATTTCTTAGTTGTGGCATTGAGTCCTTACAACGTCATTCAAGGTGTGGACTACTAATGATCATAACTGGATTGACTTTATTAGAAAAAGGATGTGGTGTTTCTGTGATGGAAAAGAAGGTTTTTCCTTTATCGAGAAAGGAAACCTAAGAAACATGGGGAGGACTCTCATAATGATTCATTCTTGGGATCATTATGTGGGGGCAGAGTTAGACCCTCGTGATGTTTTCTATAGTATAGAATAGTTTCTTATTATCCATGCTTATCTAGGATACCACTAGTGGTGTGACAGTGTTCTTGTTTTGCCAAGATGTGTAGCCACTAGAGGTTGCAGACAGAGGGCCTAGTAAGGCCCATTATTCACTCATGGGAAGCCTTGTTTCATTCATTAATACCCCTACACATTTAGCGTCAACCCTAAACATGTAACACTTATGGAGGCTTTAGTGAAGTCCATCTAGGGGTTTATGTGAACAATGGGTTTCTGACTATAACTATGTCAGGTTAGCATGGTAGTGAGACGCTAGACCCCATGACTGTAGTTAGATTGTATTGCTTGGTGTTTTTTTTTTCATTTTTCATAGCTAAAGAAACATGTTCCCATCATTTCATGATGTTGACCTAACAAGAGATGGGCATGAGAGTGGTCAATCATGGTGGTTCCTTGAGGTGGGTTCTTATAAGCAGTGTAGGGACCCTTGATGAATGCAGTTTTATTCCCATGAGAATAGGCTTTTTCTTTTTGGGAATGAAAAGACTTAAGGTTGGGAGAATGTAATGTCCTTGAATTCCATGCAATTTTTTTTAAATTAAACAGTATTTTTTATGAGACTATGATTTGAGATGACATGTAATTCCAAGGCCTATAGTGACAGGAATGGAATTTTGAATTTTTTTAAGTTTATTAATTAAACGTGTGTGTGGGTTTTTATATCTTTGGAACCATTGCCAGGATTAAAAATTCGAACAAACCATTGAACATAGAATGAAGGATTATCCGAGAAAAGACCTAACTTCAAATGGGGTGGGTCGATCGAAAAAGTTATTTTATGATCTTTTTAAAGAAAAAATAAAATAAAAAAATATTTATTTTATTTTGTTTGAAATTCAAAATTGTTGCAACGAAACAGTTTTCCACCCAAGTGTAACTGATATGCTGTTTCATTTATGAAACAATGTGATGACGTGATGACATAACATTACATAAATGCTACGATGCAATTCTCCTTTAATGAGGTGTCAGTGTTGGAAAAATAGGGTTTGATCTGAATTTTCAATGGTAGATAGAAGAGGGGTTCTCTCCAATGATAAATGCTGGTGAATCAAGAAGCAGTGATGATGCCTTTGTATATCGAATTCGGGATTGAATATTGATGAACGCCAATGACAATAGATCATCAATTTGGATGAAATGTAGACAAACAACGACGATGTGGTGACATTATTCGTCAGTGAAAGAAATGAATTGAGGTAGGGGTTATTATTTAATACTGTTATTTCCCTATTCTTGGTTTCAAACGAAAACCGAAGATCAACACATGAGTAAGTTGACTCAAGGACCATTATTGCTGTGGGAGGGTCTTTATTGTGTATGAATCTGGGAGATTAATTTGTGTTTCATTCACTCTAACTGGAACGGATTAAATCCATAACAAACAATGGGTGAAGATCATTCATTGATTTGTTTTCCCTTCTGTCCCTTCTATCCTTAACCTTGTGCATGGACACGACATGAAGTTGGTGCGACGATGATGGCGGAGGTTGGGTCAAAGTGTTGGATGAGACACCATCAATTCTATGGATTCCATCATAAAAGACCATAATAGAGATTAGTGCCCTAGGTAGTGAAGAGGTAAACTCAAGGGCTCTGAAGCTCCCTTCTAATCGAAGAACGGACCATTGGAGAACGTCTGGTGGTCCGTGGAAAACTCTGTCATCAAGCTGGTGGTGGCGGGGGCCGTTGCGTGCCTGATGGCAGGGTGGCGTGCCATAGATGAGATGGTGGCAGCAGTCGCTCAGCTGCTACATGGAGGAAGCTGTGGCACATGGCAGCGGCAAGATTTGGACCTGTGACTTTTCCATAGGTTGTGCCAAAAGACTCGGTCTACTATGAATACTGGTTGGGTGGAGTAGTAGTGTCAGCTGGTGTCGCTTGGGGAGAAAACGGAAGCTTCCCTTGCAGCATCCGAGTTGGGGAAACCAGACCAAAGTAGCGGTTTAGGCTGGTCCTTGCAGGCTACACCCGGCCAGGCGGGCCGAGTCCAGTGGGTTGGGTTGAGCCCATCAGGTTTGGGCTAGCCCCATTGGGTCTGGTTAGACCTGGGTTGAGTCGGGTCAGTCCGACTGGGTCAGACTATACCCAGACCCCAACGGCCCCCATTTCGCTAAAACAGTTGTAGCTTCAAAATGAAGCATCTCTTTCACAAGCATTCTGTGGCGTTTAGACCCTTGGTACGAGATAGATCTTCTGAGATACTCAAAATGAGTTTTTTGATAAATTTGGAGGAAAAAATATTGGTTAGAAGCATAGGATCTTCCAGTGCAAGCAGACTTTGGGCAGAACTGGGGTGGTTCTTATGAAGGAAGGTAGGACGGTTACTCCCTTGATGACTCAAGGCGCGGGCACTTCTTATCCCTCTGCCTATGTAGATATGGTAATCCTCATATCATTAGTGTGGGTTTATTTCCTTTGTGTATTTTACTCTAGGGGTGTTACTCCCATGAAGGACTAGGGTGTAGGTTCTCAGAGATGTTTGTCAAGGAAGAGTCGGCACTCCCCTGTGGGACCAGGGAGCGGGTCCTCTAACCTTGCAGTCGGTACTCCCCTAAAGGACTAGGGTACGAGTCATCCATATCTAACACATATAGAGTTGGTACTACCATACCAATTAGGGGGAAGGTCCTCTATTGTAGGAGTTAGTAAACCCATGCTGTTTTAGGGTGCGGGTCCTCCTTATGTAGTGCTACAATAGAGTCATTACACACCTACCATGTAAGGGAGCGGTTCTTCTAGACTATGTTCGGTACTTCCCTAACGTACTAGGGTTTGGGTCCCCCATAGTGAACAAACTGATAGAGTCGTTACTCCCCTATATTACCAGGGTGTGGGTCCTCTAGTCACTGAGTGGTAATCCATTACTAGGTTGGGTTTGCATCCTCAATATTCGAAGTTGTAATCCCCTATTGATTCAAGGTGCATGTCCTTCATGATTAGTACTCCCCTGTTGGAACCAGGGCATGGGTCCTCACTTACAGAGTCATACTCCCCCGTCTTTCAGTAGTAACAGGGAGTGGGTCCTTCATAGGACTTGGAGCTTCCTCTATTGTAGGAAACATCTGTGAAGAGAGGTCCCCTTCACTTGATGTGAATGATACCTAGATAGTAGTTTGTGCTTCCTTGATAGACTAAGGCGCATGCCACTACCTACATAAGTGACTGAGGTATCACATGATATACTGTAGAATTTGTTGATGTTGGTGGCCTAGAAACAACTACTTTGTACTTTAATCATTAATAAAATCCTTATCACATCTTGATTGTTATTCTTCACGACAATGCATGTGATAATGTCCTAAGAATAGTTATTGCATTAAAGGGTCATAGCAGATCCCTTCTATGATGAGAACCCGGAAGTGCCATAACACTGTTATTGAATATATGTTCTATGGCCAGATGATATTATTTTAGGGACGCAAATAATACAGGTCATTAGGGGTGAGGACTCATAAAACATTTAGGAACCTTCTCATTGTGTGTGCCCTTGGTAATATCTAGGAGGATATTATGAGAACGAGACCTGCCAGTAAGAAATCTACATTTCATAGTGTCATTGGATGTTCCTATCTGTGGACATGTGTATTGGTCCTTGAACTTTAAGATTATTATTAATGGGTATTAAAACTCACGCACTAAGATGTATTGATGAAAACTATGATGACACACTGTTCGTAGTGAGGTAGGATACATTGGGTGCGTCACGAATAATACTTCATTGATAGATAATGCGAGAATGGATTTGTCCCTTCCTTTCTACAACGGAAGTAGATATCTTAGGCCCTTTTATGGAATCGATATAGCCTAAATAAATCCATGGCCATGGTAAGGTATGGGTGGGTTCAATTTCGGAAAGTCAAAGAAATAATAATCGAGCACATGGGTTGATGGCACTAGCATGAAAACTGCTTGATTAGAGATATTGAGACAAATGGATTATTTTACAAAGTAAACGTTCATAGGAGGTGACATGTCATTGAAACATTAACTTCTTTCTCTATGGGTGCCTTGGCGTGTTGCTAGACGCTAACCTTGTACTTTAGGCAGACTTCGCCTAATGCCACTGAGAACGGGGCCTAGAGGGTCACACACTAAGTGTGTCCATGAATCTCAATTAAATATTAATTTAACAAGTTAAATAATGATTATTCCCGAATGTGGTTTAATAATTATTTAAGGATGCCTTATTGCATTTATTTTGACACTAGTTATTCGAGAGAATATATTGTGGGAGAAATAATATGTTTATTAGCGAGTAATGCAGTTACTTTTATTTAAGAAATAAATATCCATTACTCAAGGCCTAATAAATGTGTTGGAGGAAATAAAGGAAAATGGAAAATAAAAGTATACGCCGTGTATATTAAATATACACGCCGTGTAGTTTTGTGGAAAACGAGTACACACTGTGTATTAATGATTACACGCCGTGTGGTTTTCCAGTCAGTATTTTGAGGATATAATATTTTTTTATTAAATGATATTAATTATAATCATCATGGGTGCATGTCAAGGAATTAATAATTCGATATGGGGGTTTCAATAAAAGTTAATAAAATAAATAAAACATGAAACACGTTTATTTATTGTCATAACTCTTTAAACCTGAAACCTGATTATAAATATCCCCACAACCCCAACACTTTTCCCCAGTCATTGTGAACAACAATTTGGGAGAATTATTTCAAGGTCGAAAGAACTACTTCCTCCAAGAATGCTCTCAAGACCGAGAGAGATCCTCATCCATCAGATCAAGGCAATCGAAGGCGGACATCGCAAGCGAATGTTCTTCCACTATAGCACCCGGAGATCCCTTTGGCGACATCCAGAGATACGTGGCACACGTGTGGATCACCGCCATAGGAATCCTAAAATTGTATTATACGATGCAACGACGGATCACATGATCATGACCGGAGACATCCACGAAGAAATAATTCCACGAAGGTAATTCTTGTGAATTAATTAAATTAATTATAACCAACATATGATGATCCTATCTCTATGGTTTCGGGATTCCCTCTTAAGTTTTTCATTCTTCGTTCTATTCTAAAGATTCGGCGTTTTACATCGTGACTGATCTCAGATTGAACGTTGTTTAACCTTAAAATTAAAGTTGGGAAAACCCACCAATGCACTTCCGCTGCGCCCAGAACCTACAAATGGTATCACAGCTAGGTTATATATTTTATTATAATTATTTAGTTTTTCATTCATGTTTTATGCATTTAATAATTTATTTATTTCAATTCAATTTTAATCATTCTGGAAATAAGAATCTTGAGATCTGTTCCTCCTCCCTCGTTTCTCATTTACCTCACAGAAATGATTTTTTCTTTTAATTTTCCTTAAAATAAAATAGAGGAATGCATCCGGAGGAGCCAAAAATTTCTGTCCGTACAACACCAGAATACATGGCGTGTATTCAGAAGTACACACCATGTAGTCTAGGTTCAACACATTGACTAATCCGCCAATTTAGGTCTTGTATTGGAGTATACCTATGTCATTTATGACACCATGTGTTGACCAGGAACAAGTGGAACATGGTTTCCGGATTACACGGCGTGTGGTCCAACTGAACACGCCCTGTAGTCCATTCGGGTTCGGGTTGGACCATGTACCCCGTACATGGCTTGCCCGGCTAGAAACCATGTAACGCGGAAAATACACAACATGTGACCCACAGAACACGCTGTGTACTCCGAAAATTTCCAAAGTACATTAACACGCCCTGTCTCGGGGCATGTACTTCAGATGGATGGGGAAGAAAAGTACACGTCGTGTAGTCGGAACTACATGGCGTGTACTAACCCAAATTTTGCAGATTTATTAAAATTTATTATTATATTATACAAACCCTTGAGATGTGTACCATGGTGCAGGAATAAAGCTGAGGCGCAACGCGTGATAGGTGCTTTATATGTGTGTTTAATTTAACATCTGCGTAATGAATGAGAATTCACCAGGTTGCCTCCAAGGTACAAGTTACGTAGACAGATAATTTTAAATGAATTTATTTGTTTAAAATTACGATGGATAAGAATCTCAAGGATGTTCATAAACGGTTTTATGATAAAAGGATTGATTAATTAAAGATAATTACTTAATTTGAGCATGATTTATCTTAAACAAGAACGATTAAATAATTGAATGCTAGTTTTATTTATGTGTAAATATCGTTGCATGTATGGATTATCATGAGCTAGATTGAGACCTTTTTATGTTAATGTCTTCTTTTAATTTATTTATTTAAATTTGTTAGTCTGCAAGCCATCTCCTCATTAATATGTAGGGAATGCGTGCCCAAGGATGCTTTTATGTAAAAACCCTTTTTTTCACCTCACCTGCGTGTGAGATAAATGAACATATAATGGATGGAGCTCCCAAGCTAGTGGATACGGCTCATGTCAGGAGAAAATGTGAAACCAATCCAAGGAGATACAAAGGTGGACAGGTGGAAAGCTGTAAACAAGAACCCGCAAGGTTCAAGGTGTTTCTCCCCTAGGTCTTGGGTTAGTTTATCACCGGCTAGATAAACTAACAAATAGAACAAGCTCATGATCATACAATTTATTTTATTTCCATTAGTTGCATAGTTTATTTATTGTGGGTGTGTTGTCATGATCACACAATTAATGAATTAAACAAGCATGCAAGATGGAACTAAAATAAAACCGGCTTATACGTAAAAATTATCTTGACATGGTTAATCACTTAAGTATATCCCACTTAATATTAGAAAGTATGTAATCAAAGATAATAAAATAGAAATTTACATATAAGGATAAAATCCCTCAAATTAAATATTAAGTTGGTATAGCCTTCCATAATCTTGGTTATAATCAAACCATAGTTCAACATGCTTGACCAACCCTAGTTGGGGTGCTTTCAATTATCGGGGAATTATAATTCAAGTTTTTTGGGTTGATTTGACTTGGTTCGCATCAAGGGTTGACTACCATAGCAGGACTTGGTGTGACCAAGAGGAAAAGGTTGAGGAAATCCAAAATAAAAGGATTTCAGGATTGGGGAGTCCACTCAGAAGATCAAGGAGCTGCGAGTTAATGCAGTTTCCATTTGGAATGCCTACCTAAAACCATTCATGTTGCTTGAACAACCTTAGTTGGGGTAACACGAAGGGAAATATGGATCCTTGCCACTAGAATATTTAGGCAACATAATATTCTGAAGTCAATGGTGGTGGCTATTGGATTTTGATAAAATATTGGGAGACTAATAAGTATTAATTTATTTATTTATCTCAGTTTTTTAATAATTTACTAAACCTTATCTCATCCTAATTTGTAGAAACAAAAATCAAATGACTTCAAACATATCATTGAGAACCATACTGGAGAAGTAAAACCTTCTCACCAGCACCAATTTCCAAGAGTGGCAGAGGCGTTTACGCATCATCATTTTCCACAAAAGGAAATTGTATGTGCTAGAAGAGCCTATTCCAATTGTGCATGGCAAAGAGGCCAGTGATGAGGAATTATCTCTCTATATAAAACACATGGATGATGCCACATATTTACAGTGTTTCATGCTATTTTACGTGTCCAATGAGCTCTTAAAGTAACATGAAAACATGGACGTGTATAGCATGATGTCTCACCTTAAGGATCTCTACCAAGAGAAGGCGAGACAAGAGAGGTATGAGATCTCCAATGCTTTGCTTACAACTAAGCTTGGAGAGTCTGCGCCAGCTAGGCCTCATGTAGTCAAGATTATTGGATACATTGAAAGCCTGGACATCTTAGGGATTAAATTCTCGGATGAGTTGCGTACAGATCTCATCCTATCATCACTTCCCAAGCCTTCTCTTGATTTATTGTCAACTACAACATGAGAAACAATGAGAAGAGTCTATCAGAACTTCTAATCTTTATTCACTAGGTAGATAAGGATATGGGGAATGAAAAACCCGTAGTCCTTATGGTGAAGAGGAAAAGGAAGGACAAGGCAAAGGGGCCAAAGACTTATAAATGGTCTGAAGCCCCTGAGCATCGTCCCTCCAAGAAGGGGAAGATCTATAGGTGGGAAAAGGAACGGGAGGTGGTGTGTTTTGCATGTGTCAAGCAAGGCCACTGGAAGAGAAACTGCACCCAGAAGCATGGGGACACTAAAGGTGTGTTCGTTATCGAGTGTAATCTTTCTATTTCTACACATTGGGTATTAGATACATCTTGTGGGTCTCACATATGTATTCAAATATAGGAACCAAGTAGATTTAGAAAGATCACTAGAGGATAGGTGGACCTTCGAGCTGCTAATGGCGCAAGGATTGTTGCATTGGCTATTGGATATTACCACCTCTCATTGTCGACTGGGATGATTTTGGTTTTATGTAACTGTTATTATGTTCCTAGTGTTACCACGAACATTATTTCTATATCTTGTTTGGATATGGATGGATTTATTTTCATGTTTGTAAATAAGGGTTGTCTATTTTATAAGAACAACAAATGTTATGGTATGGAACATTTAAATAATGGTTTGTATGTATTAAATTACGAAAACGAAGTGTTGGCAATCAATAACGAAACAAACTCACATGACTCATACATCACCCAGTTTTGGAATCACCGTCTCAGTCATGTAAACGAGAAGTGCTTGACAAAGCTCTACCAAGATGGCTGTTTAGAATCTACTAAGATAAAACCACTTGATCGATTTCATGCTTGTTTACAAGGTAAAATGACCAAGCCGCCTTTCGGTGGACATGGTGAAAGGGCCACAAAGCTTCTAGGATTGGTGCACACAGATTTTTGTAGACCATTTCTAGTAGAAGCTAGAGGTGGATATTCCTACATCATTACTTTTACTGATTATTTGTGTAGATATGGCTATGTCTACTTAATTATGTATATGTTAGAGTCCTTAGAAAAATTTAAGGAATTCAAGAATGAAGTAGAGAATCATCTTTGTAATAAGATAAAGAAACTTTGATCGGATCGAGGTGGAGAATATCTAAACAAAGAGTTCATCGATCTTCTACAGGAGTCTAAGATTCTATCTCATCTCACTCCTCCTTATACACCACAGTGGAATGGTGTTAGTGAAAGGAGGAACCGCACCTTGTTGGTCATGGTGAGGTCCATGATGAGTCATGCAGATCTTCCATTATCCTTTTGGGGATATGCATTACAAACTGTGACATGCACATTAAACCGAGTGACAACTAAGGATTCAAATGGAATTCCCTCTGAGTTATGGAATGGAAAGAAACCCATTTTGTCACACACACGTGTATGGGGATGTGAGGCATTTGTTAATCCCTTCTCGGGAAACAATCTAGCACCCCGAGGCACGAAGTGTATCTTTATAGGATATAACAAGAAAACTAAAATATATTAACTATATAACCCTCAAGAAAATAAAGTGATTTTCCCTAGACAAGACGTCTTTCTTTAGAGGGAGAACATCCTCAAAAATGGTAGTGGGAAAAAGATTGACTTCGACGAAGTTGATGCTCAAGATACACAAGAGTTGGTACAGGAACAAGTTCCACAGGTCCAAGTGGAAGAGGTTCCAGAAACACATGTACTGCGTAGGATCTCAAGAGAGGTAAGGGAACCAGTGAGATTTGGATTCCTAGTCACTAAGGATGGTGAATCATTATTGTTGGACAATGATGAACCTCTATCCTACAAGGAAGCAGTAGAAATCTCAGAAGCTGCAAGATGGCTAGAAGTTATAAATTATGAGATATATTCCATGTATCAGAACCAAGATTGGGTTATGGTCGATGAGCCAGTTGATGTAAATCCTGTTGGATTCAAATGGGTATTCAAGAGAAAGTTGGATATTGAAGGTCAAGTTAGAACCTATAAAGCAAGGCTAGTGGCTAAAGGATTCAGACAACATCAAGGAATTGACTGTGATTAAACCTTCTTGCCAGTTTCCATGTTTAAATCCAAAAGAATCATACTTTCCAAAGCAGCTTACCATGACTACGAGATTAGGAAAATGGATGTCAAAACAGCATTCCTTAACGGGAAGCTTCAGGGAGATGTCTATATGAAACTACTAGAAGGGTTTGTGACACAAGGTGAATCCAAACAGGTTTTCAAGATGCAAAAATACATTTATGGATTAAAGAAAGCATCCAGGTCATGGAACATTCAATTTTATGAAGCCATAAAGTAATTTGGGTTCATTAAAAATGAATGTGAGCCATGTGTTTATAAACGGATTAAGGGGAATGTGATCGTTATCCTAGTATTTTTTTGATGACATATTGCTTATTGGAAATGATGTACCAGTCTTATAGTCAGTTAAGGACTGGTTGAACAAGTGTTTCTCCATGAAGGACTTGGGTGAAGTAGCCTACATTCTAGGGATCAAGATCATTCGTGATAGATCCAAGAGGCTGCATGGACTAAGTCAGAGTACATACATTGACCAGATACTAAAGAGATTTAATATGGAACAATACAAGAGGGGATTGGTTCCAGTGTCACATGGCCTACATCTTTCTAAGAAAATGTGTCCTCAGACACAACAAGAGAAAGATAGAATAAGTAAGATCTCATACGCTTCGTCTATAGGATCCATCATGTATTCCATGTTATGTACCAGGCTTGATGTTGCCTATGCACTGACAATGGTAGGAAGATATCAATTAGATCCAGGAGAACATCATTGGACTTCTGTTAATACTATCATTGAGTATATGAGAAGAACTAAGGATATGTTCCTGGTGTATGGAGGAGATGAGGAACTTGTCATGAGAGGGTAAGCTGATGCTGGTTTTCAGAGAGATCAGAATGATCTGAAGTTGCAATCTGGATATGTTTTTTGTATCAATGGAGGAGGTGTGAGCTGGAAGAGTTCAAATTATCCAGTTGTCGCCGATTCTACAGCGGAGTCCGAATATATAGTGGCTTCTGATGTAGCCAAGGAATCTGTCTAGATTCGGAACTTTGTCCAAGATCTTGATGTGGTACCTAAGAGTAAAGATCCCATTACATTGTATTGTGATAATGATGCATCATTGACTCTTGCAAAAGAACCAAGGTCACATCAACGGAAAAAGAACATACTCCGAATGTATCACCTCTTGAGGGATTTCGATTAGAGGGGTGAATTTGCAGTGAGAAGAGTGTCCACGGAAGAGAACGTGGCAGACCACATGACTAAATCCCTGTCTCAAAAGAAGCATGAATATCATGTGAGATCTAGCGGGTTTAAAGTTGTTAGCAATTGGCTCTAGTCTAAGTGGGAGTCTATTGGTGTTGGTGGCATATAACCAACTACTTTGTACTTTAGTCATTAATAAAATCCTTATCACATCTTGATTATTCTTCTGTGTGACAATGCATGTGATAATGTCATAAGGACAGTTGTTTCATTAAAGGGTCATAGCGGATCCCTGCTATGATGAGAACCCGGAAGTGACATAACACAGTTCTTGAATATATGTTTTATGGACAGATGATATTATTCGAGTGACCAAAATAATACAGGTCATTAGGGGTGAGGAATAATAAAACTTTGAGGCACCTTCTCTTGGTGTACGCCCTTGGTAATATCCAGGAGGATATTATGAGAACGAGACCCGCCAGTTGGAAATCCACATTTCATAGTTTCATTGGATGTTCCTATCTGCGGACGTGTGTATTGGTCCTTAATCTTTAAGATTATTATTAATGGGTATTACAACTCGCGCACTTAGATGTATTGACGAAAACTATGACGACACACTGTTCGCAGTGAGGTAGGATACGTTGGGTGTGTCATGAGTAATACTTCATTGATAGATAAGGCGAGAAAGGATTTTTCCCTTCCGTTCCACAACAGAAGTAGATATCTTAGGCCCTTTGATAGAATTGATATAGCCTAAATAAATCCATGTCCATGGTAAGGTATGGGCGGGTTCAATTCTGGAATGTCAAAGAAAGAATAATCGACCACATGGTTTGATGGCACTAGCATGAAACACGTTTGATTAGATATATCGAGACAAAGGGATTATATTACACGGTAAACGTTCGTAGGAGGTGACACGTCATTACGACATTAACTTCTTTCTATATGGGTGCCTTGTAATATTGCTATACGCTAACCTTGGACTTTAGGAGGACTCTGCTTAATGCTACTGAGAAAGGGGCCTAGAGGTTCACACACTATGTGTGTCCATGTATCTCAGTTAAATATTAATTTAACAAGTTAAATAAAGATTATTCCTGACTGTGGTTTAATAATTATTTAAAGATTCCTGATTTCATTTATTTCGACACTAGTTATTCGAGATAATATATTTTGGGTGAATGTCACAACCTGTACTTGAGGACCGTGTCGTGACTACCCCAAGCCTGCCTTCCATAGGCCAGGGGCTGGAGACTAGCACCAAAGGCATAAATCCCAAAACCTGGGAAGGCATTGCCTTTATAAAAGTAAACAAATCACCACAGAGTACAAGCGGAAGTAAAACACTAAGTACAAAAAGGAAGTGCTGAAAAGTAAATAGGATAGAATACAAACCCAATCAAAAGTACAGCTACAACTAAACAAAAGTACAACAGAAAAGATAAACAGTTGGAAGAATGGAAGCAGCTCCTAGGTCGTCCTCCTCGGATCCTACCTGAAGGGTAGGTACAGATTGCACAGCTCCTAGATCGTCCACCACGGCTCCTACCTGAAGGGTAAGTACAGATAGCCTCTATAACGCTCTCGCCCGTCAACCTCCTCCGAGTGTTATCTTGTCGTGAAGTCCACCATCGGATATTGTCTCGTCGTTAGGTCCACCTCCGGGTATCGTCCAGTCCTCGAACACTTAGCCTCTGTCTGCGCTGCTCGTCATCTACAACCAAATCAACGAGGTGCGGGCATATCCCATGCAGGGGTGAGTATAATGATACTTACTAGGGACCACGATACCCTCATGGTCTCACTAAAACCAACAAGTTTAACCACAAATAAGATCTCAACAGATAACCTCTACGTAGGTATATGCCCATACATATATCCAAGTTATCAAGTAACCCATCTCAACCACGAGGAAACACAAAATTTATGAAATCAATGGATAACCACTACCCATGTATATGACCATACATATACCTAAGTTAACAAGTGACCCATCTCAATCATGAGGTAAACACAAAGATCAAGACTCATATCAAACCATGATTTTCATTATCGAAACTGTAACTGCTGAAGAGCTCCGTCTCTAGAGAGTACAGTGATCCTGTCACGACTCCGAGGTACTGCTCACAAACCTAAGACTGCTGAGGGACTCCTCCTGTCAAGTACCGTGGGTCATCCACCCAAACACAGTAGTGGTTCCCGCTGGGGTATGCCACCCAAACACAGTAGTGCACACCCCCTAATAGCCTACAGAGGTACTCTCCAGATGAGTACCGCGGGTCTGCACTGTCACACAGTAGTGCTCCGTCCGCCATGGTTCTGCACCCAAAAAAAGTAGTGTTCCGTCCACTAGGCTAGTCGACTCACTCCAAGTCGAGTCGGTTAAGCAATCGTCAGGTCTCAGCCGGCTACACGGTCTCCGTACTCTGTACGCTCGTCTCCGGGAGGGTCCGATCCATGAGCAACAGGTCGATACTACATGTATCTCAATGTCCCCCGAAAAAGTATCTCAAAGGACCACCTCGTCAAGGGGTCTCAATGCAACAGACGGCGCCTCAATCAGATTCCCGGTCTGTGAGTTATTAGCCTTTTCGTCCCAGGGGCCCGGTTGGTTGCATGTGCGAACCACCCAGCCGTATCTCAACTGTACCCCAAACTCTAATAGGGTATACTCATAGGGACCGTTTTCAACGTGATCACCAACGCTGCTGACGGTTCGTCAAACGGACGTCTGGTCTGAAAGTTATCAGCTTTTCCGTTCCAGGGGCCCGGTTGGATTTCGGGTTCAATCCAACCCGACCACTACCCAACTGCGTCCAAACCTTAGAAGAAGTTTTCCGAAAGTTCCGTCTCATTAAGAGGAATCTAACAAAGTCGACGGCACGTCAATCGGATGTTCGGTGCTCAAGATATATCCATATCCGCTCCGAGGGCCCGATTGGTCTCGTGTTCGAACCAACCCGACCATACTCAAAGTTCTCCAAAACCTTGAGTGTAATAAACGGAAACGACCGCCTCGATCCAAGGATCTCTACGCAACTGACGGTGCGTTGATCGGAGGTCTGTGGCCCAATATATGGGCATTTGAACGGAAACTGCCCGAAAATAGGGGGTTCGGGCCCGACCCGAGACCCCCCTGGGTCGGCCCGAATCGGGTCGACCCGAACCGGGCCCAGGTCCAGTCCGTTTGGGCGTGGACCAGCCCAGATGGCATGGCCCGGCCTGGCCTGCGCGGCCCGGCTCGGCCTGGGCGCGGCGCGGCTCAGCCTGGGCGCGGCCCGGCCTGGCGCTGGCGCGGCGCCCGCGTGGCCAGCGGGTGCGGGGGGGGGGGGGGGGGGGGGGGGTTAGAACCCCCCGCGAATGAAGAACCGGTGCGGCTTTAAGCCACGTCGCTTGGCTTCTGGAACGACTATGCTGTTCTGGTTCGGCCCTCCGCCGCGGCAGTTCCTGTTCCGGCGGCGCGCCGCCGCCGGCTTCTGCGGACCACCGGATGCGCTCCGGTGGTCCGTTTTGCTCGCTGCCTTCGCCAATGGTCCTCCAGGGACCCGACCTTTACTACAAAGTCTTCAAAAGGACTTTGCGGCCCCGTTTTCCATCACCCATCAATCCGTGCACAACGTTCAACCAGCGGAGTCTTCGAATAACTTCTACGGCCCTGACTCCAGCCACTGTTTCGTTTGGTCTCAACGGCGCAGCGTGACGGTGCCGCACATCCTTGCCGTAAATCTCCAGGTTTCCGCATGGTGTCATTGCACTGCGCCACCTTCGTTCATGCCGCAACATAATCAACAAAAAGGGGGAGGAGGGTCGGCCGTGTTTGTGCGGTCTGACCTCCTCCCGTTATAATGATAGCAAGCAACCAACAAATAGAAGTCGACGTACGACAAAGGAAACAAATAACCCCAACATGAACCCGCATGAACGAACGATCCGCGAATCAACCTGGAAATGGTTGGTCCACGCTCGTTGTTCTTTTCTCAACGATAAGGAGAATACCAAAGAGACTCCCCTACAACCTCTTAAATAAAAAAATCATACCAATATTTCCAACCCGCAAAAATAAAACATTCGTGGATCAAATTAATGATGAGTTGATCTGGGTTCTTTGTTTTAGAAGGAACAACCAAGGGAATAATACCATTCTCAAATTAATCCCCCTACCTCGATAACGATTTGATGATCTAAGAGATTCGTGGAATGCGGCATCGCGGGGTGGTTTCGATGATGGCGTTGGCGTGCGTCAAAGAAAGGGTAAGCTTCGTCAATCATCGGAAGAGAGGAAGTTGGGGTAGACATCGGTGTTCTTCGCGTTCTCCAACGAAGAAGATGCACTCTATCTCCTCCAATCCCACAATACAACGAGAAAAATCCTAATAAAATAAGTCCCTCTTATTTTGTTAAAGCATGGAATGTATTTGAAAATCCAAAATTCAAAAAAACTCACCTCATAAATAAAACCTAAGTTGTCAAATTGAATTTTGTATTTAGTTGGCATCATAAATGTTAAGAAGGAAGTCACATCATTAAAAACAATGGGGTTTCAAAGGAAAGAGTTAAGGGGGTTAGGGAATATGAAGGGACAGAGTTCGTGTGGGCCCCACCTCACCTTTATCCTCACATCGATAGTCTCCCAACATCCACACATAGGTTAAAACCAACTAGGCTAGAAATAAAATTAGAAAACAATTTTATTTTATTCTTCACTTAATCCTCTAATTTTAAACAACTCTTCCCGAGAAAATGCACCTTCGGAAAAGGTCTACTTAAGCAAACACCAGCGCTGTGGTTCCATCGGTGCCCTTGGATTTCGATTCCGAGCACCGGTTCAAAAGTTAGAAAAACCCGCTCGTTCGTTCACTGAACGTACCCGAGCTAAACTTTAGAAATTGATTCCAGGAACACCGGGCCTCTGAATCAAGTGCTGTCAGAAACTGCGTTCTTGTAAAATCCAAAATAAATAAAGAAAAAAACATCCTTGAACTTTTTGGGTCTTTAAATTACTCCCACCATAGGGAATTACGTCCCCGTAAAGCTTTAACACAAACTAGGGAAACAAAAGTGGTACTGAGGACGCATCTGAGCTTCCCGCTCCAATGTGCCCACGTGGAGGTTCTCGTGCTGTCAACGAAATCACACAGGAGGAATCGACCGTACTTGTAAGACCCACTCCTGTCGATCCTCAACCTCTACTAGAACCCCACAAAAGTCACCCTATCCCCAATGTCTAGCTCCCCATGGTCGGTGATATTCGTCGGGTCAAGCACGTATCTCCCCACATGAGATACATGGAAGACGTCGTGCACCTGGTGCAACTGAGGTGGATGGGTAAAATGGTAAGCCACCTCGCCTACCCTACTGAGGACCTGAAAAGATCTGCTGAACCTCGGAGATTACTTGCCGCCATGGCCACATCTCCGTAAACCTCGTCGAGGTGAAACCCGTATAAGGACGTGGTCGTCATCCTTGAACTCTAGAGGATTCCTGTCAGCTTTGTGCAGTCTCATCTGTCGTGATCCATAGGCGATCACTACCCAGTCTTACATCAGGACACACCCGAGTCCGGTGCCTAATGCATCGCAGTGAACTATGTAACCAACGCCCATAGGTTGGGCGCACTGATCAACCCATCTTCTGAAAGCTCTGCTGGATGTGGTGCCGTAACTCTGGAGAATTTTGGCACAAAAGTAAGTTTGGCCATCTCATGAGTGATCGAATGCACCCTCTTATGCATGATTCCATCATGTGATTCATGGGTTTTCCTTTTCGCCGACTAAGGAAAACCCCATCCCAATGTTGTAGATAAACCACAACCTTTCTTTCCTAATACAGTCAATCTGTGTATAAACTATGGATCCAATCCATACTCAGACCAACATCGTAAGGTCTCGATGCTGCCACCAAGAGATTCCAACCGAAACTCTCGCCTCATGGGTCAGATCACACTGTCGGCATATGTGTGATTATCGAGTCTCCTCCGAAGGTATCTCCAGACGTGAGGGTCAAGTCTACGGCTTACCGGAAACTCTAGGTCTGGGACAAGATTCGTGGAAGGAATGAATGATTCATTTCAACGTCTGTTACTACGGAAGCTAGTAGTGGACACCGACTACCCCTCGAATCATTCTTAGAGCCATTTGGTCACTCTCCTTGACTGCATGTAGATACTCTCTTCCCCTGTCATCCATCTCCCTGAGCCTAGCGGGGACTACAAAGGCGGGTGATTGTAACATGTCGAAAAGTACACCACCACATGCTCCTCTTCTATCTCTGCTTCCACGTTTGCTGCTCTGTATATTCATCTTTCCTTGACACTTCCTCTTCTTGAAACATTTTACACGTCCAAGTCTCTGAGATTGACGCCAGTTCACATCTTCCCACTGTTAATATTCCTTGTCTAAAACCGATCAGCTAAAGAACATTCATCCACAAAGGTTCTTTCTAGCACCCTAACATAAGTAGGAATGCATAGAGAAAAGAGTTCTTACTCGGATATCATCTAAACACACCTCGTTCTGAGGTCCGATCTCTAAATCACTGATCATATCGTAGTCATCAAGTACCAAGAATGATCGGTATGCCTCGATGATTACTCAGCTACTGAAACATTGTCCTGCCGAAGCTGTATAAGATCTAGAAAAACTCTCAGCCACCTCCTCAAGCGAGTTCTCAGCTGCCTGTGCGTCGGGCTCGCCTCGGAACATGAGGTTATCTGATTTTGGAACACGTTTATGGCAGTAAGCCTATATGTGTCACCTACCGGTACCACCGGTTGTAACTTCTGACCAACAGGAAGTGATGTATAGGTGGCACACTACCCGAAGGCACTATCTCAGGCATCAGTCTAAATACCGAAGCCTCATCACTATGCGGACCATCCTCATGGTCACTCACTAGAAAACCCTAGTATCCAAGTCCACCATCCACTCTACGGATGTCTCATCTAGGTGGAAAACTCTAGAAATCGCCTCCATCCAGTGCTCTGTTGTATGGGAATCTTCCTCGCCTCGTAACCTCGGAGGCCTCTACTTCTGGAACTCGTGCAACGCGCTCTGCCAGCATGCACAGTTCGCTAGTAAGGCTGGTGTAATCTGCTTCCCAAAAGGTGGTGGTGCTGCAGGTACACCACCCGAGGGTGCCAACATTGTAAAAAGGGCCACGCACCAGAGCCTCGCCTCTCGGTGGGCCGTCATCGAGTACTCTCTCGGAACTCCAACTGACTGTCTGTGTGGTGACATCTTGAATAGATGTGAGACGGTCAACGATTTATACCTGGTGAGCTGACCTGGTTGAGCTGACTTTAAAACATTTAGAACCACACACGCAATCAGTGTTTTCGTGCACAAAGTCGGAAATTAGAAGTCAGGGTCCTGGTGTAAGGATACGTCGGCCGTCGCACCAACACTGGACTCCCTGAACTGAAAACCACACTCGGTACCCATAACACTATTACTTCACAAAAAGAAAATATCAGAGTCTTATGTTCTGCGGTAGAACCGACTCCTCTGATACAAATTTGTCACGACCCGTCCTCAGGGACCGTGTCGTGACTACCCCATGCCCGCCTTCCATAGGCCAGGGGATGGCGACTAGAACCAAAGGCGTAAATCCCGAAACCTGGGAAGGCATTGCCTTTATAAAAGTAAACAAAACACCACAGAGTACAAGAGGAAGTAAAACACTAAGTACAAAAAGGAAGTTATTAAAAGTAAATGGGCCCGAATACAAACCCAATCGAAAGTACATCTACAAATGAACAAAAGTACAACAGAAAAGACAAACAGCTGGAAGAATGGAAGCAGCTCCTGGGTCGTCCTCTTCGGATCCTACCTAAAGGGTAGGTACAGATAATGTAGCTCCTGGATCGTCCACCATAGATCCTACCTAAAGGGTAGGTACAGATAGCCTCCACAATGCTCTTTCCCGTCAACCTCCTCCGGGTGTCTTCTCATCATGAAGTCCACCATCGGATACTGTCTCTTCGTGAGGTCCACCTCCAGGTATCGTCCAGTCCTCAAACACTCGGCCTCTGTCTGCGCTGCCCGTCGTCTGCAACCAACACAACGAGGTGCAGACATAACCCGTGCAGGGGTGAGTATAACGATACTCAGTAGGGACCCCGAGAACCTCAAGGTCTCACTAAAACCCACAAGGTTAACCACAAAGAAGATCTCAACAGATAACCTCTACTTAGGTATATGCCCATACATATATCCAAGTTATCAAGTAACCCATCTCAATCATGAGGAAACACAGAGTTTATTAAATCAAAGGATAACCACTACCCAAGTATATGCCCATACATATACCTAAGTTAACAAGTGACCCATATCAATCATGAGGTAAACACAAAGATCAAGACTCTGCTCAAACTAGGATTTTCATTATCGAAACCGTAACTGCTGAAGAGCTCCGTCTCTAGAGAGTACAGTGATCCTATCATGACTCTGAGGTACTGCTCACTGACCTAAGACTGCTGAGGTACTCCTCCTGTCGAGTACTGCGGGTCAGCCACCCAAACAAAGTAGTGCTTCTTGCCGGGGTATGCCACCCAAACACAGTAGTGCACACCCCCTAATAGACTGCAGAGGTACTCTCCGGATGAGTACCGCGGGTCTGCACTGTCACACAGTAGTGCTCCGTCCACCATGGGTCTGCACCCAAACAAATTAGTGTTCCGTCCACTGGGCTAGTCGACTCACTCCAAGTTGAGTCGGTCAAGCAGTCGTCAGGTCTCAGCCGGCTACACGGTCTCTGTACTCCGTACGCTGGTCTCTGGGAGGGTATGCTCGTCTCCGGGAGGGTCCGCTCCATGAGCTACAGGTCGATACTCCAAGTATCTCAAAGTCCCCCGAAGAAGTATCTCAAAGGACCGCCTTGTCATAGAGGTCTCAACGCAATAGAAGGCGCGTCAATCAGACGCCCGGTCTGTGAGTTATTAGCCTTTTTGTCCCAAGGGCCCGATTGGTTGCATGTGCGAACCAACCCGGACGTATCTCAACTGTACCCCAAACTCTCATAGGGTATACTCATAGGTACCGTTTCTCAACGTGATCACCAACGCCACTGAAGTTTTGTCAAACAGACATCTGGTCTGAAAGTTATCAGCTTTTCCGTTCTAGGGGCCCGGTTGGATTTCAGGTTTAATTCTACCCGGCCACTATCCAACTGCGTCCAAACCTCAGGAGAAGTACGCTGAATGTTCCTTCTCATCAAAAGGAATCCAAGAAAGTCGACGGCACGTCAATCGGATGTACGGTGCTCAAGATATATCCATATCCGCTCCGAGGGCCCGGTTGGTCTCGTGTTCGAAGCAACCCGAACCTACCCAAAGTTCTCCGAAACCTTGAGTGTAATATACCGAAACGACCATCTCGATCAAAGGATCGCTACGAAACTGACAGTGCGTCGATCAGAAGTTTGTGGCCTAAGATATGGGCGTTTGAAAAAAAACTTCCCTAAAATAGGGGCTTCGGGCCCGTTCAGACCCGGCCCGAGACCCCCTGGGTCGGCCTGAATCGGGTCGACCCAAACCGGGTCCGGGTCCGGCCAGTTTGGGCGCAGCTCGGCCCGGCCGGCGCGGCGCCCGTGTGGCTAGGGGGTGCGGGGGGGGGGGGGTTACAACCCCCCGCGGATGACAAACCGGCGTGGCTTCCGGAACGGCTAAGCCGTTCCGGTTCGGCCCGCTGCCGCCACCTTCCGCGGACCACCGGACGCGCTCTGGTGGTCCGTTTTGCTCGCTACCTTGGCCAATGGTCCTCCAAGGACCCAAACTTCACTATGGAGGATTGAAAATGAAATTGTGTCCCTGTTTTCTATCACCCATCAATCCGCGCACAACGTTCAACCAGCGGATTCTTCGAATCGCTTACACGGCCCCGACTCTGGCCGCGGTTTTGTTTGGTCTCAACGGCGTGGCACGACGGTGCCGCACATCCTTGCCCTAAATCGCCATGTTTCTGCACGGTGTCATTCAACCGCGCCGCCTTCGTTCATGCCGCAACATAATCAACAACAAGGGGGAGGAGGGTCGGCCATGTTTGTGCGGTCCGACCTCCTCCCGTTCTAATGATTGCAAGCGGCCAACAAATAGAAGTCGACATACTGCAAAGGAAACAAATAACCACAACATCAACCCGCATGAAAGAACGATCCGCGGATCAACCCGGAAATTGTTGGTCCGCACTCGTCGTTCTTTTCTCAAAGATAAGGAGAATACCAAAGAGATTCCCCTACAACCTCTTAAATAAAAACAATCATACCAATATTTCCAACCTGCAAAAATAAAACATTCACGGATCAACATAATGATGAGTTGATCCAGGTTCTTTTTTTAGAAGGAACAACCAAGGGAATAATACCATTCTCAAATTATTCCCCCTACCTCGATAGCGATTTGACGATCGAAGAGCATCGCAAAAAGCGGCATCGCAGGGTGGTTTTGATGACGGCGTTGGCATGCATCAAAGAAAGGGAAAGCTTCATCAATCGTCGGAAGAGAGGAAGCTGAGGTAGACGTCGGCGTTTTTCGCGTTCTCCAACAAAGAAGATGAAATCTATCTCCTCTAATCCCCCAATCCAACAAGATAACTCCCAATAAAATAAGTCCCTCTTATTTTATTAAATAATGGAATGTATTTGAAAATACAAAAATCAAAACAACTCACCTCATAAATAAAACATGAGTTGTCAAATTGAATTTTGTATTAAGTTGGCATCATAAATGTGAAGAAGGAAGTCCCATCATTAAAAACAAGGGGGTTTCAACGGAAAGAGTTAAGGGGGTTAGGGAATATGAAGGGGTGGGGTTCGTGTGGGCCCCACCTCACCTTTATCCTCACATGGATAGTTTCCCAACATCCACACATAGGTAAAAACCAACTAGGCTAGAAATAAAACTGGAAAACAATTTTATTTTATTCTTCACTTAAACCTCTAATTTTAAACAACTCTTCCTGAGAAAACGCACCTTCAGAAAAGGTCTCCTTAAGAAAACACCAGTGCTTCGGTTCCATCAGTGCCCTCGGATTTCGATTCCGAGAACCGGTTCAAAGGTTAGAAAAACCCGCTCGTTCGTTCACTGATCTTTCCTGAGATAAACTTCGGAAATTGATCCCGGGCACACCGGGTCTCGGAATCAGGTGCCGTCAGAAACTGCGTTTTTGTAAAATCCCAAATAAATTATGAAAAAAATTTCCTTGAAATTTCTGGGTCTTTACAGTGAAATAATATGTTTATTAGTGAGTAATTAAGTTATATTTATTTAATAAATAAATTGCCATTACTCAAGGTTTAATAAATGTGGTGGAGGAAATAAAGGAAAATGGAAAATAAAATTACATGTCGTGTAGTTTTTTGGAAAATGAGTACACGTCGTGTATTAATGATTACACACTGTGTAGTTTTCCAGCAGGATTTTCAGGACATAATATTGTTTTATTAAATGATATTAATTATAATTAGGGTGCGTGCATGTCAAGTAATTTATAATTCAACATGGGGGGTTTCAATAAGAGTTATTTAAATAAATAAAACATGAAACATGTTTAATTATTGTCATAACCTTGTAAACCTCATACCTAATTATAAATATCCTCACAACCCCAACACTTTTCCCCAATTGTTGTGCACATCAATTCTGGAGAATTATTTCAAGGCTGAAAGAATTACTTCCTCCATGAATGCTCTCAATATAGAGAGAGATACTCATCCAACGGATCAAGGCGATCGAAGGCGGACATTGAAAACGAAGGCTCTTCTACGCTAGCACCTGGAGATCCCTTCAGCGACGTCGAGAGATACGTGGCACACATGTGGATCACCACTAGAGGAATTCTACACTTGGATTCTACGATGAAATGACGGATCACAAGCTCATGACCAGAGACATTAGTGAAGAAAAATTCCACCAATGTAATTCTTGTTAATTAATTAAATTAATTATAACCAACACATGATGATCTTATCTCTATGGTTCCGGGATTCCCTCTAATGTTTTTTGTTCCTCATTCTATTCCAATGATTAGGCGTTTTACATCGTGAAAAATCTCGGATTGAAGGGTGTTTAACGTTAAAATTAAAGTTGGGGAAACCCACCAATGCACTTCCGCTACGCCCAAAACCTACAGAAGTGATCCCTCAAACATGCGCAGTGGTGAGGGGCGGGACTCATCACTTGGGTTTCCTTAGTCTTTCATCGAGTGCAAGGCTGTGATGACTAGACCTCCCGTTCCAGGAACTAGATTCAGACCTAGTAGAATGTTCCTAATGGAGCACATTTCATCAGATTTACAATTTATAATGGTAGGATTGTACCCAATGGATTGCATCTCTTGGACAGTTTCTATTAGGGATGGATAAGCTCATTGTGTGATATCCTGGTTTGTGTGTGATAAATTGTGCCTTCGATGAGAATAATGATGTTGGTTGTGTGGTTGGGACCACATGTTTTCTTAGTGGATGAGATGAGAATATATGGATGTTCTCAGTATATGTATGGCTATATACCGGTGTAGAGATTATTGTTTATTTCTTTGTGGTTTCCCTCTTTTGTTTTACCTTTGTGGTTTCGGGGTCCCCATCTGAGTATTTTTTTACTCACTCATGCACAGTATTTGCCCGCACATGTCATGTCTTGTGCAGAAAACCGACACTTCGACAATGTCTAGAGAGAACTAGTACTAGGTGGTGTTCAGTGAGAGCATACAGACAAGGCATACTAATACGACTTCAAGAAGCTACCCTCCACTTCCATTTGGGTAGGATTTTTGGTGGAGAGTATCAGAAACATAGTGTTTTACTTGTACTATATTTTCTTTTGTGGGATTGTATACTAGCCTAGTTTTACCATCTTTTACATTATTTTTTGCGGTACTCTCGTTTTCCTTTAATTGGTGTTTAATTTTCAGCTTTGTGGGATGGGGTTGTGAGTGTGTGTAAGTACAGTTACTTTGAAAATGCCTCCCATTTGCAGAATAATGCCTTCAGCACTAGTTGACAGCCCTTGGCCTTTGGGAGATAGGCTTGGGGTAGTCACAACATTGTCCCCAGGGGAAGGGTCATGACAAATATTTTTTGAGAGGTATTGAGTGGGTGGTGAGAGGCCCCTTTTCTAACTAGTGAGAATATTTTTTTGTAAATATTTTAACTTAATATAAAGAGGGAACACATTTCACATGTCTAGTGGATCCAAAAATAAAAAATAATTTAGTGTCTATAATATAAGTTTGACCATCCCACACCCAATAATTTTAAAAACAGTTTTAAACATGTTTTTAGGTCCTTTACTCTTAAAATTTTTACATCTTCCAATTTTGGATTTATCCTAGTAACTAGTTTTTACCAAGGTAATTAAAATTTAATTCATAAAAATAAAATAAGACTAATTATATAATTTAAATAGTACTATTCCAAATATAAAATAAATTTTATTATATGAAATTTCTATGTAAAGAAAACTGAATTTTAACATTATCATGTGCAATGCATAAAACCCCATTTTTTGAAAAATTGTATTTTTATGCTTAAGATTTATATATCGGATAAAATTACAAATTTATTTCATTTTTATGATATAAATTGGATTATTATAAAATAGATAAAATTTATATAACTTTAAAAGTAATCTGAAACCTTATTTTACCAGAATAATATTCAATTAACTAAAGACCAAAATAGTTTATCTAATTATAAAATATTACTTAAGTTAATAATATGTTAAACACAGGTTTTATAAATTCAGAATATTATTTCAAAAAGGTATATTTTTACTCCATAAACATTTATTAGATCATTATTAGTTTTTATAAATTTGTAGGTCTTTCTCATATAACAATAAAGTCATAAATTTTATATCTTTCATGAAAACTATATTTTCATTATTCACCTAAAAATCAACTTTTTCAAAAAAAAATTATAAACATTAATATTAATATAATATTGAATTTATAAAACCAAAAATAAATTTAATTATGATAAATTGATATTGAAATTTAACATTTAATTAAAGTCACTAATAATGGATCTTTAGAGTTCTTATAATGTAATAGTCTTAGGATATTGTGTTTGCATGTTATAATAGGGTCTCGGGTTTTACGATAGATCTTTATTGTGATATACTTGTGTAATTGGGATATGGGGGATGAAGGTTTTAGAATATAATTGTATGATGACTCTAAATTTTGTTATTATTATTGGTGTACGGGTTATAATGGATTACGGTATAGTGTATATTTAAAAACACATTAATGTCCCTTTGTCTAACTACATGATTATTTAATGTGATGGGATGTGGATGTGATTATATGGATATAACTATGATATATTTTAGTGGTTGTGAATCATGACTTATAGAAGGGATTAAAGCACTGGGATGTCAGTTTTTGGGGTTTAGAGTGACTATATTGGTGGAAATGTGGTATAGGGTACCCTTATTTATATATATTATTTTGATATTATGTTATCGTATTTTATGCATTATATAATGAGTGAAAGTTGGTGAGAATTGAAATATATTATACCTATTTAGGTGAAAAGTTAATTTCTATATTTATTCATAGGAGATTTAATTTTATTCCTCCACATTTGTGTGAGATGTTATGTGGAGGATCTTACTAAGTATACTTGTATTCTCACCCATATATATATAACTATTTTTCAAATTCATAGAACTAATTTTTCTAGGACTTAAGAACTCAAAGTAGTTTTTCATGAATTGTGAGTGTTCATAACCATTATTATAGGCACAATTGTGGTATATTTCCTTTTAGGGTGTGTATGGTTTGATATATCATGTATTGATATTTGGTTTTTTTATTATTTATTATAGAATTCATTGTAGGTTTATTTATTATTTCCTATGTTATTTGGTTTAATTCCTCCCATTTGATTGTGTTATATACCCCCAGTTCTAGTATCTAAACTATGTCTTATTAGAGGTGGGATCCAGGGGTCACTCTAGTATTCATTATTGGCCCATGAGGGTTATTAGGGGGGTAATTCATGACTCTGAGAAAAAAAAAGAACATTGGGGAACCCTTCTACTACAAACTATGTTTGAAGAATAGATGGAGCTTCACAGATTCTGATGGAAGGATTTTTTGTCAATATTGAAAATGATTCTCATGTGGGAGATTACTAGGCTCGGTTGTAAAAACCACTTTCCAATCATATAATTGGATATTTTGGAATAATTAGTTATAGATGTCTAACTATTGATGTTAGAGGGAGATGGTAGAGAGATAGTTAGAATGATTGGGAATCCTAATATTGATAGACCAGAAGATGTCAGTTGGTTGTAGATAACTAGTAGATACCACTAACATGTTTGATGGTTATAGTATTGAAGATGAAAAATTATTTAATGAAAGTAACTCTAATGATACATAAGACTCCTTATAAAGGATTCCACTCATGTTTTGGAGGTGAAGGGGTATTGAAGATATACTTTTCCAAAAAGAAGAGTGAAATTATGAATTCTTTGAAAGTGGTACTATGTATCATAATACTGATTTTAGGTGGTGGATTTCTTTAACTGAATGGGGGATAATCCATGTTGATTGGATTTGGTAGACTTATCCTCATAATGATTTGAAATGGGAAACTATCAATCTCACTGGTAATACTTTCCTATATTATTAGGATGGGATAGTTTTTAGTGATGATCTATAATATTGTAATCATCTTCCAATTATTTGAAATAAAATTATTGTATCTCCCCCCATAGATTAGGTCTAACACCCAAATAATTTATAAGAATAAAATTATTATTGATAGCGTATATGCCACGTAACATCAATCCTAGATGAAAATGAAACAAAATGAGATTTTATGGTATTTTTTAAAAGAAATTCAATTTCTTCGATAGATAATGTTATGCGCAACACTGATGTTTTTAACAAACTATGATATACTAATAACATTATAATTTAAATTAGACAGTTATAACCAAGATGTTAAATTGAAGGATGTGAATAGTATTAAGTACATCATAAAATTTAAATAAATTATATAAACAATATAAATTTATTTATTAATTCTTATTAACTAATCAATAAATTTTAGAAAAGGTCGTTTTATTCATCCAAAATATGTTTTCTTCCAAAAATGATTTTTACTGATTTCTATGAGAAACTAATATAATTATTTTTTCCCAATTTTTGAAAATGTATTTTATAAAATCAAATTCATTTTTTATATAATAATATCAATATTGACTTCTGCTGAAAGTATGAGATTTTTTAGAAAATATTAAATTTTAAATTAATAGTGGAAAATAACGTTTTTATAAAACTGTAATTTATTAAAAAATAAAGACGTGTTATTATTTTAGTTTGATTTAAAATTAACATAATATTATTCATTTATATTAATAAAAATTAATTACCTTTAAATCATCTTTATATTATATTTTATTATAAGTTTATGTTTTGGATTTAAAAAAAATCCCTAAAATTGTTTTTAAGTGCATAATGTTTCTCCATTTTAATAACTTAAAATAACCCATAATGAGAATTGATTAAAATTAAATTTATATATTATAAATATATAAATATGAATTTAATCTAGTCTAATTATTAGTACTTTTAATATAGGTGATAGGTGATCATCTTATCCATAAAAAATGCATTTTTTGAAAACCTGTTTTTTCGACACGTCTATGGGTTTAATTGTAAATTACATTCTTACAATTTTTTGAGTTATATTTTGAAAATTTGATTACATATTTGGATTAATAATAAAATATATTATCTAATAATTTCAACTTTAATTTTTTACCTTAATAAATATTTAAAATAGTAAAAATTATTTATCGTGGTTAAGGTGAAAATGAGTTTACCGGGTGTTAAAGTAAAAATATAAGGGTCTAAAATGACCTAACCTAGTTTAGTTACTATTTATTGGATATATTACCACATTATATATTCCAGGTCTCTTAAATTTTACATTTTTCATCCTAATTTCCAAGAATGTGACACTGACTTATTGAGAAACATTGAAATTTACAAAGTGTTCCACTCACCTCTATTAAAAAAGGTCTCCCCTATCCTATACACTTCACACATACAAAACTCATTGGTTTAGACAATAACATTCCAAATAACTTCATTAATACTATCATCTCATCTTATCGTCCTTTTTCTCATAAATACAACCTTTTTTTGGCTTTTTATGCAAACCTACATAAGTTTCCCTAACAAGAGGTAACATCCTAAACCAGAAATTTTATTTTTTTCTTCTTGAGAATTTTATTTGATCTATTATTCCGCCCACATAAAATATTTTTAAGACATGATGACATAATAATATCAGTATCTTAAATAATTTTTTTTTTATGTTAAGTTAATGACCTACAACCATCTTCTCCTCCCTCAAATGTGAAACGAAATTGTTGATCATGTGTACAATGGATTACCGCCTCTGGAACTGATGTATCTAATTTATAATAACCTCTTATCATGTATGGATATAATGAAGTATTTAATTATTATATTTTATATATGAATTAATTATATTTCCCTTGTATACAATTTTCCTTTCATTTTTATAAAAAAATTATTTAGAAATTGTTATTAAATAAATTCGATAGCATTTCCCTCTTTGGTCGAAAATCCATTTTCATCCAAATCAATGTTTTCTAAAAAAAATCAAAAAAATTATTTCATATTATTAATTTTTAATATTAATTTTTACCCCAAATTTTATTTTATTTTTTCAAAAAATTCCAATGTAATTTTCTACTTTTCCAACAAAAATCTGAAATAAATCTTCTTGTCGATTTCCAAACATGATACTTTTTACTTTCTTACAAAAATATGAAAGGAATCCTTGTTTTTTTAACATAATCAACCTGGATATAAATTTTCAGCCAAAATGACCACTATATTATATGAATATTACACTATAAGTTTCTAAGGAAATGTTCAATTAAAAAGGAATTACACAATATTTGGTCAATTTTAGTTTTTCAAAAGTGATTTTCAAATTAAAAAGATTATTTTCATAAATAATTTTTTTAATATATTTAAATTTTTTATTATCCATCAATTAAGACTACCTATAATGTTATTTAAATCTTATAAAATATTTATATGTGACTCTTATGTATATACCTTTCCCACTCTCCCTTCCATAAATAGGGTAATTCATTCCTTATGATCATTTCTAAAATTCCTTCATTATGAAATTTCCATTGATTTTAATATGAGGAATGATTAAGTAACCCATTTTCATTACATGGGAAATTATTATCTTAGGTATTATTAGGGATTTATTTATGTGGATCACATATGAATGTACATGAAATTAATTTAGTGGGTGGATTCATAATTATATATCTCTCTAATGCATTGGTTGATGTGTTATACACATGATAAATGATGTATGGGATTAGGGAATAAACATATTACATTATGGGAATTTGTCTATGATGTGATGTTGTCTTGGTAGTTTACCTTATCTTATGTTAATGTCATGATTTATGTTTTTTACACTTTAATATGTTTCGATGATATTATATTACCATTTTATTTATGTTATTATTCCATATGAATGCTCGCATGCCTCCTCTTTTATGATATCATGTTATACCATTGACTCAAATGTTATATTTCCTTATCATATTTATTTCCTTACAGATCATTTAACCTCACCCCATTATTTTTTCCCAGGCTATTCTATGTATTTTATGAGATCAAATCTATTTAGGGGATCACTAAAGAAAAAGATAAGGATTCTATATTTTAGTTTCATTTCAGGTATTATGATAATGTTCTCCTAAAGAAACTAGGTCCCAGGATATTTGGGTTATAATTAATGGATGTTTATATTAAAAAAACATGTAGTAATATGTGTAAAATCCTTGGGTCACCATAGTTGGTATCAGAGAAAATGTTTATCTATCCTTTGGAATATAGGATTAGAAACCTTTAGTGATAACCCTATGGATATTTCTAACAATAAGACTAATTATAGAAAAATATCCCATAATTTTGGTGAAGTATAGAAAAAAGTGTTTTTGGGAAATTACATCCCTGAATGGATACTAAATATAGTTTTTGATCTATAAACGTTGTATCTAGGGGTAATAACTTTATAAGGGGAGCATTAATATTGACACGATCATTACCTGGTTCATGAAAATGGGCCTTACTAGTCACCTGGTTAGACACTCCTATGGGAATTTTTTGAAAATTCAAAAACACTTTATGAACAATAATAAAGGACATGAATGGATGATAATAATGTATAACCTAGATTGAAAATAAATTGTATTGTTTGGATTATTTTAAGGTTGATTATAAGTTTAAAGGCAGAAATACCACTTTTTGGTTTTATGTTTTGGAAGTCTAAGATGGTTAAGTGTATTTTGGGAGAAATTTATGGTAATATAACCCTTGGGTTTAGTATAGATTTAAATTAAAAGTTATATAAGGAATAGTTATATATATTTTATAGAAATAAGTTTACTATTATTGGAAAACATTATGGTTTATCATATATTTTATGTTAGGGTAATAATATTCAATTAAGATTATTTGATGTTGTGGGAAAATTATGTTGTATATAAAAACAAAGTGTCTAAAAAATGATTTGACGATAAATTATATTATTAGGATGTTCATCATATTTTTGGGAAATTTTTTATTGGTTAACAAAATATATAACCTTTTGTTTTATCATATAGTATTATTAGGGAATAATGATATTATGTTTTCAAGATGTAATTTGAATGTTGAAGTTATTTGGAATATATGGTTTTTTATTAAAATAATGATATATTATGAACCATATTTTTATTGTTATATTTTTAAGATTAATATATTAATATAGATTTTGGGTATCATATTACCTTGTTCCTGCCATATCTAGTTTGGGTTAATGTTTAAGGATAATAGAAATATCTTGATTTTTTTTTGTGGAGTCATGTGATCCATTAGAAGTTAATTTTAGTCCGTTTGGAATAAAAAAATCCAGCTTTAATACTCATCATATGTAGAAATATATGATATTGTGGTGGGATTTTATTAAAGGATGAAATTAATTTTTCAAGTCATTATATTTTAATATGTTCTTAGTTGAGATGATCAAAGAATTCCTTAGCTCAAGGAAACATATCTTCAAATAAAAATATTATTTTATTACCATCATATATAAGAAATTAGTGGTCATTTAACTCATCAAATATTTATGGTTTTGAGGTCCTTAACTTTATATTGATAATTCACTTCCTCGTGATTCATTATTTCTATCACTCTCCATAATTATTTAAGTTTTTCTTTCATGTCCATATCATTACATTCCAACAATGTTCTTCAATATGGAAACTTAGTACATGTTATTACAATTGAATTTTTCACTTCACTTTATATCTTTTCAAAAGGATATTTTATTAACATTTTTTAATATGTCTGTTAAACATATGTATTTTAAAATGGAAAAATCATGATTATAGAGATCAATATCAAATTGTGAGCATGGAATTTATTTAAGGGGGTAGAATGTTACACCATGATATTTTAAAATAATGACATTATATTTTAAAGCATGACATGAAACCCTATACTAGATGAAAATTTAATACAATAATTTTTTATGATAAATTTTTAAATATATTCAAATTTTTTGATAGCTTTCGTAAAATGAAAAATCTAGTTTTCAACAAACTTTGATATACTATTAACATTATTATCTGAATAATACTGTTCTAACCAAGGAATTAAATTTGTGGGTATAAATATATTTAAGTACACTATATAATTTATATAAAGTTCTTACCCAATATAAATTTATTTATAAATTCTTATTAACTATTCCCTCAATTTTATGAAAAGTCATTTTATTCATCAAAAATATTCTTTATTCAAAAAAATTGTTTTAAAAATTATTTAGATAAAATAATATAATTAATTTTTTTATCTAATAATATGTATTTTATAAATTGTACTTAATTTTTGAAATTATAAAATTAATTTTATGGTATTGTGTAATTTTGGAATTTTTCAGAAAATATTAACTTTTCTATGAATAGTGAAAAATACTGATTTTTATAAAATTAACATTTATTCTTAATAAATTAAATAAAATATTATTTTAATTTTGATTTCAAAGTAAAAAAATTATTTTTTTATATTCTAGATCGATTTAATTACATTTAAATTATATTTACTCTTTATTTCAATGTAAGTTTATTTTCAAGCTTTAAAACACTTTTTTTCGGAAAACATTTTTAAAGTGCATAATGTTTCTGCATTTTAAACTATTTAAATAATCTATAATGAGAAATTATTTAAATTAAATTTATTGATTATACATCTTTAAATATGAATTTAAATTCATCTAATTATTATTAATTTTCATATACTTAATAGGAGATCACATTTTCCTTAAAAATTACATTTCATGACAACTCATTTTTTCAACATGTCTACGGGTTTAATTTTAAACTAAATTATATCTATTTTTTAGTTTAATTTGGAAATTGTTAATTTATATTTTTATTCAAAATAATATATATTATCAAATAATTTCAATTAAATTTCTTACCTTAATGAATAATGATAATATTATAAATTATTTACCGTGGTTATGGTAAAAACAAGTTTACTAATGGTTAATATAAATATATAAGGGTTAAAAATAATCTAAAAGTTGTCTAATTCATATTTTATGTCCATATAATGACTTTATATATTTCAATACTCTAAAGGATTCATTTTTCCCCTCATATCTAAGAAAATGACATGAAATTATTGAGAAACATAAACAATTAAGAAGTGTGCCGCTCACCACAATTATAAAGGGGACCACCCCTCTCATCTTCACTTTACACTTTAAAATACCATTGGTTATTCCAATAAATTTTCTAATAAATTCCTTAATTATCACCCATTAAAAAATAAGCCTTTCTAGATTAAGAATACAACCTAAGAAGTCTTTTTATGCAAACCTAAAGAAGTTGTCTAGAGAAGAGGTAACATCCTTAATTGGGTGTTTTATTTTATTTCTTCTTCCACCACATTGAATTATTTTTAAACCATAATGATATAATAAATTAAATATATAACTAGTACTTGGATTTTTTTATGTTAAGGTTATGAAGAGCAACCATCTCCTCCCTAAAATGGGAAGTGAAACTGTTGATCGTGTCTGTGGAGGACTACCACCTCATGAACCATCCTCACTCATTTTCCCTCACCTGTTATAAGAAGAAGAAATAATTAAAATTTAATTTTTATATAAGATATATGTGACATAATTACACTTATGTAATTATAACATCACATAAACCTTCTTACCTTCCATTCCATATGGAATACAATAATGTTTCTCGTGTTTACGGTGGACCACCACCTCGCAAAGCGATATGATTCATTTTTCACTTAAGACTTGCATGGAAGGTAATAAGGATTAATTTAATGTTTATATATTATGATAATGATATATTAAACATTTTGGAAAATAAATATATCATATAGTTTCTTACCTTACCTTCCATTAAATAAATGATAATGTTGTTCGTCTGTATGGTGGAATACCGCCTCATGGAGTGATGTGGTTCATTTTTTATTAATTAATTACACAGATGGTAAATTTAAGTGAATTTAAATAAATAATATAATATTTATTATATAAAATTAATCCTATAATGGAAAACTAGCACTAACCTTCTTTCCATCATGATCGTCTAAAAATGGAAACGTTGATCATGCGTAGGTATGTCTTACTATTTCAAAGACTGTAAAACAGTTCATTTATCATAACCATATTTCATGGTTGGTTTTAAAATTATAATATATGTATGAAAATGATAATTATTTAATTATTAACATAATTTAAAAGATTAAATAATAATCTTGTTATCCTAAATTAACTTACTAAAGTGATTTTGGACATATGAGTTGTTTATCATTAAAATACCCAAAGTTAAATTAATTGTTTACGTAAATAAATATGACATAGAAAAACAACTAAAAGGAATAAAAAAATTAATTTTTTTATAGAAATTAAATAATTATCATAATTTTTTTATTTAATAAGATAACGAACACTTGTGATGATTCGGGCTTGAGGTATGGGTTTTGATCTCAAAACATCCTTCTTTGAGACAGATGTTCTTTTATAAACATAAATTCTTTTTATATAGTGTATATAATGACCCATTTTATTTTATATCATGAATAATTCATAATTAATGGTTTTTTAAGTTAAAATTAAATCAATTTAATCATGAGTATTGTAATTTAAAATTTAACAAATCAGTAAGGATTTATTCTTCAATCTAATTTTAATCGAGATTATTTATGTTTGAATTTTCATAGTAGGGAATTACTTGATAATTGTATACTAAAACCATTTAATTTTCTTATCCTCTATTTATTCATCATTTTTTCAAGTAATATTACCATTTTCCTCTCTTTGGATCTTAAAATTATAGATAATTTTTTAAAATAAATATTACTTCATTTCTCTCTTCAGTCGAAAATTCACTTTCTTCCAAATAAATATTTTCAAAAATGTTTTGAAAAAAATCGTTTCCTAATTTTTTTAAAAATCATTTTTACGAATAATTTTCCAATTAAAATATTTTTCAAAATAAATTTTTCTATTATTTTCTAAATAAGGTACTTTTTACTTATAAAAATGTGAAAGAAAGTTTTTTTAACATACTCAGCATGAGAAAAAACCTTCCTACAAAATTATAATTACATTATTTAAAGATTCATTTATAAGTTTCTAAGGATGTTTTCAAATCAAATTATTTCCATAATATATGGGAATTTTATTTTTATCAAAATTTATTTTCAAATTGGAAATGTTATTTTCCTACAAAATGTATCTAATATTTTTAGAATTATTTATATCCCTCAATGAAAAAGACTTTTAATGTTATGGAATGATTATAAAATATTTATATATGCCTCTTACATATATACCTTTCTCACTCCCCTTTCCTTTTATGGGGTAATAAATACCTTATTCTTGTTTCTAGAATGCCTTCGTTGTGAAATTTCCTTTGATTATTATATGAGTCAAGATTATGTAACCCATTTAATTTCATAGGGAAATTCTTATTTTATGACTTATGATTGAATTCCATATGTGGTAAAGATATTCATTTTCATGAAATGAATGTGATGGGTGGTCCTAAAATTATATATCCCTACAATGCATTGGGTATGATTTTAGTATCATGAGACATCATTTATGGGATTAGGAAGTGAACCTAATACATTGTGGGACTATATATACAATGTTATGTTTTCTCTTCTGTTATCTTTGAATTATGTTTATACCATTCTTTATATTATTTCCACTTTCTTTTGTTTCTATAATCTTATAATACCATTTTCTTTATGTTTTTCTTCCACATGATTACTCATGTGCATCCTATTTTATGATATCATATTATAACTTTTAATAACAATTTATGTTTCCTTACTATGATTATTTCCTTACTGGGAATCTAAGATCAACCCATTATTTATGTATTCCCTATGTTCTTCTATGTAGTTTCGGAGCTCAAATTTATTTAGGATCTCACTAAGGAAAAAGAAAAAAACAAGGATTCAATATTTTAGTTTACTTTAATGTGTTATTATGATATTAATCATGAGAAACTACACCTCATAGACTTTAGGGTGTAATTAATAGAGGTTTACGTTAAAAATTGTATAATAATTTGTGTAAGAGGATTGAGTTTCCATATTTGGTTTCAATTCTACATCATGTAAAAATTATATTTCCCATTTTCTTTCATTTATTTTGATAATTTTCTTTTATAAATATTGTTTTTTTATTGAAAGGTGTGTATTTAAGTGTGGTTACATAGGTGTTTTTTGTTTTCAATGTTTGTTACACTGAGTACAACAGCTCGTTCAGACAATTTGTTTTTCCTTGATTTTTTTGTGGATAGCTTAGGGAATTCTTAAGTCATCCATGATCCTAATATGGGGTAGTTATAGAGATAGATAATAACAAAAATCCCATGACAATAGGATAAAATACTAGACTAGTAAAAATAATGGGGAGAAAGAGGAAACATCGAGATGGCGTAGGCACCACCAACATATTTTAAAGGAAGAAAAGATTAAAACCATGTAGAATAATAGAGATTAATATCCAATAAAACAAGAAGGTGGAAGAGGAAGCGAATACTGGTCGGTGATGGGTGTAATTCCATGGACCATTATGGATTATTACTTAGCAAGTTTCGGGTGTTGGTGGTGTCAGGAGGTGGTTTGGAGAAGAAAGGGAGTAGTTAAGCTGAAATTTTAGTTGGGGGTTAGTATTGTAGTTTGATGAGTTATGTTTCACCATATATGATAGGTTTTAGAGTGTTTAACCTCCATTTTGTGCCATGAGACATCATGGAAATTCGGTTATAGTGTGGATTTAATATATGTAGTTTTTAAATTTTTTGGCATGAGTCCATATTTCATGGTTCGTTGATGTTATGATGTGGAGTTTATATAGGTATATGTTAGGGTTTCTTCCATTTTTAGAGACCTTTTTTCATAGATCTTATACTGTATGATGGTTATGTTTAGAATCTTAGAGGTTATTCTATAGCGATAAGATTTTTACCATGTATTTTCCCCAGTTTTATCAGATCTGGGTATTGACTGTGGATAGATTTTTGGGTTTCATTCAACCCAAAACCATTATGAAGTGTACCTACCCCTTTCATTATGTTTTTTATTTCCATGTTGGTTATAAATTAATGGGATCCAAGTGGAGGTGGGCAATGAATAAGTGGTGTTTGTACATTAGTTAATATCTAAGAGCGAGTTTGAATTTAGGAACTAATGAGTATGCATCGGTTGGTAGGTGAATGACATTAGTTGTACATAATCCATGATGAAAGTAATACTGACTGGGATGCAAAATTTTAATTCCCCAAAATGTTTATCTTAAGCTTTTAAAACATAATAATAATCTTAAATATTATTTAGGTAATCAAACTAGGATAAGTACATACACCATGATTTTCACTTGTGTTTGAATTGGGGTGATTCTAGGAAATTAAAATGAATCTAATGAAATAAATAATAAATAATTTTTCATTTATTGGACATAAGGGTTTGTTCTTACTTGTATATATTCATATTAGTCATCATCTACATGTATTTAATGTTATAATGGTTAAATAAGATGATCTTATTGACTACCAAAGGATTATCCAGGATGAGGGTGATGAGATTTAGATAAATTATTTTTGTGAGTTTTGGTATTAGGGATTGGTGAATTATGAGGGGAGACTCTCAAATATGGACATAGATCAATAGCATAAAGATCTTGAGATTTATTTGAATCTGATTCATACTAGGGTCGAGTATCATGTTCCACTGACCATTAGTAAAAATATGAGGGGAACTCGTTAGTGGTATATTTTATATCTTAGGGAGAAAAAGTAGTTATATTTTTATTCGTATGATTTCGATAGGTAGTTTCATGTTGAGTTATCATCATCGATGTTGAGTAGTTTGAAGAGGCAAGATCTACTCTCCCTTTAGTAGGGGAGATTGAGAATTTAGGAGCTCAAGATCTAATTCATATATCTTCTTTTAGTTTCCCCAAATATATTTCTATATAAGTAATCTAGATCTATACATTTAAAGGATGTGTTTTGACACATTAATTAATATAAAGTCACTCCATTTATATTTCCTTCATATTTGGAGGTATAGAATAAGGATGAGTTCGTTGATAGGATACATGATCAATCATATTTAACTTGATATGGGATCTATCATAGTTCTTTAAAGAGTAGATATGTTAGATGAGGATATCATGTATCTGAATAATCGAGGTTTTTTGCTGATCAGATGTCATCCTATACAGTTTCCTTCTCATCCCTCTATGTCCAGTATTTCTTATTCATTTACTAGGAGCCATGGGTTACTATTTTTTTCCTTATGGGATATATGGTCATAATATATTTTAGTGACTATCAATCCTTAAGAACCATCTTGGTGTAAGTATTAATTTTTCATTCCAACCTCAGAAATATTTTCCTAAGAGGGTGTATCAGTAGTATAGGAAAAAAAATATTATACCCCACTAAGAGGAGAGAGAGTTGGTGGAGGTCATTCTGATGATGTAACTTTCCCAAAGGGGAATAGGGATTAAAATGACCATATATGGGGTCAAAAAAGAGTCATAAAATCCAGACATACACAATTTCATGCTCTAGATATCTAGCACTAGTGGTCCTACAGACTGTTTGAGGTACAATATATCTATCTTCCACTATAGTTTATACGTTCTTCAATTCTGAGGAATCACACCCCTTTTTGCACATTCCTTGTTCCACAACTTGGGACTCAATTTGTACATACTTCATATGCGTCAGTTGTTGGCTATGATTGATAGAGTTCATATTAGTATACTTGTTGTTTTTTTAAAGTTATGTGCTATTAATGGGGTAGAATCATTTATCTTAAGATTTATTTATTTCTTTAGATAAAGTCAACCAATATTAATCTTGTCGTCTAATAGTCATATTCTGTCAGTTTTGTCGACAATAACCATCATATGGGTTGTAAATATATTTTTTATATACTGGGTTATGTGTAGTATAGTGGCAGTATAGGGTTCTCTCCAAAGAGGTATTCTTAAAAACTTGGTGTCACTTAATGTAATAAAAACATATAGTTTTGTGTTTATTGATTAAAAAATTGAAACAAAAATTATGGAAGATATATTTATGGGGAAAATGATGGGTTTAAGGTTAGTTGTCTGATTATAATGTTATCTTAGTTTTCATAAGGTTGGATATTATTCTTATTAATTGATGAATGATAGGTTCCACAATATCTTCGTCTCACTCAATTAATTGAATAAATTTTGTACATATTAACATAGTCGAAATATATACAAAATTTAACCTCCTTTATATGTGTGTAAGTGATAGAAAATCACTCTTAGTTTACTCAAGAAAGTCTCAGTTGGGTCATATGATTCCTAAGGGATCCAAGAGTGTTAAATACCTCTTTCACACATGAAAATAATCAACTAAGTAGTTTACCGCATATCCTAGTTTATTTTTTTTATATGGGATATACTAAGTTGATGGGGATTGTGGATCATTGACCAAGATGATGTAAAATAAGAATAAATAAATCAAACACAATCTCATTTGAAATTATAAACTTCTACTACACACTAACATCATTTAACCAAAGAATGATATTTTTATTACTTAAAGTGGAAGAATTAATAATTAAAATAATACTTCCTTTGCTTCTCTAATCGAAAAAGTTTTTACCACTCTCTACAAGTGCTATAAGTGTTGAAAAGGGAAGAATAAGTCATTAGAATAAAATCAATGCAATAAAAACTGAAAGTAACAACAATAGTCATGTGTTTCAATATCAATATCAACATTTATATCATTTCCTATTAAAAATTATTCTTTCTCTTCTTCTTTGTCTGGTAAAATCTTTGAGATCCTTTTTCTTTCGAAATTCATCAATATTTCCTTCATTCCCATGATCTCCCTTTATAGTAAGGATTTAATATTACATAAAATTCATACCTTGTGTTTCTTTTTTTCTGAATGGTTTAAGAATCATGTGTTATGATTGATATTTTTCATTATAATCCATTTGGATTCTAGTTATTGGTGTGTATGAATGCGGATGTATTTCCAGGAAGCATTGAGGACTAGAATAGATGATACATGCTCTAGGTAATAAATGTGACATCAAAGTATTATTCCCAACCAAATATTATATGAAAGATTCTAAATTCATATATAGGTTTCCAAATTTGTACATGGGTTTCCAAAGTCATATGAGATCACATCCAAAAGTTATACACATTAAATAAAATCCATGAACAGTGTAAGAACTCTTATAGGAATCTAAATAAAGTCATATATATATAATAAAAATCATATGCAAAGTAGAAAGTCTAACGGGGTCCTCAATAAAGTCATACATATATACTGAATATGTTACATGATGTAGGAATTCTTATGATATCATCAATAACGTTATACAGGACAATTCCTTTTCCGAAAATCAGGTTGTGGTACTTCCATACATTTCTAATAATAGGATCACATCATCAACCTCTATTAAAATAAAAAAAATTATTATTGACAGTAACCCAATCATTTATTCTATAAAATAAATTAAATCAATTAAATTTATAACGTTAGAAATTAAATAAATATTTAAAAAAATAATTAGTTGATACTTTATTTCCAAAAACACATTTAAACAAATTGAATAATAAATATGAGGGAATAAAATTAGATGAATGTTAATAAAATACTATAAATATATATACTATATCAATTTTCATACACTTAATCTAGGGACTCCTAGACAAGTGAACATTAAAAATATTACCCGAGAAAAATTCAAAATACTATCCAATTTGAGTTTCCTTTTTCAACACCATTATTCTAAATCTCATCATTCCTCTATAATGTTCATAATTATATTTTATTTGTGAAGTTCATTCAATCCATGTTCAATTCCTCAATCCTCCTATGCTCACTCACACCTACCTTCCCAAAAATACTTCACTCAAATCCCAATTGTGAATTTAAAGCGAATTTTTTCTCATCCCAAGTCCATGAAATGTAAAACATAGGCTTGATTAATTTCTAAATATCCACCTTTTGAGTCACCTATTACTATATAAAATTAATAATTTTCTGGGTTTTTTGTGGTTTATGGATTAGTGTCTTCTATGAAGATAATTTCTGAATACAATTTAGAGGTTTGTCTCAATTTTGAAGCACAATGTGTGATTTTTAGTTTCCTTCACGAATATAATCCTCATTCCCCTCTTCAACTGATTCAGATCCACCCCTTTATATCTAGATAGGGAATGGGTTCCAGGTGTAGAAGAAATACCTATCGGTCATATCTAACATGTATTTTTTTATAATAAATGAATAATATGAGATGTGCATGACAATAATGTCATGAACAACTAAATTAATTACAATTTTAATTGACATATGAATACATGAACCAATAAGGAAGGATCCAGATTTATAATTTATAATTAATCTATAGACAGATTTATAATTCTCATTTCTTGTAATTAAATATTCATTGATGATGTGCTTGGGTAATATCATCATATCTTCATTTCATAATAGGATCCAAGGATATATTCATTATATAATTGATCTACATGTGATCCAAAAACTCAAATCATCAACCTAAAATCTCCAAATTCTAGCATGGTTGATCAGAATCACTTTCATATTCCATCATTGATCATAATAAGAATCACTTCATGAATGAAATATTCTTTAGCTTCTATTGATGTATTGAGAGTGTTCGTGAGGATTGGTGCTCTAGTTATTGAGAAAATTATTGAGAGGGTTATTATATTGATCTTGAGATAATTCACTATTGGGGTTTTTTGCACAAAAAAAGACTACCCCTGTAAAGTAATATAAGTGGGTATTTATAGAGGAAGGTTATGGTTAGTAATTACATAAAGGCCCTTATCTATTTCCTTATTCCTTATTAATCACAGTTCCTAATAAAAATATATATATTATTATTATTTTTACATGAATAATAACTATGTATGAAATTATATCATTTGTCAAATAAATAAATTAAAATTTATTTTAATGATATTTAATATATCATTTTAGGCCAAACTATTAAAAACAGTTCTTTAATCCTCCTCTGTGTTAAATGAACATTTAATAATAAAAATTTAAATAAAAGATAAATATTTATACATTATTCATTGATAAATATAATAAATATTATTTTCACTAAATCTTGTGAAAATATATTTATTATTATTTACCTCCAATAATTTTTCTTATGAATAAATTGTGATTAAATATTGACGATCAACCAACCCCAGATAATTATTAAACCACAAATGAGTTATAATATTTATTTTTATTGATTAAATTCAAAATATTATTCAACTGAAATTCTTTATACACTTAGTGTGTTTCCCTCTAGGCCCCTTCTCTGTGGCATTAGGTGAAACTTCATAAACTCTAATGTTAGCATCTATAAACATGCTAAAACCCCATATAGAAAGAAGATAATGTCACAATAGCATACAACATAATATGACTGCTCACTAAATTATATAATCCCTTTATCATGGTATCTCTAATTGAGGAGTTTTCATGCTTGTATCATCAACCTATGTGCTCAATATCTCTATCTTTGAATTTCTATAAATGAAGCTCACTACAGAACACCGGACCATGGATTTAATTAAGTTTTCACATTCCCATTAAAGGGTTTGATATATCAAATTCCATTGAAGAACAAAGGGGAAAATTCATTTCCCCCATTATTCATTAATGCAATATCACTCATGATGTACTCAATCGTTTCAAAATCACTGAAAATATATGTCATCATAATTTTTTCAATACATCAAATTATTCTCTTATGAAATTAATTATTAATAATAATAAATTATAAGGACCAATATACATGTTTTTAGATAGGAACATCCAATTACACATATAAATATGGATTTTTTTACTAATGGGGAATGTTCTCATAATCTTCGGACCTAAAATTTACCAAGGGAGCACACTATGAGAAAGTATCACAAAGTACAATAAGTCTCTCTATAATAGATATCATTATTTTTGTCACATAAAATTATATTTTCTGAATATAGAAAATATATTCAACAGTAATATTACAGCACATCTATGTTCTCATCATCGTAGGGAATTATTTTAACCTTTTAGTGTGATAGTTAATCTTAAGAAATTATCACATACTATGTCACATAGAAGAACAATTATGATATGATAAAAAACATTATTAATATTAAAAACAATAAATACATGTAATAATAATTTGAATAAAATTTTGTACTGGGAAACAAACTCTAAAAGATTCCCACTTTACAAGAGCTAGTTGTTAATAACCTTCAGTCCTCTTGATCCCACATGATATTCATGATTATCTTGAGATAATGATTTAATATTGGGGTCCACCAAATTTACTTCTATAGAGACTCTACTCATAGTGACTTCATGCCTCAAATTCCTTCAAGATGTGATAATTTTGGAGAATGTACATCATCCATTGGTGTGACCTTTATAACAACCCATATTTCAGATGCATTTTATTTAATCATTTTTAATATAAATATCAGTATAATAAATTCCAAAAAAAATGACAGTCCAAGTGTCTTTGTAAATGTATATACATAAATCATTAACATAAAATAAAATAAAAAATTCTTATTTAAAACTCTATGAGGTGATCTTAATTTTCATTCAAATATTAATACTACATAGGATATCCTAGAGACATACAAAGGAAAGACAGATCTCTAACGACATGTAAGTTAATAATAAAATTATAGCATGACGTTAAATAATACATGTGATTAGGGAGGAATTTCATGATAACATAAAGAGATAATAATCATACATACTCATATTCATACATAGCATGATAAAATGACATTATAAAATCATGGAATCATAAAAATGTGAAAATAACATAAAAATTATATAATAAGAATAATATGAGGCTAAGAACCAATAAATCATAACATGGTGTGCTTAGGATAACCATCAGGTCACCATACATTGTATCTCTTGAGATGAAAACATCAGCCAATATATTGGAGCGCTATCAGGGAAAACCCTTCATATCTTTAACTTTACATGTGCCATATTGATCATTAAACATAAGAATGTATTTTTTTATTTCAATAACATGATTAACTAATGTGGGTTTCATACATGGAAGTCCTCAATAAATGTAGGATAATTATATCTATTTTAATACATTTGAATGAAAACAGGGTTATGCATTTACAATGAAAAGGCATGGAACAAATAATCAGGGGATAATTTTGATACCATAACGATTATAAGTACAAGTTCATCTAAGGGATAAATAATATATTAAAGAATTATATCATTAATTTGGAAGCATTTTGATTGTGAAGAAATTTTCAAAAGAACAGGATAACATGATCAATTGAGAATGCAAAATGCTATTACAAAGTAAGTGTTTGAAGGGAAAAGTGAAGGGAGAGAATCCATTACCCTGAGAGGTTTCTTTTTAAAGATTTTCAGAAGCTCACAATATCCTTAAAAACTTATTGGGAGGCTATAGGGAGGTAAATTGGGATTAAATTCCTGATACAAGGATTTAGAGTGAATATTAATTGGAGAACGGGTGGGTATTTATATTAAGAAATAAGGGATTATTTATTAATTTCCAAACATAGGTATTGGAAATATAATTAATAAAAAATAAAAAACCATTAGCCTTCCCCTGGTTCTTGACAATGTTATTTTTCAAGGAGGAGTGTTTTTTAATATATTATTTGTTTAACAATAAAAACCATCGAAATAATATCATTCAAGATTTGTAAGTGAGTTAATTTCAAAAAGGATTCATTTTAAAATTTTAAAATATATTATAGATTTTTCAAGATTCATTGTTGGTTCAAAAACTATTCTTCTTAAATTAAAATAATTAATTTAAAACCCCATTTTTAGTTGATAATTCATCTAGTATTTATTACCAAAATTTTTAGGCTATAATGATCTAATAATACCTACCATATATAAATACTGTATTTAATTTTTACCAAAACAATTTGTGTCGTAGAAAAATATAGAAACCACCATTGGATGATTTTGATTTTCTAATTTCAAAAAATAAATTTATATTATGGAAATTAATTTATAAATATTATAATTTTTTTATAAATAAAAAAAATATATTGGAAAAAAAATTTATATCACTAAAAAATCTTTGACCCTTGTACAAATTATATGTTGCTTCATTAAACTATATCATAATTGATATTTAAATAAATATTTTTTACAAGACTATTTTGTGAAAAAAATAATTATTAAAAATTATTTAATTTATCACAAAAGTTTGTTTTAATTGAAATTATACATATTTCCCAAAAAATATAATTTTGGTTTCTTTGTTTCAAAATCTACTTTTTATCAAATTAATTCCATACTCAAGAGTAGGTAAAATAATAATGAAAAAGTGGTAAATGTAACCATTATATTATTATAAAAAAGAAAATTTACAAAATCATACTACAAGGGTCTGGATACATAACCCCTTATTACTCCAATACATACCTTCAGGGTAAGGTGTGTGATGGTAGTAATTTAGTGGGGTGTTTTGGTAAAAATATTTTAGGTGATAATCTCTATAATATATAACATCACCCTTAAATGATTACATTTGAGTTTTACTTGTTGACTCTTAGTTTGGTCTTGGTCAGGGGTGAATCCCAGTGATGTCATCTCCCTTTGAAGCTTAGATAAACGAGTCTGATAAGGTAATATCTTATAGTTTGAGTCCATTATTTCTCCCTTATACATAAATTATATTTACTATAACCCATAATATATACTAATATTAATGGTCACTATATAATGGTTGTATTAGAAAATTTCAGGTCCATTAATGGTCATTATGACCAATAATTATATTATTTTTATGTTTTATAATGGTCCAAAATAATAATGAAATATAGTCCATGAGTTTTATATAATGAAATTACTTAATTATACATATATTCATTCAAAAGGATATTTAATTTATAAAATTTTCGGTCATTATAGTCTCCACATTCAAAAATTTTACCCTTGAGATTTCATTTCTTACACTAAAATAGATGTGGGTACTTCGATATCATAACTCATTATGGTTCCCATGATTCCTCCCCAAAATTGTGGTTCTACCACAATACTTTTACTAGATGAGTTACCTTATTTCATAGATATTTGTATCTATAATCTAACATATTCAGAGCTACTCCTCATAAGAAATATCATTCTCCAACAACACTACCTCTAGATTCAAACCATTTGATGGATCTAGTATATACACCCTTTATAAAGACAAGTGGAAAAAACCATATATTTGAGATAGGTTAAGTGGGAGTACGGATTTATAATCCATGAATTTATTGTGATCAAGAATATTAAAGGGGTCGATCTATCTAGGACTAAGAATTCCTTTATTCTCAAATATCGTGACTTTCTTCCATTATGATATATGATGTAACACCTTACCTCCAAACTCAATCTACACATCACATCAATGATTTTTTGTTTATATTTTCTTCTAAACTTTCATGGATTTTATATAATTATAAATTGTTTGAGTTTTTTCTTATCTTGGAAAAGAATAGTTCATATCAGCTTCCTCTTTCCAACTTCCTCCCAACATGTTGAGTTTGACACATCTTCCAATACAAATCCTCATTATTTTTCATTTGAATTATAGAATGGAAATTATTTTCATTTGAGAACTCTACCAGAGGAAGGAAATGATCCGAATTGTAAAAACCCGGTTCTTATTCTTGAGGTACAGGTTTCTTTTTTTCCTTTTTTCCGTAAGTTTTTTTGAGAAAACAAGGGAAATGGGGTGAAAATCTCAAATTTATTGGTACATTCCATGTGATTTTTTTACACACGTTGTGTACTTCGGCTGTGGGGAATGAGAAGGTAGGGAACATAGGTTTGTCACTAAAAACAAACTACATGCCATGTACTTACATATACACGCTGTGTACGTTGGTCGTGTGGGATGAGAACATTGGTCATGTAGACTTGTTGGTGGTTCAGAGTGTAGAAACTAACTACACACCCTGTACAAAGTAATACACATCATGTAATCAGTTTTTAGATGAACAAGGTGGCGGTGAAAAGTATCCACCAGAGGACCAATTGAAAAGGAAAGTACACACTGTGTAATTTCAAAGTACACACTATTTAGTCATGTAATTTCACTTAAAATAGGCAGTGGCCTCCTCATTCAGTAGAGGAGTCAGAATACTCATTTGGAGCGCGGGAGAGAAGGTCGAAGCTTGGAGGATCTCCCGACTGCACACTGGGAATCCGATTCTTCCACTTTCGATCATGTTTGAACCGCACGGGTAAGACCATCCTTATCCTTGAGCCTTTCCTTCCAATTATTTCCCTGAGGTAAGCTATTTAAATTTGAACGGGAAATCTTTTATCTCATATCTATGCCATTCTTGGTTGTTTCATGAGGTTTCTTTCGCATATATCGATCAGAGGAGATCGAGGTAGGTGGTATGGTGTTTATTAAAAACCATTGAGTTGTTTTTGTGTAACTTTGTGCTATGCACCCATGTTTTGGGTGTCATATGGATGAGGACTAATCTGTTAAGATATCTATAATTGTATATATAATCTAATGAACATGTATAAAATGATGTTTGGGATTGTTGCTTGGATCCAGGTCCACCCTGAGTGTACATTTCCCTTGTTTAGATGATTGGATAAGATACCCCTGGGTATGCCGTGATTATAGCATGCTCCGAGTTTTCTTGAGAGAAAATATATATAATTTCTTTCTTATGTGTTGAGCTCAGCCAGGTTACCTACTTAGCCTGAGGGCAATGTTTTTATTAGCCTAAGGGAAGTATTTTGTTTAGCCTAAGGGAAATTTTTCTCATGCCTTTGGGCAGTAGCTTCTGTGCCTGTGGGCGACATCTCGTATGCTTGAGGGAAATATTTGTTATGCATGTGGGCAGTCACTTGTGGGTTTCGATTCTTCTTCCCGAGGGTAAGGATTTTCATGTCTGAGAAAAATGTTTACTTTGAATATTCACTGTGGTGATTTCTTATGTTATACCTGTCAAGATAAATCACAATCTTGGAATTGATATATAATTATTAAAATGGCAATGTAACTGGTCGAAATAGTTACTTTTGAGTACTACCTAGTTACTGTATTTTATTATTGCACACTATTGTTCCACATTTTCTTTAATAGTTGGGCACGTGCCTTTGGTGGTTGCCTACTAGGATTTATTTCTCACACCCTATTTGTGTCATGTCTTGGGCCCAAAAAGATTATATTGCTTCAGGTGTTGATAAGGGAAAGGGACCCTATACAGGTACTTGATTATTTCAGAGGAGTAGGAGAGCGGGGGACCAAGCTTAGGCTTGTGATGTTGCTGAGTTCCTGTTTCAATGCTTTAGTTTTCTTTGTTGTACTTGGTACTTGTACTTGATTGTATTTGATTACAGTATTTCTTATTTTGACTGCTTTCTTATAAATATGACATATTACATGATCATATATATATGACTATTGGTTATCCTTTGCTTTAGTACAATTGTCCATTCAGATTTGTATTGTTTACTACTTCCACTTTTATTATGTTTATATTTTTCCTGATGCAATACACTTTGACATATGAGGGAATAGTTTCCCCACTATTAGACATAAGCCCTCGCTACTAGTCGGCAATCTTTGGCGTTTGGGGAAATGCTTTTGAGGTCTTGTGACTAACCAGGTTCGGGGAACCCGTTGTGTGGCACCCGGATCTAGGATGTTACAAAGTGTTATCAAAGGCTTTTATTTTATTCTTGACTTACTGTTTGGAGCCTATAGCCAGGGATAGGACAGAATAGGTACTTGGAAATAAGCTATGCCCAGGATTATCTAGCCCGTGTACAAGGAAAATCCAATTTACCTCATGTTGCAATTTTTCTGGTTTTGCAATTTTACAGTTGATTTGATTTCACCGTTGGGTGACGCATTTGTGGTGTGCTGATTATATTTTGTATACTTGGATTATATTTAGTTATAACCCGATGAGATGAGGGTATGTCATCTCATGCATCATTTAGGCACATGTAAGACTCACATGCCATCCATAGTTTACATGCCATGTAGGTGATTTATAAATTGAATGTTGTTGTGATATATGTTGTTCTATTAAAGTCATGTTGTTGTGATAGTTGCATGGATAAAAGTACCTGCTATTTGATAAGGTATTATTGTGTGAGTTTTTGTAGAATGAACTCCAAACCTTGGTTCTTGAGGATTATGGGCCCTCATTGACCGGCATTTGGTGGATCATTGACTTGTTTACTTTTTTAAAACATCTATAAGATTCCAATAATTGATTCACGGGGAGTATGGGCCCTCACAGATCGTAATTTTTCACTTAGGTGTTGGTTTCAGTTTTTTTATGTAATCTGGAGTAGTTTCTAAGGCTTACTGCCTGGAAAAACCTAGAATACATTTCGTGTATTTTTTACTACATTCCATGTACTCTTCAGTTCAAGAAGAAATGAAATTTTTTAAGTACACGCCCTGTACCCTTTGTATACGCTATATAGTTCCTAACCATGTCGTAGGCCCTGTAGGCAGAAACAAGGGATGAGAAAATTCTAGAGGGAACATGTTGTGTACTGTTCGTACATGCTGTGTTGTGTTAACCTTATGTACGCCCATGTAACTAACAACATGGATGGAGAAATCCTCGCTTAAACATGTCGTGTCACTTCCGAACACGCAGTGTAGTGTAATCTGGGAATCCGTCCATGTAACTAACAACAAAGGTTAGTGTTATCATAACTAGTACATGTCGTGTCCATCTGGAACACATTGTGTAGTGTGATCCGTGTATCCGGCCGTGTCTCGAACAACACAGGTTGGTGAAGCTCATTTAGTACACGCCGTTTACCAGTGGGACACGTCGTGAAGTCTTGACCGGTAATAGACTGTGTGGATTTAGATGTGTGGACAGGGAAACAAGGTGGTGTACACACCGTGTGAGGGTGTAACACACCATGTATCTAGGATTGAGGCATGCCCAGGCCGACATCAGAACCTGACCATGTAAGTACTTAAGGGTACACGATGTGTGGACTTTATACATGTTGTGTAGTATATTTTTTCCACTTCTTGTGTTTTTATTTACCTTTTTCATTGGCACACTTAAACGGACCGAAGAAACCTCAACAGTAAATTAAAATAAGGCGTGTGTTTGACCTTGTAGAGTGATGTCGCTGAGACGAACATGAGTTGTTCTCCAAGAGAGTGGCGACGATTATAACCTAGAGATGGTAGGACATGGGATATCAGTGGATCCTCCAGCAGTGCCCGATGCGGTACCAGCTATTATACCGAACACAGGTGCCGATGCACAGTTCTCTGAAGGATTCATGCAATTCATGCATACCTTATAGGGATCACCGCATGCTTCCACATCTATGGAAGAACTGGAAAGTATATTCCAACAGTAGCATTTGCCTACGTTTTCTATTTATGGAGGACCACAGGCTGCGGAGTCTTTGTTGGATTCTATGTAGACTATCTTCGAGCATCTAGACTGGGAGGAGGGTCATTCTCGTTACATACATGTTGCGTGACTCCGAAAAGAGGTGGTGGGATGTTACCACCCAGGTTTAGCATCACCGATACATGGTGTGGGAAGATTTTCAGGCATTCTTCTTTTAATTTTTCTTTCCGAAGACACTAAGGGAAGATCGAGCTCGAGAGTTCATAAATCGGCAGCAAGGTGCCATGTCAGTGATAGATTACTCTTCCTGCTTCACCGAGATACAACTTTTTTCACCTGTTATGGTGGGTGATGAGACGTTGAGGGCTAGATGCTTTAAGGATTGTCTTCGATATGACATCTGAGCACTGGTGAATGTTTTCAGGTTGCCTATAGTGCACGCTATTGTGAACTAGGCACTGATTTCTGAGCAGAACCTGTGGGAAGCTAGTGGTGCAGGCCATGGTGGTTCAGCATCAGTTTCTGGTAGAATCTCTACCGGTAAAAGGAAGAGGCATATGGATTTCTCTCTTGGTGGGAGTACTAGCCAGAATAATTATTCAGGTGGCCATATTAGTGTGCTACCAGTGTGGTAAAGAGGGGCACAAGAGACCTCAGTGTCCACGGGACCCAACGGAGTTCCTAGCTTGCGACAAGGTGGGCCATCTCCAGCATTTTTGCTGGGCGTTTCCACCAGTGACTAGTGATATGGGTTTTGTGCAGACTCCATGTACAGGAGCAGGTCTAGCAGCTTCATACCAGTCAGGGAATTGGAACATGTCTGGACGTTCAGGCTGGGGTGGTGTTTGTGGTCGTGGTAGCCAGACACCAGGATCTTAGAGACAGTAGGGCGGGTCAGCTTAGGGTAGCCAGGCTGTGTTGCAGGGCCACGACACTGGGCAGGAATATGCAGTGCAATGAACCCAACATGAGAAAGATCCTGGACCTTCCACTGTCAGAGGTACCATTCTAGTTTCTTTTGTTTTGTCTTCTACACTTTTTGATACGGGTGCTACCCATAGCTTTATATATGTGGCCATTGTGGAGAGCCTTGGGCTCTGTGTTTCTTCATCTTCTGATATCATGACTCTAGACACTCCATTGGGGATTAGAACGACATGTTTACATTAGTGCAAGGAGTTCCCCCTAGAGGTTGGTGGGTGTCACTTTATGTGGGACCTCTATGTCTTAGAGATGACGAGCTATGATTTCATTCTCGGGATAGACTGGTTGGTACCCCTTCGAGACTTTGTAGATTTCTATCATCGTAGGGTGAGTTTCACATCACCAGAGGGCAGAGATTTTCTATACAAGGGTGAATGGGATGTCGATACAAGCCGAGATGGACCCGAGCATCGTGGGTGAGGTGGAGTGATAGCCCAGATTTCGAGTTTATATCTAGATGACCAGGTAACTTTTCAGAAGGATTTCCCTCTAGTGGATGATCGTTCTAGGGATGCCTTTCTGGAGGACTTTTCTAGTCTACCTCTAGAGTGAGAGGTGGATTTCTCCATTGTGTTTATTCCAGGAGTGGAACCGGTGTCCATTCCTCCTTATAGGATGGCTACATCATAGTTGCAGAAGCTCAAGAAATAGATAGAGTAGTTGTAAGAAAAGGGTTTCGTCCAACCCAGTACTTCTCTTTAGGGTTCGCATGTCCTGTTTGTGAATAATGCGGATGGTACCCTCGGACTTTGTGTGTATTATCAAAAGATGAACCAGTTGATGGTCAAGAACCGATATTCCTTTCTAAGTATTGATGATATTTTTCATCAACTTTGAGGAGCACGAGCGTTCTCGAAGATTGACTTGAGATCCGGATATCATCAGTTTCATGTTAGACCTTTGGGAATACCTTTTACAGCTTTTCTGAGAAGATATGGTCTATAATAGTACTTGTTCATGCCATTTGGACTCACAAATGCACCAGTAGTTTTCATGGATCTGATGAATCCTGTGTTCCATCCATATCTGGATTATTTTGTGGTAGTCTTTGTGGACGATATCTTGGTGTACTCTCACAGTCGACACAACCATGCCACCCATCTTGAGATCGTAATGACTACACTGATAGAGCATCAATTATATGCTAAACTCTCAAAGTGCCACTTTTGGATGGACCATGTACACTTCCTGGGTGATATTATCTCAGAGGAAGGAGTTGCGGTAGACCTGGAGAAAGTGAGAGCAGTAGTTTCTTGGGAGCAGCCTAAGAACATGTTTGAGATACAGAGTTTCTTGAGGCTGACTGGTTACTACAGGTGCCCTATTCAGGACTTCTTCTACTTAACAGCACCATTGACGAGTTTGACTAAGAAGGGTATGAAGTTCGTTTGGTCAGAAGCTTGCGAGATAGCCTTTTAGGAGCTGGAGGGAAGGTTGACATCAGCACCAGTCCTGATACTCCCAAATCAAGGGAAGATCTATATAGTTTACTGTGATGCATCAAGTATTGGCCTGGGGGCAGTGTTGATTCAGGGAAATCAAGTAGTTGCGTATGAGTCTCGGCAGTTGAGGCCACATGAGATGAATTACCCAACGCGTGATCTCGAGTTGGCTGTACTTGTTCATGAATTGCGTTGTTGGAGACATTTTCTCTTGGTAGAACACTTTGTGGTGTTTAAGGACCACAAAAGTCTTAAATACATCTTTACCCAGCGTGACTAGAATTTAAGACAGAAAAGGTGGGTTTAATACCTTCATTCCTTCGACATTAAGCTTGCCTATACACCTGGTAAGGGTAATGCAATAGCTAATGTACTAAGCAGGAGGACTTAGATACATGCAGTACAAGAGGCCAGTGGTGAGTGGCAGCTTATGGCTTTGTTCTATGAGAAGAATTTATAGGTGCATGATAGTCAGGGGAAATCCTATATTGCATCTTTATTTGTGAATTCTACCCTCAAGGATAGAGTAAGGATGAGATATCTATCAGATTCAGAAGGCCTAGTTCTACAGGAGTCGGGGGCAAGTGAGGACCCTCCTCCAAGTTGGATGATAGGTGATGAGGAGGTGCTGTGTATCCATAGACGAGTGTGGGTTCCATGGGATATATGTGAGGAGATGATGTGGGAATTTCATGCTTCAGCTTGGGAAGTGAATCCTGAAGTTAATAAAATGTATCGTGACGTGAGATGTCAATATTGGTGGCCGGGAATGAAATGAGAGGTAGCTGGTTTTGTTGCGAGATATTACACATGTCATCAGGTGAAGGAGGAGAATTAGAGGCCAGTCGGATAGTTACATCATTTACCCATTTCGAAGTGGAAATGGGATGATTTCACGAGTGACTTCATGACTGGTTTGTTGAGGTCACCTCATGGAAATGATATTGTGTGGATTGTTGTGGATAGACTTACGAAGGTAGATCACTTTTTTCCGATCAAGGAGACCTTCGGTGTTGACGTGCTCAGGATGTTTTATATCCTAGAGGCAGTACGTCTTCATGGGGTCCCTCATTATATTGTTTCGGATAGGGACTCCCATTTTACATATCATTTCTGGCATATTTTTCATAGGGCACTGGCTACATAGGTGCTTCTGAGCACAACTTACCACCCTCAGACCGATGGTTAGTCAGAGCATACGATATAGGTTCTAGAGGACATGCTACGTGCATGCATCCTGGACTTTGGGGGATCTTGGTAGAAGCATATACCCCTGGTCTAGTTTTCCTACAATAATAGTTTTTCAGGAAACTATTAAGATGGAACCTTACGAGGCTTTATATAGTAGTCCATGTCGATCGCCCTTGTGCTGGTTGGAGGCAGGTGAGGTAGCTTTACTAGGACCACATCTTGTGTAGTAGACTTCAGAGTTGGTCCAGTTGATTTAGAAGAAGATGGCTATTGCACAGTCTCATCAGAAATATTATGTTGATCATCACAGACGACCCTTGGAGTTCGGGGTTAGGGATTAGGTTTTCTTGCTTGTTTCACCGAGGTTGGGACACATGCGGATCAGGAGATAGGGTAATCTTTCACCGATGTATGTAGGGTCGTTTGAGATTCTGGAGTGAGTCGGGCCAGTTGCCTATTGGTTGCAGTTACCACAGAGGTATCGGGCCATGCATTTTTTCTTCCATGTATCTCAGCTGCACCGTTATCACTCAAACATGTATCACGTTTTTCATCCCAAGGAGGCTGAACATCAGGTCGATGCATCATTTGAGGAGCATCGGATTCATATCGTTGATAGGAGCACGAATGATCTCTGAGTCCAGTCAGTTCCTCTCATACGGGTGATGTGGTAGCATGGCCGAATGTAGGACAAAACCTAGGAGCGATAGACTGATGTACGTGCTGAGTGGCCAGAATTTTTCAAAACTGTATCTTCACCACCCTTGGAAGGGAAATTTGGGGACGAATTTCTTTAGGAGGGGAAGTTTGTAAAGTCCCGGTTCTTATTCTTGAGGTGAGGGTTTCTTATTTTCCTTTTTACATAAGTGTTTTTGAGAAAAAAGGTAAATGGGGGGGAATCACAAATTTATGGGTACACGCCGTGTACTTTTTTGTACACACGCCATGTACTTCGGCTGTGGGGGATGATAAGGAAGGGTGTGTAGGTTTTTCAGTAAAAACAAACTACACACTGTGTACTTTAATATACACACCAAATACTTTGGTTGTGTGGGATGAGAACACATGGCATGTAGACTTATCAGCAGTTCATGGTGTATAAACTAACTACACGTTGTGTACTTAGTAATTAATCTCATGTAATCAGTTGTGAGATGAATAGGGTGGCGGTGAAGAGTATCCGCTAGAGGAAAAATTAAAAAGGAAAGTACACACCGTGTACTTTCAATGTACATGTCGTGCAATCATGTATTTTCTCTTAAAATATGAAGTAGCCTCCTCATTCAGTAGAGGAGGATGAATACTCATTCGGAGCTCGGCAGAGAAGGCCGAAGCTTGGAAGAGCTCCCAATCGCACACTTAGAATCTGATTCTTCCATCACTGATCACATTTGAACTGCGTGGGTAAGACCTTCCTTCTCCTTCAGACTTTCCTTCCAATTATTTCCCTAATAGAATTTATTTACGTCTGAACAGAAAATCTTTTATCCCATATCTACACTATTCTTGGTTGTTTCGGTAGGTGCCTTTCGCGTATATCGGTTAGAGGAGATCGAGGTAGGTGGTCTGGTGTTTATTTCCAACTATTGATTTGTTTTTGCATACCGTTGTGCTACGTGACCATGTTTGGGGTGTCCAATGGTTGAGGCCTTATCTATTAAGATAATTATAATTGTATAGATAATCTAATAAACATGTATAAAATGTTGTTTGGGATTGTTGCTTGGATCTAGGGCCGCCTTGAGGGTGTGTTTCCATTATTTAGTTGTTTGGCCAGGATACCCGTGGGTATGCAATTATCATAGCATGCTTTGAGTTTTCTTGAGAAAAAATATATATAATTGCTTGCTTATGTGTTGGGATTGGCCCGGTAACCTTCTTAGCCAGAGGGAAGTGTTTTTCTTAGCCTGAGGGTAGTTTTTTGTTTAGCCTGAGGGCCACTTTTCTCATGCTATGGGCAGTAGCTTCTATGCCTATGGGCAACATCACATATGCCTGAGGTAAATATTCATTATGCCTGTTGGCAGTCACCTGCGGGTTACGATTCTGCTTACCTGATGGTAATTATTTTCATGTCTAAGGACAATGTTTACTTTGAATATTCACTGTGGTGATTTCTTATGTTGTACCTTCCAAGCTAAAGCACAATCTTGGAATTGATAAATAATTATTAAAATGGAAATTTAATGGGTAGAGATGGTTACTTTTGATTACTACCTAGTTACTACATTTTATTATTGCACACTGTTGTTGCACATTTTCTCTGATAGTTGGGCACGTGCCTTTGGTGGTTGCCTACTGGGATTTATTTCTCACACCCTATTTGGGTCATGTCTTGGGTCCAAACAGGTTATTTTGTTTCATGTGTTGATAAGGGAAAGGGACCGTATACAGGTACTTGATTATTGCAGAGGAGTAGGAGAGCATGGGACCGAGCATAGGCATGCGATGCTGCTGAGTTCCTATTGCACTACTTTAGTTTGCTTTACTGTACTTGGTACTTTTATTGGATGGTCTTTGATTGCAGTGTATCTTGTTTTGACTGCTTTCTTAGAAATATGACATATTGCGTCATCATATATATATGGTTGTTGGTTATCCTTTTCTTCAGTACCGTTGTCCATTCATCTTGGTATTGTTTACTACTTCCACTTTTAGTAAGTTTATATTTTCTATTGTGCTACACTTTTACAAATGAGGGCATAGTTTCCCCACTTTTAGACCTAGGCCCTCACTACTATTCCGAAGCCTCTAGCGTTTGGGGAAATGCACTTGAGGTCATGTGACCAACCGGGTTTGAGGCAGCTGTTATGTGGCACCCGGTTCCGGTACGTTGCAACAATATCCCTATAAATACATTGAACTTGTTCTCATCATATCCTCGAGTATTTTCCTGGTTCTCTCAAACAAATCATCTATGTAAGGGTGAACAGAAGTGTTGAAACTCATCTTTGTAACAAATTCTTATTGATGGATTCTCTAGAACCTCAAGGTAAAACTCAAATCCTGATTAGATACAATGGATAGTTTTACTCCATAGAGTCTTACCACTTATCTTATATATATCATGGTTAGTTTTTTAAGATAGAAATATTAATTTCTATCAATAAAATACATTACTTACTAAGGTGATTGAATACCACCAAATGGTGTTATAGCATGTATATTCCATATGGAATCCTATAACAAAATCCATTATTATTTTTTCCTATTTTCATATAGATATATGAAGTAGTTTCATCATACCCTTAGAATTATATTGTTTATCCCTGACTTATTGGAATACCAAGAATCTAGATAAAAATTTAAAAATATTTATCATCATGTTATCCCACCAATATTTTTTTCATATATTTATACATATTAGTAATCCATTGATAAATAGAGAAGGATGATATATGCACATCATCCAGAAGTTCCCTATTTGGTTCAATTTTGTATGGCAAATATATTTGAGTTATAAACCTTATTATAAACTCTTTAGGAAAGTTAAAATAAGAAATATTTTTTATATTTCTCAATATCTCCACATTATCTTTCTATGCCTCCTTGATCTTCTCAATAATGGATGGTCGATGAGTTATAAAAGCAAGGTAGGTTGATGTTACTTTTATGATTCCCATTTCTAACATTTTCATGTCCAATAATATTGGATCCCTCTTAATACTCATCATAGATAGGGTTACAGGATCTTTTCCACTCAAAGAGTATGTCACTTTATTCTCCTATCCATGATAGTAATGGATTAAATAATCATAATCCATGATCACCTCTAACCACCTTCACAAGCACATATTGATCTCTCTTTTGAATATATACTTGAGGATATTATGCTTTTTATATATGTCACACTTCTCCCCAAAGAGATAATTTCACTAAATAATTAAAGTAAATATTTTTGTAGCCTACTTTAGATCATTTGTTGGGTTGTTCTTCTCATGGATCTTTAATTTTTGAGAGGCTTAAGATATCAATTTATCATTTTGAATGATTAAACATACCAATCTTTTTTTAGAAACATAAATTTAAATCATAAAATCTTCCCTACTTGTGGGTGGTGTGAGTAAAGTTATAGTGATTAGCCTATTCATTAACTCTTTGAATATATATTTAAATTCATCAGTAAAAACATACATTACTCCCTTTAGAGTTATCTTGGATAACATGTTCTAAAATTTTCATAATTTTCTCAAAAATAGATGATACTACCCAACTAATACAAAGAAACTATGGATCTTGAACACAAATATAATTCTAGGTTTACTCCTCAATCACCTATGTCTTTGAATGACCCATAAATATCCATTTACTGGTTCTTAATTACCAAAATAATGTTACTTTCTCCATAAAAACTCATATTTATTATTCTCCACGTATAGATTATCCTTTCTTAAAGACATTAATATTTTATTGAAATTCTTCTCATGTTATTATTTAGGAGAATATCATCTACAAAGACTACCCAAATTTATCGAGATAATATCTAAAGACTCTGTTTAAAAAATCCATGAATGTTTCAAGATAATTAGTGAGTTCAAATGGAATTACTATATACTAATAGTGTATATTTTTTATGAAAAGAAGTCCTGGTAATATCCTCCTTCTTCACAATTAATTGAAAATATCTCAACTGAAATTCGCCTTATTAAAGTAATGGGCTCGAAATAGATGATAAAACTAGTCATCAATCCATTGAAGGGGATACTTGTTTTTTACCATGATCTTATTGAGCTCATGATATTCAATGAAAAGATTCACTGGCCCATCATTTTTCTTGATGAATAGAAATGATGCACCCCATGATGAAGCAATTGATATTATAAACCCTTTATCCTAATTATCTAATAGTTTCTTATTCAACTCTTTACGTTAAATAGTGTACATTCTATATGAATTATTGGATATTGATAGTGATTTGGAAAAAAATTCAACTAAGAACTCAACCTCTCGTTTAGGAGGAAGACCAAATAACTCTTCTAGGAACACATCAACATACTCCCTTACAATGTGCATGTCATCAAGGGTGATCTTTTCTTTGGCCTTAATCATTTGATATTTATATGTTTTCTCATATAGAAATAATATCTACGATTATAATAATTCTTTTAAAGGAATCACATCCTCATAAAAACATTTTTTTATTATCAATGTTCGATTTTGGATATGAAAAGTGATTATATTCTCCTACAAATTTATGTTGTCTATATATAAGGATATTCAATCCATGCCCAGAATAGCATCGAATTCCACTAATGAGAGTATCAAAAGGTTTAATGGAAACATTATCCCACAAATATTGACTGGGTAGGTGTTATATTATTGAGATACAAAATTTTCCAATTTTATCACAAATAATTAAACTTATTTGGTTTGAGGTTGTTATTGAATAGTGAAACTAAAATTTTGTGATATGAAACAATGTGTAGAACCATAATCAAATAGTATGTTCACTATCAATAAATGATTAACTTGTGTACCTAACACCACCTCATTATAATTATTCACCTCAACGGTTATGATAACATATTCTCATCCTTTATGTCTAATCCTTGGAGGTTGTTGTTGTAAGTTATCCTCAATAATCTGTGGATTAGGTTATTGGTTTTTATAGTGTTCATGTTACTTGAAACTAAAACATTATGCCATGGGTGGAGTTTTTATTGAAACATTATTTTCTTATATCACATTAGTATGATTCTTATTCTTCATTTAGTATTCAATAGTGTGATTCTCATCCTTTCCACACATGAATCATTTTTTCCCCTTCAATAAATTTCAGGAATTATTTTTCCTACATTTGTTACATGTGGGTAGTTATACTTTCTTACCACTAAGGGATTTATCCATTTATCCCCTATAATTGAACTCCATTATCTTATTCATACCTACAGTCTAGTGAGACCCTTGAGATTCACCTATCTCCATTTTGAGTTTGAGGTCACATCATGAAATTTCATCATAGATTTCAAAGTCTCAAATCACTTCATTGTTTCGTAGACTCATATTTAAACTACAAAAGAAGTTATCAACTTTACTTTCAAGGTCAATGAAAATGTTTGAAGCATATCATATAAGCCTTGTGATGTTTTCCTTATACACCTTGATATATTCATTCTCTTTTTTCTTAAGCCTAAGAAAATCCATCTCTATTTTGAGATGAAGAGTTAGAGGAAATATTTATTAATTTTTTTTTCAATTAAACCCAATCTATAGGTGCTAAATCATCTATGGGATTAGTATTCTTAATCAGCATCCACCATTGATCAACATATACCTATTAGCAATAAACAGCCAGTAAGACCATCTCTTTTTTGGGACATTGGAGGACATATAATATCATCTCAATGGATTTAATACATTCTTCCATGATTCAGGGGTCATAAAATATAAAAAAATTTATATGCCTTTTTTGTGTAAGGGTCGCTATCGTAACATTATCATTTTTATGGGGAAGTAGAAATTCTGCCTAATTTGAGTTATTATTTAAAACATGACCAAGTTAAGAAAACACTATAATGAATTTCTCAAATCCTAATTTTCATAGGATAGGTGTATCATTTATGAAATAATCACATTTCCCATCACATTGGTGGTTTATATAGTTCCTCTTATTTACATATATTGACTAATGGAAAATTATTGATGAGAATGGTCAAAATAATATCTATATAAAAGGGATACTATGTAGATAAAATGGATAAATCATAATTGATATATTCACCTTATATCAGGAATTTATAAGAAATAATATTGGTTATCCATGGTTTATTTCCCATATTTAAATTTTGTAACCATTTCCACTTTTTCCAATTGTAATGGGTCATAAAAATAATTTTATTAACCAACGAACATCCCCCATGATTGTTTGGATAGGTGTGCAGTCTTTTGTATCTTTGTCTTGAAACAGTTAGAGGTCAAGTTAATACTCAAGAATCCATTTTGGGGTTATTACCAAAAGGTATATCTTATCCATAGATGAATAAACTTGTTAATATCCCAATAAGGATGTATTTTCTTGAAAATCCATTAAATATATACTCTACCATTATGTATGTGTTTTCAAATATTTAGGAATATCCATAAGTTTTAAACTATAAATTTATTTTCCCAATTAAAAAATTAAATATACATGGATCTAATAACAACTATAATAACCCATGTTTCTAATGTGTTTTATTTCAGTATTTTGAACATAAATATCTATATAATAAGACCCTATAAAACTGATAGGCCTAGTATATTTAAGTAACTAGATACATAAAACACTAACATAAAATAAAATACAACATCCTTATTTAATACATTATAATGTGATACAAGTTTCCTTTGAAATCATAATAATACACATGATATCTTGTCGATATACAAAGAACGGGGTGATAAATAAATCTTGGTATAGGAATAATAAAATAATAGCATGATGATAAATAATAAATTTGAGTCAATATGTATATCATTATAACATAAGAAGGTAATAATTATACATAGTCAAGTAGAGGCATGTCAGGAGAAAATAGAACCATAAAATATTTTTATCATAGGAATGTGGAAATGATATAAAATGTTTCATAATATGCATAAGTCAAAAACAAATTACTAGAGACCATAAAATAGTGGGCTTAGGTTAACCAAATGTTCATTATAAATGGTATTTCATGTGATAAAATCATTACCCAAATCATTGTAGTGATCTGAGGGCACACCCTTCAAATGTTTAACTTTACATGTTCAATATCGATCATATAACAAAAGAGAATGTTTCATCATTTCAATCCCATGATTATGTAATTTGTGTTTCATATATATAAGTCAAAAAAAATAAGGATAGTTAAATCAAGGTGAATACCGTTGAATAAAAACAATGTTAGGAATTCACATCAAAAAGGCATGGCATAGATAATCAAGGAAAACGTTTTGAAGCATAATGGGTGTATATAAAAGTTCATTAAAGGGATAAATAATAGAAGAAATTAATTTATAATTATATGGTAAATATTTGGACAAATATTTTTTGTTCATAAAATTAAGAAAACATAATCAATTTAGAATAAATATTCTTATTAAAAAAGAATTACGTGAATGGAAAAGAGGAGGGAGAGAATCCCTTACCTTTATAGGTTTCTTCGTAAATCATAGTAGGAGTTCCTAAGAACCATAAAAATACATTCATATGGATCTATAGAGGTAAAATTAGAGGAAAATTATGATTTAAGTATTTTGAGTGAAGATTAATGGGATAATGGGTGGGTATTTATTGGAGTTGGTTCCCTAGAACCAACTTCTACATATTTTACGATAATGTGTATTCAATTTTTTGAATATTAATAAACTACTTACCATATCGTGATTGTTATTTTTCATGACATCGTATGTGATAATTTTTTAAGTGTAACTGTCATAGTAAAAGGTCATATCATCTCCCTATTATGATGAAAACCTAGAAGTGTTGACACTGATCATGAATATATGTTCTATTACTAGATGATATCTTTTTAGGGAAGTAAATGATATAGGCTATTAGGGGTGGAAACTCATAATAATTTGAGGAACCTTCTCAAATTTATTCCATTAGTAATATCTAGTAGGATATTATGAGAATCAAACCCACCGGTAAGAAATACCCATTTCTATACATCATTGGATATTCCTATCTGTGGATGTGGGTATTTATCCTTTTAATTTAATATTTATATTAATGAATATTATGTGTTGTGTACATTAATGTATTGATTAAAACCATAAATAAATATGTTTGTAGAGAGGCATGATACATTGGGTGTGTCATGGGTAATATTACAATAATGAATAATGCGGGAGTGGATTTTAACCATCTGTTTTAATGGAAGTTCATATTTAAGGCCGTTTGATGGAAGTGATACAGCCTAAATATATCCATGGACTGAGTGTTGGACAAGAAAGTTAATTGTTTAGGAAATCAAAGAAACAGACATCAAACAATTTAGTTGATTGCATCGACATACTACCTGTTTGAATAGAGATAATGTGATAAAGGGATTATATTACATAGTAAGTGTTTATATGAGGTATCATTTCATTATGACATTAACTACATTCTCTAGAGGTGCCTTGGAACATTTTGAGATTCTAACCTTAGACTTTAGGCAAATTTTCCTAATGCCACTGAGAAAGAGGCCTAGAGGGTCGCACACTAAGTGTATCCAGAATATTTGTTAAATAATATATTGTTATTTATTATTTAACAATGTGAATAAATATTACTCTCAGACATGTTTTAATAATTATTAATTTATGATTGATCAAAAATAAATATTTATTTTATATTTATCAAATATAATATTTATATATTTATTGGATAATAATTAAGTGATATTTATTTAATAAATAAATAGTCATTATTCAAGGCCCGATAAATATTATGAAGGAATAGAATACTAAGTTTAATGGTCAGGTGAGAAATAAAAAATAAAAAATATTATTTTATTAACTAACATTTAATTTAATTATCAAGTTAAGCACATGTCGAGAAATAATTATAATATCATTGTTATTGTACATGGGGATCTTCATGGATTAAATAAATAATAAAGTGAACTTGTGCAATTATTTAATTTTAAAATTAGTTAAATATAAACCTAATTATTTTATTTTCTCAAAAATACAATTAATTTGTTTAGTTGTTCACAAAGTATTTGGAGAATCCTCCCACGACCTAGAGAGATCCATTCTCTAATAATTCTATGAAGAATGGAGATTGATCATCCTCCATCTCTCACTCTCAAGATAAGATAGATCCATAAGAACTCATGGGAATTGGTTCTTTGTGGCGATCGAAGGTGGACAACCGAAGTGGTAGGATCTTCTGGGATAGCACCTGAAAATTCATACGGTGATGTTTAGAGATTTGGGGAACATGTGTGGAGCACCGCTATAAGAAATAAACTTTGATTACCACAACTCAATGATGGAACAATGAAAATATTTTGTCATATCCATTAATGAAGAAAAAATTCAATTAAGGTAATTATTTTTTTATTTAATTAAATTAATTATAAATAATATTTGATGATGCTCTCTTTTGGTTCCAATTTTCTATCACATGTCTATATTATTTGATTCAATTCTATAGATCATGATTTTTATCATTGTGTAAATATCATATTGACCATCAATCATGGAAAAAAACTTGGACATGACCTATAACACACTTCCACTGTGCCCAGAATCTAGAAATTGTGTAATAGAAACCATGTGATTATTTATAATTATATAAATATTGTTGGTGTTTTCCATTTTAATTTAGTTTTTCAATTTCTATTTTATAGTTATTTAAATCTAAATTATTAGATCTTATTATTCCTCCTTTTTTATTGTATATATAATCCATATTATTAATTTTATGAATAAAATTAATTCAAATATCTCATTTGGTGGTGCTAATAATTCTGGTTGAATAACACAGTAGTACATGTCATGTAATTGGAGTTACATAATGTGAAGTTTTATTCAATGCATCAGGAATTAATTCAATCATATGCATTGATGACATGATATGTAGTTATTACCTCACACCATGTATTGAATGGGATAGTTTGGAACACAATCAGTCATAGTAGATGTCGTGTAGCCCACGTACACAATGTGATGTCCCTTTGAGTCAAATATGGGCCGTGTATTACCATACATGTCTGGCCTAACTAGTGAATGTGTAATTCAGATCCCACATGCCATGTATCTCATTTTACATAGTGTTTTCTCAATTTTTATTAGGCATGGTTTACACACAGAGTCCCTAGGCTTGGGCCTAGATGGTGAGAGATGTACACGCCGTGTAGCTTGGCCACACATTTCATGTGCTTAAACCAAATTACACAGATTTAAAATTTATTTAGTATACTATGTAAACATTATCGGAATGTGCTTTCATGTGGTTATTAATTTGATAGGAAACTCCACGTGATGGGTTTTAATATATATATATATATGTGTGTGTGTGTGTGTGTGTTTAATTGAAATCTGTATAATGATTGGATCTGTATATCATGAATGAGTCATATTATAGTTGTTACTCTATGTGCATTACAGTATGACACATTGCAGAAAAAATCATTCAATTAATGTAATCATTAAGTTGATGCTATAGGTTATGAAAGTACATGATATGTTGTGTATGTGATATGTCACAAAGAATAAACAAGTATACGAGTATACTACATGTTAGGTATATTCAGAAAAGTATTCACCGTAATTCCTCCAAGGTAAATTTTTATACATAGTTAATTTTAAATAAATTTAAATTGGTTAAAATTATAATGGATGATAATCTCAAGGAAATTAAAATGAGAATTAAGATAAAATAATTTACTAATAATATATGATCATTAATTGATTCAAGATCAGTTTATCTTAAATAATAATGATTAAGAATTAAATTATAATTTTGTTAAATGTGTAATTGTTTACATGAATGTGGATGATCATGAACATATATATACCAGGACTTTGTATGTGATTGGTTCCATTTCATTTAATTTATTATTATATTAAATTGTTTTCTTATGTGCCTTCTCTCCTTTTATTGTGTAAGGAATGTGAGCCCATGGTTTCTTTTATGTAAACCCCTTTTCCCTTCACCTGTGTGTAAGTAAAAAATAATATATAAATGTTGGATATCACAATATAGTGGAGGATGTTCATGTTTAGAGTTGAGGTGAAAATAATACATGGAGTTACGTAGGTGGATTGGTGGAAAACTATAACATGAACCTTAATCGGATCAAGGTTATTTTACCCTAGGTCAATTATTAGTTTATAAACCAATAAATAATCTAACTGTTAGTAAATATCATGATCATACCACTTTATTATTTTATTTTTATCTAGTTTCATGGTTATTTCATTATGAATTTTTTTGTTGCGATCACAGAATTAATGAATTAACGAATGTGCGGGATAGAACTAAAATAAACAGGTTATGCATAAATATTATCTAAGATATGGTTAATCACTTAAGTAAAAACAGTTAATATTAAAAATAATGTGATGAAGATAATAATTAGAAATTTATGATAAGATGATGTAATCAATTAACAAAATATTAATTTGGTATAGCCTTCCACTACTTTTGCTAAAATAGAACCATAGTTCAAAGTGCTTGACCTAGAGAATTTTGGGTGCTTTCAATTATTGGGGAATTTTAATATGAATTTCTGGGTTGAATTTACATATTTTACATCAAGGGTTGACTACCAAAGTAGGAATTGGTGTAACTGAGAGGTAAATATTGATGAAATACAATTTTAGGATTTTAGGATTGGTGATTCTACTAAACATATCAAGGAAATGTGAGTTAATACACTTGGAATTTAGAATGCCTATATAAGACCGTTATAGTTTCTTGGCCAACTAATATTGGGGTATTGAAAAGGGGAATATGGATCCTTTCCACTAGAATAATCATGTAACAAGATATTTCGAAGCCAATGGTGGGGGATATTGGTTTCAATAAAATAGTGGGAGACTACTAAATTTAATATTTATTTATATGTCTAAATTTTATTAGATAAATCATTAAAATTATACATGTCTTATTTTTATAAATAGTATTAAAATGACTTCAAACATATCATTGTGATCCATACTTGAGAAGGATAACCTTATCACTTGCACAAATTTCCAATAGTGGAAAATTTGGTTACATTTTATCCTACAACATGAAAGAAAATTGTATGTACCGGAAGAACCTATTCCTGATGCACTTGGAAACAAGGAAAGTGATGAAGAGTTAAAACTATATGAGAAACATATGAACGATTCCAAAGGTTTTCAATGATTCATGATATCATCCATGTCCAATGATTTTTTGAAGCAATATGAGGATATGGATGTCTGTAGAATGATGCCTCAACTTTATGATATCTATCAAGAGAAGGTGAGAGAAGAGAGGTATGAGATCTCCAATTCTTTGTTTACCACTAATATTGAAGAGTATAAACTAGATGGGTTTCATGTAGTCAAGCTTATTGGTAATATTGAAAGCCTGTACATCTTGGGGATTAAATTCTTAGATTAGTTGCATAAAAATATCATACTTTCATCAAATTCCAGGACCTTATATATCATTATTGTTAATTACAATATGAAAAATAATGAAAATAGTGTTTCATAACTTCTTTCATTGATTCACCAAGTGGGCAAGGACATGTGTCATGATAATCCAATAATCCTTATAGTGAATAAGAAGAGGAAGAACATGGAAAATAAGTGGAAAGACTTATAAATAGTATAAAGATCCCAACCACCATCCATCCAAGAAGAATATGATCTAATGGTAGGGAAAGGAAAGGAGATAGTATGTTTTTCAAGTGGTAATCCAGGCCACTGGAAGAGGAACTGTACACAAAAATAGGGAATCTAAATGTGTGATTGTTATCGAGTGTAATATTTCAATATCTACACATTGGGTATTAGATACATATTTTGGGGATCCCATCTGTATCCAAATGAAGAAACCGAGTATATTCCAAAATATTGGTAGATGGGATGGGGATCTGAGAGCCTCTAATGGAGAAAGAATGAATGCTCTGGCCATTGGTTATTAACACCATTCATTTCCATAGGGAATAATTTTGGTCTTGAAAGTTTTTTATTATGTACATACAGTTACCCAAAACATATTTTTTGTATCATTCCTTGATACAGATGGTTTTATTTTAAATTTTGGAAATAAAAGTTAAATATTTTATAAGGACAGAATTTTTTATGATATGGAACATTTAAATAATGGTCTTTATGTATTAAATTATTAAAACCATGTGTTAGAAATGGATAAATAATCATGTTCACCCAACATTGGAATCATCGTCTTGGTTATGTAAATAAAAAGTGTTTGAAAAGGATCTATTAAGACGGTTATTTAGACTTTTCTAAGCTAAAACCACTTGAAAGGTGTCATGCTTGCTTTCAAGTAATAATGAACAAGCTACCATTCAGTGGATAGGGTGAAATGGCCACATATATTCTAGGATTGGTACACACCTATGTGTGTTGACCATTTCTAGTAGAAGCTATTTTTGGGTATTATAAATTTATAAAATTTAATGATGACTTGAGTAGATATGGTTATGCCTACTTGATGAGGAATAAGTATGATTCCTTTGATAAATTCAAGGAATTCAAGAATAAATTATAGAATCATCTTTGAATTAAGATAAAGACTCTTTGATTTCATCGGGGTGGTGAATATCTTAACCAAGAGTTCATATAATTTCTTTGGGAGTTTGAGATTATATCTCAACTCACCCCACCTTACACACTACAGTGGAATGGTATGACTGAAATGAGGAACCATAACATGTTAGAGTTGTTAAGGTTGATAATCAGTCATACAGATCTTCCATTATCCTTTGTGGATGTGAAATAAAAAGTGTGACATACACATTTAAATAATTACAAACTATAGTTGGAAACCAAATTCACTTTGAGTTATTGAGTAAAAAGAAACAAGTTTTGTCACATACACATGTATGGGGTTGTGAAGAATTTTTTAAGGCCTTATTACGCAAAAACATTATCACCCTAGGGAAGAAAGTGTATCTTTATAGGGTATCCCAAGGAAAAAAAGGGATACTACATGTACAACCCATCATATAAGAAAGTTATTGTTTCCAGACAATCCATGTTTCTTGAGAGGGATAACATCCTAAAAATTATAGTGGGAGGAAGATTAAATTCAATGAAGATGATGCTCAAGATACACAAGAGTAATTATAGTAATAGATTCCAACGGTCTCTATGGAAGAAGTAGATCCTAAAACACAAATATTTCATTTGAGTGAAAGAGAGGTAAGATTACCAGAGGAATATAGTTTAATAGTCACCAAGGATGGTGAATCATTATTTGTTGACAATGATGAACCTTTATCCTACGAGTAGGTAGTAGAGTGCTCTGAAGCTGCAAGATGGAAAGGAGCCATGAATTTTAAAATGGATTCCATGTATCAGAACCATGTTTGGGTTTTGGTTGATGTTCACATTTATATAAATCCCACTAAACACAAATTGGTATTCAAGAGGAAACTAGACATGGAAAGTAAACTTAATACCTATAATCAAGGATTGTGGCTAAAGGGTTTAAATAGTGTCAAGGTATTGACAATGATGAAACCTTTTCACTAGTTTCCATGTTTAAATCAATCATAATTCTACTTGATATAACATCTCACCATGGTTATGAGATTTTATAGATGGATGTCAAAACTACATTCCTTAATGGGAACCTTCAAGAAGATGTCTATAAGACAAAAACATATGGGTTTGCGACTACAATTGATACCAAAAATATTTTCAAGTTGTTGAGATCCATTTATGTATTGAAGTATCCATCGAGTTCATGGAGAATTTGATTTGATGAATCCATAAAATAATTTGGTTTTAATAAGAATGAATGTGCGCCATGTATATACAAGAGGTTTAGGGGGAATGTGATCATTATTCAAGTAGTGTACGTTGATGATATTACTCATTAGAAAGGACACACCAATATTACAGTTTGTTAAGGACTGGTTAAAAAAGTATTTCTTTATAAAGGACTTAGGTGAAGAAGCCTATATTATAGGGATCAAGATCATTCATGATAGATTCAAGAGGATGCTTGGACTAAGTTAAAGTACATACGTTGACCATATACTAAAGATCTTTAGTATGAAACAATCCAAGATGGGATTGGTTCTAGTGTAACATGGTTTATATCTTTCCAAGAAAATGTGTCCATAGACACAATAGGAGAAATATATAATTAGGAATATATTATACTATTTAGTGACATGATCAATCATGTATGTCATGTTATATACTAGACTTGATGTTGCCTATTAATTGATAATGGTAGGTATATATCAAGTATATCTATGAGAACAAAATTGGTTTATTGTTAATTTTATCTCATATATCAAAGTAGAACTAAGGATATGTTCATGGGGTATGGAGGAGACGATGTGTCACGAACCAGGTCGAGATTTTATCTTACTTGACATTTGACTTGGTCTCAAACATGGAAAAAAATAATTCCTGATCCCCAAGGCCTGGAAATTAGTGTTGGGAATTAAATATGAACTATATTGGAAAAATTTCATCCCAACAACTAGGATCTAATAAATAAAAAAATAAAGAAATATCCAACAACAACTAAAACTCAATAAGTATACAAACTTATCCAATTACAAGATATAATTGAAAAAATAGAAATTAAAATGATAAAAAATTGAACCGCTACCAATGTGATCTCCATGTGACCTCATGGTCACCACCATCCACCAACAAACAAGCTATAAAGAAAACTCAAACTAGAAACCTGAACCTACAAGACCACTCGGGTCTATTGACACTGAAAGGTACAAGTAGAGTGTGATATTTATTGCTCAGCAAGAAACCACCAAATAATCCATAAATTTCATTTCCAAAAAATAGTTCATTGAAACTTGTTTTAAAATACATATAAAAATAGATTTTTCCCATTTTTAATAAACAAACACTACTTTCTCTTTTTCAAACAACACACACCACATCTCTATATTCCAAAATCGGTTACCATTTAAGCACTAAAACCATCACCAAAAATCCAAATAAGGAATTACCACACAATTTAAAAAAATAAACAAGGAGTATAAAAATTAACCCATGTCTGATAGAAAATAACTAATCAAATATAGATAATAAATCATGGGTGTTCCTACAAATCCCTAGAGAGATCCTTGGACGTACTCAAGTCAGACTCACCTTCTAGAAAACGGGGAATCTTCATAGTCTATGACCAATTGGCCGCCCTAAACTGCCTAATCTAGTGCCACATCCCACCAAGACCAATCAATTCAAGGGTGGGTACCAACCCATCTAATCACGGTTGATAAATAACTATCACTTGACCATTTTAAAGACGCCTAGGAATCCCATTGTAATAGTATAATGTGTAAGTAGGGGGCCCTCACACGTATGGGTCACCTTACTTATCATCACCATACTTGCCTACCCCAAAAACTGACACCACATATATGATAACCCATATAGAGAGATCCTCTATATTGGTTCCCTTTATAAAACAAGTTATTCATAAGTTTCAACCAGACCATTACACCACAGGATCTTATAAATCATTTCCCAAAATATTTAAAGATTTCAACCGGTCATTTACACTTTCAAAATGACATTTTATTTTTAGAATAACATAACATTCCAATAAGGCCTTCAATACTATCAAATCCAAATACAGTTTGAAAACATGCCTAGACCATTTCTAAAATCAATGTAAACAACTACTTTCATTTTCAAAATGTACAACAGTCCATTACTTGTCAAAACCAACTCTATTTCCAACACCATTTAAAAACTAAGAAATGAACATACAAAATGTCCAAAGTGTTCAAACGATAACTAATTCCATTTAAAAATCAACAATTTTTCAATGTACCACTTACGAAATCAAGGCTCAAGTAAAATAATTGTTTTCAAAGAGCCATATTCCATTGAATTCACATCCATGCTTGCACTTTGTCCACCCATGGATGTGCTAGCATCCAATGGAACTTTCACTGAAAATTAAAAGATCATACAATGACCATTTTGGAAAATCCACCATTTATATCATAAAACATCAAATTTCGTAATAAACCAATCCACTAGAAGATAACCATAAGAGTAATCAATTTAAAACACTTTATTTTATTCTTAAAGGCCAAATATAGTTTTATCAAACACCTTACTTGTACATACATATAATTATGTTCATGAAAACCCTCTTAAAAATCAATTGACATTTCATCATGCACATTATGTGCACATATTTACAAGAATAATGAAATAATCTCTTCAAATACATTTTTTACCAAATTTTACTAAATTGGAAACATCATGATAAATTAACAAAATGAAACACAAGAATGAAAAACATGTTTATAAATTATTTAGAAACACAAAAGCATCAACAAGTTGTGTTTTAAAAGAAAACAATAGAATCACTTACCTCAATGGAGTGTGGATATAAAAAAAACTCTTAGAGAAGGGTGAAAACACCCCTGATATTCATCCTCATAGACTAAAAATCAAGAAAATTAAATGACACACAAACCCTAAACCCTAGGTTACATCCAAGAGATAAACCCTATGAGGAATCCCAAGTAAACTAACATAGGTTGAGAGAAATAAGAGAATAAGGCCAACACCCTATAATATTACCTTAGAAGATTAGATATGGATCCATAGAGGGTGGAAATAAAAAGGTAGAGGAGTTTGGAGACCCCTTCGTGTGAAAAAAATATCAAGAGGGATGGGATATCGATTTGGGTTGAAACATAAAGGGGGAAAGAGGTGATTTCAATTTTTTAAGAATATGGCCATCTCACATGATTCATCCACACAGTTAGTCAAACTATGCTCCAATTGGGCGATAGCTACTACTTAAGAAGGATTTAATGCATGGACATCCCAGACAATTTTACATACCATGTGACAACTATGTGGTAGATTCTGTCCCAAAACCCATACTAGCTACATGGTTACCTGGGCTAGGCTGCACAGTTTACCAAACAATGTTTGGCTAAAAAGTCACTTGAATCTTCCAAAAACATAAAAATTGAAAATTGGGACTCAAAATAATCCTCATCTAAAATATCCAAATCCAAGAAAATAATAAAATAAAATAATTCCAAATTTTAGGGTGTGACAATTCTCCCCACCACAAACACTTTCTTCCCCTAGAAAGTCACTCAGTCAAAAGTTACCAAGAACTTAATTCCATGCATGATCAAAACCAAAGGATACATGAACCTTGGGGTTACTTTTTACTCCCAAAGTCACACCTAACCATCTCTAAAGGATTCCACAACACAAAAAGAAATGGGAGAACATGAGAGGGTTCTCCCAATCACAAGAAAATGGCTAACACAAACAATATTTAAACTCTCAACACAACGCCACTTAAAGGGGAAATATGACCACCCAACCCCATGATATGTAATGCAGGAAAAAAGGGAACTTACAATACAAACCTATCAAAATTATTCACACCAGATTAACAATACTTCTATCAGAATTAAAAATTTCTAACACCAATCAATATCCCAAACATAAGGGGATAAACCCATGAAAAAACATGATCCCAACGTGAACATAAACCACAACTCATAAATTCCAAAAAAAATAGCACTTCAAAAAGAGAACAACTAAAAATTAAAATCTGAACTGACTCTTACATTGGATAATCATTCCCTATAAACATCAAGAGGATGAAATTGTCTCTACTATAACACTAGAGATGCAAATTGGGATAAGGTTTTCCACACATCAAGGAAGGTTCCTGACTGGATGTGGTCTTCACTCTAGGGCCTATGGCTGGAACCCTGGCGACTAAAGAATATTTTTTCTCATATTCAGGGACTAACATCATCTAATCACAACATGTTCCTTGGGTGATCCTTCTTGTAAAACATTTCCAGGTGACCAAGAGAGCTACACCGATGGAACCTCTTCATAGGATAGTGAAAAGATGGTTTTGAATTCCCAAACTATCTATACTGGTAGCAGAAAAGAAAATGGTCTGATGAACTGAAGATCAGAACCAATAAAGGAGACTCCTCAAGGATATGTTCCTTCAGTATGAACCTCTCTCCATATGGGTATCCTTTATAACCAAGAAGGGACCATGTATATCCAACTATATGTGCTCTGGAAACCAACTCAGCTAAAAATTCTTCACCCACCAACTTCTCGAAACAAAGATCTTTGGAGGAGATGACTTAATCCTTATTCTATGTATGAAGACCCCTAATAAAAATATATGGCATTGAAAAATCCTATGACACTACTTCCAATGAAAATTAAACCATCTCCTTGATGTGGTCAACATATGCCTTCACTACTTGTTGGCCTTATTGAATACACATGAGCTCTTCCCTTTTCTTCATATTCACCTCCTCCAGTATAAACCATTGGGATAATAAGAAATTAAACACTTCACACATTATCCCAAATAGAATTGATAGAGGGGTAAACAAATCCAATTCATATAAATCTAGACCCTAAAAAAACCCAAAAAAAACACAAACTCTAATATCTTCTGGAGTTCCAAACACCCTAAAGACACGATCCACTTCCTCAATCCATTTCACTGCCTCTAACAAACCCCAATCACCGTAAAGGATAGGAAATGATTGATAAGAACAAGAAACTAGCCAAGACTCACTAGAAATTTTGGGTACCTTTCTGGGAGGCATATTTTGGACAACATGAGAAACACAAAACCGGAATAAACATTAAAAAAAATGATGCCAAAAGAGAACCTCAAGCCAATGACAACAGGCTCTCAAGCCTAACAGATACAAGAGAAACCAAAATTAGTTTTTTAAAAATCACTATTTCTATTTAAATTTTAGAGATTCATTCTTCCACGACCACTTGACAAAAATTAAAATCTCTATTAAGAGGATAGAAACCCACTTTTTCAATAAAACTAAACCCAAATCATTTTCCACTTGAAACTCATTTCGGAATGAACAAGGAAATTTTTTTATCTCAAATAGTCACCCATGGAATACTATGAACTATCACATATGTTCCCATCCATTTCTATCCACATATTCCAACACACACTTTCCACACATACCCAAAAATATGTGAACTTTCAAAAGGAGCACCAAGGGTCACACTTACTAGTTCATTATAAAAACCCAATAATTTACCAAATTGTCAATCCAAACATTATCCTTCAAACCTAATTTTTCCTATCTAAAACCATTTCAATGAAATAATTCTCATTTCAAAAACCACTTTTATTTTAAAAGATTACTGAACCTAACCACAACTGAAACAAGACACAACTCATGCCAAACTACCCGAATGAAGAACTAGTAGTGATGCCTAACCCAATGAAATGGTGGTGGGACATACCCCAAGTAAGAAATAATAACTAAGAGGAACATAAACCATGCACTTGGACTCTATATGAGTAACTACTCCATACAAGATCACAAAATGATGCCAAATCATCTCTATTTTCATTATTAAATCCAAAAAAATAAAAAAAAACTCAAATCTAAGACTAGCCCAAGTAATTCGAAGATAAAAATGAGAAAGTGTTCATGAAAATCATTCTATACTTACCTCCCATGTCCTGGGTGTCCAAATATCCAATCTACCTGACAACCCAATTTACAAGGTTCGACCTCTTATACCATTCTTTCATGAAAAAGGTTTGGATTCAATCGGACCCAACATCTAAAATGGTTTGATACATGGCCCGAATGGCATTCTTGATCACCAAGGGCTAGCAACAGGTGTCGGGCATAAAATGTGAACCAAGTGAGAATTATTTCATCCCAAAAAACAATATCAAATAAATAAACATGATGAATGAAATATCAATAGAAATTTAATCTCAATAAGTATACAAAATTATATAGTAATAATATACAACTAAACAAACCAGAAACTAAAACAAAAAAAACTGAACAACTACCAATGTGAACGCCATGTGACCTCATGGTTAGTACCATCCACCAATCACCCTACTACAAAGAAAATTGGAACCATAAACCTAACCCTGTAAAATAGATCGGGTATAACAACATTGAAAGGTACAAGTAGGGTTTGATTTTGATAACTTAGTAAGAAACTACCAAAGAATCCATACGTTTCCTTTCCTGAAAATAGTCCATTGACTCTTTATTTTTAAAAAATATTTAAAAATAGATTTTTCTCATTTTGAATCAATAAACACATCTTTATCTTTTTCAAACAACACACACCACATCTTCATTTTTAAAATGGGTTACCATTTAAGCATGAAAACCCACACCAAAATCCAAACAAAGAATTTCCACACAATAATGAAAAGTAGTCAAGCATTATAAATAAAAACCCAAGTGGGAGAGAAAATGACCAAGAAGATACAAATAATCAACCATGGGAATTCTTAAACATCCCTAGAGTGATCCCTGGACGTACTCAAGTCAATCTAAACTACCGGCATATGGTGTAGCTCCATAGTCTATAAACAACTGGCCACCCAAAACTGACCATTCTAGTGGAACTTCATACAAAGTACTATCAAATCAAGGTCATACCAACCTATTTAATCAGGGTTGATAAGAAACCATTAGTCGACCCTCTGAATGATTCCAAGGAAACCCATGGTAATAGTATATTGTGTAAGTACGAGGCCCTGGAATGTGTGACTCACTATACCTTCCATCACATCACTTTACTACCCCAAACACTAACACCTCCTATAGGATAACCCATATAGGGAGATCCTATATAGAGGTTCCCATCATACAATAAGTAAATCCCAAGTGCCAATCAGTTCATCACACAACATGATCTTATAAAACATTTCTTGAAAAATTTAAAGATTCCAATAGAGAATTTACACTTTCAAAATGAAATTTCATTTTAAAAATACCATAAGGTGCCAACCGGGACTTCAATACTACCAACTCCATATACACTTTCAAAACATGTCTCAACCATTCTCAAAATCATTGTAAATAACCACTTTCATTTCCACAATATTGAATGGGACTTTACTTATCAAAACTAACTCCGTTTTCAAAACCATTTCCAAAAACAAGAACATAAAAAATTTCCAAACCTTCAAAACAGTATCCCATTCCATTTAGAAATCAACCATCTTTCAAAGTATCACTTGATAAGTCGAGGATTTTGGAAAATAATTGTTTTTAAAGAGCTGTCTTATTTGAATTCACATCCACGTGTGCACTTCCTACACCCATGGATGTACCAAAATCCAATGGAACTTTCATTGAAAACTTAATGAAGATACAAGGACCATTTTGGAAAAAACCACCATTTATATCATACAACATCCAATGTCATAATAAAATAATCCACTAGAACATAACCATAATAAAACTTAATTCAAAACACTGAATTTTATTCCTAAATACAAATTTCATTTTATCAAACACCTTACTTGTACATACATATAATTAAGATTAGGAAACCCCCTTAAAAATCAATTGACATTTCATCTGGCACGTTATGTGCACATATTTAAAAACATAATGAATGAAGCTCTTCAAATTCAATTTTTACCAAATTTAACAACTTAAAAACAACATAATAAATTATCCAAATGCATCAAAGAATTAGAGACATGTTTAGAAATTATTTATAAATACACAAGCATACGTGGGTTCTGTTAGAATGGAAACTAACAAAATTACCTACCTCAATGGAGTGCGGATGTGAAACAACTCTTAGAAATGGGAGAAAACGCCCCAAAGATCATTCTGCACACCCTAAGCATCGATAAAATAGAATCACACAAAATTCATAACCCCTAGGGTTTGGAAAAGATGGAAAACTCATAAGGAAACCCTTTGGAAATAAGTAGAGTAAGAGAGAAAGAAGGGGAAAATATCTAAAAACCCCAGAAACTTACCTTCGAAGCTTGGAGATGGATTCATGGAGGGGGGGAAATAATAGAGAGTGGGGTTTGGAGACCCCTTAATGAACCAAAAATAAGAAATATGGTTGGGAGATCTATTTTGGTTAAAACATATGAGGGTAAAAGAAGTAATTTCAATGTATTATGAATCTGGGTATCTCGCATAGTTTGGTTGCACAGTTAGTCAAATTGTGCACCAAACATGTGGCTGCTACTTTTTAATAAGGATAGACCGCATGAACACCAATAGATTTGGCATACCATGTGAAAATAGTGAATTAGCTTCTATCCCAAATCCCACACCTTTTACACAGTTACATGGGCTAGGCCGCACGATTTACCAGACCCTGAACCAAAACTATACATAGCCTAAAGTCACACGAAACGTCCAAGAACATAAAAATTTAAAATCGAGGCTTAACATGAACCATATATAAAAGAACTAAACACAATAAAATAATAAAATAAAATAATTTTGAAGGTTAGGGTGTGACATGAGGTTTTGGTCATCAAGAGTTATACTGATTCTAGTATTTAGACAGATCAGAATGATCTGATGGTGCAGTCAAGATATGTTCTCTGTCTCAACAGAGGATTTGGGAGTTATAAGAGTTCAAAGGATATATCTATCTATAATTCTATAGTGTATTCTAAGTATATAGAGGCTTCTCATATAGAAAAAAAAATTGTTTGGATTCAGAACTTTTTCTAGGAGGATGATGTTGTGTCTATTACTAAATATATTATCACATTGTATTGTGATAATATTGTGGCAGTGGATCTTTCAAAATATAAAAGGTCACACAAACAGATAAATCACATACTCCATATGTATCACTACATGAGAGTTTTTTATCGAAGGGGTGAATTTGAAATGAGTAGAGTACACCTGGAAGAGAATGTATTGGACCCCTAGATAAAGGTATATCTCATTAGAAGCATGAGTATCTTGTGAGATCTAGTATAATTAAGGTTTTTAGTTATTGGATATAGTGAAGTTGGGATTCTAATGGATTATGTGCCATAAAACCTACTTATATGTATTTTATGATAACATGTATTCATTGTTTTGAATATTAATAAACTATATATCGCATCATGATTATTCTTATGTGTGGAATAGTATGTGATAATGTCTTAAGAGTAGTTGTCACACTAAAAGGTCATAGTAGTTCCCCACTATAATGAAAACTCATAAATTTTAGGAAAATTTTCTTGAATATATGTTCTTTAGCTTGATGATATCAATTGAGGGACACAAATGATATAGGCTATCAGGGGTGGAGACTCATAGGAATTTGAGGCATCTTTTCATGGTGTACGCCCTTCGTAATGTATAGTAAGATATTATGAGAATGGGTCTCGCTAGTAGGAAATACACATTTCTATGTGTCATTGGATATTTCTATCTACAGACGTGTGTATTGATCCTTAGACCTTAATAATGTTATTAATGAATATTATGAGTCGCGTACATTTCTGTATTGAAAAAAACCATGATGACATTTGTTTTGGGTGTGGTAGGGTACATTGGGTACATCACGAGAAATATTTCATTAATGAATAATGTTATGAGGGATGTGTCTATTATGTTTTAATGTAAGCTGACATCTTAGGCCCTTTGATGGAAATGATATAGCCTAAAAAAGTCCATGGCCATAGTGTTTCACGGAAAAGTTCATTTTTTTGGAAGTCAAAGAAAGAGACATCGAGAACATTGGTTGATGAAACCTTCATGAAACCTTCTTGATTTGAGATATTGTGACAAAGGGATTATAATACACAACAAGATTTAGTATGATTTATCATTTCATTAAGGAATTAAATTCTTTCTCAATGGGTTCCTTGGTGTATTGCTAGACACCAACCATGGACTTTAGTCTTCTTCACCTAATGCCACTAAGAAAGAGGCCTAGAGGGTCACATACTATGTGTATCTAGAATCATAGTTAAATAAAATATTATTATTTACTATTTAACAAGTTGAATGAATACTATTCTCATATGCGGTTTAATAATTATTCGTGTATGCTTGATCACATATAAATATTTAATTTTTGTTTATTGAATATAATATTTATATATTCATTATAAAATAATGTATTGATATTTATTTAATAAATAAATATTCATTATTCAAGGATTGATAAATATTATGGAGGAATGGTGGTCCGAGCTTAATGGTCTGGTGATAAATAATAAATCTTGAACATCATTTCATTAAATAATTTTTAATTTAATTCTCTAGATAATAACTTATTGATAAATATTATTATTATAAATATTATTTTTCATGGGGTTCCACGTTGACTGAATAAATAATAAAGGGAACTTGTGAAATTATTTTATTTTATCCCCAATGATATATAGACCCAATTACATTATTTTCTCAAAAATACAATTCATTTGTTTGGTCATGCACAATAGATTTGGGGAATCCTCTCAAGACCAAGAGAGGTCCCTTATCAAATAACGGTCCCAATAACGAAGAGAGATATTCCTCCACCTCCTACTCTCATGTCAAGAGTGATCTAGAAGAATTATTTGGAAGTGTTTATTTAGGTGATCAAATATGGAGGACGCAAGTACTAGGATCTAATTTTTTAGCACCTAGAAATTCTTATGGTGACGTATAGAGAATTTTTGAACATATGTGGATCACAACTAAAGGTAATCTACTCTTATTCCAATAATGAATTGATAGAACAAATCCGGTCTATTTTCATATTGACCAACAAAGAAACAATTCCATAAACATAATTATTTAATTAATTAAATTAATTATAAATAATATGTGATGATCCTCTCTCTTTGTTATGGTGTTCTATCCCTTATGATATTATTTTATTTAATTCCATATATCATGACTTTATAATTGTGTAAATCTTGTATTGATTGTCGAACATATAGAAAATAAATTTCGCACATGACCCGTCACATGCTTCTGCTGCGCCCAAAACCTATAGTATTTAAATCAAAAGATAGGATATTATTTATTAATTCCTATACATAGGCCTTGTACACCTAGCTAAAAAAATAAACTACCATTGACATGCCCATGGTTTTTTCCCATGGTTTTTCCCTGGGTGTTTTTCAAAGAGAAGGGGTTTTTAATATTTTATTTTTCAATAACTGAAACCATCAAAATAATATCATTCATGATGTAGAATTCAGTCATGTTCAAAATTAATTATTTTTAAAATATTAAAATATATTATAGGTTTTAGATGATTCATTATTGGTTTTAAAAAATAATTTATTACATTAAAACACATCAATTTAAAGAAAAACTAAATTTTCAGTTGGGAATGATTTTATGGTATTCATTATGTCATTTTTTGGGATATGATGATGTCATAATAACTATCATATATTTATGTCATATTTAAGTTTTACCCAAAATTTTGAATATCATAGAAATTTATGAAACACTTTAAATTTGGATCATTTTGATGTACTAATTTCAAAACTGACATCTATTTTATCCAAATAATTTTATAAATATAATAATTTCTTCTCCAAAATAAAAAACCTTATTTATATAAAAATTATATTTTTATTCTTCCAATAACATTCCAACCCTTTTAAAAATTTCATTAGACAACATTAAATTGTATTATCATTAATATTTAAATAAATAGTGTTTTATATGACTATTTCATGAAAATAAAATTTAATTTAAATTAATTAATTTTTTTCAATAGAGTGATTTAATTATAATTGTATATATTTCCTAAAAATGAAATTTTTCATTCCTTGTATCAAATTTTAATTTTATAATAATAATTTTAAACTCAAGTGTATATAAAATAATAATAAAAAATGGGTGAATATAACCATTTACTTATTTCTAAAAAAATTACATTTTCATATTACTGGGTTCTATATACATAACACCTTATTACTCTAGTGTAAGCCCTAAGTGTGAGGTTTGTGATGGTATTGCTTTTCTGTGGTGGTTCAGTGAACGTAGTTTGGCCTAGGATCTCTATATATCTCATAAATAGTTCTATTAAACTTTTAGTTGTTGGATATTATCATGGAATTAGATAAGGGTGAATCTCGGTGATGTAATCTCCCTTATAAGATCTAATAAATGACCCTCATAAGGTATGATCCTATTAGTTGAGGTCATAATTTCTTCCTTCTACATCAATTGGATTTTATTATAACACATAATAAATATTAACTATAAGGGTCACTATATAACAACTATATTACCAATGGTCATAACCCTTAATTGTCTTTATAAACCATAGTAATATTATGGATATATTTTAAAGTTATATAAATTAATAATAAAACATAATGAATGAGTTCTAGTTAACTTATTACTTAATAATATGTATATTCATTCAAAAGAAACATTCATTTGTAAAATTTTGGGTCATTACAACCTTGGATCCTTTATGACTGACACTGATGCAGAAATAAAATAATGTGATAGGGTATTTATTATAGACCCCACTTCATGATATTAGACAAATTTTCATATCCAAAAAACTTATTTGGATTCTTTAGAAGCCACTATATTCTTGGGATCTGCTGTAGAATTGTTGAAAACAAGCTATTTTGAACTCTTTTAACTCATAAATCCTCCATTAACACTGAATAAATAAATTGAATTCAAATTTACATCATTAGGATTAGTTTTAATGTTATCACCAATATAATACTTGATGAATATCTCCTTGTCTCCTCTATATACTAGTGACATATCCTTAGTACACCATAGATACTTAAGGATATACTTAACATCATACTGAAGTTGTTCACTTTTACCAACTATGTATCATATTTATATGTTCAAATAATTCATACAATCAAGACTAGTAGGCATATATGATTGATCCTATCATAGAATAGTATTGGAACAAACTCGTTCTCTCTGTTTCTTGTTATTTCGGAGGACACATTTGATTAGAATAATGTATTTCATGTTCTATTGGAGATAATATTCGGTTTCATTGTTCCATACTAAATTTCATTAGTATATAGTAAATTTGTGTACCTTAAATTATTCCAAGAAGCCTCTTAGATCTATCATATATGATCTTGATACTAAGGATGCAATCTATTTCACATATTCCCTTCATGGAAAAGCACTTATTCAAAAAATCCTTAATTGACTGTAAGAATTTTTTTTCATTTTCAACAAGTAATATTCAATCAACTTATACCCCAGGATAGCACAAAACTCCCATTGAAACACTTTTAGATTCATCTCTTACATTCACTCTTAATGAATCGAAATTATATTATAATTTATCACAACAACTCTTCCATGACATGGATAGTTGATTCAATCTATAAATTGATGTTTACAACTTTCATAACTTTTTGGAATTATATGGATCCATAAAACTTTCTTGTTGTTCCTTATAGACATATTTTTGAAGGTTAATATTAAGAAAATTATTTTTACATTAATCTATGAAATCTTATAGTCAAATAAATCCTTAATAACTAGTAGAATTTTGATCGATTTAAACATGGATATTGAAGAAAATGCTTCATCATAGTTAATTGTTTAACATTTTTTACACCCTTTAGAGACCATCTGTGATTTTTAGGGATTCAATTTACCTTTTATGTATATTTTATCCTTGAATACCCATTTACACCCAATGATCTTTAAATTAACTGTAAAATTTACCGAAACTCCAACTAGGTTATAATATATGGAATTAATATTTTAATCCATAGTATCATTCCATATTATAGATTCAATTATCTATACTACCTCCTTATAGGAAAGAGGATCATTATAGTTGACCAATCATGATTCACCATCCTAAATATAAAAAAAACATATCTTTCTATTTTTATAACATCTCTGGTGCTCCTATGCAGTACATTCATTTCAGGAAAAACATCTTTCATGAGGAGCTATAGAATTTTTTCATATACCGAATCTTATCTATTTCGATCAATAACATCATCAAATTCAGTCTTTATCCCACTATCCTTCTTAATGATGTGCTTTCTCTAAATAAAAATATAATGTCTTGTGATTGTCACCTTCTTTTAAAATGGATTGTATAGATAATATCCCCTTGTTTACTTATCATATCCTATAAATATACACTTCATTCCCCAATATTCTAGTTTGTTTCCCAATATTTCCTTAATTAATTTCTTGAAAACCCATTCATGATTATGTGACAAAAATAGCTCCTTTCCACACTATAACTCTAAGGGAAAAGAGTTTTCCACTTTTGTAAGTAGACAATTTAGTTTATATGTTGTAGTGTGTAATACATATCTCTAGAAGGATAATGGATGATATTTATGACTCATTGAAATTACTATATCTTACAAGGTATGGTTCATCCTTTCATTATTACCATTCCACTATAGTGTATAATGCTATTTGAGATGATAAATAATCACATACTCTTGTAGAAAGTCAATAAAGGATTGAATAATATATTCAGAACCTCAATCAGTTGGAATCTTCTTTATATTATTACCGAATAAATTTTATAATTCATTATTAAACTTTCTGGATTTATCAAAGGACTTATAATTATACATCACCAAGTAAATACAACCATATCTATTCAAGTCATCATCAAAAGTTATGAAGTAAGAAAATACACCTCAAGATTATACAGGAAAATGTATACACATGTCAGTGTCTTCTAATTATTGAAGCACTATGGATATTTCACCCTATTCGTAAAATTGTTTTTTTGTTTTCTTACCTTATAAACGAGCATGGAATGTTTCAATTGGATTTATATCAAACGAATCTAAATAACCATCTTGATAGATCTTTGTTAGACACTTCTCATTTATGTGAATAAGATGGTGATTCCACAACATGGTGTAAAATGATTCATAAAAACATGATTCATTATTAATTTCCAATTATTGGGTCTCATAATTTAATTCAAAAAGACCATTATTTAAATGTTTCACACCATAACATATTATATCTTTATTAAATAAATAGTTCTTATTTCCAAAAATAAAAACAAAAACATTTGTATCAAAGAAGGATATAGAAATTATATTATTGGTAATAGTTGGTACATGATAATGATATATTAAAACAAAAATCATACATTCTTTCAATAGAAGGTGGTAGTATTCTATATCCTAAGCAACAATTCATGCTTCATTGGATACTTCAAAGTCCGCATCTCCTCTTAAGATATTATGTAATATACTTGGTTCTGGTAATTGGATATAGATAAAATCACTTAAAGATATTATCTAATACCATATCTGTAGATATAGAATGATTTCACTTGAAAAGTTATACACCTAAACCATGCCATTTATTCTTAAATTGGGTTGGGTTCTTCTTTCCATAGCTTAACTTACCACATGCATAGCACATTATATTTTGTTTCCTTTTTTGTTATTGAATATTATTCTTCTGGGAAGGAAGGTGATCATGTTCCTTACACTTCGAGTAAGTATTTTCACCCTTTACCTTTGATCTTATGTTTCTTATTCACCATCAAGATTGTAGGCTTTACATGCCCCATGTATTTATTAACTTTTTGAATTAATGTAAGGTGTTCTGAAGGAATCTTTTCACTCTTTATCATGTTATAATTCAAAATGAATCTAGTGAATATATTATGTACTTATTATAGAAATATATATATATAGATAGATCATCAGGGATTTAAAGTCTAATATGAACAGTAACTCTATTTAGTCAATCATCTTGACTACATGAGGCCTTGTCAGCACTGACTATCCAAGCTTACATATGAATAGTGTATTAGAATTCTCATTTATATTTTATCTCACCTTATCTTGAAATATATCATAATGGTGAGATATGATTATATACACATCAATATACTTTTGTTTCATTAAAATATCTCTATATATACATGATATCATGAAACATTGTACATCTTCAGCATCATACACATGTTTCGGGTAGAGAGACACTTCTTCCTCACTAGCCTCTTTAGCAATCAATTTAAGAACTCAAGTGTCCATCACATATAATTTCAATTCATGGAATAGTATAATGTACATGTTCTTGTACCATTATTTTAAATTTTATTTGGTGATAAATTTATCCTTCTCTAGTATGGATAATAGTGATAAATTCAAAATCATGTGTCCTTCCACTTCAATAATTACATAAGGGAAAAATATAAGTACTTTATCTATATTTTAAAAATTAGATAAAAATTTTAAATGTATTAATCACCTAATTTTCTTTTTCAAAAAAAAAATATCTCTCCCAATTGGTTTTGAAATATCTTGGTGCATGGATATTTGAGTAGTAAGCATCCATATTCCCCTTCTCATAACCCTAAATTGGGTTTGAAAAGTTATTTGAAGGGTTTTAGGTTGGATTAACTATCCAACTATATTAACTCCTAACTCCATGATCCGTTGAGTGGAATTTCCAATACTAAAACCCAAGATAAGGATTTCCTCAACACTTCCCTATTAGTTACACCAATTCTTTCTTGGTTAGTCAAACCATGATGTGAGCTATGTTTATGTGAACCCAACACACAGGATAAAATTCCTTGATAATTGAAACCACCCTGATTTTGGCCACATAGGCATCATAAAATAGGGTTCGATTTTAACTTAAGTAGTGAAGGTATATACAAAATTAATATTAATTCGACATATTTTTAATTTCTACGCTTAAATTTAAAATTTTATCTAATTACGCCCTTGTTAATATTAATTATAATTTACATAACTGATTAACCATGTTATGATAAAATTTACACTTAATAAAATTTATTTTAATTCTAACATGAATTCTTGTTAATTCATTGATTTTTGTGATAATGATAAGAATCCATAAATAAATTAAATTAATTAAGTTATGTGATTTTGATAAATAATCCATAAATAAATTTTCCATGAAACATAAAAAAATTAAAATAATAATAATGGTATTATCATGAAATTATCCAATGGTCAAATAATATAGCATATGATAAACTAACCCATGAATATATGGTTAAAACACCTTGAACCATAACTTCATTTTTATTCAAACATTCCAACTATCATTATATGTATCTCTTGGATTTGTTTCACTTGGCTCCGAACATAAACCACCTCCACTATCTTGGGAGTTGAATCCATTACATAAGTTTCTACTCACGTGTAATTAAGGGGAAACAAAGGATTAGTTTATGGGGTTTGTTGACAACGGAAATTGCATCCCCAAAATTTTCCCAATTCTCCCATAAATGATCCAAGAGCGTATCCCATTTTGTAAGATATGATTTTATAGGTCATAGAGCCCAAACGAAGTTAAGGATTAGGAGTTACAGACATTTGAAGTTGGGCTGGAAAACTGGTTCGCAGAGCCCATTCGCGAAGCTCCCTCCACGATCATGGAGCTAGGGAACTTGGCCGGGGCCCCACACTAATGCAAAGCTCCTCCTTCGTGAATCCTCTGTGAATAAAGGAGTCAAGATTCTCCTCAAACCCTTTTTCCATTCGCGAACCCCCTGCTAAGTAAGGAGGTGGGATTCTCTGTGAACCCCTTTGACATTCGCAAACCCGTCTCCAAGATAGGAGGTGGGATGCTCTGTGAACCCTTTGGCATTCGTGATCCACTGTGGAGAAAGTAGGTGGGATGATCCACGAACCCCTTTGACATTCATGAACCCTCCACGGATCAAACTCTGTCTTCAAGCCGAGCAAGCTCTGCTTTGTGGCGCCACTTGCCTATAAATTCAGGGCTCCCCTCAAGCCCAAAGTATATATCATCCGACCTTTCACCTTATGAGCTCCCAAATTGAGAATCACTTCCTTCTCTATGAACCATGATCTACTCATGGTACTTTTTCTTTGTGAAGTGCCTCCCCCTTTTCTTTAATTGAATCCCTCTTCCGAGAGGGATTCCTTTCACGAATCCCATGGGCATTTGTGAAGGAAGGAGATCCCCATGGGGACTCGAGTCATCACGAAGCATTTACGCTTCACGAAACACACTCCACACAAACATGACCCATATTCTAAGGCAGGGTTACTGTTCTTCATGAATCACATTTCTTCACAACACCTTACCTTGCGAGGCACCCTTGCTTCGTAAGGCATTGCTTCACGAATGCCTTTTCACTTTGTGAAGCTCCTCCAATATGCACCTATTCCCTATGCCTAGCCCAAGAGGCTTCACTTCACGAAGCACATCCCTTCACGAAGACCCTCCAATTCATGGAGCACTAGAGCTTCACAAGGCATCCTATGAACCCCTTTTATCTACATCTCCTTTTCTCGTGCGGCCCTTTAGGTTTTCACAAAGTAACTTCAATGTTCCTTGGATGATATTTCTCATTGCGTTACTTCACCTCATGCTTCTTCGCAGAGGAACACTAACGGTTGTTGCTTCATCACATATCCACACTAACATGGTCCCCCCAATGGATTTTTCCATAACACATACTCTCCATGGAATTGTTGATGCCTCCCTTCCCCCAAGGGTGGGACGGTATCAGTTATATAAGTCTTAGGGGTGCGGAGAACACCCACCTTGTCCGAGCTGCAAGACGTTAAACTTCCAAGCGTCGTCTTCCTTAGCACATGATGTTAAACTGTGACCTCACCCCATGCATTGAACACAGATCACCCCATCACGGATATTCTCTATGCCCACCGGTCTCCACGGGAGTGAGATCATTCCTGACATGGAATGACATCCTCTTTAGCAGAGTGGCGTCCATCCGTGGGGAAAGGGAAACCACCCTCATGTAAGCCCCTAGCCTTTCCTGTAGGAGAAATCACCCATGATCCTCCTCTCTTTCTAGGAACCAAATCCCTCTCCCACTGGGCTTTTTCATCACCCGGGCCTCCACACTCGAGTAATTCCCTATCTCTATCTCTTTGGGTTGTTAACCACACGTAAGACCCTGTTTCCTCTTCGGGTTGCAGACCATGCGTAAGCCACTATTTCCTTTTGGGGCTGCTAAATACGTGTAATACCCCACTCCACTTCCCAAAAACTCACCTCTCGCAACGTGATCTTCCCATCTTTTTTGTCTCTTGTTTCTCACACCGATCATGACTCACGTGGGCTTACAGTAAGCATCAACCATGTCACCCTTCTGGGCAGCCTAGTGTGTATGCCCCAACCCCTCATGAACTACATGGCCTTTGATCCTTGACAAGTCAAGGTATGTAGGAAGCCTCCTTGAGGTTCAATCCCAACAACTATTGGTTCTGACCCCCTTCACATCAGTTCCCACACCATCCACGAACTATGTGGTCATTGATCCTTGCCACGACAGGGTATGTAGGAAGCCTCCCTGAGGTTCAATCCCAACAACCATTGGTTCTGACCCCCTTCACGTCGGTTCCCACACCATCCATGAACAACATGGTCTTGGATCCTTGCCAAGGCAAGGTACGTATGAAGCCTCTCTAAGGTTCAAGTCCACCATCCATTGGTCTCGACCATCCTCATGTCGGTTCACCAAACACCCCTTCTGAACTACGTGGTCTTTGATCTATGCCAAGCCAAGGTACGTACGAAGCCTCCACGAGGTTCAATACCACCATATATCTAGGCCTCAGGTCCTCCTTCACATCAGTTCACCCTCATCCTACATGACATTAAATTTTGGACCTCAATAAATGGTAAGTCGTTGTTCCCCTAGTCAGTGGTACGCCATTGCACCCACCCGAACTACGTGGACTTTGATCCTTGCCAAGGCAAGGTGCGTAGAACACCTCCCTGAGGTTCAAGTCCAATAACCATTGGACCCCAAGTCCTCCTTCATGTCAGTTCACCAACCCCCATCCTAGAGGAACTATGTGGGTTTGATCCTTGTCTCCTATATAAGGTACGTAGGAAGGCTCCCTGAGGTTCGACCCCATCCAGCGGTAAGCCATTGCAGCCCCTTCAAGGGAAAAGTCATTGCGACCCCGTCCAGTGGTAAGCTATTGTGTTCCCATCTAGCGGTAATCCATTGTGATACATCATCCATTGGTAAGCCATTGAAATCCCTAATCGGTAGGAATCCATCATCAGACTAAACTAGGTGGAATTTGATTCCCTACTGTGGGGCTACGTAGGAGGTCTATTCAAGACTCAATCCCAACATCACTGTTATCCTCGAGTCGACTCCATATCATTCTCCACCTACTTCATTAAACCCTCCATCATCCATCTCGATACTTACTCGGGCCACCACATCCTGGTGGGATCATGCCACCTCATTCCCCATTCCCCTTAACAACAACCGGAATGCTAACCACATGTAGGCCCCAACATCAGTGTTCCCTCTAGGGGTTTCACTCATCTGATCCACTATAGTAAGTGTTCTGATTAGCTTGATCCATCTCCGCTGGATGAAAAACTTGTGGCATGCCCTTTGTTAAACATGGGAAGCTGAGGAAAACCTCAGATACATGCCTATGGAATAAAATTTCTCGCATTTTATGTGGGGTGACTCGGGCTTTCGCACCCTTCAAAAGCCTTTAATAAGAGGAAGAAACCCAGATGTTCCAGTGTCCCAAATTCCAGACACGCTAGTGATTTCCACCGTTACTGCTCCCCTGGCCGAAGGTTGCATCCCTGACCGGACCCTTTGGAATTCCCTGACAAAAGCGGTGTAATTAACTAGTGTCCATTAAGATATGGCACTAGGAAGAGTTTCACGAAAAACGTCTTAAATTTAAAAGAAAGACCCAGACTAGTTGATGAGTTCCAAGGAGGAATCCCCGGAAGGAAGTACCTACATCCCATCATCCCATTTCGATCAAGGAACAAACATCCCTGAACAAGGAATGATTGGTTCCCGCCTTTGGAAAGCAGGAGTGCGGGGAAACAAACAGCGTCGTTGCCCTCCAACAAGATGGATGTGTGTACCTCAGTGAAAGAATAAGAAACAGAAATGGTGAACCCAACGTGAATATATTCTCCTCAATATGGATACAAGTAGAATTCGGGACATCAGCGTATTAGCATGACACCAGATCCAGCTATCAGGCATTGGGTCCTGCTAAGAAAATAACGGGCCTGGCGTGAAACTCACAAGAAGATGGGGTAGTAGAATGTTGGATTTCCCAGTCTGTGACATTTTTATCTTGGATCCATCGTACCACCCATGGAAGACAGAATGGTATTGGGGCACTGGTCGTCGATTCCCTTTTTCCTTTCAGCACTGATGAGTTAATCTCTCTGCTTTCAAAAACCATGCAGCTCCACCCAGAACTCGATCACCGCATTCCCGCCGATGTAGGGGTAGGGGTAATACCAGTGTGACAATCCCATGTGGTTCTACCTCTTTTGAGCTGGCCTTAATTTACACGACCATTGGGCACCCCTGCCCCATCTCTCTCTCAGAGTTAGTCCAACGAAGGGTGATAAATGACATCGTGCACCGGTATGAGGAGGAGGGTATTATCCTGACTTGGGATATGGTCTGCCTAGATTTAGAGGCAGCTGCGCCTCATCGTCAAAGTTGCTCCCATGGGCCGTGCAGGGATCCACTGCTCCCCACTCCAACAAATAACAGTTTCAAGAACCTCTCCCTATAACGTCTCGATGACTTCTTTCCCTACACTGACGTGGTAGGGGATATTTGGGTCAGCCCAGCCCGAATCCATTCCCGGGGCTCTGATAAAGGGATCTCACCAAGTCGTGTCAGTACCACCACCCAGTCTTACTAGCTGATGGGTAGGTAAGTCATGTACCTGCACCACCGGCGCTGGTTCGTCTAACCCGATGCCAGCGTCGGGCACAAGCCGAAGAGGACATCCACCAAGGGGCTTCAACGTCAGTGACTACTATGGCCTGAGCCACTGCTGATTCATATCACCAACTCCCTATGTATTCTAAGAAGGTGCATTCATATGCCTGACCTAGATCGAGGACCAACCGCTCCACGGGTAGGCTGGGTCGACTCTCTTGATCGCCAGCACAGGCAGTGGCTGTCGCGGACTAACCTGCAGTGATTCCACCCATTACGGAGGTCCCCCCCGTACTGCTACCATGGAGAATGCGGTCCTTCCCCACCTTGAGGATCGGCATGGAGGTCCACCCTGTTCCACCTTCAATACAAATAAGGGTCCTCCCCACGATGGTGATTCTCAGTATGGAAGTCTCTCCTGCACTCACTACACCGGATATGGAGTCATTCCTCCCACTAAAGACCGTTGGTATGGGGACATTTCACATACAGTCCCTCTCCAACTTGGGGACCCTCCCCGTTCCCTCATAGTAGCTAGAGATGGTCCTTCTTGCCCCAACAATTAGAGGAGTGATGGCCAACATCACTTCACCAGCACCTAGTATGAAGGTCCTATCCATGGCCAGCTTGACCAGCATGAGGACCTTCCTCGCACTGATTTCACCAGGGGAAACAAGCATGGAGGTCCTCCCCATGCTCTTACCGGTTCTAGTGGAGGCCTTACCTGCTTAATTTCTACCCATGGAGGTCCTCCCCATGCTCATACCGGTTCTAGTAGAGGCCTTACCCGCTCCAGCGCTGCCCACAAAGGTCCTCCCCTTGTCCACTTTGATATATGACCTAGTGCTCCTCGCACCACAGATTAATCAGGTGGAAACCCTCTTGGCCCCAGCACTAGTACAGCCGAAGGAACACCTCATGTAAGAAATTTGCCATGTCCAGAAGATCCATCCAGGGGCTGAAAGATGGGTCATCACTGCCATATGAATAATTCTGGGAAGGTCCAGATAGAGATCAAACCAGTCCACTTCTCAGAATCTGATGTAGAGTACAACTCAGCACGAGAACCATCCCATCGCTCCTCCAAGTCAAGGGTTGGGGCAGGAATGAGGCACATCATCCTAGTACTCCCAGAATGCGAGGTCCATTAGATTCCCATCTCCCTCCGAAAGTATATCCAGGAGGAAAAAAATTTGGCAACCCCATATGTTACGGTCGTGCAATCACCACCGCTTCCACTAGAAGCACTCTCTACCTCGAATAAAGATCACAGAGAGCTATTTTGGGGACCAATGGTAGGGGATCAGTAGTGCGGCCCATCGCCAGTAGCCCCAGCCCCAGCGCCAAGAACTGCAGAAATCAGCCCATCCTACCACGATGGGGTGGCTAAGTCGCTACACTCTTCAAAGGATATACCGAGATGCGGTGGTTTTTCAGCTCACTCGTCATACTCTCCACCAGCCATCCTACCGTCCCAGCGGTCTGCTTCGGTACCGCTACCGGTTCCTTAGTCGACTCTAGTTTACTAGTGGGGTAATGAAGGGACAAACCATGAATCCGAGCCATGGATATTATAGAATATTCTCGCAGCGAACCACTTCCGAGAGATGTTTTGGCCTGTGGAAGCGCCAAATTTCCGTGCACCGGAATCCCTCACCCCAGATGAAGTTGAGTGTTTCCGTCAAACCCTCTGGGCGACACACATTCTCCTTCATCATCAGCGAGTGGTTTATCCCAGGATCCAAGCGCATTTTGAAGACATTGGTGAGCAATGTCGTCTAGTTGATTTGGCAGCAATCCCTGGGGCCCAGCGCCCTGAGTCACCAGGTTTCCAAAGGGCCCTCCAATAGCAATGCATTCAGAGATTCAATGTACTCTTCATGATTATCAAGGAGGATTCCCTCCCACCAGTAGATTGGTGGCTGGGGGAAATATGTTGCCCTTCTCTTCAGTCCTATTTGATGACAACCCAAATCACTAAGTGACATTTAGTACATTCCCCTAGGTAGAGTCATGGTCAACATGGCAACCCTATTGAAAGAGGAAACGAGTTAGAGCTTCTGGATGGGGACCTCCCCCCTGAAGGTGGGCCATATCTACTGGACCCCTTGAGGAGGGTTACTCATCAACAGAGGAGCCTGCTGCGTCTCCCCATGCCCACCTAGGAATTAGTCCTTAGCCAAAATCACATAAAGGTAAATAGAATTTCGGAGCCGCCAAACCCTCCGACCCATCTGGATTAGTGGAGAAGACGGAGGAAGACCCCAAAAAAGTTCTGTTGCATCATGAACTTGCCAAACAGAATAATTTGGTCGATAACCCCCTGGATGAACGGGATGTAGAGCAACAGCCAGACAACAATAATCCTATGCCAGGGAAGTAGGGGCTGAAACAACTTCCCCTTGGCGAGCTTCCTCTAGGTGACCTTGATCATCCTACCCATGCGGATATGGTTGAATCTATAACCTACGGAAAGAAGGCATGGTATGTCTCACCAAACCCTCTGGAACGGTGAGATAATTCAGGGAACATAGCTCGGGTTCCCCTAGCTGCCCTGAGGGTCGTGCCACCAGCCGCTCTAGGAGCCGCTGGGCCTGCTTACCACGTTGAAGAACCCACCCACACACTTGTGGTTGGGGATCACCATCAAGATAGGGACCCCTGCCCAGATGATCCAATGGCGGCACTCATTGCCCATCTTGAGGCGTTGGAAATGTGATAGGTGGAACTACCACCTGATGGAAAGCCTTATCCGGCGTGGGTGGATGATATTCCAGTGCCCCCGGATTTCGGGAATCCCCCATTTTTCCCATTCAGCGATATAGGGGACCTTCCACAACACCTAGCCCACTTTACCTCAAGGTGTGGCCCTATGTTGGGAACTCCAGCTCGGGTTCCCCAGCTGCCCCGAGGGTCGTGCCACCAGCAGCTCCACGAGCCACTGGGCCTTCTTACCACGTTGAAGAACCGGCCAACACACTTGTTGTTCAGGATCACCATCAAGATAGGGACCCCCACCCAGATGATCCAATGGAGGCACTCATTCACCATCTTGAGGCATTAGAAATGTGATAGGTGGAACTCCCACCTTATGGAAAGCCATATCTGGCGTGGTTGGATGATATTCAAGTGCCCCCGGGTTTTGGGAATCCCCCATTTTCCCCATTAAATGAGACAGAGGACCTTCCACAACACATTTCCCACTTTAACTTAAGGTGTGTCCCTATGTTGGGAACTCCAGCGTAGCAGGAAGCCACAAAACTCTGGTGTTTTCTGCAGACATTGGAATGCCCTTCATTTGTCTGGTACATATAGCTCCCCATCGAGTTTAGCTCTACCATGAGGAAAACTAGTATCGCGGACCTCTTCAAGTGCAAGAAGAGGCCTGATGACCGTGTCACCAACTTTGTCACCCAGTGGAAAGGACTCACGTATTCCCTCGACATGCCGCTAACTCAAGAAAAATTACTGACGATGTGTGTGGGAAATTTTAATATGGAACTGTTTCCCTATCTGATCACCCAGAACTACCCTGGTGGATTTTGAGACTTCTCGGATAAGGCCCAATGCCTAGAGGAAGCCTTACATCAAGCTAAGAAGGCAAGTCTATTGCCTCCTACAATCCCCGCAAGAAGGGCCTCTAGGGACGATCCCACCATAGTGGCCCAAAAAGAGTCCCCTAGGCGATTAGAGTTGTTGCTGGTGGAGCCGCCTCCACAACCTCGCAGAGACCCGCCACTACAGGCGCAGCCCCCAGCCCAGCAAAGACCGCATCAAAATCGGTAGGTTCGGCCGCACAATACGCCTCCACCTCCCAAGAAAGATAACCGAGTTCCACTTCCTCAACAGAAACTTACAACCCCCCATCAGGGTCATGCTCCAAGGGACACTTTTTCGGACAGGAGAAACCAGACCTACTAATTCAATGAGACACAGGTCACCGATTACTTCTGCAGTGCCTTGGAATAGGGGATTGTGTGTTTTCATGAGTTTAAAGACCGGAAAAGGAAAACCTTACCGATCACCCTAATTACTTCCCTTATCATCGGATCCTAGGGAACACTCTCAACAAGTGCTATGTGTTCAAAGACTGGCTCCAAGACTAGGTCAACAACAACTTAGTCAGGCTGGGCCTAGCCCCGACACAGGTAGTATGCGTCTTTATGAAGCCAGACAACATCATCGATAGTGTGGGTGAGTGGAATGAGTTTTCCAGTCGTGGATCCCAAAAGTATGATGACTGGATGGATCAAAAAGTAGTCTCTCGTGCCTATAGTGTCATCCGGGAATGCCTGGATCGACCAGAGCCTTTAAAAGTTTCAGCCACCACTTCTGCATCGTTGTCTCAGCCGACCTCTTTCCTGAAGATCAAACATCGGCGATGCAAGGGAAAGAAAAGTCACCCACCGATGTCGTCATCATCTCATACTCTTGGAGACTTCATGCCCGTGGAGATGTTGATCCCTCCCAGAATCTGTCCAGTAGTGGACAACTCTTCAAGTGATGATCAAGGTTACACCTCAGTTAACACCGTAGAGTTGGTAAATCCCTACATGATTATTGGCGATGGGAAGCGCCAGGAGAATCCTCCTAATGTCCCCAGTCGTTGCCAGCATCGATGGAGACATGGCTATATGGGCCATCAGAGTGCATCGTTCAGCACTTCCATCCAGGCTGTGTATGCTACCGAAAGCAGGCAATAATCTCAGTTTAAAGCTTAGTATGTGCAACCTCGTCATCTGGTGTCATCAGGCCTGTATCCACTGTCATTTGTGCTACTGGACCAAGTAGGGCCACCTTGGCCTCACCGTGATCAGCCACGCTCCACCCCAGATTGATCCCAGTCGGCTAGCCCCAAGACGGTAGAGACTCCGCATTCTTTGAACAGTGGGAAGTAGGATGTTCCCAGTACCAGTCAGCCGCTAACCCAATTGGCAGGGCCCACCATATCTCCTGTTATAGAGCGACCTCCTGCAATCAGAATTTCATGCCTAGTGCAGAAGTATGATGTTCTTAAGCATATTTCCAGTATCCTAGCAAGGATATCCATCCTTGAGGCCCTTCCCATGTCGTCAGATAAGCGTGAGGCCCTCACTGAGGCTTTAAGAAGCCCCCTCTAGTTTGAGACAGAAGTAGAAGCCACATAGTTTTTTCACGCTGAAGCCGTCGAGAATGATGAATCCCAAAAAATTATCTCATTCTCTAGAGAAGATGAAATATCCCCCATACAAGGGAACATTCTCCCACTGTACATCACTGGCTAGTTCAATGGTGTGGAGGTTCTTCGATGTCTTATAGACACAGGCTCTAAAAATTAACCTAATCCCGACTCGACTGCTGTGAAAGCTAGGATTGTCTGAAGATGATATGAGTCCCTCTGACCTAATAATCAATGGTTATGATAGGACGGAACAGAAGCCGGTCGGTAATATCTGTTTGAAGACCAAATTTGGTGTCCTAGTTTCCAACAATTAATTTATGGTAGTCTCCTAGGACATCATCTACAATGCGTTGATGGGAAGTCCATGGCTACACCTGCATACAGCGGTTCCCTCATAATATCACCAGTGCATCAAGTAATCCTTTAATAGTCGAGTGGGTGTGCTTCAAGGTGACACATATTCCTTTTCTTCTTTTGAGGCCTGCTATCTAGATTCCCACTACTACAAGAGTAAGGACAAGTAGATTTAGACCAACAAGGTCGAGAATTCCACAGATGTGACCAACCCATGGGTCGATCTAGATGATTCATACATCTTTCCAATCCACCGATTAGAGTCTATAACCCCATACATGGGACAGTGATTCATTTTGTCTGGGACGAGGTGGGAACACATTCCCAAGTCTAAATTATGGCATAAAATCACCTTGTACTACTATACAAATCAGGCTCAGGTGATCCTAGAGCATTCTACCCCCATAAGGTGTCGGGATGTCCACCCCATGTCAACGAAAATATGAATTACATGCTTGTTGTTGGAACTGGGCATTTAGAGGAAGCCCCAAACCGGTGGGTTTTTAAAAAAAATTCCACCGATGTTCGACGTGAACTTGTCGATATCGGTGAAGAGAATCCCAGTCAAAGCTGAGGATCCCGCGTGAAGAATTTTAAGCACAAAATTAACGGTAAAAATACATAATTTAAATCTGAAGCTGCACACGATGTCTTCTCGTCAATGGCGATCTCTGCTCGAATAATCCTAAGCCTAATTCCTCTAGATCATACACACGCACTTCAAAGAATCCTTGAGAGCACCATTCGTCATAATCCGGGTGCTAGTGCTGAATTGCGACGATGTCGTCGATGCTCCAACGATCACTGCACCACTTCGCTTTTGATGCCAGAGAGAGTACTTGATCCATGCTCCTTGGATCCAGAGAATCTCTCTCTAGATCATGGGAGAGAGGATAGAAGAGTGAAACTCTATGAATATGGTTTGTTAGAATCCCCTCCTCTTATTTTTATAGTGCTCAATTAAAATGCCCAGTATCGCCTCACCAGCCCCAAATACATAACGCTCTGTCAACAACATTTATGACTACTAAACTGAGTCATAAATATTATTATCATTTACTTGTAATATATTAAAATATAATACGTGATAATAATTGAGTCATTAACTCGACTCGTCCCTCCCATAAATATTAATTAAACCTTGAATAATTTAATATTCATCAATTAATATTTTTCATGTATTTAATGAAAACACATAAATAAATTTAATAAATAAATTCAATACTCATTATTCTAAACTCGAATAATATGAATTTATTTATTTCATTGGTGATCGTTTAACTTTGGACAAATCCCGAACCCCTGTGGTGAGGACCACTATGTCCAAAACACATATTCAACTGAATAGGGCAGATTCTTGAATATGCTATTGTGTGTGCCCCTCTAGGCCCTTATCTTGATAGCAGTGAATAATATTCACAGACCAAGAGTGGGATCTAGCAACCCATCATGGCCCCAGAAGAGATAAAGATTTTCACAATAGCGACAACCAACCTATGAACACGCATTGTGTAATATAATCTTTTTGTCTGTAATATCTCATAAAGCAGGACGCACTCACATGTCATCTCCCTTTTCTTGCTTTATAGTTTGTTGATTTAAATGGATGGATTTACCCTTGACTGCCATGGAAATGGTATTATAAAGGTACTTCCATCCATATCAACATGTCCTGATATATATTACTTCTATAACCGGGAAGCGATAAATCCATTATTGACCATTCAACCAATGCCATGCCACTAACGATGCACCCAACACAAAATACCTCACCAAAAATTCATCGCCATGGTTTTCATCTTTCATCAAAGTACGTAATCAAGTGAAATACATTGGTAATGATCTCAAGTCAGGATACCATTACACATGATCGTAGATAGGAACATCCAATGACACCTGAAACATATAGAGTTCTTATTGAAGGGTCAGTTCTTATGATCTCACTACTTGAGATCACCAAGTGATAAATACATCAGAAGAAGTCTCAATGCTTATGAGCCCCCAACACCTGATTTTCAGACATCTGCTTTTTCCAATAAGTAAGATGTATCTAGACCATAGAACATATATTTAAGATTAATTTCGTAGTATATAGGGGTTTTCATTATAGCCTGGGAGCATCTATAACCTTTCGATATGACAATTAATCTTTGGACATTACCATTTCAATAATGGACACAGAAAATTATTACACTATAATGGTAAGATGACATCATGCATAGCTTACTATATACACAATACGGTAATCAAATGTAGTGAATAGTTGGGTATAGGGAACCCACTATTTTAACACTCCCACTTGCAATAGAGCCAACTTGTTAACCAAACCTATTAGCCACTCACATGATGAACATCATGTTCCTGTTGAGTAACGGCTTTGGCTACTGGGTCCACCACGGTTCCGCCTCATTCCTATTCTGCTATTGCAACCTTTTCTCCTTGAGTAAAACTACTCAAGAGATAGTATCAAGATTATATCTCACTTTTCCACTATTATAACTTGACATCTTGTCTAGTAATAATATCATAATTTACATTATGATAATACCTTTTTTTACCAGGTGCGATTCCAAGAACATGAACAAATCATTGAATTTACTGCTTCTTAGCTGCCTTAGAAGTTGAAATGTACTCAGTCTTCATAGGTATGGATAACACTGGATAATATGAGCTTTACTCGCACATCATCTTTTGACTAACTGCAATTCTAGATCACATTGATCTATAGAAGACTAGTTTGTATCCCTGAAAACTAGTTCCCTTTCTTATCCACTTACCAGGTACATATCTTTTGTACTTGCCGAAGTACAATTAGGTAGTTCTGACTACATACCTTACAGTGCTCCTGGATATAACTGATATTTTAATATTATAAAATATACCTTGGAAATATTGGTTATTGTATATATCTTGGCAAGTGTGATTGATCCATCGCTCTGACATATGGATTTCAACTCACCATGTTTATCTCTTCCCATGTCACTTACAAGTCAGCATAGAGAGATTATGCCATGTGACATAGGCAACAATTCATCTCTTGAATTGTTCCAACTTGTATTTTTCAATACAATGTCACTATACGTATTATTGACTAGGACCAAGCAACCTATAAATCTACCTCAGCAGATCCTGTTCTCTAGAACATAGGTTGCTACTTTTAGTCAATCAGAGGAGAATAAATTTTATTTTGGTCTTAACTAACTGTGATACCAATGTATATTTTCCATATGTTTTTGAACATATTTTTTGCTTGTAAAACGTTGGTGCTCCCACTAACCTATGGTAGACACATGGGAAAAAAATTTCCAATGTATTTTCTATGATCTTGTTTTTTACATTAATACTAAATCAGATTTCAGTAACTTGCGACCTTTATTAGGATTCTGTGATGTGACCTTCCCTTTCGGGTTGTGTCGTATAGAAACCATCCACGATTGGTGGTCATGATATCCAATGCTAAATAAATAGATCATAGATATTATCTATGATAAGTAAAATTCTAACAGATTTATGCATAACAACTTGGTCAAATTAGTCAATCCTTATTGGTACCAATATCATACCATCCATGTATCAACTCAGTTGAATACCCATTGTTGTATTCAAAATAATAGCCCCCTTTTCACTTTCATACAAGGAATCCATTAATTGAATTTTAGATGGTCTTATCAATTTTAGCTAATTTCCATATACATCTTAATTGTAGGAAATATTATTTACATTGAATAACAGATCACCGACCATGGTGAATATAAAAACCATCACCACGGTTTTATCCTTCCTACGTAGTATGTGTCTCCGGAACATACTTTGTTGCACATGTGCTTGTGGAACTTATTCCTATGAAAACTATTTTGCGCATCTTGAGCATTGACTAAACACAAGTCAATATAGATCCCACTATCTCTAGTAGAGATGTGCACCCTTATATAAATATTTAGTCCCTTACTTGTCTACAACTTTTCTTTCTTATGGATTTATGTAATATCCTAATCAATCATTTAAATAAGTACCTTAAATGCACAATGTGTTTATCTTGATGCAAGTTTTATTATATCCAAACAAACTATTTTCATCCAAACACATGTCTTTATGAAATAATGTATTTCTATCATACTACGACTCATATGATATCCATTTGTCATTATAGTTGGCATATGGTTGTGGGATATCACCCTTAATTTCAAATCACATCATAAAATATAGTGGAGGTTTCTGCTAGTTACAACATTGATATTACTTACATCAATGTTATGATGAATAAAATGTGCATTTAGGAATTACCCCACGCTACATTTTTTTGATCAATATTTATTTGTAAGACTTCATCATTAATCCTCCCCATTAACATCTATGTAATGATGTCGATAAGGTAATGTTCATTTAGGAATTTCTCCACGCTACATTATCTTGATTGATTAATGTTTGGTCAAGAGATTCTTCAGTATCCCAACCCGAAGAAACTCATATATCCTAACCTTGCAAAGAATTCACTTTATTATTCCTTAATTTCTTAAAGGAATTTTATGAAGCATATATACCTCTAGCTTATACTTGGGATAGTTCATGCAAACTTGTTGAACTATATCCAAAAGCTTGGTGGCATACCTTTATTTCTAAAGGCTCCTTTGTCCAAACAAAAGACGTTGATATTACCAAAAGTATTTAGCTGTGCTAAGCCTAAATATCATACTTGTTATATTCATGATCTCAATTTTTAGTATTACTTGAAAAAGAATTATCCTGTCACAACTGGTCATAAGTCATACATTTATATTCATCACTAATTGCCTATGATTCGCATATTACTAAACTAGTGATTGAGTTTACCAAAAACAACATTCATTCCAAAAACTAAAAGAATGTCTCCTTGCGTCCAAGGACACATGAGATTAATGTTTTTGGTTATACTCAATAATAGTTCAACATGAATCTTTCATTTGGAAATTAAGAAGTTGTGTACTTCTCACCACTGGCCTAGGTATCACCCTTTCATATCCAATTGGAGAATACACCTGACTTCTAGTAATGTGTATATAAAAACTTGTTTATCATATTAGAATACACATATGTTACCCGCATATTGTATTTAATACCCAAGTAATAAAAGGGAAACATTACATTGATGATTACTCCTGATGTAGAAGTGGAAACTTTATCCTTTAAATCAGGTTATTGCTTTAAAACTTCCATAGTATTATTTTATAATATGTAATGAAAATAACCTCTATTAATACCTCATTCATTAATGGACTATGTGAATGTTCCATTGGCATTACATTCCTTTTGGCCTTTTTGCACTGTCTTTCAATTTATTCACCATAAGAATTAAAATTTAATTTTCTTTTATTCTTATTCACTTGGAGAACCATACCAGGATTGGAAATGAATCATTTACTCAATACTTGTCTATTTTGTAACATAAAATGAGACTTGAGTAATGTGGTGAAAATAATATTTAAAGATCGTGATCAATCTTTCAATTTACACATGCTGGTGTAAACTTATACTTATGCATATCATTGCTTCGGTTTCTCCTTGCAAACATCTTGGAGATGAGACTTTATGTTATATCCTCTATGTCCCGGTGTAGCGACCGCAATTGACATCAGATGTTGATGAAAGAAAAATGATATAACTATCATATGATTTGTATGTTAGTCACCTAAAAGAAATTTTCACTCTTTCTTCATGAGGTAGTTTAACAGTTTTGGGGACACTAACACCTTGAGTTTCCTATATCAATGTACTATGTGAACGTGCCAGTACTATTCATGGACACTCGTGTCAGTGTGGACATTTACTTTTTCCATTATAATATCGCAGTTTTAATCTTGTGGTATAACTTGTAATTTTTCTACAAAAATTAATTTTAGCAGGTTAGTGCCTTTTATCTGAATTACCAGTTTATACATTTTTTGATTAATTAGTTAAATCATTCAATGTATCCCAATATTTTATCGGATTCTAGGAACCCTCTATGCTAGAATCGGAATACTCTGTCGCTGGAGTATTCTAGTGGAAAGGATCCCAGAACCACCCCTCATTGTCTACAAGCTATGGCTACACCCCTACTTGGAGGGTTCTAGGTAGTATTTTGGCTAGCCAATCACTTTAACTTGTGGTTCCTCGATCTGTTGAGTGATGTCCTAGCTTCTTAAAATAAGAACTTGATTTACTCAATACTTGCCTCTAAAATTACAAAAATCTAGATATGGGTATTTACTTGCGGCAACTATAGTTAAGTCAAACCATCATTCTTATAAGGATTCCCCATTTGTAAGAGGCACCCTCAGAAAACATGAATGACGGAAGGCAATTATGACTTAATATATATTTTGAGGGTTTTAATATTTTTAATGTGACGAATGAAATCGTTTTCTATTTTTATAAGCATGTATTATGTGATCTCACTCACAACTGACCGTGCATGAAATAGAAATTTCATCGCTTCACATGTTCATTTTTTCTTGCATGCTTGTTTATTATTATACTATGTAATCGCACAATAAATTACACTTGCAAAAAAATAATAAACCATGCAAAAATAAAATGAACACCTGATCATGATACAGTACTATTGGTTGATTCATCGAGTGAATAACAGACCAACTGAAACCCTAGGGGTAACTACCTTTTAGCTATATGGATTGAAACTTGAATAGTAATGTATTCTCATCCAATGAAACCAACCCCTATCTGGTATGTCTCCATCACTTGGCGTGAAGTGCGTCACACCTCTTCTCATCATTATACAATAGTACTCGTACGTAGGTGAGGGGGTCCCAAGGTATAAAATGTACAACTCTAAGAATGGGTGAACAGGACCTTATACATATAACGACTTTGAGACGACACGTAGATCACCTTTAAATTAATTAAACTAATTATTACAATATGATGCAATAAATAAATAAACAAACAACCAGACATACATTGGTCAAACACCAGCTCATGATCAATCATTTACGTATAAAACTCGTGTATATTAAATAAATGAAGAATTAAAAATTAAACTTGCAATAAAATTAAACTTGAGGAAATTTTAATTGAATTAAAATTTTCACTCTAGTTTTTAATCCAGTATTTACGTCGGTCGGTTCCAATTTATTAATTTAATTTTAAAACTAAAATCTAATTAATTTAATTAATCTCCCAATTAAATTAATTATGTCGTTGAACCTTTTATACCAAAAATTAATATTTAATTAATTTAATTATCAACTATAATTAAATTAATTATTTTAATTAACATTTGATTAATTAAAATAATCGGACCCCGCAAACCCCGAGTCGGCCTGTGCTGGTTGGGTCGGACCTGCGAAGACCCATTACGGGTTGTGTCGACCCTTTGTAGGGGCTTTCTAGACCAATAAAGATCACCCTCGCCTGTTCTTGGCTGGGCAGCCCCACCTAGTCACAATTCGGGTCAGTGCATGTTACCTGCCCGCTTGGAGGACCGGGCGACGGTCAGAGTGAGGCAGGTCCAGTATTGTTCAGCACCGCTGTTGGTCCAAGAGATCGTGGGATGGGGTTCTAGACTGTTGTGACGGTTGGAGGGAGGAGGCCGGACTGATAACGGAGGGGCTAGCCAGCTGTGTACCACTCCGTGGAAAGAGTAGAGGCAGCCCAGGGCTAGGCTAGGCCTACTAAGAGCGCCTAGCATGAGCCTACCAAAGAAACTTAGTGTAGGCTAGTTAGCTGGCATCCGACTGGAGGGAGGGAGCGGTGCGGCCACGCGGGGCACTACAGGGAGGCGGTGGGGTTCCTACCGCTGTCGTCTGGCCACCTAGTGCAGTGCTTCAGGAAGAGGGAGCGTGCCTCATAGGGGAGTGCAGTAGGGGGTCATCTTGGTGCACAACATCCTTTTTCCCACATTGAGGTCAGGTGGCTCCGGTCTAGGTGCACTACAGGTCGACGGGGAGAAGGCCTGGTGGATTGAGGGAGGGCTGGGTGTGGAGCGTAGCACGAGAGCCTGTGGGTTTTCCTGGAGGTATAGAGGGCAATTGAGGCGTGTGTCCGCTGGGACTGGTTTCATCGGTGCACAACTTCATTGAGTAGGCAGGGAGGAGGCGGTCCAGTCCGTAGCCGCCTCATGCTGAAAGGGGGGGGGGGAATCGGCCCCCAACCTTCCTTTTTTTTCATTCTTGCACGGCCTGCTGTGCAGGTCGTCGCCCCCACTTTTTATTTTAATTTTTTATTTGATTTTAGAATTGCTTTTTCAAGTCTTTCTTCTCCCCTTATTTATTTATTTATTTTAAATGGAGACCTGCAAATCAAGTCTCCCCTCTCTTTAATTTTATTTTTCTAATGTCTATATTTAAACTACACAATTTAAAACATTATAATAATAAAATGTTTTTATAATGTAATATCATAATAATAAAATAATTATTATAATCTAACAATTAATTTTATAACAAAATTATTATAACAATAATAATTATTAAGGTTCACCGGAAAACACTATTATGATAACCGGATGTCCACTCGGTGATAAAAAAACAACCAGTTTAATTCTGATTTCAAACTTTAGGTGACAACAAATTGGTAATCCGATATCAGATTCAAACATGGTCTACGGCGTTGGGACCGTTTTGACACCCTCTATATACCTTAATGCTAACTTTTAAATTGAATCAAAATCGACACGCATCTCTCTGATAACACATGTTGGAACCGGGCGTGCAGCGGAAGCCCCAAACATGTTGGTTTTTTTTAAAAAACCCACTGACGTTTGAAGTGAACTTGTCGACGTCGACAAAGATTAGCACTGTCAAAGCTGAGGATCTGGCATTAATAATTTTAAGCACAAAATAAACCCTAAAAATACGTAGTTTGAATCTGAATCCGCGCACGATGTCTGCTCATCATTGGCGATCACTGCTCGAAGAATCCAAAGTTGAATTCCTCTAGATCATCCACAATTGCTTCAAAGAATACGTGGGAGCGTCGTTCATCGTAATCTGAGTGCTAGCGCGGAATTGCGATGATGTCTTCAATGCTCCAAGGATCCCTGCACTACTTCGCTTGCGATGCCTGAGAGGGTAATTGATCCATGCTTCTTGGATCCAGAACATCTCTCTCTAGAGCCTGGGATAGAGGAGATGAGAGATAAAATCCATGAAGAGTGTTTGGAAAAATCCCCTCCTCTTATATTTATAGTTCTCAATTAAAATACTCGGTATCGCCTCGCCGGCCCCGAATACATAACGCACTGTCAATGACATTTATGACTACTAAATTGAGTAATAAATATTATTATCATTTACTTGTAATATATTCAAATATCTTACGTGATAATAATTGAGTCATTAACTCAACTCGTCATTCCCATAAATATTAATTGAACTCTGAATAATTTAATATTCATCAATTAATATTTTCATGTATTTAATTAAAACTCATAAATACATTTAATAAATAAATTCAATACTCATTATTATAAAATATAATAATATGAATTTATTTATTTCTTTGGTGATCATTTAACCTTGGAAAAATCCCAGACCCCTGTGGTGGGATCCACTATGTCCAACACTCATATTCAACTGAATAGGGAAGATTCTTGAATACGCTATTGTGTGTGACCCTCTAGGACCTTATCTCAAAAACATTGAATAATATTCACAGACCAAGAGTGGGATCTAGCAACCCATCATGGCCCCTGAAAAGATAAATATTGTCACAACAGTGACAACCAACCAATGAACACGTATTGTGTAATATAATCTCTTTTTCTGTAATATCTCATAAAGCAGGATGCACTCACGTGTCATCGCCATTTTCTTGCTCTATAGTTTTTTGATTTAACTGGATGGATTTACCCTTGACTGCCATGGACATCGTATTATAAATGTACTTCCATCCATATCAACATGTCCTGAGATATATTACTTCCATAACTGAGAAGCGATAAATCCTTTATTGACCATTCAACCAATGACATGCCACCAACAATGCACCCAACACAAACTACATCGCCACGACTTCATAGCCATGGTTTTCATCTTGCATCAAAGTACGTAATCAAGTGACATACATTGGTAATGATCTCAAGTCAAGATACCATTACACATGGTCGTAGATAGGAACATCCAATGAAACCTAAAACATGTAGAGTTTTTATTGACGGGTCAGTTCCAGGATCTCATACTAGAGATCACCAAGTCTGAACTTCATGAGAATAAGTCTCAATGCTTATGAGCCCCCAGGACCTGAGGGTCAGGCATCTACTGTGTCCAATCAGTAAGATGTATCTAGACCATAGAACATATATTTAATATTAATTTCATAGTATCTAGAGGTTCTCATTAAAGCCTAGGAAATTGTATAACCTTTCAGTATGATAATTAATATTTGGACATTACCATTTCAATAGTGGACGCAAAAAAGTCTTACACTATAATGGCAAGATGAAATCATGCATAGCTTACTGTATACATGGAATGGTAATCAAAAGCACTGAATAGTCGGTCCTAGGGCACCCACTATTTTAACACTTATTCTTCCAGGCTAGAATTAACCAGCTCAAGCCAACATGCCATTATTGATTCAATATCATCAATCATGGCCTCTTGGACCGAAGGCCCGATGGGATCAGATCAATATCCTTCATCTCTATGGTTGCGGAGCACAGGGGTCCTCTAATGTAGTCACCACTATCGCTCAGGATGGTACCAGTCTCCCATCGGGATTTTCAACCTCAAAATAAATTCCTCTCACTAAGGATCCCCCCTCTATAAGTGAAGAAGAAGATTTAAGGGATTCTTTCCTACCTTTTAAGAGGGAATCTCTGCCATAGTTGATGATTTGGTACAGGTGAACCTCGGTAGTGAGGCAGACCCAAGACCCACATTGATCAGTGTCACCATGTCCCTTGAGGAGAAGCAGCGGTACATAGACTTCATGAAACAAAATCGCGATATGTTTTCCTAGAGTTATGATGATATGCCAGGACTAGATCCTCAGGTAGTCGTCCACCACCTCAGTCTCCCAGCAAATAATTGTGGGTTCTAGCAGCCTCCTAGGAAGATGCACCCTTCTCACGGAGCCATGGTATAGGTGGAATTTGATAAGATCATCAGAGCCAATTTAATTAAAAAGGTTTGTCACACCAAATGGCTAGCCAACATTTTTTCAGTCAGGAAGAAGAATAGACAGATCAATCTCTACATCGACTTCTTGGATCTCAACCATCATTTTCCGAAGGATGACTTTCCCCTTCCTGTGAAGGAATTTTTGATCGATGCTACGGCTGGGTTCCAGGCCCTCTCTTTCATAGATAGATACTCCGGGTGCAACCAGATCTGAATGGCCCCTGAGGATGAGTAGTTCACAACCTTCAGGGCACCACAGGGCACTTTTTGTTACCAATCCATGCCCTTCGGTGTAAAGAATGTAGGTGCCACCTACCAGCGGGCTATGCATCACATATTTAAGCTGATCTTTAGAATTTTGGTGGAATGATATCTGGACGATCTAGTGGTTAAATCTTTCCAGTGTCAGGACCATCTCAGAGACCTTGAGAAATTGTTCATCTTCCTTCGTTCCCATCACCTGAAGATGAACCCATTGATGTGTGCCTTCGTAGTCACCTATGGAAAGTTTATCGGTTTCATTGTTAGACACAGGGGCATTGAGATCAACCCAGAGAATATCAATTCCATTAGCCAAATGTCTCCTCCGAGAAACATTTGGGAGATTCGAGGCATCCAGGGCCACTTAACCTATATACTCCAATTCAACCCGAACCTGGATGGCATGTGTAAGCCCTTTTCTTGGCTCATGAAAAAAGGCACCATTTAAAAATGGGACGATGACTGTCAGATTGCTTTTGAGGAAATCAAGATGTATCTGCTCCAACCTCCGGTCATGATGCCACACATCTCTATAAAACCACTAGTAATATATGTCACCACCCTGGAATGATCTCTCTATTCCCTTATCGCCCAGAAAAACAAGGAGGGGATGGATAACATCCTTTACTACCTCAACCGTATGATCCTCGATAAGTAGACCAAATACTCCCCCATCCAAAAGAGTTGCCTTGTGCTGGTATTTTCCATACAGAAATTGCGACATTACATACAGCACCTCGAGGTACAGCTGGTGTCCCAGATAGATCCACTGAAGTACATTCTGAGCTGCCTCATGTTGATAAAATGTCTAGCTCAGTGGGCAGTATCTCTTCAGCAATTAGACATCAGGTTTGTCCCTCATAAATCTATTAAGGGGAAAGCATTGGCAGACTACATTGCTACCCATCCAGCTCCTGCTGACCAGTTCTTGGATCTCTATTTCCCTGATGAGGAGAACCTCTCAGTAGACCAAGCCATTCCATGATGGCATATGCACTTCAATGTTGCTTCCCAGATCCCCACTAGTAGGAGCCTCAATGATCCCAGGCTCAATAGGGTAGGCTTGGGTATCATATTTATTACCCCAGTAGAAGCCATTCTTCCATTCTCATTTCTATTGTCAGAAGGTTGTGCCAAAAATGTGGTAGAGTATTAGGCTCTCATCACTGGCCTCGAGCTAGCCCTCGATATTGATGTGCCCCATTTACATTTGAAAGGCTATTATAAACTATTCATCAAGAAGATCAAAGGTGACTACATCGTCAGAAATCTAGAGCTTGTACAATTTTTGGAGCACACTCTCCACCTAATGGCCCAGTTCCCATCTCAGCTAGAAGTTACTCATCTCCCACGATATCAAAACAGTCGAGAGGATGCCCTGGATGGCCTGGCCACATCACTTGAAGAGCCCGAGTAGGATGATCTAATTATCCACGAGGAACATCATAGAGTCATTGCTCTATTCACCCTCAATGACGACGATGGCCCGCAGGTAAGCCACCTTACCGCCAGAGCCTCGAAGTTACGACCCCTGGGTCCCCTGGATGTGCTGATTGAAGTGACTCCTGACAGGAGATCCCCCTTCATTGAGTATCCCTAGAATGGTAATCTTCGAGTAGATCAGGCTGCGTGTGAGTGAATCTGATGCCGCACATTGCAGTTTACCCTCCATGACAGTCCTAGTAGTGATAAGATCCTCTACAATCGTGGTTTTGACGGTGTTCTCCTCCATTTCATCCAAGGATTCGAGATTTTTCAGGTCATGCAAGAGGTTCATGCTGGTTCCTGCGGTGCCCACAAGACTGGGCTGAAGCTATCTCACTAGATCTAGAGACTGGGTGAATTTTGGCCCTCTATTATCCATGATTGGATTGAGTTCACCAAGAGATTCCATGTGTGCCAAATTCATGCTGACTTTTGGCATCAGCCTCCGGAGCCTCTCAAATCCACCAGGTACTCTTGGCCATTTGTGGTATGAGGACTCGATATCAAGGGATCATATCCACCTGCGACAGCTCTCTAGTGCAGGTTCATTTTGACGGCTACAGATTTGTTCTCTAAGTGGGTAGAGGCAGTTCCACACAAGGTGGTCAAGGCCCATTCCATCGTTGACTTTGTGAGTTCCAACATCATCTACCAATTTTTAGTCCCTCACGTCATCCTCACCGATAGCAGCACAAACTTCCAAGCAGCTGAGCTGAAGAATTTTTACGCTAAGTACAATATCCGTTCTAACCATACCTCCCACTATCATGCCCATGAAAATGGACAAATCGAAGCGTTCAAAAAAACCACCTCTAACATTCAGAAAAAAATGATTGGTCAGAATAAGAAGATTTGGCCGGACAAGCTCCCCAACACCCTCTAGGCTTATCAGAAAAAAACTCATAATTCCCCCCCAAGAAACCCCATATTCCTTGGTGTACGAAATTGTGGTTTTCCTACCCCTCGAGATTCAGTTTCCTTCATTACTCACAACGGTCTATGACTAGTAGGCACCATATAAAGTAGCTGAAATCCGTCTTACTGAATTGGAAGAACTTGATGAGAATAGGCTTCATGCCCTACACAATCTAAAAAGGCATCAAAATAAGATAGCTAGATCCTTCAACAAGAAGGGTCACCTATTCTCTTTCCTGCAAGGTGATTTGGTGCCAACCCCCGGGACACCAATGATACATAGTAGGAAACCACCCAAGTTAGTGCCCAAATGGGAAGGACATTTTGTTGTTCACAATGTTTACCCCAATGGTGTATACTCACTAGTGACCATGGATGGTGATCGTATAAATCTTCCCACCAATGCCAAATTTCCCAAGTAATACTTTTCCTGATAAAGTCGGTCCTGCATGATCCCAAACTATTGGGTCCGACATTACCCTAAACTGTTAGTTCTGACATGACCCTAAACTGTCGGGTCGGGCATGACCCTAAACTGTCAGGTCTGGCATGACCCTAAACCATTTTTTCTAACAAGACCCTAAACTGCCCGGTCCTACATGACTTTAAACTGTAAAACATCTCATATGACAATAAACTGTATGTCATCTTGCAAGACGTTAAACTGCACCCTTAGAACTATGTACAGCTTGATTCCCATCCGCATGGGATACGTAGGAACATTCAAACCTTTTCTCTTGAGTCCATCCCCCAAACTATTTTATTTGAATATCCCCCCCTGGGGGTAGACCTCTTGGAGGATCCTTACACGGTGTAGTAAAGGCTTATTTGGCCCCGCTCATATCAGGATTATGATGATCGCACCCTCTACTCCATCCTTGTTCTTCTTGTCTCCCATATCCTCACCGCATGACGTTAAACTTAATGGCCTTTAAGAACTATGTGTGGTTTTATTCCTATCCTCATGGGATACATAAGAATGCTCGGACATTTCGTATGTTGGCCCAGCCCAAATGTCAGAATTCCACCTCTGGTCAGGACACATGGTATGGTATAGGCTTTTTCCCCAATTCACGTCGTGCTCATCTTGATCACATTATACGTCCCACTCCCCAAAGATGTCCATCACTTTCACCACCCTACTTAATGTTAAAATTCATGGGCACAGTTATGCTTCACCCACTTAATTTTATTGGGACTCCATCACCTTTCACATTCAAAAGGACCCTCCGACTGTCATGGATGCTCGGCCTAAGGGCTCTCCTACCACTTAGGGCCAACTCCCTCAAGGATGTTGAGAAAAAAATTGATACATGTCCTACGTTGTGAATATGGTTAGCGGTCGATGCTCATTTGTGTTCCCATTTCAGTTCACACTATAAGGACGATGTGTTTCGAACATGGTCAGTGGCTATCCTTTTTCATTGTCACCACCCCCAAAGATCCCAAACATTGAGTGTGATGGTTCATCCTTCCTGTTATATCTTCAAGTTTTGATTCCCTTCGTGCGATTTCATCTATCAGACCATTATATGATAGGGAAATCCAAATCCAACTCCTTGTTTCCCACACCGAGAACTGCTTAAGTGGGATTAGGAGCTGTGATGAGGCGGTAACCGCACAAGAGGTCATATGGCTATAGTTGGCTGAGACGCCCAATCTCAGGTCTTTCGACCCCTTCAGTCCCCTGGTCCAAGTTCTCATTTAGGATTGTGTGGTGCGGTACGGACTCATGTACTCATTCACATCGGCCTATTTTGCCACGCCACACATATCACATTGAGATATCCCTTCATTAATTTATCATTTGTTCTGTGAGAATAGGCCCTTCCATGCTCGACATGACCCATAATTTGGTTTTCCATCACCCTTTATATCCAGAAGGGCCCCCAAATGGCATGGATTCTTGGCCCAAGGGCACTCCAACCATTACGAACTAACACCCTCGAGGATTGTGAGGGACAAGTTGATACAAGTCTCGTGTTGCAAATACGGTCAATGGTTGATGCTCAATTGTTTTCCCCGACCTCTAGTCATGAAAGTATGGATGTTGTGTTGCGAATATGGTTACACGTTGTCCTCTTCCATCACTTTTTCTTTTAAATGATGCATCTATGGTCCGAGTTCTATGACCCTAAACTAAGATCACCTCTGTCCTCACTCCAAGACGTTAAACTGCAAACTGGCTGGGACTTCGCGTCTGAGGCCCAGCCTCAGGCCCCTTGGACATTTTGAGCCCCTGGACCAAGTTATCAATTAGTTCTATATGGAGTGGTGTGGGATTATGTCCTCGTTTACATAGGGTTACTCGCTGTGTTGTACACATCCCCGGACAGGACACCTTAACTCTACCTTCGTCCTTACTGTAAGACTTTAAACTGCAATCAGGACGAGACTTTCCATCTGAGGCCCAGCCTTAGGCCCCTTGGCCTTCTTGGGCCCCTGGCCCAAGTTCTCACTATGGGTTGTATGCTGCGGTGTGGGATTATGTCCTCATTCATGTCGGGTTACTCACCATGCCGTACACACCCATCATTGGGGTATCCTACCCCTATCCGCATCTCTTATATAACTACGTGTCTCTTGATTCCCATCCTTATGGGATACATAGGACTTCCCGAACGGCTAGTCCTTGGGTATAGCCTCATCTTGGCCCCTTTTCCTGCATTTCCCTAGGGAAAGGGGTATATGGCGTGGTATGGTTTTACGCCCTCATTCACGTCGGGTTTGTAACAACCACAACATGTGCATCTTTCTCCTAATAGTTCTTTATCCCCTTGTTATATACTCATCCTTTCAAATTTTTCCACTTTCAAGATGAGCCCCTCCACCCTCTACGGCGATTCTCTAATTGTCCCATGAGTACTCTGGTCTAGAACCTGGAGTGTCCTATTCAACCTGGACATGTTTTCACCCATTTTTCAGGCTTCGTGTTCCCCTTCTTTTGGGGTTCCATTATCATTCACATATGAAGGGACCCCCAAATGGAATGGATTCCAGGAACAAGGTCTCTCCTACCATTACAGTCCAACATCCTCGAGGGTTTTAGACAACAATTTGATACAAGTCCCATGCTGCAAATATGGTCAGCGGTCAATGCTCATTTTTTTGACCCCTTTTAGGCTAACGTGATATGAATGTTGTGTTTCAAACATTGTCAACTGTTATCCTCCACCATCACACCATCCTCTTTAAGCCCAAAATATTGGTCACATGATTCACATAATTTTCCACCTCATCATGTCTCTGTGGAATTTTGACACTCTTGGCACTATCCCTCAGTGCACATTTGCACGTTAGGAGGAAGAAAGACATGGTAAATGCATCATTTGGGGTTCTTCACTGACTTCACTTTGGTGTTTGTTCTAGGTATTGTAAAATAATACGTACAAATAGATTCTTGTTCCCATGTGATACACTGGAACTCCTAGACATATTGTATTTTTTTCCAGCTCAAGTTCCACTAATTTATCTCTTCTGTTCTTCCTTCAGAGCTTTAACTTTTATGGGGCTGCATGGTTTGGTATGGTATTATGGCCTCATTCATGATGGGTTTCCATTAGTCACACCATGTACGCCCCTTTATAGGAGTTAACCCCCTTACTTCCTATCTCACATGACATTAAACTGTATGTTGTCTCGCACGACATTAAAAGGAACCTTCAAGAACTATGTATAACATGATTCCCATTACCATGGGATACGTAGGAACACCCGGACATCTCGTCTTCGGGTCTAGATCAATTTAGTGATAGACTCTCCTATCCTTTATCCTATAGCCTATTCTGGCCCCTCAGCCTGAGGTTACACTCACGGAATCGCGCGCGGTGTGATGTGGACCTCGTCCCCGTTCACGTCGGGTATGCTTTACCGAACCGTGCACATTCTCCCCTTGAACCTCATCTCTCTTATATACATCTAGGCCATATGAAGTTAAACTATGCCACCTGGTCCCATCACATGACCCAAAACTGTGCCATTACCGTCCTGGCCGCACGATGACAAACGACACTGCACCGTGATATCCTCACTCGAGGGGGATCATGTTTGTTAACGGTCGCATGTCATACCATTTGTCAATGCATACATAATGCTTTATTGTTGTGGAGATGCTTGTACTTTCTATCCAAAGCCTATCGCTCAATAAACCATTCATCCCAAAGGACAAACCAGATATATCAAATACCGCTTCTTTTGGTGTAAGGGCCAGACCCGCACAACCTTATTATCCTTAGCACCGGTATCCTACCGCGCCATCCTTAAACTATAGGTGGATTCATCCTTATCCTTATGGGGTGTGTAGGATTATACGTGCAACTTGTCTCGGGCTCAGCCTAACTTTTGTTTTCTATCCTTCCACTTGAAACCTCCCCCAAGATGCGCACGGTGATCCGGAATAGGTCCTCATTCATGTCAGGTCTTGTAATTACATCACCATGTGTCTCTCATTTCCTACCATTCGTGGTCCAAGATCTATGACCATAAACTCAGACCACTACACGTCCTTTCCGCAAGACGTTAAATTTCACAACATCTACCAGAACTATGTTTGGATTGATTCCCATCCTCATGGATACATAGGAATTCCCAGGCATTTTTTCCTCCAGGTCCAGCCATAGGAATCTACAAATCTAGTCCCTTCTTTTTCAGTCTCTTGGCTCGAACACATTTGAGAACATGTGGGGTGGAGAGTACCTCTTAGGTTCTTGTTCACATCAGTTTTTTCAATAGCTTCACCATGTTATTCCCATATCTTTTCACAGTTTGGTCCGAGTTCTATGACCCAAAACTAAGATCTCCCTATGGGAACTTCACGTCACATTTGGCTATTTCGCCACCCTGCACACAGTCCATTAAATCAAACCCACTTAATGTCCTAACCTAGGATCTGAAGGTGATAGCGTGTGACCCTAGGACACTTTTCCTTGGGAAGGGACTCGACTCCCTCTATCTGATACATCTTATAGTCATATTTAGATGTGTTACAACAAAGAGCCTGATGTATGGAATTTTCAAGGGGACATTCCCCTCATTCCATGTCCAAGCTTCATGATCCCTTAACTTGGATCGTAATACTCTTCCATGTCTGAAGGGACCCCCTTTACGGCCTGGTCTCATGCCACACTGGCTTACCTACCATCTTCGGCCAATGTCCCGGAAGATCTCAGATAGCTTTTGCAACCGGTCCTATGTTTCGAACATGGTCAACAGTCGACCCTCGTTTGTTTGTTCTAATTTTAGGCTAACGCGATTTGTATACTGTGTTTCAAACATGGTCAACAACTATTCCCTATCGTCACTCCACTATCATTGTGGTTCAGATCTTGAGCATCACGATTCATATATTTTCACTTTCTTATGTTCAAGTGGAATTCCAACATACTCGCCTTTACTCTTCAACGCATCTTTGTGTGTTATATAGGTGGGTCATCATCAGTGGGATGTCATTCACCTAGTGTCCCAACGTACCTAACATGTCTGTTCTAGGAAAGTCCCATCACTACTTCTTGTTTCCCACATCGGGCACGACTCACATGGGCTTAGTAGTTCTGGTAGGACGTGTACTGGCGCAGCCATGCCACACGTGCCTTTCATCATCCCACATGACTTTAAAATGCGCTCTCAGAACTATGTATTTATTGATTCCTATCATCATGGGGTACATAGGAATGCCTTACTACTTTAAATTGGGCCCATCCTAATATTCACTTTTGGTCCCTTGACCTAAAGAGCTTCCTTCTGGGATACGTGGTGTGATCCGGACTCCAAGTCCTCATTCACATCGGGTTTATAGCTACCGCACCACATAATCCCTTCTTGTGATCTTCCCTTTCACTCCACATCCTATCGTATGATGTTAAACTGCACGAGTCTATATGTCCTCAATGTATGAAACTAATGTGTGGTTCTACCTTGAACAAGTTCCGGATGCCCTTTGTTAATCATGGGATGCGTCAGTTTGCTCTGATGAGAGGATTCTCCGTACCAGTGTTGGTCTCTTACCACAATGTGCCCCAATAACCACATTTGTCTTGATTATCATCTTTACGGGATACGTAGCGATGCCCAGGAATTTCTCCTTAGGCCCAGCCCCAGGGTCATTAACCCTATTGGCCCCTTGGCCCTGATCACGGTCCAGTCCCTATGACCTTAAACTAGGATCCTACAATCCATGTACCATGACTTTAAACTGTTAAGCTTGGTCTAGGATGTATGACCATTAAAATATGTGAACCTTCCTCATTGTATGACGTAAAACTACATGTCATTCTAGGTCCATACCAGAGAGGCCCTATTCAGATGTAGGCATGATCCCTAATCAGACTGATACGCCCACCTAATTTGATTCCACCATGGTGGTATAATTTCAAGAGTGTTGGACTCCAGTCGAACAACCCATCACTCCAATATCTAGGCTTTGTTCACCCTTTATTCGGATCCTTGTCCTCTTTCACATCTAGAGGAACCCTCTAACAATATGGATTCACAGCCTATGGATCACCTACTATCCTGGACCAACGTTCTAGAAGACTAATGGGATGCATTTTGAGTAAGACCCCGTGTTTCAAACATGTTCAACGGTCGGCCCTCATTTGTTATCTCTATTTTATGCTAATTCAATAAGGATACTGTGTCTCAAACACAGTCATAATTTATCCTTCATTGTCATGCCACCCCCACAGTGTTCCGAATCTTGGGTATCTTGATTCACACCTTCTATTCCCCTCTATTATGATTGATTCTAAAGCCCCTGGTGTTGCCCTTCTCATGCACCAAAGCACAGTGGGAGAAGAAGGTCGGATATCCAGAGATCCATGTTCTCCAGCTGTGACCCCTCTCCCTTTTAGGATTCTCCCAAATTGTGATCGATGTCCCATTTTGATCCCCTCACACCTTCCGTTGTTTAGAACTCTCGTACAGGAGCTCATATTAACTCTCGTTTCCCACACTGATCATGGCTCACGGGGGATTGGAGATTTATTCTACTATCTCCTAAATTTGTTCAAGGTATAATGTAACCTAAGGCATGTGTTTTCCTTAGACGTTTCCTCAGAACGCGGTCTGCCTCACCCTCCTCATCCTCATTGGACCCCATTCTTATGGGAGGAATTTGTTGACACCAGAAAATGCATCCCCAATTTTTTTTCAAATGCTCTCATAAATGATCCAAGAGCATAGCCAGTTTCATAATATTCGATTTGATAGTTCATAGGGCCCAAACGGAGTTATGGATTAGGAGTTACGGACATTTGAAGTTGGGCTAGAAAACTGGTTCGCAAAGCCCATTTGCAGAGCTCTCTCCACGATCGCAGAGCAAGGGAACTTGGCCAGAGCCCCTTGGGCCTCACACCGACACAAATCTCCTCCATCGCGAAGCCGCTGCGAAGAAAGAATGAGGGATGCACTGCGAACCCTTTGAAATTCGCGAACCCACCGCGAAGCAAGGAGGCAGGATGCTCTGCGAACCCCTTTGACATTCGTGAACCTGGAATGAAGCAAGGACGTAGGAATGCTCTGCGAACCCCTTTTATGTTCGCGATCCACCACAGAGAAAGAAGGTGGGATCCTCCGAAAACCCCTTTGACATTTGTGAACCCTCCATAGAGAAAACTCTATCTTCGTGATGAGGGAGCTCTGCTTCACGACACCTCTTTCCTATAAATACAAGGATCCCCTCGATCCCAAAGGATGGATCATCCGACCTTTCACCTTCTGAGCTCTCAAATCATGAAACACTTCCTACTCTGTGAACCATGAGCTCCTCAAGGTACTTTTTCTTTTTGAAGTTCATCCCCCTTTTCTTTAATTGAACCCCACTTCCAGGAGGGATGCCTTTCGCGAATCCCACAGACCTTCGCGATGGAAGGAGATCCCCACAGGGACTCGGGTCATCACGAAGTGTTTATGATTCACGAAACAACCTCCACACACACGTGACCCATATGTTAAGGCATGGTCACTGTGCTTTGAGGAGAACATTGCTTCATAACACCTTACCTCATGAGGCACCCTTCCTTCGTGAGGCATTGCATCACGAATGCCTTTCCACTTCTCGAATCTCCTCCCATATGCACTGATTCCCTATGCCTAGCCCCGAAAACTTCACTTCGCGAAGAACATCCCTTCACGAAGCCCCTCCACTTCATGGAGAACCAATGATTCACAAGGCTTACTATGAAACCTTTTTCTCTGCAAATCCTTTTTCTGTTAGGCCCATCAGGTTTGCATGAAGTAACTTCAATGTCCCTTAGATGATACTGCCTGTTTCATTGCTTCACCTCAAGCTTCTTCACATAGGCATGCTAACGACTATTACTTCATTGCATAGCCATGCTAAGGTGGACCCCCCAATGGATCTCTCCATAAAACCCCCTCACCATGGCATTGCTGATGCATTCCTTCCCCCATGGGCAAGCAGGTATCAGTTATATAAGTCCTAGGGGTGTGGATCACACCCACCTCGTCCGAGCTATAGGGCGTTAAACTACTAAACTCCATCGTCCTCAACACATGATGTTAAACTGTTACCTCACCACATTCTTTTCACATGGGGCCCCCCATCTCAGACATTATCTACACCTACCAGTCTCCATGGGAGTGAGAAAATTCCTCACATATAATGAAATCCTCTTTATCGGAGCGGTGCCCATCCGCGGGGAAAGCACAACCACCCTGGTGTAATCCCCAAGCCTTTCCTATAGGAGGTAGAAACCATGCTCCTCCTCTCTTCCTGGGTGCCAAATCCCTCTCCCGTTGGGCTTTTTCATCACCTGGGCCTCCACCCTAGAGTATGTCCCAGTCTCCATCTCTTTGGGTTGCTAACCATGTGTAAGCCCCTATTTCCTCTACGGTTCGTAGACCACGCGTAAGCCCCTATTTCCTTTTGGGCCACTAAATACGTGTATTCCCAACTCCACTTTCAATGAACGCACCTTTCACAACGTGATCGTCATGTATTTTTTGTCTCTTGTTTCTCACACCTACCCTGACTCACGTGGGCTTAGAGCTAGCATCGACCATGAAATCCTTCCGGGCAGCCTAGTGTGTAATCCCCAACCCCTCATGAACTACGTGTTATTTGATCCTTGCCAAGTCAAGGTATGTAGGAAGTCTCCCTAAGGTTCAAGCCAAACAATCATTGGTTCTGAACCCATTCACGGCGGTTCCCACACCATCCATGAACTACACGGTCTTTGATCCTTTCCAAGGTAGGGTACGTAGGAAGAATCCCTAAGGTTCAAGCCCAACAACCATTGGTTCCGACCCCCTTCACATAGGTTCCCACACCATCCATGAACTACGTGGTCTTTGATCCTTGCCAAGGATAGGTACGTAGGAAGCCGCCATAAGGTTAAAGACCACCATCCATTGGTCCTGACCATCCTCACATCGGTTCACCAAACACCCTTTCTGAACTACGTGGTATTTGATCATTTCCAAGGCAAGGTATGTAGGACACCTCCCTGAGGTTCAATCCCAACAACCATTGGACCTCAGGTCCTCCTTCACATCGGTTCACCAACCCCCATCCCATAATAAATACATGGGTTTGATCCTTGTCTCCTAGATAAGGTACGTAGAAATCCTCCCTGAGGTTTGACCCCATCCAGTGGTAAGTCGTTGCAACCCCATCCAGCGATAAGCCATTGCGACCCCATCCAGTGGTAAAATGTTGTTATCCCATGCAGCGATAAGCCATTGTGATCCACCATCTAGCAGTAAGCCATTGAAATCCCCAATCGAAAGTAAGACATCGTCATACCAAACTACGTGGACTTTGATTTCCTACCACGAGGATATATAGGAAGTCTCTTAGAGACTCAATCCCAACATAACCGTCATCCTCGGGTCGACTCCATCTCATTCTCCACTGACTTCATTAAACCCTCCATCATCCATCTTGATTCTTACCTGAGCTGCCACATCCCATTGGGATCATGCCACATCATTCCTCATACCCCTTAACAAAAACTAGGTGGTTAACCACACACTGGCCCCAACATTAGTGTTCCCTCTAAGGGTTTCACTCATATGATCTACTCTAGTCAGTGTTCTGATCAGTCTGATCCATTTCCCTAGATGATAAACTTGCGGTAGGCCCCATGTTAAACAATGGAATCTTAGGACAACCTTAGATACATCCTTATGGCATAATATTCCCCACATTCAATGTGGGATACCTCAGGCTTCCACGCCCTTGAGAATCCCTATAATAAGGGGAAGAAACCCAGATGTGCCAGTGTCCCAGCATCCAGACATGCCAGTAATGTCCAACATGACTACTCCCCTGACAGAAGGTTGCTTCCCTAACCGGACCATTCGGAATGTCCTGACAGAAGCAGTTTAATTAACTAGTGTCCTTGAAGATATTTCACTAGGAAGAGTTCTATGAACAATGTTCTGAATCAATAAGGCTGACCCGGACTAGGTGATGAGTTCAGAGGAGGAATCCCTGGAAGGAAGAAATGACATCCCATCATCCTATTTCGATTAAGGAGAAAATTTCCCTGAACAAGGAACGAATTTCACCCACCTTTGGAAAGTAGGAATGTGGGGAAACAATAGCATCGCCTCCCTCCAACAAGAAAGACGTGCATACCCCAGTGAAAGAATCATAAGTAGTGTTTACATAAAAGAAACTATAGGAATGTGAGAAATTACATAAATAGATAACAAGAAGACATGTAGGCCACCAATTTCATTTAATAATACCAAATTAAAAAGAAAACCAATCACATACCTGGGTTTTATCTATGTTCATGATCACCTAAGCACATATAACAAATATACAATTACATTTCGTTTAGAATTCACTTAAATTAATTATTTAATTATATAATACAATGTTTTATTAGCTTTCAATGAGTGGGGGTGAATCAATGGTACAATTTTTTATGAATTATTTTACTTTTGAATTCATCCAATTGAACATGTTATGGTTCTTTATCCAGTGTATGATATCTCTCAATCTCACCTCATGTGCAGTAGTAATAATAGAGAGAGCATGAAATAATATTTAACTGGTTCTATACAGAGACCTAATCCTCAGCATGTAAATTATACCCCCCTCCTTAACATGGACTCTCCATTATAATCTTGTTATAAATTAAAATGGATTTGGTAGAAACTAGTTATACCCCCAATAATCGATCCTATAGTTGATTCTAGTTACAACCCGCATCAATTCAACTCTTCTTCCACAGTTGGTTATATACCCAATGATTTTCTATTTCTCTTAGATCCAACTAAGTGAAATATGCTTCCATATCTAAATGGAATACTTCCTCTACTCCCAGATCTAACAAAGAGTAAGTTACCTTTCTTCATGGCTAATCCACTTCATGATTATATGTTTATCATCCTCTATGAGATCATTGAATCACACTTTGTCATGTACCTATTCAAGTAAATTTTCTACTTTTTGGACATTATCCAATATCTATGATCACTTGTATCTGATTAGTTGCCTCAATAAAACTATAATTGGGAAATTCTTCTCTATGATTTAATCCCTAACCTCAATTATATGTGGGTATGTGGTGCACAAAATTTTTCTAATATTATTTTATGCATGGTTAGAACTTTCACAATCTAATTTCACTTTCTTCTTGATTTTTCAATCCTCATAATGTGTGATTCAATACATGGTATTCTCATTCAAAACCCTATAACGCATAAGGAATATTGTTCTTAATATTTTATGTTCCTTTTGATTTTATTATAAATTCTTCATGCTTTCACATGTGCATGTGTTCATTCACTTTGTTGTTTTACTTTCTTCTTTCGTTTATTTGTGCGCAGACATTATCTATAAAGGTTCACTACCTCATGGTTCATCAAGTGATTAGGAAACCATGCATGCATGAGTATAATTGTATGCATGAATGCACTATTCATTTTCAACATTAAATAAGTGAGTACATGGAATCTTAGTCTCTATGTGTAAGGGTGTCGCAATCACCCTACTAACATGGCGTATCAGTATCACACAAACCAGGGGTTTTCTCCTTTGAGAAAAAAGTTTTGGGGACTCTCTCTCATGATGTGAAAAATAGTTTTTGAAAACCCAAAGGACTTTTTTTAACATGTACTTTATGAAAAATTTGAGTTTTTAGACACAATTATAAAGACTCACTAAATATCTACTCCTCCTTCATGCAAGCAATTTCTTTAAAGAACGCTTCCCTTCAGAAAACAGAAGTCCACATTGGATCTATTTTTTGATATCTCTCTCAATGATGAAATACTGAAAATATCATTGGGTTCATGCTTTGGTATTTATATTAAAAGCACCACTTCCTTTCACCGACTCTCTTCTGATTTTTATACCACATCAATTAACCTTGATACAAGTCGTATCGTGTCTTTTATAAGCACCATAAAACCGTGTTCCTTCTCAAATAACATACACTAAAATCAATGGAATTATTTATAACATGATTTTTTGATACATTACCAAAATTCATAGTAGTTCTCCACCATATTTAGAATAATTATCTCACCCATTATTATCGGCTACTCGAACTACCTCCCACAACTCTATTTTCCTTTAGTAGTAATGTGTCCATCAAAATTAGCATGCATTCAAGATAAAGATTCATTCATGAGATTGAGATGACTCATTACCTATATTTTATAATATGGTATCGATCACCTATGATGGTCGAACATCAGGTGTTTCATGTGGAGTTGAACCAGTGTCATGAGGAAATCCATAAGTGTGGTGGAGGTTGAAGATGTCACCTGCCATGATTGAATGGTCTATAGTGATCTAATTGAGTAGAAGAGTTTCCTTATATGTGTTTTTTTATATAGATAAATATTGTTTCATGAAGAATCATCCCACATCATTATTATCCTTTTTTATGGTTTGTTCTTTATAAGCCTAGGCATTTAGATATGACAACCTTCCATGGAAGTAGGGGGGTCAGGACCCACATACTACTTTACCCATGCCACCATGCAATTATGTTTCCCTGTATGGTATCTCCCATACCTCCATGAACACCATATGAACATTCTTTCATGTTTTATGTGCCTACCCACTCCCCTATTCCACCATGTAGTCTCTTTGGGCCGGATCTCCCATGGGTTTGACCATTGGGTCCCTCATGTGTTGTTGATGGGCTACCCATTTTGGGATTGAAATCATTGGCCTGTATTTTTACTAAGGGTTCATTCATAAAGTTAATAAGATACTAATTGTGGAATAAAATTCCAATCCCACCTCAATTCTTCCTCATGAAATATATATTTTATGGATGTGTTATTTAATTATTCTATAAAAAAATATTCATGGAAAATTTAATTTCTTTTTGCATGGCCTACTTCTTCCAAACACTATTGTAAATAATGTGTCACTATTGAAACAAGACCATGATCATTAAGATCAATCCAAAATTCCTCAAACTTTACATGGTTAATTTTTAAATAATGATAAACATATTATAAATTCGTTCCATAACAATTCTCCAAAACGACCACTTCTCACAATAAACTCATTAAATAAATTTTGACATATCAATGACAATAAATGCAACATTGGGTCCAAAAACCTCCTCATTTTGTGTCTTTTTTCAATATTTCTTAATATTTTTAAAATTAAATATGTGTGCTCAAAATTTCTCCCCCTTTTCTGGAAATCAAATGAAAATGATAAGTTGGGGGAGTCTTCTTATCTCATGAATTTTCCCAAAACAGGTTAACATCTCTTATATTATTGTTTCTTGAAAACTTTTGAGGGAGGTAAGATACCGTATGGATCACTTAGCCAATAAACTTTAGTTATTCAACTCTAATTCTATGTAAGAAAAACCTATGTATAAAAAAAGCTATGTAAATAAGTTTTTAATGTTTTATATAAACTACCATGCATGTGAAATGATGCTAAAAAAATTTCATTTCACATTTTTAATTATAAAGGTAATCATATGTATAAATAGGATGATAAATCATGAATAAAAATCAATAAACACATTGTAAATTTCATGTTAGAAGGTTATGAATCCCCTTTTGACTCATATTTTCCTAAACCAAGAACAAAACCTTAATTTCTATTATTATAAAACTAAGAATGTGTGATAAAGTGTGAATAGAAACATCATCTTCCAAATTTATAAAACTATTCATAAGTTTGATACTCACTATATTGTGGTTATTTAATAGATTCATCTCATAAATTCTCCCCATAAATGGATTCATCAACCTCTTTAAATTCCAATCATTTTAAAACAAAAGAATATAAAATAATAGGGAATAATGAGGGAACTTTTTGTTCATCAAGAGTAACATTCAGGTTTAGAACTACCTCTTAACTTAGGCGATTATTTTATCCTAATCTTAGTCAAATACTTATCAAATTTTTTTGGAATAGGTTTTTTCATCTCATTTTTTGTATCAACATGATTTTCTTTATTTTTGGTATGTTTTTCATCTTCCTTGAAATTCTTAGTCAATTTCAATTGATTTTGACAAATAATGAGGCATTCATTATTGAAAATATTTTTCTTCCCATGATATTAAAATGAAATGCCAATATTTTTCTATTTAAGACTCTTATATTTATCATTATTGGAAATATATCCTAGTAGTCTTGTCATGAATTTACTAATTTTCTGAACCTTATGCTTACATCTTCCACAAGAATCTTTAAAGATTTCATATTTGATTTTCCTCCTCATCTCGGATGAATTTTATGTCAAAATATTATTTCTTTGAGAACATGATCTCGTATATTAACAATGAATATCAATTTATTCATGTTTTTGTCTTAGTAATGACATGTTATACTATAAAGAGTAGGCTTATGTCCATAACTTTCACAATAGTATAAAACACTCCGAACATATATCTTTTTCCATGATATGAATTTTGGTCTAGACAGTTAATTTTTTGTACATATTTAAACCTAGCCTTATTTTTCCTAGGGGTAGTGATCTTCTTGAAATATTTATTTCTCCCTTTTCATGTAGGATATGATATCTTATTGTTATTATTGGTGAGTAGTTTGTTTAATAATATTATTGTTTTGTTCAAATCCCAAGGATGAATTTTCACCTTTCATTTTTTGTGGGTTTCCCCTATCTGGTGCACTTCTTCTATTTTCTTTAGATTTACTCACCCTAAATGTAGGAATTATTTTATCATAGTGAATTTTCATGTTGTTCAAAAATTACAATTCCTTATGACCAAATTTCCATCAATACTAACAATAGACAATGACCTTTCTTATATTCTTTTGTGGTGTAGTATTTTTAGATTTCACACATTGTGAACCTTGATGATTTTGAGTGGAACCACCACTCTTTGGGACACTTATTGGGGGTAAATATTTCATAATACTTCTCACATACACCATTGATGTGTTTGTTTTATCATCATTTTTTACCATCCATAGTTTCCCAATATTTAGATTAAAACATGTATCAGTGATTAAAACTACATTATTACATGAGATAGTTTCTAGGTTATGGGATACCTTCTTCTTATAAAATGATTCCTATTGATTGGAGGATGATCTCAAAATCCTTTTGGAGTTATGATCCTCAATGAAAACATGAGTGGAAATATCTCTTATTCAAATAATTTGGTGACACTATGAGGGGGTGAATTGGTGGTACACTATTTTATGAATTCTTTGACTTTTTAATTAATCCTCTTGAACTTTTTAATGTTCCTGATAAACACTATGATATCAATCAATCTCATTTTGTGTGATGTATTAATAATATATAGAGAATCACACATTATTTATATGGTATGATACAAATACCTAAACCTTTTCATGTCAGTTATACCCCCAACATGGATTCTCCACTATAATATTATGATCAATTATAATAGTTTAGGAGGAAAAAAATAATAACCCTTAGTAATAAATCCTCTAATTAATTCTTGTTATACTGCGAGAAATCCAACTCTTCTTCCATAATGGGTTATACCCCCGAACCTTCTTCTCCATCTCCTAGCTCCAACTGAGAGACTTCATGCTTCCAAATATGATTAAAATACTTCCTTTACTCTTGGATCCAACAAAAAGGATTATACCTTTATTCATTGAAGATACACTTTAATATGATCTATTGATCTTTCTAAATGATCTTGTTTAATCACACATTCTCGGGTACCTATTCAAGTACCTTTTCTACTTTATGATCTTACTCAAATAACTTTGATCATCTGTATCTAATTATTTGCATCAATAAAATTATGTTTGAGTGATTATTCCTTCTAATTAAAGACCCAAATTCAATTATATGTGTGAAAATTGCATACTCAATTATTCCAATATTATTTGATGCAATATAAGAACTTTTAAACCTCAAATCACTTTATTCTTGACTTATCAATCTGAACGCATGTGTGATATAATTCACGGTCTTCTCATTAAAAAACATTGATCACATAATGAATATTATTCTTAATATTTTATGTGCCTTTTTATTTTATTCTCACTTTTCTATGCTTTCACATGTACAAGTGTGCATGCACTTCCTTGTATCACTTTCTTCTTTGATAATTTTCAGGCACACTCTATCTATTTTGGTTCACTACAGTCTAGTTCATCAGGTGATTATGTATGGGAATAATAATATGCATACATGTATTATTCATAGTCTTATTTGAATATGTTAGTACATGGTATCTCAGTCTCTATGAAAAAGGGTATTGCACTCACCCTACCAATTTGGTATATGAGTATTAGAAAAATTAAAAGGGTTTTTTGTTTCATGAAAGAATGTGTGTGTGATACTCTATCATGGTGTCAAATATAGTTCACAGAAACCTGAAGGGATTCTCATAAAAATTTATTCACAAAGCTCTGTAGTGTGTTTGAAATAAGTTGAAAGACCCATGGGATATCCTCCTCTATATTGCTTATGAAAATGCTTCATGGAACTTCATCCTTCACAAAACAGAAGATTTCATTGGCCCTATTTTCAAGATCTCTCTCAGGGAAGAAGGGAATAAAATATCCCTGCATTCATTCCTTGATATTTATAAGAAAAACACCTCTTCCTTTCACTAAATATCTTCTGATTTTATACCACATCAAGACACTAAGATGTAAGCCATATCATGGATTTTGTAAACACTCATAAACCTTGGTGATTCTCAAATAACATATATCGAAAAAATGTTTTATTTTTTATGCAAGTTCATGATGAATTCCTCACAATAATTATCATTCTCTTCCCTTCTTAGAATCATAAACTCACCCAAGATTATCGACTACACAAACTGCCTCTTACATGTCAGTTTTCATTCAAAAGTAGAACATTATTTGGAATTAGTATGCATGAATGATGAAGTTTCAAGCATGAGATCTAGACAACTCGTTCACTATATTTTTTAGATTGTATCAATCACCCAATATGACCATAAATTGGGTGTATCATATGGTGTCGAACCAAAGTCATCAGGTAAGCTTTTGGTGGAGTAGAGTTTGAATACATGGGCTACATCGATCAGATGGTCCACATTGACCTGATCAAGTAGCCATAGTTCTTTCCATATATTTTTAATATGGAGGAACAATGTATTGTACAACATTTTCCAACTTTATACCTTTAGTTGTTCTTGGATATGCTTTAAAAGTATGGGTGTTCTAATACCATAACACATCATGGAAGTGGGGGATTTCCAGCCACATAAACCATCACACATTCCACCACACAACCATTATTCCTCAAATGGTGGCTCCTACACCCCCATGAATGACATATGCATGGTCCTGTGGGTTCTATGATCATAGACACACTCATTTTTTCCCCTGAAGTCTCCATGGACAAGCTCTCCCATGTGTTTGACCCTCAGGTCCCTCATCAATGGTCGATGGGCTACACCTTGTAGGCTTGTAATGGATGAACCATATTTTTACTAAGGGATAATTCATGTATATAATTATATACTAAGTATGGAATACAATTAAAATCCCACCTAAAGTATTCTTCATGTATTATATATGGTTGTGTGTGTGTGTGTGGGTTGTATATCCATCTTTTTTAATTATTAAACAAACAAATCTTCATGAAAAATGTAATTTCATTTTTAAGGCTTTATTCTTCTTCCGAACACTATTATAAACATTTTATCACTTTTGAAACAAGTATTTGAAATTTAAGATAAGTAAAAAAATTATCACAATTGACATGGTTAATTGTTCAATCATAAAATCTAATTCTATAAAGTGAATCCATAACAATTCTCCAAGCATGATCACTTCTCACCATCAACTCACCAAACACATATTGACATATCATTGAAAATTAATGCAACACTAGGACCAATATTAATTTAGATAAAACTCCTTGAATTAATCCAATTAATTATCTAACTAATTAATTATTTTAATTTATCTTAATTCCATTCGCACCATCTTCGGAATTCTCATGATACATAATTTTAATAAAATTAAATTAATTAATTTTTTTTAAATTAATAGAGTGTAGATTTGTACTTGGAGACAACAACATGTACATATCCAAACAACATGGCATGGTATTTATACTATGTATTCAAATGGTATACATCATACATTTCATGTCCTATAATTATAAGGCATGAATTTTTAAAAAATAATGTATGGTCATTTATAAATTATAAATCAAGTGATTTTATTAATGCATGTGGATCACACTACAAGTAAAGACCATACACAGATATCCATTAAGAATTTAATATAAAATTTAATTCAATATATAATTAACAATATTATCACATAGTATATACTATCATAAAATTACACATAGAACACAAGAAAATATGCTTAATTATATGATTAATTATTTATCTCTACTTTTAATTAATTATATGTGGTTCAATGGGTTACATGGAATGTATTTGGGATATATGTTATGAAACTTCGTCTTCCCATGTTTGTAACATAGAACTAGAGACTAGGAATGTTTTTATAACAATAGAGTTTTACAAGGTATGTGATGTGTATGCCAGCTACATACCATGTTTCATCAATGTTTTAAGGTTTTTAGTCCTCATATCATGTAATAAATGCACAACATGGTATAGACCCAATGTTTTCACCTTGAAAATAGATAGACTATACAACATGTAGTTTATACAACTTTCTGATATCCAATCCTAATCAACATGTTGTGTGAAATTAATGAATAAAACATGTATTTAATGAATGGCACCACAAATTCATTTGAGAGTAATCATGGTGCATTGAACATGGGTACACAACATGTACCATTGGGATACAAATTGTATAATCTTCTATTATATGGACAGAACCCCAAGAACCTCATGATAGAGTCTTTGAAATTTATTCATGTTGATTTAACCTTTTATAAGTTATATGAGTGAGAATAAATAAATATAATAGATTATTTTCGCATTCAAATTTGATAAAAAATAATGCCAAAATGAAAAAAAACTGCAAACACATATCATTGATAAACGATTAATAAATAATTATAAATTAATTATGTGACAACTCTAATACAAATTGTAGGTTTTTATAATGTTTAAAGAACCTATTGGTCATATAAAACTTATATTTATGTCTTAATGGTTGAATAATATGATATATTCATGATGAAAAATATCATAACTAATGAAATTACTTCAAAGTTTAATTGTCATATAAACACTGAAACTAAGAATGTATGATCATTAATTTAAATTATAATTAATTTATAAATAGATTTATAGTTAACATATCCTATAATTATTTCTTTATTGATTACGTGGTTAGTTATTATCATCACATTATCACTGCTTCATAATAACAAGTGTATAATTCCTCTAGAGGTGATCCCCACATTATCCAAAAACTTGAAATGTCATTCTAGAATCATCAGGTTCTAGAAAAATTTAACATTATTGAGTATATCATATATCATTGATCATATAAAGATTCACATCATGGATGAAAGATTATTTAGGTCCTCTCAAAAGATTGAGATAGTGAAGGAGGATTGTTTCTCTATTTCTTGAGAGAATTATGGAGAGGATTCTCTCTTAGGGCTTGAGATAATTATCTCTTTAGTTTGTTGTGAACAAGAAGTGTCTTAACCTGAAAAGTTATTCCTCTATGTAAATTTGACCAGATGAGTGGCCATGTTCCACAAAACATTAGCTATTTGATCTATATTTTTCACTCTTTATTCCTCGTATGATAGATCATGTTCCAGTTAAAAGGCTTTAGAGTTCATCACATGTGAAGGGTATGGTATGTACTTCCTTAAAAGTGATACATGGAACACATCATGTGATTGATAGAGGTTAGGTGAGAGTAATGAGTGATAATCTAAATCCCTAACCTGATCAAGGATATGGAAGGGAGTAATAAATATAATAATCAACTCCCCTTTCTTTCCAAATATCATAACATGCTTCCAATGATGTATGTAAAGGAACACCTTCTCACTAACTGCAAACTCTATATACCCTCAACAATTATCTCCATAACTCTTATGTAAAATTTATGTGTCTTTCATATGTCACTGAATGGTTTAAACCTCCTATATTATTTCTAGGACAATATTATGACCTAAATACTTCCTCTCTCACCAACTTCATCTCATCATGTCAGATTTCTATATCTCTTCCCTTACAGAGCCTCATATGGTTCCATATAAATGATAAAATATAAATTATTGTCATATGGGAACTCTATTCAGGAAATTTATTGATCCTAACATCCTTCTAAATCCATATAACAAGATCATAATATATCCTATAGTGTTTTAATTGACCTCTCAAACTCACCACTTTTCTAAGGATGATAAGTAGTATTGAAACTCAGATTTATCTCTAATTCTTTATGATTAATTCTTTAGAACCTCAAGGTAATCCTCAATTACTGATCATATATAATGGTTGGTGGTACTCTATATAGACTCACCACTACCCTTATGTATATTTTGGATAATTAGTCAAGAGATAAATATATTTTGTGGAAAAAAAATATACTGAATATTTATGGTGATCAAATATAACCAAGAAAGAATTATGGCCTTTAGAAATTTTTAAGAGTCCTTTAATGAATTACATGGTGATGTTTTTCCATTTCCATACTAGTATGGGTAACAGATTTAATATACCCTTAGAAATTTATTGTTTATCCTCAACTTTATGGCATTCCAATCATCGAGATATGTATTCTATAATTTCTCTATACATATTATCCAAGCATTAGTTTTTCTTTAGATCTATATACATCTTCTTGATTCCTAGATTAATAGAGAAGGATGAGAAATGAGATTCATCCAAAAGTTCCCTCCTCAGTTATGGTTTTGATGGGATAAAGGTCCGTGTTCCAAACCTTATAAATCCATCTTTTTTAAAGTTTAACTCGATAATATTCACTACTCTTTTCGGTAGTTCTAAATCATATTTATATGCTTCTTTTATCATTATGTGAATGTATAATTGAGTAATAAAATTGTAAATGTAGATGCCAAAAAGTGCTCAAGTGCTAAAGAAGGTTTCGAAATGACAAAGAGAAGTCATATTCGGACCCAGGGACCCCGTATGGGGGGCCTAGAGGGGCCGCGCGAAATCAATTCATAGGCGCATGAAAAAATGATTCCCCGTGTGGAATGTTCTGGGATTCATGAAAATCCTTTGGCTTGGGTGTGAAATATTTTGCACCCAGATGCGCATGGTGGACATTTCGCTCCAACGTCTACATCGCAAACTTTTTACACACCAACCTGGTTTCCACGCCTCCAGACGCCTATAAATAGAAGGAAACCCCTTTCCACTTCAGGGATGAAGAATCTGAACCGGATCTCGTGCGTGAAATTCATCTTCCACGCACGCAAATATGGCCTTCAGGTACGGTTTTTTTCACTCCCAGTTACCCCGGGGTCCGCCTTCGCGTGAAATCCCAATGGCTTAGACTAAATTCCAATCTCTTCGGGGTCCACCCTTGGTGTGAAATCCATTTCATTTTCTTGTAGGCCGGCCAATTGCACACAACCCCTTCCATTGTGTGCACCCCCTTCCAATTGTGAGAAATCCCTTAAATTGTGTGCACCTTGGTCATTGCGCGCAGTCTCTCCCACTTGCGCGCATTTCCACACCTTGCGCGCAATCCTTCTAGTAAAGCACAAAACCTCAGCTCCAATTACACAAAAGCATCACCGATTTCGTGCCATCTTGATGTTTTTTTTGCAGGGCTATAATTTCATGTGCAAGCCTCAAATGTTGCGTGCAATTCCCCGAGAACCCTCACCTCGGGGATCCCTGAGTGCCTCCTTGCGTCAACACCCAATGTTCTTCTTATGGATGTCGGCCGCGGGTGTCTCTCATGCCCCGGGCATCCACATCATGTGTCGTTATCTCGTGCGACCTTCTAGGCTCGTACGGAGTAACATTAAGGTCCCTTGGACGATACTGCCCGTTGCGTTACTTTGCCTCATGATTCTTTGCATAGGCACACTAACGGCTATTGCTTCCTCGAAAATCCATGCTAATATAGACCCCTCGTTGGTTCGCTCCAAGACACCCCCTTGCTACGGCATTGCTGATGCCTTCCCTCCCACAAGGCGCAGAGGGTACCGGTTATGTAAGCCCTAATTGTGCGGAGAAAACCCACCTCGTCTGAGCTACAGGACGTTAAACTACCAAGCACCATCATCCTCAGCACATGACATTAAACTGTGACCTAACCACGTGCCTCGCATGCAGGGTCCCCCTATCATGGACATTCTCCACACCCACTCGTCTCTAAGGGGATGGGATCACCCCTCACATGGGATGATATTCATCATATTAGAGTGGCGTTTGTCCGCTGGGAAGGGTAGCCACCTTGGAGTAAGCCCCTATTTTTCCTTCCAAGAGGCAGCATCCCTACTCCTCCTTTCATCTTCAGCCCCCAAGGCTAGCGGAGGGCATGATAGGGAATGGCGATCCTCATTTCTTCGGTCCCAAATCCCTCTCCCACTGCGCTTTGCCACCTCGGGCCTCCATCCTGGAGTAAGCCCCAACTTCCCGGGCATCTAACCATGAATAAGCCTATGTTTCCTCTTTGGTCCGCCTTAGAGTGTAATCCCCACCCCATTTCCCATGGATGCACCTTTCGCGACGTGATCGTTAGGTCTCTACTATCTCTTGTTTCTCACACCGAGCATGACTCACGTGAGCTTAGAGCAAGCACCGACCATGACCCAACACCTTGGGTCACCTTAGAGTGTAGGCCTCAACCAATCCCGAACTACGGGGAATTTGATCCATGTCAAGGAATGGTATGTAGGAAGTCTCCATGAGGTTAAAGCCTCACAACCTTGGGCCGCCTCAGAGTTTAATAAACAACCCATCCTGAACTACAGGGACTTTGATCCATGTCAAGGCATGGTACGTAGGAATCCTCTATAAGGTTCAATCCCCACAACCTTGGGCCGCCTCAGAGTTTAATCCCCAACCCATCCTGAACTATGGGGAATTTGATCCATGTCTAGGCATGGTGTGTAGGAAGCCTCCATGAGGTTCAAGCCCTACAACCTTGGTACACCTCAGAGTGTAAGCCCCAACCCGTCTCAAACTATGGGGACTTTGATACATGTCAAAGCATAGTATATTGGAAGCCTCCATGAGGTGCAATCCCCAAAACCTTGGGCCGCGTGAGAGTGTAAGCCCCAACCCATCCCGAACTGTGAGGACTTTGATCCATGTCATGGTATGGTACGTAGTAAGCCTCCATGAGGTTCAAGCCCCACAACCTTGGGTAGCCTCACAGTGTAAGCCCCACCCCATCCTGAACTATGAGGACATTGATCCATGTCAAGGCATGGTACATGCGAAGCCTCCACGAGGTTCAAGCCCACCACCCAGTCATTCTGACCACCTTCACGTTGGTTCTCCACCATCCTGCATGATGTTAAACAATATTCGCCATCTGAACTACATGGTCTTTGATTCATGTCAAGGCATGGTGCGTAGGAAGCCTCCATGTGGTTGGAGCCTATTACTCATGTCTCATCCTGATCTCTCCCTCGATCCCATGTGTCTCAGGAAGCTCATGCACCAACCCGTAGGTTCCACTTCCTGTAGGTCCCATCCATGTGTCCATTCTCATGGGTCACCTCCTCATGTGTCCCATCATCCCATCGAACTATGAGTACTTTTATTCCCTTCCACGGGGATACGTAAGAAGTCTCTTCTAGGCTCAAGCCCAAAGCCAGTGTCCATCCTAATTCTTACCCAGGCCACCACATCCCGGTGAGATCATGCCACCCCATTCCCCATTCTATTTGACAGTATTCTGGAAGCCACCCACATATTGGCCCCAATATAGGTGTTCCCTCTGGGGGTTCCTCAATTTGATCCACTCTAAACAATGTTGTGATCAGTCTGATCTGTCTCCACTGGACGTTAAACTTGCGACATACCCTATGTTAAACCTGGGAAGCTGAGGAAAACCTTAGATACATTTCCATGGCATATGATTACCTGTGTCCGATGTGGTATGACACAGGATTTTGTGCCCTTGAGATGCCCTATAATAAGGGAATGAAGATAGACATGGAAATCCCCTAGCATCGAGACACGCCAGTGGCACCCAACGTGACTACTCCCCTAACCGATGGTTGCTGCCCGGACTGGACTCCTTGGAACATCCTAACAGAAGTAGTGTAATTAATTGGTGTCCATGAAGATATGGTTCCGAGAATAGTTTCATGAACAATGTCTTAAATCTATGAGGGAGACTTAGACTAGGTGATGAGTTCCGAGGAGGAATCCATGGAAAGAATAACCGACATCCCATCATCCTATTTCAATCAAGGAGCAGACGTCCCTGAATAAGGAGTGGATGTCGCCCGCCTTTGGAAAGCATGAATGTGAGGCTAGATCCATGTGTCCTCTGCATGATGGATATGTGAGCCCCAGTGAAAGTGTCCGAAATAGAAATGGTGAACCCGACATGAAGATCTTCTCCTTAGAATGGAGACTAGTAGAGTTTGAGACACCAATGGATTGGCTTGTCATCAGACCTAGTCACCCGGCACCAGGTCCCCAAATAAAATAGCGGGACTGACGTGAAACTCTCCATATGTTGGGGCAGTCTGGATGTTGAGCATTCCGTGCTGCGATGTTGTCAGCATGGATCCCTCTTACCGGCCATGGAAGATTGAATAGTTCTGGGGAACTCATTGTTAATTTCTTTTCCTAGAAGTTTTAATGAGTTCATCTCCCTTCTTTCAGGAACCAAGTTGTTGCATCCAGAGCCCGATCACCTTCCCATCGGTGCAGGGGAAATATTGACGCGGCTACCCCACACAGTTCTACCTATTTCTTGATGGCTTCGACTTCCACAACTACTGGGTTCCCACGCCCCCTCTCCCCATCGAAAATAATCTAGTGAAGGATAATTAATGACCTTGTATTCTGGTACGAGGAGGAGGGGGTCATCCCCACCAGCTATATGGACCGCTTGGATCTTAAGGCAGCTGTGCCTCACCGTCAATGCCTCCCTCAAGGGCCGCACAGGCAGCTGCTGCTCCCCACCACAACATTCAATTGGTTTTGGATCTTGTCCCCAGAACGCCTTGCAAACTCCCTCCCCAGCGCCGACGAGCTAGGGGATTTCCGGTTTGGCCCAATCAGATTCCCGCTTCAAGGGCTCCCGGTGAGGGCTCCCACCAGTCCATGCCAACGCCACCGTTCGGATCCTCAAGCCAAGGAGTATGTAAGCCATGCGCCTGCACCACTGGCTCCAGTTCAAATGACCCAGCACTAGCGTCGAGCGCAAATAGAAGAAGGAGCCCACCATGGGGTGTCAACGTCAGCGAATACTGTGGACCGAGCCACCACTGACTCATATCCCTAACTCCCAGCATATGTTGAGCAGGGGCAGTTATACGCTCAGTCTGGATGAAGGCCCCAACCGCCCCATGGGCAGGTTTGGTCAACTCTATCGGTCGCTAGAACATGAGATGGCTGCTACATACCAATCCACAGCAATACCATCTAGTGTGGAGGCCCACTCCGTGCCGCCACTATGGAAGGTGTGGGCCCTCCCTCTTTCCAAACTCAGCTTGGAGGTATGCCCCGTGCCACCTTCAACCCAAGCGAGGGTCTTCCCCGTGACAGCAACACTTCGTATGGGGGTCTCTGCCCCACACACTACACTGGGTACGGGGTCACTCCACCTGCTATAGACCACAGGTATGGATACATTGCATGTCTAGTCACTCGCCATCATAGAGGTCCTCCCCATGTCCCCGTTCCAATCGGCGGAGGTCATCCTCTTCCCAGTGGTCGGAGTGGTGGAGGACAACTTCACTTCACAAACTCCCAACACGGAATTCCTCCCTGGGTCCCTTTCGACATTTTTCCTGGTGCTCCTCGCACCCCGAATTTCTCAGGTGGAAACCCTCTCCGCCCCAGGCCCAGTGTGGCCAGAAGACTCCATGTCGGAAATCAGCCCTATACTGAGGAGCCACCCAGGGGAAGGAAGGTGGGTCTTCGCCAACACTAGAGAAATTCTGTGGAAGGTTGGGTAGGAATCAGACCAATCCGCTTCCCAGACTCTGAGGTGGAGTGCGACTCAGCGTAGGATCCCTCTCCTCAGTCCTCCGAGTCAAGGGTTGGGGCAGGAACGAGGCACATCAGCCTCGTACTCCCAGAATTTGAGGTCCATAAGATCTCTTTTTCCCTCCGAAGGTATATCCAGGAGGACGAGAACTTGGAATTTCCCCAAGGACCGACCACACAGTCACCAATGTTATCTCCGGAAGCGCCCTCTTCCTCGGCTAGAGACTACAGAGAGCTATTTTGGGGGTCAATGGAAGAAGATCCATGGTATATCCCACCCTTGGAATACGCTGATACTGTTTCAAAAGCCTTGGTCGTCGATCCAACCTATCGCGATATTGCGGCTAGGTCACTACAGTCCTCAGAGGATAGCCCGAGATTCGGCAGCCAATCAGCCCGCTCTCCGTATTCTCCATCGGCCAGCCAACCGTCCCAGCGGTCTGCCTCGGTGCCACCCCCAGTTCCTCAGACACGCTCAATTGACAAGTGGGGAAATCCAAGGCTAGACCTTGAATCTGAGTTGAGGATATTTTGGATTATCCTTGCAGCAGGCCACTTCCCTGAGATGTTTTGGCCAGTCGCAGGACCGAGTTTTTGTACGCCGAAATCTCTCACCCTGGAGGGGTTTGAATGTTTCCACCAGACCCTCTGGGAAAATCACATCCATCTTCACCACCAGCGAGTGACTTATACCACGATCCATGTTCACCTTGAATACATAGATGAATAATGTCATCTGGTTAACCTGGCCACACTCCCCGTGGTCTAGCACACCAAGTCACCTGGTCACCATAGGTCCCTCCAACAGAAATGCATTCAGAGTTTTCAAGTACTCTTAAAAGTTATTAAGGATTCTAACCCCAACGTGAATGTCTGTGGATGGGGGAAGTACTCTTCCCACCTCATCAGTACAATTCATCGGCAGCCCGACTCGCTAGGCGATATTGAGGACATGCCCCTGAGAGGAGTTGCGGTCAACATGACCGATCTTTTGGGAGGGGAAAATGAGCTGGAACTTCTTGATGGGGACGTCCTCCTTGAAGACGTTCCACCACTACTGGACCCATCAGGGAGGATTTCTTGTTAGCAGAGGAACCTCCTTGGTCTCCCTCCACCCACCGAGGCATTGGTACTCAGCCGGAATGTCAGTAAGGTCAAGAAGCACGTCGTAGTTTTCAAGCAATTTGACCCATCCACCTTAGTGCGAAAGATGGAATAGGACCTTCAGAAGGCCACGTTGTGCCAGCATCTTGCTGAGCAGAAGAAGTTAGTCGACGAACTTCTGGATAAAAGCATTGTAGAGCAACGACCCAACTACGATGATCCTAGGCCAAGGAAGTAGGGGTAGGAACAACTACTCCTTGGTGATATTCCCCTAGGAAACCCTGATCATGCCGCATTCACTGACAGGGCAGAAGCCGGAGCCCATTGCAAGAGGGCGTGGTATGTCTCTCCAAACCCTCCTGAATGGCGTGGCAATCCAAGCAACCCCGCTCGGGATCCCCTAGCAACCCCAAGGGTCACTCCACCAGTCGCTCCATGAGACGCTGAGCTTGTCTACCGCATTGAAGAACCCGGAAATGCGCTCGTGGTTAGAGACCCCCGTCAGGACAGGGACCCCCGTCGGGACAGGGACCCCCGTCCAGATGATCCAATGGTGGCACTCATTGCCCACCTAGAGACTTTGGAAACTCGGTAGTAGGACATCCCACTGGATGGAAAGCCATACCCGACATGGGTGGATGATATTACAGCACCCCCGAGATTCCGAAACGACACTTTATCCCCCTTTAATGGTATGGGGGACTCACCGCAGCACCTGGCCCATTTCAACTCAAGGTGTGGGCCTATGCTAGGGACCCCAGTGCTGTAGGAGGCCTCCAAGCTCCGTTGTTTTGTTCAGACACTAGAGGGGCCGACATTATTTTGGTACAACCAACTCCCCGTTGGATCCATGACTAGATGGGAGGACCTTCGTAGGCAGTTCCTTTACCAGTTCATCTCTACTACCCAAAAAACGAACATCGCAGTCCTCTTGAATTGAATGAAAAGGACTGATGAGAGAGTCGCACACTTTGTCTCCCGCTGGAAGGGGCTCACGTACTCCCTTGACATGCCACTAACTCAGGAGAAATTTCTGATGATGTGTGTAGGGAATGTCAAGATGGAACTGGTTCCCTCCCTAATCACATAGAACTATCCCGGAAGGATTTGATACTTCTCAGATAAGGCCCAGCGCCTCGAAGAAGCCCTGTAACAGGCATGCCAGGCATGTCTGCTGCCCCTGTAATCCCAGCAAGGAGGGATTCCAGAGTCGAGCCAGTCGCAATGGCCAAGATAGAGGCCCCCAGGTAGCTAGAACTGCTACCAGTGGAGGTAGCTCTGCAGCCCCAGAGTGGTCCACCACCAAGGGTGCTTCTTCCAGCCCAACATCGTCCACCTCAAAATTGGCATGCGCCCTCGCGTAACGTGCCGCCACCACCTAGGTGAGATAATCATGTTCTGCATCTTCGTATGGCTCCTCCGTCCCCCCTTCAAGTTCAGGCTCTTAGAGCCCCCTTTCCAAAAAAAATTAATTGGGCCTACTCGTTCAATGAGGCCTAGGTCCCCGGTTACTTCCACAATAGCTTAGAGTAGAGAATTGTACGACTTCCTGAGTGTAGAAAGCCAGAGGAGTGGAATCTCAATGATCACCCAACTACTGCCCTTATCACTGGATCCTGGGCCAACCATCAGGCAATGATATGTGTTGAAGGACTGGATTTAAGACTATATTGAAAACAACATAGTCAGGTTGGGCCTAGCCCCGACACAAGTGACCGGTGTCTTTGTGATGTTAGATAGCAGTAGTGACGATGAAGTTGAGTGGAAGTAGGTTTATGACCATGGGTCTCAGAATTATAATGACTGGATGGATCGCAAGACGATATCCCATGTCCATGGCATTATCCATGCACGTCTGAATCAGCCAGAGCCTTTAGTAGCTACGGCCACCACTTCTGTGTCATCATCTCAACCGGCCTCTTCCCAGAAGAGCAAGCATCAGCGACACAAGAAAAAGAAATGTGCCCCACCAATGCTGTCATCATCCCACACTCTTAGTGACTTTATGCCCCTGGAGATGGGGATTCCCCCAAGATCCTCCCAGTGGTGGATGATTCATCATGTGATAGTCAAGGGTACACTTCGGTTTATACCATTGAGTTGGTAAACCCCTATATGACTCCCGATGAGGGGGAGCGCCAGGAGAACCTCCCCAACGTCCCCAACTGATGCCAACGTCCGCGGAGCCATGACGATATGGGTCATCAGGGCACATTAGTTGGTTCCTCTAGATAGTCTGTGCATGATGCTGAGACCAGACAGTAGGCCTAGCACAGAACTCAGCATGCACAGCCTCTTCATCTAGTGTCAATATGACCGCCTCCACCACCGTTTGTGCTATTGAATCATACAGAACCACTTCAGCCATACCGCAGCTAGCTTTGCCCCACTACAGGCTGATCTCAGTCATCCGGTACTCATCCGACAGATACTCTCTGGGCTTTGACTAGTGAGCAGCATGATATTCCCAATACCAGTCAGTCGTCGGTCCTGCCTATAGGGCCCGCCATGCCTTCCATCACAAAGAGGCTCCTTGCAAGAAAATGTTCATTCCTGGCATGAAAATACGATGTTATCAAGAACCACACTGGAATCCCATTGAGGCTTTCCATCCTTGAATCCCTTCGTTTGTCACCAGATATGTGTGAAGCACTCGCCGAGGATTTAAGAAGCCCCCTCCATTTTGAGACGGAGGTAGCAGTTGTAGAAGCTTTCCATGTTGAAAAAGTTAAGGATGCTAAATTCCAAGACATCATTTCATTCTCTGGAGAGGATGAAGGCTCCCCCATATAGGGGCACATCTTCCCGCTGTATATCATTGGCCAATTCAAGGGCGTGGAGGTTCGCCACTGTCTCATTGACACCGGCTCTAGGATCAACCTTATCTCGACACAGACACTATGGAATCTAGGGTAATCTGAAACTGACCTGACTCCCTCCGATTTAAGAAATCAAGGGTATGATAGGACCGAGCATACCTCGGTCGACAATATCCGCTTGAAGGCCCAATTCGGCAGCCTAGTGGCTAGCACCAAGTTCATGGATGTATCCCAGGACAAAGCGTATAATGCATTGATCGGAAGGACATGGCTCCACCTGCATACAGCGATCCCCTCATCGTATCACCAATGCCTCAATTACTACCTTCATGATCGATTGGGAATACTCCAAGGTGATGCATATCTTTTCGCCTCTTGTGAATCCCGCTACCTGGATGATGACTACTAAAAGGGAAGGATAAACAAGTCCAAGCAAGTGAATTTGAGCCTGTCGCCGCTACGACCGACCCTTGGGCAGGTCTGAATAACACCTACGTCTTCCCGATCCATCGGTTGGAGTCCATGAACCCCGATATGGGGAAAAAAATTCATTTCTGGAACAAGGGGGAACCATGATTTCAAATCCATGTGGTTTCAAAATATCACTTCGTGTTCTTATACAAATCAGGCTTTAGTGATCCTGAAGCCTCCCACTCCCATCAGGTATCGGGATGTCTGACTCATGGCAACAGTGGGACGTCATACTTGTTTGTTCCGCCGGGCTGGAATAAGCTGGCTCCAGCCGACGCGCCACTACTACTTTGATATTGTCAAGCGTGGACCCTTGGGCCGGAGACCAGAAGGGATCGGGTCGACAGCCTTCATTTCCATGGTCTCGGTAGCACCGGAGTTCCCCAATGCAATAAACACTGCCGCAAAAGCTGGTACCAGCCTCTCATCAGGTCCTGGTAAATCATAAGAAGCTTCCCCCATGGAGGATCCCTCCCTAAGTGGAGAAGAGGATATAGAGGATGCCCCCTTCCTTTGAGGAAGGCGTCTCTGCCACGGTCGATGAGTTGGTATAAGTGAACCTTGGAAGCGAGGCAGACCCGAGATCCACATTAATCAGTGCCACTATGTCCCCTGAGGAGTAGCAGCAGTATGTAGGCTTCCTTAAATAGCACCATGATTTATTCTCCTGGAGTTATGATGATATGTCAGGACTATATCCTCATGTAGCCATCCACGGCCTCGTCCTTCCTTCAAATCATCACGGATTCAAGTAGCCTCCCATAAAGATGCACCCTTCTCACAGTGCCATTATTGACGCTGAGGTTGAAAAGATCATTAGCGTCAACTTCGTTAAGGAGGTCCAGTACCCCAAGTGGTTCACCAACATTGTACCAGTCAGGAAGAAGACCGGACAGATCAGTGTCTGTATCGACTTCTAAGATCTCAACCACCATTGTCTGAAGGATGATTTTCCCCTTCCAGTGACAGAATTGTTGATTTATGCTATGAAGTGGTTCCAAGACCTCTCATTCAAGGAAGGGTACTATGGATATAACCAGATCTGGATGGCCCTCGAGGATGAAGATTCCATGAATTGCAGGGCGCCCCAAGGTACATTCTTTTACCAGGTTATGCCCTTCGGCCTGAAGAATGCAGGAACCACCTATCAGCAGGCCATACACCGCATATTCAAGAAATCCTTGGAAAGTTGGTGGAGTTCTATGTGGATGATCTGGAAGTCAAATATCTCCAGCGCCATAACCATCTCAAGGATCTTGAGAAAGTGTTCAGCTTCCTCTGTTCCTGCCACCTGAAGATGAACCCATTGAAGTGTGATTTTGGAGTCACCTCCAGAAAGTTTCTTGGCTTCTTTTTCATGTACCGGGCCATCGCGATCGACCCAAAAAAGACCAAGGCCATCAGTTAGATGCCTCCCCTGAGCAATATTTGGGAGCTTTGAGGTTTTCAAGGCCACTTTGCCTACATACACCGATTTATTTAAAATTTGGCCAGAAAGTGTAATCCCCTCTCCCGGCTCATGAAGAAGGGCCCCGCTTATGAGTGAGATGAGGAGTGCCAAACTGACTTTGAGGAAATCAAGAAATGTTTTCTCCAGCCTCTGATCTTGATGCTACCCATCTCCAAGAAGCCGTTGATCCACTATGTAACCACCCTGGAACGATCCCTTGGCACCCTTCTCACCCATAAGAACAATGAGGGGACATAGAAAAACCTCTAATACCTCAGCCGCATGCTCCTCGATATGGAGACCCAGTACTCCGTCATCGAGAAAAGATACCTTGTGCTCATATTCACCATATAGAAATTGCACCATTACCTTCAGCACCATGAGATACAGCTGGTCTCTTGAGTAGACTCATTGAACTACATCCTAGGTCATCCCATGTTCACTGGCCAACTGGCGTGGTGGGCGGTAATCCTCCAATAGTTTGACATCAGGTTCGTGCCTCAGAAGGCTATCAAGGGACAGAAATTGGCATACTTTATAGCTACCCATCCAACCTCTGCAGGCCAGTCCCTGGACTTGGATTTTCCTGATGAGGCAATCCTCTCCGTCGATCAAGCCATCCCATGTTGGAAAATTCACTTTGACGGTGCCTCCTGGAGCCCCACCGGTAGGAGGCTCAATAATCCTAGGCTCAACAAATTAGTCCTGGGTATCGTCTTTATCACCCCAGTGTAATCCGTTCTTCCATACTCATTTATACTGTCAGAAGGCTACACTAACAACGAGGTAGAGTATTAGTCCCTCATTACTGGTCTCGAGCTAGTCCTTGAGATCGATGTGCCCCATTTTCATGTGAAAGGGGACTCCGAGCTAGTCATTAAGTAGGTCAACAGAGACTATGTTGGCAGGAATCCAAGGCTCGTACTATTGTTAGAACATACTCTCCAGCTAATGGCTAAGTTCCCTTCTCGGCCAGTGGTTATCCATGTCCCTCGATCACAGAACGATCGAGCGGATGATTTGGCCAGCTTAGCTGCATCACTTGCAGAGCCTAAATAGGATGATCTAATTATCCACATGGCGCATCGGAGATTCATAGCTCATGTTACCCCGGATGGCGATGATGGCCCACATGTAAGCCATCTCACCATCAGTGCATCTGTGTCATGACCCCCGCGTCATCTGGATGCAGTGATCGAAAGGGTTTCCGATTGGAGGACACCATTGGTGGAATACCTCCAACATAGTAATCTCCCATCAGATCGGGATGAGAGTGAGCAATTTCGACGCTGCGTGCTATAGTTTACCCTTCAAAGCGGTCCCAGCCTTGAGCCAATCCCCTATAAGCGTGGGTTTGATGGCGTTATCCTCCACTGCATTTAGGGGGATGAGATTCCATAGGTCATGCAAGAGGTTTACGCCGGTTCCTATGGTTCCCATCAGGCTGGGCCAAAACTGTCTCACCAGATCTGGAGACTAGGGTATTTTTGGCCCTCCATGATCCATGACTGCATCGAGTTCACCAATAGGTGCCATGCGTTCCAAGTTCATGCTATATTTGTGCATCGGCCACCAGAGACTCTCCACACTACCAAGTACTCTTGGACCTTTGTAGTCTAGGGAATAGATGTCATATGACCATACCCACCAGCAACAGATCACCAATTCCGATTCATTCTGATCGCTACGGATTTATTTTCCAAGTGGGTAGAGGAAATTCCGCTCAAGGAATTCAAGGCCCGTTCTATCGTTGACTTCGTGAGTTCCAATATCATCTATCAGTTTGGGGTTCCTCATACTATCCTCACCGATAACGGCACCAACTTTCGAGCAGCTGAGTTGAAAAAGATGTACGCCAATTACAACATCCGCTTTATCCATACGTCCCACTATCACGTGTAGGAAAATGGGCAGATCGAGGAGTTCAATAACACCCTCTCTAACATCTTCCTGAAAATGGTTGGTCAGAACAAGAAGAGTTGGTCATCTGGGCATATCAGACGACGACTCAAAACTCCACCCAGGTGACCCCATATTCTCTAGTGTAGGGAACTTAGGTCATCCTACCCATCGACATTCAGTTACCCTCATTACGCACAGTGGTCTATGACTAGTAAGAGCCAGATAGAGTGGATGAAATCCATCTTGCTGAATTGGAAGAACTGGACAAGAATAAGATTCGTGGATTGCACAACCTAGAAAGGCATCAGTGCAGGATGGATCAATATTTCAACAAGAAGGTTCTCCTTCACTCTTTCCTGCACGATGACTTGGTATTGGCCCTCAGAGCACCAATGATCCCAGACATAAAACCACCCAAGTTGGATCCCTAATGGGAAGGAACTTTCATTGTTCATAAGGTTTATCCCAATGGTGCATACTCAATGGTGACCATGGATGGGAGCGTATAACTCCTCCCACCAATGCCAAGTTCCTTAAACAATACTTTTCATGACCCTTACGGGTCCTACATTACCTTAAACTAGATTACGGTCCCACACAACCTTAAACGGTCGGTCCTTCATGACCCTAAACTGCATGCACGACCTACAAAATGTTAAACTATATGTCATTATACATGACGTTAAACTATATGACATCCCACATGAAATTAAAAAGTATGTCATCCCGTATGATTTTAAATTGTATGTCGTTCCGCATGACGTTACACAGTATGTCATCCCGCATGACGTTAAAATATATGTTGTCCTGCATGACATTAAACTCTATGTCGTTCCGCATGACGTTAAACTGTATGTCGTCCTGCATGACGTTAAACTGTATCTTCAAGAACTACGTGGGGCTTGATTCCCATCCTTATGGTATACATAAGACTGCCTGAACATTTAGACGTCGGGTCCAGCCCCATCTCTTATAGATCTCTTGATCTCCCGGTCACCTAGGCCCCTTGGCCTATTCCTCTCCACGAGGGGGATATATAGGTGTGATACAGGGTTATTCCCTCCTTCGCATTGGTTTTTTTGGCATCATGCCCCCCTTCTCCTGGGAATCAACAATCTCTTGGATGCTCTCAAGATGAGCCCCTAGACCCTTTGAAATGGTTCACCGATGGGTCTAAGAGTACTCTGGTCTAGGATCTGGAGGGTGAGATTCAACTGGGGAAATTTTCCATCCACTTTTCAAGCTTCGTGTTCCCCTTCATTTGGGCCCCCGTTATCTTTCACACCTAAAGGGACCCCAAAAAACAGCATGGATACTAGGCCTAAGGGCTCTCCTACCGTTATATGCTAATGCCCCTGAGGGTTTCAGACAACAAATTGATACAAATACTGCATTGCAAACATGGTCAGTGGTCTATGCCCATTTGTTTGTCCCCATTTCAGGCTAATGCGACAGGATGCTGTGTTGTGAACATGGTCAGCAGTAATCCTCCATCATCATTCCAGCCCCATTAGGCCTTGAATGTTGGTTACATGATTCACATTATGTTCCACCCCATCATGTACAGGTGGAATCTCGACACTCTTGGAACAATCCCTCAGTGCACCTCCGCACGTCAGGCGGACAAAGCTGCAATACGGCGTCCCTCAGGGCTCCCACGATCCGAGAACTAAGACCATAAAATGGGATCTTCTCTAAGATCTATGTGAAACTTAATCCACATCCCCATGGGACACGTGGGAACACCCTAAAATTGAATTTTGGGTCCAGGTCAGCTAGGAGATAGCTTCTCCTGCCCCTTATCCTCTGACCCTCACTGGCCTACTGGCCCGAGGAGCCTCTCCTGGAATCATGCACGGTGATGATGTGGACCTCGTCATCATTCACGTCGGGTATGCTTTATTGCGTCATGCGCATTCCCTTAGGTCCAATCCATATGAATTTAAACTGTGTTGTTGGGTCCAATCACATGACCCTAAACTGTGATAGTATCATCCCGACCGCACGACGAAAAACGACACTCCATTGTGAAGACCTCATCGTAGGGGGAATCACATTGGGTATCATTTATTCACCATACAATTTGTCAATGCCAGTATAAGACTTGATTTTTTCAGAGATATCAGGAATTTCTACCCTATGTCGGTCGCTTCATAACAAAAAAAACATTCACCTTAAAGGACAAAAAAGATACATCAAATACTTCTTCTTTTAGTGTGAGGGCTAGACCCGCACGCCCATTTCATCCTTTTCACTGGTACCTTACTGTGCCACTTCCCAGAACTACGTATGGATTGATTCCCATCCTTATGGGATATGTAGGAACGCCTGGGCACTTCCCCATGGGACCAATCTACCTTTATTGTTCGTTCCCTTGACCTAAAAACTTCCCCAAGGAACACATGGTAATCTAGACTCACGTTCTCATTCACTTTAGGTTTCATAAACACCTTACGATGTGTCCCCTGCATTCCTTCTGGTCTGAGTTCTAAGACCTTAAACTAAGACCCTTTCCAGAACTACTTGTGGCTTGATTCCTATCCTTATGGGTTACGTAAAAATGCCCAGACATTTTGTCTCGGGTCTAGCCTTGGGAATCACAAATCCTCTCATTTCCCCCACCATTGGCCCCTTGGACTAACCCCCTGGGTAGTTGCGTAACTGCAACATTTTCCTTAAACAAGTTTAGGATGCCCCATAATGACATTGGGAAAATACAGTTACCTCACTAGAGAGGTCATGTATAAATGATGGGATGATCCATGATCAGATTAATGTGCCTTCCTAGTGTGTTTCCACCACAGTGGCGTAATTTTGGGAGTGTTGGATTCTGTTCGAAAAAACCACCCCTTCACATTCCCTGCTTTGCGTTCCCCTTTATTCGGATCCTCATCCACTTTCACATATGAAGGGACCCCTTAATAGTATGGATGCTCAACCTATGGTCTGCCTGCTACCCTGGGCCAACATTCCAAAAGACTGATGGATGATATTTGAGTTAGGTACTGTGTTGCGAACATGGTCAGCGGTCGACCCTCATTTGTTGTCCCCATTTCAGGCTAACGCGATATGGATGCTGTGTTTCGAACACGGTCAACAGTTTTCCTTGATTTCCACTCCCCTCCCATAGTGTTCTGAATGTGGGTAACGTGATTCACATTTTTCATTCCCCTATGTTCGGACTGATTCCAATGCCCCTGGCATTGCCCCGCTCGTGCGCTAGAGCACATTGAGAAGACGATACATCGATCGGTCTGAGGTCCTCTTCCTTTGACTGGGCCTCCCTCTTCTCCTCATAAATCTGAATTCGAATTTCAAATTCCCGAAGCTTGGTTGACACTCCCACGATCAAACTAAGTGATAGTACGAGAATACCCTATTTTTCACATCAGGTATGGACCACGTGAGATTAGGAATGGATTTCTATTTATTTCGGGATTATGGTTGAGCACATTAAACCAAAGGGAAAATTAAATAAATTCCTCCATACATACAGTTCAAAGAAAAAAAAGCAGTAAGGTGAAATAATTTAATGGTTTAATCCAAAACAGGGTCCTTAGGGGTCGGCTTCTTGGATGGATCTTTCCAATGCCGCTACCTTTTGGCTGGTGGCCTCCAGGACTGCCTCTCACCCCCTAAGGACTCTCTCTTCATCAGTGGTCATGGAGAGAAGTTAACTGAGCCTGGCTCATGCCTGCACCTGTTCAGTTTGGAGTATAGTTATCTGGTGACTCGCTTCCATGAGTTGTTCTTAGGCGTCTGTCAGCTGGACCCTCAACTGCTCCATGAGCTCCGAACAGTTTTCAATGAATATATCTTGATCTTTTTCCTATTCCAAGAGGCTTTTAACCTCTTTCTTCGCCCTTAGAAATTCTCGGTTAATCCCCAACCCCTCCCGGCACTGGGGGACGTCGAAGCACTGGCTTCTCTCGCACATCTTTTCGGCCATGTAATCAAGGACCTTTAGGTGAAGGCATTGAACATCTGCCACTCCAGCACACAGGAAACGCAGCCAGGTGTGGAGTGATCCCATCCGCTTCAGCCATTCCGTCTGAGGCTGAATGAGAAAACTCTGGACGCACTTCCACCCCTTGTGTCGCGTCATCTGACACTCATCAGCAGCTTCCGAGTCTAAATAAACGATTTCCTCGGGGTTAGCGGGCTGATAGACACGAAATATAGCCAATAGTCTAGCAGTTATGTCCTCCTCGAAGATTCCTTCCAAGGAAATAGGCTCCTCATCATCTGAGCGACCTTCCTCTCCTGCCTCGACCCTGGTGGTGACTTCTTCAACTACCGGCCTTGTCCCAACAGCAGCGCCATTGGTGTCCGCCGCTCCCTGCTCACCAATTTTCAGGTCCGACCTAGTTTGGGAGGCGTGTTCTGGATGGGGTGGTACGTTTTCCATCAGCTCACTCGTGGATGGTTCAGATTCAACAGCCTGATGAGCCTCCAATGTCGTGATCACTGTACAGACAAGGAGCACCCTAATCAGGTGAGTCCTCTGACAGTAAGTACCAGTATCGAAGCAAGAATCTTATAGGAACACAAGGCACCAACCTCTACTGTTCTAGCCACTACAGGAGTCGTCGTAGTGGGGGATCCCTCAGCACTCGTCAGCTCGATAATGAGTGTCAGATCCCCACCTTTTTTCGTTGGCGCTTTCTACCCTCCTTCGGCTCGAGATGCTTGATCAGCACCAATATTCTCCTGAGTAAGATAAAGAAGGTGAATTAAGGATTGAAAAGGAAAGCAGAGAAATGGAGGATGGTAGATAAGGGTTGAGGAATACCTCGAGAAGCACAGTCACATCCATATCGGAGCTGATGATTTCGCCGCTCTCCTAGAGACTCCCTTGGTGGGACTCTCCCTCAGACCCTTCACCTTCGGGCACATCTTCTCCTTCAACTTCTCCTTTACCTTCTCCTTCTTCCCCCTCCTCTTCTGTCTCACTGCCCTCCGACTCATCATTGCAGTCATCATCCCCTGGTGGCATCGTTTTCGGATCATGCTCCTGGATGAGCATCACTTTCACGAAGAAAGGTGGCTTCACACGCCGTCCCCATTGACGTGCGTACATTTCCATGGCTATCAGAAACTCATGTCGTTGATGGAAGTTCACCCTTTCGACAACCCGAACAGGCCAGACGTCTGGCATCTAGATCTCGTCTTGCACTATCTTCTGCCAGAGGGTTTCAGTATTCACTGACTGTCGCAGGGTTATCTAAGACAACCATAGTGCAGGGAAAATGGCATCTTGAGAAGGTTGAAGCAGGTATCTTATTTTCTTCACGGGAAGTTCTTTGGCCTCTTCGTGGGACCCTCCTCAAATAGGCAATGAGGGCATGGCCACGCCATGTGACACCCCCACTGCTGAGGTCACGGCCTCTGCGAGCTTCGTTGCCTGACGCGCCTCTGCTCTTCCCCCTCTAGCAGCACCCTGCCTCATCTCTCGCCACCCGAGTTCCACACTGGCAACCTTGAGTTACCGAACTCACTTCCTCAAAAGCCCCTCAGGGTACGCTATGGCCCAATGTTCGGAATACTCGGTTAAGATACTAGAGTTGACTTAGGTGGGAGGAAAGGTGATGACGTATCCAGAGCCAAGGGTCATGAACATCAGCCATAACTGAGGAATAACATAGGGATTCCTTTCTTCCTGGACGTCTTTGTATACTTTTTTCTGCATTTTATGAAGGAACCCAAACTTCTTATCGAACCTGGATGGAACATAAGGCTTTCAGAAGATCTTCCAATCAATCAGGGCCATAGGCACCCTGCCTCTGATGCTCTAGAAGTACTCCTACTCTAGTGAGCCTTGCCCATTTTCTATCATCTGTCCAGTTGGAGTGGGGAATGGGTTGAAGTAAAAGTTCGCATGGTTACCAATTCTGATCCTTACTCCCTCCTCATTGAGCATCAGTGGCATGACCCCGGAAATGTTCATAAGAGAGGGTTGCAGGCCATTTCCTGGAGGACAGAGGGAATTTGGGAAGGTGTATCCGCCCCAATGAGCCACAACCCAGCCATAGAAAATCTGGAAGAAGCCAAAGACTCTCCTATGTGTTCCCCCATTCAAGATGCATCCCAAAATGGCATACAGCTGATACAACATGGGGACCCCTAGGTTGAACCTCTTATTAGCAGCCATGATGCCAGCCATCACCAGGGTCGCTGGATAGATGCCCATCCTTATGTCCCTCGCCAACAAGAGCCACACGCTCAAGAATGTAATGAGAAATATGGTGTACCGAACATTTGGGTCCCGACTCTCATTTATGATGTAGCCCCATGACTGGTAGTGCCCCGCCTCCAAGATCCTCCAGTATGATCCGCTATTTCTCTTTTATGTCGCGGTTGGACACCGTCTCCCCCTCCATGGCATCTTGACTTCCAGATCCTTCTCCAGGAACAGTCTAAACCAGTCCTTGTTGGCGATGTCCTTCAGGAAGTCCTTGACTGTCACGACCCGTCCCAGTGGGGCCCGAGCTGCAAATCCCCAAACCCGCCTCCAATAGGCTAGGGTCTGGTGACTAGAACCGAGTAGGAATACTACTAACATGGGAGGCATTTCCTATAAACCAGTACACACACACACATCTCCAAGCCCAAAAAGATGAAAAGTAAAAACTACTAAAGGAAAAAAGGTGCATGCATACACTAAGACCCAATAGAGTACGACAGGAAAGTAAAGTACAAGAAACTAAAACCCTAGGCCAAAAGTACAAGCCCACCAAAAGAAAGTCTATAACAGAGTCCAACCTATAAGGAAAGGTATTGGGACTAAAATATGTAGTCGTAGGAACACACCTCAGCCTGTCTGATCTCACTGAGCACCGTCCGGTCCTAGTCCTCCTAAAATCCATTCAAAGGCTCGCTCGTCTGTACAAGACACGACATGTTCGGGAAAAGCCCATGCAGGGGTGAGTATAACAATACCCAGTAGGACACCCCGAAACCACAAAGGAATATAACAAAGGAAAACACCAAAAAAGAAAGATATAGTTAGCTCTACACATTATATTTCTACCAAACATATAACAAGACCATCCAGATATACTCATACACGATCGACTATAGCAAAACCACCACTAAGATCCAGATCGAAGATTCCACTAAGCATGTAACAAGGAGAACACATTCCTGGGTCTGAAGAGAGAGATACGAAGTACTCATTCCGGGATAACACACTCCAAAAGTACACTGTGAACATGTTTCTTAGATGAGGATCACATCCAAGTCATGGGGTGATTCCGACAACTCAGTCTAAGATAATCCGCTAAGCAGAGGATCGGCACCCGGGTAAAGTTGGTCACGTCGATACCAAGAACTCTACCTAGGGTTCCAAGAATGAATAGATGATCTAAATCTAAGTCTCACAGAGGGGATTCCATCAAATATATTCAGGATGTCCTAATGAAGGGATCATACTCTTGTATAAAGGAAATGATAGCAGAACCATTAGGAGAAATACCAAGGTTACGAACCCTAAGAAAACTAGTCCAAGTCACAGAAGACAAGTGGCTCAAGCCATGAATAAATTGGTTACACGGTGTGTGGTATGGTTACACGCCGTGTTCCTTGACCCCAGGTAATGCCCGTGTAAACGGCCCGTGTCATCCATCCAAGCTGTGTAAAACTAAACTACATGACATTTTGAAGAATCACACACCGTGTTCCTTGACTCCGGGTACTTCCCGTGTAAACGACCCGTGTCATTTGGCTTGTCGGATAGAAAGAAACTACACGGTGTGTAGAAGAGTCACACGCCATGTCCAAGAACCTGGGGATCGCTTCGTGTACACTGGCCATGTGCCCGTACACAGTCTATGTCTGTGTCTGTGTCGCCTGCCCGTGTACCAGTACAAGGGTTATCCCATGTATCAGGTCGGGTCTGGCCGGGGAAGGGTATACATGTCGTGTCCTTGGCCGTGTACCGAAACCGTAACTGTGTACACCCGGAGTACATGCCAGGTGGTCCGCCGACGAACACACGTCGTGTAGCCCATACTACACGGCATGTAGTCGGGATTTTTCTAGAAGTGTCGTCTTCCTCCTCCTGCCACGGCTGAAAATCCGGATCCTCGGTTTCTCATCCGTTTGTCCTGATACTCCAGGGATTGGATCATTTCATCATACGAACACCATAACGATTGTTTTCGGTTCTTAAATCTGATCATAAACCTCGAACAATTCATCCGAAGAAAAATGCCCGAAAATTTGTATCTCTCGATCCGCTCCGAATTGCCTGCCGAAACCATTGTCGCACCTCCGTGACATCGCTCCGGGGTTGGATATACAATCTCAGATCTTTGCGCCAACAAACAAATGCGCAATGATCGATTTTCTCCAAGAACACGTAGAACGCAATGAAGAACGCGTGGGAGAAAAATAAAAGGATCAAAAAAGAGGGATGGACCTCGATCATTGTTCGTGACGATCCGGGTTCGTCACCGTTAGATCAAAACCAAAACAACCTCAAAATCCCCGCAAAAACCCATCCCGCAAAAAGGATCGATCAGCGTGCTAATCTGTTCGTGGATTAGTCCGCGTTCGTCAAGGAAATCAAAAACAGGGAAGGAAATAAAAAACAAACATCCTACCTGGATCTGCGGTGTTCGTTGTTGAAGATCTGGTCGTCGCATCGTCGTCGCCAGAAAAAATCGTCAAGAACGTCGTCGCCGCATCGGGATGTCTTATCTAGAGCCTCCAGAGCTGCCAAGGGTTTCAGGGTTATGAGGTTTATAACCCTGGACCCTTGCGCAAGCCTTTATTTAAAAAAAAGATAAGAGATATCCGTTGCAGCAGATTTAAGAGATTTTGCTGCAGAATAAAATATATTTATTTAAATATTTTATTACTTTTATGTCCCAAAAACTGTATTTCACCACCGACCTGCGTCGACCGATGTTAGGCCTTGCATAAGGTAAAATCGTTGTTCTGAACGCAACGGTGTCCTCAGATTTTTCATCCGAGCACCCATTCGGGAGTTATTACACTTTTTCAGGAAACCCGCACACGCGCATTATTTAATTATTTAATTAAATTCAAACATTTTTTCCGGTCTCACCGGGCCTCGGAACAGCATGCCTTCTTAGAGACTGGTCTCGAATTAATTCCCATATAATATTAAATAATACATGGAAAAATCCGGGACATTACATCACACCCACCTGAGGGCTTTTACGTCCCCGAAAATCCAAAAAAAAGGCTACACAATAAAAGATGTGGGCACTGCAATCGAATCTGAGCCTCCTGCTCCCATGTGCTCTCTTGGAGATTCTCGTGATGCCACCGGACACGCACTAAGGGAATAGCTCGCCCACGGAAGATATTCTCCTTCCGATCCTCGATCTCCACTGGGTACTCAGCAAAGGTTGCTCCATCATCGATGTCCAACTCACCCCAGTCGATGACGTAAGATGGATCATGCACGTACCTCCGTAGCTACGACACATGGAAGACGTTGTGTAATAGGTACATCTGAGGAGGTAGAGCCAAGAGATATGCCACCTCGCCAACTCTACTCAAAATCTGAAAAGGGCCAACGATCCTCAGAGATAGTTTGCGGCCTCAGCCAAATCTCTACAATCCTCGTTGATGTGAGACCCAATGGAACACATGGTCTCCCTCCTCAAACTCCAAGGGCCTCCGCCTCCTGTCGGCATAAGACTTTTTCCGACTCTGTGCAGTCTTCATCTGTTCCTGGATGACCTGCACCTTCTTTGAAGTAGTTCTCACCATCTCTCAGCCCATAAGTGCTGACTCTCCTGGGTCAGTCAAGTAAAGTGGTAACCTGCAAGGTCGCCCGTACAGAGCCTCGAATAGTTCCATTCCAATAGTGGAATGATAGCTATTGTTATAAGAAAATTCCACTAGTGGTAGGTGATCCTCACAGCTACGACTAATGTCAAGTATGCAAGCTCGAAGCATATCCTTCAGGACCTAGATTGTCCGCTCTGTTTGACCATCAGTCTAGGTATGAAATGATGTGCTCAAGCGTAACTGAGTCCCAAATGCTTCCTGAAATCCCTTCCACAACAGGGATGTGAAACGAGCATCATGATCTGAGACGATCGTGGATGGAACTCCATGAATTCGATCTATCTCATGCACGTAGAGGCATCCCAAGCTCTCTACTGAACTCTGCTCCTATATGGCTAGGAAGTGGGACGACTTGGTGAGTCGATCAATGATCACCCAGATGGCATCGTGTCCCCTGGACGTACATGGTAAACCCATCACGAAGTCCATGGATATACCATCCCACTTCCACTCTAGCACCTCAAGGGGATGATTCAAGGCAACTTGCACCTAGTGCTCAGCCTTTACTTGCTGACAAGTAAGGCACCGGGAAACAAGCTCTGCCACACACTTCTTCATTCCTGGCCACTAGAACTGACGTCAGAGGTCCTGATACATATTTTCCATGCCTGGATGTACCGCCAAGGGGGATGTATGGAACTCCCTTAGAACCTCCTCCCACAACGTCACTGGTACTATAGTACGCCCTCTGAAAAGAACAACGTGCTCCCCACCTTCTAAATATCCATCAGCCACAACAACTCTTGATATCTGAGCACATAGAGTCTCATAGCTATAATCCTCGTGTTGTGCTTCCCTGACTCTTTGTAAGAGTGGAGGGGTAACAACCATTGACTGAAGGAAATCTCCCTCATCTCCATCCACTAAGGATAACTATAAAGAGGCCAAATGCCTCATCGCCTCATCCAGCAACTGCGAACTGGATTTTCTAATGAGAGCATCTGCCACTAAGTTCCCCTTCCCATGAGTATAAACGACCTCAAAGTCGTAATCCTGGAGGATCTCAAGCCACCGCCTCTACCTCAAATTCAGATCTTTCTGATAAAAGATATATCTGAGACTCTTGTGATTAGAGTAGATGGTAAATCGCTCGCCCATTAGGTAGTGCCGCCACATCTTCAATGCGAAGACTATCGCTGCCAACTCAAGATCATGGGTCGCGTAGTTCTGCTTGTGTGGCCTCAACTGATGTGAGCCATAGGAAATCACTTCTTGCCTCTGCATCAGGACACAACCATGCCCGGTTCCTGATGCATCGTAGAACACTACGTACTCGACACCCTCCTCTGGTAATCTCTAGATCGAGGAGCTCGTCAGACTCTATCTCAACTACTGGAAAGCCTGCTGCCATCTCTCAGTCCACACAAGAGGCTTCCCCTTCTAGTTCAAAGCTGTCATGGGTGCTGAAATCCTAGAGAAATCAAGAATGAATCTCCGATAGTAGTCTGCCAACCTAAGGAAGCTCTGCACCTCCATCACGCTCCGGGGTGGCTCCCATGCTAGTACTGCCTCCACCTTGGCTGGGTCCACTGCTACACCATCTGTTGAGATTATGTGTCCCAGAAAGTGGAAATCATGTATCCAGAACTGGCACTTTGAGAGTTTCTCATACAACTGGTGCTCTCGAAGTGTGTCCAGAACCATCTTTAGGTGTCTCGCGTGCTCCTCCTCGGATACCGAGTACACAAGGATATCATTGATTAAGACCACTACAAACCGATCTAGATAGGGCTGAAAGATCCGGTTTATGAGTCCCATGAACACTAACGGGGCGTTCGTCACGTTTAATTGCATCACCAAGTACTCATAGTGACCATAGCGGCATCTGATAGCTGTCTTCGGTATATCCTCATCACGCACTCACAACTGGTGATAGCATAATCGTATATCAACCTTCGAGAACCATTGTTCCCCTCTCAACTGGTCGAAGAGGTCATCGATCCTCGGTATTGGATATAGGTTCTTCACGGTCACCAGGTTTAAGCACCGGTAATCCACACATAGCCTCATGCTCCCATCTGCCCTCTTGGAAAACAGCACTGGGGCTGCCTAGGGTGAAACGCTGGGTCTCACAAAGCCCTTCCTCTGCAAGTCGTCCAATAGCACTCTCAACTCATGAAGCTCTACAGGAGCCATCTGATATTCTGATGCTGATATCAACATCATCCCAGGTTGCAACTCAATGCAGAAATCTATCTCTCGACAAGGAGGTAGCTCGAGGACATCCTCCGAAAAGACGTCCTCGCACTCATCCACTACTTCTGGAAACTGGAAACTCATAACATCTGCTGCGCCAAGGGCTAGGCTAGCCAACTGATATGATATAGGTTGTGCCTTCCTATGCGTGAGTCCATCCTGTTCTGTCTGTGTCTCTCTTTCACCGAAAAAATAGAACCTCGTTCCATCACTACGGACACACCGCACCCTTCGCCTAAAACAGTTGATCTGGGCATGAAATGTGGATAGCCAATCCATACCAAGAATGAAATCGTAAGGCATCGACGCAACCACCAAGAGGTTCCAACCGAAACTCTCACCTCCAAGGGTCAGGTCACACTTCCTAAAGAGGTGTCTGATCTTTGAATCTTCTCTCATCAGTGTTTCTAATCATAAGGTCCGAGTCAATGACTCAACTAGAATCTCAAGGTCTCTAACAAGATAAGCAGCCAGAAAGTAATGAATAGAACATGTGTCAATCAGTACAGCAGCCAATGTAGGAAAGACACAGATTGTACCTCTAATCATTTCGGGAGTACCTGGGTCATAAGCCTCTGCCACCTGCAGCTGTCCCTGCCTCTGTCCACCAGCTCCCTGAGCCTAGGGTGGACCTCCTGGGGGTGGTGGTGGTAAAGGGTCAAAACACCGACCACCTCCATCTTCTCTCCCAGTTCCTCTACTGCGTCTTCCGCCCCATGTATCTGTCTGCTCCACATGTTTCCTTTACCTCAGTGGTCCATCCACTGCTCCCGTGTCAGTAGTACGGCGGGTCAGAAAATCTCGAGCGAGATGTCCCCTACCATCACATGAGTAGAATCGCCTCTCTCGAGGCTGGCTAGATGTGCCCTATGAACCCTGTATGGCAGATCCCCTGTCTTGGGATCTGATTTGAAAATGTCTCCCATGTCTGGGTCCCTGATGTCGGCTCCCTGTTGCCGAGGTCTCTGCTCTAGCTCGCCCACTACTGACAACTGCCAGCTGTCTCTGCTCTACCAAGAATCTCTCGACCACCAAATCCCACTCGAGAACCCCAGCATAAGTGGTAATGTTCATAGGGATAATGCTAGCTCGGATGTCTCTACGCAAACCCCCATAAAAAGTCTAATCTCTGAAGTACTGATCTCTGACCTTATCCATCGAGTACCGCGAGATGTAGGTAAACCTCGATGAATAGTCAGGCACCGACATGGTTCCCTACTGGATCTGAAGAAGCTCTTCTATACGTACTGATCATAGGGTAACAGGTGAAAACTCCTCTTTGAAGAGACACTCAAACTCCGACCACTCAAGATTCGCCTCGTCGTGGGTCTGGATAACCAAACTCCACCATCGTCCTGCCGAGCCCTAAAGAAGGCTCACTACTAGGATCACCAGCTAGTCTACTAGTGTCCTGACCAAATGGAATACTCTGGACACTGCCTCAAGCGAGTCCTCTACTGCCTGAGGGTCAGGCTCGCCTCGAAACCTAAGGGGTCTTTGTCTCTGAAACTCGTGGAGTGCGCTCAGCCTGCGCTCCTCCTCCACTGGTACAACAGGAACTAAACACTACTCCACAGGTGGCTGGATTACTGGCACACCACCTGATGGTAAAACAAGGGGGATCGATCCTTTTATCGAAGCTTCAATACTGAGGGGGTCATCCTTGTGATTGAGCTGCTGGATCCTAGAGGGTGCGCGTCGCAGAGGCATCCTGTAAGGAACAAGATGTATCTCAGTCAGTGAGTATATCTAGAGAGTTGACTCAAGAAGGACATGGAAACCACAACCCATTCATATATGATGTATGTACCATTTTCCCCCTACAACTCGTGTTCTCATGTTCTGAGTCGAAAATCAAGTTATCAGACTCCTGGTGTATGGATACGTCGGCCGCCCGTGTGACAACCCTGCTTTTTATTACAACTTAAACATGATTCATTACATAAAACTTCACTTGATACAACAAAGAAGATCGAGAGGTTTAGTGTCTTTGGGGATTAGGATCATTTCATAAAAACATAAAACATGAAATACAACATATTTGTTGAAAACTTCCTTTACATGACCACTATATTCCTTCATACTTAGCATTACATGGGATAACCTGAGGACATGCATAATAAAAGGGTTAGCTATAAAGCCCAGTAAGGGATTACACATGGAATAACACGAGGAGTAAAATACATGTTAGACAATAAGAATATCAATAGAGCATAAAAGAAACATGAACATAAAGGAATTATAAAGCATGATAATCATAACATGAAGATGTGGCAACAACACTTATCATGGAATTAGCATGAGCCAAGCCTCATTGCACCTGGAGCATGAGTAAAAACTCATTGCACATGAAGCATGAGTAAACCCTCGTTGCACTTGAATTAGCATTCGTCGAAACTCATTTCACATGAAGTATCATGATACTATACTTTACCCAATGCATTGGAGCGCTATAAGGGCGCACCCTTCTTAAACATTTCATTTCATGCGTAAGTGTGCCACATGGATCATAAAACATGGATTCATAAAACATAATCATTTATTCCACTATAATGTAATGTGGAATTAATACATGAAACATTACAATCAATAATTAAATGTGCATAAAGGTGAATACCCTTGATGGAAAAATGGACATGGTATCCACTACACAATGGAATTGGCTTTGAAAATCGGTACGATTTCGGGAGCGTAACGACGTGACATAAGAATTCATAAAAATGGTTGATGAGAGAGAAAGGGGTTCCTAATAATATTTAGATGTAATGGATAGTAAGGAGGTCATATACATACATGTCCCAACAATTTTAATTGAATTTAGATTCATGATACAAAATTATTGCTTGAATGTAAAAGAAGAGAGAGAAGTTCCTTTCGGAATTTCGGCACAGTAATGGGTGTACATGGGAGGAATTTAATGAGAGATAAAGGGGTCTCCCATAATTCAAAAATAAATAGGGAAGTATGAGGGAGGTGAAAAACCATACCCCAACATTCATAATTGAAATTAAAAGTGCAATACAACTTAAAGAAAATTGACAAAAATGAGAAAGGAAGAAAAAACCCGTACTTGGAAGTGTGCTTACAAAGGATAGAGAGAGGCTTGTGAGAGGCTTCTTGGGAGCTTGGGGCACATTTGAAGGATTCTATAGAGAGTAGGGCAGAGGTTGGACGAACTCCAAGGGCTTTGAGTGAGGAGGAAGTGGGAGATTGGGTGGGTTTATATAGAAAAGGTGAGAGAAGTCTTTATTATTTAGGTTTGGGTCCCCTTACATTAAATTAATCCAAACCACAAACCATCCAATGGTTTTTTCCCATGGGTTTTGGAAAAGGGAAGAGGAAAACAATATTTTATAAGGACCAGGTCCGAACTTCTTAAAATAATAAGGTTGCTTATGTGGAGGTGAGTTACACTCCCACGGAAATTAATTTAAAAATGAAAAGTGTTGAATATGTCTTGAGGGGTCCATTAATTCATTGAAAAGTAAGTCAAACAAACCCAAAATCACATTATTTTAATGTTAAAACATATATTGGCCGAACATAATGATTATGGTATTTTATTACATCACCATTGGTACATTATGATGTCATAAAACACATTATATATTTAAACGGTATTAATTTTTACCCAAACATTTGACTGTCTCAGAAAATTATGAAAAACTCATCGTTGGATAATTTCAACGTCCTGATTCCAGAAATGACATTTATTTTATCTAAAAAAAATATAAATATGTTAATTTTCACTTTTAAAATAAAAACCAACATTTATCGAAAATTCACGGGGTTTGACAGAAATGGATTTCAAACCTTAATATAAAATTTTAATTGCATTCATAAAATAATAAGATCATTTATATTTAATAAAAATTAATTTAATAATAATATTATTAATTTATTAAAATATTATTTAATTCAAAAATACCTTAATTTAATAAAATATATTTCTTAATTAAATGATAACAAAAAACACCATTTGTACTTTAAATACTATTCACAATGTATCAAAAACGACAAGAAATTATATTCATAATTATATACAAAAATAATGTACATGAACATAGTACTACTTATTTTTTACATAACCCCTTAAAACAGCCGCATAAGACCTAAGGGTAAGGTGTGCGATGGTGACAGACTCTTGGGGTGGCTCTGATAACATCGCTCGAGTGGTAATCTCTATCAACTTCCACTTTTCCCGTAGACGGTCACGTTCGAGCTTGACATGGTGAATATCAGCTTGGTCTTTGTCAAGGGAGAAGCCCTAGGATGCCACCTCGTTTCTGAGCTTCGACAAATGGGCTTCGTATGGGGAAATTCTACTGGATGAGGTTGTCGCTTCTTTGGTCTGAGTAAATTGAATTTGTTAAGGTCCTATATTTATACTAATCATGTGATCACTGTTCAACGACTATATCAACAACGGTCAAAATTTTTAACATAAAACCAAAGAAGTTGACATCTTATGAAAAAAATATTTTTCATAAAGAGACATTTAACTGGATCAAGAGGTATTTTCCATTAATGAAACTTTGGGTCATTACAATATTCCCCCCTTAAGAAATTTCACCCTCGAAATTTTTCCTTTTCCCACACTAAAACAGATGTGGGTAACTCAGCTTCATCTTATCCTCTGATTCCCATGTCACTTCTTCAAACTTCTGGTTTCTCCACAACACCTTGACGAGGGGCATTGTCTTATTTCGTAGAACTTTATCTCTACGATCTAAGATCTTCACTGGTTGCTCCTCATAAGAAAGATCGTCTTCCAATTGTACCACCTCAGAAGAGAGTACATGTGAAGGGTCTGGTATGTACTTCCTTAAGAGGAATACATGAAAGACATCATGTAATTTGGCCATAGTAGGTGGAAGTGCTAGTCGATAGGCCACAGCCCCGACACGATCAAAAATCTCTAAGGGGCCGATGTACCTTGGACTTAACTTCCATTTCTGTCCAAACCTCATGACCTTCTTCCACGAAGATATGTGTAGATAAACCATGTCTCTGACTTTAAACTCAAGGTCTCGTCGACGATTATCTGCATAACTCTTCTGTCGACTCTGGGCTGCCTTGATATGCTGCTAAATGGTTTTCACCTTCTACACCATTTCTTCGACCATTTCTGGTTCAAGAAGTTTACATTCACCGACCTCATCCCAACATGCCAGTGTTCTGCACCTTTTCCCATACAGGGCTTCATATGGTGACATTTGGATGCTCGAGTGGAAACTGTTATTATAAGAGAACTCAACCAGAGGAAGATGTTGATCCCATCCTCTTTTAAAGTCCATTGAGCATGCTCTCAACATATCCTCAAGTGTTTGGATAGTCCCCTCAGATTGGACATCAGTTTGAGGATGATAGGCTGTACTGAAGTTCAGTTCAGTATTTAGAGAATGTTGAACACTCTTCTAAAACTTAGAGGTGAATCTTGGATCTCAGACAGACACAATAGATAGTGGTACACCATGCAACCATACCACTTCCCTGATATATATCGGTTCCAGTTGATCCAAATAGAAATCCTCCGGAATAGAAATGAAGTGTGCAGTATTTGTAAGACGATCCACAACAACCCATATTGCATTGTTGCCATTGGATTTCCACAGAAGTCCGGTGACAAAGTATATGGTGATGTTTTCCCATTTCCATTCTGGTATGGGAAATGGTTGCATCATCCCCTTAGACATCAGCCTCTCTGCCTTCACTTGCTGACACACCAGGCACATTGATGTATATTCAGCGATCTCCTTCTTCATATTATCTCACCAAAAGTTTTCTCGGAGATCTCGATACATCTTTGTGCTCCCTAGGTGAATAGAGAAATTTGAACTATGTGCATCATCTAAAAGTTCCTTCTTCAGCTCCGGACTTGATAGAACATGTAGTATTTTCCCAAACCACACAATTCCTTCTTCATTAACATTAATCTCTGAGGATTTCCCTTTTTTTATAGCTTCCACTTTTTCCTAAATTCCCACATCATCCTTTTGAGCATCCTTTAACCTTTCCAAAAGAGATGGTTGAGCAATAATTTGTGAAAGGATTGATTATGTTTCCTTCTTTATGATTCTGACGCCCATCTTCATCAAGTCTAAGAAGATTGGATCCTTCTCAATTCTCATCATTGATAGAATTGCTGGGTCCTTTCGACTTAGGGCATCTGCCACCTTGTTCCCTTTCCCAGGGTGGTAATGTATTGAACAGTCATAATCCTTGATGAGCTCTATCCATATTCTTTGGCACATATTAAGCTCTTTCTGTGTGAATATATATTTAAGACTCTTGTGGTCAGTATATATATCACATTTCTCTCCATAGAGATAATTCCGCCAGATATTCAAGGAAAAGATCACAGCTGCCAACTTCAAATAATGCGTTGGATAGTTTCGCTCATGGATTTTCAACTGCCTTGAGGCATAGGATATCACTTTATCATTCTGAATCAGTACACATCCTAAGCCCTTCTTCGAAGCATCACTGAATACCACAAAAAGCTCCCCACTTGTGGGTAAAGTGAGCACGGGTGCAGTGATAAGCCTTCTTTTCAACTCCTTGGAGCTTTCTTCGCATTCATCACTCCAAGAAAACTTTACTCCCTTTCGAGTTAGCTTGGTAAGAGGGTTGGACAATCGTGATAAATTTCTCACAAATCGTCGATAATATCCAGCTAACCCCAAGAAGCTACGGATATTCGTTACCGATGTTGGCCTCGACCATCCCTCAATTGCATCTGTTTTAGAGGGGTCCACATATATCCCATTGCTTGTGATGATATGTCCCAAGAATTAGACCTCCTTCAACCAGAACTCACACTTGCTGTAATTTCCCTAGATCTTCTCCTTGCGCAAAGTCTCTAGTACAGTTTTTAAATACTCCTCATGATACTCCTTGGTTTTGGAGTATATTAAAATATCATCTATAAAGACTACCACAAATTTGTCAAGGTAATCTCTAAAGACTCTATTCATCAAGTCCATGAATATTTCTGGAGAATTGGTGAGTCTGAAAGGAATTACTATGAATTCATAGTGCCCGTACCTTGTATGAAAAGATGTATTGGGGACATCTTCCTTCTTCACCCTTACTTGATAATATCCCGACCGCAAATCCACCTTGGAGAGGTATTGTGCTCCACACAGCTGATCAAACAAGTCATCGATTCATGGGAGAGGGTACTTGTTCTTTATCGTGATTTTGTTAAGTTCACGATAATCGATGCAAAGCCGCATTGACCTATCCTTCTTCTTGACGAAGAGGACTGGTGCACCCCATGGTGAAGCACTTGGGCGTATAAAACCTTTATCCAGATTCCCCTTTAGTTGTTTCTTCATCTCTTCAAGCTCTACAAAAATCATTCTATATGGAGTCTTGGATATTGGTAGCACCCAAGGTATAACTTCAATTGAGAACTCAACATCTCTTCTTGGAGGAAGACCAGGCAGTTCCTCGGGAAACACTTCAGCGAATTCCCTCACAATAGGAATTTTTCAAGGATAGTTTCTTCCTTGGACTCAATCATCTGAGCCAGATATATGTGCTCATAAGGCAGTAATATCCATGCTTGAGATGATAGAGTTAAAGGAGATCCATCTTCCTGTTGACACTTGTAAAGAATCGGGGGGTCGATTCTCCATATGGAGTGTGATTTTCCTCTCCCGACAATTTATGTTGTCTCTATATAAGGAAAGCCAATCCATGCCAAGAATTGCATCAAATTCCACCAGAGAGAGTATGACGAGGTTCGCTGGAAAATTCAATCCACATATTATAATAGGGGAGGACTTATATTCATGGGATGCAATGATTGCCCCATTTGCCGTACTCACCGACATCTTTACTTCCATGATTTGTGGTGGTGTTGGAATTGTTCTACTAAACTTTCGAGATATAAAAGAATGCATATAACCCGAATCAAAAATTACGTTCGCTATTCTTGAATGAATAACTAGCGTACCTGTCACCACTTCGTTTTTGGGGTTCACTTCGGCAGAAGTGATGGAAAAAGCTCTTCCTTGCTGTCTTGGAGGTTGTTGGTTGCCTCCGATAACCCTTGGATTAGGGAACTGATTTGAAAAATGACCAGGTTCTTTTCATTTGTAGCATTGAACAACGTGTTGACGTTCGAATGGAGCGTTCCTCTCCTCCGTCGCAGCCGTGGGTCCTTCATTCCGACAGTTAACAGCTAGGTGCCCTTCTCTTTCACACATGAAGCATTTTCTTGTCCCCTTAAGGAAATTTCCAGGGTGCTTCTTTCCGCACTTTTGGAAAGTGGGGTGGTGGATCTTCTTAGCACCGTTGGATTTATCCATCGGATCCCCAGTATTGAAGTCCACCTTACGCTTCTTGTCCCCATGATACCCCTGTGATTCCCTGATCTCCATTTCGACCTTGAGGGCACATCGGACAATTTCCTCGTAGCTGTCGAAGTCACGGATCTCTACTGCTTTCCGCAAACTAGGCTTCATCCCACCAAAGAAGTGGTCAACTTTTCATTCAGGGGTAACGAAAAAGCCGGAAGCATATCGTGCAAGCCTTGTGATGTTTTCCTCGTACGCTCCAACAGATTCTTCATCTTTGTGCTTGAGGGAAAGGAAGTCCCTTTTCCATCTTAAGCCGAAAGGTGCACGGAAAATATTTATTGAAAAACATCTTCTGGAAATCCTTCCATTCCAATGCCTCGATCTCCTCCTCAGGATTCATATTTTTGATCAACGTCCACCATTGATCAGCTTCACCCTCCATATGATAAGCCTCCAGGATAACCTTCTCTTGTTCAGAACATTGGAGGATGGAGAATATCTTTTCAATGGAGTTGATCCATTGTTCAGCGATCATGAGATCGGATGATCCACTAAAAGTAGGAGGCCTTTGTCTCATAAAGCTCTCGATAGTGACTTGTTCTTTCTTAGGGGGGGTTGAACATTCCTCTTGACCCGTGTTTCTATTAGAAACTTGAGTTAGCTGAGAGAGAAGCATGAAAAAGTTCGTGATTCCCGCTCCCATTGGATTGGGCATCTCATTAGTACAATCATCACACTGATCCTTACAATGGTTGTTAGCCCGATTCCTCCTATTACCGGCCATCGGCTGGAATAAAAGGAATTTTAGGGGTAACACATAAAGGGTAATCCAAAGACAAAAGTTGATGACTTATAAATAAACTTTCTTTCCTTAACTCATGAGTCTATAGGCTTCAATCTTGGATTTTTTATGATCTACTTTCTAACAAATATTCGTAGGGTCATTTTTTTAATTCCCTTACTAAGGGTTCATACTAAGCTTGTGAATTTATCAAAACAAATCCCCTGGGAGTGTCTTAACCAAGCGTGAAGCAAGGCCCGTTGTTGTGCACCAGTTCCCATTCGAGTCTAGCTCAAAGTGGTGTTTTCGGGTTTTACCCCTAGGATACATCTGTGCCAGAGCCGCCTCTACCTGCTCGTATCCAGACAGGGATGTATTTGCTTGATAACCCACTTACTCAATACTCACCAAAACATAGGGATGTTTTTATTGTACTTATTCTTGTATCTAAGGCTTTACTAGGGTTTCCTAATCCCAAAAATAACTAAACCTATCCTCTGATACCAACTGTGACAAACCTGCTTTTTATTACAACTTAAACATGATTCGTTAAATAAAACTTCACTTGATACAACAAAGAAGATCGAGAGGTTTAGGGTATATGGGGCTTAGGATCATTATATAAAAACATAAAACAAGAAATACAACATCTTTATTGAAAACTTCCTTTACATGACCACTACATTCCTTCGTTCTTAGCATTGCATTGGATAACCTGAGGACATGCATAAGAAAAGGGTGAGCTATAAAGCCCAGTAAGGGAGTACACATGGAATAACATGAGGTGTAAAATACATGTTAGACAATAGGCATATAAATAGATCATAAAAGAAACATGAACATAAAGGCATGATAAATCATGATAATCATAACATGGAGATGTGGCAACAACACTTATCATGGAATTAGCATGAGCCAAGTCTCATTGCACATGGAGCATGAGTAAACCCTCATTGCACATGAAGCATGAGTAAAAACTCGTTTCACATGAATTAGAATGAGTCAAAACTCATTGCACATGACGTATCATGATACTATACTTTACCCAATGCATTGGAGCGCTATAAGGGCACACCCTTCATAAACATTTAATTTCATGCGTAAGTGTGCCACATGGATCATAAAACATGGATTCATAAAACATAACCATTTATTCCACGATAAAGGAATGTGGAATTCATACATGAAACTTTACAATCAATAAGTAATTGTGCATGAAGTTGAATACCCTTGATAGAGAAATGGGCATGGTATCCACTACACAATGACATTGGCTTTGAAAATCGGTGCGATTTCGACAGCGTAACTGCGTGACATAAGAATTCATAAAAATGGTTGATGAGAGAGAAAGGGGTTACTCATCATATTTACATGTAATGGACAGTAATGAGGTCATATAGATACATTTCCCAACAATTTTAATGGAATTTAGTTTCATGATACAAAATTATTGCTTGAATGTAAAAGAAGAGAGGGAAGTTCCATTCGGAATTTCGGCATAGTAACGGGTGTACATGGGAGGCATTTAATGAGAGAGAAAGGGGTCTCCTATCATTCAAACATAAATATGGAAGTATGAGGGAAGTGTGAAACCATACCCCAACATTCATAATTGAAATTAAAAGGGAAATGCAACTTAAAGAAAATTGACAAAAATGAGAAAGGAAGAAAAAACCCTTACATGGAAGTGTGTTTCCAAAGGCTAGTGAGAGGCTTGTGAGAGGCTTATTGGGAGCTTGGGGAACCTTGGGAGGATTCTAGAGAGAGTAGGGCAGAGGTTGGACGAACTCCAAGGGATTTGAGTGAGAAGGAGGTGGGATCTTGGGTGGGTTTATATAGGAAAGGTGAGAGAATTCTTTATTATTTAGGTTTGGGTCCCCTTACATTAAATTAATCCATTACACAAACCATACCATGGTTTTTGCCCATGGTTTTTCTCAAAGGGAAGAGGAAAAAAATATTTTATAAGGCCCAGGTCCGAACATCTTAAAATAATAAGGTTTCTTATGTGGAGGTGAGTCACACTCCCATGGAAATTAATTTAAAAAGGAAAAGTGTTGAATATGTCTTGAGGGGTCTATTAATGCTTTGAAAAGTAAGTCAAACAAACCCAAAATCACATTATTTTAATTTCAAAACATATATTGGCCGATCATAAAGATTATGGTATTTTATTACATCACCATTGGGTCATTATGATGTCATAAAACACATTATATATTTAAACAGTATTAATTTTTACCCAAAAATTTGACTGTCTCAGAAAATTATGAAAAATTCACTGTTGGATAATTTCAACATCCTGATTCTAGAAATGACATTTATTTTATCTAAAAAAAATTCTAAATATGTTAATTTTCACTTTTAAAATAAAAACCAACATTTATCGAAAATTCATGGGTTTTGACAGAAATGGCTTTCAAACCTTAATATTAAATTTTAATTGCATTCATAAAATTATAAGATCATTTATATTTAATAAATATTAATTTAATAATAATATTAATATTTTATTAAAATATTATTTAATTCAAAATTCCCTTAATTTAATAAAATATATTTTTTAGTTAAATAATAACTAAAAACACCATTTGTACTTTAAAAACTATTTACAATGTATCAAAAATGACTAGAAATTATATTCATTACTATATGAAAAAATAATGTACATGAACATAGTACTACCTATTTGTTACATAACCCCTCAAAACAGCCGCATAAGACCTAAGGGTAAGGTGTGCGATGGTGACAGACTCTTGGGGTGGCTCGGATAACATCGCTCGAGTGGTAATCTCTATCAACTTCCAATTTTCCCGTAGAAGGTACCATTCGTGCTTGACATGGTGAAGCTCAGCTTGGGCTTGGTCAAGGGAAAAGCCCAAGGATGCCACCTCTTTTCTGAGCTCTGACAAATGGGCTTCGTATAGGGGCTATTCTACTGGATGAGGCTATCGCTTCTTTTTTCTGAGTAAATTGGATTTGTTAAGGTCCTATATTTATAATAATCATGTGATCACTGTTCAACGACTATATTAACAACAGTCAAAATTCTTAACATAAAACCAAAGAAGTTGAAATCTTATAAAAAAAATATTTTTCATAAAGAGACATTTAACTGGATCAAGAGGGATTTTCCATTAATGAAACTTTGGGTCGTTACAGCCCGCACCAACACGGGGGTCCCTGGCCTGAAAGCCGAACTTGAAACACTTAACACTGTTGCCCCAAACCAACTCACAGACTCTCGGTCTTAAGGTAGAACCAACCACCTCTGATACCACTATGTCACGACCTGTCCCAGTGGGGCCTGATCCGCAACTCCCCAAGACCACCTCCAATAGGCCAGGGGCTGGTGACTAGCACCGAGTAGGCATACTACTAACATGGGAGGCATTTCCTATAAACCTGTACACACACACACATATCTCCAAGCCCACAAAGATGAAAAGTAAAAACTAATAAAAGGAAAAGACGCATGAATACACTAAAACCCAACCAACAGAGTATGACACGAAAGTAAAGTACAAGAAAGTAAAACCCTGGTCCAAAATTACAAGCCCACCAAAAGAAATTCTATAACAAAGTCCAACCTGTAAGGAAAGGTACTGGGACTGCAATCTGTAGCCGTAGGAACACACCTTGTCCTGTCTGATCTCACTGAGTACCGTCTGGTCCTGGTCCGCCTAAAATCATGTCAAAGGCTCACTCGTCTGCACAAGACACAACACGTGCCGGAAAATCCTATACAGTGGTGAGTATGACAATACCCAGTAGGACACCCCGAAACCACAATGGAATACAACAAAGGAAAACACCACAAAAGAAAGATACAGTCATCTCTACACAGTATATGTCTACCGAACATATAACAAGAACATACAGATATACTCATACACGATCGGCTATCGCGAATCCACCACTAAGATCCAGCTCGAAGATTCCACTAAGCATGTAACAAGGAGAACACACTCCAAGGTCTGAAGAGAGATCTAAAAAGTACACGTTCCGGGAGAACACACTCCACAAGTACTTTGTGAACATGTTGCTCATATGAGGATCACAACAAAGTCATGGGGTGATTCCGACAACTCAGTCTGAGCTAATCTGCTAAGCAAAGGATTAGCGCCCGGGTAAAGATGGTCACGTCGATACCAAGAACTCTAACTTGGGTTCCATGGATTAATAAAAGATCTTGATCTAAGTCTCTCATAGGGGATTACAACAAATCTATTTAGGAATTCATGCTGAAGGGATCATGGTCCTGTATAAAGTAAATGATACCAGAACCATCAGGGAAAAGACCAAGGGTATGAACCCTAAGAAAACTGGTCCAAGTCACAAAAGAAAAGTGGATCAAGCCATGAAGAAATTGGTTACATGGCATGTGGTATGGTTACACGCCGTGTTCCTTGACCCCGGGTACTACCCGTGTAAATGGAACACGTCATCCGTCCAAGCTGTGTAAAACTAAACTACACGGCGTGTAGAAGAATCACACGACGTGTTCCTTGACTCTGGGTACTGCCCATGTAAATGGCCCGTGTCATTTGGCTTTTCAGATAGAAAGAAATTAAACGGTGTGTAGAAGAGTCACACGCCGTGTCCGAGCACCTGGGGCTCACTCAGTGTATGCTGGCCATGTTCCCATACACGGTCTCTGTGCATGTCTGTGTCGCCTGCCCGTGTACTGGTACACGGTGTATCTCGTGTATCTGGTCGGGTCTGGCTGGGGAAGGGTATACATGTCGTGTCCTTGGCCGTGTACCCAACCTATGTCTGTGTACTCCCAATGTACATGCTAGGTGGTCCGCTGACGAACACATGCCATGTAGCCCAAACTACACGACATGTACTCATGATTTTTCCGGAAGCGTCGTCTTCCTCCTCGCGTTGCGGCTGACCCTCCGGATCCTCGGTTTCTCGTCTGTTCGTCCCAATACTCTAGGGATTGGTTCGTTTCATCATACGAACACCATAACGGTTGTTTTTGGCTCTTAAATCAGATCATAAACCTAGAACGATCCATCCGAAGAAAAACGCCCGAAAATTTGTATCTCCCGATCCGCTCCGAATCACCTCTTGAAACCGTCGTCGCACCTCCATGACATTGCTCCGGGGTTGGATCTAAAATCTCAGATCGTTGCGCCAATAAATGAATGCAAAATGATCTATTTCCTCTAAGAATGTGTAGAACGCAGTGAAGAATGCGTTGGAGAAAAATACAAGGGTCAAACAAGAGGGACTAACCTTGATTGTTGTTTGTCAGGATCCGGGTTCGTCGCCATTAGATCAAAACCAAAACAACCTCAAAATCCCAGCAAAAACCCATCCCGCAAGAAAGATTGATCCGCGGGCTAATCTGTTCGTGGATTACTCCACATTCTTCTTGGAAATCAAAAACGGGGATGGAAATTAAAAAAAACATCCTACCTGGATCCGCGGAATTCGTTGGAGAAGATCTGGTCGTTGCATTGTCGTTGCCGGCGAAAATTGTCAAGAACATCGTCACCGCGTCGGGAGGTCTTCTCAAAATCCTCCAGAGCCTCCAAGGGTTTCAGGGTTATGAGGTTTGTAACCCTGGACCATTGCACATGACTTTATTTTAAAAAATATATAAGAGATATCCGTTGCAGCAGATTTAAAATATTTCGCTGCAGAATAAAATATTTTTATTTAAATATTTTATTACTTTTACGTCCCAAAAACTGGATTTCACCACTGACCTGTGCCGGCCGATGTTAGGCCTCACCTAAGGTAAAATCTTTGTTCTGAATGCAACAGTGCCATCATCTTTCTGATACGAGCACCCGTTCGGGAGTTATTCCTCTTTTTCACGAAAGACGCATGCACTCGTTATTTAATTTATTTAATTAAATTCAAACATTTGTTCGACGCTCACCGGGCCTCAGAACTGCACTCCGTCTCAGAGCCTGGTCTCAAATTAATTCCCATATAATATTAAATAATACATGGAAAAATATGGGACATTACATTGACCCCTATCTTCTCCTTGGCCATCTCCAGCAGGTGCCACGTTAGTATGGGGGTTCGTGATCTATCTCCCCAGGTGTTCATTGGCGGAAGGAATTCATCATATTGGTGGCCCTCCAAAGGGATACCCCCGATGGAGTGGATTTCCAAAAGACTGATACTGACTTCCCCATGATGGAGATGGAATGTGTTGGTATTAGGGGACCACCAGGTGAACAGCTCTGGCCCGAGCTCATGCTTGTGGTAGAAGTGGAATTGCGATGTCCATACCACCTCAAATAAACCAATATGCCATAGCTCGGCCCCAAATTGGTCACATGTATGGAGAACCCAGTATGCCCAGGCCCATTTTCTGGTGAAATTTCCTCCGGACCGCATGTCCTAGTCCTACAGCCAGACTTTGGTCTTGTTAGTGACGCTCTGACGAAAGGTCCTTTCATAGAGGGCCAGGGAGCTCTCCGCAATAGGGTCACCCCCAGAAATGGTCATAGTCCTAAGATTCAAGATATATACATCCATGTTCCTGGTTTCTCTAGTAGGATGACCATTGTTGGTGATGTTGTATCGAGAAAGATCATCCTCATGGGTCACCCATGATCGCGTTGTATCCACCTCAAAGCCCGACAGAAGGACCTCCTCCAGAATGCTGAAGTCCCACAGTGGAAGATTGTTGGACAAAGCATACTCTTTTTGGGCGGGGGTTATCATATTGAAGAGGGTGTTCATATTAGAGACAATACTTTTGGCCCCATAAACCACTGTGTTTGCAACCATTTTAGCCCTTCGAGCAGCGACTTCTCCCTCACCAGTCAGGTTTGTGGCCATCTTCTTCAGACAAGTTTTTGGGTGGTTGGTGAAAAATAGGAGAGCGCAGAACGTAAAATTAGCAGGTGTTGCAAAATTTCATACTATGGCGTGAAAAACCCCAGGTTTGCGTGTAAAATGACCCCTGATCTAGGTGGAATTATGCGCAGTCGGAGCGGTTTTTCACGCTGGACTGGAGAAAATTTCCTGCAAGAGAGCTCGAAGCTTGTCACGCGAGAAAAGTCGTATGGAGCATGGGACCCGCAGCGGCTTTTATAGGCAAATACTGGGTTCCGCGCCCATGCAAAAAGAGAATTATGCACATTTCTGAGTTTTTCTCACCGCTTCAGATTTTTGCACGCATGGACCCTATGGATCCCTACATTTCATCATTTCCCTCAGAATCTAACCGTTGAGACCGCTCGCCGATCCAATTCCGAGGGGGGGGGGGCATTTGTAGACGCCGAAAAGTGCTCAAGTTCTGAATAAGGTTTCAAAATGAAAAAAAAATTCATATCCAGTCCTGGGGACCTCGTCCGGGGGGCTCGGAGGGGCCGCGAAAAATAAATTCATAGGCGCGTGAAAAAATGATGCCCCACACGGAATGTTCTAGGATTCACAAAAATCCTTTGGATTGGGAACAAAATATTTCGCACCTCAACGTGCACGGTCGACTTTTCACACCACAATCTTCATCAGGCAATGTTTATGTGCCGACCTGGTTTCAATGCCCCCAAACGCCTATAAATAGAAGGCAACCCCCTTCCACTTCGGGGCTGAAGCATCTGAACTGGCTCTCCTATGAAAAATTTGTCTTCCGTGTGCACAAAGATGTCCTTCAGGTACAATTATGTTTGTGCCATGTCGCCCCGGGGTCCGCTTTCGTGTGAGATCCTCATGGCTTAGACTGAATTCCAATCCCTTCGGGGTCTTCCCTCTGCAGGTAATCCCTTTCATTTGCGCCCAGACCATCCAATTACACACAACTCGTTCCATTGCGTGCACCCCCTTCCAATTGTGTGAAATCCCTTAAATTGCACGCACCCAAGTCATTGCGCATAGTGTCTCCCAATTGCACGCATTTCCTCACCTTTAATGAAATCCTTCTAGTCGCGCGCAAAACCTCAGCTCCAATTACGTGCAAGCATCACCGATTTCGCACCAGCCTGGGGTTTTTCGTGCATGGCTATTATTTCATGTGAAAGCCTCAAAGGTTGCGCACAATTCCCCGAGACCCCTCACCTCGGTGCTCCCCGAGCACCTCCTTGCGTGAGCGCCTATTGTTCTTCTTATGGATGACGTTCGCAAGTGTCTCTCACACCTCGGGCATCCACATCATGCATCATTTTCCCATGCGACCTTCTAGGCTCGTACGAAGTAAATTCTAGGTCCCTTGGATGATACCGCCCGTTGCGTTGATTTGCCTCATTCTTCTTCGCATAGGCATGCTAACGGCTATTGCTTCTTCACACAGCCATGCTAATGTGGACCCCTCGATGGTTCGCTCTATGACACCCCCTTGTTACGGCGTTTCTGGTGCCTTCCCTCCCACAAGGAGCAGAGTGTACCAGTTATGTAAGCCCTAGGGGTGCGGAGAAAACCCACCTCGTCCGAGCTACATGAAATTAAACTAAAAAGCACCATCATACTCAGCACATGATGTTAAACTGTGACCTTGCCCTGTGCCTCGCACGCAGTGTCCCCCCACCTTGGGAATTCTCCATTCCCACTTGTCTCCACGGGGATGGGATCACCCCTCACATGGAATGCTATCCTATTTATTAGAGTGGAATTTGTCCATGGGGAAGGGAAACCACCATGGTGTAAGCCCCTAGTTTTCCTTCTAGTAGGAAGCATCTCTGCCCCTCCTTTCATCTTCTTCCCCCAAGGCCAGTAGAGGGAGTGATAGGGAACGGGTCTCCTCCTTTCTTTGGTCACAAATCCCTCTCCCTCTATGCTTTGTCTCCTCGGGCCTCCATCTCGGAGTAAGTCCCGAATTCTCGGGCTGCTAACCATGCATAATCCCCTGTTTCCTCTTTGGGATACCTTAGAGTGTAAGCCCCATCACATTTCCCATGAACGCACCTTTCACGACGTGATCATCAGGTCTCTATTGTATTTTTTTTCTCACACTGAGCATGACTCACGTGAGCTTAGAGCAAGCACCGACCCTGACCCAACACCTTGGACTGCCTCAGAGTGTAAGCCCCAACCCATCCTGAACTACGGGGACTTTGATCAATGTCAAGGCACGGTGCGTAGGAAGCCTCCACGATGTTCAAGCCCCATAACCATAGGCCACCTCAGAGTGTAAGCCCCAACCCATCCTAAACTATGGGGACTTTGATCCATGTACTGGCATGGTACGTAGGAAGCCTCCATGAGGTTCAGTCCCCACAACCTTGGGTCTCCTCAGAGTGTAAGCCCCAACCCCTCCCAAACTACGGGGACTTTGATCCATGTCAAGGCATGGTACGTAGGAATCCTCCATGAGGTTCTATCCCCACAACCTTGGGATGCCTTAGAGTGTAAGCCCCAACCCATCCTGAACTATGGGGACATTGATCCATGTCATGTCATGGTACGTAGGAAGCCTTCACGAGGTTCAATCCCCACAACCTTGGGCCGCCTCAGAGTGTAAGCCCCAACCCATCCCGAACTACGGGGAATTTGATCCATGTCAAGGCATGGTACGTAGGAAGCCTCCATGAGGTTCAAGCCCCACAACCTTGGGTCGTCTCAGAGTGTAAGCCCCAACCCATCCCGAACTATGGGGACTTTAATCCATGTCAAGGCATGGTATGTAGGAAGCCTCCACGAGGTTCAATCCCACCACCCGGTCGGTCCGACCACCTTCACGTCAGTTCGACCCTGTCCCGCATGACATTAAAATTTATTCTATATCTAAACTACTGGTCTTTGATACATTTCAAGGCATGGTATGGAGGTATCCTCCATGAGGTTCAATCCCATTACTCAAGTATCATCTGGATCTCTCCCTTGAGCCCATGTGTCTCAAGAATCTCATGCCCCAATCCGGAGGTTCCACTTCCTCTGGGTCCCTTCCATGCGTCCATTCTCACGGGTCGCCTACTCATGTGTCCCATATTCCCATCGAACTACGAGGACTTTGATTCCCCACCACAGGGATACATAGGAAGTCTCTTAGAGGATCAATCCCAAAGCCATCTTTCATCGTGATTCTTACCCAATCCGCCACATCCCATTGAGATCATGCCACCCTATTCCCCGTTCCATTTGACAGCATTCGGGAAGCCACCCACGTGTTGGACCAAATATCAGTGTTCCCTCCGGGGGTTCCTCAATCTGACCCTCTATAACCATTGTTCTGATCTATCTGATCCATCTCCGATGGATGTTAAACTTACGGCATACCCTCTGTTAAACATGGGAAGCTAAGGAAAACCTCATATACATGCCCATGTAATATGATTCCCCATGTCCGATGTGGGATGCATCGGGATTCCGCGCCCTCATGAATCCCTATAATAAGGGAAAGAAGATAGACATGCCAATCCCCCAGCGTCAAGACACTCCAGTGGTGCCCAACGTGACTACTCCCCTAACCAAAGGATGCTTCCCTGAACGGACTTCTTGGAACATCCTGACAGAAGTAGTGTAATTAACTGGTGTCCATGAAGATGTGGCGCCAGGAAGAGTTTCAAAAACAATGTCTTAAATCAATGAGGGAGACCCAGACTAGGTGATGAGTTATGAGGAGGAATCCTTGGAAGTAAGAACCGACATCCCATCATCCTATTTCAATCAAGGATTAGACATCCCTGAATAGGGAGCAGATGTTGCCTGCCTTTGGAAAGCGGGAATGTGGGGCTACAGTCATGCATCCTCTACATGACAAATGCGCAGTAAATATTGGATTTCTCATCATCCCTTTTTATTTCAAGATTTATCTTTTTAGAATCCATGAATATTATGTATCTTTAAATGCTTATCATAGATAAGGTAGCATGATCTTTTCATTTAAAATCATTATCCACCCTTTTTCACTTCCTTGGGCTCTAATGTATTGAATGGTCATTGTATTTGGTCAACTCTAACCATATCCTTTGGTTTATATTCAATTAATTTTATGAGAATATATATTTTAAGATCATTTGATCAATATATATATCACACTATTCTCTATAGAGACAATGTTGGAAAATATTTAATGAAAAGATCACCATTTCTAGATCCAAATCATGTTCTAGGTAATTTCTTCTCATAAGTATTTAATTTTAATGATTCATAAGAAATTAACATTTCTTTTTTTCAGGACGATTAATCCAACACACTTCATTGAGGCATCATTTTATATTATGAACACACCTCAACTATAGGGTAATGTAGTAAAATTTTATGTAACCAATCTATTCTTCCATTCCTTAAAGAATTCTCTGTATTCCTATTTCTAAACTGAATTCACTCCCTTTCATGATGACTTGTTTAGTGGACTTCATAATCATGAGAAACTTTTCAAAAATCATTGATAACATCAGTTAAACCTTGAAAACTATGGATATCAATTACAGTGGTCGATCTGGAACATCATTTAATAAATTTTATTTTTTATAGATCTACAGATATTCCCTTTCTAGTGATTTGAAGACCTAAGGATGAAACCTTTTGTAGAAAAATTTCACATTTTATTAATTTTACATATAAATTAACATTTCTTATAGTCATAAACAAAATATTAAAATGATATTCAGGCTGTTCTTTTCTCCTTTGTTATATAATAATATTGTATATAAAGACAAACAAAAACTAATTTTGGTGGTTTCTAAAGACTATATTCCTTAGATCCATTAAGATGGAAGGGGCATTAGTGAATTTTAATGGAATCACTATAATATCATAGTTTTCATACCTCATTTAGAAATTTTCCCTGAAATATCATCCCTTTTGCTACTTAGATGATGATATCTAGATTAAAGATCAATCTTTAATAAGTTATGAGACCCTATGAGTTAATTTAACAAGTCTTAAATACAAGGTAGGGAATATTTATTATTAATTTTGAACATGTTAATATCATGATAGTGAATGAAGAGTCACATTACCCCATATTTCTTCTTAAAAAAGAGGAATATTGCTCCCTATGGTGAATCACTGGGGAGGATAAAACCCTTATCTAAATTATCCTTTAGAAACTTCTATAATACCTCTAATTCAATGGGATCTATTCTATATGAAATTATTGAGATGGTTATAGATCCATGTATAAGTTCAATTAAAAAACCAACATCACACTCTAGGAGAAGATCATATATTTTAGCTACAAATACATCATTATATTCCCATACGATATGCATGTCATCGATGTTGAGTTCCTCCCCCATTATTTGAGCCATAAACTCCTCATGGTTGGGTATCAAAACCCATATTATATAACATTATTAAAAGTAGAGATCATCCAAATATTGATACTTTAGTATGGGGGATCTCTAATATGAAATAATGTATCCTTCTCCTGAAAATAAATATGGGGACTTTATAGGGATAGCGACTACATATCTAAAATCATGTCAAATTCAACTATGGGTAGAAGGATTAGATCTTCCAGAACTATATTCACGAAAATCTAAATCAAAGAAGATTTATATATCCTAGATAGGTTCATTGTGTTGTCTATTGTTTTCAAATATATTTTAATATCCATTAATTGAGGTGGGGATTCAAAATATTTATAAAACTAGTGTGATATATAAGAATATGAAGAACTAGAATTAAATGTGGAACTTTTATATATAAAATAAATAGCGAGTGTAACTCACATCATATTGTTATTGTGATATACCTCGATGGTAGTGATCATGAATAACCTTCCTTATTTCCTATTCTTTGGAGGATAATGAGGCTCATTTTCTTCAATGGATCCAGGGTTGGGGAATTTATTTTCATAGTTCACAAACTCCTCACACTTGAAACATTGTCAAGCAGGTTGATCATTAGCTATGATATTTCTATCCTCTACTGTGTTAATCAAAATCTTATCCTTAATTTTGAATTTGTGAGATTGGATTACTACTTTACAAAAGATAAAATAATTTGGTGATCCTTTAATGAATTCACTCGGGTGCTTCCTCTTCGACTTTTAGAAAGCATGGGGTTGAAATTTATTCACCGCATGTGAATTTCCATGGGGGTTCCCTTAGTATTATACCTTTATTTTTACCTATATCAAGTACTAAGGGACCCTATACTCTATATCCAACTTTATTTCACATTGAATAATATCTTTATAGGTTATAAAGTCTATTGTGGACAAATCTATTTTAAAACTAGGTTCTAATCCACCTGTAAAAGGATTAATTTTAATTTTGAGACAAGAGATAAAACCATTTGTGTTTTGAAAGTCTCATGAAGATTTCTTTGTATGTACCAATGGATTTATATGAATTCCCTCTCCAAATATGAAAAAATAGTTTGAGGAAATTACTTGGAAAATAACACTTTCTTAAACTCCCTCATTCCATTGAGTCTATTTATACTTTATTAATTATAATATTAATAAGATACCACCATTAGTCATTCCTTCCTTCCATACTCTAAACATTCAGAATAAACTTATCATTTTCTAATCACTAGAAATTTGAAAATGTTTCTTTCATCATATTGATCTATTTCTTCATGATAAGTGGAATTGAAGAGCTTCTAAAAGAGGGTGGATGTTTCCATATAAAAGTCTCAATAACAAGCGTCTTAATACTTGGTGAGTTCAAGATCTCAACATGGTTTACATTATTATTTATGTCTTGATATATTTGATTTAGTATTATGATAGGGTATTGTATTATAGCTTCTATTTCATTAGGTTTATCATTAGGGAAACAATCACATTTTCCCTCACACCCATTATTAACTTGATTCCTTTTGTTTCAAGCCATTACTAAAACCAAAAAGGAGTGACCATGAGTGATGAAAAATTAATATAATAAGGGGAAATATCGGGAAATTAATTAAAACATAAAATTTATTATTATTTAACACTCTAACCTTATTTTATAATTCTTTTATTTTAACCAATATCATTCTTAGTAAAAAATTTGGTTAAATTTTCTCATAATTATTTACTTAATCCATCAAAGTAACTAGGAAATAAATCCTTCATTTTTTCTGTAATTATTAAAATATCCAATATAGAAAATAATTTGGGAGTTTCTATCATACTACACAGTTATGAAACTTTTTCATGAACTAGGTCATAGTTGAGTTAATACCCAACACGCTCTATTTAGGATTATTACACATGGGAACAATTGTTCTAGAGCCTAAATCCACTTTCTAGTACCAATGAATGTTTGTATTTTCTATTAAAACAACCAAATAAATACTTTAGAAATATTCTAGGATATCATCATATATTTAAAATCTTCTATATGGTTTTCCCCTAAGGTTATATAACCTTAATTCTCAAAAATAGCTTCTCTAGTATCCAAAAATAACTAAACATTTGATCTGATTCCAACTATAGATATCCAATATAAAAATTCCATTATTTTAACTCCTTTAAACGATTTAAAATATTATAATTCATAAATAATAACATCCCAAGGAATTATAGGATTGATGTCTTTAGAGACTATAAACATAATCATAATATTTTACAATACTTGAGATCATTGAACCTTAAATGAACTATAATATACTATTTTCTATAAATATCATTAGTAAGACTCATACTCATATCTTAGGTAATGGTAAAATAATAAAGAGGTGAGATCAAATCCCATATAATAAGTTATTAAATATTTTATCAAGGATGAATTCACAAGATTAAGTAAAAAACATGTGAAAAAGAAAAATACCATAACATCCTGAGTTACGAACATAAAATATAAGTGATCTTCAAAGTATATGGCATAAGAAAATAAAGCCACAAAATATCAAGATAGAAGTATAATAGCTATAATATGGGTTAAAATAATTTAACATAAAATTTTAATTATGAGTGAAGAATATTATAATGAGTAACATCCTTAAATGTGGCACTAACATTACTGTAAGTACCAATAGTTCCCAGGTTGACGAGTAAATAAATATACTAAAAAATACGAATATTTTGATATAAGGAATCTAAACCAATGCATTGGAGGATGATATAGGACACCACCCATCATTAATCTATACTTATAAGTGCCACTTAAAAAACATACACCTTTTACATCATGAAGAACCCATAGAAATAAAGTGGGTTTCATAAAAAATATAAAAGGAAATCATTATATTTTCCTAAAAAAACCATGGAAATAAAATGGTTTTCATACAAAAAAACTAAATTTTTATCATTTAATTTAAAAAAGGACCCTTTTAAATGAAATGGTTTTCATAAACATCTAAGTGGTCTAAAATAACACCACAAATTAAATATTTTAAAACCAAAAACTTATTTACCAAAAACAATCACATAATTAAATGAATAATAGGATGAAACATGAAACATAAATCTAATGGAGAGATATTTTGAATATATTGAGTAGAAAATACCAAATAATAAAAAAATTCATGAAAACATTTTGAAATCATCAATTTAAACGTCATAGATACGAGTCTTTTTTCAAAAAATTAATCATGGTTTTCTTAAAAACAAGTGAAAAGAAAACACTTCTTTTAAGAGTATTTTAATTTAAATCTTTCAATAGAAATAAAAATATTACATCATTAAAAATGGAAATTATTGGAATAATTAATTTCAATAATAAATAGTATAACTCAAATAATGATGTTTTAGTTACCAAGTCCCATACCTTTACCCTTTATTTCCACGTAAGTGATCTAAACTCATGTATAATAAAGATAAAAATATTAATTATATATTTTAGAACCTTATTAATATACATTACTATGTATAATTCTTCATTAATAATAATTCTTTCCATGTATTAGAATGTTATAATCTTTTTTCAATATTATGTGTTACTAATCTTGATCGTTTTGCACTAGGTTCCTACAAGTGGTTTTTATATTACCCTTTCTATCAAATATCATCTTTTAAAAAACATTAAATATAATAAATTTAATTATTTTATAATGTATTATAACATTATAAATCCATTACATTGGAGTTTTAGTCACGTTTCATGATGATGAAAATAATGATGAACTAGTTTCTAGTTATTTATTGATATCGATGGATTGCATTATAAAGATCATTAATTTTTGTGTTATATATAAAGAAACATATTAATTATATATATTAATTATACACATCACATATATTCATAAAATATAAACTAAAACCATCCATGATGGTGGTAGTGAAGAACAAAAGATTTTTCTTTATGGTGGCAGTAGTTCACACAACACACTTATGACATTTTTGTTTTTCATAACAAAGGGAGAGGAATAAATAATGGTTATTACATTAATATAATACCAGATAAGTATAATAATTATACTTATGTAATTATAATTTTAAGCATATAATATATTTTTAAGAGAAATATAATGTACAAAATATTATGAAAAAGGTAATACTTACACTGGAGACTTGATCTTCTCTTAGAGATCTGCTTGGATGTGAAGGAATTAAGAGAATTTATAGAGATTAGGGGTTCAATAAAAATACAAGGGATTATAAGAGAGTTATTTTTAGTATAGTTTTAAGGAAAATATTACTAGAAATTGTAACCTTGGATGGGTGGAAGTGATTCCATTATATAAGTGAAGAAAATGGTACTTTTGGGAATACCCATTACACTTCCATGATATCATTACACTATTACTTAGTCAATGAATCTAAAAATTAGAAAAAAATTACTTTGGGATGATAATGGGTTAGTAAATCCTCAAACAATATTCTCCACACATGTTTAAAACAAGTTTGAAGTCTTTTACCATAGTTATTTAAATTTTAACTTTTTGATATTCATCTTGGTAACTATATTTTAACTAAGTAATTTAGATTTTATTTAAAAAAATATAAGGTGACCCATATTACAATTTTTTTGTGTTTTAAACCTAAATTTAATCTTCATTTATTATAATTAAATTTCTAAATATTATAAAATCAACTACTAACAAAATAAATAATATATTAAAAAAACAGTTTTGTAGAGAAATAACTTTTAACCATTATGGGTTCTTATTATTAGTTACTATTCATCATCAATTGAATGAGTATTAAAATAATTACATATATTTTGAAAATAATACTATAGTAATAATTAAAATTATATTAATTTTATTGATAAAATAAAAAGTAACATGACATTGAAAAAATAATTCTAAAAAAATTGCTTTCACTATTATCATGGTGATTAACATTAATATTATTAATATACTATTTATGCCTAAAAATAAAATTGAACATGTTAACTAATACGTAAATATTGAACTAAAATAATAAATACAATTATTTATATTCAATTTATAAAATTGATAATGTCTTATTTTCAATATAAGCATGTAAAAATATTTTCTTTATTGAGAAATATTACTTGTGTTAAAAAATGTTAAATGTGTGTTTTATAAATTAAATGAAATTCTTTTAAATTCTTTTTATTACTTATAAAATATATATTTCATATAAAAAAAGTTTAATTAAATTTATAAGATCAATATTGTAATATAAAAGTGCTAGTTTTTGGTAAATTCATTATTTTTTACTATTCACCAAAAATCTATTTTTTAGAAAAACCCAAAAAAATAATTTAAAGAAAATATGAAAATTAAAAATAAAAAAAATGAAATTATTTTTTCTAAATTAATATTCTAAATATTCAACATGTTAATTTAAATTTAAAACATAAAATTTAGTGAACTTGTTTTATAGGAAAATGAATTTTGGTATATTAACTATTTCTTCTCTAATAAATTATTTATTAGACTAGTGATAATCCTTTATTCATATAAAAATACATTATACATAAAAATAATTAAACTTTAGAAAAAAAATGTACCACATTCTTAGATTTTCTAATTGAGATGATATTTAAAGTGAATATTATATTATTTTGTTTTTATTTTTATATATAAATAAATATATATTTATATTTATATATATTATAATTCTGATACCAATTTTTTTACATTCCAATTCTATAGACACTTTAAAATATTCTATATTTTTTGGGTTTTAGTGTTTCATGTGGATAAATCTATCGAATATAGTTTTTTATTGAATCATAAAAAACCATTCATTAAAAATTCAGTATTTATGACATGATATAAAGGGGTACTAATCACCTAACAGTTTGACACTGAATAATTTTTTAATTTTTTATAAAAAAAACTATTATTGGAAAATTGGAAATTATTGAAGAGAACTGTTTGGATTGATCCTTGATGTATAATGATTATATCATGAACTTTGATATCTTAAACTATTTTGTAAACCCAAAAGGTATGGATCATAATGAGAATTTATAAATTCTTATAAAGGATATTTCATTTTTTTATAATGTTTTAATAGAAATTTTTTTATGTTTTTTTTATTTTTTTTCTTTATTTTAATCCTTATATATATATATATCTCTTAATTTGTTTTTATTAGAAATGGATTATATAATTTTTTCCATTGGAATTAATTTATTTGATGAATTTATTTTTCTCATTGAAGATATCATGATGTATACAATACATAAAAATAATAAATAATTTATCAACCTTAAAATGGAAGTGAGATTCTGAGTACCTTCAAAAATAGTAAAAAAATTAATCAAAGGCTTTGGAAGGCAACATATATACCAACCTAATGGTTCTTGGATTCTCCAAAAAATGATTTTTTCTCTCCTAGTTATTGAAAAAATAAATTATGTTTTAAAAAAATCATGAAAATATATATCACACTAAGGATATTTAATTAATGAGGTGTTAAATACCCCTATATAATAAGAATTAATTTTAATAAAAATTTTATTCAAAGTAATATCTCATGATTTACTTCTACTTTACAATATATTAATATATATATATATACATAAACAAATAAAATATAGTAAACCATAAATTTATAGACCATGGTATATTTATATTATGGCTTGATCATTTGTGACATCCAGGATTAATAATGATATAAATACCAATTAAGTGTACACAAAGTCATTCATTGGTTGATAAATAGGTTCTTACACCTATTGATTTCCCATGTGCTAAACAATTTCAAGGAATGTTAATTATTAGATCATCTCCATAAAAATAAACTGTTGAGTCCCCTGTTTTCTTGGAAATAGTTCATGGTTATACATGTGGTATAATTCATCAATCATGTAGACTATTTAGGTATTTTATAACATTGCTTAATATGTCCACAATATGTTCCCATGTGTGATTACAATCAACATGCAATCTAGAGTTTTTGAATTTTATTGAACAAATAATAATGTTAGGGGAATAATTACAAAATTATTCAAGTAATCATATTTTTCTTGATAATTCTTGATAATATTCATCTTATTATTTCAATATTTATTTCATATTGATTAGAATATGTTTTTTACATCATGGTTCTCATATTTACACTCCAAATGGTCTATCATAATCATTTATAAAGATATTTCAATGTATCTCTAGACCACTTCTTTTGAAAACTCAATTTCCTAGTTTATCATATAGATATTTTATTTTCTTATGAAATAATATTTATCTTAAAAATTTCCCCTTTATAATTATCTTATTGTCATGAACCAAATATTTCATATTTAATAACATTTTTTGTGCTATATATATTCCAGTAGTACCCCTATAATGATCAAATATGGGACTCCAAATAAGGATGGGAGTTTATGTTTAGTTTGAATCTCCCTCAATAAAAAATAAATATTAAAACAATGACATGTGATTTATTTATAGTAAAAAATTATTTTTCTTTTTGATGAAATGATAGTTCCATCATTAAAAGGGTGATATCAATTCATATCAAAAGAAATATCATTTAAAATTAAATTATTATTACATTTTGATCTTTATATAAATATAAGTGAACTATATGTTCAAAATATTACTAATTTATAAAATTTATAAAATCAATTTCTCAGTGAATTAAATGATTCCAAAACGAGTTATAAAATCATATATACCAACCAAAAATGCATTGGTTAGAATTTATGTCATAGAAGTGAAATCTTATGTTATTATAAAGAATGTTTCTAATCCAAGTATTAAGCATGAGAAACCTCTTTGTTAAAAAGACAGAAAAAATATCGAAGTTAATAGAAACAATCATGGTTATTGAGAAATAAATAAACCAATATAAAATGGAAATTTACATGATTGAGATATTTATCAATAAATAAATCTACAGGAAGTACATGATCATGATTATAAGAAAAATTCAATAAATTTTACAAACAAATATAGCGATTAGACCAAGTTGAAACTATTGTTTATGAAACTTTTTCATATAATGTGTTTCATGATATTTTATGAGAGAATTTGGAACCTGAAAGAGTAAATAAATATCATAATAGATTCTATTGGGCTAAATGGATTGTTTTAATACAATATAAATTAGAGTCAATTTCTAAATGTAATGTTTTTTGCAAAATGTAAAATCCTTATAAGGGGTTAAACCCATTGTTTATAAATGGGTAATTTTGAGAAATTGAAATTAAAATAATGAATATATGGTATAATAATCATGAATAGTTTTTTAAGGTTTCTCGCATAAATATATAATTTATTGTGATGAAATATATCCCTTTATAAGGTATTCTATAACCTTTATATATCGCATGACATTGTTTATACCTGAAAATATTGAATTATTCTAGGTGTATGTTGTGAATACATATATTTATGTAACAATTGGAAATAATTTTTATATGAAAATTTCTCAATTATTAAAAATACATGCAGCATTTTTTTTTATTTCATGATCCTTATTCCAAGTAATACCTTCACCATAGCTCTATAATAAAGATAAAATGAGAGGAAGTAGAAGAAGTGGGAAGACAAAAATAACCACAAAAAAAAGATATAAATCACATGAGTCTAATGTCTTAAATTAAAATTATGGATGTAAAATAGAAATAAATTGAGCCACATGGGTGCATATAGTATATTATAATATAATTTAATCGAAATAATGGATAGGGTTGATGAATTTAGAATAAAAATTGAGTTGACCTCACCATGAAGTGGTGAAGAACTGACCCCATCATGGTGGAGCACTTATATAGTTGTTATTTTCATAAATTGTTTTTTGTATTATAGTGATTTAATCTCCACCAATTTTTATTCTTTACTAAAATTACATCATTTTTGGATTTTTGGTTAATTTTGAGCATAATTGTAAAAATTTCTTAATTTTGGATTTTTAACAGTTTTATTACTTTGGTATTTCAGGCATAAAATTTTTCATTCTAATCCAACTTGAATAATTATTTTTTAGGATATTATGTGTTTTTATTTAATTTCCTTAACTACATGAATATCGAGTTTGAATTTAATGAGTCTCAAATAATTCATGTAAAGTGGAATCCTTTTTTGGTAAATAGAATTGAGAAACCTTCATTAAAGGAAGCATATATCAAGATAAAAGACTCTAAATAATCTTATTATAGATTTTAATGAAAGATAACTCATCGGTCCACATTGACATTAAATATTTTGGAAAAATGTGATCATTAATGTAGTGGATGGGTGCATAAAATTGGAGGAAAATGAATACTTTCATTATCTATAAAAAATTTGATTTAGTAATTTGGGGATATCATATTATAAACATTTCAAATATATGTAAAATTTTTTGGGTGGATATGAGACAAATTTTAAAACAACTTTGAATAATACAACCTTTTTCTATTAAATAGTCTGGGGGTAAAATATTCTCACAATTTATAAGGAGAGAAACTAGATGGAAAATTATCCCCACCTCCTCCTTATAAATATGTATGACATCCCACCTTTTTATAACGTAACTTTTCATTACATTTTACAAAACCGATGATCTTTAATGTTTAGTGTCTTGGAAACCAGGAACTTAAAACATGAAAACATAAAACATTCTATTTAAACACTTGAAATACTTCTCCTTATGTTCATACTAGGTTCATTACTGCATATTATAACCTGGGGACATACATTAAAAGAAAGGGTGAGCAGAAGGCTCAGTAAGGGAAACAAGGGGAAACATTTAACATGTGAACTTAAGATACATCAACAATATCATAAAAAAGAACTTTAAGGCATGAGAAGGAAATCATGAGGCATATCATAATAAAAATAACATATTTCATAACATGGATATGTGGATAAAACATTTAATAATGACATTCATTTCCATTTCACCAAGGTCCATCGCCAAGGTGTCATTAAAAATTACCAAGGTTATTCACCAAGGCGTCGTTAAAAATGGTCATCTCTAGAGATTACGTCTTTACCCAATGCATTGGAGAACTATCAGGGCGCACCCTTAATTATTCTATATTATCATGTGAACCACATATATAATCATCAATAATTTACTAAACAACCCATATAGCATAAAAGAAATGGGTTTCATTTCATAATCATAATTTTTTAAAAACTGCTTTAAAGACATGATCTTTATGTCACTTTAAACCCATGGAAAGGGAAAGAGGGTCTCATGTATGTAAATATAAGAATTTAAAATAGAAAATTTTGGTATATATGTGAATACCCCTATATAAGAAAGTTCTTTGAGTATTAACTTAATAAAATAAATGAATTTGAGAATAAGAGGGAGACATTTTGAGATGGAAATTCTGCAGCATAAAAACTATGTTACGAGGTTTTAGAAAACATTGAAAAGAGAGGGGAAATGGTTCACCCACTCAAAAATGATCCATAAAACATTAGGGGGATAGAATAACAAGGATTTAAGAACATAGTATTGAAATTTGAAAGATATAACATATGAGAATGAAGAACATGAAAGAAAGATAAAAATAAGATTTCTCTTATGAAAATTCGACAGCCTAACGGCGTCACTTAATCTTAAAAAAATGAATTGAAGAGATCAAATAGGGTATCTAATAATATGAACATAAAATATCATTATGATAGATATAGATATCATACCCTAACACAATAAAAAGGAACTTGAAATACATTACATGAAATTAGAACTTTTAAAATTGAGAAAGGTGAATGAATCCCTTAATAATTCGGCAGCCTAACGGCGTCACCTAAACTTCAACAAAAATGAATTGATGAGATAAAATAGGGTCTATAATCATATGAACAAAAAAAGATCAGTATTATATATATAGAGATCATACCCCCAACATAATAAAAAGGAACTTGAAATACTTGACATGAAAGTAGAACTTTGAAAATTGAGAATGGTGAACGAATCCCTTAAAAATTTGGCAGCCTAACGGCGTCACCTAAACATAAAAAAAATGAATTGAAGAGATAAAATAGGGTATCTCATCAAATGAACATAAAATATCAGTATTATATATATATAGATCATACCCCCAACATAATAAAAAGGAACTTGAAAGACTTGACATGAAAGTAGAACTTTGAAAAATGAGAAAGGTGAACGAATCCCTTAAAAATTTGGCAGCCAAATAGCGACACTTAAACATTATTAAAATGAATAGATGAGAGTAAGAGGGGGTCTCTCATCATATGAACATGAAAAGGGAAGTAAGAGGAATAGAAAATAACATCCTCCAACATAATATCATGTAGCATAAAAGAAATGACATAAAAGATATTACTTGAAAAGAAAGAGAGAGGTAGGATCCCTTACCTTAAACGTAACTATTAAAACTCGAAGGTTGGGATCTTAAGGCCTTGGGGGAACCTCGGGAGGATTACTTGTCAAGTAATGAGACTAGAGCTTCATTTGGGGAGAGTTGGGAGTGAAAAATAAAGGTGGGAAGGGTGGGTATTTATAGGGAAAGTGAGGGGACAAGGCATTAATGGCCAAGGGACACCTCATTGGTGGTTTTGGAAAAACCATGGGCTTGCCCATGGTATTTGCCCATGGTATTGGACACTTGGGACAAATCATACCTTATCTTACTATTCATAAGTCGAACATATTGATTACATACTTAATACATCATTTAATGATGTCATTAAACACCTGTAACTTAAAAACCATATTTTCACTATTCATCGAAAATTGAACTTTCTCAGAAAAATCCCCAAATTTCACCTTAACCAAATATCGATGCTCTGATTTCAAAAATGAACTCCATTTTATAAAAAAAATTCTAAATATTTTTAATTTATTTTTTAAATAAATACACTATTCACAGAAAATTCATTTTTTTCAGAAAAATCCCCAAAAATTACCTTAGCAAAATATCGATGTTCTGAATTCAAAAATAATGTACATTTCATAAAAATAATTTTCTAAATATTTTTAATTTAATTTTTAATTAAAAAAACTATTCACCCGAAAAAACTAATACTTGACTAATAAATTATGAAGCCGTTATTTAACCATTTTATTGAATCACATTACTTAATCAAGGTTCCTAGATTATATTAATAATTTCTTTAAGTGAGATTACAAATCCATTTGGTCACATTACTAATCCTAAGCATAAAATCACTATTCATAATTTACTATTCATAAAAAATTAAGTTGATCTTATTAGACTCTAAATTTCTTACTGAACATAATTGTAGAAGAATATTTTTTGAAAATCATTACACATTTTTATTTATTTAAGGTTTACATAAAAAATTTTAAAATATATTTTCTCTAAAATTAATCAAAAATATGCATACTATATTTATCCGGGCATTTGAAAATTCATTAACTTCATCATAAGAAGAAATCAAAATTTTTATTTTAAAAAAAAGGATTACACAAGGCAGTTACAGTCTCCTTACATATCCCCTTAGAACCCCAGCATAAGACCTAAGTGTAAGGTGAGAGAATATGAGGGCGGATCAGCCAACATTGCAAGAGTAGTAATTTCTATCAGTTTGAACATCTCGCGAAGGAGATTTTGTTCTAGCTTCACACGATGAAGTTCGTCTTGGGTTTGGTCCAGAGCAAAGCCCAGTGGTGCTACCTCCTTCCCAAGTTCTGTTAGATGGGCTTCGATTGGCCCGAGACTACTGGATGAGGCCATCTAATCTTCTTTCTATATTAATTAACCAAGATCACATGTATTTAGAGACAATAATCGAAACTTTTAGTTTCCAGTGGTCATATTGACGAATAGTCATATAACAGTAAAAACCCAGTGGTCTCATTTTAATTATTCTCATGTTATCAAATGAAACAGTTTTTTAGAGTTTAAAAAAAAATAATACACAAAATTAGGAAGGAAGATTTATTCAAAATTTCAGGTCGTTACAGTCTTCCCCCCTTAAGAAATTGCGTCCTCGCAATTTTTAAAATTTGGTTTTGAAATTTCATTGAAAGACCCACATCGGAAAATGAGTCAGTAAAACTATTACTTTAAAAGAAAGAAAGAGATGTACAAAGGTCACCCGAGTTAACCCCCACTAGGATTCAATGTAGGAAAACATGTACATGGAGGAGAAAACAAAGGGTCAAGTTCTGAGGGAGAGTGATAGAAAATGTGATTTGGAGAAATTTAACCACAAGAAAATCACAAACTTATGATGTGTGTAAACGGTCTTTGATTACCTAGTAGGAAACGTAAACCAACAACGTTTTCATTTTACGTTCATTTTCAAAATTTTGAGGAATTAATTTACTACATAGAATAAAAACATAAGAAAATATACCTACTTTTAAGTAGAGTTTCATCCTTTAATAAGTTTCTACCAAAACTAATCTTTTCTCCAAACGATGAGCATTCAAAAACACTTAGTCTCATAAAACACAAGAATCATCTTCTTGAGAGTCATGTAATCCACAAAAGATTAACTATCAATTTCTTTTATCTTTAAAAATTATCCCAAAAACAGAAAGGGTAAGATAAAACAACTCTTCAAAAAGAAATAATCCCATAGGAAGAGAAACTACTTTTTAATCTTCAAAGTTCCATGGTACTACCCAAAGTTCATCATAGACCATTCCATAAATAACTATCCTTAAAATTATTCAAAATAAACCAAACTAAGATTGAATCCCAATTATAAGAATGATCTCATAACATAGTCTTCTAAGATAGAGTTTATCGTTCATCTCCAAACAACATAAACCACTCTTATCATCTTATAACAAAAGTAACTAACCTAATCACATTTTCCCCAAGATAGGTTAATCAATTTTATATATAACCAAAATTACTATATGTTTTCCTTAAATTCATCGATTCTTTAAAATATAAGTCAACCTTTACTCCTAAAATAAAATATCGTAGTAATTTATTTACCTCGATCAAATAGGGTTCCCAAAATAGTTAATGTCTTCCAAAATAAAAATCATATTTTAATCCCCTAATAACCCTTTTTTTCAGAAGAACAGCTTCACTACATCAACATGTGGTACATAATAATATATGTTTTCCTTAATGATATAAAATCATCTTAGGAAGTGACTCGATGATCTTATAAAACATAAAATACATGCTCATAGAGCATGAACTAAAATACAACATGACATAGACAATTATTGCGAAGAAGTTACATGTACTTCAGTCATCATGATCCATCTCAGCATAGGACTTGCATTGTTCCCTTGTCCTCGAAGATTGTTGATTCTCATCATGCTCCTCAACCATTCCAAGAGATAATTGTCTTGGATAATGTCTAACTTCTCCACATTTACGACATCAAAAAGTATTAGATCAAACCTTATCTCCATTCATCACATTATCCATTTTTTAAAGAAATTGGATACTTTATGCCCTATCTTCCCACACTTAAAACATCTCTCGGTTCCTTTGTGACAATCTCCTTGGTGCCTCTTCCCACACTTTTTGGAAAAAAAATAAATTGGGTCTTCTTTCCCTTATCAACTTTATCAGATGAACATCCTTGAGACTTTGTCTTCTACTTCCTTGATGAATTTGGGCATTCTACTAGGTACCAATTATTAATTGTGATTTTTGATAGCTGGTTTGGAATAATCACAATATGTTCAACTTGATCTTTCGTCATCTATGTCACATTAATAGGGAAATCGCCACATTTCCTATCACATTGGTTATTGGGACATGCTATTTTATTTCCCGCCATTAACTAAGAAAAGAATATATAATTAGAGGTCTTAAATACATAGCCAATAATCATTAAAAGGAAACTTTAAGCATAGAAGGATAAACATGTATAAAGAAAGTATACCCTAACTTGTGATCCCCTAGGTTCCAATCTAGGTTATCCATGATCATATATTCTTATGTGAAGATTTATTTTATTTTATCATTGTTCCTTTAATAATGGTTCATACTAAGCTTATAAATTTACCAAAGAATATCCCCAGGAGTGTCATAACCAAGAGTGCAGCAAGGCCCGTTGTCGTGTACCAGTTTCTGTTCGAGTCTCGCTCAAAGAGGTGTATTCAGGTTTTACCCTTATGTACATCTGTGCCAGAGCCACCTCTACCTGCTCGTATCCAGACAGGGATGTATTTGTTTGGAAATCCCTTACTCAATACTGACCAAAATACTAGGACGATTTTCTATATTTAAAATTTTCTATAGGGTTCTTCTTATAGTTTTCATATCCTAATTTCCACAAATAACTAAACCATCCTTTGATACCAACTATGAGATCCCACCTTTTTATAACATAACTATTCATTACATTTTACAAAACTGAGGATCTTTAAGGTTTAGTGTCTTGGAAACTAGGAATTTAAAACATGAAAACATAAAACAATCTTCCTAAACACTTGAAAGGATTCTCCTTATGTTCATCCTAGGTTCATTACTGCATCTCATAACCTGGGGACATAAATCAAAAGAAAGGGTGAGTATAAGGCCCAGTAAGGGAAACAAGGGGAAACATTTAACATGTGAACTTGGAATACATCAACAATGTCATGAAAATGAACTTTAAGGCATGAGAAAGAAATCATGAGGAATATCATAATAAAAATAATGTATTTTATAACTTGAAGATGTGGCTACAACATTTAATATTGAAAATCATTTCCGTTTCACCAAGGTCCATCCCCAAGGTGTCATTAAAAATTACCAAGGTTATTCACCAAGGCGTCGTTAAAAATGGTCATCTCTAGATATTAAGTCTTTACCCAATGCATTGGAGCGCTATCAGGGCGCACCATTAATTTGCCTTTATTATCATGTGATCCACATATATAATCATAAATCATTTCATAAACAACTCATATATCATAAAAGAAATGGGTTTCATTTCATAATCATAACGTTTTAAAAACTACTTTAAAGACATGATCTTTATGTCACTTTAAACCCACAGAAAGGGAAAGCGGGTATCATGTATGTAAATAAAAGTATTTAAAATAGAATATTTTAGTATATATGTGAATACCCATTTATAAGAAAGAGCTTTTAGTATTCACTTAATAAAATAAATGAATTTTAGAATAAGAGAGAGACATTTTGAGACGGAAATTCTGCAGCATAACGACTATGTTACGAGGTTTTAGAAAACATTGAAAAGACAGGGGACATGGGTCACCCACTCATAAATGATCCATAAAACAGTAGGGGGAAAGAATATAAAGGATTTAAGAACATATTAATAAAATTTTAATTATATACCATATGAAAATGAATAACATGAAAGGAATAAAAAATTATATTTCTCTTATGAAAATTCGGCAGCCTAACGGCATCACTTAAAATTCAATAAAAATGAATTGACGAGATCAAATAGGGTCTCTAATAATATGAAAATAAAATATCAGTATGATAGATATAGATATCATACCCTAAAACAATAAAAAGGAACTTGAAAGACTTTACATGAAATTAGAACTTTGAAATATGAGAAAGGTGAACGAATCCCTTAAAATTTCAGCAGCCTAACGGCGTCACCTAAACATCAACAAAAATGAAATGAAAAGATCAAATAGGGTCTCTTGTCATATGAACATAAAATATCAGTATTATAGATATAGATATAATACCCCAACATAATAAAAAGGAACTTTAAAGACATTACATGAAAGTAGAAGTTTGAAAAATGAGAAAGGTGAACGAATCCCTTAAAAATTCGGCAGCCTAACGACGTCACCTAAACTTAAAAAAATGAATTGACGAGATCAAATAGGGTCACACATGATATGAACATAAAACATCAGTATGATAGATACATAGATCATAACCCAAAATAATAAAAAGTAACTTGAAAGACATGACATGAAAGTAGAACTTTGAAAAATGAGAAGGGTAAACGAATCCCTTAAAAATTCTGCAGCCTAACGGTGCCACTTAATATTTCTTAAAATGAATTGATGAGAGTAAGAGGGGGTCTCTAATCATACAAAAATGAAAAAGGAATTGATAGTAATATAAAATAACATCCTCCAACATAATATCATGGAGCATTAAAGAAATGACATAAAAGAGATTATTTGAAAAGAAAGAGAGAGGTAGGATCCCTTACCTTAAACGTAACTCTTAGAACTCGAAGGTTGGGATCTTAATTCCTTGGGGGAACCTTGGGAGGACTCCTTGGGAGGTAATGAGACAAGAGATTCGTTGGGGGAGAGTTGTTAGTGAAAACTAATGGAGGGAAGGGTGGGTTTTTATAGGGAAAGTGAGGGGACAAGGCATTAATGGCCAAGGGACACCTCATTGGTGGTTTTGGAAAAACCATGGGCTTTCCCATGATATTTTTCCATGGTATTGGCCACTTGGGACACCTCATACCTTATATTACCATTCATAGGTCGACTATATTTATTACATACTTAATACATCATTTAATGATGTCATTAAACACCTGTAACTTAAAAACTGTATTTTCACTATTCATCGAAAATTCAACTTTCTCAGAAAAATCCCAAAATTTTACCATAACCAAATATTGATGCTCTGATTTCAAAAATGAACTCCATTTTAATAAAATAAATTTTTAAATATTTTTAATTTAATTTTTAAATAAATACACTATTCACTGAAAATTCATTTTTTAGAAAAATCCCCAAAAATTACCTTAACATAATATCGATGTTCTGAATTCAAAAATAAAGTCCATTTTATAAAAATATATTTCTAAATATTTTTAATTTAATTTTTAATTAAAAAATAGTATTCACCCGAAAAAACTAATACTTGACTAATAATTTATAAAACCGTTATTTAACCATATTATTGAATCACATTACTTAATCAAGGTGCCTAGATTATATTAATAATTTCTTGAAGTGAGATTACTAATCCATTTGGTCACATTACTAATCCTAAGCCTAAAATCACAATTCATAATTTACTATTCATAAAAAATTAAGTTGATCTTATTAGACTCTAAATTTATTACTAATCATAATTTTAGAAGACCATTGTTCGAAAATCATTACACATTTTTATTTATTTAAAGTTTACATAAAAAATTTTAAAATATCCTTTCTCTAAAATTCATAAAAAATATGCATACTATATTTATCCAAACATTTGAAAATTCATAAACTTCATCATAAGAAGAAATAAAAAATTTTATTTAAAACAAAGGATTACAAAAGGAAGTTATGGTCTCCTTACATAGCCCTTTATAACCCTAGAATATGACCTAAGTGTAAGGTGTGCTAAGGTGAGAGAATCTGAGGGCGTCTCAGCCAACATTTCACGAGTAGTAATTTCTTTTAGTTTGAACTTCTCAGGAATGCGATTCCGTTCTAGATTCACGTGATGAAGTTCAGCTTGGGTTTGGTCCAGAGCAAATCCCAGTGGTGCTACCTCCTCCCCAAGTTCCGTTAGATGGGCTTCGATTGGCCCGAGACTACTGGATGAGGCCATCGAATCTTCTTTCTATATTATTTAACCAAGATCACTTGTATTTAGAGACAACAATCGAAATGTTTAGTTTCCAGCGGTCATATTGACCAATGGTTATATAATAGTCAAAACCCAATGGTCTCATTTTAATTATACTCATGTTGTCAAATGAAACAGTTTTGTTTAGTATAAAAAATAAAGTAACACACAAAATTAGGAAGCAAGATTTATTCAAAATTTCGGGTCGTTACAATATGTTTCTCCACCTATGTTGTAGAGTTGACACATTTAAGTGATTATTTAATTTTATTTTCTATTCTCAATATATACCACTTCTCCATTCTTGTCACTGACCCATAGAATTGAGGGGTAATTGTTGAGTGATGGGGGAAGGGAGGATAAACATTTTTTTAATGATTGAGTATTATACTATAATTTAAAATTATATTTTTCTATAGATTATTTTTTGTTTTTATAGGTTAATAATTCAATTAATGTGATTAAATTTATAGTTTTAGTGTATTAATAATCTACATATTTGGTTTATGTTGTATAAACTCCCTCCACCTAGTATAGATTGTCTCGATTGAGCAGACAATGTTTTGTGGTGAGTGTATGGAAATCTAAAGCATGTGTGTGGAATCATTGAGTTATTTTTAGGTTTCTATGGATCACCAATTTCTGATTTGGATTGTCCATGGTATTTAAATAATATTTTATTAAAATTAATTCTTAAAAGATTGGTTTCCATTGTTTCCTTCAACCAAGGGTTACTAGAAACTTCATCAAGTAGTCTTTCATTTATCATTAAATCAGAATATATATAAAAAATTTATGAATATAATTAAATTTAAAAAGGTAATACAACCCTAACCATTTCACATGCTTAATAAATTATTTTCAACCCTTTCATACTACTTCACATTAGTTTTCAATCTATCTCACCCAAAAAACACCCCCTTTTTTCTAAAATTTATGGTGACAAACATTGTTGTTTCCTACTCCTATATAGTCAAACCATAGATTAACCACTATAATTTATTATAACATAAGAGATAAATTCATTTTGCTGCACCACATGGAAAGTCTACTTCAAAATTTTGTGTCACAATTGTGGAAGAAGTGCTAAAAATATAATTCACATGTTTTATGAATACAACCACTAATTCAAATCCTTAACCACTATATCCTAAAATTCAAATAACCTTTCAAACTAGACTTAGAAAAATTAATTTTTAATTTTAATTTTATGAAATTTATCTTCAAGACTCTATTTAAATCTCAAGTATTCACTCTGAGCATGTCATCATGGCTAGAAATCCCAAGTAGACCCTTAAAGACCTTTGTGCACTACAATTCCTTAATCAAAATAAATAATTTATTATGCCTAAATTAAAAAACGGAATTGCAATAAAGACTGAAATAATCCAATTGCATCCTAAATTCCATTTCATGGTTGGATAATACATAAAAAACATATTAAAGAGCTCACTTGTGTTGTCTCCACCTTTATATCCTAATGAGTAGTTGAGGAGAAGGTAAAGTGGAGGGAATTTCCCTTTTCACTTAAAAGAGCTACCAAATAATGATTGTATAACCTACAACAAATTAATCATATAACATTGATGAATTATAGATATTATTCATGAAAATATTATCCCCCAATTCTAAAAGAATTACCATTTGAAAAGAGATATATTTCATCAGATAGGCATTCATAGAGACCCTCTATAAAGACTAGGAGGGGTTCACGAAACTATGTGTCAGTTCCCCAAATCAAACAATCAAATATAATCATTTACTTATTTTTTTTTTGTAAAAATACATACTAAAAAATTATATAAATTTGTTTTATTAATTATCCATATTATATTTTATTGATAAGTAACCGTTAGAATTTAGAGGCTGTATTGAGAAGATTGCTCAGAACTCATATAAATTTAGTATACGAGGTATTTGTACAAGTAGTATTAATGTGGTAATAACTTCTTATCCATCACTATTATTAGAAACTGAGATTGAATATCAAACCATATTGGTGAGAAAAATAGTCTTGAAACAATTGAGTGAACAACAAGAACCAATTATGTTATTGCGATTTATTCTCATTATTTAACCATTTCACTGATTAGTGTGCTAAAGTATGAAACATTGAAAGTTATACATGAGACTTTCTGTCAAATAAATTCCAAAAACCAAAGTATGGAGAGATTCTAATGAATTCTGTTAATGATTAAGATATCATAAAAATTGTAATTTCCTGAAAAATATAATAAGATAACACTTTCCTCTCAAGAACTATTTTATTATGTTTTACAATAGTTGCACATATGAATTATTTTACATTTTATAAGATCCTTACTCATATTGTATTAATACAAATTAATACAATAAAGAATAGTAAAAATATATACAAATTTAAGAAATGTAAATTCACTAAAAGGAACTCTATAGTCTTGAATTCCCTCATAAATATTGCTCCTTTCATAATTACTGTGAAAATAAAGAGAAATATTTGGAAAATATTGACATTATAAAGGAATTAGTAAGAAAATTTTTAAGTGAAGTAGTGAATGAGGAATAGAGAATTATTGTTTATTTATAGGTTAATATGTTTATTATGTATTATAAACATCAGAAATTATGGTTTATATACATTGTGACCATTAATAAATAAGATATTTGGCCATTATTATTGTTTTTTATAAAGATGTAAAAAAGAGACCATTGGGATTACAAAGGAAGACACATAATTTTATTTTAAGAGACTATAAATATATTTAAATTCTATTAAAATTATTCTTTATGATGAATTTATATGCCTTAAATAAATTTTATTTTCATGAAATAATCTTATAAAAGACTTTTTATATGATAATATAAATTAAGAGGGTCTTAAGTAATTTTATAACAATTATAAAGTTTACTATGTCAAAAAAATATCATCTTTCAATAAATATGGATATTTTAATTAATTTTAAAATTATAATATTTAGAAAATTATCTTTATAAAATAAATATCAATTTTTCATTCATGACATTGAGAATATATTAGGTTGAATTTATGGTAATTTTCTAAAAAAGTTCATTTTAGGGGTAAAAAGTGAAAATACCATTTTTACCAAATAACATAACTTATATGACATAAACATGATATGATCAAAGCATAAATTTATTAATACTTCTTCTTTATCTAAATTCATTTAAATAAATTATATAATAAATAATATGTTATATTCAGAAACAAATGTTTAGCTTTATGGAACCATGATTTTACCCAATATAAATTTTTTTATCTATTATACATGTATCAAATTAGAATTAATTTATATCACTCATATAAATATAATAAATTAAAATTTATTTACTATTTTTAATTAAAAGGGTCAAATTATGTAATAATTAAAATTTCATTCTTGAGGCACAAAAAAGTAATCGTTGTAAAAAAATATTTATCACAGTATATGTAAAATAATATAAAAGGATAAATTTAAAAGGATAAGACATAATAAAACTAAAAAAATATATTTAAATGGGTGTTTTAGATATTTAAGGTCTTTAAAAAAACTTAAAAATTAATTACCAGAAAATTTAATTGAAATATTTCCACCCAAATATAGTTAAACATAATAACAAATTAATCATTATTTTGTCCATAGAAACCACCCCTACTCAAGTATAAACAACCTCTATTCCCTATTTAATTTATACAATAAAGTCATTTAGAATGAATAACCTATCAATTACCCTATCAAAAGTCTCTCCAAGTTGGTTCTAAATTTTTAAGTAATATCTCTCTATGTTTAAGAGCAATCCTCTCAAGGTAATGAATCTCTTCCTCTGTTTTTTCAATTCAAGTAGTTATTTCATATAATTGTTTTTGATTCCCAATTTATTTTGTTTTAAAGAGTTTATAAACACCACAATTATATTATATATGATTTATTCTTAATGATATATTTCCTTTCCCTTCCATTAAATTTATTCCATGACTCCCTTTATACTCATTACACTTCTGAAATAAACCACTGATTTTCATATCTATACTTCCATGTAATGAATACCCAAACCTATATTTCATTCATTTATATGTATAATTTAACTATTTTTTGGGTACATAAATTTATATAACCCCCAATTCTAACTCATGGGTTATAAATTACTTGAAATTTTTATTTTCAATCGATGTGAAACACATAATATTAGGCATATGAAGTTTATGCCCTGATAGCACTTCAATAAATTGGGTAAAGAAGCAATATCTTTAGATTAAATGTTAATGATACCTTGGAAGCATTACATGGTCATGTTTTATGATACGTTTTTCAAATTCCTTGGTGTTATTTTTTACAACAGCTTATTGATAAGCTATGATGATATTTTTATGAATGTCTCAATGTTCATGTTGTGTCCACATTTCCTTATTATGCCTCACGTTATATGTTTATGTACTTATTCTATGCCTAAATTTCTTATGTAAATGTAATTATTTTATTATTCACGTTTCAACTATGATGTTCTCTTACACTTTTTATCACTTACTAGGCTTTATTCTCACCACTTTCATTTGATCAAAGTCCATATGAAATCCTATACAGTGAGATGAACTTGGATAAGATAATGAAGAATCGTTTCAAGATAATTTTAAATTTGTTTATGGTTTCATTTATGTACCATTAATTACATTTAATATATACCTAATATCCAATACACTAAACGTAAAATGGTCCTTCATATTTGTTTATGATATATTATTTCAAGGAATTATGGTTAAAATCAAATAAAAAAATGTGGGTCTCCATAGTTTGTATCAGAGGATGGTTGAGAAATTTGTAGATTTTAGGACTATAAATACCTTAGTATGAACCATATATATACATAAATATTTATTAAAAAATCCTTCAATTTTGGTAGAGTATAAATAAATTGGTTTTTAAGAAATAAAATCCCTCTCTTGATGCTACAATTGGACTTGGTTTTGGCTCATATGTATCTAAGGGTTATATCCCTAAAAATAGTTGATCAGGTATATCCCAGTTGTCACTATAATGTATATTAAGGGGGACCTTACTACACTCCTTGTTTGACACTCTCAAGAGATTTTATTTGGTTATCATAATATTTTTATGAACCAACAATAAATGATATGTGGAAAGTGTAACTTATTTTTTTAGAATGAAAATATTGAAGTATATGATCCGAGAATCCCTATGTTAAAAAAATATTAAGATTAAACTCTCGTATAGATTTTTTTTATCATAGTGAATGTAAAATGTTCCCTTATTATTTTTTTATCTATTCATTTTAGAAAATAAAGGAAACAGAGGGACTTGTGTGAATAATAAGAATAATGGGTAAGGTAGAGATAGCATTCCAAATATAATGGATTCTAGATTAGAAAAATTCATGATGATTTTATACCATGTTATAAGTCTTTTAGAGAATCTTTCATTACCTATGATAGAAAAATTAGACATTTATTCCATTTTTAGTCAATCATGCCCATCATTTTGTGGACTATATGTCCCTGTGATGGCAGAACAGTGGATCAATACATTCAAAAACAAGTACTACATTGTTCTCATAAAGATAAGGTTAATTTTTCTATCTATCATTAAGAGAAGGAAGGTGATAAATGATGTACATTTATCAAAAACACCATTATCATGAATGAAATTAATGATATGAAATGGAAATACTTCAAAAAATATCTTTTCGAATAAGTTTTTTCATTGGACTCTACATAAAAATATGGACAGAGAATTCCTTGAGAAAAAGTAAAAGGAAGGTGAATCTGTCATATGTTATGAGATGAAATTCAGAAGGATTTTCCATTTCACTTTAATATTTGTGATAAATTACAACATGAATACCAATAAATTATTTTATGGGATGAGACCTCATATATGGAAGGATTTTTCATTCTCGAACTTCTGGGGTTTTGAGGAAATAGTATGATGTGCTCTCAAGGTGGAGACAAAATTTGGAGACTCATAGTATGATAAAAATTGAAGGATGGATCAATGATCTGGGAAGGATATTAACCATGAAAAGGAAGTTAAGAAACAAAAACATCCCTTATGAAACAACTATGGGAAAAGTCACTTGTAGAATAGTATTCAAGAAAGTGGGATGTGCTAAAAATGTGAAAAGTCAGGCCACATTGCTAACAACATTCATGGAAACAAAAATTCTCAACCCATAAATGATTATGATAATGGAAATTTTATAGAAACCCAGGCTTATCATATATAGATATTACATCATTTTTTATGAATATTCATTATATTACATAAACTCACACCTAAGAACCTTAATCATGTATTTCTGTTGTCAACTTGGAAAGATAAACACCAGTCCATAAGTGAGTTGCATCATCTCCCACTATTTTCATCATAACTTAAATCCTTCTTATAAATATCAGACAAAATACATTTCATTATAACCTGGGGAAAGGAAATATAATAAAGGTTGAACTCAGATACTCAAAAATGGTAAATGTAATGTCCCAAAATTCTAAAGAATATTGTACTCGATAGCGTGTATGACACGCAACACCAAGAGTATAAGGGAGTATAATATCCAAAGACTTTACAATATTTATAATATTTTAAATATAATCAATCTATGATATATATTTCGATGTACGTGATAATGTGTCAGCATGCATCGCATGAAACAACAATTTTCTTCAATGGATTGTGTCACAAGCAAGACCTATTTTTATAGAACAATAATATATTATTAAAATATTATTATTTAATATAATAAGATATAACTTTTCTGATAAATTAGAGGTTATGAAAAGTATTAACGAACATATGAAAATATAAGTTTTACACAAATATAAAATTAATTCATTGGTTACAAATTAATTTGAAATGAATATAATAACAAATTAAATATAAAGAAAATGTTTTTATCCAAAACTATTTTTATGCTGACAAAGCGGTTTTATCCTAATAAATTAAATTAATTACATTTAGTGAGAGATATTAATTAAATATATATGTATATATATATATATTATATATTCAATAAAATATTTTTGATATTCATCTAATATATTTGATGATAATATGATAAGAACATAGCCAATATCTCACATAAAAATCTATAATTTTTAAAGGTACTTTTACAGCCTTTTAATGTCAAACCCACTTAGAAAATAAAATTTTTCACTAATAATAATTTTTTATGTCAAAATAAAATAAAAAATTTAATTTGGAACATAAAACATATCTTAGGTTCAATGTTTTTTATTTTTTTGAGAAGTTTAATTTTTTGATGAATAGTAAAAATACTGTTTTTAAATTCAAAACATATTTTTCATCTAATTTATTAAAAAGGTTAAATTCCATTTGAAATTGGTTCTATAAGAAAATTTTAAAAAATTATATATATATATATATATATAGTAATTCAGTTTTGGTCATTGGAATCCATTTCACCTTGAAATTGAAAATAAAAAACTATTGAATGCTTTTACTTTAAAAACGGCATTGTCATCACATCAACGTGATTAAATTTAAATTAATTTATACCACTTATGATATTTAAATTTGAAAAAATGGATTCCATATTTGGAATCAGAATAATTTAAAATTTTTAATATGGCCAAAATAGTTTTTTACTAAAAATAATAGTGAAAGTGATTAAAATTAATTACAAAGATTAGGAGAAAAAATATCTTAACAAGGGACTAAACCTTAAACGTAAAGGGAATAAACAATATACACTTGTCCAAAAGCTATATTATGGACATATTTAAACCCTATTGTCCATATTATATAATTTGGTCCATTACTAGAGCCACATTTCAAAGTAAAAATGTATGTGGAATTCCCTTTTCAAACATTTACAAGAATGTCACTCCTCCGCTATAAAAAGATTCACAAACCTACCACTAATACACACCTATCAAGACACATTAGATCAATAAAAATATAAAAAATAGCTTTTAAACATACATCCCCTCATCCTATAATCCTCTCTTTGAGAAAAAATCCATCCAAGGAATCCCTTTGGTGCAAACCAAATGAAGTTACCCAAACATGTGGTAACATTCTTCCTCAAGCTCTTTTGTTTTATTTTCATTCTACACCCACTAAAATATTATTATTTCAAGATTATATAATCAAATAAGTATCATAAATATAATAATATTTTTTTATATTAATAGTTCTACCTACACTTACTCACACTTCTATATAATGGGTAAAGAACTTACCATTTATGTGTACGACAAACTACCACCTCACAAAATGTTGTCGTTAATTTTTATTTTACCACCTCTCATGGTTGGTAATTTTGATGTAAAATATTTTTATATATGATATATATCATATTTATAATTTCTTTATGCTTCTTATATTTTTATATAACATATACCCTTATGCCTTCCATTGTGTGTAAATATGATAACATTGTTTGTGAAAGTGTGTACTACAGCCTCCTCAAAGTGATGTGATTCGTTAACACTATACATGGAGTGTATGAAGGGTGATTTTAATAAAAATATGTAAAATATATTAAATGTATATTATATTAGAATTATAATATACATATATATAATTTACTTTTCATTCTTTTATATATGGAAAAGAAATGAAAGTAGTGCTCATGTGCACGTACGGCCTACCATCTTCATGAACGATACATTTCATTTTCTATCTCCAAATATTATGGATTATTATAAATACATAGATAATGAATATATATTATTATTAAATCTTATTTTACATTATGAATTTGATTAAATCAGGATCTAAGTAATATGAACAATAAGTAAAAAGTCAAAATAGACTCAAAAAACAACACATTTAACACCAAGAATAGTAAAGATAATGAATGATTGTTAACAAATGGGTAATAATATATTATAATAATATCATATATGATATCATAAATATTAATATGGTTCTATAATAATTTATTAAAATTTTTAAAACCAATATATATGAATTCAATGGACTTTCAGTTGAAGGGAACACAATGTAATGGATTTTCATCTCACTTTTTACATCTTTGATATAAATGTCAAATTCACTACTTACTTATTTTTTGTTGTGTATATACAACCTATTTTTATATATTATATCATGAATTATTTTATATCCATGGTATTTTTATTTTCAATTTGAATTAATTATTCAAAGGTGATTTGATTTAAAAGTTACATAGTGGTAATGAATTTCATAACCCAGTTTCTTTTCATTGGTTTATGTTACTTAATTATTGTCATCAATATTATATGATTGTGTGTGTGATAAAGTTTTACTATATTTTTTTATATTTCAACTTTTTTTATGTGGATTTAAATTTTAAACACATAATATATTCATTTATTTATTCTCACATCAAAGTTATAGTCTTTTCAATGGTTTACTTCACAATATCATTTTGTCTGGGATTATTCAAAGTTGAATTTAAATTAGAGAAAATTATTTGATAATTCACTAATAAACACTATAATTTTATTTTCCTCTATTTATTCATGAACTTTTACAAGTAACAGTACTATTTTTTCACTATTCGGTACTCAAAATATTTTATGAAGTGTTTTTAAGAAAACCCATCTTGATTTCTCTATTTAGTCGAAGAACCTATTTTTTTCTAAACAAACTACTTTTTAAAAAGGCTTCCAAAAATGTTTTTAACCATTAAAAAATAATTTTTTAAATAAAATTTTAACCTTCTTTATTTTAATTATTTTTTTCAAAGTAATCTTTTCATCAATTTCCAAACAAGATATTTTTCTGTCCTTTTTTCCATGAAAAAGGAATGCTCTTTTTACCTTGTATAGTAGGTACAGATTTACCTACCATCATCTCTTCAACGCTTCCTTTCAAATTTTAAAAGGTTACTTTTTAGTGATTTTTTTTTCGAAAGTTATTATCAAATAAAAGGATTTTCAAAAATAATAAAACTAAAAGTGATATTTTCATCAAGAATGTTTTTAAAAGATCTTTTTATAGTATATATATTCATCAATGGAAACAACCCTTTATTTTTACACTACTTGGGATATGTTTTATTGAAAACATATTTATTCTTCCTATGGATGGTTTATGATTTGTTTTCAAATTATAGTATTGAAATTCACTTCTTTGATTCAGTTTTTAGTCCCCTTGAAATATTAAATTTTCTATGATCATTATACATTGAATTTCCCCTAACTATTCATATCATCTATCATGGATATGTTCATTTACTAAACTGTATATCATTTTTATAAATGGTATTTACATTAGTAGTTATTTGATTAACTTGGAAAATATTGATAAATCCATATTATTTATTCAATAAGTATATTTGATAAGACATATTATTTAATTCAATTAGTGGATATGAGGAATACTATAGACTGGAAATGATAGCTGGAGCATAAACTATATATAGTTCCTTGATTTATTGATAGGTTCTCATGAGATAATAACGTTTTAGGGTTTCTAACTATAGTTTTAAACCATTTTATGAAATTTATTGATGGTATTGGTTTTCATGAGCTTTAGAAATGACATCTAATTATTAATCATCACCTTCATTTTGGTTCAGTATTTATTATCCATGATTTTTTACAATTAAAAAGTCTATGGATTTATTTCATTATCATTTTATTGATTAGGTGGCCTGTGTTTTAATTTTTTACCTTTCTATATTAATATTTCAATATCTAGTTATTTTAATGGCATTTGTTTCCAGTTATTTACCTCTTCATATTGTTTAAGCCCTTCCTTCTAAGTTTATTAATTTCATGTCATGTGTCTTCAATTATTACATTTCCATATTGATTATTCTACTTCAATCAATATTTAATATATTGTATTTACCCTTACTGATTATTTCATCTCAACCTTATTATTTTACCTTTCCCTAGGATTCCCTAAAGTGTACTAAGTAAGATATGAAAGGATACACAAGATGGAATAATGTTATTATCCTTGAAAAGAGAAAAAATTGTAATTAGTGTATTCATTTATAAAATTGGACTCATGTATATATCTGGTTTACTAAGACTACTAAATTTTCCAGTCCTCTGGGACGTGATTTACTTGTATCTTATGCCAATGTAATGGTAACACAACACCTGCTCTAGGTTTTTTGGAGTCAGGTCGCTACAGTTGGTATTAGAGAAAGTTTATTAGCAATATTGGGAACAACATTTAGGAAAACATAGATTAGAGAGTGTAACCCTATGTTAGAATTTTATGATAAGTATATAATAACATCATAAATTTTCAATTAAATGGAGATTATGTGGTTTTAATTTCAATACATCACTATATGGATACTACAAGTGGATGTGGTTCTGGAACATATTTACCTAGGGGTTACAACTCAAAAAAGGTATGTCAGGCCAAAATCGAACATAACCTGGTACACAATAGTGGGACTTACTGGACACCTGGTTTTACACTCTTGGGGATATACTTAGGATAATATACATTTTCATTACAAATAATTATAAGGGATTTGAATATGTGATGAAAATAAAAATCATATGTTAAACCAAAGGAGTTTTATATTGAAAATAATGTGTCCTGATATAGATATCATATAAATGATCATACTATTTTCACTCTATGACCATTTTTACTTACACTATGATTTATAGTTTTAGTCAATGGATGGAACCCAAAGGATTCATGTTAACATTGAACTTGAATGATAAGGTGGTGATAATGGGAAACAAAATGAGGTTTTCATAGGAGTGAAAGATATCGGGTCTATGCCTAATCAATTTTCCCAAAATATGATCAATATCATATACCTTAACCAACTTCAGAACTCACCAAATAAGAGGATGGTGGAGTTTTATAAGTGCTAAAGTGTTGGAGACCATGGGGATAAAAAGGTTCGATTTCCACCATGAAATAAATATAGGAGGAATGCAGTAAAGTGTCTTAATATAGCATAGAAATTATTTATCTATGGGGAAGGGCATAAAGTAAATAATTGTTGAGAAAAAATGAAGATTACAATGTAAGGAAATAAATCTCACCCTAAGGATCCATTTATAGTTTGTTACCTTAAATGTTGGGAACCTGGGTATAACTCGAGTCAATATCCCCTTCTAAAAGAATAAAACCTAAACCAATAACCTATGTGGAGATAAATGCATGAAGTGTTTATATATTTAGGATGTATTTAAAACCATAGTTAAAATGATATTTAATTACTAAATTTCATGGATTCCCATCATATTTATTTTGTAAATTATATTAATTTGGTTTTATAAATGGACATCCTTTATGTCGGGTGACAATCCTTCAAATTAGGTAAGGTCATGGGACATGAACCTATGACCGAAGGATGATAAGGGTTTAATTCCAACCACTAACCTACGTACTTCCCTAGTGAGTATGTAATTGTTTTTAGTTAAATAATTTGAAAAATAACAATTAATGATAAACTTGTAATATTACATTTTAATTTTAGAGATTAATGTATTAAGAATATTAAGTTTTGAGAATAGTTAGAGATAAATTAAAAGACTTGTTACTCTTTTATGGTCCTAATGACCCATTTAATGTGTATTTTAGTGCCTCACACATCAAAGTTAATTTTTTGATATCCATTTATTGAGGTAATGGATGAATTATAAATTCATCAAAGCACAAAAAATGGATGAAATTATGAACTATGTTAAGTAATTATATTTTCTTATTTTCTTGGTCAATAAAAAAATTCCCGAATAATTGGAAAATAATCAAAAACGGTTTTTTCCTATTACCTTTATATTTTTGAACTGATGATCTTCTAAATGATCACAGATTTATAACTTTGAGACCCTCATCTTTCCATTGATAATTTACTTATCTGTGATTTATTACCTCAATCACTCCCTATAAATATTTACACTTTTCCTCAAGCACCATATTTTTTCTTTCCACTAATGTTTTTCTACTGAGAGACCTATACACATGTTAGATTGTGTGACCTTTGTACTTACTATTCTCTCTTTTATAAAGGATGTTTTACGAACCCCTATCACAATGTGATATTTCAACATAGGAAATATTAAAAAATCTATTACCAAGATAAAATTTAAATTGTATGTATGAAATATATTTAAGGTGGGGAGAATGTTCCGCCCCGATATTCTAAATTAAGAACATTGAATTTGATGGTGTGTCTGACACACAACAGAAAGCGCATAATCGATTATAATATTCTGATACTCTACAATATATTTACTATTTTAAATTAAATAAATCTAAGATATATCCTGAAATGTAGGTGATACTTATTTATAATGAATCACAGACAACAATGAGTTTCTTCAATGTCTTGCATTATATATAAGACCGAGTTTTACAGAACAACAATATATTATGAAAATATTATTATTTAATATAATAAGAATAACCTATCCATTAAATTGGGTTTATAAATACTGTTAACTTATACAAATCTATGGTTTACAAAAATACTTAATGAATTTATTTTTTATGGATTAATTATAAATAAATATTATAACCAATTAAATATAAAGGTAATGTTTTTATATAAAACTATTTTTATACCCAGAAAGTTATTTTATTTGAATAAATTAAATTAATTAAAATTATTCAGTGATATTAATTTAATATATATAAATATATATATATATTATTCAATAAAATATTTTTCACATTCATTCAATAGATTTTATAATCATAAGATAAAATCAAACACTATATTTTGCATAAAAATAAATACTTCTCTAAAAACACTTTTACAACTTATAAATAGAGAACCTATTTTAAATCTAAATATTTCCACTTTTATAAATTTTATATGTAAAAATAAACTTCATTTTTTTAATTTTAATGTAATAATTATCTCAGGGTTATTTTTCGATATTTTTATGAGAAGTTTCATTTTTAGATAAATAGTGCGAAATATTGAATTTAAATTCAAAAACTGCTTTTTAATCTAATTTATTAATAAGTTTAAATTATATTTTAATTTTTTAAAAAGTAAAATTAAATAAACTATATATAAATTAAACCAATTTATTACATTATAATTAATTTCACTTTGAAATTGAATATAAAAACATAGCAAACTTTTGAACATTTTTACCTTAAAAACCCACATTTTTGTCCCATCTGCGGGATTAAATTTAAATTAATTTATGAAAATTATGTGATTTGAATATGGAAAAATGGATTAAATATTTGTAATTATAATACTTTATAATATATAATAAGTTCAACATTGTTTTTTGACTAAAATTTTAGGGAAAGTGATTAAAATTAATTAGAGGGATTAAGAGAAACATATTACCTTAACAAGAGACTAAAACATTAAATCTATGGCCAAAATGACCTAGAAAATTTTCAAAAAATAAATTTTTTTTCCATACTCAGACCATATAATCCATTTTATCTAATGTTATCTATTATTTTATCCACTTGATATATTAAAAACAATGTTGTAATTCCCTTTTCAATAATTTACAAGAATGTCACTCCTCCACTATAAAAAGCACTCACCCCTCCCACATATTCACACCTATAAATCCAATTTGGATCAACAATGATCTACCAAAATAGCTCCTAAAAATACATCCCCTAATCCTATAATCCTCCCTTTGGGCATAAATGTATCCAAGAATCCATTTTGTGCAAACAAAAAGGAGTTACCCAAATAAGAGGTATCATCCTTCCTCAAGATCTTCTGTATTATTTTCATTATCCACCTATAGAGACCCGAAGACTAACGTACATAGACCTTACATTACTTTTGTGGAATACTTAGTATATAACAAAAACACACACACAAGGATTTTAATAGTTTAGTGTCTTTGGAAACTCGGAATAAAATCTTCTAATCGTGGTGAAAGATCTTCAACATCTCTCATAAAGATCTTCTTTTTTTAAACCTAAATCCTTTCTTTATCTCCCGGGGAAAATAAAACATAAAAGGGTGAGCTCAAATGCTCATTAAGGGTAAATAAAAGAAATATCAATCACGTCATATTCATAAGAACATATCTTTTGGAAATATTAACCTGCAAAAGAGATCATAATTTCATAACATGGGATAAATCATAGTAGTGAAATGTAATCCCAATAATCATAACATATAACATGAAACTTTGTTTCATACACACATAATCATAGATAATCATTTCTTGTTAGTCAAGACTCATTTCCAAGACTATCTTAGTGGACAAAGTCCCTTTCTAAACCGAGTTCATTCCTCGTTTCAGTCCTGTTTCACTGAACCGGTGTAACCTACTGTTCCAGCCATGTCTATCTCATGAGATATAAAATCTTTACCCAATGCATTGGAGGGAGATATAGGTATCACCCATCTCATAATGATACCATTCTTATGTGTTCCACAAAATCATAAATCATACATCATTGCATAACCCATGTAATAAAAATGGGATTCTTAAACATCATGCCAACATAACATAATCCATAAAAGTTTGATATCATTTCATCATAAGAAAATTGAAACCATTTAAATCATAGATACATATTACTTGAAACATACAAATATGAAATAATGTCATCTTAGATAAAAAATAGTTTTGGCAAAACACTTGAAATGAATTCTTGAGGAAAATATCCTTTCTTCTTTAAAATAATTTTATTTTCACAAAATTCCAGGAAATTTTAAAAGAAAAGGGTTTTGTTGAAAATAATCATGCAATTTTTAGAGGAATATTCTTGAAAATGAGGCGTTATGAACCCGTAAAAATCCGTTCACGCCGTATAAGTTAAAAATAACATTCTACTCGTACTTTTGTCGGAAAAGTCAAAAAGTACCTCGTAACATAAACAAAAGAAAGATTCCTTACATACCATGTGGTAAAAGTCAAAAATGGGTAAAAAAAGGACTTTAAACATACATGAAAACACTTTTATAAAACATGGACATGGATAATAGAAATAACCCCAGTAAATACCAAAGTATAAATAATCTCGGATAAAAATGAGATTGTGATATTTCCCTTACCTTAGGTCCTATTTGCCTCATAAGTGTCCGAACCTCCTGTATACTAATTTAAATAATGTTATTGACATATTCTAGAATCATAATTATTGTTATTATGTCATATATGGTCATATTCTTAGCTTCTTAGTAGTAATATTTTATTGCTACTTGTTATTCGGGTGTTTATAACTTTTTCTTCTTATGCGTGTTTTGTAGAATAAATTCTTATTGTTCTCTTTAGGTTATAGATACATCATTTCCATAATGGTATTAATGTACTATATATCATATTTATTCATTCAATTCATTTATATAATTATTATTCAATTAAGATCATGTAGAATGAGTCACATCACATCGTGGAGACGGTATTCCGTACGTACGCACGAGTGATGATATCGTTCCTATGATCGTGAAATTGTATTGGAGTGTATGTATACTATTTCAGAATCAATATCACTTTATAATAGTTATATATAGTCATTATTTACACAATTATACCCATACAAGTAAGGTGGTGGTGGAAAATAGATTACACCACGGCGTGGAGACGGTATTCCATACGTACGCACACAAGGTGATTTCTTTTTCCGTAGGATGGATAGATGGTGAAATATGGTTGTTTCATACTTATAATAACATATCAGTATATTATTGATACTGATTTTATTACTTCATAATGAAACAACTAAATAAGAAGAAGTGGAAGAAGAAATAAAGATGAAAGAATCGGTAACAGACATTACCTCTTCTTTGAAGTGCTTCTTTGAGACCTCCTTTTAGGGAACTAAAATAGGTCTTTGAAGAATAACAGAACCTCTAAGATGTTTCTAGGGAAGTGGAGAGGAGAAATTGGCAGGGGTTGGCCGAGCTTGAAGGCTCAATGTGGTGTGAGGAAGAGGAGGAGGAGGTGCCCTTTTATAAGGGAGGAGAGGGCCACCTTTGGAATAACTTAAAATATTATTTTATTATAAAGTCAAGTTCGGTTTTAAATAGCTCCAAATTGATTTATTTAGAAGCTAAGGTGGGTAGGGGTAGAAATCCTATCATCCAATAGAATTTAGACAAGTTTTAGGTATCAATTTTAACCTTATCATTTAGATTTAACTTTAAGTTAGATAATTTAACTTTCACCGTGTCTTCTTGTTTTCTTAAACTATAAGGTTAGTAAACTTACTATATCAAGCCAAACGAACCCCAAGTTGTTTATTATTAATATATATAACATTATCTAAGTCATTTTTCCAAACCTTTGATTTTTAGGAATAAAATAACAATTAATAATATAATATTTGTTTTAAAAACTATTTTATGTCAATTTTGACACTATTTAGTAATTGATTTTTGTGAAAATCATAACAGAATGATTTGTTAGAACCAAGTTAATTAAATCAATACTAACATGTCATATTAACCTATAAAATTAGTGTAATTCATAAAAAGTCTCAAATTACATTTATTTGGGTATTTATAACATCAATTATGTCAATATTCCATTAATAAGATAATTACCGCATCATCATTGTGTCATAAATAAATTAAATTATTTAAGGTCTAAAAATTAAAATAAAATACAATTATGTAGGAAATATTTTTAGATTTCTAATGAGTATTTATAGTCGAATTTATCATATGTATAACCCTATATTAAAAATGATTTAATTATTAAACATTGATTTTAACTATTTTAACCCTTCTTTAAATAAATTAATAATAAATGTCCTAATCTAATCCAAGTGGGCCTAAATGATCATATTTTATTCCTAAGGTTGTTTTTAGTCGAATTACACTTATCCAATAGAATTAGGACATGTTTTAGGGTAATAATAATAACATTTTTACCCTTAATTACCCTATTTACTTTTAACCGTGGTAAAAAAAAAGTAAAAAAGTTACTATTCACAAAAAATTCTTTTCATCTCATTGAACCACATTTTACTTACTAACATCAACTGTGTCTCTCGGATTTTTGATATTCCACTCACAGAAGAGGTGAAATTAAGTTTTATGAAAAATTCATTTTTTTTAACTACCACTTAGTGGTTTCACTATTCATCAAAAAATGAAAGTTTCCAGAAAAATACCAAAAATTAGGCCTAAGCTATATTTGATATTATGAACTCAAAAATGATGTCCATTTTACCAAATTCAAAACATATCAGTTGCATTAATTAATTTAAAAATTAATTCCCATCGTCAAAACAAATAGCGTGTTCTTAAGAGATAATAACTATCAAAAGATTGACACTTGTTTATGTCTGGTTTAAATTTGAAATTACATCCAATGACCAAAATTGTATTAAATTGTAAAAATATATTATAAATATACTTTAAAACCACTCAAATTAATAATTAATCACTATTAATTATTTTGATTAAAAAGTTTTTTTTAATTAAAATTTAGTAATTTTCACTATTCATCAGAATATGAAAGTTATCTGAAAAGTACCAAAATTTCATCTTTGGCTAAATTCGATACTCCGAATCCAAAAATGAAGTCCATTTTGAGAGATAAAATTTCTAAAATTTTAAAAGGTGGTTATTACTATTCATAATGGCTAGTTTTAATAATATTATAATAATATATGGTTGTTTATTAAAACCCGGTATTGCGTACAACACACGCTATCGAGGAAGGTCACGATTGCGTGTAATGCAAGCCAAGTAAGGGTTGCGTGTTGTGAAATAATCCTTCGTTGTTTCTTATAACAGAATCCAACCATATTTCATTTATACATTGAATATATATATATAGTCAATGTTGCGTAGAATAACTATTATCAAAATTGTGTGTAACACGATCCAAGAATAGTGTTGCGTATACTGCAATCTAATACGGTGTTGCGTATAGCGCAAGGTAATCTTGGTGTATCATACAACAGAAGATATGAATGAAATTAAAAAGAATGTATCTTATAAAATCTCAGGTTGTTACATTCTACCCCCCTTAAAATGAATTTCGCCCTCGAAATTCGTCTGGGTTATAAATCGTTTACTATTCATAGAAACCTGCATCATAAAAAGAAATAACAAAACTGAACTTTAAAAACTAAAGTATGAAATATAACGGTTACCCAAATTAACTCATCATTGGGTTTCCATATATGATAACATTTGTTAAAATATGGATATGGAAGAGAAATCTAACCATCATGTTTTGATAGAGAGTGGTAGAGAACATGGCTATGAAAAAGCCAACAATCACAAAGCCATAAATTTGTGATAATCTAGGGTACCATCTGATTCATCGGATATAAAGGCACTAGGACAACATTTTTGTTTTCAAGATCATTTCCCTAAAGTTGAAGAATTTGAATTGGAATAAATACTTACTTTATTTTGGTACAATCTCACTGTTGTACGTTCTTTGAACAATTTCCACTTCATCTCTTAAAGAAATGAAGTTGAATTTGTTATTCGTGATGTGTTAAAAGATCATGTGATAGAATGATGGGTCATTCCATCTGTTTCAAACTAAAGGTTACCAAAAGTTATCAAATATACATAAGTCCGTCTTTGGTGTGGTAAATCGTATATGAAAAAATGAACTTATACTTCATCTATCACGTCACTTAATAAAATAAAACTAGTTTCTACTAACCAGGGACTTCCTATAGGTCAGTGGTAGGCGATAAAGGCTAGTCGCACTTCGGTTGTGGGTTCGATTCCCACAGCCTTGTCCGATGTGATGGGCTGTCGCCCGTCCTGCAGGTTGTCCTTTTTCTAAAACTACATTACTATAACATCCCATCAATAATATCAAAAAAAGTTCTATCCTTAAACAATACTAACTTATGTCCAACATAATCCATTCCAATCTTTAGGATTATCTAAAATACTATGGTCCAAGCTCATAGTATAAAGAAAATGATTACTTGAAATGTCATCAACCAAGCATGTGAATACCATTATTTATCCCCCATATATCTTGTTGGTCACATTTCAATCATGTGAATACCTTAATCATGTATTCTCTTGAAAAATGAATAACCATTAAACCTTAGTGAAAACATGAATGCTGTAAAAAGTTAACTCTTACCACATACCAAAATCCAAAAATTCTATATACTCAAACCATGATATAACCTTCTCCTTATATCAGTCATGAGCTCATGAATACTATCAAACATTTAATTTTCTCCGTATCCCTTCATTATGCGCATATCATCTGCTTTCCAAAATATTTGAATCACTTTTCATGGTTACCGGTACCTTAAAATTATTGAAAACAACAATAATACAAAAATATTCTAATACACAATAAAAGTACCTCAACAACATTATTCTTGAATACCAATACATAAACACTTCAATCCATCCTCTTCAATTATTGTCCTGGAATAATTCCTTCCTTGATTTAGAAGTAACTTTTTAGGTTAGGGCATTGAGTTGGGTAATGCCGATGTTCTCCACAAATAATACATTGAACTCCATAACATTCTATCACTCTATGACCCTTTTCTCCACACAAATAACATCGGTCCCTCCATTTGAGGTATTCCTCAAGGTTCTTCTTCCCTTCATTAGAAATCTCAATATTCCTTTCTTTATGCTCCTCAACATGCAAACATGCATAATAGTCTATCTTCCTCTTCTTTGATGAATTAGGTATACCACTAAATTTCACCTTGTTAAACAAATATCGCGATGACTAATTCAGCATAATCACAATATCTTTCTCTCTAGTCATTACATAATTTTGTTGCTCATAGTCACTAATTTGTCCATTGGATTCAATGTTAACCGAATTCCGTCTGGTTCCCTCCATTAACTAAAACACAAAAAGAATTCTGTGAGAGGAAAAAATCATGCTAGAGAAAACAACATTGTAAAGGGGGAGTACCCTCAATATCTAACATCTTAGGTTAAATTCTAAGATCGTTAGCGGAATTCTAGGACTATAACCTATACGTATACTTAACCTTAGATACATCCCTAGACATACCTTAGAAATATCTCAAGGGATCTCACTAAAGTTCTCGCATCCTAGTTTCCAAAGGTTGACTAAACCTTTCCTCTGATACCAACTGTCGAGACCCGAAGCCTAACGTACATGGACATTACATTAATTTTTCAAAATACTTAGTACATAACAAAAACACACACACAAGGATCGTAATAGTTTAGTGTCTTTGGAAACTCGGAATAAAATATTCTAATCATGGTGAAAGGTCATCAAAATCTCCCATAAAGATCTTCTTTTTTTAAACCTAAAACCTTTCTTTATCTCTTGGGGAAAAGAAAACATAAAAGGGTGAGCTCAAATTCTCAGTAAGGGTAAACAAAAGAAATATCAATCATGTCATATTCATAAGAACATATCTTTTGGAAATCTTAACCTGCAAAAGAGATCATAATTTCATAACATGGGATAAAGAATAGTAATGAAATGTAATCCCAATAATCATAACTTAAAACATGAAACTTTGTGTCATACACACATAATCATATAGAATCATTTCTTGTTAGTCAAGACTCATTTCCAAGACTATCTTAGTGGACAAAGTCCCTTTTTGAACCGAGTTCATTCCTCGTTTCAGTCCTGTTTCACTGAACCAGTATAACCTACCATTCTAGCCATGTCTATCTCATGAGATATAAAATCTTTACCCAATGCATTGGAGGGATATATAGGTCCCACCCATCTCATAATGATACCATTCTTATGTCTGCCACAAAATCATAAATCATACATCATTTCATAACCCAAGTAATAAAAATGGGATTCTTAAACATCATGACATCATAACATAATCTATAAAAGTTTGATATCATTGCATCATAAGAAAATTGAAACCACTTAAATCATAGAGACATATTACTTGAAACATACACATATGAAATAATGTCATCTTAGATGAAAAATAGTTTTGGCAGAACACTTGAAATGAATTCTTGAGGAAAATATCCTTTCTTCTTAAAAATAATTTTCTTTTCACAAAATTCCATGAAATTTTAAAAGAAAAGGGTTTTTTTGAAAATAATCTTGAAATTTTGTAGAGGATGCTTCTTGAAAATGAGTCATTATGAAACCGTAAAAATCCATTCACGCCGTATAAGTTAAAAATAACATTCTCCTCGTACTTTTTTCGGAAAATTCAAAAAGTACCTCGTAACATAAACAAAAGAAAGATTCCTTACATACCATGTGGTAAAAGTCCAAAATGGGTAAAAAAAGGACTTTAAACATACATGAAAACACTTTTATAAAACATGGACATGGATGATAGAAATAACCCCAGTAAATACCAAAGTATAAAAAATCACAGATAAAAATGAGATTGTTATATTTCCCTTACCTTAGGTCCGATTTGCCTCGTAAGTGTCTGAAACTCCTGTATAATGATTTAAATAATGTTATTGACTTATACAAGAATCATAATTATTGTTATGATATCATATATGGTCATATTCTTAGCTTCTTAGTAGTAATATTTTATTGCTACTTGTTATTCAGGTGTTTATAACTTTTTCTTCTTATGCGTGTTTTGTCGAATAAATTCTTATTCTTGTCTTTAGGTTATAGATACATCATTTAGAGAATGGTATTAATGTACTATATATCATATTTATTCATTCAATTCATTTATATAATTATTATGCAATGAAGATCATGTAGAACGAGTCGCATCACATCGTGGAGACGGTATTCCGTACGTACGCACGAGTGATGATATCGTTCCTATGATCATGAAATTGTATTGGAGTGTATGTATACTATTTCAGAATCAATATCACTTTATAATAGTCATATATAGTCATTATTTACACCATTATACCCATCCAAGTAAGGTGTTGGTGGAAAATAGATTACACCACGGCGTGGAGATGGTATTTCGTACGTACGCACGCGCGATGATTTATTTTTCCGTAGGATGGATAGATGGGGAAATAGGGTTGTTTGATACTTATAATAACATATCAGTATATTATTGATACTGATGTTATTACTTCATAATGAAACAACTAAAGAAGAAGAAGTGGAAGAAGAAATAAAGATGAAAGAATCTGTAACGGACATTACCTCTTCTTTGAAGTGCTTCTTTGAGACCTCCTTTTAGGGAACTAAAATAGGTCTTTGAAGAAGACCAGAACCTCTAGGATGTTTCTAGGGAAGTGTATAGGAGAAATTGTCAGGGTTTGGACGAGCTTGAAGGCTCAATGTGGTGTGAAGAAGAGGGGGAGTAGGTGCCCTTTTATAAGGGAGGAGAGGGGCACCTTTGGAATAACTAAAAATATTATTTTATTATAAAGTCATGTTCGGTTTTAAATAGCTCCAAGTTGATTTATTTCAAAGATAAGGTGGGTAGGGGTCGAAATAATCTCATCCAATAGAATTTATCCAAGTTTTAGGTATCAATTTTAACCTTATCATTTAGATTTAACTTTAAGTTAGATAATTTAACTTTCACCGTGTCTTCTTGTTTTCTTACACTATAAGGTTAGTAAACTTACTATATCATGCGAAACGAACCCCAAGTTGTTTATTGTTAATATATATAACCTTATCTTAGTAATTTTTCCAACCCTTAGATTTTTAGGAATAAAATAACAATTAATAATATAATATTTGTTTTAAAAACTATTTTATGTCAATTTTGACACTATTTAGTAATTGATTTTTGTGAAAATCATAACAGAATTATTAGTTCGAACCAAGTTAATTAAATCAAAAATAACATGTCATATTAACCTAGAAAATTAGTGTAATTCATAAAAAGTCTCAAATTACATTTATTTGGGTATTTATAACATCAATTATGTCAATATTCCATTAATAAAATAATTATTGCATCATCATTGTGTCATAAATAAATTAAACTATTTAAGGTCTAACAATTACAAATAAAATACCATTATGTAGGAAATATTTTTATCTTTCTAATGAGTATTTATAGTCTAATTTATCTTATGTATAACCCTATATTAAAAATGATTTACTTATTAAACTTTGATTTTAACTATTTTAACCCTTCTTTAAATAAATTAATAATAAATGTCCTAATCTAATCCAAGTGGGCCTAAATGATCATATTTTATTCATAAGGTTGTTTTTGGTCGAATTAAATTTATCCAACAGAATTAGGACATGTGTTAGGGTAATAATAATAACATTTTTACCCTTAATTTCCCTATTTACTTTTAACCGTGGTAAAAAAAAGTAAAAAAGATACTATTCACCAAAAATTATTTTCATCTCATTGAACAAAATTTTACATAATAAGATCAACTGTTTCTCTCTGATTTTTGAAATTCCACTCACAGAAGCGGTAAAATTAATTTTTATGAAAAAATCATTTTTTTTAACTACCACTTAGTGGTTTCACTATTCATCAAAAAATGAAAGTTTCCAGAAAAATACCAAAAATTTGGCCTAAGCTATATTTGATATTATGAACTCAAAAATGATGTCCATTTTACCAAATTCAAAACATATTAGTTGCATTAATTAATTTAAAAATTAATTCCCGTCGTCAAAACAAATAGCGTGTTCTTAAGAGATAATAAATATCAAAAGATTGACACTTGTTTATGTCTGGTTTAAATGTGAAATTACATCCAATGACCAACATTGTATTAAATTGTAAAATTCTATTCTAAATATACTTTAAAACCACTCAAATTAATAATTTATCACTATTAATTATTTCTATTAAAAAAGTTGTTTTTAATTAAAATTTAGTAATTTTCACTATTCATCAGAATATGATAGTTATCCGAAAAGTACCAAAATTTCACCTTAGGCTAAATTTGATACTCCGAATCCAAAAATGAAGTCCATTTTGAGAGATAAAATTTATAAAATTTTAAAAGGTGGTTATTACTATTCATAACAGCTAGTTTTAATAATATTATAATAATATGTCGTTGTTTAGTAAAACCCGGTATTGCGTACAACACACGCTATCGAGGAAGGTCACAATTGCGTGTAATGCAAGCCAAGTCAGGGTTGCGTGTTGTGAAATAATTCTTCGTTGTTTCGTATAACAGAATCCAACCATATTTCATTTATACATTGAATATATATATATATACACTCAATGTTGCGTAGAATAACTATTATCAAAATTGTGTGTAACACGATCCAAGAATAGTGTTGTGTATACTGCAAGCTAATACGATGTTGCGTATAGCGCAAGGTAATCTTGGTGTATCGTACAACAGAAGATATGAATGAAATTAAAAAAAATGTGTCTTATAAAATCTCAGGTTGTTACACCACCACCTAAAATATTATTATTCCATTATTATATAATAAAATAGGTACCCTAAATATACTTATATTTTTTTATGTTAAGGTTTTTACCTACACTTACACACACATTCATCAAATGGGTAACTAACATGCTGTTTATGTGTACAGTGAATTACCGTCTCGCAAAATGATGTCGTTTTTTTAATTTACCCACTCTCATGGTTGATAGTTATGATGAAAATTAAGATTATATATGATATATATGAAATTTATAATATCTTTACACTTATTTAACTTTTTATATAACACATTCCATTATGATTTCCATTTTATGTAAATACAATAACATCATTTTTGGAAGTGTGGACTACCACACATGAGCCTCAGCCCAGTTGGTGAGGTATCCTTAAGTGCATCCATGAGACCCAGGTTTGAAACCACTAAGAGGCATATTTTCGGGGTATGTAGTAGTACTGTAGCAGGCACTATAGAAAAAATGTAGTATGCCCTATGTGGTACTGTAGTGGGTATTTTTGTTACTGTAGCAGCCAAAACTATTCACCTTAGGCCACAAGTTTGGTCTTGGAGTCCTTAATGAATTTGGGCCACCCAGTCCTTTCGGTCAGTAGGGATTTCAAGCCACCATTAAGGCCTTCGGGCCACCTTAAGGCCTTTGGGCCACATGCAGTTTCTCTAGACAGACTCTACAAAAAAAGGAGCATCCTTAGAAAAGGATTCAGATCAGGCACACTCACCAGAGTAGAACCAGTGGATTTGTTTGAATTAGAGTGTATGGATATGCCATAGGGACCAGCTGATTATTGCACATGAATCTTATCCAAACATCCATGTGAAGGTGGAGAGCTACCATTATAATGCAGATGCAGGGGAGGGGCAGTTCATTGTAGTTATAGTTTGGTTGAATTCTCTAAAACCTTCGGGTAATGTAATGTCCCCTAAGCATGTGTGCCATTTAATCACTAAGCCTATGGGCCTTTTAAGGGTTAACCCTAATCACTTTAAAGGGGTTTTATAAAAAATCAATAAAAATAAAGGCCTTCATGCCATTCAGGGGGGAAGTGTGGACTACCACCTCCTCAATGCGATGTGATTTGTTCAGGCTATAAATGGAATACATAAAATGTGGTTTTAATAAAAATATGTAAAATGTATGAAATATATATTATAATATAATAATAATATAAATATATATAATTTACTTTTCAATATCTTAAATATGGTAAAAAAATGAAAGTAGCGTTCATGCGTATGTGGGACCTACCATCTCTATGAATAGTGCATTTCATTTCCTATATCAAAATGTTATGTATTATTATAAATACACATATACCGAGTATATATAATAATTAAATCACGTTTTAAATTCTTTATATGATGAAATCGTGATCTTAGTAATAGGAACAAAAAGTAACAAGTCAAAACATACTCGAAAAACTGGACAATTAACACCCAAATAGTGAAGAAAATCAAATATTGTTAATAAACCAGTAATAATATATTTTAATAAGATCATATATTATGAAATAAATATTAATATGGTTCTTAAATAATTTATTAACATTTCTAAAAAAATTATATATGAATTTAATGAATTTTCACCCAAAAAGAAATGCAAGGTAGTGTACTTTCATCACACGTTTTACATCTGTGAGATAAATGTCATATTCACCACTTACTTTTTTTTGTGGTGTATATACTGACCATTTTCATATATTATATCATAAATTATTTTATACTCATGGTATCTTTTATTTTTTATTTTTTATTGGGATTATTTATTCTAAGGGTATTTGAGTTAAAAGTTACCAAGTGGTAAAGAATTTCAAAAACTGATTCCATTTTATTAGATTATATTACTTCCCCATTATCATTAATATTATAAGATTATGTGTTTAAAAAATTCTTACTTTATATTTTTTTTCACTTGTATGTGGATTTAAATTTTACACGCATTATTTATTCATTGATTTATTCTCACATCAAAGGTATGATCTTTTCAAGGGTTTATTTCATAATCTCATTTTGTTCGGGATTTTTTAGACTTGAATTTACATTAGATGAAATTATTTGATAATTTTCTAATAATCCCTCTAATTTTCTTCTCCTACAATCATTCATTAACTTTTACAAGTAAAATTAAAAAATTACACTCTTTGGTACTCGAAATGTTTTAGAAAGTGTTTTTAAGAAAACTCAACTACATTTCTATCTTTAGTTATAGAACCTATTTTATTCTAAAAACCCATTCTCTAAAAAGTTTTAAAAAAATATTTTTAACCATTCCAAAATGATTTTTTAAAGAAATTTTTATCCATTTTATCTTTTATAAATGTTTTTAAATGATTATTCTACGCTTTTTACCACACAAAAAGAATAGTATTTTCACCTTGTGCGGCATTACTAATTTACACTCTTTCATCTCTTCAAAGATTACTTTGAATTTTTAAAATTTTAATTTCTAATGAAAATGTTTTAAATAATGATTTTTAATGAAAAGTATTTTCAAAATGTTTTTCAAAATACAAATTATATTTTTCTCTAGAATGTTTCTAAAAGATATTTTTATAGTATTTCTATTCAAAATGATAAAAACCCTTTATTTTTACTCTACATGGGATATTTTTTATTCATATAGTCCATATTCATCCTTTGGATGGTTTATTATTGATTTGGAATTGGATAATATTGAAATTCACTTCCCTGATTCGTTTGTTAGTCCTCTTGAAATATTAATTTTCCTATGATCATTAGAAATTTATGTTCCCATAATTATACATATCATTTATCATGGATATGTTCATTTCCTAAACTATATATCATTTTTACATGGGGTGTTTACTTTGGTAGTTATTTTATTTACTGGGGAAATATTGATAAACCTGTATTCATTATTCAATACGAATATTTGATAAGGCATTTTATTTAATTTGATTATTCGATATGAGGAATTATTTGGACTGGAAGATATTGATGGGGACCGGACCTTATATATCTCCTTGATGCATCAATGGATTCTCATGAGATAAATAATTTACACAAATTAAATGGGTTTCTACCGATAGATTAAATTGTCTTGTAAATGGTCTTGACAATATACGGTTTCATGTGCCTCAAACATGACATCCAATAACTAATCATTGTATTCATTTTAATTATGTATTTATTATCCATGAAATTTTCACTGTGATAAGGTCTATAGATGCATTTAATTGTTAGTTTATTGATTAAGTGGTATGTGTTTTCATTTTCTTACATTATATATTGATTTTTACTTATCTAGTTATTTTAGTGGCATGTTATTCCAGTTATTTACCATTCCATATTATTTACGCACTTCCTTATTATTTTATTGATTTCATTGAATGTTTCTTTAGTTATTACCTTTTGATATTGATTATTCTCACTGATTCATTATTTTTTTTGTTATATTTTCACCAACTGAGAATTTGATCTCACCCTTAATATGTTTCCCCTCCCCATGATTCTCTAAAGTGTACTAAGAACTATATGCAAGGTTAATCTAGATGGAATAAATTTATTATCCTTGAAAATAAGAAACATCATTTGGTAATTAGTGTATTTATTTTTAAAATAAGACTCGTGTATGTATCTGGTTTACTAAGACTACTAAACTGTTCGGTCCACTAGGACATGATTTACATGTATCTTATGCCAATGTAATGGTAGCACCACACTGGATCTAGGTTTTATAGGGTCAATCGCTACAGTAAACAAGGAAGATATGTAAGCATAACATGATCATAATGGTACGAGGAAAAGAGAATCGTAATGCCCCAACCCCAGAATCCCAGATCTGGTACATTATTTTATTACATTGGCATATATAAAAGCTTCAAATCCCTTGGGAATGAGTAGTTTAGTAGTTTTGGAAAACAATATTTCATACATGATACCCATGATATATTTAAAAATAGAAAATAAAACATCCATCATAATAAAATTAAATTAACAAAAACCATGAAATATTATTCAAATATTTCTTCTTCATAACCTAGGGAAAGGAAAAAAATAAGGGTGATCTCATATTCTTAGTAAGGGAAAGTAAAGAAGAAGAAATAATGAATTTATAAGAGTAAATCAACAGGTAAAGGTAATTAACTGTTAAAACATTCTATTTAAATAAACTAGATAAGACATAATTAGTATAGCAAGGTATGAAATTAAAAAAATTTCATTTAATCAATAAACAGAGAATGAAATGAATCCACAGATTTTACTATATAAAAAACTCAAGGATAATATCAATGATAACTAGAATATATATAAAGTAAATTCTTAATTATTGGAAGTTATGTCTGTGGAACATGAAAACCTATACCGGCAAGACCTTACACAAGACAGTTTAAAACTATGGGTAAAAACCCATTTAATTTTTCCAGCTTATTTGTCTCATGAGAATCTAGTGATGCATAGAGAGGCGATACAAAGTCCTAGACCCTACCATAATTTCATGTCCAAATAATTCATGATATCAAATAATCAATTTAATCAATAGTCAATATGCCTTATCAAATATTCATATTGAATAAAACATATGGATTTATCAATAATTCACCAGTTAATCAAATAAATTTCAAAGTGAGAAACATATGTAGAAATGTTATACGATTTAAGAAATAATAATATCCATCACCTAAGAATGTGTATATTTAAATAATTACAATAAATTGATTGCTTCAAGATAAATTTAACAATCACAAAGAAAGTGAGATTGCAAATATAATCATTAAAAGCATTATTGAGGAGAATAATCTTTAAACATACCACATAGAAACATTTGAATCATAATATTTAGGAAGGAATAACATTAAATGAAATTTAGAATATAATGAGAATATAGATATTCATTATATAATTTTTCAATAGTCATTATATACACCATATTAAATTGAAGTGGTGCATAACAACAAATAAGTCTCAAGGGAATGTAAATTGATATACAATCCATTACCTTGAGTCTGAATTGTCATATGTGTCTTTATATTGTTGAATAATAAACTTATGTTAATTATTTACTTGCATAAAAACATTTTTCATGTTTATCATTACTTTCATTTCACTTATTACAATGTTTTAATCAAATACTAATATAATTAAGTTTACATTGGGTGTTCTGGCCACATTCAGTTTTTGTGTCCAAAATTACTTTGGTAGGTCAACTATGGTCAAAGGGTTCATCATATAAACATATCAAGAATAATAATCATGAAATGATTATCTAATTTATAAATATATTATACTTTTGAAACTAATCACAAAATATGGTTATGAAAAATGAACCAATGTTGAAATCATGGAGACGGTAGGATGTACGTACACATGAGTAACGTTCCCATTTTTCAGTGATCATTTTGTAAAGAAGGTAAGGAACACTATATATTTAAATATTGATAATTATTAAATAAATACCATGTAATTTAATCGTATATAATCATATATATAATTATTGGTATATAACAGGAATCCCATCTTGTCTAAGATAGGTAGTAGTCCACGAATCGATGACCGAAGTTATTACTTTTTAGTGTGTGAAAAGGGTAATAAAGAAATTGATATTTTATATTTATTGTCAGGTAATTATTTTATTAAAATCATTTATATGTCATGTATGTAACATATTTTTAATTAAAACCATCCTCTATGTGTTCCATGTATAATGTGAATGAATTGCATCTCTTTGAGTGGACCCTAGTCCACACTTCCACAAACGATGTTATCTCTATGTGTTTCATATATATCATATATAAACAGTTTTTCCCTCATAATGCACAACCATGAGTGGTGGTAAAGGAAAAAATGAATGACATCTTTTTTTGATGTGGTAGTTCGCCATACACATAAATGATGAGTTCATTACCCATTATATGGTAGTGTTTGTATGTTTAGGTCAAAAACTTATAATAAAAAAATCTAATTATATTTATGATACAGTTTTTATTATATAATCATGTAATAATAATAAATTAAGGGGTGGAGAAACAAATCCAATATAAGGAGCTTGAGAAAGAATGTTACCTCTTATTCTGGTAACTCCTTTTGGTTGGAACCAAAGGGCTTCCTTGGATGAATTTCCTCCCAATTATAGGATATTAAGATTATGGTAGGTATGTTTAGAATATATTTTGGTAGATATTGGTTGATAATTAGGGGATTGAGAGGAGTGGGGAAGTGTGAAGTTTGAGTGCCTTTTTATAGTTGAGGGGAGTGGCACACTTATAGATTTTTTAAGGGGAATTCCACCCATGTTTCTCCCATTGAAATAGGATCCAATAATTCGAAAAAATTTACAAAAGGGAGTATAGGATCTAAATGTGGCTATAAAATGGATTTTGGGCTATTTTATAGGTCATTTTGGGCATTAGGTTTATGGTTTAGTCATTTGTTAATCTAATTATCTTCTTAATCATTGTAATGAATTTTAATTACATTACCTTATATGTTTTTAAAAAAACTATGTTTAAATTATTATACAAAATAAATGATTCTTATTCCAAATATGAAACAAATTTTTCAAAATTCCAATCATATAAGTGACAAAAATTAATTTAAAATTAACTCCACAGACGAGACGACAATGTGGGTTTTTAAAGTAAAAACATCAAAAAGCTTGCTAATTTTTTATATCTATTATCAAATTGAAATTTTTTAAAATGAAATACATTGTATTAATTAATAAAAATTCGATCTTATTAAACTTTAAAAATAATTTATAATATAGTTTTACCTTATACATAAATTATAATAAAAAGAAGTTTTTTATTAAAATTCAGCATTTTCACTATTCATTAAAAAATGAATCTTCGCCAAAAAATACCAAAAATACTCCCAAACCTAATTTTTTTATTTCAATTTAAAACATGATTTTTATTTTTACGTATAAAATTTATCAAAGTGAAAAAAATAGATTTAATGTATGCTCTCTATTAAAAGGCGATAAAAGTACTTTTATAAAAATATAGGTTTTTGGGTGTAATATTGGGTCTATTATCTTATTAAGTCTAAAAAATAAATTGTATGAATATAAAAAATATATTATTGAATTTAAAAAATATAAAATTAATAAATATAATTCAATAATAGTAATTAATTTTAACTTATTAATATAAATATCCTTATGCACATAAAAATAGTCTTTTATAAAATCATTACCTATATATTCATTTGGTTTCTATATTAATTTATAATTAATAGGTAACCAATGAGTTAAAAAATATATTTTCATAAGATATTTAATCATATTAATAATCATTAATTTAATTTCTATATTATAACTTATTATATCAAATAATAATATTTTCTATAACATATTATTGTTTGGTGAAACTCGGACTTGCATGTATCACAAGCCATTGACAAATGCCAGTCATGCATGTTATGCAAGATAAAATTAAACTTTCTTGTAGATAAATCTAAAATTTATGTTTCTTGTAACACAATAATTACTTATTGTTTCAAATAAAGAAATCTAGAAAGAAAATTATATTTATTCTAAAGGAAAATATTGTAAACACTTGGGGTGTTACATTCTCCCCACCTTAAATAAATGCATCCTCGCAATTAAAAATTGATCTATGTAATTGTGGAATTTATATTTAAAAATAAACTATATTTGAAAAACCCACATCATAAATTGGTTTAAAAATAAATCTTCTCATTAAAAGGTAAAATTAAATGTGAAGGTCACTAAAAAAGGCTTTCAAATATGAGAACATTAGTAAAAACATGGACATAGAAGAAATTTTAAACCATAATGTTCTGATGGATAGTGATAGAGAACATGTTCAGGTGAATGTTTTTTACCACTGGACCATAAACTATAGGTGTGAATAAGGTCATTGACATCATAAAATATGATGATATAACATATAATTTCTATTTCAAGACCTTTTTATAGGCATGTGAAATTATTTCTCACTCTAATAATATAAGAAAATATATGTTTATATAAACATAATACATTCCTTTGATTATGAATTAAACTATTTCTACTTCATTTCATATAACAAGAAGCATCATATAGTGAATTAATACATTAATCTCTAAAACCTAATTAAAATGTCAACTTATACTATTTCAAAAACGGTCAAATTTTCAAAACAGTTATGATCCAAAAATTTAATAAATAAGGTTACTAAATCTACAAAATGAACTTATAATTTTTCTTCAATCAACATGGAGTCTCTATTTAATCATCAAATGCCTAATATGTGAACTTATTCATCATGTATTCTCATTAAATATGGTAATAACTTGAAATACCATAATTTTTTTTGGAAACATACATTCTTCTTTATTCCTTAAGTAAGAAATATGTAATTAGATATATTCCTTAAGTCCAAAAATAATGTAAACTCCTTCAATAATGGCATAAAACACCTTTTCAAGAAACTGTTAATCAGTTCCAAAGTAATTGGAACTATTTAATTTACTTTATCCAAATCAATAATCTCTTCATCCAAACATCATTATCCCAACATCAAAAACTTATTAAGGTTTATATTTCCCTTAACTATGTGTTTTACAAAAATATTAACTTGTTACCAAATCACTTTTCATTGCACCATTAAACATATGATCTCAAATATTTAAGGGAAAAGTATTGCAGTACAATCCTTATATATTTCATAAATCATATGATGAGAGTTTCATAAATAAAATAATTTCAAAACAAATTTCTTAGATCCAAATATACAAGTAAATTAATTATTCCACTTCATATGTCTCAATAAAATATTCTTAATATTAACCCCTTATCTTCTTATAAGGTATATTCTTTTGATGCTTAGGGAATTTTTTTTGTAGTGTCCCATATCCTTAACATTATAACACCGAATATCAGAATTTTCTTCTTCCCTTTGCATTTTTTTGTCTGTTGACCCTTTTCTCTACACATATAACAAACTCTCACTCCTTTAAAGTAATTATCATGGTGATTATTTCTACAGATATCACTTGTGAAAAAATCCTTCTTTATATTTATCCCTTTATCATTCATTTTCTCTTCTTTTAACGTTTTATCTTGATTCCCTTTGAAGTTATACGACTTATAGAATTATACGTCTTTATAGAATATAAAACTATTTAATCTTATAAAGAAAAGTATTAAGACACCAGTTTCCTTCGTAGAAATGGCTAAAGACCTTTAATGTAATGATCAATCTTGAATTTCGTGTTTCCAATGAAATCCATAGCATACCTTTCTAACCTGGTAAAGGTACCTTCATACTCCACAAAACATTTTTCCTCCTTTTTCTTTAAATTAAGGTACTTTATCTTCATCTTAGTTTTTTTCTCATGAGGGAAGTGTTTATTGAATAATTCATCCTTAAAATTCCGCCATTCCATTAGATCTATTTCTTCTTCCTCTGTAGTATTCTAGATCAACGACCACCATTGATATGCATTTTCATTCAGACAATATACAGTAAGTGTAACATTTTCCTTTTCACCATATCCCAATTTTATTAATATCATCTCCAGAGACTTAATCTATTTCTCATCTGCAATTAGGTTAGTATTCCAACTAAATTATGGGGAACTCTATCATATAAATCGATCCAACATTAGTGAATATCACTCTGTAACATGTTGATCCATCCAAGAAATGCTATGTATTATAACCTGATTAAGCTACCATAATATTTCAATAACATTCTCAGTTATAATACTAGCTATATTGGTTTCCTCAATAGTAAAATATATACGTTTTCATTGAGTATCGATACCATTATTCCTTTCAATCACAATTTCTAAACAATGGCATATAGTGGATTATATCATAACATTGTGTAACATAATGAATAATCAAAAAACTAGTGAAACAATAATCATAAATTGAAAATGCTTTCCATGACTAATCTCATAATAATAAACATGGTTTCCTTGGGGATATCTTTACTTTAAAATCTTCCAAAAGGGTTTTTAAAGAAAATGTGAATTATAATAAGCATATCCTTACGAGTGTCAAACCAAGTGTACAATAAAGCCCATTATCATATACTATGTTACAGCGAGTCAAGAACGATTCACCTTGACAGATTTGTTACCCCAAGTTATATATGTTCCATAACCACATCCACTTGAAGTATCCAGATATGGATGTATTTCCAGGAGGACACACATAATCTATAACTTACTAAAATTCTAGGATGTTCATCCATAATTATCCACAAATTCTAACTTAGGGTTATGTTCACTAATCTATGTTTTATAAATCCTAATTCCAAGGTTGCTACTAAATTTACTTGGATACCAATAGTAATGCCCTAACCCCAGAAGACCAGATCTGATACATTATTTTACTACATTGGAATAAATACACGCTTAGAATACCAAGTGAGCAAAGAATTTATTAGTTTTGGAAAAATAGATTACATACATGATACCCATGTTACATTGGTTAATTTAAAATAAAACATGACACATAAAAAAATAAAATGAACATCATCCTTGAAATCTTATTCAAATATTTCTTCTTTATAACCTGGGGAAAGGAAACAAAATAAGTGTGAGATAAAATGATTATTAAATTAAAGTAAAGAAGACTAAATAATGGATTTATGATATTTAATCAATATGGAGTGGTAATTAAATGTTAACACCTTTTTTAAAATACACTATGTAAGACATAATCCATATAGCAATGTAAGAAACTGAAACGGGTGTCATTTAATCAATAAACTGAGAATGAAATACATCCATAGATTTTATCGTATGAAATCTTCATATATAATAATGATGATAATTGAAATATATATGTAGAAAATTCTTATTTATTGGTCATCGTGTCTTTGGAACAAGAAAAGTTATATCATCAAGACCTTTATCGAGATGGTTTAAAACTATGGGTAAAAACCAGTTTAATTTGGCCAACTTGGTTGTCTCATGAGAACATGTTGATGCATCAAGGTTCTACATAAATTATTGTCCCCACCCATTATTGGATTTCTAAATAATTCCTCAAATCAAATAATTTATTTAATCAATCGACAATATGACTTATCGAATATCTACATTGAATAAAAGAGATGGATTTATTAATAATTCCCCAGTTAATCAAATAACTGTCAAAGTGAACACCATATGTAAAAATGGAATATAGTTTATGAACTAATAATATCCATCACCAATGAATATGAATATTTAAATGATTAAAATAAATTGATTATTTCAAGAGAAAATTAACAATCCTAATGAAAGTGATATTGCAAAGATAATCATTAAAAATGTTCTGGAAGAGAATAATCTTTATACATTCCAAAGTGTCTCATACCACATTGAAAAATTTTAATCATAATATCCATGAAGTAATAATATTAAATTAAACTTATAATATTCTGAGATTAAGGATATTCATTATATAATATTTCAATGGGTAGTATATACACCATATAAAAGTTAAGTGGTTCATAATAACAAATGACTCTCAATGCAATGTAAATTGAGAAAAAGCCCCTCACCATGAGTCTGAATTGTCATGTGTGTCTTTATATTCTTTAATAATAAACTTATGTTAATTATTTACCTTCTCCATAACCGTTTTCATGTTTATCATTAATTTTATTTCACTTACTACAATGATGTAAACAACTACCTAAATAATTAATCTTACATCAGGTGTTTTGACCATATTCAGTTTATGTGTCAAAAATGACATTGGTATGTCAAACAAAGTGTAGGGTCTTGAAAACTCTACAAAGGGAAGGAAAATACTCCCATTAATTAGATTATGGAATAATACATAGGTTTTATTGAAAACATGAGAAGAATAGTGAAGAAATCGAATTTAGCAAAGGTCCAAAGTGGTCCGCATACTGATTTCTGAGAATGGTACGTGGAAGGAATTGCCCGAGAACCGAACGATACAAGGATAATATAGGAAACTCTATCCCAGGAGGTATTTTCTAGTGAACTAGGAAGTTTGTGTAATAAAAATAGAATGAATCCAATCCCTCGCGAACTACATCGTTGGCGGAATGAAGGTTGAGAAATTACACCCACGAACCAGGGCCCCATAAATAGTTTTGTTGGAGAAAATGTGATGGAGATGTATGCCCCAACACACTATCCCCACAATCTCAATTTTCAGGTAAGGCAAAGCCAGTGGCATCCTGAAAACTACTTTATTCGCGGTATTTAGGTAGTGATTTCTTCCACTAAAAACCACAGCACCATGAACCTCAGCCCCGCAAACCTCGGTTAACCAAGTCAGTTGTTGGCCTGGTAGTTTCCCTATGGGCTTCTGCAAAATGTTTCATGTGACCCATAGATACAGCTTCTTTGGAACTCTATAAGGGGACCTCGAGGGGAGTAGGGAAAAAAAGGATGCATAAGGATCATATTTTTAGAGAGTTTGGAGTTTACAAATGGAAGACTTTAAAGGCAAACAATCGATGAAGTATGGAATCGTGAATAGTTTCTAGTATGTATAAACATGCTGGAAACCATAAAAATAAGTAAAGGATAATAATATGGGAATACCGCAAACCTAATTGGAGAACTGAGAACAATACTCCCTTTGTGGATGAACATCCTGCAAACTATAGGACTAATGCCCCTTCTTCAATCTGGCGTACCCCATGGCGCATATTTACGCGGACAAAACCCTGACCTGCATAGTGTTCCACCACATGGATGGAATCCATCACCACATACCACCACCTTATATGGACGACATCTAGGTCTATGTACCAATTTGGTACACAGATGGAATCCATATCTGCGTACCACTTCGGTAGGTGAACGTTATTCATGTTTTCATACCACCTTGGTACACGAACGACCCCTCCACCTGCATGGTAGTACAATATACGGAGGGTACCCCATCCTGCATCAACAAGTGGTATGCGGAAAAAGGTACCCTCTGGCTTTCCACCTATTTTACCAATCATTCCCTTCTGTTTCAATCCAATCCTCTAAATCCCCTCCGCAAACCATTCCATCAGTATAAGGAAAAGCCGTTTCGAAGCCACCGGACCTGTATGAACAGGCCATCAGGCGCATCAGTGTGCCATTCTATGTCTACAAAACCATGGAAAGGGGAGACATGTGAGTAATCTCGGAAAGAGTACCAACCCCCGGAAGGTTTCTAAGTCTACATTTCCATGGTAACCAGGGGTCAAAACTGTGGGATGTCTATATGTATCTCCCCATTCCATGGATTAAGGGTAATAACTGGATTTTCCATTTAATGAGGGATAGTTATGCGTTAAAGGGATCATGCCTGCATATCCTTTTGGTGAAGAGTAATGTTTCTCCCCTTTTTCGGAACCAAGTTTAGGGAACCCCCCTTAAGGTGACCCCATATCCCTTCTTTGGGAGGCGGCACTCCTGCTCCTCTCAGGATCAGCCCGGTATGTGTCCAGATAGATTTCCAAACATAAATATCATGGATATCAACACTGGTGATATTTGGACCATTCAAATCCCCCCCCCCTTTGATCGATTCATCACCTCGGCCTCTTCCATCGTCATCCTCCTTTTCTATCAGTGCAAAACGGAAGGTGTGTGGTTTGTTGGATCTACAATTTCCTCTTGTTTCTCACACCGAGCATGACTCATGTGGGATTAGAGATTGATGATGATCACAAAATCCACTCCATATTTAATTGAACTATGAAAACTTTGACCCTTTCTCCAATGAGGATATATAGGATGCCTATCTGAAGTCATGATCTCAAGGGACATTCACCTTAAAAGTTAGTCCCAATAATAATTTCCCCCTAACTCACAAGGGAATCCTCTTCAATAATAAGCCCTGATGTGACTCTTTTAAGAAATTTCTACTATACAATATAATCCCCATCTTTAAATGAACTATGATAACTATGATTACTATTATAACCAAGATACATAGGATGCCTGTATGAAGGCCCGAACTCAAATAGGCAGCTCCCATACATAATCCCCAACCACACACCATCTTTAAATGAACTAAGAGGACTTTGATTCTCACTCTAAATAGGATAAATAGGAAACATGTTTGATGACCCAAGATCAAATGGGAAGCTTCCATGCATAAGCCCCAACCATACAATATATTTAAATGAACTACGAGAACTCTGATTCCTGCTCTATACGAAATACATAGGATGATTGTCTAAAGGATCAATCTCAAATGAGACCCATTATAAAGGTTAATCCCCAATTATTCCCACCACAAATAGGGCCTCCTTAATGGTATAATACCCAACATACACTGAACTACATGGGTTCTTATTGCTCTCACAAGGATACGTTAAAATACGATATCATGGGTTCGATACTGATATGGAAGCAACATTCATCCTCCCTAGATGATGATAAAATCTAGAGCACCTCATCATATGGATTAAACTAGTTTTGTCTCAGTAATTCCCAGGCCTATGTGTATATATGGTTAATCATGAAACACAAGGGTAACCCATGAACACATGCTTGGGAAAGAACCAAAGATTCCCGAACATATGAACGTTGCTTAAATGTATAAGAGAGTCTCAGAGGAGGAAATAATTCTCTTAAAAAGGTGTGATGAGCCCCACCTCTCATCCTCTTGACCAATGGAGTCCTTATGTGTCATTGGCCAAATATTCATCCAACGGGCATATGTCTTTGGAAAGAAGGTCCATGAATCATGGATACCAGGGAAGTTGGGTGTTTCTTTCTCCACAAATAAACTCGTTGGAAACCATCTGAGGAAATGATACCTGATGAGGACCAACTGTACACATAATCAACCCCATATAATCACCTGCCCAAACGATTCAACTATGGAACCTACTTCGCAATATAAAAATGTGCACACTACATATTCCTGGTGAAACCATCTCGCCCATCAAATAGGGTGATGAAATGAATTAGGTTGAAATGAAATGGTAAAACTGATGTGAAAATCTATAATAGAAAGCAATTAACTTCTGTACGTCGGACCATTCTATCTTCCTTAGTACAACGCTAATTGGTTCAAAACAAAAATGATGAACCCAATGTGAATCCTTAACCAAGGTTGTGGTTTTACTCCAATGATAACAAACAAGAAGATATGGAACATCGAACCATTTTTCCCCTATATTCTACGATGCAAATTGGGTTGAAAAAAATATGGTGAACTCGACATGAATACTAAACCATGGTGGTGGTATTATCCCGCAATAATCCCCTTTCATAAAAAAAAGAGGTCCAAGAAAGATCATCAATTATGCATGTGATCATGAGATGTTGCTTTGACGGTGTTTTTTTGTCTATATATATAATATATATCTCTCAATAATTTCATAGAGTCATTTAAATCCAAATGTAATCTTGAAAAATTACTCAGACACGCACGTCAGCGACCACACAGGTGGCTAGGTCCCTAACTAAGAACATGACTCCCTTGCCTACCCGGCATCTTCAACAATGGGTTTCAAATGTGCATATCAAGGATTACCACCAAATGGTACTCTAACTATGGTTGGGACTTCTAGGCAGGCCCTCCAATCGATGAAATCTCACCAACAGCCTCCTTAAATGCAGCCGGAAATCCATCACAGGATGGCTCCACTAGCCATCTCAAATTGTTTTGGGAGCCCCATCCCCATAATGAGACAATGAGTACCCCCTTATCTTAAGGAGGCATATGAATTTGACACCAATGACTTCATCCTAGCAGCACAAGATCATCTCTCAAGGTCTCCTGCCGGAGGATGTTGCAACCAGTAGTGTACAACCCGATATCCTCACTTTAAAGAGGATCCCATGTCTAGGGCACATACTGAAGTACAATGGATATGGTCCCCTCGGGCTTCCCACATAGGGAAGAAAATGAATTATTAGGAGCAAGTTATCACCTTGGATCATGAGGAGTAGGTCCACTGCACAAATGTGGAGCCACTAAATTGGAAGGCATACAATTATGCCCCTCTTACTGAATCCTGACATGGAAATACGATGATAATATGCGAATGGATGCATATCCCTGATCACTCCTATGAATCCCACTATAGACATAGGGTGGAACAATAAGAGAAAACACACATTCATTCCAGTGCTCTCTGATCTTTCCATACAGATAGAGAAGATAATAATAGGTAGATTAAAATATCTTCTAATGTGCAAGAAGCCCGTCATGAAAATAGAATGACACCAAACTATAATTAGGCACAAATACCTATTTACGCACACCAAGACCACCATTCGAATAGGGTGGAAAACCATGGGCAGACATATAACACTGCTGATGCATATGAAGCCCACTAGTCAAATATGTTGGCAATTCACAGGCAGATGAAAATTCCAACCTACCACAATGAAGCCCACTAGCCAAATATGGTGGCAATAAAACATGAGTATATTCCAATTCCTACAGATTAAAATCAAGAAAATGAGACAAATACAGTGGAAAATAAGTATATGAAAATTCCTGATCACAAATATAAAGTCCACCAGTCAAATATGGTGTCAATTGGAGAAGATAGCTGGTGGAAGACTCGTTCCTCAATCCCGGCATAGAAGAACTCCCAGTAACTACTAAAAAGCCATGATAGACCGGAGCAGGTGAAAACTTTTTCTCCGACATCAGAATAGGCATTCATACCCATTCCAACCAAATATGTATCCCAAAAATCATGGCCATGATACAGGGTCATATGTTGATCCCATATTATATCCTCTAGACATGTCAAGACGTCATTGTGTCAATGGAAAGAATAAAGGATTTGGAACCATGACCCGGTCTCCTTGGGAAGGGTGATTGATCCACAAAATCAGATAATCAACCCACAGTAGACTTATATCCCTACTCTAGTCTAGGAGGGTCAACGACCATATTCTTTGATACAAGGACAACCAGATCAGGAACAAATACTCATTCCCACTGGGGGACACCGATCAAACATGGTGGCCACTCCAAGGCAAGCATATATCTCTTCAAGAACTCAAGATTTTCATTGGCGTATCTCAATGACATTATGGGAACCAATTAGATAGGGTCCCATACATAAATTCTTTTACCAATAGTAGGCGGCCACAATTACCTACAAGAGAGAACACAAAAATGAAACTTCCAAAATGCAATAAGAAAATGAAGAGCATACTTTTGATTGAAGCTGGTGTTCCTGATGCCATTTAACATTTATCAATATAGGATCAAGATCCTATCAGTCCATTACCAAATTATGGAAGTGTAACTAGCAGTTGTGAAGGTTCTCCTCATAATTTGGCTACCATCAGCTCTGAAGGTCCTTCCTAGAGAACCCATGGGGGCTTACTCCGTGAGTCAGAAATGATTGATCACGATTGACTATCTTCTAATTCATGTTAGGGTATCCCACAGTGTGACCAGAAGATAAAACAGTAAGATGTTCCTCCCCTTTCTTTAGTCATCCTTGATTGTCCTCCCTTGGGTATACACTACAGATATGTTTCTCCCTGTAGTCGAACATCAAGTTGTGATGAGAGTCCTCACTATGATGGAAGTTGCTACGAAGGCCCTCCCTGTAGTGACATTAGAAAACAAGATATTCCTCCACTCATTATAGTACATCTGAAGGCCCTCCCCATAATTTACCCTATATATACTCTCCATGCATCCAGATTTTTGATGGTATTCCTCACTATTATAGTAGTCATCGTGAAGGCCCTTCCCTCAATAATGCCACGTGGCAAGAAGGTTATCCCCTTGATGCAGTCTGTCCTGAAGGTCCTCCCTTGTGTATACACTGCAAAAGTACTCTGTATGCCCGGACACTAAGATGTGATGGTAGTCCTTTCCATCACAGCACCGACTGCGAAGGTCCTCCCACATTAAAAATTTATGCTGATGGTAAGGCCCTCCCCTCAGCGGGTCAAATGCGAGAAAGCCTTCATATGCCAAGGCACTTTGAAAAATTGAGTACAAAATGTTGGGTACTCTCTCCATGAAAAGAAATATCTTTTCTCGACCAGAGGATGGCTCAGGTATTTACTCATCTTCCAAGCCACCCTCGTGCCATTCATATGTCAATGAGACTCCCGCTAACCCCACTGATTAGAACAAAATCATTAAGGAGCTGTCAAACCGGGAAAATAAACTAGAAGATTCCCTAACAGAGAAACAAAAATATGTGTTTGTTGTGAGAGTAAAACTATCTAGGGATGACATACTAGTGATGTATTAGATCAATGTAAATTCTTAATTCAACTTACCATGATATTTTTTAGAAGAATGTATGCATAAAATTCGACTTAATATCTGTGAAACTCTCCATGGGTTAAAAGAAAATTTATTTCCCTGCAATGGGTATGCCGACCATGTTAATGTCCTAGGAGAGAATCTCCATCAAATCAACCAAAAATCCCTTCTGTATGTGCGACGACCGCAATTAGAATGGTGAAAGAAATATCATGAGCTGGCACGCCTCCACACGCTTCACAAATTGTGTTACCTCATCGGTGACACCCCATCTGGTATTCACATCTCAGGATGGGGAGAACACATAGATCTACACTTCACCCCACTTCCCATCCAGCATAACCCACTAAATGTGACATCTTGCAATGTCATCATCCCCAAATGTTAGTCAAATGAAGTTCCTGCTCAGGAAAGGTGTAATGCTCAACTAGAACTAGCATTGAGTAGGTCTCAGAAGTCTCAAGCCCGATGAGAGAAATCCATCGAGATGATCCTAAATCGCGCCACCAAGAACATATAGCATTATTCCCATATAAAGTAATCCAATCTAGAAGCACGTCTCATGTCCTTGTGAATAAAAAATTCAAGTGAAAACCTGGAACCATATCTGTCTCAAACCCGCATGAGAACGCGTGAGCTCAAGAAGTTGAAAATAGTAGAAGTAGCTGTCGTAACACGGGATCAACCCCAACCCACAGGGGTGGGTGAATTTTTAATACAAAATTACTCTATAAGATAGAAAGTCTGGGCCAAGGCACGTCAACAAAAAAATGGGGGAACCCCAACCTGCAGGGCTAGAGGAATTTTTACCTCAAATTCTCGCCCAACAAATGTTTGTATTCTACCATATAGGGAAAGCAATGGATATAGGGTTCACCCGTTCCATCCCATATCATGACCCACATACCCCAAAATGGAGGTGCACTACAAGGTCATATCAGGTCTCCTTTGGAGTCACTTTTCACCAAGAAACCCGAAGTGTATCACATAATGGCCGGAGAAGATCCAACAAAGGACGCAAGAATCTCTCCTACCATTCATCACCTGATACGCCACCCTAAATAGTGTATGCAGTGGTGAAAGTTGTGTACATCATCCCCATATACCTTTCTAAAAATGAAACAAATAATGATGAAACACGAGAAGAGGGTTCCCACCTGGAGATGGTCCACACTAAACCAGGAGGAGTGCATAGCATAAACCAAAGAGTTGTCTTTAATTTGGGTTTCCCCTCAGTCAATCTTCCAACACCTCTTGTATGAGTCCCCAATAAAGCGAATAATAAGTTCAAGGTCTAATACCCACCTCCTCCTCCTCATGAAAATGATTCCCCCATGCTTGGGGATAGATTCATTAGACAGGAGGAAGAAATGAAAGAGTTGAGGTGACTAAATGCCTAACTACTAAGAGAAAATTGTCCTACTGGGTATGTTCCTCAGTTGGAGTGTCAAAACACACTTCCATAAGATGTACCTATGCTTCATATGCTCATCCCAATGGATGGTTCAAGGCTAGAAATATCATTCAAGGTAGAATCGAGACCATCAATCTACCTGAACTCGATCCTAAGAGTATATCATGAATTCTCTCAATTGGGTATGCAAACAGAATAGATTCAGACGAATCCAAAAAGGATTCCCTCAGATGGGAATCTTCTTTAAGTTTCTACAGCGCTAACACATCCAATCTTCCCCCCTACAAAACCCTCTCATTCTCAGGTACTACAACACATACATCAAGGGATCCTGAATACCATCAAGTTATTAACAACTCGAATGGTAGTAATAGAAGGATGAAATGATCCAATACAACTAGAATGAAAACCCTACCCTGATTGGATAAAAAATATCCCTCCACTACCAAATTTTGGGAGGCCCATATTACCATTGTTCAATGGATCATGGGACCCAAATAAGCATCTAATTCACTAATCTTCTTACAGTGATCCCATGATGTTAACCCCAAATCAACAAGAAGCTATAAAGCTCAGATGATTTTTGAAAACCCTGCAAGGTTCAGCATTTGTGTGGTACACCGGTTTTCAATCTAACTCAATAATGAGATGGGAGGATCTTTGACACCAGTTCCTATTCCAGTTTATCTCGATGTTACCTAATAAAATCTTCAGGGAACTCATGAATTTCACATAGCAAGAGAACGAGATATTTTCATACTTCATTGCCAGATGGAAGGGTCTAACTTACTACTTGAACCAGCAACTTCTCCAAGAAGATATGCTTTCTATGTGGATTGAGAATCTATGAGATAAGATATTAAGATGAAATATTTCAGTGAAATATATGAGTGATTTACAAGACATATCTACCATCACTCAAAGGATATAAGATTCCTTGAAATGAACTAATCTCAATTCTCTAGAAGCCCCATCAGCCCCAGTAAAAATAGCAGGGAGAGATAAAATGGATTTGGTTATGCATAAGACAACTCTTACACTATATCCAGCTATAAGGCCCCCACCGAACCATGTAGGGATCACTGGTCATTAGTAGCTTCCCCTTCCCCGTCAATATGAGTGGAGGGTATCCAAAAGGGGTCGATTTAAGGAACAAACAAAAAATATTTATTCATTCCAATATGACCATGTTTGTGGATACTTCATAGCTGCCATGAATTGAAACTTCCTTAGAATTCTGGAGCTGAATGGGGATGATGTAGAAGGTCTCGATGACCGAAGGTATTATTGTCCCTTCCATTGGATATTGGGACACAACATTCAACAATGTTTTATCTTCAAGGTCCTCCTGAAAATCATGATATATTCTGGAAAAGTCAAGTTGGGACCACCACTGGAATAAGTGGTGTATGTTTCCACCACTCATCTGGATAAATAAGGGGAATGAAAAAAAGTTGTTAACAAAAAGGATAAAAATTTCGATAATTGGATGACTCAAAAAATAATCAATCGGGCCCACAGTATCTTCTAGTAATAGTAGAGGAAACCGATTGTGCCTCCAACAGCTCCAGATGTAACATAGCCAACATCCTCAGCCCCACAATCCTTCAAATTCCAACCGCCCAAAAATATTTACAATCAGTAGGGCCAAAAGCAAGTGCGGGGAGATGAACTTACACCCAAGCCAATGTCATCTTTGGTATTTTCATCTTTCATGCTATAGAATCTGAAGACACGAGCACCTTCCCACCAAAAGGTACTACAGGAGGCAGATGATGAGGCAAAGTCATCATTATAAAAGGAGATGTTTTTTTTGCTCTGTTAAGGAAATCCATTTGATGGATCCCTTATCTGATGATGAGTATAGTTATCAACCACAATTCCCCGCACCCAACCAGGGAGCCATAGGAGGAAGACACAAAATCTAGGGATATCTAGGGAGACACAGCCATAACAGAAATCAAGCTTCATGCTGCACATCTACTCAAATATTCAGTGTTTTAAAAACCCACAGAAGGACCATTAAATTGATCTCATAGAGAAAGGACAATTCACTTGTCCCCATAAAAATATACCCTAGTCTAATTATTCTAAAATATTTTTCAGAGGAAGAACAAATGACTAATTTCTCCCAGCATGTGAGTAGATTTGCCCATCCTGATCCACAAAGGATGGAAGCTCCTCTGAATCTGGACCCAAGGGCCGAACCATCTTTATCAAATGTTAAATACCCTAAAGAGCCTGTGAAAGAGCATCCCCAATCTGGGAAGAGATGGAATTTAGATCAGAAATATGGCATTCAAAAATAGTTATCTTTATTTCCAGCTAATCTCTTGATCACACATGCACTAAATCTATCATCATATCTTATGGAAGCACTCATTAATGCTATGGTAAGTCCCCAGGAGTGGGAATATGAGGTGGAAACTACTAAAGTCTACTAGATAGAGACCAATCCAACAAAATTCCATACAATTATCTCCTTTATGGATAAAGATGAAGATGCCATAATGTAAGGACACATCAAAGCCTTATATGTGTCTGAAACAATAAATGTCATTGAAATACTAAACTTATTCATCGACAATGGCTCTAGGGTTAATCTCCTCCCACTATTGACACTTCTTCAGCTGGGATGTAATGAGGATGATCTAATTCCCTGCACCATGACTCTGTTGGGTTTTGAAAAAATCGAGCAGAATCTTTTAGGCCAAATTAAGTTTAAAACCCAGTTTGGTGACCTCATAGATCATCCAGAATTTCTAGTGGTATGAAATAATAAGGCCTTCAACTCCCTACTAAGAATTCCCTAGCTACATCAATACACAAAAATCCCCTCCTCTTACCATTGGTGCCTCAAATATAGCATTAATGGACAAAGTTGGTCACTGCATACTGATAAGACCCCATTTTTCCTCTATGAATCACACTATATTGAAGTAGGGTTCTACGAGCCGAAGGGGAAACAACCCTCAACTAACAAAATTGATTGGTTTGCCACCCCAAGTGGTTTATAAATGTTTCCCACCAATCCCCTAAAGATTCTCAGGGAAGAATATATATTTCACATCAATTATATTGAAATCATAAGTCCAAATTCAGATGAGCATTCATTATTCCTCGTGATTTCGGTCATAGCCATCTAGCCTGATAATGTTGAAAAACTCACTGACTCATAAGATAATGGTGGGTATTCTGATGAAAATGCACTTGAACCATCATCAAAACCCCTAAAATCATTGCCTCACCCACTAAGGTGGGAGGAAGTGTCTCGTCACTCAAATAAGATGAGGAAACTTTTTACCCATCACGACATCTTCTCCAGAGAATCCCCTACCAATGGTCAAGGTAGAGGAGATGGATTCACCTCCCAGACACCAAAATTTAAATTCATCTCTCTACTATGGAGCAGTCATTTCAAGGATTTTTTCCCTATTAGAAGACAAAGAGTAATATAAGGAGGATGTAGAGAAGGAATACAAAGTCCTAAAGGATTCCCCTAAAACATTCGAAGAAGGAATTTGTACCAACATTGATTAACTTAAGAAATCAACTTGGGTACAGAAGAAGACTTGTGACCCACTCTAATTACTGTGGTCATTCATTCCAAAGAGAAAGAGGCATATGCCTCTTTCCTAAGGCATAATCTATATGGTTTCACCTAGAATTATACAAAAAAGATAGGTCATGATCTAAAGGTGGCAACTGACCACCTGGGTCTACCAAAAGATCACCATATCTACAATAAGGCTTCTAGAAATACACACCTGACACATGAAACCGAAATAGAGGATGAATTCAACAAGATAATTAGAGATAACTTTATTCAAGAGGTCCAATACCCCATGTGTATAGAAAAAAAATTACCCAGCAAGAATGAAAATAGGAAAATCATAGTCTACAACACTTCCCAAAAGACAATTTTACAATCCTGATGACAGAATTGATAATCAATGAAACTACTATGTATGTGGTTCCCTATTTCATGGATGGTTATTCATGTTATAATCAAATCCATATGGCCAAAAAATATTAAGAACCCACCACCCTCAAATCCCCTAGGGGGGTATTTTTCTACAAGTTAATTCCATTTGGTTTGAAGAATGTCAGTGCCACATGTCAGCGCACCATGCACGACATTTTCAATCACTTACTGGGAAAGTTTGTTGAATACTATGTTGATGATATGGTGGTTAAATGACGATAATTCATGTAAAATATGGTAGATATTGAAACCATATTCAATAAACTATGATATCATAGTCTGTAATTAACCCCCTGAAATGTGCTTTTGGTGTTACCTTAGGGAAATTCCTCAGCTTCTTCGTACGCCATCAAGGCATCATAGTCGACCCTTAGAAGAAAAAGGTCATCCATGGCATGTCACCTCCTTGAAAAATCACTATGTTGTGAGGACTCCAAGGACACCTCGCCTACATTCTACACTTCATAGCCAACCTCACATGAAAGAGCTTTCCCTTCACTAGGTTGATGAAGAAAACGGTAGAATATAAATAAACTGAGGTCTGTTAGAATGTGTTCGACAATCTCAATAAATATCTCTTAACTCCACCGGTGCTAATGCTATATGTTTAAGGAAGACCAATTATTAATTATGTAACTAACTTGGAGTGATCCCTAGGTTCCTTCCTCACACAAAATAATTATGTTGGTAGTGAGAATAGTCTCTATTACCTCAGTTGAACCATTATCGATGATGAGGCTCGTTATTCGAATATCGAGAAGGGTTGTCCTACATTAATATTTTCATTCCAAAAGTTGAGCCATTTATTACAACACCCTGAATTCTATTTGGTCTCATTTAGTAACGCACTCAGGTATATTATCAGTCACCCAATGTTAACTGGATGTGTGTCACAGTGGGCGGTCATCCTACAGTAGTTCGATATATGGTTCATACCGCAGAAAGCCATCAAAGGCTAGGCATTAGAAAATTTCCTGGAAGATCATCTCTCAGTAGAGATGGACCCATTAGATATTTATCTACATGATAAGGAAGTATTATCTATTCAAGAGAACCCAAAAATGTGAGAACTGTACTTCGAAAATGCCTCTAGAAGCCCGATAGGAAAATGAATGGAAGACCCCAAGATCAACAAAGTTCTTCTGGGAGTCATACTCATATCCCCAGAAAAAGAAGTTATACCATATTCCTTTATATTGTTAGAAGGATGCATGAACAGTGAATCAGAGTACCAGGCCCTCATTACATGTCTAGATTTGGAACTTCAAGCACAAGGCGAACACCTAAAGATTAAAGGTGATTCAAAAATGGTCATCAGGCAAGTCAATGGTGACTATGCTATCAAGAAATGGGAGTTGATACCTTTGATGAACCATGTCTTAGAATTGATGAAAAAATTTACTCCATAGCTAACACTAACATATGTTCCTTGGTCACTAAATGTAAAAGTTGATGCATTGGAAAATGCAACCACAACTCTGGTTGACCCAGATTAGAACAAAATAATCATCAGTATTTCACACCAACAGACGATATTACCCTTCATTCAGGCCAACATGAAAGATATTAATAAGATCAGTCCCATATCTGAGATATATGTTCCTATCACTTTCTGTATGAATCCCATTTTTTTATATCATCAAAATCGAGAACTCCCACCAGATAGGGCCATAAGGGAATAGATCTGTAGAAGATCAGTAAATTTCAGGTTTTACGATGGCTCAGACTGGAAAAAGGTTCTTTATAAGTGAGGCCTTTATGGAGTACTTATTAGGTGTGTTGATGGAGAAGATACCACCACTGTCATGAAATAAGTGCATGCCAGAACTTGTGGGGCACACCAGTCAACATCCAAACTCACTCATAAAATTCAAAGGCTTGGGTAATATTGGCCCACCCTGATGTCAGATTGTGGTGATTTCACCAAAAAATGTCATTACTTCCATGTCCATGCAAATTGTTTCTATCAACCCCTATATTTTCTTCACACAAATAACTAATCCTAGCCATTCACCATATGGGGAATATACGTCATGATACCATATCCTCCTGCCACATCCAGACAATTCAAGTTTATTCTCATAGCAACTGACTTCTTTTTCAAATGGGTATAAGATGTACCCCTTAAAGAAGATAGAGTAAAAAACATTGTTATCCATGTGAAATCCAATATCATCACCACGTTTGGTGTCCCACACAAAATAATGATGGAAACCAACAATAATTTATACTCTATTGAATTTGAAAAACTCTACCAGGAGTATGGTATCCAAGACAACCATTCATCCCATTACCATGCAGTGACCAACAGATAGATAAAGGCTGTTACCAAGACCCTATCCTACATAATCAAAAAGATGGTGGAGAAGGATAATAAATAATGGTTAGAAAATTTCCTCTGTGATATTTGGGCTTACCGGACCACTACTTGCACCGTCACTCAAGAAACCCCATACTCGTAAGTATAAGGGATTGAGGTGGTTCTTCCAATTGAAAGTCAACTACAATCACTCAACATCACTGTTTGTGATCAACTATCCACAGATGAATAATACCAAAAATGGTTTTATAATATAGAGTGGTTGGATGAGAAAATATTGCACACTTTTCACTATTTATATGTCTACCAAAATTATATTGCATGAGCCTTCAATAAGAAGGGTTTCCTCTGATCATCCCTTAAATGATAAATGGTGTTGGTCCTCAGAGCCTCGATGATACTCAAGAAGAAGCCTCCAATGTTGGATCCAAAATGGGAAGGACCATATGTTATACAAAGAGTTTACTCCAATGAATCATATACCCTAATTTCAATGGATGGACAACTCACCACAACTCCCACCAATGTAAAGTTCCTGAAGAAATATTTAATGTATCCAAAAGCATAAAAACATGTCCTTTCTACATAACATTAAACTATACAAAAGATGTTGTGATCATATGAAAATAAACTACAAAATGAAGTCTTCCATGCTACATGACATTAAACTGCTTAACATCCTCATATTAGCTGCAAGATGTTATACTTCATAGAGACATATTCGCCCAAATTATATGAAATCAAACTGCATAACATCCTCATCCTTACCAAAAGACATTCAATTTCATGGTTATCATTTTGTCTGATACAATGAATTTTTTCACATAAATCATATTTGTTTGAGGGAATGGTAAAAATGCCCCACTTTCTTTGTATGGGTTAGACCAACACATAGAATGTAGCTTAGAAATATGTATGGATTGATTCACATTCACCAATGGGATACATAGTGATTCGTAGATTGAACATCCTAGTCTAGTCACCAGTCAAAATCAATAATTCCCATCTCCTAGCATACGGGTCAGACATGCGTTGGGAAATTTATGAGTCCTAACCGCATGATGTTAAAATTCATGACCAAAGACGTCCTTTCCACATGACATTAAATTGTATGGAAGATGTCCTAATCACTTGATAATAAACTACATGATGAATTCTTCCATGTTGCACAATTTTAAACTCCTTATCATCTTCTTCCCTTCCACATGACATTAAAATGCGTGGCCCCAAAAATATTCTCACTCGAGGGTACATTTCCTCCTACATTGGGCACCATCCATGACACTCTAAAGAACTAAATACAGCTTGATTCCCATCTCCCGATGGGATACGTAGTGACTCCAGGATCTTTCATCCTAGCCCAGCCGCTATAAAAAAAATTACCACCTTTCATGCGCATGGGTCAGACCAGTACATGGAACATATTGTATTAGAACTACGTAAAGCTTAATTCCCATTTTCTGATGGGATACTTAGAGAAATCTCGTTCTTAGATCATGTTCCATCCACCAATTCGTAACAAAATTCCTCTATTTTACTCTCAACTTCCTCTTCATTACTGGAGGATACCCTGGGTATTTCTTCTTTATCACACCGAGTGTAGCTCATGTGAGATTAGAAATGGTTGTAAAGGTTTTCCCTAGACAAAAAGAGGATACAAGTATGCTACAAGACTATAAAAAAGTTAAATATTCCCCCTCCCAATGTATGATCCAAACCTATAAAGGGAGGCAGATTTAGAACTACATGTCGCTTGATTCTTGCTCTCACAGGATACATATTCACACCCATATCCTTCATCCTAGTCAATCCAACACCCAAAAAAATGCCTCCTTTCCCTCCATAAGGGTCAGACCTATACAGGGAGTTTCTTTATAAGAGCCATAATGGGTTCATTCCTTCCCTTTACAGATATTTAAAAAGGACCCGGATCTCCAAACATAGTCCTAGTTGTAGTAAAGTATTGAAGGAAAATTCCTTGTCCTTCTACATGATCCCCCTTTTACGTAGACTAATCCATTTTTGGACCTTGTTTCTCACACTGAGTACTACTCACTTGGGATTAGGAGTTTCATTAGAGGATTCCTTATAGGCATACCAACTCACTACTGGAGAAAGTCCTTACCACAAGACGTAAAACTATAGGGTACCCCAAGAACTACTTGTGGCTTTATTCTTACACTCATAGGGTACATTGTGAAGCCTAGATTATTCATCCAGGTCTAGCTGCCACCTAAAAAACAAAAAAATTCCCTCTTCCCAGCATATGTATTTGATATATGTAGGGAATTTCCTTGAAGAACTATGCATGGATTTATTCCTACCCTATCAAGATATATAGTGATGCCTGAAACTTACATCCTGGTCTAGCCACCAACATCATACACAAAAACAAAAAAAAATTGTTCCACCTCCTTGCATATGGTCAGAGCCTATACAGGGAGGTTCTTTTATCGAACTACGTACGGTTTGATTACTATTCATAAATGGGATATGTTGAGACACCTTGACTATAATTATTTGTCCAACCATCACATAACATGGAATTCCTCTATTATAACCATTTTTCCCCTGTACTACAAGTGAAATCCTTGTCGCTCCTTGTTTCTCACATCAAGTAAACTCACGTGAGCTTAGGAATGATGGTAAGGATCCCCCCGCATAGAAAAAATCATAGAGGATCATAATAAGTGAATCATCTTGAATGCATGGTATAAATTTCTCCCTCTTAGTGCATAGGTTAGACTAGCATAGGGAGTCCCCATAACTATGTATGGCTTGATTCTCATTCATCAATGGGATACGTAGTGATGCCTGGATTCTACATCATGGTCCAACTACAAGTCAAAGTTAACAATTCCCCCCTCTTTGTACATATGTCAGACTGGCATAGAAAGTTTTCAATAACAATGTGTGGCTTGATTCTTGCCCGTGTAGGATATGTAGTGATTCCTAGATCCTTAATCTTAGTCTAGCTATCATTCAAACTCAAAACTACATGGAATTTGATTCCCAACTAACTGGGATATGTAGAAATCGTCCATGGGGTTCAATCCCAAAACTGCACTCACCTCATCTTTTTCACATTGGTTCACTCTTTTCCTAACCACATGACATTAAACTCTGTGACCAAAGAATTCCTAAACACATCAAATTAAACTTTATGGTATCTCAATAATGATGTGTTGCTTGATTCTTGACATGAAAAGATACATTGTGACACTTGGGTTTTCCTGGGTCCAACCGTGAAGAAAAAAGGAGTCCCCAATCCCTTGTATGTGAAATGAAAATAGTTGCAGGGGATTTAAAATCTAGAATCTTACATCTAGAAAGTGTCGAAATACCATGCTTTCCTTTACATATGAATATGATATATGTATAGGATCTCAAACCTCAGAACTAATCATGGTCTTGATATCTCTCATGTACCTAGACATCCCCTTTTCATCCATCAAACTCGATGCCTTGGGAAATCTTGGATCACCATAACCATACATGGCCATCAGAAATGGATGGGTAGTGTCTTAAAGACACCTCTGTTTGACTATGAACATAATTCCCCAGCATCTCTACATATGTTGTCCCCAAAAAATGGCATGTGAACCAAGGGAAAATTGGTCCCTGGGAGAATTTGTTTCTAATTCCATATTCCCATTGGCTCCTAAGACTCACATAATCCTTCCTAACTCAAGGGCTCTTGGAATCATGGTTTAAACCTTCCTCCTCCGCTCATGTCTGGGGCATTTCAGGAATAACCTGGCCTAATTATCTCATATTTATGAATGATCCCTTTTATATTTCATCCCTGCAATATGAATATTAAGTTGTGTTGTCAATGTAATTTCTGCAAGAAATAAAACTACAGGGACCCACGACAGCTAGCTCATTTACATCAATTCACCCATGTCCTCATCGCATGACGTTAAACTGAATGGCCCAAAAATTCTCTTTCCTGTGATCTTGTCATCCCTAGGTGGTTGAGTAATACCCTTTCCGCCCCTTTTATGTCACAACAAGCATAGCTCATTTGGGATTAGGAATTTCGGTAGGGGACTCCCTATAGGGTCGAGGTGAATCAATCTAAAATGAATGACCCTAATGGGATGACTTTGAAAGTCAAATTAGTGTTTTCCCCTCTATATCGGAAAACCCAAATTCCAAATCATATGTCATTAAAAACATTAAGGTACCCAAAATATAGAAAACATTCCCCTCCCCTATCTATGAATCAAACCCAGGAAGGGAGTCCAATATTTGGGTGACAAGATCTACAAACTTGGGCCCATCCCCACAAATGGAGTCAAAATGTACCACCTCACATACAGGTCAAGTCTATGAAGAGAGACTCCCAATTCTGTGAATAATCATGGTCTGAGTGTTTCTGATATGTGAAAAACAACCTTATGAATTTGTCAAAATTTGTTCTTTGAGTGATCTTGGATCATTATAATCCTTCATGGCCATCGATAATGGAAGATCACTATCCTATGAACACCTTTGTTTGATTATGCACACAATTCCTCGGTGGCTCTACATTTCCGACAAAAATTGTATTTTATTCAAGGGAAAACTCATCCTCAGTAGAGGCTTATCCTACTCTTGTATTCCTAATAGCTTCCAAGCCCCATGAAATTTATCATCATCCAAGATCCCTAAAAACCATGGTTTACACTCTCCTCCCTATCCACATTTTGGACATGTTAGAACAACGTGGATCGATTACCATACAGTTACTTGAGGCTTCTATATCAACATCCTAATCACATGACATATAAAATACATGATACTCAATACCTGGTATTCACCCTTCGTCCAGGTCACATCAAAAGGGTATTTCCCCTCATGACCTTATGTAAGAAATGAATCTATGTAGGAAATTTCGACACACACCCCTCCTCATTGGTGAATCTGTGTCCAAAATAAAAATGCCCCATCCATATGTGTGAATCAGATCTGTATTTGAATGATCCTTAAGAGAACTATGTATTGCATAATTCCTATTATCACAAGATACGTAGTGACATATGAATCTCATATGTCGGATCCACCCATGAAATAGAAGTTTCCTGACCCTGGTTGTGCAAGGGTCCGACCTGCATAAGGAAACAATTCATATGGATAGGATAAAAATGTATCCACTTATTCATGGTATTCTTGATAAATTTCAACCTGAAATTCCCCCTTTTCATGATCTATAACCCCTCTCCACACACCATACTATGTGTCCAAAAAGTTATGAATCCCCATAATCATCCTTGGCCATTATAAATTGGTGGCTAGTGTCTTGAAGACACCTTTATTTAAAAATGCCCACAATGCCCCAGCGGCTCTGTATATGTTTCCCACAAAAATAGCATGTTAGTTAAATGAAAATTCATCCTTAGGAGAGGTTTTTCTTATCTATGTATGCCTTAATGATTCTTACATCTCACCTCATTCCTTGATTTTAGAAACCCCATGATTATAGTTTACATATTTCTCCCCTCATGCCTAAAATTGATAGTGATTTTGTAGCTAAACTTTCATGGAAAAGGAAAATCCCCCCCCCCTCTGGTTAAAAAAAGACTTTAAACCATAAGTCTCAAAATTCGTAGTTGTATGACGTTGAACTACACCATTCACTAGCCCTCCTTTTCACAAGTCAAATTCATACATGAGTAGTTTCTAAACTAGAACTAAAATAAATGCCCCCATACTTTCAGAAATCATTCCCTTAAGAGGTCACTCATGGTGGGCCTCCATAGAAAAATAAATCCATAATTCAATACAAATTTCCATTCCATTGAAAATTGACAGTCAATGTCCGATAGACACCTTTTTTTGACTGTGCACACAATTCACAGACATCTCTTAATATGTTTTCCAAAACAATGGACTATCAACCATGGGAAAATTCGTCCACAGGAGAGGCATTTTCCTACATTTTTATGCCACATGACATTCATGCTCTATATCATGTACCATGTCAATAAATCACAAGTCAGGGTAAATAAAAATCCCTTATCTGTGTTTGAAAGTTTTTGGGACATTCTCAGTTAATGAGACCTGAATTGGGGCCCTTTCCCCATAAGTCATGGTCAAAGCTATTCGACCTAAAACATTAGTAATGATAGTCTAGTTTGTAAGACTCTAAACTGCCAATTAAAAATACACAATACTCGCCAGGGTGAAAACCTACAAAGGGAACCCTAGAAAGAGGTTGAGTACTAGATGCTAAACCTATATGACATTCGGTTTCAGAAATATATTGAGCAATCAAAAAACATCAAGAGACGTAAATATTGTTAGGTAAAAAACATGCAAAGTGTGGCCTAAGAAAAAAAGGCCAAGTTATACCCTCTAATCCCACACCAAAAAAGGATTAGGAAAATTTTAGGGTGATAACAAAAAAAAGGTACCATGTTTGTTGGGATTTCAATGTGACCATAGAAAGAGTCAAACTATACTCGCTAATCCCCTCTGCTCAGGAATAAATTTGGGCATGATTTGATTATTTTTTTTATTCTCGATTATGATTAAAATTGATATTTGGTTGAAATTATGGTTCCAATTGCAGTTGATCATAAATGATTACTATCGTAGGAAAAGGTAAAAGGGGAATACTAGAAATACAAATGATTCTATTTTATCAAAATAAGTGAGAGTATGGGGAAGATCCACAATCAGAAGTCTCTACCTGATTTCAAAACAAAGGTGGTGTAGGGTATTTTAAAGACCCGTAAAATTCAAGGAATTTTTTTCCTTAATTTTCTTGGGAATTTTACAAGAGTGTAGTTTCTGACGACACCTGATTCCGAGGCCCGGTGTGCCCGGAATCATTTTCCGAAGTTTAGCTCGGGTACATTCAGTGAACGAACGGGCGGGTTTTTCTAACTTTTGAACTGGTGAACGGAATCAAAATCTGAGGACACCGATGGAATCGCAGCGCCAGTAATTCATTAGAAACACTTTTTCCGGAGTTGCGTTTTCTCGGGTGTGGTTTTTAAATTTTGGGGTTAAGTAATGAAATAAAATAAAAGTGGTACAACCAATTTATTTTATTTTAATTTGTTTAACCTAAGTTAAGAGGTTAAAGTGGGACCCATCATATCCTACACCACTAGGTAGGATATTTGTGAGGTGGGACCCACACAAGCCCCACCGTTTCTTTCAACTTTTTCAACCCCCCTCCTTTAATTAAGTAATGCACCCACACCCCTTTTAATGTGGTCAACCATTGCGTTTAATCTGGTTAATAAAGGCCTCATAAATCGGGCGGTTTAAACTCCTCAATTAATTCAATTAATTGATTGTTTCTTTTTGAAGTTCAAACATTGGCATGTGTTAATAAAATAAGACAATTCTTATTTTATTAGAGGTTGGTTGTGCGAGAGGAATTGGGAGAATTCACTCAGGTTTTTGATGTTCTCCCTCCTCGTGAAGAACGCGAAGAACGCGAAGAACTTGAAGAATGCGAAGAACTCGAGGAACGCCGAACTCCGACGAAGGTCGACAAGAACGCCAGATCCTCAAAGATCGACGACGTGATGCCGACGAACCCTTTCTCTATGACGCGACGATCCTCCTAGCACGACGCTTATTCCGGGACATTCTTTCTCCCGTGAAAATCGTCGAATCATCGATGCTTGAGGAAAGGGGTTTGGGTTCATTTAAATCTACATGATTTATATCTTTGGCATGTGTTTAAAAACTGTCGGAAGCCTTTTTAAATCGCTAACGCGGTGGGTGCGGACCAACGAACAAGTCCGAACCCACCATCTCTTCGTTCTTGGTGTGCGGATCGGCGGGTGACGATGAAGTAGGGAAAACGGGCGTTTTGAGGTCTTCGTAGTGAACAACCGGTCCCGGGAGGGCCGTTGGCGAAGACGGTAGGTAAAACCGACCATTGGAGCTCGTCCGGTGGTCTGTGGAACACTCCGCCGGTGGCCGGTCGCCAGGAGGCGGCGGCGCCCGGCGCGCCGCCGGGAATAGCCACCGCGGCTGAAGCCACGGCGGCAGGCCGCAAGTCCCACGACTGCAAAGGGACAGAGGGAGGCGGGACGCGGTGCTCGGCCGCGTCCGTTGTCAAGGGGCGGCCCCCACACGGGGCCACAGTTTCATCAAAGGGGGTGGCGCCCCTTTGCGCGGCCGCTTGGCCAGCGCCAGCGCGTCGGGCCGAGCTGCCCGGCCGGACCGCCAGGCCGGGCCGCGCCCGGGCCGGGCCAGACCCGAACCAGGGTCGGGTCGACCCAGTTCGGGCTGACCCGGTTCGGGCTGACCTAGGGGGTACCGGGCCGGGTCAGACCGGGCCCAAACCCACCCTAATACCATACTTTTCGGTCTGTTTTCCATAACATGTGCTACAGACCTCCGATCGACACACCGTTTGTTGCGTAGCGATCCTTGGATCGAGACGGTTTTTTTGGTATATTAAACTCAAGGTTTAGGAGTACTTTGGGTTTGTCCGGGTTGGTTCGTACACGAAACCAACCGGGCCCTCGGAGCGGAAACGCTTATAACTTGAGCTCCGGATGTCCGATTGACGTGCCGTCAACATTGTTGGATTCCTATTAGTGAGACAGACCTTTTGGCTTACTCTGATCAAGGTTTAGATGTAGTTGGAGTACGGTCGGGTTGGTTTTGACTTAAAAACCAACCGGGCCCCTAGGACGAAAAAGCCAATAACTCTCAGACCGAGCGTCCGATTGACACGCTGTCTATGTTGTTGAGTTCCTTTTGACGATACAAATATTTTGGATACATCAACTCCGGACTATGTGTCAGTTGATGTATCAGACCCTCAACTCGTGGAGCGGACCCTCCCGAACGAGCTTGCTGTGTGCGGGAACCCTAGAGCTGGCTGCGACTGCGATGACGATGAAGACTGTATAGAAATCATCCGTGGATTCGATGGGGACAACTATAACACTCAGCGATCCTACGTGGATCAGTGCTACCGATCCTATGTGGGTCAGATCCTGTGTGGGTCAGCACTCAGCGGTTCTGTGTGGGACAGCGCCAACAGATCATGTGTGGGTCTGATCCTGTGTGGGTCATTGCCGGGGTTAGTTACCTATTTATCCTTTTTGGGTCATTGCGGGGGTTAGTTACCTATCACTCCTTTGTGGGTCATTGCGGGGGCTAGTACCTGTCGATCCTGTGTGGGTCCAACAGAAGACCTCATGGTGATAGGTAACTAACCCCCGCAATGACCTCATGGTGATAGGTAACTAACCCCCGCCCAGGTTCCGCGGGGAGACAGACTCTCAGGCAGCTGAGGATTGGCTGGAGGTAGTTGTATGAGTTTTCAGGTTAGTGAGGACACCAGAAGACCTCATGGTGATCCTCGCAGCGAGCCTCCTGCACGCGGCAGCAGGTAGATGGTGGAGCTTGATGCTCCAGGTGCACGACGAGGCATCTCTCCTCTGGATGGACTTTGAGAGCCTCTTTATCTCGTAGTTTGTCCCAACCACCCTCCATACGGTGCGCATTCAGGAGCTTCTACAGCTGCGGCAGGGAAGATTGATGGTAGCCCAGTACTCGGCGAGATTTACCGATCTCTCGCATTATTCGACGGACATGGTACGAGACAAATTCTTCCAGGACTAGACCTTTGAGAAGGGATTGAGGCAGGAGATCAGGGAATCGCTGATCTCCCTCCGCATTCCGACACAGGCAGGGGTACTGGAACGAACCCTTCTCATCGAGAGCTTCCTTGCTGAGCCTACATCAACAGCGAGACCTACCACAGGGCGACACGTAGCAGAGTCTTCTGCAGCAGGCAGTCGACGGATGACTCATTAGTCCAGGAAGACCAGACCCTCAGGTAGACGACCTCAAGACACTGGCTCAGAGGTGCGGGGCACTCAGCGCAGAGCTAGTCTTTCGAGAGGTATACAGTGCTATGCATGCGGCGGGCAGGGCCACATGGCTTGTGACTGCCCGACCCACCGTACCGAGGAGCAGTAGATGGTTGAGGGGCCACCCAGGGAGAGTTATAGGGTCGATCGTGGCAGTCCGCAGGGAGAAGGCGGACGAGGAAGAAGAGTTGGCCGAGCAGCAGGTGGTGGGAGACGCTTTGAGGCTCTACCACCACCACCACCACCAGGAGGTCCACCCCGACCACAGGGAGCTGGAAGGCAGAGACAGGCACAACTTCAGGTTGCGGAGGCCTACGACCACGACGAGCTTGAGATGATTCGAGGTACTATCTGTGTCTATTCCACCCTTGCTGCAGTTCTTATAGACATAGGAGCGAGTCATTCTTTCATAGTTGTTGCCCTTGTTCGGAGCTCGGAGATTTCGACAGAGCCGTTGGATCGATCCTTACGGCTAGAGACTCTTACGGGAGCAGACTCGACGAATACGCATTGGTATCGGCAGTGTGAGCTTACTCTAGGAGGTGAGATCTTCGGCTGGGATCTTATTGTAGCGGCGTCGAGGCCTTACGACGTCATCTTGGGCATGAATTGATTATCTACAGTCCATGCCCAGATTGATTGTATTAGGCGCAAGGTGTTGTGTGTACGCACCGACGGGAGCAGGTTCACCTTCACCGGTAAGAAGGGAGCCTTCGCAGCACAGGATGGACTCTCACAGAGGAGAGGATAACCCATCACTCATCAATTGGCTAGCCTCATCCTAGGAGCAGTTGACATGCTGAGCCCTGTTTTTCCTACAGTGGTGGATCAGTATGCAGACGTTTTTCCCGACGACGTTCCAGGACTACCTCCTCGCAGCGAGGTAGACTTTTATATTGACCTGTACCCCGAGACAACCCCTATATCCACTCCAGCATATTGGATGGCTCCCACCGAGCTTCTAGAGCTACGGGTATAGTTGGAGGACTTGCAGGTCAAGGGATTCATCCGACCCAGTGTTTCACCCTGGGCTTCCCCGATATTGTTCACCAAGAAGGCGGACGGGAGCTTGCGATTTTGTGTCGACTATCATCGCCTGAACTAGGTGACAGTGAGGAACAAGTATCCGCTACCGAGTACTGATGACCTATTTGATCAGATTAAGGGAGCACAGTGGTTCTCGAAGATAGACCTTAGGTCAGGCTATCATCAGCTCAGAGTTCAGGACGAGGACGTGCAGAAGACGACCTTCAGATGTCGGTATGACCACTATGAGTTCTTGGTTATGCCAGTTGTCGTAACCAATGCTCCAGCAGTGTTCATGGGCCTCAGGAACATGATCGTTCAGCCATACCTCGATCGATTTTTCGTGGTTTTCATTGACGTCATTTTGATATACTCGATGACTGAGGAGGAGCACGCCTACCACTTGCGGGTTGTACTGGACACACTCCGAGAGCACCAGCTTTATGGAAAACTCTCAAAGTTTCAGTTCTGGATACGTGAGGTCCACTTCTTAGGACACGTCGTCTCTGAGGTGGTATTTTCAGTTGATCCTGCGAAGATCGAGGAAGTGCTTGCTTGGGAGCCACCCAGGAGCATGATGGAGGTGCGGAGTTTCTTGGGACTAGCTGGATACTAATGGATATTTGTGCCAGACTTCTCCAGAGTTGCGGAACCACTCTCAACTTTGACAAAAAAGGGGAAACCCTTTGTGTGGTCAGACAGATGTCAGTAGTGCTTCTAGGAGCTGAGGCAGAGATTGACCAGCACGCCTCTCTTGAGGCTACCGGAGGAGGGAGTAGGGTAAGTAGTTTTTTGCGATGCATCAGGGACCGGACTCAGATGTGTCCTAATGTAGGAGCGGGCAGTGATCGACTATGGATCACGTCAGTTGAGGCCGCATGAGAAGAACTACGCTACCCATGACCTGGAGCTAGCAGTAGTGGTCTTCGCTCTGAAGATGTGGCGACACTATCTGATGGGAGAGCGCTTTACAGTCTATTCTGACCATAAGATTCTCAGGTACATCTTCTCGTAGAAGGACCTGAACCTGAGACAATGGTGATGGCTCAAGTTCCTCCAGGACTATGACTTTGAGATAGTCTATACTCCTGGAAAGGGGAACTTAGTAGCCGATGCTCTCAGTAGGAGGACAGGCATTCATCTACTTGGGGACGCGACAGATCTGCTAACCTCTTTGTAGATATCCTTCGTGGATAGAGATGGATCAGCCTTCCTTCAGTCACTCGTAGTCACTCCTCCACTACTGCAGCGGGTCAGAGAGGCATAGCCTGGGGATGCCGACTGTGAGACGCGGCATGCGCAGATATCCTCAGGACATGCATCTGATGGTTTCTCTTTAGGAGGATAGCACGACGTTCTTTTTCAGAGGATGTACCTTGGTACCATTTTCTTTATGAGAGGAGGTGCTGAGAGAGTTTCACACTTCCCCTTTGGCGGTACATCCTGGAGTGGTGAAGATGTACCAGGACCTCAGATGACAACACCGGTGGCCGGGCATGAAGAAGGCTATGGCAGAGTTCGTTTCTCGATGCCTCACCTGTTAGCTGGTGAAGGCAGAGCACTAGGTACCAGCAGGCTTGGTACAGCCCTTGGAGGTCCCGGAGTGGAAGTGAGATGACATATCTATGGACTTCGTGACTGGACTTCCATGCACTTCCAGAGGTCACGACTCCATTTGGGTGGTTGTCGACTGACTCACCAATTCGGCTCACTTCTTTCCTATCAGAGAGCAGGGCTCAGTGGAGAGCTTGGGACATCTCTAAGTTAAGGAGATTGTATGGCTTCATGGTGTTCCATCATATATCGTGTCCGATCGAGATGATCGCTTTACCTCCCATCTCTGGAAGGGGTTGCAGGAGGCGTTCGGGACGCAGCTACGTCTGAGCACCGCCTTTCACCCTCAGACGGATGGTCATACAGAGAGGACCATTCAGACTCTCTAGGACATGCTCCGCGCATGTGTCCTCGACTTTGGTCGTAGCTGGGAGGACCACCTACCCTTGGTGGAGTTCGCGTACAACAACAGCTACCACTCCACCATCAAGATGGCACCATACGAGGCGTTGTACGGCTGGACTTACAGATCTCCACTGTGCTGGACAAACCCTGGGGAGTTATCACTTGTGGGACCAGAGATGGTCCAGGCCACGACAGAGAAGGTCCAGGTCATCCAGGAGTGGATGAGGATAGCTCAGATCCGGCAGAAGTCTTATGCTTACAGGAGGCGGAGGCCACTGGAGTTCGAGGATGGCGAGCATGTCTTCTTGCAGTTCTGACCTCGACGTGGTTTACGGAGATTTGGCCGATGCGACAAGTTTTCTCCACGCTTCATCAGACCATTATAGGTCCTCAGCAGGGTTGGCGAGATGACTTATCACCTGGCTCTACCACCTCAGTTGCACCGGGTGCACGACGTCTTCCATGTATCCCAGCTGAGGAGATACGTGCATGACCCGAAGCATATCATTGATCATGGGGAGCTGGACATTGATGATGGGGAGACTTTTGTGGAGGTCCTAGTGGAGATTGAGGATCTATAGGAGAGGGTCCTACATGGATGGTCGATTCCTCTAGTGCGCATCATATGGAAGCACGGGAACCTCCAAGACAGCACTTGGGAGCGGGAGGCTCAGATGTGTGCTCAGTACCCACATTTGTTTCCCTAGTTTATGATGTATCTTTACGGGGACGTAAAGCCCTGAGGTGGGAGTGATGTAGTGACCTGTAAAATTTAAGGATATTTTTTTTCTTAATTTTCTTGGGAATTTTACAAGAGCACAGTTTCTAACGGCACAAGATTATGAGGCCTGGTGTGCCCGGAATCATTTTCCGAAGTTTAGCTCGGGTATGTTCAGTGAACGAATGAGCGGGTTTTTCTAACTTTTGAACTGGTGCTCAGAATCAAAATCCGAGGACACTGATGGAATCAAAGCGCCAGTAATTTCTTAGAAACACCTTTTCCAGAGTTGTGTTTTCTCGGGTGTGGTTTTTAAATTTTGGGGTTATGTAAAGAAATAAAATAAAAGTGGTACAACAAATTTATTTTCTTTTAAGTTGTTTAACCTAAGTTAAGAGGTTAAAGTGGGACCCAACATATCCTACACCACTAGGAAAGATATTTTTGAGGTGGTACCCACACGATCCCCAATGTTTCTTTCAGCTTTTTCAACCCCCCTCTTTGAATTATGTAACGCACCTGCGCCCCTTTTAATGAGGTAAACCATTGCATTTAATCTGGTTAATAAACGCCTCATTAATTGGTCGGTTTAAACTCCTCAATTAATTCAATTAATTGATTGTTTCTTTTTGAAGTTCAAACGTTGGCTTGTGTTAATAAAATAAAATCATTCTTATTTTATTAGAGGTCGGTTGTGCGAGAGGAGTTGGGAGAATTCAATCAGGTTCTTGAAGTTCTTCCTCCTCGCGAAGAACACGCAGAATGCGAAGAACGCGAAGAACGCCGACCTCCGAAGAAGGTTGACAAGAATGCCGGATCCTCAGAGATCGACGACGTGACGCCGACGAACCCTTTCTTCGTGACGTGACAATCCTCCTTCCGCGACACTTCTTCTGGGACGTTCCTTCTCCCGCGACAATATTCGAATCATCAACGCTTGAGGTAGGGGTTTTGGCTCATTTAAATATATGTGATTTATATCCTCGGCATGTGTTTACAAATTGTCAGAAGCCTTTTTACACCGCTAATGCGGTGGGCGCAGACCAACGAACAAGTCCAAAACCACCGTCTCTTCGTTCTTGGTGTGCGGACTGGCGGGAGACGATGAAGCAGGCCACACGGGCATTTTGAGGTATTCGGAGTGAAGAACCGGTCCTAGGAGGGCCGTTAGTGAAGACAACAAGTAAAACTGACCACAGGAGCTAGTCCAGTGGTCCACGGAACACTCCGCCGGCGCGCCTCCGGGAAGAGCGGCCGCGACTGAAGCTGCAGAGGCAGGCCATAGGTCCCGCGACCGCGAGGGAACGAGGGAGGCGGGACGCGGCGCTCAGCCACGTCCGTTGGCAAGGGGCAGCTCCCACGTGGGGTTGCGGTTTCTTCAAAGGGGGTGGCGCCCCTTTGCACGGCCGCTTGGCCAGTGCCAGCGCGTCGGGCCGAGCCACCCGGCCGGACCGCCAGGCCGGGCCGCGCCCAAGCTGGCCAGACCCGGACCCTGGTCAGTTCGACCCTGTTCGGGCCGACCCAGGAGGTACCGGGCCGGGTAGGACCGGGCCCGAACCCCCCTAATACCAATCTTTTCGGTCTGTTGCTCATAACATGGGCTACGGACGTCCGATAGACGCACCGTCAGTTGCATAGAGATCCTTGGATCGAGACGGTCGTTTCGGTATATTATACACAATGTTTCAGAGTACCTTCGGTTCGGATGTGTTGGTTCGTAAACGAAACCAACCGGGCCCTCGGAGCGGAAACACTTATAACTTGAGCTCCGGACGTCCGATTGACGTTCCATCAACATTGTTGGATTCCTCTTAGTGAGAAAAACCTTTTGGATTACTCCGCGCAAGGTTTGGATGCAGTTGGAGTATGGTCGGGTTGGTTTTGACTTAAGAACCAACCGGGCCCTTGGGGCGAAAAAACCAATAACTCTCAGATCGGGCATCCGATTGACGCCCCATCTGTGACGTTGAGTTCCTATTGACGATACGGAACTTTTGGATACATCAACTCCGGAATATGTGTCAGTTGATGTATCAGCCCCTTGGCTCGTGGAGCGGACCCTCCTGAACGAGCATGCTATGTGAGGGAACCCTAGAGCTGGCTGCGACTGCGACAACGATGACGACAGTACAAAAATCATCCGTGGATTCGACGGCGACGACTACAGCACTCAGTGATCCTACGTGGATCAGTGCTACCGATCCTGTGTGGGTAAGATCCTGTATGGGTCACCGCTCAGCGGTCCTGTGTGGGCCAGCGCCTATAGATCCTGTGTGGGTCCGATCCTGTGTGGGTCATTGCGGGGGTTAGTTACCTATCGATCCTTTGTGGGTCATTGTGGGGGTTAGTTACCTATCAATCCTTTGTGGGTCATTGCAGGGGTTAGTACCTATCGATCTTGTGTGGGTCTGACGGCTTAGATGAATCAATGGCTACATCTGATCATCTCTATCATCTTACAAAGATGTGTACCTATGTGAGATGAATCTTGTTTTGCTTTCCTATGTGGATTGTGTTGTGCTATCCTATGTGGATGTGATCGATCTTGGGATCGGATGTTGGAGCCGAACAAGAATTGGTGACTTAGGTATATGTATGGGCATATACCTAAGTAGTGTCGGATGTTACTTCGTGATTGTATCTTTTCTTTTTGGATTATACTTTGTGGGTTCTGGGAGACCTTCGGTGGTCTCGGGGTCCCTACTGAGTAGCTTATACTCACCCCTGAACGGTCTATGCTCGCACTACGTTGTGTTGGTTGCAGAAGACGAACAACGCTGATCGTGGTTGAGGTACGAGGAGCAGGTCGGTATTCGGAGGTGGACCACTGGGCAGGGCGTACTCGGATCAGACGGCTGGACCCGAGGATCTGTGGAGGCTATCTGTACCCACCCTTCAGGTGGTACTTCCAGTGGACGGCTCGACATTGTAGCTTTACTTTTTCAATTGTTGTACTCCCTTTTTCAGTTGTAATTTACTATCAGTTTGGGTTTGTATTCTGCCCCACTTACTTTTCCGCACTTACTATTGTACCCAGTTTTTACTTAGTGTTTACTTCTGCTTGCTTGCTCTGTGGTGTTTGTTTACTTTACAAAGGCAATGCCTTACCTTTTTACCGGGAATTACGCCTTGTTGCTGGTCGCCATCCCCTGGCCTATGAAGGAGGGCTTGGGGTAGTCACGGCAAGGGCCCCAAAGACGGGTCGTGACAGGTACACCCAACGTATTACAATGATGCTTGACTCACTCTTTCCAGGCCATTGATAACTACTCGACAAGGGCCATCAAGGGCCTATTCTAAAGCAGCCCTTCATTCAACATAATCTTAAACCATTGGGCGTACTTTCTTCATAACAGTCTGGAAGTCTCTCCCTTTTTGTTGGAAGGCCTCATAATTAGCACATGATGATTCCAATTGTGCTTTTAGTCTGTCCATGAGAGCATCTCACTCACGTAGTTCCTCCTTCTGGGAAACCACCTAGTCATGAGAACTAGCTTCCTCAGCTTCCAAATGATGAAACTCGTCAGTAATATCCTGGAAGGTCTGATTTTGGTGGTGAGAATTATTGAACTGAGTGAGGTCACCTTCACAAGTAGTGATATCCTATTGAGATAAAAAAATTTGGTGCATAAAGAGATTTAGGTGTCAGTAAACAAATCCACATGAACATGGATCAACAAATAGTCTTTGAAAGTTTTCATCATCGTTGGTCAATTTTTTCATGGGAATTTCCATGAAAGGAGTACGGATTTAATGCCATGACTATTTTCACACAACTCTATGCCTCCTAATGTAATCATAATCTTAATCCTTCTCCACCACAATAGGTATGTAATGAGGAAGGATCATCCCAATAGTCGGATGCACCCTGAGACGGGTCACCCAAGCAGGGGGACTTTCCCTCCCAATTGATGGTCCAGCCTCTGAGACTAAATGAGGGGGGTTGTAATCATTATTAGGAACACTTAGCGATGTCCCACTCAGACCAGCTTCGGTGGGACCATGAACAACATTAGCCAATGATACAGGATCTAAGTCACTATTTAATGAGATGGGTTGTGTGGGTTAAGCCCCTTCCAAACACATGTGGCGATGGGTAGAACGCCTTCTCATGATAAGAAGGGGAATAGATAGTGAAACTATAATGATTGGGACAGGATTAGAAATATCCAACAGTCTCTGAACCCATCGAACTGGCCTTCCCAATGCCCTATTAGGGTAGAATGTTACCCACAATTGGGATTACTCTAATGAAAAGTAACATGAGGATACTATGGAAGGAATGAGGACTTTCACTTTAGCATCCTCTCGTGTAATTTCTAGCCACAATTAGTGAATAATCATGGGATGAGACCCCCTATTACCATTATTGCAGGGAGAGGTGTGACCTGTTGAAGGCATCCAAATTGCCTAGAAAACCAATAAGGCTTGTAGGATTCAAAGATGGTTACCCTGTCAATACAACAAGATAAAACTCCATCCTAGAACACAATTATATAAGAAAACACTTCCAAATAAACCCTTCTTTTATCCATAATGGATCTATGGAGTGCCACATAAGGTGTGAAATAAAACTAACAAACGTCAAGAAATAGTTAAATTACATCATCAATACTCAATGATTGGGGACAAATAATTGAAATGTTGAGAAGTTTAGGGTGAAAGTTAGAATGAGGAACCCTCACAGTATATTGATACTCATATTAGGGTAAATTCTCTTCCATCTAGCCATACAAAAAATTGAAATGTCCCAATATGACTATACATGGGTTTTCCTTCTTGTATCTTCCCTAATAATTCATAGATTCGAGCGAGGGTAGGAACGACCAAGTTAATGGGTTGTCCATCTATCAATGTGGCTGCCATCATCAGAGTATAGGCCCTAACACTGGTATAAACATCACAAGAGGAGAAGATCCACCCACTCAAGAACATAGAAATGAAACCTTCTAATATTTTCTTGAGAGGTACGTCTGACCGAATTCTGTACCCCTAAGTTGTGTATTGACCTTCCTCATGGGTGGCACAGTATGAACCCTGGATTTTCCGTGATTGTTGAGTGGGGGAGTCTGGCTACAATTAACCCTCAAAGTTAGACCATTCACTTGAAAGAATTGACCAATCCAATATTTGAATGAACTAATATAATGAGATTGGAGGATTTTATTGATTAATCCATCTTCCATGAATAATAAATTACTTTCCAGTGGAGATTGATATTCGACATTCCCCCAGGAATTGGCCACTAGAAGAAACTCATCATACATGTTTCCTAGGATGGGAAGCCCTCCAATTTGATAGATGTCCCATAAACTAATCCCTACCTCCCCATGAAATAGGTGGATGGTATTGGTTCTTGAACACCAATGGCTAAGAAGTTAGGAAAATATCTCACCAGGTGAATAGATTGAAAATTGGGAAACCCATGCTGCCTGATACAATTTTACTACTTTCAACTGGCCGGGGGACTCCAAACAAATCTGATTCACCCAGAATGCCCAATCCCACTCATCGTAGAAGCATCCTATGGATCTCAAGTCCCATTTGGCACTCCACCCGCCATTGGGATTCTGCCCATAATGATTGGAAATGGTTGGGCACTCCCAGATGATAGATCTCAAAGAGGTGTTATGATTATAATGATTTCTACGAGTCCATGAAGATCCTTTCAGTGTGAACATGTTCAATTAAGTAAAAGAAGTTACAAGTTCTCCAATTGGGGAAATATTTTCCCAATCGTGCCCTCAGTATGCCTTGAGGTGAATAATAAGAGTATTGTGGTTGGCCAATGGTAGGGGAATGTCATCTAGGAGGATAATGTTGTAAAGTATCAATTGGATGGATAGAAGATAGGTCATGATCTCTAGTGAAAGAAGGTATCTAAGAATACCCTCTTGAGAACTGATTTAGGAATCAAGTTTGTATTCAAAATTCCTAACCATAGATTTACACCTCCTAATCACTTATATTGAGATAAGAGGAAGAGAAATTATGTTGCATTAAAAAGGCCATGGAAACGGGTCAGTCCAACAAAATGTTTGGGTAAAATACCAAAAATTGAGTAAGGAATACAAGAAGTCCGCAAAATGAATCTCCGCATAGTGAACACTGGGAATGGTTCAAGGAATGAATTCCCCATGAACCAGTGGTTCGTGGAATGCTCTGCAATACACTTTCCCACAAAATGATGTCCAGTGAACCAAATTGTTCATGAACTAGGCCAGTCACATTTTGAGACTCGCTATGCAGTCATCTAAAGTGAACACTTAAAAGGTCAAGTTTTAAGTTTAATGTTCAGTTCATTGAATTGAGGTTTAGTCTGCAGATCAAGCAAACAGTGTAGAGTAATGATATTTTTTACTAAAAATTATGTTTTAATTTTCACAGTTCGGTTATTGGATTCAAAGTTTGGTTTTCAAACAAAGACGGTCGTGAAGGGTTTTCAGTTCATAGAATGCGAAGTACAGTTCACAGATGATGGATTTTGGGAAGGAGCTGGTACATATAAGTAGGGAAAGAAGAGAACACTTGGATAATAACTTTTCACTGGAAAGTCTAGTAAATGAAAAAAAATACCAGGTCCTCCTATATATAGGCATGGTTCTCCCAATGGGACCTCTTTTCCATCACAAATGAGTTAAGTTCAAGACCACTTTCTACATCAGAATAGCATCGTCTTTATCCTGATCAAAATCCATTCCAATGGGGGGAATTTTTAGGGTCCTAAAAACTCCAAAAAGGGAAGGAAAATACTCCCAAGAATTAGATGAAGGAATAAGATGCAGGTTTGATTAAATACATGAGAAGAATATAAAAGAAATCGAATTTAGAAAAGGAACAAAGTGGTATGCACACTGATTTTTGGAAATGGTATGCGGATGGAATTACCCATGAACCAAACGGTACACGGACAGTCCATGAAACACTGGTCCATGGGGAATTATATAGAAAACTATGAAGTTCATGGAATAAATAAAGAATGGTGCCTATCCCCGGTGAATCACATAGTTGGAGGAATGGAGGTGGGGAAATTCTACATGCAAACAACGTCCGCACAAACAGTGTCATTGGAAAAAACCTGACAAAGAGGTACACCCCTGCAAACCATCCCCACCAAATCAGTTCTTGGGAGAGGTGAAGTCGGTGACATCCTATGAACTGGGTCATTTGTGGGATCGAGGAAATTATTTACGCCAATATATATTGTAGCACCACGAACCTCATCCCTACAAACCTCAGTTGATCGATTCATCCACAGTCTGAATAGTTTCCCCATGGAATTTCTCAAAAGGTGTTGGGTGACCCATAGATACAGCCTCATCGTCACTCTATAAAAGGAACTTGAGGGGATCCGAGAAAAAAATGAGGTATGAGGATCATATTTTTGGAGAGTTTGGATTTTACAAAAGGAAGAATTCAAAGGAAAATGATGGATGATGTGTCGAATCACGAATAGTTTCCAATAGGTATAACACACCACAAACCCTAAAAATAAGCAATGATAATAATATGGTCAAACTGAGAACCTAATTGGAAAACTGAAAACCGTACTCCCTTCATGGATGAAATTCCCATGAACTATAGGACTAACGCCCCTTATTCAATCTAGCGTACTGCATAACACATCTTTATGAGGACGAAACCCTGCTCTGCATAGTTTTCCACCACACAGATGGACTCCAGTGCGGCATACCACCACCTTAAGTGAACGAAATCTAAGTCTGCGTACCACTTCGATACGTGGAAAACATACAGGTCTATGTATCACTTTAGTACATTTATGAAATCCATGTCTGCATACCACCTTAGTACGCAGATGGCCCCTCCACTTATATGGCAGTACTTCATGCAGAGGGTACCCCACCCCAAACAAGTGGTACATAGAAAAGGGTACCCTCGAGCTTTCCACCTTTCAGTACTGATCATGCCCTTCTGTTTCCATCCCATACTCTGAATCCCCTCTGAAAACCAGTCCATCGGTATTTGGAAAAAGCCTCTTCTAAAGCCACCAGACCCATATGAATTGACCATCAGGCACATCATCTCACCCTTATGATTCTACATAACCGTGGTAAGTGGAGACATGTGAGTAATCCCCACAACGGTATAAACCCCTAGAGTGTTTCTAAGTCTACATTCTCATGGTAACCCAGGGTCAAAACTTTGAGATGATCACATGTACATCCCCATTCTATGGGTCAAGGATAATCACTAGCTTTTCCAGTCAATGAGTGATAATGATAAGTCAAAGGGATCATGACTTCCTTCCCTTTTGATGAGAAGCGATGCTTCTCACCTTTTCCAAAACCATATTTAGGTAACCCCCCCCCCCTCTTAAGGTGACCCCAAATCCCTTCTATGGGATCCATCACTCTTGCTCCTCTTAGGATCATCCCGGGATGTGTCCGAATAAATTTCCAAAAGTGACTATCCGGGATATAAACATGGGTGAGAGTTGGTACAATCAAAGCCCCCCTCTCTCTCATCAAGCTATCACCCCAGACCCTTCTTCTGTCATCCTTATTTTCAATCAGTTGAGAAGGGATGGTGTGTGGCTAGAAGGATCTTCCATTTACTCTTTTTTCTCACAGTGATCATGAATCACATGAGCTTAGAGATTGTCGATGATCACAACATCCACACCATCTTAAATTGAACTACGAGAACTTTGATTCCTTCTCCAACTAGGATATGTAGGATGCCTATCTAAAGAACCAAACTAAAGGGACATTCTCCTTAAAAGTCAGTCCCAATAATAATTTCCCCACGACTCACTATGGAATCCTCTTAAAAAATAATCCCTAATGTGAATCTTTTAATAAAGGCCTCCTCTAGGGTATAAGGCCCATATTTAAATGAACTATAATAACATTGATTATTTCTATAACCAGGATACGTAGGATATATATATAAAGGCTTGATATCAAATGGAAAGATTCCATGCATAAGCCCCAACCATACACCATCTTTAAATGAACTAAGAGAACTCTGATTACTTCTCTAAACAAGACACATAGGATGTACGTCTAAATCCCCTAGATCAAATGGGTAGCTCCCATGGGTAATCCCCAACCATACACCATATTTATTTATTTTTTAACGGTTTGGTCTGAAGCCTCAATTTATTATTTAAAGCAAAAACCTCTTTATGTCTGGGTAGAGGGAGACCCATTACATTGCCTGAAGGCCCATGGCGAAGTGGGCTGAATACAAAGCTTGAAAGCCCATTTTTCCCCAAAGGACCCCTCGGTGAGCAGTACTGCTACAGTACCAACGCTGCTACAGTACCTCCTACAGTATCGCCACTGCTACAGTGCCTCTGCCGCTACAGTGCCACTGCTTCTATAGTTTCGCAGCTGCTATAGCCCCTGCTACAGAACAACTAAAGTATCCCAGAAATCATCCCTGTCTGGATTTGATATTGGGTCTTTTGGATGATAAGAAGGATCCTATACCACTTGGGTAAAGGCTCGCTGGCAACCATACACCATATTTAAATGAACTATGAGATCTCTGATTCCTACTCTAAATAGGATACATAAGACACCTGCATGAAGGCTCGAGCTCAAATGGGCCCCCTTCTAATGTTTAAGCCCCAATCATGCCCCCCCCCCCCAAATAAGGTCTCCATGTTGGTATAATCCCCAACTTAAACCGAACTATGTGGGTTCTCATTAATCTAATGAGGATACATAGGAAGCCCATATCAGGGGTTTGATATTGACATTGAAGCATCTTCTGTCCTCCCTAGATGATGATAAACTATAGAGAACCTCATCATACAACCTAAACTAGCGACATATCAGTAATTCTTGACCTACGAGTATATATGGTTAATCTTTCAGCCCAACGGTAACCCACAGAGACATTAATGGGAATAAACCAAGGATTCATGAACATATGAATATTGATTAAATCTATAAGAGATACCTAAAGTAGGTAATAACTCCCCCCAAAAGGGTGTGATGAGCCTGACCTCCCATCCTCTCAACCAATTGAGTCTTTATGTGTTGTTGGACAAATATTCATCCAATAAGAACCTTCTTTTTGAAAGAAGGTCCAACAATCATGGATACCATGGCCATTGGGTGTTTCTAGATCCATGAATAAACTCATTGGAGACAATTTTAGGACTTGATACCCAACGCTGACCAATTGCACACATACTCAACCCCCTACATCACCCTTCAAAACCATTCATCTGTGGCACCTCCTTCGCAATATAAAAAGGGTCACACTACCCAATCCTGGTGCAACCATCTCTCCCAGCAATGAGGGTCATGACATGAATCTATTCAAAATGAAATGGTAAAACCAACATGAAACTCTATAATAGCAAGCAATCATCAACTATTCATCGATCCATTTTGTCTGCCCTGGTACGATGCGAATTGGTTCGAAACACATGGTGAAAGGGTTAATTATATAAACATATCCAGAATAATAATCATGACATAAATATCATATTTATACATCAATTATAATTTTAAAACCAATCATGAAATATTTTTAAGAAAAATTAGCCAATATTACAATCATAGAGATGGTAGGTCATACGTACCCATGAGTAACTTTCCAATTTTTCAGTGATCATTATGGAAAGAAAGAAAAATAACACTATATATTTCCAGAATTATCAATATATCAAAAATAACATGTTATTTAATCATATATACTTATATATATAAATATTATGATGTCAAAGGAATCACATCGTGTTGAGGAGGGGATAGTCTACGCATCCAAGACTGACGTTATCACTTTTTAGTGTATGAAAAGGTTAATAAATAAAATTATATAATATATTTCTAGAAATTTAATTATATCATGAATATCATTTAGATTTTATTTATGTATCATATGTTTAATTAAAATCATCCTTTATACATTCCATGTATAGTGTGGACAAATCACATCGTTCTGAGAGAGTGTTATCCAACACTTCCTCAAATGATGTTACAGTATTTACACAAAATGGAAAGCATAAGAGTATGTGTTATATTAAAATTACAGAATTATAAAGACATTATAAATATCATATATATCATATATAAACATTTATTACATCATAATTTCTAACCATAAGATGTGGTAAAGGAAAAGTGAATGACATCATTTTGTGAGGCGGTAGTTTGTCGTAAACATAAATAATAAGTTTGTTACCCATTAGATGGAAGTGTGTGTAATTGTAGGTTGAACCTTTAGAACAAAAAAATTGGTATATTGAGGATAAACTTTAAATTATATAATAATTTAATAAAAAGAAATGAATTTATGGAGAAACAAATATAACATAAAGAGCTCGAGGAAGAATATTACATCTTATTCAGGTAACTCCTTTTGGTTTTTACAAAATGGAATCCTTGGATGGGTTTATAACAAATTTTAGGCTTATTGATTTGGGAGAGTGATTTTAAGGAGCCATTTGGGAAGATATTGGTCAATAAAAAGTGTTTTTAGAGGTTTGAGTAAGTGGGAGGGGTGAGTACCTTTTTACAGTGGACGGGAGTGGCCCTCTTGTAATGTTTTGAAAAGGGAATTACAACCTTGTTTTTTCCATTAAAATTGGATCCAATAATAGTCTCAATTAGATAAAAGGGAATATAGGGTATAAATATGTTCATCCAATGGATTTTTTACAAGTTTATAGGTCATCTTGGGCATTAATTTTAATGTCTAGTCCCTTTTTAAGCTCATTTCCCTCTAAGTTGTTGTAATTTATTTTAATTCATTGACTTTTATTTTTGGTAAAAAACTATGTTTACATTATTATAAATTATAAATTGTGATTATTCCAAATATTTAATAATTTTTTCTAAATTCAAATCATATAAGTAGAATAAATTAACTTAAAATTAATTCTGCATATGGGATGACAATGAGGGTTTTTAAAGTACAAACATCCAAAAGTTCTCTATGTTTTTATATCCAATTTCAATGTGAAATTGATTGCAATTAATTAAATTGGATTAATTAATAAAAAATTGATAATATTAAACTTTACAACCAATATAAAACATAATTTTACCTTATAAATAAATTAGAATAAGAAATTCGTTTTGAGTTAAAATTCAGTATTTTTCACTATTAATCAATAAATGAAACTTCGCAAAAAAATACCAAAAATTCACCATAACCTAATATTTATGTCTATATTTCAAAAATGATGTTTATTTTTACATATAAAATTTATCTTAGTGATAAAATTTTTATTTAAAATAGGTTCTCCATTAAAAGGCGGTAAAACAACCTTTATAAAAATATATGTTTTTATGTGTAATATTGGGTCTATTATCATCTTATGACTATAAAATAAATTATATGAGTTTAAAAAATATTATGGAATATTTAAAATATAAATTTAATTAATATCATTAACTAATAGTAATTAATTTAACTTTTTAAGATGAATCACCTTTTGCAAACCAAAATAGTCTTTTATAAAATCATTCACTTAATATTCATTTGGTTTCTATATTCTTTTATAATTAATTGGAAACTAATAAATTAGAATATATATATTCATAATTTAGTTAATCCTATTCATAATCAAAAATTTATTATCTAGGTTATATCTTATTATATTAAATAATAATAATTTTAATAATATATTATAGTTTGGTAAAACTCGGTCTTGCGTGTTACGTAAGCCATCGAGGAAAGTAATTCATTCATGTTACACATGATAACCTTTATGTTTCATGTAGAGAAAGCTAAAATTTATGTTTTTTTGTAACATAATCTATACATGGTATGTCATATAAAGAAATCAAGGAAAAAAATTAAATTTATTCTAATGAAAAATATTTTAAAGTGTTGGGGTGTTACAAGAATTACATTTGAAATCCATACCCTACATATCAAAGACCATAATACTAAATCATGGAATAAATATTAGCTTTTCATAAGACATGAATCATAATATAATCAAATAATATGATCCATGAAAGCATAACATTTCCATAATATAGGGACTTGTGGCATACACAAAAGCATAGAAAATCATTTCTATATTATTTAAGGCTCACATCCAAGGCTAACATATTGGAATGGGTTCGCTCCCCAAACCATCATAGTAGTCAATGTTCACTCCCAAGACCATCATAGTGGAAAAAGTACCATTATGAATTGAGTTCACATCTCATTCAAGTTTTTTCTTTCTGCAGAGATTTAAATCATTACCCAGTACATTATATGGAGATATCGGTCCCAACCATCACATATTGAAAATATTATATTTTTGTGTCACAACATCATAAAACATTAATCATATAATAACCCATTAAACAAAATGGGTTTCATAAAAATTGCAACATATCATAACCTATAGAAAATAGAAAGGTTTCATAATTATTTCATCATTTTTTATAGTATAACCTATGAAAAAAGCAGGTTTCATAACTATTTCCTCATAGTATAACCTATGTAAGGGAAATGGGTTTCATAACATCAAAAAAATAATCCATTCATAGAAAGAATAATAATGGTATCCTTTGATTGTATCCACATTAATTAATAGGTAACATAAATGAATAAAATATTAGATAGAAAATGATTTTGATCAATAATTTAAAACAATTTTTTGTAGAAAATAAATATTCTTCTTTAAATATTTAATTTTAAAAAAAAAATTGAAAAAAATTTCCATTGAAAAAAATTGAAAACATATAAAAGAATATTAAAATAAAATAATAGTCATGATTATGGGATGTTGTTTTTCATGTCGTACATGTTAAAACATATATTTCTTTTACATTTTTGGTAAAATCCAAATGAGAATTGTTTACAAAATGACATGACGATTCCTTTAAAAAAAATTAAAAGTAAAACATGGGTGACATTTTCATTTAGAAATAACTTTATAATAATAAAATATTTTTGAATTTTTTTTAGAAAACCCAGTTTTGGAAGAAAATGAATTTCTGATCGAAGATAAAAATAATGTCAAATTTTCTTAAAAACATTTTCACAATAATTTTATGTACCAAAGAGTGGTAAAATGGTACTATTAATTGAGGATGTCTTGAATAATTCGAGGATAAGAAAATTTATGATAATTATTTAGATTTATATCATGAGATATCAATATTAGAGACTAAATCTAAATAATACTAATAAATGATGCTATTGTAACATAAGACTCCTACCAATTTGGTATCTTTGAATCATAATCCCCATGAAATTATAAAATCAAATGAAACTTTAAAATACCAAGAGGATAAAAAATAATGATATTAAATGTAAATGGGATCTATATACACCTAAAAAATAATATAGGTTCATAACATAACGTACATCTCAAATAAAGAAAAATTGATTCATAAATCCCTTACCTTATGTCTTTACTTTCATTCTACACATTAAAAAAATTATAATAAATATAAGTTTTTTATACATATATTAAAAAAAATTCATTTATATCATACCGTATATGATTTTTTAGGACCTTTTATTACCCATTTATTAACACATCCATGTTAAAGTAATGTTTCAGGAAAAAATTAATTTTTTCATATATGTATTGATTTTTTTAATTTTTTTACTGTTAATTTGATCATGATTCCATCATTTCCAAAATGTTATAAATGATATAAATATAATATATATTCATCATATATGAATTTAGAGTAATTCATGAAATTTAGTTTTATAAAATGAAATACATTTTTCATAGAGACGGTAAGAAAGAAAGAAAGAAAGAAAGAAAGAAAGAAAGGTAAATGATATATTAATAACATTGTTTTCATTTTATTATCATATTGAATGAAATAAAATTAAATGATATATTATAATTCAAAAAAATCATAACGTCATATATACCACATATGTTCATTAAACCCATCATTAATTCCTTCCATGTAAAGCGTGAATGAATCACATCTCTTCGTGAGGTGGTAGTTCTCCGTACACACAAGCAACATTATCATATTCCCACAAAATAGAGAGTATAAAGATATGTGTAAAATAATAATTCCAGATTCATAATAAAATAATAAATATCATATAAATAATAAATCCATCATTAAAACCAGCCTTGAGGGGTGGTAATGGAAAAAATGACACCTGGTCATGTGGTAGTAGTCCATCACACACACGAATGATGATTTCATAACCCATTTGATAGAAGTGGCGATGTTTCTAGGAAATTAAATTAACATATAAATATCTCAGTATATGGAATATTATGAGGTTATTATATAATCAGGGTATAATAATAATTTAATGAGTTTGAGAAAGAAATAAAACAAAAATGCTCGTTGATGAATGTTACCTCCTCTTTGGGTATCTTCGTTAGGTTTCACCAAAAGCCTTACTGGGATGGATTTATGTAAAAAATCGTCTTATAAGATTATAGGAGAAAATTTGGTAACTGATTTTGGTATGGATTTTCTAAACCAAATGGGATTGAAGGTGTGAATAAGAGAGGAGAGTGGGTTGCCTTTTATAATTGTGCGAGAGGTCACACATGGTATTTTTGAAAACAATTGAGTACTCCCACATTTCTCATATGTAAAAAGGGTCAAAAAATGGACTATTATATGACCTTATAGTTGGTAGGGTTAAAATATTACCAGTAAATAGTTTTTAGAAAAGTTTGTAGGTAATTATTACCCTTATCTTTTTAGTTTAAACCCCAATAAACTCATTTTTATCATAACCATGGTAATTAATATTTTATACATTCACTATTTATTTTAGTCAAAAACTAGGTTAATTTTATTAGACAATATAATTTATGGTGATTCCAAATATGGAATCCATTTTTAAAAAATTTCATTCATATAAGTGGAAAATTTTATTTTAAAATTAATCTCACAGATGTAATGAGAAATCAGGTTACTAAAGAAAAAATGTTCCAATAATTGAATTAATTTTACATTAAAAAATTTTAAAATATAATTTTACTTTATAAATAATTTAAATGAAAATGTAGTTTTCAATTAAAATTTAGTTCTTTCTCTATTCATTAAAAAATTAATTTTTTAGAAAGTTATCAAGAATTCAAACTAAGTTAATTTTGACATGATGATTTCAAAAATGAATTTTATTTTATCAAATTAATTTTCTAAAGTGTAAAAAATTAATTTTATTATCGTGTGAAGAAAAATAAATAAAAATCATTTTTTTTTGAGAAAATCGTATTTTCGAAACATAAAATTTACTAAAAATTAAGTAATTTTATATTAGTATATTTTCATCGTATAAAACCATTATAAAAAATATATATTTATTTTTATTTATATTCATATCACTAAACTTAAAGGATATGTTGTACTGTCCATTTTTAAATAATAATAATAAAAATATATTGTGGTTTTGTTAAAACTCAGTGTTTTATGTAAGACAAGCTTACCATATGTTGTGTGTAGAGAAATATTAACTTGGTGTTTCATATAATGCAAGATATTAAAGAAATTTAAATTATTCAGAAAAAATTAATTCCTAAAATATTGGGTTGTTACATTCTACCCCCTTAAAATGGATTTTTCTCTAAAAATTCATCACTTTTATATAAAAAATGAGGATACTACTACCTCACCATATTCTCAAGTTCCCACAGAGCTTCCTCAAAATGGTGGTTTCTCCAAAAAAAACATTGACTATGTGAGTGGTCTTTTTTTTAGAACTTTATCTATAAGGTCTAGAACCTCCAACTTTTTTTAGTGCATATGAAGGGTCTTGTATGTACTTCTTTAAGAGAAATAATGGATCACATAATGGACTTGAGAGAGGATTAGTGGAAGCACTAGCTGATAGGTTACCATCCCAATATGATCAAGAATAAACAATGTAATGATATACCTTGGGATTAGATCCCCTTTCTTCTTGAATCTCACTACCTTTTTCCATGGATAAATTCATAGAAACACCTTTTCACCAACTTAAAATTATAGATCACACTAAATTTATCAATATAACTTTTACTCAAACTCTGAGTTACCTTTATATGTTGCTGAATGGATCTGAAATTCTCTACAATTTCTTCAACTACCTTTATTCCTAGTATCTTTCTTTCTCTAACATCATTTCAATACATTAGATCTCAACATTTCTTTCCAAAAAGGTCTTTATAATGATTCACTTGAATTCTTGATAGAAATATATTATTTTAAGAAAACTTAACTAGTGGATGGTGTTGATCCCAAACACCTATTAAATCCAAAGAACTATATCTCAACATATTCTATAGGGTTTTAGTTATTTTCTCAGACTAACTATGTGTTTGAGGATGATACACAGTGCTAAAACATAACTCTGTATCAAGAGCTTTCTGAATAATTCGTCGGAACATTGATGTAAACCTCAAATTCTGATCAGACATAATAGAATGGGTTATTTCATGAAAACTTACTAATTTGTTAATGTATATATTATCAAGATGATCAAGAAATAAGGATTCTCTGATATAGATGAAGTTTGCAGAATTAGTAAGGTGATTGACCACAACGCATATATCATTATAACTTTTAGACCTTTTAGGGAGTCTAATGAAAAAAACCAAGGTGATATTTTCTCATTTCCATTTTGGTATTGGTAATGTATGTAACATACCCTTAGAATTTTGTATTTCATACATAACTTGCTTCCATACCAAGCATTGAGATACAAAATCTATGATATCTTTCTTCATGCCATCCCACTATAAATAATATTTAAAATATCTATACATTTTTGTACCTCCTGGATGAATAGAGAATGGGGGACTATAATCTTCCTCTAACAACTCCTTCTTCAAATATGTTATGGAAGGAATAAATACATGATTCCCAAACCTTATCATTCTATCATGATCACGGTTAAACTATAGAAATTTTCTTTCCTTCTTCTGCATCACATCTTCCTTTTGTACCTCTTTAATATTCACTTGGACATATGGTTGAACAGTTCATTGAGAAAGATAAAATTTTTCCCCATACTTCAATATTTCCATATCCATCCTTTGAAAATCTAGAAAATTTGGTTATTATATAATATTAATCATGGATATGGAAGCGTGATCATTTTGACTCAAAGCATCGACCACCATGTTTGTTTTCCCTGGGTGGTAATGAATTCAACAATCATAATAATGAATTAGATATAACCATCTTATTTGGTTCATGTTAAACTCCTTCTATGTTAATATATACTTTAAGATTTATGATCAGTATATATATCTCACTTTTTATGTAAAGATAATTCCTTCATATCATTAATTCAAAATTTACCACAACTAACTCCAAATCATGGTTTGGGTAATTTTGATCATGAATCTTTAATTATCATGATGAATAAGCTATAACCATATAATTATTCATAACAACTCATCCCAATCCATTCATGGATGCATAACTATATATTACAAACCCTTCTCCACTACAGGGTAATGTAAGCATAGGTGTGGTGACTAATCTTCTCTTCAATTCCTTAAAATTTACAGGACATTCATCGTCCCAAAGGAAATTTTCTACATTCTAAGTTAACTTTTTAATTGGATTACATATTCCGGAGAAATTATCCAAAAACAATAAATAATATCTTGGTAAACAAATAAATATATGGATTTTAGTCACCATGGCTAGTCTGGTCCAACATTCAATAGCCTCCATCTTTTAAGGATCTACTAATAGACCCTCTCTTGAGATTATATGACCCAAAAAAATGAAACATTTTGGAGCCAAAATTCACACTTTGTAAAATTTTAATATAGTTAATCCTTCATTAGGGTCTTTAGTACAATTCCCATGTGGTCTTCATGCACTTCCTTTCTCTCTGAATAGAGAAGAATATCGTCTATAAAGACTTCCACAAACTGATCAAGGTTATCTATAAAGACTCTATTCAATAAATCCATGCATATAAAAGGGGAATTATTAAGACCAAATGGAATCACTAAATATTTTTAGTGCCCATAGTTTGTAAGGAATGATGTATTGGGTATATCCTTATTCTTGTCCCTTAAGTAATGATATAGAGAGTGAAGGTCAATCTTGGAATAGTATTGAGCTCCGCACATTTGATCAAATAAGTCCTCAATATGGGGCAGATGATACTTGTTCTTAATTGTGATCTTTGTTTAAATCCTGATAATCAATTTAAAGTCACATTGATCCATTATCTTTTTTATATAATGAATAGGTTCTTCCCAAGGTGAAACACCTAGACGAATGAATCCCTTATAAAGGTTTTCTTAGAGTTTCTTCTTCAATTCCTACAACTCAATCAGGTTTATTCTATAGGGATACTATGAAATTGGTGTGGAACCGGGTATTATTTATATTGATAAATCAACATTAAATTTTTTGGGGGAAAATATGAAACTATTTTATAGAGGCATCATAAAATTTCTAAACAATAGTCATCCCATCAATGTCATGTTTCCCCCCAAACATTTGTGATAAACACCCCTTTAGAATTGGAGTTATGACCCATTTAATAAATGTGGTCTCCATCATAGGTTCTTACTTATATTCATATTGATATATAGTCAAAAATTGATTTGTGATATCAAATATAACTTCCCTTCCTCAACAATTGATTTGGGATTTATATAGAGAAAGAAAATCCATTCCTAAGATAACATCAAATACAACCTGATGAAGAATGAAAAGATTTGTAGGAAGTACATTCCCCCCAACATCAATAAGAGGGTAATCATATACATGAGATGATATCATTATATCATTATGGGATTTCACTACTAATTCCTAATATAATAATTTGAGTGGAATCATGATACCCTTAGTAATTTCTTCATATATGAAACAATGTGTATTTACAAAGTTAAATAGGACATTAACAGTTTTATAATAGATGATAAGTGTATCTATCACCATGTAGTTATCACACCCCTCATAAAAAATAGTGATCACATGATATTTCCCTTTATCCCTTGGATTATGAAGATTCTATAATTGATCACCACCATTAACTCTCAAATTTGGTAATTTGGTAAAATAATTCCCAAACTCATTGAATTTGAAACATTGGAGTGTGGTTTATTCATTTTGTTCATATTTCTCTCAATTCACATTGTTAGATAACCTCTTCCAATCACTTTATAAATGAATTTACCAATGACCTTCCCTTAAAAATTTAAAACATTTAGTAATCCCCTTAAAACAACTTCCTCTATGATTCCTACCAAACTTTTAGAATATTGGAAATCTCATTTTCATCTCTCCGTGATTCCAATATTTTCCTTTGAATGCAATTTTTCTCTTCTTATCAAAACCATGTTATTGATACGTAACTCCAACCTCCATTTCAAAATTAATAGAACATAGAACAATATCTTCATAGCTACTAAAGTCGCTTATGGATAACACCCTTTGGAGGCTTGGTTTTAATCCACTTATTAAACAATCGACTTTACTTTTAGGTTAAATGATAATACCAGAAGTGTTCCATGGAAGTCTTGTAAAATTTACCTCATAGGTACCAACAGATTCATAATCCTTTTGTTTTATCACCAAGAACTCCTTTTATATCTGCATACAAACAATATGAGAACATTATATATTGAGATATAATTTCTTCAAATTGGTCCAAACCATGGAGTCAATTTCATCTTATTTCCTCGTATTCTTGATAAGATTATACAATTGATATGATTTACCTTCCAAATGGTAGAGAGATAAAATGACTTTTAAATGTTCTGAACACTTTAGAATGTAAAATATAACTCCAGTTGTACATATCCATTTCTTAGTAACTAGAATATCAGTAGATCCAATGAATGATAGTAGATGTTGTCTCATGAACGACTCAACATAATGTTGTTCCCTCCATTCTTAGTTTGGAAGTCCAGTATGATTCATAGCTTGAGTAATTTTTTTAAACATATAAATGATATTTTTTATTCTATCTCCCATAACATTTGGATGCTTAAGAGTAAAATAATTTCATTTTCTATCATAATCGACATTAATGTTGTTCCTTCAGGTCCTATCCATTGAATAAAATGAAAAAATACACTGTAAGAAACAATAATCATATTGGAGAACCACATAATAATGAAAAATTACTTATAGGGTATCCAAAAACTGAAACCTTATTCTTTAATCTTTTACACCATATGATTATCCAAGACCATTCATAGTCATCTTATATTGAAATCCTTCATGATGGTTCATAAAGTGGTTATGAATTTACAAAGTAAATCCCTCAGTAGTTTCAAACCAGATGTGCAGCAAGGCCCATTTTAATACATTGGGTGACGATCGAGTCCATATCAACGTACCATTTTCATATTTATTACCCCTAGGTATCTATTTTATAAATCCAAATCCACATGTAGTATCCTGAAAAGGATGTCATTTCTTAGAATCCACTCACCGTATCCTTCATAAATATTCTAGGAGTTTTTCCAATACTTTGAATCATCCTTAGACTTATCCTTAGACATGTCCTTAGGGATATCAATAAGGTTTTCTTATCCTAGTTTCCAAAGGTTAACTAAACCTATCCTATGATACCAAATATAGAATCTCAGGCTTATCATACTTAGATATTACATCATTTTTTATAAATATTCATTACATTATATAAACACATTCCTGAGGACTGTAATAGTTTAGTGACTTTGGAAACATGGAAACATAGACACTGGTCCATAAGTGAGCTAAGACATCTCCCACTATGTTTTTCATAACTAGAACCCATATTATACACATTACACATAATAAATTTATTCATAATATAGGGAATGGAAACATTAAGAAACATTGATCTTAGATTCTCAATAAGGGTAAACATGAGAGATACGTAATAATACATGTTCATAAGGTTATTAAGAAATGATCATAACATTTAAACACAATACCCTACATAAAAATGATAATAATATTGAATCATGGAATAAATATTAATATTTCATAAGACAAGAATCATAAGATAATCAAAGAACATGGTCCATGAGAGCATAAAATTGGCATAATACATGGATTTTTGGTATACACATAATCTTATAAAATCATTTACACATTATTCAAGGATCACTACCAAGGCTATCATATTGGGAGGGGTTCACCCACAAAACCATCCTAGTATTCATGGTTCACTTACAAGACCGTCATAGTAGAAAAAGTCACGTGATAAACCTAGTTCACTTCTCATTCTAGTCCTGTATATCTCAAGAGATATAAATCTTTACCCAATGAATTGTATGTGGATATAGGCCCCACACATCACATAATGAAAGTCATACATATGTGAGACAAAAGATTATAAAAAATGAATCATAACATAACCCATGAAATAAAATCGGCATTATAAACATTTTATCACATCATCACCTATGAAAAATAGATTGGTTTCATAATGATTTCACCATTTCATCATAGCATAACCCATGAAAAGAAGTCGGTTACATAATATTTTCATCATAGTATAACTTGTGGAAGAGAAATGAGTTTCATAAACATCATTACATAATAAACATAAACCATTAATATAAATAATAAAATGGTATCCTTAGATCATATCCTGGGTAAGTCATAGGTAACATCAACAAATGAAATATTATATGTAAAATGATTTTGATCCATCATTTAAAACATTTCTTGTGAAAAATGTCATTTACAATTTGAAATAATTTTTTTAAAACATACAACTTTTTTAAAATATTTTCCTTTGAAAATAAATATGAATCTTTATAAATTTAACCTCAAAAAAATGTCCATGATGACTGAAAGTTTCATTCATGTCATACACATTAAAACATGGATTCCTTTCAGATTTTCAATAAAATACAAATAAGTATTGTTTATAAAATGATAGGAATATTCCATTAAAAAAATTTATTATAAATAAAAACATGGGTAAAATGTATTTTTGAAATATTAGGATAATAATTAAAAAACATTTAAACCATTTTTATAAAACATAGTTTTGGGATAAAATTGATTTCTGACCAAAGAGAGAAATGATGTTGTATTTCCTTAAAAACATTATCAAAATTCTTTCAAGTAACAAAGAGTGGGAAAATAGTAATGTTACTTGAAAATATCATTAATAACTAGATAATAATAAAATTTATGGGAATTATGGAGAGGTAGACCATGAGATATCAACATTGGAGACTAAATCGTAATCAATCCCATTAAACTATGAAATTGTAACATAAAAACCTTACCAGTTAGGTAACCTTGAATCATATGCCCCATGAAAGGATTAATTCAAATGAATCTTTATAATATCATGAGTATATATAAATTAATGATATTTCATTTAAAAGGGTCTCTATATACACCTCTTGAAATAATATAAGTGTTTAACATAATGTACATCTCTATGAATACAAATTGAGACAAAAATCACTTACATTAAGTCTTAACTTAAATTTTACATATTCAAACATCATATATAATAAATATTAATTTATTATATATCTATTAAAGAACCATATTCAAATATATCATTCCAGATATGAATTTACTATGACCTTTTATTACCCATTTATTAAAAATTTCATATTAATGTCATGTTTCGAGAAACCACAGCTTTTTTTCCTGTATATATTGATTTTTTAATTTTGGACCTCCTAATTTGATCATGCATTAATAATATCCATAATTATTACCATGATATAAATATCATATATATTCATTATATCTGTATTTAGAGTAATTCATTAAAATTTAGTGATAGAAAATGAAATGCATCGTTCATAGAGATGGTAGACCGTACGTACACATGAAAATTGTCTCAATTTTCTTAGAGGATTGAATGAAATAATTTTCAATGATATATATTAATTATATAATAATTTTTATGTCATAAATATCACATATTTTCATTAAACTCATACTTAATACCTTCCATGTAAAGTGGTAATGGATCACATCATTTTGTGAGGTGATAGTCTGCCATGCACAACAGTGATGTTATTGTATTCAAACAAAATGGGGAGTATTAAGGTATGTGTAATATAATAATTCAAGAATAATAATAAAATTATAAATATAATATATAAAAAATAAATCCTCCATTACAACCAACCTTTATATGTGGTAATGGAAAACCAAATGGCATCGATTCGCGAGGTGGTAGTCCACCGTACACATGAATGATGATTTCATAGCCCATTTGATGGAAGAGGATATGATTATACGTCATTAACATAACATAAAAAACATATAATTATATGTAATATATTTATTTTATAATATAATAATGGTATAATAATAATTTAAGGAGGTGGAGGAAGAAATAAAAGAAAAATTCTCATTGATGAACATTACCTATTCTTTGGGTATCTTTCTTAGGTTTTCCCCAAAGCCTTCATAGGTTATATTTCTATAAAAAATAAGGATTCGAGGAAGATATAATGTGATTTTTGAAGTTATTTTTGTAGTTACTTTCAGGTCCAAAATGATTTTAAGGTGCACAGAAGAGAGTAGAGTGGGTGGCCTCTTATGAGTGGGGGAGAGGACACACATGGTATTTTTGAAAAGAATTGAGTACTCCTATGTTTTTCATATATCAAAATGGTACAAAATAGGACATTATAAAACATTATTGGTTTAATGGTCTAAATATTTCTATAAAATAGTTTTTATTAAAGTGTATAGGTCATTTTTACCCTTGTATTTTAGTTTACCCTTTCGGTAAATCTGCTTTTACCTTAATCGTAGTAACTAATTTTAGCTACATTCACTATTAATTTTTGTCAAAAATTAAGTTAAACTTATTATATAATAAAAATTATGATAATTTAATATATTTAATCCATATTTATAAATTCCATTCATAGAATTGTAAAATTTTAATTTAAAATTAATCCTATAGATAGTACGTAGAAGTGAGTTATTAAATAGAAGATGTTCAAATGTTTACAAAGTTTTTATATCAAAAATCAATATTTAGTTGATTCCAATAAACCAAATTGTATAAATGGATGTATAATTTAACTAATTTTACTTTAAGAAATTAAAATATAATTTAACTAGATAAATAATTTAAATGAGAATGAATTTTTCAATTAAAATTAGTTATTTTTCACTATTCATTAAAATAATAATCTTTTTATAAAATACTAAAAAATTAACTTTAAGATAATTTTGACATGATGATTTAAAAAATTAATTTCATTTTATCAAATTAATTTTTGAATGTTTCTAAAAATTATTTTATTATTGTGTACAAAATGAAATAAAAATCATTTTTTTAGAAAATAGAATTTTCAAAACAAATATAAAGACTATACTGAAAATTACATACTTTTTTATCTATATGTTTTCTAAGTATAAAACCCTTATAAAAAATATTTTAAAAATATTTATTTATATTCATACCACAAATATCAATGGATAGGTTATATTGGTCACTTTTAAATAATAACAACAATAATATATCATAGTTTTGTTAAAACTAAGTGTTGTTTGTAACACAAGCTAACCCAATGTTGTGTGTAGTGAACGATTAAATTGGTGGTTCATGTAACAGAAAATATCAAATAAATTTGATTTATTATTAAAAATAATAATTCATAAAAACACAGGGTGTTACAATTGTAGTGAAACAACATCTTGTTGTGCATTTCTTCATGTGTAGAGAGCCTATGCACATTTCTAACCACTAACCAAATATGAAGGTGAAAGAGGGAAAATGATTCTAAGGTATATAAGGCCATTTAAGGTTTGAAAAAAATTTATAGGGTAAAATTTCTTAAGAGGGGGATTTAACAGGCTGAAAATATTAATAAATCCACACTTTCCTCTCAATAACCTTTTAATTATATATTACAATAGTCGCACACTTAAATACCATTACATTTCATAATACCATTACACATCATGTATTGATATGAAATACTAAAACAAGGAATAGTAAATGGATATAAACATAGATGAATATTAAATTCACTAAATGGAACTCATAGTCCTTAATTCCCCAATAAAAATTTCTCCTACTATAATGACTGTGAAAAGAAAGAGAAGCATTAGGAAAACAATTGACATTATCAAAGGATGTGCAAGAACCTTTATAAGTGATGTAGTTAATGATGAAAAGATAATGATGGTGTATTTATAGTAAAATATGGTGTTTTTTCAATTTGATTGTTGGCCAATATATAATATGGACATTGTGACTCTTGATCAATAATATAGTTGATCATTATTACTATTGGTTATGAAGATGCAATAAAGTGGATATTGGGATTATCAAAGAGGAAACCATTTTCTTGGGAACTATAGATATGTTTAAATCAGATTAAAATTAGGTTTTATCATTAATTTATTAGTCTTAAAATATATAATTTCCCTAAAATAATCTTATAAAACTCTTTTTAAATATTAATATTAATTAAAAAATCCTTAAGCAATTTTATAACGGTCAAGAAGTTTACTCTGTCATAAAAGTGGTTACCTTTCAATAAATATTGTTTTTTATTTTAATGTTAAAATTTACATATTTAGATAATTATCTATATAAAATAAATATGAATTTTTGATTCATCACATTGATATTAATTTAGGGTGAAATTACAATAATTCTCTAAAAACATTAATTTTTGGGTAAAAAGTAAAAAAATACCATTTTTTACAAAATTCCATAACTCCTGTGACATAAACATGACATGATCATAGATTAAATTTATTAATAATTTTTATTTATAAAAAATTATTTAAATAATATGCATAATACATAATTTGTTACATTTATAAACACATGCTTAGCATTATGGAACCAATATTTTACCCATTGAAAAAACTCTTTATACATTCTACCTGTATCTTGTTAGAATTATTTTTTTCCAATTATACAAATTTAATCAATTAAAATGGATTTTATGTTTTTAATTATAAGTTATAATTATCTAATAAGGTTAAATTAATTTTTAGGCACAAAAAATATTATGTGGGAAAATAATAGTTATCACGGTTTATGGAAAATAATGTAAGAGGTTAAAGATAAAAAGAAAATAAAAAAATAAATAAATATTTAAATTGGTAGTTGAGTTATTTCACATTTTTAAATAAAAACTTCAACATTAATTACTGACCACATTTTTTTAAATCAATACCACCCAAAAGTTGTTAGCCTTAATAAAAAAATAATCATTATTTTATACCATAAAGTCATCCCCCCCTCAAGTATAAAAACCCCCATTACCTCCTCACTTTACACAAAAAAGACGTTGAGCCCAAATCCTTTTTCAATTACCCCCCCAAGATTATCTCCAAGTTTGTTATAATTTCATAAGGTGCAACTCTCTATCTTTAATAAAAAACTTCACAAGGTAAGGTATCTCTTCGTCTACTTTTTCAATCCAAGTACTAATTTCCTATAAGGATTTTGATTCCCAATTTATTATATTGAAACGAGTTAATAAAAACACCCATTATTTTAAATACGATTATTTTTTATTGAGATATTTCATTAAAATGTCATTAAACCCATTCCAAGATTCCTTTTATACTTGTTACATTAATGAAATAAACACTTCATTTTCTAAGCTATATTTCCATGTTATGAACACCCAATGATATTTTCCATTCATTTAAAATATTCATTAAACTATTTATTGGAGAAATCCATTTATGAAACTCAAATTAACTACTCATGGGTTAGTAATTATTTGAATTTATGACTTACAATCGATGAGGAACACATAATTTTAGATATATGAATGGTGTACACTAATAGAGCTCTAATGTATTTGGTATAGAAGTAACTTCTAGAGTGCACATGTTCATGATACCTTATTAGCATGCCTTGGAAATGTTTTATGTTAACATGATCAAAATAATTTGAATTTTTTTTATAACACCTCAGTGAAGAGTTATGCTAATATGTTAATAAATGTCTCAATGATTATGTTGTAACCACGTTTCCATTTTATATTCCATTTCATATGTTCATGTACATAAATTAAACCTTAAGTTATTATGTATATGTTATTATGTTATGATTCATGCTTCACCTTTGATGTTATATTACATTATTTATCCATTACTAGGATTTATGATCAGCCCTTTCAATTGATAAATGTCCCCTAGAAATCCTTTGCAATGAGATGATCTAGGATGGGATAATAAAGAATACTTTCAATATGATTTTAAATATTTTCAGGTTTATATTTATATACCATATAATCTATGTAATATGTACCTTGTTTCAAATATTGTAAATGTAAAAATTTCCCTTGTATTTATTTATGTAATATTATGTTTAAGGAAATATGGTTAAAATCATATAATAAAAATTTGGGTTACCATAGTTGGTATGAGATGGTGGTGTAGTAATTTGGGGAAATTAGGACTATAAAACCCTTAGTATGAAACCCAAGGATAATTATAAATATAGGAAAATCATATAATTTTTTTAAAATTATAAATAAAGTGGTTTTCATGTAATGAAATTCCTCTATGGATACTACAGGTGGGCATGGTTTTGGCTCAGATGCGTCTAGGGGTTGCAGCCCTAAAAAGAGATGTCTGGGTATATCCTAGTCATTATTCTAGTGCATGATGAGTGGGACTTTCTATACATATAATTTTACACTACCTAGGTATATGTTTTAGTTATCATAATCTTTTTATGAACCAACATTAAAGTATATATAAAAATCGTAACTTGTTTTTATTTAAAAAATGATAAGTATATGATCATAGAAGGAAAGTGTTAGAAAAATAATATGAATAAACTCTCATTTGGATTTTTTTTATCTTATTGATTCATAGAATTACCCTCCTTATTATTTTATCTTTTCTTTTGAGATAATTTTTTGAAAATATAAGGTTGTGTGTGACTGACGGATGAAATGGGAAAGGTAATGATGGCATTCCTAATATGATGGAAGCTAGAGTACAAAATTTATTGACAATGTTATCACATGTTATGAATCATGTGGAGAATCCAACTTCACCTAAGGGAGAAAAATTATTCATTGAATCCTTTTTGTGTCAATGAAACCATCATTTTTCTGACCCTATAGGCCTTTGATGGTGGAACAATGGATCAGTACCATCTCAAAAAAATACTTTACTCCCTATATTATTCTAGGAAAGATAATGAAAATTTGGTTGTATTTATTTTGGAGGGGGAATCTGATAAATGGTGAAAATTGATCAAAAACTCCAAGATTGGGGAATAAATTAATTATATGATGTGGGGATATTTAAAAAATATATTTTTCAATAACTATTTTCCTCACACCATACGGACAAAGATGGAAAGGGAATTCCTTGAGCTAAAGAAAAATGAAGGTGAGTCTATCAGAAGTTATGAGAATAACTTCTTAAGGATTCCACAGTACACTTTAAGCCTTTTGATCAATCAAAATATTAATATCAATCGATTATTTGGTGTTCTGAGACCTCACCTATTGTAGGATTTGGCAATATGGGACTTTAAGAGTTATGAAGAAATAGTACGATGTTCTCTCAAGGTGGAGAAGGAATTAGAAGATGAATATTATGATATATAGACAATGATGAATCAAAAATTTCGTAAGGATAATAACCATGAAATGGAAGGGAAGAAACCATAACTTCTCATGTATGATAACTATGGGAAAATACACTCAAAGAACTGTCTTCAAGGAGTGGAAGGGTTATCCACACCACTTGAAACAATTGTGATGATGTAAAGCCTCAACCTCATAAATGTTTATGATAATGTAAAGGTAGTAAAATAACATTGTATAGGGCATTGATTCAAGTATAGAGATCTTGGGAACTTTTCTAAATAGTGACCAGATCCAAAGGTTATAGAGGGATACTAAGTCTAAGGTATATTAAACCATTTAAGGATAGACACAAGTTTAAAGGGATAAATTTATTAAGGGGAAAAATATAGCAGCCTAAAAATATTAATAAATAACACTTTCCTCTCAAAAACTTTTTATTATGTTCTGCAATTGTCACGTATAGAAAGGCTTTTAAATTTCATTAGACCATTAAAAATAATGTATTTATATGGGTTACTAAAATAAGAAATAGTAAAGGGATATAAACATTAAAGAATAGTACATTCACAAAAATGATATCTATAGGGTTTAATTCCCCCATAAAAATTTCTCCTTCCATAAAGAATATGAAAAGAAAGAGAATCATTTGTAAAATTAGTAACATTATCAAAGGAAGTGAAAGAACATTTATAAGTTAAGTAGTGAATGATTAGGATATAATGATAGTGTATTTGTAGGAAAATATGTTTGGAATTATAATTTTTGACCAATACTATCGATGTAAATTGTGAACATCAGTCAATAAAATAGATGGTCATTATTATTATTGGTCATGAAGATGCAATAAAGATACCATTGGGATTATGAACCAAGACAACAAATTTTAATTTTGGAAACAATAAATATAGAAAAAACAGTATAACAACCTTATCTAAAATATAATGGTAAAAATGCATTCCAAACTAGAAAAGATGTCTCAACCAGAAAATAAGTGGAAATGAAATGTTGAGAGAGATCGGATCCAGATCTACAAGCCCCAACCACCATTGTATGTAGTCAAATGTATCCAAGTATCCTTGTGCAACTCTAAAATCACTTCCAACCTTTCCATCATCTACATAAGACACAACACATGTGGGATAATCACATTTATGGGTGAGTATATACATACCTAGTAGGTTGCCTCAAAAATTAAATAGGAAGCAATAGAAGAAACGAAAGAAGTAGTCATCTCATCCCAACAAGGGTATGTCATTCAGTATATGAGACAACAAGCATAATGAAACCAAAATATGATCAACAAAAATCCCAAAAAAGATACAATGGGGATCTACATCTCCACATCCCAGGTAAAAAAATGAGTCTTCCAATAGTTCCAAAACGTCCATCAATGATGCCCATAATCTCTCATGTTTGTCTAAAGTAGTAACCACATGGAGGAACCACACCTCACCATTGTGTTGCAATGTTTAGGGGGAACAGTCTCCAATTATAGGACCCATTCACTAGTCTTCCAGGGGTAACCACTTGGTAGATAGATAAATGGTCGATTCCGTAGTCGGTAAAGGGGTACCACTCAATTTATAGATAGAGGAACCATACCCTACTATGATAGGGAAGTATCCTCTATGTATCTATGTAATAAGTATGTAATACCCATACCCTGGTATGATAAGGTAGAATTATCTTCATGGATAGATGACTCATGCTTCAGTGTGAGAGCGGAGTGCCACCTTTGTATCTAAACAGAGAGTATAGAGGACCCGCACTCTGATGCGATAAGGGGGTAACATCTCCATGGATATAAGACTTATTCCCTCATGCAATAGGGAAGTTTCACCTCTGTATCTATATAATAGTATGGAGGACCCATGCCCAAATGTGAAAAGGGGGTACCGTCTCTAAAGATAAAGGGCCCACTCACTTGTGTGATAGGAGTGTGTCAACTCAGTATCTGTACAACGAGTATGGAGGACCTACACCCTAATGTGACATAGGAGTACCATCTCTACAGATAGAGGACCCGCAAAGTGGTGTAATAGGAGAGGGTCACCTCAGTATTAGTATAATGAGTATAGAGGACCTATTCCTTGATAAGAAAAATGGAGTACCATCCCTGTGGATAGAGGATCTATTCCTTGGTGTGACAAGGGAGTACTGCCTCTATATCTATTCAACGAGTATGGAGGACCTACACTCTAATGTGATAACAAAGTACTTTATCTATGGATAGAGGACCCTCACCCCAGAGTGATATGTGAGTGACACCTTCGTAAGTATGGAGGAATCACAACCTAATACGATAAGGGAGTACCATCTCCAATGATCTTTCCTGATCACTATCACCATTGAGCATCTCCAGAAGAAGCATCATGATCGAAACATCTTGTATCATATTTTAATAGCCACTACAAAGGCTACAATCTCTTTCTACATGGAAAAAATCAGTATAGGGTACTCATTGGCTGAAATCTAACTCAAAAAGAAGGAGATACATGAGGTTGAAGATTCATAAAGAAGTACATAGAGAGTAAAGGGGTCCACATGGTGTGTGGTCCTACTCTACATTTCGATTGTGTACCTAGTCATGCCCATGTACCCCTGTGTGTGTGTGTCTACTCCTAGAGTACATAACATTTCAGGCCAAAATTCTGACAAACACAAAAGGCTTATTGTCAGTCCAACTGAAAAACCACTCATATGTCATTGTAAATATAATGACCCATACTTTCCCCACTGTTGGTGGTGGGGTGGTAAAGGTTTGGGTGGGGTTATGGGTCGTCCGTGAGGTCAAGTCCTCGGGTTTTCAATTTATTGCAATTTTATTCCATATGTTTTGTTCTGTGGTGGCGAATGTAACCGACCTCATATAATTACCCATACATTCCATACATTGATATTAGTTTAAAGTTTATGAATATTCATTACAAAATATAACAAAACCATGATAAGACTGTATATTTATAGCATCTTTAGAAATTAGGAAACATAAACAACTAGTTCACAATACATCTTCATTGTATCCCACTTATTTCATCATAACTATAACCCTTTTTGACATATCTTACATAATACCCTTCCTCATGACATAGGGAAAAGTAACACGTGAAAGAGTAAGCATATATTCTCAATAAGGGTAAACAAGGTAGATATCAATCGCATCATGATCATACGGCAGAAGAACATAACATTTTAAAATCTTATCAAGCATATGAAAGATCGTGATATCATGTCATCAGATGAATCATAAAAGGTCATAAGAATCAATGAACATAATCCCAAACGTCATAAAATAAAACATGAAGTTTTGTGGAATAAACATAATCATAGAAAATTATTTCATATTAGCCAACCCTCATTACAATGACCATCATAGTGGGAAACTTTCATTACTAAACTGAGTTCACTTCTTGTTTCAGCCATGTATTACTGAACCAAGATCATTTCTCATTCCAAACATGTATATATCATGAGATATAAATATTTACCCAATTAATTTGAGGGAGATATAGGTCTCACACATATCATAATGGAATCATTCTTACATGTGCCCCAAAAACATAAATTATTCATCATATCATAGCCCATGGAATAAAATGTGTTTCTTAAACATCATTCAATCGTAAGAGAATTCATGTAAAACAAATGGATTTCATAAATAACATTCAATAAAAAACAAAATAAACCATAGTAATAAGTGGGATAGTACACTTGAAACATAAAATTATTAAATAATGTCATCTTATGTGGAAAATAATTTTGATTGAACACCTGAAATTAATTCTTGAGGAAAATATTCGTTCTTATGCAAAAGCATTTTCTTTTCTAAAAATGACACACAATTTAAAAAAAAATATTTTAAAATAACCTTGAAATACTGTAAAGTAAGCTTCATGTAAATATGGTGTTAGAAAAATGTACAAATTAGTTCATGCTGTATAAGTTAAAAAAATATTTTCCTCGAACTTTTTCCGAAAAAGTCAAAATATACCTCATATCACATAACGAAAAAAGATTCCCTTCATAAGGTTTAATAAAAATTCACCAATGTGTAAAATTGAATTTAAAAAAATTATAATAATAGAAATAAAATTACATATTTTGGAAACATGGATGTGGATGATAAATATACCCCAGTAAATACATACATATAAACAATCTCAAATAATAATGAGATTGTAAAATTATCTCTTACCATAGATCTGATTTCCATTGTATATATTCAAACCTCATGTATAATGATTTAAATAATTTCATTGAATTATTTCAGAATCATATTAATTTTTATTATTTCATATATGATCATATTATCATCCTTTTGTTAATAAAATTTCATTATTACTTGTTATTCAGGTATTAACTACTTTATTTTCTTATGCATGTTTTGTCGAATAAATTTTTTTTCTCCTTCATAGGTCATATTTATATAAGTAAAAGTGATATTAATGATATATATATCATATTTATTTATTAAATAAATTTATATAATCATTCTGTAATTAAGATCATGTATAATGAATCACATCACACCGTGGAGAGGGTAGGTTGTACGTACACACGAGCGGCGATATCATTCCCATAATTTTTGAATGGTATTTAATTTAATGGTGTATAATAATTAAGAATCAATATCATGTTATAATAATCATATATATTTATTATTTCCATCATTATAGCCTTCCATGTAAGGTGCCGGTGAAAAATAGATTACACCACGACATGGAGACAATGAGTTGTACGTACGCACGCGTGCTGATTTCATTTTTTGTAGGATGGATAGAAATTTGAATATTTTTTTCTACAATAATAACATCTCAGTGTATAATTGATACATTAGTTATTACTATATAATGAAACAACTGATAAATAGGATGTAGAAGATGAAACAAGTTTGAAAGAATCGGTAGAGGAGATTACCTCACTTCGACGTGCTTCCTCTAAATCTCCTCTTAGAGCACTAGAGTTGGTCTTTTAAGAAGTCCAGAACCTTTATAATGTTACTAGGTATGTTGAGTAGTAAAAAATGTAGGTTATGACCAAGATTGAAGCCTCAATGTGAAGTCAATAGGCGAGGGAGGCGGTTCCCTATTATAATTGAGGTGAGATCACTTTTTGAAACTCTAAAAATAATAATTTATAATAAAATAAACCCTAACAAAAAACCTCCCAAAAGTCCCAATTTAGAATATAAGATGTGATAGAGTTGTAATAGAATCATGAAAAAAAATTCGACAGGTTTTATATCAATTTAAACCTTAATATTTTAATTAACATTTAGTTATTCAATTTAATTGTTAACTAGGGTAACAAATATTTAAATATAAAAAGGGTGCAACATTTATTTATTTTCGGTAAATTAAAATATAACTAAATACCTTTGAATATTTTAGACCATGTAAAAATGAATAAATTTTTTCTAAATTTTTTTCTTATTTTTAAATAATTCAATGAAACATTATTTTTCTAAACAAACAATAGTGTTAATTTTGACACTACTAAATTTATTGATTTTTAAAAATCTTAATATAAAAAGTTAACATCAAACCAACTATTTTATTATATTAATAAGAGGTCAAGGTCATCTATAAAATTAATTGGAAATATTAATTAAATTAAATTATATTTATTTTAATATTGTTAATAACATTTATTTGTCATATCAATTTATAAAATAATCACTACATCAATTTTGAGTAATTATTTAACATGCTCATTTGTTGAATAAAAAGTAAATACAAAATACTCTGATGAAGATAAATATACTATTTTTCAGAAAAATATTTTGATTCAAATTTATATTCCATAAAATCCAACATTTAAAATATTATACTTAATAAATTATGAATGTGACAACTTTAACATCACTTTAAATAAAATGATATAAGTGTCAGAATCTCTTCTATAAGGCTCCAAATAGTAATTAACTCGACCCTCGGATGGTTATTGTCGATATATATTTTACCAATAAAATTTGGTCATGTTTTTGGATATTTTGATGGTTATTATCATTTTAATAAAAAAAATTAATTTATTTCTCATCAATTAATTAATTTTTTATATCATCAATGTATAAGTCTAATAGGTAATTATTTATTTCCTAAAAAATAAAAATAAATTAGCCTTATAAAAAATTAGATTTAAAAATATTATTTATAAACCAATTTATCTTTTGTATAATATTATATAAAAAAGGATTTAGTTATTAAAATTTGAGTGAGACATATTTAACTTTTCTTTAAATAAAAATAAATTAAATTTCTTAATATCATCTAAGTGGATTCCAATGGATACCATTTCTACCCAAAGATTATTTATTTCGAGACAAACTCATGCAATGAAATTAATACAAGTATTAGAGTAATTTTATAATAGTATTATTACCCTTAATTAACTGATTTAACCTTTTACCGCATTAATAATAATTACTGAAGTTACTATACCTAATACCCAACAAATAAAAGAAACTTATTTACATAATTTGGACATAATTATTCCAAATATGGAATTCATTGTTAAAAATTTTAAACACATAAATTTTAAGAATTAATTAAAAATTATCCCTTTTGTGAGACGTAGAAAACACGTTTTTAAAAGTTCCAACATTGTAAAAGATTGAAATGTTTTTATATCTGATTTAAATGTAAAATTAATGATAATGACATAGATTATATTGAATGGTAAAAATATACTCTATTTATACTTTAAAAATTAAATATGATAATTTAATAATATGAATTATTTTAATGAAAAAAGTTGTTTTCAATTAAAATTAAGTGTATTTTTACTATACATTGAAATTTGAAAGTTATCTGAAAAATATTAAAATTTCATTCAAAATAAATTTTTATGATCCTATTCCAAATAACATGTTTATGTTTCTATATAAAATTATCAATTAGTCAAAATATTAATTTAAAATTGGTTCTTCATTAAAAGGCCTAAAATTATCCTTTTGAAAAATATAGGATTTTATGTATCAAATAGGGTTTGTTCAGACCCTATGACTATAATATCTGTGTGATGAATATGAAAGATATTTTATTAAGTATATAAAATATATATTTCATCAATTTCATTTAAAAATACTAATTCACCCAATTTATTAATACAAAAATAAAAATATATAATTTATTTATATTTTTCATAAATAATTGGTCATCAATGACATCACCATAAATTTTTATAAGTTAGTTATATTTATTCTCAGTAAACTAACGACTAGGTTAAAATGGTCATTTCATACTAATGGATTCTCGTGGTTCATTTAAACTCATGATTTCTTGAAATGAAAGCTATTGAAAAACATAAATTATTTAAAGAAAAAAATTTATAAAAACAAATAGTTGTTACATTAAACCCCACATAAACTGAATTTTTTCCTCGAAATTCATCACATGGATACAAATAGATGAGTATATCTCTCCCTCATCATATCCTTATGATCCCACATATCTTTCTAAATTTTTTGGTTTCACCACAAAAATTTAACCAAGTGAGTGGTCTTGTTTCGCAGAACTTTTTCACTATGATCCAGAATCTCTATCGGTTGTTCTTCATAAGAAATATCTTTCCCCAATGGTACAACTTCTGAGTCTAGTACATGTGGAGGATCATGTGTGTAATTTATCAAGAGATATACATGGAACATATCATGTACTTGAGAAAGATTTGGTGGAAGCACCAATTGGTAAGCTACCATCCCAACACGATCCTAAATTTTAAAAGGACCGATATACCAAGGGATCAGCTTTCCCTTCATTCTAAATCTCATTAATCTCTTCCAATGATATATTCACAAAAACACCTTTTCACCCACTTCAAACTCTAGGTCTTTTCTTTGGTTGTCATTATAAACTTCTTGTCAGATCTGAGCTGCTCTAATGTGTTGCTGAATAGATCTGGCCTTTTCTACCATTTTATCAACAAGATCATGTCCTAATAGATTTCTTTCCCCAACTTCATCCTAGAAAGTTAGAGTTCTTCACTTCTATCCATATAGGGATTCATAAAGAGAAATCTAACTACTGGAGTGAAATCTATTGTGAGAGAATTCCACCAATGGTAGGTGTTAATCCCAAAAACCATTGAAATCCATATGGAAATATCACAACACATCTTCTAGATTTTGAATTGTCCTCTCAATTTGACCGTCTATCCGAGGATGATATGCAGTGTTGAAACATAACTCTATATCCAAATCCTACTAAATTCTTCACTATAACATTGAGTTAAACCTCAAATCCCGATTAAATATAATGTAATGTGGTACTCCATGGAATCTTACCACATTTTTAACATATATCTAGGAATGTTGATCAAGATAGAAATACTCTGTAATAGCAATGAAGTGTGCATACTTCGTAAGACGATCAACTATAACCTATAGAGAATTATGGCCTTTAAAAGTTTTAGGAATTCTGATGAAAAGATTCATATTGATGTTTTCCTATTTTCATTCTAGTATGGAGATGGTTGTAACATCTCCTTAGACTTCTATCTCTTATCCTTAACTTGCTGACAAACCAAGCCTCAAGAGACATATTTAGCAACATCTCTTTTCATGTCATCCCACCCAAAAAACATTTCAGGTCCTTGTACATCTTTGTGCTTCTAGGGTGAATATAAAATGAATAACTATGAGATTCATACAATAGATCCTTCTTTAATTCTGGTATGGGAGGAATTCAAACCGGATTCCTAGACCTTATTATTTCATCATAATAAATATTGAATTTAGGAGCATTTCTCAATTTATTTTGTAGATCGACATCTTCTTTCAGCACCTCCTTAATCTTCACTTGTATAGATGGTTTAAAATTTATTTGAGAAAGATATGATTTATCCCCTTTAAAATTTCAAGATCTATCCTTTGGAATTCCATAAATATTAGGTCTTTTATTGTCCTTATCATGGATAGGCTAGAATGGTCCTTTTGACTCAAATAATCTATCACCTTGTTATTTTTCCCATGGGTGGTAATGTATTGAGAAGTCAACTCCAACCATATTCTATAATGAATATTCAACTCCTTTTTTTGAAAATATACTTTCATATTTTATGATCAGTATAAATATCAAACATTTCACCATAAAGATAATGTATCTATATCTTTAGTGCAATGATTACTAGAATTTTCTCCAAACCATGAGTTGGGTAATTTTTCTCCTGGATTTTCAATTTTCATGAGGAATAATTCATCACCATATCATTTTTCATGAGAACAAAACCCAGCCCCTTATTGGATGCATCACTATAGATTATAAACTGTTTTCCACTATAAGGCAGTGTGAGCACAGGTGCACTGACTGACCTTCTTTTTTTCTCTTTGAAATTCTCTTCACATTGCTCCGTCCACATGAGCTTAACTCCTTTCTAAGTCAACTTGGTGAGTGTATTATATAATCATGAAAAATCTTTCACAAAATATTGACAATATCCGTCCAAACTAAGTAAAATTTGGATCTCAGTTACCGTTATTGGTCTCAACCAACTTTCAATAACTTCTGTTTTTGCTAAATCCACAGATATCCCCTCTCTTGAGATTAAGTGACCCAAAAAATGAAACATTCTAAGGCCAAAATTCTCACTTGGTAAATTAATTCATACATCTTCTACGTTCTCAGGGTCTTTAGTATAATTCTAAATTGATTTCCATGTTCTTCATTAACTTTCAAATACACAAGATTATCATCTATAAAGACTACAAAAAACTGATCAATATAGTATCTAAAAACTCTATTCATTAGATCCATGAATATATCAGGGGAATTAATAAGACTAAAAGGAATTACTATAAATTCATAATGTCCATACCTTGTACGGAATGTCATCTTTGGTATATCCTCCTTCTTGTCCCTTAATTGATGATATCCAGAATGAAGATCAATCTTGAAAAATTATTGAGCTTTGTATAGTTGGTTGAAAAAGTCATTAATGCGGGGAAGAGGATATTTTTTCTTAATAGAGATCTTGTTAAGTTTTTATAATCAATGTAGAGTCTCATTGATCCATATTTCTTCTTAACAAACAAAATAGGTAAACCCAAGGTGGCGTACTGGGGTGTATGAATCCCTTTTAAATATTCTCTTGGAATTTCTTATTTAATTCCTACAACTCAATTGGGGTCATTCTATAAGGTGTATTCGAAATTGACATAGAACCAGGTATGAGTTCTATTGAAAACTCAACCTCATGATTAAGTGGAAGAACTGGAAATTCTTTTAGAAATACGTCATAAAACTCTTTTACAATGGTTTCATTATTAATTGTGAGTTTATCCCCAACCATGTGATATATATAACCTTCATTTATAGGAATCAAGACACATAAGATGGAAAAAAAATTCACTGGAAGTTCATACTCATCCTTGCATTGATAGATGATCATAAATTAATCTAGAATATGAAATGTGACATCCCTTACTTTGAAAATGATATGATCTCCATAGAGGGAAAGCTAATCCATGTTAAGAATCATATCAAATTAAACTGTAGGAAGGATGTCCAGATTTGTATAAAGCATTTTCCCACAATCTTAAACTATAGAATAATTATATAATTTTGATGCAACCATTGTGCCATTATGAGTTGTCACAGGTAACTCAATATCTAATTGTTGAGGTAATAATATGATACCCGTAGAAAAATGTTCAAAAATAAAATATTGGATGGATCCATGAACAAATAAAATATTTTCTACTTCAGAGTGGATGGTAGGTGTACCTTTAACCACTTCATTATCAAACTCCACATCACCAATAATGATCTTATGGGACTTGACTTTGTATTTGGACTTAAGAGTTTGCTGACATCAATCATTATCATCAATAACCATTGTATTAGGGTATTTATTGGAATAATTCCCCATTTCTTTGCACTTGTAACAATGAAGTGTAATAGGTGCATCCTATGTAGCCTTTTTCCTTATTTTCACCATTAAACATCTTTTTCCCATCACTTCAGTATTCAATGGTCTGATGACCTTCTCTCCCACACATAAAACATTTTCTAGTATATTTGAGACAATTTCTACCATGTTTCTTTCCACACTTTGTGCATAAGTGAAAACTCATCTTCTTTTTAGTGTGGCCTTTAAATTATCCCTTGAATTCCATTTTTAACTTCTTATTAAACCCATAGGACTAATGGGTTACTCTAATCTCCATATCAACCTTGAGAAAAAATTGAACGATTTCCTCATAGCTATTGAAGTCCATTATGGCTAATTCCCTTCATAAATTTGGTTTTAAGTCACAAAAGAATTGATCAATCTTACTCTTAGATTGGATAATAATTCCTAAATCGTACCTTGAAAGACTTGTAAAATTTTCTTCATAGGTACTGATAGATTCATTATCCTTTTTCTTAAGTTCAAGGAACACCTTCTCAATCTTTGTTTGAATAATACAAGGAAAGTACTTATTGAAAAAGAAATTCTTGAACTCGTCACATTCCATGGATTCAATTTAATCTCTTTGCATCATATTCTTGATAAGGTTCCACCATTTATTAGTTTCACCATCAAAATGTTATACTAATAATATGAATTTATCATGTTCTACACATTAGACAACTAAAAATATCTTTTCAGTGGAACTGATCCAATGATTAACCACTAAAGGATCAAAAGACCCACTGAAAGAAGGTGGACACTACCTCATGAAGGACTCGAAAGAATGTTTTTACCTCATTTTCTCATTTGGAAATCATGTGTGATTCATATCTTGAGAAAGTTATGTGGGAATATTTATAATATTTTCTATTCCATCTCCCATAATGTTTGGTTTCACATGAGTAAAATCATTGCATTGACCGCCACATTCAGCATCAATGCGGTTCCTTGAGGTTCCATCCATTGAATAAAACCAAGAAGTACAATATGAGAAACACCAACCATAATTGGGAAAACCACATAATAAAGAATAAAATTTCAATTTTGGATATTTAGATTTTATCCTAGTTTATTCATCGTCATTTCTAAAACACTAGGATTGTAACCTATACTTCGACATCTCCTTAGTGTTTTTTATATGGCATTCTCATATTAGTTTCCAAAGGTTAACTATACAATTCCCCTGATAACAACTATAATGACCCATACTATACATACATTGATATTACCTCAGAGTTAAAGAATATTCATTGTAAAATATAACAATTCCAAAACAAGACTGTATAGGTATAGTGTCTTCAGAAACTGGGAAACATAAACAACTGGTTCATAAGACTTCTTTATTATCTCCCACTAATTTTGACATAACATTTAAAAATCTTATCCTACACATGAAATACCATGATATCATGCCTTGAAATAAATCATAAAAGCTAATAATAATCAATTAACATAATCTTAAAAGTCATAACTTCGGAAATGAAGTTTTGTGGAATACACATAAGCATAGAAAATCATTTCATATTATTCAAGGCTCATTTCTAAGACTATCAAAGCTGACAATGTCCATTACTGAACCGAGATCACTCCCCATTTAAACCTTGTTTTATAGAACCATGATCATTTCCCATTCCAACCATGTTTGTCTCAAAATATATAAATCTATAACCAACAAATTGGAAGGAGATATACGTCACACCCATCTCATAATGAAACCATTCTTACATGTTCCACAAAAACATAAATCATTCATCATAGACTAACTTGAGGAATAAAATAGTTTTCTTAAACATCATTTTATCAAAACATAATCCATGTAAAACAAATGGATTTCATAAATATAATTCCATCAAAAACAAAATAAACCATAAACAAATAGGGATAGTATACTTGAAACATAACCCTATTAAGGAATGTCATCATAGATGGAAAATAATTTTGACCAAACACTTCAAATTAATTCTTGAGGAAAATATCCTTTGTTCTTTAAAAGAATTATCTTTTCTCAAAATAACACAAAATTATAAAAGAAAATATTTTTTTTGAAAATAACCTTGAAATATTATAAAGGAAGATTCATGGAAATATAGTGTTATAAAAACATAAAAATTAATTCATGTCGTATAAGTTAAAAAAACATTCTCCTTGTACTTTTTCTAGATAATTAAAAAATTATCTCATATTAAATAATGACAAATAATTATTTTCATATTGTTTCATAAGAATTCACCAATGAGTAAAATTAACTTTAAAAAATTATAGAAGCATATAAATAATATTACATGTAACTTCATGTTACTATTTCAGGTATTGATAAAAACTCTTCTATTAAATTATTAATATCTTACATTGAATGGTAAAAAATGGTTTATCAGTGAAAAGTTGTGTTTTTGATAAACATTTCACAGAATGGTAAAAACCGAAAATTAACACTCCATAATATTTAATTAAATATTTTTTTGAGCTAAACACTGAGTAAATATGAGTATCTGGGGCCCAAAAAATCTCGGCAAAGACAGAATAAAATTATTAAACATAATATATTAAGTATACACTTTTTATTCAAAATATTTGAATAACTCCAAAACGATGTGATGTTTGGGAAATCTGAGACTACTGTTATGTACGAAATATGGTGTCTACCCTAAAAGTGGTATCAAATTCAAAGGCGTTGGACATTTGGATGTATCGCTCATGAGATAAAGTTATTAAATCATATTTTATTTTTTATTTATTAAAAATAATTAAATATCTCTCAAACGGTGTGTCGTATGCAAAATTTAAGACAACCTATGGGTCCGGAATGTGGATTTTATCCTAGAAAAGGTATAACATTTGTTAGCGTCGGGTGTTTAGATGTCTCGCTCGCAATAATAACCCTTTTTAATTTTAATTAAATATTTATTCCAAATTTCTAACAATAAATCATTAATATCTTTTAAACGGTGCATCGTATGAGAAATATGAGACCTCTACTTGGTTCGGAATGAGGCGTTTACCAAAATTGATGTATAATTTTTGTAAGAAGTGATCATTTGAGGTTATTTTTGTTTTTATATTAAATAAATAATTAATTTAATAGTTAATCAAATTTTTTGTTCAAATAAATCATTTTTTAAAGGGTCATCATCTTACTCCAAACAAGACGTACGAACCTCCATTATTAACGGAGGAGGTTTTTAAAACCTTTAATTTACCACCTTTTGGAATGCAATTAAATTAGTAACATCATAATAAATGAAAATTAATGACTCCACATTGATTTTTGGGTTGATTAACGGTTGAAAATAGTTGTTTTAAAAATGGGTTTAGGGTGCTGCATTTTTTGGTCCAAAAATCACCAAAAACCTTAGGCTTCCTTGTTGGTTGATCTTATTGGATTCCAATGATATAAAAACTCCGTAGGGAACAATCGTTGAAGTATCTGGTGGTATGGTGATAGATGGAAATGGTCTTCCTGAAACTTGTATGAGCGCCGCGTGAAGATGGAATGGAGTGTTTTCACTTTTTTATTATTTATTTTATTCTTACACCACTAATTTCATAAATCAATTGTTGAATTTTATTGATATTTTAACCCTAAAATTATCAATGGTTGGGTTTTCAAATAATTTTAAAGGTAAAGATGAATAATTATCAAATCAATTTTTCATTGAATAATCAATGAAAATTTCACTAGGTTATAAAATGATGTTTAACAAAATTTTCAAAGAGTAATTGTAAATAATTATAAAAAGATAAATACATCGATAATTTATTTTGAGAATAAAACCTTATTAAAAGGAAGGATATTCATAATGAATTATCAATCAATTAATAATTATGTGAAGTTGTCCAACAATAACTTGGTTCATTTAACAAATGACAATTTAATTAAATTATTGAATGGATAATGGTTTAAAATTATGAAATGATTATTATTTGGATTATCAAAAGATAATGAATTATCAAAAGATATATATATATAGTTAGATATATATTTTTATTTACTTTGGAAGTTAATGATAATTTTATTAATTATAAAATTATCAACGTGTAATTGCATGAAATATCAAAGATAATTTGTTTACATATATTATCAAAGGATAATTAATATAATCATCAGACGATAATTTCGAGATTTATCAAAAGTTAATTATTAATATTATTTAAGTGATAATTCTGATTTTATCAAAGATAATTATTCTGATGGATAAATGCGAGTGCATGCATTGATCTAACGATAAATTGAATAATTTTCCATGAAAGATAAATATTATCTTATGTGAAAATATATGTTTTTTGGAACTTGTCCTGGTGAGATAAATTATCATCGCATGTGATAATTTAAAACGACAATCTAGATATTATCTAGGTTAGAGAAAATGTTATCACATGTAATATTTTTAATCGTTAGTTTGGAAATTTTCTAAGACCGATAAAATATTACCGCATGTAATATTTTTAATTGATAATTTGAAAAAATTTCAGGTGAGAGAAACTATCATCACATTTGATATTTGATTTTCTATTGAAATAAAATATATGGTTTTGGTTATAGGTACATGTGACGAATGCCGAGAATTTGTGTGTTAACACTTACTATAATAAGGCTATGAGGAGGTGTATTGAATCACACGTAGTGGTTTATCATGATGCTGACATCGATGACCTATGAGGTAAGTGGTTCCATTCTGATTAGCCTAATTGATTGTCCATGTATTTCTTGATGTATTGCAATTATTGATTTAAATTCAATTCATCTAATTTTATTTCAATTAAAATGACAATAACTCGATTCCAGTGAATCAATATATTTAAAATAGTTTTGGAATGGAAATTTTGGAAAACCCCTTATTCCATTGACTTGGGTCTGTTTATGGAAATTATCAGATTTAAATTGTTTAATTTAAATTGTAGATTTTATGGACATGATTTCAATTAAATTGTTGAATTTAATTGTGGAAATAAATTTTGTAATGATGTAATTTTTTTGTAATGGAATTCAAACTGGTGAAAATGGCGTAAAATTATTTGATAGAAACATAGTGGTTTTATCTTTTAAAAAATGAATGTTTTCAAATAAAACATGTTTTGGTTTTAAATATAAATAAATTGAATCTTTTGAAATGGAAGAATATGATTGAACATACTTTTAAGTAGTCATAAAATAGTTCACCCATTATGTAAGAGCACGGGAAAGAATTAGGTAATTAGTGAGCTATTTGGATACACTCTACGCTACGACAATGTTCTGAAACATGCTTGCAGCGGGTCACATCCTCGAAAGGTTTGTGACGAGTCTTCTTTGGCCAGTGTCATAGGGACATGTCTATACACATTTTACTGAGTCCACATAGAGAGTGTGGAATCCTATAGCTGGTTAATACTATCGTACCTTTTGGTAGATGACAATGTAGCTCGCTTATTTATTTATATTTGGGATATAAATGTTTGTCGATGATTGTTTGAACTGCTTACATGATTGTTGAATTTATATAAGTTGTTTTATATAAATTTTTTCCATAAGCCATTGTTTTATAAATATTCCATCATTTTTAAAATCTTTTCTAAAAATATTAATTTCTATCATTTTAAAATGCATAGCATGTTTTGTTTAAATGTGCATTTGAATTTCCAAACCCGTTTATTTGAAAACATAAAAATTTTCTTTGGATAATCAATATTTGGCATCAGTTATGGAATATTTGGTGGTATCTGAGTGTTAATCTAATGAATTCCTATTTAAGGATGAAGTTGTGTAACTAAATTACACTAGGAAGACATGTCAATCAGATCTAGGAAGAGGCTACTGCTGAACCTTACCAAGAGAATCATGTTGTGGATCTGAATCTAGTTGAGGTGAGATCAAGAGGACCTTCACAAACTGACGGGAAATCAAATGATTCATGTACAAAAGGATTTCAGCCACAGGCATCTGGAATGAAGCTTCATCACGTAGTGGAAGCGTCTCTAGATGAAGCTGATACAGGTCAAGCGACCATGATAGGTATCATTACTATAGCTTCATCTTTAGTGACTTCTCTCTTTGATATGAGTGCATCTCACCCATTGTTTTTTCCAACCCATGACATTAATATTCTTAATCTTTCTATGGATATTTTATCTTGTGAAATGGATATTACTATACCCCTTGGTATAAAGAGAAAGGAGGGTCTCTATAATCACTTTTTTGCCATCTCTCTATCAGATGTTTTTCTTGCTTGGAGTTTTATGGTACTTGACATTAAATCTCGTAATGTCATATTCAAGATGGATAGGCTCGTTTCCAATAAATTCAGGATTGATTGTTATCTTCAATGGGGATACCTTACCACACTTAGTGGTGTGTCTCTTATCTTTCAAGGAGAACAAGACCCAGGTTCAAACAGTGTCATACCTTCTTATCTAGAGTTGGGGAAGGTAATATTAGTATTTTCTTCTAATTTAGAGCAGTGATCTCTCTCTTGTTTTTGTTAAAACTGTCATCAAATGGTAAAAACTAACAATTAACACTCTATAATTTTCAATTATATATTTTTTTGAGTTAAATAATGTGTAAGTATGAGTTTTTGAGGCTCAAAAAATCTCGAAAAATATGGAATAAAATTATTAAATATAATATATTAAGTGCACACTTTTTATTCAAAATATTTGAATAACTCCAAAATGATGCGACATTTGAGAAATCTAAGACCACTTTTATGTCTAAAATATGCTGTTTACCCTAAGAGGGATATAACATTTGAAAGTTCCAGACATTTGGATGCCTCGCTCGTGAGATAAATTTATTAAATAATATTTAATATATTATTTATTAAAAATAATTAAATATCTCTCAAATGGTGCATTGTATGGAAAATATGAGACCACCAATGGGTGCAAAATGAGGGTTTTACTCTAGAGAGAGTATAACATTTTTTAGCGTCGGGATTTTGGATGTCTCGCTCACAAAAATAACTCTTTATTTTAATTAATTATTTATTCTGATTTTTAAATAATAAATCATTAATATCTTTTAAACGATGCATCGTTTGAGAAATATGAAACCACCATTGGGTCCATAATGAGGCTTTTACCATAGGAAATGTATAATTTTTGTATGAAATGATCATTTGAGGTTATTTTAGTTTTTATATTAAATAATTAATTAATTCAATAATTAATCCGATTTTTAGTTCAAATAAATCATTTTTTTAATGGGTCATCTTCTTCCTCCAAACAAAACATGCCAACCTCCATTATTAACGAATGAGGTTTTTAAAAACATCAATTTACCACCTTTTGGAATGTAATTAAATTAGTAACAGCATAATAAATGAAAATTAATGCCTCCACATTGATTTTTGGGTTGATTAACGGTTGAAAACGGGTGTTTTAAAAATGGGTTTAGGGTGCTGCATTTTTTGGTCCAAAAATCAGAAAAAACATTGATATTCCTTTTTGGTAGATATTTTTTGGATTCCTACTATCTAAAAACTCTTTAAAACGCAATCGTTGATGTCTCGGGTGGTCCGGTTATAGATGGAAGTGGTCTTCCCGACTCTTGCATGTGCGTCGCGTGAAGATGGAAAGGGGAGTTTTAATTTTTTTTATTGTTTATTTTATTATTCATCCCCAAATTTCATAAATCAATTGTGGAATATTATTAATGTTTTAAAACATAAATTATAAATGGTTGGTTTTTCAAAAATGTTGAAAGATAATTATTAATAATTATCAAATCAAATTTTCATTGTATAATCATTGGTAATTTCACCAGGTTGTAAAATGATGTTTAAAAAAATTATCAAAGAGTAATTGTAAATAATTATAAAATTATAAATACATTGATAATTTATTTTGAGAATATAATCTTCTTAAAAGAAAGGGTATTATCAATGAATTATCAAGTAATGAATAATTTGGTGAAGCTGTCAAACAATAACTAGGTTGATTTAACAAATGATAATTTCATAAAATTATTGAATGGATAATTGTTTAAAATTATAAAATGATAATTATTTAGATTATTGAAATATAATGAATTATAAATATATAAATATATATAGTTAGATGTAAATTTTTTAATTAATTTGGAAGTTAAGTATAATATTATTAAATATAAAATTATCAACGTGTAATTGCATGAAATATAAAAGATAATTTTTTATACATATATTATCAATGAATAATTAATATAATTATCAGACGATAATTTTTATATTTATCAAATGTTAATTATTAATATTTTTAAAATGATAATTGTGAGTATCAAAGATAATTATTTAGATGGGTAAATGTGAGTGCATGCGTTGATCTAGCGATAAACTGAATAATTTTCCATGAAAGATAAATATTATCTCATGAGAAAATAGATATGTTTTTTGAAAATTATCTTGGTGAGATAAATTATCATCGCATGTGATAATTTAAAACGACAATCCATTGATTATCTAGGAGAGAGAAAATGTTATCACTTGTAATATTTTTAATCGATAGTTTGAAAATTATCTAAGAGTGATAAAATATTACCACATGTAATATTTTTAATTGCTAATTTGAAAATTATTCAGGAGAGATAAACTATCATCGCATCTGATATTTTATTTCCTTTTGAAATAAAATATTCCATTTTGGTTCTAGGAACCTGTGATGAATGTCAAGCACTAGTGTGTCGAATATTACGATAATAAGGTTGTGAGGAGGTGTATTGAACCACATGTTGTGGTTTATCTTACCACTGACATCGATGACCGATGAGGTAGGTGGTTCTGTTCCGATTAGCCAAATTGATTATCCTTGTATTTCTTGATTTATTTTATTTCTTGATTTAAATTCACTTGCTCAAATTTTCATTCAATTAAATTGATAAAAACTCGATTCCAGTGAATAAAAATATTTTAAATGATTTTGGCATAGGAATTTGGAAAACTATTGATTCCATTGAATTGGGTGTATTTATGGAAATTGGTTAATTTAAACTATTTAATTGAAATTTTGAATTTGATGGAAATGATTTCTATTGAATTTTTGAATTTAGTTGTGGAAATAAATTGTGTAATGATGGAATTGGTTTGGAATGGATTTCAAACTGGTAAAAATGGCTTAAAATGATTTGATAGAAACTCAGTGGGTTTATCTTGTGAAAAAGACATGTTTTTGAATAAAATCTATTTTGGTTTTAAATAGAAAGAAATTGAATCTTTTGAAATGGAAGAATAGGATTGATCGTATTTTTATGCAGTCTTAAAATAGTTCACCTATCATGTAAGTGCACATGCAAGCCTTAGGAAGTTAGTGAGTTATTTGGATACACTCTATGCTACGAAAACGTTCTGAAACATACTTGCGGTGGGTCACATCCCCAACAGTTTGGTGGCGAGTCTCCTTTATCCAATTTCATAGGAACATATGTATACACATTTTGTGGAGTTCACATAGAGAGATCACAATCCTATAGCAAGTTAATACTATCGTACCTTTTGGCAGATAACTATGTTGCTTGCTTGTTTGTTTATTTTTGAGATATATATGTGTGTCAGTGTTTGTTTGAACAGATTAAATGTCTACTAAATTTATATAAGATTAATTTTATATATTTTTTTCATACTCCATTTTTTTAGAAATATTCCATCATTTGTAAAATCAATGGTTAAAATATTTATTTCCATCATTTGAAAATGCATAGCATGTTTTGTTTAAATATGATTTTGAATTGCCAAACCTGTTTATTTGAAAAGTGAAATATTTTATTTGTATAATCTATATTTGGAATTTTTTATGGAATCTTTGGTGTTATCCTAATGGGATTAGGCTCACACCCTAATTTTTCCTTTGGGTGTTTGTAGACTATATTATTTCAGGTTCGAAAAAAGGTAAAGGATCTCTTGAAGATGGATCCAGTTGTTGAGTTTTGGTCTTGGTGAGTTGTGTCCTTAGGAACCTTGGGGCTATTTTCCCATTTTATTACATTGGATTTTATGCCTCTTTGTATTATGGTACATTACTCTTAGAGGAGTTTCTTTTGTTATGCATATTGTTTTGTTTATTTTCTTCCGCATTGTTGGTGAAAAAATCGTTCTCACATTCATGTTGTGTGATTTCAGGTGCTAGTTTTCAGCTCGTGGGGATCAGGAACGCCCTTCGGGCTATGTTAGAGACAACTCAGTTATCGGGTTACAAGGGTACTCTGGCTAGTCTGTGACAAAATGGTATCAAATGGAGATTGAGCCTTTGTCTTGAAGTCAGTATGCATTTTTGAAATCTTTTTTGGACTTAGGAGGTAGCTTCGATTAAGTTTCTAGCCATCTCTCACCGCTATAAACCTTATATTTCCAAGGGTGGTCATGGAAAGACGTCTTGTGGTGTAGTTCCTGTCTTTTACCTATTGTGATTTGGATGGAGTGAAATCCAAATCTGTTTTGTACTTTCTGTTAAGAATAATTTCTCTCGTTACTCAGCCCTAGTGTTAATCTAATGTCTTCCTATTGAAGGATGATGTTGTGTAACTAAATACCCCCGAGAAGACGTGCGAATTAGATCCAGAAGGAGGCTGATGCTGAACCCCATCGAGAAAATCATGTTGTGGATCCGAATCTAGTTGAGGTGAGATCATGAGAACCTTCAAAAACTACAAGGAAATCAAATGCTTCACGTACAAAAGGGTTCCATCCATAGGAATCCAGAATGAAGTTTCTTCACGTAGTGGAAGAGTCTCTAGATTAAGCTGATACATGTCCAACAACCGTGATTTGTATCATTACTATATCTTCGTCTTTAGTGACTGCTCTATTTGATACTAGTGCATATCCCTCGTTTTTTTAACCCATACCATTAATCTTCATAATCATCCAATGGATATTTTATCTTGTGAAATGGATATTACTATACCCATTGGAATAAATAAAGAGAATGGACTCTGTAATCCCTTTTGTGACCTCTCTCTATCAGATATCAAGCATTATTGAGTTTTATGGTACTCGACTAGAAATATATTGATGTCACATTCAAGATTGATTGGCTCATTGCTGATAAAACCCAGACTGATTGTTATCTTACATGAGTTTACCTTACCACACCCAGTGGTGTGTCTCTTTTCTTTCAAGGAGAATGAGTCCCACACTCGAACAAGTCCAGACCTTCTTATTTGGAGTTGGGGAATGTAATATTAGTGTTTTCTTCTGATTTAGAGTAGTGATCTCTCTCCAGTTTTCATCGAGGTTCCTATCGTGTTTCCTTCTTTTTTTTGTTTGCCACCAGTAAGAGAGGTTGAGTTTCCCATTTACTTGATGCTGGTGCTCTGATTTCTTTTCCCTCATACCAAATGGATCAACCTGAACTGAAAGAACTAATGTCCCAATTGGATGATCTTCTTGAGAGAAACATTATTCACCGATGTGTGACACCTTGGGCGGTACTGGTTCTCTCTACCATGAAAGTTAATGGTTCTCTGATATCTTCTCTTCTCAAGATGATTCTTTTGAAAATGGATGTTTGTAATGAATTTCGTAATAATTAGAGACTCTCTTTATTATGAGGGGACTGATGCTCAGTGTTTTTTCTCCAAAGAGGGTGTTTTGTGTTATCAGAACTATTATGTTGTACCATTAGTGACCATTAAGGCTATAATGGAGGATTTCCATAATTTTTTATGGGCTGTGTAGCTAGTAATCACTAAGACATTCTATGAATTGAAGCAGAAATTTTGGTGACCATGCATTCTTGAAGGTTTCACCCTAGTTGGGTCATCGACGGCTTGGGAGGCAAGGGAAGATTTCTCCTTGTTTTGTGGGATATTTTAAGGTTGTTGATTAGGTAGGGATATTTGTTTACCATTTATCACTACCAATAGAAGTGATGTCGATACATAATGTGTTTTATGTATCTCATCTTCGAAATGATTAATCTAACTCATCTCATGTTTTGAGTTTGTGTGATCTTGAAGTGGAACCTGTTTTACCTATGACTGAACAACTAGTCATGGTTGTTGATTCTAAGACCAAGGTAATTCATAGGAGGACGATACCTTTGTTCCTTGTGATATGGAAGCATAGTTCTAATTCTCATGAAATGTTAGAGAGGGTGGCACTGATGAGAGAATAGTCGCCTTGTATTTTTGAGGTGGAGGTTTCTTCAAAGGCTTTCTAGGAACAAAAATCTCCTATGGTGGTGAGGTTGTAACATCTCGTTACTGTTTCAGGTTTTGATAAACCCTATTCTATTAAATTATTAATATCTTATGTTAAATGGTAAAAATGTTTTATCAGTGAAAATTTTCATATTTGCTAAACACATCGAATAATGGTAAAAACACTCAAATAACACTCTATAATATTCAATTAAATATATTTTTTGAGTTAAACACTAAGTATGAGTTTCTGAGGCCAGAAAAAGCTCAAAAAAGATGAAATAAAATTATTAAATAGAATATATTTAGTGGGATTTTTTTATTTAAAATATTTGAATAACTCCAAAATGTTGCGACTTTTGAGAAATCTGATGCCATTGTTATGTTCGAAATATGGTTTTTATCCTAGGAGGGGTATAACATTCGAAGGAATCAGAAATTTGGATGTATCACTTGTGAGATAAAGTTATTAAATAATATTTAATATATAATTTTTTAAAAACAATTAATTATCTCTCAAAAGGTGCGTCGTATAGAAAATATGATACCACTGATGGGTCTGGAATGAGGATTTTACCCTAGACAAGATATAACAATTGTTAGAGTCCGGATTTTGGATACCTCACTCGCAAAAATAACCTTTTTTTAATTATTTATGTATTCCAATTTTTAAATAATAAATCATTAATATCTTTTAAATGATGCATTGTATGGAAAAACTGGGACCACCATTGGGTCCAGAATGAGGCATTTACCCTAGGAAGAGTATAATTTTTGTATGTGATGATCAATTGAGGTTATTTTAGTGTTTATATTAAATAATTAATTAATTCAATAATCAATCCGATTTTTAGTTCAAATAAATCATTTTTTTAAAAGGACATCTTCTTCCTCCAAAAAAATGTGTGGTCCTCTATTATTAATGGAGGAGGTTTTTGAAACCTTCAATTTACCACCTTTTGGAATATGATTAAATTAGTAATGGAATGATAAATGAAAATCAATGACCCTACATTGATTTTTGGGTTAATTAATGGTTGAAAATGGGTGTTTTAAAAATTGGTTTAGGGTGCTGCATTTTTTGGTCCAAAAATCACCAAAAACCATGGTCTTCATTGTTGGCTGATCTCGTTGGATTATGATGATCTCAAAACTCCCTAAAGTGAAATCTTTTAAGTCTATGGTTGTCTAGTGATAGATGTAAGTGGTCTTCCTGACACTTTCATGTGCGCCACATGAATATGGAAAGGCGAGTATTAATTATTTTTATTATTTATTTTATTCTTCCACCAATAATTTCATAAATAAATGGTGTAATTTTAGTAAAGTTTTAAACCTTCAATTATAAATGGTTGGTTTGTCAAAAAATATGAAAGATAAATATGAATAATTATCAAATCAGTTTTTTGTTGAATAATCAATGATAATTTCACTAGGTTATAGAATGATGTTTAAAAAAATTCAAAGAGTAATTGTAAATAATTATCAAACAATAAATACATTGACAATGTATTTTGAGAATATAATCTTGATAAAAGAAAGGATATTCGCAATGAATTATCAAGCAATGAATAATTAGGTGAAGTTGTAAAGAATAACTAGGTTGATTTAACAGGTGATAATTTCATAAAATTATTGAATGGATAATTGTTTAAAATTATCAAATGATAATTATTTGGATTATCAAGAGATAATAAATTATCAAAAGATATATATATATATATATAGTTAGATTAATATTTTTTAATTTCTTTGGAAGTTAAGGATAAATATATTAAATATAAAATTATCAACGTGTAGTTTCATGAAATATCAAAGATAATTTTTTTTACATATATTATCAATGGATAATTAATATAATTATCAGAAAATAATTTCAAGATTTATCAATGGTTAATTATTAATATTATTAAAATGATAATTGTGAGTTTATCAAAGATACTTATTCCGATGGATAAATGCGAGTGCATTCATTGATCTAACGATAAAATGAATAATTTTCCATGAAAGATAAATATTATCTCATGTGAAAATATATATGTTTTTTGAAACTTATCCTAGTGAGATAAATTATCATCGCATGTAATCATTTAAAATGAAAATCCAAAGATTATCCATGAGAGAGAAAATGTTATCACATGTAATTTTTTTAATCGATAGCTTGAAAATTATCTAAGAGTGATACAAAATTACTGCATGTAATATTTTTAATAGATAATTTTAAAATAATTTAGGAGAGATAAACTATCATCGCATCTGATATTTTATTTCCCTTTAAAATAAAATATATGGTTTTGGTTATAGGAACACGTGATGAACATTGAGCTTTGGTGTGCCGACGCTTATGATAATAAGTCTATGAGGAGTTTTATTGAACCAAACGTATTGGTTTATCTTGCCGCTGACAACGATGACCTTTGAGGTAGGTGGTTCTATTCCGATTATCCAAATTTCTTATATTTGTATTTCTTGATTTATTTCAACTGTTGATTTAAATTCAATTGACCAAATTTTCTTTCAATTAAATTGATAAAATCCCGATTCCAGTGAATCAGGATATTTGAAATGGTTTTGGCATGGAAATTTGGAAAACCTCTGATTCCATTGAATTGGGTGTGTTTATGGAAATTGGCTGATTTAAATTTTTTAATTTAAATTGTGGATTTTATTGAAATGATTTCAATTAAATTGTTGAATTTAATTGTGTAAATAAATTTCGTAATGATGGAATTGGTTTTTAATGGATTTCAAAATGGTGAAAAGAGTTAAAATGATTTGATAGAAACGCAGTGGTTTTATATTTTAAAAAAGGCATGTTTTTTAATAAAACTTATTTTGGAATTAAATGGACAAAATTGACACTTTTAAAATGGAATAATGGGATTGATCGTATTTTTAAGTAGTCTTAAAATAGTTAACTCATCATTTAAGAGTGCATGAAAGACTTAGGTAGTTAGTGAGTTATTTGGATGCACACTACGCTACGTCAACATTCTGAAACCTACTTGTGACGGGTCACATCCCTGACAGTTTGGTGATGAGTCTCCTTTGGATAGTGTCATAGAGACGTGTGTATACACATTTTTTTTAGTTCACATAGAGTGTGGAATCCTATATCTGGTTAATACTATCCTACCTTTTGGTCGATGACCATGTTTCTCAATTGTTTATTTATATTTGAGATATAAATGTGTGTCAGTGTTTGTTTGAACTTCTTACATGCCTACTGAATTTATATAAGTTGTTTTAAATAATTTTTTTACACAAGACATTATTTTATAAATATTCCATCATTCGTAAAATCATTGCTTAAAATATTTATTTCCATCATTTGAAAATGCATAGCATGTTTTGTTTAAATATTCCTTTGACCTGCCAAACCTGTTTATTTGAAAATTGAAAAATTTTCTTTCTATAATCTATATTTGGAATCTATTATTGAATATTTGGTGGTATCCTACAGGTATTAGGCTCACACCCTACTTTTGCCTTCGGGTGTTTATATACTTTATTCTTCCAGATTCGAGAAAAGGGAATGGATCTCTTGAATGTGGATCCAACTGTTGAGTTTTGGTCTTAGTGAGTTGTATCCTTAGGGACCTTGGGTATATTTTCCTATTTTAGTACATTGGATTTTATGCCTCTTTGTATTCTGGTACATTACTCCCAGTGGAGTTTCTTTTGTTATGAATACTATCTTTTTTCTTTTCTTCTGCATTATTGGTGGCAAAATCGTTCTCACTTTCATGTTGTGTGATGCCATGTGCTAGTCACTAACCTGTGGGGATCAGGAACACCCTTCGTGTTATGATAGGGTTAACTCAGTTATCGGGATACAAGGGTACCCGGGTTGTTTTGTGAAATTATATATTTTGGAAACATGGACGTGGATGATAAATATATTTCTGTAAATACTTACGTATAAAAAATCTTAGATAATAATGAGATTCCTGAATTATCCCTTACCTTAGATCTGATTTACTTTATATGTATCTGAGCCTCCTGTATAATGATTTAAATAATTTTGTTGACTTATTTCAGAATCATATTTATTTTTTATGATATCAGATATGATCATATTATCATCTTTTTATTAATAACATTTCATAATTACTTGTTATTCAGGTATTAACTACTTCATTTGCTTATGCATGTTTTGTCAAATAAGTTCGAGTTCTCCTTCATTGGCCATAGTTATATCATTAAAAAATTATATTAACATTATATATATCATTTTTATTCATTCTAAACATTTATTTAATCATTCTATAATGAATATCATGTTGAATGAATTTCATCGTATTGTGGATACGGTAGGTCGTACGTACACACGATCGACGATATCATTTCCATAATTGTTGAATATTATTAAATTGAATGGTGTATAATATTTAAGAATAAATTTTATGTTATAATAATCATATATATTTATTATTTCCATCAGTATACCCATCCATGTAAGGTGGTGGTGAAAACAGATTACACCACGACGTGGAAATGGTAAGTCGTACATACGTGCACGTGGTAATTTAGTTTTTCGTAGGATGGATAGAAAGTGGAATATTGTTGTTACATAAAAACAAAATACCATTATATAACTGATGAAAAAGTTAGTTCTTTATAAGGAAACAAATCGTGAAAAGGAAGCAGAATAATAAAGAAGTTTGAAAGAATCGGTACAGGAGATAGTCTCTTCTTCGACCTGTTTCCTCTAAAGCTACACTTAGAGCACTAGAGTTGGTCTTTGAAGAATAAAAGAGCCTCTAAAATGTAACTAGATAATTTTAGAAGGTAAACTTTCAAGGGATAGCCGATCTTGAAGGCTCAAACAGAATTTAAGAGGTGTGGGAGGAGGTCCCCTTTTATAATTGAAGTGAGTGGCACTTTTGGAAACACCATAAATAATAATTTATAATAAAGTAAAAACATACCCCAAAACATCCAAAATGTATCAATTTAGAATATGAGGTGAGATAGGGCAGTAATCTAACCATCCCATAAATTTTTGACAAGTTTTTTTTCAATTTAAACTTTAATATTTTAATTAACATTTAGTTATTCTATTAAATTTTTAACTGTGGTAACAAATATTTAAATACTAAAAGGGTAAAATATATACTTATTTGATGTCAATGAGACCATAAATAAATACCATAAATCATTTTAGACCATATAATAATTATCATATATTTTTAAAAATGTTTTATTATTTTTAAATATTTTAATGAAACATTATTCTACTAAACAAACAATAGTGTCAATTTTGACACTATTAAATTCAATGATTTTTAAAAATATTAGGATTACATGTTAACTTTGTACCAACTATTTAATTATATTTATAAGAGGTCATATTCATCTATAAAATTAATTGGACATATTAACTATCCAAAATTACATTTATTTTAATATTGTTAATAACATTTATTTTTTATCTCGATTAATAAAATAATTACTATATCAATTTTTTGTAATTATTTAAAATAATTATTTCATGAATAAAAATTAAAACAATATTATGATTAATCAAAATCTACTAGATTTCGGACTAATATTTTTATTATAATTTATCTTTTTGAAAATCCAACATTTAAAATGTTATACTTATTAAATTGTGAATGTAACAACTTTACCATCAATTTAAATAAAATAATTTAAATGTTGAAATCTCTTCTATAAAGATTAAAATGGTCACTAAATCGAAACATGGATGGTTATGGTAGGTATATATTTTACCAATAATATTTGTTCATGGGTTTGGGTATTTTGACAGTTATTAGAATTTTAATAAAAAAACATTTATTGATTTTTGTCAATTAATTAATTTTTACATCATCAAAGTATAAGTCTTTAAGATATTTATTTATTTCCTAAAAATTACAAATAAATTACCATGATAAAGAAAAACAATTTAGATTTAAAAATAGTATTTATAATTGAATTTATCTTCTATATAAACGTATATAAAAATTATTTTTTTATTAAAATTTGAGTGATACATATTTAACTTTTCTTCAAATAAAAATAAATTAAATGTCGTAATCTCATCCAAGTTACTTCCAATGGATACTATTTCGACCCAAGGATGATTTAGAGAGAAAAAAACTCATCTAAGGATATTAATACACGTGTTAGGGTAATTTTATAACAGTATTATTACCCTTAATTACCTGATTTATCCTTTTACCGTATTAATAAAAATCCCCAAAGTTGCTATCCATAATACCAAAAAATAAAATAAATCTATTAACATAATTTCAAACTACTGAGTAAAAAAATTAAATCCATTTTTCATACTTCGTAACATATAAGTTTCAGTAATTAATTTAAAATTGATGTCGTTGTCGGAAAGAGAGAATGGGTTTTAAAAAGTTTAAACGCTACAAAAGATTGAAATGTTTTTACATCTAAATTCAATTTAAAATTAATGCTAAGGACATAAATTATATTGAATAATTAAAATATATTCAATTTATACTTTAAATCTATTCAATTTTATAATTTAATCATATAAATTATTTTGATGAAAAATGTTGTTTTCGATTAAAATTTAATGTGTTTTTACTATTCATCAAAATTTGAGAGTTATCAGAAAAATAGTAAAATTTCGTCCCAAAATAAATTTTTATATTTTTCTTCCTAATAACATTCTAATGTTGTCATATAAAAATTATTAATATTCCAAAAGTTTAATTTAAAATGGGTTCTCCATTAAAATAAGAAAATTTGTCTTTTTGAAAAATATAATTTTTTATACTTCAAACAGGGTTTATTCATACCCTATGAATAAAATATCTATTGGATGAATATAAAAAATATTTTATTAAATATATATCATATATATTTCATTAATTTCATTTACTAATAGTAATACACCCAATTTATTAATACAAAACTTCAAATATATAATTGATTTATATTTTTCATAAAGAATTTGTATTGAATGACATCACCATACATTTTCATAAGTTTGTTATATTTATTCCTTCTAACCTAAAAGTTAGGTTAAAATTGTCATTTTATACTAAGTGTGTCTCATGGTTCATTTAAAATCATGATTTCTTACCATGCAAGGTATTGAAGAAATAAAATTATTTAAAGTAAAATATTCCGTAAAAACTTCCAAGTGTTATAGTAAATGTCCATGAATGAAAAAACAGATCACACCCTTGTGATCCTCATGAAAAAACACTCATGATAGACACTTTAATTTCCCAAATTGGATACCTGGTGAGAGATACACATTTCACCATATGATGCATAAACGATGCTTCATTTGCCTAAGCCATGAACCTGAATTAAGTTCCTGATATTGGTCTTCAAATTTCTTCCTAAATATTAGGGTCAGGATGATGTAGATGATTCTACATTCTGACACCATATTAAGAATTTACATTGAATACTAGTTTCTCTTTAATAATAATTATTATTGTTATTGTCATTATTTTTATTATTATCAGGCACTCCTTGGACCTAATCCATTAGTCGAAAAATGGTATCCAACATTAGTCTTGAATAGTATGTCTCAATACCATGATCATGATGTCATAGACAGATCATTAATCTGATGTTGTATGAAAAATTTATGACCGAAACAAGGTTTCCTAAAAACATATACTAATATTATAGATTTTTAAAACTTTATTGAAGGAAAGACCCTTACACCTAAGGGAGGTGCACACAGTTGGATCCCATTTTTTATTAAATAAATATTATTATTATAATTATTATAATATAATATGAGACCAAAATACAAGGGGGTCACGCTAGACCTCCTCGTTTCACACCCACCTCACACCCCAGCCCACATGGGGTTTCTGATATTTCCATTTTTTTATCAAACCAATAAGATAATGTGATATTATACACCCTCATTCATGAGAATAACTCCAATCATGCCTCAATCGCACACTCCATCCTGGAGAAGCAGCCCTCAGGCCTTCGTGAAACCATCACATTCGTTCTATGTAGCCTCCACCATGAGACCACATACATGGCCTCTGCTCAGAACTGATCTTGTCACAACACACGTCGTCATCATCGCACATAAACTGGGAAAATGACATCATCGATATGATCCCAAATCACCTATAATCACTCATCATTCTCATTGCACCCTAACCACATCCATGATTGTGAACTTACACCTGTATAACTGATCTGATCTATTTGAAAATCACCATCATTCTTGTTGTTTTCACAACTATTGCGGTATGGGGGTTTGATCGCACTCGAACCTACCCCGGAAATAACGAACTGTGACCCCAAGGGCCAAAAATGAAGAACATTAAGAATGATGGGTGAAAAGAAGAAAAATTTGATATTAATCATTGACTGATGTGATCCCATTCAACGATTAATAGGTGTTGAACCATGGGTGATATAATGGTGTAACAAAATAATTAATTTATTAAAACAAATAAAATTATTCAATAGGCTCATGAAAAGGTCAGATAATCACATATCAAAGACAAATAACTAATCTATGCTCAATCTATATAAAAAGAGAGAAAACCACAATTGGAGGTCCCTACCTCAGTTATGGATCAATCATTAGTGAATAACACATCTTATATCAATGAAGGTGATGATCTCATTGTGTCCTTCATTCATCTCACGATTACCTTGATTTTATCATCTATCGTTATCTGATCTTGGTCCACCAATGAAGAGTGATCTCCTCCTACTATTAGATTTATCAAGGATTATGTGGATAACCCTTTGAAAACCATCATCAGATTGTATTTAAAGTGGATTTTAATTATTTTATTTTAAAAAACAAATAAAAATATTATCTATTTATTTTAATTTAATGTACCCACCAATAGGTACCTTAACCAGATGTATGATGCCAACAATACTTAGGTCGTTCCTAGAGTAAAACCCACATTCTAGACTTAATTTTGGTCTCAAATTTATGATCTAAGACCCCTTCACGAGGTATTCCATTATTATTAAAAAATTGTGTGCATGATATTGATATATTTAATATTTTATAATTTCAATTTTGGGCTCACAGAGCCACATAATCTCACACCATCTTAGTTTCTAGCTCCAAAAACATTCCAATGAATATTCCAAAGTCATAGACAACAAAACAAAAGTCTCTAAATTTTTTCCATATATAGTGATTTTCATCCTCAAAACCCATAAACCAAACAAAATGGTTGTAATACTAATACCACATCTAGCTCTCCTACTCCCAAGAGATCTCTATCATGATATGATGTTATCTAAAAACACACACTCAAGGTAACCACATGCCAATTATGGGTATTATAAATCCATTTCACTACCACCATTGGGTATGTTAAAAGGAACCTCTACACCCCACACCCATCTCTTCTGATTCAACATTGTGCAATGAGTTATAAACATATCTCCTCAACTTAGACAAGTTTAATAATTATGGTTTCAAGAAGTACACCACCCCACTAACAAGATGCGGTAACTGGAAGAAGGTCTAATGATCCTTATATATATCCTGCATTCCTAGACAATGGATCTCGGAACAACCACCCATCAACCAGGTGTACTACTAAGGGAAAACAACAACCTCATCACCATTGCCCATAGCATGAACGGTTCCATAGATTTTCTATGAACAATGATGTCATGATCATTACCTTCACGTAATCTATTCGAAATGTATCTGGTGGATATTTGATCATGGAATTTATCCTAGTCAATATCCACAAATCATTTCTCCCTCTCACTGAATAATTTTAGGGGTAACAACCTTCGACTATAGGTATATTACACCATCACCACCCAAAAGGGTTAACTAGAAATAGGTCAACTACTCTTTCACCTAGATCGACAAAAGAGGATGGAAAAAATCATTGTGAGTATCTATATCCATTTCCATGAACAAGGTGGCCCTCAACATCACACCACGTCAACCTCTATAGGGTCCACTATCACTCCCATGTATAGGAAGACAAATCCTGAAAAGTGGAACTTCAAATCTAAAACTAACTCCATGATATCTTCCATATGACTAGAACTAAAAGAGAATGTATAGAACCATCCTCTTGTGCATTTTATGTTGTAACCATGACACCAAGGACACGGGGATAACATTGAAAAAGACTACCATGAACTGATCCAAGAAATATTACGGGTCTGGCTCATAGGTATTGTGAACTCTAATATGATGTTCAACGTGCCAAAGGGTATCACTAAGAACTCAACAAAACTATAATATATCTTGGAAGTCATTATAGGTGTATCTACCTCTCGAACCTAGAGCCAGTGATAACCCATCCTAAGGTCAAACTATGAGATCCACTTTACCTCGGTCCACTAGGAGAAGGTGTCATAGATTCTCTGGCCAGGATACCTCTCCCTTAAATTCATCTGTCTTGGGAGACACGAATCCATGACCGACCTCAACATCTTATCCATATCTAGAGAAAAACAAAGGGATACTCAGGAAAACACACTAGGTCTTATAAAGCCCCACTCTATAGACTCTTCTAACTTCACCTTCATCTATCATAGATACACAAGGTCTTCTGATATACTAGTGCATATATTGGGTCATCCCTACTGCAAGTTCATGTATAAAGAAAACTCTTGATGGAGAGGTAAACTCAACATGTACTCAAGAAGGATATCTTAATACTCTTCCAATATTATAAGAAGTTGAAAGCCTATAATATCTAATAATTTATGGGTAATACTAGCCATCTAATAAGTAAGAGGTTGTATCCTTCTGTGAATGAGCTCATCCAAACCTGCTCAGGGATAACACCTTATCAAAGGAGTAATACTCCATCCAAAAAAACTGGATGTACTTCTACGATCAATGGTAGCAATCATCTGAGAAAGGATGGTAAAAATCCAACCCATATTGAGAAAAACATTATAGGGGATCAAAACCACTGTGGAAGGATTTTGTGTGAGGATGTATTCCCTTGCTGAGTTAGGCCACACTGCTGATGAAAACATGTAATCATTGATCCCCTATGAAGAAGCTACTAGTAGAAAGGTCAAGTAAAAAAGGCCCCCACTAGTATCTCTAGGTATTAAATAGGGGAAATTTCTATGTAAATTGGTTTTATACCATGAAAAAAAGATCAAACTATAATAGAGATGATGTGGGTCATGCCTCAAATACACCTAGATCCTTAGGGTCACCTTGCTCCCCTGCTTGAAGATATCTTTCCTCTTGCCTGTCTATTCTCCTAAACTATGGCTCACTCTGACACCTTCCCATCAAAATAATCTCAAATATACATGTCAAGGAACTCATCTTCCATACCTTGACACCATATACTTTTGGATGTAATGACTCACCCTCTTAGTTTTGAATAATATCGAAAGAATGTTTCTTGGTGGGAGAAGTATACCTCTTTCTTTCATGTTCAAATCCACATCGAATATCACCAACATGGGGTTATAATGATTCCAAGCATAATCCTAGAAAAGTATCACCACCAAAACAACTATTTAAAGGGGTAATTTCCAAGTAGTACATTCATAGCTCAGGCCCACACCAGTCCTCAACTACATAAGAAGGGGGAACCTAACTCACTATAAAACCTAGGTAGTCTCTATATATGAAATTCATAAATTGTACTCTACATAGGTGTGTCATCTTTTGGTACTTTTGGAGCCTAATTCTACTCCATGGAGAAAACTGGTCACTAGCAAAACCGTATAATCATTCAAGGTCCACACAATCCATAAAACCTAGACCACAACATTGATTCAAAACTCTAATGCCTAAGGGTATTTCTCATCACAGAACCTCAGCAGTATCTGTCACTGGAACTCATGTAACATGATAATACTGTGTGTACCATCATCCTTCCTTACTATAACTATCTACTTCTCAACTTATAGAATACCATCTTCCATATCCACATACAGATCCATGCACTACTGAACTGGTGGTAGCCCATCTCGGTGCCCGTCGGGATAAAACACCCCATGGGTGGGCCTCAGAACTAAGGTCTCATCGCTCATCCAATCATTATGATGAAATTATGTCAAAACCCTATATGGTTTTCATCATGAATTCATCTTGAAATTTATTATGAAATACCATGGTCAAATAGAATATATATGTGGGGAGCTGACTTAATAAGGAAAGTCAAATGACTGAATCTAATATGATGTACGTACCAATGTTCTCAACAATCAATGTCTCGTTATGTCGAGTCAACAAGAAGGTAGTTAGAGTCTTGGTGTGTGGATATATTGTTCATCACACCAACATTGGGTTCCCTTGCCTAAAATACACACTTGATATACTTTGATATTGTTTCCCTAATTCCCTACCAAACATCATAAGTAGACAAAACTCCAAACACCATCCTGAGGTCAAACCACCTCTGATACCAAAATTTCATGAACTGATCCATCAGGGGCCACCTTCAAGCAGAAGGAAAATCCAAAAATACCCCATGCCCACTTTCATAGGCCAGAGGATAGTGAAAAGTGTTGAAAGGTATAACAGAAATATGAGGTCTTTTCCTAAAGTACATATACACATGCACCCAACCATATCTATGTTTAAGTTCATAGAAATAATGATAAAATACAGAAACATCTAGTGTAAATTTCTTTCATGTATTAAACATTAATGAATAAAAAATAGAATGAGAATATAATTGGAAAAATAATGGGAAAAATACATGCCCAACTTGAAAAAATGTCGCAACCATACAATAAGTGGAAAATAAATTCTTTGAGAGGCCGTATTCAGATCTCCCAAACCCAACCTCCATAATTGTTCTAATTCACCCAAGTATCCCTACGCTCCTCTGAAATCACCCATGACCTATCCTTCGTCTACATAATACACAACACCTATGGGAAAAGACGATGCAGGGGTGAGTACATACATACCCAACAGGACACCCTGAAAATTGAAGAGGTAGAAATAAACACCACGATAGAAGTAGCCATCTCATCCCAATGATGGTATGTCAATAAATATATGAGACAAAAACCATAACAGAAACATGGATATACTAAACAATTCGCCTAAATGATAGATAATTGGAATCTTCATCCGCACAACCCAACTAAGAACAATGACCCTACCAACAATTCCAAAAGGTTCATCAATGATTCCCATCATCTGACCAGTCTATCTGAAGATGTATCGACATAGAGGGGACACACTTCACCCCTATTCCACAAAATCAAGGTAGAACAACCTCCATGTAGAGGAATTGCACCATAGTTTGTCATGAGGGTACCACTCGTTAGATAGATAGAGGACCCATGACTAAGTCCGTAAGGGGGTTTACAACTAAGTAGATAGATATAGGACCCACACCCTAGTATAATAGGGAGCTATCATAGAAATATATTTTTAATGAGTATAGAGGGCCCACAATTTAGTATGACAGGGGAGTATCATCTCTATGGATAGAGGAGCCACACCCTAGTCTGAAAGGGGAGTGTCGCCTTTGTATCTGAACACTGAGTGTTCAGAACCTATGCCCTAATGTGACAAGGGAGTAACATCTCCATGAATTGAGGATCAACACATTGGTGCAAGAGGGGATTGTTATCTCTATACTTGTACAACATGTATGGAGATCCCATGCCCTGGGGCGATAAGTTCGTGTCACCTCTATATTTGTACAATGAGTTTGTAGGACTCGTTCCTTGATGCGACAGTGGGTTACCATCTCCATGGATATATGACCCACGCCCTGGTGAAATAGGGGAGTATCACCTCTATATATATACAATGAGTATAGAGGGATTACACCCTGATGGGATAGGGGAGTACCATCTCCATAGATAGAGGACATGCACCCTGGTGGGATAGGGGAGTGTCGCATCTATATCTATACAATGATTACGGAGGACCCGCATGCTAATGAGATAAGGGAGTACTGACTCCATTGATATAGGACCCACAACCTAGTGTGATAGGGGATTGTCTCCTTTGTATCCTTAAAACAAGCATGGAGGACATGTGCACTACTACGATAGGGGAGTATTGTCTCAAATGATCCGGTCTGATCACTGTCGTTGTTGATCATCACCTGAAGAAGCATCATACTTGGAATATCTCAAATTTTTTCTCAAAATCCATTACTAAGGATACCACTTCTTTCTAAGTTAAAAAACACTCAGGATAGGATACTAATGGGATGAATTTTTAGTCAAAATGAATTATATATGAGAGGTAGAAGATTTATATAGAAGTACACCACGTATAAAGGGGGTCAACATGTTGTGTGGTCCCACTCCACTATCTTTCCATGTACCTGGCCATGCTTGGGAACCATACCATGCCTGTGTACCCCTGGGCATTTCCATGTACTCCTAGAGTGCACAGTGTGTCTTGAAAAAAGTCTTACAAATGCATGAGGGTTATTTTCGGTCTGATGGGAAAAAATGTCATAGCACCGATATGTAAATGAAAACAGACATGAATGGACAAATGGATCACACATTTTGATCCTCATAAAAAAAATGCTCGGGATAGGATCATTACTTTCTCAAATCAGATACCTTATTAGAAAGAAAATTTTCACCATAAAATGTACAAGGGGTGCTTCCTGGGATTGAGCCCCAAACCCGAATTAAGTAATCAATATTGGTCTTCAAATGTCGGCCACAATATCAGGGTCATGATACCAAATACTATTCTTCATTCTGACACTGTATGAAGATGGTATATCAGATACTAGATTCCATAATAATAATAAAAATAATAATAATAATAATAATAATAATAATAATATTATTATTATTATTATTTCTCTCCATGGACTCGAGGCATGAGTCAAAAAAAAGTATCCAACATTGGTCTTGAATCTCCTATCTCAATACCATGATCATGATGCCACATACATATCACCAATCCAATATCACGTCAAACATTAATGACCAAAACAAGGTTTCTCCAATCAAAATAAATAATAATAATAATATGCTATATTATTATTATTATTTAAAACATTATTAAAGGAAAGAGCCTTCACAGTAGGGAAAATCCCTTCACACCTAAGGGTGGTGTGCCCAGTTGGATCAAATTTTTTATTAAATCATTATTATTATTATATAATATAAGAAAAAAATATATGGGTTTCATGGGTTACCTATCCCTTTCATTCCCAGCTCATTCCATAGACCAACACATGGTTTCTAGTTTCCATCTTTGTATCAAACCAATATTATCATGTGATAATTTACACCCTCATTCATGAGGAGAACTCCAATCATGCCTCGACTGCCTACTCTATCACCAAATATTGGCCCTTGTTCCTTCAATCCACCATCATATCTAGGTCGAGTAGCCTCTTCCATGATACACCTAACAGAACCTCTTCTCAAAACTGTTCTCATCGCACCGCATGTCATCACCGCATGTCAACCAGGGAAAACAAGGATCATCAATCTGATCCTAAATCACCTTTGATCACCCATAATCTTCACCTTACCCCGATCACATCCTTGATTGTAAACCCACATCCATGTTACCGATTTGATCCACTCAAAAATCGCCATCATTCTCATTGTTTGTACAACCGTCATGATTTTGGGGGTTTGATCATGCTCAAACCTACCCTGGAAAAGTCAAACTACAACTTTATGGACCAATACTGAAGAATGAAAATGGTGGGGGGATGAATAAGAAAGTGATATTCATAATTGACGGATGAAATCTCAGCCAATGATTGATAGGTGTAGAACCATGGGTGATATAATGGCATAACAAACTAAATAATTAATTTAAACAAATCAAATTATTTAACGGACTCATGCGAAGGGAAGGTAATCTCAGATCCAAACAGATAATTAATCTCTACTCAATATTTTAATCAAAAGGGTGAAAAATACAATTAACTATCCATAAATTGATTATTTATCGATCATTTCTGAATAATGCATCTTTTAGAAATGAAGTTGACTATTGTTTTGTGTTCGTCATTCATCTCATGATTATCCTTGATCTGATCATTCGTCGTTCTCCGATCTCGATCTGCCAAAGAATAAACATCTCCTCCTCTTAGATCTATCAAGGATTTTGTGTCTAACCCTTGTAAACCCATCATAGAAGGGTATTTATAGTGGATTTTAATTTTTTCATCTAAAAAAATGAAAAAAATTGTTTACTTATTGTAATTAAACATACCCACCAACGACTGTCTTAATCGGACGTCAGGCATCGACTGGTCTGAGGTCATACATATGGTAGACACCAGATACTAGACTCAATCATGGATTCCATATTTATGATTCAATAATAATTTCATAAGATCTTCTATTATTTCTAAAAAACTATGTGCGTGCACGATATTAATATATTTAATTTTTTTAAAATATCAATTCTGGTATCACCGAGCCTCGGAATCTCGCGTCGTCTGAATGACTGGATCTAAAAATATTTCAAAGAATATTCCAAATTCTTACATGAAAAAACTTGAGTCTCTAAAATAAAAAACTTTTTAAATCAATATATAAATTAACAAATTCTTACGAAATTTTATAACGGTCAGAAAAATTATTATGTCATAAAAACTGTTATCTTTAAATAGATAAGGATTTTTATTTTAAATCTAACAATATCATATTTATAGAATTATCTTGAGAAAATAACTATCAATTTTATATTCAAAAAAATTAAATTATATTATGGTAAAATTATATAGAAATTCAAAAAATATATATTTTTGGGTAAAAAGTGAAAATGTCATTCTTACAAAATACCATAAATATTATGATATAAACATCATATGATCATATATTAAAATTTATTAATCCTTTTTATTGATCAAAATTTATTTAAATAATATACAAAATACATAATGTGTTACATTTTAAGTCACATGCTTAGCATTATGGAACCATGATTCTAACCTTTCTAAAAACTATTTCTATGTGTTACATGTGTATCATGTTAGAATTAATTTTTATAAATTGAATCAAGTAAAATGGATTTATTTTATGGAATTATAAGGTTAAAATTATCTAATAAGTTCAAATTAATTTTTAATCACAAAAAATTTACCATGGTAAAAACTATAGTTACCAAAATATATTTAAAATAATATAAAAGGTTAAATTTAAAAGGTAAAGACACAAGGAAACAAAAAATTATATATTTAAGGGAGTGGTTTTGGTATTTTAAGTAATTAACTAGATATTTAAATAATAATTACAAACTAAATTCATTGAAACTAATTCCACCCAAAAGTATTTGGCCTTAATAACAAAATAATAATTATATATGATTTAAAACTACCCCTCCTCAAGTATAAATACTCACATTCCCTCCTCACCTTACATAAAAAATCCATTGAGCATGAATAATATATCAATTACCATTTCAAAAATCTCTCCATGTCGGTTATAGGGTTTTAAAGAGTATCCATCTAGCTTTAAGAAGCACCCAAATGGGGTAAGGGATCTTATCTTTAACATTTTCAATTCATGTAAACATCTTATATAAGGCTTTTGATTCCAAATTTATTATGTTGTTAAGAGTTTATAAACACCACCATTATTGTATATATTATTTTTTGTTAATGAGATATTTCATTTCCCTCTCATTAAACCATTCCGAGATTACTTTTATTCATGTTATTCTTCCAAAATAAACACTTAGTTTTCCAAGCTATGTTTACATTTCATGAATACACAAAATTATTTTAGTTCATTTAAATGTATCATTAAAATATTTCATCGGTTCATCCATCTATGAAACCCACATTCCCTAATCTTGATTTAGAAATGATTTGAACTTATTATATCCAATTGATGTGGCACATATAATATTAGACATATGAAGGGTGTTCCCTAATAGTGCTCCAATGAATTGGTTAAAGAAGTATTAACTAGACATTACATGATCATGATACCATGGAAAAATAACATCGTAATGTTTTATGATTACTTGGTTAAAGAACCTAGAAATATATTTTATGACAACTTAGTGATGAGATATGGTGAAATGTATATGGATATCTCATTTTCATGTTGTAGCCACATTTCCATGTTATGCCTCGTGTAATATATTCATGTACGTATGTTATGCCTCAATTTATTATGTACATGTTCTTATGTTATGATTTATTTTTCACCTATGATATATCCTACATTATCTATCACTTATTGGGATTTATTATAACTCCATTCATTTGATAAATTTCCCTAGTAAATCCTTTGTAGTGAGATGATATGGGATGGAATAACAAGAAATCCTTTCAAGATGATATGGAATTTGTCTATGTTTTAATTTATGTACCATGTATTCCATGTAGTATTTACCTAGTTCCCAAGACACTAAAACTAAAAAGGTACTTTAGAGTTATTTATGTAATATTTTTTCAAGGAATTATGGTTAAAATCATGTAATAAAAATGAGGGCCATCATAATAATATGGATAGACCCCCAACCAAAATCAATACGCAAACCAACCCCCATTTAAGTATGTTTTCCAAAACCAATCAAAATTTCAATAAAAGAAATATTATAATCAATATATTTACCAACTAATACCACCCCCATTCTAGAAGAAAAGACCCTATGAATATCAATCCACTAGTGCAGAACCTCATGTGCATTAACAATACGTATTTGAGGTGTTGGAGTTAAATAATAAATTAGAGAAGTTGATAAATACTGGGAAGATATTATAGAAATTTGGCCCAAACCCCTAGAAAATAAAATACAAAATATCTACAATCACAAATGGGAAAATAAATATGATAAAAATTATAAGTGTAAAATAACTCCCCCCACTAGTCACCCCTGAACCTAAGCCAAGTCCACTGAAACTAGAGGAGAATGAAGTTGAAAATTTGGAAAATTATAATAAAACGGTCCAAAAATAAAAAAAATAAGGATGAAACGGATAAGGATAGGAAAATGAGTATGTGACATGAAACATCATTTCAAAGATAAAAAAGGGATAGGAAAGATGTATCCTCACTATTTCAATATAGGATGATATAATCAAAGAAAATATAAGAGGAAGTACTTTAAAAAAACTTCAAGAAACATTATTAAAAATGAAAATTAATATCCCCCTATAGGTATCAATCAAAAAAAACCTTGGCGTGATAAATATTTTAAGGAAAATTACACCAAGAAGAGGTGAATTCATGGGAATGAGAGGATTATCTTGGAAAGAGGTGTCTAACCCATCATATACCACTCTTTCCAACCAAATAGAAAACCTAGAGACATTTTATATTCCATTTATAATTGGATCATTAACATTCTATAATTATTTGTGTTATATATATGATTCTATGAATGTATTTACTCACTTTTTATTTACTTCTTCTCATATAGGATATTTGAAGCCCATAAGAGTGGTGATACAACTCACAAATACAACCACTAATTATCTAGTAGGAGTGTTGGGAGATATCCTCATGAAATCCAGTTATCTAAAATTTATAGTTGACTTATATATTCTAAACAAAATGGATGATATAGAACTAAGAAAATTACCCTTAATTTTGGGGATATCTTTCTTCAATATGTCTATGACCATCATCAATGTCTATAAAAGAACACTCATCATGGACTTTGGAGATAACACTACACAAATTAATATTTTTTACTCCATGAGGATCCCATCATATGAGAATTATTTTTTATACCATACTATATTGAATAGGATGAAAGTATTGTAGAACCGGGTATGTTTCATTAATATTTAGCCTTAGGTAAAAATCGTTTGATTGAAAATTCCATAGAAATTGAGTTTTTCTAGAATTCTATAAATTCAATTTGAAAATTGAATGAAGATGTGGTTTATGATTTTTCTGATCAATATGATGACTTATTTCATGAAAGAGAATCTGATATGTTTTCTTGTGTGTATGAAATTCAATACTTAAGATTAGTTAGCCTCAATTTAATTTCATGTCTGAACCAGCCATCATATTTATAATAAAAACCACTTCCCAGTGATTTAAAATATACATACCTCATGTAAGGATAAAAATTACCAATTATAAATGACAATAATCTATATAAAATAAAATAAAATACTTCTATCTAAAATTTGAGAATGAATATCAAACAAATAGGGTGGATCTTACGTGATATCATAGGAATAAATACAAAAATATGATCACATAAAATTCTACATAAGGGAGATTCCAAACCTGTCAGGTAAGCCCAACGGATGTTGAATCCCATCTTGATGGTATTAAAGAAGTACATAGAGAAGCTCTTGGAATTAGGGATATTTTATCCCATTTTAGAATCAAAATGGTTTATCCTCATGCAAGGAGCTCCCAAAAAAACTTTTCTAACCATTGTGATAAATTTGGTAGAAAGATCATTTATTCATCCCCTTAAATGAATAAATTTCAGATATATTGGTAGGGATGAATAAATATATCTCTCTGGATGTATTTTTTGGCACTCATTTCTCTTAATGATTAAAGGAAGACTATTTTTACTATTCCCTTTGTAATTTTTTTCATACAAAAGAATTTCATTTAGAATGTGTAATCCCCTAGTTAAATTTTAGAGGTCTATGGTAAGTATTTTTTATGCATCCTGGAAGACTTCCTAAGGGTATTTTCTCATGATTTACTTGTTTTTAGAGATTATTTTTATCATTACATGAAAATTTTGGAAATGTTTTTGAAAACTTCTATTTAAAAGAAACCTATTTTGAATTTTGAAGTGTTGTTTCCTGTTGGAAAAATCACTTTTCCAAGGGAATGTTATGTTACAAGAGAGAATTGAGGTGGATAATTCTAAAGTTGAAGTGATGAATTATTTTCCTTACCCAACATGTGTGAAACATATTGGATATTTGTTAGGACATCTAGGTTTCTATAGAAATATTTTCAAGGATTTTAATGAAATTTAACTTCCCATTTATAAAATAATTTTTAATGAAGATTATTTTTAATTAAATTTGGGGTGCAGGGGATATTTTTATCACTTTAATAGTAGATTAATCACACCACTAGTGATGAAACCATCCAACTTAGAGAACCCTTTTGAGATACTTTGGTGTTCTTTTAACCAACAAGTGGGAGTACTTACATCCAAAAAGAATGAAGGAAAACATCAATCTATTTATTATTCTTCCATAAACTTATATTCCATCCATATCATCTACACAACCACTGAAAAATAGTATCTAGTAATTTTCTTTTATTAAGAAAATTTTAGATCCGAACAACTTAAAAATAAATTCAAAATTTTTTATAATCATGAATCACTTAGGTTCTTGATGAAGAATGATGAATTTAAACAAAGGATAGTAAAATCGATTTTGTAACTTTAGGAATTTAATATAGAAATGAAATACAAAAAAAAGAAACCAAGGACCAAGTGGTTGATCACCTGATTAATTTTCCCAACATTGCTAATGTTGAAATTCTAGACCAAGAACCATTAAACGGTCACATTCTAGGATTTAAGTTATACTTGATTGGAGGATAAGAGACACAATTTATAGAAAAGGTCAATTATCATGTAAATTATCACGTTTCATTATACTTAAAGTCCCACAAAATTCAAAAACTAGAATGTGAATTCATAATTTAAAATCAAGAGAATCAATTTCTTTAGAAAACTTACAATTATTAAGTGATAAAAAGATGCTTTCTTGAAGGTGAAATTGAATTTGTTTTTATTTTATTAACACATTATCTGTTAGAGTATACTTTATACCTCAAATAAAGAAATGAAAAATTTTAGAATTGAGAAATTTTTGGCCCACCTTGTTTAATGATGCACACGATTATTGAAAAAAATGTGAAAAAATGTCATTTTTTGAAATATTTCAAAAAGATAAAAATTGAATAAAAGAATCATTATATTTTGTAAAATTTTTAATGTTTAGGGAATATAATTAATCAAAATATTTCCAAATTCATTTGTAAATTCATATATCTTTCTTACAATAAATGTTTATCAAAGTAGATGAATGCCAAAGCCCCCAAAATTGATGATGCTCATATTAATTTTGATTTCTTTCATGTATAACATACTTTGTAGATTTGGAGTACCTAAATCCATCATTATTGATTCAGAGACTCACCTTTTCAATAGTTAAATAAATACTTTTCTTATAATTTGTAAGGTGAATCCTAAAAAATAAATACTCTTTCATCTACAAACCAATGGTCAAGATGAACTATCCAACAGGAAAATAAAATGAATTTTGGAAAAGATTGTTAAACCCAACAAGAAGGATTGTAGAGAGAGGTTAGAATATTTATTATGGGATTATAAACATTCTTATAAAAGCCTTATAAGCATGATTCCATGTTTTCTGATTTATCATAAAATTTGTAACCTAATTCTTTATTTAGGGCATAATTCATAATAGTCTATGAGAGGGATTTATTTAGATATAAATAGAGTTGGTAAAGGGAGGAGATTATAGCTACAATATCTAGATGAAATTAGAATATAAACACTTGAAAATTCAATGATTTATAAAGAGATGAAAAGTGTCGCCATATGATAAGATCTTCCAACACAAATACTTGCATCCAGAAGATCAAGTAATGTTATTCGATCCAAGATTAAAGATAGTGCTTGGTAAACATCATTTCATGTGAGAAGTTATATTAATATCCACTTGTGTATATACTTTTTATGTTTTAAGGATTCTGAAATAATAAGAATAAAAATCATTCATAGTTAAAGGGAATAGGATAAATAAATTCTGCAAAAAAAACTTTCTAGATCAATAGAGGAGATCACACTCCCCCGACCTATTTATCATTAAAATCCATTAGGTTTTTTCCTCTCCTTGAAAATATTTTTATTTTTTTATTCAATTAAAAATATTATTACATGTTAAATATACATGAATGAATTGATAAAACCATTCAATTTAAGTGTGGGGGGATTTGTAATTTAGGATTTTCAAATGTCCATTTTTCCAATATTCATTATCATTTTCAAAATTTTGTTTATTTATTATTCAATTTTTTTTAATTTTTTGAAAATTTTGTTCTTAAATGATTATCTTTTCCATTTTTGAAACAAATTTTAATGACTAAACCAATTAATCCCTTGAAACTAAACATAAATGAATAATAAAAATTTCTTTGTTTTGAGTTCAAGACTTTGATAATTTCATGAAAGGACCACTAAATTTTAAATTGCATGCCTAATTTCATTGTCTATTATTTGAAATCACCTTCTTTTGTATTCTTTGATCCTTTTTATATATTATTTTATTTCAATTCATCTTATGAGAGAACAAAACACTACTTAGTGAATCAGAATTTTATTTGTCTCTATCAAAATATAGGGGTTTGAGGTACTTATGTTATAAATGATTGAAGAATTTAATCTGTTTTAAAAGATCCATTTTTAGAATAATTATTTTTATGCATGCCTACCTTTATATTTAATCAGTTTAAATCGTAATATACATTTACATCCTCCTAGTTAAGCCACATTACAAGCCATTTTTTCCTATATAACTTAATTCGAAAGTGAAAATTCTTGATCAATTTAAGATTAAGTGAATGGGGATGTTGCATTGTGATGTGATACATTATTTGGTTGCACATGAGCCTCATCCTAGTTGGTGAGGTATCCTTAACTGCATCCATGAGAGCCAAGTTAAAAACCAGGTAGAGACTTATTTCTGGGGTTACTGTAGCAAGTACTATAGTAGTACTGTACACTATGCGGGGACTGTAGTAGTTGTTATTAGGTATTGTAGCAGCCGAAACTATTTACTTTGGGCCACCGTTTGGGCTTGGAGTCCATAAGGACTTCGAGAAACCCAAGACTTCAGGTCAGTAGGGATTTCATGACACCTTTATGACCTTCAGGCCACCTCAAGGCCTTCAAGCCACATGCAGTTGCCTCAGATAGACTCTACAAAAAAAGGAGCAGCCCTAGAGGTGGATTCAGAGCATACGCACTCACCAGAGTAGAACCAATGGATTTGGAAGAATGAGAGGGTATGGCTATGCCATAGGGACCAGCTTGTGCTTGCACGGGAAGCTTAGTCAAACGGTCATGAGAAGGTGGATAGCTATAATCATGATGTAGATGCTGAGGAGGGGCAGTTCCTTGTAGTTATAGTTTGGTTTAATTCCCTAAGACCTTCGGGTCATGTAATTTTTCTTAAGCCTATGGGCTATGTAATCATTAAGCCTATAGGCCTTGTAAAGGTTCCCCCTCATCCCTTGAAATTACGTTTATAAAAAATTAATAAAAATGAAGGCCTTCAGGACATTCGGGTGCTACATTGGTGATGCTTTGGGTGGATAATTAAAGGCCAAACGGTCTATTTGAAGCTAAAAGGGTGAATCTGTTGCATCTATTTATGAGAATATTTTTTAAGGAAAATTATTTATAAATTTTTTTGTGAGATGGAGATACTTGTAGAATCAAATAAAAATAAAGTTTGTGTAGATAAAAAGGTATAATATAATTTTAATAATGGGATATAAGTTACAATCACTATTTTAAACTCATAATAATCCCTCACTTCCTTTGTAAATCAATTTTGGAAAAATTTGAAAGATCAAAATAAAATGTAAATTTGTGAAATCAGTTGAGTGGATATTATGTTATTACTGAAATTATAAATGGTATTAACTTTCCTTGATTTTTTCATGATGATTAGAGAAAAATTTCAATTGTGAGTGAGGATGAGACTCAATCTTAAGTTTAAATTTGATTCATACATTTTTACTTCTAAAAAATGACAACCCCCCATATTCTAACTCATATATTTCTAAAATTAAAACCCTACCATCTCTAAGCCATTGAACAACCCTAAAAAGTCGTCATGATAAAAAAAATCCTTGACTTGTGCCATGTGGATAGTTAGGAATTTATATGTCCTATGGTGACCCGATGAGAAAAGCTTAATTAAAAACATATTTTTATGTGATGAGGAAAAATTTTATTATGGTGAGTGTTTTTGTGTGCATGGAAGGAAAAATTAATTTTTAATGAATTGAATTTACTAAATGGAAAACTTGAAATAATGATTTTTTATGAGGCATGATAAATTTTGTTTTTACGGTGATAAATTCATAGATATCATGGGTATGTGCTTCTAAATTTTATTTGATATGATTTTATAGGATTAAAAGTGAAAAAGTCCAAGTGTTATGTGTGATAGAATTAATAAAGATATTGTTTTTATAAATCTTCATGTTTATTATGTTTCTTAATCCCCACCAATTTGTATTTTTATGTGAAGTTACCTCATTTTTTTAGTGAATTTTTATCTTAATTCTAAAAATTTCTTTATCCTGAATTTTTAAAAGTTTTTCATCACTTTGGTATCTCATGTAGAATTTTTATAAAATAGTCCAAATTGAACAATTTTTTTTCAAATGATTGTTATGTGCATTGCTTTTCAATTTAATCAACTAGACTAAGAGTTGACTCAAAGTTAATGAGGTCCAAATAATTGATGCAATGTGGGAACCTTGTATAGATGGTAGAATTTAAAAACATTAATTAATGGAATCTTATCTAAGGTAAAAATACTTAAAATAAGATTATTCTACTTGTAAACGATATAGAAATTTTGATTTCACGATGAAAATAAATTTCATGGATAATTTTGATCATTAAGGAAATAGATGTTCATGTGAAATTAGATAAAACTAAAGAGTCACTTCAATATGAAAAATTTTGATTTAGTAATTTGATGATAAGTTTTTTTTAACATGTAAAATGGATATAATTTGTTGGGTGAATATCTAGACTATTTTATAAAGACTTCAAAAAAGATGATATTTCTCTATTTTGAAGTAGTGGGGGCCAAATTTCAAAAATTTCAGGGGATAGAACCCAAGGGTAAACTTCTCCTCACCACGTCATTATAAATTTGTGTCTTCTTCCATTTGAGATAGTTAGAAGGATATAGTGGGATTTGTAGAGGAATTAACATGCTGAATTGGTGTTTTCATTTTATTTTCTATTTTAAATCTCTCACTTCCACCTTATTCTTTTTGATCCCTCAAATGGATGGGTAATTCTTGAGTGACTGTTGAAGGAAAGAGAACACTTTTTGTATTTCTTGATTTATGTGTTATCATTTAAAATTATATTTTATAATTGAATTATTTATATTTACAATGGTGTTAAATTTTCTTAAATTGGTTTTATTTTGGATTTTGGGGCAGTTTATTTTTGAAATCTTTGGTTGAAGTTTTGTAAACTCCCTCCACCTAGTGAAGCTAGTCTCGATTGAGCCTATTGTTTTGGGTGGGGAGTTTCTAAAAATTTCTAGCACGTGTGGAAGAAGTGGGTTATTTATGGACTACTAAGGATCACCAATTATTTATTGAGATTTTACATGGTATGTTATGGATATTTTACTAACTTTCATAAACAAAAAAGTGGTTTCCAATGTTTCTTTCAACCATAGGTTCTTGGAAACTCAATCAGTCATTTGTTTATAATTCATTTAGAAGAGAGGAAAAAAAGTTAAGACTATAATGGCATTGAAAAAGGTAATATGACTCTAACACTATCACTTACATCATCAATATATTTTCAAACCTTTCTTTCTATTTCAATTTAGTTTTCCTAGAATCAAGACCAAAAAAACCCCTTTACCTTTAATTTGAGGTGACCGACATAATTATTGTTCACTAATCTCTAGAGGCAGTCTAGGTTAACTACTATACTGAAATATAACATAGGGTATAGATTACTTTTTCCACACCCCTTGATAGGTGTGAATCAAGCATGGTTAACAAGTATACAAAATCCATCATCTTTAAAATGGCCAAATATCATAATTATTATTGGAAAATACACTCCCTATAATGCTCCTCATACCATTAAAATGGTATAACTAACTACATCAACCACAACATAGTACATTAAATACATACATTTAAATTATGGTCATCCATGTTATAGCCTCCATCCACTACACAATTTCTACTCTATTTCCAAAAATCTCCATGATAAGACTATGACATGGTGCTCGACAAACCTTATTGTGATCCACCACGGGCTTCAAAATGGGAATTTCAACATTTTTTTGGAAAACATAGATTTAATTAAAACTTACTCAGGGCCAATATCCCTAAAACAGATAACAAGACTCTATAATTTACCAAAATAGAATAATAATGTTCAAACAACAATGTGTCCTCCTTTAAAAACAAAGAACTCATATCTTCTCTCTCAGACCACTTCGAAGATCTACTCCAACACCTCCAATAACAGAAAATGAAATGTTGAGGACTAGAAAAATATGGTCTTCTGCATTAGATAATTCTCAAACAATTATAATCCCTAATAACCTAAGAAAACCCTATGATGTTAACAAAACAACATAACAAATAAAAACATCACATGACATACCAATCAAATAGCAATCTCACCATCCCAGGATCACAAATATAAAATGGAATTATGGAATTTATCATCATACAATGAGGTATTAGGATCTTATAAAATGAGGAGGGGAGTGTTGCAAATTTGGGACTGGGGTCATGAAATAGGATTCCAGCATTTCCCTATGAATGGAATCTTAACCCACATAGTTTAATTCAATTTTAAGTGACATGACATACCGTTTAAGGTAATGTGAACGGATCATTGTGGTTACATTTAAGTTCATGCGTCCATGATTACTTACAATCATTTTAAATCTATATGGAGTAAACTATTTGGTGAATGGTACCTAGGAATAGTTTGGTGAGAGAATTATGCATGAGTAAGCCATTCTGTTTTAACATAATGTATGAGTTAGGGGAATAAATTTTAGGTTCCAATAGGAGTATCTTAACTCATGGAATATGGAGAAGACAAGAGGAACATATAAAATCGAGGAATATGAAGAAACTAATACATGTATCTTGACTTAAACCATATGAGGAAACTAATAGGAGAATCTCAACTCAAGGCATATGGGGAAACCAACAGGAGTATCTCTACTCAAGGTGGGGGTTTTAGGTATCAGGGACTAAATCCCATATGAAACAACCCAAATATTCAAAGTGAGGCACTTAATTTTTCCATGGGGATCACTAATGGAAGAAGATGTATTTGGATGATATCCTGATATAGCAACCCATCAATGATCCTAACTAGGAGTGCAGTGGTGGATCCCCCTTGCTGGGGACCTTTAGGCATCTAGGTAGGTGACCTGGGTGAATGGGAACCCAAGTGTGGCCTTATAGATTAGGTACAATATAATTTTAATGGAGCTTGGTTCTATGGTGATTAAATTTGATGAGTCCTTGAGGGATGATCCTGGATCCATTTTTAAAGAGGCTTGAGGCCAAAATTCTTTTCCCTAGTGAGGGTTTCAGAGGGCTAGGCACAAATATATTCCAAAGGATCCTAGGTTGCAAGTTATTTCACCCTTTTCTTTCAACACATTATCATAGGGTTTTAGTTGTTAATTACTAATGGGATTCAGTGGAATACTTGTTCATATTTATAGGAGCTCTGTGCACTTAGGTACTCTCAGTCTAACCTCAGTGTTAAGATAGGAGGCAAAGGGCTCCATTTAAATTCAAACTCAAGCTTGGGGGGGCCAAAATTACGTGGAAACCACCCATAGACACTCTAATAACCCCAATTATTGGTCAAGTATCATGTTATAAGGTGTAAGTGTGTGGGGTTTATGGTCCGGTGTGATGCTAGATGTGAACAACATAGTGTGTGGTACTGAGAATTGGTTTTCTAGATGAGGATGGAGTTTGGAGTAAGATTTGGAATGGGTCATCTAGGATTGAGAAGAGTTGGATGTGAGATTGGTGTGATTTTATAGGACATGTGTAGAGATGGTAATAGTAATAAATTCATACAATTTGGAAAAATGTCTTGACATGATCTATTTGAGCATGTGTGAAGCTGGCCGCAAATGTGGACTTTGGAAAAAATCCTCCATAAAATTTCAACTGCAAACAACCATAACTATTGATTTATAAGTCTTTTTGAACACTAAAGCCAAAAAATCGAAGCCTATAAAATGATATACAACCATTAATACTATTTTTAACAATAAAACGTGTTTTATGGGAATAAAATGGCTTTTAAAATGATCTAATTGTATATTTCAATCTTGGGGAATGTTCATCCTTATAAATAAATGAAATTCATGGACTAATCTAAGTGGGGGATCTCAACACCACAATATTATATTGGGGAAACATTTTAAGGGATCTATATACCCTATTATATGAGAAATAATTAAAAACTTGTGCATATAATCAATTTATTCTTCATCGAGTGTGATACTCTTTAATTTTGAACTCAACTCACATCATTCGAGTAGGGATCACATTAGGGTCTCTATGGAAAAGGCCGCAATAAATTTTTCATAACCAATAATCTTATTAGACTAAAATTATATCCAACAACATAATAAAATAAAAACATAAAACAATTATGGATAATCTTTTCACAAATGTTACATTGAATCCCATGTACAATCCTCCATGCCACTAAACCTCGATAAGACCCAAACTAAGGGAATGAGATGTCCTTTTACATCCTTACCCTGATGATCATGTGTCTTGATAGGATGCTCCAAAATTTTTGTGTCTTCATCAACATAAAACTTTCCCCATTAAAGATAATGGGTATCATAATTTGAGATATCTATAAAGTTGTGATACATATAAAAAATCGTGAATCTGGTGTATCTGTAAAGGAGATGCCTAATTTGGCAGCTTACAGACACACTCTAATACCTAAAAATGTCTAATAAAATGAGGAGAATCTTTATGTAATTGAATAAACCTAAATTTCCCTTAATGAGAATAAACCTTCTAGAAAACTTGATTTTTGACCTAGAACTTTAGAAGTCTCCTCCTCTGATGACATAAGAATTTTGATGGTCTTGACTAGCTTTCATGCCCTCATGGATCACATAAACCTTCATTATTGTATTGTGCAAAACATATAGTCTAAGACTCTTTGACTCTACAACCTTAGTCTAGCATAATAAACATCTATCATGAAACTCACATAAGACCTAAAACAAGTCCATATTAAGGTATGAGTGATATCTATTATTATAGAAAAACTCAACTTGTATTTTATTGAGTTATGATAAAATATCAAATTTCTTTCTCACTATTAATATGTATTTCATATTACGTTAGATTTTTTGTTTTTATGGTAATTAACCTGTATTTCACTGGGGGGTTTCTTGCATTTATTTTTAATCAATTCTCGCCCTCCACATAATTAATCCTATATATAGTGCAATAAAAGTGATTGAGCAGTGAAATTTTAATAGTTTCTAGAATGTGTATGGAAGATAGAAACTCACCCTTAGCTACATTGGATCAATATCTCCCAATCGGGAGGTTCCTTAACAATTGAATGTGAGTCCTTTGTTATAGGATTGAGAAATTACTCAAAACTCTCTGATTCACATAAGGAGTTACATTAGTAATGATCATTTGTATATTGTAACTCTCCATTACTATAAAAATTTGATGATAGATTTGATATTACAATTTCTATCATTGATAAATTGTCAGAATAAGGATTTTTCATTAAGGAAATCTGATAGAATTTCATTATAAGTCCTATAATCGGATCGATCACTGATCCATCATTTGAAAATTTCAATTTTCTTTGGTCTGTTGTTCATTTATTCATTCAATAACTCGTAATTCAAACACTAATACCTCTATTAACACTTAGCTTTTTGAAATATATAAAATTTTACCCTACCTTGGAGGAAACCTATGGTCCAACTTCACTAAATTAACTTATATTTGAAATTTTCATTCAACCACCCCCATTATTAGGTGAAGATAAAAATCCCATTGAACCACATAGTGAGTTTCTGTGGAGGTGGTGATAATTTTTCAATTCCTAAATACATAATTAAATTACATGACCCAGTCACATAATGATCACCTATTCTATATTGATCCAAAAACTAAGAGAGATTTATTATCTAGAGCTATATAATTAAGAAACCTTGAGAATCTATATATTCAATTTGAAGAAATTTCACTTATTGATCCACTTGAAACTAATATTATTAGTGAATCACAATTTTAAATTATGGAAATTAATCCAAGCCAAACATTATGTAACTTGTGTGAACTTCACTTTATAAATAAAAAAAGATGGGGGTTTTACCCTAATTTAAAAGATGGGTTTGAATTGAACAAATGGTTAATCCAATCTCTACCCAAGTTCTATTTTCTTGTAAGAGATGATCCAACCAATCATATCATATTATTCACTATAGTGTGTTACACTTTTAAACCTAGAAGACTAGCTAAATAATATGTAAAATGGATAGAATCCCCCTTTTCTCTTGAATCAGTATCCAATGAGTGCTTATAAAACGTATTGCCAGGTGATGTCATAATATAGGATGCGCTTCAGAGGAGTTTCCTCTAAATATTCTTTCTAACTTCAAGGCACACTAACTTAATGAAGAAGATTTATAAAATCTGAAAAGTAAACAGAGTGACATTATATGAATACGGAGATATATTCAAGAAGTTTTTTTTGCAGGTATCCCACATTAATCTATAAAGAAACATCACTTCCTAGGGTTTTTATACCATGTTATGTTAGATGTTGATAGTTTTTTGTTACAAGAATAATTTCTAGAAGAAATTATTGAAAAATCACCATTGGAAGCTAAGGTACAAATATAAAATATAACACAAAACTTACATTAATTTAGAACCATAGGTACTTCCACCAAAAGATTCCATGAGGTAAAATCATATAAATCTATTTCATTTCAATCTAAGCTGGAATAAATTAAAACTTTTGTAATACAAATGTATATTAAGCAATCATATGAGAAACTAACAATTGTTAGGGATTTTGTATATTGATATTTCCCAAATAATTTCACTTACCAGTGCCTTTAAGTGAAAGAAACTAAGAGCTGTGAAACAACCTATTAACAATGACCCTTTCAAAAGCCTTTGAATAATCAAGGATGGAGAGATAAATCCCAAGAATATCATGGATTTTAAAATTAGTAAAACCAAGATAGATCACTATTTAAATAGAAATTCAACCAGACCCCACCCTTGCAATAGAATTTTAATAATGTATATCAATAAAGGAAACCCTAGGACCAAGCTTCCTCTAGGTTTTAACCACAAATCATAACCAACTAAATCTAAACATTGAATAGATGAAAATGAGATGGTATTCAATTGGAAATAATGGATAATAATTCTAGAAAATTTTCAACTCAAACACATCAAAATCCAGAAAAACATAAGAGTGTGGAAACAACCAGTAATGGGAAAGAAATTCAACCTAATCCAAAGAGAAAATAATAATAACTTAGAAAACTCAAAAAAGATAAAACTAATTCTTAAAAAATTCCAAAAGAACCAAAAATTCAATATAAAAAAACATCCAAAGAGAAAGAAAATACCCCACTGTCCTTTCCTTCATGAATGATCCAATATAATAAGTTTAATAAACAATGAATTCAAAAGGATATTTTGGACCCATTTATGAAAATTGGAACCAATGTGACCCTTCAGGAAACCCTAAAAAAGATTGAAAAATATTCCATGTTACTTAAATAGAAATGAACACAAAAGTAGTGTTTAAGGGAATAAAAGAGTGAGTTTAATAATAAATGTGTCAACTCTAATAAAATCACAATTTCCCATAAAATTTCAATATCAATGAATATTTTACATTCCATGTACTATTGGATCAGTGGCCCTTCAAAATGATCTATGTAATTTAACAGATTCAATAAATGTCATGCATTATTCTGTGTTTTCTTCTATATATATAGGAGAACTTAATCCAACAAGAGTGGTAGCCCAACTAGCTAACCAAGCTAGTGAATTTCAAGATGGAGTATTTGAATATGGGCTAGTGAGAGTCCAAAACCTAATTTGTTTCATACGAGTTCTATGTCCTTGACATAGAGGAAGAGAGGGAATTGGCCAAATAACCAACCATTATAGGTTTTCCATTCAGAAAGACAACTAGAACTATCATCAATGTTAATGAAGGTATGCTAACCAGGGAATTTAGAGAAAAAAAATCCAATTCAATATTTTTTATTCAATGAAATATCCTCATGAAGAATATTCATTTTCCGAACTTACGTGCTCTGATGAACCTAATTCCCATGGGGAGACTAATTTATTAAAAGTGATATTAAATTTGGGTAATAAGTTGAGATTTGAGAACTATGTGGAAAATGATCATGTGAGCCCTTTGATTACTTTATAGGATTCAAAGGATTGGGAAACATCTCGATTGTTAGATAGATTTGATTATTTTTTGAAATGATTAATCTAATACTTCATATTTTATATAGGAACAACATATTTCAAAGTTAAGTGAACCCAAACCATTTTCATCATTAATTTGAACACCCAAATTGTAATTGAAACCATTTCCACTAAAATTTAAATAGTGTAATTAATGGGTAATTATAGGTTTCCAGGGATCATTTCTTGATATTTCATAACATGATAAGAACTAAAACTCATTGATCTCTTAAGATAAAATGTAAAATATGATGGAGTATAAGTTACATAACAAGACTTAGCCCTATGATCTGCATGACTTATTTGAAAATTATTCCAAACCAGTTGGACAACCCCATAGTAGATCCAAACCAACAACGATGGATGTTGTTAAAAAAATAAATTAAAATATGTTATATACTATAATAAAATACCCCATTTATAACTCATTGTGGGTAATACTGATTCAAAATGTTCCCAAAAAAAATTACCATTGATGAGAATAAAAATAATGAATTGATCTTGGTGAGAGTGAAAAATAAATGGAGAGTGTGCATAGTATAGCATCCCTCCTTTTTATAAAATAAACTTTCATTACATTATACAAAACCTAGGATCCTTATGGTTTAGTGTCTTGGAAACCAAAAACTTAATACATGACAACATAAAAAATTATTCTTAATAAGTTGAATGGATTCATCATTTGTTCATTCTAAGTTCATTACTATATCTCAAAACATGGTAATATACATCAAAGGAAAGAGTGAGAAGAAATCCCAGTAAGGGAAACAAGGGAAACATTTTACATGTGAACTTGAGATACATCAATAAAGTCATGATAAATAACTTTAAGGTTTGAGAAAGATATCATGAGGCATATAATAATGAAAAGAACATGATTCATAACATGAAGATGTGGCTACAACATTTAACTTATAAAATCATGAACATATCACCAAGGTTCATCCCCAAGGTGTCTTTAAAAAAATTGCCAAGGTTATTCACCAAGGTATCGTAAAAATTGTAATCCCTAGAGATTACATCATTACCCAATGCATTGGAGAGCTATCAGGGCACACCATTAATTTTTATTTATTATCATGTGGTCCAAATATATCATCATCAATTATTTCATAAACAACCCATATATCATAAAAGAAATGGGTTTCATTTCATAATCATAACGTTTTAAAAACTTTTTTTAAGACATGATCTTTATGTCATTTTAAACCCATAAAATGGGAAGTGGATTTCATGTATGTAAATACAGAAATTAAAATATAAAATTTTGATATATATGTGAATACCCATGTAGAAGAAAGAGATTTTAGTATTCACTTCATAAAATAAAATAATTTGAGAAAAAGAGAGAGACATTTTGAAACGAATATTCTGCAGCATAACGACTATGTTACAGGGTTTTATAAAACATTGAAAAGAGAGGGGACATGGGTTAACCACTCATAAATGATCCAAAAAATAGTATAGGGATAGAATATAAAGGATATAAGAAAATGGTAATGAAATTTAAAATACATACCATATGAAATGAAAAACTTGAAAGGAAGACAAAAATAAGATTTCTCTTATAAAAATTCGGTAGCCTAATGTGTCACTTAAAACATCTAAAAAATGAATTTATGATATAAAATAGGGTCTATAATAGTATGAAAATAAAATAAAATTATGATGGATATAGATATCATACCCCAACATAAGAAAATGTAACTTGAAAGAATTGACATGAAAATAGAACCTTGAAAATGAGAAGAGTGAAATAATCCCTAACAAAAATTCGGCAGCCTAACGACGCCACTGAAAAATTCATAAAATGAATTGATGAGAGTAAGATGGAGTATCTCATAATATGAAAATACAAATTACAGTAAGGTGAATATAAAATAACATCCTCCAACATAAGAAAATGGAGCATAAAAGAAATGACATAAAAGAGAGTACTTGAAAAGAAAGAGAGAGGTAGGATCCCTTACCTTGAAGAGTAACATCGAAAGCTTGAAGGTCGGGACCTTGGGAGGCTTGAGGGAACCTTGGGTGGACTCCTTGGGAGGTAAAAATACCATAAATTAGTTGAGTATTATTTGTAAATAAAAGTAATGAGGGAAAGGCTTGGTATTTATAAGAGAAGTGAGGGGACAAGTCATTAATGGCCAAGGGACAACTCATCGGTGGTATTGGAAAAACCATGGGCTTGCCCATGGTATTTTCCCATGGTATTGGCCACTTGGGACACCTCATACCATATCTTACCATTCCTAAGTCGACCAGAATGATTACATAATTATTACATCCTTAATGATGTCATTAAAACCTCGAAACTAAAAACTGTATTTTCACTATTCACCGAAAATTCATTTTTTCAGAAAAATTCCCAAAAATAACCATAACCTAATATCGATGCTATGAATTCAAAAATTAACTCCATTTTATAAAAATATTTTTCTAAATATTTTTAATTTAATTTTTAATTAAAAAACCATTATTCACTTGAAAAAACTAATACTTGACTAATAATTTCTGAAACAGTTATTTACTTATTTTATTGAATCACATTACTTAATCAAGGTGCCTAAATTATATTAATACTTTCTTTAAGTGATATTACTAATCCATTTGGTCACATTACTAATCCTAAGCGTAAAATCACTATTCATAATTTACTATTCATCAAAAATTATGTTGATCTTATTAGACACTAAATTTCATACTGAACACAACTATACAAGACCATTTTTTGAAAATAATTACACATTTTTAATTATTTAAGGTTTACATAAATATTTTAAAATTTTCTTTTTCCAAAATTCATCAATAATATACATCTTATATTTATCCGGACACTTGAGATTCATAAAATTTACCATAAGAAGAAATCACAATTTCTATTTAAATCAAAGGATTATGCAAAGCAATTACAGTCTCATCACATAGCCCTTTATCACACCAGCATATGACCTAAGAGTAAGGTGTGCTAGGGTGATAAAATATTGGGGCGGCTCGGCCCACATTGCCCGAGTAGTGATATCTATCAGCTTGAACTTCTTGCGAAGTTGATTCCATTCCAGCTTCACACGATAAAGTTTGGCTTGGGATTGGTCCAGAGAAAATCCCAATGGTGCTACCTCCTTCCTGAGCTCCGTCAGATGGGCTTTGATCAGCCCGAGACTACTGGATGGGCCATCGAATCTTCTTTCTATATTAATTAATCAAGATCACTTGTATTTATAGAAAATAATTGTAACATTTAGTTTCCAACGGTCATATTGACCAATGGTCATATAACAGTTGAAACTCAACAGTCTCATTTTAATTATACTGATTTTATTAAATAAAAAATAAAATAACCCCCAAAAAATTAGGGACCAAAATTTACTCAAAACAATTTCGGTTCATTACACATAGACTACAGAAAATTAAAAAAATTGACCAAAAAAGACCATTTCTATGTACTATTCATAGATAAAAATTTTAAAGACTATCTAGAAAGACCCATTACTTTTTCATACATAGATTGTTAAGATATTTCAAAATAACCAATGCTCATGACGACCATAAAGAAACAATTTTCCCCTGTCCTGATAGAACCATTTACTATAAAAGAATGTCATATAGATTGTTTAATTTCCCTAGATCATTTAAATGGTTTATTTTAAGTATCCTATCTGATTTTATTGAATATTTTCTTGAAGTGTTTTTAGGATATTTCATTATTTTTGGAAATTTATTTGATCATTTCTTCTCAAATCATGAAAAAATCATGAAAATAAAAATTAAAAAGGATCTTATAGTAAATTTTATTGTTCCAAAATGTGTTTGGATTTATTTTTTTCAGTATATAAATATTTTTTTGAAGTTAATGTTCCTTAATAAAGTTACTTAATATAGTTGTACAAGGATTCCTTATGAATTATAAGAATGTTTTTTGAGAGAGTCAGATGATGATAACTTAATCAAGTTCCTAACATCATGAAGTTTGTCATAATTCAAGCATAAGTCAGAAGGGGGGATGTTAGTTACCATACTGAAGGTAATGGACTGTGTGTTTTTGAATAGAGGTCATCATACAAAGATCACTAGACAAAGGTTATTGGACAAACAAAACAAATGTTACCAGATATTCCTATATAAGAAGTTTGTATCAAACTATGATAAAATCTATAATGTTTTAATAAGTGTCTATATAAATATTGATCTAAAAACATCATCCTTCCAAATATTGAGTTAAAATTTTCTGATGTAGAGTGATTAGACTGAGAAGTTAGAGAAGTTCTTATATAACGGAGGATAGCATGTCAAAGCTATTAGCCAAAGGAAACCCATACAGAACACTGGATAGGTATATTTCAATGAATTTATAATGGGTTATGTACCATCAAACAGACACTCAAAATATCTAATGGATAGAGATTTTCCACTAAAATCGGATAGAAAAATATGATGGTTATCTAATAAGAAAAGGGTATAAGATGTTTGAGATAAAGTTGAATGTCAACAGATGGATGGAAATCAGATGCGTGAACATCAAATACATTAACATCAAATGGAAAAAGGCTAGACTAAGTCACACTTGATGACACACTAGATGGAGAAATTTTATGTCATCAAACACACATATGTTGATCTTACCAAGCGGAGGTTTCCAAACATAGAAAAACTAGACGGTCTATCAGACATAGAATAATGAATGTGTGTCAATGAAAAATGAAATCCTAATAAAGAATATAAAAAGATATAAACCATATATGAGGATTTCGAACGATCTTTACATAAAACTATGTAAAATTTTTAACATGATGATGATGTGTTGAACATTCAATGTTTAATGTCATAATTCCAAGTATAATGAAGTTCACAAAATTTACTTAACATTGATTTTCAGAAAAGTCAAAGAAAGGTTGGAGAAACTGAGTTTTCATGTAGCTTCAAGAAGATTTAATAAAACTCATATTATTTAGAATAGTCCAATGAGTATCACTTTATAAGGAAAGTTAAAAAAAATGCCAACATTTTCCACTACCAGAGAACCTATATAAATGGGTGAAAAGTACAAATGGAAGACCCTTTACACCCATAAAAAAAGGTTGACATGCTGAATTTTTTATGGTATATGAGTTTCAAACCAATTTAACTTTCAAGTTGAAGAAGAGTGGCTATACTGAGTTGTATAGGATGGAGAAGTAAATTAAGCGTCAAAATGAGTTTCTACTCAGTATAAGTATAATGTTTGTCTAACCAGGTATACTTCATTAGATATAGGAGTATCTAACTAAGACTAATGGATAGAGTTGTATCTTAAAAAGAAAACCACAAGATACTATAGTGAGTTGAGGAGTATCAAATGAAGACCAATGGAAGAAGACAATATGAAAGAGGTTTTTCGGATGGAGTGGATCAGCTGAACATTTTATAAGGAATATTTCCAGATGGGGTTCTAGAAAAGTTTTGAATTAAGTGATCTAGTTCTTCTAAAGATCAGAATGATGTTCTGAGTCCAAAAAACTCTTAAGTGAGTTGTTGAAGATCTTAATGTTTGTACACATGATATGGGGATCCAATTTTTTTGCAAATTAAGAGAATATATTTCTACAACAGATCATAAAAGAAGAAGGAAAGAGATTGTATCTAGAGTAATAACTGATCGCATAAAAGGATTGTTTTCTAGGGGGTATAACAATCTTGAAATAAATATGATACAGTTATGAAAGTTGGGGGGTATAACCGACTATGGAATAAGAGATTATTATTGGGGTTATAACGAGGGTTAACTAGAGGAATGATTACCGGAATGTAGTACTAGTTGCTTCTTGTTCCTTTGTAATCCGATGAAGATAGTAAAAGAATCCATGTTCTGGGGGAATAACCAACATGGAAATGAGTAGGTCATTGCTCAAAATCTTGTAAATATCATTTTTTGTTCTCTCTTTATATTTTTTTCATACAAAAGGTGAGGTTGAGATTCATATTTGAGTAGATCGTAACTCTATAATGTTTTAGAGGTTTGCAAAAATTTCCTTAACAAAATTAAGAATGTTTTCTAAAAAAGAAAAACTAATAATTGTTTTACCCCTCCCCACCCCACCCCCTCTCAGTGATCCTATATAGATCAAAGGGAACATCAATTGGTATCAAATGTGTTTCCTCTGAAAGATCCAAATTTGTTAATAGAGAATTTTAATTCAGTGAACAGAAGTGGTGTTCTAGTGTTGATGGAATAAACTACTACTATTGTATAATAGGATGTTACCCTATCTTTTATCTCTTATCCTAAAAGTTATAGGTGTTTCACCAGTGGTATTTCCACCCATTAATGAATTTTTTTTGATAATTTTTGATAAGATAAATTTGGGAGTTGATGGAAATGCTAAAAATTCCATGTTCATGGATCTTATAGAAAATTTTAATACAAATATTTGTTGATCAAGTGTGGTTTTATACAATATATAATTTTATAATGGGGGATATTGTTGAGAAACAATAATCTATATCTTTATGATGATTTTGATGCTCACTAATATCATTATTTTTTATTCAAATTATTTTACATAATGTATATTATAGGAAATTTATATTCCTTATATTATTATCTTTGGAGAAATATTAAAGCACTTAATCCATGAGGTATCTTTGAAAAAGTATTCGGAAATCGTTTTTAGCATGTTCTCGAAACACTGTTCATACCCAACATTGAAAAGCGTAGCGTAAGGATAAAATGCAGTAAGGATGGAATGTGTTGTTTACTCAATGAGATATCATAAAAGTATGGTTAAACAACCATACGTTATCAGAAAAGTATAGAGAAAAAAACCTTACTTTTGGAAGAAACCCTACGTTTGGAAGAAACCCTACGTTTGGTAGAAACCTTACTTTTGGAAAATCAGAAAAGAATGGAAGAAGATCATTACATAATTATGGAATGATTAGTTTTTTTCTTAAATGCATGGTTCATCAACCTTATTTTTGTTAACAACCATAAGTTTTAAAGCTAAAGATAAAAGTATGGTTTATCAACCTTGCTTTTAGGAACAACTGTACGTTTGATTGAAATGTATGGATTATATACTGTACGTTTGAGAGTTGAAGTGAAACGTTTGAGATCAACCTTACGTTGTGAAACTTACATTCCGAGAATGTATGATATGCAGTTCAACCCTATGTTTGACGTCAGATGTTTAAATTAAAACTTTATTCAATCAATGGAATTTAAGGGGATTATCAGACTGATTTTAATCTAGGTTAAAATAAAAAATTTAAATCAAATCTTTGACTGATTTAGGGACATTTATTTGTGATTCAAAGGATCAATTTAAGAGGATATTTTCATGCTGAATTTTTAGGGGAGTTACGACAGCTCTACTATTCAAACTTTTGAATATCGCGATTCTATAGGCGACTTTTGTGGATCTAAATGTTAAAGGGAGACGCTCATCTTTATTCTATATATACTTGTATTATTTTGTATTACAGATATAGAGGCGAGTTATTGAAAAGAAGTTTTTTTAAATATATATCATGATCTTGACGTTTTTCACTTCTACAATTTACAGAGACAATCGAGACTTATAGACCTGCTGTTACGAAGAGTGACAAAGCTCTGTTTTATAAAGAAGAGGAAACAAAATTAAAGATTCATCGAATCTACATCGAATATCTTTTTGTGAATCGACTATTGTTAAAGCTACAAATTATATTTCCTGATCTACTACAACTGGATCAACTCAGATCTACTTCCACCTAAAGATTATTCTTTCTGAAGACTATGATTCATCAATTGTCAATTGCGTGTTGTGGAAATTGTGAAGAACAACTCGATAGTATTTTGAATAATTAAAAAAAATACTCTTTTGTTTTGAGTAACTGGCTTCTCGTACTAATATGTGTATTCAGTTTTGTGTATGACCTAGAAATCTCTTTTTAGACTTAAACTTGTAAAGGTTTCAACTGCCTGCACTCAGTTATGGACTAGCCTATTGATAAGAGGACCAGATATTGAAAATCACCAAGCTCGTGGAGTAGAGTGTTGGTGGAGTAGACTAGGGGCCTTTTGTTCCCCGAACCACTATACATAGTGCGTTCTGTGCTATTTATTATTCACTGCTGAATCTTTGATATAATGATAAAAGGAAAAATCATGATTGTGTAATGAAATTATAATAGACACAATTCACCCCCCCCCCCCTCTTGTGTATATTTTCTATAACCTGGTCCCACAATTGGTATCAGAGGAGGAGATTTTTTCAAAGCTATAATAAGCTGAAAGTCTTTGGATTATACAGAGTACAATGGCTAATACATGAGAGGTTATGTCAATGGTTAGAGCTCCTTCAATGGTGAAAAGTATGGGTGTTGGAAATCAAGAATGAACATTTATTTAAAAAATCTTGGATACAGAGTCTATTCGAGAATTTTAACTCCCTATCCGATTCCAGAGAAACCTGAAACATGGAGTGCTAATACAGAAGCAGAGTACAATATAAACATGAAAGCTATGAATTCTATCATTTGTGGTCTTGGACCAGATGAATTCAACACTGTATATCAATGCCTGATGGCTTATGAAATGTGAAATACATTTTCAGATTCTTATGAAGGAACTTACAATGTCATATAGATGAGGTATGCTACTTGTGACGGGCTAAGCATCTTAGCACAGCAGTTCGCCCATGCAGCACCCCAGCCCCCTCCAAGGCGGGCGAAGTTCTGTTGTCCATCTCTTCATATGTGAGGTTCACTGGTTTCGTCCTGCCATGGACTCATCAAGAGAGTGGCCCCAACTCCCAACCAGTGGTGTCAAGGATGACACGCACCATCCTCCTCTTTGTCAGGGCGACTCCCATCTCTTAGATAGGGACAAACCAGATGAACCGCAACTTCAATTTTCTTACTGGGGTGGGACAGGACGCCCATGATTGGTTTCTGACATTATCCCACCACCATTCCATGCATACCCTTGTGCATGCAAGATCGTGGCCTTCTGTGTGTTCGCGATTGCTTCCAACTAACCGGCCACCAAGCATGGCATCATGGGATGCTCCTTCATTGTCGTTGGCATCAATGGCCCACCCACTCCTTGGGTCTCAATCCACTATGGTCCACCCCCTCTATCAGGGTCAAAAACGACCTCTATGAGACCAACCCTTCATAGTGGCGTCTCTGCCCCTGACTTCTCTCGAGCGTGACCTTCTCTGTTGTGTCACCTCCGCATGACACCCAGGGACTCCGCTCCCACAACCATGGTTCGTCAGGTAGCATTCTACAACACCACGAGGCACATTCCCTCTGATACCACTTGTCATGGGCAGTGTGTCTCAGCACAACAGTTCGCCCATGCGGCACCCCAGCCCCCTCCAAGGTGGGCGAGGTTCAACCGTCCAGCTCTTCATATATGAGGTTCACTAGTTTCGTCCTTCCATTGACTCATCAGGAGAGTGGCCCCAACTCCCAACCAGTGGTGTCAAGGTTGACACGCACCATCCTCCTATTTATCGGGGTGACTCCCATCTCTTAGATAGGGACAAACCAGATGAACCACATCTTTGATATTTTTGCTGGTGTGGGACAGGACCCCCATGATTGTGTTGTGACATAATGATAAACTTAAATTCGATACATTTAGGATGTTTGGAGGAGAAATCCTTACCCAAATGAATGGAAGGTTGAGAGAGATTGTCAAAAATATCACTTCCTTGGGAGATCCAATCAAACAAGTTGATCAAGCCCTGAATGTACTAAGAGTACTACCACCTAGATGGAATGTAATTTCTACTGTTATCAGACAATCATCTTTTATCAATGATTTAACAGTGAGAGAGTTAATTGGAACTCTATTTATGTATGAGGCTAAGATGCCGGATGAATAAAATTATTATAAGGTTCTGATCAAGAGATAAGACACTGCATTAATGGTTCCATCTCCTAGAAAAAAGAGAATGTTGAAGAAAAAAAATAAAGGTGAAATCAGAAAGTTCTGATTCATCCAATTTACATGTGGAACTGGATCAGCTGGCTAGAAAATTCAGTAAGATTTATAGAAAGAATAACGATTTTAAAAATTCAATCAAAAATTATGAAAAAGAAGTCAGATGGTATGAGTTCAAGAAGATGGGTCATATCAGACATGGCTATCCTCAATTAAAGGAAGACAATAAAATGAAATTCTTCAAGATAAATGATTATGAGAAGAAAGAGAAGAAGGAAATTAAAGCTACATAGAGTGTATCTAACGACTCCAAAATATCATCAAAGCCTAATTTAGAAAAGGAGGAATCAAATTTGAAAGATAATATGTGCTTTATGGCAGAAACTGATGAGGTAAAATCCTATTATTCTTCTGACTCTAATTCTTAATCAAGCTATACAAATGGTAAACATGTGGCATGCTGCAACATACTTGAAGAATAATATGATTCTTTATTTAAGAAAAAAAGTCTTTAAATAATATTCAAAATTTTGTTTAAGGAGATAGAGATATACTCTACTAAAACAACATCAAAAATTTCTCGAAAAATATAACTCAATAAATACAAACAATACAGATCATGAAGTTAAAATAAAAACACTACAAACTGAAGTAGAAACATATAAAAGTGCATCTCTTATTTTTTTTAAAAAAAAGAAAATACACTAAATGAAATTCTTTTAAATAATGTGATTAAAAATGGAAGATATGGAATAGACAGTAAAGGTGAAAATCCTAAACTATAGAAGAATTACATTGTTCCAAGTACAAAAAAAGTAATCTGTAACTATTGTGGTGCAAAAGGACATCTATCTATGAAATGTTACTTAATACAACCCCAGATAAGTGGAATAAAGAAAGTATTTGTCTCAAACTATTTATACGATTCTATTGATTTTAGAAAAACAAAGAAATTCTGGATTCCCAGATTTTTGCAGGCTAACACAACTGGACCCAATAGAATATGGGTACAAAAACAATCTGTTTAAATTCCTTTGCAGGAAGCAGGTGACAGAAGCCAAACTACCATATGGTATATGGAAAGTGGCTACTCAAGGCATATGTGTGGAAAATCATCAAATTTCAGAACTCTAACTCAAAAGGATGGTGGTCTAGTCACATTTTGTGACAATGCCAAAGGAATGAAAATTGGCATTGGAACTGTTGGAGATCCAGATGTTGTCCAAATTAATAAAGTACTCTATGTACATGGATTGAAACACAACTTGATAAGTATCTCTAAACTCTATGATGATGGTTATATTGTTGATTTTTCTAATAATTAATGTACTATTTTTAAAAGATAAATTACTTAAATTTAGAGCACCCAGAACTGATAATGTGTATACCCTGGATTTAAATTCTTTATGTAAACAACAAGTAAACTACTTAACTGCTAAGATAAATGAATCTTGGATCTAGAAAAGGAGACTTATACATTGAAATGTGTATTATTTACATAAGTTATCTACGAAACAATTACTTTCTGATTTCCCTAGTCTCAAGTCTGAAGTTGATTGATTTTGTGATGCATGTCAACTTGGCAAGCATCACAAATCATCCTTCAAAACAGTTACCAAAATTACTACATCTAACCCTCTAAAACTTATCCATATGGATTTTTTTGGACCTTCAAGGGTAGCGAGCTTGGCTGCTAAATTATATGTATATGTTTTAGTTGATGACTGTTGGATTATGCATCCCACATTAGACTTATGGTCCAGTGTGGTCTTAATTATTCATTATAAAATAACCCCAAGGGCTCCTTTAGGGAGTACACCTTGGGGATTCATGTCATCCTATTATATCATTCTACATGGTATCAAAGGGATATAAATCCTGAACCATCCCTCCCATTTTATTTTCCCCGTCTAGGGTTTCTCATAATTTATCCCCCATGGGGGCGGTGGTCCCCCATGTAGGGATATATTTATTTTTATGCCGCTGCCCCTTCGGGCTTGTTTTTCAGTCGGCCTCCTGGTTTTTTATAGCCTCCCTATATGCATGCTTCCTCGGCACCCCTCCCCATTGTGCATGAAAACTTCACCTTTGGTGGCTTGCTTCTACTTTTTACTGGTGCCCTCATCTCAGCGTGACGACCCTCCCTCTTCAGGTGGCCCTTTGACACATCGCTCCCCCAGCTCTTATCCAGCAGCCAGCTTCGGGCTCTACGCGTGCGACGAACCTGGCCGCCTCCCTCCTGTGGCATTCTTCCACTCTTGAACTAGGTGCAACCCTGTAACACCCCAGGTAAATAAAGAATATGAAATTTTCATATTTATCCATATTTGTGAATAAAATATTAATATTACTTTAAAGGGGACGCTATGCTCGATGACGTACCCAACATGCAACAACGAGTTTCTTGGGAATCTTATGTTGCACTCTAATAATAAAATAATATTATTTTAAATGGAAGTTAACATGTAGCCGTTGTATTGGCGGGAATGGATAGAAATAACTAAAATATGATTATATATGTTTTTAAATGTTTTTACATCTATCCAATAAATGATAAAGGCTTAAAATACAGAAAGAATTCAATTTTGGCGTATATGCCCTAGTTTTCACTAAAGGTTCACTTATCGCCTTTTGATGGACAACCGTCATTAAATATAGTTTTGTTCACTCTTATACATCCTTTTAGACCAAATAAAACTCTTTTTAAGAATTGGGACATAAAAATTTACTTTGTGTAAATTTTTGGTATCTTTCTGATAAAGTTCATTTTTTTAATGAATAGTGTAAAATGATGTTTTTTAATTCAAAACCTCTTTTTAATATAATTTATTTATATGATTAGATTATATTTTGAAGTGGTTTTAAATTGAAATTAGAATATATTTTTACCATTAAATCCAATAGTGGTTTTTCGAATTAATTTCACTTTGAAACCAGACTTAAGCTAGTGTCAATCTTTTGATACTTATTGTTTCATAAAAACACGCTATTTGCTCTGACAGTGGGAATTAATTATTAAATTAATTAATGTGACTTATATGTTTTGAATTTTTTAAAATAGACTTCATTTTTGAATTCGGAATATCAAATATATCTTATGGTGAATTTTTGGGATTTTTCTGAAAAACTTCAATTTTTGATGAATAGTGAAACCACTAAGTGGTACTTATAAAAACTGATTTTTCCGTTTAAATGAAATTTTTCCATTTTTGTGTTTTGAATTTCAAAAATCTGACATACATGGTTTTCATTAAGAATTAAAATATGGTTCAATGGGATAAAAATAGTTTTTTTGGTGAATTGTAACTTATTAAGTTTTTAATCGCGATTAGAGGTAATTAGTGTAGTTTAAGGTAAAAATAATGTTTTAATAATATGAAATGAACTTGACACATGTCCTAACCTCATTGGATGTGTCATGGCCGACCAAGACAACCCATGGGTCAACTTGGGGACCCCATGAAGCCACTTTGGTTGGAAAATGACATTAATATCCTTTTATTTAAAGTTAAAGTAAAAATGAGACAAACATGGAATGTTTTACTAAAACAATTTTTACATGGGGTTATACAAATCAGATATTTGACTATAAATATTCATTGGAAAGATAAATATATTTCCTACATCATAGTATTTTTTTATAATTTTTATACATTAAATAAATTAAATTATTTATGACATCATGATGATGCAGCGATGACCTCATTATTTAACGATTTAAATAAAATGGAAAGATAATGTAATATCTAAGACCTACACATGTCCAAAACCTATTGGATGAGTGTATTTAGAACCCTTATCACCTTATCCTCGAAACACATCAATGTGGGACCTCTTAAATCCGAATACCATTTTAAAATAAAGTGACTTTTCTTTACCTTCCAAGAGTGCCCCTCCTCTTCTCTTATAAAAGGCCCCCACCTCTACCTCCTTACCCACACTACCAAAGCCTTTGGCTCGGCCAAACTCTACCCATTTTGTCTCTCCACTTCCCTCTCTTACTCCTTGAAGCCTCACTATGCGCAGAAGTATTTCCAAGGAAGCCTTTGAGCTCAAACTAAAGGGAGTTTCCCGATTTTAAGGTAATGTGTTCACTTGAGTCCTTTTGTTTTATTTTGCCTCTCCAACCCCCTAAACTCTTTTTATTCATTTATTTTGTAACAACTCCAGTATAATCAATATACTAGGATGTTTTTATAAGAAGTATTAGAGCTACACTTTCACACACCTTCATCTAATGGTTAAAGAACATATTGTTTCTGTGGATGGCGAATTTCTGCCTCCCGAAACGATGATTGTTCAACATTCTTCTAACACCTTCAAAGGTGACCATTAAGATGACAGTATATTTATATATGATATATAATATGTTATGATGGAAAATGAAAGGCATGAGATAAACTTGAGGTTAAAATATGTTATGTTTATTTTTGAATATTTTATCTCGTTTTGCAAAATGTTTTGAGAATTATATAGTTTTGGAAAAAGGACAACACGCAGACCATGTGACAACCCGTCGCGTCAGACAATGCTGTGGGAATCGAACCCACAACCAAAGTGCGACTGGTATTTATCGCCTACCAATGGACTACGTGAAGTCCCTGGTTAGTTTGACTGATTCTTTCTAGTTATATGATTTTATGAATTAAGAGTACGTTGATTTTGGGTTATTTATGAAAATGATTAACCTATCATGGAGGATATGTTATTAGGTTAATTACATTTCAATACAAGACTTTAAGAGCAACTGATGTTGTTTGGAGATAAATGTTACGATTTAACTTGGAAGACTATGTGACTAAATCCTTCAAATATTTGGGTTTCAATCTTAGATTGGTTTACTTTGAAGAATTTTATGGAAAAATTGTTTATCTAATGGTACTCATTGAACTTTGGGTTTTGTTGGACAAATTTTGGAGGTTAAGAATAGATTTTCTTTTTATAAAGGGTTATCCTTTTCTAGATTATCTGATCTTGTACTAGCCATTTTGGTTTTGGTTTTGGATAAAGTCTAAAGACATGGGAATTATATAGCTCTCTTTTGTGGATTAGGTGATTCTCTAAAAGTTTATTATAGTACTCTTAATGTGAACAAGTCTTCCTAAATACTCGCCTTTTGGAGAAAATATGAGTTTGTGTAAGGAATCTAATAAAAGTTGATAGTCAACATGATAAGTGATTATGTTTCCTTATGAATAAATTCCCCAATAAAAAGTATCTTAAAACAAAAATGTTGTCTATTAACTTTTCCTACTGGGGAATCAAATACCATTTAACCCATCACACGTTTGTGATTTTCTCATGGTTAACTTTATCCTAAACATGTTTTCTATCACTCTTCATCAGAAAATGACACTATGTTTTCTCTTCCATGTCCATGTTTTCATACTTGGAATCCTAGTATGGGTTAACTCGGGTGACCTTTGTACTTATCTTTCTTTATTTTAAAGTGATTGTTTTACCGACTCTTCTTCCGATGTGGGACTTTCAAGGATGTTTCAAAGCCCAATTTTAAAATTGTGAGGACGCAATTACCAAAAGGGGTGAAGGATGTAACACCCCAGGTAAATAAAGAATATGAAATTTTCATATTTATCCATATTTGTGAATAAAATATTAATATTACTTTAAAGGGGACACTATGCTCGATGGCGTACCCAATACGCAACAACGAGTTTCTTGGGAATCTTACGTTGCACTCTAATAATAAAATAATATTATTTTAAATGCCAGTTAACATGTAGTCGTTGTATTGGCGGGAATGGATAGAAATAACTAAAATATGATTATATATGTTTTTAAATGTTTTTACATTTATCCAATAAAAGATAAAGGCTTAAAATACGGAAAGAATTCAATTTTAGGCGTATATGCCCTAGTTTTCACTAAAGGTTCAGTTATCGCCTTTTGATGGAGAACCATCATTAAATATAGTTTTTTTCACTCTTATACATCCTTTTGGACCAAATAAAACTCTTCTTAAGAATTGGGACATCAAAATTTACTTTGTGTAAATTTTTGGTATCTTTCTGATAAAGTTCATTTTTTTAATGAATAGTGTAAAATGTCGTATTTTAATTCAAAACCACTTTTTAATCTAATTTATTTATATGATTAGATTATATTTTGAATTGGTTTTAAAGTGAAATTAGAATATATTTTTACCATTAAATCCAATAGTGGTTTTTGAATTAATTTCACTTTGAAATCAGACTTAAACTAGTGTCAATCTTTTGATACTTATTGTTTCATAAAAACACGCTATTTGTTCTGACAGCGGGAATCAATTATTAAATTAAGTAATGTGACTTATATGTTTTGAATTTTGTAAAATAGAATTCATTTTTTAATTCGGAATATCAAATATAGATTAGGGTGAATTTTTGGGATTTTTCTGAAAAACTTCAATTTTTGATGAATAGTGAAACCACTAAGTGGTACTTATAAAAACTGATTTTTCCATTTAAATGAAATTTTGCCATCTTTGTGTTTTGAATTTCAAAAATCCGACATACATGGTTCTCATTAAGAAGTAAAATGTGGTTCAATGGGATACAAATAATTTTTTTGGTGAATAGTAACTTATTAAGTTTTTAATCGCGATTAGAGGTAATTAGTGTAGTTTAAGGTAAAAATAATGTTTTAATAATATGAAATTAACTTGACACATGTCCTAACCTCATTGGATGTGTCATGGCCGACAAAGACAACTCATGGGTCGACTTTGGGACCCCATGAAGCCACTTTGGTTGGAAAATGACATTAATATCTTTTTATTTAAAGTTAAAGTAAAAATGAGACAAACATGGAATGTTTTACTAAAACAATTTTTACATGGGGTTAAACAAATCCGATTTTTGACTATAAATATTAATTGGAAATCTAAAAGGATTTCCTACATCATAGTAGTTTTTTTATAATTTTTAGACATTAAATAAATTAAATTATTTATGACATCATGATGATGCAGCGATGACCTCATTATTTAACGATTTAAATAAAATAGAACGATAATGTAATATCTAAGACCTAAACATGTCCAAAACCTATTGGATGAGTGCATTTCGAACCCTTATCACCTTATCCTCTAAACACATCAATGTGGGACCTCTTAAATCCGAATAAAATTTTAAAATAAAGTGACTTTTCTTTACCTTCCAAGAGTGCCCCTCCTCTCCTCTTATAAAAGGCCCCCACCTCTACCTCCTTAACCACACTCCCAAAGCCTTTGGCTCGGCAAAACTCTGACCATTTTGTCTCTCAACTTCCCTCTCTTACTCCTTGAAGCCTCACTGTGGGCATAAGTCTTCCCAAGGAAGCCTTTGAGTTCAAACTAAAGGGAGTTACCCGATTTTAAGGTAATGTGTTCACTTGAGTCCTTTTGTTTTATTTTGCCTCTCCAACCCCCTAAACTCTTTTTATTCATTTCATTTGTAACAAATCCAGTATCATCAATATACTATGATGTTTCTATAAGAAGTATTAGATCTACAATTTCACACACCTACATCTAATGGTTAAAGAACATACTGTTTCTGTGGATGGCGAATTTCTGCCTCCCGAAACGATGATTGTTCAACATTCTTATAACACCTTCAAAGGTGGTCATTAAGATGACAATATATTTATATATGATATATAATATGTTTATATTTTCCTTAAGCTTCTGTATTTTTCATTTTGGGCATACCTTTATGGTTTCAATTATGGGTAAACGCGATATCTTCATTTAAGGAAGCGCAGACTACCGCCCCCTCAAAGTGATGTGATTCGTTAATGCCATATGTGGGACGTATAAAGGATGGATTTAAAGTTATTATATATGATGTTATACTGGAATTATAATATACCTATATATCATTATTATTTATTTCCATTAAAGTATGAGATAGAAATGAAAGTAGCGTTCATGCGTACGTACGGCTTACCGTCTCCATGAACGGTGCATTTCATTTCTTATCCCCAAATGTAATGTACTATTATAAGTACATGTATATAATGGATATATATGATTAATGATACATCTAAATGATGAATATAATTCTGGAATTAAAATATACATACCTCTCATTTAGTTTTAATTCCATTAATATGACAAAGAAATGAAAGTAGCGTTTATGCGTACGTACGGCTTACCGCCTCCATGAACGGTACATTTCATTTCATACCTCTAAATGATTATGTAATATTATAAATACATGTATATTCTTGATATATATGATATATATGATATCCAAATCACGGATATAATTCTGGATATAATGAAAATTTGACCACACGAACAACATGTAATTGTAAGAAGTCCACTTTCGACTTAAGAACCAAATATCGACAAAACAAACATTATTAACTTAAATGATTACATAATGTTTATAACATGGAAATAAGTGATATAAAAGTAATAATGAACTAGAAAAAGGTTATTAATAAAGTGTAAATTAACTCAAGTTTATTATTCAGGACGTTAAAGAACGATCGAGTCAAGTCGGACCCGAGGTAAGGGATCCTACACCTCTCTTTCTTTTTAAGTACACTCTTTTATGTCATTCCTTTTAAGATCATATTTCTTATGATTGGGATGTTCTTTTATATTAATCCTACTTTACTTATTATTTTCATATGATGGGAGACCCTATTTCCTCTCATCAATCCATTTTGGAAGTTTTGAGTGGCGCCGTTAGGCTGCCGAATTTTCGTAAGAGATCTAACCTCCCTTTTTCTTTTTAAGTCCTCTCATTTATGTCAATTCTTTTAAGCTTCTCTTTGTTATGTTGGGGGATGTTGTTTTATATTACTCTTTCTGTAAACTTTATGTTAATACAACGAGAGACACTATTTTATCTCATCAATCCATTTTTGGAAGTTTTAAGTGGCGTCATTAGGCTGCCGAGTTTTCGTAAGGGATTTTTCATCTCACTCTTATTCCAGTGAGATTTATGCTACATTTGCCACAATTTCCTTTGAGTGGTGTATGTACTGCCCATTATTTTACTCATTGTGTAATATACTTTCTTTTATGAGTATTTACATCAATGTTTTATTGTCCTTCTTTCACAGGGCGTATGTTTTGAAAGATACCCATGTCGGTAAGGGAACCTTTCACCCTCCTCTTTTTTAAAAAGACTTCTTTTGTTGGGTATTTTAATTTACATATTGTTATGTTGGGATATGTTCTCATATATCCTTATTGATGTAAATTTTATGTCCAAGTGATGAGATACACTTTTTATCTTTCATCAACTCATTTTGATGTGACGCTGTTAGGCTGTCAAGGGAACTTCTTAACCCAATTTCGATTTCTTTGGGTTCAACAAGTAGTTATTAAATATGTCATCCTTTGAATATGTGTGAATGACAATTGATTATTTTACACTTAATATCCACTTATATTTCGTGTATTCGTTTGTCACACATATTTATGTAATTGATTTATCCTTAAACCAAGGATACCGTTTTTGTATGGGACTTCGTCTCAATCTCCTTTCATTGAGGCATATTTTGTTTTATACACAACCTTCTTTTATACGGTGTATAAACCCCTTTGACTTTTACGTTTATCCAAAAGGAATCTTCTTTATACGAATCGTTTTACTAAACGAAAAAAGGGAATGTTTTTGTCATACGTATGCGGCGACAACGACTTCTCCGCCGCCGTGACTGTTATTTGAGTTTCGGCTTCCTCTACAAGCCATACCTTCTTTTTAAAAGAAAAATAAATACCATGTTTTAATTTTCTTTTATTTTGGTATTGAAAATGGTTTTCATAATGTTTTTTATATCAATGTTTTGTATTGATATCTTGTGATTGAAAGGTGGAAATGTTATGTTTCTTTTATGCATGTTTTATCTGATACGATTATGTTGAGGTTCTTGGGCATTATTATGAAGACAGGTGGTTCCGTGATAAAATAAGGGCGGGTGAGCCCGATATAGCTCTCCAATGCATTGGGTAATGTGAAGGAGTGAAACGTTAAGGTTTCTCCGAAGAGATTTAGGGAATATATTGTGATGGGTGTTCCAAAACATAACCAAGAGGGTTACTCCCTATGTAAGAATGTTATGAATGCCTAAAGTTACCTTTATGTCTTATGATTTCTATGATTTATTCATGGTTTGATGAGGTATGTTAAAGTGCCTATGTTTTATGGTTAAAGTATGATTTCATTCTTATGTATATATAAACTCATGTTTCCTTTCCATATTTTTATAACCCTTACTGCGCTTTTTATGCTCAACCCAAGTTTTTGAAATGTTTTTCACAGGTCAAGGGAAAGGTACATGATGTGATGATAGTGTCAAGGATGTGTCAAGAAAGAATCCGTGTTTTATTTTAAATATGTTTCCTTTGATGGGAAGAATGAATATTGTATTTTACGTAACCACTTTGTTTAAATGTGGAATGTAATGCAAGTTTCATGATCTAATTCTCTAAAACTCTAAACCTGAAAAGATCCTCAATGTGAAATCTTGTAATAACTCAAGATTAAGTAAGGTTTAAGGCTGGGGCCTTATAAACCCTCCTGGCGATAGCTTCCTTCCCCTACATCTCCTCCCCACTACGTGCACCGACCCCATCATCTCGCGCGACATCCCATCCCTCCCACAGCTCCCATCACTCCCATGGCTCCCGCAGTTCCCATCACTCTCCTCTTTCCTACACGCGATGCCTACCACCTCTTGCTGCAGCATCCTGGTTCTACCTCTCCTCCCTTCTATATGACCTCCACTACTACTCCCTCTATGTCAGCCACCTGCAGCCCCGACCTCCATGCTTTCCTCCCCCAGAACCAACCCTCGTGTAGAAGATCCATCACCTACTTTGGCTACTCCCTCACTCTCCATCACGGCCAGACGCTACTTCTAGTTCCTGAGGTAGCACCTCTCACAAGAACATTTTTTGATGGCTCACTTCTGTACCTCCATCGTTTCATCGATCTCCATCACAGATCCTGCGTGGAATTTATGGCATTGTTTCATTCGTCCCCACTAGTTTGAATTTCCTGATGCTCTTTCATTCGGCCCCACTAGTTCGGGTTTCCCAGCACTCAGACGTCCGACCCCACCTACGCAATTCTGATGCTACTCCTCGATGACATGTCACGCCACCGATGCCTTTTAGCATCATCTTAAACCATTCATCGATTTCATTTGAAGGAGGAGATGCAATCTTGAGAGGGAGTTGGAATCTTGAATGTTTTCTTTTATTTTGTTTGGTCTTGTTTTTTCATCAAGCTGTGTATTTCCATCTTGAGGGGGAGTGTTTATAGTATGTTGATTGCTTTATCATCATTGGATTGTTTTGTTTTTTCTTTAAGTGTCCAAGCTAGGTTCACCTAGCTTGAGGGGGAGTGTTGGAGTCTGTATCCCACATCGGACATGTGGTCCGGTGTGGTCTTAATTATTCACTATAAAATAACCTCAAGGGATCCTTTAGAGAGTACACCTTGGGGGTTCGGGTCATCCTATTTTATCATTATACAACGAATATTCTATATTTACTTGTATTTTATTTATAAAATATAAAAATGAAGCTTTTACAACATTTGAACGTTTTGGCAAAGCTGTTCAAAAATGAAAAAGCTTTTAAAATAATTTCATTAAGAAGTGATCATGGTGGGGAATTTGAGAATCTGGAATTCAATTTCTTTTTATCAAATATGGGTATTAAAAAAACCTTCTCTATACCAAGATCACCTCAACAAAATGTAATTGTTGAAATAAAAAATAATACTATTCCAGAAATGGCTAGGACTATGCTAAATAAATAAAGCCTTCCTATCTAATTTTTGGAAAAAGCTGTAAGTACAGCCTGCTATATAATGAATAGAGTTTTAATTAGACCAATTCTTAAAATGATTTCCTATGCACTATGGAATAATAGAAAACCTAAATTAAATTACTTTTAATGTTTTTGGATGCAAGGTTTAAACATTAAACACCCAGGACAATTTTGGAATGTTTGATCCAAAATCTGATGAAACTATTTTCTTATGATATTTTTCTACTTCCAAAGCTTATAAAGTTTTTAATAAAGAGTCAAAGATTTTTGAAGAATCATTTCATGTGAAATTTGATGAATCAGATCCCTTTGAGAAAAGGAAATACCAAATTGATGAATCTCACTCTAATGATAACATGGGACTTGATAACCTGATAAATGATTTTAAAAAAAGATATAAATGAAATTCAGTCTAGTCCAGAAGAACATGACACTGAATAACCTATAAGTGTACTAACTATATAGTCAATAACCATAAAGAATCACCATTTAGAATCATTAATAGGAGACTTGGACACAGGAATAAAAACTAGAAGGAACATAGGAAATCATGTTGAATTTCTTGTCTTTCTATCCCAATTAGAACCCAAGACTATAGAAGAAGCCTTAGTTAATGAAATTTGGATGATAGCAATGGAAGAATAACCAAACCAGTTCAAAATAAATGAATTTTGAAATTTAGTTGGAAGACCTCAGAACTACCCAGTTATAAGAACAAAATGGGTCTTTAGAAATAAACATGATGATCAAGGAATAATAACTAGGAATAAAGAAAGACTAGTTACAAAAGGATATAATCAAGAAGTAGGTATATATTATTATGAGACCTTTGCACCTATAGCTAGATTAAAAGTTAATAGAATCCTTTTAGCTTATTCATCTCATGTGAACTTTAATTTATTTCAGATGGATGTTAAGCCAACCTTTTTAAATGGTTATTTATTGGAGTAAGTTTATGTTGAGCAACCTCCTAGTTTTGAAAATTCACAAAAACCATATTCTGTTTTGAAACATAATAAAGCTCTTTATGATCTTAAACAAACACCTAGAGCTTGGTATGAAATATTAAGTTCTCTTATTTTGAAAAATTATTTTAATGTTGGAATGGAAGATCCAACAATATATAAAATAACTTTCAATTATAATATTTTATTAGTTAAAATTTATGTTGATGTTGTAATTTTTGGTTCAACAAATAGAACTCTTTGTCATGAGTTTTCAAATTTAATGCAAAAATAATTTGAAATGAGTATGATGGGATAATTAAATTTCTTTTTAGGACTTAAAATTTTTCAAAAATATTTTGGAAATGTTTCGAATCAAAGAAAATACATTACTGATTTACTAATGAAATTTGGGCTTGAAAATAGCAAGACATATACAACTCCTATGTGTACTAATATGAAACTTGATTTGGATGAAACTGGGAAATCAGTTGACAATTAGTTATATAGAGGTATGATTGATAGTTTATTATATCTTACTACTAGCAAACCAGATATCATGTATTCAGTATGAATTTGTGTAATATTTCAATTGAATCCTAAAGAATCTCATTTAACTATTGTTAAAAGTATTTTTAGATACATAAAAAGAATTGTTTTTCAATCTCTTCTCTATCCAAAAACATATGATTTTAATTTAATTTCATATTCAGATGTAGATTTTGGGACTTGAAGATTAGATAAAAAAGCACCTCAGGAACATGTCACTTTTTAGGAAAATACTTAGTATCATGGTCTAGTAAGAAACAACACTTAGTTTCCCTATCAACAGCTGAGGCAGAATATGTATCTGCTCACAGTTTTTTTCCACAAGTTTTGTGGATGAAAAACACTCTTATAAATTTTTTACAAAGTATTAATAATACATTTATTTTATGTGATAATAAATGTTCTATAAATATTTCAAAAAATACTATTAATCATTTTAGGACTAAGAATATTCATATCTGACATCATTTTCTAAGAGACCATGTTCTTAAAAAGAATATATTCTTAGAATTTGTAAGTATAGAAAATCAAAAAGTTGATATTTTTACTAAACCACTTCCGAATACATGGTTTAATTTTATTAAGGGGAAGCTAGGTTTATTTATATTTAAATGACGTTTTTATTTGGTTCAATTATTATTTTTAGAATAATTTAAAATTTCGTTTGTACTGGTTTAATTTTTTTTATTCTACGTTTCTGTAATTTACTAATTACTTTGTGCATAATGACATGAGAATCAAGGATTTCAAAAACTGTTCTGAATTCCAAACCCATTCATTTTCTCAAAACCCTTCGAATCCATGAAAACATTTACCGCTCTTCTCCCCCTCACATAAACCGTCGAAACCCTAGTCCTTTTCGAACATTTAGAGATTTACTACATAAATGGACAAGGCCAAGAAAACTGATGATCTAGAGACCAGCACTGCGAAGAGGCAGTGCTTAGTCGGGAGAATGATTTTTCAAGAAAAATTCATAGATCTGAAATGGATCTATCAGAAAAACCTGATGCTAAGGAAAGCCCTAGCTTTTCATAACTTAGAATAGACGTTTAATGGATATTATAAGGATTTGCTATATGAAGTAGAACTTCATCATTTCTTTAAGTCAGTACAGTTAATCTAGGAACTGATTAGGATTCGATTGTTGCTAAGATTGAGGATCGAGATTTTTCAATCTCATCTATAGAAATTTCTCAAATTCTTAACTGCCCTCATGAGGGAGTTTTTCATTTGGATTTAAAGAATATTTGCGATTATGTGCGTAATTCAGAAGATATTATGTCATTTTTTTGGAACTACATCTATAAAGAAGATGTCTGTGAAAGATTTGGAACCTGATCAGAAGATATTGGTTAAGTTTGTGCAAACTGGTATTGCACCAAGAATGTCTGAGATGGAAAATATTCCTTACCCTGATATGTATATAATGTTTTTGATGATGAGTGACATCAAATTTCACTTTTCGAGATACGTGGTGAGGTATCTCAGTTACTGCTGCCAACTAGAGGCAAGAATGAATTTTTATCCTTTTGGAAGATTCATCTCGAAAATTATGTTTAAGACTGATATCATAAGATTGGTGGATGCTTGGGTGAGATGTCACCATGGTAATATATTCAATGTTGGTACATTGAGAAAAAAATGGATATTTAGGGAGCACAGTCAAAGGCAAGTTGTTGCCTGTAGGAGCTGAAGAGAATGGAGAATGTGCTCAGGCCCAACCAGCAAAATCAAATGTAGGGATAGCTAAATCAAGAGTCAGTGTTTTATCAAGAAGAATCGAGTTTGAGGTAGTGGATGCACCTGATGAAAGAAGTCAAGAAGGACTTAAATTAAAAAGGACAAGGGATCCTAATCCTGTTGAAGAGCCTACTGTAACATCAAATGTTTTAACATCTAGTGATCTCTTAAGCTATAATTTTATGATAGAATCTGCAGTTGAAGAGATGCTACAAGGAGATGTTTCTCTGGATAAGGTGACTTTTCCAGTGGAGCAATAAATTTTGGCTCAGGAAGTCATAGAAACAGAGGCTCAAATAGAACACATAACAGAGACAGTAGTGGAGGCTGAAGTAGAACCAATAATAGAAAAATAAGATGAGACAGTTCCTGGTGAAGGAGAATCAGTGGCCTGAACTCAAATTGATCAAGTACAAGTTGATCAAGAAATAATTATTTTGGAGAATCCAGTAATGGAGGAAGAATATGAAAATGATGCTCATGAGGAGCAACCTCCAGCACCTATTGAAACTCAAGAGAATGTTTCATAAGTTCATACTAAGATATTGAATGTAAATTTTTCTGAGGATGAGTCTGGGAAAGGCTTAGAGGGAAAATATAATGATAAACTAGTACATGGAGGGGATGATGAAAAATTATATGCAGAATATTGGCCCATTCTATTGTTACATCCTGCTGAAACTAAGAATCAAGCATAAGGTGAGAACCAGTTAGGCATGTACATCAGGTACTTCACCTGATTTAATCACAAGATTTCAGGTTATTATATTCATAATGGATAATATGAATAACAAATTTCAGGAATTACAGTGCAATAGTGCTCCTTTGTCTGTGTTGTTAGATAATCAAAAGATTCTAGTTGATCCATTGACTTCAAATGAACCTGGAATTAGAATTGTGCTGAATCAGTTCATAGAAAAGTTGAATATTTTTATTAAGAAGGAAGAAAGGCATCATGAGTTTTTTCAGAGTGAATCGTATTGAAGATATTCATTTGACTCAGGAAACCAGAGGTCTAATAATCCAGTTGGGAGATGGATTTCTGAGAAGATTGAGGGAATAATTGGCAGAGATCAACGGAATAGTTCAGAGAAGATGAACACTATCTCACACCCTTACCCAACCTTGATTCCTATTTTTTTCATTACATTACATGTAATTCTATTTTCAATGAAATATATTTACATCTCATTTTCATGTGTTTTAATTTGTTTTACTGTACTATCTATGATATAATTCTAGTAATCTGGATTCACATATTGATAAATAGTTTTTCATAACATTTACATAAGTTCAGTGCTACATTAAAATGTGTTATATTCCTTATTCTATCATTCTTTTTGACATCACAAAAAGGGGGAGCAATTTAGATACACACAACATTTTATTTTAAGGTAAAATTAAAATTTTATTTTAAACTTTTTACTCGGGGTTTATTTATTTACTTTGTAAAAGGGGAAAAATTTTTAAAAATTTTAATTTTTTATGACTTTGGATAACACAATGTTTATTTTAGTTAAAATAATTTTGTTAAAATTAAATATGGTTTTTATCATTGAAAAATTATAAACAATATGCAATTAATTTTGTATGTTAATTTCATTGGTACTTCATGGGTTTTGTGATCATCAAAAAGGGGGAGATTATTGAGCAAGTGTTATTTTCAAAAATACATAATTTTATAAGGGGGAGATTGTTGATAAACAATACTCTATATCTTTAGGATGATTTTGATGCTCAAAAATATCCTTTTTGTTATTCTAATGATTTTACTTGAAGTATATTTTAGAAAATTTATATTCCTTATATTCTTATCTTTGAAGAAATATTAAAGCACATAATCTGTGAGGTATATTTGACAAAGTATTTGGAAATTGTTTTTAGCGTGTTCTAGAAACACGGTTCATACCCTACGTTGAGAAGCATGATGGAAGGATGGAATGTGGTGTTTACTCTATGAGATATCAGAAAAGTATGGTTAAAAAACCATACGTTATTGGAAAAGTATGGAGAAAGGAACCTTATGTTTGGAAGAAACCCTACGTTTGGAAGAAACCCTACGTTTGGAAGAAACCCTATGTTTGGAAGGATCCTTACATTTGGAAACTCGTTAAAGTATAGAAGAATATCAGCATGTAAGTATGGAATGATAAGTTTTTTTCTTAAAAGTATGGTTCATCAACCTTAATTTTGTAAACAACCATACGTTTGAAAAGTAAAGATAAAATTATGGTTCATCAACCTTACTTTTATGAACAACTGTACGTTTGATTGAAAAGTATGGATTATATACCGTACGTTTGAGAGTTGAAGAGAAATGTTTGAGATCAACCTTATGTTGTAAACCTTACGTTCAGAGAATTTATGCTATGCAGTTCAACCATACGTTTGACGCCAGATGTTTAAATTACGACTTTATTAAAGCAATTGTATTTATGCGGATTATCATGCTGATTTCAAGCCAGATTAGAAGCCCGGATATAAAGCGAGTCTTTCACTGATTCAATTTCATTTATTTGTGATTCTAAAGATCAATTAAAGAGGAGCTTTTCATGATGAATTTTCAGGGGAGTTATGACTGCTCTACTATTCAAACATTTGAATATCGCGATTCTAAAGGCGAATTTTTTTGATCTAAATTTAAAAAGGAGAACACTCATCTTTATTCTATATATACCTATATTATTTTGTATTATAGATATATAGGAGAATTATTGAAAAGAAGTTTTTTTAATATATGTCAATCTCTTGATGTTTTTTACTGCTACAATTTACAGAGACAATCGAGACTTACATAGCTGTTTTTATGAAGAGAGACAAAGATCTATTTTCTAAAGAAGAAGAAACACGATTAAAGATTCATTGAATCTACATCAAATATCTTTTTGTGAATCAACTATTGTTAATGATGAAAATTATATTTCAAGATCTACTACAACTGGATCGAATCAGATCTACTTCTACCTGAAGATTATTCTTTCTAAAGATTACGATTCATCGACAGTTAATTGTGTGTTGTTGCAATTGTAAAGAAAAACTGGAAAATATTTCGATGAATAAATACTGTTTTATTTTTAGTAACTAGCTTCTTATACTATGTTGTGTATTCGTTTCTATGTATGAACCAAAAGGATTTTTTTATCCTTAAACATGTAAAGGTGTCAACTACTTGCACTTAGTTGTGAAGTGGTTTGTTGATAAGAGAACCACATAGTGAAAATCACCAAGCTCATGGAGTAGAGTGTTGGTGGAGTGGAATAGAAGCCTTATGTTCCCCGAACCATTATACATCGTGTGTCCTATGCTATTTATTTTCCGCTGTTAAATCTTTGATAAAAATATAAAAGGACATATCATGATTGTGCAAAGAAATAATAATAGACACAATTCAACCCCTTCTTGTGTATATTTGGTATAACCCAATCCAACAAAATTATGGGGTCCCCAATGGCTAAGAAAATGTGGGATCAGTTGAAAACTATTTATGATGAAAATGGGGAAGTTAAGGAAACTAGGCTAAAAATATGGAGGAGCGAGTTTAATGATATTAAAATGGATGATAATGAAAGTATTGATTGATAATTTACAAGAGTTAACAAGATAGTTAACAAAATAAAAGATTTTTGTGAGAGGTTTTAGGATTATACTTTCATTAAGAAACTGATGAGAAACATTCCATAGAGATTTGATACCAAAGTGTCATCTTTAGAAGATCATGAAGATTTATCTATGGATGATCTTCAGAATATTCTTATGGAATATGAGAAGAGGGAAAATATATTTAAGAATAATTTTAAGAAATAATTATCTTTTGAAGATTTATTATAAGGGAATCATATAGATAAATATTTTGTGGAAGTATAAAATGATTCATAAGTAGAGGAAGATGGCTAAGAATTTGATAAAATCAGTGCTCTTCTTTCTAAGAAATAAAATAAGAGAAAATGTAAAGGTAAACATTCTATTAGATTTTAGAATAGAAATGAGGAATGTCATTTTAAAAAAAATACCAAGAAGAATTATGAAAAATATAAGTCAAAACAATAAGATAAGAAGTCTCAAAAATGGAAGTGGGGGAGAAAAAAAAATTCATTACAACAAGAAGAAAAGTTTGTTGGGAAGAAGAGAGCATGATGATTTTTTATCTAACAATGAATATAATTATCATTTCAACCAATTTACCCGTTTTATAAGAGTATATGTTTCATCAAGAAGTGATTATTATAGTGAATAGATAATATAAATTTAATTTATTCTAAAAGATAATTTTGAAACAACACTAGAGAAAAATACACAAATCAAGAAAAAAATAAAGAAGTTGAAGAAAGGTGTTAAGAAAATAACTTTTGAAAATGGTAACTGAATCAAAAAAGAGGAGATAAACCTCAATTTGATTATGGATTGGAAAATGAAAATTGGTTAGCTTGAGAGAAAACTAAAAATTTATGGAGAAATTTTTTTTGGGAAGGATAATATCAAACATGGATGAAACTACACTTATCGAGTAAATTTTGAAGAATGGGTTCAGGATAGATTAATTCAAGAAGGTGGAAAATGTTCTGAATGAACATTTTTTCAACATGGGAAGAGATTTTATAAACACAATCAATTTTTCTTTCAATATAAAGTGAGTTAAGAAATATGAGAGAAGACCTCACAAAATTTGTTGAGGTTAAAGGTGAACCTTATCAATATGGTGAAAAGAATGGTCCACACAAGTAGGTTGTTTCTTTACCCAAAAAATATCAATGTACATCATATTATATAAAAAAATTCAGGTTTAACAGTTAATAATTGTGATAATTCATCTTCCACTAAGAAATAGTGTAATTAATCAAGAAAATGTCTCCCTAAACATGGTCACCTGCATTCTATAGAATGGAAACAATAATGAACTTCATATTAGTATTATTATCATTCTGAAAAATCAATATCCTGAGGTTGTTGTTAGTTTTATAGAGTTTTTCGGCATATAGTAAACCCATGTTGGTACAATAGGTCTCTACTAGTAAGAAAGTATGAACCAAAGGGGAGCTACATTTAACAAAGAAGAATAAATTTCCAATTAATGTATGATAAGGAAGAAACAAAAGTTTGGGAGGTGAGGAATGATTTAAGAAAACCATGTGAGAAAGGTAAATAAGTTGATAGGAAAAGATGTTTAAGAAAGTTGATAATTTTATAAAATTTTATTAGGAAAAGAATGAGTGATTAGTTGTTTGTCCAAAACAAATGGACATGGATGAAAATATGGCGGCAACACAAAATTTTTCTAAAGAAAAAGAAAGTAAAATTCTTTCAAAAAACAGGAACAAATTTGATATTAAATTTCTAATAGATACTGGCTTGAAAAATCATAAAATGTGAATGATGTTTGAACAATATTGGAATGTTAAAAAAATTGTATGATTATCTTACCAGCCCAAGAATAGATCATGAATAAAAATTTACAAACTCAATGTAATAAAGATGTTATGAAATCTAAATAAAATATGATAGCTTATTCTAAAGATTCTATAGACTAAAAGAAATCAATTTAAAAAAATATATGGATTATGGTCAAAACAAATAAATCACATGAAATGAAAAATCTAAGAAAAATATGACTAAGTTAATCCTAATAGGGGATTCTCAATCCAAAATTTACTTATAAGAAACACTAAGTATCATATTTATTCCCAACAAACTTGTTTATTTATACTAACTTACGGGGAATTAAAGTGGAAAATTAATGTTGTTAATTGAGTATTTTATAATTTTTATAGCAAGATTGATAAATACATCATGGAATATTGTTATCACCATGTTGAGGAATGGAGTTCTACCCTTTAGTGGGAGAAAATCTGAATCTAAAGTACGATCATCACACTTTTAATAAAAATATATATATAATGAGTTTAAGAAATTTGAGATGTTAGGGAAGTGAGGTTTATATTATTGAACTATTTTGATATGTTTATTAAGAGGGTTTTATTATTTAACTTAACTGACATACTCAAATTTCCCCATCTATAAAAATATTGGAATAATCTTGAGGAAATTATTTCATAAAATAAATGTTATGGACAACACTTCTCATATTTATTATACACTATTTTTTTACATAGGGTTCACCCACATAGACTTAGAGTTGTTTAGTTAAAGGTAATTTGTAAATAAACTCATGTGATGTTATTTGTTTCTTGATAAATTTTTTAATGATTTTGAGATTAAGAATGATATGTTGAGCTATCCCCTTTGAATCTGATTACCAATAATGGGGAGAAATAAACTATGAGGATAACGAAAACTCAAACATCATATAGGGAGAAAGTATTGAGAACACATGTTGACTTCAGAGATATCTTTATTTTTTTGTGGATATTTAAACTAAACAAAAAGGGGTATATAATTATTCCAAAGTGTGTTTGGTTGCATTTGATTTCAATATATTATTATGTGTTTGAATTGCATGTTCATTAATAAAGTTACTTAAGGAAGTTGGAGGAAATTTCCCTATGAAGTATAAGAATGTTTCCTAACAAATTCAAATTATGATAAGTTGTCCATAGAGTTTATGAAAACATGAATTTTATGATGATTCAATCATAAGTCCTAAGGGGGAGATTAAGGTAAATATACTGAAGGTAATGGACTGAGTGTTTCCATAAACTGGTCACCAGACGAAGGTCATTGGACAATGAAAGTCGGGTAAATGGAACAAACATTACCAAACAATCCGAATGAGGTAGTAATTATTAGATAGATATCTGAGTTATTAATTTTTAAGAAGAAGATTTACAAATATTGATCTATAAAGTTTTGGCCTTATAACGATTGAGTTACAAAGTTCTAATTTGGAATGATCGGATAGGGAAATTAGAGAAGATCTTATTAGACATAGAATATCTTGTAAAAGATATTGGTCGGAGGAAACCCATGTGAAACACTGGATCGATATATCAATGAATTTGAAATGGTTTAATTACCATCGAAAAATCACTCTAAATATCCAATGGACTAATATTTTCCACTAACATCATATAGAGAAATATAAAGGTGCTCCAAGAAGAAAAGTGTGTAAGAAGTTTGAGATATAGTTGAATGTCATCAAATGGACAAGCATCGAACATGTGAACTTCAAATGAAAAAATATAGGATGGGTGAGCATCAAAATGAGTCGCACCATATGGACACATCCGACGAAGATATGTTATTTCATCAGACATGCATATGGTGTTCTTATCGTGAGGATGTTTCCTAAAATAGGGAAAATGGATGGATGTCTATTATACAGAGAATGCTAAAGGTATAAAAACATATAGATAAGTCTCAATAAAATAAATAGAAATAAATACATTAGATAGTAATAGTTATAAAAATATTTACATAAACTATGTAAAGTCCTTAACATGAAAATGTTGAGAAAAACATTCAACGTTTGTTATATTGAAAACGTTAATAATGTTCATAGAAGTTCATTAACACTAAGTTCAAGGAAAGTCGAATAAATGTTACAGACAGTGAGTTTTAATGATTCTTCAAGAAGATTCGAGAAGAATCTAAAATTAATAAGAAGAGTCCAATGAGTTTCATTTGAGCAGGGAAGTGAAAAATGTTTCCCACCTTTTCAACTTTGGGAACACCTGTATAAAGGGGGTGAAAATTACATTGTACAACACTGTTCACCCATAATAAAAGGATGAAACACTATAGTTTTTTGAGGGGATAAATTTCTAAGAAAGTTAACTTTTATGTTAAATAAGAGCTATCGGGTTGAGTTCTATTGGTTGGAGAAGAAGAAATGTAAGAACCCAATTGAGTTTCTACTGAGTCAAAGTAGGAAGTTCATCAGACTGAGTATACATAATCGGACAGAGAAGTAATGGAACGAGACTAATGGATAGAGGTGAATCTAAAAAAACACACCAAATGAAACTGTGGTAAGTTGAGGAGCATCATATGAAGACCAACTGATGAAGGCTACCAGATGGAGGGTTATCATATAGAGTGGATTGGATGAGTATTTTCTAAGGAAGATTTCTGAATAAAGTTATGGAAAATTTGGGAATGAGATTATCCAGGTCTTACAATGATCTTGAGGAACTTTCATGGATAATAAATTCTTAAGTGAGTTGTTGAAGATATTAAAGTTTGTACACAAATGACAGTGACCATCAATGTGGAGGAAGTGAATATCTTTCTATAACTGAATAAAAAAGTAGAAGGAATGATTGTATAGCTGAGGTGTATAACTAGTTACTAAAAGGGATTATTGGTTGGGGTAATAAACATCTGGGAAGAAAGAGGTTACAGTTAGGATAGTTAGGGGGTATGACCAACTATGGTATAAGAGCAAATTATTGGTGGTAGAACTATAGTTTTCTAGGGGAACAATTATTAGGGTGTAGAACCAATTGTTTCATTTGCCTTTGTAATACTATGAAGATAGTAAGAGAATACTTTTTGGGGGAATAGCTGACACAGAAAGGATTATGTATTTGCACCAAACCTTTTAAATATCATTTTTTATCTCTATTTGTATTGGTTTCATATGAAAGGGGATGCTGAAATTTATATTTGAGTGGGTCATAACTCTAACAACATTATGAGGTTAGGAAAAGTTTCCTTTATAACGTTAAGAAATGTTACTATAGAAGAAAAAGTGATCACTAATTCTTGCAGCCTCTTAGTGACCCTACATCAATCTAAGGGGACCCAAAATTTTGAGAATTTTAATTTCATGCTATAAAAAGGAATTTTTCTAGAATATGTGATTTATAAAAATGGAACTAAAACTGAAAAATGAAAGATTGGATTCATTATTACATTACCCTACCCCTCTTTTGTTAAACACATTAGGTTATTTTGGGGATATGCTGGTTTTTATGGGTGATTTGTCATGGATTTCAGTAATATAGCCTTACCACTATCAAACCTAATTCAAAAATACATTGAGATCATTTTTTATAATTCTTAAAAGAAATAATTTTATGAGCTAAAAACAAAGTTGACAAAATCACCAATTATAAAATTAATAAATTGGAAATACCCTTTGGATATGTTATGTGATACCTCAAATACAGCTATAGTGTTATTCCTTACACAAAGTACTGATAAAAGAAGACTTGTCATGTATCATGATTCAAATAAATTAGATTTTTTTCATGGAAATTATTCGACCACTGAGATGTATTTTCTTATAGTTTTTTGTTCTTTTAAAAAAATCTAGTTGCTATTTTCTAAGACGTAAAGTTATTATATTCTCCTATCATGTAGAACATAGGTACCCATTGAAGAAAGAAGAATCTATGCTGAGGCTTATTATATGGATTCTATTATTGTAATCATTTGATGTGAATATTAATAATAAGAGGGGGGATGAGAACCAAGTGGTTTAACACATGAGTAGCCTTCCCTATGCTGTTGATATTGGGATTTCAAACAAAGAACCTATAACAGACTATATTAAAAGTGAGAAACTATTTATGGTTGTAAGTGAAGTAACATGACATGCCGAAATTAGAAAATATTTTTTTTAATTCATATATTCCTTCCCACCTCAACCAAATCCAAATTAAACGATTAAAGGTTTGATAAATATTATATGTATGGTATGATCTATATCTATGGAGAATATTTAGCGATCATGTTATTATGAGATTTATACCAGAGAGTGAAGTATTATTTATACTTAACTCCCACAGGTTTTGATAACTTTTAACCCCATAAAACTACTAGGAAAGTTCTAGAATATTTACTTTACCAGAAACATATTTTCAAGGATGATCATGAATTATGTAAAAGGTTTCAATAATTCCAATTTATTAGAAATTTTTTTAAAATACAAGACACACCTAAGATACCTATGAAATATCAAATATTTGATATATGAGGCATATAATTTATGAGACCTCTTCCCATATATTTTGTGCATTCATACAATTTTTTATTTTTGATTATGTTTCCAAGAGGGGGGAAGCTAAAACCCCGAATATTAATTCTTCATATATATTTTTTACTTTGTTATAAATAATATCTTATGCATATTTGTAATTCCAAGGGACATAATCAGTGATCAAGAAACTTACTTTTGCAAAATAATCATTGGAACCTTAATTAAGGGATGTGGAGTGATTCATAATACATAAACACCATACCACGCCTAAACCAATGGGCTTACTGAGGTGACCAAAAAAGAAGTGAATGAAATCATTGAGGAGACTATCAACCTCGAAAGGAAGGCTCAGATCCAAATGATCAAAGAAACCATATAGGATTATAAAACATATTATACAACACTAGTTGGAGTGACTTTATACAAGAGGTATTGTATGAAGTGTTATCGTACATTCCTATGGAATTGGAATATAAAACCCATTGATCAGTTAAGAATATAAACTTGGAAATAGAGAAATCATGATACCAAAGGATGTTTTAGATATAAGATTTAGAAGAAATTTAATGTCCATACAGATGAGAAGATTTAATCTATAAGAGACAAAGTGTAAATCTATAACTCCATATTGAAATACATGTTTGGTAAACTTTTCTCCATATGTAAATGACCATTTATAATTAATGTTATAGGTTTCTGGTGTAGTTGATATTTCTAGATGAGATATAAAGAAACCCATCACTATAAAGGGATGGAGAGTGAAAAATTATTTTGAGATTTTTCCAAGTGATCCACTGGAGTATGACCCAAACAATCACTCTGCCATGTATCACTAATGATACATGTTTCCCAATGTTGAATGATATACTAAAATCTATTAACATACTTAGAATTAAACAATTCTAAAAAACTGCATGATAAAGTTCATACTTGCACTTACATGATTATCCCCCTAAGATGATTCCATGGAGGAACTCTGACCTCCAAATTACATGCTAACAGGTCCACAAAATTGAACATTTGTGCCCTGAAGAACAAAAAAAGTGAAGCAGTATCCATTCTCATAAAAAATGGAAAAAAGAAAAGCCTATCATATATTCACAAAGAAAGGAAACTAAGTAAAAAAGCAGTGAAATGATGTAAAATAACATCAAAGGATAGAAACAAAGAGAGAATTCATAGTAAAAGGAAAACAAATAAAGAGTCTCCACTTGAACCCATAAAAACAAAAAAGGGTCGAAGTAGCTAGCACCGTCAGATTTAAGCTAAGACACACCACCAAACAACGTAATAAGAAGTCTCTTGATGCAAGGAGTCAAAATATCATTAAATTAATGATTCATAATCTACACCCAAGGAGAAGACATCCTGAAACAAAATTCAAATGACATATCCTAAAAAAAGGTAAATTGTAAGGACACATGTAAGAAGTGCCAACATCATATGATATGTCTTAGATGTGAGAACAAAGGCGAGGAGCTACATAGAAACCTAGGGGAAAACTAACCACTATAGGGCTACACATCCTAATATAGCTTCCTATTGTAACATGGTTATTAAATCTAGAAAATAAAAACAAATCTACTATAATGGTCAAACAGTGAAGCTAAGAAGCACTACACCCACAAACTACCAAATCACAAACACTGAAATTTCTACAAGTCCATACTCGGTGCAAATAGTCCCATAGGATGTGGAGGAACACACTAGACCAAAAACATGATCAAATCCTAGGAAAACAAAACACATTAGAGACATAATATCCAACTAAGACACATCATTGCTAACCATCTTATAGACAAAGACCAACCTCACACAAAAAATTTTCTACCCCAAAATCGGACTCACATATAGGAAGTACCTTCCAAAGGCATCTATAAGGATCAATTTGGAAGAGAAAACAAGGAAAGGAAAGGAAAAAAACTATCAACAATAGATTGAAATTTGAGCCTAAGTTAGATAATGTCCTATCTGAACGAAACATCAAAGCATGCTAAAACATGAGATAAAATCCACTATAAAAACATTTGAAATAACTGAACACACAATTTCAAATTTTAATGAAGAAAAACATAAACCCAATTAGGCCTTGGAACCACTTTGTTATATGGAGGTACATATCCCAAGGTAGTATGAAACCAATCGTGAGGATCGAATTAGGTTATTTGTTTCACAAAAGTCAAAACTGAAAAAATGTGGATTTTTAGTTTATAACATATAATGATTAACGAAAAACAAAATGATTGAGTTTCTATTTCCATAAAAAGGAATATTAAAAAGAATGATAACATGGAATTGTTTAATACATAAACCAAGAATTCTAGGATTCTCATAAATGTAACACAATACAACATATGAGAAATGAATTCCAGATTTACAAATATTCTTTCCAGAACATAAAATATATTATATCATTGGATACATAAAATTATAGAATTTAAAAAAAATCAAAACCAAGGTTCATCAGCAAGTCTGAATTAAATCAATAACAAGATGAAAACCATCCATAAAAGGGGTTTGAAAATAGAGTCTCATTTAAATGAATTCAAAACTAGAATACAAACCCAATAAGACATCATAATTGAATTAATATTCAAGAACTGAAGTGAAATTTATTGATTTACATGTTCAAATAAAAGTGGAATGAAAATCAGACAAATGGACATAGAGTATTTACATGCTTCAGAGAATTGGCCTACGTGAACATAGAAGGATCATCACGTTTTCACAATGAAAATGAAAAGGGATTACAAAAAAAACTAAGGACAATAACATCAAATAAAAAACTAGAAATGAAACAAAAAGAACATGCACATGATGAATAAACAGACAATACACACAAAGTTTGCAAAAAAAAATTGATACATAAAAAACTATAAGAGGACTGAGACCCCCTTATTAGGGCTCGGTGTCACCTTGTCGATGAGTAAGCATTCCACAACGTGCTAAAATCATCATCATTGATTCTAGTATGTCTAATCCTCCATGATTGACATCATTTTCTAGATTTTTAGAATGAACTAGTTACTATATCATTGAATATGTCACCCTATGGGTCCATGAACAAGAACACTACCCATGCATGATACCACAATCCAGTGCGTTGCCGCTGATGAGTCGCTACCATTGTTGGAGTCTATGTCATGGCCCAGCTGAAGGATCTCCACATAGACCAGGAAAGATCCTACTTTGTACAGAAAGGATCAATATAACTAGTCATATCACTTCAATGTCTCAATTTTTTTCACCATCCATTTCTAGTACGAACTAGAGAAACATCTCTTTGGGTTTAAGAAACAATATCCTTTGTCAATCCATAGACCGATATATTCTCTAGTCGGCAAAGAACGAACTCATCGGAGGTTACACACCGCATTTCACAATCTCTTTATGAAAATAATTAGAATTCCTCAAATCATAAACCCTCATTCGGTAAAACCATGAGATTTTTTGAAATGTTTTTTTTAATAATTTATTATTTTATATATTGATCATTTCATCCAACACTTAATATAGTTTGTGTTACATGAAAGAACTATGGTTGGACTGTGTTTCACGTAACACCAAGGAAATATTTCACTACATGCAACACTTAGATTAGCTTGTGGTACATGAAGCACTATGTTTTGTTTTTGTTAATTACAATTCTGAGTTTCTATGATAGCATTCATTATACAAAAGATTGAGTTTTTCCAAACTACAATATACTATTAATATTATTATTAAAATATTTTTATAGTTATCACCTAGCTGTTAGAATGGAAGATATGAATAACATTAACTAAATTATGAAACTATGGTTTACAAATGTTTATAAAATGAACTCTTAGGTTATCAATTAATTACAAATGAAAATAAAAACCAAATGAATAAAAATGATTTGTTTTAAAAGAACTATTTGTATGCCTACAAAGGCATTTTCTTTTAATAAATTAAATTAATAACTATTAGTTATAGATCTTAATGAAATTTATATATGATATATTCATTCAATTTTTTTGAAAATCATCTAATTGATTTTATAGGAATAAGTTAAGAATAAATTCAATTTAATGAATAAACATATTTATTTTTCTAAATGGTAATTTTACCACATTTTAATGGAGCACCTATCTTAAATATAATTTTTGAATTTTGTTTTATTTTTTATTTGAAAAAATAAACCACATTTTTTAAATTGCGGTATCAAAATTTACATTGAGTGAATTTTGATATTTTTCTGAGAAGTTAAATTTTTTGATGAATAGAAAAAAACACTGAATTTTAATTGAAAATTTCATTTTATTCTTATTTATTTTTATAGTTAAATTATATTTTAAATTATTTTTAAAGTATATTTAGATCAATTATAAATATATTAATAAAAATTTCATTGTAATCAATTTCACATTGAAATTGGATATAAAAACATTTCAAACTTGGGATGATTTTTACTTTAAAACCCCATTGTTTCATCCCATCTATGAGAATAATTTTAAATCAATTTATCCCACTTATGTGTATAGAATTTGGAAAAAATGATTCAATATTTGGAGTCATACTAATTTATAATCTCTAAAAGTTTATCTAAGTTCTTGACCAAAATTTTGAGAGAAAGTAATTAAAATTAATTACAATGATTAATGTAAAAATGAGTTCACTTAGTGGTCAAACACTAGTACAATCATGACCTTTAACGGCCACCAAAAGCCATCGCTAAAGGTCTATAGCGGCCGCCTAGCATCTGCCAAACAACGGCCGATTTTGGCCCATCGTTGTTGCTATCAGTGACCGCCATTTGGCGGACGCTGTAGGAAAGCTAGAATGGGCTATAGTAGCCATTATAGGCGGTGATGGAATCACCTACAGTGCCCCTTAATGGCGGCCGCTGTATGATGTCCCTATAGTGGCCGCGAAATGGCGGCCGCTATAGGTTTTTAAATTTTTTTTAAAAAAATATCAATAAAACAATAAAATATACTCACATAAATGTCATCAGTCATCTTCCAAGCTCCACATCCATCATAAAATATAACTGCATAACAAAATTTAATAACAAAATCAGTACCGAATAAATCCTATAAACAAATAATTAAAACAAATTAACATATTTCAATTCAAACTTACTTTAACAGATTGAAAGTATTTTATTTTCAAAATATATTCATAATTTTGATTACTGTATTAAAATTTTAAATTCATTAATCTATGGTTCTAATTATATTGTTTCCCTTTGATTTCAAGAAAATCCGATGTCATCCGCAATGAATTTGACCGTTAAACGCTCGTTTTGGCCGTTTATGACACCAGAATTGTGTTCTCGGTCACCACGGGCACACAGAACCTCCCATTGATGTGTCGTCTGCATGACTACTTTAAAATTCACTCACTCATTGTTGTAGTCTGATTTTGGGCCATTCTGATATCGTTCGGCCCGTTTGGACCCCCCCCCCCCCTATGTGTTTATGAAGCGCACCCAACACTTAAAAAACGCATATTGATCTCTACCACGCAAACCACATGTCTGATTGACATTCCATCTTCTCGTACACGTCATGAATAACAATTATATTGTTTTCTTGTGATTTCAGGTCAATATAATGTTTTCCTCTATGAATTTGACTGTTAAATGCCCGTTTTGGCCGTTTTTGACACCAGAACTGCATTCTCGGTCACTGCGGGCACAAAAAACCTCCGATTAATGTGTCGTCTACACAAACACTTCACAATTCACTCACCAGTTGTTTTTGTCTGATTTCAGGCCATTCAAACTTCTTTCGGACCATTTGGACCCCCCATGTGTGTTTGTGAAGCGCACCCAACACTTTAAAAAACGCATATTGAGCCGTACCGTGCAAACTGCATGTCCGATTGACGTACCGTCTACACAAAAAATTCATAATTCACTAAACCGTTGTTTTTTTCTGATTTCAGGACATTCCGACATTGTTCTGCCCATTTCGACCCCCCTCCCCCCACGCGCATTTATGAAGCGCGTCCAACACTTAAAAAACGCATATTAAGCTGTACTTCGCAAACCGCACGTACGATTGACGTGACATGTCTTCTTACACATCAAGAATAATAATTGTATTGTTTACCTTTGATTTCAGTTCAATCTGATGTCGTCCGCTATGAATTTGACCGGTAAATGCCCTTTTTGGCCGTTTATGACACCAGAACTACGTTCTCAGTCACTACGGGCACACAGAACCTCTGATTAATGTGACATCGGTGCGACCACTTCGCAATTTACTCACCCATTATTTTCATATGATTTCTGGCCTTTATGACTTCTTTTGGCCAGTTTGGACCCCCACGCGCGTTAATGAAGCGCACCCACCACTTAAAAACGCATATTGAGTCGTACCGCGCAAACCACATGTCCGATTGATGTGTCGTCTCCTCGTACACGTCACAAATTATAATTATATTGTTACCCTGTGATTTACGGTCAATTTGATGTCGTCTGCTATGAATTTGACCATTAAACACCCGTTTTGGCCATTTATGACACTAGAACTGCGTTCTCAGTCACCGCGGGCACACAGCACCTCCGATTGACGTGTCGTCTGCTCGACCACTTCAAAATTAACTCACCCATTTGTTCATCTAATTTCAGACCATTCCAACTTCGTTTGGCCTATTTGGACCCCCCCCCCGCCACGCGCATTTATGAAGTGCGCCCAACACTTAAAAAACACATATTGAGTCATACCACACAAATCGCACGTCCTATTGACATGTAGTCTCCTCATACACGTCACGAATAATAATTAGATTGTTTCCCTATGCTTTCAGGTCAATCCAATGTCGTTCTTTATGCAGTTGACCGTTAAACGCCCGTTTTGGCCATTTATGACACCAGAACTGTGTTATCGGTCGCCTCGGGCACACGACACCTCCAATTGATGTTCCGTCAATGCGACCACTTCACAATTAACTCACCCATTGTTTTCATCTAATTTCAATCCATTCTGACTTCGTTCGGCTCATTTGGACCCCCACGTGTGTTTATGAAGCGCGCCCAACACATAGAAAAACACACATTGAGTCATATCGTGAAAACTGCATGTCCGACTGACGTTATGTCTTTGTGAACAATTTAAATTTCACTCACTTGTTGTTTTCCTATGATTTCCGGCCATTCCGACATCGTTTGGATCATTTGGACCCCCCACGCGTGTTTATGAAGCACATCCAACACTTAAGAAATGCATATTGAGTTGTACCACACAAACCACACGTCCAATTGAGGTTACCTATCCTCATACACATCATGAATAATAATTAGATTGTTTCCCTATTATTTCAGGTCAATCAGATGTCGTCCACTATGAATTTGACCGTTAAACGCCCGTTTTGACTGTTTATGACACCAGAACTGTGTTCTCGGTCTCTGTGGGCACACGGTACCTTAGATTAATGTGAATTATATGCGACCACTTTAAAATTCACTCACCCATTCTTTTCATCTGATTTTGGGCCATTCCGACTTCGTTCATCCGGTTTGGACCGCCCCCCCCCCCCCACGCACATTTATGAAGTGTGCCCAACACTTAAAAAACGCATATTGAGTCGTATCGCACAAACCGCAAGTCCGATTGATTTGTCTTATCCTCGTACACATATATAATAATAATTATATTGTTAATCTATGATTTCAGATCAATATGATGTCTTCTGATATGAATTTGATCGTTAAACGCCCGTTTTGGCTGTTTATGACACCAGAACTGCATTCTCAGTCACCGCGGGCACACGACACCTCTGATTGACGTGTCGTCTGCTCTACCACTTCACAATTCACTCACCCATTTTTTTAGTCTGATTTCAGGCCATTTAGATTTTGTTCAACCCATTTGGACCCCCCCCCCCCCCATGTGGGTTTATGAAGCGCGCCCAACACTTAAAAAATTCATATTGAGCAGTACCACGCAAACCGCACGTATGATTGATGTGTCGTCTCCTCTTACACATCATAAGTAATAATTAGATTTTTTTTCCCTGTGATTTCAGGTCAATACGATGTTGTCAGCTATAAATTTGATCGTTAAACGCCCGTTTTGGTCGTTTATGACACCAGAACTGCGTTCTCAGTCACTACAGGAACACGACACCTCTGATTGACGTGTCGTCTGTGTGACCACTTCATAATTCACTCACCCATTGTTTTAGTCTGATTTCAAAACATTCCAACTTTTTTCGGACCATTTGGACCCCCCACGCGTGTTTATGAAGTGCGCCCAACACTTAAAAAAAACACATATTGAGCCGTACCGTGAAAACCGCACGTCCGATTGATTTGACGCCTACATGACCAATTCAAAATTCAATCACCCATTGTTTTTGTCTGATTTCATGCCATTATGACATTGTTCGGCCCATTTGTACCCCCCATGCATGTTTATGAAGCGCGCCCAACACATAAATAACATATATTGAGTTGTTCCACACAAACCACACGTATTATTGACGTGAAGTCTTCATTTACATGTCATGAATAATAATTATATTGTTTCCCTGTGATTTCAAGTCAAACTGATGTCGTCCTCTAGGAATTTGACAGTTAAACACCTGTTTTGGCCGTTTATGACACCAGAACTACATTCTCGGTCACTGTGGGAACACAACACCTCCGATTGACATGACTTCTACAAGACCACTTCACAATTCACTCACCCGTTTATATCGTCTGATTTAAGGTCATTCCAACTTCGTTCGGCAGGTTTGGACCCCCCCACACACATTTATGAAGCGCGCCCAACACTTAAAAACGCATATAGAGCCGTACCGTGAAAACCGCACGTCCGCTTGACATTCTGTCTCCTCTTACATGTCACAAATAATAATTATATTGGTTTCCTGTGATTTCAGGTCAATCTGATGTTGTACGCTTTGAATTTGACTGTTAAATGCCCGTTGTGGCTGTTTATGACACTATAACTGCGTTCACGGTCACTGTGAGCGCACGACACCTCCGATTGATGTGCCATCAGCTCGACCACTTCCAAATTCACTCACCCGTCGTTTTCGTCTTATTTCAGGACATTCGGACTTTGTTCGGCCCATTTGGACACCCCCACGCGTGTTTTTGAAGCGCACCCAACACTTACCAAACACATATTGAGCCATACCATGCAAACTACATTCCCAATTGAGGTTCCATATCCTCGTACACATCAAGAATAATAATTAGATTATCTCCCTGTGATTTCAGGTCAATCTGATATCATCCTCTATGAATTTGACCGTTAAACGCCCGTTTTGGCCGTTTATGACACCAGAACTGTGTTCTCGGTCACCGTGGGCACACGACACCTCTTATTGACATGTCATCTGCATGAACACTTTACAATTCAATCAACAATTTTTTCGAATGATTTCAGGCCATTCGGACTTTTTTCGGCCCATTTGGACACCCCCACGTGTGTTTGTGAAGCGAGACCAACACTTAAAAAAACACATATTGAGTCGTACCGTGCAAACCGCACATCCAATTGAAGTTTCATATCCTTGTACATGCCACGAATAATAATTAGATGGTTTCCCTATGACTTCAGGTCAATCTGATGTCGTCTGTTATGAATTTGACCATTAAACGCCCGTTTTGGCCATTTATGACACCAGAACTGCGTTTTCGGTCACCGCGGGCACACGTCACCTCCGATTGACGTGTTGTATGCGCGAACACTTCAAAATTCACTGACCTATTTTTTCATCTTATTTCAGTCAATTCCAACTTCGTTCTTCCCTTTTGGACCCCCCATGTTCATTTATGAAGCGCGCCCAACGCTTAGAAAAAACACATACTGACTCGTACCACGCAAACCACACGTCCTATTGACGTTCCGTCTCCTTGTACACGTCACAAGTAATAATTATATTGTTTCCCTATGATTTTAGGTCAATCCATTGTCTTCCTCTATGAATTTGACCGTTAAACGCCCATTTTGGCCGTTTATGACACCATAAGTGCGTTCTCGGTCACCGCGGGCACACGACACCTCCGATTGACATGTTATATGCCCGACCATTTCACAATTCATTCACCCATTGTTTTCGTATGATTTCTGGCCCTTCCAACTTTATTCTTCCAATTTTGACCCCCCCCCCCCCCCCTCGTGCGTTTAAGAAGCGCACCCAACACATAAAAAAATGCATATTGATCCGTACCGCGCAAACTGCACGTCTGATTGACATGCCATATACGCGACAACTTCATAATTCACTCACCCTAGAAAGATAAAGATATCGAAAGAGTTCTTGGGATTCTCCCAAGAAACAACTACCTGAAGTTACTCTCCATCCACTGACACACCTTCCTCTGAGATTATTTGACCTAATAACTATATCTAATCAATACAAAAATGACATATATGCAGCTTCGAGTATAGTTGATTCTTTATAAGTGTAATCTAGATGATGTCAAGATATTGGGTATGATCATCATCAGTCTTGGAGTGCACGAATATGTCATCCACAAATACTAAAACAAACTAATCTAGGTAAAAATGAAATATTCTATTCATCAAGGATATAAAAAACTTCTGGAGAATTAATCAACACAAATGAAATTATTTCATGCATAGGGTTCATTCTCATCTAGATCACCAATATCACTGCGATGTCCACCAGATGTATTTGGAGACTACAATATATATAAATATTATGTATCATAGACATACCAATAAAAGTCAATCTGAGTATGGTTTGTTTTATTATTTCTCTATGGTGAAACCTTTTGTGTCGTAATTTCATCGATACGTGATGACATCTGTGACAACCTCTCCTCATACTCTGCACGTAACTGCTGAAATTGTGCATCAAAATTGCACTGCATATCCTGCATGGAAGCATCTATCTCTATCTGTGTGCGCATCCATGAATCTCTGCATGCACCCATCACATATTCTCTAACAATTGCACGTCGTGGGACACCATTGTCATAAGTCAAAGAATAACCATGACTGTCACGCCCCATGACATGGTGAAATATTTCATCTCTATGCACAGTACTACGATGTTGCTTCTCTGGAAACTCTGCTAACTGAGCGTCAAACTGATCCTGTAGCATATAATGAATCAATGAACAAATATGATTAATTTATATAAAAAATACATTTAATAGTAAATAATTTTCTTACTATAACACCGACAACATCGGGATCACCCGCCCTACGAGTCCTCACCCATATGGGCATCCGAAAAATCGACTCGCCGCATTGGTGTAACTATAATAAAGGGGTTCACCATGTTATACTACAATATTTTTAAAATATGAATGAATAGTGAATTCAAAACTTACATCATGTCTGAGCTGTGAAATATGTCGAGTGCCAAGTTTGGAAGGCGTTCCCTACATCACACGATTATGTTAATAACGACCAGAATCGGTCTACATTCAACGTATTTACTTAATAGATATTTGAAAAATTAGTCATTTATAGATTAAAAGTAATAAATCTTACCATCTCCGCCTCACTCGACCAAAACACAACCAAATCCTTCCACTGCGTAGGAAGAATGCCCGGAGGGACTCACTGTAGAATGTTTGGCACCCCTGAAAATGGTGTTCAGTGATCTCCCTTCACCATTGACTTGTAATCCTTCCATAATTTTCGTCATTTAGACATACATACAGCCCGAAACTCATCTGGACAGGATGTCAAATTATCCTATTAAAAAAATTGTCAGTAAATGGGAGAATAATAATAACAATATCATGAAAAATTAATCATTGAATTTACCTGAACCCCCCTCAATAATATTTTCATCGTATCCTGGGGGAAAGAACTCCATTCACGAGTCATCAGAGGGAATTTGTGTGAGTATCATATCATATTCCCATGCTGACGACTCAATATAGTAGCACCTTCTTCAACTGGATGAAATGTGTCATCAAATAACACATCCAATCGGGATCTAGAGTTCTAGGATCAAACCCCTCTACCAGGACCTCTACGTCTACTAGAAGACACACTTGATCCTGATAAACATAAATTCATAATTAAATTACAATATAAATTAATGATAAGAAATAGATAGGGAAATACACACAGAAAATTCCAATCAATTAATATAGAAAAATGAAAACATATATACCGACAACATCAAGTTAACCACTATGGCCACCCTATGACTTACCTATATTAAAAGAAATTATAGTTAAATCAAGAAATTTTTATACATATATAACTCATAAATATTTTTACAAACAATAACTGGGGATATAATTACAATTTTCACTAATCATGAAAGACTATCGTATCACTTTCAACTGTCTCTCTGACCCATTGTATATCTTCATCTCATACAGATATTTTTGTTTGGTCAAGTGTTTGATCAGGAAATGTGACAACTTTAGGTTCCACTTGGTCAATCAGAAAAAACACTCTTCTAGACATTTTCGCCACAACTTTCCAATCAGAGTCAGTGCTGAAAAAGTAAACTTGTTCTGCCTGTGATGTCATTATTAAGGGCTCATTGCTTACTCAGTCATCTTTATATAGAGTATTGTTAAAGTTTACTAATGTAAATTGGAAGTTATCAACTTTCATTCCACGAACTGGATCGACCCAATCACACCTTAACAATATGTGTTTTAATCCATGACCATAAATAACCTCAATAATATCTCTCAGCAATCCATAATAATAACCCGCACCAACAAAAGAACAATCAACACCACTATTTTGTGTGGCTCGGTTCATGTCAACATCACTAATACGAAATCGGAATTCGTTAGCATCCAAATACTTGTAGCAGCGAGCTGTAATAAATGGACCATCCTAGTTGGTTGAGTTCTTCGGTCATATGATGGGTTAAATCATGTAACTTTTGAATCTGCAAATTTCACATATATAGTTTAATGGATAAAGGATTGTGAAAATAAAACTAAGTTTCACTATAAAAATATTGAATCAATTATACGTACGTGAGTCTTGAACCACTCATGAAATGTGTTGAAATGATGTTTTTGGATTTGATAGTCAGTTTCACGGGGCCTTTCACATTTCAAATCTGCGATATGGATCCTAAATCACAACACAATATAAGGTAAGCAATAAAACAAATATAGAAACAAAATACACATCAACTATAAAACTTACTGTATTAATGGAATAACTGATGGAGTGTTGAACAACACATATCTAGGAGCTTGAACCCACTCGTCATTCCGCATATCAAACATTATTCCTTCTCCAATTGGACCCTCATCATTCTAGGAGGATTTATCTATCTTTTTTTCAACCTCATCAATATGTGAGGCAAAAAAATTAGTACACTCATCCATTAAATATCCCTTTCCAATTGAGGATTTCGGACGAGCTTTGTTGCACACATACCATTTCAATGTACTTAAGTATCGCTCTATTGGATACATCCACCTGAATTGCACGGGACCACCAGCAATGACTTCACCAGTTAAATACGCGGTCAAGTGAACCATGACATCAAAAAAATATGGTGTAAATAGTTTTTCAAGGTGACATAGTGCTAGTACAATATTATCCTGTAGCATTTTCAAATCACTCATGTGATGATTCCTAGAACAGAGTTGTCTAAAAAAATTAGAAACTCCAATCAACGGCTCAACAAACTGGGCAAGTAAGCAATCAAGAATTTCTATAGGAATTAATTGTTGAAGAAGAATATGATTATCATGACTTTTTAAACCCTGTAATGTCATGGTCTTCATATTCACATGCTTCGAAATATTAGAGCAATAACCATATGGCACCTTAACAGTCTTCAAAATTGATAGAAATGTGTGTTTCTCTTTTTTAATCATTGTGTACTATGCAGTAGGCATGTATGCCCGATTACCTTCACCCATATATAAATGCAAAGGTTTTCTCAATCCCATTTCTTGCAAATCATTTCGAGCATTAGAATTTTCCTTTGATTTCCCATTGAATCCTAAAATGGTGCATAGTATATTATCACATAAATTTTTTTCAATGAGCATCACATCTAAATTATGTCTTAAAATATTATATTTCTGATAAGGTAATTCAAAAAAAATACTCTGTTTCTTCCAATTATGACTTCGTTGTCTATTTGCAGCAGGAATTGAAGGCAGTGCAGGAACCAATAAATCTTGAAAATCATACATTGTACGGATGTTTTCTTGATCAAGTTGTGCACAAATTTCATCCCAAAATAATATTTGTGGTGATGGTTCATACTCTCTATTCCCATCAAATGATACACGGTCTTTTCTGAACCTGTGCAACGGAGGAAGAAAGCATCTGTGACCAAGATATGCCCACTTTCTATAGTGCTTAATCCATATAGATTTCTTACTCTTATTACAATAAGGGAAAGAAAATTATCCTTTTGTATTGTAACGCCCCGACCCTAGCTACCCAGAGTTGGTGCATTACTTCGTAACATTGGCATGATCACAAAAGATCAAGTCTCGAAAGTCCGATTAGTTTAGTAGCCTTGGAAACACTAGATACATTCATAAGTCTTTCATTACATCAAAAAGTAAAAAACTACAATAACAAAGTCTCCATAGTCCACTCTCATATCCTCTTCTGACAATCCCTGCAGGTCATTCATAAAATACTTCTTCACATCCTGGAAAATATTAAAACATTGAAAGGGGTGAGCTCAGATGCTCAGTAAGGATAACAATAATGCGGAAACTTTCATAAATAAACATAAAAATTTAAGGCAATGTATAACTAAAAATAAAAGCCTTTTAAACTTGAACATCAACATAATATGGCAAAAGTCTAATGAGATAATGCCATTCACTTCCTCACATGGATATTCTACTGGTCGAATAATCACATGCAATATCAATAACCACTTTCATAATGAGGGAAAGTATAATGCCAGACATTCTGAAACATTTTGTCAAGGCCTCGGCCAAGACGTCTAAAATGATTATGGCATCGGCCAAAACCATAAATCAAGTTGGGAAAGGGCCTCGGCCAATTCCACGTCTAGTTGTCTCATGAGACCTACCGATGCATCGAGGAGCTATAGCGGGCTCCACCCATCACTTATTAAGTCCAATACATTCCTCATATGAATATGTTTAAACATATCATAAACCATAACATAATCGTATCACATAAAACATGCATAAAGGAAACATAACATTTCCACATTTCAATCACAAGATATCAATACAACACATTGATATAATAAAAACGCTTTCAAAACCATTTTCAATACCAAAATAAAAGAAAAGTATAACATGGTATTTATTTTTCATTAAAAAAAATGATGGCTTGTAGAGGAAGCCGAAGCTCAAATAATGGTCACGGCAGCGGAGAAGTCGTTGTCGCTGCATAAGTACGGAAAGAAAAACATTCCCTTTTTTCGTTTAGAAAAACGCTTTGTATAAAAAAGATTCCTTTTGAATAAACGTAAAAGTCAAAGGGGTTTATACTCTGTATAAAAGAAAGTTGTGTATAAAACCAAATATGCCTCAATGAAAGGGGATTGAGACGAAGTCCTTAAAAGATCATTTTTTTAAAATAAAATAGATCTATTATGTGTATTCACTATAGGTACACATAAAGAAAGTAAAAATACAAAATATGACATAATAATATCATGACATAATTTTAAAGTAGGAGATTAACCCAAAGAATGGAATTTGGGTTATGAAATTCCCTTACCTCGTGTCTGACTTGACTCAACCGTTCTTTAACCTCCTCAAAATCGGGTAACTCTTTTTGATTTGAGCCAAAGGCTTCCTTGGGAAGATTTCTGCCCAAAGTGAGGCTTCTAGGAGTAAGAGGAGGATATTGGGAGAGTATTTGGGCAGAGGTTGGCCGAGCCAAATGGCTTGAAGGTGTGAATAAGGTGGGAGAGGTGGGGGCCTTTTATAAGTGGAGAGGAGGGGCTCTTTTGGAAAGATTGAAATGTTACATTATTACACAATGCTTTTCGGATTCTAAAGGTCCCACACTTATATAATTCGTGTATAAGGTGATAAGGGTTCGAAATATCTTCATCCAATAGGCTTTGGACAAGTGTAAGCCTTTGATTTTGCATTATCTTCTAATTTTATTTAAATCGTTAAATAATGAGGTCATCGCCGCATCATAATGATGTCATAAATAATTTAATTTATTTAATGTCTAAAAATTATAAAACAAAATACTATGATGTAGGAAGTCTTTTTAGATTTCTAATGAATATTTATAATCAAAATTTGGACTTGTTTAACCCCACTTAAAAACTGTTTTAGTAAAATAACTCATGTTTGTGTCAATTTAATTTTAACATTATATAAATATATATTAATGTCATTTTCCAACTAAAGTGGCTCCATGGGGTCCCCATGTTGACCCAGGGGTTTTCTTGGTCGGCCATGATTCATCCAATAGGAGTAAGACAAGTTTCATGCTCATCTCATATTATTAAAACATTGTTTTTACCTTAAACTACACTAATTACCTCTAATCGTGATTAAGAACTTAAAAGTTACTATTCACCAAAAAATTATTTTAATCTCATTGAACCACATTTTACTTCTTAATGACAACCATGTATGTTGGATTTTTGAAAATCAAATCACAGAAGTGGTAATATTTCATTTAAACGAAAAATTAGTTATTTAACTACCACTTAGTGGTTTCACTATTCATCAAAAACTGAAGTTTTTCAGAACAATGCCAAAATTTCACCCTAAGCTATAATTGATATTCCGAATTCAAAAATTATGTCTATTTTACAAAATTTCAAACATATAAGTCGCATTAATTAATTTTATAATTAATTCCCGCTGTCACAACAAATAGCGTGTTTTAAGAAACAATTTATATCAAAAGATTGGCAATTGTTTATGTCCAATTTCAATGTTAAATTAATTCTAATGAACACCATTGGATAAAATGGTAAAAATATATTCTAATTATACTTTAAAACCACTAAATAGTATAATTTATCACTATAAATTATTTTGATTAAAAAAGTTGTTTTTAAGTATTTTTCACTATTCATAAAAAATTAGAAGTTCTCAGAAAAATACCAAAAATTCAACATAGGCTAATTTAGATATTCGGAATCCAAGAATGAAGTCTATTTTGAAATATAAAATTTATATAATTTTAGAAAGTGTTTATTACTATTCATAACGGCTATTTTGATTAGTCGCGGTGTTTTAGAACTCGAAGTTGCGTACAATGGAAGCTATTGCATTATTGAATGAGAAGCGTATTGTGGAAGCTCGGGGTGTTACATTCTCCCCTCCTTCAATAAATTCCGTCCTCGCAATTTGAAATTTTTCTTTGAAAATAAAAGGTTGAAAAGAGAAAATACCTTTGAGGAAAACCCACATCGGAAATAAGGTTAATAAAATTTAGCCTTAATAAGAGGGAAAGGGAAATGAAAAAGTCACCACCCAATTATGATCTCGATTAGGAGAACATTGGTGGAAATTAAAGACATATAATTGGAGGAAAAATGTAAATATTTGTAGGGAGTGATTGAGGTCTTCAATCACAATCAACTGTCAAATTGAGGGCCTCAAAGCCTTCAATCTATGTTGATTTAAAATATCATCAGTTCAACAAGACATAAGGTATTAGGATAACACATTTTTTTGTTTTAATATCCCTTTACTAAAGTTTAAGAATTAATTTATTCATTGAATAAGAGATAGGTATATATATTTTTATGCTTGACAATTAGAGTTTCAACCTTCAACTCATCTTTCACTCAAAAAGATAATAGAACTCAAAAATATTATACTTATCCTAATTGTATAAGGTTCCAAATGTTAACACATACCATTTAGATTAGTAAAATTATTTTGTAATAACCAGGGACTTCCTGTAGGCTAGTGGTAGGAAATAAAGGCTTGTTTCACTATGATTGTTGGTTCGATTCCTGCAGCTTTGTCCGACGCGACGAGTTATTCCCCACCCTGCAGGTTGTCCTTTTCCTAAAACTATAGTATTATAATATTCCAAAAATAATCTTCATAAATTTTTTAACCTTAAACAACACTATCCAAAGATCAACTTAATCTACTCCAACATTTATAGTTATCCAAAATACCTCTGTCCAGACTTTCTCTAAAATGTTTCTTAATTCCAAAATCAATTTATCAGATTCCCCAAACAAAGTAAAGTTTCTCTTATTGTCACATACTAAAAATATAATTACCTTCCTCATATTAAAACCTTACTGAAAAAATAAGTACTGCAGTACAATCCTTATATATATATCACATTATTCTAATAACCAGAATATAATCCATGAGTCCAAAAGCATCAATACATTAGTTATTCTGCTTCAACTGTAGTAACAGCATAAGAATTCCCTTGATCCCTTGGCCTTTTCTGAGGTAAGTTTCCCTGACGCTTAGGACATTCATTTTCATAATGCCCCATTTCCCTACAATTGTAGCATTCAACATTGATAGCCTCTTTCTTTCCCCTGCAATCACGCGCCTGGTGACCTTTTTCTCCACATTTATAACAAACTCTCATTCCTTTTAGGCAAGTACCAGGGTGATTCTTCCCACAATTATCACATAATGGAAAATCCTTCTTTCCCTTTTTCCCTTTATCTATCTGTTGTTCCACCGTTCTCTTCTTCTCTTGCTTTACTTTGTTGTCATAAGACTTAGAGAATTCCTTTTCTGTCTTGATAGCACACGAGACAATATCTTCGTATGATGAGAAGGATTGTGATACTAATGCTCGATGGAGAAATGGTTTTAACCCATCAAAGAAACGATCAATCTTACTCCTTGGGTTACGTATATAATCGGCAGCATGCCTCGCTAACCTTGTAAAGTTAGCCTCATACTTTGCGACATTCTCATCCTCCTTCTGCCTCAGACTCAGAAATTGCCTTTCTATATCTGCTCGATGGTCACGAGGAAAGTATTTTTCTAAGAAAAGATCTTTGAACTCCCTCCATTCCATATTCGATATGTCATCATCTTCCTTTGTGTTTTGAATCAGAGACCACCACTGATCGGCATCTCCAATGAGGCGATAAACTGCCATGACAACCTTCTCCCTTTCGCTACTCCCCAAGGCGTAGAATATTTTCTCTAAGGAGCTTATCCATTGCTTAGCTACTAACGGATTTGTACCCCCCATTAAATGTTGGTGGTTGTTGCCTCATTAATCGATCTAACATTGATCCTCCACGCTGTGGACCAGGGTGCTCCATACGGGTAAGGTTATTATTCATAACCTGAGTAAGTTGTCCTAGTATGGTGATTAGCTGATCGGCACCAGTTGCATCACCAGCCCCACTATAATTATCTTGAGCAGGAGGGAAATCCCTACACGGAGTGTGTGCATTGATACGGTTCCCATTCCTTCCACTAGGTGCCATTTCTAAACAATGGCATAAACTAGATTAGTTTATGAATCAAAATACATAATTCCATACTTGTAAAATACTTAACATAAATTGAACTATTTATGGATATAATCCATAATCATAAAAAGGTTTTATTTGAGGAAGTATATACTCATAACCGTTCATAGTGTTTTGTAAAGAAAATGAGAATTATCCTAAGCATATCCCCCGGGAGTGTCGTAACCAAGAGTGCAGCAAGGCCCGTTGTCGTGCACCAGTTCCCGTTCGAGTCTAGCTCAAAGCGGTGTTTTCAGGTTTTACCCCTAGGTGCATCTGTGCCAGAGCCGCCTCTACCTGCTCGTATCCAGACAGGGATGTATTGCTCGGAAAACTCACAAAATCTCTATAATAACAAAATTCTAGGAAGTTCTTATTTACTAATCCTCAAAGTCTATCTTTGGGCTATGTGCTCTAATCAGAGTTTATCTAAATCTAGCTTCCAAGGTTAGTACAAAACTGCCTCTGATACCAACTGTAACGCCCCGACCCTAGCTACCCAGAGTCGGTGCATTACTTCATAACATTGGCATGATCACAAAAGATCAAGTCTCGAAAGACCGATTAGTTTAGTAGCCTTGGAAACACTAGATACATTCATAAGTATTTCATTACATCAAAAAGTAAAAAACTACAATAACAAAGTCTCCATAGTCCACTCTCATATCCTCTTCTGACAATCCCTGCAGGTCATTCATAAAATACTTCTTCACATCCTGGAAAATATTAAAACATTGAAAGGGGTGAGCTCAAATGCTCAGTAAGGATAACAATAATGCGAAAGCATTCATAAATAAACATAAAAATTTAAGGCAATGTATAACTAAAACAAAAGCCTTTTAAACTTGAACATCAATATAATATGGCAAAAGTCTAATGAGATAATTCCATTCACTTCCTCACATGGATATTCTACTGGTCGAATAATCACATGCAATATAAATAACCACTTTCATAATGAGGGAAAGTATAATGCCATACATTCTGAAACATTTTTTCAAGGCCTCGGCCAAGACGTCTAAAATGATTAAGGCCTCGGCCAAAACCATAAATCAAGTTGGGAAAGGGCCTCGGCCAATTCCACGTCTAGTTTTCTCATGAGACCTACCGATGCATCGAGGAGCTATAGAGGGCTCCACCCGTCACTTATTAAGTCCAATACATTCCTCATATGAATAGGTTTAAACATATCATAAACCATAACATAATCGTATCACATAAAATATGCATAAAGGAAACATAACATTTCCACATTTCAATCACAAGATATCAATAAAACACATTGATATAATAAAAACGCTTTCAAAACCATTTTCAATACCAAAATAAAAGAAAATTATAACATGGTATTTATTTTTCATTAAAAAAAATGATGGCTTGTAGAGGAAGCCGAAGCTCAAATAATGGTCACGACGGCGGAGAAGTCGTTGTCGCCGCATAAGTACGGAAAGAAAAACATTCCCTTTTGTCGTTTAGCAAAACGCTTCGTATAAAAAAGATTCCTTTTGAATAAACGTAAAATTAAAAGGGGTTTATACTCCGTATAAAAGAAAGTTGTGTATAAAACCAAATATGCCTCAATGAAAGGGGATTGAGACGAAGTCCTTAAAAGATCATTTTTTTAAAATAAAATAGATCTATTATGTGTATTCACTATAGGTACACATAAAGAAAGTAAAAATAAAAAATATGACATAATAATATCATGACATAATTTGAAAGTAGGAGATTAACCCAAAGAATGGAAGTTGGGTTAAGAAATTCCCTTACCTCGTGTCTGACTTGACTCAACCGTTCTTTAACCTCCTCAAAATCGGGTAACTCTTTTTGATTTGAGCCAAAGGCTTCCTTGGGAAGAGTTCTGCCCAAAGTGAGGCTTCTAGGAGTAAGAGGGGGATGTTAGGAGAGTATTTGGGCAGAGGTTTGCCGAGCCAAATGGCTTGAAGGTGTGAATAAGGTGGGAGAGGTGGGGGCCTTTTATAAGTGGAGAGGAGGGGCTCTTTTGGAAAGATTGAAATGTTACATTATTACACAATGATTTTCGGATTCTAAAGGTCCCAAACTTATATAATTCGTGGATAAGGTGATAAGGGTTCGAAATCACTTCATCCAATAGGCTTTGGACAAGTGTAAGCCTTGGATTTTTCATTATCTTCTCATTTTATTTAAATCATTAAATAATGAGGTCATCGCCGCATCATAATGATGTCATAAATAATTTAATTTATTTAATATCTAAAAATTATAAAAAAAATACTATGATGTAGTAAATCATTTTAGCTTTCTAATGAATATTTATAATCAAAATTTGGACTTGTGTAACCCCACTTAAAAACTGTTTTAGTAAAATAACTCATGTTTGTGTCAATTTAATTTTAACATTATATAAATATATATTAATGTCATTTTCCAACTAAAGTGTCTCCATGGGGTCCCCAAGTTGACCCATGGGTTGTCTTGGTCGGCCATGACTCATCCAATAGGAGTAGGACAAGTGTCATGCTCATCTCATATTATTAAAACAATGTTTTTACCATAAACTACACTAATTACCTCTAATCGCGATTAAGAACTTAAAAGTTACTATTCACCAAAAAAATTATTTTAATCTCATTGAACCACATTTTACTTCTTAATGACAACTATGTATGTCGGATTTTTGAAAATCAAATCACAGAAGTGGTAATATTTCATTTAAACGAAAAATCAGTTATTTAACTACCACTTAGTGGTTTCACTATTCATCAAAAACTGAAGTTTTTCAGAACAATGCCAAAATTTCACCCTAAGCTATAATTGATATTCCGAATTCAAAAATGATGTCTATTTTACAAAATTCCAAACATATAAGTTGCATTAATTAATTTTATAATTAATTCCCGCTGTCACAACAAATAGCGTGTTTTAAGAAACAATTTATATCAAAAGATTGGCAATTATTTATGTCCAATTTCAATGTTAAATTAATTCTAATGACCACCATTGGATAAAATGGTAAAAATATATTCTAATTATAATTTAAAACCACTAAATAGTATAATTTATCACTATAAATTATTTTTATTAAAAAAGTTGTTTTTAAGTATTTTTCACTATTCATAAAAAATTAGAAGTTCTCAGAAAAATACCAAAAATTCAACATAGGCTAATTTCGATATTCCGAATCCAAGAATGAAGTGTATTTTGAAATATAAAATTTCTATAATTTTAAAAAGTGGTTATTACTATTTATAACGGCTATTTTGATTAGTCGCGGTGTTTTAGAACTCGAAGTTGCGTACAATGCAAGCTATTGCATTATTGAATGAGAAGCGTATCGTGGAAGCTCGGGGTGTTACATGTACTCCAACCTAATAAGTTAGCATACACTGGGAAATCATTAATTTTCCATAACGAAGCGGCCTGAAGTCTAAACATTTCATTAGTTGCCGAGTCAAAAGTCATTACACCATCGGCCCAAAATTCTTGCAGCTCATCAATCAAAGGTTTCATATAAACATTGATTTTATTGCCAGGTCCTCTTGGTCCATCAATTAGAATTGACAGTAACAAAAAAGGTTTCTTCATACATACCCATGGGGGAATGTTGTATGGAACCAACACCATTGGCCACGTACTATGTGTCACACCAACAATGGACCTAAATGGGTTAAAACCATCTACTGCCGAACCCAGTCGAATATTACGATCATCTTGGGAAAAGTCTGGGTGTCGTTGATCAAACTCTTTCCATGCTAAAGAATCTGCTGGGTGAGTTAATTTATCAACCTATTTCTTTCTCTCTGAATGAGAAGTCATCAACTAAGAAAATTTAGTAGACAAGAATAATCTATTAAGTCTCGGTTTCAGTGGGAAATAACGCATCTATTTAACGGAAACTCGTTTCCCTTGATTCAAGACTCTCCCAGGAAGAATCTGACTTCCTTGATTAATCTCATTGGTCATCCACCTCGATTTATAGCAAACAGTACAAATATTTAACTGTGCATTCTCTTTTCTGATCAATATAAAATTATTGGGACACACATCAATTGTATCATATCTAAAACCAATATCATCGATCAACTTGCGATCTTGAGATAATGACTCCAGAATATTCGCTCTAGCAGGGAGTACCTTCTTCAACAATACCAACAACATGTTGAATGAGGTGTCTGGCCACTGGTTCATGGTCTTCAGGTGTAACAATTCAACTATGAACAACAATTTAATAAATTTAGGGCATCCGGGATATAATTCAGTACGTGCATCGTCAATAATTTCAAAGAATTTCAATGCTTATCCATCTATAGAAGAACGAGGATTACTCAATCCAACATCGTCATTTATGAAATTACTGTCTTCAGGTTGAAACTGATGCATCATATCATTGATCATTATGTTCATCAGATCAACGGTTCTCAAATCAATATTTATATGAATACTTTTTGAGTGATGAGAGGAAACAAAATCTTCTCCATGAGGTGTCCTTGTCTTATACTTTTTCAAAAACCCATTCAAAAACAAATGTTCTCTAACACTATCTCGTTTGAAGAGATATCTATTTGCACATTTTTGGCATGGAAAATTAATCATATCGCCTGAAATCTGTTGGTGAAATCCATAAATAGCTTAATCCCCTCATAATATTCAGTTGAAAACCTATCTTTCATATCAATCCAACTCCTATCTATATTGGTATTTAATAGAAATAAAAAGCAAAATATCTTATTTAAATTCTAAAAAAATGAATATCATTAAAATTTAATAACCAAATTTGAAGGATAAAGAACATTACCTACAGAGGACTCGACCGCGGGTAACGGGGTGTGACTCGATTACAGATCCATGATGGTGCAATGACTTGATGACAGGGGTTCAATGACCAGACTCGAAAGGGGAAGAACCATTGGACGAAGCGTGGGAGGGTTCTACATGGCGGGGCACAATGGACTGGGAGGGTCCAACGGAGGTAGGAGGACTTGCTGGAGGGATGCAGTGGGGCCAGGATGGGACGAAGGTGGCGGGACTTTATGATGGTTCAGTGTGGAGGTAGGGGTGGGGTTTATCAGGTCGCGGGGGTGTCGGGGTTGTGGGGGGCACAGCGCGGTGTCAAGGTGGTGGGGGTTACCATGGTTGCGGGTGGCGCAACACGAAGGCAAGGGGTGGGGGTCGCCGGGGGTCGGGGTCGCTGGGGGTTTCCGGGGTTGCTGGGATTCACCTGGGGTCAATGGTCTCCAGGGGTCAGGGTCGTCGAAGGCCGGGGGGTGAGGTCATCGGGGGTCGGGGAGGGGTCGTCGGGGGTCGGGGTCGCTGGGTCACGGGTTCGGGGTCACCGGGGGTCGAGGTTGTGGGGTCGGGGAGGGGTGGGTCACGGGGTCGGGGAGTGGAGAATTAGGTTTTTTCTCTATTAAAATGTAGCGACCACCATTTGGTGGCCGCTTTTGATAGTATTAGAGGCTTCCAAATGGCGTCCTCTGTAGGTCACCCACCTCGAAAGCTAAAAATTATTGTAGTGAAACTTTAACTTATGAGGAAAAATAACCCAGACACATGTCCAAAGGAAACTTCATGAAAATATATCAAACCCATTATTACTTGTATCTAAAATTTACCATTATTGTAAGTACATGATGTAAGGACGACCTCTTAGTAGTGTTTACCTTTTTGTATTTATAATAAAGAATGTCACTCCTCCTCCATTATAAAAGGGCACTCACCCCACTCACTTCATTACACCAATAAATACCTTTATATTATTCAAAAACTAACCTAAAAAGATATAAACTTATTTCCTATAATCATATAAACATCAATTTGAGAAGAAATCAAACCAAGTTATTCCTTTGGTGCAAATAAAAAGGAATTACTTGAAGAAGAGGTGGCATCCTTAAACATGAACTTTTATTTATTTATTTCAAAACGAACTTTTGTTTCCCAATATTCCAAATAAACTAAGATGTTTTTATTTTAATTGTTTGACCTAAACTCACAAATTCATCCAAAAAATAAGTTACACAATCATCATTTGTTTGTACAGTGAACTATCGCCTAACGAATCGATGTTGTTCATTCTTCCATTATAACCCTTCAAGGTTGGGAAAAATGACTGACATACTATTTTTATATGATATAAATGGTTTTTATGATGTATTTATGGTTATATAATTATTATATAGCACATAAATTCATGATTTCCATTTTTTGGGAAAACGATAACTTTGTTTGTGGGCGTGTGGACTACCACTTCTTCAAAGCAATGTGATTCATTCACACATTACATGGATTGTATTAAGAATGGGTTTAGTAAACATATATGATATATATAACATAATAAGTATACTTTAATGATGATATATATACACACACACACACACATACATCATTTACTTTTCTTTATTCATTACAACAAGAAAACAGATACAACATCCATGCGTGCGTACGGCCTACCGTCTACATGAACGATGTATTCCATTTCATATTTCAATATTTTATAGATTGCTATAAATAATTATATACTATATGTATATTATATTTAAATCTTGTTTTACATTCATAAAATAATTAAATCAAGATCTATCTAATAGTATCAATAATAAAAGGACAAAACATATACGAAAAACAAATCGATTATCACATGAAAGGTGACTTTAACATGAAATTGTTAATAAATGGGAAATAAATAATCATAAAGAAATAATATATGATATTATATAATTAAATATGGTTATTTGGTATATGTATAATAAACTTATACTTATTATAAAAGAGGTTTTCATATGTATTAAGGAATTCAATACTTAAGGTAAGGGTTTTCTAGTCTCACTTTTATTCCTACGAGTCTTATGCCATATTCACCACTCATTTCTTTTTCATGGTGTATATAACTCCCATGAATGTATTATATGATTATTATCCTTAAATTTAATGATATTTACATATCCCTTTTATAATCTCTCTTTCATTGGGTTTATGATTTGAAATTTACCAAATCAGTAAGGTAATTTTGTCTCAAATTTCATTTTTTGAGACACATATTATGTATTGCACATATATTCTTTTATAAGGGGTATATACTTTCATTTTACACAATGTATCATAAATATACTTGTTTTATTCGTATTTTAAGCTTCATTTAATGCTATTCTCTCTTTCAGATCATGATTTAAAATTACCAAAGTGGTAATAGTTTATTACTTAAATATCATTGTTTATTGAGATTGTTTATGATTATGCTTCCATTGATGAAATATTATGACCCATATTTCAAGATCTCTCATAAATTTTCTTCTTCTCTATTTATTAATGTCATATCCTTGTAATGGTTCTGTTTTTCTACTATTTGGAACTTAATATAATTAATAAAATGCTTTTAATAAAATACGATTTTATTTCTCTCTCAGGTTGGAGATATATTTTCCTTCAAAGCCATGTTTTCTAAAAATGTTTTTTAAAAAATGTTATACTATTCTACCATGATTTTTAAATGAAAATGGACCCATTTTTAACTTTTTAAAAATGGTTTTAAAAGGAATATTCTTATCTTTTTCCAATCCGGGGACTTTACTAAGTTTTTTATGGTGCAAAATGAATGTTCAGCATGTACGGATTTACCCACCACCATAACCATCATTTTCCTAAAGCTTATTTTAAAGCATACAAGTTTTATTAAAAGATAATTGTTTTAATATTCTTTAAAATAATTATTTTTAAATTGGTTTTCGAATTAAAATATTTTCAATTTTTTTCAAGATTTCTTTATAAGTTTTCAATTTATTTTCAAAGAAAAATATTTTCAAATATTTTCAATATTTATTTATATGTTTTAAAATTATTTTAGAAGAAAAAGGTTTTAATTTTTTAAAAGTTTTATTTATAAGTTTTAAAATTTATTTTCAAAGAAAAATTTTTGAAATTTTTTTCAATCTTTATTTATAAGTTTTAATGGTCTTTTTAAAAATAGGTTTTGAGAATGTTTTCAAGATTTATTTATATGTTTTCAAATATATTTTCAAAGAATTGGTTTTTAAAATGATTTAAAAGGTTTAATTTTACGTTTTAAATTATATTTTAAAATAAAAGGTTTTCAATAAAATTTCAAATATTCATTTATTAGTTTTAAAAGCAGTTTTCAAAGATAAAGGTTTTCAAATTTTTTTCAAACTTCCTTTATAAGTTTTCAAGGTTATATTAAAATAAACATATTTTAAAAATGTTTTATGTTTTTTAAATGAATTTTTTCAAACCAGAAAGAATAATTTCCTTAAGAAATGTTTTAAATTATTTTTCAAGATTAATTAAAAAAAATTCAAAGTTATTTTCAAAGAAAAGAATTTTGAAAATATTTTATGTTATGAAAAATAATTTTTAAAGAGAGGTTATTTTACTTAAGAAATGTTCTAAGTGATATTTCGAAGTCATTTTACATATAAGATGAAAAACTTTGATATAGTCTATTCTCTAGTATAGATAAGATCCATGGATACCATTCTTTTTCATTCTTTGAATGGTTTACGAGTAAGTTGACATGTTTTTTATGAAACCTGTTTCTCTTCCACGGGTTGTACCATGATAAAATTCTTATGAAACCCACTTTCATTCATGGGTTAGTCTATTAAGAATTTATTATGAAACTTTTATATTTTTCATAGGTTATGATATGATAAAATATTTATGACACCCATTTCATTTTATGGGTTATGGTATGATGTTTATGAAAGCAGTCCATTTTTATGGGTCATGATCTGATGAGTATTTTACTATAGTGTGGAACATGTTTGTATGTAGAGACGCTAAACTTGACTTAAATAGATATTACATTACTTTTTCAGAATACTTAATACATAACAAAAACAGACACTAAAGGACTGTAATAGTTTAGTGTCTTTGGAAACTCGGGATATAATCTTCTAGTCTTGGTGAAAGATCTTCAACATCTCCCATAAAGATCTTCCCATTTTGTTTTCTTAACTAAAACGTTTCTTTAAATCCTATGGAAAAGAAAACATATGAAGGTTGAGCTCAAATACTCAGTAAGGGTATGCATGGAGAAAAATCATATACATTTGAACAGAGAACATGAACATAATGTTTAAACATCAGAATCTGGAGCAATGACATAAAACATGGAAGTACATAAGGCATAGATCATAAAAAACATTAATCATGATAAAATAGCATGGGAATAAAACATGTAATTGTGGAAACTATTAAGCACATGTTATGATTTCCATAGTAGCCAAGGCATTGCTGCCAAGACCATCTTGGTGGAAAAAGTCCCTTTCTGAATCGAGTTCACTCCTCATTCCAGTCCTGTATCACTCAACTGGATTAACTTACCATTCAAGCCATGTATATATAATGAGATATTAATATTTACCCAATGCATTGGAGGGAGATATAGGTCTCACCCATATCATAATGAAATTATTCTTACTTTTGCCACAACAAAAACATAAATCATTCGTCATAACCCAAAATATAAAATGGGTTTCATAAACATCATCCCATCATAAACCATATAAAAACAATGTATATAATTTCATCACAAGAAAATTAAAACCATGTAAATCACTGATACATTATACTTAAAACATACACATATGAAATAATGTTATCTTAGATGGAAAATGGTTTTGATAAATCACTTGAAATGAATTCTTGAGGAAAATATCCTTTATTCTTCAAAATCATTTTCTTTTCACAAAATGCCATGAAATTTTAAAAGAAAAGGGTTTTGTTGAAAATAATCATGTAGTATTGCAGAGGAAGATTCATTAAAATGAAGAGTTATGAAACCGTAAAAATATGTTCACGCCGTATAAGTTAAAAATAACATGCTCCTTGTACTTTTTTCGAAAAAGTCAAAAAGTTCCTCATGTGGTAATAAAAAGTAAGATTCCTTTAATAACATGTGGTAAAATTAAAAAATGGGAAAAAGGAATTTAAAAATACATGAATTTTTTTTAGAAAACATGAGCATGGATGATAACAATAACCCTAGTAAATACTTACGAATAAACAATCTCGAATAAGAACGAGATTGGAATAGTTATCCCTTACCTTATATCTGATATGCTTCGTATGTATCCAAACATCTAGTATAATGATTTAAATAATGTAATTGAATTATTAAATAATCATATTAATTGTAATGATATCATATATGGTTCACTTATGACTTTATATTACCCGTTCTTTTGTAAATTCCATGTTAAAGCAGCATTTTTGGTGAAATCATTTCATTTATCGTACGTGTTTCGATTTGTTGTTCTTGATATTATTAATTATATCTTGATTTAAATAATTCCAGAATATAAAAAATTATTTATATATAATATATATTCAGTATATAAATATAAATAAATATATATATGATGGATCGATAAATGGAATGAAATACACCATTCATGGATACGGTAGACCGTACGTACGCATGAACGCTGTTTTCGTTTCCTTATTGAATTAAATGGAATTAAGTAAATGAAAAATATATGTAAATAAATCAAGTATAATTATTATGTAATATATTTCATTATTATTTATTATATATATACTTTATAATCATACTTTAATGGTTAATCATGGAAAATGAATCTCATCGCGTTCGTGGAGACGGTAGTCCGTACGTACGCACGAGTGATGATATCGTTCCCATAATTATTGAATAGAATTGGAGTGGATGATATAATATCTCAGAATACTTATGATGTTATAATAACCATATATATTTATTCTTTACACCATTATACACATCCAATTAATGTGGTGGTGGAAAAACTAATTACACCACGGTGTGGAGACGGTATTCCATACGTACGCACGCGCGGTGATTTTGTTTTCCGTAGGATGGATAGAAGGTGAAATGTTGTTGTTTCCTTTTTATAATAACATATAAGTATATTAGTGATACTGATGTTATTACTTTATAATTAAACAACTAAAGAAGAAGAAGTTGAAGAAGAAAGAAACTTGAAATAATCTGTAGAAGAGATTACCTCTTCTTCGATGCACCTCTTTTAAGATTCCTTTTAAGGCACTAGAGTTGGTCTTCTGAGAAGAAAAAAACCTCCAGAACGTTTCTACGGAAGTGGAGTAGAGAAATGGTCAGGTTTTGGCCTTTCTTGAAGGCTCAAAGTTGTGTAAAGAGAAGAAGGAGGAGGTTCCCTTTTATAAGGGAGGAGAGGAGCGCCTTTGGAAAGTGTGAAACTATTATTTTATTATAAACTTATCTTCGGTTTCAAAAGGTAAAAAAATCATTAATAATGAAGATAAGATGACTCTTGGTCGAAATAAAATCATCCAATCATAATTGGATATGTTTTGGATAATATTTTAATCATTATAATCTTATTTATCTAAATCATTTATTAATGAGGTAAATACTGCATCATTATTGTGTCATAAATAATTTAATTTATTTGATGTCTAAAAATTATAAAAAAAATAACATCATGTATGAAATAATTTTATATTTCCATTTAATATTTATACTCTAAAATGTAATTTATATAACCCCTTATAAAAATTAATTACTAAAATATTTTTGTTAATGTCAATTTTGTCGTTACATTAAATTAATTAATCCAAATTGTCATTATCACTACCAAGTGGCTCAATGGGGTCCGAAAATCGACCCAAGGATTCCCATGGTCGTCCACCCCTCATCCAGTATGTTTGGGACAAATGTTAAGGTAATTTTGAATTATTATAATATTCTTTTAACCTTGAAATACCCTATTTACCTTTAACTGCGGTAAATAAAAGTCAAAAGTTACTATTCAAAAAAAATTATTTTCATCTTATTGAACCAAATTTTACTTCTTGATAACAACCATGTATGTTGGATTTTTGAAATTCAATTCACAGAAGTGGTAAAATTTCATTTAAATGAAAGAGTCATTTTTTTAACTACCACTAAGAGGTTTCACTATTCATCAAAAATTGATGTTTTTCAGAAAAATACCAAAACATCAGCCTAATATATATTTTATATTCTGAATTCAAAAATGATGTCTATTTTTTCAAATTCAAAACATAGAAGTGTAATTAATTTATTTTAAAATTAATTCCCGTTATCAAAACAAATAGCATGTTTTTAAGAAGCAATAACTATCAAAAGATCGACACTTGTTTATGTCCAATTTCAAAGTGAAATTAATTCCAATGACCAACATTGGATTAAATGGTAAAAATATATTCTAATTACACTTTAAAACCAATTAAAAAGATAATATAACCATATAATTTATTGCGATGAAAAAAGTTGTTTTTAATTAAAATATAGTGTGTTTTTACTATTTATTAAAATATGAATGTTATCAGAATAATATGAAAAATTTATCCAAATTAAATTTTTATATCATGATTCCAATGAAGAATTTTGTTTTGTCAAATTGAACTTATAAATATGTCAAAAACTAGATTTAATGTGGGTGCGCCATTAAAAGGCAGCAAAACTGCATTTTTTGAAAAATACTTATTTTACTCAAAAAAATTTATTTTTTTCTCAACCCATGTTCTAGAAAATGTGTAAGATGAATAAGAATGTCATAATACTAAAAATGTAGTTAATACTATTCATAATGTCTAGTCCATAATATTATAACAATATGTCGTTGTTTAGTGAAACCCAGTATTGCGTACTACACACGCTATCGAGGAAGGTCGTGATTGTGTGTAATGAAATCCAAATAAAGGATGCGTGTAGTGAAAGCTCTATTTGGTGTAGCATACAAAAAAAGAAATTAATGAAATTAAAAAGAATAATTCTCATAAAATCTCAGGTTGTTCCATTCTACCCCCCTTAAAATGAATTTTTCCCTCGAAATTCGTTGGGGTTATAAATGGTTTACTACTTAAAAGTTTCTTTCATAGAAACCCACATCGTAAAATGGAATACTAAAACTTCATTTTTAAAAATGAAGTATGAAACATAATGGTTACCCAAATTAACTCGGCACTGGATTTCCACATAGGAGATCATAGGTGAAAATATGGATATGGAAGAGAAATCTAACAATCATGTTCTGACGGAGAGTGGTAAAGAACATGGCTATGAAAAAGCCAATAATCACAAAGCCATAAATTTGTGATTATATATGGTACCATATGATTCATCGGATATACGAGCACTAGAACATCATTTTTGGTTTTCAAGATCATTTCCCTAAAGTTGAAAATTTTGAATTAGAATAAATACTTTATTTTAGTATAATCTCACTATTTTTCGTGCCTTGAAAAATTTCCACATAATCTCTAAAATAAATGAAGTTGAATTTTTCATTCGTGAGGTGTTAGAAGATCATGTTATAGAATGATGGGTCATTTCATATGTCTCAAACAAAAGGTTAGAAAAAGTTATCAAATATACATAAGTCCATCTATGGTGAGGTTAATCGTATATGATTCCAAAAATGGACTTATACTTCATTTATCATACCGATTAAAATAAAACTAGTTTCTACTAACCAGGGACTTCCTGTAGGCCAGTGGTAGGTGATAAAGGTCTGTCGCACTTCGGTTTTGGGTTCATTTCCCACATCCTTGTCCAACGCGACGGGTTGTCGCCCGTCCTACGGGTTGTCCTTTTTCTAAAACTATACTATTATAACATTCCAAAAATAAATCAAAAAGTAATAGCCTTAAACAATACTATCTGATGTCCGACATAATTCATTATAGTCTTTAGACTTATCCAAAATACATCTATCTAATCTCATAGTATAAAGAAAATGATTACTAGAAATTTCATTAACCAAGCATGTGAATACCATCATTTATCCACCATATATCATAATATATATCTTTTTGATCACATTCCAAACATGTGAATCCCTTAATCTTGTATTCTCTTGCAACATGAATTACCATAAAACCATAGTAAAAACATGAATGCTGTCAAAAGGTAACTCTTTCCTCATACCAAAATCCCAAAATTTCAATATACTCAAACCATGATATCACTTTGTCCTTATATCAGTGATGAGCTCATGAATACTATTAAACATTTCATTTTCCCCTTATCCCTTCATTATGTGTATATCATCTTCTTTCCAAAAATATTTCAATCACTTTTCATGGTTACAAGTACCATATAATTATTGAAAACCAATTCATAGATATTCCAAAATTCCACGAAACCATAAATGAGATTCCATGATACTATTTTGAAATCCCATTACATAAACACATAATCATTACAAAACATCATTTTCATACACAACATCAAAAATAGTGATCGCATGTGACTTCTCTTTATCCTTTGCCTTAAGTGTTTGCTCACGTTGATCATCATTAACCCTTGGATTAGGTCATTTATTATCATAATGCCCCATTTCCTTGCACTTGAAGCATTGAAGTGTTGGTGGTGTGTTCTCTACAATATTTTCTTTATTCACATCATTAGCAACCCTTTTTCCATTACTTCGACACTCAGCTACCCGATGACATTCTTTTCCACACATAAAAAATTTTCTATTACCATTAAGACAATATCCACCATGCTTCTTTCCACACTTCGAGCATAAAGAAACATTCATCTTCTCTTCACCATTATTATGAGATTTCTCCTTGAAATCCATCTTTAGTTTCTTTTCAAAACCATGAGATGGATTTGTAACACCAAATTTCATTTCTACCTTGATAGCACAATGCAGAATTTCTTCATAGCTAATGAAGTCTCTTATAGCTAATTACCTTCGAAGACTTGGTTTTAAGCCACTGAAGAATCAATCAACTTTACTTTCAGGTTGGATGATAAAGCCAGATGCATACCTTGCAAGCCTTCTAAAATTCACTTCGTATATACCAACAAATTCACAATACATTTTCTTAAGCTCAAGGAAATACTTTTCCATATTTGTTAGAAGAATACGAGGGAAGTATTTATCGAAAAATATGTTCTTGAACTCATCCCATTCCATGGATTCAATTTCATCTCAGGGCCTCGTATTCTTAATTAGAGTCCACCATTGATCTACTTCACCTTCTAAATGGTAAATAGACAAAATGACTTTTTCATTTTACGAATAGAGAAGGATGGAAAATATCTTTTCAATGGTACTGATCCATGTTCAGCAACAAGTGGATCAGAAGACCCACTGAAAGAAGGTGGACGTTGCCTCATGAAAGACTAAATGTAATATTGTTCCCTTCTCTGGTCATTTGGAAGTCCAGAATGATTCATATCTTTGTAAGTATAACACTAGGATTTTTCACTCCATCTCCCATAACATTGGTTTGTTCAGGAGGAAAATCATTGCATTTTCCATTACATTGATCAACATGGTTCTTTCGGGTTCCAACCATCATCTAAAACACAAAAAGAATAGTGTGAGAGGCAAAAATGATGCTAGTGAAAACAACATAATAAAGGGGGAGTACCTTCAATATCCAACATCTTAGGTTTAATTATAATATAGTTACCTTAATTCTATAACTATAACCTATACTTATACTTAACCTTAGGTACATCCCTATACATACCTTAGAAATATCTCTAGGGATTTCACTAAAGTTTTGGCATCCTAGTTTCCAAAGTTTAACTAAACCTTTCCTCTGATACCAACTGTAGAGACCCTAAACTTGACTTACATAGACATTACATTAATTTTGAAGAATACTTAACACATAACAAAAACAGACACCAAAGGACCGTAATAGTTTAGTGTCTTTTGAAACTCAGGATTAAGTCATCTAATCTTAGTGAAAGATCTTCAACATCTCCTATAAAGATATTACCCTTTTTTTCTTACCTAAAACGTTTCTTTATATACTGGGGAAAAGAAAACATATAAAGGGTTAGATCAAATGCTCAGTAAGGGTAAGCATGGAGAAAATAAAACAAATCGTATACATTTGAAAAAAAAACATGAACATAATGTTTAAACATCTAAATATTGAGAAATGGCATAAAACATGGCAGTACGTAAGGCATAGATCAAAAAGAAACATTAATCATGAAAAAATAGCATGGGAATAAAACATGTAATTGTGGAAACCATGAAGCACAAGTTATGATTTCTGTAGTAGCCAAGGCATTACTGCCAAGACCATCTTAGTGGAAAAATCCCCTTTCTAAATCGAGTTCACTCCTCATTCCAGTCCTATATCACTGGACCAGATTAACTTACCGTTCCAGCAATGTCTATATCATGAGATATAAATCTTTACCCAATGAATTGGAGGGAGATATTGGTCCCACCCATCTCATAATAAAATCATTCTTACTTGTGCCACAACATAAACATAAATCATTCATCATAACCCAACAAATAAAATGGGTTTTGTAACACCCCGAGATTTTATGAAAAATATTCTTTTAATTTCATTAATGTCTTGTGTTGTATTCTACACCAAGATTACCTTGCGCTATACGCAACACCGTATTAGCTTGCAGTATACGCAACACTATTCTTGGATCGTGTTACACACAATTTTGATAATAGTTATTCTACGCAACATTGAGTATATATATATATATTAAATGTATAAATGAAATATGGTTGGATTCTGTTATACGAAACAATGAAGGATTCTTTCACAACACGCAACCCTGACTTGGCTTGCATTACACGCAATCGCGACCTTCCTCGATAGCGTGTGTTGTACGCAATACCGGGTTTTAATAAACAATGTTATATTATTATAATATTGTCATGAACTAGCCGTTAGGAATAGTATTAACTAAATTTTGAATTTCATAACATTATTATTCATCTTACACATTTCTAGAACATGGTATAAGAACAAAATAAATTTTTCGGGTAAAATAAGTATTTTTCAAAAAATGCAGTTTTACCGCCTTTTGATGGCGCACCCACTTTAAATATAGTTTTTGACATGTTTATATGTTCAATTTGACAAAATAATATTCTTCTTTTGAATCAGGATGTAAAAATTTACATTAGATAAAGTTTTGATATTTTTCCGATAACTTTCATATTTTAATGAATAGTAAAAACACGCTATATTTTAATTAAAAACAACTTTTTTCATCGTAATATCTTATGTGGTTAAATTATAATATTGAATGGTTTTAAAGTATATTTAGAATATATTTTTACCACTTAATATAATGTTGGTCATTGGACACAATTTTACAATTAAACCGAACATAAACAAGTGTCAATCTTTTGATAGTTATTATCTATTAAAAACACGCTTTTTGTTTTGACTGCGGGAATTAATTTTAAATTAATTTCTGCCACTTCTGTGTTTTGAATTTAGAAAAATAGATTCCATATTTGGAATCAGGATTTTCAAATTGTGTAAATAGGTAACTTTTATTTTTAGACATTTTGAATAATTACTGCGGTAAATATTTTATTTACCATGGTTAAGGGTAAATCCGGTAAATAAGGGTTAAAAAATAATATTATAATAATATTAAATTACCCTAAAACGTGTTTTAACCCTATTGGTTGATACATGGTCGACCATGGGCATCTTTGGGTCGATTTTGGGACCCCATTGATCCACTTGTAAGTGATAATGACACTTTATTTTAATTAAGTTAAAATGAATACAAAAATGACACAAGCATATATCCTTTAGCAAAACAATTGTTACATAGGGTTATATATGTTGGCTTTTAGATTATAAATATTAATTAGAAAGATAAAAAGATTTCCTACATAATGGTAGTTTATTTGTAATTTTTAGACTTTAAATAATGTAATTTATTTATGACACAATGATGATGCAGTAATTATCTTATTAATGAAATATTGACATAATTGATGTTATAAACACAAAAATAAATGTAATTTGAGACTTTTTATGAATTCCAATAATTTTATAGGTTACTATGATATATCAATGTTGATTTAATCAACTTGGTTCGAACATATAATTCTGTTATGACTTTCACAAAAATCATATATCAAATAGTGTCAAAATTGACACAAAATAGTTTTTAAATCAAATATTATATTATTAATTGTTATTGTATTCCTAAAAATCTAAGGTTCGGCCAAATGACTTAGATAAGGATATATATATTAATAATAAACAATTTGGGGTTCTTTTGGCATGTTATAGTAAGTGTATTAACCATATAGTGAAAGAAAACAAAAAGACATGGTAAAAGTTAAATTATTTAACTTTGAGTTAAATCTAATTGATAAGGTTAAAATAATACCCTAAACTTGTCTAAATCCTATTAGTTGATAGGATTTCGACCCATACCCACTTTATCTTCGAAATAAGACCCTTTGGAACCATTATAAACCGATTTTGACTTTAATATAAAATAATATTTTGAGATATTCCTAAGGTGCCCCTCTCCTCCTTATAAAAGGACACCTCCTCCCCCTCCTCCTCACACCAATTTGAGCACTCAAGCTCGGCCAAACCCTGCCAAAATATCTTCTCCACTTCCCTAGAAACATCCTAGAGGTTCTGGTCTTCCTCAAAGACCAATTTTAGTGTCCTAAGAGGAGGTCTCAAAGAGGCGCTTCAAAGAAGAGGTAATTACCGTTACCAATTCTTTCATCTTTATTTCTTCTTCCACTTCTTCTTATTAGGTTGTTTCATTATGAAGTAATAACATCAGTATTACTCATATACTGATATGTTATTATAAGTATGAAACAAACCTATTTCACCATCTATCTATCCTACGGAAAAAGAAATCACCGCGCGTGCGTACGTACGGAATACCGTCTCCACGCCGTGGTGTAATCTATTTTCCACCCCCACCTTACATGGATGGGTATAATGGTGTAAAGAATAACTATACATAGTTATTACAACATCATATTGATTCTGATATATTGTATAATCCACTCCAATATTTATGGAAATGATATCATCGCTCGTGCGTACGTACGGACTACCGTCTCTACGACGCGATGAGATTCATTCTTAATGATTAACCATTCATGAATGATTATAAAGTATATATAAAAGTACTAATGAAATATATGACATAATAATGATACTGGATTTATGTATATATATATATATTTATGTCATCTACTTACTTCCATTCAAGACAATAAGGAAAGAAAAACAGCGTTCATGCGTACGTACGGACTACCGTCTCCATGAACGGTGTTTTTCATTTTATTTATCTATCTATTATATATATATATATATACTGAATATATATGATATATAAATCATATTTTATATTCTGGAAGTAAGTAAATCATGATATAAGTAATAATGATGTCAAGAACAACAAGTCAAAACACCTACGATAAATGAAACGATTTTACCCAAAACGCTTCTTTAACATGGAATTTACAAAAGAATGGGTAATATAATGTCATAAGTGAACCATATATGATATCATAACAATGAATATGATTCTATAATAAGTCAATGAAATTATTTAAATCATTATACAGGTGGTTCGGACACATACGAAGCAAATCGGACCTAAGGTAAGGGAAATATCACAATCTCATTTTTATCCGAGATTGTTTATTCGTAAGTATTTACTGGGGTGTATTTTATCATCCACATCCATGTTTCATCAATATGTAATATTACTTCCATCCACCTACAATTTTTTAAATCCATTTTTACCCTTCGGTGAGTTTTTAGTAAAAGAAATGAAAGGAATCTTTTGTCGTTTTTCGTACGAGGTACTTTTTGACTTTTCCGACAAAAGTACGAAGAATGTTTTTTTTAACTTATACGGCATGAATGGATTTTTAAAACATTATTTCCAAGAAACTTCCTTTACAAGTTTTCAAGTTTATTTTTAATCAACTTCTTTTATTTTAAAGTTGTATGACATGTTATTAAAGGAAAAATGTTTTTTTGAAAAAGAAAGGATATTTTCCTCAAGAATGGAGTTCAAGTGTTTTATCAAAATTATTTTCCATCTAAGATAATAAAGGGTTCTGTTTTTATCCCTATTATTAAATTGATTTGATCATGTTGTGATGGAATTATTTTTATCTTATATGAATTGATTTATGATGTCATGATGTTTCAAGAATCCCATTTTTGTTACATGTGTTATACGATGATGTATGTTTTATGATTATGTGGCACACATAAGAAAGGATTCATTATAAGATGGGTGGGACCTATATCTCCCTCCAATGCATTGGGTAAAGATTTTATATCTCATGAGATAGACAGGGCTGGAACAGTAGGTTATACCGGTTCAGTGAAACAGGACTGAAACGAGGGTTACCCGATTCATAAAGAGACTTTGTCCACTAAGATAGTCTTGGCAATGAGTCATGACTAACAAGAAATGATTTTCCATGATTATGTGTTCATGCCACAAAGTTTCAAGTTTCATGTTATGATTATGGTGATCTCATTTTCACTTCTATGATTTGTTCCATGTTAAGATATTATGATCTCTTTTGCAGGTTATGATTTTCAAAAAGATATGATATGATTTTTATTTCTTTTGTATACCCTTACTGAGCATTTGAGCTCACCCTTTTATGTTTTCTTTTCCCCAGGATATAAAGAAAGGTTTTAGGTAAAAAAAGGAAGATCTTTATGGGAGATTTTGAAGATCTTTCACCACGATTAGAAGATTATATTCCGAGTTTAAAAAGACACTAAACTATTACGATCCTTGTGTGTGTGTTTTTGTTATGTACTAAGTATTCCGCAAAAGTAATGTAATGTCCATGTACGTCAAGCTACGGGTCTCTACAGTTGGTATCAGAGGAAAGGTTTAGTCAACCTTTGGAAACTAGGATGCGAAAACGTTAGTGAGATCCCTAGAGATATTTCTACGGTATGTCTAGGGATGTCCCTAAGGTTAAGTAGACGTATAAGTTATAGTACTAGAACTACGCTAACGATCATAGAATTAAACCTAAGATGTTAGATATTGAAGGTACTCCCCCTTTATTATGTTGTTTTCCCTAGCATGATTTTTGCCTCTCACACTATTCATTTTGGGTTTTAGAAAATGGCTGGAAACAAGATGATTCATGATAATGGAGGATATGATGGACAATGGAATGATATTCTTCATGAGCAACCAAATGAAATGGGATTTGGAAGTCCAAAGATCATTATTATGCCGAATCAGCAATCTCATAATATGATCAATAAAGTAAAATTTGGTAAGTTTCCTGACTCGTCTAATAAGAGAAAGATGGAGTTTCATGATGATCATAGAGGAAAGAAAGTTCAATTTCCCCTATGTAAATCATGTGGGAAGAGGCATCAAGGAGAATGTTTCAAGGGAACTGGAAAATGATTTGGGTGTGGAAAAGAAGGACACAAAGCAAGTAAGTGCAAAGGAAAAGGTTCAGTTAACACCATGGATGAGGATAATGGTATTGCTACGACATCAAAAATGGTTAAGTGTTTTAAATGTGGAATGTATGGGCATTATGCAAACCAATGTCCTAAGGGAAAGACTCATGAAGAGAATCAGTATGGCTGTATGGGTAGTATTTATGTGGATGATGATGAAGAGACTACAAATGATATGTGAGATGAAAGAATTGTTGAAGCTCGGTTAATGGTTTAAGAATGTAGTGGAATGATTACATGTTTATCATGTGTAATGTTGTATAAGTAATCTCATGGTACTATGGAATAAAGAGACATGTAAGGATTGTTACATTGTTGTCTGATTAATGTTACCAGTAACCATGAAAGGTTATTCAGATACTTTTGGAAAGTAGATGATAAGTGCATAATGAAAGGATAAGAAGATAATGAGATGTTTGATTGTATTCATGAGCTCATGATTGATATAAGTACTAAGTGATATCATGGTTTGAGTATATATAATTTTGAGGATTTTGGTATGTGGAAAGTGTTAAATTTTAACTGCATTCATGTTTTCACTAAGGTATTCAAGAGAATACACGATTAAGGACTTTGAATGTTTGGAATGTGACCAACAAAACATATCTTATGATATATGGGGATCAACGATGATATTAAATCTCTGGTAATTGTTTTCACTATGTTATGAGAGTGGACTGCAGTATTATGGATAAGCCTAAAGATTAGAATGGATTATGTTGGACATAAGTTAGTATTGTTTAAGGATAGAAGTTTTTTTGATATTATTGATGGGATGTTATAGTAATGTAGTTTTAGAAAAAGGACAACCTGCAGGACGGGCGACAGCCCATCGCTTCGGACAAGGCTGTGGGAATCGAACCCACAACCGAAGTGCGACTGGCCTTTATCGCCTACCACTGACCTACAGGAAGTCCCTGTTTAGTAGAAACTAGTTTTATTATATTAAGCAGTATGCTATATGAATTATAAGTCCATTTTAGGAACCATATATGATTAATCTCACTATAGATCGACTTATGTATATAAGTTTTGCTAACCTTTTGTTTGAGACAGATGGAATGACCTGTCATTCTATCACATGATCTGCTAACACATCACGAATAACAAATTCAACTTCATTTCTTTAAGGGAAGAAGTGTAAATTGTTCAATTCACGAACAACAGTGAGATTATACCAAAATCAAGTAAGTATTTCTTCTAATTCAAATTTTTCAACTTTAGGGAAATGATATTGAAAACCAAAAATGTTGTCCTAGTGATCTTATATTTGATGAATCGGATGGTACCTTAGATCGTCACAAATTTATGGCTTTGTGATTGCTAGCTTTTCCATAGCCATGTTCTCTACCACTCTCCATCAGAACATGATTGTTAGATTTCTCTTCCATATCCATATTTTCACCTATGTGGAAACCCAGTGAATAGTTTATTTGGGTAACCGTTACGTTTCATACTTTTGTTTTTAAAGATAAGTTTTGGTATTCCTTTTTACGATGTGGGTTTCTATCAAAGAAACTTTCAAATAGTAAACCATTTATAACCTCGACGAATTTCGAGGGCGAAATTCATTTTAAGGGGGGTAGAATGTAACACCCCGAGATTTTATGAAAAATATTCTTTTAATTTCATTAATGTCTTGTGTTGTATTCTACACCAAGATTACCTTGCGCTATACGCAACACCGTATTAGCTTGCAGTATACGCAACACTATTCTTGGATCGTGTTACACACAATTTTGATAATAGTTATTCTACGCAACATTGAGTATATATATATATATATATTAAATATATAAATGAAATATGGTTGGATTCTGTTATACGAAACAATGAAGGATTCTTTCACAACACGCAACCCTGACTTGGCTTGCATTACACGCAATCGCGACCTTCCTCGATAGCGTGTGTTGTACGCAATACCGGGTTTTAATAAACAATGTTATATTATTATAATATTGTCATGAACTAGCCGTTATGAATAGTATTAACTAAAATTTTAATTTTATAACATTATTATTCATCTTACACATTTCTAGAACATGGTATAAGAACAAAATAAATTTTTCGGGTAAAATAAGTATTTTTCAAAAAATGCAGTTTTACCGCCTTTTGATGGCGCACCCACTTTAAATATAGTTTTTGACATGTTTATATGTTCAATTTGACAAAATAATATTCTTCTTTTGAATCAGGATGTAAAAATTTACATTAGATAAAGTTTTGATATTTTTCCGATAACTTTCATATTTTAATGAATAGTAAAAACACGCTATATTTTAATTAAAAACAACTTTTTTCATCGTAATATCTTATGTGGTTAAATTATAATATTGAATGGTTTTAAAGTATATTTAGAATATATTTTTACCACTTAATATAATGTTGGTCATTGGACACAATTTTACAATTAAACCGAACATAAACAAGTGTCAATCTTTTGATAGTTATTATCTCTTAAAAACACGCTTTTTGTTTTGACAGCGGGAATTAATTTTAAATTAATTTCTGCCACTTATGTGTTTTGAATTTAGAAAAATGGATTCCATATTTGGAATCAGGATGTTCAAATTGTGTAAATAGGTAACTTTTATTTTTATACATTTTGAATAATTACTGCGGTAAATATTTTATTTACCATGGTTAAGGGTAAATCCGGTAAATAAGGGTTAAAAAATAATATTATAATAACATTAAATTACCCTAAAACGTGTTTTATCCCTATTGGTTGATACATGGTCGACCATGGGCATCTTTGGGTAGATTTTGGGACCCCATTGATCCACTTGTAAGTGATAATGACACTTTATTTTAATTAAGTTAAAATGAATACAAAAATGACACAAGCATATATCCTTTAGAAAAACAATTGTTACATAGGGTTATATATGTTGGATTTTAGATTATAAATATTCATTAGAATGATAAAAAGATTTCCTACATAATGGTATTTTATTTGTAATTTGTAGACTTTAAATAATTTAATTTATTTATGACACAATGATGATGCAGTAATTATCTTATTAATAAAATATTGACATAATTGATGTTATAAACACCAAAATAAATGTAATTTGAGACTTTTTATGAATTCCACTAATTTTATAGGTTACTATGATATATTAATGTTGATTTAATCAACTTGGTTCGAACATATAATTCTGTTATGACTTTCACAAAAATCATATATCAAATAGTGTCAAAATTGACACAAAATAGTTTTTAAATCAAATATTATATTATTAATTGTTATTGTATTCCTAAAAATCTAATGTTCGGCCAAATAACTTAGATAAGGATATATATATTAATAATAAACAATTTGGGGTTCTTTTGGCATGTTATAGTAAGTGTATTAACCATATAGTGAAAGAAAACAAAAAGACACGGTAAAAGTTAAATTATTTAACTTAGAGTTAAATCTAATTGATAAGGTTAAAATAATACCCTAAACTTGTCTAAATCCTATTGGTTGATAGGATTTAGACCCATCCCCACTTTAGCTTCGAAATAATACCCTTTGTAACCATTATAAACCGATTTTGACTTTAATATAAAATAATATTTTGAGATATTCCTAAGGTGCCCCTCTCCTCCCTTATAAAAGGACACCTCCTCCCCCTCCTCCTCACACCAATTTGAGCACTCAAGCTCGGCCAACCCCTGCCAAAATATCTTCTCCACTTCCCTAGAAACATCCTAGAGGTTCTGGTCTTCCTCAAAGACCAATTTTAGTGTCCTAAGAGGAGGTCTCAAAGAGGCGCTTCAAAGAAGAGGTAATTACCGTTACCAATTCTTTCATCTTTATTTCTTCTTCCACTTCTTCTTATTAGGTTGTTTCATTATGAAGTAATAACATCAGTATTACTCATATACTGATATGTTATTATAAGTATGAAACAAACCTATTTCACCATCTATCTATCCTACGGAAAAAGAAATCACCGCGCGTGCGTACGTACGGAATACCGTCTCCACGCCGTGGTGTAATCTATTTTCCCCCACCACCTTACATGGATGGGTATAATGGTGTAAAGAATAACTATACATAGTTATTACAACATCATATTGATTCTGATATATTGTATAATCCACTCTAATATTTATGGAAATGATATCATCGCTCGTGCGTACGTACGGACTACCGTCTCCACGACGCGATGAGATTCATTCTTAATGATTAACCATTCATGAATGATTATAAAGTATATATAAAAGTACTAATGAAATATATGACATAATAATGATACTGGATTTATGTATATATATATATATGTATGTCATCTACTTACTTCCATTCAAGACAATAAGGAAAGAAAAACAGCGTTCATGCGTACGTACGGACTACCGTCTCCATGAACGGTGTTTTTCATTTTATTTATCTATCTATTATATATATATATATACTGAATATATATGATATATAAATCATATTTTATATTCTGGAAGTAAGTAAATCATGATATAAGTAATAATGATGTCAAGAACAACAAGTCAAAACACCTACGATAAATGAAACGATTTTACCCAAAACGCTTCTTTAACATGGAATTTACAAAATAACGGGTAATATAATGTCATAAGTGAACCATATATGATATCATAACAATGAATATGATTCTGTAATAAGTCAATGACATTATTTAAATCATTATACAGGAGGTTCGGACACATACGAAGCAAATCGGACCTAAGGTAAGGGAAATATCACAATCTCATTTTTATCTGAGATTGTTTATTCGTAAGTATTTACTGGGGTGTATTTTATCATCCACATCCATGTTTCATCAATATGTAATATTACTTCCATCCACCTACAATTATTTAAATCCATTTTTACCCTTCGGTGAGTTTTTAGTAAAAGAAATGAAAGGAATCTTTTGTCGTTTTTCGTACGAGGTACTTTTTGACTTTTCCGACAAAAGTACGAAGAATGTTTTTTTTTAACTTATACGGCATGAATGGATTTTTGAAACATTATTTCCAAGAAACTTCCTTTACAAGTTTTCAAGTTTATTTTTAATCAACTTCTTTTATTTTAAAGTTGTATGACATGTTATTAAAGGAAAAATGTTTTTTTGAAAAAGAATGGATATTTTCCTCAAGAATGGAGTTCAAGTGTTTTATCAAAATTATTTTCCATCTAAGATAATAAAGGGATCTGTTTTTATCCCTATTATTAAATTGATTTGATCATGTTGTGATGGAATTATTTTTATCTTATATGAATTGATTTATGATGTCATGATGTTTCAAGAATCCCATTTTTGTTACATGTGTTATGCGATGATGTATGTTTTATGATTATGTGGCACACATAAGAAAGGATTCATTATAAGATGGGTGGGACCTATATCTCTCTCCAATGCATTGGGTAAAGATTTTATATCTCATGAGATAGACAGGGCTGGAACGGTAGGTTATACCGGTTCAGTGAAACAGGACTGAAACGAGGGTTACTCGATTCATAAAGGGACTTTGTCCACTAAGATAGTCTTGGAAATGAGTCATGACTAACAAGAAATGATTTTCCATGATTATGTGTGCATGCCACAAAGTTTCAAGTTTCATGTTATGATTATGGTGATCTCATTTTCACTTCTATGATTTGTTCCATGGTAAGATATTATGATCTCTTTTGCAGGTTATGATTTTCAAAAAGATATGATATGATTTTTATTTCTTTTGTATACCCTTACTGAGCATTTGAGCTCACCCTTTTATGTTTTCTTTTCCCCAGGATATAAAGAAAGGTTTTAGGTAAAAAAAAAAGGAAGATCTTTATGGGAGATTTTGAAGATCTTTCACCACGATTAGTAGATTATATTCCGAGTTTCCAAAGACACTAAACTATTACGATCCTTGTGTGTGTGTTTTTGTTATGTACTAAGTATTCCGCAAAAGTAATATAATGTCCATGTACGTCAAGCTACGGGTCTCTACATGTTTAATAATCATCATCCCATCATAATCCATATAAAACAAATAGATATCATTTCATCATAAGAAAAGTGAAACCATGTAAATGATAGATACATTATACTTGAAACATACACATATGAAATAATTTCATCTTAGATGAAAAATGGTTTTGATAAATCACTTGAAATGAATTCTTGAGGAAAATATCATTTCTTCATCAAAATCATTTTCTTTTCACAAAATGCCATGCAATTTTAAAAGAAAAGGGTTTTGTTGAAAATAATCATACAATATTTTAGATGAATCTTCATTAAAATGAGGCATTATGAAATCGTAAAAATCTGTTCATGATGTATAAGTTAAAAATAACATTCTCCTCATACTTTTGTCAGAAAAGTAAAAAAGTTCCTCGTGTGGTAATCAAAAGTAAGATGCCTTTCATAGCATGTGGTAAAATTAAAAAATGGGAAAAAGGACTTTAAACATACATGAAAACATATTTAGAAAACATGGTCATGGATGATAACAATAACCCCAGTAAATACTTAGGAATAAACAATCTCGGATAAGAACGAGATTGGAATAGGTATCTCTTACCTTATATCTGATATGCTTCGTATGTATCCGAACCTCCTGTATAATGATTTAAATAATGTCATTGAATTATTAAAGAATCATATTCATTGTTATGATATCATATATGGTTCACTTATGACTTTATATTACCCGTTCTTTTGTAAATTCCATGTTAAAGCAGCGTTTTGGGTGAAATCATTTCATTTATCGTACGTGTTTCGATTTGTTGTTCTTGATATTGTTACTTATATCCTGATTTACTTAATTCCAAAATGTAAAACATTATTTATATATAATATATATTCAGTATATAAATATATATATGATGGATCGATAAATGGAATGAAATACACTATTCATGGAGACAGTAGACCATACGTACGAATGAATGTTGTTTTTCGTTTCCTTATTGAATTAAATGGAATTAAGTAAATGAAACATATATGTACATAAATCCAGTATCATTATTATGTAATATAATTCATTATTATTTATTATATATATAATTTATATTCATACTTGAATGGTTAATCATTGAAAATGAATCTCATCGCGTTCGTGGAGATGGTAGTCCGTACGTACGCACGAGTGATGATATCATTCCCATAATTATTGAATAGAATTGGAGTGGATGATATAATATATCAGAATATGTATGATGTTATAATAACCATATATATTTATTCTTTACACAATTATACCCATCCAATTAAGGTGGTGGTGGAAAAACTAATTACACAACAGCGTGGAGACGGTATTCCGTACGTACACACGCGCGGTGATTTTGTTTTCCGTAGGATGGATAGAAGGTGAAATGGCGTTGTTTCATATTTATAATAAAATATAATTATATTAGTGATACTGATGTTATTAATTTATAATGAAAAAACGAAAGAAGACGAAGTTGAGGAAGAAAGAAACTTGAAAGAATAGGTAGAAGAGATTACCTCTTCTTCGACGCACCTCTTTTAAGCTTCCTTTTAAGGAACTAGAGTTGGTATTTTGAGAAGACTAAAACCTCCAGAATGTTTCTAGGGAAGTGGATAATAGAAATGGGTAGTGTTTGGACGATCTTGAAGGCTAAAAGTTGTGTAAAGAGAATAGGGAGGAGGTTCCCTTTTATAAGGGAGGAGAGGGGCACCTTTGGAATGTGTGAAACTATTATTTTATTATAAACTATAATTCAGTTTCAAAAGTTCCAAAAATCATTAACGATGAATATATGATGACTCATGGTCGAAATAAAATCATCCAATTAGAATTGGATATGTTTTGGATAATATTTTAATCATTATAATTGTATTTATTTAAATCATTTATTAATGTGATAAATATTGTATCATTATTGTGTCATAAATAATTTAATTTATTTGATGTCTAAAAATTATGAAAAAATTCCATCATATAGGAACTATTTTTATATTTCCAATGAATATTTATAGTCGAAAATATAATTTATATAACCCCTTATAAAAATTAATTACTAAAATATTTTTTTTAATGTTAATTTTGTCTTTACATTAAATTAATTAATCCAAATTGTCATTATCACTACCAAGTGGCTCAATGGGGTCCCAAAACCGACCCAAGGATTCCCATGGTCATCAAATACTTATAAAATAAGGTTGGTACAAGTGTTAATATAATTTTGAATTATTATAATATTATTTTAACCTTGAATTACCCTATTTAACTTTAATCGCAGTAAATAAAAGTTAAAAGTTACTATTCACCAAAAATTATTTTCATCTTATTGAACCACATTTTACTTCTTGATAACAACCATTTATATCAGATTTTTGAAATTCAATTCACAGAAGTGGTAAAATTTCATTTAAATGAAAGAGTCGGTTTTTTTAACTACCACTAAGTGGTTTCACTATTCATCCAAGTTGAAGTTTTTCAGAAAATTACAAAAAATTCAGCCTAAGCTATATTTGATATTCCAAATTCAAAAATGATGTCTATTTTTCAAAATTCAAAACATTGAAGTGGCATTAATTAATTTTAAAATTAATTCTCGTTATCAAAACAAATAGCGTGTTTTTAAAAAACAATAACTATCAAAAGATCGACACTAGTTTATGTCAAATTTCAAAGTGAAATTAATTCCAATGACCAAAATTGGATTAAATGGTCAAAATATATTCTATTTACACTTTAAAACCAATTAAAAAGATAATTTAACCATATAAATTATTGCGATGAAAACAAGTTGTTTTTAATTATAATATAGCGTGTTTTTACTCTTCATTAAAATATGAAAGTTATCAGAATAATATGAAAAATTTATCCAATGTAAATGTTTACATCCTAATTCCAAATAAGAATCTTGTTTTGTCAAATTGAACTTATAAACATTTCAAAACTAGATTTAATGTGGGTGTTCCATCAAAAGGCGGAAAAAATGCATTTTTTTGATAAATACTTATTTTACCCAAAAAATTTATTTTGTTCCCATAACATGTTATAGAAAATGTGTAAGATGAATAATAATGTTATAAAATTAAAAATTTAGTTAATACTATTCATAATAGCTAGTCCATAATATTATAACAATATATCGTTGTTTAGTGAAACACGGTATTGCGTACTACACATGCTATCGAGAAAGGTCGAGATTGCATGTAATGCAAGTCAAATAAGGGATGTGTATAGTGCAAGCTCCATTTGGTGTAGAGTACAACACAATAAACCAATGAAATTAAAAAGAATAATTCTCATAAAATCTCGGTTTTTTACATTGTATGATTTTATTATGTGTTTGGTGGGAACTATATCTCCCTCTAATTCATTGGGTAAAGATTTATATCTCATGAGATGGAAATGGCTGGAATGGGGAGTGAACTCAGTTAAAAAAAGGACTTTGTCTGCTAAGATAGTATTAGGAGTGGATCTTGACTACTAAGATGGTCTTGGGAGTGAACACCGAATACTAATATGGTTTGGGGAGTGAAACCATTCCACTAAAAGGAAAGGTCTAAAACTAGGGATGACGGTGTGTACCTCCCAATAGTTTTATCATAATTAATTTCCTTGATAGGTTTTAGAAATGAGCCTTAACTTATATCCAATGATTTTTTATACTTATCTGTATTACAAAACTTATATGTATTATTTATATATTATGATCTCATGGATTATTCTCTTTAATTCATTATGATTCATGTCTTATAAACTACTAATATTAATGTCGTGACTCATGTATATGATCCTTGATATGCATGGTATGATATTTAAATGTTATTCTATTGTTCTCGTACCCTTATGATCATGATTATGCTTATATATCTCCTTATTTAACCTTACTGACCATTTGATCTCACCCCTTTGTTAGGTTTCCCTTCCCCATGTTATAAAGAAACTTTTTAATTAGGAGTACTAAAGGATAATATTTTTACAAGAGATGTTAATGATATTTTACCAAATTAAAATAATGTGTTCCAAGTAGAAAAATATACTAAACTATAATGGTTGTTAGGAATTTACTTTTGTAATATGTTTATTATTCATCTAAAATGATTTAGTATCTATGTATATTAATCATGGATCACTATAGTTAGTATCAAAGTAACAGTTTAGTCAACCTTTAGAAACTGAGATGAGAAAAATGTCATGAGATCCCTAGGGATATTTTTAATGATATTACTAGGGATATATATAAGGGTAACCATGCAGTTTCATAGATTTAAAATAATGTGAGATGATTTAGACATTATATAAGTATTTTTTCATGATTATGTGGATTTCTACTATGATAATTGTTTCTCACACTATGTTTTCTGGTTTTAAGTCAATGAAGAGAACCAAAAGGAACTGGGTTAATGATGAATGGGATGGATAATTTTCTAATGAAAATTCAAGAGGGATGGTCACTAGAGTAAAGGGAATTATAATCTTTCCTAATCACTTTTTAAGAAGCATGATTATGAAAGTTTACCTTAATAAACTCTCAGACTATCCAAAGAAGAGAAGGAAATAGTTATCTAATAATTTGGGTAATGGAGACCATAGAGTAAAGAAGATGCAGTACCCTTTGTGTCATGAATGTGGGAAAAAACACCCAAGTGAATTTCTAAGAGTAACAAGATGATTTATTGACTATGGAAAACAAGAACACAAAGCAAGTAACTACAAAGGTAAAATTAAAGGTTCAGTTGAAAAAATGGATTGAAATATTGGACTCCCAAAGGTATTATAAATAATTGAATGTTTTATGTGTTAAATGTATAGGCATTATGTTCATAAGTGTCTTAAATGGAAATATCTTGAAGTTACTCAAAAATATTTTATTAGTAATGGTTTTGTTTTTTATGTTGAAGATACCATGAATGATATATGAAAGGTATGTGATGTTCTAATAGTATTGCTTATAAGCATGATTAAATTGTGTTTGATGAATGTTAATACATGATTCTTATTTTTTATTTTAGGAAAGTTTTATTAATGAAAAAAGATGATTAATCATTGTTAGTGTCTTAATTATGATGTGGAATATTTGAAGTGTTTTTTTTATTTTAATTCAAGAATTATTTTATATTAATTGTGAAATTTATAAGGATTTTCTAGTTTATGTTTTTCACAAAGGATTTATAAGAATAAGTTGAATAGTTCTAATGGACTAGAAAAGTGATCTAATGGAAAGATGATATTTATAGGAAACACATGATTAAGGGAAATATATCCCTTATAATATTCCTAATGTTGTGATAATGATGTTTGGATAAAAGATATGTTGGATATTAATAAGTAAACTAGGCAATACTGATTACCTAATAACTGATTAAAAATTTATTTATAATGTGTTTTAGGCTATCATGGATAGAGTTTACAGATTTTTTGGATTTAAGGAATGTATCCAATAATCATTTTAATAAGAAATAATGTAACTTTTCAATAAGGATTTTTTCAAATTACCATGATTTAAGATAATACATGATTAAGGTATTCACATGTTTGGAATGTGATAACCAAGAGATACTTTATGATATATGGGGAATCAAGTTTTTTAGAAATATATTGACCTTGTTTCTATTTTTTTTAGTTTTCTGAAGGGTTATAAAGTTAACCATTTATAGAAATTTTAATTTAAACATGAAATTAATTATTTTAGATGAAATTATTATCTCACCATATGAGAATTTATGCATATTTGATCACATGTACTAACCATTTTGTTATGAAGTTAACTAAAGATAGATGGAATGAACTATCATCCTATTTATGGATCTCATGATCGCTAATGCTTCAACAATGAAAAATTCACCTTTATTTATCGGAATAAGAGATTTAGCAGAAATTTATCAAGGCACAAAAAATGGTGAGATTATACTGAAATAAAGTAAGTATATCTTCTCATAGAAATAATTTAACTTTAGGAAAAGGGTCTTAAAATAAAATATTGTCCCGTTATCATTATTTTTGATGATATCAATGACATTTTTCATGCCTCTTTGGTTTATGGATTTGTGATCATTAACCTTATCCTAGCCATGTTCTCTTTCACCCTCCATCAAAACTTGACACCTATATTTCTCTTCCATTCCATGTTTTCAATTTCCACCTATGTTCTCCTATGTGTAAACCTAGTTATGAGTTACTTTGGGTAACTGGTATGTTTCCACCATTCCTTTTTAATGGAATTTTTAGAATTCCTTTTTACAATGTGGGTTTTTATGAAAGGAAATTTTAAGTATTAAACTTTTGATAACCAAGAAGAATTTTGAAGGAGAAATACATTGTAAGGGGGTAGATTGTAACACCCTAATATTTTTTGAAATTTGTTTTTTTGAATTCATTTATTCTTTTTGATATTTTTCATTTCAGAAAACACTAAATATAGCTTGTGTTATTTAAAAAAACTAAGTTTGGATTATCTTCTACACAACACCAAGTTAATGTTTAACTACACAGAACAATTAGATTAGCTTTCAGTACATGCAACACTATTTTTTTCTTATGTTACAGACAATTATGAGTACCTTCGATAGCTTATGGTACATTCAAGACTGGGTTTTACTGAACTACTAAATAATTTTAATTTTATTATTAAAATAATTTTATTGTTATCACATAGCCATGAGAATTTTAGATATGAATAATATTGACAAAATTATGAAACTATGGTTTACACTTGTTTATAAAATGAATTATTTGGTTACCAATTAATTATAAATGAAAATAAAAAAATGAATATAAAGGATGTGTTTTCTTTGAAAAAAACAATTTTTATTCCCATAAAGGTGTTTTATCTTAATAAATTAAATTAATCGCCATTAGCGAGATATATTGAAAAAAAATATATATTATATGTTTAATCAATTTTTTTGACACTCATCCAATATATTTGATAGGTATAAGATAAGAATAAATCTAATTTTATGAATAAAAATACGTATTTTCCTAAAAGGTAATTTTACCTCCCTTTAATGGAACACCTATTTTAAATATAATAATTTAAACTGTTATAATTTTTATTTGAAAAAATAAACTTCATTTTTGTAATAGGAGTCCAAATATACTTCATGTAAATTTTGTTTTCTTTTCTAAGATGTCTCATTTTTTTATGAATAGTGAAAAATACTGAATTTTAAATGAAAAATGCATTTTCATATGATTTATTTAGATTAATAAATTATTTTTAAAGTATATTTACATCAATAATACTTATAATAATATGACTTAGTTTATTATAATCAATTTCACATTGAAATGGGATATAAAACATTTCAAACTTTTGAATGTTTTCACTTTAAAAACTCATTGTTTCATCCCACCTAAGGGATTAATTTTAAATTAATTTCTTCCACATATGTTTTTAGAATTAGGAAAAGTGGATTCCAAATTTTGGATCATGATAATTTATAATTTATATTGATTTTATCTTAGTTTTTTCACAAAATAATATCAGTAAAAGTAAATGAAATTAATTGCAGCGATTAAAGTAAAAAAAGAGTTTAATAGTGGTTAAAATTTAACTTAAGTGGAAAAATAACCTAGAAACATGTTTAAAAGAAATGTTTAGGCCATATTTGGACCATATTTTAAGCACATGTGTTAATATAGACATCTCAATATTGTTTACCATTTTTTATTTACACGAACACCACTCCTCCTCCACTATAAAAGAGAACTCACCCCTCACTTATTCACACCAATAAATCCATTTGAATCATCCAAAACCTACCAAAATAAGCTAACAAATAACCACCTATAATTCTAGAATCCTCACTTTGGTAATAAATAAAAACAACTTAGTCATTCAGTGCAAACTAAAAGGAATTACCCAAAGAAGAGGCAACATCCTCCAACAAGCACTCTTCTGTTTTATTTCTTTCTACACCCCTCAATTCTTATAATTATATGATTATATAATAAACTTAGTATTATTAATATAATTATATTGTGTTAAGGGTTATACCAACAATGACACACACATCTCTCAAATGGGATACTCAATCATCGTTCATCTGTACGGCGAACTACCCCCTCACGAACCGATGTCATTTGCTCTTCAATTACCACCTTTAATGGTTGAGAATAATGATGTAATTACTATTTTTATATGATATTTATGATATTTATGATGTATTTATTCTTATTTAATTATTATTTAACTCATTCCTTCATGATTTCTATTTTTTGGAATACAATAACTTCATTTGTGGACATGTGGACTACCACCTCCTCAAAGTGATGTGATTCATTCACAATTTACATGGAATGTATTAAGGATGGTCTTAGTAAAAGTATATGATATATATTACATAATAATAATACTTTAATGATAATATATATACATATATATTTTATTTTATTTTATTTATTTATATACGACAAGAAAACCTTAACAATGATCATGCATATGTACGACCTACTGTCTCCATGAACGGTGTATCCTGTTTCATATTTCTATCTTTTATAGATTATCATAAATAATTATATAATGAATATATATATTATATATATAATTTATAACATTATTTAAATAATTAAATCATTATCTAAGTAATATTATAAATAATAATAAGTCAAAACATATATGAAAAACAAATCAATTATTACCTAAAACGTAACATTAACACGGAATTGTTTATAAATGGGTAGTAAAAGGTCATAATAAAATCATATGTGGTATGATATAATTTAATATGTTTAAATTTTAGATTTATAATAACCTTATACTTATTATACATGATTTTTGTATGTGTATGAATAAAGTAATGAATTAAGGTAAGTGTTTTCTAGTCTCACTTTTATTTCTCTGAGACATATTCCATATTCACCACTGATTTCATTTTTATGGTGTATATACTGAACATTAATGTATTATTTTATTATTATTCTTAAATTATTATTTTTTTTAAATCCATTTTATTATCAATCTTTCCTGTGGTTTATGGTTTGAAAGTTATCAATTTGGAAAGGTAATTTTGTCTCAATTTGCCTTTTTTGAGACACATGTTATGTTATGCACCTAAATTCATTTATAAGTTTCAATATGATACCCTTTGAAATATTTTATCATTAATATCCTTAATTTAATTATATTTTTATCTTCATGAAATATTATTATCTCATGGGTATTATGATTCAAAGTTACCAAAGTATTGACAGTTTATTGCTACAATATCATCGTTTATCGAGATTATTTTTGATTATGCTTCCACTAATAATCTTTTATGATCCATATCTCATGATACCTCATGAATTTTATTCTCATATGGTTATTAATTATATCTTCATGTAATGGTACCAATTTTCAACTATTTTTTACTTAAGATAATTAAGAATTTTTTTAAAAGAAAATTTTATTTTATTTTTCTCTTCGGTTATAAATATGTTTTCCTTTAAAACCATGTTTTATTAAAAAATAAAAAATGTTATAAAATTCTCCTATGATTTTTAAAATACATTTCTATAAATGTTTTAACTGTTTAAAAATGGTTTTAAAAGTAATCGTTTTTTCATTTACTGATCAAGGGGCTTTTCTAAAATATTTATGGTGAAAAAGGAATGTTCGACATGTATAGATTTACCCACCATCCTGACTATAATTTCCTTAAATCTTACTTTTCAAGTTTACAATGTTAGTTTTAAACAAATATTTATTATTAACATTATAAAAATTCAATTTTTAAAAAGTATTTTTCAAATAAAAATGTTTTCAAAATGTTTTCAATCTTTCATTACGAGTTTTAAATTTATTTTCAAAGTAAAAGGTTTTCAAAATGTTTTAAAGATTTTATTATACGTTTTCAAATTATTTTCAAAGAAACAGGTTTTATTTTTATTTAAATATTTATTTATAAGTTTTTAAATATATTTTAAAATAAAATTTTTTTAAAATAAATTAATATTGTCTTTATAAATTTTCAATGTATTTTTAAAGAAAAATGTTTTAAAAATGTTTTTGAATTTTCTTTGTAAGTTTTCAAATATATTTTAAAATAAAATGTTCTGAAAATGTTTTCAAAACATTCTTTATATATTTTAAAAACTATTTTCAGATAAAAGATATTCAAAAAAAATCAAAGATTACTTTATTAGTTTTAAAACATATTTTCAAAGAAAAGGTTTTTAAAAATGTTTTCAAGCTTCCTTTATAATTTTTCGAGGTTATTTTAAAAAAATTCCTTTCAAAATGTTTTATGTTTCTAGAATGTTTTTTTTTCAAAGTGGAAATGATATTTTCCTAAATAATTTTTTTTAAATTTTTTATAAATCTTACTTCATATGTTTTAAAAGTTGTTTTCTAAGAAAAGCATTTTGATATTTTTTTATGTTTAAAAAAATGATTTTCAAAGAAAGGTTATCTTCCATAAGAAATGCTCCAAATGATATTTCAAAATAATTCTCCATATAAGATGATCTAATTTGATATAGTTTATTCTTTACTAGGGATATGATCTAAGGATTAAATTATTATTATTTCTTTGAATGGTTTACAATTATGATGAAAAGTTGTTTATGAAACCTATTTCTCTTATATGGGTTATACCATGACAAAATTTTTATGAAACCTGCTTCATTTCCTAAGTTATTCTATGATTAAATGATTATGAAACCGGTCTCTTTTCCATAGGTTATGATATGACAAAATGTTTAGGATACCCGTTTCATTTCATGGGTTATGAAATGATGTTTATGAAACCCATCTATTTTTATGGGTCATGATATGATGAATGTTTTACTATCTTGTGGAAAACATATATATGATTCCATTATGGTACATGAGGACCTATATCTCCGTAAAATGCATTGGGTAAAGACTTATATCTTATGAGATAAACATGTATGAAACAGGGAGTTAACTCAATTCAATAATGAATTTTTTTCTAAGATGGTCTTGGGAGTGAACAATGAATAATAATATGGTTTTGGGAGTGTACCCAATCCACTATAAGGAAAGGGATGTGACTGAGGATGGTGGTGTTTCCTACTCAGTAGGTGTATCCCCCATGAAGTCCCTGATAGGTTTTAGAAATAATCCTTGACTTATAGGGAATGATTTTATATATATACGTGAATGAGACAAATTCTTTGCCTTATTCATATGTTATGCTCTCATGGATTATGCTCTTGATTACATTATGATTTATGTCTTAAGAAATTTCAATATTTATGTTGTGAATCACGTATACGATCCTTGATATGTAGGGTATGGTCTTTAAATGTTATTATCATTTTCTGATACCCTTATGCTCATGATTATGCTAACATATCTCCTTGTTTACCCTTACTGAGCATCTAAGCTCACCCATTTCTTATGTTTCCTTTCCCATGTATATGTTGAAAGGAATTAAGTTGGATTACTAAAGGTGGATATTTTTATGATAGATGACGAATATATTTTTCCAAATTAGAATAATGTGTTAGATGTTTTCAAAAATACTAAACTATTATGGTCCTTAGGAATGTAATTTTTTAATGTGCTGAGTATTCATCTAAAATGATGTAATATCAATTTATGTTAAGTATGGGTCTCTATACATTCATCTTCTCCATGGTGAATCAAGAACCCACAGACATAATTCTGATCTTCTAGGTAAGATTCAAACTGGTTCGATTGTGGCATAGGAGCACCAAATTCTAGAAGTCATGTTGCACTGAAACAAGGAGGAAGAATTCAAACCATCTCTCAAATAGAACCAAAATGAAGGGATGGTTCTCATCAATTATATTTATCTTAGTAGAATGAATTTTTGGTCTTTGTGAACATATATTGGCCACCACTTGAACTTTTTATATTGTTGAGGCGATAAGAGGAGTTCATGTTGGAAGGTATGTTGGAATAGCATGACACTCGGATGAAGAGAGGACATCACAGGTCAACAATGAAGATAAAACCCTTATGTTTATTAAAGAAGATCGAGAAAATATCTTCCCTATAAGGATACATGTCGATGGTGGAAAAAAAATATACATCTTCAATATATAAACAAAAAAATGAAAATAAAAGATTTAAAAAAAGTCACTATTAAATTATACATTTAATTAACAACAAAAGTGGGAAATACCCAAAATAAAACATGTCACATAAAAACAAGATTTCAAACCAGCATGTTGAAGTAGTGTTCTATGCCACATATTAGTCCCCATCTTACAGAGGAGAGACAAGTTGATATCTAATTTTTACTATTTTATTTATGACCATGTTATAGAATAAAACTATGTCATAGTCATAAAAGGTTCGGATATCATGGGAGCTTTGAAATTGTTGTCCACATAGCAAAGTTAAGTGTTTCACCAGAAATAATGATTAAGGAGTTTTTTATATCTCGGGAAATATTAACACCTCCATGTTTCAATAGATGGTTCTCCCCAATGTATGAATTTTAGTTGATAAATAGTAATTCAAAATTGTTTCATCACATCACATAAAGTACCTCTACACTATAGTTTAATTTTTCTGTATATCTAGAGTGGTGATAACATGGAATTCTTGGAATGTTTTGGTAGTTATTTTCTAACTACCCATGATGATTTTTATGGTGTAGATTTATCTGATAAAGAACTAATGGTTAAAGAAATAATTTGAGATGATGTAAGAATTTAAATTTTGAAATTAAAATATCATGTTATATTAGGTTTACTGTGAATAATAAAAAAAAGGTGAGATAATAGAAAAAATGGAGTAGAAAAATGGAACAATGTGTTCCTTGAGTATATAGAAATAGTGTGTTTATAGTGTAGAAAGGGGGGATAGAAATGTAAACATTATTAAATATTGATATTTTTAATGGAGTTTTGTGTGAACATATAGAAATATCATAAGTTGGAAGTTGTTGGGAATAATATTATGGAAAAAATATGACAAAGGTCAAGTAGAGTGCATGAAAAAAAAATTAGGTTATAGAGAGATCATCTTTGAATATCAAGAGGAAGATAATTCCAAAATTGGATTTAATAGTTTCAAAGTATTGGTGATGTGGGAAGTTTTTTTAATTGTTTTTAAGAATGGAATGAAGATATATTTATGATTATATCTAAAGGAATATTTCAATGCAACACCTATAATTCATGTATTAATTTGGAGATAAAGATTCAAGGAGAACCAGTTCCTTTACTAACAGAAATGCATGTTTTTACACCAATTGAAATGGGGGACCTCCACGGTCAACCCTCTCTACCATCACCCCCAATCTGGCCTCTTCTTCCCCCTTTTCTCATCATCACCCCCTAGGGTGAGGTTGTCTGAGATGACTCTGCCTCTCTATGATCAATCTCTCACTTATTCTTCGGATTCATCATGTTATCATAGGTAAACCCTAATTTAATTATATAAATCATGTGATTATTGATTCATCAAAAACACTGTCTATTTTAGTGTTTTTATTTTGATAACACTACTACACATAATTCCTTTAACATATCTATAGTAGGCCTTTATTAGCGTAAAAAACATTGGAAATCAGAGGATGATTAAAATCAATAAGCCTTTATCAATGATAGAAAAATCCTAATAAAGGGACACTTTATTAGTGCTACAAAAGAACTGATAAATGTATCCTTTATGAGTAATTCTTTAAGCACTAATAAATAACCCCATTTATCTGAAATTTTATTTAGCGATGATAAAGGTTGTCCATTATCGATGCTAGTTTAGCACTAATAAAGGATCCCATTATCAGTGTTTTTCATAGATCTGATAAAGGATCCCATTATTAGTACATTCAGTAGTACTGATAAAGGATACCTTTATCAATGATTTTAGTAGTGCTGATAAAGTATCCCTTTATTGATGCTTTTTCTAGCACTAATAAAAGGGAAAACTACTACAGTGTGCTGTTAAAATTACAACACACTATAGAATAATACATATATATATATATATAATATAAAATAAAATATAGAATTTAATTGAAATAAAATTTATAACACAAATACAAGAAAAACACTATTTTATATAAATTTTAAACATTGGTCTTTAAAATTAAATGTGTAAGTAAAAATTATAATAGATATTCAAAAACATTAATGTTCCTTTGTCATTGTCCCCCACCTCAGGTCAAGATATTAGTTTTCAAACAAACCACCCCATCTCAAGAAAAATAATGCACTGGTATAATAAAACAATTTTTATGTTATTAATTCTATAAATAAATAAATTAAACTCAAAATGTAAATTTTACACTAAAAACATATATTATGAGCCATAGTAGGCCCACCATGTATCGGATTGAGTTGCGGTTCATTCTTACACATGGAACTATTTCTTATTGTCCTCAACAGTAGGTCATCTTGAATTATTTCTTATCCATGGTGATAAAAAACTCACTATTGATAGGATCCAGTTCTAGAGGAATTTATTTTTTAGAACAAGACACCAACTATCACACCATCTGTTATTTTACTTCAAGAATTATCTTAGTGAAAATTAACTAAATAAGTATAATATAAAATTGATAAGTAAATTAATTAATAAATAGCAGATAAAATGATGATAAAACAATCGGATCTGATTTTCTCAGTTTTGGAAATGTGATGCTCGTTTTAAACTAAAATGACACTTAAATATTAAAAACATACACTTTGAGTCATACTGACCACATTATGTGTTGTATTTATGTGCGGTCAATTTTTATATATCAAAAATGAAATGTGGAATTTTTTCCTAAAGTTTTAATAAAATTATATTTTTTCTCAGTTTTGGTTTGTGATGTGAATTTTAAACTAAATTTACACCTTTATATTGAAAACACACACTTTGAATCATATTGGTTACATCATGTATCAGATTTATGTGTGTTCAATTATTACATGTCACAAATGAGTTATGAACCATTTTCCAAATTTTTGACAATAATATAAGCTCATTTGATCGAGTTTAGATATTTTATGTTTATTTTAAACAAAAATCGATCTTTTGTATTGAAAACAAGAACATTGAGCCATATTAACCACATCATGTGTCATATTTATGTGTGGTCAATTATAATAAATGAAAAATGAACTATGAATCATTTTCCTATATTTTTAAAACAATATGATATCATTTTCTCTGTTTTGGCTATCTGACAAGTGTTTTAAACTAAAATGGAACCTTTCTATTGAAAACATGCACTTTTAGTAATATTAGTAACATCATGTGTCATAGTGATGTGCGTTTATTTCTTAAAAATCACAACTGAATTTTTTACCATTTTCCAAAAATTTTGAAAACAATTTGATCTTTTTTTCTTGGTTTTGGCTATTTGATGCCTGTTTTAAACAAAAAAGAACTTTTGTGTTGAACCCACACACATAGAGTCACACCAGCCACATTGGGTATCAAATTGAGATGTGACCTATTTATATTTGTTAAAAATGAATTATGGACCATTTTTATAAAGTTTGAAAACAATCTGATCTCGTTTTCTCAATTTTGGATATCTGATGTGTTTTATACTAAAATTATAGTTTTATACTGAAAAAATATACTTCAAGTCATATAGAACATATCATCTGTTGAATTGGAACGCATTAAATTCCTACATGTGAAAAATAAACTATGGTTAGTTTCATTAAATTTTGAAAAAAATGAGCTCGTATTCTCGGTTTTGGAGATTTGACATGTATTTTAAACTAGAATGACACCTTTCTGTTGAAAACATGTACTTTGAGTCATATCGATCATATATTTTGTGATATTTTTGTGATGTAAATTCTAACACATCAAAAATTAATTATAGGTCATTTTATTATATTTGAAAAACAATCTGATCTTTCTTTCTCAGTTTTGGAAAATTTGATGCGTGTTTTGACCTAAAATTACGCTTTCTTATTAAAAACATGCACTTTAGGTCATAGTAACCACATAGGCTGTCATATTGATGTGTGTTTAATTAATATAGTTCCAAATGAATTATGGACCATTTTCGTAATGTTTTAGAACAATTTGATGTCATTTTATCAATTTTGGTTATGTGATTCTTTTTAAACCAAAATGATTACTTTAATGAAAACACGTAATTCGAGTCTTATCAACCACATCATGTGTTGTATTGGTTTACATTAAATTCCTACCTATGAAAAATTAATTAATGATCTTTTTACTAAATTTTTAAAACATTCTGATCACATTTTATTGGTTTGGGTGATGTGACATGAGTTTTAAACTAAAATAGAGCGTTTTTATTAAAAACACAAACCTTGAGTAATATCAGTCACATCGTGTGTTAGATTGATGTTTGGTGGATTATTACACATAAAAAATGATTTACGGACCATTTTTATAATTTTTTTTAAAAATATAATCACATTTTTTTGGTTTTGTATATTTGATGCATGTTTTAAACTAAAATGAATCTTTTGTATTGAAAACATTCACTTTGAGTCATAATAACCACATCAGGTTTCAAATTGATGTGTGGTCGATTCCTATAGGTCAAAAATGAATTATGGTCCATTTTCCTAAAGATTGAAAATAATATTATCTCTTTTGATCAGTTTTTTCTATGGGATAAGTTTTAAACTAAAATGATAGTTTTTATTAAAAACACTTACTTCGAGTCTTATCAACCACATTGTCTTTTGGATTAGTGTATGGTAAATTCCTACACATTATAAAAGAATAATTAATTGTTTTGCAAAATTTTGAAAACAATCCAAGCTTATTTTCACAGTTTTGGTGATGTGACATATGTTTTAAAATAAAATGACACACTTCAATTGAAAACACACATTTTGAGTCATATAGATCACATCGTGTGTTAGATTGATGTGTCGTTGATTCTTATATGTAAAAAATGAATTACCGACCATTTTCATATTTTTTAAAAATAATACCATTTTTTCTCTATTTTAAATATTTTATGCATGTTTTAAACTAAAACAACACTTTTGTATTTAAAACATGCACTTCAAGTCAAATTGGCCATATTAGGTGTCATATTGACATGTGGTCGATTCCAATAGGTCATAAATGAATTATGAACTATTTTATAAAACATTGAAAATAATCTAAGTTCATTTTCATGGTTTTGTATAGATGTTGTGTTTTAAACCAAAATGAATGTTTTATATTGAAAACACATACTTAGAGTCATAACAACCATAATATGTGTCATATTGGTTTGTGATCAAATCCTACACATGAAAACATAATTATGAATCATTTTCCAAATTCATGAAAACAATCTATTCTGGTTTGATTGGTTTTGGCGATGTAACATGGATCTAATCTAAAATGGAACCTTTCTATTGAGAACACACTCTTTGAGTCATGTCGGTCACATAATGTGTCATATTGATATTTTGTTGATTCTTATATGTCAAAAATGAATTATGAACCAATTTACTAAATTTTGAAAAATATCAAAGATCGTTTTCTCGATTTTAGCTATTTGATGACCGTTTTAAACTAAAATGATAGTTTTATAATGAAAACATGCTCTTTAAGTCATACGAACAACATCAGGTTTTGTATTGATGTGTGGTGAATTCCTATAGGTTCCAAATTACTTATGGACTGTATTCATAAATATTTAAAATAGTATTACCTCATTGTTTTTCTATGTGATGCATTTTAAACTAAAATGAGACTTTTATAATGAAAACACTTATTTCGAGTGATATCAACCACATCGTGTTTGGGATTGGCATGTGGTCAATTATTACACCAATAAAAAATTATGGATTGTTTTCCTAATGTTTTAAAATAATAATATCCTTTTTTCTAGGTTTTAGTGATGGGAAATGTATTTTAATTTAAAATGGAACCTTTCTGTTGAAAACATGAAACTTGAGTCACATAACATCTTAGATTGATGTGCGATCAATTTTTAGAGTTTACAAATGAATTAGGGATTATTTTTATAAAATTTTAAAATAATAAAAAAAATTATTACTATTGTATATTTGATGTGTGTTTTAAACTGAAATGACACCTTTGTATTGAAAACATGCACTTCGAGTTATACTAACCACATCAGGTGTTACATTGATGTGAAGTTGATTCCTACATGTTGCAAATGAATTATGAATTGTTGTTTTAAAGTTTGAAAACAATAAGAGGTCATTTTATTAGTTTTTGATATGTAATGCACATTTTAAACTAAAATGAAACTTTTATATTAAAAACACATACTTTGAGTCCTACCAACCAAATTGTGTGTCATATTGGAATTAAATAAATTTCGATATTTGAAAAATGAATTAAGATTAGTTTTCCTAAATTTTGAAAATAATCCATGCTCGTTTTTTTATTTTTTTTATATGCAAAATGTGTTTCAAACTAAAATAATAGTTTTTTATTGAAAACATAGACTTTGAGTCATACCCACCATATCCTATGTTAGATTGATGTGCGGTCAATTCTAACACATCCAAATTTAATTATGGATCTTTTTCCTAATGTATCAAAATAATATGATTTTTATTGGTTTTAATTATGTGGCTTGTGTTTTGAACTATTGCATAAATTTATAAGAATAAGTATTAGATAAAAATAATAAGGAAATTAACTAAAAAACTAGAAAAAATGATTACAGAATTAACTAAATAATTTGTAGTAAGTCACCTCTTCATGATGTCGATATGTATTTTAAAACCATGTATTCTACCCATTCATTTCTAAATAGATTGATTTCCTCTATTATATTTCTCATTCAGAAAAAAATAAAAAAATATAATATAATAATCATGATACTAATGATTTGTATCATAAATATATTTCTAAGGTCATAGCCCTTACTGGATCACAAACATTGTAGTTAATCACCAAAATTTGATGTCATCATGCATTATGGCACCATGTACACTGCCCACTCGTCTCTAAACAAATTTAATTCTTATTTTGAGTATGTAGATTGTTGTAAATATTGTTAGTACTGAGAAAACATTGGAAAAAATGATTAGGATATATTTCTAATGAAAATATAATTAATTTCATAAATTACTTATTTTGGTATGCTATTCTTTTGATGGAATATGATATCTTTCATAATTTTGAAAATGTAATGTCCACAATCATTGTTGTTATCTTACTTCAAACACTGCAAAAACATTGAACAAAATAAGGAAATTATTTTGAAACATGTTTGATTATTTAATATTTCTACATATGACTTAATCTATTTTCTTTTGATGAAATCCACAGGCTTCTAATGTTCAATCACTGACCTCATACCCTGTTTTGGCCTATATTTACCGATCTCTCTATCTAACAAAATTCTTATTAAAACACAAACTAAAACATATAATTCAAAGTTTATATATATAAATTTTATTTTAGTGCATTAAAAAGTCACAATAAACATCATGCGGGGTTATTTTTATGGAAATCCATCCAATGGTTCTAAAAAATAAACATTTAGGGTATCCATATTGATTTTAATTAGTATCTTTTTCATTCTAAAAACTGTAAAACCAATAATTAATGAAAAAATAAAAATATATTATATATGATTAGGCTACAGAGTTTTACCCATACATTGAATACATCAAGGAGAGTATGTATTCTATTATTTTCTTCTCAAATGCCTCACATAATTCATCTCTTTTCTTATAAATTTATTTCACTTCCAAAGAAATATCTTCTGTAGAAATGATACAAGGATTAATGAATCCAAATTGTGTTTCACATGGTTTTCCCATTATATAGTAATAATATAAATTCTTATAGAAAATATAAAGAGATATTAACTTTAATGAAAACAATAGATCATTTTTGGGATGTACAAATTATGAAAATGTACCTTATGTAAGTATTCACAATAGAGACTACTATCCATTCAAACTTGAGAATTTAATTTATACTCTCAAGACTAAATACATCTATAATGGAATATCTAAATATTTCTACTTCATATTGAAAGTAGGAAATGTCTTTATCATTTAAGGTGGTGTATACATGAAGTTATAATGTTAATATATGTTGTAGTGGAACTTGCGGGGACAAGGTACTCTCAGAAGGTCCTTTTGTTTTCATAGTCAATTCACTAGATTTTCTCGATCTGAAATTTCATTTCCCCATTGGATTTCCCTTTTGTAATATCATACCTCACTTCGGACCTTTTTTCATCAACTGTTATGGGTTTTTTATTTGAATAAAATTATTAAGGACATACCTTAAATATCTTTATAAGATTAAATTCCCATGCTATGAATGTTATAATAGCATCATTGACCTTTTTAATATATGGATCATCAAGTGGAACAGGAAAATCAGTGCTCAAATATTGTGCTACTTCAATTCCCACTCTTATGTGATATTTTGGGATTTATTTGATGTATATCATGTATCTTGAGATATTATACACCATACCCCTCACAACAAGGTGGTGCATAGTTGTTGGTAGGTATAAATTAAAAAAAATACCCTATAGAATTTTAGTATTATAAAGTTATTAGAAGTTGTTTAATTCACATTTAGGATAAATAGTAATGAAAAAGTTGATTACATTAGGTAAGGTATGTAGTTAAGGGGTATAACTAGCCTCAAATCTAGTGAGTTCATTTGGTTGTTCATGTGACGATCTCTATTCCAGTATCATTTCTTGTTGATACTTTCACATATATTAGTATTCAAAACCAAAACAAAGCATACATTTGTTCCTGAAATAATTTCATCATCTAATATGTATCTTCATGTAGTTTTTTTCCTCAAAATATGTATTAGGAGAAACTCAAAAATCGACACCACTAATGAGACCATAATGTTCTGGCAGCTTCAAATCTATTGAAAGTAGTTTTTATTTGGGTATAGTCACTATCAGTTATTATGTCTAAACCTTATAAAAAATATATGAATATAAGTAGATATTTTTATGCAATACTATTATAAATTATAACAAATTGCAATTATTTTATACTTATATATGTTTCCCATACTGATTTTGTTTTTTAATTAACTACTTTACCCTCAATTTTCATATGCATCCTTTAATCGAATATGACATGGGTTGGAAGTGATTTCAGAATTTGATTCATCAATTTTCATATAAAGAAAGGAAAATATGTTGTTTCATATCACCTAAAACATTTTTTATAGATTTAAAATACATATCATTTTTTCTCTAGTAAATTTTACCCCATACTTTCTTTGAGGTAGGGGTACATTGGTTTGTATACATGTTTTTTATTTTTATCACTACTTTGATATTTCAATAATTAACAATTTTGAATCAAATTGGATAAAATAAATAATTTAAAATAATAAATTATTGAGTACAATGATCTTGAAATGATTTCTCATAATGATGACTAATGAAATCATTCTATGTTTTTTACATTATGATGTGTTCTTAAATAACTGGTGGGTGGGGATTGACCTTCTCCTCATCATCCCTAAGATGAAAATATTTATGAAATTTTTAGAAGCCTCTATGGGATTTTTTAGTGGCCATTAATACATATTTTTTATATAAATCATCTGAAATAAATTAAATTTTTAAGGGATAAAGAAAAGTATATCAATTTTTCATTATATAATTTTTTGGAAAACTAGAGAAAGTATATCGTAATATTACCTTAATATATTTCCAAAGGGTTTCTTTTATTACAGGCTGGACATCACATAACTAATCGATATCAATTACAATATTCATTCTTATTGTGACCCCAACATAAAAAATGAACATTGAATTTTTGGGGTCAATAGGTTGTTTATGTTGATTTCATCCAACCAAAAAAAATTACACTTGATTCTTTCCATGATAATTTTAGTCAACACAGTTATTATACATCGTTCTTGTTTTTTTAATCAACAAGTTGTTGATCCCCTAATAATTTTGTAGTCTCAGCATCAACTATGTATTCTTCCCTGAGATTGGTAACATCATCAAGTGAGGAATTAATTTTCTATATGAGTAGTCAAACAATTAATTTATATTATCTTAATATAGTATAGAACACATAATATTATAATAAAAAGAAAAATATATTAAAAAAACGTTAACTTCTCATTGAACTCTCTTTTTTTCTTTAAATGTTGAATGGATTTGGAACCTCTATCGAGAATCTGAATCCCATATTTTTGTTTCCCTAAAATGTGAGATACATTTTTCACATTAGGTCCAGCATGAAATGATTGTGATATCCCAATGAAAGGGTCATCCACGATTGAATTTTCATCTAACCCTATAGTTATTTTAGTCACTAATAGAATAATTGACTATTTCTTATTTGATGGATCTGAGAAATAAAATACCTATACTAGTTGTGATTCCATTATGAATGACTCATCCTTTTCCCCTTCCACACTGAAATTCACCTTTACGACACCCATTTCATCACCTTTTACTGAACTAGTTTTTTCAACCCATTTGTAATGGAAAATCAGAACTCGAAAGGATGTATAATACAACTCTTGTATTTTTTTGATGATGTTGAAATATGAAATATTCACATAAATTGGATTCCTATCCTTAAAAAGAGGTATGTGCATCATTTCTACCACAATCATTACTCCACTATTTTTAATCTTACTACGATTATCATGTTCTTTTGTATAGCATGTATAACCATTAATTACAAAATCAGTGTAAGATATAACATTTTAATTTGGTCCCTGGATAGCCATAAAAGTTTTTCAATGGTTGAATTTGGATTTTTAGATAACTCCTTATAAATATGATCTCATAACCATCCAAGAAACTTTTGATTATGTGTATTTAATATCTATCATCCAGCCCTTGATGAATTCAAATATATGTTTCTTTGTTGGCATCAATGTATGGGTCAACATCTTTACTATTTTGTAAAATGTTAAGGTGATATTTACCCCACTCTATGATGGTAATTGTAACCACATATCTACTGGAAATCCATTCACCTATAAGGCATCCATTGTGATGAGAATTTGGGAGACCGATACTAACAACATCTATATTGTAATCGTTATAGAATTCAGTAGTTTCTTCAGCAATATATCATTCTATAATACAAACTTCTGGATAACTTCAATTATTTATGTACAATTTAAAAATATTCATATATCATTCAATGGGGTACATCTATCTATAATGGGTAGGGGCACATAGTTAAACCTCTCAAATAAAGTAATTAGTCATATGGACTATTATATCAAAGAATAATGGTAGGAAGAACATTTCTAATTCATATAATATAATTGAAACCTCTTTATTCTTTATTGGAAACTTCATCTGGTCTACAACTTTAATACATATGGATTTGAAAAAGAAGCAAAATCTGGTAAATGTATTTCATAAATTTTTATACATAATATAATGTAAATTGATGGGAAAAAAATATTGCATCAAAACCTATCATTCATGAAATTTTAGTCCTTGTAACTTTAAATTATTTATTGACACAGAATTATTGATATTTGATGAATAAACCTATGGAAATTTTACACTATTAATAAAAATGAAAAATTGAAAAAATTCCTTATCTGAATAGAGTGTAAGCTGTAAGAGGAAGAAAATTATGCCTTTTACCCTTCACCAGTAACAACTCTTCCCTTATCCCTTTGTAAATCATGTCCAATCTATCCTAGATTAAATATTTTGTCTTAACATCAACATTTAATAATATGTCAATATCACTATCAAATACATTTTTTTCTACATTAATGACATCAAGAAATTTTTTGAGTTACAAACAATTCAAGTATGGTAATTCCAATGAAATTGATCTCTTTCTCTAACTTTATTTAATATGGTTTTACAAAAATGGATTACCAGAAATAGTTTCGATATATTTTACATTATCAAATAGTTGATCACCCTTTGGTAGTGACAGTTTTGTACCTTTTTGGGTATTCCCATCAAATGATGTTGTCCCGGATTGATATGTATATCATTGAGGTAAAAAATATGATTTCCTAAAAATATAGTCTTCAAGGAATGTTTCAACCAAACTGAGTGTGTGAATTCATCACAAATGGGACACCCCAACATTCCTTTAATGTTATATCCTGAAAAATATCCATAAGTAGGAATGAAATTTATCATCCCATACAACATGACCCTCAATTTGAATTCTTCACTTTGAATATAATCGTATATTATAGCACATGTGTCCCACGTAAATATCATATCTTTGATCAATGGATCCAAATAAACATCAATATCATTAATGGGTTATTTTTTTCTAATAAAAAGATACAACATAATTTATTTTAATTTCATTCATAATAACAGAGTCAGGTTATAATTTAGCAACATAATTTTACATGTATTATGAGTACAACTCTATACACCAAAAGGATTTATTTTATATATAGATAACACATGATGGAAGTTTCTAAACTCATTTCCAAATACATGATACTCATAATCAACTTTCTTAAAGTAAGGAGAGTCTGATAGATGACATATTTTACTCTATTTAATTATTGTATCTATGAGTCATGTCAACTGTCTCACAGTTTCCTAACATACATATAGTATTCTAAACTGTGGAATGATAAGAAGGTATCATACATCTTTCTAAGGACATGATTCATCTTTCTTGTATTGATTCTTTCCACTCTTATAGAATTTTAGGATTGATTCATGGTCCTTCCAAATGAATATAAAGTCATTTGGACATGCATTTATTTTTAATAGATCATTACCATTCAATATAGTATTTTTTTAGCATCATATGTTCGAAAAGGAAGTTCATTTGCTTCTGGTAGCATATCATTTTGGATACCAAGTAGTTCTATAAAGATGGTGTCCCTCCATCCATTAGTAACTTTAAAATTACATGAATTCAATAAAGTTGACAATGTTGTGTATTTAGTACAACTGATATACAATGGTCTCTTAGAACACCTATTTAACTTCTCAAAAAACATTGTGAAATCATTAAGGCCATCTTCAATTTTCATTTTCGTTTATTCCATATGATCTCAATCATCATTTACACTCATATTCATACCAAATGATATATATGTTAGAGTTGGTGTCCTAAGACCAACTGATTTGACTTTAATTGTATGTATATTCGATGTATTGAATATTAATTTAGCATCTAATTAAATATTGTTCATTGTTTCTATATGGATTTAATGTAATAATGTCTGTGAGTATTTTTCTAATTAATATGGTCAAAATAGTTCTCCTCTATGATGATATCCTAGAAGTGATATGAAAATATTCTTAATATAGTTCTGTGGTTAGATAACTTAGTATGATGGGACACATAGTATTTATACCATCGGCTGACAGTGCTCATAAGACAATGAGGCTTCTTCTCATGAATTTAACACTTGGTAATCTTCAAGATGGAAGATTGTGAGAAAATACTCGATAGTATGAATTTTTTATGGTTTGGTGTCATCAGATATTCCAATCTATGATCATCTATAATAGTCCTTATAATTTAATATTATCAATAATTTATTTCATGAATCACGCACATAGATTTACTAACCAAAAACTTCATGACACATGTTGAAAGGAAGTAGGGTATGTTGGGTGCATCATAATTGACATTTCATGAATGGATAAGTCGAGGAAGGATTTGTACCTTCCATCTTTATAGAATTTGATATATCTACCCTTTTATTGGAATAGAATCGTCTCATTAAATGTCATGTACAAGTTGAAATGAGATGTTTATTTCAGATAGTCAAAGAATGATGTATCGAGTAAATAGGTTTATGACACTATCGTGCAATATGCTTGATGAGATATTGTGAAAATGGATTATATTATACAATGATAATTCTTAGGTGGTTCTCGAAATTGTGGCATTAAGTTCTTTCTCTTAGGTTCCTTGATCCATTTATATTCAATAATCATAGACTTTTAGAAAACACAATTAACTATAATGGGAAAAATACTAGAGGGTCACACACTAAGTGTTTCTATTGATCTCAATTAAATTATATTTGATTTTAATTAATTTAATAAATATTATTCTCATTTTTTAGGAATAATTTGATTCAAGTTATATTGATTGCATAAATTAAATAAATAATTATTAACCGACATGTGGATAAAAATATATTTACTTATTTAATTGAATATTTAATAAATATTTACTCATCGATATGTGAATGAAATATATTTATATGAATAAAAATTTTGTTATTCTATTTTGAAGATTCAAGAGGATTTCGAACGGGCCAAGACCGTGTCTGGTGAAAAATATTGATTAACAATATAGTTAAATAAAAAATTTCATTGTGCAAGTTGGTACACACCACAAAATAACAATGATAAGATTATTATTATGTGAATTAGGGTTTATTAATGGTAATAAATGTTATTTAATGGTCGACATGCAATTATATAATATTTTAACCTAAATCCTAACTCTATAAACAGATAGTTAAGTCTACTGTGTAGAGAATCCAAAATGAATAATAGAGAATTGTTGCGTAGAATGAATTCTGTCTCAAAATATCTTTTCTCCCTCTCATGAAAGAGAATAATAAGATAGATTTATTCAAGAACAAAAAACAAGAAATCAATAATGAACAACACAAGAAATATAACTTTATATGATAGAACCCAGAGATTGAGTGGTATTTCCCAGGGATTATAGGATCATGTATGGATCACCGCTAGAGGGATTATATCCTTGGATCCTCACAGTACAATGAAGGTAATTTGAAAGGATATTTTCAAAGGATCAACATTCACAAAAAAAGAATGTTCCAAATCCAAGGTATTTATTTCTTCAAATATTAAATAAATTAATTATAATTTTGACATGAAATATCCTAGCTCTTGGTTTCAGAAAATGATTATTAAAATAGATTTTAATATATCTCCTACCACTACACGCTTCTAATGTTCTTAGAACCTACAAGTGGTATCAGATCGGTCACATTTAAATTAATAATTATTTATTGTATTATTGACCTATGTGCAATTGTGGTTAGATTTTCATTTCATGTTCTTTATTCTTTAATACAAATTGAATTAACTTGTTGTCAACATATTAATAATTTTTGTTAATAATTTCGTTTTCTTATATGTTTAAGTAAAAATGAATAATGATAGGAGATTCCATCATAAAGTGCCATATATTTTCCCAGTAAAACAATGTTACATGGCATATCCAGAACACACATTGTGTAACCATGCACATTTTACATGGATGCGCTGAGCAGTTAATTAAATGTGGTGTAATTATTTCACACCATGTGTTGACCTGGATAATATGGAATGTGGAAAGAAAATAAATAGTGTGTAGCAGGAATGTACATGTCATTTAATTCATCCGAGTTAACACACCAGTAACCCAATCATGTGACTCGGATACACAGAAACTGTGGTTCATGGAATGTAGGTGGATTTTAAATTTTGTGTAGTCTCTTAATTAATGAAAGAATAAATTACATTAAATTGACAATTTCATCATTAAATAATTAATTTATTGATTGATACCTATTGTGTGTTTGAAATTTTAATAATGGTTTTAAAGTTTCTTAGTTGCTCAATTAATTTATTATAATAAATATTTCATTATTGGTTATTCCATTTATTTTCCATGAATGAAATACATTATGGGTATCTACAATTAAGTTCATATGATCATTAAGATGAACTTAATTAATTAATTATTTCAATAACTTTTATCTTGATAATAAATAATGGATAAATAAATGAATATTAATCAGTTACTTTTGTGTATTCGTTGCATGTATAACCATGCTTGAGCTTTAATAAGACCCGTTTATAAATTGGATTTTTCATTTAATTATTGAATGTGATTAAATTTTTTTTATTATATTAAATATGATGGAATGTGATTCATCCCTCCCTCAATTATCATGTAGGACCTATGTATCCTATGATATTTGTGTCATCCCCTTTTAACCAATACTTTAATTCCCCTAACTTGCAGATGAGTTATAAATACATGTAATTAATGGAGTATCCCAAGGCATGCGGGGCGGTTCAAGATCAAAACATAATTATTCCAACTCAGATTATACATAGGTGTAAAGGTGGAATGTCGTAAATCCTACCAAGACCGGAAAATAGAGTTATTTCTCCAAGGTCAAAGGTTAATTTAATGTCTAATCGTTAAATTAACTTTTAGATAAATATCATGAATGAGTCATTTAATTAATTATTTATTTCTATCTATATAATTATTTAATATATGGATGAATGGTCATGCTCATATAAATAGATGAATTAATATGAAAATATGGAATTTAAATAAATCTATTCTGTATAAATGTTTTATCTAGCTTGGTTAATTAATTAGGTAACATACACATAATATTAAAAAAACATGTATAGGATAAATCAATATAACATTTATGCATAGTAAATTAAATAAATGAATTATGTGTAAATGTTTTATCCAATATGGTTATGTAATTACGTAACATCAAATTAATATTAACAAGACTAGTAAAGGATAAAACAAGATAGAATTTATGAATAATTAAGTAAAAACCCTTAACCTAATATTAAGTTAGACTAAGCCTTCAATTACTTGATTAAGAACAAAAATTAATAGAACTAGGTGTTTGGAAAAAACTTTTTAGAACACTTACTTTTATAAGGGATGTTCTTATAAAGTTTTTGGGTTGACTTAACCATTTTTCATTCCTTTATAGACTTGGGTTAATTTGGAGGCAAGTTTTGATGAAATCAAAGTCAGGATTTTAGGATTGGGGAATCTATTCAATGGATCATGGAGTTGTATACTTGCATTTGGGAAAGACCTTCCTGCCTAAATACCATCAAGTAGCTTGACTAACCCTTGTTGGGGTTATGTTAAGGGTTATATGGATACATACCACTATAATGCTAAACAAACTATACATTATGAGTTTAAATTGTAAGGGATATTAAAACATGATAAAATAGTGGGAGATTTAATAAAAATAATTAATTATTTATAAAATAATTTGTAATAAATAAAGGTAATAATAATGTACTCTTCTAAAATTATTGAATAAAATGGAAAGTTCATCATCCACACTATCCCTATGATCAATATTGGAGAAATACAACCTTCTAACTATAAGTAACTTCAAGGAGTGGTTTAGATGCCTTCAAGTTATTCTATGCCATTAATGGAAATCTTACAAGCTAAAATCCTAAACATCTGATCCACCTGCTCAAGAGGAAAGTGATGAAGAGGTAATAGTAAATGAGAAACATATAAATGACACATTGGATGTTCAATGTTTGATTATTTCATCTATGTCTATTAAACTCATGAAGTCTCACGAAAACATGGATTTATATATAATTATTGAGAACCTCTATGGTCTTTATCTGGAGAGAGCTAGACATGAATAGTTTGAGGTTTCCAAAGAACTATTTTAGATGAAGCTTGTGGAGGGTGCCCCAACTAGACCTCATGTATTCAAACTCATTGGCTGCATTGATCGCCTATAGGTTATAGGGTTTAAACTCTCCGATGAACTAGTCACCAAACTCATGCTAGAATCACTCCCTCATAGATTATCTAGTTTTTTTTTGAATTTTAATATAAAAAAAATTAAGAAATATCTTCCAGATCTTTTCATCATTATTCTCCAAGAAGATAAGGTTACACGGTGCTAAAATCATTCCATCCTTATAGTAAATAAGAAGAAATAAAAATAGAATATAATTAAGACCAAAGCTTCATCACTCCCTTCTAATAAGAGGAAGATCAAGTGTAAAGAAATGGAACATGATGTTTTCTATTTCACATGTGGAAAGAATGAACACTGGGAGAAAAAATGAACCCAACCAAAAATGCAAGGGGAAGAATCAGGTGTGTTTGTTATCAAGTGAAATTTATTAGTTTCTACAAATTGGGTAATAGATAGAGATTTTGGTGCTCGTATATGTATTCAAATACAATAACCAATTAGATTCATAAATATTGAATAAGGGTAGGTAGATATATAAGTAGTCAATGGATATAAACTCACTGTTATAGCTATTGGGGACTACCACCTTACGTTGTTGACTAGAATTATATTGGTTTTTAAATGTTGTTATTATGTTCCATTTGTGACAAAAAAATTTATATCTGTATCCAAACATTATAAAGATTTATTTGTTTTAAAATTTGGAAATAAATGTTGCTTATTTTTTAAATATACAATTTTTATGGTAAAGAACATTTAAATAATGGTATTTATGTGTTAGATTACATGAACCAAGTAATGGAAACAAATAAAAAAGTTAATTCACATGAATCATACCACACCCAACACTAGCATAAACAGATAGGTCATGTAAATGAAAAGTGATTGACTAAATTACATCAAGATTTATATTTAGATTTGTTTGAACTAAAACAACTTGGTTTATGTCATTCATGTTTACAAGGAAAAATGGAAAAATCCTCTTATAGTGGGAAAGGATAAAGAGATAAATATATTGCTGAATTAGTTTGTTATGATGTGTGTGGACCATTTTCTAATGTGGAAAGTGGTGAGTACTCATGATTTATAACATTTACTAATGATTTTAGTAGATGTGGATATTTCTACTTGATGAGGTATAAGCCAGATTCTTTTCATAAATTCAAGGAATGCAAGAATGAAGTTGAGAACCAGCATGGTAAAAATATTAAGAAAATCCACTTAGACCACGGTGGAGAATATCATAATCAATAATTCATTGATTAATTATAGAATTTTGTAATCTTATCCCAACTAACTCCTACCTATATGCCTTAGTGTAATGGAATAAAAAAAATAAGGATCCACACCTTGTGTGACATGGTGTGTTCAATGATGAGCCCTGAGAGTCTTCAATTTTCCTTTTGAGTATACATGTTAAAAAAACAACACATATACTGAACCAAGTGCCAAATAAATTAATAAATGGTATTTTAAATGAATTTTGGAGTGGAAGAAAATCTCTGTTATAAAATTCACATGTGTTTGGAAGTGAAGTGTTTGTTAAGTCCTCTTCATGTAAAAAACGTGAACTATGAGGCACAAAGTTTAAATTTATAGGATACACTAGGGAAACAAGAAGATATTATATATATAAACCCTAAAAAAGTTTATAGTGGCATGACACACCAAATATTTTGAGAGGGATCACATCTATATCCGATATAGTAGGATCGAGAAAGACTTTGATGAAGTTGAGGGTCAAGGTACACAAGAATTTGTACAGGACCAGATTCCACAAAGCATCATGTAAGATGAAACTGTTTTAGAGACACAAGTATTGTGTAGGAGTTACAGAGAAGTTATAGAACCATAAATTTATGGTTTTCAAGTCACCAAGGATGGTGACTCATTATTAGTTGATAATAATGATCCTCTATCATATAAGGAAGTAGTAATTGGAACAGATGTTTCTAAGTGGAAAGAAGCCATGAATTCTGAAATGGATTCCATGTACCAGAAAAAAGTATAGATTTTTGTTGATAATCTAGTAGATTTAAATCTCGTCGGTTGAAAATGGGTATTCAAGAAAAAACTAGACATGGAAGAACAAGTCAGTACATATAAGGAATGACTAGTTGCAAAAGGGTTTAAACAAAATTAAGGAATTTACTATGATGAAACTTTTTCCACATTTGAAATACTGAAATCCATCATAATTTTACTTTACATTGTATCTTACCATGACTATAAGATTTATAAAAATGGATTTCAAAACATCCTTCTTTAATAGGATCCTTCAAGAAGATGTATATATGACACAACACAAAGGGATTCTGACTCCAAAGGATACTAATAAGATATGATAATTGAAAAAAATACATTTAAGGATTAAAAATGAATATCAGTCATGGAACATTCATTTTTTATGATTCTATATAAGAAATTGGGTTTTTAAAAATTGAGTGTGATTATTGTGTCTACAAATAATTTAGTGAGTGTGAATTCATTTCTTAATAGTATATGTTGATGACATATTACTCATAGAAAATGAAATACCAATATTACAGTCTATTAAGAAGTGGATGAATAAATGATTCTCCATAAAGCACTTAGAAGAAGTAGTATATATTATTGGGATATATATTCATCGAGATAGATTCAGGAGAATAATATACCTTAGTCAAAGTATATATATTTACAAGATACTGAAGAGATTCAGTATGGAACAATCTGAGAGGGGATTGTTTCCAACATCACATGACATTCATATTTCCGTGAAAATGTGTCCTCAGACACATGAGGAATGAAGCAAAATAGAAATGATTCCATACACATCAGCGTTTGGGTTAGTCATGTATGTTTTTATGTACTAGGACAGATGTTTCTTATGTTTTGGGTGTAGTAGAATGATATCAAACTGATCCTGGTGACCGTCATTGGATGGAATTAAAGATTATACTTATGTATTTGTGTTTTAATAAGGATTTATTCCTGGTCTATAGAATATATAAATAAATTTTCATTAGAGGAGATGAAGATTCTAGTTTCCAAACTGATCAAGATGACATGAAGTCACAAACAGGATACATCTTCACATGGAATGGAGGTGTTCTGAGCGATAAGAGCTCAAATCATGATATGGCCGTAGGTTCTATATAATAGTCCAAGTATATTGCAGCTTCTAAGGTAGCTAAGGAGACAGTATGGATTTAAAACTTTATCAAATATCTTAATGTCTTACCTAGCTGTAATGATCCTATCACACTCTATTGTGATAATACTATAGTGGTGACTCTCTCAAAAGAGAAAAGTTCACATAAATGAAAGAAATGCATAATTTGGAAGTATCAAATATTAATGGATTTATCTTAGATAGGTGAGGTTGAAGTAATCATTATTTCCATGGAAGAAAACATAGAGGACCCCTTGAATAAAGCCTTGATTCAGAAGAAACGTGGTTATCATGTAAGGTATAACGGGGAACTTCTATGACCTTATCAATGTGACAAATACTCTAGGACATTATTACATTAAATACATGTATAAAAAAATGAACAATATGTAATAAGACATTAAATTAATATTCAATACATCAAATATACATGTAATCAAAGTGTAATCAGTTGGTCCTAGGACACCAACTACAACAAACCCACCAGTATGAATTATGATTTTTTATTGTCAACAGATATTCCTATCGGTGAGCATTTATAATGGTTCTTAGACTTTAATATTATCATTAATTTATTTCATGACTTGAACACTTAGATTTACTAACCAAAATATTCACGCCACATATTTTTGGGAAGTACAATGGGTTGGGTGTGTCGAGATTGACATGTCATTAATGGAATATAATTATTTTATTAAATTCCATGTCTATAGTGTAATTATGTGTTTATTTCAAATAGTCAAAGAAAGACGTATCAAGTAAATTGTTTGATGACACCATCATGCAACCATCTTGATGTGTTATTATCAAAAAGGGATTATATAATACAGTGAGCATTTTTATATGGTTGTTGAAATTGTTTCATTAAGTTTTTTCACTTAGATTCCTTGACCCGTTTCTGGAAAGTAATCTTAGAATTTAGGCAAGATCACATAATGCCAATGAGAAAAAATCTTATAGGGTCACACACTAAGTGTTTCCGTTGATATAAATTAAATTCTATTTGAGTTTAATTAATAGAATAATTATTATTATCAATTATGAGGAATACATTTATTTATGTTATATTGATCACATATATTAAATAAATATTTATACATCAGTAAGTGCATAAATATATATATGTGGAATATTTAATAAATATTTATTCTTTGGTATGTGATTGAAATATTTATTTTCGAATAAAATTATTAATTAGATGTTCCATAAATGAAAGAGGGGTTCAAACGAACCAAGGCCATGTCTGGTGACAAATATTAATTAACAATTCTGTTAAATAATATTTGTCATTACGCAAGTTGGTGTCCACCAAAAAATAATATCATTATTATTATTAGGTGGCATGGGGTTTATTAAAGGTAATAAATGTTATTTAATGTATGGTATGTAATTAAATAATATTTTAACATAAATCCTAACTCTATAAATACATGAATATGTCTATTTTGCAGAGCATCTAAATTAGAGAATAAAGAATTGTTGCGTACAATGAATTCTCTCTAAAATCCTCAATATCTATCCCTCTCAATAACAAACAACATAAGACATTTTATTCTCCACAATAGAACCCATATATCAAGTGGTGTTGTTTAGAGATCATAGGAACATTTGTGGATCACTACTAGAGGGATTCTATCTTTGGATCCTCACAGTGCAACAGAGGTAATGCGAAAGTGTCTTTTCAAAAAATCAACATTTACCAACAAACAAAGTTCCAAATCCCATGTATTTATTTCATAAAATATTAAAAAACTAATTATAAATTTTACATTCAAGATCATCACTTTTGGTTTTAGTCAACGATTATTAAAATAAATCTTCGTATATTAACCACCACTGAATGCTTTGAATTTTTCCAAAACCAACACTATAAACCATAGTATCATCTCAATTAGTGTGCACATTCATTTTTCCCTATGTTTACTCCAACATTTATATATTTGATCTATTTCATGACAATTCAAATGTTCTTCCAAATCTTTTATACAAATTTTTATTGAATAAAAACAATATAAACAAAGAAAAATTATTTGATAAGGGTCATATGCAATATCTATTGCAAACTTGATGGATTCCTTAATTCCATATCCATACTCTTTTATTATATGATTATCATGCATCCATTTTCAATTCATATTCTTCTGGTTAAATTATTAAAATATTCATTTTCTTTTAAAAAAAAGAAATACACATAATATATTTATAATCAAAGGAGATATTCATAGATAATTATAATAAGGGGAACCCAACATTTGAATTTTATTAGTTATGATTTCTAATAATTTTTCATTTTACATAAGGGTGACATGAAAAGAAACAGCCTGGGGTAAACATGTAGTCATTGGTCTAGGTTCTTGATTTGATGTTGTGTGGGAAAAATGGTGGAAATAAATATGTTGGAAAAAAATTATTTATTATTGGATGGAATACTTCCCTTGGAAATCATTATTCTTACCTGTAGTTTATTTTATGACCTAGATTTCTAAATTTCGGTAAAAATATACTTCCTCAGAACACACAAGGTTATGTAATCACTGGATTTTTAGAAAAGGTCATGGATCTTGGAATTTCATGAAATGACTGGATGAAATTTCTATTGATGGCATAAGTGAATTTGGATTCCATGTTACTCTTTTTTTTAATATTATTATATACCATGTATTATAGGAATACAAAAAAAATAGTTGTACTATAACCCACAGGTGAACATGATCATATCCTAAATACCTAAAATAAAACACATGATAAAACCCTATAAGAAACCCATTTAATAGGTCTCTATAATTGCAGATAATCTTAATCAAACCCATGTGTATACATTTAAAAAAGACATATTCTTATTTTTAAATCTCAAAAAAAAATTAATACAATGTTTATTTTCAAAAAAATGATCATTTACCCATTTAATGAAGTAATCCATTAAAAAATAAATATTATAAAATACTTGAATATTAATAATCATTTTAAACACAATTTAATAAATCAACTATAATTTAATTTCATATAAATCACCATAAAATAATAAAATTTAATTACCAACGTATTTTTTAATTTTAAATCCCAAAAAATCAATTCGTCCTTTTAAAATATTTTGAAAATCAATTTTAAAAACACTATATTGAGTTTTTAATAAAAAATAGAGAATTATTTGATTTTATAATAGTATAAAATATGCCTTCAAATAATACATATAAAAATCCCAAGTGATTAAAAACAATTACAAAAGAATAAATGATGTGAATACTAGGATAAGGAAGGAAAGATGACATCTCATGGCCGTTGATGAATAAGAGGATCCTTGTGGGAAGCATCCTCAAGTTTATGGGGTTAAATTAATCTTAATTTGTACCTATATAAATATATTAGGTAATGGAATAAAAATATGTCCATGCAATGCTCATTTTGGGAGAGTGGAGATCATTTGAAAGACACTGAAATCTATGCTGATAGAGGCCTAGTGGAGAATAATATAATCTTATGAGGTCCTCATCCATATTATAAGATCTCCAATATAATATATACCATGTGAAGCTATTAGTGGGTTTAAAATCATTTATTTAATGAATATTAAAATGGAGGGGGGTAATATGACCCCTATGGGATTCCAAATAAAGAAATCCTATAGCCAAGAGTATGGAACCATGCTGACCTGAAGAGAAGAAAATAAGGAAGGAACCTAACATAGAAGATATATCATTATATTCATAGTATATATTCAATTATCTCTATATATATTAATGATCCTTCTTTCATATTTCTTTATTTTAATATTTTATTACTAGTGTCTCTCAGGATTCATTGCATTGTTAGTGTCAAGATTTATGTATTAATTAATTTTCATCCATTTCACTTACTATGAGTGTGGTTGACTATGATTATTTCTTTTTAACGAAATATTTATTCCATCCAACCTGAGGGTGGATGATCATAGTAGATTTAGTAATATAGTGAATATAGAGAGTCACCCTAATCTATAATGATTAATTAGATAAAGTTTATATAGATTTTTATAGAAGAGTGATAACCCAAACCTGTGTGGATTGGACCACCCAAACAACATGATCAATCTCTAATGAAATTTGGGTCATATCACACTTCCAAGAGTGAACATAATGCTTTTATGTAAGTCATGATAGGAAACCTCATGGGTAGTTGTGGAAACATTAGGAAGTCCATGGGATATCTTGAGAGGGAAATATATGGAATGTAGTAGTGGTTTCTAACTACACTAACAAAAATAGTAAGTCATTTTTTGGAAAGTAAATTGAGATTATATCCCCTATATATGTAAACCACTCTATAAAATTTGAACATATTGAGTATTGAACTAGGATAAGAAACTCCTCATTTCTTCCCTTTCAATTGATTTCAAATTATTTATTTATTAATTTTATATAAATACTCACTCAAAGACATGTGTGACGGAGACCTTTACCAATGGAGAAATAGCATGGTTTTCAATTTTTAAAATTCAATAATGATCCAAGTACACTTAAAATAAAATCATTAAGAAATTTTTGGAAATTATTATTGGGGATATGTTCTAAGTAATATTTTTCTTTGGAAATAAAAAAAAATCATATAATAAGATATTATAAAAAATAGAAAACATTAAAAAAAATAAAGTGAATCTAATTTTTTCCTATTCTTATGTTATTATTGTTCATTTTTATAGAGGAAACAGCTAGAATAAAACTCCTTGTTTTAAGTGGTTAATTGTAATAACAAACTTGAGGTTTTATCTAACTATTCCACTTCTTAATTCAGTGTTTAATTTTTTTTAGTAATTTAATTCCATAATATTAGTTTTAATTTAAAGAGGATAGTAATATCTAAATTTTTGTGGGAGTGATCGTATTGTTTCTAGAAATAAAATTAAGTGCATACTCCCCAAAAAAATTAAAAAATAGAGGGGGGGTCCTCAGAGCATCCGTCATACGAGGGAGAGAAAGGGGTGGTTATAAGGGGGATATTTTACAATAGCGGGTGGTCGTTCAGGGCTAAAGAAAGAAAGCCGAGGTTGAAAAAAAAATATGAAAATAAAAAAATATACCGCATGGTTTGGACTAGGTATGCGTGAGACAGGTGATCGTCGACACTGATAAATGAAGAGAGGAGGTGAAATAATAACACATCTTAGATTTGAGACAATTCATTCGACTGAAGGTCGAGGAGGAGAAGTGGCATAGATGAACATCTGCAATAGCTTAAATGACATTAGTATATCACTTCTGTTAAAATTCTATTTAAACTATCATGAAGGGTTTTATCAGTGCTCTCAAAAAAGCACTGATAAAGAGGGGTTTTATCAATGCTAAATTAATAAGCACTATTAAAGTACCTCTTTCTCAGTGCTAAAGTATTAGTGCTGATAAAGATTTGTTTTACCATTGTTTTATTAGTGCTAATAAAATTATATCTTTATTAGTACTAAAAAAGCATAGATAAAGACCTATATAATTATTTTTAATAATATAATTAATATAATTTAAAAAATTAAATTAATATATATATGTATATAATTATAAATATATTAAAATAATTAAAAATATGTATTTATAAATATAATTATAGATATATATTTACAATTATAATTATAAATACATTTATTTATAAATTTATTCTTAAATATTTGTGTATAATTAGAAATATATTTTCATAATTATATATACATTTAATAAATAAATACAAATATAAAAAATATGTTCATTATTTAAATATGTTTATTATAATTTTTTAATTATTTAAATATATAATTATTTATTTATAATTATATAAATACTTTTTAAAAATATATATATATACTAATTTAGAATTATAAATATATAATTTTATAAATATAGTAAATATAAATTTATAAATATACTTATTTATAAATATTTATTTAAAAATATATTTTTAACATTATAAATGAATATATAATCTTAAATGCATGAATATAAAAAAATTAGTGAAATTGAATAATTAAAAAGGAGTAGAGTTTAAAAATATTAAAAATGGATAAGTTTTATTAATTAAACAAATTATTATATAAATAAAGTTGGGATATATATTGGAATTAAGATGAATACATATTGATGATATTAAAACAGAGTAAATAAATATGTAAAAATAAATACTCGAAAATGATTAAATTCTATAAAATAAAAATTATTAAACACGTGAAATAATACTAACTAAAATAATGATAAATTTAAATAAGTAAAATTTATTAATTAAAAATATAATATATTAAATGTATTATGTTACAATATGAAATCCTAAAATGAATATTAAATTTTGAATAAATTATATGAAAATTATGTGTGTGTTTCTATATAAGATTTCAAAAATTACGTAAATATTTATGTGTGAAATTAATTTATATATATATATATATATAATTTTGTTATATGTTAAATTGAACAGTGAAATTATATAATATTTAGCCTCTATTAATGTAATAAATAATAAGAATAATGATTAAATTTTGAAAAATTAATAACTGTTATTAATTATTATTTCATCGGGTTTTAAGTTGTGGAGTGGGTTTCCCTTGAAGATTTGATTGCAAAGGGTTGTAAGGCCTTTCTCAATCAAACACATTAGGTTTTTCGTCTCTTTCTTCTTCCCTAGAACCTCCCAATTGTTCCCTCATCTGTAGCTAGGTATGAACCTGCTTTCCAAAGGTCGGCAGTCATCGGGGTTTTCAGGCCCAACGACTCTTCGGGACTTGCATTGGTCAAGAGGATAAAAGGTTGGGCTCATGACACCCTTTGGGGGTGGGGGATTATTGCCTTCTCTAGGACACTTTAATAAATTTATGAGTTGTTCATGAAATCCTTCCCAGACCCCAATATGAGGCTGGTTACCCTTGTGCGAATGACTTGATTATGAACATGTATCAATGGGGACTATCGTGTTTATATCAAAAGTCCTCTATCACTCTCTTATTTAACTATAATACTTTGGTCCATTTCCATGATCAAGAAATCTGGAGTTTATTGATGTCTAAGGATATGGATGATGACCTAGGGATGGTATTGACCATCTAAGGGGTGTCCAATGTATCTTGTGAAAACAAGAATCAAAACCCATGTAGTTCATTTAACATAGTTTAAGGTCGTATTATTGGACCCATCCATATAGTTTAACATCATATAGTAAGGATGTGAATATTGAGCTCATACCTCAATGATGCATCCTACGTATCCTATTTCATAAAGAAATCAAAGTCCATGTAGTTCTTGAGAGGGGTGTCTATGTCGTAAGGGATATGACAATAGAGGCCCTAGGCTGGACATATGCATATGAGGTTTCCATAGATTACATCATTAGGAATATAACCCAGTGAGAAGAGATGAGATGTAATTAGGCTTAAATATCAATGGTGATTCCTTACTTGAGATTTCTCATCATTTTATTGGTACAATCATCACTGGTATCTAAGCTCATGTGATCCATGCTTAGTGCGAGAAACAAGAGATAGTGGTAGATTAAACACATTTCATGTGAGAATATTCATACAGGGATTACACATTAATGTTTACCTATGATAGGTATGATTTCTCATATCATGAAGGATATGGTATAGATATTTCTCCATAGGAAGGCATCCTACATAGCCCGGATATGGCGGGAATTTTAGTTTTTGAAATTCAGGTAATCCCAAACTTGTTGATCGGTTAAGGTATATGATCACACTTAGAGACATTATGGTCTGCCTCTAGATTTCAAGGATTTCAGGGGCTTATAACAAGGTGCATTTCCTATAACTGGGAATATATTATATCATGTCCGCAGTTGGGGATTCGGTACTGAGGCTGCCCGACTCGCTGGGACTTATGCTATGGATGCCTGATTGGACAGGGCTTACACACTGAGGCTGCCAGACGGGCCTACTCATTTTTTATCCTCTAGATAATTAAAGAGATGTATTGATCACCATGATGGTCTGTTTGAGATAATGATATTGGTAAGGTCACATATGTGCATGACCCCATCTCATCAAGGACACTTACCTCGTCAAAGGGGAATTCGACTGAAGAATCCTTGTCGGGGTCCTCATGGCATGAGTCCAAGTAGGTATGCCAGACAAGGTTGGAATGTCCTAGAGGATTTGTATAACATGTCTCAAATTCCTAATAAACATGTCTTGATCATACAATCAATATCTTGGGGCAAGAATCTGACATGGAAGATACATCTAAGGGTGTATTCCTAATCAGTTAACATGCCTTGGATGCCCTCGCATGGGTGAAGCAGATATGTCTGACATACTTCGCATAACCATGGAAGATGTGTCTGGGGTCTCATGTATGATCAACTGGACTATCTCAGATTCATTCTCCTGACTAAATATTACATGTAAAAGGGCATTTCACAATCAAGGAGAACATGTCTGAGATCTCGTGTATGATTGAAGTAGACATGTACGGGGTCTTGTGCATCGTCAAATTAACTTTTCCTCAGACTATCGCATTTTGATATTTACATGTCTATGGATAATCTCATTGTCATTAATACTTGTCAATGACTCCTTTTCATGATCAAAGTGTTTTTTCTAGGATGTCTCTTCATGACCAAGGTAGACAGCTCTGAGTTACTTTGCATGATTTCCATGACTTGTTGCAGACATGTCAAGGGTGTTGTCGCCCGACCGACTTGGCTTCTCTTAAGATTATCACATGGTAATTCCACCATGTTAATGGGAAATTTCATGATGGTGATGAAATTTCAACGATGTCTCGTGAGGTCATCCTAGCTTATCATGTGACAATACAGGTGTGTCAAGGGGTTATCACCTAATCAACTTGACTTATCCTTGGGTTATTGCATGACAACGGTGACATGTCAAATGGTTTTCAAAAAATCAATCTAACTCATCTGATGTTTGTCTTGTGATCAACATGGAATGTACAAGGTTCACCAAGGACATCTCAAGACCATAGAAGGGTCTCATGATCGCGTATCCTTGAACCATTCATGTAGTGGGGTCTCACGGATATGTTTGGGGTCTTATTCTCATCCAAGTGATGCATGTGCATTCCCAAAAAGTTCATTCCATGAGTTGTACGGATGATTATTAGTCCATATAGAAGTATGAATGACCATAAGACGGTATTCTCATAAATTCTTTACTCGGTAGAAGCCATAAAAAAACTAGGGGACACCCACATTAGTGATTCATATGAAACACCATCTTTCATGAAATTCACATGACTTTAATGCGGTCTCGCAAGTACTATTATTACCATGCATGGAGGGATATATATCAAAGCCTTTTCATGCATGTGTGATGTAAGGATTTGCATATAACGGATACCACATGAATTAGGAGGGGTCAAATCCCTTGATTCTCCACCACATGTCCGAGCAAAGGAGCACTACGAGGTTCAGGTTCGCGATGCTGCAAGGTGCATATCCACTAGTGTATGCCCTTGGACACTGGTTTGGAAATCTCCCATATACAATTTCATGACCTTAATGAGTTATTCTGATGAAATAATCGATCCCACCACCATATGGAGTGTTACATAGGGTGAAAACCACATCTAGGCTTCCATGCTATCATCACAAAACAAGGGTGATCATGGTATTCGCAAGACCCATGGGTGTCTTCATGCACACTAGATCACACTCGCGGAAACTGGTATGGGTGAACCATGCGTCACATGAAATTCCATGGCTCATGTGATCATTTTACCCAAGAAAATGATCTTTGGGAGGTATTTATGGTGAGTTTATAGGGTATTTATGCCACAATTTTCTTCATGAGAAATGGAATGTGATGCATGCATGGTCGCATGTCCGCGCTTACTCCAATGTGATCGCATGATTCTATAGGAATCATGCGATACAATATCATTGCACCTTGTGATTGAATGTAAAGGAAGGATGTTCTTGTGAAGGGGATTTGCATCCATGGGGAGTTATCGTCCACTTAGGGGGAACTTCTCTTGAATGGAAATCGCATGACATTATCTTTTCATGAAATCCCATGATCTTTTGAATATCACGCGATAAGTTCCTGCGACTATATAATATGGAGAATTATTGCAAGAGAGAGGCCCCTAATTTACCTAGAGGAGGTTTCAGAAGATGATGGTCTGATTCACCTTCTTTTTTAGAGCTCTCTTCACCTATCCCTCACCTCTATGTGCAATTTTATAGATGGGTACAATTTTGTATAGGTGAGGGGAGGATGAGTATTCTGCCATTTTTTATAGGATGAACGTTGTATGCACTGGTGGACACGATGAAGATCGTATCACATGATCATTTCATTTTATCATGCAATAACTATGTTTTTTTCATGTGGCATCACGTGATTATAAAAATAAGAATTAAATAGTTTGGAAAATACTCAAAGGTTGAAGGGGTTTGTGGTCACTGAAATGTTTATGAAGACTTCAGAGACAATCCAGGCTTCTACCACATGATGAAAGAGTGATCATTCAATATCCTAGACTCCATTATAGAATACTACATGTTCCAAATAAATTTTATTTAAATTAGATTAAAATACATTGGAAGCATAAGGGGTTAACAGTCATTAAACTACTTGTGATGCCTCTTCTGTCTTCGATTCAGATGCATGATCAAAGGATGATCAGGCGATGACCTAGATCACTATCAGGGGATCTTTCAAAAGTTCATTGATGTATGTCATTGTGTCTTGTAGTGACTTCTATTGGATGCCTGAGACTCATGCTATCAGCAAAGGTCTAGTGATAGTGATGATGAAGAGCGTCGGGTGATCATGTGAGTGTCTTCAAGTTGCCATATCGAACACGTAGTGTTGGTGCGGTAGGATGAATATGGAGTCTCATGATGCACAAGATCAATTGATTCAAATTGATGAGGCTTGGGATGCTTTTAATTTGAAACTAACTCACGAGGCAGTAGTTTGGAGCAGACGACTGGGATCAGTGGGTGGTGTGATCAGATGACAGATCATTGAGTAGTATGATTGTATGGCCCAAGATTCATCACCATGAAAATATCATGTACCAAATCAAATTCTCTCACTTTATTTCCTCCGGTATATAAGCCACTTAATGACATTCGCCACTCGATCTAGTAATGGGGTCCACACCCATACCACATACACCACCTCCATCACTAGATTTAGCCCACCAATTCTATGGCTTGGACTATATGTGTGTGCATGCGGGCCTGAACACCATAGGACCTATACACAAACCCGACTTCCTCTTGCGGGATCTATGATCTTTCGCTGGTCCGCCGACTGACCCGAGCTGGCTCCCACTAGGTGTTGTTGACCTCTGGTCCCACATGGGCCTATGGTTGAATTGTCCTGTCTGGATGGTGGCTATCCATATTTTTTTTGGTTTAGAATGGTAATAGAAAACCCTTAACTACTAAGAATAAAATTTTTAGTAGAATATAAGAGTCCCAATGTGATCTCTTATATATCCAAGATCCTTCTTTAAAGATACCATGCACACTCTATTTTTTATTGACATAAATTCTTAAATCATCTGAAATATCTGATGGAAAAGTGTAAGACGCAAAAAATATTGGTGCCAACAAAATGCCCCCCTAGAATGAGATTCATCATAATGAAAATAATCTGATTCTAAGTTAAATGTATATCACTTTGTCGCATATCTAAATTTATGAAAATTCAAGATACTAAAATTCCTGAGAGGATTTTTCTAGAGTATGTTTGAGGAACTATCAAGTGTTAGGAAGATGATACATCTAGCCACAACTGCTCAGCTAAATCAAATATAAGAAGTAGCATTGACATGGGGCATGGATACCCTAAAATTGGAATGTATATGCATTATAGAATGGAATATAGGTTTGGTGAAAAGGAAATTGTGGTTGTATCCAAATTAAATAACTCAGATGTATCTACATATCCCATGAGGATGGGAATCATTCCGAACATAGTTCTAAAATATATCACTATGAAAATCAAAATCATGCCTAGGAAACACAGGTTCATGGATAAATAACACTATGATTAATGTCCTTACATAGATCTAACTAATACATAAGAGGGGGTATGTCACTGTTTGGTGATGAAATCCTGGGTAGAGAGCCATATCTTGGTGGAGATATTGATCAGATCATCTACGATGCTCATCCTTTATGTGTGACATTAAGTACATCCAATCACCTAGATTTGAGTGCTTGACTTTTAACAGGTTTCTCTTTGAGAAATTTTTATGAATTTCCACTAACATGAAATTATTCATTGCTCGACCAACTCTAGTAGTCTTGAGATCATCTGATTTACAAGGACAATTTGGACATCATACCCTTACTGAATGATCTAACTTTTGAATAATTTAGGGGACTTAGCGAGAATAGATTCATTTTTCTAAGGCCATATAGTAGACACCAAAATATTTGTATCATTTTTTCTATTTTTGTTTTCCCTAAATTTTTCCTAAGCTTCATATGGAGGAATACTTAGCGGGCATGGACTTAGATTTTTCTTAGGATTCCTTCTCACATGTTTTCATCATGAAAAATTTTTGTGACTCTTCCATTTTATAAATTACCAATATTTAATAGATCATATAAAGTGTATTCCCAATGAGAAGGTGCTAAATTGTTTTCCAAGATTCCCTTATTGGGTTTTTATCTTGGTGAGCATGATGTCTCTTTCTATTTTAAGGTCCTATAAACTAGAACATCAGTGTGCTGTAATTTAAGGCCTTTGAGCTTGTACCATCTTTTCGCTACAGTTTATGGTCTTCTAGCTCATACATTATGGAATATGGGGATGGATGATCTGAGATGACTCAAAACCCTATGGGATGTTGAGTTTTGATGTGGTGTTTCTAGCATTTACAAGGATTGGATCTCCTTTATTACAAGGAGAATATGCCTTTAGTTGGAAGCTTAAATCCCTTATGCATCGATTACATGACCAATAAAAGTTGATCTCCACTATTTCACAAGGGATTATGGATGTTTTATTGGGTAAATATGGAAATGTATGAAATACTAGGGAATCTCGGCTTGCCTTGATATTTGGAATGAGGGTAATGTAAGTCACAATAAAAAAGTCTAAGCCAGGTAATACGGAATGGGGTATAAATTTCATGTATGTCCCTTAACACAATAGGGTGTTAGGTTCTATCATGGTGTCATTGAGGATCACAAGGATTAAGAGACCCTTTATACTGGTCCATGATGTTTCTGGTCGATGGTTCTGAGCCATTGCATCAATATCATGGTTGAACTGAGAGATCTCTTTTCCTTTCCAGGGACTATAAAATATTTGTAAAGGCTCAAACATTTAGATGGTGAAGTTGGGTATAGAAGACATGCTATCTAAAAAGGGTCTTGGAACCCTAGGGTAACTTTGTTCTAATTTAACAGCTCGATTCATAGGCCTTGTTGTTTCGAATCACAAGGTTTGAGCCATCAAAAGGTTCAAGAATGAAAGTTCACATTGAGAATGGCTAAAAAAACATGGTGATGCAACTTCGAGGATATCAGATCCACTTGAATAGTTTGATATGGGGATTGAAAATCATAGTCCAATGTTCTTAGGTCATGATAAAGGTACAGGACAACCACACTAGGGATATCTTAATACACAATGGTGTACTAAGTTCTTCAATGATGACTCCAGGCTCACAAGAATCTGAAATCCCTTCATATTGGGCCAATATATCTATGGTTTGATGGTCTGATCCATTTCAACAATATCATGGCCAAGAGAATATATCACTTTTCTTCTTTAGGTGAAATGAATGGTTGGAGATGGCCTGAGACTCTTTCAATCATGATGTGGGATTTATGAAAAATGTATAATCAAAGAATGTTTTGAGCAACATAAAAGTTGTGCCACCACCAGTTGAACATATTAGCATGGTAAAGAAATGTGAAAAATTATTGCTCTAATTTTTTCCTGGACCATGGGATCCTGCGAGCATAGCTTGAATTTTACAAGGGATATGGAGTAGACCCTATTATAATTATTAATTATTTATTTACACCCTTATTTTTTTTCCTAAACTCTAAAGATGAAGAGTTTAGCAAGCGAAGACATGAATTTTGCTTAGGCATCCCTTTGTTGGTTTTCAACCTGACCAGTTTTGTGTCTCTTTTTCTTAGTATTTTAAATTCTTGTGTTTTGGACTATTATAGGATAGAGTTTAATGTCGTACGACTTTGAGAAAAGTGTGAAAAATTTTATTCCATGAAACTTATGGACCTAACATGGGATATGTTACACAAGAGCCTAATTAGGATGCCCAGGGTCAAAAGTACTCACACATCCTTATGAGAAAGAGGTGAGATTATTGTAAATCAGGAATCAATGTTCTCAAGACATGAGTGATGATATGGGAAAATCATTCTAGGGATAACCTAAAACATAATGGGGTTCTAGGTTTCGTTGTGGTGATGTCAAGATCATGAAAATTATAAAGCACTTTATACTAGGCCAAGATGACTCTGGTTAGTGGGTTTGAGCCCTTGAATCAATATCATGGTCCAATAGAGAGAGAAAATTTATTTTTTAAGGGAAATGAATGGTTGGAGACAGCGTTATATTCTTGAAACATGAAGTTTGTTGTATAGATTGAGGTGCTTAAAAAGATGATGGAAGCACCCCATTCTCTGGTTATCCGGGGTATGTATCTTTTGGTCCGTTGATAAGAGATGATGATGAATTATGGTTTCACTATTTTAATGTCATGTATTGGGGATGTTCCTTCCATTGTGAAGTTTAAAATCATGTGGTAAGGACATACTTCCATGCAATTTAACATCATGCATTAAGGACGTACATCCATGCAGTTCAATGTCATGTGGTAAGGATGTACTTCCATGTAGTTAAACGACTTGCGGTAAGGATGTGGGAACCAACATGAAAGTGTAGAAATGTTGTAGCTGGGCCCGAATAAGGATACTCAAGTGTCAATACATATCTCATGAGAATGATAATCAATCCACATATAGATCTAAATGAAGTCTCCTTTGTAGGTCTGGCCCATACACAAGGAGGGGGAATTTTTACCTTTTTATTGTGATAGGGCTCAATGTTGGAAATTCAAGAGACACTACGTATCCTGTGATAATAAGAATAAAGTTACATGTAGTTCTTGAACTGAAAATACTCTAAGAAAGTTTCACCCATACATGGAGGTGGGCATTATTTCTATTTATTGTTGCATCTGGACTCAGGATTGGAGATCCAAGTGTCCCTTTGTATCATGTGATTGATAGGAATCCAGCCACACGTAGTTCATGATTTTCCATGAATTTCAATGTCATGCAGTGAAGATAAGGTTAAAATAACGTGAATTTATGGAAATATTATGGTTGGTCCCAAGGTTGGAAGTCTGGGAATCACTACATATCACATGAGAATGAGAATCAAACCACACGTATTTCTGAATAACTGTGCAGTTTAAAGTCATGCAACAAGGAAATTGACCATTCATTTTAACTTGATGTTGTGAGCACTCATGGTATTCCTTTTTTGGTCCTACATTCAAAACCATAGTGTACCAGTTGTGTACATGTATGACTTTATTGTGAGGTAAATTCTATGTCGCAATTCTTAAGCTCACGTGAGCTATGCTAAATGTCAGAAATAAGGAATGGAAAGAGTTTCCCTATAATTCATAGACATTTAGGGTATAACAAGGGAATTTTGTATCATGTAGTGGTTGGACCAAGATATATGATAAATTAATCCCTACGTATCTCATTGGAAATAATAATCGATCTATATATAGTTTTAGAATAACTATGCAGTTTAAAGTCTTAATGATAGGATGAATTTGTATAGTTTAACGTCATGTAACTAGGATGAGTGATGGGAATTATACTGATGTGGTTTCCCTAATAATTCTTTGATGATTGATACATAAGTTTTCCTCCTTCTAATCTGGATCGACCAAGATGATTCTTGAATTAGCCAATGTGTCGGCGCAAACATTTGTGATCTGGGAACATGATGCAATGAGGGTTCAAAAGGGAACATTTCCATCAATACATAGTAAGTGAGATGGCCCGGTTCTTCCTTTTTGATGGTGTATTCTCCATTGACCCACTTTATCCCCATCTCTGACTCCCCTTTAATGTTTAGGTAGGATACTTGTAGTTGTAGGGATAGTTCCAAACCAGTAATGAGGTCTTGGTACTCTGCCTCATTATTTGTGAAGAATTAAGATACTGAAAAAGAGTAGGACATGAATTCTTTGTCCAGAGAGACAAATACAATCCCCAGGGTAACCTGATTGATATTTGGGTTTTCTATCCTTGTTCTGATATAACTTCATGAGGTTCCATCAAAATACATATCCCATGTCTGGGGCGTGTCATGATCATAGAATACCTCTACATCTAGGATCTCGGTGTCTTCTGAAATATTTCCTGGGGCAGGATTTGCTGCATGGAAATCTTATAGGGATTTTCCACTAAGAAGATGAGTGTAAAGAAGTTATTATGGAAATCATAATATATGGAATCAATTCCTATTATATTTTGGATGAGGTAATAGAGACTATTCTCGCTTCCCACGTAATTCTTTTGTGTGATGAGGGTGTCTAGTGAGCATTCCATGGTGGAAACATATAAGATGAGGGAAATCCCATCCATCAAAGGCATCATGACTGATGGATTTAGCATGTAATTCTTAATACATTCAAAGTATTCTTTTCAGTCATTCTTCTATCTTAATGGGGATGATGTTGGCAGGCCATTTTGGGTATTACACTTTCTCAGATGAAGTTAGATTTGATCAATTTTTCAACTCTCTCCTCCACATTGGTGACATGAGAGGGGTGAATCTTCTTGGATACCTGTTTAAAGCCTCAATGCTCATTGGGTAGCCAGGAATGGTGCATAGACACACTTGGGTTCAGTTTGGGAATTTATATGCAGTTCGATACGAACATACATTGGTGATGATTTGTAAATGTGATGTACATCTCTTTCTCTTTGAGGTTCATGGTGGAATTAATCATCATAGGCCATAGGTTTTCCTCTATTCCCAAATTTATCTTCCTGAGTTCATTGATGGTGGTAGAGACACCTTCCTTAAATGCTGGAGGGGAGTTCCTGAGGTCAGCCTCATATTCTTCCATCTTCGAGTCTCTAGAGGCATTTCCATATGAAGATGTAAATATAGGGGCTTCTCTATATCTATAAGGGTGAGAGAGGCAATGATTGGAGACATTATCATTCCCTATTTTATAAGTCATTTAAAAGATATTTTAGAGCTAATAGTCTTCGATGCTATAATTGGGAATATATGGGGCTTGTACCTCTAGTATTATATCTTCTATGTCATCTAGTCCTATGGAGAGCACCTAGTCACTATTTGATCATAATATGGGGATTCAAAATGGAGATCCCATAATCCAATGAGTGAAAAAAGATGTATATCATCATCCAACATTGGTTTCTTACCTCCCTTCTTATAGAAATTTTCTTTAGAATATGTGGATCCACAAGTCTCAAAGGGGGTGTTATCACCTTGTGGTATATATAATTTCTCATCTAATGCTAATAACGTCTCCCAGATATTGAGATACCACACAGTTTATCATCCTGTGAATGGGACGTGTTCCGTGCAATTTCTCATATTGCGGTAAGGACACGAATGTGGGTGGCTGGTCTAGGATATAGAATCCAAGCACCCCTATATATCTCAGTAGGATGAGAATCAATCCATACGTAGTTCTTGAAAAACTGTGTAGTTCAATGTTGTGCGGAAATGACATAATCCATACATTTTAACATCATGCAGTTAAGATGTGATCCATGGGGTTTAATATTTCATGGTAAGGACATTAGCCATGCATTTTAATGTCTTGCGGTAAGATGTGATCCATGTAGTTTAATGTTTTGCGGTAAGGACATTAGTCGTGTAGATTAATGTCTTGTCTTGCAGTAAGGATGAGATCCATGTAGTTTAACATTTTGTGGTAAGGAAGAGCTTCATAAAGTTTAACATCATATGTTTAGGATTAATGATGAGTAAACTATCATTAGGGTTCCCCTTCTAAAATATCTTGGACAAATCATATTCATATTGCATGAGTTTCAGGATCTTTCAACTCTATTAAGCATACATAAGCTTATTTATACAACAAATATTTGAATCCAAAGCTAATTTCTATTATGTTCCCATGAGATCGATGGTTGGGGAAATATTTTTCTTGTCCTATCAACCCACATCATGTGGATTTATCATTATTGTGAGTTCTATCAAACCATTTTCCAGAGTGCAGTCAACATATTTGGAGACATGCTTATTTTGGAAGGAATAGGCTTTGTTCAATATTGATTTGAAAGACAGTCACTTATCATTGGAAGGTATATGGATCATTCCCCAATACACAACTGGTGAACCCTACTCAGAGTGATTAGATGACTCAATTTGGGATTCAGGTGTTGGTGGTTCCAATATCCCCATGTCCATCTATACTTGAAGCCAGTATTTGAAGGAAAATAAACCTTCAATAGTGTGTCTGAGACATCGATGGTAGGGGAAATGATTTAAATGGCCTATAAAACCTACCTCACATGAAATTATCATCATCAAGAGATTTATCAAACCATTTTCCATTGAATAATTAAAATACCCTGAAACATGTTTGGCTTGGAAAGAATATAGTTTTCACTACCTGAATTCAAGAGATGGGTGACCAGACCACTTCTCATGTATGTTATATGTGCCACCAATTGGGTGGGTGTATAGCTGAGTCTGGATTATAGGGTACATATTTCCAGTATTTATTGATCTAGTGGTAGGTACTGAAGCATTGAGGGTCTTTGATGATGCAGACACTTCTCATTGATTAAAAGGTCACGACTCTCCTAAAGTCTTTGTGGCGACACCTGAGGCCAGATGGTTTCTAGAACACCCTCTATGAGGAGGATAGAAAGTTTAAATTTCACCACCCTTATTGGAGGGGGGTTATGGAAATATGAAAATTCTATTATCCCTATGCGCTGGGGTGAGGTGTAACAATGTTTGATTTTCTCATGATGAGGGATGAAAAATATGAAAATACCCCCCAACATTGTGGGTTAGGGCACTTCACTACAAATAAAGATTTCATAGGTAGACACTGGATCATTATCTTGAGGTAGAGACCTCAGGAGTAGTCCCACAATTATCTCCAAAATAATCATATTCTCTTGTTGTATTTGAGTGATTTGTTCTTCTATAGAAATTTCCCTTTCATGCACAATGGGTTGTATGGAGGGTTCCATGAAAACACCCTTTCCTCCATCAGTAGCAGGGTGAGTGGATAATGATGGGAGTTCCAATGTGAACCCCAGAGCCTAAATCCACTACTACCACTATCCATTTTCTCCACTGTTATTTTCCTCTGAAATACCGACATGATTATAAAAACCTTCTATACATGCTCAAAACATACCATAGATCCTTTGTTTCTCTATGAAAACAGAATAAGGTAGGCCAAACTATTGTGTCTCGGATGACCATAAGAGGGTGTTATTGTACCCTTCATAAGTTTTCTCATCTAGATTTTATGAGGAGTCTTTATATCTAACTAAAATCATATTGACTGATTCATAATCAAGTTGGTGATCCTCCTTGACGAAGTACCTCGTTTGATGGGTTGGTGCCTGATATACCGTTTGAGGGGTTGGTACCCATGATGTCATTGGAGGGGTCGGTTCCCATGATTTCATTTGGGGTTTCGGTGCCCATGATACTATTTGGGGGGTATGTTCCCATGATGAAGACGATTTCATGGTAGAATGGGGTAAAAATTCCCCCAACCCTGCGGGCTAGGGTGTTCCCTAGGATTCCATAGTCACTGAGGCCAACTGTGATGAAGTCATAGTCTCCTAGCTAGTAGTGACCATATATTGATTTTGGGAAACTATTAGGACACGCTGGCCAACCTCAAAAAAATTTGAGGTAGTAGGGATATGGTCCTGCTCTAGCACTACATTTTTCAGATACCCCATGTGGGATCTCTAGCTGGGTGCCCCATCCAAGATAGTTGGTGTAGAAAAAACCTCCTCTGCAGCTCCATGTAGAATCATGGCCGCATATTGGAGATAATGATCAATATGGATGAGATCCTCCCTAGCAATATTTTGGATGATTAAGTTGTCATGTTATCTATCCTCATTCACCTCCCTGACATAGGGAGAATGTATGTTGCTACATTCTAGTGATAGGTTCCCAATGTAGTTGAATGTGGTGACAAGGGACACTTCCTCTCCTACGACCTATCATGAGAAAGATAGCTAGTGGGAAATCATCCTCAAAAGGATTTCATGAGATGATAATAGAGTCGTGATGGAGATTTTGATGTGGTATTCCTATCCCAATACGTTCACCAATCGATATTGAAAGTTGTGTGTTGGTGATAACATACGTCGGGGCCTTAGGGCCAAAGAATCTTGGCTTGTGATCTTGAAATCCATTGGCACATTCAATGAAGTCATTTAAATTGAAGTTAGTCATCATAAGTATGGAAAATAAGACAAGAAAAAGTATCAGTGTAACATCATACATAAGAGTACATGTATGATCAATAACATTCATGGTTAAAAGGTAAAGAGGTATCCTCTTTCGGTATGGTTAGAAGTAACATGTCGGGTTCATCGTTTTTTTATCCAATGAACTCATCATAAACTAGTCAGATGGGAACTATGAAATTTATAATTTCCAACCCATGAAGGGGATGACATAGTTAAAGGATATTCGCATCAGGTTCACCATGTTGTTTCAATGGGTTTTAAGGCATGGAATTGGTTTCGTTCGATGGTTTTATTGTGGGGGTTTGTAAGGCCTCACTCAATCACACACATCATGTTTTCCATATATTTTTTCTTCCCTAGAAACTCCCAATGGTTCCATTATCTGTACCTAGTTATGGAACCTCTTTTTAAAGGCTACTGTTTATCTGGGTGTTCAAGCCCATCAACTCTTGGGGACTTGCATTGGTTTAGAGGATGGGAGGTTGGGCTCATCACACCGTTTTTGGGGGAATTATTTTCTACTATGGGGATCTATTATAGATTTAAAATATTTTTGTGAAATCTTTCCTAGACCCTGATATAAGACTGGTTACCCTTGTGTCGATGACTTTATTATGAACATGTATCGATGGGGACTATTGCGTGTATATCACGAGTTCCTTATCACTATCTTATTTAATTATGATGTTTTGGACCATGGACATATTTGAGAACTCTGGATTTTATTTATGTATAAGTATATGGATGATGTTTTGGTAATGGGATCAAACCTCTAAGATGCATCCTACGTATTCTGTGAAAATCGGAATCAAAACTCACATAGTTCATTTGACATAGTTTAAGGTCATATGACTGGATCCATCCATGAAATTTAACATCATATGGTGAGGACATGAATATTGGGCTTAGACCTCAATAAGGCTTCCTACATATCTTGTTTTATACAGGAATTAAATTCCATGTAGTTCTTGAGATGGGTTTATGTTTCATATGGGATATGACAATAGAGGCTGTATGCAGGACTTATGCATATGAGGTTTCCCTGGATTAATTCATTGGGAATATAGCCCTATGATAAGAGATGAGATGTAATCAGGATTACATACCAAAAGTGATTTTTTGATAGGGAATTATCATCATGATATTTCTACAATCATCAAAGGTATCTAATCTCATGTGAGCTATGCTTGGTGTGAGAAATAAGAGATAGCGGTAGATTAGATACATTTCATGTGAGCATATTCATATAGGGATTACACATTAAAGTTTCCCTCTAATAGCTATGGTTTCCCATCTCATGTATGATATTGTATGGAGATCGGGCATTAGGAAGGTTTCCTACATATCATGGATATGGTGGGAATCATAGTTCTCATAGTTAAGTTCATCACAAACCTACTGATGGGTTAAGGTGGATGATCACACTCAGAGACCTTATGGTCATCCTTGAGGTTTCAAGTATATCCAAGTGATTATACCAAGGTGGATTCCCTATATTCGAGGACATATTATATTATTTCGGTAGTTGGGGCTTGTGTACTGAGGCTGACCTACTGGTCGGGGCTTACACAATGGCTACCTAATTGGTCGGGGCTAACACACTCAGCCTACCCGATGGATATAGTAATTCATTATACTCTGGAGAATTAAAGAGAGGTGGGGATGACCATGATGGTCTATATGAGAGCATAATATTGGTCAGGTCACATTATTGCATGACCTTATCTCATCAAATACACTTCCCTCATAAAATAGGGAATGTGGATGAAGATTCCTAGCCGGGTTCCACATGGCAGGAGTCCAAGTAGGTATGTCGGAAAAGGTTGGTATGGCCTAGAGGATTTTTCCAAAAAGTATCAGATACCTATTGGAAATGTCTTGATCGTATTCCCGGTATATTGGAGCACTAATCTGACATGGAAGACACATCCATGGGTGTCTACCAAATCAATTAACATTCCTTGGATGCCCACACATGGGTGAATAAGACATGTTTGAGATGCTTCATGTAACTAGGGAAGACATGTCTGGGGTCTCCCATATGATCAACTAGAATGTCTCATATTCCTTCCCCTGATTGAAGAGTACATGTCAAAGGGCTTCTCATAATCAAGGAAAACATGTCTAGGGTCCTTCACATGATTGAATTAGACATGACTGGGGTCTTGCGCATGATCAAACTGACTTGTCCTTAGAATGTTTCATGTCAATATGTAAATTTCTATGGAAATTTCATGATCATTCTGATATTTCAATTAATCCATCACATGATCAAGGTCTGTTGTCTAGAATGTTTCTACATGATTAAGGAAGGCAGCTCTAAAGTGCTTCACATGATTGATATGACTTGTCGCAGACATGTCAAGGGGGGTGTCACCTGACTAGCTTGGATTGCCTTTAGATTATCACATGGTAATTCCACCATGTTAATGGGCCATCACATGATTTTTCAGACATGTCAATGATGTCTTGCAAGGTATTACTAGCTTATCTTGTGACAATGTGGGCATGTCAAGGGTTTATCACCTAATCAACTTGACTTTTCCTTGGGTCATAGCATGATAATGGTGACATGTCAAAGGGTTGTTGTGAGATCAATCTGACTCATCTGAGGTTTGTCTTGCAATCAACAAGGAATTTCCAATGTTTATCTAGGACATCACGATCCCATAGAAGCATCTTGCAATCGCATTTCCTTGAACCATTCACATAGTGGGGTCTTGTGGATATGTCTTGGATCTTGCCTTCATCCATGTTCCGTAAGGGTATGTCCATAAAGATCATGCCCTAAATTTAATGGGATATTATTCATCCACGTAGAGGGATTCATGACCAAAGAAGGGTCTTCTCATGAATTCTTTACCTAGTTGAGGCCATACATAGGCAAGGGACACCCGCATGAGGGATTCATATGGAACTCCATCCTTCATGCAATTCACACGACTTTAATGAGGTCTCACGAAAGATGTTGTGGTTATGCCTGGGGAGCTGTATATAAAATCCACCACATGCATGGGTGATGGAAGTTTTTTCATGGTAAGGGGACTACCCGACTTAGGAGGGGTGCAATCCCTTGAGTCTGAATTGCAGGGCTGAGAAAAGGAGCACTGTGGGGTTAAGGTTTACAAAACCTCAAGGCACATATCCACTGGTGTATATCCTTGAACAAAAATATGGGAATCACTTGTCTGCAATCACATGACCTTCATGATGTCTTTCGATGAAATCTGTGATCCTTCCACCATCTGAGTCATTTTATGTGGTCACAACCATGTCCAAGGTTGCATTCTATCATCACAAGACAAGGGTAATCCTAGTATTTTCGAGATCAGGGGGTGTCTTCGTGCTTGTTGGATCACACTCATGGGCCCTAGTATGGGTGCCCAATGCATCGCATGATGTTCCATGGCTCATAAAATTGTCTGACCTAAGAAAAGTCTATTCGAGATGTCTTGCTAGCGAGTGCAGAGGGTATGCACGCCATAATTGTCTTCATGGGCGATGGCCTTTGATTCAAGCAAGGCTACATGTATGTGGTTACTCCAATGTGATCGCATGATTCGAGAGGAATCATTCAAGATAATATCACTGCACCTTGAGATTATATGAAAAGGAAGGAAGTTATTGTGAAGCAAATGTGCATCCATGGGGAGTTCTTTCCTGCTTGGGAGGCACTGCTCAACAAAGTAAATCACATGACACGGTCTTTTCATGTGATCTCATGATCTTGTAAAGATCATGTGATAATATCCTATGACTAAATCCTGTAGAAGATTATTGAAAGAGACAGAGGACCCTAATTTACTTGGAGGAGGTTTCCAATGATGATGGTCGACTTCCACTTCTTTCCCTGTGATCTCTTCTCCTCTCCCTCGCCTCTGCGTGTGTTTTTCTGGATGGTTCTGGGTTTATATAGGCAAGGGTAGGTTGAGTATTCTGTAGCTTTGTACGGGATTAACTCCACGTGAACTGGCTGAAACATTGAAGATTGCATCGCATGATCATTTCATTTGATCATGTGATTCCCATGTAGGTGTTATTGTCGAAGGAATGCTCGGTATGACCCTTCAATGATCTCAAATTGTGATTTCATTAGTCCCATGAAAATAGTAGGGGAATCATTATGAGCTCAAAGTTTTTATAATGATACCAAAAATTAGGTTTTTGTATCCTACTCCTTCATCCTCACACTATAGGAAATAGAGTATTTAGCGATGATTAAAACCACTTCTAAATATAAAATATTTTTATTTATTTATTTAATTTTAACAGAGGTTTTTAAAATTTGTTGCTATATCATTGGGGTTTATTAAAACCCCTCATTAAATTTAATAATTAATTAAAATTTTGTTTTCTTATTAATAATTAATAATTAATAAATATTCATTATTTATTTTTTATTTTTTATTGTTTATAATCATTTATTATTTATTATTTAAAATTTAAATTAGTTATTGATTTTTATTTATTAATGATTAATTATTTATATATGTATATATTTACATATAAACAAACACACACATTCACGCATATTAAAATCCTTGATGAAACTTCCTCACTTAACTAATATTCTAAGAGAAGTTGAAAATCAAACTTGAGCTTCAAATAACCACAACGTTTGATTTTGGTATTTTTTTGATCCAAGACCTATCCAATTGAAGCATAAAGAAATACATACAATCATATTGGATAACAATTTCCTAATTAATAATAATAATAATTTTATTATTATTTTAAGAGAGGTTAAAAATCATACTACAACTTTAAATTATTTTGATTTTTAATTCAGGTTTCCATTTTGGCTATATGACCTATCAAATAGAAGATCATTATGATCACTATGATTTTTGATATATGGAAATATTATATCCCTTTTTTAAAAGGTGTCCCGATATACCTTCAAAACTAAGTTTTAAGTTGAGGTACTCTAAATTTTGATCTTTCGATGGTATTTTTCTTCATTTAAGAGGGACTTCTTGCCCTTTTTTCAATGGTTTATGAATATGTTCCATGAATCCACATTCCTGTTGATATGACGGTATTGAAATTTTAATGTTCATCCTTTTTTGATGATTTATTTTTATGATGTTTTCTATGCGCCAATGATTGGCATGGTTAATCTCAAATACTTCTCTCATGGGAATTCCAATGTTTGAATTTGGATGGAATTCATGGTTAAACTTTAGTGGTCATGGACATTCCTTATGGCGGGAAGTTCAAGGTTAAGAATTGTACATGTATGTGTGTTTATGGATATTTATATGTTTGTTTATGTGTGTGTATATATCAATTTATGCATATTTATTTATACATTTATACATATGTATGTATATCTATGTGTGCATGTATATATCTATACATATTTTAATTATATTTATATTTTACTATATTTAATTATATATATGTATATATATGTATATTTATTTACATAAGTAAATTCATTTATATTTATTTATATTTATTTATATTATGTGGGTATGTGTGTGTGTGTTTATATACATACACACATACATATATATAATTATATTCATTTATATTTTTGTGTGTATTTATATACATGTATATAAATTTATTTATAATTATAGATAATTATAGATATTTATATGCATTCATGTATATTTATATATATCTTATGGGTACATATATAATTATTTATATCTATTTATATTTGATAATATATATACAAGTATGTATGTATTTATATATATATATATATAATTATATATATTTATGGTTATTTATATGTATTTATGTATATTTATAAATATTTATATTCATATATATTTATATATATCATGTGGTTATGTATATATATACCTCTAATTATAATTTTATTTTAGTTTATGGACAATCTCTCTTTTTAACTAGGTTTAGTGGGTACTATTACATGACCCGTAAGCCCAGAATACATAGCCCAAAGGCTTAGTGGCACAAATGCCATACAAATGGCCTAAAGGCCCAATCAAAAACAACCCATTCCCACTTGTCTATCATCCATTCATGCCATCTCATCAACATATACAATCCTTCCATCACTAACTCTACCTATTGCATGCTTTGTTAGACATTCACTGCTTCTAGCAACTAGTCGCACCGATGTAGCACCATCGATGATCTCACCCCATCTAACTGACCTCACTAGTGTCTAACGTCATCTTAAACTCCACTGGGTCTGGAGATACTTCAATACATAGTCCAAAGGCTCACAATAGTAGGCTTGAAGGCCTTGTGGATCGATAATATAATATGAAATCCCATATCATATGAATAGTACGACTACTACAGTACCCCGCTACAGTGCCATGATAATTCATCACTAGGTGTATTTGAATTAAGGTTTCATAAAAAATTACAGGGTTTCTTTACCACTCAGGTAATCCCCATCCCTCTCTATATATATACACATATACATATATGTATGTGTGTGTGTTTATATATATAATTATATTTAATTGTGTTTGTGTGTGTGTGTGTGTATTTATTTATAATTATATATATATATATATATGTTTATATGTATTTATATGTATTTATGTATAATTATGTATATTTATATTTATTAATATGTGTATATATATATATATTATGGGTATATATATATTTGTATGTATATGTGTGTGTGTGTGTATATGTATATTTATCTGTGTTTATATATATATATATATTTATGTTTATATATATGTGTATTGATATGAGTTTATATATATATATATATTATATATATATATATAATTATGTGTGTGTGTGTGTATTTATATATATTTATGTAAGTTTATTTATATTTATATATATTTATGAATATCTATATGTATTTATTTATATTTATATGTATTTATATGTATTTATATATATTTAAATGTATTTATGTGTATATATATATATTATGTGGGTATATATATATGTTTGTATATTTATATGTGTTTATATATATACTTTGTAATGTCTCCAGCCCGGTTCTCCCTCACGTGATTAAGATAGGTCATCATAAGACCTTAAGCGCACCTCTCCATATGCTAGAAGCTACTGACTAGCAGTGAGAGTCTAAAATATACAGTGGGGAGACTATAACCACTAGTATGGAATATCAATCACATTGTAAACACGATAAATAAAATAATATAAATAAACACCAATAGATAAATATGAAATGAAAGAAATTAAATATAATCAATTTTGCAATGGTATAATGAATGACATACTAAAATGTCATTCAATCAACCAACTGAAGGAAACAATATAAAACTAAATACTATGAAATTTGGTCCTGAATCCAATACTCAGTCCCATCGCCAAGATCCAGACCCAGCTAGTAAACCAAACAATCAAGCATAGGGCCCCTTCCCCTTATCAAAACATGCATCCATGAAGTCTTCCTAGGTACCAAATGGAGGCCCATATAGGGTTTGGGTAAATCCCAATAGGCCACCACCAATAGTGTCTAAAACAAAACCAGTCTGAATAATAGTGCATGCAACAATATGATATGAACATGCATTAATTTATAAATTAAATACAGAATAGAAAAATAAACCCACCAACTGTCGAGTTATAGGTTGACATATGGGGTCATCCAAACCTACTTTGGCATGATATCAGATGTCTTTTTCCATACTCATCATCAAGTCCAGGTAGATTCACATTTCAAGGACCTGTTGCACATTTATCTCACAACCGACCCAAGGCGGATTCCCATGCTAAGGGTGAATTATACATCAATGGAAACAATGCGAATTCCCATGATAAGGACACTTACACGCTCAAAGGATATTAGCTCCCATGATAGGGATGATTTCATGACTCATTTGCAATGAACCCATTATGATTTCCCATGATAGGGATCATTACACAATCCATATATAAAGTACAAGCCAAAGTCAATGCATACCAAAATACCAAACAAGATAACATGTTAACCACATTCCATTTTGGTTATCTAAAGGTCTAATACCAATTATCATGCCAATTACCATTACATTCCAAATTTTCCATTATTTCAAATACTAATTTCATGTAAATTTTTATTATTTCAATTCACATAACTATTGTGACAATTCTTATTCATATACCATATAAGCCCAATTACCATTTCCCATGTTATTATTCAATTATTCCAACATGACACTATGTAATTTTCCAATCCCATGCCAATTATACATTTACAAGCTAAGTGATCCAATTAAATTATCAATTTATGAGTTAATCTATTATAATTACCAATCTTATAATTCAGTTATAGGATTCATGGTTTATAATTTTCATGTTCCAACCCAAGTCCAAGGGTGGACATACCTCTTAGGTGGCCACATATCTAGGTCTCAATCACCAATGGACCCAATGGGATTTTTGGGGGGACTATGAAAGATGATCCAAGCAATACAAGTGATTTCCAATTAGAATGAGTTACATAAAAAATATATTAGTGCAGTCAGACATGATACCCATACTAGAAAATCGAATTAGACCTTAGGGAGATGTTTCAAATCATCTACCATAAAAACAAAAAAGAAGGATCCAAAGATAAAATTGTACATACATTAGATTTGGTGTCCTAGAACCAACTGTACATACTTTTGATTGCATATATATTCAAATAAGTGACTATTAATTTTAATATAATTAAATATATTTCATAGTTCTTTGTGACTTTAATATTACAATGTTCCCGAGTATCTGTCACATTGAAATGGGCATAACAATTCCCCACTATGATGTGAAACTTAAAATTCCATGATTATATTCTTAAAACTTATTCTATGTTTGGATAACATTATATGGTGGGGAACATAATATTTTGAACATCCAGTGTGTGTACTCATAAGAAAATAAGACTTTATCTCATGAATTCCACACTTGGTTGTCCCCAAAGTAGGAGATTATGTGAAAAGACTCATTGGTAGGAACTCCACATGTTTATATGTCTTTGGATATTCTTATCTGTGAGTACGTGTAATGGTCCCTATACTTTAATATTATAATTAATTAATTTCATGACTCATGAACTTATATGTATTTTCATAAACTATGATGAAACCAGTTCATGGAGAACTTGGGTATGATGGGTGCATCATGAATGACATATTATTAATGAATAAGTCAAGGTGGTATTTTTCCCTTCCATCTTTATAGAAGTTGTTATCTCAGCCCTTTGATTGAAATTTAATCATCACATTAAATGGAAATGGTGTAAGGATGAGTTTATTTTAGATAGTCAAAGAAATACATATCAAGCATATACTTTGATGACATAGTTTTTCAACCTTCTTGATGTGATATCATGAAAAATGGATTATATTACATAGAAATATCTCATGTGTGGTTGTTGATGTTGCAACATTAACTTCTTTTTTTTGGGTCCCCTAACCCATTTCTAAATAGTAATATTAGAATTTAGGTATGCTCAGTTAATACCAACTAGAAATAATACTATAGGGTTACACACTAAGTGTTTCTATTATTCTAAATTAAATTCTATTTGAATTTAATTATTGAAATAAATAGTATTCTCAAGACTAAGGAATAATTTAATTTAAGTTTTTTTGATTTCATAAATTAAAAAAATATTTATTCATAAGGTAATTATTTAATTATGAAAATATAGAATATTTATTTATTGAAAGAATAAATGTTTATTTGGGTAATTGATAAATTCCAAGGAGGACTAGCCGACCAAGGTTGTGTCTGGCGATAAATATTAATTTTCAAGCAAGTAAAATAATAGTTATCATTGTTACAGTTACAATAGGCCATGAGAAAATAATAATTTTATTATTATTACAAGGAATGGGATCATATAAGGTTTAAAATATTATTTAAGTTCCATTAATTAATTAAATATTATTTTAAATCTATCCTTATCTCTATAAATAGACGACTATGTATATTGTGTACAGATGAACAAAATTGAGAATTTTTGGGCATAGTGATATCTAGATCTCTCTCTCAAGACCATAAATCACTTAAGATATTCTCCTTCCCCCATCATATCAATAATGATATTATAAGGATGATTCTTCAAGCCTAAATGAGTTTTCACAATGATCAAGATAAAAACTTCAACATGACCGATCTATCGGGATAGCTCCCAAAAATCCATTGGAATTGTTTTTAGATCATAAGAGAATGTGTGGATCACTACTAGAGGGATTATACACTTGGATACTATAAGTGAAACAAATTATGACCAAAAAGAGTTTTGTATGTTCAACATCTTCATAGAAGAAATATCTCAAGAACGAGTTATTCTTTCTTTTGGTCTATTTAAATTAATTTTAAATTTACCATTAAAATATATTCTCTTAGTTATGATGAACTTATTTGTCAATATCATTTGAAAAAATATCATTTTACATGATGTAAATGTCTTGTAAAATATGTGAATGATCCATAAAATCTAACATAAGACGAGTAGACCATTGACTCAATAGGCGCTTCTGCTATATCTGTAACCAACTAGTATCAGAGAGGGAACATTAAAATTTATAAATATTTATTTGATTGTTTATAATTATGAATTTAAACGTAAAATTTGATTTCATGTCTTATTCGTTCATCAATTGATCATCAAGATCTATTCTTCCACCTCTTTTTTTCTTACTTACATAACTAAGACCAGTTAATAATTAACGAATATCACATACAAAGAACCCCATACAAATATGCCAAGAACATTGTCTAGATAATAAAGGTTTACATGGAATGTACTCATTTTTTACACACTGTGTATCATTTTTCATTTCACCAGGGTACCTGCATGTACTTTGGGTCATCATGTAATGAATACACGCCATGTGAATTTTATGCACCACATGTTGACTGGCCAGGGTGGTACTCAGAATTTCTAGAATACATGCTATATAGATTGCTTATACATCGTGTAGTCTATGTGTTTTCCTAATGGAAATCATTGGGGAAATACATGTCACATAATTAATACAATGCGTGTATTTAATACACGATGTGTACATTCTAGAAGCCATGTAACTTTAAGTACACATCATGTATCCATTCTAAATGGTACATAATTCATAAATTTTCACAAGAAGTGCATGCCTAGTCTCTAGGATTGTACTCCAGATATTTGGTGAAGCGAAGTACATTCCATGTAACCAACTTTCAAATGTCATGTGCATCACTTGTTCACGTGTAAATATTAAATTTAATTAATTAATCTATTAGAACTCATCGACACGAATTCTATGTGTCATTAATTTGATAGTACACTCTAGTTTTAAAATGTTTATACAATATTAAATACTTAATTAATTCCAAATAATATACAAAACTACAAACCTGATATGTTTGATACCTACTTAAGACTCAACACATTAAATTATATAGGTAATGTAATATTCATGTGTTATGTGTGTCATGAATTTTATAGAACCTACCAAGAAATTACAACACATGTCATGTAAAAAATATGTCATATGAGTGCATTTTATACAATAAGGACTATACTAAGTATTTTAGACAGGTACTCACCAAGTTTCTTCCAAGTACAAAGTTGTGTACTAATTTTATTAAAGTTTAAATAAAATAAAATAATTTTTTTTATTTAAATTCACAATGGATGATAATTTCTTAGATAGTTGGATGGAATAAGATAAAATTATTTGAATAATTTACAATATAATTTATCATATTAATTCATACACATTTTATCATATCAAAGAAAGAATTTAAATGAATTCTTGCTAAATATTTTCAATGTGTAGTCATTGCATGTGTATGACTAATCATGAGATTTTACTAGACCTATGTATGTGTTGGTTTTATTTAATTTATTTTTATTACATGTTTTTTCAATTATTTATTTTTAATATAATGGTCTACATGTCATCCCTCCCTCATTTATTATGTAGGACTTTTGTGTCCAAGGTTGTTTATGTGATTCACTTTAACCAATCCTTTGGTTCCCATCACATGCATGTGTGTTATAAAACATATGTAATAAAATGATTATCCAAAGGTTCATGGATTCAATTCAAGGTAGAGCCAAGGAGGAGGTGGTTAAAGATGAAATCGAAATGAAACAAACTTGAGTTATACATAGGTGGATAGGTAGAATGCTAAAACTCATACCAAGACCGAAACAAGTATTTGTTCCCTAGGTTAATAGGTTGATTTATTGTTTGCTCAAAAAATAAAAATTAGATATGATCATGATCTCATAATTTAATTTTTTTTGTTTTATTTTCTTCTAAACTATGATTCACTTTATAGATGCAAGACCGTGATCACATAAATAAATAGACTAATATGTAAAAGTGGAATCAAAATGAATGGGTTTTGTATAAATATTTTAATTAGAACATGGTCAATCCCTAAAGTAAAATCCACTTTATATTAAAAAGACTTGTAAAGGATAAAACAATAAATATTTACACATAATAAACCAAATCCCTCAAGTTAATACTAAGTTGTTAAGCCATCCATTATCTTAATTAAGATGAACCCATAGTTAGTATCTATTTAGCCTCCATCATAGGGACTTTTAACTATTAATAAGTATTAACTAATACAGTCGATCAACTTAATCTAATTTTTATTGTGTGTAATAACCTCCATATATCCAATAAAATTTATAGGCAAGTGTTGAGGAAATATGATTCAGGATTTCTTGATTGGGGAATCCACTCAATAGTTCAAGTAGCTTCCAGTTTGCAGTTGTAAAGACCTCCTACCAAAATACTTTCTTACAATTTTCATGGCCTCCATCTAGATTATAAGAAGGTAAAAATTGATCATTGTTGTTGTAATTTCTATACGACATGGAATTATGAGTTTAATGGTGAAGGTCATTGATATTTGATAAAATAGTGGGAAACTTAATAAAATTATAATTATCATGTCTCATTTAATTTGTAATCAATGAAAAGTAAAAATAATATACTATTTTTTATTGTATAATAATGAAAATTCCACCAACCGTGTTATCCATAGGATAAATTCTGTAGAAATACTATCTCCCAGTAGGAAGAAACTTCTAGAAATGATTTAGACGACTATGGAAAGTATTGAACCATGAACTAAAGTCTTACATGCTAGAATAATAAATGATTGATCCACCTTCAAAGGATGATATTTATGAGAGTAATGAGGAGTTCACTGTCTATGATACACGCATTAGATATGTGATTTAAATTCAAGGGTTAATGTTTTCATACATGTGTAATGAAATTATGAAGTCACATGAAAAAATATATGCGTATAGAATTTTGTAGTATCTATATCATATTTATCAATAGTGATAAATGCAAAAATTATTTGATATATCCAAGATGCGCTACATGATAAAACCTAGATAAGGCTCACTAGATGGGCCACACGTAATCAAACTCACTATCGCTATTGATTTCCTAGAGGTTCTAGGGTTTAAACATAAAAAATAACTTTTCATCGATCTCATTATATCATCACTCCATTGTATATTATATGTATTTTTTATATAGTTTATTATAAAAAACATAGAGAAGCCTTTCCAAGATCTTTTCACTCTACTTCCCCGATTTGATAAGGATATGAAGTGAGAAAACCCTTATATCCTTACGAGGAATAGATTTATTGGTCAAGTGAAGAGATCTAAGACTAACACCAAGTATAAATATTCTTTAAAATGACCATACAAGTAGAGAAGAATCAAGGGATAAGAAAGGAAGCATGAAATTATCTATTTTCCATGTGGAAATAATGGATATAGGAAGAAAAATTACACCAAAAAAGAAGAAAGGGAAAACTTATGGTATATTTTTTATCAAGTAAAATTTAACCATTTCAACTAATTATGTATTCGATAAAACATATGGTTCTCAAATATGAATTCAAATATAGAAACTGAGTAGATTCTAGAATATTTCCCAAGGTTAGGAAGATCTATGAGAATCTAACAAAGCTGGGCTTATTGTTATGGCTACTAGGGACTAACACCTCTTGTTATCGATTGGAATGATCTAGGTTTTAAATATTGTTATTATGTTCCTTCAATCACAAAAAACATTATTTCTATATCTAGGCTTGATAAATATGGATTTATTTTTAAATTTGAGAATAAAAATTTCTTCTTTTATAATGGAATAATTTTTTATGGTAAGAAATATTTAAATAACTGCCTTTACATGTTGTATTACATAAACTAGACGATGGAAATCCATAAAAAATGGTTCACAAGATTCATACCACAAACAAATATGGAATCAATGGTTGTGTTATGTAAATGAAAAATGTTTGACCATATTACACCAAGATGTAAATTTTGATTCTTTTAAACTAAAACCACTTGGAAAATTCCATGAATGTTTAAAAGAAAAAATGACCAAAACTCTATTTAGTGGAAAAGGTGAAAGGGATACTAAGCTTCTTGAGTTGGTTTGTACTAATGTTTTTGGATCATCTCGAGTTGAGACAGGGGTGGGTGTTCATACTTCAAAAAATTTACTAATTACTTTAGGAGATATGAATCTGTCTACTTAATGAGGTATAAGTCAGGATTATGTGACTGGTACAAGGAATATAAGAATGAAGTTGAGAAACAGCTTAGTAATAAGATTAAGAAACTCCAATCAGACTATGGTTGAGAATATCTTAATCAAGAATTCATTGATTATTTGTGAGAGTCTGGATTCTATAACAACTCAATCACCCATGTACACCACAATGGAATGATGTATGTGGAAGTATGAATGACACCCTACCAGACATGGTGAGATCAATGATGAGTCATGTGAGTCTTACATTATCCTTTTAGTGATACGCATTGCAGAAAATAGCACACATTTCGAACTGAGTTCGATCTAAAGTAGAAAAAATTATCACATATTAACTTTGGTGTAGAAATAAACTTGTTTTATTTCTTGTATGAGTGTGGGGATTGAAATAATTTGTTAAGGTGATTTATATAAACAAATTTGAACCTTGAGGCACTAATAATATATTTATATGATATCCCAAGGAAACAAGGGTATATCACCTATACGATCATTCAGATAAAAAGGATATTGTTGAAAAAAGTCCCACATTACATGAGAGGGATTATATATCTAAAATATATAGAGGGAGTGAGATATACTTTGATAAATTATAGTCTCATGATATGCTAGAGTTGGAAAATGAATAGATTCCACAAATCCCTATGGAATAGAATGTTTTAAAGTCACAAGTACCACATAGGAGTATAAAATAGGTTATGGAACCTAAAATAAATGTTTTTATAGTGATCGATGATGGTGACCCATTATTAGTTGATAATAATGATCCTATGACAAATAAGGAAGCAGTAAGTGGCATAGAATTTTCCATGTGGAAAGAAGATATAAATTATGAAATGTATTCCACATATCAAAACCAAGTCTATATTTTTATAGATCCTTCAATGGATGTAAATTCCGTTGGTTTTAAATGGTTATTCAAGAATTAAATGGACATGGATAAAAAAGTTAGTACTTATAAGGCACAACTAGTTGAAAAAGGGTTCAAATCGTGTTAAGGAATATACTATGATGAAACCTTTTCATCGGTTTTTATACTGAAATCCATCATAATTATACTTACCATAAAATATTAGCATGAATATGAGATTTATAATATGATATCAAAACATCCTTCCTTAAGAGGAAGCTTTGAAAATATGACTGTATGACACAAATTAAAGGGTTTGTGACTCTAAAAGATTCTAAGAAGGTATAAAAGTTACATAGATCCACTTATGGATTAAATAATGAATTCAATTGACGGAACATTCAGTTTGATGAATCCATAATTGAATTTGGTTTCATAAATAGTGAATGTGATCCATGTGTCTATAAATGGTTTAAATAAGTGTGGTTGTTTTTATAATATTTTATGTTGATAATATATTAATTATTGGAAATGAAATAATAGTATTACAGTCTATCAAAGCCTGGTTGAGCACATGCTTTTCCATGAAGGACATAAATAAAGAAACATATATTCTTGGGATCAAGATATATCATGATGCATCCAGGTGGATGCTCAATCGAATTCAAAGTAAATATTAAGAAAAAAAAGATGAAAATATTATTTATTGAAAATTCCAAGAGGGGACTATTTCCAGTGTCACATGATATGTATTTTTATAATAAAATGTGTCCTTATACACATGAGTATAGGTAGAGGATGGAAAAGATTCCATGCACATCAATAATTGGATCAGTAATTTATGTTATACTAATTACTAGGCTAGATGTCGTATATCCTTTAAGTATATTAGGAATATATCAAGCTAACCCAATAAACCATCGTTGGACAGTAGTCAAGAATATCCATAATTTTTTTAGGAATACTAAGGATTTGTTTTTGGTCTATAGAAGATATAAAAATCTAGTAATTAGTGGATATTAAAATGCTAGTTTCCAAAAAATATTAAAATGATATGAAATCACAATTGAGGTACATATTCACTCTTAATGGAGGTTTTATGAGCTATAAATCTCAAAACAGGTCATGGTCACAGATTCTATAGTAGATTTTGAGTATATTTTAGATTATGAGGTAGCTAAAGATTCATTTTGGATATGAAACTCCATCTAAGAGCTTTATGCTATTACTAGTAGTAAATATCCTATCATAATCTATTGTGATAGTACTACAGTGGTGGCTCTAAAAAAGGAACCAAGATCACATCAGCAAATAAAGCACATACTTTAGAAATATCATCACCTAATGGGATTTTCTTAAAGAGGTGAAGTTGTAGTTAGAAGAGTCTTCATAGAAGAAAAGATGATAGTCCCGTTGACTAAATTCTTAAATCCTCAAAAACATGACCATCATGTGATATTTAAAATTCTGAAAGTCATTGGTAGTTGGATGTAGTCTAAGTGGGAGTCTATTGAAGTTGATTTCCTAGAGCCAATTGTGTATACTTTGGATTTTATGTATATTCAAAGAACTGAATAGTAATTAAAATATCTTATTATATATCATTCATAGTTCTACATGACATTAATGTAATAATGTCCTAGAGTATCCATTTCATTGAAAAGGTAATAACAGTTCCCATCTACGATGAGAACCTTAAAATTTCATTATGGTATTATTACAACTTTTTCAATTATTGGGTAACAATAAATGATATGTAAAATATTATTTTTATCATCAGTTGAGGGTACTCATAAGAATACGATACTTTATCTCATGGAGTTCTCACTTAGTAGTCACCAGGATGGGAGATTATGAGAAGAAACCCACCAGCAGAAATTCCACATGTTTTGGTGTTCTTGTATATTCCAATATAAAAGTGTTTTTAATGGTCCTTAAACTTTAATATTGTTATTAATTAATTTCATGAATCATGTACATATATTTATTTCCTTAATCCATGACGAAACCAGTTTAGGGAAAAGTTGGGTTCATTGGGTGCGTCATCAATGATATGCTATTAATAAATAATTTAAGGAAGGATTTTTCCATTCCATATTTATTGGAGTTGATATGTTGACCCATTGATTGAAATATAACCATCATATTAAAATTCATTGTCTATGGTGTAATGAAGATTTTATTTTAAACAGTAAAATAAAGACATATAAATAATATAGGTTGATGACCTAGGTGTGAAACCTACTTGATGAGATATCATGAAAAATGGATTATATTACATAGTGAGTGCTTGTATGTGGTTACTGATGTTGTGATATTAAATTTTTTCTCTTTGGTGTCTTGACCCTTTGCTAGATAATAATCATGTAATTTAGGCAAGATCACCTAATTCCAATGAGAAATAATCTTAGAGGGTCACACAGTAAGTATTTCCATTGATCTTAACTAAATTCTCTTTGAATCTAATTATTTGAATACATATTATTCTCAAGATAGAGGAATAATTTTATTTAGGTTTTATTAATAGAATAAATTAAATAAATATTCATTTGTGAGATAATTATTTAATTATGGGGACATATAAAATTTATTTATTGAATGAATAAATATTTATTCACGTATTTTATAAATTCCAAGGAGGACTAGTTGATCAAGGTTGTGTACGGTGATAACTAATAATTTACAAGAAAGTAAAATAATATTTACCATTACACCAGTTCACACACACCATGAGAATATAATAATAATATTATTCTTACATGGAATGGGGTTATATATTATTTAATGTATTATTTAAGTTCCATTGTGCAATTAAATGATATTTTAACCATAACCTTATCTCTATAAATAGATGACTATGTCTATTGTGTAGTGATTGATCAAAATTGAGAATATTTAGGCATAACAATATCTACATATCTATCTCAAGACCATATAATGCTCAAAAAATTATCCTTACTCCATCATCTCAATAATAAGAGTGCAAGGAAAATTCTTCAAGACCAAAGGAATCTTTTTGGTGGTTAAGATGAACACCATATGAGGATCGATCTTCCATGATTGCACCCGAAAATCCATCAACATAGTTCATAGATCATAGGAGCATGTATGGATCACCGCTAGGTGAATTATACACAGGGATACTATAATAATAATGATGGTTGACTAAAAATTATTTCGAATGATTCACATATTCACTGAATAAAGATCTTGAGAACATGGTATTATTTTTTATGATCTATAAAAATTAATTATAAATTTAATGGATAAATATATTCCCTTGGTTTTGGTGACATTATTTTTCAATATTATTTGGAAAAAAATTATCATTCATAATATTTATATCATGTAAAATATGCAAATTATCCATCAAATCTGACATAAACTGAGTTGTCCATTGGCACAATAGGCACTTCTCCAATGTTCGGAACCAATACCATCAAAGTTTCGAACACAGGAACCCAACATGTTCTTTGGAAACTAAATCATATGTTCTAATTGTCCTTTAGTCTGAGGATGATAGTTTTAATACCCTAATATTTTGTAAATTTTTTTCAACTTAATTTAATATTCTTCATTTCTCGCCACACTAAATATAGTTAGTATTATAGGAAATAACCAAGTTATTATAACTTTGTACACAACACCATGTTGAGTGTGAACTATACACAATACTTATATTAGCTTTTGGAACATGTAACACAGTGTTTGTCTTATGTTACATACAATTTGGAGTTCCTTTGATAACTTCTGTAACATGCGAGATCTAGTTTTACCAAACTAAAATTTACTGCTAATATTATTATTAAAATATTATAACAGTTTTCACCTAACCATTGGAATGATGGTTATTAATAATATTAATTAAATTATGAAAATATGGTTAACCCATGTACGTAAGAAGAATTATTTGGTGACCGATTCACTAAAAATGAAAATAAAACCCTTTTGAAAATATAGAAAATATTATACTAGAATACTATATTTATATAATCAGAAATGTTTTACCTTAATAAATTAATTAAACCACCTTTTATAAATTATTTTAATAGTTTATATATATATTATTAATTAAAATATTTAATTTTCATCTTATGTGTTTTCTAGACAAGAAATGGGATTAAATCTTATTTTACACATAAAGATATTTTTTTTCTTCTAAAAGGTGATTTTACAGCCTTTTAATAGCGCAACTATTTTGCAAATAATTTTTGACACTTTTATAAATTTAATTTGAAAAAATAGACATCATTTTTGAAATATGAATATGAAATTTTACTTTGGATAAATGTTTGGTCTTTTTCTGAAAAATTTATTTTTTTGATGAATAGTTAAAAATACTGAATTCTAATTTAAAACTGCATTTTCATCAATTTTTTTTATATAGTCAAATTATATTTTAATTTTTTTAAAGTATATTTAAATAAAATATAATTATATTAGTACAATTTAGGTCATTTGAATAAATTTTACATTGAAATTTAATATAAAAATAGTTCAAACTTTTGAACATTTTCACTTTAAAAACATGTTGTCTCATCCCATCTGCAGGATTAATTTAAAATTAATTTCTACCATATATATATATATATATAATTTATAAAAATGGATTAAATATTAGAAATTATTATAATCTATAATTTCTAGTAATTTCAACATATTTGTTTACCAAAAAATATTAGTGAAATTAATTAAAATTAATTACATAGATTATGGTAAAAACGAGTTTACTTTGTGTTTAAACTTAAACATAAGGGAAAACATAACCTAAAAACATGTCAAAACGCCTTTGGATGGAAATATTTAGACCATATAATCAATTTTATAAAACATTTACCATTATTGGAAGAACATTATATAAGGGGGACCTCCCATTAGTGTCTAACTTTTTATATTTACAAGAATGTCACTCGTGCATTATAAAAGGGAACTCAACCCCCTCAATTATTCACATCTATAAAGATATTTTGATCATCCAAACCCTGGAAAAATAAGCTCCCAAATTCCCTTAATTCAATCTATAATACATACATTGGTCATAAATCCAACCATGGAATCCCTTTAGTTCAAACCAAAAGGAGTTTCCCAAAGAAGAGGTAACATCCTTAAACAATCACTTTTGTTTTATTTATTTCTCCACCACCTAAATTATTCTTATTAAATTATTATATAGTAACCTCAATATCATAAATATACTGATATGTTGTTATTTTAAGTTTATGACCTACACTCTCACACACATCCATCAAATGAGATACACAATCATTGTTCGTGTGTCCAACAGACTACCGCCTCACGAATCGATGTCGTTTGTTATTCTGTTATCACCTATCAATATTGGGAATAATCATGTAATTAATGTTTTTATATGATATATATGATATTTATTATTTATTTATGCTTCTGGAATTATTATATAACACATACCTTCATTATTTCCATTTTGTGGGAATATGAAAACTTCGTTTGTGGATGTGTGGACTATAACCTATTCAAAGCGATGTGATTCATTCATTCTTTACATGGAATGTTTTAAGTATGTATTTAATAATAATACATGATATATATGAAATAATAATCCAAATGGAAACATAATATATATATATATGTGTGTGTGTATAATTTACTTTTCCTTCTTTAAAAATATGATAAGAAAATGAAAACAACATTCACACATACGTACGACCTACCATCTCCATGAATGGCTTATTTCATTTCACCTTTATATTTTTTATAGATTATTATAAATACTTATATAATGAATATATATGATTTTTATTTCATGTTTTAAAATATTTAAATAAGTAAATCATGATCTAAGTAAGTCAATCCAGAATAACAAGTCAAAATATATATATGAAAAACAAAACGATTATTACCTGAAATATAACTTTAACATGAAATTGTTAATAAACGAGTAATATAATGTCATAATAAAACCATATATGGTATGATATATAATAATATGGTTATTTTTTATATTTAAAATAAAATAATATTAATTATACAAGAGTTTTGAACGTGTACTAAGAAATTCAAGACTTAAGGTAAAGGAATTTCATCTCACTTTCTTATATTAGTGAGATATATTCAATATTCACCACCCATTTATTTTATGTGGTGTATATAAATAACATGAATGTATTATATAATTATTATCCTTAAATTTATGTCTATTTACATATCAATTTTATGATCTATCTTTCATGGGTTTTATGGTTCAAAATTTACCAAACTGGTAAGGTAATTTTGTCTCAATTTTCCTTTTTTGAGACACATGTTATGTCATACGCCTATAATATTTTACGTGGTGTATATACTGACCTTTGACATGTTATATCATTAATATCCTTATTTTCATGAAATTTTAGGCTACATTTAATGTTATTATTTCATGGGGATTACGATTCAATGTTACCATAATTGTAAGAGTTTATTACTACAATCTCATCATTTATCAGGATTATTTAGGATTATGATTCCATTGATGAAATATTATGATCCATCTTTTAGTAATTCTCATAAAATTTCTTATCCTATAGTTATTCATGTTATATCCAAGTAATGGTACCATTTTACCACTCTTTCGCACTTATGACAATTATGAAAATGTTTTAATGGAATCAAAATTTATTTCTCTTTTCATTCATAAATATGTGTTCTTTCAAAAAATTATTTTCAAAAATTATTTTCAAAAATTTTCTAAGAAATTTTAAAATAATTTTTACCCATTTTTTTCCATTTTAAAAAATTATTTTAAAAATTAATATTCTCGTCATTTTCTGATCAAGTCACTTTTCTAAACTTTTTATGGTACAAAAGGTAATGTTTGTCATGTATGGATTTATCCTCCTTCATGACCACTATTTATTTGAAAATTCAAATTAAAGTTTACAAGATTTATTTTTAAATAAAATTTTCTTCCTAATATATTATAAATTAATTATTTTTAAAGTTTTTCTCAATTAAAAAGGTTTTCAAAAACGTGTTATGTTTAAAAAGTGTTTCTAAATTATTTTCAAGGATTTATTTATAAGTTTTTCAAAACTATTTTCAAAGAAATGTTTTTCAAAATATTTTCGATCTCCCTTTATATATTTTAAAATATATTTTCTAAGAAAAATTATTCAAAACTTTTTCCAGATCCCTTTAGAAGTTTTCAAATATATTTTCAAATAAAAGGTTTTTAAAATGTTTTCAAGATTCCTTTACAAGTTTTCAATGATATTTTCAATGAAAAGGTTTTTAAAATGTTTTCATGATTCCTTTATTTGTTTTCATGGTAATTTTCAAAAAAACTTTTTGTGAAATGTTTTATGTTTTAAAAAGTGTTTTTCAATGGGGAAAGGATATTTTCATCAAGAAATGTTTTAAATGATTCTTAAAGTTTACATCATAAGTTTTCAAAGTTGTTTTCAAAGAACATAATTTTGAAAATATTTTATGTTTTAAAAATTTATTTTCAATGAAAGTTTATTTCCCATAGGAAATGATCCATGTTATCCTTCAAAACCTTCCATATCTAAGATATCCTCCTTTTAAATATTTTATGTTTTACTAGGGATATGATCCAAGGACACCATTTTTATTCTTTCTCTAAATAGTTATGCTTTTGATGACATGTTTTTTATGAAACTTGTTTCTCTTCCATAGGTTATACCATGCTAAAACTCTTATGAAACCTAATTATTTTCAAATGTTATTATATGATGAAATTATTATAAAACCTATATATTTTCCATATGTTATGTTATGAAAAAATGTTTATGATACTGATTTCATTTCAAGGGTTATGATATGATGTTTATGAAACCCATCACTTTTAAAGGGTCATGATATGATGAATGTTGTACTATCATGTGGAACACATATGTATGATTTAATTTTGTGACAGGTGGGTCCTATATCACTCTCTAATGCATTGGTTAAGGAATTATATCTCATGAGATACACATGACTGGAATGGGGAGTGAACTTGGTTCAATGTAGGGATTTTTCTGCTAAGATGTTTTTGGAAGTGAACATTAACTACAATAATGGTCTTGGGAGTGAAACTTTACTACTGATATGGTATTGGGAGTTAACCTAAACTACTAATATGGTCTTGGGAGTGAACCTTGACTACTAAGATGATTTGAGGAGTGAACCTATTCCACTACAGGGAAAGGGTTGCGACTGGGGATGGTGGTGTGTCCTTCCCAATAGGTGTATCCCCCAGGAAGTGACCTGATAGATTTTGTAAATAAGACTTGACTTATAGGAAATGATTTTATATACTTACATTTATGCTATAAATTCTAAGTCTTAATCCTATATTATTCTCTCATGTATTATGATCTTGATTCCCTTATGATTCATGCCTTATGAACTACCAATATTTATTCCATGACTCATGTATATGATCATTGATATGTAGGGTATGATCTTCAAATGTTATCATCATTTTATAATACTATTATTCTCATTTTATTCTTAGTTATCTCCTTTATTTATCCTTATTGATCATTTTCGAACACCCTTTATAATATTTCCTTTCACTGGGTTATAAAGAAAGGATTTAATTAGAAGTAATAAATGAGAAGATATTTTTGGGAAACATTGAATATATTTCACCAAGTTATAAGATTGTGTTCCAAGTTTCCAAATACACTAAACTATTATGGTCCTTGGGAATGTGATTTTGTAATGTGCTAAATATTTACCTAAGATGATGTAATATCTATGTATGTTAAGCCTAGGTCACTATAGTAGGTATTAAAGGAAAGGTTGAGTCAACCTTTGGAAACTAGGATGATAAAACTTTAGTGACATACCTAGGTATATTTCTAAGGATATATATTGGGATGTCTCTAAGTATATTCCTAAGGTGGAATAGATTTAAAAGTAGGTTTCATGATTTATGAATCCTATAAGTAATTTTTCTTGATTATGTGGTTTCTTCTATGATAAGTGTTTCTCACACTATGATTTTTGGTTTTAGTTAATAGAAATAACTAGAAAGAACTAGTTTAACATTGAATCTTTTAGATGTAGAAAGTATGGCAATTATGAAAATCGATGTCATAAGTTGAAATATCATAAAGAGAATCAGGAAGGTGGCATGATTATTGGTTATACCACTAAAGATAAAGAGTCCAAGAATGACATGTGAAAGGCACGGTATGTTCTAATAATATTTTTTACATTAAACATAAGAATTGTGATTAAATTAAGGTTGAGGAACCTAAAGAAATGATTATTATTTTATATTATAAGAAAAGGGTATTAAAAAATAAGTTGATGAAGCCTAATTAATGGTTTAATAATAAAGTTGGATGATTTATTTGTATATGTATTGGAATACAAGAAATATGTTATATGAATCATGAAGTATACATTTTCCATTATGTATTTTCAGAAATATATTAAATGGTGTTGATTAACAAGAAAATTTTTTTATTGGAAATGTTATATTTTATAGAGAACATAAGATTAAGGGATGGTAAGCCTTAATATATTCCTAATATTGAGAAAATTGTGTTTTTTGGTTAAAGATATATTGGATAAGAATAATGTATATTGGATAGTACCCATTACTATGGAAATTGATTAATGATTTATTGAAAAAGTGGTTTATACTATCATGTATGGAGTTTAGGACATTCTTGTATTTAAGGAATATATCCACTATTATTTTGAATAAGAAAGAATGCATGTTTTTAATAAGGATTTATGGTAATTCAGGTTATTACCATGTTTCCAGAGAATACGTGATAAAGGTATTCACATGTTTGGTATGTGACAACCAAGAGAAAATTTATGATATATGGAGGACCATTGTTAAAATGATTTTGAGAAATTTATTGACATTATTTCTAAATTTTTTAACATTCATCCTTCCAAAGACTTATATGGATGACCATTTATGGAGTGGTTTGAAATGAACCTCGGATGAGGTTTTGGAGATTAACATATTACTTCACCATATTAAGATTTATGCACATTGAATAACCTATGCTAACTATTTTTGTTTTGATGATACCTAGAGATAGAAGGAATGAGTTATTAGTCTATCTATGAATCTTATGATCCATTAGTGCTTTAGGGATAACAAATTTACATCCATATCTTGGAGTAATATATGAAGTGTAAATTGATCCAGGAACAACCAAAGGGTGATATTGTGCTTATGAAAGGGAATGGAATCAAGTAAGTATATCTTATCATTAAATATTATTCAAAATTAGGAAAAGGTTCTTGAAATAAAATTTTGTCCCGTTATCATCAACTTTTTGATATCAAGGACCTTTTTAAAGCGTCTTTGGTTTATGGATTTGTGACCATTAACCTTCTTATAACCATGCTCTCTATCACTCTTCATCAGAACATGATAGTTAGATTTCTCTTCTATTTCCAGGTTTTCACTTTCCATCAATGTTCTCCTATATTAAAACCTAGTTATGAGTTACATTGGGTAACCATTATATTTCAAACTTTTCCTTTTTAAAGGATGTTTTGGTATTCATTTTTATAATATGGGTTTTAATTAAATGAAATTTCAAGTATTAAACCTTTGATAACCCATAAGAATTTCGAGGGAAAATAATTTTAAGGGGGGTAGAATTTATCACCCTAATATTTTTGTGAAATATATTTTTTGAATTTATTTAATATTATTTATTTCAAGCCACACTGAATATAACTTCTGTTATATGAATAATCCAAGTTATTCATACTTTGTACACAACACTATGTCGAGCTTCCCTACACAAAAACATATATTTTTCTCTGGTACACTCAACACTGTGTTTGTATTATGTTATACACAATGTCGAGTTACTTTGATAACTTGTGTGAAACACAAGACCTAGTTTTACCAAACTAAAATGTACTTTTAATAATATTATTAAAATAATATCATAGTTGTAACCTAGTTGTTGTAATGAAGGTTATGAATAATATTAACTAAATTATGAAAGTATGGTTTACACATGTATATAATAAGACTTATTTGGTGAGAAAATAACTAGAAATGAAAATAAAACCCTCTTTGAAAATATAGGAAATCTTTTGCTGGAAAAATATATTTATGCAATCCAACATGTTTTACTTCAATAAATTAATAAATCCACTTTTGAAAAATGATTTTACTGATATATATATATATATATATCATTCATTAAACTATTTAATGTTCATATTATGTGTTTTCTAGACAAGAGATAAGAATAAATCCAATTTTATGCAAAAAGAAATATATTTTTTCTAAAAGCTAAATTTACAACCTTTTAATGGTGCACCTATTTTAAATATAAATTTTAAAAAATAAATAAATTTTATTTTAAAAAATAAACTTCAATTTTTGAAGCATAATATCAAAATTTACATTGGGTAAATGTTTGGCATTTTTCTGATAAATTTCATTTTTTGATGAATAGTGAAAGACACTGGATTTTAATTAAAAACTGCATTTTGGATAATTTATTTATATAGTTAAATTATATTTTAAATTAGTTTTAAATAATATTTATATCAATTTTATATATATTAATACAATTTAGGTCATTAGAATCAATTCCACATTGAAATTGGATATAAAAACATTTCAAATGTTTTGAACATCTTCACTTTAAAAACCCATTGTCTCATCCCGTCTGTGAGATTAATTTTAAATTAAAATATTCCACTTATGTGTTTATAATTTGAAAAAATATATTAAATATTTTTCATTATAATAATTTATATTTTATATTAATTTCAAATTATTTATTTACCCAAAATATTAGTGAAATTTATTAAAATTAATTACAGTTTAAGGTAAAAACGAGTTTACCTGGAAGTTAAACTTCAACTTAAGGGTCCAGATAACCTAGACACATGTAAAAAACTATTTAGGATGACTATTTATACCATATATTCCATTTTATCATAAATTTACAATTATTTGAGGAACACGATGTAAGGGAGACCTCTCAATAGTTTTTACCTTTTTATATTAACAAGAATGTCACTCCTCTGCCACTATAAAAGGGCACTCACCCCCTCACTAATTTTCACATCTAAATACATTTAGATCAAATAAAAAATTCCCAAATATGATTTAAAACTAAATAACGTTATCCAATAATCCTCCCTTTTGGTAGAAATCCAACCAAGGAATCCCTTTGGTGAAAATAAAAAGGAGTTACCCAAAGAAGAGGTAACATCTTTTAACAAGAACTTTTGTTTTATTTCTTTATTCACCCACATAAATTATTCTTATTAAATAATTATATAGTAACCTAAGTATAATTTTATGTTTTTTATTTTAATGTTATGACTTAAACTCACGCACACAACCATAAAATGAGATACTCAATCATCGTTCGTGTGTACGGAGGACTGTCGTCTTTCGAACCAATGTCGTTATTTATTCCATTACCACCTCTCAAGGTTGGGAATAATGTTTAAATTATTGTTTTTATATGATATATATGATATTTATTATGTATTTATTATTATTTAGTTATTATATAACCCATACTTCTTTTTTTCCATTTTTAGGGAGTATTATAACTTCATTTGTGGACATGTGGACTACCGCCTCCTCAAAGTGATTTGATTTGTTCACACTTTATATAGAATTTATTAAGTATGGGTTTAATAATTTTTTTGATATATATGAAATAATAAAACTAATTTAAAGATAATATATATATATATATCATATTGTAACATTCTGACCCAGGTGCCACACATCGGTGCACCATATCGGTTGGTCACATGACCTCAAGCGTGCCACCCCATATACTAGAGGCTATAGAATAGCAATGAGGGTCTGGTAAGTCGATCATGGGGAGATTATATGCTCTTTTGTTAGATTAATACACCAACAAAAATAAATAATCAATGTCATAACAACATATAATCATAAACAATACCAATATCTCAAGAATATCAAAGAAAGAGATCCAATATCCAAACTAAAGCAGAAAACATGTCATTATAATGTACATGTCAAGTGTATAAAATGAAATCCCAAAATAAATACACTGAATACTTCCATTGGGTCCTAAACTATGTCTAGTTCCCTTAACCATGCTCCATCCTGACTCATCCATCTAACACAAGACCTTTTCCCTTAACCTATCCCGCATCCATGAAATCTATTCAGCTACAGAATAGGAAACCTGGGTAAGGTGTGATTAAATCTTAGTATCCCACCAGAAATGGCGTCTAAAACAAATCCATTCAATAACAAGTGTATGCAGTTGAATAAATAAATAATTACAATGCATAAGTAAATAGTTATCACATTATAAATTAATCTTTATTAAACCATATAGACCATTGGGTTCCTGAGGACACCTATACCTTGATACAAACTTCATCCTACACTAGGTCTGAACCATGTTACATATTCAATTCAAATTTCTTTATAGAAAATGGGATTACATTATCCATTTCACTTCAATTTCATTATTACAGTCACTTGGAACCATTTTCTAATGCCAATGTTTTCGGTGTAGAACACCATGTCTAGATCCCCAGGAGTATTTAGGGAATCAGTCCCTGTCTCACACCATTTAGCATTCTTAAGTGTAGAATTCCATGTCTAGCACCATGTTTATCGATAATTCACATATATCTTGGGCATAGAATGTCATTTCTATCACCCCATTTCTCAATCATACATATGTGCCATGGACATAAAATATCATGTCAAGCACCCCATTTCGGAATCATAAATATATATGTTATAACATATCACATGTATCTCATTATAACATGTTTTTACATTTTCATTTCAACCAAGATTAATCGACATTAATCTTATTATCATATTTAACCACCAAAAACTTCCATTAATTAATTCATAAATTAATTTATCTAAGTCCATTAATTAATTCGACAATTAATGAACCACATATATCCCATTAATTAATTTACCAGTTAATAAATCATATCTATTTAATTAATTAATTAAATAAATAATTAACCACACCAATTCCGTTAATTAATTAAATAATTAATTAATCTGCTCATAATCTTAACATCCAATTATTAAATCACCAATTAATTATCCTCAATTCACAATTCAACAATTCGTGAATTTAATAATTAACTCAAAAATTAATTATCCCCAATTCACTAATTTAATAAATTGATAATTAATTCATCAATTAATTATACCAATTACACAATTATGTTATTCAATCAAATCCACAATTCCTCTCTTCTTTAATTAACTACATTATTTAATCAAATTTAGGAATTCCAATTGCTAAATGAACCCTAGAAATTATAAAATAACATACATGTTTTTGATATCAATATTATGGGATTTCAATAATATAAAACCTACCTTGATTCATTGATGAGAGATCACCCAATGAAAATCCCAAAAATTGAGCAGCACAATAACGTAGATTGGAATTTCGGATCTAAAACCCTAAATCAAGATTAAACAAAACAAGATATCTTAATTTTAGATATAGATACACAAGACTAGATCTATATTCATAAAATCTAGATATATATCTATCAATACAAAGGATATAATCTGAAAAAAAGAATTAGAGAATAAATGAAGACGGATGGGAAAGCAATGAGATAGGATCCACTTATCGGGAGGGATGCGAATATTCGATTCGGGATTCAAATCATGAATAATAGAGGTCGGTAAGGTTCAAAATTCTTCTAGAGAGATAAAAAATCATGAAAGGATACCTAGGGTTTAATGGGGTCTATTTGGGATTAAAATGGGGGTTCAAGAAATTTTAAGACTAATATTCGAGTGACTTTAATTTCCACACATGGTTTGTTGGGAAGGGGTGCACGATTTTCCATAAGCATGCACCTGAACCATGGACCTATTATTTTAGGGGTTCATTGTTTGAAAAAACATTAAAAAACCATGTAATTTCCATCTATCTAAGGGTTCACGGTTAGCTTGTCTAGGGCACACAGTCTGGGAATACCTTGCACCAACAATGCATGGCCCCATTTCTTTCACTTTTCTCAAAATTCCACCCAAACACACCCCAAGTAAAAACCCAAAAAAAAGTACTAAAATAAAGAAATAGAGCACCTAAAATAAAGCCCAATTAAATTCCAAAAAAGATTATTATCTTACACATTTAATTTTCCATCTTGAAAAACATAACAAGAAAATGGGAACGTTGTTTATACGTACGTACGACCTATCATCTCTATAAACGATTTATTTCATTTCATAATTTTTTCTTTTATAGATTATTATAAATAATTATATAATTAATATATATTATGTTTATATAATTTTGTAAATTATAGAAATAATTAAATCATGATCTAATCAATATGATCAAGAATAACAAGTCAAAATATATATGAAAAATAGAACAGTTATAACTAAAATGTAACTTTAACATGAAATTGTTAATAAAAGAGTAATATAATGTTATAATATAATAATATATGGTATTATATATAAGAAAATTTTTCTATGTTATATTTATAATAAACATATATTAACTATACAGTAGGTTTGAACGTGTACTAAGAATGTCAAGATTTAAGGTAAGGTAATTTCAACTCACTTTCTTATATTCATGAGATATATGCAATATTCACCAACCATTTATTTTATGTGGTGTATATAATAACCATTAATTTATTCTATGATTACTATCCTTAAATTTATGGGTATTTACATATCCATTTTATGATCTATCCTTCAAGGGGTTTATGGTTTAAAAGTTACCAAATCGGTGAGGTAATTTTGTCTCAATTTTCCTTCTTTGAGGCACATGTTATGTTATGAACTTATAATATTTTATGAGGTCTATATAATTACCTTTTACATTTTATATCATGAATATCCTTATTTTCTTGATATTTTAAGCATTATGTAATTTTATTATTTAATGGGCATTATGATTCAATGTTGCCATAATGGTAAGAGTTTATTGCTACAATCTCATCATTTATCAAGATATTTTAGGATTATGCTTACATTTATGAAATATTATGATAGATATCTTAATAATTTTTATGTATTTTCATATTATCATGTTATTCATGTCATATCCATGTAATTTTACCATTTTCCCACATTTTGGTATTTATAACAATTAATATTTTTTTATGAAAATATGACTTTATTTCTCTTTTCATTTGGAAATTTGTGTTCTTTCAAAACTATGTTTTCTAAAAATATTTTAAAAGATGATATAGTATTTTTTAAAATATATTTTTTCCCATGTTTTACCTTTGTACAGAATGATTTGAAAATGAAATCTTCTTTTTGTTTTCTGATCAAGGATTTTCTCTAAACTTTTTACAGTATAAAAAGGAATGCTCGACATATGAAGATTTATCTACTATCATGACCATATTTTATTTTAACCTTACTTTACTATTTTATAATATTTATTTTTAAATAATTTTTTTTCTGAATATTCTGTAAATTCATTTTTTATAAAGTGGTTCTCAATGAAAATGGTTTTCAAAAATCTTTTATGATTAAAAAGTGTTTTAAATAATTTTCAAAGCTTACTTTCTAATTTTTCAAATATATATTCAACGAAATGGTTTTAAAACTGTTTTCAAGATTCATTTATATGTTTTCAAATCAATTTTAAAATAAAATTTTTTCAAAATTTTTTCAATCATTCTTTATAAATTTTCAACTTTATTTTTAAACAAAAGGTTTTCATTTTTTTTTCAAGATTCCATTATAAGTTTTCAAAGATATTTTCAAAGAAAAGTTTTTCAAAACAAATTCATTCTTCCTTTATATGTTTTCAAGGTTATTTTCGAAGAAAATGTTTTTAAAAATGTTTTATGTTTTAAAATTAATTTTTTAAAGTAGAAATAATATTTTCATCAAGAAATGTTTAAAATTATTTTTAAATCTCACATCATAATTTTTTAAAGTGGTTTTCAACAAAAAATTATTTTGAAAATGTTTTATGTTTTAAAAATTGATTTTCAAAGAAAGGTTATTTCCCTTAATAAATGATCCAAGTGATCTTTCAAAATTATTTCCCATATAATATGACATCATTTGATATAGTTTATGCGTTACTAGAGATATGATTCAAGGTAACTGTTACTATTATTTCTCTAAATGGTTATGCTTTTAAAGAAATGGTGTTTATAAAACCTGTTACCCTTCCATGGGTTATCCCATGATAAAATGATTATGAAACCCACTTCCTTACATTGGTTATTCTATGATGAAATAATTATGAAACCTGTCTCTTTTCCACATGTTATGATATGATAAAAAAATTATGATATGAATTTCATTTGATGGGTTATGATATGATGTTTAAGAAACCCATCTCTTTTTATGGGTCATGATAAGATGATTTTTTGCTATCTTGTGGAATATGTATGTATGATTTCATTATGTGACGTATGGTACCTATATATCCCTCTAATGCATTGGTTAAAGATTTATATCTCATGAGATCGACATGTATGGAATAGGGAGTGAACTCGATTTAGTGAAGGACTTTGTTCACTAAAATGGTCTTAGGAGTGAACCTAGACTACTAAGATAGTCTTAGGAGTGAATCTTGACTACTTAAATGGTATTGGGAGTGAACCTTAAATAATAATATGGTCTTTAGAGTGAAACTTAACTACTAATATGGTTTGGTGATTGAACCCATTCCAATACAAAAAAAGGGCTACGACTGGGGATGGTGGTGTGTCCTGCTCTGTAGGTGTATCCCCCATTAAGTGCTCTGATAGGTTTTGGAAATAATCATTGACTTATAGGGAATGATTTTATATGATTACATGTTTTCCAAAAATTATATCTTATATTCCTATGTTATGATCTCATTGCTTAAGATCTTGATTCCCTTACGATTCATGTCTTATGAACAACTAATATTTATGCCATGAAACATATATATGCTCTTTGATATGTAGGATATGGTCTTCAAATGTTATTTTCATGATCTCATACCCTTATTCTCATGTTATGCTTATGTATCTCCTTTATTTACCCTTACTGAGAATCTATGCTCACCTATTATTATGTTTCCTTTCCCTAGGTTATGAAGAAAGGTTTTAAGTAGAATTACTAGAGGGGAAGATCTTTGTGGGAAACATTGAAGATCTTTAACCAAGTTAGAATATTGTGTGCCAATATTTTTAAAGATGCTAAACTATTATATTCCTCAAGAATATAATTTTTTAATGTGATGAATATTTATCTAAAATGATGTAATATCCATGTATTTTAAGCCTAGGTCATTATAATAGGTTATGCTCAAAAGAACCTATGATCCTATAACCTTCTGAATTCCCTTATAGAAACATGACATAAAATGGGGGATCTTAATCAGAAACAATACACCATAGAAAACTATTCAACCAAACTATCTTCTACACATATTGGTTTCCCATGTTATCAATAATAAATGACTCTTTTATGGAAATTAAATGGGTTTCCTTCATTAGTAAATCCTTGACCACGCACAATGCAACATTTTTCTGAGTTTTCCAGGGTAATCCTTGGAGTCACTGGTGTTATCATCCCACTTCCATTCTAGAATCGGAAAAGTCTACAATAACCCAGCAGGTCACTAATGTCCATCCTTCACTTACTAACAGGTGTATCATCGTTCCATGAGTACAACTATCTCTTTAATTATCTATAGACACTAGTGTTACCTATGGATATCATAATGCATATTTTTTACCCCATGATCTACTACCCATTTTGAAGTATGGAATTCCATCATTAGGTCCTTTAATATGTACATAAAAACTCAGATATGGCCACGAATATGAAGAAACTCATCGCTACTAAAGAACTAGACCAATAGTGTCTTACCACTATATATGTTTTCCCTCAAAGGTAAAGCCCATGGATTAGATAACTGCCTCCTCTTGATCTGATTCAAAAGTGATGTAATAATAGTGGTAAATGTTAGATTTGCTCAACCCTAAGACTCTTGAACATCCATATTCATATCTTTAAAATGTGTCATCAACCACCAATCATCATAGGATTCCCAAACTACCTCTGACTTTGTCTTTATACTCAAGGAATTGAAAATGATGTTACCCTTTCTAGGATTACATGCCAACTTGAAGTCAAAAGACTGTAGACAATCAACCCACCTCCTTTGGTCAAGGTTCAGGTACCACTGTGAAAAGATGTACTTAAAGATATTTTGATCCATGTAAACCATGAATATATGTCCCAAAATGTAATGTTTCTAGAATCTTAGGGTGTACACCACTATAGCTAACTCCAGATAATGAGTGGGATAATTCTACTTATGTGGTCTCAGTTATCTTGATCCTTAAGAAACAACTTGGTCCTCCAACATTATAAATGCTCCAAGACTGACTCTAAATTCATTTCAATGCACAACATATTCCTTACCCAACTCAGGTAAGGTCAAGATCGATGTTGAGGTCAACATGCTCTTTATTTCCTAGAAAACCAACTCATAAGAATTAGACCAAGAAAAATCCACCCCCTTTCTTGGTTTGACCAAACATTAGCACTTCCAGATCGGTGGACTCTTGCATGAAATGCTGAAAATATCCTTTCAAACCCTAAAATATCTGAATCTCATAGACATTATTGGTCCACTCCCAAGATACCATGACTACCACCTTCTCTAGATCCACTTACACTCCAGCCTATAAGATAATGTGACCCAAGAAGTACACTTTGTCGATATAGAAATTAAATTAAGATATATTGGAATATAGTTGATGCTCTCTCTACATACTCAAGATGATTTCAAGACATTGATCATGATAATCTATAGAATTAGAGTGCACCAAGATTTCATCAATGAAACCCACCACAAATTGATCCAAATACATATAGAAAATACGATTCATCAAGGCCATGAATACATTCAGTCCATTCATCATACAAAAAAGAATTAACACAAACACGTATAAGCCATACATGCTATTAAAAGTAGTCCAAGGTATGTCAAATGATCTAACCCTCAATTGATGGTAACTTGAACTCAATTAAATCATGAAAATAATATGGGATAATCTTAGCTAATCAATGATAAAATTGATGTATTAAAGGGGATACTAGTTCTTGACTATCATCTGGTTCATTATTTGATAATCCGCACATAAATTCAAGGTTTAATCTACCTTCTTGGAGAATAACGCAAGATAATTCCATGGTGATGTACTAAGATATATGAATCTCTTAGCTTACAGATCCTCCCACTGCACTTTCAACTCCTGAATCTCTACGGTGGCATCCTATAGGGTAAGATTGAAATAGATTCAACTCATATCACCAACATGATAGTAAACTTGATCTTATAATCAAGTGGAAATACAAGTAAATCTTCAAGAAATGCATCCTAAAATTGGTCCACTACTTAAGGAAAGGTACCCTTTTGTGAATCACCATCATCTGGAATAAGGATTACTACCTAAATTTTGAGATAATATAATATTTTTTGAATTAGTTATATATAACTATCCTAAAGATCACATTCACCACCATGAATATAGTTACCCATTCTATATATATAAAATTAACCCTCCTTTGATAATAGTTCTTATGATATTGTTATGGAACTATCCAATCCATGATCAGAATCAAATTCAATCTATCAATTTTTAGTACAAATAGTTCCCAATAGAAATGGTAGCCGCCAATTTCAAGATAACACTCTTTAAAACCTATGATACCCACTAATCATACCCCTAATGGTGTATTTATGGGAATGATCACATCCAAGATTTCCATATCCAGGCCCACGCCATTGGAAAGTTTAGTAGATATAACAAAATGTGATTCTCCTGTATAAAAAAAAATGAAAGAAAGGGTAGATGACACAATAATTGTACCTATAATAGTGGAAGGTCTTGTATCCATACCGATAGAAGTATACTACATAGTGTGTATTTAACTTTCCCATCTACCCTAGGATCCAACCTAACTCCCCTACAATGCTCCTTCCTACTGATGTTGTTACTCCTATGTCAGGTTACCTCACCCCTACCCTACCCTGGGAAACCAATAGAACTATAACTATATGTCTTTTGATGAGTATTTGAGTCCCTACTAGATTATAGTTTCTTCTAAAATCCTCTTCCACTAACCTACTACTAATTTATCATATAGAACCACTACATGTGGTCTATCTTACTATAATCATGGTACTCCACTAAAGGGAAAGGATATTGAAATCACCAGTGGCTAGCTCTAAAAAACTAATAGAAATTCCCCTAGATATGGTCCTAAGATGGTTTTCCACTACCCTGTCTTCCCTTCCAACCACTTCCCCATTATAATTTCTTAAAGTGGAATTTATTACTGTCTGAAGTGGAACTCCCTAATCATCCTGCTGGGAATACTTTTTGCCACTCAGGGCCTCCATCAGGTTCCCTTTAGTAATGGTAACCTAATTCATCACATAAGAGAATTTTTTCAAGTGGAAAATGTTTACATGTGACTTGATTTCAAACTTAATCCCATCCTATAAGTGCTTCAATCTGGTTATCTTTACTCCTAGCAGTGATGGAGAAAAACATTGCAAGTCGGTAAACAAAACAACATAGTCCATCATAGATATTATCCCCTATGTCAGGTGCATGAAATGTTGATCCATTTTAACCATAAACATATCTAGATAAAAGTGACTTAGTAACATATCCTTGAAGCCATTCTAGGTCATCTCATCATGTTTTCTAACTTATACTATGATGTCCCACCAGCACTTGGTTGGTCCTCAAAACATATAGGCAGTAAGCTTTACCCTCCTCTCCACGGTTGTCTCAAAATGGATAAAGATCATCCTTATGGACTTGATATAGAAATCTACTTCCTAAGTCACTACCTCCCCATTAAACATGGGTAGGTTATGTAGAAGGAACTCCCTCATCAAATCATACATTGAATGAACAATGTGATTAGTCTCCCTCTCCATGGATCGTATGACCCGCATTAAAATATCACAGAGTTGATCATCCATCATATTCCTCATATATTCTAGAATTTATTATTTCACTAAGTTAGGTGTGTTATTTTTACCACTCTCCTACCATTCAATCCAAGGATGACACATAGGCACTTATCTACAAGGGTCAACACACTCCTCAGATCATAGGGTTCAACACAAGATCAATTCATAAGTAAAAAGAGACAACTGATAATCATATATACCATATCACTTTATTTATTGTCTTAAAAAGTTAATTTATAAAATTTAAGTAGATTATTTTTTTCCTTTCATTGGTATTTTAATGAAAATTCATATGCAATAAATGAATCCCTCGCAAAAACAATGCATTATAACATAATTTCCTAGGTGAATACCATGATGCATGCATACTCACCTCATGTTGACTTAGTTCATGAGTAAAATATCAAAAAAATTGTAACTTTACAAAACAATTTCATAATATAAGGTAAAATAACATCACAAATATAGCAATAAAATCTCAATAATAACATTTACATCCCTATAGACTTGGGTTTTCTTATGCACATGGGTTAGATACTCCCATGAACAATCTCATTACCTATCCCCAACACATTATATTATCCTATATAACTTGTATAAATAATAAATAAAAAGAAAATATATCTTGTGATACCACTTTGTAACATCCTTGGGCTGGTTCTCCCTCATGTGATTGAGATGAGTCACATGAGAGCCCAAGAACGCCTCCTCATATGCTATAGGTTGCCGACCAATAGAGATGGTATAAAATATATAGTAGGGAGATAATACCCTATGGTACTAAATATAAATCATAGTAGTAACATGATAAATAAATAAATATACATCAGAACTAGTAGATAAATAGGCAATGGACAAAACAATCCAATATAATCAATTATTTAATGCCATAGTGAATGTCATACTATAATTTATTAAAATAAAACAACTGAAGGAAATAATCCAAAAGTAACGAATCAAAAATCTGGCCTCTAATATCATACTCAGCCCCATCTCCAAGCTCCAATACCAGCAAGCAAACCAAATAATGAAGAATAGGGCCCCTTTCCCTTGTTCAAACTACATCCATGAAGTCTAACCAGGTACCAAAAGTTGTCCTGAATAGGATGTGAGTAAAAAATATTAGGCCACCACCAATGTTTTCTAAACAAATACCATATTAGTAATAGTTCTTGAAATACTATGATATATATAGGATTTAGACCATTATTTAATTTCTGAATATCAAAATAAACCCACCGACCCTCGATCTCTAGGTTGACACTCGGGGTCAGCCAAACTAACTTTCTCATGATGCCAGATGTCTCTATCCATATTCATCACTGAGTCCATGCAGATTCCCATTCTAAAGACCTATTTCGAATTCAGATCACATACAACCCAAGGAGTATTCCCATGCCAAGGGTGAGTTATACATCAATGGACCCTGTGCGAATTTCTATTTTAGTTACACTTATATGCTTAAAGTACATTATAACTTATATGAATTCCAATGCTAGGGATGGTTTCCTATTTCATTTGAAATGGTCCCATTGAATATTCCCATTTTAGATACCATTACACAAACCATGTATCAAGTACAATCAAGAGTCAATGCATACCAAAATACCAAACAAATCGATATATTAATAACATTCCATTTTGGTTATCTCTAGGATGAATACCAATTATCATGCCAATTACCATTACATTCTAAATATTAAATTATGTAAAATACTAGTTTCATTCCAATTTTTATTATTCCAATTCATATAATAATTTTGATAATTCTGATTTAGGTACCAAATAAACCCAATTTTTACTTCCCATGTTATTATGTCATTATTCCATCATTAAATTATGCCATTTTCCAATCCCATACCAATTATCCATTTAAAAGGAAAGTGATTCAAGTGAATTATAAATTTTTAGTTAATAAATTCCAAAAACAAATCTTCCAATTTAGTTATAGGATTATAGGTTCCATCCCAAGGTCAAGGGCCGACACACATCTAAAGTGGCCAAAAGTTCAGGTTCCAATCACTAATGGACCTGATGGGATCCATGGGAGATCTCAGAAAGAGGATTCAATAAATAGAATTTATTTCAATTTATAAGAGGTTTCACGACTAGTGTTCCAGTGTGATTGCACATGTTTCACATTTAGAAAACTGAATCAATCCCTGGAGAGATGTTTTAGACCACCTACCTCAAAAATGGTAAAGAATGATCTAAATATGAAAGGTCCATATAAATTTATAACAACATGACTCCCTATGGATAATGATATTCTCCACCCATTAGGGATGGAAGAAGAAGATAAAAGAAGAAAATAAGATTAATTCACTAATTCCAAGCAAGGCTTGTCGATTCAAGTCATTTGGATTGAATAATGAATCAAGGAACCAAGAGAAGCATTGGACAAATAAAGGAATCCCTGTAAAACCCTTACAAAACCTTAATCTTGATTTTGGGTTGAAGTTAGGGGATTAATAAAATAAATCGGTGTTTCGAGTGGTAGAAATACAATTCTACCCTCAACTTTTCAGGCCCAGAACATCACCACTGTCAAGATGATGGTTTCAGTCAGAAAAGATGCACCTCTGAAAATCCCAACAAATAACTAGTGGGATTCCTATAGCCTTACTAGGCTATTATCTAGGCCAAAAACTAGTTTGTGGCTCTGTAACATCTCCTTTGTTACATACCAATGCTAGTATTCACTAGTCTGCCTCCATTAATCCCCTGAGAACCTCTAAAAAACAAGTTTAAACTAGGATCACAACTCATTTATAGAAATAAAAATGGTTCAATAAGGAATGCAGAGATATAAGTACTTGGTAAATTGTGGGTCTTATATATTTATTTATATTTATGTTTATATATATATATATATATTTAATTATATGTATGTATATTTATATTTTTATGTATTTATATATATTTATGCTAATTTATTTATATTTATAAAAATTTATATCTAGTTATGTATATTTATATATAATTATATATATCATGTCCGTATTTATATATATATATATATTCATATTTAATTATAAATATGTGTTTATATTTATATACATTTATTTAAATTTATTTTTATTTTTATTTATTTAGTAGATATTTATATATTTACATGTATTTATAAATTTATATATAACTAGATTTTTATATGTATTAATTTATAAATTATAGATAACTATTTTTATGATTATATATATACGTACACACACACACACACACATATAAATATATTAAAGTCTTTTTAGTCACCACATGAAGGGATTGATAGAGTGGAAAGGACATAGTGTCATCTGATAACCCATAGATCACAAATCAATCTTCATGAACAAACTAACTCCATTCAATTGATAGAATAAGTTATTAATCCTTAGGTGTAAATAATGGTTCTTCACCATCACATTCTTCAATAGAAAATAATCAATGAATAGCTGAAAAATATTATTTTCTTTATTCACAAACAACCTAAGATCTCCCTAACCTAACACACAAGGACATATGAAACCCTTTTACAATAGATCATCAATTTTAATCCATGAGTAAAAAATATTATAAGGTGTTATCATATAATGATACATAGAAATTATTGAAACATTGGACTGAAATACTATCCTAAACTTGATGTCACGTTGAGGGGGTAATATCATAACCTATTCAAGAAAAAAAAATATAAACTCCTCTCAAACTCATAGAATTTTTTTATGAAAATCTTTTAAACTCTTCATCAATCCTTCTAGCAATGATGAAATAATATTTGAACATATACAATCCATATGATGATCCCACTCACTAATAAAAATTCCATTATTGTATTCCACATAAAAAACTCTCCTATAATAGAGATCTATGTCATCATTCATAAAATAAAACTAATCCATGCCAAGGATGGAATTGTATAGTTGTATGTGTGATTAGAATAAATCCCCCAAGAACTGATGACACATTATCACCAGGTCACATTCCCATTGTACCTTAAATAAGATCGACTATCCTTTGATCGGTATTGATAATAGTAAGGGAACTGAAATTATATCCACCTTGAGTCCAAATTCTCAAACTAAGGTAAGTGAAATAATGGAGTGAAAAGTCCCTAAATAAAACAAGGCATAAAACAAGGTACAATAGAGACATATATTGCCTCAGATGATGTCTACTTTTCCTAGCACTAACAACTCTATATCATGTAACTAATTCTACCTTACTCCTCTGCCTTGTTACCTATGATGATTGTTACCACCATGAATATGCTTAGCCTCAGGTCCTTGAGGAGATGATATTTCTTAGGTATGGAATATTTCTACTCCATATCCTTTGCAATCAAAAATTACAAGGACCCTACTAGTACTAATATGCCCACAAAGGAAACTATCTTCAGAGATGGATCTGAAAGTAATCATATAACCCACGTTGAATACCGAGAAGGGTTGGACAATGGAATTATTGATGGTATTGACCTCAAAAACATATAAAATAACACTACATCTTCTATTATAGGATTTATAACTTCTAGATTTAGATAAATAAAAAGAATAAAGTTGATATCATATCCCAGATGGTCAAAACCTTGACTGCCTAGATAAATATGAACCATTATCCATAGAACCATTACTCATAAATTTTTAATGAATTCCTTATCTAAACAAACCCATACATTCTAACGTCTTCTCAATCTCCTCATCCTCAATCACTACCTCAAATATGTTATCATTGTGAAATGGGTTTCCATACCCTAGATCTTCAGATATAGATCCTCCACAAAATATTACGCCCTATCCTCCTCACCTAGAAGAAGATGGAGAGAATAATAATGGGGATTCCTAAAACTAACTCCATTCTATTGTACACTCAATATATCCTACTAGTTATAGAGTAACTTTTGTCTCTGCACTTCCTTTAACATCCAAGATAAGAACTCATCCTGGAGCTGGCTGAGAAATTTATCCCACCACACCTCAGTCTCCTCAATATTTTTGAGAAACAAAATCCTCAATTGTTGAGTAGCACCCCTCAAAAAGAAAACAACTAACAGAATCTAATACTCATTTCCTAAATGGACAAGACTAAAAGAAATATTAATATCCTCTAGCCATATTTATGTCTCTTAATTAGAGACATCCCCCTCATATTTTGAAAAAACTCAAACACTAAAACTCAAACATTCCCTTCCTCTAAAAATCCTCCTTGTGATCAACCTACCCATGAAACACTATAAAATCCTACTAAACGTCACCAATATGAAGCACACAATGATTCTTTACAATATAAATCTATATAATAAGAAGAAAGAACCCAAAATCTAATGATATATAACTTATTTATTCCATTTTTATTAATTTCTTTTATTTTCTAAAATATAATCTTAATTTAAAACATAGGCACAAAAAACCATGATTCATGTAAAAAACTAAGGTCTCTACCCTAGATTCCACAAAATCTCACTTTATAATGTTATTTAATATTTGGTTTCATGATTTAGATCATATGGGAGATTTATACATCCTAACTGGTCTCTATTTCCTATATCACATACTAATTTTGAATAATGTTGTTGTCCTTCCAAACTAATATAATCCTCACAATTTATTAACTCCAACATCCATAATAGATCTCAACCAAAGATATAAAACCATCTATCAAGATTCATCACCACAGAACCCTCATGGGTTTGAAGTGAATACAAGTATGACCCCCCAAATCCCACATCAAATTGGACATGAACTCAAGACTATCTTCAACGGTATAATCACACAATAAGGGATGAATCACCATTATAAATCTTAGGAATGATATAATAAACCACCAATGAAATTAATATTTTAAAATAAAACCAAACCAAATAAAAAATTTTAAAGAGATTAAATGTCATATGATAAATAAAGTCTCCGAAATGAATATATAAAAAAAGAAATTCCTACTATAGTGACACCAACATGAAGCATGAGCACCATGAGATAGTGATGTACATCCTGATCACCAAATCCATCCTAAAAATTTATAAAAATAGGATATAGAAGATAGGTTTTATCATACAATTATACTAATTAGGATATTTCTTAGCAACTCTTGTGTGTTATGGATGAATCATACTAAAATATCAATAAATAAATAGAAAAACCGACTCATCGCCTTTTCCATACACATCTACAACCCAACCTTACAATGTAATACTCATAAAATCTATATAAAAGTATAGTAATTAAATAATTCTAGTCATAGTAATATGATTGGTGTTGGATTTATTATCAATTTTTATTTGAAGAAAAGGTTAGATACATTAAATACATGGATGGATACATTTAATACATAGCAGACATTGATGAAGACCATGAGAATTTAATGAATATGTGATGGTAAAATCATTTATCAGTGAATAAATCATGTGAATCATGTAAGTATTAAAGGATCATACATATCACATAAGTTCTAAAGGATAATGTGGAGCACATATGTCCTAAAATATCACATAGACCATGTAAGTGAAAAAAGATCACATGGAGTACATAAGTTCTAAAGGATCACACTGAGTGTGTAAAATATATAGGATCATGCATAGTTTATAAGTATTAAATTATCACATGATAAAATGAATAAAGTAAGATAAAAAATCACATTAATGAAGTAAGATCATATGATTTCATGAGGTAAAGCGGGTCACTCAATTGGATATGTCAAAGAAGTGCACATGATCAATGGTTCATGTGATGGGATCTTGTGTAGTACATTAAGGGGAATAAATTGGAAATAATGAAATTCATTTTTGGAAAATTATTACATGGAGTTCATAATCCTGAAGGGATCATTAGAAAAGGTAACTAGATGACCAATTTTCAAAATATTTAGGCGATCACATGTAGAAAATTTCATCTCATGAAAACATGAGTGAATTGCATGATCAAAGTAACTCCAGTTTAGGCAAATACATCTCACATTTACTCATAATAAAGTAAATACTAGAATTATCCTGATAACAAGAGCCAATGAAATTCATGTGAATAAAATGATGAATGTTTTCTAAAAATGATGGAGTTATCTTATGGTCTCTCAAAATCACATGACTACATGACTGCCAATGGATCCTGCAATGAGGTCACATGAAGTGTGTAAAACTAAGGTTGAGAATGCTAAAGTATTATAATGGATTACAAATAATTATTTGAGGATTTAAGGTGGTGGTATTATTCCTATTAATATCCCTTATACCATCCTTAAAAACAAGGATGTTTTATTGAAGTTTTTATCTAACGAAAAGTCTGGAAAATGGGTTTTTCATGAAGCAGAGGAGGTTACACGTTAGGGTCTTGATCAAGGGTTATGCGTTAAGGTATCATTTAAGGGTTACACATTAGGGTCTCCCACAAGGGTTACATTCTAGGGTATCATTAAAGGGATATGTTCTATGGTCTATCGTGATGGATACGTGACACGTTCTCACATAAGGATTGTGCGCCAGGGTCTCATACAAGGAGATACATGCCAAGGTCTTGCATAAGTGTTATATAGTAGGGTCTCATGAAAGGTGATAGATACCAAGGTTTATGTGCATGAGGTCTTGTTCTTGGAGTTTTTAATCCAATGTTATGTGACAGAGGATTTGGGTCTCTTACTTGTAGTAAATAGTTCTCAATATAGAAATTTTCAAAAAATGAAGTTATATGTTAAAAAGAAGAATTTAACACACACACACACATATATATATATATAGTTAACAATTAATCTTAATTAAATTTGTGACATATTTGGGAGTTGAATTAGATAGAGGGAAACATGATAACTTTAGTGTGGAATTATAGCCATTCAAAGAAGAATCACTACTATGATTATGTTTAGGAAGACAAAGACCTAACTCTCTCATTGTGGAGTTAATATCATCTAGCATAGTGGAAGAGAGAAGTTGGGAAAAGAAGAGAAAAAAGAATCATATCAGAATTTATAATTCATGTAGAGTCTCATGCTGGAAAAAGATATACCAATATGTTCTTTATCTAGTGAAGAGACCTAAAAGTATATAAAATGTGGAATAACCTTCACATAATAAGTGTGTTGAAGTGTGCAAGAGGTAGTGTGCCATGGTGAGGAGTAATAAAACCATAAAAATTGTAAAGTTAGTGCACCTAACATGGAGTAACCATGGTCAAAACTTTGTATCTACATAACTAGTGGTGATTAGTGGATTTTGGAACATCGATACATCGTCGGCATGTTATCCTTATATTTAGTCCTTTTTTGTTAACCAAGTAAAATTTGTGTGAATTGTGTATGCTTTAGTTTTATGTATATCTATGATTTTTTTGGTAATTATAATATAAAATAATAAATTTCGAGCACAATTCCTCCTAATATGGGCATAATACCCTTAAAGTGAATTAAATGGTTTAAAGAAAAATTTTAACTTGACCGCCACCTTGATTAACCCTTCCCCACCTTCTCAAGGTGCCTCTGATTGCAACAAGGATATCATAACATAATGTTTTATACTCAGTGTTTAACCTCAAAAGTAGTGTTTATATTTTTTTCACATGGATTCTATAATGAAGCCTCCATTTTTCTATGGAACTAACTTTTATGGATGATAGAAATAAATATTCATGTTATTATAGGATTATAGTGAAGAGGCTATAATGTATATATGAATAGATTATAACTTTAATATAACATTGAGTGATTTGGAAATTAGGAGACAAAGTAGATCATGAATTGATCCATTTTTAGTAAATTTTATAAGAAAACTAATCATTGTGATGATTATTATATTATTTGGAATACTTTGGATGTTTTTTATAGAAACACTTTTAAGGATAAACCTGCAAAGAAGAATTATGAAGAGTTCCTTGTGATAAAAGGTAGGAATAAGAAAAGGAACAAGAAGAAGACTACTGGGAGATCATATATAGACATCTAGGAGAATGATTTTAATTTAGTAATTTCTTATGATTTGATCCATATTATGGAAGTTTATTTTAAATATAATAATTCATGTATCCTCATAAATAAGAAAGAACTATAGGTTTTTGTCAACTTTTGAGTATATATTAAAGGTTCTCCTGAAGAATTAGATATTCAAATAAAAAGAAAATGAATTATATGTGGTATGCTAAAATAATAAAATGAATATGTGGATGATATTGAAGAAGATGTGATATTAATTAAGAAAGAGTTATTTGATCAATATATTTGTAAGATAAAATCTAAAAAATAGTAAATCTCATGATCAAGAATGATGTTCAAGAAAGGTGATTGAAAATTTTAAATATTTTATTAAATAAAAAGAGAAAAAGATTGATTCATTTAAGGATGAATGTCTTGTAAGGAAAAACAATAATGATCCATTTAAATATTATTTTAGAAATTAAAGTTTTAGAGGCTTTAGTGGTGAAGATGAACCACTTGTACATGATGAGAACATTAAAAATGTTGAAGTGAATATGGTGTTTAGTTTTCAATTCAGAGATAATTCATTCCATGATAAAAAATAGATCCAATAATTATAATATAATGTGGATAAATGGGAGATATTATAGGAATTAGACTATAAAATCATTGAATATTTGTGCATACAGAATAAGAGTCTAAAAAGAGAAGAGGTGGCCCTAAATGTTCACATACTGAAGATGGGTTCGCATATGAAAGAACAAAATGACCATCTTGAATAAATGAAAAATGATACCAAATATAAAATAGTCACAAAAAAGATATGAAAGAAAGTGTGATCCCTCTCAATAATATTTTTTAAGATAAGAGAAGATTTAGAAATAAAGTTACTTCTGTATTAAAGGAGATGTAAGCTCAACTAAAGGACAAAAATTAAAAGATTATGGATCTTAAGAAAAATATTAATTTGTATAAGGGAAAGGAAAAGGTGGATTTTCCCTCCATGTAAGAATCTACGAGTGGAGTATACATGGATCTAAATATAAAAATTTTAAATAAAAGGAATAAAATTTCTAAATCTGAGAGTAAATAATCTCAAAAGAAGGTATCCATGAAATTATATCATTATGGAAATAAAATGAGTATGTTTCTATAATCCCAAGGGCCCTGTTCTAGAATAATAACACCATATTCACACACATCTCAATCAAGAAATGATTACATGGGGTATATTTTTAATGGGAGATTTTTCATATGTGATAATAATAGGAAGTTGAGAAGATGTTGCTGTCAAAAGGAATAGGGTAAGGGAAAAGAATCTATAAGAATATCTTAAACTGTAGTGGCATATAATGAAGTACCCTACCTTGGAGAAAGATATGTTAAATTAGAAAACATGTTCACTAATATAGAATAAAAATAATTATCTCAATGAAAGGTGTACCAAGAACCTACTAATTCGCAGTCACAGAGGTTAAAGGTTTTTTCGGATACAAGAAGAAAAATACATGAATTAATCCTTAGTAGTTTTGAATAACATTTCATGAGGTGACAACTAAAGGAAAGAAAATGATACCTACAATAGTAGAAGAAGTGTGAGCATAGGATGGGTAGTGCATAAAAGAAGAAAACTTGTACATGTGAGTTTAATCCAATAATCATAAATCAGAAGAAATCTATGAAACCTTTGTGAAAAAATAACACTAAGCACATATAAAAAAGAATACTTAATCATATGGTCAGATCAAATATAATTTTTATGTAAAATGGAATTAGAATAGAAAAATGAATGTTCGATAATTAAAATTAAAATTAAGCCTAACACAATAATGTGATGTTTTAAAGAATTCATTTGAATAGAAATTTGTGTAAGTGGTATCATGAAAACCATCACTATACTTATGGTTTAGAGAAAAACTAGAAGAAAGGTTTCGTATATCAAGACCAAACCCAATAATATATTTATGTATTTTGGATGTACCCATCTCCCCAGTAATTTAACTATTTATAATATATGTTTAAAGTGTCACATGCTTAAGTGGGGTATAAAATACAAGGGGTTTGAATGTACTGATAGGGCATAGGTGAATAAGATTAATGTAATACATGTGAAACAAATAGTCAGAATCCTTGAAATTCATATATGGAGTTAGAATTAATAAGTGGTGTTAAGTTACCACTACGTTCTATAAAGTTGATTATGAAAGTCGCATATGAAGAGGAAGGAGGTACAACCAATGAATATCTTGATCTGAATCTGAAAACAATCAAATATATTTTTGAATGATCCAATAGTTCCAAGTCACATTAAATATTAAACCATTGGCATCATGCCTCAGTTTAAGTGGTATTTTTTGACAAATTGATGAAAAATGTATGAATAAGAAGAAAAATTCTTGGTATTAATTTTTTTCTGAAACTATTATAAAAACGTGGTATCATTTGACTATTTTTAGGATAAAAACAATCAATAGGAAAAGTAATATCATTCCCTATAAGGGTTATCCATTATGAAGAGTAATTCAACATCTATCTTCAGCTCAATAATTGATATGAATTATCTATATCAATCCAAAGTGGGATATTTTTAGGGAGATCTGGTTATGAGTACTCTAGGTTGTTTTCCCTCTTCTGATAAAGGAGTCATGTGAATATTTTAAGATCATCCATACCAAGTGGTTCCATGAGGATAACTATAACAAATGGTGTCGGTTGGTTTATCATGTGGTTTGTCTCACACTCTTGTGATACATTTCTTATTCGTTGACTTTTAGGTGTTAGTATGATTGAGATCACATGATGGGTTTTCAAAAGAAATAAAGTTATACCCTTAGAATCTATGGAAGTAGGTGAGTGACATGGATAATGTAACAACCTGATATTTTGGATCCTTTAAAAATACATACTATGTTCTATAATTTATGTTACACACTACACCCAAAATAAACAAACTAAAAAACATTAAAAATAAATTATTAGCAAATGTATAATAAATACTAATATGGAAAACCATTTATAGTAATTACCTTTATTAAATCAAGTTATATTTTATGAAACCTATTTTTCAACTATTTCTTAAATTAAATTTACGAATGAGGAAATTATGTTTTTGGAATTATTTTAATGTCACATAAATATTATTTAAATAATTATAATCTTATTAATATTATTATAATAAAAAACATTGATATTTTTTTCATATACAATTACTTTATTAAAAAAAATACACTTTTTCTAAAAATAGGTTTTTACGCGTTAGATGCGCTAACTTTAATATTAATTTCCCTACATGTAGAAAGATAATTTGATAAAATAAATCTTATATTTGAGAAAAAATATTCATATTATTTAATATTTATAATTTCATTATTGGGTATAAAATTTAGATATTTAGGATTAATTCCAATTACCATGATAATGGTGAAAAAATTATATTAAAATTATTATTTTATTAATATCCAAGAATTTATATCGAATCAATTGAATTAAATTCCATTAAAAAGGAATATAATATAATGTTTAAAAAAACACACACACACACATTAATATATATTAAAACACATTTAATTTTAAATCAATTAAAAATCCTTACCTTTAGAAGATAAATAGTTAATTTGAGTTAATGTTGAAAAGGGATATTTTCAATACAAATAGTTTTCATTTTATTTTTCATTTTCCCAATAAAATAAAATTTTTATAATTTTATAATTTTTATTATATAAAATAAACCACCTTTTTTAATTTATAATATCAATATTTACTTACTGTGAATTTTTGTACATTTTCTAAAAATGTTTATTATTAATCAAAAAATACTGGATTTATGAAAATTATGATTTCCATGATTTTATCATTATGTAATCATAACCTAGAAAATTAAAAAACCATCAAATAAATTAAATATAAAATTGATAAATAACATTATGAATTTTTAAAAATTCTTTGTACATATAAAACATATGCCAAATATTTTTTAAACTAAAGTAAAATGTTAGATAAAAAACTAGGTTTTTCCTTTTCTTTTTAATTAAGTAATTTTTTGGAAAAAATTTGGTTGTTCCTTGATTTAAAAGTTACATAGACTTATTTGTATTTATAGTAAATCATTATATGTAATAAAAATTATTAACATTGATAATTTTATCTCACATGTAAATTTTAATCTTAAAAACACACTTTTTCAAAAAACTATTTGTTTTGTGTTAAGTAAGTTTATTTTAAAAATAAAATTTATTAAAAATAAAAATTTTCTTTGAAAATTTTGTTCTAATATTTATTATTATAATTATAAAATCGAGTGATAATTTCAATTTTAATTGAGTTCATTTTAATCAACTACCATCTCTAAAAAATAAAGGTTAACAAGGTAAAAGTACACTTGAAAAAAACAAAATTAAAATGGGAAATAGTTAAATCAATCAAGGATACCTACAAAATGATAATATATGAGTAATTTTTGACTTTACCATTTCCCAAAATCCATTATTTGAAAATTTTGGATCCATCAATCTTATAATAGTATCAAGACATTATTAAAATATAAAGGGTGTTTCCAAAAGTTCACTTTTCCTCTCTTATAAAAGGGGATCACTTAAACCCATTAAAACAAACACCTATACTTAAAATTACTCCATAAAACTATTATATTTTTCTATTCCCATAAACCTATCCCATAAACATAATCCTCTAGTCACTCATAGTTATACTAGGCCCTACAATTTTAAGTTAACTTTCAAGGAAAAATCAAGTCTCCAATATAAGTATTATCTAATTATTAATCATAATCATAAAAATATCATATAAAAATAATAAAACAATGGATTAAATATCATTAGTATATTTATGTATTGTTATATTAATGGTAAAATCCTTAGTTATTCATTTACATTGATCGTATTTTCATTAAATGTCAAATTTATTATGGTTTAAAGATGATTTTATACCATAGGGTTAACCTTAGGTCATCTCTCAAGGAGTTTTAGTGTATTATGGTGTGTATTGAAACAAGATTTTCAAAATAAAAAATATAAAAATGGGTGGGATTTTAAATGGTTATTGAAAATAAAATAACTAAATTTAAAGAGTCTAATTGGTTAAAAATAAAGGAGGAGTTTTTATAATTATGAGAGAGGGAAATCATTTTAAGTTCACTACAAATATTAGTTAGTTCAATGTTTTGAAAATTACACAAAGTTTAATGGAATCATTTAGTTGAGGGAAATCACGATCTTGATTCCCCTCTTTCTGTTTAAAAAATGATGCACACATAACCAACCCTTGACACAACAATCATGTCGTCAAGGTTTGTACCTAAATCATGTAATTATGGCTACTAAATAACACTAAAATATCATGTATGTGAAAGTAAAAAAGTGTGGTCTTGTTGTCTAATTAGAACAATCCAAGATTCCCACTTGAAATATCAATGCATTGAAGTGAAACTTTCTTCAACTAATTATACTAAAAAATACATTAAAAGGAGAATAATGTTAAGATAAGACTTAAATAAAATGTTACACGCATAAATTAAAACAAAACAGAATAAGAAAACGTGTTGGAACTTTTTTTTCTATGTATGTGTATCACTGTCAAAATGATCATCCATCGTTTAGATTGCCATCGAGAGGAAGAGGCTCTAGTGGAAATTCACATTCATCCTTTATCTTCCCTTTAGGATAGGTTCCTCTAGAACCTCCAATGGGATTTTAAGACTCCTTTAGTACTCCAAAATAGTATCGCCATTCCCTCTGGTCAGACATACAAATGGGGTTCCCACGGTGCCAATTTATATCCAAAGGGGAGGTGGTTTGGGGACCTTTTTTTCAAATACCACTTGGATCATGATTTTAGGTGACCATACAATATTATATTGTCTTTTAAAAACCTAAAATGTTGTTTCTAAACCTGTTTTCTATCTCTAATAAAAATTTGGAATTATTTGGAGGTCTACATCCTATGATATTTCTGAATTAGAAAATTTTATTCGAGAAATTGAATAGTAAATATGCCCTCAAATGATGGTGTATTTTGAGAAAATAGATGAATTGGGATCCCAGTTCTTAAATATAAATGTATCCCATAGTTTTTTTCATCCACCTGCCTAATTTTAGGCTAATTCGATGTATGGGATATTTTCAGTGTTCGTTTTAGTTCATATATGTGCTTGGGATCTTGCGTAGTGTGGATGATTTTGCTTGAATTTAATTGTGGGATATTTAAATCACCTAATACTACAATTTAATAAAAAAAATTAAAATTAAACCTTTTAAAAGTGTTAAAAATTTACTAAATAAACCAAATTTGAAGTGAATTTTATTAATATATTTAGAATTTATAATACAAAATCAGTTTTATGCAGTGGTATAAGGGTGGAAATAAAGAGATAATTACTATGCGATCACACCCCCACACCTAAACATTTTTTCTCTCTAGAAAATTGACATTTTATAAAATTATTCATGAATATTTTTCATTCATATTAGATTCATTTTATGATAGCATGGTGAGTAAAAGAATAATCACACCAAAGAGTTTATCTCAATAATCCTAGAAATGGGTGTCTCATAAATTGTATTAGAAAAAAAGTCTAACAGTTATATGATACTAGTCATATCAAGGAATTCAAAAGTAAGCCATGTAACTAAATCTCCATGTGTGTGTGTGTGTCTGATTACAGTTTCAATCTATTCATTCCACTTTCTATCTAGCGAAAATAGGATATTTTAAAAAATTCAAGTTTACCAGATTCATTCCATCGAACCTGATCTACATCCTTTAGAATAAAATTTCAAGTCCCACTAACATAAGAATTCTTAGAAGACAAAACATACTATCCTAAATTATATATCACCATTTGTTATAAATTTAATTACTCACCTCATTATTTATTCATGTTTTTTTTTGTCATACAGTGGTCAAATAATCGGTACACATGCATAGGTCAATCCGGTGCTGTAATAAAACAGATCAGATAAGAAACCAATGCATGTAAAATCATTTGGGAAAGCTAAGAAACATTAACCTAACTTATATTTACATTTAATTAACTAATAAATATTCACACTTCATGGTTGAGTGCAATGATGTGTTGAGATGTTAAATGACACAATTAACCCATAAAAATGAAACATAATGTTACTATAATGACCCATACTTTACATACATTGTTAATAATTCAAAATTTAAGCACACTTATTACAACATATAACAAAACAAGGAAAAGACCGTATAGGTATAGTGTCTTTAGAAAATGGGAAACACAAACAACTGGTTCATAAAGCATCTACATTGTCTCCCATTTATTTCATCATATCTAGTGTCCCTTTTGGAATATCCAACTTAATAACCTTCTTCATGACATGGTGAAAGAAAAAATACAAAAGGGTGAGCTAAGATTCTCAGTAAGGGTATACAAAAGAAATATGAATCCCATCATATTCCTAAGAACATAACATTTTGGAAAATATTAACCTGCAAAAGAGATCATAATTTCATAACATGGGATAAATAATAGTATTGAAATGTAATCCCGATAATCATAACATAAAACATGAAACTTTGTGGCATACACACATAATCATAGAGAATCATTTCTTAGTATTCAAGACACATATCCAAGACTATCTTAGCAGACAAAGTCCATTTCTGAATCGAGTTCACTCCTCGTTTCAGTCCTGTTTCACTGAACCGGTTTAACCTGCCATTCCATACATGTCTATATCATGAGATATAAATCTTTACCCAATGCATTGGAGGTAGATATAGGTCCCACCCATCTCATAATGATACAATTCTTATGTGTGCCCCAAAAAAAATCATACATCATTGCATAACCCATGTAATAAAAATGGGATTCTTAAACATTGTGACATCATAAAAAAATTCATATAAGATAAAGGAATTCATAAAAATAATTCCATCACAACATAATCAAATCAATGTAATAATATTGATATAAACAGAACCCTATATTATCTTAGATGAAAAATAATTTTGATAAAACACTTGAACTCCCTTCTTGAGAAAAATATCCTTTCTACTTCAAAAACATTTTTCCTTTCTTAACATGTCATACAATTTTAAACTAAAAGAATTTGATTAAAAATAAACTTGAAAACTTGTAAAGGAATATTCTTGAAAATAATGTTTTAAAAATCCACTCATGTCGTATAAGTTAAAAAAACATTCTTCTCGTACTTTTGTCAGAAAAGTCAAAAAGTACCTCGTATGAAAAACGAAAAAAGATTCCTTTCATATCTTTTACTAAAAACTCACATAAGGGTAATATTGGATATAAACAATTGTAGAAGGATATAAATATTACATATTTAGGAAACATGGATCTGGATGATAAATATTCCCCAATAAATTCTGAAGTATAAACAATTTCAGATAAAAATGAGATTGCAAGATTTTACCTTACCTTAGGTCTGATTTGCTTCGTAAGCGTACAAACCTCCTGTATAATGATTTAAATAATGTCATTGAATTATTCCAGAATCATACTCATTGTTATGATATCATATATTTCCATATTCCTAGCTTCTTATTAGTAATATTTTATTGTTACTTGTAATTCGGGTGTTTATTACTTTTTGTTCTTATGCGTGTTTTGTTGAATAAATTCTTATTCTTCTCTTTAGGTTATAGATTCCTCATTTACAGAATGGTATTAGTGTAATATATATCATATTCATTCATTCAATTCATTTATATAATCATTATGCAATGAATATCATGTAGAATGAGTCGCACCACATCGTGGAGACGGTATTCCGTACGTACGCACGAGCGATGATACCGTTCCCATGATCATGGAATTGTATTGGAGTGTATGTATACTGTTTCAGAATCAATATCACTTTACAATAATCATATATAGTTATTATCTACACCATTATACCCATCCAAGTAAGGTGGTGGTGGAAAATAGATTACACCACGGCGTGAAAATGGTATTCCGTACGTACGCACGCGCGGTGATTTCGTTTTCTGTAGGATGGATAGATTTTGAAATAGGGTTGTTTCATAATTATAATAATATACCAGTATATGAGTGATAATGATGTTATTACTTCATAATAAAACAACTAAATAAGAATAAGTGGAAGAAGAAATAAATTTTAAAGAATCGGTAACGGACATTACCTCTGCTTTGAAGCGCCTCTTTGAGACCTCCTCTTAGGGCATTAAAATTGGTCTTTGAAGAAGAAAAGGACCTCTATGATGTATCTAGGGAAGTTTAGAAGATAATTTTGTAGGGTTTGAATGAGCTTGAAGGCTAAAAGTGGTGTGAGGAAGAGAGGGAGGAGGTGCCCTTTTAAAAGGGAGGAGAGGGGCACCTTAGGAAAAACTAAAAATATTATTTTATTATAAAGTCATATTCGATTCTTAATAGCTAAAAATTGATTTATTTCTAAGATAAGGTGGGGATGGGTCAAAATAATCTCATCTGATATAATTTAGAAAAGTTTAATTCATTATATTAACATTATCCTTTAGTTTTAACTCTTAGTTAATTAGATTGACATTTACCATGTCACTTGGTATTTTTATATTATATAGTTAATAAACTTACCATATACATCCAAGATACCCCCCAAGTGGTCCATTAATGATACACATATAATGATATAAGTATCTTGGCCGAACCATAGATTTTTAGGAATATAATAACAATTAATAATATAATACTTTTTTTAAAAACTATTTTATGTAAATTTTGACACGATTTGATAATTGATTTTTGTGAAAATCATAACAGAATGAATAGTTCGAAAAAAGTTAATTAAATCAACACTAACATATCATATTAACATATAAAATTATTGGAATTCATACAAAGTCTCAAATTACATTTATTTGGGTATTTATAACATCAATTATGTCAATATTTCATTAATAAGATAATTATTGCATCATCATTGTGTCATACATAAATTACATTATTTTAAGTCTAAAAATTACAAATAAAATACCATTATGTAGGAAATATTTATTTCTTTCTAATTAATATTTATAGTCGAATTTATCTTATGTATAACCCTATATTAAAAATGATTTAGTTATTAAACTTTGATTTTAACTATTTTAACCCTTCTTTAAATAAATTAATAATAAATGTCCTAATCTAATCCAAGTGGGCATAAATGGTCATATTTTATTCCTAAGGTTGTTTTTTGTCGAATTACACTTATCCAATAGAATTAGTACATGTGTTTGGATAATAATAATAACACTTTTACCCATAATTACCCTATTTACTTTTAACCGTGGTAAAAAAAAAGTAAAAAGTTTCTATTCATCAAAAATTATTTTCATCTCATTGAACCAAATTTTAGTCCTTGATATTAACCACGTCTCTTGGATTTTTGAAATTCCACTCGCAGAAGCGGTAAAATTAAGGTTTATGTGAATTTGGAAATTCTCTTAGGAGGTGGGTAAAAGACGGTGAAAAGTTCGATAAAATTTTTATATATCTAAAATTATTATAAAATGACTCCGATGAATTGAATTGAACTTATATAGGTATTATGTATCAATTTTGATTTAAATAAAAAGTTGGTTTTTAAATAGTAACCCAGTGTTTTCACTATTCATCAAAAATTGAAAGTTTTCAGAAAAATACCAAAATTTCACCCTATGCTAATTTCGATATTCCAAATCCAAAAATGAAGTCCATTTTGAAAAATAAAATTTCAAAAATTTCAAAAAGTGGGTATTACTATTCATAACGGCTAGTTTTAATAATATTTTAATAGCATATCATTGTTTAGTGAAACTCAGTATTGCGTACGACACAAGCTATTGAGGAAGGTCATGATTGCGTGTAAAGTAAGACAAGCTAGTGTTGTGTGTAGTGAAATATTCCTTTGATGATTTATATAACATAAAAACAAAATATTTCTCACAAAAGTCTCGAGTGTTACAATCTACCCCCCTTAAAAATGAATTTCACCCTCAAAATTCGTCACTTTGTAACAAACAGATGAGGATACCTCTCCCTCATCATATCCTCAAGATCCCATCTAGCTTCTTCAAATTGGTGGTTCCTCCATAAAACATTCACCAAGTGAGTGGTCTTGTTCTGTAGTACTTTTTCACTATAATCCAGAATCTCTATTGGCTGTTCTTCATAAGAAAGATCTTGCTCCAGTGGTACAACTTCTGAGCTGAGTACATGTGAAGGATCAGGTATGTAATTTCTCAAGAGAGATACATGGAACACATCATGAACTTGGGAGAGATTTGGTGGAAGCTCCAATCGGTAATCTACCTTCCCAACACGATCCAGTATTTCGAAAGGACCGATATATATAGGGCTCAAATTCCCTTCTTTCCAAATCTCATGACCCTCTTCCAGGGAGATATTCATAGGAACACTTTATCACCCACTTCAAAATATAGGTATTTTCGTCGGTTGTCAGAATAACTTTTTTGTCGACTCTGAGCTGCTCTTATGTGTTGTTGAATAGATCTGACCTTTTCTGCAATCTCATCAACAAGATAAGGTCCTAATAGCTTTCTTTCCCCAACTTCATCCCAGTAAGTTGGAGTCCTGCATTTCTTTCCATAGAGAGCTTTATAAGGAGCCATCTGAATTCTGGAGTGAAAGATATTATTATAAGAAAATTCCACCAAAGGTAGGTGTTGATCCCAACCACCTTTGAAATCCATAGAGAATGATCTCAACATATCTTCTAAAGTTTGAGTTGTTCTCTCAGACTGACCGTCTATCTGAGGATGATAAGCAGTGCTGAAACTCAACTCTGTATCCAGAGTATGCTGAAGACTTCGCCAAAACATTGAGGTAAATATCATATCCCGATCAGTTATAATGGAAAGTGGTACTCCATGCAATCTTACGACTTCCTTTACACATATCCTGGAAATCTGATCCATAGATAAATCCTCTCTAATAGCAATGAAGTGTGCCAACTTTGTACGACGATCAACTATGACCGAGATATCATTATTTCCTTTTGATGTTTTAGGAAGTCTGGTGACAAAGTCCATAGTGATGTTTTCCCATTTCCATTCAGGTACGGTTAATGGTTGTAACATCCCCTTAGACTTCTGTCTCTTAGATTTAACTTCCTGACAAACCAAGCATCGAGAGACATATTCAGTAATATCTCTTTTCATTCCATCCCACCAGAATTACTCTTTCAAGTCCCTATACATCTTCGTTCTTCGAGGATGAATAGAGAATGAAGAACTATGAGCCTCATCCAGTAGATCCTTCTTTAATTATGGGATGGGAGGAAGACAAACCTGATTCCTGGACTTTATTATCCCATCACAATCAAGGTTGAATTCAGGAATATTTCTCACCTTCTTTTGTAACTCTACATCTTCATTCTGCGCCTCTTTAATCTTCACATGTATAGATGGTTGAACATTAATTTGAGAAAGATATGATTTTTCCCCTTCCATTATAATTCAAAGATCCATCATTTGTAAATCCATAAATATTGGATCTTTTGTGATCCTCATCATGGATAAGCTAGCATGGTCTTGTCGATTTAATGCATCTTCCACCTTGTTTTCTTTCCCAGTGTAGTAATGAATTGAGCAGTCGTAATCCTTAATCAGCTCCAACCATATTCTTTGGCGCATATTCATCTCCTTTTGTGTGAAAATATACTTTAAACTTTTATGATCAGTATAAATATCACACCATTCTCCATAAAGATAATTCCTGGAAATCTTTAATGCAATGATTACTGCAGCTAACTCCAAATCATGAGTTGGGTAATTTTTATCATGTATTTTCAACTGCCGTGAGGCATAAGATATCACCATATCATTTTTCATAAGAACACACCCCAGCCCCTTCTTGGATGAATCACTGTAGATCACAAACCTTTCTCCACTACTAGGAAGTGTGAGTACAGGTGCACTGGATAACCTTATTTTCAACTCCTTGAAATTCTCTTCACATTCCTCTGTCCAAACAAACTTAACTCATTTTCGAGTCAACCTGGTGAGTGGATTAGATAATCGTGAAAAATAATTCACAAAACGTCGATAATATCCAGACAAACCAAGAAAACTTCGGATCTCAGTTACTGTTGTCGGTCTCGGCCATCTTTCGATAACCTCTATTTTTTCTGGATCCATAGATATCCCCTCTTTTGAGATTATGTGACCCAAAAATGAAACTTTTTGAAGCCAAAATTCACACTTGGTAAATTTGGCATAAAGATTCTCCTTTCTCAAGGTCTTTAATATAATTCTCAAATGATCTTCATGTTCTTCCTTGATCTTTGAATAGACAAGAATATTGTCTATAAAGACTACCACAAACTGATCAAGATAGTCTCTAAAAACTCTATTCATCGGATCCATGAAGATAGAAGGGGCATTAGTAAGACAAAATGGCATCACTATAAATTCATAGTGTCCATACCATGTAAGGAAAGCCGTCTTTGGTATATCCTCCCTTTTGACCCTTAATTGATGATACCCTGAACTAAGATCAATCTTGGAAAAGAATTGAGCTCCGCGTAGTTGGTAAAATAAGTCATCAATGCGCGGGAGAGGATATTTTTTCTTGATAGTGATCTTGTTAAGTTCTTGATAATCAATACAGAGTCTCATTGATCCATCTTTCTTCTTAAAAAACAGAACAGGTTCCCCCCAAGGTGACGAACTAGGGTGTATGAATCCTTTATCAAGATTCTCTTGGAATTTCTTCTTCAATTCCTGCAACTCAATTGGGGCCATTCTATAAGGTGTCTTTGAAATAGGTAAAGCACCTGGTAAGAGTTCTATTGAAAACTCAACTTCACGATTTGGTGGAAGACCCGGAAATTCCTCTGGAAATACATCATCAAACTCCCATACAATGGGAATATTCTTAATCGTGAGTTTCTCACCAACCATTTGAGATAAATAACCTTCATTTAGTGGAATCAAAACCCATAAGATGGATGAAATTTCCACTGGAAGCTTATGTTCATCCTTGCATCGATAGATGATCATAGATTGATCTGGAATATGAAATGTGACTTCTCTTCTTTGGCAATTGATATCAACTATATATAAAGAAAGCCAATCCATGCCAATAATCACATCAAATTCCACTATAGTAGGGATCACAAGATTTGTAGGAAGCACTTTCCCACAAACTTCAATAGGAGAAGAATTGTAAACTTTTGATGCGACTGTTGTCCCATTAAGGGTTGTCACAGCTAACTCAACATCTAATTATTGAGGTAATACGGCGATACCCTTTGAAAATTCTTCATAAATAAAAGAGTGGGTGGATCCAGAATCAAATAAAACATTTTCTACTTTAGAGTGGATGGTAAGTGTACCTTTCACCACTTCGTTGTCGTACTCTACATCGCTGATAGTAATTGCATGTGACTTTCCTTTGTATTTGGCATTAAGAGTTTGTTGACGTCGATCATCATCATCAACCCTTGGATTTGGGCATTGATTGGCATAATGCCCCATCTCCTTGCACTTGAAAAATTGATGTGTAGTAGGTTTATTTTGTGTATCCCTTCCTTTGTTTGCATCATTATACATCTTTTTCCCATTATTTCAACATTCAATTGCCCGATGACCTTATTTTCCACACTTATAACATTTGCTTGTCCCCTTAAGACAATTTCCTCCATGTTTCTTTCCACACTTTTAGCATAAGGGAAAAATCATCTTCTTTTCAGTGTGCTCTTTAGATTTTCATTTGAATTCCATTTTCATCTTCTTATCAAACCCATATGACTGATGGGTTAATCCAATCACCATCTCAACTTTGAGAGCACATCGAACGATTTCCTCGTAGCTATTGAAGTCCCTTATGGATAACGCCCTTTGGAGACTTGGTTTCAAGCCACTAAAGAATCGATCGATCTTAATATCAGGTTGGATAATAATACCATAAGCGTACCTTGAAGGTCTTGTAAAATTTGCTTCGTAGGTACCAACAGATTCATCATACTTTTTATTTAGTTCAAGAAATTCCTTCTCCATCATTGTTCGGAGAATACGAGGGAAGTACTTATTGAAAAATAAGTTCTTGAACTCGTCCCATTCCATGGACTCAATTTCATCTCTTTTCCTCGTATTCTTGATAAGATTCCACCATAGATCAGAATCACCTTCCAAACGATAAATTTCTAAGATGACTTTATCATGTTCAGAACATTGAAGAACAGAAAATATCTTTGCAGTGGTACTGATCCATTGTTCAGCCACTAATGGATCAGTAGACCCGCTGAATGAGGGTGGATGCTGCCTCATGAAGGTTTCAACAGAATGTTGCTCCTTCATTTTCTCATTTGGAAGTCCTGCATGATTCATAGCTTGAGAAATTTGTGTGAGCATGGCTACAAGATTTTGCATTCCAACTCCCATAACGTTTGGTTGCTCAGGGGGACAATCATTGCATTGCCCGTCGCAATCCGCATTAATACGGTTCCTTCAGGTTCCAGCCATTGACTAAAACCAAGAATAATAGTGTGAGAAACACTAATTAAAATAGGAAAAACACATAATAAAGAATAAAATTTCACACTTAAGGTCTTATCATAGGTTGTTCATGGCCATTTCTAAAACACTAATATTGTGTTCTATTCTTAGACTTATCCTTAGGGTTCTTATTAAGGCTTTCACATCCTAGTTTCCAAAGGTTGACTATACCTTTCCTCTGATACCAAATATAACGACCCATACTTTACATACATTTTTAATACTTCAAAATTGAAAAAAACTTATTACAACATATAACAAAACCAGGAAATGACCATATAAGTATAGTGTCTTTAGAAACTGGGAAACATAAACAACTGGTTCATAAAGCATCTATATTGTCTCCCATTTATTTCATCATATCTAGAGTCCCTTTTGGCATATCCTACTTAATAACCTTCTTCTATACTTGGGGAAAGAAAACATACAAAAGGGTGAGCTCAAATTCTCATTAAGGGTATACAAAAGAAATATCAATCACATCATATTCATAAGAACATAACATTTTGTAAATCTTAACCTGAAAAAGAGATCTTAATTTCATAACATGGGATAAATCATATTAGTGAAATGTAATCCCAATAATCATAAATTGAAACATGAAAATTTTTGGCATACACACATAATCATAGACAATCATTTCTTAGTAGTCAAGACCCATATCCAAGACTATCTTAGCAGACAAAGTCCATTTCTGAACCGAGTTCACTCCTCATTTCAGTCCTATTTCACTGAACCTGTTTAACCTGCCATTCCAGCCATGTCTATATCATGTGATATAAATCTTTACTCAATGCATTGGAGGGAGATATAGGTCCCACCCATCTCATAATGATACCATTCTTCTGTGTGCCACAAAAAAAATCATACATCATTGCATAACCCATGTAATAAAAATGGGATTCTTAAACATCGTGACATCATAAAACAATTCATATAAGATAAAGTAATTCTTAAAATAATTCCATCACAACATAATAAAATCAATGTAATAATAGGGATAGAAACAGAACCTTATATTATCTTATATGGAAAATAATTTTGATAAAACACTTGAACTCCATTCTTGAGGAAAATATCCTTTCTACTTCAAAAACATTTTTCCTTTGTTAACATGTTATAAAATTTTAAACTAAATGAATTTGATTAAAAATAAACATGAAAACTTGTAAAGGAATCTTCTTGGAAATAATGTTTTAAAAATCCATTTATGTCGTATAAGTTAAAAAAACATTCTTCTCGTACTTTTTTCGGAAAAGTCAAAAAGTACCTCATACGAAAAACAACAAAAGATTCCTTTCATATCTTTTACTAAAAACTCACCGAAGGGTAAAATTGGATATAAAAATTTTTATAAGGATATAGATAATAAATATTGAGGAAACATGGATGTGGATGATAAATATTCCCTAGTAAATTCTGAAGTAGAAACAATCTCGGATAAAAATGAGATTGCGATATTTTCCCTTACCTTAGGTCCGATTTGCTTCTTAAGTGTCTGAAACTCCTATATAATGATTTAAATAATTTCATTGACTTATTCCAGAATCATAATCATTGTTATGATATCATATATGGTCATATTATTATCTTCTTATTAGTAATATTTCATTACTACTTGTTATTCGGGTGTTTATTACTTTTTGTTATTATGTGTGTTTTGTCAAATAAATTCTTATTCTTCTCTTTAGGTTATAGATACCTCATTTCCAGAATGGTATTAGTGTAAAATATATCATATTCATTCATTAAATTCATTTATATAATCATTATGCAATGAAGATCATGTAGAACGAGTCGCATCACATCGTGGAGACGGTATTCCGTACGTACACACGAGCGATGATATCATTACCATGATCATGGAATTGTATTGGAGTGTATGAATACTATTTAAGAATTAATATCACTTTAAAATAATCATATATAGTTATTATTTACACCATTATACCCATCCAAGTAAGGTGGTGGTGGAAAATAGATTACACCACGGCGTGGAGACGGTATTCAGTACGTACGCACGCGCGGTGATTTCGTTTTCTGTAGGATGGATAGATGGTGAAATAGGGTTGATTCATACATATCATAACATACCAGTATATGAGTGATACTGATGTTATTACTTCATAATGAAACAACTAAAGAAGAAGAAGTGGAAGAAGAAATAAAGTTGAAAGAATCGGTAACGGACATTACCTCTTCTTTGAAGCGCCTCTTTGAGACCTCCTCTTAGGGCAATACAATTGGTCTTTGAAGAAGACCAGGACCTCTAGGATGTTTCTAGGGAAGTGGAGAAGATAATTTGGCAGGGTTTGGCCGAGCATTAAGGCTCAATGTGGTGTGAGGAAGAGAGGGAGGAGGTTCCCTTTTATAAGGGAGGAGAGGGGCACCTTAGGAAAAACTAAAAATATTATTTTATTATAAAGTCATATTTGGTTTTTAATATCTCCAAATTAATTTATTTAGAATCTATGGTGGGGATGGTTCTAAATCCTCTCATCCAATAGAATTTAGACAAGCATAGGTCATTATATTAACCTTATCTTTTAGTTTTAACTCTTAGTTAATTAGATTGACATTTACCATGTCACTTTGTATTTTTATATTATATAGTTAATAAACTTACCATATACATCCAAAACACCCCCAAGTTGTTCATTAATGATACACCTATCATGATATAAGTATCTTGGCCGAGCATTAGATTTTTAAGAATATAATAACAATTAATAATATAATATTTGTTTTAAAAACTATTTTATGTCAATTTTGACACTATTTGGTAATTGATTTTTCTGAAAATCATAACAGATTGATTAGTTCGACAAAAGTTAGTTAAATAAAAACTAACATGTCATATTAACATAGAAAATTATTTTAATTCATAAAAAGTCTCAAAATACATTTATTTGGGTATTTATAACATCAATTATGTCAATATTTCATTAATAAGATAATTACTGCATCATCATTGTGTCATAAATAAATTAAATTATTCAACGTCTAAAAATTACAAATAAAATACCATTATGTATGAAATCTTTTTATATTTATAATGAATATTTATAGTCTAATTTATCTTATGTATAACCCTATATTAAAAATGATTTAGTTATTAAACATTGATTTTAACTATTTTAACCTTTCTTTAAATAAATTAATAATAAATGTCCTAATCTAATCCAAGTGGGCCTAAATGGTCATATTTTATTCCTAAGGTTTTTTTTGGTAGAATTACACTTATCCAATAGAATTAGGACATGTGTTAGGATAATAATAATAACACTTTTACCCTTAATTACCCTATTTACTTTTAACCGTGGTAAAAAAAAGTAAAAAGATACTATTGACCAAAAATTATTTTCATCTCATTGAACCACATTTTAGTCCTTGATTTTAACCGTGTCTGTAACATCCCATGTAAGTAATGAATAATTGATATTTTTATCTATGTCTATTAATGATTAAGATAGTGTTTTAGAGGCTTAAAATGAAAATAAATACAATCTTATGCATGGAATACACTAATATTCTTAAAAGATTGTTTTACTTCCTTATGATGGAAAACCCTTTTTGAATCTATATTTTGACAATTTTATAAACTATGTTTGTCAAAATAAACTTATTATTTATTATTGGGACATCAAAATTTACTTTGTGTGAATTTTTGGTATTTTTCTAGACAATGTTCATTTTTTTAATGAATAGTGAAAAATACTGCATTTTACATCAAAACTGTTTTTTAATCTAATTTATTTATATGATTAGATTATTTTTTGAATTGGTTTTGAAGTGAAATTAAAATATATTTTTACCATTTTATCCAATGGTTGTAATTGGAATCAATTTCACTTTGAAATTAGACTTAAACTGGTGTCAATCTTTTGATACTTATTGTTTTGTAAAAACACGATATTTGCTCTGGCAGCAAGAATTAATTATTAAATTAATTAATGTGACTTATATGATTTGAATTTTGTAAAATAGACTTCAATTTTGAATTCGTAATATCAAATATAGCTTAGGGTGAATTTTTGGTAATTTTCTGAAAAACATCAATTTTTGATGAATAGTGAAACCACTAAGTGGTAATCAAGCAAACTGATTTTTCAGTTAAATGAAAGTTTACCATCATTGTGTTTTGAATTTCAAAAATCCGACATACATGGTTTTCATTAAGAAGTATAATGTGGTTCAATGAGATTATAATAATTTTTTGGTGAATAGTAACTTATTAAGTTCTTAATCGCGATTAGTGGTAATTAGGGTAGTTTAAGGTATAAATAATGCTTTCATAATATGAAATGACCTAGACACTTGTCCAAAACTTATTGGTTGTGTCATGGCCGACCAAGACAAGCCATGGGTCAACTTGGGGACCCCATGGAGACATTTTGGTTGGGAAATGACATAAATAACCTTTTATTAAATGTTAAAGTAAAAATGACACAAACAAGAGATGTTTCACGAAAACAATTTTTACATGGGGTTATAAAGATCAGATATTTGATTATAAATAGTCATTGGAAAGCTAAAAAGATTTCATACATCATAGTATTTTTTTATGATTTTTAGACAATAAATAAATTAAATTATTTATGACATAATAATGATGCAGCGATGACATCATTATTTGACGATTTAAATAAAATGGAAAGATAATGTAAAATCTATGAACTAAACATGTCCAAAACTTATTGGATGAGTGGATTTCGAAGCCTTATCACCTTAGCCACGAATTATATCAATGTGGGACCTTTTGAAACCGAAAAACATTTTCAAATAAAGTAATATTTCTTTACTTTCCAAAAGTGCCCCTCCTCTCCTCTTATAAAAGGCCCCCACCTCTACCTCATTTCACACACTACTCAAGCCTTTGGCTCGGCCAACCCCTGACCATTTACTCTCTCCACATCCCTCTCCTCATCCTAGAGGATTCCCTTTGGGCAGAATCCTTTCAAAGGAAGCCTTTAGGCTCAAATCAAAAGGAGTTACACTTTTTAAGGTAATTCATTCTCTCATGTTCATTTGTTTTATTTTGCTTCTCCAACCCCCTAAACTCTTTTTATTTACTTCTTTTGTAACAACACCAGTATCTTCAATATACTAGGATGTTGTTATAAGATATATTTGAGCTAAACACTCACACAACTACATCAAATGGTTAAAGAACATACGGTGTCTGTGGATGGAGAAATTCTGCCTCCCGAAACGATGATTGTTCAATACTCATTTAACACCTTCAAAGGTGGCCATTATGATTTCAATATTTTTATATATGATATATAATATGTTTATGTTTTCCTTAAGCTTATGTTTTTTCATTTTGGGCATACCTTTATGGTTTCCATTATGGGTAAACACGATATCTTCATTTTAGGAAGTGCGGACTACCGCCCCCTGAAAGTGATTTGATTCGTTAATACCATATGTGGGATGTTTAAAGGATAAAGTTAATGATATTATATATGTTATTATACTGGAATTATAATATACTCTTATATAATTATGATTCTATTCCAGAAAATATGAAATAGAAATGGAAGTAGCGTTCATGCGTACGTACGGCTTACCGTCTCCATGAACGGTGCATTTCATTTCTTACCTCTAAATGTGATGTAATATTATAAATACATATATATGATGAATATATATGATATATATGTTATCCAAATCATTAATATCATTCTGGATATAACTAACCTATGACCAAATTAACAACATGTAAGTGTAAGAAGTCTATTTTTGACTTAAGAACCAAATACCGACAAAATGAACATTATTAACTTAACTGATTACATGATGTTCATAACATGGTATAAAAGGAATAATGAACTTGAAAAAGATTCATAAGCAAGTAGAGATTAACTCAAGTTTATTATTCAGGAGATTAAAGAACGGTCGGGTCAATTCGGATACGAGGTATGGGACTTCGTCTCAATCTCCTTTCGTTGAGGCATATTTTATTTTATACACAACTTTCTTTTATATGGTGTATAAACCACTTTGACTTTTACGTTTATTCAAAAGGAATATTTTTTATAAAAAGCGTTTACTAAACGACAAAAGGGAATGTTTTTGTCGTACGTATGCGGCGACAACGACTTCTCCGCCGTCGTGACCGTTATTTGAGTTTCGGCTTCCTCTACAAGCCATACCTTCTTTTTAAAAGAAAAATAAATACCATGTTTTCCTTTTCTTTTATTTTGGTATTGAAAATGGTTTTCAAAATGTTTTTATATCAATGTGTTGTATTGATATCTCGTGATTGAAATGTGGAAATTTTATGTTTCCTTTATGCATGTTTTATGTGATATGATTATGTTATGGTTCTTGGGCATTATTATGAAGACGGGTGGTTCCGTGATAAAATAAGGGCGGGTGAGCCCGTTATAGCTCTCCAATGCATTGGGTAACGCGAAGGAGTGAAACGTTAAGGTTTCTCCGAAGAGATTTTAGGGAATATACTGTGATGGGTATTCCAAACGTAACCAAGAGGGTTACTCCCTACGTAAGAATGTTATGAATGCCTCAAGTTACCTTTACGTCTTATGATTTCTATGATTTATTCATGATTTTATGAGGTATGTTAAAGTGCCTATGTTTTATGGGTAAATTATGATTTCATTCTTATGTATATATGAACTCATGTTTCCTTTCCATGTTTTTTTTATAACCCATACTGAGTTTTTTTGCTCATCCCAAGTTTTTGAAATGTTTTTCACAGGTCAAGGGAAAGGTACATGATAAGATGATAGAGTCAAGGATGTGTCATGAAATAATCCATGTTTTATTTTAAATGTGTTTCCATTGATGGGAATGAAGAATACTATCTTTATGTAACCACTTTGTTTATATGTGGAATGTAATGCAAGTTTTATGATCTAATTCTATAAAACTCTAAACCCGAAAAGATCCTCAATGTGTAATATTGTAATAACTCTAGATTAAGTAAGGTTTAAGGATGGGGTCTTATAGTGTCTCTCGGATTTTCTAAATTCCACTCACAGAAGCGGTAAAATTAAGTTTTATGTGAATTTTGAAATTCTCCTAGGAGGTGGGTAAAAGACGGTGAAAAGTTCAATAAACTTTTTATATATCTAAAATTATTATAAAATGACTCTAATGAATCGAATTTAACTTATATAGGTATTATGTATCAATTTTGATTTAAATAATATAAAAAATTATTTAAATAAAAAGGTCGGTTTTTAAATAGTAACCAAGTGTTTTCACTATTCATCAAAAATTTAATGTTTTTATAAAAATACCAAAATTTAACCCTATGCTAATTTCGATATTCCGAATCCAAAAATGAAGTCCATTTTGAAAAATAAAATTTAAAAAATTTCAAAAAGTGGTTATTACTATTCATAACGACTAGTTTTAATAATATATTAATAGCATATCGTTGTTTAGTGAAACTCGGTATTGCATATGACGCAAGCTATTGAGGAAGGTTGCGATTGCGTGTAAAGAAAGCCAAGCTAGTGTTGAGTGTAGTGAAAGATTCCTTTGATGATTTATATAACATAAAAAAAATATTTCTCATAAAAGTATCAGGTGTTACAGTTACAATATCTCAAAGGTTTTATAACGATAGAATAATATATATCATTGAAAAATAAAAACTTTGACTTAAAATCACTTCATAATTTTTAATTCAAATCCCAAACTCACATTCCATCAATGAAATATATTTTCTTTAAATGTTAAAAAAACTTGAAATAGGATAATTCATCATGCTTTTATAATAATTTCTATGATTTGGTGGGAATCAAAAAATGAGTATTCCAACAAAAAAGGGAAAAAATATGAAATTTAAAAATACCATGTAGTAAATGAAAAAAATGAATAAAGAATAAATACAACAACAAGTACTAATAAACTCAACAAGGTGGGGAAAAATAATAATTCAATGAAGAAATTGAAAAAGAGAAAAAAACAAAGACAATGAAAATCCTAACTAACAAAGGGATGTACCCCCCTCAATATCTATAGTTTGTAGTGTCCTCGTTGTAATAAAAAAGAATTTGGGAAGGATAAAACCTAGTGGGTTTCACTGGTAGGTTGCTTATTGAAGGTGGAGTTTCTCAACTAGGGAATCTTGAATGGTTTCCTGAAATTAGTTCAACCACTACCCATTTAAAGTGAATGTTTGTTTTATTTATTCATATTGAACCTAAAAAAACAAATGGATAGATATTAGTAATAATTTTTGGGACAAAAAAGTTGGAATGAAGATTTACTGGGTGAAACATTAGCCTTCCATTAAAAAGGATAACCTTCTTTCCAATTTAGAATTGGTAGTGGTGGATGGGGTGGTCATGGGCATCCTTGGTTCTCTCCTTACAGATCTGGGAGTTTTCATATGAGTCTAATAACAATTCCTCTAGCTTCTAAATTAGTACATTCTTTTGAGAACCTAAACCATAAATATTGGAATTACATTGTTAAATGACCCAGTAGGCTTGGTTCTCTATCTCAACTGGGAGGTGAAAATTCTTTTTGAAAACTAGCTGATAAGGTGATATTATAATGGGAGTTTTAAAGGAAGTATGGTAAGCCCAAAATTCATCATTCAGTATAATAATCTAATATTTTATATTGGGTTAAGCTGTTTTTAAATAATTTGTTTAACCTCACTATTTGAAACCTCGGTTTGACCATTTTTTAGGGGTGATATATAGTAGAAACTTGATTCCTGACCCCATACCGACACAAAAGAGATATCATTTTTATGTTGTATAAATGAGAACCCTAGTCACATATAATGAACCTAGGTAATATAAACCTACATAAAATTTGGGTTCTCAAAAATTCCATAATTTTCCTTGAATCGACATTCCTTGTGGCTCATGTCTCTACCCATTTTGACACATAATCCACTTCCAAAAGAATGCACAAGTTTCCAAATGAAGTACAAAATGGCCCCATAATATCAATTCCCCAAACGTAAAAAATTACCTTAAAGAGAAAGGGTTGTTGTGGAATTTCATTTATTTTTGATACATTCTCCATCTTTTGACAATGAGGGGAAGCTTTTCAAAAACCATTGGCATCCTGAAATTGAATTGTCCAAAATAGATTAGAATCGAGGACCTTACGAGAATTCCATTGGGGTGGGGAATTTCCCCCCACATATAAGAGTGTGGTAAAACCTAAGGATGAATTGAAAGTTGATATCATGAAAAACAATCCTAAGGACCTGATCACTACATGTGAACCAAAGGTAAGGTTCATCCCAAATGTACCAACATGAATCATGTTTCTTAATATCAACTTGTTTTTTATTAAAATTAGTAAGAATAAAATATTATACTAAATAATTTTTAATGTAAGAATGACAAGGAATATCATCTTGAACTTGATACAATTTCTCATCAAGAAACATTTCATTTATAATAATAAAGGGGGATGAGTAAATTTTTTATGATGGAAGGATCCTACTAATTTGGTCGACTACCACATTCTTTACACCTTTTTTATTGTAAATTTAAAAATTCAATTTCCAAAAGTGTAGAATCCAATGAATGAGATGTGGTTTGGACTTTGATTACTTAAGGAGTTACCGAATGGATATATGTTCAGAGAACACAATTAATTTTGACCCAAAAAATTATGACTTGAATTTATCCAAGTAAAACAGAATTTCATGGAATTATTTTTCAGTTGTGGTGTATTTTTATCTAGAAGGGTCCAATGTGTGTGAGGCATAAGCAATGGTGTGTTGAGTGGGGTAAAATCATTAAGATAAGACTACCCCAACTGTATAGTTAAGGATTTCACACATGATATCAAATGGTAAATCCCACTGAGTTTTTTGGATTAATAGGGGTGATGTGAGACTCCATTTCAATTTGTTAAAATCATACTCATAGTTTTAATAAAAAATGGTTTTTTGTAGTAATCAAGAGAGGGTGAGTAAAATATTACTAAATTAATGTATCAAGAGATGATAAAATCCAACACAAACTAAGAAATACTGCACATATCACATATTTTTTTGTAAATGGTAGGGAAGAAATGATATCGACTTTTGATTTATCTACTTTGATATCATCCCTAAAAAGGACATGTCCATGTACTATAACTTGTGGAATTATTAAATGTAATTTATTATAATCTAATAGTATATTCTTTTTAATACAGAGAAAAATGACAGATCTAAGACTACCCAAACACTAATCAAAATAGGAACCATATACAGTGAAATAATCCATGACAAAATTCCTTGAAATTCACCAGGTAATCCAAAAAAATACTAAGAATTCATCACTATAATGTAACTAGAGAATTTCATGAACCAAAAAAATTATATTGTATGAAGATATTACAAAAGGGAGAGTGAAGTGTTTTCTTTTCTTGGTCCTCATGGGAAATTTGGATTTGAAAGTATCCAAAATACCCATAAATAAAACTGTAGTGGGACTTCCCCCACCAATCTATCTATTATCTTATAAATGAATGGTAATTGGAAATATTATTTATTAGTGTTATGGTTTAGTTAATAATAATCTATAAAGACATTCCCACTATTCTGGACATTCATTGGAACCAATTCATTGTTTTCATTTTTTATCATTGTAAGACCAATTTGCTTAGAAACTACCTATACTGGGCTGACCCATTGATAGTAAAATATGGGGTGAATTCTTCAATATAAAATAATTTGGCTACCTAATTTTTAACAATATCCATTATATTTGGTTTCAGTCGGTATTATGTCTGCCTCTTCAATTTATCCTCATCATTTAACAATATATGATGTATGCGAATTTATGGGATAATATCAGGAATTTCAGTAAGTTTCCATCCCAATTCTTTTTTATCCTCCCCTAAAGGACTAATAAATCACAAATCCTGCTCTGGATTGAGTGAACTAGAAATGATGATAGGAAAATTGTTTCCATTATCAAGAGATTAATATTTTATGTTTTGAGGTAGTGATTTAAGTTCCAATTTAAGGGGATTTCGGATTGATAAGAGTGAACATGATAGTGACAGGTTAATGATATCATCTAACTACTCAATAGTGACATCCCTAGATGTGTAATAATCTTCTAAAAGGTGATAAATATCATTGATGGTCATAGGTTCCTCGATACTCAAGAAATCATCAATTTATGAAAATGATTTATATTTTTCTGAACCAATACAAAATTCAACACAAGAGTCATGACCTAGAATCTCTATTAGTGATGAAAACTCATAAAGAGAATCAAGTGAAAGAAAAGATTTTTTTTCATGGGAAGGGAGTACATATATTAAATTAACTGAGGGAGAGGAATGATCTTATGATGGGTGCTTTAGGAAATCCTGGATTTTAAAGTGGAAAATTTCACCACCATAATCTACAGATAATATACCATTATGTACATTAAATATGATTTTTTTGGATTTCAAGAAAGGTATTCTGAATATAATTTAGGCCAGTCCATTCAAACTATCATCATAAATTTTAATCACATAAATGTAGGCATGAAAAACTAAAATTTTAACCCTCATAAATTCATCCTCTAACACACCAATAGGGTGTGAAGTACTCTAGTTCTCCTGTTAAGTGAATATTCCTATAGTCTTTAGTTTCCCAGTCTATAATGAAGATAAAATGGCGTGAGGCACGACATTTATATAAGCACCCAAATAAACCATAGTATCAGAAAATAAATACTCCCATATGGTGAAAAGAATCAATAATATTCCAGGATCATTGTATTTGGTGATAGGTGATATCACTATTAATGTTGAGCCCCAAAATCACATTTTTATCAACTTGAATTATCCTTTTTTGTGTACAAATATCCTTTAAAAACTTTTAATATCGAGGAATTTTCTTCAAAAAATCAATCAAGGGTATACTAACCTACAATTTTTTAAAAGTTTCCAAGATTTATTTATCATGTTTATATTCTTTTGATTTCCTTGGTTGGTGTCTCTTCATGAAAATTTAAGAGGAATAGTTGGGCGAGGAAACTCCTCAAAAGATACTTTTCTTCCTATATTGGGGGTTTTCTCATGATAAGGTTTTTGTTTTCATTTGGATCATTTTTTATGGTTGGGATGGTGGTTTCCTTAGAAGGGTATGTCTCTAATAGAAGATTTAATTAGATTTTAAGTTGCATACCACTCTAAAGTATGATGGAACTAACATTTCCCTTACACATAGGGATTGACTACTGGTTGAGAAGGTAGTTTACTTGACCCTTAAATTTTTATTTCAACCACCGAGTTTCTAAGTTTTCCTAATTTATTTTATATATCTTGTATGGATTATTAGGGTTTTTATAGAATCTAATATTATTCATAATCATTTGTTTCATCACATACCTCAAGGATAGGATTAGGTTTTGGAGGGGGTTTTTGGAAATTTCTTTGTGGTGTTTGGTACTTTTTGAGTGGTGGTGGAGGATGACTACTCTATCCTGAGTGATTATAGGATTCTCGAGGTTGGATCGAATACCCCTACCTATAGGATTAGTTGTATTTCCACCCAAATTTGGATGTATAGTATGGTTATTTCTTAATAGGTTGGTTATAAGCATGGCTTGAGAATATTTCCTCCCATCTCCTATGAGGTTATCTTAGTTGAGGTAATTAGTTAGAGTAATTGGTGTATGTACCATAGATATCAAATTGAAGAGGAGGAGAAGGTTGGGATTTCCCATGAGAAAGATAAATTTATCAGAGAAGGGTATTACCTCTTCAAAATTTATATTCAACTTCTTCTCAAGATCATAATTCTACACCTCATGGACACCTCGAATGGGTATGTTGAACCTTGATGTGAATTATTGCATGTTTTGCACCATTTTTTGATGAGGTTATTTGTAGAAATTAGGGTTTAATCAACTAGTGCACCACCCACTGCATCATTATTCATGTTATGATCAATATGAATTAAATATTTATATAAATATTATATTAAATGTTTATCACACATTTGGTGGTGTAGACAACATGAACATAACCTTTTAAATCATTCCCAATATTCATGAAGTTTTTTACCTTGTGATTTTATTATTCCAAACATTTATTTCCTTATAGTTTTAGTATGAGAGTCCAGGAAGTATTTTTCAACAAAAAAGTCATATCATGTTTTTCCAGCCTCTAATTGGGGCGTTAACATAGTATATCCAATATTTTTTACTGTCTTCTAATGAGAAATAGAATTCCCTAATATTAACCAATTATTCATCCACATTATCATGTTTTAACATTGAACATATAGTATGGAATTTACTTATGTTTTTATGTGGGTCTTCTCTAGATAGTGCATGAAATTTTGGTAATAAGTGAATGAGTTAAGACTTTAGTTCAAAATTAGGTTCTTTTCTTTCTATTTGAATGTATGTGGGTTGGGTCTTTAAATAAAGATATGTTAGTTCTTTGAATTATTGATTATTTTAATTAATATTATTCACATTATTTATAGTTTAAATTTTAATTCCATAAAAATAAAAAGGGGTATTTAGAAGAGTTTTATAGATGGGTTGTGTTTCCTCCTTCAAAGGAATGTTTTGTGTGTCTCAAAATTGATGGAATATTATCCTCTATGACTCGTATTCAAAATGAGGTAGATATACCATAGTAGAATGCATAACACATATATCCTAAACAATAAATAAATTATAACACAAAAATATATATTAAGGTATAATATAAAACAAAACAAACATTAAACAAATTCTCAAATATCATCTAAAAAACACTTAAAACTAAAGTGCTCCCCAAAAAGTACACAAAAAATTGAACATGTTTTCATGAAATCTAAAATTGATTATAATTTAAATATGATTTTAAATCATATGGTTGACCCTAGGTCATATATCAATGAGTTTTGGTGTTTTATAGTGTGTATTTCAGATAATGTTTTCAAAATAAAAACAAAAAGAATGGGTGGATTTTAAACGATGATTGAAAATAAAATAACTAAATTTAAATAGCTCAATATTTTATTAACCAACGTGGGGTTTTTAGAAATATTAAATAATATAGTAAATTCAGTTAACTAAACATCTTGGTTAGTTCATTGTTCTAAAAATTACACATGGTTTAATGAATACTTTGGTTGAGGGTAATGAAGATCTTAATTCCCCTCTTTCCATTAAAAATGATGCATGAAAAACCAACCCTTGATGCCAAAATCATTCTATTAAGGTTTATACTTCAGGAACAGATTGAGATCCTCCAAATCATACTAAAATATCATGTATGTGAAAGTGAAAAGGATTATTATATTGTTTGATCGGAATAACCCAATATTCTCATTTGAAATCTCAACCCAATCAGTATTGAAATAAAAAATTTTTTCACTTAATTATACCAAAACAATTCATTCAAAGGAGAAGCATGTTAAGATTAAAATTAAATGAAATAGTCCACACAAAAATAACACCAAATCAGAAAAATAACAAGTTCTATAACTCCCTATCTAAGTGTGTTTATTTCCCTCAAAAAGATCATCCACCATTTATCTCGCCATCAAGTGGAGGAGGAGGCTCGGATAGAACTTCACCTTTATTCTTGATCTACCCCTGAGGATAGGGCCCTCTAGAACATCCAAATGTATTATAGTAATCCTATGGGACTACAAAATAATATAACCTTTCTACCATGTTGAACTTACAAATGGGGTGCCCATGGTACCAATTTATAGCTGAAGGGGATGGTTTTTTTGGGCACTATATTTTCAAAATACCACTTGGATCATGGTTTTGGGTAAATATAAAGTGATATCTCTCTTTTTACAAAAATAAAATGTTTTTTCCACATAGGTTTTCTATCTCAAATTGAATTTTTAGAATTATTTAGATTCCTACATCATGATACATATTTGAATTATATAATTTACAATGATACTATGAACAATGAAGATTCCCGTAAATTATGGAGTATTTTGGACCTAAAAATAGGCGAATTGGACTCCCTAATATCCTAGAGAAATATATCCCATAATATTTTTCATCCACCCATAGATTATCTGAAGTGTGAATTTATTTCACATATGTAATTGGTATCTTGAATAGTTCAGAATGTTTGTCTTCAATTTCCTCATGGGATCTCCAAATCACCTCCTCCTACAATGTAATTAAAAAAATTCATTTCTAATAGTGATAAATTAACTAAATGAACCAAGTTTGAAGTGAAATTTGTTATTATTTTTGAAATATAGAATAAAAAATCAATTCAAATCAGTGTTATAAGGGTGGAAATTAATAGTTAATTGCTAAAACGGTTATCTGTACATGTAAAATACAAAGGAATGTGAATCGTGTGTGTGCATGGACTATTGCCTCCATTAAGAATTGTTTTCATTAATTTTTATTATATTTTTTAATTATTTATATAAAAATATTCAAATATGTTTAAAAATCATATAAACCTAAAAATAATATAACTATTCTTCTTTTATTTTGATATTATGTTAAAATAAACTCCTGCTTAACCATACACATCAATAGAGTTAAAATGTGTTCATGTTTGGGTCAGTTTAACCACCAACATGAACGATGCTTTAAAATATTAACGTGGATGGATAAGAGAATATGAAAAGTAATATTATTATAATATAATATGAAAATAATTATTTTTATATGGTTATATAAATATTATATTAAGTATTTAACCTATTATTAAAGTATCATTTTCGTTTTTTAAAATCACCGAAATAAACTAACACTGATTCTATTTTCACACAACGTTACCAAAACACTTATGGAATGTTATGATAGAATTAGAAATCAATATAATCTATATATTATATTACAATTAAATATATACTAATTATAAACCTTGTAACGACCCAAAGTTTCATTAATTGAAATCCCTCTTGATCTTATTAAATGTCTCTTTATATAAAATGTTTTTATAAAATGTCAACTTCATTGGTTTTATGATAATAATTGTGACCGTTACTTTTATATCCATTGAACAGTGATCACATGATTAGTATAATTATAGGGCTTTAACACATCCAATTTCACTTAGACAAAGGAAGCGATGGCCTCATCTAGTAGAATTTCCCCATACGAAGCCCATTTATCGGAGCTCGGAAAAGAGGTGGCATCCTTGGGCTTTTCCCTTGACCAAGCCCAAGATGAGCTTAACCATGTCAAGCTCGAACAAGACCGTCTTCGGGAAAAGTGGAAGTTGATAGAGATTACCACTCAAGGATTTTATCTGAGCCACCCCAATAGTCTGTCACCATCGCACACCTTACCCTTAGGTCTTATGCGGCTGTTTTAAGGGGTTATGTAACAAATAAGTAGTTCTATGTTCATGTACAATATTTTTGTATAATTAATATAATTTCTAGTCATTTTTGATACATTGTAAATAGTTTTTAAATTACAAATGGTGTTTTTAGTTATTATTTAATTAAGAAATCTATTTTATTAAATTAAGGTATTTTTGAATTAAATAATATTTTAATAAAATAATAATATTATTATTAAATTAATTTTTATTAAATATAAATGATATTATAATTTTATGAATGCAATTAAAATTTTATATTATGGTTTGAAATCCATTTCTGTCAAAAACCGTGAATTTTCGATAAATGTCGGTTTTTATTTTAAAAGTGAAAATTAACATATTTAGAAATTTTTTTAGATAAAATAAATTTCATTTCTGGAATCAGGATGTCGAAATTATCCAACGGTGAATTTTTCATAATTTTCTGAGACAGTCAAATTTTTGGGTAAAAATTAATACCGTTTAAATATATCATGTGTTTTATGACATCCTAATGACCCAATGGTGATGTAATAAAATACCATAGTCTTTATGTTCGGCCAATATATGTTTTAACTTTAAAATAATGGGATTTTGGGTTTGTTTGACTTACTTTTCAAAGCATTAATGGACCCCTCAGGACATATTCAACACCTTGCCTTTTTAAATTAATTTCCATGGGAGTGTGACTCACCTCCATATAAGAAACCTCATTATTTTAAGAAGTTAAGACCTTGGCCTTATAAAATAATCTTTTCCTCTTCCCCTTTCCAAAAACCATGGGCAAAAACTATGGGATGGTTTGTGGTTTGGATTAATTTAATATAAGGGGTCCCAAACCTAAATAATAAAGAATTCTCTCACCTTTCCTATATAAACCCACCCAATATCCCACTTCCTCCTCACTCAAATCCCTTGGAGTTCGTCCAAGATCTGCCCTAATCTCTCTATAATCCTCCCAAGGTTCCCCAATCCCCCAATAGGCCTCTCACAAGACTCTCTCTAGCCTTTGGAAGCATACTTCCAAGTAAGGGTTTTTTTCTTCCTTTCTCATTTTTGTCAATTTTCTTTAAGTTGTATTGCCATTTTAATTTCAATTATGAATGTTGGGGTATGTTTTCTCACCTCCCCCATACTTCCCTATTATTGTTTTAATGATGGGATACCCCTTTCTCTCTCATTAAATGCCTCCCATGTACACCCGTTACTATGCCGAAATTCCGAACAGAACTTCTCTCTCCTCTTTTACATTCAAGAAATAATTTTGTATCATGAATCTAAATTACATTAAAATTGTTGGGACATGTATCTGTATGACCTACTTACTGTCCATTACCTGTAAATATGATGAGGAACCCCTTTCTCTCTCATCAACCATTTTTATGAATTCTTATGTCACGCTGTTACGCTGCTGAAATCGCATCGATTTTCTAAGACAAAGTCATTTTGTAGTGAATACCATGCTCATTTCTCCATCAAGGGTAATCACCTTTATGCACATTTACTTATTGATTGTATAGTTTCATGTATGAATTCCACATTCCTTTATCATGGAATAAATTATTATGTTTTATGAATCCATTTTTTATGATCCATGTGGCACACTTATGCATGAAATGAAATGTTTAAGAAGGGTGCGCCCTTATAGCGCTCCAATGCATTGGGTAAAGTGTAGTATCATGATATGTCATGTGCAATGAGTGTTTACTCATGCTAATTCAAGTGCAACTAGGGTTTACTCGTTCTTTATGTGCAATGAGGATTTACTCATGCTCCATGTTCAATGAGCCTTGGCTCATGCTAATTCCATGTTAAGTGTTGTTGCCACATTTCCATGTTATGATTATCATGATTTATCATGCCTTTATGTTCAGGTTTCTTATATTCTCTATTGATATGACAATTTTCTAACATGTATTGTACTCCTCATTTTATTCCATTTGTACTCCCTTACTGGGCTTTATAGCTCACCCTTTTCTTATGCATGTCCTCAGGTTATCCCATGCAATGCTAAGTACGAGGGAATGTAGTGGTCATGTAAAGGAAGTTTTCAATAAAGATGTTGTATTTCATGTTTTAAGTTTTTATGTAATGGTCCTAATCCCCAAAGACACTAAACCTCTCGATCTTCTTTGTTGTATCAAGTAAAGTTTTATGTAATAAATCATGTTTAAGTTTGTAATAAAAGCAGGGTTGTCATAGTTGGTATCTGAGGGAGGTTTAGTTATTTTTGTGATTAGGAAACCCTAGGAAAGCCTTAGATACAAGACTAAGTATAATAAAAACATCCCTAAGTTTTGGTAAATACTACATAAGTGGTTTATCAAACAAATACATCCCTGTCTGGATATGACCAGGTAGAGGCGGCTCTGGCACAGATGTATCCTAGTGGTAAAACCCAAAAACACCGCTTTGAGCTAGACTCGAACGGGAACTGGTGCACGACAATGGGCCTTGCTGCACTCTTGGTTACGACACTCCCAGGATATATGTTTTGATAATTTCAAAATCTTAGTATGAACCCTTATTAAGGGAATTAAAAAAATGCCCATAAGAATAAATGTTAGAAAGTAGATCCTGAAAAGCCTAGATTGAAGCCTATAGACTCTTGAGTAAGGAAATAAAAGTTTATTTATAAGTCATCAAATTTTGTCTTTGGATTACCCTTTATGTGTTACCACTAACATTCCTTTTATTCCAGCCAATGGCCGGTAATAGGAGGACTCGGGCTAATAATCGTTGTGAAGATCAGTGTGATGATTGTACTAATGAGATTCCCAATCCAATGGGAGCGGGAATAGCGAACTTTGTCATGCTTCTCTCTTAGCTAACTCAATTTTTGAATAGAAACACGGGTCAAGAGGAACATTCAACCCCCCTAAGAAAGAAAAAGTCTCTATCGAGAGCTTCATGAGACAAAAGCCTCCTACTTTTAGTGGATCATCTGATCCCACGATCGCTGAACAATGGATCAACTCCATTGAAAAAATATTATCCATCCTCCAATGTTCTGAACAAGAGAAGGTTCTCCTGGCGGCTTATCGTATGGAGGTTGAAGATGATCAATGGTGGATGTTGGTCAAAAATACGAAGCCTGAGGACGAAATCGAGGCGTTGGATTAGAAGGATTTCCGGAAGATGTTTTTTGATAAATATTTTCCGCGCACCCTACGGCTTAAGATGGAAAGGGACTTCGTTTACCTCAAGGAAAAAAGATGAAGAATCTATTGGAGCATATGAGGAAAACATAACAAGGCTTGCACGATACGCTTCTGGGTTTGTCGTTACCCCCGAATGCAAGGTCGACCACTTCATTGGTGGGCTGAAGCCTAGCTTGTGGAAAGCATTAGCGATCCGTGACTTCGACAGCTATGAGGAAATTTTCTGATGTGCCCTCAAGGTCGAAATGGATATCGGGGAATCACAGGGGTATCTTGGGGACAAGAAGCATAAGGTGGAATTCAATGCTGGTGGTCCGATGGATAAATCCAATGGTGCTAAGAATATCCAGCACCCCACTTGCCAAAAGTGTGGGAAGAAGCACCCTGGAAATTTCCTTAAGGGGATGAGGAAATGATTCAGGTGTGGAATAGAAGGGAACCTAGCTGTTAACTGTCGGCAAGAAAGACCCACATATGCGACAGAGGAGAAGAATTCTCCGTTAGAACCTCAACGCGTTGTTCAATGCTAAAAATTCAAAGAACCAGGTCATTTTTCAAATCAGTTCCCTAATCCAAGGGTTTACGGAGACAACCAACAACCTCCAAGATAGCAAGGAACATCTTTTTCCATCACTTCTGCCGAAGTGAACCCCGACAACGAAGTGGTGACTGGTACTCTAGTTATTCATTCAAGAATAGGGAACGTACTTTTTGATTTAGGTTCTACACATTCTTTTATATCTCGAAAGTTTAGTAGAACAATCCCAGCACCACCAAAAATTAGGGAAATGAAGATGTCGGTGAGTACGGAAAATGGGGCAATCATTTCATCCCATGAATATAAGTCCTCCCATGTTATAATATGTGGATTGAATTTCCCGGCGAACCTCGTCATACTTCCTTTGGTGGAATTTGATGCAATTCTTGGCATGTATCGGCTTTCTTTATATAGAGCCAACATAAATTGTCGGGAGAGGGAAATCACACTCCATATGGAGAATCGACCCCAGATTCATTACAAGTGTTAGGAGGAAGATGAATCTTCTTTAGCTCCATCATCTCAAGCATTGATATTACTGCCTTATGCGCACGCATATCTGTCTCAGATGATTTAGTCCAAGGAAGAAACAATCCTTGAAGAAATGCCTATTGTGAGGGAATTCGCTGAAGTGTTTCCCGAGGAACTTCCTGGTCTTCCTCCAAGAAGAGATGTTGAGTTCTCAATTGAACTTATACCTTCGGAGCTACCAATATCCAAGACTCCATATAGAATGGCTGTTGTTGAGCTTGAAGAGCTAAAGAAACAACTACAGGAGAATCTGGATAAAGGGTTTATACGCCCAAGTGCTTCACTATGGGGTGCACCAGTCCTCTTCGTCAAGAAGAAGGATGGGTCAATGCGGCTTTGCATCGATTATCGCGAACATAAAAAAATCACGATAAAGAACCAGTATCCTCTCCCAAGAATCGATGACTTGTTTGATCAGTTGTGTAGAGCACAATACATCTCCAAGGTGGATTTGCGGTCAGGATATTATCAAGTAAGGGTGAAGATGGAAGATGTCCCCAAGACTGCTTTTCGTACAAGATACAGGCACTATGAATTCATATTAATGCCTTTATGACTCACCAATTCTCCAGAAATATTCATGGTCTTTATGAATAGAGTCTTTAGAGATTACCTTGAAAAAATTTTGGAAGTCTTTATAGATGATATTCTAATATACTCCAAAACCAAGGGGGGTCATGAGGAGCATTTAAAAACTGTACTAGAGACTTTGTGCAAGGAGAATCTCTATGCAAAGTACAGCAAGTGTGAGTTCTAGTTGAAGGAGGTCTAATTCGTGGGTAATATCATCACAAGTAATGGGATATCTGTGGACCCCTCCAAAATATATGCAATTGAGGGATGGCGGTGGCTAACATCGATAACAGATATCCATAGCTTCTTGGGGTTAGCTGGATATTATCGACGATTTGTGAGGACTTTCTCACGATTGTCCAACCCTCTCACCAAGCTAACTTGAAAGGGAGTAATGTTTTCTTGGAGTGATGAATGTGAAGAAATCTTCAAGGAGTTGAAAAGGAGGCTTATCACTGTGCACATGCTCACTTTACCCACAAGTGGGGAACTTTTTGTGGTATTTAGTGATGATTCGAAGAAGGGATTAGGCTGTGTGATGATGCAGGATGATAAAGTGATATCCTATGCCTCAAGGTAGTTGAAAATCCATGAGTGAAACTATCCAACTCATGATCTGGAGTTGGCGGCTGTGATGTTTTCCTTGAAAATCTGGCGGCATTATCTCTATGGAGAGAAATGTGAGATATATACTGACCACAAGAGTCTTAAATATATATTCACATAGAAAGAGATTAATATATTCCAGAGAAGATAGATAGATCTCATCAAGGATTATGACTTCTCAATACATTACCACCCTGGGAAAGAGATCAAGGTGGCAGATGCCCTATGTAGAAAGGATCCAGCGATTCTATCAATGATGAGAATTGAGAAGGATCCAATCTTCTTAGACTTGATGACGATGGATATGGGAATCATAGTGAAGGGAAGATCATCAATCCTTTCAAAAATGATTTCTCAACCGTCTCTTTTGGAAAAGTTAACGGTTTCTCAAAAGGATGATGTAGGAATTCATGAAAAAGTGGAAGCTATCAAAAAGGGGAAATCCTCAGAGTTTAATTTTAATGAAGAAGGTATTGTGCGTTTTGGGAAAAGACTATGTGTTCCATCAAGTCTGGAGCTAAATAAGGAACTTTTGGATGACGCACATAGTTAAAATTTCTCTATTCACCCAGGGAGCACAGAGATGTATCGAGATCTCTGAGAAAACTTTTGGTGGGATAATATGAAGAAGGAGATCGCTGAATATACATCAAAGTGTCTGGTGTGTCAGCAAGTGAAGGCAGAGAGGAAGAAGTCTAAGGGGATGATGAAACCATTGCCCATACCATAATGGAAATGGTAAAACATCACCATGGACTTTGTCACTAGACTTACAAGGAAATCCAAAGGCAATAATGCAATCTGGGTTGTTGTGGATCGTCTTACAAAGACTGCACACTTCATTTCTATTCGGGAGGATTTCTCATTGGATCAACTGGAACGGATGTATATCCGGAAAGTGGTAAGGTTTCATGGAGTACCACTATCTATTGTGTCTGACCGAGATCCAAGATTCACCTCTAAGTTTTGGAAGATTCTTCAACATGCTCTGAATACTGAACTGAACTTCAGTACGGCCTATCATCCTCAAACTGATGGACAATCCAAGCGGACTATCCAAACACTTGAGGATATGTTGAGAGCATGCTCAATGGACTTTAAAGGAGGATAAGATCAACATATTCCTCTTGTTGAGTTCTTTTATAATAACAGTTTCCACTCGAGCATCCAAATGGAACCATATGAAGCCTTATATGGGAAATGGTGCAGAACACCGACATGTTGGGATGAGGTCGATGAACGTAAGCTGCTTGGACCAGAAATGGTCGAAGAAATGGTGGAGAAGGTGAAAACCATTCAGCAGCATATCAAGGCAGCCCAAAGTCGACAGAAGAGTTATGCAGATAAATGTCGATGAGACCTTGAGTTTATAGTTGGAGACATGGGGTTTCTACGCATATCTCCGTGGAAGAAGGTCATGAGGTTTGAAAGGAAAGGGAAGTTAAGTACAAGGTACATCGGCCCCTTCGAGATTCTTGATCGTGTCGAGGCTCTGTCCTATCGACTAGCACTTCCACCTTCCATTGACAAATTACATGATGTCTTTCATGTATCCCTCTTAAGGAAGTAAATACCAGACCCTTCACATGTACTCTCTTCTGAGGTGGTACAATTGCAAGATGAACTTTCTTATGAGGAGAAACCAGTGAAGATCTTAGATCATAGAGAAAAAGTTCTACGAAATAAGACAATGCCCATCGTCAAGGTGTTGTAGAGAAACCACAATTTTGAAGAAGCGACTTGGGAGTCGGAGGATATGATGAAGTTGAGTTACCCACATTTGTTTTAGTGTGGGAAAAGGAAAAATTTCGAGGGCGAAATTTCTTAAGGGGGAAATATTGTAACGACCCAAAGTTTCATTAACGGAAATCCCTCTTGATCTTATTAAATGTCTCTTTATATAAAATGTTTTTATAAAATGTCAAATTCATTGGTTTTATGATAAGAATTGTGACCGTTACTTTTATAGATGTTGAACAGTGATCACATGATTAGTATAAATATAGGGCTTTAACACATCCAATTTCACTTAGACAAAGGAAGCGATGGCCTCATCTAGTAGAATTTCCCCATACAAAGCCCATTTTTCGGAGCTCGAAAAGGAGGTGGCATCCTTGGGCTTCTCCCTTGACGAAGCCCAAGCTGATCTTCACCATGTCAAGCTCGAACGGGACCGTCTACGGGAAAAGTGGAAGTTTAAAGAGATAACCACTCAAGCGATGTTATCCGAGCCACCCCAAGAGTCTTTCACCATCACACACCTTACCCTTGAGTCTTATGCGACTGTTTTAAGGGTTTATGTAACAAATAAGTAGTACTATGTTCATGTACATTATTTTTGTATAATGAATATAATTTTTAGTCATTTTTGATACATTGTAAATAGTTTTTAAAGTACAAATGGTGTTTTTAGTTATTATTTAATTAATAAATATATTTTATTAAATTAATAGATTTTTTAATTAAATAATATTTTAATAAAAATAATATTATTATTATTAAATTAATTTTTATTAAATATAAATGATCTTATAACTTTATGAATGCAATTAAAATTTTATATTAAGGTTTGAATGATGTTTCTGTCAAAACCCGTGAATTTTCGATAAATGTTGGTTTTTATTTTAAAAGTGAAAATTAACATATTTAGAATTTTTTTTAGATAAAATAAATTTCATTTCTGGAATCATGACGTCAAAATTATCCAAAGGTGAATTTTTCATAATTTTCTGAGACAGTCAAAGTTTTGGGTACAAATTAATACCGTTTAAATATATAATGTGTTTTATGACATCAAAATGACCCAATGGTGATTTAATAAAATACCATAGTCTTTATGTTCGGCCAATATATATTTTAATATTAAAATAATTTGATTTTGGGTTTTTTTGACTTACTTTTCAAAGCATTAATGGACCCCTCAAGACATATTCAACACCTTTCCTTTTTAAATTAATTTCCATGGGAGTGTGACTCACCTCCACATAAGCAACCTCATTATTTTAAGAATTTAGGACCTTGTACTTATAAAATAATGTTTTCCTCTTCCCTTTTCCAAAAACCATGGGCAAAAACCATGGGATGGTTTGTGGTTTGGATTAATTTAATATAAGGTGTCCCAAACCTAAATAATAAAGAATTCTCTCACCTTTCCTATATAAACCCACCCAAGCTCCCACTTCCTCCTCACTAAAATCCCTTGGAGTTCGTCCAACCTCTTCCCTACTCTCTCTAGAATCCTCCCAAGGTTCCCCAAGCTCCCAAGAATCCTCTCACAAGCCTCTCTCTAGCCTTTGAAAGCACACTTCAATGTAAGGGTTTTTTTCTTCCTTTCTCATTTTTGTCAATTTTCTTTAAGTTGTATTGCCCTTTTAATTTCAATTATGAATGTTGGGGTATGGTTTATCACCTCCCCCATACTTTCCTAGTATTGTTTCAATGATGGGATACCCCTTTCTCTCTCATTAAATTCCTCCCATTTACACCTGTTACTATGCCGAAATTCCAAAAGGAACTTCTCTCTCCTCTTTTACATTCAAGCAATAATTTTGTATCATGAATCTAAATTCCATTAAAATTGTTGGGAAATGTATCTATATGACCTCCTTACTGTCCATTACATGTAAATATGATGAGGAACCCCTTTCTCTCTCATCAACCATTCTTATGAATTCTTATGTCACGCTGTTACACTGCCGAAATTGCACCGATTTTCTAAGACAATGTCATTGTGTAGTGAATACCATGCCCATTTCTCCATCAAGGGTATTCACCTTTATTCAAATTTACTTATTGATTGTATAGTTACATGTATTAATTCCACATTACTTTATCATGGAATAAATGATTATGTTTTATGAATCCATGTTTTATGATCCATGTGGCACACTTATGCATGAAATGAAATGTTTAAGAAGGGTGCGCCCTTATAGCGCTCCAATGCATTGGGTAAAGTGTAGTATCATGATACGTCATGTGAAATGAGTTTTGACTCATGGTAATTAAAGTTCAATGAGGGTTTACTCATGATTTATGTGCAATTAGGATTTACTCATGCTCCATGTGCAATGAGCCTTGGCTCATGCTAATTCCATGTTAAGTGTTGTTTCCACATTTCCATGTTATGATTATCATGCTTTATCATGCCTTTATGTTCATGTTTCTTATATTCTCTATTGATATTATTATTGTATAACATGTATTGTACTCCTCATGTTATTCCATGTGTACTCCTTTACTGGGCTTTATATCTCACCCTTTTCTTATGCATGTCCTCAGGTTATCCCATGCAATGCTAAGTACGAGGGAATGTAGTGGTCATGTAAATGAAGTTTTCAATAAAGATGTTGTATTTCATGTTTTAAGTTTTTATGTAATGGTCCTAATCCCCAAAGACACTAAACCTCTTGATCTTCTTTGTTGTATCAAGTGATGTTTTATGTAATAAATCATGTTTAAGTTTGTAATAAAAACAGGGTTTTCATAAACCTGGTATCAAATAATGGTTAATGATATCAACTTTTTAAAACATGTGAAAATGGTTTATGTTATTAACACTTGATAATTTAAAATAAGTCAAAAATAACCAATATACTCATAATAAATAATTATAAATAAGGGATAAATTTTTTAATAAATATGAATAAGGTTATGAAATATATTATTAAGGTTTATATTTTTGTTTTTCATGAATTTATATTTTAATCAACTAATCAAGGAAACAAGGTAAGGGTTTTTCATCTCAACTTCTCTTCATTGAGATGTGTTTTAATGTTATGTGCATGTTTTTTATTTTTTGTGTGTATATGCAGACCAAGAATTTATTTTTTTCATGATCTATGATTTAATGTAGTATATTTATATAAACATATTATTTTCAAGTCTCCATTGAATTTTTATTAAAAATTTACTAAAAGTTAAAAGGGGTTTTTGTGACTAAAATCTATTTATTTGTTCATAATCACTCTTAATTCACAATGATATTTCAATATTGATATATTATAAACTATGATTAATTTATGTTATATTTAAAAATTATCTGTAGTAAATTCATTATTCAATTAAAATTCTTCTTCCTTTATATTTTTAATTTGTCCTTAAAATTGATTTTTGTTAAGAATAGTTCTCATTACTTTTAAGGGATTTTTCTTCAAAGTACATATTATTAATTCCCACCAATGTTATTTTTTTCCCTAATGTAAACTCAAATTGTCTTTATATATAATGATACTTTTAATCCCCTTATTTCATTTTAAATTAGATTTTTCATTATTCTTTTAGTAATGTAGGTTTTCAAACAAAGGCTCTTTCAAAATGTTCAGAATATTTTCCCATCATTTCAAAATAAAGAAGATTTATCATCCACTCCATGTTTTATATTGATAAACATTATTTAATTTAAAAATTTCTATTATTATATATTATTTTATAAAATTAAAATCTTTAAAATTCTTTCCAAATACCCTTTTTGGAAAAACATTATGTGTTTCTTAAGTCACCATTATTAAAGATTTGTTTAAGAGTAAATGTTCTCAATGTATTTTCACTTCTTGTTTTTCATAAAATTTATTTATTTTAAAGGATAATTCATTTGGGACTCTTTGTAATAAGGTTTTGAAAAAAATATTCTTTTTCCATTCTATAATTTTTTAAGAGTAATTTACACCTGATCATTTAAGATAAAGTTTAAAATATTTTGTGAAATCCTTTACATTTCACTTCTATTTACCATCCAAGGTTTATCGTTCAAGAAGTGTTGTTCCAATAACAAATTATATGTTATTATGATATGATTTAATTTGTAAAATTATAGTTTTTATATTCTATGATTTCTTAAGTTCATGTTATTTTATGTTTTTGAATATTTTAAGAAACCCATTCTTTTTTCCATGGATTCTTTATGGGAAGTTGAATGTTTTATTTTGAAGTGGAATTCAAATGTATAGATTATGAGATAGGTGGGAACTATATCTCCCTATAATTAATTGGGTAAATGTTTATATATAATGTGATATAAATGTTATATTAATAGGTTAGTGAGTATCTAGGTTCACAAAGGGTGAGTGTGATGGCGTTAAAATCTACTCACCATTTTACATGTGAAAAATTTAGCAAGTAACTAGGTTCATAGAGGGTGGGTGTGATGGATTTAAGATCTAATAATAATTTTTTATGTGAATAGGTTAGTGATTATCTTGGTTCATAAAGTTTGAGTGTGATATAATTTAACTATACTCAAAATTTTATGAGTGGATAGGTTGGAGGGTTTCCAGGTTCGCAAAGATGAGAAATCATATTTTTATGATTGTACCACTTTCTTTCATGCATTCATGGATCCTGTTATATGACTCATATTTTATTTTCTCATTCCATGGTAAAATTGTTATCATATCATACATTATGTACATATTTCATGCTCATGGTTAACACTTATTATTTTATGTTATTTCAAATTATAAATGTTTTCTTTATTCATGGTTTTCCATAAGTCTATGATCTAGCCATTATAGTCTTTGTTATGTTACCCCTTATTGAGTGTTTGAGATCAACCCTTTCTTATGTTTCCATTCTCGAGGCTATAAGGATGATTATATCATGTGAGATATATAGGAAAGGGTCTATATGATCATGATTATGGAGAAATGTTCATGATTGTAGTAAAATAGGATTTTTATATATCGAATATTCAAGACACTAGACCTTTTGGTATTTAGGTTGTGTGTCTATTTGTGAAATACATTTATCAAAATTGCGATATTAATGTATAATTTATGTTATATTTATATTGGGTCTCTATATTTGATATCAGAGAAGGGTTTAGTTATTTTGGATATTAATTTAGTTATTTTGGGAGATTAGTTTAGTTACCTTTTGTGTTTGGGTTAGAGAACCATAGTAAAAACCCTATATTAGAGTATAAGTATAAGATGATATTCTCTAATATTGGTAAGGTCTTGAGTATATGTTTTTTCATAGAAATGTATCCCTATATGGATAATAAAAGTGGATATAGGCTCTAAAATAGATATACCTATGGGTAATAACCAGGAAAAGGAAAGATTGGGAATTAACTTGATCGTCACCTAGTGCATGACATAGAGTCATAACTATACACCTAGTTTTAAAATCAATTTATAATAATTTTCCATTACATTGTTATTATTTCGTCACTCATTTCAACCCTTTTGTTTTTATTAATGGCTGGTAGTAGAAGGAACACTGGGTGTGAGGAAAAATGTAGAGATTGCCACAATGAACAACCCATCAGAATGGGAGCTTGAATGAGAAACATTATTATTATTCCAAAAAATCTATCATGGAATATGATTAAAAATGTAAAAAATTTCAAAGTCCCAAACACACCAAAGAAAAGAAATATGTAGTCTCATAAAAGATCAAGTAATTAAGATGATGAAGGAAAAAATTTATTTTTTCTTATATAGAAAAAATGTTTGAAGAAGAACCTATGGAATTTCCTCAATGGGACTAGAAGATTCTTTAATTGTGGTAAAAGAGGCCATCGAGAATCAAACTATAAAGGAGAAATTAAGAATTGTTTAACATAAGGAAAGAGGATAGAACTCATCCAAGGATACCACTAAACATTCAGTATATTATGTGTGGTTAACTTAGGAATTATCCAAGAAAACACCCAAATACAAGGATTACTAAGGATGTTAAAAATATATAGCCTCTTAGTCCCAGGGAACAAGGAAGAACCTAGGAAATGAATATCAATAAAGAGGATGGAGGTAATTATATTTCACTTACTCTCTACCATGAATTAGTGGATGTATTTTAGTTTTATCAACCCTAGTATATCTAGAGTGTTTTATAAGAACATAAAATCACCACCCACAATTATAATTATTTTAATAAAAACATTTATTGGTATGATTATTGTATATTTAGAAATATTTTTTTTGCAAATCATAACATCCACCTCAGAAAAAATTGACTCATTTTTCAAAATAAAATAATTATCTTCAATTCGACTCCATGTTAATTTCTTGAATAGGGAAAAAAACTATAAATATGGTTGTCTATCTATTAGTGTAATGTAAACTATGGATTTTCTAAGAAGAAAGTTTAATCCTTCACATGGGCCTTAATACCTATATATGAGATACATTTCCTAGAAATAGTTAGGGAAAATAAGTGTATTATAGTCTTCCCTGAGATATTTACTATCATATCTCATTATATATAATATCTTGAGGAATTTTAAAATTTTCTCCACTTTTATCTTTTCCTATAATAAAATTATAATTAAATTGTAAGGATGCAATTTATTAAAGGGGGTAGAATTTAATGACCCGAGATTTTGGAACCTTTAAAAATACATACTATATTCTATAACTTATGTCACACACTAAACCCAATATAAAAAACAATAAATTATTAAGAATAAATTATTAATCAAGCAATAATAAATACTAAGATGGTAAACCATCAATAGTTATTACCTTTAGAAACTCAAGTTATATTTTATGAAAAATGGTTTTCATTGGTTTCTTTGATTAAATTTACGAATGAGGAAATTTGGTTTTGGATTTATTTTAAATTCATATAACTCTTCATTTAAAAATTATAATCTTATTAATATTATTATAATAAAATACATTAATAATTTTTTTATACATAAAATTTATTCCTAAAAATAAACTTTTCCTAAAAATGGTGTATTACGTGTTACTGCACTAACATTAAGATTAATTTATCTACAAGTAGAAAGTTAATTTAATAAAATAATATTTATATTTGAGAAAATAATATTAATATTATTTAATATTTACAATTTTTCTTTTTTAATAAAATTTAGATTCTTAAGATTAATTCTAATTACCACGATGATGGTGAAACAATTATTTTGACATAATTATTTTATTAATATCAAGGAATTTATATCGAATCAATTAAATTGAAATAATTTAAATGAAGAATCTTATATGATTAATAAACACATAAATATATATTTACACCCATTTAATAGGTAATCAATTAAAAATAATCAACTTTAGAAGATAAATAGTTGATATGAGTTGATGATGAAAAGGGTTATTTTCAATAAAATAAATTTTTGTTTTATATTTTTATGCTAAAAGATAAATTTTAAACCTTTATAATTTTTTTAGATAAAATAAATCAAATTTGTTTATTCATAATATCAATATTTACCTATTTTTATTTTTTTATCATTTTCTAAAAAGGATGATTTTTTGTAAAAAATGCGTAATTTATGAAAATAATTATTTTTGTGATATTATGACTATTAAATAATAGTATAGAAGATATAAAAACCATTAAAATGATAAAATATTAAATTAAATAATAAATTTATTCATTTTTAATATTATTTTAAAATATACAACCTATGCCGAATATTTTTAGAGTTAAAGAAAAATGTTACTTTTAAAAAATAGTTTTGGCCTTTTCTTTTAATTAAGTAATATTTTGGTAAAATTTTGGTCATGAATTTATTTAAACTTTAAATAACCATAATTTAGATTATAATAAATCATTATTTAAAAATAATAATTATCATTGATAAATTTATCCCATACATAAATTTTAAGCCTAAAACGCGATTTTCATAAAAACTATTTTTTTTGTTTGCGTTATGTGTGTTTATATTAAAACTAAAATTTAATATCCATAAAAATTTTATTTTATAAAACTATTTTGATATTTATTATAATAATTAATAAATAATTTTATAAGTTAAAATTTATTTTTTGTAATTTTAATTAACTACCACGGGTACAAAAAAGTTACCTAGGAAAATTACACTTTAAAAAACTTAAAAAAGAAAAATCCTTAAATAACACAAGGATACATCCTAAATGAGTGTATGGGAAGACGTTTCAACCTCACTGTGTCCCAAATTCGATAATTTTTAATCTTTTGATCCACTGACTGGTGAACAGTGTTACATAATTATTAAAATATAAAGGGTCTTTCCGAAAGTGCCATTTTCCTCTCTTATAAAAGGGGATAACATAAAACCTTTAAAAAAATGTAATTTTTATAATTACTCATTTAAAATATAAAATATTCATTTACCCATAACCTTATCCTAAAAAAATTCCCCCAGTCACTCATAGTTAGCCGAATCGCTTCAATTTTCAAGTGATCTTTGAAAGGAAAATCAAGTCTCCAGTGTATGTATTATCTTCTTCTTCTATTTTTCTTCTTAATATCATGCTTACAAATATCACATCACCATAAAAATATTATGTATTCAGTATCATTATTATACTTATATATTGTTATATTAATTTTGAAACCCTTAGTTATTCATTTCCATCCACATAAAAAAACAAAGGAACAACAATCATGTTTGTTCGTGGATTATCTTCTCCATGGAGAATCATTTTTTTATTTTTATTATATTTTTGATTATTTATTAAAACAATATTAAAATATTACTCAATATCATAAAAAATTCTTATGTTTTAATGGTATTATGTCAAATGAAACACCTAATTAACCATACTCAAAAATCGAGTCAAAACATGTTATTATTTGGGTCAGTTTAACCACCTTTATGATTGATGACTTAAAATATGATTATGGATTACTAAGGGAACATGTAAACCAATATTTTTATAATATAATAAATAAATAATTATTTTTATATGGTTCTATAAACATTATATTAATTATTTAACTTATTTTTAATGTATCATTTCATTCGTTAAAATCACTGAAATAAGACAACATTGATTCCATTTCCACACAGTATAAATAAAACACTTATAGAATGTTATGAGATAATTAATGATAAATATAAATTATATATTATATTAAATTTAATGATATAATAATTATGAACTTGGAATCAAATAATGGGTAATGATATCAACATTATAGAACATGCGTAAATAGTTACAGTTATTAACACCGGTTGATTTAAAATAAGTTATAAATAACCAATATACCTGTAATAAATAATTATAAATGATGTATATAAAAGATAAAATATATGTGTAATGTTACTAAATATATGATTAATTTATCAATTTTTGTTTTATATTGTGTCAGAATGTCATTAACTAAGCAAGGAAATAAGTTAAGGGTTTTTTGTCTCAACTAAATTTTGTTGAGACACAGTTTAATATTAAACACCAATTTATTATTTCTAGGGAATATATACTGCCCAAGGATTTATTATGACATAAAACATGATTTAATTCATTTGATTTAAATACTATATTATTTTAAATATTTCAATGTCTTTTCATTCAAAAATTACTATAAGTCGAAAGGGGTTTTCAGGACACAAAAGTCTTCCTTGGGTCATAGTCACTCTTCATTAACTCTAATCTTAAAATATTGATATTTTATAAAATATGATGATGTTATGTTATATTTAAACCTTCTATCTAGGTAAATCATGTTTCATAACAAAGTATTCTTCCTTGATGGTTTAAATGTGTCATTAAAATTAATTATTTTAAGAAACATTCCCATTAATTTTAATGTATTTTTTTCACGTTCATATTATTAATTCCCACCAATATTATCATTTACCTATTGGAAAATAATTTTTTTACATATAAAATTATCCTTTTAATCCCATTATTTAATTTTAAATAAAAGGTTTAATTATCCTTTTAAATATGTGGGCTTTCAAATAAAGGCTATTTCAAAATGTTAAAAAGCATTTCCCATCCATTTAAAATAAAGAGACTTTATCATCCAATCCATATTTTATTTTGATAATATTTATGTACTTTCCAAGGTTCTATTATTAAATATTATTTTGTAAAATTAAAAGTATTAAAATTATTTCCACATCCCCATTCTATACAAAAATTATGACTTTATCAAGTCACCATTATTAAAGATTATTTTAAGAGTAAGAGTTTTCAAAGTATTTTAACTTCTCCTTTTTGATAATATTTATTAATTTTAAAGGATAATTCATTAGGATATATTTATAATAATGTTTTCAAAAAAAATTATTTGCATCCCCTTTTGTAATTATTCTTTAATAGTAATTTACACCATGTATTTTACAAAAAGTTTCGAAATGTTTTGTGGAAACTTTGGTATTTAAATTATATTTACACTATAAGGTTCATATTTCATGAATTTATGTTTTGATAACCCTTTATATTTTATTATGATATGATTTCACTTTGAAGATAAGAGTTTTTTTATTCTATAATTTATTAAGTTCATGTTATTTGGTTTTTTTTATATTTTAAGAAACACGGTATTTTCCCACGGGTTCTGTATGAGATGATGAACGTTTTATTTTTAAGGGACACAAAAATGAATGGATTATGAAATGGGTGAAAAAAATATATCCCTCCAATGAATTTTTTAAAGTATTATATCTCATGATATAGAAATTTTATGTGAATAGGTTAGCAAGTAGCTAGGTTTACATAGGGTGAGTGTGATAGGGTTAAGCTCTTCTCACAATTTTATATGTGAATCTATTAGCAAGTGACTAGGTTCAAAAAGTGTGTGTGTGATGAAATTAAGGACTACACACAATTTTATTTATGAATAGATTAGTTAGTATCTAGGTTCAAAAAGGGTGAGTGTGATGTAATTTATCTCAACTCATAATTTTATGATTGAACGGGTTGTCGGGTTTCCAAGTTCACAAAGATCAAAAATCCTATTTTTATAATTATGCCAATTTCTTTCCTAAGTACATGGATCTTTTTATATATTTTGTGTTTTATTTTATCATTAAATGGTAAAAGTGTTATAGTTTTATATGTTATTCCCATATTTTATGATCATCATTAATACTTATTATTTTATGTTATTTTAAATCATATATTTTTCTTTATTCATGATTTTCTACATGTTTATGATCTAAAAATTGTGGATTTTTTTATCTTAATCCTTAATGAGAATTTGTGAGGATTATTATTAAAGTTATGATATTAATGTATTATTTATATTATGTTTATCTTGGGTCATTATAGACAATGTTGGTGTTCATTTTCTTAAACTCTTGTTTCCTACTATGAGTTCTGACTCAGTAGGATTAGATGATATATAGATGACTCAATTTCAAGTAGAAATTTAAATTGCTAAAAAATATCATTATTGTGAAATAATAATGAAGAAAGTAGATTTGAGATTAAATTTTTGAAATATTTGGATGAAAATAATTTGAAGAGAACTACGTGACCCCACATGTTTTACTCAAGATCATAGAAAATATATTGAATAGAGATTATTGACTAAGGTGGATTAGATCTATAGATAAAGGAATCCCATGTAGGTTTCATAGTGACAAGTGGAGGATACTTATAGAAATTTGGATTCAATTCCTCTCTACCATTCAAGATTCTAAATGGGGATATGACATAAAAGAAATATTTGATGAGACCCTAAGGGAAAGAGAACCTGAAGATTAATCCTAGTATCATATGACACTTTTCATTTTGATTTCAAGGGGGGATTCCTCAGGAGAATGAGTAAGGAGTCATAAATATATTCTTTCCTTTATATCTTGACATTATTTTATAAAGGGTTGATTTATTATAATATTGAAAATAAAATCCAATAGGTTTAATGTTTGGTTCATAACAATGTTTGGTGTTGGATGTTTTGTCAACTAGTATTTATATACAAGGATTGAGACATTGAATACATGGATGGAGAGATTGAATATATAATGGGAATTGATGAATGTTGCATGAATTTCATGAATATGTGATAGTATAATCATGTATCACTGAATAGATCACATAGAGCATTTATGTCGTAAAGGATTATGCAAATAATTTAAGTATTAATGTATATGTAGAGTGAATATGGATTAAAATATCACAAAAAGCTTGTAAGTCCTAAAGAATAATGCATAGCGTATTTCTAAAGGATCACATGAAGTGTGTAATCCCTAAATAACCACACAGAGTGTATAATTCTTAAAGAATCACATGATTTCCTAAATGAAGGAAGATCATGCAATCATGTAGATGAAGGAAGATCATGTGATCATGTAGATGAAGGAAGATCATGAAATTTCATGAGTTAAAGTGGATCACATGATTGGATAAGTCGAATAATTTCACATGATCAGTGGTTCAATCGATGTGATATTTCATATAAAATAATGGGAAATACATTGGAAATGATGAAATTTATTTGTGCTAAAGGATTACAAGGAGTGAATAATCATGAAAGGGTCACGTGAATGAGTAATGAGATGGCCTATATTTAAACCAGTTAAATGATCATATGTAGAAAAGTGCATCTCATGACTGCATGAGTGAATCACATGATCAAAGTATGTTTGGATGAGGTAAACCAGTCACATGGTTTCTTAGAATCAAGGGATAACTCAAAGTCTTGTGATTTTGAGAGCCGAAGGAAGTCATGCAAAGTGAATGAAGGAAGATTGGCATGAAATTAATGAGTCGTGTTGTAATCGCTTGAAATAATGCAACTCTATGAATGTCAATGGATCACTTAATGAGGTCACATAAATAAATTAAGGATAAATCTTAGAATGATAAGGTAGTAGAACAAATAGTTGATTGTGATTTTTATAGTTAAGGGAGTGGACTTATACCTATAAAAACACTTTAACATTCCCATAAGAATAGAGGAATCTTGATTACATGTTTTATCTGAAGAAAAGTCTAGAAATAGGTTTAACATGAAGTGAATGAGGTTACATGGTAGGATATCATGAAAAGGTTATGTTCCATGGCCCCACACAAGGGTTACACACCAGGATCTTGAGCAAGGGTTAAGTACTAGGGTCTATTACAAGGGGTATGCACCATGTTCTCAGGAAACCGATACGCACCAGGGCATCATGTAAGGGATATGTGTAGGGGTATTATGTTGGGGTTACACACTAGGGTCTCACAAAATAAATATATTTGAGGGTCTCATGCAAGTGTAACATGCCAAGGTATCATGCCAATAGATATGCACCAGGGTTTACATGTATGTTATATTACACTTATAGTTTTATGACCAATGTTACATAATCCAATTCATGTGATAGAGTAAATTTTTTTTTGAATTCTAGTAAACAATTCTCAAGAAATAAATGGTAAAAAAAGGTATTTATACATGAACAATAAGAAGTGAATAGATGTATAAAATGTATAAATAATATTGACTAAATCGATGACATATTTGGTATTTGAAGTAGATATTGGGAAACATGATGATTTTAGTAAATAATTATCCCCATATGAAGAAGAAGCATTATTGTGATTGTGTTGTGGAAGACAAATTCACAACTCTCTCATTGAGAAGTTAATATCATCTTGCATAGTGGGAAAGAGTAGTAGGGAAAAAATGATCAACATAGCCTAAAATTAAGAATTATGATGTATTCAGAGTCTTTTGATGAATAGTTATAAACCAACATTTTATTTTTCTAGTGAAGAGACATATATTTCTATAAATTGTGGAATAAAATTCATAGAATTGGTGAATGGAAGTGGATAAAATGTAGTGTTCCTTGGGATAGGAGTGACCCAACCCAAAACACTGTAAAGGTAGCTCACATGGAACGGAGTGACCTTGTCCAAAACTTTATATCCATAAAACTAGTGAATATTAGTGGATTTTATCACATTGACACATTGTTAGTGTGTACTCCTTGGACGTAGACCTTTTTTGGTGCATCAATTAAAAATTGTGCATTCTATGAATGATTTAATTTCTTTTATATCTATGATTGATTCAGTAATAATATTATCAAGTAATACAGGTTGAACACAGTACCTAACAATGTGAGAACAAGATCCTAAAAGAGAATTAAACAACTTAAATAAAAATTTTAATTTGACCATCACCCTGATCCACCCCCTCTAGGTGACTCTAGTTGTAATAAATAATCATAAAAAAATATTTATAGGTCACCTTTAATCCAATTTTTTACTGAATTAGTCTCTGTCCTATCCCAAAAAACTGAATCCTAGTGTTGTCAACCCATCCATATTCACATAACCACATTTCATATACCACATCACAACCATATCCACATACTACATCCAAAAACCACACAATACTATATAAACACATCACTACCATATAACTACATAACTACCTCATAATCTCAAATACATACCATATACCACAACCACATGAAATAATAGAATAACCAGACTATGTGTGCAAGAGAGAAAATGAGAGGGGGTAGTTATCCATCTGTATCACCAACATCCTGGTTGTTGGAGATACACCGAGAAACCAGAACCTCATATGGTCATCTTTTACCTTACCTGACTTAGGTGGCAGTACATAATAAATAACAAAACTAAAATGGATATATAAAATTACATGAATTCCAAACCTAATGTTTCAATTATTATTACAAAACCTATATAACCATAACCCAAATCCACTTCACTATCACAACACAATAATTACTATTTTCACATGTAACTATACATCAACTACAAAAAAAACATGTCTTTGTCCCTTTCATAATTCAATATTAATTCCTTTTTTACTAATATAATTTGATTCATTATCCATGTAATATTTACCATCCACCAATATTTCACACTATCTACTTAATTTATTAATTCAAATACCACATTCTTGTTACACCACTTAAATTAGATTATTCCATACTTCATTAATTTAGAGAAAATTCATTCCCATTCCACTTTCATTCAATTCAATAATATAATTCCAATATGTTTTCATATTTTTGGGTAACTGTGATGTGATCCCCAATAATAATACTCATCAAAACCTCTTCAACCACTTGAAAAAAGAAACAATATAATAAATCCACTCTACAATAAAAAAACTATATTGGATCCAACACCACTATCACACCAAAATATCAACTCAACAACAACAACAAATAACAATATAACCCTATCACCTCAGTAATCAATAATTTCATTCTTTATAATTTATATCTTATTATAAACTTTCCAATTTAATTATCAATATAAGAACATTAAATGTTATTTTTGAATTTACACTTCTTATTCCATTACAATATTTAAATATTTTAACCCATTTAATCATGTTTCATCATATAAATAACAAAATATAACCACAATAGCATTATTTCTCAAAATCAACAACAACATCATGGAAATAACAAGAAAAATAAAAAACATGATCATATCTCGTCCCATTAATTTTCATTGAGGTATTATCTCTATGAGGACAATTTCATCACCTTACCCAAAGAAAAATAATGCATGATTGATCCACATTATCATGAAAATAAAATAAAGAAAATCTAAATCCCCCACATAGAATAAATATTCAAACAATTAAGTTCCTAAAGAAGAGAATGAAATTGAGATCCAATGCTAACAATCCTTAAAAAACTATAAAAAATCATCTATCGTCAATACTTCAACCAAACTTCATCAAAATTGTGAAAAAACCTCCACTATAGATTCACAAGAAAGAAGAACATGGGATGAAATATAAGACGAGGTAAGACCAAATTTATAATAAAACTAAAGATGACCTCACCATGGTGTAGTGAAAGACTGACCACATCCTGGTGGAACTAATAGAAAAATAACTTTTAATGTTAGTTTTTTTTATTTTTAACATAAATTTTGTAGCTGGAATAAATACAGCCGACACTGTATGTATTTTTTTTAACATTGGTTATATAAACCAATATAAAAAATATTTATTTTGATAAAATGTAAAGACTTTTGATATCGGTTATCAAAATAAATAGTGTCGAATGTCTTGATTTTTTATAAAAATATATTTTAATATAAGTAACTCCCATGGAATATAATTTAATATATATGACCCAAAAAATTATATAAGTCAAATGAAAACAATAAAAATAGACTTAGTGATTTGAATTCTTTTCTCTTCTTATGGTGGTGTCCATCAAATATAAATACCATTTATCACCTCCAATTCCATTAGAATTTTATTTTCTGGATTATACCACTTTTTAACTAGGTTGAGAAGAAACCCTTACATGACTCATAGGCCCAGAATAGATGGTATGATGGAAAAAAGGTACACAGGTCAAACAATTTAACCATATGACCAAACTAGAATAACCACTTAAAACTTGACTATTATCCATCCATGCTAGCTCTCTAGTGTCCCCAGCCCAACTATCACCACATCAACTAATTGTATACTCTGTTAGTAATTCCCTACTTTCAATGATTGGTCACACCACCATAGCACCCTTCATGATCTATGCACATCTATCCAACCTCCCAAGTGACCATCCTTATTATTAACTCTATTGGATCTAGATTTTTTCCTATATATAGCCTAAAGGCCCACAATTGATAACCTGGGGTACTTTTAAACTAATGAACCAATTTCATATCTCAAATTACCATTTTTTATGAATTGTACTACTACTAATGCTACTAATACTACTACTACTACAGTACCTTCACTACTATAGTGATTCCAGAATACCACGGTGGAAGGACCACTCAGGATCTGTGTGATCAGTAAGAGGGGGAGGGGTTGAATAAATGATCTTATCTTATTATGTTTTATTACTTAAGAAACAATTGTTGCCTTTGGTTACTAAGAATTTACTTTACTCATAAAAAAACAAGTATAACCATAAGAACATCGTTTTTTTAGAAAAATAATCATGTTAGATCTTATTATAAATAAAACATAAAGTTAAAAAAACAGAAATAAGGGATTTTACATTTATCCTTTTACTAAAACGGTAAAAGATCAAGAGGGAGAGTTTCAGCATGAGTTAAAGAATATTGTAAAACTACTTTTTTTAAGAGAATTGGTGAGATTATTGTCTTCATAGAAGGCATGACTGATTATATAGTTCATTGAAGATAGCTTGTTCAGATACTCAGACCATATTGTAGTGAGCTTCCATGCCATATGAATAGTTCTAAGCCTAACCGCTTGCACAACAGTGGTTGAGTCACATTCAAACCAGACCTCATTCTAATTATTTTGTTTATCCATGTGGAAAATAGTCATAAAGGTTACCACTTCAGCTTCAAGGGCAGTGTAGTGCCCAAAAGGCCCATGAATACAATCAAGTATCTCTCCCTTTTGATCCCAAGTGATAAACCCAAAGCCCGCTGAACCAGAGTTTCCTTTATAAGAGCAATCTTTATTGAATTTTTTCTATCCAACAAACGGGGGAATCCAAAAGACTTCAAGAATACCATGAGTGGGAGGATAATTACATGGGATATTGAGTTGTCGAAGAACAATATGAGTAACAAGTACGTGGAATGGTTTTGAACTGATCCAAGACCAAAAACCCATAAGAAAACAATCATTTTAGTGGATACAACACGAAAAGAATATTCAGAAATTTTTTATCACTATAGTCACTCAAAACTGTATGTTATCCTTACATAGATAAGATTATATAAATACGTTTTGTAGCAACAATAATAACCTTCACCAACAATATTAAACATTTTCATTGCGATGCTTCAACTTTCTTCAAGAGCTCCTTCCTACAAGTTATTCTTCCTATCCACATTATTTCTCAACAAAAAGAAAGAAATTTAATTAAAAATTCTTTTTTCGAAACTGTTCCTCTGGTATCTTCAGTTTAGTACACTTCTTCTGATACATTGGTCTGATAATCTTTGTTTGGTACCTCATATAACTAATACCAACTGATAAAAAACTATGTCTAGTACCACATCAAATTATATCCATGGAATCCATGTTCTTCTAATCATATCTTAACTTTGTTCATCTGATACCAATTTATAGGAAGAATCTATCTGATATCACTTCATCTGGTGCAACTGCATATGATGCAATGAATTAAAATTTCACATAAGATATTCAATCGATATCTCAAATCTTTAGTACTTTGACCAATAACAATAATAACAATAATTCCAATGAAACACATCTATACACCTTTATATTATAAGATATCCATTGAAAATAAGGGTGATGTGCGGACTTCAAATTCAAAACTTCCACAAAAATTTTGAGCCTCCTAATAAAACATTTACATGATTTTCCATATTCAAATTTACTAAAAGATAGGAAATAAACATGAAATCAATGATCTCTTCAACTTTCCTAAAATATTCACACGAATCATGATCTTCCTTCATGAGTATGGAAATGTTGAATGATCAACTCATCATCATAAAAATTAGTGTATTTAAAAAATATTTTTCAAATATCCCCAACACTTTTTCCAATTTATCCGCGTATGAACTTCTCTTTTCGGTAACCTTATTAAGTTCCTATTTTGTCTAGTCACCCTTTATCTGATGAAATATTTCCAGAAAATGATGTATGATGGATTCATTATAAAACCTTTAACCGAAGTCTTTGAATCCTCTATCTAAATCTCTAAGAGTTAATTTTCTTGATGGATCTATTTGATGAGTTTATGCGAAAACATTTGTTTGATGAACTTAACATGGAAACTTTTATTTTTTTACCTTCTCTTGGAAACCTATATCTTATGTCTTATGGGTATTTTATTTCATTTGGATACTTTATAATAATTTATTTATTTAATAATCTTCATATATTCCATCTTCTAGATGACATTTTTAAAAAACCTTTATCCAATCATTTATAAGCTTTTGTCAGATAGAGTCTATCCAATGAATCAGATTTCTCTATCAAATGGACTCACCATGGTCACCTGATATAATATAAACTTCTTTTTTTATATTACTAAATGTTGAGTAGATTCTATAATTCTTCAATCTATTTTTCTTACAGACATTCTTCATTTAACCAACTTAGTATAGAATCATGAATACCTTTGTATAAGAATGATTTTTGAGAACTTTGAATATTATAAAATAATCACTTAATTTAACTATATTGAAAATTTATATTCAATAGAATTGTGAACATAATAAGATAAAAAATTATTGCCACACATTGTACAATTTCTTCAGCCTATTAGACTTGGTCTGTTCACCTTTGTAAGGAATGGTTAATTTTTTACAATGATTTATGTTTGAAAATAGATATTAATTAAAAAAACCATCTTTATTTTCATCCAGATTCTTCTTAGCAGCTCAAAACCACTTGGTCTCAATAATCTCCCCCTTTAGATTTTATTCGAATCCAAGGAACATAAATCACTAAAAAATTGAAACTCAAGAAATAGATAACTTGTCCAATAATTATAATTCTATGAGAAAACTTGGATTAGGAAACCAGAATCATTAAATAATAATACCATAATACCCATAAATAATTGATTATGATTTTTTTCTTATTAAAATTTTCAACTTATTCCATTCACTCTAAACTTCATCAATGATACAAACATCAACTCATATGAAAACAACTTCATATATCCACTTCAAAAAACTATTAAAATGGTTCACACGTGCAGAAATCATTGATTGCCCCTTTTAAAAACTACCCCTAAATACATTTTCTACCTTGATATGTAAAGAACATACCAATGTACATATTTAGGTTGCATATTTTCTCCCCCTTTTACAACACTATAAAAACACAATATGAGAGAGAGGATGGAATCCACATACCTTATCATTGAAGATAGTGAGGTTGTACACCCATTATTAAACTCAATTTCTAAACTATTTCCTTCAGTTATGGTTTAGTAAAAATATCATCAACATGCTCCATTTTAGGAAAAAAATAAATATTTAGTTCATTTATTTCCACATGATATATGATGAACTGATATTTAAAATCAATGTTCTTATAATGAGAATGTTTCACAAGATTATTAGTAATATTTATAGCACTTTATTTCACAAACTAATAAAATGGGAAACTTTTCATATATTAAAAAATCTTCTAGTTTTGTCTTTGTCCACATTAATTATGTTGCATATTGAGTGGAATCTACATACTTAGATTTAGTCATGTTGAGAGTTGCATAATTTTTTTCTTTGTATGCCAACTCACACATCTTTCTCCCAAGAAAAAATATTTCCTAAATGTGGATCTTCTATCATCAACCCAACCATCCAAATATATATATATATAATGAAATAGATCAATATTTCATGTGTTTTCATATTTTATTCCAAAATCAATTATGTCCTTGATATATTTGAGAATTTTTTTTTCAACCAGAAGATGAGATTACTTTGGTTCACATTGATACCTGGTATAAAGAGTAACAATATAAACTATATGTATCCTTGAAGCCATTATATATAACAGGATTCCAATCAACTTTATAAATATTTAGTGTCAACCTCCTTTCCTTACCCATTTTTCTAACTTTTTCCCCACTAAAGTGGGTGTGGAAACAAGATTTAAACCTTCTAGGTTGAACTTATTCATAAGTTCCTTAGCATAATTATCTTGATATAAGAAAATGTACATCGTATTTTGAGAGATTTATAAGCCAATAAAATATTTCATTTCCCCTAACATGGTAATTTCAAAAAAATTATTTATCTCTTCAAAAAACTTTTCACATATTTTTGTAACATTCCCTAAAAATATTATATCATCAACATAAACTATCACAATGATAGAAACCTCTTGATATTGTTTTATATCGATGTTATTATCAACTCTTCCTTTCTTGAAATTCAACATCTTTAAGAAACTATCACTACTATAAAAAAACCTATATCAACAATTTGGAACAGTTCATATCGGTCTCCAAACCATTGGTATAGCCTATAACAATGGTTTGGAGGGCTATTGGCTATTCTAATGTTGGTATATGTAATGTAAAAAAATTTGAGGATGGTTTTGATCCCAAAACCTCCATTTTATATTTCAATGACCTAACTACTAAGCTAAGATGACTTTTATGAACATAATTTGATAAATATATATATATTTATTTATTTATAATTAATTTAAAATTTTATTTATTTAATGTTATTTGAAAAAATAATCCATAAAAATATGTGTACCTATACTAATGGTTCTCAAAATTGTTAGTATATACCTATAAAAATGGTTTTGAGAATCGTTGGTATAGGTCCCCTGCTTTTTTGACCTATAACAATGTTTTTGGAAAAACCGTGGGTATATGGTGGACATATACCAATGGTTTTGGAACAAATGTTGGTATAGGTTCTCTACAAGGAACATATATCAACGTTTTTGGGTAAAACCATGGGTATAAGTCTCTATAAGGGACCTATACCAATATTGTTTTCAAAACAGTTGCTCTAGGAACTTTACAAGTGACCTATACCAATGAAAGGTACCTATACCAATGGTTTTTTCCAAAACATTGGTATAGTAATGTTGGTAGAGCTCCAATTTCTATTAGTGTATCAAGTGTATAATATCGAGCTCTTGAATTTTACTTCAACCCATATAAATCGTTCTTTAACTTTTACATATAATGTCCATATTGAACAATCATGAATCCACACAGTTTCTCAATATTATATCCTTTATCAAGATATCCATTAAGAAACCCATAGTTTATATCCAACTGGAATATCTTTTATCTTCATTATGAAGCAATACTAAGAAATATTCTGATGGTTTTAAGTCTTTCTACCAGAGTAAATTTCTCATAAAAATCAATGCCTTCAGTCTATGAGTAGCCTTTATAAAACATTCATTCCTTTTTTTACTTATCACTTTACCTTTTTCATTCAGTTTTTTTGAAAACCATTTTTTCCAATCACATTATTATTTTATGGTTTCGGTATGAGTTTTCAAGTATCATTCATCTCAATATGATCCAAATCTTCATTTATGGAATCAATCCACTCTTGATTCTCTAAATATTCTTCAATATTTGATGGCTCAATCTTTGAATATAAAGAGGTATGTGAGACTATACTTGATGTTATTCTTGTTTGAACCTGTTGTCCTTGATCACAAATGATATTTTGGACCTCTACTTGTTTTATCATCTTAGGATGAGATGAATAAGATTGTTCCTCCTCACTTGAAATACTTGAGTTAGAATATTCATTTTGAACAGCTTCTACATTATCACTTCTTTCAAGAGGGTTTTCATTCTTTTAACTGTAACCACTTCATCTTAACTTTATCTCACATATTCAATTAATTATAACACTTTTATATCAAAATTTTATATCACTTTCACATATATAGAGTCAATAATCATTCTATTTTCTTTATTATAGCACATTTATCCTCAATCGTTAGTAGGGTAGCCAAAAAAGATACCATCAATTCCTATTTTATCAAACTTCCCAAGATTTTCACCCTTGATTTTGATAATGAAGTGACTAACAAATAACCTTAAGTATTGAAAACTTGATTTTTTTAATGCATATTGTAAGGAGTTATATCATAGTTTTTCCTATTTAATAATTGATTCCAAATATAAAATTTATCCAATATATTTCCACTGAAAGAATCGATAAGTATCATGTTCAATCAATATAGTTCATTACATATCAACCAAACATATATTTCTTCTTTTATTAACACCATTTTATTGTGGTATGTATGGTGCACTAAATTTATTATGAATTCTATACTATTAAAGATATTATTTAAACTTCCCATTTATATATTCAAATCCACTATCAATTTTGATCTTCTTCACTGAATATCCAAATTAATTTTCATAACTTATCCTAAAATTGTTAAACATTTTTAGAGACTCTAACTTATGTTTCAAGACATATAATACATGTAATGTGAGTAAAATCATCAATAAATGAAATAAAGTACTTACCACCATTTTTTATTTATTTATCATGGGCATATATATATCAAATCGTATAAGATCCAAGGGTAAAGTTGAATGGATCTCAAAATTATTATGTATTGAGTTTGTAATCTTCCCTTATTGTCATATCAAATAACACCAATATCTTATTCTATTCATGTTAGAAATATCATGAATAATTTATCTATTTATCAGTTTTATTATATTCCTATAGAAAATTTGTACAAACCACTTATTACATAACTTATTTTCTTCTATCACATTTAGATAACATGAACTCCAGCATCAAGAACTTTCAAAAAGTTTCCCTTTGCTATTTTACATCTTGTAAAAACATTCTCATCTTCAAGTACTTTAACAAAAAAAATCATCTCTTTTGAAAAAACTTTATTTCCATCATCATAGAGTTGTGAAACACTTAACAATTTTCATTTCAATCAATAAAAAATAAGGAAATTTTAGATTTTATCTTTTAATTTTTAATGATAGTAGATCCAATACCTTTTATTTTTAGGGACTCATAATTTTCAAAAGTTAGTGTCCCTTTTCTGTAATATTTAAAATTATTTAATAACTTCAAATATCTAGTTGTATATGAAGAACACCGAATATCTAATATTTGAGATCATTATACTTTTGTATCTTTGATAGCAGTTTCAAAATTAATTCCTTTTTACAACACCCCAATATTTTTATTAAATATTTCTCTTTAAATAATTTGATTTCTTAAATAGATTGCATTGTACGCAACACCAAGTTTAAACAAACTATGATACACTATTAAAAAATTATTATTTAATGTGATGGTTATAACCGAGATGTTAATTTTGTAGGTATGAATATGATTAACTAATTTAAAAAATACATATAAATTTTCTACTCAATATAAATTTATTGATAAATTCTTAGTAAATATTCATTCAATTTTTATTAAATCCATTCTATTCTTCAAAAATACATTTTCTCAAAAAATGTTTATTATTGTGAGTGAATATTATAATTAATTTTTTGATTTTTTTTTAAAATTAAACTGAAAAAATTGATTTATTTTCTAAATTCATCATTTAAAAATTATCATAGGATGAATTTTTTATAATGTTTTGAATTGATTAATTTTTTAATGACTAGTAAAAAATTCCAATTTTTATAAAACTATCATTTTATTTATATTAAAATGTCCCTTTATGATTATAATTTTATATAAAATTAAATTAATTTATATTTAGTTAGATATATTCTAATTAATTACATTTTAATCAACATTATACCTTCTTTTGGTCTAAGTACATTTTTAGGCTTAAAATGCAGTTTTTTCAAGAAAATTGTTTTTTCATTGCATTTTGTATAATTAATTTCAAATTAAATTCTACCACTTTTTTTAGTGGAATCTTTAAATAAGGATTATAAATTTGGAATCAATGGGTCAATTTTTTTTAACTATTTCCCTTTTATTTTTATTCATTAAGAATAATAACTATAGTAATTTTATTACCACAGTAAGGGTAAATTGGATAATCTAGGTTAAAATAAAATCATAAGGACTATTAATTAAACCCAAAACATGCCTAAATTTTATTGGACAATTTAATTTCGACCATAATATTACAATGTTACGTTTTATGACCTTTTGTGTCCATTTGGATAAGATTATGACCTTTTTAGTATTTTATTTTCGGAAAAGTCAAACTTATCGAACTCTTGATTTTAATAAATATAATATTTTAATATGGGGTTATTCTAAGGATATATCAAAATATAAATATTATTTTAAAATATAAAATATTTATCCTAATTGTGTTAATTTTTTTAAAATTTTAGGGAAGAAATAATTACCTTAAATGCTAACACGATGTTGACACAGTAATTATTTAATTAATGGAAAAATAAAATAAATGATATTAAAAATATTAAAAGTACAATAATTTGAGATATTTAAAGTGATCCACGAATTACATAGATTATAGTGACATGTTTAGGATATAATAAAATTGTTTTTTTTTTGAATTTGACTTGTTGCCTTAATGTTTTTAAAGTCAAAGTAACGAATAGTATCAAAATTGACAATAATAATATTTTATGGGATTATTATTTTATTAAATTATTAAAAAATCATAAATATATTAAATAAGAAAAAAGGGGAATAATATATTGTCTACAATATTATACCATATTCATTTATAGTCCAATTGGAAGCATCTATATCTAAAATAGTCTTAATATATTTTAAACTTTTGAGAATTCCCAAAAGTTTTTCTCACCTCAATTATAAAAGGACACATCAACCCTCACTTCAATAAACTAATTTTAGCCTTCTATATCAACTATACTCTTTCAAAATCACTCCTTCAATTCCCTAACTACGTTATAGAAGTGATTATCTTCCCAAAATACCAACCTGATAGCCCTTTAGAGAAGATATAAATGAGTTGTTTCAAAGAAGAGGATGTTTGAACATGAAAAAGAAAATTAGAGACTTGAGATAAGGTGTTATTCTATAATATAATCATTATTTAGGATTTTTATGTTTAAATATGTAGTGGAAAATATTTATCTTCTATTTAAATGTTTTATAGAATAAATTCAAAAATATTTTTACTATTCTCTTACATTTTTTTGAGGTCAATTTTACTCAGGTTTGAATTTTTACTAAACGAATTGAAAGGAATATTTTTTTCATTTTCCAAATGAGGTACTTTATGAATTTAATAAAAAATAAAGAATTAATTTTATTTATTAACTTATATAACATGAGTATATTTTCCCACCATTATAATGGATCAATTATTTTAATCATCCTTTAAAAGTTTACAAGATTATTTTAAATGAAAATTGTTTCATTTATATGAAAACAACTTATTTAAGAAATAAGTGATTTCAAAATGGAAAATTTATTTTCCTAAAGAATTATTCTAATTGATCTTTCAAAATAAATATTTATCTATGATGAAATACTTTGATGTTACTTAATCTTTTCTAGGGATATAATCTAAGGATACTATCCATATTATTTCTCTGGATGGTTTATGTTTATAATGAAAATATTTTAGTGAAAACCATTCCCTTTTACATGATTTATACTTTGATAAATTTTTTATTATAACTATTTAATTTCATTAGATATATGATGATGAATTTTTTATGATCTTGTGGAACACATGTTCATAGTTTTCTTTATATGAAGGTTAGGACCTATATCACCCTTAAAAGAATTGGGTAAATATTAATATATTATGAGATAATAATGGGAAAAAGATGATAGGGTTGATCCCACTATGGGGAAAAGGTACATCCTAATCCACTATGGGAAATATGTGAATCTTTATCTGCTATGGGAAACAGGTGTGCCCTGATCCACTATAGTAAATAGGTGCATCCAGATCCACTATGGTACATAGGTTTTTCCTTATCCACTATTGTAAATAAGTGAATCCTGATCCACTATGGTAAATAGGTGTGTTCTAATCCACTATAAGAAATAGGTGTTCCCTAATCTACTATAGGAAACATGTGAATCCAAATTCACAATGGGAAACAAGTGATAAGTCCTGGTCTACTATATTGATAGTATTGGTAGTTAACCTTAAAATACTAAATGTTTTTTGATATTTATTTTGGTTCCAAACTTGTAGGAAATGAGTTTATGGTTCATGATTTATTTATGATGATTTGTCACTCTTATGGACCATGTTTTCTAAAATGATAATGTATTATTCCATGAAACATGTTTATGATCCATGGTAGGTTGGATATGAACTTTTTAAGTTATTTTCATGATCACATACCCTTAATTTTATATTATGATTTCATATGATCATAGATTGATATCTTTTATGTTTACCAGTACTGAGAATATAAGATCACCCTTTCTTATGTTTCCTTACCCAAGTTATGAACAAAGGTTTTGGTAGGGTATGACTATGAGGAGTAATATGTGAGAAGATATTTGCGGGATATGTTGAAGATCATTAAAAAAATAAGATGATTTTGTTTTCAGTCTCCAAAAACACTAAACTATTTTTGTCCTCAACCATGTTTTTATGAAATTTATTGAATATTATTCTAAAAAGTTGTGATATTTATGTATGAAATGATTATATTGTTATAGTTGATATCTGATGTAATGATTAGTCAATCTTTGGTTATTAGTATTAGAATAAATTTAGGGATATCCCTAGGTATATGAATAAGTATATGTCTGTGGATATGTCTAGGTGTATATCTAAGGAATTATAAGGATAATTACAAGTATAGGAAAATATCCTTGAATTTTGGTGAAGGATAGAGAAAAGGGTTTACAAAAAATTATATCCCTCTATGGATACTACAAGTGGATGTGGATCTGGTATAGAGGTACTTACAGGTAAAATTTACCAAAAGGGTGCATTGAACTCAACTCGATCATCACATAGTGAATGGAAATGGGTATTCTTTCACACTTGGTTTGACACTCCTAGGGGATATGCTTTGTAAATTCACAAACTCTTTATGAACCATCATGAAAAATTTAAATAATTACCATGAATGACCTAGGTTAAGACTAAGGTGTCATAGATATAAATGAAAGTGTCATGATATAGATATATTATAAATTATTTTTCATGATTATGTGGTTTTACACTATGATTAGTGTTTCCCATGATTTCCTTTTTGGTTTTATTCAATGTCTAGATCTTGAAGAAGCTGTGTTAATACTAAGTGCGATAGACAATACAACGATTTTACTCCTAAGAAACAAAACATTATATGAGATGTTATATAGAATCTTGATACTATTATAAGAAAAATTTCTCCAGATATAAATCATGTTGAGTTTCCAAATGATCAAAGGAGAGAACTATATACTGTTGAATCCTTTATGAGGCAACATCAACCTTCTTTTAGTGGATCTTCTGATCCACTATTGGCTTAATGATGGATCAACCCCATTGAAATTTTATTTTTTATTATTCAATTATTGGGACATGAAAAATTTATCTTAACTATTTATCATTTTGAAGGTGAATCATATCAGTGGTGGACTCTTATTAGGAACAGAAGGAAAAAATAAGAAATTAAATCTATGTAATGGGAATAGTTTAAATGGATATTTCTCACTAAGTAATTCCGTTGTATTTTATAAAAAATCATGGATAAGTAATTCATTTATCTTAACAAAAAGTATTATTAATCTATTGGAACCTATGATATTTATTTTACAATACTTTCAAGGTATTTTTTTAATCATAAGCCCTGAGAGTAAAATTGATCGATTCTTTGGTGAAATAAAACCAATTGGTTGAAAAGCCTTAGATATAAGAGACTATAGTCACTACAAATAATTTATTTGATGTGAACTGAAGATAGAAATGGAAATTTGATATTCCCACCATTCTTATGGTTTTGATAAAAAATGATGATTGAGTCTAATGAAAAGTCAAATGGTGGAAATAAATTATAGCCATATGCATTCCATAAACGTTGGAAGAAGAAATAAGGGAGTTTCATAGATTTGGTAAGTGATTTAAATGTGTAAACGTGGGTCATAAATCCCGTGAATTTATAAATGATATTAATGGTATGGTTAATGAAATGGAGTAGAATAGTATAACAACTAATGCACTACCCACACTCCATTGTTTCAAGTGAAAGGAGTTTGGGCATTACGCGAATCAATTACCCAATATAAGGAATAATGTGGATGATAAGAAACAAAATAATCTCAAGAAAAAGGACAACGGGAAATTTTATACAATCACAATGGATGAAGTGAATCATGATAATTAGGACACACTTATCCTCCACTCCCTAGTTGGGAGTTTCATGTTTGTTTTTGTATGAATGATCTCTATTAAAATATTATTGTTCACCCTTTAGTGAAATTTCATGTGTTATATCCCTCTAAATAGATTCTAGAATAATGAAATCACATTTTATATTCTATTGATAAAAGGATAAACCCAAGATTTAAATGAATGTTTTTATAAGACAAGATCTTATATAAGAAATACATGGTGAATTAACTTTTGGAAGTTTATATGTCTCTATTAACATTATATTTATGGATTTCATCTTAGTTTTATGAGTTTAAGGTTGATAAAATGTTAAAATTAATTGACACCCATTTTGGGGTTTTATGATATTGGAATTTATCAATAATAAGGATATTTTAAGATACATTTATAGAAATACAACCATTTGGTTTTGTATATGTTTTAGTGAAAAGTTTTTTAAGAAGGAATTAATTTAAAATTTGTCAATATATGATTAAAGGTACTAGTAACTATCAGGTTTTATCATATCATTGATGTTTAGGTAATTATAAGTTGTAGTATATCACCTTACAAAGTTCGTACACTTTATTTCTATCAGAGAATATTTATCTCTGGATCCTCTTTCTAGAATATACATTAAGGAAGTGGTAAGGTTTCATGGGGCACCACATTCAATTTTATTTCATTTGGATCCAAATTCTACCTCAATGTTTTTATGAAGTCTTCATTAACATCTTTATATATATTTGAGTTTCATCACTAATTATCATACTTAGAAAGATGGATAGTCTGAGAGAAAAATTAAAACCCTAGAGGATATGATAAGATATTGGTTTATGTATTTCAAAGGTGATTGGGATAAACACCTTCATGAAAATGAGTTTAATTGAAACAATATATCTCACTCGATAATTAACATGGATCCTTATGAAGAACATTATGTAAAGAAGTGTATAACTCTATCATACTAGAATGAAGTTGTAGAAATAAATCTATTTGGGTCTAAGAAAGTTGATGAGATGGAAGAGAAGGTTATATCCATTCAGTAACACGTATGGGAAATAAAAAGTTAATAGAAATTTTATGTTTATAATCATCATTGTGATCTAGAATTTGAATTTAGTGATATGGTCTTTCTATGAATTTCTCTGGGGAATAAATAAGCAAAAACTAATCCCTAGTTATATTGGTCTCTTTTAAATACTTGATCATATTATGACAATAGATTATTGTTTTTACCTGCCACCAAATCTCTAGGAGGTTCATTATGTGTTCCATGCATCTAATCTAAGGAAGTACATACCTGGCCCTTCACATGTACTAAAATCCGAGTTCATATCACTAGAGAAATATATTTCTTATAAAGAACAACTTGTAGATATTACAGATTTTAGAGAGAAGGTTTTATGAAACAAGACCACTCACCTGGTTAAAGTTTTATGGTGAAACCGCCAATTTGAGGAAGCTATGTGGTAACCTTAGGATGTGATGGGGCAATGGTATCCTCGTCTATTTGTATCTTAGTGAAAAAATTCTAGGGATAAATTCATTTTAATGGGGTTAAAATATAACAACCAGATATTTTCATTAAATATTTCTCTTTAAATAATTTTATTTCGTTGATATCTTGCGTTTAATGGAAAACCAAGTTTAAAAGAACTATTATACTAAAATGCGCTATCATGGGAAATCTCAAATGATATTTATTTTTGGGTTATTTAGGTGTAGTAGAGTGGCAGACCTAGGTCGTCTCTCAAGAGGCAGTAATTAAAACAACATAATAATGGTACATTGAAAATAAAATAAAATAATAAAAACACGCCACTTAAAAGGGATGGGGGGTCTTGTTTGATATTTATAAAATAATAAGAATAAGTATGCTAGAAGAAAATTTCGTTTTCATTTTTTATTTTTTGTTTTTGAAATGAAAGATGGTTAATAATTCACAACGAGAATATGTTTTTTTAGAAAAATATTTTTAGAAAGTGTAATCGATATAAATCTACCTATTCAATAATTTATTAATCATTATCATTTAAATTAATATCCACTTAATCATGATCCCTTAATTTCTGAAATCCTGAACCCTACGAGAAATAACTTTACCATAAAGATAAAGTGAATTTGACCCTAGGCTAGCTTCAGAACATGTAATTGCAACACCATGATTTAATTGATGTTATAAGGTTAACTTATTCTTAGTGGTAAATTAAGGCACATTTACTCTTTGAAAATTAGAATTAATTTAGTTTAGGGATTATATTTGAACACTACAAATTGATCTTGTATGGTTTTGTATTACTGATTAAGGTTGCGCTCTCTCAATTCACACAATTCCTAACCTCATGTGATTTGTGTTAATTTTTCAATTGCTTTATTAGTTTAAATTAAATTAAAAACTCAATTAATATATTATATTATGTGAATTACAGTATATCATTGATTCAAAATAAATAAATGAATAAGGATAGAGGTCGATTGATTACTGAAAAAACTACTCTTCCATGGGAGGTTTAGACATCGTAGAAATGTTATGCAAGTGAAAAGGTTTAGAAAGGGGTAACTTAATATTTTTTCTACTCTTGATTCCATCCCAAATAAGTATAATAAGAAGATAAAAAGGGGAGAATACAGAATATTTATTGAAGACAAATTCAAATCACAAGCATGAAAACAATGAAACACAAAGTGGAGGTGGGAGAGGAGAGCCTTATTGGAAGAGATCTATGAATACATTCTTACTTATTCCAAGAAGATTGAAATGGTTTCAGGATCCAAAATTTCTGCCACACCTTCCAAAAACCTCTACCAACCATCCCAAAGAGTGAAAACACCAATTTATAGAGTGGTGGGGAGGCTAGGTTCAAAGTGGTTTCAAGTGTGAATTGGGAATCTTATCCAAATATTTTAAGTCAAATTTCAACACCCATTTGACCTCCAAAACATGTGAAACATCATTTCTTCCAGAAGAATTATTTGTGAACAATTGGGTTGGAGACCTCCTCTCAAAATCTGGGCCCCATACAAGATTTTATAAAGAAGATATGTCCCAAACACTATAGTGATGTCCAATCTGTTGGGTCTATCCCACCTTTGACTTCATGGTCCATTTAGCCAAACCAAATGCACGATTTAGCTTCAATGTGTTGAAAAAATGTTATATACCATTAATTAAGGAACATAGTTACAAAATTTCATGTAAAAATAATAAATATAAAAATATTTATAATATTTATTTCTGAAATACTACAGTTCTCTATAAAGGCTAAAATTAGAATTTCGATCGAATTTCCAAATGAATGAACTAATCCCAAATATTTTATAAATAAACATATTTAACACAATGTGAGGAAATTTTATCATTTATTATCAATAAAATTTTCAATAAAAATGTGTTTTATCAACTCCCTCACACTTACCCTTTTGCACTCCTGGGAAAAACCTCATATCATGTATTCAAAAAAATTGTGACAAGATATTCATATTCATATTTCTCAATCCATAGTGAAAATATAGGCAAAGTAAGAATCCCATCAAGAGTCAATATCAATAAAATTTAAATTCATTGTCTCATAAATTGTGTTAAAACAAAATCTATTGAGATTCATAACACTAATCAAAGATAAACAAGTCATGGGTATACCATGCCACTAATTCTCCATGTGTGTGTGTGCCAACCATTCCAAGCTCATAAATCGACCCTTTATTTAGTATATTCAAGACAGGTAAAACAATTCTTCTTACCTGATTTGATTCACCAAACATGTTCTTCATTCCTTTGCAATCAAATTTCAAGACCCACTCACTTAAGCATTCTCGAAAGTCAAACCTTAAGCTCCAGACCTAGATATCTCAATATGTTGTACATTTTTCTACTCCCCTAATTTATTATTATTTTTTTGTTTTTTTTAAGTTTCACTTAGAAAAAATATCACACTCAACTCTCCACCCATGTTTTATCTCCTCACAACACTAATTTTAATAGTTATAACAAGATCAAAGGTTAATGAAGAGTTGTTTTTGACCTGTCCAAGACACAACCCATGTTTTTTTTGAGACTATAAAATAGTCGGATAATAGGTACACACAAATAGGTCAATTCGGTACATTAATGAAACTGATCAGAATAGAAATGAATGTATGTATCAAACAATGATTTTTTTACCTAACTTGACTATACCTTCAATTGAGTAGGAAAAATTTTAAAATTCATGGTTGAGTGAAAATTTGTGTGGAGAAATCAATGAAACAATTTACCATGAACAAATATCACAAATAATGATGTCAAAATCTAAAAGGCTTTATAATGACACAACCATTCATATCATCGAAAACTTCAATTTTTATAAAAATCAACCCTTGATGATGACATCTTACTTATGATTATAATTATACCAATGAATTTTGAAAACATTCATTTTCCATATGTTTCACATGATAATGTTACATTATATATTTGTTTCTTTTTTATTGATTTTTTTTGTTTTTTTCAATTTTTTTTTATTTGAAAATTTTAACCAAAAACTTTAATAGAAAATACAAAAAACACACAAATGGAAATCCTAAATATTTACCCCAAAATTTTGTCTTCTCCCCCACACTTAAAATACGGCATTTTCCTCAATGTGAACCTATGATATGATATATTCACATGAAATGTATAATTTAAAATAGGAAAATTAATATAAAATTGAAAGGGTTATGAACAACCTGATATGATCAAGTGATGATGGGGTCATGCAGTGTGATGAAATCCACTACATCAGTTGGAAGTCCCTCAATGTATTTCTTCAAACGTTGCCCATTGAATGTAAATCTTATTCTGGTTTCCACTTATGCGATCTCCAATGCACCATAAGGAAAAACATTATATACAACATAAGGACCTAACCATATGGAACACAACTTACCAGACATCAGCTTCAGTCTTGAAGTGTAGAGAAGGAATTTTTCTCCAATATTAAACTCCCATTTCTGGATCATTTTTTCATGAGATGCTTTGGATATTTCCTTATAGATCCTTGAGTTCTCATATGTATATAATATAATCTTCTCAATCTCTTAAATTTGTATCTTTCGTTGAATTCTAGCTTGAGCCAAATCCCTGTTGCATTTCTTTATAACTCAATAAGACTGATTCTCAACCTCCATGGGTAGATGATAGGCTTTACCAAAAACAATCTGAAATGGGGACATACCGATGAGAGTTCTGTATGTTTTCCTATATTCCCATATCATATCAACCATTCACTTGATCTAATCCTTCCTATTCGGCTGCACAATTTTCTCTAAAATTTGGTACAAAGTTCTTTTAAGAATTTTGCATACCTTGAGATTTTCTTGATGGATTCATGTAGAGGGATGTTGATCTCCACACACTTGAATGTATCCAAAAATTCTTTTTTTCATTACTTCTTAAGACATCTTCTTAGTTTGTAAAACCCTATTTGGAAAGGTAAGGAGTTTAGGAGGATCATCATTAATCTTTTTCTTACCTTTATCTTTCTACTCAATTTTGTCATCATCTGGTTTTGAATGAAGCTTCTCTGTAGTTGAGGTGAATCCCAGTGGAACGATGGGTGCAGATGTATCAGTTGTTTGCTTCCCACTTCTCAATGTGATGGAACTAACATTACCCTTGGGATTTGGAGTAGGTTGGAAGGTAGATTTCTATAATTCTTACTTACAATTTCATGGAGGACACTGGCAATCTGACTCATTTGAGTCTTCAACTCCCTCAGCTCTGAACCTTGACTCTTCAGCTCATTCTGTTGTTAAGAACAATTTGTTTCAAAAGAACAATAGTATTAAAATCTACCTTTGGTTGAGAATTCCCTTGTTGTTTACTTGTTGATTCTTGAGCTTCAAATCACCTTTGCGTTTGTTAGAAACCCTATTGGTAAGGTGGAGGCTGCTGGAAGTTTTGTTGAAAGGGGGGCCTTTGTTGTTGTCCAAATGAATAACTCATATCTGATTGATCCTTCCACCCTTGGTTGTATTGTAAATACCCTTAAAATTCAAGGAAATTTTTTTTTCTTAATTTACTTTGGGATTTTACAACAACACAGTTTCTGACGGCACTTGATTTCGAGGCCTGGTGTGCCCGGAATTTCTATCCGAAGTTTAACTCGGGTACGTTCAGTGAACGAATGAGCGGGAATTCCTATCTTTTGAACTCGTGCTCGGAATCGAATTCTGAGGTCACCGATGGAACCGCAGCGCCGGTAATTGCTTAGGAACACCTTTCCTGGAGTTTCTTTTGCTCGTTTTGAGTTGTTTAATTTTTGTGGATTAAGTGTGAGTGAAATAAAATTTCGTTAAGAATTTTATTTCCCTTCTCCATGAGTTAGAACCTAAGTGTAGGAGTTAAGGTGGGACCCACATTTTGTTAGTTTCTCTTTAGTGGATTAAAGGTGAGGTGGGGCCCACATGAGCCCCCACCTTTTCAATTTCCTTAACTCTCTAACTCCTCTTAACCCCCCACATAAGTTGTGTAACTCTTTTGACTTTTCCTCTCATCTCTTTAACTCGTGCCAACACACCAATTCAATTTATTAACTTATGTTTTGAATTTTTTTGAATTGTGTCATGAGTTAATAAAATAATGGTAAGCCTTATTTTATTTTGGTTGGATGTTGTGTGTGGACAATTGAGGAGAGAGCACTTGGGTGATTTCATCTTCATCACGAAGAACACCAAGACACGACGAAGAACACCAAGACTTCGACGAAGAACGCTGTCACCATAGAAGAGATTGATGTGCCGTCTCTTCTCCTCTTTGCAACCGGTGTGTGACCCCTTTTTCCGAGGATCGACGACGCACCCTCTTTCGATCTTCTTCCCGTGTCAAATAAAAGGAGACACCACTTCCTCCTTAGACGTTCACCGTCAACATACGGATCTTCACCTCACGACGTCGTTTTCCGCGGCGAACCCCCGTTCTAGCTACGCTCAAGGTAGGGGTTATTTAATTATTTCGTTCGTGAATTCTACTTTGTCGTCCTTCGTGAATTTATGACCAGTTGCTATCAATTAACGAGAGGGGGCCGGACCGCACAAACACGGCCGACCCTCCTCCAATTTGAATGTTGTTTCTAATTTGGTTGGGATGGAATGGCGTGATGTCGTCACACCATGCGGGATCGTACGGAAAGTAATGCGCGGCGCCATCACACCGCGCCGTGAAGTTGAACAAGGAAGCGACGCCGTCGCGCCGCGTCGAAGAAAACCTAAGACATCGCAACCAGAGCGGGGCCGCGGCGGAGGGGTGCGATGCCGTCGCACCGCGCCGGATGAACCAGGTCGCGGCTGGTTCCGGGCCGCGGCGGAGCAGGGTGACCGGCGGCCAGTTCCGGGCTGCCGGTGTCGGCGAAGGAGGAAGGACTGGCTGTCGTCGGTCCTTGTTGGCAGAACAGGCCGGCCGGACAAAGGGAAAACTGGGGGAATTAATTCCCCCGGCCGGCCAAGCAAGCGGCCCCATTAATGGGGCCGCGGTTACGGGGAAACCGGGGGGGCAGCCCCCCCCCCCCCCCCCCCCACGAGTCGGAACGGGTCGACCGCTTGGCCGAGCCAGCTGGAGCCAGCACGCCGGGTCGTCGGCCGGGCCGGGCCGCGCCCAGCCGGGCCGGGCCGGGTCGGTCCGGGCCCGAAACCCCCGTTTTCGGACCGTCTTCGGTCTTTTGCCCATAACGTGGGTTGCGGAACTCCGATCGACACACCGTCAGTTGCGATGCGATCCTTGAATTGAGACGGTCGTTTCGGTATATCACACTCAAGGTTTCAGAATACTTTGGGTTTGTCTGGGTTGATTCGTACACGAAACCAACCGGGCCCTCAGAGCGGAAACGCTCATATCTTAAGCTCCGGACATCCGAATGACGTGTTGTCAACTTTGTTGGATTCCTCTTAGTGAGACGGATCTTTTGGCTTACTCCACCCGTGGTTTTGATGCAGGTGGAGTATGGTCGGGTTGGTTTTGCCTTAAAAACCAACCGGGCCCCTGGGACGAAAAAGCCAATAACTCTCAGACTGGGCGTCCTATTGACGCGCTGTCTGCGACGTTGAGTTCTTGTTGACGATACGGAACTTTTGGATACATCAACTCTGGACTATGTGTCAGTTGATGTATCAGCCTCTCGGCTCGTGGAGTGGACCCTCCCGAATGAGCTTGCTGTGTGCGAGAACCCTAGATCCGGTTGCGACTACTACTACTACGACGACTGTACAGAGATCCTTAGTGGATTCGATGGCGACCACTACATCACTCAGCGATCCTATGTGGATCAGTGCTACCGATCCTTTGTGGGTCCGATCCTTTGTGGGTCAGCGCTCAGTGGTTCTGTGTGAGCCAGCGCCTAAAGATCATGTGCGGGTCCGATCCTGTGTGGGTCTTTGCGGGGGTTAGTTACCTATCGATCCTTTGTGGGTCAGATCCTATGTGGGTCATTGCGGGGGTTAGTACCTTTCGATCCTTTGTGAGTCCAACGACTTAGATGAATCAGTGGATATATCTGATCATCACTATCGTCATACGAAGAAGTATACCTGAGTGAGTTGAATCCTGTTTTACTTTCCTTTGTGGATTGTGTTGTGCTATCCTGTGTGGATTTATGTTTTTCTTTCCTGTGTGGACTGGGTTGTACTTGGGCTCGGATGTTGGAGCCGAATGAGAATTGGTGACTTAGGTATATGTATGGGCATATACCTAAGCAGTGTCAGATGTTACTTCGTGATTGTATCTTTCCTTTGTGGATTATCCTTTGTGGATTCTGGGAGACCTTCAGGGGTCTCGGGGTCCCTACTGAGTAGCTTATACTCACCCCTGCACGGGCTATGCCCGCACTATGTTGTGTTGGTTGCAGATGAAGGACATCGCTGATCGTGGTTGAGGCTTGCGGAGGAGGACGGTACCTGAAGGTGGACCACTGGGCGGGACATACTCGGAGCGGTCGGCTGGACCCGAGGAGCAGTGGATGCTATCTGTACCCACCCTTCATGTGGGATTTTCCGTGGACAGCTCGACGTAGCGGCTTTACTTTCCAGTTGCTGTTTTTCTCTTTCCAGATGTACTTTACTTTCAGTTTCGGTTTGTATACTGGCCCACTTACTTTTCCGCACTTACTGTTGTACTCTGTTTTTACTTAGTGTTTACTTCTACTGCTTGCTTGCTCTGTGGTGTTTGTTTACTTTACAAAGGCAATGCCTTCCCTTTTTACCGGGATTTACGCCTTGGTGCTAGTCGCCAGCCCCTGGCCTATAGAAGGCGGGCTTGGGGTAGTCACGGCACGGGCCCCGAGGACAGGTCGTGACATGTATGCTGGTGAAAAGGAATCAAACTTATTTTGGGGATGTGGCTGTTTCTGCTACTAATATGGTCTCCCATGAAATACAAAATTGTAATCTTCTGTCTCTTGTAATTGGGGGAAACATTCAGTTGGGTGGTCTTTTTCAGTGAAAATTCCACAAGGCCTCGAAGGAGTGGGTTTGGATGTCTTTTTAGAAAAATCAATATTCCTTACAATAGCGGTCAATTATTCCAACATGGTATCAATTAAATGACTCTCAAGAGAAGAAGGACATACCTGATGTACTCCCCTGACATGCGGTGTACCTCGATCGCCAAATTTTTGGGAGTTTTGGGCCATTTTGTCAATCAATGCACGTGCAAATACTGGTTTCTTGTTCACCAATTTTCCTATAGTCGTGACATCCACTATGCTCATCTCTATAGGTTTGAGTTCATCATAGAATTATTAGATGAGGAGTTTCTCACTGATTTGGTGATGTGGGTGGCTTGCGCACAACTTCTTGAATCACTCACAGTACTCATACATTGACTCCCCTTGGGATTTCTTGATTCTCAAGATCTCTTTATGAATATAAGTGGTCCTTAATGCTGGAAAAAATATTTGTAAGAAAAGATGTTTCAAATCATTCCAACAAGTTACATCTTTAGGTTGTAAATAATACATCCAATATTCTGCAGCTCCATCAAGTGAGAATAGAAATGCTCTTAGTCTGATTTGATCTTCAGAAAAATTATTAGTTTTAAGTTTGATCAAACGAGATTAAATTCTTTTAAATGTTTGTTTGTATCCTCATCAGATAATCCATGAAACTTTGGAAGAATATTAATTAACCCAAATTTCAGTTCAAAGTCTGATTCGATATTTGGGAATGCAATGCAATTTGGTTGATAATTAATATCAGGTGAAACCAACTCTTGAATTGTTCTATTAAGTTCATTGTTATTTTTTTCAGCAATTGGTTATTGTTTTAGGTCTGATAAAGAAGTGTTTCTAATTTCAATTTTATTAGAGTGGATTAATACTCCTACTAGTTGAATATTGAAACTTCTCGTAGACTAAGAATGTCTGATTCGAGCCCTAAGGCTGTGTTCAATCATGGGGTCGGGATCTAAGAGATATTTTGGATTAGTTCATGTCATAAATGAATGAACGATAAAAAATAAATGATGAAAAGTGAACCATAATAAAAATAAAATAATTTTGAGTTGGTCCGATAAAAATAAAATAAGAGAGTAATAGAAATAACATGAGAAAGGAGAAAGAAGAAATAAAGAGGAGAAGAAAAGAATAAAATGAAAAATAAAATAAATACCTCTAATTGGTGAATAAATTACTTGACTCCCTATAAAAAACTCCAATTTGAAAGGTGATGTCGTGGGTGCTCTCAAATGAAATTTAGTTTGGTTTATTTAGGTGCAGCAGAGTGGCTGACCTAGGCCATATCTCAAGAGGCAGTAATTAAAACAACTTAATAAAGGTAATTTGAAAATAAAATAAAATAATAAAAAAATACCACATTAAAATGATGGGGGGTATTTTTTGATATTTATAAAAGAAGAAGAATAAGTATGCTAGAAGAAAAAATCATTTTTTTAGTTTTTGTTTTTTAAATGAAATTTGGTTAACAAAGCACAACGAGAAGATGTTTTTTTTGAAAACTATTTTTAAAAAGGGTAATCGATCTAACTATACTTATTCAATAATTTATTAATCATTATAATTTAAATTAATAACCACTTAATCATGATTCTTTAATTTGTTAAATACCGAGCCCTACGAGAATTAACATTACCACAAAGATGAAGTAAATTTAACCTTAGGCTAACTTCAAAACATGTAATCGCAGCACCCTGGTTTGATTTATTTTCTAAGGATAGATTATAGTCAGTGGTAAATTAAGGCACATTTAATTTCTGTAAGTTAGAATTAATTGATTTTAATGATTATATTTGAACACTATAAATTGATCATGCATGGTTTTGTATTACCGATTAAGGTTGCGCTCTCACAATTCACACAATTCCTAACCTCGCGTGAATTGTGTTAATTGTTCAATTTCTTACTTAGTTTCAATTAAATTAAAAACTCAATTAATATATAATATTATGTGAATTATAGTATATCATTGATTCCAAATTAAATGAATAAGTAAAAATAGAAGTCGATTTATTACTAAAAAACTACTCTTCCATGGGCGACGTAGTCATCATAGAAACGTTATGAAAGTACAAAGGTTTAGAAAGGGTATAAACCAATCTTGTTTATACTACTAATTAAATAACAAATAAGTAAAATAAAAATATAAAAAGAGAATAATATAGAAGATTTATTGAAGAAAAATTTAAATTACAAGAATGAAAACAATGAAACACAAAGTGGATGTTGGAGAGGAGAGCCTTCTTGGAAGAGATCTACGCATAAATCCTTACTTTTTCTAAGAGTATTGAAATGCTTATAGGATCCAATATTTCGGTCACACCATCCCAAAACCTCTAACAACCATCCCAAAGAGTTAAAACACCAATTTATAGAGTGGTGGGGAGGCTAGTTTCAAAGTGGTTTTAAGTGTGAATGGGGAATCTCTGCCAAATATTTTAAGCCAAATTTCACCACCCATTTGACCTCCAAAGCGCAAGAACCAGATATTCTTCAAACAGAATTATTTTTTCAAAATTTTTTTGGATATATCCTATCAAAATTTTCCCCATCCAAGAACTTATGAAGATGATATGGCCCAAACACTACAGTGATGTCCAATCTGGTTGGTTCAGCCCACCTTTGATTTCATGGTCCATTTAGTCCAACCAAATGCATGATTTAGCTCCAATGTCTTGAACAAAATTTGTATCCCATTAAGTTAGTGACATAGTTATAAAATATCAAGTTCAAATAATAAATATAAAAAAATTATATCTGAAATACTACAGTGCACTATAAAGGATAAAAATGGAATTTCCATCAAATTTTCAAATGAATGATCTAATCCCAAATATGTTATAAATAGACATATTTAACACAATTTGAGGAAATTGTATCATTTATATTCTATAAAATATTCAATAAAAATGTGTTTTATCATATACATTATTAAAAGATTATTATTTAATGGGATGGTTATTACCTAGCCATTAATTTTGAAGGTATGAATATGATTAAATAATTTATGATATAAATATAAATTTCCTACTCAATATAAATGTATTGATAAAGTCTTAATAAATAATCATTCATTTTTTATTTAATTCATTCTATTCTTCAAAAATACATTTTCTCCAAAAATAGTTTCTCTTGTGAGTGAATATTATAATTAACTTCTAAAAGTTTTGGAAAATTTATTTGAAAAAAATTAATTTAATTTTTTAATTCATCATTTTAAAATTATCTTAGGATATATTTTTGAGAATTTCCTAAAAATATTGATTTTTTAGGGAATAGTGAAAATACTGATTCTTATAAAACTATTATTTTCATTATAATAAAATATACCTTCATGATTTGAATTTTATATTACTGTATCTTAAGAACTATTTAATTATATATAGTCTGATAAATTTCATTTTAATCATCCTTTTACCTTATTTTGTTATCGGTACTTTTTTTGTCTTAAAATGCAATTTTTTCAATAAAATTGTATTTCGATGCATTTTTTAGAATTAATTTTAAATTATATTTATTCACTTCTGTGAGTTGAATCCTGAAAAATGGATTCTATATTTATATTCAGTGAGTCCAAATATGGTAAATATTGCCCTTTTATTTTTTTCATTATGAATACTAATTGTAGTAATTTTTTTACCATGGTAAGGGTATATCGGGTAATTTTGATTAAAAATAAAATGATAATGAATATTAAATAACCCCAAAACATGCCTAAATTTTATTATATGAGTTAAATTTGTCCATATTATTTGAACTTTAATTTTTATGACCTTTTTTGTCTATTTGGATGAGATTATGACTTTTATAGTATTTTATTTCAAGAAAAGTCAAACATATCATACTCTTGTTTTTAATAAATATAATATGTTAATATTAAGTAATCCTAATGATTTATTCAATTATAAATATTATTTTTAAATATAAAATATTTATATTCCTCATGATAATTTAATTTTAATTTTTGGGGAAGAAATAATTACCATAAATTCCTACACAATGCTAACACGATGATTATTTGAAAAATCAAAGAAATGATATTAAAAATATTAAAATTAATATAATTTTATATATTTAAGGTTATCCAAGAATTATATAGATTACCATGACATGTTTAGGATATAATAAAATAGTTTTTTCTAATCCTACTTGTTGTATTTATATTTTTAAAGTCAAAGTAATGAGTAATATCAAAGCTTAAAATAATGATATATTATGGGACTAATATTTTGTAAAATTATTTAAAAATAATAAAAATATTAAATAATAACAAAAGTTATAATATATGGTTGAAAATTTCATACCCTGTTCATTTATATACCATTTCAAATCATTTGTCTCTAGAATAGTCTTAATATATTTTAATCTTTTGAGAAATTATAAAAAGTCACGTCACCTCAATTATAAAAGGACACCTAAAACATCACTCATTACCCCACTTTGAGCCTTCTAGATAGACTATACTCTACCAAATTCTCTTCTATGCTTCCCTATACACATTCTAGAGGTTATATTATTTTAATAAGACCAACCTTAGAGCCCTTTTTATGAGATATAAAGGAATCTTTTTGAATAAAAGAAAGTTTGAACATAAAAAAGAAAAAGTGAGACTTGAGGTAAGTGTTTATTTCACAATCACATCATTATTAGGGATTTCTTTAGGTTTAATTATACATTAGGGAATATTTATATTATATTTCCATATTTTATAAAAAAAATTCAAAATGTTTTTTATTATTCCCATACAATTTTTAAATCCATTTTTATAGATGTTTGAATTTTTACTAAACGGTTTGAAAAGAATCTTTTTATGTTTTCTAAATGAGTTAATTTGTAATTTTTATGAAACAAATACATAAGGAATAATAATTTTTAACTTATACAAAATTATTTTATTTTCCTATTGTCATGACACCTCAATGATTTGAATCATCCTTTACCAATTTACAAGTTTATTTTTAATGATGCTATTTTCATTTATATTTTAACAGATTATTTAAAAAAGAAGAGATTTAAAAATAGAAAAGTTATTTTGCCCAAGAATTATTCCAAGTGATCTCTCAAAACCATTTTCCTTATAATATGACATCATTTGATGTTACTTAAGTTTTACTAGGTGTATGTTCCAAGGATACTATCCTTATTTTTTTTATGGATGGTTTATGTTTATAATGGAAAGATGTTGGTGAAAACCATTCCCTTTTTCAAGGTTTTTACTTTGATGAAATATTTTTGAAATCTATTTAATTTCATGAGTTTCTCAATGATAAATTTCTTATGATATTGTGGAACACAAATATATGGTTTTATTTATGTGATAGGTGGGACCTATATCTCCCTCCAATTCATTGGTTATTGTTTAATATCTCATGAGATAACAATGGGAATCAAGTAGAAGTGCTTGATCCCACTATAGAAAAAAAGTGTTTCCTCATCCACTATGGGAAACAGGTGCTTCCTAATCCACTTTGGGAAATAGGTTTCTCCAGATCCACTATGGGACACAGGTGTGTCCTGCTCCACAATGGGAAATAGGTTCATTTTGGCTCACTATGGGAAACTCGTCTTCCTAACCCACTATGGAAAATAGATGCATCCTAGTCCACTATGGTAAATAGGTGCATCATGATCCACTATGGGAAATAGGTGAATCCTAATCCACTATGGGAAATAGGTGCATCTTGATCTATTATAGGAAATAGGTGTGTCCTGATCCACAATGGAAAATATGTGATAAGTCCTGAATTATTATGCAGATGGTATTGGTAGTTAAATCTGATATATAAAATAGTTTTCTACATTTATGATGGTGCCACACTTTTATGACATGAGTTTATGGTTCACTATTGATTTATGATAATTCCTCAATCTTATGGCCCATATTTTATGAAATGATAATGTTTTATTACATGACTCGTGTTTATGATCTATGATAGATTTCTTATTAACTTTGTAAGTTATTTTTATGATCATATACCATTATTCTTATCTTATGATTACATATGATAATAGATCAATATCTCTTATGTTTACCCTTACTGTTCATTTGAGCTCACCCTTTCTTATGTTTTTTCCCCAGGTTACGAAGAAAGGTTTAGGTAGGGTATTCCTAATGGGTTTACTATTTGAGAAGATCTTTATGGGAGATATTGAAGATCATTCAAAAAATAATATGATTGTGTTTCTAGTCTCCATAGACACTAAACCATTACATTCCCTGATCTTTTTTTTATGAAATATATTGAATATTTATCTAAGAAGATTTTATATTTATGTATGAAAATACTAGGTCATAATATTTTCCTTTCATATTTCATTTTTCACATATAGTTTTTGATATTTTTCAAATAAAAATTATTTAGATATCAACATAACAAAAAATAATTTAGCAATATATCCTGGATGATCACATATATTACAAATAGATTTGAGAGGTGGAAATATATTTTTAATTTTCAAATTGGAGTTTTTAGGTTGCCTTCATTGATTGGGTTGAATCCCCCTAAAAATCTACACTAGTTCGTCTAGGATTTATTGTAATATTCTTAATAAGACCATCACATTTTTTTCATATGATCAAAGCCTAAAAAATACAAGTAGTATCCATAAAAAATCATATATTCCTCTATAACTTACATGTTTTCTAGAGTTTTGTACCTACTTTCCATTATCTTTCTTACCATACACCTTGGAACCTTCTTATGCGCCACTGTTTTGGTAGCCTCCTAGAATATTTTTCTTCGTCTTAGATTTCTTATCATTCTTAATAGAGTCTCTAGTTGTAGTAGTTTTTCCTTCAGACTTTGATACCTTAGATATCTCGTGATTTTAAAATCCACTTTTTTTTTGCTACATACGTGATCTCCTTGACCTTTTTCTTCTTTTGAATGTATTAAACCTTATTTTTAACCATTGATGATGGGTTTTTATGATCCTTATGAGGTTTATACTTATTATAACTATAAAGAACTTCTAAAACTAGTTTTCAGAAGTTTTTTATTCCTTAGTCATCTTCAACAATTTTTGTTTAAGAATATCAAATTATTTCTCCTTCACTTTTAATTTTTCTTTATGCTTGATGTTAAGGTATTTATCTTCATCAAGTAACTTCTTCAGGTCAACAATATATTCTGTCAAATTGTTTTTTTATTAAATATTATATTCTTTTTTGGTTTGTAAAAGAAATTATTTCTTAAACTTATTATTCTATTTCTCAAGTTTAACAATCTTTGAGAGAAATCATATCATTTATCTTTTAAGAATAAACTCCATCTACGTCTCCGCTTATTCCTCTTCAAAGATATTTATTTCATCACTGGTGAACTTGTCATCATTAAATTTTGAAATAAGTGATATTTCAATTGCATCATCTCTTGACTTCTCATTTTCCACTTCACTTTCATCATATTCCCAAAACATATAAATTTTTTTTCTCTTTTTTCATTTAGAGAACTTATTATCCTTTCCCTTTGAGTAGGAATTTTATTTTCCTTACTTATTCTTTAGATATATCCTTGATTTTATATCTTCTTTATCACTATATTCATATTCCTTTAATCATGGATAATTTGTAGAAAAATTTCCAATAGATCATCATCCAAAGAACTATAATGGAAAATTTCCTTTGAACTTATCTATTCCTCTTTTCAGCTTTCAAGAAAAAAGGGACATTAATTCAACAAATTTTTTACTCCTCTCATCTTCAGTGTTAGGTTTATTTACTTATTCCTTGAAAACATTCTTATAATTTCCTTACTTTTTATAATTTAAAGATATTTACTGATCATACTTTAATTTATTCTTAACAACCTTTTCTCTTCACAATTTTCAAGTGATGATAATTCTAGGAAGATCATCTAGTGAGAGATTTTTAGGATCTATATCTTCTAAAGATGATACCTTATAAAAAACTTATCTGAAATAATTTCTACAATATTTTCAATAATATCTAAATCTTTCAATTTCTCACACAAACATCTTATGGTGCTTAAAATGTCATTAAATTTTGAAAAAAATTCACCAATAGATTCATCTTCACCCATCTTAATATATTCATACTTTAATATATATACATATAACTTTTCATTTTTAACTTTCATATTTCCTTCGCAGATATTCTTCAAATTTTCCAAGATGCCTTTATCTGTTCTAATATCTTTAACCCTCATAAATTCACTTCCAGATAGAGATTAAAGTATAGAATTTATAGATCACCCACAATTCTCCAATTTTTTCTTGACAACATCTATTAATGAATCTCCCTCAACACGAGAAAGGAAACCATCAATAACAGCTTCAAGAACTTCATAGACAATTGATATAAGAAAAGATAACATTTTGTCCTTATAGATATGATAGTTCTTTCTATTAAAGAAAATAATCCTTGTACAATGTATAGAGTTATGAACACCCATAGAAGACTTCCTTTACATTAATCTTCATCAAAGAGTCCACAAAAGAAACTTTCTCTCTGATACTAATTAAAAGGACCAATCATGGTCTTTTTTATCACTAAGAGGTAGAGGGGTCAATCCATTATCTTCTATTTTTATGTTTTATTACTTAATAATTTTTTTCCTTCAGTGAGTGATAATTGATTATGATGGAAAAAAACAAAACAAGAACAACCATATGAACATAGGTATTTACAAGGTTCACTACTCAGTAAGAGTATCTAGTATTTATCATGGTTTGTAAGTAATACAAGACCACAAAACCACTAGAAAAAAAATCCTTTTGGTGGTTACAACAATCTTGGAATATCCATAACCTTCATTGTACTATATTCCTTTGATATTTCATACGATCCTCACACAGATAAGATTATATAACAATATTTTAAAATAAAAATAAGAACCTTAAAAAACAATCTATAATTTTTTCACTATACTACTTAAACTTTCTTCACAGTTTCCTTCTTGCAAGTTATTCTTCTTTATATTCACTTTCTTACTCAATGGTAAGAAAGATATTATATAATAACTTCTTCATCCAAACATGTGCATCCTGTATCTTTAGTATAGTTTACTCCGTCAGATATGTTGGTATAATACTCATTGTTTGATACCTTATATGACTAATACCAACTGATAAAAAAACATTGTATGATAACACCTCAACTGATATAAACTATATTCTTATTATTTTGATTATATCTTCACTATGTTCTTCATATAGAAACCCATATAAAGACTTTATTTGGTATCACTATTTCTCATGCAACTGTATCTGATGAAACAACACAAGATCTCTCTCTCTAGATGGTCCATTAGAACCTTAAATCTTAAGTACTTCACCAAAAAATAACAACAACAGAGACACCTAAGTGATAAATCTACACCCCTATATATATAAAACTATCCACTAAAAAATAAGGGTGATGTGCAAACTTCAAATTAAAACTTCTCAATCAAATTTTAAACATCCTTCTATAAACTTTCTTCGATTCACAATATTAAAATTTAATAAAAGATATGAAATTTCCTTAAAACTCAGCATCAATGAACTCTACAACCTTCAAAAATATAAGTATAAATCCAGATCTTCCTTTATTATTATTGAAATGTTGAATGATAATCTCAACATAATCATAATTAATTTATTTTCAAAATACTTTACAAAGATCACCAACACTTTTTCTTGTTTATATTTATAGGAACTTCTATATCTAGTAACTATGTTAGGTTCTTATTTTTCCAGTCTCCCTATACCTAATGAAATTTCTCTAGAACATAGTGTATGATGGATTCATTAGAAATCATTTTACTAATACATTTTAATCCTCTATCCAATTATCTTTGATTTACATTGTATAATGGATATGTTTGATGACTTCACTCAAAAACATATGTCTGATGTTTTTTAATCAAAAACTTTTTTCAGTTACCTTTTCTTAGAAACCTCTATCTAATTTCTTCTTCATATGTTCTTTCATCCAAAGGCTCCCTAAATATTTCTTTGTTTGATGATATTCATAAGTTCTCTATGTTTGATGACATTTTTAGGAGACCTCCATCTGAACATTTAAACAATTATTTCTGATAGAGTCTATCATATTCTTGTAATTCAAAGTCTGATAGACTCTCCGTGTTTTTTCAATATACTTCATACTTATTTTCATCCATTATAACCCTATAAAATGCTTCCATAACTCTTCTGACTATTGTTTTTACAAACATCATTCCTTTTACCAAATTATACTAGAATCATGAATACCTTTGCGTAAGAAATATGTTTGAGTGCTTTTAAGATCATAAAATAATCATATGATTCATTTTTATTAGAAATATCTATCCCATATAAATATAAACATTATTGGATAAACATTTAGTGCCATGCTCCATTTGATTTCTTTCTTCTATTGGACTCCATACGTTGGACTCTGTCCATTCACCTTTATAAGGAATTCTCAACATCATAAAGTGATTTATGTTTTAAAACAAAATAAAATACTTAAGAAAACCATTTTATTGTCAGCTAGATTCTTCTTATCACCTAAAAACCTCTCGGTATCACAAAATGTATATTAATTACTACCCTTATCTGAACTCGAGTTTGATATAGAATTATGGAGTAAATTTATCACTCAATTAATCCCCCATCTACTAAATTTAATTTATCTATAATTATTAAATAACTCATATGAAATTCTAAACTATATCGAGTAAAGTTTTTTAAAATCTGGTTAATAAATATCTTGGATAAAATTTATTCTTTATTATAGACCAGAAGAATTTTTATTCCTAAAATATACAAAAATATATATCTATGAAGAAAATAAAACATAAAAAACTAAATAAGGATTGAGTAATTATAAATACCATGGAAATAATTTATTGAATAAGTTATGGAATGGATAATCTTTATATCAAAGGATGAGTAGATCATAAATATATAAATATGGAGAATGTAAGTGTGCCTATGGAATAATAATTTTTTGGCGGGAAGTAAAATAATTTAAAGTCTCTACTGTGAAAAAATTAAAATATCAGTGATGAACAATAAAATTTTTTACTTTTAACATTTTTTTATTATATAATTACCACTAAAATACACTATAATAGGATATTTAGCATCTATTATTTATTAATCGTTGTTAAAACATTATATTTTCACTTTTTTATTTAATAATCTATGTTAAAACCCTTATCATGGTGGGTTTTAACATTGGTTATTAAATAAGTGAAATTAAAACCCAAAAGTGAATTCCATTTTTCTACAAGTGTAAACCTCAGTCAACAAGGGTTCAAAATCTATGGGATTTAAAATGGATATAGAACTTAATTATCTTTGGTCAGTTAACTCTTTCTGATTCTCCTATGACAATTAACAAAGTTTATTTGTATGGATAACGGCACAATAACTTAAATATTTACATTATAAAGATTAACCTTCACAATATAGCCTCTACCCACTATGTTGTTTTATCTATATCTATCCATATCTCAATGGTATGTTTACAATGTGGTTCTTAAGAAACCATGTTGTAATCTATTATGACCACCAAAATAGGTTTTTCCACCCTTACCATCATAAGCTATGATTTCCCCAAAACTACCCCAAGACTGTGAGCACTAAAATGGGGTCTAACATGCCATAATTTAAGAAAATTACATTATGAAGGACAAACCACGACATGATCTACTTCAAAAACCAAAAAACGTATCTCCTCTCTCCCAAAACACTTTCAAACTCAACTCTATCACCTCCAATAGCTGAAAAACACAAAGTAAAGGGCTATTAAAATCTAAGCCTTTTCATTCAGAATGAGGATGACATTTGAATTTGTTATCCTTGTGGTATATATAGATGATTTGAATATTATCAGGACTCATGATAAACTTTTCAAAGAAACAGAATACTGAAATAAAAAACATTGAAATTAAAGACTTTTAAAAGAAAAACATATATCTTATACTACAATTTTAACATCTAAAAAATAGAATTTATGTTCATCAATAAACATATATTGTAAAATTCCTATAAAATTTTTATACATATGAATCATATACATTAATAAAACCAATGGTTTTATATTATATTGATCATGATAAGGATCCCTTTACATCCTGAGAGTATGATGAAGAACTTTTTGGTCCAAAAGTGTCATATCTCATAGTTATAGAATAATTAATGTAAATTAAAAAAAATAAGGTCATGTATATCATTTTCTATAACTTTACTAGCTAGGTAAAATTATTCTACTACTCATAGAAATTGGAATAATATAAAATAAGTATAATGATACCTTAAAAGATTAATTGATCAATGATTATTTTATTCTAAAAATTGAAAACAAATTTTTTTGGGTTATACAGATGCAAGATTACTATTTGATCCACATAAAGCTATATCTCAAACTGGTTATTTATTCACATATTACGGAATGATTGTTTTATAGAATTCTAAAAAAATAATTTTTTCAACATTATATAATCATATTTAGTTTATTGTAATTTATACAAAAAATTGAGGATATGCTTGGTTGAGATCGATCATCTATCATATCAAAAATACTTGGGAATTATATGTGAATAATGAAATTATCATCACTTTACATGAATATAATACTACTTGTGTAATGAAATTAAAATGTGGGTATATCAAATGTGGTGGTACAAATCATATTTCACAAAAAAATTACTCTTGAGATTTAAAATAATAGTGAGATAGATATTCAAAAAATTAGATCATGTGATAATCTTATAGATTTATTCAGAAATTCATTACAAATTTAAACATTTGATAACTTGATTTATAAATTTTAGATTCATAAACTATAAATTCTATCATTATTTGATCAAATATATTTAGAATTCTTGTACTCATTTTTCATTTATCAATTTTTTCCCACAAGGTATTCCTAATAAATTTTTAATAGTTACAAAAATCAGCATGAGGCTGAATTATTTTTTATTTACTTTTTTCCCCTACTTAGTTCTTTTTAACTAAAGTAAAAAATAATATGTCATGAGATTGATGATATCTGAGGAGGAATGTTATGAAATAATGATTAATTGTCTAAATTTTCATGGGCGGTGATTCTCATGTAAAATATTCCAATGGATAGTAATTACCATGACTATTAATCTCTAAAACTATATCATATGTCAACAATCATAGTCAATGGATCATTGATAGAGTATAATAATTAATCCAAAATTTTTATTATATGTGTATGTTATAAATATATATATATATATATATATATATTGACATAATAATGAAATTAGAACTTTTGTCTCTATTATTATATTTAGGGGTAGACAAAATACAACTTGAATGACAAACCAAATCAAACCTTACCTAAATAATGGTTTTTTCATATAGTCTAGTTTTTGTTTTGTAATAAATATACCCTTGGGGTTTGCAGTTCAATTGGGGTTTTAAATCAAACCACACTTATCTTAAGAAATCGTAATTGTATAGTTTTCTATCACCACATCCCATGTATCCATACCTATTTTAGATTTTATTTTTTATCACCATTAAGGTCTAAAGGTTTTACATTTATAGCATATCATTGTTGATATCATGTCTTCATAATTCTTTTCAAATTATAATTAAATCATTATAAAATATCATAGATCCATATCTAGGATGTTAGCGTAAAAAATAGGCTAGTACACAATCCAAATCAAACAAAACTATAAATTAATGGTTTATAAATTTTTAAATTGAAACCAAAACATTATTAAATGGTTTGATTTTTATTTAATAAAACTAAAATGAAAATTGTGGCTTAGTTTTATTTTAATTCAAAACCAAACCAAACCAATTTATGTTCACCCATAATTCTATTCACTCTTTGTCTTTATTTATAGTTCCTTTATTTTAGATAAAATAACTATATTTGTTCATCATCATTATTTCCTTTGATCAACATTGTGATTCACTCACAATTGTTGAAAATCTTCCAATTTTGACATACTTTGACTTTCAACCAGCATTCACAAGAAAAAAATATGTATATTTTTATTATTAATTCCATCATTTTATATTATTATTATGATTGTTTTGTAACTCCCCAAACTGAATTTCCAAGTCCAAGATGGAGTAACACATGACCTCAAGCACATCTCCCCATACATTAGAGGCTTCTAACTAGAAATGGGGGCCTAAAGTGGATTGTGGGGAGACTATACCCTCAATCAGAGTGTACAATAAAAGGTAAATAACAAAAAATGTAACAATATACAATCAAAGTATACATAAACTAATACAGACACCATCTATAATGAATGAATGTGGAAACAATAGACTCCAATGGTCATACTTGAATACTAGACATTGATCTCCCATCAGGTCGACCACATACAGAAGATATAAAAAGGGAAAAAATAATAAATAGGCTCTACACCCAACTCTAAGACTCACCTTTTATCCATCTCTAGACTCATAGTGAGATATTATGCTCATCGATTAAACTCAGGCCTCATCCCAATCTGTACTTGTGACGGTGAGGGCTGCTTGGGCACCCAAGATCCATCAGTTCCTAAGAAGGGTGTGAGTATAACTCATTAGGGTTCCAAAAACATTGTAAACTACCTAATTGGTAAATGTAGTGTACATACATGTGATAATATCAGTATAAATATTAACATGAAATACATAAACTAAAAAAATCATAACATATAATCACAAAAGAATAAGTAACCAAAAAACACCCATATATTGAGTGGTCGGGTGCTTGCCAAGTGTTGACGCTCCTTTCGTCACAGAATCTAAAGATCGGAAAAGGGAATATCTCAGCTGAAAGTGATTCATCCTTTGAAAAAAACATGAAAAATCGACAAAGTCATGAACAAAGGATCAACAGAAAATCCACCGTGCAAGTTATACCACTGCCGCGCAAGTATACTTGCGCGACTACCTTGGTCGCGCAGGTGACTTGCGCGACCTAAATGGTAACCGCCCGGTAACCGCCCTGGGTCTTCTTTTGCCTATAAATAGACCCTGTGGGCCCCCCATTCGAGAGGATCTTTTTCCAGAAACTCGGATTGAAGCTCCCGACGCCCAAGTATCTTCTCAAAGCTTCCGAAACACTTCTAAGGTAATTTCTTACCTAGAACGGAAGATCTAAAGAGAAGAAGGAAGGCCTAAGTGTTGAAACTTATCAAACACTTGCGCGCCGACTTAATTCCTTCAATATAACTTGCGCGTCCCTTTTTTGGAAGAACCTCAAGGGGATTCTAAAGGGTTTTATCAAGAGTCGCTCAAGTATTTCAATTCTGATTGAAAATCGCGCAAGTACACCATGTGTCGCGCAAGTATACTTGCGCGGCCAATACTTGCGCGCCGCCGTAGGACTTGCGCGCCTTTCAAGACTTGCGCGCCCCTATCTTTTTGGGTGCCCATCTTGCCCATTTTACCCCTCTTAAGCCATTTCACCTTTCCTTTTCAAGATTCAGTCTTCAAGACACTCTTCAAAGTCATTTATGGCATGATTTCTTGATTTGACTTTCCTATCTGAAAGGAATTCTGTGAAATCTCTCTTAAAGTCTAGTGATGTAAATATCCTTATGTCACTAAAATACGGAGAGTTCATTCATTCAACCTCATCCTTTAAAATGAGAGAATCTTAACCTGGGTCTCCTTTTCAGGAATAATCCCCAGTTATAAAACCTTTAATCTGGGCATCTTCCTCAGGAGTAAGCCCCAAATTCTTAAAGTTCCCAATCTTGGGCATCTTTCTTAAGAATAAGCCCCAACCTCAAATATGGGAATCCTACTCAGGAGTAAGCCCCAAACCTTAATCCCTAACCTGAGTCTCCTTTTTTCAGGAATAAGACTCAGTCATAACCTTGGGCTTCCTTTTCAGGAGTAAGTTCCAAGTCCCTTAACATGGGTCTCCTTTTTCAGGAATAAGACTCAGTCATAACCTTGGGTCTCCTTTTCAGGAATAAGCCCCAAGTCCCCTTAAATTTCTCTTAACCAGTCATAATTTACCTTTGATTTGGGTTTCCTTTTCAGGAGTAAAACCCAATCATAAATCCCCTCCTAACTTGGGCATCCTCTTTAAGAGTAAGCCCCAAGATTAGAGTATTCAAAATCTCCATGAAGCACATATAACTTTATGGACCCTGTTCATGGATTTTCTCCCTAAAAGTAGATCCTAAACCTTCATCTATCTGGGCAGTCATCCATACATAAGCCCCAAACAAATTCTTATGATTGCATCTTTCATGGCACAATTGTCTAAATTTTACTAATACCTCTTGTTTCTCACACCGAGCATGACTCACGTGAGCTTAGAGTGTAAAAGTAATTATGACATTCATTTTTTGAGCCATCAATCACAAACATCATACTCCATTACTCGAACTACGTGGGTTCGGATTCCTTTTTCAAAACAAAGGATACGTAGGTAGCCCATTTATGGGTTTGATCCCAACTTTGAAATAATCTCTGTCCTTCTGAATGACGATAAACTTCAAGTGCCCCACTGAGTGGCTTTAAAACCAGCCTGGTCATCATAATGACCAAGAGACTTTTATATAAATGTTTTGAAGGATACCATTGACCAAGAATCTCTAAACAGATATAGATGATTCTCTATTGATGAAGAACCTCGAATACATATAAAAGATTCTCTAAATTTCTTGCATATTTAATCATTGATTGTTAAAACTAAAGGAAAGCACATTTTATACTTGGTAATGTAATAAGGATTCACGAACCTAACTTAAATCAATAAAGAGAGTCCCGGAGTAGACAATAATTCCCCTCAAAAAGGTGTGATGAGTCCGACCTCCCATCCTCTCGATCAATGCAAATTCCTAAGCCTCATTAGTCCACAAGCTAATGAGCGCCTGCCTTTGGAATGTAGGTCCAAACGGATGTGGAATCATTGGATGTTTCCGGTTCTACGAACAAACCCGTTAGAAACCGATCAGAACGTTTGAATCTCCCATCCAGGAGGTCATCCCCGGATTCCGTGCGAAACAAAAATGGTGAACCCGACGTGAATCCTTAACCAAGTGAAAGTGATGTTCTTCTTATTTGTTAAAGCCCCTTGGGCCAACAAAGCAATCATTGACATGTGCTCATCCAAAAGATGCAGTGGCTGGATTCATCTTGATTATGTCTGTTACATGGAACAGGCACTCTTTTCTCAAGATCTTCTGCAAAAAATGGCTTTCCTTAAATTCACCCCTGTGAATACTGCTGCAGTGAACACCTCTACTGTGAGGTCCGCTGCTGTAAAAACCAATGCTGCTACTCCTGCTGGAACGTCATCCGCTCTGAGGATGACATCACCAAATCAGCGTCTTCAACGCTGTGTTTCTAATGCACTAGTTAAGGAGTACCGTCGCAACGGTACTATCCCAACTCTGGAGGCCGCTCGTCAAGCCCTCCAAGTTAACAACTCTACTTGGTCGTCCAGACAACAGCGGCCAGCAATCAAGAAGCAGGCGGTGCTGACTACCATCTCCAACCGTTTCGGGTCGTTATCCCCGGAACGCAATTTCCATTCACTCCCTTACTCTGAGGAAGTGAATGAGAAGGTCTCGCAGGACCTTAATTCAAAAAGATAGGAGTCCTTCTCAAGGGCTCCCATTAACAATCGCCGCCAGACTCGTGCGGTAGTGCGCCCTCAACATGATGAGGGTACCGACTCCAGGCATTCAGCTCAGGTTCCTCGAACCCGAGCAGGCAAGATGAACTGCCAGAGACGGAATCCGGTTAACAATAGGCAGGTTGTCATTTCTGCCATCTCCGGAGAAGTCCACCAACCTAACTTGGTGGAAAACAACGAGCATACATACACACCTGCCCGTTTTAATTCAGCTGTCCAGCAAACTCGTCTGGCAGCATCAAGCCGATCCCGCCAGGCAATTCCGGCGGAGTACCATAGGCAGGAACATACACCTGCTTATACATCACCAGTTAGTCAGCAGGCTCGTCTGACTACATATGATGGATCTCGTCAACCGCGTTTGGCGAAGTGTAATCAGCAGGCACATACACCTGCTAATACTAATCAGGCCTACCAACAGTCTCGCTTGGTAGCACCCGGAGAAGTCAGTCGGAAAGTCCCGACGACAAACAGGGGGAAGACTCAACTCTCTCCCTCCACACTTGAGTACTGTCAGGATTCACTGACAGGAAAAGGAGGACAGGAGCAGGCACATACACCTACTCCAAGCCCGGAATGGATGTATATCCCCGTTCCGGCGGCTAAGGTCACCAAACATATTTTGTCAATGGTGAAAGAGCAAAAGCAAATTCCTGCTCATATTCTGGATGCTCGCCAGGATATCATAACAACTTCAGCATCATCTCAGGGACAGACACATAAATCTATCCCTAGAAATGGAGTGACACATCAACGATTCACTCCGGAACAGACACACACATCTGTTCCAGTCTAAGAGGGTTATGGGGCATACTCCCCCATATCATACGGACAAGCAAGTCAGGCACATACACCTGATTTGAGTGGAGATCGTCAGCCTAACCTGACCATCTTTCCTGATCAGGCACATACACCTGCTCAGAGCAATCACTTTCGTCATCAAGTGGTTTCTAAAGCGACTAAGAAGGCATCTAAGAAAAAGATCCGCCCAGCACAGTCAGGAGATCAAAGGCCAATCTGCAACAAGTCCTTTCTCGATGCTGGAGTTCTTGAAGCCCTCAGACATTTATCTGTCGGAATTCAAGATTCTACTCCCTCAGTTCCCAATAACTGGAACATTAATTCTGAAGGTCTTCAACAGACACTTCCTCATGAAGACTTGCTTCATGAAAATTCGGTCAATCTTGAAGTTTCTTCTTTAGATGAGAGCCACAGGAACCCTCTGTGTGGTCAGAAGGCCAAGGAGCAAGAGATTTCATCTTTTGCTGTAACCCATCATGACGGTCCTCCTCATGGTGATGAACTTCGCTGCGAAAGTCCTCTCCGCAGTAGTGATTCACGTTGTCTCGAAAATTCTTCAGAAGGCAATGTAGTGACCAGAAAGCCCTCCTATCTCGAGGCACATGCAAACGTAAAACCAGTCATTTCTGATGCTTTACTATCAGCAGGTGAAACTCTTTCTCCATCAGAAGATAGTCTGGGGTTCAGGTTATTCTCCGAACCATCCCTGGGTCATTCATCTTCCAGCATGAATAGTGATTTCTCTACCAATCATGTTGAATCCGATGAAGCAACAAGGAAACACCAACTCTGGTCCAAACAGGTAGAAGAATCTTCATTTAATGATAAAGAGGAAATGCTGAACATGAGGAAAAAACTGGAAAAAGGTGAAGTACCAGTCATGTTTTGGCCTTTGGCTGACTCCCAGTACGACATTCCAAAGATGTTGACGGATGATGGAATCCATGATATTCGTCTCAACATATGGAAAACTCTTTGTCAATTAAAGCAGAAGGTATTATCTTACGATGAATATGAAAATCATCTTAAGATAATAGAAGGGTTACAACGTCAGATTGATTTGGCATCTCTATCAGTCTCTCGGTATCCGAAGGCTGAAAAGCAACAGAGAACCCTTCAACGTTCATGCCTTGGCGCACTAAGAAGATTGCGTCAGTTAATTGCCAATGCTCCATCTGATGTTCATATCAGAGGATGGGGTGTTCACGGAGCACTACATTTCACAGTGATTTCCGGTCAGCAAAGCCCGCCGAAAATGGTCTCATGCAATGTTATTGCCCATGGCCGGCCACAGTCAATGGGCTTTTTTCATAATCAAAAGCTTGCTCAAGAACAAGCTTCAACTAGTTCCTCTCAAAATCAAGTATATAGAGAACAGGTTGTTGAATTGCTCCTACATCAAGAAGGAGAGAATATTGCACAAGCCTCTCGTCTGGAGAAAACACGTCATCAAATGACAGAAGTTTCGGAAATCATCCAACGGTCTGTTGAACCAGGTGATAAAAGTGGATACAGGTTAATGCATCCAGCTAATTTCCGAACTAAGATTCGCAAGATCAAGAGAGATTTTAAGAAGATCTCAGACATAGCATGTCAAGAGACACCCCAGCTTGCCAGACTGGGGACTTCTCTAACCCAACCCTCAGAGTCAACGAATGGGATTCGAGGAGTTGAGCGGAAGCAGCAGGAACATCCCCAGTCCACCGGACTGGGGACTTTTTCAAATCTTCAATCCTTCCCTCAGAGAAAGTCAGTATTCTCTCGATTAGAGAATAAGCCTCAAGAGGAACGAAGAGCCAAGCTGTCAGGAGATTCTCTCCAAGTGACGGTTCTACAAGAAATTCCTGAGGGATAAAGTCAACGGAATGCCATGTCTCATCATGGACATAGAAGGAGACAATATCACAGAAATGCTGATAGAAAGGATTCCATGCAATATGCATCCATTAATGTCATCAATGTCGTTGCTGCTGATTCACCAGATGAGGCTCAATCAGAGGGATCAGACGAAGAGGTTCCTGCTCAAGAAGTCGCGCACACAGACCTAAATGAAAAGGTGTGCGCACACGTAATCAAAGGCTTACCCAAAATTTGGGTATTCCTTCAAGTAACCCACTTCCCCCTCTCCGAAAAGGATCCAATAAGGGGAAAGGAAAGAATCAGGTTACTTCTCACCCTTCCTCTGAAGGAGGTCAATCGCTCTCATTAGAGAAAAGGTTTGCACAACAGGAGGAAGAAATGAAAGAATTAAGAAGGTTGAATGCAGAACTACTTCAGAGTAGTCTTCTTCTTAAGAATGCTGAAGTCCGACAGCCGAAGGAATTTGTTGTAACTACTGAGATGGATCAAGAATATCCTCCTTTATCAGTACACCCACAGAGGTCTAATCCTACGGGTCAAACGCAACAACGGTTGGCAGCACTACCATCAGTTGCAGCACCAACCACCACGTCTGTCCAAGCTCCATTCATTGCACCTACCCAAAACCAAGTTCAACCTGACGTTTCTCAAAAGTTAATAACTACTATTGAGTCATTAACAGCTCGGTTAGAAACTATGGAAGGGAAACGAGCGAAAGTTCAACCTGAAAAGAAAGTTTACCCTGAATGGGTAGATTCAATTTCTCCTCCATCCAGTTTTTGAAACCCTATTTTCCCTACTTTCAATGGATCAGGCGACCCTGAACAACATTTGACGCATTACGTGTCTTGTTGTGATCCTATGATGGGAACTCCAGAGCAGCAAGAAGCAGTGAAACTCAGATGCTTCGTGCGAACCTTGCAAGGACCAGATTTTGTCTAGTATACAAGCTTGAAATCCCAGTCAGTCATCGGATGGGAGGATCTTCATCAAAAATTCCTTCTTCAGTTTAGCTCAACTTTGCCAAAAACGACAGTTTTCGATCTTACAAACTGCAAGCAAAGGGAGAATGAAAGAGTCTCTGATTTCATTGCTCGTTGGAAGGGATTAACGTATTCCTTGAGTTTATCACTCCCTCAGGAGGAATTTTTGCCAATCTGTGTGGCAAATTTGCGTGACGAATTACGCACGCCATTGATCCCTGTGAAATACACAGGAGGGTTTCAAGACCTTACTTCAATCGCTCAACAGATTGAAGATTCCCTTATACAGGCTAAGGTTAAATCTCGTGTAATTCCATCAGCTCCAGAAAGAAGAATGGGTAAAGCAGAAACTGCTACAGTTATGCTTAAACAGGCACCTATACCTATTTCTACTTCAAAACCTTCATCTTCTCGAAGGTCTCCACCTCCTGAACGCCAACAACAAAGGCTATTTCTTCCAAATGATCAAAAAGATCAACGACGAAAACAATTTGAGGATATGAAGAGTAAAACATACTCTTTCCGAAGTGAGAAAGTTCCTGGTTACTTCATTTCAGCCCTGGAAAATAATTTGGTTCAATTACTAGTGTCGAAGAGGCCAAACAAGGAAGGAGATGAAGACCATCCCAATTATTGTCCCTTTCATCAAATGTTGGGGCATCCCATTCAGGATTGTTTTGTCTTTAAAGACCTCCTGCAAAAGATGGTCGACTTGGGACAAGTCAAATTGAAGGGTTCTTCAGCTCATGTAGCGTGTATTACCGCTACAGATCCAGAGGAAGGAGGCGAGTGGCAGGAAGTCAAAAGCAAAACTGTGAAAAAATATGATGATTGGATGGTCAGAAAGACAATCAATCGGACCCATTCCATTTTGCGAACACAATTGAAGAAGCCAATTGTGTCTCCTACAAAAGCTGCAGTAAAGCCTCCATCAAAAGACAAATCCTCAAAAGGGCAGCGCAATTCAAAGAAGAAAGAGGAATCAGGAGAAGATGAGTATGCATCAAAGCCTAAATTGTCTTTGACTCTGGCAGATTTCATGCCATCTACTTCAAAGCAACGGGCACCGTCCCACCAAACGGCACAGCCTAAACAGGCTAACCTGGCAGAGTCTTTATCAGACGAAGAGTTAATCTTTGGTTCTGTTAATATGATTCAATTAACAGATTCATATTCCAGTCTTGAGGAGCCTGAATTCCCTGTATCAAATAAGGGAACCCGAGGATGTTCTAGAGGTTCAGGATATAGGGGAAGACGTGGATCTTTCCGAAGCCACTACTCTAATTCTACCCCTGATAGCACTGTATATGCAGCAGAAACTCGTGGTAGAGCCCTTCAGCGAGCTCAAAATAAACAAGCAAGTTCTTCTGCCAATGGCCAACTCAGTTTCGGCACAGTTATTTTGGAAGACCTATTAAAAGTTCCATCTTCTTTATCTCAGCAAGTAAATGGATCTAATCAGTCTAATTTTCCAAAACCAAGGATGTTGCCAATTTCAATACAAGATGCATCAGCTTCCAAAGCATCTGCTTCCAAAGTACCTGCTAAACCGCATATTCCTATTGGGAAACGCAGACCTCTAGATCAAAAGTATGATATATTGAAACACTTGGCCCAAGTACCAGCCAAGTTATCGATTTTGGAAGCTTTAAATCTGTCAAGAGATCTTCGGGAAGCACTCATCGAAGCTTTGTCAAGTCCTCAGGAGTTTGAAACTGAAATTGCTGCAGCTGAAATCTATCACATAGAGAATAATCCTGTGGAATGTCATGCAGTGATATCTTTTACTAATAAAGATGAAGATGATGTTGTGCATGGGCACATAAAACCTTTGTACTTATCTGGAAAAGTCAATGGTATAGATGTTTGAAGAGCTTTCATTGACAATGGTTCAGGAGTCAACCTCATGTCCATTCACACACTTCGTCGATTGGGCCTCACGGAATCTGATTTATCTCCTTCTACCATGATGTTTCAAGGATATGATAAAAATGAACAAGAACCACTGGGAGAAGTTACGCTCAGAACTCAGTTTGGAGATCTTGTTTCCAATTCGGATTTCATGATTGTTGATCAAGACTCAGCTTTCAATATCTTGCTTAGAAGACCCTGGCTACATCAGCATGCAGCTATTCCGTCATCATACCATCAATGTCTCAAATATTGTTTCGATGGTCAAGTTGGAACATTGTATGGTGATAAGGCCCCGTTCAAGACATGTGAGTCTCAATACATTGAGGCGGAATTTTATCACATGAAGGGAAGAGAAAAATCTACAATGAAAGAAATTACCAAAGTTAATGCTCCGTATGGTTTGGAAAAAATTCCAATAAATCCATTTTCACATGTGAGTACAGATTATGTGTTACCTATCAGTCAAATTGACAAAATAGGCCCAAATCAAAATACTCTTATGGAAAGATCCATAATGTCAATTACGGAAATCGAGCCAGACAACATGGGAGAAATTGGTAACTTACTAAGCAGTGATGAAAGCATAAGTGGTGACGTTTTCATTTCGTCTGCTGAAATCCAACAAGTCTATACTTCGCTAATCAGGCCTGAAGAAGTTATAGAAACACCAAAGGTGAATATTGATGTCGATTCTCAATCCATCATCTCCTCTTTATTTCCCAAAGAAGACCCTTTATCATCAATAGGGTCAGAAATGGAAGCTTCTTCTTCAAAATGTGAAAATTTTGACATTTCTTATGATCATGAGAATTTCGTTTTTTCATCTACTTTGCATGTAGAAATGGAAGAAATAACACATGATGAAGAGGAAGAGGAAGATCTTAGAGATGCTCCTCCAGCATTTGAAGAGGGTATCTCTACCACTGTGGATGAACTCAGAGAAGTAAATCTGGGTACAGAGAAAGATTCACACCCCACTTTAATTAGTGCGGCCATGACCCTTGAAGAGCAAGAGATTTATATTTCTTTTTTAAAGAAAAATAAAGATATTTTTTCTTGGAATTATACAGAGATGCCTGGCCTTGATCCTGATGTTGCCACCCATCATTTGGGTTTGCCAAAAGAACATCGAGGATTCAAGCAAGCTGCGAGAAGAACACACCCAACCTATGCTGCCAAAATCGAGGCTGAAGTGGATAAGATTATCAAAGCTAACTTCGTCAGAGAAGTTCAATATCCAAAGTGGTTGGCTAATATTGTCCCTGTAAAGAAGAATAACGGACAAATTATGGTTTGCATCGATTTCAGAGATCTTAATCGGTATTGTCCTAAAGATGATTTCCCAGTTCCGATTACAGAACTCTTAATTGATGCGACGGCTGGCTATGAAGTACTTTCTTTCATGGATGGATATTCTGGATATAATCAGATCCGAATGGCCCCAGAAGATGAGGAATATACAGCCTTCAGAGCTCCTCAAGGTGTGTTTTGTTACCGGGTGATGCCCTTTTGTTTAAAGAATGCAGGTGCAACATATCAACGCGCCATGCATCGTATCTTCAAACCTTTTCTAGGGAAATTTGTTGAATGCTATGTAGATGATTTGGTGGTTAAATCCAAACAACGTTTTGATCACTTGGCTGATTTGGAAGTCGTATTCCACAAGCTTCGACAACATAATTTGAAGATGAACCCCTTAAAATGTGCTTTTTGGGTAACCTCAGGAAAATTACTCGGCTTTGTTGTACGCCATCGTGGTATTGAAGTCGATCCTGAGAAGACCAAATCAATCCTTGGTATGTCACCTCCTCAGAATTTGAAAGAATTAAGAGGACTTCAAGGACACTTAGCCTATATTCAGCGTTTCATCGCCAATTTGGCAGGCAAAAGTTTACCCTTTACCAAATTATTGAAGAAAGGAGTCACTTACCAGTGGACTGAAGAATGTCAAGAAGCATTTGATGTTCTCAAGAAATACCTCTTAAGTCCACCAGTACTCATGCCACCTGTTGAGGGTAGGCCTCTTATCCTCTATGTGACAGCTTTAGAGCGATCATTGGGTGCCTTTCTCGCTCAAAAGAATGATGCTGGGAATGAAAATAGTCTCTACTATCTCAGTAGAACTATGCTTGAAGCAGAAACCCGGCATTCGAGTATTGAAAAGTGCTGCCTAGCATTAATCTTTGCAGTTCAGAAACTGAGACACTACCTGCAACATCACGAGGTCCAATTGGTATCTCGCAATAATCCACTCAAATTCATCCTTAGTCGTCCAATGCTTACAGGACGCCTGGCAAGATGGGCGGTTATTCTACAGCAGTTCGACATCCAGTATGTGTCTCAAAAGGCAATTAAGGGCCATGCTCTGGCTGATTTCCTGGCTGAACATCCTTCAGTGGAAGACACGTATTCAGATATTGAACTCCCTGATGAGGAAGTTTTCTCTATTCAAGAGAGTCCTCAAACATGGGAAATGTATTTTGATGGTGCTTCTAGAAGTCCAACAGGAAAGAAAATGGAAAATCCTAAATTCAACAAAGTTGGTTTAGGAATTGTGCTCATTTCTCCAGATAAGGCAGTGTTACCTTATTCCTTTTTGTTGTGGGAAGGTGGTACCAATAATGAAGCTGAATACCAAGCTCTCATTACAGGCTTGGAGTTAGCGCTTCAAGCACAAGTGAATCACTTAAAGGTGAAAGGTGATTCAGACCTGGTAATCAAACAAGTCAATGGGGATTATGCCATCAGAAAAGAATAATTAATCCCTTTGTATGATTACATCAGAGAATTAATGTCGGAATTCCCTTCAGAACCGACATTTTCTTATGTCCCAAGATCACAAAATTCTCAAGCTGATGCACTGGCTAATATAGCCACAGATTTAGCAGATCCAAATCGGGACGAGACAACCATCTGTATTTCCCACCGTCGTGCAATTTCACCTTATGTTCAAGTAAGAACAGAGGAAATTAATGAAATTAGTCCCATTCCTGAACCGTATGGTCATACTACAGGATGGATGTCACCTATCAAGGAATACGTTCAAAATGGAACACTTCCACCTGATAGAGCCGAGAAAGAACAAATTCGGCGACGTGTGGTCAATTTACTCTTTATGATGGTCCAAACCACCTCGAGAAAATTCTCTACAAACATGGTTTTGATGGAGTTCTCTTCAGATGTATTGATGGTGAAGAGACAATGGCTGTCATAAAAGAAGTGCATGCAGGAGTCTGTGGTGCCCACCAGTCTGGACATAGACTGTCTGATCAAATTCGAAGGCTTGGATACTTCTGGCCTTCAATGATACAAGATTGTGTTAATCTCACAAAGAAGTGTCATTCATGCCAAGTATATTCCAACTTCATTCATCAACCTCCAGAGTTGCTTCATACAGCTAAATACTCATGGCAATTTTCCACATGGGGAATGGATGTGGTGGGACCTTACCCTTCAGCTACGGCCAAGCAGTTTAAGTACATTCTTACTGCTACTGATTTCTTTTCCAAATGGGCAGAGGCAGTACCTCTCAAAGAAGTCAGTTCTAAATGCATTGTTAGCTTCATCAAGTCTAACATCATTACTAGATTTGGTGTCCCTCATACCATATTGACGGACAACGGCACCAACTTCTGTTCTTCTGAGGTAAAGAAATTGTATCAAGAATACAACATTAAGTCCAACCATTCATCTCGATATCATGCAGCGGCTAATGGCCAGATAGAGGCCTTCAACAAGACTCTTTCAAACATACTGCAAAAGATGGTGGATAAAGATAAGAGGTCATGTCCTGATAAACTCTTTCATGCTTTATGGGCTTATCGGACTACCACTCGCAATGCAACGCGGTCTACTCCATATTCATTGGTATATGGAACAGAAGCAGTCTTTCCAATTGAAGTTCAATTTCCCTCACTCAGAATAGCCATTTGTGATCAGTTATCAACAGATGAGCAATCCCAAAAGCGGTTGAATGAATTGGAACAGTTAGATGAGAAAAGATTGTGCACTTTGCACCACTTGGAAATCTATCAGAATCGGATAGCACGAGCTTTTAACAAAAAAGTTCATCTTCGTTCATTCATTCAGGGAGAATTGGTATTGGTTCTCAGAGCACCAATGATACCCGGAAAGAAGCCTCCCAAACTTGAACCAAAATGGGAAGGACCTTATTCAATACATAAGGTCTACTCCAATGGAGCGTATTCTCTGATCTCAATGGATGGAGAACACATCACGACTCCAACTAATGCCATATTTCTGAAGAAGTATTTTGTATAAACACAAAATATTGTTCCCAGAACCAAGACTCTTACAATTGGTTCATACAGCAATGGTCCAGTATGACCTTAAACTGCAACTTCGTCCAACATGATGTTAAACTATGTCACCTTTCATCGTCCAGCATGACGTTAAACTGTAAAAAGTCCCCAGAACTGATATCCTCATATTGGTTTACCTTAGTCCTAGCTACATGACTTTAAATTGTACAGCACCAGTTCGTCCTTGCTATATGACGTTAAACTATACAGCAATGGTCCAGTATGACTTTAAACTACAGCTTCGTCCCACACGACATTAAACGGTGAAAAAGTTCCCTAAACCGTCCAGCATGACCTTAAACTGCATCATCCCTGGTCCATGTATATGACCATAAACTATTTGCAAATCCCTTATGTCCAGCAAGACGTTAAACTGTGACGTCCTAAATTACATGACGCTAAACTGTATAAAAGTCCCTCGCGTCCGGAAAGACGTTAAACTATATAATCTCAAAAGTCCAGTATGACATTAAATTGCACCATTCACGGTCCATGAATATGACCTTAAACTATTTCGCACCTTCATCCGACATGATGTTAAAATGGTACACTCTTTTGTCCTTACTGCATGACATTAAACTGCACAGTCCCCCTTTCATCCAATATGACGTTAAACTATTTTATCCCCATCGTCCTAACTACATGACGCTAAACTGTACAGAAAATCCTTGATATGTCCTACATGACATTAAACTGTATTTTTTCCCTGCTACATGACACTAAACTGTGCAGCACCAATAGTCCTAACTGCAAGACTTTAAACTGCATAGTCCCCTTTTTATGTCCTACATGACATTAAACTGTACATCGTTAAGGTTGTTATTACCTCTTGTTTCTCACACCGAGTATGACTCACGTGAGCTTAGAGCGAACATCAACCATAACACTCCCTTTGGGCCACTAACCATGTGTAAGTCCCAACAATATTTTTTATTAGATCATTGTCCACAAGAACAACTTGATCATTGATTCATTCTTTAATTGAACTACACGGACTTTGATCCTTGCCCTCCAGGCTGGGTATGTAGGCAACCTCCCAGGGTTCAAGCCCAAAAAACAATCTCTTCACATCGGTTCACCACAACCTCATATGATGTTGATTTGTGAAACCGCCCCTGGAATCAATATCTTTACATTGATTCACTTTTGTCCTTGTTATATGACGTTAAACTATACAACACTTTTGTCTGGTACGACAATAAACTACAATTTTTTTTGATTTCCTCATTTGAGAAGGAACCATTATTGACATTGATTTTTTTTCAATCATGTTTCATTTCAAAAGACTGCGTGCATACATGGTAATGCCTAAACTTTTTATCTCAGGTTAAACCATCATTGCACTAAAGTCCCCTTTCACCCTTCACATGTACGAACCAAATTTGTACAAAGGGTAGTTCTAGAACTACGTGGACTTGATTCCCATCCTTATGGGATACGTAGGAACATTCGAGTGTCCCTCGAATCCAGTCCCAAGCCTTTTGGGTCTAACCCCAAATTTCACTTTCAGTCCCTTGGCTGAAAAGTCCTCATGAAAACACACATTGTGTATTCATTATTATGGTCCGAATTCTATGACCCTAAACTAAGATCACTCATACTTTCGTCCTGCACGACGTTAAACTGCATTTCAAGAACTACGTATGGCTTGATTCTCATTCTTATGAGATACGTAGTGAAGTCCAAGTTTCAATTCAGGACCCAGCCACAACATGATTATGGTTTTCACTGACCCATGTATCTCTATATACATTGGACAATACCCATCTTTATGTATTATAATCCTAACCTTAAATATTTTCAGATCTTCATAACCCTTTTCATGACTTCTAGTCACAAAAATGTCAAACTTCTGAGAATTCTTTTGCCTGACTATGCAGCACGTGCCCATAGGTGGCCTTGCATAAACAGTCCACATAACAGACTTGTCAGCCAAAAGATGCTATTCATTTGACCATGCAGCCAATGCCCATAGGTGGCCCTGCATATTTCAACCCCCTAACGGGTTTTGTTAAATAATAGTAACTTCATTCTTGGGAAGAATGCCTCTTTTGTCCTTATTTGTCTTAAATAACAATATGTAGGGATCCGCGAAAAAAAATATAGCCATCCTTAACATATTTGTCCCATATCCTTTTTCATGATCTGAAAGTATTCAAGTCTATGGTTTATTCTTCTTCCCTATGTTTGGGTCAGACCTTCATAGGAGTGATATTCATCCAGTTCTTCGATATTCTTATTTGGAAATATCTTCTCCATATTCAAGTACCTCTTTCCATACAACAAACTCTATGCTTTAGAAAATTTGAATCTCCATAAACTTTCACTGGCTTTTAGCACTAGGAAAGTAAATTTCTGGGAGTTCTTTTGCCTGACTATGCAGCACGTGCCCATAGGTGGCCTTGCATAAACAGTCCACATAACAGACTTGTCAGCCAAAAGATGCTATTTTATTTGACTATGGAGCCAATGCCCATAGGTGGCCCTGCATATTTCAACCCCCTAACGGGTTTTGTTAAATAATAGTAACTTCATTCTTGGGAACTACTTCTTCTAATGCCTTTTAGCTATTTTTCATATCATTCCTCATATTCAAATATTCTTAAGCCATAGTTTACATTTTTTTTCTCTTACTTGAGTATGGTAATATGTTTTCATATAAACTGTCAAGGAATTGAATCCATTTTTAATCCATTTTTGGTCAAAGCTATTTCGACCTTAAACATTAGCCCCTTTATGTCTGGCGTGCATGACTTTAAACTGCCCACACAAAAGACAAAGGAACTCTGAATAAAATTCAAGTTCCAGCTCACTAAATATACATTTTTGTATGATTTAGGTAATATTGAGCAGTTAAAAGATTCAAAGTTTGTAGGGTTATTTGTAATAATCCTAGTAAAAATCAAACTATGATTACTAAGACCATTGGCTTAAGTAAATTTGAAGCAGGTAATGGAAGAATGCAGGTACAAATGATTGAAGACAAAAGTGTTTTTCATTGATACACAAGAGTTAGAAGGACATCCACAGACTGGAGTCTCTTCTTTTCTTTCAAGAATTACAAGAGGCTTTCAACATAACACTTCATTTGATTTACGGCATCCCGATCTTCATTAGCAACCACCTAGAATTAATTCATTAAACTGGATACAATAAGAGATGCAGTGATACCAGCTCTTCTTGGAACAATTGTAAAAGGATGTTCTTGAGTGCGGTTTGAGAAAATTTTCTGCTGATCAAACAGTGACTCTGTTTCTGTCCAAGAGACTTGGAAGATGGATACATGGATTTGAGAATGGAGCATTGGAAGTAAAGAGCCATTTGGAGAGAGTACTCTTCTCAGATATTGCTCTAATACCATGTTTGTCTTCTCTCCACCAACCGGCAGTGGAAAACATTTCAGCCCATGGGTTTTCCATTTTCATATCTGCAAGGGAATGACATGGAGGAATAATTTGAAAGTTCACACCATTGTTGTTACTCTTAATGCACAGAATAACCGAAATAGAGAAGTGGAAGTGCAGCTTCATCTCAGGTGTATAATTGTTTGCATTTGGAACATTGACTCCTTGCAGATGACCATGAACACACAGAGACAGGTAGATGCTCTGTGGGAAATTAAGATGATATTTCTTCAAGTACTTATCCAAATCTGGGAAAGTGCTGTCGCAGATATCATAGTAATCATGGCCAATAATGTTCATCATGTCATCAATCCGCTTGCTAGCCAGTTCATCAGCCGTTTCAATTCCCTTAGGAACCACTGAATCTGCACAAAAGATGAATAAACTAACTCTTAAATGGGTTTATTTTCATAAAAGTTTTGAAGAAATTTGGAAAAATGGCTAAGGCATTTATGTCGCGCAAATCTAAACATGGCGCGCAAGTATTCGTGTGTCGCGCTAGTTTTTGACGCGCAAGTATAAAACGCTAAAGAACAAATACCTTTATAGTGGCGCGACATCGAGGAAAACACTAGAAAACAGAGCAACCTGCGCGGTCAAGGTGACCTGCGCGGTGAGAGCTCGAGAAGGGATGATGTCCGGAAATCTGGATACTTGTACGGAGGTGAGGCCGTGTATTTATAGGCCAAGAAGCCTACCTGCGCGCCACACCCAGAGCGCTTAAGGCCTGCGCGACGCAGACTTGCGCGCCGCCCTCTGCGCACTGAAAGACTTGCACGCCCTCCCTTTTCCTTTGGAGGGATTCGATTTCCTCAGAGTCAAATCCTCATTTCTCTCCGGATCCAACTCTGAGGGGGGACTTTTTTTGACGCTCCTTTCGTCACAGAATCTAAAGATTGGAAAAGGTAATATCTCAGCTTAAAGTGATTCATCCTTTGAAGAAAACATGAAAAATCGACAAAGGAATGAACAAAGGATCAACAACAAATCCACCGCGAAAGTTATACCACTGCCGCGCAAGTATACCTGTGCGGCTACCTTGGTCGCGCAGGTGACTTGCGCGACCTAAATGGTAACCGCCCGGTAACCGCCCTGGGTCTTCTTTTGCCTATAAATAGACCCTGTGGGCCCCCCATTCGAGAGGATCTTTTTCCATAAACTCGGATTGAAGCTCCCGACGCCCAAGTCTCTTCTTAAAGCTTCCGAAACACTTCTAAGGTAATTTCTTACCTAGAACGGAAGATCTAAAGAGAAGAAGGAAGGCCTAAGTGTTGAAACTTATCAAACACTTGCGCGCCGACTTAATTCCTTCAATATAACTTGCGCGTCCCTTTTTTGGAAGAACCTCAAGGGGATTCTAAAGGGTTTTATCAAGAGTCGCTCAAGTATTTCAATTCTGATTGAAAATCACGCAAGTACACCATGTGTCGCGCAATTATACTTGCGCGGCCAATACTTGCGCGCCGCCGCAGGACTTGCGCGCCTTTCAAGACTTGCGCGCCCCTATCTTTTTGGGTGCCCATATTGCCCATTTTACCCCTCTTAAGCCATTTCACCTTTCCTTTTCAAGATTCAGTCTTCAAGACACTCTTCAAAGTCATTTATGGCATGATTTCTTGATTTGACTTTCCTATCTGAAAGGAATTCTGTGAAATCTCTCTTAAAGTCTAGTGATGTAAATATCCTTATGTCACTAAAATATGGAGAGTTCATTCATTCAACCTCATCCTTTAAAATGAGAGAATCTTAACCTGGGTCTCCTTTTCAGGAATAATCCCCAGTTATAAAACCTTTAATCTGGGCATCTTCCTCAGGAGTAAGCCCCAAATTCTTAAAGTTCCCAATCTTGGGCATCTTTCTTAAGAATAAGCCCCAACCTCAAATATGGGCATCCTCCTCAGGAGTAATCCCCAAACCTTAATCCCTAACCTGGGTCTCCTTTTTTCAGGAATAAGACTCAGTCATAACCTTGGGCTTCCTTTTCAGGAGTAAGTTCCAAGTCCCTTAACCTGGGTCTCCTTTTTCAGGAATAAGACTCAGTCATAACCTTGGGTCTTCTTTTCAGGAATAAGCCCCAAGTCCCCTTGAATTTCTCTTAACCAGTCATAATTTACCTTTGATTTGGGTTTCCTTTTCAGGAGTAAAACCCAATCATAAATCCCCTCCTAACTTGGGAATCCTCCTTAAGAGTAAGCCCCAAGATTAGAGTATTCAAAATCTCCATGAAGCATATATAACTTTATGGACCCTGTTCATGGATTTTCTCCCTAAAAGTATATCCTAAACCTTCATCTATCTGGGCAGTCATCCATACATAAGCCCCAAACAAATTCTTATGATTGCATCTTTCATGGCACAATTGTCTGAATTTTACTAATACCTCTTGTTTCTCACACCGAGCATGACTCACGTGAGCTTAGAGTGTAAAAGTAATTATGACATTCATTTTTTGAGCCATCAATCACAAACATCATACTCCATTACTCAAACTACGTGGGTTCTGATTCCTTTTTCCAAACAAAGGATACGTAGGTAGCCCATTTATGGGTTCGATCCCAACTTTGAAATAATCTCTGTCCTTCTGAATGACGATAAATTTCAAGTGCCCCACTGAGTGGCTTTAAAACCAGCCTGGTCATCATAATGACCAAGAGACTTTTATATAAATGTTTTGAAGGATACCATTGACCAAGAATCTCTAAACAGATATAGATGATTCTCTATTGATGAAGAACCTCGAATACATATAAAAGATTCTCTAAATTTCTTGCATATTTAATCATTGATTGTTAAAACTAAAGGAAAGAACATTTTATACTTGGTAATGTAATAAGGATTCACGAACATAACTTAAATCTATAAAGAGAGTCCCGGAGTAGACAATAATTCCCCTCAAAAAGGTGTGATGAGTCCGACCTCCCATCCTCTCGACCAATGCAAATTCCTAAGCCTCATTAGTCCACAAGCTAATGAGCGCCTGCCTTTGGAAAGTAGGTCCAAACAGATGTGGAATCATTAGATGTTTCCGGTTCTACGAACAAACCCGTTAGAAACCGATCGGAACGTTTGAATCTCCCGTCCAGGAGGTCGTCCCCGGGTTTCGTGCGAAACACCAAGTCACCACAAGCCTTGGTTGTACCTTCTTCAGCTCCATTCCATAAATAAGTCCAACTATCTTCCTAATATACCCACCCTAATGGGATATCCCCAAAACATGTTTGAAATATCCATCTTAAATGGATAACCCATGTACATGCTAACCAAATGTTTGACACATCCCTCTTAGTGGGATAATCCATATGGATTAACCTGCAAGCCCAACCATAGAAGAAAAATGAAAACCACATGCAATACAAGATATAAAATGATGGATCAAACATTTTATCACGTCAAGTAAGATTCATTACCATCAAAAATACACATGTGAGAAAACATCAAGCATATGTCTCCTGGGGATATATATGTACAACACATGAAATAAGAATCAATAATATGTATCATAAGACTATACATGCACCCCACATGTGATCAACATCAAACATAGGTCTAATGGGTTACACATGAAAAAAATGTGATCAATATCAAGCATAAGAGATATAGACTACCCATGCACACTACATACAATCAACATCAAGAATAGGTCTCACAAGTTGCACAAATATACACTTATTATCAGGCCTCATTAATTGAAAAATGACATCACGGTTCACATGATACAAGGTTCACATCAAAATTCTGGAGAATTCTCCAACATGATCTGAGTACTGAATTGAATTTCAGTACGGACTATCACCCCCAAACTGATGACCAATCTAAAAGGACTATGCAAAACTCGAATACATGTTGTGAACTTTCACAATAGAATTTAAAGGTGTATGGGATCAACATCTATCATTAGTTGAGTTCTCATAAAATAATAACTTCCATTAGAGTATTCAAATGTAACCCTATGAAACTATATATGGGAAGTGATGGAAAACTCTTACATGTTGGGATGAAGTTGGTGAGAGAAATCTTCTTGGTCCAAATCTTATGCAAGATATGATAGAAAAGATTCATTCCATCCAAAAACATATAAAGGTTGATCAGAGTCAGTAGAATAGAGATATTGAAAACCATCGAAGGGACTTGGAGTTTGGTGTTGAAAAAAAAGTGTTCCTTAAAATATCAGCATGGAAGAGAGTCATTTGGTTTGGGAAGAAAGGGAAGCTTAGCCCCAGGTACATTGGTCCCTATAAAATCCTTGATCGCATTGGAATAGTGGCCTATAATCTTTCACTTCCACTAAATCTAGATTAAATCCATGATGTCCTCCATGTGTCTCTCTTAAGGATGTATATACTTGACCATTCACATGTACTGAATCTGAATGTGGTACAACTAGAACATGACCTCTCATTTGAGGAGAAACCAGTGGAGATCTTGGATCGTAGAGACAAGGCTTAACAAGACTACCCACACCATCAATGTGTTGTGGAGGAACCATGAATATGAAGAAGTGATGTGGGAACCCTAGGAGACAATGATAAAAAAGTACCCACAACTTTTCTCATATGAGATAACGAGTCGAAATTTCAGGGATGAAATTTATAATGGGGGGAATGTAACGACCCATACATTTTGAATGATAATTTTTCCCTAAAAATGTGTATTATATTATATTATAAACAAACAAAACCATATCCATTTAATAATGAAGTAAATATACAGGGAAATGTGACCATCTAGATTCGACCGTTATATGACCGTTGGTCAATATGACCATTGGAAACTATACTCTTGATAATAATTTTAACACTATAATTAGTGTTTATAAAAAAAATTTGACAAATCATAATTGATACAGAAAGAAGAGTTGATGGCCTCAACCAGTGGAGTAATGTCATTTGAAGACCATTTGTCAAAACATGGGAGGGAGGTATCATCACCGGGGTTCTATCTTGACCAATCCCAATATGATCTTCAATCAATGAAGCTTGACCGAAATCAGCTACGGGAGAAGTTCAAGTTAGTGGATATTACCACTCGGTTGATGTTAGTAGAGGCACCCCAAGAAACTACCACCATCACAAACCCTAATCGTAAAAAATATATGAGTGTAATAATTGGTTATGTGTCCAAGCCTTAGTTAGTTAAATTTTAATTCCTTTGTACAAATAAAATTTTTATTCCATCAATTCTGATTTAAGAATAGTTTTCCTTAATAACAAATATGAAAAATTTAATAAATTAGTTTTTTGGAAAGAAATTGAACTTTGCAGAAAAGATATAAATTTTTATAATGAACTAATATATTATAAAAAATACTTATTTTAATGAAATATTATGATAAAAATACCCTTATTTAAATATAAATGACAAAATAATTTTATTTTTTTGAAGTGTTTGAAATTTTACTATGGATTTTCAATCAGCTATTATTTTTAATAAATAAGAATTTTTATATTTAGAAGTTTTAATTCTTGTATTTTTATAACTATTCGGATAAAATAAATATCATTTTTGAAATTATCACATCAAAAATATTTTAGGGTCAATTTATAATAATTTCCTAAAATAATTTATTTTTTCATGAATAGTAAAAATACATTTTGAGGTTTTCCGTATGTTTAATGACTTTATAATTATTTCTTATTGATGTAATAAATAATTAACAAAAATAAACGACATAAAATATGTTATTTCATTAATATCAAGTATTTTAATATATTTTAATCAATTTCAAAATCTATATTTTACTTTTCAAATTTTAAAATGGAAACCTTAACTTTAAAAATATTTTTTTGTGGAAACTTTACTTTTCCATGCTAAAAGAAGTAATATAAAATATTTTTTGAATATTTTGGATTAAAATAACATAAAATATGACCCAAGTTTCCAAAACCATGGGAAAATACCATGGGAAAGCCCATTGTTTTTCATTTTCCACAACCTAGGTTTTCGAGGCATGTATTTGGAAATTAAAAAAACAAATCCTCCAATATTACTATAAATACCCACCCATATATCAATTTACTTTCACTAAAAATACATACATCATGAATTTAGAGTAGTTTTACCTCCTAAGGAGTCCTCCCCTGATGTTCCCAATCCCCCAAGGTCCCAATCCTCAAATTTTAGGATAAACTCTTTAAGGTAAGGGAATTTTCATTATTTTCTCTTAGACTCAAGAAACTATGTTCGCATATGTATTCTAAATGTTATGATTACTCTCTATTATTAAAAATCTATTTATACCGTTAATTAAAAATTATGTTTTATTAATTGGAGACCCTTTATCCTCTCTTATTACCTTATTTTCAAAACCCCATTTTATACCCATTATGCTTCTAAATTTACTTCTCAAAATATCTCTCTTATCCTCAAGAAATTATCTTTTATTTTAACTTTATGAATAAAAAAGTCTATTTATTTTCCATGGTTATTCATATATATTTAAAAAATATTTATTTTATTCCATGATTAACATACATAAAACCCACTACCTTTTCAATGGGCCGAAAAAGACATAATGATTATGTTTTTATGCACTTTTGGAAATGTCATGATTTTGATATGAAATTCATTTATTTTATTCTGCATTAGTTATTTATTAAAATTTTGATTAAGATATATGTGGATCAGATGAAATTAATACATATTCAGGGTGCACCTAGATATGTCTCTAATGCATTGGGAAAATAATTTAATCTATAGAGATGAAATGTTTTATGAAACCTTAGTGAAAAACCTTGGTAATTTTTATGACACCTTAGTGAAAAAACATGGTTATATGGTTATGAATGTATCATTTAAATTTTTTAGCCACATTTTCATTTTATGATTAATTTCCTTTTTATTATGATATTTCTTATGTTCTCTCTCTCATGATATAATGATATTCCTCATGTTCTTATTGATATTTTCCAAGATAACCTGTAAGTAGTTTCCATTTATTTCCCTTACTGGGCCTTATGATCGCCCTTTCCTTTGATGTATGTTTGTAGGTTATGGGATGTCATAAATTTACTTATGATGAGACTTTGAAGAATTAGTTTAAGTTTATTAGAATGATGTTTTAATTTTTCATGAATTATGTAACTTTTTACAAGGATCTAAACTTTAAAAGATCCTCTATTTTTACAATGTAATGAAAAGTTGTGAAATAAAAATGGAGGGATGAAATATGGTTAACGGGCTTACATTGTGGAGGGTCTACAATATCATCTCTGAGGTGGAATCTGACTCCACAGTGCTTATGGTTATTCTCTGTGGAAAGGCTAGCTCACCATGAGAACTAGAATATCATATTAGAAAATGTTAGAAGATCATTGATTAAGGTGTTGAGGTTTATCACACATGAAGGGAAGGGAATTTTTTAACCGATGCTTTGGAAAGTAAAGGGATCCCCAATGAGGGTATATTTTATATTTTTTTATTAAGTTCTTACTGAATGATTTTAATATCATTATAAAGGGTGATTCTCTTAGTCTCTACCAATTCCACCCCCTTGATCTTTGGGGTGATTTAATAAAATTTTAGTTTTTAGTCATAAACTAATTAAGCGTTACATGAAGTTCATAACACAATTATAAAGTAAGTTTCGTTCATCCAAAGTGGAAACATTCATAACACATGCCAATAAACCATGAATAATTCCATAGGGAAGAGAACATGAGACCACCTACCAAAACATGAAGCCAAATCCCATTCAATCAAATCTTGACTGCATATGATTCATCCAAGTCCATTTGCACTCAATCAATTTCCATGAGGTTTTAACTCTTTCTTGATAATTCCAAAATAATTAATTATAAGTAAATTATAATTAATTAAATGATTATAATAAACCTTACAACCAAATGGGAAAGGAATACATGTTGAAAGAATCATGGGGTATCATCGCTTAGCTGGAACCAAAATTAACCACCCATGGAAGGTCCTCAACACTCTTTGGACATCATTTCGGGCACAATACATAAGATTCAATATCCTCCAATGGAATTTACCCACTCTCAGCACTATCCTAAATCTATCTGTACTGAGATTTTATGTTTTTATCTATTTTATTTTTTTGTTAAAGCACAATCCATTCTTCTAAAATCATTATTGAAAATATTTTAAGTTTTAATATTATTTTATTATTAATAATTTTAATATTTTCATTTATTTAAATTAAATTTTCTAAATTTTTATATCTCTTAAATTTAATGGATATGTGCGAAATGTTTATAGAAATCCATGCATTTTTTCTAATTATGTTTTGAAATGTTATAATATTAAATACATTATTTATATCTTTTCTAAATACCTGTTTTCTTAATATACATATCAATACACACACACACACACATATATATATATATATATGAAATATATCAATTAATATATGCACTTCGACCTATTCATCTTGGAAGCGGCGACACCCGGTTCCTCATCCATGACAACAAGCTCATTTGGCATTATTAGTGCAGCATAGCACAGAACAACATGACGAACTCACATGGCAGGTCAACATCCTTCTACTTCGATGATACACTACAATTTAACACTAATACATGTATCTCTCTATATTAGTGCATCAATGAAAACATCCAATTAATGAAACCGTAGTAGCTCATCCTTACTAGAGTATCCATGGAAATTCGGTGGCTTTAGCATTGACACCTTGAAAGCATCTTGACCAGCCCAGAAACATTTGTTTCATACTTACTGTGATTATACACAAGTTACCATGAGTATCCAATGTAATTATGGTGATCTACCTACCCGGAAGAGAATAAAGTTATTGTGAGTGTGTTCAACACCTACTATGAAGAGGTAGTTTGCACCTACTATGAGGCTTTGCCCAACCTACTGTGCAATATTTTGATTTTTACCATGGGTGGTAGTATTAACCTACCATGAGGTTCCTATAGTGACCATGAAGCTAGTATTTTATGTTACTGCATATTTCATCCCATCCTACCACAAGTGACAATTTACACTTACCTTGAATACTTTAACTGATCGTGAAGAGGTATTTTAGAACTGATCATGTTGGTATTTTAAAATTCACTGCAATTCATTTTAAAGTTATCGTAATGCATTTAAGTGACTGCCCGACCATTTTGATTGCATGGTATATATACTGACCACACATAAAACTTTGTTCAAATAGTCATTATACTAACTGCATGACAAATTCCTCACAAAGTCAGTATACCTACCACAAGACTAAGTTCACACAGTTAGTATATAACCTTTTTTATTTTTTTGAAAATTTATATTTTGTATTATGTTATGTTTGAATGTTATTTTGATATTTCTAAGTACTGTAAGTTTATCAAATTCATTTTAACCATTCTATTTCTTTATAAAATAGTTATACATTAGAACAGATATATGTAAATTATTTGGAGAAAAATATGGAATAACTTATTATGGAAATATCAATTTTTATAATAATTATTTTCGATTCAATTTTATATATTTTTGGAATTATTAAATTATTGAAAGATTGTTTAAATTTTTTTTAATTTTTTATTCGAAGTGTTTACATATTTTTTTATATAAGAATAAAATCTACGATAACTCCCTAAGTATGAGCTCAATAATTAAATTATAGGTAGCAGATTTATTTTCAATTTTTATTATTCTCTAACATGTATTTTAATGATTAGCTATTGAGATTCTACAAGATCTTGGAGTTAATGATATGCAGTTATCCATTGCAATAAAAAAATGTGATAAAATAAACTTGAAACATTTTATTCACAAATGATGACATGTGATCATAGTGAAAGAATAATAAAAATTTCATACATGAATTATGAATTGATGAATTTTTTCTATGGTTATTGTTCTATTATTTTTATCACAAAGGACTTCATTGTTTTGATCATCCACTGTTGAAGTGATCAATGATCTTGATATGAATTGATGTTCATCGTCATCTTCTCTAATGATGGTCTTAAATTTTCTCTGGTTTTTTCATCATTTTTTTTCTTCTATATTCTATTTGTGATTCTAGAGTTAGTTTAATATTTTCCCATTCAGAAGTTGTTTAACTAGGATGTTCCACCAATATAAAAGGATGGTCGTGTTGTGACTGCCAAACAAAAGTCTGGTGGGTTGTGACTCCTATAAAAGACAGTGAGGGTTATACTATGAGGTGATGAAAGGGTATGTAGTGAATAATATGGTTATCACTACCTATAAAAAGTAAGATATTAGTGAATACCAATATTCTCATTGAGTAGAAAATATTGGTGAGTAGAGTGGGATATTAGTGATATGAACTAATATAAAAAATTGTGTGTTCTTTGTTTTATTTTTCGCTATACAATTAACACTTTTATTACTCTAATAATTATATTTGATTGATTAATTTTTTAAAAAGGACTATTCATCCCCTCTAGTAAATCATTCCATATAACCAGAACCTAACATTTGGTATCATAGCATGGTACCTTTCTAAGGGATTGTTTATTACTATTTCATTATCTTTTGAACAAACCATTATCCAAGACCTAACAGTCTTCGAAAATATCCACTACTTTGATTATAGAAAGTCAAGAATTTGTGATGTTAAACCCCATTATACCACCCCGTTTAAATGGAAGTGACTACATTTTCTAGAAGGATAAGATGGAGTTATTTATAAAAAAATAGGTATTGAATTTTTTTCTATTATCACAAAACCTTATAAACAACATCATTGCACTCAGGGACACCATGAAGAATGATGTTCTTATTGAAAGAATACTTTATTATTTACCTAAAATATGTCACCCAAAGAAGATTGTGATTGAATAAACTAAGGATTTCAATTAATATTAAATGGATGAACTAATAGGATCACTTATTTAATACAAGCTAGAAATAAATAATGATAATGGTGAATAACATGAAAAAATAAAAGGTCTAGCATTAAAATCTAATATAAATGTTTATGATAATTCCTTGTATTCCGAGTTTCAGTAAAGAGAGAATGATGAAATAGAAAATTTTATCAAAGTATTATATAAGTAATTAAAGAAAAGATATGTTTTAAAAAAATTAGAAGAGATTATCAAAAGGATAACCGAAGGGGAAGTAAGAAAGGTAACAATATTAAATAAAATTTTTATATTTTATATGATATGAGTGCAGGAAAAAGGGTCACATCAAATTATACTATAAAAAATGAAATAAGAAGGTAAATAAACCAATAAAATGAGTTATTATATGCATATCATGATGGATAGAGTTTCATAGAAGAGGCATACTCAAGTAGTGATGATTATGATAGAGAGAAATGATCAACTACTCTATTCTTGATGGAAATAACTATGAATGAGGTAAATAATGATTATGATTATAGTTCTAGTTATATGAATGGTATTGAAACAAATGTTAAAGAATTAACAAAATAAAAAGAAAAGTTTCGAAGTGTTATTTTGAGAAAGGATGAATTATACAGAGAACTACAAAGAGGAAATGAGAACCTAAAAGTTTATTCTTTAAAAAATGTAGAATAAAAAAGGGTTGTAGATTCTAAAATTACAAATCTCAAAGATGGGAATGATAGAATAAATTATTTCATGTAAAAAACTTATGAGGATCAATACATTAGATTTAAATTAGTCTCTGATGATTTAAATAAAATTGAAAAGGAATGTAAGAAACTCAAACATGAAAATAAGAGATTGAGAAATGTAGGATCAAGTTCAAATGTGAAAGTATATGATGACCCAGAAGTAATTAAAAAAGAGAATGAAAATATTTAAAGGGAAATTTCTAGATTAAAAATAATCATTATCTATTTTTTCAATGAAAATAAAAATTTAACATAATTTTGGCTAGGTGAAAACCCAATAAATATAAAATTGTATTTGGTTATAATAGTTATATTCTTAATCAATATAGAACTACTTTTTCTAAAATCAGTTTAGGAAATGTCTCAAATGTTACATGTTTTATATGTAATCTAAAAGGGAATTATGAAAACAAATGATTTTTATGTTTTAAAAAGTCACTAGGACACACCAATACTTTTAAATCTAAGAATATATCTTCTATATTACACTATAATAAATGTATTAAATCAGTATGTGTGCCTAAATTTATTATTACTAATCTAGTTGGACCCAAAATAGATTGGGTACCAAAACAATTATCAAAACAATATTTTTTATTTGAAACATACTTAAATATTTATAAAGATACATGGTATATGGATATTGGGTGCTCTAGGAACTTGACTGGTGATATTTTTAACTTTTTATCTTTTAATTAATGTGATAGAGGCACTGTAACTTTTGTGATGGTGAAATGAGTGTGAGGTTTTAAGATAATAAATGTATTGTTTATAATGATAATATAATTTTGTTTTATACTAACGGAAAGAGAATATATACTCAGTAGATTTTTCAGAACTAACCCACTAAAAGGTAAAGTGTTTAACTACTATAGAAACATACCATATTCTTTGGAACATAATATTGGTACATGTTCACCTTAAAATAAATTTACATGTTGGTAAAACAAGGAAAAGTTCTAAAACTTCCAAAATTTAACGAAAGTAAGTATTTTGGGTGTGATTATAGTCAAAATAGTAAGCAATATAAAGGGTATTTTAGATCTATTAATAATGTCAATACTATTGGATGATTTGAACTGTTTTAAATTCATTTATTTATACCCAGGAGAACTTCTAGTTTAGGTAGTAATAGATATGTGTTTGTAATTATAGATGATTTTATTTGATTCAATTGGACTCTTTCTTATATCATAAAAGTGAAACAATAAACATGTTTATTACTTTTTGTAAAAAAATTCAAAATAAAAAAAAATTCATTTAATAACATCACATATAAGTGAAAAGGGTAATAATTTTTTAACTTATACTTTGACAAATTTTGTGAAGATAATATATATTTATATAATTTTTCTACCCCTAGAATACGAAAACAAAATGGTGTTGTGGAGAGGAAAAAAAATATTTCAAAAAAATAGAAATGACTATGATAAATGAATTCAATTTACCAAAATATTTTTTGGATGAATTGGCTAATATTGTTTGATATATATCATATGGAATTTTGGGGGGTTCTACTTCACATTTATGGTGCTGGGTCTTATCATATCTAGGGTTTCCTATTCCTCTTCCACACTATCTTAGCTATGTTCTTGTGAAAGGAGAACTAAGCTAGGACTAACATGGCGACACACTGTGTCTCAGAGGTTGCACACATCTGGTGAATCTGGTGGCGGTTCGTAGGATTTTCATGGTGGAAAAATCAACTCAAGATGTATATAGAGATGCTAATATAGATTATTTATATCTAGAGAGAAGATCTGTGTGGGACCATTATGCTCTAATTAGGGAATATCCATTGATTTATTTGAAAGATAATACCTCATTCGGTTCACGTGATGGTTCCAGATCCGTGTTTTCAGCCTCTATGGTGATGGATCCTGTTATTCGGGTTGATGGATTTCATCTCGTAGATGGAAGTGTGAGGAATCATTCTACTAGGTATGATCCCCAAATGTTGGTGATTCATATGCCTTTTGTTGGTTATGATGCCTTCAGGAAATTTCCCACTGTGGTACCTAGTTCTCCCTTTATAAATCTTGAATAGAAGAAGAAGATGATGAATGATGGTTCGAAGGTCACAAATTATAGTTTGAATATGATGGAAATACCTACCTAGATGCCATTGTTTTCATATTTAATTTAATCCGGTTCAAGAATAATTCTCTAAAAGGGGTCGTCGGCTTATGTTGAAACCAACCCTGATGCATTTGCTGAGAGAATTGAAATTGGTAAAAATTACCTGATTTCACATCCTATTTTAAAAAAGGATGTAATTTCATATAAGTTTTATGATTTGGTTCGGTAGATTTCGTTTTTTTTTGGGTTTCTCTAATTGTAGATTTTTATCTCTTGGTTGTGGTTTTTTTCCATTGCATTTTTCCTTCAAATGCTTCAAAAATTCATGCTTGGAGCATCGGATCCTTGTCCCTGAAACCTAGATAGCTTTACCTTAATGATTCGTCCCTAGACTTAAATTATTCATGTGCAAGGAATTCATTTTCTTAGTTTTGGGTTTGGATACATGGACTTAATTAGGTTCTTTTCCATACAATTATTTTTCATGATATGAGCATGGAAATTGGGACTCCTATAAATCTTGATAAGGAAACTGAGGTTGTTTGGTTTGGACTCTTTGCTAGAATGTTGGTGGAGATTGATCTTAGCTCCACCATGATTTATAATGTAACTATTTCCACTCTGACTGATAATATTTATATTGATGTTGAGTGTGAAAGAAATCACTTTTTCTATAATGAATGTATATTTGTTGGGCATTGTTTGGAGTTATGTCGGAAAAAGATATCCTAAGAGAGATGTGGGATGAATGGAAATTCAAATAATTTTTGTAGAAGGAAACTAGAGAGGAAGGATATGGCTTTGTCAAAGCCTCTATTACCCACCAAGGATGATACATTGTCTTCTGACACTTTTGACTCTCAGGTGTCTAATTTGAAGGATAATTCCCCAATGATAGTGATTAGTGGTCCTTATAATACTAAGGTAGAATTTTCTACAGAGGTTACAAATGATGATCCTACCCCTATTGGTTTATCTGATATTGGAACTATGACTTCTAGTCTCACAATTTTTGGGTCTCCTGTTTTCACTGACCCTCCAAATCTTCACATGAATGCTAGCCCCATTGCAGGGTCACAATGTGATGGGACGATTGACCCAAATCCTATTTTGGAGGTCTATAATGAGGATCCTCAACATATTAATCACAATTAGGTGATTCAGAAAATTTTGAGCTCCTCCAGATTATCTGAGAAGTTGTGTAACATCTCTGACATGGAAGGGATGGGTGATTGTACCCTTTTAAAGAAATGAGTAGCAGTGGTCATTATTCCTTTAAATATGCTCTCTTAACTAGAAAAGGGAATGTGGTTGATAGTGATAATTTCAATCCCGCTCCTTTGAAGAGAAGGTCAAGGAAGTATTACTCCAACAAACCTAGGACAGTGTCTACCCGATCCTCTTCTAAGTTGTTGGGTAAGTTCAACATATATATTCTTAAGATCTTCAACCAGGGCATGTCTCAATCTGAGTGGGAAACTTTTGATGACTCTGATTATGGAAATGAAATGTATTATTATGATTTTTAACTACTTTCTTGATAGATGAGGGAAATTACCTATGTTTGACCCCATCTGTCACCCATGTACTTATTATTTTATTCTTAATAAATGTATAGAATCTTTTCTTCTGGTTTGACTTTTTCTAGATTTTTTGATATATCTTAAATAGATTTTACATTATACCTATGTTAAATAAATTTACTTATGAACTTTTTAAACAAAGAAACCTATGATTGGTTACTGCGAAGTTTTTGGTTGTAGAGTTTATATTTTAAATACAAAATATAACATGGAAAAAATCAATGTGAAAAGTGATGAGGGAATTTTTCTAGGTTATTCAAATAATATCATAGATTCAATTCATTTGTTTTCATTGTGCACAATGGATTTGTAGAATCCTCTCAAGACCTAGAGAGATCCCTTCTTCAAGAACTCTCCCAATAATGGAGAGAGGTCTTCTTCCACTTCCCACTCTCAAGTCAAGAGATATCAAGGAAAACACTTTGGAATCAGTTCTCTAGACGATCAATGGAGGACGAAAAAAGTTTTAGGATCTTTTGTACCAGCACCTGGAGATTACTACAACGACATCTTGAGACTTGTGGCACACATTTGGATCACCACCAGAGGGAATGTGATTTGATTCCTAAAGATACCATTTTTTGTATAGATTTTATTTGTTGTTAAATGATTTTGAATGGTTTTCAATGGAGTTCAATGAGATAATAAGATCTTATTATGGTCAATATGATGAAGTGGTTACAAAATTAATGGAGCTTGGATGAATCCCCTAAGTATTGATATTATAAGAAACATGTTAATTGTATAAAGACTTTGAGTTTCAAGGTGATTCCTAGATAATTGTTATGGATTCATTTGATGACATTTGATGTCATGGATGAATAATTATCCTAGTAAAATATAACGATGCTTTTATAATTTTTATTTCACAAATATCATAACTCATTTAGAGAAATTGTGATTCAAGACTTTTCAAATAAAGGTGGAGAAAAGGTGTTTCCAATCGTATTCAGGTTTTATTTGAAAGAAAGATGTTTCTAGAAAAAAAATGTTATAATACTTTCTTTGCTAAATCTGATGATGATAAAGGTGATCGATCAATGTTTAAATATCAAAAAATATGGGGTTTGTTATCAAAGAAATTGAGTGGTTTCGGAATGAAGTGAATTTTTTAAGAATATGGTTTAAGCTTTAACAATTTATCAATTTGTGTTTTGACAATGCCAGATGATTTTTAATCATTATGGTTTGTGTTGCTGAAGTAGTTTTTTAAGGTGGAAATGTTTCCCAATGCTTTCCAAATTTTTGTGGTAAAAAATCTAATGGAAGAGGATATCATCTTGAAAGGTTGTTTTCTATGACTGAAAATTTATAAAAATGGTAAAGGAATGGGTTTTGTGATGGCTGGGATGAGATTATCAAAGATGTAGAGCATCATGAATGTTGATCGTAATCTATGCGATTATGATAATTCAACCATCACGAGTGTGTTATGGATTAACGGTGATCTTTGTGACAAAAAAAAATATTCAAGGGGCATTGTAAATGGAGGAGTACCATGAAAATATTCTTGAGTGATAAAAAAATGAACTAGAGGTGTTGAATCATCATGAACAGTTAAGCCTATAAATATGAGGAGACCCCTCTTCATTTGAGATAGAAATAATTTGATAAAATCTAGAATTTCTCTAATTTCACAAAGGTAGAGGATATCTGTGAAGATGGATTTATATGAGATATTTAGAATCACAAAATACTACTAATGTCTTGACTGATTCCAATGCTTCTAAGTAATGGATTCTTTATGATGATTGGATACTCTGCATTGACTCAATGAGCACTGAGAAGGTAGTTTGTTCTGAGAAGGCAGTTTACTTTGTGGTGGTTGTGAGCTTCTCAAGGGAGATTCATGAATATAAGAATTGAATATCTAATTTAAGTAAACAGGTATTTCAAAGCACATCAATTCCAATCTATAAAAACTTGGAAATCAGATTGGGGTATCAGTCTGAGCATCATCATGAAGTCTAGGATGTTCTTACCATCTTCTAGGTAAGAAAGTGAAGAATTATGAGGATGTTTTGTTGAAATGATCATTATTATTTTAATAATCACAAAATATTTTTGTAATTATAGCATTATTGGAATAATATGATTCATTTTAGTCTATTTTTTACTGAAGAATAAAGAGATATCAAGGCACTATTATACACTATTTTATTTATTTTTGCATCACAGATCAAAGGGAGTAAAGGAAGTGACTGGTAAAGTTGATATTAGTTGATCATCATTTGGGTTTGGGTGAATTCATTTAATTAGTTTACTACATTCATATTATTGTGAATGACAGAGGAAGAAGATAATGAATCTATAAAGTTTTATTTTGGGAACAAATAAGAGGAGTTACTTGCATGCTGTGGTGAAAGTAACTAAGTGAAGAAGAAGTATGTGGAATAATAAATTAGAACTGATACATTAGACAGGGCTCAAACTGTGGAAGTTTTTCATGGTGTTATAAACCCTTATCAATAAAGATAAGACTGTCTTAAGATACAGTATAATGATCTATCCAAGTGCTTTAAAACACGCACTATTGTATTGTTTACATAGTTATACATGAGTGTAAGGGAATATCCTACTCTTTGTAACCACATTAACCTGATTTTTTTTATAGTGATTGTGTGGTCAGGATTATTTCTAGACCATTCCAAGGAAAAGATACTCTTATTGAGTAGTAAAACTTCTAAAAATATCAGGTGATATCTATACTTATTTCATATACATGCTTGCGATAGGGAAAATAGAATAATAGAATCAAGATCCTAATAGGTCTAAGAGGTAGAGGGATAATTTTTTTGGAATTGGATTAAAAATTCCCCAACATTGATTCACCACCCTCTCAGTGTTAGGCATATCCCAAACCGGTCCTCTCAATTCCTACAACACAACGAACATACAAAGAATATATGATTTTAGATCCATAAATGAATAAATAGTTCCAACAAGTTAATTCTATGATTAATTAAACTAATCATAAATAATATGTGATGATCCTATCTATGTTTCTAACCTTAAATCCCTTTTATTTTTATCTTTGATTCAATTCCACAGATCATGATGTTTATTATTGTATAAATCTCATATTGATCATCGATCAGGATAAAAGGAAATGTTGGGAAAGACCCATCACATGATTTCGCTAGAATCAGATCCTAGACCCATTCCCTAGTATGATATGGGAATTCCACTCAATGTGGAGGAATCGTGCCCTAGTTCCATAGGGGGTTCCACTCAGTGTGTAGAGGAACCGTACCCTAGTTTTATAAAGGGTTCTACTAAAACCAATGTGAGCAGCATAGGGGGGTGAAAACCGACGCAAATGGGGGGTTTCCAACCCCAACCTCCATCGAATGATCCCACCTGATCATTGTCATCATCAAACATCACCTAAAGAATTTTCATGCTCAAACTATTCCACATCATATATCAAAATACACTATGAAGACTACCATCACATTCTATATGGAAAACTGCTCAGGATTGGATACTCAAGGGCCAAAATCTAAGCCTAGATGAAAGAGATATGATAGGTGGAAGTTTCTTAAAAAGGGGAAAATGGTGTGTATGTGGTACACACAGTGTGTGGTCCCACTCTGCTGCCTATACTTGTTCTCCTCTATACATGGATAAGATGCCTTATCAATGTACATGGCATGTAAGGCTCCCACACAACATGTCTCAGACACCCGAGGCCTACCTGTTTTCTCTTGGCCATTTCCAGGTACTTTAGGCCATGTAGAGTACTTGGTCATGTACTTGGTCATTCTTGGTAATGACATGTGCCCTTGTAATCCCATAGTACACAACATGTCTTCCTACACAGGGTCCTGGGTATGTGCCAGATGGAATATGGCTTTGACACCTGATGAGGTTCACACAACATTTGGGACTGACCACACAACGTGTGAACCTTAACTCTATCTAAAACCCTAGAATCATGTCCAGGGGGTACTACACAACATGTGTTATTCACAATACAATTCTTGTAGTTGGTTTTTCTATAGAAAGTCTAGTTTTTCAGGACAATCCCAAATATGCTTCTTATGCTATGATTTTCAGTCGTTGACCACCCAAAATCCACCATATTCGAAGGTATGGATATTGGCCATTGATTTCTCAGCTTACAGTGGCTGGAAATCATAATTTGGCCACCCACACGATTCTTATAGTATCTCCAGTCACCTTTCATCCCTACTCTAAATCTTATATCCATATAGGTCTCACCCGAATCCTACAAATTGTCCGGATCCATCAAAAAATCATCATCTCGGTCATTTGTTTCCAGTTCATATTGAATTTGGGTTTAATCTCACTCCAAACCACCTTGACAATGTCAAACTATGATCTCATAGGCCAATGGTGAAGAATGCAAAGAATAGTTGGTAGAAATTCATAAGAACAAAGTAATCCTTCATTGGAAAAGCGTTCTTGGCCAATGATTTCATAATGGGGATATCAAGGAGAGGTAGCATGGCATATCAAATATAAATTGATTAAAACAATTTAAATTTATGGGATGGGCTCATGTTAAAGTTAAAATATTGTAGATTAAACAATAGAAGAAAAAAAATCATGATTAGACTTTTAATCATGTAATGAAATAAAAATTGATGAGCCCAACCTTGATTATGAATCGATCATTGGTGGAGAACACATTCTCCATTGATGTGGGGATCTCGCTACATTCACTTCCTACTGATCAACCTCGATCCAATCGTAGTTCATCATCCTATTATGATTCACCAATGAATAATTATCTAAATCTCCTCTCAAATCTCATAGGGTTATACTTTTAACCCTTACGAGTTTTTATAGAATAAATTATATAGAGAAACTTTAGGTTTAGGTATTGATTTAATAATTTAATAAATTAATCCACTTAATGTTCCATCCAATGACTACCTCATCTGAATATATGGTTCCAACTAACTATAGGTCATTCCTAGGGTAAACCATGACTTTTATATTCAATTGTGGCCTCATAATTCTGACCTGAGGCTCCTATTAGAAGATAACCCATTATTTATAAATAAATGCACACAAATGATATTAATATATTTAATTTTTTTATAATATAAATTTAGGGCTCACCGGGACTTGGAATATCACACCATCTCAATGCTTGGATATTAAATTATTTTTTAATATTTTTCGAAGTCTTACAACAAAAAAATAGGGTCGCTACATTATTACCCCGTCAAGTATTTCCATCCCCAAAAATCACAAGCTAAATAAAGATATAAGGATACTAATCCCACATTTGGATATCCTTCTTCTAGGAGCTATCCCGCATTCTCCCATATTGTCATAACACACAAACCAAAGGAATGGTATATCCTCACAGGATCCTATCCTATTAATCCTTTATCTCCATTGGGTAATTTGTGAAGTTGGATCCATCCTCGATGTCCAGCTCGCCCAAGTCAATGATGTGAATAAGATCATACACGTCTCTTCTCAGCTGAAACACATGTAAAATGTCATGCACCTTCATATACCAATGCTCCAATAAAATCATTTTTGATCTATCCATCGTCTTCATAATACACGATATGTGGACGTAAATCCCATGCATGTGTGAATATACTTACCTTGTAGGATGCCCTAAAAACTGAATAGGGAGAAATAGAATATATTATAGAAGTAGTCATCTCAAACCAAAGTAAGAGGGAAATGAAACCCAACATCACACATATATATATATACTCATAAAATAAACCCAAATGAGAGATAAAGGGGATATTCATATCCCAGCCTAGCCTAGGATGATGAGTCTTCTAGTAACTCCAAAGGTCCATCTTCGATGCCCAACATCTTGTGTGTCTATCTGAAGAAGTCGCAAGGAGGACCCAAACTATTCCATTACTCCAAAACCCGAGGGAGAACAATATAAAATAGAAATATAACCTTCAACCTAGTATTATAGTTAAATTCAACTCATAGGAATGATAGAGGACTCACGCCCTGGTATGATGGGAGGGTGCCACTCAATAGGTATCAGTAGAGGACTCACACCATTATGCATTAGGGGTGTCTCACTCAATTTACATAGGAATCACACCCTAGTATGTTATATGGGTGTTACTTGGTAAGCATAAATAGAGGAACCACGACCTAGTATGATAGGGGGATGCCACTCTATACATGGAGGTCCCACACCCTAGTGCCATAAAGGTTTACACTCGATGGGTAGAGGACCCGCATCCTAGTGTCATAGTGGGGTGACACTCAAACCAGTGTAAGGAGAATGGAGGACCCATGCCCAAATTTAATAAGGGGTTTCCAACCCTATCCTCTCTCGAATAATCTGACCCAATCACTTCCATCATCAAGCATCGCCCAAAGAAGAATCATGCTCACAAAATTTCATTTCATATCTCAAAATCCACGACAAATTCTGCCATCACATTCTACATGGAAAATTGCTTGAGATGGACTAATCATGGGACAAAATATAAGTTCAGAAAAAGGAGATATTGGAAGGTGAAATTTTCTCAAAATGGGGTACATGGAATGTATGGGATCCACACGGTGTATGGTACTACTTCACTACCTAGTCATGTTCGCCTATTGACTCAACTCAGAGGCCATTCCACTATACATGGAATGTAAGGCTCCCGAATAACTTTTCATAACCATCCAAATCCTACCTATGTGCTCTTAGTCATTCCAATGTTCTTCGGGCTATGTTGTGTGCATAGTTGTGTACTTTTCCATGTTTGGGTACCAGTATGTTCCCATGTACTCCAAGAGTAAACATATATTTCTCCTATATAGGGTCCTGGGAATGTGTTAGTTGGAACATTAATTGGACACCTAGGGAGGGAAGATGGTGTATGGGACTGATCACATGGTGTGTGATCCTTAACTCCAACTAAACCCCTGTGTCGTAACTAGGGGATACTACATAGAATGTGTTCTTCACAGTACATGCTGCACAGTCAAGTTTTCCACATAAAGTATGGTTTTTTCATGTGGATCCCATATCTACCACTTTTTATATTATTTCAGGATATTGAACACTTAAAATCTTTTTTATTAAAAGGTAAAAATATCGTCTGTTGATTTCTTGGCCTTCGGTGGCTAGAAAATAGAATTTGGCCACACGCAGTCAACTCAACCCAAATAATGAGGGAAACAAAAAAATCATATATATATATATATATTCATAAAATAAAACCATATGAGAGATAAAGAATATATACATGTCAAATACTAGCCTAGGATGCTGATTCTGCCTGTAGCTCCAAAGTTCCATTATCAGTTCCTAGCATCTCGTGTGCCTGTCTGAAAATTTCATGAGGAGAAATTACACCTCACCACTACTCGATAGCCCTAGGAAGCGAAATATTTAATAGAAAGAGGAACCACACCCTATTATGATAGGGGATTCTAGTCAATGGAAGGATAGAGGACATGTTCCATAGTACGATAATAGGGTTCCACTCAGTAGGTGTCAATAGAGGACCTATTCCCTTGTGTGTTAGGGGGTGCCACTCAGTGTACATAGGACTCACGCCCTAGTATAGTAGGGGGTGCCACTTGGTAAGCATAAATAGAGGACCCATTCCCTAGTATGATAGGGGATTCCACTCTATACATGGAGTACCTAAACCCTAGTGCCACAGAGGGGGTGACACTCAAACTAATGCAAGGAGCATGGTGGACATGCACCCCAATGAAACAAGGGTTATAAAAACCCCAAACTCTCTCGAATGATCCTGTTTAATCACCAACATCATCATTCACTACCTAAAGAAACATCACACTAAAAACATTCCACATCATATCTGGAAATCCACTTTTAAGGATACCATTTTATTCTAAGTATAAAACTGCTTAGGATAAGATACTCATGGACCAAAATTTGAGTCTAGGTAAAGGAGATATGAAAGGAATAAGTTTCTCAAAATGGGGTACATAGCATGTATGGGGTCCATAATACATGTAGCCCCACTCTTCTACCTGGACGTGTTCTAATCTACACATGGAATGAAGAAAATGTCATCAAACACGGCATGTAAGGCTCCCACACGGCATGTCTCATCCACCTGAGGCCTACCCGTGTGATCCTGTCCATGTCCATTTTCATAGAGTTTTTCTGGGTACTTGGTCATGAAACTATTCGTGCCTGAGTACCTGCATGTGCCCATGTACTGCCATAGTACATAGTGTGTCCTCCCACATGGTTTCATGGGCGTATACCAATTGGCTCATGGATTGGACACCTGAGTAGGGTCACACGGTGTGTTGGCACAACCCCACAACATGTTATCCTTAACTCCACCAAAAACCTTACCACCGTAGCCAGAGGGTATTACAAATAATTTTTTCTTCATAGTACATTCTATGTAGTTGGGTTTTCCATAAAAATTATGGTTTTTCAAATGGATCCCATATCCACTTCTTCTGTCATAATTTTTGGCCATTGACCACATGAAATTTTCCATATTCGAAGGTAATAATGTAGATCATCGATTTCCTAGCCTTCAGCGGCTGGAAAGAAAAATCAATCCACTTGTACAATGCATGTAGTGTATCTCATCACCTTTCATCACTCCTCCAAATACCAAATCCTTGGATATCTCACCTAAATCCCACAACTTGTCTCGATCTGTCTATAAATAATTATCCCAATCATCGTTTGCTAATCCATAATGAATTTGGAGGTTTGATTATGCTCAAACCCACCTCATAAAAGTTGAAACATGACCACATGGTCCAATAGAAAATAATGCAAAGAATGGTGGGGGTAACTTCACATGAATGAAGTAATCCTTCATTGGTAAATTGTTATTGAATAACAATTTCATAATGGTGATGTCCAAAGTAGGTAGCATGGAATATAAACTATAAGTTGATTCAAACAATTTTAATTTATGGAATAGGCTCATGTGAAGATAAAAATATTACAAATTAAATACCAGATAAAATCCAAGATCAAACTTTTAATCAAGGGAGGAAACGAAAATTGATGAGACCTACCTCAATTATGGATTGATATTTTGTGGAGAATGTGTTCTCCAGTGATGTTGGGATACCTATGTGTTCGCTACTTAATGACCTCCCTTGATCTAATCATCGTTCATCATCTAATTCTGATTCTCCAATGATTAATTCTCTAAATCTCATCTCAAATATCCCAGGGTTATGCTGCTAACCCCAGTGAATTTCTACAACATCAATTATATAGATGAAATTTTGATTTTGGTATTAAATGAATTAATTTAATAATTTAATTAATTATTACACTTAATGTACCCACCAATGGCTACCTCATCTCAACATCCTGTGAAAACCAACTTTAGGTTACACCTAAGGTAAACCTCACATTCCAGATTAAACTGTAACCTAATATTTCCGATCCAAGTCTCCACTCAATGGATATTTCATTATTTCTGAAAAACTATACATGTGTGCTATTAATATATTTAATATTTTTATAATATAAATTCTGGTCTCACTGAGCCTCTAAATATCATGTCGTCTCAAAACCTGATTACGAAAATATTTCTTAATATATTTCAAAGTTTTACAAGGGGAAATATGTCACTAAATGTTTTTTTCATATAGTCAATCATTAGTTATGTGGTTGATCCTTCAAAAGTTAACTTCATGTAGTTTCTTTATTTCTTCATGTATTCAATCCCTTCATATGGTCTCTGCAACAGTTTGAAGAAAATCCCAGATTTTTTTTCAAAATTAAGAAAAACCCAGATTTTACCAGAATAGAGTAAAATTCATTTTCAATGTCAAATATGAAATTTAAGCCTTAAATGAATGCTTTTAAATCTATTAAGTGGTGATTTTATCATATCTTTAATTCCTTTATAATCGGGGTTGTAAATGAGTTATTGAAAAATATTTAAGTGAAAACCAAACTAAAGGTGATTTAAAAGGAAAGTTTCCCATGTTTTCTTTTAAGATATATTTGGGGGTTGGTATTTAAAATTTTAAAATACTATATTTCTTCTGAAATGAATCCTTTTTATTTTCTCCAAGCCTGGATAATCCAAAAACTTTTTCTTGAGTCTTGGGATTCATATTTCTTTGACTCGAACCCTTCCCACTCTCGATTTCTAGGCATGTTAATCATCTGTTTATCTCTCTTTGTTTTTGCAGTAACATATAACCTTTTTGGTGTTTTTTCAAAATCTTATTATTTTTATCCTTTAAGTGTTTCATGATTGATCCAACCCTTATCCTTGGTAATTCTTATCCAATACATCATCATCCTCTTTCCTCTATTTTTATTGCATCACAACTTAGAATTTTCTTCCAAGTAGGGGAGCTGAGATCTATCCTTATTTTTATGTATCAATTAAACTAGAATTATATTTTTTACTTTGGGTTTATGGTAATGTTTTATTTAAAAATATAATGAAACGGTGTAAGAATCTGCATCTATACAGGCTGAAAATTTAGTGGGAATTTGAATTTTATATGTTAGTGAAAGTGTCTCCTTAGAATCCAAAAATTATGTTTTTGAGCATGGTAAAAGTTATATTGTAACTCCCATAGGATTTTTTGAGAAAAAGATGAGGAATAGACATGCTGAGTGGCCTAAAGTAACCCCATCATTCCATTCACATCGTGAATCCCATTCACAACATGAATGGGTTTTATGGGGTGTTGTAGAGGCATTTCAGAGTGTGAAGAAGGGGATATAAGGGATTTCCAAAAAAACATGGTGTGACTCCTTGATTAACACTGTGAAACACATTAGAACCATTTTTTTTAATTTTTATAGAAGACTTGGACGCCAATTCCTTTGTCAATTACATGAGATGGGAATAAGGGGCTTGTCTGAAACATCCTCTCCCTCTCTTCAAATTAGTTCTTGGTGATATTGGGTGTGATAAGATAGAATCAGAGGTAAGATTCTTCCACCTCCTTCCTTCCACATTTTTCTTCCCCACCATTTATAATTTCCGTGATGTTTTTTAGTTTGAAATTGCAATTTCACTAGAGAATGGTGAAATTGGTAGATTTATTTGAAGATTCGTTATAGATTATAAAGAGGGGATCCCAAGAAGATGACCACCTATGTTTTTATGTCGAACCATTGAGGTATGACACATTTTTCATTTTATGAAGGTATTTTTACATTAATCAATTTACTGGGCTACAAAATCAGTAGTATCAACTGGGGATTTTTTACAACCTATATCTGGGAATGCATTGGGAGTGTAACACACCCTTTTGATGGTTGTTTTGGTGTAGAAGAATGACCTGGTGAGTTAATTGGTGATATTCCGAGTTTCAATTTAATTAATTAATTAATCATATTTTCTATAATTAATTAATTTTTAATTATTGGTATGATTTGGGAGCATGAGATGTTATGATAGATTTGGATGATCAAAGACAGGGATAGATTTGTTTGGAGGGTCTTGGTGGCTGTTGTCATCCCTTATGATCAATGTGAGAAAATATTCATTTGAGGTAGGTGTTCTTGTGTAATTATTTATAGAATTTATGATATCTATGTCACAAGTGAGTGTTAGGGCATGCCATTGAGGGTGATTACCTTGGTTAATTTAATGAAATAAATTTTTTTAGATAAATTTAATTTCTAATTTAAAAATGGAGAATTATTAGGGTCATGAAAACCCCAATGCACTTTCTTGACACCTCATCCATCAATGGCTGAGTCTAGGACCATATAACTCAGATAGTCTTTCGACCATATGTGAGGTGAGGATAAAATATTACAGATATCCCTCATAGAATGTTTGGGAATACCATTGAGGGTGATTACCCATGGTAAAATTAATTAAAGGAATGTTTTAATTAATTTAAAATTCTTAATTATAATATTAAATGCTAGGGGTCACAAACAACCCCTGTTATGGATTGAGAATTTAGAGTAATATCTTATGGACTTTAGGCTATTTGGACACATCGAGGAAAGTATAGAAAGAGTGAACCTCTCCTATCTGATGTGACCAAGCATAGGTGGATAGATATTAGGCTGATCGGGACCAGATTTGGGTGAGTGGACTGACCCAAAGTGACCCTGTGGACCTATATGTGTTATGGAACATCTCTTGGTTAATTCCCATGTGAAGATATCCCTTATATCCAGCATGGTCGTGCTACCCGGTTGACTATATTTGGGGACACGATGTCCTAGTGTATCAGGTGTTCACTTGAAACTATGATTGAGACTGAGAAAATGTGAAAGGGTGCCTTTATATTACTTATACTGAGGGGACCTATTGTATAGTATCCCACAGTTTTAAAATAAATACTATTCAATTACATACAAGATATAAAACACCAAGATTAAACAAACTACAAAATATTATTATTTAAAAATGACTTTTATAACATTATCATTGAATTATTAAATATGAATAAGATTAAAAAAATATGATATATATATAAATATCTTAATCAATAAAAAATTATTGATTAATTATTTGGAAATAAGCACCTGGTTTTTAGTAATGTCATTGTATTCTTCAAAAATATGTTTTCTTCAAAAATGGTTTTTATTTATTTTTGTTAGAGAATATTATAATTAATTTTTGGAAATTTTATAAATTTTTATTTAATAAAAATGATATAATTTTTTAAAACATCAATTAAAAATTATCTTAGAGTAAATATTTATGATTTTTCCGAAAAGATTGATTTTCTAGTGAATAGTGAAAAATACTGATTTTCATTGAAAACTGTATTTTTGTTTTAAGTATTTAAAAAGTTATATTTTGTTTTAATATGGTTTAAAAGTAAAATTAGTTATAATATATTATTAAAAATCTAATTAATTTCATTGGAATCAATTTTATTGTTGAATTTAGTATAAATAATTATTATACTTAAAAAGTCATTTTTCTAAAAAAAATCTTTTTTGTTCCATTTTTCATTTTAATCATAAATTATTTTTCTACTAAATATAGAAATTTAATCTAGAAAAATGAATTCAATATTTTTAATCTACATGGATACATTTTTTAAATAACACCCTTTTATTTTTTTCATTATGAATAGTAATCACATCAAATAATTATCATTACACTAAGGGTAAATCGGATAATTAAGGTTACAAATAATATAAAATAGACTAAAAATGACCCTAAAACTTTACTTTAACATTTTTTATGATTTTAGTTCAGTATTTTCCATTAAAGTTTCAATAATATGGAAAATTGGGTCCATATTTCTTTGATTATGATCTATTTAATATTTAAGTAAAATATAATGTAAAAATTTCACTTTTTTTATTTTAATATCTACAATATTTTTCAATGGAGATAAAAAATATTATCTTAAGTTATAAATGGCTATCTTAGATATGAATTGTTTTCTTATAATGGGGATTTATTTCTAATTTTATATTATGAAATAATTACTTTAAATGCTTACACAACGCCAACAAAATATTTATTTAATTAATACAAAAAGAAAATAAATGATTCTAAAAATATTAAAATTGATATAATTTGAATGAATTATTGTGTTTCATGAATTTTTAATATGAATAAAACATTTTATGATTGTTTTAAAGGAGTATATTTAAATTAATTTATTTTCATATTCTTTTTAAAATCAAATTAAATTAATAGATCCAAAAATGAAATTAATGATATTTTATAATAAATAATATTAAATTAAATGATTTGAAATTCCTAAAAATCCTATGTTCATAAAATTTATTGTTATATGATTTAAAATATAAAAAATGGTCCAATTTCCCTTTTATAGTATCTATCTTGACCCTAAAATGTAAAAAGTGTTGTTATCGTGGTAATCATCATAAGGGTTAATGGATGGATAAAACAAAAAGATAAAAGTGAAAAAATTACCTAAAAATGTCCAATTTTTATTTTATGAGGGTATTTATAATAATACTCATATTATATTTAAATTATTTCAATTTGGTTCTATTTTAACAAGGAAATTAATTTATATTAATTTAATACTTTAATAAATTTCAAGAATACCCCTCCCCTCATTATAAAAGGACACCCCTGTCTTCTTTTCTTCACACTTCAATAACCATTTAGTTCAACCAATAACTACCAAAATAAATTACTAAAATACATTTTCACATTATATAGGTCACATTTTTCTCATAATTCTAACCTTATAGGGATTAATATGTAAAGAAATGGAGGTTTTCTGAAGAAGATGTGTAGATTTTAACTAAATGTTTTAGTTTTATTTATTATTATAACTCCTTAAAATATTAATAAAAAATTATGAACTAATAAAAAAAGTATTTTATATGTAGTCATATGTTATTATGTTAATGTAATTCCCTATATCCATCTCTTCTTCTATCAAATGAAAAATGAAATCATCATTCGTGTGTGCGGAGGACTACCACCTCATAGACTGATGTCATTCATTTTCCATAACCTCCTCTAAAAACTGGTTATAACATTGGATTTAAAATTTATATATGATATTAAATAAATATTAATCATTATGAAAAATAATATATCTTCTAATTTGTTTTCTTTTCCATCCACTGAAAAATGATAATGTCGCGCATGTGTACGTGTGGACAACCACATCCACGATACGATGTGATTTGTTTCCATCATTAAATCAAATGGATAATATATATAAGTTAATTCAAATAAAAAATATATTATTTATGATAAAATTATAATTATTTAAGTCTAAAATAATACTTAACTTATTCCCATCATATTTTTAAAAATGGAAACTTTACTCAGGCGTACGTGTGGCTTACTGTCTCCATGATTATAATATAGTTAATTTTTCATAACCAACATTAATGGTAGGTTTAAAAGTATAATTGATGTATAAAAATTATACTTATGCAATTATTATTATTCTGGATACTATGTAATAATTACCACTTTTATCATATTCAACCCAACGAGCTCATTTTGAATATATGAACCGAATATCGTCAAAACATCTCAAGTGAACTTAATTGATTAAGTACATAAATATAACATGGTAAAAAATAAAATAAAAGGACTAAAGGTCTTAAAAATTATTATTAATAAATTAAATAGTTGACATAATTTTATTATTTATGAATACAAGTAACATATGAGATGAGTCAGACTAGAGGTTAGGGATTCCATATCAATTTTCCTTTCATTGGGGAATATTTTAATGTTATTAAAAAATTTATTTTATATAGTGTATATACTAACATTTTACAAGTTACATAATTAATCCTTTATAATTAATGGTGTTTAAGTTTCAATCGATATGATTTCATCCAATGTTATTTTAGTTTAAAGTTACCAAGTGGTAAGGGGTTTCTTATCTTAATTTTAATTTATTGAGTTATACTTCTACTGAATTGACTATTTTATGACATAGTTATGTGTGAAATGGCCTATAATTATATTTTATTGTATTTCCAATTTATTTTTGTGTATTAAAAATTTTCAAACATAATCGCTTCATTGGTTAATTCTCACTTCAATGATGTAATCATTGTAAGGGTTGTTTATCTCACTTTTTTTTTGTGAGACATATTTCTTATTAAACACTTATTTATTTCATGTGGTGTATATACTATCCATTTTATGTGCTATATCATGATTCAATTTATCTTTATGGTATTTAAAGTTTCATTTTAAGTTATCTCTTTAATGGGGTTATGATTCAAAAGTTACTAAAGCAGTTTGAGTTTATTTCACAATCTCATCAATATTCAGGATTGTTTATGTTTAAGTATCTACTAGGGCGATTATTTTATATTTATATCTTAAACACAATAATTTCATTGTTATATGGTTATTTCATTAAATTAAAAGTTTTCATTTAATTATACTCTCTTTAAGTATTCAAGATACTGAAATAATGTTTTTAAGGAAAACCAACTTTGTTTTCTATTTGGTTAGAAATATTTTATTTCAAGCATATATTTTCATTAAAAAATCAAGAATGTTTTCAATATTATAATATGATTGTATAAATTCATTTTTACCCATGTTTGACTTTCTATAAAAATATTTTAAAGGAATCGTCTTGTTGTTTTCCAAAAGGGGTACTTTTTGGTTTTTTACCAAAAATGTGAAAGTAATATTTGTTTTATCATACTCGGCATGAATGAGATTTCCTACCATAATGACCACCCAGTGCCTTGAAAATTAATTTACAAGTTTCCATGAATCTTTTAAAAGATATTTTTTTCAAAATATTTTATAAATATTTAATTTTTAAAAGTGAATTTCAAAGTGAAAAGATTAATTTCATCAAGAATATTTTAATGATCATGTTATGGTATTTATATTCATCAATGAAAACAAACCTTTATTTTAGTTATGATCCACTAGGGATGTGTTTTAATTATACCATCCTTTTTCTTTCTCGGGTTGGTTTATTATTAGTATGACCGGGAAAATTATTGACATTCTATATGCTGGTTCTTCTTATATGGAAAATTTTGAATTATTGCAGCCAATTGATTATATTGTATTTTTTATTCATATGAGGAATGAATTGGACTGAGTAAGTGATGGATGGATATATCTATAGCCCCTTGATGCATAAGTAGGTCTCATGAGATAAAATAGTTTGGGTATTTAGATGAGTCCTTACCAATTTATGCAAGGCATCTTGGCCTAAGGCCATGATGGTAAGTTTATGATGTCCATAATTAAGAATTAAATCATTATGAAATCAGTTATTGATGTCCATAAATTATTTTAATAATTATGATATCCATGTATTAGTTTCAATTTAATGTGATTAGTTATATAGCATTATTTTATCATCAATTATTCCTACTATATTATTCATCATGCTCATGTTATTGATTAAATAAAATGTTTTTTTGTTTATTTATATTTTCATAATGATGATTTCTTATTTATTAAATGATAACTTCTATTTTATATAAACTTTAATGAGTGTCTGATGCCAAACTTTATTTGTTTTCTCCATGAAATCATACTATGAATGATATGCAAGTAAATGCTATAAATATTAATTATGTTCTCAAATAAAATATTGTGTTATATTTTATGTTTTCAAATGTAATGTGATATTTAAGTATGAATCTAGATTACCAAGACTACTATATCATTTAATCCTTTGGGATGTGATCACTTGTATTTTATTCCAATATAATAAAGTAACCACCATGTCTGGGCAACTGGAGTTGAGTTCTTTACAGCTGGTATTGGAGAAATTTTAGTAGAAACCATGGGAACTATATTTATGAACACTTTGATTTTGGAACATAACCATATATAAAACATTGAGGATATGTCTAATTATAGGATAATAACATAATATTTTTGGTAAGTTAATTATTGTGTGGTTTTCCATAACAATACATCCATGTCTAGATATTACAAGTGGATGTGGTTTTAGAATAGATGCATCTAGGGGTAATAAAACCAAAAGGAGTTATTCAAATATATATCAGCCATAAGTATAGTACATAGTGAGTGTGACCATAATTCACACCTATTTTGACACTCCTGGGGGATATTATTGGGTAAATTCAAATTCTCTTTATGAACCATTATGAGGAATGAGAGAATAGACCTTATGGAAACCTATTATATGGAATAGTGACATGGGATAAACCTAAAGTTTCTTAGGTTGATAAATATAAGGTTGATCGTAAGTTTAAATACATAGATACCCCTTTTTAGGTTTTAAGTTATTAAATTATAATATGATTAAGATTATTTTGGGTGACACTTATAGTAATATAACCCTTGAGTTTAGTATAGGTTTTATTGAAAAGGTTATTTGAGGAAGAATGCCTTTACATTTTGTGGACATAAATTTAAAGGTATTGGTAACCTTTAGGGTTTATATTGTCTTTTATATTAATATAATTATGGTTTATTACAATTTGGGAACATATTATTTATCATATATATAACCATAGGACTGAAAAGTGATTTGGTGACTATGTGACTAATGTTATTTTTAAAGAAGTTTGTTATTATGGGTACATTATATAATTTAGGTAAATTCAAATAATTTTGACTAATATGGGTTTTTATTTTAGGAATAAAGGTATATTTATCTTTTTTAATAAAAAATGATTCTATTGTGACATTGTTTTGCAAAATGATTTATATATTTTGGAGAATATATGATAAAGAAATATATATTTTTTATATGATACTTTAAGAGTAATTGGTGTTATTTGGAGATAAATGTTATGTTTATCTTGGGAGAATATGTGATAAAAAATTCTAATACTTGGGTTTCAATATTAGTCAAGAATGTTTTGAAAAATTTAAAGGATAGTTATTTTAGGAATAATATAAGTTAAACCAACGACGTTATTGTGGAAATTTTCAAGTAAAATGTATTATTTCTTTATATGAAGGTTTTGATAAATTTTATATATTATCATAACTTTTGGTCACCATTTTAGTTTTGGTTAATATTTAAATATAGTAGGAATATATTTTTATCCTTTTTTGTATAATGTGATCCATTATAATTTGATTTTAGTGTTTTTGGTAAGAAAAAATCATCTTAAATACTAGTCCTTTGGAGAAAAAGATGAGATTGTGGTGTAAATTGATTATAGGATGAAATTATACTTGTCAAGTAAGTATATTTACTTATTATTTCAGTATGGATGGTAAAGTAATCCCTCAACTATAGGAAAAATATCTTGAAATAAAATGTAATACTCTGAAGATTATTTTTTAGGAACTGATGGTTTCACAAGTCATTGATTTATGGTTTGGTGGTTGTTAATATTCTCCTAATCATGTTCTATATCAGTCACTATTAGTCCTTGGATAATATTTTTCTCATTTATATCCATATTTTCAGTTAACAATAATATTATTCTATTTCTAAACCTGTTTTTTTGTTATTCCATATGACCTTCATATTTCCCATTCTCTCTTTTTAAGAGGAATTTTTATTAACAATTTTTACGACGTGGGTTTTCCACAAAGAAAATTTTCAAATTTCAAATAATTGATTACTGAGAACAAATTAAAATTGTTAGGATTCAATTTATTAAATGTCGGAATTTCATATCCTGATATTTTAAAATAAATACTATGTTTGATATCATACAAGATATGTAACACCAAGCTTAAACAAACCATGAAATATTATTAGATAAATATGACTGTTATAGCCTAGATATTGAATTGTAAGATATGGATATAATTAAAAAAATTATGAAATACATATATAGGTATTAATAAATAAAAATTATTGATCAATTATTAGTAAATAATCACTCAATATTTATTAAAGTCATTTCATTCTTCAAAAATATGTTTCCTTCAAAAATGGTTTTAATTTCTTTTTTTTTAGAAAATATTAAAATTATTTTGTGGAAATTTTAGAAATTTTATTTGATAAAAATGATATAATTTTTGAAATTATCATGTAAAAATTACCTTAGAGTCGACTTTTATATTTTTCTAAAAATATAGATTTTCAAGTGAATAGTGAAAAATACTTATTTTTATTGAAAACGGTATTTTTGTTACAAGAATTTAATTTTTTTTCTATTTTTTTAAATGGTTTTAAAGTAAAATTAGTTATATTATATTATTAACAATACAATTAAGTTTATTCTAATAAATATTATGGTTTAATTTAGTATAAAAACATATTTATAATTGAAAAGGCATTATTCTAAAAATAATGTCATAGTATTTTTTACTTTAATCTTAAATTAATTTCGGATGTTTATTAAAATTGAATTTAGAAAAATTTATTCCATATTTGGAATCAGGAGGTAAACGTTTTGTTAATAGTTCCCTTTTATTTGTTTTTATTATGAATAGTAACCATAATAAATATTTGTCACCATAGTAAGGGTAAATCGGGTAATTAAGTTTGAAAATAGTATGATAAAGACTAAAAAGTGTCTATAACACTTGAATATGTCCTATTTTATCAGTTAATTTTGGCTATTTCCATACAAGTTTCAAAAATATTATAAATTGGTTTTATATTATTTGATTTGGACCTTTATAATTTTTAAGTACAAGGTAAAGTCAAAAATGTAACTTTATTCCTTTTAATATCTATAATATTTTGTGATATGGATAAAAACAACTTATGTTAAATTATAAATGGTTATTTGAAATATAAATGATTTTTTATCATGGTGATTTATTTATCATTCTTAGTTAGGAAATTGTAATCTTAAATTCTTACGCTACACTAACACTGTATTTATTCAATTAATATAAAAATAAAATAAATGAATCAAAAAATATTAAAATTAATATATTTTGAATAAATTATTGTGTTCCAAAAAAATAGGTAAATATAACATGTTATTGATGTTTTAAAGTATTATATTATAATTCCTTTGTTGTCATGTTGTTTTCAAATTCAAATTAAACGAATAGTTCCAAAAATAAAATTAATGATATTCTATAATAAATAATATTTTATTAAATGATTTAAAATTACTAAAAATATTATCTTAAGACATATTATTTATATATGGTTTAAAATATCATCCATGGTATATCTATATGCTAATTTTCCTTTTATAGTAAATAAATTGACTCTTAAAGAGTAAAAAACTTTATTGTCGTGGTAATCGTCAAAATGGTTAATTGAGGGATAAAACAAACATATAATGGTGAAATCATTTCCTAAATGTTTAATTTTTTTATTTTATTATAGGTTTTAAACTCATAATAATATTATATTATAATTATTTCGATTTGGGTTTATTTAAACATGAAAATTAATTAATATTAATTTAATACGTTAAGAAACTTCAAGAATGTTTCTCTCATCATTATAAAAAAACTCCCCCTATAATCTTTTATTCAAAATTCAAGAAAAAATTTGTTTGGAAATTAAATACCCGAATACATTCCTAAAATTCTTTCCCACATTATATATTCCTTATTTTTTTAATAATATCAACCCTATATGGCTTAAGGTGTATAACAAAGGAGGTTGTCTAAAGAAGAGGTATAACTTTTAATTAAATGTTTTAGTTTTATTTATTCTTCTAAATCCTTGAAATATTCTTCAATCATGATGAAATAAAAAAAATATTCCATATACTTTGATTTTTTCTGTTAATTTCATGCCCTATTTCTATCTCCTCTTCCATAAAATGTGAAACGAAACTATCGTTTGTGTGTAAGGTAAACTACTTCCTCCCGAACTAATATAATACATTCTCCATCATCGCCTCTCACGTCTGGTTATAATGATGGATTTAGTGTTTATATATGATATTAATGACATATTCATACTTTTTGAAAATTAATATTTCATCTAATTTCTTACTTTTCCATCTATTTAAAAGTGATAATTTCATTCGTGCGTACGTGTGGACTACCACCTCCACGAGGCGATGTGATTTGTTTTCCATAACCACATCACATTGATGATATACATATGCTTACATAAAGAAATATTATAGAATTTATGATAATATTGTCATTATTTAAATTTAAAATAATACTTACCTTCTTTTCATCATGATCATTGAAAAATGGAAATGTTACTCATGTGTATGCACGACTTACCATCTCCATGATTATAATGTAGTTAATTTTTCATAACAATAATTCATGGTTAGTTTTAAAATTATAATTTATGTATTAAAATAAAAATTATTTTATGATTATTATTCTAGAGATGATGTAATAATGATCCATTTTAAAATACTCAACCTATCGAAATCATTTTTGACTTATGAACTGAATATCATCAAAACGTCTGACGTGGACTTGATTGATTAAGTAAATAAATATAAAAAGGTAATAAATAAAATAAAAATAATTATAAAATTAAAAATGTTTCTTAATAAATTAATTAATTAACATAAGTTTATTATTTAGGAATATAAATAATGTACATGACGATTCAGACATGAGGTAAGGTATTCTGCCACAATTTTCCTTTCATTGAGGTATATTTTAAAGTTATGAACCAATTTATTTTATATGGTGTTTATAATACCCTTTTACATTTTATATCTTGAATCCATCATAATTCATGGTATGTTAACATTCAATTCGAAATTACTTCATCCAAGGGTATTTTAATTCAACGTTACCAGGTGGTAAGGGGCTTATTAACTCAATGTCCATTCATTGGGTTATACTTATACTTAATTTATTATTTTATACCACGATTATGTGTGAAATTATCCCTTATTATATAATATGTTTTTACACTTTTTTTTGGATTTAAAATTTTTACACACAATAATTTAATTGACTAATTATCACTTCAATGATATAATCCTTTTAAGGGGTTTGCCTCCCTTTTATTTCCATGAGATATATTCAATATTCACCTCTTGTTTCTTTCATGTGGTATATATAATTCTGCACAAGAGCCTATTCCCAGTTGGTGAGGAATCAAAAAGTGCATCCAAGAGGCCTGAGATCAAATCCAGTTGAAGACATATTTTTGGGCTACTGTAGCAGTACTATAGTGAGCACTGTTGAAGTACTGTAGCAGGAACTATTCGATGATATAGTAGTTGGAACTCTTCATCCATCTAGTCCTTTGGGCCACCTGTTTGGTCCTTGGGTCCTATGAGGCTTTCAGGCCACCCAGGGCCTTCGTACCAGTTGTCTCTCAAGGCCTTTAGGCCACCTCAAGGTATTTGGGCCACCCCAAGGCCTTCATACCACATGAATATGAAGATGTACCAATCAGACTACAAGGGACAAGGCTCCAGATGAGGATCAGAGTAGGCACATTCACCAGAGCAGAGCTAACCATAATTGGAAGAATGAGAAGTTATGAAATTATCATTGGTACTGGGCCTGTGCAACTCTGCACAGGACAGCTAGCCGACCAGCCTTGTGAAGGGGGAGTGTTGATATCATGATATGTGCTAGGGAGGAACAGTTCCAAGTTTTCTTGTCTAGGTGATTTACTCTAAATACCTACGGGTCATGTAATTGTCTCTAATACTTTGGGCCTTTTAAGGGTTCCACCTCACCCATTTAAAGGTAGATTATCAAAAATAATAATAATAATTCCTTCATGCCATTCAGTCAGTGTATATAATTCCCCTTTGATATGTTATATCATGATTACCTTTATATTCATTATACTTAATGTTTCATATGAATTTATCTCATTCATGGAGGTTATGATTCAAAAGTTACAAAATTCATAAGGGTTTATTTCACAATATAATCATTATTCAAGATTATTTACATTTAATTCTCCTATGGGAAAATTATTTGATCTTTATATCTTAAACACAATCTATTTAATTTTATCATGGTTATTTCTTTAAACTGATATTTCTTCTTTTATTTTCCCCTCTTTAAGTACTCACATTATAAAAATAATGTTTTTAGGGGAAACTGACTTTGTTTTCTATTCAGTCAAAAATATTTTCTTCTATGTCCATATTTTCATTAAAATGTTTTCAAGGATATTTTCACTATTATACTATGATTTTTTAAAGTCATTTTTACCCATATTATACATTCTATAAAAATGTTTGAAAGGAATCTTATCATTTCTCAAATGAGGTACCTTTTTAATTTTTACCAAAAATTTTAAAAGAATATTTGTTTTAACGTACTTCACATGAACAAAATTTCTTAACTTCATTAAAATCCAATGTTTTGATGATTAATTTATAATTTTCAGTGATTATTTTCAAAGGTAATTGTTTTCTTAATATTTTGTAAATGTTTCATTTTTAAAAGTGAATTTCATGGGATGGTTTATGACCTGTTTGACCAAGGAACGTATTGATATTCTATATTCTAGTTCTTATTATAGTGATAGTTTACTTAGGCATGTTGATTAAGTTGTATTATTTATTTATATAAGGAATGAATTGTATTGAGTAAGTGAAAGGAGGGGTCTGCTTTATCTCATTAATGCATTGGTAGGTCTCATTATACAAACTAGTTTGGGTATTTGGCCGAGGTATTTCCCATTTATGTAATATTTCTTGGCATGAGTTAATGATGTTATGTTTATGATGTCCAACATTATGAATTCCATCATTGTGAAATCATTTATTTATTTCCATGTGATTATTTGATTAATTGTGATATAAATGGATTAATTTAAAGTTCATGTGACTAGTTATATGGAATTATATTATCATCATTTATTCCATATATATTATTATTTGTGATCAAGTTATTTATTAAATAGAATATGTTTTCATCTATTTATCTTTCCATATTGATTATGTCTTATTTATTCCATGATAAATTTTGATGTACACAACCCTTACTGAGCATCTAAGATAATAATTTCTTTGTTTTACTTTCCACATGATGCCAATAAGTGTAATATGAATGATATTAAAGGAAATCCTAGAGATAATAATTATGTTCTCAAGGAATTTTTTTTTAAAATTTTATGTTTTAAAATGTAATGTGAGATTTAAGTATGTATCTAGTTTACAAAGATTACTATATTATTTGTTCCTTTGGGATATGAATTATTGTATCTTATGCCAATGTAATAAAGTAACTATTTGATTTAGGCTACTAGATTTAGGGTCTTTACACAGTGGGTGCCTCATTGATTGATCGACCATGAGTGGTGTGTATGAGATGGTTTCAGGTTTTACCTTAGAACTAGTACCTGATGGGTGAGCCCTAGGGGTTATGGGTAGAGATGATGGGTGTGGTAATTCATCTATCCCATGTGTTTCCTTTTCCTATGGAGTAAGATCTTAGGGATAATTTAATATGTTTTAGATACTATAATTATAGATAAGGAATGAGGATATACTATCATGTTTGGATCCAAATATCATTGGAGTTTCCATGGAGTTGGAGTTAGGCATTGAAGCCTCCATGGATTTGGGGTTTGGACATGATGGGGGTTTCCTTAGACCAGAATCCTAGATAATAGGACTTTCAGGGGGAGGTGTATCCCCTAAGTCAACGAATCTGGCATGACTGTTGGGTGATGTATTCCCAAATTCGTGACAACCTCAAGACATAACTGTTAGGGGGACGTGTATCCCCAAAGTCGAGGAATATGATCAGAATATTGGGGGATGCATCCCCAGAGTCATGATAACCTTAGAGATATGACTGTCAGAGGGAGGTGTATCCCCAGAGTCGAAGAATATAATTGTACTATCATGGGATGTATCCCCAAATTCATGAAGACCTCAGAGACAATACTGTCAGGGGGAGGTGTGTTCGTGGTGTCGAGGAATCTGAACAGACTACCATGGGATGAATTCCGAGAGTAATAAAGACATCAAAGGGTTTTCATGGATTTGGAGATCATATATAGAGATGATAGGGGAGGGTCACTTGGATTCATGAATATTTGATAGAATTTATATTAACTTAAAACCCATATTCTATTTGGGAGGCATGGTTATTGTGACGTGCTCAGAGACCCTCTGGAATCAGGATGATGTTGGTAGGGTCAATCGAGGTCATACACCTGAGGATCAAAAGTAATTTACTCATTTAAAGTTTTCATTTATTTCATCAAATCATGTCACATGAACTTCTTAGCATGAGACTATGTTGTTAGTGCCCTACTTATTTTTGTACTCACAACTTGCTTAGGCTGCCACTACATTTGGGTACCCAATCAAAATTTCACTTGCTTATAGGAATGGGTTGGACTGAGGCCCAAGATAGAGTAGTTGATAAGGATATCTCAGATGATACTATAATTCCTGATGATATTTGGATCAGATATGCATTATATCTTTTTATTATTATTTTTGGTATGTTTACATGATTTTTCTAGTGGGAAAACTGATATATATAAAACATAGCTGTTTTCACCTTTTCAACATTTCATTTATTATTATTGTTTGATTATTTATTCTATGTACTATTATTATTTACTATTGTGTATGGTATTTGGTTATTTTATATTTTATTGTACACTCTGATATAGGGGGTTTAGTCTCCCCCATAGTACCACCTTAGACACTTGCTACTATTCGGTAGCCTCTGGAATATAAGGAGGTGTGCCTGAGTGAACTAGTTTTGTTATTGGTTATCGAGCGAGTCAGGATGGGACATTAAAATTTTTTATATGAGGATTTATTTTTCTTTTTTATTATGATTTTTTGGATCTGATACACTACAAAATTATTAATTTTTTAGAGTCTATGATTGATATTGGGATGGTGTATTGAGAACGTCTATTCCGATTTGAATTTTGGTTTACCAATGCTTGGGGGTTTTGTTTTAGTTTTCATTATCACATTTTTATTTGATTTTCACATTGGGTGATGCACATGTGGTTCATATGTTTTGATTTATGATGGATATTTAGATCTTAGCCCATTGGAAAGAGGTTATTGAGTTGATTTTGACTCGTGTCCTATGGAGACAAGAGCCATCTCATGCATCATATTAGGAAAGTAGTATTTCCATGAAACATAGGACCACTGTTGTGTGATTTTATATATATTTACTTTTGATGGTAGGTCATGTATATCCATGGTGAGATGCTCGGTGATGACGAAAAAGAATTAGTCCTCATGCAAATGAGGTGTAGAAAACCTGTTCTGGTTCTATTATGTGGCATACTTCTTGGGAGTGGTTTTTGTTCAGGTTCAGTTATGAGACCCTATAGATGGACTTTTAACATTTTGATGTCATTTGATGTTGGTACAGTTGTGTAGTTGACACCCTATGAGTTGTGAAAATCTGAGAGGTTGACTTATGAATCAGGTGGTCGGACCCAATGACCCTCATGATAATTGATTAGTAGGGCTTGGTGGGAGATCTGGAGGCCCTTAGTTTTTACATAGACACTAGTGGGTTGGTGTTTTTTGTGTCTAGTGGTGTCCCGTTAGAGGGCTGACCCTAATGTTGTAGATGATTTAGTTACAGTATCAATGCATAATAGGTGTTATTGAGTTTATTTAAAAGGTTGGGTTATGCCATGGTTTCCCTTTAAGAGAAGAACCTTGAGATCTTGTGGTTGGTTTCAAGGTTGATGTTGTATGACTCATGGGATTTTCAGTTAGGTACAGTGAATAGATTCAAGGAAGCATGAAACCTATGGTTTCTGGTAAGTTCAAGATAGTAGTCATACACTTGAGATGCTCAATGTCATTTGGGGTGTGTGAATGGGTGACTCAAGAGTAATCACCTGTTGTTTTTTGTGAAATCATAGTGCAATAGTATAATAATAGTGGGATCATTTGGTTTTGGAATAGTGTGGTGGGTCATTGCATTATGTTGTGAATTATTCCAGTCATAGTGGAGGAACTTTAGCTGTGTGGTGGTGGTAGTGCCACATCAATCTTTTTTATGGATTTTTGGTAAAGGGTAATGAGGAGTTGGTTATTTTTTGCTAATGAGTCCCTGTTGAATCATGGTGGTCATGAGTTAATAATATTCATACTGGTAGGGAGTCTTGAGGCCTTTAGTTTGGTTTTTATGGTAACTATCGATGAAATATTTTTGTACTCCTAGTCTAGAGATGATCTTTCCCAATATCTTGACATTGGACTAAGTATGCTGAAAGATCCTTGGTCATACACCATGCAATTTAAATGTTTTTAGGTTTGATGAAGGACCTTCTTAGGGTTACACTCGTATGGTGGGGAGACCATTATAAGGTGTGTAAGGATGACTCTCTTGTGAGAAGGTCCTTTTTCTTTGTTGGATTGGTTGTTGGATGGTCAAGGTGTCATTTGAGCACTAGATAGCTATAAATTTGAATTATTTGGTTTTGTGTAAACCCCAAATTTGAAGTTTGGATGGGAATTTGGCTAGAGTATGTGTGTTGAAATTGAGCATGGAATGTTTTGATATAGCTGAAAGGTGATTATTAGAGTGATCCCTATTTTTTGACATGTTTCATGGGGTGAACCATGATTTGTGACTTGGTTTAAATGGTGAATCATGAGACAATATATTTCATGACATGTTTCAGGGAGTGAAACATGTGATGAAAAGTGTTGAATTTTTCATTTTTAGAAATAAAATGCTTATGAAAGCTATGTAAGATGGTACCATGGTTCCAATATTCCATTTTGGTTATGATAGGAATATTTTGAAGTTTATCTAGGACCTTCTAAAAATGGTGGATGTATGTGGGGCCCTATTTATGGTCAGTGGATACTCATCTATTTTGGATCGAAATAGGAGATGAGATGTGGCACCAACTTTGGTGGGGTTTTTTATCACTGTTTGAGTATGGTATTATGGAAACCAAGTCAAGTAGATATTTGGAACACCATAAACATGTTTTGAAAATTGATAATGATGATCGGAACATCGTGGGTTAGAAGTGGTCATGATAAGTTGGTTTCTATGGTGGGGAGAACCATGAACCTACTGATGAAATGGATTTTGAAATAGTGGTGTTTCAGAATAGAAGAGTTTCAAGAAGTATCATCTAGGGGTTCTTTGATGGTTATGAGAGGTGGCTCGGGTTTTATTGTATAATGCGCCTTTTTTCTGGAGTTTCACATCAGAAGATCTCTTGGCATTATGGAGTAGAACGTGGATTATTGAGCATGGTTAAGCCAACCAAATAGGTCGGGTTCATCAGGTGAATAATCAATGAGAATTTTCAGGGATGAGAAGTTTTATGGTGGGTATATTGTAAGAACCCACATCCATATGGATGGAAAATTCTGCGTAAATATGAATTTTATCCATTGATGGATGGGACATTTTGAAATCATGGAATCAGAACAATGTTCCGAGCATTTGAGCATCCAAAAATAATGTTTTTAGATATGGAATGAGATTTGATGGATGTATTGGGGTTACAAGAAATAATTGAAGGAGTAATGAGAATTTTGGGCAGCTTAAAGTAGCCACAATAATCTATTCACATATTAAATCATATTCATGACATGAATGGGATTCATGGGGTGTGGTTGGGGTGTTTTAGAGCATGAAAAAGGGGATCTAGGGGTTTCCCTTGAAAATTCATGGCTTGAATCCTTGATTCACACGGAGAAACATGCCAGTTCCCTTTTTCTAAATTTTAAAGGGGTATTTTTCCCCTCTTCTATCATCTTACACATGGGATGTGTGGGAGGGACTCATCCAACATCTCCTCTCCCTCGATTCACATATGTTTTTGGTGATCTTGGGTGTGGTAAAACATCATTGTAGGTAAGATTCTTCCTCCTCCCTCATACTTTATTATTCCCCAGTTTTTTTTGATTTCAAGGATGTTAATTTCAGTTCAAAATGATAATTTCACTAGATAATAGGGAAATCGCTAGATTTATTTGAAGATTCATTATATCCTAGAAATTGGGGATCCTGAGAAGATATCCACCTGTGTTTTCAAGCTGACCTATTGAGGTATGAAACTTTTTAGATTCAACGAAGAGATTTTTCCCTAAATCAATTTATTAGGATGTTGAATTTGTAGTATAAATTCAGCATTTTTTTCATTCTAGATCCATGAATGTTTTGTGAGTGGAATTCACCCTATTTTTGGTGGATTTGGTGCGATAGAATTAACTGGTGAGTTAACCAGTGATATTCCAAGAGTGAATTTAATTAATAACATAATTATATTCTCTATAGTTAATTAATTAATGATTGTTGTCATGAGTTAGGAGCCTAGGATATTTAGATGGGTCTTGATGATCAAAGATGGGGCTGGATGAGATTAGTGAGCCTGGGAAGTTTTTGTCATCCATTGGTGTCAAGGTGGAAAAAGTTTCATTTGAGGTAGGTGGTCTCATGTACTTACAATATGGAATTTATGTTTTCTATATCGCATGCGTGTGTTCAGGAACTCCATTGAAAGTAATTCCCATGGTTAATTTAATTAAATAAAAAATATATAAATTTAATTTAAAATTTTAAAATGCTTAATTAATAGGGTCATAAACAACCCCAGTGTAATTTATTGAAACCTCATCCACCAATGGCCGAGGCTAGGACTATATGACTCATTTGTTCTCCTGACCTCATGTGAGGTGAGTCTAGACTATTAGAAAACACCCTTCTAGAATTTTCGAGCATGCCATTGAGGGAAATTCCCTAGGGTAAAATTAAATAAAGGAATGTTTTGTTTTTTTAATGCTTGATTGGAATAGTAAATGCTAGGGGTCATGAAAAACCCCTATGTACTTACTTGAAATCTTGAATAATAATGTACAAATCCAAGACCATGAGAAATTGGTTGGATATCAAACCTCCAGTGAGGTGAGACAAGACCATAAGACCCATAGCACATGTATTGTGGATTGAGACCTAGAGGAATCCCTTATGGAATTTGGGTCATTCGGTCCTGGTGAGGAAAGAACATGATGAGAGACCCTATTCTTTCTGATGTGACCAAGCCTAGGTGGATAGACCATAGGCTAACCATGACTTATTTTTGTTGAGCATACCTACCCATAGTGACCCTATGGACATATATGGGCTATGTTCCATCTCTTGAATTATTCCCATGTTACGAGATACCTTATAGTCATCATGGTCGTGCTTCCTGATTGAATATGTGTTAGGATGAAATGTCTTAGTGCAATAGTTATTGAACTACAACTATAAATGATACTGAGAACCCTATTGAGGGTGCCTATATTGTTCTGGGACCAAGGAGACCCGGTGGATTCTCCATTAACTAACCAACGATGATTGGCGTACATGAGATGGTAGTAGGAGTTACCTTCACACTCATTCTAGATGGGTGAGCCCTAGGTGCTATAGTAAAAGATGATAGGAAAATGTGTTTGGATAGATTTGTGTTTCCTTCGCCTAGGTAATGTCATATCAGGGATAATGTAATATAGTTTGGATACCATAATTGGATTAAAGTAATAAGGATTGGATTCTATATTTGGAGTTGGAAATGGTTGGAGCTCCCATGGAGTCTAAGCTCAGTGTTGGAGCTGTCATGGATTTGGGATTTAAGAAATTATCAGAGCCACCATAGCTTGGGATCCCGAATGATAGGACTATCCGAGGGAGAGGTGTATCCCTAAAGTTGAATAATTTTATTGGACTTCTGTGGTTTGTATCCCCAGAGTCATGAAGACCTCATAAATAAGACTTCTTAGAGGGCGGTGTATCCTTAGAGTCAAGTAATCTTGTTGAACTATCCGGGGATACATCCCCAAAATCATTATGAACTCAAATATAGGACTTTCTAGGGGAGTTATATCCTCAGAGTTGAGGAATCTGATTGAACTATGGTTGGATGCATCCCCAGAGTCATGATGACCTCCAATATAGGACTTCCAGGGGGAGGTGTATCCTCAAAGTCAAGGAATATGAGTGGACTACCATGGGATGAATCCTTAAAGTTTTGAAGACCTTAGAGGGTTGCTAAATATTTAGAGCTCAGAGATAAGTCTGCTAATGGAGGGGCTCCCAGATTCGTAAGGATTGGATGGGGTTTCCATATACTTAGAACACACATGTTATTTGGGCGGCATGGTAATTGTGAGATGCTCGAGGGACCCCAACATCAAGACAATGTAAGTAGGGTCCATTGAGGTTGTGGACCTGATGACAGATAATAATTTACTCATTTGGGTTTTTACTTTATTTTAGCTGAGCATTTCACATGCACATATCACTGCATATGCTGGTTATCACGGGACCATGTTGGTGGTTCTCTACTAAGTTTTGTAATCACACCCTGCTCGGGCCACCAATGCACTTGGGTACCAAGAAAAATTTCACTTGGTTTTAGGAATAGGTTGGGCTTAGGCCTAGGATAGTGTATTCAAGAATGATATATTAGATGGTACCAGGAGACCGGATGATGTTCAGCTTAAAGACTCAGTAGAGCCTTTTTATTTTATTTTATTTTTATTCTGGTGTATATCCATGATCGACTCAGTGGATAGAATTTTGTGTGTATATAATGGTTTTTTAGGCCTTTAATATATTTTATTTATTACTATTGGTTGATTATTTATTCTACATACTCTAATTATTACTAATTTGGATAGCATTTGGTTATTTTATATTTGATTTTTCACTCTGATATAGGAGTTATAGTCTCCCCATAATACCAACTTGTACCCCCATTTCTAGTTTGTATCCTCTAGAATATAAGGATATGAACCTTAGGTTACATGGTGAACTAGTACACCTACTTATGGTTGAGTGAACTAGAAAGATATTTTTCAACTGGCTAGAATTTAATTGAAATGGGAAGTTTTGTATTCATGTGTGGTTATAGAACATTTATGTTATTTCCATTAATGATATCTTCCTTGAAATTGAAAGTTTTTATATGACATTGTAAGTCATATAAATTGATATCCCTTTCTATGTTTGATTGTGGGGGTGGGGATTGTGTGGTGATGGAAGTGAATTTTTTGGATAAGGAATGATTTGGGTAGTGGGGTTATGGTTATTTTGAATGGGTTGTGTGAGGGTTGGTTTTTGGTGGTTGGTTATAGATTATTAATGTGAGAGGGTAGGGATGTGATGGTGGTTATTTATCGGGTGAATGGGTTGTTATGTAATGTATTTATGGTATATTCTCAGTAACTGTAGAATGATGTTGTTAATAAAAAAAATGAAAAGGAATGATATGGAAATTAAATAAATGGGTGATGAAATTTAGGTGTGTAAACTGAATTAATGAATTGAATAAATAGACATTGGGATGCAGTGAAATGTGAATTTATATAGGTGATGTCTAGGGTGGTATATCATTAAAAATTGGTATTATATGGCTTAATATATGAGTTTTTATTGATAATATGGTAAATATAGAAATTGGGTAACTCATAATTTGAAATAAAGGAATTGTGAGTTGTGTGTGTGGATGTTTTATGTGGCGAGATGCATTTAGTGGTGTAATAAGTTAGTGGAGGATGTTGTGGGATGTTATTATAGTATTTTGGGTGATGTTATCATTGTTGATATGAACCCTTTAGTCAGGTATTATGTGAATTTGTTTCTCCCTATATTTTTATGTCATTTATATACAAACTCCATCTGCATTGAGTACTAGGTACCAATACCCAAATGTTTTGGAGGTGTTTTAACAAACATCTAGGTTGGTGTGGAAATGAATGTATAGCTACCCCCTCTCCCCCACTCGTCCTTCTATAGTAGTTATAAGGAATTAGTTAGTGGTGGTTCCTAGTGATGTTGGATCAATTTTTGGTGTTTCCTAGTGGTTATGGTTTTGGATGGCAGTTGTATTTTATGGGATTCATGGTGTGGGTCATGCATGGTAGGATGAGGACATGAGTTTAATGTCCTTCATGTTCATGATACCCCACTACCTTGGATATGAGACGTGTTTATTCGATGAGGTTGTGATGTGATGGGTTGATGAGGTTGATATGTGATGATGAGAAGATATGGAAGGGATGAAAGCAAAAGAAAATTAACATTACGGTGTGAGAATATAAAATTAGAGGGTAAATGGTTGCTGGGAATTTTTTTTTATAATCCTTCAATATTATTTATACCACAGTGGATGTGTTTTCTTGTGAGAGTTCCTTGGTGAGGTTGGGTATTGTTAGTTGACCTGTTTTTAGTGCATGTTAGTTCTGTTTTTTATTCACTAGTGCATTAGTATACTTTTCTCACATTTTTATGAGATACTTTGGGTTTTATCCTACTGATTATACATGTTATTCTCACCCTATTTAAATATAAACCACTTTTTAGGTTTCCAAATTGATTTTAGATACTAATAAGGATGTTGTTAGCTTAGATTTTGGAGTTGATGTGTACTTTTTGCCTTAGGATTTCCCTTGGTTCTATTTTATTTTTTAATTTTATTTATATATCTTAATGTTCATTGTGCGATAATTGTTATTTTTTTATATTCATAACATGAAATTGATCGATGGATTTCATTTTAACTATGGTCCTTGACTTATATTACAAGGGTAATGCCTATAATTGTATGTTTTATACTGTAATGGCACAGGTTTTATCCCTAAGAACTTTGGAATATTTCATAAAATATTTCCGGAGTCTGGTGCTGAGTTAGCACGGGAAGCTGGGGCCCGGGGAGCCTCATTTCGGCGATATTAAAAATATTAAATATGTTTTGTATCACATGCACATTTTCACTTGAAATGTAAATAACTACTATTTGGAATCTCTGATAGGATTTATGAGACCGTGTTTGAGTATGAAACATCGTGTTTACCCTAGGTGCGACCTTAGGTCATCTGCACCGGGAGTTTTATTCGGGGGTCATTTTGGTGACGTGGTATTGAGAGAGAAATTAATTGGTTTTAATTTATCAAAACCAATTATTTCTCCTCCCATCCCTCATGTGTGTATAACCCAACTAAGGAGATCCACACCCCTCCTCCCTTTTGGCGATGATGAAACTGACACCGAATTCATGCAACGAGGTGTCGTTGATCTCTGTTTCTGAAGAAGATCATCATCATATCGAGAACCAGAATGATTTGAGCAACATTCTTGATCCAAAAATTCAGCGTTTCACTAATGAGGTAGGTGGATTTGAGTTTTGGTCCCAAATCATTTCTTTTTTCATTGTTTAAAGGTTCTAGAGCCCTATTATAATTGTTGTTTATCCCTGCTAGTTAGATCTATGGGGTTTTGGTTGAATGAGGGAGAATCCAGAAATTTTACTGGTGATTCCCGACTAGAATCGCCATCTACATAGAATATAGTTTAGTTACACATGCCATGTATCTCTCCCTATTCAGGGAATATGAACAATTGGGACTACACACCATGTATAGGGGTTATATGCCATGTAGTTCCCTAAACCGTCTGACCATTGGACATGGCTTGGTATTTCCATGTGAAAACACATGGTCGTGTACTAATACACGGCCAAGATTCCCATAAATGGGGTCTGATATATGAACATGGTAAAACTACAATGTCAGGTGTCCATTTATCCAAACACACCATGCAGTGTGTGATACACGGAGTGTGAGGGACACGGTCAGCCGGTCCGTGTAGAAGAGGAACATGGCTAGGGGCCAAGAGATGAGGGACATGATGTGTACCACCTCTACACACTGTGTACCCCTACATGGGTTGTAACTCCTATAGACCAGTTACATGGGAAGATGATCGGGTGGGTTCATATGTCGTGTGTGCCCCGGTGCACGTCGTGTACTACTAGGAGATCCTTCGGGGATCTTCTGCCTTCGGTATCTTCTTCTATGGGACTCAGATTCACACTTGTGAGTAGTCCATACTGAGGGTTTTTCCACATAGAACATGATTTTGGAATCCATTATCGATTAAGAGATATGAGGTGGGGTGAATTGAGAAATATGATTGTGGATCAGTACTTAGCTGATGTTGGAGATCAGTGTGGTTCGTATAGAGAGACTCTAGGAATATTACTCCCCTAATAGACTAGGATGTAGGTTTTCCTTAACTATCTTCTTAGGTAGATATGGGACTTCCCATGTTGTGGGTGTGGGTTCGTTACCTTTGGGTAGTTTCCTTCTGGGGTGTTACTCCCCTGATGGGTTAGTGTGCGGGTTTCCCCATGACATTTGTGAATATGGACAGTACTCCCCTATTGTACTAGGTAAAGAGTCATGATTATAAGGAATATAGGTAGGTTTGGTACTCCCATACTTTGTCATGGATTGGGTACTCTTTCCTAGGGGTCGGTACTCTCCTATAGGATTAGGGTACTGGTTCTCCATACGTGTTGTTACGGCAGAGTCATTACTCCTCTGTCGTGTTAGAGAGCAGATCCTCTAGCCTGGGGTAGGTACTCCCTACCATGGCAGGGTGTGGATCACCCATAGTGAATGAGTTGGTAGAGTTGGTACTCCCCTATCACACTAGGGTGCGAGTCCTCCAGCCACTGAGTGGTACTCCCCTACCAGGTTAGGGTGAAGGTACTCGATATATGAAGTGGTACTCCCCTATCGTATCAGGGTTCGGGTCCTTCATGAGTAGTACTACCCTGTTGGATCAGGGCATGGGTCCTCACTTACAGAGTAGTACTCCCCCGCATCCAAGTAGTAGTTGGGAGCTAGTCCCCCATTAGTTGTGGAGCTCCCTAGACTATTAGATACAGTTATGAGGAGTGGGTCCTTCTAGTTGATATAAACGTTACATTAATAGGGGTTAGTTCTCCCTTGACAGACTGAGGTGCAGGCCACTCCTTATAGTAGATAAAGAGGTTTTTTGGGTTAGTTAGGAGCATTAATCCCTCAATTTTATGGAAGTGTCAAGGCATGAGTCCCTTCTTTCTATCCTATTAGAGAGAATTCACATGGTGTATAGTTTAGAGAAATTCTCCTTCAACTGTGTGTAGTGGTGAGGAGTGGGCCTCTTTACTTGGGTTTATTTAGCTTACACTGGGCATGAGGTAATGATGATAGGACCTTTGGTGATGGGAACTAGATTCAGGCCTAGTAAGATATTTTAATGGAGCACATTCTCTCGGACATACCATTAGGAATGGTAGAGTTGTTCCCGATAGAGTGCATCTCTCGGATGGGTTCCATCTAGGATAGCTGAGGTCATGGAGTGTGTTCTTTTAGTTTTATGTTAGGGTTAGATCCTAAAAATATAATCATGTTACTATATATGATTTTGGAACCTCATGAGACTTATATACTGAGACAAGTTTATCTTTGTGATTTCTGGGAGCCTTTATGGTGTTGTCACATGTCGGGTTTGACACATCGGGTAGACCGAGCGGACTTATCATCTATAACCTAGGATGGTTCAGTATGCAATTCCTCTCTTGATTGGGTTTCCCTATTTCTAGGTCAAGAAGACTATTTCCTTTAAGTTTATACCCTTTGGGGGGGGTTTGGGGAACCTACTAAATATTTTTATACTCACCCATACACGGGCTTTAACTGCACACATTTTGTGTCTTGTGAAGACCATAGTTCTTTCGACAGAGTCCATGGAGAACCCAAGACAGGTGAAGCTTAGTGAGCTGGATAGTCCAAGGTGTTTACCAAATCTTAGTCGAGGATCTTTCCAATAGTTTCAGTTGACAGTGATCCCCTCCTTCTGAGCAGGTTGGATGCTTTTACAGTTTTCTTTGGCAGGCGTTGTTTTTTTCCTTCTTTCTCTTCCAATACTTTTTTCGTAATCTAGTTGTGGGATATAGATGTATAAATGCATTGAATTTTATTTTTTTACATTTCATCCTTTATGTGCTTGGAGATTTGTGTGTACATATTGGTACATAGTAAATGCCTCCCATGTTAGTAATATGCCTTCTCGGTGCTAGTTTCCAGCCCCTGGCCTATTGGAGGCGGGCTTGGGAAGTTGTGGCCCGGGCCTCGTCGGGTCGGGTTGTGACACAGTTGTATCAGAGGTGGTCGATTCCCCATTGTGAGCGTAGTGTTTTGATCTTATTTTGGGTTTCATAACGATATTGTTAGGATGTTTCATGTTCGGATCTCAGGCCGGAGGTTCAAGTGTTGGTGCAGTGGCTGAAGTATCAATTTACTAGGATTATAATAACCTACTTTTCAACTCGGTACATTAGGATATTGGTATATGGGAGATAAATGGTACATGCATCATATTGGACTGGGTTTTGGTTTTTCCTGTCCTTTTTGAGTCATCTCCCTCTATATACTCTTTGACTGTGGTATGTCTTTATTTTATTTCAGGATGCCTCCATAAACATCACTAGATAGGATTCTAAATTGGGATCAAGATGATGATCTTACTCATGACAGGGCTTCACTAGTACAGGGAACTGATTCTGAGGCGTTACCACTGAGTGGTCTACCGATGGTGCCACTGCTTATTAAGCAGCAGGTTTTACCAACATTTTGGGATGAGGATGTGTGTAGGTTGAGTTCACTACACGAGTTCTGTAGGTAGTGATCTACGATGTTTCCGGTGATATAAACACCAAAAGTGGTAGATGACTGGCTCAAGGCAGTCACGTGAGTTTCCTTCTAAGTGAGGACACCTTCCGATCAGATGGTAGTCCTAATGGTGATCCTTCTACAAGGTTCAGTTGGATGATGGTGGAGTCTGGTGATACAGACTCTTGACTAGGAGACTCTCACCTGGGAGGAGTTTGAGTGAATCTTCAGGTAAGAGTTTTACCCAACCATGTTGATATCAGTGTGTATTTAGGAGCTTCTCCAATTTTGGCAGGGTAGCATGATAGTGGCAGAGTTTTTGGAGAGGTTCATAGGCTTGTTGTGATACTCCTTGGATATGGTTCAGGATCCTTTCTTCAGAGAAAGAACCTTTGAACATGGGTTGCGTCAAGAGATCAGGGTGTTTGTGATACCACTATGAATTCCCACCTATGTTGGAGTGCTATAGAGAGCTCTGGTGGGGAGAATTTTTCTGGCTGAGGAATATGTGGATGTGACCCACAACAGTGGTAATGAGGCTGAGGGGTCTGTAGGAGATGACAGACGACACGTAATAGGATCACGGTGTAGGAGGAATACCCATTCCTAGACAAAGACACGTGGGTATGTAGTGTAGAAGCAGTGTTGAGGAGCAGGAAGAGTCGATGGAGGTGGAAGAAAGTTCAGGTTATTACCACCATCACCCCCAGGTGGTCCGCGATAAGCTCAGGGAGCTGGAGGACGTGGGTGGGGATAGTTGCCGGCCATGGAGGTATTTAATCTGGAAGCTTCAAGGATGAATAGAGGTACGACTTGTTTCCTTTATACTTGCTATAGTATCAATTGATAGACACTATTTTGGTACTCTTTTATTTCCACTCATGCTCGAGGTATAACTAGGGTGATGTGGGGAATCGGTAGAACCCTATGTTGGTAGTTGAAACAAAGGTCCCACTAAGACCCAATGTGTGTTTAGGGAGCACTTTTTTTTTCTTTAACACCCTAGTGTGTTTGGATTCAATGTTTCACACAACATGCTTAATGAGGATGTGGTGCAGTTTGACGTAGCTTTGAACTCACAAAAAAGGAGGACACTTTCCCCCACCAAGATGCGTTTTTGTGATGTGATCAGAACTGTCCGGGAAATTCAGTGTCTCCCAAATTAAATAGTATCAAGGTGTGGTGTATAAGTTCCTTAGACTTTAATGTTTAAGGTGAGGTTATGCAATGAAGTGTCAGTGTAGGTCCTGGCCATGGAAGTAGAGTATTTCTGCTCAACCCCTTTAGTTTGGTGGCCCTTGGAGAGGGAGAGACTTGTTTATAATTTTTTTGTAGTGGGAGAGCCAGACCCTATGATGTTTTCATAGTATGGATTGGTTTACTACCTTCCATACTCATCTGGTATACCACTAGTGGGTGTGGCAGTGTTTCTATTTTGGTCACCTATGTTACAGTTGGATGTTTGTTGATGAAGGCCCTAGAAATTACCAGTGTTTACTCTTGGGAAGACCTGTTTTGTTTGTGAATAACCTCACATGTTTAGTGTCTACCTTGGACACAAAATACTTTAGGAAGATATTGTATAGTCTATCCATGGGAGTATGTGAACTATAGGGTTCTAGGAATATTTGTGTTAGGTTAGAAATGTGGTGTACCTCTAGACCCCATGACTGCAGATGTACCTTGGTTCTTGGTGTTTTCCCACCTATCATAGCTAAGGATAATTTTTCTTGTTTGTTGCATGATGTTTTCCACATATAATCTGGACATAATAGTGGTTTGATCTTGGTGGTTTCTATGTGTGTGTGCTTATAAGCAACAAAAGAACCCTTGGTGAGCTCTCTAACATAAGAGTCTAGTGGGGATCTTAGTTTTTTCCATTGTACTTCAGCTTTCGCTTTTCAAAGATGAAAATACCTAAGGTGGGAAGAATGTAATGACTTAGGTTTTGACCTAAAGGACTTTGAAATATTTCGTAAAATATTTTTAGATCCAGGAGCTGAGTCAACACTGGAAGTCGGGGCCTGGGAAGCCTCAGTGTGGCGATATTAAAACATATTAAATATATTATTGTAGAACTGACATAGTTTTTCTTAAAATGTAAATAACTCCTGTTAAAAGTCATAGATCATATTTTTGAGACCATGGTTGAGTCCATAACGTCTTATTTACCCTAGTCATGACCTAAGGTTGTCTACACTGAAATTTTTGTTGGGGTTGTTTTTGGTTACATGACATTTATATAGAAATTAATTGTTTTTAATTTATTAAAACCAATTCTTTCTCCCACAACCCTCATACACGCATGACTCAACCAAGGAGAGACACGCCTTTCCTTCCATTGGAGATGACAAAACTGATTCTGAATCCACGCAACAAGGTGTCATTGATATCTATTTCTGAATTATATCATCATTAGATCAAGAACCAGAATAATCTTTTAATCGTTCTTGATCCAAATCTTCAGTGTTTCACCAATGAGGTAGCCATATTTGAGTTTTGGTCCTGATCCCTTTTTTTTCATTATTCTAAGGTTATAGAGCCCTATTGTAATTTTTGTTGATCCCTTCTAAGTAGAACTATGGGTTTTGGGTTGAATTGGAGAGAATCATGTGATTTTGTAGATGATTCCCGACTGGAAAAATTGTCTACACAACACATAGTTCTCTGACACGCGCTTTGTAGCTCTTCCTATTTAGGTAAGTTGAACAATTGGGACTACATATTATGTATAGGGGTTACATGCTATGTAGATCCCTAAAGGGTGTGACCATGGGACATGGATTGTGATAGCCCTGTGAAAACACATGGCCATGTACTAACACACGACCAAGATACATGGACATGGGGTTCGATACACATACATAGGAAAAATACATGGGCATGTGGCCATTTATCTGAACACACCATGTAGTATGGGATACACGACATGTGAGAGACACGGTCGAATGGTTTGAGAAGAAGATGAACACAGTCAGGGGCTGAGAGATTAGGTAAATGGAATTTACCTCCTCTATACGTCGTGTGCCGCTACATGGGTTGGAACCCATGTGGACCAGATACATGAGTTGGTGCTTGGGAGGGATCATATGTTTTGTGTGCCCTGATGCATGTCATGTACTACTAAGACATCCTCTGAGGATCTTTTGCCTTCTGTATCTTCTTCTTTGGGACTCGTATTCAGACTTGTGAGCAGTCCATTATGAGCAATTTTCCGCATAGAATGCAATGGTGGCCTCCATTATGGATTATGAGATATGAGGTGGTGTGAACCGAGAAATATTCTTATGGAGTGGTACTGAGTTGATGTTTGGGATCAGTGTGGTTTTTATAGAGGGAAGATGAGACTGGTACTCCCCTGATAGACTGGGGAATGAGTTTTCCTTAACTCTCTACTAAGGTTGAGACGGGACACCCCACATCATGGGTGTGGGTTCATTACCTTTGGGTAGTTTCCTCCAGGGGTGTTACTCCCCTAATGGGTTAGGGTACGGGTTTTCCCGTGACATTCATGAAGATGGATAGTACCGACCAGTTGGAATAGGGTGTGGGTCTTCTATATAAGATGTATAGGTCGGGTTGGTACTCTCCTGTCATGTTAGGGATTGGTTTATCTATCCTAGGAGTCTATACTTCTCTGTTGGATCAGGACGAGAGTCCTCCATACACATTTTTTCAGTAGAGTCAGTACTCCTCTTCTATATTAGGGAGTGGGTCCTCTATCCAGGGTTCGGTACTCTCCTTCCATGTCAGGGTGTGGGTCCCCCATAGTGAATGAGTTGGAAGAGTTGGTACTCCCCTATCCTACCAGGGTGTATGTCCTCTAGACACTGAGTGGTACTACCCTAATGAGTTAGGTTGTGAGTCCTCAATCTATGAAGTGGTACTCCCCTATCGTATCAGGGTGTGGGTCCTTCATGAGTGGTACACCCCTATTGGATTAGAGAATAGGTCCTCAGTTATGGAGTATTAGTCCCCCATCTCCGAGTGGAAGTGGGGAGAGGGTCCTCAATTGGATTTTAATCTCCCTCAACTATGGGATACAATTACGAGGATCGAGCCCCTCTACTTGATTTGAATGATAACTAGATAGGGGTTAATTATACCTCAATGGACTATGGTGTGGGACACTCCTTACATGAGCGACAAAGGATTCACGGGTTATTTAGGAGAAGTACTCCTTCAACTATGGGGCAGTGGTGAGGCATAAGTCTCTCTGTTCTCTATTGTTTAATAGGATGCACACGGTGCATAGTATGGAGAAATGTCCCCTAAATTGTGTGTAGTGGTGAGGGGAGTCCCTCTTAAATTAGATTTCTTTATCTTATGCTACGTACAAGTTAATAAATATAGGTCCTCTAGTGTTGGGAACTAGAGTCGGACCTAGTAAGATGTTTCTGATGGAGCACGTTCTCTCAAACATACCATTAGAAATGGTAGGGTTGTTCCAAATGGAGTTCATATCTTGGGAGTGTGCCATCTGGGATAGATGATATCGTGGGGTGTGTTCTCCAAGTTTTATTTTAGTTTTAGAGCCTACGAAGAGAATCCTATTTCTAGCTATGAGGCTGGAACCTCATGGGACTTAGAGTCTAAAATGAGTATATATGGGTGATTTTTGGGAGTCCTTGTGGTGTTGTCACATATCGGGTTTGACACCCTAGGTAGACTAAGCTGACTTGTCATGTACAGTTGAGGCTGGTTCGAGATGGATTTTCTCTCTTGATTGGGTTTCCCTATGGCTTGGTCGAGAAGACTATTGACTTTCAGTTGCTCCCTTTTTATTTTGGGGGTTTTGAGGCACCTAATAATTATTTTTATACTCAACCCTACACAGGCTATGCCCACACATGTTTTTTGTCGTGTGAAGGCCACATGCCTTTTTACAGATTCCATGGAGGACCTGAGGTAAGTATAGCTTAGTGAGCTAGATAGACTGAGGTGTTTACTAGAGCTTAGCCGAGTATCTTTCCGGCAATTGCAGTTGATAGTGATCCCCTCCTTCTGAGTTGGTTGGATGCTTTTACAATTTTCATTGGTGCACATTGTTTTTCCATTCTTTCACTTCCAATAATTCTTTTGTACTCTGGTTGTGGGATATAAATTTATACATGCATTGGTTTTTTTTACATTTTAGCATTTTGTGAGATTAGATATGTGTGCATGAATATAAGTACATAGTAAATGCCTCTCGTGGTAGTGATGTGATTTTTATGTTATAGTCTTCATCCCCTGGCCTATTGGAAGTAGGCTTGGGGAGTTGTGGTCCGGGCCACGTCGGGTCGGGTTGTGACATATACTCTCAGTGCTAGTCTTCAACCTAAATCCTATTGGAAGAGGGATTTAGGGGTCACTTATTATTTTCATTGATGTCTCAAAAATTTAGTAGAGGGTGGTTCATGAAAGAGTGGTTTCAAAGCAAGGTTGAGAGATAAAATAGAGGTTGGGTTTAATAATTTGTGAGTTTTTTCAAGGGTTGGTAGGGAAACAATGTTAGTTGAGCCTAGCTCATGATGTATGTAAGGGAGAACAGCTAGGATATGTGATTTTAGATAACCATATGATCTCATGCAAGGAACTTAATCTTACTGAATGTTCTATGTGAAGTGAAATTTTTGGGGTAGGGACCTCAGGGAGATAAAAATATCATACTTTTTTGTGCTAGGGATTAAATAGGGAGATGTTAGTAAATTAAAATGAAATTTAATCAAATTAATCTAGATAAATTCTATGATATTTGGATTAGGACTTAAACCATAGGTAAATAAAACCTCAATTACCAGTGTTTCTAAAAAAATCGGTATTTTTTTTGAAATTTATAATTTATTTTCGTGGAAACATGGAATTTTTTAGTAATTTTTTTAAATTTAAAATTAACTTTCTAGAAAACATATATTTTTTTGAAAATTTATAATTTGTTTATAATGAAGAATCCACCCCAAGTCCCCCTCCCTCCAATACCTATCTGGCCTTGGGCATGCACCCCCTCTCTATGCTCCCACTACCCACACCCCTCCCTCCAATACCTCACCACCACCACACAACTCACCCTACAGTTCTCCCACCACTCCACACCCCTCCATACAATGCTCCCATCACCCTGCACCCCTCCAGTGCAACACCGCCACCCTTTACCTTGCCTGGCACCCCATCACCCTCCAATAACACCCTGCCTCCCTGCCCCATTCCCCCTATAACATCCTGGCTTCCTCCTTTGCCCCCCGGTGTAAAAATGGAGTCCAATATATATTTAAGGCACAACCTTGTATTCACATACCAACAACTTTTCTACTAACCCATTTATGTTATTATTAAATTATTGTATATATATATATGTATGTTTATATTTTATATTTTATTCTATGTTTATATATATATGTTTATATTATATTATATTATATATATGTTAGTACTTTATGTTTATATATATTTATATGTTTGTGTGTTTATACTTAGACATGTTTTAAAATGTATAAATGTCACTAAACTAGTCACGTTTTTTTTAACGGAACTAAATTTAAAATATCTGATTGTATTATGTTGTATTTATATACATATATAAATACGTTTCAGTATTTAAAATTTAAAATTATATTATATATATATATATATATTAATATATATTAATATGTTTATATGTTTATATTTTATGTTTATATATATATATCTCTGTGTGTCTGCATGTTTATATTATATTATATTTATATATATGTGTTTATATTTTATATTATATATGTTTATATTGTATGTTTATATATATATGTTAATGTTTTATATTATGTATTTGGTTATATTTTATGTTTATATTATATATATTATGTTTATTTGTTTGTTTATGTAACGAACCTCCCCGGGTTTCCCCCAAACCTAGCACCCATCCCGTTCCATTACATTACTGAAGGGCGTTCCTGATCGCTAGAGGTTGGTGATAAGCACTTGGGCATCGAACAACATAATAGAGGGAACGATTCTTCCCAACCTGGTCAAACACATGGAAAATATGTACTAAAAAAGGAACAACGGAAAACAAACAAGATATATATGTCGTAATTATAAGAAAACAACATAAATATACGACAACAAAAGTAGATAAAAAATATGAAGGACAAGTCCAACTGTAATGGACCCATAACAAATAGCCACTCCAAAGGATGACATGGAAAACTCCCACCATATCACCACTAGCTACCCAACCAACCAACAAAAACCTCACCACCTCATTATGTAGCCTTTCCTTTCCCTATACTAGAAGAAAAACAAAGTTCTATGCACCACTAAAGAGGTACATAGGGTGTGAGCTAACAGGCTCAGTAGGATCCCACCTAGGTTTTCCATATCAAGTATCTGTATAACCATTCTTGTATGCCCATTTTAAGTAAAAACATGGCATGATAATTAGTAAAATATTTTTATAGAAAACATGGCAAACATTTCCATTTTTCCATAGTTCTAAACAAATGTAGATATATCAATTTCAAATCACATTTTCCATATCATTTTTCACAAGTAGAAACATGCATATCAAGGATAAATCAGAAAGACAAGAAATACAAAATAGAAGCACAAGTATCAAAAAACTAAGGAATATAATAGGTCTAGACTGTAGACTACTCATACCATAATAATCAAGTGCACAAACTAGTTCCTAGAACAACAGGCCTTGGATGAAAAGGAATACCCTGTGAGTAAACCCCCAACAATGTCAATATTGGTCACCTAAAACAACGTGCCTAGGAAACAGAGGAAATCCCCAAGAAAAAGATCCTTTATAATCACAAAACAATGGATGGTGGCCCCAATCAAAAACTTCTACTTAAGTACTTAAGGTAACCCATATGCTCTTTTTCACAATTCATTTCAATATTTTGAAAACAATTTCAAATTTCATTTCAACGCTTCAAAAATAACCCATTTTCAATTCCATTTATCAATAATTAGGGAAAACCCATTTTTAATTTATTTTTTCTCAACACACAAAAAACAATCATGCCAATGTTTCATTATGAATCAGTTTATATAGAAAACAACAAGATCCATTATCATAGGACAGAGATGGAACCACCTACCTCAAATCTCGAGTTACACACACCCGTAAAGTGATCCACCAACAAAGAAAACCCAATGATGAAAAAGAAGGCCCTAGAATCCAATCCACATCACATGGTTGATCCAAATTTGAATAAAAGGGGTCGGTGGATAGGAATAAACCTATATACCTCAAGAATGAACACCCACCGTACCACGATTGACAAAGGAAGAGGCCTCAATAAAAATATTTCACAAAAAATCTTGAAGAAACCAATAATAAACACCATATTACACCAATGGATCCAAATACACCACCCAATAGAGATATAGTGGTCAAAGTAAATGAAGAAGTAGAAAGGTCACTTACCCATAGAGACACACCGCAGCTGCTATGGAGATCCAATTCCGAAAAAAATCAATCTAGAAGGAGTAGTGTCTCTAGAAAACACCTAGGAGAGACCCTAGGTTGTTGTTGAAAAAGTATGTAAAGAAAGGAACGAGAAAAACTGCCAATAATTTGTTATAAAACTATATGTGGGCCATTTCACGGTGTAAAACTCCCATTCACCTCATGAAGTCCACGCAGGATAAGTATGCCAAAAAACCCATCGTCTTAGATTAAAAATATGTTATTTAAAACATTCATAATGTGAAACCACAATTCATGATGTGTAATATTTCACAGCATGAATCCCCTTTCATGTCTTGTACCCAACAAAAATTATAGGGTGTGTAACCAAGTTACACAACGTGATATCTTCATGAATCCAGTAGAAAAGGATACTTAAAGTTTAAAATCCAACAAATCTATAACTTCACCATTATAGGTATCCTCCAAATATTAAAGGAGGGGGGAAACACAATAAGGTTAAGGGTGTAACTAATAAAATGGTTACAGGATGTTACAAACTCCATGCAATGACCTGAACTTTTTAATTATATTTGTTTCCTAATTTTTCATGTTATTTTATTTTATACTCAACAAAACTATATCCTTTAATTAATGAAGTGTGTATAATTAAAATGAGACCATTGGTTTTTGACTGTTATTTAACCATTGGTCAATATGACCGTTGGAAACTATAATCTTAACGTTGTGTTTTTATAAATAAAGTTATCTTGGTTAATTAATATAGAAAGAAGATAGAATGGCCTCATCCAGTAGAGTCGAGCCATTTATTCTCTATGGGTGTTCATAAATATATAAAAAGGATATATTTTATTTTGGAATGGACATACGTATAAGCCTCACTCCCTTTCCATGGGTTATAAAAGATATAATGATCTTATTTTCAAGAACTTTTAAAACGTCATGATTTTGAAATGAAACCCATTTATTTTATTCTCTATGGGTTATTTATGAAATGTTTGATTATGATCTATGTGGCTCACATGAAAGTAAAGACATATTAAGGGTGCGCCCTGATAGCACTCCAATGCATTGGGTAAATAATTAATCTTTAGAGATGACATGTTTCACGATACCTTGGTGAATAACCTTGGTAAATTTTATGACACCTCAGGGATAAACCTTGGTGAGATGTTCATGAATGTCTGAATGAAATGCTTTAGCCACTTATTCGAGTTATGATTCAAGTTATTTTTATTATGATATTCCTATTCTTCGTTTGCTCATGCCTTTATTACTTTTATCATGTTCTTATTAATATTGCTCAAGATCACATGTCAAAGGTTTCACTTGTTTTCCTTACTGAGCCTTATGATCACCCTTTTATTTGATGTATGTCTCCAAGATAAGAGATACAGTAATTGTACATAGGATGAACCTATTATGAAGCCTTAAGAGTGGTATAAAAGAATTTTTTATGTTGTCTTCATGTATTATGTTCCTGATTTCCAAGACACTAGACTTTAAAGATCATCTGTTTGTAAAATGTAATGAAAAGTTATGTAATAAAAAAGGCGGGATGTCATAGTTGGTATCAAAGGATAGTTTAGTTATTTATAGAAATTAGGCTATTAAATCTTTAGGAACAATCCTATAGAAAAGTTTAAATAGAGGAAAACTTCCTGGTATTTTGGTGAGTATTAAGTAAGTGGTTTATCAAGAAAATGCATCCCTATCTGGATACGAGCAGGTAGAGTCGGCTCTAGCAAAGAGGTACCTAGGAGTGAAAACTCAGACAAGGAATTTCGGGCTTGACCCAGGGTATCCTGGTACATGACAATGGGCCTTTCTACACTCTTGGTTACGACACTCCTAGGGGGTATGTTTGGTTAATCACAAGCTTTTATGAATCATTATGAAGGATTTATAGATAAATGTAATTGTTTAAAGTAGTTTTAAGACATAAATCATTTATAGTTAAAAGATTCACAAATTAAATAAGTTTATCAATAACGTTTTATTCTTTTAGAAATGGTGGGAAATAGGAGGAACTGTGCAAATGGTGACCACGATGGGACATGCGCTGATGACACTCCGATGGAAGCTGGAATGGAAACATTCATACAAATGATGAACCAAATGACTCAAGTTATGGGAAATAACTTGAATCAAGCTGAGAGACCAATATCATCACGAAGGGAACAAAATTCTGTTGAGTCCTTTATGCGTCAACGACCACTAACCTTCAGGGGATCAACTAACCCATTCATTACAGACACTACTAGAAATTTAAGGTATACTAACGGTTGAAAACCGTTGGTATAGGGTGGAGAACCGTTGGTATAAATTATACCAATATTTTTTGAAACCGTAGCCTAGTAAGTCGTGACAATAGACATATACCAATGATTTGAGATAAACCATTGGTATATGTGAAGAAATATACTCTATACCAGCGGTTTTATAAAACCGTTGGCATAGAGTTATTATACAACACATATGCCAATGGTTTCAAAACCATTGGCATATATTTTTTAGTCTTCCATTCACCCCTAAACCAACAGTTTAAACCATTGGTAAAGTTTTTGTACCAACGGTTTAGAACCGTTGGTAAAAAAATACATACAGAACCTATACCAATAGTTTAAAACCGTTGGTATAGGATTTGTTGTACAATTCACACAGTAGCCTGATATGTGTACTGCTGTGTGAATTGTACAGAATACATACAATGAAATACATAATAAGGATACATAATTAAAAACTGCTAATTATAAGGATACATAATGTGATAATAAATTATCAATACAATACATTCAAAACTGAATACATAATCATATGTGTTACATAATTAATAATACATACAAAATTTTATTTTTTATAACACATACACGATTGAATTCAGAAATTAGAAGCTAATAACCCAAAATAAATAAATTAATAAACTAATTCATCCAAACACAAATATAATTTCATGGTTTTGGGGCGGGTGTCTTTGAACTTAGTGATGATGATAATGGGTGTGTACCAATGAGCTTGTGTGACTTAGGGAATATAGTTTTCCTTGGTGTATTAAATGTCATGTGTTTTAGAATAGGGGTAGGAGTTCCTCACATGAGAAGTGGATTGTGTGAGGCTAGACTATGGATCGTTGTGCTAAAGTATCAACACAATCTGAATAAATTTGGTTAGTTTTTCGTATGCCCGTTGTTTTTACATAAAACGATGTTCATTTTAAACAAAAGAGAGATAGTTAGAGTGATACCAGCCATACCGTGCCTTATATTGAGGTGGTGTTGACTCGTATACGTCACATATGACTAATGGATCATTGTATTAAAGTATCAATACAACTTGAATGTGTTTGGTTGGTTTTCCATATGCCAGTTGTTGTTTTCACTTAAAATATTGTCCATTTCAAATAGAATTGAGACCTTTTGAGTGGTTCCAACCACACCGAGACTTGTATTGATGCTCGGTTGACTTTTACACGTCATAAATGACCCATGGATTGTTTTTCTAAAGTATCAACACAATCAGAATACGTTTGTTTAGTTTTCCGTATGTCAATTGTTTTTACTTAAAACAGTGTCCATTTTAAAAAAACGAGAGAGACACTTAGAGTGATACCGGTCACACCGTGCCTCAGATTGAGGCGGGTTTGACTCTTACATGTCAAAAATGACCAATCAATCATTTTCCTAAAGTATCAACACAATCTGAATGCATTTGGTTGGTTTTTTGTATGCCAGTTGTTGTTTTCATTTAAAATGCCGATCATTTCAAATAAAGTTGAGACACTTTGATTGGTACCGGCCACACCGTGCCTCGAATTGAGGTAGGGTTGACTCATACACATCAACAATTACTCATGGATCGTTTTCCTAAAGTATCAATAGAATCCGAATATGTTTGGTCTATTTTTTGTATGTGAGTTGTTGTTTTCACTTAAAATGATGTCCATTTTAAACAAAAGAGACATTTAGAGTGGTACCAGCCACACCATGCCTCGGATTGATGTGGGGTTGACTCATACATGTCCTAAATGTCCCATGGATCTTTTTCCTAAAGTATCAATACAATCTGAATGTGTTTGGTTGGTTTTTCGTATGCCTGTTTTTGTTTTCACTTAAAATGTTGTCCATTTCAAATAAAAGTGAGACACTTTGAGTGGTACCGGCCACACCGTGCCTCATATTGATGCGGGGTTGAGTCGTAAACATCAAATATGACCAATGGATCATTTTCATAAAGTATAAACACAATCTGAATACGTTTGTTTTCCGTATTCCAGTATGTTTTACCTAAAACAGTGTCCATTTTGAACAAAAGAGACACTTTGAGTGATATCGGCCACATCGTGCCTCCGATTGAGGTGGGTCTGACTTGTACACATTACATATGACTCATGTATTGTTTTCTAAAAGTATCAACACAATCCGAATGCATTAAGTAGGTTTTCCGTATTCCAGTTGTTGTTTTCACTTAAAATGATGTCCATTTTAAACAAAAGAGAGAGATTTAGAGTGGTACCAGCCACACCATGCCTCGAATTGATATAGAGTTGACTCTTACACGTCACAAATGTCCCATGGATCGTTTTCCTAAAGTATAAACACAATATGAATGCGTTTGGTTGGTTTTCCATATGCCAGTTGTTGTTTTCACTAAAAATGATGTCCATTTTAAACAAAAGAGAGACATTTAGAGTGGTATCTTCCACACTTCACCTCATATTGATACGGGGTTGACTTCTACACATCAAAAATTTCCCATGTATGGTTTTCCTAAAGTATCAACACAATCCAAATAATTTTTGTCGGTTTTCTTTATGCCAGTTGTTTTTACTTCAAACATTGTCCATTTAAAAAAAAAGAGACACTTAGAGTGGTACCAGACACACCATGCCTCATATTGTTATGGGGTTTACTAATAAACATCACAAATGTACCATGTATCATTTTCCTAAATTTTCAACACAATCCAAATGCGTTTGGTTGGTTTTCTGTATGCCAATTTTTGTTTTCACTTAAAATGTTGATCATTTCAACTAAAGGTGAGACACTTTGAGTGGTACCAGCCACACTGTGCCTCGGATTGATGAGGGGTTGACTCTTACACGTCACAAATGTCCCATGGATCTTTTTTCTAAAGTATCAACAGAATCCAAAAATGTTTGGTCCATTTTTTGTATGTCAGTTGTTGTTTTCACTTAAAATGTTGTCCATTTCAAATAAAAGTGAGACACTTTGAGTGGTACTGGACACACCGTGCCTCAGATTGAGGATGTTTTGAGTCATACATGTCACATATTATCCATGGATCATTTTCCTAAAGTATAAACACAATCCAAATACGTTTGGTCAGTTTTCCGTATGCCAGTTGATTTTACTTAAAAGGGTGTCCATTTTAAACAAAAGAGAGAAACTTTGAGTGATACCGGCCACACTGTGCCTTGTATTAAGGCATGTTTGACTCTTACACGTCACATATGACCCATGGATCGTTTTTCTAAAGTATAAACACAACCCGAATGCGTTTGGTCAGTTTTCTGTATTCCAGTTAGGAAAATCGTACAACAATAGTGATAATATCTTATACTAAAACTATAGACATTGTTCATGATGTGCATCCCCTGGTGAATGGTTAGGGGAAATCATGAAAATTTCTTCTAATATATATCCCTATATGGTTGGTAGATACCTTGTGGGATGGACTTAAATTTTTTACTAACCGTGAGGCATACTGTTTTTCTACGCCGGCCGGGGTTCCGAGCTCCTAACAAGCCCCAAAAGCCCCATAAAACATTATTGCATCATTAGGCTTCCATATTTGGTCAAAAATAAAGAGTTATACTGAATTAAAAAATATCCATACAAGAGTAAAAAACTGGGTTCAAAAATAAAGAGTTATACTAAATTCAAAAATGTAATGGATCAATCTTACCCTAATCACCATCACCATCACCACTGTCATCATCAGACTCATCCTAGATGCCATATCTGTCCTCATCGTCATCCTCATCATCTTACCCATGATCATCCTCAGCCCCATCCTCAACCTCAGCCACATCCTCACCCTCATCCTCATCCTCATCCTCGCCCTCATCCTCTTCATCATCCTCGTCATCACCAGGAACGTCATCATCTCAACCGCCACTAGAACTGCTGCGAGGTGCATTGGATATTGCACCCATCGATGACATATATGTCTGACAAGCCACTCTGGCCTCTGGTGGAAGTGATGAAGATAAATCTTTGATCAGTTTCATAAATTCTTTCTCCCTCGTTTGAACCTGTTCTTCCAACTCCGTGACCCTTTTATCAGACTGTCTTGCATACTCCTTTACCTATTCCAAATCGGTGGTACTAGAATGGATACCTGGAGAGGACCAATATCTCGTCGGGACTATATTCTTACTAGGTCTGCAACGTACTCGACTAGAGTGCTCATCTCCCAAAACCTAATAGAAATGATCGTGTGGCCCTAAATTTTCAGGATATTGGGAATCAAGGGCCTCTAAAGCAGCCTGTTAAAAATATTAATAGATTATTAAATTTCAAAATAGATATTAAACTTTGAAATAAACAAATTAAAACTTACAATATTTTCTTGTATCAGTTCATTAACCGCAATTCCATATTTTTTCCTTCTACTCGAGCAAAACAATTTTTCCCAAGGGAGACGTCATTCAATATTATATTTGTGCTTCTGTAATGACATTGAAACAATATAAAGTGCAAGTATAATCATATATTCAATATTAAATAAATCAGATAATTTAAGTAGGAAACAATAAAAAGGGAAAGTCCTAAAGAAAAATTATAAACAATTATATCGTACCGGCTGGCTCTCATGATCTAACATAGTAATGCGCCCAAAAGTGTGGAGGTATTACTTTTAATCAATGTTTGTTTTTGTTTTTTTAGAAGATTACTAAATAATGTTTAATAATAAATAATATAATATTAATGAAAAATATGAAAACTGTCATTTAAATACCTTAAATGGGATTAATACCTTAAATTTGGCAGTCGCCAAATGGGTAATCATTATGAAATATTACTCTATTAGGTATTCATCCATGATAGGCACTGTATCCAAATCTTTTCCCACTCTATCACACCAGCCAACATACAACTCATGCTTATAATCTCTCCAATGAACTCCTAGCTCCTTTAAACGTGATGGTCGTGCACCTTCGCCATCAGAGAAGTTAAACCGAAGTTGAAACCCAATAGATTAATTCATATAAATACAAAAAAATACTACATTAAATCCAATAGATTTTTTTACCCATATTTGTGCCCACGCATTATCCTTGACTTTGTGTGGAAGATGTCTCCAAGAGAGAGGGATGGTCGGAATGATGTCGGAGATTTGGCTAGCGTCACCAAGAAACCCCATCTTTCCTGCCCAAGTTTATCAATCATTTGTCCATCATCATTGTATTCAACCATCAACTGTGTTTGGTGGTTCCATACCACACACAAGTGAGTACGCCCCCTCCCCCGCCTCCTATCAGTAGATGAATCTGTTATTAAAGAAAAAATATTAGTACAAGTTATAATAAAAATAAATTTTGGTATAAAAATTTGTTAGAGTTATATAAATATATCTGTGGTAGTCGGATCAATGGGCATCACTGGATGTGCATAAGCTGAAGGAATATTCTGTACAGGTGGAGTTTCCCTCAGTGTACGCTCCTCAGCCACATACTGTGTTGGAGCAGGAGTCAAAGAAGGTGGAATATAATAGCTTGGAGATAATGAACCAGAAGCAAAAGATGATGGAACAGACGTCTGGCCAACTGGTAGTGTAAACACCGGAGGCCTGATTATCATGTGTGTCCCTAAATACACACCAGGATCAAAATGGGGAATAGAAGATACGTCTGTGGTAGGGGCATAGTCTAATCGGGTACGACCAGTGGATCGTCTAACTCTCACACCATGAGCCCTTGTACCACCGGCCTCAGTACCGGGACCACCATATGATCGTCTAACTCTGAAACCACCCCCCTCCTACCACCAGCCTCTGTACTGGTAGCAATATCAGGCTCCTCGTCAGATATCTCTCATCTAGGGGGTGGATCTTGAAAAAAAAATTAACATAAAAGTAAACACATGATATTATAAGTTATTGAAATATATATATTCGAAATAAAATACTCACAACAAGGATGAGTGGAGGAATTCCCATCTGTTTCATACAATGATTATTTTCTATCATCTTTTTCCACCGCATCTCTTCAATGGGTGTCATTTCCTGCAACGAAAACAAATATGGAATTAATTAGAAACAAATAAATAATGTGTAACCCAAAAAACAAAATATAGAAAAACCATTCTGATAAAAAAACATAAAGAAACAGAGGATTTATGGTGGTTTGAAGGTAAGTACTAGGATACACACTCTGAATGATGTAGGTGAAACATGTAGGTGAGAACAGTATTGTATGATTCTATATATTTCCCACCACAACTTCGGGTTCACAATAAACTCTGACAATTGAGCTATTAGAGTCATCATAAGTAATAAATGGATTGCTTCTAATTGCAGTAGGGATAGTGTTAACTTCATCATCACCATCATCAAAAACATTTCTGGGAATTACTTCAATAATTACACCAAATTTAGGATGATGATGATCTTTGACATAAAAAACTTATTTCACTATTGATGCCAATACATATGGTTCATCGGTGGAAAAAGTGTGAGTCATGTAAATAACTCGAAATACAAAATCATCAATAAAGGTGCCTTGCCTCATCATTGAATCAAACCATTGGAATTTCATTATCGTGACTCGACCATGCAAGTAATAATCCAAAATTATTATTTTCTCCATGACTCCATAATAAGCTACATTTGCAGAACGAGGTCTATTATCCGATGAAGTGGAATAACAGTCTGTTGAGGTAGTTATCATAACACCATCACGATATGTTCTCATGTTTAATTCTTGTTCAGTGATAATAAATTTGTATCCATTGATCACAAGTGATTTACAAGCACGAACCATGGTATTAGGAGCAAAAGAAAAATCTCTTATTTCCTCAGAAACGGAGTTTGCAGGAAAACTCGATACCTGAAATATAAACAAATAGTAAACTTAGATAAATATTATATTTATTTAGTTATTACATAAATATTTTTACCTTCAATTTCAACCAAGAAGAAAACCCTTTTGCTATGAAAAGTCTCTTTCCCTCTCAAAGATAAATAACGACGCTTTCTATATATCAATTCTTCATGTTCCCTGTAGATAAAAATAATAATAGTTTAACAAATATTTAAAATTACAAGAGATAAGATAAGAGATACATGTACAGTTTCCTTACTTGATATATTCATCAAATAAATCACAATTGAACAACATTGTGCGATGTTCCATCTCTCGCTCTTCAAGGATTAATTTCATCAATGTATATGATCCCATAATTCCTCTTATCTGCAGAAGAGATGGAAAACTAAGTTCAATTTTCTCATACTATTCTTCTTCATTTCTTATTGGTCTGTTTATTCTTGTAGTAAGATCATCCAAATACATTAAGCAGAAATCCATACATTCTTGAGTCAAGAGTTCACAATAGAACCTTCAGGATAATTCCTATTCCGAACATATGATTTTAATGTGTACATGTTTCTTTCATTTAGATACATCAAACGGAAAGCAATGGGTCCTCCAAGAAGTATTTTGGTTGGAATATGGACAGTCATATGAAACATGCATGTAAAAAATGATGGAGGGAATATTTTATCTAACTCACACAAAATTAATGGTGTCTCTACCAACTGTTTCTGCAAGAAGGATATGGACAACTTCTTAGCACAAAGATCTATAAACAAATAGCACAACCGAATAACTGAGACTCTTACATTATTAGACAAGAGATGACATATTGATATTGGAATCAACTCATTCAAAAGGACATGATAATCATGAGTCTTCAAAGATTTCAGCTTCAAATCTTTTCTATTGACCCGTTTTGATATATTTCTTGAATAGCCATCAAGAATTTTAATATTCTCTAGCACTTCCAGAAATTGATTTTTTCAGCTGGTGTCATCACATAAGAAGCACGTGGAACTTTCCATTTATTTTCACTGATACAGATAGGATTCAATTATGGTCTGATCCCCCAATATACCAAGTCACACCGAGATCGTAAATCATCTTTTGTCTTCCCCTTGACATTTTGAAGAATCGAAAGCAACATTTCAAATATATTCTTTTCAATGTGCATTGCGTATAAGCAATGACGTAATAAGTTGGTTGACCAATGTGACAACTCAAAGAATATACACTTATTCTTCTAATTGTAACAGGTAGCATTGGAAACATTTTTCCTCTTTCTAGATTTCATTAAACCCTTCCCAAATGAATAACAGAAATCTTTAAATTTATTAATCACATCAGTTCTAGACATACGCTGAGGTGGATCATCAGTCTCCATGGTATTGTGAAATATTCGACGATTGTTTCTATATGAATGGTTCATTGGAAAGAATCGTCGATGTCGCGTAAAACTAAAACTACGATGATATTTCAGTATTCTCGATCGAGTATTCTTCATACAAATAAGACATGAGAATTTTCCTTTTGTGCTCCATCCAAAAATAATTGCATAAGCATGAAAATCATTGATCGTCCACATAAGCGTAGCACACATCTGAAATATGTCGTTTGAACATGCATCGTATGTGGGCACACCCACATCCCAAAGAAGTTTCAACTCTTTTATTAAAGGTTGCATGTATACATCTATATCATTTCTGGGATCAGAAGGGCCAGATATCAGTATACTCAATAAAGTTGAAGTATTTTTCATACACAACCATGGGGGATGGTTATAAATGTGTATGAAAACTGGCCATGTGTTGTGCAAAGTAAGCATCTGTCCAAATGGATTAAAATTGTCACATGAAAGACCCAATCTCACATTACGCATGTCAACTGCAAATTTAGGATTTCAAGCATCAAATCTCTACCATGAAAATCAATCTGTAGGTTGAACCAACTCTTCATTATTATTTTTTCTCTCGGTGTCATGACTTCGCATTTTTACTGATATTTCATCAGACATGAAAAGGTTCTATAATCTGGAGATCATTGGAAAGTGCCACATTACTTTTTGTGGCACATGAGATGGTGTACCATCATCTTTTGGATTCCATCGAGAGGCTCCAAATTTGATACAATCATTTCTTTCAGAAGTTTCTTCCCAAAATTAGCTGCAATCATTTGGGAAAGCATGATTTTTTTGAGAATCCAAGTTCATCAACTAACTTCCATGCCATATAGTGGTTTGAGGGAATATCTGCATCATCTGGAAGTAATTCCTTCAAGAAGGTAAGAATGTAATTGATTACAGTATTTGAAATCCAATACATAGTTTTCCCATGAAACAATCAGATTAAAAATTCCAACTTTATCATTATACCACATTGCCGATATACTGGAGTCACCGCAACATCATTCAATTTTTTCACCCTATCAAGATAATCATTTTCATTGGACACATCATGTGTGCTTGTATCGAAATATTGTTGGCTAGACATCATTTCCTTATCATGATGCTGAATAAATGGAAACCAATCATATATCAAACTCTCCAATTTAGTCCTATCATTTGGATCATCAACATTTTGAGATTCCATTTTCTCTCCATTGTGATACTACACATAATAGTTTTTTTGGAAACCATATTTGGTTTCACAACTCAACCAAGGTCTTCCAACACAATTAGAACATGGGTAGTGTATGTGACCACGATCTGAAGCCTTGTCAAATGCAAAATCTAAAAAGATGTTCAAATTATTTTGAAAATTGGTTGAAATCTGATCAGTTTCGTACATCCAACTTCTATCCATTCTGTAAAAAATTGCAATAATTCATTTCAAATCAATTCAATAATATTGAAGTTCAATCAAAAAATATTAAGGTAAATGAAAATTTTTTACTTTATATAAAAGAATAACTGACACATTACTCTATATGATAATCATATTAAGAAACACAAAAAAATACAGTGTATATAAGAAAATAAGATATATAATTTCTAATACCTATATTCAAGGATTGCCCAGTAAAATATTGGAAGTGGATCAAGGAATACATAATCCTTAAGGGTCTTGTTCGGAGTACATGAGTTTTATACTTTAACTTCTTCATGGAGATCAGGATGAGGAGTAGGATGAGGACCACATCAAAAGTAGTTATGGTCTCATCAAGTTTCAACTTAATCATGGATTAAAAAATCCTATGTTTGGGGCTAGAGATCATAGGTTGGTAGGGTGTATTCATTGAATCATGTCCCAATTGATTTTAGAGAGGGACCTTCAATAGTTATAGGTATAGATTTGATTAGAAACACCTATAAAAAGGATATCCAGGAATTGTGATGTCCCAAAATAGGATGCCACTCATTAGTGACCTGAACCCAGATTGCCACTCATTGGAGAGGGACCTTCAAGTTCTATTTTGTTTTATCTCACATACGAATAATGATTTTTGGAGTGAAATTGAGTGGATCATGAGATTTGTGTTCACAAAAGGAAGAGATCAAAACAACTTCATTTTTGTGAATAATAATAATCCCATGGTCCTCTTGATATTTGAACCACGCAGTCATGATTTTCGAGATTAACTTGTATCCATGAAACCATATGAGAATCACGATTCAATACATGTTTTTTTTTCTGATTTCCAAGGAATTTTGAGGACCCCCAAATTAGTGAAAATGTTCATTGTGTTTTAAAAAGTAGATTGAATCACTCATGTATGATGTTGAAGGAAGAATGATTAATGGTTATATTAGGAAAAATAATATTCATTAATATTGATAATTTAACATTCTTTGAATTAGTTTCATGAAGAAGGAAGAAGTACTACATGGGATAAGGAAAGGTCCCACCGAGAGTTCCCTTTGTAGATATTTTATTCATAATGAAAATTGGATTTTATAGTTAAGTATTTCTTATTTCTTATGTAAAGAATAATTACGGACCGCATACTATTTTTCAAAGTTGAAGAAGATACGCCATATGTTCTATTTGGAAAAGGATAAGTGAACAGTGTGTCATTTTATATATATAAAGATTTTGACAGAAACATGATACATACTTGTTATGTATCACACATAGTGTACAAAAATGAAGATGAATAAGATCTTCACATTTGACATGATCTTAATGAAAGGAGTAATTTTCATGAAATACTATGAATAAATATTACAAACAATTTATTATGAGTTTATATACATGAAGCTTTAATATTTGGAGCATTGATATTAAAAAAAGAACTATGCATCTTTAAAATTAGAACACAAGAAAGAGACCATGCCCTTATAAATGTATATGTGTAATGAAAACATTAATTGGACAATGTGTACATTGATGTAGTGATTTGAGTACACAATTTGTGAAGGGAGTATAGAATCATAAAATTTTCCAAAATCCCTAGAAATAGGGCACAACGATGTGATCTTTCTAAATAGTAAAATAAATGGATAAATTCTGAGAATATAAGGATATCCTTATATAATATGATAAGATGTTGAAGGAGTATAACCTGAATAGGGGAGTTTTATTTGATCGGATGGAAGAGGTTCACCTGGGCGGGTGCTTCTGGGAGTCGGGGGAATGTGCTTCTGGAAATTGGGCACTGGGAGTCGGGGGAATGGTTATGTTTAAGTGATTTGGGGGGGGGGGGGGGCTTTCCCAATGGTTATTAAAAACCATTGGGAAAATCATGGATTTCCCAATGGTTATTAAAAACTGTTGGGAAATGTATGGATTTCCCAACGGTTTCTTCAAACCATTGGAAACTCTTTCCCTAACAACACCTTAACAACGGTTTATTAAAACCGTTGGTGAGGGTAACCTATACCAATGTTTCTTTTGAACCATTGGTATAAAAGTGGTGGGAAAGCTAGCCTTTCCAGTAGTGTGAGTAGTGGATCAGCTCTATCGAGAAGATCTTTTCTGTGCTCCGCTGTTCAGATCAAGAGAAGGTCACCCTGGTTATCTATCGCTTAGAAGGAGAAGCTGATCAGTGGTGTGAGATGATTAAAAACACGAGGCAAAGAGTGGAGATTGAAGATATGGAGTGGGAAGAGTTCAGATGGATTTTCTTCAGTAATTATTTCCCTCGATCCATGAGAACAATAATGGAGAAGGAGTTTCTAGAGCTGAAGCATAAGGAGAACAAATCTGTCGAAAGCTATGAGATGAACTTCACCCAGCTTTCACGATATACCTCTAGCTTTTACATGGATCCAAATGGTCAGTTTGATAGATTCTTTGGTGGACTGAGACCTCATATGTGGAAGAATCTATCCAACCAAGATTATGATAGCTATGAGGAGATTGTGCGGAGTGAGATGAAAGTCGAACTAGAGTTTGGTGAGATGCAATGGCCTCCTAAATCAAGTGACAAAAAGTGATCGATGGAGCCCAGCTTAGGGAGGAAATTTGATCAGGGAAGAGGAGGCAAGTAAATGCAACATCCCACATGTAATAAATGTGGGAAGAAGCATTCGGGGAACTGCCTACTCGAGAGTGGGAAATGCTACAAGTGGGGAAGAGATTTCCAAATTGCGAGGAATTGTCGTAGTGAGGTGAAACCTCAACTTACAAATAATAACAACAAGGGGAAGATGGTGCAGGCCCTACCTGATGTCTAGTGCTTTAAGTGCGGAAAACATGGGAACTTTTCCAATCACTATCCAAATCTAAGGCCAGTGGAGGGGAACCACCAATAGCCTCAGCAAAGTCCAAGGGAGAAAGGTCATGCTTTTTCTATCACGGAAGCTAATGTTGAAACTCCAAATGATGTGGTAGTAGGTACTCCTGTTGTTCTCTCAAAGCTAGCATGTACTTTGTTTGATTCTAGTTCTACATATTTTTTTATTTCCTCCAAGTTTGAAAATAATTTAGAATCAACCCCTGACTTGCTAAAAGTAGAGTTATTAGTCATGACTCCTGGTGGGATTATCCAAGCATCTTCAGTGTTTAGAAACTCTAGTATTTACTTTGGTGAGCATAATCCTATCACAAATATAGTAGTCATTCCCATGCTGGAATTCGACATTATACTAGGGATTTACTGTCTCTCAATGTATAATGCTAATATCAAATGTAGAAGTAAGGAAATCGCAGTAGTCTTGAATGGAAAACCTACAGTTATCTTCGAAGGAGAGATATATTAACCTAATCTTTGTCTAGAAGAACCTCCTAAATCCTTCTTTAGGGAATTGATCAGTGAAGAAGAAGAAGGAAATGAGAGTTTGAGGATAGAAAATGTACCCATCATCCTGGAATACATTGACGTATTTTCTGAGGAGTTTCATGGACCTCCCCCAGAAAGAGAGGTAGAGTTATCCATTGAAGTCTTACCTGGATCTCATCCAATATCAAAGACCCTCTATAGGATGGAAAATGTGGAGCTGGAGGAATTAAAGAAACAACTCCCAGATCTTTTGGAGAAGGGGATTATCCGAATGAGTGTGTCTCCTTGGGGAGCACCTGTTCCCTTTGTGAAGAAGAAGGATGGTTCAATGTGGCTATGCATTGATTATAGAGAACTAAACGAAATCACAGTAAATAAAAAATACCCTCTTCCAAGAATTGATGACTTATTTTGTGATGAACTGGACCCTCACGGTCCATCCCTTTGCTGAATTCCGGATCCTAGGGGTGACGTCTCGGTGGTAGGACATCATTTTGGCATGAACGATCGGTGCGACCGATCGGCGCGACCGATCGGTGTCACCCAACCTTGTCGGGTTTCTCTTCTACAGTTTTTCTCGTAATGCCTCTTTTTGGATTTTTAACTTTTTTTTCAAGTGGTTAAAATCCATTTAAAATTCCTTAATTAATACCCAAGAAATCCCAATGAACCTCATCAATAGAGAATTAAATAACAATTAATCCTGTCGTGTGTAACCACCAAACCGCGTGGGGAACCACGATCCAAATTTAAAGCTGTTCAAATCCCCATATCCTGTAACAATGAGATCTTATCTATATATCGCACAAGAATTCCTTTTTTCCTCTTCTTCCTTTGTCCGGTTCCGTTCTTCCCCTGGGTGTGCCTGGAGTCCCTTCTTCCTGTGGCTTTTGGTGTGCCTCTGCTAGAGATTTCTTCACCCCTTAGAGTCCACGAAATTCCACCAATGTAAGATGTGCATCCCCTATTCTTGGCACGTGGAGAAAAATGTCGATCCTTGATCAATCAGGTAGGGATTTTTCCTTCGCCTCTCTTTTCTGTATACCATGCACGGTGGGTATGCTTCTGTTTCTGTGGGGATTGATGAAACCAAAATTAATGGAGATAATGAACAGAATTTTAAAGAATAAATAGGGGGTGTGATCGATGTTTCTTCTCTACTACTTATATGTTGTATGTGTTGTGAACTGTGCAGGCCTATGCTCAATGAAAATCATGGTCGTTGGTGGTATTTCCTTGTACACTAATAAACCCTTGACTTTTGTGATGACTAAATAACTATAACGTGGGAATTGGTTAGTCACCTAAACTCAGCTTGTTTAAATGGATATTCAGTAAAACAAGAATCCTTGTGTGACCACCCCAGTTATCAAACAAAAAGAATAACCTAATGAATTATGTGCTTGAACCTGGAAGTTTTCCACTTTGTTTGGTGGTGGGTGTGTTGTTCTGACTGGTACTTATGGGTAGATGTGAATGGGGATGGGATCCTCTGTTGTGGTATGGTTATTGGTTGTGAATCCGGAGCTGTGTGGTTGCTCTACTAGGACATGAACTCAGGTGGGATCCTCTATTGTTGAGAGATGGTTAGTTCCTGGTTTTGGGGACATGGGGTTGTGTTTCAGGGTTTTCTTTGTTTCCAGTACTTTGAGGGATCTCACTTACCCCTTTTGTGAGGTTTCCTTTGGTTCTAGTACTTTAAGGGATCTCACTTATCCCTTTTTTGCTGTGACTTTACAAGAGAACCGGGTTTGAATGCTTAAATTGATGTTTGGTTGTTTCTCTTTTCCTGTTTTGTGGTTATACCCGTTAGTTTCCCGATAGTACAGAGTTCACCTAAATGGGATCACTTGAACATGAAAACAATAATGGTTGAATGGGGGAATTAGTTTGGGGATGAGTTTTGACTTGGTCGTGAGTGTTGTGGCTTCTTTTATGAATGAATAGTAACAAGGGTTTTGTTCTTAGGTTTTGGAACCCCTAGGTTGGGATGAGTGTTTTTTACCTATACATATATTTGTAGATTTTATGTTTCTTATTCATGACCCACCCAAGTTGATCACTTTAGTGCTGAACACCCCCATTTCATGGGGGAGGGTGTTTTTCCCACCACTCCTATGAGTGACTGGTTATTAGCTCTTTTTATGCTCCCTTTCCTGAATAGCCCAAGACTCTTCAGGAAGGCTATGATGGCCTAAAGTCCATTATTAGCCCAAGAATCTTTGAGAAGGGTAGGTGTGGTGGTTGGCCCAGGTGTTTGTGGGAAGGTTGTTTCCCAAGTGTCTTTGGGATGAGGCCAAGGTGTCTTCAGGCATGGTAGTAGTTGTTCTGACCCAGGTGTTTGCGGGTGTGGTTACGCGTCGTGGTTGCGGCCCAGGTGTCTGCAGGTGGGGCTTGGCAGTGGGACTGTAGTGATTTTACGGCCTAGGTGTGTGTGGGTAGGTTTTGGAAGTGGGACTGTGGTGAGGTTACGGACCAGGTGTGTGCGGGTGGGGTTTGGTAGTGGGACTGCGATGAGAATGGAAGGATTGGTTCGATGAGTAGGATGTCTTCAATAACCAGTGGTAAAGTGGTGCTGGGTACCCAAATATCGATGTGTTATTACTATAATTTACTTCTCTTTCATTATTTTGGGAGTGTGCCTTGGTGAGGCTTGGGTGGATAGTTTCCCTTGCTAGGTGTTTTTGTTTTTCTTTTCTCATAGGGCATTAGAATGCCTCTCCACTTGTGCACAAGAGTCTTTGGTTTTCCCTACTGAGTGTACTTGTATGCTCACCCTATGTATATAAAACTGCTTTCAGGTTTCTAGGAGGACTTTAGGGATCATGCGGGACCATACTAGCTCAGACCTTGGGGTAGTTGTTGTTGTCATTTTCCTTTTTCTTGGTACATTACCTTTTGAGTTTTTGTGGCTTGTATCATTTACCGTTGAACATGAATATGGGCACAGGTAATTTTTTTATTTACCTTTACTTTCAGCTTTGGTATTGTTTGGGTTCCTATCTTATCTCTCGATCCTATAAAAATAAAAACGTGTAATGCCTTACATTTTGTGTGAGATTTTATAACCTTGGTGCTGGTCTCCACTTCGGGACCTATTGAAGGCGGGTTTCGGGGTTCATTATCACTCCTTCAACTTAAAGAAGGATGGTCCTGGAAATCTGTTGTCCCTTCCCTCCTTTTGGTGAAGGCGGCTTGTGACAGAATGGTATCAGAGGAGGTTGAGAGGTAGGATGGAGGCTAGAGTTAGGCACAGTGAGGATTGAATGGGGTGGTAGGGAAACAGTGTTGGGTGACCTTGGTGCATGAATTAGGACAAGGAAGACCGGCTAGGACACGGGATTTTAGGGCCCCCCGTGATCCGATGCAAGGACTTTGGACCTACCAAACGACCAAGTGAGGCTACACTGATTGCAGGGTAGAGACCCTATGAAAAGTACATGAATCATAATTAATTGTGTTCTTACGTTTCATGGGTGTCTTGGGGATTCAAAATAAATAAAGAAGTATAAGAAAATTTAAGAACAATATTCTACACTACTCGGGCTTAGACATTTCTTGTTTACCTTGCAGCTATAGCACCTGGGGGCGACCACGAGTAGTGCGGGTGATCGAGGCCCATGAGGTTGAATTGGCCGATCGACAGAGCACTGACTGGGAGGAGGAGGATAATCAGTGGAAGAAGATGCTTTGAGCCTTTCAGCAACATACCCTCGGGAAGTACGAGGGCAGCACCTCGGATATGGAGATGGAGAGCTGGCTCGAGGAACTAGTGATAGCTTTTCACCTGATTTGGGCTCCGACGGAGTACTGGGTTCCTCTGGCCGTCATCCAGATGCGTGGAGAAGTGCGTCAATGGTGGATGATTTTTCTTGGAGAGAAGAGGGAAGCTGAGGTTGTGTGGGCCGACTTTGAGAAGGAGTTCCTGGCGGAATTCCTCTCTTCCACGATGAAGGATGAGAAGAGGCAGGAGCTACTCTCCCTCCAGCAGGGGAGTATGTTAGTGAGAGAGTTGGGGATCAAGTTCAAGGATATCCTTAGCTTCACTCCAGAGCTCTTTCTGGATGAGGAGTCTCGGGCGAGACTTTTAGAGGAGGCACTCCGACCTTCCCTTCAGTACGCTATTACTCCCTTCACCCAACCGACATACTTAGAGGTGCAGAAGAAGGCTGAAGTGGTGGAGACGATGAACACGCTGGGAGGTGTGTCATGAGAGGGAATCTAGTTGGTCCCATCAAATTGGAAGGCTGTCAGCAGCAGGCCTCCAGCGTTAGGTCCCTCTAGGTTCCGACCAGCAGGGAGCAGGCCGCATCAGTTTCAGTTCCGATCTCCCGGTCCTCGCCCTTTCCCTTCGATCCCGGGACCGAGGTGCTTCATATGTGGTAGCCATGGGCATCTTCAGAACCAGTGGCTGGACAGAGTACAGTACGGTGGGGGTGGGAAGGTCCAGCACCCACCTCAGCAGTAGCAGTTCCTAGCTAGGCCCTTTCAGCAGCAGCAGTAGGGGAAGTGGGCTCCCGCTCCACCGAGGGGAGACATTGCAGGAGGAGGCCGACCTCAGGGCGATCCTTAGGGACCTCGACCCGGGCGTGGTCGCGGAGGTGGCCAATAGCCAAGAGGTAGAGGATCTGAGCATGGGTAGTTTCACATCGCGGACGCAGCAGTTCCAGCAGGGCCAAAGTTCGTTTGAGGTACGATCAACTTGTTTAGTACCCTTGCGTATTCCTTGTTCAATATAGGAGCTTCGCACTCCTTTGTTACACCCAGTCTGGCCCATGCTCTGGGTTTAAATACTAAGAGACGTCCAGTGCCCCTGGTGCTGAGCACACCAGTCGGAGGTCAAACTGACTTGTTGTATATTTGTTAAGGATGCAGACTGACGATAGGGACACATCAGTCAGTCAGGGATCTTCTACTGTTGCAGATACAGCCATACGATGTCATCCTAGGCATTGACTGGCTGTTCTCTGTATGTGCCGTCATTGACTACTTCTGAGGAAGGGTTTTTTTCAGACTTGGGCGGCCGACGGGTGACATTCATCGGCAAGCATAATTTATAGGGAAGAAGCAAGTGAGGGGATCCCCTCCTCTCCTTGCTGGCTGAGCTATCAGTGGAGTCGATGGATACAGAAATGGTGAAAGTCCCTGGAATCGTTAGTGAGTTTATGGGCATCTTCTCTGAAGAGGTGGAAACTCTGCCCCCTCGACGTGATGTTGAGTTCGGGATAGACTTGCAACCTGGTGCTCGTCCGATTTTGATGGCTCCCTATCGGATGGCACCTTTTGAGTTGCGGGAGTTGCGGATTCAGATTGATGATCTGATGAAGAAGGGTTTTGTTCATCCAAGTGTTTCACCGTGGGGTGCTCCAATCTTGTTCTCCAAGAAGGTGGATGATTCAGGTAACGGTCAAGAATCGCTACCCTCTTCCAAGGATATACGATCTCTTTGACCAGCTGAGGGGAGTAGGTTGGTTCTCAAAGATCGATCTGCAGTTTGGATATCAACAAGTGAGGGTGAAGGAGGGAGACATCTCAAATACTGCATTCATATGCAGATATGTGCACTTTGAGTTTGTAGTCATGTCGTTTGGCGTTACGAACGATCCAGCTATGTTCATGGGACTCATGAACTCCGTCTTCCAGGAATATCTAGATCGGTTCGTAGTCGTATATATTGATGAAATATTGATCTACTCAAGATTAGAGGAGGATCATGCTAAGAACTTGAGAACAGTTTTAGAGGTCCTCTGACAGCACCAGATCTATGGGAAGTTGTCCAAGTGAAAGTTCAGAATGCAAGAAGTGCATTTCCTTGGGCATGTGGTTTCCGAGAAGGGGGTAGCAGTGGACCCATCAAAGGTCGAGGAAGTTGTTTCTTGGGCAGTACCCAAGAACGTGGAAGAGTTTCGTAGTTTCCTTGGTCTGGTGGGTTACTACCGGAGGTTCGTTCCCAACTTCTCCCTAGTTGTGGAACCCTTGATATGCTTGAACAAGAAGGACCAGGCATTCATGTGGGATGAGCAGTGCGAGGCAGCCTTCAACTATCTTATGGAGAAGTTGGTTAGTGCCCCAGTTCTGAGGTTTCCAGAGGAAGGGGCAACATATGAGGTGTTATGTGATGCTTCAGGGCAAGGCCTCAGATGTGTGTTGATGCAGCGGAGAGGGTTGATCTTATAAGGGTCTAGGAAGTTACGTCCCCATGAGCGTAACTATTCTACCCATGATCTAGAGCTTGTGGCGGTCGTGTTCGCACTAAAGTTGTGGTGGAACTACCTCGTTGGGGAGCGCTTCATGGTCATCACAGATCACAAAAGATTGAAGTATATCTTCTCCCAGCATGAATTGAACGTACGGCAGCTAATGTGGATGGAATTTCTTCAAGACTATGACTTCGAGATTTCCTACACCTCGAGAAAGGGGAATGTGGTGGCTGATTCTTTGAGCAGGAATTCACAGAAGGATGCAGTTCAAGAGTCGGCAGATGCTTGGAAGTCAATGGAGGAGTTGGTTTCCCTACACCTAGATGCAAGAATGGATGGCGGTAGAGGTTTCCTGTATCAGATGATAGAACAGTCTTCTCTATTACGGTAGGTAGAGGAGTCTCAGTGGGGAGACTCATAAAGAGAAGTGGTGCGTGACCAGGTTAGCCAAGGTGATTCTCTGGAAGGTTTGATGGAGGATGGTCAGAACTGGATGATTTTCCGAGGAAAGCTGTTTGTTCCAGAGGTGATGTGAAATAGAGTTCTTGGTGAGTTCCACAACTCACCCCTATCAGTGCACCCAAGAAGTTTCCAAGATGTATCAGGGATTGAGGAGACAGTTTTGGTGGCCCGGGGTAAAACAGGCAGTATCAGAGTTTGTAGAAAAGTGCCTAGTGTGTCAGAAGGTGAAGGTTGAACACCGTGTCCCAGTCAGCTTGTTGCAACCTTTGGATTTTCCTGAGTGTAAGTGGGATGACATCTCAATGGATTTATTCACGGGTTTACCCAAGGTTCAAGGAGGCTACGACGTTGTCTGGGTAGTGGTGGATTAGTTGACGAAATCGGCCCAATTTTTGATGATCAAGGATTCGGGCGCAGTGGATGCCCTAGCACAGAGGTATGTGGATGAGGTGGCGCGGTTTCATGGAGTTCTAAGGTCCACAGTCTCAGATAGGGATGCACGGTTTACCTCACTAGTCTGGAGGGGATTGCAGGATGATTTTGGCACCCAGATACAACTTAGCACTGCCTTCCACCCCCAGATAGATGGACAGATAGAGCACACCATCCAGACATTGGAGGACATGCTACGGGCATGTGTCCTGGATTTTGGGGGATTGTTGGTGTGACACTTGCCTCCATTAGAATTCGCCTACAATAATAGCTACCACTCTACCATTGGTATGGCTCCATTCGAAGATTTTTATGGGAAGCCATGTCGCTCACCTGTGTGTTGGACTGAGGTTGGGGAAGCAATTGTTCTTGGCCTGGAAGAAGTGTAGAGCACGATAGAGAAGGTTCGGCTTATACGAGAGAGGATGAAGGCGGCTCAGGACCGGCAGAAATCGTATGCCAACAATAGGAGGAGACCCTTGGAGTTCAAGGTCAGGGACCACGTGTTCTTGAAGGTCTCCCCTCGGCGTGGGCAGCAGAGGTTCGGCAGGGGAAGTAAGCTTTCCCCCAGGTTCACCAGACCCTTCGAAGTGTTGCGGCGACTCGGAGAAGTGGCTTATCAGCTAGCATTACCACCAACGCTACTGAGTATACATGACTTCTTCCATGTGTCCTAGCTTAGTCTATATCTACATGATGACTCACATGTCCATGACTGGGGAGAGCTAGAAATCGAAGATGATGCAACATTCGTAGAGCGACCAGTGATGATCGAGGATCGTAAGGAGAAGGTGCTCTGTGGATGAACCATTCCTTTGGTTCGTGTGTTGTGGAGACATGGTGGGAATGATGAAAGTACCTGGGAATGGGAGACGCAGATGCGCACCCAGTACCCAGAGCTATTTTGAGTACTTTTGTTGTTTTATTTGGTTGTGATGGAATAATTTACCTTGTTAAATATGGAATGTGTGGTTTTATTTTTTTTGTGGAAGTGTGTGAAGTATCCTGATGTTTGGGGAGGACAGGACCTAATCCCTAGTTAAGACGCATTAGAGTGGATGCGCCTAAACCCGTGCGGGAGAGTCAGAGCCGCCCAAAGCGGATAGTATCTTAACATGGAGGAAGGGAAACCCCTCACCACATGACCGGACGGTTTAATATTTTGTTTTACGGTGATTTTAATTGTTCAGGTTCACTCTTGATAGGTATCTTTCGGGGCAGTTGTTTGGACCCCCCTCCTTTCTTCAGGTCTGGGTTTAAATTCTCGATGGTGAGAATGCTTTGAGAGGTATCTGATGTGATGAACTGGACCCTCACGGTCCATCCCTTTGCCGAATTCCAGATCCTAGGGGTGACGTCTCAGTGGTAGGACACCATTTCAGCGCGATCGATTGGGGTGACCGATCGGCGCGACTGATCGCCGCGACCGATCGGGGCGACCAATCGTCGCGACCGATCAGGGCGACCGATCGGTGCGACCGATCAGTGTCACCCAATCTAGTCAGGTTTCTCTTCTACAGTTTTTCCTGTAACGCCTCTTTTGGGCTTTTTAACTTTTTTTCAAGTGGTTCAAAGCCATTTAAAATCCCATATTTAATACCCAAGAAATCCCTATCAACCTCCTCAGTGGAGAATTAAATAACAATTAATCTCGTCGTGTGTAACCACCCAACTGCATGGGGAACCACAATTCGAATTTAAAAGCCATTAAAATCCCCATATCCTGTAACGATGGGATCTTATCTATATATCGCACGAGAATTCCTTTTTCCTCTTATTCCTTTGTCCGGATTCGTTCTTCCCCCTGGTGCGCCTGGAGTCCCTTCTTCCCATGGCTTGTGGTGCACCTCTTCTAGAGCTTTCTGCACCCCTTGGAGTCCACGGAATTCCTCCCCTGCAAGTCGTGCATCCCCTGTTCATGGCGCATGGAGAAAAACGTCGATTTTTGATCAATCAGGTAGGGATTTTTCCTTCGCCCCTCCTTTATGTGTATCATGCAGGGGGTGGGTATGCTTTTTTCTGTGGGGATTGATGAAACCAAACTTAATTAAGATAATTAATGGACTTTTAAATAATGAAGATGGGGTGTGATCGATGTTTCTGATGTACTACTTTTATGTTGTATGTGTTGTGAACTGTGCGGGCCTATGCTCACTAAAAATCATGGTCGTTGGTGGTCTTTCCTTGAGCACAAATAAACCATTGCCTTTTGTGATGACTAAATAACTATAATGTAGAAATTAGTTAGTCACCTAAACTCAGCTTGTTTAAATGGATGTTCAGTAAAACAAGAATCCTTGTGTGACCACCCCGGTTAACAAATATAAAGAAGAACCTAATGAATGATGTGCTTGAACCTGGAAGTTTTCCACTCTGTTTTGTGGTGGGTGTGTTTTTCTTCCTGGTGCTTATGGGGAGATGTGAATGGGGATGGGATCCTATGTTATGGCACAGTAATTGGTTGTGAATCTGGAGTAGTTTGGTTGCTCTACTGTGACGCGAACTCGGGTGGGATCCTCTATTATTGAGAGATGTTTGGTTCCTGGTTTTGGGGACATGGGGTTATGTATTAGGGTTTTCTTTGTTTCCAGTACTTCGAAAGATCTCACTTATCCCTTTTTGAGGTTTTATTTGGTTCCAGTACTTTCAGGGATCTCACTTATCCCTTTTTTGTTGTAACTTTACAAGAGAATCGAGCGTGAATGCTTAAATTGATGTTTGGTTGTTTCTCTTTTCCTGTTTTGTGGTTATCCCTATTAGTTGCCCGGTAGTGTAGAGTTCACCTAAATGTGATCACTTCAATATGAAAACAAGAATGGTTTAATGATGTTATTAGTTTGGGGATGAGTTTTGACTTGGCTGTGAGTGTCGTGGCTTCTTTTATGAATGAATAATAACAAGGGTGTTGTGCTTAGGTTTTGGAACCCCTAGGTTGGGATGAGTGTTTGTTACCTATACATATATCGGTAAATTTTATTTTTTTTTATTCACGCCCCACCCAAGTTGAGAACTTTAGTGCCGAACAGCCCCATTTCATGGGGGAGGGTTTTTTCCCAACACTCATATGAGTGGCTGGTTATTAGCTCCTTTTCTGCTCCCTTTCCCGAATAGCCCAAGACTCTCCAGGCAGGTTGTGATGGCTTGAAGTCCATTATTAGCCCAATAATCTTCAGTCAGGGTAGTTTTGGTGGTTGGCCCAGGTGTTTTTGGGCAGGTTATTTCCCAAGTGTCTTTAGGATGAGTCCCAGATGTCTTAGGGCATGGTAATAGTTGTTCTGACCCATGTGTTTGCGGGTGTGGTTACGCGTCGTGGTTGTGGCCCAGGTGTCTACAGGCGGGGTTTGGTAGTGGGACTACGGTGAGGTTACAACCCAGGTGTGTGAGGGTGGGGTTTGGCAGTGGGACTGCGGTGAGATTACGACCCAGGTGTGTGCGGGCAGGGTTTGGCAGTGGGACTCCGATGAGAATGGCAGGATTGGTTCGATGCGTAGGATTTCTTCAATAACCATTGGTAAATTGGCGCAGGGTACCCAAATATTGATTTTCTATTACTGTACTATACTTTCCTTGCGTTATTTGCGGAGTGTGCCTTGGTGAAGCTTGGGTGGATAGTTTCCCTTGATAGGTGTTTTGGTTTTTCTTTTCTCACAGTGCATTAGAATGCCTCTCCACTTGTGTATGAGAGTCTTTAGTTTTCCCTACTTAGTGTACTTGTATGATCACCCTATGTATATAAAACTACTTTCAGGTTTCTAGGAGGTCTTCAGGGATCGTGCGGGACCGTACTAGCTCGGACCATGGGGCATTTTCTGTTGTTATTTTCCTTTTTCTTGGTACTCTACCTTCGGATTTTTTGTGGCTTGTATCATTTACTATTGAACATGAATATGGGAACAGGTTATTTTTGGATTTACCTTTACTTTCATCTTTGGTATTGTTGGGGTTGCTATATTATCTCTCGATCCTATAAAAAAAGGGTAATGCCTTCCATTTTGTGTGATATTTTATACCCTTGGTGCTGGTAGCCACTTCGGGACCTATTGAAGGCGGGTTTCAGGGGTCATTATCTCTCCTTCAACTTAAAGAAGGGTGGCCCTGGCAATCTGTTGTCCCATCCCTCCTTTTTGTGAAGGCGGGTCATGACATGTTTGACCAACTTCGTGGGGCTCAATTATTCTCTAAGATTGATCTTCAATCTGGTTATCATCAATTGAGGGTGAAGAAAGAAGATATTCCAAAAACTGCATTTTGATCAAGATATGAGCATTATGAGTTTGTTGTTATGCCTTTTGGACTGACTAATGAACCTACCATTTTTTTGGATTTGATGAATAGAGTCTTTAAAGGCTACCTTGATAAATTTGTGGTTGTTTGTATTGATGATATTCTGATATATTCCAAATGTTGTGAGGAGCATGAGGATCGTCTAAGGGTTATTTTGAAAACTCTACGGAAGGAGAGACTTTTTGGAAAGTTCAGTAAATGTGAAGTCTAGTTACAACAAGTTTCTTTCTTGGGGAACATTATTACCAATGAAGGAATCACAGTTGACCCTACAAAGACAAAAGTTGTAGAGGAGTGGCCTCATCCTACAACAATAACGGAGATTCGTAGTTTCCTTGGATTAGCGGGATATTATAGGAGGTTTGTGAAAAACTTTTCACAAATTTCTAATCTATTAACCAAGTTAACTTGAAAAGGGTTCAAGTTCATCTGGAAAAAGGAGTGTGAGGAATGTTTCTAAGAGCTGAAGAAGAGATTGGTTACGGCACCTGTGTTAACTCTTCCCTTAAGTGGAGAAGGATTAATTATTTTTAGTGATGCATCTCTGAAAGGGTTTGGGTGTGTCCTCATGAAAAATGACAAGGTCATTTCTTATGCATGCCGAAAGTTGAAGACTCATGAGAAGAACTATCCTACGCAAGATCTGGAGCGGTAGTGGTCATTTTTGCTCTGAAGATATGGAGGCACTATCTTTATGGGGAGAAATGTAATATATACACAGACCATCAAAGTTTGAAGTATATTTTCACACAAAAGGAATTGAACATGAGACAAAAGAGATGGTTGGAACTCCTTAAAGACTATGATTGTTCAATTCATTATCATCTTGGAAGAGAAAATAAAGTCACAGATGCATTAAAAAGGAAAGACCTAGTTGTTATTTCCATTTTCATAATTCAAAGAGATCCTTTGATCAATAACCTAGTAAAACTAGACATGGGAATTATAAAGGAATGGACATCATCAACCCTAACCCAAATGATTTCTCAACCATCATTACTAGAGAAGATCAAGAAATATCATAAAGAAGATCCTTTGTTACAGAAGAAGTTTGGGGTTGTGAAGGATGGGAAGTTTACTGAGTTCAATACTGACCAAGAAGGTGTACTGAAATTTTATACAAGACTATGTGTTCCATCTATTCCAGAAATAAAGGAGCTGATAGATGAAGCTCATAGCTCTACATTCTCTATACATCCTCGTAGCACAAAAATGTATAAGGACCTTCATGATCTTTATTGGTGGGATAATATGAAAAGGGAGATTTCAGACTACACTTCAAGGTGCTTGGTATGTTAGAAAGTGAAGGCAGAGTGACAACTTCCTAAAGGGGTATTGCAACCACTACCCATACCAGCATGGAAGTGGGACAATATCACTATGGACTTTGTCACTGGTCTCTCGAGAACTTCCAATGGAAATAATGAGAAATGGGTTACTGTGGACCATCTCACCAAGACTTCCCATTTTACCTCCATTCAGGAAGATTTCTCTCTTGATCAACTTCCCATTATTTACGTGATGAAAGTGGTAAGGCTACATGGATTTCCACTTTCTATCGTATCTGATTGTGATCCAAGGTTCGCATAAAAATAATGGAGAAGTCTTAAACATGCTCTGAACACTGAATTGAATTTCAGTACGTCCTATCACCCCCAAACTGATGTCCAATCTGAAAGGACTATTCAAACACTCGAGGACATGCTGAGAACTTGCTCAATGGAATTTAAAGTTGGATGGGATCAACATCTCTCTTTAGTTGAGTTCTCTTACAAAAATCGCTTCCACTCGAGCATTCAAATGGTACCCTATGAATCTCTATATGGGAAGCGATGTAGAACTCCTACTTTTTGGGATGAAGCTGGTGAGAGAAAGATCCATGGGCCTGATCTTGTGCAAGAGATGATAGAAAAGGTCCATGCCATCCAATAACACATTAAAACCGCTCATAATCGTAAAAAGATCTATGCCGACAACTGTCGAAGGGACTTGGAGTTTGATTTTGGTGACAAAGGCTTTCTTCATATTTCACCATGGAAGAGATTCATGAGGTTTGGGATGAAAGGGAAGATTATCCCTAGGTACATTGGCCCCTATGAAATCCTTGATCGTGTGGGAGCAGTGGCCTATCGGCTTGCACTTCCTCTAAATCTATCCCAAGTTCATGATGTCTTCCACGTATACCTCTTGAGTAAGTACATACCTAACCCATCACATGTACTAAATCCAGAGGTGGTACAACTGGAACATGACCTCTCTTATGGGGAGCAGCTGGTGGAGATTTTGGATCGTAGAGACAAGGTTCTACGTAACACGACTACCCACCTTGTTAAGGTGTTGTGAAGGAACCAAAAATGTGAAGAATCCACGTGGGAATTAGAGGAGTCCATGAGACATAAGTACCCACACCTTTTCCCATCAGAGGGTACAAGATAAAATTTCGGGGAAAAAATTTCTTAAGGGGGGAAGAATGTAACGACCTAAACTTTTTAATTATATTTGTTTCCTAATTTTGTGTGTTATTTTATCTTATACTCAACAAAGCTATATCCTTTAATTAATTAAGTGGGTATAATTAAAATGAGACCATTGGGTTTCGACTGTTATATGACCTTTGGAAACTATAATATTAACGTTGTGGTTTTATAAATACGGTTATGTTGGTTAATTAATACATAAAGACGATAGAATGGCCTCATCCAGTAGACTCGAGCCATATGAATCCCATCTGTCGAAGCTTGGGAAAGAGGTAGCATCACTGGGCTTTGCTCTGGACCAATCCCAAGCTGAACTTCAACGTATGAAGCTTGAACGGAATCACCTAAGGGAGAAGTTCAAGCTGATAGAAATCACCACTCAGGAAATGTTGTCTGAGCCACCCCAAGATTCTATCACCATATCATACCTTACACTTAGGTCATACGCTGGTGTTATAAGGGGCTATGTAACAGGACCTTAGCTTCTTTGTGTAATCCTTTTATATAAATAAAATTGTTATTTCTTCTTATGGAAAATTTTTGAATTTCAAATATCTGGATAAATATACGATGTGTATTTTTGATGAATTTAGGAAAAAAAGTTGTTTTAAAATATTTTTCATTCATTAAATAATTAATAATGTGAAATGATTTTCAAAAAATGTTCTTCTAGAGTTGTGATCAGTTATAAATTTAGAGTCTAATAAGATCAACTTGGTTTTTAGTGAATAGTAATGTAGGAATAATAACACACCCATATGAATAGAAATGAATAGTACTGAATAGTAATTTGACCAAAAAAATAGAAACTTCACCCATGAATGTATAAATACATTTTAGACATCTTAAAAGTGAAAACGATCATAGTTTAAGTTTTGGTATTTTTGTACGCCATAAATATTTTATTTACAATTTTATATTTAATTTAATAATTTAAAATGGAAATTTATTTTCATAAAATTTAATCATAAATTGTTACTTTATTGTCTTATGGATATACAATAATTCTATGAGACCTTGATTACTTTTTTAAGGTGTTACAAAATGAGTTGTAGTTTTAAAGTTGTATTTTTTGAATAAATAATTATTTTATTAAAAAATTAAATTAAAAATATTCAGAAAATTATTTTCATAAAATGGAATTAATTTTTTGAATTCAGAACATCGATTTTAGGGTAGGATGAATTTTTGGGATTTTTCTGAAACAGTTGAATTATCGGTGAATAGTAAAAATGCAGTTTTGAGTTTCGGGTGTTTAATGACAGCATTAATGATGTAATATTGATGTGAGATTTCTGGTCGACTTATCAATAGTGAGATATACTATGAGGTGTCTCAAGTGTCCAATACAATGGGAAAATACCATGGGCAAGCCCATTGTTTTGCAAATACAACCGATGAGGTGTCCCTTGGAAATTAATAATTTACTCACTCACTTTTCCTATAAATACCAAGACATTTCCCTCATTAATTTCATTATAAAATCATCCTCAACAAAGTTCCGGTCTCCTTACCTTTCAAGGAGTCCTCCCAAGGTGTATTCAAGCCTCCCAAGGTCCCGACCTTCAATCTTTCAAAGTTACTCTTCAAGGTAAGGGATCATTTCACCCTCCTCTTTTAAGTCATGAATTCATTTATGTTGTGTCTTCTAGTTTCCATCTCTTTATGTTGCGATGATCTTTCCACTTCCACTTCTTACCATGTGAACCACTGAAGTCTCCACCTGATGGAAGAGAATTTGTGGAAAATCCAACCTTTCCTTTCATATTCATTTCTCCTATCATAGATCTGTCTATTATATCCACATATGTAGAAAGATTGAAAATGAAAACCTATAATATGATATCTAGTCACAAACTCTGCAGGTAATTATGAGCCTTCAGCTGGTCATTCTTCACCACAACTGCAATAAAATGGACAAGCTTAGCAAAACAATTGGTGAATTCCAACACTGAACACTCTCCCTATTGGAAATATTAGAACTCCAGAGACTTATCCAACATTAGTGACTCTGGAAAAAATAGTTGGAATAAAAGGGTTTTGAAACCCATCCAATCCAATTCCACATGTCTATATTTTGGGACCATAGAATCCCACCATCGCTTTCTGGAACCCTTGATTCTAAATGTTGCACACTTTACTCAGATGTTCTTAAGTGTCTCTAGAATGTATTAGATTTGATCGATCCTATCTAGCCAATTGTCCGCCTCTTCAGGTTCTATTATTCCTTTAAAGGATGATAGTTTCTCACAAAATAACTCTCGTGATCGATCAATCTCTCTCTCCTCTAGCTCCTAGATATTTCTCAACCATTCTGTTCTAAACTCATGGAACATCCTAATCAACAACATGGACTAACCATATGATAGTCTCAATGTGATTATGATCTATAGGTGGGTTCCCTTAAAGATCATTAGCTACACCTTCCTGAGGAACTCGTGGAAGACGTCTTGAAGGCATACTGTTTCACACAAAAACATAAGAATGATTAGACAACTGAACAAATATCATTTAAAACTAGAAAACCCCTAAGAATAAACTGAGATTCAAAACAAAACTCAACACTAGAGATACACATCCCAAAATTCCATGCCAACTTGAGTCTCATTACGAGAAGAGCTAGCCAGGAAATTATCACAACATACCTCTCAAGTCCCAATAGTCCTATCTTCAGTCGAACAAATGTCCCAAGTCAAGGACGCTTGAGGACAAACCTCCTCTGATACAAAATTGTAATGAATCGACCTAGGTTATCCTCAAACCCGACACCTGACCTGTTCCATTACATACTTGAAGGGTGTTCCATATCCCCACAGGCCAGTGAAAAGAACTTGGGCATCAAACAAAACAAAAGAGGGAACGATTTTTCCCAACCTGATCAAAAAAATGGAATATATGTACTATAAGCACATGAGCCTAAGCCCGATTGTTGAGGACTCTTAAGTGAATCCCGGAGACCCTGGATCAAATCTAGGTGGAGGTACAATTTTTGGGGGGTACTGTAGCAGTACTGTAGTAGGAACTGTAGCAGGTACTATAGTAGTACTATAGCCGGAACTGTGTAATATAGTAATATGTACTGTAGTGGGAACTGTAGCAGGCACTATTTGGCCTGTAGTAGCAGAGAATTTTCCCCCGATTGGGCCTTCAGGCGACCGATTTGGTCCCCGAGTCCTTTAAGGCCTTTGGGCCACCCAAGCCTTCGATCTAGTAAAGGCCTTTGAGACACCTCAAGGCCTTCGGGCCACCTTTAGTGAAGATGCAAACCAGACAACCTACAAGGAACATGCTCTATAGGAGGATGAGCAAGGAACTTTCACCACAGTAGAAGTTACATAGATTGAAAGAATGAGAGGGTATGGAACCTACCATTGGGACAAGCCTGTACATGCATGGGATAGCCCTACCGAACAACCATGTGAAGGCGGAGATCTGATTTCACAATGAATATGTTGGGAGGATCAGTTACAAGTAGTTAGTCTAGGTTGTATGTAATGTTTTAAGCTTACAGGCAATGGATTCCTCTAAGGCCTATAGGGCCATATAATACTTATGCCTACGGGCATTATAAGGGTTCCACCTCACCCCTTGAAAGGTGGATTATCAAAAATCAACAAAAAAATGAAGGCCTTCATGCCATTGGATGGATGGAATATATGTACTATAAAAAGAAATAGTAGAAGATGAAAAGGGTATATATTCCATAACTATAAGAAAACATCAGAAACAAACAACAACAAAAGTAGCTAAAAACTATAAAGGATAAGTCCAACTACAAAAGACCAAATCCAAACAGCTACTCCAAATGATCGCATGAACAACTCCAACCATCTCACCACCAACTACCTTACCAGTTGACATGAACCTCTCCACCTCACTACGGTCCATTGAATTTCCCTACACTGGAAGACAAACAAAGGTTTACACACCATCGAAGAGGTGTGCAGGGTGTGAGCTGACAGGATCAATAGTATCCCACCTTGGTTTTCCATATCATGTCTCTATATAACCATTCCTATATGATCATTTTAAGTAAAAACATGGAATGATAAGAAGTAAAACAGTTTTATTGAAAACATAGAAACATTTCCCTTTTTCCACAGTTCTAAACAAAAGAAGGTATATCAATTTCAAAGCACATTTTCCACATCATTTTTCACAAGTAGAAACCTACATATCAAGGCTAACTCATAAATCAAAGCAATACCAAATAGAAGCACATGTATCACAACACCAAGGAATACTACAGTTCCAAGTCGCAGAATAATCTTACCATAATAATCAAGTGCACAAACCAGTTCCTATAACAATGGTCCTAGGAAGCAGAGGAATACCCCATGCATAACCCCCCCCCCCCCAACAATGTCAATATAGGTCCCCTAGAACAACTTTCCTAGAAAATAGAGGAAATCCCTAAGTTAACCCTCCTTGATAATCACAAAACAATGGATGATTTCCCCAAGCTAAACCTTCCAACTAAGAACCCAAGGTAACCCATGTTCTCTTTTCCACAATTTATTTCAATGCTTTGAAAACCATTTCAAAAACATTTCAAAGTTCATTTCAATGCTTCAAAAATACCCCTTTTCAATTCCATTTGTCAATAACTAGGTAAATACCATTTTACATTAAAAAATATTTTCAACACAAAAAAATCATTCCAATATTTCATTATAAATAATTTTGTAAAGAAAAAAAGAAAGATCCATTATCATAGGCTAGAGACGGAACCACCTACCTCAATTTTCAGGTCGCACATGTCGGAACGAGATCCACCAATAAAAAACCCAATGATGAAAATTAAGGACCTATAATCCAATACACATCACATTGTTGATCTAAATATGAACACAATGGGTTGGAGTAAATGAAGAAACCTACATACCTCAAGAACGAATGCCCACCGCACCACGATCGACAAAGGAAAAGGGCCCTGAAGTGAGATTGCACAACAAATCTAGAAGAAAAAAAATAAGAAACAACATATTAACCCAAAAGATCCAAATATTCCACCCAATTGAGATACTATGATCCAAATTAATGAAGAAATGAAAAGATTACTAACCCAGAGAGATACGCCGCAACTGTAATGGTGATCCAATTCCGAACATATAGATCTAGGGGGAGCGATGTCTACAGAAAATGCTTAAGAGAGAACTTGGGTCAAGGGTGAAGGAGTATGTAAATAAAGGACCAAGAAAAACATACAATCACATGTTTGAAAACTGGATGCGGGCCATTTCACAGGGTGAAACTCCCATTCATGGCGTGAAACTCCCATTCACTTTGTGAAGTCCACGTTGGATAAGTACCCCAAAAACCCATTTCCTTAGATTAAAAATTTGTTATTTAAAACATTCAAGACATGAAACACCATTCACAACATGTAATATTTCACAGTGTGAATCCCCTTTCATGGATTGTACCTAGAAGAAATGTGATATCTTTCTGCATCATGCAGAAAAGGCTGGTTAAAGTTGAAATTCCAACAAATCTTTGACTTCACCATTATAGGTATCCTCTCAATCTCAAAGTAGGGGAAACCCACGATTTGGTTAAGGGCGTACCTGATAAAATGGTAACATGCTGTTACATTTTATATTATATGTGTGTGTGTGTGTGTGTGTTTGTTCATATATATATATATATATATATATATATGTTTATATATATATATATATATATATATATATTTATAAATATATGAATGTGTGTATATGTATACATATATTCTTGTGTGTGTGTGTGTGTCTATATATATATATAATTAGCCATGTTTTAAAACATACAAATTTGACTAAAAAAGTCAAGTTTTCTGAAAAACATGAATAAATTTAAATTATTTAATTGTATTATGTTATATGTATATATATATATATGTATTTATTATATTATATATATTTTTATATAAATATATATATGTTTATATTATATATGTGTGTGTGTGTGTGTTTACATTACATTATATATTCATGTTTATATTATATATGTGTGTGTGTGTGTGTGTTTATATTATATATATATATATATATTCATATACATATGTATATATTATATATATTATATGTTTATATTAATATATATAGATTTATATATGTTCATATACATATGTTTACATATATATGTGTGTGTGTGTGTGCATGTGTGTAAATATATATGTGTATGTATACATATATATAATTATAATTATAAATAAATATATACATACATATACAATTAGCCACATTTTAAAACATTAGTAAAAGTGTCACTAAAATACCCACATTTTCTTAACAATGTAACTAAATTTAAAATATATGTATATATTTATATTTATATTTATATATATGTGTGTTTGTGTTTATATATATATATATATAAATATAAATATATATGTGTGTGTGTGTGTGTTTATACATATGTGTATGTGTTTATATATATTAATATATATATATATATATATATCTAAATATATAGTTACATCGATGCAGAGAAATGAGATATATAAATATATATATTTTATAGATGTTTCTAGAAAAACGTTACTAATTTGGAAATATTTTTTAGGAAATGTTGGTAATTTAACGACATTTTTTTTCAAAACCATTGCTAATTTAATGATGTTTGTGAGGAAATGTTGCTAATTTAGAGACGTTTGTTAAGAAATATTGTTAATTTAATGACGTTTGTATCGAAACGTCGCTAATTTAGAAAGTTTTTTCATGAAATGCCACTAAGTTATCATTGTTTTCTATAAAAAGCCTCTAATTTAGCAACATTTTTCTAGAAATGTCACTAAATTAGAGATGTTTTTCAGGAAACACCTTTAAATTAGAGACATTTTTCAGGAAACGTCGCTAAATTATTATTTTGTTGTAGTGATTGTGTACTTTCTAGTATCTGGATCTATAAAAGTATGAGGAGAGAATATTCGATCTAGAGTTAAAATATTGGATAAAAGAGCTCATGGTTTCCTTTAGTCAAATTTAGGCTCATGCTATGTTTTGGATTTATTTTGGCAGCCATCCAAATGTGAGGGGAAACATGTTAGTGTTTGACATTGTACCTTAGTGAGAGGATGGAGGAGGATGCTTATGGGGATAATTTTTAGAATGAGTTTTTTCTATAATTCTTTTCATTGATGATGAGTCCGATAAAGAGGTGGGAGATGCTCTCCCTTAAACAAGGGATCCTAAGAATTGGGGATATTGGGATCATGTTCAAAGACCTTTTGTGTTTCACTCTAGATCTATTTCTATATGAGGAGTATAGAGAATGGAATTTTAAGGAGGAAATATATCCAACAATCATATATTTAGTCACCCCACTTATGCTTCTTATGTACTTTGTGGTGTAGAAGAAGGTAGAAGTTATCGAGTAGATGAATTTTCAAGTATTAGTCCCATGAGTGGGATTTCAGTAGAGTTTCTCTAGGATTATATGTTCAAGTGGTGTACCATGGAGGGTAAGGTAGTTGGGGTTTCGACTGGTGGGTAGAAGACTATAGTAGTTTATTTCACACTATTCTAGGGAAGGTAGTTCTCATACATCTATTTGGGGCTTCATATTTGTGTGTTATATCTATGAGGTTCTTAGTCACCATTAGTATAAGTACCCAACCACTTTGGGTGTCAAATAGAATGGGTGTTTATTTATCATTTTAATGGTAGGGTAAAGGGCCTCCAACCTCTATTCAGTTGCTGGATCAGCAAAATTAGGCCTCACCGAGGGGAGATGGAGCAAGTTGAGGTTATCCTGATAATGGTCCTCATCCTCAGGGACCCATAATTGAACGTATTCATGGAGGCTATCAACAATGAGGTAAAGGACCTAGGGTGAGAACAAATTCATGTTATGGTCGTTTCATCACTGGAGGGTCCAGAGTTCGTTTGAGGTATGATCATTTTATCATCTACCATAGTGTCTATCATTCTTTATTTTGGATATTCACACTTCTTTTTTTGTATCTAATTTTTTCTACACATTAATATTGAAGGTGTAGAGGCTTATAGTGCCCCTAGTGTAATCAATGTCATTTGAAGGTTAGGATATGTTTTTTGATATGTGATGGGGGTGTAGATTGATGTTAGACAACATCATTTATAGGGTTATTTCTTCTTATTATAGATATAACCATGTGATGTCTTCCTTGGCATAGATTGGATGCATTATATGTGTGTGGATATTGATTTTTTTAGGATATTCATATTTTCCAATGTGGAGGGCTTGTGAGTGGTGTTCATTAGTGAGTGGGATTTTTAAATGGAAGAAATATAGAGACTCTTGTATCTCTATTATCAATGTTATTAGTAGATACTCAATTGGTGAAGGTTCTTGTATTTATTTTAGAGTTTCTAAATTTATTCCTAGATGAGGTTGTGACACTACCCCCTCTATTCGATGTCGTGTTTGGGATAAAATGACAACCAGATGCCTCTCCAATATCAATGGATATTTATCATATGTCAACCATGAGTTGGGAATTTCTTATTTATTTATGTTTTATGTTTTTTACATTATAAATCCTCATAATATTTAATTCATATTTTGTTAATTTTGTGAATATTACAATTCATCACAATATTTTAATCATTTTATTTTAATCATAATTTCAGGGACATCGGTTTTACTTACACTTTATTTTTTATTATATCTTAAGTTATAGTTTTTTTAATTTCATAAATCATGTCTCATTTTAAATAATTATATGTTTATAAATTTTTTTATTCAAATACTAAATTAGTTTCTTCTATGGGGGAAAAGTCTCCAAAGGTGTTATAATATTTCTGTGACATTGCATTTTTTTTGTTTAATTTTGCCACTTTATTTTGATGATAACTCAGGATATAGTGCTTGAATTTGTGCACCACATGGTGTGATGGATATCCAATTCATTTATGTTGATTTAATTATATTACATGGAAATCTAAAAAGTTGATTTTTTTGATTTATAAATTATCCAATGTTTTGTGACATTTCTACCAAGTTGTAGTTTTTTAGATTATATTTTACTTCTGAATTTTGATTATATCATTAGTTTTGGAAGTTGAATTGATGTTCTTCTTAATTTTTTATAAATTTCTCAAAATTACTTAAATATAATCCTTCTAGTCCAGATACTTGATCTTTTATTTAAAGCCTATAAAAATTGATCTAATCTTGTGACAGTAAGATGCACATTTTTTCAAAAGGGTGTTCATACCCACAAAGATCTCCACATTAGGATTCATCCACACGTTTTTGATACCCACATTGGTGAAATGATCCTTATATTGGTTTTGGGTTAACCTCACATATACCCTTTGTTTGGTAAGTCAAACCCCATGTTTGTGAAATAAACCTAACATTGATATTGGATGAGCCCTGCGTTTGAGATAAAAGTTAGGTTTGGAAACCTAACATTTTTATAATGATCTCACATTTCATAAGATGATCCTCACATTTCCATAAAATATGAAACTCATTCTTGTAAGTTTTATCACCCTAATTAATATCATTGAGAGGAATATTGTAGTGATATTCAGGTGATATCTCGATCTGAACAGAATATGATCTTAATCTAGAGAAGATGATCTTCTTTAAAAATGTAATAATATTTACTATAGATGTCCATGCTAAATAGATTTTTCATAGTTTAATTCATAACACTCTATAGTATGTTGAAAATTGACATGGGTGAGAAACTATTTCAGAATATGTGTGTAAAGTTGAGCCACTTCTATATTACTTCACACTGGTAGGAGATGTAATACATTTCTTCATGAAGTTGTGATACCATGTTGTTCTCAACCTGCATGGAGTTTGGAACAAAAAATGGTATTTCATATATATCTATTTCTATTTGCATGAAGTTGAAAGTTTAGTATGAAAAAAATATTTGTTACTCCCATTGAAGTTAATCCATTCACAGCCACATGGTTAGTAGAGTTACCACACTATCATGGTAAATCGAATGAAAACATGCTATTCACACAATAAATATACCAACCATGTGTTATGATAACATAATAATTTAAATGATCGTAAGTTGTATACCTCACAATCACTCATTTCTCAAAATCAGTTCAATACTTTATATATTTTTGTAGAAATCTAAAATTTTGAGAATACCATTCTTTTCATTATTTTTTGACAATATGATTAGTTGTTTTATTTTGTTAATTTTTTTAATTAATGTATTTATTTGTGAATTAATATATATTAAATAAAATACATGATTAGTATTTAAAAAAATTAATTATTTTTAAAATATTTTTTAATTTATTCTTTATTCACACATATTCATACAATAAATATTTTGATAATTTAAATTTTTTTATTTTGAGTTCATTTCTTGGTCTTATTATTTTGTAAATTAATATTTAGTGGCATCAAAATCATTCAAACTTATTTTTTGTTATTTAATGCAATATAATTAAATGTTTATTAATTACATGAAATATTAAATTAGAAAGTATTTTGAAATTTAAATTTTAATTGTCAAATTATATTATGATATTTATATAATTTCTTTGACCTATTATTATGGATACTGTTTTAATTATTTGATGAGTAATTTAAAATAGTTTGAATTATTAGTTAATTATTAATTTTAGAAATTTTTTGTTATAATTATTTTTGAATGATATTTTTATCTCTCATAGATAATTAGGTAGTTTGAATTTTAATTAATTTACCCGATTGGATATTGGCTCATTAATTTTTATAGATCCTATTTAAAATCTTCAGGACACATTCAAAGGCGATGAGTTATGAGAAAAAAACATTTAATATTCAAAATTGATTTACTCTGAACATGAAGTGTTGTGCAAGCCAAGTCCTTGGCAAATATGTTTTCACCTAATGGATAGATTCTCAAGAGTTGAATGAAAACTTCTATAGCTTCTTCTACTTCCTTGAAGATAAGTATTGATAAATTACTCAAGAACTAGTACATATTCTTATTTCATTTATTTTCTACTTCATCAAGTTTTCTTGTGTCAATAACACTACTTCACATATCTTGAATATGCTATATCTTTCTATTTATGATTTTACATTAAAAAGAATTATTTATTTCTTGTATCAACTTGTGACTCCCGAATTATAAATTCAATACCATTCAGGTTGTCGATCCCATTTTCTAAAGTTATTGTTTTAATTGGGTTTTGAATCCCCATACAAAAGTCGTGTGTCTTGGTTATACTTCTTTTAAAAAAAATTTGTACTTGGTTTATGATTCCCATTAAAAAAATCAATATAGTGTACAACATATATCCCACTAATAGATAGGTATAAGAGTAAAGTATGTACACATTGGAATGAACTATAATAAAAATTTCCTAAGTTATTACATTTATTTTCTTCTTCTAATTAACTATATTAATTAACATTGATAATAATTTCATCTGATTAAAATTATTGATCTAGTCTATTCACTATCACTCTAGATCATCTTTCATCACCTTTACAAACTAATAATTTGTATAAAAGGTTGAACATATCATTATTTATTTGTGTATATCTATTGTCTTTTTATTGATACCGAAAATTAGTATCAAAGGGTGACCATATTGGGAATTTTTATTTTAACTCTGTTATAATTTTCACTGATTCCATCTTTTGGGTATCAGATGTTCATCAATGTTAAGGATAATAATGTAATGTATTATACCATGTTTTATTGTTTTAACCCCTACATAAACATCATATTATAAGGAAAATATCTTTAACATGGCAGAAATAAACATAAATCGTTCATTAATTCCTCACATGCAACCTCACTTTGATTGAAATGTTTGTGGTTCCTAGAAATCCATAACGGAGGCATACCTCAAGTAGTTAATCACAAAACACTGGTCTATCATGGTAAAACCATACAAACTTCCAAAATCTGACCCAAATACTCTTCTAAGAAACAATGATGGTAAATATATTTTAAATTAAAAAGTTGTAAATATTTTATATTTTTCTCTAATTGAAGTGTCTTTATTCATGTGTCGTCATCTAATAAAACTCATGAGATACTGAAGATTCTGTAAGTTAATCACCATGGCTTAGAAAAATTGAACTATAAGGTTTAATATGAAACTATAAACTAGATGTTTCATTGATTCACAAGTATTATGAATGGAATGAATTCCTTTAGAAAAACATTAAAAAAATCAGTACTTATTGAATCATTCCTATAATAACTTCCAAATAAATTTCATGAAAATAAGGTCACCATTTAGGAAAGAAAGTAATTTAAAGAGTACAGTCTTGATTAATTAATTTTATCACTACTTTAGTAAAAAAAAATTAATTGAATTAAATGGATGAATATGAGATAATTAAAATAAAAGGTTTAGAGTTTAAATTCATAAATGTTGTTTCTACAGAATCTTAGGATTATAAACTATAAGAAAGTGAAAAGGACAATATGGATCAGATTATGAATGGAGTCTACAAATAAATATACATAAAGGATTCAAGAATTTATTTAGAAGAAGCTCTCAAAAGGAAAAATGTAAGGGAGATAAAAAAAATACAGCATTAACTATAATACGTTAAATGTAACTTGTTTCAGTGTAGAAAGAAAGGGAATATAAATCATGACTATCAGAAACTGAAGAATAAAGGAAAATAAAAAATAAAGATAAAAAGGAATTGACTACAAGTCAATGTTGAACTGAAGAATTTGATTTTAATGAAGAATCTATATATGAGAAAGAATATAATAACTTGTGCTTTATGGAGTATCTTAATGGTATTAGTGGTTCTAAATTTTATTTTGGTTATTCTGATTCTGAATATGATTCTAAAAATATGAATGTTTCTTAGTTAAATAATGAAATTTACAGGTTATGAAAAAATATTTTCAAAGTTTCTAATTTGTATAATAAGATTAAAGAAAATAATGAGATTTCTTTTGAAAATAAAGTTCATTTATAGGATAAAAAAATAAGGAATATTGCTTCAACTTCTCATTCTAATGTTTATAATGATTTGAAACCTACTCAGGATTTGAATAAAAAATTGTTTAATGAAGTTGATGTTTTAAAGGAAAGTTTGTCTTATTTCATTCAAGGTTATTTAATGATATATAAAATTAAGAATTTTAATAAAAAAATTAAAAAAATATGGTATTGGCTATGATATAAGATAACCTATAATTTATCGAAAACATTTTTTGAAAAGTAAAAAAGGGTTGTACTTCTATTGTTACATGTTTTTAATATGGCATGAGAGGAAGCTATGAAAATGATGGTTCTCATAGATTTAAAATATCTCTGGGATTTACAAAGACTAGTATTTCAAGATATTGTTTTATCTAGTGAACCAAATAATAGTTTTTTAAATTTTGTGTAGGTACCTAATTTTTTTAATAATTTTATTGGTCTCAGAGTATCTTGGGTACCAAAAGTTTCATGTAATTTTTTTGTAGTATAAATTATCTATATGTATCTAGAATAGAATATGGTATATGGATACTGTATTCTCTAGGAATATGACCTGATAATCATCAAGTTTTATCACTTACAGAAAATCTGATGGAGGACCTATTAAATTTGGAGATAATTCTAATGGAAAAGTAAAAGGTTTTCAAAATTTAACTTTGTTGAAGAAAAAAATCATAATAGAGATGAATAAATTTAGGGGGATAATACTCCTTCTAAACCTGCTCCAAGGTCATAGAAGATTCATAGAGATTATTTTGTTTACAGTGTTTTTGGTAATATTGATTTTGGTATTAAAGATAGAAATTCTATTTTAAAATTTTGTGCTAATTCTTCATTTATTTCTAATTTTTTCCTAATGATATTGATGATGATTTTAATGATTATAATATTATTATTAATATGTATAATGAGTGTAATCAATTTTATCATAATAATGTTTTTTCTTTAGTTGATCCCCCTTTAGATAAGCATGTTATTGGGACAAAATGGATTTTTAGAAATAAGATGGATGAATCTGGACAGGTTGTTATGAATAATGCTAGAATTGTTTCTCAATGTTATTATCAATAACAACGTATCAATTTTTATGAATCTTTTTCCCTTTTTTCTATAATTTAATCTATTGTAATTTTTTTAGATTTTTTCAATTTTCAAGGTTTTATGTTATTTCAAATGGATGTGAAATACTTGTTTTTAATTGGTTTTATTTCTGAAGAAGTTTTGTTTCACAACCCCTAGTTTTGAAACTGATAAATTCCCTAATCATGTTTTTAAGTTATCAAAATATTTATACGGTATTAATAAATCAACACATGCTCGGTATAATAGACTTACATTATTTTTGTTGAAAAATGTTTTTCTTCTAAAGGTAAATTTGATATTACTTTGTTTATTAAAATGATTTAAAATGATATTTTAATTTTTCAAATTTATGTTAATGATATTGTTTTTGAATATTCAAATGATTTTATTTTCAAATAGTTTTAAAATTTTAGGGAATGTGATTTAGAAATGAGTCTTATTGGAGAATTTAAATTCTTTCTAGGGATTCAAATATTTCAAATAAATGAAGAAATATTTTTGAATTGATCCAAATATGATAAATATTTTTTTAAGATTTTTGGTCTTGATCCCTGTAAATATTCTAAAACTCCTATGAGTGTTAGTTGTAAATTATACTCTAATGTTTCAAGAATTTTTTTGATTCTAAATTATTTATATGGATAATCGAAAGTTCTTTGTAGTTAACTACTTATAAACCTGATATAATGTTTAGTTTTTGTTTATGTTCTAGATTCCAATTAGATACAAATGAGTCTCACTTAAAGGTTGTTAATAATATTATTAGATATGTTAAAGTAAATATTAATTATGGATTACTTTATTTTATAAAGAAATGTTTTTATTTTATTAGTTACTCTGAATCTAATTTTTGAGGATGTAGACTTGATAGAAAAAATACCTCAAGTATGTATCACTTTCTCGGTAATAATTTAGTTTCATGGAGTTCAAAAAAACAAAAATCTATTGCTTTATAAACTACTAAAATTGAGTATATATCTGTTGCATCTTGTCCTCTCAATATTTATGGATTAAACAAACCATGTATATCTATAATTTTTATTTCGAAAAGATTCTTATTTATTGTGATAGTTTTTTATTTCTAATTCCAATAACCCTTTAATGTATTCTTGAACTAATCATATAGAAATTAATTTTAATTTTATTCAAGATTATTTTTATAAAGGTGATATTATTCTTGAATATATTCCAACTTAAAATCAACAATTAGATATTTTTACCAAGTCGTCAGATTTTTCAAAGTTTAATAACATCAAATTTGAGTTTAGTATGTTAGAAATTTAGTTTGAAAATTTTAAATTAATTTATTTTTAACTTATATTAATTTGAATTTATTAAGGGGGTTCTAATCTTTAAATAATGGTTTTCACTTCTCTTTTCAATCTTCTTATTTTTATATTTCTTTATATATTGTCTTGTTAAAAAAATTCAAAAAGTGTGAAAATTTATTAAATATTGATTTCGTTTTTTAGTTTTCAAAAAGGTGGAGTTTGTTGGTAGTTTGTTGTTATTTTTTTATGTTTTATGTTTTGAATTTTATAATTACTCAAAATATTTTATTAATTTTATGTTAATGTTTTTTAATAATCCAATTCCTCATAATATTTTATTCATTTTATATTAATCATAATTTCTTGGGAATCTATTTTACTTCATCACAGTTTTTTTATTATATCTTGAGTTATAGTGTTTGCAATTTCATAAATCCAATCTCATTTGAAATAATTATAATTTAATAATTTTTTTAGTCAACTATTAATTCAGTCTCTTCAATGGGAGGAAAATTATCTGAAGCTATTTTAAGTTTTTAATGACACTGTAATATTTATTTTTAAGATCACTTATATATTTTGATGATCACTCAGGATACAATGCTTCAATTCATGAAGAAATAGTGTGATAGATAGTTAAGAAATTTATCTTGATTTCGTTAAAATACATGGAATGATAAAAACGATGTTTTGATGCTCTATAAATTATCCAAATTTCGGTGAAGTTTCTACCAAGCTATGGTTTTTCATATCATTTTTTCTTCTGAATTTCATTGATATCCCGAGCTATGAAAGTCGTATTGAGGTGCTTCATGACCCATCAAAAAGGTATAAAAATTACCTAAATATAAATCTTCTAGTCTAGATGATTAATATATTTTAAAAAAAATCTAAAAATTGATAGAATTTTTTGATGATAAGTTGTAAAATTTTCAAAAGGGTATTCATCTCCATGTTCATATTCACATTAGGTTTCATACCCACATTGGTCATCCCCAAATTGCTGAAATAAATATCACATAGGTTTTAGATGAACCTCATATATATACCATGTTTGATAAGTCATACCCCAAATTAGTGAAATAAACCTAACATTGATATTGGATAAACCCCAATTTTGAGTTAAAAGTTAGGATTAGAAACCTAAAATTTGTAAAATGATCCTCACATTTCATAAGTTGATCCCCATGTTTCTGTAATAGTTGAACCTCATGTTTTTAAGTTGTATTTCCCTACCGAAAATCTCCAAGAGGAATATTGAAGCGATATTCATGTGATATATTGATCTGAATAGAACAATATCTCAGTCTAGAGAATATGCTCTACTTTCATAAAGAAAGAATATAAACTAGATTTGACCTTGCTGAATGGAGTTTTCATAGACGAATTCAAGTGCCACTATAGTATATTGAAACTTTGCATGGAAAAGAAACTATTTTATACAATTTGCATAAAGTTTGAGCCTCTTCTATAGTAATTCATGCTGACAGGAGATGTAGTACACTACTTCATAAAGTTGTGATATCATGTTGTACTCGGACTTTATAATGTTTGGAATGAAACTAGTTTCTCATGTATATTTGTATCTAGTTTTATGATGTTGAAATTTTAGTTTAAGGATGAGATATTTGACTCTCATTGAAGTTACCTCATTCACAACCACGTGATAATTAGAGTTACTGCACTATCATGAAAACTTAAGTGATAACACACTATTCACACAATCAATATACCGATCACATGTCATGAAGACACATTAAGTTAACCGACCTCAATTTGTATACATCATGGTCACTTGAAGCTCACAATCAGTTCAATAATTTATTTATTTTTACAAAAATCCGAAATTTCAATAATACTCTATTTTTCATTATTTTTTGATAATATGATTTATTGATTTATTATTTTAATTTTTTTAGTTAATTTATTTATTTATAAATTCATATATATTATATAAAATCCACATGATGTGTTTTTAAATAATTCTACTCAATTTAAAAATATGATTTAATTTATTCATTATTCATGAATATTCATATGACATAAATTTTCATTATTTAAATTTGTATATTTTAATATCATTTATTTATAATATTATTTTTTAAATTAATATTTGGTGACATAAAAATTTTTCAGACTTATTTTATTGTATTTATGTATTATAATTAAATTTTGATTAATTACATACTATATGAAATTAGAAAGTATTTTGAAATATAAATTTTTACAGTCAAATTGTCTTATGATATTTATGCGATTTATTTTACATATTATTATAGAGAATGTTTGAAATATTTAACAAGTAATTAAAATTAGTTTGAATTAGTCATTATGTTTTTAATTCTAATTATTTTTGTTATGATAGTTCTGGAATGATATTTTTCTCTCTTCTGGATAATTATGTAATTTGATTTTGAATTACTTTCCCTGGTTGGATATTGTCATGTTAGTTTTCAAAAATCATATTTAAGGTCTTTAGTACACAATTCATGGAGACAAGTTACAAGAAAACAAATTTTTTAGAGATGAAATTACTTTACTCTAAACTTTGAAGTGTTGTACAAACTAATCCCTATTCGAACAAGTTTTTATTTGTTGGACATATTCTCAATTTCTGAATGAAAACTTCTACGAATTATTCTACTACTTTGAAGAGACATCCTGATACATTACTCAAGAACCAATACCTGTGATTATTTCATTTATCTTCTACTTCATCCTATCTTTTTGTGTCTATAACACTACTTCCCATCTCTCACATGTTCTCTCACATTCTATTTATTATTTTACATTCAAAATCATTTTTTTTCTTTCCTTGGGTTGTAACTCCCATATTCTAAATTTATGATCATTTGGGTTGTAAATCAAGTTGTCTAAATTCATTTTGGTAATTTTTTTTAACTCCCTATACAAAATTCACTTGTCTTGGTTATACTTCCACTAGAAAAAATAGGTTCTAATTAGGTTATGATTCCCCTTAAAAATCAGTATAGTACACAACGTATCTCTAACTTGGTAGAGTGGTATAAGAGTAGATTAGGTCCACTTGGGACCAAACTACTATAAATATTCCCTATGTTATTTCCTTAATTTCCCCTGTTAATCATTTATTTTAATTAAATTTGATAATAATTTTATCTGGTTAAAATTTATAATCTGATCTATCCAACCCTGTAGACCATCTTCCATAATATTTTTATTCTAACACCATGGTGTTATGTGAGTAGAGGATCCATATTGATTATTTGTAATAAAATGGATTCATCTAACCTAGTGCACCTCTTTAGGGTGATCTGGTGATATTCTCTAAGAATGAGGATGATAGTTTGATGCTATTTATTGACTATTAGAGGATGAATTTGGTGATAGTCAAGAACCATTACACTTTTCTATGGATAGATTATTTGTTTATCTTTTTTAAGGGATCCATTAGGTTTTCTATGATCGAATTGCAGTCCAGATATCACCATATGAGGGTGAAATAGTAGGATATCCTAAATACTTCCTTTTGGTACATGTATGGGAACTATAAGTTTATATTCACATCATTCAATATAATGAATGTGCCAGTTGTGTTTATGGGACCCTCAGACTCCATTTTCCATGAGTTCTTAGATTAGTTTATAGTCATGTTCATTGATGATATCCGTATATTCTCGAGGTCAGAGGAGGATAATCATGAGTATCTAAAAGTTTTCATGCAGGTTCTTTGACAACATCAAATCTATAAAAGTCTATCAAGTATAGGTTTTGGATGTGGGGGTGAAATTCCTTGGTCACGTGGTGTCTCATTAGGGTGTGGTTATAGACCCAATGAAGATTGAAGTTTTTGTTTCTTGAGAGACACCTAACAATATGGAAATGGTTCACAACATCCTTTGTCTTGTGAGATATTATTGGATGTTTTTTATAATATTTATCTCATATTATGGTCTAGTTAATAGAATTATCCAGGAAGGACGAGGAATTAATCTAGAATAATCAATTTCAGGAAGATCATGAGTACTTGGAGGAGATATTGGTCAGTGTCTGATTACATCTGTTGCTTGAAGAAGGGGTGATGTTCGAGATATTTTGTGATTATTCTCGTCTGGACTGGGGATGTATCTCAATGTAGTAAATTGAAATGATATCTTATAGTTCCAAGATATTATGTATCTATAAGAATAATTATGATAATCATGATTTGTAGTTGGAAATAATGGTGATTACTTTAAATTTTTGGTGACACTACCTCGTCAGTGAGTGCTTTGTGGTATTTATAGACCAAAAGAGTCCAAGGCATGATTTAACTTCTTTGGATCTAAATCTACATCAAAAGAAGTTTTATAGAGTTTATAAAAGATTTATATTTTTAGATCTTATATAACCTAGTAAAGGGTAATTTTTTTTTAATGTTTTGAGTTGAAATTCATGGGGAGATGTTATTTAGGTGTCCAAGAATTCTTGGAAAGGGATGAAAGAGCTTACAATGATAGATCTCAATAAAAAAATATAGTAAAAATGTTGTTTCTATTAAATGATGGTGGAATAATCTCTGGAGTGGTAGGTATAGGAGTCTTAGTGGGGAGACATAGAGGTTAAGGTGAAATAATATCACATCTATTATAGTGATTCTCTAGAGGGGTGATCGGAGGATAGTTAGAATCAAATATTGGTTTAGGGGTGATTGTTTTTTAAGTTGAACATACATGTGGGATTTCTCTATGATTTTAATATATCACCCTTAGTAGTACAACTAGGTGTGTCTAAATGTATCATGGTTAGATAAAGAAGATTTGGTGGCCTAGAATGAAGTGGTTGGTGGTGGAGTTTTTAGTGCGTTGTTTCGTCTACTGTCAAGTGAAAGTATAGAACCATGTTCTTGGAGGGTTTTTTCCACCCCTAGATATCCCTATGTGGAAGTGAGAGGATATTTTTATGGATTTTTCAACCGTTTTATAGTATAATAATTATTTTACACATATTATTACATGATTTTTAACATAAACATTTAGTAAATAGAACTGAAAGATCAAAAGGACTGGTGAATTTGGAGGACTAGGTTCATAATACATAAAAGTGAAACTAAAATAAAATTAATTTATATTAATATCCATTATGATCTCCTAAATTACATTGAGATTCTAAAACTACATAATATAAGCTGGGGAATATATAAAATATAGGTATGATATAAACATCCTAGTAAGGGAATAAACTTGATAATGAATCATGACATGTGAGTCAAATGACATAAAATTATACTATAAAATAAAGGGTACATGAATAGTCACATGATAGAATAACATGATGAACATGGTATCATAAGATCATAGTGACATGGGAAATTTGAAGCAGCATAAAATATGACATAAACATAAGTCAAGGATAACCACTGAGATAACATCACATTGTGTATAGAGTCCCATAATGGATTAGGTCAACTCCCTAATCCCATACATAATGTATCACGAGAGAAAAACATTACCCAATGAATTGGATAATTAGTTTATTTTAAAATATTATAACTGAATTTAAACCTTCCATGAAGGCGGTGCTAGAAAACAAAAACTCATCATCCACGAAGGCAGTGAACCAACATAATATGGAAAATGGTTTCATTTTTTTTAGAATAAGAGGAGACAAGAAAGGGGTGGATGGTAGATATTAAATTAGAAATATAAATTATATTATATATGATATTAGAGTTATTATTCCATGTTTGATAAGGGAGGTGAGGTTAAGGTAGAAGAAGAAATGAATTTAAAAGAGAAAATTTAAGAATGTTACCTCTTGAGTGATGTTTCTTGAAATAATTATTAACACACACTGGGATTGGATTTTTTAAAAGAACAAGGCCTATAGTGAAGTGGTAAGAGAGGTGAGGATATGGTTTTCTAGATATTTGGTAAGATATAAGTCTTAGAATCTGTGAAGATATGGGGTGATGAGAGGTGATATTTATAAGGGGAGAAGAGGGGTGTTTTTTAATATTATAATCATTAGATTATTTTTTGGCTCAATATTGTCAATAGTATTGATTATTGTGCCTATATATAGTAAATTTTTAATGTGAGTTTAACTAATGATGTTTTATATCATCCATGACTCCCAAATCCATATATTTAGCTTATAATGCAATTTAGTGTATATTGTCATATTTCACTATTCACCAAGAATTCAACTATAGTCACATAAAATTATCTTATCATTATAATAAAACATAATATTGATTTATAAATTCATTTTTTGAAAATAATATTTCTTCTAAATAATTATATTTATTATAAAAGTGAAATTAAAACATTTAAATTTTATAAAAATAAGAACAATTAATTTATCATTTTTAAAAAAAATTACTTGTAACATAGAAGAAATATATCACATTTTCACTTTATAAGATTTATAAATATTATTTTACACTTCCACAGGTGAGTATACAATTATAAATATTATATTACTATTCCCAATGGTCGGATTACTATTCCAATGGCCAGATTATTATTTCAACGATCAAATTTTCCTTCTAATGGTCAGATTTTTAACGGTCATATGGGTTTCATACTTACTATAAATACCTCATATTTCATTGTTCATTCATGTATACTTTTATCAAGGAAATATATTTTCATTTTCAAAATGTATATTTGATTGTTAATATTTTTATTTATTTCTATAGTGTTGTTTGTGAGGGCATTTATTATGGTTGATTGAGCAGATCCAAATTTTTATATTTTAGTTATATTGTTTTATATTTTTTCACATTGTAATACATTAAATTATCAAGGAAATTTTTATTCTCAAAATGTAATATTAAAATTAATATATTAAAATATTTTTGGTTTCATCATGTGGTGCATGTGAATTATATAATATTATATTACTTAATATGAAAAAATTGTATAATTTGAGGGAAAATTATATTGGAAATAATTATATATCATTAAATTCTCCCCACTAAGAAATCCCACCCTTGAAATTACATTTTAAATACTAAGGTGTAAAAAAGTGAGGTTACTTATGATTTATGGTTTTCTCTAGTTCCTAGGTCACCACCTCGTACTTATGGTTTCACTATAGTACTTTGACTATTTGAGTTGTCTTTTTGCATAGAACTTTATGTTTTTAGTCCAAGAAATTTATTGGATGCTCCTCATAAGGGAGATCATTTTCCAGTTGTACCACCAAATAATCCAATAAATGTGAGGGATATGGTATGTACTTCCTTAAGAGGGATATGTGTAATATGTGATGTACTTGAGAAAGGGATGGTGGTAGTGCTAATAAATATGTCACAACTCTGATGCTATCGAGATTCACAAAGGGGTTGATATAGCTGGAACTTAGCTTTCCCATCTTACCAAATCTCATGAATCTCTTCCATAGAGATATATAGATGAATAATTTATCTCTAACCTTAAACTTTAGGTATCATTGATTAGTGTTAGCATATCTCTTCTATTCACTTTGAGTAGCCCTAACATGCTATTGAACGATCTTGAAATTTTCTACCATTTCCTTGACCATTTTAGTTCCCAATATAGTTATTTCACTAATCTCATTAAAACAAATAGGTGTTCTAAATATATTTCCATAAAGGGATTTATAGGGAGAAATTTTCATTCTTGAGTAGAAACAATTATTGTATAAAAACTCGACCAGAGGAAAATTTTGATCTCATCAACCTTTCAATCCCATTGAGTATGATCCCAACATGTCCTCGAGTGTCTGGATAGTCTTCTTAGATTATCCATCATATTGGTAGTGATAATATATAATGAAGTTCAAATAAATGTTTAGAGAATGTTGGAGAGTCTTCTAGAACATAGTGGTAAATATTAGATCTCGATTAGATACAGTCAATAATGGTATCACATGGAGTATCACCACTTATTTGATGTATATCCTTAAAAGTTGATCTAGTGATAAGTCCTATTTAATTATAAAGAATTGATTTGTCTTTATAATAAAATCCATCAAAACCCATATGGAATTATTGCCTCTTGATGTCTTTGGAAGACTAATGAAAAATTCTATGGTGATATTTTCCGATTTCCATATAGTTATGGGTAATGGTATCATCATCCCCTTGGTATTTTTCCTTTTATTCTTAACCTGCTAACAAACCATGAATTTTGATGTATATTCTATGATATCCATATTCATATTGTCACACCAACAGTGCTTTCATAGATCTTGATATATCATAATACTCCATGGGTGGATGAACATGGTCGAGTTATGTGAATCATTCCACAATTAAATTATTATCTGAGGATTTGATGGTACACATAGTCATGAACTAAATCTCACAGCTCATTATTATTAAATTTGGAACACATGATTTTTATTTTCTTATATATTCCACCATATATTTTATTTCCACGTATTCTCTTTAAACATCCATTATCCCCTCTAGAAGGGATAGTTGAGAAATAATTTGAGAAAGTAATTATGATGATACTTAATTTATCATTCCCATGTCCATCATCTCTACATCTAATAATATTGTATCCTTCTCAATTATCATCATTGATAAGGTTGAAATATCATTTCAACTTAGATCATCTTACACTTTATTAACATTCCCAGGATAGTAGTGGATTGAGAAGTCATAATCCTTGATTATCTCTAACCATCCTCGCTGGTGCATATTAAGATCTTTTTACGTGAATATTTATTTTAGTCTATTGTGATCCATATATATTTCATAAAATTCCTTCATATAGATAATTCTTCCATATTTTCAATGCAAATATCACTACAGATAACACCAAATATTACATTGGTTAGTACTTCTCATGAACATGTAACTGCCTTGAGGCGTAGGATATCACTTTGTCATTTTGTATAAGAAAAATACCTAAGCTCGTTATTGAAGCATCACCTTATACCATGAAATTTTCCCCACTTCTGGGAAACATGAGGGCTGTTGTAGTGATAATCCTCCTTTTTAATTTCTTAAAGCTCTCGTCGCATTCATAAGTCCTGAAAAACTTCACTCCCTTATGAGTCGGATTGGTTAGAAGGTTTGAAAATCATAATAAGCTTCTCACAAATCATCATTAATACTTAACTAGTATAAGGAAACTATAGATATTCATTAGATATGTTGTTCTAGGACACTCCTCAATTACAGTTGTCTTATAATAGTCCACATATATCCATTTTCTAGTGATAAAATTCCCCAAGAATGATACTTCCTCTATGCAGAACTCACAATTACTATACTTTTCATATATATTCTCCTTTAAAAATGTCTTTAGAACAATATTCAAATTCTCCTCATGCACTTCCTTACTTTTTAATTATATTATAATTTCATCTATAAATACTACCACAAATTTTCCAAGGTAATCTCAAAATACTCTATTCATTAAATCCGCACAGATTATTGGATCCTTAGTGAGTTGGAAGGGAATCACTTTGAACTCATAGTGACCATACCTTGTTCAAAAGTTAGTCTTTAGAATATATTCCTTCTTTACATTTAATTAGTGATATCCTGATTGAAGTTCCAACTTATATAAATATTTGGCTCTATGTATTTGATCGAGAAAGTCATTTATCCATGGTAGGGGATACTTGTTCTTTATTGTGATTTTTTGAGCTCATGATAATCAATGAAAAGGTTCATTGACACATATTTATTCTTGAAAATTAGGATCAAAAAATCCCATGGTAAAACACTCAAGCATATAAAACCCTTTTCTAGATTCTCTTTCTACTACTTTTTTGGTTATTCCAACTCAATAGTGGCCATTCTATAAGGATTATTTGATATGGTCAAAGATCTTGTTACAAGTTTGATTGAGAACTCAACCTATATTTTAGGAGGAAATCTAGGAAACTCTTTAGGGAATACATTAGAATAATCCCTCATAATGTGAATATCTTCAAGAATGATTCTCTCCTTGGCTCATTCACTTGAGCTAGATATGCTTTCTCATCAAGCAATAATATCCACACTTGAGAAGAATATTCAAAAGAATATTCGTCATCCTCCTGACACTTGTATAGAAACAGAGGATTACTCAGTATGTGAAGAGTGATGTCCCTATCCCAGCAGTTGATGTTGGATTTATATAAAGGCAGTCAATCCATGCCAAATATAACATCAAACTCTACTAAAAGATGTAGGAAAAGATTTTTTGGGAGGTTTAGTCCACAAAAACTGATCAGGGAGGAGTTATGTAATTGGGACATAATAATTGATCTATTTTCTGTTCTCACGGATAGCTTAATCCCCATGTTTTGAGGTGGTGTTTTAATAGTTCTAGAAAACCTGAAATGTATGAAATAATTTCTAGAACCAGAATCAAAAAGAATATTCACTATTCACGAATGAATAACTAGCATACCTATCGCCATATATTTTATGGTATCCAACTCAATAGTAGTTATATCATATGAACTTCCTTTCTTTTTAGTCCTTAGAGTCTATTATCACTGATTGTATCTGAAAAAACTTTATTTAGGGCATTGCTTCACATAATTCCCATGTTCCTTGTAGTTGAAATACTAGAATGTAGGCTGAGTGTTGATCTGAATAATCTATTACTCTATCTCATTAGTGGGATTCTTCATACACCATTAGTATTGATTATCCCAGAGACCCTCTTTTACACATTTTAAGAATCTCCGAGTTCATTTTAGACAATTTCCAGGATGCTTCTTCACACATTTTTGACACGTGGGCTGTTGTGTTTTATTTCTTCTATGAGATTTATCTAATGATGACCCTAAAGAAAAATGCATTTATACTTTTTATCTACATTCTTATGAGACCAATGAGAGTCACCAATCTCCATCTCAACCTTGAGGGCACAACAAACAATCTCTTTATATATTTCAAATCCTTGAATCACTAAATACTTTTGTATACATAGATTTATCCGACTAAAGAAATGGTCCACCTTACTTTTGGTGTTGATGATGAAGCTGTAGGCATACCGTGAAATCCTTGTGAAGTTTTCTTGATATTCCCTAATAGACTATGTTTCTTTTTCTTTAGTCCAAGGAAAAACATCTCCATTTCAAGAAAAAGAGTTGAGGGAAAATATTTATTGAAAAATATTTTCTTAAATCCTTCCCATTCTATGGAATACATTTCCTCTTTGGACTTCATATTCTTGATTAGTGTCCACCACTGACCAAATTCACCATCAAAATGATAGATATCCAGAATTACTTTCTCTTATTCTGAACATTAAAGGAGAGAGAATATCTTCTCAATGGAGTTAATCTATTTTTATTTGATAATGTAATTATATTATCCACTAATGTTTAGAGGCCTTTATAGCATAAAGGACTTGGCCATGACTTTCTCTTTATCAGGAGGAGTGAATTCCATGTGATTTAAGTTGTTATTAATATCATGATTTAGCTAGGATGATGCTACCATGAAGTTCCTAGATATCAATCCTATAAGTTTAGGTATATCATTTGGTCAATCATCACATTTCCTACCACATTAGTTATTGGCATGGTTCATCCTATTTTCTTCAATTAATAAAAATAAAGGGAAAATGGGATGAGAATACTTTAACTAGTAAATATATAAAAGTAAAACTAAGTTCTTAGAAGGAATAACATATAAATCAAATGTAAATCGTAACTTAAGTATCCCTAGGTTTTAAATCTTGGTTTTCCATGGTAATTTCCCTAATAATGTTTCGAACCTACCATTATATTTGAGCCCTTTATAATGGTTAATAAAGAGTTTGTGAATTTGATAAAGCATATCCACCGAGAGTTTCTAATGTGTTGTGTAGTAAGGACTCTTTTTCATGCATTGGGTAACGATCAGTTAAAATCCCAATGTTCCCTTTTTGGGGTTATTACCCCTAGGTACAGCTATTCTAAATCCAAATCCACCTGTAGTATCCAGATAGGGATTCAATTGTTTGTAAACACACACTCTATACTTTAGTAAAATTATAAAATATTATTCTATACTTATATGTATCCTTAGGGTTCTCACTAAGGTAATATATATCTAATACCCAAAAAATAGAACATCCTATAATACCAAATATATAGGCTCCGGCCTATTATACATATTATTACATGATTTGTAACATAAATATATATTAAATACAACCAAAGGATCGAAAGACCTGGTGCTTTCGGAAAGCTAGGTTCATAACATATAAAACTGAAACTGAATTAAAATAAATTTATTTTAATCTAAATTCTAATCTCCTAAATTCATTTTATATCCTAAATATGCATAGGGTAACTTGGAGAATACATAATATAAAGGTGTGATCTAAAAATCCCAGTAAGGGAATAAACATTATAATGAGTCATAACATGTGAGTCAAACATAATAAAATGATATCATAAAAGGTAATTCTCATGAATAATCACATGGGATCATAAAATTATGAAACTCGTATCATAATATCATGAAAATATAGGAAAGTGATAGCGAGATATAACATGATATAAACATAAGACAAGGTTAACCATAGAGACAACATCACATGGTGGACAAAGTCCTTTAATGGATATGGTTCACTCCCTAATATCATACATAAAGTCTCATGTGAAAAAATAACTTCTAAATGTATTTAATCACTATATAGGTTCACCCAACATAACATATAAATTCTTATTTGTGCCACAAAATAAATCAATCTTAATGAATAAACATAAAAATTACTCATGGAAAGAAATGGGTTGCATTTGAGAAAGGAACTTATGGAATGTATTATCCCATAAAAGAAAAGAAGAATGAGAAAGGTATATATATAATAGAAATATATATATATGTTAGAATCATTAAATAATATTACGTAGATAGATAATGTGATTTATAGAGATAAAGGTTATAACACAAATAAAAAGGGTTGTTCGGAGAGATCCCTTGCCTTTTGTTTGAATCCATTATGCACTATCACTTAACATCACTGATAATAAAATTAGATTTATTAATTACTTATTAAAAACCTTTTCTATTTATATTTTATTTATTATAATTTTATTATGTTCACTTAGAATCATTTCAATGAGATATAATGTTAAATTTTAATGTTATGTGAGTGCTCATTTCACTGTTCCAAGGTCAGATCACTCATGGATAATTAGTGATGTTCTTGTCAAATAGGAATACTAAAATAGAAGTGAGATGAAGTGGTATTCATGAAAATACATAAATTAAAATAGTCCGAAGTATTCATATGTGTTCTGACATAGGTACAAATCACTTAGTAAAAACACTATCGTTTTTTGGTTAGTTCTTTTAGGCTGTTTTACAGACCATCACAAACTTGATTTTTTTTCATTTAATAATATAGCCATATATTCATTCCATGATGTGAAAAATATATAATATACATAATTAGTTAATTTTAAACCATTATAATTTAATTTTAACCATCCATTAAGGCGATGGTGGAAATGAAAAACTCATCCTCCAAGAAGGCGGTTAAGTGGCATAATATGGACAATGATTTCATTTTTTTAGAATAAGAGGAGTTGAGAAAGGTGTGGATGGTAGATATTATATTTTAAATATATAATTTCAATAAATATATGATAATTTATTTATTATTACATGTTATACAAGGTTGGAGGGGATAATGTCGAAGAATAAAAGAATTGAAAGGAGAAAATTTGAGAATGTTACATCTTGATTGATGTCTCTTGATATAATTCTTAAGGCAATTTGGGATAGAAATTTTTAGAAGAAAAATTCCTATAAGAACATGGTAAGAGTGTTTAGGATATATTTTTCTAGATATTTTTAAATCTCCAAGTCTTACAAGTTGTGAGGAGAAGGGGTGGTGATGGGTGGTATTTATAACGGTAGAAGAGGGGTGTTTTGAATATTATAATCATTAGTTTGTTATTTTGGATCAGAAATATATATATTATTAATTACAATGACTATATATAGTAAATTTTTTATATTATTCTAAATAATGGGTTTTTTCATCATCCATGACTCCAAAATTTATGTATTTAGCTTATAATATAATTTAACATATATTGTCGTATTTTACTATTCAACAAAAATTCAACTATTTTAGAAAAATACCAAAAAATAACCCAAAAAATTTATCGAAATTTATATTCCAAAAATAAAATACATTTTATGAAAATATTTTTCAAAATATAATAAATTTTAATTTTAGATAAAATCTCCATTTATCGAAAAAATGTCAATTTTAATTTTATGATTGATTTTCTGGACCTTTGAAAAATTACTTATGGTCTCATAAAATAATCTTATCATTATAATGTAACATAATATTGATTTATAAATACATTATTTTAAAATAATATTTATTTTAAATCATTATATTTATTATAAAATTATAATTAAAAAATTTAAGTTTTACAAAAATACAAACACTTAATTTATCATTTTTTTAAATCATTTATTTACTTGTACCATGGTATAAATATATCATATTTTAATTTTATAAGATTCATAAATATTATTTTACACTTCCATAGGTGAGGATGTTATTATAATGGTCATATTTCTATTCCCAACAGTTATATTACTATTCCAATAGTTAGCTTACTATTCCAATTGTTATATTTCCATTCTAATGGTCAGATTTGTAACAATCATATGGGTTCCCTACTTCTTATAAATAAATAATATTTCATTATTCATTCACATAAATTTCTATCAATGTAATATATCTTCTTTTTCAAAATTCATATTAGAATTATAAAATTATACTTTATTTCTACAGTGTTATTTATCTGTGTGGTTATTATAGTGGATTGAGAATATCTTAATTTTCATATTTTAGTTATCTCATTTTTTATTTTTTCACATCATAATAATTTAAATGCACATGGCCATATTTTAGTCTCTCAATTTATTATTCAAATTAATATAATAAAATTTTGTTACTCTCATCATGTGGTTCATGTGCATTACGTAATATTATATTAATTAATATGACACAACTATATAATCAGATGGAAAGTTATATAGACAAAAAATATTGGTAACTATAGGGTTACCCCTATCTTCGGGAGGATTTGGGGGTGTTTTGGAGTTCATGGACTGACTGAGAAATTCATCCCATTTTCCAGTGATCATGGAGTCAAATTTCTTGGGTGCTCTCATGATGTGATGTATGAACACTATATTTAGACTCCACATAGTGAAAAAAACCATCATTTCTAATAAATATCCTTAATTAACCTCATGAGTTTGGATTGAATTATATCATGTTTTTGGCTCCCATCCATACCTTATCACCACCTTTTATCCCTAACTATGTTAGACCATATAGATGCTGGAGGATATATTGTGGGATTTTGTTCTTGATTTTGGATAATTGTGGGTGAAACACCTCTATTTGGTTTATTTTTACAGTAATAATTGCAATATATCATCCACCATAATGCCTCTATTTAATGAATTGAATGGGAAACCATGTCAATATATATTGTGTTATACTGAGGTTGAGGATTAATGAATCCTTAGTTTGAATGTGGTGCATAGCATGATAGAGAAGATCCAAATGGTTTGGGAGAGGATGAGGGTAGTAAAGGTCTTCTAGAATGCCTATGTCGATTGTAAAAGAAGGTCCCTAGAGTTTGAGGTTAGAGACCAAGTGTTCTTATAGGTTTCTCCTCATCAAGGGAAGCAGATTTTTGGTAGAGGGAGTAAGATTTACCCCCGATTTGTCAATCCTCTTAGGGAGTTGGATCACATTGGTGAGGTTCCTTATCAATTGAAAATTTCATCATATCCAGATAGGGTTAAATACATCTTTCACATATCCCATCTTCTCCGGTATCTTCAGGATGAATCTCACATCATTGATTGGGGAGAGTTCTATATCAAGGACAACACAACATTTGTGGAGTGACTTATTAGGATCCAAGATGATTGAGAAAAGGTGTTTCATGGGAGAGTTATCCCATTAGTTCATTTTTTATGGAATCATGGTGGTTCTTAGTATAATATTTGGGAGCAAGAGTCACATATCTACACTCAGTATCCTGAGTTAATCAATGGGTGATCTTCATGGTTGAGTTGTTGTGTTTATTTTCCTTTCTTTTGAGATAACGCGTTTGACATTATGTTGATATATGAGATTAATTATCTTCCTTTGTTGATGATGTTGTGTGTTTTTTGTTCCTTGTTCCTCTGGTGAGTGATTGTGTTCTAGGTTTAGTGCGATTCTTGAGAGGTATCTCATAGGGTGTTCATTCAGACCCTTCATCTTTTTCCAAGTTTTGTTTTAAATTCTTCAGGATGATAATTATTTGAAAAGTATCTAATTTAATGGAATGAATTTATTAAAATATTCTTATATATTTTCCTAAAGCTTGGAGGTGTTGATATGGTGCTAAAATTACCTAACATTAGTAATTTATAAGTATATTCTTATGGAAAGTATTTTTTTTACAGTTGATAGTTTTTTCTTGCAGTCAATTTTTTATTCATGCCATCGACCCTAAGATACGGTCGATCAGTTACTTCATATTGTTGATTGGTCCCTTTATATGATCAATCTGTTTGGTCATACAGTCAGTAATTGTATTTATAGCTAATCCTTCATAAGGTAAGTCATTGTGGTATCTTGGTTACATCATGCACCCAATCCATTCATGCGATCACTTCAATAGTTTGTTGAAAATCCTATTTTTTTCAAAATGACAAAAAAATACAGATTTTACCAGAATGATGTAAAATTAATTTTTAACATAAAATATGGAATTTAAGTCTTAAATGAATAGTTTTAAAATATATTAAGTAGGGATTTTATTATATCTTGAATTCCTTCATGATCGTGGTTTTAAATGACTTATAGAAAAATATTTTAGTGAAAACCAAACTAAAGATGGATTGTAAATAAATTTGATTGTGTTTTATTATTGAAGATATTTAGGGACGGATATATAACATTTTAAAATACCATAATTCATCTAATTTGATTCCTTCTTGTTTCCACCAAGTCTGAACAATCTAAAACCTTATTCTTGAGTCTTGGGAGTCATCTTCCTTTGACCTGAACCTTTCCTTCTCATGATTTCAAGGTGTTATCATTAGCTATTTTCACTCTTTTTTCATTAGAATATCCCATTTTAAGTAGGATTTTGTTTTATTCCCTTATTATTTCTCTCATTGAAGTGTATTGAGATTGATCCATACTTTATCCTTATGATTTCCAGGACATGAAATCATCTCCCTATTTCCTTGATTTTTGGTGTAGCATGGCTTGGAATTCTCTTCTATGTTGGGGATCTAAGATCACTCCTTATTTTTTTTACAACTGTGAAACTAGAATTTCATTTTTTACATTTTGTGGACAGTAATGTTTGAATTGAAATGATAATGAATCTACATAAATTTAATTGAAATGGGAAAGGTGTGCAATCACATGTGGTTACTATACTTTCTTTTAATTGTCATTAATGATATTTTCCTTGAACTTGGAAGTTGTTGTTACATGATGTTCAAATATTGTAAATTGAAAACCTTTTTTGTTTTTGATTTACCAAATTCAAACTTAATAAAAGCTTAAACACATATATATGTTTATGATCCTATTGTGTGTAAATCTAGAAATTTTGTGAAAATACACTATCCATAAATGATAAAACATTTTTAAATCCATATATAAATGAATTTTGGTAATTATGTGAACTAAAATTATGTTGTTATTGGTTACTAGGGAGTTTTTGGTTATTATTGTTTTTGTGTGGTCTCATCGGGAGTGTATATTTATGTTGGTGTTTGGTTTAGATGTAGAATGAGTTTCATAGCTAGACTGTGATTGTTTGGAAAGGGTTATGCGATGGTTGGTTTGTGGTGGTTACTTATTGATTATTAATGTGAGATGTAATGGATATAATGGAGGTTATTTGTGAGGTGTATGAGATATTTTTTTGTCTATTTATGGTATATTATTTCTATATATGGAATGAAGTTAACAAAGAAATTTTAAAGTAATGAGAGGGAAATTAAATACATATGGGATGAAATTTAGGTGTGGTTATTGAATTAAGTAATTAAAGGGTTAGTGAGTGTATTAGAATTAAATGTTAATTAATTTGGGTGATGGATAAAGTTCATTATCATTAAATATGGTACTTAAATGTCTTAATGGATGGATGTTAGTTGATAATCTATTAAATCTAAAAAATTTATAACTCATAATTTGAAATAAAGTAATTATGGTTTGTGTGTGGCTCTTTTTTGTGGTGAGATTCATTTAGTGGTGGAAACAATTGGTGGAAAATATAGTGGGATATTGTGGTAGTGTTGTGGGTGATATTAGCATTGTTGATATGAACCCTCAGGTTGGGTATTATGGTCAACAATTTATCCTTGTATTTTCTTGTTATTTATATATGCACCCCACCTATATTGACTATTATTTACCAATGACCAAATATTTTGGGAGTGTTTCAGTAGTAATGATAGTTTAATTTGTGGAAATTTCTAGTGATGTTAGCTCAGTTAGTGGTGATGCCTAGTGGTGATGGATTTGGATAGTAGTGGTATTTTATGATATTCATAGTGGGTACTATACATGGTAAGAGGAAGTATGAGGTTGATGTCCTTCAAGTTCCTGATAACCTATTATCTTGGATATGAGATGTGTGGATGTGATGAGGTAGTGATGTGATGATGTGATGAGGTTGATATGTGATGATGAGATTATATGGAAGGGATGGGAGCACAGAATGTTTGACGTTGGGGTGTGAGGGTGTAAAATCATTGGGAAAGTGGTTACAAGGAACCTTTTATTATATAACCTTTATATTAGTTTTACTATATTGGGTGTGTTATTTAGTGAGTGTTACTTTTTGAGGTTGGATGTGGTTAATTAAACTCTTTGATGTGCATATTAGTTTTATTATATATTCACTAGTGCATTATCATGCTCTTTTCACATGTGCATAAGAGACCTTGGGTATAATCCTATAGAGTATACATGTTATGATCATACTATTTAAATATAAACTAGTTTTTAGGTTTTAAAGTGGTTTTCAAATATGGGTCTAGATTCTACTATCTTGGAGGTTGGAGTTATTGTGGTGTTGTTTCCTTAGTACTTTCATCATCACTGTTTTATTTTGGAGTTGTATTTTTACCACTTTACATGATTTGTGAAATGATGGTTGTTTTTTTATATTTATGATGTGGTGTTGATCAGTGGATTTAATCTTATATCAGGTCCTTGACTTATATTATGAGGGTAATTCCTCCCATTTTATGTTTTACACCCTCAGTGCTAGTTGCTAACCTGAGTCTTATTGGAGGCAAAATTCAGGGGTCACTCCGTATTTTAAGTTATGGACTAGTATTGGTACTAGTAGAGGGGGTTGGAATATAATACATAATCTAAAATATCATAATAGAAAAATTTATAACACATTGTATGCATAGATTCATATTGATTACTGTAATAGAATTACATATTATATATTGCACACTTTTGTTAAGTTTAGTGTGAGAACTATTTTCTTTGTCAAGCATCAAAGATTCAGATGTTGTCACAAAGAGTAATACTTGAGGGATATTTGATGAAGAAAATACATTAGCACCATGGAATTCAAGATTTAGGAAGATTAAGTCATTTCAATGGATGAAACAATGTCAGTTGAACAGAAGTTCAATCGGGCCCTTAGGTGTCGGTTTAGTGAAAGCATGTTGCTTAATGTGAATTATTCAGAAGTAGTTTTAATTACTGTTTGGGTTTATTTTAGTGGATTTATTATAATGAAATTATAATTTTAATAATTATGAGGAGTTTCATCTGATGATTGTTCTTGGTATTTATTCATGGATTCAAGGAATGCAGTGAGGTGGATGGAGGGGGAAGAATCCGGTGGCCAAAAAAATATTTGGCAGGTGAAAGAAGTGTAGAGGTTTATGATTTCTGTGGATTAATTTATGGTGGGATGTGTAATATTTCCTAATGGGTGAAAAAAAGTAAATTTTCATCAGATTAATCCATGTGTAGTGAATGGATAACATTCATTGTTCGCCAAGAATTAGCAGTTGTAAAGCCTCAAACTTTCTTGATGTGCATTAATCCTTAAGTTTCACCAAAAGTTGTTTATTTTTTTGGTTAAATTATTTTGAATAGGTTTATGGGGATCTTGGGTGGATCTTATAATGGTTCATAGGTCATAATCTTGAAGGTATAATAATTTTAAATTTTCAAGCTAGGAGTAAGACTATCACAAAATTAGTGTTAACCGTGTGTACAACCGTGCAAAGAGGTAGAGGTAGGAGCATGATTTATTAAAATATATGAAGGGATACAAAAGAACCATGAAAACACAAAAAAAATATAGATCCATTTTTCATGGTTAGTTCATGGGTTGTCAAACTGTGCGACTTACCAGTGTGAAGTGGAGTGCCTTGGATAGTGGGATCTGAATGGTTGGAACATGGTTTTCTTAATCATGTGATGCAACTATGAAAGGTGAGGTTACTTGGGTAGTCAGAGCTATGAATTTGGCATATAATTTTTCCATCTATGTGAACTCTTATAAAGTGAATAATTACAATTTTTCCTTTACAATTTTAATACCCAAAGACCCTAATTTCTTCTCCATTTCAGCCAGCAGCTCCACCTATATGAGACCCTCCTTCCCCCTTACTTACTCTTGGGATTTATTTTATATTTCATCTCTAATTTAGTTTTTTTTTTAGAAATATTAAGGTAAATCTATAATTTTGTTCCCTTCCTTTCTTCATTCATTTCACTATCTAGAGACCTCACACAATTGTGGCATATTTCCATGGATTTGGTCTAGTTTTCTTATTTATATTAGTTTATCTCGAATCAAAGGTTCATACTCAATAGGTAGACGTTTATAAGTATAAGGTTGGTGTTTTACAAGTTATCAATTAGAATTTATGTCATTGTTTTTGTGTATATGAAGTGTGGTCGCACCGACACACCATAAACTTAAAATTAAATATAAAATTAAGTTTCTTTTCGATTACCCTTATGAAATGACCCACTCCATAGGCCATTAATATCCTGTTGGTGAGTAGACTAAAACTTAGACCACACAAGGGGTGTGTGTGACTTGAGAGATTAAATTGGGTAATGAAAGGGGTGACCCTATGGGTGATCAAGAGTGAATTATTTGATCTGTAGTAGGTATTTAGGATTCCTAAAATTCACTCTATGATCCAAGATAAATGGTTATTATGTGAGAAAATTTGAAATGAAATTAAGGAATGGTTACATGTATAGTATATGCACTTTATTTCAATTTTAAATGGTTTGGAGTGCCTTGGTGTAATTTCTCTTGTATTAGAATGGATGAAAATTAGTCTGGAATACCATAGAGAAACCCCCTATATTTTTTTGGGTATACTTATGACACATAGATTGGAATGACTTGGGTTAACCCACCCTAGATTATTTTGGGCCTACTTATGACACTCAGTTTGGAATGACTTGGGTAAACCCCCCTTGGATTCGTTTAGGACTAATTATGACACTCGATTTGGAATGCCACGGGGAAACCCCCCTTGGATTTTTTTAGGTCTACTTGAGTTCCTATGGGAAAAGACATTCATCTTAGGCTGAAATAGGTATGGTCTATTTAGGGTGTCACTTTAGTACTCAAAAATCAATATGGTTTAATTATTATTTTTTCCTTTATTTATATTTCACTTCATTATACACTTATTACTCTAACTGTATATGTTTGTAGACACTGTTGGTGATGGACTACAAATTCATACTGACACCTACTCAGGCCACCAATTGGTATCCAGCTGTACTTCAGGAATGAAATATAGGTTAAGATTAAATTTCATTTAACTAATTCTTGATTTAGATTTCTTGTATGGAGCATAGAATATGGGACCAAGTAGCGATTTAGGACCGGTTTTGGGTATTTATATTTTGTATATTTTTTTTATTTTCAAGTGATCGATGTATATGATATATTTTGATATATATGATGGTTTGACATTGTATCTTTATCATTTTGATACATGATGAGTTGTGGATATTTTTGGTACTTTTCATGACCCCCATTTACTAATTATGTGGACGTATTTAATTATCTAAATTTACACAGGTGTTTTACTTTGATACTGGGTTATGGACTCTACACTATACTACATTAGACCTATGTTACTAGTTGATGGCCTCTGGAATTTAGAGGGGTGAACTTTAGGTCCTATGGATCCACTATTCAGATTACTTTTTGAGTGAAATAGTTTGGGGATGTCATAAAGTAACATAAGATATCTTGTTTTACTATCTAGACATGGTATATAGAAGATAGGGAATTTTTTGGACCTGATTGAAACTTGTTTTCGGGAGTATCTAACCTGCATACCAGAAAAAGGCTATGTTTCCAGGGTTGGGATTGTTGTTATTTTCTTCCACTTTTACTGTAAATATATTTCAACTTAAGTGAAGAACATGATTTTGGGATTTATTATTTATGGTATTTCATATCTTAGCCTAAAAAACAATAGTGTGTGCATTCATTCATTATACTAGGCACACAATATTTACATGTCATCTATTTGATTTCTTATGACCAGTTACTTTATTAAGATATAATATCAGTTATAGAAAGTGTAATTATAAATTTATATGGTTCCTTTACGTATAAATTTATGGAGGTATCTTAATTAAAAAACCCTCTAAATGGATGAAAAACATGTTATCTTATTACTTACCTTGATGATATGTGGCTTCAACTAGATAAAATTTGAATTAAAACTTATAAAGGGTTTCCCTCTATAACTTGAAAATGAATTTTCATTTAGTTGAGCCTCAATTATTAAATTTTGGTTAAAATAAAATGGAAAAGTGAGAAAATATGGGTACTATTTGTGTGGATAAAACCATATTTTTATGTTGTAAACCTTATAGTTATATGAAATTGGTCCCGTGTATAAGTATTTGGCACCTAGTGGGCGATCTCAGGTTAGAAGTTGTTGTGACATGAGATTTAAGGAGCAGGGGTTGGTTGGACTATTGTTGCTTTCTATAAATTGTGATATCAAGAACAATTGTGTTATTGTGTTTTTAGGTGTTTTTTGAAATTGTAGAAAACTTTCTCCATGATGGCCTATAGTTGAGTGTTAGGAGATAAGTGAAGAGAAATCTTATAAGGTTGTTTATTCAAAACTACTAATGGAACCAAGTCAGGTGATAAATAATCAGATTTGAGTGAGATATTTATGCTTGGAACATTAAATCGAGAGAGAGTCTTTTTGATGCATTCATAAGATTTCATAGATGACTAGTGAGTTTTAGCTCCAATATCTCCTAATATTTATCAAGGATCATGGTCTCTATATAGTTGAATACTGGATTGAGTTGATCCAAATGATCTTTGAGAATCTTGAGACACTTCAATATAAGAGGGTGAAATAGGCAGTTTATATGTATTGAGGGGTAATGAAGTGGTGGTGGAGCATCTTAGTCCAAATAGATCAACATGTGGTGTTGTCCTAGAAGGACATCAAGGCCCAATATTTGACCACTTTTTCCCGATATCATTTGGGCTGATGAATCTAGGAAGTCCATGCATCTTACACAAGGGAATATATTAGTCATAAACTATTCTAATCATTTCACCGATTAAAAAAACTATACTCTTATGATCAGTGATAATAATTTTCTAAGGGAAAGAAACTTTAAGGATGGTCTATGATGTGGTATTTGGGTTCAGGTGAATGTCTTTCATCTATAATATTTTCTGGTTATAAAACATACACTTATATTGAAAAGGAACTTGAGTGAAGGAAGTTTCTTAGGACATGGGGAACCCACTAGGGGGACCAATGGAAGGTCTTCATCCAGAATGAAGTGATCATTTAATGATTTATGCTAGAGTATTGGTTGAAAAAGAGATCAGGGTGGTGGATCATCTTTTCCTCTATGGGATGAAAACATAGCGAAGTGCTACTAGTGTGGAAAGTCCAAACACAATCATTCCCATTATAAACAACCTCCACTAGATTGTCAAGATTGTGGTAGGTTGGGTAAAATATATATTTTTAGAGGAGTAAAGAGAAGATGTGTAATAATAGGGGATCTAGGTAGGTGTATGGTTCAAACACTTGGTTAGCTACACCATGATAGGTAGGTAGCTGGAGTTCTACTGAGCATTTGGGATGAGGAAGTGGACATGGTACTATGGGTCAAGAATAGAAATTCCATTAGATAATCCTAGTTTAGAGAGATCATGTGGGGACTCATGGTAGAGGATTGGTTTAGTTTCATACTATTCAGCATACCCTATTTGAATAGGATGTCATCCCTTCCAAAGTATGAAGTATGATCTTATTAGCCTCTATATTAGCTTCTACTTTTTTTGATATAGGGGATTCACATTTCTTCATAGAATACTAGTTTGTGGAAGGTTTGGGTCTAGTTTTATATTATATATATGGCATGATGCCTACTCACGTGTTGTTGGGAGTGTGATCATAGGGAACTTTCTAGTATAGCGGGAATTCCCTTGAGGTTGGAGGCTATATATTTCTCTAGGAACTCTCTATATTGGAGAAGATCAGTTTTTATTTGACACTCGAGATAGACTGGATAGTATAATATCAATCTCACATAGATTATTATTATCAATTTTTTCATTTTACATATTCTGATGGTGGTATGTATACTCATACTAGAGAATGATATGTTTAGGTATGGAATGAAAGATATGACCATTTATATTTGGGAATAATTATATCCCAATTGGCTAGTTTGGTGTTGGATCATAGGGAGGTTCCGTAGAGTGTTTTTCCTCCCATATTGTATTAGTTCAAGGATTTGTTTTATAAATATTTCTTTAGGTTTCCACATGAGAGAGAGAGGTGGAGTTTTTTATTGAGCGTTCCCCAGGAGTAGATCTTTTCTACACTACTTTATATAGGATGGATCCTATAGAGGTTCATGAACATAATGCTTAGTTAGAGGATTTAGAGGGAAATGGGTTTATTTAGCTAGGTACACCTCTTTGGGGTTCTCCTCTCATATTAATTAAGAAGGTGTATGGTTTCTTGTGATTGTGCAATGACTACTGGAATATGAATCAGATGATGGATAAAAACCAGTATTCACTTCCTTAAATTGATAAAAATATTTAATCAAATTAGAGGTTCCTATTTATTCTAAAATATTGATATAAGGTTAGGATACCAATAGCTGAAGGTGAGGCCAACATGCATACCTCGTACTACTTTTAGGACCTAGTATGGGTTGTATAAGAATCTGGTTATGCCATTCGATCTAACAGACAAATTGGAGGTGTTCATGGATTTGACGAATCAGGTTTTAAAACCATATTTAGACACATTTTTTGTTGTTTTTTATTCTATCCTCATGCAATCCAAGTCAACAATGGATCGTGTATGAATTTTGGAGGTAGTATTGAGCACCTTTGGTGAGCATCATTTATACACTAAGCTCTCAAAATAATACTTTTGGATTGATATATTATATATCTTGGGTCATATTATATCTAATTATGGAGTTTCTATAGACCTTGAGAAGGTCATAATTATAATCTATTAGGAGTGACCCAAGAATATTTTTGACATAAACAGTTTTTCGGTTTGGTCAATTATTACTAGAGATTCATATAAGGATTATCCCTATTGGTGGCATCTATTATGGGTTTGACCAAGAAAGGAGAAAAGTTTAAATGGTCAAATGATTATGAAAATTCCTTTTAGGAGTTTAAATATAGATTGATGTCAGCAATGGTCCTTACCCTACCTAAACTAGGCCAAGAGTACTCAATTTTTTTGCAATGCTTTGGGAGTTTGGTTAGGGGAAGTCCTGGTGAAGAATGGTTAAGTATTGTCTTGTAGGTCTAATAATACAAGGCCCTATATGATGAAAAAACTAAATTGTGATCTTGAGTTATCCATGGTAGTGCATATCATGAGGTATTGGAGACACTAATTGTTGTGAAAGAAATTTATGGTGTACACCAACCACAAAAATTTGAAGTATATATTTTTACAATGGAACCTGAACCTTTGTTAGAGAAGGAGGGTCTAGTTTCTATAATAATTTTATTTTGAACTGAATTAAAATCTTGGAAAGGGGAATATAGTGGATAATGAACCGATCTCAAAGACATAGACTCTGGAAGTCTAGAAGTCTAGTAGTGAGTGGTAATTGATGGTGCTCTATTCTAAGATGTATTTAGATGTTAAAGAGAACTAGGGTCGAGAAACCCTTATGTCCTTGTCTATTATTCCCTTACTTATTTACAAGATCAATAGGTTATAGTTATCAGATCTAGAATTCCAATCCCTGAGGGATAATATATATGGTGGGGAACCGCCACCAGATTATATCATTAATGATGATGATATTCTCCTCCTTCATGGTTTTTTCTTGGTTCCCATAGACATTAGTGAGTAATTCTTACAAGATTACCATGCCTCAATGTGGGTGGTACGTCTAATTCTGACCAAGATGTATCAGGACATGTGTCGGCAGTATTGGTGGTTGGAAATAATGAAGGACATTGTAGGTTTTTTCACTAAGTGCTCCACTTATCAACAAGTGAAGGTTGAGAATCAGTAGACCATAGGCTTTCTACTATTGTTTCCCATTACATAGTGTAAATTGGATGATTTTACTATATAATTAATAGTGAGGATGCTGAGGAAAACCTATGGTAATGACATAGTGTGGGTAGTTGTGGATCAACTAACTAAAGTGAAACACTTTCTACCCATCCAAGAAATATTTTTAGGGAATTATTTGGGGAAGCTCTATATATGAGAGGTGGTTCATATTCATGGAGTTTCTAATAGTATCATCTAAGATAGAGATGCACATTTCATATCATAGGTTTGGAAAGGGACGCATAACTCACCTGGTATATAGGTCCATTTGAGCACTATGTATCATTTTAAGATAGATTGAAAGTTAGAGCGTACTATATAGATTTAAGAGGAGATGTTAAGAGACTAAATCCAAGATTTTATAAGTTCTTGGGCGAACCACTTATCCCCAACAGAATTCACATACTAATTTTTTTCCAAGAAACTATACAGATGGTGCCTTATGAAGCTTCATACAGTAGATCTTTTCGTTCACCTCTATGTTTATTAGAGGCTAGTGAGGAAGCTATGATTGGGTAGAGTCTCATTCATGATACTTTAGAGAATATTCACTTGATTTGGAAGTGGATGGAGACTACCTAAATTATGAATAGATCTTATTAAAATCGGTGATTTCAAACTCTCAAGTTTGAGGTTGGTGATTCAGTTTTTTATGGGTTTCAACTATATTAGAAAATCATCATGTATGGAGGAAGGGGAATTAGTGACCAGGTATGTTAGTTCATTCAAGATAGTGTAGAGGACTATTTTGGTAGAATACCAGTTGGATCTTACACAATTTTTTGGGGTTGTGCACAATATTTTTCATGTTATATAGTTGATGTGACATTACTTTGATTTATCTCATATTATTGACATCAAGGATGTTGATATATAGGTTGATTATCCTTTTAGGATTTTCTAGTTTGTATAGTTGATTAGAGTGAAAAAAAATCTCTATGATAATAAGGTTCTTATGGTGCATGTACGGTGGCAGCACATACATATCCAAGAAGATAAATGGGATTGAGGGTATGATATAAGGACCCTGTGGCTGGATTTATTTACCAATGAGGCTCAATAATGATTGAGAATAAATATCAAGGATTAAATGTGATATGGTGGGGAAGTTATAAAGCATCATCCTTTCTTAAGGTGTGTTATTCTTTAATTTTCACCCCAAAGTTGTTTCTTGCATTACATAAATTGTCTTGAACATATGTATGCAGATATGGGGAGGATCTTAGAACATTTAAAGTGTTGGAGGACCAAATGTATAACATATTTGAAGATATGTGTGGGGTACATGGTTTCCACATGGTTTGTACTAACCATTCCATCAATCGTGTGAAGGGATAGAGGCATAAGCACGGTTTTTCAAAGCATGAAAATTGATCTAGATAACCATGAAAACCCATAATAATTTTAAATCCATTTTTTATAGTTATAAAATGAGTTATAAAACATTGATACCTTCAGATTCAAAGTGGAATGTTCTGAGTAGTGGGATCCACACAATTGGTGCATGGTTTGGCTAACCATGCAAACCAACCATTCGACTTGAGGTTCCTTAGGTAATGGGAGACACACAGTTAGTGAATAATTAATCTTACCATGAGAACAACCATATTAACTCTTAAAAAATTTAGTATTATATTTTTTATGATTATTTTAATACCCAAAGACCATAATTTCATCCCCATTTCATCCAGCAACTCCTCTTGTGTGTGACCCTCCTCCCCCTTCATTCCTTTTGGGATTTCTCTTCTAGTTCTCCTCTAATTCGATTTTTGTATATTGTATTAGATAAATTAAGGTAAATTTATTAATATGTTCCCTTTTGGTCTTTTTTTATTTCATTAGCTAGATATATCACACCATTGTTCTATATTTCCATGGTTTTGGTCTTCTGTTTCGATTTCTAAAGGTTTACCTAAAATTAAAAAATTATACTTGATGGTTATACATTTATGAGTATATGGTCAGTGATTTATAATATATCCCTTAAAATTTTCAGAATTTTATTTTTCATATTATGTGTGGTTTCATCGACTCACTATTTCCTTCACCTTAAATTTAAAATTAAGCGTCGTGTGTATTTACCTTATGAAATGACCCTCTCTATGGTCCATGAATAGCCGCCTACTACTAAATATATCAAAACTTAGATCACTTATGGGGTGGGTGTGACTTGAGAGATTAAATTGTTTAATAAATGGAGTAGACCAAGGGTGGCCAAGAGAAAATGATTTAATTAAGAGTAGGGATTTGGGATTCCTAAATATCACTCTAGGATCTAGGAAAATTGGTTCTTATAGGAGAACATTTGACCTTAACACTAGGAATACATATATGTATTGTCTATGCAAGTGGTTTTTGTTTTAAATTTTTTGGAGTTCCTTGGGGTAATTTCCCTTGTATTTTAATGGATAACACTCTATTTTGAATTCCTTGGGGAAACCCCACTTGGATTTGGTAGGACCTACTTGTGACACTTAGTTTGGAATGCATTAGAGTAAACCCATTGGATTTGTTTGAGCCTACTTATGAAACTTAGTTTTTAATGACTTGGGACAACCCCACATGGATTTTTTTGGGCCTACTTGAGATTTTATGGAAAGACACATCTGTATTAGGATAAAACATGTTTGGTCGGTTTAGGGTATCACTTTGGAACCTAGAAATCAGCATGGTTTATTTATTAGGATATCTTTTATTTATATTTTACTTCAGCATGAAATTATATCTAATATTATATATTCTTTTAAACCATATTAGTGGTGGACTAATGATTTATACTCACACCCTACATGAGATTCATATTGGTACTCAAGAAGAATCCATAACTTCATGATAAGATAGGGGAAAGCACTCTATGACTGATGCTTGATTTGGATTTCTAGGATATAGTAATGGAGATGGGATTGGGTTGGGAATTGGGACTGGTTTTCAAAGTTTCTATTTTTTTCTTTTGTTATTTTTTTATATTTATTTATATGATCTATTTTGATATGCATGGTTGTATGCCATTGTATCTATCTCATTTTCATATAGTATTATTTGTGGTTATTTTTGGAACTTTCCTTGGCATATGTTTACTCTTATGTGAATGTTATGATTTTCTTTATTTATTCTTTGTTTTACTCTAATACGGGGGTACAATATCCCAACTACACCACATTATACCCCAAAAACTATTCAAAATCCACTAGTATAGGAGGAAGAATTCCTAAGGTCTGGTGGAACCACTATTATGGTTACTATTTTAGTGATCTAGGATAGGAATATTACAACAGTAGATACAATATATTCTACACGCAATCAAATGTTGTACAGTCTAATGGTGGGTCTCCTCCTCATTTAGGATGGTGTTTCTAGCTAGATGATCAAATTATACCACTATAAAGTAGTTGGATTGGTCCACCTATGCATGATGACACTTGAACAGTCTAAAAAAGATCTTTTAGGGATATACCCAAAGGGTGAGGTGGATTTATATTAAGAACACAAGGGAACATCCAAATATTTAAGGATGTAATGTAAAAGGTGAAAGAACAGGAGAATAAGAACTGAAATATGAAACCACAGTGGCCTTGGTGAGACTTCTTTCGATAGTCTAGGTAGGGTTGTTAGAAGGTTATGCCCCTTTTGACCCATATGTAATTACATTTCTGATGGAATGAAAGTGATTTTTCCATTCTTTTATAGATGTAGGATATAATTTTTGAACCATGTAATCCTTATGAGAATTTTGTATGTACTTTTTTCTTGCATGTGTCTGTTTTCATCATGTATGTTTGTCAAAAGGAGGATCATGAGGTGACCAAAACCATTAAGTGAAAGATAAATCAATGGAGTGGATGGGGTACTTGGTTTCCCTAGTTTTGGTCTTTAATATTATCAGTGATGGATAATTAAAATCTATCCTACTTACGATGTTTGAAATTATGTTGTACTACTTTATTGAAAATAGAAAATTTAGATATTTAAAAATCACACTCATCCCCAATAAGTGGTATCAGAGCATGGTTTTAGTGTTTTATATAGAGAATGGGTAATGTTTTTGAGGGAGAAATTAATCAAGGACTCAGAAATACATTAATAGAAGAAAAGAGATGGTGCCATATGGATTCTAGGATATTAAAAGTATGATAAACTAATAGAATTCATGAGGCATGTTTTGTTTTTTTTTGTGACAATTAGATCTCATTTAGAAGATTTTTTGGTTCTTTAAAATCATGTGGTCTATCAAGTTACTAGAAGTATTCCATAAAAAGATGGTCACAGTACCGGTTGTGTTTATGAGATACCAAAAATTTAACTAGGTATAGGCATCATGAGGAATGTTCCATTCAGTGGGTGTTATTTAAAACTTGGTGAAATAATTCTATAATTCTGATGGAAGTCTATGGTTCCTTACATTGACCAGATTCGATGGGATCTCACATTTCTAGAATAATGTTTTGGATGGTATAATCATGATTTGAAAATTAGATAATGGAGGGTTAAGATTGTTGTGACTGTTGAAAATTATACACTTTGAGGTTTTCTAAGTTCCATTGGATAGAGAATTTAGTCAAATGATAGCTAACATTAAGTCCACAACAACAATCACATATATTTCTCTATAAGTTTAAGTCAGGTTAGATGAATTGTATTCCTGAAAGTAATTTTTAGAAGGGAATTCATTTGATAGTCCAAGTTGAATATAGTCAATGGTGACCAGAATTTTTTTCCTATATTGAGCTTTTTTGGACACTCCACAAACATATTTCTAAGTGGGAGTGATGAAGAATATTTCTAAATGTTCACTTGATCCCATATTGTAAGTAGATGTGGTGAAGCATGATCTTTATTTATCATAAGATGTTTATTAAGAGGGAGGGAGGAATTGTGGAAGGACATGAGAATTCACATGTAGGGAATTATGGTGATGGAAATTATGGACAAGGTTTCTATCTTTGGAAGAAGAAGTTCAAAATGAGTTTTGGCATACCGGGGATTATATGAATATAAGATGGAATATGAGGCATGATTTTCCATGAGTGTGTAGAAGTGATATAGAAATAAGGATGAGAATTATAAATCATGTGAAATATTTTTGGAACTCTATGGTAGAGTGAGATCTTTGGTGGTCATCATCAGCATTCTAGTTCTAATGGATTCTCTCATGGAGTACATTTTACTTTAAAATACCATTGATGAATGTGAATAAAAATGATGAGTATGGACTGGAAGTTGGTCCAGAAGATAAGATCATAGAGAAATTTGAAGTTTTTAAAGACTAATAGCTGGTTTTCCAAAATCAAAAATACTGGCCTAGAATACCAAAAGAAAGGTGTCGTAGAGTGAATTTCTATTTTGGTAGGATATTTTAGAGGATACTTCAGATGTACAAAAGAAGGAAAATTATTTCCTCATCTAACATTATATATAATATGTAGATGTGGAATTTTTTGAAGTTGAAGAAAGGAAAACCCCAAGTCATGTCATGTGTTTCTTTAAAAAAGCTTTGACTCTATGACAATGATCATCAAAATATCACCAAATAAGAAGAAGGATATCTAGATGAATATGTACTCTAAAAGAGTTAAAATCAATACTAGAAGTAGGGGGATTAAAGGAACATGTTGCCTTATTTTCACTAAGTAACGTTTTTAGTGTGGGTTTATTATACTGATGACATCATACTTTCTGGTAGTACAAAAATAGAGTTTTGTTTCAATTATGTCACATGAATTCAATGTATAGGAAAAATCATGAGTTATAGGCACACAATCAGAGTGTCGGAAGTAAGAATCTAAAAATCAAAGTATATAGACCTAGGGTAGCACCCTAAAATTCTAAATTAATAACATTTTATTCAATAGTGTATGTGACACACAACATCCCTCTTAAACTACCCAAAAAATATATTTCCTTAAATTAAATCTCTTCGATAGCTTGTGAAGCAGGAAATCCCGAGACAAAATGAACAATAATATAGTATAGTATTATAACATAACTATTAAATTTGTGGGTATTAATAATATAACTAAATTATGAAAATTATGGTTATCAATTTATTATAAATTAAATAATAGTTATTTAAAAGAAAAAGAAAATTTATTAAGAAAAAAATTTATTTTTTCTAAAAAAGGGTTTAGTTGAGCTTTGCACACATAATTTAAAATTTATTTTTACCAACTTTATAAAATGTATTTGAAAAAATAAAATTAATTTTTTAAATCAGAATTTAAAAATTTTCATAGGGTTTATTTTTGAGATTTTTCTGAAAAGTTTTTTTTTTCAATAAATACAAAAAATGATTATTTTTTATTGAAAACTACCTTTTATGTTTAAATAATTTATAAGGTTAAATTATATTTTAAATTAGGATTAAAGTATAATTATTTCAATTATATTAAAATTTAACTAATTTAGGTCATTGTAATGAATTTAATATTTAATTTTGATATTAAAACCTTATATACTTATGATAATTTTCTCTTTGGAAACCCGCTTTTTCATCGTGTTTGTGGGTGTAATTTTAAATTGGATCATTCCAATTATATGAATTGAATTTGAAATTTTTTTTCCATATTTTGAATCAGAATAATTTATATTATTGAATAATTTCATAATAATTTTTTTCTAAAATTAATATTGAAAATAAAAAAAATATTTTCTATGGTTAAAGTTAAAAAATGGGTTTACTGAGGTGTTAAAATAAAACTATATGGGTAAAAATGACCTAAAAAATTGTTTAAAATATATTTTATAGACATATTTATACGTTATAATTTCTAATTCTTGATAATAATCCATCTTAGACCGTTATGTTATTTTCAAAACATGGGTACACCTTTTTCTTTTCAAAAATTACAAGTGTGTCACTCACCTCAATTGTAAATAGCCTCCCCATATCCTCTCTTCTTCACACCTTAAAACCATTTTGGTTCAGAAAATACATACCCAAATAACTTCTAAAATTACACACACTATTCCTATAATCATTGTTTTTGTTATAAATAAATTCTATGAAAACATTAGGTATAATACTAAAGAGGTGGTCCTATAAGAGGTAAAATTCATAACTATGCGTGTTTGTTTTATTTATTCTTACACCTCCTTAAAATATTCTTAATTTATAATTATATCATGAATAAAATATCTAAAATAAAATAATATGTTTTTATTTTAATTTCATTACCTATATCAATCTCCTATTCCATTAAATGGGAAATGATAATATCGCTCGTGTGTATGGTGGGCTACTACCTCACGAACTGATGTGACACATTTTCCATCAATTTTTATCACAGTTGGTTATGATTATGGATATAAAGTATATATATTATATTTATAACATAATAATACCTATAGAGTCATTATATTATATATACATTTTTTTAAATTCAATTCTGTAGGGGATATGACAATGTCGCTCGTGTGTACGGTGGACTATCGTCTAGCGAAGCTGTGTGATTCATTTTTTACTAATGATTTACATGGATGGTAATAAGGATAAAATTAATTAATATATGTGATATAAATAAAATAATTGTTATATTCATGACATATATATCAATCTAAGAATATAATATATCATTTTATATCATTCCTTTTCATTCACTAAAATATGATAACCTTGTTCATGTATATGTGGACTACAACCTTCATGAAGCAATGTGACTCTATTTTCATCGCCACACTGCATTTATGATATATATAAGTATATTTAAAGAAAAAATAAAACATTTCTTATATTATTATAATTCTTTAAATAGAAAATATTACTTACCTCATTTCCATATTGATCGTTGAAAAATGGAAATGTTACTTATGCGTATGTACAACCTTCCATCTCCATGATCATAACATACTTAATTTCTAAAAACTATATTTCTTGATTGGTACTAAAATTATAATTGGTATATAAATATGATAATTATTTTATTATTATTATTATTTATATGATGTAACTATATAATATGCACAATAACTGGAACTTTCATGAAAAAATATGAATGAGAAAACAAGGCCATTAACAACTGAAAGAATGGAAATAATGAAATATTATTAGTGAAAGAGTGATAAGATGTTATAAAAGGATCATACATGATATTATAAATATTAATATGGTTATAGTATAATTTAATAACATTATTAATACCATTATAAAAGAGGTTGAATCACATTCAACAAAAAAGAAGTGTGAGGTAAGGGACTTCGTCTCAATTTACCTTCTATGAGGAATATTTTATTGTTGCGCACCTAATTTATTTTATGTGGTGTACATACCACCACTTTGAAAAGTAATATAAATATTCATTAATAATTCATGGTATTTTAGGTTTCAATTTTAATTATTTCATCTAAGTGTATTTGACCTAAAAGTTACCAAGTGGTAAAGAATTTCATAACTCAGTTTCTTTTTATTGGGCTATATTACTTCTTTGAAATATTTTACATTCTAAAAATATGTGTGTAATGAATTTTGATTATATAATTTTGTATTTAATTTTTTTATGTTTCTATAAATTTGATAATCAAAATCTATTCATTTATTAATTCTCACTTAAGAGTTATGATCATTGTAATGGTTTATTTCATAATCTCATTTTAATGGGGAATGTTTATACTTGAGTTTTCATTGAAGGAAATTATTTTATCATTTTATAATAAACCCCTTTAATTTTATTCTCCTATGGTTATTCATGATTTTATCAAGTAATAGTACCATTTTTCCACTCTTGGTTACCTAAAATGAATGATAAAATGTTTTTAATGAAATCCAACTTCATTTCTCCCTTCGGTGAAAAACCCTTTTTCATTAAAATCCATATTTTCTAAAAATGCTTTCAATTGTTTTAAACATTTTAAAAATGATTTTTAAATGAATTTTACCCATTTTTTACTTTTAAAAAATATTTGGAAAGGAATATTCATGAAATAAGGCCCATCTTCCTTTTTCTAAAAATGTGAAAGGAATATTGGTTGTAACGTACACGACATGTACGAAATTTACTACAATCATAAACATTCAATATTTTTAAAAATCCTTCATAACTTTTAAAGGTTATTCTCAATGAAATTTATTTTCAAATTTTTTTATGAATTTTATTCTTAAAATTATTTTCAAAGTAAAAAAGGTTATTTTCATCAAGAATTATTTTAATGGCATTTTTATGGTATTTATATTCATCAATGACATCAAAACATTATTGTACTTATGATCCACTTGGGATATTTTGTATTGATTCCATACTTATTATTTATTTGGATGTTTTATGATCATTTGGAACAAATAAAGTATTTGCATTCACTTTATTCATTCATTTTTTTGTATTCATTAATTTTACCTTGAATTATTCACTTTCATGTGATCATTGGGAATTAAATTTTCCCTGAATATCCATATTATTTATTTTTGATATTTTTATTTATTAAACCATTTATCATTTAAATATACAGTTTTATACAATGAAGTTTATTTTTTTATCTATGGAAACATTGATAAAAACATATTCTCTACTCAATATGAATATTTGATGATAAAGAACATTGTTCATGAATTAAATAAATTATTTGATATATGGGGAATGATTTTGAAATATTGTGATTGGTGAGGCCTAGAATTATATGTCACCTTTATTAATCAGTATTCTCAAGAGGAAAATTCGTAATCTACTATTAAATGGAATTTTACCTATAGTTTTAAACCGTCTTATTAAAATTCTTGATGGTAGTGGTATCATGTTCCTGAGAACATGAAAACCAATGATCAAGTTTTTTTCTCCATTAATAATTCGGTTATTATTTTCCATGATATTTTCTCAATGATATTATATATGGATTCATTTAATTCTCAATTATTTATTAAGAGGAATATGTTTTAAGTTATTTACCTTTCCATATTGATTATGCCTTATCTAGTTATGATAGTCAAGTTATTGATTAAATGACACGTGTTTTCAGTTATTTACCTTTATATATTGATTATTCATTATCTTATCATGATAGTCAAGTTATATAAATGGAATGTGTGTTCAGTTATTTACCTTTCCATGTTTATTATTCTTATTGACTCATGATATTTTCATTGTACTTAACCCTTAATGGTCATTTGAGCTCACCCTTATTTTTTTCCTTTAAAAATAATCCATTATGTGTACTATTATTGATATTCAAGGATAATATAGAGGGAATAACATTATTCTCAAAAAATATATTTTAATTTTTGTTTTCAAATGTAATATGATAATCACGTATGGTTTACTAAGGATACTAAACTATTTAGTTGTTCGGGATGTGATTCCTTATATATTATTTCAATATAATAAAGGATGACACTGGATTAGTGATATTGGGGTGAGGGTCATTATAGTTGGTATCATAGGATGTTTAGTAGAAACATTGGGGAATGGATTTAGGAATACATTGATTAGGGATTATAACCCTATGATATACTTAGAGGATAAGTATAGAAGAACATCCCACTATTTTGGTGAAGAATAGATTATATGTTTTTCCTTATAATATAATTATCTCTATATACTAAAAGTGAACATGATTCTGGCATAGTGGTACCTAAGGGAAGTAACTCTGAGAACAGAATATTGTTCTTGACCCAATAATCACCTAGTGCATGAAATTGGGTCTTATTGTATGCTCGGTTTGACACTCTTTAGGGGTATTCTAAATAAAATTTTCATTTTATTTACAAACCATTATGAATAATTTTTAATAGATAAAGACAATGAATGAACTAGGTTGAACCTAAAGTGTCTTAGATTGAAAATAAGTTTCTATGATTTAAACATCCTATAAATGATTATGTGGTTTTCCAACTATGATTATTTTTGCTCACACTATGATTTTTTATTTTTAGTCATTGGATAGAACTTAAAGGAACTGTGTTAACATTGAACATAAAGAAAAATGTGGTGACTATGAGAAACCAAATGGGATGATGAATGGAGTGAATGATATCATGATTATTCTTAATCATTTTTCCCAAAATATGATTATCAATCTATATATTACCAACTATCGGACTTACCAAAGAAGAGAAGGATGGAGTTTGCTAAGAACTTGAGTGGTGGAGACCATGAAGGAAAGAAGGCTCAATTTCCATCATGTGAGAAATTTGGAAATAGATACCTAAAAATATGTACCAAATGAATGGGAAATATTTTTATGTGTGGAAAAGAAGGGCATAAATCAATGAATTGTAGGGAAAAATTAAGAGTATGATGGAAATAAATAAATATCATACTAGGGAAAATTTTATAATTTGTTGCTTAAATGTCAGGAACTTGGGAATTGTATGAGAAAATTAAATCTTATAAATGTTTACCCCTAAACCAATGAAGGTAAAATATTGAAATAAAATAGATGAATTATTTATGTAGTGTGATTAAAGAATCAAATTGTTGATGTTTTTTTACCAATGGTAATTTGATTATAAGAATCATGAGACATTTAAGGATTATGATAAATTTTAGAATCATATGTTTCTTTATTAACTTAATAGTTTTGGATACCATAATTGGTTTATGAGTTTGATATTGATCACAAGTTCAAAGTATTAAATTCTGCTTTTGAAATTTTTTGTAGTAATAATATAACATGATTAAGGATATTCTTGGAAAACATTTATGGGAATACAACCCATTGGATTAGTATATAAAAGAGTTTTTTATGGAAGGATGCATTTACATTTTTTTGTACACAAGATTAAAAGTATTAGTAACCTTTAAGGTTTATATTATCTAATATATTGTAGTAATTATGGGTCATCACAATTTTGGAACATTGTAGGACATATTTTAATTAATAAATTTTTGTAAAAAGTACAACTCGTTGCATATGAAGAAGGATGTAGGTATTGAACCCATAACCGAAGGTTAATAAGGGGTTAATTATTACCAGTATCCTAAATGATATTCTGGTTAATATTTCATTAGTTTTACATAAAAAAATTGATAAATAAATATCAATGATGAACCAATGGTGTTACTATTGAGGTTTAGATATTATGTATTATATTGAATAACCTATGCTAACCATATTGGTTTTTGGAAAATAGTTGGAGATATATGGAATGGATTTTCACTCTTTTATGAATATTATGACCCGTTAAAAGTTAATTTTAAAGCTTCATGCATAAAAAACATTTTTGGATATTCATTTTTTGGATTAATGGATGAATTAGAAATTGATCAAAGCACAAAAAAAATATGAAATTATGATTATAAAATAAAAACATATCAAGTAAGTCTATTTCCTTATATTCTTAGGTAGTAAAATAATTCCTCAAAATGTGGAAAATGATATTGAAACAAAAAAATTAACCTATTAAATTTGTATCCAATAAATCATATTGTCTTTTAAATCATCGCATATTTATGGTTTTTAGGATCTTAACTTTTCATTAATCTTTTACTTTCTTGTGATCAATGACCTCTATCACTCTCTATAATTATTTATGATTTTATTCCATTTATATATCCTCAATTTCCACCAATGTTATTCAACTTAGAAACCTAGTTAGGTTTTATTCTATAATAACTCTTTACTTCCATTTCTCTCTTATTAAGAGTATATTTTATTAACCATTTATACAATGTGAGTTTTTAATAAAACAATTTTCAAATATCAAACCCTTAATTTCTAATTACAAGATCAAATTGAGAGGATGAGATTTATTTATAGTTGTGGGAATGTAACAAAAAAATATTAAATAATAACATTGTATTTGATAGTGTATTTGATACACAACACTATGGTTAAACTAACCATGAAATATATTTCCTTAAATTTAATCTCCTTGATAGCTTGTAGAACACACAACCCCTAGTCTAAATGAACCGTAATATAATATACCATTATAACCAAGAAATTAAATTGGAGGGTATGAATATTACTAACTAAATTATGAAAATTATAGTTATATTTTGATTATAAATAAAATATGAATCATTTAAAAGAAAAATACATGTTTTTTGAGAAAACCATATTTTTTCTAAAAGACTATTTAGTCACAATTTTGGTACATACATTAAAATTAATTTATAAAAATTTAGGGTAATTTATTTTGAAAAATAAACATTATTTTTTAAATCATAATATCAAAATTATCTTAAAGTAAAATTTTTGGATTTTTCTGAAAAAGTTTCATTCTTCTATAAGTAGTGAAAAATACTAATTTTTATTAAAAACTATATTTTTATTTAAGTAATTTACAATTTTAAACTGGTTATAAATTAAAATTATTTCAATTATATTGAAATTTAATTAATTTAGCTTATTTGAATCAATTTCATATTTAATTTTGGTATTAAAATCTTTTATACTTATGATTATTTTTTCTTTAGAAACCCATTTTTTCATCACATTTGTGGGTATAATTTTAATTTGGATTCTACCAGTTCTGTGAATTGAATTTAAAAAAATATATTTCATATTTTTACTGATCATAATTTATATTATATAATAATTTTAAATTAATTATTGAAAAAAATTAATAGCAAAACAGTAAAAATTGATTACCATGGTTAAGATAAAAATGTGTTTACTGGGGGATTTAAATAAAAATATAAGGGTTAAAAGGACATAAAAACTTTTATAAAATCTATTTTATAGCCTTATTTTAATATTATAATGTATAAGTCTTGATAATACTCCACTTAAGTGTGCCACTCACCTCACATATAAAAGGACACACCCCTCTTCACTCTTATTTACACATTTAAACCCTTTTAGTTGGGAATATACCTGAAAAAATCACTTCCCAACTTTCATAACATAATCCTAGAATCCTTTTTTGGTAAAAAAACGTAATTCTAATAATAATTTATGTATAATACTAAAGAGGTGGTCCAATAATAGGTAAAATTCATAACTTTTCATATTTGTTTTATTTCTTCTTCCACCTCCTTGAAAACTTATTCATTTATGATTATATAATAACCTCGGTATCTTCAATATAATGATATTTTATTATGTTAAGTGAATGACCTCTATCTGTCCTCTCTTTCCTCAAATGGGATTTGATAACGTCGCTCGGGTGTACGGTGGACTACCGCCTCATGAACTGATGTGACACATTTCTATCAACACCTATCACAGTTGGGTGTGATGGTGGATATAAAGTATATATATTATATTTATAACATAATTATACCTCTATAGTCATTATATCATATATATATATGCCATTTTAATTTCCATTATGTAGGAGATATGATAACGTTTCTTGTGTGTACGGTGAACTACGCCTCACGAAGCGATGTTATTTGTTTTTCACTAACACTTTACAAGAATGGTAATAATGATTGTGTTAATAAAATTATGGGATATAAATGACATAATTAAGATATTCATGAAATATTTATCATTATTAAGAGATAATATATCATTTCCTTTCTTAACTTTTCACCCATTGAAGGATGATAATGTCGTTTGTGTATGTGTTGATTGTCACCTTCACGAAGCGATGTGACTCTCTTTTCATCACCACACCACAAGGATAATATATATAAGTATATTTAAATAAATAATATGTCATTTATGATATTTTTATTATTATTAAAAATTAAAATAGTACTTACCTCCTTAACATAATGATCATTGAAAACTGTAAACGTTACTCATGTGTACATATGGCCTACCATCTTCATGATCATAACATACTTTATTTCTCAAAACCACATTTAATGATTGGACATAAAAGTATAATTAATGTATAAATATGATAATTACATCATGAATATTATTCTTTAGATTATGTAACTATATAATATTCACAATAACCATAAATTTTATAAAAAATCACAAATGAGAAAATAAGAAAATTAACACGAAAAACAATGAAAATAATGAAATATTATTAATGATCATGTGATAAGATGTTATAAAAGTATTATATAAGATATTATAAATATCAATATGGTTATTTATAAATTAATGACATTATTAAAACCATTATAAAGTATTTTAAATTAAGTTTAATAAACAATAAGTTTGTGGTAAGGGACTTCATTTCAATTTTCCTTCATTGAGGCATATTTTATTGTTGTGCACCTAATTTATTTTATATGGTGTAAATACCAACCCTTTGGAATGTAATATCAATATTAATTAATAATTCATGGTATTCCAAGTTTCTATTTTAATTATTTAATTCAAATATATTTGACTTAAAAGTTACCAAGTGATAAATAATTTCATAACTCAATTTATTTTCATTAGGTAATATTACTTCTTTATCATCTTTGATATTTTAGGATTATGTGTGTGATGAATTTTTATTATATTATGTTTTATTTACATTTGTTTTATTTTTATATATAGTTTATACACCTAATCATTTCATTTATTAATTATCACTTCAACATTATGATCATTTTAAGGGTTTATTTCACAATCTTATTTTTATTGATATTTCTTATTGTTTAGTTTACATTAAAGAAAATTATTTGATTATTTTATAGTAAAACCATTTCATTTTATTCTCCTTTTTTTATTCATTAATTTTTTAAGTAAAAATACTATTTTTTCTCTCTTTGGCACTTAAAATTATTGAGAAAATATTTTTTTAAAAATATGATTCATTTCCCTCTTCGGTCGAAAACCCTTCTTCACAAAAATCCATGTTTTTAAAATTGTTTTCAGAAATTGTTTTAGCGTTTAATTTTTTTTAAATCAATTTTTAACCATTTTGGCTTTTTACAAAATGTTTTGATACGAATATTTATGTTTTTCTCAAAACAAATCATGTTTGGATTTTAAAAACAATCTGAAAGGAATATTTGTTTTAACATACTAAGAATGAATAGAATTTTTTTAACATAATTACCACTAAATTTTTTAAAATGTACAATATAATCATAAAATATTATTTCCAAAGAAATTTTTTTTCAATTTTTTTTTGAACTTTTAGTTATAAAATTATTTTCAAAGTAAAAAAGGTTATTTTCCTTAAAAAAAATTTAAAAACATTTTTATGGTATTTATATCCATCAATGACATAAAGACTTTGTACTTGTGATACACTTGATATATATTAAATTGATGCCATCCTTATTCTTTATTTATATGGTTTATGATCATTATGACCAAATAATGTATTTGAATTCTCTTCCTTCATTCATTTTTTTGTAATCATTAACTTTCTCTTGAATTATTCACTTTCATGTGATCATTGGATATTAAATTTCCCCAAAATATCCATATTATTTATCATGGATTTGTTTATTTTGTAAAACGTATTCCATTTATTCATATTGTGTCCTAGGTTAAAATTTATTTGTTTTCCTCGATAAATATTGACATGTATATATATATATATATATTCTCCTCTCAATATAGATATCAGATGATAAGGCACACTGTTTTTGAATTGAATTAGATATTTGATATATTAGTAATGATTTGGAGATGTAGTGATGGGTGGGACCCATAATTATACAGCCCCTTAATGCATCGGTAGTCTCATGAGGAGAATCAGTAAGCTAACATTAAATGGGTTTCTTCATGTAGTATTAAACTGTCCTGTGGAAGTTATTGATGGTATAGGTATCATGTTCTTGATAACATGACATCAAATGATTAAGATTTTCCTTCATTAAGAATTCAGTTATTATTATCCTTGATATTTTTTCAATGATATTATCTCTGGTTGCATTTCATTCTCAGTTATTAACTAAAATTTATGTATTTTTAGTTATTTACATTTCTATATTGATTATGCATTATCGAATTATAATAGTCAAGTTACTAATTAAATGGAATGTTTTTTTAGTTATTTACCTTATCAAATTTATTATTCCTTATCTTATCATAATAGAAAATTTATTTAAATGGAATAAGTTTTCAGTCATTTACCTTAACATGTTGATTATGATTATTGATTCATGATAGATTCCATTGTACTTAACCCTTACTGAGCATTTTATATCACACTTATTTTTTTTCCTTTCCCAGGAATCCATGAAGTGTACTTTGACTGATATAAAATGATACGCTAGAGGGAATAATGTTATTCATGAAAAAAAATTATGTTGTAATTTTTGTTTTCAAATGTAATATATGAATCATGTATATTACTATTTTACCAATACTATTAAACTATTATATCCTTAGATATGTGATTCCTTGAATCTTATGCTAATGTAAAAAATTAATATATCAACTTTAGGTAATTGGGGTTGGGGACATTACACTTGGTACACAATGTGTCTTATTAACGAATTTTCAAAAAATTCAGTAGATGGAAACATGGTTTCTATTTTCATTAGATTATTTCCATGGAATAATTAAAATATGTTTAATGGATATATAGGAATGGATTATAATGGTTATGGATGTTAAATGGGGAATCTATTTCAGTGGATGCTACGAAAATTGGAGGAAGAAGCATGGCATGGAGAACCAGGCAATTTTTGAAAAAAGGACGGTGAATAGAAGTGGGCTAGTGAGACTTTGGTGTGAGAATAATAATATTATTTTAGTAGGATATTGTTTGACTTAACTAAAAAAACAATTATCAAGTATGATATTTGTAGGTTTGGTGTGAGAACCATTTTCTCAGTCAAGTTACATATCACTATATATTATCACTAGAAGTAAAACTTGAGGGATCCTGGATGAAGATAGTACACCAACACCAAGGAAGTCTAGATTTAGGTAGATTATTTCAGTTCAACGGATGCAGCAATATAAGTTAATATTTGTGAATCCCACTATCCTTTATTAATTATCATTTGTTTTATGGATGTAAAGATAGTGACTCTTAATTTCCCAACACTTCCTTCTTGTGGAAGCAAACTAAGCCTCCAAAGGAAGACACAAAAAAGTATCATGGAAGAAGGCTTTGGTTTCCAACTATTGGATTAAAAAATTTAGGGATTAATATCAACCTGTTTGATTAAATCATATTTATAATATATATATATGGTGATATATTAATGAAATATTTGGTATTTATAGGGATTCTATATTGTGTTCTCACTTCTATCTTGTTACAATTTCTTCCATTAAGCTCACTTTTTATCAACTTGTTTTTTCTCTCAATTGATTCACCTTTATTCAATTTTTCACATAGAGTTAATATTTTTTGTGATTTTAAGTATTATTTGATCCATTTCACAATATTTTATTAGTATAAAGTTCTATCGATCTAAAATGTTGGTTAAATTTGTAAGATGAATTTTAATTGGTGAATATTGTGAATATTTCTTTTCTCTCTTAATTTTTTTGGAAAGAGATACTTGTCATAAAATTTAGATTATGAGAATCAACTTGGTGGAAATGACCTCGGAGAGATGGTTGAAGTAAGAAATCATACTTCTTCTCAAGTTCATTCCTTAGACCTGAAATTCTTTAACCAACACCTCAAGATCATGCCCTATCCATGGATTTATAAATTTTACAAAATACTCTAAATTAAATTCTTTACTTCATGTTCCTGAAAATAATAATGAACTTCTAATGAGTAATCATGAAACCAAACCAACTGGTGTAGCTCCATTCTCTGAAGTGAGTTTGACATCTTTTAATCATGATCATGGGAAAAATTGGCATAGTCTATGTTGAGGAAAGTCATAAACTCGAGGTGGTCATACACTAAATGAGAAGTGTAAAGGGAACCACCATAAGTGGTAAAATGATGAAAAACCACTACCAAAGAAATAAAATAATGAGTATAGTGAATGTTTTTAATGTGGAATGAAGGGGAATTGGTCATGTACCTGTTATACACTTAATCCTTTTGTCTATAATCATAAAAAATCAATCAAAGGAAAGTAAAAGACTATTGAAGAAATATTTTCAGACCAAGTCTTGAAATATGATGATGATACTATGAATTATGAAATCTATGATTATTTTTTGATCCCAAAAGGTATTGATCATATTGATAATGTATAAATTCTCACAATGGAGATGTAATTTTTAAATTTATTGTGTTGTTTTATGAATGATTCATTCTTTATATCATTTCTTTTTATTTTATTTTTCATATGAATGTCTTATTTTCTTTTAATGGAAATGGATGTTATGGAATGATAAATTGAGATTAATCTCCATGGTGAATGATTTTTCCTCATTTATAGTGACATGACATACATAATTTTTAATATGAGAAATACTTTACCAACATTAAAATGGGAGGTTTTTAGGTGTGTACATTTACCAGTAGTGTGAAATTAATTAAATGCAATAGAAGATAAAAAAATATGTCTAAATAGTGTTACATGACCATTTGGGTCATCCAAGATCAATAAGGGTAAGGAAAATAATTCATTGTACACATGGTCTTCCATTGGTTGATAAAAGGTTTCTCAAAACTAATGATTTTTCATGTGTTACTTGATCATAAATAATATAAATTATAAAACAAAGTCCATTGAAAATCTATAATATATCCCCTATGTTTTTGTAAAGGATTAATAGTGACATATGTGGTCTAATTCATATACTATATGGACTATTTAGATATTTTATGATCATGATTGATGCATCAAATAGATGGTATCATGTTTTTTTATTATCAACTTGTGAGCTTACATTTTCAAAAATAATTTCCCAAATAATAAGGTTAAGGATAAATTTCTCATATTATTAAATCAAACATATTTGGCTTGATAATGTTGGTGAATATTCATCACATGCATTTAATAATTATTTCAAGTCAATTGGAATAAGTTTTGAACTTATTGAAACCTATTTTCACACTCAAAATTGTCTAGATGAATCATTTATAAAGCACTTACAAGTTGTCATTATACCACTTCTCATGAAAACTAAATTTCTCATTTCAGTATAGGGATATAAATTTTTTCATGCAATAGCACTAATTCAAGTTAAGTCATCCAACTATCATGAACATTTTATTTTAAAATTAGCTTATGTACATGACCCAAATATTTCACATTTAATAATATTTTTTTGTGTTTTATATGTTCATGAAATACCCTCACAATGATCAAATATGAGACCCCTATAAATATTGGGGATTTACATTGGATTTGAATATCCCTTAGTCATTAGGTATCACGAGACAATGGCTGGATATGTATTCAAAACTATATTTTTTGAATTTCATTTTTATGAAAAAAGTGTTTCCAACATTAAAAGGAAAAATTAAATCAACATCAAAAGAAATATCACGGAAAACAACTTCATTTTTACATCATGACCCTTGTGTAAAAAACAGGTGAACTTGAAGTTCAAAGGATTATTTATTTTCAAAATTTATAAAATTAGATGTCAAATGAATTTAATAATTAAAAATAGGTTAAAAAATTATATATACCCATTGTGAATGATCTAGTAAGAATAAGTGCATCAAATAGATACTCTAATGATGTTATCAACAACACTTTCGATCAATGCTTGAAGCATATAATAACACTTTGTTCAAAATATAATCATCAAATGAAGGGGAAGAAACCCATATTAGTCGAAGAAATAAATGAATCTAGGGATAATGAGAATTTAATCGATCATCAAATTCCTCAACCAAATAATGTATCATAAGTAAATTATTATGGTCAAGAAGAATGTTCTATAAATTTCACAAATATTGGAATATGTTGGAACTGAGTAGAGACCATTTTTGATGACACATTTTCATTTAATATGTACATTGAGATTCTTTATGAGGATCAAGAACCTAAAATAGTAAATGAATTTCATGATATACTAGATTGGGATCAATGGAATGTTTTGATCTAATCTGAATTAGACTCACTTAGTAAACATGGGGTTTTTGGATAGATTGTGAAAACCCCTGAAGGGACTAAATTTGTTGGCTATAAATCAGTATTTGTGAGAAATACAAATGAAAATAAAGAATTCATGATATATAAATCACAACTAGTTACTCATGGTTTCTCACAAATACCTAGGATTGGTTATAATGAAACATAATCTCATGTAATGGATATGACAACCATTCATTAACTCATGAAATTTTCAATACATGAGAAATTTGAATTATTCCTAATAGACCTTGGGGCTACATATCTTTAAAAAATTATTTATAATGATTTTTACTTGAAAACCCTATAAGGATTCAAAAATATAGAAAATATTTTGGATCATGAGATCTTTATTCAGTAAAATTGAATAAACCATTATACTAATTAAAGTAGTCTGGGCATATGTGGTATAAGAATTTGAGTAAATATTCGATGAAATATGGTTATAAAAATGACCCAATTTTACCATGTGTATTCATTAAGAGGACTAGATCTGAATTTGTGATCATTATAATATATATTTATGATCTAAATATTATTGGTACTGTTGATGAAAATTCTAAGAGAGTAGAATATTTAAATAAGGAATTTGAAATGAAATAATTTAGAATGACAATGTTCAACCTTGGATTAAAAATTGAACATCTTGAAGATGGAATTTTTTTATAAATCATGGTATACTCAAAATGTATCACAAAGGTTCAACATAAAAAAATCCCATCCTTTAAGTAAACGAATGGCTATATGATCTATTGATCATGAGTTTTGGAGTTGGTTCCCTAGAACCAACTTCTATTTATTTTTTGATTACTTATATTAATTGTTATAAATATTAATAAACCACTAAAAACAACATGATTTTTATTCTACATGACATAGTATGTGATAATTTTCTATGAGTAATTTTCACACTGAAAGGTCATAGTAGTTTCCTACTATGATGGGAAGCCATAAGGGTCATGAAATTATTCTAAAATATATGTTCTATATATAGATGATATAATTTCACAGGATACAAATGATATAGTCTAATAGGAGTGGAGACTCTTAGAACTTTGAGGTACCTTCTCTTGATGTACGCCCTTGGTAATTTCCATAGCATGAGATTATGAGAATGAAGGAAATCCATATTTACACATTCCATTGGATGTTCCTATCTATATATGTGTGTGTGTATTGATCCTTGTAATTTAATATTATTATTAATGAAAATTATTAGTCATGTACTTTGATTTATTGATGAAAACCATGATGAAATATGTTTGCGATGAACTAGGATACATTAGGCATGTCATGAATAATATTGCATTAATGAATAACCTGGGAAAGGATTTGTCTCTTATATTATTTAATATAAGTTCATATCTCAGGATTTTTTATGGGAATTAAAAAACCTTAATAAATCCATGGCCATGGTGTTTTGTGGGCATGTTCATTTCCATATGGCAAAGAAAGAGACATCAAGAACATAGGTTTATGACACTAGCATGAAACCCACTTGATTTGAGATATCATGATAAAGGGATTATATTACATAGAAATAATTTGTATGAGGTTGTATGTAATTATGCCATTAACTTCTTTCTCTATGGGTGCTTTGGCATGTCACTATATGCTATCCTCGGGCTTTAGTTGGCTCCACTTAATGCCACTGATAAAGTGTATTAGAGGGTAACACACTAAGTGTATCAAGAACCATAGCTAAATAATATTATTATTTATTATTTAACATGTTAAATAAATATTATTCACATATGTGGTTTCATAATTATTCCTGTTTACATGATCGCATATATCCAGTCACTAGTTATTTGAGGGAATATTTAATGAGGAGAATATTTAATAAATATTTATTTGTTATTTAGGGAATATAGTATTTATGTATTTATTAGGTAATAATGAAGTATTATTTATTTATTAAATAAATAGTCATTATTCAAGGACTTGTAAATATTTTGGAGGAATAGAGTAATGAGTTTAAAGGTCTAGTGATAAATAATATATATTAAATATTATTTTAATAGATTTTAAACAATTTATCCAAGAAATATTATTTAATTAATTAACTCTTTTTTCACATTTCAAGAAATAAAATTATTATTATTATTATTATTATTATAAACATGTGGTTTCATGGGGATTAAGGAAATAATAAGGTTTAATGTGAAGTTATTATTTTCTAACTCTAACACCGTTTAAAAACAATTATATTATTTTCAGCCCAAAGTCTAGAAATATTTTATGTTGTCTATAGTGATAAGGAGAATTATCTCAAGCCCTAGATGTCTCCTATCTATGAATGATCTAAATAATATAGAGTGATACTCATCCACTACCCCTCTATAATTCAGATAGATCAAGGATAATCCTTCTTGGATTTGATTCTTCTGGTGATCAAGGATGAATGATGAAAGCATTTGGATCTTCTGTTCTAGCACTCAGATATTTCTACATTTTCTCTCAGAGGTTAGTGGTATATTTGTGGATCACTATTGAGGGAATATACACTTGATTCTTATGATGCAATGAAGTTATCATGTAGAGGCACTATCAAATTCATCAACTACGAAATAATTCAATGAAATGTAATTATTTAACTACCAAAATTAATTATAAATCATTATGTGATTCTCCTACATTTGGTTCTAGTGTTCTCATATCAATAAATATATTTTTTCAATTTCATTGGTCACAAAATTCTTCCTTAATTTAAATGTTGGATTAATTATTGATTGAAAAAAAAATCCAAGTTAGGCATTCTTTACAATCTCTTCCACTATTCCCAAACATCAAGTGGTACTAAATTTTTCCCATAATGTTTTTTAATTATTTTAAGATCATTGATTGATTTAAGCATTTATCATTAGTTTTCAATTCCATTTTAATAATTATTTAATATAAACAACAAGATCTAATCTTCTTACTATTTTTTCTCACAAAATAAATAAAAATGTTTTGATTTATAATGAATAACATTCAAAGAACTCACCTGGAGGTGCTAAGGATTATGGTCGGATAACAAAAGAGTACAAGGCGTGTAGCCTAAACGTACACATCATGTAAATCTGTATAATATAGCAAGAAAACACATTAATTAATTCGAATCATGTGAATTTATTTCAGATGATGTGTATTTAATATACCAGATATTGATTAGGCCATCTTAGTGTAGGGTTAGTTAGAAAATATGGTGTGTAAATTGTATACACAACCTACAGTCCATTAGTCAAAAACTATCTATGTGGTTCCACAAAATACATTTGATTGGTAACCTTGTAAAATGGATACCAAACAATGTGTAGCCCATGTACACACCATATAGTCCATTAATTTCCATGGTAGGACCACACGCCTAGTCCCTAGGCATGTTACATAGATAGAAAGTGAAGAGATATACCTGTCTTGTAACTGTATAGTACATGTCGTGTATATTAACTGATTACGTATAATTTATAATTAATTTATTATATAGATTAAACCATACTAACATGTGTTCCATTTTTCATTTATTTGACTTGTACATGCCATGTTATGGGTTTTATATATATTAAATATTTAATTATTTTTTTCATAATATTGTGAACTACATTTTGTATATATGTCATAATACAGGGATTACTCTATGTGTATTAAAATATAATACACTACATAAATATCATGTTTTCTCTGTGTAATTAATTTGATAGTACATTCCATGAAATTATGTGATAAGAAATGTATGTTATATGCTGCATGAGTAAACATTATACAAATATGATACACACTAGGTAGTTCAGATGGGAACTCACCGTGCTGCCTCCATGGTATATATTTTTTACTTGAAAATTTTAAATAAATTATTTAATTTATTTAAAATGGTGATGGATGATAATCTCAAGAAACATTGGATGATAATTAAGATAAAATAATTCATTAAATAAATAAGATAATTAATTGATTCTAGCATGATTTATATTAAATAATAATTATTGGGAATGAATGTTATTTACCAAATGTGCAATTATTTACATGTATGTGGATGATCATATGCATAAACCATGCTTTTGTATGTGATTTTTTCCCTTTTAATTTATTATTAAATTAAATTTATGGTTTACAATCATCCCTTTTATCATTATATAAGGGCCTATGTGCCCATTGTTTCCTTTTTTAAACCCCTAAAATAATACTTTGGTTACCCTCACTTGTGTGTGAGTAAAATATTATGAAATGGATGAAACTAACAGGATAGTGGAGTTTGTTCAAGTTTGTAGCCAAGTAAAAACCAATTCAAGGGATACATGTGAGTACAAGTGGAAATCTACAACATGAACCAAGACATGTTCCAAGGTGTTTTTCCCCAAGGTTGATGGTTAGTTTATAATCTTCTAGATAAAATAACCATTAGTAAAATATCATGATTATACCACTCTTATTATTTTACTTTTATCAAGTTTCATGGTTAATTTCATTATAGATATTTTATCATCATCACATGAATTAATGAATAAAAAATCATGCAATATAGAACTAAAATAAATTGGATTATGTGTAAACTTTATCTAATACATAAGCACTTTAATAAATCCACTTAATGTTAAAAATAATGTAATAAATATAAAATGTACTATTTACACATAAAATATTAAAATACCTCAATTATATATATTAATTTGTTATAGACTTCAAATAATTAGGTAGGAATCAAACTATTGTTCAAAGTGCTTGACCATCCTCCATTGGGGTTCTTTCAATTATCAAGGAATTTCTATCCCAAATTTTAGGTTGACTGAAGCTAGTTCACATTGATTGCCTCTATAGGACTTAGTGCAACTAGTAGGAAAAGTGTTGAGGAATTAAAATTCTGGATTTTAGGATTGGGAATTCCACTCAACGGATTGAGGAGTTGTGGGATAAAGAAATTAGAAAGTTACACCAACCTAAATACCTTTGAATAGATTAACCTACATCCATCTGGATTATGAGAAGGGACATATGGATAATTTAAAATAAAATATCCAAGAAATATGATATTTTGAGACAAATTATTATGGCTATTTGGTTTCAATAAAATAGTTATAGTTTAATATATTTAATATTTATTATCAAATTTTATCAGATAAATTACTAAAAATATGATCTTATTAATTGTAGAAACAACTACTACGACTTCATCCATATCACTATCATACATACTTTAGAAGGATAAACTTATCACCAATACTAATTTTCATGAATATAAAAGGAACTCACATATTATTATATTCCATGAAAAGAAATTGTATGTTCTAGAAAACCCAATTCCTAAAGCGCTTGGCCAAGAGGTTAGTGAGGAATAAATGTCTCTCTATGAGAAACATTTGTATGATTCCATAGATATCCAATATTTCTTGATATATTTAATTTTCAAAGAGTTTATAAATAAACAAGAGGATATTGATACATATATAATTATGTATCACCTACTGAATATCTATTAAGAGAAGCTATGATGAGAGATATATGAGATTTTAATGCATTTTTCACATGAAAAATTGGAGATTCAGAGCCTATTGGGCCTCATCTAGACAAGATGGTTGGATACATAGAGTTCTTAGACATCATGGACATTAAATTTCCTGACAATCTACACAAAGATCTCATCCTTTCCTAAATTATTAAACCCTTCACCAGCTTTATTTTGAATTAAAATAGGAGAAATAGTGAGAAGAATATTTAAACACTTCTTACTCTTATTTGCAGAGTTAAAAAAATATGGAATGAAAAAATCACACTCCTAATGGGGAACAGGAAAATTAATAACAAGGAAAAGGGGACCAAGACTCACTCAAAGTCTAAATATCCTAAGAATCTCCCTTCTAATAAAAGGAAGCTTAAAATTAAGGTGAAAGAAAAGGAAGAATTATGTTCTTCATGTGTCAAGTTAGGCCACTGAAAGGGGGATGGAACCCAGAAGAAAGGGGGAAGATAAAGATGAATTCCTTATTGATTGAAATTTTTATATATTGGTACATTGGGTATTAGATATAACTTGTGGAAACCCAAATCTAAATCCAAATACAAGAACCAGGTAGATTTCAAAATATATCAAGAAGAGAGGTGGATCTTCAAGCTTCCAATGGAGCATAACTCACTTCTTTGGCTATAAGTGACTACCACTTTCCATTTCCATATGACATGATTTTGGTTTTAAAGAACTATTATTTTATGCTAAGTGTTACAAAGTACATCATCTTTGTTTCTTTCCTTGACATGGATGAATGTATTTTTAAATTTTGAAATAAATAATGCCTATTTCAAAAATAAATTTTTTTTTATTGTATGACATAAATAAATAATGGTCTTTATGTATTAAATCACAAAAAGCAAATATTAGAAATTGATAACAAACCATGTTTACATGAATCATATAATACCTAGTTGTGGAATCACCATTTTAGTCATGTAAATTGTAATCATCTGACAAATATCTATCAAGATGTTTATTTAGACTCTTTTGATCAAAAACCCACTTGAGAGATTTCATACTTGTTTATAAAGAAAAATGACCAAACCATTATTTGGTGGATAGGGTGAAAGAACCACAATGATTCTAGGATTGTTACACACTGATTTTTGTGGATCATTTCCATTAGAATCTAGAGGTCGATATTCTTACTTTATAACTATTATAATAATTTGAGTAGATATGACTATGTCTACTTGATGATGTATAAGTCTGAGGCCTTTGAGGAATTCAAAGAGTTCATGAATAAATTATAGAATAAACTTGCTAAGAAGATAAATATGATTTTATCTGATCAAAGTGGTGAATATATTAACCAGTATTTTATCAACTATCTACAAGAGTTTGGTGTTCTATTCTCACTCTACATTATATACCACAAAGGAATAGTGCTAGTCAAAGGTGGAATTTTACCTTTATTGAAATGGTAAGGTTGATGGTGGGTCATACAGATATTCCATTATTGTTTTCGGATATGCATTCCATGCTGCAACACACATGCTAAACCGAGTACCAACTAATGTAGAAAACAGAATTCCATATGAGTTAAAGTATGAAAAGAAATCTGTGTTGTCACAAACTCATGTATGGTGATGAAAGGAATTTTTTAAGTCTATGTCAAATAAAAAAGTATCATCCTAAGGCATGAAGTGCATCTTTATAGGGTATCCTAAGGATAAAATGGGATATTATTTATACAACCTCTCATAAAATAATTTAACAATATCAAGACATACCCTCTTTCTTGAAAGGGATCATATCATCAAGAAGAATAGTAGAGTGAGATTTAATTTGATAAAATTGATGATTAAGATACACATAAGTTGGTACAAGAATAGACTTCATAGGTCCCCATGTAATAATTTTTTCTTGAAACAATGGTACATAATATGAACACTAGAGAGGTAAGAGAACCGTAAAGATATGGTTTTATATTCACTAAAGATGGTAACGCATTATTGGTGGACAATAATGACCCTCTCTCATACAAAGAGGTGATGAATAGCTTAGAATATATAAGATGGCAAGAATCCTTGATTTCTAAGATGGATTCCATACATCATAACCATGTCTAGGTTCTAGTTGATCTTTCATTTGATGTAAAGCCTATTGGCTATAAATGGGTATTCAAGAGAAACAAGACATAGAAGGTAATGTAAATACAAAAAAACATGGCTGGTGGCTAAAGGGTTTAAAAAAAATTAAGGAATTGACTGTGATGAAACCTTATATTTGGATTCTATATTTACATCCAACCGAATTCTACATACTATAGTAGATTACCATGACTATGAAATTTGGAAGATGGGTTTCAAAACATCTTTCCTTAACAGGAACCTTCCGAAATATGTTTATATGACACAACCATGAGGGTTTTAATCCCCAATAAATTCTAAAAATATATAAAAGTTGTTGAGATCTATTTATGAATTGAAGAAAACATCTTGGTCTTGGAAAATTTAGTTTGAAAAGTTGAAAAAATAATTTTGTTTCATTTAGAATGAATCTAAATTATGTGTTTACAAGTGGTATAGTGGGAGTGTGGTCATTTTATTAGTAGTATATGTTGATGAAATTTTACTTATTAGAAATGATATACCAGTCTTACAGTCAGTTAAGGAATAGTCAAACAAGTAGTTCCCCAGGAAATACATAGGTGAAGTGGCCTACATTATAGGGATCAAGATCATTAATGATAGATCCAAGAGTCAAATTGGACTAATTCAAGGTACATACACTGAACAAATACAAAATATATTTAGTATGGAACAATCCAACATAGGATTGATTACAGTCTCACACAGTGTACATCATTCTAAGAAAACATGTCCTCGGATATAAGATTATAAATAGATAATGAGTAATATCTCAAATGTTTCTATGATATGATCAATCATTTATGTCAGGTTATGTACTAGTTTGGACGTTTCCTACTCCATGGCCATTGTATGTATATAACACCCTGACCCAAACTACACAGAGTCAATGCATTATTTCCTAACATTGGAATGATCACAAGAGATCAAGTACCAAAATACTGATTAGTTTAGTAGCCTTGGAAGTACTAGATACATACAGAAGTTTTACGTTAAATTATGAAATGAAATAGCAACATTGTGTCTCATTTTAACAAACTCATATCTCTTAGAATATCCCTAAAAGTCAGTCATAACATACTTCTTTGAATCCTGGGAAAATTAAATATAAGAAATGGGTGAGCTCAGATGCTCAGTAAGGATAACAATAAAGCAGAAAATATCATAAATAAACATAAACATTTAATCTAATGAATAAGACTAAAACACAAGCCTTTTAAACATAAAATTCAGTATAATATGGCAAAGATAAATAAAATAATTCCACTTACTTATTCACATGGATTTTCTATTAGACAAATAATCACATGTAATATCAATATATAATCTCATAATGATGAAATGCATAATGCCGGACATCATAACCACATAGTTAAGGCCCCGTGCCAAGACTATAAATAAAAATATTGTCAAGGTCTTGTACCAAGACAATAGTTTTTATCATGAGACATATCAATGCATCGAGGGGCTATAGCGGGCCCCGCCCATCACTTACTATGTATAATTCATTCCTCATATGAAAAGGGTGAAACATAACATAAATAGCCGTATTAAACTAGCATATGAAATGTTAATACTTTAACCATAAACCATGAATGAAATTAAGATAGAAAATCCATAGTCAAACATATCATAAAACTATCCATATGATATGGAGTATTGTATCATAATAAATCATCTTCAATTAAACATAAAATCCAACAATATATGTAGACACATATGGAATCAATCCAAAAACTATTTGATAGATATATCTCTTTCTACTTTGAAATCATTTAAAAGTCACATAATTATAAAATAAAACATTTATTTTGAAAATATTCTTATAATACTGTAAGGTAATCTTCTAAAGTGTTTTAATGGTGGAAAATAGTCTCACCTTCCATGTAAGTTAAAAAAACATTCTTTCCTTAATTTTTCAAAAAGGTCATAAAGTACCTTTTTTGTAAAATGACGGAAAGAATAATTTCAAAAAAAATTATAAAAAGTCAAACAAGGGTATAAATGACTTTAACCCATATTCTAAGAAATAGTATAAATGTTTTGAAATACATTTTTAAGAAAAAAAATATGTGGATGAGAAAGAAGTCCCAGAAGATACTTACGTATAAACATCTTCAGATAATAAAGAGGTTGTAAAATTAACCCTTACTTTGTACTTTTCCTTAGTAGAGGTTAATTTAACCTCATTTATAATAGTTAAGTCATTGTTATTAAATTATAAAAAAACAACATACATAAATATGATATCATATATGATCCTCTAATATATATTTTTTAATAATATTTCAGTAGTATCATTGTTTCGGGTGTTAACTGATTCATTTTCCTTTATATGTTTTGTTATGTAGGTAATGTTTATTATGGATAGAATGTATTTGATTCATGTCCAAAATTATATTAAGTTCTTAAACATTACATTTTAATCATAAAATGAAAATTATTCTTGAATGGTTACAATGGGGAATGAAATCTCATCGCGTCGTGGAGACGGTAAGCCGTACGTACGTACGAGCGACAATATCATTATATTATTGGTGATATAGTATATAATTGGATGTTATATTATATATACAGAATAATTATCATTTTATATTTATTATTTACATCAATTATACTCATTATTATACCCATCCAAATAATGAAGTGTTGAATAACAAACTGCACCACGACGTGGAGACAGTAAGTCATACGTACGCACGTATGGTGACTTTTTCATTTATAGGATGGATAGAATAATGAATATAGTTGTAACATATTTATAATAACATCTAAGTATGTATAAGGTACTGTATTTATTATTTTATTATTGAATCAACAAAGAAATATGAAGTAGAAGAAGAAAAGAACTTTGAAAGAGGTGACGAAATAATTACCTTTTCTTTGGGTGCTTCCTTTTGATTTAAACAAAAGGGATCCTTATGTTGGATTTATGATCAAAGTAATTCCTCTTGGTTGAATTTAGGGTAGTTGGGAGGAGATTTTAGTGGGGTTTTGACGATACAAATGGATTTGGGGTGTGAATTTAAGAGAAGGGGAAGTGCCCTTTTATAAGAGAGGTGAGATGTACTTTAGGAAAATCTTGAAATATTAATTTATTATAAAAATATTTTCGGTTTATAATAGCTAAAAATGGATTTATTTAGATTATAAGGTGGGTATGGGTATTAATCCTCTCAAAAATATGTTTCAGACAAGTTCAGGTCACCATATTAACCTTATCTTTTAGATTTAACTCTTAGTTAAATATTTTTACTTTTACCATGGATTCTTGTATTTTTATACTACATGGTTAATATAGTTACTATAAAATTACAAGAGAAACTGAAGTGGTTCATTAATGAAATATATAACATTATATAAGTCATTTTTAAGAATATTATATTTTTAGGAATATTATATCATTTAATAAAATAGTATTTGTTTTAAAAACTCATTTATCTCAATTTTGACACTATTTAGTATTTGGTTTTTGTGAAAGTTATAACAACTAGATTATTTAGATAAAATAAATTTAATCAACCATAATAAGTAATATTCACCTATAAAATTATTGTATGGCATAAAAAGTTCCAATTTACATTTATTTTAATATTTATAATATCAATAATCTTAATCTTTCATTAATAAGGTAATTATTACATCATCATTATGTCATAAATAAATTGAATTATTTAATGCCTAAAAATTATAAATAAAATACCATGATATAGGAAATAATTTTATCTTCCTAATGAATATTTATAGTTGGATTTATCTTATGTATAACTGAATAATAAAAATGGTTTAGTTATTAAAGTTTGAATTTACCACTTTTAACTATTCTTTAAATAAAATATAATAAATGTCTTAATATGATCCAAATGGATAAAAATGATCTTTTTTTCTTCTAAAAGTTTATTTTGGTTGAAGAAAACTTATCCAATATAATTATGACAAGTTTTGATGTAATTTTAAAATATTATAATATTATTTTTACCATTAATTACCCTATTTACTTTTAACTGTGGTAAATAAAAATCAAAAGATACTATTCACCAATTTTTTTTTCATCCTATTGAATAAAATTTAATTACTGATGACAACCCAGTCTTTTGTATTTTTAAAATTCAATTCATAGAAGTCGTAAAATTATGTTTTATACAAATTTGGAAATGTGCCTAGAAGGTGGGTAAATACGTTAAAAGGTTCAATAAAATTTTATATAACTAATCTTATTATAAAATGAATCTAATAAATTAAATTGGACTAATATAGTTATTATGTATCTATTTTTACTTTAAAATAAAATTAAATTAAAAAATTATTATTTCAATAAAAATTCGGTTTTAAACAATAATGGGGTGTTTTTCACTACTCATAAAAAATTGAACGTTTTCAGAAAAATACCAAAAATTCACCCTAAGCTAATTTTGGTATTCTGAATCCAAAAATGAAGTCCATTTTGAAAAAATATATAAAATATCAAAAAGTGGGTATTACTATTCATAACTACTTTTTTAAACGGATAGTTTGATTGGTCGTGGTGTGATAGAACCCAGAGCTGCGTACAACACAATCTATTGTATTATTCAAAGATAAGTGAACCATGGAAGTTTGGGTTGTTATATTCTTCCTTCATTCAAATAATTTCATCCTAGATATTTCTATAATAATACTACAAAAAAATATTCGGGTGGTTCTTCATCATAAGTTCTTCAGGTTCCTACGTTGCCTCTTCCATTTTATAGTTTCTCCAAAGAACTTTTACCAGACAAGTCATCTAATTTCTCAAGACTTGTTCTCTGGTATCAAGAATTATGATAGGATCTTCACAATAAGATAGATCGGTTTCCAGGTCTATTTCTTCATAGGTGAGTACATGCATTGGGTCGGGCATGTATTTTCTCAACATTGATACATGGGACACATCATGAACTTTGGAGAGACTTGGTGGCATTGCCAAACGGTAAGCTACAACTCCAATTCATTCTAGAATTTCAAAAGATCCGATATATCTGGGACTTAATTTACCCTTATTACTGAATTGTATAACACCCCTCCATGGAGATACCTTCAATAAAACATGATCTCCTGCTTGAAATTCCAAATCCTTCCTTTGGCCATCAGCATAGATCTTTTTCCAACTTTGAGCTTCTTTGATGTGGATTTGGATAATCTTCACCTTTTCCACTGTTTCCTCAACAAGTTCTGGGCCTATGAGTTTTCTTTCATCAACATCATCCCAACAAGTTGGTGTGTTACATCACTTTCTATATAATGCTTCATATGGTGCCATATGAATACTTGAATTGAAGCTATTGTTATAAGAAAATTCTACTATAGGTAAATAATGATCCCACATACCTTGAAAGTCAATTGAGAAAGATCTAAACATTTCTTCTAAGGTTTTAATAGTCCGTTCTGATTGTCCATCAGTTTGAGGGTGGTAGTCAGTGCTCAAACGAAGTTCAGTATCTAGGGATTTCTGAAGACTTTTCTAGAATATTGATATAAAATAAGGATCAAGATTAGAAATAATTGACAGGAATACACCATGAAGTCTTACAACTTCATTAATATATATTCTTACTAAACTTTCAAGTGGTAAATCTTCTTTTATAGAAATAAAATGTTCTGACTTGGTAAGACAATCAATAATGACCCATGTTGCATCATTCCTTCTAGGAGTCTTTGGTAGCCCCATGACAAATTCCATTGTAATATCATCACATTTCCATTCAGGTATGGGAAGAGGTTTCATGACTCCTCTAGGATGTTTTATTCTAGTCATCACATGTTGACAAACCATACATCTTGACACATAATCAACAATCTCCCTCTTCATGTTGTCCCAAAAAATGTTCCTTCAAATATCTATACATCTTAGTTCTACCAGAGTGTATAGAGAAATTGGAGCTGTTAGAATCATCCAAAAATTTCCTTTTTAGATCAGGTATATCAGGAACACAAAGTCTCTTCACAAATTTCAAAATTCCATCTTCATATATGAAGTTGATCAATATCCCATCATTCACAACTTTAATTTTCTTTTGAAACTCCTCATCATCAGTCGGAGAACTTTTTGTACTTTCTAGTAAAGATGGTTTGGAAACCATTTGAAAAATTATCAATTTTTCACCTTCCATGATTATTCTCATATCCATCTTTATTATATCCATGAACATAGGATCCCTTTGAACTCTCATCTTGTTTAGAACTCCATGATCCTTTCTACTCAAAGCATCTAACACCTTATTTTCCTTCCCCAGGTGGTAGTGTATTGTGCAATCGTAATCCTTGAGTAGTTCAAGCCATCACCTTTTCCTCATGTTGAGTTATTTCTATGAGAAAATAAACTTCAAACTCTTGTGATCAGTATATATCTAACATTTATCAGCATATAGATATTGTGTCCATATCTTTAGTGCAAATATTACAGATTCTAAATCAATATCATGAGTAGGGTAGTTTTTTTCATGAATTTTTAGCCGTCATGGTGCATAGGCAATAACTCTATCATTCTACAGGAAACAACCAAGTACTTTCTTTGAAGCATCACTGTAAATAACATCGATGGTAGAGTCAAGATAGGATCATTGAATAATCTTCTCTTTAATTATTCAAAACATTCTTCACACTTATAACAAACTCTCATCCCCTTTAGGCATATACCAGGGTGTTTCTTCCCACAATTACTGTAGGATGGAAAGTCAAATTTTTTCTTCTTCCCCATATTTTTTTTCAGAGTGTTCAGCAGATCTATTCTTCTCTTTATTCACTTTAAATTCATAAGACTTAGAGAATTTATTTTCACTCTTGATAGCACATGAGACTATATCTTCGTATGATGGGAAGGATTGTGATACTAATGATCATCAGATAAATGGTTTTGACCCATAAAAGAGTCAATCAATCTTACTTCTTGGGTTCCGTATATAATTTAAAGAATTCCTTGATAACCTTGTAAAGTCAGCCTCATAATTTGTGACATTATCATCCTCTTTTTTCCACAGACGTAGAATTTTTCTTTCCATATCTGCTCAATGTTCATGAGGAAATTATTTTTCTAAGAAAAACTCTTTTAACTCCCTATATTCCATATTTGATACTTCTTCATCCCTTTTTTTTGAATTAATGACCACCATTGATCTGCATCTCCTGAGAGGCAATAAACTGCCAAGACAACTTTTTCCCTTTCACTACTCCCCAAAGCATGAAACATTTTCTCTAAGTAACTTATCCATTTCTCAGCAAAAAATGAATTTTTAGTCCCATTGAATGTTTCTAGTTGTTTCCTTATGAAGAGGTCTAACATTGATCCTCTACGTTGTGGATCAGGATACTCCATACGGGTATGGTTATTATTCATAACCTGAGTGAGTTGTCCCAGTATGGTTATAAGTTGTTTATCCCTAGTTGCATCACCAGCTCCACTATAATTATCTTGAATAGGAGGGAAATCCCTACATGGATTACGTGCATTGATACGGTTTCCATTCCTTCTACTATGAACCATTTATAAACAATATCATACACTAGATTAGTTTATGAATCACAATGCATAATTCCAAATTTGTAAAATATTTAACATAAATTGAACAATTTATGAATATAATCCATAATCATAAAAATGTTTTCTTTGAGAAAGTATTTACTCTTAAATCCTTTATAATGGTTTATAAAAAAATGTGAATTATACCAAGCATATCCCCTAAGATTGTCAAACCATGTACGCATTAACGCCCGTTGTCATGTACCAGGATACCACGGGTCAAGACCGAAACTCCTTGTCAGAGTTTTCACTCCTAGGTACAACTGTGATAGATCCACGTCCACTTTTAGTATCTATATAGAGATGTATTTCAGGTAAAACCCACATAATATCTATATTACCAAAAAAATTGGATGTTCTTCTATACTTATCCTAAAAGTCTATCTTAGGGTAATGTTCTCTAATCATATTTTTTCTAAATCTAGATTCCAAGGTTTTTTCTAAAATTCCTATGAAACCAACTATAACACCCTGACCCAAGTTACCTAGAGTCGGTACATTATTACATAACATCGGTGTGATCATGAGAGATCAAGTACCGAAATACTAATTATTTTAGATTCCTTAGAAGTACAGATACATACATAAGTTTTACATTACATTATGAAATGAAAAAAGAAACATTGTATATCCTTTGAACACACTCATATCCCTTATATTATCCCTTTAGTTCAGTCATAATAAACTTCTTCACATCCTGGTAAAATTAAACATAAGAAAGCGGTGAGTTCAGATAATCATTAAGAATAACAATACAGCGGAAACTATCATAAATAATAATAAACATTTAAGCCAATGTACAAGACTAAATCACAAGAATTTCAAACAAAAACTTTAGCATAATATGGAAAAGTTAAATCAAATAATTCCATTTACTTATTCACATGGATAATCTACTAGACAAATAGTTACATGTAATATCAATAGTTAATCTCATAATGATGGAATGTGTAATGCCAAACATCATAACCACATAGTCAAGACCTTGTACCAAGACTATAAAAAAAATATTGTCACGAACTTGTTCCAAGACACTATTTTGTCTCATGAGACTGGCCGATGCATCGAGGGGATAAAATGGGCCTCACCCATCACTTAATATGTCCAATGCATTCCTCATATGAAAAGGGTGAAACATAACATAAATATTCGTATTAAACTAGAATAGGAAATGTTTATACTTTAACTATAAACCATGAATAAAATAAAAATAGAACATCCATTGTCAAATATATCATAAAACTATCAATATGATATGGAGTATTGTATCATAATAAATCAACTTCAATTAAATATAAAATCCAATAATATATGTTGAAATGGATGAAATCAATCCAAAAAATATTTCAGAGAAATATATCTTTCTACTTTGAAATCATTTAAAAGTCACATAATTGTAAAAGAAAACATTTATTCTGAAAATATTCTTATAATATTTTAATGGAAGCTTCAAAGGTGTTTTAACGGTGGAAAATAGTTTCACCCTCTGTATAAGTTACACTACTACAAAAACGGGCAAGGGCAGCGCCGCCTTTTATCAGCGCTAAGAAAAAAGTGCTGATAAAGGCTTCCTTTATCCATGCTAAAATTTTAGCATTGATAAATAATCCCTTTATCAGCGCTAAAGTTTTAGCGCTTCTAAAGAGTAAGCTTTATAAGCGCTAAAATTTTAGAGCTGATAAAGGAAGTCTTTAACATCATTTTTTTTAGCATTGATAAAACCATAGTCTCATTGTAACACCCCGAGATTTTATGAAAAATATTCTTGTTAATTTCATTAATGTCTTGTGTTGTACGCTACACCAAAAGGAGCTTGCACAACACGCATCCTTGACTTGCCTTGCATTACACGCAATCGCGACCTTCCTCGATAGCGTGTGTAGTACGCAATACCGAGTTTCATTAAACAAAGATATGCTATTAAAATATTATTAAAACTAGCCGTTATGAATAGTAATAACCACTTTTTGAAATTTTATAAATTTTATATCTCAAAATGGACCTCATTTTTAGATTCGGAGTATCTAATTTAGCCTAAGGTGAAATTTTGGTACTTTTCGGATAACTTTCATTTTCTGATGAATAGTGAAAATTACTAAATTTTAATTAAAAACAACCTTTTTAATCGAAATAATTAATAGTGGTAAATTATTAATTTGAGTGGTTTTAAAGTATATTTAGAATATATTTTTACAATTTAATACAATGTTGTTCATTGGATGTAATTTCACATTTAAACCAGACATAAACAAGTGTCAATCTTTTGATAGTTATTATCTCTTAAGAACACGCTATTTGTTTTGACGAAGGGAATTAATTTTTAAATTAATTAATGCAACTAATATGTTTTGAATTTTGTAAAATAGACATCATTTTTGAGTTCATAATATCAAATATAGCTTAGGCCTAATTTTTGGTATTTTTCAAGAAACTTTTATTTTTTTGATGAATAGTGAAACCACTAAGTGGTAGTTAAAAAAATGAATTTTTCATAAAACTTAATTTTACCGCTTCTGTGAGTGGAATTTCAAAAATCTGAGAGACACAGTTGATGTCAGTAAGTAAAATGTGGTTCAATGAGATGAAAATAATTTTTGGTGAATAGTAACTTTTTACTTTTTTTTACCACGGTTAAAAGTAAATAGGATAAGTAAGGGTAAAAATGATATTATTATTACCCTAAAAAAAGTCCTAATTCTATTAGATAAGTTTAATTCGACCAAAAACAACCTTAGGAATAAAATATGACCATTTAGGCCCACTTGGATTAGATTAGGACATTTATTATTATTTAATTCAAAGAAGAGTTAAAAGAGATAAAATCAATTTTTATTTACTAAAACATTTTTAATATAGGGTTATACATACGATAAATTCGATTGTAAATATTAATTAGAAAGATAATAAGATTTCCTACATAATTGTATTTTATTTATAATTTTTAGACATTAAATAATTTAATTTATTTATGACACAACGATGATGCAGTAATTATCTTATTAATGAAATATTGACATAATTGATGTTATAAATACCCAAATAAATGTAATTTGAGACTTTTTATGAATTACAATAATTTTATTGGTTAATATGACATGTTATTATTGATTTAATTAACTTTTTTCGAACTAATAATTCTGTTTTGATTTTCACAAAAATCAATTACCAAATAGTGTCGAAATTGACATTAAATAGTTTTTAAAAAAACATATAATATTATTAATTGTTATTTTATTCATAAAAATATAAGGTTCTGCCAAATGACTTAGATAAGGTTATATATATTAATAATAAACAACTTGGGGTTTTTTTGGCTTGTTATAGTAAGTTTATTAACCTTATAGTGTAAGAACACAAGAAGACACGGTAAAAGTAAAATTATTTAACTTAATGTTAAATCTAAATGATAAGGTTAAAATAGGAACCTAAACTTGTCTAAATTCTATTGGATGAGAGGATTTCGATCCATATCCACCTTAGATTCTAAATAAATCAATTTGGAGCTATTTAAAACCGAATATGACTTTATAATAAAATAATATTTTTAGTTTTCCAAAGGAGCCCCTCTCCTCCCTTATAAAAGGGAACCTCCTCCCTCTCTTCCTCACACCACTTTGAGCCTTCATTCTCGGCCAAACCCTGCCAATATATTCTCTCCACTTCCCTAGAAACATCCTAGAGGTTCTGTTCTTCCTCAAAGACCAATTTTAGTGCCCTAAAAGGAGATCCCAATGAAGCACTTCAAAGAAGAGGTAATGTCCGTTACCGATTCTTTCATCTTTATTTCTTCTTCCACTTCATCTTCTTTAGATGTTTCATTATGAAGCAATAACATTAATATCACTCATATACTTATATGTTATTATAAATATGAAACAACCCTATTCCACCATCTATCCATCCTACGGAAAACGAAATCACCGCGCGTACGTACGTACGGAATATCGTCTCCACGCCGTGGTGTAATCTATTTTCCACCACCACCTTACTTGGATGGGTATAATGGTGTAAATAATAACTATATATGATTATTTTAATGTGATATTGATTCTGAAATAATATACATACACTCCAATATAGTCCCACGATCATGAGAACGATATCATCGCTCGTGCGTACGTACGGACTACCGTCTCCACGACGCGATGAGATTCATTCTCCACGTTAACCATTCATGAATGATTATAAAGTATATATAATAAGTAATCATGAAATATATTACATAATATTACTGTATTTATGTTTATATACATGTATGTCATCTACTTAATTCCATTCAACTCAATAAGGAAATGAAAACAGCGTTCATGCGTACGTACGGCCTACCGTCTCCATGAACGGTGTATTTCTTTCCATTTACTGATTTATTATATATATGTATATTATGAATATATATTATATATAAATCATGTTTTATATTCTGTAATTAAGTAATCATGATCTAAGTAATCATATGAATAATTACAAGTCAAAACACAGATGATAAATGAAACAATTTTACCCAAAACGCTCTTTAACATGGAATTTACAAAAGAACGGGTAATATAAAGTCATAAGTGAACCACATATGATATCATAACAATGAGTATGATTCTGGAATAAGTTAATGACATTATTTAAATCATTATACAGGAGGTTCGAACACTTATGAAGCAAATCAGACCTAAGGTAAAGGATAACTTTTCCAATCTCATTTTTATCTGAGATTGCTTATACGTAAGTATTTACTGGGCTGTATTTTATCATCCACATCCATGTTCCCTCGATATGTAATATTTTTTACATCCACCTACAATTTTTTAAATCCAATTTTACCCTTCAGTGAGTTTTTAGTAAAATATATGAAAGGAATCTTTTGTCGTTTTTCGTACGAGGTACTTTTTGACTTTTCCGACAAAAGTACGAGAAGAATGTTTTTTTAACTTATACGGCATGAATGGATTTTTAAAACATTATTTCCAAGAATCATACTTTACAAGTTTTCAAGTTTATTTTTAATCAACTTATTTTAGTTTAAAATTGTATGACATGTGAAGAAAGGAAAATGTTTTTGAAGTAAAAGGTATATTTTCCTCAAGAATGGAGTTCAAGTGTTTTATCAAAATTATTTTCCATCTAAGATAATATAGGGTTCTGTTGCTATCCCAATTATTACATTGATTTAATTATGTTGTTATGGAATTGTTTTTATGAATTACTTTATCTTATATGAATTGTTTTATGAAGTCATGATGTTTAAGATTCCCATTTTTATTACATGGGTTATGCTATGATGTATGGTTTATGATTTTGTGGCACACATAAGAATGGTATCATTATGAGATGGGTGGGACCTATATCTCCCTCCAATGCATTGGGTAAAGATTTTATATCTCATGAGATAGACATGGCTGGAACGGTAGGTTATACCGGTTCAGTAAAACAGGGCTGAAACGAGGAGTGAACTCGGTTCAGAAATGGACTTTGTCCACTAAGATAGTCTTGGAAATGAGTCTTGACTAATAAGAAATGATTCTCTATGATTATGCGTGTATTCCACAAAGTTTCATGTTTTATGTTATGATTATTGGGATTACATTTCACTACTATGATTTATCCCATGTTATGATATTATGATCTCTTTTGCAGGTTAAGATTTCCAAAATGTTATGTTCTTATGAATATGATGTGATTGATTTTTTTTTTACCCTTACTGAGCATTTGAGCTCACCCTTTTATGTTTTCTTTTCCCCAGGATATAAATAAAGGTTTTAGGTAAGAAAAAAAAGGAAGATCTTTATGGGAGATGTTGAAGATATTTCACCATGATTAGAAGATTACGTTCTGAGTTTCCAAAGACACTAAACTATTACGGTCCTTGTGTGTGTTTTTTTGTTATGTAATAAGTATTCCACAAAAGTAATGTAATTTCCATGTACGTCATGCTTCGGGTCTCTACAGTTGGTATCAGAGGAAAGGTTTAGTCAACCTTTGGAAACTAGGATGCGAAAACGTTAATGAGATCCCTAGAGATATTTCTAAGGTTTGTCTAGGGATGCCCCTAAGGATAAATATACGTATAGGATATAGTCTTAGAACTATGGTAACGATCTTAGAATTTAACCTAAGATGTTAGATATTGAAGTTACTCCCCCTTTTATTATGATTTTTGCCTCTAACACTATTCTTTTTGGGTTATAGAAAATGGCTGGAAACAAGATGATTCACGATAATGGAGGATATTATGGACAATGGAATGATATTCTTCATGAGAAACCAAATGAAATGGGATTTGGAAGTCCAACAATCATTATTATTCTGAATCAGCAATCTCATAATATGATCAATAAACTCAAATTTGGTATGTTTCCTGACTCGGCTAATAAGAGAAAGATGGAGTTTCATGATGATCATAGAGGAAAGAAAGTTCAATTTCCCCTATGTAAATCATGTGGGAAGAGGCATCAAGGAGAATGTTTCAAAGGAACTGGAAGATGCTTTGGGTGTGGAAAAGAATGACACAAAGCCATTAAGTGCAAAGGAAAAGGTTTAGTTAACACCATGGATGAGGATAATGGTATTGCTACGACATCAACAATGGTTAAATGTTTTAAATGTGGAATGTACGGGCATTATGCAAACCAATTCCCTAAGGGAAAGTCTCATGAAGAGAATCAGTATGTACATATGAGTAGTATTTATGTTGATGATGACGAAGAGACTACAAATGATATGTGAGTTGAAAGGATTGTTGAAGCTCGGTCAATGGTTTAAGAAGGTAGTGGAATGATTACATGTTTATCAAGTGTAATACTGTATAAGTAATCTCATGGAACTATGGAATAAAGAGACATCTATGGATTGTTACATTGTTGTCTTTCCTTGAGTTTTGAAAGTGTATGATTAATGGTACCAAGTATCCATTAAAGGTTATTCAGATATTTTTGGAATATAGATGATATGCGCATAATGAAGGGATAAGGAGAAAATTAAATGTTTGATAGTATTCATGAGCTCATGACTGATATAAGGAGAAGGTTATGTAATGGATTGAGTATATAGAATTTTTGGATTTTGGTATGTGTAAAGATTTAACTTTTGACAGCATTCATTTTTTTCACTAAGGTTTAATGGGTATTCATTTTTCAAGATAATACATGATTAAGGTATTCACATGATTGGAATGTGACCAACAAGATATATGGGGGATAAATGATGGTATTCACATTCTTGGTTGATGACATTTCAAGTAATCATTTTCTTTATATTATGAGCTTGGACAGAAGTATTTTAGAGAAGCCTAAAGATTGGAATGGATTATGTTGGACATAATTTAGTATTGTTTTAGGATAGAACTTTTGATATTATTTATGTGATGTTACAGTAATTAGTTTTAGAAAAAGGAAAACCTACAGGACTAGCGACAACCCATCGCGTCAGACAAGGCTGTGGGAATCGAACCCACAACCAAAGTGCGACTGGCCTTTATCGCCTACCACTGGCCTACAGGAAGTCCCTGGTTAGTGGAAACTAGTTTTATTTTATTAAGCGGTATGATATATTAAGTATAAGTTCATTTTTGGAACCATATACGATCAATCTAACCATAAGATGGACATATAACTTTTAGTAACCTTTTGTTTGAAAGAGATGGAATAACCCATAATTCTATCACAAGATCTGCTAACACATCACGAATAAAAAATTCAACTTCATTTCTTTAAGGGATGAAGTGGAAATTTTTCAAAGAACGAACAACAGTGAGATTGTACCAAAATAAAGTAAGTATTTATTCTAATTCAAAATCATCAACTTTAGGGAAATGATCTTGAAAACCAAAAAACATGTTGTCCTAGTGCCCTTATATCCGATGAATTAGATGGTACCCTAGATCATCACAAATTTATGGCTTTGTGATTGCTGTATTTTCCATATCCATGTTCTCTACCACTCTCCATCAGAACATGATGATTAGATTTCTCTTCCATATCCATGTTTTCACCTATATGGAAACCCAGTGATTAGTTTATTTGGGTAACCGTTACGTTTCATACTTTTTTTTTAAAGATTGGTTGGTATTCCTTTTTACGATGTGGGTTTCTATTAAAGAAACTTTCGAGTAGTAAACAATTTATAACCCCGACGAATTTCGAGGGCGAAATTCATTTTAAGGGGGGTAGAATGTAACACCCCGAGATTTTATGAAAAATATTCTTTTTAATTTCATTAATGTCTTGTGTTGTACGCTACACCAAAAAGATCTTGCACAACACGCATCCTTGACTTGCCTTGCATTACACGCAATCACGACCTTCCTCGATAGAGTGTGTAGTATGAAATACCGAGTTTCACTAAACAATGATATGCGATTAAAATATTATTAAAACTAGCCGTTATGAATAGTAATAACCACTTTTTGAAATTTTTTAAATTTTATATCTCAAAATGGACTTCATTTTTGGATTCGGAGTATCGAATTTAGCCTAAGGTGAAATTTTGGTACTTTTCGGATAACTTTCATTTTCTGATTAATAGTGAAAATTACTAAATTTTAATTAAAAACAAACTTTTTAATCGAAATAATTAATAGTGATAAATTATTAATTTGAGTGGTTTTAAAGTATATTTAGAATATATTTTTAGAATTTAATACAATTTTTTTCACTGGATGTAATTTCACATTTAAACCAGACATAAACAAGTGTCAATCTTTTGATAGTTATTATCTCTTAAGAACACGCTATTTATTTTGACGACGGGAATTAATTTTTAAATTAATTAATGCAACTAATATGTTTTGAATTTGGTAAAATAGACATCATTTTTGAGTTCATAATATAAAATATAGCTTAGGCCTAATTTTTGGTATTTTTCTGGAAACTTTCATTTTTTGATGAATAGTGAAACCACTAAGTGGTAGTTAAAAAAATGAATTTTTCATAAAACTTAATTTTACCGCTTCTGTGAGTGGGATTTAAAAAATTCGAGAGACACGGTTGATGTCAGTAAGTAAAATGTGGTTCAATGAGATGAAAATAATTTTTGGTGAATAGTAACTTTTTACTTTTTTTTCCACGGTTAAAATAAATATGATAAGTAAGGGTAAAAATGATATTATTATTACCCTAACACATGTCCTAATTCTATTGGATAAGTGTAATTCGACCAAAAACAACCTTAGGAATAAAATATGACCATTTAGGCCCACTTGGATTAGATTAGGACATTTATTATTATTTAATTCAAAGAAGAGTTAAAAGAGTTAAAATCAAAGTTTATTTACTAAAACATTTTTAATATTGGGTTATACATAATATAAATTCAATTTTAAATATTAATTATAAATATAATAATATTTCCTACATAATTGTATTTTATTTATAATTTTTAGACATTAAATAATTTAATTTATTTATGCCACAACGATGATGCAGTAATTATTTTATTAATGAAATATTGAAATAATTGATGTTATAAATACCCAAATAAATGTAATTTGAGACTTTTTATGAATTCCACTAATTTTATAGGTTAATATGACATGTTAGTATTTATTTAATTAACTTTTTTTGAACTAATCATTCTGTTATGATTTTCACCAAAATCAATTACCAAATAGTGTCAAAATTGACATAAAATAGTTTTTAAAACCAATATTATATTATTAATTGTTATTTTATTCCTAAAAATATAAGGTTCAGCCAAATGACTTAGATAAGGTTATATATATTAATAATAAACAACTTGGGGTTCTTTGGGCTTGTTATAGTAAGTTTATTAACCTTATAGTGTAAGAACACAAGAAGACACGGTAAAAGTAAAATTATTTAACTTAATGTTAAATCTAAATGATAAGGTTAAAATAGGAACCTAAACTTGTCTAAATTCTATTGGATGAGAGGATTTAGATCCACCACCACCTTAGCTTATAAATAAATCAATCTGGATCTATTTAAAACCGAATATGACTTTATAATAAAATAATATTTTTAGTTTTCCAAAGGATCCCCTCTCCTCCCTTATAAAAGGGAACCTCCTCCCTCTCTTCCTCACACCACTTTGAGCCTTCATGCTCGGCCAAACCCTGCCAATTTCTTCTCTCCAATTCCCTAGAAACATCCTAGAGGTTCTGGTATTCCTCAAAGACCAATTTTAGTGCCCTAAAAGGAGACCTCAAAGAAGCACTTCAAAGAAGAGGTAATGTCCGTTACCGATTCTTTCATCTTTATTTGTTCTTCCACTTCATCATCTTTAGATGTTTCATTATGAAGTAATAACATAAGTATCACTCATATACTGATATGTTATTATAAGTATGAAACAACCCTATTCCACCATCTATCCATCCTACAGAAAACAAAATCACCGCGCGTGCGTACGTACGGAATACCGTCTCCACGCCGTGGTGTAATATATTTTCCACCACCACCTTACTTGAATGGGTATAATGGTGTAAATAATAACCATATATGATTATTTTAATGTGATATTGATTCTTAAATAGTATACATACACTCTAATATAGTCCCACGATCATGAGAATGATATCATCGCTCGTGCGTACGTACGGACTACCGTCTCCACGACGCGATGAGATTCATTCTCCATGTTAACCATTCATGAATGATTATAAAGTATATATAATAAGTAATCATGAAATATATTACATCATAATACTGTATTTATGTTTATATATATGTATGTCATCTACTTAATTCCATTCAACTCAATAAGGAAACGAAAACAGTGTTCATGCGTACGTACGGCCTACCGTCTCCATGAACGGTGTATTTCTTTCCATTTACTGATTTATTATATATATGTATATTATGAATATATATTATATATAAATCATGTTTTATATTCTTGAATTAAGTAATAATGATCTAAGTAATCATATGAATAATTACAAGTCAAAACACGGACGATAAATGAAACAATTTTACCCAAAACGCTCTTTAACATGGAATTTACAAAAGAACGGGTAATATAAAGTCATAAGTGAACCATATATGATGTCATAACAATGAGTATGATTCTTGAATAAGTCAATGATATTATTTAAATCATTATACAGGAGGTTCAGACACTTACGAAGCAAATCTGACCTAAGGTAAGGGATAACTTTTCCAATCTCATTTTTATCTGAGATTGCTTATACGTAAGTATTTACTAGGGTGTATTTTATCATCCACATCCATGTTCCCTCGATATGTAATATTTTTTCCATCCACCTACAATTTTTTAAATCCAATTTTACCCTTAGGTGAGTTTTTAGTAAAAGATATGAAAGGAAATTTTTTTCATTTTTCGTACGAGGTACTTTTTGACTTTTCCGACAAAAGTACGAGAAGAATGTTTTTTTAACTTATACGGCATGAATGGATTTTTAAAACATTATTTCCAAGAAGCTTACTTTACTAGTTTTCAAGTTTATTTTTAATCAACTTCTTTTAGTTTAAAATTGTATGACATGTTAAGAAAGGAAAATGTTTTTGAAGTAGAAAGGATATTTTCCTCAAGAATGGAGTTCAAGTGTTTTATCAAAATTATTTTCCATCTAGGATAATATAGGGTTTTGTTTCTATCCCTATTATTACATTGATTTAATTATGTCGTGATGGAATTATTTTTATGAATTCGTTTATCTTATATGAATTGTTTTATGAAGTCATGATGTTTAAGATTCCCATTTTTATTACATGGGTTATGCTATGATGTATGGTTTATGATTTTGTGGAACACATAAGAATGGTATCATTATGATATGGGTGGGACCTATATCTCCCTATAATGCATTGGGTAAAGATTTTATATCTCATGAGATAGACATGGCTGGAACGGTAGGTTATATCGGTTCAGTAAAACAGGAATGAAACGAGGAGTGAACTTGGTTCAGAAATGGACTTTGTCCACTAAGATAGTCTTGGCAATGAGTCTTGACTAATAAGAAATGATTCTCTATGATTATGCGTGTATGCCACAAAGTTTCATGTTTTATGTTATGATTATTAGGATTACATTTCACTATTATGATTTATCCCATGTTATGATATTATGATCTCTTTTGCAGGTTAAGATTTCCAAAATGTTATGTTCTTATGAATATGATGTGATTGATTTTTCTTTTTTTTACCCTTACTGAGAATTTGTGCTCACCCTTTTATGTTTTCTTTTCCCCAGGATATAAATAAAGGTTTTATGTAAGAAAAAAAGGGAAGATCTTCACGGTAGATGTTGAAGATCTTTCACCATGATTAGAAGATTACGTTCTGAGTTTCCAAAGACACTAAACTATTACAGTCCTTGTGTGTGTGTTTTTGTTATGTAATAAGTATTCCGCAAAAGTAATGTAATGTCCATTTACGTCATGATTCGGGTCTCTACACCCATATTTTATAAAATTGAGTGCATAATATCCTATGTTTATCGTGCCCTCAAGCCTTCACGGTACTATACCCCTGCAACAACTCCCCTCCCCCCAATATTATCTTTGTCGGACCTTCGCCGCTATCCCTACTTCTTATCCTCCCCCTCAAACCCCTTCCATGGATCCTTATCCCCGAAAACCCTACTTCTCCTCCTCTATGATGGACCCTACTCCCAGCATACCCTTCTCCTCCATTTCTCAACGGTGGTAGCTCCTCCGGTGCACCACCCCCTCTGTCTGTCGTGTCTTCCCATCCCGACGTAGCACTGAAGGCTCCCTAACCGCTTGACACTTCTTCTCTCCCTCCATCGCGGGTGCGATCTACTCTAGGTAAGTCTTCCTCTTCTCCTTTTAGGTTTATTTTTGGTGGATAGGTTTTGTGATATTAGTTTTCATTAGGGTGATGTTTTGGATTCTTCCCCATTATCACCACCCTTGGATTAGATGCTAACTAACATAGAGTTATAACAATCTATGTCACAAAATAACACACGTAGTGGATTCTTATACTTGGTTAGAAGATGATTTGAACTAAAGTATGACTTTTTTATGATTCCCCATGGGTCCTTATGATTTTTAGAACTAGAATTTATTTTTTACCAAGTGTCATATATATGAACTTTTGATATTCTCATGCAACCTCAAGCTAGACCTTGTTATACATGAATATTATATTAATGTTGAGTGTTTTTTCCTCATCCTTCTGGTGGAGTGGGTTTATCTATACTGGGGAAATTGGTCTTTTTGTAAACCCCTTCACGAAAAAGAAGATTTTTGATAGTACCCGCCTCATTATTAATTGGTTACACTTTGTGGGTGTTATGATGTGATGGTGATTGTGTTTATGGGGAAGGTTCTATTTATTATAGTGATAAGGACCCCTAAAATATAGAAAGTGTATCCAACCCTGTGGATGTTAAGTTATATTTCCCTTAGTTTGTGGGCATGGTTTTATGTGATGTGTGCAAGAAGAATACTTTTATTCCCTATGAATGTTGAGGAATTATGGAATGCTACATAAGGGAGACTTATGGTTAAATCTTGGTAAGGATATGGTGTATGAATTAAACCATATACCAGATATGATGAGTGTCTTTGTGAATTTATAGTGTTCTAAATTGAATCTCTCCTTGAGACGGTTCATAGTAGAGCCTATAATCCATTTAGGTTCATTTATTATTAAACCAAGATTCATTGAGTGGCCTCCAGTATTCATGCACTAGGTCCATAGAAGATGAGGAGATCAGAGCAGTGCATCCATGTAAAGGTGAATGGCATTCTTTGGAAAAGTACTTTGGGTTTAGATAGTGGTAAGAACATGTGAGTAGTTGTATTTGGGTGGTTAATTCTTTTTAGGATTGTGGGATGTTTCTTGACTTCGATCAATGGTAAATTCCACACATCTTTCTTTTATGTCAAGGATAATTTAAGGGTGGTTTCAACTTAGTGAACCTCTATGAACAGTTGTTCTTAGGTTCTAGTCTAGAAAGTTTTTTCATGAAAATGGGGAGACACTGTGCACTTCATTGGGTAGATTGTGATTCTTCCCTGATACCTATTATGGGTATCAAGATTGTTATTTTGAATGGAGATTTCTCTAGTAAAGAACTACCCTTGGTGTGTTAGGCCAAGTAATTTTGGTTAAGTACACCTACACTATGGAGAACCCGATTACATGATGGGGGATGAATTTATTCTCAGAAGATTGTAAATGTCTTTAACTTGGTTAGATTGCATTTCATCTCTTTTTATTAAACCCATTAATTTATGTTGATCAATTCATAGACTGACCTCTAGTGGTTTGGGGGAATTCAACATGTAATAGTAATCTTTGGATGGATATATTAGTGTTTTATGATTATGCCTATGGTTTGAGTTGATATCATAATCTTTTAAGGTAGTGATATTTTGGGATGTAGGGTTAGCAGCACCCACCCACAGTAGATGTGTGATTCAAGTCGCATCTCATGAGGCACTGTCATTCATAGGTACCTCAAGGATATCCCATTACTCAAATGAATTTAATATGATTGTGATGGGTATAGACATATCACATTGAATTTTATTAACCTTCATGCTACAGTCAGAGAGGCAGTCAATGAATATCCTAGGCAGAGGAAGGAACTGGAGAAAGGAGGTATGTACAGCACTATAGTGATAGAGGAGGTTGGGGAGAAACATGAGGAGGATGTAACATTGTTTGATTCTACTAATACTACCCCTAAGTAGACTAATCCTATATTGGGAAGTTAGTGGTTAGAATATCAGATAGTTGTAGTCACTAGAGTCTTTTTACCAGGAGGCTCCAGGAGTGTTTGGAGGTACGATCTATGTTCGTTATAATTTTCTTGTAGTACTATTAGAAATAGGTATAAGAAACTATTTTCCTAATTTTTTCAATTATTTTCTAGGTATATGGTAGGCGTTGGTAGAGCCCCATGTTAGTGAGGGAGAGTTATTGCATATTATTTAGATTTTCATGATAGAATTTATATTCACTAACCTTAATTTTCTATTTCTTATGTTAATTTGGGTAACAAAACCTAAGATATTCCATAGTAATTTTGGATAAACCTAGGTTATTTTTTTCCCCCGCGAAACCCTTGTTTTTATTTTATTTGAGTTTGGTCACTAGTTTTGGGTTGTTTAATGTGATTATTTTATTATGAATGAGGTGACTAATAGGGGTGGTTAAAAGGATGTTTAATGTTTTTTGTTGCAAGGGTGGTGGGTGCTAGAACTATTGGTAAGGGGTTTGGAAAGTGTGTTGATTTTGATGGGGGGTCTATCCCAGTTTTTTTGATTTCCAAATCTTTATTGGAAATGGTTAGGCTCTATTAATCTCTATTTTTATAAGGAAGTGGTTTTATTCTACTATATTTGGATGTTTTGTTTTTTTATTTGAATCATAAATACTAATAATTGATATTCAAATAAGATGGAGATGAATAAAGATTGGATAGATGCTAATCGTTTGAAAATAGAGTATGAGAACGAAGTGAAAGAGTTCATCAATTTTTCAAAGGATCATGCAATGGATTCTTCTCAAATCCTTTTTCTGTGTTTACGTTGTTTATATTCTAGAATACTTACTCTAGAGGAGTTGGAATAACATTTTATATGTCACGGAATAGATCAGAGTTATAAATTTTGGAATAAACACGGAGAAAAATCAAATGTAGCTACTGACTGGGATAAAACTACGTTTTATGGATCATCAGATATGAATACAAATATGGATAATGAATAAGAACATATGGAGGATGTTATTACATATGTTAATGATGATGAATATCGTATTGAGGAAATGACAAGGAAAATTGCAGATGAACTCCGTGATTGCCCAATATTGTTTGAGAAGTTAAAGAGTTGTGAAAAGATCCCATTGTATGCTGATTGCACTAAATATACAGCATTTTCAGCTATACTGAATTTTTATAAATTGAAATCAGTAAATGGATGAAGTGATTTTAGTTTTACGGAACTACTTGCTTTCTTGAATTACATGCCCCTGGAAGATAATGAGCTCCCAAACCGGACATATGAAGCTAAACGAATGCTATGCTTGATGGGTATGATTTCTGAAAGAATACATGCCTTCCCTAAAGACTTTATACTATTTTTCAAGGATAAAAAATGAATTAAAAAATGCCCAAATTGTGGTTCTTATCAATATAAAAAAGATTAATCCAATCCTACAAAAGTTGTATGGTACTTTTCAATCATTCCAAGGTTATGCGTTTATATAGAAGTGAAGAAACTACAAGAAAATTTTTGTGGCATGCAGTTAAAACAAATAAAGATGTAAAATTATGTCACCCGGCCGACTCTCCTCAATGAAAGATAATTGATCATGAGTATCCTGAATTTGGAAAAGAGATGAGAAACCTTCGTCTTGCGTTATCTACGAATGGAGTGAATCCTTTTGGTTTTCAAACAAACACTCATACTACATGGCCTGTTATGTTAGTAAATTATAACTTACCACCCTGGTTATGAATGAAGTGGAAATTTTTCATGTTTTCTATGCTTATATCAGGACCAAAACAGCCAGGTAATGATATTTATTTTTATTTGTCTCCTATGATTGAGGATTTAAAGTTATTGTGGGATTCAGGTGTTATGTTGTATGATGCTTATAAAAGTGAGTACTTCACATTGCGAGCGATGTTTTATGGGATGATAAATGATTTCCCTACTTATGGAAATTTTTCAAGCTATATTATTAAAGGAACTCAAGGGTGTCCCATGTGCAAAGAAGATACATAATCAATTAGGTTGAAACATTCATCAAAATCTGTGTTTCAAGGACATCGTGGATTTCTACTTCATCGACAAAAGTACTGATCTCGGACGACATCATTAAATGGATGTTGAGAACAATGCACAACATTGTCTCCACTAATAGGTGATCAACTATTTGGGAATGTAAAATATGTGAACACTGTTTTTGGTAAACAATTTTCGAAAAACCTTACGAAAATAGGTTGGAAAAAGAGATTTGTTTTTTTTTTTGAATTACCATACTGGAATTGTTTGTAATTCATGCATTTTCTTGATGTGATGCATGTGGAAAAAAATGTATATGATAGTGTTATCATAACATTGCTAAATGCCCCTGGAAAAACAAAGGATGAAATTAAGGCAAGGTTAAACATGGTTGACATGGGAATACGAGAAGAGTTGGCTCCCTTGAAGGGTGAAAATCGGATGTTTCTTCCTCCAACTGCTTACACTCTTTTCAAGGAGGAGAGATATTATTTTTTCAACTTATTCAATGATATAAAGGTTCCAAAGGGGTATTCATCAACTATAAAGAACATTTTTTCAATGAATGAGTTGAAGTTAAATGGTTAGAAATCACATGACTGCCATGTTTTGATGCAATATTTAATTCCTATAGCTTTACGTTTCATTTTCCCCAAGAATTTTCATCATACATTAACCAAACTTTGTTTCTTTTTTAAAGCTATATGTAGCAAAGTTTTAGACCCGGAAAAATTTCCAACTATGAAAAGTTAAAATTTCATCATAATATGTGAATTAGAAATGTTATTCCCGCCAACATTATTTGATATGATGGTTCATTTGATGCTTCACTTGGTGAGATAGATTCGAATTTGTGGTCCTGTGCACTATAAATGGATGTACCTCGTTGAACGGTATATGAAGATTTTGAAAGGGTATGTCAAAAATCTAAGTCGTCCAGAGGTTTTTATAGTGGAGTGATATGTTGTTGAGGAAGCCATTGAATTCTATACTGAATACCTATCTGATGTGGAAATCATTGGTCTCCCAAAATCTCATCACACTGGATGCATTGAGGGTGAGGGAATTTCTGGAAAATATGTTGTGACAATCAATATTACAGATCGAGATCAGGCCGACATTTATGTTTTTCATAATAGTTGGGAGGTTTCTCCATATATTGAAACCCATAAATAAATTCTTAGGTAGTTGATCCATCAAGGGATGAAAAATAGATATCAAATACACATAATCACTAATTTATAGGATGATTTCAGGACCATATTTTTATGTAGTTAGATGAAAATCTGAATTCAATTTCAGAACAACTTTGATGGATAGTCGTCGGACCAAATGTGTATGTATTATCTTACAATGGTTATGTAATTAATGGTTATACATTCTATATATAAAAACCATGATGAAGATAGTACCATGAAAAATAGTGGAGTTACACTTGTGGTTGAAGCGATGCATGTTTCTGGTAGTAAGGACAAAAATTCAATTTATGCAAATATGTCATACTTTGGAATTATCAAAAAAATATGGTAGTTGGATTATAAGACATTCCAATTGCCGATTTTTCAATTCAAATTGGGTTGATAACAATAGTGGTATTAAAATAGATGAATTGGGATATGTGAAAGTTGGTTTTAGTAAAGAAGGGTACAGAGAAGAATAGTTTATAATTGAATCACAAGCAGTACAAATATTTTATGTTCTAGATTACTCAAACCGAAAGTGGTCGATTGTTCTATTATCGTCCAAAACTACTAAAGGGTCTGATGAAAATTCAGTTAAAGACGATCCTTTCAGTTGTACACCACAATCATTTCACAGCGGTCCCAATGTAGATGATGTTTTATATGTTAGACGAGACCACAATGAAGGGATTTGGATAATCGATAGAGGTTTCAAATCCCTTTAGCCTCTGAAAAAAATAAAGAGAGTTCAATAAATAGGTTATATTTTGTTTGTAATATAGATCTTATTATCTCATGTTATTATATTATCATTACTGAATTTATGTAATCTAAATTAAATATTTAAACACTTTTACAGATAATGACTTTTGCACGTTCTGGTGCTCCTAACCTCGAGGCTGAACAAGTCTCTCAAGCTGTTGTTGTTGCTGCTACTGCTGCTATGGCTACTCACAGTGCAGAGCAACGACAAGTTTCTGAACCTGTTGTTGTTTCTAGGGTTGAGGTCCAACAACCATTAGTACATGTCATTTCTAGCATTTCAGATGAACATATATATGATTTTGATATTGATGAAATGGTCAGGGATGAAGGACTGACGTCACAAAAAACACAGGTGCATCGTAGTTTGACAGTGTTATCAAAAGTTCTTAAGGTAAAAAAGAAAAGGCATCAAATTTTATGTCGGATGGAATGCACGAGGCCAACATGTGAATCCCAACAAGGCTATGTTTAGTAGTTACATTGGAAATTTCACATGACAACGTGTGCCGATTGACATAGATTCATGCCACCATGTTGTGTCTGGGCGGAAGGCTGTGATCTGGGAAGAAATTATGATAACATTATGATATTATTTCTTTAATTTACTAGCAAATAAAATAATAAAACAATGTATTACTCTTCTCAATCTCTTGTAGAGTACATTGATAGTGGATTATTCGCACAAGAATTATGTACTAAGGCTTGCAGGAAGGATTCATCGAGGTTTTCGCACTATTTTAACAAACTGTCAGCTAAAAGATTACAAAGGTAAAATAAACCCGCACCCACCCCTTATCTACGCTCACATGATATCCCAAGAAGCATGGGGTGAATTTATTGGCTGCCATGGGGATGAGAAGTTCCAGGTACATTGTGCCTGATAATACATTATTTGAGGATACGTGTATTCATCACTTTGATTTTCAATATTTAATTTATGAAACATCATCTTAGTACTGAAAATAAGGAATGTGCATCAAAACCAACATACCCTTGTCGTAAAGAAAGGATTGGGTACATTTCACTAGAAAAGAAAATGGTACATATTTTAAATTTCCAGTAATATTTTTAGGTGCAAAGAAACAACATCATAATTATCATTCTATATTTATAGATAGATTGATGAGTCTAAAACCAAATACACTTCCATGCCACATCATGTGCTATGGAAGGAGTCATGTGTGATTAAATAAGGTAATCTAGTAGATTAAAAAATACAAAAAGTGTGGGAAATATGTGTAAGTATGACATGATAAAAAGATTTGTTTTAAATTTCTATTACATAAAAATAATTAGTTATTTTACTATATCTGACAGTCACAGTAATCATCTACTCCTGTACCGGATGCAGACCTATTATGAATATCTTTTAAGAGGCTAGAAAAATACGGTCGTGTCAGAGGTGTGGGGTTTGGGGTGACACCACGAATATATTATGATAAAAAAAACAGACAGATGATAGAGATGAAAAAATAAAACAAATGAGCAGAAGATTAGAAACTCTTGAAGAACAATTTCAATGGCAGGGAGAGTTGCTAGCAACTTTTATGGGTGGTAAGAAAGAAGAAGACACAACTCAAGAACAACCAGCACGTGAAGATCCCGCCACACCCCCACTATATTTGAGGTGAGACATTCCCCTCAAAGAACTCTCTTAGCCATGGTAATCAATATAATAATAATTGTTCCCATGAAATTTGAATCAGAGACACACTGATACTTTTCCTGTATTGATCTTCTACAGGGTGAAAATGACTATGATTTATATCCGTCACCACCCACCTATCACCTTGTATCAAGGGCTATGGTATTCAACATTCCAAAGGACAAGCTTTATAATAGACCACTTCTGAAAGATCATCTTAAAGTGAAGATTACTATAGCTCTTGATCCAAATGCAGAGCTACCTATTCCACTTGATGATGATGATATTCATATGGTCAAAAAGTCTATTGGTACATTCATTGCATGGTCGTCACAACTTCTAAGAGTACATGAGGACAAATAGGTATTTGTTTCTAATTTTTTTTCAAGATAAAACTTTAACAATTAATGAAAAAGGTTCTGAACCAATTAATGTTATTATAGACAGAGAAAGGGAAGGGGCTGACAAGAAACGTCAGCTCAAAATAATCTAAAGGGTTTACCAACCAATCCCAAAGAGATACTGAAAGTACAATAACACCACCTATTATGTATCCACATTTACTAGAATTAAAGACTCATGTGGATACGATGCTAAGAGATGGTAGTAGTCATATATTGGTTTTTGAAAAGAATATATACGGAGAGGAAATTCAAGATTTAGTTACTGCTAAAAATGTAAATGAGATCCTTGAATACGGTTGGCAAGGTGTCATAGTTGTAAATTTATATATGAGGTATGTTTTCATGAATTGATTTTCTAAAATATGATATAATGTGAAAATTATGACTAAATGCATTTTATATTATTGACATATGTATATATGAAAAACAGTTGAAGGAATTTTACCATGAGACAAAATTCGGACTCGTTAGTCCTCACACCACATCAACACAACTAATGAAATTAGAGCCATCAAAAAATGGATGAAATAGTGAACGTCTTGTTGAAAACATTTGAAATAAAGATTACGGATGACAGACTCTTCCTAATACCAACCATGAAGGTGTAAAACTCTTCGATTAAAGCATATCAATTATATTTTCACTTCTTTTATTACTTATTCCTTTCTTCTATTTTTAGGCAAAATTGGCTGATAATTGCGGTGAACTTGGATACTCCAAAGATTTATTTTCTAGATTCAATGCAAGGATATCCAACAAACCAACAACACATGATGGAGTTTCTGAATCTATAAGACACTACATCCTACATTTTTGGTTTAAACATCTCGTAATATAATTTATATTATCTTTTACTGAGGATTTTATTATGATAGGGTGGTGTATCATTATCATCTAAAAAGGAATGAGGACAGGGGCTAAGTATAAAGAGGTGAAGAAGTACTACGTCTGGAAAAATATCAGGGTATATATAATAAAAGTTCACTATCCAAACACATATAAAAACAAGTAAATTATTCTCCTAATGATCAAATATTTTGTAGTGTCCAAAAAAAGATAATGATTTTGGTTATTATGTTTGTAAATTTATGAAAGAGATAGTTTTTCATCAACAAACTTGCATCCCTAAAGAGATATTTTAAAAAACAACTACTATTTCATTTAAATTATTTATTAATTCTTTATTTATATATTTTTCAGTACTACTATGACTGTCGAAAATTCTCATACTCACAAGATGATATAGATTTGTTCAGAAATGAGTTTTCCGCATACCTGATGGAAGATTGTACACAAATATCATGAAGATCTGACTTGGGGATGTGTACAATTGGCGGTCATTTTTGAGAGGGGCTAAGGGGATCAAAAGATGAAACATTATTGTATGTAAATGTTTGTAGGAAAATTTTAATTATTATTAAATAAAACATCCTTTCTCTAATGAGTCATTTTCCTATTTTAATGGATGAAATTCACCAGCAACATGAAAGAATAATGAATCACTTTTCTTTGGGTTTTGGATAAGAAAAACCAGTAAAACATCCAAAATACCTTTATATCTTACCAAATGAATTATTATTGTGTTGAAAATTTATGGGAACGATCCATAGGTCATTTCTGATGTGTACGAGTAAACCCCGCCTCAATCCGAGGCACGGTGTGGCTGGTATCGGTCAAAGTGTCTCTCTTTTGTTTAAAATGGACAAAATTTTAAGTGAAAACAACAACTGACATACGGAAATCCGACCAAATGAATTAGGATTGTGTTGATACTTTAGGGGAATAATACATGGGTCATTTTTGAAGTGTACGAGTAAACTCCACCTCAATACGAGGTACGGTGTGGCTGGTATCACTCAAAGTGTCTCTCTTTTGTTTAAAATGGACAGAATTTTAAGTGAAAACAACAACTGACATACAGAGATCCAACCAAATGCATTAGTATTGTGTTTCTAATTTAGGTTAATAATACATGGGTCATTTTTTACGTGTATGAGTCAAATTCTCCTCAATCTGAGGTACGGTGTGGCCGTTATCACTCAAAGTGTCTCTCTTTTGTTTAAAATGGACATAATTTTAAGTAAAAACAACAAATGACATACGGAAATCTGACCAAACACATTCGTATTGTGTTTATACTTTAGGGGAATGATGCATGGGTCATTTTTAATGTGTAATAGTCAACCACACATCAATCTGAGGCATGGTGTGTCCGGTATCACACAAAGTGTCTCTCTTTTGATTAAAATGGACAGAATTTTAAAAGAAAACAACAATTGACATATGGAAATTCAACCAAACACATTTGGATTGTGTTAATAATTTTTTAGAACGTTACATGGGTAATTGTTGACATGTTCGAGTCAAACCCACCTCAATTTGAGGCACAGTGTGGCTAGTATCACTCAAAGTGTCTCTCTTTTGTTTAAAATGGACAGAATTTTAAGTGAAAACAACAACTGGCGTACGGAAATCCAAACAAATGCATTAGTATTGTGTTTCTACTTTAGGGTAATAATCCATGGTCCATTTTTGACATTTAAAATTCAAAATTTCCTCAATATGAGTCATGGTGTGGCCATTATCACTCAAAGTGTCTCTCTTTTGTTTAAAATGGACAAAATTTTAAGTGAAAACAACAACTGAAGTACAGAAATCTGACCAAACGCATTTGGATTGTGTTGATACTTTATGGGAACTATCCATGGGTTATTTGTGACGTGTACGAGTCAACACCGCCTCAATCCAAGGCACGATGTGGCCGGTATCACTCAAAGTGTCTCTCTTTTGTTTAAAATGGAAAAAAATTTAAGTGGAAATAACAATTGACATACAGATATCTGAACAAACACATTTTGATTGTTTTGATACTTTATGATAATAATAAATGGGTCATTTTTGACATGTAAGAGTCACCCCTGCCTCAATATGAGGCATGGTGTGGCCGGTATCACTCAAAGTGTCTCTCTTTTGTTTAAAATGGACATAATTTTAAGTGAAAAAAACAACTGACGTAAGAAAATCTGACCAAATGCATTCAAGTTGTGTTGATACTTTAGGAGAACAATAAATTGGTCTTTTTTGACATTTAATATTCAACCCCACCTCAATACGAGGCATGGTGTGGTAGGTATCACTCAAAGTGTCTCTATTTTGTTTAAAATGGACAGAATTTTAAGTGAAAACAACAATTGACATACGGAAATCTAACCAAACGCATTAGGATTGTGTTAATAATTTATTGTAACAATTCATGGGTCATTTGTGACATATAAGAGTCAACCCCGCCTTAGTTTGAGGCACGGTGTGGCCGATATAACTCAAAGTGTCTCTCTTTTGTTTAAAATGAATAGAATTTTAATTGAAAACAACAAATGACATACAAAAATACAATCCAATGCATTTGGATTGTGTTGATACTTTAGGATAATGATACATGGGTCATTTGTGAAGTGTAAAAGTCAACCCCGACTCAATCCAAGGCATGGTGTGGCTGGTATCACTCAAAGTGTCTCTCTTTTGTTTAAAATGGACAAAATTTTAAGTGAAAACAACAACTGACATACGGAAATATGACAAAACGCATTCATATTGTGTTTATACTTTAGGGGAAATATAAATCGGTAATTTTTGACGTTTAAGAGTCAAACATGCCTAAATCTGAAGCACGGTATGGCTGGTATCACTCAAAGTGTCTCTCTTTTGTTTAAAATGGACAAAATTTTAAATGAAAACAACAACTGACGTACAGAAATCTGAAGAAACACATTAGGATTGTGTTGATACTTTAGGGTAATAATCCATGGGTCATTTTTGATGTGTAAGAGTCAACCCCTACTCAATCCAAGGCATGTTGTGGCCGGTATCACTCAAAGTGTCTCTCTTTTGTTTAAAATGGACGGAATTTTAAGTGAAAACAACAAATGACATACATAAATCTGATCAAAAGCATTATAATTGTGTTTATACTTTAGTAGAATGATCCATGAGTCATTTTTGAAATGTAAGAGTCAACCCCACCTCAATATGAGGCACAGTGTGGCCAGTATCACTCAAAGTGTCTCTCTTTTGTTTAAAATAGACAAAATTTTAAGTAAAAACAACAAATGACGTATGGAAATCCAACAAAACGCATTAGGATTGTGTTTATAATTTATTATAACGATCCATGGATAATATTGTATGTGTAATAGTCAACCTTGCCTCAATCTGAGGTACAGTGTGGCCGATATCACTCAAAGTGTCTCTCTTTTGTTTAAAATGGACAGAATTTTAAGTGAAAACAACAACTGATGTACGGAAATCCAACCAAACACATTCGGATTGTGTTTATACTTTAGGGTAAATATCCATGGGTAATTTTTGACTTGTACTAGTCAACCCCACCTCAATCGGAGGCACAGTGTGGCCGGTATCACTCAAAGTGTCTCTCTTTTGTTTAAAATGGACAGAATTTTAAGTGAAAACAACAACTGACGTACGAAAATCAGACCAAACACATTCTTATTGTGTTGATACTTTAGTGTAACGATCCATGGGTCATTTTATACATTTACGAGTCAACCCTTCCTCAATAGAAGGCACGGTGTGGCCGATATAACTCAAAGTGTCTCTCTTTTGTTTAAAATGAACAAAATTTAAAGTGAAAAACAACAAATGGCGTATGGAAATCCGACCAAACGCATTAGGATTGTGTTGATACTTTAGTGGAACGATCCATGGGTCATTTTTGACATGTAAGAGTCAAATATGCCTCAATCCAAATCATGGTGTGGTCGGTATCACTCAAAGTGTCTCTCTTTTGTTTAAAATGGGCAGAATTTTAAGTGAAAACAACAATTGATGTACAGAAATCCGACCAAACACATTCAGATTGTGTTGATACTTTAGGGGAACGATCTATGGGTCATTTTTGATGTGTATGAGTCAACCTATCCTTAATATGAGGCACGGTGTGGCCAGTATCACTCAAAGTGTCTCTCTTTTGTTTAAAATGGACAGAATTTTAAGTGAAAAAAACAACTGACATATGGAAATCTAACCAAACACATTCAAATTGTGTTGATACTTTAGTAGAAAAATCCATGCGTCATTTTTTATGTTTATGATTCAACCCCACATCAATCTGTGGTACGGTGTGTCCGCAATCACTCAAAGTGTCTCTCTTTTGATTAAAATGGACAAAATTTTAAGTGAAAACAACAACTGATGTACGAAAACCTGACCAAATTCATTAGGATTGTGTTGATACTTTAGAAGAATGATCCATGGGTCATTTGTGATGTGTATGAGTCAACCCCCCTATACACCACCCCACTCACCTGGACACCCCCATGGACACCCCCCCCCCCCCCACACACACCACCCTAGACAACCCCCCCACCCCCTGGACACCCACCAACCCCCTGGACGACTCCTCCACCCCTCCTGAACACCACCCCACCACCTAGACACCCCCAACCCCTGGATACCCCCACCCCCCCCCCCCCCGAACACCCACCAACCCCCTGGACGGCACCACCACCCCTCCTAGACACCACCCCACCACTTGGACACCCCCACCCCCTGGACACCCCCACCCCCCTGGACACCACCCCACCCCCCTTGGACAACCCCACAAACCCCCTGGACCCCACCCCACCCCTTGGACAACCCCACAAACCCCCTGGACCGCCCCCACCCCCCAGACACCACCCCACTCCTTGGACACCCCCACCCCTCTGGACACCCCCACCACCCTGGACACCCCCACCCTTGGAAAGCCCCCTAACCCCCGGGACACCACCCAACCCCCTGGACACCCCCATAGACAGCCCACAAAACCCCCTGGACACCACCCCACCCCCTGAACACCCCCATGGATAGCCCCCCCTGGACACCACCCTACCCCCTAGACCCCCACCGCTCTAGACACGCCCACCCCTAGAAATACCCCAACCCCCTGGCACCACCCCACCCCCTGAACACCCCCATGGAAATCTCCCTAGACACCCCCACCCCCTGGACACCCATCAACCCCCTGAATGGAACCCCCACCCCTCATACACACCAACCCACCACCAGGACACCCCCACCCCCTAGGCACCCCACCACCTTGGACATCCACCCCCACCCCCTGGACACCACCCCACCCCCAGGACACCCCCACCCCTGGAAATCCCCCCACCACCTTGGACACCACCCCACCCCCCTGGACACCCCCCACCACCCTAGACAGCACCCCCCCCCCACCCCCCACCCCTTGGACACCCCACCATCCCCCTGGATAGCCCCACCCCCAGGACGACCCCACCCCTCCTCGACACCACCCCACCACCTAGACACCCCCACCCCCTGTACAACCCCACCCCCCTTAGACAGCCCCCCAACCTCCAGGACCGCCCCCACCCCCTAGACACTCCCCCCCCCCCCCCCCCGGACACCCCCATCCCTTCGGACACCCCACCCCCTGGACCCCCTACCCCCTTGAATAGCCACTCCAAACCTATGAACCGCCCCCCAACCCCTTGAATTATGAATTTAATTCTTTATGTATTTAAATAACTTATGAAGTATGTGTTAATGGTGTATGGGTATACTTTTTTATGGGTATACTTGTTGTAGTTACCATATGAACTATGTGTTAATTTTGTGTGGGTATTCTTATTGATATGATGATTTTTTTTCAAGTCTTGTTTGGGTGTGTTGTTGTAGAATTTTATTTTACAGCAGGCAAGGAATTTATCAGAGCTTTTTTAGTGCTGATAAAGGTATCCTTTATCAATGCTAAAAAGGTGCTGATACAGAATCCATTTATCGGTGTATTTTTAGCACTGATAAAGGTTTCGTTTATCGTCACCTTGTTAGTACTGATAAAGGATCCCTTTATCAGCGCTCTTTTAGCACTAATAAAGGATACCTTTATCATATTTGAGCTTTAAAATGCTTTTTTAGCGCTGTTAAATCCCATTTTGAGCACTGATAAAGCCTGTTTTTTTAGTAGTGTTAAAAAACATTCTTTGCTTAATTTGTTGAAAAGGTCATAAAGTACCTTGTTTCTAAAACGGCGTCAAGATTCCATTCAAAACATTTTATAAAAATTCAAAAGGGTATGAATTACTTTAACCCATGGTCTATGAAATATTAAAAATGTTTCGAAATACATTTTTAAGAAACACAGATGTTGATGAGAAAGAAGTCCCAGTAGATACTTATGTATAAACAAAGTTAGATAATAAAGAGATTGTAAAACTAACCATTACCTTGTACTTTTCCTTAGTCAAGGGTATGTTATCATTTGGTATAATAGTTAAATAATTTTTATTAAATTATAAAATAACCACATACATAAATATGATATCATATATGATCCTCTAATATTTCTTTGTTAATAATATTTCAGTAGTATTATTGTTTTGGGTGTTAACTGATTAATTTTCCTTCATATATTTTGTTTATTAAGTCTTGTTTTTTATGGTAGAATGTATTTTATTCATATATATAATTTTATTAAGTTCATAAACATTATTTTTTAATAATAAAATTAAAATTATTCTTGAATGGTTACGATGGGGAATGAAATCTCATCGCGTCATGGAGAAGGTAAGTCGTACGTACGCACGAGCGACAATATTATTCTATTAATGGTGAAATCATATGTAATTGGATGGTATATTATATATAAATAATAATTATCATGTTATATTTTCTATTTACATCAATTATACTCATTATTATACCCATCCAAATAATGAAGTGTTGAATAACAAACTACACCACGACGTGGAGACGGTAAGCGGTACGTACGCACATATGGTGACTTTGTCCTTCATAGGATGGATAGAATAATGAATATGGTTTTACCAAATTTATAATAAAATATCATTATTTATAAGGTACCTTATTTATTATTATTTTATGGAAACCACAAATAATGATGAATTATAATAAGAAAAGAACTTTGAAAGAGGTGATGAAATAATTACCTCTTCTTCAGGTGATTCCTTTTGATTTGAACAAAAGGGCTCCTTAGGTTGGCTTTATGATCAAAGTAAGTCCTCTAGGTTTAAGTGAGGTTAGTTTGGAGGGTATTGGATCAGGGTTTTTCTGAGCCAAATGGATTTGGAGGTGTGAATTTAAGAGAAGGGGAAGTGCCCTTTTATAAGAGAGGTGAGGGGCTCTTTAGGAAAAGATTGAAATATTAATTTATTAAAAAATTATTTTCGGTTTATAATAGCTCCAAATAGATTTATTTCGAGGATAAGGTGTGTATGGGTCGAAATTATATCAATAAATAGGTTTTATACAATTTTAGGTCACCATATTAACCTTATCTATTATATATAACTCTTAGTTAAATAGTATTAATTTTACCATGTCTTCTTGTATTTTTATACTACATGGTTATCATAGTAACTATAAAATTCCAAGAGAACTTAAAGTGGTTAATTAATTACATATCTAAAATTATATAAGTCATTTGGACAAATCTTATATTATTAGGAATAATATGTCATTCAATAAAATAATATTTGTTTTAAAAACTCATTTATGTCAATTTTGACACTATTTAGTATTTGATTTTTGTGAAAGTCATTAAAACATTATTCCCTAAAAAAATACATTTGATCAACCCTAAAATGTCATATTATCCTAGAAAATTCATTTATGGCACCAAAAGTTTCAATTTACATTTATTTTAATATTTATAATATCAATTATTTTGATCTTTCATTAATAAGGTAATTACTGCACCATCATTGTGTCATAAATAAATTCTATTATTTAATGTATAAAAATTATAAATAAATTACCATGATGTAGGAAATAATTTTATATTTCTAATGAATATTTATATTTGGATTTATCTTATGTATAACCCTATATTAAAAATGGTTTAGTTATAAAAATTTAATTTTAACACTTTTAACTCTTCTTTAAATAAAATATAATAAATGTCCTAATCTGACCAAAATGGATCAAAAAGGATATCATTTTTGTCCTAAGGTTTATTTTGATCGAAAAAACACTTATCCAACAGTATTTTGACATGTGTTGGGATAATTTTATAATATTATAATATTTTTTTAACTTTAATTACCCTATTTACATTTAACTCTGGTAAATAAAAAAATTGTTACTATTCACCAAAAAATATTTTCATTCTATTGAACCACATTTAAATTACTTATTAAAACCATGTCTGTCGTATTTTGAAAATTATATTTAGAGAAGCGGTAAAATTACATTTTATGCAAATTTGAAAATGTGCCTAGAAGGTGGGTAAAAGGCGTTAAAAAGTTCAATAAAATTTTATATATCTAATATTATTATAAAATGACTCCAATGAATTAAATTGGAATAATATAGGTATTATGTATCTATTTTGACTTTAAAATAAATTTAAATTAGAAAATAATTATTTAAATAAAACCTCGGTTTTAAACAATAATGCAGTGTTTTTCACTATTCATCAAAAATTTAAAGTTTTCAAAAAAATTACAAAAATTCAACCTAAGATAATTTCGATATTCTGAATCTAAAAATGATGTCCATTTTGAAAAATAAATTATATAAAATTTTAAAAATTGGGTATTAATATTCAAAACAACTTTTTTAAATGGTTAGTTTGATTGGTCTTGGTGTGCTAGAACCCGGAGCTGCGTACATCGCAAGCTATTGTATTATTAAAAGAGAAGTGTATCGTGGAAGTTTGGGGTGTTACAATGTAGATATGAATCTTCTACAATTGAAGAAAATTGGTCTACAATTAAGTCTTTTCTTAAGTATATGAGAATAAATACGAATATTTTCCAAGTGTTTGGAGTATATAAGGATCTTGTCATTTGGGGTAATGATGATGATATCATAAAAATATATCAGAATGATTTTAAGTCAGAGTTTGGATATGTTTTTCGTCTCAATAGAGGAGTTATGGGCTGGAGGAGTTCAAAAAAGCCATTTTTTGTCGATTCCATGGTAGATTCCGAGTATATAGCAGCTTATGATATGGTTGAAGAATATTTTTATACACAAATTTGTCTTGGATATTGGTGTGGTTACTAGTAGTAATGATCCTATCATATTATATTATGATAATACTATAGTGGTGTCTCTCACAAAAGAGTTAAGATCACATAAACGAATAATGAACATGGTCCAGAAGTATCACCTATTAAGGGTTTTTTCTCAAAGGGGTGAGTTTAAAGTAAGTATATTTTACACATAAAAAATGTGGAATACCCCTTAACTAAAGTCTTATCTCGATAAAAGCATGGATGTCATGTGAGAGCTAGCAGACTGAAGGTTTTTAGCAGTTGGCTCTAGTGCAAGTTGGGGTGTCTATTAGAGTTCGTGGCCTAGAAACAACTTCTATGTACTTTATGATTACCTATATTCATTTTTTGAATATTAATAAACATATTATCACATCATGATTGTTCTTCCATGTGACATAGTACGTGATAATGTACTAAGAGTAATAGTCGCACTAAAAGGTTATAGGTTCCCTGATATGAGAACCCAAAAGTGTCAAGAAGGTATTATTAAATATATATTTCTATATTCTGATAATATAATTTGACGGTACATAAGTGATATAGGACATCAAGGTGGAGACTCATAGGACTTTGAGGAACTTTCTCAAATTATATACCCTTGTTAATATCCAGTGTAAGAGATTATGAGAATATTGCCCGGTAGTAGGAAATCAAAATTTATATGCGTCATTGGATCTTCCTATCTATGGATTTGTGTATTGATCCTCATACTTTAAGGTTATTATTAATGAATATTTTTAGTTTCATACATTGATGTATTGATGAAAACCATGACGAAATATGTCCGTGGTGAAGTATGATATATTGGGTGCATCATGAGTAATATTGAATTAATGAATAATGTAAGAAATTATTTCCCCTTATGTTCTTTAATATAAGTTGATATATTAAGCCCTGTGATATGAATGAAAATGACTAAATAAATACATATACATAGTGTTCTATGGGTAGTTTCATTTCTAGAAATTCAAAGAAAGAGGCATCGAATACATAAGTTGATAATACCAGCATGAAACCTACTTGATTAGAAATATTGTGATAAAGATATTATATTACACAATAATCATTTGTATGACATTGTATTTCATTGAAACATTAAATTATTTCTTTATGGGCGTGTTGGTGTGTTGCTAGATGTTAAACTTGGACTTTATCTGACTTTACCTAATACCACTAAGAAAGAGACCTATATGGTCACATACAAAGTGTATCTAGAACCTTAGATAAATAATATTATTATTTATTATTTAACATGTTGAATAAATATTATTCACATATGTGGTTTAATAATTATTCATGTTTTCTTGATATCATATATTTATTCACTAGATATTCAAGAGAATATTTTGTGAGGAGAATATTTAATAAATGTTTATTATTTATTTAGTGAATATAATATTTATTTATTAATTTTTGAATAATGTAGTGAAATTTATTTATTAAATAAATAGTCATTATTCAAGGCCTGATAAACATTATGGAGGAATGGTAGGTCAAGTTTAAAGGTCTGATGAGAAACAATACATATTGAATATTATTTGAATAGATTTAAATAATTTATTCAATAAATAATATTTAATTAATTATTTGTTTTTTCCCATGCCAAGAAATATTATTATTATTATTATTATTATTATTATAGACATGGGGTTCCATGGGGATTAAGTAAATAATAATTGTGCATGTGAAATTATAATTTCCTAAATCTAACACTATTTAAACCCATTTATATTATTTTCAACCCTAATCCTAGCCATCTTTTCGGTTGTGTACAGGGAAAAGGAAAATTATTTCAATCACTAATGATCCCCTCTTCAAGAAAAAAGACTGATCCTCCTCCAGTAGCCCCCTCACTTCTAAAAAGATCAAGGATAATCCTTCTTAGAAGTAATTCTCTGGGAGATTAATGAAAAATGATGCAAGTGTTAGGATCTTATGTCCCAACACTCAGATATTCCTATGGTGATTCTCAGAGGTTCATGGTATATGTGTGGATCAGTGCTGAAGTAAATATACACTTGATTCATGCAACATGATGATCGTAAAATGTATACATGTTTCTAGATTCATCATCATAGAAATAACTCATCACAAAGTCATTTTTTTAATTTCTTACATTAATTATAAATCATCGTTTGATGATCTGGAATTTGTTTCATCCATTATCATGTCAATTAATCACTTATTCAATTTTTTTGTTCACAGTGTTCTTCATTGATGTACAACTCATATTAATTGTCGATTACAAAAAAAAAATCCATTTTGGGCATTCCCTAGCAATGCATTCATTGTGCCAAAAACCTTTAGAGATAAAAATACTTGTAAACCATGAGAGGATAAAACTACATCAAAATTTGTCTTTAGTGATGGGTTTTGAAACCGCCCCAAAATAAAATTTAAATATTTTAGTAGTGTTTTTTTAAAATACCACACAAAATTTCTAAAATTAAGTGATTCTTTCTTTCTTCCCTCCTTCAAGCCCTCTCCCTAGTTCCCCCCACCCCCAATCCCTTCCCCTTGTCACCGCCTCTCTTTCCCTCATCGTCGCCACTCTCTCCCTCTTTGTCGAACTCATGGTCACCCTCACTCTCCTTTCCCCCTTTATAGCCCTCATCCCCAACAGTCATTCTTTTTCATCATCCCCCTTTCCCCTTTCCATCATTCTGTTCACCCCTATTTCCCACCACAAATGTTCTGCTCGCCCCCCTTTCTCCCTATAGAGCCCCTTCTCCACTTCCATCAAACCGATCGTTCGCCCTATTTTTCCCTATCATTTTTGGGAATACCACATCATTAGATTTACCATGTATGTTTATTTCCCATCTAAAATCACATTTAATTAAAATTCTTCATAGAATTTTTTGAACAAAGTATCTTGCCAATTTTTTTTGTATTTATAGGTCGGTTGTGAAAATATACTCAATTAATTTTTCATACATGATATGTGTTTTAAGTAGTTTAAAATTAGTGTGAGTGTTATTTCTATGTTGAGAATAACTTAACTCAAATAAAATCCATCATATTATTTTTTTATGGATAAACTTGAGTAATTTGTTTTTGTATCTTGAGGTGTGTTATGAAAAAATATATAATTAACTCATCATATGTGTTAGTTGTTATAATAAATTTTCAATTAATGCTTGACTATTATTTTTACACAAAGATACACTTATTAACTCGATTAAAAATTAATTCATGTGTTATATATTAATATACAAATATAACAATTTTGAAGTAATTTTATTCTATTATTTTTTTTCAAATAAAACCAAGATGACATTTTGCACATTTTTCAATATAGGTATCTTCATTAATGTTTTTTATGTTTTCATAAGATGTGATGGAATGATCATTAAGGAAATTTGATTGAATGGAATGTTTTATAATTATAAATTAAGATAATTTATGTTTCATAAAATATTACTTTAGATAAAATTTTAGATGAAACTACCTATAAAATTTTCATGATTTTGACATCATAAAAAGGTAGATTAGTCAATTGACATTCACCAATGACTAAATTAGTAATTTTATTTAAATTCCATAATATTTCTTATGTGTTTTAATCCTATTTAATGAAGTGTTGGAACTTTTTGATATGTAGATAAAATATAGATCCCATTACTAATGAACACACCTTAATATTCTAAGGGTTTGGAGGAGTTTTTAGATTTTTAAATTTATAATCGATATAATGATGGGACAATAAGATATGCATTCCCTAAATGAAAATTTATAATATGGTTGAAGAGAAATCATGTTTATAAACACTTGAAATTGAAGTAATTACCTGCTTAATATGTGTGTCAGATTTGGAATGGAGAATCAAATATAACAGAAAGTTTGAGCAATGATGTCAGTCAATATAATAAGCTCCCAACTTCATCAACAATGGGAAATGAAATTCAAAACCTTATAAACGATGCTTTCATCATTTTTAGAAAACTTCATCTGCATCAAAAAATATCAGTACAACCAATTGGTGGTGATATAAATAGTAACTTGAAATATGATGTTTTGGGGACTATAGGAAAACCATATCAAGATTGTAACATATCATTGGATCCCCCTGATGCTATGGAGACTAATTTAAGGGATAAATTTACTAAGAAAGAAAATGTGTTTCATGATTTAGTTTATGACATAAATCAAGAGCTGTATGGAGAATGTATGAAATATTAAAAAATTTATTTTATACTGAATTTATACAATATCAAATTCCTATAAAGAATTAAAAATAATCTAATGTTCATCATTTTGGAATTGTTCCATGACACATTTCCTGAAGCTATGATCTCTAAGTCTTTTTATGATATGAAAAAAGTGTATAACAATCTTGGTCTAAATTATTCAAAAATACATGCATGCCTTAATGATTGTATGCTTATTTAGGGAGATGATTCAAATAGACAAGAGTGAAAAAGATGTTCTACTTTTAGATAGAAGTCAATGGGTAATTTTGTAAGTTTAAATCCATATAAAACTATGTAGAAGCATAAAAATAACACACCTATAATGGTTTTGGGTTACATCCCTTTAAAACCTTAATTATAAAGATTATTTATGTCATCAAAAACTATTGAGTAAATGATGTAGCGTTCTATAGATAATAACAATGACATCCAAGAGATTAAAATAGTGAAATAAATTTGATTTATTACATACGGATTTTTCATCCAATCCTAGGAATATGTGATTGGATTTGGATATCAATGGATTCAACCCATTCAGGATATTGAGTATTAGTTATTGAATTTTTTCAATTGTTTTGATCCCTTAAAATCTACATCCATGGATTTTTATACAAAAGAATCCTTTATTATTTTAATTATTAATCCTAAAAAAATCCTGAAAATGATATTGATGTATACTTTCATCTTGTAATTGAAAAATTACAGGCATTTCGGAGCAGCGATGTTGATATATATGATGCAGCTTCTAAAAAAAGGCTCAAAATGTACCTTAGTCTAATGTGGACCATTAGTGACTTCCATGGAGTTGGGAACATATCTGGTTGGAACACATACATGGGTTTTTATTATGCTATTTGTAACATTTATTTTCATCTTGGATGAAAAACTTATAGTAAAAATGGTTCTTCTTGTGTCATCACATATTTATCAATGCATCTCACTAATTGTAGTTGAACAAGTCGAAATTCCTTGGTTTCATTGATCATATACCACCTCTAAAGTCATTAACTAGTTCTAAAATATTTTAAAAATTATTTAATGTTTATGGATAATTTGGAAGGTGTATCATTTGAATGATAGTGGAAAACACATTCTATGTGTATCATTAGATTAAATTGGATTAAAATAGTGGAATAAAAAAGTATATTATTCAAACTTCCATATTCGGAAGTTAATTTATTGCATCATAATCTTGAGGTTATGCATATTGAGAAGAATTATTTTGATAATTTTATCTTCACATTACTTAATGATCATGAAAAATTAAAGGACCATATTAATTCTTGGAAGGACTTATAAATATTTAATATATAGTGTGATCTATGGAAAAATGAGAATAGAATGTATGATATAGTGATTTTTTCAATAAATATTAGGGACACAGATATATTCCTTGTAATTTTAAAACATGTGAATGTATATAATGGGTATTCAAGTAACATCTCAAGGTGTGTCAAATTAAATAATTATAGGTTTCATGGATTTAAAATTCATGATTCATATATTTTGTTACAAAAGTTACTACCATTGTCATTGTATGCATTGTTACTTGAAAAAGGTTAATGTAGTTGTACTCCAATTATTCAAATTCTTCAAAAAACTATGTGAGAAAACTTTATAACCAACTAAGCTTGAAAAAATTCAGGCTATATTTGTACTGAAACTTTGTGCAATGGATATGATATTTTCCCTATCATTTTTTACTATTATGATGAATTTAAATTTGTATTTGGTCGAGGAAATTGAATTAGGAGGTACCATACATTATTGATGGATGTATACAATTTATAGGTTATTTATTTATATTTTTATCATAATAAGTAAACCATTATTGACACTTCATTAAATACATAACTATGATTTATTCATTTTATTTCACAGACACCTTATTTCTTTGAAATCATACTTAAAAAATAAAGATCAACCTAAAGGATCAATTTCTAAATACTACATATAAGAGGAGTGTCTTATATTTTTTTCTAGATACTTGGATGATTTTGGGATAAGATTCAATTGATTTGGATGTGTTGATGACATATCAACTCAATCTCAACTACATAGGAAATAAAAAATATTTCCTACTATTAGTCGATCAGTTAGGAGGATCTAAAATATTACTTTGATAGAAATATAATTATTCCAAGAATATAGATATGTGGTACTGAATAGTGAAATATCATATTCATTTATTAAATATCCCAAGATACAAATAAAGATATGCATGATAATTTAAACTTTAAATGATAATGATATGACAAAAAGTTGTTAATAAAGAGATTGTATAATGGTTTGTATGTCTTATAAGTTCAAAATATCTAAAATAAACATGGATATTCAGTCGACATGTATTGTTTTTAAATATAATAATGGATATTACATTATTTAGTTCATGAATACTGATACTTGGTGTGGGTTATCAAAAGATTTGATGTTTTTGGCTCATGGTCCGCTAAAACTGGTTATAAAGTTCAACGCTTATAATCTGAATGGATTCAAATTTTGTATAGTTGACCGGGAAGAGGGTTTAAAAACATTGAATAATTCTATATTTATAATTTTTGAATTGCGATATTATGGGATGTTGATTGGAATTATCGAATTAAACTACCATGGTCATTTTTTTAGTTGTTTTATTCAAATTCAAGTGGGTCAATACTATCATGGGTTTTAAAAGAGATTCATTGAAATTTAATTCTGTGAGATTCTCTCACATAATGGATGTTGATGAATTTGAAGTACATTATCTGGATATATTCTCATTATAACATAAAATTGTATATTATGTGGAAGATTCCTAGGATGAAGGGTGGAGTATAGTTTTTTTCATAAAATAAAGATACTTGTATAATATGGATTATAAAGTGACGTATTTAGCCAATAACGTTGAATCCAAGAAATAATAATAATTTGATTTATTTTTACATCATGATATTGAAAATATTAGTCTTGCAAGGGTGGATGAAGTAGAAGTAATGATGGAGTAGGATAACAACAAGATTGAAGGAAAAACTGATTGTATGTGTAGTCATCCACTAAGTTATCAACTACATATGTTATATGTTAAATATTTTCAATAATGTGGATATGATATCATATTTAAATTAATTTTTATGCATGGGTTGTTTAATTTTGAAAAGGTAGATGTTAAATTTGTTTGTATGTGAAATAATTCATTAACATACCTATGTATATTATGTTTTTTTAGTACTGTGCATCTGTTATCATTTCTAAATTTCTTTTTTCTATATGAATATTTCAAAATATATGTTTCGAAGTTATTTTTACATTTTTAAATGACATGAATGAAAAGGAATAGTTGATTCATTAATCACGGTCAACTCTTAGTTGATGTTCCCCTGACTATAGAGACGTTATCAATGTTTCCTGATTATCCATTGGGATCCCTCCCTATAGAATTTATTATACCCTCCATATACCTCCAATCAACATCTTCTACACCATCCATATCCCTCCCATCTGCAACTGGAATACTACCTCTTGATTCAACAACTTCATCACACGAAAACCCTATAGTGAGGGAATATGTGGGTACTCCTGTTTCTTCACGAGGATATTGGAGGTTGATAGTTATAGGTAAAATTTTTAATGTGAATAATGTTATTGTAATTTTTTATACTAATAAATTATATTTTCATGAAATATTGAATAAAGTTTACTATTGAGACAAATATTAATAGTTTAGATGTGTAGAATCAGAATGGATTGAAGATAGTTTCCCCCTTTGATTGTTATGGGGTCCCCACGGATGATGCTTTGGGGATATATTTTCAGATTCTAGGTTATTTGGAGAATGAGCCAATGATCCTACTAATTATATATTCTGATTTGAATCATATTCCTCAATCAAGGAAGAATAGATTATTTGATTTAGGGATAAAGGTAATTTTAATAAATTATGGCTCAATTGAATGTCATTATTTAATTAAATGTTAATATTTTAAACATGAATCGCTTTGTATAGATGTTATTCGCTTTACCATCGTTGATCTTATTTAATGAAAGTTGATGTTGAAAATTTTGGGGAAGAAATGTAAATATTTTAATTGGTGATTATGGAATAAATTCAATGACACATCATTAAACATTCAGTAGTAGTATGATAACGTACCTGAAGGGGTAACTAGAGAGTATTGGAAGGTGTTTGTTGATATCCATCGTAATGATAAGCACATGGTAATGAAGAATATATCAATATATTAACCACATTTTACATATATACATGAATATGAACAGAAGATGGAATTTCATACAGTACTATTAAATTACTTTTTATTTATTTCAGGAAGTTTCAAGATAAAATGTATCAAGTTGAGTAAAGCAAATCATCCCCCACACTACTGGTTTAAATATTTTTTCAAGAAATAGATCCACTATGGAAATATTTTCATCAGTTCAAATATTTAAATGATAATATTATTTATTGAATATATTAAATTGTTTATTTATCTATGTTTAATATGGAAAATGAATTCAGGGCACCAAGTCTCCTGGATATATCCTTAGTTAGATGTTCATATGAAATACAAGGGGAGTTATGTGAATGATCCTACAAAATAAGTTGGGGTATGAATTCTTTTTTCATTATAATGGTTCACACAAACATCTTCAATACTATAATAACTTATGGAACCAAATATAATAATATAATTTTTCATTTACGATCATCAAATCATATTTAATCAAAAATATATGTTATATTTTATAAAAAAACATCCATTGTTAAAATTATTGATATCAATGCTCAATCTAAACTCAGTTTAACAACTATTTTTTCCAGTAATATATTACCTCCCACTTAGGATCACACTTTATTGTTAGTTTTCACTTCATTAATAAATAATACTTTAAATTTAATTGATATTTGATTTATAGGTAAAAATAAACAAAACTATGGGATGTTAATCTTGTACAGTCCTTCTTGATCTCCCAGGATGATCCAGTTGGTCTGGTCCTTGGGAAGTAGTATCCTAGTCATGTGCATGGGATAGGTTTAGGACCATTACCATCTGAGGTCTTTGGCAGGTCACAAGGGGTTTCAGTATCATCTACTCTGGGTTGTAATTAATTCCTACCTATAGATTCTCAGAATCAATTTATTACAATGAAATACAAAATTTATCAATAGGGGAGCACAATACAGTAATAGGGTACTCATATACAGTCACAAGATATGAAGGTTGTTACTCTATACAAAGCATAGGTTGAATTATATAAAAAATGGCTGGTTGTGTCCCTGGTGACATTGCATTGATAGATGGTTCGAGTTAATAGGTAAATGATAAAATTTAATATTCATTTAGTACATAAAATTTTATTGGTTTTAAGTTGAAATTTAAATATACATCACTTTTTAATTTTCAAGAAACTTTTCATACATGTGTTGGGAGAAGGGAGTAGAGATTGAGATAAAGATACAGACAATCATAGTTCATTAGGTAACGATGTGGATTGACTTTGGATTCAAAGGTGGTTTTTCATAACTAAACACACTATCTATAACTTATTATATTTAATTAGGTATATACGTTTGTAACTTAAAATGTATGTTGTTTAAGTCTTTATGTGATCAATGATATATGTTTCTATTTCTATTTAAACTGCTATTATATATATATGTTTGTAAATTAATGGATTGTTTTTATAGTTGATGGGAGGGTGGGAATTGTTGTTATAGATACCTTTAAGGTGTTATACCCTAATTTAATTGATTCTCAAATATATATTATACTTTTGAATATTCTTTATATCCTGGCACAGACTTCTGAAACTAATTTTTCTAATAAGATGCTAAAAAACGCTTAATTCCTTGCACTTTAACACATTGGTTATCATAAGGGTTGGTAGCATAATACATACCACATACCCTTTCTAGTTCTTTTTCAGTAGATAGTCTTTTAAATAGTCACTCATCTTCTTAAAAATTTATAAATGAACTAATACATAAATGTTTCATCAATCACCCTAGGTTGAAATATATTTTGAGGTTTTATCTAGTAGTTATCACTTCTTGATTATCCCTCCTTCCTATTCATTTGAATAGGTTTCAATAACACCTAATCAGTAAAGTAATCCTAAATCACTTAGTAAAACCCAAGTATATTTTGGTGTTCCTATGCAATTTAAGAAAAGATCACTACCTTTACACACATTCCAACAATTACTAGATATTCACCACTCATCCTAGCCTATTCCAATATATATAATCTACACTAAGTTGAGGGAGAGTGTAAATCATAAACCGAGGTAGTAAACATTGATCAGGTATAATAACTCAATCATAATCAAATTTAAACAATTAATTTATTCATTAAATATTGAAATCAACTATCAAATAGAAGATTTTATTCATTAATGTTTTGAATCAATCGTTAATATTAGATCTCATTCCATTCCTTGATTATCCCTACTTCATATGTGTGTGAATAGGTTTTTACCACTCCATTAAATAACCAAAGGCTTTATTCTCTCCTTATATTATTCTTCTTGGTCTATCCACTCTTCTTTCCCTAGCCATCATTAGTAGCCAAATCTAAAATTATGATTGGGTCAATCATGGGGATTTTTGTATATTAGGATTGTGAAGGTTCTCTTTATCCATAGTCCTTTATTATCAAAACAAGGAAGATTTATCTCATTGGTGAGAGGTAAGTGCTTTTTTCAGATCTCCTTTTATTAATGTACTTAAGGATATTACACTTTGAGAGTATAACCACTACTAAGTTATAACCCATATCAATTTTCCTTGAAAGTATTATAAATTTCTTTTTTAGGTTCATTAATTTTGTGTTTGATAAAGTTGAGACATAAATTGTATTTAGGTTTCATATTTTTAAAATTTCACTTCATTCCCATAATGTGTGTGTAAATTTTTTGAGAGTTGTGTTAGTTCAAATAGATTTCTATAGGGTGTTTTAAAATTTATATGATTTTTATGAAATAGGTTTCATTGTTTTTTATTATTTTGTGATCTTTAAATGATTATTCAGTGTGGTTAAAATTATTACTTATCATTCTTACTTCCTTCTTGTATATATATGGTTATGCCTTGGAATTATTTACATAATTTTTGAAGTTAGATAATTAGAAGTTGTGAATATGGGAATTATATTTTACTTTTTTACATTGGAACCTTAAGTGGTTGGTTATATAGGTAATATAGAAGATTACTACACTAGCTTAGATTACGCACCGGATAGTGGTTCCTACTATATTTCATGTCTTAGATAGGGGTTTTCCACCTGATGAGGCCAATGACGGTAAGTCAGGATCCTTAACTATTAAGATCATATCATTGGATGATGAGCAGCCCATATTTATTAGGGTACTAGTTTATCCCATTAAATTTGAGGTTGATAGCTTGTGTTGTGTAATATTAGTGGAACAATTTACTTATTACCTTGGATTACCTTAATATATTTTCTTTATATATTTTATTTGGGATTTACTCAAATGTTTTTCAATTTTTTTTATTTTTAAGGTAGTTTTATTATAAAGTAAAATCATATGTGAATGGTTTTTCATGTTTATATAAAGTGAAATGTAAATTTATAATTTTATTTCAAACAAGTGTTATGGGTTTGGATTATAAAATAAGTTACATATATCTTTTTATGTTTTTTTCTGCTTATATTTTTGTGTTTTCACCTTTTTAATTTTTTGGGATGTCGCTTCTTTAATTTTTTTATTATTTTAGAACATCTATATATAGTGGCGGTTTAAACCGCCTCTATATGGGAACAAATATATAGAGATTATTTAAACCACCATGAAACCTTCAACATTTTTGATATCCAATAATTGCCACTAAATAATATTTTTTTAAACTTCCTATAAACCTCTAGAAAATGGGAAAAATTATGTAGGATGGTTCCGAATGCCAAATTTAGTGGCAGTTTACTAAAAAACTATCACAGAACCATTTGGAAGTATTTTAAACCACTACTAGCCTGCTGATTTTTTATAGTGTAATGAAGATTTTTTTTGGTTCTGAGGTACTAAATATAAGTGATATTATAGCACTAATGTACCTTGAAAATAATACAACAAATATATCATTCTCTACGAATTTATCAGTAGGATACTATTCTTGTCCTGCTCATTGACATTGGAATGTGTGACATCCTGGACTCGGATGCCACTTAACCCATGCCCCGATCCTGGTTGTCTACATGACCCCTCGCACATATCCCCATATGATAGGGGATGCCGACTAGCACTAGTGGAAACAAGGGCTATACCAACAGTTGTATACCAACAGTTTTATAAAACTGTTGGTATAGGCGGAATACAACAATGGTTTGTTCAAACTGTTGGAATACTTATTTTAGAAACAACCTATCCCAACGGTTTACCTAAAAAATTAGGCTATATCACCTTTTTCTAATATATACCAATGGGTTTTTTAAACCATTGGAATAGAAAATTTTTTCCAATGGTTTTTTAAAACCGTTGGGAATGTTTTCCCCCAAATACAGAATAGATCTTGTCCCCATCCACACGATTTCATCCCTAAACTGAAGCTCTCTCGAAGCTCTCCATTTAATATAGGCTATTTAACTCCTTCCACCTGATAGATCCATCATCAATCAAGAAATTGTTTTTTTTCTACACTTAAAATCTATAAGTGATGCCTTGGTTTTAATGTTCTGCATCTATTTTTCTGTTTTCTGTTTTGATTTGGCCTAAACGAGAGGTTCGTGTGGTTTTTGGTTTTGGCACTTGAATCATATACAAAAGAGGATTGTGTTCATTCATCATATGTGACATGTAGAATTCACATGACATTTATATTCTTATGTGTGATTAAATTTTCTAATGACCTAGGTTTTAGTTGTATAAAGTTTCCATAATGATTTTTTATGGGTTTTCTATATAACTAGTTAGTGGAATTATACCCATACAAACCACAAATGTTTTTGAAGGAAAGAACATGTGGATATTATTTTGGGATTTTCTCTGATGATGTAAATAAATTCCATTGGTGCAATGGATGTATTTTAACACTTTGGGATTAATTTATTAATTTTATGTATTTGTAATTGTTTAAAGTATTAAAGTTAACCATAAAAAGATGGTTCATGATGGGAATTATTCACCTTGATTATTTTGATACCCTTATGATGATAAAAGTAAATAAATGTATAATTATTTCAATCCCTTTAATTTAAATTACTTGAACTAATTTATTAATCATGATTATACAAAGAGGGGGTGGGATGTTCAGGGAGAGGTGGGGGGTGTGGGATGTCAAGGGGGGGTGGGCTGTCCAAGTGGGGTGGGGGGATGTGCAAGTGGGGAGGGGGTGTGCAGGTTGTAGGTTAGGAGGGGGTGTGGGTTGTCCAGGTGGGGTGGGGGGATGGGATTTGTAGGTGGGGAGGGGTGTGTAGGTTGTGAGGGGGTGTGGGCATATCCCAGGAGGGGTTGGGTTGTCTAGGTGGGGTGGGGATTGTCTAGGTGTGGGGGGTCTGTCTAGGGGGGTTGTCTAGGTGGGATGGGGTGGGGGTGGGGATGGGCTGTCCAGGTGGGGTGGGTGGTGGGATGTCCATGTGGGGAGGGGTGTATATGGGGAGGGGGTGTTCAGGTTGGGAGGGGGGTGTGGGCTATCTAGAGAGGGGGTGGGTTGTCCAGGTGGGTGGGGGGTGGGGCTGTGTAGGTGGGGAGGGGGTGTGAAGATTGGGGAGGGGGTGTGCAGGTTGGATGTATCCAACTGCAATAAATATATACACATTAAATTCTAATGTCTGAAATAGGAATCATATCAAAGGTTCTATCATGAACGGCTACTTGGCTCAGAATGTATGGATTTCTGCTCTATGTATTTGTCTGATCTTCCTAAATGAATGAACAGACCAATGAGAAATGAAGAAGAATACTATGAGAAAATTGAACCCATTTTTCTATCACTTCCTCAAACAGGAGGAATTTCTGTATCATATACATTGACGATATTAAGCCATGAGGAGCAGAAGATGGCAATCACACAGTGTTGTTCAACTGTGATTTTTTCGATGACTACATCGGGTAAGTAAATTGAATAAGTATATCTTAAATATCTGTTAAACTATTTCTATTTTTATCTATAGGGAACATAAAGCAATGATAAATAGAAAGCATTGTTCTTTATCTTTGAGAAGGAGAGAGACTTTGCATAGCAGAGATTTTTCTTCTTGGTTAAAATTGAAGGTTAAAATATTACTTTTTAAAATAATTAAATAAAAATTTAATTAAGTTTAATATTCATTTATATTTTAGGTATTGATTTTTTCCTACTGACTCTATCTCTGAGGAAATGAGAGCTTTGGATTTTGGTTCTAATATCGTGGTTTGTGAATATAAATCAATTGTTATCAATGGGTATAGATTTATTATCACTAAACGAGCAAAGAACATGAGAACACAACATGATGGTGTTATGGTTACTGCCACAATAGACTATTATGTCAATGCATCAGATAGTAGACTGTGATTTGAAAACGTAGGTTGTTATGGATTCATTGAAAAAAAATATTGGATTATTACTCTCATGGATGATCCACGATGATGAAATCTAGTGGTTTGATTCGATGACGAGATGGGGCACATTTATTTATTATTGTGGATTTCGTGTAATTGATATGACTCACACTCTTGATACCGATAAACCATATGTATTGGCATCAATGGTGAAACAATTTTTTTATGTCAAATGGCATCTTCGACTGAATTTGGTGTCATTATTGAAGCAATTCCAAGACATATTTTTTATGATGGTGATGATGTAATTGACACCATCTCTACTGCCATTGAAATGGATCCATTTATTACTTTTTATGACTCCAATAGCTCATTTTTCAGATTTAACTGTGAACCTGAAGTTGTGGTGGGAAATATATAAAATCATCCATCCATGTTCTCTATTCTTTTGGTTTAGCTCGACATGGGTTATTAAGGTTCGTACTATTCAAATTGATTAAATATTGATTACAAATATGTTGTATCTGACTTGACCTTAATGTGATTTTTCAATGTCTATTGGTTATAATTTTATTTGAATTGCATTTTCTAATTTGGAATTAAACTATATTCAAACCTATGAAACCAACATTTCTAACTTAGTGAAAATTTAAATGCTTTATTGACCATGTATAAAATTATTATATCTCTAAGACCTCCCTTTAGAATTTCACTAGATAATGAACATGATGGGTTTGCTTCTTCTGCAAAACATGTATAGAAACCTGCATCATCAACCTAGGCTAAAGAAATTAAATTTTTCCTTAATTTCGACAAGTTCCTTACCCCTTATGAATCTGGTAGATATCTTATCCTTGTTCAAATGTCTATATAATCATTTAAAACTATCTCAAGGTCTTAATCATTCATAATATATACCTTGCTAAATTTTCTAGTGGCATAATTCAATATGCTCTCTCTCTTGGTTGTTGAGTGAAATAAATCCTCAGAATCAATGTTCCATCATTTTAATAGACTAGTGAAACTTAGTAACTAACCATCCTACTCAAAATTAATTTTTTTATTACATCTTTTATGATATATTGAATTCGTTATATATCTATTAAAGCTCACCTAAAACAATGGATAGTTAAATTATCCATGAATCCCCCTATTCCTTCTCATATATTTTGTTTTTAGGGTTACACATTATTTATCCTTTTATAATTACTTCCATATTTGTTTTGAAATGCATGAAATGAAACAATTGAAGAGTGGTGACAAAAAAAGATGTTGGAAATCAATCATCGCATGGATAAGATGGGGCGTTCCACCACTAGTGCATGTAGTGAGTATTTTATTCAAATATATTTATATTTAAATATTATATAATGTCATTAATTAATTTTTTTTAAAAGATTTTTGTAGGATCCACCTCTTAGGTGAAAATTATTTGATGAGAATCCTCAGCAGTGGTCCCTAGTACTCAGGATGGTGGTATGAGGGGGGGTAGTACAAGGAAGCTAGGTTATCTGGTTGGTGTGCCTGATTAGATCCTTCCCCTCCCCACTAACACACCATCTATCGTACATTCTGACCATGGTGCGTTGTTAGGGAAACATGGTATATTTATGCCACCCATGTTTTCACCACCCTTTACATCTGAGTATCCTCACCCATCTTTACCATATTTTATGATGATTCCCACTCCCCAATAAGCATTCAACCATCCATCAGTTCCATCTTCTTTTACTTCTACTTCATTCTCTCTGGGATTCTATATTCCATATTCTTTGACTCCTACTACGCCACAGTCTATCCCTACAGAGCATATAATGGGACCCACTCCACTTATACATGGTGTTCCTTTAGTTATTGTGGATCCACCAACACCCATTGATCAGACTACTGCATGTATATTTAGAGACCCCTATCAAATTTTTATACCATTATTTATTTTCATTATAACATGTATTGATAAAATATTTTTTTTTCTTTCATAATAGATATATCTACTAATAAGAGGTGGGGACAGGGGCATACATACAAGTGTGTAGTGTGGAAGCACCGTACGCAGTTGATGGTGGACTAAAATGAAGATAATGAAATGATTGAAAAAATAGGGTAGCAATGTCTTTGTTTTTTGGCGATGCTTGAAAAAGACTTCAACAACATTCCTATTAGCCCGCTCTCATGGAGAAATTTTCCAAATGAAGTCAAGGATAATGCTTGGGCATAGATATGGGTAAAAAAATCTGTTGTATTTAATGAAATATATTATTTTTGTATTTATATGAATTAATATTTTGGTGTTAGATTCGGTTTAATTTCCCTGATAGTGAGGTTGCACGACTAGCATGTCTAAAGGATTTAGGTGAGCTTTGGAGAGCCTATAAGCACGAGTTGTATATTAGATGGCATTCTAGAGTTGGAATAAAGTTATAGGCGGTACCTATCATGGATGATTTTCTGATAGAACAGTATCTGAAGATGATTACTCATTGGACGGCTATCCAGTTTAAGGTATTAATCACATTTGAGGTATTTAGATGAAAATTTTCATGTTTTTTATTAATACTATATTTTATATTATTAAATTATTTTCAGGAATCATTCTAAATAAAAAAACATTGATGCTAAAAACTACCTCCACACATTGGGATGTACTATGATGTCAGATCATGAGAGGAAGCAGGTATGACAGTTGTTTATAATTTTTATTTATGACTTGCACTTTTTATTGTTTCCTCCATTATTTATTTGATTGCTAAATTTTTCATATATTTTTAGTTGTGAAATTAATTATTGGTAAACTATTTTTAATTATGGTTTCTTATATTTAATGTCATTGTAGAGGCAAACATTGAATACTGAAGGATTCGTGCCTCGGGCGAAACTATTTTTCTCGAGTAGAAGGGAAAAATATGGAAGTGTGGTTAACGAACTGACCCAGCAGTATATTTTAAGTTTTAATTTGTTGATTTAAAATTTTAATATCTATTTTGTAACTTAATAATCTATTTATATTTGTAACAGGATACTTTATAGGCCCTTGATGCCTAGGAACCTGACAATTTTGGACCAAATGATCACTTACATCAGGTGTTAGGAGATGAGAACCCTAGAAGATTAAATTGTTGACCTTGGAAGAGTATATTCCTGATGAGGTATTGGCCCTCTTTAGGTTCTAGTTGTAGTGACATCGAGTTCCGGCAGGTTAAGGAACAGGCAGAAAAAAGGGCCAGAGAGACGGAAGAATAGTCTGCTAGTGCAAACACTACATTTATGAAACTGATGAAAGTTTTACGTCCAGCACTTCCACCAAAGTCCATCACAAATTGGGATGAATATATGTCATCGATGAATTCCATATATGGTGAAATATGTGTAATTTCTACTATTAGTCGAGATGATGTTGTTTCTGGCGATGATGATGGCGAGGAGGAGGCCGAGGTGGAGCAGGATAGAGGGGAGGAGACTGAGGCAGAGGAGGAGGGCGAGCAGGAGGTCGAGGTGGAGGATGAGGGAAAGTAGAAGTCTGAGGCAGAGGAGGAGGGCGAGGAGGATGAGAAGGAGGCTGAGACGGAGTACGAGGGCGAGGAGGAGGGTGTTGAGGAGGGAAGGGACGATGATGGGGACGACGATGAGGACGAGGATGAGGCATATTATGACGGTGATGATAGTGATGGTGATGAGGGAAAGAATTATTCGTTACATTTTTTACGGATATTACAAACATTTTATGATTGATGATTTTTTGTGCCTGAATATATGTGTGATTAGGTAGGTCACATTATCTTTATTTCTTTTTCTATAAATAATAAAACTTGACTTGATGATTTGATGTGACTGAATATATGTGTGACTGATTCACCCCTCCCAAAGACACCCCCACCCACTTGGATAGCCCCCACCCCCTAGAAAACCCCCACCCCTTGACACCCCCACCCCCTGGAGAGCCCCCCCACCTTAGACACCCCCACCCCCTAGACACCCCCCCCAAACACCCCCACCCTGGACATCCCCCCACCCCCTAAACACCCCACCCCCTTGTACAACCCCACCCCCTGGACATCCCCACCCCTAGATAGCCCCCCCCCCCACCACCACCCTAGACACCCCCCGGACCCCCCCCATTGGAAAACCCCCCACCCCCTACACACCCCCACCCCCTGGACACCCTCACCCCCTTGGAAAGCCCCCCCCCCCAAACACCCCTCACCCCTCTGGACACCCCTCCCCACCCCCTGGACCCCCCTCAGCCCCATGGAAAGCCCCCCTATACACCCCCACCCCTGGACACCCCCACCCCCTGGACACCCCCCACCCCTGGACACCCCACCCTCTTGAACATCCCCCCACCACACCTGGACATCCCCCCAGGACACCCCCACCCCCTTAGATAACTCCTCCCCTGGACACCCCTACCCCCTGGACACCCCCCACCCTGGACAACCTCACCCCCTTAGACAACCCCCACCTTCTTGGATATCCCCTACCCCCTGGACACCCCCACCCCTTGTACAACCCCCCTTAGACATCACCCCACCCCCTGGACACCCCCACCCTTGGACAACCCCACCCCTTGGAGATCCCCCATCCCCCTGGACACCCCCCACCCCTGGAAAACTCCACCCCCTGGACACCCCACCCCCTAGACACCCCACCCCCTTGGATAACCCCCACCCCCTAGACACACCCACCCCTGGACACCCCCACCCCATAGATATCCCCCACCTCCACCCCCATGGACACCCCCCCCCCAGACACCCTCACCCCCTTGGACAACCCCCACCCCACCCACTGGACATCCCCCCACCCCCTGGAAAATGAAATTGTTGAAGTCATTTATCCATTTTCATATCTAATTACATGTGAAAAGTATTAGTCAATCTTCAATCACACTGATTTCATCTAAAATCACCCATTACTAAGAATTAAATTATGAATTTGTATTTTGTATGACATATTCTGTATGCCATATTAGTTATATTCTATTCTGTATGCCATATTAGTCATTTATCCATATTCTGTATGCCATATTCTGAATTCAATTTTGAATTCCATATTCTGTATGTGCTATACATAATTAAATTCTGTATGTATTAAATTCTGAATTGAATACATTGTACATAATTCAGAATTTTGTATATAATTCATAATTCATTTTGTATGTGTTATTCATTCATAATTCAGAATTCAATGCATAATTCATTCTATATGTATTCAATTGAGAATTAAATTACGAATTCTGTATTGCCTAGGGTAATTGGGTTCTGAATTGAGATATGAATTCAATTAAATTATAAATTCTGTATTCAGTTATGCATATACAATCTTATAATTGCAGCTGCACAGGGGATTATAGAGGGGGAGGTAGGCCGGCCTGCTACTGAAATTGCAGCAAGGATATACCAATAGTTGTAAGACATTGGTATAAGTGTGAAAGTGAATTTATACCAATGGTTTACTTAATACCATTGGTAAAACTATATACCAATAGTTAGTAAACCGTTGGTATAGAACCTATAATCAGTATTTACCAACGGCTTTATGTAAACTATTGGTAAAGGATTATTCCATCAGTTTCAGAACCATTGGAATAGATCTGAAATTCATTAATTTAAAATGGTTATCAACAGTTGGTATAATGTTATACCAATAGTTAGCTTAAACCATTGGTATAATGTGCATTCCAAAGTTATATACCAACGGTTATACTATAATTATTGGTATAGGTCTATCCTGAAGGCTAACTAGCCAATGGTTTGAACAACAATCAGTATAGTTTATACCAATGGTTTTCAGGACTTTACCAATGGTTTGAAACCATTGGTTTAAGTCATGTTTCCAGCAATATATCATCAGGGGGTGTAGTTAGTGTAGTGGGAGACTATACATCCATGCCGGAGAAACGCAGTGAATACTAAAAATAGTAAACAATAGATGAATCATAATACAATAGATAGATACAATTAATAGAATAATTATAAAAAGATAACAATGAAAGACTTAACAATTGAATAACATAACCAAAAGCCTCATAGACAGTGTCTAATACAACATGTATGTATGGCATGATAGTACAGAGAAAACATGAAACATGAAATAGGCATGCTATACAGTAGTAAAAAAGGAAAAAAGAACAAAATTAGCTACATGATCATGTAACACCCTAAGATTCCATGGTACTCTTCTTTTTAAATAATTCAATAGCTTGTGTTGCATGCAACATTGAGTTTGAGCGCACCATGACCTTTCTAAACTAGCTGATCAAAAAAAAGGTTATGAATAGTATTAAACTAATTATGAAATTTATAAATTAATTTTTTAAAAATAGAAAACATTTTATAATTCATAATATCAAAATTTTCTTATGGTGAAATTTTGTTATTTTTTTGAAAAGATTTAATTTTTGACAAATAGTGAAAAATACTGCATTGTTGTTAAAAACCGATATTTTCATTTAAATATTTATTTTAAATTAAATTGATTTTAAAGTAATAATAGATAAATAATAAATTTATTAACCCAATTTAGGTCATTGAAATCATTTTTATAATATAATTAGATATAAAAATTTATTGAACTTTTAGACTTCACTTTTACCCGCTTTCTAACCACATCTGCAGATTAGCATTAAACGTCATTTTACCACTTCTGTGAATTGAATTTAAAAAAATGAACATACATGGTTGTAATAATTATGAAAAATTTGACCTAATAGGATCAAAATATTTTTTTATATGAATAGTTTCTTTTGGATTTTATTTACCACTATTAAAGGTAAATAGGGTATTTAAAGCTAAAAATAATATTATAATAAAATAATATTACCCTAAAACCTATCATAATTTCATTGGATAGCTTCATTTTCGACCAAAATCAACCTTAGGTCAAAAATATGAAAATTTTTAATCCTCTTTTGTTAGATTAAGACATTTATTATATTTTATTTAACGAAGAGTTAAAAATGTCATATTCAAATTTAAATAACTATTTCATTTTTAAAATGAGGTCATATAAGTGATATGGTCAAATATAAATATTATTTAGAAAGATAAAAATTTTATCTAAATAATTTTAATTTATTTATAATTTTATAAAATAAATAATTAAATTAAATGGCGACACAATAATGATGCAGTAATTGAATTATTAAAGGAAGAATCAATTAAATGATATTAAAAATATTAAAATAAATATAATTTGACTTAATTAATGACATAAAATAATTTTATAGATAAAATAGATATGTTAATGAAATATAGGTAGTATTTTTTAAAGTTATTGTGTTGTTTTGAAATTTTTAAAAATGAAAATATTCAATAGTATCAAAATTGGCATAAATGATACTTTAAAATAAATAATATTTTATTAAATGTTATAAAATTCATAAAAATATCCGGTTCAAATAACTAACTAGGATAATGTTGAATATTTCATTAATGATCCAATTGGTATTTTTTTGGCATTTTATAGTAATTATATTAACCCTATATTGTAAAAGAAAAAGTAAACACAGTAAGAGTTAAATTGTTTAACTAAGGGTTAAATCCAAAATATGAGGTTAATTTTGTGACCTAAACTTGTATAAAAATCATTGTTTGAGATTATTTAGACACATAATCATATTATAATCTAAATAAATTACTTTGGATCTATTTGAAACTGAAAATAAATTTATAATAATTTAATAGTTTTTGAGTTTCCAAAAGCACCCCTCCACTCTCTTATAAAAGAGAACATCTCCTACTCTTTTATTCACACCTCTAAATCCTTTTGGATCAGCCAAAACCTACCCAATTATCCTGAAATATTACCTAAATTCATCATTGAGTCCATAATTTTGTCACAAATCAATCATAAGAATTCCTTTTGTTCAAATCAAAAGGAGATACTCGAAAAAGAGGTAATTGTTTTATCAACTATTTCAATGTTTTCATCTTCTACTACTTTCTATTACTATGTTGTTTCCATACCAAAGTAATAAATCCAATATCATATTCATTATTATATGTTATTATAATTATGTAACAACCATATTCCTCCATTTAACCATTATATGAATAACAATATCACCATGTGTGTGTACATACGACTTATAGTCTCCATGTTGTGATGTAATTTTTTATTCAACACTACTTTATTTAGATGGGTATAATGAAGAGTATAATGGATATAAATAATGAATATAACATGAAAATTATTCTTTATAATTAATATACCATCCAATTTCATGCCATCTAACCATCAAGGTAATGATATTATCGCTCGTGCGTACGTACGGCCTACCGTCTCCACGACGCGGTGCGATTCATTTTCCACATTAACCATTAAATAATGATTATATAATTTATACGATGAGTAAAAATAATAATTATAAACTTTATATAATTCTATAAATGAATAAAATACATCCTATACACAATAAACATTACATACATAACAAACAATGCATAGGAAAAAAGAAGCAGTTAACACCTAAAACAATGGTAATACTAAAATATTATTAACAAAAAGATATAAGAGGATCATATATGATATCATAAATATGTATATGGTTTTTATATAATTTAATAACAGAATTTAACCATTATACAGTACTTTAGTACACCCTCGAATAAAGGAAACTACATGGTAAGGGTTAATTTCACAACCTCATTATTATATGACGTTGTTTATACGTAAGTATATACTGGGACATATTTATCATCCATGTCCATGTTTCTTAAAATGTTTTTCAAAATATTATCGACAATTGTTTAAATATATTTTTAACCATGTTTTACTTCTTTATAATTCACTTTTAAATGATTATTTCCATTGATTTCCAAATGAGGTACTTTATAACGTTTTCGACAAATTAAATAAAGAATATTTTTTAACTTATACGGTTTGAGAATATATTTTCTGCTATTATGATGCCTTAATATTTTGAAGATTCCCTTACAAGATAAAAGTTTATTTTCAGAAGAAATTTTTTCTTTTATAATTGAGCAACTTTTAAATGATTTTAAAGTAAAGAAGGGATATTTCTCTCAAGAGTTTTAATGATTTTATTAGATTATTTTCATCTGTGTCAACATCCTTTGTTAGATTTTATGATTCATTGAGGTTGATTTATTATGATAAAATATTCCATATTTTTTTTAATGTTTTTATAATATGTTTGACTATGGATGTGCTATTTTTATACCATTCATAGTTTATGGTTAAAGTATTAACATTTTTTATGCTAGTTTTAATATGAATGTTTTTTATGTTTCACCCTTTTCATATGAGGAATGTATTTAACTTATTAAGTGACGGGTGAGGCCTTCTATATACCCTCTATGTATCAGTAGTTCTTATGAGACAAACTAGTTTAGGTTTTACCCATTTATGTATGGTCTTGTCATGAGGCCTTGATTGTATGGTTATGATGTCTAACATTATGAATTATCTCATAATGAGATTAGTTATTGATATTACATGTGATTATTCGACTATTATAATATCCACATGAATGTTTAAATGGTATTATTTGATTTATTATTTCCATATTATGTGGAAGATTATGTGAAAATTATTTTGTTTCAGTTTTATCCCTTGCCTTAAAAGTTTATGCTTATTTATGACAGATTCAGATATAGTTTTTATCGTTACTGAGCATCTAATCTCACACCTTTATCATGTTTAATTTTTCCCTAGGATGTGAAGAAGTATTTTATAACTGGCCTGCTGAGATAATCTAAGGGATATGAGTTTTTTCAAAGGAGACACTATATTGTTTTTCATTTTAATATGTAATGTAAAATCATGTTTGTATCTAGTTTAATCAAGGCTACTAAACTGAGCAGTCCTTCAGGATTTGATTTCTTATGATCATGGAAATGTAATAAAATAAAGCACCAACTTTGAGTAATTGGGGTCAGGGAATTACAATTGGTATAATATGAAGTTTAATAAAATCCTTAGAAACTATATTTAGAAAATAATTTAATTAGGAGACACTACCCTAAATATACTTTGAGGATAAGTATAAAAGAACATCCTTGAATTTTGGTAAAATATAGATTGTGTGGGTATTTCTAGAAAATACATCTCTTTCGGGATACTATAAGTGGATGTGGTTCTAGAAAAAATTTAATTATGAGTAATAACTCTGACAAGGTGTTCGGGGCTTGACTCTGGGTAACCTAGTTCATGACAACATTCCTTATAGTGCACCTAGTTTGACACTCTCAAAAGATATTCTTAGGATAATTCACATTTTCTTTACAAAAAATATGAAGGATTTATGAGTAAATATGTCTCCAAAGAAACCATTTTTATTATTATGGATTAGATATGCATAAATTTTGAAATTTATTTTTATTTTTTTACTAGTTTGTAATTATAAATTATAATTCATAACATAATCTAGTGTATACCATTGTTTAGAAATGGAGTCCAATGGAAAGAATGGAAACCTTATCAACACACCCAATCCATGAAGGTATTTCCCTCTTGTGTGAGATAATGATAGTGGAGATGGTGATACAACTGGTGTTGAACAACTTATAACCATACTGGGAAAACTGACTCAGGTTATGAATAATAACCTTACCTGTATATAACAACCTGATCCACAATGTGGAGGATCAAAATTAGAAAACATCATGAGACAACATCCTCCAGCATTCAATGGGAAAAAAATCTATTTATATTTGAGCAATGGATAATTTTATTATAGAAAATATATATTGCTTTGGGAGTGAGGAAAGGAAAAAATTTGTTATAGTGGTCTATCATCTATTAGGATATGAAGATAAATGGTGGTCATTAATTCAAAACATGAAGGAGGATGAAGAGGAAACAAATATGTAACAAAGTGAATTTAAAGAACTCTTCCTAGAAAAATAATTTCATCATGATCTGTGAGAAGATATGGAGAGGAAATTTCTATTACTGAGGCAGAAAGAGGAAAATAATGTTGCATAGTATGAAGCTAACTTTACACGGTTATAAAGGCATGCTTCAGACCACATATGTAACCAAAGAATTAATATTGACCAATTATTTTATGGGTTAAAACCATTCCTTTGATAGGAACTAGTCTCACAATCTTTCTCATCATACGAAGATATAGTCTCATGTGCTATCAATAAGGGAAAAAAATTATCTAAGTCTTATGAATTTAAAGTAAAGAAAGAGAAAACGAGACCAAATAAACTCTCTATAAAAGTATTTAAGGGGAATAAGGGAAAATATTACTTTCTAACTTTAAGTAATTGTGGGAATAAACACTCTGGTACATGCCTAAATGGGATGTTAGTTTATCAAAAGTGTGGAGAAAAAGGACACATTAACAAGGGAATAATAATTTTCTCAAATTTATCCAAAGCTTTATTTTATTTTGGATCATCGCATTCCTTTATATCTTCCTAGTTGTCTAAAAAATTAGATATTTCTAATTCACATTAACAAGGGATTTGTTATTCAAACCCCAAAGGGAAGCCTCATTGCAACAAAGATGTGTTAGGCAGTTCCCATTATGGCATATAAACATGATTTATCTACTAACTTTATCATCATACTTGTGGTCTACTTTGATATAATCCTCGGTATGGATAGGATATCAAAATATGATGCAAAAATTTATTGTAAGAAGAAGGAAGTTACAATTTGTGAGGAAGATGTAGAATCCCTTATATTTAGAGCAGAAAATTCATCACCTGATTCTTATCAAAACCCACCCCTTGTAGATTTACTGAATGATATTCTTGGAGAGGAAGGGGAAATAACATCTTGGTATGAAGAAATAAATATTCAAATAGATTATGTACCTATTTTAAAGGAATAAATTGATGTTTTTCCCAAATATTTAACTTGACACCCCCTAGAGCACGAAGTTGAGTTTTCTATTGATTTAATCCCTAATGCAAGACCAATATCAAATAATCCTTATATAATGGCCAATGTGGTATTAGTATAGCTGAGGAAACAACTATATGAGTTGAGTAATAAGGGATTTATTCACCCTAGTGTTTCTCCATGGAGAGCCCTAGTTCTATTTTTTAAGAAGAAAGATGGATCAATGAGGATATGCATTGAATATAGAGAAATAAATTCTATTAAAATAAAGAACAAGTATCATCTACATCGCATTGATGATTTTTTTGATCAACTTCATGGAGATGAATAATTTTCAAAGATTTACCTTTATTCTGGATATCATCAATTGTGTGTAAATACGGAATATATTCCAAATATAGTATTTTGAACCAAGTATGGGAATTATGAGTTTACAGTAATTCCATTCATATTGACTAATGCACCCCCTATTTTCATGGATCTAATGAATATAGTGTTCAAGGATTATCTTGATGATTTTTCATAGTATTTATTGATTATTTCTTTCTATACACTGAAAGATATCAAGACCATGAGAACCACTAGAGGATTATTCTAAAGACTCTTAGAAGAAATGAGCTATATGGAAAGTTTAACAAGTGTGAATTCTGGCTTTAGGAAATTTATTTTCTTGGCTATATTTTCTCCAAGGATAGAATATATGTTGATCTTGAAAAGAAAAAGTCAAACTAAGAATGGACAACACTGATGAGTATAATCGAGTTATGCATTTTTATTGTTTTAGCGGGTTACTATCGGCGTTTCACTCATAATTTTTCCTGATTGGAAAACCCATTAACCAAGATCACATGTAAAGGGATTAAATTCATTTGGACAAAAGATTGTGAATAATATTTTGAATAATTGAAGAGAAGATTATTCAATGCTCTTATTTTAACCATACCATAAGGAAATTATGGGTTTGTTATTTATAGTGATGCATCAAGGAAAGGACTTGATTGTGTCCTTATGTATAATGATAGATTTATTGCTTATGAATCAAGGAAATTAAAAATATATGAACAAAACTACCCAATTCATGATCTTGAGTTAGAAACAGTAATCTTTTCTATTAAGATATAGAGACACTATATCTACGTTGAAAGATGTGAGATATATACAGATTATAAGAGTTTGAAATATATTTTATCACAGAAATAACTCAACATCAGATAAGGTAAATGGCTTAAGCTACTCAAATATTATGATTTCAAAATACACTAACAACCAGGGAAGGAAAATAATTTGGTGGATGCTTTGAGAAGAAAGGACCATGAAGCTCTAAACAAAATGAGAGTTGAAAAGGATCCTATGTTTATGGATCTAGTAAATATGGATACGAGAATTATCATGGAAGGTGAAAAATCACTACTTTTTCAAATGGTTGGAAAACCATCATTAATGGAAAGGATAAAAATTTCTCAGTCTGGTGATGAGTATTTTAAAAAGAATATTAAAGTTTTGATTGATGGGAGATTGATCGACTTCGTTTCTGAGTATGGTATTCTGAAATTTGGGAAGAGGCTTTGTATTCCTGCTATACCTGAGCTAAAAAAAGGAATTATTAGATGATTCTCATTGCTCCAATTTTACTATACACCCTAGTGTCACTAATATGTATAGATATTTGAAGGTACATTTTTTATGGGAAAACATGAAGTGATAGATTTCTATTTATGTTTCAAGATATTTTGTTTTTCAATAGGTGAAGGCCAGAAGAAAACATCCTAGATGAGTCATGAAACCTCATCCTATAGCTGTGTGGAAATGAGATGATATTATGATGGACTTTGTCATGGGGATACCAAAAACTCCCATAAGAAATGATTTGGTATAGGTTATTATCGATCATCTTACCCAATCAGCACATTTTCTTACTATAAGAGAAGATTTACCACATGAAAGTTTAAGAAGAATATATATTAATGGTGTTTTAATAATTTATGGTGTACCCCTATCAATTTTTTTATCATTATCCCAGTTTTACATCACAATTCTAGAAAATATTTCAAAAGGCCCTAGATACTAAGATTTTTTTGAGCACTACCTACCACCTTCAAACTAATGGAAAATTATAAAATACTATTCAAACCATAGAATACATTATGACATTTTTATTACTTTATTTTCAAGGTATGTGGGATCATTATTTACCTATAGTACAATTTTTATATAACAACAGCTTCTATTCAAATATTCAGATGGAACTATATGAAGTGTTATAGGGAAAGAGATGTCACACACCAACTTGTTGGGATGATGTTGGTGAAAGAAAACTTCTAATCCCAAAACTTGTTGATGAAATGATGGAAAAGGTAAATACTATTCAGATCCATATCAAAACATCTCAAAGTATGCAAAATAGTTATGTCGACAACCAAAGGAAGGATTTGGAATTTCAAGTGGGAGATCATGTTTTCTTGAAGGTATCTTTTTGGAAGGGTGTTATATTATTCGGTAATAATGGTAAATTAAGTCCGAGGTAAATCGGACCTTTTGAAATTCTAGAATGAATTAGAGTTGTATCTTACCAAGTATAAATGCCTTCAAGTCTCTCCAAATTCCATGTTGTGTTTCATGTATCACTTTTAATGAAATACATGCCAGAACCAACACATGTACTCACCTACAATGAAATAAAACTTGAACCCAATCATTCTTACTATGAAGTGCCTATCAAGATACATTACACTAGAGAACAAGTATTGAGAAATCATACGACTCATATGGTAAAAGTTCTTTGGAGAAACCATAAAATAGAAGAGGTGATGTGGGGACCTGAGGAACATATGCTAAAGAACCACCTGGATCTTTTTATGAAGTTATATTATAGAAATTTAGAGGATGAAATTATTTTAAGGAGGGAATAATGTAACACCCCAACCTTCTACGATATGCTTCTTTTTAAATAATTTAATAGCTTGTGTTGCACGCAACCTCAAGTTTGATCACACCATGACCAATCAAACTAGCCGTTTAAAAAGAGGTTATTAATAGTATTAATGAAATTGTAAATTTTATAAATTTTATTTTAAAAAATACATAATTTTTGAATCCAAAATATCAAAATTATCTTATGGTTAATTTTATTTATTTTTCTTATAAGTTTCAATTTTTGAATAAAAGTGAAAAATACTACATTGTTGCTAAAAACCGACATTTTCATTTAAATAATTATTTTACATTAAATTGATTTTAAAGTCACAATAGATAAAGAATAAATGTATTAACCCAATTTAGATCATTGGAACCATTTTTATAATATAATTATATATAAAAATTTATTGAACTTTTGAACGTCACTTTTACCTGATTTCTAACCACATCTTCGGATTAGAATTAAACATAATTTTATCGCTTCTGTGAATTGAATTTCAAAAAACGGACATACATGGTTGTAAACAGTTATAAAAATTTGGTCTAATAGGATCGAAATAATTTTTTTAATGGTAACTTTAGGATTTTATTTACCACGTTTAAATGTAAATAGGGTAATTAAAGGAAGAATAATTAATAATAGTACAATATTACCCTAACACTTATTGTAATTTCTTTAGATATGTGTTTTAGACCAAAATCAACCTTAAATCTAAAATATTATTCTTCTTAATCTACTTGTGTTAGATTAAGACATTTATTATATTTTATTTAAAGAAGAGTTAAAAATTTCTTATTCAAATTTTAATAACTATATAATTTTTAATATGAGGTTATATAAGTGATATTTTCATATTTAAATAGTCTTTATAAATATTAAATGTTTATATACATAATGGTAATTTATTTATAATTTTAGAAAATAAATAATTAAATTAAATGGTGACACTATAATGATGCGGTAATTGAATTATTAAAGGAAGAATCAATTAAATGATATGAAAAATATTAAAATTAATATAAATTTACTTAATTAATGAAATGAAATAATTTTATAGACAACATAGACATGTCAATGAAATATTAGAATTATGTTTTTGATGTTATCATGTTGTTTTTATATTTTTAAAAATGAAAATATTGAATAGTATCAAAATTGACATAAATGATACCTTAAAATAAATAATATTTTATTAAATGTTAGAAAATTCATAAAAATATAAAGTTTTTCCAAATAACCATTATAATGATAAATATTTCATTAATTATTCAATTGGGATTATTTTTACATTTTATAGTAACTATATTAACCCTGTATTATAAAAAGACAAGTAAACGCATTAAGAGTTAAGCTGTTTAACTAAGGGTTAAATCTAGAAGATAAGGTTAATTTTGTGACCTAAACGTTTCTAAAAATCATTTTTGAGAGTATTTAGACAAATAATAATCCAATAATCTAAAAAATCACTTTTTATCTTTTTAAAATCGAAAATAAATTTATAATAATTTAATAGTTTTGGAGTTTCCAAAAGTACCCCTCCCCTCTCTTTTAAAATATAACCTCTCCTTATATTTTATTCACACATCTAAATCCATTTTGATAGGCCAAAACATGACCAATTATCCTCTAAAATTACCTAAATTTATCCTAAAGTCCATAATTTAAGCATATATCTATCCTAAGGAGTCCTTTTGTTCATCTCAAAAGAAGATAACAAAAAAAGAGGTAACTATTTTATCAACTATTTCAAAGTTATTTTCATATTATACATCCTCTTCCTTTGTTTTTTCCATACCAAAGTAATAAATAAAGTATCATATATATTCTGAGATGTTATTTTAATTATTTAACAACCATATTCATCCATTTATCCATCCTACTAATAAAAATATTATCATGCGTGTGTGTGTATGGCTTACCGTCTCCATGCCATGGTGTAATTTGTTATTCAAGACTAATTTATTTGTATGTGTATAATTATAGTATAATTGATATAAATAATTAATATAACATGATAATTATTATGTATAATTAATATTCTATCCAATTCCATACCATTTAACTATCAAGGGAATGATATCGCCGCTCTTGCATACGTACGGCCTACCTTCTCCACGACACAGTGAGATTCATTCTCCATGTTAACCATTCAAGAATGATTATAAAATTTATATTATGATTAAAAATAATAATTATAAACTTTATATCATTCTATATATGAATAAAATACTATTCATAACAAAAATTACTTACACAAAAAAAACATGCATAGGAAAAAGAAGAAGTTAACACCTGAAACAATGGTAATACTGAAATATTATCCACAAAACAATATAAGAGGATAATATATGATATAATAAATATGTATATGGTTCTGTTATAATTTAATAACATACATTAACCATTATACAGGAGGTTAACACACCCTTGACTAAATGAAATTATAAGGTAAGGGTTAATTTCACAACCTCATTTTAATCTGAGGTTGTTTATATGTAAGTGTCTACTAGAAAATCTTAATCATCCATATCCATGTTTCTTAAAATCTATTTCAAAATATTATCAAAAATTATATAAAGAAATTTTTACCCATTTTTTAATTTTTATAAAATGTTTTGAAAGTAATCATTCCATCATTTTGCAAATGATGTAATTTATGACCTTTTCGAAAAATTAAGGAAAGAATGTTTTTTTAACTTATATACTGTGAGTGGATATTTTTTTCCATTATGAAACCTTAAAATTTTGAATCTTCCCTTAATATATACAAGTTTATTTTCAAAAGAAATGTTTTCTTTTATAATTGAGTTATTTTTAAATTATTTCAAAGTAAAAAAGGGATATTTTTCACAAGAGTTTTAATGATTTTATTATATTATTTTCATCTATGTCAACATCATTTATTGGATTTTATACTTTATTTAGGTTGATTTATTAAGATACAATATTCCATATTAAATTTAAGGTTTTATGATATGTTTGGCTGTTGATGTGCTATTTTGATACTATTCATGGTTTATGGGTAAAGTATTAACATTGGGTATGCTAGTTTTAATATGAATATTTATGTTATGTTTCACCCTTTTCAAATGTGTAATGCATTTGAATTAGTAAGTAATGGGTGGGGCCCGCTATATCCCCTTGATGGATCATTAGGTCTCATGAGACAAACTTTTTTAGGTTTTACCCATTTATTTATGGTCTTGGCATGAGGGCTTGACTGTATGGTTATGATGTCTAACATTATGCATGCCCTCATTTTGAGATTAGTTATTGATATTAAATGTGATTATTCAATTAGTAGAATATCCATGTGAATATTAAAATGGAATTATTTGAATTATTATTGACAAATTATGTAGAAGATTATGTTAAAAAGATTGTGTTTCAGTTTTATACCTTTCCTTAAAAGTATATACTTATTTATGATAGATTTTTCTATATTTTTTATCCTTACTAAGAATTTGAGCTCACCCTTTATTATGTTTAATTTTTCCCCAGGATGTGAATAATTATATTATGACTGAACTCCAGGGATAATCTAAGAAATATTAGTGTTTTCAAAGGATGCACTGTTTTTTTTTCATTTCAATTTGTAATATAAACTTATGTTTATATCTTGTTTTTTCAAGTCTAATAAACTGATCAGTCCTTTATGATTTTATTTCTTATGATCATTCCAATGTAATAAAATAATGCACCATCTTTGAGTAAATGGGGTCAGTATTTTATAGTTGGTATCATAGGAATTTCAATTCAAACCTTGGAAACTATATCTAGAAAATACTTTAATTACGGTACACTACCCTAAGATAGAATTTTGGGGATAAGTATAGAAGAACATCCAATAATTTTAGTAAAATATAAATTGTACAGGTATTCATAGAAAATACATCCTTGTATATATACTAAAAATGAACATGGTTCTAGAACAAATTATCCTAGAAGCAATAACTTTGATAAGGTGTTTCAGGATTGAATTGGGGTAACCTGATACCCAACAACGGGCCTTACTACACACCTAGTATAACACTCCTGGGGGATATTCTTAGGATAATTCACATTTTATTTACAAACCATTATGAAGGATTTATGATTAAATATGTCCCCAAAGAAACCATTTTTATGATTATAGATTAGATATGCATAAATTTTTCAATTTTGTTAAGTATTTTAATAGTTTGGAATTACTCATTATGATTCATAACCTAATGTAGTGTATGTAATTGTTTAGAAATGGAACCAAGTGGAATGAATGAAAATCGTATCAATGCATGTAATACATTTAGGGATTGACCTCCTATGCAAGATAATGATAGTGGAGCTGGTGATACAATTGGTGTTGAACAACTTACAACCATACTGGGACAACTAACTTAGCTTATGAATAATAAAATTAACCTTATGAAGTATCCTGATCCACAATGTGAATGATCAATACTAGACTAATTCATGAGACAAAAACCTCCAACATTAAATGGGACAAAAAATTCATTTGTAGCTGAGAAATGGATAAGTTCTTTAGAGAAAATATTTCTTGCTTTGGGGAGTAACGAAAGGGAACAAGTTGTTATGGAAGTCTATCATCTATCTGGATATGCAAATCAATGGAGGTCATTAATTCAAAAAATTAAGGAGGATGAATGTGTAGAAAATATAGATGGAGTGAATTTAAAGAACTCTTCCTATAAAAATAAATTCTTTATGATCTACGAGTGGATATGGAGAGGAAATTTATGAGCAAAAGGTAGAAGGAGGATGAGAATATTGAAAAGTATGAATCTAACTTCACAAGGCTAGAAAGACATGTTATATACTACATACATAACCCAAGAATAAATATTGATTTACTATTTTATGGGTTAAAACCATTCCTCTAATGGGCACTAGTCTCACAATTCTCATCGTATGAAGATATAGCCTCATGTGCGACCAAGACGAAAAATGAATTCTCTAAGTCTTATGAATATAAAGTAATGAAAGAGAATAATAGGGCTGATAAACACTCTAGAAATGGGATTAATGGGAATATGGGAAAAAGACGACTTTCTATGCTATAGTAATTGTGGGAAGAAACACCACGGTACTTGCCTAAATGGGATGGGAGTGTGTTACAAGTGTAGAGAAAAAGGCCACCAATCTCATGATTTCAAGGTGAATAAAGATGCTATCAATGTTTAATGATAGAATTTTAATGATATGGGAAATTATGCAAATTACTTTTCGAAGCATTAAGGAAAGTTTTTCCTATAAAAGGCCAAGGGATCATGGAAAAGCTTTTGTGATCACAACAGCTGAGGTTGAAGTTCCTAATGATGTGGTGGAAGGTATTTTAATCATTTCCTCAAATTTAGCCAAATCATTATTTTATTATGGATCCTAAAAATCCATTATATCATCCTAGTTTGATATAAAATTATATATTTCTAATTCACAATAATAAGGGAGTTTTCAATCAAAACCCCTAAGGGAAGTCACATTGCAATAAATATGTATCAAGAAGTTCCCACTATGGAATATAAACATTCTCTATCTACTAACTTTATCATCATATCTATGGTTAAATTTCATATAATCTTCAATATGGATTGGATATCAAAATATGATGAGAAATTTTACAACAAGAAGAATAATGTTACGATTTGTGAGGAAGATGTAGAATCCATTATCTGTAGAGCATAAACTTCATCAACCGATTCTTATCAAAACCCACCCCCATTAGATTTTCTAAATGAGATTATTGGGGAGGAAGAAAAAATACCATCTATGGATGAATAAATAAATATTATAATTGATTGTGTACCTTTTTTAAATGAATAAATTTATTTTTTTCTGAATATTTACCTGGACACCCTCAAAAGCGTGAAGTTGAGTATTCTATTGATTTAATCCCTGATGAAAGACCAATACCAAAGAATCCTTATATAATATCCACTATGGAATTATTAGATCTCAAGAAAAAACTAGGGGGTTGAGTAATAAGAGATTTATTCTCCCTATTTTTTCTCCAGGGGGAGCCACAACTCTTTTACTTATGAATAAAGATATATCGATGAGGCTATGTGTTAACTATAGAGAAATCAATGCTATTACAATAAAGAACAAGTATCCTCTGGCTCACATTGATGATTTGTTTTATCAACTTCATATACCTAAATACTTTTCGAATATTGGCCTTCATTCTGGATATCATCAATTGTGTGTAAATAAGGAAGATATTCTAAAGACAACATTTCAAACCAGGTATGGGCATTACGAGTTTACAGTAATTGCATTCGAACTGACTAATTCACCCTCTATTTTCATGGATATAATGAACATAGTGTTCAAGGAATATCTTGATGATTTTTTCATATTATGTATTGATTATTTCTTAGTATACTTCATAAAATATGAAGACCATGAGAACCACTTACAGATTGTTCTGAAGACTCTTATAAGAAATAATCTATATGGTATGTTTAACAAGTGTGAATTATGGTTTCAGGAAACTTATTTTCTTGGCCATATTGTCTCAAAGGATGTAATATATATTGATCCTACAAAGAAAAAGGAAATCCAATAATGACCATCACCGACAAGTATAACCAAGGTATGCATTTTTATTGGTTTAGCAGGTTACTATCAGCGTTTTGTTCAGAAATTTTCTTGATTTGAAAACCCATTAACCAAGATCACACATAAAGGGGTTAAATTTATTTGGAAAAAAGAGTGTGAATAATGTTTTGAAAAATTTCATAGAATATTTTTCAATAATCCTATCTTAACCTTACCATCTAGAAATGATGGGTTTTTTATTTATACTGATGTATCAAGGAAAGTAATTGGTTCTGTACTTATGTATAATGATAGATTAATTGATTATTCATCAAGGAAATTAAAAATCTGTAAACAAAACTACCCAACTCATGATCTTCAGTTAGAAGAAGTAATCTTTGCTCTGAAGATATATAGACACAATCTCTATTGTGAAATATGTGAGATATATATAGATCACAAGAGTTTGAAATATATTTTCTCACAGAAAGAACTCAACATGAGACAAAGGAGATGGCTTGATCTACTCAAATATTGTGATTGTATAATTCACTACCACCGAGGGAAGGCAAATAAGGTGTTCGATGCTTTGAGAAGAAAGCACAGTGGAGTTCTAAAAAATGAGTTGAAAAGGATCCTATTTTCATGGATCTAGTAAATATGGATATTGGAATTATCAAGGAAGGTAACAAAATCACTACTTTTTCAAATGGTTGGAAACCCATCATTATTGGAAACGATAAAAAGTTCTTAGTTAGATGATGAGTATTTTCAAAAGAAAATTAAAGCTTTGATTGATGAGAGATTGATCAACTTCATTTATGAGTATTTTATTCTAAAATTTTGGAAGAGGCTTTGTGTTCCCGCTATACCTGGTCTAGAAAGGGAATTATTAGATGATTCTTATAACTCCAATTTCTCTATACACTCTGGTGGCACTATGATGTATAAATATTTGAAGGACCATTTTTGGTGGGACAACATGAAGAGGGAGATTACTGATTATGTGTTAAGATGTTTGCTTTGTCAACAGGTGAAGGCTAGAAGAAAAAATCCTAGAGGAGTCATGAATCCTTTTCCTATACCTATGAGGAAATGGGAAGAAATTACAATAGACTTTGTCATGGGGATACCAAAAACTCCCAGAATAAATGATGTGATATGTGTTATTATCGATCATCTTACCAAATCAGCACCTTTTCTTAATATAATAGAATATTTACCACTTGAATGTTTATCAATAATATATGTTAATGAAGTTTTAAGACTTCATGGTATACCCCTATCGATTATTTATAATCATGATCACGATTTTAAATCACAATTCTTGAAAAGTCTTAAGAAGGCCCTAGATACTGAGCTTTGTTTGAGCACTACCTATCACCCTCAAACTGATGGAAAATCAGAAAGGACTATTCAAACCTTAGAATACATGTTGAAATATTTATCACTTGACTTTCAATGTAGGTGAGATTATTATTTACCTCTATTATAATTTTCCTATAACAATTGATTCCATTCAAGTAAAAATATGCCACCATATGAATCATTATATAAAAAGAGATTTCATACACTAACTTGTTGGGATGATGTTGGTAAAAGAAAACTCATTGGCCTAGAACATGTTGAGGAAACTACAGAAAAGGAAAAGACTATTTAGATCCATATCAAAATAGCTCAAAGTAGACAAAAGAGGTATGCCGATAACTGAAGGAAGGATTTGGAATTTCAAGTGGGAGATCATGTTTTCTTAAAGGTATCTCCATGGAAGGGTGTTATACGATTTGGTAATAAGGGTAAATTAATTCCCAAGTACATTGGACCTTTTGAAATTTTAGGACGAATTAGAGTTGTAGCTTACTGTTTGGAAATACCTCCAATTCTCCCCAAAGTTCATGATGTCTTCCAAGTATCACTATTAAGGAAATACATGTAAGATACAACGTATATACTCACCTATGAAGAAATAGAACTGTAACCTAATCTATATTACTATGAAGTGCCTATCAAGATTTTTGATACCAGAGATCTAGTGTTGAGAAATTGGATGACTCATCTAGTAAAAGTTCTTGGGAGAAATCATAAAATGGAAGAGGCGGTGTGGGAACCTGAGGAACATATCATGAAGAACCACCCAAATCATTTTATGAAGTGATATTCTAGAAATTTAGAGGATGAAATTATTTGAAGGGTGAAGAATGTAACACCCCAATATTCCACAGTATGGTTATTTTTAAATAATTCAATAGTTTGTGTTGCACGCAACATCGAGTTCGAGCACACCATAACCTATCGAACTAGCCATTTAAAAATCGGTTATTAATAGTATTAATCAAATTATGAAATTTATAATAAAAAATTAAAAATATACTTCATTTTTTAAATTTTAATAACAAAAATAGCTTATAGGTATTTTTTGGTTTATTTTTGAAAAGTTAATGTTTTTTATGAATAGTAAACAATACTACATTGTTGTTAAAAACCAACATTTTCATTTAAATAATTATTTTACATTAAATTTATTTTAAAGTCACAATATATAAAGAATAAATTTTTTAACCCAATGTAGGTCATTAGAATCATTTTTATAATATAATTAAATATAAAAATTTATTGAAATTTTGAATGTCACTTTTACCAACTTTTTAACCACATCTGTGGATTGGAATTAAACGTAATTTTACTGATTCTGTGAATTGAATTTTGAAAATAAAACATTCATGGATGTAATCAGTATGGAAAATTGGTTTAATAGGATTGAAATAATTTTTGGTGAATAATAACTTTTGGATTTTATTTACCACAGTTAAAGGTAAATAATGTAATTAACGGTAAAAATAATATTATAATAATATAATATTACCCTAACACTTTTCATAATTTCATTGGATATGTGTTTTCTGACCAAAATCATCCTTATGTCAAAAATATAATCCTTTTTAATCCACTTTTGTTTGAGTAAGATATTTATTATATTTTATTTAAGGAAGAGTTAAAAATATCGTATTCAAATTTTAATAACTATATCATTTTTAATATGAGGTTATATAAGTTATATGGTCGAATATAAATAGTCTTTACAAAGATAAAATGTTTCTATACATAATACTAATTTATTTATAATTTTAATAAATAAATTATTAAATTAAATGGGGACACAATAATGATATTGAAATTGAATTATTAAAGGAAGAATCGAGAGAATGGATCCATTCTCTCCTTATTCCTCTCCTCTCACTCCCATCTCTTCCTTGGGTTTACTCCTGAAACTCGTCGTTTTAGGATCGGCGGCAATACTATCCCTCTTCCTTTCCTACCCTCTATTCGCCCGTTAGTGAGTCTTCTTCATGTTTCTTCCTCTTTGGTCCTACTTTCCACTTTCTCTCTGGTGAAGGCACTTTGGTCTTCCCCAAATGGATGGAATCTTCTTCTTTATTCCTCTAATGGATGTTATATTCTTAGGTATCCCTTGAATCGACAACATCTTCTTCGGTCTCCCTCGAATCGACGACATCTTCTTCGGTCTCCCCCGAATCAATGACATCTTCTTTGGTCTTCCCCGAATCGATAAAATATTCTTCAGTCTCCCTTGAATCGACGAAATATTATTCAGTCTACCTCGAATCAAAGACATCTTCTTGGGAATTATTTTTATTGATTACATATTCTACTTGGGTTTCCTTTCTTCTCCTTCTATGGTTCCTGATTTTTCTGCCTCGTTGATGATGCCTTCATTCCAAGCCCTTGGTCGCTTGAACCATTACTCTGAACCTATGTTCCACTACTCCTACCTTGATCAGATCTAGAGTGGGGGTCACAATGGGGTTTTGGGATTTTCGGTTCTATGACCATCAATGTTCCAGGTGTGATCTCCTCGATGTTGGATTTGGTTTTTCAATTTTATTCCTCATGATATTTGTGAAGGTTTGTTTGATTCTTCCCAGCGGTCGATCTATTTAATGCATGTACATCAGTATTAAATTTTGTGGTTCAGGTTTCATTTTGTCTATTTTTGGTTATGGTGGTGGTCTTAGGTGTTTCTCATGATGGTGTCATGCCGATGTTTCATGATTTGTGATGAGGTGAGCGCAATCTGTTTCAGTGTCTTGTTTTCTTTTGGTTCTTTTGGTGATAATGACGGATTGTTGCGATGCTCTACAGTGGATTAAATGGAATTAGATGTATTTTTAGAATGGTGTGGTTTATAGAAGGTGACTATGATGTCAGAGATAGTATGGAATTGATGTTATTGGTGACTCATGGTGACTCATGTTGATGATGTGACATTTGATGTTAGCGGAGTGATTTTGGCTGATGTGGGTGATCTTGGAATGCAATCTCCTCGGATGAATCTTTCCTTTAGATTTTGGATTTTGAATGGGAATTAACTTTTTTTGGTTTCCACCTTTAGGTTACCTCTCACCCTGAAATCAGATTTTGAAAATCAAGTAAAAAATTAATTTTCATTCGGTTAAAGGAAAAATCAATTAAATGATATTGAAAATACTAAAATAAATATAATTTGGCTTAATTAATGACATCTATAAATTTTATAGATAACATAGAAATGTTAATGACATATTGGAAGTATTTTTTAGAAGTTATCATGATGGTTTTATATTTTTAAAAATGAAAATATTGAATACTATCAAAATTGACATAAATGATACTTTAAAATAAATTAAATTTTATTAAATGTAATAAAATTCATAAAAAAAATCTAGTTCAGAAAACTAACTAGGGTAATTTTAAATATATCATTAGTAATCCTATTGGGTTATCTTTGAAATTTTATAGTAACTATATTAACCATATATTATAAAAAGACAAGTAAACACGGTAAGAGTTAAATTGTTTAACTAAGGGTGAAATCCAAAAGATAAGGTTAATTTTATGACCTAGACTTGTCTGAAAATCATTGGTTGAGATGATTTTGACCCATCCTCATCTTGTACCCGAAATAAATCTTTTTGGATCAATTTGAAATGAAAAATCAAATTATAATAATTTAATAGTTTTGGATTTTCCAAAGGTACCCCTTCTCTCTCTTATAAAAGAGCGCTTATCCTTCTATTTTATTCACACCTCTAAAGCTATTTGGAATGGTCAAAACCTTTTTAAATATCCTCCAAACGTCCCTAACTTCATCCAAGATGCTATACTTTGGGAATAAAGTCATATTAAGGAGTAATTTTTTTGAAATCAAAAGGAGATACCTGAAAAAGAGGTAATTGTTTTATCAACTCTTTCAAAGTTCTTTTTGTCTTCTATTTCATCTTACTATGTTGTTTACATACTAAAGTAATAAATGAAGTATCATATACATTATTAGATGTTATTATCATTATGTAACAATTGTATCCCTCTATTTATCCATCCTACTAATAACAATATCACCATGCGTGTGTACGTACGACTTACCATCTCCACGTTGTGGTGTAATTTTTTATTCAACAATACTTTATTTGGATGGATAAATGATTATTATAATGGATATAAATAATTAATATAACATGATAATTATTCTTTATAATTAATATACCATCCAATTTCATACTATTTAACCATCAAGGGAGTAATACCGTCACTCATGCGTACGTACAGCCTACCGTCTCCAGGACGAGGTGATATTCATTCTATACGTTAACCATTCAAGAATGAATATAAAATTTATATTATGATTAAAAATAATAATTATTGACTTTATATCATTCTATATATTAACAAAATACATCCTATTCATAACAAACATGACTTACACAACAAAACGTGCATAGGAAAAAGAAGTAGTTAACACCCAAAACAATGGTAATACTGAAATATTATTAACAAAATGATATAAGAGGATGATATATAATATCATAAATATTGATATGGTTTTGGTTTTGTTTTTGTTTTTGGTATAATTTAATAACATACTATAACCATTAATCAGGAGATTAACACACTCTCGACTAAAGGAAAGTTCAAGGTAAGGGTTAATTTTACAACCTCATTATTATCCTAGGTTGTTTATATATAAATATCTACATTGACATCTTCATAATCCATGTCCATGTTTCTTAGAATGTATTTAAAAATATTATATATAAATGTTTAAATAAAGTTTTACCCATGTTTCGATTTTTATAAAAAAAAATTGAAAGGAATGTTTCCGTCATTTTCCAAATGAGGTACTTTATGAGTTTTTCGATAAATTAAAAAAAGAATGTTTTTTAACTTATACAGTGTGAGTGGATATTTTATTCCATTATGAAACCTTAACATTTTTAATATTCCCTTAATCTATAAGGTTATTTTCATAAAAAAAATTTCTTTTATAATTGAGTGAATTTTAAATGATTTCAAAGTAAAAAAGGTATTCTTATCTCAAGAGTTTTAATTATTTTATTAGACTATTTTCATCTATGTCATCATCCATTGTTGGATTTTATGATTTATTGAAGTTGACTTAATATAATAAAATATCCCATATTTTATTGAAAGTTTTATGATATGTTTTATTGTATATGTGCTATTTTGATACCATTAATGGTTTATGGTTAAATTATTAACATTTTGTATGCTAGTTTTAATAGGAATGTTTATACTATATTTCACTCTTTTCATATGAGGAATTCATTGAATTTAGTAAGTGACAAGAGGGGCCCACTATAGACACTCGATGCATCAGTAGGTCTCATGATACAAATGAGTTTGGGTTTTACCCATTTATGTATGGTCTTAGAACGAGGCATTGAGTGTATGGTTATGATGTACAGAATTATGAATTTCATCATTATGAGATCAGTTATTGATATTACATGTGATTATTCAACTTCTAGAATATCCATGTAAATTTTTAAATGGATTTATTTGATTTATTCTTTCCATATTATACTGAAGATTTTTTTAAAAGGCTTGTGTTTCAGTCTTATACCTTTCCTTAAACTTTTATGCTTATTTATTATATCTTTCACTGTGTTTTTTATCCTTACTGAGTATTTGAGATAACCCCTTTATTATGTTTTATTTTTCCCCAGGATGTGAATAATTATATTATGACTGACTTGTATGGATAATCTAAGGTATATGCATGTTTTCAAAGGATACACTATGTTTTTTTCATTTCAAGATGTAATGTAAACTTATGTTTGTATATAGTTTTTCCTAGACTACTAAACCGGTCGGTCCTTTGAGATTCCTTTTCTTGTTATCATTAAAATTTAATAATATAATGCATCGACTCTGGGTAACTAAGTTTGGGGTGTTACAGATAATCTTGATTCGAATCCTGGTCCTCTATGCCTAAGCTTTATCTAAGAAGTACAAGTCGTTGACCTGTAAAAGGGCCTTTACCCTTTCCAGAACCTTCAGTAACATAATCTTCTCGGGTGCTAAGGGAAGCCCGAGTAGGGTGTGATATAAAAATCTCAGTAGGATACCACCAATGATGTCTACATGTAATCCTAGTTGGTTCTCATAAGTAAACAGTGTGAAATAAAGACATGTAAGTAAAAAAGTGTAGAATAAATAAATAACATCCTGCTCAAGTTCCACAAGGATACCTGTAAGGTCTACCTGATTCAGCTCAAAGCTGGTATGTCTAATCAAATCACCATATATATATATATATACATAGATTATAACTGTAATGGGGTAATAATTACTCCCATCCAAACATGTATATATATAGCTTAAGACTGTCATGGGGTAATAATGCCTCCCTTCCATACATGTATATCATAGCTAGTGTGGGGTAAGAATGCCTCCCACCCATACACATTTACAATGTTGTCATGGGGTAAGAATTCCTCCCACCCATATGTATATACATATCAAAACTAGCATGGGGTAAGAATTCCTCCCACCCATTCACATTCAAATATCATAACTAGCGTGGGTTAAGAATGCCTCCCACCCATTCAGGTTCATGTATCATAAGCATAGTAGTGGCATAAACTTTTGTATCATGTAACATAAGGCAAGACCATCTTATGTCATTTAAATTTAAACATTAATCAATACATAGTCACATGTTCAATTAAAGGAATGAGGTAATCCATCTCATGCATGATATTGGTCATTCATAATCCCCTTTATATCAATTCAATTGACATATGACATTTATTAAAAGCATAGTCACAAGGCATGAGTTCAACCTTCCTATATAAGTCAATTCATTTGATTCATTTTAAGGGAAACCATTCATTACATGCAAACCATTTTAAACAAGGAATATTATTTACTTTTCCTAACATAGAAAATCTAATTACAAGATCACAAGCCTTGGAAAAGGTCATATCAAATAGTCACATGCCATTATGAAAATTTCAAGCCCAAGAGGTCCAAAATCCCATGGGGTGTCTTGGGTTTATCAAAATAAACCTGATACAAGGGTCAATTAAATTTAAACTCAAGACACTAGATAAAAACAAGATTTGTTAATCTTGGGAAATTAGCCTAAAATGGCCAATTTGGTTGGCACACCCCTTGGTTGTCCTTTTTAGAGCATAGGTGATGTCAAAACCCCTAAACATGGTTCAATTAACCTATTCTAACACACTAGGGTCAATGAGACATGAATGAATCAACAAAAAAAATAAGATCAGTAAATGTAGGATCATGGAATGATGGAATAACTATGAAATTAAAAAAACTCAAATAGAAAACAGTGTGACCACCTACCTCAGGTTCACATAAAAATACTTTCTTGATATCAAAATCATATTAAAAGTAGGTTGGAAGAGATATGAATTTCAGTCCAACTCCATGAAAATATGGTGAATTAGCCTTAATCTAAATAGCACAATAGATGGTGATATTAACCAAAGAAAAGAGGGTGTGTGAGGTTAGCCTTAACTTAGGTTATCTGATGCTTCCTTTATAACAATGATTGGTCGTCATATGGAGGAGTAACAAGAGACTGAAGCTTCTAATTGTTTGAGCTCAAATAATAGTAGAACCCACTGGTTTAATCTGTTGGATGTGAGGAAATAGGAAAAAATATTTTTTAACATAAAAGAGGGGGGAAATGGTAATTTTACCCCAAAATTGGGCTCACATGGTTTATGGGGAGAGTTTACAAATTGTATGAAAACCATGTGGCTCCTCTCTATTCAAAAAAAATAGTAGCTTGCATGGCTAGGTTCTTGGGTCAACATGGTTGTAAGAAAATAGTGTGGACTTACAGGTACCATGCCTACAATCACACGATTTACAAAAACCATGCATCCTTGGTCGCATGGTTTACACTAACCATTTGGACCATCCTGCATCCCATTTTTTCAAACCTTCGGGCTCTGAACTAGCCCCAAATTAACTTCAGTCCTTCTCTAGGTCATAGTATACCTTTACCATGAATAAAGGAAATATTCAAAAAAAACAATTTGTAGCTTGGTCAGAATTTGGGTCGTCACAACCAACCCACCTTGTAGAAACTCTTCCCCGAGTTGTCCTTATGTGGGTAAAGAGGTATTCTCGACAAATATTTCTAGCCATTGAGACTGTATATCTGCTTCCCACTCCCAAGATTTGTCTTTCACTCATCTGTGCTTATATAGTAATCATATAAGAGGAATTTATCTTCCTCGGAGTGTCTTCATGCTCATATCAACAATACACATTACATACTCATTAAAGGAAGCATTCATTTCTAGCTCAACCTCATCAGGATGAAAGACGTAAGACGGGTCTGGATAGTATCAGAGAAGTTGAGATACATGAAATACATCATTCCACGACTGGTATCTTTGAGGAAGTTTTAACTGGTAAGCCACTAGTCTGATCTATTTCACAGCCTCAAAGGGTCTAATGGATCTCGGTGAAATATTACCATGCTTCTGAATATGTCTATTCCCTAACCTCGGTAATAATTTCACAAAAAACTAGTCTCCAAACTCAAACTCAATAGGTCTTATGCATCTTTTGGCATAATACTGTTCTCTGTACTGATCTGTAAAAAAATGCTTTCTGAGCAAATGGACTTTCTCTAAAGTCTCCTACATGAGACGATATCCAAGAACAACTACATACCCTACGTTTAGGCAGCACAGAGGTGGGAGGAAAGGCCTAGAATACAAGGCTTGATAGGTATTCATCTCAATGGTAGCCTAAAATCTTTTTTTATAAGAAAACTTGATGAGGGGAATGTTCTTCTCCCAAAAACACCCAAAGTTGAGGGCGCACACACATAGAATATCCTATAGCACCTGAATTGTACGCTTCATCTGTCCATCAGTATGAGGGTGATAGGACATTTTCAAATGTACCTACATACCCAAGGCCTTCGACATCCCCTTATAGATCTATGATTTTAAATGAGCTCCACTATCATAAATTATAGAATGAGGTGATCCATAAAGATGTACCACCTCCTTGACATACATCCTCCTATCTCATCGATTGTGAAGGTCTGTCACATAGGTAAGAATTGTGTGACCTTTATCATATGATCAACGAAAACCCACACTATGTCATTGCCATGAGGTGATCTTGGTAAACCAGTCATGAAGTCCATAAAATCATCATCCCACTTCCACTTAGGAATGGAAAATGGTTAAATAATCCTTCACAAACACTGATGTTCCACTTTTACTTGCTGACAAGTGGAACATCGAGTGATGAAACTAGCTATTTCACATTTCTTGATGGGCCAAAAATATTGGTATTGTAGATCTTGAAACATTTTGGTGACACTAGGGTGAACTTCCCATACTAAGTCATGGAAATACATCATCAGTTTTTATGTCTGCTGGGATCCATATACACCCACAGAACAATAGAGTATCATCCCCATTGATTGTCCAACCAGAAGAAGTATTGTCATCTGAGATACTTTCCTGTAGGACAAGGCCTTCAATATTAGAGACTTTTCTTGACCTTAATAATTTTAGAAGAGTATATATCATCACTAAGGATGAGATAATGGTCTAACCATAGTCCTCTTGAACCTCAACATGCATCTCTGAGAATAAGGCCATAAGATTCCATTCATTACTAGATTCCTAAACCGCCTGAGTTTAATTCTTCTAGATAAAGCATCAGCTACTAAATTCTATTTCCCTGGAGTTTATGAAATATCAAAATCAAACGATTGTAGGTAATTAACCCACCTACACTTCTTGAGATTTAGATAGCTCTGAGTGAAGATGTGTTTGAGGCTTTTGTGGTCTGTGAACACCACAAAATTATCTCCCAATAGGTAGCTTATCAAAAAACATAAGTCATTAACAACCAAAGGGAGCTTGAGGTTGTACGTTGGGTAATTATGCACATGAGGCCTCAACTAATGATATCCATATGCAATGACTTTCTCATCCTGCATTAGAACAGCTCCAAGATCGATACCTAATACATCACTATACACAGTATAGGCCCTTCGTGGATCTGGTAGAATCATTATTGTCACTAAATTAAGTCTTCCATTCAACTCTTAGAAGGATTATTCACAAGACTCATACCATTCAAATTTGAAACCCTTATTTTTCAAACTCATAAGCAGCGCTACAAGGTGTGAGAATCCCTAAATGAAGTGTATGTAATATCGGGAAATAACTAAGAAAATCACGATATTAAAGATGTTCTTGGGATTCTCCCTTGAAACTATAGGTCCCACTTTCTCTTGTTCAATAGAAAATTATGAATCTGAGATGATATGGCCCAAGAAGTGGACTTCATTTATCCAAAAGTGTCATTTATAGAATTTATCCTAGAGATGATTCTCTCTAAGTGTATTATGAATGATCTCAATATGGGTTGAATGGTCATATCAAAAGCGTGAATACACTAAGATATCATCAATGAAGACAACCACAAATGAATCAAAAAAATGGGTGGAAGACCCAGTTCATAGGCTCCATGAAGACAACAAGTGTGTTCAGAAGTCTGAAGGGCATAAACAAGTACTCATAGAGATCATACCTGCTCCTGAAAGATGTGTGAGGTATGTCTAAAGTACTGCACATAGCTGGTGATATCTTGAAATCATATATATATATTTGAAAATACCTTTACTCCACAGATCTGATTGAATAGGTTTCCTACTCTAGGCAATGGATATCGGTTCTTAATAGTAAGTTGATTCAACCGATGGTAATCCACACAAATCCTGAGGGTAACATCTGAAATCTTGCAAAAGAGGATCAATAAACCCCAAATAGAAGAACTAGGGTGTATAAATACTTTTTCCTCCAGATCCTCTAACAGTTTATTGAGCTCTAGAAGCTCTTTAGGTTCCATCCTATAAGACGGAATGGTCACAAGTTCAACTCCTAGAACAATCTCAATAGTAAACTCTACCTCTCACACTGGAGGTAGACGATAGAATTCATCAAGACAAGTATATCTAAAACACTCAACTACTGGAGGAAAAATAATAAGTTTTAACCACTCTTCATAAAGGAATATATTGAAAACCTGTTCTGTAACACTACCCAGCCTCTACTACTCGGTTTTTTCTCATGTAGCACAAACATCCCATTATCCCTTATACACATGTGTAACACCCCTAGTGATATAAATGTAAACCTATAATGATAGTAATAAATATGGTATCAGTAAGGAAATAACCAATCCTTATAGATGATTACATCAAAACTTGTCATGTTGAGAACGTACAAGTTCCATTTAAATAGGTAACCACTTATCTCAAGGGGAAAATTCTGACAACAGTGAACTACCACTAAACAGATACCAAAGGGTGTGTCTATTGTCAAGTCTCCATGATAGTACTCGATGTCAAGGCCCAGACTCTCAGTGATTTCCTCAGATATAAATGAGTGAGATTCACCTATATCAGAAAGAGCATACACTAAAGTAGAGGCTACTAGAATTATACCTCATACAATAGATGGTCTAGTCCTCTACTCCTATGGTGTAGGATGAACTATATGTAACTGGAATGTACTACGACCCTAATCCACTGCCTAGATTTCTTAAGTAGGCTCGTCATGATGACACTGAGAATCATATATCTGGTTACCTCTACCTTGACCACCACCTCGGCCTGATTGGCCGGTGGTATTCCAACTACCTGACTTTTGTGATCTTGAAAGTCCCACTCCTTCCCTATGAGTAAGTGTATATCCACACTTCATAGGAGTTAGAGGGAAAGTCCTATAGAAATGGTGAATATGTACCATTATTCTACATCCTCTACACTCAAACGGGTTCTAGGGACACTGCCTCTTGAAGTGACATAGTGCTCCACACTGGTGAGTGATAGGAGAACTACCTGTGAAAAGATCCTATCTACTACTACTACCAAGAGATTCTTTGAAGAATCATTTTTTCCAAGAAGAGGATCTACCAGAATCCTTATGTGTTGAAATTCCCTAGATTTCATCATCCGAATCCTTAAAATTATTCTCTATAATTAGGCCATGGTTTATGATTTCAGAAATAGTCATCATCCTAAACACATTAACTTGCAACCAAATGTCATAACAGAACCCATCCTCACATCTCTTAGTAGCCATCATATCATAAGTAGTTAGAGAAGGAGTGAAACGCTACAACTTAGTGAAATAGGAAAGGTAATCCAAAACCAACACGGTCCTCTATAGAATATTCATAAAATCTCTAGCTCTTCATCCCTCTGAGTTTGGGGAAATAAGTATTTGTAGGAGACAGTCTGAAAGTTATCCCAAACCCTCTATTTATGATGTCCTACCTGGGTGATGATATTCCACCACCTCTTGGTTGAATCGTATAACATGTAAGCAGCTAGATTGACCCTCTGATCTGGAGGAGTCTCTAAGTGCACAAATATAGACAGGATCTACTCAATCCAAGACTCTATATAAAGTGGTCTTCCATTCCCTAATAAAGTAGGAGGATGTTACTGATGAAACTCATGAGTCAAATCATCCATACTCAGGGTAGGTCTCACTACGCCTTGCATCAACTGCATCATATGCAAGAATCCCTATTGGAATAAGGCCTCAACACCCATATCAGGTACATTAAGAGGAGCCACAGGTGGCTCAACTGGAGTAACAAATGGCGACTCACGACCCGCCACCTCAAGAACATGATCATCTCTACCTTCAGGGTGTGCAGCTCGGGGACATCATGTCGTCATAATGATTCAATTCCAAAAAAACATCTCAGAAGAGAAAACCAATAAATTCAGAAGATTTCATTCAATAATCCATGATAGGTACTAATTCTTTCCTATAATAATGAACATGCCTCTCTTCCTGCATCAAAATCTCATACTAGACATGGGAACAAACCATAATAGGCCATAAGAACAAAGAAACACCTACTACCCAAAACCAATCCCAGATTCAGGTCAAGTTTCTATGTTAGGCATGTGAAATATGGTTGTTATCATGTTAAAAGTCATTTCCCACTTTAATGTGTGACAATTTTAATATTTAAAATGTTTGAATCAACTTAATCTAATTATATGCCATTTTTTGGACCATAAGGGACCATACACCATATAAACCAGAATGTGGAACTCACTTGGATATCATTATCAATCAAATTATTCTTATCAATACAATTATACTACCTTTAAATGGTTGATCTAGATGGAATACCATTTTCCAATCCATAAGGGCTCATACACCTTATGAATCAAAGAGTGGAAACCACTAAACTCACACCATAGTATGATCTAAATCCTACAAGATATTTTATCACAATTTAATTTATAAAATGGAACAGTCAAAAAACAACAGGCAATGCTTGCAGAAAATTTAAACGTGACATGGAAAAATGAATGGATTATTCATATTGTTCCTATCGTGATGAATGTTCTAATACACAACCCTCATTTCATTGGGTAAAGATAATGAAATAATAATTCCAATAGCATCAATATTAGGAACATCACAAATCATGTGAAACCCCTAATGGTGAAATAATATCAATGGTAATAGCAGAATAAATAATGATCATAATTAAGGAAACATGGTATTTACCCCATACATGGGTTCGAAACGCCCAAGAACAACTTATTAATAAATCCCTATCATTCCCAACCTCCATTATATTGTCACCAAATAGTAATGAAAGTAAGGACCCCCTCTGATACCACATTGTGACATCCTGTAATTGGGTTCCACTTAACTTGTGCCTTGAGCTTGGTTAGACACATAAACCCTATCATGTCTCCCCATATTTAAGGGGCTGCTAACTAGAAGTGGGGGTGTGTAGGTAGTACAGTGGGGAGAATATACCCCCATTTTAGAGTAACGCAGTGGATACTACAAATAGTAAACTTCATCGGAAGCATAATACAATAGACAAATACAGTTAACAATAGATGCATAAATAGATAACAGTGGAATATTGAACAACTAAATAAAATAACCGAAAGTCTCATATGTAGTGTCTGATACAACATGTATGCATTGCATTCTAGTACAGAGAAAACAAGAAACATGCAACAGGATTGCTACAGAGTAGTCCACAAGAAAAAAAATGAACAAAAGTATCTCCATGAGCATCTCAAGCCTAATCCTGATCCTCTACTCCTAATGTACATCTAAGAAGTTCAATCCATAAACCTATAGAAGGTCCTTTACCCTTTCTAGAACCTGAATTAATATAATATTCTTGGGTTCCTAGGGAGGCCTGAGTTGGGTGTGAGATAAAATTCTTAGTAGGACACCACCAATGGTGTCTACATGTAATCTAAGTAGGAACATGTAAGTAAACAATATGAAATAAAGACAGGTAAGTAAAACAGTGCAGAATAAATAAATAATTTCCCACTCAGGTTTCTAAAGGATACCTGATGGGTCTACCTGCTTCATCTCAAATCTAGTATGTTTGATCAAATGACCATATCTATATATACATAGATTATAACTGGAATGGGGTAAGAATTCCTCCCATCCATACATGGGTATATATATATATATATAGCTTAAAACTGGCATGGGGTAAGAATGCCTCTTATCCATACATGTATATCATAGCTGGAATGGGGTAAGAAATCCTCCCACCCATACACATTTACAATGTTGGAATGGGGTAAGAATTACTCCCACCCATATATATATATATATCAAAACTGGTGTGGGGTAAGAATTAATCTCACCCATTCACATTCATATATCATAACTAGTGTGGGGTAAGAATGCATCCCACCCATTCACATTCATATATCATAAGAATAGCAGTGGAATAAACTTTTATATCCTGTAACATACGGTGAAACCATCTTATATAATTTCAATTTAAACATTAATCAAGACATGGTCACATGTCCAATTCAAGAAATGAGGCAATCCCTCTCATGAATGATATTGGCCATTCTCAATTCCCTTTATACCAATTCAATTGATATATGACATTTATTAAAATAATGGGCATAAGGCATGGGTTCAACAATCCTATATAAGTCAATTCATTTGATTCATTTCAAGGGAAACCATTAATTACATGCGAACCATTTTAAAAAAGGAATCTTATTCACTTTTTCTGACATGGAAAATCCAATTACAAGAGCACAAGCCTTTGAAAAGGTCATATCAATTAGTCACATGCCCAATTTGTAAATTCTTAGCCTAAGAGGTCCAAACACCCATGGGGTGTCTTGGGTTTAACAAAATACACCTAATACATGGGTCAATTCAATTTAAACTCAAGCTGGGAGATAAAAAAAGATTTGGTCATCTTCATAAATTATCCTAAAATGGCCATTTTGGTTGGAACACGCCTTCAGTGTACTTTTTAGAGAATAGGTGATGTCAAAACCACTAAACATGATTTAATTAAACTATGTTAACACACTAGGGTCAATTAATCTACACAAAAATGGATCTAGGGAACGTTCAACTCATGGAATGATGGAATAACTACAAAATGACCAAAAATCAAATAGAAAACTACGTGACCACCTACCTTAGGGACATAAAAAAATCCTCGCTTGATAAAGACATCAGATTCGAAGAATTTTAAAAGAGATCTAAGTTTCTATACAATGCATTGAAAATATATTGAATAGTCTTGCATCTAAAGAGCACAAAAGATGGAAATATTAACCAGAGAAAGTAGGGTGTGTGAGGTTAACCATACATTAGGCTATCAGATTCTTCCTTCGGAATGGATATTGGTCACCAGATGAAGGAGTAGAAAGATATTGACGCGTCTGAGGGTTTGAGATCAAATAAGAGGATGACCCACTGGTTATATCTGTAGGAGGTGAGGAAATAATAAAATTAGATTTTATGTTAAAAGAGGGTGAAAATGGTAATTTTTCCACAAAACTAGGCTCTCACAGTTTATACGCATGGTTTAAAAACCATTTAGATCTACTCTATTCGAAAACAGAAGTAGGAAACATGTCCATGTTCCCAGGTCTGCATGATTACAGACAAACCGTGCAGACTTGGAGGTGCCCTATTTACAGCCAGAGGGTTTACACAAACCATGCATCCCAGCCTGCAACCAATTTTTTCAGACCTCTGGGCTCTGAACCATCCTTGAGTTCTCCTCGAGCCTTCCCTAGGCTATAGTATACCTTTACCATGACTCAAGGAAATATTCAAAATGAAAATTCAATGATCATTATCTTAGTTTCTGGAATCCTCATGTGTTAATCATGTTTTAATGATCACAAATCCTATACATTCTGTAAAGCTTGTTTATCCTGTTTAAATAAACCTATCCAAGATCTTAAGTTATATGTTTTAATTATTGTAAACTATTTTGATTTTGTGTTATAATGGATTTCTTTGATAAATTGTTAAGTCTAATCCATTATATGAATAACACTGTTCAAGTCTATGTACAAATATTTGGCTAAGTTTGAGAAACTGTGAGTCTGCCAATGGTTATGCTTTTCTGGAAAAGGACCCAGACATCGTGACCAGACACCGTGACCATCCAGACACAGTGACCATCCAGACACCGTGACCATCCAGACACTATGACCATCCAGACACCGTGACCATCCAGACACTGAGACCATCCATACACTATGACTAGACACCATGATCATCCAGACATTGTGACCATACACTATAACCATCCAGACATCGTGACCATCTAGACACTGTGACCATCCAGACACTGTCACCATCCAGACATAGTGACCATCCAGACATGATGACCATACACAGTGATGAAACACCGCATTTGTACTACCGGTTTCTGATCCCTATACAACTATGCCATCATGACTATCTCATTACTCAAAGGCAAAGATTGAGGCACCATTTCAAGGAGACACCATTTCAAAGAGACACCATTTCAAGGAGACACCATTTCTAGACAGACCGTGACATCATTTCTTAATCTGTTTCTTTATTTTTCAATTTAATCTCTAACAGTCTTATTTGAAGCTTTTAAATGAACTGACATAAATAATATTTCTTTGTAGACATGTCACTTGACAGTATGAGTTACGAGGTGAAGAATACATGCATCTCGTCGACTCCAACACATGAATTCCAAGAATAAAAAGAACAGCATGTCCAGAAACAAAAGATACAATAGAAAAACAAGTGTGCGCGATAACAAAGATGCACGATCATTCTTGAGAAGAGAACCGACACATGAAACTCAATACATCTGAAGAACACAAGAATCATTCACTATGATACCATTGATCAGAGTCATGATCATATTCTCAATACAGACTCCACAAAGAACACAATCCAAATATGATCTAGAGCACCAGACTTACAATACACTGTTTTTCACAAGAGGACTCTATTCATGCATCTAGTTCATCCTAGAAGTCTAGAGCTACATAGACTAACACTCAGAGAACTTCTAACCTTATCTAATCATTTTTTCTCTTTTGTGTATTGTTTTTATCTTTTGGGAAGTGTGTGTGTGTTTCTATAAAAACACACCCTATTTCCAGCATTAAACTGAAGGATACAAGATATCCTTCCTCTCACATCTTTTTTCCATTGTTTATTCCCACGGATAAGTGTGGAAGGGATCCTGTGTGACCAGATAATTCATACCCATGAAGAACTGTGGAAGAGGTTGTGTGACTTGGACAGTCTTTTGTACTATTGTTTACCCCGATCTAGGGTGTGGATCAAGTTTAATAATATAAACTGCTTGGTGGCAGGTGATCACCAAGTGGAGTGGATTAGGTCTCAGCTTGAGACTGAACCACCTATTTTATATCCAGTGTGTAGTTTAATTTATTTTACTCTGTTTTACTGTATAATTCAGATATCTCCAAATTTACTTTGATAGAAAATCTTGGAAAGAAGTTATAATTATTTTTCCTTATTATAATAGCTTCAAAAGTAATTTTAATAATTGATATTAAGATTAATGATAATTAATCAATCTTCTGAGAAGTTATTCAAACAGTCACACTTTCATAGCCGTATTACATTGATTAACTAGGCCGTATTTAAATTTATTGGGGAAACTTTAAAAGAATACTTTTAAATTTTTTTTATAGATACTCAATTCACCCCCCCCCCCCTCTTGAGTACTATACACCAACCAACATTTAGTATCATAGGGTGTTTTTTATTCCTATTAAGACTCTATTTTTTGACCCTATTCAACTGTGATTTCAGTTGTACTTTAAAGATCTGTAAATTTATGTTAATTCTAAATTTATAGATCTTTCAAAGTATTTATTTATTATGGATAATCGACTAGAAGGTTCTACAACAAACATACCACCATTCTTTAATGGAACCAATTATTGTCAATGGAAAATTAAAATGAAAATGCATTTAGAAAGTATGAATTTTGAAATCTAGCCTTCAATTATAGATGAGTGTAAGATTACTTCTAGAGATAGAATCACTAGGGATGGCCCTACAAATAATTCCTACAATAGAAATTACAAATCCATGATTTATTTATATTTCTCCTTGGGAGATGAGGAATTTGACAGAATTTTTCCATGTAAAACTGCCCATGAAATTTGGGATGCTTTGTTAGTTTCACATGAAGGAACTTCTAGTGTGAAAGAAATGAGACTTAATACTTATACTTTTAAATATGATAACTTTAAAATGAAACCTGATGTGCCTATTTCTGAAATATATCTCAGGTTCAATGAAATTTCCAACACAATGGTTTCTCTTGGAAGAGAAGTCACTGCTAAAGAACAGATTATGAGGATTCTCAGATGCCTACCTGACAGATGGAGAGGAACCTCTGTCTCTATTAGAGAGTCATGTGACATCATAAATTTACCTAGAAAAGAATTTGTTGGGAAACTGATGATGTATAGAGAGGATCCCAAAGTCAATAAGAAAGAGGAGGATGAACCCAAAAGAAAATTTGTTTCATTTAAAACCACCACCTCTAAACACAAAGAGAAAGGGATGTTGGAAGCCTCTGTAGAAAGTTCTAGCAGTGAACCATCATCACCTGATAGTGATGAGGAGGAGATGTCTCAATTATCCATAAGGTTTAAGATATTGTACAAGAAGAAGAAATTTTTTAGAAAACCTAACTTCAAGGGAAGATATGATCAAAAGAGAAGTTGGAAGAAAGATTGGAAAAGAAGTGATATGTCTGATGAGATAGTTTTCTATGAGTGTAAAAAAAGGAACATATAAAGGCTGACTGTCCCAATATCAAGTACAGAAAGAAGTATGAGGGAAAATATAGAAAGTATAAAAAGGTAATGAAAATAACATGGAGTGATTCTGAGGACAACTCAAGTGACTCGGAATCTTCACATGATGAACAGGCTAACAAATCCAATATGTGTTTTTTGAAAAACACATATGAGGTAACATTGGAATCTCCTGTACACAATTTCTATTATTCTGGAGATGAGAGTTACTCTGAAAATATGTCTAATGAAAAAATGTTTTAATACTATAATATGATCGAAGAGACATGTAATGAACTAAAAGATAAATACAAATATTTAAAGAAACAACATGCTCTTACCTCAACTGTTAAATCTGAACTCACTGTAGAAAGGGAGAAAAATGCTAAATTACTCAAAGAAAACAATGAACTAAAGCTATCTAATGAGCAATTGAAATAGGATCTTGGAAATTTTACTAATGGTAAATATATGTTGGTACAAATTCTAGGTAAACAGATTTCTACTAAATATATCACTAGCACTGGATATCAACTTGGTAAAAGAAATTTTAGAGGAACTAATTTTGTATCTAAGTCGATGACATACAACATTACTCCTAGTTCAGGAAAACATTCATCTAGTTCAAGTTATGATACACTCTCTATTGTTTCAAGATTTTATAGACCAAATAGATTTTATTTTTCAAGTAATTTACATAATTCTTATAAGAAACTTATGAGGTAGATATGGGTTCTTAAATCAATAGTCACTAATATTACTGGACCCAAATAGGTATGGGTACAAAAATCTGTTTTTTTCTAACTATATTGTAGTAAAGCTGCTTAAAGAGCTCCTATAAAATCTTATGGTACTTGGAAAATGGGAGTTCGAGACACATGACAGGTTACAATTCATGGTTCAAGAATTTAATAAAAATTGATGGTGGACATGCCACCTTTGGTGAAAATTCCAAAGGAAATATCATTGGCCTTGGAAAAATCAGTAACTCTAACTCAGTTTTAATTTCCAAAGTACTTTTTGTTGATTGATTGAAATATAATATGCTTAGTATTTCACAACTATGTGATGATGGATTTCATGTTAAATTTGAAAATGATTCCTGCAATGTTTTCAATTCTAAAAATGAATAAGTATTTTCTTCTTTAAGAAATGAAAATGTATATTCTGTTAACTTAGATTCTTTAGTCTCTCTAAATGATTGATGTTTTAGTATAATTCACAATGAGTCATGGATTTTTCATAGGAGACTAGGACTCTATAATATTCACTCCCTTATAAAGTTAACTAGAAAAATTTTAGTCAAAGACCTAACCAAACTTGAGTTTCCAAATGATAAAGTGTGTAATCCTTCTCAAAAGGGAATGCAACAAAAAAATTCCTTCAAACCAAAGAAATAAGTTTCAACATCTCAACCTCTCAAATTGGTTCACATGAATTTTTTTGGACCATATAGAGCTTCTAGCTTAAATGGTAAGCACTGCTTTTATGTTCTTGTAGATGAATTTTCTAGATATACTTAGACTTTGTTTTTGTCTCACAAAAGTGAATCCTACTATCATTTTACCAAATATTCCAAAACTGTACAAAATAATAGTGGACTTAGAATTAAATTCTTAAGAATTGATCATGGATGTGAGTTTGAAAATCAAGAGTTTAATTTTTCTCAAAAAATGGCTATAGTCATAATTTCTCTGCCCCTAGAACACATCAACAAAATAGAGTTGTGGAAAGAAGAAATAGAACCTTGCAAGAGATTACTAGAACCATTCTTAGTGAATATGACTTACCTATTTATTTTTGGGATGAATCTATAAATACAGCATGCTATATTATCAATAGATTTTTGATTAGACCTATTCTTAAAACAAATCCATATGAGTTATGGAACACTTGAAAACCCAAAGTAAGCTACTTCAAGGTTTTTGGTTGAAAAGTCTATATCCTTAATACAAAGAATAATCTTGACATATTTTCATCCAAGAGTGATGAAGGAATATTCTTAGGATATTCAATATCTATGAAAGCCTATAGAGTGTTTAAAAAAAGAACTAAATGTGTGGAAGAATATATCCATGTCATATTTGATGAAATAGATCCACATGAGTCTAAAACCACTCTAGATAACCAGGAGGATGATGTATTAAATCTGGACATTAATTCAAAACCTTCTAACCATTCTGTGACGGAATCTATAAAAGCTTCCAGTTCTATAAATTCTTTAGATTCAATTCACAATGAACCCGAACCAGTTGAAGAACCTGAAATCACTAGTCCTTTTTCAAGATCAGTTAGAACTCTTAAGAACCATCCTTTAGATGTTGTTGTAGGAGATTTAGATAAAGTAACTCAAACTAGATCTTCTCTTAGAAATCAGGTTGAACATCAAGTCTTCTTGTCATAACATGAACCTAAAAACATTAATGATGTTATCAATGATGAATTTTGGGTGATGGCTATGAAAGAAAAACTTAATCAGTTTGAAAGGAACAAAGTTTGGAAACTTGTTGACAAACCCAAAGACACATTTACCATAGGCCCTAAATGGGTGTTTATAAATAAGGTAGATGAAGCTGGTAATATAGTTAGAAACAAGGATATATTAGTTGCACAAGGCTATAGTCAAGAAGAAATAATTTACTATGAATAGACCTTTGGACCAATAGCTAGACTCGAACCCATCATAATTCTAATTGATTATGATGCACATCTGAATTTCAATCTATATTAAATAGATGTTAAAAGTTCATTCCTAAATGGGTATATAGTTGAGGATGTCTTTGTTGAGAAACCCCCTGTTTTTACAAATCCCCATTTTCCAAATCATATTTTTTAATTATCAAAATCTATATATGGTTTAAAACAAGATCCAAGAGCTTGGTATGATAGATTAAGTACTTTTCTTATTTACAAAGGTTTTACAAAAGGAATAGTTGATCCTACCATTTTTATAAAATTAATTTTCAATAATGTTTTAGTAGTTCAAATCTATGTAGATGACATTATATTTGGATCTTCAAATAATTCTTTATATATTGAATTTTCTGAAATGATGCAAAACAAATTTTAAATGAGTTTAATTGGTGAACTAAAATTCTTTCTTGGATTTCAAATCTTTCAAAAGAATGATGGTATTATTTTAAATCAAAGAAAATATACTAGAGATCTTCTAAAACATTTTAGTTTGGATACCACTAAGAATAGTGACACTCTAATGAGTACTACTTCTAAGTTGGATCTTGATGAAGATGGAAAATATGTTGATCAAACAACATATAGAGGAATGATTGGAAGCTTACTCTACTAAACTGCTAGCCGACCTGAGATTATGTTTAGTGTGTGTATGTGTGCCCGTTTTCATGCAAACCCTAAGGAATCTCATTTAAATATTGTTAAGAGAATTTTCAAATACCTCAAGCATACACCCAATCTAGGACTGTTTTATCCTAGAGGACAATCATTTGAGTTAGAGAGTTATTCTGATGCTGACTTCAGTGGTTGTAAGTTAGATAGAAAAAGCACCTCTGGAACATGTCACCTTTTAGGCAAGTCACTAGTATCATAGTTTAGTAAGAAACAAAATTTTGTTGCATTATCTACTGTAGAAGCTGAATACATACCTTTTGGTAATTGTTGTGCAAAAATTTTGTGGATAAAACACACATTACTAGATTATGGATATCAATTCAGGCATGTACCTATAAATTGTGACAATAAAAGTGCTATTAACATCTCAAAAAATCATGTTTCACACTCTAGGAAAAAACATATTGATGTAAGACATCACTTTTTGAGAGATCATTATCAAAAAGGTTACATCAATTTGGAATTCATTGGAACAGAATATCAGCTCGCTGATATATTCACCAAAACCTTAAATTATGAAAGAATAGATTACATCATATATGAATTGGGAATGATAAATCTTAAGTAGTTAGTATATTATTTCACATCTTACTATTTCACAGTTTACGATTTCACAAGTCACTATCTAACAGTTCTATAGTTTTATTGTCTTAAGAATTTTTATATCATGTTTATGGTATCATAGTTACTATTTATCAATTACTATTTTTTCACTTACTGTCTCAAACAATATAGTTGCATAGTTTAGAAATCACACAATTACGATCTCACCGTGAAAGCCTGTCATGGTCTCACCGTGAAAGTCGGTTATGGTCTCACCATAAAAATGCTTTATTGTTTTATTTAAATATTATAACCCGTATCATGGTAATTAATTATTTTACCATTTTACTTTCCTGTGCTTTTGATCCCGCGAGGCTTGATATCCCTAAATAATAAAAATGAAATAAGTTTCACTCTTTTCTTCACCCAAGCTCTCTTCTCTCAAACCATAACCCCTCTTTCAACCCTTCTCTCTCTCAAACCTTCATTGAATGCCCAGGATGGAATGTCCATTATTGTCAACTCCTGAGAAGAGAAGATCAAAGAAGAAGATATAAATAGTGCTGAAGATAGCACCTGAAGGTCCTATGAATCCGAATCTGGTAGACAGAATAGTGGGACCCGAAAAAGAAATATTCCCTAAGTGGCTTCTATCAAGTAAGCCTTTGATATTGAAAGTGCTAAAAGAGCAAGGATGGATGAATTGGTTCACAAAGGATGATACGCCTATTTATCCAAAGCTAGTTGCATAGTTTTATCAGTATGTTCAATTCTCTTTTGATATAGAAGATGGATATGTTGCGAGAAGCTGGATAAATGGCCAGAGATGTACCTTTTCTTCGAGGTTATGGGTTGTATGCCTTAGGATACCTCATGAGAGTATTTTTTAGGAATTACATAGAGGTCCTCCTCCTCCAATTAAGTTATTTTTTTTTTGGAAGAAGCATTAGGAATCTTAACTGGGAATGAAACAAAGTAAAGATCCATAGATGTTGAGCTAGATGGTGAAACCAGAATTTTGTTTAAGTTTGTTTAGAATCTGATTTTTCCCAGAAAAGGTTACTTTGCTACAATCAAGTATCAAGATGTATTTTTTATACACCTTATGAAGAATTTACATAAGATCAACCTATGAAAATATGTTATATTCTATATGTGTGAGTTTTTCAAGACAACCTCCAAGTCAACCTCTCTATTTTGCTCAAGATTAATCTCAGCTATGCTTCATGAAAAAGGGTTGGTTGGACCAGATGAAGAATCTATTAAGGAATATGAGTTTTTTCTTTAAAAATTTACAATATAAAGAATGAAAATCAATTGGAATCCATGGAGAAAATAATGGGTGGAAGATAATGAGAGTGTTTATGAAAAGTTCAATCTGGTGGTACACTCTTCAAGACCAAAGGATATTTTTGATCTGGGTTTGGAACCAGATGAAATTGTTGAGTATTCTAATGAGTAAGAACAGGAAGAAGCTATTGTACCTATAGAGGAAACTATCCTGGATGATAAAGATAGTGAACCTATTCTCCAAGACTTGGTTGAGAAGGAAATGCCTATTCTTGAAGAAGTTTCTGATTTGGAAGAACAATCTGCTACTGAAGAAGAATATGTTGCTAAGGTAAATGAAAAGTATATTGTAGAAGAGAATATAGAAAAATGTATTTCTCTTGTGCAAGAAGCTTCTCTTGAGGAACACCCAAAGGAAAAAGTTTTTCCTGAAATTATTCCATCTGCTGAAGAGAGAATGGTGTAATACTTTTAGTTGGATAGAAAGGAAATGTGTGAGGATATCAGGATTGAAATCTTGAAAATAGATCAATTATATAAATTTCTTAGTCCAAATAAGGACGCACATGTTGAGGGGGAGAAGCTCCCCAGTCTGTAAAGTGTTGAAATACATAATCCAGTTGATTCAAGCTCTATAGATACATAGTATAAATTTCCTAGTTATTTTTATTTGAATGACTCCCAAGAAGTATTAGTGAAAGGTATAGATCTGTCTACTGTGTTTAAATTGAAAAAAGTATCTTATCTTAAGGTTATATCTTACAAGGAACTTTAGCCTATCTCATATCCTATTTTTGAGCCTTCACAAGAACCGTAAAACTTAGTAAGTAAAGATGATTTAAAAGCATTTGAATCTACCCTATTGGCTCGGGTTAAAAAGATCATGAATACCCAACCTGCTCCTGTAACTAATTTAAGTGAAAGAGATGATGCCCTATTGTTAGAAAAGATCATATGGAAGATTCAACCCAATATGCTTCACAAAATTCAAGAATCCATAGTTGAGAACAATTAGCTCAGTGATGAAGTAAAGACTCTCAGAGGTATGGTTGATAAAATGCATAGAGTGATGAACTCAAGACCAGAACCTGTTTCTCATTTTTTTGAGGATATTGGTAGTCATATTCCACAAGAAATATCATCCCTGATACAATCTAATCTAATCTCCTTGGATGAAAATGTAGCTGAAAGAAACTAGAAAATTTTTCAAGATATGCGTGAGCTTGTTATTGGTCTTAACAGGTTGACGGATGAGTATAAGGGTTGTCTCCCAAAAGTCCTAAATCAACTAAAGTATCTTAATTTATCTATTACTACTTATTGTGCCTCTCAATAATCATCTCAACCCTCTTTAGATAGTGATCTACTCAAAATAGTTGTCAAAGAAGAACTTCAGGATGTGTTTAGTGGTTTTGACAAGAAATATCTATATGTGGTTGTTAAGAACAGTGAAAGAGTTCTTGATTTGGTGAGAATTCATTTCAAAATAGAAAATTATTCTCGGGAAGAGATTACTAAGATGTTGGAATTCTACTTCAATAGGATCTTCTCGAAGCATGACATGACCAACCACTTCAAGTACCTAGTAAAGAATCTGAGAATCCCTCCTGTCACTCATGCTTTCAAAAATCAAGTCCAAAATCTTAAAGATTTCACTCCTTCATTGGATAAGTTTATGGAGAAAAAGGATGACATTGAGAAAGACATGCAATATGGTGGAGAGATTATTGCTAACTTCATCAATCTTTTGAGGCCTTATCTTCATGTACAAAGTACCGCTATTGTGTCTCCTACAGATACACCTCTAAGATCTGGTTTTCCTACCTTCTCATCCTCTACCCTTGCCTCTATATCTATGTCTATCTCTCAGGATCTGAGTCAGATCAGACCTATTATCCTTGATCAACATTTACCTCGGTCTTCCACTACACCTACCTTGGCCCCTTCTATCTTTGAAGGTCTCCCTTTACCATCTCTACCAAATGTTTCACTCCCTTCTTCCACTTACACCTCTACTCCTATGGCTTCCTCTTTAGATTTTGATTCCAAGGGAAAAGAGAAGAGAATTCGGTGTGGAAGAGGAGTGACTACTATATTTTGATAGGGATGATTTTTGTATTCTTTTTCCTTACTATTTGTAATGACACTTTTTATCTAATGAATTTTGAGATCTTTTTATCTATACTCTTCTTTACTTCTTTAGTCTTTTTTATAATCCCAAAAGGGGAGAAATATGTACTCTAAATGCACACTAGGAAAGAGACACATTACATAAGGATAGATATCTCACTCACATGATTTGTGATCATCAAAAAGAGGGAGATTTTTGGAATCCTCATGTGTTAATCTTGTCTTAATGATCACAAATCATATACATTCTATAAATCTTGTTAATCCTGTTTAAATAAACCTATCCAAGATATTAAGTGCTATGTTTAATGATTGTAAACAATTTTGAGTTTTTTTTATAATATATTTCCTTGATAAATGATTAATTCTAATCCATTCTATGAATACCACTATTTAAGTATGTGTACAGATATTTTTCTAAGTCTGAGAAACCGTGAGTCTGCCACCGATTATGTTTTTTTGGCAATGGACCCAGACACCGTGACCAGACACCATGACCATCTATACACCGTGACCATCCAGACATCGTGACCAGACACCGTGACCATCCCGACACCATGACCAGAAACCGTGACCATCTATACATTGTGATCATCCAGACACCATGACCATCCAGACACCATGATCATTCAGACATTGTGACCATCCAGACACTGTGACCATCTAGACATTGTGACCATCCAAACACCATGACCAGACATTGTGATCAAACACCGCATCTGTGCTATCGGTTCCTGATCCCTATAAAACTATGCCATCATGGTTGTCTCATCACTCAAAGGCAAAGAAGGAGACACTATTTCAAGGAGACACCATTTCAAGGAGATGCCATTTCAAGGAGACACCGTTTCAAGGAGACACCGTTTCTAGATAGACTATGACAGTGTTTCTTAATCTGTATTGTCATTTTTCAATTTAATCTCTTACAATCATATTTGAAGCTTTTAAATGCACTGACATAATTAATGTTTCTTTGTATACATGTCACCTAACAGTATGAGTTATGAGGTTCAAGAAAACATGCATCCTGTCAGCTCCAACACATGCATTCCAAGAATAAAAAGAACAGTGTGGACAGAAACAAAAGAGATGATAGGAAAACAAGTTTGTGTGATAACGAATAAGCACATGAATTATTGAGAAGAGAACCAACACATGAAAATCAATACATCTTAAGAACACACGAATCATTCATTGTGATATCATTGATCATAGTTGTGAGCATCTTCTCAATACAGACTCCATGAAGAACATTAGCCAAATCTGAACCAGAGCACCAGACTTTCGATACTCTATTTTTTACAAGAGGACTCAATTCATGCATATACTTCATCCTAGAAGTTTAATGCTGCATAGACTATCACGCAGAGCAATTCTAACCATATCTCATCATTTTTGATTTTTTGTGTATTATTTTAGCTTTCGAGCAGTGTGTGTGTCTGTATAAAAACATGCACTATCTCCTACATTAAAATGAAGGATACAATATATCCTTCCTATCACATCTTTTTACAATTTTTTATTCCCATGGATATGTGTATAAGAGGTCCATGTGTGATCTGATAGTTCATACCCACGAAGAACTGTGGAAAAGGCCGTGTGACCTGGACAGTCCTGTGTACTGTTGTTTACCCCAATCTAGGGTGTGCATCAAGTTTATTAATATAAACTGCTTTTTGGCAGGTGATCCCCAAGTGGAGCGGATTATGTCTCTACTTGATATTGAACCACTTGTTTTATATCCATTGTGTAGTTTAATTTAGTTTAATTCATTTTACTGTATAATTTATAAATCACTAAATTTAATTTGATAATTAATCTTGGAAAGAAGTTATTATTGTTTTTCCTTATTATAATAGCTTCAAAAGTAATGTTAATAACTGATATTAAGATTACTAAGAATTAATCAATCTTTTTAAAAGTTATTTAAACAATCAAACTTTCATAACCGTATTACTTTGATTAATTGGTCCGTATTTAAATTTATTGGGGAACCCTTCTAAGAATACTTTTCAAACAAAAAATTTTATAGACACTCAATTTACCCCCCTCTTGAGTAATCTACTCCGACCAACATTGTTCAAAATCTAGGTCATTACATAATGGTATCAAATAGACATTAAGATACCTTCAAATATTTTTAGATCAAGGGTTATTTTATTCTAAAGTTTATGAACCAAAATTATTTGTTTATATAGATATTGGATACTTATTTGATCCACATAAACCAAGATCTCATAGTGAATATTTTTTTATATGTGGTGGACCTGCCATTTTTTGGCACTCTATAGTACAAACAATTTCTGTGATTTCTTCTAATTATTCTAAATTGATTGAAATTCATGAATAAATTATAGAATCTGTTTGGATGAGATTAGTAATTCATCATATTATAATTAATTTTGGATTATATTTGAATCATGATATTCCCACCATAATATATGAAGATAACGATGCTTGTATAGTATAATTAAAAGGTGGGTTTATTAAAGGAGATAGAACAAAAAATATTCCACCAAAATTATTTTTCACCCCTAACCTTCAAAATAATGGTTAGATCGACATTCAATAAAAAAATTCCTATGATAATATTATAAATTTATAAAAAATGTATTATCAATCACAACATCTAATAAATTTATTTATAAAATTAGATTATGAAGAATAAAAATTATGTCATTAATTTACGAGGGAGAGTTCATAACATTGTAATATTTTTTATTATATCAGTTTTCCCATTGGTTTTTTCTCATCTTTTTTTAATGAGGTATTATGATATGAAATTCAATTATTTTGGATTCACTTTTTGTTACCACAAATTTGATATAAGATTCAATGCAATTATGACATCTAATTGGGAGTGTTATGAATTATCATTTATTTTATGGATATCATAATGTTGACTCTTAATTTTTCAAAATATCCTTCATACAGAATCCATCCAAGATTCCAAAGGAATCCACCCCTACTAAACTTCAAAAAGAAGCCACAAAAAATTATCATGGAAGGAGTATTTTATTTCTTCCTATTGGATTATAAATGGTAGGTATTAATATCAATCTTTAGATCAAATCATATGTATTTTATATATATGTTGGCATGTTAATAAAAATTTTGGTTTTTTAGGGGTTATACATTATGTTATATCTTCTCTTTTATTATTATTTATTCCTTTATTCACACTTTTTATTTAATTGTTTTTCATTTATCATCTCTACACCTTTATTAACATCAAATTAATTTTTTTAGTGATTTCAAGTTTCATTGGATAGGTTTCACAATGCTATCGATATTTTATCATTTTCATTAGAGAATCACACAATAATGGTATCAGATCACAAGAGGAGAATCCATCCAGAGTGATACTTTAACAGAATTTTCAAGAAGAAACTTCTAGATTCCATGGTTAAAAGAAAATATTATGAACAGAATCATGTAGAAGGTAGGTTGTGGTATTATGAAGACAAATATAGTTATATTTGTCTTAGAAAGTGTCATAAAATAATAGAATCCATATTATCCTATGAGAATGAACCCAAAATAATTGATTTAGGGTAGAAATCCCAAGAAACTCATGGCCAAATCATAGATATAAAGGAAGAAATCAGGCATACTAAATTTTATATTTGAAAATCTAGGTGGTTAGTTTAAAACCAATAAATAAATTTAGGATATCCAAAAGGAGAAGTATTTTACTTTGAACAGTAAAATATGGTATAAATATGATCTGGTATTAGACCAAATATTCGAGATATTTAGTAGAGGACTAAAGTAAAAGCTTCAGGGGAAGCTTTAAATCAGCCAAGAGACACTATCTCTTATATTAATCCACCTAGAGATACAGACAGAGAAATTATATCAAGATGATATACTTCAGAATATTATTCCTAACAATTATTAGGATATGCTCAAGATTATAAAGAATAAGTCTCGAGTGATCATCGAAGTATCCAAGAATAACATAAAAGATCCATGTTATTAATGCATAGGAGAAATAGGAGCTTGGAGATATATAACATGTATCCAAATACCTATATGAAAAGATCATGATAGTAGAAGACCTAAAAACTCGAAGAAAAGAATAAGAAGAAAGTTACCAAATCATCTCCCACTAGAGGAATCAATGTAAAACCTTGGAAATCCAATCCAATATTATAGGAGATCTCCTAGAAACCAATACCTTAGGAGAAATAGAAAGGATTATTTAAGGATTTGTTTCATAAGATCAATAGGGAATATAATCCCTTATATCTGAGCTATATTTAGGAGGAATATAATAAAATTTAGATACATCTAGAAGGTTTTCTAGAATATGGGATGATCCTTAATCATTGAAAAGGATCCTATAGAATCCATAGTAAAATGGGCTCTAGAAATTTGATATTATATGCTCTTGGTTATATTTAGTCATAGACCATAGATAGTGCGATCACTTTTGTAGGGAATACCTTGATAGGTAATGCAAAGAAATTTTGGGATATGCGGTTAAGACACTCAAAAGTGATAATGGATATCCAAGAATATGTCACATTCCCAATCAAGGTTATACCCGTAGTATTTTATTTCCTTAAACATGAGTTTTTTGGAAATACACTCTCCAATTGAGATGGATAATTGGTAGAAAAATCTGGAACAACTTTAGGCAAGACACAAATATGTGACATGTGCTATTTTAAAAAATATCTTTTCAAGTTACAACATTGGTATTATATCCTTGGACCATGATGTAAAGCATATGATCTAGATGTCTTTATCCAAAAAAATCTAGGTATATGGCCTGAAATAGTTTAACAAGCCTTGAATTGTAGTCTTTCTCAAAGGCAGACTAGCAGGATAAATTGGGAGTTTGAGAAAAAGAAATAAGGTTGGTAATGAGACACTATTATAGGCAGAGGAATGTCTTGTAGTGTCATGACCTGACACACTGGGGTCTTCATGGCTAGAAATATGCTGAGTATGACTACCCCAATACTACCTCTAATAGACTAGAGACCAGAAACTATCACTGATTTGGCATAACCCATACATGGGAGGCATTATTTTAATGTACTTGTACACACACACACATATCTAAACCCATACAATGTTGAGAAATAAAAATCAGATGATTCAAAAATTGTATTCACAATATCTATCCAACATCAAAGTATGAAAAAAGTACTAAAAGAGATGAAGAGGCCAAATACAAGAGAAACCAAAAACTACAGAGAGTCTAACCTTCTCAGAAGGAAGGTACCACTATCAAATTCCACCACCTGGAAAACACCTAGTCTATCTAGCCCAACTATTCTAGGTCTACCCTTCATCCTCCTAGGAAACCACCAAAAGGTTCATCATATTCATAATACATGAATCGTGTGGGAAGATCCCATGTAGGGGTGAGTATAACAATACCCAATAAGACACCCCTAAATGACTAAGCATAAAAAATCAAGAGTAGTCAACTCATAATAGTAATAAAACAATAAAAAACTTGATATACTCATAACAGACAACTAGTCTTAAGTGGTATCAATCAATACTTCCACCCATAGGATACTTCTAAAGTCTTATAGGTAAATCTTTTTCTGGGAGTAATCACTCCATGATCAATACTATCACTAGTGACTCTCATCCAAGAGGTAATGATCATTGGGCCCTGCCGAAGAAGTACTCACTAGATCTTAGAAGATCTTATCATCTAGGTAAGAGATACCAACTAGGGCTACTGGGGGACTCAAAAAAACCTAAGTATATTCCTTTTATATGGGGGATTGATTCCCTATTCATGGTGTTCATACTGATACCATGAACCACACCTAAGAATGATAGAGGATCCCACCCTAGTCCAACAGGGGCATGAACTGATCTCCATCCAATAATGCACCCATAGAGAGGATCACAATTCTATGTCAATGATGTAATGTTGTACTATACCCTCAAGGGAAAGGACCAAGGTATCACACTCAACTGAGCCTAGTCTATACTGAATAGACAAAGGATTCCAATCCATCTACATGGAAGTACATGGAATGTACTTATGGTACATGGAATGTACCGTTAAATCTATAGAAGGCTATGTCCATTGCCATGTTCCTCTTCCCATTCTTGTGTACCTTGTGCCATGCCCGTGTAAACTTGGATGTGTCTTAGTACATGGCTCAGCTCGTGTCTGAGTACATAGCTTATCCCATGTACATTGGCTGCCTCTAGGTACACGGCTTGGCCTGTGTACTCAGCATGTGCCTATGTATCCTCTTAGATACATGGTGTGTTTCCATATAAATTCCACATGGTGTGTGGTAGGGACTACATGGAATGAGGTAGGGACCACATGGTGTGTGTTATAGACTACATGGTGAGTGGTAGGGACCATATGGCATGTGATCCTTATCTCTTCTCTAGAAAACCTAGCATTACAGCTAGGGCCCACACAACGTATAATTCTGGATTAAACACCATGTAACATGGGTTTTCTAAAAACCCATGCTTCCTAATCCACAACATCATTACATTCTCCAAAAAAATATAGCTAGAAATCCTGGATTGGGATTCATCTTACCCTTATCACCATTGGTCATCGAAATATGGGATCTGGTCTGCTGAGAAATCACTCTATCATACTGCATCGTCATCATCGTACATCAAATCGGGAAGAACAAGGAACACCCGTTCAATATAATCCTCCTATGGTCATCCTCCATAGTCACACCTCAATCGCACCCATAATCATAATATGAACCCATGTTATTGACCCATTTTGTAGTAGAATGGTCACAAAATGATCAAATGCCTAGTATTAATCGAATTGTTGGTAAAAAATTGCTTACAATGAACGTATGAAGAAACGAGGAAGAAAATCATAAACCATAAGCATTAAGAATGAATATCAGACTCTTTTAATTTATACCTCAATTATTTTTCCTAGAATAGATGAATTAATATTAATAATCAACAATGAACAAATAAATAAACCTTAAAATAAATAAATTTTTTATGTGCGAATCAATTCTTGTTTGTGGAATTGATCTATGTTAGATGAAAGATAAATAAATGGGATTAATCAAAATTAATAAAACACACTACCTTAATTTGGATCAATCATTTTAAAATAATGATCATACATTACTGTCGTTTGTGAGATCCACATGCTACGTTAGTGAAGACAATCCTCAATTATTGATCAGGATCTATTGAATTCGTCAAGCTCTCCCACAATGACTCCTTGATATCTCTAGGGTTATGTGGTTAAACCTAATATTTCATCATAACCATATATTTATAGGAAAATTCATTTCATGAAAATTTATAAAATAAATTTATTTAATTAATTAATTAATTTAAAAATTCAACCACGATTGTGCCCAACCCAAACGTCTGATGTTCTCCAAGGTTATGTAATTTCTAAGAAAAAACCCATGATTTGGTTTCAAAGGTAGCCTTATATTTCTGATCTAAGACTTCATTCTATATTTATTTCACCTTTTCAAGAAAACCATGCATGTGTGATATTCATATACATTATATTTTTCAAATATCAATTTTGGGCTCACTGAGACTTAGAATCTCATGCCATCTCAGCACCTAGATCCAAAAATATTACTAAATATATTTAAATGATTTAAATTAAAAGAAATTATACATTACATTCTCTCAACCTTAGTTATTTTCATCATATTAATAAAAAAATAATACTCAAAAAGATTTGGGTTCTGAGATTGAATTTGGGTCTCCTGCTCCTAAGTGATATCTTGAAGATTCTCATGCTACCACCATACATTAACCAAAAGAATCACTCACCCACAGAGGATCCTTTCCTACCAATACTCAATCTTTATTGGGTACTCTGCAAAGGTAGATCCATTTGTGACGTCTAACTCCGCCTAGTCGATCACATGCATTAGGTCGTGCGCATACCTCATCGACTGCTACACTTGAAACATGTCATGTGCCCAGTCCAATTGATGTGGTAGAGCAAAGTGGTATTCCATGTCACTAATGATATACAATATCTATAAAGAACAATGAATCTCAGAGATAATTTTATGTCCTATCCAAATCTCTGTAATCCATGTCAAGGTGAGACCTTTAGGAACACATAGTCTCCCTCCTTGAACTCTAAAGGCCAATGTTGTCAGCCTTCATAGGTCTTTTGATGGACTTGTGTAGTACTTATCTACTCCTAGATGATATGAATCTTCTCTTTTGAATCTCACACCAAATCTAGGGCCATGATTACTAATTCACCTGAATCATTCCAAGGAAGTTGTGACCTCTAGGGTTGCATGTACATGGCCTCAAATGGTGCTATGCTGATGGTGGAATAGAATATTTTTTTTGTATAAAAAACTCCACCAAGGTTAGGTAACCCTCCCAAATATGGCCAAAGTCAAACATGAAATCCCAAAACATGTAATCTAGAACCTTAATGGTATTCTTAGTCTAACCGTTAGTTTAGGGGTGAAATTCCATGATCAAACACAAATGAGTCCTGAAGGCCTCCTACAAACCTCTCTATAATTATGATATGGAGTGGGAATCATGGTCTAAAATTATCATCGAGGGAAATCCATGGATCTGGACTTTCATCTACACATAACAACATCCCATGCTCTCTATTTAACTCTACTCTCATATAGCTGGGAAGTTGGATGGCCTGGTGTGTCAGACTACGATCACCTAGATGAAATCGTGTCCTCTAGACTTATGTGGTAACCCCATCATGAAGTACATAGATTTCCCATACCACTTCAGTCTTTCACCTAAAATGGTTGAGCTAAATACATTGGATCTTGGTGCTTATCCTTCACCTACTAACAAGTGAGGCATCAAGAGACAATCTCTCATATTGACTTCTTCATGCTTGGCCACCAAAACAAACATTGGAGATACTGATGCATCATCTCCATACCTGGATATACCACCAATGTGGATGTATAAAACTACCTCATGACCTCATCCCACAATGCCATTGGTACCATTATCCATCCTCTAAAAAGGATAATGTGCTCCCCACCTTTAGAAAATCTATTAGGAGCATGTTCGGTTCATATTTTAGTATGTGAGGTCTCACAGCCAGTATCTTCATGTTGAACTTACTTAAAACACTGTAAATTTTTTTGGGCTAATAACCATTGACTAAATATAAAAATCACCATCCTTATCTATTAATGATATCTACAATAAGGATAACTTCTCTAACACATAAAACAATAACTGATAACAAGGTCTCCTGCTAAGAGTTTCTTCCACCACATTACCCTTTATATGAGTATAGAATATCTCTAAGTCATGGTCATGGAGGAGCTCTAGCCAATGCATTTATCTCAAGTTAAGATCCTTCTGAGAGAAGACATACTTGAGACTCTTGTGTTCAAAGTAGAGTATAAAATGATCACCCATAAGAAAGTGTCACCGCATCTTCAGGGAAAAGATGACCATTGTCAACTGAAGATCATGGTTCTTGTAGTTATACTCATACAGTCTAAACTACAGATACCTATACATAATCACAATCTATCTCTGCATCTACACACAACCAAGTTCAGTTCCTACGGCATTTCAAAACACTACATATTTGACACCCTTCTCTGTAAATAGTAGTATGGGTGTGCTCATCAACCTCTTATTCAACTCTTGAAGATCCCACTAGCACCTTTACATCCAAAAAAATGATACCCCTTCCAGTTAAAAGAAGTTAAAGTTGTCAATATTCTATATAAATTAGGAAAAAACCTCATATAGTGGCCATCAAACCCAAGGAATTTTCCCACCTCCATCACACTCCTTGGTGGCTACCAAGATAACATTTCCTTAACCTTGGATAAGTCTACTACTACACCATTAGCTAAGATGATGTTTCCCAAAAATTGGACCTCATGAATCCAAAACTGACACTTCAAGAGCTTCCCATAAATATGATTCCCTCATATTATATCTAGGACCATCATCAAGTGTCTTGCATGTTCCTCCTTAGATCCCAAGTATACAAGGATATAATTGATTAAGACCACCACAAACTGGTCTAAGAAAGTATGAAATATATGGTTTATGAGTCCCATGAACACTATTGGGGTTTTCATCATACCTAAGGGAATCACCAAGTACTCATAGTGACTATAGATACATATTAATGTCATCTTTGATATATACTCATCTTATATTCACATCTGGTGATAGCTCGATATGAGTTCAATATTAGAGAACCATTATACCCCTCCCAACTAATCAAAGAGGTCATCATTTCTTAGTAGTGGATACTTATTATTCAAGTTCACCTTGTCTAGGAATCTATAATCCACACGCAACCTTAGGATCTCATCCTCCTTCTTAGTAAACAACACTAGAGTTTTTGAGGGGGGGGGGGAATTGGGTCCCACAAAGTCCTTCCAATGTAATTCCTCAAACTACACCTTCATCTCTTGAAGCTCTGTGAGATTTGTCCGATATGCTGGTGTAGATATCGAGGTCTTCCAGATTTATAAATAAATTAATAATTCTATATCTTAGTGTAGATGTAATCTAGGAACGCCCTCGGGTAACACTTCCTCATACTTTTCCATCATCGTAGAAAGCTGGTAGCCCATATCATTCATCGCTCCAAGAACCATATTAGACAATTGGTGAGTAATTAGATGAAATATCCAATGTATGATCTCATCCTTCCCTTATTGATTTTCTTTCTCACCCATGAAAGAAAACATCATCATATCATCGCAAATACACCACATCCTATGCCGAAAACAATCAATATGGGCATGAACTATGGATAGCTAGTCCATACAAAATATAAATTCATAAGGCCTTATAACCACTATAAATATATAACATAAAATATCTTACCTACAATATTTAGGTTACACAATTTTTGTGTGTGTGTTTTCTCTAATTTACCTCTGGTCAGAGTCTCCAAACACAAAGGTCGGGTCAAGGGATCAATCAAAATCTCTAAGTCTCAAACTAGGGAAGTGGAATGAAAGGAATGACTCAAACTTGTGCATATTATTAATAAATATAAGGTGAAAATTCATAGATCATACCTCATATAATCCTTATATCCTTGAGGTCATAGGCCTCCACTTTCTACAACTATCATCTCCTCTACCCACCAGTTCCCTAAGCCTAGAATTAACCATATGAAGGTTGTGGTTGAAATAAGTCAAATTTTTTGCCACCTCTAGCTGCACTACCTACTCTTCTAAAATGTCCACTAACCTATGGACCTACCTTATAAAGTATCTATCTCTTCCTAGGAAGTCCCTTTATCATCTCCCTATCAGTTATATGATGGTTCGGACAATCTCTAGCAAGATGTCCTCAACCATTGCATGAGAAGCACCGCCTCTCCCTCAGCTGACTTGAGATATCCTGAGAGACCTGAACCACTGATCCTCTATCTTGGTATCATATCTTAAAGAATATTTAATTCCTTAATCCCTAATATTATCATTAGATACTAGCTACTAAGCTTATTTATTTTGGGTTCCCGCTACTATCACCCACATTCGACATCTACTCTTCCAAGAATCTCTCTATAACTAAATCCTACTCAAGAACTCCAAAATAAGTGGGAATAGAAAGATATGACACTGAATCCATGATATATCAATTTAATCCCAACTAAAAGGTTCATTCCTTGAATAATGGATCTCACACAATATCCAGGGAGTATCATGAGAGATTATTAAACCTCTATGAATACTCCTCCATTGTCCTACTATCGTACTATAGATGTAGAAGCTCCTGGATACGTATTTATTGTAATGTGGATAGATAAAACTCCTCCTTGAAGTGATGCTTAAATTATGACTACGAGAGAGATATATCATCATGTTATTGAGTCTCCAAACTCCAACACCGCCCAACATATCCTTTAAGAATACTTGTTGTGAGAACAATCATCTGATCTGCATACATCCTCATAAGGTGAAAAACTCATGTGACTACCTCTATCCAGTCATCAATAACCTGGGAGTCTGGATCACCACAAAACATGGGAGGTATCTACCTCTAGAACCCATGTAGTGTACTCATCCTATGTGCATCCTCAACTAATACTTTTTTCACTAACTATTTCTCAATGGTTGGTGGCATGACTGTAAAACCACTTGGAGGTACCACCTCTGGTATAGGTCCATGTACTGAAGCTTCATCACTTATCAGATCATCCTCATGATCATACAATAGGATCCTAACTAAAAATATTTACATAGGCATCCTAAAATAAAGAAGATTTTCCATGATCAAATAGTATATCTAGGGAGATATCTCAAGAAGGACATCTAAACCAAAACCCATTCCTATATGATGCATGTACTAATTTTTTTCTTGCAATTAGTTTCTACATGTAATGAGTTAATAATCATGTTATCATAGTCTGGGTGAATGGATACACCAACCGCATCACCAACACTGGAGTCTATATCCTGAAATCTGAACTCGAGAAACTTTAACACTATTTCCATAAATCCCAAACTAATATCAATGTTATACAAAAAACTATAATCTAGTTCTAATGTAGAAATTACTCCATTTAATACCTCTCTCTCATGAATCAACCCACCAGGGCCTTCCTGGATGGTTATAAGCTAAGTGTGACTACCCAAATCCTGCCTCCAATAGGCTAGAGGTTGGCGACTAGTTCCGAGTAGGCATAACCCATACATGGGATACCTTCGCCTAATGTATCTATACACATGCACACATCTCCAAGCCCATATAATGCTATAAAGTAAAATCAAATCATACCAAAAAATCATACACAACATCTATCCCACATTAGATTATGAAAAAATTAATTAAAGCATTGAAGGGGCCAAATAAAATCCTAACCAAAAACTGATGAGAGTCCAACCTGCTCAGAAGGAGGTGACCACTGTCAAATGAAACTACCCAGAAAACACCTCAGTATATCTAGCCCAACTATGTTATGTCCACTCTCTATACTCCTATGACACTATCAAAAGGGTCATCATCTACATAAGATATGACACGTGTATGAAAATCCCATGTAGAGGTGGGTATAACAATACCTAGTAGGACACCCTGAAATCACTAAGCATAAAGAATAAAGAGTAATCATCTCATAACAATATTACAAAAATAAAGGAAACTAGATATACTCATAACATGAAATTGGTCTTAAATGGTGTCAACCAATACTGCCAACCATAGGATACTGCTTGAGGATTCTAGGAAAAGCTCATTCCTAGAGTACTCACTCCACGATCCATTCTATATTTCGTTATTCTCATCAAAGAGTTCACGATCATTAGGCCCACCCAAGAATTACTCACTTGATCTCAAAAGATTTCAACATACAGGTAAGGGATCACACCCAGGGCTACTGGGATACACCAAAAACCCTATTGTATCTGCCTACTAGATAGGGGTTGATGCCCCGTGCATGGTGGTTATTTCGATACCATGAACCCCACCTTGATATAATAAAGGATATTACCCTAGTCCCATATGGGGATTCACTAAACTCCATCCAATATTGTACCCATATAGGGTATCTAAATCCTATGTTGAGGAAGTAATGTTACATTGTACCCTCAGGGAAAAAGAACGAATGTATCACACTCAACTGAACCTAGTCTATACTGAAGATATTAAAGGCTCCAAGACATCTATGAAGAAGTACACAGTGTGTACTTAGAGCACATGGCATTTACCACTAAATTCATACCTACTCATATCCATGACTATGTTACTCTTCCCCTACCTATGTACCTAGGGTCAAGCCCATGTACACCCAGTTGTGTCCAAGTATACAACTCATCCCATGTACACTGGTCAAGTCTTTAACAACCCCAAGTTTTATCAATTGAAATTACCTTCTTATAATTGTTTCATGTGGTATAAACACATAGAGAACATAATAAAATCTTTATAAATTATGAATTAATTAAATAAGAATTATTTCAAGAAGTTAAGGAACCTATATCGATGAAATAGTAACTTGACCTTGGAAATAGTAATGTGACAATTATGAATATTAAACTGACCAATTGAATAGTAAACTCACCAATAAAAGTATAAATAAAACTCATCCATCTTATAAGAAACAATATACTATAATTATATCATTGTATAAGTAAATAAATATTTTAAAAATTAATAATTAAGTGTTGGTATTTTTGTAAGTCATAAATACTTAGTTACAATTTGATGAATAATTTAAAATTTTAAAAGAAAATTTAATTTCATAAAATGTATTAATAAATTATTTTTTTCATGTCTTATTATTATAAGATAATTTTATGAGATCTTAGTTAATTATTCAAAGTGATATAAAATCAATTATAATTTTAAAATCTATATTTTTCAAGTAAATTATGATTTAAATTAAAAATTAAATTTATCATATATAGAAAATTATTTTCATAAAATGGATTTCATTTTTTGAATTATACATATAAAAAATGTTTAGGGTGTTTTTTTGGTATTTTCTGAAATATTTTGAAATTTGGGTGAATAGTAAAATACGATAATTTACGGTATATATATACATTATAAATTAAATACACCATTCATTAAGTCATGTCTGATGTAAGTAAAATTTTTATAACTTACATGATCTAATTACTTTATTTAGCCTCAATAATCAACACTATTTCTTGTCTTGAGAAAAATAATAAACTAATGGATTAAGTAATGAGAAAATACCACTCTCCTTCACTATAAATACCACCCCTCGCCTCCTCTTATCCTAACACCTATCAAGCCTTGATATTTATCCAAATAATGCTCAAATATCCACCCAATATCCACTCCCATGTCCAAGATATTTTCTTTTTAATAAAATAACAAAACCAATCCCCTAAGGAGGTTCTATAGATGAAGAAATCAAGAGGTAAAACTCTCTTCCTTTTATTTTAATTTCTTTTCAAGTTCCTTTCTTTTATTTTTCTCTTATCACCTTAAACTTTTCAAAATGACATGAAAACTCCAATATATTTCATGTAATTTAATTTTATCATGTTTATGGAATAATTCTACATCAAATATCTTCTCCTGTCTCTTTTACTTTAAGAATGAAAACATCATCTGTGAGTTGTCGATCTACCACCGTTGTGGATGATGTGCATTCATCTTTCAATTATGTTTTCAAAACTGGTCATGAAACCATTTTTATGGTTAAACCAGATTTTAATATATTAATTTTATCTTATTTAATGTTTTTTTATCATTTTGTACACAGGATATTAATTTATAAAACAAAATGAGTACAGTGTGATCAAAAACCTATAAATTAATCTAAACGATTATCATTAATGATTTATCTATTGAATCATACTAAATTTTAAAAAAATGGTATTTTAATAATACATAACTTCATTAATAATATATAAGTTAAGTTCTTACAACTATCTTCATTCTACATGATTTTCCAAACACTTATACAAGTAAACCTATCATAAAAACCAAGAAAATAAACGCTCCCAAATGATGAAATTAAACCTATTAACCCATAAAAAAGGCCATAAATGAAAATAATAAGGTTATACTAAATAAAATACATATATATAGGGTTATAGACTTAATAATTAATGAATATAATTTTATTATCCAGGACATTAAGATCAAGTTAATAACACATTCAGACTTAAGGTTTGGGACTCAACCGAAACCTCCATTATTCCTTCAGGTTACTCTTTCTGTCCTTTTACCCAAATAAAATTATATTTTAATTTTATGTAAATCATCTAAATGTTGTTTATATCTTCCAAAACCACGTATATATATCCATTAATCCTTATTTTTTAGGGATATACATGTGTTTCGCACGGAATCCGGGGATGACCTCCTGGACGGGAGATTCAAACGTTCCGATCGGTTTTTAACGGGTTTGTTCGTAGAACCGGAAACATCCAATGATTCCACATCCGTTTGGACCTACTTTCCAAAGGCAGGCGCTCATTAGCTTGTGGACTAATGAGGCTTAGTAATTTCCATTGGTCGAGAGGATGGGAGGTCGGACTCATCACACCTTTTTGAGGGGAATTATTGTCTACTCCGGGACTCTCTTTATATATTTAAGTTATGTTCATGAATCCTTATTACATTACCAAGTATAAAATGTGCTTTCCTTTAGTTTTAACAATCAATGATTAAATATGCAAGAAATTTAGAGAATTTTTTATATGTATTCGAGGTTCTTCATCAATAGAGAATCATCTATATCTGTTTAGAGATTCTTGGTCAATGGTATCCTTCAAAACATTTATATAAAAGTCTCTTGGTCATTATGATGACCAGGATGGTTTTAAAGCCACTCAGTGGGGCACTTGAAGTTTATCGCCATTCAGAAGGATAGAGATTATTTCAAAGTTGGGATCGAACCCATAAATGGGCTACCTACGTATCCTTTGTTTTGAAAAAGGAATCAGAACCCACGTAGTTCGAGTAATGGAGTATGATGTTTATGATTGATGGCTCAAAAAATGAATGTCATAATTACTTTTACACTCTAAGCTCACGTGAGTCATGCTCGGTGTGAGAAACAAGAGGTATTAGTAAAATTTAGACAATTGTGCCATGAAAGATGAAATCATAAGAATTTGTTTGGGGATTATGTATGGATGACAGCCCAGATAGATGAAGGTTTAGGATCTACTTTTAGGGAGAAAATCCATGAACAGGGTCCATAAAGTTATATGTGCTTCATGGAGATTTTGAATACTCTAATCTTGGGGCTTACTCTTAAGGAGGATGCCCAAGTTAGGAGGGGATTTATGATTGGGTTTTACTCCTGAAAAGGAAACCCAAATCAAAGGTAAATTATGACTGGTTAAGAGAAATTTAAGGGGACTTGGGGCTTATTCCTGAAAAGGAGACCCAAGGTTATGACTGAGTCTTATTCCTGAAAAAGGAGACCCAGGTTAAGGGACTTGGAACTTACTCCTAAAAAGGAAGCCCAAGGTTATGACTGAGTCTTATTCCTGAAAAAAGGAGACCCAGGTTAGGGATTAAGGTTTGGGGCTTACTCCTGAAGAGGATTCCCATATTTGTGGTTGGGGCTTATTCTTAAGAAAGATGCCCAAGATTGGGAACTTTAAGAATTTGGGGCTTACTCCTGAGGAAGATTCCCAGATTAAAGGTTTTATAACTGGGTATTATTCCTGAAAAGGAGACCTAGGTTAAGATTCTCTCATTTTAAAGGATGAGGTTGAATGAATGAACTCTCCGTATTTTAGTGACATAAGGATATTTACATCATTAGACTTTAAGAGAGATTTCACAGAATTCCTTTCAGATAGGAAAGTCAAATCAAGAAATCATGCCATAAATGGCTTTGAAGAGTGTCTTGAAGACTGAATCTTGAAAAGGAAAGGTGAAATGGCTTAAGAGGGGTAAAATGGGCAAGATGGGCACCCAAAAAGATAGGGGCACGCAAGTCTTGAAAGGCGCGCAAGTATACTTGCGCGACACATGGTGTACTTGCGCGATTTTCAATCAGAATTGAAATACTTGAGCGACTCTTGATAAAACCCTTTAGAATCCCCTTGAGGTTCTTCCAAAAAAGGGACGCGCAAGTTATATTGAAGGAATTAAGTCGGCGCGCAAGTGTTTGATAAGTTTCAACACTTAAGCCTTCCTTCTTCTCTTTAGATCTTCCGTTCTAGGTAAGAAATTACCTTAGAAGTGTTTCGGAAGCTTTGAGAAGAGACTTGGGCTTCGGGAGCTTCAATCCGAGTTTCTGGAAAAAAATCCTCTCGAATGGGGGGCCCACAGGGTCTATTTATAGGCAATAGAAGACCCAGGGCGATTACCGGGCGGTTACCATTTAGGTCGCGCAAGTCACCTGCGCGACCAGGGTAGCCGCGCAAGTATACTTGCGCGGCAGTGGTATAACTTGCGCGGTGGATTTGCTGTTGATCCTTTGTTCATGCCTTTATCGATTTTTCATGTTTTCTTCAAAGGATGAATCACTTTCAGCTGAGATATTCCCTTTTCTGATCTTTAGATTCTGTGACGAAAGGAGCGTCAACAAAAGTCCCCCCTCATAGTTGGATCCGGAGAGAAATGAGGATTTGACTCTGAGGAAATCGAATCCCTCCAAAGGAAAAGGGAGGGCGCGCAAGTCTTTCAGTGCGCAGAGGGCGGCGCGCAAGTCTTCGTCGCGCAGGCCTTAAGCGCTCTGGGTGTGGCGCGTAGGTAGGCTTCCTGGCCTATAAATACACAGCCTCATCTCCGTTACATGCATATGGATTTCCGGATTTCTCGAGCTCTAGCCGCGCAAGTCTTCCTCGCTGCGCAAGTCTCTTGTTTTCACTGTTTCCTCGCTGTCGCGCTACTCTCAAGGTAATAGGGCTTGCGCGGTAATACTTGCGCGACAAAAACTTGCGCGGCACATGTATTACTTGCGCGACATCTCCATACTTGCGCGCCTTAATGCCTTAGCCATTTTTTTCGAATTCTTTCACAAATTTTATGAAAAAATAAACTCATTTAAGAGTTAAATTTATTCAACTCCTGTGCAGATTCAATGGCTCTTAGACCTGGATTAATTGATGAACTGGCTAGCAAGCGGATAGATGATATGATGGATATCATTGGCCCTGATTACTATACTTTCAAAGACAGTACTCTTCCAGATTTGGCTAAGTATCTGAAGAAATATCATCGCGACTTTCCTCACTGCACTTATCTACCTTTGTATGGTCATGGTCATCTGCAAGAAGTCATTATTCCAGAAGTAAAGAATTATCTTCCATTTTCGTGGTTTCAGAATTATACCAATTTTGCTTCAGCAAATATCTCAGGCGGAGGAGTATTTCAAACTGCTGGAACAGTGGAGAAGGCTTATGTGATGCATCATAGCCCTTGCACACCAGATCTGAAAAAACATACACCTGAGCTTCAACCACATTGTCATCCTTCAATCTTCCGAAATGCTCAGATGGATCAATCCAAAGGCTGGAAGAAAAGTTGGGACTGGGGGAGGTGTGAAGCCAACTTGGATGTGGGTATACTGGGTGCGACAGACTTGCGCAGAGTTTATTGAGGATCTGAAGAGAGCTGCAATATATGAGGCTGTTTGGGTTGGGCAAACATATATTTACAGACATGATAACTTCGTGCCAGAGATACTCAGCCACTGGAGCCCAGCGACTAATTCTTTCCATTTGACTCATGGAGAAGTAGGTATCAGTTTGTGGGATGTCCACAAGATTTCAGGAGCTCCAATCTTGGACGATATGTATGATGAATTCATTCCTCCCAAGGTGACTTGGAATGATCCAGAGAAGACTCCTGCTTTGGCTCGAGAATTATTTAAAATCTTTCACAGGCTCAAGAGTTTAGAGACCTCATTAACTCATTTTAGAAAAGATATTCATCCGGAAGAATGGATGAATGTGTTTCTTACTGAGAAGAAAGGGATAGAGCCAAAAGAAAAAGGATCCAAGAAAAAGAAATCCAAGGATACCCGGCCCAGACGTCCTACCACTTGTCCAAAACCTGAGAAGAGAGGAGATCCTGGCACATTCTGGCCAACTCTAGAAGCAGGAGAGTTTGAAAAATGGGGATATGAAGTGAATCAAAGAATTCCAAAGAAAACTCGTATGGCGGGTTTCATGGCAATGTGGCTCAGTGTTTATCTCTTGCCGGTCAGGGATTCGAAGGGAGGCGTTAGGCCAGGGACCTTCGTCATTGCGGCTAAGTTGGCTGAGGGAAAAATGGTTGGGTTAGCTACCCCCATTTTAGCAAAGATTCACAGGAGTTTACTTCACGTCTTCCAGGGTAAATCTCCTTTAAGAATAGTGGGACCATTCCAGGTTTTGTGGGGATGGATCGCCACTCACTTCAGGACTTACAATGTACAGAATGGATTACAAATTCCTGGAAGCTCTTTCAGACCGTCAGTGCAAGCATTCTCTGGAATTGCTCCATTAGATGTTAATGGTTATGACATGAAAGTAAGACTAAGCATGTATAAGGAATTCAACTTCTTTCCTTATGGAAGTCCTCCATCCGGGCGGTTTGTTGATGATGGGAAAGCCCATTTGGATTTGAGGGCATACATACTAGCTTGCAGGGATGGCGTGTTAGTAGCCAGGATTGATGGAGAAATCATATGCGAGGCCTATGCTCCATATAGATTTTCACTCCAATTCAAATGTTTGCAACAGATTGTTGTATCCCCTCCAGTACATGTCAAGTTAGAGCAACATCCGATGGTTGCTCGACAACTATGGTTGCTGACATCAAGAGAGAAGACTGGGGCAGTATTTGATCTACCAGTTGAAAAAGCGGCACATTATCTGACTACATTTTATGCTGAACACTGGATAGCATCATACCCTAAAGGGATATTGAATCACCCAGTATATCAAGTGGGAAAGAGGAAGAGGACTGTAGAGAAAGAAACTCTTCCTCATGAAGGTGACGCTTCTCCACCTGAAATAGGTTCAACAGACTCTTCTTCTAGAACTGATTCATCAGATTATCACGATGGGGATGATGAGGCACAACCGGCAGCAAAGCGGTTTCGTGCCCGATATAATCCTCCGGCCAGAGTTAAAAGACCCACTCCATCAGCTCCTGGTGAGTTATTTGATTGTAATAACTTCAATCACTGCTACTTTATAAAGTAATAAGCCTTACTTTATTATTCTCTATCTGTAGTTGCAGGAGTCGGGAAGAAATTAAAATCAAAAATTGTAGGACCTTCCTCACAGCCTTTATATCTAAGACCAGAGGTTGTTCAGCTATGGCAGAGCTTATACTGTGATACTGAGACCGCCTGGCTGGATTTGTGTGAGGGCCTACAACTTCCTGGGATAGGATATCTTCTAGCTTCTAAAGACCTTCAATACGGAGATAACCCCAATGAAGTGCGAGATTACATCAGAGAGCTGGAAATGCTCATATATGCCACCGATAATTCGATTCCTATCACCAGGCGGGTGAAGGAAATGATTGATCGTGGCACCACTGAGGGGGCTGGTGGTTCTGGAGATGAGGAATGGCAAGAGTACGTGGCTCCTGAAGATGTAAGTTTTCCTTCCTTATTTTCTTTGCAACTTGATTTTAGTTGAAGCTTTGTTACTTAAGGAAGTTATTTTCTTAATCTTGCATCTTGCAAAGAAAGGAACCAGGGTTCCTTCGCCACAATATAGCCCTGGTGGTACTGCTATCGGGGCTGCTGCTGATTCTCCTCGCGAACCAGGCGAGATATCTCCAGGCCAGCAGGCCATGAATGAGGCACTGGACATAGCCTTTCATTCGCCAATCCAAGTGCCAATAAGGGAGACTACTGATACTCCGAAAAAACAAAAGAAGCCAAGGCAACGAAGGAGGAAATCCATAGCTAAACGTTTCATTAGTAGTGGTAAGTCCTTCGAACAATCATGAGTTTATACCCATAATCATATGGTTACTCATATTTCTGAGGATTGCAGGGGCTTCTTCAATTTCCCCCTTGAGGGAAGGGACTGATCCTTCTTCAAAGGTCGTGGAAGGTGCTGTAGAACAATCACAGACCCAGGATGACTTGGTTGCTCCTAGAGAAGAGCTACCATCCATTCCCAGTATCCCTCCTACTACTGAAGATGCTGTCCAGGGTCAGGGGTTGCAGGACATAAGTCGGCAAAAAGACGTAAAAAATGTTCCCACTGGTGAGACTAACCAAGATTCTGAAGTATCATTGGATGAAATGATGAATCAAGGAATGACTTTTGAAGAATTTTATGATCATGCTAAGTTGTCATGTGATTTAGAAGACCTTGGTCGTGAGTGCTACCCTTCGCCCAAATTTTTTTAAAAAAAATATACTTCTAACCATGATGGAAAATAATATGCAGTTTCTTCCGTAGAAGCCGCTGAACTGCCAATGCCCGAAGAGGGTGTGGACACTGATGTCAACCCTATCATTGCAGAAACATTAGCTCAAGTAGAGCTAAATCCAATAAACTCTCCTGAGACCCATCTTGAAAATCTTGTTGAAACTGGGAAAGATAAGGAGAAGTATTCTCAGGTTGTTGAACCACCATTGGGTAATGGATAACAATATTTGTGATTGTACTTTATTCGCAAGACAATCCATTCTTTTGTTATCCTTTGAAGCTAACTAAACCTTTCAATTAATCATGCAGGACCATCAACTGCAATGACTAGACCCGAAGATGAGGCCTCAGCCTCTGCCCCAACGGGAATTGAAAGTGAAGAAGCACAAGTCAGGGGGGAAAGGGCAGGACAAGGCACCTCCCTAAGTGCGCTAATTCTAGATTACATACCCCCTTCTGACGATGATATTGAATCAGATCCAGATATGCTTAAAGCATTCAGTTTTTCACGACGTAAGGCATGAAATAACATATGGAACATCATATCGGGGGTGCCTTTAGAAGAGCTACCATCAAAAATTTCCCGATTGTCATCCCAATTTGTTATAATGGGACTTGGTGGTTTTGGGTATGAAAAGATCCATGATGCGGTGAAACAGATCATTTTCAGGAGGGAGCAAGTGCAGACAAGTTGCGAAGATTTGACCAGAGTGAAATTGTCAGTCAACATAGGAGAATTTGAGGCTGCGATATCCCAGGCTGAAGCTGATTATGCTTTCAAGATGAAGGATCTGAAGCAAAAAATCAAAGAAAAGGTCGTCCAACAGGTGCAACTCCAGCAACAGTTAGATGCTGTTACTGGGGAACTTGATCAGCTTAATAAATCATTGGATGACACTCATATGAATGGCATGAAATCCATCGCAGATGCTAAGAAGGCACTTCAGCAAGCTGAAAAGAGTGAAGCTGGTCAAGTGCACGAGCTTCAAGTAACTGCTGATAAGGCTCAGGATGTTATACATCAAATGAAGACTTATGTTGACAATCTTCTGTAATTTCTTGAAAGAGAGAAGAGACTCCAGTCTGTGGATGTCCTTCTAACTCTTGTGTATCAATGAAAAAAAACACTTTTGTCTTCAATCATTTGTACCTACATTCTTCCATTACCTACTTCAAATTTACTTAATCCAATGGGCTTAGTAATCATAGTTTGATTTTTACTAGGATTATTACAAATAACCCTACAAACTTTGAATCTTTTATCTGCTCAATATTACCTAAATCATACAAAAAATGTATATTTAGTGAGCTGGAACTTGACTTTTATTCAGAGTTCCTTTGTCTTTTGTGTGGGCAGTTTAAAGTCATGCACGCCGGACATAAAGGGGCTAATGTTTAAGGTCGAAATAGCTTTGACCGAAAATGGATTAAAAATGGATTCAATTCCTTGACAGTTTATATGAAAACATATTACCATACTCAAGTATGAGAGAAAAAATGTAAACTATGGCTTAAGAATATTTGAATCTGAGGAATGATATGAAAAATAGCTAAAAGGCATTAGAAGAAGTAGTTCCCAAAAATGAAGTTACTATTATTTAACAAAACCCTTTAGGGGGTTGAAATATGCAGGGCCACCTATGGGCATTGGCTGCATAGTCAAATAAAATAGCATCTTTTGGATGACAAGTCTGTTATGTGGACTGTTTATGCAAGGCCACCTATGGGCACGTGCTGCATAGTCAGGAAAAAGAACTCACAGAAATTTACTTTCCTAGTGCTAAAAGCCAGTGAAAGTTTATGGAGATTCAAATTTTCTAAAGCATAGAGTTTGTTGTATGGAAAGAGGTACTTGAATATGGAGAAGATATTTCCAAATAAGAATATCGAAGAACTGGATGAATATCACTCCTACGAAGGTCTGACCCAAACATAGGGAAGAAGAATAAACCATAGACTTGAATACTTTCAGATCATGAAAAAGGATATGGGACAAATATGTTAAGGATGGATATATTTTTTTTCGCGGATCCCTACATATTGTTATTTAAGACAAATAAGGACAAAAGAGGCATTCTTCCCAAGAATGAAGTTACTATTATTTAACAAAACCCGTTAGGGGGTTGAAATATGCAGGGCCACCTATGGGCATTGGCTGCATGGTCAAATGAATAGCATCTTTTGGCTGACAAGTCTGTTATGTGGACTGTTTATGCAAGGCCACCTATGGGCACGTGCTGCATAGTCAGGAAAAAGAATTCTCAGAAGTTTGACATTTTTGTGACTAGAAGTCATGAAAAGGGTTATGAAGATCTGAAAATATTTAAGGTTAGGATTATAATACATAAAGATGGGTATTGTCCAATGTATATAGAGATACATGGGTCAATGAAAACCATAATCATGTTGTGGCTGGGTCCTGAATTGAAACTTGGACTTCACTACGTATCTCATAAGAATGAGAATCAAGCCATACGTAGTTCTTGAAATGCAGTTTAACGTCGTGCAGGATGAAAGTATGAGTGATCTTAGTTTAGGGTCATAGAATTCGGACCATAATAATGAATACACAGTGTGTGTTTTCATGAGGACTTTTCAGCCAAGGGACTGAAAGTGAAATTTGGGGTTAGGCCCAAAAGACTTGGGACTGGATTCGAGGGACACTCGAATGTTCCTACGTATCCCATAAGGATGGGAATCAAGTCCACGTAGTTCTAGAACTACCCTTTGTACAAATTTGGTTCGTACATGTGAAGGGTGAAAGGGGACTTTAGTGCAATGATGGTTTAACCTAAGATAAAAAGTTCAGGCATTACCATGTATGCACGTAGTCTTTTGAAAATGAAAACCATGATTGAAAAATCAATGTCAATAATAGTTCTCTCTCAAATGAGGAAATCAAAGAATATTGTAGTTTATTGTCGTACCAGACAAAAGTGTTGTATAGTTTAACGTCATATAACAAAGACGAAAGTAAATCAATGTAAAGATATTGATTCCAGGGGAGGTTTCACAAATCAACATCATATGAGGTTGTGGTGAACCGATGTGAAGAGATTGTTTTTGGGCTTGAACCCTGGGAGGTTGCCTACATACCCAGCCTGGAGGGCAAGGATCAAAGTCCGTGTAGTTCAATTAAAGAATGAATCAATGATCAAGTTGTTCTTGTGGACAATGATCTAATAAAAAATATTGTTGGGACTTACACATGGTTAGTGGCCCAAAGGGAGTGTTATGGTTGATGTTCGCTCTAAGCTCACGTGAGTCATACTCGGTGTGACAAACAAGAGGTAATAACAACCTTAACGATGTACAGTTTAATGTCATGTAGGGCATAAAAAAGGGGACTATGCAGTTTAAAGTCTTGCAGTTAGGACTATTGGTGCTGCACAGTTTAGTGCCATGTAGCAGTGACAAAATACAGTTTAATGTCATGTAGGACATATCAAGGATTTTCTGTACAGTTTAGCATCATGTAGTTAGGACGATGGGGATAAAATAGTTTAACGTCATATTGGACGAAAGGGGGACTGTGCAGTTTAATGTCATGCAGTAAGGACAAAAGAGTGTACCATTTTAACGTCATGTCGGACGAAGGTGCGAATAGTTTAAGGTCATATGCATGGACCGTGAATGGTGCAGTTTAATGTCATACTGGACTTTTGAGATTATATAGTTTAACGTCTTTCCGGACGTGAGGGACTTTTATACAGTTTAGCATCATGTAATTTAGGACGTCATAGTTTAACGTCTTGCTGGACATAAGGGATTTGCAAATAGTTTATGGTCATATACATGGACCAGGGATGATGCAGTTTAAGGTCATACTGGACGGTTTAGGGAACTTTTTCACAGTTTAATGTCGTGTGGGACGAAGTTGCAGTTTAAAGTCATACTGGACCATTGCTGTATAGTTTAACGTCATATAGCAAGGACGAACTGGTGTTGTACAGTTTAAAGTCATGTAGCTAGGACTAAGGTGAACCAATATGAGAATATCAGTTCTGGGGACTTTTTACAATTTAACGTCAGGCTGGACGATGAAAGTGCCACACAGTTTAATGTCATGTTGCTAGGACACAATATAGTTTAATGTCATCTTGGACATTGAAGGTGACACAGTTTGACGTCATGTTGGACGAAGTTGCAGTTTAAGGTCATACTGGACCATTGCTGTATGAACCAATTGTAAGAGTCTTGGTTCTGGGAACAATATTTTGTGTTTATACAAAATACTTCTTCAGAAATATGGCATTAGTTGGAGTCGTGATGTGTTCTCCATCCATTGAGATCAGAGAATACGCTCCATTGGAGTAGACCTTATGTATTGAATAAGGTCCTTCCCATTTTGGTTCATGTTTGGGAGGCTTCTTTCCTGGTATCATTGGTGCTCTGAGAACCAATACCAATTCTCCCTGAATGAATGAACGAAGACGAACTTTTTTGTTAAAAGCTCGTGCTATCCGATTCTGATAGATTTCCAAGTGGTGAAAAGTGTACAATCTTTTCTCATCTAACTGTTCCAATTCATTCAACCGCTTTTGGGATTGCTCATCTGTTGATAACTGATCACAAATGGCTATTCTGAGTGAGGGAAATTGAACTTCAATTTGCAAGACTGCTTCTGTTCCATATACCAATGAATATGGAGTAGACCGCGTTGCATTGCGAGTGGTAGTCCGATAAGCCCATAAAGCATGAAAGAGTTTATCAGGCCATGACTTCTTATCTTTATCCACCATCTTTTGCAGTATGTTTGAAAGAGTCTTGTTGAAGGCCTCTATCTGGCCATTAGCCGCTGCATGATATCGAGATGAATGGTTGGACTTAATGTTGTATTCTTGATACAATTTCTTTACCTCAGAAGAACAGAAGTTGGTGCCGTTGTCCGTCAATATGGTATGAGGGACACCAAATCTAGTAATGATGTTAGACTTGATGAAGCTAATAATGCATTTAGAACTGACTTCTTTGAGAGGTACTGCCTCTGCCCATTTGGAAAAGAAATCAGTAGCAGTAAGAATGTACTTAAACTGTTTGGTCGTAGCTGAAGGGTAAGGTCCCACCACATCCATTATCCATGTGGAAAATGGCCATGAGTATTTAGCTGTATGAAGCAACTCTGGAGGTTGATGAATGAAGTTGGCATATACTTGGCATGAATGACACTTCATTGTGAAATTAACACAATCTTGTATCATTGAAGGCCAGAAGTATCCAAGCCTTCGAATTTGATCAGACAGTCTATGTCCAGACTGGTGGGCACCACAGACTTCTGCATGCACTTCTTTTATGACAGCCACTGTCTCTTCACCATCAATACATCTGAAGAGAACTCCATCAAACCCACGTTTGTAGAGAATTTTCTCAAGGTGGTTGGGACCATCATAAAGATTAAAATTGACCACACGTCGCCGAATTTGGTCTTTCTCGGCTCTATCAGGTGGAAGTGTTCCATTTTGAAGGTATTCCTTGATAGGTGACATCCATCCTGTAGTATGACCATACGGTTCAGGAATGGGACTAATTTCATTAATTTCCTCTGTTCTGACTTGAACATAAGGTGAAATTGCACGACGGTGGGCAATACAGATGGTTGTCTCGTCCCGATTTGGATTTGCTAAAGCTGTGGCTATATTAGCCAGTGCATCAGCTTGAGAATTTTGTGATCTTGGGACATAAGAAAATTTCAGTTCTGAAGGGAATTCCGACATTGACTCTCTGACGTAATCATAAAAAGGGATTAATTCTTCTTTTCTGATGGCATAATCCCCATTGATTTGTTTGATTACCAGGTCTGAATCACCTTTCACCTTTAAGTGATTCACTTGTGCTTGAAGCGCTAACTCCAAGCCTGTAATGAGAGCTTGGTATTCAGCTTCATTATTGGTACCACCTTCCCACAATAAAAAGGAATAAGGTAACACTGCCTTATCTGGAGAAATGAGCACAATTCCTAAACCAACTTTGTTGAATTTAGGATTTTCCATTTTCTTCCCTGTTGGACTTCTAGAAGCACCATCAAAATACATTTCCCATGTTTGAGGACTCTCTTGAATAGAGAAAACTTCCTCATCAGGGAGTTCGATATCTGAATACGTGTCTTCCACTGAAGGATGTTCAGCCAGGAAATCAGCCAGAGCTTGGCCCTTAATTTCCTTTTGAGACACATACTAGATGTCGAACTGCTTTAGAATAACCGCCCATCTTTCCAGGCATCCTGTAAGCATTGGACGACTAAGGATGAATTTGAGTGGATTATTGCGAGATACCAATTGGACCTCGTGATGTTGTAGGTAGTGTCTCAGTTTCTGAACTGCAAAGATTAATGCTAGGCAGCACTTTTCAATACTTGAATACCGGGTTTCTGCTTCAAGCATAGTTCTACTGAGATAGTAGAGACTATTTTCATTCCCAGCATCATTCTTTTGAGCGAGAAAGGCACCCAATGATCGCTCTAAAGCTGTCACATAGAGGATAAGAGGCCTACCCTCAATAGGTGGCATGAGTACTGGTGGACTTAAGAGGTATTTCTTGAGAACATCAAATGCTTCTTGACATTCTTCAGTCCACTGGTAAGTGACTCCTTTCTTCAATAATTTGGTAAAGGGTAAACTTTTGCCTGCCAAATTGGCGATGAAACGCCGAATATAGGCTAAGTGTCCTTGAAGTCCTCTTAATTCTTTCAAATTATGAGGAGGTGACATACCAAGGATTGATTTGGTCTTCTCAGGATCGACTTCAATACCACGATGGCGTACAACAAAGCCAAGGAATTTTCCTGAGGTTACCCCAAAAGCACATTTTAAGGGGTTCATCTTCAAATTATGTTGTCGAAGCTTGTGGAATACGACTTCCAAATCAGCCAAGTGATCAAAACGTTGTTTGGATTTAACCACCAGATCATCTACATAGCATTCAACAAATTTCCCTAGAAAAGGTTTGAAGATACGATGCATGGCGCGTTGATATGTTGCACCTGCATTCTTTAAACCAAAGGGCATCACCCGGTAACAAAACACACCTTGAGGAGCTCTGAAGGCTGTATATTCCTCATCTTCTGGGGCCATTCGGATCTGATTATATCCAAAATATCCATCCATGAAAGAAAGTACTTCATAGCCAGCCGTCGCATCAATTAAGAGTTCTGTAATCGGAACTGGGAAATCATCTTTAGGACAATACCGATTAAGATCTCTGAAATCGATGAAAACCCTAATTTGTCCGTTCTTCTTCTTTACAGGGACAATATTAGCCAACCACTTGGGATATTGAACTTCTCTGACGAAGTTAGCTTTGATAAGCTTATCCACTTCAGCCTCGATTTTGGCAGCATAGGTTGGGTGTGTTCTTCTCGCAGCTTGCTTGAATCCTCGATGTTCTTTTGGAAAACCCAAATGATGGGTGGCAACATCAGGATCAAGGCCAGGCATCTCTGTATAATTCCAAGAAAAAATATCTTTATTTTTCTTTAAAAAAGAAATATACATCTCTTGCTCTTCAAGGGTCATGACCGCACTAATTAAAGTGGGGCGTGAATCTTTCTCTGTACCCAGATTTACTTCTCTAAGTTCATCCACAGTGGTAGAGATACCCTCTTCAAATGCTGGAGGAGCATCTCTAAGATCTTCCTCTTCCTCTTCATCATGTGTTATTTCTTCCGTTTCTACTTGCAAAGTAGATGAAAAAACGAAATTCTCATGATCATAAGAAATGTCAAAATTTTCACATTTTGAAGAAGAAGCTTCCATTTCCGACCCTATTGATGATAAAGGGTCTTCTTTGGGAAATAAAGAGGAGATGATGGATTAAGAATCGACATCAATATTCACCTCTGGTGTTGCTATAACTTCTTCTGGCCTGATTAGCGAAGTATAGACTTGTTGGATTTCAGCAGACGAAATGAAAACGTCACCACTTATGCTTTCATCACTGCTTGGTAAGTTACCAATTTCTCCCATGTTGTCTGGCTCGATTTCCGTAATTGACATTATGGATCTTTCCATAAGAGTATTTTGATTTGGGCCTATTTTGTCAATTTTACTGATAGGTAACACATAATCTGTACTCACATGTGAAAATGGATTTATTGGAATTTTTTCCAAACCATACGGAGCATTAACTTTGGTAATTTCCTTCATTGTAGATTTTTCTCTTCCCTTCATGTGATAAAATTCCGCCTCAATGTATTGAGACTCACATGTCTTGAACGGGGCCTTATCACCATACAATGTTCCAACTTGACCATCGAAACAGTATTTGAGACATCGATGGTATGATGACGGAATAGCTGCATGCTGATGTAGCCAGGGTCTTCCAAGCAAGATATTGAAAGCAGAGTCTTGATCAACAATCATGAAATCCTAATTGGAAACAAGATCTCCAAACTGAGTTCTGAGCGTAACTTATCCCAGTGGTTCTTGTTCATTTTTATCATATCCTTGCAACATCATGGTAGAAGGAGATAAATCAGATTCCGTGAGGCCCAATCGACGAAGTGTGCGAATGGGCATGAGGTTGACTCCTGAACCATTGTCAATGAAAGCTCTTCGAACATCTATACCATTGACTTTTCCAGATAAGTACAAAGGTTTTATGTGCCCATGCACAACATCATCTTCATCTTTATCAGTAAAAGATATCACTGCATGGCATTCCGCAGGATTATTCTCTATGTGATAGATTTCAGCTGCAGCAATTTCAGTTTCAAACTCCTGAGGACTTGACAAAGCTTCGATGAGTGCTTCCCGAAGATCTCTTGACAGATTTAAAGCATCCAAAATCGATAACTTGGCTGGTACTTGGGCCAAGTGTTTCAATATATCATACTTTTGATCTAGAGGTCTGCGTTTCCCAATAGGAATATGCGGTTTAGCAGGTACTTTGGAAGCAGATGCTTTGGAAGCTGATGCATCTTGTATTGAAGTTGGCAACATCCTTGGTTTTGGAAAACTAGACTGATTAGATCCATTTACTTGCTGAGATAAAGAAGATGAAACTTTTAATCGGTCTTCCAAAATAACTGTGCCGAAACTGAGTTGGCCATTGGCAGAAGAACTTGCTTGTTCTTTTTGAGCTCGTTGAAGGGCTCTACCACGAGTTTCCACTGCATATACAGTGCTAGCAGGGGTAGAATTAGAGTAGTGGATTCGGAAAGATCCACGTCTTCCCCTATATCCTGAACCTTTAGAACTTCCTCGGGTTCCCTTATTTAATACAGGGAATTCAGGCTCATCAAGACTGGAATATGAATCTGTTAATTGAATCATATTAACAGAACCAAAGATTAACTCTTCGTCTGATAAAGACTCTGCCAGGTTAGCCTGTTTAGGCTGTGCCGTTTAGTGGGACGGTGCTCGTGGCTTTGAAGTAGATGGCATGAAATCTTCCAGAGTCAAAGACAATTTAGACTTTGATGCATACTCATCTTCTCCTGATTCCTCTTTCTTCTTTGAATTGCGTTGCCCTTTTGAGGATTTGTCTTTTGATGGAGGCTTTACTGCAGCTTTTGTAGGAGACACAATTGGCTTCTTCAATTGTGTTCGCAAAATGGAATGGGTCCGATTGATTGTCTTTCTGACCATCCAATCATCATATTTTTTCGCAGTTTTTCTTTTGACTTCCTGCCACTCGCCTCCGTCCTCTGGATCTGTAGCGGTAATACACACTACATGAGCTGAAGAACCCTTCAATTTGACTTGTCCCAAGTCGAACATCTTTTGAAGGAGGTCTTTAAAGACAAAACACTCCTGGATGGGATGCCCCAACATTTGATGAAAGGGACAATAATTGGGACGGTCTTCATCTCCTTCCTTGTTTGGCCTCTTCGGCACTGGTAATTGAACCAAATTATTTTCCAGAGCTGAAATGAAGTAACCAGGAACTTTCTCACTTCGGAAAGAGTATGTTTTACTCTTCATATCCTCAAATTGTTTTCGTCGTTGATCTTTTTGATCATTTGGACGAAACAGTCTTTGTTGTTGGCGTTCAGGAGGTGGAGCCCTTCGAGAAGATGAAGGTTTTGAAGTAGAAATAGGTACAGGTGCCTATTTAAGCATAACTGTAGCAGTTTCTGCTTTACCCATTCTTCTTCCTGGAGCTGATGGAATTACACGAGATTTAACCTTAGCCTGTATAAGGGAATCTTCAATCTGTTGAGCGATTGAAGTAAGGTCTCGAAACCCTCCTGTGTATTTCACAGGGATCAATGGCGTGCGTAATTCGTCACGCAAATTTGCCACACAGATTGGCAACAATTCCTCCTGAGGGAGTGATAAACTCAAGGAATACGTTAATCCCTTCCAACGAGCAATGAAATCAGAGACTCTTTCATTCTCCCTTTGCTTGCAGTTTGTAAGATCGAAAACTGTCGTTTTTGGCAAAGTTGAGCTAAACTGAAGAAGGAATTTTTGACGAAGATCCTCCCATCCGATGACTGACCGGGATTTCAAGCTTGTATACCAGACAAAAGCTGGTCCTTGCAAGGTTCGCACGAAGCATCTGAGTTTCACTGCTTCTTGCTGCTCTGGAGTTCCCATAATAGGATCACAACAAGACACGTAATGCGTCAAATGTTGTTCAGGGTCGCCTGATCCATTGAAAGTACGGAAAATAGGGTTTCCAAAACTGGATGGAGGAGAAATTGAATCTACCCATTCAGGGTAAACTTTCTTTTCAGTTTGAACTTGTGCTCGTTTCCCTTCCATAGTTTCTAACCGAGCTGTTAATGACTCAATAGTAGTTATTAACTTTTGAGAAACGTCAGGTTGAACTTGGTTTTGGGTAGGTGCAATGAATGGATCTTGGACAGACGTGGTGGTTGGTGCTGCAACTGATGGTAGTACTGCCAACCGTTGTTGCGTTTGACCCGTAGGATTAGACCTCTGTGGGTGTACTGATAAAGGAGGATATTCTTGATCCATCTCAGTAGTTACAACAAATTCCTTCAGCTATCGGACTTCATCATTCTTAAGAAGAAGACTACTCTGAAGTAGTTCTGCATTCAACCTTCTTAATTCTTTCATTTCTTCCTCCTGTTGTGAAAACCTTTGCTCTAATGAGAGCGATTGACCTCCTTCAGAGGAAGGGTGAGAAGTAACCTGATTCTTTCCTTTCCCCTTATTGGATCCTTTTCGTAGAGGGGGAAGTGGGTTACTTGAAGGAATACCCAAATTTTGGGTAAGCCTTTGATTACGTGTGCGTACACCTTCTTCATTTAGGTCTGTGTGCGCGACTTCTTGAGCAGAAACCTCTTCGTCTGATCCCTCTGATTGAGCCTCATCTGGTGAATCAGCAGCAACGGCATTGATGACATTAATGGATGTATATTGCATGGAATCCTTTCTATCAGCATTTCCGTGATATTGTCTCCTTCTATGTCCATGATGAGACATGGCATTCCGTTGACTTGATCCCTCAGGAATTTCTTGGAGAACCGTCACTTGGAGAGAATCTCTTGACAGCTTGGCTCTTCGTTCCTCTTGAGGCTTATTCCCTAATCGAGAGAATACTGACTTTCTCTGAGGGAAGGATTGAAGATTTGAAAAAGTCCCCAGTCCGGTGGACTGGGGATGTTCCTGCTGCTTCCGCTCAACTCCTCGAATCCCATTCGTTGACTCTGAGGGTTGGGTTAGAGAAGTCCCCAGTCTGGCAAGCTGGGGTGTCTCTTGACATTCTATGTCTGAGATCTTCTTAAAATATCTCTTGATCTTGCGAATCTTAGTTCGGAAATTAGCTGGATTCATTAACCTGTATCCACTTTTATCACCTGGTTCAACAGACCGATGGATGATTTTCGAAACTTCTGTCATTTGATGACGTGTTTGCTCCAGACGAGAGGCTTGTGCAATATTCTCGCCTGCTTGATGTAGGAGCAATTCAACAACCTGTTCTCTATATACTTGATTTTGAGAGGAACTAGTTGAAGCTTGTTCTTGAGCAAGATTTTGATTATGAACAAAGCCCATTGACTGTGGACGGCCATGGGAAATAACATTGCATGAGACCATTTTCGGAGGGCTTTGCTGACCGGAAAGCACTGTGAAATGTAGTGCTCCGTGAACGCCCCATCCTCTGATATGAACATCAGATGGAGCATTGGCAATTAACTGACGCAATCTTCTTAGTGCGCCAAGGCATGAACGTTGAAGGGTTCTCTGTTGCTTTTCAGCCTTCGGATACCGAGAGACTGATAGAGATGCCAAATCAATCTGGCATTGTAACCCTTCTATTATCTTAAAATGATTTTCATATTCATCGTAAGATAATACCTTCTTCTTTAATTGACAAAGAGTTTTCCATATGTTGAGACGAATATCATGGATTCCATCATCCGTCAACATCTTTGGAATGTCGTACTGGGAGTCAGCCAAAGGCCAAAACATAACTGGTACTTCACCTTTTTCCAGTTTTTTCCTCATGTTCAGCATTTCCTCTTTATCATTAAATGAAGATTCTTCTACCTGTTTGGACCAGAGTTGGTGTTTCCTTGTTGCTTCATCGGATTCAACAAGATTGGTAGAGAAATCACTATTCATGTTGGAAGATGAATGACCCAGGGATGGTTCGGAGAATAACCTGAACCCCAGGCTATCTTCTGATGGAGAAAGAGTTTCACCTGCCGATAGTAAAGCATCAGACATGACTGGTTTTACGTTTTCAAGTGCCTCGAGATAGGAGGGCTTTCTCGTCACTACATTTCCTTCTGAAGAATTTTCGAGACAACGTGAATCACTACTGCAGAGAGGACTTTCGCAGCGAAGTTCATCACCATGAGGAGGACCGTCATGATGGGTTACAGCAAAAGATGAAATCTCTTGCTCCTTGGCCTTCTGACCACACAGAGGGTTCCTGTGGCTCTCATCTGAAGAAGAAACTTCAAGATTGACCGAATTTTCATGAAGCAAGTATTCATGAGGAAGTGTCTGTTGAAGACCTTCAGAATTAATGTTCCAGTTATTGGGAACTGAGGGAGTAGAATCTTGAATTCCGACAGATAAATGTTTGAGGGCTTCAAGAACTCCAGCATCGAGCAAGGCCTTGTTGCAGATTGGCCTTTGATCTCCTGACTGTGCTGGGTGGATCTTTTTCTTAGATGCCTTCTTACTCGCTTTAGAAACCACTTGATGACGAAAGTGATTGCTCTGAGCAGGTGTATGTGCCTGATCAGGAAATATGGTCAGGTTAGGCTGACGATCTCCACTCAAATCAGGTGTATGTGCCTGACTTGGTTGTCCGTATGATATGGGGGAGTATGCCCCATAACCCTCTTGGACTGGAACAGATGTGTGTGTCTGTTCCGGAGTGAATCGTTGATGTGTCACTCCATTGCTAGGGATAGATTTATGTGTCTGTCCCTGAGATGATGCTGAAGTTGTTATGATATCCTGGCAAGCATCCAGAATATGAGCAGGAATTTGCTTCTTCTCTTTCACCATTGACAAAATATGTTTGGTGACCTCAGTCGCCGGAACGGGGATATACGTCCATTCCGGGCTTGGAGTAGGTGTGTGTGCCTGCTCCTGTCCTCCTTTTCCTGTCAGTGAATCCTGACAGTACTCAAGTGTGGAGGCAGAGAGTTGAGTATGCCCCCTGTTTGTCGTCGGGACTTTCCGACTGACTTCTCCGGGTGCTACCAAGCGAGACTGTTGGTAGGCCTGATTATTATTAGTAGGTGTATGTGCCTGCTGATTACACTTCGCCAAACGCGTTTGACGAGATCCATCATATGTAGTCAGACGAGCCTGGTGACTAACTGGTGATGTATAAGCAGGTGTATGTTCCTGCCTATGGAACTCCGCCGGAATTTCCTGGAGGGATCGGCTTGATGCTGCCAGACGAGTCTGCTGGACAGCTGAATTAAAACGGGCAGGTGTGTATGTCTGCTCGTTGTTTTCCACCATGTTAGGTTGGTGGACTTCTCCGGAGATGGAAGGGATGACAACCTGCCTATTGTTAACCGGGTTCCGTCTCTAGCGGTTCATCTTGCCTTCTCGGGTTCGAGGAACCTGAGCTGAATGCCTGGAGTCGGTACCCTCATCATGTTGAGAGCGCACTACCGCACGAGTCTGGCGGCGATTGTTGATGGGAGCCCTTGAGAAGGACTCCTGTCTTTTTGAATTAAGGTCCTGCGGGACCTGCTCATTCACTTCCTCAGAGTAAGGGAGTGAATGGAAATTGCGTTCCGGGGATAACGACCCGAAACGGTTGGAGACGGTAGTCAGCACCGCCTGCTTCTTGATTGCTGGCCGCCGTTGTCCGGACGACCAAGTAGAGTTGTTAACTTGGAGGGCTTGACGAGCGGCCTCCAGAGTTGGGATAGTACCTTTGCGACGGTACTCCTTAACCAGTGCATTAGAAACACAGCGTTGAAGACGCTGAGTTGGTGATGTCATCCTCAGAGCGGATGACGTTCCAGCAGGAGTAGCAGCATTGGTTTTCACAGCAGCGGACCTCACAGTAGAGGTGTTCACAGCAGCAGTATTCACAGGGGTGAATTTAAGGAAAGCCATTTTTGCAGAAGATCTGGAGAAAAGAGTGCCTGTTCCATGTAACAGACATAATCAAGATGAATCCAGCCACTGCATCTTTTGGATGAGCACATTTCAATGATTGCTTTGTTGGCCCAAGGGGCTTTAACAAATAAGAAGAACATCACTTTCACTTGGTTAAGGATTCACGTCAGGTTCACCATTTTTGTTTCGCACGGAATCCGGGGATGACCTCCTGGACGGGAGATTCAAACGTTCCGATCGGTTTCTAACGGGTTTGTTCGTAGAACCGGAAACATCCAATGATTCCACATTCATTTGGACCTACTTTCCAAAGGCAGGCGCTCATTAGCTTGTGGACTAATGAGGCTTAGGAATTTTCATTGGTCGAGAGGATGGGAGGTCGGACTCATCACACCTTTTTGAGGGGAATTATTGTCTACTCTGGGACTCTCTTTATAGATTTAAGTTATGTTCCTGAATCCTTATTACATTACCAAGTATAAAATGTGCTTTCCTTTAGTTTTAACAATCAATGATTAAATATGCAAGAAATTTAGAGAATCTTTTATATGTATTCGAGGTTCTTCATCAATAGAGAATCATCTATATCTGTTTAGAGATTCTTGGTCAATGGTATCCTTCAAAACATTTATATAAAAGTCTCTTGGTCATTATGATGACCAGGCTGGTTTTAAAGCCACTCAGTGGGGCACTTGAAGTTTATCGTCATTCAGAAGGACAGAGATTATTTCAAAGTTGGGATCGAACCCATAAATGGGCTACCTACGTATCCTTTGTTTTGAAAAAGGAATCAAAACCCACGTAGTTCGAGTAATGGAGTATGATGTTTATGATTGATGGCTCAAAAAATGAATTTCATAATTACTTTTACACTCTAAGCTCACGTGAGTCATGCTCGGTGTGAGAAACAAGAGGTATTAGTAAAATTTAGACAATTGTGCCATGAAAGATGCAATCATAAGAATTTGTTTGGGGCTTATGTATGGATGACTGCCCAGATAGATGAAGGTTTAGGATCTACTTTTAGGGAGAAAATCCATGAACAGGGTCCATAAAGTTATATGTGCTTCATGGAGATTTTGAATACTCTAATCTTGGGGCTTACTCTTAAGGAGGATGCCCAAGTTAGGAGGGGATTTATGATTGGGTTTTACTCCTGAAAAGGAAACCCAAATCAAAGGTAAATTATGACTGGTTAAGAGAAATTTAATGGGACTTGGGGCTTATTCCTGAAAAGGAGACCCAAGGTTATGACTGAGTCTTATTCCTGAAAAAGGATACCCAGGTTAAGGGACTTGGAACTTACTCCTGAAAAGGAAGCCCAAGGTTATGACTGAGTCTTATTCCTGAAAAAAGGAGACCCAGGTTAGGGATTAAGGTTTGGGGCTTACTCCTGAGGAGGATGCCCATATTTGAGGTTGGGGCTTATTCTTAAGAAAGATGCCCAAGATTGGGAACTTTAAGAATTTGGGGCTTACTCCTGAGGAAGATGCCCAGATTAAAGGTTTTATAACTGGGGATTATTCCTGAAAAGGAGACCCAGGTTAAGATTCTCTCATTTTAAAGGATGAGGTTGAATGAATGAACTCTCCGTATTTTAGTGACATAAGGATATTTACATCACTAGACTTTAAGAGAGATTTCACAGAATTCCTTTCAGATAGGAAAGTCAAATCAAGAAATCATGCCATAAATGGCTTTGAAGAGTGTCTTGAAGACTGAATCTTGAAAAGGAAAGGTGAAATGGCTTAAGAGGGGTAAAATGGGCAAGATGGGCACCCAAAAAGATAGGGGCGCGCAAGTCTTGAAAGGCGCGCAAGTCCTACGGTGGCGCGCAAGTATTGGCCGTGCAAGTATACTTGCGCGACACATGGTGTACTTGCGCGATTTTCAATCAGAATTGAAATACTTGAGCGACTCTTGATAAAACCCTTTAGAATCCCCTTGAGGTTCTTCCAAAAAAGGGACGCGCAAGTTATATTGAAGGAATTAAGTCGGCGCGCAAGTTTTTGATAAGTTTCAACACTTAAGCCTTCCTTCTTCTCTTTAGATCTTCCGTTCTAGGTAAGAAATTACCTTAGAAGTGTTTCGGAAGCTTTGAGAAGAGACTTGGGCGTCGGGAGCTTCAATCCGAGTTTCTCGAAAAAAATCCTCTCGAATGGGGGGCCCACAGGGTCTATTTATAGGCAATAGAAGACCCAGGGCGGTTACCGGGCGGTTACCATTTAGGTCGCGCAAGTCACCTGCGTGACCAGGGTAGCCGCGCAAGTATACTTGCGCGGCAGTGGTATAACTTGCACGGTGGATTTGCTGTTGATCCTTTGTTCATGCCTTTGTCGATTTTTCATGTTTTCTTCAAAGGATGAATCACTTTCAGCTGAGATATTCCCTTTTCCTATCTTTAGATTCTGTGATGAAAGGAGCGTCAACAACATGTTTTAAAAGGGTCCTTATTCAATTATTCCTGAAAAGAAAGCCCAGTTTAAGAGAACTTCCCAAATTCATAACCAATTTCAAGTGAATTCTATAATATGTTTTGAGGCCACCATGATTTTTATAAAATCGCTAATTTTATAATAAAAAAATTCTTTTTTAACTTTGGGTTTTATATAGAATATTATTCCTTTTTCTTCTTTAAATTCTCTTTAATATTTTCCTTAAACCACACTAAAATGTTTAAATTCAAAAGTTTCTTAAATGCTTTTTTTACATGTTATAACCTAAGTTTGACATTACTTATCATTATCTATGGCTATTTTACCTCATTAATTTCCATGTATAATTTAAATCCTTTTATTTCATGGACACCATTGTGATATTCCCTTATATTATGCCTTTTTGACAAATTATGATACCCAACTCTTACGATGGGTAACCCTTATGTTTATGTTTGATTCATTATGTATGATTCTTCATGTGGCACACATATTCATGAAAATTTTATGATGGGTGTACCCAAATAGTTCTCCAATTCATTGGTAATTGTTGAGTCTCATAAGACGTTATGTGAAACGGTTTTCGTGGTTATCCTTGACTCATGCTCCATGTGTAACAGTCTTAGTGGTTAGCCTTGAATCATGCACCACTATGTCCAAAGAGCCTTGACTTGTGATACTCTATGTTAAATTATCCTTGAATCATGATAAAGTTGTGTTTTATTTTTATTCCACATTACTATGAATCCATGATTATATGATCCCATGTTATGATTCCTTATGTTTAATCATGTTCCATGACTTTTTATATCATTATGTTGTAATGGATCAAAGGAATTTAGTAGGTATTTATGAAGATTAAATAAAATATGTTCTTATTTTGGAATCATGATTTTTAATTATGAACCTAATCTCCAGGACACAGGACTTTACGATCCTCGGCTTGTAATTTGATGTTAAATTATTCTTAAAATCATGTAATGATATGTGTAAAAGGATAGGGTATCTACAGTTAGTATCAAATAAAGAGTTTAGTTATTTTTGGAGATTAGAAATAGAGAACCTTTGTATGAACCTTAGAAATAAGACAATGTATAAGAAAAAGTACCTAAATTTTGGTAAGTATAGAGTAATTTGTTTATCAAGAAAACACATCCCTTTATAGATACTACAAATGGATGTAGTTATGGAACAGATGTACCTATTATTAACAACTTCGATAAGGTGTTCCGGGCCTAACTCAGGGTAAACTGGTACACGACAATGGGCTTTACTATGCACCTGGTTTGACACTCCTGGGGGATATGCTTTGCTAAATTCATAATCTCATAACAAACCATAATTAAGGGAACAAAGAAAATTCCCATAAGAGTATATTTTAGGAAACATATCGTGGATAACCTAGATTGAAACCAAGGGAATATCAAATAGGATATACTATTCCTTTAAGAGTTTATCCTTATATGTTTAAAGTTTCCACTTAATTATTATTAGCTAGTATTCAATCCCTATAATTTCAATTTATTTTTCTTAGTTAATGGAGGGAAATATAATAACATGTACCAAAAATAAATGTGATAGGAAAGGTGTTGATTGCCTTAATGATATGAAAAATATGATGGGAACAGGTGCTCAAAAATTTATTACAGTTCTTGCTCAGCTACCATAAGTTATGAATAATAACTTGAATTGTGTGGAATGACCTAATTCTCAAAGTAAATAAAAAATTTCCATCAAATACTTCATGCAGAAAAGGCCTCACGTGTTTAGTGGATCTTATGATCCCCTCCTTGAAAAATGGTGGATTAACTCCATTGAAAATATATTCTCTATCCTTTAATGCTTAGAAGAAGAGAAAGTTGTTCTAGTGGTCTATCATTTTGATGGGGAAGATTATTAGTGGTGGAAACTAATAAAAAATACAAAGTCCAAGGAGGAAATTGATTCCATGGACTTAGAGGAATTCAAGAAAATGTTTTTCAATAAATATTTTCCCCGAACCCTCCATATCAAGATGGAAAGAGAGTTCCTTGGACTTCAGTAAATGGAACATGATTCTATTAGGGATTATAAAGAAAAAATTTAAAGTCTTTCAAGATACACCTTCAGCTTTTTCATGACACTGAAAGAAAGTTGGACCATTTATTTAGCATACTAAAGATGAGACTATAAAAATTGTTGGTGATTCGAAACTTTGACAGTTATGAATAGATTTTTTTTGTGACCTCAAGGTTGAAATAGAGACTGAATACGCTCAATAGTCTTGTGGGACTGGTGAAAAAAAAAAGCAAAATGGATTCTAATATGGGTGGATCAGCAAATAAATCCGATGATGGAAAGAAGAACGAATATCCCATGTGTCAAAATTGTGGGAAAAAGAATCCTGGAAACTGCATAAATGGAACCAGGAAATGATTCAAATATGAAAGGATGGGGAATATAGATAAGAACTTCCAAATGGATATGAAGAACTACACTATTGTGAATTAAGAAAGGAAGGTTCAGATCAACACTTAGCCTATAGTTCAATGTTTCAACTACAAGGAACAATATAATTTTGAAAATCAATGCCCTAAGCCCATGGTTTTCAGAGGAAATCAACAACAATCACTAAGGAAAAAAAGGAAGGGCTTATGCTATCACTACTACAAATGTGGATCCAAATAATGATGTGGTAACAGGTATGCTAGTTATTCATTCAAGAATAGAGAACATATTATTTGATTCTGGTTCTACATATTCTTTCATATCTTGATAGTTTAGAATAACTATTCAAAGACTACCTCAAAATTTGGAGGTTGAGTTATTTGTGAGAACAACTAATGGGGAAATTATTACATCCAAAGTTCACAACTCCTTCTGATTAATTTTTGTGGACTGAACCTCCCAAAAAATATCACCATAGTTTATATGGTAGAGTTTGATTCTGTTTTGGGCATGGATTGGATATCTTTATAAAAATCTAACATCAATTACCGGGAAAAGAAGATCACTCTTCACATCCCAAAGCATCGTACAATTATTTACAAGTATAAGGAGGAAGATGAATCTCCTTCAGAATCATAATCTCATGTGTGGATATTACTACCTTATGAGAAATAATATCTCACTCAAATGATTGAGACAAAATAGATGATCATGTTTGAATATATACCCATCATGAGGGATTACACTGATGTATTCCCTTAAACATTTCTTGGTATTCCTCCTGATCGAGAGTTTATGTTCTCAATTGACTTATTCCTAGATATCTAACTATATTAAAGATACCTTATAGAATGGAAATTGTTGTGCTATAATAACTGAAGAAGATGTAACAAGAGATTCTGGATAGGTGTTTTATATGCCCTAGTTATTCACCATGGGGTGTTCCAGTCCTCTTCTTCAAGAAGAATAATGGATCAATGAACCTCTACATCAGTTATCATGAGATCAATAAAATCGTGATAAAGAAATATTATCTCCTACCATAGATAGATAACTTGTTCGATCAGATATGTAGGGACAGTTATTTCTCTAAGGTGGACCTTCGGTCTGGATATAGACAATTAAATGTAAGGAAGGAAGATATTTGCAAGATGGCCTTTCGAATGAGATATGGAAACTATGAGTTCATAGTGATTACATTTGGACTCAATAATGCTCAAAAAAATTTCATAGATTTAATGAATAGAGTCTTTATAGATTAAGTCAATAAATGTTTGGTAGTATTTATCGATTATATTCTAATGTACTCCAAGAGAAAAGAGAAACATGAGGAGCATTTTAATATTGTGTTGAAAACTTTTTGAAGGGGTAAAATCTATGAAAAGTATAATAAATATGATTTCTATAAGGAGTAAGTATCATTATTAGGTCATGTTATCACCAATAAAAGAATATTTATTGACCCTTACAAGATAAAGGAAATCAAAGAGTGTCCCAGGAAAACATTTGTAACGGATATCCATAGTTTCCATGGCCTAGCTGGGTATTACTGATGATTTGTGAAGAACTTATCATGATTTTCAAACCCAATAACCAAGTTGACACAGAAAGGAGTGAAGTTTTTCTAGACATAATAATGCATGGAATGCTTTAAGGGGCTCAAAAGGAGGCTTATCACTATGCCAGTACTCACACTCTTGACAAGTGGAGAAATATTTATGGTGTACAGTGATGTTTCAAAGAAAGTATTCGGTTTTATACTAATTAAAATGATAAAGTGATAGCATATGCCTCAATACAGTTGAAAATTTATGAGAAAAACTATCATATGGATGATCTAGAGTTGGAAGCTATGATCTCTATGTTGAAAATCTGGAGGAATTATCACTACGGGTAGAAGTGTGATATATATATTGATCATAAGAGTCTCAAATACATATTCACATAGAAAGAGACTAATATGTGCTAGAGAATATGGTTAGATCTCATCAATGATTACGATTTCTCAATCCACTACCATTCGAATAAGGAAAATAAGGAGGTGGATGCTCTAAGTAGAAAAGATCTTGAATCTTTATCAATGATGAAAATTGAGAAGGATCCAATCTCCATAGACATAAAAAGGATGGGCATGGGAATCATTAAGGGAGGAACACCATAAATCGGTTCTCAAATGATTTCTCAACATTCTCTTATGGGGAAAATAAAGGATACTCAAATAAATGATGTGGAAATTCAAAAAATGATTGAAGCTATCTGAAATGGGAAATCCTACGTGTTCAAGATTGGTGAGGATGGAGTTGTAAGATTTGGGTAATGACTTTATGTACTGTCAAATCCATAGATAAAGAAAGAGATTTTGACTGATGCACATAGCTCAACCTTCTCTATTCACCCAGGGAGAATAAATAAGTATTTATATCTTTGGTAGAACTTATGGTGGGATAGTATGAAAAAAGAGATAACTAAATATACATCAAAGTCACTAGAATTTCGGTAACTGAAGGTTGAAAGGAAAAAAGTATAATGGGATAATGAAACCATTATCCATACCAACATGGGAGTGGGATAACATCACCATGGAATTTTTCACTAGACTTCAAAATACATCTAGAGGAAACAATGTTGTATGGGTTATTGTGGATTGTCTTACAAAGACCTCTCATTTTATCACAATTCAAGAGGAATTCTCACTGGATCAACTTGAACAGATATACATCAAGGAAGTTGTAAGGTTTCATGGAGTAGCAATATCTATTGTATCCATACGATATCCTAGATTCACCTCCAAGTTATGGAAAAGTCTCTAACATTCTCTAAGCACTGAGCTCTGTTGTACCTCTCGAACCCCTCAAGGTTTTATTTTCATGATCACAATCACCCTCATATTTATCTAATCCTCTTTCAAGTGTTTTTGGTTGATAGGAATCAAATCAGGTGGCCAAGGAATTGGGCCAAGAAAGAAAGAAGGCAAAGTGGACTGAAATTCAGTCCACCGGCCAACCGGTGGCTTCACCACCGGTCAGCCGATGGAGCCTGGACAGAAGGCATCCTTCTGTCCAGACCACCGGCCAGCCGGTGGCACACCAGCGGCCAGCCGGTGGCACCTGTAATCAAGAGGGAGCCACTGCCTCCCCACCGGCCAGCCGGTGGAACCCTCTCCCAACAGTGCCAGCTTCTGCCTCACCACCGGCCAGCCGGTGGCTCTGGCACCGGTCGACCGGTGGCCCCTGGACAGGAATCCAATGACTTTTTGCAAACACCGGCCAACCGGTGGCCCTGCACCGGCCAGCCGGTGGACACAGTCAAACTAGTCGTTGGGCTGTTGACCAGCCTGCCCACTTGGCTCCCAACGGCTCTTTTTGCCTCTCCAACGGCTCCGAAGGCCCCCAATGGGTTCCATGCCTATAAATAAAGGCCATGGAAGCCCCGAACACCTACCGGAACTATACAGAAGCCCACGGACACTTTGTTGATCATTCGGCGTACCTCCGGCGACTTCCTTCAAGGGAACCCCAATAGCTCCAACAACTTCCATATCCAAGGAGCCCCCTCAAGAAGCTTGGGAAAGCACGCTACATCAACTCCATCATCCAATTGGCGCCCAAGTCTTCCCAATCACGGTTTTTCGTGTTTTATTTATTTTCAGCTTAACTTTGAGTTTGTGCCTACAAACTCCCAATTTTCTCATCCCCTCTTTTCGTTGGGTTTCACATCACCACTAAGGTGTGACAAGGTTGCCAAGCTTTCCTTTAAATAGCTTGAGACATAGGTGAGCTATCCTTCACCTGTAAGAAGGATAGTGGGTTCTTGCTAAACCATCAAAAGCAAGTGGGTTCTTGCTAAACCACAAAAGCAAGCTGTAATAGGTCCTAGTGCTACCCCAAAGCCTAGTGGGTTTCTTGCTAAAACCATTGAAAAGCAAGCGGTAGGAATCTCTCAACGGTTGAGTTGGGAGCGGAGACGTAGGCCGGGTTTTTGGCCGAACTCCGTTATCAATTTTGTGTGTCTTGCCTCTTTATTTCCGCTGCACTATACTTTGATTTTTAAATTGTTAATCAATTTTTTAAAAGGCAATTCACCCCCCCCCCCTCTTGCCATCATTCCCTCGTTTCTTCCGACCAACAATTGGTATCAAAGGGAAATTTTGAATAAATCCCTAACCCGGTTTCAAATTTAAGATCCATTTTGATGGCATCAACTTCTTTCGCCCCCGAGGGCTACTCTTTGGGTCGGGCTCCATTTTTTGATGGGACCGACTATAATTATTAGAAAACCCGCATGACCACTTTTTTAAGAAGCATAGGATATCCCATTTTTAAAATAGTCATGCAAGGTTACACTCTCTCTTCCCCCGACGAATCCAAATGGACCCAAGCCGACATTAGAAATTTTGAGCTTGATGGCAAAGCCATGAATGCTCTACATTGCGGCCTTGACCGAAATGAGTTCAATCGAGTTTCCACATGCACCTCCGCACATGAAATCTGGAAACTTTTGGAGGTTACCCATGAGGGGACCAACAAAGTCAAGGACACTCGATTGGACATGTACCGTCAAGATTTCGAGTCTTTTTCCATGCATCCATCCGAATCTATTTCTGAAATGTTTACTCGGTTTACTGATGTTTGCAACGGGAGAAAGTCCCTTGGTGATAATATTTCTGCAGAAACTATGGTCAAGAAGATCCTATGGATCCTTCCGAGCTCATGGGCACCAAAGGTGACGGCGATCCAAGAAGCTAAGGACGTCAAAAATATGCCGGTAGAGGAGCTCATCGGATCACTCATGACGTACGAGATCACAATGAGGAGGCAAGCACAAAAGGAGGGCACCCCTATCAAGACACCAAAGAACATTGCCCTCAAGGTTCAAAAAGAAGTAAGCTCCTCCTCATCCTCATCTTCCTCATCTACTTCATCATCAAGCGGCGACTCGGAAATGGAGAATCTCGCCCGCCAAATGCACAAGTTCATGAAGAAGCACAAGAAGAAGAAGCAATCCCGCAAGCACCGAAAGCAAGAACCCACCGCAAGATCGGAGCCCAAGGTAAAATGCTACGGGTGCGGCGAAAAGGGCCATTACAAGCCCGATTGCCCACTCAACAAGAAACGGGCCAAGGAAAAAGGCAAGAAAAAAGTCCTCAAGGCAACATGGAGTGACACCTCATCCTCCTCCTCCTCCTCCTCGAGCGACCAAGGTACAAAATGCCTAATGGCATTCCATGAGGTAACTTCTTCCGATTCCTCTTCCTCATGTTCTTCAAATTCAAATTCTTTAAATCATCTTTCTTATGAAGAACTCTCACATGCTAGAGATCAATTAGAAAATGGTTTTCATGAGCTTTCATCAAAATTTGTCGCTTTGAAAAAGAATTTCAAAAAGCTTTCCTCCGAAAAAGACCAACTTCTCAAAGAGAAGGAGGAACTCTCCCTCAAAATCCAAAATTTTCCAAATGTTGATTCCATGGAATCAACCATCAAAGACCTTAGAGAAACCCTAGCCAAGTTCACTCAAGGTGAACAAAATTTGTCCAAACTCTTAGGTTCTCAACGAGTATCTAGAACCACCAATGGACTTGGCTACACCAACCAAGCTTCCTCCTCCCATGCACCCACTATTTTTGTAAGGGGGAGCTCCGATTTTAAATTTTGCAATTATTGTAAGAAAACCGGGCACCTTATTTATGAATGCAATTGCAAAAATGCCCGGTATGGCCAACCCAAGTCTATTTTTTATTCGGACGAATTCTATAGGAGAAGACCCGCCATGAGACAAGTTTGGATTGAAAAATCCCTTCTTGCGAGTCTCTCCGGGCCAAAATTTTTTTCCTCTCCCCGGTGATTTATTGTTTTTATTTAGGGGGAGTTAGATTCTTTTAAGCCTTTTTGTGAATTAAAAATTTTCATTCAAAATTATCATTTTAAATTCTCAATTTCAAAATTTTCGATTCCAACTTTTAATTTCAACATTTGGTATCCAAAAATCAAATTTCAAATTTCAATTGGTTTTTGATTCAAAACTTTCAATTCAAACTGTTATTCAAATTTTCATTTCAATTTCAAAAATCTCAAATTGATTTTCAAATCTCTCTCTTGTTTTTCAAAAGTTTCCCTCAATCAAGTTTTATGCCCCATTCTATTTTGATAATCACAAAGGGGGAGAAATTTCTTGATTGATTGGGGGAGAATCCTTTTTCATCATGCTTTGCATTTCCTTTAATTTAAGTATTTTACATTGTTTGTTTCGGTGATTGTGATCATCAAAATAGGGGGAGATTGTTGTACCTCTCGAACCCCTCAAGGTTTTATTTTCATGATCACAATCACCCTCATATTTATCTAATCTTCTTTCAAGTGTTTTTGGTTGATAGGAATCAAATCAGGTGGCCAAGGAATTGGGCCAAGACAGAAAGAAGGCAAAGTGGACTGAAATTCAGTCCACCGGCCAACCGGTGGCTTCACCACCGGTCAGCCGATGGAGCCTGGACAGAAGGCATCCTTCTGTCCAGACCACCGGCCAGCCGGTGGCACACCAGCGGCCAGCCGGTGGCACCTGCAATCAAGAGGGAGCCACTGCCTCCCCACCGGCCAGCCGGTGGCCTCAGCACCGGCCAGCCGGTGGAACCCTCTCCCAACAGTGCCAGCTTCTGCCTCACCACCGGCCAGCCGGTGGCTCTGGCACCGGTCGACCGGTGGCCCCTGGACAGGAATCCAATGACTTTTTGCAAACACCGGCCAACCGGTGGCCCTGCACCGGCCAGCCGGTGGACACAGTCAAACTAGCCGTTGGGCTGTTGACCAGCCTGCCCACTTGGCTCCCAACGGCTCTTTTTGCCTCTCCAACGGCTCCGAAGGCCCCCAATGGGTTCCATGCCTATAAATAAAGGCCAAGGAAGCCCCGAACACCTACCGGAACTATACGGAAGCCCACGGACACTTTGTTGATCATTCGGCGTACCTCCGGCGACTTCCTTCAAGGGAACCCCAATAGCTCCAACAACTTCCATATCCAAGGAGCCCCCTCAAGAAGCTTGGGAAAGCACGCTACATCAACTCCATCATCCAATTGGCGCCCAAGTCTTCCCAATCACGGTTTTTCGTGTTTTATTTATTTTGAGCTTAACTTTGAGTTTGTGCCTACAAACTCCCAATTTTCTCATCCCCTCTTTTCTTTGGGTTTCACATCACCACTAAGGTGTGACAATGTTGCCAAGCTTTCCTTTAAATAGCTTGAGACATAGGTGAGCTATCCTTCACCTGTAAGAAGGATAGTGGGTTCTTGCTAAACCATCAAAAGCAAGTGGGTTCTTGCTAAACCACAAAAGCAAGCTGTAATAGGTCCTAGTGCTACCTCAAAGCCTAGTGGGTTTCTTGCTAAAACCATTGAAAAGCAAGCGGTAGGAATCTCTCAACGGTTGAGTTGGGAGCGGAGACGTAGGCCGGGTTTTTGGCCGAACTCCGTTATCAATTTTGTGTGTCTTGCCTCTTTATTTCCGCTGCACTATACTTTGATTTTTAAATTGTTAATCAATTTTTTAAAAGGAAATTCACCCCCCCCCCCTCTTGCCATCATTCCCTCGTTTCTTCCGACCAACAAGCTAAACTTCAGTACATCCTATTATCTTCAAACTGATGTCCAATCTAAGTGAACTATTCAGAAACTGGAATAAATGTTGAGACCATGTTTTTTGGACTTCAAAGGAGGATAAGACCAACATCTTACACTATTCAAATTCTCTTACAATAATAATTTTCACTTGATAATCCAAATGGATACATATGAATCCCTTCATGGGAAAAGGTTTAGAATACCAGTATGTTGGGATGTGGTTAGTGAACGTGAGCTGCTAGGACCAAAAATGGTCAAGGAAATGGTGGAGAAGGTGAAAACCATTCTACATCATGTCAAGGAAGCCAAAATTTGACAAAAGATCTCTGTAGATGATCATCAATGATACCTTGAGTTTAAAGATGGAGACACATTATTCCTCTATATATCTCTATGGAAGAGGTTCATGAGATTCTGGAAGAAAGGAAAGTTGTGTCCTAGGTACATAGACCCCTTAGAGATCCTTGATCATGTTAGATCTATGGCCTATCGACTAGCACTTCCACCATTCAAATCTTAAGTTCATGATGTATTCCACATATCCCTCTTAAGGAAGTACATATCAGATCATTCACATGTACTGACTTCAAAGGTGGTAAAATTGGAGAATAATATTTCTTACGAGGAGAAGCCAGTGAAGATCTTGGATCATAGAGATGAAGTTCTATGCAGCAATATTACTCACTGGGTCAAATTAATTTTGCGGAACCATAAGTACGAAGAGGAAACATGGGAACCATATCAAGTAATGAAAGAGAAGTACCCACACCTATTTTCATCATAGAATGTAAAATGAAATTTCAAGGGTGAAATTTTATAAGGGGGGTGAGTGTAGATACCTAAAGTTTTATAAATAGAAATTTCCTTTTTATAATTATTTCATGTGGTATAAACACATATAGAACACAATATAAGATTTATAAATAATGAATGAATTAAATAATAATTATTTCTAGATGTTAAGGAACCTATACCGATGAAATGGTAACTTGACATTTGGAATAGTAATGTGACCCTTATGAATAGTAAATTGACAAATTGAATAGTAACATCGCCAATGAAAGTATAAATAAAACTTATCAATATTATAAGTGATAATATGATATAATTATATTATAGTATATGTATATAAATATTTTAAAAATTATTAATTAAGTGTTGGTTTTTTTGTAAGTCATAAATATTTAATTACAATATTACGAATAATTTAATATATAAAAATAAAATTTATTTTAATAGAATTTATTAATAAATTAGTGTTTTAATGTTTTATGATTATAAGATAATTTTATGAGACCTTTGTCAATTTTTCAAAGTGATATAAAATGAGATATAATTTTAAAATCTGTATTTTTCAAGTAAATTAGGATTTCAATTAAAATAAATAAATTTCTCATATTTAGAAAATCATTTCCATAAATTTGAGTTTGATTTTTAATTTTACATGTCAAAAAATGGATAGGGTGAATTTTTGGTATTTTTCTGAAATACTTAAATTTTTGGTGAATGGTAAAATACAATAATTTACATTATATATATACATTATAAGTTAAATACACTATTAATTGAGTCATGGATGATGTAAGAAAAATTGTTTCAAACTCACATGATATAATTACTATATTTAGTCTCAAGAATCTACAATATTTCTTGTCTTCATCAAAATAATAAACTAATGAATTAAATAATGGGAAAACACCCATCTCCTCCACTATAAATACCACCCCCACCACCTATTATCCTCATACCTCTCAAACCTTGAGCCTTGTTAAAAATCTACTCAAATATCCTCACAATACCATCTCCCATTTCTAGGAGCTTTTGGTATTAACAAAATAATAAACCCAGTCTCCTAAGAAGGTTCTCGAGAAGAAGCAATCAAGATGTAAAACCCTCTTCCTTTTCTTTTAATTTCTTTTCAAGTTTCTTTGTTTTCTTTTTATCTCCTCACATTACCCTTGTCCAAGTGGAAAGAAAACTCCTATATCTTTAATATACTTTAATTTTATCATGTTTAAGGAATAATTATTCATCAAATCTATTCTCTTCTCTCTTTTACTTTAAGAATGAAAACATTGCTCGTGAGGTGCTGATCTACCACCTTCATGGATGATGTGCTTTCATCTTTCAATTTTGTCTTCAAGGATGGTCATGAAAAAATTTTTGTGGTTGGAACATATTAAAATATATTAATTATATATTATTTAATGTTCTAGAATCATTTTTTACACATGTTATTAATTTATAAAACAAAATTAGTTCATTATGATCAAAAAACGCTAAATTAATCTAAATGACTATCATTAATGATTTATATAAAGAATCATCCTATATTCAAGAAAAATGGTATTTTAATATTCCATAAGTTAATTAAGAACATATAAGTTTAGTTCTGGACAACTATCCTCATTCTACATGATTTTCCATACAATTATAAAAGTAACGGATCATGAAAACCAAGAAAATCAACACTCCCAAATGATGAAATTGAACCTCTTAACCCATCAAAAAAACCATAAATGGTGTTAATGAGGGAATAATAAATCAAATACATGTATATATGTTTATTTTATTATTAATTAATTAATATAATATGATTATATGGGACATTAATATCAAGTGAAAAAAACCTTCAGACTTAAGGTAACAGATTCTACCCAAACCTCCATTATTTCTTTGGGTTATTCTTTCTCTCCTTTTACTGAAATGAAATTCTATTTTATTTTTATGTAAATATTCTAAATTATGGTTATATGTTCCAAAATCATGTATCAATATCCATTCATCTTTATTTTTCGGGGTTATACTTGTTTTTAAAAGGTTCTTTATTCAATTCTCCCCGATAAGCAAGCCCGGTTTAAGGGAACTTCCTGAATTCTTACCAAATTTCAGGTGAAATCTATAATATGTTTTAAGAAACTATTATTTTTCTAAAATAACTCATTTTATTATGAAAATATTCTTGGTTCACTTTTGATTTTAAATAAAATATTATTCTCTTTTCTTCTTTAAATGCTCTTTAATGTTTTCCTTAAACCACACTAAAATGTTTTAATTATAAAGTTTCTTAAATACTCTTTTTACATGTTATAACTTCAGTTTGATATAACTTATCATTATATATGATTATTTAATCTTTTTAATTTTCATGTATAATTTAAATTCCTTCTTTCATTCACACCATTGTGATATTCCCTTATGTTATTATTTCTTGACAAGATTATGATACCCAAATCTTACCATGGGTAACCCTTATGTTTATGTTTGATTATTTATATATGATTCTTCATGTGGCACACATATTCATGAAAATGTTATGAAAGGTTCACCCAGATAGTTCTCTAATTAATTGGGTATTGTTTAGTCTCGTTATACATTATGTGCAATGGTATTGGTGGTTATCCTTTACTAGTGCTCCATGTGCAACAGTCTTGGTGGTTTTCCTTGACTGATGCTCCACTATGTGAAACGATCCTTGACTTGTGCTCCTCTATGTGAATGATCATTGACTCATTCTAAATTCATGTTTTATGTTGCTTCTACATTACTATGAATCCATGATTATATGATCCCATGTTGTGATTCCTTATGTTTAATCATGTTCCATGCCTTTTTATATCATTATGTTATGCATTCTAACCCATGTGATAAGATTTTTTTTAATATTTATTTCCTTATAAGGATTTTTAGCTCATCTGTTTACTCATGTTATCCCCAGATTATCCTATATCATTGTAAGGGATCAGAGGAAGTTAGTATCTCTTTATATATATTAAATAAAATAAGTTCTTATTTTGGAATCATGATGTTTAATTATGTACCTAATCTCCAAGACACTAGACTTTACGATCCTTAAATTGTAATGTGATGTTTAATTATCCTTAAAATCATGTATTTATATGTGTAAAAGGTTAGGGTCACTATAATGTCCAAGTACTTGGCTTGGCATGTGTACTCAACCCATGCCCATGTATCCTCCAAGATATACGACTTGCCACTAGTAGAAGGGCACACAACCTGTGGTAGGAAAAAAATAGGTGTGGTCCTCATCTCTTCTGTAAAAGCCCTAGAATTGTATCCAGGGATGCACATGACATTTAATTCTGGATTACAGACTGTGTAACATGATTTTTACAAAAATCCATTGTTCCTTTTCCGCATTGTCCATCCGCACCCCCACCACTATGAATCCAGTAGAAAATTATGGATCATGGGTCATGGGACCCTCGTTGTCACTAGTTGCTGGGATACAGGATCTGATATTCTAAAAAATAACTCTGTTAAGCCACACCTTTGTCACCACGCATCAAGTTGGGAATAACGAGTAACATCGATCTGATCTAATCTACCTTGGGTCATCATCTATCATTCCACCTCGATCATGAACCGCACCTATCATATTGATCTGTTGCACTGAAGAGTGGTCACATAATGAAAAATTATTCATAGAATTGTGTCCCAAATAAATGGATTATGATTAATGTGCAAAGAAAAAAGGGATAAAACCATAAACATGAGTAATGTTCCTCAATTAGTTTCAACCTCGATCTGTTTTTATAGAATATATGAACGTAGAGAAATAATGAAAAATGAACAAATAAATAAACTATAGATGTGTAAATCAATTCTTGTTTGTGGAATTGATATGCGTTCGACATAAGCTAAAAAATAGGATTAATCCACATAAATAAAAAATAATTCCTTGATTTTGATCAATTGATGAAGAACGATCATATGTTTCTTTTGTTGGTGAGATCCACAGGTTTTGTTGACAAAGACGATACTCAGTTATCGATCTAGATCCATTTTTTTCCAATATCTCCTCCAAGAGATACTCTAGATCCCCAGGGTTATGTAGTTAACCCTAAAACTTCCTCATATCCATATATTTATAGGAAAACTTTAGTCATGTAAAATTAATAAAAATATATTAATTTACTTAATTAATTAATTTAAAAATTCTCCCACAACCTCTCCTAACCCAATAATATGACGTGCTCCAAGGTTATGTCGGACCTATGATAAAACCCATGATCTTGAATCAATGGAATATTTTTTTATCCAACAATATATTCTAAAGTTATTCCACTTTTTTAGGAAAATTTTGAATGTTTGATATTAATATATTTAATATTTTTCAAATATCAATTACAGGCTCACTAGGCCTTGGAATATTATGTCATATTAACACCTAGCTCCAAAAATATTACTAGTTATATTTCAAAGATTAACATGGGGAAAAAATAATACATTACATGAAAGATGTAAGAAATATTTCATATATGAGTTATTCTTATTGTTCAATGGTAGAAGGTGTTTTAAGAATATATGGGTGTGGTCTAACCAGGCAGGAGCTTGGGAAAACCCAAAAAAAAGGTCATTTAGAACACAGTGTCAAGATAATCAGTGTGAACAAAATAGATCACACAATGAAATTTGGAAAATATTTTTTAAAAGGAAATCAGCAAGTATGTTTTTAGGAAGAAATTAAGAAAAAACTAAGTGATATTTTAGACCAAATAGAATCTATAAAGATGTGAGGGAAAATTTTAAGGAAAAATATGTGAAGTGTCCTAGATGGCCTAAAGGAAAATCTCTATCCATTTTGGATTATTTTTTTGTTCTATAAGAAGAAATGTCACAGATTTAACACTTGTCAAGATGCAGACAGAAGAAGAGGTATAATAAAGGAAATAATGATGTAAGATTCATAAAAAATATTATTTGAACCAATATGGGAGAAGATATAAACTTAGACAATGATAGTTTATATTAATTATATTTAGAGTAATTTAAGGTGTAAAAATCCAAATCAGATGAGTAAATAGGAAATAATCCTAACACAATTTTAAGCCAGCTTCAAATATCCACGATTCGAGTGGGGGATAGTGCACTATAAGACTCTCCAGAGCTAATAAATCTAGATGAGATGGAAGGTGATCTAGTGAATTATTTAGAAACTAAAATCCCTTCAAAAAGAAGATATTTTCTAGAATTTAATATGACTATAGTGGACTGTTTTGAGTTTTACCAAAATTCATGGGTACTATATCAAGAAATTACCAAGATCATCGAGGATGAAGAGACATCTAAGTCTATAAAATAGATAGAATATTATTTATAATTAATTTTCAAAAACCAAAATAAGTTAGTAAGGATATCTAGAAAAATTCCAAGTACATCTATTTTGGAATAATAAAGATTAGAGTATATCATATTATCATAAAAGGACAAGATCTACCAGTCCTAATTGTAGTAGGAGATAGCTATTTACCTAATTTCTCTAAGGTGTTATTTTGAGGAGCATGAGAAAATATATATTTAAGAGAAGCATGGGTGAAAGTGATCTCTAATTTTCATGTAATATTTATGGTTATAAGTGTTAGTAAACCCTTAAAAATTATGATCAACATGGTAAATTTGGAAAAAGACGTTGGGATTTCCACCCAGTAGAAGATGTATCAAAGTAATTACTCATATTTATGTAAAATTATACAATATTGGGAGACCATCTCTAAGGAAGGGTGTAAAAATATTTACACATATTTTACAAGATGAAGGAACATCTATTAAATAAAAGACACCATAGGTGGTAAACTCTAAGAGGCTAAAATATCCTAGATAATGGGTTTAACCAGATCTAGAGGAAGAACAAAACCAGAAGACACTTCATCCAAATGTTATTAAACAAGTTATAAATAGACTAATCATCTCTGAAATTAGGGAAGGTGAAGATGATATCAGATCTAAATTATGAATATCAGATAGATTAGATTTTAAAATCAAAGATATCAACTAAAAAATACTTTCAAACCCTTTGGTGAACCAAGGATCACTATTGGAAAAGATGAAGGCACTTCATCATAAGAACCTATAACATCAGTTTCAAAAAGGATAGTTGGAAAAATGACTATCCAGTTACCAAACTATGAGGATGAATAATGTCATGTAGGATATATTGGATCTTCATTACTTAGTGAAAAAATTGAATAATGGAATAAATTAGTAAATTAAGGTATTGGTGGAACTATATGTACTACCCTAGTTGATAAAGGATGTATCTTCTCTTGCAAAAAAATCTAATTTTCAAGAGTAACCTTGCAATCCATAGATTTGAAAGTTATAATTGGTAGCAATGCAATAGTTGTGATTTAGAACGTAAAAAGGGGTGTTCATATTGAACTCAATCATAGAATATTTTTAGAGCATATTCTTTGATTTATTATTCAATTTTCATATGACTTATTGATTGGAAATTGATTCCATAAAAAGATATCATCCTATAATGATATTTTCAGAAGGAATTATACTCAACAATTATTTGATTCCAATTTATTTTGGGAAAATTAGAATGGTTCTAGAAATGTGAGTATCTATTGTCAAAGTGGAAAACTATCTCAATGAGTATAAATAATACCATAAAAATATTGAGTAGCGAAAAGAACTAGTTGGATTAAAAATTTTGATGATAAATAAATAAGAGGCATTATCCAAGATAAGAGATTATTTAATAGAAAATTGGTTATAGAACCCTCTAAAATTATGGAATAATGAAATTCCATAGGTTATAATCACCCTTAAATATTCCAGTATAGTAATTATAAGTAAGGGAATTTCTTATCTAGATGGAATGGTTAATGATTTTGAGAAATAAATTTAAGGATTAATTAGTCTTTGATTAATTAGGCATAGTGAAATCTATCATAGGGGTGCGACATTCATGGTAATGAATCATACTAAGAATCATCATGGTAATTCTAGATTGGTTATCAATTTTCATGATCTTAATTGTTTCAGAACGGATGAGGGATACAATTTATATAATCATGAGTCTTTAAGAAGTCGGATTCGGAAGGAAAGGAAAATTGTATATTCTAAGTTTGATCTCAAGTCAAGATATTGGAAGACTAATATCAAAGAAGAGGTTATACCATTAACAACGTTTATAATTATAGTTTTTTTTTTGAATAACTACTTGTGCAATTTGTACTCAAGATTTCTCCAATAATATTCCAGAGGAGAATAAATAAGGAATTTAGTATATTATCATAGTTCATGGTATTCTAAATTGATGATGTGCTTGTATTTAGTAAAAATACAGAGGAACATATCAATAATTTATAGTTGGTGGATGAAGTATTCAAAGAAGAAGGGATGATACTTTTATAAATAATGATCATTTGGATAAAACCAAAGATAAAATTCTTGGGATTACAAATCCAAGGAATTAGAGTAAAGATTCAACCACATATTATTGAAAATCTAGTAAGTTTCCTAAGGAGCTTACAAATTGTATGAAGATACAAGTGTTTCTTGGTATATTATGTTATGACATAGTATACATTAGATATTTAGAAAACATCTCAGTTCCAATTCAAAAAAAAATTATATAGTAAAGTACCTTGGAATTAGATAGAAAAATATTCTGAAGTAATCATAATTCTAAATTAGAAATATAAAAACCTTTTAAAATTGGAATATCTTGATGGGAGTGAATATCAACTTATCATATAAGTGGATGCATCAAATTTGGAATAGAAATGTATCCTAAAGATAAAGAAAAAACCATGATGAAATTATTAGTAGATACTAGAGTATATGTTTTAATGGGACATAAAATAATTATCCTATCCATGAATAATAATTTCTTATAGTACTTAAAGTCATTAGGGGTACTGATATTTTATTGGGAAAACCTTTCACTATAAGAACATATAGTTATTATATAAAACATTTCATGAAAATAAAATTAAAAAGGTTCACCCGTGAATTATTTGTGTGGTGGAGGAATGAATCTTAATAATATAAATTTAATATAGAAAATATTAAAGGAAAAGATAATTTAATTCTATATACACAAACATGCTACTTTAAATCTTTCGTGTGCAATGAAAGAAGGAAGGAGATCAAGGTGATGTCCAATTTGAATTGATAATATTTTTATGGTAGAATGCCTAGTTATCAAGGAAATGAATGAAATATTCCAGAAAAGAAAAGGGATTCTAATAGACAATTTTCTTCAAAAGCAAGGATCTTCATCTAGTAAGGTTGAAATATTAGACAACACGGGTTCTATAACCAGAGAGGCTAGAAACACAGGATGCATTGAAAAATGTCCCTTAATAGTAAGTAGAAGGATAAAATCTATATTGAAGCACTCAATACACTGAAAATACAAGAAATCATAAGGATTGGAAGAACCATAGGATAGAAACATGGGGAATCTTTAAAGGAAAAGTGAAGATTGTTTCTAAGCTCTAGGTTGGTCAAGTATAAGGATAACCTAAAAAGAAGCATAAGGTTTACAAATAACTTCATCAATAGAACATTCATTGGGAACAAAATCAAAAAAGTCTAGATGAAGAGATAGATAAGGATCCAAAACCATTAAATTATAATTATCAATATTTTTAAAAGATTCCAAATATTTCAAGGAATAAATCCACAATTTTCAATAATCTAATCCAAAAAAATAAGGATGATCGAATATTCAAGAGGGTTCTAAACCATATTCTAGAAATTTTCTAAGAATCAAATGACCTTATGGAGGATTATAAGAAGATAGATTGGGATATGATTAGTATGAACATCATTAAAGAAATCTAGATGAAGGTTCTAGTTTCGGGTATTTATGATAAAGTTATAAATATTAAATAAATAGGCATAGAAGAATATCCAGTCCTAAAAAGATTTTGGAGGATTTCCAAATTAGGTATTCCAATGATCCATATACCAAATAAGAAATTAGAACTAGAAGAGTTCATAGAGTGTCAAAAAGCTATCAGAATGGGAGAAATACAATTTTTAATATTTAAGAAGATAAATTTAAAATTTAATTGGGTTCCATTGTTGGCAAAGAAGTTTCATATAAAATAATATCCAAGTTTTCTATAGTGGGTTTCATACATCAAAACTATGATATTAGTAGACAGATTGGTTATACAATGGAACCTATAATGAGTACATTGGACTAAAGGACCAGTCCTGAAGTAATTCGAGGAATATCATTTTAGAAATGAAGATTTGATAGAATTAAGTTTTAATATAATCCCTTATAAACATATCCAGATATCATTTATTTTTTTCTAATAAAATTAAAATCGATGAGAAATGATTGCGTATTATTTTCAGGAGACAACATGTTAGTCTCTGTGAACTCAAGAGACATGAAAACTATAGAGATTAAATTTCTAACAGATTTCTTATAACATCCTGACTGAGATTCCATGCACTGGTGCCCCGATCTGGACCACCACATGACCTCAAATGCACCTCCTCGTACGCCAGAGGCTGCCAACTAGTAGTGAGGGTCTAATATCTATCATGGGGTTACTATACCATCTTTATCAGATTAAAATACATATAGAAATAAATAAACAATAAATAAATGACATATAATCATAACCAGGATTATACCAGTATTACCAGATGACAAAAACTGGGAGTACAATATCAAAACTTAATAGTAAATATGTCGTGCTAATGTATGTTCCAAGTTTCAAAATATAACTCAAAAGTAAATTCACTAACAACTCCAAAGTAGGTCCCGAACCAAGTATAGTTCCCTCATCCATTCTACATCCCAAACCATACATGTAACATAGTACATTTTCCCTTATCCTATGCTGCATCCATGAAATATATTCAGGTACCGATCAGGAAGCCCAAATATGGTGTTATTATAAATCATTAGGCCACCATCAACGGTGTCTAAAACAATATCTAGTCAAATAAGAGTGTGTACAGTTGTATAAAGAATAAATTACAACGCATAAATAAATTTTTATCACATTATCAACTATTCTTTATTTAACCACATAAACCCCTAGGTTCTCATGGACACTTGTACCTCAATACCTGCTTCAAACTGTGTCGGAGTCTGAACTATCCCTCATCAATATCATATAACTAAATTCCCATGTTACCATTCATTATCACAATTCACATATGAATTCCATTATTACCATTCATCATATCTTATCACACTATGGTATTTTCATGTAGCATACTATGTCCCACACATAATTATCACATGTTAATTCCATTGTTACCATTCAACATATCTTATCACACTACGGGATTTTGATGCAGTAGAACATATCCCACACAAAATTATCAAATGTGAATGTCATTATTACCATTCAACATATCTAATCACTCTATGGGATTATGATGTAGTAGAACATTTCCCACACACAATTATCACATTAATCAATTCTCCAATTAATTAATCATATTCAACAATTGAATATAGCCATCATTCCATTAATTAATTCAACAATTAACTAATCACATTAAGTCCATTAATTAATTCAACAATAAATTAATCATTTCACAATATCAAAATCCAATAATTAATTCAACAATTAATTATTCTAATGCACAATTCTAATATCCATAATTAATTCCACAATTAATTATTCAACTTCACAATCTCAATATCTCATAATTAATTCAACAATTAATTATTCATACTCACAATCTCAATATCTCATAAGTATTTAAAAATTAATTATTCATACTCACAATCTCAATATCCCATAATTAACTCAATAATTAATTATTCATACTCACAATCTCAATATCTCATAGTTAATATGATAATTAATTATTCATACTCATAATTAATTTAAAATTTATTTATTTATACTCACCATCTCAATATCCCATAATTAATTTAACAATTAATTATTAAACTTCAAAATCTCAATATCTCATAAATATTTCAAAAATTCATTATTCAATTCCACAATACCAATTACATTATAATTAATTCATCAATTAATTATTCATAATCTATAATTCCAATATCCCCAATTTCAAATTTTCCTCAATTAATTAATTCCAAAAATTAATGAATTCAATCAAAAAATAAATTTATAAAAATATAATAGAAATTCAAAAAAATTCATAGACATAATTATAATTAAGTCTTTTATATTTGAATTATAGACCACCGACCGCAATTTGACGATAAACTCTCACCAATAGAAATCCCTGATTTGAGCGAAATAATGAAGTAGATTGAGATCTATGTCTTAAAAATAAATTCAATATCATATGAATCAAGATCCCTAAATTATAGATCTAAATCCACAATCCTAGATCTATATCCAAGAAAAATTAGGGAAGAACAACCCTATAATAGATGGGATAAGAATGGGAATGATAAAGGAAACCACATGGGATGAGATTCTCTTACCAGGAGGGGTGAATATCTTCAATACAGGCATCTAATTGTGAATAACATAGGTTATAATGGATTGTAATCTGTCCAAGAGGATCCAAAATCATTCAAAGGCATTAGGGGTTGAGTTAGGGCTGAATAGGGATTAAAATGGGGGCTCGGGAAATTTTAAATCTATTTTTTGGGGGATTAAAATCCTGTAGGTTTGCTACTCAAGGCACACATTTTCCCTTAACTGTGCCCCTTAATTGTATGCCACTTATAGAGGGGTGCATGCTTTCTTCTTTTAGAGAACACATTTTAAAAAATTGTACACCAGCCATTAAAAACCCCTCTGACCAAGGTTTCTCAATTTTTTAGGATAGGGCGCACAGTTAGGGAAAACCATGCGCCGATCTTGCACTACCATATTTCTTCTATTTTTCCCAAAATTTATACCCAAACACACCCCAAGGTAAAACCCAATCTAAAAGTACTCAATATAAGGTAAAAGAGTACTTGTAAACAAACTTGAGACATCTCTAGAAAAGGTTGAGGTTTTATAATCTCCCCACCTTATAATAGCATATCCTCGAGATTTACTCCCAAGAATCTCTAAGATTTTGAGTCAAAAATATTGTGTCATTGAGTCCTCATATCTTCTTCTCCCTCCCAAGTTTCCACTTGAACACGACCATGAATCCATAATACATAAATTATCAACACGGTATTTCCCTACAACACATTCTCATTATGATCCAACACATTTATTAAATTATCCTCAAAGGACACATCTATCTCAAGCTCAACATCATCCACATCGATAACACGAGAAGGGTCGGGGTGATACCGCCGAAGTAGTGAAAGATGTAAAACAACATGCATATAACATTATATCTGTGGAAGATCTGGTCGGTATGCCTATAGTCCAATTCTATCCATAACCTCAAATGGTTCTATAAAACTTGGCGCCAACTTTCCATGTCTCTGTATCCTGTGGTGGCCCAATTGAGGTGACACTCGAAGGAATACACAATCACCCTCTCTAAAATATAGGGGTCATTGATGCCTATCATCATTTGACTTATGTCTACTCTAAGAAGTAACCATCTGTTTCTGAGTCATTTGTACCTACACTGATGTCTTCTTCACGATACTCAATCCCAACAGCTCAAACTCACCATCCTCCCTCTAGAATAGAGATTATATTTATGGCCTACTATAAAATGTGTTGTATGGTTACATATATATAGTTTCATGATAACTATTTTTATAGGTAAACTCCACAAAATCTATGTGCTTCTCCCAAGACCCACCAAATTCAAGAACACATGATCATAGCATATCCTCAAGCACTAGTATAGTACGCTACGACTTCTCGTCTGTCTATGGGTGGAAAGTCATACTCAATAAAACCTATGTACCAAGTTACTTCTTTAATAACTAAGAAAAGTGAGATGTAAATCATGAGTCATGATATGAAACAATAGTCTGTGGAACCCTGTGCAGACAGACTATCCCTTGAACATGCATCTATCCCAACTGATCCACTAAGAAAGTATCCAGTACTGGAAATAAATGTTCTACCTTTGTCAAATAGTCCTCAATTATCCAAATAGCATCATTCTTTTGAGGTTTCCTCAGGATACCCACCATAAATTACATGGTCATTTCATCCCACTTCTATTACAGAATGGTAAATGACTATAGTAATCCACTAGGTCATTGAGGCTCATCCTTCACCTGATGATAGGTGTATCATTCTATCATGAACCCGTTATATCCTTTTTCATGCCTGATCACCAAAATTGTCATCATAGGTCACAATACATTTTGGTCACACTTAGATGTAAAACCCACTTTAAGGAATGAAACTCACACATCATATTCTCTCATATACTCATTGGCACAAAAACCTGATTCATGATATAGATGATCACATCCTCATATATGCTCCAATCAGGAGGTGACTCCCCACCTTTGAGGCTTTCACTTAAAGTAAAACACTCCAGATCCTCATATTGTATGTCTATTATTCATCCCAAAAGAGTAGACTCCACTGAAATAGATATGAGATTTATCTTCTCCCAACTCTCCTGAACAACAACATGCATCTAAGCTAATAAATTTGTCATTTTCCACTTAGCACTAGACCTTTGAACAACCTAAGTCTGAGTTTTCCTGATCAAAGTGTCAGCCACATTGTTTCCATTTTCATGCCTATATTCTAGATCAAAATAGATTGACTATATATACTCAACCCATATCATCTTCCATAGATTTAAATCTCACCATGAAAAGATGTACTCTATGTTCTTGTGATTTGTATATACAATAACTTATCACCAAACAGATAATTTCTCTAACACATTAAAGAATAAACAACTACTATCAAATTGAGGTCGTGCATAGGTTAGTTCAGTTCATGTGGCCTCAACTGCTGAGACCCATACACCACAACCCGATCTCCCTACATCAACCCATCTCAAATTTTGATCCCTGAAGCATAATAAATCATAGATAACTCCTCACCTTGCATTGGTAGGATCAAGATTGATGACTATTTCAACTACTTATTCAACTTCTTGAAATCATTCTCACATGCTTCCAACCAGTAAAATTTTATCCCCTTTTTGGTAAAGCCTAAAAGCAGTGCTACTAATTGAGAAAATTCATGGTTAAATCTCCGATAATATCTTACCAACCCTAGAAAGGAACGGATATCGAATATTTTCTTGTTATTATCCCAAGAAACAACTATTTGAACCATCTATGGGTTCACTTACACACCTTCCTCTAAGATTATGTGACCCAAGAAGTGTACCTAATCAATCTAAAACAGACACTTAGATAGCTTGGTGTATATTCGATGCCCTTTCAATGTACTTAGGATTATGTTAAGGTGTTGGGAATGATCTTCATGAGTCTTGGATTACCCCAAGATATCATCCATAAAAGACACGAAAAAACTTATCTTGGTACATATGGAATATTTTTTTCATCAAGGCCATAAACATTGTTGGTTCATTCATCAACCCAAACAGAATTATGACACACTCAGATATATGATACCTTCTTTTGAATGAATTCCTCGGTATATCCGAAGTTCGAACTCTCAACTGATGATACCCCAATCTCAAGAAGATATTGGAAAAGACACCATCTCTCCTCAACTGGTCAAATAGATCATCAATTGTTGAAAGAGGATATTGGTTCTTTATAGTCATTTGGTTCAACATTCGTTAATCGACATATAAGTACAGAGTCTCATCTTCCTTATTTGCAAACAAAACTGGTGAACCCCAAGGTGACGTACTCAGATGGATAAAACATTTACCCTCAAACTCCTCCAGATGAGACTTAATATCTTGAATCTATGTAGGTTTCATTCTATATAGTGGAATAGAAATTGGATCATCCCCTAACATGAGCTCAATAGTAAATTCCAAATCTCTATTAGGTGGAAAAATTGAGAAGTATATGTAAAACCATCATGAAACTGGTCCAATATAGGTGGAAATATATCCTTCTTTACACCTCCATTATCTAGAAAAAAACTAGAAATATGGGTGGTAATCTCCCCCATTTGCTAGCGAACTTGCCTTGCACGGACCACCTTGATATTCTATTCTCCTAGGTGAACGTAATTTTCACCCTTATGGGATGTAAATGTCATTGTCCTCTGGTAACTATCTATGTAGGATTGATATTCTACTAAACAGTTCATACCCATAATTAGGTCAAATCCTAACATGTCAAGGATGTAAATATCCCACATAAAATGATACTCACCAACCAGGAGAGAACATCTCTTTCACAAGAAGATGTCCCTAGACCATACTCCTAGAGGTGTGTCTATCATCAAAACCCCACTCATGAAATCCACCAACAATGTCAACCCATTCATAAGTTGTGTAGAAATAAAGGAATGAGAGGAACCGGTATCAAATAGAGCACTATCAAGCTTAGAATCTATAAGAATAGTACCTCTCACTATTGATGGTCCAGCCATGCTTTCCACAAGTGTAGGATGAATGGCATGTTACTATCCTTCCTCTCTTACATGTGATGTAACTTGAGTCCCCTACGCTGCACTACTCTACAAATATGGGTGATTTTTTTTAGAAGAACCATGTTCACTACTTCTACCACCATGACTAGTAGATTTCTAGCTACCATACTAATATGGTGCATAAGACCCCCTTCCCACAATCTGGTTCTATCTATCCCCACCATAACTACCCATCTATCATGAGTTCCTATTGAACTTATGAACATTTTCCATCTTGCCACAAGATCGACACTCTACTAGTGGTCAGGTACACTGTCTATGATAGTGGCCCTGCCTATAAGACTGGTGATATATAATTTGAGTAAGGTCATGTCTTACTGACCCTTCCCCCATCCACTCTTCCAATTAATTATAGGTCAACACCCTCATATTGATTCTTCATCCTCTTAGAAGATGTACCTCCTAATTTTCTAGAAGCAACCACATGTCCTACATTGGAATACTCCTTCTGGTTTCCCTCAGCTATGAGAGCCTGATCCACCACCTCAAAAAACTTGTTTAACCAAAAGAGGTTAACCTGGGACTTAATATCACATTTATGTTCATCCTAGAAATTCCACATCGTAGCAATTTCATCCCCTACCAATGCTGGAATAAATTTTTTAAAGTCTACAAACCTTCCAACAGATTCCATCATGGATATACTCCCTTGAGTCAATCTCATGAACTCATCTTCTCTCTCTTGCCTTAGCATCTCTGGATAGAAGTGCTCCTAGAAATCCTCCAATAATTCATTCCATAACATACCATCAGCCTATCAAGTCCGATCCTAAACATCACACCAGTGCTTCACTAATACTAATAACATATAAGAAACCAACTTGATCCTCTTATCTATAGGAGTCTCCAAATGGTCAAGGATAGTCTAGATGGAATCAATCCAGAGCTCAGCTCCCTTAGGTCCATCCTCTCAAGTAAAATTCTGAGGGTGATGCAACTGGAAATCGCCTGTCAAGTTAGACATGCTCCTCAAATCATGTTCTGGGTCTCTTTCTATAAAATGCATGAAGTGAGTGAATTTATCATGGAACTTCTCTTCTACTTCCTCACCTGTTACTATCAGCGTCTCAGGTTCTACTACTAGTGGAGCATTTCTAGAGATATCCTCCTATCGTTCTCTCAACAAGTGTTTTCATGGAGGTATAACTATACAATTCCAAACACACACCATATGACAAATAACTTAGGTCAATACATTTATGGGAAACACAATATTCCACAACAATTCATTTTCCTGCACCCCCCCCCCCCCCACCCCCCACCCCCCACCCCCACATGGTCAAAACCGAGGCGGTAACACTACCCTTAACCATCCTATACCTAGGTCTTGGTTAAAAAGGGTAAAAACATTCTCATTATTCAAGTTTCTCATTTAGACACCTATTTATTCTCATATTTCATAATTTTATAATCTTTATCAATTCATTGTTAGGAACTTTTTTCAGTTCAATTTCACAAGCAAGGAAAAATTGTTCAAGTTGAACAACTAACCCATAACCAGTTTTCCTGTGTGTGTCTAAAATAATCATGTCACAAAATAATACTAAGTACCTAAAATGATGGATGAAAACTCAACTCTCATGTCATACAAATCCATGAGTCAAATCTCAACAAATCTATGAAACAATAATCACATCACACAATAAGTGTTTCACCCAAGAGAAATAATATTCAACTATAACATCAAACAACAATAACAATAATCCTACCCTGGGTAGTTGGGTTATACCCCACACATGAGTTAGCTACTCCCATAAAAGTGATCATAACCAAGGCCCAACTCTTATTTTTCTTCTATCTAAATTTTCCAAATAGTAAGATAAAAGAAAAATAAAAGGAAACTAGGCTCTGATACCACTTTGTAACATTCTGACCTGGGTGTCACTCATTGGTTCCCCGAGCCAGGCTGTCACATCACCACAAGTGTACCTCCCCATACATCATAGGTTGCCAACTAGTAGGGAGGGTATAATATCAGTCATAGGAAGACTACACTCCCTTTATAAGAGTAATACACCAGCAAAAATAAATAAATAATAACTAAATGAAATATAATCATAATCAAGATAATACCAGTATCACAAAATGACCAAAACTGGGAGTACAGTATCAAAACTAAATAGAAAATATTTCATGCTAATCTATGTGCCAAGTGTCAAAATGAAACTCAAAAGTAAAGACACTAACAACTCCCATGTGGGTCGCGAACCACATCTAGTTCCCTCATCCATGCTCCATACTGACTCAACCATCTGACATTAGTCATTTTCCATTATCCTATCTCACAACCATGAAATCTGTTCGAGTGCTAATCAGGCATCCTGATTAGGGTGTGAGTAAAACTCAGTAGGCCACCTCCAATGATGTCTAAAATAATATCCAGTCAAATAACCATGTATGTAGTTGTATAAAGAATAAAGCACAATGCAGAAATAAACATCTATCGCGTTATGAACTATTCTTTATTTAACCACATAACCCCCTGGGTTCTTGTGGACACCCATACCTCAATACTTACTTCGTCCCATTCTAGAGTCTTAATTATCCCCAAGAGATGTCATATAACTGAATTCCCATGTTACCATTCATTATCAAAATTCATATATGAATTCTATTATTACCATTCATCATATCTTATCACACTATGGAATTTTGATGCAGAAAACCATGTCCCACACACAATTATCACATGTGAATTCCATTTTTACCATTCAACATATTTTATTACACTATGGGCTTTTGATGCAGCAGACCATGTCCTCCACACAATTATCACATCTGAATTCCATTATTATCATTCAACATATCTTATCACACTATGGGATTTTGATGCAGCATACCATGTCTCACACACAACTATCACATTAATTAATTATCCAATTAATTCATCACATTCAACAATTTCACATACTCATCATTCCATTAATTAATTCAACAATTAATTAATCACATCAAGTCCATTAGTTAATTCAATAATTAATTAATTATTTCACAATATCAACATATAATAATTAATTCAATAGTTGATTATTCTAATTCACAATTCCAATATCCATAATTAATTCAACAATTAATTATTCAACTTCAGAATTTCAATATCTCATAATTAATTCAACAATTAATTATTCATACTCACAATATCAATTTTTCATAATTAATTCAACAATTAATTATTCATACTCACAATATCAATATCTCATAATTAATTAAATAAATAAATATTCATACTCACAATCTCAATATATCATTATTAATTCAATAATTAATTATTCATACTCACAATCTCATTATATCATAATTAATTTATTAATTAATTAATTATTCACGCTCACCATCTTAATATCTCATAATTAATTCAAAAATTAATTATTCAACTTCAAAATATTAATATCTAATAATTAATTCAATAATTAATTATTAAATTCAACAATACCAATTCCCTCGTAATTAATTCATCAATGAATTATTCATAATCTGTAATGCTAATATCCCAAATTTCACATCTTCCTCAATTAATTAATTCACCAAATTAATAAATTCAATCAAGAACTAAATTACTAAATATCTAATATAAATTCTATAATTCATACACATAATTTAAATCAAGACTTAGGGAATTGAATTATAGACCACCTAACTCAATTTGACGATAAATGCTCGCCAACATAAATCCCTGATTTGAGTGGAATAACAACATAGAACAAGATCTAGATCTTAAACCTAAATTCAAGATAATATGAATCAAGATACCATAATTCTAGATCTAGATCCACAATACTAGATCTAGATCCAACCAAAAACGGGGAAGAATATCACTAAAATGAATGGGAGAAGAATGGAAAAGAGAACTGAAACCACATGGGATGATATTCTTCTATTTGGAGGGTCGTAGATCTTCAATCTGGGCTTTAGATCATGAAGAACGGGGGTCAGAATGGCATGGTATCTGTCCAGGAGGCCCCAAAATCGTTAAAAGGTATTAGGGGTCGAGTTAGTGCTGAACAAGGGTTAAAATGGGTGCTCAAGAAATTTTAAATCTAAATTTTAGGGGGATTAATATCACATAGTCATGGTTTACTGCTCGGGGCACACAATTTCCCTAAACCGTGAACCTTAACCATGTGCCTCTTCTAAAGGGTGCATGGTTTCTCTTTTTAGGGTGAATGGATTGAAAAATCATGATCCAACCACACAAAACCACTCTATCCGGGGTTTCATGATTTTTTGTGCCAATGTGCATGGTTAGGGAATACCATAAACCAACCGTGCACTACCATTTTTCTTCCATTTTTCTCAAAATTTCCTCCCCAACACACCCCCAGGTAAAACCCGAATGAAAAGTGTTAAATAAAAGGAAAAATAGTACTTGTAAACTAGCCTAAGAAATATCCAGAAAAGGATAGGGTTTATATTTATTGGTATAAGGAGACAAAATTCTTAATAAACTCAAGAAATGGAAGCGGTATAAATAATATATCTTTATTGTCAGGGATTGGATTCAATGAGCCATAAAAGAATTGATGTAAATGAAATAGTCAAAGAAAGAAGTCTTGGTCAATGAAATGATCAATTATCTATATGACTTGGAAGGATTATAGGATCATATTCAGACATGTTTCATATCTAATAAGTATGATTAGATCAAATTAGATGTTTCAATTATATAATTTGTTTTTATGTGTAAAGTGTGTGGTGGATGTTTTGTGGTTGTGTGTTCCACCTTTTAATTTTACTTTTTCTTTTTCTTTTTCATTTTTATTTTTTGGAAGTGTGTGATGTAATTGTATGTAGAGTGAGATTCTTGGGAAATATGAGACCAAAGTCTTATATAAGGGAACTCAAATCCATTTTTTTAGGGATATGAATTTGGAATATAAATAACTATGATTTCAAACATTCTCTCTAGTTTCTCTTAGCATCTATGTGAATCATGTGAAGAGATTCCAAGTGAGATCCTATGAGTCAAATATATGTATTCTATTTATCCATTTTCATGGATATTATTTTGATGTCGTATATACGATCATTTTTTCCGCCTTTCTAGATTCCCTAAGCGGAATTTCCTGGGAGACATTCTTCGGATACTCACCCACTGGTGTAATAAAAGTAAGGGGGGGAGATAGATAGAGTGGTAAATTAATAGATTTTATAGTAAGAAACATATATATTCCATGGTTAAAGGAATCTATTATAAGAAGAAGCATTTAGAAGGCACTGGTACAAAAATAGGTTTTATACGTTAGTTTTTTATGTTATTAATGTTTGTTCTTAAGGGGCCATTTTTCAGGGAGATGTTGTAAATATGTTTTTTAACATTTGTTTCTAAAACCAACCATAAAAATGTATTTTTATTATGATTTTCCATGCCCTTTTTTTAAAAATAGACATGAATGTCCATCTACACATCAGTTTTAAAAAAACATTAAAACCCTATTTATCATGTCAGTTTTTAAAAATCCAATGTGAAAAAGAATCTTTGACGTCAATTTTGAAAAAACAGACATGAAAAATATTTGTTTCAAAAAATATTATTTGAGTTATTACAACATTACACATTGTTATTTTGAATAATCAACAAGAAAAAATATTTTTCCATACAATAAAATAAATATTTTACACTTATATAGTTGAAATAAATAAGGATCATTTAATAATATAATGATAATAATCAAAAAATATTTATCAAAATTTAGATTACTATATCCATGTAAAATAGAATATCGATGGAAAATAACATACCACGAAACCATATGAAATCTATAAAAAAACTTAAATCTTTGACATAATTTTAAAGGTTGTTGAAGTCTTAGTTGATATAATTTTCTTTCAAGGAAATATCTCATGAGGCAACCAAATCATCAACTTAGAAGGAATTTTAGTATATGAAATAAGATTTGTAGTTTTATCAAGATCCAAAAAAGGATTCATCATTATAATAATAAAAGAATCATTAACCGGTAAACCAATTAAGAAAAATAATCATAATAAAATTAAATCTGGGAAAAATAATTACAAATACCATGAAAAGATCACTGAAAGAAGAATTAGTGTATTGATAATGAAGATCAAACAATTTGAGTTAGTTGAACAATGATGATAAAAATAAATTATCGTGAAAATAATATATTTGGAGAGTGAAAAAAAATAAATTAATTTCCATTATTATAAATTTTATGTAGAAATTGCATATTTGGATGCCACATAGTAAAAAAATTGGAATTTTTTGTTGGCGGGATATTAAATTTTAACTTTTACATTGGTTTAATGATAATATTCATTAAAATATATTTTCTAACATTGGTTGTATTAAAACCAACCTTAAAATTTGATTTTTCACTTCATATTTAGATAACCGACATGAAAAACTAATATTTCACGTCATTTTTATGATATTTGACATTAAAAACTAGCTTTTAACGTCAGTTATTCAATAATTGATGTTAAAAGTCACTTTTCATGTCGGTTTTTCAAAAAATGACAATGATAATGTTGAAAATGTATTAATTCGTTTCCAAAGCTTCTATTTTACTAGATATAGAGCTCAAAAAGAGTTATGAATCAAATGTTATGGTCATTGGAAGTTTTACTTCTCTAAGACTTCATTTAGATATGTTCAACTTCCAACATCCATAACATTTGATTCATATGTTCTTTTTTCTAAATGAACATTAAAATAGAAGCTTTGGAAATAAACTAATACTTGGTAAAAATTATTACTATCAGCGTTTTTGAAAAACCAATATGATAAATTACTTTAAACATCAATTATTGAAAAAATTTATGTTAAAAGTCTTCTATGAGAAATTTTAACATCATTTTTTTAAGAAAAAACGATAAAAGAAACATTTCACATTAGTTTTTCAAAAAAATGAAATTAATAATGCTGAAAAGGTTTTCTATCATTTTCTAAGCTTCAGTTTTAATGTTCATAGAGCTCAAATGAGGTTTCAGATAAAAATTTATGGCTGTAAAAAGTTGGACTTCTCTAAGACTTTGCTGAGAGATGTTCGACTTTTGACATTTATAACTTTTGATATGTAAGTCTATTTAGATCAAAGAATAGTAAACTCATATATTGGTAAATGAAATGAAAATTAGAAACATTATTAACATTATCTTTTTTAAAAACCAACATGAGAAGTTACTTTCCACATCAGTTCCTGAAAAAAACGGATGTTTAAAGTATTCTATGAAAAATTTTAACATTTTTTTTTCATAAACTTGTGTTAGAAGTTGGATTTTAAAGTTAGTTACTAAATAAACAACATAAAAATACTTACTCAAGGAATTTAAACATTCTTTTTTCTGAAACTAATATTAAAATAGGTATTTTAACATTGGTTATTTAGTAACTAATGTTAAAAGTCCTTAAAGAATAATTTTAACATCAGCCTTAAAGAAGAGACATTAAAATGGGGGTGCTAAAAAATATTTTTATAATAGTGAGGGTGGTTGAGGTATTATAAGAAAAAATATAGTTATATTTGGTTTAGAAATAATTTTCAAATACTAGAAGCCAGATTAGCCTATATGAACGAACCCAAAGTAATCAAGTTAAGGAAAAGATCCCAAGAAACTATTAACAAGATTGAAGATTTTAAAGTATAAATTATGAGTAATAAATATTATATTTGACAAGATAGGTGGTTGGTAAAAACCTAGAAATAAAATTATGTTATCTAGAAGAAGTATTTTGATTTGAATAGTAAAATATGTAGAAAGATATTTTGGTGTTGGAACAAATATTTGAGATATTTGGTAGAGGTTTATAGTGGAAGCTTCAGGAGATGCTTCTAGTCATCCATGAGCCATTGTCTCTGATATGAACCCACTTAGAGACACAGATAAGTAAGTTTATCAGGATGATATACTACAGAATATTATGTCTAACAATTAGCAGGAGAAGATCAATAATATCAGGAATAAGTTTTGAGTATTCCCTAGAGCATCCAAGAATACCATAACCAGATCCATGACATTATTACTCAGGAGAAATGGGATCTTAGAGATATATAACATGTCTCCAAATACCTAAATAAAAATATCAATAATTTATAATAACTAAAATCTATACTCGAAGAAAATAAGAAGAAGAAAGAGATGAAATCATCTCCCATCAGAGGACACAACGTAAAACCTTAAGAATCCAAGAATGTATGGTAGGAAATATCCTAGAAACCAATCTCTTATGAGTGATAGAAATAAACATTCAAGGATTTATTTTATAAGATCAATAGGGAAGCCAGTCCATTATATCAGAGTTTCATTCTGAAGGAATATAGGCCAAATAAGAGACATCCATAAGGTGTTCCAGAACATGGGACAACCCTTTAGATAGACTGTGAAAAAGATCCTAAAGAATCCATATAAAAATGGTCTCTAGACCTTCAATATTATATATTATCAGTTGGTTTACATTTGTGGATCATAGATAGTGCACTCAATTTAGTTGGATCTACCTTGATAGGTAATGTTGTGCGATTTTTCGATATGTTGTTAAGATCCATGGAGGTGAGAATGGTTATCCAAGAATATGTCACATTCCTAATTGAGGTTATACCAATAGTAATTTATTTCCTCGAATAATAGTTTGTGTGAAATTCACTAGTCGATTGAGATGGAGAATTGGTAGAGAAAGATATAACTCTTTTAACCAAGATCCAAATTTATGTCATGTGATATTTTGAAGAATATATTTTTGAGTTTAATAATTGATATTATCTTCTTGTACCAGAAGATCAAGAATATTATCTTGATGTATTTATCCAAAACTTTTGGGAATCTAGCCTTAAAAGGTTCAACAAGATATAATACTCGTTTTTCTCAAAGTGCAGACTTGCGGGATACATTGGGAGTTCGAGAAAAAATAATAAGGAGGGTGACAAGACTCTATTTTATATAGAGGCATGTATTGTAGGATGTAATAAATATTTCATATATGAGTTATTATTGTTCCCTAAAGGTAGAAGGTGTTTTAGGAAGATATGGATGTGGTCCGACCAGGTAGGAGTTTGGGAAAACCCAACAAAGGACATTCAAAACATAGTGTTAAGATGGTTAGTGTGAACAAAAGAGATGACACAAGAAATTATAGAATATATTTGGTAAAGGGAAATCATCAACCAGGTTTTTACGTAGAAATATAGAAAAATATATAAGATATCTTAATTGAAATAGTTTTCAAAATGATGAGATATAAAAATTTAAGAACAAATATGGAAAATATCCCAGATTTCCTAAAGGAAAATATATATCCAGTTGTGATTATTGTTGGTTCTTTACAAATTTATTTTTATTGCATATTTCTTAATAAAATTTCAATGATTTTTAAATGTTTTTTAATTATAATACCCATGATTTTCAATGTTTTAGTAAACTAGTGGAAATTTAGAATGTGGAAGTGAAATGGTTTATAAATAATAAAAAGAATATTGTTTTTGAAATTTAATTTTATTTATGAATATTATGAAATTTACTTAACTCTTTTAAGGTGGTTACTTTACCAAAAAAATAGGCCATGATTGGCCATCCCTCACCCACCATCACCACCAAGTCACCTAGTCATCCCATGGATGGTCAGACGACCATGGTGGACTAGTGGGAAGGCCATCAGAGCTGGAAGGCTAGAGGGAATCACTCCTATGTAGGGCCCATGGTGATGAGATCCATGGGCCTCATAGGTAGGCCAAAACCTAAGAGCCTATATATTTTGGTAAAGCCAAAATGGAGACGGGAGGAGAGCATCGTTGGGATGGTGCAGTCCCCGATGGTGATGAGCATCCTCCAACATCTGATCAAATTCACTACCAAGTGAGAACCACAATCTAGCTTATAAACCATCATGCTCCTGAATCTATATTTTGATGTGGGATAAGGAGAATGTGGGTATTGTTCACCCCTGATCATTTCTTTCATGCTCCACCACATCTCCATCATCGTCCTCGCCTACTGCCCCCACTAATCATTGGGAACCTCCATGGCCGCCACCTCTCGAACTCGAATCGAGTTTCACTACCAATTCCATCGCCCATGAGCACCTTGTACCACCTAATTCTCCTTGGGTGAACATCTCAAATCCATTCTAGGTTTCATTCAGACACTTCGAAGGCCATATGAAGGGGGAGCACCACTGCCATGCACCATGCCACCCACTACCGTTGATCACCACCATTGTCAAGATGCACAAGTGGCATGTCCCCTATCCCGCTTCAATGTACGTATGAGGGCAATAAACACCAAAATCCCCTCCCCCCTTATGGATATTATTCTACACACAAATATTAAAACACCTAATATCTTCGTGTGTGTTAAATTTTAATATTCCCCGAGTCTTTTGGAAATCATTTAAGATTGAGAAGGGAGAGTAGGTCGATGGCTCATCCTTGTTTGCCTATAAAAGAAGGTTTATTGCACCACTGATTGGGGGTATCAATCGTAAGGAGGGAATCCACCCAAAGGAGGATCCCATGCTTTCTATTGTTTTTTTTTCATTTTTTTCTTTTCTTTTATTTATTTTCTGGTTAGTTTTCATTTAAATTGTAATTTTAATCCTCTTTTATTAAATTAATTAATTAATTAATGTTTTCATTTTAAGTGTTACCCCATCCCACACTAGTTATTCTTATTCTTTTAATTCTCCTTCTTTTAATTATTATTATTATTACAACATTATATTTTATTTTCTTTATTTATTTTATTATTTTCTTCTTCTTATTCTATTTTATTTAATTTCTCTCTCTCTCTCAACCCAATTATTTTTATTTTATTCTTTTTATTTTATTTTTCCCACCCTTATTATTTTAAATTTTCTCTTATCTTTTTATTTTATTTCTTCTCTTCTTCCCACTCCACCAAAGTGATCACTTACTCCTGATAATGGAAGGCATACCCGAGGCTTGTCCCAAATGAAGTCAAGGCGTTATTGAATTTTTAATAAATTTTACTTTACATTTTTGGTATATATTATTAGCATACATCGGTGTAGAGAATGTCTCTAGTGTGATTATTGGATCCCATGACATGCAACTCAATATATTTTTATTCTTTTGTTTAATCTATTTCCCTATCTTTATTGCTTAAATTTTCACATGATGGGGTTGGGTGAATCAATGGATGAAACAACATAGATGTAGTTGGGTCTTGGAAGATGGAACACCATTGACCAAGGTGTTCCATCAACCTTGATTACAGGACGAGGTGTAATTGAGATTTATTACGCATTAAAATATTCTACAATTTATAAATAAAATGAATAGTATTTCATCATGAGATTTCATGTTTAGATTATCAAACTCAAATCAAACAAATAAAATAGAATAATTATTAAAACCAAAAAAAATTATTACTTAACTCATTCTGTTTAGAATTTCATGTTATTTTAGTTTAAATTATCATATTTCATGTCGTTTAATCATCTTAGAATATAAGAAACAAAAAAAACTCAAAAAATTTACCATTGATTTTATAAAATAATAAAAATAAAAAAATAAGTAGTTTAGGTGAATTAGATAAAATAGGTGAACAAACTGAGAATCTCCTCAAGTGAGATGGCCCTAGTCAACCACTTTGTTGTATTAGGAAAATAATTTGTTTTTCCTACACCTTAATACATGTGTGCATCAAAACTAGCACTTTTACTAGGGATACAATCAATAATTTATTTATATTTTCCAATTTTCACAATTTATATAGATTTTATTTCTTTAATAAAATAAAAAACTAAAAAAATTCATGTTGTTTTTAAACAATCATTTTTTCAATTCATGGAATAATTACCCTCAGGTGAATGATCCAGTATTTCAAAATGCTAAAGAGGTGGATCTCTAAGAAAATCTCAATGAACTCACTAACCTAGACCAAATTTTGATAAATGGGAATAACATTGAAATTTAATTTCATGAATTGTAAAATATGGTTGATGGCGTCAATTTTTATTATCAAAAACTGAATATCAATAAGGAAGTGCCATCGGAGCTTCCCAATTTTACAGAAGATATCAAAGAGGTTGAGGCCCAACTTCAAGAGTATCTATAACCCAACCATTTAAATATCCAAACCCAAGATAAACATGATTAACTAGAGTGAATTCATGATGATGAAAACTTACCTGCTGAGATGAATGTGGGAGATCAACAAGATCTTGATGAATTCTAGAATTAATATGAGATACAACTTGATCTCATTTATCCCTAGAAGGTAAAGATCCAGTACCATTTCATGTCACTCTATCCATCGAAGAGGAGGAATCCACAGTAGTGATGGAATTTAAAGAAATTATGGAGGATCCCAACTACCTACCTCCATCCATTAAGATCCAACATCAAGAGGCACTTATCACTGAGGTAGGGATTGAATAAAAGGAAACTCATGAAGAAGATAGTTCTTTGAATTATTTATTTTTTTGATTTTATTCAATATAATTTGAGTATCACTTCTAATTATTTTTAGTTTTATGATTTTGTCAATTATTTCCAGGCCTTGGTAGAAAATGAATAAATTGAAAATGCACCTATTGAGGAACACATGGAGCTCCCTGATTTCATGAACATGCTTTTGAAGAATCCCATGAATAAATCCAAGTAGTTGAGCCTAAAGAAATAAAGACAGAGGTTTCTTACATTAAAAGTAATCAATTACTTATTATTCATACTTCCTCCTACCCCCTCCATGAATATTATACCTAATTGTAATGTGGGGGTGGGGATATGGTATACTCTATTCATGGATAATTCCTCACCAAGAAGGAAGAATCACAAGCTAGAAAAATCCACATGTTGTGGTTCAAATCAAAGAAGCTTCATCCACCATCAAACTTTAGATAACAGCTAGTACTTCCCTATAAAGGTAATAAAAATTTAGGGCCCACTTGGGGGATCATACCAAGACTTATCACTTTCATTTTATTTCTAGGAATTTAGATTTAAATTTCCATTTTAGGAAGTATTATAGTATGCATCTGACTCCCTCTTATCTTTTTGCGCTTAAATGACATGATCCTTGTACTTAATTGAGTAATTTTCTTTTATAGGTTCATGATGAAAAAATGCATCCCCAAAAGTGTAGGGAGAGGACTATGCTTCATGGGAAAAGGAGTTCACTTTTCATTTATATCTTTTAAACTAAATTTTCCAAAACACATTTTTTTTAAAATGTTTTGAGTATTAAATTGAAGTTGCATACCCATGCTTAAATTGTGTTTTACATGACTTATCAAAGAGACATGAGTTTCTTATGAATTATGTGACGTCATGTTTTAGATTTCAATGTTAATGGGATTGAATGAGTAAGAAGAAGAATTAAATTATTCAAGAAAATCATGGAAATTAAAATGAGGACTCGTAACTTGAGGGAATTGATTGATTCATGTAATTGAAATTTCCCAGCCATTTTTTAGGATTTAAATTTATGAAATTCACATGAATTGATTTGTTATTATTAATCATGCCTTGAGTGATTTTATAATATCAAATGTTCCATTACCATGAGGATTTCTAGATGAAGTAATTTCTATTTATTATTGATCATATTTCTTGAGTGATATTGGGATATGTCACTAACCAAAACTTCTATTTGAACTTTTCAAATCTATGACTATGCAAAAACACATTTAAAATGATTGAGGAATATCTTGAAAAGACATTATCCTTAAAACCAAATTTACATTTAATCCATTTTTAAACCATATAAATCATGAATGAATGTGTTAGGAATGAGCCTCATTTCAATCCATTTTTATCTATTCCTACCCTCATCTTAGTATTTTCATGATATTTAAAAGTTGAAGTGTGGGGTGGAGGGAATCATGGTGAAATGGATTATTTTTATTGTAAGGGAAAAGTGAATGGGAGATTATTATGGGTGATGAGAAAAGTTTTTTATTTATACATTATACTCTGTTATTTTTTCCATTTTGAAAAAAAAACAAGATAAAATGAAAAAAAGAAGCAAAAAATAAAAAAAGGTTGTGATTTGGGAAAACCACAAATCACCATTACTAGACCTATGATTTTTATCATATGTGATTAGTTTTTGGAAGTGAGGTTTATTCTAAAAAATAACTTTTGAAAAAGATAAATAAATGAGAAGGTTATTTTAAAAATAAAAAAAATATTCAAGTAGAGAAAATTTCAAGAGGGTGCACAAATAATTCATTGTGCTTAATTTAATCCTGATCTTTACTTTGAGTTTTTGGGGAATTTGGGAGTTGTTATATTTTTAATAGGAGAATTTCATGACACTTTTAATTTTAAATATCATGCTTTATGCATTAAGATATTAAAATCCTCCTTGAGCCTTAATTTTAAACATCAGTTCCTACCAACCTTAAGCCTCATAGACATTTTAAACTTAATTGAATTCCCTCATGATTTTATGTGATTTTTGTCTTTGAAATTGGATATTGTAGTTCATTTAAAACATTATGGATAAGGATCATGTATTCATGATATGATCAAAACTCTACTTGAAATTGTATCATTAGGAATGAGTGAAAAGATTCAGGTGAGGTAAATCATGATTTGGAATGATTAATAATAACGAATTGAGAAACTTGAATAAATGAGAAGAGACGTTTTCATCATATTTTAAATGGGAAAAATTAAAATAATTGAATTGATGATTTCTTTGAAATTTGAAAAATTAAATTGATACTTTATGTGAATTTTGAATTTTTTATTTAATATGTATAATCATTTTAATTTATTACATTGAAATTTGAATATTGATAGCATTGGTGACCTATTAAATTCCTTGTTGAGATTGTATGCTTGAGGAAAAACGTGATTTAAGTGTGGGGTTATTTGACAGATTAATTTTTAGTATATATTTTTAAATCAAATTTTAATGATTTTTAAAAAAAAAATCAATGATAATACCCAGGATTTTCAATGTTTTTGTAAAATATGGGAAATTTTGAATGTGGAAGTGAAATGGTTAAAAAAGATTAATAATAATATTTTCTGAAGTTGAATTTTATTTATGAATCTTATAAAATTTACTTAAATATTTTTAGGCGGTGACTTTTCCAAAAAAAAGGTTAAGATGGGACGACCCTCTACCACCAGCACCACCAAGTCACCGAGTCAGCCCATAGAGGGTAGTTCGGCCATAGTGGACCAGTGGGAAGGCTAGAACAGCCGGCAGAGCATGGGGATTCACTCCCATGCAGGGCCCATAGTGGTGAAATCCATGCTCCGCATTGGTAGGCTGAAGCCCGAGCATCTGTGTGTTATGGTCAAGCCCACATGGAGACGGGAGGAGAACCTCATTGGGATAGTGCGGTATGTGGAAATGGCAGGTGTCCTTAAACATCCAATCGACTTCACCATCGAGTGAGATACACACTATGTATTATAAAACATTACGCTCCCACATCTCTATTTCGATGTGAGACAAGGAAAACGTGGGTACTATTCAACTTATCTTGGTTCTACTGTTCTCCACCATGGGTCTACCCTCGTCCTCACCCACCGCTCCCACTAATCACCGAGAACCTCCATGGCTGCCACCTATCAACCTCAGCTTAAGTTACACCACCACTTACATCACCCAAGATCACCCCAGACCACCTATTGCACCTCTTTCAAACATCTCGAATCCATTGGAGGCTTCATCTGATCACTTTGAAGGCTATATAAAGAAAGGAGTGCAACTGGAATGCACCGTGCCACCCGTTGTCACTACTCATCGCCACTGCTACCACCGACCATCATCACTATCAAGATTCACCAGTTCCACATCCCATTCCCCGCTTCCATGCACATATGAATCTATGAACCATTGAAAATGATTCCCCCCTGTGGATATCATTCCATGCACAAACATTAAAACACCTGATATCTTTGGTTGTTCCAAATTTTGATGATCCTTGGTTCTTGGGGATATCCTTAAAGGCTGAGAAGGGAGAGGAGGTCAAGGGATCATCCTTGTTTGCCTATAAAAGAAGGGCTGTTGCACCACTTATGTGGGGCATCAACCATGAGGAAGGAATCCATTCACAAGATAATCCCCCACATGCTGATGTTTTGTTTTCATTTATTTTCTTTTATTTTATTTATTTTGTGGTTAGTTTTATTTTTAATTATAATTTGTTTTTTTATTAAATAAATTAACTAATGCCTGTTTTTATTTTAATGGTTCCCAAATTACACACCTCTTCTTCTTTTTCTTTTAATTCTTTTTCTTTTAATTATTATTATTATTACTTTAATATTCTATTTTATTTTCTTTATTTCTTTTCTTATATTCTAATTCTTCTTCTATTTTATTTAATTTATCTATCTCTCACTCTCTCAACCTAATTTTTTTATTTTCTTCTTTTTATTTTATTTTTCTCACCCTCATTCTTTCAATTTTCTCTTATCTTTCTATTTCATTTCTTCTATTCTTATCACTCCACTAAAGTGACCTCTTACTCCAAATAATGGGAGGCTGACCCGAGGCTTTTTCCAAGCAAGTTTAAGAGGTTCTTGATTTTTTATTAAAGTTTATTTTACATTTGTGGTATATATGAGGAGCATGCATGGGTGTGACGAATGTTCTTGGTGTGGTGACTGTCACCCATGAAATGAAACTTAATCTATTTCTATTCATTTATTTAATCCCTAGCTAGCCATTGTGTTATATTAGGAAAATAATTTTATTATTCCATTCCCTACAATAGGCATCTGTCAAAACTAGAGTAAGAAAGGTCACAGAGCGAACACCTTCCAAGATGCAGACAGAAGAAGAGGTAGTCTCAAGGTAATAATGTTTAAAGATTCATTGGAAATATTATTTGAGCCTGTATAGGGAGAAGATATAGAATCATATAATGAGATTTTATATCTATATATATACTTGAGCTGGTTGTACTCCAGTACACATTTAAACCCATCATGAATTTTTCTCCATCCAAATCAATTCCCCTACTCATTTCCACTAAAATCAATAGCACCCTCCCATAGGTTTCATCATCTACACCTAGTGTTACCACCTTTAGCTTCTACTACATATCCATCATTGACTAACCTCTCCACCTCTAGTTGCTCCGCCTCTTTATACTCTTCTCTGACTTCTCCGACTCTTCCGTCTCCACCTTCTCAACCTCTACCTGCTCTACCTCCACTTTCTCTACCTCCACCTTCACGAATGAAGCTCTAATTTCAGCAATTATCATGTGACTACTAGCTCATAAATCGGGACGTGATTCCTCTATAACCTTCATTTATTCTTCATCTTGGAAGGTCTGGATTCTATTTTTCCCTTCTTTACTTAGAATTTCTGAAACCATAATATTCATGGTTTTAACTATTCCTCACCCATGTTGTTTTGATTTCTATTTCCCCATTTTTTAATTCAATTTCCAAAAACCCTAAAAATTTTGTTTCTTAGAAATTTCTCTCCCCATAAGGTTTTAATTTGACATGACTATCTATTCTATGAATAAATTTCACAAAAAAATATATATTATATGTATGGCCTATTACGGTAAGTCCTTTTCCATCAATGAATCATTTTCCCTAATTCATTTTCATCACTACCAGTTAATATTTAAAAATATTTGCAATCCTTCATCCATTTATATGTTTATTTAAATTCAATATTCTCTACTATTTTTATGACATAGTTATTACTTATTGGTAAAATTTCACATTTCTTCTATATCTTGGGTATTTCACTACCAGTTACAGTATATTAATTGCAAAAAAAATATTTGATTTTGTTGCTTTCCTTTCATTACTTATCAGTTAATTATTTATTGATCATATTTTTTATAGGGTCATAGATTTATTTATATAAAAATTAATTTAATAGTCTAATGTATAACATTTATTCTTAAATTCAACTATTAGGACTCTATTTATATGGCTCTGTTTCACATCACTGACGTCATTTTCTATTACAAACAGTTCTGTTGTTCGTATTTTATAAAATTAAATTAATTATACCCTATTAAAATTATAAATATTTGGACTGAATTACTTTTATATATGCTAAATCATTTTTAAATACATTCAACAAATAATGAATTAGAAACAAGAAAAAAGTTTATTATTTTTATTGTTTACTTTTTTGGATTTCTTTAACATTCGACTATATTTCCAAAAAATATATTATTTTAAAATGTGTTCAAAATAGCATATAATTAATATTATATTATTCATATATAAATATTTTTTAATATATGGAGTTTAATACTTGGATGTTTAATGTAAAGGTTTAATTTAGTGTCTACCAATTTACTAATGTTGGAGAGAAGTAACACTTTGGCATGTTGATTACTATATGAACTTGAACTAATCTTTTGTTACATGATTCTGAATGCTTTCTTTATATTTCAAGATTTCATTCCCTATCCTCTATTACATTTCATGCTAATTTAATTTGATCCATTAAAATTATGTTTATGTTAATTGTACATTAATAAGGCTATGTTTTCCATCATTTACTGTAAATGTGTATAACACTTAAATTTTAATTCATACTTCCCAAAAAAGTGAATATCCTAAAATGTTACTTTTTATTGATGTTGTGCACTAAATGAATAATTCATTATTTATAAGATATATATCAACCAACATTGCATATTTTGCTATAAGAGCTTCATTATTCAATGAGGTCCTAAAAATTGGTGAAGTGTATAACCACTTGAAGGTTAATTTTGATTTATTTTCATTTTCATTTTAATGATGATGATTCCATTAATATTTTGATTTTTTAAATTTATTTATTCAGTTATCCATTAATATTTTTGATTTTAAATATTTAGTTATAAATATATTGTATCATATTATGTATGCATAAACAAATTTAGTAATTCATGTTTCCATAGAGACTCGAGAAGTACTCTAAAATGATTTCCACAGCATTGTGGTCACTATTACAGTCGAATCACTTGATTCATAAACTTTTCATAGGAATTAGAGTATTTATGTAATTATTCCTAATATAATTAATGTATTGGTATTTTTTTCATATATGTTGGGCTACACTTCACATATTTTTCTTTATAGTTTCAAATATTTTCCTCTAATCCTTTATTAACATATTCTTATTTATTTTTTCCCTTATCCAATCTGTTATATTTTTCTAAATATATTCAGTTCTAACATATGATGCTTATTTACCTACTTGCAATGTTCTTTGTACTTATTGTATTGATACTTCCTAAATGCATCAAGACTGGTATTATGCTGAAAATTTGAGTTTCTAATTTGATGGTTAGGTAGTGGCTACCATTAATATACTTGAAATGGTTAATGGTGTACATTACCAGGTAAGTTATTGAGTAGTTTTACATGCAACATAGTTTTATTAGTTGTCTAAAAATATATGATTTAATTCATAGTATTATATTGATATATTTCCTCTATTTTGTACATATTTTTGTATAGTAACACTATTTTCTATAAAACCATAAAACTGGTGTTATTTTTTCATTATACATTACTTTTTTAGTTATTAGTGAATAAAATAAACACCATCAATTAATAGAACAAACATCATTGATTTATACTTTTTTAAATTACTTATAAAAGTAAAAATATAAGTAATTTTTTAGATGTTCCACAGAGAAACTCAAACTGTTTATTTTGAAATATTTTGAATGATGGTTTGCAATTTTTTGATACCAGAATACATTTCTCTAATTTTTTTTATAACTTCTTTATTTACAGTATTATAACAGTCTTGAAAAAAAGTATAATTAAGCCATAATTTTTAAACCAAGTACATAATTCGTTAGTTATGTACAACTAAGTACTGTATAAATTTTTTTTCTCTATTCATCATTAATTTACATGATTGAATATTTAAATATCATTAGAAAAAATGATGGCTATTTACATGTATATTTTGGAAAAATGATGAGTTTGGGTTTCTGGTAGAGATTCATCTATTTAAATCCTAAACATAATTATTTTACTTGGATATTTCTGAAAACAAAAAACTAAAATCATCACCATCTATTTGAAAATATTTTTAAAGTTCTATACATACTGTAAAATTCCTAAAAAATCATAGATTTCAATTAAAAATATTTCATCCATGCAACTTCTCAACTTGAATACCTATAATACACTCTATTATAATACACATCAGTAAGTATATAGAGGATAACACATTAATCATGAAATAAGTGCATAAAAAGATTCTCCAACAGCTATTTAGTTGTTCTAGATGCAAATTTAATTTTTGTATAAGTTTTATCAAATGAAGGGAAAGTTTATTAGGATATGTTTTTTTGTTTCAGCATCACAATCTTATTAATGTGTTATCCTATATATAATTACTGATGTTTATTATAATATATTTTTATGTTTTGTCATAGGATTTTATTATAGGAATTCAATGAGGAAGCTTCTCCTCAATATTATGGAACTTTTATTGAATTTGTTTAAACTTAGTGATGTAAATGATATGATTTCACAACCTTTATTTTTTAAAGATGTATTGATAAATTTATTGTTGTTAAAAAATACAGCCTCATATGGAATATATCCTTATGTCTGAAAACATTTTGTTATTTTTCTTATCTTTAAACTATGTATTTTATGTTAACATTCAAAGTTTTTATTTTTATATTTCAATATTCATTAATACTTTTTATTATTTTTAAAAATTAATATGTGTGTAGGAAAACATGGTGGAAGCTTTGGAAGTGGAAGATTTAGTACAAGGTGACACTTTCATTGATTTATTCTACAAATTAAACTAACATTCTATGAATGATACACTTCTATATATAGAAACATCAAAATTTAGAACAAAATTATTGATTGACTTTTCATCATTGTATATTAAAATTTATCATTTTATATTTCTTCATATTGATTATTAAAACCATTATCTTATCTTTTAGTTGTCATCAATTTTTTATTTTAGATTAACAACCAATATTTATGTGATTGTTATTTGAAATGTAATTTCATTCATGTAATTGAATTATCCATTCTTAAAATAAATTTCCATTCCTTTAAATTTAACCTTAAGGTTTTCTACTATATTTATGATGTCTTAATATTTTCTCAACTTATATTCCATTAATATATACCATTTATTTTTTATTTAGATGTATTCAATATTAATGTTTATTATTATCTTTGTATAATAGTATTCTCTTATTGAAAATAAGCATTGATTTATTGCATTGTGTGAATAAACATGTGATTACTTGTTCATTATATTCAAATTACTTAGAGGTGAAAGAATCCAACTCATATGAGGAAGAATAAAATAATCCCAGCACAATTTTAATCCAACTTCAAATATTCATGATTTGAGTAGTGTCTAGTACACCGAAAGACTCTCTAGAGCTAGAAAATCTAGATGTGATGGAAAATGATCTAGTGCATTCTTTAGAAAATAAAATCCCTTTGGAAGGAATATATTGTAAATAACGGAAGATTCCTATAGTGTATTAGTTTAATATGTACCAAAATTATTGGGTACCATATTGAGAAAAGACAAAGATCTTTGAGAATTAAGATACAATTGTGTCCATAAAATAGATAGAGGATTATTTACAATGCCTTTGCTAAACCCAGAATAGATTAGTAAGGTTATCCAAAAAAATTCCATGTGTATTCATTTTGGATTAATGTATATTTAATTAGATCCTATATTCAGAAAAGGAAAAGATCTACTAGTCCTGGTTGTGGTAGTGGACGACACTTCATCTAATTTCTTTAATTCATTATTATGGGGAGAAAAAGAAAATCCGCATGAAGGAGTATCATGGGTAAAAGTGATCCTAGATTTTCATGTAGTCATAATATAAATAAGTGTTATTAGAACTTTATAAGTTAATATAAACATGAGAAATTAGTAAAATATGTTGAGATTCCCACCCAAAATAAGACATGTCACAGTAATTACTCATCTTTATGTAAACGTATTCAGTATTGAAATACTAGCTCTAAGGAAGGGTGTAGAATGATTCACACATATTTTACAAGATAAAGTAACATAAATTAGATAAATTACACCATATGTGGTAAACCCCAAGAGGCTAACATGTCTTATAGAATGGGTTTCACCGTATCTAGATGAAGAACGAAGGCAAGAGATACTTATTCCATATGTGATTAAACAAGTTTGAAATATACTTTTCATCTATAAGATCACAAAAGAATATGATGATATTAGATTATAAGGATCATGATAAGGAGTATTAGATTTTAAAATCAAATATCTCAAAACATAAATACTTTATAACCCTTTGGAGAATCCAAGGATCTCATTTGGAAAAAAAGGAAGGCACTTCAGTAGAAGTACCTAGAACGTTCATTTCCAATAGGATAGTTAGAAAAATGAATTTTTAGTTACCTATATATGAGGGTGAAGAATATCATGTAGTATATATGTTATCTTAATTACTCTATGAAAAGATATAATAATGAGTTACAATATTAAATTTAAGCATTAGTGGAACTGAATGTACTACCCTGGATGATACAGGATGCACCTTCTCTTTCACAAGAATCTGATTTTCAGGAGTAGGCTGGGATTTCATAGAGTTGAAAGTTAAAATTGGTATCAATTAAATAGTTGTGATTAAATAAGTAGAAAATGATGTTTAGATCAAACTCAGTGGAAGAATATTTTTTGAGATGGTACTTTTATTTATTCCTTAATTTCCATATGACTTTTGATTGCAAATCGATTCCATAGAAGATATCAACCTATAAAGATATTTTCATAAGTAATTAATCTTAAGAATTATTTGATTCAAGATGATTTTTGGGAAATCAAAATGGTTCCATAAAAAATTATCTACTATCGAAGTGGAAACTGACTAGATGAGGATAAAGAATGACATAGAAAGATTGAGTAGTGGAAATAACCAGTTGGATTGAAACTTTTGAGAATAAATGAAGAAGAGGAATTGACTAATATAAGAGGTTATTTATCAAAAAAATTGTTTATATAACCCTATTAAATTATAGTATAGGTAAATTCTAGAGGCTAAAATAACCATTAAAGATCCCAATAAAGTAATCAGAAGCAAGCAAATTATTTATCCAAATAGAATGGTTAAGAAGTTTGAGAAAAAAATCACAATTAATTAGTCTTAGATTAATTAGGCATATTTAAATTCTCCATAAGATTGTGACATTCATGGTAATGGATAATGATGATAAATAGTGTGGTAAAACCAAAATAGTTATTTATTACCATTTCTTAATTTTTCCACAAAGGATGATAGTTATAATCTTCCTAATCATGAGGCTTTAATAAGCACAATTAGGAATGAAAGTCTAAAGATATATTCAAAGTTTCATCTCAAGTGAGTATATTTTCAGATTAAGATCAAAGAGGAGGCTATATCATTAAAAACATTTAAAAACTATAGGTTTGTTTGAATGGATAGTTATGCTATTTGGATTGAAGAATGGACCGAGAATATTCCAAAGGAGAATGGATAAGGCATTCAGTATATTATCAGAGTTTGCGGTCATTTACATTGATGATGTTCTTGTATTTGGTAAAAATACAAAATAACATGTCAAAAATTTACAACAAGTTGAAGAATTATTCTGAGAATAATTTATGATTCTTTCATAAAGAAAGATCATTCTAATTCAACAAAATATAGAACTAATTGGATTTCAGATCAAAGGAAATAGATATAAGCTTCGACCTCATATTGCAGTGAAGTTAGAAACTTTCACTGATGATCTAACAAATAATTAGAAAATACAAGTGTTTATTATTATATTATGTTATGTTAGATCATTCATTAGAGATTTATCCAAAATATTATTTCCAATTTAGAAAAAATATCTAGTAAAGTTCCCTATAATTGGAAAGAATACGATTTTGAAGTAATCATAATTCTAAAGTAAAAGGCTCAAAAACCTCCTGGAATTGGAATACCTTGATGAGAGTGACAATCCATTATTATTATAAATTTATTCATCATATTTAACAAGAGGATGTATCATAAATATAAGTAAAACCCATGATGAAAGTATTAGTTGATACAGGAGTCTATGTCTTAATGGGACAAAAAAGAATTATCTTATCCATGAAAAATAATTTCTTACAGTCTTTAAATGAATTATGGATAATGATATTTTCTTGGGAAAAACATTCAATATAAGAACAAAAAGATCTTATATAAATAATTTCATGAAAATAAAATTAAAAAGGTTTACTATGGCATCCCACCTTTTTATTACATAAACCTTTCATTTACATGGTACAAATAAATGATCATTTAAAAGTTTAGTTTATTGGAAAAAAAGGTGCATAAGACATGAAAACTTAAAATAATATAATATAATTTAAATGATTTTTAAAATTTTCATCCTAATTATATTTATTACATCTTATAACTTGGGGACACACATACAAGTAAAGGGTTACCATAAGGCCTAATAATGGAAAGCAAGGGAAACGATTTACATGTGATCTTGAGAAATATCAATAATAACTTGAGGATTATCATAAATCCAAAATAAAGAGTCATATCATAATAATAATAACATGAATAATAACATGGAAATGTGGATACAACATTTAAATTATACATTCATAAGTATATCACCAAGGTTTTTCACTGAGGTGTCATAAAAATAACCATGGTTATTCACCAAGGTATTGTAAAACACATCATCTCTATAGATTAAATTCTTTACTCAATGCATCGGAGAAGTATTAGGGCACACCCTTAATATGTATTAATCAATTTTATACACAAAAATCATAATAAAGCATTTCATAAATAAACCATATATAATAAAAAATGGCATTCATATAAAAATCATGGTGTTTTAAAAAAAAGTTCTTAATGAAAAGAACTTTATGTCATTTTTAACCCATGAAAAGGGAATGGGGATTTTGTGTAAGTTAATCCTAGAATAAAATAAATAATTTTTAAATCTTGGTGAAAACCCCAATAAAATAAATAGTTTTTGGTATTCACATAAAGAAAATAAAATGGAATTTCTTGAGGAGAAGAGAAGAATTTTGAGAAGTAAAATCGGCACCACAATGGGTATAAAACATGGTTTTAGAAAATGGTAAAAAGAGAGGGGACATGGGTATCCCATTAATAAAATAATCTTAATATATTAAATGGATAAAAAATTTAAATAATAACTTATTTTTGAAATTTGAAATGCATACCATAAAAAAGGAAACTTGAATGGAAAAGAGAAGTTGAGATTTCCCTTACCTTGAAGAGTAGTTCCAAAAACTTGTGGATTGGGACCTTGGGGGACTGAGGACACCTTGGGAGGATTCCTAAAGAGTTAAAACTATCATATATTAATTTCGGAATAATTTAGAGTGAATGGAAATGGAGAAATGGGTGGATATTTATAGCAAAATTGGGGGTTTGTTTATTAATTTCTAAATTTAGGCATTTGGCACCTAGGTAGTGGTAAATGAAAAACCATAGGATTATCCATAGAAATTTCTCATAGTATTGGAAAATTCAGACACATTTTATATTATTTTAATCCATAATTGTCAACCATCATTTTATAGTATTTATTTTTCAAGGAAATTTAAATTTTTTACAAAATAACATTTTTAAAGATAAAGTTTCCATTTTAGAATTTGAAAAGTATATTATAAATTTTCAAATTGAATAAAATATATTAAAATATTTGATATTAATAAATTAACATATTTCAATTCATTTATTTTGGATAATTATTTATTACATCATTTTGACATAATTATGATGTCATTAAACAAACCAAAAAAATTAAACTGTATTTTTACGATTCATAAAAAATAAAGTATTTTCAAAAAATTCTCATAAATTCACCCTAGTCTAATTTTGACATTAGTATTTTAAAAATAATGTTTATTTTATCATAATAATTCTATTAATATGATAATTTTAACTTTTAAATATAAAAAACATTATTTATTAAAAATAATAGCTGATTGAAAATGCATATTAAAATATCTGACACTTGAAAAAAAATATTTAACCATTTATTTTTAAATAAGAGTGTTTTAATCATACTATTTAATTAAAATAAAAATTATTAATAATAACTTGGTTTATTATAATAATTATATTTTTTTTTAAAGTACAAACTCTATCCAAAAAATCAATTTATCAAATTCCATATCAATTTAATAAGAAAAACAATTCTTAAAAATAAAATGATGGAATAAAAGTTTTATTTATACAAAGGGATTAAACTTTAAGTAACTAAGGCTCTGACACATAACCCATTATAACACCTTCATATGACCGAAGGTTAAGATGTGCGATGATCATATATTTATGGGGCTGCTTGACTAACATCGCCTAAGTGGTAATTTCCACTGACCTGAACTTTTCCCATAAGATATTTCAGTCAAGATTCACTTATTGATGATCATATTGGGCATGGTCAAGAGAGAAGCCTAGTGACACTACCTCCCTCCCATGTTCTGGAAAATGTACTTTTTATGGAATGAATCTACTTTCTAAGGCCATCATTTCTTCTTTCCGCATTAATTATCCTTTTTCATTTCTACATATAAACTCGAATTATAATGTTAAAATTTTTATAAAGAGTTTTGTTTATAATGGTCATATTAACTATTGGTCGTAATTTAACAAAGGTCATATAATGGTCAAAACCTGGTGGTCAAGATTCAAATTATACTCACTTAATTATTAATGAGATAAAAAAAATTTGAGTATAAAATAATATAACACACATTTTCTTAGGAAACAAATATCACTCAAAAAGTTCAGGTAATTACATTCTTATGCCACATTATTTCCTTTGGTTCCCACATCGCTTATATATATTTATTGTTATGTCAGAGCACTTTGATGAGGTGGGTAGTTTTGTTGCGTATAACCTTGTATCTATGGTCCAAGATCTCCATCAGATGCTCCTCATAAGAGATTTCATGTTTTAGTTGTACCATCTCAAGACTTAGTATATGTGATGGGTCAGGTATGTACTTCATCAAGATGGATACATGGAATATATCATGAACTTGATCTGGATTTTGAGGAAGTGAAAACTGATAGGTCACTGCTTCTATGTGATCCAAGATTTCATAGGGGCCAATGTACCTAGGGGTAAGCTTCCCTTTCTTCCCAAAACCACATGACTCTCTTACAAGGTGAAATTCAGAGGAAGACATTGTCACCAACATCAAGATTGAAGTTCCTTCAATGGTTTTCATCATAGCTCTTCTTCCAACTCTAAGTATCCTTTATGTATTATCTGATAGAATGCACCTTTTCTATCATATTTTTCACAAAGATCAGGCCCAAGAAGCTTTCTTTTACCAACTTCATCCCAACAAGTAGGAGTTCTACATTACTTCCCATATAGATCTTCATAGGGTACCATTTGAATACTCTAATGGAAGCTATTTTTGTTTGAAAAATCAATTAACGGGAGATATTGATCCCATAAACCATTAAATTCTATTGAGCATGTTCTCAGAATATCCTCAACTATTTGAATAGTCTCTTTAGATTATCCATCAGTTTGGGAGTGATAGGCCATACTGAAATTAAATTCAGTATTTAGATTATGTTGAAGAATTCTCCATATATTTGATGTGAATCTTAGACCATGGTAAGAAACTATAGAAAGTGTAACTCCATGTAACCTCACCACTTCCTTTACATAAATCTTCGAAAGTTACTCAAGATAAAAATCTTCTCGAATAGAGATAAAATGAGTAGTCTTGGTGAGATGGTCCACTATAACCCATATCGCATTGTTTCCTTTGTATTTTTTTGGGAGACCAGTGAAAAAGTCTATAGTGATATTGCCACACTTCAATGTTTGTATAGGTAGTGGTTTTAGTACTCCTTTAGGAATTTTTCACTCTGCCTTCACTTTTTCGACACACTAAGCACCCTATAGTGTAGTCATAAATTTCCCTCTTCATGTTATCCAACCAATAATGATCAAGAAGGTATCTATACATTTTAGTGCTTCCAAGATGTATAGAGAATATAGAGTTATGGTATTCATCCATCAAATCCTTCTTTATTTTCAGAATATATGAAACAAATAGCCTTGTATGAAATTTCAGTACACCTTCTTGATCAATATTGAACTTAGGAAAACTTCTCATTCTTCACAGTCTCTATCTTATTCTGTAACAAAGTATCTTCTCTTTGATATTTCTTGATATTCTCTAGTAATTATGGTTTACAAATCATTTGGGATAGCATTTATGATTCCCCTTCCCTCATGCTTCCCATTTCCAATTCTACAACGTCTTTGATCAAAGGATCTCCTTAAATCCTCATCATTTCCAGAATAATAAGATCTTTCCTACTCAATGCATCAACAACATTGTTTGATCTTCCAAGGTGATAATGAATTTAAAAATCAAACTCATTAATATTTTCCAAACATCTCTTCTAACCCATGTTCAATTACTTTTTCATGAAAATATAATTCAAATTGTAGTGGTATGTGTATATATATCACATTTCTCCTCATAAAAATAGTTCGTGCATATCTTTAAAGAAAAAAAATTACATCTAGCTCAAGATCATGTGTAGGATAATTTTTCTCATGAGGATTCAACTGTCAAGATGAGTAATCAATCACCTTTTAATTTTTCATGAGGAGGTACCCAATCCCTTTAAGATATGAATCACCAAAAAGAAAGAATCCTTCTCTGATAGAGGGTAGTGTTAACACAGGTGAAGTAACCAATATCTTATTCATCTCTTAGAAACTTTCATCAAACTAATTTTTCCAGATGAACTTGGGCCCTTTTTGAGTTAACTTGGTTATTGGATTACAATTTCATGAAAAAAAATCACATATATCCTATAATATCCTACTAAACCAAGGAAACTATGAATCTTAATTACTGTTGTAGGATGAGGCCCCTCCTACACCACCTTTGTCTTGGTAGGGTCAACTAAGATTACATCATTGGTTAAAATGTGCACCAAGAAAGAAACTAGTTGTAACCAAAATTCACATTTACTAAACTTTCAAAATAGCCTCTCTTTCCTCATAGTTTTCAATATAACTCTTAGATGATCCTCATTCTCCTCTCGAAATTTGCAATATATCATAATATCATCAATAAAAACTACCAAAAATTTATCTATGAAATTATTAAAGACTTTATTCATCAAATCCATAAATATATTAGGTTATTTAGTCAATTATAATGGAATAAAAAAAATTCATAATGATCATATCTTCATCAAAAGGCAGTATTTGGAATATCTTCTTTCTCCACCCTCAATTGATGATAACTAGATCAAAGATCAATCTTGGATAAGAATTGATCCCTATGAATCTATTCAAATAAATCATCAATCCTTGGAAGAGGGTATTTTTTTCTTCACTATGATCCCGTTAAGTTCTATATAATCAATTCATATCCACATTGATTCGTTATTCTTCTTTAAAAATTGAACAGGTTCTCCCCAAGGAGACACATTTGTTCAGATAAACCCCTTCTCCAAAATATCTTGAAGTTGTTTATGTAATTCCTTAACCTCTTCATTTTTCATTCTATATGGGGTCTTTAATATCGTCTTGGATTCAGGAATGATTTCAACAGAGAACTCTACCACTCTCTCAAGGGGTTCTAGGTAACTCCTTTAGAAATATTTAAACGTATTCCTAAACGATTAGGAAATTTTCTATTCATATACCTTTATTTTATTCTTCATCTTTACTGATCATTTTCATAAATAAGACTATGGGTGGTGCTTCTAGCGAAATATCAAGTTGAAATATCTATCCTTTTAATGAAACTGTAGGTTTTCCATCCAAGGCTAGTGGGATTTCCTTACTTCGAAATTTGATCTTAGCATTATACTTTGAGAGCCAGTCAATCCCTGATATAGTTTGGAATTCCAACATGGGAATGAATGCTAGATTTTTTTTTTGAGATTATGCTATTCAAAGTGAATACTATAGTTTCTATACATTTTTTATGCTTGGATAATCCCTCCATGATTCTTGATTAATAACTATACTTCTAGAAGTTCAGGGATTGATTCAACATTCTTTAAAAACTTGTAGGAAATAAAGGAATGCATAGAATCGTAATAAAACAAATCACGTGCTAGATTTGAGAGAATAATGAGATTACCTACCACCACATAATTTGGAGATTCACCTTCAACCATTGTGATAAAAAATTTCCGACCTTTCTCCCTTAGCCGATGCTAGGTTTGATGGTGACTTCCCTCCATTATATTTAGATTTGGATAGTGATTAGAAAAGTTTCCAATATATACACACTTAAAGAATTGGACTTCAGGCTGGGCCTGCACCATATTCCCTTTGTCTTTAGGGTTGAAAAGTTAAGCCTACACCTCACTAAAATAGTTCCTAGTAATATGACCATCTCTTCAACACTTGTAATATTTCATGCTCCTAAGAAACTGGTTCCCCTAATGCTTCTTCCCACGTTTTTTGCTTATGGGAAGTTTCACTTTATTTCCTCCTATTCCATGATCAAATTCCCTCCCAAAGTTTGGCTCCAAATATATCTTCTTTTGATTCAATATATGGGGCCATTGTGTCTCTCCAAACACCAGTTCAAACTTTATAGAACTTTGAACTATCTCCTTATAACCGTCCTAGTCTCGAGTGGCTAGATTCTTTTATATATGGGGTCTTATTCCACCGAATAATATATCAACCTTTCAATTATGATCTACAACAAAGCTAGTGGTGTAGTGAGAAATCCTTGTAAATTTCATCTCATAGCATCCCATAGATTCTTTTTCCATCTCCTTTAGCTCTAAGAATTCCTTCTCCATTTTCCTTTGCATCGAATGAGGGAAATATTTTTTTAAAAAGGTTCCCCTGAACTCTTCCCACTCAATAGATTCAATATCCCTTCTTGGATTAATTTTTTTATCTACATTCCACCACTAATGAGCTTCTCTATATAATAGGTACACAGCTAGGGTATATTTTCCTCATTCCAAACAATAGAGTATAGAAAAGATCTTTTCTATAGAGCTTATTCATTTTCCATCAATCAATGGGTTGGTGGATCCAATGAAAGAATGTGGTCGTTGATGCATAAAGTACTTGATAGATACTTTTTCCCATCAAGGTGAATTTGGTATATCATTTTGATTTAAGTTATTTTTCATAACTCGGTTTAGTAGATTCATCATTCTCATTAAGTTTTTCATTTCAGCTTCCATCGGAGGTCCATCAGTTCATGGTCCGTTGCACTCACCATTTACCCGGTTCCTCCAATTTATCACCATATTATAAAAGAAGAAAACCTTAGTGAGAAACATGTTTCTTTTAAGAATATTATAACTCTAAAAGAATTTTATTTCATAAAACATCAAGATTAAATATGTTATTCTTTAACAAAAATGAATGTGCTATATATCCTTCATAATGGTTTATAAAAATCTTGTGATTAACCAAATATATCCCTTGGGAGTTACAAATTTGGAGTTTATAAAGGCCCATTTCCCTACAATGGTTACCATTCGAGTCTAGCTCAAAGTGGTCTTTTCATGTTTTACCCCTGGATACATCTGTGTAAGAGCCACATCCACTTGTTCATATCCAGACAGGGATTTCTTTGTTCAGAAACCATTAACTTAATATTTCACTAAAATACCAAGATGTTTTCCTATATTTAACTTTTATATAGGGGTTTTAATAGAGTTTTAAAATCCTAATTTCCATAAATAACTAAACCCTCCTTTGATACCAATTATGGAATCCCACCTTTTAATTAGATTAACTTTTCATTTACATGGTACAAACAGAGGATCATTTTAAGTTTAGTTTCTTGAAAAAAGGGTACATAATGCAAGAAAACTTAAAAAATTATTATAATATACTTAAAATTATTCTTTAAATGTTCATCCTAAGTACATTTTCTACGTCTCATAACCTAGGTACATACATCAATGGAAAAGGTGAGCATAAGGCCTGGTAAGGGAAAGCAAGGGAAATAGTTTACATGTGATCTTGATAAATGTCAATAAGAACATGAGGATTATAATTAAGGCATGAGAAAGAGGCATATAATAATAATAATAATAACATGAATAATAACATGGAAATGTGGATATAATTTTTAAATGATACATTCATAATCATATCACTAAGGTTTGTCACTCAGGTGTCATAAATTTTACCAAGGTTATTCACCAAGGTATCGTAAAACATGTCATCTATAGAGATTAAATTATTTACCCAATGCATTGGATCACTATCAAGGTGCACCATTTATATAACCTAATTAATGTGAGCTACAAAACTCATAAAAAACCACTTCATAAATAACCCTTAAAGAATAAAAGAAATGGGTTTTATATAAAAATCACGGCATTTTAAAAAAAGTGCTTAAAGACAAGATCTTTATGTCATTTATAACCCACAGAAAGGGAGTAAAGGTTTTATATATGTCAAAAAATAAATAAAATAAATTATTTTTACATCTTGGTTAATACCCCTAGAAAATAAAGGGGTTTGGATATTCACATAAATAAAATAAAAGGGAATTTCTTAAGGAGAAGAGAAAACTTTTGACAACTAAAATCAACAACATAATGGGTATAAAACATGGTTTTAGAAAAGGGTAAAATGAGAGGGTAAATGGGTCTCCCAATCATAAAAGAATATTAATATAGTAAAGGGTTAAAATAAATTGGATAGATAAACTTTTTTTTGGAAATTTGAAAGATATACCACATAAAGAGGAAGCTTGAATGGAAAAGAGAAGTGGATATTTCCCTTACTTTGAAGAGTAGTTCCTAAAACATGTGGATCGGGACCATGAGAGCTTGAGGAGAACTTGGGAGGATTCACTGGGAGTTAAAACTATCATATATTTGTGGAGTAATAATTGGTTGTGAATGTAAATGGATAAATGGGTGGGTATTTATAGAAAAAGTGTGGGATCTCTTTATTAATTTCTAAATTTAGGCCTTTGACACTTAGGTAGTGGAAAATGAAAAACCATGGGCTTGACCATGGTATTTTACCAGGGTATTGGAAACTTGGGACACATGTTATGTTATTTTAATCCAAAATATTCTACCAACATTTTATATTACTTACTTTGTCAAGGAAAATTAAAGTTTTCAAAAAATAACATTTTTTAAGTTAAAGTTTCCATTTAAGAATTTGGAAAGTAAATTATATATTTTTAAATTGATTAAAATCTATTAAAATACTTGATATTAATAAAATAAAATATTATAAGTCTTTTATTATGATTAATTAAATATTACATTATTATGAAATAATTATTATGTCATTAAACATACTGAAAAACTCAAAATGTATTTCTAATATTCACAAAAAAAATGTATTTTTAGAAAATTCTCATAAATTCAACATAATTTAATTTCAACATTCTGGTTTCAAAAATGATATTTATTTTAACATAATAATTCTCTAAATATTATAATTTTATCTTTTAAATATAAAAATTATTATTTATTAAAAATAATAGCGGATTGAAATTGCATAGTAAAATTTCTCAAACTTGAAATTAAATTATTTTATAATTTATTTTTAAATATGAGTGTTTTAATTATACTATTTCATTAAAATATACATTATTCATAATAGCTTGGTTTATTATAATAATTATATCTTTTATGAAATGTATGATCACTATCTAAAAATAAATTTATCAAATTACATATCAATTTTATTAAGAAAAACTATTATTAAAATGAAAATGATGGAATATAAATTGTATTTATACAAATGGGCTACACTTTAAATAACTAAGGCCTTGACACATAACCCCTTATAACATCCGCATATGATCTAATGGTAAGGTGTGTGATAGTGATAGATTCATGGGGTGGATCTGCTAACATCTCCCAAGTAGTAATTTCCACAAACATGAACTTCTACTGCATGTGATTTCGTTCAAGCTTCACTTGTTGAAACTCATCTTAGGATTGGTTAAGAGAGAAGCCTAGTGATGCTACCTCCCTCACAAGTTCTGAAAAATGTTCTTTATATGACATAACTCTACTGGTTGTGTCCATCGTTTCTCATTTCTGAATTAATTAACCTTTGTAATTTCTACTTATAAACTCTAAATTTAATGTTAAAAATTTTATCAAGAGTATTATTTCCAACAGTCATATTTTCCAATAGTTATATAATGGTTGAAATTTGATGGTAAAAATTCAAATTATACTCACTTCATTATTAATGAGATATAGTTTTGTTGAGTACAAAAATAATATAACACACATTTTCTCAAGAGACAAATATCATCCAAAAAGTTTGGGTCATTATATTATTTACCCAGACATGATTAGTGTGGTGGAGGAATGAATTTAAATACTATAACTTTAACATAAAATAACTAAACGAAACGATAATGTTATTCTAGATACACTAACATGATAATTTGACTCTTTCATGTGCAATTACAGAAGGTAGTAGATCAAGGTGGTTTCCAATTTGCATTGATAACCATTCTGTGGTAGAATTCTTAATTATCAAAGAAATGAATGACAATTTCTGAAAAAGAAAAAAAGATTCTAGATGGTAATCTCCTTCAGATACAAGGATGAAAACCCAGGAAGCATTGAAAAAATATCCCTCGATGCCAATTATAAGTATAAAATTCATAATGAATGCTTTATATGTTGTCATAAAGTCAATTACATTACTAAATGCATAAAGAATCCGAGATACCGAAAGTCTCAGAAAAACTACAGGATAGAAACAGGGGGAATCTTTGAAGGAAAATTTAAGATTATTTTTAAGATATGGGATGATCAAGAAAAAGAAGAACTTAAAAAGAGTAGCATGTTCAGAAAGAAATTTATCAAAAGAACATTCAGAAGGATCAAGATCAAGAAAGTTTGGATGATGAGCTAAATACGGATCCAAATCCAACATAGGAAATCTAGAAAAATTTCAAAAGGATTTCAAATATTTTGAGGGATAAATTCACAGTTTTCTATAATCTAATCTAGAAAAATAAGGATGATCAGATATTCAATAGAGGTATGAATTGTGTTCAAGACATGATCGAAGAATCTGAAGACCTTATAGGGTATTATAAGAAGATGAAATGGGATATGATTAGTATGGTCATCACTGAAGAAATCAGGATGAATGATCAAGTTTTTGGTCTTCTTAATAAAGTTAAAAAGATCAAAGAAATAGAAATGGAAGAATATTCAATCCTGGAAAGTTTTTTGAGGATTTCATGAATAGAGATTTGAAAGCTCCATATACCGGACATGACATTAGAACCAAAAGAGTTCATTGAGTGTAAGAAAGATTTCAGAGTGTAATTCTTGGGATTTAAGAGGATAAATTCCACATTTTCTTGGGTATCACAGATGCTGAAGAAGGTCATGAACAATGCATATCAAAATTTCATATGGTGTATTTCATACATCAAACCTATCAGATTATCAGACAGATTGGCCGCACTAGGAAACTTGTACCTAGGACACTAGATTAAAGGACCTATTCATAAAACATTTGAGGAATTATGGTGTCACACTAATTTCTTTTCTATTATTTATTTTATTAATTTTGTGGGCTTCGGGTAGTTCGGGTTGAACCCAGATATAAATTTTTTAGATCTTATTTAAAAACTAATTTTTTCCCTTGACTACGTTCAGCGCACCACGGTCAAAGTCGTGTGGCCTTGTTTGAGCCCTTGCGTAACCTCTCTTGGTTCATCGCATGACCTACTTGATATTCAAGGTAGATAAATAAATTGTAATGAATAATGAAACAAAAATAAAATGAAAATAATAAGTCTAGTAAAAATTTAAGTAATTATTTTAAAGATAATAATAATGATATTGTTTGAAGATATTTTTTTTTATAGTGTCAATAATATAAATTTTATTATGTTGTTATTAATAATATTGCTAATATGACATTAAGTTACAGTCACTTTATTATTTTATTTGGATTTAAATATATTCGTTCGAGGTGCAAGATGAGTCCCGGAAGAACTTTAAGTTTTTATCGATAAATGGGTTTTCGGGGTTGGACAATGTCAGACGCTCGGGGAAGGCACGGTCTGGAAACCGCATGGCCTCACCTGGGTGCTAAACCCTACCACATCCTACCCGGCGCGCCGCTCACCTACGCTCCCATCCAGCCACCAGCTCGTCACGCCGCCTGCTACCCAGCGCAACCCCCTGGACACCCCCCCACTGGTCCGGCCCGCCTCCCATTCCTCCCAACCGAAGCCCTGTGTCCCCCACTTGGACTCGCTTCCCTCCTGCTCTGGATGGCTTCCCCCTCTCGCACTGTCACCCCGACCACTCGGCCAAGCCGCTTGCCCTGTCCCACCACCTTGCTCCCCAGCTAGCTCGAATCGCTACCCCCCATCCACATCTGGTCCACCTTCCCCCGCCCGCGGTGCCAACTCCAGTCGCACCGCACCCTCACCCTCCCGGCCAGCATCGGTCATCGTCGCTCCACTGTCCGAAGTGTTATGATTCATCACATTTATTAATGAGAGAAGAAAATTATTAATGGATGGATTCATCACATTTATTGATGAGAGATGAAAATTATTAATGGGGAGATTCATATCACCATTAATTGAAGATTTTCTCCCAACATTAATGGATATTTAATTCTCAATATTAATGGATGGAATAATGGATGTTGACTGCATTAATTGATTATTATGTACTTGGTGTCTATATAAGGAGGATGCAGAAACATATTTTAGAGAAAAAAAAGAGAAGGGAGTGCCAGCAAGATGTAGCTGGCAAGGGAGACCCAGGAAGGGGTTGCCACGTTTGTGGTGGCCCGTGTGGCACGACGACGATGGCGCGTCGGCGTTTGACAGGTGCAGAGCAGCGGCTACGAAATTGATGATCGGGGCCACGTATCGAAAGTCTGCCTGATAGCGATGATCAGTTGGCGTGTCCCGATTGGAGATCGGCGGTACATCATGATGGAGAGATCATTCGGGTGTCGCAAGCTGGTGCGAGGTTGACGCATGTTCGGGTGAAGATCTCTGAGGTAGTGACGTTTCGTCGACATAAGGGTGGCATTTTGTCACAGATTGATCTTCCGATACATGGCGTCAGCAGGATGTTTATCAGAGAGATGGAAGAGGCGTATCAGGGTGTGGTTTTCACACAGGTTTTCTACGCTCTCTTTTTTGTAATTCAAGTTTGGTCATTACTTGGATTCTTTGTACTCTCTGATTCATAGTGGATATTTTGGGAATTGCCCCGTGGTTTTTTAATCCTCCGCATGGGAGGGTTTTTCCACGTTAAAAAAACCTGCGTGTTGATTTCTTCATTCTGCTTATATCGCTTCCATATTTCGACGGGTATCTCACGACATTTTTGGAAAGCAATTTTCGGCCCGGATTCGGGATTCTCCCCAACAAGTGGTATCAGAGGAGGTTGATTTGTGCTTGCAGTTTAACGTGAGGATTTTGGAAGCTTCGAAGAGGATCGCAGATGCGTGCGTGGAGCAAAATAAAGTTTGGAAAATAAAGCAGGTTGAGAGAGGTGATACACATATCCGTTTATGGGATGTTGAGCAGGGGGAGAAGTTTATTCCTGCAGGTGCTCCAGATTATGTGGTAATCACGATTATGGGGGAGCCAGATGTTTCTGGTTCTGCTCTTGTTCAGCAGGACGGTGCAGATACAAATGTGATGAAGATTTCGACGTTTGGTTTTTCTTTTTGCAGGGGGAGCTGATATTTTTTTTATCAGAAGTGAAAAAGGACGTCATCATATTTTCTGCAATTGATGATGGTTGGTGTGATACCGACATACTTTATTTCCAGCTGGGTTTGTTGGATGGTTCCATTCATTAATGTGATGAAGGGGGAGATTGTTGTGATTCATCACATTTATTAATGAGAGACGAAAATTATTAATGGAGGGATTCATCACATTTATTGATGAGAGATGAAAATTATTAATGGGGAGATTCATATCACCATTAATTGAAGATTTTCTCCCAACATTAATGGATATTTAATTCTCAATATTAATGGATGGAATAATGGATGTTGACTGCATTAATTGATTATTATGGACTTGGTGTCTATATAAGGAGGATGCAGAAACATATTTTAGAGAAAAAAAAAGAGAAGGGCATGCCAGCAAGATGTAGCCGGCAAGGGAGACCCGGGAAGGGGTTGCCGCGTTTGCGGTGGCCCGTGTGGCACGACGACGATGGCGCGTCAGCGTTTGACAGGTGCAGAGCAGCGGCTACGAAATTGATGATCGGGGCCGCGTATCGAAAGTCTGCCTGATAGCGGTGATCAGGTGGCGTGTCCCGATTGGAGATCGGCGGTACATCATGATGGCGAGATCATTCTGGTGTCGCAAGCTGGTGCGAGGTTGACGCATGTTCGGGTGAAGATCTTCGAGGTAGTGACGTTTCTTCGACATAAGGGTGGCATTTTGTCACAGATTGATCTTCCGATACATGGCGTCAGCAGGATGTTTATCAGAGATATGGAAGAGGCGTATCAGGGTGTGGTTTTCAAACAGGTTTTCTACGCTCTCTTTTTTGTAATTCAAGTTTGGGCATTACTTGGATTCTTTGTACTCTCTGATTCATAGTGGATATTTTGGGAATTGCCCCGTGGTTTTTTAATCCTCCGCATGGGAGGGTTTTTCCACGTTAAAAAAACCTGCGTGTTGATTTCTTCATTCTGCTTATATCGCTTCCATATTTCGACGGGTATCTCACGACATTTTTGGCAAGAAATTTTCGGCCCAGATTCGGGATTCTCCCCAACATGAAGAACCGCACCATCTCCCTTACATAACCGCTCCACCCTCCGATCTGTCGCGCCTCCATCATAGCCGGTGAATCCCTCTAACGCTCATATCCTACTATCTTATGACCTTCAACTGGCATTCTGTCCCACGGAACCCGCTCGCGCCGCACCTTCACCTTGACAGACAGTCGCAAACCACTCCCCTGTCTACTGCACAAAACCCACACGCACAGCCCCTTGGCCGCACATCCCTTCTCAAACGGATGTTTCCGACGCGGCGTACCACCAGTACCTCTCCAACATGCTCAGACGTCCCCCCAATATCCATGTTGCTGGTGTCTTTCATTTTGATTAGATGTTTCTTTATTTTGGGATTTGTCGGGTTGGGGTTTTGGGTAGCGGTCGGTTTGACTCTCATGCAAATGGGTTCATGTTTGTTTAGGGTGTATTTTAGTTTTTTTAACCTGTGTTGGCATGTGGTGGTCCTTGCGTACCAATTTTACAGAGTTGCTACACACCAATAGGTGGTTCTATGCCCTTACATCGTTTAGATAATTTAATTTGTTTTTTAGTTAATTTTAATGTGTTTTATGATTTAATTAAAGGGTGCGAATGAAGTCTAAAAAGAAAATGTGATGCGAATTTGGTTTGAAACTGGTTCCTTTCTATGAATTTGGTTTATTTAATTGATAAAACGGTAATGGGGTGTTTTATAAATTATGCAATGGTTTATTTAAATTTTTTTGATGGTGCGTAATATGTTTTAATATGGTGAGGACATGCGGTTGAATTTTAAAGAGAGTTTCGGGTGCACTTTTGGGGGAAAACATTGGCGTGTTTGGTAAAGTTGTTTTATAAACTATTATAGAGGATTATCAAATTATTTTTGAAAGATGGAAAATATTTTTTTGAAGGATTGGAAGGCTTATGTGTTGGGTTTGGACTTTGTATGACAAATGGCTATGTTGTGTGTGTGTGTTTAAAGTGGTGTTTTTTTAAAAAGGGTAGTGTGAGTTGTTCACAAGGTGCGAGTTGAGTTCAGAAAGGGTTTTAAAGTTTTTTGGCATTGAGAAATGGAATCTTTGAGAAAATTAGAATATTCATTTTGTACCGCACACACACATCCTAGTGTTTTATGCCTTGGAGGTATATAATAAAATGTGGGGTGGTGTGAAACCCCTTTTTAAATGGTTTTGTTATGTTTATGGATTAAAAAGGTTTTTTTCTAAAAAGGAATAGTATGATTTCCTAATGTAAATCCTTGTGGTGAATGTCGAAAATGTTTTCTCAACTACAAATACTATTTTCTAAAATTTCTTAAGAGGTGTGAGACATACTTTGAAAAGTTCTTTTGTGTGTGTAATGCCTTGTTTGACTTGTGAAATGAAAAAGTGATGTGTTATGTGAATGTGAAACTTGATTGAGCATAAAGGAAACCCTGGGTATCTATGTGGGAAGACAAGAACTAATGCGCTAGTGATCCGAAGTGGTATCATCCCTGTTTCACTTAGCTGGATTGACGATCGCAACACTATCTAAACTTATGAATGACTGAGGGTCATGGTTTCTAATCCATTTTTACAAAAGGTCGTGGTTTCTAAGACATGTTTCACCATGACACAAGGTTCTAGGGTCCCACTCCAGCTAGATAAACCTTAGGGGATTTACTCACAGTGCTTTACTATTCATGATGTGGTGCCTTCTATCATCATACGGAGGAACATTTGAGTATGTGCATTCCCTTTATAAAATTTCTCTTCCATTTTAAAGTATTATTTGTGAAATAGTTTTTCTTTCAGTGTTCTTTTCTTTTCATTTTCAGCCATTAAATTTTTTCCTTAAAAGCATTTTAAAAGTATGGTTTTAAATGAGCATGTTAAATTATCTTTTTGGATGTTGTGGCATGGAACCTTTTTATTGGGTGGTATCCTACTGAGCTCTTAGATCACACCCTACATACACCTTTGGGTGTATGTAGACCTTGTTCTTTGTGTATTCCAGGTCGAGGCATCCTGGTTAGTGATTGTGGTTTTGGTTACTGATGGTCTTTGCATGAAGGTTGGTATTGGAGTTTTAGTTCTCCGTCTTTGTTGTTTTTCACTTTGGGTTTTTAGTTGAATTGTAGACTTTAAACCTATTTATAGTTTGAAGGTGTGTTTGGTTGTTTGTTTCAAGTTTCAGTTTACTTATCTTTTTAGTTGTTTTTATGTATTTTATTTCGGTTAAATTGTTACCTTGTACTATTTTGATACCCTTGCACTTGTGCCAGCCCGTGGGGATCGGGAACGCCCTTCAGGACATGTCGTGGATCAGGTCGAGCGCCAGGTCGGATGGAGACCTAGCCTAGTTCATGACAAAATGGTATCAGAGCATGTTTTATATCTTGGGTCATGTTCCTTTGGGATATAGTCAGGGTCGACCAAAGTGAAGGGTGTCAGAACTCGACATTCTAGCTACAAACAAGGTGCCTGGCCGGAACACCTCGTGATAGGACTCGAGTTACTAGGGTAAGTTGATGTTTGTATGAGTCTTTGGTCTTTGTGGTTGATCTTGTTAGGGGAAGTGAAAAGGGAGTATGGTCAGTGGTTCGAGTGAGCTCGTAGGGTTTGGTAATCCATGTGGATCCATGGACACTATCCTAGAATACTATCTATGGCGGTGGCGGGATTGGCGTATGGATTCCAACCATATGTCTCAGTCACCCACCGACACAAGTCTCCTCTTGCATCGTCCCTCATCTCTTTGTTTTGGATTCGTGGAAATCTTGTTTTAAAGTAAAAAATTATTTGGTGTTTTAATAATTGGTGATTGTGTGGTGTGTCCTTGTGTTTTGGAAATGTCGGATATAAGGTGTTTCAAGTCAAGGATTCATTCTGACTAATTTGTGTCCTAAGTTTGAGTTCTTATTTGTAAGTTGGTGTGAAAGTGTTTGGTTAGTGGTTTCATTTGAAAAGTTCTTTAGAAATCCCTTGCAGTGGTTCCCTATGCACATTTAGTGTTCACTTGTGGTATGCCTTGACCATTGGACCAGTTGGATTGGGTCCATGGTTTTCTTTCTTGACTGGTGTATGCCCCCATAAATCATTAGCATGTGATTGAAGTGTGGCCACAGGTGATTTTCTGTCGGCCGACCCTCCAATTGATTAAACTAAGGAATCTCCCTTTTTAGTGATAGTGATAATTTTGTACCTTTTTCTTTTTCTATTAAGCAGATCCTCTCTTAGCAGGATGACAGATGTGAGGGGAGTTGAAGGGATTTTCGGTCTCTTTGAGTTGATTGAGTCATCAAGTATGAAGTTTGACGTCGTTGCGTCTGAAGTTTCCCCTGGAAATGGTGAAACGAATCTAGTGGGGAAGGGAAAAGGTGGTTTAGAATTATCGGTGCTGACCGATGTCTTGAAAGGTTGGTAGTTCTACCATCGGCCTCAAGGGTAATTTTTTGTGATGCCTCGTAGCGTGAGTTCTCTTTGAAGATAAAGGTGGATTTCGTAGAATCCTTCGGGGATCCCTATTTTCATAGGGATGTGTCCTCCTCTTAGAGAGTTCTAATTTTTCTTTTCAAAGGGGAGTGTTTTTCATGCATCTTTCCTTTTGAAGTTTCTTGGTGAAGGTGAAGAGGTGATGCATGTATATCATATAAACCCTAGTCTTAGTAGATATGTTGCGAGGTAGTATTCAGATGTTGGGGTATGTTGTGTTTTTTGGCATTGTATCGATTGTGGTGTGGTTGCATGTAGCACCAAAAAGGAGAAGCTTCATTCAGGAGTCTTTAATGCCTAATTGTGAGGCAGGATATGCTTCGAACATTAGGGCTCCATCCATAGGACTCGGAGTGAAGTTGGTGCATGGTCAGGAACCCTTGGAGTGTATGGGACACCGACTTTATTTCTATCATCGGTGTTGAAACTAAAAGCATTTTAAATCATTTGTTGTAGATATTCCATCTTGAACGACCCATCTGGGTGCGTGAGGTTTCTCGTGGCTATGAGGAGGCTTGGTCATATCGTTACCTTAAAATCCTGGGGGTTGCGTCCCACCGGATGTAATCACTTTTAGCAGTCCTTATGGGGTCTGTTTAGGAATATTTGTCTCAAAGTTGAATGGTGCTCATCTAGGGATGTTGAGATGTTGGTTTGTCTTTGGATGTGGTTTTGACACCAGATGGTTGGGCCCCGCCCTCCCCACCCTTTTGGTGGGGTGTTGGGTTAGTGTTGGGAATCCTCTGAGTTCTAGTGTTTTCGTTGGTGCCAACGGTTGTGAGACCCATTGGGGGACTCGCTGAAACTCCCCGAAAATAAGTTGATATTACCCAATTGTTATGGTGGGGAGTCTGTTTGGGCCTCCCCGTGTCAGTTTTTCAGTTGCGTCTTGAACTTTGATAAATTTATTATGGTGGGGAGCCCCTTCAGGCTTCCCCCTGTTGGCCTTTTAGTTTTATTCCTAGAGATGACTTGGTGGTAGGTGATCAGAGTGTTCTTGGACATGCTTGGTTTTGTTTGTTCGTTCTAGTCTAACAGTATAGTTCCCGTTCATTGGTGTTTAATGTATTTCAATTTGTGAAGTTGGTTTCCATGGGTGTAAGAGTTTCTTTCCTTGATCACTCAACTGGAGGTGTTCTAGATCTTTGGGGTGGGTGACACATAGAAAACAATCTTTTTACGGGTTTCTTGAGGTCTTCATTTAAGTCAATTTCTATAATAATGATGCTTTTTCCCACATTCTATTATTTTTCAGGGAATCCCCTTTGAATGTTAAGGGGTGTGTGGCTTTCTAATTTGGTGTTCAGCCTAAGTTGTGGCTTTCTGGGGATGAAACCCGCTATGGTGGGGAGAATTGTCACACTTGTTGCTTTTAAATTCTTTATATAATTAATTTCATTGGCTTCGGGTAGTTCAGGTTGAAGCTCAACTTAATTTTTTGATTTATTATTTAAAAACTAATGTTTTTCCCTTGAATATGTTCAGTGAACAGTAGTTGATGTCGCATGGCCTTGTCTGAACCCCCGCACAACCTCGCCTGGTTCATCGCATGCCCCGCTTGATATTCAAGGGAGATAAATAAAATTTAATGAATAATGAAATGAAAATAAAATAAAAATAATAAGTGTAATAAAAATTTAAGGAATTATTTTAATAATAATAATAATATTGTTTGAAGATATTGTTATTATTATTTTTTAATAGTGTTAAGAATATAAATTTTATTATGTTGTTATTAATATTATTGTTAATATAATATAAAGTTATGGTCACTTTATTATTTTATTTGGCTTTAAAAATATTCAGTCTAGGTGTGGGATGAGTCTTGGATGAACTTTGAGTTTTTGTCGATAAACGGGTTTTCTAGGTTTGACAGCGTCCGACGCTCACGTGAGGCACGGTCTGGAAACCGCTTGCCAGTGCATGGGCAACCGGGGGACCTGATAATGTTCAACTAAATAAATAAAATGAATTAACAATGAAACAAAATAAAAATAAGAAGCCTAATGAAAATTAATGGATTGTCTTAATGATAATAATAATATTATTATTATTTGAGGATATTATTGTTATTATTATTATTATTAGCATGTTTTCCTTTTTTAGGATTTTATCCCTTTATTTTATTTTATTTTCTATTCATTTTTTTCCTCTTCTTTCTTTGGCTAATTTTTTTTCTGGGTTTTTGAAAAAAAAAATTTGCCTAAATGGTTTTGGGTATAAAATATTTTTAAAAATGGGTCCAAGATGCGTGAACCGCGTTCACGCATCACTGGCCCCGGGAAGATGTGTGAACGGGGTTCACGCATCTTAATCGCGCTGAAAGATGCGTGAACCCCGTTCACACATCCTTCACTAAGTTGATGAAGGATGCGTGAATGAGGTTCACGCATCCTACAAAAACTTTTTTTTACAATTTTTTTTAAAATTTTTTATTTTTGTTTTTTTTTGTATTGTTTTGTTATATATATATATACACACAAACAAAACAAAAAATTCAGCAGAATTTATCTGCTATTTAATATCCAGCAGTACTGTCATTACAGTAGTCTGGATTCTGACAGAAACCCTCACCCTGAGCTCTCTTTTATAAGAGGGCTTGCCTAGAAAATCATTCTGCATTTCTGATGTGGGATTCAGGTTCTCTTTTTCTTGCACAGCACATTCTACATTTTCGATGCGGGATTCTGTTTCAAGTACTTGACTTTGAAAGACTGTAAAATACAAACTATATGACCAATATAATAAAACATAAAACATGGATTAAACATATAAGAAATGGTTGAAAATGAAAAGAATTTCGTAAAAAGATTTGATAAATAATAATTTATAAGCTTTCAAAACCATAAAAATGTTTCAAGTATGTGACTTTGAAAGACTATAAAATAAAAACTATAAGACCAATATGAATGAAACATAAAACACAGATTAAACATACAAGAAATAGTTGAAAATAAAAATAATTTCATAAAAAATGTTGATGAATAATAATTTATAAGCTTTCAAAATCACCAACTTGAAACTTAAAAATGTTTCAAGTACGTGTCTTTGAAAGATTATAAAATACAAACTATAAGACCAATATGAATGAAACTTAATATACGGATTAAAAATATAAGAAATAGTTGAAAATAAAAATAATTTCGTAAAAAATGTTGATGAAAAATAATTTATAAGCTTTCAAAACAACCAACTTGAAACATAAAAATGTTTACGTGCCTTTGAAAGCCTATAAAATACAAACTATAAAACCAATATAAATGAAAATTAAAAAATGGATAAAACATATAAGAAATAGGTAATAATTAATTAGTTAATTAGTAATATAATTATTAATTAATTAATAATTAATATAATTATTAATAACTAATTACTAATATACAATAATTAATTAGTTAATTAGTAATATAATTATATAATAATTAATTGGTTAATTAGTAATATAATTATTAATTGATAATTACTTAGTTAATTTGTAATATAAATATTAATTATAATTATAATTATAATTAATAATTAATAATTAATAATTAATAATTATATAATTATATAATAATTAATTAGTTAATTAGTAATATAATTATTTATTATTTATTATATAATAATTAATTATTTAATTAGTAATATATTTATTAACTATAATTATTTATTATTTATCACATAATAATTAATTAGTTAATTTATAATATAATTATTAATTATAAAATAAGTAATTAATTAATTAGTAATATAATTAGTAATTATAATTATTTATTATAATTATTAATTATTAATTATTAATTAGTAATTATTAATTATATAATAATTAAGTATCTAATTACCAATATAATTATTAACTATTAAAAATTAATTAGTTAATTAATAATATAATTATTAATTTTAATTATTAAATATTAATTAGTAGTATAATTATTAATTTTAATTGGTAATATAATTATTAATTATAATTATTAATTATTAATTATATAATAATTAATTAGTTAATTACCAATATAATTATTAATTATTAAAAATTAATTATATAATAATTAATTAGTTAATTTGTAATATAATTATTAATTATAATTATTAATTATTAATTATATAATAATTAATTAGTTAATTAGCAATATAATTATTAATTATATAATTAATAATTATAATAATAATTAGAAATTATATTACTAATTAAATAATAACTTTTTATATAATTAATAATTATATTAATAACTAACTAATTAATTATTAAATAATTAATTATTAATAATTAATAACTAATAATTGTAATTAATAGTTATAATTATTTATTATATTACTAATTTACTAATTAACTAAAGAATTATTATATAATTAATAATTATATTACTAACTAAATACTTAATTATTATATAATTAATAATTATATTACTAATTACCTAATTAGTTATTATGTAATTAATAATTATATTAAAAATTAACTAATTAATTATTATATAATTAATACTAATATTATTAACTGACTAATTATTAACTAATTAATAATTATAATACTAATTAACTAATTAATTATTAACTATTTTTTGTATGTTTAATCCATGTTTTAATTTTCATTTATATTTTTTATTTTATAAGTTTTCAAAGACACATACTTAAACATTTTTAAGTTTCAAGATGGGGGTTTTGAAAGCTTATAAATTATTATTCATCAACATTTTTATGAAATTCTTTTTATTTTCAACTATTTCTTGTATGTTTAATCCATGTTTTAAGTTTCAATCATATTGGTATTATAGTTTTTATTTTATAGTCTTTCAAAGTCACATACTTGAAACATTTTTAAGTTTCAAGTTGGTGGTTTTGAAAGCCTATAAATTATTATTCATCAACCCTTTTTATGAAATTCTTTTCATTTTCAACTATTTCTTATATGTTTAATCCATGTTTTGAGTTTCATTTATAGTGGTCGTATAGTTTGTATTTTACAGTCTTCCAAATCCACGTACTTGAAACAGAATCTCGCATCGGAAATGCAGAATGTTCTGCACAGGAAAAAGAGAACCTGAATCCCACATCAGAAATGCAGAATGATTTCCTGGGAAAACCCTCTTATAAAAGAGAGCCCTGGGTGAGGGTTTCTGTCAGAATCCAGACTGTTGTAATGGCAGTATTGCTAGATATTAAATAGAAGATAAATTCTGTAGGATGTGTGAACCCCGTTCACGCATCCTTCATCAACTTCATGAAGGATGCACAAATGGGGTTCACGCATCTTTCAGTGTGGTTAAGATGCGTGAACCCCATTCACATATCTTCCCGGGGCCAGTGATGCGTGAACGGGGTTCAAGCATCTTGGACCCATTTTTAAAAATATTTTATACCCTAACCCATTTAGGCAAAAAAAATTCAAAAACCCAGAAAAAAAATTATCCTCTTTATTTTCTATTTTCTTTCTTCTTCTTCTTTTTCTCCCCCCTTGCCTTTTCTTCCCCCTCTTCCCATTGCATTCCTCCTTTGGCCTAGGCGCTAAACCCTAGCACACCCCCTGCAATCGCCCCTTCACTATGGCCCTTGCTTCCCTCCTACCCGGCGCGTTGCACCCCTACGCTCTCGTTCGACCACCATCCTGTTGCGCCGCCTGCTACCCAGTGCAACACCCTGGAACCCCCTGGTCCGCCCACTACCCATTCCTCCCAGCCAAAGCCATGGATCCCTGACTCAGACCCTCTATCCTTTTGCTCCGGCTGGCTTTCCCCGCTCACATTGTCACCCCGACCGCCTGGCCAGGCTGCTTTCACCGTCGCACCACCTTGCTCCCCATCCATCTCAAAGTGTTACCCCCTTCCACATCTGGCCAACCTTCCCCTGCTCATGGCGCACCCCCATCCTCACCTCCAGTTGTGCCACGCCAATACCCTCTCGGCCAGCCCCACTCATCATCACTCCTCTATCCGACGACTCGCACCATCTCCCTTTCTTAGTGCCACTCCACCCTCTGATATGTCGCACCTCCACCCTTGCCGGTGAATCCATCCAAAGCACATCTCCTACCCACTCGCAGACTTCGATTAGACTTCTGTCCAGCAGAACCTGTTCACACCGCACCTTCCCCTACTAGTCGTGGCATGCTCTGACATCCCCTCTCTCTTGCTGCCAGCGACGCCTTCTTCTGGATACTATGATCGGAGCCCCTCCTTCACCTCAACAGACGGTCGCACACCACTCCCCTATCTCCCACACAAAACCCACATGCACAACCCCTTGGCCACACATCCCTTCTCAGATGGATGTTTTCGACGCGGCGTACCTCTGGTACCTCTCCAACGTGATCACAAATCCCCCCAATATCCCCACTATATCTATGTTTCATTTTTATTTTTTGTTTCTTTATTTTGGGTGTTGTCGGGTTGGGGTTTTAGGTTATGGTCGGTTTGATTCTGATGAAAATGGGTTGGTGGTTTCATTCCCTTGCAAAGTTGCTACTCACCGGTAGGTGGTTTCATGCCCTTGCATCTTTTAGATAATTTAATGTGTATGTTTAGTTAATGTTAATGTGTTCTATGATTTAATTACATAGTGTGAATGTAGTTTAAAAAGAAAATGTGATGCAAATTTGGTTTGAAACCGGTTCCTTTTTATGAATTTCGTTTATTTAATTGAGAAAATGCTTTTAGGGTGTTTTATAAATTATGCAATGGTTTATTTAAATTGTGTTGATGGTGGGAAACACATTTTAATATGTCGAGGATGTGCAGTCAAATTTTAAAGAGGGTTTCAGGTGCACTTTTTTCATAAAACATTGGTTAGTTTGGTAAAGTTGTTTTATAAAATGTTATAGCGGATTATCAAATTATTTTTAAAGATGGAAAATATGTTTTTGAATGATTGGAATGCTTATGTGTTGGGTTTGGAATTTTTATGAAAAATGGCTATGTTGTGTGTGTGTTTAAGGTGGTGTTTTTTTTTAAAAAGTGTAGTGTGAGTTGTTTGCAAGGTGCGAGTTGATTTCAGAAAGGGTTTTAAAGTTTTTTGGAATTTAGAAATGGAATCTTTGAGAAAATGAGTATATTCATTGTGTTCCTCACACACACGTCCTTGTGTTTTATTCCTTGTAGGTATTTAATAAAATGTGCTGGTGGAGTGAAAACCCTTTTTAAATGGTTTTGTTATGTTTATGGCTTAAAAATTCTTTTTTTCTAAAAAGGAATAGGTTGATTGCCTAGTGTAAATCCTTGTGGTGAATGTCAATTTTTTTTTCTAAACTATGAATCCTATTTTTTTAATTTCTTAAGAGGTGAGAGACATACTTTGAAAAAAAATTGTGTGTGTAATGCCTTGTTTGACTTTTGAAATGAAAAGGTGATTTTTTATGTGAATGTGAATCTTTATTGAGCATAAAGGAAACTCTGGGTATCTAGGTGGGTGGACTAGAACTAGTGTGCTAGTGATCCAGAGTGGTATCGTCCCTATTTCACCTAGATGGATTAGTGATTGCAACACTAACTAAACTTATGAATGACTAAGGGTCGTGGTTTCTAAGCCACATTTACTAAGGGTAGTGGTTTTTGAGCCATGTTTACTAAGGTTCGTGGTTTCTAAGCCACATTTCACCGAGACACAAGGTTCTAGGGTCCCACTCGAGCTAGATAAACCTTAGGGGATTTACCTGTAGTGCTCTACTATTCATTATGTGGTGATTTCCATCATCATACGGAGGACCACTTGAGTATGTGCATGTCCTTTATAAATTTTCTCTTCCATTTTAAATTAGTATTTATGAAATGGTTTTTCTTTCAGTGTTCTTTTGTTTTCATTTTCAGATTTTAAATGTTTTCCTTAAAAGTGTTTTAAAAATATGGTTTTAAATGAGCATATTAAATTATCTCTTTGGATGTTGTGGCATGGAACCTCTTTATTGGGTGGTATCCTATTGAGCTTTTGGTTCACACCCTACATACACCTTTGGGTGTATGTAGACCTTGTTCTTTGTGTATTCTAAGTTGATGCATCCTGGTTAGTGATAGTGGTTCTAGTTGCTGATGGCCTTCACGTGAAGGTTGGTATTGGAGTTTTAGTTCTCCATCTTTGTTGTTGTTCACTTTGGGTTTTCAGTTGAATTGTATACTTTAAACCTATTTATAGTTTAAAGGTGTGTTTGGTTGTTTGTTTCTAGTTTTAGTTTACTTATCTTTTTAGTTGTTTTTCTATCTTTTATTTTAGTTAAATCATTACCTTGCTATTTTGATACCCTTGCACTTGTGCCAGCCAGTGGGGATCGGGAACACCCTTCGGGACATGTCGCGGACCGGTTCGGGTGCCAGGTCGGATGGAGACTAGGCCTAGTTCATGACAAAATGGTATCGTAACATGTTTTCTATCTCGGGTCATGTTCCTTTGGGATAGAGTTAGGGTAGACCAAAGTTAAGGGTGGTAGAACTCGACATTCTAGCTACGAGCAAGGTGCCTAGCCAGCATACCTTGTGACAGGACTCGAGTTACCAGGGTAAGTTGAGGTTTGTTTGAGTCTTTGGTCCTTGTGGTTGATCTTGTTAGGGGAAGTGAAAAGGGAGTATGGTCAGTGGTCCGAGTGAGGTCGTACGGTTTGGAAATCCATGTGGAGTTGTGGACGCTATCCTAGAATACTATTTGTGGCGGTGGCGTGATTGGCATATGGACGACAACCATATGTCTCAGTCACACGTTGACACTAGTCTTCCCTTGCATCGTCCCTCGTCTCTTTGTTTTGGATTTGTGGAAATTATGTTTTTAAGTAAAAAATAATTTGGTGTTTTAATAATCGGTGATTTTTTTGTGTGTCCTTGTGTTTTGGAAATGTCATATGTGAGGCATTTCTATTCGAGGATCATTTATGATTGATTTTTTTCCTTAGTTTTCATTCTTATTTGTAAGTTGGTGTGAAAGTGTGTGGTTAGTAGTTTCTTTTGAAAAGTGCTTTGGGAAACCCTTTCAGTGGTTCCCTCTATACGTTTAGTGTTCTCTTATAGTATGCCTTGAACATTGCCCAGTGGGATTGGGTCCATAGTTTTATTTCTTGACCGGTGTACACCCCCATAAAGAATTAGCTTGCAATTGAACTATGGCCATGAGCAATTTGATGTCAGCCAGCCCTCCTGTTGATTAATGTAAGGACTCTCCCTTTTAGTGATAGTTCTAAGTTTTTTCCTTTTTATTTTTTAGTTAACTGGATCCTCTCGTAGCAGGATGATAGATGTGAGGGGATTTGATGAGAGTTTCGGTCTCTTTGAGTTGTCTAAGTCATCGGGTATGAAGTTTGACATTGTTGCGTCTGAAGTTTCCCCCTGGAAATGGTGAAAGGAATCTAGTGGGGAAGGGTGAAGAAGGTTCAGAATTATTGGTGCAGACCGATGTATTGAAAGGTTTTTAGTGCTACCATCAGCCTCCAGGGTCATGTTTGGTGACACCTCGCAGCGAGTGTCCTCTTTGAAGATAAAGGGTGGATTTTGTATAATCCTTCGGGAATCCCTATTTTCATAGGGGTGTGTCCTCTGCTTATGGAGTTCTAATTTTTCTGTTCAAAGGGGAGTGTTTGTTGTGCATCTTTCTTTTTAAAGTTTCTTGGTGAAGGTGAAGTGGTGATGCATGTGTATCATCTAAACCCTAGTCTTAGTATATGTGATGCGAGGGAGTATTTGGATGTCGGGGTATGTTGTGTTTTTTTGCATTGTCTCGATTCCGATGTGGTTGCGTATGGCACCAAAATGGGAAGCTCTATTCGAGAGTCTTCAATCTTGACTGCGAGGAAGGAGAAGCTTCAAACATCAGGGCTCCAGCCATAGGCCTCAAAGTGAAACTGACACGTGGTTAAGAACCCCTAGAGTGTATGGGACCCCAAATTTATTTTTGTCATCGGTGTTGAAAGTCAAAGAAGTTTAAATAGTTTCTTGTTGTTGTTCAATCCCAAATGACCCATATGGGTGCATGAGGTTTCCCATGGCTATGAGGAGGCATGGTCTTCTTGTTTTCTTAAAGTCTCGTGGGTTTCTTCCCACCAGATGTAATCTATTTTAGCGATCCTTATGGGGTCTGTTTTGGCGTATTGGTCTCAAAGTTGAATGGTGCTCATCTTGGGATGTTGAGATGTTGGTTTGTCTTCGGTTGTGGTTTTGATGCTCGATGGTTGGGCCCTGCCCTCCCCACCCTTTTGGTGGGGTGTTAGGGAAGTTCCAGGAATCCTCTGAGTTATTGTGTTTTCTTTGGTGCCAACGGTTGTGAGACCCATTGGGGTCCTCACTGAATCTCCTCGTAAATAAACCAATATTACCATATTCTATGGCGGGGAGTCCGCTCGGGCCTCCCCGTGTCGGTTTTTCAGTCTTGTCTCTAGCGTTGATAAATTTCTAATGGTGGGGATCCCCTTTGGGCTTTCCCCTATTGGAATTTTAGTTCTGCTCCTAGAGATAACTTGGTGGTAGGTGATCAGAGTGTTCCTTGGACGTGTTTGGTTTTGTTTGTTCGTTTCAGTCAAACGGTGTAGTTATCATTCATTTGTGCTTGAGGTGTTTTAGTTTTTGAAGTTGGTTTCTATGGGCGTGAGAGTTATTTTCCTTTATCAGTCAACTGGAGGTGTTTAGCTCTTTGGGGTGGGTGACACATAGTGGAAAATCTTTGTATGGGTTTCTTGAGGTCGTCATTTAAGTCAATTTCTCTAAGCACGATTCTTTTTCCCACTTTCTCTTGTTTTTTAAAAAATCCCCTTTGAAACTTAAGGGGTGTTTCTCTTTCTACTTTGGGGTACAACCTTAGTTGTGGCTTTCTGGGGATGGAAATCCCTATGTTGGGGAGAATTTTCACACTCGCTGCTTTTGAATTATTTATTTTATTAATTTCGTCGGCTTCGGGTATTTCAAGTTGAAGACTGACATAAGTTTTTGAGTTATTATTTAAAAAATAATGTTTTTCCCTTGACTACGTTCAGTGCACCATAGTCGAAGCCACCCGGCCTTGTCTGAGCCCCTGCGCGACCTCACCTAGTTCATCGCACGACCCGCTTGATATTCAAGGGAGATAAATAAAATGTAATGAATAATAAAATGAAAATAATAAGTGTAATAAAAATTTAAGGAATTATTTTAATGATAATAATAATGATATTGTTTGAAGATATTTTTATTATTTTTTAATAGTGTTAAGAATATAAATTGTATTATGTTGTTATTAATATTATTGTTAATGTAATATTAAGTTACAGACACTTTATTATTTTATTTCGCTTTAAAAATATTCGGTCGAGGTGTGGGATGAGTCATGGATGAACTTTGAGTTTTTGTTGATAAATGGATTTTCAGGGTTCGACAGCATCCGATGCTCAGGCGAGGCATGGTCTGAAAACCACATGGCCTCGCCTGGGCAATTGGGGGACCTGAAAATGTTCAATTAATTAAATAAAATGAATTAATAAAGAAACAAAATAAAAATAAGAAGTATAATAAAAATTAATGGATTTTTTAATGATAATATTATTATTATTATTATTTGAGGACATTGTTATTATTATTATTATTATTATTAGTATTAGTATGCTTTACTTTTTTTAGGGTTCTATCCCTTTATTTTATTTTCTATTCCTTTTTTTCCTCTTCTTTCTTTTCTATTTTCTTTCTTCTTCTTTTTTTCTCCTCCCTCTCATTTCATTCCCCCTCTTCCCGTCAGATTCCTCCTTTGGCCTAGGTGTTAAACCCTAGCGCACCCACCTGCAATCGCCGCTCCACCCTGGCCCTTGCTCCCCTCCTACCTGACGCATCGCGCCCCTGCGCTCCCGTCCGGCCACCTGCCCATCGCGCCGCCTGCTGCCCAGTGCAACCCCCTAAAACCCCCCTGGTCTGGCCCACCTCCCATTTCTCCCAACCGAAGCCCTGACACCCCCACTCGGACCCACTGCCCTCCTTCTGTAGCTAGCTTCCCCCGCTCGGGCCCTCACCCCTACCACCCGGCCAGGCCGCTTGTGTCGTTGCACCACCCTTCCCCCAGCCAGCTCAAAGCACTACCCCCCTTCCACGTCCAACCGATCTTCCCCTGCTCATGGCGCACCCCCCATCCTCACCTCCAGTCGCGCCACGCCCTTACCCTCCCGACCAGCCCTGCTCGTCGTCGCTCCTCTGTCCAAAGACCTGCACCATCTACCTTTCATAGCGCTGCTCCAACTTAGTCAGTGAATCCCTCTAGTGCACATCTCTTACCCGCTAGCGGCCCTTGACTAGCCTTTTGTCTGGAAGAACCTGCTCGCGCCGCACCATTCCCTACTAGCCATGGTGTGGTCCGACATCCCCACCCCCTTACTGGCTAGCGACACCTTCTTCTAGATACTAAGATTGTCACCCCTCCTTCACCTCTATAGACAGCCGCTCACTACTCCCTATCTCCCACGCAAAACCCACGCGCACAACCCCTTGGCCGCACATCCGTTCTCAGATGGATGTTTCCGATGCGGGGTACCTTCGGTACCTCTCCAACGTGCTCAGAAATCGGGTAATTTTTTTATTTGGGTTTTTAAAAAATTAAAATTTGAAAGAAGGGTATAGGGTTCGAATAATTTTAAAAATGGGTCCGGGATGCGTGAACGCCGTTCACGCATCCCGGACCCGGGCGTGATGCGTGAACGCCGTTCACGCATCTTCCCGAGAGAAGGGATGCGTGAACGGCGTTCACGCATCTCACAGAATACCTAGTGAACATTTTTGAAAACTCCTTTGCACATTTTTTTCTATTTAAGATAATCTTAAATAATTCTCACTTTTAAAACATGGATAATTATCCAAATATGAAATTAAATTACATAAATGAAGAGATATATGAAAAAAGTATAAATATATTATTTATATTTTTCATGAAGAATAAGGATTGGTATTTGGAGTGAATATGGAATTTGGTGGAATATTTTATCTAACACATATTTTTAACTTTATTTAAAAAGGAATCCATCCAACTAGCTACATAAGGGAATTAGGTGCAGCCACTTTTGAGGTGGGAACTGGAGTTGACTATTGTATGGGAAGAAATGGTAGGCGAGCATGAATTCACATGAGGCACATGGTATTAGAGTGGTGGTTCAATCATGTGCAGTGGAATGGTGTTAGAGAAGACAACATGGGTCGATGCCAGTGAGGATTTGAGAGCGTACCCCAGTAATCACTTCTACCAAGCTGAAGGAATGATAAAATAAATAAGGAAGCACTCAACCGAGTGATATTATTATATGGGAAAATGGTGACACAATCATTGTCTCTCCACTAAAAACATGCAGACATTTACACAACAGTTTGATCTAACTTTTTCAAGATGTCTAATTAGTGAGAACCTTCTTCCCTTTCTCAAGGGTTTTATAGAGCATTGGTTATCTACCATTGATGAGTCACAAAGATCATGGTTGGGAATCCTTGGATAAAACCAAGGACCCTTCCATATTAAGAAGTCCATGATGAACTTATAATATCCAAGCATGATCCAAGAACAAGTCATGTTCAATATTCATGCATTGTCGTGCATGAACTGAAGGATCCCAAGACTTTTGATGAAATAGAGTCTTCAAATGAAGTAAGATCTAGATTTAATGCCAAGGTACAATCATGATAATATATTCATGAAGTTACAATTTCATTAATATAATTTAAATAATAAAATGAATAGTTCATGTGATGAGAGTAAAAATTTATTCTAAAATGAATATCCTATGTGATGAAATGTGAAACATAAGTATTCGGGTGATTAGAAGATCATATTTTGATGAATCCACGTGAATCAGATTCTTACATGAGTTGTAACATTTATGTGAAGAATGGAGAAGACCCGAGCATTGGGTATTTTTGATGAGTTTTTGTATTTTATTATGTAATTAAATATGAGTTACATGTATGAATATAGATAATGATTCATAGAGATAGACACCACATTAAGAAGAAAGAGGGGAACCTTAATCCTTCTAGTATTCTTTATGAGTTGCATGAAACAAAATACCCACAGAAACTAATGGGGCATTCAATATGAGGAAAATATGATACCACTACTGATGAGTATTCATATATAAATGTGTAATTAAATGTGTTATTACGAAACAAATTTAAATAAGGATTTAAATGATTGATTTTAAATCATGTAATAATGATATATTACCCATGAACAATTATTGTTTGTTTTGTGAATAAAGTGTGTATGAAGGTGATGAAGACTCTGTGTTGAATTGAAATATTATTTCTGATAACTCGATACAATAATGTATCAGGTAAATACAGAAAGATGAATTGATGAGTTCTTGATTATTTGAATATTGAGGAGAATCTAGATTGCACAAAATCTGAAAAGAGTCTTAATATAATAATTTCTAAAATTATTGATAAAGTACACAAGGTAGGAGTGACTAGATTTCTTATAGAGTAAGTCTATTTGAAGAAGAACTTCTTCCTAAATTTGGAAGTAGATGTATCTTTTGGATTATAGAGTAGAATGAATCTCCAATGTATTATGGAGAAAGAGAGTGTATAGTGGATTATTTTTTGTTATAGAGAGGAAAAATGGATTATATGTCATTGTATTAACTTGTGGAGATAGTGAATAATACATGTTGGGGGGTATAACCAATATAGAAATGAGTAGTATTTTCAAAATAACCCTGTAAATAACATGTGATTCTCCCTATTTCATTACAACTACACTTGAGGAATGATTGAGAGTTTATATTGAGTGGATCAAAAACCTAAACAAATTTCAATAGGTTGAATTTAAAAAAAGAATTAGTAAAATAAGGCTACCACTGATTCACCTCCCTCTCATTACCACCTAATTGATCCTTGGCCACTAAAAATATCTCTTCGTATCAATAGATCTTGGTGAAATAGGTTTACACACATCAATTTGCATTAGTTCAATCACTCTTATTGACCATTGATCTTTAACCTTTTATATATTTCAAATAATCTTCCCTTGTTAGAAAGAATCGCATGTATGAGTATGATCACATGATAAATTAGAGAGATCTTGAGCAGTGTCACATTTCAACAGATCTTCCATGTATGATTGGCTCATATAAACAATAAATTTATACCACAACCTATTTTCTTCTTCCTTGGATATAAAATACATATCTTCTTGTCCACTCACAAGATATAGATTCCCCTTTGTGTGTTTTCCTTACAAAACAACTCCACTATATTTTCCCTTGATAATACACACCTTATTTGTAAATATTATAGTGTGTCCCAAGTCACATAGTGACCCTCAAGGCTATGGAATGAGCATTCTAAGAATTCCCCATATTTCCACAAAAATAATATTTGATAAATGGTTTATTCATGTGCATCACTAATACACCACTCATTATTCCTTAAGATCACTAAATATTCTGATTCTAATTCATACCAAAATAAATCTTTATCCACATAACAGGCTCTTGTGTTCTGACACCAATCATTACTGCTTTCTGTTTATGAACAATAACCATACCATTTGTGGCATTACGATGTATCATTTTCTTCCCTAAACATTTTTTAACTATTTTTTGGACCTATGAACCATAATTTTCCTTTTTTCCATCACTTGTGTGACCTAATTTCCTAATATCATATTAGGAGTCAAGAGTTTCTCTTGATCCTATATTTAATTGTAGGCCAACAAAATCCTCCTAAAGTTCTTCAATACATTTTACTTGGTCTTTTAATATGTTATTCATAAAATAAATAGCCTTGGATTATTATTTGACCTTTATGTTGAACTTATTGAATTTATATGAGTATTATGGAATTTCTAATCATATTATTTATTATACACACATATATATATATATACATTGGTAGATAATTTGATAACAGTAAGACACTTATTAAAGATATAATAGAAGTCTAGATAACAGTAATACACATACAAAACGTATCATAAATCAAATGTCAACCTAATCTACGCCTCTGGTGTGGATGCTCCCCTGTCCCACAGTCAGGCGTATACTGGATGCGTCCACGCCGTGTCTGTCTACGTCTGTGCTCTGGCGTACGCTGCGCATCCTCATCGACAGCCACCTCCACATCCTCCTGTGTGACAGACGGTGGATGTACAGTCTCACCGCCTGTACCCTGGCCTGCATCTAAGGATAGTGGAAGCTGGCTGGAACTCTCACCAATATAGGAAGTAGATGGCTGCTCTGCTGTGGATGACTGTAATAAAACATCGAACTCAATCCAGTCAGCGTCTGTAAGTACCTGTGGCTGTGCCTGAGAAGCTGGAGGAGCATATGACTGGTCATGCTGAACACCCTCCTCCAGTGGAATAATATCATGTGGCTGAGCAAGCTGAGCAGCCTCATCCTGTGGAACAACAGCAGGCTCCGCGGCCTCCGCAGCAGGCTCCGCGGCCTCCGCAGCAGGTGGTGGATCAAAGAAAATGCCATGATAAATCTCGTCCATCGACGGTAGCATCTGTCGTACAAGGCTGTGAAAATATGCTGGGTCAAAGGCAGCTCTCTCCACTGGATCAGACATATGCAGTAGATGACAAATACGAGCATCCTGCGAAAACAAATTCTGTTATTAACTAATTTGAATAAAAAATATGTTGAACTGTGAAAGAAAGAATGCATACCAAGTCATGGAAGCCCCGTCCGTGCCGTGTCAGAAATCTGACGGGAGACCTGATGTACCAGCCTGCATAATCCATCTGATCCATCAAATGAAAACGTACTGTCCCTGCCCCTCGCAACTGGGACTCTCGTCGTCTGTCCCATAACGCAACATATCTCGCATGGTAGCTCCTCCAATCAAAATCTCTCTTCCCTGACATCTTCAGGGAATGCAATGAATCCAACTGACTGGGCGGGTCAGGAACTGGCTGAAGGAATCCAAACTGTCTCATAACCCTATCCGTCTGATGCCACTCGACTATATGAAAATGAATCAGTGGAACCATGCAGGAGCCGATATCAAGCATCACTGTACAGTATGGGGGCAGACTCTGAAGGATAGCATCTGTATATGGCATCCATGTAATATGAAAGAAAAAATGAATAATCAATTAATAAATGAATAGATTTACAGTAAAGAGTAAAGATTTAACAATATAAATAATAATCACTTACATCGTCTGGTCGAATGCTGTCTAGCATAAGTCTGTAGGCGTGAACATCATGTCTGGGAGAATCTGAATGTCGATGCGCCTGACTCCACCTGTAGATAACATTTTTTTTACATTTCATAAAAGAATTTTATACAAGTAAGTTAGATATTAGAAAGAATTAATAACATACCAACGTCCACGTGGAGCCTCTGCTACAATATCTACGGGTAATGGCACACGAGCATGTGGAGCTAAACGAGGTATGTGCTCCCATACCCACATCTGTAGAAGAACCATGCATCCTGTGATCTGCATCTTCTCGATGCGACATGCACTGCATAGGGCTCTGTATGTATATGCTAGGCAGGCAGACCCCCAACTATATCGACCTGCCTGGTCCAAATCCTCTAAAAAAGATAGATACATCAGGTGCACAAAAGTAGTAGAGTGGTCAACAAAAAGCGTGCCACCGATCAGCCTCAAAATATATGCCCGTGCAAAGCGCAGCACGGTGACGTCATCAGCATCATCTGGTAAATGTGTGAAGTGCTGGTCTAACCAAGGCATCCGCAATCTACCACCGACGATGGTCCTGCCATCATCCTGGACCTCTATGCCCAGAAGTCTATGAACAAGCTCAGGCAAATCTGATGGAACTCGGTCTGTCAAAGCATGTCCGTCGATAGGGAGGCCCAACATAATAGCCACATCCTGCAATGTAATAGTCATCTCTCCCTCACTGAAATGGAAAGTATGCGACTCTGGTCTCCATCTCTCGACAAGTGCGGCAATGAGCTGATGATCAAGAAACGTGAAGTCGCACATCGCTACGCCATAAAATCCAGCTCGACGAAGATGTGGGACGATAGCGGGAGGTGGTGCAGTATGATGGAAATGGTGAGATCTACGTACACTCAAGGGAGCCATAGGACGTCCCTCTAAAAGCAGTCGTGATACATGAGTAGCCTGAGATGTAAGCAATGGAAAACATGCCATCTGCACACATGATATCATCGTTACTTATTAATAGTGGAATCATGATATATTCATTTTTATTTGGTGTCACAATCAAGATTAGCCTAGTCTCACAATCAACATTAGTTAAGGATGCTCAGACACTCAGATGCCATTACTAAAACTAGACATCTTATAAGAAAACCATAATTTAAAAGTGAAAAATTAATTATTTCTTCTTATTTGTGAAATTACGTTTGTTAATTTATCAATTATCCATTAAATAACCATCAACATTATTCCACATTAAAAATTAACAGGAAAAAGTGAAAAATTAATAATTTCTTCTTATATGTGAAATTAGGTTTGTTAATTCATCCATTATCCATTAAATAACCATCAACATTATTCCACATTAAAAATTAACAGGAAAAAGTGAAAAATTAATTATTTCTTCTTATTTGTGAAATTACGTTTGTTAATTTATCCATTATCCATTAAATAACCATTAACATTATTCCACATTAAAAATTAAGAGGAAAAAGTGAAAAATTAATTATTTCTTCTTATTTGTGAAATTACGTTTGTTAATTTATCCATTATCCATTAGATAACCATTAACATTATTCCAAATAGATCAAGTTCCTAAGTAACTATAGAAACTTCCACAATAGGTTATTCAACCACAACCTCTTCCTCTTAGTCTTCTACTTCTTCTCATCCTCATCCTCTATTTCTTATTCTTCTTCTTCATCATCGACACCAACCACAACCTCTTCCTCTTAGAGCAGGTACACAGACTCGATCATGGATGATGAGATTTGGAACTCTGTCCTGCCACTTGGGGACATCTCTTACGAGTATGTCCTTCTGCGTGGCAGATACTGCATCGTATTCTCCCTCCTCGTTGCCGAGGCCAATCCATCTCATTTCTGATGTGAGTTGACTTCGGTCTTCCTCGAGGCCGCAACCTAGTAGCATGAAGCCAATAATTTTAAAAATGACACACATTGAAAAAATTATAAATGATACCAAAACCGACTTATGAAAACCTGGAAATATCAGGGACTATGGTCGGTTGATCAGCAGGCAATGTGATAGAATGGAAGTCACCAACAGGCATCCAAGCAGCACTATAACAGTTAACCAAAGTGCTCATGTGATACACCGGGTCAACATATGGCTCCCACGATATATTTACCGAAGCGCAAGCTGTAATAACATGTACACATGGATATCTCAATGCCTGAAAGCTTCCACAATCACAGTACCTGTTATCCAACATCACGACAAACACTCCACCATTAGTGCATGCACCCTGGTCGTAGCACTTTCTTACCCGAAAACTCCTCTTTTCCCTGTCAAAGGCTATAACATTCCATCGTGAAGCCTCATTCCGTATCCGGTCAATATCAGTTTGAAAATGCTGAGTAAAAAGCATTCCATTTTCCATCCTCTGGTAGGCCTTTTGGGACCGGTCAACAAAGTAGTGAACACATCTAAAAAATGTCTCTTGCACTAACCCTGTGATTGGGAGTTTACGCACACCCTTGAGGACCCCATTTACGCACTCCACTATATTAGTGGTCATATGCCCATATCTCATGCCACCATCGTATGCTAATGACCATTTTTCCTTTGAAATTTGTACCATATATTCATATACCTCCTCATTAACTGTTCGGATCTCTTCAAGACGCCGATCAAACCTTTCTTGTTGGGGTTCATATGCTGAAAGCATAACATAATAATGTATTAAAATGGATAGTAAATTTTGTTAAAAAAAGAAATTTTAGAAAACCATACCCAATTTGAGGATCGCCTTCTTTATGGCCTCATCTCTAAACTGCTTATGCACATTACTTGCAATATGTCTAATGCAATAACGGTGATAAGCATTCGGCTCAGTCCAAGAAACCCCATCACTACTCACGGCCTCTATAATCGCTCGATGACGATCAGATATCAGACACACGCCCTGTTTCTGCGTGACATGAACACGTACACATGCCAAGAACCAGCTCCAGCATTCAAAATTTTCTTTTTCAACAACAGCAAAAGCAAGTGGCAGAGGAGCGCGATTACCATCCTGTGTGGCAGCAATGAGTAGAACACCTGTATACTTTCCATAAAGGAATGTGCCATCTACCTGAATAAATTGTTTACAAAAGGGAAATGCAGCAATGCACGGTCTGAATGCCCAAAAAATCCTCTTGAACTTAACCTTTGACCGATCAACTAGATGATTTTGGGATACATACTCAACAGTGTCCAACTGATAAACAATATGATTATTGAGAGACAACAATTCCATAAGCTGTGGCAACAACGAATAAGACTCATCCCAATCACCATACACTTTTACAATGGCTTTCTATTTTGCATTCCAAGCTTTGTTGTATGATACCTTATAGTTATACAACTGTTGAATTCTTTCCTGAATAAGGGCAACAGGAACATCCTGACTTGTTCGTATCATCTCACAAATAACAGTACATATAAACTCTGCATCAAGAGAAGAGTGATCTTGTGCCAAGCTGGGATGCAGACAAGTGTGTGGGCCTTCTAATTTGGTTATCTTCCAACATCCATAACATTTATCAAATACTGCTCTTAATCGAAATTTACATTCTGACCCATATTTTTCACAACGAATGAGATATTTGGTCTTCTTTGACTCATAAACCACAAATGTGAAATGTCGCTCAATGTGGTATTGCTTTATCACATTTTTCATGACCTGTTTAGTTTCGAACTCCTGCCCAACATATATGGCATTATCATTTGATGCAGGCATATTCCCTATAATTCCAGGGAATTCAGAAGCTGGTGTAATGACATCCCAATCAAAAAGTTGTTCACGAGACATTCCTCCAACTAAGGAACTCAAAACTGAAGGCTGATTACCACTAACTGGTGGATGTAGTGGATGTCTGTCTCTCAAAGGAACCTCAGAAGGTTCATTTCCAACCACATCATCTCCTGCTGACTCCCCAGATTCTTCTTCCTCAGATAAACTTTCTTGCACTATATCAGCACAGAAAGGGATGTCATCTACATTTCCTTCCAAATTTTGATGATATTCCTCATTACATTCTTCCACAGGAGTCGTATGAGAAGGAGGCAATGCAGAAGACTGTTGTGAAGGACCGACTTCTATAGAGGTCACAAAGCATGGTTCTGTAGTAATCGATTGCACCACATCAATATCAGAAATGACAATAAATAATTCCATCAAACCATTAATACACTGTTGCCTGAATAACTGAGAAGCCTCCATCCAATCCTCATCATCGACTATAGGGTAGTCGCTGTGCCACATACGCTCAGGATATTGAAGATGTCGGTATCTAATTGAAGTGATTTCTTGTCCTGCACTCAATTTTAACCGACTATGAATCTTATTACGAACTGCATCCAATGTCATACAACCATGGAGATTTACCACTTTGACAGGTGGCACACTGTAGCTAAAACCCTGCTCGGTACAAATTACCTCACCGTTGCAATATATTTGAGCAGACATAATTACCTATTAAAAAAAATTTTAAAAATATTATACACTACAGTAAAATTTTAAATTATTTAATTTGGTTTTGAATAATTGATTATCTTGAGACTTTTTTATGTATTGATTTATCACTGTTAAGGTATAGTGATTGTGATTTTAGCACAAAAGCAAATTTAATATAATGTTTCATAAAGTTTGATTACTTATGAATATATAATCATGACTTGATCTTGAGACTTGCGATTAGTTTATCATTATCAGATAAACTAACCACAATTTATATGAGTAAACTCCTATCTCTATTATCAAATATTGCAGCAACCGCCAATCTCATGTCAAATAGCAACGCCACCTCTCGAACGAGTTCTCAAATGCCTCTTCGTCGACACCTCTTCGGGGATGCCTCTTCGTCGACACCTCTTTGGGGCGTCAGTCTTTTATTTACAAATTTACTCACATGCATGTGAGTGGGTCTAGGGGTATGAAATACATAAATTAATTTAAACGGACACGCAGGTCCTTACACTTACTGAGAGATGACTCGCAGGTCATCAATACCGAAAAAATGCAATTATTACAAATTGAATAACAACATACACAAAATAAAACATGCAATTTCAATTATGCATGGTCGGTCATCTCAAGATCAGTCATCACTCATACCGTGTTTTTTGGTATATTTATTATATTATCCGTATTATATAAAATCTATATTAAATACTACACCTATTTTACAAAAATTTAACTTCATGTGTATATATATATATATATATATATTTATTAAAAACATTAAATAAATTTTATTATAACTGATCTAATTGAGATTTACATAATAAAAACTTTTGTTATTTTAAATTTTATGAAATTGTAATGTTTTTTGGCCATTCTTCTACTTTTCAAAATATAAGTAAATATATTTTATACTTTATTGATTAAAAATATTATTACTAGTAATTAAAAGTAATTTAATTTACACTTACATCAAAACCATCCATTAAAATAAATTTCTCCAACATAAATTACTTTTTCTAAACATTAAAAAGTTTAGACATAACATAAAACATTCAATATTTAGACAACAGACATTCAAAAAATTAAATCATACGAACATTCAACATCAAGAAAATTAAATCATACAAAACATTTCATGCATAACATATGAAATAAATAAATCATACACACAATTACACATACAAATGAAATAAATAAATACAATTAAACATACAAATGAAATAAATAAATACAATTAAACATACAAATTATTAAATAGAAATTTTACCTCAATAAAAGCAGCAAATATTTGTTGAGAAAGAATTTCTGCAGGTCTTCGCAACGAAAATCAGAGGAGAACAATGGGTATTGGGGGGGGGGGGGACCCCTCCTTTTATAACTTCTCTCGGCCGGATGCGTGAACGCCGTTCACGCATCCTTCAGCTCGTCCGCGAAGGATGCGTGAACGGCGTTCACGCATCCTTCGTCGCGGAGAGAAGCGTGAACGCCGTTCACGCATCTTTTCCCGCGCAAGGATGCGTGAACGGCGTTCACGCTTCCTTTAGCTGGTCAGCAAAGGAGGCGTGAACGCCGTTCACGCATTACCGTCGGGGTCCGGGATGCGTGAACGCCGTTCACGCATCCCACGCCGCGGAAGGATGCGTGAACGGCGTTCACGCATCCCGGACCCATTTTTAAAATTATTCGAACCCTATACCCTTCTTTCAAATTTTAATTTTTTAAAAACCCAAATAAAAAAATTACTCTCAGAAATCCCTCTAATATTCCCGCTGTAGGTGTGTTTCATTTTGATTAGTTGTTTCTTACTCTTAGGAGTTGTTGGGTTGGGGTTTTAGGTTGTGGTCAGTTTGATTCTGAAGCAAATGGGTTGATGTTTTTCTAAGTGTGTATTTGAGTTTGTTTATGCTGCGTTGGCATGCGGTGGTCCTTGCACACCAATTTTGAAGATTTTTTACACACCGGTAGGTGGTTCCATGCTCTTGTATCTTTTAGATAATTTAATTTGTTTTTTAGTTAATTTTAATGTGTTCTATGATTTAATTACATGGTGTGAATGTAGTATAAATAGAAAATGTGATGCGAATTTGGTTTGAAACTAGTTCCTTTTTATGAATTTGGTTTATTTAATTGAGAAAATAGTTTTGGGTGTTTTATAAATTATGCAATGGTTTATTTAAATTTTGTTGATGGTGGAAAACACATTTTAATATGGTGAGGACGTGCAGTCGAATTTTAAAGAGGGTTTCAAGTACACTTTTGGTGCAAAACATTGGTGTGTTTGGTAAAGTTGTTTTATAAACTGTTATAGCATATTATCAATTTTTTTTGAAAGATTTAAAATATGTTTTTGAAGGATTTTCATGCTTATGTGTTGGGTTTGGACTTTGTATGAAAAATGGATATGTTGTGTGTGTGTGTTTAAAGTGGTGTTTTTTTAAAAAGGGTAGCGTAAGTTGTTTTCAAGGTGTGAGTTGAGTTCAAAAAGGGTTTTAAAGTGTTTTGGAATTGAGAAATGGAATCTTTGAGAAAATGAGTATATTCATTGTGTGCTGCACACACACGTCCTTGTGTTTTACGCCTTGGAGGTATTTAATAAAATGTGTGGGTGGTGCGAAACATGGTTTTGTTATGTTTAGGGCTTAAAAAGATTTTTTAAAGGAATAATGTGATTTCCTAATGTAAATCCTTATGGTGAATGCCGAAAAAAATTATAAACTATGAATCCTGTTTTTTTTTTAAAATTGCTTAAGAGGTGCGAGACATACTTTGAAAAGTTCTTTCGTGTATGTAATGCCTTGTTTGACTTGTGAAATGAAAAAGTGATGTGTTATGTGAATGTGAAACTTGATTGAGCATAAGGGAAACCCTGGGTATCTAGGTGGGTAGACTAGAACTAGTGCGCTAGTGATCTGGAGTGGTATTGTCTTTATTTCACTTAGCTGGATTGACGATTGAAACACTTACTAATCTTCTGAATGACTGAGGGTCATGATTTCTAATCCACGTTTACTGAGGATCGTGGTTTCTAATCCATGTTTACAGAGGGTCGTGGTTTCTAAGCCGTGTTTCACTGAGACACGAGGTTATAGGGTCCCACTCGAGCTAGAAAAACCTCAGGGGATTTACTCGCAGTGCTCTACTAATCATTAGGTGGTTCCTTCCATCAGCATATAGAGGACCACTTGAGTATGTACATGTCATTTATAAATTTTCTCTTCCATTTTAAAGTAGTATTTGTAAAATGGTTTTTCTTTTAGTGTTCTTTTCTTTTCATTTTATGCTTTTAAATTTTTTCCTTAAAGCGTTTTAAAAGTTAGATTTTTAATGAGAATGTTAAATTATCTTTTTGGATGTTGTGGCATGGAACCTTTTTATTGGGTGGTATCCTACTGATCTCTTGGCTCACACCCTACATACACATTTGGGTGTATGTAGACCTTATTCTCTGTGTAATTTAGGTTGAGGAATCCTACTTAGTGTTGGTGGTTCTGGTTGTTGATGGTGTTCGTGTGCTGGTTGGTATTGGAGTTTTAGTTCACTATCTTTGTTGTTGTTTACTTTGGTTTTTCAGTTGAATTGTATACTTTAAACCTATTTATGGTTTAAAGGTGTGTTTGGTTGTCTGTTTCCAGTTTCAGTTTACTTATCTTGTTAGTTGTTTTTCTATCTTTTATTTCGGGTAAATCATTACCTTGTACTATTTTGATACCTTGGCACTTGTTCCATCCTGTGGGGATCGGGAACGCCCTTCGGGACATGTTTCGGATCGGGTCAGGTGTTGAGTCGGATGGTGACCAGGCCTAGTTCGTGACACAAAGTTTATTGATGAAGAATAACTATAATTAAGTTTGAATAGAAACTATTATGAACGTATCTAAATCATATGGAGTGTTTATCAAATCAAATGAAAATTGATGAGTAAAGATTGAAAGTTCTTTATATAATACAATGGGATAGTTTATATCAACTCAAGAGACATGAAAACTATAAAGATGACACATCGGACAGATTTCACGTTGTAAGAAAACATGATTCTTGATGAACTCAAGACATGGAAGACATTTAAAATAATATATCTTTATTTTCAAATACCAAATCCAGCACACCCTCAAAGAATTGATAGAAATGAAAGATTCGGTAAAAGAAGTTTTAGTCGGTGAAATTATCAATGCTACTTATGAATTAGAAGGATTCTAGGTGTTGATCCTAACATGCATCATATTCGGTATGAACGATCATATCAAATCATACATTTTAATTATGTAGTTTGTTTTTATGTCTGAAGTGTGTAGTGTAAGTTTCATGATTTTTCACTCCACCTTTTTTTCCTTTTTCTTTTTTTTCATTGTCAGAAGTGTTCAGTATAAATAGATATAATGTCAAATTCTAGAGAAAGATGTGTCTAGAGGCCTATATAAGGGACCTCTAATCCATTTGTTTGGAGAGATGTATTTGGAATATAAATCATTAAATTTTCAAACATTCTCTCTAGTTTCTATTAGCCTTCATATTCTTTATGTGAATCAATTCCAAGTGTGATCCTGTAAGTCAAATATAGGTAGTCCCCCTAACATTTTTTGTAGATATTATTGTGGTACCATCCATGCAAACATTTTTTCAAACATTATGGATTCCCTAAGAGGAATTACATGGATGGCCTTGTTCATAGACTCACCCACTAAAGAAATGATATAAATCTATTATATTATCATTTTTTATTAAACATGATTATATTTTTTATTAATATAAATGAATTTCAATATCGGGTTGTTGGTGAAAGATACTCTCATCCATAACCAGAGTCTCCACCACCAAACTCCCTTGATGACCTGAAAAATATTTTAATCTATCTGTTGTGAAGATTTGAACCTAGCCTCAATCTCCACAACCACAGTTCTATGGTTCAACGTGATTCTAGGATAATCCTCTACAACATCCTCCCACCACCTTTTCAAATCATATCCCCATGATATTGATTCCTCAATTCCACCATATCATTCTATGTGTATCACTCCCACCAACCATTTTTATTCAAGACCCCCACCCTTACTTTTTACTGATCAGTGATTTCTAGTCAAGTTAGGGTTCATTTGGTATAGGTATTTTAATTAATTTACCATGTAATTCAGTAATCTACAATCGGTTTGTAGTGTTTAGTATGCTAACTACGATACTTGTTGGTAAACATTGTATCATTACTTTTTCTATAATTTAAATAAAAAAATTCACCCTATAATCATTTTACACTACAATAGCTTTGTGATTTCTTTGAAACATAATTTGAGGGGTCAGTGGTGATAATAAATATGTATGTGGTGGAGAGAAAAGGATGAGCCATTATTGGGGAAACAAAACTCAAATATATCAAAATATATGAAAACAAAAATTAAAAATGAGATAAACACCAAAATTTACGTGGTTCGGAAAGGGTTGCATGCATCCATGGGAGGGGGTGTGGGGGTGTGGCGGGGATAGGGGTCATTATTCTTTCTATTCTTAAGATGAAAAATCACGGGATTCTAAAAAATTATATATTACAGGAGATGATCCTTGATTTTATAGAAGGAAAAAAAATCAACGTTCAATTGTGGTTCACAAACATCATATACCCTTGAGAAATATCTTTTCATCACTGAATGAATACATGGTCCATGGTTGACTTGGTTTGTTGCTGACCAAAGAAAAACCAGCTCACTGATAGTCCTCCCACAAAAAACTCCCCTAATTGGGAATGGCCCCCACAAATCTCTCCCTCATGACCAATTTTGGGTAGAAGCTCGACCCGCAGTCTCATTGTAGACTTCCAATTTCTCTTTTGGTAAGACCTTAATCATCAAGTTGGTCTAATTATCATTGATGTGATTTTTATCAACTTTTAATAATCTTTCTTCCAACACATTGAAGATCTAGTGATATCGCACGTCGATGTGTTTAGACCTGGAATGAAATGTTGGGTTATTTCTGAGATGAATAACCTTTTTATTACCACAATGGATAATGTAATTTTCCTAACTCCATTCCAGATCCTATAAACACTTCTCTATATATATAATCTCCTTACAGCCTTCAGTTACTCTGATATACTTTGTTTCTATGGTAGACAAATCAAAACACTTCTGAAGTCATGATTTACATGACACTGCTCCCCCTATAAATGATATCAGGTACTCAGATATGGATTTCCTCATATCCACATCCCCAACAATATTTGCATCCATGTATCCTTTCAAAATAGGTTTATCACCTTCAAAGCATAAAAAATGTCTAGATTTACCTTAGAGATACCTTAATATCCATTTGACTATTTTCCAATGCTCTTTTTCTAGATTTGATAACAATTTCTCACAATGCCAATAGTGTGAGAAATGTATGGTATGGTGAACACCATAGAATACATAATACTATCAATTGTTGACTGATAATGAACTTTACCCATTTCATATATATCCTCTTTAGTTGATGGACTCTGGCCTATCGTGATACTGAAATTACTTGCAAGTAGAGTACCAACTGGGTTCCCCATTCTCATGTTGGACCTTTTGATAACCTTCTCAATGTATCATTCATGAGATTTCCAAATCTTGTGATTCCTCCTATCATGGGTAATTGTCATACCAAGAATATAAGTATCATCTCTTAAGAACTTCATTTCAATAGACTTGTTTAACTCCTTCAACCTATCAATCTTGGTGATATCTTTTCCAATAATCAACATATCATCAACATAAAGCAAAAATACAATGAAATAAAAATTTGAAAAGTGTTTGATGAAAACATAATGATCAACATCCATCCTCATATATCTATTTTTTTTTTGTGAATGAGCCAAACTTTCTATATCATTTCCTCATTACCAGTTTCAAACCATATAAACTTTTTCTAAGTTTGCATACCATGTTTTCTTTTCCTTTCACATAAAATCCATCTGCTTATTCTATGTAAATCTCCTCATTTGGATCACCATGTAAGAACATTGTCTTTACATCCAGTTATTAAACCTCTATGATTGCACTAGTGCCATTCCAAGAACAACTCTAATAGAAGACATTTTTATCACAGGAGAAAAAATTTCATAGAAGTCAATACCATGTTTCCGATCGAATCCATTCAAAACCATTCTGAATCTACAATGTGACTATGAGTTGCTATATTTTATTTTGATTTTGTACACCCAATTTTTCTTGTTCAAGGATCTCATACCCTCTTGTATGACCTTTTTCCATTCAATCTTCTACTAACTCCTGATTGCGTCATCATAACTATCTAACTCTCCCCCATCAATGAGCTTCTCATATGTGTTGAGTATCTATAAATTAGTTTTTGTTCTCTAGTGGATCTCCTCAACTACAATTTGAGGGGAATCTATTCTGGATATCATATGATAAAGAAATTTTAATATATGAAGACATATTACCTAGTAGTGATATCATCAGTGTCACTAATATCTCTTGCACTTTCTAGAACTGGTGATGGTGACACTGGTTCTAGATTGACTGAAATTTCCCAAAATTGTAGCTTCTCTGCATTTTCTGGCTTCTCAAAATTTTAAATTGTTGGATCCTCAAGAAACACCACATCATTTCTTATAATGATCTTCCTACTGATAGGATCCCAGAGTTAGTATCCAATGATCTCATGAGAATATCTCAAAAATATAAACTTTATTTTTTCCATCAAGCTTCACCCACTCATCTTTCAGGATGTGAACAAATTCCCTACAACCAAATACTCTCAGGTGTTTGAATGAAATATATTTTGATAGGTACCCGGGTTAGTGGGTCAACTAGTGTGTTTAGAGGAATGTACTATAAAATAAATAGAATATGTTTTGGGGGGAACATTCTATTAGGAAACACTTATATATAGAGTCTTAGAAGGAGTAGGGATAGAGGGGAATATTTTGTTGGATGGTTTGGTCATTTAGACTTGGGTTGGAGAGCTTCCTGATCCTCTTGTATAAGGACCCGAACTTATTTCATACATAATTTGAATTTATTCAAGAAAACACTTCATTATACATTTAGGATCTTTTAAAGTTTAGAGATTTATAGAATTAATACAAAACATTCATAACATTACACATTGTTACATAGTGGATACCATAAAATCAGTTTCCATTTTCCTCAGAATATAAAACATTAAAACATAAAACAAGACTCCTTGACAATTCTTCAACATTTAACATGTCTTCCTTCCTTGTATTATTCATCCATTAACCTGTGAAAAATCATTTAAAAACTTGGGATGAGCACAAAAGCTCAGTAAGGTATGAAAAAGAAGGAAAAATCACATTAGTCCATGAATACGCATGACGTATGAAAACATTTTCAAAATACATGCTTTACACCCATAAAATCTTACTTTGTGTAACATGAGATTTACACAAGATCCACACAAACATAATTATAATCATAGAGGTATATTGGGGCATTACTTACATAATCTTGTAACCATCTTGGCTACCTTAAAATTTGTAACCCTCATGGCTACCTTACTTTGTGTAACCATCGCAGTTACACTTGGAGTAACCATACGGCCGACCTCCAACTTAATCATACCCAATGCATTGGAGGGAAATATAGGTCCCAACCTTCATCATAAACAATTCCCAATAACCAAAACATAATCATACAACATAAACAATAGCATAAAAACATTGCCTTTGAATCTTATAAAACATAATTTAAAAAAAAAGATTTTAGAAGAAAAGTCCCTTATAAACATCATATACTTGAAGTGAGACTTAATTGAGTGGATGGAATATGTATATACTCTGTAAATACACATAATTAAACATAATATAAACAGAACCCATCACACAAACAATTTAAATAGCACATAAATTATAAAGTAGAAGGTTAACCCAAAGAATGGAAATCGGGTTAAGAATTCCCTTACCTTGGGCTTGTCTTACTTCAAAATTGTTTAAACCTCCTGTATAATGGTCAAAAGGGTGTTATTAGTATTTTACAGAAACATTTTCATGTTTATAACATCTTATATGTTCATTTCATAACCTCATTTCATCCCTTATTTGTTAGTATTTGGTTCCTTGCATTATTTTGGGTGAGTTCTTTTGTGATTTTCACAATCGGTTCATGATGAATCGTTCTTGTTGATTGGAAGTGAAACTCCAGAATTGGAATGGAGTAGTATTTATATATTTAAAGTACCATAAATGATACCATTTATCACTTTGATGCTTTATATGATGATGATTTATAAGTTAAAACATTAATTATGTTCGTTTAGATCATTTAAGTGGTTCCTTGATAATTACAACCTCATTTAGTCTAATAAATTTGAATCATGAGTACAAAAGAATTACAGAACCTTATATGAGTCATAAAACATATATTATAACCTAGTTCAACCATATAAATGGTTTCATGACCAGACTTGAAATAATTAATGGAAATTGAAAATACATCGTCCACGATATCGGTAATTCGACACAAATGGACAATGTTTTTTGATTCTTTAAATAAGTGAGAGAGGAGGGGAATAATGATTTGTAATTTTCCATAAACATGACAACATCCAGAATATACATGATTCTGGAGATTTCATGCCTCTTTTATAAGAGGGGTTGAAGAAAGAAGAGGAAGGAATCATGAAATAAAGAAAACATGATAAATTTCTTACAAAAAATTCGGCAGCCTAACGGCGCCTCTTAAAATTTCATAAAAACAATATTGATGAGAGGAATGGAATATCTCATCAATCATACAAAATTTGGACAGTAATGGGAAATATTTAATGAAATATCCCAACAAAATACAAAGGGAAAGGAAGAGAATAACATAAAATGGAAGGAAAGAATGAAAATGAAAGAGGATGTTTACCTCTTGATCTCTTCTCCTTGAGATCCTTCTTAAGGGCTTTGATTTTGGTCTTTTGGTGAGACCAGCAGCTCTAGGACGTGGGGAAGAAGATTGAGGAGGTAATTTGGCAGAAATTATACAATGCTCAAGGCTTGAGAGGTGTGGGAGGAAGAGGGGAGTGAGGGTGGTATTTATAGTGGAGGAGGGGAGGTATTTTAGATTATTTTAATCATTATTATAATATTTTTATCAAGACTATGAATAATCTCAAATCAAGTGGCCTTAATTAGTGAAAATATCTAGTGAGTTCGAAGCAAGTGGCCTTGCATCACTTATGATGTCATAAATAGTGCATTTTTACTGATAAATTGATTATACGGTATTTTACCGTATTTCACTATTCACCGAAAATTCAAGAGTTTCAGAAAAATACCAAAAATTTACCCCAACTATTTTTCGATGTGTAGAATTCAAAAATGAACTCCATTTTAAAAAATAATAATTTTCTAAATATTATTAATTTAATTTTTAAATAAGGTCACAGTTAATTCGAAAAATAACAATATTGAAGTGCAATTAGTTTTATGTGACATTAGAAAATTAATTAAGATCCCATTATCCTATTGCCATGGGAAAATAAAATAATATTATTATTTACTATTCATGAGGTCATATTACTATTCATATTACTATTCATAAGGGCATGCTACTATTCACCAAAAAAACAAGTTTGTTCCATCAGACTCTAAATAACATACTGAACACAATTGTAGATGACAGTTTCTTGAAATTCAAAACATAGAAGAAATAAAATTATGTTTGAAGGATACTTATAAATATATACCTTAAACAAAATTTCAAGCATTTTCAATTTATTTTTAGAAAACCTTGGGATGTTACATTATCCCCACCTTCTTGAAATTGCGTCCTCACAATTTTATTTACTTATTAAACAACTGAGGGTATTTTTCCCTCATAGCATTTTCAGACTCCCATGTTGCTTCTTCAACCATGTGGTTTCTCCACAAAACCTTTACCTGGTGGATTACCTTATTCCGCAATACCTGTTCTCTTCGATCAAGAATCTGAACCGGTTTTTCTTCATAAGAAAGGTTCTCTGCCAGCTGAACTGCTTCCGGCCTCAAGATATGTGATGAATATGGAACATACTTTCTCAACATCGAAACATGAAAAACATTGTGTACCTGAAATAAGCTCGGAGGCAAAGCTACGCGGTATGCAACTGTTCCAACTTTATCCAAGATTTCAAAAGGACCGATGAACCATGGACTTAGTTTCCCTTTCTTACCGAAACGCATCACACTTTTCCAAGGAGATATTTTAAGGAAAACATGGTCACCTACCTTGAAAGAAAAGTCTTTCCTTCTATTATCTGCATAACTTTTCTGCCTGCTCTGAGCTGTCCTCATGTGTTGCTGGATCATCCTCACTTTCTCAGCCACTTCTTCTACTAATTCTGGCCCCATCAACTTTCTTTCACCGACTTCATCCCAAAACGCAGGAGTCCGACACCGCTTTCCATACAAGGCCTCAAAAGGTGCCATTTGAATACTGGAATGGAAACTGTTATTATAAGAAAACTCAACTAATGAAAGATGCTGATCCCAACTTCCCTGATAGTCCATTGAATAAGCTCGAAGCATATCCTCCAAAGTTTGAATCGTTCGCTCTGACTGCCCATCTGATTGAGGATGAAAAGCTGTACTGAAATTCAACTCTGTGCCCAAAGACTTCTGAAGTCCCTTCCAAAATTTAGAAGTGAACCTGGGATCTCAGTCAGACACAATGGAAAGAGGAACTCCATGTAACCTAACAATCTCTTTGAGGTACAATCGAGAAATCTGATCTAATGTCATTGTATCTCGAATAGAAAGAAAATGAGCAGACTTTGTTAGCCGATCAACAATAACCCATATCGCATTGTTACCTCGAGAAGTCTTTGGTAGTCCCACCACAAAATCCATGGATATATTCTCCCATTTCCATTCTGGCACTGGAAAAGGCTGAAGCATCCCCTTCGGTAACTGTCGCTCTGCTTTAACCTACTGACATGTCAAACATTTCATTGTAAAATCAGCAATATCTCTTTTCATCCCATTCCACCAGTAATACTCCCGAAGGTCTCTGTACATCTTTGTACTTCTAGGATGAACAGAAAATGGAGAACTATGAGCTTCACACAACAATTCTTTCTTCAGCTGTGAATCACAAGGCACACACAACCTTTTTCTAAACCTTAAAACACAATCTTTATCAAGATTAAATTCTGGAAACTTACCCATTTTAACCAATTCTACCTTTTTCTGTAGCTCACGGTCTTCCCTCGGCGCTTTCATAATTCTGTCTGACAACGAAGACTGCACAGAAACCTGAAACAAAACAGATATATTCCCTGCACCAACAACTTCTAAGCCAAAATTTATCAAATCATTAATCAAGGGATCACGTTCCAAATGTAGCATGGTTAATGATGCATGATTTTTCCGACTTAAGGCATCCGCTACTTTGTTTGCTTTTCCAGGATGGTAATTAATCGTGCAGTCATAATCCTTTATCAGTTCTAGCCATCTTCTCTGCCTCATGTTTAATTCCTTCTGAGTGAATATATACTTAAGACTTTTATGGTCAGTATATATTTGGCATTTGGTTTCGTATAGATGATGCCTCCATATTTTCAAAGCAAAAACCACAGCTTCCAATTACAAATCATGTGTGGGATAATTCATCTCATGAGGTTTAAGTTGTCTCGAAGCATAAGCAATTACCTGACCATTCTGCATCAAAACACAACCAAGTCCCTTCAAAGAAGCATCACTATAGATGACAAACTCACCATTCCGGGAAGGTAAGGCCAAAACTGGAGCATTCACCAATCTCTTCTTTAGTTCCTGAAAACAAACATCACATTCCTCTGTCCAAACAAATTTAACCCCTTTCCGTGTTAACTTAGTTATTGGGCTAGATAACCGTGCAAAGTTCTTAACAAAGCTTCGGTAATAACTTGCTAAGCCCAGAAAACTACGAATCTCTGTAACATTTGTGGGTCTTGGCCATTCATCAACTACTTTTGTTTTGGCAGGATCAACTGTTATTCCATCCTTATTTACAATGTGCCCAAGAAAAGAAATCTGTTGCAACCAAAAATCACACTTGCTGAATTTTCCATATAGTTTCTTTTCTTTTAAAGTTTGTAAAACAACCCTTAGATGTTTTTCATGCTCCTCTTTATTTTTAGAAAAAACCAGAATGTCATCAATAAATACAACCACAAACTTATCCAAGAACTCATGAAATACTCTATTCATAAGATTCATGAATACAGCAGGTGCATTATTTAACCCAAATGGCATAACAACAAATTCATAATGCCCATATCTAGTACGAAAGGCTGTTTTCGGGATGTCATCCTCATTCACCTTCAGCTGATGGTATCCGGATCTCAAGTCAATCTTGGAAAAGTACTGAGCTCCCTGGAGCTGATCAAACAAGTCATCAATATGAGGCAAAGGATACTTGTTTTTAACAGTGATGTTATTCAAAGCTCTATAATCAATGCAAAGTCTCATGGAACCATCTTTATTTTTAACAAACAAAACAGGGGCTCCCCATGGTGAAGTACTGGGACGAATGAAGCCTTTGACAAGCAAATCCTGCAACTGATTTTTCAATTCAAGAAGTTCTATTGGAGCCATACGATATGGGGGTTTTGAAATTGACTTAGCATCAGGAACTAAGTCAATTGTGAATTCGACTTCTCGTTTAGGTATGACACTGGGTAACTCCTCAGGAAAAACATCAAGGTATTCATTTACCACTGGCACATCATTAATTTGAATAGTTCCATTGTTTTCAACAATATGATCCAGATAACTTTCATTTCCATCTTTCAGTAGTTTCTCAGCTTCTTGATATGTTATCAATTGTATGGGTTCATTCTTGTTTACAAACTGAAACTCTTTCTGAAAAAAAACTTCTTTTTCTCTACAGTCAATCTTAGAATGATAATCAGAAAGCCAGTCCATCCCCAGAATAACATCGAACTCGACTAAGGGTAAAACAACAAGGTTTGCAGGTAAAGTCTTTCCACATACCACAATATAAATATTCTTATAATTCCTCTTTGCTATAACATTTCCCCCGGGTGTTTTAACAACAAGCTCGGGTATCATTTTTTGAGGTGATATTTCCAATTTACTAGAAAATTCCTCAGAGATGAAGGAATGTGTAGACCCCGTATCAAACAAAACTTTAGCAAAATCTGAGTGAACAAACAAAGTACCTGATACAACTTCATTGGATGGCCCAACATCTGCTGACGTAGTCGCAAAGGATCTCACTACACCTTTCTGCTTGTAGTCTGGATTCTTTGCATCATTTGGATCCCTCTTTGGACAGGCATTTGCATAGTGACCCATCTCACCACATTTAAAACACTTTACAGTTTGCTTATCAAGATTAGTCTTTGGATCATTTTCATTGCAATCTCGGGCCATATGTCCAAACTTACCACATTTAAAACACTTCCCAGTTTTGATAAGACATTCCCCAGGGTGCTTCTTGCCACACTTTTCACAAACTGGAAACTGTATTTTCTTACCATCAGATTTCATTGGTTGATTCTTACCCATTTCTTTCAAATTGGACCTCTTCTTCTCTTTGTTTCCAAATTGCATGTGATCGTCAGCAAACTCCATCTCTACCCTCTCAGCACATCAGACAAGTTTCTCGTAACTTTTGAATTCACGGGAGGCCAACGCCCTTCGATACCTTGGCTTCAATCCTGAGTAAAAGCGGTTGATTTTGCTATCGAGATCCAGAATAAGATTTGGAGCATACCTCGCCAGTCGGGTGAAGTTCGCCTCATACATAGCCACTGAATCTTCCTCCTTTTGTTTCAATTCAAGGAATTGTTTCTCCATTCTAAGTCGCACCACCTTAGGAAAATATTTTTCAAGAAAAAGACTTTTAAATTCATCCCACACTAAGGAATAAAAATCCTCTCTACCCCTGATATTCCTTACCATTGACCACCACTGATCAGCTTCCCCTTCAAAACGATAAATGGCAAGACTTACCTTTTGATTGTCCGAACATCCCATAACATCAAATATCTTTTCAAGGGATTTAATCCATCCTTCTGCTGCCACTGGGTCAGAAGATCCATTGAATGCAGGAGGATGTTGTCTCATAAAAAGTTCCACCACTGTCATGTTCCGTTGGGGTACCTCTATTTGTCCTCTTTCATAGATGCCACCACCATTTATTGCCTGCGTTAGCTGAGCCATTACTGTCACAAACTGCTCGGTTCCAATCCCTACCATTCCGGGCTGTTGATCAGGAAGGATGTCATTCTGTCGGTGCCTATCCTCTTCAGCATCCATGTTCCTTCTGCGGACAACCATTCTAAACAATCATTTATTAGATGAAGCAACATGGTAATCTTTAAATTCTATAACAAATTAAACATAGATTGAAAATTATTTATGGTATTCTATTAGCATCACCTTAACCCCTAAAGTTATCTAAACCATCCTTTGATACCAACTATAAGGACCCAAAATTATTTCATACATAATCTTGAATTTATTCAAGAAAACACTTCATTATACATTTATGATCTTTTAAAGTTTAGAGCTTTAGAGAATTAAGACAAAACATTCATAACATTACACATTGTTACATAGTGGATACCATAAAATCAGTTTCCATTTTCCTCAGAATATAAAACATTAAAACATAAAACAAGACTCCTTGACAATTCATCAACATTTAACATGTCTTCCTTCCTTGTATTATTCATCCATTAACCTGTGAAAAATCATTTAAAAACTTGGGATGAGCACAAAAGATCATTAAGGTATGAAAAAGAAGGAAAAATCACATTAGTCCATGAATATGCATGACGTATGAAAACATTTTCAAAATACATGCTTTACACCCATAAAATCTTACTTTGTGTAACATGAGTTTTACACAAGATCCACACAAACATAATTATAATCATAGAGGTATATTGGGGCATTACTTACATAATCTTGTAACCATCTTGGCTACCTTAAAATTTGTAACCCTCACGGCTACCTTACTTTGTGTAACCATCGCAGTTACACTTGGAGTAACCATACGGCCGACCTCCAACTTAATAATACCCAATGCATTGAAGGTAAATATAGGTCCCACCCTTCATCATAAACAATGCCCAATAACCAAAACATAATCATACAACATAAACAATAGCATAAAAACATTGCCTTTGAATCTTATAAAACAGAATTTTAAAAAAAAGATTTTAGAAGAAAAGTCCCTTATAAACATCATATACTTGAAGTGAGACTTAATTGAGTGGATGGAATATGTATATACTCTGTAAATACACATAATTAAACATAATATAAACAGAACCCATCACACAAACAATTTAAATAGCACATAAATTATAAAGTAGAAGGTTAACCCAAAGAATGGAAATCGGGTTAAGAATTCCCTTACCTTGGGCTTGTCTTACTTCAAAATTGTTTAAACCTCCTGTATAATGGTCAAAAGGGTGTTATTAGTATTTTATAGAAACATGTTCATGTTTATAACATCTTATATGTTCATTTCATAACCTCATTTCATCCCTTATTTGTTAGTATTTGGTTCCTTGCATTATTTTGGGTGAGTTCTTTTGTGATTTTCACAATCGGTTCATGATGAATCGTTCTTGTTGATTGGAAGTGAAACTCCAGAATTGTAATGGATTAGTATTTACATATTTACCGTACCATAAATGATACCATTTATCACTTTGATTCTTTATATGATGATGATTTATAAGTTAAAACATTAATTATGTTCGTTTAGATCATTTAAGTGGTTCCTTGATAATTACAACCTCATTTAGTCTAATAAATTTGAATCATGAGTACAAAAGAATTACAGAACATTATATGAGTCATAAAACATATATTATAACCTGTTTCAACCATATAAATGGTTTCATGACCAGACTTGAAATAATTAATGGAAATTGAAAATACATCGTCCACGATATCGGTAATTCGACACAAATGGACAATGTTTTTTGATTCCTTAAATAAGTGAGAGAGGAGAGGAATAATGATTTGTAATTTTCCATAAACATGACAACATCCAGAATATAAATGATTCTAGAGATTTCATGCCTCTTGGATAAGAGGGGTTGAAGAAAGAAGAGGAAGGAATCATGAAATAAAGAAAACATGAGAAATTTCTTACAAAAAATTCGGCAGCCTAACGGCGCCTCTTAAAATTTCATAAAAACAAGATTGATGAGAGGAATGGAATATCTCATCAATCATACAAAATTTGGACAGTGAGGGGAAATATTTAATGAAATATCCCAACAAAAGACAAAGGTAAAGGAAGAGAATAACATAAAATGGAAGGAAAGAATGAAAATGAAAGAGGATGTTTACCTCTTGATCTCTTCTCCTTGAGATCCTTCTTAAGGGCTTTGATTTTAGTCTTTTGGTGAGACCAGCAGCTCTAGGACGTGGGGAAGAAGATTGAGGAGAGAATTTGGCAGAAATTAGACAATTCTCAAGGCTTGAGAGGTGTGGGAGGAAGAGGGGAGTGAGGGTGGTATTTATAGTGGAGGAGGGGAGGTATTTTAGATTATTTTAATCATTATTATAATATTTTTATCAAGACTATGAATAATCTCAAATCAAGTGGCCTTAATTAGTGAAAATATCAAGTGAGTTCGAAGCAAGTGGACTTTCATCACTTATGATGTCATAAATAGTGCATTTTTACTGATAAATTGATTATACGGTATTTTACCGTATTTCACTATTCACCGAAAATTCAAGAGTTTCAGAAAAATACCAAAAATTTACCCCAACTATTTTTCGATGTGTAGAATTCAAAAATGAACTCCATTTTAAAAAAAATAATTTTCTAAATATTATTAATTTAATTTTTAAATAAGGTCACAGTTAATTCGAAAAATAACAATATTGAAGTGCAATTAGTTTTATGTGACATTGGAAAATTAATTAAGATCCCATTATCCTATTGCCATGGGAAAATAAAATAATAATATTATTTACTATTCATGAGGTCATATTAATATTCATATTACTATTCATAAGGGCATGCTACTATTCACCAAAAAAACAAGTTTGTTCCATCAGACTCTAAATAACATACTGAACACAATTGTAGATGACAGTTTCTTGAAATTCAAAACATAGAAGAAATAAAATTATGTTTAAAGGATACTTATAAATATATACCTTAAACAAAATTTCAAGCATTTTCAATTTATTTTTAGAAAACCTTGGGATGTTACATCTTGAGTCTCCCCTCCTCCACATTCTTCTTCATTCTTCTTTTTCTTCTTCAATCAATGTAATTTTGGTTCTCTTATACCAATACACACAAATTCATCTATTATAGAGCTTGTTGCCGGTGTGGTGTCCATAATTTGGTCCAACATACCATTGTCGCCTCTTCACTCACCAGAGGAACATTTCCTAAAGCTCACAGTTGAAGAGGTGCACCCCGCCACAACCTTCTCATTGAACCATGGAGGCGTACTGCTCTCCTACAGCTAGCTAGTTGATCAAAGAGACTTACCTAGATGGCATGGAAATCATCACTTGGATCCTATAAATACAGTATTCCCAGAAGATGTGGGAGGATAAATGAGATCAACACTGGAACGAGGAGAATGAATTTCAAAAAACCATGTTATTTTGGTTGTCTCGCGGAGAGGAGTTCCATCACCTGACGGAAGTTTGGGTCCTGCATGCACCACGGTTGCCTATGAAACCTCTGATGGAATTTTCTTCACTGTACGTGCCACATCAAGACATCATTAATGATTCAACGGTGCAACAACGCCAAGTTTGAAGGTCCCTTATGTTCAACACTGACTAATATGCATTTTTGCATCCAATAAATTCTCGAGGCCTTGAAGGTCCCTTCTATTCATGTCTGTATGGTGGGGGTTGCTACATTCTAGTTGTGTAATGTCTTCGAAGTCCATTTGGATATAGCATGACCAACGTTCAAAGAGAAATTCCTAGATAATTTTAGTGGACAGAGAAACACCGTAATTCCTCCCCCTAGTGAATATTCCATTATAGCATGAGGTACCATCGAAAGAGTCTCCACCAACTTTGACAGCATCACCTGAGTCACGAGCAGGGGAATTGGCTAATAAGGTGATGTAACTACTAGGGCATCGAATGGGATGGTATCACACAACAATGCCTACATTAGTGTCTTGTGGTGTGGAGGTGTAGGAATGCACTGTGGGGGTGGACACACAACTGTTTGGCCACATACTTGACTCACTAACCACAAAGAAACACAAGGTGTTTCCACAGCCTCTTATGGAGGGACTTCCAGTCCTTCAGCCAATGAAAATATCATCACAATATTTAGTCGATGTGGTATTTTCGATAGTAGTGGATGACATTAATAGTTTGAATTGGGAAAAAAATACTCCACTAGAGATCATGGGGAACTATAAGAAGAACATGGTGACTCACAAACCATCACACCAGAATGATCGACATCGAAAGCCACAGACAGACCTCCTATGAGATGATCATCAATCTAAGAGGAATAATGGTTGATTGTATGAAATTTGTGTGCATAGAAGTGTAAGACCATAGCCAACCGCAATGGCCAGTGTAGGGGATATGAGCCACGCAACATTGTGGAAAGAACATGGCCCACCTAGAATGTGATCAGGCGACGAAGCGTGTAGAGGGAACCTACAACTTCAATAAAAAAACATCACCCTATGTATCACCTTGAGGACAAGGTGATTTTCAAGGGTGGGGTTGTGATAGGTACCTAGGTCAGTGGGTCAACTAGTGTGGTTAAGGCTATATGTTAAGTAATAAATATAATTTGTTTTTAGGGGGCATGTTCTATTAGGAAACACTTATATGTAAAGGCTTAGAAGTATAAGGGATGGAAAAAATATTATGTTTGATGGTTTTTCTATTTGGGCATTGACAGGAGAGATTGAAGAGCCTCTCGAGTCTTACTCTCCTCCATCTTATTCTACATTCTTCTTTAGTTGATGCAATTCTAAATTATCCTATTATAGAACTATATACTGGTGTGGTATCCATCATCTTTACCTGTCCAAACCCTTTCTAGAAAGTCATAGTTCAATGAAACAAATGGATAAAGGTTGATAAGATTGAATACGTTACTCATTGCCTCCCCCAAAAGGTATTTTAAACTTTTCATTTGATAGCATACAACTGACTCTCACAAATTGTTCTATTCATATTTTCAATAACACCATTTTTTTGAGGTGTGTTCGGTACTGATTTTTCCAACACGATGCCAAAACTCCTCTAGTACTCCATTGTCTACTCGCACATACTTTAATTGTTTTCCTATTTCTCTTTCCACCTTTACATAAAACTTCATCAAGTCATCTTGCACCTAATCTCAGGTTTTCAAAGAAAAGTCCCACACTTTTTTAGAATAATAATTTATAAAGGTAACAAAATAAATAGAACCTCCCATCAACTTAATGCTCATCAAAAAATATCAATGTGAATCAAATCTAAAACATTCATTTTTTGGATGGTAAATAATTAAAAAATAAAAATCTGTGTTGTTTTCCCATGATGAAACTAACATAAGTACTCAAAGGTTTACCTTTATTTCCTAAAAATAGATCCTTCCTAGAAAGAATTCAAATACCTCTCTTGCTCATGTGATCGATATACCTGTACCAAACTTCTATATGAACCACTTTTCTTACTGCATTAACTTCTTCTCCACATGTTTTGGAATCTCTGAGATAAAGAGAAGCATTCTTCATGCCTTTAACAATTATCATATTACCTTTGGTAAGCTTCCATTTCTCATCACTGAATGAACTAACATATCCATCATCTTTGATAATTCTAGTGGATATCGGATTAAGATGAATATCAGGAAAATTCCCCACATCCTTCAACAATAACCAACATCCAATATCTATCTTAAGAAAAATATTACCAATACCAATGATTTTGGAGCCCCATCATTTCTCATATTCACATGTCTGAAACTCTCTCAAGTGTAAGATGAGAAGAAATATATTCCGGTGGTGACATGGTAGGAAATGCCCGAATCAATCACCCATGTCGAGTATTTGCTTTAAATATTGAACAAATCATATTCCTGAATAATAAATATCTCTTCATTGACAACTAAAACATATTTATTTTAGTTTTTACCTTCCTAATTCTTCTACTCTTCCTTCGGCTTCTAATACTCTCGAATGAAGTTCTTGGGATTTCCACAGTGGTGAAACTTCATGTCATATCTTGATCAGTATTTTGATTGCTTCCTCTTTTGCTAACTTTGGTACCAAGGCTCTATTCCTCTACTTCTCCCCTATGATTTCTATTTCCCTTATCTTTTAGTGACAAGAGACTCTGATTTAGTTGTTCATACCTCATCCTTAATTTGGGACTCTTCATTCAACATTATAACTTTCACCATTTACACATTGAGTTTTTCATATGGAGCTGAATTGTTGACCAATAGAACAAGTGTGCCCACATCTTCAATAAATGACTCAACATCAACAATTTTTGGAACCCATCATCAACCATTATTTTCATAGAATTCAACTATCAACAATACCTTGGAACTTACTCACGCGCTCCGATATATTGTTTCCATCTTTTTACATCAATTTGATAAGATAACGTATTATGTTTTATTTATTTTATGTGGTTTTCCTTGCTTATATATATTTTTAAATTTTCTTCATAGAACATAAGCATTGTGTTGTTGGAAAAATTCAGGAATATAATTTTTTCAATACACTTCCTGATTTGGGTGGTGCACTTCCTATTGAGCACAACCCACTCCGCATCAACTGAAGGGGTTCTAGTAGATGTCATCTCACCAGTTTGACCATTGTATATTTGTTTTCCAATGAATTTGAAATAGTATTATTAGCCTCCACTATGAGCTCCCATAAATCTTTAATGTACAAAAAATCTTCCATTTTAGGTTTCTAGATGGTATATTTTAAAGTGGTGAGTTTGATCATATTATTGATATTTTATTACATTTATATAGTCAAAATCTAGAAAATATAACCATACGGATGTGTTTGGAATGGTCTAAATAGCTAGAAACGACCCCTGGATTGCTCAAAATGGACCTCGATTGATGAAGAAATTGAAAAAAATAGTTTCAACGGTCAAGATATTCCAGTGAGGTGCCGCTAATGTGTCTCACCGAAATAGTCACCAGAAAACTCATAGAAAAGGTTCTATTGGCGTGAACAACATCATATTCTCTAACAAGGGGTATTGTAGCACTGAGGTTTGACTAAAGTTTAACCGTCTCTATCAACTTCATTTGAGATATGTTTTCAACATTGTTTGCACTGTTGGAATCGTCTCTATGAGAACTTTATGAATCCAGCTTCAAAGATTGATTAAGATCACCTTTAATTATCATTTCACTAAAAAAATTCCATCATCACTATTTCAATACCATTGAATCTAATACTACTTTTTTGGGGCAGCAGAACACAAATATGTCAAAAACAAAAGTGAACAGGAATTAAAATCGATATGAACAACATAATTTACATGGTTTATCTAGTGTTTCCTACATCCAATGGAGAAGGCTGGGGTGGGGGGCTCTATCTCTCCTCCATATTAAATGTCTGAGGATGCCAAAAAATGAAATATTACATGATACAATCTTTAATTTTATTAAAGTCAAAACATTGTCATTCAAGGGTGGTTCACTAACTTCTTCTACCCATCTCTCATCATCTTCAGCTGCATCCATGGGCCAAGGATGGCTTGGTTGGCTGCCGCCCAAATAAAACATAGCCTTCCAACAGTCCTCCTACAAACAACTCCCATAATTGGGAGTTTCCCCCACAACCATATCATGCATATTACTGGAACTCTTATAGCATCACTCCATTTTATTGCATAAACTTTTTATTTAAATGACACAAATAGAGGATCATTTAAAGTTTAGTTTCCTGCAAAAAAGGGTACATAATACTTGAAAAATTAAAACATTCTTCTAATACACTTGAAAAAATTACTCAAATGTTCATCTTTTGTACATTTACATCTCAAAACCTCGGGACATACATTAAAGGAAAGGGTGAGCATAAGGCCGAGTAAGGGAAAGAAATAGAATTAGTTTACATGTGATATTGATAAATATCTATAATAAATTTAGGGTCATCATAAAGAAATGAGAAATAGTAATATAATAATAATAATAATAATATGAATAATAGCATGTAAATGTTGGTACAACATTTAAATGAGACATTTTTAATCATATTACCAAGGTTTGTCACCGATTTTTTGTAAAAATTACCAAAGTTATTCACCATGGTATCATAAAACATGTCATCTCTAGAGACTAAATTCCTTACCTAATGAATTGGAGCGCTCTTAGGGTGAATCCTTCATATGTATTAATTAATTTGATTAAAAAAATATCATAATAAAAAAATTCAAAAAAAAAATATATGGAGAATAAAAGAAATGGGTTTCATATAAAAATCATATAATTTAAAAAAAAGTTCTTAAAGACAAGATATTTATGCCATTTATAACCCACAAAAAGGGAATGAGGGTTTTATGTATGTGAATAATAGAATGAAATAAATCATTTTTACATCTTGGTGAATACTCCTGGAAATTAAATAGGTTTGGTTATTCACATAAAGTAAATGAAAGGGAATTTCTTAATGGGAAGAGATAAATTTTGAGAAGTAAAATCGGAAAAATAATGGGTATAAAACATGGTTTTAGAATAGGGTAAAAATAGAGTAGAAATGAGTCTCCCATTAATAAAATACTATTAATACCTTTGTTTATTATAATAATTATATCTTTTCTTAAAAGTAAAATCTCTATCCAAAAAATAAATTTATCAAATTCCAACCCAATTTTATTAAGAAAAACTATTCTGAAAATAGAAATGACGGAATGATAATTTTATTTATACAAAGGGATTATACTTTAAGTAACTAAGGCCTTGACACATAACCCCTTATAATACTTGTATATGACCTAAGGGTAAGGTGTGAGGTGATGATAGATTCACGGGGAGGCTCAACTAACATCTCTTGAGTGGTAATTTCCACTAACCTGAACTTCTCTCATAGTAAATTTCGTTCAAGCTTCACTTGTTGAAGCTCGAAATTGGTCTTGGTCAAGAGAGAAGTCCATTGACACAACCTCCCTCCCAATTTCTGAATAATGGGATTCGTATGAAATGACTCTACTGGTTGTGGCCATCATTTCTCTTTTATTCATTAATTATCCTTTGTCATTTATACTTATAAACTCTAATTATAATGTTAAAATTTTTATCAAGAGTATTGTTTCCAATGGTCATATTTCGTAATGATCATAATTGACCAACAATCATATAACGGTCAAAACCCGATGGTCACAATTAAAATTATACCCAATTCAATATTAATTAGATATAATTTTTTGGGTATAAAATAACATAACACATATTTTATCTGGAATCAAATATCATTCAAAAATTATGGGTTGTTACATTATACCGCCCTTAGTAAATTTCATCGCTGAAATTTCAAATCATTCCCTCAATTTAGAAAAGTCATGGGTACTTTTTCCTCATTGTTTCTTCTGATTCCCACATCACTTATTCATATTTATAGTTCTGCCATAGCACTTTGATGAGGTGGGTAGTCTTGTTGCATAGAACCTTGTCCATGTGGTCGAAGATCTCCACTAGATACTCCTCATAAGAGAGGTCATGTTATAGTTGTACCACCTCAGGAATCAGTACATATGAAGGTCTGGGTATGTACTTCCCCAAGAGGGATACATGGAAAATTGTGGAAGACTTTGTCACCAACATCAAATTCCAAGTCCCTTTGATGATTGTCAGTATAGATCTTCTTCAGACACTGAGAATCCTTTATTTGTTGTTGAATAGAATGAAAATTTTCCATCATATCTTGAATAAGATCAGGACTAAGAATCTTTATCTCACCAAATTCATCCAAAAAAGTAGAAGTTCTATATCACTTCCCATATAGAGATTTATAGGATTTCATTTGAATACTTGAACGAAATATGTTTTTATGAGAACTCAACTAATGAGATATGTTGATCCCATCCACCTTTAAATTCTATTGACCATTTTCTCATCATTTCCATGAGTGTCTGAATAGTCCCTTTAGATCGGCCATCAGTTTTTTGGTGATCTTTTGTACTGAAATTCAATTCAGTATTTAAATCATGTTTAATACTTCTCTGGAATTTTGACATAAACCTTGGATCATGTTCATAAATGATAGAAAATAGAACTCTAGGTAACTTCAACACTTTACCTAAATCTTGGAAATTTTTTCAAGAGATAAATCTTCCCAAAGAGAGATAAAATGGGTAGTCTTGGTGAGAAGTTCCACTATAACCCATATCGCATTGTTTCCTTTAGATATTTTTAGAAGAGCGGCGAAAAAGTCCATAATGATATTGTCCCACTTCCACGTTGGTATGGGTAGTGGTTTTAATACTCCTTTAGGAATTTTTATCTCTACCTTCACTCATTGACACACCAAGCACCTTATAGTGTAGTCAAAAATCTCACTTTTCATGTTATCTCACCAATAATGATCACGAATGTCCCTATACATTTTAGTGCTTTGAGGATGTATAGATAATGTAGAGCTATGAGCTTCATCCATCAACTCCTTCTTTATTTCAAGAATATATTCAATACATATCCTTTTATGAAATTTAAGTACACCTTCTTGATAAATATTGAATTCAGAAAACTTTTCATTCTTCATAGACTCTATCTTCTTCTATAACAAAAGATATTCTCTTTGAGCTTTCTTGATCTTATCTAGTAATGATGGTTGGGAAATAATTTGGGATATCATTTATTATTTCCCTTCCCTAATGATTCCCATGTCCAATTTTACTAGGTCTTTGATCAAAGGATCTCCTTGAATCCTCATAATTTCTAGAATAAGCGGGTCTTTCCTAATTAATGCATTATCAACTTTGTTTTCTCTTCTATGGTGATAATGGATTGAACAATCATAGCCTTTAAGAAGTTACAAATATATCCTCTATATCATATTCAATTCATTTTTCATGAAAATATAATTCAAACTTTGGTGGTCTGTGTATATATAAAATTTCTCCCTATAAAGATAGTGAATCTATATCTTCAAAGAAAAAACAACTACAACTAGCTCCAGATCATGCATAGGATAATTCTGCTCATGAGGATTCAAATATCGAGATGTATAAGCAATCACCTTGTCATTTTTCATATGGATTCACCCAATCCCTTTAAGATATTCATATATAAAAATAATTAATCCTTATTCGATAGAGGGAGTAGTTATCACGGGTGTAGTAACCAATCTCTTATTTAGCACTTGGAAACTTTCTTCACACTCCTTTATCTAGATGAACTTGGCCCCTTTTTGAATTAACTTGGTTAGTGGATTATAAATTCAAAAAAATCATTTCAAAAACCTCCTATAATATCTTGTTAAACCAAGGAAACTAATAATCTTAGTTACTATTATAAGATGAGGCAGCTCCGCTATCACCTTTTTCTTGGTAGGGCCAACTGACATTCCTTCATTGGTTACAATGTGCCGCAAGAAATAAACTTATTGTAACCAAAATTAAAATTTTCATAAATTTATAAATAGGCTCCCCTTCCTCATAGTTTTCAATATAACCCCTATATGATCCTCATGCTCCTAGAGACATTTAGAATATATCATAATATCATCAATAAAAACTACCAAAAATTTATCATGGTAGTCCTTAAAGACTCTGTTCATCAAATCCGTAAATATATCATGTTAATTAGTCAATATGAAAGGAATAAAAACAAACTCATAATAACCATATCTTGATCAAAAGGTGGTATTTATAATATCTTCTTTATTCACCCTCAATTGATGATAAATAGATCTAAGATCAATCTTGGAGAAGAATTGATCCCCATGAAGATGGTCAAATAAATCATCAATCCTTAGAAGAGGGTATGTGTTCTTCACTGTGATCCCATTAAGTTCTCTATAATCAATTCATAGCCACATCTATCCATCTTCTTCACAAAGAAAATAGGTTCTCCCCAAGAGACACACTTGGTTGGATAAACCCCTTCTCTAGAAGATCTTGAATTTTTTTCTTTAATTCCTCCAACACCACATTTTTTATTTTATACGGGGTATTTGATATAATCTTGGATCTTGGAATGAGTTAAATGGAGAACTCTACCTCTCTCCAGGGGGGTCTAGGTAACTCCTTAGGAAATACATCAATGTATTCCTGAACTATGGGGATATTTTCTATTTTTATAATTTCATTTCATTCTTCATATTCACTAAAAAATTTCATAATGAAGGATATGTGAGGTGCTTCTCGACTAAAATCAAGTTGATATATCTCCCCTTTGAAGATATATATAGGTTTTACACATAAGAATACTAATATTTCCTTACTTATACATTTGATCTTAGAATTTTACTTTGAGATCCAACTAATCCATATTATAGTGTCGAATTCTAGCATGGGAATTACTACTATATTTGAGGTGATATTGTGATCACCAAAGTTAATATTGGAGTTTCTATATACTTTTCATGCTTGGATAATTCCTCTAGGAGTCTTGACTAATAATTTTACTTCTATAAGTTCAGTGATTGATTCTACAATCTTTTCAAACTTGGAGGAAATAAAAAATGCATAGAACCAAAATAAAAAATAGTACTTGATATCTTTGAGAGAACATAGTGAGTACCTACCACCACATCATTTGGGGATTAAACTTCAGCTGTTGTGATATAAAATTCCTAATCTTTCTCCCTCGGCCTATGTTGGGGTTGATGGTTATTCCCCTCCATTATATTTGTATTTGGACAGTGATTGTAAAAGTGCCCAAGCTATCCACATTTTAATCATTGGACTTCAAGCTAGGGCTTCTCCATCTTCCCTTTTTCGTTAGTGTTGAGAAGTTGAGGATTCACCTCACTATGATAGTTCCAAGAAAAATGACCATCTCTTCCACACTTTTAACATTTCCCGATCTTGAGAAAGCAGTTCCCTAAATAAATCTTCCCACAATTATTGCATGTGAGAAGTTGCACTTACTTTTCTCCTCTTCCATGATCAAAGTTCCTCCCAATTCTAGATCCAAATATCTCTTTTTTCATTATGGGACCATTATGTATCTCTAAACTCTAGTTCAACCTTCATAGAATTTCACACTATCTCCTTATAACTTTCATTGTCTCAATTGGAAAGATTCTTCTGTAGATGGGGTCATAGTCCACTGAAGAATATATCAACCTTTCCATTAGGATCCATGAAAAATCTAGTGTTGTAGTTAGAAATCATTGTAAATTTCATCACAAATATTTCCACATATTCATTTTACTTCTACTTTATCTCTAGGAATTCCTTCTCCATTTTCATTTACATCGAACAGGGGAAATATTTTTTGAAAAGGGTTCCCCTAAACTTATCCTAGTCAATATCTTCAATCTCCCATCTTGGCATTGTGTTTTAACTATTTTCCACCCCTAATATGATTCTCCCACAAAGTGGTATATATCTAGGGTGACTTTCTCTTTTTTCAAACAACATAGTACAAAAAATATTTTTCTATAGATCTTATACATTATTCAACAATAAATGGGTCGGTGGATCCACTGAAAGAAGGAGGTCATTAATTCATAAAGGACTCAATTGAAAGTTATTCCCTTTGAGGTGAATCTGTTCTCTCGGCTTGATTCAAGTTATTGTTCATAACTAGAGTTAGTTAATTCATTATTCTCATAAAGTTTCACATTCCATATTACATCGGAGGGTTTTCAGGGCATGGTATATTGTGCACACCATTTATGTTGTTCCTCCTATTTCTTGAAATTTTAAAAAATAATAAAATCTTAGTGAGAAAAATATTTATTTTAAGAATATTATAATTCTAAAGGAATTTTATATCTTAAAACATCATGATTAAATATGTTAGTCTTTAACAAAAAATAAATTTTCTATAAATCCTTCATAATGGTTTATAAAAAGCTTGTAATTAACTAAACATATCCCCTGGTAGTGTCAAAATATAAGTATATCACGTCCCATTATCATCCACCAATTATCATTTGAGTCTAGATCAAAGTAGTGTTTTCATATTTTACCCCTAGATACATCTATACCGAAGCCACATCCACTTGTTCATATCCTGATAGGAGTTTCTTTGTTCGGAAACCATTAACTTAATATTTCACCAAAATACCATGATGTTTTCCTATATTTAAATTTTCTTGTGGATTCTTCCTAAAGTTATCAAATCTTAATTTCCACAAATAACTAAACCATACGTTGATACCAACTATGACATCCCGCATTTTTATTACATAATCTTTTCATTTACATGGTACAAACATAGGATCATTTAAAGTTTAGTTTCTTGAAAAAAGGGTTCATAATACATGAAAACATAAAATATTACTATAATCCACTTAAAAAGATTATTTAAATGTTCATCCTAAATATATTTACTGCATCTCATAACCTGAGTACATACATCAAAGTAAAAGGTGAGCATAAGGCCCATTAAGAAAAAGTAAGGGAAATAGTTTACAAATGATCTAGAGAAATATTAATAAAAACATGAGTATTATCCTAAATGTATGATCAATAAGCATATCATAATGAAAATAACATGAATCATAACATGGAAATGTGGATACAATATTTAAATGAGACATTAATTAGTGTATCTCCAAGTTTTTTCACTAAGGTGTCATAAAAATTACCAAGGTTATTAACCAAGGTATCATAAAACATGTTAACTATAGAGATTGAATTATCTACCCAATGCATTGGAGCACTATCAAGGAGAACCCATTCATATATCTTAATAAATGAGAGTCAAAAAGATCATTATAAAACATTTCATAAATAACTCATGGAGAATAAAATAAACGGGTTTCATATAAAAATCATGATGTTTTAAAAAAAAGTGCTTAAAGACAAGATATTTATGTCATTTATAACCCATGGAAAGAGAATGAGGGTTTTATGTATGTCAATCCCAAAATAAAATAAATCATTTTTAGATATTTTTAAATCCCATTAGAAAATAATGAGGTTTGGGTATTCACATAAAGGAAATAAAATGGAATTTCTTGAGGATAAGAGAGAAATATTGAGAAGTAAAATTGGAAGCATAACGGGTATAAAACATGGTTTTAGAAAGGATTAAAATGATAGGGTACTTAATTATCTGATTCATAAAATAATATCAATATATTAAATGGATAAACTAAATCATATAGAAGAACTTATTTGGTAAATTTGAATGATATACCACATAAAGAGGAAACTTGAATGTAAAAGAGAAGTAGAGATCTCCCTTACGTTGAAGAGTAGTTCCTAAAACTTGTGGATCGGGACCTTGGGGGCTTAAGGAGACCTTTGGAAGATTCCATGGGAGGTAAAACTATTAGATACTAACCTAATTACTATACATAATAAATCCTTTATAATGACTTGCAAATAAAATGTGATTAACCAAAGCATATCTTCAGGGAGAGTTTATCCATGAGTGTAGTCTTAGAGCCACTCATCTTGCACCAAAGTAAAAATTGAGTTGAAACTAAACCGGTCTTTTACAGGGTGATTACCCCTAGGTGTATCTATGTCAAAACTATATCCACTTTCCTATATCTTAATATAGATTTAATTTCTCAGAGAACCACAAAAAAATTAATTTATCAAAACTTTAGGATGTTATCCTATATTTAGACTTATCCATTAGACTCATCACTTAGACTTATCCCTTAAACTTATCCATAGGTTTTTCACTAAATGTTTCTTATCATAATCCATAAAATATTCAATAAAACATCAAAAACCCTAAAGGGTCTTATATACCTTTTAAATTATGATCAACCTTAAGTTATCAACCCTTCAATTATCATCAACTAACATCCTACCCTCCAAAGTAATATAAACTCTGCTCTAATACCAACTACACATCCCATAGATGTGACCATATCATAATTACAGGACTTACAAAAAATATAAAATTACATACATTCTCAAGACCTATTAGGTTTATAGTTTTAAATAGTTAGGATAAACCATTAACAAATTAAACCCAGGTATTTTTCAACTAACGAATATTTCTTTCCACAATATAAGTGACTTCTTAATCCATATAAAGTATTCATCATCTACCATAAATTCTTCACACAAGATAATATTCTAGACACATCACGCATATTACTTTTCTTCACAACATATGTAAATGGAAACATAAGAATTAGGAGAGCTCATAAGCTCAGTATGGGATAAACAATGAGATCAGAACATATCATGGGTAATATAGGGGGCATATCATAGGAACATTAACATAAAAAGAAGACAAATAACCTTATCATAAGTACATGAATAATCACTTCAAAATGTGTTTAAAAAATAAACATGATACATTCATAAGCATATCAACAAATTTCATCACTAAGGTGTTGTAATAAAAATATTACAAAGTTTGTTCACCGAGGTGTCATAAAACATTACTAGGACATCCTACCAAGGTATCATGAACTTGTAATCTATAGAGATTAATTATTTATAGTTATTCCCTATGGTCCACATTACATGTTTAATTTCTAACTTAGTTCATCTCTTTTGAGTTTTAAAGGCTTTAGGGACTCAGGGTTGAAAATTTAGAGATTTGGATAAAACATACCAAGAACACAGTCTGCTCACGGTTAGGGGTAACCATACAGTAACCGTGAAAAATGTAAATTCAAAAAATACAAGTGGAAATACAACATAGAGTAATCAAATATAATTTCACACATAATTATGGTATAAAATAGTCAATTAAGTAGAAGTATAACTAAATGAATGAAAATTGAGTTAAGAAACACATTACCTCATGTTCGAATTGCCTCGTAAGTTCTTTTGATCTCTTACATAATAATTTTAGATTTATTATACTTACAAACAAGAACCATATATATATATATATAATATCATATATTATCCATTTATTACATTATATCACCCATTTTTTAACAATATTTTATTATCATTATTTTGGGTGTGAACTGCTTTACTTTTTCAAGTATGTTTTGATTCAATTTTCTTAGTTCTTGAATATTTATCAAGGTTCCATCATCACTAGAATGTTATTCAAGATATAAATATCATATATATATTCAATATATATATTTTTAATCATTCATAAAAGGTATAGATATAATTATTGTAATATGAAAATTACAACCTCAAAATGTCCAACTCCTCAAAATTATTACATTAGATTTCAGTTCAACCGAAATTACATAGTTCAATATAGATTAACTTAGGTTGGGTTCTCTTATATTCCTTAACCTTATCTATTTACATAAAAAATCCTTTATAATGTATTTTAAATAGGATGTGATTAACCAAATAATACCCCCTGAGAGTGTCTATTCAGGAAAGTAGTCTTTGTCCCACTCATTGTGCACCAGAGAGAAGATTGAGTTAATACTCAACAGACATATTTCAGGGTGATTACCACTATGAGTATCTATTCCACAACCATATCCTCTTTCCATTATCCTGACACAAATGTAATTTCTAGGAGAACCATAAAATTTATACTTTATTAAAACTTTTGGATGTTATCCTATACTTAAACTTATCCCTTTGGATTATCCCTTAAACTTCCTCCTAGGGTTTTCACTAAAGAATTATTATCATAATACCCTCAAATTATCAACCCTTAAATTACCCTCAATTGAAATCTTGACCTCTAAAGTTATCTAAACTCTATTATGATATCAAATATAAATCCCCGCGAATGTTACTATCTCATAATTACATAAATTATATAAAATATTTCATTATATACATTCCCAATAGATTTTAGGTTTAGAGTTTTAGATAGTTGGTAGAAAACATTATCTAATGAAACCCATGTCTTTTTCAAATTATGAAAAAAATTCCACTATATAAGTGACTATTTAATACATAACAAGTATTTGATATCTCCCATAAATTTTCACAAAAGATAATATTCTAGGCACATCATATGTATTAATTTCCTTCATAATCTGGGGAAAATAAAACATATAAAAGAGGTGAGATCAAATGTATAGTAAGGGATAAATAATGAAATAATAAAATATCATGGGAAAGACTTAGGGAATAATATAAGAACATGAACATAATAATTAGAGATATAACATGATCATAAGTACAATGAGCATAAATTGGAAATGTGTCTAAAACATAAACATGATACATTCATAATCATATCACCAAATTTCATCACTAATGTGTCATAATTAAAATATTACCAAGGTTGTTAACCAAGGTATGCTGCCAAGGTGTTATTAACATGTCATCTCTATAGGTTTGTTGGTTTGATTAAATAAAAGGGTGGTGGTATTTTCTTCTTCCTATTTAAAAAACATATTTACCAAATGTATTGGATCACTATCAAGGATTACCCTTCAAATTACTGAGGTTTTTAACCAAGGAATCATAAAATATTACCAAGGAATGTGTCAAAAGTACTATAAACATGTCATATGTAGATATTATTTCTCTACCCAATGCATTGGAGTTCTATCAAGTAGAACCATTCATATGTCTATCATTATGTGTGACACATCAATAATGATCATAAGAACATATCATTTTAACCCATGAGTAGGGAATTTGGGTTTCTAACATGGAAGTCACCTAATCAATAAAATAATGTTACAAATATACAGACACCCTTGAATGATATGAAAGTTGTGTATTCAGAACATGAAGATGTGACATGGGAAATCAAGGAATGATTTCGATAGCATGACAGGTATAAAAAATGGATTATGGAATGAGTATAATGAGAAAATCAAGGAATGATTTTGATAGCATGGTGGGTATGTAAAAGGGATTATGGAATGACTCAAATGAGAGGTAAGGTTATTATATCATCAATATGGAATAATTTGGATAGTAAAAAAATGATTTTAAACATATGGAAGCATAATCACATGGAAATAAAAAAAGTTCGCAACATGAAAATATGACACAGAAAATCAAGGAGTGATTTCAGCAGCTTAATAGCTATAAAAAGGGAAAAAATAAATGGATTTAATGAGAGATAATGGTAGTATATCATTAATAATGAACTCATGGAATCATGATCATTTAGAAATAAAAAAGGATTATCACAAAATAAGTACTTAAATAAAAAGGAGGAGGAGGAGAATAGATAATGGTTATATCATTAATAATATAAAATTTTAGTATATTATTTATACTGTTGTAATTATATACATATGGTTATAATGATCTTGGATGAGGGATGATCTGAAGGATAAAGAAATGAAGTTAAAGGGTATGCAATACTTATGTTTAGAATTATGGTCTTCTCTTAAATTATCATTTGGAAATAAAGGACTTGGGGCACTTTGTCGAGGCTAGAGGATACCAAAAAAATATAGGGGCTCTATAAGAAGTAAATTAGGTAGAGTTTTATGAGAATTTAAAACTATAGGTGTAGCTTTAAGTGGTTGAAAGTGAACTCCTTTTAGAGGTGAAAAAAGGAGGAATAAATATTTGGAAAAGAATGTTAAGTAAGGGGTAAGAATGAAATTACATGAGAGTTAGGTGAGTTAGGTGGGGAAATGTTTATGAGACATATAGGTATGAATATCCTTCCTAAAAAAGGTATTATAGAAGGTCCAAATTTCAAATTGATTTAGTAAAAATTGAGCCACATTAGATTACCCATTTCAACACTTAAGTGTTTCTTAATATTATTTAACATTTATTACCAATTAAATGAGTGTTAATTTATATTTATATATGTTAAAGAATAATATTATTCTTTATTTTAATATAGATCAATTTAATTTAAAATTAAAATATTTAGAAAAGTTTCATTCCTTGAAAAATAATAGTTTTATTATGGTAACTAATATTCACCTTGGTAACTTAATTTTTTGCATAAAAATGAAATTAACCCCATAACTTAATTCGATCAAGTTGATTATAAAAATTGAAAATCATTTTATCCAATTCAATTTCTAAAAGTTTTAAAAATTAATTTTAATATAAGCTTGAATGACACATAACGCAGTTTTATGAGAAAGTAATTTCTAAGCATAAAATAAATTTACTAATTCCATGGTAATAATTATTGGATGGATGTTAAATTATTTTATTATATATATATCAATAATTTTCATCTATACTCTTATTTAATCATAATATAATAATCTTCATATTGATTGAAAATGCAATTTTTTAAGAAAATATATTTTTATGCATAAATTGATTTTATTTGTTATTTAGCTATACTAATTGAATTTTATCAATTCATTTATATAAAAATTGAATTTTATTTTTATTTCTAAAAATATTTCTAATTATATTACCTCTATTTATACTCACCAATTAAATGAATACGTTTTAACAGTTATAAAATGTTCTAAATTTTTTTTTGGTTTGGTGTTTCATGTGAAGCAATGAGTTATGATAACCATGACACATGGAAAAGTACATATAATATGTGTTGACCCTATAACAAGACAAGTGTTCCTTGTTATGTCAGATTTATAATAATGTTGTGATATAAATATTATCTAGGAAACTATATGTGGAACACATGACATCCATCCAGAGATGATTTTCTAGGAAGCTATATACATGGTGGCCATCCAGAGATACTTATCCAGAAAACTAGAAAAGTATAATGTCAGGTTTAGGAGATGATTCTCGGATAAGCATCATGCACATATGCATGGGAGCATTCCGATGGAGCATCACATCTACAATAAAGAACATGGATTGGACTAGTGGTGGAGCATCATGTCAGCGTCAGTGTGATGACCATGAGAATCCAATTTATATAAAAGTAGTGTTTTTCAGAATGAGATTTATGTAAAGGTTTTACATGATTGTTGTTGTGTCTATTAAGATTTTGATAAAGTAATATTTTACTAAATCTACTTTATTACAGTAGTTTCCACCAATGTTTTCTTTGAAATTAAGTAAAGTGGATATGGTTTGTATCATGGGATAAGGAAGGGACACATGGACCTCTAAAATTACTCATTAGGATTTCATCCTAATTCCTTCATCTGTAAGATTTGTTCCTACATGAATATAAATATTGTACTCTCACTAGAGGATGAAATCAACCTTTGTGTGATTAATCCCTCTACACTTACGTATTAATAATGTTTTTTATACTTCATGTGCTCTTCATGTTATTCCTTATATTCTGATAGGCTTATAACACACAGGTCCCTTCCTTCATACTATGGTGAGATTTTTTCACATAACCTCCTTTTTGGTTCTACCTCCTAAATAGTTGTAACCATAGGATAGGATCACACTTATGTTCTTAACCTTTTTTATTAGGGGAGGAGCACATGCACATGTGCTATGCCTTTTTAATCAGAGGGTCTGTACATAATATGTACATGTATTAAATGGGCTACATAACTCTCCCCCTGATCAAAAAGGCACAATACATGTACGTGACATAAATAATATAAAGATTATGGGAAGGAGAGAATATTATTATCAAGAAGGGAAGATAGATTCCTCTCCAAAAGGTTTTGTTCACCCTCTACCTAGGTTACAATATTTATTGATACACGGGGTTGACAAAAAGAGATAAGCTAATCGTATTGGTCCAATGGACTAGTGCCATGTGTCCCGACCTTATTTCCACACACCATGAAATAAAGTAGACCAACCCACATACATTGCTTCAACACCAAGAATACAATAGTCACCACGAATTTTGGTAAAGAAACTTTATCAAAATCAAATTTATCAAATATTACATGACACACCACCACACACTAGTCTAGATAATAACACCTACTTTAATAGAGATGAAAATGGTCATTATTTAATAAATAAACTTTAGTAAAGTCACTTGGAATTCCATGAATCCTCTCTTGGCCCCTGCCCTAGTTTCCTCTGGTGAAGCATTTGGGGTACCCGTTTTCTACTGGAAAAAGGACTGGGCTGGAGGATTAGGAATAACTCATCTCTTAAGATCTGGACCGAAACCTGGCTGATTGATAAGGATGGTTTTATGGAATTTTCCCCTGCCCAACCAGGTTTTGAAGATGCCACAATCAGGTGCCTCTTTTCTGACCAAGGACCAGGGTGGTGTTTGGAAACGATCAATGTCTGGTTCAACGAATGTGACAAAAGAATTATCCTGAGTACCCCCTGGGTCCCTGACGTGGGCCCTGACCATCTCTTCTGGACCAATGACCTTTCAGGAGAATACATGGTGAAATCCGGCTACCGGCTCGCCATTGGTGCTCAGCCAGCTGATCGGGAAGGGGGGCCCTGGAAATTGATTTGGAAACCTAACGTTCCCCCTAAGATTCGTCACTTTTGGTGGCAGGTTTGCACCGGAACCCTCCCTACAATGAGCCTTCTCATTTTTTGACATATTTCCATCGACGACTGCTGCCCCTTCTTCCCAAACATCCCAGAATCCCCCACTCACGCAATCATTCATTGCCCGGGGGCTACGGAAATTTGGAATAAATGGGACTCTAATATTGAGGAGTTTATGGCCATGGCCCCCGACCTCCCATATATCTTGAAGAAATGGTGCTCCTATCTCTCATCGACTAATGTCTGCTCTCTTTGTACCCTAGCCTGGATCATTTGGGTCCGTCGCAACGATGCAGTTTTCAACCACGTCCACAAACCACCCAAATTCTGGATGGACTAGGCCTCGTCATGGATTGAGGGATGGAAACATCACAATGGACATCAAAATTTCTTTGGAGCCCCTTCTTTTTCCTCTAGATGGTTCCCTCCAATGGAAGGTTTTATTAAGATTAATGTGTATGCATCTCTCCCCATGAATGGACTCGTTTCCATCGGCCTTCTCGCCTGGGATCATTAGGGACAAATCATGGCAGCCAAACATGAATCACACCATGCTTTCTGGGAACTCGTGGTTACCGAGGCTACAACCATCCTCGCCGGTATGATGATCGCTAAAGATTAGGGATGGGATAATATCAACCTTGAATCGGACTGACTCATCATTATCAATGCTATTAACCACAACAACGGTGGGCTCCAGTCTTTTGGCTCCCTCATCTGGAGAATCCTCTATCTCCGTCAAGGATCCTCAAGATGCACCTTCTCCTTTACCAAAAGGAAAGGAAACAATGTGTCCCATCAGCTGGTGGCCTTAGGCCCCTTTTATGGCATCCAGCTCTAGCTGGATCATTTCCCTGTTTGGCTTCGCGTTAGTACGTCTGCTAATCTTCAACATTAATGAATCCGTCTTTTTTTTAAAAAAAAGTCACTTTATCAAATCTTAAAACACAACACATGACACCACATAGTATATAAAGCACTCATCCACATTTTCCTTGCTCCAATGATGCTCTTCCACTAATTGGGCCCAATAATGTCATTCTCTGTGCTCTGATGATAACAAGATGCTCCACCACTAGATGGTCCACACACATTAATTATTGACTTCAACATGATTCTCCACAAGTTAGTCTTCACACTATCCATGTATAGATTCTAAGATAAGAATAAATAGATGGTATCCATGTATGTTTCTTTTTGGATAAGCATCTCTGGATAGTCTCCATGTGTTTCTCATGTAGATTCCTTAATAAACATATTCTAATTTATAACACAATACACTTGGGAAGATGACATGATAAAATTCTAAAATAAGATTCCCTTGTCTAGTCATGGGCTATACTTTTTCTTCTTGGTAAAGAATCTCCTTTACAATAGTGGATGTACTATTCGAGATATGTGTTTCTAAGTTGATTCATGGTTAAGAATCCCCTGTTAACATCAATGTTCACAAAAACCTAGATAAACTTCATTGTGGAACATAGGATTCCTTCATTGATAAGTCTTATGTCCATATTGTTTCATGTTATCCTCCATTATTATATCACAAAATAATACAACTCTTTCATGATGGAGCACACTTTTCATTCCAAAGGGTCCACATGTAATATGTACATGTATTTCATGGTCTACATATGTCTCCCTAGATCAAAAACACATACCGCCTATGCATGTGCTCCTCCCCTTGATAAAAATTTGAAGCAGATAAATGTACTCCTCCCCTTGACTGAAAAGATATTGGACATATGTTCCACATATGTCCTCTTCCTATGACTAAAAAGGGTTAGCTTTCTAACCACCAATTAAAAATAGAATAAGTGATGCATCCTGTTCCATAATCATAACTAGGCCAGTAGTCACACAATGAAGGAGATGGAATTCTACCTAGTCCATAGTCATAACCAAGCCAATAGTTATAAAATGGAGGATATGTTAGTCTACCCAGTCAATAGTCATAATTATTGGATTGGTGTAGCCCAAACCTCTTTAGATGACATTGGGTTGAATGTGTGTGGCCAATACTACACACCAGGACATAACTCCACAAGTTTAGCTCCACGGTGAGATTCTTGGGGGCTGTAGGGGGAAACATGCCCCTTCTATGAGGATAAAAGTCCCTCGAGCCAATTTTTAGGGAACTTTAACAATTATAACTGACTTTAGAAGAGTTGAATGGAAAACACTGACAGGGCACTATAGTAGTGTAGACTTTTGGAATGTCTACTGTAGTAAGTCAGACTTTGGAGACAGTGGTACTATTTCTCCATGGACTTCCAGCCATTGACCACTATAGAGGTTTGGATTGGGTGGCAGCGACACTATAGAGATGTAGACTTCCAACCGTTATTCACTATAGTAATGTGGACTTTCTATGTGATTGGTGGCACAAAAGATCATATTATTTATTATCCCATTTTCAGGTAGGGTTTTTGTGTGTTCAAAACTATGAGATACTACCTATAAATTGTTCTCACAGATTTCATAGTGAAGTGTTTCTGCCTCTCTCTGGATGTAAGGATCTTTTACCAAACCACATAAATCTCTGTTTCATATATGATTATTTATTCTATATTTTCTTCATCTATAAAACTATTCTATCATATTTTGACTCCTGATCTTTCTAAAATAATAAACAGACCATTAGTCGGATGAAACAAGTAATTAATATTCTAACAAACTCATCTAAAAGAGTGGGCGAGTAGCAGCATGTTTGAGGGCTTCAATTATTTTCATTCCTATTGACTTGTCTAGAGGTTCCATAGGATGATTATAAGTTGTAAAACTAGTCCTAGATTCTAAAATATTTCTTTATCATTCTCTTCCTATCATAAAACCAACCCACCAGGGCTCGACTGGTCAGTATAATGTTGGGTGTGACACATTAAGACCACCTCCAATAGGCTAGGGGCTGGCTACTAGCCCCAAGTAGGCATATCACACACATGGGAGACCTTTTTTTAAGACACCTGAACACACACACACACACACATATCTCCAAACACTAATATAATACAAAAAGTAAAGAAACAACTAACACCAAATATGCATGAATACAACTAAATACCACATTAGAGTATGAAAAAGGTATAATAAAGAAAAAGGAAAAAATATAGGCCCACCAAAACATGCTAGTAAAAAAGGGAATTTTTTTTCAAGACGTAACCCCTATAACTGTTGGCAGTTCGTCTAGTAAAACTAATATCCACACATTTTTAGACCTCCTAGGAATCTTTCAAAAGGTCTGTCATCTACATAAGACACAACATGTGCATGCAGAGCCCATGTAGGGGTGAGTATAATCATACCCGATTAGAAAAATTGAAATGAATAAACATAAAGCATCAAGAGGTTCAACTCAATTTCACAAAGGTGCATCAATAGAGTGAGATAATAAAAACCTAGATATGATCAAAGATAGATGTTGAGTAAATAATGTTTCCTTATGAATTTTCTATTCTTCTATGTTTTGAAAATCATGAACACTTTATCTTAAGGAAAACTGTTTTTCCCTAAGGATTATTTTCATAAGGAAAATTTCCCTTCTCTAAGGATTTTTTTATCCTTACCTTTGTTTTCATTATTTCATTTTATGATTTCTATAAATAAAATTCATTTTGTTACTAAGTCTAAAATTCATATTCTTATGTAAAACCTCGGAATCTTATAATTCCTTGGATATAGAGTGTTCTATTTTTAGAATCTAAATTATATGAAATTTAGACTCTGAATTCTTTGAAATTAAGATTATGAATTCTCTAAATTTTGGAATCCCAAGTCTCTAAAATTTGGATTCTTAATTATCTATAATTCAGACTCCAAATTTTCTAAATTCAGACTCTGAATTATTTGAAATTAAGACTCTGAATTCTATGAAATTCAGATTGTGAATTCTCTGAAATTCAAACTCCAAATACTCTAAAATTCAGACTCTGAATTCTCTGAAATTCAGATTCTGAATTCTTTGAAATTCAGACTCAGATTATCTAAAATTTAGATTCTGAATTCCTCAGAATCAAGATTCTGAATTCATCATAATTAAGACTCTGAATTCCACAAAATTCAGACTCCGAATTCATTAGAATTCAGACTCCAAATTCCTCAAAATTTAGACCACGAATTCCTCAGAATTCAGACTCCAAATTCCACATAATTCAGACTCCGAATTTCTAAGAATGAAGATTCCAAATTCATTGGAATTCAGACTCAAGAATATTTATATTTCAGATTCATAATTCTTTGTAAAACTGAATCCTAATGTCCATGATTTATAAACTCTAAATGTTTATTTATTTAGACTCTAAATTCTATTTTTCCTTAGACTCAGAAAAATAGATTTGGTTAAGAAACTTCATTTTACTAACACATGTTATTGTTATAAAATGATGTCATGTAATATATTTCTAACTAACCATTGTTTTAGTGAAATGTGTATAGGTCCCTCTGAAAATCAAGGAAAAATATGATTGTTGGAAGAGGGAGTCGACCATTGGAGTTGTGCCTATAAATAGAAGATCATTTTAAAGAGATCACAACCATTCCATCAATCTAGAGATTACATTTTGTAAAGTTATTTATAGAGAGAGAGACTCTCATGTCTTGTGCATACTAAACATCTTTTTTAGCATGATTCGTGTGACTCTGATTGTTTTTTAGTACAATTGAGGGATTTTGGGGATAGGAAGACAGAGGTGTCAACTACCTTAAAGTACGAGGGCTTCCGGGGATAGGAACAAATAGGTGTCGACTACCTTATAGTTTGAGGTCTAGTGGGGATAGCAAGACAGATTCTGATATTCATATCGAGGGCTTATCTTAGTGTGGTTAAGACATAATTTCTTGAAAGTATAAATCAAGGGACATTTATCCAAGGTTTTTGGATACCCTACTCTTTGTGTTAAAATATTTCATACTTGTTACTTATTTTGTTTAAATTTTATTTCCACTGTATTTTGATAAAGGAAGAAAGTATAACTTTCTTATACTTTCTTTCACTTTTGTATACTATGATAATAAAGATTATATATGATTTAAGGTAGAATCTTTTCCTTGTAAACTTTCTTCAAGTTTCATTTTCGATACCATATTTCTAGAACCTAACAAGTTTGTTTCATAGAACTATTTTTAGGGTTTGTTAATTTACCTTGTTTAAATTTGTTAAACATAGTTTTCCTTAAGGTTAAAAATGAAAGTTTTTAAACTTACAATTCACCCCCATCTTGTAATTTAGCATCTATGTTTGTATTTTGATCCTACAATTGGTATCAGACTCAGTATCTGAAATAATTATATTCACATATAAGTTTTCTTGCTCAATTTTTACTTGTTCAAAATTTTCTTACTTAACTTTTCCTGTGCAAGTTTATCTTAGATATTTTTATCATTGTTTACAAACTTTTTCTATTAACAATTTTTGTAGAAAATATATTTTCTTATAGAATGGAAGGAATGAACATTGTTTCTATTTATAATCTAAATCATACTAGACCACCTATTTTTTATGGTAATGATTATGAGCACTGGAGAGATCGAATGAATACTTTTATTATTAACATAGGAGTAGACAATTTTACAATGCTTACTGGTGATTACAAAATTCATGATAAGGAAGTCCAAACATTCACCAACCAAGAAAAGTCAGAATATCAACTAAATTAAAAGGTAAGAAATACTTTGTTGTGTTCTATAACCCGGAATATATATAGTCAAATTTCTTCTTTTGAAGCTGCTAACTGCATCTGGAAGAAACTTGTGGTTACTCCTTTTGGGAATTCAAAAGTGATGGAGACTAGAAGAGCTATGATTAGAGAAGAATATCATGGATTTCTATTTACTTATGGATAACCTATTTGCAAAGTGCAACAAAGATTTATGACTATTTTCAACAATCTACAATCTATGGGAGAGAGAGGTCTTGATGATTAATATCTTGTAGACAAGATAATTGACATCATGCCAAAAGAGTAGGAACCTAAAAAAAGCTATTGATAGGACTAAGAAATTATTTAAAATTTATCTTAATGAGATTTTTGGAACTCTTCTTCAATATGAAACCAGAATGAATAGAGATACTGATATGAATAAGAAAAATAATGGTAATGGAAGTGTATCCTTTACTACTACTAAAGTCCATACTCCTCAAAGGGTTACAAGATCCAAGTCTAAGAAAGTCATTATTCTATCTGAATCTAGTGGAAGTGAACATTCTAAAAATTAACTAGCTAAGGATAAACAAGATAGTGGGAAAGAAATATTTTCATAACAAATACAAGAAGAAAGATATAATGGATAAGAAAGATTTAGAAGTCACTTTTTATGAATGTAAAAGAGTTGGACATATCAATCCAGATTGTCCTATGCTTAAAAGAAGAGATAGAAATAAAAATCATTCTGAGAGAAACAATAATAAGTATTATAATCCTAAGTCTAAAAATGTTTTGAAAGAAAATGACACCTGGAGTTCCAGTGGTGGTGACTCATCTGATGAATCATCAGAGTTTGAATCTTCTAGTTAGAAGAATATTGGTCTTATAGCCATAGTAACTATTGAAAATCATTGTCTTATGGCTAAGGTACACAATGCTTAATCTATTACTAATTTATATTTAAATGAAAATTATACTGATGATAAATATTATGAATCTTTAGATTATGAATCTTCCACATCAGAAGATAATACCTTACCTTCATTTAAAGAAGTTTTTAGATTTTCTAAACTCCTTGAAAATAAAAATTTTAAGATAAAAAAGAAGTTAGTGGAAGAAAATTCTAGAATTTCTATTTTAACTAAATAAGTATCAAATATTTTTAAGGATCTTGATCATAAATCTTTTGATTTTAAAAATGTTTCTAAAAACCTTAAGGAATAAATTCTGAGAAGGATAAACTTTCTAAGGATATTGATGATGTTATTTCTAAGAAAAATATTTTAGAAGCTAACTCTAGTTCTAAAACTAATATTTTTTAGGATAAAAATTTTGTTATTAAACAAAAGTCAGAAATATTTTCCTTAGGGAAATTTCCGTCAAACTTTACCTTCGGTAAGGAAAAATTTGACAAGATGTATTCCCAAATTCATCCTTTATGGAATAATTTTGGATTTGGTTATAACTATTATAAACCAGTTTTTAGTAATAACTATTTTGTTCCCCAAATTTCTCTATTTGGCACAAAATTCCAATATAGTAGACATTGGGATAAAAAAAATTCTATAAAAAAATCTAATATTTTTGTTTTCATAAATCTTATTTTTCCAAGAAAATATGGATTCCTAAAATCCTACTTTTTAAAATTTTCGGATCCAAGAATGTTTGGATTCTGAAAGTCTAAATCTTTAATTTTCAAGAAAATAAAGAAAGTACCAACAACAATACATGGTACATGGATAGTGGATGTTCCCGACATATGAATGGTAACAAAATCTTCTTTGAAAAGATTATCAAGATGAAAGGAGGAAATGTAACTTTCGAAGATAATATTCAGGGAAATTTTTTTGGTAAAGGTAACATTATTCTTCTTGGAAAAACATTGATTTTAAATGTCTTATTTGTTAAAGGTATTAATAACAACCTCATTGGTATAAGTAAATTATGTGATGAAGGTTACCTTATGAATTTTATTAATGATAATGCTTAGTACACAATTCCAATGAATATTTTATTCTTTCTACCCATGGGCAAGAGAATGTATACACACTAAACTTAGAAGACCTTAGGATCCAATATATACCTTTCTTTAGTGCAATGTAAGATCAATATTGGTTATGGCATAGAAGATTATGACATTTTAACCTTAGAAACCTATGAAAACTCTCTAAGAAAATATTTTTTAAGGATCCACCGGAGCTTAGATTTGATTCTTTAAAAGTTTTTGATCCTTGACGATATTACAAGAAATAGAAATCAAGTTTTAAATCAATCTGTAAAGTCTAAACTTCTGATGCATTACAGTTTGTGCATTTTGATCTTTTCAGCCCAACACAAATTGGAATTATTGGAGGCAAATATTATTTATTTTTCTTAGTTGATGATAACACTAGATTTACGTGGGTCTATTTTCTAGCAAATAAATTTGAAGCTTTTTCTTATTTACAAATTTTTAAAGCCCAAGTTAAAAAAGAGAAAAACCTTCCTTTGATAACTATTCATAGTGATCATGGAAGAGAATTTCAAAATTCATATTTTGGAACTTTTTGTAGTAAGAAAGGAATTACTCATAACTTCTCAACACCAAGAACTCCACAATAGAATAGTGTTTTTTAAATAAGAAATAGAATTATTCAAGAGATAACTAGAACCATGTTGAGTGAATATTCTATTTCTAATCACCTTTGGGCTGAAGCTGTTAGTACTTCTTATTATACTATAAATCGAGTTTTAATCAAACTTTTTCTTAAAAAAACTCTTTATGAATTGTGAAATAGTAGAATACCTATACTTTATTACTTAAAAGTATTTGGTTTCAAAGTATTCATCCTGAATACTAAAGATAACTTACATAAGTTTGCACCCAAATATGATGAAGGAATGTTCCTAGGATACTCTATAACTTCTAAGGCTTACAGAGTTTTTAATAAAAAAACGTAAACTATTGAAGAAATAGTGCATGTTAAATTTGATGAAACTAATCCTTTTGTTTTTAAACAATCCCAACCTTCAGATGTGTTTTAAAAAAATGATTTTCAACCCTTGATAGAGGATACTTCTGATAATGAAAATGTTCAAGAAAATATTTCTGAAGCATTTATCCTAGAAGATTTACTACCACGTGTTGATGAAAAGTTTTTACAAAACCCAAATCAGTTGTTTCTTAAAAATAATCCGAGTGATAGTATCATTGGTGATGTAAACAAACCTGTAAGGATAAGAGTTTCCTAAAGAAATGAAGTTGAACATCTAGTATTACTTTCCCAATTAGAACCAAAGAGCACTGATGAAGCTTTAGGTGATGATAATTGGATTACATCCTTGCAAGATGAAATAAATTAATTTGAAAGTAATAGAGTCTGGACCTTGGTTAAAAGAACTAAAGAAACTTCTGTAATTAGTGTAAAATGGGTCTTCAGAAATAAATGTAATGAAAATGGAATTAAATTAAGAAATAAAGCTATATAAGTTAGTAAAGGCTATAATCAACAAGAAGGAATAGACTATGAAGAAACCTATGCTCTAGTATCTAGATGTGAATCTATTCGAATTAAACTTAAATTTGTGGCATTATTTAATTTTAAACTTTTTTAAATGGATGTAAAATGTGCTTTTCTTAATGGATATGTTCAAGAGAAATTTTCTGTTGAACAACCTTCTGGTTTTGAAGACACAAAACATCCTGAACATGTTTTCAAACTTACCAAAGCTTTATATGAACTTAAACAATCCCCTAGAGCCTGGTATGATAGACTAACATGATTTTTGTTACAAAAGAATTATGTTAAGGGAACTGCTGATCCAACTCTTTTTATAAATAAAGATAATATTAATGTTTTGATTGTTCAAATTTATGTTTATGACATTATATTTGGTTTAACTCAACAATCTATAACTGATTCGTTTGCAAATTTAATGAAATATGAGTTTGAAATGAGTATGATGGGTGAGTTAACATTTTGACCAGGTTTTCAAATTTCTAAAAAACCAGAAGGAACTTATATATCTCAACATAAGTATATTAAATATCTTCTCAAAAATTATAGATTTGACAAAAATAAAATTATATGCACTCCAATTGGAACCTCCAATTCTCTTGATCTAGATAAAGCTGGGAAACCAGTAGATCAAACATCATTTAGAGGTATGATATGAATTTTATTATACTTGATAGCTAGTTATCCAGACATAGTGTTTTCAGTATTCTTATGTGCTATATATCAATCTAATCTAAAGGAATATCATTTAAAAGCAGTGAAAATAATTTTTCACTATTTAAAGGGAACCCTGGATATAAGACTTTTTTATACTTTTGGAAATGATTTTGTTTTAAAGTTTTTCAGATACTGATTTTGGTTTATGTAGAATGGATAGTAAAAGTAAATCTGGAACTTATCATTTCTTAGGAGATTCATTAGTTTATTGTTCATTCAAGAAGCAACACTTAGTAGCACTCTCCACTACTGAAGCTGAATATGTAGCAGTTGTAAGTTGTTGTGCTCAAGTATTATGGATGAAACACACACTCACAGACTGTGGTATGAGTTTTACCAAAACAAAAATATTTTGTGATAATATTAGTGTCATTTTCCTAAGAAAAAATCATACACATAACTCCCATGAAAAACACATAGATATTATGCATCACTTTCTTTGGGATCACACACTTAAAGAAGATATAATTCTTCAGTTTATCGGAACACAATATCAACTTGTTGATATTTTTACCAAATCCTTACCCTCCGATAGATTTAAATAAATTTAAAAAAAGTTAGAAATGATCTCTGTAAGGTAATCTTCTAAATTAATTTTTTTGTTAAAATGTATCTCCTTACATTAAGAAACTCCTTTTCATTTGGGGAGTACATATTTTTCCATAATAATTTTTTTTGAAATCAAATTTTTTCTTAATAATTTTTTTTTTGTAATCAAATTTTTTCGTAATCAAATTTTTGTTAGTCAAATTTTATTTGGTAAATCAAATTTTTTTTCAAAACCCAAAATTCTGGAATCCAAAATTTTTCTTTATTTAAGAAAATTTTCTAGAATCTAAAGTTCTTCAAGAATAATTTTCCTCATTACTGATAATTTTCCTAGAAATATGGAAGGTATGTATCCTAAATTATCACAATTAAATTTTGTAATTGTTTGTGTTTTCATCCTATTTTCAGAAAAAAAATTTGGATTCACTTTTCTTAAATCAAATTTTTATCTTTAAAACCTCAAAATATCGGAACCTACCAAAATCCTTCTTCGGATTTCATCTCAACCATCAGATTTGGTCATGTTTGTTTCAATTTTTGGATCAATTTGGGAATATGAACCATCGCTTCAACACTTATATATGGGCCCCCTTATTCTTAGTAAAAAATTGATTTTCAATCCTTTGTGTTCTGAAGCTCTCCTTCTCTATATAAGGGTCATTCCACATTTCTTGTTTTCTTAACTCTGAATGTCTTTAGAAGCATCTACTCAGAAGAAAATGTCTTTAGTTAAGGAAATTTCATAATGGAAAATCTACAGAGATAGGTTATTAGTTTTTTAGTTCTTTTCCAAGTATGATTCTCTCATTATGAAAAATATCGAACTGAATGGATGGGAAAGCTTGTGCGTATCCAAATCGAAAGGACAATATACATTTTATCTAGAGTTTCTTGTAGAATTTTATGAGTCAGTAAGTTTTTTTATTGAAGGAGGGAGAGATAAAATCTCGTTCAAAAGTTATGGGAAAACATATTCTCTTTCTTTCAATAAGGTAGATATTATTATTTGATTGTCCTATGAAGGAGAATCCATTTTATGTACCCACAAACTACCAGATAAATTGAGAAGTTTTGAGAAGTATAAGGAATTATAATGTCTCAGAATCAAAGAAGTTAAAACACCAAAGATAAATCATCTCTCAACAAACTTTAGGCTTCTAGAATTATGGGTTCAGGGTTTACTAATTCTGAGAAAAGGGGATAAGGACAACTTAAAGAAGAGTGATATCTTTACTCTGGATTTCCTAGTGAACTTGAGGAAGATAAATTTAGTGGAGTATATCTTCCTGACGATCACAAATATCAAAAATTCCACCCTCAAATCGCAAATCATTATGCATTTGGTAATCCTATCCAAGATAATTGTCTTAAGCCTAGAATCGTTCAAAATACCTTGTAGTTCAAAGCCCAGATCTTTCAAAGTCATATTGATCAATGATGATACCTTGAGGATGATAAAGGTTGGATTTAATAACAAATATAAATAATTTTATGACTTAACAGAAAGTGAAATAAAATTCTTATCCAAGAAGACAAAAGTAGCTCAGACATCCGATAAGGGTCAGAAGAAGAGAAATTAGAAGGAACCGGAAGACAAGGGAAAAACTCCTATAGTTTAGGAAACTCAATCAGTACCCCCAATGTATAAGAAGAAAAAAATCCTACCCTGATAAATTTGTTTCAAAGTGGAGGGAAGATAAGAAGAACAAGAAGGAAGGAGATCCTATCTTTGGCCTAGATCCTGCTGAGGAAAAAGCTTTGAAGATTAAGGCTGCTTAGGATTATAAAAACAAGAAAAAGTGAAGAAGAAAAAGAAGAAAATGTTTGAAGCTGAGATTTTTCAATCTCTTCTCAAGGTTACTAAGAAAGATTCTAATTAAATTCAGGTACTAGAATCCTTTCTACAAGAACCAATACTTGTAGAGACTCCAGGAAAGAAGATGGTAATTTTGGAACCTGAAGAATAAATTGTTTAGGAAGAGGTAGTGGAATAAGAAGAAGTGGAAGGAAGTGATGACACTGATGATATGATAAGGAATGTTAAAGAATATCATGAGAAGGAAATTCCTTCAAAAAAATTGTCAATTTGGACCTCTTAGGCTGAATCAACCAAAATTATTTCACAAGGAAAAGAGGATGATGATCAGGAAGAGATTAATAAACTTTATGATGATGAGAGAAGAAGTCATGACTTCATTCAACCAAATGATCTTGTAGAAGATATTGAGAAGGAAAAGTTTGATGAGGAAAAAATCGTTCAAGTATCAGATAAAGAACATGAATCCCTAAAATCTGCGGAGACCATTTCTAAAGTTGATAAAGGAAAGAAACTAATAGTTGATACACCTAATAAAGATGTGTTAGCTAAGAAAGTTTTTGGCAGTTCTTCAAAAAGAAAGGTTGTTGATATAAATAAATAATCCTCACCTAAAAAGTAATATGATTCAGAATTTCCCTCTTTGGGTCAGGACTTTGTGGTTCAATCGTTGAAGAAATTACTTGACAACATTCCTTTGATTATAATTATTGACTCAAGGTGTAAAATGCTTCAGCATCTATTCGATTAGAAATAAGATTCTGTTAGCATTCTTACAGAAAAATTAACTAAGATTGAGGCTGATTTCAAAACTTTTTATATTGAGTATAATGCCCGCAGAAGGTCTGGTAAGGAAATCACAAAGTGGTCCAAGAAGATGATTGAAGAGCTTAGAATTCATGATGACTTTTAAGACTCTGTGAAAGAAGTCTTTGATAGAGAATATGTGAGGATGAAGGAGCTTATTAAAAGTTTTTCTGAGAAACTGAATCTAGATCAAATGGATCTGAAGAAGGAAGACAAAGATCTGAATGGGAAGCTGAATTCAGTTGCAATGAATTTGAAGAGGGAAATATATCTCAGAATTGAGTTCGAAGAGAATTTTAGTAAGCCAGAAGATCTTTTGAAGTCTCAGGCATAAATCCTAAAGTCTATGGATGAAAAGATCAAATCCCTGAAGATGAAAAATAAGGATCAGGAACAACTGCTCAAACTCTTTGAAAAAGATTATAAGAAGATTAAGAAGCTGAAAACCAAAGTGAAGAAGTTCATGCCAAAGGATAAAGAAGGATGATTTTTTTTTCAAATCCTATCTTTTGTTTTATTTTCCTTGTATTGATTTTTCTTCAACCTTAATGAAAAACTCTTGTTGTGATTCATTTGTTTTTTTATGTAGTTCTAATATTTAAGGTAGCATATTTTTTCCCATTATATCTATTCCTTTTTGAAAATTACAAAGGGGGAGAAAGGAATGATAAAAAAGAATATAAAGTAAATAATAGAATTCCCCAGGTAAGGGGGAGTCTATCTAAGGGGGGAGTTTACTCAAAGAATATTTCCTTATGCAAGAAAAAACTAAATATATTTAAGGAAGTCAATAATACGATCCTTAGGGATTTCAAAACCTAGGAGGATTTAGTCGTATTCACCATAATTCAAAAGTAAATGGAGATAAGTTTTTCTTTTAAGTTCATAAAGAAAAATTCTTAGTGCTTATATTCTTTTTTAGTAAGGATGTTTGTGCTTTAAATAAAGGGGGATATTATTGTGTCAATAAGGTTTCCTTATGAATTTTTCATTCTTCTATGTTTTGAAAATCACAAACACTTTAACTTAAGGCAAACAGTTTTTCCCTAAGGATTATTTTCATAAGGAAAATTTCCCTTCTCTAAGTAAATTTTTATCCTTACCTTTGTTTTCATTGTTTAATTTTATGATCTCTATAAATCAAACTCATTTTATTACTAAGTCTAAAATTCAGATTATTATGTAAAACCTCAGAATATTATAATTCCTTGGATATATAGTGTTCTATTTTCAGACTTCGAATTCTCTGAAATTCAAACTCCAAATTCTCTAAAATTCAGATTCCGAATTCTCAGAAATTCAGACTCCAAATTCTCTGAAATTCAGATTCCAAATTCTCTAAAATTCAGACTCTGAATTCTCTAAAATTTAGAATCTGAATTCTATGAAATTAAAATTCTGAATTCTCTAAAATTCATAATCTCAATTATCTAAAATTTAGATTCTGAATTCTATGAAATTTAGACTTTGAATTCTCTGAAATTCGGATTCCGAATTCTCTAAAATTTAGATTCTTAATTCTCTGAAATTTAGACTTTGAATTCTCTGAAATTAAGATTTTAAATTCCTCAGAATCTAGACTCTGAATTACTTAGAATTCAGAATCCGAATTCCATAGAATTAAAAATCTGAATTACTTAGAATTTAGACTCTAAATTCCTTAGAATTCAGACTCCAAATTCCTCAGAATTTAGACTCCAAATTCCACAAAATTTTGACTCTGAATTCCTCATAATTCAGATTCCAAATTCATTGTTATTCAGACTCTGGAATCTTTAGATTTCAGATTCTGAATTCTTTGTAAAATAGAATATGAATATCTATGATTTATAAACTTTGAATGTTTATTTGGTAAGACTCATAATTCTATTTTTCCTTGTAATTCAAAAAATATATGTGGTTAAGTAACTTTATTTCCCTAACACATGCTATTTTTATGAAACGATGTCATGTAATCTATTTCTAACTAACCTTCGATTGAGTGAGATGTGTATAGTTATCTCTGAAATTCAAGTAAAAATATGATCATTAGAAGAGGGATTCGATCGTTGGAGTTGTGCCTATAAATAAGAGCTCATTTGAAAGATCATACAACCATTGCATCAATATAAATATTACATGTTGTGAAGTGATTTATAGAGAGAGAGACTGTCATGACTTGTATGTACTAAACATCTTGTTCAGATTTCTTTGTGAGACTCTGATTGTTGTTGAGTACAATTGAGGCCTTCCAGGGATAGGAACACAGAGGTGTTGACTACCTTAAATTTTGAGGGCTTATGAGGATAGGAATACATAGGTGCTGACTACCTTATAGTTCGAGGGCTTATAGGGATAGCAAGATAGATTCTGATATTCCTATCAAGGGATTATCCTAGTGTGGGTAAGACAGACTTTCTTGAAGGTATAAAACAAGGGAACTTTATCCAAGTTTTTTTGGATATCATACTCTTTGGTTTAAAAGATTTCATACTTGTTACTTGTTTTGTTTCAAGTTTATTTCTGATGTATTTTGATAAAGGAAGAAAGTATAACTTTCTTATAATTTTTTTTTACTTTTGTATAATCTGGTAAGTAAGATTCTATATTCTTTAAGGTAGAATCTTTTCCTTGTAAACGGTCCACAATTTTCATTTCCAGAACCATATTTCTGGAACCTAGAAAGTTTGTTCCATAGAACTATTTTTAGGGTTTGTGAATTTTCCTTGTTTAACTTTGTTAAACATAGTTTTCCTTAAGGTTAAAAATGAAAGTTTTTAAACTTACAATTCACCCCCCTCTTATAATTGAGCATCTGCATTCGTTTTTTGATCCTATAATAGACACCAAGTCAAAAAGTAAGTTCATGTCCATACTTCCATCCAAGGATTCTGCTCAAGGCTTTAAGTTAATACTTCTTTGAGAGAACTCACTCCTCATGTCTTTCTAATATTGATGGTGCTCATATGAGAAGTCGTTCCCATTAGGCCACACCATAAAGAGACACATTCTAGAATTGAGAATATTTTGATACACAAAGAGGGAATCACACCCAGGGCCTATGGGCGATACCTAACCCTGCTTGGAGTAACCCATAAGGATAGGGATCACACACCCTGAAAATCAGTAATGGGATACATGAACCAACCCTGGGATGATTGATTGAGGGTCACACCTCAGGACATATGGCTGGATACCCAAATCTATCCAAAACTAACCTATATAGGGGATAACTCATCCAATTCTTAAGATGAGATGCCTCATTATACCCTTATAGGTATGGACCAAGGGAACATACCCTACTATTACTCAACTAGAATGAAGAGAATGAGGGATATAACTTATTGTGGAAGGGGTACACAACATTTATAAGGAATACATGGTGTGTCCTACTAAACCCAAACCTGGCTGAGGTTGTGTCTATATACATTCACCCTTGTCTATGTACTCTGGTTGTTCATGTATACACTGGTCATTCCCGTGTACCTTGGTCATGTTCGTCTACTTTGGTTTTGTCTATTACCAAGTACCCTGGGGTACACACCAATTATCTATCTTTGGGTCACACAACATGTAGACATTTTGCATAATATGTGATATTTATCTCTGTATGTAGCCCTAGCTGCTATGGAAAGGGGGTCAACATGGTGTGTGTTCCTCCGAACTACACGCCATGTACATCAGATTTTCACAAAATGTCTAGCCTGTTAACACATATTCACCCATGTCGCCACTACCTTCATATCTTCTTCAAAAATCATCCATAACTCCCATAACGATTATTACCACCTTCTATAGCCTGTTGGAAGTTAGGTTTTGTCTATTCTTTACCAGAAAATTAATTATCTTTGAACCATCAGAGATACCCACTCAATTCGGCACACGACATACCCATCACCCGAACCTCCATCGAATCAACATTTTTATCATCATACCTCGACCATGCCTCTAATCTTGAATCCTAACCCATAATGATGATCTATTGTTTCAAAGATTGATTATGCAGTTATCAGTTCTTGAGTAAAGTCAAACCATCATTCAAAGAAAATATCAATGAAGAATGTTAGAATAAAAAGGGGATAAAATGCCAAAACCAAAAATTGAGAAATTAAATGTCATCCATTGTTTGGGTTTGCCTCTATACGTTTATGGAGAAACAATCAATGTATAAGAACAATGAATAATAAAAAATCGCTTATTAATTCCTAATTCCAAGGATAACAATTATCAATTTTAAATCAATAATTGATACATGAATTAATTTGTTAAAGGAATTAATTAATGTTCGATATGTGAGAATAAAAAATGGGGTTTAATATAAAAAATAATAAATCCTACCTTGAAATTGGATTAATTAATTATGAATAACAATGTCCATGTTGTTTTCATTGGTTAGATTCAAGAACTCTGCTGAAAATGACAATCTCTTTGGAAAACCAAACAGTGATCCATGATCTTGTTGTCATTTTCTAAAGCTCTCCTATATGGTCCTATCCAATATATATGGTTATGAAACTAACCATCAAATTTGGACATAACCATTTTTAAACAGGAGGGTATTAGTTTTCAACCAGTTAAAAACAATAAATTATTTAATAGATTTATTTTTCTATTTTTTCACCCATGACTTCTCTTAAACAAAAAAAATCTAACAAATATAAGGGTTATTTTATGCCTATGGTAAAACCTACATTCTATATTTAATAGTGGTCTTGGTTTTCCCATCCAAAATGTTGTTAAAGAATATATATGGAAAGGGTTAATGAATCTCATAGATAACTTATCACCCTGACCAAAACTATGTAATCCTCACTGAGGTGAGACCTTCAAGAACACATGGTCACCCTTTTCAAACTCCAAAGGATTTCATCATCGGTCCACATAAGACTTATGATATAGCTCTAGGAAGTCCTCATATTCTCTTAGATGATTTGTACCTTCTTTATTATCAATTTTCACCAACTCTGATCCCATGATTTCTAACTCCCCTAGATCAGTACAACATAGTGGTGACTTGAAAGTTATCATGTACAAGGCCTCGAATGGTTTCATATCGATGGTGGATTGGTATTTATTGTTTTACACAAACTCCACCAAGGGTAGGTGATCATCTCATATGCACCCAAAGTACAACATGCAATCCTGAAACATGCCCTACTGAACCTGAATGGTTCACTATGTTTGGTTTCCTATCTTGGGGTGGAATGTTGTGCTCATATAAAATTGAGTTCAAAAGTCTTTTGGAAATCCTCCCCATAACTATGACATGAATTAGGTATAATGTTCTGAAACAATCATAAAGAGAACTCCATGAATCCAGACTATCACCTGAATGTAAAGGCATCCCAAGCTCTCCACTAAACTTTTCTCTTACATGGCTAGGAAGTGGGATGACTTGGTGAGTCATTATATGATCGACCAAATAGTTTTATGACCTCTAGATGATTGTGGAATTCATATCAATGATCCCATAGATATACCATCCCACTAACAATTCAAAACCTTCAGCATTTGGTTCAAACCTTCTAGAACCTAGTACCCAACCTTCACATGTTGGAAAGTGAGACATAAAGAGATAAATGATGATACTCGCCTCTGTATCCCTAGGCACTAAAACAAATGTTGAAGGTCATGGTATATTATTTATACTCCTAGATGAAATATTTAGGGGGAGGCATGAAACTCCCTCGGGACCTCCTCTCATAGTGTGACTAGTACCATTGTCCATCCTCAGAAAAGGATGACGTGCTCCCCACCACCAAAAAATCTACCAGGAGAACGTCCAGTGGATATCTGGCCATGCAAGGCCTTAAAATCGATATCTACAAGTAGAGCCTCCCTAACATGTTAAAGAAGAGAAAGGGTAACAATAATTGACTAGAGGTAAGTTATACCATCCTAATCCACTAAGGACAACTATAATGAGGCTAACTACTTTAATGCCTCACTCAACAACTATGAATAAGATCTCCTGCTAAGAGAATATTCCACCACATTCCCTTTCTTGAGAGTATAGACTATCTCAAATTACTAATCCTATAGGAACTATATCCATCACATCTATTTCAAGTTAATATATTTCTATAAAATTATATACCTAAGACGCTTTTGGTCCGTATAGATGATAAATAACTCTCCCATATGGTAGGGTCACCATATCTTTAGGGTGAAACCACTACCGCCAGCCCTAAATCAGGGGTCATATAGTTATGATTATGGGGTATCAGCTGTCAAAACCCATAATAAATCACTTCTTTCCTCTGAATTAGAATGCATCCAAACCCATTTCTAGAGGAATTCCAGAACACCACATACTCAAAACCCTCTTCCAGTAGTTTCAAGATGGGGGCACTCATCAAATTCTTCTAAACTCCAAAAAATCCTATTGGAATCTCTCCATACAAATGAAAGGTTTCCCTTTTTGTGTCAAGGAAGTCAAGGGAACCGAAATACTAGAGAAATTACTTATAAATCTCTTATAGTAACCTACTAACCTAAGGAACCTTTGAACCTTAGTTACACTCTTGGGTGGTCCCCTAAGCTAGAATTGTCTCAACATTTATTGGGTCTACTACTACTCCGGAGATAACATGCCCTAGGAATTGAACCTATCAAATCCATAACTGACACTTAGAGAGCTTCCCATAATGATGGTACTCTCTAAGTATATCCAGAACCATAATCAAATGTCTTTTGTGATCCTGCTATGATGTTGAGTATACAAGGATATCATTGATGAAGACTTCCATGAACTGTTCTAAGAAGGGCTGAAAGATTCAGTTCATAAGTATCATGAACATTGATGGGGAATTCATTATGATGAAAGGAATCACCAAGTACTTGTAGTGACTGTATAAACATCAAAATTCCATCTTCAGAATATCATCCTCTCAAAGTTGGAGCTAGTGATACCCATCCTGATATCAATCTTTGAGAACCACCTCACCCCTTTCAACTAATTAAAGAGGTCATCGATTCTCAAAAGTGGATACATATTCTTGATGGTCACCTAATTTAGGTGATGATAATCCACACATAACCACAAGATCCCATATTCCTTCTTGGAGAATAATATTAGGGCTTCCTAGGGTGATATAGTGAGTCTGAAAACGTCCTTCCTCTGCAAATCCTCCAAATGCACCTTCAATTCAAGAAAAGATTAGCAGGGGCTATCCAAGATGCTGGTGCAGATTTTGGGGTAGTCCCTAAGTTCATGTCTATGTAAAAATAAATCTCCCAGTAGGGATTTCGTCCCAACATGTCCTCAGGGAAGATGTCCTCATACTCCACTACTACTTTAGGTAACTAAAATCCCATAGCATCCACTTCTCTAAGAGAAATACTAGCCAACCGATGAGTAATTGTTTGTATCCACTTATGTATGAGATCAGCCTGCTCTGCTTGGACTTTTTTCTCACCAATGAAGGAAGATATCTTCCCATCAATTCAGACACACCGTGTAACACCTCGAGATTTTTTGAATTGTTTTCCTAATTAATTTAATCTATTTAGTATTATGTATTTCATGAAACACTGAATATAGCTTTTGTTATATATAAAAAATGATATTGGATTGCATTATACGCAAAACAAAGTTAATATTGCACTATAAGAAACATTTAGATCAACTTATCATACACGCAATACTATGTTTGGCTGGTATTACACATAATGTCGAGTTCCTTTGATAGCTTTCACTACATGCAAGGCTGAGTTTTACCTAACTACAATATACTATTAATATTATTATTAAAATATTATTATAACTACCACCTAGTTGTTGGAATAGAAGGTCCGAATAACATTAACTAAATTTTGAAAATATTATTTACACATTTATGTAAAATTAATCCCTTAGTTATCAATTAGTATAAGTGAATAAAAGAACTATTTGAAAATAAAGAATTTAATTTTCTAAGAAAAATGCTTTTCTATGTATAAACACAATTTTATCTCAATAAATTAAAAAACCCACTTTTGATTATTGTTTTCAATAAAATTTATATATTATATATTCGAGAAGTATTTTTGATACACATCCAATATATTTTATAGGTATAAAATAAAAATAAATCCAATTTTATGAATAAAAATATGTTTTTTTCTAAAATAGAATTTTACAACCTTTTAATGGAGAACCTATTATACATATAAATTTTTACACTTTTATATTTTTTATTTTAAAAAATAAATATCATTTTTTGAATCATAATATCAAAATTTAATTTGGGTGAATTTTTGGTTTTTTATAGAAGTTTCATTTTTTGATTAATAGTGGAAACACTAAATTTTAATTCAAATATAAATAATTGATAGGGTTAAATTATATTTTGAATTAGTTTTAAATTTTAATTAGATAAATTGAACATAAATTAATCTAATTTAGTTCATTATAATCAATTTCACATTGAAATTGGATTTGGAAACATTTCAAACTTTTGAACATTTTAATTTTAAAACCCCACTTTATCATCCCGTCTACGAGATTAAATTTAAATTAATTTCCCCCACTTATATTTTTTGATTTTTTAAAAATTGATTCAATATTTATAATCATAATAATTTATAATTTCTAATAATTTCAACTTATTTTTTGAACAAAAATATTAGCAAAAGTGATTAAAATTAATTACAGTGATTAAGTGAAAAAATAGTTTAACAAAGGACTAAACCTTGAACTTAAGTCCCAAAATGACCTATATATTTTTCCAAAATCCATCGGATGTTCATATTTCTACCCTATCCTCACTTATCTCATATTTGGACCATTATTTAAGACACTTGACATGGGAAAAATGTGGGTGAAAGTTTCTTTTCAAAAATTTACAAGAATGTCACTCCTCCTCCACTATAAAAAGGCACTCACCCATCCCACTTATTCACACCTCTAAAGCCCATTTTATTAGAAAAAATATGCAAAAATATCCTTCAAAAATCCCTCCAATAATATTATAATCATTACTTTGGGAATAAATCCAACCAATGAATCCCTTTGGTGAAAACCAAGAGGAGTTACCCAAAGAAGTGGTAACATCCTTCCACATGCTCTTTTGATTTATTTTAATTCTCCACCACCACAATTATTATTATTCCATGATTATATAATAACATATTTATAATAAATATAATTATAATATTTCATTATAAGTTTTATACCAACACCTAAACACACTACCATCTAATGGGTAACGAACTTATCGTTTGTGTGTATGGTAGACCACTGCCTCGTGAAATGATGTCGTTCTTTTTTCCTTTACCACATCTCATGGGTGGGAATTATGATGGAAATACTATTTTTATATTATATATATGTTATTTATGATTTATTTATGTTTCTTTAATTATTATATAAAACATACCTTCATGCTTTCCATTTTGTGTAAATATGATAACTTTATTTTGTTGCGGAAACGTCAGGAGCAACGAAGCATAAAATGATCCACAAAAGAGTAAAAGTGAAAAATAAAAGAAGAAGAATAAGATCATGGAAACATATATTTATATGGTTTCTGAAATTATCCCAACATCCATGAAGAGTTATAAATTTCACTATGATTTTGGAGCACAATTACATATAGTATCACGGTTCACAAACACACAGAACCCTATCCCAAAATGGGATAATAAAGGAGATGAAGCACTATTCCACCAACTATCAGAAATTACACTATTCTATAGTGAATGTTTTATGGAATTCCACATTTCTATAGAGTCATGGACACCCATTTCTAAATTGTTGTTGTGGCTGGCAGCTGGAAGTCCACGGAGCTACACCAATCCAACACATTTGTGGATGTGTGAACTACCGCCTTCTCAAAGAGATGTGATTTTTTCACACTTTTAATGTTATGTATTAAGTATAGATTTAGTTAAAATATATGATATATATAAAATAATAATATTATTTTAATGATAATATATATAAATATATATTTCATTTTCTTTCTTTCTTTCAATACGAGAAGAAAGCAGAAACAACGTTCATGTGTACGTTCAACCTATTATCTCCAAGAACGGTGTATTTCATTTCATAATTATATATTTTCTATATTATTATAAATATTTATATACTGAATATATATGATATTTATATCATGTTTTACATTCTTAAAATAATTAAATCATGATCTATTAAGAGGATTAAGAATAAAAAATCAAAACATATACAAAAAATAAAGTGGATATTACTTGAAATGTAACATTAACAGGGATTTATTAATAAACCAGTAATATAAAGTCATAATAAAATAATATATGGTATTAATATAAGAATATTTTTATGTGATATATGTATAATAAACTTATATTTATTATATAGGTGTTTTTAATATATACGAAGAAATTCCTTACTTAAGGTATGAGTTTTCTCATCACACTTTTATTTTGTTAAGACTTATGTCTTATTCATCACTCGTTTATTTTTCAGGGTGTATATAGTATCGATGAATGTATTATATGATAATTATACTTAAATTTATTGGTATTTAAATATCTATTTTATGATATTTATTTCATGGGGCTTATGGTTCAAAAGTTAACAAATTGGTAAAGAAATTTTGTCTCAATTTTCCTTCTTTGAGATACATGTCATGTTATGCACGTATATTGTAACGACCCAAAATTTTGAATAATATTTTGTTTCCTGAAAATGTATTTTTTACTATGTATCATTAATTAAAACTATATAAGTATAAATTAAAAAGTAACTATCAGTTTTTGACCGTTATATGACCATTGGTCAATTATGACTGAAGATCAATATGACCATTGGAAACAATAATAATTTTAACGTTATAATTATTGTTTATAAATAGAAATGAAAATGGAAAAATTAATTCAAAAAGAAGAGTAGATGGCATCATCCAGTAGACTCGAGTCGTACGAAGCTCATCGTTTCGGAGCTTGGAAAGGAGGTAGTGTCACTGGGCTTTGCTCTTGACTAATCCCTGATGGAACCGAGCGTACAGCGGAAGCCTCAAAAAGGCGTGTTTTTAATTTTTTTTCTACCAACGGTTGATGTAAACTTGTCAACGTCGGTGAAAAGTATCCCGGTCAAAGCCAATGATCTCGCGTGATGAGTTTTAAGCACAAAATTAAATCGTAAAATACCTGGTTTAAATCTAAAGTCATGCATGACATATGCTCTGTGTTGGTGGTTGTGCTCAAAGAATCCTAAGTTTAATTCCTCTAGATCATCCACACACTCTTCAAGGAATACGCGGGGGCGCCCTTCGTCATAATATGGGTGCTAGTGCAGAATTACGACGACGCCTTCGATGCTCCAACGATCACAGCACTGCTTCGCTAGTGATGCCTGAGAGAGTGCTCCTTCCATACTCCTTGGATACAGAGCATATATCTCTAGATTATGGGAGATAGTAGAGGAGATGGAATCTCCCTGAATAGTTCTTGTCGAAATCCCCTCCTCTTATATTTATAGTGGTTAATTATAATACCCGGTATCTCCTTGCCAGCCCCGAATAATTAACGCACTATCAACAAAATTTTATGACTACTAAACTGAGCCATAAATATTATTATCATTTACATGATAATAATTATGTCATTAACTCAACTCATTGTTCCCATAAATATTAATTAAACCTTGAATAATTTAATATTCGTCAATTAATATTTTTTATGTATTTACTTAAAACTCATAAATATATTTAATTAATAAATTCAATACTCATTATTCTAAACTCGAATAATATGAATTTATTTATTGAATTGGTGATAATTTAATTTTGGAAAAATCCCAGACCCCTGTGGCGGGGGCTACTATGTCCCAAAATCCAATTCGAGTGAATAAGAAAGATTCTTGAATACGCTATTGTGTGTAACCCTCTAGGCCCTTATTTCGATAGTAGTGAATAGTATTCACAGACCAAGAGCGGGATCTAGCAATCCATCATAGCCACTGAAGAAATAAGGATTGTCATAGCAGCGACAACCAACCTACAAACACGCACTGTGTAATATAATCTCTTTTTCAGTAATATCTCATAAAGCAGGATGCACTCTCATGTTATCGCCCTTTTCTTGCTTTATTGTTTGTTGATGTAACTGAACGTATTTACCCTCGACTTCTATGACCATGGTCTTATAAAGGTACTTCTATCCATATCAACATGGCCTGAGATATATTACATCCATAACTCGGAAGCAATAAATCCTTTCTTGACCATTCAACCAATGTCATGCCACCAATGACGCACCCAACACAAACTACCTTGCCATGACTTCATCGTCATGGTTTTCTTATTTCATCAAAGTACGTAATAAAATGACATACATTGTTAATGATCTCAAGTTAGGATACCATTACACATGATCATAGATAGGAATATCCAATGACACTAGAAACATGTGGTGTTCCTATTGGCAGGTTAGTCCTCATGATCTCACTACTAGAGATCACCAAGTGTGAACTTCATGAGAACAAGTCTCAATGCTTATGAGCCCCCAACACCTGATGGTCAAACATCTACTATTTCCAATCAGTAAGATGTATCTAGACCATAGAATATATATTTAATATTAATGTCATAGTATCTATAGGTTCTCATTATAGCCTGGTAACTAATATAACCTTTCGATATGACAATTAACCTTTGGACATTACCATTTCAATAGTAGACGTAGAAAAGTCTACACTATAATGGTAAGATGAAATTATGTATAGCTAATTGTATACATAATATGGTAATCAAAATTACTGAATAGTTGGGTCTAGGGAACCCACTATTTCAACAATCCCACTTTCACTAGGTCCAACTTGCTAACCAAACTTGTTAGATACTCAAATGATGAACATCATGTTTCTGCTGAGTAACAGCTTTAGCTACTAGGTCCGCCATGGTTCCGCCACATGGCTATTATGTTATTGCGACCTTATCTCATTGAGTAAAACTTCTCAAGATATGTTATCCTGAGTATATATCTTTTTGTCCACTATCATAACTTGACATCTTGGATAGTAAGAATATCGTAATTTGCATTATGATAATACTTTTCTCACCATGTGAGATTCCAAGAACTGGAACAAAGCATTGTATTTATCTTCTTCTTAGATATTTTATAAGCTTACAACGTACTTGTTCTTGTAGGTATTTCCACCACTGGTCGATATGAGATTTACTCGCTCATCACCTTTAGCCTAACTGAAATACTAGATCACATTGATCTATGGAAGACTAGTTCGTATCCCCAAAAATAGTATCATTTCTTATCCACTTACCAGGTACATATATTTGGTACTTTCTTAAGAACAATTAGAAAGTTTTGACTACATCCTTTTAGTGCCCCTAGATATAACTGATATCTACCCAAAAAACCTTGGCAATATCAGTTCCTGTACATATCTTGGCATGCGTGATTGATCCATCGCTCCGACGTATGGATTTAAAATCACCACATTTATAAGGCCCCAGCCTTAAAACTTACTTAATCTTGAGTTATTACAAGATTACACATTGAGGATCTTTTCGGGTTTAGAGTTTTAGAGAATTAGATCATAAAACTTGCATTACATTCCACATATAAACAAGGTGGTTACATAAAGATAGTATTCTTCATTCCCATCAATGGAAACATATTTAAAATAAACATGGATTATTTCTTGACACATCCTTGACACTATCATCATATCATGTACCTTTCCCTTGACCTGTGAAAAACATTTCAAAAAACTTGGGATGAGCATAAAAAGCTCAGTAAGGGATATAAAAATATGGAAAGGAAACATGAGTACATATATACATAAGGATGAGATCATACTTTACCCATAAAACATAAGCACTTTAACATACCTCATCAAATCATGAATAAATCATAGAAATCATAAGACATAAAGGTAACTTGAGGCATTCATAACATTCTTACGTAGGGAGTAACCCTCTTGGTTACGTTTGGAATACCCATCACAGTATATTCCCTAAAATCTCTTCGGAGAAACCTTAACGTTTTACTCCTTCACGTTACCCAATGCATTGGAGAGCTATATCGGGCTCACCCGCCCTTAGTCTATCACGGAACCACCCGTCTTCATAATAATGCCCAAGAACCTCAACATAATCGTATCACATAAAACATGCATAAATGAAACATAACATTTCCACCTTTCAATCACAATATATCAATACAACAAATTGATATAAAAACATTATGAAAACAATTTTCAATACTAAAATAAAATAAAAGTAAAACATGGTATTTATTTTTCTTTTAAAAAAAGGTATGGCTTGTAGAGGAAGCCAAAACTCAAATAATGGTCACGGCGGCGGAGAAGTCGTTGTCGCCGCATACGTACGACAAAAACATTCCCTTTTTTCGTTTAGTAAACACTTCGTATAAAAAATATTCCTTTTGAAAAAACGTAAAAGTCAAAGGATTTTATACATCGTATAAAAGAAAGTTGTGTATAAAATAAAATATGCATCAATGAAAGGAGATTGAGACGAAGTCCCATACCTCGGGTCTGACTTGACTCGATCGTTCTTTAATGTCCTGAATAATAAACTTGAGTTAATTTATACTTGTTTAAGAACGTTTTTCAAGTTCATTATTCCTTTTATATCACTTATTGCCATGTCATGAACACTATGTAATTATTTAAGTTAATAACGGTCGTTTTAACGATCATTAGTACTTGAGTCAAAAATAATCCCTTTATAATTACATGTTGTTCATGTATTCATTATATACATAATGGTATTCATGATTTAGATATCATATATGTCATATATATCCAGTACATTCATGCATTTATAATATTACATAATCATTTAGAGGTAAGAAATGAAATGCACCGTTCATGGAGACGGTAAGCCGTACGTACGCATGAACGCTACTTCCATTTCTATTTCATATTTTCTAGAATGGAATCATAATTATATAAGAGTATATTATAATTCCAGTATAATAACATATATAATATCATTAACTTTATCCTTTACACATCCCACATATGCTATTAACGAATCAAATCACTTTCAGGGGGCGGTAGTCCGCACTTCCTAAAATTAAGATATCGTGTTTACCAATAATGGAAACAATAATGGTATGCCATAAATGAAAAATATAGAATCTTAAGGAACTAATAAACATATTATATATCATATATAAAAATAGTGACATCATAATGGCCACCTTTTAAGGTGTTAAAAAAGTGTTGAACAATCATCGTTTCGGGAGGCAGAATTTCGCCATCCACAGAAACCGTATGTTCTTTAACCATTTGATGTAGTTGTGTGAGAGTGTAGCTCGAATAAATCTTATAAAAACATCCTAGTATATTTATGATACTTTTTTTGTTACAAAAGAAGTAAATAAAAAGATTTTAGGGGGTTGGAGAAGAAAAATAAAACAAATGAACATGAGAGAATGAATTACCTTTAAAAGTGTAACTCCTTTTGATTTGAGCCTAAAGGCTTCCTTTGAAAGGATTATTCCCAAATGAAATCCTCTAGGATGAGTAGAGGGATGTGGAGAGAGTAAATGGGTAGGGGATGTCTGAGAAAAAGGATTGAGGAGTGTGTGAAATGAGGTAGAGGTGGGGGCCTTTTATAAGAGGAGAGGAGGGGCACTCTTGGAAAGTAAAGAAATATTACTTTATTTGAAAATGATTTTAGGATTTAAATGGTCCCACATTGATATAATTATAGTATAAGGTGATAAGGGTTAGAAATATACCCATCCAATAGGTTTTGGACATGTGTAGGTTTTAGATATTACATTATCTTTCCATTTTATTTAAATCGTTAAATAATGAGGTCATCGCTGCATCATCATGATGTCATAAATAATTTAATTTATCTAAAGTCTAAAAATTATAGAACAAATAATATTATGTAGGAAATATTTTTATCTTTCCAATTAATATTTATAATAAAAAATATGATCTTTATAACCCCATGTAAAAATTGTTTTCGTAAAACATATGATGTTTGTGTCATTTTTACTTTTACATTAAATAAAAAGTTATTTATGTCATTTCCCAACCAAAGTGGCTCCATGGGGTCCCCAAGTTGACCCATGGCTTGTCTTGGTCGGCCATGACACAACCAATGAGGGTAGGACATGTGTCAAGCTCATCTTATTTTATTAAAGCATTATTTTTACCTTAAACTACACTAATTACCACTAATCGCGATTAAAAACTTAATAAGTTACTATTCACCAAAAAATTATTTTAATCTAATTGAACCACATTTTACTTCTTAATGACAACCATGTATGTCGGATTTTTGAAATTCAAAACACAATGATGGCAAAATTTCATTTAAACGGAAAATCAGTTTTTATAAGTACCACTTAGTGGTTTCACTATTCATCAAAAATTGAAGTTTTTCAGAAAATTACCAAAAATTCACCCTAAGCTATATTTGATATTCCTAATTCAAAAATTAAGTCTATTTTACAAAATTCAAAACATATAAGTCACATTAATTAATTTAATAATTAATTCCTACTGTCAAAGCAAATAGCGTGTTTTTATGAAACAATAAGTATCAAAAGATTGACACCAGTTTAAGTCCAATTTCAAAGTGAAATTGATTCCAATGACCACCATTGGATTAAATGGTAAAAATATATTCTAATTTCACTTCAAAACCAATTCAAAAGATAATCTAATCATATAAATTAATTATATTAAAAAGCAGTTTTGATGTAAAATGCAGTATTTTTCACTATTCATTAAAAAAATGAACATTGTCATAAAAATACCAAAAATTTATCCAATGTAAAATTCAATGTCACAATAATAATGAATATGTTTATTTTGACAAATATAGATTATAAAATGTTCAAAATATTGATTTAAAAAGGGTTTACAATCAAAAGGCAGTAAAACAATCTTTTAAGAATATTAGTGTATTCCATGCTTAAGATTGGATTTATTTTCATTTTAAGCCTCTAAAACACTATCTAATTCATTAATAGACATAGATAAAAATATCTATTATTCATTACTTACTTGGGATGTTACATCCTTCCCCCCTTTAGAAAATTGCATCCCCGCAATTTACTTACTTATCAAATAAATGGGGGTACTTATCCCTCATTGCATTTTCAGATTCCCATGTTGCCTCTTCCATCATGTGGTTTTTCCACAAAACCTTTACCTGGTTAATCACCTTATTCCGTAACACTTGCTCCCTGTGGTCAAGAATCTGGACCGGTTGTTCCTCATAAGATAGGTTCTCTTCCAGCTGAACTACCTCTAGACTCAAAACATGAGATGGATCTGGCATACACTTTATCAACATCGAAACGTGAAAAACATTGTGTACCTGAGATAAACTCGGAGGTAAAGCCACTCGGTATGCAACTGATCCAACTCTCTCCAGAATTTCATATGGTCCAATGAACCTTGGACTCAACTTTCCTTTCTTACCAAATCTCATCACACTTTTCCAAGGAGAAACCTTGAGAAAAACATGATCACCTACCTCGAAAGATAGATCCTTCCTCTTATTGTCCGCATAACTCTTCTGCCTGCTCTGAGCTGTTCTAATGTGTTTCTGTATCAGCTGAACTTTTTTTTCCATCTCTTCTACCAATTCTGGTCCCATAAACTTCCTTTCACCCACTTCATCCCAGAAAGCTGGAGTTCGACACCGCTTCCCATATAATGCCTGAAATAGTGTCATCTGTATACTGGAATGAGAACTGTTATTATATGAAAATTCAACCAAAGAAATATGTTGGTCCAAACTTCCCTGATAATCCATAGAACAAGCTCGTAGCATATCCTCCGAGGTCTGAATTGTTCGTTCTGACTGCCCATCTGATTGAGGATGAAAAGCTGTACTAAAATTTAATTCAGTACCCAACGACTTCTGAAGGCCTTTCCAAAAGTTAGAAGTGAACCTGGGATCACGATCAGATACAATGGAGAGAGGAACTCCATGTAACCTGACTACCTCTTTAAGATACAAACGAGAAAGTTGATCAAGAGAGAAAGTATCTCGTATAGCAAGGAAATGAGCAGACTTGGTCAAGCGATCAACAATAATCCGGATTGCATTATTACCTCGATATGTATTCGGTAATCCCACAACAAAGTCCATGGATATATTCTCTCATTTCCACTCTGGCACTGGTAAAGGCTGAAGCATCCCTTTCGGTAACTGCCGCTCTGCTTTAACCTGTTGACATGTCAAACACTTCACAGTAAAATCAGCAATATCTCTTTTCATTCCATCCCACCAGTAATAATCTCGCAGATCTCTGTACATCTTAGTACTGCCAGGATGAACTGAAAACAAAGAACTATGAGCTTCACATAACAACTCTCTCTTCAACTGTGAATCACAAGGCACACACAATCTCTTCCCAAATCTCAAAACGCAATCATTATCAATGTTGAATTCAGGCAACTTACCTTTCTGAACCAGCTCTACCTTTTTCTGCAACTCACTGTCTTGCTTCTGTGCTTTCTTGATTCTATCTGATAGAGATGATCTCACTGATACCTGAAATAAAATAGAATAACTTCTTGCACCAACAAATTCTATGCCAAAGTTCATCAAATCCTTAACCAAAGGATCACATTCCAAACGCAACATTGCTAATGAAGCATTACTTTTTCGACTCAAATCATCAGCCACTTTATTTGCTTTTCCCGGATGGTAATGAATTGTACAATCATAATCCTTGATTAATTATAGCCATATCCTTTGTCTTATATTCAATTTTTTCTGAGTGAATATATACTTTAAACTTTTGTGATCGGTATATATTTCACACTTTACTCCATACAAATGATGCCTCCAAATTTTTAAAGCAAAAACAACAGCATCTAATTCCAAATCATGTGTAGGGTAATTTACCTCATGAGTTTTCAACTGTCGTGAAGAATAATCAATTACCTAATCATTCTGCATTAGGACGTAACCAAGTCCTTTCAATGAATCATCACTGTATATAACAAACTCACCATTCCTAGAAGGTAGTGCCAAAACTGGAGCATTCACCAATCTTCTTTTCAATTCCTGAAAACAATCATCACATTATTTTGTCCAGATAAACTTAACACCCTTCCGAGTTAGCTTAGTCATTGGACTAGATAACCGTGAAAAATTTCTAACAAACCTTTGGTAATAGCCTGCCAAACCAAGGAAGCTACGAATCTCGGTTACATTTGTTGGTCTTGGCCATTATTCCACAACTTTTGTTTTTGCAGGATCAATAGTTATTCCATCTTTAGAAACAATATGACCAAGGAAAGAAATTTGTTGCAACCAAAACTCACACTTTCTGAATTTTCCATACAGTTTCTTTTCTTTTAAGGTTTTCAAGATAACCCTTAAATGTCTTTCATGCTCCTCTTTACTTTTAGAAAACACCAAAATATCATCAATAACATAACCACCATTTATCACCTGATTCAACTGAGCCATCACTGCAGTAAACTTCTCAATTCTGATTCTGACCATCTCAGTATGCTGATTTGAAGGGTCATTTCCCTCTGTATGCCTTCCCTAAAAATCTGTTCTGTTTCCTCTATGAAAAAGCATTCTTAACAAACATGTCTTAGATGAAGCAACATGGTAATCTTCAAATGCTGTATCATTTCAAAAAAAAATATTTTTGGATAATCATTTAATAGAATTCTAACTCCTAAAGTTATCTAAACCGACCTCTGATACCAACTATAAGGCCCCAACCTTAAAACTTACTTAATCTTGAGTTATTACAAGATTACACATTGAGGATCTTTTCGGGTTTAGAGTTTTAGAGAATTAGATCATAAAACTTGCATTACATTCCACATATAAACAAAGTGGTTACATAAAGATAGTATTCTTCATTCCCATCAATGGAAACATATTTAAAATAAACATGGATTCTTTCTTGACACTTCCTTGACACTATCATCATATCATGTATCTTTCCCTTGACCTGTGAAAAACATTTCAAAAAACTTGAAATGAGCATAAAAAGCTCAGTAAGGGATATAAAAATATGGAAAGGAAACATGAGTACATATATACATAAGGATGAGATCATACTTTACCCATAAAACATAAGCACTTTAACATACCTCATCAAATCATGAATAAATCATAGAAATCATAAGACATAAAGGTAACTTGAGGCATTCATAACATTCTTACGTAGGGAGTAACCCTCTTGGTTACGTTTGGAATACCCATCACAGTATATTCCCTAAAATATCTTTGGAGAAACCTTAACGTTTCACTCCTTCGCGTTACCCAATGCATTGGAGAGCTATATCGGGCTCACCCGCCCTTAGTCTATCACAGAACCACCCGTCTTCATAATAATGCCCAAGAACCTCAACATAATCGTATCACATAAAACATGCATAAAGGAAACATAACATTTCCACCTTTCAATCACAATATATCAATACAACACATTGATATAAAAACATTATGAAAACAATTTTCAATACCAAAATAAAAGAAATGTAAAACATGGTATTTATTTTTCTTTTAAAAAAAGGTATGGCTTGTAGAGGAAGCCAAAACTCAAATAATAGTCACGGCGGCGGAGAAGTCGTTATCGCCGCATACATACGACAAAAACATTCCCTTTTTTCTTTTAGTAAACACTTCGTATAAAAAATATTCCTTTTGAAAAAACGTAAAAGTCAAAGGGGTTTATACACCGTATAAAAGAAACTTGCGTATAAAATAAAATATGCCTCAATGAAAGGAGATTGAGACGAAATCCCATACCTCGGGTCTGCCTTGACTCGATCGTTCTTTAATGTCCTGAATAATAAACTTGAGTTAATTTCCACTTGTTTAAGAACCTTTTTCAAGTTCATTATTCCTTTTATATCACTTATTGCCATGTCATGAACACTATGTAATTATTTAAGTTAATAACGGTCGTTTTAACGATCATTAGTACTTGAGTCAAAAATAAGCCCTTTATAATTACATGTTGTTCATGTATTCATTATATCCAGAATGGTATTCATGATGTAGATATCATATATGTCATATATATCTAGTACATTCATGCATTTATAATATTACATAATCATTTATAGGTAAGAAATGAAATGCACCGTTCATGGAGACGGTAAGTCGTACGTACGCATGAACGCTACTTCCATTTCTATTTAGTATTTTCTGGAATTGAATCATAATGATATAAGAGTATATTATAATTCCAGTATAATAACATATATAATATCATTAACTTTATCCTTTACACATCCCACATATGGTATTAACGAATCAAATCACTTTCAGGGGGCGGTAGTCCGCACTTCCTAAAATTAAGATATCGTGTTTACCCATAATGGAAACAATAATGGTATGCCATAAATGAAAAATACAGAAGCTTAAGGAATGAATAAACATATTATATATCATATATAAAAATAGTGACATCATAATGGCCACCTTTGAAGGTGTTAAAAGAGTGTTGAACAATCATCGTTTCGGGAGGCAGAATTTCGCCATCCACAGAAACCGTATGTTCTTTAACCATTTGATGTAGTTGTGTGATATTTTAGCTCGAATAAATCTTATAACAAAATCCTAGTATATTGAATATACTGTTGTTGTTACAAAAGAAGTAAATAAAAAGAGTTTAGGGGGTTGGAGAAGCAAAATAAAACAAATGAACATGAGAGAATGAATTACCTTTAAAAGTGTAACTCCTTTTGATTTGAGCCTAAAGGCTTCCTTTGAAAGGATTCTGCCCAAAGGGAATCCTCTAGGATGAGGATAGGGATGTGGAGAGAGTAAATGGGCAGGGTATGGCCGAGCCAAAGGCTTGAGGAGTGTGTGAAATGAGGTAGAGGTGGGGGCCTTTTATAAGAGGAGAGGAGGGGCACTCTTGGAAAGTAAAGAAATATTACTTTATTTGAAAATGAGTTTCGGATTTAAATGGTCCCACATTGATATAATTCTAGGATAATGTGATAAGGGTTATAAATCTACCCATCCAATAGGTTTTTGACATGTGTAGGTTTTAGATATTACATTATCTTTCCATTTTATTTAAATCGTTAAATAATGAGGTCATCGCTGCATCATCATGATGTCATAAATAATTTAATTTATCTAAAGTCTAAAAATTATAAAAAAATACTATGATGTATGAAATCTTTTTATCTTTCCAATGATTATTTATAATCAAAAATATGATCTTTATAACCCCATGTAAAAATTGTTTTCGTAAAACATATGATGTTTGTGTCATTTTTACTTTTACATTAAATAAAAAGTTATTTATGTCATTTCCCAAACAAAGTGGCTCCATGGGGTCCCCAAGTTGACTCATGGATTGTCTTGGTCGGCCATGACACAACCAATTAGGGTAGGACATGTGTCAATCTCATCTTATTTTATTAAATAATTATTTTTACCTTAAACTACACTAATTACCACTAATCGCGATTAAAAACTTAATAAGTTACTATTCACCAAAAAATTATTTTAATCTCATTGAACCACATTTTACTTCTTAATGACAACCATGTATGTCGGATTTTTGAAATTCAAAACACAATGATGGCAAAATTTCATTTAAACGGAAGAACAGTTTTTATAAGTACCACTTAGTGGTTTCACTATTCATCAAAAAATTGAAGTTTTTCAGAAAATTACCAAAAATTTACCCTAAGCTATATTTGATATTCCGAATTCAAAAATGAAGTCTATTTTACAAAATTCAAAACATATAAGTCACATTAATTAATTTAATAATTAATTCCCACTGTCAGAGCAAATAGCGTGTTTTTATGAAACAATAAGTATCAAAAGATTGACACCAGTTTAAGTCCAATTTCAAAGTGAAATTGATTCCAATGACCACCATTGGATTAAATGGTAAAAATATATTCTAATTTCACTTCAAAAACAATTCAAAAGATAATATAATAATATAAATAAATTAGATTAAAAAACAGTTTTGATGTAAAATGCAGTATTTTTCACTATTCATTAAAAAAATGAACATTGTCAGAAAAATACCAAAAATTTATCCAATGTAAAATTCAATGTCCCAATCATAATTAATATGTTTATTTTGACAAAATATAGATTATAAAATTGTCAAAATATTGATTTAAAAAGGGTTTACCATCAAAAGGCAGTAAAACAATTTTTTAAGAATATTAGTGTATTCCATGCTTAAGATTGGATTTATTTTCATTTTAAGCCTCTAAAACACTATCTAATTCATTAATAGACATAGATAAAAATATCTATTATTAATTACTTACTTGGGATGTTACAACATTTATCTCTTCCCATGTCACAGACAGTTCAACATGGAGAGATTATGTCCGGTGACATAAGCAACAATTCATCACTTGAATTGTTCCAACTTGTATTTTTCAATACAATGTCACTATATGTACGATTTACTAGGACCAAGAAACCTATAGATCTACCTCAATATATCTCATTACCTAGAACTCAGGTTGCTACTTTAAGTCAATCATTGGAGAATAAATTTCATTTTCGTCTTAAATAAATGTGAGACCAATGTATATTTTCCATATATTGCGGAACATATTCTTTCTTGGAAAACATTAGTTCTCCCACTAACCTCTGGTAGACACATGTAAATCATTTTTCACAAATTTATATACTATAATCATTTTTCTTACTTTAATCCTAAACTATATTTTAGTAACTTTCAACCTTTATTAGCATTCTGTGATGTGACCATCCCTTTCTGGTTGTGTCGTATAGACACCATCCACGATTGTTGTTCATGACATACAATGCTAAAAAAATTGGTCATAGATATTAGCTATGATAAGTAAAATTCTAATTTATTTAAGAATAAAAACTTAGTGAAACCAATTGATCCTTATTGGTACTATAGTTTTACCATCCATGTACTAACTCACTTGAATATGCACCGCAGTATTAAAAATAATAAGCCCCCTTTGCACTTTGATACATGGAATCCATTAATTGAATTTTAGTTGGTCTTATCAATTTTAGCTAATTCCATATATTGATTACTTCTAGGAAATAATATTTATATTGAATAATAGATCACCATGGTTTTCTCCTATCTATGCATTATGTGTCTCTGGAATATACTTTGTTCCACATGCGCTTGTGGAACTAGTTCCTATACCAACTACTTGTGCATTTTGATAATTGACTAAACACAAGTCAATATAGATCCCACTATCTTTAATAGAGATGTGCACCATTATATAGAAGTGTATTCTATTGCTTGACTACCTACTCTTCTATATTAGGGATTTATGTAACATCCTAAACAACTGTTAGGATTATTACACTAAATGAACAATGTGTTTTTCTTGACGCAAGTTTGTTTATGTCCTAACAAAATCTTTGCATCCAAACACACGTTCTTATGACATAATGGGTTTACATCATACTATGAATCGTATGATATACATTTTTCATTATAGTTGGCATATGGTTGTGGGATATTGCTGTTATTTGCAATTAATTTCATGAAATATAATGGAAGTTTCTGCTAGTTCCAACATTTATATTACTTACATCAATACTTTGATGTATAAAATGTGTGTTTAGGAATTAATCCACACTACATTTTGTTGATTAATGTTGATATGAAAGACTTCATCGTCAATCATCATCATTAACATCAATGTCATGATGTCGATAAGGTAATGTGCATTTAGGAATTGCTCTACAATACATTATCATGATTGATGAATGCTTGGTCGAGATATTCTTTGGTATCCCAACCAGAAGTAACTCATATCTCCTGACCATGAAATACTTCACTTTATTATTCCTTAATTACTTAAAGGAATCTTATAAAGCATATATACCTCTAGATAATACTTGGGTTAGTTCATGCTAACCTGTTGAACTATATCCAAAAGCTTTGTGACATACCTTTATTTCTAAAGGCTCCTTTGTCCAATCTAAAGACGTCAGTATTTAGTTGTGCCAAGACTAAATACCATACTTGGTATATTGATGACGTTCACTTTTAGTATTACTTGACAAAGAATTATATTGTCACAACTGGGTATAATTATTACATTTATATTCATCACTAATTTCCTATGATTCATGTATCACTAAACTAATGATTGAGTTTACCAAAAACAAAATTCATTCTAGAACCTGAAAAAATGTATGCTTGTGTCCAAGGACACATGAGATTAATTTTTGTGGTTATACTCAATAATAGTTTAACATGAATCTTTCACTTGGAAATTAAATAAGTCATGTACTTCTCACCACTGGCCTAGGTATCACCCTTTCAGAGCCACTTGGAGAATACACCTGACTTCTAGTAATGTTTCTATACTTACTTGGTTATTGTATTTAAATACACATATGTAAAAATAATATAGTATTAAATACCCAATTAGTAAAAGGAAACATTACATTGATGAATATGCCTGATGTAGAAGCGTCGACTTTCTTTTTTAAATCAGTTTATTGCTTTTAAACTTCCATAGTATTAATTTATAATATGCAATAAAAATAACCATTGTTAATACCTCATTAATTGAAGGACGTCGTGAAGGTGTCATTGGAATTAAATGCCTTTGACCTTTCCACATTGTCTTTCAATTTATTCTCCATAAGAATTAAAACTTAACTGTCTTTTGTTCTTATTCACTTGGAGAACCTTACCTAAATTGGTAATGGAGCGTTTAGTCAATACTTGTTTGTTTTATAACATAAAACGAAACTTGTGTAATATGGTGAAAATGATATGAGAAAGGGATCCAATTGAATATTATAATCGATCCGTCAATTTACACATGCCGGTGTAAACTTCGCCTTATTCATATCATTACCTCGCTTTCTCCTTGCAAACATCTCGAAGATGAGACTTAATGTTATATCATCCATGTCCTGATGTAGCGACCAAAAATAACACCGGACGTGGATGAAAGAATAATGATATAATTATCATATGCTTTGTACATTAGTCTCATGTAATCATTTTCACTCTCTCTTATTGAGGTAGTTTAACAGTGTTGGGGACACTGGCACCTTGAGTTTCATATATCATAGTACTATACGCATGCTCTTGTACTATTCATGGATACTCATGTCAGTGTGGAAATTTACATTGTCCAATATTTATCATAGTTTTAATATTGTGGTATATCTTGTCATTTTCTAAAAAAATTAATTTAGCATATTAGTGTCTTTTATTTGGATTACCGGTTTAGACATTTTGATTAATTACTTAAATCATTTAATTTCTCTCACTACTTTATCGGATTCTAGGAACCCTCTGTGCTAGAATCAAAATACTCTGTCGTCTGTGTACTCTAGTGGAAAGGATCTTGGAACCACACCTCATTGTCTACAAGCTATGGCTACACCACTACTTGGAGGGTTCTAGGTGGGATTTTGGTTGGCCGACCACTTTAACTTGTAGTTCTTTGATCTATTGAGTGAAGTCTCAACTTCTTAAAATTAGAACTTGATTTAATCAACGTTTGCCTCTAAAATTACAATAAGCTAGCTATGGATATTTCATTTCTTCAATTTTAGATAATTAAACACATCATTCTTATAAGGACACCTCGGTAGTAAGAGACACCTTCAGCTATGGCATGATTGGAACCTCAAACAGCTGATTTTTTCCAAACTTAAATGACAAAAGGAGGTTATGACTTAATATATATTTTGAGGGTTTTATTATTTTTAGTGTGACAAAAGAAATCCCTTTCTATTTTGATAAGCATGTGATATGTGATCTCACTCACAACTGTCCGTGCTTGAAATAGAAATTTCATCACGTCACATGTTCATTTTTTCTTGCATGCTTGTTTATTATTATACTATGTGATCACATAATAAATTACACATGCACAAAATAATAAACCATACAGAAATAAAATGAACACCTGATCATGATCGGGTACTATTGGTTGATCCATTGAGTGAATAACGGACCAACCGAAACCCTAGGGCTAAGTACCTTTTAGTCGCGTGGCTTGCAACTTGAATATCATCGTCTGCTCATCCAAGGTATCCAACTCTTGTCTGGTGCATCGCTATCACTTGGAACGAAGTGCGTCATATGTCATCCCATCATTATACAACATTACTCACACACATGCGAGGGGGTCTTAGGGTATAAATGTATAACTCTGAGAATGGGCGCGTAGGCCCTTATACATATAACGACTCTAAGACGACACACAAATCGCCTTTTTATTTAATTAAACTAATTACTAAAAAACCATTTAATTATTAAATAAATTAATTATATAAATAATTAAATAAAATTCACCCAACATGCATTGGTTGGGCTCAACTCATGATCAAACATATACGCATTAAACTCACGTATATTAAATAAATTAAGAATAAAAATTAAACTTGCATTAAAATAAACTATAAGGGTATCTTAATTGAATTAAAAAACTTCACACATTTTTTAAATTCAATTTCCCGTCGTTCGGTCCCGATTAATTAATTTAATTTTAAAACTAAAAATTTAATTAATTAATTAATTTAATTAATCTCCCAATTAAATTAATTACACTGTATTTAAATTTTTAATAACCAAAAATTAATATTAAATTAATTTAATTATCAACTGTAATTAAATTAATTATCATAATTAACTTTTGATTATTTTAAAATAACTTAGCCCTTTAAACTTTGGGCAGGGGCGTTCTGGGCCGGGCCGGTCCTCCCAAGCCCGTTCTAGGCTGGGCCGACCTGTCCGAACTTATTACAGGGCAGAGCGAATTACCTACCCGCTAAGAGGACCGAGTGGCGGCCGGAACGGTGTAGGTCCGTGGTGAAGCGAGCTAACCGGACTGTGTCAATCCAGTGGATGTAGACGTGCCCTTCCAAGTGCGTGGAACAAATCGGTCAGAGCTGGACAATGGGGCGCGGTCCGTAGGTGACGAGAGTCACCGATGCCAGGACAAGGCACGACGCCCGGTGCTGCTAGGCGCAGTGGGGCAACTTGCGACTGCGGTTTCCAGAAAGGGGCAAGCCGGTGGAGTATCGAAGCGGTTCAGTAAGGAGGAGGAGGCAGCGGTGGCTGCTGGTCCGACGTGCTGTGGGAGGGTGCTTCGCCGCGGGCAGAGGGTGGAGGTCAGTCTGGGGTTCTCGCGGGGTACAACGTCGACATGCGGTGTTGTGCACTATTGTTGGGTGATGTCGGAATGTGGGAGGCTTCGGTCGGGTTCGCTGCTGGGAGGAGTCGGTGAAGGCCGGTTTACTAGCCTGGTGCGGCGTAGGCCGCTCCGCGGGAAGATAAAGGAGTCGTTGTCGCCTAGGTTCCCTGGTGCGTTTCCCAGTAGCAGGTCTCCGTGAGGGAGGGAGACCCCGGACCTGGGGATTGAGTTGAACCAACGGGCCGCAGGAGCTGTTGCGGGCTGCAGCGGAAGGTGCATACAGTGCGATGGCTCAACGTTTCAGTTGAGGTGGGAGGACGTCGTGGGGATGGGAGGCAGCACCTTAGCCCGGAGAGGGAGCCGCACTGTACGGCTCCGCGGGCAAGGAAGGAAGAGGCGTCCCTTCGGGTCGCCGCACATAGGAGAGGGGGGCCGCTCGGCCCCCCAAACAAAAAGTTTCTTTTTTGGTGGACCTGCTATTGGAGTCGCCTCCTTCTAAAAAATATTCACAACATGCACATGCAGGTCGTCGCCCCCACCCTTATTATATTTTTAAAAAAAATTTAGACTTGCTTATCTAAGTCTTTCTTTTCTCCTTATCCTTTTTTTGAGGTCTCCCCACCCTTTTACAAGTCTTTCACCCTTTTAAATGTTTTCTAAAGCCTATATTAGACTTTGGAAAAATAAAATTAATATTATAATAATATTATTAAAATAATAAAATCAATATTATTATAATAATAAAATCAAGTAATTTTATTATTATTATAATAATAAAATTAATTTTAATAAGTTAATAAAAAATCAAAATTGTTTTCTGGTGAGTATTTTGAAACTTCGGATGGCTGGAGACTGGCCATACGATGTCCGATTTGGATTCTGTCTACGGTGTTGGGACCGTATCGACGCCCTCTTTATATTTTAATGAAAATTAATTTTTCTTAGCTTAAAATCAACACGCTCTCCCTCTGATACCACTTTATGGAACCAGGCGTGCAATGGAAGCCCCAAACAGGTGGGTTTTTTTTTTAAATTTTTTCCATAAACGGTTGACATAAACCTGTCGACGTCGGTGAAAAGCAACCCGATCAAAGCTGAGGATCTCGCATGAAGAGTTTTAAGCACAAAATTAAATCGTAAAATACCTGGTTTAAATCTGAAGCCGCGCACAATGTATGATCGTCGTTGGTGATCGCTGCTCAAAGAATCTGAAGTTGAATTCCTCTAGATCGTCCACACACACATCAAGGAATCTTTGGGAGCACCGTTCGTTGTAATATTGGTGCTAGCGTAGAATTGCGACACACCTTCTACACTCCAACGATAACTGCACTGCTTCGCTGGAGATGCCTGAGAGAGTGCTCTATCTATACTCCTTGGATCTAGAGTGTCTCTCTCTAGATTATGGGAGAGAGGAGAGGAGACAGAATCTCCTAGAATAGTTCTTGTAAAAAGACCCTCCTCTTCTATTTGTAGTGGTTAATTATAATACCCGGTATCGCCTCGCCGGACCCGAATTATTAACGCACTCTCAAGGACATTTTATGACTACTATACTTATCCATAAATATTATTATAATTTACATTATAATAATTAAGTCATTAACTCAACACATTGTTCCCCTAAATATTAATTGAACCTCGAATAATTTAACATTCATCAATTAATATTTTTTTATGTATTTACTTAAAACTCGTAAATACATTTAATAAATAAATTCAATACTCATTATTCTAAACTCAAATAATATGAATTTATTTATTACATTGGTTATCGTTTAACTTTGGAAAAATCCAGGACCCCTGTGGTGGGGCCCACTATGTCCAAAAATCATATTCGACTGAATAGGGAAGATTCATGAATACACTATTGTGTGTGACCCTCTAGGCCCCTATTTCGACAGAAGTGAATAGTATTCAAAGACCAAGAGTGGGATCTAGCAACCCATCATGGCCCCTGAAGAAATAAGGATCATCACAGTAGCAAAAACTAACTTACGAACACGCACTGTGTAATATAATCTCATTGTCAGTAATATCTCATAAAGTAGGACACACTCTTGTGTCATCGCCCTTTTCTTGCTTTATTTTTTGTTGATGTAACTGGATGGATTGACCCTCGACTGCCATTTCCATGGTCTTATAAAGGTAATTCCATCCATAAAAACATGTCTTGAGATATATTACTTCCATAACTCGGAAGCGACAAATCCTTTCTTTACCATTCAACCAATGCCATGCCACCAATGACACACCCAACATACACTACCTTGCCATGACTTAATCGTTGTGGTTTTTGTCTTGAATCAAAGTATGTAATCAAATGACATACATTGGTAATGATCTCAAGTCAGGAGACCATTACACTTGATCGTAGATAAGAAAATCCAATGACACCCGAAACATGTGGTGTTCCTATTGATGGGTCAGTCCTCATGATCTTTCTACTAGATATCACCAAGTGTGAACTTCATGAGAAGAAGTCTCAATGCTTATGAGCCCCCAGAACCTGATGGTCAAACATCTACTGTGTCCAATCAGTAAGATGTGTCTAGACCATATAACATATATTTAAGATTAATTTCATAGTATCTAGAGGTTCTTATTATAGCCTGGGAGCTGCTATAACCTTTCGATATGACAATTAAACTTTGGACATTACCATTTCAATAGTGGATGAAGAAAAGTATACACTATAATGGTAAGATGACATTATGTATAGATAACTATATAGATGATATGGTAATCAAAAGCACTGAATATTTGGGTCTAGGGAACCCACTATTTCAACAAGCCCAAGTTGAGCTTCAATACATTAAGCTTGAACGGAATCGCCTATGGTAGAAGTGGAAGTTAATAGATATTACGACCCGAGCGTTGTTATCTGATCCACCCCAAGAGTCTATCACCATTGCACACCTTACCCTTAGGTCTTAAGTGGGTTTTATAATGGGTTATGTAATAAGGAATTGGTTACTTATTTTGTAATCCCTTTTTATAAATAAAACTCTTATTCCATCAATTCCTTAGTGAGAATAGTTTTTCTTAAAAATATAATGAATTAGATAAATTGATTTTTTAGGTAAAATGGTACTTTTTAGAAATATATAAGTTAATATATTAAAATAAAATTTTATGAATTTTTTTATTATAACAGTTTCATAAAAACACTCCTTTTAATTATAAGTGGTGATTATATTCTTTATAGTTTTTACTCTATAAATGATTAAGTATTCAGTTGGATTAGAATTATATTTTCATATAATAAAACAAAAATTTTATTTTTCATTAAATAATTTATTTTTATATATTAATTTATTTTTGTAATAAATAATATTTTAATATTATTATTATATATAAATGATCATATAATTTTTACGAAGTCAAATGTAACTTTTATTAAGGTTTAGAAATTGGTTTTGTCAAAACCAGTCAATTTTCAATAAATAATAGTTTTTATTTTAAAAGTGAAAATTCATTTATTTAGAAAATTATTTAGATAAAATGAATATTATTTTTTTATTCCTGATGTCAAAATTATTTAATGGTAAATTTTTCTTAATCTTTTGAGGTAGTCAAATTTTTGGGTAAAAAATTAAATACCGTTTAAATATATAGTGTTTTATGACATCGTAATGACCGAATATTGATGTAATAAAATACTATAAAATAATCATTCTGAAAATATATGTTTTACCTTTAAAATAATGTCATTTCATTTTTTTTTATTAATTTTATGGTGCCTTAGTGGACTCTCTAAGACATATAAAATATTTTAACTTTTTAAAATGATTTCATTGAGAGTGTGACTCACCTCCACATAAGAAAGCCTAATATTTTAATAAGTTAAGACTTTGGCCTTATACAATAATTTTATCCACTCTAATTTGGAAAAAAACCAAGGTATTGTTTGTGGTTTTTATTACTTTAAGGTGTAGTGTCCAAAACCTAAATAATAAAGAATTTTCTCTCTTTTCCAATATAAACTCACTCAATCTCCCATTACTCTTCACTCAAACCATTTGTATCTAAAAAAACCTATGAAATACTCTCTATAAAATCAACCCAATGAACCCCAATATCCCAAGAATATTCTATTAAGCCTCTCTCAAGCCTTTAGGATCACACTTCCAAGTAAGGGATCCTCACTTTCCTCTCCTCCGTTCAAATTCAAGAATCTTATTTGAAAGTAGTTCTTGTAATTTTGAATGGTTATAATGTTATTATTTTATAATAATTCTATTAATGTACATTTTATTTTATTTTAATGAGTTATTATTTATCCTTAATCATTTTTACCCTTACCTAATCCGTTACTATGACAAAATTTTTTAAGGGATTTCACTCTTATCATTTCCATTCAAGTTACTCTTTTATGTTATGATTCTTAAGTTCCATATTTATTTGTTGGGTTATTATGTTCCATGACCCCCATACTATCCATTTTATTTATATAGTGTGATATATTCCTTTCACTCTCATTAATCCCCCATATTATCCTTTAAGAACACCTGTTACTATCCCAAAATTCCATAAGGGATCTTCCACCCTCTTATTTTATCAAGCATTCTTTTCATGTAATTTATTTTAATTTATTTAAATTTCTATGTTGGGATATGTTATTAAATATCCTACTTACTTAATATTTGATTTATTAATTATTAAATCCCCTTTCACTCTCATTTATCCCTCTTATGAACCTTTATGTACACCCGTTACCCTGCAGAATTTTCATAATTGATTTCACTCTTCTCATTTAAATTTAAGCTTCTCTTTTACATTATGCTTCCTAAGTTACATATTTATATGTTGGGTTATAATGTTTAAAAAACCCCATACTTTCGATTTTATGTATATATGATGGTATATTCCTTTCACTCTCATCAAGACCCCCTATGATACTTTAAGTACACCCGTTACCATGCTGAATTCTCATAAGGGATTCCTTCCTTTCTCATTGTTATCCAAGTTTATTTATGTCATAATACCCTTTTAAATTCAATTAAAAATGTTGTGGTATGATTTTTAACCTCCCTCACACTTCCCTCCTTATTTTTTAATGATGATATTCCACTTTCTCTCTCATTAATGCCTTCTGTGTACACTTGTTACCATGCTAAAATTTCGTAAGGGATTTCTCTCTTCTTATTTACATTCAAGAATTTCTCCCATATTATCCATATAAATTCCATTTAATATGCTGGGATATTATGTTCAATGATCAAATTACTTTATATTTCATGTATAAATTATGATATACCCCTTTCTCTCTCATCAACCCAACTTATGAATTTCCATATGACGACGTTATGCTGCCGAAATTGCATAGCACTTTTCAAAGCCAAAATCATAATGTAGTGAATACCATACCCATTTTTCTATCAAGGGTATTCAACTTTATTCACATATACATATTTAATGGTACTTACATGTATGTATTCCATATTACTTAATCATGTAACAACTTATAATTTTGAATGATTCCATGTTATATGATCCATGTGGCCCACATATGCATGAAATGAAATGTTTATGAAGGGTGTTCCCTAATAGTGCTCCAATGCATTGGGTAATTTTTAGTATCATGATAAGCAATGTGAAATGAGGGTTTACTCATGCTAATTCATGTTAAATGAGGGTTTACTCATGATAATTCATGTGCAATGAGGGTTTACTCATGCTAATTCATGTGCAATGAGGGTTTACTCATGATAATTCATGTGAAATGAGGGTTTACTCATGCTAATCCATGTGCAAAGAGCCCTGGCTCATGATAATATAATGTTTTATGTTGTTTCCACATTTCTGTGTTATGATAATCATTCTATATCATTATTTTATGTTCATTTTGATCTTGTGATCCATTGATATGCCTATTGCCTAACATGTATTGTATTCTTCATGTTATGCCTTGTTTACTACCTTACCAGGCATTATAACTCACCATTTTCATATGTATGTCCTCAGGTTATCCCATGAAATTTTAAGTATGAAGTAATTGTGTGGTCATGCAAAATAATTTTTCAATAAAGATTTTGTATTTTATGTTTTAAGTTGTTATGTAATGTTCCTAATTTCCCAAGACACTATACCTCTCTATCCTCGAAGTTGTCTTAAGTGAAAGTCTATGTAATAAATCATGCTTAAGTGTGTAATAAAGACTAGGGTTTTTATAGTTGGTATCAAAGGATAGGTTTAGTTATTTTTGGGATTAGGATTAGAAAAATCTAGTGAAATCCTTTGGGATAAGACGGAGTATAAGAAAATAATCCCAAAATTTTGGCATGTATAGAGTAAGTGGTTTATCAAGAAAATACATCCCTTTCTGGATACAAACAAGTAGAGGTGGCTCTGTCACATATGTATCTAGGGGTAAAAATCAAAAAACCCACTTTGAACTAGACTCAAACAGTAACCGATGCACAACAATGATCCTTTATTCACTCTTTATGCGAAACTCATAAGGGATATGCTTTGGTAAATTCATAAGATTATTATGAACCATTATTAAGGTAATAAAAAATCCCCTAAGAATATATGTTGGGAAATAGATCATGGATAACCTAGATTTAAACATAGGGTATCACAAGTTAGGATATACTATTAATTTAGAATTTTATCCATCTATATCCAATGTTTTCTTTTTTAAATTCTCATTATAAAAGTATTAAAACCCCTTAATTGTATTTTATTTTTCTTAGTTAAAAAATGGAAGGAGGAAGATCACGAACAACTCTTCTCTCTCTTCCTAAAGAACTACTTGAAAAGATTATCCAGAATTCATACACAAATGACTTTTAAACTTTTTCAAATATCTCAGTTACATGAAAAAGAAATTATGAGGAATCCAATACCTCTATAATTTCACAATTATTTCAAGGATCAAGTATCGTCTATTCGATAATCTTGTGATCTCAACTATCTTACCATGCTAAGTGTGGGAAGTACCATCAGTGTATTTTCAAATTATTCACTTTGTTTCAAAAATATGATATACAAAATGATTTTATAGATGTTGTAGAAGAGTGAGACCTCCTAGAAGTTTATATGTATCAAATTATAGATTTCTATCTTTTGGGATATATGAAAACTAATTTACCAAAACCCTATTTTGAAATATTTGAAGATGAATCATCAAGACTTTTTTATAAAAAAAAATGTTCAAGACGATGCCTCAAAATTATATATAAGAAATACCATTTTTATGGCATATTGATGATTCCATCGATATAATACAATATGGATGAGTAGTCTTTGGGAAAAGGAAGTATATGATTTTGAAAAAATCATAAGGTACCATTGTAATGCATGAACACTTTCTACCAAAAGGAAATTCTAATAAGAATGATTGAAGACCTTGTTGAAGATATGAATGAGATGTACCCTCACATTTTTTCACCTTAGTATGTAAAATGAAATTTTGGGGGAAAATTTTCTTAAGGGGGGAAGAATTTAATGACCCAAACTTTTGAATAATATTTTTATCCTGAAATATATGTTTTACTGTGTATCATTAATTAAAACTATATAAGTATAAATTGAAATGTAACTATCAATTTTTGACCATTATATGATCATTGGAAAATTATGACTAAAGATCAATATGACCATTGGAAACAATAATAATTTTAATGTTATAATTATTGTTTATAAATAGAAATTATAATGGAAAAATTAATTTAGGAAGAAGAGTCAATGGCCTCATCCAATAGGCTCGAGCCGTATGAATCTCATTTGTCAGATCATGGAAATAAGGTAGTGTCACTGGTCTTTTCTATTGACCAAGCCCAAGTTGAGCTTCAACACATTAATCTTGAATGGAATTGCCTATGAGAGAAGTGGAAGTTAATACAGATTACCACCCAAGTGATGTTATCTGAGCCACCCCAAGAGTCTTTCACCATCACACACCTTACCCTTAGGTCATATGATGGTTTTATAATAGGTTATGTAATAATTAATTAGTTACTTATTGTGTAATACTTTTTTATAAATAAAAATCTTATTCGATCAATTCCTTTATGAGAAAATTTTTTCTTAAAAATATAATGAATTAGATAAATTGATTTTTCAAGTAAAATGGTACTTTTTAGAAATATATAAATTAATATATTAAAATAACCTTTTATTAATATTTTTTATATAATAGTGTTATAATAACACACCTCTTAATTATAATCGATGATTATATTCATTATTGTTTTTACTCTATAAATGATTAAGTATTCAGTTGGATAAGAATTATATTTTCATACGATAAAACTAAAATTATATTTTTAATTAAAGAATTTATTTTGATGAATTAATTATTTTTTTGAATAAAAAATATTTTAATGTTATTATTATATATAAATGATCATATAATTTTTATGAAGTCAAATGTAACTTTTATTAAGGTTTGGAAACTGTTTCTGTCAAATCCCATCAATTTTCAATAAATGAAGGTTTTTACTTTAAAAGTAAAAATTCAAATATTTAGAAAATTATTTAGATAAAATGAATACTATTTTTTGATTCAGGATGTAAAAATTATCTAACGGTAAATTTTTCATAATTTTCCTGAGACAGCCGAATTTTTGGGTAAAAAATTAAACACCATTTAAATATATAATGTGTTTTATGACATTATAATGACCAAATAGTGATGTAATAAAATACTATAGAAGTGATATTAGACCAATATATGTTTTACCTTTAAAATAATGCGATTTTATATTTTTTTTGATTAATTTTATTGTGCCTTAGTGGACCCTCCTAGACATATAAAATATTTTAACTTTTTAAAATGATTTCCTTGAGAGTGCGACTCACCTTTACAAAAGCAATCCTAATATTTTAATAAGTTATGAAATTGGACTTATAAAATAATTTTTCCCTCCAAACGTGGGAAAAACCCATGTATGAAAACCATGGAATGGTTTGTGGTTTTAATTAGTTTAATGTGTAGTGTCCAAAACCTAAATAATAAAGAATTTTCTCTCCTTTCCTACATAAACCCACTCAATGTCTCATTACTCTTCAATAAATCCATTTTTAGATCTACCAACCTCTTCCATACTCTCTCTATAATCCTCCCAAGTCACCCCAATCTCCCAATAAGACTCTCCCAAGCCTTTTGGATCACACTTCTACGTAAGGGATCCTCACTTTCCTCTCCTCCTTTTAAATTCAAGCATCCTATTTGAAAGTAGTTCTTGTAATTTTGAATATTTATAATGTGATTATTTTATAATAATTCTATTAATATTAATTTTATGTTATTTTAATGAGGTATTATTTATCCTCCCTCATTTTTACCCTTACTTAATCCGTTACTATTCCAAAATTTCGTAAGGGATTTTACTCTTCTCATTTCCATTCAAGTTACTCTTTTATGTTATGCTTCTTAAGTTCCATATTTATATGTTGGGTTATGATGTTCCAATACCCCCATACTTTCCATTTAATGTATATATGATGAGATATTAATTTCAATCTCATCAATCCCCCCTATGATCCTTTAAGCGCGCCTATTACTATGCCAAAATTCTCTAAGGGATCTTCCACCCTCTTCTTTTATCAAGAATTATTTTCATGTAATATCTTTTAATTTAGTTTTTACTATGTAGAGATATGTTATTAAATATCCTCCATACTTACCATTTTATTTATACATTATTATATCGCCTTTCACTCTCATTTATCCCTCTTATGAACCCTTATGTACACCCGTTACCGTGCAGAATTTTCGTAAGGGATTTCACTCTTCTCATTTCGATTCAAGCTACTCTTTTACATTACGCTTCTTAACTTACATATTTATATATTGTGTTATGATGTTCTAAAACCTCCATAATTTCCATTTTATGTATATATTATGATATATTCCTTTCACTCTCATCAATCCCCCCTATGATTCTTTAAGCACACCTGTTACCATGCCGAATTTTCGTAAGGGATTCATTCATTTCTCATTGTTATCCAAGTTTATTTATGTTTTAATACCCTTTTACATTCAAAAAAAAATTGGGGTATGCTTTTAAACCTACAACGTACTTCCCTACTTATTTTTTAATGATGATATTCCACTTTCTCTCTCATTAATTCCTTTCGTGTACACCTATTACCATGCAGAAATGCCGTAAGGGCTTTCTCTATTCTTATTTCCATTCATGCATTTCTCCCATATCATGCATCTAAATTCCATTTCATATGTTAGTATATTATGTTACATGATCCCCTTACTATCTATTTTATGTATTAATTATTAGAGACCCATTTCTCTCTCATAATCCCAACTTATGAATTTCCATATGACGACGTTATGCTGCTGAAATTGCACCACAATTTTCCAATCCAAAAATCATTGTGTAGTGAATACCATACCCATTTCTCTATCAAGGGCATTCACCTTTATTCACATATACATATTGAATGTTACTACATGTATGTATTTAAAATTATTTAATTGCGGAATAACTTATGATGTTAAATGATTCCATGTTATATGATCCATGTGGCACACTTATGCAAGAAATGAAATGTTTATGAATGGTGCACCCTGATAATGCTCCAATGCATTGTGTAATGTTTAGTATCATGATACGCCATGTGCAACGAGGGTTTACTCATTATAATTCATGTTAAATGAGGGTTTACTCATGCTAATTAATCTTCAATGAGGATTTACTCATGCTAATTCATGTACAATAATGGTTTACTCATTTTAATTCATGTGAAATGAGGGTTTAGTCATGCTAATACATGTTCAATGATCCTTGGCTCATGCTAATATCATGTTGTGTGTTGTTGACACATTTCCTTGTTAAGATAATCCTGTTATATAATTCCATTATGTTCATGTTTATATTTTTATCCATTTATATGTCTGTTGCCTAACATGTATTGTATTCTTCATGTTATTCCTTATTTACTCCCTTACTGGGCTTTATAGCTCGCCATTTTCTTATGTTTGTCCTCAGGTTATCCTATGAAATGCTAAGTACGAAAGAATTTTTTGGTCATGTAAAATAAGTTTTCAATAAAGATTTTTTATTTTATGTTTTAAGTTGTTATATAATGTTCCTAATTTCCCAAGACACTAGACCTCTTGATCCTTAGAGTTTTCATAAGTGCAAGTTTATGTAATAAATCATGCTAAGTGTGTAATAAATATCAGAGTTGTAATATATATTTTTCTATGAGGTGTATATAATTCCCTTTTGACATGTTATATCATGAATCTAATTATTTTTATAATATTTTTATCTTTATTTAATGTTTTTATTTCTTGAGGATTATGATTCAATATTACCAAAGTGGTAATAGTTAATTTCTACAATCTCATAATTTATCAAGATTGTTTATGATTATGCTTCCATTGATGAAATATTATGATCCATATCTCAAGTAATATCATGAATTTTATTCTCCTATGGTTATTCAGGATATAGTCAAGCAATGGTACCATTATTTCACTCTTTAGTACTTTAGATAATTAAGAAATATTTTTTAAGAAAATATGACTTTATTTCTCTCTTTGGTTGGAAATTTGTTTTATTCAAAAAACCAGGGTTTCTAAAAAAGTTTTCAAAAAAGTTTTACTATGATTTATAAATTAAATTATTACCCATTTTTTAACTTTTTAATAAAATAATGGTTTTAAAATGAATCCCCTTTTCATTTTCCAATCAAGGCATTTTTTAAACTTTTCACAGTGCAAAAGGAAAGTTCGGAATGTACGGATTTACCACTGTCGTGACCATAGTTTCCTTGAAGATTCCTTTTAAAGTTTACAAGGTTATATTTAAATAAAATGTTTTTCCTACTATTCATGGAATTCTTTGTTTTAAAGTGGTTTTCAAAGAAAAATTATTTCAAATTTTTTTTATGTTTACAAATTGTTTTAAATTATTTTCAAGATTCCTTTATCGGTTTTTAAATATATCTTTAAAGAATATGGTTTTCAAAGTGTTTATAAGAATTATTTATATGTTTTAAAATTATTTTTAGAGAAAAAATTTTTAAATTTTTTTCAGGATTCCTTTTTAAGTTTTCAAGGAAAAATATTCTCAAAATGTCTTCTAGGTTATTTTCAAAGAAAATGGGTTTGAAAATGTTTTATGCTTCAAGAAGTATATTTTTCAAATAAGAAAGGATAATTTCCATAATAAATGGTTTAAATTATTTTAATGCTTATTTTATATTTTTTCAAAGTGTTTTTTTAAAGGAAATGGATTTTGAATATGTTATCTGTTTTAAAAATTAAATTTCAAAGAAAGGTTACTTTCCTTGAGAAATTCTCCAAGTGACCTTTCAAAATACTTATAAGATGAAATACTATTATATATTTTAATAATTATTGGTGAAATTATCCAAGAATACAATTCATATTATTTCTTGAATGGTTTATGTTTTCATGGAATGATGTTTATGACACCCATTTCTCTTCCACGGGTTACACATTTTCAAAAACCGCTTCTTTTCATGGGTTATTCTTTGATGAAATGATAATGAAACCTATCTATTTTCCATAGGTTATGATGTAATGGAATGTTAATGATTCCCAATTCATTTCATGGGTTATGATATGATGTTTATGAAACCCGTCTCTTTTTATGGGTCATGATATGATGAATGTTTTGTTATTTTGTGGTACATGCATGTATGATTTCATTATGTGACAGGTGAGACCTACATCACCATACATTTAATTTGTTAATGATAAATGTTTTATGAGCTCAAATGGTACACATGAGGGAATCCCAATCCCAAAACAAGGTGGTACATAGGAGGACATCCCATGCCCAAAACAAGAGGGTACACGGGAGGGCATCCCAAGCTTGAAACAAGAGGGCACACGAGAGGGAATCCAAATCCCAAAACAAGAGGGTACATGATAAGGAATAACAATCCCAAAACAAGAGGGTACATGGGATGTAATCCCAAGACTAAGACAATAGGGTACACGGGAGGGCATACCAAGCCAGAAATAAGAGGGTACAAGGGAGGAATCCCAAGCCTAAAATAAAAGGGTATACAGGAGGGCATCCCAAGACTAAAATAAGAGGGTACATAGAAGGACATCCCAAGCCCAAAATAAGAGGGTACACAGGAGGGAATACCAAACTCGAAATAAGAGGGTACACATGTGATTAGTACAATACTAACATGTTATGAAGGTCTTGGTAGGTATCCTTGACATATGGTTTTCTATACTTACGTGTATTCCACAATTACATGTCTTATTCCTCTATTATTCACTCATTAATTATGCACTTTATTCCCTTATTATTAATGTATTATGAACTACCAATATTTATTTCATAACTCTTGATTATTATCTTTGATATGTAGTGTATGATCTTCTAATTTTATGATCATGTTCTCATACCCTTATGCTCATGTTATGATTATATATCTCCCTTGTTTACACTTACTGAACATTTGAGCTCACCAATTTCTTATATTTCCATTCCTCATGTTATGAAGAATGGATTTAAGTAGGAGTAAAAAATGGTAGTATCTTTAGCGGATATGTTTAATAAATTTCACTAAGTTAGAAAATTATGTTTCCATTTTTCCAAAGATACTAAACTATTATGGTCCTATGGAATATATTTTTGTAATGCACTGAATATTCATCTAAAATGATGTAATATCCCTATATTTTAAGACTGGGTCATTATAGTTGGTATCAAATAGAGGCTTAGTCAACCTTTGTAAACTTGGATGAGAAAACTTTAGTGATATCCCTATTAATATTTCTAAGGATATGTATAGGGATGTATCAAAGGATAATTCTAGGGATGAGATAAAGTATATGAAAATGTCCAAGAATTTTGGTAAAGGATAGAGTGAGTTGTTTTCTTACAAAACATATCTATCTGGATACTACAAGTAGATGTGGTTCTGGCAAAAATGCACATCATGGTAACAACCCTGAAAACACTATATTGAGCTATACTTGATCGGGAACTAGTGCATGAAAATGGGCCTTACTATTTACCTAGTTAGACACTCTTGGGGGATATTCTTTGGGAATTCACGTACTCTTTACAAACCATAATGAAGGACTTAGATAGATAATTACTTTGAATGATATTGGATGTACCTAATGTTTCATTGATTAAAAATTAGGTGTCATGATTTATGCATTCAATAAATAATTTTTCATGATTGTGTGGTTTTTCTATATGATAAGGGGTTTTCATGCTATTATTTATATTTTTATTAAATGGTTGGAACCTAAGGGAAACATGTTTCTGAGGAATGTAATGGAAAATGAAATGATAGACCTTCTGAGCAACTGAATGTTATGGAAGATGGAATGAAAAACTTTATTACTACGACTACACAGCCTATCAAGCCATGAATCATGATAAGTTTCTACATGACCAAAGGAGGGAAAAACGTTTTCTTAAATCCTTTTTAAGGAAACATCCACCTTATTTTAAAGGAACAACCAATCCACTAGTAACTGATAAATGGATATTTACTAATGAAAATATATTTTTCATTCTCTATTATTTAGAATTTGAAAAATATATATTTTGAACTTATCACTTAGAAGGTTAAGTGAAACAATGGTGAATCTTTATCAAAAATATGTGGAAATAAGATAAAATTGAATCCATAGATTGGGATGAGTTCAAGAACTTATTTTTTTAGTAATTACATTCCATATATTATTCCTACAAAAAGGGGGATTTGAAGCCACCCATAAATCACATGGTTATGATATAAAAATAAGTATATAATTCAAAGGAAACTCTAAAAACTATGGAGAGAAGAAGATTGTATTTACTTTATGTTCAAAGTGTGGAAGGAAACATGGAGAAAATTGTCTTAGGGGAAATGAAAAATGTTTTTAAGTGTTAAAATAAAGGTCACTGAGAGGCTGGATGCTGAGGTAATGGGAATAAAGATAAATATCCAAATAATAAACCTCTTAAAATTCATTGTTTTAAAATAAAGGAGTATGGGAATTTTTTAGTAATTTATTAAAACCAAAGGTTAATGATGATGGTCAAAATCAGTAATATCTTAATCTGGGGGATAATGGTAATGCTTGTTCTATCATAATAGATTAAGTGAATCATGATAATTAGGGAACACTTATCCTACCCTTTTATGTTGGGAATTTCATTTTTTATTTTGTATGAATTAGCTCTATGAAAATATTATTATTCATCCTCTAGTGAAATTTCTTGTGATTGCCTCCATCTACATGGATTCTAGAATAATTAAATCACATTTGATATTATTTTGATACTAGGATAGACCCAAGTTTCTAATGAAATTTTTTTGGTATAAGATAAGATCTTATTTAAGGAATAAAGGGTGAATTATATTTTTGGAAGGGTTAAAAGGTTTACCATTTATGGAATGGTTTAAGATAAACTTAATATGAGGTTTTAGAGATTAATGTATTATCTCACCGTATGAGGATTTATGCATATTGGAAAACCTATGATAACCATTTTTCTATGATGATAACTAAATATATATGGAATTACTTATTATTCTACTTATATATATTATGAATCATTAGTGCTTCTAGCATAACAAATTCACCTTCATTTCATGGAGTAAGAGATGAAGTGGAAATTGATCAAGGAACAACCAAAGGGTGAGATTTTGTATATAAAATGGAATGGAATCAAGTAAGTATATACCATTGTCTACATTATTATAATTTATGAATAGGGTCTTGAAATAAAAAAATTCTCTATTATCATCATTTTTTATGATATCAATTACCTTTTTCAAGCCTCTTTGGTTGATGGATTTGTGATCATTAACTTTCTCCAAACCATGTTCTTCATCACTCTCCATAAAAAATTGATGGTTAGATTTTTCATCCATTTTCATGTTTTCACTTTACAACTATTTTATACTATGTGGAAACCTAGTTATTATCTTCTTTGGGTAACCATTATGTTTCCAACACTCCCTTTTTAAAGGGAGTTTTAGTATTCATTTTTATGATGTGGGTTTATATGAAAGAAACTTTCAAGTATTAAACCCTTGATAAACCAAAATAATTTCAAGATAGAAATTCATTATAAGGGGGTATAATTTAACAGCCAATGATTTTGTGAAATATATATTTTTGAATTAATTTAATCTTTTTAATATTACGCATTTTACGCATCACTAAATATAACTTGTGTTATATGAAAGCACTAAGTTTGGATTGTATTATATGAAACACCAATTTAAGCTTATGATACATCAAAAATTTAGATTAAATTTATATAAATGCAACACTATGTTTGGATTTTGTTACACATAATGCCTAGTTCCTTCAATAGCTTTCATTACATGTAAGTCTGAGTTTTACCGAACTACAATTTAATATTATTATTAAAATATTAGTATAAGTACCACATAGCTATAATAATGGAAGTTGTGAATAATAATAACTAAATTGTGAAAATATGATTTATAGATGTATATAAAATGACTCTTTTTGTTATCAATTAGTATAAGTGAATGAAAGAACTATTTGAAAATAAAGAAAATGATTTTCTAAGAAAACTACTTTTCTATGTGCAAACACAATTTTATCTCAATAAATTAAAAAACCATTTTTTATTAATGTTTTCAATAAAATTTATATATTATATATTCAATAAATATTTTTTATACTTATCCAATAGATTTTATAGGTACAAGATAAGAATAAATGTAATTTTATGAATAAAAGGATGTATTTTTCTAAAAGAGAATTTTACCGTCTTTTAACGGAGAACCCATTTTAAATTTGATTTTTGAAACTTTTATTATTTTTATTTGAAAAAATAAACTTCATTTCTTAAATATTAATATCAAAATTTACTTTGGGTTATTTTTTGATATTTTTTTGAGAAGTTTTATTTTTCGATGAATAGTGAAAAACACTGAATTTCAATTCAAAACTGTTTTTTTATCTAAATAATTTATGTGGTTAAATTATATTTTTAATTGGTTTTAAAATTTAATTAGATAAATTTTAAATCAATTAATAAAATTTAGTTTATTTTAATCACTTTAACATTGAAATTGGATATAAAAACATTTCAAACTTTGGAACATTTTTACATTAAAAACCCGCTTTGTCGTCCCATTTATGGGATTAAATTTAAATTAATTTATGTAACTTATGTGTTTGGAATTTAGAAAATTGTATTAAATATTTTGAATTATTATAATTTATAATTTATAATAAGGTCAACTTTTTTTCTGACCAAAAATATTATTGAATGTGATTAAGATTAATTACATCGATTAAGGGAAAAATTAGGTTAACAAATGACTAAACCTTAAAATTGAGGCACAAAATGACCTATAAACTTGTCCAAAAGACACAGGTTTCTCATATTTAGACCCTATAATCCATTGGTTGGAATTTTTACCATTAATTCATTCAGTTTACCTGGCAAAAAAGTGGGTTGAATTCCCTTTTCAAAAGTTTACAAGAATGTCACTCCTCCTCCACTACAAAATGGTACCCACCCATCCCACTTATTCACACATATAAAGACCTTTGTATCAGAAAACATATTCCAAAATATTTTTCCAACATCACAAATCTCATCATAGAATACTTTCATTAGGAATAAATGGAACCAAGGAATCCCTTTGGTGCAAATCAAGAGAAGTAACCCAAAGAAGAGGTAACATCCTTCCACAAGATCTTTTGTTTTATTTTCATTCTCCATCACCTAATTTATTCTTATTACATTGTTATATAATAAAATTAGTGTCCAAAATATACTGATATGTTTTTATTATATGTTTTATACCTAAAACTACATACACTTTCATATAATAGGTAATGAACCTATCATTCGTGTGTACGATGGACTACCACCTCGCAAAATGATGCCATTATATTTTCCTTTACCACCTCTCATGGGTGGTAATTATCCTGTACATAATATTATTATATTATATATATGATATTTAGGATGTATTTGTGCTTATTTTATTATTATATAAAAAATACTTTCACATTTTCCATTTTGTGTAAATATAATAACTTCATTTGTTGATGTGTGGACTACCGCCTCCTCAAAGCGATGTGATTAATTCACACTTTTAGTGGAATGTATTAAGTATTATTTTAGTAAAAATATATGATATATATGAAATAATAATTATAATTTAAAGATAATATATATATACATATATGGAATTCACTTTATTTCTTTCAAAATGACAAGAAAACAAAAACAGCATCCATGTGTGCGTATGACCTACCGTCTCCATGAACGGTGTATTCCATTTCATACTTCTATATTTTATAGATTATTATAAATATTTATATAATTAATATATAGGATATTTATATAATGTTTTAAATTATTTAAGTAAGTAAATCATAATTTAAGTAATAGGATCAAGAATAACAAGTCAAAATGTATACGAAAACAAAACGAATATTACCCGAAATGTAACATTAACATGGAGTTGTTAATAAATAGGTAATATAAATTCATAATAAAATAATATATGGTGTTAGATATAATTATATGGTTCTGTTTTATATTTATAACAAACTTATATTTTTTATACAATAGTTTTGAATGTATATGAAGAAATTCAAGACTTAAAGAGTTTTCTCATCTAACTTTTATTTCTGTGAGACTTATGCCTTATTCACCACTTATTTATTTATGCATGGTGTATATAATACCCATGAATGTATTAAATGTTTATTATACTTAAATTTATGGGTATTTAAATATCCATTTTATTTTATTTATTTCATGGGGTTTATGATTCAAAGGTTACCAAATCGGTAAAGTAATTTTGTCTCAATTTTTCTTCTTTGAGATACAAGCCATGTTATGAAACAATATTTTTCTGTGAGGTGTATATAATTCCCTTTTGACATGTTATATCATGAATATAATTATTTTCATTATATTTAAAGATTTATTTAATGTTGTTATTTCATGAGTATTATGATTTAATGTTACCAAATTGGTAACAGTTTATTGTTACAATCTCATTGTTTATCAAGATTGTTTATGATTATGCTTCCATTGATGAAATATTATGATCCGTATATAAATAAATCTAATTAATTTATTCTCCTTTGGTTAGTCATTATATATCCAAGTAATGGTACCATTTTTTCACTCTCTGTTACTTAAGATAAGTTAAGAAATTTTTTTGAAGAAAATTTGACTTTATTTCTCTCTTTGGTTGGAAATTTTTTCTATTCACAAATCCATGTTTTTTAAAAATCTTTTAATTTTTTTTACTTTAATTTATAAAAGAAAATATTACCCATGTTTTAAATTTTTGATAAAATAATGGTTTTAAAATAAATATCCTTATCATTTTCTAATCAATTCACTTTTCTAAACTTTTCACAGTGCAAAAGGAATATTCAATATATACGGATTTACCTGCCATCATGACCATCATTTCCTTGAAGATTCCTTTGAAAATTTATAAGGTTATTTTTAAAGGAAATATTTATCCTAATATTCTTTAAATTCACTATTTTAAAGTTGTTTTCCAAGAAACTAGATTTCAAAAAATTTAGGTTTAAAAAGTATTTTAAATAATTTTCAAGAATCCTTTATCAGTTTTCAAAGAAATTTTTTAAAAAAAAGGGTTTTAAAAATATTTAAAAGACTTATTTATAAGTTTTAAAGTTATGTTCAATGAAAAAGGTTTTAATTTTTTTCAATATTCCTTGATAATTTTTCAAGTAAAAAGGTTTTCAAAATTTTCTTCAAGGTTATTTTCAAAGAAAATGGTTTTGAAAAGGTTTTATGATTCAAGAAACATCTTTTTAAAAGAAGGATGTTTTCCTCAAGAAATATTTTAAATGATTTAAAAGCTTAGTTTATATGTTTTTAAAGATTTTTTTAAAAAGAAAATTGTTTTGTATATGTTCTATGTTTTAAAAAGTGAATTTTAAAGAAAGTTTATTTTTCTTAATAAATGATCCAAGTGATCTTTCAAAATCATTCTAAGATGCCATCCTCTGATATAGTTTAAGATTTATTAGGGACATGATTAAATAATTCCAATCATATTATCTCTTTAATGGTTTATTTTTTGCTGACATGATATTTATGACACCCGTTTCTCTTCCACGAGTTATAAACTTTCGAAACCATATTATTTTCATAGGTTATGCTTTGATGAAATAATTATGAAACCTATATCTTTTCCATAGGTTATGATGTGATGAAATGTTAATGATACCCATTTAATTTAATGGGTTATGATATAATGTTTATGAAACCAATATCTTTTTATGGTCATGATATGATGAATATTTTTTCATTTTTTTGAACATTCATGTATGATTTCATTATGTGTTTGGTGGGACCCATATCTCCCTCCAATCCATTAGGTAATGATAAATGTTTTATGAGCTCAAAGGTTATACAGGAGGGAATCCCAAGACCGAAACAAGAGGGTACATGGGAGGGTATACCAATCCCAATACAAGAGGGTACATAAGAATTTATTCTAATATAGAAATAAGAGGGTACACAGGAGGGAATCATAATCCTGAAACAAGAGGGTACACAAGAAGGAATCCCAATCCCAAAATAAGAGGGTACACAAGAGGGCATCCCATGCCTGAAACAAGAGGTTACACAAGAGGGAATCATAAGCCTGAAGAAGTTACATAGGTGATTATCCTAATCCTAACATGTTATGAAGATCTTGGTAGGTATCCTTTACATAGTATTTTCTTTTATTATGTTTATGCCATAGTTCCATGTCTTATTCCTCTATTATGATCTCATAGATTATGCTCTTGATTCCCTTGTGATTCATATTTTATGAACTTCCAACCTTTAGTCCATAAATTTTTATTATGATATTTGATATGTAGGGTGTGATATTATAATGTTATTATCATGTTCTCATAACCTTATACACGTGTAATGATTACATATCTCCCTTTTTTACCCTTACTGAGTATCTGAGCTCACCCCTTTCTTATGTTTTATTTCCCCAAGTTATGAAGAAAGGTTTTAAGTAAGAGTAATAAAGGGGGTAATATTTAAGGGATATGTTTAAGATACTTCACCATGTTAGAAAATTATATTTCCAAGTTTCCAAAGACAATAAACTATTACAGTAGTCCAGTATGTATTTTTTTTAATATTCTGAATATTCATCTAAAATTATGTAATATCTATGTATGCTAATCCTTGGTCATCATAAACCACATCATATTCCTAAAATAGTTAATATATTCATGAAATATAGAGATACAATCCATACCTATAATGAAACTGTAAGTCCTCATTATGGTCATGAAAAGATCCCATAATAAGATCTTTCATCCAAGAGTTAGGTCACACTTTTGACATAAGTGTGTGATTGATGAATCTCCCATAGTAGGAGCCTCTAAATTAAAGGGTCAACCAATGGATCCACTAGAATATTCAGATCCTGAACAAGAGATGTGGTAAGTAAAGAGTGACTCACACTTATATCTATCAATACTATGTATAGAGTAGAGAAGACACAATTTATACCTCAAATCATCCTCATATCCTTTGGTACATAATCCACCACTACCTATAACTACCCACATCCCTTCCCACAACCTCTCTGAGACTAGAATGAACTACATGGGAGTGGTGGTGGAAATAGATCAAAATACCGACCACCTTTTTCTATATTGGGTTAAACTATGATTTCATTGATTATGTGATTAGCCACTAAATGAGGCTAATATTAATTGTTAATATACTTAATTTTCATGTTCTTTGTTATTCATAAATACCATTTTAGTGCATTTTACACTTTGAACATCATTTCACATTATGATTGTAATACCTTCTTAAAATGCACTATTATGTGGTACATTTTTGAACATCATTTAAAGTACCCAATGATTCATCTGATTTTAAGGAATTGAATTATACATATTTTAATTTGATATTTTTGTAAATTTATCTACACTTAAATATGATCATGTTTGATTCAGGGATCAATGGAGAATTCATGGAGGATGATGGAGATATTTGGCAATGAAAGGAAGCAATTCTGGAGAAGGCAGATTGGACACCAGCCCAACGATGAGACTGTGGGGCCCAACATACAGGCCCAATTAATCCCAAATTTCGTGGGATGCTAGAAGACATGTACAGGAACAAATCACTCTTCAGGAGTTAATGCTAATTCGGCCTCCATGGTGGTCATTTAGGCGGCCCAAGTTAGAGATACAATTCTGGGCCAGATTCTGCGGCCCAGAAAAACAGTCCACCAATTTGATCATATCTCGGAATACACAACTCCAAAGGGGCCCAAATTTTACAGGCGGTTAGCAGACATCCGGAGCTCCATTTTCGTCTTCTATGGCCCACCCTGATTCGGACTTCTAAAAGGTCTTCCAGACGCGTCTGTTCGGTGGATGAAAACTGGCTGCCACCTCGGGTCAAGGGTGGAGAAGTCACCTCTCCACCTACTTTCCACCACCTATGCCTACCCTCATTGATTGGGATGACTTGTACTATTGGTGGTTCGACCCAAGGCTCCCAAAATGCCTATTTAAGGCAGTGGTGGTGAAGGAGTTGAGGATCTTGGATGCTTTGTTTACTTGTAATGTTATGCTGCATTTTTGTTGCCTCAATTTTGTCTTTCACATGTAAGTTGTTCAATTCACTTTAGTTTCTTAATAAAAGTTCTTCTTCTACTCTTATTCTGTTGTTCTTAATATCACTTTGATACCGTTGGATTAAGGTGTGAATTTATTCACACCAACCCTTGTGAAATTATTCACACAACGGTGGAGTGATCATTTTATTTTTGTTGTTTTCTTTACTTCTTCATTCCTCCCTTATGAGTCTACTTTCCGCTTCCATTGAAACCATGGGATCAATGGAGGGCTAACCCACTTATGGGTTGATCCAAGGGAGTAGCAAGGGGCTGGATTGGATGTTATTTATCACCTAATTAATTTATAATCACTTCTTTAATTTGGATTTTTATTTGATGATTTTTAAACTCCATCGTCCTTGTTGAATTTATGGCCACACACCTCAAGTACTAATACGGTCCTTTACCTTGAAGTGCTCAAAACTTTGATCCTTCAAGTGTATAGGTGATTAGTATTAGAGGGTGTAGGCATTAAACCAGTAAGTGATGATGTTGTTTTATCTCCTTAAATGAATCCATCTCAAATTTAAGAAATTGAAATCATTAAAAAGAAAATACATCCAATCCACCCCGAGTGATAACCTAGGATCAACTCATTCTTTTAAATTGAATCCACTTAAATCTTTTACATATCTTTAAAACCCATCCAAAATCAATCCAAGTTGGCCACTTCATATCCAAAAATCCATCCCTTAGGTTGTGTATCTTAGGTATCTTCTTTGGTCTCTGTGGAATCGACAACCCAAGCTACACTACAAGGACCGTTCTACCCTTCTTCTCTTGGGTAAATTTGGGCGTGAACCAAATTTTGGCGCCGTTGCCGGGGACCAAGTAAGTACCTTAGATCCAAAAAAAAAAAAAACCTTCTTTCCTCACCTCCATTCTTCTACTCTCACCCAAGATCTCTTATCTTGTCCCTTTCTCGCTTTTTTTTTTGGCGCATGTCCGCCTACACCCGCGATTTCTCAAACAGACTAGTTAGGGTTGAAAGTCCTGGGATAGGGGAGTCAAGTGCACCTAAGGGATTGTTTAAATCAGATTTAAATATTCTTGAAACCCCAAAGTCAGAACTTGAAACAAGTCCAATGGAGGGTCATCCACAAAATCAAATTGTAAACCCTGGGGGGAATCAAATGGGAAACCAAAACCAAGAAGCTCCAAACTTAGGGAATGTAGTTGATCAAACCATGAACGACTACCTCACTCCAGCTTGGACCAATGCCCCCTCATGCATTAGACACAATTCCATAGGAGACACCAACTACATATTCAAACCCCATGTCCTAAACCACCTTCCAACCTTTCATGGGATGGAGTCAGAAATGCCATACCTTCATGTCAAAGAGTTCAACGACATTGTTGAAACCATGTGTCCCCCACATCAACTAGAATCCGCTAAGATGAGGCTATTTCCTTTTTCATTAAAGGATCGAGCTAAAAATTGGATAAACAACTTGAGACCTGAATCAATCCACTCTTGGGACCAACTGCAAAGAGAATTCTACAAAAAATACTTCCCTCATCACAAAACAATTGCACTTAAAAAGAGCATCCAAAACTTTTTTGAAAAAGAGGGAGAGTCATTCTATGAAACATGGGAGAGGTTCAAAGACACCCTAAACATGGTTCCACACCATGGGTTTTCTATACCTGAACAAGTGAGAATTTTCTATGAAGGGTTGGGTCCGGGTAATAAACAATTCATTGACATGATGTGTAATGGAACTTTTAAAAACAAAGCCCCAAATGATGCTTACGAGTATCTGGAAAGTCTGGCTGAACAAAACCAAACTTGGGGAACTTCACCTTATTCTGAAAAGCCACAAAGAACCACAGGAATTCATACACTTAGAGAAGAGGAAAGCCTTAGGGCTAAACTCGCAGCACTCTCTAGGAAGGTTGAAGAGATAGACCTTAGGAAAGTCCATGAAATCCAAAATGTAGACCTTGTTTGCACAATTTGTGACAAACAAGACCATAAAACAGACAAATGCCCAACCATTCCATCCATCAAGGATGTTCTTCTAGGAGGACCCCCAGCGGAAGTCAATGCCCTAAACTTTCAAAAGCCCCAATACCAAAACACCTTCAATCCAAGGTACAATGACCACCCAGGCTTCCGCTGGAAAGATAACCAACAACCTAGCCAACCACAGGGACAAAATCCTTACCCCCATCAGAACTACCAAAACCATAACCAGTTCCAAACCCAACCTATCCAATACCAACAACCACCGGTCCATTTTCAACAAACCATCCCACCTCCAAAATATCCCCCTGGGATAAACCAACCTACTCAAGCACCAACCCAAACTGTTCCACAAAGCCTACTAGAACAACTATGCAAACAAATGGAGAGGATGAACTCGGAGGTATCTTCCCTAAAACAAGAACTTCAAACCATCAAAACAGGAAAGGCACCCATGCCTACTCAGGCGGTGCCGTCCTCAACTTCAAGGGGAGAGTCAAGTTGTGCTCAAACAACTCATGAACAACTAAAGGCTGTGACTGTTTTAAGAAGTGGGAAATCAATTGAGAAACCTGAACAACTAATTCAGAACCCACCTGAAGATTTAAACTTGGATGAAAATTTAAATGAACCACAAGATCAAACTGAAGAAACTGATAACAATGTGAAAGAAGCAACTCTTCAACAAACAACCCCACAACCTGCACCATTTCCTCAACGCATGAGGGGGAAAACCAAACCTGAATTGAGTGAAACGTTGAGGGAAATATTTTCACAAGTCAAGTTGAACATACCCCTTCTCGATGCAATCCAAACCATACCTGCCTACTCAAAGTACCTTAAGGACTTGTGCACTTTTAAAAGAAAATTTTCACATAAAAACCAAGTCCTTTTGGCTGCTAATGTGAGTACCACCATTCAAGGTACAATTCCTCCTAAGTTGAAAGACCCAGGTTGCCCTTACATCAATGTTGAACTAGGAGAAAGCAAAGTTGTCAAAGCCTTGTGTGACCTAGGTGCTAGTGTCAATCTCATCCCATATGCTGTGTACTGCCAGTTAGGCCTAGAAGAACTCCAACCCACATCTGTCACACTTCAACTTGCTGATCGTAGCATTAGGGTTCCAAAGGGTATTTTAAAGGATGTTCTGGTAAAGGTTGAAAACTTCATCTACCCTGCTGACTTCATTGTCCTTGACAATCATCCAAGCTTAGTTCCTAGGGATCAAACTCCAATCATTCTTGGCCGTCCTTTCCTTGCAACAATCAACTCTGTTATCCGAGTCCGAAATGGGAACATGACCATCACCTTTGGGAACATGAGTCTAGACTTGAACATCTACAATGCCAGCTCACAAATAGGGGATGACGAGGATATTCATGAAGTAAACATGATAGGAAGCATTGATAATGAATCCATGGAACATCAAGGAATATTTGATGAATGTTTAAGTCAGAATGAGATTGATTTCCTTTGTTCACATGAAGGAAGTTTATCTCCTTGGCTCAAATCATTTTCAAATTGCTCCTATAATGATGTCTTAGGACCAACAATCAGTGAAACCTTTCAGGAAAACACATTCATGGAGACAACTCAAACTCCCTTCCCTAACCCAGGTCAATACAATCTTGTGGCTGAAACTTCTACACATGGGGAATCAATTCAATCTGAAAATCTAGGAAACAAATTTGATCTTGATCCAATGCCCCAATATTCTGCTGAAATTCTGAACCAACCAGATCTTGAATTGAAGGAACTTCCTACCTCCCTCAAGTATGCCTTCCTAGGGGAAAATCAAACACATCCTATAGTCATATCTTCTTCTCTTGAAGCCAATCAGGAGGGGATGCTTCTAGATGTCCTTAGGAAACACAAGAAAGCCATTGGTTGGACCCTGTCTGATATTCCTGGGATTAGCCCACTTATTGGAACTCATAGGATTACTCTTGAATCTGAATCCAAACCATGTCGTCAACCTCAGAGGAGACTCAATCCAAATCTTATGGATGTGGTAAGGAAAGAACTTCTTAAGTTGTTGAAAGCTGGTATCATCTACCCCATAGCTGAGAGTGAGTGGGTAAGCCCAATTCAAGTTGTCCCAAAGAAAGCTGGAATCACTGTGATCACTAATAAGGATGGGGAAATTCTTCCAACTAGGGTGAGTAGTGGCTGGAGAGTCTGTATTGACTATAGGAAGCTCAACTCTTGTACCAAGAAGGACCATTTTCCCTTGCCCTTTATTGATCAAGTCCTCGAGCGAGTGGCGGGTCATCAATTCTATTGCTTCCTAGATGGGTACTCAGGTTACAATCAAATTGAGGTCTCCCTAGAGGATCAAGGGAAGACTACATTCACATGTCCTTTCGGTACCTTTGCCTTTAAACGCATGCCGTTCGGGTTATGCAATGCCCCTGGAACCTTCCAGCGGTGCATGATGGGAATCTTCTCAGACATGGTAGGGGATTTTCTTGAGGTCTTCATGGATGACTTCTCTGTGTTTGGGGATACCTTTGAGGGATGTCTGCAGAATGTGGATAGAGTCTTTTCAAGATGTGAAGAAAAAAATCTGGTCCTAAACTGGGAAAAATGCCATTTCATGGTTAAAGAGGGACTTGTTCTAGGCCATCTGGTCTCGAGTAGGGGGATTGAAGTTGATAAAGCAAAGGTTGACATCATTCGTCACCTTCCATCACCCAGAACTGTTAAGGAAGTGAGGTCCTTCTTAGGACATGCTGGTTTCTATAGAAGATTCATTAAGGACTTTAGTTCAATCTCTCGCCCTCTTTGTGCTCTCCTAGTAAAGGATGCTCCATTTGTTTGGACAGAAAGCTGTGAGGGTTCATTTTCAACCCTTAAATCCGCTCTCACCTCTCCTCCCATTATGAAATCTCCAAACTGGGACCTTCCTTTCGAACTCATGTGTGATGCCAGTGACTTTGCTGTAGGAGCTGTGTTAGGACAACGGTGTGATAAAACTCCATATGTCATTTCTTATGCAAGAAAATCCTTAAATGATGCCCAAATCAATTACACCACCATTGAAAAGGAGTTACTTGCTATTGTGTTTGCCTTAGAGAAATTCAGGTCCTACCTCTTAGGATCACCCATCATTGTATTCACCGACCATTCAGCTCTAAAATATCTCTTCCAAAAACAAGATGCAAAGGCTAGATTGATTAGGTGGGTCCTTCTTCTTCAAGAGTTCGATTTAACCATTAAGGATAAAAAAGGTGTCGAGAATGTTGTAGCTGATCACCTCTCTAGGTTGGAATTCAAGGACAAATCACATCACCTTTCTGTGTCTGATTCATTTCCCGATGAGAACCTCTATTCTGTGAGTGACTGCCCTTGGTATGCTGACATAGCCAACTTCTTAGTTTCAGGGGTCATTCCAAAATTCTTAGGGACCCAAGCTAGAAGAAAATTTCTTTCTGATGTCAAGAATTATGTGTTTGATGATCCATACCTATATAAGTTCTGTCCTGACCTAGTCATTAGGAGGTGTGTGCCAGAATCCGAACAAGAGTCCATCCTTAAATTCTGTCACAATGAGGCATGTGGAGGTCACTTTTCCTCTAAGAAAACTTCTGCAAAGGTTCTTCAATGTGGTCTCTTTTTGCCCACCCTCTCAAGGGACTCCTACACATTTTGTCAAAGCTGTCCTAGGTGTCAACAAGTAGGGTCCATCACAAAAAGGAATCAAATGCCTCTCACTCCAATATTAGTGGTTGAAATCTTTGACTGTTGGGGAATTGATTTCATGGGTCCCTTCCCAAACTCTAGGGGATATCTTTACATTCTCTTGGCTGTCGATTATGTCTCAAAATGGGTTGAGGCCATTCCTACAAAATCCAATGACCATCAAACTGTGATTAGATTCCTTAAAGAAAACATCTTCTCTAGATTTGGGATTCCTAGGGCAATCATTAGTGATCGTGGAACTCATTTCTGCAATCGCCCATTCTCATCACTCATGGAGAAGTATGGAATTTCTCACAAAGTGTCCACCGCTTACCACCCACAAACCAATGGTCAAGCTGAGTTAGCCAATCGAGAAATCAAACAAATTCTTGAGAAAACTGTCAATCCATCTAGGAAAGATTGGTCGAGCAAACTCTTAGATGCTCTTTGGGCATATCGAACAGCATTTAAAACTATCCTAGGAATGTCCCCATATAGGTTGGTTTATGGTAAAGCATGCCATTTGCCAGTGGAGATTGAGCATAAGGCCTTTTGGGCAATCAAAAAAATGAACTTTGACATTTCTTTGGCCGGAATAAAGAGGAAATTGGATCTAAACGAGCTTGAGGAACTTAGGATGGAGGCTTATGAAAATTCAAGGATCAATAAAGCTAGAGTTCAAGCCTACCAGTCTAGGAATCTTAAAACTAAACACATTGAACCAGGGAAACCTGTGCTTTTGTATAGTTCTAAACTTCATTTACACCCGGGAAAGTTGAGGTCTAGATGGTCCGGTCCATACATAGTGCATAAGGTGTACCCCCATGGGGCTGTTGAAATTCAAGATCCCACCAATGGTCAAATATTTAAAGTTAATGGTCATAGAGTCAAACCATTCATAGAACCATTCCAAAAACATGAAGTTGATGAAGACCTGAGTGAACCTACCTTTGATGAAAAAAAAACAACAATTAATCAATAAGGGGTTTAAGTCGAGCTAACGACGTTAAACAAAGCGCTGCACGGGAGGCAACCCGTAGTTTTTATGTTTCTAATATTTCTGAATCATCTTTATTTTTCAAATAAGATTACTTAATCATGTTTATATTTAAAATAAAAAAAAATATACTTTTGACCTGTTCTTCTATTATGAGTATGGATGGGTACGAAATAGGAGCACCATATTCATCCGTGTCACGTGGTGTGATCCTTGAGTAATACCTTACCCAGAAATTTAAAAAGAAGACAATGTATCATCAGTTTATTTTGTTTTTATTATTCAATAGGTTAAGAAAAATATATATAATAATACAAAAAAAAAAGTCCACGCCATAGGCCGTGGGGCAAACCCCGTCACAACCGGCGAAGCCGCGGGGACTCGAACCCGGGACCGAAGGGAGACAGGGGCGCGCGCTTACCACTGACCTGCGGCTTCTTGTGCTACCTTATTCTATAATTTTTATATATATTCTTATATTTTACTTCCTTTATTATATAAATATATATATATATATATATATATTGTTTGTTTTTGTTTGTTTTGTTTGTTTGTTTTGTTTTTTCCTTTTTCCACTAGGGAACTTTGCAAGCGACATGGATATCAAAGGAATAAATTCGAGCGGCAAGAACTTCAAACTTCAACCGCCAGGTGACTTCATTCCATAATCCTCATTTTCAATTTCCTTTTTCAATTTTTATTCCCTGCCTCTACTCCTTCTAATTTTTCATTTCTTCAAACACTGGGGACAGTGTTGTTTTATGTTGGGGGGGAGATAAAATACAAAAAAATGCTTTTGTGTCAAAAACAAAAATTGAATGATTTGAAAAAAAAAGTAAATGGAAGGACAAATTCCTTTAACTTTGAACATGGTAATACACATTGCACACTTTGAAACTGAATATCAAATAACTTAGCATGCCCTGATTCTGATTTTAATCCTTGTATAATTTCATGAGCATAGATTTTGGAAAGTGTGGCTGTCCAATGTGATATTTCATCGTTTATATTTTCATCCAAATAAAAAAATGCCACAATGCACGTCCTCTAGACTGTGGGGTACTAATTTGAATTTTTGGGGTCCCATAATAAATAGCATAGGCTGGTTTTATTTTTATGAATAATATGAGTATTCAAAAAAAAAAATTAAAAAAAAAAATTATTATTAAAAAAATAAAAAATAAAAAAATAAAATAAAAATTTGCGTGTAGAGCAATGGATTGATAAAATGCGAGGCTTTCGGCACTTGGGGATCGTGACTCCAGAGTTGTCTAGCCCTGAGTTTTTCAATCTATCTCTATTTATGGTAATATGATTTTGTTTTGATTAAGTTAACTCGAGACGATGCCCGAGTATGTGGGCTTCACTTGGTGCCCTAAGGCCTTTGAGTCTGGGAGTCATCGGCAAAGTCTTGCTACATGGGTTAATTTGATTAATTGCAATCTCAATTACTATAGCAATATTTCAAAAAACAAATCAAAAAAAAATAGGGATGAAGAATACTCATATTAGGATTAAATGTGATTCCACCTAGCGCTTCCATGATTTCCCCCTTGAATGAAAATGAACCCCCATATCTATTGTGATTCACAACACATCATTACACCTGATTGAGTTGGATGAAGTATGATGATGGATTTGATCAAAGGAATGGGCTTGGGATTGGGATCTGCTTATGAAACTATCTCGTATTAAAATATTTTGATGGGTTTCATGATTGTTTGGTATAAGGTTTTTTGGTGATCATTGTGTATTAAAATGTTTTTGGAAAAGGGAATTCGAATTTCATTTTTGATGAGATATATTTTGCTCGGGACTAGCAAAACTCAAGTTGGGGGGTGTGATTAGCCACTAAATGAGGCTAATATTCATTGTTAATATACTTAATTTTCATGTTCTTTGTTATTCATAAATACCATTTTAGTGCATTTTACACTTTGAACATCATTTCACATTATGATTGTAATACCTTCTTAAAATGCACTATTATGTGGTACATTTTTGAACATCATTTAAAGTACCCAATGATTCATCTGATTTTAAGGAATTGAATTATACATATTTTAATTTGATATTTTTGTAAATTTATCTACACTTAAATATGATCATGTTTGATTCAGGGATCAATGGAGAATTCATGGAGGATGATGGAGATATTTGGCAATGAAAGGAAGCAATTCTGGAGAAGGCAGATTGGACACCAGCCCAACGATGAGACTGTGGGGCCCAACATACAGGCCCAATTAATCCCAAATTTCGTGGGATGCTAGCAGACATGTACAGGAACAAATCACTCTTCAGGAGTTAATGCTAATTCGGCCTCCATGGTGGTCATTTAGGCGGCCCAAGTTAGAGACACAATTCTGGGCCAGATTCTGCGGCCCAGAAAAACAGTCCACCAATTTGATCATATCTCGGAATACACAACTCCAAATGGGCCCAAATTTTACAGGCGGTTAGCAGACATCCGGAGATCCATTTTCTTCTTCTATGGCCAACCCTGATTCGGACTTCTAGAAGGTCTTCCAGACGCGTCTGTTCGGTGGATGAAAACTGGCTGCCACCTCGGGTCAAGGGTGGAGAAGTCACCTCTCCACCTACTTTCCACCACCTATGCCTACCCTAATTGATTGGGATGACTTGTACTGTTGGTGGTTCGACCCAAGGCTCCCAAAATGCCTATTTAAGGCAGTGGTGGTGAAGGAGTTGAGGATCTTGGATGCTTTGTTTACTTGTAATGTTATGCTGCATTTTTGTTGCCTCAATTTTGTCTTTCACATGTAAGTTGTTCAATTCACTTTAGTTTCTTAATAAAAGTTCTTCTTCTACTCTTATTCTGTTGTTCTTAATATCACTTTGATACCGTTGGATTAAGGTGTGAATTTATTCACACCAACCCTTGTGAAATTATTCACACAACGGTGGAGTGATCATTTTATTTTTGTTGTTTTCTTTACTTCTTCATTCCTCCCTTATGAGTCTACTTTCCGCTTCCATTAAAACCATGGGATCAATGGAGGGCTAACCCACTTATGGGTTGATCCAAGGGAGTAGCAAGGGGCTGGATTGGATGTTATTTATCACCTAATTAATTTATAATCACTTCTTTAATTGGGATTTTTATTTGATGATTTTTAAACTCCATCGTCCTTGTTGAATTTAAGGCCACACACCTCAAGTACTAATACGATCCTTTACCTTGAAGTGCTCAAAACTTTGATCCTTCAAGTGTATAGGTGATTAGTATTAGAGGGTGTAGGCATTAAACCAGTAAGTGATGATGTTGTTTTATCTCCTTAAATGAATCCATCTCAAATTTAAGAAATTGAAATCATTAAAAAGAAAATACATCCAATCCACCCCGAGTGATAACCTAGGATCAACTCATTCTTTTAAATTGAATCCACTTAAATCTTTTACATATCTTTAAAACCCATCCAAAATCAATCCAATTTGGCCACTTCATAGCCAAAAATCCATCCCTTAGGTTGTGTATCTTAGGTATCTTCTTTGGTCTCTGTGGAATCGACAACCCAAGCTACACTACAAGGACCGTTCTACCCTTCTTCTCTTGGGTAAATTTGGGCGTGAACCATTATGTCATGATAATGTTTTGTGTAAATGAATTTTTATTATATTTTATTGTATTTACACTTTTTTTTATATGGATTTACATTGAATACACAAAATATATTCGTTTTATTAATGATATGATCCTTTTAAGGAACTTTATCTCAATTTCCATTTTATTAAGACTTACGTGGCACGGTACACCTAATCATTTTTATGTGTTGTATCTACTACCCCTTTGAGAAAAAATTTCATTTGAATTATATTTATCTTAAATATTAATATTATTTATATCAGGTTTATTAGTATTTCCTAAACCGTATGCCATTTTTACATACAATGTTTACTTTTAATTTTATTTGATTAACTTGGGAAATATTGATAAGTCTGTATCCTTTACTCAATATATATTTTTTGATAAGGTATATTGTTCATGAATTAAATATATATATGAAGAATGATTTGAACTTATAGTTGTGGGTGATTATTGATATTATATATCCCATTTATGCATCGACAAGTCTCATGGTACAAAATAGTTGAGGAAAAGCCCTTCATGTTTGTCTCCAATAAGAATCAGACAGGTTCCTACCCACATACTTAAACCATCTTATGAAAGGTCTTGATGGTAGTGGTTCATTTTCCATATACATGATGTCAAATAATTAATTATTTATTCATTTAGTATCCATTTATTACAATCCATGATATTTTCACTATGAAAAAATATATTCATGCATTTTCATTCTCAATTTATTGATTAAATGGCATGTGTTTTTTTAGTTATTTACATTTTAGTGTTTATTATTACTTATTGATTATACTTTAATTATTATTGATTTTTTTTTCTTATGTATGTAACCCTTATTGATAATTTGAGCTCATCCTTTTATTTTTTTCCCTTCCCCAGACTATGAAGATTAAATCTTTGAATAAGTTTTAAGAAAGCAATTTATTTTCCTTTGTTATGCTCTATGATTAATTACCAATGTAATAAAAGAACCATTTATATATATAGTTATCAAATAATACTAAAATTATTGATCCTTAGTGATGTTATCTCTTATATATATTCCATTGTAATAAAATAACCACTGACTCTGGACTACTGGGGTCGGGGTTGTTATAGATAACACAATGGAAACCCAACTAGATGGACCTCTAGTCTCAAGATTTCTGATGTGGAGGTTCCTCATAAGGAGGCAATTTTGGGGAATAATTTCTATCAACCAAGTATATAGATATCAAAGGTCTATAGAGTGGTTTTTTATATGGGGAGAAGGAAAAAAGTTTAAACTAAAATCATACTTTTGATACCAGGAGTACTACCACATAGGAGGTATAACCACAAAGGAGATTATGTGTGCAAATAGAAGGGAAACGTGGTATGAAGGAAGGGACAAGTGGGTTATGGTCATATCTAGATATAAGGAAGAACAAAAAGAACATAGATAATATTATTTTCAAGAAGGGTGAAAGGATTCCTCTTCCAATGATTTTGTTCATCATATTCCCAAGTTACAATATTTATAGTCATTCCAGGTTGACACAAAGAGAAGTGGTAATCATGTCAGGCCAATAGCCTAGTGCCATGTGTCCTTAACACATCACCACACACCAAAAAATAAAAAAAACCAACCTACCTACTTTTCTTTGGAACCAAGAATACAATGGTGGCCACTGCATTTGGTTAAGAAACTTTATCAAAGCTTACATGACACACCGCTATACATTGGTCCAAAAAATGATCATTAGAGGGTCCACACATATTATATTTACTTTTCCATGTGACTTGGTTATCATTACTCCACCTCCTAATAAAAACATTTATAGAACATACATGTGATCTTCATCCTAATCAAAAAGGTTTATCTTGTTAACCATCATATCCATAATCAAAGGTAAAATTTGGTCCATACACTAGTGTGAAAAAGGGTTTTCTATATCATTTTTTGGGGTTTTAACATTGGTTTCCTTGAAACTTTATTGTATGTGACATTATAAATATGTTTTTCATGTCAATTATTGTTAATAGTTGTGATAAAGTGTTTTTAACCTTATTTTTTTAAAAATATTCATAGAAACCATCCAAAAACTATATAATTTGAGGGTTTTTTCACATTGAGTATATAAAAACATATGTGAAAATTCAAATTTCTTAAATTTTTTATGTTGGTTATACAATAATCGATGTGTAAAATGTTTTTTGAAAAAAAATAAATTCAAATATAGGATCCCAATTGTACAATTGTAGATTCAAAAAAAAACAATAGTACAACAACCAAAAAACAACCTCACAAATTCAAATAATTTTAACTTTACAATATATTTGAAAAATAAAATAAAACCCAATCAAAAATATGGAATAATAAACCCATTATATTTGTAAGTGATTTAGCTATTGTCCAGTATAAGGGTGAGGTTCATCAAAAATATAAAAAATAAAAATAAATCATTTAACATGTATTCTCAATATAATTATAAGATAAATTAAAGGAAATTTTGTAATAAAATAGAACTTTATAGAATTTTGTAATTATCCTAGTTGAAATTATTTCTAACATAAATATTATAACATAATATCCATATTCCTTTACTCGTTGAAGATGAGAATTCTTTTTAAAAAATCAATTAAAAATTATATTTCAAATATTTTCAGCCAAAATATAGTAATTATAAATGAGAATTCACATTACTTTTACATATATAATCTTTGTGATCCTTTTCCCTTTGTCACTATAAAGTAATCTCATGCCCTGTTTTAAAATTATATGTATGAAATTAAATTAAAATTTTTTATAATAGAGAAGTATTCAAATAATAAAACTCATGTGTTAAATACATTGTTAAAATTTTATGACATGTCACAATGAATAGAATATAACCAGTAAGATTTATTCTCTTTTGAAAAAAACACACAACATACAATGGACACTAATATATAAAAAATATAATGTGAGTGATTATTTATTTAATACAAATAGCACTTTAAGAAATATATGTTCCATAACCTTCAAGATAAGGAATCATCCAACACATAATTTCATTATTTTGAAATCTTTTATCAATATATTTTGTTATTTTTTATATCTTTCATTGTCATCTATAATGTTGAAATAAATTATGGGTCCAGAAATCCATACACTGGTGTCGTACCATACTAAATGAAAAGTGTATAAAGATACCTAATACAAAACAAACATTAGTATTAAATTTCACTAAATTAAAATAATAGAAAGATATATTATAATCGACTTACATGGAAAAGAGTTGCATCATGTTGATTCCCAAAAAGTCTCCAATCATAAGCTCCATGATATCTTTATTTAAAATCATAATAGTTATTTCAAACCCAAAAATTTTAGTATCCATTGTAATCTAAAATCTTCAAACAACAAAGACGAATATGTTGATAATATATTGAGTCCAAAATAACCAATATCTAAATTCATAATAGCATGTACTTATTTTTGTCTTTAAAGTATGTCTTTACCTTTAAAGTGTTCTTATAAAACAATAGATAGATATATAAAATTAAAATTAAACTTTTTTTTTCACTAATATGAACTAAAGGATATAATCTATACATACCTCAATGGTAATTTTACAAATAATTCAACATGTCCAAACTAAAAAATGGCTGGTACTTTGTCCAATTATAGTGAACTCATATATAGTAAATGGTACTCTTGTTTATCTATCTATTATACCCTACACTGTGACCCTAAGACTATCCATATCTATTTTTTAGTGATAAATGGTATCCCCAATATAATATATAATATAATATTCAACAATATGATATTGGGGATCCTCAATATATAACTCACAATATATGGGAAGGTGTGCAGGAGGAGGTGTAGGAGTTGTATAATCTGGAGGAGGTAGAGGAATGGGATCCAAAAGTTGAGTTGAAAGAGTTTAATCTTCAAGTGGAGGTGGGGGGGGGGATATACAACCTGAAACTTTCATTGAAAATATACAAACATTGACTATACCGAAGCTCTGATCTTTTCCTCCACCATCTCACCAATATTATGAACTTTAGCTTCTAAATATTCTATTTTCCTTTCATTTACTTACTCTATTAAAGATGTTCTAGATTAATAAAACGATTTTTTATTGATAAACTCGTCACATATCCTCATATGTGACCTAGGCGTTTGGGATTTTCCGATGCATTAGTTAAAATATCCTTCCTACCCTCGGGTATGGAGGTCCCATGAATGCTTTGGTCCTCAAGGGATTCCTATATAAAATATTTGTAAAATTAATTAGTAAATCACAATATATAAATATTTTAATTAACTTAAATAACTTCTTATAATACTTTCAGTTATAACCCTCTACTCATCCATAAGATATTCTCCCTTTTTCTCATTTGGGTCCTCTTCCATTTTTCATGTCTAGTTGGGGGGAGGGTTAACCTCTACAGATCTTGAATACCCAGCTCTCATTTTTTGAAATTTTTGGCCATTATTTTTTCTTCCAATAACACATACCCACCATTAGATAAATTATGAGGGTATACATTTTTGGATTGGATCTATTGATGATATCTCCTCACTTTCAATAAATTAACCATAAACAAATCATTAATATGACTATTAATATAAAAAAAACTTCTAAAAGATAATATTGAACATACCAAAAAACAATTATTTTTGTCTAATTTCAACAAATCATGTCCATGTATCTTTATATATAAAGGGATATATATCATATTGATCATTATTTTTTCTTTGCCAAAAAATGAAATCTGATGTGAGGGTTAATTTAAAATCGCTCCATCTCCTAGTAGCTAAAGCTAAAAATTTATTCCAAACTTCTCTAGTGTTGGTTATATCATATGTCATTTAATAATAATGAAAAAAAATTATATTAGTAAATTCATTTCATGATAAGTAAAATAATAACAAAATATCTTACCAAAATTATCTCCCATAATTGATATATTTTCACTTTGTTAACACTTCTCCAATCACAAATCAAAATACTAACTTTGTTTTGAACTTGAACTACAACAAAAATATTAAATTATTTTAAATTTGGACCCCTAGAAATATCATTATCATAAAAACCAACTAGTATCCTCTGGTCCCATCTATGGGAAACCAATAATTTTAGTAATCATGTGTTTCTACATTTACAAACCCTAGAAGTCTTTTATGCCCATGTGGAAGTAGATGGATCCTGTGCAGAAGGATAAGGAGGATCCTTAGAAGTATTATGTGTAAGATCCTTCCCATAATCTCAAGGTGACTCAAATTTTTGATTTCACATTATATTATAAATCAAAGTAACAAACAATTAGTACACAAATCCAATTATTACACATAAAATTAATTAAAAAATGGAAAATATTCCAATAAAAAGTAAAGTAAACTAAACACATTTTTATTCATATTTTTTAAAGTATTTAACTTAAATTATAACAACATTAATGATAGATGAAATGAAATAAATTAAGGAAAAAATACAACTGTTATATAAAAATTTGAATAAATTTTTTAAAATGATACAAATAAAACAAAATAATACTAAAAAAAACCACTCTATCGTATTTGTTAGAGTAGTTAACTATAATCTTAAAAGGAACACAAAAAATATTATTTATCTTATTCATTATTATTAAACAATCTTAAAAGAATAATAACAACATTTATGAAACATAAATTGATATAGACAAAAAAACAAACCTTAAGAAAAACAAATACAAATCCAATAGTTACTATAAAGTTGAATAATTAAAAATCGACAAAAAATTAATCTAACAAAATTAACTTATTATGTAAAATATAAGTTTTAAGTAAAAATAAATAAAAATAATATATATAACATTTTATGAAATTTTATAAATTAAATAATAATTAAATATATGTTACCTATAATATTAATAAATCATTAAAGGATTGTTTTCCCATATTCTTTCCTCATGGTCATTATATATGTAACAAACCATGTCTATGACGTGGTCATCAATATTCTCTATTAAAATTTCCATGGATGTAGGGATCTTAGAAAAATTATCATTTTCATCAAGTTTTTCATCCCCAAAATACTTATTTTTAATTGTAAAATGATAGAACACTATATATTTTATGGATCAAGAACATGGAATTTTTTTCATGTGTTTCCATGATAAAATTATCTGTTATATATTCCAATATATTCAAATTGACTAGTGTCATACTGGATTCATCATGTATGACACTATTATTGTTGATAAACCATTTTCCGTTAAACACTGGAACTCAAAATTTAATGTATTCAACCTGCCATATTTCTTTAATGACTCCATAATATGCACTTGAAACAGAGATTTGGTTTTTTACTTTTGCATTTGAAAAATTAATTGCTTATGTAAACATCAATACACTACTATTTTGAACTACAATTATATTGTACTGATCTTTTTTATGAAATTTATATCCATTTATGCCATATATGATCCATATTATCAAATTTAAAATTGATCCACCCACTAACCATATAAATGTTTTGATGCATCCAATCTACCATGTGAAACCTCTTTAAACCATAGAGAAAAATTTATTCTCATTCAAAATCCACATATCTTTCTTCTTTGGATAATATTGTTTTAATTCATTAATAAGAAATTTTATATATAAATGGGAATCATTTATGTTATTTGTGATATGTAAATGTGCCTAATTTATATGTTAAATTTTCAATGATTTACTCTCAATAAATGAAACCCTTGTCCCCTATAATTGACTCGTTCATGGTGAGATGTAGGAAAATCAATGTACTACACCATAGACAAGTAGCATGTACAAAACTCTACAATTTCCTCATAACTATACTCCTCAACAATGGAGGATTTAGGTCAATATGGATTCTTAACATATACATTCAATATATTTATATAACTTTCAAAATTATACATACAATATATATATTAAGGTTAAAAAATATTTATTTCTCACATCAAATGAACCATTAAATGCAACGTGTTATCAAAAAGGTGGAGGAAAATACATTTCAAGTTGAAAAATTATATAAACTGCATCATTCTCCAAATTTCTTATTGAATTTAGATTAATAAATTTGTTACATTTGACTTCATAAAAATTATATACTCATTTATTATTCATAAAAGTAATTTTATAATAATATTTTATTAAAATATTAATTATTTCAAAAATTCATTAATTCCTTAAAATAAATTTTGTTGGCAAAAAATCCCTCAAGGTAACGTTCCAGATTTTTTGGGTTGGTTGTGTTTGTTGACAAAGCATATTTTCATGGTGAATTTTCAAGTTCCAAATATGTTGTTGACAATCCATGTTGAAAAATAACCATGATAAAGGAATGGAAGATCTACGATTACAATGAGATTCTCGAACAACATAGGTGAATATAATTATGAGGGATAATTGCGGCGGCGGTGTAAAGGAATTGATGAAATGATCTGCGATTACAATGAGCTCTACAATCCTAAAATTTCCAGGGTGCTTCGTGATATAGAGATAATTTCGGCAGGAATTTTAGATCTTTGCGATTTGAGCTAATGTGGCGCTAACTGTGCACATAAGGTTCTCGATTTAGTGGAATCGCCTATAAATAGACCTCAACCCCATCAAGAAAATTAGATAGTTTTTTAAGAAAAATTTGTAGCTCTCTAATTGCAAAGGAGGTTCGCGGAGGCAATGTGCTTCATGAAAGGTAGGAGCTTCGCGGAGGCTAATCTAGCTCTGCAAAAGAGGTTTTTTCTGAATTGGCTATGTGATATTCACGAAGGAAGTCTCTTTACGATAACTTGAGATCTACAATGGCCTAAGATCTAAAAAGGTGTGTGCATTACGAAGAAGTAGGGTCTTCACAAAGTCTTGTTTGATCTTTGATAAATTGGTAACTTCACGAAGTATGGAGATTTGTTAAGGTATTTCTAACGGTTGTTTCCTAGTGATCAGTGGAAAAAGGGGTATTTATCAGTGGATGAAATTTAGACTTCAACAGAGCATATATATATAGTGAAGGATTCACTCATTAAATATAATGAAAGGACCTAAAAGTATTTAAACAGGGATTGGATCTTTTGAAGAAGCAGTGAGCTCACTTCAGTTAGGAGAGCAGTGAGTACTAAAATTGTGAATGGTTGTAAACTAGGAGGGGCAGTGAGTCCACTTAAAACTTGTAAATAGAAGTGCACTTATAGTGGATTTGGTACATTGTCACATCACCAGTGTATGATCCTTGGACATAGCTCAGTGAGGGTGAACCAAGTAAAATTATTGTGTCATGTGAATGCTTTAAGATTCATTCATACTCTACAATGGGAAGGAGATAGAGAATATATTTTTGTCTAACAACAAAACAATATCAAAAGGAGAATTTGTTTTAATTTGTTATACCCTTATTCACTCCCCCCCCCCCCTCTCAGGGTATCTAGCCTAGTGGACCTAACAATTAGTATCATAATGAGGTTGATAATAGTGTTTCTCTCTCAAATTGAGGTCACCAATCATAAAGGGATTCCGATCTTCAATGGGAACAATTTTTAGCTATGAAAGAATCGAATGCATCACTACTTCCGGTATTTGGAAATGGATGTGTTTATAATATCAATCCATGGAATAACAGCTGATATTAACAGTGGTACATTATCGGAAGCCGAGAAAAGATAATTTGATGCTGAAGCCAAAATAATCAATGATTTAGTGGGATCCCTATCCAATTTTATCTATACGAAGGTTATATCATGAAAAACATCACATTCTATGTGGAAAAACTTTTGAACATATATGAAGGAGATTCAAAGGTCAGATAAGCAAAGCTACAAGTGTTGTGGAATAAGTATGAAGATCTTATAATGAACCCTAATGAGTTTGTAGATGCATTATTTTACAGGGTAAATGTGTTTGTGGAAGACATGCGAGGTCCTGGTGAAGTCATTGAAGACATAAAGATTGTGAAGTGCATCCTAAGGAAACTTACACATTGATTCAATCCAAAGGTTTCAGTATTAGAAGATAAGGATCCGAAAGAGATGACATTTGATAACTTGCATAGTAACCTTGTATAATTTGAAATGATAAATGATGATAATGATGCTGTAGAAAAGGGAAAATCCAAATAGGTGTCATTCAAATCCATGAAGAATCTCACTATGGAATATTCTCAGGAAGAAGAAGAGACAGATGAGTTGATGTCATTCCTTTCCTCAAATATTCCAAGTGGAAAAGTAATTTTTAAAGGGAAACTTCCACTTACCTATTTTAGATATGGAAAGGTTGGTCAAATTGTGGAAAGGTGTCCTAAAAAGTTCCAAGAAGATGATGATTTTAATGAAGATAAAATTCCCAAGAAGAAGTATTCAGCCTATGTGAAAGGAAAAAATAGTTCAAGAGAAATTATTTTAAGAAAAAGAATCTTCTTTCATAAGAATGTGACAGTTCATATGAGTTTGAGGTTGAGGAGGTTGAAGAGGTAAAGAACTACATATATCATGGAGAAAACGATATGGTGGAAGTTGTCGGTAATTCTCAAAAAAAGGAAGAAACTGACACTGATGAAGAATAAGAAGAATAATAAGTTGAAGGAAGATTTGACATAGAAGCTGAATTAGAATAATTTCTTAAAGAAATAGATGTTTTGAGAGAAAAACGAAGAAATAAAACAAGGTGGTACATGATGCCAAACTAGACATATAACAACAAAAAGAATAGAAGTCTGGTTTAGTAAAAGAAATTGAGAAATTTAAGTCTTCTAGGACCGAGATCTCAGATAAGGTTGATGGACATAAGATCCGGGTTGAAGAACAGAAAAGAGAGATTGATGGCTTGAATAACAAAGTGAAAGATCAAATCAAGGGTATCAAAGAACTTAAAGAAGAAGTTTTTAGTTTACAGAAAAATATTAAAGATCGAGAAAAACTATTGACTCCAACTATGAAATCAGGAAAGTAGATCACTCAGAAAACCAAGAAGATGAAAGTGGGTTATAGTGGTTTAGCAGAAAGGAAGCATCAATTATTTTTAGATGCTAAGGATGATGGGGGGATTTATCAAAAACAAAAATCTGTGAAAATTGAAGTCATACCGCAAGCACCTATTCTAAGATTGAAGGTGTATTTGGGTATGAAGGAGAATCCCAAGATTCAGATAACCCAAGGGAGACCTAGTGGTGCAGAAGTGACACACAATAATACACCATATATTAGGTGCTATTGTTGTGGAAAGATAGGGCACTCAAAAAATGTGTGTTCCATAGGTAAAAGGTACAAAAGAGTACAAGAGAAATAGTGGAATCCAAATATATCTCAATACTCTAGAATATATTTTGAGGGACATTGTTTTTGGTGTAGAGGATTTGGAAATATGGCTAGATACTGTAAATTTTCAATGAAGAGAAATGTGCCAAAGTAGAACCAAACTATTTGAAAGTAGCATATCAATGAAATAGTCAGTGAGTTGAAAATGTAGAATATATTTGTAGTCTTTAAAGATGAAGTTGGTCCATTATAGTCCAAGAAATATCAAGGTTCTCAATCTACTCTGAGTGTGAAGACAAAAATATGGATCAAGAAGAAAATAGCTGAGAAGGAAGTGGTTGCTGAAATATCCCTTAATGCATCAGACTGTTCTGGTGTATGGATCCTTGATAGTGGGTGCACATCCCACATGACAGGTAATAAGGATATTGTTACAGGAATAAAATATGACAAATGTGGATTTTTCATGTTTGGAAATAATGAAGGCCTGAAGATTATTGGCTTGGGAAAGTCCAAGTTTGGGGGAAAATAAATGAGACGTGTTGATGTCTTAGTAGTAGAAGGTATTAGTTACAATTTGATTAGTGTTAGACATCTATGTGACTCAAGGAATTCTATAATGTTTAATAAGAAAATATGTGTTTTCAAAGGAAGATATGGTGTAGTGGTTCTATAGGGGAAAAGGACAAAGGTAAATCTCTACCTCGTAAGTGGAGAAGAAGATATGTTCTTTCTGTCTAGAGAGGAAGAAAACAATTTGTGGCATAAACGACTTGTTCATCTATTCCAACCATCCCTAGAAGATCTAGTAAAGTGTGTTGCAGCAAGAGACCTCCCTAAACTATCACGTGATCATACACATATGTTTGATTCATGTCAACTAGGGAGGTATCTTGTGCGCACCAAGTGAGTGATCTCGCTTGGTAGTGGTGTATTGGAAATGGTGATATTCTGCCTTGACATTGGTGGTATTCTAGTTGTGATGTTTGTTTTTGTCTCAGATGGCCGCGGCTCAAGAGATTCTGCAACGTTTTCTCAAAAAATGATGCTTCAGATGAGGTTCAGGGTACAAAGGTTTTGATGTTTCATGGCTTTTTGGAATCAAAAGTTTGAGAGGGTATGGCTTTGGCCATCGGTACCATGCCCGTGCTCTTTAGGACGGGTTAGCTAGTCGTGCTGCGATGAGACAATGGAAGATGTACTTTATGGTTTTTAGTTGACGGGAGGAGCTTTACTTTTGTGACGAGCGTTGATTTTGAACTTTAGTTTTAGTATTTGGAGACTTTTTTGTGTTTAAGTCTTGATGTCATGGGCTCTCACTTTACCTTAAAAGTGTTTGGAAATAAAAAAGTAATTTTCATTCATCATAAATACATATAAGGAAAAGGAAAAGAAATCAACAAGCGTGCTTGAATTGGTGCATGCTGATGTTTTTGGACCAATCACACCAAGAGTCATTGATGGAAAGAGGTATTATGTTCTTTTCATTGATGATTATAAAAAATGGAATGGGTATTCACCATTTCCCATAAGTATGATGTGTTCAGTTTCCTAAAACAATATCTAAGGGAATCTGAAAGGATTCTTGGATAGAAAATTTTAAAGTTTCATACTAATAATGATACAGAATTCACAAACAATCGGGTGGAATACTAACTTGAGAAACACATGATAAGACATCAAGTTTATTCAATAAGAACTCCCCAACAGAATAGAGTGGTTGAAAAGAGAAATAGAATCATCAACAAAATGGCTAGGATAATGCTTATTGAAAAGGACTACCAGAGAAATTTTGTAAGGAAGCAGTTTTAACATTGGTATACATTTCTAACAGAGCTCTGTTGTGTCCAAAGTAAGGAAAGACTTCGTATGAGATGTGGTATAGAAAGAATCCAACAGTGAAATAATTTTTTATCTTTGGAAGTAAGTTCTTTATTCTCAATAAGGAAAAGCATAGAAAATTTGAGTCTCGTGGAGATGAAGGGATATTTTTTGGATACTTGGGAAAAATAAAAGCATACAAATGCTTTAACAAGAGGCTGGGAAAAGTAGTTGGGAGAAATGATGTCACTGTAGTGGAGAATGAGGAGAATATTCAATAGCACCGTGAACAGTTCCTGATGAGAGTAATGAGTAGGAAAGAAACACAGGGGAAGTAGAAGTGGTCGATACTGATTCAGAAGAAGATACTGATGATGATCATGAGGAAGTAAAATCATTATATGCACAAAAGTCAAGGAGTCGAGAAAAAATTAATAGGTAGAATATCACTGGTGATCATTCAGCTCTAGTTCAGAAAAGAAGAATGAAATCACTGTAGAAGACATCTTTTCTATCTTAGGTAGAGCTTAAATGCTTTTCTAATCTAGTTTAAGATGAAAACTGGGTTTATAAAATGAATAGAGAGCTAGATCAGATTTAGAATAATCAGACGTGGGAGATTGTTTCGAGGTCAGAAGATAATAATAGCATCAAGACTAAATGGGTCTTTCGCAACAAGATGAATGAAGATGGAATAGTGATTTGAAACAGAGCATGAATAGTGTGAAAAGGATACTCCTAGATATAGGTTATAGATATTGATGAGACATTTTTTCTGGTTTTAAGGTTGGAGAAAATTAGATTTTTTTTTGCCATTACAGTGAAAGGGATGTTCAAAGTGTTATAGATGGATTTCAAGTCAGCATTTTTGAATGGGGTTTTGGAATAAGAAGTGTATATCAAGCAGACAAATTTTTTTCTCATTCATGAGGATGAGAACAATGTTTTTTTGTATAATAAGGCATTATATGGGCTGAAACAAGCACCAAGAGCATGGTACTCGAGCCTTGATCAGTATTTGAGGAAGTCTAGATTTCAACATGGTGGAGTTGTTTATAATCTCTATTTCAACAATGATAGTAATAAAAGAATGATGGTTCTAGTTTATGTTGATGACATAATATTTTCTGGATCATATGAACCTCAGTGAAGACAGTTTTTCAAATTCATGAAAAGTGAGTTCGACATGTCAATGATTGGAGAACTGAAATTTTTCCTTGGTTTACATGTGACACAAGGAAGGAATGTCACTCTCATTTCTCAATCCAAATATGCCAAGGAGGTTCTAAGAAGATTTTGAATGGAAAATTACAAGGAGATGAATATTGTGGTTGCTACCTGGATGAAATTATCAAAAGATGATGATGTTAAGGTAGTTAATGTAATAGAATACAGGTAGGTTATTGGAAGTTTACGATACCTGAAAACAAAAAAACCTGATATTGTTTTTTCCACATGCCAAACAGCATGATATCAAAACAATCCCAAATAAATACACATTCTTTTATTGAAAATAATACTTCAGTATATTAAGAGCACTATGTATTTTACTTTGATGTATAATGATAAATTTCAACTAGATCTTTTGGGATATACAGACGCAGATTGCATCGGATCAACAGATGATAGGAAATCTACATCAGGATGTGCTTTCTATCTTGGTGGTTTGTGTATTTTTTGGATAAACAATAAGTAAGATTGTATTTCATTAAGCACTATAGAATATGAGTATATTACTGCCACTCAATCATGCACACAGTTATTGTAGATGAAGCAACAGCTTGATGATATGGGAATTGAATTAAAGTCACCGATTGGAATCCAATGTGATAATTTGAGTTCTATCAATCTTATAAAAAATTCAGTCAATCACTCAAGTACAAATCACATTGAGATCAAATATCATTTTTTCAAGGAGAAGGTGGATCAAGGGCTAGTGAAGTTGGAGTATGTGCCTATAGAGATACAAGTTGTAGAAATTATGACAAAAACCTTACCCAAGGAAGATTTTTAGAGACATCAACTGGCTCTGGGAGTCTAGTTAACTCCCCTCACTTGAAAATGTGTGGATGTGGGAACCCTCCCCCCTCCCCAAGGTATGGTTTGTTTTTCCCTACTATGATGATCTTTTTTCTTTACATTGTTGCAGACCACAAAGGAGTGACATTTGGGTTCATTGACAAAGGGGGAGAAAGAGTGACTTCTAAAGTGGGAGAAATTATGACTAAAGAAGGGAGAAAATGTCTTAGTCAAACACATGGGGAGAAGCTAGCAGGTGGAGCAGTGAGATAGGGGGAGATAAATGAGATAGGGGGAGAGTTTAAAATCTGAAAATGCTCAAAGTGATCGGTTAAAGAGTAAATATCATGAAAACTGAGGTTTGTGATGAAATTAAAAGAGTGGTTTGGTAATGGTATCAGGTAGGTGTCAATAATTGGTGTTAGCAATGATGTGATTCATTGATGAGATTTCCATACTACTCTTGTTTCTCATGCCGAGCATTGATCACGTGAGCTTAGAGTATGTGGTAAGTCAATATTTAGTCATTATTTGAATCACAAGATGTGAATGGTGGTATATGATAGAAGAATATTTAGTGAGGTATCAAAGTGCAGAGAATCATTTTGAGAAGAGTTTTCAACAAACCCAAAGGAGATTTTTGGGCAAAAATCCCTCGAGGTAACATTGAAGCATTTTTTAGGTTGGTTGTGTTTGTTGACAAAGTAGGTTTTCATGGTGAATTGTTTATTTCCAGAGATGTTTTTGACAATCCATGTTGACAAAGAACCATGAAAAGGGAATGTAATATCTGGAGGTGGTACAAAAGAACAGATACAAGGTGGTGCCATTTTCCGATGTTTTCCAAAATTTTTGGGTCCAAAAATTGGATTTTGGTGAGCATTGCGAAAAGTGTATTTTCTTGAAGATCTCATCAAAATATGGAAAAGGCGTGAGTTTTGAAAAAATGGTCTCAATGAATTGTATTTTGTAAAGACATGAAGAATATTGATGGTGCAATATATGATTACGATGAGCTTCACGAATAGCAGAGGTAAAGATCATTACGAGGGAGCATTGCAATGGCGGTGAAAATGAATTGACAGAACGCTCTGTGATTACGACGATTTCTATAATTCGAAAATTTATGTGGTGCTTTGCGATATAGAGAGAATTTGGGCAGGAATTTCGAAGCATTGTGATTTGAGCTAACGTGGTGCTGAATTTTCATGGAAGGTTCTTGAGTCAGTGGAATCACCTATAAATAGACCTTGACCCCCTCGATAAATGTAGAGAGTTTTTCATGAAAAATTTGTAGCTCTCGAATCTCAAAGAAGGTTCACGAAGGCAATGTGCTTCGTGAAAGGAAGGAGTTTCAAAGCGGCTAATCTAGCTCTGTGAAAAAGGTGTGTTCTGTGTTGGCTAAGTGAGCTTCTCAAAGGAATTTTCTTTGATATGGCTTGAGATCTGTGATGTCCTAATCTCTATGAAGGTGTGTACTTTGCGAAGAAGCAGGGACTTGGTGAAGGCTTGTTTGAGCTTTGTGAAATTTGGATCTTCATGAATTAGGGAGATTTGCGATGGTATTTCTAAGGGTTTTTGCCCACTGATTAGTGGAAAAATGGAATTCATTAGTGGATGAAATTTGGACTTCAACAGAGCATTGACATACAGTGAAGGATTCGCTCATTAGAGATAATTAAAGTACTTAAAAGTCTTTAAACTATGATTGGATCTTCTGAATAAGAAGTGAGATCACTTCGGTTGATAGAGTAGTGAGTTCTGAAATTGTGAATGGTTGTAAACTAGGAGGTACAATGAGTCCACTTAGAACTTGTAAACAGTAGTGAACTTATAGTGGATTTGGTACATCGGCACATCGCCGATGTATGCTCCTTGGATGTAGTCTAGTGAGGGAGAACCAAGTAAAATTTTTGTATTATGTGTATGCTTTAAGATTCATTCATACTCTACAATGGGAAGGAGATAGATAATAGAGTTTTTTTTAACAACAAAACAAGATCAAAAGCGGTGTTTGTTTTAATTTCTCATACCCTGATTCACCCCCTCCCCCTCTTATAGTATCTAGCCTAGTGGACCTAACAAATTATTTAAAAATAAACTTTTTATTTTATCATATAAAAAATATAAATCTTATCAAATTGATTACCTAATCATTTAAAAATAAGGAACTGGTATAATAATAATTTATAAGAATTTTTTTTATAATATTATTAATAAAAACCTTAGTTTAATATATTAATGTATCTATTTCTCAAAAGTACCATTTTTACTCGAAGAATCAATTTATAAATTCATCATTTTTTTAAGAAATACTATTATCATAAAGAAATTTATGGAATGAGACTTTAATTTATAAAAAGGTATTACAAAAGTAATTAATACCTTATTCCATAACCCCTTAAAACACCGGAATAAGACCTAAGGGTAAGGTGTGCGATGGTGAAAAACTCTTGGGGCAGCTTGGATAACATCACTCAGATGGTAATCTCTATTAACTTGAACTTCTCTCATAGGATACTCTATTCAAGATTAACTTTTTGAAGATTAGCCTAGGCTTGGTCAAGAGAAAATCCTAGTGACACTACCTCCTTTCCGATCTTCAAAAATTGATCTTTGTATGGCCTGAGACTACTAGATGAGGCCATCCAATACTTTTTCTATGTTAGAAAGATTTTTTTAAAACCTTATATTTATATCAGTCGTGTGATCGTTGTTCAATGACTATATTATAAAAGGTAATGATACTTAATGGTCATTTAAACCTGATAATAATAATAAAAAGTGCATGTGTTTTCTATATCCATAAGACATTAAAATAAAGGGGATTTTATTCATAAATGATTCGGTTATTACAACATTCCACCCTTATAAAATTTCACCCTCTAAATTTCATTTTCCCACACTAAAATAGATGAGGGTAACTCTACCTCATCACTTCCTCTGATTCCCACGTTTCTTCTTCAAACTTGTGGTTTCTACAAAACACCTTGATGAGGGGAATTGTATTATTTCATAGATATTTTTCTCTACAATATAATATCTTTACCAGCTTATCTTCATAAGAGAGGTCATTCTCCAATGGTACCATCTCTGGATTGAGTACATGCAATGGGTCAGGTATGTACTTCCTCAAAAGTGATACATGGAATGCATCATGTACTTGAGATAAGTTCAGTGGGAGTTCTAGTTGATAGGCCACTGATCATATGTGATCAAGGATCTCAAAATGGTATATGTACCTTGGAATAATATTTCCCTTATTCCCAAATCTCATCACTCTATTACATAGAGATATGTAGAGGAAACCCATATCTCCAACATCAAACTCTAGGTCTCATCGTAGGTTGTCATTATAGCTCTTTTATCGACTCTGAGAAGCTTTTATGTGTTGTTGGATGATCTTAACCTTCTCCATCATTTCTTCGACCATTTATGGACCTAGAAGTTTTCACTCCCCAACTTCGTCCCACCATGACAGTGTTATACACCTCTTCCAATAAAGGGATTCATAATGATCCATTTGGATTCTTGATTGGAAACTGTTGTTATAGGAGAACTTAACTAGAGGAAGATTTTGATACCATCCTCCTTTTAATTCCATTGACCATTCTCCCAATATTTCCTCAAGTTTTTGGATAGTTCGATCAGATTCTCCATCATTTTATGGATGATAAGTCATACTAAAGTTCATCTCAGTATTCAGAGTTTGTTGGAGACTCTTCCAGAACTTAGAGGTAAATCCTGGATCTCGATCGGATACAATAAATAGCGGTACACCATGCAGCCTTACCACTTATCTGATGTATATTTGTGCCAGTTGATCTATTGAGAAATCCTCCTAAATTGTAATGAAATGTGTAGTATTTATAAGATGACCCACAATAACATAGATATCATTTTTTCCTTTGGATGTCTTCAGAAGTCTGGAGACAAAGTCCATTGTGATGTTTTTCTGTTTCCATGTTGGTATGGGTAATGGTTGCATCATCCCCTTAGACATTTGTCTCTCATACTTCACTTGCCGACATACTTGGAACTTTGATATATACTCATTGATCTCATTCTTCATGTTATCCCACCAATAATGATCTTGGATATCTCGATACATCTTTGTGTTTCCTGGGTGAATAGAGAAATTCGAATAATGTACATCATATAAAATTAATTTCTTTAACTCTAGATTTTATAGAACATGTATTCTTGACCCAAATATCACAATTTCTTCTTCGTTAACATTGAACTCTGAGGATTCCCCTTTTCTGATAGTTTCCACTTTCTTCTGAATTCCCACATCATCCTTTTGATCATCCTTTAACCTTTCCAAAAGAGAAGGTTGAGAAATAATTTGTAAAAAGATTGATGATGTTCCCTTCTTTGTGATTCTCATGTCCATCTTCATCAAATCTAAGAATATTGGATCCTTTTTAATTCTCATCAATGAAAGAGTTTCTAGATCCTTTCTACTTAGAGCATCTTCCAATTTATTTTCTTTCCCCAGATTGTAGTGAATTGAGCAGTAATAGTCTTTGATCAACTCTTACCATCTTTATTGGTGCATATTCAACTCCTTATGTGTGAATATATACTTGAGGCTTTTGTGATCCGTATATATTTTACACTTTTCCCAAAAGAGGTAATCTTTCCAAATGTTCAAAGTGAAGATCACTGCATCCAACTCCAGATCATGTGTTGGATATTTCTTCTCATGAACTTTCAATTTCCTTGAAGTATAGGCAATGACTTTTTCATTTTTCATCAACACACAGCCCATGCCTTTCTTCTAAGAATCACTAAATACCACAAAAATTTCTCCACTTGTAGGTATTATGAGCACGATCATAGTGATAATCCACCTTTTAAACTCCTTGAATCTCTCTTCACACTCATCATTCCAAGAAAACTTGACTCCATTCCGAGTTAGCTTGGTAAGAGGGTTTGAAAATCATGAGAAATTTCTCACAAATTAGTGATAATATCCATCTAATCCAAGTAATATATGTATATCCTTCACAGATGTTGGTCTCAACCATCCCTCAATTTCATTTTTCTTTGAGGGATCCACAGATATCCCATTTCTTGTGATGATATACCCCAATAATGAGACTTCCTTCAACCAGAACTCACACTTTCTATACTTTTCATAGATGTTATCCTTTTGCAAGGTCTCTAGTATAGTGCTTAGATGATCCTCATTCTCCTCCTTGGTTTTGGAGTATATTAGAATATCATCTATAAAGACTACCACAAATTTTTCTAGGTAATTCCTAAAGAATATATTAATCAAGTACATGAAGATTTATGGAGCATTAGTGAGTCCACAAGGCATTACTATGAATTCATAGTACCCATACCTTATACGAAAATCATTCTTGGGTATATCCTCTATCTTCACCCTTTCTTGGTAATGTCTTGACTGTAGATCCACCTTGGAGAAGTATTTCTCTCCACATAGCTGATTGAACAATTCATCAATTCATGGAAAAGGATACTTGTTCTTCATTGTGATTTTGTTGAGATCACAATAATCAATGAAAAGACACATTGACCCATCCTTCTTCATGACGAAGAGGACTGGTGCACCCCAAGGTAAAGCACTTGGGCATATAACCCATTTATCCAAATTCTCCTTTAGTTATTTTTTTAACTCCTCAATCTCCACAACAACCATTTTATATGGAGTCTTGGATATTTTCAAGGCCCCAAGCATAAGATCAATAGAGAATTCAACATCTATTCTAGGAGGAAGACCAAGAAATTCCTTGGGAAACATATTAGTGAATTCTCTCACAATAGGAATTTCTTTAAGGATGGTTACTTCCTTAAACTCAGTAATCTAATAAAGATATGCATGCTTGTAGGGAAGTAATATCTATTCATGAGATGATGGTTCTAAAGAAGATTCATCCTCCTCCTTGCACTTTTATAGAATCGAGAGTCGATTCACAATATGGAGATTGATTTCCCTCTCATAGAAATTTATGTTGGATCTATATAGAGAAATCCAATCCATGCCAAGAATTTCAACAAATTCCACTAGAGGGATTATGAAGAGGTTCTCCGATAAGTTCAATCCAAAAATTGTGATAGGGGAGGAGTTATATTCATGGGATGAAATAATTACCCCATTCTTTATTCTCACCGATATCTCTTCTTTTATGATTTGTGGTGGTGTCTGTATTTTTCTACTAAACATTCAGGATATAAAAGAATGTGTAGAACCATAATAAAAAAGTATGTTCTCTATTCTTGAATGAATAACTAGCATACCTATCACTAATTAATTTTCAAGAATCGATTCGGTGGTAGTGATGGAAAAATCTCACCCTTATTGCCTTGGAGGTTGTTGGTTGCCTCCGAAAACCATTGGCTTAGGGCACTAGTCTGCAAAGTTCCTTGGTTCTTTGTATTTGTAGCAATGAAAAATGTGTTGAGGGTCGAATGGAGTGTTCCTCACCTCTATCACAGCAACAGGTTTTCTTACCAGTAATCATTGGCCATATACCCTTCTCTTCCACACCTAAACCATTTCCTCGTTCCCTTCAGGCAATTTCTGGGGTGATTCTTTTTGAACCTTTTGAAAGTGGGGTGCTAGAATTTCTTAGCAATGTTGGATTTATCCATAAGAGCACTAGAATTAAAAGACCACTTTCTGCTTCTTATCCCCATGATACCCCTGATATTCATCGATATCCATTTCCACTTTAGAGGAACACCGGACAATTTCCTCATAGCTATCGAAGTCACAGATTTTTAGGGATTTCTGTAGGCTTGGATTTAACCCGCTAAAGAAGTGTTCAACCTTGCATTCAGGGCTAACAAAAAAGTCAAAGGTATATCGTGAAAGCCTTTTAAATTTTGCCTCGTATGCTCCAATGGATTCGTCACCTTTTTTATTGAGGGAATGGAAGTCCCTTTCCATCTTAAGTCATAGGGTGTGATTAAAAATATTTATCAAAAAACATATTCTAGAAATCCTTCCATTCCAACACATAGATCTCTTCTTCATGATTTGTATTGTTGATCATGTCCACCATTCATCAGCTTCAACCTCCATACGATAAGCATCCAGAAGAATCTTCTCTTGTTCAGAACATTGAAGGATGGGTAAGATCTTCTCAATGGATTTTATCCATTGTTCGAATAATGAGGGATCAGATGATCCATTGAAAGTAGAAGTCCCTTGTCTCATAAAGCTCTCAATTTTGACTTTTTCTTTCTTAGGGGGGCTGGACGTTCCTCTTGACCCATATTTCTATTCAAAACTTGATTTCACTGAGAGAGTTTCGTGAAACAATTTTGTGATTCCATCTCTAATCAGATTGGGAATCTCATTATAACATTCATCACATTGATCTTTGCATCGGTTGTTAGCCGGAGTCCTCCTGTTATCGGCCATTGGATAGGATAAAAGGAAAATTAGGGGTAAGTATTTTAAACAATTAAACACATAATGGGGAATCCAATGAAAAAATGAATAAATTAAAAATTAAATTTCTTTCCTTAACTTATGAATTTCTAAGTTTCGATCTAAGTTATCCATGATCTAATTCCTAACATATTTTCTTCGGGGAATTTTTTTATTCCCTTAATATTTTTTAGTACTAATATTATGAATTTACCGAAGCATATCCCCTGGGATTATCGAACCAAGAGTGTAGCAAGGCCTATTTCTGTGCACCAGTTCCCATTAGAGTCTATCTCAAAGCAGTGTTTATAGGTTTTACCCCTAGATACATATGTTCCAAAGCCACCTCTACTTGTTCGTATCCATATAGGGATGTATTTTATTGATAAACCACTTACTCTATACTCACCAAAATTTAGGTATTATTTTCATATACTTAGTCTTATCCCTAAGGATTTCACTAGGATTTTCTAATCCTTATCCCAAAAATAAGTAAACCAATCCTATGATACCAAATATGACAACCCTTCTCTTTATTACACACTTAAACAAGATTTATTACATAAACTTTAACATAAACTTCTTTTACATGACCAAAAAATTCCTTCATACTTAGCATTGCATGGGATAACTTGAGGACATACATAATAAAAGGGTGATCTATAAAGACCAGTAAGGGAGTAAACAAGGAATAACATGAAGAATACAATAAATGTTAGGAAATATACATATCAATGTATCATAAGAGAAACATGAACATAAAGGTATGATATAACATGATCATCATAACATGGAAATGTGGAAACAACTTAAAACATTGCAACATTAACATAAAGGAATTAGGTAAACCCCTTTCCCGAAATGGTTGGAAAATTTCATAAAAGGAATTAGGTAAAACTATGTCCCAACATTAAGTATCATAATAATAAACATTACCCAATGCATTGGGGGCACTATTAGGGTGCACCCTTCATAATCATTTCAATCTCATACTTAAGTGTACCACATAGATCATATAACATGAATTCATTCAACATCAATATTTATTCCACGATTAAAGAATGTGGAATACATACGTGAAACTCTATAATCAATAAGTATATGTGCATAAAGGTGAATACCCTTGATAGATAAATGGGAATGGTATTCACTATATGATAATTTTGGTATGGAAAATCACTGTGCAATTTCGGCAGCCTAACGGTGTGACATAAAAATTCATAAAAATTGTTGATGAGAGAGAAAGAGGTATATCATAATATATACATGGAATGGACAGTAAGGGGGGCATATATATACATTTGACAACACAAGGTATTTTGAAATAGAAAGTGTAACATAATAAAGAAACTTGAAGAAATAGGAGAAATGGAATAACTCTTATGAAGTTTCGGCATGGTAACGGGTGTACATGAGAGGGATTAATGAGAGATAAATAGGACTCACATCATAAAAAATAATAATGGAAGTATGGTGTAGGTGATAAAACATACCCCACCATTTTTAATTGAAAATAAAAGTGCGTAAAAATATAATGAAACATGGATAAAAATTAGAAAGGAAGGAAAGTGAGGATCCCTTACAGAAATTTGGCATGGTAACGGGTGTACATAAGGGTTAATAAGAGATATAAATGAGAGTGAAATAGGATATCATAATTTATAAATCAAATGGGAAGTAAGGAGGATATTTCTTAACATATCCCAAAAAAGGAATAAAAGAAATTAAAATACATAACATGAAAAGAATGCTTGATAAAAGAGGAGGGTGGAAGATCCCTTACTTGAGTGTGTGACTTCAAAAGCTTGAAGAGTGGATTCTTGATAGATTGGGGTTCCTTGGGAAGATTATAGAGAGGGAAGGATAGAGTAGGTAAATTCTTAAAGGATTTTTAGTGAAGATAAGTGGGATATTGGGTGGGTTTATATAGGAAATGAGAGGGGAATTCTTTAATATTTCACAAACTTAGGTTTTGGAATCTGTATAATTAAATAATCCGAACCAAAAACCTTCCCATGGTTTATTCCCATGGTTTTTTCCAAATAAGAGTGTAAAAATTTATTTTATAATTCCAATGGAAGAACATATTAAAATATTATCCATTCTTATGTGGAGGTGAGTCACATTATTAGAGAAATGAATTTAAAATCATAAAATATATTATACATTTTGGGGGATTCACTAAGGCTTTTTAAAATAAGTAAAAAATATAAAATCACATTATTTTAATGGAAAATAATATATTGGGACGATAATACCCATTATAGTATTTATTACATCATTTTGCGGCCATTATGATGTTATAAAACACATGTTTTATTTATACGGTACTTAATTTTTACACAAAAATTTGACTGTCTCAGAAAATTATAAAAAATTAACTATTGGATAATTTTGACGTCCTTATTCTAAAAATAATATTCATTTTATTTAAATAATTTTATAAATATGTGAATTTTTACTTTTAAAATGAAAACCTATATTTATTGAAAATTTACAAGTCTTGACAAAAACAGTTTTCAAACCTTAATAAAAATTACATTTGACTTTATAAAAATTATATACTCATTTATTATTCATAAAATTAATTTTATAATAATATTTTATTAAAATATTAATTATTTAACAAATTCATTAATTCCTTAAAATAAATTCATTAAAAATGCACTTTTTATTTTATCATATAAAAATATAACTCTTATCAAACTGATTACTTAATCATTTACAAATAAGAAACTAATATAATAACCATTTATAATAATTTTTAAATAATATTATCAATAAAAACCTTAGTTTAATATAATAATTTATATATTTTCCAAAAGTACCATTTTTACCTAAAGAATCAATTTATCAAATTCATCATTTTTTAACAAAGACTATTATCATAAAGTAAATGGTGGAATAAGATTTTTATTCATAAAAACGGATTACAAAAGAAACTAATACTTTATTACATAACCCCATTATAACACCTGCATAAGACCTAAGGGAAAGGTGTGTGATGGTGGCAGACTCTTGGGGAAGCTCGGATAACATCACTCATGTGGTAATCTATATTAACTTGAACTTCTCCCATAGGCGATTCTGTTCAAGCTTAACGTATTGAAGCTTGACTTGGGCTTGGTCAAGAGTGAATCCCACTTATTCTACCTCCTTTATAAGGTCTGAAAAATGAGTTTCATATGGACCGAGTCTATTGGATGAGGCCATCCTCTCCATTTTGTGTGTCTAAAGGATTTTTTTAAAAACATTATATTTATATCAGTGGTGTGATCATTTTTCAACGACTATTTTATAAACGATAATGATATTTAATGGTACTTTAAACCCAATAATAAAAAAATGTATGTGTTTTATATATATATAATATATTAAAAGAAAGGTAATTTTATTCATAAATGATTGGGTCGTTACAAATACCATCCTACCATTGATTTTTCAAATCATCAATTGATGGTGATAAGAAAATATCAATATCATTTCCAAACTATTTAGGTCTAAAAATAATTAACCACAACATGATAAATTTCTAAATCATATAAAATAAGGATATAAGTTTTAAATTACCAATAAAACAGTCGATAAACTATATTTTCTACCAAGGCTTCAATATGGATTCATTCTATCTATGTATAGTCCAAGCCTAAGATTTCTAACTTCTTTTCAAAATATAGGAAACTACTGATCAATTTTATTATACTATTGAAAATCAATTGGATGATGTAATTTTTTGTTAAATATCTTCTCGTATACAAGACATATAAACCTTTTTTCATCATTTGAATTTGGAAACAAAAATTTAAAAATATTAATTATGGGAAGATAACAAATTAACTTGGTAGGAGTATCTTTAATTTCTAAATCAGCCTATGATTTTTCTTTCAACATATACTGTGTTGTCCCACATTTATGACACTCCGAAAGACAATTTTATTCTTTACTATATAGCACACAGTCATTCATGAATACATATATCTTCCTGTACTCCAAACCCATCAGGTATAATATATTATTTACATTATAATGTGAATCAATAAGATCATTGTCTTTAGAAAATATATCTTTCAACATCTGTAGAAACTCTTTAAAACTCTTGTCACTCCATCTATTTTTCACCTTCAAGTTAAAAAAATCTTAACACCATTTATAAAATAATAAATTATATAAAACCTTGATACAATGATTTTTCAAAATCACCATATAAACTCTCAGTTATCAGTTCTTTCCCAATTACCTATACTTCAATATCATGAATCATTTCTTCAATTTTTTCAGGCTTATCATCTTGAAAATCATCATCATTAATAGATCTTGAATTATTCCCAGTTTCAATATGCCAAATCCAAGAGCCATAACTTGTATTAAAACTAGGAAAAATTAAATGATCTTTCATTTATTTTCTTTTCAACTTTTTCACATTTGAACATTTCAAGCATGGATAGAAAAATAGAAAATTGTTTGTAACATTTTTTTAGAAAATCCCAAAAAAGCATTAACACCTTCCTCATTTTCATCACTTGTTCACAATGCATTAATCCAAATTTAACTCATTATCATCTATAACATATATCAATAATTTAAAATAAATTAATATATTTTGAAATTTAATTTTAAATTTACTTTTATAAATAAAAATAAAAAATACCATAAAATATTTCACAAATAAAGGAAAGAAAACTTATTTGATAAACAAATGTATCAATTTAAACATATTATATTATCATTCTTTCATAAAATAATCAAAAATTATCATGAAATCAGTATGATTATCTAAATATATATTATCAATAATCTCTATTCAAACTCCCTAATCCGATATATCTTCAAAATTCATGTCCACAATGTAGATAAAAAACATACCTTTTATGCATATTAATCAGTAAATTAACCTTACTTATAACACCAATCCATCAAATAATCATTTAATTTTACCTTAATCTCTAAAAAATCATTCATCAATTAAAAAACACCTTAGATTCATGAATAATGGGAACTAAAAATACAAATAGAGAAGGGATGCCAAAATTGAATTGAGCACATAGATTATTCAAGCAAACAAACCCAAAACAACATTCATCAATTAAAACATACCTTGTATTTGTGAATGATCAAAACAATAAACAAAAACCACAAATAGATATAAAAAAGGGATAATGAGAAGGAAAAAATAATGGAAAGTTGGTGCAGATAGAGAGAGAAAATAGTGGTTGATGATAGGTGAGGGTAGAAAATAATTGTTAATGCCAACTGAAAGAGATTTTAGGACATCGAATTTAAGAATGAAGGGGTAGGGTTCACTGTGTGGGAGAAAACCAACTACTTACATGAGAATTAATGAACACAAAATGACTCATCTTGACATTTTATAAAAACATTAATGGTTTTACACATCAATTATTAAATAACCGATGTTGAGAAATTTATTTTCAATATTGGTTATTAAATAAATGATGTTGAAAATATAATAGTTGTATTTTTCACATTGGTTATTTTATAACCAACATGAAAATTTATTTATAACTTTCATTATAAATAAATAACCTAAAAAATACATCATCTTAAATGTATTTTTTACTAGTGATAGTCATATCTAGGATAAAAGTCATTATAAGCATAATATGTTCCATAATTATATCCATGAACATAGTTATAACCAGGGAAGAACTCATATAGAGAGGGAGGTGAGGATCCAAGTGGATTGAGATATAAAACAGAATGTTTTGAATGATCAAAGTCTCATTCATACTGAAGGATGAAGTGATCAAGATCCTTCTATATGGATTGGGAATAAGATGGTGGGAGATAATATTGAATACCATTATTATGCATATTAATTTTTCTTTCATAAATATCCATGCAAGAATTATGTTTCAATCGAAATTATTTTACTAGTAGAGTTACAGAATATCTTCAAACAGATCCCCACCATTGATGACTTTGATATTCAGAACTCATGCTTCATAATGATTGTTTTGTAAGATAATTTCTTATGAATAACTATATTATTCATCAATATTGAAAATTATGAAGACTTTCTCAATGTTTGGTGATTATATTTTTGTAATCTACAAAATATCAGACCATAAAGTTTCATCTTTGAAAAAAAAGAACCATCTACACTAATTTGAATATTCTGGATCATAAGGGTTGGAATTTCATGACCCCATCCCTCCAAAGACACCACAATGAGGGGGGATATAATGACCCACAAGTACCACCTACAGTAGTCCCTAGGTTGGGGAATAGCACTGAGGTTATAAAAATCTCATGAAAATTGGAGGTGATACCCTCTATAATAATTTAGGATTGAGAGATAAGATGAATCATCCAAAAACAACTCTACGAAATAATATAAAAAAACCAAAACCATCCCACAATGCATGTATAAATAAAACTGATACATATAAAATTCTCCAAAATTAATACACAAAAGAAAATCTAAAGAAGTGACACAAAAACTATCCAAGGTCTGAGCTAGTAATGTCCATCAAAAACCACATAATCTTCCTGGAAACTAGAAAACAATTTTATATATGTAAGGTGAGCATATAGTCATACTCAATAGGAAAACCAAAGTCTCTCGTGCACCTGTGAAAAAAGAATACTAATGCACCTATTAGAAAATAGTAGAACCAACGTCACAAAAAGTGATCAACTATCCATCCCAAGCTCACCAAGGCACACCCACCAAATAACCCAATCCAAGTATACTAACTTAATAAGAATCAAATTGATAAAGGGTACCCAACACCGTTTTCTCATTAATTTTCCACTCTAACACCCCAACATTGTATGTATTTTCACTCCCATATCTTCTGAATAATAAATACCACCGACCCATAGAAAAGTCACATCATAACATGCCTGAAAACACCTAGTCCACCACCCCATAATACAGTCATGTCACATCTCACCCAAAAACACCTAGTCCATCACATCACAACCATAACTAGAGTAGTAGGGTATCATGAACATGAAGGAAACCAACCTCATTCCCTCCACTTACCTTGAACGACCCCCACCATAAGTCGCCCCACAAAATAGTCATATCAAATCTCACCCAAAAACACATGGGCCACCACCCCATAGCACGGTCATATAACATCTCGCCCAAAAACACCAAGGACATCATCCCATAGCATGTTCAGATCACATCTAGCCCAAAAACATAGGTTCCATAACCTAGTTCACTAATAGACCTCTGAAAATCACATCTTGTGCATATCTACTTGCTTGAAAGAGAGAATAAGAAAGATCGGGTAACCATCCATCCTCATCATTAGGGTGTTGGGAAAAGCACCCCCCCCCCCCATTTGAATATATGGGTGTCGGCACATAGTGCTTGATGCAGGTGGGGTGTATATAGAAATCACAAGGAATATAAAAATATATCTATATATCCACACACAATCCCAACCAATGTGTTCACAATGAAATGATAACTAACTCACAATATCATCACTTTTTCTTCAACCTCTAAACTCATAACACCACACAAGCCACAAGACACATTTCACATTACCAACTGATTTCCATTATCCATCCCATTTGTTTCATTATTAATCATCAACCACATTTATTCACACATTTCATTATTTATTTGTTCATTAATAATTCTCATCCCATTAACCAAACGAAACCCTATCCATTTCAATCATTATTAAATAATTATTCCATCACTACCTGGGATTCTAGCAAAAAGCATCATAATCATCTCATCATCTTCATCACACCATCACCCCACCACCCCAAAATCAAGGGAAAACAACCACCACATCACTACCCCAAAATCCCAACCAAACAACCACTACTTTTCCACCCCAAAATAATGACCAAAAAACACCACCTCTTCTCCCCAAAATCATTTCCAAACAACCACCACATCACCGCCCAAAAGCATGTACAAACAACCACGCCAAATACACGGCCAAACAACCACCACCTCACCACCCTAAAAGAACATCCAAACAACCACCACCTCACCATACCAAAAACATGGCCACATATCACCCATCAACCCCAAAACACCGAACCAAAATCATGAACACACATCACAACACATCAAATACCATTTTATATATTTATCAAAGGGGATTTTATCACATTTCACTTTATTTTAGGGGTGTTATCACACAATAAATAATCTCAAGGAAACCATATCATTATCAAAATATAAGTTGTTAGCCAATTTCCATTTTAGGGTGATGTCACAATAATCACAATAGAAAAAAATAGTCACATCATATATCATATAGCTTAAACAAATCCCCCAATAGCCACAATTTTCAGTGGGGCATCAAGTCCATATAAGTCATTACATCACAAAAATATCAAAGTTGTAAAAGCATGTGAATCATTCCCCTTTCCACCCTTAAATTTTAATTAGATAATTATTTATCTCTGATTAATATATCAATTTGATAACCCATAGATAAAAAAGAGTAAACCCCTCCCATATGATACATAATAAAGAGAAACGATGGATTCCATACCTCAAAAAAAATTGGACTCGCTTTTCACAATAGGGAAAAGAAGAAATGCCTGTAAGCCAAAACTACAAAAAAAACCCATAGATAAACCTAAACTATACCAAATGATCATTAAAATGCATCCCAAATCACAACCAAAACCAAAACAACATCATTAAAGTGAATCCCCAAGATAAGAACAAGAGGAAACTAACCAAGAAGAAGTAAGGTCTTACCAATGATTCCCAACATGTATCCATCAGATCCAACAAATAAAATTTGGGAGAAGAAGGTTGGAAAGTCTCTTCGGGGAACCTAGGGTTCATCCAAAACAAGAGGAAGAAGAATACAAGGATAAATGAAAGGAAAATTAGCTAATAAGGGACTTAAAATCTTGGATCCTACCGTTTTCATGGTGTGTAAACATTACACGATGTGTAATTTATAGGTTTTCCAAAGAATTCCATCCTTCACTAAAAATTTAGTCACCACAGTATATATTTAATACACATCATGTATTCCACTTACATGACATGAATATGTCTCACGAATTCTCCCTATTACGATTTATAAGATGTGAACTCACCAAATGTATAAGTTGTGATGCACCAGTTCACATCATGTAAACATTACATGATGTGAGTTCCTTGCAGTTGCTCTTCTGTACCTCCAATAACCACCAAAAACTACTGAAACCTCCTCTAAACACCTAAAACTTCCAAAATAGGATAATTAGTAGTCTATTGAGGCATGTAATATTACATGGAAAATAATTCATGATAGAGATAATATCTATAAAAAAATGAATCTCGTGTAATTCCCGACAACCATATGGTAGGAGAAATGGAATACCTCATATGGAAGACATTAGTAGAACTGAATCTTGATTCTAAGAGGTGTAATATGAGCATAGTATGAATTCATCAGCAACCCAATGATTGAAACATTATAGATACAATACCTTATTATATAGGAAATATTTTAGGATTTTAAATAGTCAGAGACTATTCTTTTGATGATATCTAAATGAATATCAGAAGGAAGACTCTTCATTTTTTCCTCAATCACATTAGTCCTACTCGATGAGAAAACTATTTTGATCCCAATTAAGAGATAACTTACTAGTGGTGCATTTCTATGGATTTTTTTTTCAAATTTTTATTCTTTGTTCCATGGAAAACAGTTGATCACAACTTCGACTGAGAATCCCTTTGAGAGATGCTTTTTTTTTCTTATAGACATAACACCTACAATATTTTGTTTCTAAAAAATTTTATCCTTCAAACCTTCCATCCTATTTTCCTCCTTTTGTAGAAAAGAGTTAGTGACTTACTAGATTATTTACTTGCATTTATTTTGTATTTAATCTTGACTTTAGGGTATGGTGATTTACTAATCTCTTGTTCATGAAGTGATCACTGATAAAAAAATTTTCTAGATTAGTAAAAAATGAAAAACTTGTCTGAAAGAAGCATCCCCCAATAGTGGATAGACAATCATGAAATAATCATAAAACTTATTTTTTGGAACATCGCAAAGTTTATCAATGAGGAATTTTCTCTCTTTTTCATGTTAGGGATATAAAATCAATATATCCTCATTAACATGTTAATATAATGATAACATAACTTAGGAGGTATTTATTTCTCTAGTGTCCATTGTCTTTCTATAACACTATTATTGGATTAGAAACCACTAGTTGTGGTGGAATACAAACCGGATTACCATAAAAAAATCCCTTGGGAGGAACTCCATCAAGATTATACATTACATATATTGAATTTACTAAGAGTGTTGTATCAAAATCAACCTCTTCATCTTATATCATGAGACTAATAAGGGACATATCCTCATCTTCTGAGTTAGAGATCAAGGATCATAAATATGTATCAAGATTTCATGCCATATTTATATCTTTTGTACCTTATTAAGAAAGATATATAAGAAATTAACTGATAGGGTTCATCACCATATTTTTTCTATTGTTATTCAATGGAAACCCAAGGTAGAGGTGACAAAGGCCTCTTATTTTTTCCATTTTCATATGCTCGATTGAGGAAACCACATTGGAATATTTATTTTTTTGGATTTTTCACTTGGTTTTCAGTTTTTTAATCTTCTCCTTAGAATATGATCAATCAAGAAAACTTATATATAAATTTTTTATTTCTAAAAAGGTAGTCTATTAGTTAATGAATGTATTAGTAAAAGATCTTACACAAAGGTTCTCCCAAAAGGTCAGCAGTAGGATCTCAAACTTCAAATATTTCTCAGACTACTTATTCATCCTTTATTTGATTCCTCCTCATCAATATCTAATTTATAACATTTGAATAATAATAGAGATTAAATAACTTATGGTCTCTATTTCTGAAATAATAGAGAGGATTTCTATCTTGAAAATATTTGATCAGAATATCAATCTATGAAATGTAAAATAGCAGCAAATGATCATCAATAAGATTGAGCTCGAAGAGAGGTAATGAGATTTATTGAGATTCCTTCTGAAAAAGTGATCAAAATGCTTCCATACTTCTTTTGTGAAAAAATAGGGTTATGTTGAATGAATTAGCTTACTTTCCTATTTCATTTTTTCATAAAATTAGATCCAAGCCTCAGGTAGAATATTTTGTAGCTCATTCATTGGAATCTATTTTGGGATGTGTGTGTATGTTTGACTGTTCTCAGCTTTAACTTGGAGTTAAAATGCTTATTCCATGTTCTTATAAACATTTAGACCCATACTATGGTTCTAGACACTAAACACCATTTGATGATGCAAAGTAGTGATATATGTGTCTACACTTAGGATCCCCAATGATCTATAGTTGGACTTGTATATTATCCACTATATGTGGATCTTCTATAGGAATATTAGAATTAGGGTAGAGAGTGATAAAAATCATGAAAATATTGAGAACAGTCTTTACATTTTCTATATAATAATGCTCATACCACTCATAACAAGTATCAAGCAAATCAATCCTGGTAAAAAATTGGAAACCCTTATGCCCATAGAGAATTAGGGAGATTCTAATGACTCTATAACGAAGGTGTGTGGATCACATATGTCAACCTCTTAGAAAATATGATTCCTCTAGAAGTATAATAGTATTTTTTTACTTTTTCTGGAAGAAGTCACTATTTTAAAGGAGTGGCTTGGATATTCTCTTTGGGAGATTTAGGATAATAGATTTTTCTTATTCTTGATAAAAATAGGAAGACTGGGAGGTTAACAAAAACTATGGTACTAGTTTAGGAGAGGAAGAATAGTGATAATAATTTTTTTATCTTGGGGATAGTCTACCTTATAAAGATCTAATATCTTTAGAGATGAATTTTTAGAAGAGTAATTACTAAAATTAGAAAGAGGTTTAATAAAAAAATCAATGGATAGATAAATCTCCTCTCACATTTGTAAACAACACACTATTTAGACGCCAATTATATCTCTTTGGAAAATAGTAATGGTAAAGATTTGAAAAGGATTACCTATATAGTGGTAGTAAGAAATGAACTGGGATTACAAAGGCTCCTTATGGATTTTTCTAGGGATTTATTAACTTACTAGGTTAATCTTGACTTGGAAAACCCTTTCTGTAGATTTAGGTAATTTCTTAACAAACTCCTTCCATAGCTATAGAAATTTCATCTTTATCCATTGCAGAAACAAGAACTCTAAAAAGGGATATATCTTCAGTACCGTAGATCTCCAGGTCACCTCATAGATGGAAATGAAGGATTTAACCATGACTTAAAACCCATATTCACTCACAAAATAATTCATAGATATATGTAATATAAACCCAACTAGATGGACTTCTAGTATTAATATTTCTAATATAGAGCTTTCTCATAAGGAGGAAACAATAAAGCATAATTTTTATCAACCAAGTGTAAAGATATAGAAGGGACATAAGGTGATCATGCCTATAATGATAAGGCATGAATTTTATGTTGTAACCATATATTTGATACCAGGGTTACAACCACACATGAGGTATAAACATGAAAGAGGTTATGTGCACAAAAAAAGTAAAATGTAAGGGTCATGTGGGTTATGGAGCTACCTGGATGGAGGGATTAACATGAAGAACATAGAAAGTATTAAATAAATAATATGATTAAGATATATGGGCAGGAGGATTCCTCTATTAAAGGATGAGATCATCCTCTATCTTGAATATAATATTTATATCCATTCCAGGTTGACTCTTATAGATGAAGGAATAAGGATGCAATCCTATGGTCTAATGGGAGAAAGTCATGTGTACCTTCCTTATCTCATAACATAGACCTTATCTACTTTACTTGACTCCAAAGCGTACATTGCTGGCTACTGATTTAATAAATTTACTTTAGTAAAAGCTTAATTTATCAAAATATTACAAGACACACCACCACTCACAAAGAACCTTTATATTATGCTAACACCTAAAACCACTACTTTACATAAAGGAGATTCATATAGTCTGAACACCAATGCTGATGTGATGCTCCACCGCCATCCTAGTCCATATTCTTTATTGTATACATGATGCTCCATTGGAATGTCGCCATGCATCTATGCATGCTACTTCCTTGAGAATCATATCCCGACTCTGACTTGTGCTCTTTTAGTTGTTTTCTTGGTGGTACATATGTAGATTCCTAGATAAGCATATCCGGATGGATTCCATTTAGAAACTTCCTTGATAATAATCTCTAGATGTCCACCACATGTTATTTATATAGATTCCTTGATAATAATCCTTTTATTTATATCACAAAATTATTATAAATCTGACATAATGGGGAAAACTTGTCTTTTTATAGGGTCCATATATATTATATGTACTTTTCCATGTGTCTTGTTTATCATAACTCCTAATCTATTGAACACATTATGTTTTAAAGGAAAATATTTTTTTTAAATATTAGGGTCTTATATTCTTCCCCTAAAAAATATATATCCTCATAATTTAAATTATTACTCACTAAAACATTAGTTAGGGGTATTTAAAATATAGGAATAACCTAGAATATATTTTCAAATGAGGCGTATACCTTGATATATTAGGTATGTAAAGGAAACACATATTTTACCTTCACCCTACTAACTAATTGCTTCTTTTTTCCTCAAATACTTGTTCCTATATGTCCTATTTTTCCACACATGAAGTATCATCTAGTTCCTTTTAAAAAATACACTAGTTATTTCTTACCATATTCCAATCATGAAGGAAATTGAACATTCCTTCCTTTATCTTTTTTTCGTATGAACTTTCCTAAGATTCCATCATTCTCTTCTTTGTTTTTTTTGGAATTCAAATATTTTCACATTGTTAATAATATTTATTGATAGATGGATTGGAATAATCACAAGGTTTCTCACTTTAATTTTTTTATCATTAGGTTTCTCATTGGAACAATATCTACATTATCCATAACATCCATTGTTAACTTGGTTCCTTTAGGCTTCATCCATAACTAAAACCAAAGGATTTAATAATGAGTGATGAACACCAAAAGTGAATTATTATAACATGAAAAATTAAACCTCAAAATTTCATAATCTTTGAAATTATTACATTATATTTTAATTCAACCAAGGTCTCTCTTAGTTCAATATATATTTCCTTATGTTGGGTTCTCTCATATTCCTTAACCCAATTCCTTTACATAATGAATCCATGATAATGGATATTAAATAGAATGTCATATATCAAATCATATCCCTCGAGATTATCTATATAGGTGTTCATACTTAGTCCCACTCATCATTCCCCTGAGTTAATATTGAGTTGAAAATCAACCAACCTTTTTTAGGATGATTACCCCTAGGTGCATCAGTGTAACGATATGTTTTTTCAGTAAATATTTCTCCTTAAATAAATACGATATTTAAAAACTTGTTTCACATGAAACAACAAACTAAAATGATTCATGACGTACTATACAAGAAAATTATAAAAATAATAAAACCTATAGCAGATAAATAGATGATAATAAAAAATAAATGTATAAAAATAGGATTAAGAACACTTACAGTTTAAACAATTCATTTTTCAATAAAAGTGGTTTTCTTTATATATTATATTTTCATTTAAAAACTAAATTTATAAATTTTAGAATTTTAATTAGATAAAAATATTATATGTTTTGAATTTATAATGTTAAAATTATCTCAGAATGATTTTTTTTATTTTTTCTGAAATAGTTATTTTTTAGGGAAATAGTGAAAAATACATTTTTTATTGAAAGTGTAAATTTTATGAACTTATCATTATATAATAAATACATGAATGTTTATAAAACCTTTTAATTGATTAAATATTTATTTATTTAATAAAAATATATATTTTGAAAATTATATTCTAAATTTATAAAACATATTTTTAACATTTATTGGGCATAAGAAATATTTTCCAAAAAAAAAACTATTTTTGGTATTTTCTTTTAGTTAAATATTATTTTTGTAAAATTAGGTTTTGTCTTGATTTTAAATCCACATAAGATATATTTTTTTTATAATAAACCAATTTGATTCATGAAAATCAAATTCATTGATAATATTCTTCAATGCATAAATTTTAAGCTTTAAAATACATATTTTTTCTAAAAAATGGGTTTTTACGCATTACATGTACTAATGATAAAATTAATTTTTAATAAATATATAAATTTAATGTGATGAAATGGATTTCATATTTTAAATAAATAGGAATAATTTTTAAAAATAAGTCCCATTATATTTTTAGGCATTAAAAATAAATTACTAAGGTAAAAATTATTTACCATGACAAAACCAAAAATGGTGAAAGTAGAAATTATAAGACTAAAAACCTTAAAAACATGTTTAAAACAAGTGTAGAAATGAATAATTGATATATTTTTGAAATTATATCATACACCACCCCATTAGTTTCCATTTTTTGGATCCACTTTACATGTTTAAGATGTTCTCCCTTTATATTATGTGGTTATAATTACAAAAATGTCATTCTCACTACTTATAAAAGGGAACTCTCACCACCCCTTAAAGAACACTAAAATAATTTGGCTTCCACATAAAAATATACCCATTATACTTAATTTATAATTCTATTCATTTTACTTGATCCATTGGTCATAAGATATTGGGTTAAAACCTCCATTTCCAAGGAATTTTCTAAGGAAAATGTAAAGATATCAACATGAGTACTCGTTGTTTTTCCTAAATTATTTTCCTTTCTATCTTACTTTCCCAAATATAATTTTATAATTACTATATAATATCATTATTACTTTTTATACTTAATTTTATTATGTTAAGGTAATAACTATTAACCACTTTTCCCATTTTCTATTAAGAAAAAAAAATGTGTTGTGCGGAATACATCCTCCACGAAGCAATGACTTTTGTTTTTCACCACCACATCTATTCACTGATTTTAAGGGTTACATTGAACAATAAATATGAATTATGTAATATAATTATGATTATGAATAGATAAATCATAATCTACCTTATTTATATCTCATTCATTAAGAAATTAAAATGTTAATCATGTGTTGTGAGGACTACCACCTCCATGAAGTAACATATCTCTTTTTTAATCTAGTTTATTTATAATTTATTAAACACTTTTAAAATATTATTCACCACATTAAAATTATATAAATAATATCATTTAAAGTTTTTAATAATGATATTATTACCAAAATAAAGCACTTTCATAATTATAATAATCCATTAATTATGGTATGTTCATGTTTGGGCCTGTTTAACAAACTACTTGAAAAATGAGGTAAAATAATGTCACGGATGGTTATTAATATACCTCAATTTTTTTAAAATGATCAAAAATCCTATTATTGATATAAACATTTAATTTCATGAGATTTTCATATTTATGTTTGATCATGGAGTGATGTTATCAATAAATAAAACATAGACATCAAAAGAAGTATGGAGGGTTGCCTTAAAAATCCACATTAGCCAGCACTAGTGGATTGTTGGAGTAGAGCCACTAGCCAGCCAATGACATGATTGGTGGAATCATTCCATTGTCAAGATCACCAAATACACGATGGAGGATCACATCCATTTAGTGGATATAGAATATAATCTTTAACTCTTCCATATCTACCGGCCAACGAGTGTCCACCCAAAGGCTAGCTAGTGGTCCCAGCAGATAGCAGGTAGAGCTGATCCAGAAAGTCAAATTCATTCATTAAAGGAATACCCACCACTATTAGATGACTTCTAGTAGCTTTAACGACTAATTTACACCATGAATACCAATAAGTTAGATTAATATCATATAAATAGACCTCTATTAGGCTTGAAAACATATAATCAACTTCAATAAATCCATGAATTCCATTTTTCCAATATATTACGTTCTCTTGAGAATACTCTTATGATTTATTTTCATACTCTCTTCTCTCTTATTTATTATTCTTCTTCTCTCTCTATCATTTTATTCTTCTTAATATTTAGATAGATTAGAGATTTAATTTTAAAGGGTTTTCCTCTAATAAAGTGTTCTCATCTTTTTGTTATTTTCTTATGTGTTAACTAACACTAAAGTAAAGGATTTGGTTTATTCTAAATCCATATAAAAATATTGTGTCTATTCTTTGTATCAGGTTTATTCCTAAAAAAATTAAAAAGAAAGTTTATTACTTCTTATGTGTCTTGGATACCACTAAATCTAAGATAATTTTTTCTCAGGTTTCATGACTACCATTAAAGTCAAGGGAATAATCTAAAACCTCTCAAACTATTGAGGGGAGGAGACATAGGGACTCATATTGAGTTATTACTAAAATAAAATAAATCTATTATTTTTATAAGTTTTTATATGTATTTAAATTATTTAATCCTAACTAATTTTTCAATTTGAACTTAATTACATCATTTTTAGATTTTTGGGGATTTTTGGGAATTATTGTGATTTTTTTTAATTCTAGAATTTAAACAATTTTTTATCACTTTGGTATTTTAGGAATAAATTTTGGTAAATTGATCTAAATCAAAAAAACCTATTTTTCTATTATTCTATGGTTCATCGTATTCATTTTATTAAACAAGGTGAAGTGTTGATTCAAACCCTAAGAGACCCAAATAAATCATGAAATGTGGAAAAATATTTAGTCCAACAGATTTGAACACTCCTCAATAAATTAGGCATATCATGATCTATAAGGAATAAAATTTATTGATTCAAGTCGGAACTAAAATAATACTTTACAGATCATTTTTACATTAAATTTCATGGATAAATTCTCTCATTAAATTAGTTGATGAACACATAAAATTGGAAGAATATGTAGATTATGTTTGAATGAAACAAGTGAGCTTCAGTATCTCAAACATAAATTTTTCTACAAGGATCGTATGAATCTAAAATTTTGGAAGAATAAATAAAACTCTAATAAGAACAACTTTCTATAATAAAAACTATCCAGAATCAGTATTCTAGTGGCCCAAATATACTCAAAATTTTGAAGGATGAAAACTATAGGTAAATATTCTACACCCTTTCTTTATAAATAATATTCTTCACTTCCATTTGAAGAGTTAGAGAAAGAGATAGGGGTATGTTTTCCTCTGACTTCGGGTATGACCTCCTTTGATGGGAGGTTCAAACATTCTGATCGGTTTCTAACGAGTTTGTTCATAGAACCGGAAACATCCAATGATTCTACATCCATTTGGACCTACTTTCCAAAGTTAGGTGCTCATTAGTTTATGGACTAATGAGGCTTAGTAATTTGCATTGGTCGATAGGATGGGAGGTCGGACTCATCACACCTTTTTAAGGGGAATTATTGTCTACTTCGGGACTCTATTTATAGATTTAAGTTATGTTCATGAATCCTTATTACATTACCAAATATAAAATGAGTTTTCCTTTAGATCTGACAATCAATGATCGATATGTAGGAAATTTAGAGAATCTTTTATATGTATTTGAGGTTCTTCATTGATAAAGAATCATCTGTATTTGTTAGAGATTCTTAGTCAATGGTATCCTTTGATACGTAAAAGTCTCTTGGTCCTTATGATGACCATACTAGTTTTAAAGCCACTTAGTGCGGCACTTGAAGTTTATTGTCATTCAGAAGGACATGAATTATTTCAGAGTTGGGATCGAACCCGCAGATGGGATACCTACGTATCCTTTGTTTATAAAAGGAATCAGAACCCACGTAGTTTGAGTAAGGGAGTATGATGTTTATGATTGATGGCTCAAAGAAGGATGTCATAATTACTTTTACGATCTAAGCTCACGTGAGTCATGCTCGGTGTGAGAAACAAGAGATTTTGGTAAAAATCATACAATTGTGCCATGAAAGATGCAATCATAAGAAATAATGTGGGGATTATGTATGTATGATTGCCCAGATAAATGAAGGTTAGGATTTACTTTAGGGAAGAAATCCAGGAACAGGGTCCATAAAGGTATATGTGCTTCATGGAGATTTTGAATACTCTAACTTGGGTCTTACTCCTGAAAAGGAGGCCCAAATTAGGAGAGGACTTATGATTGGGTTTTACTCATGAAAAGGAATCCCATATCAAAGGTAAATTAGGACTGGTTAAGAGAAATTAATACTGGGGCTTACTCCTGAAAAGGAGGCCCAGGTTAAGAGACTTGAAAAATTAAGGGACTTGGGGCTTACTCCTAAAGAGGATGCCCATATTTGAGACTGGGGCTTACTCCTAAAAAGGAGGCCCAAGTTAAGAGAATTATGGTTGGGACTTACTCCTGAGGAGGATGCCCATATTTGAGAATTATGAATGGGGCTTATTCCTGAAATGGAGGCCCATGTTAATGAGGACTTGGGGCTTACTCCTAAAGAGGATGCCTAGATTTGAGAATTATGACTGGTTCTTATTCCAAAAAAGGAGGCCCAGGTTAATGAGGACTTGGGGCTTACTCCTAAGGAGGATTCCCAGATTTAAGAATTATGACTGGGGCTTATTCCTGAAAAGGAGGCCCAGGTTAATGAGTTCTCTCATCGTAAAGGATGAGGTTGAATGAATGAAATTTCAATCTTTAGTGACATGAAGATGTGTAAATCACTAGATTTTGAGAGTTATTCAACAGAATTCCTTTCAGATAAGGATGTAAAATCAAGAAATCATGCCATAAATGGCTTTGAAGAGTGTCTTGAAGACTGAATCTTGAATAGGAGAGGTGGAATGAAATAAGAGGGGTGAAATGGGCAAGAAGGGAACCCATGGAGGCAGAGGCGCGCAAGTCTTGGTAGGTGCGCAAGTACTGAGTGGGAACGCAAGTCCCGATCGCGCAGGTATACCTACGCGACACATGGTTATTTTCAAGATAGTTAACCAGCAGGGTAATACTTGAGAGACTCTTGGTTAAAGCCTTTAGAATCCTCTTGAGGTTCTTTCAGAAGAGGGGCGCACAAGTTTTATTGAAGGAGTAAGGTGGCGCACAAGTGTGGCCTTTTCCCTTAAGGTCTGTCCACTCAAGCGTGCAAGTGTTGATGAGTTTCAACACTTAGTCCTTCCTCCCCCTCTTTAGATCTTCCGTTCTAGGTAAGAAATTACCTTATAAGTGTTTCGGAATCTTTGAGAAGAGACTAGGGTGTCGGGAGCTCAAATCTGAGTTTCTGGAAAAATTACTCTCCCTGAATGGGGGGCCCATAGGGTCTATTTATAGTCAGGAGAAGACCCCAGGTGGTTATTAATTAGGTTGTGCAAGTCACTTGAGTGACCATTATGCGTCGTGCAAGTGGACTTGCGCGACTATGAGGGAACTTGCATGACCTATGGGCAATATTCTCTTTGTTCGTCCCTTTGTCGATTTTTGATGTTTTCTTCAAAGGCTGAATCAATTTGTGCTAAGAAATTTTCCCTTTACATTCCTTTGGACTCTGTGATGAAAAAGAGTGTCAACCAAAGTCCCCCCTCTGAGTTGGATCCGGGGAGAAAAGAGGATTTGACTCTGAGGAAATTGAGAATCAAAAGGAAATTGGGGCGCGCAGGGTAGGGCGTGTAAATGAGCTTCGGGCACGCAAGATTTGGCACACAGGGTAGGGCCTTTGGTTGCGCAGGGTTATAGCCTCATCTATAAATAGAGGTCCTCACTTTAGTATAAGCATATGGCCTTGAAACTCTCGATCTCTCGCAGCGCAAGTTGTATTTTCCGCGGAAGTTGCTCTGTTTCCCGCTGTTTCCTTGATGTCGCGCTGCTTTCAAGGTATCTGGACCTACGCGGTGATACTTGCGTGTCAAATACTTGCGCGGAACATCCATACTTGCGCGCCAAGTTTAGACTTATGCGCCTTAATTCCTTAGCCATTTTTCTTAATTCCTTCACAAATTTTATGAAAAAATAAACCCATTTAAGAGTTAGTTTATTCTACTTTTGTGTAGATTCAATGGCTCTTAGGAGAATCGAAACAGCTGATGATCTGGCTAGAAAGTGGATTGATGACATGATAAACATTTTTGGCCATGATTACTATGATATCTGCGACAACAGTCTCCCAGATTTGGCTAAGTATTTGAAGAAATATCATCTTAATTTCCCACAGAGAATCTACCTATCCCTGTATGGTTATGGTTATCTACAAGGAATCAATGTTCCAAATGCAAAGAACTATATACCTGAAATGCAGCTGCACTTCTACTCCTCTATTTTGGTTATGTTGTGCATTAAGAGCAACAAAAATGGTGTGAACTTTCAAATTCTTCCTCCATGGGCTGAAATGTTTTCCACTGCCGGTTGGTGGAGAGAAATCAAACATGGTATTAGAGCAATATCTGAAAAGAGTAATTTCTCCAAATGGATCTTTACTTCCAATGCTCCATTCTCAAATCCCTGTATCCATCTTCCAAGTCTCTTGGACAGAAACAGAGTCACTGTTTGATCAGCAGAGAATTTTCTCAAACCACACTCAAGAACATTCTTTTACAATTATTCCAAGAAGAGCTGGTATCATTGCATCTCTTATGGTATCCAGTTGAATGAATGAATTCCAGGTGGTTGCTGATGAAGCCCGGGATTCCATAAATCAAATGAAGAGTTACGTTGAAAATCTTTTGTAATTCCTGAAAAAAGAGAAGAGACTCCAGTATATGGATTTCCTTCTAATTCTTGTGCATCAATGAAAAACACTTTCACCTTCAATCATTTGTACCTGCATTTTCTTGCTACTTGCTTTACATTTTACCTAAGCCAATGGGCCTAGTAAGAATAGTTTGATTTTTACTAGGATTAATGTAAATAACCCTACAAACTTTGAACCTTTTAATTGCTCAATATTACCTAAATCATACAAAATGTATGTTTAGTGAGCTGGAACTTGACTTTTATTCAAAGTTCCCTTATCTTTTGCGGGCAGTTTGAAGTCATGCACATCAGACATAAAGAGGCTAATGTTTAAGGTCGAAATAGCTTTGACCGAAATGAATTAAAATTTACTCAATTCCTTGACAATTCATCTGAAAACAAAGTACCATACTCAAGTATGAGGGAAAAAATGTAAACTATGACTTAAGAATATTTGAATCTGAGGAATTATATGAAAAAGAGCTAAAAGTCATTAGAAGAAGTAGTTCCCAAGAATGAAGTTACCATTATTTAACAAACCCATTAGGGGGTTGAATTATGCAGGGCCACCTAAGGGCATTGGCTATATAGCAAAATAAATAATATCTTTTGGCTAACAAGTCTGTTATGTAGACTGTTTATGCAAGGCCGCATATGGGCACGTGCTGCATAGTCAGGCAAAATAACTCTCAAAAATTTACTTTCCTAGTGCTAAAAGTCAGTGAAAGTTTATGGAGATTCAAATTTTCCAAAGTATAGAGTTTGTTGTATGGAAATAGGTACTTGAATATGGAGAATATATTTCCAAACAAGATTATTGAAAAACTGGATGGATATCACTCCTACGAAGGTCTGACCCAAACGTAGGGAAGGAGAATATAAACCATATACTTGAATAATTTCAGATCATGAAAAAGGATATGGGACAAATATGTTAAGGATGTATGTTTTTACGGATCCTTACATACTTTAATTTAAGAAAAATAAGGAAAAAAGAGGCATTCTTCCCAAGAATGAAGTTACCACTATCCGACAAACCCATTAGGGGGTTGAATTATGCAGGGCCACCTAAGGGCATTGGCTGCATAGTCAGATAATAGTATCTTTTGGAAAACAATTCTGTTATGTAGACTGTTTATGCAAGGCCGCCTATGGGAACGTGCTGCATAGTCAGGAAAAATAATTCTCGGAAGTTTGACATTTTTGCGACTAGAAGTCAAGAAAAGGGTTATGAAGATCTGAAAATATTTAAGGTTAGGATTATGACACATAAATATGGGTATTTTCCAATGTATGCAGAGATACACGGATCAATGATAACCATAATCATGTTGTGGCTGGATCCTGAATTGAAATGTTGGACTTCACTACGTATCCCATAAGGATGAGAATCAAGCCATACGTAGTTCTTAAACTACAGTTTAACGTCGTGTGGGACAAAAGGATTAGAGATATTAGTTTACGGTCATAGATCTTGGACCATTGTAAGAAATACACAGTGTGTGTTCTCATAGGGACTTTTTAGCCAGGGAACTGAAAGTGGAATTTTGGGTTAGGCTCAAAGACTTGGGGCTGGATTTGAGGGACACTCGAACGTTCCTACGTATCCCATAAGGATGAGAATCAAGCCCACATAGTTCTAGAAATACCCTCTTTACAAATTTGGTGCGTACATGTGAAGGGTGAAAGGGGATTTTAGTACAATGATGGTTTAACCCAAGATAAAAGGTTTGGGCGTTGCCATGTATGCACATAGTCTTTGAAATGAAACATGATTGAAAAATCAATGTAAATAATGATTCCCTCTCAGGTGAGAGTATAAAAAAAATTGTAGTTTATTGTCATACTGAACAAAAGTATTGTATAGTTTAATGTCATATAGCAAGGATGAAAGTGAACCAATATAAAGATATTGATTCTTGGGGCGGTTTCACGAATTAACATCATATGATATGGAGGTGAACCGATGTGAAGAGATTGATTTTGGGCTTGAACCTTGGGAGGTTGCCTACGTACCCAGCCTGGAAGGCAAGGATCAAAGTCTGTGTAGTTCAATTAAAGAATGAATTAATGATCAAGTTGTTCTTGGGGGAAATGACCTAAAAAAATGATGTTGTTGGGACTTACACATGGTTAGTAGCCCAGAGAGAGTGTTATGGTTGAGGTTTTATCTAAGCTCACGTGAGTCATACTCGGTGTGAGAAACAAGAGGTAACAACAACCTTAACAATGCATAGTTTAATGTCATGTAGGAAATATAAAGGAACTATGCAGTTTAAAGTCTTGCAGTTAGGACTATTGGTGTTGCACAGTATAATGTCATGTAGCAGGGACAAATTACATTTTAATGTCATGTAGGACATATCAAGGACTTTTTGTACAGTTTAGCGTCATGTAGTTAGGATGATGGGGACAATATAGTTTAACGTCAAGTTGGACGAAAGGGGGACATTGCAGTTTAATGTCATGAAGTGAGGACAAAAGAGTACACCATTTAATGTCATGTTGGACGCATTGGGGATTTTTTCCCCAGTTTAGCGTCATGTTGGATGAAAGTGAGAATAGTTTAAGGTCATATGCATGGACCGTGGATGGTTCATTTTAATATCATGCTGGATAAAAGTTTAGTTTAAGGTCATACAGGACCTTTGATGATTATGTAGTTTAACGTCTTTCCGGACGTAAGGTACTTCTATACAGTTTAACGTCATGTAATTAAGACATCACAGTTTAACGTCTTGATGGACGTAAGGGACTCGCAAATAGTTTAGGGTCATATGCATGGACTGTTGATGATGTATTTTAAGGTCATACAGGACCTAGTTGCAGTTTAAGGTCATACTGGACCATTTAGAGAACTTTTTCACAGTTTAACGTCGTGTGGGATGAAAGTAATACAAATAGTTTAAGGTCATATGTATGGACCATTGTCGTATAGTTTAACATCATATAGCAAGGACAATGGAAGTTTTGTGTTTATACAAAATACTTCTTCAAAAATCTGGCATTGGTTGGAGTAGTGATGAGTTCTCCATCCATCGAGATTAATGAATAAGCTCCATTGGAGTAGACCCTATGTATTGAATAAGGACCTTCCCATTTTGGCTCAATATTGGGAGCTTTCTTTCCTGGTATCATTGGAGTTATGAGAACTAATACCAATTATCCCTGAGTGAATGAACGAAGATGAACTTTTTTGTTAAAAGCTCATGTTATTCGATTCTGATAGACTTCCAAGTGGTGCAAAGTGCACAATCTTTTCTCATCTAACCGTTCCAATTCATTCAATCGTTTTTGAGATTGTTCATCTGTAGATGATTGATCACAAATGGAAAATCTGAGCGAGGGTAGTTGAACTTCAATGGGAAAGACGGCTTTCGTTCCATATACCAATGAATATGGAGTTTACCGAGTTGCAGTGCGGGTGGTAGTCTGATAAGCCCATAAAGCATGAAAGAATTTATCAGTCCATGACCTGTTATCTTTATCCACCATCTTTTGCAGTATATTTTAAAGAGTCTTATTAAAGGATTCTATCTGGCCGTTGGCCGCTGCATGATACTGAGATGAATGGTTCGATTTGATGTTGTATTTTTGATACAACTTCTTCACTTCAGATGAACAGAAGTTGGTGCCATTGACCGTCAATATGGTATGAGGGACACCAAATATGGTAATGATGTTAGACTTGATGAAGCTAACAATTAATTTAGAACTAACTTCCTTGAGAGGTATTTCCTCTGCCCATTTGGAAAAGTAGTCAGTAGCAGTAAGAATGTACTTAAACTTCTTGGTCGTAGACGAAGGGTAAGGTCCCACCACATCCAATCCCCATGTGGAAAATGGTCATGAGTATTTAGCTGTATAAAGAAACTCTGGAGGTTGATGAATGAAGTTGGAATGTACTTGGCATGAATGACACTTCTTTGTGAAATCGACACAATCTTGTATCATTGAAGGCCAAAAGTATCCAAGCCTCCGAATCTGATCAGACAGTCTATGTCCAGACTGGTGGGAAGAACAGACTCCTGCATGCACTACTTTCATGACAGCCATTGTCTCTTCACCATCAATGAATCTGAAGAGAAATCCATCAAAACCACGTTTGTAGAGAATTTTCTCTAGGTGATCTGAGCTATCATAAAGAGTAAAATTGACCACACGTCACCAGATTTGTTCTTTCTCAGCTCGATTAGGTGGAAGTGTTCCATTTTGAAGGTATTCCCTGATAGGTGACATCTATCCTATAGTATGACCATACGGTTCAGGAATGGGACTAATTTCATTAATTTCCTCTATTCTGATTTGAACATAAGGTGAAATTGCACGACGGTGGGAAATACTGATGGTTATCTCGTCCCGATTTGGATCTGCCAGAGCTGTGGCTATATTAGCCAGTGCATCAGCTTGAGCATTTTGTGATCTTGGGACATAAGAAAATGTTGGTTCCAAAGGTAATTCCGCCATTAACTCTCTGACGTAATCATACAAAGGGATTAGTTCTTCTTTTCTGATGTTATAATCCCCATTGACTTGTTTAATTACCAGGTCTGAATCACCTTTCACATTTAAGTGATTCACTTGAGCTTGAAGTGCTAATTCCAAGCCTACGATGAGAGCTTGGTATTCTGCTTCATTATTGGTACCACATTCCCACAATAAGAAGGAATAAGGTAACTCTACCTTTTCTGGAGAAATGAGCACAATTCCTAAGCCAACTTTATTGAATTTAGGATTTTCCATTTTCCTCCCTGTTGGACTTCTGGAAGCACCATCAAAATACATTTTTCATGCCTGAGGACTTTCTTGAATAGAGAAGACTTCCTCATCAGGGAGTTCAATATCTAAAGATGTGTCTTCCACTGAAGGGTGTTCATCCAGGAAATCAATGAGAGCTTGTCCCTTTACCAACTTTTGAGACACATACTGAATGTCTAATTGCTACAAAATAACTGCCCACCTTGCCAGACGTCCTGTAAGCATTGGACGACTAAGGATGTATTTGAGCGGGTTATTGCGAGATACCAATTGGACCTCGTGATGTTGCAGGTAGTGTCTCAACTTCTGAACTGCAAAGATTAATGCTAGGAATCACTTCTCAATACTTGAATACCGGGTTTCTGTTCAAGCATAGTTCGACTGAGATAGTAGAGGTTGTTCTCATTCCCATCATCATTCTTTTGAGCAAGAAAGGTACCCAATGATCGCTTTATATCTGTCACGTAGAGGATAAGTGGTCTTCCTTCAATAGGTGGCATGAGTACTGGTGGAATCAAGAGGTATTTCTTGAGAATATATAATGCTTCTTGACATTCTTCAGTCCACTGGTAAGTGACTCCCTTCTTCATCAATTTGGTGAATGGTAAACTTTTTCCTGCTAAATTGGCGATGAAACGCCGAATATAGGCTAAGTTTCCTTGAAGTCCTCTTAATTATTTCAAATTTTGAGGAGCTGACATACCAAGGATTGACTTGGTCTTCTCAGTATCTACTTCAATACCACGATGGCGTACAACAAAGCCAAGAAATTTTCCTGAGGTTACCCCAAAAGCACATTTTAAGGGTTTCATCTTCAAATTATGTTGTCGAATCTTGCGGAATATGACTTCCAAATCATCCAAGTGATTATAATGTTGTTTGGATTTAACCACAAAATCATCTACATATCATTCAACAAACTTCCCTAAGAAGGGTTTGAAGATACGATGTATGGCACGCTGATAAGTTGCACCTGCATTCTTTAATCCAAAGGGAATTATCCGGTAGCAAAACACACCCTGAGTGGCTCTGAAGGTTGTAGATTCCTCGTCTTCTGGGGCTATTCGGATCTGATTGTATCTGGAATATCCATCCATAAAGGAAAGTGCTTCATAGCCAGCTGTTGCATCAATTAAAAGTTCTGTAATCGGAACTGGGAAATCATCCTTAGGACAATGCCGATTAAGATCTCTGAAATCGATGCAAACTCTAATTTGTCTGTTATTCTTCTTTACAGGGACAATATTAGCCAAACATTTGGGATATTGAACTTCTCTGATGAAGTTAGCTTTGATAAGCTTATCCACTTCAGCTTCAATTTTGGAAGTATAAGTTGGGTGTGTTCTTCTCACGGCTTGCTTAAATCCTCTATGTTCTTCTGGTAAACACAAATGATGAGTAGCAACATCAGGATCAAGCCCGGGCATTTCTGTATAGTTCTAGGAAAATATATCTCTATTTTTCTTTAGAAAATAAATATACATCTCTTGCTCTTCAAGATTCATGGCCGCACTGATTAAAGTGGGGCGTGGATCTTCTTTTGTACCCAGATTTATTTCTCTGAGTTCATCCACAGTGGTAGAGATACCCTCTTCAAATGATGGAGGAGCATCTCTGAGATTTTCCTCTTCTTCTTCATCATGTATCATTTCTTCCGTTTCTACTTGCATAGTAGATGATAAAGTATAATTTTCATGATCAGAAGAGATGTCAAAATTTGCATATCTTGAAGAAGAAGCTTCCATTTCTGACCCGATTGATGATGAAGGGTCTTCTTTGGGTAATAAAGAGGAGATGATGGATTGAGAATCGACATCATTTTTCACCTCCGATGTTGCTATAACTTATTCGGGCCTAATTGGAGAAGCATAGACTTGTTGGATTTCAGCAGATGAAATGAAGACATCACCATTTGTGCTTTCATCACTGCTTGGTAGATTACCAACTTCTCCCATGTTGTCTGACTTGATTGCCGTAATTGACATTATGGATCTTTCCATAAGAGTATTTTGATTTGGGTCTATCTTGTCAATTTGAATGATAGGCAACACATAATCTATACTCACATGTGTAAATGGATTTAATGGAATTTTCTCCAAACCATATGGAGCATTAACTTTGGTAATCTCCTTTGTTGTGGATTTCTCCCTTCCCTTCATGTGATAGAATTCCGCCTCAATGTATTGAGACTCACATGTCTTGAATGAGGCCTTATCGCCATACAATGTCCCAACTTGACCATCGAAACAATATTTGAGACATTGATGGTATGATGAAGGGATAGCTGCATGTTGATGTAGCCAGGGTCTTCCAAAAAAGATGTTGAAGGCTGAGTCTTGATCAAAAACCATGAAATCTGAATTGGATAAAAGATCTCCAAACTGAGTTCTGAGTGTAACTTCACCCAGTGGTTCTTGTTCATTTTTATCATATCCTTGTAACATCATGGTAGAAGGAGATAAATCAGATTCTGTGAGGCCTAATCGACGAAGTGTATGAATGGGCATGAGGTTGACTCCTTAACCATTGTCAATGAAAGTTCTTCGAACGTCTACGCCATTGACCTTTCCAGAAAAGTACAATGGTCTAATATGTCCATGCACAACATCATCTTCATCTTCATCAGTAAAAGATATTATTGCATGGAATTTTGCAGGATTATTCTCTATGTGATAGACTTCAGCTGCAGTAATTTCAGTTTCAAACTCTTGAGGACTTGACAAAGCCTTGATGAGTGCTTCCAGAAGATCTTTTGACAGATTCAGAGCATCCAGAATTGATAACTTAGCTGGTACTTGGGCCAAGTGTTTCAATATATCATACTTTTGATACAGAGGTCTGTGTTTCCCAATAGGTATATGTGGTTTAGCAGGTACCTTGGAAGCATATGCTTTGGAAGTTGGTGCATCTTGTATCGGGATAAGAGTTGGCAATATTCCTGGTTTTGGAAGATTAAACCGATTAGATCCATTTACTTGTTGAGAGGAAGATTATGGAACCTTCAACCGGTCTTCCAAAATAACTATGTCAGGACTGAATTTGCTATTGGTAGAAGAACTTGCTTGTTCTTGCTGAGCTCGCTGAAGGGCTCTACCATGATTTTCTACTACGTACACAGTTCTAGCAGGGGTAGAATTGGAATAGTGGATTCTGAAAGATCCACGTCTTCCCCTATATTCTGAGCCCCTGGAACTTCCTCTGATTCCCCTGTTTGATATAGGGAATTCAGGGTCATTGAAATCAAAACTGCGACTGGCATATGGATTTGTTAATTGAATCATATTAACAGAACCAAAGATTAACTCTTCTTCGGATAAAGACTCTGCCTGATTAGCCTGTTTAGGCTGTGCCGTTTGGTGGGGCGGTGCTCGTGGCTTTGAAATATATGGCATGAAGTCCGCCAAAGTCAAACACAACTTAGTCTTTGACACATACTCATCTTCTTCTGATTCTTTTTCTTTCTTTTAATCATGTCGTTTCTTTGAGGACTTTCCCTCTGACGAAGAGGGTTTTGCCGCAACATTCATGGAAGAAGACACAATTGGTTTCTTTAATTGTGTTCACAAAATAGCATGAGTTCGATTGATTGTATTTCTGACCATCCAATCATCATACATCTATGAATATTTTCTTTTGACTTCTTTCCATTTGCCTTTCTCCTCTGAAATTGTAGCAGTAACACATGCTACCTGAGCTGAAGAACCTTTCAGTTTGACTTGTCCCGAGTTGACCATATTTTGTAGGAGGTCTTTGAAGACAAAACACTCCTGGATGGGATACCCCAACATTTGATGAAAAGGGCAATAATTGGGACGGTCTTCATCTCCTTTCTTGTTTGGCCTCTTGGGAATTGGAAATTGAACCAAATTGTTTTCCAGAGCCGAAATTAAATAACCAGGAACTTGTTCATTTTGGAAAGAGTATGTTTTTCTCTTCAGATCCTCAAATTGTTTTCGTCTTTGATCTCTTTGATCGTCTGGACGAAACAGCCATTGTTTTTGGCACTCAGAAGGTGTATCCCTTCGAGAAGATGAAGTTTTTGAGGTAGAAACAGGTGCAGGTGCTTGTTTAAGCATAACTATAGCAGTTTCTGCTTTACCCATTCTCCTTCCTGTAGATGATGGAATTACACGAGATTTAGACTTAGCCTGTATAAGGGAATCTTCAATCTTCTGAGTGATTTAAGTAAGGCCTCGAAACTCTCTTGTGTATTTCACAGGGATTAACGGCGTGCGTAATTCATCACGCAGATTTTCCACACAGATTGGAAAACATTCTTCTTGAGGGAGTGATAAGCTCAACGAATATGTTAATCCCTTCCATCGAGCAATTAAATCAGCGACCCTTTCATTCTCCCTTTGCTTATAGTTTGTAAGATCTAAAACTGTTGTCTTTGGCAAAGTTGAGCCGAATTGAAGGAGGAATTTTTGGCGAAGATCCTCCCATCCGGTAATTGAACGGGATTGCAAGCTTGTATACCAGACAAAAGCTGGTCCTTACAAGGTTCGCACGAAGCATCTATGTTTCACTGCTTCTTGCTGCTCCGGAGTTCCCATAATAGGATCTCAACAAGACACGTAATGCGTCAAATGCTGTTCAGGATCACCTAATCCATTGAAAATAGGGAATACAGGGTTTCCAAAACTAGATGGAGGAGAGATTGAATCTACCCATTCAGGGTAAAATTTCTTTTCTGTTTGAACTTTCACACGTTTCCCTTACATAGTTTCTAACCAAGCTGTTAATGACTCAATAATAGTTATTAGCTTTTGAGAAACATCTGGTTGAACTTGGACTTGGGCAGGCGTAATGACTGGATCTTGGACAGATGTGGTGGTTGGTGCTGCAACTGATGGTAGCATTGCCAACTATTGTTGCACTTAACCCGTAGGATTAGACCTGTGAGGGTGTACTGATAGAGGAGGATATTCTTGATCCATCTCAGTAGCTGCAACAAATTCCTTTGGCTGACTGACTCCAGCATGCTTAAGAAGAAGACTACTCTGAAGTAGTTCTGCATTCAATCTTCTTAATTCCTTCATTTCTTCCTCCAATTGTGCAAACCTTTGCTCTAGTGAGAACGATTGACCTTCTCCAGAGGAAGGATATGTAACCTGGTTCTTTCCCTTCCCTTTGTTGGATCCTTTTCGGAGAGGGGGAAGTGGGTTACTCGAAGGATTACCTAGGTTCTGAGTAATCCTTTGACTTCGTGTACGCACACCTTATTCATTTGTGTCGGTGCGTACATATTATTGAGCAGAAACCTCTTCATATGAGTCCCCTGAGTGAGCCTCATCTGGTGGATCAGCAACAACGGCATTGATGACATTGATTGATGCATAACTCATCACATCCCTTCTATCAGCATTTCTGTGATATTGTTTTATTCCATGTCTTTGATGAGACATTGCCTTTTGTTGATTCGATCCCTCAGGAACTTCTTGACAAACCATAATTTGGAGGGAATCTCCTGATAATTTGGCTCTTCGTTCCTCTTGAGGCTTCTTCCCCAATCGAGAAAAGACCGAATTTCTCTAAGGAGGGGATTGATGATTTGAAAAAGTCCCCAGTCCAGTGGACTGGGGATATTCGTTCTCAACTCCTCGAATCTTATTGGTTGATTCCGAGGGTTGGTTTAAAAGAGTCCCCAGTCTGGCGAGGTTGGGTGGCTCTGGACATGCTATGTCTGAGACTTTCTTAAAAGCTCTAATGATCTTGCGAACCTTAGTCCAGAAATTAGCTGGATGCATTAACCTGTATCCACTTTTATCACCCGATTCAAAAGACCGTTGGATGATTTCTAACACTTCTGTCACTTGGTCACGTGCTTGCTCTAAACAAGAGGCATGTTCAATATTCTCGTTTGCTTGATACAAGAGTAATTCAACAACTTGTTCTCTATATTCTTGATTTTGAGAGGAACTAGTTGAGGCCTATTCTTGGAAAAGATTTTGATTACAAACAAAGCCCATTGAATGTGGCCAACCATGGGCAATAACATTACATGAGACCATTTTCAGCGGACTTTGCTGACTGGAGAGCACCGTGAAATTCAGTTCTCCATGAACACCCCATCCTCTGATACGAATACCAGATGGGGAATTGGAAATTAACTGACGCAATCTTATTAGTGCGCCAAAGCATAAACGTTGAAGGGCTCTCTGCCGCTTTTCAGCCTTCGGATATCGAGAGACTGATAGAGATGCCAAATCAATCTGACGTTGTAACCCTTCTATTATCTTAAGATGATTTTCATATTCATCATAAGATAATACTTTCTTTTTCAACTGACAAAGAGTTTTCCATATGTTGAGACGAATATCATGAATTTCATCTTCCGTCAACATTTCTGGAATGTCATACTGAGAGTCATCCAGAGGCCAAAACATGACTGGCACTTCACCTTTTTCCAGTTGTTTTCTCATGTTCATCATTTCCTCTTTATCATTGGATGAAGATTCTTCTACCTGATTTGACCAGAGTTGGTGTTTCCTTGTTGCTTCATTGGATTCAACAGGATTGGTAGAGAAATCATTGATCAAACTAGAATATTCATGACTTAGGGGTGGTTCGGAGAATGACCTACACCCTGGGCTATCTTCTGATTGAGAAATTATTTCACATGCTAGAGATGAAGCTTCAGACATGACTGGTTTCGCATTTTCAGGTGCCTCAAGATAAGAGGGCTTTCTCGGCACTACATTGTCCACTGGATCATTTTCCGGGCAATGTGAATCACTACTGCGGAGAGGACTTTCGCAGCGAAATTCATCATCATGGGGAGGACCACCATAATGGGTTACAGCAAAAGATGAGATCTCTTTCTCCTTGGTCTTCTGACCACACAGAGGGTTCATGTGGCTCTCATCTGAAGATGAAACTTTGAGATCGACCGAATTGTCATGAAGCAAGCCTTCATGAGGAAGTGTCTGTTGAATACCTTCAGAATTAATGTTCCCACTATTGGGAAATGAGGGAGTAGAATCTTGAATTTCAACAGATAATTGTCTGAGGGCTTCAAGAACTCCAGTATTGAGCAAGGCCTTGTTACAGATTGGCTCTTGATCTCCTGACTGTGTTGGGCGGGTCTTTTTCTTAGACGCCTTCTTACTCGCTTTGGAAACCACTTGTTGATGAAATTGGCTGCTCTGAGCAGGTGTATGTGCCTGATCAGGAAAGATGGTCAGGTTAAGCTGACGATCTCCACTCAAATTAGGTGTATGTGCCTGACTTGGTTGTCCGTATGATATGGGGGAGTATGCCCCACAACCCTCTTGGACTGGAACAGATGTGTGTGTCTGTTCCGGAGTGAATTGTTGATGTGTCACTCCACTGGTAGGGATAGATTTATGTGTCTTTCCCTGAGATTCCACTGACGTTGTTATAATATCCTGGCAGGCATCCAGAATATGAGCAGGGATTTGCTTCTGCTCTTTCACCATTGATAGAATATGCTTGGTGACTTCAGCTATCGGAACGGGAATATACGTTAATTCCGGTCTTGGAGTAGGTGTATGTGCCTGCTCCTATCCTCCTTTTCCTCTCAGTGAATCCTGACAGTACTCAAGTGTGGTGGCAGAGAGTTGAGTCTGCCTCCTATTTGTTGTCAGGGATTTCCGACTAACTTCTCCGAATGCTACCAAGTGAGACTGTTGGTAGGCTTGATTAGTACTAGCAGGTGTATGTGCCTGCTGATTACACTTATCCAAACATAGTTGACGAGATCCATCATATGTAGTCAGACGAGCCTGGTGACTAGATGATGATGTATAAACAGGTGTATGTTCCTTCCAATAGTACTCCACTGGAATTGCCTAGTGGGATTGGCGTGATGCTTCCAGACAAGTCTGCTGGACAGTGGAATTAAAACGGGAAGGTGTGTGTGCCTGCCTGTTGCTTGCCACCAAGTTAGGTTGGTGGACTTCTCCGGAGATGGCATATATGAGAACTTGCTCACTATTAACCGGACTTCACCTCTGGTGATTCGTCTTGCCTGCTCGGGTTCGAGGAACCTAAGCTGAACGCCTGGAGTCGGTACCCTCATCATGTTGAGGGCGCACTGCCACACGAGTCTGGTGGCGATTTTTGGTGGGATCCCTCAGGAAGGACTCTTGTTTTCTTTAATTAAGGCCCTGAGGGACCTGCTCATTCACCTCCTCATAATAAGGGAGCGAATGGTGATTGCGTTCTGGGGATAATGACCCGAAACGGTTGGAGATGGTAGTCAGCACCACCTGATTCTTGATCACTGGTCGTCATTGTCTGGACGACCGGTGTGAGTTGTTCACTTGGAGGGCTTGTCGGGCAGCCTCCAGAGTTGGGATGGTACCATGTTGACGGTACTCCTTAACCAGTGCGTTTGATACCCAGCGTTGAAGACGCTGAGTAGGTGATATCGTCCTCAGAGTGGACAATGATCCAGCAGGAGTAGCAGCAGTAGCATTTGCAGCAGCAGTATTCACAGGTGTGAACTTGAGAGCAACCATTCTAGAAATGCAGAAGATCTTGGAAAAGAGTGCCTGTTTGATATAACAAATGTAATCAAGATAAATTCAGCCACTACATCTTTTGGATGAGCACATATTTCAATGATTGTTTTTGTTGGCCCTCTTATTGAGTTTTAAATAGGGGCCTAACAAATAGGTAAAACATCACTTTAACTTGGTTAAGTATTCACGTCGGGTTCACCATTTTTGTTTCCCTCGGACTTCGGGGACGACCTCCTTTTATGGGAGGTTCAAACATTCTGATCGGTTTCTAACAGGTTTTTTTGTAGAACCGGAAACATCCAATGATTCCACATCCATTCGGACCTACTTTCCAAAGGTAGGTGCTCATTAGTTTATAGGCTGATGAGGCTTAGGAATTTGCATTGGTCGAGAGGATGGGAGGTCAGACTCATCACACCTTTTTTAGGGGAATTATTGTCTACTCCGGGACTCTCTTTATAGATTTAATTTATGTTCGTGAATCCTTATTACATTACCAAATATAAAATGAGTTTTCCATTAGATCTGACAATCAATGATCGATATGTAGGAAATTTAGAGAATCTTTTATATGTATTCAAGGTTCTTCACTGATAAATAATCATATTTATTTGTTATAGATTCTTAGTCAATGGTATCCTTTGATACGTAAAAGTATCTTGGTCCTTATGATGACCATACTGGTTTTAAATCCACTCAGTGGGTCACTTTAAGTTTATTGTCATTCAGAAGGACGTGAATTATTTCAGAGTTGGGATCGAACTCGTAGATGGGATACCTACGTATCCTTTGTTTATAAAAGGAATAAAAACCCACGTAGTTCGAGTAAGGGAGTATGATGTTTATTATTGATGGATCAAATAAGGATGTCATAATTACTTTTATACTCTAAGCTCACTTGAGTCATGCTCGGTGTGAGAAACAAGAGGCATTGGTAAAAATTAGACAATTGTTCCATGAAAGATGCAATCATAAGAAATAATGTGGGGATTATGTATGTATGATTGCCCAGATAAATGAAGGTTAGGATTTACTTTAGGGAATAAATCCAGGAACAGGGTCCATAAAGGTATATGTGCTTCATGGAGATTTTGAATACTCTAACTTGGGGCTTACTCCTTAAAATGAGGGCCAAATTAGGAGAGGACTTATGATCGGGTTTTACTCCTAAAGAGAAATCCCAGATCAAAGGTAAATTAGGATTGGTTAAGAGAAATTAAGACTGGGTCTTACTCCTGAAAAGGAGGCCCAGGTTAAGAGACTTGAAAAATTAAGGGACTTGGGGCTTACTCCTGAAGTGGATGCCCATATTTGAGATTGGGGCTTGCTCTTGAAAAGGAGGCTCAGGTTAAGAGAATTATGGTTGGGACTTACTCCTGAGGAGGATGCCCATATTTGAGAATTATGACAGGGGCTTATTCCTGAAATGGAGTCCCAGGTTAATGATGACTTGGGGCTTACTCCTAAGGAGGATGCCCAGATTTGAGAATTATGACTGGGGATTATTCCTAAAAAGGAGGCCCAGGTTAATGAGGACTTGGGGCTTACCCCTAAGGAGGATGCCCAGATTTGAGAATTATGACTGGGGCTTTTTCCTGAAAAGGAGGCCCAGGTTAATGAGTTCTCTCATCGTAAAGGATGAGGTTGAATGAATGAAATCTCAATCTTTAGTGACATGAAGATGTGTAAATCACTAGATTTTGAGAGTTATTCCACATAATTCCTTTTAGATAAGGATGTCAAATCAATAAATCATGCCATAAATGGCTTTGAAGAGTGTCTTGAAGACTTAATCTTGAATAGTAGAGGTGGAATGAAATAAGAGGGGTGAAATGGGAAAGAAGGGCACCCATGGAGGCAGAGGTGCGCAAGTCTTGGCAGGCGCGCAAGTACTGCGTGGGCGCACAAGTCCCGGTCGCGCAGGTATACCTGCGCGACACATGGGTATTTGCACGACAGTTAACGAGCAGGGTAATACTTGAGCGACTCTTGGTTAAAGCCTTTAGAATCCTCTTGAGGTTCTTTCAGAAAAGGGGCGCTCAAGTTCTATTGAAGGAGTAAGGCAGCGCGCAAGTGTGGCCTTTTCCCTTAAGGGATGGCCACTCAAGCGCGCAAGTGTTTATGAGTTTCAACACTTAGGCCTTCCTCCCCCTATTTAGATCTTCCGTTCTAGGTAAGAAATTACCTTAGAAGTGTTTCGGAAGCTTTGAGAAGAGACTAGGGCACCGAGAGCTAAAATCTGAGTTTCTGGAAAAAATTCTCTCCCTGAATGGGGGGCCCACAGGGTCTATTTATAGGCAGGAGAAGACCCCGGGTGGTTATTATATAGGTCGCGCAAGTCACTTGCGCAACCATTATGCGTCGCGCAAGTGGACTTGCGCGACTATGAGGGAACTTGCACGACCTATGGGAAATATTCTCTTTGTTCGTCCTTTTGTTGATTTTTTATGTTTTCTTCAAAGGCTGAATCAATTTGTGCTAAGTCATTTTCCCTTTACATTCTTTTGGAATCTGTGACGAAAAGAAGCATCAATAGGGTATATACTAGATAATTCACATGATAGAGTGCTGATTTTATTTTTTTATTTTTTTATTTTTTTTTTCAATATCTCTTGTTTCCCTTTTCTTCTCAGTGACCCCTTGAATTGAGGGGTAGTTGTTGAGTGATCAGGGAAGGGAGTAGAACCCTATTTTTAAATTGTTTGAGTCATATTATTTAATTTAAATTCTCTTTTTCTATTGAATCATTTATGTTTATAGTGGTGCTCAACTCTATTAATGTGATTGTATTTGGGTTTTTGGTGTTATTCATCATTTACATCTTTGGTTGAAGTTCTATAAACTCCCTTAACCTAGTACATATTATCTCAATTAAGATGAATATATTGGGTAGTGAGTGTTTAGAAATCACTGTCACATATGTGTGAAAGTAGTGAGTTGTTTCTAGATTACTAAGGAGCACCAATTCCTGATTGGGATTTTACTTGGTAGTTTAGGAATAGTTTACTGAACTTATTTCACACAGAAGTGGTGTCCATAGTATCTTTCAACCAAAGGGTTATTAGTTACTCAATCGAGGAGTCTTTCATTTATCCCTTCAATAAAAATAGAGGTAAAACAAAATTTAATGCAATGATGTAATTGAAAAAGGTAATAAAACCTTAACCTTATCACTTACCTTATCAATATTTTTTTCAACCTTAACCCTACCACTTGACTTATTAATATGTTTTTCAACCCTTTTATTACTACTTCACTTTATTTTTTAAATAATCATAACCAATATCTCATTATTTCTCCCTCTAATTTTAAGTGAAAAAATTGGTTATTATGCACTCCTCTCTAGAAAAACCCTAGGATAACCACTACACTACATTCTAACTTGAGAGATAATTTCTTTTTCCACACCCCATGATAGGATTATGAAAAAACATAGTGCCATTGGTCAGGAGTCAATTCCAACAATCTATTTCCCAGATTGAATTATTAGAACCACAAACACTAATTCTTACACACTAGATCCTGATATTTAAATAACCATGTTTAATATACTTTAAAAAATAAATTTCAATATGAATTTGAGGAAATTTATCTTAAAGAATATTGTGAAACCTTGAGTGTTCATTATGAGTATGTCATCATGGATGACAATCCTAACAAAATCCTTAGAGATCGTTGTGCACCCTAATTCCTTAATCAAAATAATCAACTTGCTATTTGTAGAATTAAAAAATGATTTTTATATGAAAATTAAAATAATAACATTAATTTATAAATTCCATGGCTTAGTAAGATAATACTTGAAAAACATATTAAAGAGTTAACATATGTATGATTCACTTTCAGACCCTAAGGAATAGCTGAGGAGCGGATTGCGTATAGATAATTAACCTTTTCACATGAAAGAGATTATAATGAATGGTCATACAACCTAAAATCATGTGAAGTTCATGTCTATGATGAATTAGAGTGGTGATTGATGAAAATATTATTCCTTACCTCCAAAATTAAAACTATAAGAAAAGATATATATTCTATTAGATAGTCATATGAAGAGACCCTCTATAATAACTGAGAGAGGTTCAAGAAGCTATGTGCCAGCTACCCACATCAAACAATTAAAGAGAGTCACTTCCTTCTGTTATTTTTCCAAGGAATTGCTTATAACGATATAATTTTATCGAATGACTCATCCGGATTATCATTGATTGACAAGTCACCAACAACATCTAAGGGATTGATTGAGAAGATTTCTTATAACTCACAACAATTTGGTATAAGTGGTACTGTCACAAGAGGTATTCATGAGGTAAGAAATTATTATACATCACAATTATTAGAAACTAATATTTAAGAGATAACCAGTTTAGTGAGATAGATGTCCCTAAAAAAAGTTAGTAGGAAACAAGCACCAAATATGGTATGTGATTTATGATCATCACCCAATCATTACACTACAGTGTGTTGAAGTGCAGAGTATGGAAAGTTGTATAGTAGACTTTAAGACAAGGAAATTCCAAAAAAAACTAAGGATATAGAGATCTTAACCAATTCTAATAAAGATTTGGAAATCATAAGAATCGGGATAGACCCCACTACCCAAATCTATACCCAAACCAACCCCCATTTCAGCATCAATTCAAAAATCTACCACCCTTTCAAAAAAATATTATAATTCACCTATTTACTAATAACAACCACCCTTGTTCCATAAAAATAGAATATATAAACAATCATCCACCAATTTAAAACCTTGTGTGTATTAACACAAAGGATCTAAGGTTGATGATCAAAAGAATATAGTATAATAGTTTACACACATATTATAAGGTCTTATGTACATTCTATCCAAAAATTCAAACAAACTACCATCCCAAATAGTGTCAAATCCCAAGTATAATGTCAGTATGATAATAAATGAGAATAAGATAAGGCTAAGACAAGGAGGGAGAGATAAGAAACATAATTTAAAATAAAAAATGGATAATAAATAATTAATCCCACCATTCCCATCAAGGATGATACAATCAAATAAAATACATGAGGAATCACTTCAAAAAGAAATTATAAACACTTTCTAGAAAGTGGAAATTAATATCCCACTACTAGAAGAACTCAAAAAAATTAATAGGTGTGATATATTATTAAAGGGTATTTTCACAAATAATTAGTTGATTCATTGTAATGATATGATTTTCTTGGGAATAAGTCTCTCATCACTTATCACACCACGGTTTCCAACAAAATTTCGATATCTAGACACATTTTTCTATTCCTTGTATAATTAGATATTTATATTTATCAGGTGATTTGTGTGATATAAGTGCTTATATTAATGTATTACCTCACTTGGTGTTTACTTCTTTATATATGTGATGTTTTAATCCCATGAGAGTGGTGGTTTAAATCTCAAATAGAACAACTATTTTTCTAGTAGGATTTTTGGAAGAATCCCTTGTGAAAGTCAAAGACTTATTATTTCCAGTTGACTTTTATGTGGTCAATGTGGAGGAGGCTAGATCACCAGGATACTCAACCATAATTTTGGGGAGATATTTCTTGAATATGTCCAAAACTATCATCAATTTCCAAGAAAGAACACTCACCATGGGGTTTGGAGATAACATTGTAAATGTTTTTTACTCAACAAGGCACCCTTCATACGATCAATCACTTTTTACACCCTCTCATATTGAAAATGATAAATATATTTAAAAACAAGGTATGTTTCAATAATTTTTATCCTTAGTAAATCATTTTTTGATTGAAAATACCGTGGAAGATGATTTTATCCAGAATTCTATAAATTCTACAAATTCTTCTTTTAAATAGGAAAAAGTGGTAATTTATGACTTTTTTTTATGAATCTAATGATTTATCTCCTAAAGTATAATATTATATGTTCCAGTTTTCATAGTAATTTAACTATTTAAGAGTGTGTAACCTCAATTTAATTTTATCTCTTGAACAACCCCCAAATATAAAATTAAATCCACTTTCCACTGAATTGGAATATGTGTACTGCATGGAAAGAGAAAATTTCCCAGTAATAATTTCTAATAATTTTTCTATAACCCAATAAAAATATTTTAATAAAATTTTGAGAAATAATTTCTAAGAAATATGGTGCATCTTAGGTGATATCCCAAGAATTAACCCAAAAATATTCTCACATAGAATTATTCTTGAGGGATATTTAAAACCTATCAATCACCCCCAAAGGAGTTCGAATCCCACCATGATGGCATTAGTGAAGAAGGATATAGAAAATATCTAGAGATCATGGATCATATATCCCATTTCAGTTTCAAAATGGGACATCCCTATCCATGTAATACCCAATAAAACTGGCTTAATCATTGTGAGAAATTAAATAATAAATTAATATCCATGATAACTCAAAAAAGTTTGAAAGTATGTATTAAATACATTAAAATAAATTTGTCTACTCTAAAAAATAATTTCCCCATTCACTTCATTAACCATATGTCATATAGGTTGATAGGAAGAACTTATTAGTTCTTTTTATGGATTTTTAGGTACCCATTTCTCATTATGATCAAGAGAATACTACCTTTACTTATCCCTTTAGAAATTTCTCTTATAAAAGGATTCCATTTTTATTATGTAATGATCCAGGTAAATTTCAGAATTTCTTGGTGATTATATTTTCTAATCACATTCAGGATTTATTGAAGTCATTCTTGGATGATTTCACAGTTTTTAGAAATTCTTTTTCCCATTGTTTGAAAAATATGGAAAAAGTATTGAAAATTTTCACTTAAAATAATCTTTTTTTAAATTTTGAAAGTTTTAATATCATGTTTTAGAGATTAATAATCCTCTTTAATGTCATTTCACATAAATAAATTGAATTGCATAACCCAAAAATTGAATTTATAGAATCATTTCCTTACCCAACTTGTGGGAAACATGTTAGATCATTTTTAAAACATACAGAATCCAACAATAGGTTTTTAAAATGTTTCGATAGGATTTATCTCCCCCACTCTATATTAATTTTAAAAGTTTCTAATTTCAATTTTAATGGTGAGTGTAGGGAAGTATTTGATGAGTTTAAGAGGATATTGATGACTCCACTAGTCATGCACCCACCAAATTGGGAGGAACCATTTTAGATACTTTAGGATGCTTCTAACCAAGAAATTGGAGTATCCCTTTCTCATAGAATTGAGGGTAGGACTCAATTTATTTCCTACACCTCAAGAACCTTATACTTATCCCAATTCAACTACACAGCAAAAAAAAATTGTATTTTTTTTATATAATTAGATCATATCTTCTTGAAACTCAAGTCACTATATTTTATAATCACATAGCTCTTAGATATTTTATGAATAAGGAAGATGCAAAGACTAATATTAAGAGATGGATACAACTATAGTAGTAGTTCAACTTATAATTCAAAGATAAGAAGGGAGTTTAGAACCAAGTGGTTGATCACTTGAGTAGACTGGAAAACACTGCTGAATCCTAAATTACATACTAAGAACCACTAATTGATCACATTCCAAGAGAGAAGTTGTAGTTTATTAATGGACAAGTGTCTTGTTATGCTGACATGGTCAAATATATAGTAACGTCACAAGACTTGTCTCATTTAAATTCCCAGAAAATTCAAAAACTAAAATATGAATCTAGATATTACTTTTTGTAGGATCCATTTCTTTGTAAAAATTTTAATGACCAAGAGATAAGAATATTTTTTCCCTAAAAATTAAATTAAATAAGTTATTGAGTTTTGTTGCACTTTAGATTATAGAGACCACTTTGGAACTCAATGTAAAATAATTAAGGTTTTAGAATCTATAAATTATTAGCCCACCCTTTATAAAGATGCATATGAATTTTTTCAAAGATGAGAAAAATGGTATTTTTTTGGAAATATTTCAAAAAGACAAGAAAAGCATCAAAGACCTGTTAGATTTTTTGGACCTTTTGAAGTTTAGGGAATAGATTATATTTGAACTTTCCAAATTTTATTTTAAAATTATTATATCTTACTTATAGTGGATTATGTTTTGATATAGATGGAATCCAAAGACACTAAAACTCATGTTTATTAGAATATTTGTTATTTTGATAGGACTAACATATTTTATAAGTTTAAAGTGCCCAGATCCATCATCAGTGATCAAGTGACTCAATTTTGAAATATGAGAATGAATAACTTTTTGAGAAAGTATGAGGTGTATCATAAAACATCAACACACTATCATGCACACACTAATGACCAAGATAAAGTGTCCAATAAGGAAATTAAAGGAATTATAGAAATGACAATTAAATCTAACAGGAAGGATTAGAGTAAAAGTTTATAAGATACATTATGGGATTATAAGACAACCTATAAAATCCCCATAGGAATGAGCCAATACTGGATGATTTATGTGAGAATTTTTCACCTTCCTATGAAATTAGATCACAAGGAATAATAGAATGTGTTAGATATGAATTTGGACCTAGATAGAACTAAAAAAATATGGTATTTTAGATGAAATAGATAGATAAAATTATAATAGAAACTTTTTAAAATTTGAAGATTTATAAAAAGATAAAAAGTGTGGCTCATGATAAGATCATCCACCACAAATACTTCCCTCCATGAGATCAAGTGTTGTTATACAATTAAAGACTCAAGATAATTCTAGGTGAACTTCATTCCAGATGGAAAGGAATATTTATCCATAAAATACACTAGGTTTTACCTCTCCTTAACACTTACTATATTCCAATGATTTAATTATAAATCAACTTAAATGTTAAAACTACATGAATTCATTGATTAAACTGCATAATTTAAGTGTGGGGAGGGAATCTCTAAAGTTTAGGTTTTTCAAAATTTTGTTTTTCAAAACATTTATTTCTTTTTAAAAAAATTGTGTGTTTGTTTTTTCAAATTTATTATGTTTTTTAAAATTTTGATCTCAAATAATAATATTTTCTATTTTTTAAAACTCATTTCAATGATTGAACTGATTTATACAATGAAATTGAACTTAAATGAATGTTTAAAATGACTTTGTTTTAAGTTCAGAACTTATAAAATTTCATGAAAATACCTTTGATTTTTTAATCCCATGGAACATATCACTATATTTATCTTTATAACCACCTTATTATGAGGCTTCTTAACCCTTTTGATATATTTTTTACATTAATCTCATTTCTTGAGAGAACCAATCCATGATTTATTTAACTAAAATTTAATTTGTTTCTATAAAAACATGAGAGATTGAGGTACTTGTGGTGAAAATGATTGAGGAACTTATTTGATTTTGAAATCCCACTTTTTAAGAAAATCATTTTTATGTTATGCTACTAGTACATTTAATCCTAATATCCCTTAGTTTACAAGAATAACCTATTAGTTATCCACATTACAAGTCATTTTTCATGTCTTTCCTACTCTAGGAAGTAAAATTGCATCATCTAGTTTAATTCAAGTGTGGGGGAGCTATATTATGGTGTATTTGATCATATTTTTGGAATCTTTGGGAGTAAAATAATAATATGAATAAGTTATTTTTTCTACTAAAAGTTATACCTTGATGGTTCTTTTGAGGATAATTCTAAAAAAATGATGGTCTATAGATGCTGAAAAATACAAGTAAAATACTTTTTTGAATATGATGAAAAGAAGTATTTTCATTCAAGAGATGCTTTAGAAAGTCCCACAAACTGCTTGAAATTCATAAAATCCTTCCTTCAAAAATTGTGTTGTAAAAAAATTGAAAATATCAGTCAAAAAATTCATTATATTTAAGTTTGTTGAGTCACTACTACAAAATAGGTTTTTAACACTGCTAAAAATGTCCTTTATTAGTGCTAGATAAGTATTGACTACCAGAGCGAGATTAGAAATCCCCTGTAAATTTCCAGTGCTAAAAAAGCACTTAAAAAGGGTTCATTTATCATCACTTTCAAAATTTCTGATAAATGGTTCCTTTATCAGTGTTTTTTTAGTGATCATAAAGGGCCACTTTATTAGGACTTTTATTCGGCACTGATAAAAGGTACCTTTATCAGAATTTTTAAAAGCGATGATAAAGGATAAATTTATCAGCACTTTCAAAAGTGTTGATAAAGGACTAATTTATCAGTGATTTCAAAATTGTTGATAAAGGACCCATTTATCAGTGCTTTCAAAAGTGATGATAAAGAAGCATATTGTATTGTGTTGTAACAGCATACTGCAGCACCAGTGCACTATGCTGTAACAGCACACCGTAACACCAGAAACATCACCGGATATCTAAAAAATAAATAACCAATTTGAAATTTAAATAAAATAAAATTTACAACACAAATAAAATAAAAAAACACTAAATTATAAACATTTTAAACATTTTTATATACAATTACATCAGTACAAATTATTACATATATTCAAAAACATCAATATTCATTTTTATTTTGATCCTGACTTTGAATTTTTCTGTTTCCGGACAAAACACCCCTAATCGAGCAAAATAATACACTTTTATAAGAAAACAATTCTTATGTTAGTAATAATATAAAGAAATAAATTAACATAAAGTCTTAATTTTTAACTAAACTTTGAGTCATTCCAAGAACATAGTGTATCAGATTGAGTTGTGGGTGATTCTTACACGTCACACAATTTTGTGTTCATATTCAAGAATTATCTCTATGAAATTTAATTAAATAAGTATAATATAAATCCCCATGGGTGCATCCTGGTGGTTCCATTATGTGGTGGTTCTTGGTGATGTGATGTGCATTTTAAACTAAAATTACACATATATATTGAAAAGATTCACTTGGAGTCATACCGGTCACTCCGTTCATTAGATTGAGGTGTGGATGATTCCTATATGTATCAAATGATTTATGGATAATTTTATTAAAGTATCAAAACAATCTAAATGTGGTTTCTTGGTTTTGAGTACATCACTTGTCTTTTTTATGAAAATATCATTTAAAACTCGAAATACACACTTTGACTCATATCGATCACATCATGTGTTGGTTTTACATGAGACTGATTCCTACAGATCTCAAATGATTTAGGAATTTATTTCATAAATTATCAATAAAATCTGAGCATGTTTTCTCAATTTTAAGTGAGTGACACTTTTTGAACTAAAATCTCATTTTAAACTGATAACAGACACTTTGAGTCCTACCGGTCACACCATATGTTGAATTGAGGTTCAGATGATTCATAAAGGACCCAAATTACTTATGTATCATTTTCATAAAGTATAAAAACAATTTGAATGCTTCTTCTCAGTTTTGAGTACGTCATTTTTCCTTTTTACTAAAATTGATGTCAATTTTAAATAAAAATGCACACTTGGAGTCATACCAATCACATCGTATTTCATATTGAGTTTTAGTTGATTCCAAAATTTCTCAAATTATTTATGAATCATTTTAATAAAGTATCAAAATAATCCAAATATTTTTTCTTGGTTTTGAGTACATCACTTGTCTTTTTTACTAATATGTCATTTTCAATTAGAAACATGCACTTTGACTCATACCGATCATATCATGTTTCAATTGACATGAGACTTATTCTTACAGATCATAAATGATTTATTAATCATTTTCCTAAATTATCAATAAAATCTGAGTGTGTTTGATCAATTTTCAGTGAGTGACACTTTTTTAACTAAAATTTTTATTTCAAACTGATAACAGACACTTTGAGTCAGGGCATATTGTATATCAGATTAAGGTGAGGATGATTCCTAAACATAAAAAATAACATATGGATCATCTTCGTAAATTATCAAAATAATCTAAATGCATTTTATTAGTTTTTAGTAGGTTAGTTATCCATTTTACTAAAATTAATGTCAGTTTAAATAAAAATTTTCACTTTGAGTCATACCAGTCACACCATGTGTCGGATTGAGGTGTGGCTGATTAATACAAGCCTAAAATAATTTATGGATTACTTTAATAAATTACGAAACAATCCAAATGGGTTTTCTCAGTTTTTAGTATGTCAATTTTCTTTTTTACTAAAATACCATTTTAAACTAAAAACACGCACTTTGACTCATACCGATCACATCATGTATCAGTTTGACATGAGATTTATTTTTACAAATCTCAAATGACTTATAAATAATTTTCCTAAATTATCAATAAAATATGATTGTTTTTATCATTTTTCATTGAGCTACAATTTTTGAACTAAAATGTCAATTTTAAACTGATAACAGACACTTTGAGTCATATAGGGCCATCGTGTATCAGATTGAGGTGAGGATAATTCCTACACATCAAAAATTACTTATGGATCATTTTTGTTAAGTATCAAAACAATATGAATGAGTTTTTTCTATTTTGAGTAGTTAGGTTATCTATTTTACTAAAATTGATATCAATTTTAAATAAAAAGACACACTTGGAATCATACCAGTCACACTGTACGTCAGATTGAGGTGAGGATGATTAATAAATGTATCAAATGAGATATGGATCATTTTTATAGAGTATCAAAACAATCTTAATGTTTTTTCTTTGTTTTGAGTATGTCACTTGTCTTTTTTACTAAAATTTCTTTTTAAAATAGAAACACACATTTTGACTCATATTAATCACATTGTGTATTAGTTTGATGTGAAAACGATTACTACACTTAAAAATTTACTTATAATTAATTTTACTAAATTATAAAGAAAATAAAATCATGTTTGATCGGTTTTCAGCAATTGAAACTTTTTGAATTAAAATAAAAAATTTAAACTGATAATGGACACTTTGATTCATACCAGGCACATCGTGTATCAGATTAAGGTGAAACTAACTCATAAATGTCAAAAATTACTTATGAATAATTTTCATAAAGTATAAAAACAATAAGAATGCATTTTTTTAGTTTTGAGTAGGTCATTTTTTCATTTTACTAAAACTGATGTCAATTTTAAATAAAAAGACACACTTGGGATCATAATGGTTACCCCGTGTATTGGATTGAGGTGAGGATGATTTCTACACATCTAAAATGAAATTTATATCTTTTTCCTAAATTATCAAAACAATCCTAATGCATTTTCTCTATTTTGAGTACATCACTTATCTTTTTTCCTAAAATGCCATTTTAAACTGGAAACACACACTTTGACTTATATTGATCACATCGTGTATCAGTTAAACAAGAGAAAAATTCGTAAAATTCACAAATGAATTATGAATCATTTTCCTAAATTTTCAAGAAAATATGAATGTGTTTAATTGGTTTTTAGTGACACTTTTTGAACTAAAATATCGATTCTAAATTGATAATGTACACTTTGAGTCATTTCGGGCATATCGTGTATTGAATTGAGATAATATTGATTCATATACATCACAAATGCCTTATGGATCATTTTCATATTGTATAAAATAAATATAAATGTGTTTTATCAGTTTTTAGTAGGTTAGTTGTCCATTTTACTAAAATTGATGTCAATTTTAAATAAAAAGATGTACTTAGAGTCATACCTATCACATCATACGTCGGATTGAGGTGTGAGTGATTCATAAACATCTAAAATGACTTTTGGATTGTTTTCCTAAAGTATAAAAACAATTAAAATGTGTTTTATTAGTTTTGAGTATGCCTCTAGCCTTTATTACTAAAATGACATTTTAAACTAGAAACATGCAATTTGACTCATACCAATCACATCGTGTATTAGTTTGATGTGAGATCAATTCCTAAATATCACAAATGAATCATGAATTATTATCATAAATTCTAAATAAAATATTATTTAATTTTATCAGTTTTCAATAAGTGATACTTTTTGAACTAAAATGTCAATTTTAAACTGATAACAGACACTTTAAGTCATACCTGGCATATCGTGTATTAGATTAAGGTGTGGATGATTATTACACATAAAAAATGAATTATGGATCATTTTATTAAATTATTAAAACAATATGAATATGTTTTCTCAGTTTTGAGTATGTCAATTATCCTTTTTACTAAAATTAATGTTAATTTTAAATAAAAAAGAAGCACTTAGAGTCATACCGGTCATACCATGTCTTGTATTGAGGTGTGGTTGATCCCTTCACATCCCTAAGTCTAAAAACAATCCTAAATACCAATTTTAAAAACATTTACATTACATTTATTTTTCAAACTTCCAAAATTTAATATTAAATTGATATTCTTGGCTGAAAACCCTTTCTCTTTGTCGAAAGCTAGAATATAAGAGGAAACTCATGTGCCCATTATATCATGAGAAGTAACCACAATGAACACATTATCTTCGTGTACTCTTTTGAATTTCAACAAGAAAGGTTTTTCAGATAAGAAAATAAAATAAATATGACTTCCCAAAAGATCTATGAAAAAACTAAAAATGTATTATATAAAAATGATAAGGAAATTAACTTAACAATAAAATATAAAATGATGAAAAAATTAATTAAATAAGTAGTAGGGATTCACCTTTTCATGATGGTTGTATGCATTCTTGATGCGGTTCCTTTTTTCATTATCTTAGTTGTAGGCTCAAAGCCTAATCTCTCGCGATCTTGAGCAGCTTCGAACAAAAACCCAACTCTAACAAAAGAATCCACCTGTATAAGAAAAAAATTATTATATGAGTAATACTGAAAAGAAATAAATAAAACATAAATATAAAACAATAGATTAATTCTATGGATAATGATTTTAGTATACAAACATCAAGATTACCTCTTTGATTGATCAGAGATAGCATCATTGGTCTTCCTTCAAAGGCATGAAATATGAACAAAAATATTCTAAAATAAATGAACTCTTCAAGGAATAATGAAAATTAAATCAATGTTTCATTATATAATTTTTTTCAGTAAAATAGAGAATATATATTGTAAAATTACCTTTACATCTTCCCAGAGAGTTTCCTTTGTTATAGTTTGTTCTTATGAGGGATTGGTAACATCATCATGTGAAGAAGACATTGTCTACATAGTAATCAGACATTTAATATATATTATGTTAATGCAGTAGAGAATATATAATATTATGAGAAAAATAATAGTATATTAAAAAAACATTACCTTCTCATTGAACTCTATTTTTTAAAGTTTTTAGGGATTTGGTTCTTCTATCGAGAATCCAAATCCACTCTTTGTGGTCCCCACTAACATACATGTCATTGTCTATATTAGGACCTCCATTAACTGGTTATGATCTCATAATGAAATACTCATCCTCTATTGAATTATCATCTGACCAAACATTTGTTTTAGTTTCCATGAGGACCATCGACCAATTCTTGTTTGATAGATCTGAGACATGAAATACTAGCACTACATGTGATATCATTATGAATGAATAATATTTTTCTCCTTCCACACTAAAATTCACCTTCATGAATTCCATTTCATCAAATTTCACTACACTCATATGGTGAACGCATTTTCAATAGAAAATTTTCACTTAAAATGTTATATAATCCAACTCATATATCTGTTCGATAATACCAAAATTTGATATATTTTCATAAATTTGATTTCTATCCTTGGAACCAGATATGTGCATCACTTTAGACACAAGAATAACACAACTATTTTACATCATACTGAATTCATCACGTTATTTTGTATATAATTTATTACCATTGATTTCAAAACTAGTATAAGATATAACAATTTCATTTGGTCCCATAGCTAGCAATTGAATTCCTATTTCCAGATAACTCCTTATAAATTTGATCTCGAAACCATTATATAAATTATTGATTATGTGTATTTGAAATCTATCCTTCAACTCTTGATGTATTCAATTCACCAAGAATTTCTTTATTGGATTAAATGCATGGATCAATATCTTCAATATTATGTAAAATGTAAATGTGCACTTGATATCGCTCTGTCAAGGTAATTATAACAACATATCTTCTAGAAATCCTTTCACCCATAAGGCATTATATATGATAAGACTTTTGGAGACTGATTTTGTCAACATCTGATAGGTAATCAGTATCGAATTCAAGAGCTTATTCAACAATATATTTTTTTGCAATACAGCCTTCAGGAAAAATTAGATTCTTGAAATACCTTTACAAAATATTCATATACCATTCAATGGGGTACATCATATGTAATGGATAAGACCACATTGTTGAACCTCTCTAACCAATTAAACCATCAGGTGGACCATTATATTAAAGAATTATGGTGGAAAAAACATCCCTAATTCATATAATATGATTCCAACCTCCTTATTCATGATTAGAAACTTCACTGAGTCTATAACTTTACTACATATGGATTTGAAAAATAAGAAGGTTCTGGTTAATGTACGTCATTCATTTTGAGTAATAATGCAACGGAAAGAAACATGCATCAAATCTTGCATCAAAACAAGATAGTTATGTGATTTTAGTCCTTGTAACTTCAAATTAGTCATTTATGCGAAATTATTAATATTTTATGAATACCCTTATGGAAATTTTACACTACTAAGAAAAAGAAAAAATTGCAATTTTTCCTATCTGGATAGAGTGTAAGTTGCTGGAGGAAGAAAAGTCCACATTTTACCCTTCATCGGTGCTAACTCTTCCCTTATCCCCATTTTAATCAAGTCCAACCTAGATTTGATTTCATATTTCATTTTTCTAGGAATATTTAGTAATGTGCCAATAACACTATCAAATACATTTTTTCTATATGCATGACATCAAGAAAATTTCTAACATACAAACAGTTCTAATATGGTAATTCGAAGAAAATTGATCTCTTCTTCCAACCAAATTTTGTATGGTTTTTTAAAATGGTTTATCAGAAATAGTGTCAATATCTTTTACTTTATTGTACAATTGATCACTCATTACTAGAGATGGTGTTGTACCTTGTTCGATATTTCCATTTAATGTTGTCGTCTAGGATCAGTATTTATGTCATCGAGGTAAAAATTTCTGATGTCCTAAAAACATAGTCTTTGAGGAATGTTTCAACCGAACTAAGTATGTGTGTTTTTCACAAATGGGACACCCCAACATTCCTTTTTCTGTTATAGCCTACTGAATTTACATAAGCAAGGAAGTCATTTATTTTTCCACACAATATGTAATTCAATATTAATTCTTTACTTCTAGGAGAATCATACATTGTAACACCTATATCCCACATCAATTTCAGATCTTCAATCAATGGAGATAAATAGATATAAATATTATTATTGGGTTGCCTTGGTCTAGATATAAGCAGAGACAACATAATGTGTTTGTTCTTCATGCATAACGATGGAGGAAAGTTATAATTTACCAACATGATAGGCTATGTAATGTGAGTACTACTCTGTACACCAAAAGAATTTATTTCATATATAGATAATGCAAGACGATAGTTTCCCATCTCATTTACAAATTAAGGATACTCGTAATCAATTTTATTCCACTGAGAATAATTTTTTGGATGAAAAAGGTTTTCATATTTAATTATTGTATATGTATTTCATGTCAATTGTCTCACGGTTTCCTGACATCCATATAGTCTTCTAAACTGTTGAATGATAGGAAAGTACCGTAAAAAAACTAAAGTACTTGATTAATTTTTCTTGTATCAATCTACACCACACATAGGGAATTTTATTAGTGATTCATAGTCCTTGTGAAACAATATGAAATCATCTGTACAAGCATGTATTTTTTTAGATATCATTCCCATTGAACATAGAATTTGTTTAGAATTATATTTTCCACATGGTAGTTCATTTTCTTCTGGTATCATATCATTCAGGAGACAAATTAGTTATATAAAGCCAGTGTTAATACATCTTCTACTAGATTTCAAATTATATAACATCAATAGAGCTGACAATGTTGTGTATTTAGTATAAATGGTATACAATGGTCTCTTGGAAAAACTATTTAACTTCTCAATTTTTTTTGGAAATCATGAATTTCATCTTCAATTGTCATTTTCATTTCTTTCATGTGATCTCCATCATCATTTACACTAGTATTTATATCAAATGACCTATAAACCATAGTATCATCCCAACTGGTGTGTATGTTTAGTTTTTTTACTATGTTTAGTACAACATTTATAGATCTGATCTATTCTATAACAAATCAAATTTTCTTCCAACTCTTCCAGACTAATTTTTATTAAATAAAAACAATGTAAGCACAAATAAAGGATTTGAGAAGGGTCGTATTCATACTCCCATGCAAAATTGAAGAACTCTATAAATCCATCTTCATACAATTTCTTTAAATGATTAGTTTGAATCCATTTTCGATCCATATCCATCTTGTTGGGTTCATAAAATATTAACTTTTTAGAATAAATAAATAAATAAACATAAGATATTCATTATCAAAGGTCAAAGTTATAGACAACTCTAATAAGGGAAACCCAACATTTGATTGTTTCAATTAATTTTAGTATTCTTTGAAGAAAATGGGTAATTTAATTTAAGAAAATAATTAATCCACTATGGTAGGTGTTATCCTCTGAATTCATTAAAAGGTGAAAGTTAGACAACTTTCATGCTCATCAACTCATCTCCTGAACATTTATCATAGAATTTTTTTTTGTTTGAAACACATCCTTCATATCTTATGGACATCCACCTATGTTTCTTGAGATACTATAAATGGTAGTCATCCATGGGATGACTACTTATTAGAGTAGTGTAAGAAACATAAAAGAGATGGTGGATGAGTCTCAAGCAACAAAATGCAATAACTATTTGGGAGATGGAACTGATGAGAATGACAGTTGTCTATAAAAGAGATGGGGGATGAGTCTCAAGAAAAAAATTGTAATAATAACTATTGTTTGACACATAAAGTTTTTATTAAATCCCTTAAACAAATGAAAATATAATATAGGAAATTAAGAAGTAATAAGAAACCCAAATATGATAAACAAGAATAATAAACTCTCATTTAATCAACTAAAATATATATAAAATGTATTGATAAAAAAAATTAATAAATAAAGAGTTATTTCATATACATGGATGGTAATCAGAGATTACTAGGGGTGGAACCAATACATGTAGACCTAAAATGATGAATACCTAAAAATAATTTCTAATATATAGAATTTGATAAACTTCATTCTATTTTTTGGAACAAGTTATGTAAGAACCTAAGAAATTATTACATTTAATATTAATAGTATATTAAATATTTGAAAACATTTCAAAACTCTTGGGATATCATATCACCACACCAACCCATCCCAAGGATTCTAGGGAGGTCATCACTTCAGATCTACCCATCTGAAGGATTCTATGGAGGCCATCTAATACACATTGACCCATCCTTGAGATTCTAGGGAGGTATATAAAGAAGTTGGAAAGAAATAATACACATCAATGAGAATATATCACAAATAATGGATAAAAACATACCAACCCTTGAAACATCTATCCCATACACACTAGCCTCTATCGAGACGGAACAACTCCTGTGAGTCCACATTTTCTAAGTGGAATACCCTAACTTCACTCAGAAATCTAAGTCAAATCACAAAATTAATAGATCTATAAAACATCACTCCCCATCTAAAGTCTCTACTATAAAAATATGAAAATAACTAGTTATTTTAATAATCTAGGAAGCAGTATCATAGGATACCAAACCACCATCTTGAAAATTAATACATAAAAAATTATATAGATGATATACAATGTCATGGGACTTCTGCCATATGGTTAATTCCAATATTTATCGAATGAAAATAAAGCATGATTCATCCATAATTTCACATAAATAAAAGATTAGCTTACAAATCACCCATATTAATTCACTACTTTAATTGAGAATGAAGGAGATGCTCGTATAGCCTGGGATTGAAGCTAAGAAGGCTCACAGTATAGGTGTTTCACACTCTAAAAATTTGAAGCATCAAAATGGATGATCTTCATGGCCAAATCTCTAAAATGACCAACTCATCACACTCATAGTTGAAAAAAAGCCTCCACTGTGGCCAAAACCATTGATTTTTTACACACTAAGTTTCCCAAGAGGAAGTAGAGAAAGACTTACGTTCAACAGAAAGTATAGAAAGGCCAATGTTCGAGCCTTAGATTCGTTCGACCCTTGAATCATTTGAGCCTTGTATTTAAGCCTTGGATTTGTCAGATCCTTGATTCGATCCTTGATTTGAGCTTCAATTCACTGAGGAGGAAGACTAGAAGGGGGTGGCTTCCATGAAAAGATTTAGATATCACAAAAGGATCACGAATGGTTAGGGTTTTTTAAATAGATCAGGATATTTTTATCAACAATTCCAAAAAATGTTGATTAAATAAATCTTTATCCGCATTTTTTTAACACTGATAAAGATTCCTTTCATCAGTGCTTATTACTTAAGCACTGATAAAGGATTTATAATTGTAATTATAAATATTTTTTTAAAAATATATATATATAATTATATATATATTTAATAAATATATATAAATATAAATATTGTAAATATATTCCTTATTTAAATAAATTTATTAGAATTTTATAACTATTTTAATATATAATTATTTTTTTATAATTATGTAAATATTTTAAGAAAATAATATTTATATCATTATATATATTTATATAATTACATAAATATAAATATATTTAATATATATATATATATATAATGAAAATATATTCATTACTTTAATAAATTTGTTATAAATTTAATAATTATTTTAATATATATAATTATTTATTTATAATTATATAAATACTTTTAAAAAAATCTATTTATTTATTTATAATTATAAATTTATAAATTTATAAATATAGTAAATGTACATTTATAAATATATTTATATATAAATATTTTTTTACCAAAATTTTTTTAACATTATTAATGAACATTTAATCTTAAGTGCATGCATGTTAAAAATGAGTAAATTTGAATAAATTAAAATTAAGTACACTAATAATATTGAAAAATGTATAAGTTTTGCGTGTGTGAATTGTATATAAAAATGCATTAATTACATATGTGTGAAATCAATGTAACACACATTTGATCTATGTCAAATTGAAAAATCAAATGACATTCAATTATGGCCATTACTCTATGAAATTAGTCGGTATTTTTAATTCATATAAAATTTTAATTATGAACCATTATTCATTAAATATATGACTATTTAATATAAAGAAAAAAATTATATTATATAAATCATATTTATATACATTGTTATATATATTTAATATATACTCTTTATTAACATTATTAATAATTATCTAATTAATAAAATGTTTAATATTTTTCTCAATTTAATTATTTTTAATTTTTATTTGTATAATTTTCATTATTAATTATATCTATATATTTAATATATAATATTTATTAGTATTAATAATTTTTATATATTATAATCAATTTATTCATTCTTATTAATAATTATTTAATTTATAAAAAAATTAATATTTTTTTAATAAACTCATTTTTTATTTTTTATTTATTTCATTATTTCATTTTATTTGGACCTTTGTCATCACTAAAAAAATACTGATAAAGGATCCCTTTATGAGTGCTAAAAATAAAGCGCTGATAAAGGGTATCATTTATCAACTTTAAAAATAATACGCTGATAAAGGGTACCCTTTATCAAAGCTAAAAAAAGAACAAATAAAGTGTACCTATTATCAGCACTAATAAAAAGTAAAATTTATCAGTGCTTTTTTAACACTGATAAAGGTTCTCTTTATAAATTCCTTTTCCTAGCACTGATAAAGGCCAGCGCTGTTAAAGACCTGTTTTGTAGTGGTGAGTGAATATATTTTTTTCTAATGAAATTTTGAAGGTGTGGGATGTCTATTAAATTTTGAAATATGTTTAGAGTATATTTTTTACTAAGAGGAGTGAGAAGGAGACCATACCTGAGTGAAAATCAGAATCACACAATTTAGCTTCAAATAGAGCCAAAACCCTCTTATTCTGCCTAAGAATTTTTGACATCTAAAACCTACCAACCAAAATCCCCCGAAAAAACTTGAAATTACTTATGATTAATACAAGTCCTTGACTCATATTAGGTGTACATGTAGAAATAATCAAGCCTATGGTGAATCTTATATGTGTTTGTAGGAGAAAGATTTTTTGAATATATAAATTTTTGTGATGAGGGAAATTCATATGAGGTAAGTGTTTTGTGTGAATGGGAGGATAAATGGAGTGGAAATGGATTAAATTAATTGAATTGAAAACATAAAATAATGGTTTTTTAAGATTTATGATTTTTTTTTCTTGGTTTAAAATGCTGGATCACATGGGTATGTGTTCTAAATTTGCTCTGATTTTATTTTGATGCTTACTTGTCATGGAGTATAAGTGATAATTGTAGGAGAATTGATAGAGTTTTTATTTTCATAAATTTTAATATATATTTCAATTTTTTAATCCCCACAATATTTTTCTATTTAAGCTAAATTTCATCATTTTTATATTTTTTGTGAATTTTGGGCACTATTGTGAAAATTATTTAATTCTGGATTTTCAACATTTTTTTATCACTTTTGTATTTTGGGTATAAATTTTTGAAAATCATCTAAATTGAAAGATTATTTTCTTGTAAGATTCTATGATTCTTGGGATTCATTTTTTTTAAATGGACCAAGTGTTGATTCAAACCCTAAGAGGCCCCGATAAATCTAGTATGGGAAAAATGAGTAATTGCAACTGGTTATTTGTGATGGGGAAGAGACTCATCACAAATAGTCCCGTAGAAATAGTTATTTTTGATGAAAAACCTTTTCCATTTAAAATAAGTGTTATTTAAAATTGGAATTGTAACCCCATCACAAATACCTTTGGCACGCATGTGTGTCATTCCATGGGAAGCATTATTCATCTTGCCTATACCGTTCGTGACGAATAAAGAAATCCGTAGTAAAAGGTATTACCTTTAGCGGTAGAATAAAATTCATCTATATTAACTCGCCATATTTAAAAACTAATTAAAACCACATGATCCCCTTTCTCCCCCCCTCCTCATCGATTCTCCCCATCGTGTAACCTTCGGATCCCCCCCCCAATATTTTTTATCACCCAATTTCTTATAGATTTGTGTTCAAATCCCCCAGGTATGAACTCCTCTTATCTCATATTTCATTATTCGTGTGATTTACCATTCAATATTGTATAAATTAGATTAGTAAAACCCTATGTCAAAACATTTACCCAATTTTTATGGTTTATTTGGTATTTAGAGTTACTGTGAGTTTATTATTCCCTATTTGGGTGTCCATCAGCTCCATATGAGTTGATTCTAATTGATTTGATGTATTTTCCTCATTGTTTAACCTGTAGATTTAATAGATTTTTCTATTTGGTATTTAGGGTTACGAAAAGTTTATTATTTTATGTTATTGTTAGAAATGAGATTATTGTGGGAGTTATTTATAGAGATGTCTGATAGTGATAGAGTTTATATAAACCTCTTTAATTGGTTAATTGTATTGCATGATTATAATGATATAATTTTTGATGAATTATGATAATACTTGGATTGTGATTGTGATTTTAAATCGTGTTTGATTGTTATATTATGATTGGTTTTCATTAATTTAAAACATATGAATATAGTTTTTTAAAAATTTGGATATATATATACATATATATTAAAATGAGAATATACATATATAAACATTTTAAAAAAACATGCAATATTTTATATATATATATGTATGTATGCATATATAGATTTGATATGTATATTTTTTTTAAACGTGTAAAAATATATTTGATGTATATGTATTTGATTAAGAAATATTGTAATATATATATATTAAAATGTGAGTATATATATATAAATGCTTTTAAAAAAACATGTAAGGTTTTTGAAATATATATATATATATATACATGTATATATGTATATATGTATATATAGATGTGATATGTATATTTGTTTAAAAAACATGCAAAAATATATTTGATGTGTATATATTTGATTAAGAAATCATGTAATATATATATATATGAAGATGTGAATATAAATATATAAATGTTTAAAAAAACATGTGAGGTTTTTGAGATACATACATACATACACATATATATATATATATTGATTTTATATGTATATTTGTTTAAAAAAATGTAAAAATATTTTTGATGTCTATATATTTGATCAAGAAATCAAGTCGTGTAAACAAATATACATATCAAATCTATAAACACACACACACAGACATATTTGATGTATATATATATTATTAAGATATTTTGTAATATATATATATATATTAACATGGGAATACACATATATAAACATTTAAAAAACATGTTAGATTATACATATGTATGTATGTATGTATGTATGTATGAATGAATGAATGTATGTATGTATGTATGTATGAATGAATGAATGTATGTACGTACGTATGTATGTATGTATGTATGTATGTATGTATGTATGTATGTATGTATGTATGTATGTATGTATGTATGTATGTATGTATGTATGTATGTATGTATGTATGTATGTATGTATTTATGTATGTATGTATGTATGTATGTATGTATGTATGTATGTATGTATGTATGTATGTATGTATGTATGTATGTATGTATGTATGTATGTATGTATGTATGTATGTATGTATGTATGTATGTATGTATGTATGTATGTATGTATGTATGTATGTATGTATGTATGTATGTATGTATGTATGTATGTATGTATGTATGTATGTATGTATGTATGTATGTAGGTAGGTATGTATGTATGTACGTATGTATGTAGGTATGTATGTATGTATGTATGTATGTATGTATGTACGTACGTACGTACGTACGTATGTATGTATGTATGTATGTATGTATGTATGTATGTATGTATGTATGTATGTATGTATGTATGTATGTATGTATGTATGTATGTATGTGTGTCTGTGTGTGTGTGTGTCTGTGTGTGTGTGTGTGTGTGTGTGTGTGTGTGTGTGTGTGTGTGTGTGTGTGTGTGTGTGTGTGTGTGTGTGTGTGTATGTCTGTATGTATGTATGTATGTATGTCTGTATGTATGTATGTATGTATGTATGTATGTATGTATGTATGTATGTATGTATGTATGTATGTATGTATGTATGTATGTATGTATGTATGTATGTATGTATGTATGTATGTATGTATGTATGTATGTATGTATGTATGTATGTATGTATGTATGTATGTATGTATGTATGTATGTATGTATGTATGTATGTATGTATGTATGTATGTATGTATGTATGTATGTATGTATGAATGAATGAATGTATGTACGTACGTATGTATGTATGTATGTATGTATGTATGTATGTATGTATGTATGTATGCATGTATGTATGTATGTATGTATGTATGTATGTATGTATGTATGTATGTATGTATGTATGTATGTATGTATGTATGTATGTATGTATGTATGTATGTATGTATGTATGTATGTATGTATGTATGTATGTATGTATGTATGTATGTATGTATGTATGTATGTATGTATGTATGTATGTATGTATGTATGTATGTATGTATGTATGTATGTATGTATGTATGAAAAAAAAGTAATATTTATCAAAAACTCAATTATTAATAATTTGTAATAAATTGTAAAAGAAAATATATGAAATACTTGTAATTATTAAAAAATAGTAATATTTTTTAAAAAATTAGTTATAATTAATAAATAATTAGTATTACTTAATAAATAATTGTATCAATTAGTAAAAATTAAAAAATATCTGTAATAATTACTAAAAAAATGTAATACCTTATGAAAAGATAAAAATAATAATAACTATTAAAAATTCATAATAATTAGTGTAAATGAAGTATTAATTAAAATAATTAGTAATAATCCTTAATAATTTGAAATAATTAATAAATAATCAGTCAATATTAGTGAAAATTAATAAATGTTGGTATCAATTACTATATATTATTAATAATTTATAAATATTAGAAAATTACGATAATTTAAAATAAGTTATTTTAAAAATATATATGAAATACTAATTATAAATAGTTAAAATATAATAATGATTTGTAATTAGTCACAATGATTAATAATTATTCTTATTTATATTATTTTTATAGATAATTATGGACTTATAAAGTAGGCACCAGTTTCTATTACACGATCGCAATTGGATAAATCATTGAAAAAATATCAATGGATCTAGGATAAATACTATCTACATTGAGGGTGTTGAAACATTTATATCATTTGCATCATCAAAATAAAAAATTATTTTTGAAGGAACAATTAAATTTCCCTATAAAAAATGCGATATTAAGATATTCAAAATATTTAATAATGTTGTACTTCATCTTTCGCGTTTTGGTTTTCAGAAAGATTATACTTTTTTGGTATCAACATGTCGAATGGAATTATGTATAAAATACAATTTTTTTATTCTAGATCCATCATTTTAGAAATTAGTACATGAGGCTATTGGCACATCTATTTAGAAAACAATAAAACAAAATGATATTCTAAATCCTGAAAGAGAACCATCTCAATTTTACAATTTGCTGAAATCTGCTGAAGAGGCCTTGTATCTCAGAAGCCAGATAAGAAAACTTGAAACTATTACAAAATTTATGGCTACTAAATCAAATTTTGGAATGTCAAATAGTTTCTTCAATCAAATATATTTTTGGTTAAATCATTTTTTCCTAACAAAAATACATTACCTACAAATTTCTATTAAAGTAAGAGGTTGGTCCATAATTTGGGTATTAGTTATCAGAAGATACATTTGTGTTAAAATGAATGCATCTTATATTATAGTGATTACAAATTATTAGTTAATGGTCCAACATGTGGAGAATTGAGGTATAAAGAGGCACAACAAGGGAAGTCCATATTTCCTTTGAAACAGTTGAGATATTTTCTAATTACACCTCATTTACAACATTTATTTATGTCTCACAACATAGATGGATTTATGGCACAACATAAATCAAATATTTTCAACTGTAAAAGCTTAATCATCAATGTAATGGTGATTCATGGAAACACATTGATCTTATATGTCCTTATATTTCTTTAGAACATCATAACATACAGTTGAGTCTTTCTATAAATGTTTTTGTCTATTTAGTGCATACGACAATCAATATGAGTGTTGGCCTATTTTCATTACTCTGTACAACTTACATCCTTGGATGGTGATGAAGTAATCATATATATATTTGGTGTTATTAATTACAGTACATCCAAAGAAGAATATTGATATTTATTTGAAGCCACTAATTTATGAGTTAATTTCAATATGAAATAATGGTGTAAGAACATTTTATATAGTTACGTATTATAATTTTACACTAAAGGTTGCATTAATTTGGACGATTTGTGACTTTTTGGCATATGGTGTGTTATCTAAATGGAGTACACATGGTATAAAATCATGTTCATACTACATAGATAAGAACAAATCATTTATGATTGGTAATGGGAGAAAGAGTAGTTATTTTTACTATCATCGAATATTTTTTCCTATGGTTCACCCTTTTTGAGGAAATATAAACAATTTTATAAAAGCTATATTTGAAAGAGATGAACCTCTAGTAGTGCTCTTAGGTATTCAGGTAAAATCATTCATATATGTATTACCTCATGTTACACTTGTACTAACCATAACCAAAAAAATGTTTTTGGGAGTGATCATAATAAGATAAAACGAAGTATTTTTGGGGAACTTATATATTGGTCTAATTTGTTGGTTCATCATATGTTAGATGTAATTCATATCATGAAGAATTTTTTTTATAACATATTTTATACCATGTTGGACACACCGAGTAAGACCAAAGATAATGTAAAGGCATGGTTACCACTTTCCCAAATTTACAAATGTCCTAAACTTAAGTTATTTGAAGATGAAAGATCACATATTTAATGAATCCAAAATAATCTTATGCACATTATAAATAAATTCATTTATTATTTTATCAATGTATTAGATATTTGAGGTTACCATATGGTCATGCTTCTAATTTTTCTTGTTTTGTCAGAAATGGACATATTACTGGATTAAAAAGTCATGATTAACATGTCATAATGGAAATATTACTACATGTTGGTCATAGAGGGTTATTAAATACTTCAATATAGGACGTGTTGACCAAAATATCATATTTATTCCGATATATTTTTATAAAAACATAGGATTATGATGCTGTGAGTATTTTGTAAAAAAACAATTATTTTAATTTTATGTAAATTGGAGAAAATATTCTCATCATATTTATTTGAATCAATGGAATATTTAATATTTCAATTTATTTATGAAGATAAATGTGGAGGGTAAGTACAATTATGATGGATGTACCCATTTGAGAGAGTTATAAAAAAAATTAAAGAAGAAAATATGTAACGAAGAATTAGTTGAAGGGTTAATTGTAGAAGCATACTTACAGGAGGAAATTTAAAATTTATGATCGTATTATTTTCAATCAGAATATACTTCAAAACATTATCACATGGGTTGAAATGATTCAAATTTTAATCATGTCTTAGACGATCAATTATTAGTTTCTAATCATCCTGAGATTCATTTTTGTGGTTATCATGAACAATTTATTTTTGATGAAGAACTATACAAAGCTCATAAATATGTTCCTTTGAATTATGAAGAATTGACCTAATCTTTGTAGTAAGTACTAATTTTTATTATTTTTGAAAAATATATATAATAGATAAATGAATTTACATTATTTTTTTGGTTGACTATATGATGACCATATAAAAAAATTATACAAATTACTTCTGTTTCTCTTAGAGAATTCCATCCACAAGAATTTTTCATATTTTTTCAAAGACTAGTAAGTTAAGTTTTTTAATGGAACATTAAATCAATTTTGAAATGATATCTATTATTAATATTTTTATTGTTTGGAAGAAACACAACATGAAAGTAAAATCGATAGTCGATTATGTTTACAAAAAAAACCTCCATAAAAATTGGTAAAATCTTATAATGTGTATGTGGTTAATGGATTTTGATTCCATGCATGCATATATGGTGAATCAAAGAAATAAATGAATAGTGGTTTTTGTTTAAAAGGATATCATCATAAATAAAGTTATGTTCAATTTTATGGTATTATGGATTAAATAATTGAGTTATGTTATCTGGGACCAAATTATGTAACAATGTTTAAATGTAATTGGTTTAATATGGATTGAGGGTTAAAATTTCATCCATTACATATATTCATTAACATTAAATATAATAGTCTTCTTGAATCAAATGAACCATTTATGTTGGTACATGAAGTTTATTATGAAAATTAAATTGTTGTCTTAAGATATTTTAAGGATCAGTGGACTGTAATAAAAATGAAATCTCTTGATAATCGATTTCTTGAAAATCAAAATGGTTCTATGAAAGTGAAACATATTGAAAATTTTCAAGAAATATACCCAAATATATCTCTTACCCGATGAGATATAAATATCAATGATGAACCCTCCCCCCAGTTAAGGTCTGGTGATATTGATAATGTTAATAAAGTAATAATGGATGATGGAGTTGAAAGTCGTATGGAAGTTGACAATGCTGAAGATAAATAATTATATATTATATTCATGTATTTAATAGTTTTTTATATTTTATATTTTTATTAACAATTAATTATATGTTAAATTTTTTGTTTTAAATGGTTGGACCCAACGATCTATTATGTTCCTTCCCTAATACCAGTAATTGTTAGTTTTTTATATTTGATATTTGCATTAACAATTATTGACATTTATATTATGCATGGAATTTATTAGTTTTTAATATTTTATATCTATATTAACAAATATTTATAGGTTATATTATTATATTCTGGTATTTATTTACAGGTAATTATTATACTTTGTAATTTATTATTATTTTTATATTTAATATAAGTATTAACAATTATTTATAAGTAATATTATTATATTATTCATGGTGTTTATTAGTTTTTAATATTTGATATCTATATTAATAGATATTTATAGGTTATATTATTATATTCTGGTATTTATTTATAGATAATTATTATTATTTTTTTATTTTTTTTATTTATATTTGATATAACTATTAACAGATATTTATAGGTAAGATTATTATATTCTAGTATTTATTAGATATTTATATTTGATATTTGTATTAAAAAATTACAATTAAGATTATTTCTTTCAAATGGATAGAGATGATTCTGATGATCTGTTTTATTCATTCATTGATGTATGACTTCCCGATGATGAACTTGATTAATATGATCTGCATTATTTTGTGCTCATTAGGAGGGGGTGTGGCCATGATTGATCGATGAATCTAGACCCGGTTTCAGAGATAGACCCATCTTTTGATTTTGAACCTCATTTATGGATGTATGTTGAATTGTTTAAGGTATTTATTTTCCATTATTTATTGTATTAATTTTGGTAATAATATTTTTATTTTTTTTATTTTCATATTTTTTTTCTATTTAGCTTTTGGGAAGGCTGGTGTGATTCCAAGAAATCATTTTTCCATGCCATGGGTTTCATGGGATCAGGATCTCATTGGCATTATTTCGTAGATATTTGAATACTGGATTATAAATTATTAAATAATTTATTTTACTTTATATTTATTTAATTAGTAACATATTTTTTTAATTTTCTTTTCGAATTTATTTTCTCTTTTTGATGATTTCCTAAGAGCTTTTATCCCGTAGGCATGATAGATTTGTATATGTGAATGTTTTAATCAGTTTTTAAAAAACATAAGACTGTGGATAGGGATTTTGTTATTATTTTTATCAGTATTTATTCTCACAATGACCTAACTATATCTTATATCAAGAATGGGATGGATAATTATCCTACTAGATAGGAGAGACTTTTAGGAGGAGGTCATCATTTGGGCATCAGAACCGAGGTTCGGGAGTCGTATATTTAGTATACATAGATTACATATACCAAGTAATATTATTTATTAATGTATATATAATTTAAATGTAACATTTTTGTTATATTATACAAGTTTTTACTGACCCCTATATTATGGAGTTTTAATTTTATAAGAAGATGTACAAATATCCCTGTACAGGACGACTTGTTGGTGAAAGACAGTGCCAGATTATGGTTAGTATTTTTTTAATTTTACTGATATTAATTTTATTATTGTTCTAATTTATAATTATAGTTTAATTATATTTATGATATTGTGACTTATTGTTCATGAGATTCAAATTGAGACTGAAGTAGATTTCACTTGAGAGTTAGGTTTTGATTAGGGGCTTGGATACGGGTGATAGTGCATAGTGTCAAGAAAGGATGAGTGACCGGTATTAGTTCAAAACAAAAACCTACTAGTTATTATGGTACACATGTGATGTCATTAGTCATATCTAAGGGATATCAAATAGATTAATCCTCCTTTTCCACTACACAGTATGAGGAGAGGTTGAGAGCTCAGGATGAGATGATATAGTGGATGTAGAGAGAGATAGAGAGGGGGAGAATGAGTGTGAGCACTAGTGTTAGAGATATGAGTAGATGTTGGAGTATATGTGACACTTCAAGTGATCATACTCCACTTGATACCAGTTGATCTTCATTTTATTTTATAACTGTTATGTATTTTGGGCTAATAAACATATTTTCTATGAAATGATGTAATAATGTTATAAATGTTTTTATTATATTTAATTTTTTAAAAAAAATTATTTTTATTTTTTATTTATTTATTTTTTTTAAACATTATCAATTACAAAGGATTATTATATCCGTCACAATTGGATTTTTAAAAAATTTGTCTGGCTTACTTACTATGGATTCAGAGCCCATCACAAATAACTATTATTTGCAACAAGACCTCTTAATTGGTTATTTAAAGAAACTTAATGCCATTATTTGTGATGGATGATGCATTTGTCATAGATAAATTTTATTTACGATGGGCCATCATAAAAAAAACATAATTTTTATGGCATTTTCTGTGACAAGACATTAGTGACGAATCCTCGTCATAAAAGGACATTAGTGATGGGAATCCGCTGCTAATGACCCATCACAAAAGCTTAAAACTCTGGTAGTGATAATTCAATGTTGAAAACTTTTTGGGATGAAAATTTTTACCACTCCTCAATAAATGAGTCATATATTAGGATAAAGGGAATAAAATGAGGTTATTCTAGTTCTAACTAAAATAGGACTTGATGTATCATGTTCATACTAAATTTCAAGTAGAAATTGTATCATTATGACAATTGATGCACATGTCATATTTGAAGAAGAAGAAAAGTATTCTTGGATAGAAAAATTGTTCTTTAGTAATTTAAACATAACTCTTTCTACACATGTCATATGATTCTCAAATTTTGGGAGAAGAAATCCAACTCTAATAATAATAACTTCCTAGAAGACAACATTTCAAGAATAAGTCTTCTAGTTGGCCAAAAATTATAAAACATTCAAAGGACAGAAACTGGAGGGAAATATGCCTCACCCTTTCTATATAAATAAGAGTCTCCACTACCATTTCAAGAGTTTCATAAGAAGAGGTGTGGATTTGTTGAATAATTAATGTGTTTGAGTATTGATTTCATTTTCTTATTTGTTTTTAAATCACCCACTTCCCTTTTATTCTCTATGATTCTTCGAATGGAGGGTTAATTGTAGAGTGGTCAGGGAAGGGAGGAGAACCTATTTTGTAGTTCTTGAGTCTGGTACTTTAAATTGAATTTTCTTTTTTATTTTAATGGTTTCTTTTTATAGTGGTTCTCAATTATATTAATTTTATTATATTTAGGGTTTTTGTTTTATTTGTTGTTTATATATTCAGTTTAAGTTCTATAAACTCCCTCCATCAAGTGAATATTGTCTCAATTGAGTAGAACATGTTGTGTAGTGAGTATCTAATGATTGATGGAACATGTGTGGAAGAAAAGAGTTGTCTTTGGATTACTGAGGAGAAAAAATTCCTAAATGGTATTTTCATTGTTAGTTTAGGAATATTTTATTAAATTTCATGAATGCGGAAGTGGTTTCCATTTTCTCCTTCAACCAAGGGTGATTAGCAACCCTTTTAAGGATTCTTTCATTTATCATTCAATCATAACAGTGGTAAAACAAATTTTAAAAATATGATGGAATTGAAAAAGATAATCCAAACCTAACCCTATCAACAGCTTCATCAATCTATTTTTCAACCATATTATTACTGCTTCACTTTTGTTTTTAAAGAATGAAAATAAAAAACACCCACTTTTTTCATCTAATTTTAAGTGAAAAAATTAACTATTGCATACTCCTCTCTATAGATGACCTAGGTTAACCACTACACCACATTTTAACATAGGAGATAACTCATTTTTCCACACCTCACAATAGGTGTGCATCAAACTCATTTATCAAAAAAAATCCTTTAATTTCTATTTTCCACAACACTTAATTTGTTTATTATATATATACATATATATATATCACTTATGATTGTATGTTATTGCCTAATTTCATAATTGTGTCATGTTATTAAGTTTTAATTCTTTTAAAGAAAATCCACCCCTCACCTTTCCATCATACTCCAAAAAAAACTATGAGAACTTAATTAATGATAATATATGATATAAATAAGAAAATGAAGATTTTATTTTAGTTTTGAAATGGTAACATTGATATTAAACTTATTAATTAAGTTACCAATGTTCATTCGTTAAAATACAATGAAACATTATCATCCTTGAATTCATATTTAAAGATAATAACCAAAACTTCTCACTATATGAAATTATAATATTATAAATAATTATAAAGAATAAATTCTAGTACCTTGTATTATCTAGGAATGATGAACTTTGGGAAAATAATGAAGAACAACACTGCTATTACAAAACTAGTTCAAAACAATCATGATTACTCACACCCAATATTGAAAATAGATAATAACTAACTAATATACATGTAGATAATAATTATAAATAAAGTTTATAAAATTTTATGGATATAAATAATGTTCTAAAATAGGTTATTAATATATTTATGTTTTTATTTATGATGTTAGAGTAGGATCAACTAAGTTTCCATTTCCAAGTTTTTTCTATCGAAATTATTTTCTTTAATGAAATCCAAATAAGATTTTTCTTTTATATTCTTCATATTTTCATTTACCTATTTTATGAAATTAAAATCTTTCTATGTTTCTTCAATGTGGTTTTTTCTTTAAAATAAATTTAAAATCTTAATAAATTCATTTCTTTTCATTATTTACCACTCCAAATTTATTATCTTGATTTTTTGTTTATTTTCAAGGATACTTTATTTATAAATACTTATAATAAGGTTTCCAAAATTATTTTATTTCCCTTATAAATTATTTTTGAAATTAATTTTCACTTCATCTTTTATAACAATGCCTAAAATGTTTTATGAAAACTTTTTTATTTACAATTCTATTTTTCATCCACGGTTTATATCTTAAGAAGTGATGTTTTGATCACCATATATATGTTACTATGATATGAATACTTTTGGAAAATGAGATTTATTTTCACAACCCCCTCTCTCCAAAGTTACCCTACCTAGGCTCATAATGATGGAAGAGATATAATGATGCTTTAATCCCACCTCTAATAGTCCATGAGTTAGAAAATAGGGTTGTGAGTATATCAATCATGCACATGGAATGTATTACCCTATATATAATTTAAGGAGTAAGAGATAAGAAGGATAAACCACCAAAAAAACCATACATAATCCAAAATATATCCAGATACATATAATTTTATACAAAAACTAAAAGGAAAACTAAAATTACTAAAATAAAGACTATGAAGTAACAAAGAACTCCCACAACTCCTAACAGATGCTCAAAAACTCCTCAAGGATAGTATTGTCCACCCCGATCAGTAACTTATCCCTACTAATCTGAAAAATTGTTTATATATATAGGGTGAGAATAAAATCTATACTCAGTAGTGTCCTCCCTAAAACCTCTCTTTCAAAATGTGAAAGAAATATACTAAAGGATAGTGTAGAAATAAATGAAACCAAATTGTCACCTAAATAGATAATACTAGTTTCTCAATCCCCACTATGGATTACTCACCAAATAACACATAGAAGTAAACCATTCTATGTCAAAAAATATATATAAAAATGAAGGTACTTCGCTTCCACTTCTCTTCTGGTTTGTCTCTCTTACTTGAAAATGGCATACATCTCGTGCTCACCCCTTCCATAAGTAAGTAATCTTGGATGTGAGGTGGTCCTCAGTGCTACCTAAATCAATCCTGCATAGGGTCTAACATCTCATGTTGGCATCAGTTCACATTCCCATCTCATCATCATCACCATCCTATCTATAACCAAGTTTATTCATGGAATCCGTTGTAGCCAATGTGTGTGCATTATATGTCAAGTCATCACAGCCAATGCATGTAAACCCATGGGAATTCGGAACCAAAATGAATGGATACAAGTATATGTTATACCAAAAACCATTAAACCCTATAAAGAAATGTATGGTAAACTAAGATCCACCGCAACCCAGGTAGGAACACATCATATACCTTAAGATGTTGTAGCCTGGGATACGCCCAATCATCTACGTCCAAAGAGATAATAGGGTAAAGGGATAATTCATTCATCCGTTTCATCACCATCCAGGATTTTGGATAAAACACACCCTAAAATATTTGGGTGTTAGTTTCCTTACCAACATGGGTGGGGTATCATATGAAATCATAAAATATAAATAATATCATGAATAAACCACACTAAGGGAAACTACCTAACCTTAGACTCATCGACTGATATCGTCACATAGGATCCATAGCTGTCACTAATGAGTACTTGTATCAAAAAATCACACAATAATTAGATTCATTATTAATTAATTATTTATACATTAATTAATTTTCATGAACATTATCCAAGATTACCATTTTAATCTTCTTAAGCCAAGTGTAAAAGGCACTATTGTTTCTCTATCTTCTATTCTCAATAATTTCATCATTATTAAATCTATTTTAACCATTTAATTACAACCAAAAAGATTCATTCAATCACATTAATAATTCCATACTTCATACCCATTATCAATAGAGAATCTCATTCATCCATCCCATGGTTTCCATTGATTAACATTAAAAAACATTCAACATCACTTCCATAAGAAATATCTCATCTCATGGTTATTTATAATTAATAAAAACATTCTGGTACTATAGGAATCTACCTAAGATACCACATAAGAACTATACATGTCGTTCAGAGTCCAATTGTATCAAGAAGTGGGAACCCAAAAAATAACAATATTCAGCCAACAATCCATTCAACAAGCATCAAGTAAGAAAAGAATCGATGAGAAAGTCCCAATATAGACTCACCCCAACCTCACTAGTATCCCACACCATTTCATACAATACTAATTGTCCTACCATCACCGAAATAAAATGTCACTACACATTGGGCTCCCAATCCATTTATCATCTAAGGTTCACAACCATATCAAAATAATCGCCAGTCAAATAGCCTAGGCTCATGTGCTATAAACATCCTAGGGCCCCTACCCATTGATTGTCAAAAAATACCAACCACACATGGTTATAAAACAATAAATATAAGGCTTTAAAAGTTCATAGTGCACATATACATTTTAAAGGTATTTTACACACATAGGAAATGGAACTAGGGTTATATATTAAAGGCATAAAACCTTCCACAACAAGAATGAACTCACATAGCCCCAAAACATTTATCTATAGAAAAAAATAGTTTAATTACAATATTTAATTAACTAGTTTATAATAAATAATATTTTAGAAAAAAACAACTTAAAACTTATAAACTATCAACCCCTTTGAAATAACTTAATCATGTGTTTAGCTTCACTTTCATTTTTCATAAAAAACAAGGAAGAACATATGTAAAATTACAAGCCTCTTTCTTTAATCAAATCATCATAATTATTTTGGATTTGAATTGTTTATAATATTTTTAGAAAAAAAACCACGTTGAGCACAAATATAGACACACCAAAAATATAGCACAATATATTAGAAAAACACAAGTCATCAATAGGAATAAAACCAAAAGCAATCACAAAACCAAACCACAACTTCATTCATACTTTAAATTCCATTTTATTGTCTTGATTAGGTTAATTCCACCCTTACACAAAGGATTAAAGAATGATAATTACACACTTTCACTTTAAGTCAAGAGAAAGGTAGTAGATCTCCTTTTTTAACATGAAGATTTCAACATTATCTGAGAAAGAATGGAACACCAAGCACCAAACTCTGATTACCTATTCCATGGGAAACTAACGATCCCTAAAAAATCATCCAAAAAAGATCCATATATAATTAATTAATAGGAACTATAAGAAAAGTCAATAGAATGGACTGACTTATCATGGATAAGGAAGAATAGAAGAGAACAAATACATTGGAGAAGGAAAAACTAACCATAAATCACCACAAATTAAATTCTAGAAGATGGGGGTTGAATCCGATTGAAGGGGATTCAAGGAAATTCGAAAAAATATCTCTATGTCACCGAGGATTTGAGAGAGGATAGGTGAATTCTGAGAATCTAGAGGTGATTCCAAACTTATAAACACACTATTTTATCCTTATTCATGATATGAATATGATTTTACACCATGAATTCCATGAGTTAATCATATGTCAAAAATTAAGTCACCTCATCACTAAAACCTAAAAAACCATTCATGTCACGAATCACCCATTCAAGATATAAATTTATTCTTATTATAAACAATAAATTCTACCTTGAAACACTTTAGGTTGTGAACTATAATTTAGGCCATTCATAATTTACACTATGAATATCAAGTTCATTCCATGAATTCCTCCAATAACCAAGTTTCCAACTTCTAACCATGTTCTCCCACCTCAAGCTCATAATGGGAAAGATATAGGAAAAATGGGTCCCTTGCATCAAAAACCTATCAAATAATTCTCATCTTCAAGAATTTAAAACAAACACAGAAAAGAAAAAGGGGTCTAAAAAATCACCTCAAAAGATACTGATCATGGATATCACTATAATGGGAACAAAAAGGGCCCATGGGAGACAACTGAAAAACTCACACCATAACCAAATAACCAAAAAACACTATCCTAAGGTATATACCTCTCAAGAGTATGTCCAAAAAAAGCACAACACTAAGGAATATGAGAGATCACATAAAACATAAAAGGGTTTACAAAGAATCCAACCAAGGATTAAACAAGGCATCAATGAAAGAAATATAAAAAACTGAAAAAATAAAGATATTGAGCATGAATATCTGACTTTCACTCCTAGGATATCCCCTCTAAGACACCATGCCTCCATAAGAAACAAACTATAGGGATAACATGCCCATGCAATAACTTCTCCTTACAGTCCTGAATCTCAATAGAATTATCCTCAAAGGTCACAATGTATTCAATATCTAGTTCACCCCAATCAATGAAATGATAATTTTCATGAAGATATAAATGAAGATATGATACATGGAAGACATCATGAATCTAAATCATCTACAAGGGTAGTGATAACTGATAAGACACCACTCCAACTCGAGAAAACACTTGAAATGTCTAATAAACCTAGGACAAAGCTTACTCTCATAAACAACTCTTTACTAACCATGATGAGGTGACACATTTAAGAACACATGATATCCAAAATATAACTCTAGAGGCCTCCCCCTATGATCAAAATATGAATTATGATGATCTTGTTCCCCCTTTATTTGTTCATAGGTCACCTATACCATCTCTGTCGTACTCTTCCCCAATTCTAATCTAAGAATAGTTGACTCTACAACCTCGGTCCAATAAAATAGAGATCAGAAAGGTTGACCATGCAATACTTATAAAGGTTCCATACCAGTAGTGGAGTGATGATTTTTATTATAAATAAACTCTACCAAGTGTAGTTGTCACACTCACATACCTCTAAAATCAAAAATTCACTCGTGCAACATGCCCTCTAGAGTCTATATTGTATGCTCTATATGACTATCTGTCCATGGAAGAAAATAAATTATAAGGCACAAATGAGAGGGAAAATAAAAATAGAGACCTCTAAATACCCTATAAGTAAAATAGGGATCATATTCAGATATGATAATATTTGGAACTACATTAATCCTTACTATCTCCTCTGGATACTACCACAAAAAACCACCACTGAGCTCAACTCCTTAATCGCTAAAAAGTGAGATGAATTTGTTAGATGGTCCATGACCACCCATATAGAATAAAAAAGTACCTAGGACCTGGGTAAATTGATGATAAAGTCCATTTAAATGTATGCCCACTTCCATTAGGGGGAATTAAGAGGTTGAAGTAGACCACTAAGAAAATTATTCCCAGTCTTTACCTTCTGATAGACCAGACACCAAGAGACAAACTCTAAAACTAAATTCTTCAACCAAGACCACCAACACAGATTCCAAAAAGAAAGATACATAGTTTTCACACAAGGATATACTATTAAGGGTTAATTTTGGAACTCATAGAAAACTAATTCACACATTACTAAAGAAACAAAAATATTTCCCTAGAATAACACTCAATGTTTTCCATCCTCAGACCATCCCTCAAGAGCATCACCACAAACAAACAGATCACACCAAAAATATACCCTAGATTCACCTAGTAGGTACTCTTACACTTGATTTACTAACTATGATTTCACCTTCATTTGATAAAGACAACCTTTTCCAGGATTTCTCCCATATCAAGGTGAAATTTTTCTAACTATTCAATCATTATACAAGAGTCTCCAAACTCATGCACAATACCTCCTTGTGAATTTATGCTCGAGGAATCTACTAAAACATTTCCTTTATATACTCCAAATCCTTTTTTTGTATTTTTTGAAAATCAACTTTATGGAAAAGTGATAACCTCACATTACAACTGGTAAACCCAAGAACCAGCAAAGCCCAAATTTGAAATTCAAAAAAAGAGAACAAAGTCACATTGGAAAAATCATGCATCGAAACAAAAACCATCGTACTTGCCTTTAGTCACGAGATGTCGAGATGTTGAGCCAAGGCACCTTGAGCCACACCCCTGATAGGCAACTAAAATATTTCCTTTATCAAGTGTAAATGAAATCCCAAATTCATAGTCCTCCAAAAAATCCATCTAACATTATTTTAATAGATTCAAGTTGTGATGAGAGAAGATTTACTTCAGTCTTTTAGGATCTATGAATAAAAAAACATTCATTGATAAGGTGGTGTCTCCAAAAATTTAGATAGAACACTACTACAGTAAGATTGATATCATGTATGGTATAGTTACATTCATGAGGTCATAACTTCATTAACCCATAATAGATAATGGCCCACTATTGAATCAACACATAACCCAAACCAAGACACAAAGAATCATAGTAAACCTCAAACGCAATTCCCTCCTCTGGTAAATAAATAATTAGAGTGCTAACTGGATTCTCCTTCAGACAATTGAAAGTATCATGCCACTAGTTATTTCTCATAGATTTTTTATCCATTATATTCAATGTATTCAAAGGTTTTACAATCTAGGAAAAGCTGGGTATGGAACTCCTATAATAACCAGGTATACCAAGGAAACTTTACACATATGTAACATTATTATGGGCTACCCAAGAAACCACCACCTCAACCTTCAAAGGATCAATGACTACTATACACTAAGATATCATATGAAGCAATAAATAGACCTCATAATCCCATAAATAAAACTTTGATACCTTCCAGAAGAGCTGATGAAACTAAATAACTTATAACACTGTTCGTAGATGCTCTATTTTCTCCTCTTATGATATTGAAAACATAAGTATTTCATCAATAAATATCACCATAAAATAGTCTAGCAATATATGGAACACTGCATTCATCAATCCCATGAGCATAGTTGGAGCATTCGTTACACCGAATGACATCAAAAAGAACTTATAATGATCATAATGACATCTAAAAGTAGACTTTAGGATATCCTAACCCTTTAATCACATATGATGATAACCAGACTACAATTTTATCTTCAATAACCATCTTTGTCCTTTCAAATTATCAAAAAAATCATCAATATATGGGTTAGTGTATAAGTTATTCACCATCACCTAATTAAAACGATGATAATTGATACACACCATAGACTAGAATCTGCCTTCTTCGCAAATAGAACTAGAGCTCCCCAAGGTGATGCACTAGCCTAAATGAATCCTCTTTACCTGATATCATCAAACTGAATCCACAGCTCCAGAAAATCATAAGGGGACATCTGATATGGATACATTGATATTGTAGAGATACCTGCCTATAATTCTATCCCAAAATAGTTCTCTTAATGAGGGGTGGTAGCACAACCTCTTAGGAAAAACATAAGGGAACTCTTCAATAACACTATAAAATACTATCAGATAAACTTCCATAGAACTCAAAAAAAACTCATCTAAAAAATAAGATAGAGGCTTTACATGCCTCCAACCCATCCGAGGGTTTCACTCACTAATGAAAACCACTTGTTCTTCATATGAATCATAGAATATGAAATTATTTTTTAAGTAATCCATGATATCCTTTACCAAATACAAATAATCCATACTAATGATGATGTCATAAGGTTTCATCCACAAACATATAAAATCTCCCAAATAGTGGTGTTTCCCTAACACTAATTCAAATCCTATATGCGCATCAAACAAGCTAGATCAACCTCCAATAAAAATAGTTAATGAAAATGTAACTTGAAGCCTCTCCACCTCAATCCCTAAAGTGTCGAATAGGAAGGGTAAAACAAATGAGTGTATAGATCTAGAATAAAACAAGGTATAAACCCAAGTAAAAACATGTAGATATTACCTTGTATAATGTTGGTATTTCCTAGTACTAGCAACGCTAAAGCATGTATCTAAGCATGTCCTAATCTACAACCTTTCAATCCCTTATGGATACCACCACCATGATCTTTCTATACCCATTATCCCTGAGGATAAGGGATATCATAGAGTTGTCCTCTGCCTTCTCCATCCCCTCTCTATTACTCAAAAGTTGGAAGGCCTTGCTACTGTTGTTTCCTCAATTGAGACTACTACAATGACTAGGACTGAAACAGGACACCATCGACATGTTGACTACTGAGGAAGGTTATTCACTCTATCTTTTGATGGACATGACCTCCGAAAGAAAGGAAACTAACACCCAATTGACTAGAAAGGGATTTTTAATTGATATTTCTAGTGATGTGGGTTAAATAGGGCTAAAACCTGTTCATTTCTAATAGAAACTCATTTTGACTAGGAAAATGAGAACTGTGGGTCATAGCAATGCTCCCCAATGAGTCCCGATGACTCCTATATCATGGTGATTTAGTCCTAGACAATGCCCTCTCAATGACCTATACCTTCACCAATAACTTAGGATATGAATTCAATATAAATAGAGTAACCTGGTACTAGATAATGCCCTGGTTTGCTAGAATCATCACCCCATGTACAACACTATGGAAAAGAAACATATTATTAGTAACCAATCAAAAATTTAGAAATGGAAAATATAAAACCTTGGGAGTAATTATAGTGAATGATATATTATGGAATGAAGGGTTATTTATAGGAGGTAATATGACCATTAGAATAGTAATTTGACTGTTGGAATAGTAACCTGACCGTTAGGAATAATAACATGGCCTTTAGAATTATAATTTAAACTAAAAATAATAAAATTTAATAAAAACAATATTTATCATGGGTAATTTAAGAAAATATAAATATTTTAATTCCATAAAAAAATACATAGATTAAAAAATCAAATAATTATAAGCACTTTTTAAATAAATTGTATTTTAATGTATTTTATAGAAATCATAATTTTTATGTTAATAAATAAAATTACCTATGTAAGAAATTTATTTTCATAAAATTAATTTAATTTTTAGAATCACAACATCAAATTTTAAAAAGGGTGAATTTTCTATAAATTTCTAAAAAACTCAAACTTTTATATGAATAGTAAAAAATACAATTTTTCAAATATCGCATGTTTCATGACATAATGATGTAATAATGACTTAATAAATTTTAAATTGGTTATATAAACCCAAAATAAATTTAATAAGATAAATGGATCATTGAAAAACAATAAACTTAATTTTCAAACCTAATAAGTAATTTCCAAAGTCTAAAAGTCTACAGTGTCCCTTTAAATAAACATTTTTTCATTTTTCTCCTATCCTTTTGATTAAACTAATAAATTCAAATTATAAAGTGATTAAAATTCCTAAAACCATGATATTTTATTCAAATATATTTTATAATGTTAAAAATTTTACTTCTGAAATTTTTAACTTGGGTATTATAATTTATTCAATATTTTATTTGAAAAATACCCTTCTTCTCAAGTATAAATACCCCTCACCCTACCTGGAAAAAACACTTAACTTCCACATAACAGATCCAAATATCTACTCAAATACTCTCTATAAATCCCCTTATAATCCTTAGGAACATTATGGAGTAATAAAAATCCAATATTTAAATGATTTTAGTGTTGTATAAAAGAATCAACACCAATAAGAGGGTAAGTTTTCATCAACTTTTCTTCTCATTTTCCTCATCTCTTACTCCTTTTATCTATTCCTTTCAAACCCAAATATTCTGACATTATTGAATGTTATGTTAAAATTATTTAATTATGTTAACCTACTCTAATAACTATATTTATAATATATTTATATGTCAAGCTTCTCTTTCCTCCTCTTTTGACAATGTCCTATCAATGGTTAGTTAACCGCCTACAAGGACAATACCATATTTAGGATTATCACCACCTTGATGGATGGATGTCATCAATTATATATAATAAATAAATGTATAACTAAATTTATTTTATACTTATATAATTAATTTTACTTATGTATAAATTACCTTAAACAAAAATAGTGAAATCGAAATAAGATGGTATATTTTAAGGAAAATATGATATCCAGACATTTCACTATTAAAAATGGGAATTAAGAAATATAATCTAATGATTATAGTTGATAAATATTAACAAAAATTAACATAATTAACTTCTAGTTACATGTTTTAATAAACCTATATGTATCATCTAGAAGGTGGAAAAGTGATGAAATAAATCAGGATTTAAGGTAAGGGGATTCTCAAGACCGACACCTTTTTCTAGGTTATCTCCTATTTCACATTATTTTAAGTTTTTATATTACTATAATATCATTAAAATTTACTGTATATATTATTTACATTTTATTTTTAGGTATGTACATTTTTTAACTTTTCAAAATGATTTATAATCTAATTCCAAAAAAAAATCAAGAAGACTTTATTTCTACAAAACACATATTTGACTCCTCTTGAGTTTTTTATTCTCCATTCAATAATGATAATGTTTTATGCTAAAATATGATTTATATTATCCATTTGGGAACCCAAAAGTATATTCATTAAAGTATGATTTATGAAACCCTTTTGAAACACACTCATTTCCATAGGTTTTTTTCATGACTAGGAATGTTATATGTTCTCTTTCCATGTGGAATGCATGATTATGATAATTTTATTATGTGATGGGTGGGACTATAATTATATATAACAATAATATACTGGGTAATTTGATATATCTCATGATATTATCTATATTATGTGTGAACATGATGCTAGTTTTTTTTTCACAATTATGATGTTGTGATTTATGCACATATGTTATGCGTGAATATGATGCTAGATTTTGTTCACAACTATCTGTAGTATTTGATCACCATGTTATGATGTTTAATTATTATGGATATCCACATTACATGATTTTCAAATGATTCCATCATGCTTATGATGATGATTCCATGATTATTATATGATGAAGATGATTATGCTCACTCAGGTACTATTGATTCATGTATCTTATTCCTTCTATGTTATCCCTCCTCTTACTAGGATTTTATTTCACCCCTTTATTTAATTTATATACTCAAGTGAATACATGTACTAAGGATAATATAAGAGATTTTAGAAGGACTATGATGAATAATTTAAATAATGTTTATGTTTTATGTATAAGTGATGTATGAAATTATTTTTCCTAAGATACTAAACCTTTCAATCATTGAATATATTACTATTATGTTATTTATCTTTAAAATGATGTAATAGTCACGTAAAAAAAATTGGGTAGATATAGTTGGTATCAGAGGTAAAATTTAGTTAATAAGGGAATTGTGACTAGAAAAAATTAGTGAAAACCCTAGGGATAAGTTTGATTTTTGAGGTAAATGTATTAATTTTTTGGTAAAGTATAAGAGTGTGTGGTTTCTAGGAAATAAAATCCTTATATGGATACTAAAAGTGGATGTGGCTCTAACACAAATATACATTGGGTTAATAACCCTAAAAAGGGTGGAATGGGTATTAAATTTATCATCGCTTATTGTATGATAGAGAGTCCTTACTACAAACATTTTTAGAAACTCCTCATAGATATGCTTCAATTAATCACAAGATCTATGTAAATACCTGAATTTTTTCATGTAATTTTTTTTAATTATATGGGAATATTACGAGTCCTTGAAAATTGACGACGCATGATTCCAAGGCCCAGTGTGCCTGAAATTAATTTCTAAACTTTTTTTTGGGTACGTTCAGAAAATGTGTGAGCGGCATTTTGTAACTTTTGAATCGTTGCTCGGAATTGAAATCTGAGGGCACCATTGAACTCACAATGCCGATATTCACTTAAGGAGACCTTCACCTCAACCACAGTAGGTCGTGGGTGGAAATTAGTTTTTGGATTTTTCGTGGCAGAAAATAAAATAAACATGCTTTATTTTATTTTTCTTTTGAAACCTCCCATTTGAATCATGAAGGTGGGGAACACACAAGGGTGGTCGGGCATTTAATGTTGGGAATTAAATTCCTACTTACACAAAATGTAAAACCACTTTCCTCTTTAATTAATAGGATTCATTAATTCTAAATTAATGAATCAACCTGTTAACTCTTGGTATCTCCCCATTGATGTGCCAATATTAAATCTTAACTTATTAATTTGGCACAACACCTCTCGTGGGGAAAAGGTTTGGCAAGGGAGAACCTTTGGAGAAATATCCACCGATGAAGAACAACTTCTGAATGAATAATGAGGAACTGACTTTGGAAGCATCTTGTGGGAGTGATGAATGTCGACGTCCCTTTAATCGACTTCATCTTCTTCCTCGTGACATCTCCAAAAAACGTCAAGGTAGGGGTTTTAAATTGAATTATGATTAAATCTCTTTTTTTTATTCTTCGTATTCTATATTCAAAATGATGATGGCCAAACTAACAAGGCCACCATCCTGCACATATACCTTACCTCTTATCTTTTGTTCTTTGCATGTTCTTTGTATGTTCTTCGACGTCAAATATTTAATAACACTGGAAACACGAAGTTTTGCTGAGCGTGATATATGGACGTGAAGCCCTCAAACTGAGGATTGTGAATATGATAACGACATAATTTTTTGGCTTGGAACTAATCTATGATGGCTCAAGGAAGAAGGGGGTGGCCGGCACCTGGCTGGTCGTGAGGTAGGTGGGGCGGCACGCGTCCGCGCCACCGGTTGAGCAGGAGATCGTGGCCTATCGGTCGCGGCAGACCATGGTGACAGTCGGCATCTGGTCGGCCGCATGGCGGAGCGGCAGTGTGGTTCTATGTCTTTGGAGCAGGAGGTCGTGACCGCTTGGCCGTGGAGGAGGTCGAAGGGCGGCCGACACCCGGCCGGCCATAGTGGAACAGCGGCGTGCGACCGCGCTGCTAGGAGGAGGACTGGCCGACCGTAGCGGATTTTCGGGACCCACTCAGGTCCCTCAGATGATATGAAAGTGACTAAGGCGCTTCCCTTTGCTATTCCAAATGGAAGGGGGGGCGCTCCGCCTTCGGCGCCAACTCGAGCGGACCGTACTGCCCAGCGGGCCTGGCCGTGCCTAGCGGGTCGGTCGGGCCATCCCCTTCGCGGGCCAGGCCGGACCACGACCCAACGAGTCGGGCCCGGCACAGCCCAGGACAAGTGAGCTGGATCCAAATTGGGTCGGTTCAACCCAAATCAGGTCGGGTCATCCCAGACCGGGTTAGGTTAGGTCGGTCCGACCAGGTTGGACCGGACCCGATCCCATATGGACCCAGTTTTACCTTTGTGGCCATATCTTGAGAACCAGGTGTCTGTTTGATGAACCGTCTTTGGTACCGGAATCCATGGATCGAGACATTCCTTTTGGTATACTTCACTTCAGTTTTGGATAAATTTGGAGTATGGCCAGGTTGGATCGAACCTTGAATCCTACCGGGACCTCGGAGCAGAAATGCTAATAACTTACAGACCGGGCGCCCAATTGACGCGATATCTGTTGCGTTGGGTCCCTTATGATACGACAGACCTTTGGGATAATTCTCCATAGGACTTCGTGGCAGTTGAGGTATGACTGATATCTCAAGGGACAGATTCTACAGAACTCAAGCGTAGTGGGTGCGAGGAATCCAGTGGTTGTTAGTGAGGCAGAGGTTGGAGACAGATAATACAGAGGTTAGTTACCTATCGAATCTGGGCAGGTCGGATCCTGTGTGGGTCATTTCAGGGGTTAGTACCTATCTATCCTATGTGGGTCAGCACTCAGCAATCCTGTGTGGTTCAGCGCATACCGATCATGTGTGGCTCAGCGCTCAACGATCCTGTGTGGGTCCGTGCATACCGATCCTGTGTGGGTCAGATCATGTATAGGTCCTTGCGGGGGTTAGTACCTATCGATCCTGTGTGGGTCAGACTTCGTATAATCAGCAGTAGTGCCTCTTGATAGAATAAGATGATCTAGCTTCTCGACTAATCATATGTACTTCTATACTTCACCAATACCTGTGTGAGATGAGTCTTATATCTTCATGGTGTACATGTGTGGTACTATATCTTCATGGTGTACCTGTGTTGCACTATATCTTTGAGGTGTTACCTGTGTGGTAATCCTACCTTCGTGGTGTTACCTTTGTGATATTCTTCCCTCCTGTGTGAGATGAGTATATCTTAATAACTTAGGAATATGTATGGGCATATACCTAAGTAGGGTTGACTATTGTTTCCATGATTTTTGGTTTATCCTTTGTGGATTTGAGAGACCTTAGGGGGTCTCGGGGTCCCTACCGGGTATTGTTATACTCACCCCTGCACGGGCTACACCCGCACCTTGTTGTGTCTTGTGCAGACGACGAACAGCGCTGACTGAGGATGAGGGTACCAGGACTGGAGACTTCTCAGAGGTGGACCTTAGACGAGGCATACCATAGAGACGATTGTTTTAGAGTTGTACCTACCCTTCAGGTAGAATCCTTGGCAGGTGTTCATAGGATCTATTCTCAATTTTACTTGTACTTTCTAGTTTTACTTGTACTTTTCAGTTGGGCTTGTATTCTTTCCCCTTTACTTCTGTACATACCTTGTTTACGTTATAGATTACCTTGTGCTTTTATCTTGTTGTGTGCTTGTTTTGGGTGAGTTTATAGTTTTAGAGGCAATGCCCTCCCTGTTTTAGGGATATGCCTTTCTGGTGCTAGTCGCCAGCCCCTAGCCTATGGAATGCGGGCTTGGGGTAGTCATGGCATGGGGCCCGGGGGATGGGTCATGAAAAATTGGTATCAGAGGAGTCGGTTCTACCGAAGAACTTGGACTCTGATCTTTTAATCGGAAATAGTGTTAAGTGTGATGAGTGTGGTTTTTAGTTTGGGGAATCCAGTGTTAGTGCGGCGGCCGACGTATCCATACACCAGGACCCTGACTTCTGATTTTCGACTCAGTTCATGAAAACACTGATTGCGTATGTGTTTTTGAAAAGTTTTTTTGTGATCTCTTTGAGTCAACTCACCAGGTATAAACTTAATGATTGTGGCAAACCTTTTTCTTTTCAGGATGTCTCCACGTAGATAGTCACCCAGGGTTCTTGGTAGAGTATGTGATGATAGCCCACTGAGAAACGAGGCTTCAGTTCAGGGCCCCCTTATGGAAATTGTACCATCGGGTGGTGTACCAGTAGCACCACTACCCATTGGGTAGCCGATTCCACTATCCCCAGAAGTAGAGGGTGCATGATGCTTGACTGCATTGCATGCGTTTCAGAACAAGAGGCCACCGAGGTTCCGGGGCAAGATAAATCCCCAAGTGGATGAGGACTCGTTGGAGGTCGTGGTTAGAGTTTTTCGACTAGTAGGGACACCAATTGATCTCATGGTGATCCTTTCCGCTAGTCTTCTTTAGGAAGTAGTAGGTAGATGGTGGAGCTTGATGCTCCAGGTTCACAACGTGATGACTCTTGTCTGAGTGGACTTCGAGAGCCTTTTCAGGGCAGAGTTCGTCCCAGCGAACCTACGCTTAGTGCGTATATAGAAGCTTCTCCACTTGCAGTAGGGTATCATGATTGTGGCTCAATATTCAGAAAGTTTCACCGACCTCTCATGCTACTCCACTGATATAGTGTGGTACCGTTTATTCAGGGCTCAGACCATCGAGCAGGTTCTCATACGGGAGATTAGAGCTTTGATGGTTTCTCTCAGCATCCCAACGTAGGTGGGGGTGTTAGATCGAGCACTCTTAGTGGAGAGCTTCCTAGCTAAGCAGTCATCGACAGTGAGACACACCGTCGGACGACACGTAGCAGAGTCACCAGCAGTTGGAAATAGACAGATGATGCAAAAGTCCAAGAGGACCAGACCTACAGGTAGACGACCGTAGGATACAGGGTCAGTGGTGCGGGGATCTCAAGACAGATCAGGACAGGCGAGGATCATGTAGTGTTACTTGTGCAGTGGGCAAGGTCACATGGTTCGCGACTGCCTGACCCATTGTACAGATGACCAGCAGATGGTCGAAGGACCACCTAGGCAGAGTCAAATATTCGATCGAGGAGGTCTGCAGGTAGGAGGAAGACGTGACAAAGGAGCAGGCCGTGCAGCAGGTGGTGGGTGGTGATTCGAGGTTCTACCGCCACCACTACCAGGTGGTCTACCTTGACCACGGGGAGCTGGTGGACCAGGATGAGCTCAGCTTTAGGCAGCTAAGGCCTATAACCACAATGCTTCGGAGATGATTTGAGGTACGATCTATGTCTACTCCACCTTAGTTGCAGTACTTATAGACACAGTTTCCATTCATTCTTTTATTTCCACAACCCTTGTTCAGAGCTCAGAAATACCTGTGGAGTCGTTGGCTCAATCCTTATGGATAGAGACTCGTACAGGAGCGGATTCAATGATTATGCACTAGTATCAGTAGTGTGAGCTTACTCTAGGAGGTGAGAGATTCGATTGGGATCTTCTAGTAGCGGCATCGAGGCCTTACAACGTCATCTTGGGTATGGACTATTTATCCAAAGTCTATGCTCAGATTGATTGTATTAGGTGCAAAGTGTGGTGTGTTCGCATGGACAGGACCAGGTTTTCCTTCACCGGCAAGAAGGTAACCTTTGCAGCACAGGATGGACTTACCCGGAGTAGGGTGTTTCCGATCACACATCATTTTTCTATCCTTACCCTCGGAGCGGTTGATGTTGAGAGTCTGAGTTAACCTGTAGTTTTGGACCAGTATGATGATGTTTTAGGTCTAACTCCTCATAGATAGGTGTAATTTTACATCGATTTGTAACCTGGGACAGCACTGATATCTACACTAGCATATCGGATGGTTCCCACGGAGCTTCAAGAGCTACAGGTACAGCTGGATGACTTGCAAATCAAGGGATTCATTAGGCCCAGTGTTTCTCCTTGGGCAGTCCCCATTTTGTTATCCAAGAAGGAGGATGAAAGTTTGAGACTCTGTGTGGACTATCGACGCCTGAACCAGGTGAAAATGAAGAAAAAGTACCCACTATCGATGATTGAAGATATATTTTATAAGATGAAGGGAGTAAGGTGGTTTTCAAAGATAGATGTCAGATCATGTTATCACCATATCAGAGTATGAGATGAGGATGTGCAGAAGACGGCCTTCAGATGTCGCTATGGCCATTATGAGTTCTTGTTTATGCCTTTCGGTGTGACCAACGCCTCAGTAGTGTTCATGGGACTCATAAACATGATCTTCTAGCTATACCTTGATCTCTTTGTGGTATTCTTCATCGACGATATCCTAATATACTCAACGACAGAGGAGGAGCATGCCTATCATCTGTAGATAGTTCTAGACACACTTCAAGAGCACCAGGTTTATGGTAAGATCTTGAAGTGCCAGTTCTGGATCTGAGATGTTCACTTTTTGGGACATGTTATCTTGGAGGCTGGAGTTGCAGTGGATCCAGGTAATATTGAGTTTGTGCTTTCTTGGGAGCCACCCAAGAGAATGATGGAGGTGCGGCGTTTACTGGGTTTGGCCAGTTACTACCGGAGGTTTGTGCCTAAATTTTCTAGAGTTGGATAACCCTTATCATCATTGACGAATAAGGGGAAACCCTTTGTGTGGTTAGAGAGATTCTAGAAGGGTTTATAGGATATGAGGCATAGACTGATGAGTTCCACCATCTTGAGGCTACCGGAGGAGGGCGTTGGGTACGTAGTCTATTGCGACGCATCAGGGACCGGGATTGGATGTGTCCTAATGCAGAAGAGAGCAGTGATTGCGTATGGTTATCGACAGCTGAGACAGCATGAGCAGAACTACGCTACCCATGACCTGGAGTTAGCAACAGTGGTCTTCGCCTTGAAGATGTGGTGAAATTACTTGATGGTAGAACGTTTTACAGTCTACTCTGATCACAAGAGTCTCAGTTATATCTTCTCTTAGAAGGAACTGAATTTGAGACAGCGGCGTTGGCTTGAGTTCCTCTAGGATTATGACTTTGAGATAGTATTTACTCCTGTGAAGGGGAACATAGTAGAATATTCAATCAGCAGGAGATCTAGTATACAGTTTCTGAGTGAGGCGATGGAGTATCTAGCCGCTTTGTGGATATCCTATGTGGATCGATATGGAGCAGCTTATCTTCAGTCTCTGACAGTCACTCCCCTACTCCTTCAAAGATTTAGGTAGACACATATTGGGGACACTGACTACGAGACCCAACGTACTCAGATATCTACAGGACAGGAACCTGATGGATTTTTTGAAGGTGGGGACCACGTCATCCTCTTCAGAGGGTGTACTATGGTACTGGTGGAGCTACGGGAGGAAGTGTTGAGGTATTTTCATACATTCCCTATAGCGGTACATCCAAGAGTGGTGAAGATGTACCAGGAACTTCTGTGTCAGCACTGGTGGCCGTGAATGAAGAAATTTGTAGCAGAGTTTGTCTCTCGGTGCCTCACTTGTCGGCAAGTGAAGGCAGAGCATCAGGTTCCAGTTGGCTTAGTTCAGCCACTAGAGGTGCCAGGGTAGAAGTGGGATAGAATTTCCATGGACTCCGTGACAAGACTTCCACACATGTCCAGGGTTCATGATTCTATCTGGGTGATCCTTGAATGGCTCACCAAGTCAGACCACTTCCTTCCTATCAGAGATCAGGGATCAGTGGAGAGATTGGGATTCCTCAACATGCAAGAGATTTTACGGCTTCATGTAGTTCCATCTATGATTGTCTCCAATCGTGATGCACGTTTTACTTCCCAGATGTAAGGGGTTGTAGGAGGTGTTCAGAACGCAGCTTCAGTCAAGCACTATCTTTCATCCTCAGACGGATGGTCAGACAGATCATACCATTAAAACCCTCAAGGACATGCTACATGCATGCATCCTTGATTTTGGCCACAGCTGGGAGGATCACTTGCCTTTGGTGGAGTTTACATACAAAAAAATCTACCACTACACTATCGGTATGGTACCATTCAGGGCATTTTACGGATGACATTGCAGATCACCTCTATACTGGACTGACCCAGGGGAGTCAGCACTCGTGGGACCAGAGATGGTACGGGACACCAAGGAGAAGGTGAAGATCATCCAAGAATGGATGAAGACTGCACAGAGCACACAAAAGTCTTATGCTGACAGAAAACGGAGACCTATTGAGTTCGAGGATGGTGACCATGTCTTTCTACAAGTCTCACCTCGATAAGGTTTTAGGAGATTCGATCGAGGTGGCAAGTTATCTCTGAGGTTCATCGGACCCTTTTAGGTCCTCAACAGAGTTGGCGAGGTGGCTTACCGCTTAACTCTTCCACCTCAGTTGAACCGGGTGCATGAAGTCTTCCACGTATCACAGCTGAGGAGATATGTACATGATTTTTCGCACATCATTTACTAGGGTGAGATGGACATCAACGATGGGGCGACATTTTATTAGGTTCCAGTAGATATTGAGGATCGGTAGGAGAGAGTCCTTCGTGGGTGGTTGATACCTTTGGTGCATGTACGCTGGTAGAATGGGAACCTCTAGGAGAGCACATGGGAGTGGGAGGCTCAGATTCGTGCTCAGTACCCCCACTTGTTTCCCTAGTTTGTGTTGTGGATTTCGGGGACGCAAATCCCTTAGGTGGATATAATTTAAACACCTGAATTTTTTCCATGTAATTTTTTTAATTATATGGGAATATTACGAGTCTGTAAAAATTGATGACGCGTGATTCTGAGACCCGGTGTTCCCAGAATTAATTTCTGAACTTTTTTTCAGGTACATTCTGTAAACGCATGATTGGCGTTTTGTAACTTTTGAACCGGTGCTCAGAATCGAAGTCTGAGGGAACCATTGAACTCACAGTGCCGATATTCACTTAATGAGACCTTCACCTCGACTACAGTAGGTCAAGGTTGGAAATTAGTTTTCAAACTTTTCGTGGGAGAAAATAAAATAAACATGCTTTATTTTATTTTTATTTTGAAACCTCCCATTTGAATCATGAAGGTGGGGACCACATGAGTGTGGTTGGACATTCAATATTGGTCATTAAATGCCCGGTTACAAAAAAGGTGAAACCGCTTTCCTCTTTAATTAATAGGACTAATTAATTATAAATTAATGAATCAACTTGTTAACTCTTGGGATCTCTCCATTGATGTGCCAATATTAAATATTAACATATTAATTTGGCACCACACCTCTTACGGGAAAAGGGTTTGGCAAGGGAGAACCTTTGGAGAAATATCCTCCAATGAAGAATGACTTCTGAATGAAGAACGAGGAACCGACTTCGGAAGCGCCTTGTGAGAGCGACGAACGCCGACGTCCCTTTCATCGACTTAGTATTCTTCCTCGCGACATCTCCAACAAACATCAAGGTAGGTGTTTTAAATTGAATTATGATTAAATATCTTTTTTTTATTCTTTATATTCTCTATTCACAACAATGATGGCCAAACTAACATTGCCATCATCCCGCACATATACCTTGCCTCTTATCTTTTGTTCTTCTCACATTCTTCGTACATTCTTCGACGTCAAATATTTAATGACGCTGGAAACAGGAAGTTTTGCTGAGCACGATATATGGATGTGGAGCCCTCAACCTGAGGATTGTGAATATGCGAATGAAATAATTTTCGGGCTTGGAAAAAAGTCACGATGGATCGCGGAAGAAGGAGGCGGCTAACACTCGGCCGACCATGAGGAAGGTTGGGCAGCACCCGTCAGCGCCGCCGGTTGAGCAGTAGGCCATTAATCGTCGGTCACGGCAGAGTAGGGTGGCGGCCGACCTCCGGCCGGCCGTATGGTAGAGTGGCAGCGCATGTCCGCACCGCCGAAGGGCGTCCGACACCCGGCCGGCCGCAGTGGAGCAGTGGTGCGCGACCGCGCCACTGGGAGGAGGACCGGTCAGCCGTAGTGGATCGGCGGGAAATTCTCGGGTCCTGCGGGTGGCATGGTAGAACCTAAGGCACTAACTTTTGCTATTCTGAATGGAAGGGGGATGCTCCCCCTTCGACGCCAGCTCGGGCAGACCGCACTGCCCAGCGGGCCGAGCCCAACGTGGGTCAGGCCGAGCCAGACCACGGCCCAGCTGGTCGGGCCGAACTTGAATCGGGCCGGGTTGACCCGAACCAGGTCGGTCAGCCCAGACCAGGTCAGGCTGAGTTGGTCCGACCAGGTCGCATCGGACCCAGGCCCATCTGGACCCAGTTTTTTCTTTATGGCTATATATTGAGAACCAGACGTCTGTTTGACGAACTATATGTGGTACCAGAATCCTTGGATCGAGATGGTCCTTTTCATATACTCCACTTGAGTTTTGGATAAAGTTGGAGTGTGGATGGGTTGGATCGAACCCAAAATCCAACCGGGCCCTCAGAGCAGAAACGCTAATAACTTACAGACCGGGCGTCCGATTGATGCGCCGTCTGTTGAGTTGGGTCCCTTATGACATGACAAACCTTTTGGATACTTCTCCATGGGACTTCATGGAGGTAGAGGTATGACCGATATCTTAATGGACAGATTCTATGAAACTCGAGGGCACCGGGTACGAGGAATATAGTGGATGGCAGTGAGGTGGAAGTTGGAGACAGATAATATGGAGGTTAGTTACCTATCGACTATGGTCGGGTCGGATCCTATGTGGGTCAGCACATACCGATCTTGTGTGGGTCAGATCCTGTGTGGTTCAGCACTCAGTGATCCTGTGTGGGTCAGCGGATACCGATCATGTGTGGGTCAGATCTTGTGTGGGTCAGCACTCAACGATCATGTGTGGGTTAACACATACCGATCTTGTGTGGGTCAAATCCTATGTGGGTCATTACGGGGGTTAGTACCTATCAATCCTGTGTAGGTCAGACTCCATATAATCAGCAGTAGTGCCTCTTGACAGGATAAGATGATCTAGTTTCACGACTAATCATATGTACTTCTATACTTCACTAATACCTCTGTGAGCTGAGTCTTATATCTTCATGGTGTACATGTGTGGTACTATATCTTTGTGGTGTACCTCTGTGGTACTATATCTTCTAGGTGTTACCTGTGTGGTACTCCTACCATCGTGGTGTTACCTTTTTGGTATTTTTCCCTCCTGTGTGAGATGAGTATATCTTGATAACTTAGGTATATGTATGGGCATATACATAAGTAGGGTTGACTATTGTTTCCATGCTTTGTGGATTTGAGAGACCTTCGGGGGTCTCGGGGTCCCTACTGAGTATTTTTATACTCACCCCTGCATGGGCTACACCTGCACCTTGTTGTGTCTTGTGCAGAAGACGGACAACGCTGATTGAGGATGAGAGTACCAGGACTGGAGACTTCTCAGAGGTGGACCTTATACGAGTCGTACCGTAGAGACAACCATTTGAGAGCTATACCTACCCTTCAAGTAGGATACTTGGCGGGTGTTCATAGGAGTTGTTCTCAGTTTTACATGTACTTTCCAGTTTTACTTGTACTTTCCAATTGGGCTTGTATTTTGGCCCCTTTACTTTTGTATATACCCTATTTACTTTATATATTACCTTGTTCTTGTATCTTTTTGTGTTCTTGGTTTGGATGAGTTTATAGTTTTAGAGGCAATGCCTTCCCAATTTTAGGGATATGCCTTTCCGGTGCTAGTCGTCATCCCCTAGCCTATAGAAGTCGGGCTTAGGGTAGTTACGGCACGGGCCCTGGGGGATGGGTCGTGACACTCTATACAAACCATTATGGAGGATATATAACTTAAGTAATTATACCGATTAAAATTTTTAAAGGGATTAAATTATATGATCTTATAATCATTGTTTTAAGAAAATAATGAACATTGGGATCCCATATGATATGAATTTAGAATTAATTTACACATGAGAATAGATTATTTATTCATATTTTGTTGAATTATGTTTTCTTCAAAAAAATTCTATTTTATAAAATATTGGGAACCAGGAGAAACCAAAACAAAAAACCATGTGAGGGATAATACAATAATTTTTTTAATGAAATTACTAATAAAATTGGATGTGGGGTTAAAAACTTCATGAAAATTCTTACCTAGCCTTCTCAGGCTGTGAATAATGACTTGAACCATGTGAAACATCCACCTTCACCCAAGAAGGAGAAACTATCCATTGAGTCCTTTATTAAATAACAACCACTAATATTTAGTCATTATTATAATACACTTTTCATAGAATAGTGGGTAAAGTCAATGGAAAAGATATTTTATGTGCTCCATTGTTCTAAGAAGAATAAGGTTACTATGGACATCTATTGTTTAGATGGAGTGGTTATGGTGGGTGTTAATAAAGAATATAGAGCCAAAAGTTGATATGAAATAAATGGAGAAGGAAAACTTTAATAAGTTATTTCATAACAATTATTTCCCTTTAACTCTTTGAAAAATTATAGAGAGATAATTTTTAGATATTAGGAAAAAAGAGGTTGAATTTTTCATGAATTATGAGGAATATTCACAAGGCTTGCAAGAAACACCTCAGGTTTTATTATCAATAATAATAGAGAAATTGATATATTATTTAATGGTTTAAAACCAAACCTTTTAAAGGCTCCATCTATCCAAAAATTTGGTAGTTATGAAGAATTATTTGGATGTGCTCTCAAAGTTAAGATAGAGTTTGGAGAATGGTCCCATGGGCATAGAGATATAAAGAGAAAAATGGAATTTCAAGATGGTAGATCAAATGAAAAAGGATGAAATAATATCCAACCAACCACATAATAAATATTTTGGAATAATTATCATGGTAATCATCTCAAAGGTACAAGTAAATTCTTCAAGTGTGGGAGAGAAGGCCACCAAACTCATTAATGTTGAAGATACATGAAGAATTCAACTAATGTGATGGTGTTGGAACTAGAAAAACACATCCAATAATGCAAAAAACTCTAAGGAAACTGATCCAAAATCATATATCATTCTATAGGATTATATTTGACTAGTCATAGAGCTAAAATGGAGCTAAAGATCATAAGTTATGAATGTTTGAAGTCATACTACTAAAAATGGCTAGCTAGGGTGATTCTATGGAAAAGTATGGATTTTCTCACAACATTATGAAATGTGTGTGAAATAGTTATTCACTCATGCAAGTGAGTTGTGTGCAAAATGAGACAATAATTTCCTTGTATTCCCCTTAGTTTGAATGTGTTCCCAAGTCCCATGCGTGCAAGAAAGAATCTTCGCACGCAAGAATGAAATCTTGCACATAAAACTCATCAAGAAAACATATTTCACACCAAATATGAAATCAATTCATATCCTTTTTGTGAATACCACTAAAATGTATATGGAAGACACACTCAAGATATCCATGATTCATGTAAGAAACCCAATCTATGCTCAATCCTCTTATGTGCCAAATACGATGTCAAACTGATCATTATGCACACATCTATCATGGAAAAGGATGGGGTTGTGTGGAATACCTCCTTCATGGACAAAATATTATATGATAACACCAAATATTTCTTCTATATATTAAATGTCACCCCCCCCCTTCAGGGTGATCCTCTAGAAGTTTAATCGTTGTTTTGCTATGCGTAAGACTGATCTTCCATGACATCAGAAATGTATGGAACCCTCAAGATAGATATCTTGCACGACTGCTTCCCTATGGGTCCTACCTTGAGTGGGCCCATAGTTATATAATCCTCACCCAACTTCTTTCAACCCAAGTATGGTGTGTGGAAATACTCCCCTTTCGTTCACCCCTGACCTTGTGCACGACCCATCTTGTACGTGGCCCATCCTACACACAACAACGTCCAGGAATTCACCCACTGGTCCATACCACTAGGGTTGCATCCCCACACTACCACTCAGGATCATTTTCGAGATGTGGTCCTCGGCCTTCGGTCTATTCCCTTCACTACTATCACTAACCCCCATGATAAATGGAGAGTCGCACATCAAATTTCTCAGGTCGGGTCAAGGACATTTTGGATTGTGCCCTTATGTGGCCCCAAGTTATACCCTAGAATACAATGATTAGAGATGATCCTCCACACTCCTTGAAACACCTTGAGTCAAACTACTCCTCTTGGTCCCTTTCCCATGATATGATTTGAGATTCACATCTTGGATTCCCCGAGTACTTTGAGTCGAACCATTCCTCAAGAAACTCCTCAAACCCCATCACCTGACTCCCATGCCAGGTCAACCCAAAAGGGATTCCCATTTCATAAGTCCCCACAATATCCATTATTGGTAATCTTCTACCCTAGAAGTCATCACTACAAGACTTTAAACTATATCATACCCTATCATTCAATAATAGTATGCCTTATGAATCAAGCATAATATTCCTCATGCCATGATCATGAGAATACATTTCATAGTCCTCACTACATGAATTTAATACCCTATCATTAAAGATTATTATTCCTCCTATGAAAAACACAAGATGTATTATGCATCAACATGAGATTCCTAGTATTCTTCACTACATGACTTTAAACTATAACATAAACTATCATCTGAGAATAGGATTCCTCCCATGAAAAAAAAGAGTTTCCTTATGCATCAAGTATGAATTCCTCATGAAATTATCATGGATAACCACAAAATAGCCACCATTTTACTCCTCATTAGGTGTAATCCCCAATCATATACCACAACCCACCAGTGAGTTAGGATGCCCTCAAGACCTGACATGAGGAAGTCTGTATGGGAAGCCTCATGCATAAGTCCCGCACACCTCATCCATTCACATGATGTTAAACTAAATCTTTTCCCCTTGTAGTGAACATGGTATTCCCTAGTAACTGACATGAGGAAGGAATAATGGTAATATTCCATGCATAATTCACAGTCACAAGATTTCTTCTCCATAACGGCACCTGGGAAACTTCCATGCATAAGACCCATTCACAAAATTGTCGCTCCATAACAGCACCCAGGAAGCTTCCATGCGTAAACCTCATTCATAATATTTCTGATCCATAGCGTCATGTGGGAAACTTCCACATGGAATACCCATTCACAATATTGGCTCTCTATAGTGGAACTCGGGTAACTTCCACACATAAGCCCCATTCACAATGTGGTCGCTCCATAGTGGCACTTGGAAAGCTGCCACGTATAAGCCCAATTCACAATATTGTCACTCCATAGAATCACCGAGGAAGCCTCCACACATAAGCCCCAATCACAAGATTGATTCTCCATGGAGGCACCCGAGCAGCTTCTACGCATAAGCCCCATTCACAATATTTTAGCTCTATAGCAGCACTCGGGAATTTTCCACATGTAATCCCAATTCACAATATTGTCACTCCATAACAGAACCTGGGAAACTTCAATGCATAATACCTATTCACACCATTTCTTCTCCATAGAATCACCCAGGTAGCTTCCACACGTAATCCCCATTCACATCAATGTTTCTCCATAGTGACCCATGGGAATCCTCTCGAGTGTAATCCCCAACAACCATACTCATCCTACATGGGCCTCCTCCTTAGGTTTAATCCCCAACCATACATGCTCCATGGGATACTCCCACACATAATCCCTAATCATATCCCCTCTAAAGGGCCTCCTCCCCAGTTGTAAGTCCCAACCATTATGAACTACATGGGATTTGATTCCCAACCTACCGAGATACATAGGAAGCCTCCCTAAGGTCCAAATCCAACATTCCATCTAATCCACTCCATCCACTCCATTCACATCTATATTGATCATTACCCAGGACACCACATCATGATAAGATCAATCCCCAACCCGGAGACCATATCTTCTTCAGGTCCCCTTTGGGTCGCGTTTACACGCAAGCCCCATCCACATCAACACTTATCCTAGAAATACCCAAGATACTCCTATGTGTAATCCCCATCCACATCGTCATTGCTTCTAGAATTTATTGGGTCTTTCCTATTCATAACCCCATCCACATCATCATTTCTCCTAGCATCACCCAGGCAGCTCCTATGCGTAATCACCACACCATCCAACCAAGATAAATCCACTTGTGAAGGAAAGCTCCCATGCATAAGCCTCATACCATCCCTTATCAAACTATGTGAGTTTTTATCCATTTCTTCTAAATAGGGTATGTAGTAAGCCTCACTAAGGTTCAATACCAACTAATGATAAAACCAGGTGACCCCCTTGAAGGGGTGAACCTCCCTGATCCTCCTCTAGGGGTGTCTAGATCAACCTTGACAGTGTGACACATTACCTTTATGGGACACAACTCCCCAAATCTACCTCTTTGGGGAATTTTCTTCCATCCATCGGTAAACCTTCTAGGTGTTCCCTCTTAGGTATTCACCTCCATGATCTGCCTCCATGGGTCATCATGGTCAGCCTCTCCCATCTCCATAAGATGTTAAACTCATGAATTATCTGATGATGCTACCTCAAGATAAACATGAGATGAATTAGGTGAAATCCTTGGAAGATATGCACCTATGGAGTCAGGTACCTCATGCTAAACATGGGATGACTAAGGTGAAAGCCTTGGAAGATATTTCTTTGGCATCATATGCCTTGTGATCGACATGGGATTCCTTTGGTTCTATGCCTAGGATGCCTCCATGAAATTCCCTCCTATGAAAGAAGAATATAGGTTAACAATATTCCCAGTGTCAAGAGATACCTAGAGATGCTCATACATTACTAATGGTACCATATACTTTGATGAAAGGTTACTCCCTATTAAGACCCCTTGGAATGTTCATACAGAAGCAGTGTAATTAACCAACGACCACAAAGAGATGACACCAGGAATGAGTTTAATGAATATTACTTGATCTATGTGGTAGACTTGTACTTTGTGATGAGTTATAAGGAGTAATCCATGGAAGTAGGGTCCAACATACCATCATTTCATTTCAATCAAAGAGCCAACATAACCATCCATGGTGCTGAAAGCATCCCACCTTTGGAAAGCAGGAACATGGGGCAGCAAACACATGTCACCGTGATGATGTGAACCCCTTCTGTGAAAGTGTCACAAATAGATGGAGGAAATTAAGGAACCTCCCAATGAACCATACATGGTTAAATAATTCAAAAATAAGTATCAAGGGTACTATGAAAGTGAGTGCACTAAACCATGGGCCTTTGAGGGTAATCAGTGTCATAAATCACCAAAGTTAAAGTAGAAAGAAAAAAAATTATTCCTTCACTACCGCTAAGGTGGAATATAAAAATTAAGTCATACAAGGTACACTACCTATTCACTCAATAATGGAAAAGGTTTTATTTGATTATAGTTCCATTAATTCCTTTATATATTGAATGTTTTATAAAACCTTTGAATCATAATTTTGATTCCTTAAAGTAGAGATATCTAAAAAACACCTAGTAGCGAGGTCATTAAAAACTAGTGTTGGACTCTTCTCATGTTAGATTATATGGGAAGATTCTTCTAGAGAATCTCATAATCCTTCCCTTGGTGTAATTTTATACTCTCTTGTGAATGTATGGATATCATTATATATAAGTCACATCAATTGTTAATAAAAGGAAATATCTTTATATATTTTGAACCATCCCATGCTCCTATAAAAATTTAAGGAAAATCATGAATCTCTTTTGAAGAATCCCTCAATGGTGTGGGTGATGATACTCTATGAAGAAGAATATCTTTATCAAATGGTTGTTTCAAAGGAAAGAACCAACATTAAGGAAATTACCATTGTGATGGAATATATTGATTCATTTCTCAAAGTGTTTCTCAGTATTCCCCCATATTTTGAGGTAGAGTTCTCAATAGAGATTTTATCGAGAGTCACTCCTATATCTAAATTAACCTATCGGATGGCCCTAATCGAACTAGAGGAGTTGGATAAGAAGTTATAAGATCATTTGGAAAAAGTTTTCATACACCCAAGTGAATCACCTTAGGGTTCTCCAGTGATCCTTTTCAAGAAAAAAGATAGATTAATGTGGTTGTGTATTGATTATTATGATATCAATAAGACAATCCTAAAGAATAAGTATCATATTACAATGATTGATGAATTGTTTGATAAAATACAAGGAGCTTAATAATTCTAAAAGGTGGATATTTAATATGGATATCATCATCTGGAGGTGATGAAGAAAGATATTCAAAATATAACCTTGATTATAAGGTATGGACACTATGAGTTCATAGTGATTCCATTCAGACTTACTAATTCCCCTAAAATCTTATTGGGTTTGATGTATAGATTATTTAGAGACTAAATAAACAAATTTTTGGTATACTTTATCAATTATATTCTCATTTACTCCAAGATAAATAAGGAATATAAAGATAATCTACAGATTGTACTGGAGATATTAATAAATGATAAAATGTACACTAAGTTTAGAAAGTGTGACTTTTAGATGCATAAAGTTTCATTATTGGGGCACATTATCACAAGTGAGAGAATTTTTTTGGACCCATAAAAGAAAAAGTCAATTTAGGAATGAATTATACCCTAAATTTTCATGGAAATTTGTAGTTTTCTTGAATTAGACAAGTACTACCAATTATTCGTGAGAAATTTATCATGATTTTCAAGACCACTAACTATATTAACACAGAAAGGGGTAAAGTATTTTTTGGACCAAAGAATGTGAGGAAAGATTTAAGGATATAAAGAAGAGGATAATCATTATGCTTGTACTCACACTAACATCAAGTGGATAAGTGTTTATGATATAAAATGATGCTTCAAATAAATACTTGGGTTGTGTACTCATGTGGAATGATAAAGTAATAGCTTATGTCCCATAAAAGTTTAATATTCATGAGAGGAACTACTCGAAACATGATTTGTAGTAAGAATATTTGATCTTCACTTTCAAGATTTGGAGAAGTGTGACATATATACATATCACAAGATTCTAAATTATATATTAACATAGAAGGATATAAACATGTTTTATTGAAGATGGTTAGAGGTGATCAAGGATTATAATTTATCTATTCACCACCATCCTATAAAGGAAAAAAACATAGCTGATGAACTTAGTAGAAAATAACCTAATACTATATCCATGATTCATATTGATAAAGACCCTTATATTCAGGGATATTAAAAATAAGGATATGGAAATCATAATGATATGGAATACATTCTACCTTGACCAAATTATTTCCCAACCGTATATCCAAGAGAAGATAAAGGAGACACAAAGGAACAATTTGGGGATTCAAAAAAAGGTGGAAGAAGTAAAATAAAGGAATCTACATGAATTCCACATCGATGAAGATGGTTTCATTTGATTTGGAACTAGACATTTTGTGCCTTCATCACCTGAGATATAGAAAGAGCTATTGGATAGTGTGTATAACTCATATATCTTCATCCATCCTGTAAGTACCAAGATATAATGTGATCATTGAGATCAATTATAGTGAAAAAACATAAATAATGATATTTATGGGTACATATCAAAGGTATTGGTATGTCAATAAGTTAAAAGTAGAGCGATAGAAGTCTAAGGGGATGATGCAACCATTATCCATACCCACATGGAAATGGGAAAACATCACCATGTAATTTTTCACCGGTCTCATAAAGACATCCAAAGGAAGTAATGTGATATGGGTTGTGTTGGATTAACTCACCAAGATATCCCACTTCATCACTATTGGGAATCTTTCTTTATTGACCAACTTGCTAAGATATACGTAAATGAAGTGGTGAGGATACATGGGGAACCACTTTTAATAATATCTGATCATGGTCTAAGGATCACCCCTAAATTATGGATAAGTCTTAAATATGAAGATCCCACTTTGTGTATGGATTGTATTATTATTTTCAAATGATCTCCATTGGTTTTAAATGGTGATAAATGACATAATAATATCTATGTTTGTTCAATATGATGAAGTGGTTCCAAAGTTAATGGAGCTTGGATGAATTCCTCAAGTCGTGATCAATGATATAGGAAGATCACTATGTGGTCAATATGATGAAGTAGTTCCAAATTCAACAGAGCGTGGATGAAATCCTCAAGTCTTGTTATTCCAAGAAACATGTCAATGGATTGAAGAATTGAAGTTTCAAGGTGATTCCTGGATAATTGTGATGGATTCATTTATATATTCATTTGATGACATTGGATGTCATGGAAGAATAATTATCCTAGTAAAATATGATGATTCTTTTCTTATTTTCATTTCAAAAATATCATAAGTTTTTTAGATAACTTGTGATGCAATCCTTATGAAGAAAATGTGGAGAAAAGGTGATTCTAATCATATTCAAGTTTGATTAGGAAGGAAAGACGTTGCTAGAAGATAGGGAAGTTACAATAATTTCCTTGGTAAATCTGATGATACTAAAGGTGATTGATCAAAGTTTAAATATCATGATAGATGGTGTTCATGATGAAATCAAATGAGTGATTTTGGAATAAATTGAATCTTAGTAAGAAAATAGATGAATATTTAACGATGTATAAGTTTGTGTAGACTGAAAAACCCAGATGACCACAAATCAGTATGGTTGGTGTTTCCAAAGAATATTTTTAAGGTGGTGTCGTTTCCCAGTGTTTTCCAAATTTTTGGGGTAAAAAATATGGAGGAAGCAGCTAACATCACGAAAGGTTTTTTATAATAATTAAACTTCATAAAAATGGTAAAGGAATGGGTTTTGTGAAGGATGGGGTGAAATTCACGAAGATGTGGAGCATCTTGAATAGTGATAGTAATCTACTTGATTATAAGAAGTAGAGAATCACGAGCATGAGATGGTTTGAGAGTGATCTATGAAACAATGAAAAATATCAAAGTAGCATTGCGAATGGAGGAGCATTGTGAATATATTTTTAAGTGATCCGAAAAATGCACTAGAGGTAGAATATAATCACAGATGATTGAGCCTATAAATATGAGGTGACCCCACTTCATTTCAGACATATATAATTAGATAAAATCCAAAATTTCTCTAATTTCATGGAGGTAGAGAAGATCTGTGAATCTATCTTTCTATGTGAGCTTGATACTCACAAAAAAGAATACTAAATTATTAATTGATTTCAATGCTTCTAAGTAATGAGTGCTTTGTGATGATGGGATATTCTATGTTGTCTTAGTGAGAATCATGAAGGCAGTTTGTTTTATGAAGGCAATTTTCTTTGTAAAGGTTGTGAACTTCATGAGGGAGCTTCACGAACATCATTTTTGATTATCTAGTTTAAGTGAACAGAGATTTCAAAGAGAATCAACTTAGTTTTCGGAGGATAAAGGAAATTTGGTGAATGAGAAATACCATATACATGTGATAGGTTTTTATACCCTCATCACGCTTTGTGAAGAAGATGATCTGAGGACAATCGACACATGTTAAACTCACATGCTTGTAGTGATTCTCTAAGAATTGTTCTATGAACCAGCAATTGCGTATAATACCCCCACCATGTTTCGAAAAGTAAAATTGTGTGTGTAACTGGTTGATACATAATATAAAGAGAATAGAAAACACACACATCTTGTTTGTGTGAAGAAGATCCAGACATGCACCTAAGTTCATATTTGAACAGGGAAGAAGAAAAGTAAACAGATACACTTTTGTGTTTTTATTAAGTCACGAAGAAAGAGAATAACAAATTTTATACACAATTGCACATTATTATATGTCCAAGAATAATATAGTTTTCATACTTAAAGATTGATTACTATTTGAGGAAGATAAATTGTGATAATGTTGTGTTGAGATAATATTCGTTGATTTAATAATCGTAAAGAGAGATTGTGATTCTAGATTTATTGGAAAAAGGTGATTCAATGTAGTTGGTTTCACACTGAAGAATAAAGAGATATCAATACACTCTTATACACTATTTCATGTATTTCTATGTCATATATCAAAGGGAGATAAGGAAGTGACTAGAAAAATTGATATCAATTGATCATCATTTGGGTCAGGGAGAATTTAGTTCATCAGTATAGTACATTCATATTATTTTGACTGAAAAAATAATAATATAGTGAAGCTACCAAGTTTTATTCTATGAATATATAAGAAGAGTTGATTTCATGTTGTAGTGAAAGTAAGAACGTGAAAAATAAGGTTGTGGAAAAACAAAGCAGAATTGTGACATCAGACAGGACTCAACAGGTAGAGGTATTTCTTGGTGTTACAAAACCCTTATCAACAAGGAGAATACTATCTTGAGAGGTAGTATAAAGATCCATCCAAGTGTTGTAAAACATGCACTATTATATTGTTTTCATAGTTATATATGAGTGTAATGGAATATCATACTTGTTGTAACAACATTCAAATGATTTTTTCTAGTGGTTTTATGGTTAGGGTTATTTCTAGACCATGTCAAGGACTATATACTCTTACTGAGTAGTGAAACTTGTAAAAATATCATTTCTAATCTATACTGTTTTCATATACATGCATGAAACAGGGAAAAAAGAATAATATGATCAAGATCCTAACAGATCTAAGAGGTACAGAGATAAAAAAGTTGGAATTGGATTAAAAAGTACCCAACACTGATTCACCCCCCTCTTAGTGTAAGGCATATCCCAAACTGGTTCTCTCATAATATGATATGAATGATGAATTGAATTTTGGTATGGCATATCACCCACAAACTAATGGATAAACTAAAAGTCTCATTTATACACTCAAGGACATACTGAGAGCCTACTAAATGGAATTTAAAGGAGTTTGGGATCAACATCTCCCATTAGTTGAGTTATCATACAAAAACAATATACTCGATTATTCAAATGGATCCATATGAATATCTATATGGGAAGCGGTGTAGACCTATTATATGTTGGGATAAAGTTGTTGAATGAAATATACTTGTACCTAATCTTGTATAATAAATGAAAAATAAGGTTCAATCCATCCAACAATATATAAAATCCACTCAAATTGGCAGAAAAGTTATGTTGATAATCGTCGAAGGGACTCATAGTTTGAATTTAGAAAAAAAGTTTTCCCTTAAATATCAGCATGGAAGAGATTCATGTGGTTTGGAAAGAAAATAAAGATTATCCTAAGGTACATTTTCCATTTTTCGATCCTTAATCGCATAGCAGTAGTGTCATTTTATCTAGCACTTCCACCAAACATGGATAAAGTTCATGATGTGTTCCATGTATCTCTCCTAAGGAAGTATAAATTTTATCCCTCACATGAACTGAATTTGAATGTAATACAATTAGAGCATTAACTATCTTATGAGGAGCATCTTGTGAATATCTTAGACTTTAGAGAAAAGTTCTACACAACAAGACAACTCATATTGTCAAAGTGTTGTGGTGGAACCATAAATATGAAGAGGTGACATGAGAACTTGAAGAAACAATGAAACACAAGTACCCTCATATATTCTTAAAAAATAATATTATTTGATATTTTGGGGATGAAATTTCTAAATGGGGAAGAATTTAATGACACATACTTTATAAATAATATTTTTTCCCAAATGAATTTATGTTATATTATAGTAAATAGTATTATACGCATACAACACATAGAAAAACCAACACTTTATTTCATTAATTTATATATTTACATTATTCACCAACTAAACCCATGAAAATTATAAATATTATAATATGATAAAAAATAGAAAATAGAAAAACTATAATGGGAGAATTTGGATCATCCTGGTCGGCTAAAATCATCACCCCTATGAACAATACTATGGAAAGGAAACATATTATTAGTAAACCAATCAACATTTGATAAAAGGAAAATATATAACCCTTTGAGGAATTATAGTGAATAATGTATGAAAGAATTTATATGTATTTATAATAGGTAATATGACTATTGGAATATTATTGTGATCGTTGGAATAGTAATCTTATCGTAGGGAATAGTAACCTGAAAGTTGGAATAGTAATTTGAACTCAAAATAATAAAATGCAATAAAAATAATATCTATCATGATAAATTTAATAAAATATAAATATTTTAATGACATAAAATTAATAACAATATTAAAAACTGAAATAAATTATAAGCACTTTTTTAAATAAATTGCATTTTACTATATTTCATAGAAATCATAATTTTTATGTTAATAATTAAAATTAACAATTTTAGAAAATAATTTTGATAAAATGAATATCATTTTTAGAATAATCATTTTGAAATTGACCATGGTTTAATTTTTGATAAATTTATGAGAAACTTTAATTTGTATGTGAATAGTCAAAATACTATTTTTCAAATACCACATGTTTCGTGACATAAAAATGATGTAATAATGAATTAATAAATGTTACATTGTTTATATAAGAACAAAATAAATTTAATAATACAAATGGTTTATTTAAAAATATTAATATTAATTTACAAACCTAAAAAAAGTAATTTCTAAAGCCTAAAAGTATAAAATTCCACTTTAAATAAATATTTTTTTTTTCCTTTTGATTAAACTAATAGATTAAAATTATAAAGTTATTAAAATTCCTAAAATCATGTTATTTTATTTAAATATATTTTATAATGTCAAAAATATTACTATTGAAAGGTTTACCTTGGATATTATAATTTATTCAATATTTTATCCTAAAAATACTCATTTTCCAAGTATAAATAACCCCTCACCCCTCCCTTGGAGAACCACTTAACTTCCATTTAAAAAAGCTAAATATCTTCCAAAATCCTATATCTCAAGCCCCTTATCATCCTTAGTGATGTTTTGGAGTAATCAAACCCCAAGATTTCAAGGATTTTAGTGTCGTATAAAAGAAGCAACACCAAGAAGAGGGTAATTTTTCATCAACTTTTATTCTCATTTTACTTTTATATTCCTCCTTTTATCTATTACTTTAAAATAAAAATATTATTATATTAATTTAATATTATTTTAACATTATAATAATTATGTTAAACTACTTAAATAATAATATTTATGGCACATTTATATGTCAATATTCTCTTTCCTCCTCTTTTGACAATGTCTCATCAACAATAAATTAACCATCTACGAGAACAATTCCATATCTATGCTTATCACCACATTCATGGATGGATAGTTTTAATTATATATAATATATAAATATTTAATTACATGTATTTTATGCTTCTATAATTATTTTTTCTTATGTATAAATGACCTTGAAACAAAAATAAAAAAATTAAAACAAGATGGGATATTTTAAGGAAAATATGATATCAAAACATTTCATTTTTAATAATGGGTATTAAGAAATATAATCCAATTATTATAATTGATAAATATTGAAAACAATTAACATAATTAAATTTTGGTTCCATGTTTTAATAAACCGAATTTTATTATACAGGAGCTGTAAAAGTAATGAAATAAATCAGGATTTAAGGTAAGGAGATTCTCGAACTCAACTCCTTTTTGTGGGTTATCTCCTATTTCTAATTATTTTCGGTATATATATTCCTCTAATATCCTTAAAATTTACTTTCACTATTCTTTCCCTTTTATTTTTGGGGATATACATGTTTTTACCATGTCAAAATGATTTCTAATCCAATTCCAAAGAATTTTCAAAGACTTTATTTATCTAAAATTTTGACTCATGTTGAGTTGTTTCTTCTCCACTCAAGAATAATGAGGTTTTAGTCCAGAATATTGTCTAAATTTTTCATTTTGGAACCCCAGTGGTTATTCATTAAAGTATGATTTATGAAACCCTTATTAAACTCATTCCTTTCTATGGATTTATTTTATGAATATGAATGTTATATGTTCTCTTTCCATGTGGAATTCATGATTATGAGAATTTTATGATGTGATGGGTGGACCCAGAATTATATATCCATCCAATGAATTGGTTAATGTGATATATCTCATGGGATTATGTGTATTATGTTCGAACATGGTCCTAGCTTCGTTCATAATTATAATGTTACGATTTATGCACATATGTTATGCATGAACATGATTTTAGTTATGTTAATAATTAGGTGTGGTATTTTAACACTATGTTATAATGTTTCATTATTATTAATGGACCACATTACACATTTTTCAAATGATTCATTCATGCTTATGATATTGATCACATTCTTATGATATGATGATAATGACTTTTCTCATCCATGTATTATTGATTCATGTCTCTTAGTCCATCTTTGTTATCCCATCCCTTACTAGGATTTTAGATATCCCCTTTATTTGATGTATATCCTCATGTTAATACATGTTCTAAGAAGAACATGAGATCTTTTAGAAGTACTATGAAAAATAATCGAAATAATGTTTGTGTTTTATGTATAAATGATGTATGAACCAAATTTTACCAATATACTAAACATTTCAATCATTTAATGTATTACTATAATGTTATTTATATTAAAATGGTGTAAAAATTACATAAAAAAGTTGGTTTTTTGTATCATACCTCTACAAACCATAGAGTTGGAACTCTCAGAGCACCCTCCTCCAAGTTTCATCATCATTGACCTCTACTATACGATGATTCATTGGAAAATATTATTGAATTTATTCTACACAAACCTAATAAGGACATCAAATTGGTTCTATATCTTTAAAATAAAAAATATCAATAATTCTAAACATGGGACAAAAGAAAAATCTAAGTTCAATTAATTCATTCTTTCATTTTAAAATATTTCCCATTGTCTGTCTAAATTCAAACACAGGTTCTAAACAATCACAATGCATAGTTCTTACCTAGGTATCTACCTAGTAAGAATCATCACTTTTTATAGCATGATAAATAAACATGAATATCCCTGTGTCGAATCAAAAGTGGATATAAAATCTCATATCCTAGCGGGTCTCCCTTGTTTATAGTAAACACTAATCTAAACTGATATTTTTTTCCTACTAACCCATACATCCTCACCAGCGCCTAGCTCCAAAATACATCATATCTCCCAAACATCACCTTTAAAACCATTTTTCACAACCCCTCCCTCCAAAGTTACCCCTCCCTGGGTCAGAAATGAAGGAAGAGAGATAAGGACACTTAAAACCTGCCTCTAATAGGCCACAGGTTGGCGACTATCACTAAGGGTATATCAATCACACACATGTAAAGCATTACCCTCTATATAGTTTAAGGAGTAATATATAATAATGAAAACCAAAAACCAAAACTATTCATAATACAAAATAAATTCCAATACATGTAATTTCATACATAAACTAAAAGGAAAACTATAAGTATAAAAAGTTAGACTAGGTAGTGACAATGAACTCCAGTGACTCATGATAGCTACATAACAGCTCCTCTAGGATAGTAATGTCTACACTGATCACTAACCCATACCTATTGACCTAAAAATAGTTTATATATGTAGGGTTAGCATAATATGTATATTCAGTAATATCCTTCTTGAAACCTCTCATGAAAAATGTGAAAGAATCATACTAAATCCTAGTAAAGAAACAAATGAAACTAACTCATCACCTAAACAGGTAATACTAGTTTCTCCATCCTCAACATGGCTCACTCACCAAATAAATCATATAATTAAATCATTCTATATCAAAAAATATATATAAAAATAAAGGTACCCCACTTCTACTTCTATACTAGTTTTCCGCTCTCATGCCCTAATTCCATACATATTGTACCCAACCATTCCATATGTAAGTTATCCCTGATGTGAGTTAGGCCTTGGCCCTACATACCTTAATCCCACACAGGGCCCAATATCTCATGTTGGAATCATTACACATGTCCATCTCATCATCATTTTCATCCCATATGTAACAAATTGTATGCCCGAAAACCACTACATCTTGTGTATGTGAATTATACCTCAAGACATCATAACCCATGCACATACACCCACCATGACCGGATACAAGTATCCACCATTTCTTAATCCATTAGACCATGCATAAATGTATGGTAAACTAATAGATTTCATATCCAAGGTAGGAACACACCCTATACGGTAAGCCATTATAGCTTGGGATATGTCTACTCTTCTATTCCCAAAAGGAGATAGGGGAGAGGTAGAAGTAATCCATCCATTTCATTTTCATCTTTGATGTTTGAGAAAACAACTTCCAAAAAATTTGGGTGTTTTTTCCCTACGGATGTGGATGGGTTATCATTTTAAATCATAAAATAAAAATTTTATCGCTCACAGACTACAATAAAGGAAACTACCTAACCTTATACTCGTCTTTTTCTACTGTCACACATGACCCCCAACTTCCATAGTTAAGGATTGGGTATCAAAAATGCACACAAGAATCAGATTTATTATTAATTACTTAATTATCCATTAATTAATTCACATGAACATTATACAAGATTAACATTTTAATCTTCATAATACATGTGACAAAGGCACTATTATTTCTCTTGACATATCTCAAGTATGTTATCATTATTAAATCTAGTTTAACTATTTAATTACAACCAATAGGATTTACTAAACCAATTTACCAATTCTATATTTCATACCCATACATCTTAGAGCATCCCATTCAACCATCCCATGGTTTTTATTAATTAACATTAAAAAAAATTCAACATCAATGCCATCAATAACACCCCATCCAATGGGTTTTTTAATATTCATTTATTATTCATAAAAAAATTGGGCATTCTAGGATTATACATAATCTACCACATCATAATTGAACATGTTGTATAAAATTCTAACTGCATCAAGTAGCGGTAACCCAAAAAAACAACAACATCCAACCAATAGTCCATCCAATAAGAATTAATCAATAAAAACATTGATGAAGCACTGCTCTAAAATCATCTCAAACGTCCTATTTTCCCACATCATTGTGAAAAATACCAAGCATATTTTCATCACCGACATCAAACATCATAGAAACATGGTCCACCATCCTATTTCTCATCCAAGGTTCCCAACCATATAAAAACAATCATCATTCAAACAACCTTGGGCTCCCATTCCATAAACAGTTCTGGGCCCTTGACCCATTTCTTATTAAAAAGGACCAACCAAACTTCATTATCAAACAACAAAAACATTATTATAAAAGTTCCAAGAGAAAAAATACATCTCAAATGTATTTTTCACACATAGGAAAAGTTACTAGGGATTTGGAACCAAGGAAACAAGACTAATACAATAAGAATGAGCTCACACAAACCCAAAACATTAAAATTTAGAAAACAACCATTTTAATTCTTATTTTGAATTAACCAGTTTATTATGAATAGGTTTTCATAAACAGATAACCTATAAATTATTATATATCAATGTATTTCAAATAACTTAAACATGCATTTAGTAATACTTTAATTTTTTCATCAATAATAAGGAAGAACAGATATCAAATTACATACCTATTTATTTAATCACATCATCATTATTATATATTTATTTTATTTATAATATTTACAAGAAAAAAACATGTTGAGCATAACAACATCCATGAGATATATATATATCATTGTATATTAGTAAAACACAATTCATCAATAGGAATAAAACAAAACGCGATCAAAAACCCGGACAAAAAAATCATTCTTCTTTTAAATTGCATGCTCTTATCTTCATTAGGTTAATTATACTATTACACAAAGGGTAAAGTCATGATAATACCACACTTTCAATTTAAATCAAGATAAAGGTAACACATATCCTACCATGACATGAATATCTCAATGTTCTCTAAGAAAGAACGAAACACCACGCGCCAAACTCTAATTACTTCTTCCATGGAAAACCAATGAAACTTAAAACACCAGCCCAACATGATCCCTATGTCATTCATCGATAGAAAATTCCTATAAAGAAAATATAAAAACCTTTAATATCATGGAAAAGGAAGAACATAATAAAAAAATCCACTAAAGAATGAAAAGGTAAACTCGAATCACCACAGATCAAACTCTAAAAGAATGGGGTTGACTATGATCATAGTGGTATTAAGGACTTCAAAAAATCTCTCCTATTCACCTTGGTTTTGAGAGGGGATAGTTGAATTATGAGAATCCCAAGGAAATACCCAACTTATAACAATACTGGTTAAGCCTCATTCATGATTTGAATACTAAGTTCACACCATGAATTCTACTGGTTAAGAATCTACCTAAAATTAAGTCACTTATTTCCTAAAACTCAAAAAACCATTCACATCATGAATCATCCATTCATGCTATAAATTTATTCTAGGAGGAAGTACTGAATTAAAACCAGAATCCATTTAGTACATGAAACATAATTTAAGCTATTATTCACAATTCTTATTGTGAATGTCGAGTTCGCACCATGGATTCCTCCAGCAACCAGGTTTCCTACTTCTAACAACCTACTCTGTAATGCCTTGACAAACCATCTGGTCCAATCTAGAGTTACACATGACCTCATGTGCACCTCAACATATGTAAGAGGTTTTCAAGCAGAAATGAGGGTCTATGTTTGTAAGTGTGGTGACTATACCCTCATTATCATGTCATAGGATGAATAATAATAATAAATGGATTATAAAAATAATAAATAAAGTCAGAGTAAAAGAATAAATATAAAGATGGAATATAAATCAATGAGATCCCAATGTGGAAATAAAAACCATAGTAATAAGTGAAGGTAAATAAATAAATAGAATAGTGGGTCCTCCAGAGTCTATTATAGTCTTCTACTAGCTATGTACTCCACTGCTCAACCATCCACCATAGGGATTTTTTAATTCATTGGGTCGCTAGTCATGAAATATACAATCACACCAAAATTACTAAGTAGGTTGTGAGTACAAGACTCATTACAACACCACCTATGTGTTTTTAAACTAGTGTGCTCAAGTATATGATTGTATTCCATAATATAATAAATGTGTAAAATTTTAATTACACACAATCCAAAACTAAGTGGTTGTGAACTAACCAAGATTCCATAAACCCCTGGATATGCATACTTTATCTTCATGCCTAAATGTAGTCATAATGAAAGTTTAATATAGTCATGGTACAACCATAAGGATAAGAGTCATAGGTCCAACCACACGGGGCCATTATGCCCTATCTCTCTCTCATTGGTAGTATAGCCCCTAAGTTTTCAGGTTATAACCCACTAGTCCATCATGACCTATCTATCAATATAGTCACTAGGCCCAAGGCCTATAGGTCTAACCACTCTAGGCCATCATTACCTATTTCTATCTCTCAGGTATGATCACATAGACCATAATACCCCAATTTCACCTAGCATGTCCTCTCATATATGATGATCATGCCCCTAGGTTAGGCTACACTAGTCCATCATGCCCCATCATCTATCTTGGTCACATAATAACATCACATGTAGTGTCTAAACATGCTCCCCCTCTAGGGATACTGAGCCATGATGGGTCCACCTATATCTTAAGTACCATGTAAAGAACAACAAATAGCGCAAAATATACTAGACATTTCTTAAGGAAACAGAGTCATAATATCAAGGCACACATATCCAATGTCATAATGTTATCATGCTCTACCTTATTCATTATCACGCATCAAGCACAGTTCCCCCTCTAAGGGGTAATCATACCACAAAGATCACCTGTCACATGTACCAAGAAAAAAAACATCCAATGAAAAAATGATACGCAACTAGGTATAGCCTGATAATAAACATATAAATAATTCATGAGATAAATAGTATCACCAAGTCAACATGTATATCAACATCACTCATGGAATCTAGATATTGTAATATGTCTCATGGAAACAATATCATAACAGGTCTCACGGAGTACACACACACCCACGTGTGATCAAAAGTTAAGAATGAATATCAATTATGCCATCATAAATCATAAAATGGAAACATGTGTAAACATCAGTCCAAAAAAGTTAAGGAACTACTTACCTCAAAGTCGTTGATGTCAAGAGTAAGGTTAAACCACCCTGTGTGGTTTGAAAATTGGAGTGGAAATCTCAACAATCAAGAACACCTCCTCAAAAACCTTATTATCATAGTTGTTGGAACATTAATTCTCAAGGAACGTTAAGGGTTCCTAGAACCAAAACTAGCTATTTTATTTTAAGAATAAATAAAATATTACATGTGATAATACTTTCCCTCTCATATATAATTTCCAAATTTTCATTTTAAGTCAATGTATATGCTAGTGGAATTCTATTCAAGAATAATTATAAAACCACATGTGCTAAAATATCTCTCTACATTAATCTAAGATCATACATAGTAATTAATTATAATTATTATTTTATAAAAGTACATAATTATACTTGATAATTTTTAATGCAATTATCATTTTATAACTCTTACAATTATATTTTGATAATTTGATGAAATTATCATCAGATAATTATTCATAATTATCATTTGATAATTTCACATAGTTATCCTTTGATAGATTTTTAATAATTTATCTATTGATATTCTTGCAATTATCTTTTGATAATTTTTTTAGAAAAAATTATCATTTGATAATCTTGTGGAATTATATTTTGATAAAAACTGGGTTTTATTATTTTATTATTAAACCATTTTATTTTTCATAATTTTGTGAAGAAGAAATATGGAATATAAATAAATAATAATAAAATATTTAGAATAAAAGCAACCCAAGCCTTCATATGCAGCGCACCAAGGAGGAGGAAGGCCCACCGCACACCTAGATGGGATGAAGAACATTTATCAGATAAAGGGTGACTTCATCGATCACACTCAAATGAGTTTCAAGATCTACCATACTCAATAAAATCTGTCACTGATGAAAATTGGGTGGTTTTTCTATTTGAGTATTTCTAACCATGTATTCTAAAAACCCCTAATTAAATACTCTCATTTAATATGGGTTTTAACTGAAAATTGATTATGGGGTCATTAATTACTCCCCATTAAGGTGTTTGAAACTGAAATGGGTTAAAACTGTGTTGATTTAGTGGTTTTTGGAAATAAAACTCATGAAAAAATGGAGGTGGAGGCGCTATGTGAAGGATAAAAAAAACAAAATTAATAATTAAAAAAAAAATAAAGATATTAAAAAAGTTTATCCTCATGTGAGATCTAACTAAAAACCCAATGCGGACAAATATTATATCGTCTCTAGGGTAAACCCCATATTCCAAAGCTAACGGAGGTCCCATATTTCTCATATGAGACACCATTTGGGAGATATTTTATTATTTTGAAAAAATTTCATGTGTGATATAATATATTTACCCTCATGTGTGATCTAACCAAACACCCGACACATAAAAAGGTTATATCACACCTAGGGTAAATTTTACGTTCCTTATTTAATAGAAGTCTTAGATTTCTCATTTGAGACACCATTCATAATATATTCTATTATTTTAGAAAAACTATGTGTGGATGATAATATATATTTAATATTTTTATTATATCAACATTGAGGCTCTACAGGTATTGAAATCCCACACTAACTCATAGCCTAAATCCGAAAATATTCTATAGAATATTCCAAAGTGTTAAATTGGATTTTAACCTTAAATTAACTCATTTAAAAATAAATCATTTATAAGGTATTTTTATTGAGAATTTACATTTTTTTTAAAAAAATCATAAATTATTAACAGAGGGTTTATTACCAATAAAAATTGAGGATATTATAACTATCCCCCTCTATCAACTTATCGTTACCAAGAAGTAACTCAAGTAGTCTTACTCAAATAACTTATACCTGTTCTCCCATGTCTCCTCCGGTATTCCTCCATGCTAATATCAAATCCAGACAAGTGGTATCTTCTTCCATCATAGAACTTTATCACTTTGGTTCATGATCTACACCAGATGATACTCATAAGATGCATCATGCTCTAACTCCATGTCCTCTCAGTTGAAAACATGTGTAGGATCAACTATATACCTTCAAAGATATGACACATGAAACATGTCGTGCATACCTTGGAAGTGAGAAGGAATATCCATATGATATTTCACTTTCGCATCCTATGTGGTGATCACAAAGGGTACCACAAATTGTGGTGATAGCTTGCCTTACTTCCTCAGACGTCTGTGGCCTAACTGAGGAGTTACTCTTAAGAAAACCTGATCACTCATAGCTTACTCCAACAATCTCTTCTACAGTCAACGTATGATCTATGCCTACTATAAGCAATGATCAGCCACTTGTAAATCATATAAACTCTCTCGAAGGCCTCCAGAACCAAAATGGACCCCACAACCATTGCCTCAACTCACTCATGACAATAAAGTGGTGATTGACATGGTCTTATATAAATATCCTTATAATGTTCCATTTCAATCAAATTATTGTAACTATTTTTTGTACGTGAACTCAACCAAGTTTAGGTGATCATTCCATGCTCTATCGAAGTCTAGAACATAAGCTTGAAGAATATACTCCAATATATGTATCACCCGCTCAGACTATCCATCCATCTGGGGATGGTATATTTTTCTCAATCTCAGTTGAATCCCTACGGATTTCTACAATCCATTCCAAATGTGTTATGTGAAATGTGTGTCTCTATCTGATGCAATGATCAAGGAAACTCCATATAAGTGTATAATTTCATGGACATAGTTATTTCTCAGCTCATCCACTGAGTGGGAAACTTTCATCAGCTAATTTAAAATTACCCAGACAATTTCATGACTCTTTAGGTTCCTTGGTAACCCCATAAAAAAGTTCATTGTGATGTCCTCCCACTTCCAAATAGGCACTGGAAGTGGATAGAGCAACCCACCAAGACACTGGTTCTCAACCTTTACCCTCTAACAGTATGAAAATATCTCATAAACTCCTCTTTAGTTTAATAATATACTAATAATATCCCAATTACTATGATCACATTTTCATTATCCATCAACAACCTAGGTATCAGATCACCTGCATCTAGTTATTCCTGCATAACAGCACACTCTGAGTCTGACCCCTGACCAGCCTTCACCTGGTCTAAAAGTGAGGACAAGATCAAAAAATGGGTATACGTTATAGATCTATGATCCTATAAATCATCCTCCCTCTAGTAAACCAACAATCTCATCAAGTGACACTACTCCTTAGAAGGCATCTCACTAACCTCCTGCTCATCCCACGTCTTATGGTTAAGAGCATCTATAATGATGTTACCCTTCCTAGGTGCATACACCATATCAAATTCAAATGTTAGCAGATACTCAACCCAATGCCTCTATCTCAAGTTTAAGTCCCTCTATGTGAATATAGAGAAAAGGATCTTATAGTTCATGTAAACAATAAATCTATCATAAAAAATATAGTGTTTCTAACACTTCAGATCATGGACTACGAATGTAATCTCTATATCATGTGTAGGGTGGTTCCACTCATGAGGTCAAGGATGAAGAGACCCATAGGCTATTACCTTCTCTATCTACATCAATACCTCTCTTATACCAATGCCTGATGCATCAAAATACACTGCATAACAAATTCTATTCTCAAGGAGTGTCGGTACTGGAGTTGTTTTAAACCATATCTTAAGCTCAAGGAAATATTCTTCACATGGGTATGGCCACTATAATTTTACTCCCTTATTTTTTATCTCTTTCATGGGTGATGATAGTTGGAATAAATCCTAGATAAATGGTTGATAATATCATTATAGGTTCAGGAATCTCCCAATCTTGAATATGTTTTGGGGACATGTCCAAGACATCTATACCTCTACATTCTCTAGGTCCACTAATGTTCATGTCTCTAACACCACATTCCTCAAGAATCTCACCACTCATATCCAAAATTCATACATTGATATATTAGTGTCAACCCAATGTGCTCAAAGAGTACTCAGAACTATCTCAAGGTGCCTATCATGTTGCTCTGGTGTCGGTGATTAAATGAGGATGTCGTCGATGAACACCATGATGAACGAGACTAAGTATGGTTGGATGATCAAATTCATGAGAACCATGAACACTTTTGGAATGTTTGTTAGTTTTAATGACATAAACATGTACTTTTATAGCCCATACCATCTCCAAAATTTAATTTTCAAAATATCTTCCTCTCTAACTTTCAATTGGTGATAGTCGGATCAAATATCAATATTGGAAAACCACCAAGATTCTTATAAACGATCGAAAATATCATTGATCCTGGTTAAGGGATATCTATTCTTCACTTTCACCTGATCTGTATTTCATTAATCAATTCAGTGTTAAATAATACCATCCACCTTCTTGGAGAACAACATAAGTACACCCCAGAGTTAATTATTTGGCCTAATAAATCCTTTATGCTCAAGTCATCCAGCTACACCTTGAGTTCCTTCATATTAGTTGTCATCATATTATATAGGGGTATTGAAATGTGTTACATACCTGACATGAGATAAACATGAACTTAACTTTATGATCCTTTAAAGTTTCCACTAGTCCAAATATTCCCACAATGATTTCAACCCATTCCTCAGTATCCCGAGGGCCTCTAGTTCTCCAGAAGGATAAAGAATACTGGAGTTAAATTAAATTCATATTTGACTATAGTTATGAACTACAATTCCAAGGTCAGACACTAAGAAAAAGATCTTTACTAAATCATCTCTTCCACCAAAACCATAGAGTTGGTGTGGGAGCATACTCAACGGCATTCTTATATATGTCTAGTGGTAAAGAAGAAACATCCTTCCTTATTGTATTATTCTAGACTACTTCCCAAGTAGTCCCATAAGACTATGTTGAGACTAAATCTTCTACAACATAAAGGAAAACACTTTAAAAAATAGATTTTTTAGTGAAAATACTAATTAGACTATGGGATCACATAAGGTTTCTCCTAGGATTATGCCCTTAACCTAAGGTATACCCCTCCTAGAACTAAATTCAGTATCTATACTTGTATGCCACTTATAATAATCATATATATACTAACATAATAACATGATCAGTTCAAAAAATTAATGTTAATAATGAAATATCACACAAAGATAAACTATCCTAAACAGATAACACAAATCAAGGTATTTAATTAAAGAACTACTATGTAGTATAAAAATAGGTATATATAAGGCATGTGAACCTATATTCCTAGTAATGATGCAAGAATGTACCTAAATTCTCATAAATCACATATCATCATCATGTGCATCGCCCAAGGAGAATTAAATAAACAATAATAGAAAACATAATTTTTACCACTTTATGGAAGTTCATAGGTCTACTATATATTGTTGGGTAGTCATTTTTATAGTTACCTTTTCTAAGTCTCAACCATCGTATATCTCGTCTACTCTATCTCAAATCAAGGAAAGATAACAAACAAGTTAATGAGTTTTAGTGTCCTCTGGTACCATTTTATAACACCCTGGCCCAAACCACCAGGTCCAATATGGAGTGCCACATGGAGTCATGAATTCCTCCCCATATTCAAGAGGCTATTAAAAAATAGTGAGGGTCTAAGTCCACCAGTGGGGAGACTATACCCATAGTATCATTTTATAATATGAATAATAATAATAATAAATGGATGATAAAAATAATAAATAAACTCAGAGTACATAAAGAAATCTAAAATGGAATACAAATCAATATGTTGCCAATGTAGCAAGACAAACTATAGTAATAAGTGTAGGAAAATAAAGAAATAAAATAGTGGGTCCTTCAGAGTCTTCCATGGTTTATCATTAGCTCTGTACTCCCCTACTCAGTCATCCACCATAGGGCCCTTTCCCTTCACCGGGTCTCTTGTCATGAAATCTACAAGCGCACTGAAATGTCCCAGTAGGGTGTGAGTACAAGACTCAGTAGGACACCACCAATGTGTCATTAACCCGGTGTGAACAAGTATAAGAGTGAATTCCATAATATAATAAATGCATAAAATAATAATAGCACACAATCCAAAAGTGAACGATCATGCGCTGACCAAGTTTCCAAAAACCTCCGACTATACCTGCTTCAACTCAATATCGGAATGTATTCATAACATAAGTTGAATTTAGATAAGGTCCACCCATAATGATAAGAGACATAGGTCATTCCACACAAGTACATCATGCCTCGTCACTCTCTCATCAGCAGTATAGGCCCTAGGCCTCCAATTCATACCCTACTGAGCTATCATGCCCCATATCTCAATATATCTGTATATTCTCTAGGCCACTAGGTCATCCCACTCAAGTCCATCAATACTTATTACTATATCTTAGGTTAGATCACATAGACCATCATTCTCTATGGTTTCCTATCAGGTCCGTTCACATATAACCATCATTCACCCAGGTCAATCCACACTAGGACATTATGCCTCATCATCTATATCAGTTTCATCATCATGTCACATGCCACATATGAACACACTTCCCCTCTAGGGATATTGATCCATGATGGGTCCACCTGTATCTTAAGTACCATGCACAAAATAAAAAATAGCCTAACATATACCATGCATATCTCGATGCAATAGTGGAATAATATCAAGGTATGCATATCTAGTTTCACAAGGTTATCATGCTTCACCATTATCATCGACGTGAATCATGTGCACTTCCCCCTATAGGGGTATTCATATAATCATTCTCACCTATCACATGTACCAACCACAAAACCTACAATGAAAAAATGATACACAACCAGGTATAGCATGATAGTAAATATTGTTAGGTCAGAAAGACTATAGTGATAACACAGAAGGGGGTAAATTATTTTCTTTTAAAAATTTCACAATTATGTCGATTCACATCAATAGTAGATAGAGCTGGTGACGTTTCAGTATTAGAGTATATGCAGTGGATATGAACAGAGAACAAAGCACAATTAATTTATAGTGGTTCAAGGCATGAAGATACACTAGTCCACTCCACCAATCACCCTCTCAGTAGGCTTGGTGAATTTCACTAGTAAGGTCACCGTATCATAAGACCAATCCAAAAATGAGTGCAGGAAGTTTTCACCCTTACAAATAAAGGCTTATAAAATAGAGCCTTATGGTTCTTTTATAGTGAACTGATAAAACAACACCTTAGTGTGAGAAGTTGACACTCTACCATGACTGAATATGAGCAATCAAAACTCAAGATAGATAGGATGTTGATTTTTGAGAAATAGGTTTAGCTCACAATTGTAGCATCACGCAACTGATAAAAGAAATATCTTTCACTTCAGAAGAAAATAACCTTTGAAATATATTTGAAGAGATATGATTTCACAGGAGACATTCGATTTTAAGAACAGCAACAAAAATAGAGCATCACACTTCCATAATTAAACATGTATATCTCCAAAATGTAGTCCATATTTCTGAGATGCTTGATCATTGTAGCATTGTAAATAGTTTTCACAGGAAGAATTCAACAAATAATATTTTCATAGATATCTGAATTTATTCATAGATATGATAGTTTTTCATATGATACTCAGAGATATATATAATGATAAATCTCCAGCACGGTTTTAGATCCACAAAATATGCCGAATAAATCGAGTGAATTAAAATTCAAAAAAAACTGCTCAGAGTAGTCATAACTTCCCTTAAGAATTGGAGAGAAAATCTCCGCTGTAAAGGGATCTTTAAATCATTCAAGATGAGTTTTGAATTAGTTGAAATCGATCTTTAAACTACTCTGACATTTCGAAAATACTATTTCAAAAAGCTCCAATAAGACTTAAATTCAAATTTCTGACATTGAAAAGTCAAATGTAAGGTTCCTTCACAAAATGAAAAAACAAAAAACATATGGTTCAACTTCATAATTTAGGGTTGATAATACATACGTTTATCCACGTCAACATAGATCTCTAAAGGTAATATTGATTATACATACATTCAATTTTCCCAACCATAAGGTTGACAACGTAGGGTTGATTACAAAAGTAAGGTTGATGATTCATACGTTTGTAAGGCTCCATACTTACGTAGGGTTCTTTAACCATTATTTTTCTTTCTAAAAAACATAAGGTTCTTATCCAAACATAATGTTCCTTAACCATATGTTTCTTCAAATGTAAATTTGATTAACCATATGCATTGATCCTTCAACATAAACATAAGGTTTGTTCTGTATGTTACTTTCTTCGACGTATTGAATGAATAGTATTTCTAATAAACAAAAAATAGTGAACAGTGTTTCCATAATATGCTTAAGAGAATTCTGAACACTTTAACAAATATTTCTCATAAATAAATAATTGAATATTATTTCAAGATAAGAATTATAAAGAATATAAATTTCTTAAAATATACTCAAAATAAAATCATTAGTAAAATAAACAAGGGTATTTGTGAGCATCAAAATCAATAATATTTATCGAGTATTGTTGAGATAATACATGACCAACAATCTCCCCCTTTTTGATGATCACAAAACCCATAAATTAAAACTATAATCTTAGAAATATAATTTATAATTTTGTAAACATTAAAAGAAAATAATTTCTATTTGATAGAATTATTTTGATCAAGAAGAAATATTTAAAGTTCTCTCCCAAAGGTAAATTTCAAAGAAATATTTATGTTTATCTAAATTTCTTAAATAAAAGAAATGTTGTGTTTATATAAATTTCTCTCCCTTTTTGTTATATCAAAAATAAAGTATAGAGACATATTAAAACACATTTAATATTGAACAGAATGATAAGTGAATGTTATAAGTAACTATAATGAATAAAGAGAATTGTATTTTGGCTAAAATATAAAAATATAAAAGTAGATAAAATAATAAAATGTAACATATAGACAGCAAACAAGTTCATTTATCAATAAATACATTAATACAATAAAGCTTATGACTAAGAAACAAAAAAAATTCATTGTCTTGGTTCAAGGTAGGAAAGAAAAAAAAGTATAAGGATTGGATGGGTTTGAATTTTGAATGGATTCAAACATCCCCTTCAACTCAGCCATCTACAATCTTAGCTTCTTCATCAAACTATCTTCTAGATGAATTATCAACATCCTCAAGTCATTATTGACAAGCAGATTCTCCACTATGTTGACCTTCAGAAACTCATGAAGACTTTCCTCTTGCTTCATGAACAGCTCCAACTTTTCTGAAAACTGACTCAACATCAATCTAATGCTAGGATCTCCTTGAGTTAACTGATCAAAAAGAAATTTCTGATTGTACAATAAAACTAACAGAGGAGCGTTCTTGCATTGAAGGTCCTAAATATGGGTATTCATTTCTGCCATAATGGATGTAATGGCCTGAAATATTATAATAAAATATGGACTTGTAGCAGAGGTAGGAGTAGATGTACTGTCATGATTCACAGAACCTTTTACTAATTCAAACATACTTCCTAGGTACCACTTTAAATCTATAAAATCTATTTTTGAAACAGCTTCAGATCTTATTTTCCCAATCTCATTTGACATGTCTCTCTTGAAGGCATCAAAATCCCTTCTAGAAATAGTATTCTCATTAAGTTCATGAATATTTTTATTTGAAATTTCAAGATCCTTCCACAGAGTGGAATTATCTTCCTGATACTTGTTGAATTTAATCACAATTTCTTCAACTTTATGAGATAATGAATCAGATGTCCCATCATCTTCATTCATATCCTGATTTTCACCCTCAGTAGGAAAAGGGTTTTCCACTGTTTTCATTACTGATTCTTCACATGAAAAAGACTGATTATCTAAAACTTTAATGTGAGCACCATAAATATGATCTTATTATCCCACAGTCTAATCTAAAATCAAGGGTTGAATTTCTATAATTGATTCCTATAAAATATTTGACTGAACATTTTCATATTGAGTATTATTTTCTTGAACTATTTCTACTGGAATACTCTCTTGCACCTATTAATTCACTAGAGGTACAATATCAAGCTCTTTAGCTTGACTCTCCACTGGAATTTCCTCTTCAATAATAGTTTCTTCCAAATTAAATGATGATGTTGCTTCTCCAGAAGCCAACTTTTGTTCTTAAAATTTAGGAGAATTTATTTTTCTTGGTTTCATAACAAGTCTCACTTGACTCTATTCTTCCTCTTCTTCTATGTTAAATCTAAGCTTCCTCTGAGTCGATTGAGAAATCGCATCTATTCGTGATTCAGTTACACCTTCCATTTGAACATCTGCTTGCTCCCCATGAGAAAAATCTCCTGAGATTAGTTATTCCTCAGATCTAAAAGGAAAAATAATTCCTTTTTTAGTGCTTCAAAAAAATCCAATATTTCTTAATGTTCCATCATTCAGAACATTAATATGATGAAATATGACTCTTGCATCAACTAGTCTGATCATGTACTTATTAAATAAAATCCTTGAAATTATCTGTCTATATGGATAGAAATTCATTATTGCATCTAGTGAATAGAAGTAATGAAGATACCAAAATAAATACTGTAGAAAATTCAATTTTATATCACTTAGAAAAAGAAACATGAGATACATGTCTGTGTAAAGAATTTTTTCCATCTCAGCCATCCTTGGCGATATTCCTGTCTTAATAAACTTCATCAGAGTTTTATGGTCAGATTCTAAATCCTTAAAAAAAATATTTCTGATGTGTGTTGAGTTGAATAAAAAATAAATGATTTCTTTAGAAGAATTTTCCTTATCACCAATCGATTTAAGATCGAAATGGAAAACTCTTCCATGTGGGAAGTTCAAAAAATTTGCAACCTTAGTAGAAAAAATAGATAAATCTCTATCTTCGATACTAGAAAAAATCATATCCTCTGAATATCCAAAAATAAACTATACACTCTTATAAAAATAGTTCAATTCTACCTCATAAATAAATTCTGAGTTGATGTCATTGAAAGTTGTCTCGAGTCCTTGAAAACCCAATGCTTATTTGAGGAGTAAGCTCGTCTGATATAACCATTCAAGATCAACCACTTTTCCCAAAAGAATTTTTCTATGTGTAACTCTTTGTTGTTTTTTGTCACTTGTGTCTCCTTCTTTGACTCTCTTGGTTTTCTTCATTTTTAAAGATTTTAAAATATGAGGTTTTCAGCTTCTAGGTTTTGGAAGGACGAACAAATATTGAGGGTTAGGTGAAACGATTTTTTGGTAGATGAAGGGTTTGGAAGACGAATGGTTTCTAAAAGATGACACATGTCCTCGTTTCTTGTATTGCAGAGTAATTATGACAAAAAATAATAATTATGTGGCGTAAATAAATTTAAGATAAAATAGATTAACTAAAATATCATAAGATTAAAATAAGAAAAGTAAATTGTATTTACAGAATTAAATTATGAGTAAAATAAATTAAAATAAAATAAAATAAAATAAAATAAAATAATTAAAAATTAAATAAACCTAACTTCCCCTTAATAAAATAAAAACAAGCAGTGGGAAGTGGTTTAGTAAAAATATCAGCAAATTGATATTTAGTGTTAACAAATTCTAAAGATATATTTTTTTTAAGAACATGATCTCTTAGAAAATGATGTCTAATATCAATATGCTTAGTTCTATGATGACTTATTGTATTTTTGAAATTTTTATAGCACTTGTATTATCACATAAAATAGGTGTATTATTAAAATTAAGTCTAAATTCCATTAGAGTGTTTTCATCCACAACACTTGTGCACAACAACTACCTCCAGACACGTACTCTGTTTCGGTTGTTGATAGTGAAACCGAGTGTTGCTTCTTACTTGACCATGACACAAATGATTTTCCTAAAAAGTGACAGGTACCTGAAGTTCTTTTTCTATCTAATCTATAACCTCCAAAATCTTCATCTGAATATGATAATAAATTAAAATCAGAATTTTTTGGATAAAGAAGAGATTGAACAACTATTCCTTTTAAATATCTAAAAATCCTTTTTACAACATCAAGATGGGATTCTTTTGGATTTAATTAAAATCTAGCACAAATACATACCAATAAATTAATAACAGGTCTGATAGAAGTAAGATATAGTAAAATTCCAATCATACCTCTATATAACTTGTTATCCACTGGTTTTCCAGCTTTATCCAAATCAAGTTTAATATTAGTACACATAGGATTTGAATATGTCTTTATATTTTCTAGACCAAACTTTTTCAATAAATCAATAATGTATTTACTTTGATTTAATATATTTCCATAATATTTTTGATAAATTTGAATTCCTAAAAAAAAATTGATTTTCCCATCATGCTCATTTCAATTTCTTTTTGCATAAGTTCTGAAAAATCATTACAAATTTTTTTATTTGTTGATCTAAAAATAACATCATCAAAATAGATTTAAACTAATAATAAATTAGAACAAAAATTTTTCTTAAAGAGGGTTGGGTCTTCCAAACCAACTAGTAAAACCATTTTTCAAAAGAAATGAACTTAACATTTCATACCAAGATCTAGGTGCTTGTTTATGGCCATATAGATCTTTAGTAAGTTTTAAAAAAACTAGTTTTTGAGAATTTTCAAAACCAGGAGGTTACTAAACATAAACTTCCTCCATTAAATATCCATTTAAAAATGCATATTTTATAACCATCTGATATAATTAAAAATTCATATGAGATTCATAGGACAAAATAATTCTAATTACTTCTAGTCTAGCTAGAGGAGCAAAGGTTTCATCATAATCTATACCTTCTTATTGATTATACCCTTTGGCTACTAGTCTAGCTTTATTTCTAATTATAATACCTTGATCATATTTTTTATTCCTAAAGACACATTTCTTTCCTATAACTGGATAATTCGATGGTCTTTTCACCAATTTCCATACTTTTTTTTCTTTTAAACTAATTTAGCTCTTCTAGAATTGATAACTTCTAACTTTAAACTTCTAAGGCTTCTTCAAAAGACTTAGTTTCTAGCTGAGATAGAAAAGAAGAAAATTCCCCTAGGTTTCCTACACTTCTTCTAGTTTTTATTCCTATGTCAAGATCTCTTATAACAGTCTCTAAAGGGTGATTCTTTAGGATTCTAGACTGTCTAGGCAGAGTAATTTTAGGTTCATCAATATCATGTTCTTCTAAACTGGACTTAATTTTATTTATATTTTCAAAATCATTTTTCAATTTATCAAGTCTCATGTTGTTAGAAGAATCATTAACTTAATCTGTTTGATCTTTCTCTGTATTAAAAGTTTCAGTTTCATCAAATTTTACATTAACTGATTCTTCAACAATCCTTGAAATTTTATTAAATACTATATAAGCTTTAGAAGTTGTAGAATATCCTAAGAATATTCCTTCATCATCTTTTGGATCAAACTTTCCAAGATTATCTTTGGTTTTCAAGATATATACCTTGCATCCAAAAACCTTAAAGTACTTTAACTTAGGTTTTATATTATTCCAAAGTTCATAAGGTGTCTTTTTGAAAATAGATCGAATTAAAAATCTATTTATAATATAGCATGTTGTGATTACAAATTCTTCCCAAAATTAGGTTGGAAGTCTGTATTCATTTAGCATAATTCTATCCATTTCTTGAATAGTTCTATTCCTTATTTCAGTAATTCAATTTTGTTGAGGTGTTCTTGGTGTAGAGAAGGTGTGTTTAATACCCATATTTGAGAAAAAAGAATTAAATTATTTATTATCAAACTCTCCACAATGATCACTTCTTAATTAAATTATCTTAAAACCTTTTTTATTTTCAACACTTTTACAAAAACTTTCAAAAACAGAAAAATCTTCATTTTTGAGTTTTAGAAAATATACCCAAGTAAATCTAGAATAATCAACAACTAAAACATATACATATAATTTACTAGCCAAAATTTCTATTATATATGGTCTAAACAAATCCATATGAATAATTTCCATGGGATTTGAAGTAGCAATTTTGTTAATAGATTTAAAGGAAGATTTGTGTTTCTTGCCAATCTGACATGCATCATAGAATCTATCACTATCAAATTTGAGACTAGGTAAATTTGAAACTAATTTTTTATTAAATAACTTATGTAAAGAAAAAATATTACAATGACCAAGTCTTTTGTGCCAAATCTATGACTCATTTACATTAGCAGTTATACATTTCACTTTATGTCTACATAAGGAATTTAAATCCAAAGTGTAGACATTATCTATTATGGGTGCTCTAAATTTAAGAAAATTATCTTTTGAAACATAACAAGAATTATTAGAAAAATCAACACAATATCCATCATTACAAAGTTGAGAGATACTTATCATATTTTGCTTCAATCCTTGTACATAGAATACCTTATTAATTGAGACAGTATCTGGATCTCTAATTATTCTGAGTCCAATAATTTTTCCTTTGGCATTGTCATCGATGGTGACTAGGCCTCTATCTATTTTAGTTAGAGTACATAAATTTGATGAATTTCAACTCATATGTCTTGAATAGCCATTTTTCATATACCATATATCTTTTCCTCTTCTGTGGCTTGTTACTTAAAAGGTCAAATTAAACAAAAATTTGTTTTGGTACCCATATCTTTTTGGGTCCAGCAGTGTTAACTATCAAAGATTTAGGAATCTAAATAGATTTATTTTGACCAACACTATTATAATTAAAACTAGATAAATATTTTGAATAATTAACATGATTGATACCAAAAAATTGAGGTTTTTTTAAATAGAATTCATTAGAATAATTTCCATTAATACCACAATAAAAACATTTAATAGTAGGCATTCCCTTACTGTTAGAACCAGGAACAAAATAGTTTTTGTAAAGTTTAGGTTTTTCACCCTTACTGCCTATACCAAATTTTTCCCTTTTAATTACATTTTTACCAAGAATATCATTTAATATATTTTCTCCTTTTGTAAATATAAGAGAAGCACTTTAATAAGTTTCTACTTTATCCTGTAGTTTTTTAATATTATTTTCATGGTCAGTATAGTTTGTAGTAGATGAACTATATTTCTCAAATAACTCTTGATAATGTTTAATTAAAGTATCCCTTTCTCCTAAAATATTATTATGAATATTCTTTAAAGATTTTTATTTCTTTAATAGGGAGTCATATCTTTCTACTATCATAGTACAGTAGGCATCCATTTTATTATTTGAGTAACTAGAATCAGAATCAGATGAATAGTAGGGTTATACCTTCTCTTATTCAGCCATAAAGAAAATATTATCTTTCATATTCGATTCTTCCTTCTCTGAATTAGATATTCATGAGCTGCTAGAGTCTTCAGAAACACTCCAAGTATCCTTCGTAGATCCTTTATATTTTTCTCATAATCAGAATTTTCTGAAATTTCTTTTTTGTCTTTCTATTCTCTCTTTTTAATTGAGGACAATCAGATCTTATATGACCCAATTTTTTTCATTCATAACATCTTACTTCCCTTGAGTCTTTCTCATCCTTTTTTAAGGTTATTCTGAATCCTTTCTTCTTACTATATAATTTAATTAATTTTCTAGCTAACTAAGCTAGCTAAATTTTTGAATCAGATGAGTCTAAATTTATTTCTTCTTGTTTCATTTTTCTATTATTATTTTGGGATATAACTTTTAAATCAGTTTTGTCCTTTTTTTACTAGAACTTTGTAATCTTTATCTTCATCTTGCATTTCAGCCTCATACATCATTAAATTTCCAATCAATTCTCTCATTATCAGATTCTTGATAGGTGTTGATTGGCAGATTGCTGCAGAAATTCCATTTCCTTTTGTATGTATAACTCTTAGGACTTTCAAAGCTTGATCAGGTTGGATGATAGGCTCACCTAAAGATGTTATATTATCAAAAATTTATGTCAGCTTTCCATTCATCTATGTGATTCTCTCTACATCACACATTATGAAAGTATCGAACATTAATTTCATTGTAGCATATCTCATTTGTCAGACATTATCAGTACCTTCATAGGATATTACAATTGTTTTCCAAATTTCATAGGCTTTTGGACATTGCAATACACATTTGAATTCATCTAGTCCAAGACTACAAATAATAGCATTCATTGATTTTTAATTCATATCATACTCAGCTTCTGTATTAGTAGACCAAGTTTTAGGTTTTTCAAGAATTGTGTAAGGAGTAAAAATATTTGAGTATACTACAAATCCAAGATTTTTTAAGTAGATTATCATTCAAGACTTCCATCATCCATAATTCTCACCATTGAAATATGGATCATGAACCATTTACATTTCTTCCTTGAGATTCTCCATTGCCATCACTAATATAGATCCTATGCCTTTAGCTTGTTATAGCTTTGTTGAAAATCTCAACCTCTGATACAAAATGTTAGGTCATAAAGACTATAGTGATAACAAAAGTGGGGGTGAATTGTGTTCTTTTAAAAATTTCACAATTCTGTTGATTCACATCAAAAGTAGATAGAGCTGGAGACATTTTGGTATGAGATTATATGCAGCAGATATGAACAGAGAACAAAGAATAGTCAATTTATATTGGTAAGGGCACGAAGATACCCTATTCTACTCAACCAATCACCCTCTCAGTAGGCTTGGTGAATTTCACTAGTAAGGTCCTCATATCATAAGACCGGTCCACACCTAAGTGCAGGCAGTTTTCACCCTTATAAATAAAGGCTTAAAAAATAGGGCCTTCTGGTTCTTTTATAGCGAACTGATAAAACCACAGCTTAGTGAGAGAAGATGAAACTCCACCATGACTAAATACGAGCAATCAAAACTCAAGTTAGATAAGATGTAGACTGTTGAGAAATAGGTTTAGCTCACAATTTTAGCAGCACGTAACTGATAAAAGAAGGATATTTGACTTCAGAATAAAATAACCTTTGAAATATATTTAAAGAGATCTTGTTGCACAAGAGATCTTCAATTTTAAGAATAGAAACAAAAAATAGCATCACACTTCTAGAATTAAACATGTATATCTCCAAAATGTAGTCCTTATTTCTAAGATTATTTATCGTTGTATAACTATAAATAATTTTTACAGAAAGAATTCAACAAATAATATTTTCACAGATATATGAGAGGTATTCACAGATCCGATGGTTTTTCAGATGATACTCAGAGAGGTATATAATGATAAATCTCCATCACGGTTTCATATCTGCAAATTCTTCCTGATAAATTGAGTGAATTAAAATTAAAAAAACAACTCAGAGTAGTCCTAACTTTCTTTAGGAATATGAGAGAAAATCTACACTATAAATAGCACTTTAAATCATTCAAGATGATTTTTTAATTGGTTTAAATTGAGCTTTAAACCGCCCTGACATTCTGCAAATATTGTTGAAAAAATCTCCGATAAAGACGTAAATTCAAATTTCCAATGTTGAAAAGTCAAATATAAGGTTCCTTCACAAAACAAAAAAAAAAACAAAAAATGTAGGGTTCAACTTCATAATGTAGGTTTGATGATCCATACGTTTATCCACATCAGCATATATCTCTAAACGTAACATTGATTATCCATACGTTCACTTTTCCTAAATGTAAGGCTGAAAACGTAAGGTTGATTACAAAAGTAATATTGATGATTCATACGTTTGTAAAGTTCCATACTTACTTAAGTTTCTTTAACCATACTTTTTCTTTCTGAAAAACATAAGGTTTTTATCCAAATTCAATGTTCCTTAACCATAAATTTTTTCAAACGTAAGTTTGATTAACCATATGCGTTGATCCTTAAATATAAACGTAAGGTTTTTTCCATATGTTACTTTCTTAAACATATTGAACGAATAGTATTTCCAATAAATGAGAAACAGTGAACAGTGTTTCCAGAATATACTTAAGAGCATTCTGAACACTTTAATGAATATTTATCAAAAATAAATAGTCGAAAATTATTTCAATATAAGAATTATAAAGAATATAAACTTCCTGAAATACACTCAAAATAAAATCATTAGTAAAACAAACAAGGTTATTTGTGAGCATCAAAATAAATAATATTTATAGAGTATTGTTGAGATAATACATGCCCAACAAATATAACATGACATCATGAGATAAATAATAGCACCAAGTCAACATGTGTATCAACATCAAAAATGGAATCTAGTTATTCTAATATGTATCATGACATCAATATCATAATAGGTCTCATGAGATACACACACACCCACATGAAATCACAAGTCAATAACATATATCAATTATACCAACATAAATCATAACATGACAGCATGTGTAAACAAAATCCAGAAAAGGTAAGGAACTTCCAAAATCAAATTATTTGACATCAACGATAAGGATAAACCACCATATGTGGTTCGAAAGCTGGAGTGGAAACCTCAATAGTCAAGAACACCTCCTCATAGACCTTATTATTGTAGTTGTTGGCACGTTAATTCTTGAGGTATGTCAAGGGTTCCTATAACCAAAACTAGATATTTTATTTCAAGAAGAAATAAAATAAAACATATGATAATACTTTATCTCTCCTAGATAATTTCTAAATTGACATTTTAGGCCAACACATGCACTAGAGGTCTTCTCTGCAAGAATAATTATAAAACCACAGGTAATAAAATATCTCTCTAGATTAATATAAGATCAAACATGGTAATTATTAATAATTATTCTTTGATAAAAATATATAATTATACTTGATCATTTTCAATGTAATTATCATTTTATAACTATTACAATTATCTTTTGATAATTTAATGAAATTATCATTTGATAATTATTCATAATTACCATTCAATAATTTCATAAAATTATCCATTGATTAATTTTTAATAATTTATCCTTTGATAATATTGCAATTATCATTTGATAATTTTTTTTTTAATTATAATTTTATAGTCTTGTGGAATTATAATTTTGATAAAAAAAATGGGTTTTATTATTTTATTATTCAACCATTTTCTTTTACAAATTTTGAGAAGAAGAAATATGGAATTTAAATAAATGATAAAAAATAAAATAAAAAATAAAACCAACCCAAGCCTTAATTAATAGTGAACCAAGGAGGAGGGAGGCTCACCACACACCTAGATGGGAGGAAGAAAACTGATAATATGAAGGGGGATTCGTTGATTATACCCAAAGAAGTTTTGAGATTTCATGAACTTAATGGAATCAGTGGATGGTGAAAACTGAGTGGTTTGTCCCTTTGATTTTGGTGAATCGCATATTCTTAAAACCCCAAATTTAATGCCCCAATTTAATCTAGGTTTCAACTAAAAATTGATTTCATAGCCATTAATTCCTCCCCATTAATGTGTTTCAAACTAAAATGGGTCAAAATGGTGTTTATTTGGGGTTTTTTGGAAATAAACCGTATGAAAAAAATGGAGGTGGAGGCACTGTGTGGTGGAGAAGATCAAAAAAACATAATTAATAATTAAAAAAACAATATAATAAAAATATTAAAAAAAATTATCCTCATGTACGATCTTACTAAACACCTGACGTGAAAAAAAAATCATGTCATGCCTAAGTTAAACCTAATATTCTAGACCTAATGACAATCTCATATTTCTCATATGAGACACTAATAGGGAGATATTTAATTTTGTTCGATAAATCATGTGCATGTAATATAATATATTTACCCTCATGTGTGATCTAACTAAACACTTAATGTGCACAAAGGTTATATCATGCCTAGGGGGAATCCCACATTTCGGATCTAATGGCAGTCTTTGATTTCCCATCCAAGACATCTTTCGGGAGATATTATATTATTTCAGAAAAACTATGTGCACATTGAAATAAATATTTAAAATTTTATTATATCAATACCAAGGCTCTACGGGCTTCATAATATCACACTGACTCAGTGCCTAACTCTGAAAATATTCCATAAAATATTCCAAAGCGTTAACATGTATTTTACCCTTATGGGAATTCATTTCAAAATAAATCATTTATAAGATTATTTTTATTGAAAATTTACATTTTTCACATTAAAAACTCAAAAATTATTTACAAATAGGGTTTTATTTTCAATAAAAATTAAGGATATTTCATTCTCCTACCTCAATCTCGCAAAGGGGAATACCTGAAAAAAATTGGACTCTTACATTTAAGATATCCTATGATTTCTTAAGTTCATGTTGTGTGATGTTTTTGAAAGGTTTAATAAACCCATTCTTTTTCCTTAGGTTTATTAAGATATGATTTCGATTGATTTTAAGTGGCACGCGTGTGTATAGATTATGAAGAGTAGGGTCATATATCAATCTCCAATGCATTGGTTAAATTTTATATCTCATGAGATGGTTAGGTGTGTAAATAATTATTTTGTTCACAGAGGCATGGGAATAATGAGTTTTCTAACATTTCCAGGCATAGACATAATGAGTTTGTTCACATGGATGTGATCATAATGAGTTTTCTCAAAAAAAATTCCTATAATTCTGGTTGTTCCACACTTCCAAGTTGTTAATCAAGTTATTCCACTTTTTCAAGATGCTTTTCAATTTCAATATATTCTATGTTTTCATGTTACACCTTATATTAAAATAGTCTTCACTCTTATGTCATGCTCATGTGATTTATGATTATTAAGATGTATTTTGAGCCATTCCAAAACGTTTATGCTTCTTTAATGATATTTTTATGATCTCATGTCTCTATACCATGTTTTATGATTATCATATATGGTCTCATGATCTTTTAATAAGATATTTATCCCCTCTTCATGTTCTCCTTCATGTTTATAATCTGATACATTATGATATGTTTTCCCCTTACTGATCATGTGAGCTCTAACCTTTCTTATATTTTCATTTCCCTAGGTTGTGATGATGATTATATCATGTGATATGTCTAGAAAATGGTCTAGAGGAGTGTGATTATAGAGAAATTTTTACAAGTTTTTTAAAATAAGATATTCATGTAGATAATCTCCAAGACACTAAACCTTTATGTCCTTAGTTTGTGTAGTTATTCATGAGATGTATTATTTAAATCATGAGATTAATATATTATTTAAGTTATGTTTTTCTTGAGTTTCTTTAATCTATTTCATAGCCACATCCAATTTCCAGCATCCAGATAGGGATGTAATTTTTATGAGAACCACACAATCTCTACATTACCAAAACATTAGGATGATATCCTATACTTAGACTTATTGTAACATCCATAGTTTTTATGATTTTTTTTAATAAATTAAATTTATTTGATGGATTCCATTTCATGCCACACTAAGTTATACTTTATTTATATGTAACACCAAGTTAATATTACACTACACATAACACTTATATTAACTTTCAGTACATGAAAATATATGTTTGACTTGTGTTAGAGACAATGATGAGTTCCTTTGATGGCTTTCATTTCATGCAAGATCGAGTTTTATAGAACTATAATATATTGTTAATGTTATTATTAAAATATTATTATAGTTATCACCTATCTATTAGAATGGAAGGAATGAATAAGATTAAATAAATTATGAAAATATAGTTTATATATGTTTATATAATTATTTGGTGACCAATTAATTATAAACGAATATAAAAACCAATTATAAGGGAATTTTTTTATAAAAAAACTATTTTTATACGCAAGGGGTGTTTTATCTTAATAAATTAAATTAATTACTATTGGTGGATGAGATTAATTTAATTTATATATTATATATTCAATTAAATATTTTGACATTCATTCAATAGATTTTAAAGGAATAAGATAAGAACAAATCCAATATTATACATAAAAAGCTATATTTCTCTAAAGATGGTTTTTCCACCTTTTAATGGAGCACCTATTTTAAAAATAATTATGGAATGTTTTATAAATTTTATTTTTAAAAATAAAATTAATTTTTGAAAACGTAATTTTAAAATTATCTTAGGTTTAATTTTTCGTATTTTCTGAGAAGTTTCATTTTTTTATCAATGGTGAAAAATACTGGATTTTAATTGAAAACTGACTTTTTTTCTAAAAAATGATAAGGTTAAAATATATTTTAAATTGGATTTAAAGTAAAAATAATTAAATTATACATATATTAATATAAGTTTTGTCATTTTAATCATTTTTATATTAAATTTAGATATAAAAACTTAATAAACTTTTAAACATTTTTACTTTAAAAACATGCTTTCTCATCCCTTCTGCGGGATTAATTTTAAATTAATTTATACAAATTATGTGATTTTAGTTTATAAACATGGATTAAATATTTGGAATAATCATAATTTATAATTTCTAGTAAGGTCAAATTATTTTTTTACTAAAAATATTAGTGAAAATAGTTAAAATTAATTACAGTGATTAAGAGAAAAAAGAGTTTACCAAGGGATTAAACTTTAACTTAATAGTCCAAATTACTTATAAACATGTAAAAATACCATTTTAAGGAAATATTTATAAAATATGACATATTTTATAAAAAAGTGGACCATTATAGGAGGCACATGATGAAAGGGATACCTCTAAATAGTATTTACCTTTTGATATTTACAAGAATGTCACTCCTCCTCCACTATAAAATAGAACTCACCCCCTTAAATTATTCACACATATCAAGCCATTTGGATCATCCAAAACCTGAAAACAAAAATCTAAAAAAATCATTTATCTCAACCTAGAAGTCTCACTTTGGGCATAAAGTCATCCAAGGAAGCTCTTTTGTGCAAACCAAAAGGAGTTACCTGAAGAAGACGTGACATTCATCAATGTTCATTTTTGTTTTGTTTCTTTACCCACCCCTTAAATTATTATTATATAAATATTATATAATAAAATAATTATACTCAATATACTTAGATTTTTTTATGTTATTTTTAAGACCAACACCATCACACACTTCCATCAAATGGGATACACAACCATCGTTCATGTGTACGGCGGACTGTCATCTCACGAACTGATGTCATTCGCTCTTCCAATACCACCTTTAAAGGTTGGTAATAATGATGTAATTTATATTTTTATATGATATATATGATATTTATGATGTATTTATCCTTTATTAATTATTATATAATTCATACCTTCATGATTTCCATTTTTTTGGAATATGATAACATCGTTTGTGGACGTGTGGACTACAGTCTCCTCAAAGCGATATGATTCATTCACACTTTGAAAGGAATGTATTAAGGATGGGTTTATTAAACATATGTTATATTTATGAAATAATAATTATACTTTAATATATATATATATATATCATTTACTTTTCTTTCTTCTAATACAATAATAAAATGTAAACAACGTTCATGTGTATGTACGACCTACCATCTCCATGAACAGTGTATTTCATTTCCTATTTCTATATTTTTTATATTATTATAAATACATATATAATAAATATATATGATATTTATAACATGGTTTAAATTTTTAAAATAATTAAATCATGATCTAAGTAAGAAGACCAAGAATAACAAGTCAAAACATGTATCAAAAACAAAGCGGTTATTACACGAAACATAACTTTACATGGAATTGTTAATAAATATGTAATATAAAGTTATCGTCAAATTGTATATGGTATGATATATAATAATATTGTTCTTAGGTGGACTTATAAAAAATTATATTTATTATACATTATTTTTGAACTTATACGAATAATTCAATACTTAAGGTAAGGGGATTTCTAGTCTCACTTTATTTCTACGAGCCTTATACCATATTCACCACTCATTTATTTTGTATGTTGTATATACTACCCTATGACATGGTATATCATGAATTTAATTTATTTCATGACACTAAAAGTTTCAATTTATGTTATTCTTTCATGGATCTAATGATTCAAAAGTTACTCAAGTTATAAGGGATTTCCATCTCACTTTTTACTTTCGTGAGATACATGTCATATTCACCACATATTTCTTTTATTTGGTGTATAAAATACCCATGAATGTATTTTATGATGATTATAATTAAAATTATTGGTATATATATTAATTTTATTATCTATATTTCATGGGTTTTATGGTTTAATAGTTACCAAATTGGTAAGAGATTTTTTCCTAAATTTTCCTTCTTTGAGACACATGTTATGTTATGCACCTATATTCTTTTATAAGGTGTATATACTTCCACTTTGACATGTTATATCATGAATATAATTATTTTAATTATATTTTAAACTTAATTTAATGTTATTATCTCATGGGGGTTATTTTTCAAAGTTACCAAAGTGGTAAGAGTTTATTGCTAAAATCTTATTGTTTATCGAGAATGTTTACGATTATGATTCCATTGATGAAATATTATGATCCATATCTCAATAAATATGATATATTTTCTTATACTCTGGTTATTAATTATATAGTCATTTAATGGTACCATTTTTCTACTCTTTTTTACTTAATATAAAAAAGAAAATATTTTTAAGAAAATCCGACCTTATTTCTCTCTTCGGTTGGAAATCCGTTTTATTCCAAAAAACCATTTTTTCTAAAAAAAATTAAATGACTTTTTTAGATCATTTTCAAGTAAAATAATTTTTAAAATAATTATATTTTGAAAATTTTTTAAAATAGTTTTCAATGCTTACTTTATGATTTTAAATGTTATTTTCAAATAAAAAGGTTTTCAAAATGTTTTATGATTTAAAAATAAATTTTCAAAGTGGAAAGGATATTTTACTCAAGAGATGTTTTAAATGATTTTTAAAGATTAATTTATATTTTTTATGTAATTCCCCGACCCTATAATCCCAAAGATGGTGCATTATTTTAATACATTGGCATGATTACAAGGAATCAAGTCCTGAAGGACCGATCAGTTTAGCAGTCTTGGAAAATAGATTGCATACATGAACGTTACATTACACATTCAAAAATAAAACACAACATAAATAATCCTTTTATAATGTCATTATTCCCCTAGATTATCCATGCATATCAATCATAATACACTTCTTGGAATCCTGGGAAAACAAAACATAAGAAAGGGGTGAGCTCTGATGCTCATTAAGGGTAAATAATTTATTGGAAGCTATAAAATTTTAATTCAAAATGTGTAATAAAAAAATAAAATCCTTTTAAACATAAAATTGAAAATAATATGGAAAAAATAAATCAAACATTACCATATAAACATGAACATGGATATTCTACTAGTCTAATAATCACATGTAATAACTAATTTCATAACGAGGGAATGCATAATTTCGAACATCATAATCACATAGTCGAGGCCTCGTGCTAAGGCTAAAAATAAAAATTTTGTCAATCCCTTGTTCCAAGACACTATTTTGTCTCATGAGACCTACCGATGCATCGAGGGGCTATAGCGGGCCCTGCCCATCACTTACTAATTCTAATTCATTCCTCATATGAAAAGGGTGAAACATAACATAAACATTCATATTAAAACTAGCATATGAAATTTCAATACTTTAACCATAAACCATGAATGGTATAAAAATAACACATCCATATTCAAACATATAATAACTCATTCAATACAATATATAACATTTTATTATAATAAATAAACCTCAATCATGAATGATATCTTGTAAAGGTTGTTGACATAGTTGAAAATGATCAGTAAAACTCTTTGAGAGAAATATACCTTTTCCATGAAATCATTTAAAAGTCACACAATTTAGAAAGGAAGACATTTAAAGAAATTTTTTAATCAAAGTTTCCCATAACAATTTAAAAAATTTGAAAGGAATTAACATTTTAAAACATTCTTGTCCATATAAATAAATCCTTACAACTATTTTGAAAACATAGACATTAATGAGAATGATTTAGAAGAAAAAATATTTAAACCATTTAAAATGATGTTTTAGTTAAAGAGTCAATTAAAAATAATCCTTTTGAAAAATATTTTATGAAACATGTACATGGATAATAAATATTCCCCAGTAAAAACTTACACATAAACAATCTCGTATAATAATGAGATTGAGGAATTAACCCTTACCTTGTACTTTCCTTTGGTCGAGGGTACGTTTAACCTCCTGTATAATTTCCATAGTAAGTTATTAAATTATACCAGAGCCATATTCATATTTATTATATAATAATTGATTCATTTATGGCTTTATACTACCCATTTAATAATAACTTCTATGTTAAAATAATATTTTGGGTAATAATCGCTTTCTTTATCGTATGTGTTTTAACTTGTTATTCTTGATCGTATCACTTATATCATGATTTAATTGGTTCCAGAATATAAAAAATTATTTATGTATAATATATATTCAGAATATAAATATGTATAATAGATATATATATTAAATGGAAAACACCGTTTATGGATACGGTAGGTCGTACATATGCATAAATGTTGTTTCTGTTTTCATATCGTATTGAACGGAAGAAGTGAATGAGATATATGTAAATATAGATATATATATATATATATATATTTCCAGTAGAATTATTATTTCATATATTACATAATTATTAAATATATTTTTTTTATAATCATCGTTGAATGGTGAACGTGGAAATGAATCTCATCACATCGTGGAGACGGTAAGTCGTACATACGCACGAGCGACGATATAATTCTATTGATGGTGAAAGCGTATGTAATTGGATGGTATATTATATATACAGAATCATTAACATGTTATATTTATTATCTATATAAATTATACTCATTATTTTACCCATCCAAATAATGAAGTGTTGAATAACAAACTACACCACGACGTGGAGACGGTAAGTCGTACGTACGCACATATGGTGACTTTGTCATTCATAAGATGGATATAATAATGAATATGGTTGTACCATATTTATAATAAAATATAATTATGTATAAGTTATTGGAGTTATTATTTTTGTATGGAAACAACGGAAAAAGAGAGAGTGGAATAATAAAAGAACTTTGAAAGAGGTGATGAAATAATTACATCTTCTTCAGGTGCTTCCTTTTGATTTGAACAAAAGGGATCCTTAGGTTGGCTTTATGATCAAAGTAAGGCCTCTAGGTTGAAGTGAGGGTAGTTTGAAGGATATTTCAGCATGGTTTGGCTGAGCCAAATGGATTTTGAGGTGTAAATTTAAGAGAAGGGGAAGTACCCTTTTATAAGAGAGGTGAGGGGCACTTTAGGAAAAGCTTGAAATATTATTTTATTATAACATAATTTTCGGTTTATAATAGATCCAAATGAATTTATATCGAGTCTAAGGTGGGGATGGGTCAAAATAATCTCAACCAATAGGTTTTATACAAGTTTAGGTCACCATATTAACCTTATATTTTAAATTTAACCCTTAGTTAAATAGTTTAACTTTTACCATGTCTTCTTGTATTATTATAATACATGGTTAATAAACTTACTATAAAATTATAATATAACCTAAATTGGTTCATTAATGACATATATATCATTATATAAGTCCTTTGGTAGAATCTTATATTTTTAAGAATATTATATCATTTAATAATATAGTATTTGTTTTAAAAAATCATTTATGTCAATTTTAACACAATTTAGTATTTGGTTTTTATGAAAGTTGTAAAAAATTGATTACTTAAAAAATAAATTTAATCATCCCTAAAATGTCATATTCACCTATAAAATTCTTATATGGCATAAAAAGTTTCAATTTACATTTATTTTAATATTATAACATCAATTATTTTAATCTTTCATTAATAAGGTAATTACTACATCATCATTTTTTCATAAATAAATTTAATTACTTAATATCTAAAAATTATAAATAAAATACCATGATGTAGGAAATATTTTTATATTTCTAATAAATATTTATAGTCGAATTTATATTAAGTGTAACCCTATATTAAAAATGGTTTAGTTATTAAACTTTGAATTTAACACTTTTAACTCTTATTTAAATAAAATATAATAAATGTCCTAATCTAACCCAAATGGATAAAAAGGATCTTATTTTTTTCATAAGATTGATTTTGGTCGAAATAAAATTATCCAATATAATTAGGAAATGTTTTGGGGTAATTTTAATATTATTTTTACCTTTAATTACCTTATTTACTTTTTACTGTGGTAAATAAAATTCAAGAGTTACTATTCACCATAAAGTATTTTCATCCTATTGAACCACATTTTACTTACTGATTTCAACCATTTCTCTTGGATTTTTGAAATTAAATTCATAGAAGCAGTAAAATTACATTTTATGCAAATTTGAAAATGTGCCTAGAAGGTGGGTAAAAAGACATTAAAAAGGTTCAATAAAATTTTATATATCTAATCTTATTATAAAATGAATCCAATGATTTAAATTGTACTAATATATGTATTATGTATCTATTTTGACTTTAAGATAAAATTTTAATTAAAAATAATTATTTAAATGAAAAATTTGGTTTTTATGTACTATGCATTATTTTTCACTATTCATCAAAAATTGAATGTTTTCAGAAAAATACCAAAAATTCACCTTAAGATAATTTTGATATTTCGAATTCAAAGATTAAGTCCATTTTACCAAATTCAATTTTTATGAGTGTATAAAATTAATTTTATTATTGTTCACAAAAGGACATAAAAAGTAGTTCTTTTAAGAAAATATCTTTTCTAAATATATAAATATTTTAACAAAACTTATAAATTTCATTATAAATATATTTTATTTATGTGAAAACATTATAAATAAAATTTAAAATTTATATGATACTATTCATATTACAATATTTAATTGATAAATATATATATCGTTTAAATAATTATAATATTAATGTGTTGTTTCGTAGAAAATCAATCTTACGTATACCACAAGCCAAGTCGGTGTTGCATGTAATATAAGATATTAAATTACTTTTAAGAGGTAACTTACTATGAAATCTTGGGGTGTTACATTTTAAATGTGTTTTTCAAAGAAAAATATTTTGAAAATTTTTTATGTCTTAAGAATAGTGATTTCAAAGAAAGGTTGTTTTCCTTAAGAACTGTTCCAAGTGATCTTTAAAAATCGTTCTCCATCTAAGATAACATCCTTTGATATAGTTTATGATTTACTAGGGATATAATCCAAGGATACCATTCATATTATTTATCTGAATGGTGTATTTTTTTATGGAATGATGTTTATGGAACACTTTTCTTTTCCATGGGTCAATCATATTTCAAAGAGATTGTTTGAAACCCATTTCTTTTCCACGTGCTAATCACATTGAAAAGAGATTAACATGAAACTAATTTCATTTCCCTTGGTTAATCAATTTATGAATGAATAATTGTTTTTATGAGTTTTTAGTATGATATGTAAGCTCTTTGTACTTTATTCATGTTGTGGTTCTTTTACATTTCTTATATGTGAAGAACCCATGAAGTCACTGATGTTTTTGAAATTTTTTCAACCTTAATATAATGATTGTTGAGCTAGTTTGTAGTTTAGGAAAATTTGTGTCATTGTATATTTAAGTTTGAAACAATATTTATAACATTAAGGACGATTTGTGGTTTAGGGAATTATGTATATTGGCTTTTAATTTGTGGGATATTCATGGATAAGTTTTCCAATGGGATGCATATTAAAAATATAGTTAATGATACCAAAAACCCATGAGGGACCCGCACCACTACTAAGGTGGGAAGGTGATACCTCTTGGATAAGCCAACACATTATGGAATAGATTGTGAAAGGGTGCCTATAAAAGGCACATGAGTGGGTAGAGAGCCACCGTGCGGGGTGGCACGGTAGTAGAGTGGCACCTGGCACTGGGTGGTTCTAGGTAGTAATCAGAGTGCTACGGTAACCAATCTATGAGATGATCAATTAAAGGATTTTATTATATGGGATTGGAAAAACGATTTCCATTTTGATGAGGGATCATGTACTGTAGCTCCAAAATAACTACGATCGTCTGATCCATCCATTCTAATCATATAGGTCATCCAATCTCTTTATCCTGTCATATTCTTTATAGATCCCATCTAAGAGCACCAGTTCATTAGGCCTCCTCCATGCAACGTCAACAGAAAATCCAGTCGAGACATTTGATCTTTATTTCTTCATTATGATGACTCCAACATGATCAAAATCTCATGAAACTCCATTTTCATGATAAAATGAAGATCAAAACAAAGTAATGAAACATATAAGAAAAATATTGTTTTTCTTATGATAGTGATGACACATGATGTGAGGCATTGTGTGAATGAGATGATAAAAATGAACGAATCTCCATGATTTTTGGAGGTACTGAGTCAGTGGAATTCAGTATATAAATACCTTGGTCGAGCTCATTTGCAGTGTGCATTTTATCTCACATCTGAGAGAGATTTCTTGAGAGATAAAGTCTAAAACAGAGTTGATCAATTGGTCTGTATTTTCAATGTATGTTCCATGAATTCAATCTTAGCATCCTTTTGTATGGTCACATGATGATATGATATTTTGAGATATATTTAACTTGTTTTTTTGAATAATAAAGATAACCTGTCTAAATAGATATGTGATGAATATAGAAGTTCACATGATCATTCTCTCTAGACTCTCTTATGAAGAAGGTTGCAGATAGAGAATCAGTGTATTTGTACATGGCCACATAAAAATACCACAAACTAATATTCACATGAACTTATTTTTTAAAGGAGTTTGAATAACTGAGTACACTAAATATAATCAATATATTCAAAGAAGAAGAGGGTCAGAGTAACAATGTGTGTTTGCATGAAGGCACTTCATAACACACTTGATAACTAATACTCTCAAAAACCAATATTCTCAGGATAAGATATTCTTGAAAACTATCTATTATTCAAAGGTCTTAAGATTCACACTAGAGTCGGATTCATGTGAAGCATTTATATGAAGTATTTTTCTTATGAAAAGAAGGAGGATATTTACATGCATATTTTATGTGATAAATTTATTTTAAGTTGTTTTATGTGAAGAAGAATAGGTGTTAGTTTTGCAATGTGAAAGAAGGAAGTGACAGTGTTTAATTTGTTTCAAGTGTACACACCATTGATATCATAAGTTGATAGTGATATGATACACAGATATCAACGTTGTGAAAACTCTAATTTGTAATATAAGTAATTATATACAGTGACATCTATGGTTTTAATTTCATAAGCAAGTAGCATCACTTTTTTTGTTCAAAAATTTGTGTATTGTATGAGTTTTAATTTTTCAAATAATATTTTCAGAATAACTAGTAGTTTGAATTAATTTTACTAGATAGTGGTTTGTTATAGTTTATTGATATTTAGATATAGGGAATCTATAATCAGTGAACAAGTGTACTATTATCTTATTTTTATGGCTCAATGAGAAAGATTGTTTTTATATTGTAGGAGTAGCTTATAATCTTTCTCAGAGTGGTTGTGTCTTTTTTAAACTGGTGTGAACTGATACAATCTTTTTGTCAGGAGACATTGTATTAGGAAATGGTTGATACTTATCCTTCATGGTTTTAGGGTGATACCTAACCAACCCACTTATTATTTGTGATTGATTTTTATTGGATAACTTGTGGATCAAATCAACCTAACCACAGCAAGGGTGTAGTCACCCTTCTTTGGGGAAAACCTTAAAAAATATTTTTCATCATTGGGGTCATACTCTAAAAATTCTTCAGATGTTTATTAAAAATAAAAATAAATTATAAAACTATATCACCATTACTTCAACACCCCACCCCCACCCCCTTCTCAGTGGTACAACTCTTTCCTGGATACTTCCAGTGGTATCTGAGCTGATTACCTCTGAAGGATATTTTTAAGCAGTGATAGAGAATTTGAATTCATTCAATATCAGGGGTGTTTCAATTTTTTATGGCAAGAACTTTCATGGATAGAAGAATCAAATGCTTCATTTCTTAATATCACGAGTATTGGAGGTTTCAAATGTAGTGATTGTTGGATTCCATCCTCTATACAAAGATTCCCCCATGGCATTTGGTGACAAAATAAATATGGAGGTTGATGGAAAATCCAGAATTGAAACATTTTCATCCGTATCTGATAAAGTTTTTACTAAATTTATGGGACTTAAAATTTCCAAGGAGATGTGGAAAAAACTCAAAAATATGTGTGAAGGGAATGTCAAGATTAAAAAATCCAAATTGAAAATTTGGATGGGTAAATTTGAAGATATCATAATGACTGAAGATGATACTGTGGATGATTATTTTACCAAAGTTAATGAATTTTTCAGCCATATCATAGTGTTTAGAAAAAATATTTAGGATTCAATAGTTGTTTAGAAATTAATGAGGAACTTTACAGATAGATTTGAATCGAATATTTCATCCTTGGAAGAAAAGGAATACGTATCTCTTAATTATTTTCACAATACTTTACTCAATTATGAGATGATTAAGGCTCTAGTATTCAAGAGAAAGGATAAGGAAGAAATGTAATTCAAGGACATGAGTAGACTAAAACACAAAAAAGAAGAAAATGAAGACTAGTGAATTTGAAGATAAAGATGAAGAAGAAAAGGATGATGATTATAATAAAATCATGTCACTTATATAAAGATACATCAAAAAGGGAGAGGGTAAGTACAAAGGTAATATTCCACTAAAATGTTTCTATTTTGGAGGAATTGGACTTTTTTGTTAATTTTCTGAAGAACAAAAGTGTTTAATATTAGAGTGATGATCAAGATGACAGACCTCAAAAAAATAAATGGAACAAGTATTTAAAATATTCTACAAAAATGGATGAGAATAAGAAAATGTCTCAATAAAAAAAAGAATAATTTTTTTGAGTAAAGAAGATGAATAATACTCTTCCTCGGGTAGTCTTTCTGAAGAAGAGGTTCCAGAAAAAATTCATAATTTTATTGCTCAAATCGGGAAGTATGCTGAAAATTCAAGTGGTGGTGAAGAATATGATGAAGTGGCTTACATATAACATATGTTAAAATCATAACTTGAATATTTTATTGAGAAAAATTCAAAACTCAATAAATAAATCATATTGTTGAATAAATATATTAAAATAGAAGATGCTTATATTGATGAAATCGAAAATCTAAAGTTGAAAGTTATGGATCAAGGAAAATGATGAATTGTATTTATGAGAAATTGACTTTAAAGGATAAATAACTAGATAATATATTTTCAGAGTATCTCAAAGATGAAAATTCTTTAAATAATATCAAAGAGTATTTTAACAAATCTGTGGAAGTTAAAGTTCAAACATCTCAGGCATCTGAGAAATTTTTATCAAAGAAATAGGTTACATATTCTTCTACTAAAACTCATGGTAAATATGTTATTTATAATAATGCAGGATATATTGAAAACAATGTGAAAATTTGATCTACTAAGAACAATGAAAAAATATTTCTATGTAACAAATAAATATGTGGAAACTTCTAATAAATTTATCATCTTAAGACATAAGGAAGCACAATATGTGGCGGTTTAACAACAACTGTATCCTAAACATAATCTCCAATGGTATGGTAGATACATATTTAATAGATATTACTGGTGCTATGGAAGTTTTGGGCACAAATCCTATTCTTGTTGGTATAACATGTCACTTCATTGGATCATGTATGAGTCAAGTTGGAGAAATTCTAAAAAGATAAAGAGAAGATCATTCAAGAAAAAGAAAATCATTAAGAGTACAAAAAATCTATCCATTCAGAATAGATTTGATTGTTTAGAAGAAATTTTTGGAATATGTGATCAATAGGGTCATTGTTATGATAAATTTATAGATATTCTTCATGTCCATATCTCTAATAATTCAAAGGGTAAATGAATTCAGAAATCCAATATGGAAGAAAAATATATATTGTTGAAGTTTCTTTGAAGGCTGGAAAAAGAGACAAACCATGGATTATTGATATTGGTTGTTCCTCTCATGTGATAGGTGATACAAAATTCTGAATAACATTGAATAACATAATGGAGGAGTTGTTACTTTTTGGAATAAGAGTTATTTGAAAATATAAGGTGTTGGTACTGTTGAGATTGATGCCCATAAACTGAAATCCAAAGTTTTTATTTTTGTTGAAGGGCTTAAACACAATATGTTTCATGTGATCCAACTTTGTGAATATGGAAATGAATTTATTTTCAAATTGGATTCTTTTATCATCAAAAATTCAATGGATGAAAAATTTTTCATCAAGTGTTAAAGAACAAGTGGTAATCTATTCCAAATTGGTGATCCTGTGAATTATTGTTATTTAAGTGAAAAAGATTAAAGTAGTCTATGCAATAGAAGTCTTGTCCATCTTGGTCAAAAAAACTTGAGTAATATTTCAAAGAATAATCTTGTAATAGATCTTCCTAATTTAAAGATAGAAAGATAAAATGTATGTGAAACTTTTCAAAAGGGGAATCTTATAAAGGAAATTAATAAAAGAGTAGATATTCAGTCTGTTAGACCACTTGAACTTATACATTCTTATTTTTGTGGACAATTGATACATAATTATACAAACAGTGAACTCTATTTTATAACATTCATTGATAATTTCACCTGGATGATGAATTCCAGGTTTATTAAGAACAATTCATAAGCAATTTAAATGTTCAAGTTTTATAGAAGACAAGCAGAGAAAGAACTGGAAATTTATATCAAAAAAATATGAATAGATAATGATGGGGATTTCACTAGTAATGGTTTTTAATTATATATTACAAATCATAGAATTAATAATCAATAAAATACTATTTATACTCGTCAAAAAATGGAGCATTATAGAGAAAGAATATAATTCTAGTTGAAATGGAAAAGACAATGTTTGGTGAACATAAACTTTCAAACTTCTACTAGAGAGAAGTAGTGTGTATAGCTGTGCATATAAAAAATAGATGTTTACTAAGAAAAGTATCCAACATGACTCTATATAAGATTTGGTATAGCAATAATCCAATAATGAAATATTTAAAAGTTTTGGGTGGTCCATGTTTCATAAAAATCAAGAATGAAAATGTGGGGAAATTCAAGGAAAAAGCTAAAGAAGGGATCTTCATAGGATATCTTTCAAATGGAAGAGGATATAGATGTTTGAATAAAAAATTGAAAAATTTGTTAGACTATTGTTATGTGAATATTTTTTCAAATCAATACAACATTAACTAGGAAAATATATCAAATTTTGAAAATATTGAAGTAGACAAAACACAGATTTCTGTAGGAGATAATGAAGAAAATATTATACATGAACTAGAGATAGTTGATGTTGAATCAAATAAAACCAGTGATGAGGATGAAGTTTTTAGTGTTGAAAATAAAAGGTATCAAAAATTTAAAAAACATGTTGAGTCATAAAATATTATTGAAAATATAGAAGTGCCAATACAGACCATAAGAATACTGAGAATTGAAAATTATACAGATCTCATTTATAAAATTGAACCAAGTTCAGTTAGAGAAGATATTAAACATGAGAAGTGGATAAATTCTATGAATGAATAGATAAATTGGATTGATAAAAATAGCACCAGAGATATTGTTCCTAGACCTAAAGGAAAAAATGTAATAGGAACTAAATGGGTGTTTATAAATAAACTCAACGAGAAAGGTAAATCTCAAGAAATAAAGCTAGATTAGTTTATAAGGGTTATTCAAAAGTGGAAGGTGTAGATTTTGAAGAAACATTTTCATTTGTTTCAAGACTGGAGGTTATCATAATGTTTCTTGTGGTTACATCTCATAGTCACTATAAAGTTTATCATATGGATGTGAAGTATTAATTTTTTAATGGATATATTGAAGAAGAAGTTTTTATTGAGAGACCTAAAGGATTTATTCTTGATTTTTATGGAAATAAAGTTTGTAAGCTAAAGAAACCATTTTATGGGCTAAAAAGGTCTCCAAGATCTTGGTATTCTAAACTGGATAGTTTCCTGAAGAAATTGAACTTTTCCAAAGGAAAATTTTCTATAAACTTATATATAAAGGAGTTGAAAATAGGTACACTTATTTTTATTTTGTATGTTAATGAAATAATTTTTTTATGTGGAAAAGAATATTCATGTGAAGAATTTTCTAATCAAATAAATATGTACTTTGAAATGTCAATGCTTAAAGATAAGAATTTCTTTCCGAGATTGCAAGTTGTTCAAAAGAAAGTCTATATATTTTTTTCACAACAAAAATATTACAAGTAGTTGTTGAATAAATTTGGAATGGAAGATTCAAAGGAAGTCTCCACACCTATCATGGTTAGTGTAGAGATCAATAAATATAAATCAGGAAAGAGTTTTAATTAGAAATATTTTAGAAAATTAATTGGTAGCCTGCTTTATCTTATGACATCAAGACAAGATATTGTATATACATTAACATTGTGTGCTAGATATCAAAGTGATCTGAAAGAATCACACGTGATGGATGCTAAAATAATTATTATGTAAATCAAAGGAACATAAAATTATAGTTTGATGTATAAGATAATTGGATATTTGAACATAATAGGATTCACTAATGCTGATTGGTCTGGAGACTGTAAGGATCATAAATCAACAAAAGAAGGAACTTTCTTTCTAAGAGAAAGTTGTGTGAGTTATCATAGTAAAAAATAGAATTCTATGACTTTAAGTATAGCTGAAGATGAGTATGTTGTTTCTACTAATTCATGTACTCAAATATTATGGATGGAAGTACATCTTGATGATTTAAAGGTGAATGTTAAAAGACCATTAAAAATTGTTTGTGATAATCATAGTGTAATTAAAATCTCAAAAAAACTAGTGCAACACTCTATATCAAAACATAGTGATATTAAATATCATTTCATCAAGGAGAGAGTAGCTAATATAGATGTTAAATTGGATTACATTTCTATAAAATAGAAAATTGTCGATATATTCACTAAAGCTATTTCAAGAGAAATATTTGAGGAAATTATGTTGAAGCTCCATTTTAAGCCTTCCAATATCACTTAGAGAGTGTTGGGGATTCCCCCCACTATGCTTTGGATTGTGATATAAAGGGGGTGAAGAATACATAATTCTCTTCTTATCTTTTGTGAATATGGAGCTGATGTGTAACGCCCCAACCCCAGTTACCCAGAGTCGGTGCATTATTACATAACATTGGCATGATCACAAAAGATCAAGTCTCGAAATACCGATTAGTTTAGTAGCCTTGGAAACACTAGATACATTCATAAGTCTTACATTACATCATAAAGTGAAAAACTACAACAACAAAGTCTCTATAGTCCACACTCATATCCCCTCATACTATCCCTGCAGGTCAGTCATAAAATACTTCTTCGCATCCTGGTAAAAATAAAACATAGAAAGGGGTGAGCTCATATGCTCAGTAAGGATAACAATATAGCGGAAGATTTCATAAATAAGAATAAACATTTAAGGCAATCTATAAAACTAAAACAAAATCCTTTTCAACATAAACTTCATCATAATATGGAAAATATAAATAAAAAATAATTCCATTTACTTACTCACATGGATATTCTACTAGTCTAATAATCACATGCAATATCAACATCCACTTTCATAATGATGGAATGCATAATTCCAGACTTTCATAACCACATAGTCAAGGCCTTGTTCCAAGACTACAAATAAGATTTTGTCAAGGCCCTGTGCCAAGACACTAGTTTGTCTCATGAGACCTACCGATGTATCGAGGATCTATAGCGGGCTCCACCCGTCACTTACTAATTCCAATTCATTCCTCATATGAAAAGTTTGAAACATAACATAAACATTCGTATTAAAACTAGCATACTAAATGTCAATACTTTATCTAAAAACCGTGAATGGTATAAAAATAGAACATCCACAGTCAAACATAACTCATTCAATACAATATGGAAGATTGTATTGTAACAGATTAACCTCAATCAAGAATAATGAATAATATTGACATAGATGAAAATAATTATCAAAACTATTTGAGATAAATATCCCCCTTTTTCTTGAAAACATTTACAAGTCACACTATTTGTCAAGAAGCCATTTAAAAATAGATTTTTAAATCAAAGTTTCCCATACCACTTTGAAACTTTTAAAAGGTATTTTAATTTGAAAACATTAATGTCTATATAAATAAATCCTTAAAACCATTTTTAAAACACGGACATTTATGAGAAAGATTTAGAAGAATAAATCTTTAAAACATTTAAAAATGATATTTTAGTTAGAGTTTCTAACCAAAAGAGAGACGCTTGAATACAAATAATTGAGGTAATAAAAACTTTATAATATCATGAGAATAAATTATTTCATGTTATACTATGTCAAAGGATAGTATATACACCATATAAAATTGAACTGGTGCATAACAACAAAGAAGTCTCAATGGAATATAAATTGAGATGAAATATCTTATAAAGAACATATATTTAGGTTAAGGATAAATCAACGACATAATTATGTATGAAAAATATAAATACACTAAATATGATTTTATATTCAGTGTAAATCAATCAGAGGACATTCACACATATTCTTTTAAAAACAACACCAATGAATTGGATGTTTAACTCAATAAATGGAGATTGGGTTAAAATTACTCTTATCAAGTTCATATCGATGACTTAAAATTTATCAATAGATTGATTATGTGTATCAAAATTATATCCACATAAAGGGGCATGTAAATTACTACAAAAATAATAAATAGTGATTCCACACATAATCATGGAGTAAAATAATCAATGAAGTATGCGTAAATCTGAATGAGTGGAAATTGAAATTTAAAATTCCCTTACCGATTTGGTAACTTACAAAACATACACCCCATAAAAGAAGAATAATAAAATGATGATGTAAATACCCATAAATTAAATTATATTACACAATTAATACAATCATGGATAGTACATATGCCACACAAAATGAAATAGTGGCCAATATAGCATGAATCTCACATGAATAAAAAAAGTGAGATGAAAAAACCTTACTTCGTTGTGATCAATAGAGTCATATGACCAAAAGTTAATAACCACAAAATTAATCATAGAATATCATGAATATAAATAGAATCATGATAATATATATCAAATGTAAGTACACAATACACTACATGCAATAAATAATTGGTGAACAATGGAAATCTCACGGAATTAAAAGTGAGATAAGAAACCCCTTACCTTGTACTTTTACTTGGTCGAGGGTAGGTTAAACTCCTTTATAATGGTGAAATTATTGTTATTAAGTTATACTAGAATCATATACATTAATATGATATCATATATTATCTTTAAACATTGTTTTGTCAATAATATCTTAGTATTATCGTCATTTCGGGTGTTAACGGATTCGTTTTCCTTTATATTCTTTGTTATGTGAGTCATATTTGTTATGGATGGGATGTATATTATTAATAACCAGAATTATATCAAGTCTTTAAACATTATTTTTAATCATCAAATGAAAATTAGTCTTGAATAGATACGATGGGGAATGAATCTCATCGCGTTCGTGGAGACGGTAATCTGTACGTACACACGAGCGACAATATCATTATTTTGATATTAAAATAATATATAATTGGATGTTATATCATATATAAAGAATCAATATCATGTTATATTTATTATTTACATAAATTACACATCATTATTATACCCATCCAAATAATAATGTATTGAATAACAATTACACCACGACGTGGAGACGGTAAGTCGTACGTACGCACGTATGATGATATGTCATTCAAAGGATGGATAGAATAATTAATATGGTTTTAACATATTTATAATAACATAAAATTATATAGAAGATACTGTAGTTATTATTTTATAATGGAAACAACAAATAAATAGGAAGTGGAAGAAGAAAGGAACTTGAAAGAGATGATGAAATATTTACCTCTTCTTCGGGTTCTTCCTTTTGATTTGATCAAAATGGATCCTTAGGTTGGCTTTATGACTAAAGTAAGGCCTCTAGGATGAAGGTAGGACAGTTGATAGGGTATTTGGGAAGTTTTTTGCCGATAAAAATGTCTTTGAAGGTGTGAATTATAGAGAAGGGGGGGTTCTCTTTTATAAGAGGGGTGAGGGGCACCTTAGGAAAAACTTAAAATATTATTTTATAATAAAATAATTTTTGGTTTCTAATGGATCCAAAGTGGATTATTTAAATTATAAGGTGGTTATGAGTCGAAAACAAATCAACCAATAGGTTTTAGACAGGTTTGGGTCACTATATTAACCTTAACTTTTAGATTTAACTCTTAGTTAAATAGTTTGACATTTACCATGTCTCTTTGTATTTTTATATTATATGGTTAATAAAATTACTATATATTTCCAAGAGAACCCAAAGTGGTTCATTAATGATACACCTATCATTATATAAGTCCTTTTGCAGAACCTTATTTTTTTATAAATATAATATCAATTAATAATATAATATTTGTTTTAAAAACTCTTTTATATCAATTTTGACACTATTTGGTATTTTGTTTTTGATAAATTCATAAAAGCATTATTACTTCAAAAACAATTCATCTAAAAAATCCTAATATGTCATATTAACCTATAAAATTAGTGTAATTCATAAAAATTCTCAAATTACATTTATTTGGATATTTATAATATCAATTATTTTAATATTTCATTAATTAGGTAATTATTGCATTATCATTGTGTCATAAATAAATTAAATTATTTAATGTCTAAAAATTATAAATAAAATACCATTATGTATAAAATCTTTTTATATTTATAATGAATATTTATAATCGAATTTATCTTATTTATAACCCTATATTAAAAATGTTTTAGTTATTAAACTTTGATTTTACCTCTTTTAACTCTTCTTTGAATTAAATAATAATAAATGTCCTAATCTAATCCAAGTGGACCAAAGAGGTTCATATTTTATTCCTAAGGTTTTTTTTGGTATAATTATACTTATCAAATAGAATTAGGACATGTGTTAGGGTAATAATAATATCATTTTTACCCTTAATTACCCTATTTACTTTTAACTGTGGTAAATAAAAGTAAAAAGTTACTATTCACCAAAAAGTATTGTTATCTTATTGAACCAAATTTTACTCCTTGTTATTAATCTTGTCTCTCTTATTTTCAAAATTCAACTCATAGAAGCAGTAAAATTAAGTTTTATGTGAATTTGTAAATTCTCCTGGGAGGTGGGTAAAAGACGGTGAAAAGTTCAATAAAATTTTTATATATCTAAAATTATTATAAACTGGATCCAATGAATTACATTGAACATATATAGGTATTATGTACCTATTTTGACCTAAAATAAATTTAAATAAAATACATAACTATTTAAATAAAAAATTCGGTTTTAAACTATAACTCAGTGTTTTTCACTATTCATCAAAAATTAAAAGTTTTCAGAAACATACCAAAAATTCACCCTAAGCTAATTTTGAAATTATGAATTCAAAAATTAAGTGTATTTTACCAAATTCAAAACATATAAATATAATTTATTAGTTTAAAATTAATTCCCATTGTCAAAACCAAAAAGCGTATTTTTATGAAATAATAACTACCAAAAGATTGACATTTGTTTATATCCAATTTCAAAGTGAAATTACTTATAATGAACATAATTGTATTAAATGGTAAAAATATAATCTAATTATACATCTAAACCATTAATATGTATAGTTTAACACTATAAATTATTTTGATTAAAAAAGTTGTTTTCAGTTAAAATATATTATTTTTCACTATTCACCCAAATATGAAAGTTATCAGAAAAACACCAAAAATTTATTCAAACTGAATTCTTATGTCCCGATTCTAAATAAGAATTTTATTTTGTCAAATTGAATATATAAAAGTTTCAAATATTGGATTTAACAAGGGTTCACCATTACAAGGCGGTAAAATTGCATTTTTTGAAAAATACTTCTTTTATTTGAAAAAAATGAATTTGTCCTTACATTATGTCTAAGAAACTCATAATATGGATTCTAAAATTATAAGGGTTATATAAAGTTCAAAATTCTATTAATACTATTAATAACCTCCTTTGAACGGCTAGTTTGGTAAGTCGTGATGCGCTTGAACTCGATGTTGTGTATAGTGTAAGTTATTGAATTGCTTTGAAGAAATAACGTATTATGAAATCTTGGAGTGTTACATGACGTTATTACAAAAAGGGAAAGTAAGTGTAAGTTTTTTGGGGGAGATCATCTAATTCACCACCGAGAGAAATAATTATATAGAAAATTATTTTTGGAATTTGGTGTCTTCTCAAGAGAATTGTTAATGTTGACAACAAATCCAATGGATGAGATTGAAGAACTTGTGAAGTCGCTGATGTTTTTTTTCAACCATAATGTGATGATGGTTGAGTTGTTTTGTAGTTTAGAAAAACTTATGTCATTTGGTTATTTTAGGTTGAAAAAAAAAATTACAACATTGAGGAAGAATTTTGGTTCAAGGAATTATGTATTTTGGTTTTTCATTGGTGATATTTTCAGGGGTAAGTTTTACAATGGGATGTATATTAAAAATATATTCAGTGATACTAGCCATCCATAAGGGACCCACACCACTACTGAGGTGGGAAGGTTCTACCTATCATCTAAGACGACATGCTATGGAATATATTGTGCAAGGGTGACTATAGGAGGCACGTTAGAGGGAGGAGATCCACTATGTGGGGTGGCACAGTGGTGGAGAAATGCTCATCATGGGGTGGTGCTTTGGTGGTAATCAGAGTACTATAGTAACTGATTTTAGACCCAATCAACTCACAGCTTGTATTATAAGAGAGAAAAAACTGATTTTCATTTCAATGTGGGATCATATACAATTTCTTCAAAAGAACTATGACCATATGATCTGTCTGTTCTTATCATCTGGGATGTCTGATCTCTTCAGCGTTTCATATTCTTCATCAATCCCATTTTAGATAACCAGTTCATCAGGCCTCTTCCATGAAACATCGATAGAAAGTCCATATGAGACATATGAGCTTCATTTTTTTCATTCTGATGACTCCAACATGATCAAAATCTCATGAAAATCCATTTTCATGATAAAATGAAGATCAAGTAGAAGTAATGCAGAATATAAGAAAAATATCATTTTTCTGATGATGGTGATGTCTTTTGATGTGAGGCAGTGTATGAATGAGTTGATGAAAATGAAATTCTCTCCATGATTTTTAGAGGGAATGAGATGGAGACATTCGGTCTATAAATACTTTGGATGAGCTCATTTATAGTGAACATTTTATCTCACATCTGAAAGATATTTCCTGAGAGGTATTCTGAAAAAATTTCAATCAAGTGGTTTGTATTTGTGGAGAAGGTTCTATGCGTTCGATCTTAGCATCCATTTTTTTGTGATCACATGATGATATGAGATTCTACAAGCTGTTTAACTTGATTTTTTTAATAATAAATTAAACTTGTGTAAACTGATACATGATAAACATAGAAGTTCACGTGATCATTCTCACTTGACTCTCCTATGAAGAAGGTTTTGGATAGACAGCCGGTGTAGTTGCACATGTTTTTATAAAGATACCACAAACTAATATTCACATGAACTTGTTTTTTGAAGGAGTTTGACGAACCATGTACACTAAACATAAGTAATATATGCAAATCATAAGAGGATCAGAGTTGCAGTATGTGTTCACATGAAGGCACCACATAACACACTCATGAACTAATACTCTCACGAACCAACATTCTCGTGATCTGATATTCTAGAAAACTATCTGTTATGTGAAGGTTTTAAGATTCATTATATAGTATGGTTTATGAGAAGAATTTATATGAAGTATTTTTCTTATGCAAATAAGGGATATATTTACATGCATATTTCATGTGATGACTTCATTTGAAGTTGTTTTATGTGAAAAAGAATTTTTGCCTGTTGTGTAATGTGAAATAAGGAAGTGACATTGTTTACTTTGTTTCAAGTTTTCACATAGTTGATATTGTAAGTTGATAGTGAGATGTTACATGGATATCAAATCTATGTAAAATCTGATTTGTATTAGAATAAATTGCATATAGTGACATATATGGTTTTAATTTCATAAGGAAGAAGCAACACTTTGATCAAAAATTTGTGTATTTCATGAGTTTGAATTTTTCAAAGAAAATTTTTAAAATAAGCATTAGTTCAAATCAGTTGCACTAGATAGTGTTTTGTTGCAGTTTATTGATATTCATCTACATGGACTCTATAATCGGTGATAAATTTTAGTACTGTATTATTTTTTTGGCTTGAAGAGAAAGATTATATTTGTATTGTAGGAGAAGCTTGGAATATTTCTTAGAGTTGTTGTGTTTTTTTTGTAAACTGGTGTGAACTAGTATAATATTTTTATTGGGAGACATTGTATTGGTAAATGTTTGATACCTATCCTTCATGGTTTCAGGGGGATACCTGACCAACCCACTTGTAATATGTGATTGATATTTAGTGGAGAATCTCTAGCTCAGATAAACCTGAACACAGTAAGTATATAGTCACCCTTCTTGGGTGTGAACCTTGTAAAAATAGTTTGTGTCATTGGGATCAGACTCTAAAAAGTCGTCATAGGTTTATTTCAAAGGAAAGAAATTATAAAACTATAATACCACTGATTCAACACCCCCCCCCCCCCACTCTCAGTGGTAAAACTCTTTTCTGGATACTTCAATATGATGGGGTGGTTTAGATAGCACCAGGTAAGCTCATTATAGCTTAACATGGGGTGACCTAGATAGCATCGGGTAATCCCATTAGAGCTTAACATGGGGTGGCCTAGACAGCATTGGGTAAGCCTGTTACAGCTTAAATAATGGGTGGGACCTATATCTCCCTCCAATGTATTGGGTAAAGATTTATATCTCATGAGATAATGATGGGAAACAAGTTGATGAGCTTAATCCACTATGGGAAGAAGGTTTAACCTAATATACTATTGGAATAAAGTGTAACTTGATCCACTATGGGAAGAAGGTGTAACTTGATCCACTATAAGTAAAGGACTGTGAATGGGGATGGTGGTGTGCCTCAACCATTAGGTGTAGCCCCATGAAGTTCCCTAATAAGATTTGGAAATGATCCTTGAATTATAGTGAATGATTTTATATGTTTATGAGTGTGCCAAAAATTCTATGTCTTATGCATATGTTATGATCTCATGACTCGTGTTCTTTTATTATCTTATAATTCATGTCTTATGAATTTATAATCTTTATTCCATTATTTAATATTATGATCTTTGATATGTAGGGTATTCTTTTCAAATGTTATGATGATATTATCATACCCTTATGTTCATGGCATGCTTGTCTATCTCCTTTATTTACCCTTATTGGGAATCTAAGATCACCCTTTATTATGTTTCCTTTCCCCAGGTTATGAAGAACAATTTTAAGTAGGATTACTAAAGGGGAAGATCTTTAAGGGAGAAGTTGAAGATCTTTCACCAAGATAGAAGATTATGTTTCCAAGTTTCCAAAGACACTAAACTATTACAGTCCTCAGGCTTATACTTTTGTAATATGATGAATATTCATCTAAAATTATTTAATATCCATGTATGTTAATCTTGGGATGCTATACTTATCCATTAGACTTATCACCTAGACTTCTCCCTTAAATTTATACTTGGGGTTTTCACTAAAGTTTTATTATTTTAATCCCTAAAATAATAAATATTACCTCAACAACCCTAAAAGGGTTATTTATACCTAAAGTTCATAAGGATCATTTAACCACTAAGAAGGTGGGGTGAATCAATGATTTTATTTTTAAAAAATTTCAAATTTATGAAATTTAACCCCTGAAACTTTTTAGAGTTATCTTCCTTATCAATTTTAAAATATATAAAAGGAATGAAAATATAGGAAAGAAATTAAGGAATGCATGATTTATAAGGTTTGCCCTCGGTGTGGGAACCGACATATTTTCCATGGAAACTCCCATGGGTCTATATAACTTCACTATTAAAAATAAGTGAATACAACTTTCATCCAAATCCAGTTAAACTTCTTTTTTATCCTGATAGGTATGATTATAATGAATCCCACAAATTTACAAGTTTTTCTTACAAAATTGGGCTACAGAAAAATATATAAATCTTTTAAAATTCTACTTCAGATTAGTTTATTAAGAAATTCCATTTGATTCTTCAATTTGGTAAAGACCATCTGATGTGATATTTTCTATGTTTGGTAAAAAAAATACATTGAAACTCGCTAAAATTTATGTCTGATGTATATAACATGAATTATATATGATTTAACAAAACAACTACACCTCATAACTCTACTCAAAAAACTTTTTTTGAAGATTATGATCTATAAATATCTATATGGTATCTCTTTATAGAAATTTTGTCTGATTCTTTGATCAGAAACCTCTATCTGATACTCTTCTTCAACATGAAAATGATTTTTGGTTGGAAACTTACTTCTAACATAACTTTTTCAATGTTTTAGCATTATCATATATGTGAAAAATTTCAAGTGCATTATATTTTTCATTATCTATTCATAGGTTATCCAAGAATGGAAATATAGGGAAATTCATTTCTTTCCCCCTCACTAAAATTCCAAAACCAAATTTCTCACACATTTGAATTTCACTTACATACTTCTCAACACTTCTTGAATATTCCTAAATATTCTTGAATTGTCCAAATTTTCCAACCTTTATCAAATTTTCTTAACTTTAGATGATAAGCAAATATTCAAAACTTCCTTACTTTATCTTGATAAGAAACCACTTGAAAGAACAAAACCACCATCATCACATTTGGGACTTTATATTGTTATGTAAATATTCTTGGAAAATCTTCATACAGAAAATGTTTATCCAGAACTTTTAACCAATTATCCACATTTTCTTCATTTGGATGCTTTGTTTTTCATATCACTCTTCCTCATATTTTTATTTTGACCATTATATTCCACACATATTCTCTATCATATGGAATTAGAAAATGTTTTTCTGATGGATCAATGTTTCTCCATCTGGTCACTTTACCTCAACTCAGACTTCATAAACCACTTTCATAAAAACATCTGTCCAATGGAATTTCTTACAAAATGTTCATTAAATGGACTTCCTTACACAGCTTACTTTGAACATCATCCCATAACAAAACTCTAATCTTCAAACTTCATACAAACTATCTACCTGGAATCTCATCTGCCTCTATCCATTTCTTTAACCTAGTAAAGATGGTTGATTACATTATTGTAACTTCAAAAGACTTCAGTCACAAGAAACTTTCTTAAACTCGAAACTATAGCTTCAAATTCTTTTAATTCTTCTTGTGTCACTTTTTTATTTCTTTTAAATTTTTCAAAACTATATAAACTTCGAAACAATATGTTTGTATGATGATAATAGTTTGCTATATATAATGTTCTTCACTACTTTTTCTTTATAAAAACATTGGAAATTTCCCATGTTTTCATGATATTACATAAAATTCATCTGATTATTTTAACTATTATACTTTAAAAAACTTTTTTTTAAGTATCTGAAGATTTCTGTATGAACTTATTTATAAAAATTTCATTCATTTTATTTTTTATAAAGGGTTTCATCTGGATATTTATATGAAAAATTTTACTCTTTCAAAAGGTTCGATCAGTGACTCAGCTTCTAAAAACTTATGCACTTCGTTCATCTAGTGTTTAGAGTGAAAGCTTCCTTAAATAAATTTTTCCCAATTTGGTCTGTCTGATTAGTAAATTTTCAATGCTAGTTTTTCTTACCAAAACTACATCTAAAAATATAAACTTTGGTGACTTATTCAGTTTAACACCTCCTTGATCATCTTTCAAAATTCAAAATATTTCTGGTCCAATACACAAAATTCCTTCTAATTGATAAAACTTTAGTTTTACTTTTCTTCTCTTCAAAAAACTTTAGCTTGTATCATAATCTTCTTCATGATGTTAGAAACTTTTAATAAACAACATAGCACTGTCTAACTAATTTTAGGAAGCTTATTAACTAATTCAAGTAAACTTCCTAATTTCCTTCTTCTCTAAAAACTTTATAACAACTTTGTCAAATTTCAAAAACTCTTTTTTTCTTATTTTACAAAAAAAATCATGAAAAAATAATTTTAACAACACATATAAAACTTTTTTAGAAACGATCACAAGGTATTTTCAATACCCCCTTTGGATTTTTTGACAACATTCATTAGAAAATTTTGTAACTCATAGTTTTTTAAGACTCATTTTTCTCAAGAAATAAATTTTTCAAAAAAAATCATCAAATCACAACCTTTATCAAATAAAATTTCCTAAAACACACTGCTGGATAGAGTAATGTTTTTTTAAGAATTTCATCCCTTGGTGACAAGAAAATTTACGATCATGAAAAGATAAAATTTTCCCTCAAAAAACTTCTCTCAAATTTTCACTTGATTTTCATACTCTATTTTTTATATCTATTACATTTTATGATGACTAAAACATTAGATTTAAACCAATTGAAAATATTATATTTATCCCTTTTGGGAAAAAGTTCACTCACCTCCTTATTAGGACAAAGTAATTATCCCCTAGTGAGGAAAAGGTTGTGAAATATCTCCCCCTTTATCTACATAATCCAAATCATGGTGTGGGGTGTATTTAAGAACTTTAGTAAGTCTTTGGTGGAGGATGAACCTAATTTTACAACCTCAATTCATAAAATCTATCCCTTGGCATGGATTTTTTTAAAATATCATCAATTTGATATTTTTTAGAAACGTACTTAAGTATAAAATCACCACTAGAAACTTTATCCTTTATGAAATGATACATAATATCAATGTGATTCAATATTGAATGTCGTAATATATTTTTTTAAAGATTAATGGAACTCTGATTATCACATATTATCTTCAATGCCTTGAAAACTTTCACCTTCAAATCTTCTAACTAAACATTCGTACAGATCATCTATATACAATCTTGGGTGGTGGAAACATACTATACTTATGTTATAATCAAAGTTACTAAACTCTATTTCTTACTATTACAACTCACACAACATTAACCTAAAAATAATGTTCCTACTAAAGTTGACTTTATATCATTGTAATCTTCATCCCAATCTGTATCAGTATAACCAATAATGTTCATATCAAAACTTATTTTATATAATAGAATATAGGAATATGTTCATTTAACATATCTCATAATTATATTTTCTTCCAGAAAATGTGATTCTTTTGGATCACTTTGATATCTTTCACATAAATTTATAGCATAAATAATGTTAGGAATTGAGTTTGTAAGATAGATAAAAGTTCCTATAAATTTTAGAAAATATTTATGATTCAAATTTTTTCCAAATTCATCTTTAATCATCTTCATGACAATATAAATTATATTAGAAACTTATTTTGAATCTATCATACCAAAAAAAATTAACTCTTTGATGTACTTTTCTTGAGATTGGAAATTTTATCTTTCATTTTGTTGCACTTGTAAACCTGGGAAGAAATATAATTATCAAAGCATTGATATTTCAAATTTATTTTAATTTCTTTAGAAAAATATTTATAATCATTTTCTATTTTCCCTGTAAAAATTATTTCTTCAATATAAACAATAACAATAAGGGTACCTAAGTTTATATCCTTCACATATAAGTTTTTGTCAACTTTCCCTTTATAAAAAATCAATTTTTTCAGAAAACTATCAAGTTTGGAGTGCTAGGATCATAGAGCTTGTTTCAACCCATAAAAGGCTTTCTTAAACTTAAAAAATCATATTTATAAAGTAAAAACCCATAAGGTTTCTCATTATACACTTCTTAATAGATCTCCCCATTTAAGAAATTTGACTTTACATTCATCTGATAAAATTTATAACAATAATTTGTGGCACAGTTAAGAACATTTTAATAGTTTCTAATCTTGAAATGGGGGGAATTTTTTCTTAAAAATACACACCTTCCACCTGTGAATATCCTTTATAAAAAAGTCTCACTTTATTTATTGAAACCTATCTATGTTAATTTAGCTTGTTTCTATACACCTGTTTTTTCCCAATAATATACTTTCATGTTGTACATGGAACAAGTTCCCAAGTTTCATTTTTCTCAATTTGATATTATTATTCATTCATAACATATACCCATTCTTAATTCTTAACTACCTATAAAATTTATTTTGGCTCAATCTATGAGATAAGTAAAGTTTGATTCTCTAATATCAACTTTCTTCTAGTATAAACCAGATCTTTTTTATTTCCAATAATGTTCTCAGATTCAATATGTTTTTCTAGAGTATGAAACTATAGATTTTTCCTTACGATCTCACTTTCCTCATCACATGATTATTCTGAATCTTTATGTAACATTTTTGGATAATATACATCTTTACTTTTGTTATCCTCATTGGAAGTCTTCAATTTCACATCCACATTATTTTCAAAAACCTTGGTTAATAAGTAAGGTTTTCAATAACTTTCAAATCATAGGAATCCACCAAATTTTTTAAATGTTTTTTCCAAAATTTATAGCTTCTTTTGTTGGGTGAATATCCCATGAAAATTCCATACTCATCTTTTTCATCAAATTTTCCAAGATCTAGATTTTTTATCTTTAGTAAATAGGGGCTTCCAAAAACCTTGAAATACTTCACTAAAGGTTATTTTTTATACCACATTTTGTAAGAAGTCATGTTGGATTCTAGCCTTAACAAACATCTATTTTTTAAATGCACAACAATACTAAAAACTTCTCTCCAGAAAAACATTGAAAGTTTATATTTCACCAGAATTCTTCTTTCCATTTCCACCAAAAATCTATCTTTCCTTTATATTACTCTATTTTTTAGGGGTTTATGTAGCATTATACTAATGTTTGAATTCATTATTCTTTAGATATGATTCAAAGTCATTGCACATTTACTCCTTTCCATTATCCATTCTCATATTTATTATATAAACACTCACTTCTCTCTCAACTCCCCTTCTAAAAATATAAAATTTTCTGATCCCTTTGATTGGTTTTCTAAACAAAATATTGGTCATCCAAGTGAGATCATCAATAAAAGTGTGACGTCCCGAACTTTTATTCCACTTAAACCATTCCCCAATCATGATTGGCCACATGACCCCTGGCACGTCTCCCCATATGCCAAGGGTTGTAAACTAGTAGTGGGGGTGTATAGGTAGTATAGTGGGGAGATATACCCCCAAGTCATAGTAACATAGTGAATACAATAAATAGTAAATAGTAGCAGAAGAGCAATATGACAGATAGATGTAGTAATAGTGGAAGCATAAATAGATAACATCGAAAGACTAAATAACTGAATATCATAACCAAAAGTCTCAAAGGCAGAGTCTGATAAATATATGGATGAATGGAATGATGATAATATAGAAATGAATGAGAATATACAAGCATGATATACAATAGTACAAAAGGAAACAAAAGGAAAAAAATATCCATGAGCATCTCAAGCTTAATCCTGATCCTATGTTCCTAAGCTCTAGCTAAGTAGTACAAGTCAACAACTTGTAGAAGGTCCTTTACCCTTACTACTTCCTACAGGAACATAATCTTATTGGGTACCAAGGGTGGATCGAGTAGGGTGTGAGATAAAAATCTTAGTAGGCCACCACCAATGGTGTCTAAGTGTAATCCAAGTAGGTTCTCATAAGTAAACACTGTGTAGGCATAAATAGTGAAGTAAGGAAAATCTGGATATACAATTAACCTCTCACTCAGGTTTCTAAAGGATACTTGGCCGGTCTACCTGCTTCATCCCATGGCCGGTATGTTTGATCATTCCACCCTATATATATAGTAGTAGTAGATATATATATATATATATTTCTGTGTGTGTGTGTGTGTAGGGGTGGATTAGGATGTAACCACCGCCATCTAATTCCATGAGAAGATCTCACAGTCTATCCCCTAACCCAAATCCAAGAGCCCTCACAGTCTCTTGGCATGCATGTACTAGAAGGACTAGGATGTACCCATTTCCATCCATCACTAGGGGATCTATCATGGTCTATACCCTAGATATAGCTATTGGTAGGATCGTGACATACCCAAATACATCCATCAACATGGGATCTCTCACATTACCTCTTGTGTCATGTCATCAAGCCTTTCACAAAGAAATCAAGGCATAAACAGATACACCACATGAAACATTATGAAAAACATCTCAAGTATCCCATCATCCATATTAAAGTCATTCAAGGAATCACATTTAACATTGATTAATTAACAGTGCGTGAACCTAGGCATGGGTCCACCATCCACTAATCAAGTTCATTTATAACTAAACAATTCGTTTCATATGGTGCCTTTTGATTAAACAAGAACAAGTTCAGGGCCATGTCATCCCTTCAAAAAAATCATTTTAAAACCAATTAATTATAAAGGAATTAACCATTATGCTTTAACCATTAAATAATTTAAAGAAAATCATGACAATAGAGTAAGACATCCCACCCAAGGTTGTCTCATCCAATTTTCCTAAACATGGAAAATTGGTTCATAAGATACTAGTTTAATGGAAATATCATTTTAAGGATGAAAATATCACATTTAAGCCATCCTAACCAAGTCCATTTACCACAAGAAAGGTATCTAATTCATGATACATGACCATTTAAAATTTAAAGGTTCTAGTGTCAAAGAGGATGACATAGGCAACAACTCAACTGCCCAATAGGACAATTCCAAGTCTATAAATTCCAAACACCCATGGGGTGTCTTAGATTAAATTTAACATATATGAGACAAAGGTTATTACATACAAAAACCAAGTTAGAATTCAAATTGGGTTCCAAGCATTTTGGAACATTTGTCCAAAATGACCATTTTTAAGGTGGTGCACCTATGGGTGTCTATAAAGAGTACGAGTGATGTATAAATCCTAAAACAATATCCAATTAACCTATATAAAGGCACTAGGTTCATTTAGACATGAAGGAACCAAAAGAATTTAAAATCTCGGTAGAGTCCAACTTATGGAATGACAGAATAGATACAAAACAATCAAAACTCAAATGGAAAACTATGTGACCACCTACCTTAGGGTCATAGAAGAAGCCTCTATTGATATCAACATCAAATTCAAAGTTGTTTAGAAGAGATCTGAGTTTCATTCCAACACCCTAAAAATAGATCGAATGATCCTACATCTAAATAGCACAATAAAAGGCAAGATTAACCAAATAAAGAGGAGTACATGGGGTTATCCTCACCTTGGGTTATCCAATGCTTCGTTTGGATTGAATATTGGTTTCCGAATAGAAGAGATGTAGGGGATTCAAAATTTTGGGATTTTGAGACCTATGGGAGAAGGAAAGGAAGAATAGTCACTAGAAAACAAGAGGGGAGATAAAATTAATACTTAAGGTTTAATTGGGGGGAATGGTAATTTTTCCCCAAATCCCTATACACATAGTTTATGTGTACAATTTATAAACTGTACGCAAACCATTCTAAAAGTATCTGCCTCCCATTTTTAGTAGGCTACATGGCCGTGTGCCTAATCTCTCATAGTTACAGAGAAACCATGCATACTTTCATGTGCCAGTGTCTGCAAACTCATGGTTTAAACAAACTATGCGGTCTGGGTCCTATGGTTTCCACTAACCATGTGGCCCAGCCTGTAGCCCTCTTTTCCAGAACTCTAGACTCCAAAAAAGTCTCAAATTCTCCTTGGGCCTTCCCTATTATGTAGAATACTTTTTCCATGATTAAAAGAAAGATTCATAATGAAAAACTAACGATTCATACCTTCATCAAAAGGTGGGTCATTACAACCTCCCCTACTTATAGAAACTTGTCCCTGAGTTGTACTTCTGATGGTAAATAGGTATTGTCAACAAAGAGTTTCGGACACTGAGACTATATATTAGCTTCCCATTCCCAGGTATCATCCGACACTCATTTTTGAAGCCATAGAACGTGTACAAGAGGAATGGACCTACCTCAGAGTATCTTTACGCTCTGATAAACTATACGAACTGGGTACTCCTTGAAAGAAGAATTCATATCCAATTCTATATCATTCAGCTAAAAGACATGGGTCAGATTTGGATAGTATCGGTGAAGCTGAGATATATGAAAGACATCATGCATAGACTAGTATCTCTAAGGAAGTTTCAGCCGTTAATCCACTGGTCCAATCCGCTTCATAACCTTGAAGGGTCCAACGAATCATGGTGATATCTTACCCTAATTCTGAATATTTCTATGCCCCAACCTGGGTAAGACTTTCAAGAAAACCTGGTCTCTAACCTCAAACTAGGGAGGTCAGTGGCATTTGTTGGTGTAAGACTACTATCTAGATTGATCTATCAACATACACTTTCTGATCAACTGGACCTACTCTATAGTCTCTTGCATGAGATGTGGTTTAAGAACAACTACCTCCTCCACCTCTAACCAGCATAGAGGTGAGAATCAAGGCCTAACATACTAGGCTTCATAGGGATCCATCTCAATGGTATCCTAAAATATGTTGTTATAAGAAAACCTGATGAGGAAAATGTGTTTCTCCCAAGAACCCCCAAAGTCGAGAACTCACACACAAATCATATCCTATAGCACCTAAATTGTATGATTCATCATTCCATCGGTCTATGGGTGATAGGTCATACTCAAAAGTGCTTTTGTACCCAAGGATTTCTGCAACCCCTTCTAGAACCATGATGTGAAATGAGCATCTCTATCAGAAACGAAAGAACAAGGAGCTCCATGAAAATGTACCACCCTATTTACATACAACCTTCCTAGATAATCTACTGAGAATGTATCTTTCATAGGTAAGAAGTGTGAAACCTTCATTAAATGATCAACTACAACCCACACTACATCATTTTCATGAGGTGATCTAGGTAGACCAGTCACGAAGTCCATCGAAACATCATCCCATTTACACTCAGGAATGGACAGTGACTAAAGAAGCTCTACTGAATGCTGATGTTATACCTTTACCTACTGACAGGTGGAACATTGAGTGATCAAACCAGATATCTCACGTTTCATGTTGGTCCACCAGTATTGGAGTCATATATCTCAATACACTTTGGTGGAACTGGGGTGTACCGCCCCTGTGGAAGCGTGTAAATCTCACATCATCTCTTCGTTGATGTCTGATGGGACCCATACACGCCCATGGAACAATAGAGTATCATCCCCATTGACTGTCTAACTAGAAAATTTATCATTATCTGATACATTATCCCATAGGAAAATGCCTTCACGATCAGATATATGTCTCAACCTTACCCATTCCAGAAGAGTAGATGTAGCCACTAATGATGATAGAATATTATGACCATGGACCTCTTGAACCTTAACATGAATCTCTGAGAATAAGGCCATGAGATTCCATTCATCACTAGATTCCTAAACCAGCTATGTCTGGGTCTTCTAGCTCATAGCATCGGCTACGGAATTCCTTTTACCTAGAGTGTAGGAAATATTGAAATTAAATGAGTGTAGGTACTCGACCCACCTATGCTTCCTGAGATTTATATCCTACTGAGTGAAGATATACTTGAGGATTTTGTGTTCTATGAATACCACAAAATTATCTCCCAATAGATAGTGTCTCCAACAGCATAATGAATGAACAATAATAGAAATTTCAAGGTCATGTGTCAGATATTTTCACTCATGAGGCCTCAACTGATGAGAAAAATATGCAACAAATCACTCATCATACATCAGAATGGATCCAAGACTGATACTAGATGTGTCACAGTATATAATATAGGCCTTTCCTTACTCTGGGAGAATTATTATCAGTGCTGAAGTTAGTCTTCCTTTCAATTCTTAAAAGTATTCTTCACAAGATTTTGAACATTCAAATTTCACACCCTTCTTTTTCAAGCCTGTAATTAACACTACAAGGTGTGATAAATCCTAAATGAAACATATTTAATATCTAGAAATCCCCAAGAAACCCCAAATATCAAATATTTTCTTGGGTTTCTCCCAAGAAACCACAACTATAACTTTATCTGGGTCAACTAAAACTCTTGAATATGATATGATATGACCCAGAAAGTAGACTTTATCAATCTAGAATTGGAATTTATTGAGCTTAGAATAAAGATGATTATCTCTTGGCGTATTCATCACGCTCTCAAGATGGGTTTCATGGTTATGTTTGGATTTAGAATACACCAAGATATCATCAATAAATACTACCACAAATGAATCCAGATATGGGTGGAAAACCTAGTTCATAAGATCCATGAAGATAGTAGGTGTGTTCGTGAGTTTGAATGGCATAAACAGGTACTCGTAAAGACCATATTTTCTTCTAAAAGTTGTGATATGTATGTCTAAAGTCTTAAAACACACCTAATGATAGCCTGAACTCAAGTTTATTTTTGAAAACACCTTCACTCCTCAGAGCTTATCATAGAGTTTTTCTATTCTAGATAGTGAATACTGGTACTTAATAGTTAGTTGATTCAACTGACGGTAATCCACACAAAGACTAAGGGAACCATCCACCTTCTTGGAAAATATGACTGATGAAACTCAAGGATAAGTGTTGGGGAATATAAATCATTTTTCCTTTAGATTCTCCAACTAATTCTTGATCACTAGAAGATCCTTAGGTTCCATCCTATAAGGAGGAATAGTCACAGGTGCTGCTCCTAGAACAAGCTCAATGTTAAACTATACCTCTCACATTGGAGGTAAACTAGAGAAGTATTTCGGAAAGACATCATTGTAACACTCCACTACAGAAGGAAAGTCAATGGGTTTTAACCCCTAGTCATCAAGAAAAAGACTGGCAATGTATGTTGTAATACTAACTAGCCTCTGCTAATTGGGTCCTTATTGGGTCTCAATAACATCCCATTCTCCATTATGCATATGCATAACATTTTTTGATGATGTAAGTGTCACCCTCCAATGATAGAAGTCAGTACGAACTTTGTAGGAAACTAGCTAGTTTATCCCAATGATTACATTGAATCTTATCATGTCGAGGACATATAGGTTCCATGCGAATAGGTAACCACCTATCTCAAGAGGTAAATTCTGACAGTGGTAAATTCCCTCTGAATAGATAGCTAAAGTCATATCTATTTTCATAATTCCATGATAGTAATTGATGTCAAGGTCCAAACTCTAAGTGATTTCCTTAGATATAAAAGAGTGAGATGCGCATGTATCAAAAAAAAGTAGACACTAAAGTAGAGGTAATTAGAACATTACCTCATATAGTAAATGGTCCAGTTCTCTTTTCCTATGGTGTAGGATGAATTGCATGTAACTGGAACATATCACAGCCCTGATTCACTATCTGACAGCCTTGAGCAGGCCCGCTCTACTGTCGTTGAGAATCATAAGCCTGGTTGCATCTGCCTTGACCACCACCTTAGCTTGAATGATCAGTGGTATTCAAGTTGCCTGAATGTCGTGATCCTATTGACCCCTCTTCTGACTGAGGAGTAGGTGAAGATACCCTCTTGCTAGGAACTATCAGGAAATTCCTACATAAACAATGGATATGGCCCATCCTTCCATAGCCTTTACACTCAAGTGGATCTCACGAACACTATTATTTGAAGTTCCCTATCTTTATACACTATTGATAGACAAGATAACTATCAGTACTAGAATCCTGACTACTAATACCCCCATGAGTATTCTCAAAGTTCCTCTTTCTCCCAGATGAAGATCCACTGGAGACTCTAGGTGTCGAACCACCCTAGATTTCACCTTCATCATCCCTCAAATTTCATTCTTTAATAAGGGCCTTGTAGATGATTTCAGAAATAGTCATCAGCTTGAACACATTGACCAATTATTGGATGGTGTAACATAACCAATCCTCAAATTTTCAAGTAGCTATCAGATCATCAATAGCTAGAGAGGGAGAAAACCGCTACAACATGGTGAAATGGGAAGAGTATTATATAATTGACATGGTCCCCTACTATAGGTTCACATATTCTCTAGCTATTTAATCCCCCAGAGTATGAGGAAATAAGTAGTCATAGAATATAGTATAAAAATAATCCCAAACCATCTCTCGTGGTCGATTTTCATGGGTGATGACATCCCACCACCTCTTGGCTGAATTGTGTAGCATATAAGCAGAGAGCTTGACCCTATACTCTAGAGGCATATCTAGATGCTCAAATATAGATAGGATCACCTAAAACCAATACTCCATAACATGTGGTCCACCATCCCCTGATAAGTTGGGAGGATTCTAGTGCTAAAACTCATGAGTCAACTCTACAATACTCGAGGTAGGATGCATTCTACCTTGCATAGACTGCATCATATGAAATAAACTCTCCCAAAATTGGGCATCAATTCCCATATCAAAAACTGTAATAGGAGCTATAGGTGGCTCTATAGGAGGAGTAGTTGGAGGCTCATGGCCTACCACCTCAAGATCATGAGCATCACCACCTTTAGGGCACGCGACTCGAGGTTATCGTGGTGTCATAATGCTACAATTCCAAATGAACATCTCAAAAAAGATTCATGAAATATATATATGATTACATTTAATAAACTAGGATAGTTACTAAATCCTTCCTATGAAATAAAACACGCCTCTCTTCCTACTTCTAAATTTAGGACTAGACATTGGAACAAACCATAACAGGACACAAGAACGGAGAAACACCCACTACCCACTACCAAGGTTAGGTTCGGGTCATGTTTTTGTTTTAGTCATGTGAAAAATGGTTATTCTCAAGTTATAAGTCATTTCACATCCGAATATTTACTCTTTTAAACTTTTAAAACATTTAAATTGGATAAATCCAATGATGTGCCATTTTCCAGTCCATAAGGGCCCATACACCTTGGGAACCCAAAGATGACGTTCACTTGGATTTCATTTTCATTTAAGTTGTGCTTATTCATGTAATTATACCACTTTAAAAGGTTGATCTAGCTGCAATTTCATTTTATAATCCATAAGGGCCCATACACCTTATAAATCAAAGAGTGGAACCCACTAAACTCACACCACAGTATGATCCAAATCCTAAAAAAGGTGTCAACACAACTGTATATATACAACAAGGTGCAATAACTATGCAATAGGCAATGATCACTGGAATTTAAATGTGACATGGAAAAAATAAAAGTCTATTCATATTGTGCCTATCATGATGAATATTCTAATACATAAACCTAATTTCATTGGATCAAGGTAATGAAATCAAAATTCCAATGACATTGATATCAATAACATCACAATTCAAGAGTATCACCCAATGGTAAAATGATATCAACAGTAATAGTCATAAATAGAATAACAATAATTCAGGAAACTTGACCCTTACCCCATACATGGGTTCGTGATGCCCAATCACAGCTTGTGACCAAGTCCCAAGCATTACCAATATCCAATATATTATTTCCAAATAGTAAAGCAATAAAGGAATTGCCTCTCATACCACTTTGTGACATCCCAGAATCAGATTCCACCTAACCTGTGCCCCAATCTTAGTTGGCCACATGACCCTAGGTGTGTCTTCCCATATGCTAGGGGCTACCGAATAGTAGTGGGGTGTATAGGTAGTACATTAGGGAGACTATACCCCCATGTCATAGTAACACAATGGATACAACAAATAGTAAATAGTAGTGGAATCACAATAAAATAGATATATGTAGTAATAGTGGAAGCATAAACAGGTAACAATGGAAGATTGAATAACTGAATATCATAAACAAAGGTATCAAAGGCAGATTCGGATACATATATGGATTCATGGCATGCTGATAATATAGAAACTAATGAAAAGATACAATCATTCTATAAAATAGTACAAAAGGAAACAAAAGGATAAAAATAGCTCCAGGAGAAACTTGATCCTAAGCCCGATCATCTGCTCCTAAACTCTAGCTAAGTAGTATAAGTCAACAACCTATAGAAGGGCCTTTACCCTTTCCAGTACCTATAGCAACATAATCTTATCGGGTGCCAAGGGTGGCCCAAGTAGGTTGTGAGATAAAAAATCTGTGTAGGCCACCACCAATGGTGTCTACATGTAATTTGAGTAGGTGATCGTAAGTAAATAGTGTGTAGGCATAAACAGGGAAGTAAGGAAATTTTGAATATACAATTAACCTCCAGCTCAGGTTCCTAAAGGACACTTGGTGGGTCTACCTTCTTCATCCCATGACTGGTATGTCTAATCATGCCACCCTATATATATAGTATTATATAAATATATATCGGTCGATTGGGATGTAACCACCACCATCCAATTCCAGGAGAATCTCTCATGGTCTAACCTCTAACCCAAATCCAAGAGACCTCAAAATCTCTTGGCATGCATGTACTAGAAGGACCGAGATGTACCCACTATCATCCATAACCAAGGGATCTCTCACATTCTATCCCCTAGCTCAAGATGTTGGTAGGACCGGGACATACCCAAAGACATCTATCACTAGGGGAGCTTTCATAGTCTATCTCGTGGATCTAGTGGGGAAGCTCACATAGTATTACCCCCCCAATGACTCTCATGGTTCCTTGTATTCATAGACTATATGTAATAAAGATTTATCATATACATGAGGAATTATCCTCTCATGCATCTCTTTATAATTCATAAGCATGTTCACATTAAAGAAGATAATCACAAGGCATTACATCTTGTGTCATGTCATCAAGCCTTTCACAAAGAAACCAAGGCATGAACAGATACACCACATGACACATGAGGCAAAAACTATCAAGTGTCCCATTATCCATATTCAAGTAATTCAAGTAATCACATTTAACATTGATTAATTAATAGTGCATGAACCTAGGCATGAGTTCACCATATACTAATCAAGTTCATTTATAACTAAACAATTCATTTCATATGGTGCCTTTTGATTAAATAAGAACAAGGTAAAGCCCATGCCATCCCTTGAAACCATTCCTTTTAAAACTAGTTCATTATAAAGGAAGTAACCATCATGCTTTAACCATTAAATCATTTAAAGAAAATCATGCCAATAGAGTAAGACATCCCACCCAAGGTCATCTCATCCAATTTTCCTAAACATGGGAAATTGGTTCATAAGATACAAGTTTCATGGCCATCTCATTTTAAGGATTCAACTATCACATTTAATCCATCCTAACCAATTACATTTACCACAATAAAGGTATCTAATTCATGATACATGACCATTTCCAATTTAAATGTTCTAGGTTCAAATAGGATGACATAAGAAACAACTCAAAAGCACAAGAGGATAATTACATGTCTATAAAGGACAAACACCCATGGGGTGACTTGGATTAAATTTAACATACCTAAGACAAAGGTATATACAAAATCCAATCTAGAAGTCAAATTGCACTCCAAGCATTTTGGACCATTTGTCCAAAATGACCATTTTCAAGTTGTAACACCTATGGGTGTCCAAAAATAGTATGGTAGGTGTATAAATAATTAAACAAGATCCAATTCACCTATATCAAGGCATTAGTTTCATTTAGACATGTAGTAACCAACACAATTTAGAAGCTCGGCAAAGGTCGGCTTATGGAACGATAGAATAAATATAAAATGACCAAAAATTAAATAGAAAACTACATGAGCACCTACCTTAGGGACATAGATGAAGGCTTTATTGATATCTACCTTAGATTCAAAGCAGGTAGGAAGAGATCTGAGTTTCAGTCCAATGCCCTAAAAATAGGGCCAATGAGTCTGTATCTAAATAGCACAATAAAAGGTGAGATTAACCGAATAATGAGGAGTGAGTGGGGTTAGCCTTATCTTGGGATATCCAACACTTATTTTAGAATGAAGATTGGTTATATAACAGAAAAGATATAGGTGATTCAAAATTTTGGGATTTTGAGACCTACAGGAGAAGGAAATGAAGATTAGCTACTGGAAAATAAGAGGGGAAGAGAAAAATAAGACTTGAGGTTTAAGAGGGGGTAAAATGGTAATTTTTTACAAAATCCCTTTGCACATAGTTTAAGAACACGATTTACAAAATGTGTGTAAACTGTGATAAATGGATTTTCCTCCTATCTACAGCAGGCTACATGGTCATGTGCATAAGCCCACACGGTTGCAGACAAATTGTGTGGACTTGCAGGGGCCCATGTTTGCAACTTCATGGTTTCCAATAACCATGTGGCATAGCCTAAAACCCACTTTTCTAGAACTCTGGGCTTCGAACAATCCTCAGACACTCCTCGGTCCTTCCCTAGTCCATAACATACCTTTAACATGATTAAAATAAAGATTAAAAATGAAAATATAACAATTTTTACCTTCATTAAAAAGGTGTTTCATTACAAAAAGTGATAAATTAAAAATCTACTTCCGTTTATTGATGTCTTAATAGCCCATATAAATCAAATTGAATAAGATCAAGAAGTATTATAAAATCAATTTCAAATTTCTTATGCATTCTTACAACCATATTTTCTTTATAACATATTATACAAACATTATATTCATTTCTTTTCAAAATTTTAAAGTTTCTTATAACATCTAGTTTGGAGATTTTGTTAATACTTTTCTTCCCAAGTCTGCAATGCCACAATTTGTTTTCATCTTTAGTGCTCAAATAATATGAATTACAAAGTTCTTCAATCTGAAAGATATTTTCACTGGTTCTTTATCCCCTAGTTATAACTTTTTCATATTCTACACTTCTAATGATACATGAATTTTTTCTGGATATGACTTCTTTTCCATCATCACAAAGTTGGATTACACTAAGTAAATTATTCTTGAGTCCATCAACATAAAATACTTACTTAGATTTAATTTTATCATCTTCAATTTCTATTGTTCCTATTCCTCTAATTTTCAAGGAACTATCATTGTCAAATTTATCTCTTAATCCTTCATGATTTTTAAAATATTTTAAGATTTTAATGTCACCTTCCATATTTGTGGAATAACCATTATCTAGAATCCACAGTTTGTTCCTTTTGCTTGCTTTCAGAGTTGTCTCTAAAACAAAGAATCTTTCTTTAATTTTATTCTTTATATATTCTTTTTATTTCATCATATAAGAAATTTTTTACATAAGATATATTAAATAGTCTTTAGCAACGTGGCTCGGCTGGTCACATCTTCTACAAATTTCCTCTAGTAATTCAAACTGATTTTTTATTGGAAGTTTTATAACATATTGAGACATTGATTTTCTAACTTCCTGTGGCTTAGGAAAGTTACTCACTTTTATTCCACTATTTTCCCCCTTTGTTCTTTCCTATTTCTAGGAAGAGACATGTTGTTCTAGTCATTTCAAGATTTGTGCCCATAAATTTCACAGCACCAATAAAAACCATTGAATCTCAGTTTTCTGTAAAAGTAGAATCTTTCCCTATAGAGACTCTGTTAAGTTTCATAATATCTTTCTACTTTTATTTCCTCCCAATGTGGGGAAACTTTATAATAGGGGTTATTTTCAACTTTTTTTTATTTTGGGAGTTTTTTGTTATTTATAATTATTTTATGTTTTTAAAAATTACAAACCCACTTATTATTTTATATGAAAAAAAAATTTTACAAGCTTTCTGTATTTTTATTAAATATTGAATTATAATGATCAAATTTATATAAATTTAAATTAATATTAAATATAATAAGTTTATCTTCATTTTATTCAACTACGATTAATTCTAATTTTATCTCTAGCATGTTCTCATTTTGATATGAACTTACTATATGATTTTGGTTTCAAGAAAAATTTCCAATTTAAACAACTTCATAGTTTTATTTTGTCATTTAATTATAACTCGAGATATATTGATTGGATTCTCATAATACTTATTCCATTGGAAATCAAAAATATTTTTTACATTTAATCATAATAAATGGAAGTATTAATTTTTTTAAGTGTTGAAAAAAATATCTAAGTTTATTCAACAATTATGGAATTCTGGAATTTCCATATTTAAAAATATTTTGTATTTCATTGATATATCTTTCGATTCATATCATAATCACATGATATTTATCGGGTTATAAAGATAATAAGTTTTTATAAATTTCATTCCAATTCATGGAATTCTGAAAATATTGTTTAGATACCTCAAATATTGACTGAATTACTGTAATTTTTTCATCATTTTTTGTACAGTTTTAAGATCATGTTTTTCTCTATATTTTAATGAAATATATTAATATATAATCCATATTGATGTGTTATTTTATTTTTTTGAGAGATATATAAATTATATATAATTAATTATTCTTGAATTTTTTTTATTCTATCATTTAAAGTGACTTAGAATTCAGCAAAGGTTTTGTTACCAAAGTTTCCAACCTACCATAAGACCTTTATCAACTTATCGTGAAGCCTTATTGTACCTACCGTGTGGATTGTTGTAGTAACCTAAAGTGAAAACTAACATATTTTGACCTACTATCCACCTGTGGTACAGTACACTTTCAATAAAATATCTCCTCCTTCATCACATAACAACGACTCTCTCATGCAGTTCTCCTACTCTAATTCAGCCACCACCTTTAGTATCTCCTCATAAAGAACCAGTTCTCTCCACTCTCTTTCTTTCATAATATATAGTATGCATATTTATATCCCATGCATTTTGAAACCGGCTTCAATGATAGAATCACCTTTCCATGTCTCTGCAAGGTGATTAACTCAACAGGAGCCGCATCTTACCCATGTTGTTACACATGCATACAGATAACAACCAGTATTAAAATGGGTTCAACTACTCTCTTTCAAGCTACCACATTCACATGGTAAATATAGTTACTACACATAGTCATTATACCTACTAAAATTTATAACAATTGATTACATTATATATTCCAAGGTGACCGTATGTTCTAAATTCCACGACCAGTACACTAATCGTGTACCCACATGAACTAATCGCACGTTATCGACACGATAAGAATACTATCCACATGAAAACTTTACACACATGATTATTTATTTACTTTATTTATTTTTGAAAAATAATTTTATTTTTAAACATGCTTTATTTTTCATTTTTTCTATATTTTCATTAATTCCGTGTTTATTTTAATTTTTTAAGTGTTTCACTAATTACTAAAATTAATATATATTATATATAAGACATGAAAAGTGTTTATAAATATTTCAAATTGTTTTAAATATGATTTAAAACCTATTTATTATTATTAAATAACATATACAACATGAATATTTAATTTTTATATTTTGAGTTAATTTATTTGACCAGTTCTTTTCTAAATTAATATTTAATGACGTTGAATTTATTCAAACACATTTTATGGTATTTAAAGTAGTATAATTAATTTTTAAATTATGTGTTTAATTAAATTACATTGTATTTAATATTTGAATTTAAATAATCAAATTATCTTATGATTTTTATAAAATAGTCTTGACTCGTTATTATTATTTAATGGGTAATTCAAATTAGTTTGAATTGGTTAATTCAAAAAAAATTGTTACCATTATTCTTGATGATAATTTTGTCCCTCTCTTGTATAATTATATACTTTGAATTTTAATTGTTTTACCCATATTGGGATTGACATGTTGGTCTTCATGGATTCTATTTAAAGGCCACGAGATTCATTTAAAAGATATAATGATATGAAGAAAAACCATGCGAACACTAACCTTTTGAGAATCAAATATTGACTCTGAATATTGACATCCTATGTGATCATTCTTTCTATTGCTATAAAATCTCTCAATCTGAAGAAAAAAATTCTACAACTACTACTATACCTTGATGAGACATCCATATTAATCAATAAATAATACATGTTCTTCATTTGTTTTATATTATCCTTCATCTAGTTTTATGTTTCTATAACACTATTTCTCATCTCTCACATGCACTCTCCATTTTTTGTTTACACTTTTACATACAAAAGAATTTTTCTTCTTCTCTTTCCTTAGGTTGTAACTCCCAAATTCTAAAGTTAGGATTGTTCAAGTTGTAACTCTCATATTCTAAATTCAGTGTTATATTTGGGTTGTGAATCCCCATAAAAAATTCATTGGTTTGTATTTATCCCTACACTAGAAAAATATCTTGTAATTGGGTTATGATTCCCCCTCAAAAATCATTTTAGTGAAGATGTAACTCTCATTGAGTAGAGAGGTATAATACGAGACTATGTCCACTTTGGACTAAACCAACATAAAAATCCTTGTGCTCACTTTTATTTCGGTTTCTAATTAACTTAATTAATTAATTTGAATAATCAATTTATTTGATTAATTTTTTTAATTTGTTCTGTTCACCCCTCCCCCCTCTAGACCATTTTCCATTACCCATTCCGACCTAACAATTGATATGAGAGGTTAAAATTCTTAAGGATAGTTTAGTTCAGTTATTCTTTTTTATGATACCAAACAATTGGTATGAGATATTATTCCTTTTGAATTTTATCCCATACTTATATAGAGTCTGTTTATATTGTGATACCCTATTCCTAGACCTCACGGTATAATGAAAAATATATTTAAGATGGCAGGATTGAATGTAAACGATGTTTGGATCCCTCATAAGCCACATCACTTTGATGGAAATGATTATGGCTACTAGCGATCTAGAATAGAGGCATACCTAAAACAAGAACACAAGATCATCATGGAAAAATAGTATACACTACTAAAAGCTAACCCATATACACTTACCAAAAATGATTCTATTAAATATGTTTAAAATTATAAAGTTATGAATATCTTATATCATACTATTAACAGAAGTTTTTTTAGTCATGTATCTACTTGTAAGATATCCCATGAGATTTGGAAGGTTCTACAAGTCACTCACCTTGGCTCAGAAAAAATAATTCAAACTAAGCTTGGAATGCTTTGAACTAAGTATCAGGACTTCAAGATGGGTTAATATGAGACAATAAATCAAATTTTCCACTAATTCACAAGCATTGTGAATGGAATGAATTACATTGTAGAAGCTTTGGAAAACCCAATACTTTTTAAATGATTCCTACTATCATTAACAAATAAATTACATGCAAAGAAGGTTTCCATTGATGAAACTAAGAACTTCAAAGATTACACTCTTGATGAATTTATTAGATCATTTCTAAAATATGAACTGGAATTGAAGAATATATCTTAAGAGGAGAGTACAAAAAAGAAAAGGCATAGTGTTTAAATATATAAATTTTGTTTCTAATGACTCTTCTGATTCTGATCTATAGGATTGTAAAAAAGAATATATGTCTTATATTGTGACTGGTGTTTATAAAAAAATTAAAAATAAAGGATTCAAGAACCAATTTAGAAGAAATAATCAAAAGTGAAAACAAAAGGGTGATAATAAAGGAAGTACGAATTATAATAGTTCAAATGTTACTTTTTTTGAGTGAAAAAAAAAGGTAATATCAAGCCTGACTACCCAAAACTGAATAATAAAGGGAAATAAAAAAAATAAAGACAAAAAGGTGTTAATAAATAGTTATAGTTGTATCAAAGAATTAGATCCCAGTGAAAAATTTGGAAATGAGAAAAAATATACTAACTTTTTATTCATGGATTTGATAAATGAGGTTAGTGGTGTTAGTTTTTATTCTAGATGTTTTGATTTTGACAATTATTATAATAATATGAATGTTTTTGAATTAAATAAAGAAATTGAAAGATTAATAAAAGACATTTTCAATGATGCTGATTTATATAATAAGCTTAATGAAAACAATGAAAATTTGTTTCTGAAAATAAAATACTTTTATAAGAGAATGAAAATTTAAGAAACACTACCTATGTTTCTCATTATAAAATTTATAATAATTTGAAATCTATTCAATATTTTAATGAAATTTTGAAAAAAGGAAGTTTAGAGACTTAAAAATAGTTTATCTACTTTTATTAAAGGTCCTAAAAAGTATCATAAGATGGTGTCTTTGAATAGAAAAAATAAAAATAAATATAGTATTGGATATGATAGGTGATTTTTTCAAATGTATAGAAATAATTTTGTTAAAAGTAAAAGTGGTTGTACTTCAACTATTACATGATTTAAATGTGGAATGAAACATCACAATGAAAATGATTTTTCTCTTAGATTTAAGCAGTCTTTTGGATTCATAAAGACTTGTATTTCTAAATCTTTATTATCTAGAGTACCATACAATACTTGTTTAAATTATGTGTGGGTACCTAAAAATTGTATTACTAATCCTATTGGACCCAAAGTAGCTTGGGTACCAAAATTATCAAGTGATTTATTTTTGTAGAAAAAAATGAAATGGGTGTCTTAAGAATGACATATAATATGTGGATAGTGGATGATCTAGGCATATGATTAGAGACCCGTGAAAATTTTCCACTTACAATACATGTGATGGAGGCACTGTTAAACTTGAGACAATTCCAAATGCAAAGTAAAAGGTTTTGGTAAATTTGTTATTTCTAATTCTACCTTTATTTATAAAGTTTTGTTTATTGAAGGTTTAAAACGTAATTTAATAAGTATATATCAATTATTTTATGATGTAATGGAATTTAAATTTTAAAATTATAAGTGTTTAGTTTTTAAAGATGATTCTGTATTATTTTATGCTAATTGAAAGAAAAATATTTATACAATTGATTTTGATAAACTGGATGTTAAACATGTTAAGTGTTTTAATGTCTTAAAAAATGATATAATTTTTGGCATTGATAATTAGGTCATGTAAATTTAATAATGTTACATAAGATATCTAAACTATAGGTTCAAAATGTAGATATAGATTGCTCAATTACAAGAGGGGGTGAATTGTAGTTTTAAAAACTTTTGTTTTTAACCTTAAGAAAATATATGTTTAACAAAGTTTAACAAGGTGAATTCACAAACCATCTTTGGTTCTTAAATAAAGGGATAATTGGAAGGGCCCATGTCTAATTATAAAGAACCTAAACTTAAACAAGTTTATCTTACATAAATTTAAACAATTTTATCTTAAAGAAATATTCTACCTTATAGCATATAGAATCAAATATACAAGAGTAAGTACAATTATAAGAAATTATAAGAAATTTATACTTTCTAACTATAACTTAAAACAATGGAAATATAACAAACTTGTAAAATGAACAAGTAACAATGAATCTTTTAACCCAAAGAGAAGGGTATCCAACAACCTTAGATAAATGTAACATCCCAAGTAAGTAATGAATAAATAGATATTTTTATCCATGTATATTAATGAACTAGATACTGTTTTAGAGGCTTAAAATGAAAATAAATCCAATCTTAAGCATGGAATACACTAATATTTTTAAAAGATTGTTTTACTGCCTTTTGATGGAAAACCATTTTTAAATCTATATTTTGACAATTTTATAATCTATGTTTGTCAAAATAAACTTAATCATTATGATTGGGACATCAAAATTTACTTTGTGTGAATTTTTGGTATTTTTCTGACAATGTTCATTTTTTAATGAATAGTGAAAAATACTGCATTTTACATCAAAAATGCTTTTTAATATAATTTATTTATATGATTAGATTATCTTTTGAATTGGTTTTTAAGTGAAATTAGAATATATTTTTACCATTTAATCCAATGGTGGTCATTGGAATCAATTTCACTTTGAAATTGGACTTAAACTAGTGTCAATCTTTTGATAGTTATTGTTTCATAAAAACACGCTATTTGTTTTGACAGCGGGAGTTAATTATTAAATTAATTAATTCTAATTATATTATTTGAATTAGGTAATATAAACATCATTTTTTGAATTCAGAATATCGAATATACCTTAGAGTGAATTTTTGGAAATTTTCTGAAAAACTCCAATTTTTGATGAATAGTGAAACCACTAAGTGGTAATCAAGCAAACTGATTTTTCAGTTAAATGAAAGTTTACCACTAATGTGTATTGAATTTTGAAAATCCGACATACATAGTTGTCATTAGTATGTAAAATTTGGTTCAATGGGATGAAAATAATTTTTTGGTGAATAGTAACTTTTTTTCATTAATCGCGATTAGAGGTAATTAATGTAATTTAAGGTAAAAATGATATTATAAAAATATGAAAACACCATGAAAATTTTCCTACCCCTATTGGATGAGTCATGGCAGACCAAGACAACTCATGGGTCGATTTAGGGGACCCTATGGAGCCTCTTGGGTGAGATAATGACTTTAATGCCTTTTTTTAAATAAAGGTGAAAATGACACTAACATAAATTGTTTTACTAAAACAATTTTTATAAGGGGTTATACTAATCATATTTTTGTCTATAAATACTCTTTGGAAATATAAAAAGATTTCCTACATCAGGATATTTTTGTTCTAATTTTTAGACATTAAATAAATTAATTTAATTATGACATCATGATGATGCAACGATGACCTCATTAATGAACAGTTTAAATAAAATGAAAAGATAATATAAAATCTAAGACCTACACTTGTCCAAAAACTATTGTATGGGAATATTTCGAATCCTTATCATCTTATCTTCGAAATATATCAATGTGGTACCTTAGAAATTCGAAACACTTTTGAAAATAAAATAATAGTTTCATGATTTCCAAAAGTGCCCCTCCTCTCCTCTTATAAAAGGCCCCCACCTCTACCTCATTTCACACACTCCTCAAGCCTTTGGCTCGTCAATACCCTACCCATTTACTCTCTCCACATCCCTATACTCATCCTAGAGGATTCCCTTTGGGAATAATCCTTTCAAAGGAATCCTTTAGGCTCAAATCAAAAGGAGTTACACTTTTAAAGGTAATTCATTCTCTCATGTTCATTTGTTTTATTTTGCTTCTCCAACCCCCTAAACTCTTTTTATTTACTTCTTTTGTAACAAAACCAATATCTTAAATATACTAGGATGTTGTTATAAGATTTATTCGAGCTACACTCTCACACAACTACATCAAATGGTTAAATAACATACGGTTTCCATGGATGGAGAAATTCTGCCTCCCGAAACGATGATTGTTCAATACTCATTTAACACCTTCAAAGGTGGCCATTATGATGTCACTATTTTTATATATGACATATAATATGTTTATTATTTCCTTAATCTTCTGTATTTTTCATTTATGGCATACCATTATTGTTTCCATTATGGGTAAACACAATATCTTCATTTTAGGAAGTGCGGACTACCGCCCCCTGAAAGTGATTTGATTCATTAATACCATATGTGGGATGTGTAAAGGATAAAGTTAATGATATTATATATGTTATTATACTAGAATTATAATATACTCTTATATCATTATGATTCCATTCCAGAAAATACGAAATAGAAATGGAAGTAGCGTTTATGCGTACGTACGGCTTACCGTCTCCATGAACGGTGCATTTCATTTCTTACCTCTAAATGTGATGTAATATTATAAATACATGTATATGCTGAATATATATGATATATATGTTATCCAAATCATTAATATCATTCTGGATATAACGAACCTTTGACCAAATTAACAACATGTAAGTGTAAGAAGTCTATTTTTGACTTAAGAACCAAATACCGACAAAATGAACATTATTAACTTAAATGATTACATGATGTTCATAACATGGTATAAAAGGAATAATGAACTTGAAAAATGTTCTTAAGCAAGTAGAGATTAACTCATGTTTATTATTCAGGACATTAAAGAACGATCGAGTCAAGTCGGACCCGAGGTATGGGACTTCGTCACAATCTCCTTTCATTGAGGCGTATTTTGTTTTATACACAACCTTATTTTATATGGTGTATAAACCCCTTTGACATTTACGTTTATTCAAAAGGAATTTTTTTTATACAAATCGTTTACTAAACGAAAAAAGGGAATGTTTTTGTCATACGTATGCGGCGACAACGACTTCTCCGCCGTCGTGACCATTATTTGAGTTTTGGCTTCCTCTACAAGCCATACCTTCTTTTTAAAAGAAAAATAAATACCATGTTTTACTTTTCTTTTATTTTGGTATCGAAAATGGTTTTCATAATGTTTTTATATCAATGTGTTGTAATGATATCTTGTGATTGAAAGGTGAGAATGTTATGTTTCCTTTATGCATGTTTTATGTGATATGATTATGTTGAGGTTCTTGGGCATTATTATTAAAACGGGTGGTTCCGTGATAAACTAAAGGCGGGTGAGCCCGATATAGCTCTCCAATGCATTAGGTAATGCGAAGGAGTGAAACGTTAAGGTTTCTCCGAAGAGATTTAGGGAATATACTGTGATGGGTATTCCAAACGTAACCAAGAGGGTTACTCCCTACGTAAGGATGTTATGAATGCCTCAAGTTACCTTTATGTCTTATGATTTCTATGATTTATTCATGATTTGATGAGGTATGTTAAAGTGCTTATGTTTTATGGGTAAAGTATGATCTCATCCTTATGTATATATGTACCCATGTTTCCTTTCCATATTTTTATATCCCTTACTGAGCTTTTTATGTTCATCCCATGTTTTTTTGAAATGTTTTTCACAGGTCAAGGGAAAGGTGCATGATATGATGATAGTGTCGAGGAAGTGTCAAGAAAGAATCCATGTTTATTTTAAATATGTTTCCATTGATGGGAATGAAGAATACTATCTTTATGTAACCACTTTGTTTATATGTGGAATGTAATGCAAGTTTTATGATCTAATTCTCTAAAACTCTAAACCCGAAAAGATCCTTAATGTGTAATCTTGTAATAACTCAAGATTAAGTAAGTTTTAAGGCTGGGGCCTTATAGTTGGTATCAGAGGTCAGTTTATATAACTTTAGGAGTTAGAATTCTATTAAATGATTATCCAAAAATATTTTTTTTATGGTCAAATTGAAGTGATATATCATTTGAAGATTACCATGTTGCTTCATCTACGACATGTTTGTTCAGAATGGTTTTCCGTAGAGGAAACAGGGAAGCAGTGCTAGGAAGGCATACAGAAGGAAATAACCTTCCGAATCAGCATCCTGAGATGGTCGGAATTAGAACTGAATAGTTTGTTGCAGTAATGGCGCAGTTGACTCAGGCTATAAATGGTGGTGGTATCCATGCATGAGATCAGCTAGATCAACCGCAGAGGAACATGTCAGTGGTGGAATATTTCATGAGGCAACATCCCCCATCATTCAGAGGATCATCTGACCCTGTGCTAGCTGAAGGGTGGATTAAAGCACTGGAGAAGATTTTTGATGTTATGGGGTGTTCAGACAATCAAAAGGTTAGTCTTGCTATTTACCGTTTGGAGGGTGAGGCAGATCAGTGGTGGTCGATGGTTAAAAATATCAGGGATGCTGATGAGATGGATGCTCTCGACTGGGATGAATTCAAAGGTATGTTTCTTGAGAAGTATTTTCCTAAGGCTGTTCGAATTAGGATGGAAAATCAATTCTTGTAATTGAGGAAAGAGGGAGACTCAGTGGCTACCTATGAAGAAAGGTTCACTCGATTGGAAAGGTATGCTCCAAATTTTATCCGAGACCTTGATAGTAAAATCAATCATTTTTTACTCAGGATTAAAGCCAAAATATCGAAGGGCATTAGCTTCTCGTGAGTTTAAAAGTTATGAAAAGCTAGTTCGATGTGTTGAGAAGGTGGAAATGGAGTTTTCCGATGATCAAGTGTTCTATAACAACCAACAGAAGAAGAGACCAAGGTGGTAGGAGAAAGGTAATAATTCTTCAAAAAATTCTGATGATAAGAAAACTAAGTTTCCAGTTTGTGATAAATGTGGAAAAAGGCATGTTGGGGAATGTCTTCTGAATTCTGGAAAGTGCTACCGATGTGGTAAGATGGGACATAAGGCTTGTGATTTCACTGAAAAGGATCAAGGTGAAGGTAAGACCAAATTCGATTTACAGTTAGTGAAATGTTATAAGTGCAATGAGATGGGTCACTATGCAAATGAGTGTCCGACAAAGAGCTTGAGTGATGGGAAGCAGTTAGACTATAAGCAGAAAGGGGTGGTGAAATCCTTTGCAACTACTTCAGTAGATGTCGGGCCATCAAATGAAGTTGTATTAGGTACTTTGTTTGTTTGATCAGCTCCAGGGAGCTCAGTATTTTTCAAAGATTGACTTGAGATCGGGGTACCATCAGCTGAAGGTAAAGGAAGAAGATGTTCCAAAGACCATGTTACGTACAAGATATGGCCACTATGAATTTGTAGTAATGCCTTTTGGGCTAACCAATGCACCTGCTATATTCATGGACTTAATGAATAGAATTTTCCATGAGTTCTTGGATAAGTTTGTGGTGGTTTTCATTGATGATATTTTGGTGTTTTCTAAAAGTAAAGAAGAACATGAAAGACATTTAAGGGTCATTTTGCAAACCTTAAAAGAAAAGAAATTGTATGGGAAATTCAGCAAGTGTGAGTTTTGGTTGCAACAAATTTCTTTCCTTGGTCATATTGTTTCTAAATATGGAATAACTGTTGATCCTGCAAAAAAAAAGTTGTTGAAGAATGGTCAAGACCCACAAATGTAACTAAGATTCGTAGCTTCCTTGGTTTGGCAGGCTATTATACCGAAGGTTTGTTAGAAATTTTTCACGGTTATCTAGTCCAATGACTAAGCTAACTCGGAAGGGTGTTAAGTTTATCTGGACAAAAGAATGTGATGATTGTTTTCAGGAATTGAAAAGAAGATTGGTGAATGCTCCAGTTTTGGCACTACCTTCCAGGAACGGTGAGTTTTTTATCTACAGTGATGCTTCATTGAAAGGACTTGGTTGCGTCCTAATGCAGAATGATCAGGTAATTGCTTATTCTTCACGACATTTGAAAACTCATGAGGTAAATTACCCTACACATGATTTGGAATTAGCTGCTGTTGTTTTTGCTTTAAAAATTTGGAGGCATCATTTGTATGGAGTAAAGTGTGAAATATATACCGATCACAAAAGTTTAAAGTATATATTCACTCAGAAAGAATTGAACATGAGACAAAGGAGATGTCTAGAATTAATCAAGGATTATGATTGTACAATTCATTACCATCCGGGAAAAGCAAATAAAGTGGCTGATGCTTTAAGTTGAAAAAGTAATGCTTCATTAGCAATGTTGCATTTGGAACGTGATCCTTTGGTTAAGGATTTGATGAAATTTGGAATAGAAGTTGTTGGTGCAGGATGTTCTTCTATTTTGTTTCAGGTATTAGTGAGATCATCTCTATCAGACAGAATCAAGCAAGCACAGAAGCAAGACAGTGAGTTGTAGAAAAGGTAGAGCTGGTTCAGAAAGGTAAGTTGTCTGAATTCAACATTGATAATGATTGCGTTTTGAGATTTGGGAAGATATTGTGTGTTCCTTGTGATTCACAGTTGAAGAGAGAGTTGTTATGTGAAGCTCATAGTTCTCTGTTTTCAGTTCATCCAGGCAGTACTAAGATGTAGAGAGATCTGTGGGAGTATTACTGGTGGGATGGAATGAAAAGAGATATTACTGATTTTACTGTGAAGTGTTTGACATGTCTACAGGTTAAAGCAGAGCGGCAGTTACCGAAAGGGATGCTTCAGCCTTTACCAGTGCCAGAGTGGAAATGGGAGAATATATCCATGGACTTTGTTGTGGGATTACCGAAGACATCTCGAGGTAATAATGCAATCTGGGTTATTGTTGATCGCTTGACCAAGTCTACTCATTTCCTTGCTATACGAGATACTTTCTCTCTTGATAAACTTTCCCATTTGTATCTTAAAGAGATAGTCAGGTTACATGGAGTTCCTCTCTCCATTGTATCTGATCGTGATCCCAGGTTCACTTCTAACTTTTGGAAAGGCCTTCAGAAGTCGTTGGGTACTGAATTAAATTTTAGTACAGCTTTTCATCCTCAATCGGATGGGCAGTCAGAACGAACAATTCAGACCTTGGAGGATATGCTACGAGCTTGTTCTATGGATTATCAGGGAAGTTGGTACCAACATCTTTCTTTGGTTGAATTTTCATATAATAACAGTTTTCATTCCAGTATACAGATGGCACCATTTGAGGCGTTATATGGGAAGCGGTGTCGAACTCCAGCTTTTTGGGATGAAGTAGGGGAAAGGAAGCTGATGGGACTAGAATTGGTAGAAGAGATGGCAAAAAAAGTTCAGCTGATTCATAAACACATGAGAACAGCTCAGAGCAGGCAGAAGAGTTATGCGGACAACAGGAGGAAGGATCTCTCTTTTGAGATAGGTGATCATGTTTTTCTCAAGGTTTCTCCCTGGAAAAGTGTGATGCGATTTGGTAAGAAAGGAAAGCTGAGTCCAAGGTTTATTGGACCATATGAAATTCTGGAGAGAGTTGGATTAGTTACTTACCGAGTGTCTTTACCTTCGAGTTTATCTCAGGTACACAATGTTTTTCACGTTTCGATGTTGAGAAAGTATATGCCAGATCCATCTCATGTTTTGAGTCCAGAGGTAGTTCAGCTGGAAGAGAACCTATCTTATGAGGAACAACCGGTCCAGATTCTTGACCACAGGGAGCAAGTGTTATGGAATAAGGTGATTAAGCAGGTAAAGATTTTGTGGAAAAAACCACATGATGGAAGAGGCAACATGGGAATCTGAAAATGCAATGAGGGATAAGTACCCCCATTTATTCGATAAGTAAATAAATTGCGGGGATGCAATTTTCTAAAGGGGGGAAGGATGTAACATCCCAAGTAAGTAATGAATAAATAGATATTTTTATCTATGTCTATTAATGAACTAGATACTGTTTTAGAGGCTTAAAATGAAAATAAATCCAATCTTAAGCATGGAATACACTAATATTTTTAAAAGATTGTTTTACTGCCTTTTGATGGCAAACCATTTTTAAATCTATCTTTTGACAATTTTATAAGCTATGTTTGTCAAAATAAACTTATTCTTTATGATTGGGACATCAAAATTTACTTTGTGTGAATTTTTGGTATTTTTCTGACAATGTTCATTTTTTAATGAATAGTGAAAAATGCTGCATTTTACATCAAAACTACTTTTTAATCTAATTTATTTATATGATTAGATTATCTTTTGAATTGGTTTTGAAGTGAAATTAGAATATATTTTTACCATTTAATCCAATGGTGGTCATTGGAATCAATTTCACTTTGAAATTGGACTTAAACTGGTGTCAATCTTTTGATACTTATTGTTTCATAAAAACACGCTATTTGTTTTGACAGCGGGAGTTAATTATTAAATTAATTAATTATACTTATATTCTTTGAATTAGGTAATATAAACATCATTTTTGAATTCGGAATATCGAATATACCTTAGAGTGAATTTTTGGAAATTTTCTGAAAAACTCCAATTTTTGATGAATAGTGAAACCACTAAGTGGTAATCAAGCAAACTGATTTTTCAGTTAAATGAAAGTTTACCACTAATGTGTATTGAATTTTAAAAATCCAACATGCATGGTTGTCATTAGTATGTAAAATGTGGTTCAATGGGATGAAAATAATTTTTTGGTGAATAGTAACTTTTTTTCATTAATCGCGATTAGAGGTAATTAGTGTAATTTAAGGTAAAAATGATATTATAAAAATATGAAAACACCATGACACTTGTCCTACCCCTATTGGATGAGTCATGGCCGACCAAGAAAACTCATGGGTCGATTTAGGGGACCCTATGGAGCCTCTTGGGTGAGATAATGACTTTAATGCCTTTTTTAAATAAAGGTGAAAATGACACTAACATAAATTGTTTTACTAAAACAATTTTTAGAAGGGGTTATACTAATCATATTTTTGTCTATAAATACTCTTTGGAAAGATAAAAAGATTTCCTACATCAGGATATTTTTGTTATAATTTTTAGACATTAAATAAATTAATTTAATTATGACATCATGATGATGCAACGATGACCTCATTAATGAACAGTTTAAATAAAATGAAAAGATAATATAAAATCTAAGACCTACACTTGTCCAAAAACTATTTTATGGGAATATTTAGAAGCCTTATCATCTTATCTTTGAAATATATCAATGTGGGACCTTAGAAATTCGAAACACTTTTGAAAATAAAATAATAGTTTCATGATTTCCAAAAGTGTCCCTCCTCTCCTCTTATAAAAGGCCCCCACCTCTACCTCATTTCACACACTCCTCAAGCGTTTGGATCGGCCATACCCTGCCCATTTACTCTCTCCACATCCCTCTCCTCATCCTAGAGGATTCCATTTGGGCATAATCCTTTCAAAGGAAGCCTTTAGGCTCAAATCAAAAGGAGTTACACTTTTAAAGGTAATTCATTCTCTCATGTTCATTTGTTTTATTTTGCTTCTCCAACCCCCTAAACTCTTTTTATTTACTTCTTTTGTAACAACACCAGTATCTTAAATATACTAGGATGTTGTTATAAGATTTATTCGAGCTACACTCTCACACAACTACATAAAATGGTTAAAGAACATACGGTTTCCGTGGATGGAGAAATTTTGCCTCCCGAAACGATGATTGTTCAATACTCATTTAACACCTTCAAAGGTGGCCATTATGATGTCACTATTTTTATATATGATATATAATATGTTTATTATTTCCTTAAGCTTCTGTATTTTTCATTTATGGCATACCATTATTGTTTCCATTATGGGTAAACACGATATCTTCATTTTAGGAAGTGCGGACTACCGCCCCCTGAAAGTGATTTGATTCATTAATACCATATGTGGGATGTGTAAAGGATAAATTTAATGATATTATATATGTTATTATACTAGAATTATAATATACTCTTATATCATTATGATTCCATTCCAGAAAATATGAAATAGAAATGGAATTAGCGTTCATGCGTACGTACAGCTTACCGTCTCCATGAACGGTGCATTTCATTTCTTACCTCTAAATGTGATGAAATATTATATATACATGTATATTCTGAATATATATGATATATATTTTATCCAAATCATTAATATCATTCTGGATATAACGAACCTTTGACCAAATTAACAACATGTAAGTGTAAGAAGTCTATTTTTGACTTAAGAACCAAATACCGACAAAATGAACATTATTAACTTAAATGATTACATGATGTTCATAACATGGTATAAAAGGAATAATGAACTTGAAAAAGGTTCTTAAGCAAGTAGATATTAACTCAAGTTTATTATTCAGGACATTAAAGAACAATCGAGTCAAGTCAGACCCGAGGTATGGGACTTCGTCTCAATCTCCTTTCATTGAGGCATATTTTGTTTTATACACAACCTTCTTTTATATGGTGTATAAACCCCTTTGACTTTTACTTTTATTCAAAAGGAATTTTTTTTATACGAAGCGTTTACTAAACGACAAAAGGGAATTTTTTTGTCATACGTATGTGGCGACAACGACTTCTCCGCCGTCGTGACCATTATTTGAGTTTTGGCTTCCTCTACAAGTCATACCTTCTTTTTAAAAGAAAAATAAATACCATGTTTTACTTTTCTTTTATTTTAGTATCAAAAATGGTTTTCATAATGTTTTTATATCAATGTGTTGTATTGATATATTGTGATTGAAAGGTGGGAATGTTATGTTTCCTTTATGCATGTTTTATGTGATATGATTATGTTGAGGTTCTTGGGCATTATTATGAAAACGGGTGGTTCTGTGATAAACTAAGGGCGGGTGAGCCCGATATAGCTCTCCAATGCATTGGGTAACGTGAAGGAGTGAAACGTTAAGGTTTCTCCGAAGAGATTTAAGGAATATACTGTGATGGGTATTCCAAACGTAACCAAGAGGGTTACTCCCTACGTAAGGATGTTATGAATGCCTCAAGTTACCTTTATGTCTTATGATTTCTATGATTTATTCATGATTTGATGAGGTATGTTAAAGTGCTTATGTTTTATGGGTAAAGTATGATCTCATCCTTATGTATATATGTACCCATGTTTCCTTTCCATATTTTTATATCCTTTACTGAGCTTTTTATGCTCATCCCATGTTTTTTGAAATGTTTTTCACAGGTCAAGGGAAAGGTACATGATATGATGATAGTGTCAAGGAAGTGTCAAGAAAGAATCCATGTTTATTTTAAATATGTTTCCATTGATGGGAATGAAGAATACTATCTTTATGTAACCACTTTGTTTATATGTGTAATGTAATGCAAGTTTTATGATCTAATTCTCTAAAACTCTAAACCTGAAAAGATCCTCAATGTGTAATCTTGTAATAACTCAAGATTAAGTAAGTTTTAAGGCTGGGGCCTTATAATAAAGGTCCCTTGTTTTATACTTTCAAGAAATTATATCTTATCCACAACAGGGTAAGCCCTCGATAAGAATATCGGAATCTATCTTGTTATCCCCACAAGCCCTTGATCTATAAGGTGATTAGCACCTCAGTCTTCCAATCCTCGAAATCCTTTTATTATACACAGAAACAATCAGAGTTTCACTAAGAAGGTTGAACTAGTTATTCTTTAGCTTGAACAATATGTTCACCAAATTCACACAAGGTAGGTTTGAGAAAAGCTCTCACAAACTATCAGCACATCCAGAACTTCTCAATGTGTGACAAACTCTTCAAATGGTTGGGGTATTTATAGGAAAAAATCCCAATGGTCATCTCCTCCTCCAACGGTCACATTTTTCCTTGAATTTCATAGGTATCTTGACTTGTGTCACTCAACCAACGGCTAGTTAAAAAAATATATTATACGACATCATTTCATTATAACATAATCATGTGTAAGAAACATTTAAGAAAAAACATTCTTAAGTTTAAGAAGATTAAGTAAACTAGGATCCAATAAAGTTGGAACAATATCTTAAAGAAAATATGTAATATTATTAAGTGTGAATAATCAGATTCTAAATATAGTGAGAAACTGAGTCTGAATACGTATACAAACAGATTCTGGTAAAATACAAATTTGGAGTCCATTTTTGGATAGAAATTGTGTCTGAATTTAGATTGAAACGAAGTATGATTTTCTAAGGAATAAAAGTTAGATTTTCTGAGAATTTAGAGTCAAAATTTCTGAGAATTTGGGGTTAGAATTTCTGAGAATTCAGAGTCATGATTTCTAAGAATTCAAATTCATAATTTCTGAGAATTCAGAGTCATATTTTCTGAGAGTTTGGAGTTAGATTTTTTGAGAATTTGGAGTCAAAATTCAGGATAAAACTGAATCTGAAATAAAATTGATTAGGAGTCTAAAAACAGTGAGACTCGGTATCTATTTAATTGTAAGGTTACAAGGTTTAGATTATACTTAAATTAGTTTGGTCTTAAGTAAATATGATTAAGCTAAGATAAGGAAATTTAATAAAAACATGTAAAAGCAAGATAAAGTTTAAGCATGTAAATTTCCTTAGAGATATTAAATAAACTTTAAGGAAAAAAATGTTTTTGATTTTTAAAACAAAAGTAACAGAAAAGTTATAAGAGACTTATTGTCTTAAAAATATCCCCCTCTTTAGAAAGCACAACCCATTTTTCAAAAAATGATATTATGTTTAGAAATATTAGAAATAAATACTTATCTCCCTTATATTTGGATTATAGTGAATACATTGAACTCCCCCTTAGGTTATGTCACTTTAAAGATCGTATGCTTTGGCATAAGAAGTTGTCTTGAAAAATATTTCATTTTCTTAAGAAAGTAATCTTTAAGTTAATCTCCCCCTTTCATAATCAATTTCTTCTTTGGATAATCTCCCTTAATATGATTTTGTTTTGAAATAATTCTTTCTCCCCCTTTGTGATTTTCAAAAGGGAATGTAGAAATATATTTTAGTACCTAAGATGTTAGTAAATTTTCATATGATACACACAGATGTAAGGAAATTTTCATTAACTATGTATAAAAAGTTTTTGTACAAAAAAATATCGATTCTAAGAAAAATTATTCACCCTTTTTCTTCTTTGGAATCATTTTATTGATAATGGATTTCAGCTTCTTTATCTCTTTATGATCATCTTGGTACTTCTTGAGTAAGTCTTCTTGATCATGTTTCTTCTTTTCAAGGATCTGAATCCTTTTTCTTATGTCTTGATCACTTACAAGAGGGGGGTTAATTATAGATGTAGATTTCTCAATTAAAAGAGGGGGTGAATTTTAGTTTTAAAAACTTTCACTTTTAACCTTAATAAAATATGTGTTTAACAAAGGTAAACAAGGTGAATTTAAAAACCCTCTTTGGTTCTTAAACAAAGAGATAATTGGAGAGGCCCAAGTCCAATTATAAAGAACCTAAACTTAAAAAAGTTCATCTTAAATAAATTTAAACAAGTTTATCTTAAAGAAAGATTCTACCATAAAGCATGTAAAATCAAATATACAAGAGTAAGTAAAATTATAATAAAGTATAAGAAAGTTATACTTTCTAACTGTAACTTAAAATAGTGGAAATATAATAAACTTGTAAAATGAACAAGTAATAATGAATCATTTAACCCAAATAGAAGGGTATCCAACAACCTTATATAAAGGTCCCTTGATTTATAATTTCAAGAAAGTATGTCTTACCCACACTAGGGTAAGACCTCGATAAGAATATTAGAATTTGTCTTGCAATACATGTAATCCCTCGATCTCTAAGGTGATTGGAACCTCTGTCTTCCTATCCCCGGAAGTCCTCGATTGTACACAGAAACAATCGGAGTCACACTAAGCTGGTTGAACAAGTTGTTCTTCATCTTGAACAAGATGTTCACCAAATTCTCATAATTCAGGTTTGAGCAAGGCTCTTTTAGAGTATCATCAAATTCAGCACTTCTCAACATGTGTCAAACTCTTAAAACGGATGGGGTATTTATAAGAAAAAATCCCAACAGTCATCTCCTCCTCCAACGGTCATATTTTTCCTTTAATTTCAGAGGGACCTAGACTGGTGTCACTCAACCAATGGTTAGTTAAAAAATATATTATATGACATTATTTCATTATAACATAATCATGTATAAGAAACATGTAAGAAAAAACATTCTTATGTTTAAGAAGCTTAAGTAAACTGGGATCTGATAAATTTGAAACAATATCTTAAAGAAAATATGTAATATTATCAAGTATGAATAATCAAATTCTAAATATAATGGGAAACTGGGTTTGAATATTTATAAAAATAGAGTCTAGTAAAATACAAATTTGGAGTCTGGTTTTATATAGAAACGAAGTCTGGATTTAGATAGAAATGGTGTATGATTTTTTGAGGAATCAGATTCAGATTTTTTAATAATTCAGTTTCATAATTTCTCAGAATTCGGAGTCATAATTTCAGATAATTCTGAGTCAAAAATTTTGAGAATTAAAAGTTAGAATTTTTTATAATTCGCAGTCATATTTTCTGAGAATTTGGAGTCAGGTTTTCTGAGAATTCGAAGTCAAGATTCAGGATGAAACAGAGTCTGAAATCAGATGGAATCAGATTCTAAAAACAATAAGAATTGGTATCTAAGGAACTTTAAGGTTCTGAGGTTTATATTATACTTAAAGGAATTCGGTCTTAAGGAAATATGATTAATCTAGGATAATGAACTTTAAGAAAAACATGTAAAATCAAGATAAAGGTTAAGCATGTAAATTTCCTTAGAGAAAGTAAATAATATTTAAGGAAAACAATATTTGTGATTTTCAAAACAAAATGAATGGAAAATTCATAAGAGACTTATTATCTTAACATAAACATGAGAATGTGCAACAGTTACCTACTTTGAAGAAAGAACAGATTCATGTTTATGACGCTTGTATAAAAGGGAAACAACGTAAAGTGTCTTTTATATCTATCAATCAGATAAGTACTAATGGACTTTTATAGTTAGTACATATTGATTAATTTGTTCATACTAAAATTTCAAGACTTTGAGGAAATAAATATACTTTAGTTATTTTTAATTATTGTAGTATATTTTCATGGGTTTACTTTCATTCACATAAAAATGGTACTTTATCTAGATTTATTTCTTTTTGTAATTTAGTTCAAAATGAAAACGTCTGTATGATTGTTTCTATTCATAGTGATTAAAGAGAGGAATTTCATAAATTATAATTTGAAAACTTTTTTGATTAGAATGTTTATTTTCATAATTTTTCTAATCCTATAACACTTCAACAAAATGGTTTTGTAGAACAAAAAAATATAACCCTTATTTAAATGGTCATAACTATGTTAAGTGAATATAATTTTCCTATATATTTTTGGGCTGAATATTTTTTTTTTCTACTTGTTATATTTAAGATATAATTATTCTTATACCTTTATTAAAGAAAAACACTTATGAATTGTTTAAAAATAAAAAACCTAAAGTTTGTTATTTTAGAATTTTTGGTTGTAATGTTTATATTTTAAATTCGAAGGATAATTTAGATAAATTTGATCCTAAAATTGATAAAGGTATTTTTCTTGGTTATTCTAATATTAGTAAAGATTATAGAGTTTATAATAAAAGAACTATGATTATTGAAGAATATATTCATGTTACGTTTGATGAAAAAAATGTAAAATTAATTTCTAATTCTAATGATTTTGTTGATGTGTTTAGAGATTTTAGTTTTGGTGAAGAAAATCCTTAGGATAAGAATGAATCAATTGAGGGGGAGCATACTCCTTCTTGAAATGATCCTAGGTCATGAAAGATTCAAATAAATCATCTCATTGAAAATGTTATTGGTAATATTTATTTTAGTATTAAAACTAGAAATTCTATTTTAAATTTTTATGACAATTCTACTTTTATTTTTGATTTTTTCTAAATAATATAGATGATGATTTAATGATTCTAACTGAATTATATCTATGTATGATGAGATTAATCAATTTTCAAGAAATAATGTTTGTAATTTAGTTGAACCCCCTAAATATAAGTATGTTATAGGTACTAATTTTATTTATAGAAATAAAATGGATATATCTGGATAAGTTCTTAAAAATAAAGTTATACTTGTTTCTCAAGGTTATTATAAATAATAAGGTATATACTTTGATGAATATTTTTGAAAATATTACTATAATTGAATCAATTATAATTTTATTATCTTTTTACGCTTTTCAAGGATTTAAATTATTTCAAATGGATGTGAAAAGTGAACTTTTAAATGGTTTTATTTCTGAAGAAGTTTATGTTTCTCAACCCCTTAGTTTTGAAAATGAAAAAATCCCTAATCATGTTTTTAAGTTATCAAAATATTTATACTGTCTTAAGCAAGAACAGCATTCTTGGTATGATAGACTCCTAATTTTGTTATTGAAAAATTATTTTTATAAAGATAAATTAGATACTTATTTTTTATTAAAATAATTACAAATGATATTTTAATTGTACATATTTACATTGATGATTTTTTTTTGGTTCTTCAAATGATTTTATTTTCAAAGAGTTTTAAAATTTGATGGAAAGTGAGTTTGACGTGAGTCTTATAGGAGAATTAAAATCCATTCTGGGAATTAAAATTGTTCAATGAAATTATAGAATATTTTTTAATCAATCCAAATATACTAAATATTTAGTTAAATGTTTTGGTCTTTATTATCATAAATCTTATAAACCCCTAATGAGTATTTCTTGTAAATTAGATTGTGATGTTTCTGGAAAATTTGTTGAATCTAAATTATTTAGAGGAATGATTGGAATTTTTTGTATTTAACTACTTCTCAACCCAACATTATGTTTAGTGTTTTTTTATGTACTATATTCCAATATGATCCTAAGAAATATCACTTAAAATATATTAAGAATATTATTAGATATGTTAAAGGAATTTTTAATTGTGGATTATTTTATTCTAGACTAAATTTTTTTAATTTGATTAGCTATTCTGAATCTGATTTTAGAGAGTGTAAAGTTGATGGAAATATAAAATTAATTATGTGTCACTTTCTTAGTAAGAATTTAGTTTATTGGATTTTAAGAAAAAAACTTTGTTTCTTTATCAACTTCTGAAAGTGAGTATATCTCTAATACATCTTGTTGTTGTCAATCTTTATGGATTAAACAAACTTTTTTTGACTATGGTTTTACTTTTAAAAAAGTTCATATTCATTATGATAATTGTTTTTTATTTCTATTTCAAATAACCCTTTAATGAATTATAGAACTGAACATATAGATATGCACTTTCATTTTCTTCAAGATTATGTTAATAAAGGTGATATTATTCTTGAATATATTCTAACTAACAAATGGAAGATATTTTTATGAAACCATTGGATTCTACAAAGTTTTAAAAAGTAAAATTTAAAATTTTTATGTTAGAAATTTAGTTTGAATTTTTTTTATTATCTGTTTTTAAATTTCCTTAATATGCATTTATTAAGGAGAAATTTATTTATTTATCGAACTTCTTGTTTTAATAATTGTTAAATATTGTATGTTTGAAAATTTTCAAAGGGGGATAATTTTATAAAATATTTCTTTGGTTTTTTAATTTTCAAAAGGGGGGAGTTTGTTAAGACTTTGTTGTTATTTATTATTATTATATGTTTTTAAAAATTACAAACCCTCTTATTATTTTATGAGAAAATTTATTTGTACAAATTTTATGTATTTTTGTTATATATTGTATTACAGTAATCAAATTTATGTAAATCAAATTTCTTATTAAATAAAATAATTTTATCTTCATTTTATTCAACTATGATGAAGTCTAATTCTATCTCTAGCATGTTCACATTTTGATCCGAACTTGCTGCATGTTTTTTGGTTTCAAGAACAATTTTCAGTTTAAATTGATTTATAGTTTTCTTTCATTATTTAATTATAAATTGATCTATATAGATATAATTCTCATGAAATTTATTCTATTTTAAATTCATCATGTGTTTTACATTTTATTATAATAAATTTAAGTCTGAATTTTTTTTTGAAGTGGTTCAAAAAATGCCCAAAGTTTATACAACAGTTCTGGAATTCTAGAACTTGTAGATTCTGAAATATTTTTTATTTAATTGATATATCTTTCAATTCATATCAGAAACATATTTTTTTATTTGGTTGGAAATATTATATTTTTTTTCTAAATTTAATTCAAAAACATGAAATTATGAAAATGCCTTTTAGATACCTTAAATATTGATTGAAGTACTGCAATTTTTTCATCATTTTTTTGTACAGTTTTAAGATTATTTTTTCTATGTATTTTAATGATATATATAAATATATAATTTGGATTTATGAGGCCTTTGATTCTTTGGAAATATCTCAAAATTAACTATAATTAAGTATTTCAGAACTTTCACTAATTCAGTCATTTAAAGGGTCTAAAAAATAACCTATGGTTGTATTTCCAAGGTTTTTAGCCTACCATGATACCTTCATCAACTTATTGTGAAGCCTTATTTTTTCTACCATGTGTACTGATATAGTGACCACAAGTGAAATCTAACCTACCATGTCTTTCTGTCTACCCATAGTGTAGCGTACTTTCATCACAAAAACTCTTTCAGCACATCGCAGCGGCTCTCTCATGCAGTTCTTGTACTCTAGTTCATACACCACCTCCATCATCTCTGCATGAAGAACCAATACTTACCAATATCTCTTTATTTCACAATATACAGTATGTATATTTGTATCCCATGAACACTAAAACAAGTTTCAATAGGAGCAGCATTGGGCCATGTCTTTGCAAGGTGATTAACTAAACAGGTATCGCATCTTACACATATTGTTGCACATGCATATAGATAACAATTAGTATTAAAATGTGTTTGACTACTGCCATTCAAGATACCACATTCACATGGTAATTATAGTTATCACACTTGGTCATTATACCTACCACAAGTTATAACTATTGATCATATGATATATTTCGAGGTGACCGCACATTCTAAATTTCACGGTCAGTATACTGACCACATGCCCACTTTAACTGACCGCACATTATCGATGTGGTAATCATACTGAAATAATGACCACTTGTTGTGCATGTTTAGTTATTTCATTCATTTATTTTTGATAAAATATGTATTTTTAAACATGCTTTGTTTTTTTTTTGTTTTTTTTCATTAACTTTATATTTATTTTAATTTTTTTAAGTGTTTAATTAATTTATAAAATTAATATATATTATATATAATCCATGAAAAGTGTTTATAAATATTTTAAATAGTTTTAAATATTATTTAAAACCTATTTATTATTCTTACGTAACATATACAACATGTATTTAGAATATTTTATATTTTATATTTTGAGTTAAATTCTATGAATGATTCTTTTATAAATTAATATTTAATGATGTTAAATTTATTCAAACGCATTTTATTGTATTTAAATAAGCATAATTAATTTGTTAATTATGTACTTTATTAAATTATAATGTACTTAATATTTGAATTTAAATAGTAAAATTATCTTATAATTTTTATAAGATTTCTTTGACTTATTATTACCATTTAATAGGTAATTCCAATTCATTTGAATTAGTCTTTAATTTTTGAATTCAAAAAAAATTGTTACCATTATTCTCGATGATAATTTTTTTCTCTCTCCTAGATAATTATCTCTTTTGAATTTTAATTATTTTACCCATCTAGAGATTGGTTTGTTAGTCTTTACATGTTAAATTTGAATGCCTCGGGACACATTTAAAGGATATAATGATACTGAGATGAACCATGAGAACACAAACCTTTTGATAATCAAAGATCGACGATGAACATTGACATCCTATGTGATCATTCTTTCTATTGTTGCATAATCTGTCAACATGAATGAAAAATATCTAAGACTATTACTACCTTGACGATACATTCATATTTCTCAAGAATCAGTACCTATACTTCATTAGTTTTATCTTCTCTTTCATCTGGTTTCTTGTGTCTGTAACACTACTTCCCATATCTCACACACAATCTTTGTTTTTTGTTTATGATTTTACATACAAAAGCATTATTATTATTCTCTTTCCTTGAGTTGTGACTCTTGGATTCTAAAATCCGGACCCTTCAGGTTATGACTCTTGTATTCTAAAGTCAGTGTTGTACTTGGGTTGTGAATCCCCATACAAAAGTCATTGTGTTGTAGTTATCTATCTACTATAAAAGAATCTTGTAATCGTATTATGATTCCCCCTAAAAAATTAGTTTAGTTCACATGTATCTCTTACCAATTAGAGAGGTATAAGACTAGACTGGATCCAATTTTGAATGAACCAGTATAAAAATATTTGTGTTCTCTTTTATTAATGCTACTAATTAACTCTAATAATTAACTTCATTAATTAATTTGAATAATCAATTTATTTGATTAGATTTTTTAATTTTATCTATTCATTGCCTCTAGAACATCTTCCATTACACATTCCAACCTAAATTTTGATGTGATTGATTTTTCACATCCTTTATCAATCCAATTTATCCCAATATTTTTTCCAATACCTTCATTATTAGAAAAATCAAATGATCATTTACATTTAGTGGGTAGGGATTTCATCTGATTCATGGAGTGAGATTTCTCGACCACTTGAGATTATTTAGATTTCATCTCTAAAGATCTGTTAAAATATTCATTCATTTTTTTAAAGCACTTTCAACCTCTAGATGTTTCAATTGAGTTTTATAAACCTCATATTCCTTAATAGAAAGTTTCTTATTAGGATGTTCCACTATATTTCCTTGTTTAGTAACTCTGAGTTTGAGGTTTATAATCTCTTGAATATATTCATATTCTTGTTTAAGAACATATCTCATTTCTTTGTTATCCTTTACACTTTTTTTCTTCATTATTCTAATCTCTTTCTTGAGTTTATTTTTTTTCTCAATACATGTAACAAGTTCTGATCTCATCAAATATTCTTTGTATCTTTCTTAATCATCTTCTTCTTCTTCATTGTTTATGGAATCTTCCTTTTTCTCAACATTTTCAAAGAATTTTCTGAATATTTTTAAAATTTCATCTTCTGATGAATTGTTTTCAGAAGAGTCAGATTTTAATTTCTTACTCAACATTATTCTTCTATTTCCAGTGAAATTTTTCTTACCACCGGCTAATTTCTTATCTTACTTAGAATATTTTTTAAACTTTTTCCACTGAGGTATTTCTTAAGAATGATCTTCATATTCCTCATCTTTACTCTTAGGGAAATTCATAGCAAAATTCATAATTCCTCCACACTCAAAATAATTGAGTGGAAGTTTTCCTCCATAATTTCCTCTAACTCTTTGATAGTTTTTGGAGATAAGAGACATGATTTTCTCATTCATTTCATCATCTTTTGTATCTTTCGAAACACTAAGATTATCATTACCAGAATCCTGTATTTTTAACTATCTCATAGCTTTACAAATCATTTCATCCATGATATGATTATTGAATATTGGAGATTTTCTCATCTCATAATAAATAATAATGTTATGAAATTCATCAAGTGATAGATTATCATTATCTTCTAAAGTAGAGATTTTATATTCAAGTCTATCAGGGGAGTTTATCATGAATTTATTAACAATTGTAGAGTCTTCCAAGATATCTCCAAAACCTATTATGTTTCATAAAACTTAATTAACTATGGTGAAGTATTCATCAATAGTATCTTCATCTCACATTATGATATATCTGAACTTACTTCTCCAGATCTGTAACTTTTATTCCTTTACTTTGGTGTTTATCTTGAAGATACTTTCGATCTTGTCCCAAATTTTTGAGACCCATCACCTTCATAAACACATTTTCTAAAAAATACATAAGAATAGAATTTATTTCCTTTTTATCGACCTCAATGTTCCTCTTATTGTCAAAATTCAAGGGATCATTTTTCTCAATGTGTGGAAACCCAACAGTCTTTGCATCAGTAACCTCCAGGACAAGTGATAGAAGATAGGGTACCATTTTGTTTTTCCAACCATGATAATTTGTGTCATATAAAGTAGGAATACCTCTGTTTTTGTTTGAATTGAGACTTTCCATGTTAATAATTCAATAGGAGAACCTTCTCTCTAATAAAAACTGAAGTTCTTAAGGATCATTGAACCACTGAGAATGAGGCATTGAATCAGTGGTTATCTTTTTACAAATTTCCAACTTTATTAAATTTAAACCCTGAAACTTTTTAGAGTTATCTTCCTTATTAATTTTAAAACAATCTCACAAGTATGAAAATATAGGAAAGAAAACAAATCATGCATGATTTATAAAGTTCAAACTTAGTGTGAGATCCTACATCCTTTCCATGGTCACTCCTATGATTCTATGGAAATTAACTATTATGAAAAAGTGAATAAAAATTTGATCCAACTCCCATTAGACTCCTTTTATCTCCTAATATGTATGATTATACTAACTCCCACCAGTTTAAAAAAAATCTTACAAAACTGAGCTACAAAAAAATATGAATTTTTATGAATTTTGATCTCAAAGTCTATCTGAGTCTTCTATATAATAAATTTCATCCATTTTTACCTTTTTTAAATATAGAGAAAGTTCATTTGTTGCACCTCACTAAAATATTCACCTGATGTATATAAACTGAACTTTGTCTAATTTAAAAAAAATGGTTGTGCCTTAGAACTCTCTAAAAAACTATATTTGATGATTTTTTTGTGTAAATCTCTATCTGATATCTCTATAAGGAAACTTTGTCTAATAGTATAATTATAAACCTCTGTTCAGAACACTTATTCAACACAAAACTAGAATTTAGTTGGAAAATCACTTCTAAAAACTTCTACAGCATTTCAACTTTATCATGAGTGTGAACAATGTAAAGTAGATTATACTTTTAATTATCTATTTATAGGTTCTCCTAGAATTTAAATGGAATTAAATTCATTTCATTATCCAACTAATTGAAATTCCAAGACCAAATTTCTCACACATTTAAACTTCTCTTGGACTCTTATCAAATATTCTAGAATCTTCCTAAATCTTCTTGAATTTTCTAGTACTTCCAACCTTTCCAAAATTTTCATAAATTCAGGAATTAATTAACTATTCAAAATTTATTACTTAATCTTGATAATAAACCACTTGAAATAAAAAAACTATCATTTTCACATTTGGGACATTACAAAGTTATGTAAATATTCTTGGAAAAAATCTATCTAGAAAATTTTTTCTTGGAACTTTTATAAACTTCTCCATATTTTCTTCATTTGTATTCTTTGTTTTTATAATAAATATTCCTCATATTTTTATTTCAACAACTATACTTTTTAAATATTCTCTATCTGATGGACTAAGGAAATTTTTTTCTAGTGGATCAATTTTTTTCTATTCTGTCACTTTTCCTCAACTCAGACTTTATAAACCAATTTCACATAAATGTCTCTCAATGGAATTTCTTATAAAAAGTTTATCTGATGGACTTCCATACGTAGATAAATTCAAAATTTATCTAGTACCAAAACATTGATGTTTAAACTTCATAAAAACTATGTGTTCAGAATCTCATTTCTCACTATCATTGTGTAGAAACTCTGGTTTTATCATGTAAGACTTTTAAAAAAATTATAAGAATATTTTCAGAGCCAGGAGCTAAGGAAACACGTGATTCTGAGGCCCAGTGACCTAAAAATTAATTTTATAAAAATATTAAATATATTTTTATTATGTGTACACATTTTTCCTAAAAAAAAGTGGAACATCTCATAAACGAGGTCTCGTATTAGAAATCTGATACCACTGTTGAATCTAGAATGTGGTGTTTACCCTAGGTGTGACCTAATGTTAGTCGGTGTGAGACGTTCGAATGAGGCAGTTTTTGGTGGGTTCATTGGATAAATTAATTAATTTACTTAATTTTTCTAATAACCCTAAACCAAATAACCCACATACTAAGACTCGTATGGGAAATCCTAGACCACCATTGAGTTCGTAATGTTGTGTCTACCCTAAGAATGTCATAAAATTGATCGGATCAGGCCGTTCAGATGAGGTATCCATTGGTAGGTACATTTAATATAAATAAATAAATATTTTATTTGTTTGTTTTATTAAATAGCCTAGTTAAACCCTCTATAAAAAACCCTCTTATGATGATTTTCCAAGCATTTTCTGCATAACCCTTTCTTGATCCAGGAGGAGGAGGAGAGTGTTCTTCATTGGCAGATTGACATTTAATGATGAATGGTGATCAAATTAAGGTGGATTGACTGGTATCAACTGGTGGACACATTCTATCTCTTTGATCTATGTTAATTTGAGCCTTTTCATGAGACCGTGTAATTGAAATAAATTATTCTTTCAATTTATTTATTATCTATGTCATGTTTCTCACTCTGGTTTCCCTGCTATGAAATTTTTGGCTAAGAACATTTGATTGACAATTCTTATCACCTTTTTTATTCGTGTTTTTCCTATTTTTTCTTCGTATTCTTCATCATTGGACTATGGGGTCATGATTTGACTTTTTTGGGGCGGGTTTGAATGCGTTTGAACCCCCAGATTCAATGTAGTGGATTGAATGACATACGGATCAATGGTTTTGGAATGGATTGATAAATGAGCGGGATGGTGTTTAGTGAACAGGTTAGTTTGGTACTGCATATGTGAGATTTGTGATCAGAGGTGGTTCGGGATCAGATCGGTGATCCCCATTTTCCCGGTTGGAATGTGGAGGTGACATGCAGTGTGATTGGATAATAAAATTTAAATGAGATTTAAATTTTTAGAGTTTGGATGATATAATTTAAATGATATTTCAATTTTGAAAGATTGGATAATAAAATTGAAATGAGATTTAAATTTTGAGAGTTTGGATAATAAAATTTAAATGATATTTAATGATGATAATATTTAAATAAAATTAATTAAATGAAGAAGAGGAGGGAGGCACACCCCTGTGCGCATCCAAGTGTGGAATATGGTGTGTCAAATTTGATAATATTATTATAATAATATTATTATGATTGAGATAAAAAGAAAGGGAGATAATACCTTTTAAGAGGATGGTGGGGTGCTTTGAATTGGGAGTAGGCTCCTATACATTTTGAGCGTGATATTTATTTGGAAATTAAAAAGGGTTAAAAAATATAATAATATTATAATATATTCTTTCTTGTGGGGAAACCTTGAATTGATCATAACTTCTCTGTGTGATATCTGATTAATGAATTGTCAGTGGCATCGTGACCTTGGAATTGATATGTTCTAATGATGGATACCTTTTTTAGACTTGTGTCTTGGGTTAACAAAATTCCCAATAATAATAAAATTATTATTATTATGGAATCTTATATCTGACATATAACCCTCATATGATGTCGGAATGAAAAACCGCCAGTGATGTTGTGACCCTGAAATTGAGGCGTACATTTCAATACCAATATCAGGTATTTAATTTGGACTCATGTCTTGGGCCCATGAAGCATCATTCGGGTGTTATGTGGTGAAATGAGACTTTTTCACCTGGTGTTCAATTTGGTCAAGTGAATAGACTATTCAAAATTTTTTTCATGAGTATAACAATAGTACAATCTGTGTGGCCATTCGGGGCTATTTTTAAAGGCATATTATTTAAATTATGTTTTTTCTCTCGAACCGACGATGAGCCTCTTACGTCCATCGAGATTTTGGTTGATACATGTCGTGTAGTACTCTTAAATGTTCGGTAGTACTGTATGGATAGCCAGTCATGTTATGGTAAGGGCACAACCAGATATCAAATTGGGACCACACACCGTGTGGGTCCCCTAAACATTGTGCACATCCTTTTAAGGAAGCTTCAACCTCTCGTATCTCCTTCATTTAGACTTGGATTTTGGCCTGCAAGTAGCCTATCCTGAGTGTTTTTACATGTAGAATGAAATGGTATCCTCTATAGTAGATTTTGAGATACAATGTGAGATGATCCAAGAATGATGATTCTTTAGGCGATGCTTGACGATGAAATTGATCAAACAAGGTCATCAGAGAGTTCAGATAGAGATGGTACTCAGCTGTCATATCAGCACGCAGTTCCTCTATCCATGGATATGTTACTCCATTGTTGTATCAGCCTAAAGGTCCTCCATATTCCTTATAGAGATAAAGATAGTACTCTACTATCATATCAGCATGCATATCCTCTATCCATAGATACGGTACTCCCCTACACATTAGGGTGTGGATCATCCATACTCATTGTGTAGATAGAGATGGTACTCCCCTATGGAACTAGGGTGTGGGTACTCTATCCATGGAGACAGTACTCCCATATCGCATCAGAGTGTAGGTCCTCCATACTCATTGTGCAGATAGAGACATTACTCCCCTATCACACCAGGGTGTGGGTCCTCTATCCATGGAGATGGTACTCCTCTATCGTACCAGGGCACGGATCCTCTATACTGGTTTTACATACACATAGTGGAACCCCCTTATCACTATAAGGAATTATTCCTCTACTTAGAAATTGTGCCTCCTCGATGGTGTGTCATAGTGGTGAGGTGTGGGTCCTTTACTCAGATACTTCTAGGAAGATTTGTGAGATTCTAGGAATCATTGATGGACTTTTGGAACTATTGGTTATTCTCTTTCTAATAGAGGTGAAGATTCATGAGGTATTCCACATTCTTTCTGTATTTAGATTATCATGGTTGGATGAGTCTACTCTCCTTTTATGGGTGGTGAAGACTCGACGTGTAGTTCATCTATTCACCATGTTGAGCCCCTTATGCTTGTACAAGGTTACTCATCTCCTTAGGCTGAGTTGTGAGATGTATATCCACTTACTCTATTGTTTGGGATTATTTTAATAAGAATATATATTTATCCTAATTTTTTATTCACACCTTGGATTTATACACTCTCCTTTCAGGAGAGGCGAAGACACACGGGGTATTCCATGTGCTTTTTGTGTTTAGATTCTCATGGTTAGAATATTATACTCTCTTGATATAGGTAGTGAAGACTCAATGAGTAGTTCATCTACTCACTGTGTTGATCCCATTTTATTTAGACGAGGTTACCTTCACTCTCTTTCTGGGTTGAGTTATACTCTTTGATTGTACCTTGTTTTATCTACTATCTTTCTCTTCTATTGTATCTCGTACTACTCCCCCTTCAGATTTTAGGGTTTCCTACTGGGTATGGCTATACTCACCCTCATGTGGGATTTGCCCGAATTTGTTATGTCTTATGAAGATGATAGATAGGGCGACCATGAATTCAAAGGATCGTAGGGATACTAGGTTCTTAGACCGTGTACAGTGGTCGTAACTTGGGATTCAAGAGCGAGGATCTCTTTCAGCTGTTTACTTTTCCAGATTTCTATCAGGTTAGGACATATTTCTAGTTTGATGTGTATTTTTTCCTTTTACTTTCAGTTCACACTACTATACTTTTGTACTGTCTAGAGGTTCAGGCATGTTTGGTTTACTTAATAGAAGTGTTGCATCTTTTACTCTTTCCCTCTAAACTTTTTCTTCGATATGGTTGTGTGTGTGCATACAGGTACTTAGGAAAGGACTCCCCAAGTTAGTTATGTGTTCAACACTTTTCACTACCCATGTCCTATGGAGGTGATCTTGGGGTAGTTGTCGCTCAACCCCCAACCTGGGTTGGGTCATGACAGATTGGTATCAGAGAAATTTCATTCCTTGGGACTTTATTCAGATGTATCCCCATAAGAGTATTTGGTTGGGTTTAGAGAAATAGTGTCAAAGTGTCTCAAGTGTGTCTCTCAGGCCAGGAAATCTAGTGATGGTGCATTGGCTGACGTATCCATTCACCAAGACCTTGAGTACCTACTTTTCAACTCGACATGTCAAGACATTTGTTGCAGGGATCAATGGTACATGCATCATATAGGATTGAGTCTTTGACTACCCTTCTTGAGTCAGATTCCTATTATTTATATTTATATATATATATATTCTCAATTGATTTTGGTACATATCGATCATTTTTGAGATGTATCCACGAAAACAGTCAGCCAGGTTATTGACTTTCGGATCATGATGATGATACAATGAGTGATAAGGTCACAGTTTAGGGTTCATCCCACGATATCTTTTCCTCCAGACAGGTAGGTAGTATAACCCTTGTATGTCGAGCAGTAGTTAGTACTAGAATAAAATGCTAATGATGTGTGCGAGCTTAGCACACTCCATGAGTTCCAGTGCTAGAGGCCGTTGAGGTTCCACGATGAGCCAAATCCCCAAGTATCAGAGGATTGGCTTGAGTTAGTGATTCAAGTTCTCAGACTTGTATAGATCCTGACCAATCGTATGGTTTAACTTGCAACCAGTGCTCTCCGTAGAGTAGCAGTTGGTTCTGGTGGTACCAGTAGATGACACACTTGTACTGAGTGCACATTTCATGTTATGGAAACTGAGATCACCCAGGTATCGTGTTGATCTAGACTCCCTTTTTAGGTGGTTGAGGTCAGGTCTAATCCTATGGTTTCATATATCCTACTCGTATGGGACTCCTTTCGATGGTAATCCTCGAGGTGAGGCTTCTCTAGGGTGATGTGAGGCGTCAGTGTAACCATGTGTCAGTGTTTTTCGACATAGATTCGAATTCAAAAGGAATATGGGTCCTTCCCCCACCGAGATTCATTTTTGAGATGTGAGAAAAATTGTGAGGGTGAGTCAATGTCACCCAAAGCGCATAGTTTTGAGGTGTGGTGGATGATTCCCTCTGAATTGTGTGTTCAGAGCTAGGTAACGTGTTGGTGTTTTCAAAAAGAGGGCCCGGTAAGACCCAGTTGAGCATTTGGGTAGCCCTTTGTTGTTCATTAGTACCTTCATGCACTTGGTGTCAGTTTTTACTTGAGATTCTTGAGGATTACATGATGCAGTTTGACCTATATTTGGACTCATGAGGAAGAGGGATGCTTTCCCCACCTAGACGTGTTTCTATGACACGACCAAAATCGTGCAGGTGAGTCAGTGTCACCCAAATCAGATAGTGTTAAGGTGTGGAGAACAAGTTCCTTATACTTGTGAATTTGGTTAGAGGTTGTGCGATGGAGTTTCAGAGTAGGTCCTGGAATTTTCGGTGGAGTTTTTATGCTTGACCCTTTTTTCTTGGTATACTACTAGTGGGTGTGGTAGAATTTTTGTTTTGGGGTTACTCTCCTTCCAAGTGAGTAAAATACATGAAAGGTATTCCATGTAATTTCCATGTATAACTTCTCATGGTTGGATGAGTCTACTCACCTTCCTTGTTCATTTGTACCCTTGTGTGCTCAGCATCAACCTTGATGTGGCAGCATGTAGTTATCACATACAGGTCGAGGTAGTTGAGACCCCATAAATAGAACTATGTGACTCACTACATAGATTTGACAGTGGTAGTCTTTGACTTGTGGATGTGGAGGCACTACCTTCTGAGGGACATCGAATATGAGATCTTTCATGAAAATATATCCTTAAGAGTTTCAACTGATGGATTTTTTGAAGAAGGAAATCACATCATCCTTTTTTAGGGGACGAACATTGATTCGGTTCATGTTAATAGAGGAGGTGATGTGGTAATTTCACACTTCTTATTTGGTTGTACATCCCAATATAGGGAAGATGTATGGAAAAGTCAGATGTAGGCTCAATATCCCCATATTTCTACTTAGTTGTGCTTTTCAGGGATGAAAAAGATTTAAAGAAGGGAATAATATAGAGACTCAAGTTTTTTCATGTAAGACTTTGTAAAATTCCTAAGAATATTTTTGGATCCAGCCACTGAGACAGCGCACGATTCCAAGGTCCGGTAAACCTGGAACTAATTTTATAAAAATATTAATTATATTTTTATTATGCACACATAGTTTTCCTAAAAAGTGGAATATATAATAAATGGAGTCTTGGATCATAAATCTGAGACCACGGTTGAATATGGAATGCGGTGTTTATCCTAGGTGCAGCCTAATGTTGGTCAGCATGAGACGTTTTAATGAGGTAGTTATTGGTAGGTGCATTGGATAATTTAATTAATTAAATTAATTTATCTAATAGATCTAACCCAAATAACTCACATATGGAGACTTGTATTGGAAATTCTAGACCGTCGTTGATTTCAGAATATGGTTTTTACCCTAGGCGCGGCCTAAAATTGATCAGTGCGGTCCGTTTGAATGAGGCGGTTGTTGGCGGGTACGTTTAATTGAAATAAATAAATAATTTATTTGTTTTTTTATTAAATTGCCTAATTAAACTCTCTATAAAAACCCTCTTATAAAAAAATTTCACGGGTTTTCCACATAACCCTTGCTAGATCCAAGAGGAGTAGGAGAGAATTCTTTTTTGGCAGATCGACATCGAACGACGAATGGTGATTGGATCGTGGTAGATTGACAGGTAGCGATCGCAGTGGGTCTTCCTCATCGCTGGAGGATGCATTCTTCACCAACAATAAATACATAATCAAGTTAGGAATTATTATATGTGGTTTTACACCCTTATAATTAAATTTTTGATCATGGTCAATTTTATCTCTTTGATCTGCATTAATTTGAGCCTCTTCATGAGCCCGTGTAATCGAAAAAAAATTATTTTTTCAATTTAATTCTTATTTATGTCATATTTCTCACCTTGGTTTCCCCACTATGAAATTTTGTTCCAATAACTCTTGGAAAACGATGCTTATCACCTTTGTTATTGGTGTTGTTCCCCCGCCGTTCTTTTCATTCTTCTTCGTTGGACCATGGGGTCATGATTCGAATTTGTTGAGGCAGGTTCGAACATGGTTGAATTCCCAGATTCATTGTAGTGGCATGAACGTCATGTAGATCAAAGGTTTGGGGATAGATTTATAAATGAGCAGGATGGTTTTTGGTGAACAAAGCAGTTTGGTATCGTAAATGTGAGCTTTGTGATCAGTGGTGGTTCGCGATCAGATTGGTGATCCCCATTTTCCTAGTTGGCATGTGGTAGTGACATGCAGTGAGATTAGATAATAAAATTTAAATGAAATTTAAATTTTGAAAGTTTTTATAATAAAATTTAAATGAGATTTAAATTTTGAAAGATTGTATAATAAAATTTAAATTAGATTTAAATTTTGAAATTTTGGATAATAAAATTTAAATGAGATTAAATGATGATAATATTTAAATAAAATTAATTAAATGAAGAGGGGGAGGGAGGTGCACCCCCTGTGCACATCCTAGAATGAAGTATGGTGTGTCAAATTTGATAATATTATTATGATTGGGATAAAAAGAAAGAGAGATAATCCCTTTTAAGAGGATGGTGGGGCGCGCTTTGAATTGGGATAAGGACTGTGTACGTTTTGAGCATGGGATTTCTTTGTAAATTAAAAAGAGTTAAAAATATATATAATAATAATATATTTTTATTGTTATTGTGGGTAAACCTTGAATCGGTCATAACTTATTCGTGCAGTATCTGATTGATGAACAATCAGTGGTATCGTGGCCCTGGAATTAAGACGCTCATGTTAATACCACTTTTAGATGCCTTTTTTGGACTTGTGTCTCGGGTCAATGAAATTCCCAATAATAATAAAATTGTTATTATTATGGAATCTTGTATCTAACATATCTCCCTCATATGATTTCATAATAATGAGCCTCTTGTGACATTGATACCCTGAAATTGAGGTAGATGTTTTAAGACCAATACCAGGTATTTAATTCAGACTCATGGCTTGGGCCCATAAAGAACCGTTCAGGCATTATGTGGTGAAATGTGACTTTTTCACCAGGTGTCTGATTTGGGAAAGTAAACCGTCTATTCTGAACATTTTTCAGGAGGATCACAACGGTGTGATTTTTGGTTCCATCTAGGTCCATTTTCATAGTAATATTAGTGAAATTATGTTTTTCCCTCAAAATGATGATGAGCCTCGTGCGTTCATGGAGATTTTGGATAATACACGCCGTGTAGTACCCTTACATGCCATGTAGTACTACATGTATAGAAATCTATATGCTAGAAAGGACATGGATAGGTATCATAGCGGGGCCACATGTCGTGCGGGTCCCCTACACGTCATGTACATCCTTTTGAGGAAACTTCAACCTCTCGCATCTCCTTCATTTGGACTTTGATTTTGGATTGTGAGTAGCTTATCCTGAATGTTCTTCTATATAAAACGTGATGGTAGAATCTATAGTGGATTTTGAGATATGATGAGAGATTTTCCAAGAATTATACTTCTTTAGGTGACACTTGACAATGATAATGATCAAGAAGGATCATCAGAGAGTTTGGATAGATATGGTACTCTTCTTTCGTATCAGTGTTTGGGTCCTCTATCCACAGAGATAGTACTCTTCTATCGTATTATCATGTGATTCATCCACGTTCCTTGTCAAGGTAGATATGGTATTCCATTAAAGTATTAGCATTTGGGTCCTCTATCCATGGAGATGGTACTCCCCTATCACATTTGGGTGTAAGTCCTCCATACTTGTTGTGCTGATAGAGATGGTACTCTCTTGTGGAAACAGGGGCAGTTATTCTATCCATGGAGACGGTACTCCCTTGTCACATTAGGGTGTGGGTCCTTTATACTCATTGTGAAGATAGAGATGATACTCCCCTATCACAGTAGGGCGCAGGTCCTCTATTCATGGAGATGGTACTCCCCTGTCGTACCAAGGTGTAGGTCCTCCATGTTTGTTATACTGACACAGTGTGGAACCCCTATCAATATAGGGTGTAGATAATCTACTTGGAAATTGTGTCTCCTTGATAGTATGTCATAGTGGTGAGGCATGGGTCCTTTACTTGGATACTTCTGGGTAGACATGTGAGATGTTGGGAATCATTGATGGATTTTTGGAATTTTTGGTTACTCTCCTTCCAAGAGAGGTGAAGACGTGCAGGGTATTCCATGTGCTTTCTATGTTTAGATTCTTATGATTGGATGAATCTACTCTCCTGCTATAGGCACTGAAGACTCGACATTCAGTTTATTTGCTCATCGTGTTGATCCCCTTTTGCTTGTACGAGGTTACTCTTCTCCGTGGGTTGAGCTGTGAGATGGATATCCCCTTACTCTCTTGTTTGGGATTCTTTGAATGAGCATATATATTTATCCTTATTTTGTATCCACACATTTGATTTGGAAACTCTTCTTCCATGATAGGAAAATACGTGCGGGGTATTCCACGTGATTTTTGTATTTAGATTCTCATGATTAGATGAGTCTACTCTCCTGTTGTTGGTGGCGAATACTCAATGAGTAGTTCATCTACTCACCGTGTTGAGCCCCGTGTATTTTGATTAGGTAACATTCACTCTCTTTTTAGGTTGAGTTGTACTCTTTCATTATACCTTGTTTAAGATACTATATTTCTATTCTATTTTATATCTTATTGCTCCCCCTGCAACTTTTAGGTTGTCCTACTAGGTATGTTTGTACTCACCCCTGCATGGGATTTCCCCACATGTGTCGTGTCTTATATAGGAAACATAAAGGTCGACAGTGACTTCAGAGGAGTTTAGGGATATTGGTTGATTGGACCACGTACAGTGGTCATAGATTGGGATTCAGAAGCGAGGCTCTCTTTCAGCTATTTACTTTTCTAGTTTTCTATTAGGTTGGGTCATATTTCTATTTGAGCATGTATTTTTTCCCTTTTACTTTCAGTTCACGCTACCATACTTTTGTATTGTCTTGAGGTTCATGCATACTTGGTTTACTTTATAGTAGTCACTACAAAAAAATGCTAAGTAGAAACATTTTTTTTATTAGCGTTGCTTATAAACGTCGCTAATTATCGGTTCTTTAAAACATCAATAAATTAGCAACGTTTTAAAATGTCATTAATTAGCGACACCTTATTTACTAATGTTTTTTAGAAATGTCAGTAAATAGATGTCGCTAAATTAGTAATGTTTTAAGGTGTCTCTAATTAGCGACACACCATTTTTCGATGCTTTCTAGAAATGTTGGTAAATAAATGTTGCGAAATTACATTTCATTTACCGACATTTTTTGGAAATTTTTGTTTTTTTTAATGTATTTTTTTTTTTGAATTGTGTATTTTTTTTATAATAATAAAAAAACATGTAACGGGTTTCCTACCCTCTCTCCCTCTATCTCATCTCCAGTACTTCACCTCCTCACTCTCCTCTCCCCTCTCCCATCAAGTACCCTCATTGTCCCCATCCTCATCCCCTCTCCCATCGAACTCCCATCCAGTACCAGCCTCACCGTTGAGTACCCCCCTCCCCTCTAGTACCCACCTCTCGCTCGCTCCACCTCACTACCTCTGGTGCTCACTCGCTCCACATCACAACATCCATATTGTCTTGTTCACATCACCCTTACATCACTACCCACACGCATATGTCCCATCCTGTTCACATCACCCCCACATCAAGCCCCACTGTGTCCCTCCCACCAAGGAAAAATGTATTTCTATAGGAATCGAACCAGCGATCTGCCGCTATATTGGGAAATAACCCTAGCAACTAACATGCTCGAATTATTGATATGTTACTGTATTTTGTTATATATATATATATATAGATTTCAGTATTTCAAAAAATAATGTGTGTGTGTGTGTGTGTGTATGTTTATATTATATTATACATATATGTGTGTGTTTATATTATATTATATATGTATATATATATTTGTGTGTGTGTATTCATATTATATATATATATTATGTTTATATTAATATATATATATATATATATGTTTATATATATATATATATATATATATATATCTGTGTGTGTGTGTGTCTAGACACATAATTAGCCACTATTAAAATGTTGGTACAAATGTTACTAAAATAGTCATGTTTTCTTAAAAACATGACTAAATTTAAAATATTTAATTTTATTATGTTATATATATACATTTCAGTATTTAAAATTTAATATTATATATATACATTTTATATTTTATATTTTATATTTTATATTTTATATTTTATGTCTATATATGTATATATATGTTTATATTATGTTTTATTTATATATATATATTGATATTTTATATTTTATATGTGTGTGTGTGTTTTTTTTATTTTATGTTTATATGTGTGTGTGTGTGTGTGTGTGTTTATGTTTTATATTATATGTATATATGTGTGTGTGTGTGTTTATATTTTATGTTAATTTATATATTTATATTATATTGTGTGTGTGTGTGTCTGCGTGTGTGTTTTTATTATATATGGATGTGTGTGTGTGTGTGTGTGTTTATATTATATATAGATATGTCTGTGTGTGTGTGTTCATATATGTATGTATATATTTTATATGTTTATATTAATATATGTGTGTGTGTGTGTGTTTATATGTTTATATGTATATATGTTTATATGTTTATATGTATATATGTTTATATGTGTGTGTTTGTGTAAATATATATGTGTATGTTTGCATATAAATATAATTATATATATATATATATAAATACATACATACATATATATAATTATCCACATTTTAGAACACCGGTAAAAATGTTACTAAAATAGCAACATTTTCCTAAAAACATACTAAATTTAAAATATGTGTTTTTTTATATATAAATATATGTATATTTATATTTATATTTATATGTGTGTGTTTATATACACGTGTCAGTGTTTATATATATTAATATATATATATAATGCCTTTAATTTAGCGATGTTTTTCACGAAGTGTCGATAATTTAACGACTCTTTTCAAGAAGCGTCGCTAATTTAGCGATGCTTTTTAGGAAGCGCTGCTAATTTAGCGGCGCTTTTGATGAAGCGTCACTAATTGAGTGACACTTCTCAAGAAGCCTCGATAATTCAACGACGCTTTTCACAAAGCGTTGATAATTCTGTGAAGCTTTTCACGAAGCGTCGCTAATTTAGCAACACTTTTCAGGAAGTGCCAAGAATTTAGCGACGCTTTTAGGAAAAGTCGCTAATTTAGTGATGCTTCCTAAAAAACGTCTCTAAATTTAAGAATTAGCTACATTTTTAAAAAATGTCATTAAATTGAAATTTTTTGTAGTGAGTGTTGCATCTTTTACTCTTTACCTCTGTACTTTTTCATCGAGATGGATTTCTGTGTGCGTACAAGTACTTAGGAAAAGGTCTTCCTGAGTTAGTTATGTCTTCGGTGCTTTTCACCACCCCTTGGCCTATGGAGGCAGGCTTGAGGTAGTTGTGGATCGAGCCCCATCTTGGGTCGAGTTTTGACACCTTTCTTTGACCCAATGAAGATGGTTGGCTATATTGTTGAAACTTCTAAATAATTTAGTCACAAGAAACTTTCTTTGACTCAAAACTCTAGCTTCAACTTCTTTGAAATCTCCTTGTGCCACTTTTTTATTTCAATGTGATGAATATGAATTTGGGATCCATTTAATCTAATTCAATTCCTAAATAGATGAAAATTAACTTTTAAATTAAAATTTATAATTTGATGAAAAATTTATTTTTAGTAGAAAAATATCATTTTACTATTTAATTTTTCTTAATCTTATTTAAAATCTATTACCACTTAAATGAGTATTAATTTATTTTTATATATGTTAAAACTTCATATTATAATTTTTATTTTAAAATATATCAATTTAATTTAAAATTAAAATATTTATAAAAGTATCATTCTTTGAAAAATAATTGTTTTATCGTGGTAACTAATTTTTTACATTACTAACTTAATTTTATGCCTAAAAATTAAATTAACCCCATTAATTCATTTTATAAAGTTTATTAAAATAACTGTAAATCATTTCACCCAATTCATCTTCTAAAAGTGGTAAAAATTAATTCTAATATAAGCATGTATAACACATAATACAATTTTAGGAAAAGGTATCTTTTAAGCATAAAATAAATTTATTACTTACCTAGTAATAATTATTGGAATAATGCCAACTTATTTTTTTTATATATTATCAACACTTTCCATATAAACCATTATTTAACTATAATATAATAAACTTCATAGCACTTTAAAATACAATTTTTTTAGAAAATATATATCTACGCATAAAATAATTTTATTTGTTATTTCGTTATACTAATTTAATTTTTATCAATGTGTTAGTATTATAAAAATTAATTTCATTGTTATTTATACATATATATCATAATTCAGTTACCTCTATATTTACCCACCAATTCAAAAACTACATTTTAATAGTTATATAATGTTATGTGGTTTGTTTTGCTTTGGTGTTGTATGTGAAGCAATCTATTAAACACATTAGGTTTTAAATAAAAATATATATTTTAAAATATCAAGGTGTTACATACCCCCCTAAAAAATTTATTCTCTCACAATTTTAATTACCACTCACTAAAAAATTAGTTAAGGGTGTCAAAAAGATAGACATAACTTAGGAAATATTTTCAAATAAGGTATTTACCTTAATATATTAGGTATGAATAAGGAACACATATTTTCCCTTCATCGTGTTAACTGATTGCTTCATTTTTCCTCAGTAATTTGTTGATCTATTCCCTATTTTTTCACATATAAAGCATCTTCCAGTTCCTTTGAGATATTCCCATTTTTCTTTCATCCCACATTCTCGACATAGAAGAAATTGAACATTCTTTCCTTCATCATATTTGTCACCCAAACTTTCCTGAGACTCCATCCTTTTCTTCTTTGGTTTTTTTGGGAATTCAACTATGTTTGCATTGTTAATCATAGTTATTAATATATGGTTTAGAATAATCATAATATTCCTCACTTAAATTCTTATCTCATTTGGTTTCTCATTGGGATAATCTCTACATTTTCCATGACATCCATTGTTAACTTAGTTCCATAGATCTTCACCATTACTAAAATTAAAAGGAGTTAATCATGAGTGATGAACACCATAATAGAATTATTATAAGATGAAAAACTCAACCTCAAAATTCCCTACTCTTAGAAATTATTACATTAAATTTCAGTTCAAACTAAATTAGTCTCGATTCAATCTAGATTTCCTTAGGTTGGGTTCTCTCATATTCTTTAATCTAATTCCTTTAAAAAGTGAATCCTTCATGATTACTTGTAAAGTAAATGTGATTAACCAAAACATATCCCATGAGAGTTTATATCTAGGTTTATAATCTTAGACCCACTCATTGTACACTAGAGTGAAGATTGTTTTGATACTCAATCAACTTTTTTTAGATTGATTACCCCTACGTGCATATTTTCCACAAATTCATCTACTTTCCAGTATCCAGACATATATTTAATTGTTAGGAAAACAACACAATCTCTACTTTACCAAAACTTCAGGATGTTATCCCTTACATAGACTTATCCCTTAGACTTTAAATTTAGACTTATCTCTTAAACTTATCCTTATGGTTTTCACTAAATCTTTATTATCCTAATCCCTAAAATATTAAATATTATGTCATCTAACATAAATGGTTATCTATACCTTTGAAATTATGATCAACCTTAACTTATCAACCCTTAAATTATCCTCAACTAACATTTTAACCACTGATTTTATCTAAAATCTACTCTGATACTAACTATAAAACCCCACAAACATAGCCATCTCATAATTATATGAATTATAAAAAATATTTTATTAGATACATTCCCAAATCCTTTTAGGTTTAGAGTTTTAGAGAGTTAAAATAAAACGTTAAGTAATAAAACTCGTTCCTTTTTTAACTAATGAATATTTTTCCACTATATAAGTGACTATTTAATACATAACAAGTCTTTAACATCTCCAAAAAATTATTTACACAATATATACTTATTGAAACATCATACGCATTAATTTTCATCATAACCTATGGAAATATAAACATAAGATAGGGGTGAGATCAAATGATCAGTAAGGGATAAACAATGAAATTAGAACATATAAAGGTAAGACTTAGGGAATAACATAAGAACATGAACATAAGAACAAGTGGCATAACATGATCATAAGAACATGAATCATAACTTAGAAATTTTTCTACAACATAAACATGAGACATTCATAATCATATCACAAAATTTCATCACTAAGTTGTTGTGATAAAAATATTACCAAAGTTGTTTACTAAGATATCATAAAACATTACCAAGGAATGTTTCCAAGGTATCATGAATATTTCATCTATATAGATTAATTTTTTACCCAATTAATTGGAGATTTATTAGGGTAGAACCTTCATATTACCAAGGTTGTTCACTAAGGTATCGTAAAACATTACCAGGGCATACAACAAAGGCATTATAAAATGTCATCTCTAGAGATCAATTCTTTACCCAATTCATTGGAATGTTATTAGGGTAAAACCTTAATATGTCTATCATTATGTGTTCCATGTCAATCAAATATCATAAGAACATGTCATTTTGAACCATGATTAGGGAATTTGGGTTTCAAACATATAAGTACCCTAATCGATAAAATAATGTTACATATATATAGACACCCTTGAATGAAATGATTTTCTATGATTATGTATGTGTCACATTTTCTATGCCACATTTCTAAGTTATGTCACATGTTTATGTAATGATCTAGGGATCATAATTATTGTTTATTACACATGATTCACGATTTTGGTTTTAGTAAGGGCTAGATCTAGGAGGAACCAATATAACAATGGGTGTGATGGACAATGAGGTGATTGTCCCAATAGGAAACCAAATGGGAAGAGAGCTAGAGTGAAAAATATCATGATAATACTTACTCAACATTCTCAAGAAATGAATAATAATGTGAATCATTTTAAACTCTAAAGCATGCTAAGTATGAAACAACTCACCATGGATTCATTCATGCGGTAATTCCCTCTAACCATTTGGGTTCCTCTGATCAACTAGTTTTGAAGAAATGGATAGCCATTTAGAATTTGGAAGGTGAAGTAGATGGATGGTGGGTATTCTATTATATTTATAAATTTATTTCAATAATTTTTTGTTTTTGATCATGTGGGATGATAAACCATTTTTCAATATTTCCATTTTCTTTCAAGCAATTCATGAGATCCATCTTCAATTGAACATATTTTGTGTATTTATTTTGTTAAATATTAATACTACTGAATCAAATGGGATGGATATGAATAGAGAATAGATGGATGTCAATCATGTGAAAAAAGAGTATGAAGATTGTAAAGTCCCGTGTTTTTTAACCGGGTTAAAATACGAAGGTTTTTTAATTTTATTTTTGGTTTATTGACGGGTTGGTTTTTAAACCGAGCTTCAGAATTTTATTCTGAGTGTTGGAACACATAAAGGTGTCATTTTTTGGACTTTCATAATTACCCGATAATTTTAGCGGGTGTCCCAATGAGTCTCGGGAGCACTGAATTCGGAAAATTTCACTTTAATGGATCTGCACGGGCTGCGCACGGTTGTGGTCTAATCCGTGCAGCTTACCCAGTTTAATATTTTATTTATTTTAATTATATAATATTAAATGGTTTTATTCGTGTTTAAATATAGGAATGTTCTAATAATAATAATGTTATTATTATTATTATGTTTTCATAAATTAGTTTTATGCTTTGAGATTTTAATTGCATGTTAAATGAGTGTAACATTTATGAGAATTTAATGTGGCTTTTGAGCTTCTCAAAGAAACGTTTAATTAAATGAGGGGTTTCAGATTTAATGAAGCATTGTTATTAAATAGAGGTGTTGGGTTTATCAAAGGTTTGAAAAATAATAATAATGAGATTATTATTATTTTAGTTTTATGAAGGTAATAATTATTATTATTATGGTAATTAAATTAGGGGTTATGGGTTGGAATTTTTATCATATTAATGATATTGTAATAAATTGGAGGTTTGGGTTTTAAATAATTGAAAGTTGGAATAATAATAATGATTATGTTGTTATTATTATTGTGTTTATTTAGTTAAATAAATGTTAAAATAATTTAATTAAATGATCAATAGAGAGTTTCATAATTAATTATGAAACGTTTATTAAGAGAATAGTAAATGAAGAAGCATTTTTAATTAAATGGGGAGTTTTTCACTTATTAGATAAGTTTTTAATGCGTATAATAATAATAAAATGAGTATTATTATTTTAATTATTACATCCAATTAATTAGATTAATTTTAGGGGGGAAATAAAAAAAAGAAAATAAAAAGGGGAGGCGCGACCTGCAGGTGAGGCGCACGACCCCCCCACCCTGTTTTCTTCCTCCTTAGGCGACGTACCAGGTGTGCAGCGCCCTCATGCTCCAGCTACTTCGGCTCCTTCCCTACGACGCAACCTCCAGCAGCGCATGGCCCCTTCTCCCTAGCATGCAGCCCTCGACCAGACCCCCTCGCAACAGCACACGACACTCCCGGGAAAAACCTGTAGCGCGCCACCCCCTCTTCCAGACTCCACTTTGCACGCAACAATTCCTCTCAGAATCTTCACGAATATTATCCGCCTCGTCAAGGTGATTTTTTCTGCATATAACTCTTGATTTTCATCATCCATTTGACTCCTCTCTCTCACCATGTTTTCCCAGCCGAAACCCTAAGGTTTGGGTTTAATTTGATCGGTGCGTTCCTCTATTTGTAGGATATACGAATGTTGACTCAGGACCCATTGGTCCATAATCCGGCATCCGCCACCAAGGGTGAGGTGGATGGTCTCGAATTATTCGTCGTCGTTGGTTCGGGTAAGATTCTAAAATCGTTGTTTGGTTTTGCATCGGTTAAATTAAGGTCTGTTAATTTTTATGAGTCTCTGGTATCATGTAAGAGATGCATTGATCACTACTGGTTTGATTTTGGGTACCGGTTTAATATATTGAATTTTGTTGATAAATGTAGACAATGCGCACATTTAAATATATGTATGTGTATATATATATATGTGTGTGTGTGTGCGCGTGCAACTGCGGACCAATTGTGGACTGGTTGCCGCCAAGTACATTAAAGCGTTGCTGAAATAAAATGGTTCTACCCCGAGGTAGGGTCCCAAATCTCTATCACTTTATTTAAGAATTATTTGCTTCTTTAAATAATTTGAGAGTATGAGTTTTACTTTATTTTGGAAGTGCTAAATTTTCTTTAAATGGTTATTAAAGATAAGGTTTTGGTTGGTGGTAATGTCATATCATGCTTGCTTAAGGTTGATCTTTTGTATGTGTCCCTGTTGATGATGATATATGATATGTCGATGCATGACACTTTTGATGTTATTAAGTGATTTTTCCCACGTGATTTAAATGAGGACTTGATCATGTGTTGGTTTTAAGCATGTATTGATAATTTGGTTAAAGTGTTGTGATTAAATAGTTAAATGATTTAAATGGGGTAGGGTGGGTAATAGGGTAATTAATTGAAGAATTAATTATCAAGTCGTGTGTTGGAAAAATTGTGGCATTTTCTAAATATTGAGAATATTGAATATTTTGACATGTTCGGAATATAAATTGGAAACTGGTAATAATTATTGGATGGATTAATTATTGCATGATAAATGGTAAATGGTTAATTAATTGATGAACTGGTTAAAAAGATATGATTTAATTAATTAATTTTTGAATTAATTAATTTGCATGTATTAATTTAAGATTGTGAATTGATTGATTGTTATGAAAATTGGCCAATAATACCTTTGGATGCGTGTTTATTTTCCACACATTAAGTTGTTTAGGATGGAGTTGTTTAAAAATATGATATGTTCTGTGAGATGGTTGCTAAATATGTGGGCCTTGGTCAGCATGTTTGACTTGTGATGTTTATAATGTGCATATTAATTGTTAAAGTCCTGGACGAAACACTATTTCAGTGGAGGGGTTCAGGCTTGTTAAAGATTTGGGATAATTAATTGAGAATAATTAATTGTTAATTAATTATTAACTTTTGATATGTTTAATGGTTAATTGATTGTAGAATTATTTGATGGGATATTTATGTTGTTAATTAGTTGTTGAATTAATTAACAGATTGGATTAGTTAATTTATGAATTAATTAATGGATAGTTTGGTGTGTTAGACATGGAGTTCTGCACCAATAATAAATATGTATGTATGATTGATGAACGAGTTGTGAGATAGGGATTGATGCTCCAAATACTCACGGGGTGCTAGACATGGCGTTATACACCTAGCTTGCATGCAAATATTCTTTTATGGGACAAAGACTGATGCTCCAAATACCCATTCGTTGTGAGACAAGGACTGACACTCCAAATACTCACAAGGGTGCTAGACATGATGTTCTACACCCATTAATTGACATTGGACTGTTGGTCCAATTGGTTGTACATGAAATGAATTAATGGTTAATGAAAACTGTTGTGACATAATGATTTGTGAACTAAATACGAAGGAAGGGTTCAGACTTATTAATGATTTGGGTGAATCACTGTTAGTGGACGGATCCAGGATCGAATCACTATTTTAGTGGACAGGCTCGGACTTAGTATATGAAAGATTAAATTGAATATTTTATGACGTGTTATCCAAGCTAAAGCACAAGCTTGGATTTGGTCTTTACCTTGATTACTTAGATGGTCTTTAGAGACATCTATGGTGAGTGACTTATTCGGGGGATGTCGGGCTTAGGCCGAATCTCGAGACTTTCATAATTTAATGAGGTTTGAATAAATTGATAAATGAAAATGATTGTGTAATGATTGTTGAGTATGCATGACAAATGTATAATGCGGGTTCAGACACCAATTGAGGGTTGAAGCAAGTACTTGGATATATAGTTACATTGTACTGCTTACATTATTTATGCATGCTTTCACACGGTTTAAATTATTTATTAAATGTCTGGATTTGGGGTAGACACTGGTGGTCTCGGCCTACTGAGATTTATATCTCACACCCTACTCGGGCCGTCATTACACTGGGTACCCGAGTAGATTCTATTTGGTTGCAGGATTGTGTTGTTTTCATATACTTGGGAGATAGGAGCAGAGGACCGAGCGGAAGCTCTAGATGCTCGAGGAGACCGCCCTCGGGTCTTTGAGTCATTGTTTATTTATTTCTGTATTGGAATGTAAAACATGTTGTTTTGTTCACTGCTTTCCATTTTTTGTATCATTAGCATGTTATGCATGCATCTGCTGTATAATTGGCATTAGCCACTTTTATAAAATGAGTATTATTTATCTTCTGTTGTTTTGTCAATTATGTATCACTACTTCCGCTATTGATTGTTATTTACTTTGATATACCATTGTGCTACTCTGATAAGAGGGTATAGTCTCCTCATTGACTATCCTTAGGCCTTTGCTGCTAGTCGGCAACCTCTGGCGTATGGGGAGATGCGCTTGAGGTCATGTGGCGACTGATCCAGCCACTGGTTCAGGGGTGAGCCGGGTCGGGACGTTACAAAGATGGGGTGAAAGAGTTCATCAAATTTGCAAAAGATCATGCATATGATCCATATCAAATCCTCTATCTGTGTTTACGTTGTTGTTATTCAACATTAAGTAGTCCAGAGGAGTTGGAAGAACACTTGATCAGTCACGGAATTGATCGAAGTTATAAATATTAGAATAGACACGGGGAAAAAGAAAATATAGCTAGTGACTGAGATAACACATCATTTTATGGATCATATGATATGATTACAAGTGTGGATAATGAAGAAGACTATATCGATGATGTGATTATAGGTGTGAATGGTGATGAAGATCGTATTGAGGAAATGACAATGACAGTTGAAGATGAACTTCGTGATTGTCCAAAATTGTTTAACAAGTTAAAGAGTTGTGCAAAGACATCATTGTATGTTGGTTGCACTAAATACACAGGATTGTTAGTCGTATTGAAGCTGTATAATTTGAAAGTAGGCAACAGATGGAGTGACGCCAATTTTACTGAACTATGTGTTCTCTTGAATGATATGCTCCCAGAAGATAATGACATTTTAATAAAAAAACACAAGTGGCATGCTCAAAACTGAGCAAACACATTCAAATTATTTTGATACTTTGGAAAAACAATCCATAAGTCATTTGTGACATGTAGGAATCAGTTGCACCTCAATATGATGCATGGTATAACCGATATAATTCCAAGTGTGTCAATTTATTTAAAATTGACATTAATTTTAGTAAAAAACACAAGTGATATACTGAAAACCGAGCAAACGCATTTAGATTGTTTTGATACATTAGGACAATGATTCATAAGTCATTTCTAATGTGTAAGAATTAACCTCAGCTCAATCCGAAAAACGGTGTGACCGATATAACTCTAATGTGTCTTTTTTATTTAAAATTGATGTTAATTTTAGTAAAAAGAACAAGTGGCATACTGAAAACTGAGCAAACGCATTTGGATTGTATTGATGTTTTAGGACAACGATCCATAAGTCATTTGTGACGTGTAGGAATCAATCACACCTCTATATGATGCATGATGTAACTGCTATAACTCAAAGTGTCTCTTTTTATTTAAAATTTACATTAATTTTAGTAAATGGAACAAGTGACATACTGAAAACCGACAAAATGTATTCGGATTATTTTAATAATTTAGGACAACGATCCATAAGATATTTATGAGATGTAGGAATCAATCGCACCTCAATCTGACGCACGATATGAATGATATGATTCCAACTGTGTCTTTTTATTTAAAATTAATATTAATTTTAATAAAAAGAACAAGTGACATGCTAGAAACCAAACAAACACATTTAGATTGTTTTGATACTTCAAAACAACGATCCATAAGTCATTTGTGAAGTGTAGGAATCAATCGTATCTCAATCTGACGCACGGTGTGACCAGTATGAGTCAAAGTGTCTGTTGTGAGTTTAAAATTGACATTTTAGTTCAAAATGTGTCGCACTCACCGAAAACTAAACAAACAAGCTCTGATTGACTTGATAATTTAGGATAGTGATTCAGAAGTCATTTGTGACGTGTAGGAAGCAATCTCTTGTCAAAACGACACATGATGCGACCGATATAACTCAAATTGCACGTTTTCAGTTTGAAATGACATTTTCGTAAAAAATACAAGTGACATACTGAAAACTGAGCAAATGCATTCGGATTATTTTGATACTTTAGGACAAAGATCCATAAGTAATTTGTAACGGGTAGAAATCAGTCGCACCTCAATCCGACGCACGATGTGACCGGTATAACTCAAAGTGTGTCATTATTTAAAATTGATATTAATTTTAGTAAAAGGAACAAGTGACATACTCAAAATCAAGCAAACACATTTGGATTGTTTTGATACTTTAGGACAATGATCCATAACTCATTTGTGATATGTTGGAATCAACCACACCTCAATATGATGCATGGTATGACCGATATAATTTCAAGTGTCTTTTTATAAAAAATCGACATTTTATTAATGTATTATTTCGTATTAATGTTTAATTTATTTCTTTATAGTATTACTAACATAAGATTTGTTTTGTTATATAGGTGGATTAGTTTGTTCAGGTTGAGGGGATTTGTTCGGCAACTGATATCAATGACGGACATTTTTTAGAGAGGATCATGAGTGTCAAAGACGATGAAATATTAAGGTTTTTAAATGTTTTTTGATAGTAATTGTAAATGTAATAATACAAAACATTGTTTGAAATGTATATAGTAGTGTTTTTTTTTGTATTCGTGGTGTAAAATCTATTTCAATTAAATTATATATTTTGTATACATGTTACAAGTATGTGTTGCAATGTGTTGTTATACAAACAGCACACTGCAACAAGTTGAGCCTTTAGCAACGCTAAACTAGCGCTGATAAAAAATACCCCCTTTAACTGCGCTTTTTTAGCATTGTTAAAAGTTTTTTTACACGCCGTTAAAAACCGTATCTGTAGTAGTGTGTGGTGAATTCCACAACAAATAAGAGACATAATCTTGAGTAACAATGATTAATGTTAAATAAATAGGTGATGGTATATTCTCCAACCATTACAAGTGATGACATAATTGTATATATGATAACAAATACAGTAAATATTGCATGAACTTACCTCGGGCACAAAACTCCTAGAACTCGTGCCTGTACGTGTCCGAAACGCAGGCCGGATCTGTGCATTAACAGATGATAGAAAAAAAAAGATAAAAAAATTATATAAAAAAATAGAGAGGCACGATCTGCGCATTCACAGATGAAAAAAAGCGGTAAAAGTAATGCCGCGGCGATCGGGTCCGTGACTTGCATGCTCCTTTCACGGTGGTTACATTATGTTAACAAAAATAAAGTGAACCCTTTTAAAGCACAGCTGGAATAGCTCAGTTGGTTAGAGCGTGTGGCTGTTAACCACGAGGTCGGAGGTTCGACCCCTCCTTCTAGCGCGTTGAACGAAATTTTTCACGACATTTTAATTTTAAAAGCACATAAAAAGAAAATAAATGCAATCTATGTGTCCCGAACGATGTGAAAAAAAATACCAAATTTTATAAATATTGCCAAGTGGAGACGGTGTTATCTTTTAAAATTTGTTTTATTTTCATTTTATAATAAAGGCTTTTCATTCATTCAAATTAACATTATTTTTGAATATATTTTTACAAAAACAAATTTTTTCACGACATTTTAATTTTAAAAGCACATAAAAAGAAAATAAATGCAATCTATGTGTCCCGAACGGTGTGAAAAAAAAAATACTAATTTTTATAAATATTGCCAAGTGGAGACGGTGCTTTTAAATGCTTATAATACTATTTGGATGAATTTATCATGTAATTTTTTAAAAATATATTAAAAAATAATGTTAATTTGAATGAATGAAAAGCCTTTATTATAAAATGAAAATAAAATAATTTGTTTTTTTTAAAACAATGTTTTCAATTAAAAAAGGAATGCACCTGTCTTCCTCAATCCTAAATATTTTTAATATACTTTTAAAAAACAAAACTAAAAAATATTTTCATATATTGAATGTCGGACTTGAGAACCCAAGATTGATAGAATGTAAAAATAGAAGGTAGTAGATGCCATGAGACACATAATTAGGTTGTTCTTGCTAATCTCATTACTACGGATATGATTTTTAACAACGCTCAAAAAAACTTTTAACAACACTAAAAAAATGGTGTTATCTTCAGCGTTGTTAAAGGGGTCTCATTTATCAGCGCTCAAAAAGCGTTAATAAAGCGGGGTCTTTATCAGTGGTAGAAAATGCACTAATAAAGGTCGCTCTTTTTTTTTTGAGAAAAGATAAGATATATTACTGATCAAGCAAACCATGTTTATAAAGCCAATCAGGAAACGAGTCCACCCAACAATGATCACCTCAAGATTTCTCAAAACGAGCCAAACAATGAGCTTCCATATTCCCTCCTCGCTTGATAAAAGAAAATTTGCATGCAGCAAAGCCTTCGGTTAATGACCAGATCTTCCTCAAGATAAGTCCATACGGTTAAGACGCGTCGTCCTTTGAAACTAGAGCGTTCACCATTTCGAGGCAGTCGGATTCCACCAAAACCTTGGGCCAATTTTTTGAACGGGCAAAAATGATCCTATGAAGGATGACAGAGGCCTCTGGGTGGATAGGGCTAGGGAATGGATGAACGGTTGGAAGAATAATGATTCAGTGCCTCCTTTGGGCAACACTCGGCTCCTTGTTGGTCTTCCCCCCCCCCCCTCGAGGGTTTTTTCAAGATCAATACAGATGCTGCTATCTCTGCTTATTCTAGGGTCGGTATTGGACTCATTGCTCATCATTGAAATAAATTTGATATCATGGATACAAAAAACACTACTATACATATTTCAAACAATGTTTTATATAAGTACATTTATAATTATCCACAAACATTTAAAAACATTAATGTTTCATCTTTTGGAGCCCTCAATCCCCACTCAAAAAAGTCCGCCCATGATATCAGTTGTCGAACAAATCACCTCAACTCAAACAAAAGAATCCACATATATAAGAAAACAAATCTTATGTTAGTAATACTATAAAGAAATAAACTAAACATTAATATGAAAAAATACATTAATAAAATGTCAAATTTAAATAAAAAGACACACTTGAAGTTATAACGATCACACCATGCGTCGTATTGAGATATGGTTGATTCCTACGCGTCACAAACGAGTTATGGATCGCTGTATTAAAATATCAAAATAATCTGAATGTGTTTGCTCGGTTTTGAATATGTTAATTGTTCTTTTTACTAAAATTAATATCAAATTTAAATCATGACACACTTGGAGTCATGCCGGTCACACCGTGCGTCAGATTGAGGTGCGATTGATTCCTACATATCACAAATGACTCACGGATCGTTGTTCTAAAATATCAAAAAAATCTGAATGTCTTTGCTCGATTTTTCATTATGTCATTTGTGTTTTTTTACTAAAATTTCATTTCAAACTGGAAACACGCACTTTGAGTCATATCAGCCGCATCGTGTGTCAGTTTGACGTGAGACTGCTTCCTACACATCACAAATGGCTTATGAATCGTTGTTTGAAATTATCAAGACAATTGGAGCATGTTTGCTTCGTTTTCAGTGAGTGACATACGTTTTGAACTAAAATGTTACTTTAAACTGATAACATATACTTTGAGTCATATCGGTCACACCGTGTGTTGGATTGAGGTGCGATTGATTCCTACACATCAAAAAATGACTCATGAATCTTTATCCTAAAGTATCAAAACAATTCGAATGTGTTTACTCAGTTTTCAGTATGTCACTTGTTCTTTTTACTAAAATTAATGTCAATTTTAAATAAAATACACACCTAGAGTCATATCGGTCACACCGTGCATCAGATTGAGGTGTGGTTGATTCTTACACGTCACAAACGACTTATGAATTGTTGTCCTAAATTATCAAAATAATCCGAATACGTTTGCTCGGTTTTCAGTATGTTACTTGTTCTTTTTACTAAAATTAACGCCAATTTTAAATAAAAAGAGACACTTCGAGTTATACTGGTCATACCATGCATCATATTGAGGCGTAGTTGATTCCTACACATCACAAATGATATATGGATCATTTTCCTAAAATATTAAAACAATCTGAATGCATTTGCTCAGTTTTCAATATGCAACTTGTTCTTTTTACTAAAATTAACTTCAATTTTAAATAAAAAGACACACTTATAGTTATATCGGCCACATCGTGTATCAGATTGAGATGAGGTTGATTCCTACACGTTAGAAATGACTTATGGATCATTTTCCTAAAGTATCAAAACAATATGAATGCATTTTCTCTATTTCCAGTATGTCACTTGTGTTTTTCAATTTTAAATAAATAGACACATTTGGAATTATACCGGTCACACCATGCGTCAGATAGAGATGTGGACGATTCCTACATATAAAAAATGACATATGGATCATTTTTCTAAAGTACCAAAATAACCCGAAAGTGTTTGCTCAGTTTTGAGTATGTCACTTGTGTTTTTTATTAAAATGTCATTTGAAACTGGAAACACGCACTTTGAGTCATACCGGTCACATCATATGTCGGTTTGATGTGAGACCGATTCCTACATGTCACAAATGACTTATGAATCGTTATCCTAAACTATCAAGACAATCCGATCGCGTTTTCTTGGTTTTCAGTGAGTGACACTTTTCAAACTAAAATGTTAATTTTAAACTGATAATAGACACTTTGAGTCATACCAGACACATCATGTATCAAATTGAGGGGCGACTAATTCCTACACATTAAAAATGAATTATGGATCATTTTCTTAAAGTATCAAAATAATCCCAATGCGTTTGCTCGATTTTGAGTATGTCAGAAATATTTTTTACTAAAATCAATATCAACTTTAAATAAAAAGATGCACTTGGAATCATACCGGTCACACCTTACATCAGATTGAGGTGTATATGATTCCTACACGTCCCAAATGACTTATGGATCATTTTCCTAAAGTATCAAAATAACCCAAATGTGTTTTCTCGGTTTTGAGTACGTTACTTGTCTTTTTTACTAAATTGTCATTTTAAATTGGAAGCACACACTTTGAGTCATACCGGTCACATCGTGTGTCAGTTTGTTGCAATACTGATTCACACACATCAAAAATGACTTATCAATTGTTTTTTGAAATCATGAAGACAATATGAGTGCATTTTCTCGGTTCTCAGTGAGTGACACTTTTTAAACTAAAATATCAATTTTAAACTGATAATAGACACTCTGAGTAATATCGGACACATAGTGTATCAGATTTAGGTGCGAATGATTTTTAAACGTCACAAATGACTTATGGATCATTTTCATAAAGTATTAAAATAATCCGAATGCGTTTTCTCAATTTTGAGTGTGTTAATTGTCATTTTTACTCAAATTAATGTCAACTTAAATAAAAACACACTTAGAGTCATATCGGCCACACCGTGCATTAGATTGAGGTGAAACTGATTCCTACACGTCCCAAATTACTTATGGATATTTTTCCTAAAGTATCAAAATAATCTAAATGTGTTTTCTTAGTTTTGAGTGTATCACTTGTCTTTTTTACTAAAATGTCATTTTAAGATGGAAACACACACTTTGAGTCATACCTGTCACATCGTGTATCAGTTTGACATGATACTGATTCCTACACATCACAAATAACTTATGAATAGTTGTAATAAATTATCAATACAATCCGAGCGTGTTTTATCAGTTTTTAGTGAGTGACACTTTTTGAATTAAAATATCAATTTTAAACTGATGACATACAATTTGAGTCATACAAGACACATCGTGTATCAGATTGAGGTGAAACTAATTCCTTGTAATGACTCCAAACCCAGTAGCCCAAATTCGGTGCCTGACTTTATTACATTGACATAGATACAAGATTTGAATCCCAAAAGGACTGACCCATTTAATAGTTTTGGAAACCAGAATACATACATGAACCTTCCATTACAATTCAAAATATAAAATAAAACATATTGAATCCTTTGAGAACACCATTATTCTCCTAGATTATCCCTACATATCAGTTATAATATACATCTTGGAATCCTAGTATAAATAAAACATAATAAAGGGATGAGCTCAGATTCTCAATAAGGGTAAACTTACAACAGAAGCTATTATGAATAAATAAGCATAAACATTATGTCAAGGTGTATAATTAAAAAACAATCCATTTACACATAATTTTGAGCATAATATGGAAAGAATAAATGAAAATAAAATAATTCCATATAAATAATCATATGAATATTCTACTAATCGAATAATCACATTGAATATCAATAACTGATCTCATAATGATGGAATGCATAATGCCGAACATCATAAACAAACCGTCAAGGATTCACCCAAGACACCATACATAAACAGGTAAGACATCAACCAATACCCAAAGTAGTTTGTCTCATAAGACCTAACGATTCATCTAGGGGATATAGCGGGCTCCACCCATCACTTACTAAGTCCAGCACATTCCTCATATGAAAACATAAACAACATAAACATTTATATTAAAAAATTGGCATATGAAATGTGAATAATTTATACATAAACCATGAATGGTATCAAAATAGAACATCCATAGTCAAACTGATCATAAACCCTTCAATAAAATAAGTTATATGATATCATAAGAGATCAATCTCAATCAATCATAAGATCCAACAAAGGGTGTTAACATAGACAAAAATACTCTAATAAAATCATTAAAAATTTCTTGAGAGAAATACTCATTTTTTTTACTTTGAAATCATTTATTTAAAAGACCACACAATCTTAAAAGAAAACATTTTCATTTAAAATAATCTTGTAAACTTATAAAGGAAGCTTCAAGACAATTAGGTTTCATGACGGTGGAAAAATCCGCTCATGACGTATAAGTTAAAAAAAATTCCTTCCATATTTTTGTCCAAAAAGTCATAAAGTACCTCATTTAGAAAATGAAAAAAAGATTACTTTAAAATCATTTTATAAAATTAAAACATGGGTAAAAAAATGTAATTTTTTTTAGGATAATAGTAAACATAATTTGGAAAACATTTTTGAGAAACATGGGTATGGATGATAAATATTTCCCAATAGTTACTTATGTATAAACAACCACGAATAATAATGAGATTGTGAAATTAACCCTTACATTGTACTTTAATTTACTTGAATGTTATTTAAACTCATGTATAATGGTTTAAAACATGTTATTAATTTATACCAGAACCATATCTATATTTATGATATCATATATGATCTTCTTATATCATTTTGTTAATAATATTCCACTATTACCTTTGTTTCGGGTGTTAATTATTTCATTTTCCTATGCATGTTTTGTCATGTAAGTCATGTTTATTATGAATAAGATATATTTCTTTCATCTCTATATTGATATTATGTTTATAGATACATTTTTATAATCATTTTTGAATTGTTAACATGGAAAATGAATCTAATCACGTTGTGAAGACAGTAGGTCGTACGTACGCACGAGCGACGATATCATTCCCTTAATGGTGAAAAGGTAAGGAATTGGATGATATACTAATTATAAAAAATCAATATCATGTAATATTTATTATTTATATCCATTATATCCATCATTATAACCATCCAAATAAATTTGTGTTGAAAAATAAATTACACCACGATGTGGAGACGGTAAGCCGTACGTACGCTCGCACGGTGATTTTGTTTTTTGTAGGATAGATAAAAGATGGAATATGGTTGTCCCATAATCATAGTAATATCTCAAAATATATATTATACTGAAGTTATTACTTTATCATAGAAAAACACATGAATAGTATGTAAAAGAAGAAATGAACTTGAATGAGTTGGTAAAATAATTATCTCTTATTCAGTGGAATTCCTTCAGATCTTTTCTCAAGGGATCTAGAGTTGGTATTTTTGGAATAGAAGTACCTATATAACTTGGATAAAGATTTTAGGAGGGGAAATGTGTAGGGTTTTATCGAGCTATAAGACTCAAAGTGGTGTGAGAAAGTGATAGAGAAGTTTCCCCTTTATAATTAAGGTGAGGGGGACTTTTGGAAACCCATAAAATATTAAATTAATATAAATTAATTTTCAATTACAAATGGATCCAAAGTTATTTATTTTGAAGATAAGATGAGTATGGGAATAAATCCTTTCAACCAATATTTTTTAGACAAGTTTAGGTCATGTTATTACCCTTATCTTTTGGACTTAATTAATTCTTTCAACTCTTATAATGATAAATTGGATTTTTACTATTTAAGGGTTAATATAGTTACAATAAAATAAAAAACCCCCTAAAAAGATCATTTATGACATATGTAACCTTATCTCAATTAGTTGGCTTGATTTTATATTTTTATGAATTTTATATCATGTAATAAAAAATTATCTACTTTAAAATATCTTTAATGTTAATTTTGATACTATTCATTTCTTTGACTTTTAAAAAAATCAATAAAACAAGATATATTTGAAACAACACTTCTAATATATCACTAACATGTACAATTTATCTATAAAATTCATATATGACATCAATTATGTAAGATCTTAACCTTTTCTGGAGATGTATCATACTTGATTATATGTACTCATTTGCTTAGTGTTGAGTTTTTTTCTTTTGGGTTTTACCTTGGGGCATGTTTGGGTGAAAATTTTATAAAAATAGAAGAAATAGGGCAGTGCACGGTTGAAACATGGTTTGTCAAACCGTGCACCCTCTTAGGAGTAACCATGAACCCTTATAAAAGAGGCGCACAATTTAGGCGCACGGTTAGGGGAAACCATGCACCCCTGCCTAGGAAACCATGCATGAGAATTTAATTAGCCCGATTTTTTTTTTAAATTTCATAAACCCCCCTAATTTACCCAAAATTACCCCCATTTGACACTAGATGTTCTTTCATGATTTCAGAGCCTCTCGGACGGATTCCAAGTCTTCTCGATCTCCATTCTTTGAGATTCGAAGCCCAGATTGAAGATCTACACCTATCCTGGTAAGTGAATCCCCTCCTGCTTGGTTTCCCATTCATCTTCCTTTCTTCTCCAATTCTAGAAAGGGTCTGTTATGCCTTTTTTAGATTTAGATCTAGTTTTGTGAATCTAGATCTAGAATTGTGGATCTAGATCTAGATTTTAAGGATCTTGATTTGATCAATCTTGATTTAGGGTTTTAGATCCAGATCTCCTTCTATGTCGTTGTGCTGCTTAAATTTTGGGGATTCTCATTGGGTGATCGTTCGTCAATGAATTGAGGTAGGTGGTCTATAATTCAAATATCAAAGTCTTGATTGAAATCATGTGCATGTAATTGTATAATTTCTATTAGACTTTTAGAAATTGAGTTCATGATTGAATTAATTAAATTTGTGAATTAATTAATTAATCCAAAATGGTAGATTGAGGATATTAGATTTTTATATTATGAATGATTAATTGTGGAATTATTTAGGGGATATTGGTATATTTGAATCAAGTAATTAATTGCGCAATTAATTAAGGGATATTGAGATTGTGAAATTGAATAATTGATTGTGGAAATAATTATAGGATAAAGATATTATGAATTGAATAATTAATTGATGAATTAATTATGGGATTATTGGGATGGTGTATTTTGATTAACTAATTAGAAAATTAATTAAGGTAATTGATGTGATAAACTAATTGTTAAATTAGTAATGAATTTAGAAGATTAATTAATTGCCGTGTTAATTGATGAGATTGAAAAGGTTAATTAATTATTTATTTAATTAATAACATTGAGAAGATTAATTAATTATTGAGTTTATTAATGAGATTGATAAGATTAATTAATTATTGAGTTAATTAATAAGATTGAAAAGATTAATGAATTTTTGAGTTAATTAATGTGGTTGAGAATATTAATTAATTGTTGAGTTAATTAATGAGATTGAGAAGATTAATTAATTTTTGAGTTAATTAATGGGATTGAGATTATTAATTAATTTTTTAATTAATTAATTAAATAATGAATATGAACAATGGATTATATATGAGAATTGAGATCTAGAATGGTAATAATGGAATTATGAGATTAAGATGAGATATAGAATAGTAATAGTGGAATTATAGAATATGATATCCCTTGGGGATAGTCTAGACTATGATATGGTCCAAAGAAGATATTGAGGTGTAGGTGTACTTGGAAACCTGGGGAGTTTATGTGGTTAAATAAAGAATAATTTGATAACATGATAATTGTTTACTTATGCATTGTGTTTATTTCTTTATACAACTGCATACACTATTATTGTTTGGATATTGTTTTATACATCGTTTTTGGTGGCCTATAATTAAAAATTCATGTTTTTGGAGCACTTGATTATTCACATTAGAATACCACCAGAGTTGGCCTTGAACCAACAACATTATGGGAAAAGTAAACTAGACAACATTCCAATAAAGAGAATGTATTGGCCATGATACAAGCCCAATAATTCTGAAAATTGAACTTAAAATAGAGGAAATCAAGGGTAAAATTTAATCCAATAGTGACAAGAGCTAATTCGTAGTTTTAAAGGGAGTTTCATGTGGCCCAATTTGGAGGTAAAATTCTGGGCCAGATTCTACGACCCAGAAAAATAGCCCACCAGTTTACACATATCTCGCAAACCAAATATCCATTTTGTTTGAAATCTCACATAAAGTCAGAGGACATCCATATATTCATATTTTTCTTATATGGACCACCAGAATTCAGTAATTTTGATGCTCTGTTGGAAACACCTGTCAAAGGTATGCAAGTTGGCTCAGATTTTTTGTTAAGGGTGGAAAAGTCCACTCTCCCTCAACTTTCCACCCACCTTGGCCTACCACCATTAATTTAAGAGAATTTTAATATTGGTGGATCTACCCAAGGATTCCTAAATTTCTATTTAAGGTAGTGGTGGTGGAGGAGTTGGGCATATTTGGTTCTTTCTTTCATTGTAATGTCACGCTGTAATTTTGTTGTCTCAAGTTTGTCTTTCACATGTAAGTTGTTCTAATTCATATTAGTTTCTTAATAAAAGTTATTCTTATACTTTTATTCTGTTCTTATTCATATCACATTGATACATTTGGCTCGTGGTGTGAATTTATTCACACCAAACCTTGTGAAATTATCACACAACGGTGGAGTGATTGTTATTTCATTGCCTTTTTTTACTTCTTCAATTATTACCTCATGAGTCTACTTCCTGCTTCCATTGAAACTGTAGAATCAATAGAGGGATAAATCGCTTATGGGTTGATCCAATGGAGTATCAAGGTTCTGGATTGAATGTTATTTCTCACTCCATTAATGTCTAATCACTTATTTTAATTGAGAATTTTGTTTTAAGATCTTTAAACTCCTTTTTCCTTGTTGAATTTAAGGCTACACACTTCAAGTGATAATACAAACCTTTGCCTTGGAGTGCTCAAAACTTTGATCCTTCAAGTGTATATGTGACTAGTATTAAGGTGTGTAGGTATTAAACTACTAAGTGATTATGTTGTTTGATCTTATTAAATGAACCCATCTCAAATATAAGAAATTGAAATCGCTAAAGAGGAATTTCATCCAATCCACCCCTTATAATAACCTAGGATCAACCCTTATCATAATTTTAATTCACTTAATTCATGTAGTTTTTGCTTAAAACTGTCTAAAATCAACCAAAAGTTGGCCACTTAATAGTCAAAATCAATCCATAGAATGTGCATGTCTATTGGTTTCTTCTTAGGTCTCTGAGGAATCGACAACCCAATATACTCTACATTTGACCGCTTAACCCTAAAATCTTGGGTAAATTTGGTGGTATTGCCCAAATTTACCCAAGTTTTTAGGGTTAAGAGGTTTCTTGTAGTTTAGCTTGGGTTGTCAAATCCTCAGAGACCTAAGAAGTAACCTGCAAACACTTACATTATATGGATTGTTTTTGGCTATGAAGTGGCCAACTTGGGTTGATTTTATATGAGTTTAAGTGAATACTAAGTTACTTAAGTGAATTCAATTTATAATAATGAGTTGATCCTTGGTTATCACTTGAAGTGGATTAGATGCATTCCTTTTTCAACTATTTCAATTTCTAATATGTGATATGGGTTCATTTAATAAGATCAAACAACATCATCACTTACTAGTTAAATACCTACAAAAATTAATAATAATCACATATACACTTGAAGGATCAAAGTTTTGAGAAATCCAAGTTAAAGGTTCGTATTAGTATTTGAAGTGTGTGACCTTAAATTCAACAAGGACGAAGGAGTTTAAAGATATTCAAAAAAAATTCTCAATTAAAAGAAGTGATTAGACATTAATGGAGTGAGAAATAAAATCCAATACATCCCCTTGATACTCACTTGGATCAACGCATAAGTTTTTTAGACCTCCATTGATTCTATGGTTTCAATGGAAGTAGGAAGTAGACTCATGAGGGAAGAATTGAAGAAGTAAAAAAAAAGACAATGAAATAACAATCACTCCACCGTTGTGTGATAATTTCACAAGGTTTGGTGTAAATAAATTCACACCATGATACAATGGTATCAATGTGATATGAATAATAACAGAATAAAGGATAATAAGAACTTGTATTAAGAAATTAAGATGAATTAGAACAACTTACATGTGAAAGAAAAACTTGAGACAACAACATTGCATCATAACATTACAATGAAAGAAATCACCAAAGATGCCCAAATACTCCACCACCACTACCTTAAATAGGAATTTATTAAGACTTGGGTATATCCAAAAATAATAAAAGTCTCATCAATTAATGTTGGTGGGCCATGGTGGGTGGAAAGTTGATGGAGAGTGGACTTTTCCACCCTTGACAAAAAAATCCGAGCCAACTTACACGCCTTTGACAGGTGTGTCCAAACGAGCATCAAAATGATATAATATTGGGTTTAAATTGAATAAAAATATGAATATATTGATTTCCTCTGATTTTATGTAATATTTCATACAAAATGGATATTTTTTTTGCGAGATATGTGTAAAATGGTAGGATGTTTTTCTGGGCCGCAAAATCTGGCCCAAAATTTATCTCCAAATTGGGCCGCATGAAACTCCCTTTAAAACTAAATATTATCTATTTTATATATTTGATGAAATATTCCCCTTGATTTTCTCTATATTCAGTTCAATTTTAAGAATTATTGGGCTTGTATCGTGGCCGCTACAGTATCTTTATTGGGTTGTTGTCCAGTTTACTTTTCCCAGAATATTGTTGGTTCAAGGCCAACTTTAGTGGTATTCTAATGTGAATAATCAAGTGCTCAAAAATCAAGAATTTTTACTTATATCATGATTGACCTGAAAATAAAATATTAAAATAAAGTCAAGACCATTTTTTATTTTAGGAGGTGTTAAAAAATATGCCATGTAATAGTGCATTTTAAGAGGGAATTAAAAACATAATGTGAATTAATGTTCAAATTATAAAATGTAGTAAAATGGTGTTTATGAATAATAAATCAAATGAATAATATATATATTAAAAATAAATATTATCCTCATTTAGTGGCTAATCACACTTTCAACGTGAGTTTTTCTAGTCTCGAGCAAAATGTATCTCAAAAACATGAATTTCGAATTCCCTTTTCCAAAAGCTTTTTAATACACATTGCTCACCAAAAGTCCTCATACCAAAAAATTATGAAACCCATAAAAATAATTTAAAACAATCTATGTTCAAAGGAATATCCCAATCCCAAGCCCATTACTTTATACAAATTCATTTCCATATTTCATCCAATATCAACTAAGCATGATGATATGTTGTGTATCACAATAGACATGGGGGTTCATCTTTATTCAAGGGGGAAATGATGGAAGCGCTAGGTGGAATAAAATTTCAATATTAAGATTAGTATTTAATTTTTTTGTAATATTTCCATGGTAATTGAAATTTCACTCAAAAGAGTCAACCCATGTAGCGAGACTTTGCCGATGACTCCCAGGCTCAAAGACCTTGGGGCACCAAGTGAAGCCCACATACTCGGCCATCATCTCAAGTTAACTCAGTGAAAAAAAGTAAAATTACCAAAAATAGATATAAAATTACTAACTCAGGGCCAGAAAACTACGGAGTCACGATCCCCAAGTTCCAAAATCCACACATTAGGTTATTTCATTGCTATACGTGAAAATTTATTGTATATTTTTTTTGATTTTTTTTAATATTTTTTCATTGAATACTCATATTAAAACTAAAATGATCACCAAACCTATGATATTTATTTGTGGGACCTCATGAACTCAAACTAATACCCCACAATCCAAAGGATATGCATTGTGTTTTTTTTGTTATTAAATGGATGAAAATATAAATGGAGAAAAAGCACACCAAAAAACCACACTTTCCAAAATCTATGCACATGAATTTAAAATTGCATTAAAATCAGAATCAAGGCATGCAAAATTATTTGATATTCAATTTCAAAGTGTGCAATGTGTATTATCATGTTCAAGGTTAAAAGAACCTTTCCTTCCATTAAGGCACACTTTTTTTTTCAAATCATTTTTTTCATACAAAAGAATTTTTTTACACAAAATAATTTTTTTTTATTTCATCTACCCCCCAACTTAAAATAACACTGTCCCCAGTGTTTGAAGGAAAAAAATTTAGAAGGGTGTAGATGTAGATAAGGGGAGTTCAAAAAGGAATTTGAAAATGAGGATCATGGAATGAAGTCACATGGTGGTTGAAGTTGAAGTTCGTGCTACTCAAATTTAGTCCTTTGATATCCATGTCACTCGTAGAGTTCCATAGTGGAAAAAGAAAAAAAACAATATATATATATATTTATATAATAAACAAAGTAAAATATAAGTATATATACAAAAAATATAGAATAAGGAAGCACTATAAGTCATAGGTCAGTGGTAAGCATGTTCCCCTATCTCCCTTCGGTCCTAGGTTTGAGTCCCTGCAGCTTCGCTGGTTGTGACAGGGTTTTCCCCATAACCTATGACGTGTCATTTTAGTTTTTTTAATTATTATAATATTTTTTTGTATTTTTATTTTAACCTAGAAACACATAAAAATAAAAATAAAAATAAACCGATGATGCATTGTCTTCTTTTTAAATTTTTGGGTAAGGTATTGCTCAAGGATCACACCACGTGACACAGATGAATATGGTGCTCCCCTTTCATACCCATCCATACTCATAATATAAGAACATGCCGACAGTCTATGGTACTATCATATTCAGAGTTTTGTATTTTTTTTAAATATAAAATTGATTTATTAATTTTATTTGAAAAATAAAGATGATTTACAATGGTTGGAACCATGAAAACCATGGGTTACCTCCCATGAAGTGCTTTTGTTTAATGTCGCTAGCTCGACTTAGACCCCTAATTGTTTAGGTATTTTCCTCATCTAAGGTTAGTTGACACAAGTCTTAATCAACTTCATGTTTTTGGAATGGTTCAATGAATGTTTTGACTCTATGACCATTAACTTTAAAGGTTTTACCATTGGTGAGATCTTGAATTTCTACAGCCCCATGGGGGTACACCTTATGCACTATATATGGACCTGACCATCTAGACCTCAACTTTCCTGGGTGTAAATGAAGTTTTGAACTATAAAAGAGAATAGTTTTACCTGGTATAATGTTTTTGGTTTTAAGATTTTGATATTGGTAGGTTTTTACTTTAGATTTATTGATCCTAGATTTTTCATAATCCTCCATCCTAAGTTCCTCAAGTTCATTGAGATCTAATTTCCTTTTTGTTCCGAACAATGATAGGTTATAATTAATTTTATTAATTTCCCAAAAAGCCTTATGTTCAATCTCCACTAGAAAATGGCATGCTTTACCATAAACCAACCTATATGGGGACATTCCTAAAATGGTTTTAAATGCGGTTCGATAGGCCCAAAGAGCATATAAGAGTTTGCTCGAACAATCTTTCCTAGATGGATTAACAATTTTCTAAAGAATTTGTTTGATTTCTCGATTGGCTAATTCAGCTTGACCATTGTTCTGTGGGTGGTAATCAGTGGACACTTTTTGATAAATTCCATATTTTTCCATGAGTGATGAGAATGGATGATTTCAAAAATGAGTTCCATGATCACTAATAATAGCCCTATGTATTCCAAATCTAGAGAGGATGTTTTCCTTGAGAAATATAATCATAGTTTGATGATCATTGTATTTTTTAATAATGGACTCAACCCATTTTAAGACATAATCAATAGCTAAAAGAATGTACATATATCCCATAGAGTTTGGGAAGGGACCCATGAAATTGATTCCCCAGTAGTCAAAGTTTTCAATCCCTAAGATGGGAGTGAGTGTCATTTGATTCTTTTTTTTGATGGACCCTACTTGTTGAAACCTATGACAACTGTGAAAAAATGCGTAGGATTCCCTTGAGAGGGTGGTCTAGAAAAGACCACACTGAATAACCTTAGAAGAAGTCTTCTTATAAGAAAAGTGACCTCCACATGCCTCACTATGACAGAATTTAAGGATGGACTCCTGTTCAGATTCTCGGACACACCTCCTAATGACTTGGTCAGGGAAGAACTTATAGAGGTATGGATCATAAAACACATAGTTACTAATATTATAAAGGAATTTACTTCTAGCTTGAGTCCCTAATAATTTTGGAATGACTCATGTAACTAATAAGTTAGCTATGTCGGCATACCAAGGGTAGTCAATCATAGAGTATAGGTGTTTATCAGGGAATGAATCAGACACATAAAGGTGAGAAAATTTGTCATTAAATTCTATCCTAGAGAGATGATAAACTAAAACATTTTCAACACCCTTTTTACTTGATTGTGAGGTCAAATTATTGTAATAGAAGGCCCACCTAATCAGTCTATCCTTAGAATCTTGTTTCTGGAAGAGGTATTTTAGTGCATAATGGTCAGTGAACACAGTGATGGGGGATCCTAAGAGGTAGGACCTGAAATTTTCTAAGGCAAACACAACAGAAATTAACTCCTTCTCAGTGGTGGTGTAGTTTATTTTTTCATCATTTAAATATTTTCTTGCATAAACAATGAAACATGGAGTTTTCTCACACTGTTGTCCTAAGAATTCTCCTACAACGAAGTCACTAGCATCACACATGAGCTCAAAAGGAATTTTTCAATTTATATATTTCATGATAGGTGGAGAGATAAGAGCTAACTTGAGTGTAGATAATGATTCCTCATAGCTTTATGTCCATAAAAATGGAGCATCTTTCACCAATAGAGCACAAAGTGGTCGAGAAATAAAGCTAAAATTCCTAATGAACCTTCTATATAAACTATCATGACCTAAGAAAGACCTAACTTTCTTGACAGTTTTGTGTGATGTAAGGTGGAGAATGATGTCAACCTTGGCTTTATCAACTTCAATTACCCTACCTGAGACTAGATGGCCAAGGACTAGTCCCTCTTTAACCATGAAATGTAATTTTTCCCAGTTTAGGACCATATTATTTTCTTCACATCTCGACAAGACTCTCTACACATTCCTCAGACATCCCTCAAATGTATCCCCAAACATAGAGAAGTCATCCATGAAGACCTATAGAAAATCCCCTACCATGTCCGAGTATATTCCCATCATGCATTGCTCGAAGGTTCTAGGGGCATTGCATAACCCTAAGGGCTTGAGTTTGAAAGCAAAGGTGCCGAATGGATAGGTGAATGTAGTCTTCCCTTGATACTCTAGGGAGACCTCAATATGATTGTACCCCAAGTACCCATCTAAGAAATAGTATAAGGTGTGACCTGCGACTCTCTCAAGGACTTTATCAATGAATGGTAATGGGAAATGGTCCTTCTTAGTAAATGAGTTTAGCTTCCTATAGTCGATGAAAACTCTCCATCCACTAATCACCCTAGTTGGAAGAATCTCCCCATCTTTATTGGTTATCACCATGATTCTGACATTCTTTGGAACCACTTGGATTGGGCTGACCCACTCACTCTCATCTATGGTATATATGATACCTAACTTTAACAATTTTATAAGTTCTTTTCTTACTACTTCCATGAGATTAGGATTGAGTCACCACTGAGGTTGATGACATGGATTTGAATCAGATTCTAGAACAATCCTATGAGTCCTGATAAGTGGGCTAATCCCAGGAATATCAGATAGGGTCCATCCAATGGCTTTCTTGTGTCTTTTAAAGACATCTAGAATCATCCTCTCATGATCGGATTGAATAGAATAATAAATTACAATAGGATGTGTTCCATTTTCTCCCAGGAAGGTATACTTAAGTGTAGTAGGATGTTCTTTCAATTCAAGATCAGGTTGGTTGAAAATTTCAGCAGAATATTGGTACATTGGATCAAGATCGATTTATTTGTTTAGAGTTTCAAATAGGATTGATTCCCTACATGTAGAAGTTTTAGCTACTAGATCGGTTTGATTAGTGCTAGGGAAGGGAGTTGGAGTGGTCTCCATGAATGTGGTTTCCTGAAATATTTCACTGATTTTTGGTCTTAAGATTTCATCATAGGAGCAATCTGAAAGTGATTATAGCTAAGGAGATAAACTTCCTTCATGTGAATAAAAGAAATTAATCTTTTCCTAACTTAAAAATTCCTCAAAAATTCCTTGATGTTCTATGGATTCATTATCAATTCTTCCTATCATGTTTAATTCATGAATATCCTCATCATTCCCTATTTTTGAGCTTGCATCATAGATGTTCAAGTCTAGACTCATGTTTCCAAAGGTGATGGTCATGTTCCCATTTCAGACTCGAATAACAGAGTTGATTGTTTCAAGGAATGGATGACCAAGGATGATCGGGATTTGTTCCTTGTTTCCTAAGTTTGGATTGTCATCAAGGATAATGAAGTCAGAAGGGTAGATAAAGTTTTCTACTTTTACCAGAACATCCTTTAAAATTCCATTTGGAACCCTAATGCTATGATAAAAAAGTTGAAGTGTGACAGATGTGGGTTGGAGCTCTTCTAGTCCTAACTATAAGTACACAACATAGGGAATGATATTGACACTGGCACCTAGGTCACACTAGGATTTTACAACTTTGTTCTCTCCTAGTTCAACATTGATGTAAGGGCATCCCACATCTTTCATATTTGGTGGAAGGGTTCCTTGGATTGTTGTGCTAAAATTTTCTTCCAGTAGGACTTGGTTCTCATGTGAGAATTTCCCTTTAAATGTGCATAGGTAATTTAGGTATTTTGAGTATGCATGAATGGTTTGAATAGAATATGATAGTGGAATGTTCAACTTGACTTGTGAGAATATTTCCTTAAATTTTTCATTTAATTCAGGCTTGGGTTTCCCCCTCATACGTTGAGAAAATGGTGCAGGTTGTGGGATTGTTTGTTGAAGAGTTGTTTCTTTCACATTGTTATCAGTTTTTTTAGTTTGATCATGTGGTTCATTTGAATTTTCATTAGAGTTTGAAGTTTAAAATGGTTTTTGAATTATTTGTTTAGACTTCTTAATTGATTTCCCACTTCTTAAAACTATCACAACCTTTAGTTGTTCATGAGTTGTTTGAGTGAAACTTGACTCTCCCCTTAAAGTTGAGGATGGTACCACCTGACTAGGCATGGGTGACTTCCCTATTTTTATGGTTTGAAGTTATTGTTTAAGGTAAGAGACTTATGAATTCATTTTCTCCATTTGTTTACACAACTGTTCAAGGATTGGGAGAGGGACATATTGGGAGGGGGCTTGTGTTGGTTGGTTTATCCTAGGAGGATACTTTGGTTGTTGGATGGGTCGCTGTATGGGTTATTGGTATTGGACACGAGGATGTTGGTATTATAACTGGTTATGGTTTTGAAATTTTGGTGGATAGTAGGGGTTTAGTCCTTATGGTTGGCTAGGCTGTTGGTTATATTTCCAGCGGAAGCCTGGGTGGTCATTATACCTTGGGTTGAATGTGTTTTGGTATTGTGGATTTTGGAAGTTTAGGGCATTGAATTAAACAGGTGGTCCTCTAAGAAGAACATCCTTAATGGATGGAATGGTTGGATAATTTTCTGTTTTGTGGTCATGTTTCTCACAAATTGTGAAAATAGGGTCTACAGTTTGAATTTCATGGATTTTCCTAAGGACTATGTCTTCAACCTTCCCAGGGAGTGCTGTGAGTTTAGCCCTAAGGATTTCCTTTTCTCTAAGTGTATGCATTCTAGTAGTTCTTTGTGGATTTTCAGAATAAGGTGATGTTCCCCATGTTTGGTTTTGTTCAGCAAGGATTTCTAGATACTCGTAAGCATCATTTTGGGTTTTGTTTTTAAAGGTCCCATTACACATCATGTCAATGAATTGTTTGTTCCCTAGGACCAACCCTTCATAAAAAATTCTCACTTGTTCAGGAATAGAAAAACCATGGTATTGAACCATGTTTATGGTGTCTTTTAACCTTACCATGTTTCATAAAATGACTCTCCCTATTTTAAAAAAAAGTTTTAGATGCTCTTTTTAAGTGCAATTGTTTTGTGGTGGGGAAAATATTTTTTTGTATAATTATTTTTGTAATTGGTCCCAAGAGTTGATGGATGATGGTAAAAAATTGTTTATCCAATTTTTAGCTCAATACTTTAAAGAAAAATGAAAGAGCCTTATCTTAGATGATTCTAGTTTATGTGGGGGACACATGGTTTCTACAATGTCATTGAACTCCTTAACGTGAAGGTAGGGAATCTCAGACACCATTCCATGGAATATGGGAAGGCAATTTAGGACATGGGGTTTAAATATGTTTTTGGAATCTACTAGGGAATTGTGTATAATTCATGAGGGGTCATTGGTCCAGGAAGGTGTGAGGTAATCATTCATGGTTTGATCGACTGCATTCCCCAAGTTTGGGGCTGCCTCATTTAGATTTACATTTTGGTTCCCACCCAGGTTTATGAGTTGGTTTATTTGAAGACCTTCCATTAAAATTAGATAAATTTTTGACTCTAGAGAATTAGGAAGATTAAGATCTAATGGAAAGAGTTCCCTTGGTGTAATTGACTCCCCAACCCCAGGACTATCCACCCTAACTATATGGTTTGATTGGTCACAGGTGTATGTGGACATGCGAAAAAAGAAAAAAAAGAGAAATGGAAAAGATAAGAGAATTTGGGTGAGAATAGAAGAAATATGGGAGAATAGAATGGTTATTTGTAAGAATTAATTGTGTCCCCAGCAACGGTGCCAAAATTTGGTCTCTCCCAAATTTACCCAAGTTTTTAGGGTTAAGCGGTCACTTGTAATTTAACTTGGGTTGTCGAATCCTCAGAGACCAAAGAAGTAACCTACAAACATGTACATTATATGAATTGTTTTTGGATATTAAGTTTCCAACTTGGGTTTATTTTATATGGGTTTAAGTGAATTCTAATATACTTAAGTGAATTAAATTTATAAGAATGAGTTGATCCTATGTTATCACTTGGGGTGGATTGGATGCATCCCTTTTTCAACTATTTCAATTTCTTATATTTGAGATGGGTTCATTTAAGAAGATCAAAAAACATCACAACTTATTGGCTTAATACCTACACACTTTAATACTAATCACATATACAATTTAAGGATCAAATTTTTGAGAACTTCAAATTAAAGCTTCGTATTAGCACTTGAAGTGTGTGGCCTTAAATTCAACAAGGAAGAAGGAGTTTAAAGATCTTAAAACAAAATTATCAATTAAAAGAAGTGATTAGAAATTAATGGAGTGATAAATAACATCCAATACAACCCATTTATACTCCCTTGGATTAACCCATAAGTGGGTCAGCCCTAAATTGATTCTATGGTTTCAATGGAAGCGGGAAGTAGACTCATGAGGGAAGAATTGAAGAAGTAAAAAAAGACAATGAAATAACGATCACTCCACCATTGTGTGATAATTTCACAAGGTTTGGTGTGAATAAATTCACACCATGATACAAAGGTATAAACTTGATATGAATAAGAACATAATAAATAATAATAATAACTTTTATTAAGAAACTAAGATGAGTTAGAACAACTTACATGTGAAAGAAAAACCTGAGACAACAAAATTGAGGCATAACATTATAATGAAATAAAGCCCCAAAGATGCCCAAATACTCCACAAAAATTTCCTTAAATAGTAATTTAGTAAGCCTTGTATCTATAAAATAGTAGTACAAGTCTCCTCAATTAATTGTGGTAGGCCAAGGTGGGTGGAAAGTTGAGGGAGAGTGGACTTTTCCACCCTTGAAAAAAAAATCTGAGCTAACTTTCATGCCTTGAAAAGTGTGCCCAAACGAGTATCAAAATGACCTAATTTTGGTGGTCCATAGAATAAAAATATTAATATATGGATTCCCTATTAATTTATGTAAAATTTTATACAAAATTTATATTTTGTTTTTGAGATATGTGTAAAATGGTGGGATGTTTTTCTGGGCCGTAGAATCTGGCCCAGAATTTTATCTCCAAATTGGGCTGCATGAAACTCCATTTAAAACTTAGAATTAGCTCTTGTAAATATTGGATGAAATATTCCCCTTTATTTTCTCTATCTTAAGTTCAATTTTCATAATTATTGGTCTTGTATCATGGCTAATACACTCTCTTTATTGGGTTGTTGTCCAGTTTACTTTACCCAGAATGTTGTTGGTTTAAGGCCAACTTTGGTGGTCTTCTAATATGAATCATCAAGTGCTAAAAAATCATTAATTGTTACTTATATAATGAGAGACATGAAAATATAATATGAAAATAAAATAAATACCATTTTTTATTTTACGAGGTGTTAAAAAATATACCATGTAATAGTGCATTTTAAGAGGGAATTGCAAACATAATATTAATTAATGTTCAAAGTATAAAATGCACTAAAATAGTGTTTATGAATAATAAAGAACATGAATAATATATATATTAAAAATTAATATTATCCTCATTCAGTGGCTAATCAAACTACCTGATAATTACCTAAATAGATTTTTTTTGTTGCCGGACTGATTAATGGAAAAAGCCATGTGTTGGATGACTGATTTGGGAATGGATCATGGATGAGGGTACCAGACGTGGTTCATGACCTTTTTTTGAGTTTCTAGTTTCTTTAATTTAAAGTTTAATTTTTTACACTTGGTATGTACTTTATCATGACATATCTACTTCTTATTTTTGATATTTTATTTTTAGTTTTTGTTATCTTGTTATACCGGTATTGTTCTAGTTATGATATCCTTTGGTTGTTTAATTGTTATTGTTTGTTTATTTCTGTTGGTGTATTACTATGATAAAAGTGAGTATTGTATCCCCATGATCAATATTAGACCCTCACTGCTAGTTGGTAGCCTCTAGCACATGGGGAGATTCACTTTAGGTCATGTGACTGACCATCTCGGGGAATCGGTGCGTGGCACCCAGGCTGGGACTTTACAAAGTGGTATCATAGGAAATTTTATTTTATTTTCTTTTGTCTTACTATTTGGGAAAGGCAAAAAAGAGACTAGGAATAGTTAGACCTTGGTTATGACCTCATGCATGGTATTAGCTAACCCATGTATGGGGGAGAACCCAAGTGCCTAGGGTGAGTTTTTTGTTATTGTTATTTTCTGTTACAGTTTCATATTATTTCACCTTGGGTGACACACTTGTGGTGTGATGTGAATTTTGTTTCTAATATTTTTTGAGAGTTGAATCATGGATTGTTATGGAATGATAATTTAGTTTTCATGCATTATAATAGGCACTCAAGATTATTTTGTGACATGCATCATTTTAGGAAGATACATAAAATAGGTTTTGGGTAAGTTGTTGAGCTTGAACTTTTTTTCCTTTCTTGTGAAATTTAATTTAAAATGGAGCCTAATATGAAATTTAAAGTTGTAAAATGATGTAATATGAGAATAATTGTGTGTATAAATGAGAAAAATGAATAATAAAAATGATTTACCTTTTGTTAACCTTGACCTAGATGTAATATGGTTAATGGTAGTGTTAACACCTCAGTTTTGACCGAGTGGCGGGGTTTGGGGAAAAATACTTGTTGTGTATTATTTTGTCCTTCTATAAACATGTTAATGTTAATAATAGTATCCTAAGGTGTGTGTTTTGATTGTAGAGTTATGCCTCCATGACAGTGCTTTTTGAGAGGACGACCGGAGGACATGGTTAGAGATGATCCTCTAGTGGTGGAACCTGAGGAACCGATAATACTGGGTGAGGAAGTTAGAGATTAGTTCTAGGATAACTTTTCTCGATTCATGAAATTCATGGAAATAGACCCAGAGTGAGACAAGAAGAGCATGTATGACTTGAATAGGGAGTTTCAGTTGCATCACCCTCCGAAATTTTCTGGAGAGGTTGGACTTGAGGGATCTGAGTTCTTGATTGAGTTTATCCAGACTATACTTGAACACTTGGAGACTCTTATTGAGAAGAGGGTCAATACGGTTGCTTATATGCTACGAGGATCAATGAAGCGCTGGTGGGAAGTTCAGGCTCTGACTGGACAGGTTGATGGTTTGTTATGGAAAGACATCTTAGAGAGGTTCTTGGATCACTTCTATCCATAGACGTTGAGCTAGAGAGAGTAGCTAAATTCATGAGGTTAACTCAGGGTAGTAAGTCCATGATGGACTATGTTGGATGATTTACATATTTTCAAGTTCTTTTCTCCATCATTGGAAGCAGATGTTGCTAATTCAGAGAAGTGATTTCAAGAAGGACTTAAGTGTGAAATTAAGTCCCAAGTGAACATCTTCAGGATAACTAAATTTTCAGAAGTGGTGAATTAGACTCTCATAGTTAAGGGGAAACTGAAGACGGATTCTAGTGTAGGATATATGGTTGTTCTAGATGATCTGGAGGTACATCCTCTTAGAGAAGTAAGTATTGTTATAAAATATTTATCAAGATAAGTTGAAAACAGAGTGGATAAGGGGAAAATATAGTTTCACATGACCTTTATCTAGTGATTTTCCACAAGTTTAGTAGGCCAGGATACTATCGTAGACACTGTCCCTGACCACCAATGGAGTGACGATCTTACTGCAAGATGAGACATCTACAAAAGTTATATAGGAACCCATGATAGATAGGTAATGATGGGGATTCTAGACAGAATCAGAGTGTAGGAAGGGGATCTTATGCACCATATCAGGCTGGCGGTTTGAGTCATACTGGCCATGGTGGTAGAGGCAGTGAACGCGGTACTTCTGGGAAAGAGTTCCCATATCAGTAGAGTGGTGAAGCATAGGGGAGTTAGACTATATCATAGGGAATAGGAGTATTATAGTTTCATGTAGTTCAACCTACACTGGTGGATAGTGAGGCTGGACCATTGACAGTGAGCAGTACTATTCTTGTAGATTATGCATTATTTAGTGCCTTATTTGATACCGGTGCCTCTCATTCCTTTTTTTCTACACAAATTGTGAATGGTTTGATCCCAGTGGTGGAGTTCAATAGTGTGGTGTTAATAATAGATACACTGTTGAGAGTGCGGTCTTGGGACATCTGATTGTACAAGAAATGTTCTCTCAAATTTGGTGAGTATCGTTTTATGTGGGATCTCTAAATCTTAGACACGTTAGGCTTCAACCTAATTATGGGTATGGACTGGTTAGTATCATAATGATATTATATATATTATTATCGAAGGATATTTATTTTTACATCACCTAAGGGTGACAAGTACATTCACCATGGAAAGTGGGATATCCAGGTGGGCCGAGTAGGGATAATTCATCAAAAACTAGGAGACCTCACAACCTAGGTTTTTAGTCTATTTCTAGATGATGGCGGTGTAAAGCAGTATATATTTACACCAGTAGTGGATATATTTTAGGTCATGTTCCCTAATGATTTATCAGGTCTTCCACTTGAGAGAGATGTGAAATTTTCTATTGAGATCATGTTAGGAGCTGGATCCATTTCTATTCCACCGTATAGAATGGAAACGAAAGAGCTTAAAGAGCTCAAGAATCAGCTAGAGGAGTTCATGGATAAGGGGTTCATGCTAGGAGATGATTCTTTAAGTATAAAAACTCATACTTAGTCTAATAAGGAGTCTAGTGTTGAGTGGAAGAAGATAACTCTACTAGCTAAGATGCATGTGGTGGCTCAGGAGAATCAAGAGCAGATGACTCTAGTATTGCTTTCAATGGAATATACGATTTTGAGATGGATCGGGGATAGGAATTATGAAGATACAAAATTTTTATATTTGAGGTAAATCCTTGAAGGTTTGGAGACACCTTCATACTGGTTGATAGATGTGGATGAGATCAACTATGTCAAGAATCATATTGTTGTGCTTATGAGTATGCAGGAGGAGTTGATGTGAGTATTTCATGCCTCGAATTGGGAAGTACATCCAGGTGTGACCAAAATGTATCGTGACCTAAAATGATAGTTTTGGTGGCTGAGCATGAAAAAGGAGATAGTAGGGTTCATGATACGATGATACACCTGTCATCAAGTGAAGGTAGAGAATCAATGACCTAAAGGTTTACTATAGCCATTGCCTATTCCAAAGTGTAAGTGGGATGATGTGAATATGTATTTTATGGTAGGTCACCCGGGAACTCCTAAGAAGAATGGAACTTTTTGGGTGATTTTGGACATATTGATGAAGGTAACACATTTCTTACAGATATGAAATATTTTATTAGTGGAGGAGTTGAGAGATTTGTACATTCATGATATAGTCCATCATCACAGGGTACCAAAAACTATAGTTTTAGATCGTGACTCATGTTTTACTTCTCACTTCTAATAGGGATTATAGATTGCACTTACTTCATAGGTTTTATTGAGTACGGATTTACACCCACAAATAGATGGGTAGTCAGAGTGTACTATACAAGTGCTTGAGTATATGCTATGAGCATATGTTCTATACTTCAGTGGATCTTAGAAGAATCACCTAGCTATGGTGGAGTTTTCCTATAACAAAATTTATCAAGGTATGATTTATATGGAACCATACGAATCTATTTATTATAGGCCATTCAGATAACCTCTATACTAGATGGAGGCAGGTGAGTCATAATTGTTGGGATGAAGTCTCGTATAGGAGATGTCAGAGCAAGTACAACTTATTCAGAAACATATGGCTATGACTCAAAGTAGGAATAAGTCATATGCTGAAATATGTCGATGAACCATAAAGTTTATGGGGGGTGATTATGTATTCGTTTGGGTGTCACCAAGGTTGGGTCATCACAGGTTACAGAGACAGGGAAAACTAGCACCCAAGTTCGTTGGACCATTTGAGTTTGTGGAGAGAGTCAGGTCGGTGGTGTGATGATTGTCTCTTCCACAAAAATGCAGTGCTATACATGAAGTTTTCCATGTATCACAACTTCGAAGGTATCACCCCGACCCTTCTCATGTCATCAATGTGGATGATGTTGAGCTTGAGATAGATGTGTCCTTTGAGAAGCATTCAATATGTGTGTTAGATCATAGTGAGAAAACATTACAAGGAAAGAGCATACATATAGTTTGTGTATTGTGGAAACATGGACGTGTGTGGGAAGAAACTTTAGAGAGATAAGTAGATATGAGGTCTTAGTGGCCCAATCTTTTTGACTCATAATGTTAGAGATGCATGGGAGTGAAGCTCAAGGACGAGCTGTTATAAGGTAAGGAGATTGTAAGATCCTGAACTTTTCTAGAGATGTCTTGGGCTTGATTATAGGTACTCTTTTTCTTAATATTGAATAATTTTCTTTTGGGTTTTAACTTGGGGTGTGTTTGGGTGGAAATTTTAGAAAAATAGAATAAATAGGTTAGTGTATGGTTGGCGCACGATTTTCCCTAACTATGCATCCCAGCCCAACAAACTGTGCAACCCTATAAAAAGGTGAATTGCATGGTTGGAACATGGTTTATAAAACCATGCACCATCTTAGGAGTAACCATACACCCCTATAAAAGTGGTTCACATTTTAGGAACATGGTTAAGGGAAACTGTGCACCCCTGTCCCAAAAATCATGCGTGGGAATTTAATTAGACATAAAATTATTTTTTAATTTCCCGAACTCCCTAATTAACCCAAAAATAACCCCATTCGACCCTTGACAATTATTTCATGAGTTTAGAGCCTTTCATATGTATTCAAAGCCTTACATAACTCCATTCTTTATGAGTTGAATCCCAAATTGAAGATATATACCTCTGCTAGTAAGTGAATATTATTCCGCTTGGTTTCCCATTTCTATTCCTTTCTTATCCTATTCTAGAAAAGGTTTTTTCAACCTATTTTGTTTAGATATAGATTTAGTTTTGTGGATATAGATCTAAGATTGTGTATCTAGATCTATATTTGAAGGATCTAGATTTTTTCGATCTTGATTTAAGGTTTTAGATCTTAATATTTTTCTATGTCACTATGATGCTCAAATTTTGGGGATTTCCATCGGATGATCGCTCGTCAACGAATTGAGGTAGGTGGTCTATAATTAAAATCACAAATTATTTATTGAAATTATATATATGTAACTGTTTAATTTATATTATATGTCTATTAATTGAGTTTGTGATCAAATTAATTAAATTGGTGAATTAATTAATTAAGAAAAAATGGGAGATTAGAGAATTTGGAATTGTAGATTGTGAACAATTAATTGTGGAATTAATTAGGGGATATTGGGATTGTTGAATAGATTAATTAATTGTGGAATTAGTTAGGGGATATTGAGATTATAAAATTGAATAATTAATTATGAAATTAATTATATCATACAGATATTATTAATTGAATAATTAATTAATGAATTCATTATTGGATTATTAGGATGGTGGATTTTGAATCATTAATTAGGAAATTATTAAGGGAATTTATGTGATAAAATAATTGTTGAATTAATAATGAATTGAGAAGATCAATTAATTATTGAGTTAATTAATGAGATTGATAAGATTAATTAATTTTTGGGTCCTGAATCTTGGAAATTTGAATTTTGAAATTTCGTTTTTCTTTGGTGGTTGTAAGCTATGGGTACCGAATACCCATAAACCGGATTTTTTGAAAATGGAAAAAATGGTTTGCCTAATCAGATTGAGAAGATTAATTAATTATTTAGTTAATTAATTAGATAAAGAAGATTAATTAATTTTTGAATTAATTAATGATATTGATACGATTAATTAATTTTTGAGTTAATTAATGAGATTGAAAATATTAATTAATTGTTTAGTTAATTAATGGGATTGATAAGATTAATTAATTATTGAGTTAATTAATGGTATTGAGATGATTAATTAATTGTTGATTTAATTAATGAAATGATGAATAGTAATAATGACATTCATATGATAATTGAGATCTAGAATGGTAACAATGACATTTCGAGATTGATATGAGATATAAAATTGTAACAATGACATTCTAGAACATGATATCCCTTGTGGATAGTCTAGACTCCAACGTGGGCTGTAGAAGGTATTGAGGTGCAGGTGTCCTCAGAAAACCGAGGAGTTTATATGGTTAAATAAAGAATAATTTGATAATGTGATATTTTTTACTTATTCACTGTGTTTATTTCTTTATACAATTGCAAACACTGTTATTGAATTAATATCATTTTAGACACTATTGGTGGTGGCCAATTGAGTTGTACCAATACCCTAATCAGGTTTCCTGATTGGTACCTGAACAAATTTCATTAATTCAGGATAGTTTAGGGGAAAATGACCTATGTTAGATAGCTGATTTGGGAATAGATCATGGAAGAGGTAACCAGATGTGGTTCAGGACCCACTTAGGAGTTTTTAATGTCTTTACTTTTGAGTTGCATTTTTACACTTGAAATGTACTTTAGCATGACATATCTACTATTTAGTTTTGATATTGTATTTCCAGTTTTTTTTTTATCTTCTTATACTGGTATTGTTCTAGTTATGATATCATTTGTTTATTCATTTGTTATTGTTTGTTTATTTCCACTGGTGTATTACTCTGATAAATGAGGGTATAGTCTCTCCATGATCGATATTAGACCCTCACTGCTAGTTGGCAACCTTTGGCATATGGGAAGACATGCTTGAGGTCATGCGACCGACTAGATCGGGGCACCGATGCGTGGAACCCAGGTCAGGATGTTACAAATTATGTCAATTTATATTTATTTTAATATTTTTATAATAATTTATTTGATATTATCATTAATTAAATAATTAATGCATCATCATTTTTTAAGCCTTTAAGGTAGTTATTTATTTCTTAAAAATTAAAAATAAATTATCATGATGAATATAAACATTTTATCTTTAAAATTAAAATTTATAGTTGAATTTATATTCTATATAACCCTATATTAAAAATGATATAGTTATTAGAAATATGAGTATGACATCTTTAACTTCTCTTTAAATAAAATTTAATAAATGTCATACTCTCATCTAAGTGGCTTCCAAAGGTTATAATCTCAAACCAAGGATTATTTTTGTCGACACCCACTCATCTAATGAAATTTGGACAAGTGTTATGATATTTTTTCTAACATTCATAATATTATTTTTACCCTTAATTACTCGATTTTCCATTAACTGTGTTAATAAAAAATTACTAAAGTTACTATTCATAATGCCCAAAAATAAAAGAAACCAATTTACATAATTTGGACCCAATGATTACAAATATAAAATCAATTTTTTAAAATTCAAAACAAAAAATTTTCAGTAATTAATTTAAAATTAATCCTATTGACGGAATGAGAAAATGAGTTTTTAAAGTGAAACATTCGAAAGATTAAAATGTTTTTATATCAAAATTCAATGTGAAATTTATTCCAATAACCTACATTGGATTATCTGATAAAAATATAATCTAATTATACTTTTAAAAGAAAAATTAAAAATATAATTTAACACTATAAATTATTTATACGAAAAGCTATTTTCAATTAAAATGAAATATTTTATCACTATTCATCAAAACATAAAACTTATTAGAAAAATACCAAAAATTCAACCAAAGTAAATTTTTATATCCCTATTTAAAATAAGAAGTTTATTTTTCAAATATTATTTATAAAAGTGTAAAAAATTGCATTTAAAATAGGATCACCATTAAAAGGTGGTAAATCCACTTTTAGAAAAATATAGGTTTTTATGCATAAAATTGGGTTTGTTCTTATCATATTCCTATAAAATCTATTGGTTGAATATAAAAAATATTTTATTGAATATATAACATATATATTTCATTAATATCATTTACTATTTATAATTAATTTAATTTATTAAGACAAAACACCTTTGGGAGCATAAAACAAAAACATTTCCTTTATATTAAATTGGTATTAATTGGTAATCAATGAATTCATCTTATATTTCTATAAACCATATATTTTTATAAGTTAGTTAATACTATTCATAAAATCTAATTTTAATGGATAGGTTATATCTTATTACATTAAATATTTTAGTAATATACTATTGTTCGGTAAAAACTCAATCTTGCATGTAACACGAGCTATTTAAGAAAGTTGTTCTTGCATATAATGCAAGATAATGCAAGATAAGTCAGTGTTACATGAATTAAAAATATATAATTTATTAAAAATATTAAATATATTGTAAAGTCTTGGGATTTTATATTCCTTTCTACGTTGGGTGTTGTGTGTCATACACACTATCAAATAAAATTTACTCTTTTAGAATTTTCAGAGTGTTATATTCTCCCCAATTTAATTAAATTGAATCCTCAAAATTTAAACTTGATCTTCATAATATAAGGTTTGATATTTGAAAATTTATTTATTGGAATCCCACATCATGAGAAGAGTTAATAAAATATCATCTTTATAATAGATAATAGAAAGTACAAAGGTCACATGGAATAATATATAACTAGGTCTCTAAGTTAGAGAACATTAGTGGCAAGTCGAGATACATATATGGAGGAAAAGAGTAAATATTTATAGGGAGTGATTGAGGTTATTAATCATAAAAAATTTAATGATCAATGGAAATTTTAGGGACTCAAATCCATACATATATGATGATTTAAAATACCACCGGTTCAACAAAAATTAACATATTTAGATCCTTTTTCTAAAGTTGAGTAATTGTTTCACCCTATAATAATGTAAGGAAATATAATTACTTGATATGTTTCTATGAACACAATATTATCCTTTGGTTACGAGTTTAACTATTTCTACTTCATATCTAGCACACATTACATCATAGGGTGAAGCAATACATTTACCTCTAAAACCTTTTCTAAAGATAAACTTCAACCATTTCATAAATGGTTAATTTTTCCAAAATGAACTTATCATCAATCTTTCAACAACATAAAGTAGCTCTTATTTTTTACATTCCAAACATGTGAATACCTTTATCATGTATTCTCTTAAAACATGGTAATAAATTTAATTATAATAAAAATTTATTTTAAACATACATGATTCCTTATTCCTTAAATATAACATAGATTATTTGATATAATACTTAAATAAAAAAATGTTGTAAACTCCATCAATGATAAAATACACCACTTTTTCAGCAAACCATCAATCAGTTTCAAGGTAGTCAGTACTATCCAATTCACTTTATCCAAATAAACCATATCTTTATTACAACATCATTATCTTAGTATGAGGAACATATTAACAGTTATCTTTCCCTCAACTATATGTTTTCCAAACATTTAACTTTCTACTGAGTCACTTTTCTTGGTTATCAGTGACATTTAATATACAATATCAAATCCTTAATGAAATAGTACTGAAGTAAAATCCTTATATATTCCATAATTCTTATAACCATTACATCATTTATAAATACTCAACTTATAATATTATTGTATCCTAATATAATCACATTAACCATTTCTCTTCATCTATGGTAGTAGCATAATATTGACCATGGCCTATTAGCTTCTTTTGGGGTATAGTCCTTTGATGCATGATACATTGAATTGTGTAGTGTCCCATATCCTTATAATTGAAGCATTGTACATTAGAAACCTTTTTATCTTCATTGAAATCCTAATCATGGTGTATTTTCTCTCCAAAATTTTAGAAAACTCCCATTCTTTTTAAGAAAGTATGAGGGTGATTATTTCCATAATTATTACATGTGAGAAAATAATTCTTTCCATTCTTCCTTCTATCCATATTTTTTCCCAGCTGTCCTCTTATTCTCATGCTTCCCTTAAAATAAATAATACTTAGAGTAATTTTTACTTGTCCCTTTATCACATGATACAATTTCCTTATATGATGAGAATTCTTGGGAGACTATTTCCCTTCGAAATATTTTCATAAGACCAAGAATGATACGATCCTTCTTACTTTTTGGATTACGTGCATTAGTGAGGTTCACATTCCTTATTCTAGGTGCACTTTATAAATGATGAAATACACTAGGTTAGATCATATCATAATGTATAATCCTAAAACTAAAAAAATACATAACATAAATTTAAATATTTATGTGTATCTAGTCTCATAATCATAAACATGGTTTCTTTGGAATGTTCTTCTATACTTATCCTCAATGTCAACCTTAGGGTTATGTTCCCTAATCTAGATTTTCTAAATCTTGTTCGCAAGGTTACTAATAAACTTCCTATGATACCAACTGTAATGACCCTGACCCCAGTATCCTGGAGTCGATACCTCAATTTATTACATTGGCATAGATACAAGATTAAAATCCCAAAAGGACCAATTAGTTTAGTAGTTTTGGAAACCATATTAGATACATTAACCTTTCATTACAATTCAAAATATAAAATACAATATAGTAAATCCATTGAGAAAACCATTATTATCCTAGATTAACCCTACATATCAGTCATAATATACATCTTGGCATCCTAAGATAAATAAAACATTATAAATGGGTGAGCTCAGATGCTCAGTAAGGGTAAACTTACAGTAAAATATATTATGAATAAATAGACATAAACATTGTGGCAAGCTGTGTAACTAAAAAAAAATCCATTCAAACATAATTTTGAGAATAATATGGAAAGATTAATGAAAATAAAATAATGACATATAAATAATCATATGTATATTCTACTAATCAATTAATCACATATAATATCAATAACTGATCTCATAATGATGAAATGCATAATGTTGGACATCATAAACATACAGTCAAGACTTCGGCCAAGACACCATACATAAACGGGTAATACATTATCCAATACCCAAACTAGTTTGTCTCATGAGACCTACCGATGCATAGATGTGTTATAGCGGGCCCCTCCCATCACTTACTAAGTCCAATTCATTCCTCATATAAAAACATAAACAACATAAACATTCATATTGAAAAAATAGCACACGAAATGGGAACACTTTATCCATAAACCATGAATGGTATAAAAATAGCACATCTATAGTCAAACTTATCATAAAATCTTCAATAAAATAAGTTATATGGTATCATAAGATATCAAACTCAATAATGTATAATATTCAACAAAGTATGACATAGATGAAAATACTATAATAAAATCATTTAAAATTTCTTGAGAGAAATAATAATTTTTTACTTTAAAATCATTTATTTAAAAGGCCACACAATATTAAAAGAAAGAAATTTCATTAATTTTTTTTGTAAAATTGTAAATGAAGCTTCAATACATTTATATTTCATGATGGTGGAAAAATATGCTCATGCCTTATAAGTTAAAAAAACATTCCTTCTGTATTTTTGTCCAAAAATTCATAAAGTACCGCATTTGAAAAATGAAAAAAAGATTACTTTAAAAATATTTTATAAAAGTCAAACATGGGTAAAAATAATTTAAATATTTGTAGGATAATATTAAAAATAATTTGGAAAACATTTTTAAGATACATGGACATGGATGATAAATTTTCCCCAGTAGCTACTTATATATAAACAACCCCGAATAATAATGAGATTGTGAAATTAACCCTTACCTTGTTCTTTACTTTAGTTAAATGTAATTTAAAATCCTGTATAATGTTTTAAAACATGTTATTAATTTATAACAGAACCATATACATATTTATGATATCATATATGATCTTTTTATATCATTTTATTAATAATATTATGCTATTACCCTTGTTTCGGGTGTTAACTATTTCATTTTTCTATGAATGTTTTATTGTGTAAGTTCTGTTTATTATGAATAATATATATTTATTTCGTCTCTAAAATGTTATTCATTTTATATATACATTTTTATAATCATTATTGAATGGTTAACATGGAAAATGAATCTCATCACGTCGTGGAGACGGTAGTCTGTATGTATGCACAAGCGATGCTTTTATTTTTTGTAGGATGAATAAAAGGTTGAATATGGTTGTACCATAATCATAATAACATATTATAATATATATTATATTGGATTTATTACTTTATAATGGAAATAATACATTACTAGTAAGTAGAAGAAGAAATGAACTTGAATGAGTTGGCAAAATAATTACCTCTTCTTCGGTAGAATTCCATTAGATCTCTTCTCAAGGGATATAGAGTTCGTATTTTTGGAATAAAAGGACCCATAGAACTTGAATAAGTATTTTAGTATGATAAATGGGAAGGTTTTGGTCGATCTAAAAGTCTCAAAGTGGTGTGAGGAAGTGAGATAGGATGTGCCCTTTTATAATTAAGGTGGGGGGCACTTTTGGAAACCCTCAAAATATTAAATTAATATAAATTAATTTTCAATTCAAAATGGATCCAAAGTTAGTTATTTTTAAGATAAGATTATTATGGATAGAAAAAATCTCAACCAATATTTTTTAGAAAATCTTAAGTCACATTATTATCCTTATCGTTTACCTTTAACCCTTAATTAATTCTTTTAACTCTTACCATGATAACTTGGTTTTTTTCTCTTTAAGGGTTAATATAGTTACAATAAAATTCCAAAAATACTCTAAATGGATAATTTATGAAATTTTCAACCTTATCTCAATAATTTGTCCTGATTTTATATTTTTATGAATTTTATATCATTTAATAAAATATTATTTACTTTAAAATATCACTAATGTCAATTTTGATACTATTCATTTCTTTGAATTTTAAAAAAATCAATAAAACAAGATATCTTTGAAAAAATTATTTTAATATATCATTAACATATAAAATTTATCTATAAAATTTGTGCATGAAATAAATTATATCAAATTATATTTATTTTAATATTTTTAAAATCATTTATTCAATATTCTCATTAATTAAATAATTACTGTATCATCATTGCGTAAGACATTAAGGTAATTATTTATTTTTAAAAAATTAAAAATAAATTATCATGATTAATATAAAAATTTTATATTTAAAATGACTATTTATATATGAATTTATATTTTGAATAACCCTATATTAAAAATGATATATTTATTAGAAATATGAGTATGATATCTTTAACTTCTCTTTAAATAAAATATAATAAATGCCACACTCTCATACAAGTGGATTACAAAGGTTATAATCTCATAAAAATGATGTTTTTGCTAGACACCCACTCATTCAATGAAATTTGGACAAGTTTTAGGGTAATTTTCTAACATTTATAATATTATTTTTACCCTTAATTACTCGATTTACCTTTAACTATGTTAATAAAAAATTACTAAAGTTACTATTCATAATGCCCAAAAATAAAAGAAACCTATTTAAATAATTTGGAACCATTGATTCCAAATATGAAATCTATTTTCCAAAATTCAAAGAACATAATTTTTAGTAATTAATTTAAAATTAATCCTATTGACGGAACGAGAAAATGAGTTTTTAAAGTGAAATGTTCAAAATATTAAAATGTTTTTATATCCAAATTCAATGTGAAATTTATTCCAATGACCTATATTGTATTAAATGATAAAAATTTAATCTAATTATACTTTAAAATAAATTAAAAATATAATTTAACACTATAAATTATTTAGATGAAAATCTGTTTTCAATTAAAATGAAATATTTTATCACTATTCATCGAAACATAAAACTTATTTGAAAAATACCAAAAATTCAACCTGAATAAATTTTTATATCCCAATTTAAAATAATATATATTTTTTTCAAATATAATTTATAAAAGTTTCAAAAGTTGTATTTAAAATAGGCTCTCCATTAAAAGGTGGTAAAACTACCTTTAGAAAAATATATTTTTTATGCATATAATTGAGTTTATTCTTATCTTATGCCTATAAAAATCTATTGGTTGAATATCAAAAATATTTTATTGAATATATAAAATATATATTTCATTAATATAATTCAATAATTTTAATTAATTTAATTTATTAAGACAAAACGCCTTTAGGAGTATAAAAATAGAAATATTTCCTTTATATTCAATTGGTATTAATTGGTAACCAATGAAATCATCTTATATTTATATAAACCATATATTTTAATAAGTTAGTTAATACTATTCATAACCACTAATTTTAATGGTTAGGTTATATATTATTACATTAAATATTAATAATATACTATTGTTTGGTAAAAACTCGATCATGCGTGTAACATAAGCTATCGAAGAAAGTCATTCTTGCATATAACTCAAGCTAAATCAGTGTTGCATGCATTATAAACTATATAATTTATTTAAAATATTAAATATTTTTAATGTTTTAGGATTTTATATTTCTTTCTACGTTGGATGTTGCGTGTCATACACTCTACCAAATAAAAGTTACTCTTTTATAATTTTCATGGTGTTACATTTTTACACATCACAGATGAATTATGGATCATTTTTCTAAAGTATAAAAACAATCCGAATGTGTTTTCTTGGTTTTCAGAATGTCAGTTGTATTTTTTACTAAAATTAATGTCAATTTTAAATAAAAATAAGTACTTGGATTCATACCGGTCACACCGTATTTCGGATTGAGGTGTGGCTGGTTCCTACACATCACAAAGTCTAAAAAAAATCTCAATTGCCAATGTTACCAAACTTTCCATTGGATTTCTTTGTTGAAGTTACAAAACTGCATATTGATTCAATATTTTAAGTCAATTTTTTTTCATCTAAAAACATCGACTCAATATATAGTATTAGAGGTCGATAAATAAATCTAATGGAAAACATTGTAACATTGGATGAAAGTAAAATTTTATCTCTTTTGTGGCTTGTTGCAGATAGTTGAAAGCAAAATATGACTTCCTAAAAGATCTATGAAAATAAATAAATAAGTATTAGATAAAAATGATAAGAAAATTAACATACAAGTAGTAAATAATATGATAAAAAAATTAATTAAATAATTAGTAGGAAATAACCTTTTCACGATGGTTTTATACATTATCGACCTATTTCCTTATTGTCATTATCTCAGTTGCAGTCTCGAATGAGCATGAGTAGCTTCGAACAAACCACCCCAAATCGAACAAAATAATTCACCTATATAAGAAAAAAATTATTATGTGAGTAATACTGAAAAGAAATAAATTAAACATAAATATAAAATAATACATTAATTCTATGGACAATGATTTTACTATAAAAACATTAAGATTACCATTGTGATTGAGAAGAAAAAACATCCTTGCTCTTCCAACAAATGTAGTGGAGGTAACTTGAAGGAAAGTGATAAATACCAACAATGCATGGGTGGAATGGTTTAGAGGGAGAAGAATTCTATAGAAGTTTTAGTGTAGAAAGACATGAAAGATGGAAAAAATCATCTAAAATAAACAAAATTTTTAAGGAATAATGAAAATTAAATAAAAATTTCATTATATAATTTTTTGGTAAAATAGAAAAAGTATATCATAACATTACCTTTACATCTTCCCAAAGGGTTTATTTCATTATAGTCTATTCTTTCATGGGATTGGTAACATCATCATCTAAAAAATACATTGTCTACATGAGTAGTCAAACATTTAATTTAGATTATGTTAAAACATTATATAATAGATAACATTATGAGTAAAAACATAGCATATTAAAAAACACTTTTACATTCTCATTGAAATCTCAGTTGCAGCCTCGAAGTCCAATCACTCGCGAGCATGAGTAGCTTCGAACAAACCAACCCAACTTGAACAAAGAAACCCAACTGTATAAAAAAATTATAATGTGAGTAATAATAAAAAGAAATAAATTAAACATAAATATGACACAATCTATTACTTATATGGAAGTCACATATTCATGATATTTTTGTGCATTCTTCCATCAGGTATGTTTCCTATTCATTTCTAATAAAATCAATATCATCTTGTGAATATGAGTATTTTTTACAGTCATAATAGTACTAGAAAAATATAAATACAAAAAGGATTAATAAATATTTTAAATGAAATAGTATTTATCTTCAAAAATACCTCTTCAGGGATTCTAGTTTGTTGATGGAATATGATCTCTCTCATAAATTTACAAACATAATAAACAAAATCTTTTACATTTTTTGTTTCATACAATGAAAAAACATTGAAAAAAATAAGTAATTTGTTTTGATATGTGTTTGGATAGTGAAATATTATTATATATACCCTAATACTTGTCCACATGTAGAACTTTTTAGGCTCCTTGTGTGCATGTCCTGTCTTCATGACATGAATTTCATGATATTTAAACACCACCCCATCATAACATAATTCTCATTAAAACATAATATAAAATATATAACATAAATTTTATTTCTAAAACATTGTATGTAGTGTATTTAAAATTTAAAAATGCCATCATGTATGGTTAGTTTGTTGTGTATACATGTAGTTAATCCATAAAATAAATCTTTTGAGTATCCAAATTGACGAAAACGAGCATCCAATGTTGCCTAAAAAAAGGAATAATTAGTGGAAGAAATTAAAATTTATTTTATATAATTAAATTTTATATTTTTACTCATGAATTGTTGATATTAATAAGATTCTGTCATTTGTAAGTTTTCTTTCAAATGATTTGGCCAATTTTGTCCCTATTTCATTTATTTTTTTTGAATCTATTTTTTTTTTGTTTTTTAGAAGTAATGTGAGGACTAATGAGTCCGAATTTATGTTCATAGGAAAATCCCTTTGATTGTTATTGATATATATACCTGTAAAAAATATGAAATATACTTAGTTATAATTAACATGGTATATCAGCTTTTGGAAAAAAAATCATGGAAACATACCTCATGTATACATTTACAACTGAGCCTCCTAGCCATTCATAGTTGAGGATTTCATTTACATTATCAAGATAAATACAGTTTGTAATGTAATCTTAATACATTTTTTTCTTAAAAATCAAATATGTGATTAATACTATTTTGTAACTTTGTATCCGTGTGAACCTTCAATGTTAGTAAATGAAGATACTAAATGGGCAGGGTAAAGGTGTTTTTAGAATATCTTTTCAATCAGTTGGTTAACGCTTTATATGGTTTTAGTCAAAATTTTGCTTTACCCCCTTCCCTTTGTATGTTTGTAATGAAATTCATTGGTTCAGACCTTTTTCATTAATTGTTAAAGGTTTAGAATGAAAAATAAATTGGAAATGAATACCTCCTTGTCAAAATGTTTTTTACAAGATCTGATGAGTATGATATGAATGTTATAATAGCTTGGTTGACTAAATGAATATATGCATCATAAAATGGAACAAGTATCTCGGTGCTCAACTCATGAGATATATTAATCCCACTCTCACATGATCTGTTGGAAGTGGTATGTTGTGTAGACTGTCATCTTGGATATCGAACATGGTATCCCTCACAACAAGGTGATGGGTTGGAATCGATAGATATAAATCATAGTCATTTTAACCCTATAAATTATTAGTATATGAAAGGTATCAGTGTTTTTATAATTCACATTTCATAGAAATAGTTATTAGAATATTGATTACCTCAACTAAGATATCTCTTTGAGGGGAATGACTCACTCAAAGCTGGTGGGGGGTAAGGGTGGGGGGGGGGGGGGCGAGATCTTCATGTAATGTTTTTTATTGAGTTGTTTCTTCTCTATTATTACCCAAATAACATTTTATAGTAACTCAGTATTCCATTGAAATTTTTATTCAAGGGAATATAATATTTCTTTCATCTCTACCATTTCTTTATCTTTATACTCTTTTTTCTCAAAAAAAGTTCATGGTGTCACCCCAAAACCTGCACCTCTGATGTGACCATACTGTTCTATCCACTTTAAGGCCACCAATAGTAGGTGTTCATTTGTTATAGTTTTTGATGATTCCTGTGTTTAAGTAGGATAAGAAATATAGGAAAATAAGTAATCATTGTTATGTAATAGGGATTTAAAGAAAAACAAATTTTTATTATGTTATACTTAAACATGTTTCCCACAATTTTTCTATATTTTAATCTATTTGTATTCCATATTTATTTACACATGCCTCCTTCCATAGCACATGACATGGGATGGAAGTGGATTTGGATTTGGATTCATCAATATATATATGAATATAAAAAAATAATTATGTTGTTGTTTCATGTCACATAAAATTATTACAGTAGATTTAAAATATGTACCAATTTTTTTTCAAGTGAAGCATACCCTATCCTTGATTTATGGTAGGGTTATGTTGGTTTTTCTACCCATTCCTTATTTTTAGCACTCGATTAGTATTTCATAAATAAAAAATTCTCAATCAAAGTGATGAATACATGTATTGTCAAATAATGTATTACCATCCACAATGTACCTGAAAATAAATCTCTGTACAACAACCAATAAATGAATCCCATGATTCTTATTTTATCAGGTTTTTATACATAAGTAGTAGGTGCATGTTTATTTTACCTTCAAAATACTTAAGATGAAATCTCATTAGAATTTTTTAAAAGAATTTGTGAATCCTTCCAGCAATAATTAATACATATTTCTTGTGGTAGTCGTATACTATAAATGAACTCTACAAGAGTTTATGAAGAGTGACTCAATGTTTTATTACTTTATTTTTTAATAAAATAAAGAAAGGATATCATAATGTTACCATAATATCTTCCCAAATTAGTGCCTTAATCATAGACACAACATGGTTTCATGAATCTACATTAATCAGCACACATTTTCGAGTGATGAGCCTAATGTAACTACTAAACATTGCCTTATTGGGGTTAGCATAATGGTAGAATGCATTCCATATGACATCAAATTTTATTCTTTTTCTTTTTTCCTAAATAAGTTTTTCTAACACCGTTACGCTATGGGGATACTATTTTTTTTGCATCATCAACTCTTTATCTCCTACCATTTCCTCAGATTCAACATCATCAATATGCTGTTCCTATAGATTGGTGAAATCATTATGCGCATAAGGTTATTGTACCTCTATACTGAGCAATAACAAGTTGAGAAACCTGTTGTTCTTTAAGATTGGGAGCACCAACATGTGCATAAGGTCATTTTCCTCTGCATTGGGAGTATTAATAGGTTGAGAAACCTGTTGCTCCTCAAGATTGGGAGAACCTGTAGTGAAAAAGTCATTATCTATAGAAGTGGTTTAGAATTTAATTTAGATTACATAAATTCATTATAGAATAAATAATAACATGAGGTAACACAATTTATATTACAAAAAAATATAACCTGATTATTAAACTCTATTTTTTTTAAAGGCTGAAGAGATTTGACCCCTCTATCGAGTATCAAAATCCATTCATTTTGGTCTCCTTTGACAAAAAAACCCAGTCTACATTGGGAATACTGTGAAATGATTGTGCTATCCCAATGAAATTTTCACCCTCAGTTGAATTTTCATCTGACACTTTAGTGGTTTTGGTTAATAAGAGAACAATTGATCACTTTCTATTTGTGGGATCTAGAACATAAAATACTTATACTGTCTATGATTCCATTATAAATGGTTCATCTTTGTACCCTCCCTTACTAAAATCCACTTTCACAAATCCCAATTCATCTATTTTAATAGGACCCCTATTATCAACCCACTTGAATTGAAAAATTGACACTTGGAATGTTGTATAATATGACTCCCAGATTTGTTTGATGATACCAAAGTATGACATATTTACATAAATTGGATTTATCTCCTTAGTACTAGAAACATGCATCACTTCATCCACAAGTGTAACTCCACTATTTTTCATGGTACTTCCCTCATCACGTTCATTTATATAGAATGTATAACCATTAATTACATAACCATTTTAAGATAATACATGCACAATTAGTCCTCTAGCTATCCATAAAAGTCGTTCTAAAATTGAATCTGTATTTTCATATAACTCCTTAAAAATATAATCTCAAAACTATCCTATAAAATATTGATTATGTGTATTTTATATCTATCTTTCAACCCTTGATGGATTCAAATGACTAATAATTTCTTTGTGGGTTTAAACATATGGGGAAACCACTAAACTATTATATAAAACATAAAGGTGGTCCTACTCTCGATCTGTAATATTGATTTTGAAAACATCTCTTCCAGAAATTCCTTCACCCACAAGCCACCCAGTGTGAAGAGATTTTGATAGACCAATGCTTTCCACACTGTATAGGTTGTAGGTACATAATTCAATGAGTTCATCAACAATATATCTCTCCATAATACAACCCTATGGATGGATTTTATTTTTTACATACCCTTTAAAAATATTCATATACCATTAAATGGGGGTACATCCATCTATAATGTATAGGACAACATAATCGAATCTATCTCAATAAGTAAACCATAAAGTGAACCATCATATCAATGAATTCTGGTGGGAAGTACATTTCTAATTCACATAATATGATGATAATTTCCTTTTCCATAGTTATAAATTTCACCGGGTATATAACTTTGATTCATATATCTTTAAAAAAGAAACATATATTGGTTAATATATGACAAACATTCTTGGAAAAAATGCAACGTAAAGATACAAGAATTAGATCTTGCATCAAAACATGATAGTCATGTGATTTCAAACCCTTTAACTTTAAATCATTCATTGAAATGACATTCTTGATATTCGATGAATAGAATTCTAGAACCTTTACAACATTCAATAATTTTCAAAACTAATATATATCCTTCCTAGAAAGAGTGTAATAAGTTGTAGGAAGAAAGGTTCATTTTTCACCCTTCACTGGTGCCAACTCTTCCCATATTACCATGTCAACCATGTACAACCTAGCCTTAATTCCATCCTTTGTTTTTTGGGTGAATTTAGTAATGTTACAATTACACTATCACATACACTTTTTTTAATATGCATAACTTCAAGAAAATTTATGACGTACAGATAATTCCAGTATGGTAATTTAAAAAAATTTATCTCTTTTTCCAACTAGTTTTTGTAAGGTTTTTCAAAAAAGGTTTACCAAATGAAGTGTTCATATATTTTAATTTCTCAAATATTTGATAAAATGTTAGTGGAGATGGTGTTCCATTTTCTTCTGAACTTCTATCAAATAATGTCATCCAAGATTAGTACTTATGTCGTCAGGGTAGAGATCTGTGATGTCCTAGAAATGAAGTCTTTAATGAATGTTTCAACCTAATTGACTGTGTACCTTGTTTGAAAATGGGACACCATTGAGTTCCTTTAATTCTATATCCTGAAAAATTTCCATAAGTAGGAAAGTCATTTATTGTGTCATACAACATGTATCTTAATGTGAATTCTTTATTTTTGTAAGCATTATGCAACATAACACCCTAATCCCACAATAATTTAAATATTTGATCAATGTATCCAAATAAACATCAATACCATTACCTAGTTGTTTTTTCCTAATATAATCATAGATAACATAATTTATTTTTGTTTCATGAATAACCATGGTGGAAAGTTATAATTTACCAACATAACTGGCCATGTACTATGAGTGCTTCTTTGAAAACAAATAGGATTCACTCAATCTATAAATAGTGCAAGATGAATGTTTCTCAACTTGTTTCCAAATTCAGGATACTCATGATCAATTCTCTTCCATCGAGGAGAGTCTGCTAGGTGATGATGTTTCCCATCTTTATTTATTCTATATGCATTCCACGTCAATTTTCTTGTAGTCTCCTCACTTCCATATAGGTGCCTAAACCTTGGAATGATTAGAAATTACCATACAACTTTCATAGGACCCAATTCATATTTCTTGTATTGAGAAGTACCACAATTTGGGAAATCTTTAAGTGATTTATGGTCCTTGAGAAATATTATAAAATCATTAAGCATGTGTTCTTTAAGATATCATACCCATCAAATATAGAATTAATTTATCATAGTATGTTTGGATAGAGAGCTCATTATCTTATGTGAGAATATCATTCAAGATAGAATGTAGTTCAGTAAAACTGGTGTCACTCCATCCATTGCCTGCTTTCAAATTATACAGCTTTAGTATGATTGACAATGCTGTATATTTAGTGCAACCAGCTTATAATGAAATATTTTCACAACTCTTTAACTTCTCAAACAATTTTGTACAATCATGAAGTTCATCTTCAAATTTCGTTGTCATTTACTCAATACGATCTTTATCATCACTCAAAACTATAATCACATACTCAATACAACCTTCTTCATTGTCCATACTTGTAATCATATAAGATGATCTATAAAATTAAGTGCTATCTGAGTCACTAACTACATTCGCTTTTTCCTCATGTATATTCCAACATTTAAAACTTTGATTAATTCCATGACAAGTCAATTGTTCTCCCAACTCCTATGGATTAATTATTGTTGAATAATAACAACAAAAACATGGAAAAAGGATTTGAGATCGGTCATATTCATAATCCTTTGAAAACTTGATGAAAAATTTCATCCCATCTTCATAATCTTTTGTCATACGATTAACATCTATCCATTCTATATTCATATCCATCCTATTTTATTCTGTAATATTAATATTTTAAAAAATAAATACACAAAATATGTTCAATTGAATATGGATCTTATGAATTTTTTAAAAGAAAATGGAAAATTGAAAAATGCTTTATTATCCCACATGATAAAAAAACTTATTGAAGGAAATTTATAAATATAATGGAGGACATTTCACTTTTAAAAACTATTTTTCACTTTATATTTTTAATGATCAAAACCCTTTTTGTATGAGTATAAATGAAGTATAAAATCACATTTACATTATAAAAAACAAATAAAATATGACTATTGAATATAATAATGAAAAAATAAATGCTATATTATTTGAAAACACTGTTCATAATAGAAAATAGATCTATTGAATATAATAATGGATTCACAAATAAAAAAATAAATTATTATATTTTTTAAAATATTTTCAACACTAACATTGAATTTATGATAGTATAAAAGTTTTAAACTATTGATAAATTGAAAAAACTTTATAGGTATAAAAGTATAAATTAAAAAAAAAATATTTATATTAGTATATAAAATTATAGAAGTATATATAAGTATAAAATTAAATATATTAAGTGATTTGGGGGTATAATTACATCAAACACACACACATACACACACCTCAGACATATGCAGGAAGGAAGACCATAGAACCTCATATGGGGATATCCTACCCATCAATCCCATTTTTATTATCAATATATAAAGGTTTTCAAACCCATATATCAAGCCCGAAGGCCAACCCACCATTCGTCATTGGAACCAACCCACAGTCCTGCCTATAGTGTTTTTGTCACATAGGCCTTTCATCCATACATGCTGCCTGCAACTACCAGGAAAACCGTTAGAACATGCACCCACCCACAAAACATAAGACCATTGAACTATCAATGACCCGTCATTGTTTTAGAATCAACCCAAAACCCTGGCTTGTAGCGTTGTTCGATAAGCATCCTATGTTCATCCCACCTGTAACTACTAGGAAGGTTTCCAGCACACTTTCCTCCCAACCTGTCATCACCTCCCACCACCGATGTTAGTGCACTCCTGACCATCGTCATCCATCCAAGATGCCCCCACAACCTACATGCATGCCATCAACACACACTCTACCCAATGGTCTTCTATAGCATTAGTGACCAGTTTTATCACCCATTACTAGCATCCGCAATCCCTTACTTTCCACCATCCATTGAAATCCACATCAATGGTAATTGTGGAAAATCCACCCACCCCTAGACAAGGGGAAAACACACTGTGGGTGGGAGTTGAACACCAAACTCCACACCCACTGAATTCCACAGATAGGTGAAAGTGACCAACTCACCTACACCCCATTGGCGGTATAAAATTATATAAAATTTATAAAATAATATATATTTTAAATAAATATACATAATTTATAAATGTATATAAATTTATAAAACTATATAAAAGTACATATATGTTATAAAACTATACGCAATTTATAGAAGTATATGGTTTTACAAATTTATAAAAGCATAAAATTATAATATATAAAATTAAAATTTATAAAAGTATAAAAGTATAAAATTATTTGATTTTATTCTATTGATGAAATGATCGATATTGGTTTTATGGTTAATAGAAAAATTCTAGGTTTTCCTTGTGAGTCTCATGAGATATACCCTTGTCTTTAATGTGAGATAGTCCTAGAATTTATCAAACTGGGACCAACTGTAGGCTTATGTTACATTCTAACACAAGTCACTTGACTAGCCTGCACGAATCCTAGAATTAGGGGCACTCATCACTAGCCCTATACATAACTAGGGGCACTAGAAGTGTGAAATGATCTAGTGTAGCATAAATAAATAATTCCCACTTAGTTACTCTTTCTCCCATGACCAAATTTATAGTAATGGTGAGAAACCATCAATAATCCAAATAATTATCATTACTCATAAATAATAACTCACCCACTCATCTAATGCTCTCACAAGAAATAGACCCTTCCTATCCATTTCCCGATCACTACATACATCAAACACCAACCATAAAGGGAAATAATTATAAGGGGAAATAATTGGGTCTTACACACCCACATGTTTAAAAGACCATTTAAAAGGTCCAAACATGCCATTTAGAAACCCACCAAGAGACCAATTCTCTATATAATGATTTGAAATCATTTATAGTAAAATTCTTAAAACATTACACTTAAACCAATCTTGAATTAAATTTATAAATTAGTCCACATTTATAAAATCACTTGATTGATTAAAACGTTTACTTAACTGTATTATCCAATAAACCAAATGGGGTCAAAAATGTTAAACCTTGAATTTTATTTTAAAGAAATTTTGAAATATTTTATCATTACTTGGTATTTCAAGTTATTATTGAAATGAAAAGTAAAAATATTGTGCCTATTTAAAATTCACTTTCATGACCAAAAAACCTTATAAAATATTAAAATTTATTTATAAATATAATTTGTGCAATTTCTCAAACACATGGTGTGCATGGGTTATTAAAAAATATTTTTAACAAGTTCCATAATTGATAAGTCCTTGGAATTGAAATGAAAATCACATAAAACTTGATTTACCTTTCCAATAACACATAAAAACATTTAATACTTTTATTTGATATAAAAAACACGGATTTAAACATGAAAACAATCATGGTTATCAAATTAAATGGAAAACACATGGGGTAACCTATCTCAAATCAATAGTGAATGGTCCATAAATTAAAATACATGAATAATGGAGCTCAGAAAATTAATCAAATTCCATAGACACAAATAAATCACAATAAAAAAGTGTCAAACCTTAGCCTTAGGTTCATCTATTAATGATCACGATGATGGGGAAGAAACTAAGGGGGGTAAATCCGACCTGAACAACATGCATAGAGGTTGGAGGGAATAGAGACCTAGATAGAAGAAGAAATTAAAGAGGATAAGTAATAATCTCATACCTTAGAGTGACGATGATTCGTTGATGAAGATCCATGAGGGTTTGCCAGGGAGTGATGTTAGTAGGGAGTGACAACGACGGTGATGATATGGAGCGATGATGATGGCAGAGAGTGATGGCGGTGACGAAGGAGAAGGTGAAGGTAGGGAGCGATGGTAGAGTGGGAGAACTACGATTCCGTGAAAGTTTTAAGGTGTGAGGAGATGGAGAATCTGTTAGGGTTCTTTTATAAAATCTCAAAATGAATTTATCAGTACTAAGATACAAAGTTCTGATAAAAATGACTCTTATCATCACTTTTTTAGCATTGATAATAATACACCTTTATTAACACTAAAATTATAACACTAATAATGACTTGTTTTATCAGCGATTTTTTAGCGCTGATAAAGAGAAATCTTTATTAGCACTAAAAAAGCACCGATAAAGATCTAAATAAATAAATATATTTATTATAATTATATAAATATATTTATTATAATTATATAAATATATTTATATATTTATATATATTTATATAATTATATATATTTATATAATTATAAATATAATAAATATATTTATTATTTAAATATATTTATTATTATTTTATAAATATTTGTATATAATTATAAATATATTCATATATTTATATGATTATATATATATATTTATTAATATATAAATATATTTTTAAAAAATTATATTTAAAATATTTATTATTTAAATATAATTTTATAATTATTTATATTTTTATTCATTTCTAATTATAAGTATAAATAAATATAGTTAAAAATATTTCTATATAATGCACATGACTCCCTATTTGAGTGGAATAAGGGGTTTCATCTATGAATTTGATCAGAGGTTTGACCATGCCAGACCGTAGTGTCCCCAATTAAATTTGGGGGGCGGTATGGAAGGTTGGAGGGAACTTCGGCTGAGCAGTCTTGGTGGGTTCTATCAAGGAGGCGGGATCAGCTCGAAGGGGTCCTCGGTGGTGGGCGATCTTGTGATGCAAGAGCCAATGGTGTGATGACGACGCTCGGCTCAGTGATGACGACTTGTGTGTGGTCTTGGTGGCAAACATTAATATAGCGGTGAATGGTTTCATTGATGAGGTAGGACCATATTTATGGGGTCCTTGACGGTGGATGAGCATTATCACACTGATGATGGGTCGAGTCGACGAGGTTTTGACCGGTGGGGTCTATGGGCAGGATGAGCACTGTCGACGGTTTTTGATGGAGCGCGACGCATTGAAGCGGACCAAGTAATCGCTGGGTCTGCGGTTGGATGATGATATGACTTTGTTCAGGGTGATTTAGTGTAGTTGGGTGCACAATTTAATACATGTGGGTCTAGGACTTCAGGTCACTTTGTCATTGGGTTTCATAACCATTGGTCCTGCGAGCCATGTAATGGGTTCCCTCTGTCCATAAATAATAAGAGGGTTTGCTTGTTTCATTCAATAAAAAAGGGGACTTCCCCCTTGCCTATTTATTTATATATAATTATAAATATATTTATTTAATAATATCTCATAGCCCACACTACTTTGGTATATTTATATAATTACATATACTCAAAAAGGTCTGAGTAAGAGTTGGAAAAGCCAACCCACACCCACCAAATTTATTAGAAAAATATTAAAGTACAACAAAGAAAGGAAAGTGAGACTCAACAATGTTACAAACTCCCACAACAAGGAAAATAAGAGATAAACTCCTACCACTCCCTATGGATCCTAAATTCCTGGGGTATCTACCTTTTTCCTTTGGGTGTCACCCTCTCCTCCAAGACTTGGCCCGTTATTACAACACAAGCTCATCACTCAATAACGAATCTGAGGAGTCCTCTGGAATGATCTTGATCATGTATTTACAAAAAAGATCCTAAAAGTCAAACCTCATATTATACCGGAAACCATATTAATATTTATTTGATAACAATTTTTGGACCATCAAATAACCCCTATATCCAAAAATATATGGATCCATTTTGTCAAAGGTAACTTCGAATTGTAAATCAAACCATTTTTCCATTTCATCTATAAGGGTCTAGGGGTACCTCTCACCCTCATAATCCACCGAAGGAACGTTGACATTTTTTCCCTTGTAGACTCACATTCCATGAGTGAATCCTTTCTAAAAAACTTTTATGTAGATTTCACGAGCTCGAAAAAATGAGATGGGTGAGATCATTCCACATTTCCATTTGAGATCGCCTGCCTACCACCCCTTCCTCGACTGTCCATGCTGCAACCCTTAACATCAAAGGATATTACCTTGAAATTTTTTGGGAGTTTCAAAACATACAAATCATGTTTATCATTAACAACATGAGGGTCCACATGATCATGATGTTGAAGAATCCACTATAGAGTAGGCTGTTCACCACTGCCTCCAGCCTTCATGTCTGACTCCACATGGTAAGAATACTTGTTATTTTCCTTATTGGCACCAAAGATAAGGTCATACACAACCAAACATATCTAAACAAACTTACCCTCAATAGAAATTTTTTTATACATGCTCAAATTCATTGTAAGGCCTGTGTTTTCAAGTAAGGTACATTTGAAAGGCCCTATCATCCACAACTTTTTTACTGTTTTCCAGATGCCTATCCCACTCCTTACCAACCATTTGTCCCAAAGGCGATAAGTGAGATGAAGTGACTGGATCATCCCTTGTGGCACCTTAATCTCTATCTAAGACACAGAAACCTCTATAATCCTACCCCAACTCTTATTTATCTATCACAACATTAGAGAAAGATTCCTTTCCACCAGTACGACTTCCTAAAAAATCACTTATCATGTTGGTAGGGCCGTCTGGGTTGATGTCACCAACCACAATAGTAGACAAAGAAGGATTATCTACCATGATCCCATCCCTTCCCTTCTTGGTTGACTGGGTAGCCATACCGATAGAATTTATATTGGTCATAGCATCTGAAAATGGAAGCTTGAACTTACATTGTTCAAGAACATGCCCAAATTTACTAAAATTTACACAACAAAGATATTTATGAAATTTATCAGTATTATTCCCAATGTTGCATCACTTATGATAGAAATCAATATTTTTTTTTTCAGATTTAATATGAAATTCAAATTTTTAATCAACATCCACAAGCATTATGGGGTTGGTGAAAGTTGAGCTCATATCAATCTCTGCGATAATTCAAGCAAAATTTCCAAACCATGCACCTTCCATTTATTTGTTGAACTTAATTGGGATCCCAAACATAGATACAACATCCCATAGAATTTGGGGGTTCCATAAATACCAATTAAGGCCAAAACATGGATCCAAACTTAGGATATTTAATTAACAACAATTGCTGGATTAAAACAAGGGCCCCAGTCTTGAATTCTTAGATTTCCAGGTTTGAGAGGGATGAAATCCATTCCCTATTCTTTAACCTTCACACCGATCGATGAAAAAATAATATGAAAGAATCCCTTATCGGTTGATGCAAATTTTCATCTGAAAAAGACCTAAAATTTTAAAAGACAGCTTCACAGACCCTTGATCTTCTAGGGATTAGACCCTTGTTGGACCACCAGATGAGCTATAATCGAATGTCTACACTCATCAATATGTTGAGAGATAATAAAATGATTCGCTTCAACAAAGTAAAGAGATAAATTATTCATGATCATTCCTGAGGAAGAGGACCCAAATCAAAAATCATCAAAGGACCCAGATGATGAGTTGCGACCCTGCTTCAGATCATCATGCTGAATTGGGACTGGGACACCCTCCACTATAATCTGCTGATCACTACAAACATCATTCTATCCACCCAATTTAAATCTGATTCCATCCAATATCTACTTTCTCACCTTCTTTGAACCATCCCTAAGCCCAGGAAAGGGAACATTTGAGAAAACATGCTCCAAAGTGTGAGAAACAGTCACCTTCATCAAAGATAGATCAACAACTGAATCCCTAAATCCAACCACATCACTGGAGAAGACTCGAGCCCCTAAATCCGTGATCCTCAGTGTTGAGGGATCATTTGAAGTATAATAATATTCTAGTCTTAGATCCTTGGAAAAAATCCCTATCATGATATGTGCAAAGGAGATATCAGCTTCCTTCCTGGTGACGGAATCCCTAGAAATCATAAGATCTGATGAAAGATTACTTGAAACACCATCAAATATTTGAGATCCTCAAGAAAAATCTTTATTAGGGTTGAAGGATGCAACACCATATTTTTCACCACAATTAAAAATACTCAAATTACCCACATCCTTTGAGGTCATAATAGCATCTTCAACCACAACCACCTTCAAAAAATCATCCATTGAAACCAAAGAGCCTTAAATCGCCCTATCTTCGCCATGAAATCACCTTAGTGCTGCGTCCTCCATCAATATATAATTACATATACTTATATCAATATATAAATAAATATAATTATAAATATATTAACTATACTTGTTATTTAAATATATTTAATAAAATTTAAAATTATATATATATATATATTTATAATTATAATTATAATTAAATATATTTAAAAGTTTTTATATATAATTATAAATATATATTTATAAATATATAATTATAAATATATAATTATAAATATGATAAATATATTTATTATTTAAATATATTTATTATATTTTTAGAATTATTTAAATATGTATTTATTTATTTATAATTATAATTATAAATAAATATATTTAAAAATTATTTACATATAATTATAAATATACTTATATAAATATATAAATTTATTAATATATAATTATAAATATGGTGTAGATCTGATTTTCGGTAAGGGCGGCTTGTGTGCGGTGAGGGATCTGTTTATCTTCTTCAATCGTGGGCACTTGACGGTTAAACTGGTGGTGGGATTCATCTCGACGACTTATCAGTGGTTCCATCAAAACCAAGTGTGGGTGGAATTATCCAGGGGTGCATCATCAATGTAGGAAGGGGAGTGGCTTGGAAGATATTGGTGACAATGGCACTTCACAGGCGAAAATCGATCTGTGACCGAAAAAGAGGAACCCATGCCCTTTGCCTTTGATGCACCTCTGGATGGTATTCATAGGGAGTCTCAGGTGTTGAAATCGAAAGGAGGTGTGTGTTTTCTGTCCTCGTTTAGGGATTCATTCACTAGATGGATTTTTAGGAAGGGTTCACTCCCTAAGGTCAAGCCAACTTGTTCTCCAGAAGGGTGATAATTTTTAAAGGTTATATGACTTGTTTTGTAGCGTTTCTTCAATTTTGGGGATTTTCCAAATGAAAATTCATTTCAATCAGCTGAGGTTTATTTCATTGATTATTTCCCTATGATGATATCAAGTAGAAATTATGGAGTCTTGGATCCCTTTTTTTAAATCCTGGAACTCTATGAATCCATGAATGAATTCTGGATTTTGACTTATCATCTATACAGAATGCATTTTCACTGGTTTGGGTTAGGATTCATGGGCTCAATTGAACCCTTTGGCATCCTAAGATACTACACGATATTGTGACTACCATTGGTGTTCCAATTAGGCTGTAAAACACATCCAGGTAGTGTCTTGCCTAAGGATTAAGAGGGGGTTTTGGATGAGTTATTGGAGGTTGGGAAAACGATTGTAAAGGATACTTCCCTTTCAGGAAGTGTTCATGCTGTGACCCCCTAGGAGTGGATTGCCCAGGGATTAGAAGGGAGTGTTGGAAGTGACTAAGAGACTATATTTTAAATAGATCTTGTGAAAGAAGGATGATGTTGCGATGGATTTTGAAGCCTTCTCTAATAATTCTAATCATTGGGCCATTATACATGAGGAAGTGGACAGGGAACAATGACAACCAATAACCAATAGAAAAGGGAAAGTCAAAGTGGAGTATGGTGGTGTATTTTATCTAATCACTTCTAGAATACACAAAACTCCTCCACCTATGTCTAGATCATTTTAGATTACTAAATTGCATGGGTAGGAGTAGGTTGATAAACTCCATGAACTTACTTAGGTAGTGAGGAATGAGACTAATATTCTTGGTGATATGTATTTTGTAACGACCCAAAGTTTCATTAATAGAAATTCCTCTTGATCTAATTAAATGTATCTTTATGTAAAACGTTTATATAAAATGTCAACTTGTTTAGTTTTATGTTAAGAGTTGTGACCATTACTTTTATAGCCGTTGAACAGTTATCACATGATTAGTATAAATATAAGGCTTTAACGAACCCAATTTACTCAGACAAAAGAAGCGATGGCCTCATCCAGTAGAACTGCTCCATAGGAAGCCCATTTTTCATAGCTCAGAAAAGAGGTGGCATCCTTGGGCTTCGCTCTTGACTAAGACCAAGCCTAGCTTCATCATGTCAAGCTCGAACGGGACCGTATACGGGAAAAGTGGAAGTTGATAGAGATTACCACTCGAGAAAGGTTATCCGAGCCACCCCAAGAGTCTGTCACCATCGCACACCTTACCCTTAGGTCTTATGTGGCCATTTTAAGGGGTTATGTAACAAATCGCTAGTACTATGTTCATGTACATTATTTTTTTTGTATATAATAATCAATATACTTTCTTGTCATTATTGATACATTATAAATATTTTTTAAAGTACAAATAGTGTTTTTATTTATTATTTAATTAAGAATTATATTTTTTTAAATTAAAGGATTTTTAAATTAAATAATATTTTAATAAAATATTATTATTATTAAATTAATTTTTATTAAATATAAATTATCTTATAATTTTATGAATGCAATTATAATTTTTATTAAGGTTTGAAAGCCATTTCTGTCAAAACTCGTGAATTTTTTATAAATGTCGGTTTTTATTTTAAAAGTGAAAATTAACATATTTAGAAAATTATTTAGATAAAATAAATGTTATTTATGGAATCAGGACGTCGAAATTATCCAATGGTGAATTTTTCATAATTTTCTGAGACAGTCAAATTTTTGGGTAAAAATTAAATACCGTTTAAATATATAATGTGTTTTATGACATCATAATGACCCAATAGTGATGTAATAAAATACTATAATATTTATGTTCGTCCAATATATGTTTTACCATTAAAATAATGTGATTTTGGGTTTGTTTCACTTACTTTTCAAAGCATTAATGGACCCCTCAAGACTTATTAAACACCTTGTCTTTTTAAATTAATTTCCATGGGAGTGTGACTCACCTCCACATAAGAAATAATATTATTTTAAGAATTTAGTACTTTGGACTTATAAAATATTAGTTTCCTCTTCCCTTTGCCAAAAAACATGGGAATAAACCATGGGATGGTTTGTGGTTTGGATTAATTTAATATAAGGGGTCCCAAACCTAAATAATAAAGAATTCCCTCACCTTTCCTATATAAACCCACCCAAGCTCCCACTTATTCCTCACTCAAAGCCTTTGTAGTTCATAAAAACTCTTCCCTAATCTCTCTATAATCCTCACAAGGTACCCCAAGCTCCCAAGAATCCTCTCACAAGCCTCTCTCTAGCCTTTGGAAGCACACTTCCAAGTAAGGGTTTTTTCTTCCTTTCTCATTTTTGTCCAAATTTTCTTTAAGTTGTTTTTCCCTTTTAATTTCAATTATAAATGTTGGGGTATGGTTTCTAAACTCCCTCATACTTCCCTATTTATGTTTTAATTATGGGAGACCCCTTTCTCTCTAATTAAATGCCTCCCATGTACACCTGTTACTATGCCGAAATTCCGAAAGGAACTTCTCTCTCCTCTTTTACATTCAAGCAATACTTTTGTATCATGAATCTAAATTCCATTAAAATTGTTGGGGCATTTATATATATGACCTAATTACTTTCCATTACATGTAAATATTATGAGAAACCCCTTTCTCTCTCATCAACCATTTTTATGAATTCTTATGTCACGCCGTTACGCTGCTGAAATCACACCGATTTTCTAAGCCAATGTCATTGTGTAGTGAATACCATGCCCATTTCTCCATCATGGGTATTCACCTTTATGAACATTTAATTATTTATTATAAATTTTCATGTATGAATTCCACATTCCTTTATCGTGGAATAAATGATTATGTTTTATGAATCCATGTTCTATGATCCATGTGGCACACTTATGCATGAAATGAAATGTTTAAGAAGGATGGGCCCTTATAGCACTCCAATGCATTGGGTAAAGTATAGTATCATGATTTTTCATGTGCAATGAGTGTTGAATCATTCTAATTCAAGTGCAACAAGGGTTTACTCGTGCTTCAGGTGCAATGAGGATTTACTCATGCTCCATGTGCAATGAGCCTTGGCTCATGCTAATTCCATGTTAAGTGTTGTTGCCACATTTCCATGTTATGATTATCATGATTTACCATGACTTTATGTTCATGTTTCTATTATGATCTATTGATATTATTATTGTCTAACATGTATTGTACTCATTTATTCCATGTTTATTCCCTTATCGGTCTTTATAGATCACCCTTTTCTTATGCATGTCCTCAGGTTATCCCATGCAATGCTAAGTACGAGGGAATGTAGTGGTCATGTAAAGGAAGTTTTCAATAAAGATGTTGTATTTAATGTTTTAAGTTGTTATGTAATGATCCTAATCCCCAAAGACACTATAAATCTCAATCTTCCATGTTGTATCAAGTGAATAGTTTATGTAATAAATCATGTTTAAGTTTGTAATAAAAGCAGGGTTGTCATAGTTGGTATCAGAGGATAGGTTTAGTTATTTTTGGGATTAGGATTAGAAAACCCTATTAAATCCTTAGATACAAGACTAAGTATAATAAAAACATCCCTAAGTTTTGGTAAGTACCGATTAAGTGGTTTATCAAACAAATACATCCCTTTCTGGATACGAGCAAGTAGAGGCGACTCTAACACAGATGTATCCTAGGGGTAAAACCCAAAAACACCGCTTTGAGCTAGACTCGAACGGGAACTGGTGCACGACAATGGGCCTTGCTGCACTCTTGGTTACGACACTCTCGGGGGATATGTTTTGATAAATTCACAAGCTTAGTATGAACCCTTATTAAGGGAATTAAAAAAAATGCCCCTAAGAATATATGTTAGAAAGTAGATCATGAAAAACCTAGATTGAAGCCTATAGACTGATGAGTTAAGGAAATAAAAGTTTATTTATAAGTCATCAACTTTTGTATTTGGATTACCCTTTAAGTGTTACCCCCTAACATTCATTTTATTCCAGCCAATGGCGGGTAATAGGAGGACTCGGGCTAACAACTGATGTGAAGATCAGTGTGATGACTGTACTAATGAGATGCCCAATCTAATGGGAGAGGGAATCGAGAACTTTGTCACGCTTATCTCTTAGATAACTCAAGTTTTGAATAGAAACACAGGTCCAGAGGAACGTTCGACCCCCCTAATAAAGAATAAGTCACTATTGAGAGCTTCATGAGACAAAGGCCTCCTACTTTTAGTGGATCATCCGATCCCACGATCGCTGAACAATGGATCAACTCCATTGAAAAGATCTTCTCCATCCTTCAATGTTTTGAACAAGAGATGGTTCTCCTAGCGGCTTATCGTATGGAGGGTGAAGCTGATCAATGGTGGACGTTGATAAAAAATACGAAGCCTGAGGAGGAGATCGAGGCGTTGGAATGAAAGGATTTACGAAAGATGTTTTTCGATAAATATTTTCCGTGCACCCTCCGGCTTAAGATGGAAAGATAATTCCTTTACCTCAAGAAAAAAGATGAAGAATCTATTGGAGCGTACGAGGAAAAATTCACAAGGCTTGCACGATATGATTCTGGCTTTGTCGTTACCCCAGAATGAAAAGTTGACCACTTCTTTGGTGGGTTGAAGCCTAGCCTATGGAAAGAATTAACAATCCGTGACTTCGACAGCTATGATGAAATTGTCCGATGTTCCCTCAAGGTCGAAATGGAGATCGTAGAATCACAGGGGTATCATGGGGATAAGAAGCGTAAGGTGGAATTCAATGCTGGTGGTCCGATGGATAAATCCGACGGTGATAAGAAGATCCATCACCCCGCTTACCAAAAGTGCGGAAAGAAGCACCCTGGAAATTGCCTTAAGGGGACGAGGAAATGCTTTAGGTGTGGAAGAGAAGGGAACCTAGCTGTTAACTATCGTCAAGAAAGACCCGCGACTGTGACAGAGGAGAGGAACGCTCCATTCGAACCTCAACGCATTTTTCATTGCTAAGAATTCAAAGAACCAGGGCATCTTGCAAATCAGTGCCCTAATCCAAGGGTTTTCGGAGGAAACCAACAACCTCCAAGGCATCAAGGAAGAACTTTTTCCATCACTTCTACCGAATTGAACCCTGACAACAAAGTGGTGATAGGTACGCTAGTTATTCATTCAAGAATAGCGAATGTAATTTTTGATTCAATTTCTACGCATTATTTTATATCTTGAAAGTTTAATAGAACAATCCCAACACCACCACAAATCATGGAAGTGAAGATGTCGATGAGCACGACAAATGGGGAAATCATTGCATCCCATGAGTATAAGTCCTCCCCTATTATAATTTGTGGATTGAATTTCCCGGCGAACCACTTCATACTCCCTCTAGTGGAATTTGATGCAATTCTTGGTATGGATTGGATTTCCTTATATAGAGCCAACATAAATTGTCGGGAGAGGGAAGTCACTCTCCATATGGAGAATCGACCCCCAATTATATACAAGTGTAAGGATGAAGATGAATATCCTTTAGCTCTATCATCTCAAGCATGTATATTACTGACCTATGAGCATGCGCATCTGGATCAGATGATTGAGTCCAAGGAATAAACCATCCTTGAAGAAATGCCTATTGTGAGGGAATTCGCGGAAGTGTTTCCCGAGGGACTGCCTGGTCTTCCTCCTAGAAGAGATGTTGAATTATCAATTGAACTTATACCCGGGGCTTTACCAATATCCAAGACTCCATATAGAATAGCTGTTGTAGAGCTTGAAGAGCTAAAGAAACAACTACAAGAGAATTTGGATAAAGGGTTTATACGCCCAAGTGCTTCACCATGGGGTGCACCAGTCCTCTTCGTCAAGAAGAAGGATGGGTCAATGCAGCTTTGCATCGATTATCATGAACTTAACAAAATCACGATAAAGAACAAGTATCCTCTCCCACGAATTGATGAATTGTTCGATCAGCTGTGTGGAGCACAATACTTCTCCAAGGTAGATTTGCGGTCGGGATATTATCAAGTAAGGGTGAAGAAGGAAGATATCCCCAAGACTACTTTTCGTACAAGATACGGGCACTATGAATTCATAGTAATGCCTTTCAAACTCACCAATGCTCTAGAAATCTTCATGGAATTAATTAATAGAGTCTTTAGATATTACCTAGACAAATTTTTAGTAGTCTTTATAGATGATATTCTAATATACTCCACAACCAAGGAGGATGATGAGGAGCATTTAAGAACTTTACTAGAGACTTTGTGCAAGGAGAAAATCTATGCAAAGTATAGAAAGTGTGAGTTCTGGTTGAAGGAGGTCTCATTCTTGAGCCATGTCATCACAAGAAATGAGATATCTGTGGACCCCTCCAAAATAGATGCAATTGAGGGATGGCTGAGGCCAACATCGGTAACAGATATCTGTAGCTTCTTAGGGTTAGATGGATATTATCAACAATTTGTGAGAAATTTATCACGATTTTCCAACCCTCTTACCAAGATAACTCGAAAGGGAGTAAAGTTTTCTTGAAGTGATGAATGCGAAGAAAGATTCAAGGAGTTGAAAAGGAGGATTATCACTGCACCCGTGCTCACTTTACCCACAAGTGGGGAACTTTTTGTGGTATTCAGTGATGCTTCAAAGAAGGGCTTAGGCTGTGTACGGATGCAGAATGATAAAGTGATATCCTATGCCTCAAGGCAGTTGAAAATCCATGAGCGAAACTATCCAACGCATGATCTAGAGCTGGAGCCTATGATATTTGCCTTGAAAATCTGGCGGCATTATCTCTATGGAGAGAAATGTGAGATATATACTAACCACAAGTGTATTAAATTTATATTCACACAGAATGAGCTTAATATGCTTCAGATAAGATGGATAGAGCTCATCAAGGATTATGACTGTTCAATACATTACCAACCTGGGAAAGCGAACAAGGTGGCAGATTCCCTAAGTAGAAAGGACCCAGCGATTCTATCAATGATGAGAATTGAGAAGGATCCAATCTTCTTAGACTTGATGAAGATGGACATGGGAATCATAAATAAGGGAACATAATCAATCATTTCACAAATGATTGCTCAACTGTCTCTTTTGGAAAGGTTAAATGATGCTCAAAAGGATAATGTGGGAATTCAGGAAAAAGTGGAATCTATCAAAAAGGGTAAATCCTCGGAGTTTAATGTTAATGAAGAAGGAATTTTGTGATTTGGGAAAATACTATGTGTTCCATCAATTTTGGAGCTGAAGAAGGAACTTTTGGATGATGCACATAGTTCAAATTTCTCTATTCACCCAGGGAGCACAAAGATGTATCGATATCTCCAAGAAAACTTTTGGTGGGATAATATGAAAAAGGAGATCGCTGAATATACATCAAAGTGCTTGGTGTGCCAGAAAGTGAAGGCAGAGAGTCAGAAGTCTAAGGGTATGATGCAACCATTGCCCATACCAGAATGGAAATGGGAGAACATCACCTTGGACTTTGCCACCGGACTTCTGAGGACATCTAAAGGTAGCAATGAGATCTGGGTTGTGGTGGATCATCTTAAAAATACTACACACTTCATTGCTATTTGGGAGGATTTATCATTGGATCAACTGGCACAGATATATATCAGGGAAGTGGTAAGGCTACATGGAGTACCACTATCTATTGTGTCTGACCGAGATCCAAGATTCACCTATAAGTTTTGGAAGAGTCTTCAACATGCTCTGGATACTGAATTGAACTTCAGTATGACCTATCATCCTCAAACTGATGGCTAATCCGAGCAGACTATCCAAACACTTGAGGACATGTTGAGAGCATACTCAATGGACTTTAAAGGAGGATGGGATCAACATCTTCCTCTGGTTGATTTCTCTTATAATAATAGTTTCCACTTGAGCATCCAAATGGAACCATATGAAGACCTGTATGGGAAAAGGTGAAGAACATTGGCATGTTGGGATGAGGTCGGTGAACGTAAGCTGCTTGGACCTAAAATGGTCAAGGAAATGGTGGAGAAGGTGAAAAACATTCAGCAGCATATCAAGGTATCCCAGAGTCGACAGAAGAGTTATGCATATAACCATCAATGATACATTGAGTTTAAAGTTGGAGACATGGTTTTTCTACGCATATCTCCGTGGGAGAAGGTCATGAGGTTTGGAAAGAAAGGGAAGTTAAGTCCAAGGTATATCGACCCCTTCGAGATTCTTGATCGTGTCGGGGTTGTGGCCTATCGACTAGCACTTACACCTACCATGGCCAAAGTACATGATGTCTTTCCTCTATCTCTCTTAAGAAAGTACATACTGAACCATTCACATGTACTCTCTTCTGAGATGGTACAATTGGAAGATGATCTTTCTTATGAGAAGCAACCAGTTAAGATCTTAGATTGTAGAGAAAAAGTTCTACGAAATAAGACAATGCCCCTCATCAAGGTGTTGTGTAGAAACTACAAGTTTGAAGAAGCGACTTGGGAATCAGAGGAAATGATGAAGATGAGTTACCAACATCTTTTTTAGTGTGGGAAAAGGAAAATTTCAAGGGAGAAATTTCTTAAGGGGGGAATATTGTAATGACCCAAAGTTTCATTAGTGGAAATTGATCTTGATCTAATTAAATGTCTCTTTATGTAAAACATTTATATAAAATGTCAACTTCTTTAGTTTTTTGTTAAGAGTTGTGACCGTTACTTTTATAGACGTTGAACAGTGATCACATGATTAGTATAAATATAAGGCTTTAACGAACCCAATTTACTCAGACAAAAGAAGCGATGGCCTCAACCAGTAGAATTGCTCCATATGAAGCCCATTTTTCGGAGCTCGGAAAAGAGGTGGCATCCTTGGGCTTTGCTCTTGACCAAGACCAAGCTGAGCTTCATCATGTCAAGCTCGAATGGGACCGTTTATGGAAAAAGTGGAAGTTGATAGAGATTACCACTTGAACAATGTTATCAGAGCCACTCCAAGAGTCTGTCACCATCGCACACCTTACCCTTAGGTCTTATGCAGCTATTTAAGGGGTTATGTAACAAATCGATAGTACTATGTTCATGTAAATTATTTTTTTATATATAATAATGAATATTCTTTCTTGTCATTATTGATACATTTTAAATAGTTTTTAAAGTACAAATAGTGTTTTTAGTTATTATTTAATTAAGAATTATATTTTTTTTAAATAAAGGGATTTTTGAATTAAATAATATTTTAATAAAATATTATTATTATTAAATTAATTTTTATTAAATATAAATGATCTTATAATTTTATGAATGCAATTATAATTTTTATTAAGGTTTGAAAGCCATTTCTGTCAAAACCCATGAATTTTTGATAAATGTCAGTTTTTATTTTAAAAGTGAAAATTAACATATTTAGAAAATTATTTAAATAAAATAAATTTTATTTATGGAATCAGGATGTTGAAATTATCCAACGGTGAATTTTTCATAATTTTCTGAGACAGTCAAATTTTTGGGTAAAAATTAAATACCGTTTAAATATATAATGTGTTTTATGACATCATAATGACCCAATAGTGATGTAATAAAATACTATAATCTTTATGTTCGAAAAATATATGTTTTACCATTAAAATAATGTAATTTTGGGTTTGTTTGACTTACTTTTCAAAGCATTAATGGACCCCTCAAGACTTATTAAACACATTGTCTTTTTAAATTAATTTCCATTGAAGTGTGACTCACCTCCACATACGAAACCCTATTATTTTAAGAAGTTAGGAATTTGGCCTTATAAAATATTATTTTACTCTTCCCTTTGCCAAAAACCATGGGAAAAAACCATGGGATGATTTGTGGTTTGGATTAATTTAATATAAGGGGTCCCAAACCTAAATAATAAAGAATTCCCTCACCTTTCCTATATAAACCCACCCAAGATCCCACTTATTCCTCACTAAAAGCCTTTTGAGTTCATCCAACCTCTGCCCTACTCTCTATATAATCCTCACAAGGTTCCCCAAGATCCAAAGAATCCTCTCACAAGCCTCTCTCTATCCCTTGGAAGCACACTTCCAAGTAATGGTTTTTTCTTCCTTTCTCATTTTTGTCCAATTTTCTTTAAGTTGTTTTGACCTTTTAATTTCAATTATGAATGTTGGGGTATGGTTTCGAACCTCCCTCATACTTCCCTATTTATGTTTTAATGATGGGATACCCCTTTCTCTCTCATTAAATGCCTCCCATGTACACCCGTTACTATGCCGAAATTTCGAAAGGAACTTATCTCTCCTCTTTTACATTCAAGCAATACTTTTGTATCATGAATCTAAATTCCATTACAATTGTTGGGAAATGTATCTATATGACCTCCTTACTTTAAATTAAATGTAAATATGATTAGGAACCCCTTTCTCTCTCATCAACCATTTTTATGAATTCTTATGTCACGCCGTTACGCTGCCGAAATCGCACCGATTTTCTAATCCAATGTCATTGTGTAGTGAATACCATGCCCATTTCTCCATCAAGGGTATTCACCTTTATGCACATTTACTTATTGATTATAAAGTTTCATGTATTAATTACACATTCCTTTATCATGGAATAAATTATTATGTTTTATGAATCCTTGTTCTATGATCCATGTGACACACTTATGCATGAAATGAAATGTTTAAGAAGGGTGAGCCCTTATAGCGCTCCTATGCATTGGGTAAAGTATAGTATCATGATTCATCATGTGAAATGAGTGTTGACTCATGATAATTTAAGTGCAAATATGGTTACTCATGCTTCATTTGCAATGATGATTTACTCATGCTCCATGTGCAATGAGCCTTGTCTCATGCTAATTCCATGTTAAGTGTTGTTTCCACATTTCCATGTTATGATTATCATGCTTTATCATGACTTTATGTTCATGTTTCTATTATACTCTATTGATATGCTTATTGTCTAACATGTATTGTACTCCTCATGTATTCCATGTTTATTCCCTTACTGGGATTTATAGCTCACCCTTTTCTTATGCATGTCCTCAGGTTATCCCATGCAATGCTAAGTATGAGGGAATGTAGTGGTCATGTAAAGGAAGTTTTCAATAAAGATGTTGTATTTCATGTTTTAAGTTGTTATGTAATGATCCTAAGCCCCAAAGACACTAGACCTCTCGATCTTCCATGTTGTATCAAGTTAATAGTTTATGTAATAAATCATGTTTAAGTTTGTAATAAAAGCATGGTTGTCATATATTTTCCCCTTCTTTATTTTTCTTTTCAAGTTGACTCTCCAGACCTCCCTATGCATCGGGTGATGTTGTGGCTGGTGGCACATAGAATGTGAAGGCGGTAACTATGGAGGATGTCGCTGCCTTTCTAGACTTTGGGCCCAATTCAATTAATTTGTTGGATATTTTGAATAGATCTAATAGTAAAGAAATCTTTCATAAGGAATTTGGCAACATGCGAGATGAGGAAATCAATATTTCTGATATGAAGGTCACTTCTGATCATGACACCTCTAACTTGAGAGATGATTTCCATGGTGACATTGAGTCTCGTGATGTGGAATCTTCAAGCAGGGATGACCAGGATGTTACTTGGTAGATCCCTAAGTAGTGGCAGAGGGGAAAACATCCGAGAGGTCGGGGTGGATCTTGAAGGGGTGGCAGTGGCAGACATAGGATATGGTGATTGGTGTTTTGTTTTGGTTTGGTGGTGGTGCTCTTGACACATTGTTTTCTTTGCAACCCCTTGATATTTTTTGTTTTGTATTTAATTTTCTTTAGGACCATGGATTTTAATCCATGGTTCGCACCATTTTAGTATAATTATAAATATACTAAATATATTTATATAATTATATATATAAATATACTAATTATATTTATATAATTATATATATAAATATTAATATATATTTTTTATTACCATTTTATAATTATTTAAATAAATATATATTTATTTATAATTATAAATATAAACAAATAAATAAATAAATATATTTATAATTATAATATTATATTTATTTTTTTTATTATATTTTTATTTTTATTATTATATATAATAAATATAATTACTATAATTTTATAATTGTAATTATAAATAAATAAATATATATATATATATATATATATAAAATTATAATAAATGTATTTATTGTAGTTTTATAATTATTTTAAAAAATATATAGTTATAATTATAATTATAAATAAATATATTTAAAAAGTATTTATATATAATTAAAAATTTATAATTATAAATATAATAAATATATCTATTATTTAAATATATTTATTGTAATTTTATAAGTATTTATGAGAACATAATAAGTTTATGGGTATAACATGAGTGAATCATACCTAGTAATTATAGATAAAAAAATAAGTCATCACATATATGGAAAGCATGAATAATAAGGGTGTCAATGCATAAATGAACATTCATGAGTCATGAATACATAATATATGAATGCGTCATCATAATATAGTTAATCTTAACATTTGGAATATAGCAACCCACAATCACGTATACAAATAAACTTATGATCATATGGTATCAATTATACTCACGCATCAATATATGAACATAAATAACACCAATCATGTCCCTGAATATCATCATTATCTCATGATATATATATATATATATTATTGACCAAATTCATTAGAGATATATATTTATTTAAATATATATTAATTAATTATTTATAATTATAAATATAAATAAATATATTTAAAAAATATTTATATATAATTATAAATATATAATTATAATATAATAAATATATTTATTATTTTAAAAAATTATTATAATTTTATAATTATTTAAATATATATATAATCTTATAAATACCTTTTTAAAACATTATATATATATACATTTGAATTATTAAAAAATATATATTAATATATCATATTTATATTACTTATAAAAATGTTTTTTAATTAATGTATATAAATAAACATTAATTTTGAATATAAATATAATAATTTTATATATATTAATAATATTTTTTTATTAAAAACTTTTATCAGCGCTCAGAATAACACTGATAAATTTACCCTTTATCAGTTCTAAAAAAAGCACTGATAAATGACATGCCTTTATTAGTGCTTTTTTTTAGCACTGATAAATGTGACCTTTATCAGTGCTTTTAGCTCTCATTGATAAAGGTGAGGCTTTTATCAACGCTTTCTTCTTAGCACTGATAATAGCAGGTGCTTCCCTTGCCCAGATCTATGGCAGTGTCCTATAATACAAATGGTTTTTGACGAAATCACTATAGGATACAACAATCAAAATAATATAATTCCATTAATGAACTTTCCATTGAAATACCATTTTAAGATTCATACAACATGGGACGAGGAAAATATTCATTCAATCATGTTTTGTAATGTGCGTTGTGGTTCTAATGATGAAGAGAGAAGTTCTTGAAAATACTGATATTTTCGAATGATTTTGGACATATGGGATGCGATCCCATGGTGGTATTTTTATAGTTTTTGTAATGTTTGTTCTAATTTGGTGCCATACCCATCTAAAACATGTCAATCCATTACCAAATAATTTATACCAAATAACCGGTGTGTGGGCGTATGATATAATTTTATATATTTTATGCATATTTTATAAATTTTCAATTTTCAATTTATTATTGTATATTAGGAAAATAATGGTATGTTGTGTTTTTTTAATTAGTGGGTGAATGTAATTGGAAGTATTCAAGTATATTATTACAAACATTCTATAATGTTGAGTCATTTATTGAATGAAAACATTTAAATTTTTTGTTATGATAATCATAATGCAGACATATATTTTAAAAATGTTTGCATTGAAAATATTTTTTCAATAAAATTTATTAATCCACAAACCTACCACAAATACTATGTACTATACTATGAAATTATTAAATGTTAAAAATTCAAGAAAAATATACTAGATTCTTAACTCAGTAGAGATAAAACAAAGATGTATTAGAACACCGTAGACCAAACATTGTACAAACATAATAACTTCACTATATAGACTTCAATATATTGACAATCTAGACATAAAGTTTTAAGAACGAAAGGCACACCTGTGAAAAATATTATAATAGATGATTAACTAACAAAATTTTATACTTCCACATTTTTTATGAACTTTTTAATGAGATCTACACTTGACTATTGTTGAAGACATGAAAAATCAATGATTTTTTTTGAGATTATTGGTCAATTACTAGACTTTAGGAAATTTTTTTAGAGATCTGAAGTAACATTACAATGAACAAAATATCCAAAAATTATATTTTAAAGCCTATATAAATGACTGATAAGAGATCTTCCCATGAATTAGTTAAAATTGGTTAGTTCTTATTAGTGAAACGATCAAAGAAATTTACTTAGGGCTAATCATTTCCCCAACCTACTATTTTTAATGTTTCCTATGAAAAAAATAACTTCATTTTCTATATATTTATAGTGAACCATTCTGGTGATGAAGATATTACCTAAATCCTTACATATATATATATTTTATGGATTGAATGAAAATTTTGATTTTTCATGTAGAAAGAGGAATATTATTTATATTTTCTATGATAACAGTTATCGTTTTGATAGTTCAATCATCCACACGACTATCATTTAATGTAGCGTTTCATTTGATGAAACATTTGGGAGTAAATTCATACAATTCATTCACTTTGTACATGGTATCTATTCATGAATTTTAACGCATAAATAAATGAGATAAACCAAGGAACATCCTTTATGATTATAAATTATATATCCACACAATAGTTGTGTGTGTGATTACCACAGGCTTGGCCAAAAATACCTAAGACCCATAGGTCTCTTTCTTATTTTTCCTATGCATGCTGAGATTCTAGAAAATCATGGGAGAAAAGAGAATCCTGCATATACAACATGTGATTCATTCAACCTATGGATACCTACAGAGGTGAGATGCTTTAGTTTTCCACTTTGGTGATCTCTATCAAACTTATGTGATGAAGTTAAAAGATGATGTAGTGGATCTTCAGTGTATGATATTCTAGTTTTAAAAAATGTTATTCATTTAATTTTTATAAAGGTTTCATATTATCTTGCATGGTTATCCTTAGTAAATGGGTTTTAATCACTTTCAATTGATTTAATAAGTGTTATTATACTAACAAAAACCTTTAGTGGTATTAAAGAGATCCATGCTTAAGTTTTATGAAACATGCAATGAAATGAATAATAAAACTAAAAAAATAGCGTTGTTTTTTGGAAATTTAGTTTTTAAAATGAAGTACCCTGACATAGTTGGGCTATATAAAAGTAACCTGGGTGTTACCTTTATACAGATGGGCTACGTAAAGGTAACCAGTTCATTACCATAACATAGATTAATTGTGTAAGGGTTACATGGTGTTGCCTTTATGTGAAGCTGTTAACGTAAGGGTAATATTGACTTGCCCTTATATAGATTAGTATACGTAAGGTTCACCACATTTTACACTTATGTTCAAAGGGCTATGTAAGGGTATGATGTTGTTTAACCTTACGCGATATGTTGGTACATAAGGGTGATCAGGTTTTTCCTAAAGCCATGTAAAGGTAACTGATTTCTTAATCTTACGAAAAACATGACCACATAAAGGTAATACCCTTACGTGATCTGAATATATGAAGGTAGTACCCTTACACATCAGTTCCTGAAGGCCACATAAAGGTATGTTGATAACTACCCTTATGTGAAACATTTACATAAGGGTAAAACATTATGTACCCTTATGTGGTGTATGTTATGTAAGGGTCATCATCATTTACACTTATGCAAGGGATCCAAAACTAGATTAACCTTACATAGAGTTTCTACATAAGGGTAAAGGGAGGATACCATTACACAGGTATGAGTACCCGCGTAAGTGTAGAAAGAATAGTTTTTACTTTTTTTTAAAAAAATATTATATGTTTTTAATGGTTTATTAAATGTTTATAAATAATTATAAAAAGTATTTTGGTAATATTTAATTTATAAGGAATTTATAAAGTAAGTAATTAATTATAAATGGTTAATAATTAAATTAAATAAATGTTTATGAAACATTTATATTCCCAAATATTAAATGTTAATATTTAAATTACCTTTTAACAAATTATATGGAATAACTTATGATCTAGAAATAAAAGTATTTATTTAGAAATCATAAGTGATAATTTATAGAGTTATAAATTATTAAATAAGGCCAAAATGTAAAATGTTTATATTTAATTATGAATTTTTTATAATTAATTAATTTTAATTCTTCAAAATTAAAAGGGGCCTTATTTGGATATTATTTAAGCCATAAAAAATGTTTTGACAATTGACAAGATTAAGGTTTAAATAATTATTAAGTATATGGTATTTAGATTATGTAAATTGTTTATATAATAGAATTGTAAATTATTTATAATTCATATAACATAATATATTTAAAAATGTAAATGCTATATAATGATTAATATGAAAGAGTTCATATTGAAATGAATATAATATATTTATATTCAAAATTATGGAATGTCCATACTATTAAAGATGAAAATTATAAGTGTTTATAATTAACTATTATTTATGAATTGTTTATAAATATTTATCTCATGTTTAAATATTTTAATTTTTCATTTATTTAAATGTTATTCCCTACTATATTCACATTTAATAAATTTGTTTAAGAAATATGAATATTGTGTATGCTTTAGTTTATTTGTTAAATTTCTTCTAGGATAAAGTCTTTCATTACATGCTAAGATTTAATTTATAATGAATTTAGTTTTTCATCTACCTTGAACTTGATTTGTAATTAAAGTTATGGACTTGAGTTTAGTTATTGAATATTGTTTTTACATATTAGGTGTTAGATTATTGATAAATTGGATTCTATCTTGAGTAAAGTATCCCCAAGTAGAAGGAATTAAGGTCAGACTACCTACTTACGTGAAGTCTTATGCCTTGTCTAGGTTGGGGAATGGGGTTATATATCTATCGCTCTGGGCTTACTCATGTAAATATTGTCAATCTCATATAATTCTAAACCATTACATGAAGTTTTTATATAAATCATGTGTATGATACATTTAGATATCTATGAATATACTTGAATTCTAATTTTGGGTGAGTAACACAAGCTTATGGGTTGTGTAAAGAGTTACATATCAATATAGTTTGAAAATATTGGATTAGTGGAGGGAGTAAGATTCCCAACTAAATTACTAGAATAATTCATATATAAAAGGTAATAAAATGAGATAATATGGTGAGATTAAAATCCCCCTTAAATACTACGTGTGATATTCCTTCCAAAACAACACTTATTAAGACCTCGATCATTCAACTGAGTAGGTTCTACCTTAGCAGGGTTCCCATGAGTTGACTCATACAATGAAAGAGAGTAATAGGTAACACTGTATCATTCTTGGGTAGGTTCTTCCCAAGAAGGGTGCCTCTAGATTGTATTTTTTTAGTCTTTTCTTGGTGATTATTTTGGGTTACACTTAGATGAGAATCCCTTGGGAAGGATACCAAAGGGACAAAGTTGAGTTTATCCATACGATGGATTGGACAAAGGGTTGTCCACTCAGTCACACAAGAATCATATTTGATATGATTGAGATGATTCCCTACCTAAATAATTAATTTATGAGAGGAATTCCCTAGATGAATCATTGCTTAGTGAAATATAAATCTTGGAATACTAATGGATATGATGTTTTTTAAAAGGGGGTTATCATTTTAGTGGGATACCATTTAATAAAAGTCCTTATTAAATGGTTATAAGAAATGATAATCATATGATAAAATATTTTTTTGTAGATAATATCATCATTATCATTATCAAACTAAAATTTATGATCAAATCCTTGTTAAGTAAAATCTTAATATAAGATACTCCTTAGACTGGTAACTTAAGAAAGGTTTTTAAGAAAGATTGGTGATCTAAGAAACATTCTTAAGGAAAATTCTATGAGTTAGAAAAATTTATTCCTAACCAAATAATTTCTAAACAAGTGAATCTAGATTCTTATGGAAGCATAAGGTGATCAATTTAGGGTTTCAAAGGCATTATATGAAAAATTGATTGTTATGGTTAGGAAATTTATCTTATTTAAATCTATGGAAATGTTCTTACAATATGATTTAATTCAAGAAACTTTTACTCGATATTATCAAAGTTTTGATAATGGATGAACTGGGAATATAATGTCTAGATTATGGTATTTCATGGATAGTAAAAATAGGTAAAAGTTCAAACCAAAAGAATAAGATTTATTTGAAATATTAAATAATGTTTCTTTAAGAATAAAATAAAGGTTATGTAAATATAGGGTTTTCAAAATGGAAGTGTAATAATTCAATATGATTAGATTTTCCAAAATATAGTTTCAAGTGTTTATGAAACTCTATGTAATGTCCATGTATGGTATGAATGTTATAGAAATTGATTTTTAAAGGTATGTGATACCTAATATATATTTTAACAAGTTTTTATTTTAAAATAAAAATATTCCAAACACATATAATACCAAATATGATATATTTTATTTGTTTAATATTCCTATTGAAAGGAAATAAATGTTATTTCCTAACACAAAAGGGTTTGTATATCATAGAAAGATATTATGAAGAGAATATAATGTCTAATAGTATAGTGATAGTATGTTTGGATTTAAATAAGTTCAAAGTTAAAAAATTAAGAATTACACCAATCTGAGTTTAAAGTTAATTTTACTTAACATCCTAAGAGAGTTAGGATGTATTAGTAAAAAATAATGTAATTAGGCACATTATTTAAAATAAAAAGTTTTATGGAATAAGGCTCCAAGGATGATGATTATGAACTTAGAATGAGTTCTAAGTAGACAACCAAAGTTAAAATCCTAAAATTTGATGTTGTGAAGTTAAGAAGTTTGAATATGTTCAAAAGTTGAGTAGGTAAGAATATGATTCCTAAATATCACCATTATCACAACTGGATTACTTCATAGATGTTTCTCACTAAAGGGTTTAGTGGGAGGGTTTTATCATATGGTTAGATAGACATGTGATGTGGATTATATATGATGTAATGTGTTAACAAAACCCTAAAAGTATATAAAACATAAGGATGATCTAGAAGTTTATCATATATTATATGATAAACCGATGCTTATGTTGGTTTTTCTAAATATTCTTAAAGAGTTTAAGAATATTAAAATGTACCATATTAAAGGAAACCTCTATTTTTTCATTCTTTCATGTGGATACATAAATGTATACAGAGATATACATTTCGTAAAGTGAAATGAAAATTGACCTCTCAAATTATGATTTTGAGTTTATCCCTAACCTATATTTGTCGTGGAATATTATAAGTTGTGAAAAACTGTTAAGGTTAGTGTGAGTAGGATTCTTGTATAAAGATACATAATATTCTCATGAGGTAAAAAATAAATAAAATGATTCTTTGTGTTGCGGGATGACCCACTAAGTATACCATATAGAGTGTCATACAAATGCCTTTGGTATAAAAGGGATCCATAGATCATATTTGAGTCCCCACTTCTTGAGGTTGTTGAGATATATAGAATGATAACCTTCATAATTTGATACCATACTTGCACAAGTCTACAAATTGACTTAGCTAATACATGGGTGATTGGGTATGTTGTTGATCATGTCATCAGTTAGAGCTTAACCAAGATGGGATTTTTCCTCACATATGATGAGTATGGCATCAAGACCCTCAATTAAGATATACTATGGGATTGTGAATTCATGTTTTCATATGATGTAGATTGGTGAACACAAGTATAGAGATATATGTGTTTAATAGAGATCACACCAGATCCGTTTATAACTTTAGTAGAATTGATGATTTTCTATAGGCCTCTATTTTCTTATATATAAGGATATAAAAATTATTATTTTTTTATTTCTATAAAGGTATGTGGGGTCCCACTTTGTGTTTAATTAAATGGGGATTGATTTTGAATCAGAGAGACACTCTAAAAGTGTTTTGGAGTTAATCCAAAATTGTTTTGGATTATTTTTTACAAGGTATTGCATATGATGTGATACAAGGTGAAGTTAATTATGAATTTCCATTTTTTTTAGAAAATATACAAAACGAGATTTGGATATGATTTCAAAAGTTATTGTATATAATACAATATAAGGTGAAATAACACAAAGTCAATTAAGCTTTAGTTCAAGTGGGATATTGATAGAGATATTCCCTAAATCCTTATATATAAATGATATATATATATATATATTTTATGGGTCACATACAAGTTGTTATTTTCATGTATAAAGGAGGAAAACCTTTAAATTTACTATGATAATAGTTATTATTTGGACAGTTCGATCATCCACAGGACTACCATTTAAAGTTGAGTTTCATTTGATGAAAAATTTGTGAGTAAATGCATATGATGCATTTATTTTGGACATGGTATTTATTAATGATTTTTAATGCATGATAAAATGATAAAACACAAGGATAATCCTCTAGAAATATAAATTATATAACCATACTATGGTTGTAGTGTTTGTGTTTACCACAAGCTTGGCCAAAATTCCTCGAGACCCATAGCTTTCTTTCCTTTTGTTTCTTTGCATGCCGAGATGCTAGTATATCATGGGAGAAAGGTGAATCCTACATGTATGACATGAAATTCATTAAACCTATATATACCTATAGATATGGGATTATTTTTTTCCACTATAGTGATCTCTCTCAAATCCATGTGATGGAGTTTGAAGATGATGTTGTGTCTCTTTAGTGTAAGGTACATCAGTTTTATGTCATGTTTTTCATTTCAGTTTTATACTAATTACATATTATATTTAATGGATATCCTTTAACAAGGTGTTTTAATAAATTATTCTTGATATGTTAAATGTTATTAGAATATAACAAAACCATTCATCTAGGTCATCCTATCATGATTCTTGAGTTGGTGTGCCATAATTCCGAAATCATGCATGGCACAACCTGACCCACTGGGGTCCCGCTTGGGCTGACGGTGCATTAAGTATGCCACCCCAAGACCACCTCCAATAGGCTAGGGGTTGGTGACCAGTACTAAGTAGGAACATCACACAATATGGGATGTTGTATCCTATATCAACTTACAACATACACATATCTATAATGCATAGAATAACCACAAAAAACTAGTAAAGTATATATAATCAATTGAACCATATACACCACATGAATGAGACATAAAATAAAAGAACAAATATATTAGCGAAAAATGGTCTATGGTCTTGCAGGTTGAGTGATCTTGGGGTAGGGAGGGCTTATTAAAAAAATACACATTTAAAACGGGTTTATATGGATAGCCTGCACGGGTAGCTGACCCATGCGGGTTTACCTGTACGGATACGGGTTTGACCACGTGACATTTAAAAAAATGATAAGTATATTTTTGAATATCCATATGAAATGTGATTACTAAAGATACATGCCATGCCACCCACCCATCTCATTCATTCCCATGCAGCCTGGGAACCAACAATAGTCTCTCAAATTCCCAACATCTTCATTTTAATTTTATTTAACCAACTGCGCCATACTGAGGCACACCACCCTCCCCCACCGAGGACTTAGTTCACCACTGGAACCATCTACTTCCGACATCATCATCTAGCCAGACACCAACCCCTGACTTCCTTCCTCCACATCTTTTTCCTCGACATTTTTCCATCTTTCGGCCCCACCCCCATGTCCTCCCCCCCAAGCCTCCTCTACTTCCCTTCCTACCCTCCCCCTGTAATCGTCACCCTCTAGCCTCCCCATAGCCACATTGTCACCCCCACCCCTCTTGTCATCCTCTCCTCTAGCATCCCACCCCTTGTCCTCCTCCTACGCCTCCCCCAACACCTCCTCTACTGCCCTCCACACCCCATCTCCTTTGTAGCCCCACTATCGTCGTTGTACACCCATCCCCCGCCACCGCATCATCACCCCCTCAACCCCGCCTATCATCATCATCCTCCCCCTACCACACACCCTTCTCCTTCCCTAGTCCCATGCCACTTGTCGTCGAAGTAGCCCTCCGCCTCCATACCACGCCCTCCACCTCCGCCTAGAACCTGCCCCCACTGTTGACGTTATCCTCTGGCCCCAGCCACCCGCCCCTACCGGTCGACGTTCTCCTCCTAAGTTGAGGTTATTTTAATTTTTTAATATTTAATTTTTTCATAAAATTATTTGAGTTTTTGATTTTTTAACATTTTTCATTATTTTGATTTTGTATCATACAAATTTAAGTTAAAAAAACAACTTATCCTATCATTCATTATTATATCATACCATCATTTTTTAATTTAAAATTTAATTATTTTTATATATCTATATTATTTTGTGATTTATAGGATTATTAATTATTTAATTTGTTTTGTTAATAATCAATTATTGAATTTCATTAAATAATAAAATTATATAATTATTAAAAAATATATTATTAAACCATAAAAAAATAGTTAGTAAGGATCCATTACTTTTATTGATATATTTTCATAATATTTGTGGAGAGAATAAGAACTCTTTTGATTTCTTAAATGTATGTATTCCTAATAATTAGTAAGGATCTGTCACTTTTATTGATATATTTTCATAATATTTTTATCAAAATCAAATGCATCAATAATTTTATTTTTTACTATATTTTTTATTTTATATTTGTTTTGAAATCTATTTTTAATTGTGTTTTGATGTCGGATTTAGAGGAAACATTAAAGGATACAAGGGTTCATGTAATATTGGATAATCATGTGTAAGTGATCAACCTTATTTTATATTTTGTTGTTGAGTGTTTCCTAATTAATATTTGTAACTTTTATTTTGAAAATTTGGAATTTTTATGCTAATTATGAACAATTTTATAAATAGGTCGAATTTTGAATAGTAATTACAATAATTTTTATTTTTTTTTATTTTTAAGCTCGCATTCTCATTCTTATGTTTTAAATTTGCAACCATAAATCCACATATTTTTCATGAGGTCTTTTAGGAGCCTATTAAAATGTAAAAAATTATAAAAAAAATAATGAATACGGGTTGCCTGTGGGCTGGCCCGCATCCATTGTGGGGCGGGGTGGGTTTGATAAATCCCATTGTTTTTTATGTGGGATTTTGCGTGTCTATCCCACATGGTCTTAATCCCATGTGGGCTTGGACCACCCCATCCAACCCTGCCCATTTCGCATTGCTACACAAATCCACATAGACAAATACCAAAGGAGTTGTACCTCTGACAAGCCTTTGAATTTGATAGACACAAGACTTTGGAAAGTTCCTCCCCACTATGTATACTCCTAGATCTATCTAAAACCACAATGGTCATAAACACAATTATGAACTACCATTATCTATTATAAATTGCCAAGCATCACTAGGCATCATCTCAAAACCAGCCACACCTTCTCTATGTCCACCAAGACCATCTCCAAACTGTGTTTCATTTTCATATACACAACACATGTGGACACATGGCCCATGAAAGGTTTGTATAAACATACTTAGTAGGATTCCACAAAACTAAAAAGATAAAATAAATTAAATAATCAAGTCAAAACCCATGGTTTGAGAGATTAACTAGGAGGAAGATAAGAAAGGATCCATATATTCTTAACCACTAAGAGTTTTAAGGATTGACAAAAGTCTCAATAATTTCATATCCAATCCATAAAGGTCACATATCCCAAGAAACTAGGGGTGATTGGAGCATAGAAACTATAAGGGGGTCCACTCATCACTGAATCCCACATATAGTCTAATAGAGTACCACACCTTATTATCCACTTATATCATTCCACCATTATAGAAACCCATATGGGAACCCATAACTTACCAAGGATTGATTTTTATCAAGAGAGTATTAACCTCTACTACTATAACCACTCAAGATACAAGAAAACCCATGGAACCTCATAGAGATTACGATGGAGGACCCACACCTCTTTGAGAAGAACATAATAGATGAGAAGAACACACATATATCAGAGTAGAAAAAAAACATATGAGATTAGCACAAAACCGATGATACAAGGGTACTTGAACCCTAGATGCTTTGATTGATATACCTAATCCCCATTATTAGACCTATGAAGTTAAATCCTAGAACCATCTATCTTTCTAAGAAAATAGTCTCAAATGACTAAATAAACTACACCATCATGATATATGTATTAAAACACTTAGGATAGACTAATCGTTCAACTAAATTTGAGTCCCTATAAAGGTGATGCAAAATTCCACTAAGGTTGGAAAAGTATAAAACATGTACTATAGGGGTACATGAATTGTATCCCCTCACCAACAGTTTTTCATGTATAGGATTTCCATGTGGTATGTAAAGTACTATCTACACGACATGTATTATAGGGTGAATAACATGTGGGATCAGTGGGGGTACTTGACATGAACCACCAACTATATGTCATGCATAGGTTGCAATACATGATGTTTCCCTAAATATACACGACATGTGACTCAACCAACTCACTAGACATGTACTACCTGAGAGGCCAAGTCATGTAAGGCTAGAGGAACACAACATGTGGTATTTACCCACACGGTGTTCATGAAAAAAAACCACCTTGACATGTACTCCCTATACACGCCATGTTGTTTAACATAGTGGAACACGATATGTGCACCAGAGTGAAGGTTTTTGGGTGCAGTGGAAGCAGTTGGGCCTATGACTAATAATGTTTTTCATCAATTTATTTAGATTAAATACTAAAATATTTGTGAATGAAACCCCCTAATATTCATAGAGAGGATATTTTAACATATAATTTATAATAGATTTATATAAATAATAATTACATTCACTTGTAATTATTTCTTTATTGTCAAATTAGTTGACCTTTCTTATTGTACTATCATTACAATGAATGATCCAATGATAAAATCCCTCTAGAGTTATCCACGTGTTCTCCATGAAACTCAAAAAATCATCATCATATCCCTGACACAACAAAAAATCCAAGTGACAGTGGTAGTTAAAACCACATTTAAAGAATTCTATGACACTTTTAGTAAACTACTTCCAAATGGAGTATCCTCATTAATTTAGTGGAGATAAAATTTTATGAGTGATACTTTCTCTGAAATTTCACAAATGAAAGTTTATTTTTTATAGCGGTTTTATAAATCACCACTAATAAAAAAAGTTTGTTACTCCCACATGTTATTGTTGAGGAATTTTATTTTTATTTTGGGTTAACTTTTGAGTTCTTGAGAGCTTCAGTTGTTTTATGGGTGGTTTGGGAGGTCCTGGGGAGCTGTAGATATGAATTTGCAGTTTTTCATGATGTGAAATAGAGGTTCATGCTATGAATTGTCCCTCCAAGTGGCTATGAACTAGGGGTTCACCCTAATAAATCCTTGAGGGAGGCTATTCGTGCTATGAACCACACCTCCCAGTGGACTAGTGTTCTTCCTAAAGAATTTTTTCCCATGAATGGGGGGTTTCACCCCATGAAATTCTAAAGGAGATAACATTCACCCTACAAATGGTGGTTTATCATGCGAATGGGTCTTCTTAGTGACTTGGGGGCTCTTCTTAGGCCAATTCACCCCATGAAATATGGTTTACCCCATGAAATTCTCAAGGGAGACCATTCACTCCATGAAAGATGCTTCACACTATGAATGGGTATGCATAATGATTATTCACCCCCTAAAATATGGTTCACCTCATGAATGGGTCTTCCCATCTTTTATTTTTTTTTCAATTTTACCCCCATAGAACCTTAAGGCCTTATCCCTTATTCTTTCCCCCTTCTCTAACATATATGTCTTGGAAGATATCTCTTGGTAGCTCCTCCTTTCCTCCACCATATATACTTATTTTTCTTTTTATTTTCTTGTGATCCTTCATGGTAATCTCCTCTTTCTCTCATAATCTTCTCCCTTATTCCATTATCTATGGTTTTCATTTTATCCGAGAACCCTATCTCCCTTTTTGGATGAATTTGGGGTATAAGTAAGTTCTAATCATGTGGTTTCTGATGTTAGGGTCTTGTAGAAGGTTTTTGATGCTTGTTTGGGAATTCTTTATCAAAGGTGATGACTTTTGAATTGATATTTGTTGAAACAAGGTAGGTTTTTTGTGATTTTTATTCAATTGGCATGTCATTTATTTCTTGGTATTTCTAAATGATTGATTTTTCAAATTATTCCCATATGCGATAGTCAAATTTATTTCTTAGTTTTCTTGGATTGGTTTATTATTTGGAATAAATTGTGGTTTCAAGGATTTTTAGTTTCCAAAGGGATTTTTGACTGTCAAGTATTTGTGAAATGGTCTTAATGACCTGTTTTAAATGGAATTAGGATTTAAAGTACATTAAACCATTTTGAGTTATGAAATAAAATTGTAAAGTGACGTTTTAAACCTTATGGGGGGGGGTAATGAAAAATGTATTGATTATTTAATTAATTTACAAAGAGTTTTTGATGAACAATTTTAGTAAATGTTTTACAAATGGATTTTAATGGATTCATTTTAAAGAGTTATTTGAAATAAAATTTCAAAAGACTAAAAATGACTTTTCATCGTGATTTTTATAGATAAGGACTGTTTAATAGTTTTAAATGGTTTTTAAATGGTGAGGGTGTGTGAGACCCTTTAAATCCTTTTGTTTATTATTCATGATATAGATTTTGGATTTAGGGGCATTATTATACCTTCATTAAATGAATTATATATAAAATGGGTTGTTTATTATGAGGGTTTTTGAGGTAATATGAGATTTAATGCTTATGATTCATCAATTCATGTGATTTCTCAAGTGAGTATTAACCCTTAATACCATAACCACTCCGGACATGTGTAAACCTATTCCAAAAAATAAAAATTATAGTGGAATACATGTGCCTCATTGAGTATCACACAATAGATGAGAGAGGGGCTCTTGACCCATTCATGCTCTAATCACCACACTCGATCCCCATCATTGGCCCTAGGGTGCTAAATCGTAGAACCATTTATCTCATCAAGAAAACGGTCTTTGATGTCCAAACAGACCACATTATCATGATATTCATGAAAAAAAACCTAAGATAGACTAATCATGCACCCAAATATGAGTCTTAAGAAAAAGATATATAAAAGGCCACTATGGCTGGAAAAGTACATATCATGTACTATAGGGGTACATGGCATGTAACACCTTAGAAATTGTTTGTTCATACACAAACTTTACAAATGGCATGTAAAGGTCTATCTATATGACATGTATGATGGGGTGCATGGTTTTTAGGACCAGTGGGGGTACTCATCATGCACCACCATAGTCCATATTGAGAAAAGGCTATAATACATGGTGTGTCACTAAAGATACATAGTTTCTGGAATCAATTTACTCACTCGACACGTACTACACTATAGGTTGAGTCGTGTAAGGCTAGTGGCACATGATATGAGGTCCCGAACCACATGGAATTCATATAAAAACAACTACCTAGATGTGTACCCCCTATACACTTCATGCTGGTTTGTTTAGGGGGACATAACATGTGCCCTAGTGTGAAGGTTTAGGGGCACAAAACAATCAGTTGGGCCGGTGCCTAATAATTTTTTTCATTAGTTTCTTCAGATTAAATCATCAAAAATTTACAAATGAATACCATAAATATTTATATAGAGGATCTTTTCACATATAATTTATAATTAATTTATATAAATAAGAATAATATTCACTTGTAATTATTTATTTATTTTTAAATCAATTTACCTTTATTGTCGTACCATTATTATGATGAAGGATCCAAGGATAAAATACCTTTTGTGGTATCCACACGTGATATATGAACCTCAGAACATTTTAATCAGATCTCCAAAAATATAGGAAAATCAAGTGATAGAGGTAGTTGAAACCACTATTAAAGCATTCTGTGACACTTTTAGTAAACTACTTCCAAATGGTGAATCATTATTAATTTAGTGGTGGCTAAATTTTATAAGTGAAACTTTATTTGAAATGTAAAAAATCATTATTTCATGGAAGTTTTTTTGTTCACTATATTTTTCTAAATATTCACTAATAAATAACAGCTTTCACACCCATATATTACTGTTAAGGTATTTTATTTTCATTTTGGGTTAATTTTTAATTCTATAATTTTTCATTTCTTTTTTGAGTAGTTAGGAAGGGCTTAAGGAATTGAAAATATGAACTTCAGCAGTTCATGGTGCCAACTAGAGGCTTATGTCATGAACTATCCCTTCTAGTGGTTAAAAATTATGGGTTAAACCCATGAAATCCTCAAAGGAGGATATTCATATTGTGAACTGAAGGTTCACACCATAAACCATCCCTCTTAGTGTCTTGGTGTTTTACTTGAATAAGTTCATGCTATTATTGATGGGTTTCACCCCATAAAATTTTCTGGGGGATACCATTCATCCCATGAATGGTGGTTTACCATGTGAATGGGTATTCCCAGTGACATGGGGGTTCTTCCTAGGGTAGTTTTCCCTATTAAATATGGTTCAACCCATAAAATTATCAATGGGAGACCATTTACCCCCTGAAATATGGTTCAACCTATGAATGATTTAGCTTAGTGACTTGTGAAATATTGTTCACCCCATGAATGGGTCTTCCCAGCTTTTTTTTTGTGTTTTTCCAATTTTTCCCTCATAAAACATTAAGTACTTAGCCCCTATTCCTTCCATTTTATATCGCATGGATGGATTATAATATAACTCTTAGGATATCCTCTTTTCCTCCACCTTATATCCTTGATTCTTCTATAATTTTCTTGAAATTCTATATGGGAATTACCTCTTTCTCTCTTACTCTTATCCCTTCTTCCCTTCTCTATGGTTTTATTTTCTCTTAGAATTTTATCTCTTTTTTTGAAAAAATGTTGGGTTTTTATAAGTTCTAATAATGGGAATTTTGATATTTAGGGCTTGTAAAAGGCCTCTTTATGCTTGTTTGATAATTTTTTATCGAAATCAATGACTTATGGCTTGATCACCATTGGATTGAGATAGGTGTTTTTATGATTTTTCTTAAATTAGCATATCATTTATTTCTTGGGATTTATAAATTATTTATTTGTCAAATTATATATATATATGTGATAGTCAAACAAATTTATTATTTTTTTGGATTGGATTATCACTTAGAATAAATAGTGGTTTCAAGGAGTTTTGGTTTCCAAATGGATTTTTGAACTCTAAATGTTTGAGAAATGGTCTTAATGAAATATTTTAAATGGAATTGGAATTTAAATCCCCTTGACCCATTTGGGTTATGTAATAAAATTGGAAAGTGGTTTTTTGAACCTTTGGGGGTTTTAATGAAAAAATGTATTGATTCTTTAATTAATTTCCAAATGGTTTTTGGTGAACTATTTTAGTAAATGTTTTGGAAATGGGTTTTAATATATTAATTTTAAAGAGACATTTGAAATGAAATTTCAAATGACTAAAGATAAATTAGCTCCCAAATCTGTTTTGGAGAAGGTCTATTTGGAACTTAAGAATGTTTTTTTAAATGGTGCCGGTATGTGAGACCCTCTCAATACCCTTATTGATTGTGCTTTATATAGATTGTGGCATGAGGTCCATGATTATAATTTTTTTATATGAATGATATGTGAAAGTGGTTGTTTCTTTTGAGGGTGTTGGAGGTGAGATGATGTTTGCTGCTTATGATTCATTGATTCACGTGATTGTTTAACTCCTATTGATTGAAATACATGGGGATACTAAGCATATTTTTGAGGGATGTGAGATAATTATTATCTATTACTGCTTAGATGTACTAGATCCTCTATGGTATTAGAATCCATATGAGAGTTCCATTAGTGAGGCTAGTTTATATTAGCTAATTGGTTATAGACTTAGGAATTCATCGATATGTTAAAATATGGTTCTAGATCGAGTATGTTTAGGGTTAACTAATGTGATGCTTATGAATTTACCATGTTTACTTATTGACTCACCTTAGGTATATTTCTATTTTTTGTTCCTTTGTTTGATTATCTCACATGGCACCGTGATTTCTTCTTCTTTATACTTTTTCCCTTGTGATGTGACGCTATGATGATTTATTTTTCTATTTATATATTTATATTGTTTATTTAAAATTTTTCTAAAAATATATGTAAATGAGTATTTATAAAGAAACTTTTGAAAGTGGATTTTAAGTGGATATTTTAGAAGAAGGGGATTAGGCTGGAGAAATGTTTTATAAGTGATTATTTTCATTTAAAAGAGAAATAAAAAGGATGTTTTAATTGAAAATGGAAGTGATATTTGATTTTATGTATGGATTTATGAAAAAACTATTTTCTAAATTGAATTTTCAAATGAGAATAAATTAATTGAAAATTTTAAGGAAATTGCAAGAACTCCTTGGTGAGATCCTATTGAGATCAATTTTTTTTCACACATTGCATACACTGAATGGATTTGATCTTTGTGATCAAGATGTTCATGTTAGTCATAATGGTTCAGTTAGTATGGGGAGAGTGACCTAGGGTCACATAGAGATTGATGGTAGTGGATTAGTTTTATTTTTTTATTTTTGGAATGTATGTGTATTAGCCTGATAGCCCATATCTTGTTTAGTTTATTTATTAATTCTTTAGTTTATATGATGTAATTTTTCCTTTTGGTTTAGTTTATGGATTTTTTTTATAGTTCATACTTTTATGAGATGTGTTAATTTTTATATTGAGGGTGAGATAATATATGAAGTACATTCTAAGGCGATACCCTTACAAATCAATTCCTGAATGTCGCATAAATGTATGTTAAGTTAAATGAATTAATATCCTTTATTAGAAAATGAAAATAAAATATTTTTTTTTAAAAAATAGATAATGTTTTCAATTAAAAAAGGAATACATTTTTCTTCCTCAATAATAATTTTTTGAATATACTTTTAAAAAATAAAACTAAAAAATATTTTCATATATTGGATGTTGGACTTGACAACCATGGATTGATAGAATGTAAAATATATAGTAGTAGATTCCTCATTGAGACACATAATTAGTTTTTCCTCACCAATCTGATAATACAAATGGTTGTCAAGGAAATCACTATAGGATACAACGATTGAAATATTATAATTATACAAATTTACTTTATGTAGAAAGACTATTTTATGATTCATACAATATGGGATGAGGAATAGTAATTTCCTCATGTGTTTCAATGTGCATTTTGATGCCAATGGTGAAGGGAGAAGTTTTGGAAAGTACTATAATTTTAGAATGAATTTGGACATCTTGGATATGATATCATGGTGTTATTTTTATAGGTTTTGCAATGTTTTTTTGAACTTGGTTTCATAACCATCTAAAACATGTCAATCCATTACACAATAAGTTATACCCAACCACTGATGTGTGAGCACACAATAGAATTTTATATATATTTTTACATATTTTATAAATTTTCAATTTTCAATTTATTATTGTATATTATAAAAATATTAGTATGTTTTGTTTTTTAATTAGTGGGTTAATTTAATTGAAAGTATTTAATTATGTTATTACAAATATTCTATAGTGTTGAGTCATTTATTAAATGAAAATTTTTAATTTTTTTGTTTTGATAATCATAATGCGCACATATATTTTACAAATGTTTGTATTGAAATATTTTTTCAATAAAATTTATTAAGTCGTGAACCTACCATAAATACTATGTAGTAGACCTTGAAATGATTAAAAGTACAAAATTAAATCAATATATATTGGATTCTCAACCCACTAGTGATAAAACAAAGATGTATTGGAACACTAGAGACCAAACATTGTAAAAAATTAAGAACTTTACTATATATACTTCAATATATTGACTATCTAGAATTAAATCTTGAAGAATTAAAGTTACACCATTGAAAAATAATACAATGGATTATTACCTATTAGAAGTTTATATTTCCATATATTTTATGAACTTTTTTTTGAGATCCACCGTTGACTACTATTGAAGAAATTAAAAATTAACAAACAACTTTTGAGATTATTGGTCAATAACTAGACTTTATATTATATTTTTTAGAGAGAAAAAGTAACATCACAATGACCACAATATAGAACAATTATATTTTAAATCCTATATAAATGAATGAAAAGATATCCTCCAATGAATTAGTTAAAATTAGTTATTTTTGATTAGTGAAACAATTAAAACAATTTAATTAGGGTGAATCATTTCCCCAACCTTCCATTTTTAATGCTTCCTATGAAAAACCAAGATGTATTTTCTATATCTTTATAGTAAACCATTATGGAGATGGATATATGACCTAAATCCTTATATATATATATATATATATATATTTGATGGATTGCATGGAAATTGTAATTTGCATGCAGAAAGGGGAATATTGTTTATACTGCCTACACTAATAGTCGTTTGAATAGTTTGATCATCCACATGACTGTCATTTAATTTATAATTTCATTTGATGAAACGTTTAGGAGTAAATGCATTAGATGAATTCACTTGGACAATGATATTTATTCATGATTTTTAACATATAAATAAATGAGACAACCCAAGTATCATACTCAAAACTTATAAATTATACACCAATACGATGGTTGTAGTGTGTGTTATTACCACATGCTTGGCCAAAACTCTCCGAGACCCATAGGTCTCTTTATCCTTATTCCTTTACATGACAAGATGCTCGCACATTGTGGGAGAAAGGATACTTCTACATATACAACATGCGATTCATTAGATATGTAACGCCCCGACCCTGGTTACCCAGAGTCGGTGCATTATTACATAACATTGGCATGATCACAAGAAAGATCAAATCTCGAAAGACCGATTGGTTTAGTAGCCTTGGAAACACTAGATATATTCATAAGTTTTACATTACATCATAAAATGAAAAACTACAACAAAAACATAATGTATCCACAGTCCACACTATTATCCCCTCATAATATCCCTGTAGGTCATTCATAACTTACTTCTTCACATCCTGGGAAAAATAAAACATAGAAAAGGGGTGAGCTCAAATGCCCAGTAAGGATAACAATATAGCAGAACATTCAAAAATAAGCATAAACATTTAAGGCAATGAATTACTAAAACAAAAGCCTTTTAAACTTGAACTTCAACATAGTATGGAAAAAGTAAAATGAAATAATGCCATTTACTTATTCACATGGATATTCTACTAATCGAATAATCACATGAAAAAATCAATAACCACTTTCATAATGTTGGAATGCATAATGCTGAACTTTAATTTATTTGTCAAGGCCTCATCCCAAGACCTTGGGGCTAACTGTAACCGGAACCCAACCCGGAGTGTCTCTAATAACCGGACACCAACCCGGAGTGCCTCTAATAACCGGACACCAACCCGGAGTCCTTCTAATAACCGGAGACCAAACCAGAGGGCTTACTTTTACCAGTCCCTAACCTGGAGGGCTTACTTTTACCAGTCCCCAACCTGGAGGGCTTACTTTAACCAGTCCCCAACCTGGAACATACTTGTCCAATACATTCATATGAAGTAAAGGTTGAAATATAACATAAACATTCTTATTGGAACTAGCATACGAAATGTCAATACTTTAATCATAAACCATGAATGCTATATAAATGGCACATCCACAGTCAAACATATCACAAAACTTTATTACAATATGGAAGTTTTGTATCATAATAAATCAACTTCAAATAAGCGTAGAATCCGTCAAAGGATGTTGACATAGATGAAATCGAAACACTTTTTAGAGAAATATCTCTTTCTATTTTTGAAATCATTTAAGAGCCATATAAAATAAAACATTTTCTTGAAAATGTTCTTATAAGCTTGTAAGGGAAGCTTTGAAGATTTTATAACGGCGGAAAATAACCGCACCCGCCGTATAGTTAAAAAAAACATTCTTATCTTAATTCTGTCGAAAAGGTTAAAAAGCACCTTGTTTGGAAAACGACGGAATGATTCCCTTATAAACCTCTTATAAAAAGTAAAACAAGGGTATAAATGACTTTAACCCATATTCTTTTAAATATTAAAAATGTTTTGAAATACATTTTGAAGAAACATGGATGTGGATGATAACGAGGTCCCAGTAGATAATTATGTATAAACTATCTCGGATAATGAAGAGATTGCGAAATAAATCATTACCTTGTACTTTTCCTTTGTTGGGGTAGGTTAACCTCCTGTATAATGGTGAAATAATTGTTATTAAATTATACAATAATCATATACATTAATATGATATCATATATGATCTTTTAATATTGATTTGATAATAATATCTTAGTATTATCGTTGTTTCGGGTGTTAACTTACTTGTTTTATTTTATATGTTTTGTTACGTAAGACATGTTTGTAAAGGATAGGTTTTATATTATTCATATCCAGAATGATATCAAGTCCTTTAAAATCATTTTTAAATCATCAAATGATAATTATACTTGAATGTATACGATGGAGAATGAATATCATCGTGTTCGTGGAGACGGTAGTCCGTACGTACGCACGAGCGAAAATATCATTCTTTTGATATTAAAATAATATATAAATGGATGGTATATCATATATAAAGAATCCTTAACATGTTATATTTATTATTTAGATGAGTTACACATCATTATTATACCCATCCAAATAATAATATATTGAATAACAATTACACCACGACGTGGAGACGGTAAGCCGTACGTACGCACGTATGGTGACATGTTATTAAAAGGGTGGATAGAATACTGAATATGGTTGTACCATATTTATAATAACATCACAGTATATGTGAGATACTGGAGTTATTATTTTAGAATGGTAAGAACAAATAAAGAAGAAGTGGAAGAAGAAAGGAACTTGAAAAGGGGTGGTGAAAACATTACCTCTTCTTCGGGTTCTTTCCTTTTGATTTGATCAAAAGGGCTCCTTAGGTTGGCTTTCTGATCAAACTAATGCCTCTATGTTGTAGTGAGGGATGTTGGGAGAGTATTTGGGTAGAGTTTGGCCGAACCAATAGGCTTTGAAGGTGTGAATAAATGAGAATGAGGAGTGCCCTTTTATAAGAGGGGTGAGGGGCACCTTTGGAAAAGCTAGAAATATTAATTTATAATAAATTAATATTCGGTTTCTAATGGCTCCAAAGTTGATTATTCAAAGGTTAATGTGGGGATAGGTCTAAAACCACTCAACCAATAGAATTTAGACAGGTTTGGGTACTTATATTAACCTTATCTTTAAGTATTAACTCTAAGTTAATTAGTTTCACTTTTACAATGTCTCTTTGTATTTTTATATTATATGTTTAATAAACTTACCATATACATACAAGAGACCCACAAGTGGTCCATTAATTATAAACCTATCATTATATAAGTCTCTTGGCCGAACCTTAAATTTTTAGGAATTTAATATCATTTAATAATATAATATTTATTTTAAAAACTCTTTTATGTCAATTTTGAAACTATTCAATAGTTGATTTTTGTGAAACTCATAACAGATTGATTACTTAGAACAAAGTCAATTAAATCAATCCTAATATATCATATTATCCTAGAAAATTAGTTTAATTCATTAAAAGTTTCATATTATATTTATTTGGGTATTTATAATATCAATTATTTTAATTTTTCACTATTATAGTAATTACTGCATCATCATTGTGTCATAAATAAAATAAATTATTTAATTTCTAAAAATTATAATTAAATTATAATTATGTAGGAAATCTTTTTATCTTTCTAATGAATATTTATAATCTAAAATCCAACATATATAACCCTATGTAACAATTGTTTTGCTAAAAGATTTATGCTTGTGTCATTTTTGTATTCATTTTGACTTAATTAAAATAAAGTGTCATTATCACTTACAAGTGGATCCATGGGGTCCCAAAATAGACCCAAAGATTCCAATGGTCGACCATGTATCAACCAATAGGGTTAAGACACGTTTTAGGGTAATTTAGTATTATTATAATATTATTTTTTAACCCTTATTTACCGGATTTACCCTTAACCATGGTAAATAAAATATTTACCGCAGTAATTATTCAAAATATCTAAAAATAAAAATTACCTATTTACACAATTTGAACATCCTGATTCCAAATATGGAATCCATTTTCCTAAATTCAAAACACAGAAGTGGCATAAATTAATTTAAAATTAATTCCCGCTGTCAAAACAAAAAACGTGTTTTTAAGAGATAATAACTATCAAAAGATTGACACTTGTTTATGTTCGGTTTAATTGTAAAATTATGTCCAATGACCAAAATTATATTAAATGGTAAAAATATATTCTAAATATACTTTAAAACCACTCAAATTCATAATTTATCACTATTAATTATTTTGATTAAAAAAGTTGTTTTTAATTAAAATTTAGTAATTTTCACTATTCATCAAAATATGAAAGTTATCCGAAAAGTACCAAAATTTCACCTTAGGCTAAATTCGATATTCCAAATCCAGAAATGAAGTCCATTTTAAAATATAAAATATATATAATTTCGAAAAGTAGGTATTACTATTCATAACGGCTAGTTTGATTGGTTGTGGTGTGTGTTAAAACTCAAGGTTGCGTACAACACACGCTACTGTATTATTCAAAGAGAGCGTACCGTGGAAGCTTGGGATGTTTCATTTTAAATTTTTGATGTCCCCATTTAGTCAAAAAGTTTAAAATATTGTATTTAAAAAGGGTTCACTATTAAAAGTTGATAAAAGTGCAATACTGAAAATGAATTTGTTCTTGCATTATATCTAAGAAACTCATAATATGGATTCTAAAATTATAAGGATTATATAAAGTTTAAAATTTAGATAATACTATTCATAACCTCTTTTGAATGGCTTTTTTTGTAAGTCATGGTGTGATTGAACTCGGTGATGCGTGTAGTGCAAGTTATTGAATTATTTTGAAGAAATAACACACTATGAAATCTTGGGGTGTTACATTCTCCCCTCCTTCAATAAATTGCGTCCTCGCAATTTGAAATTGTTTTTCGAAAATAAAAGGTTGTGGGAAAACCCACATTGGAAATTGGGTTACTAAAATTTAGTCTTAATATGAGGAAAAGAGAAATGAAAGGGTCACCACCAAATTATGATCTCGATTAGGAGAACATTTGTGGCAATTAGAGACATATAATTGGAGGAAAAACGTAAATATTTATAGGTAGTGATTGAGGTCATCAATCACAAACAAGTATAAAATTGAGGTCCTTAAATTCATCAATCTATGATGATTTTAAATACCATCGGTTCAACAAAACATAGGGTATTATGATAACACATTTTTGACGTTTCAAAATATCTTAGTTGAAATCCCACATCGAAAAATGAATTAATGAGGCCTCTATTTAAAATAAAGAGTCGAAAGTATGAAGTTTTCCGAAAATAACACATACTAGGGTTCCATGTAGGAAAATATGGATATGGAAGAAAAATCTAACCATCAATTATCTGATGGAGAGTGGTAGAGAACATGGCTATGAAAAGGCCAACAATCCCAAAGCCATAAATTAGTGATGATTTAAGGTATCATCTAGGGCAACATTTTTGTTCTATGTTTCTTTTATTAATGTTGGGGAATTTATTTATGAGATTGGATAAGATCATAAGGAGATATACTTACTTTATAATTAGAGTTTTATCCATTAATAAATTTCTACCACAAACTCATCTTTCACTCTAAAAGATAATAGAATGTAATTTTTTTTTCTATTTATACTATTCGTACAGGGTTCCAAAATAAATGAATTTATAATTCATCTAAAATATCTTTTAATAAAAACTACATTATTTAATCCAGGACATCTCGTGGGCCAGTGGTAGGTGATACACCCTTGTCGCCCTTCGGTTGCGAGTTCAAGTCTCACAGCCTTGCCGGACGCGACGGGTTGCCGCCCGACCTCCGGGTTGTCCTTTTATGGTAATCCAAAATAATCCAAACTAGAACTATCCAAAATACTTCTGTCCAAACTCACAGTCCAACATTTATAAGGAAGGTAAACATAATATAGATCCTTTTTACCCCGTAATAGCATATGAATACCTTCATCATGTATTCTTTTAAAACACTGAAACATCCTAAATTACCATAATACTTATTGGTTACATTCATGCTCCCTTATTCCATATAGAATGCTGGATATACTTCATCAATCCAAAAATGTTTTAAACCCCAATAATGATGGAATATACAAATCATTAATCAGCTTCAAGGTAGTCAAGAATATCCAATATAATTTATCCAAATCAATCATGTATTATTCTAAAATCACTACCTCGGTATCAGAACCATATTATGGTTTATATTTCTCTCAACCATATATTTTCTAAAAATTTATCCTGCTATTGAGTCACATTTCTTTGTTCCACACAATCTCAAGTCCTTAATGAAATAGTACTGCAGTACAATCCTTATATACTCCATAATTATTATAACAAGTACATTGTTGATACAACACTCAATTTACATAATCAACATAAGAACTCTAATCATTCCTCTTCATCTGTGGTAGTATCATAACTTGATTATTATCCAATAGCATCATTTTCGGCATAGTCTGATGACTGGGACATAGGTTCGCGTAGTGTCCAAACTCCTTGCAAATGAAGCATTGAACATTTGAAACCATTTTCTTACCCTTGCAGTCATGTACTTTGTGCCCTTTTCCTCCACACTTATAACAAAATCCCATTCCTTTCAGGCAAGTTCCAGGGTGTTTCTTTCCATAGTTACCACATATGGGAAAATTCTTCTTTTCCCTCTTCCCTTTATCTATATTTCTATCTTCCATCCTTTTCTTCTCTTGCTTCCCTTCAAAGCCATAGGACTCAGTGAACTCTTTACTTATCTTATCAACACATGATATTATTTCTTTATATGATGATAATACATGGGAGACTATTTTTCTTATAAATTCTAGCTTAAGACCATGAAAGATATGATCCTTCCTTCTCTTTGGATCATGTACATTTCTGGAGTTCTCATTCCTTCTACTGGGCGCCATTTCTAAACAATGGCATACACTAGATCAGTTTATGAATCAAAATACATAATCCCATACTTATAAAACACTTAACATAAATTGAACTATTTATGGATATAATCCATAATCATAAAAATTTCTCCTTTGAGGATGTATATACTCATAAACCCTTCATAATGGTTTGTAAAGAAAATGAGAATTATCCTAAGCATATCCCCCGGGAGTGTCGTAACCAAGAGTGCAACAAGACCCGTTGTCATGCACCAGTTCCCGTTCGAGTATAGCTCAAAGCGGTGTTTTCGGGTTTTACCCCTAGGTACATCTGTGCCAGAGCCGCCTCTACCTGCTCGTATCCAGACAGGGATGTATTGCTCGGAAAACTCACAAAATCTCTACAATACCAAAATTCTAGGAAGTTCTTCTACACTAATCCTCAAAGTTCATCTTAGGTCTACGTGCTCTAATCAGAGTTTATCTAAATCTAGCTTCCAAGGTTTGTACTAAACTTCCTCTGATACCAACTGTAACGCCCCGACCCTAGTTACCCAGAGTCAGTGCATTATTACATAACATTGGCATGATCACAAGAAAGATCAAATCTCGAAAGACCGATTGGTTTAGTAGCCTTGGAAACACTAGATATATTCATAAGTTTTACATTACATCATAAAATGAAAAACTACAACAACAACATAATGTCTCCACAGTCCACACTATTATCCCCTCATAATATCCCTGTAGGTCATTCATAACTTACTTCTTCACATCCTGGGAAAAATAAAACATAGAAAAGGGGTGAGCTCAAATTCCCAGTAAGGATAACAATATAGCGGAAAATTCAAAAATAAGCATAAACATTTAAGGTAATGAATTACTAAAACAAAAGCCTTTTAAACTTGAACTTCAACATAGTATGGAAAAAGTAAAATGAAATAATGCCATTTACTTATTCAAATGGATATTCTACTAATCGAATAATCACATGAAAAAATCAATAAACACTTTCATAATGTTGGAATGCATAATGCTGAACTTTAATTTCTTTGTCAAGGCCTCATCCCAAGACCTTGGGGCTAACTGTAACTGGAACCCAACCCGGAGTGCCTCTAATAACCGGACACCAACCCGGAGTGCCTCTAATAACCGGACACCAACCCGGAGTCCTTCTAATAACCGGAGACCAAACCGGAGGGCTTACTTTTACCATTCCCTAACCTGGAGGGCTTACTTTTACCAGTCCCCAACCTGGAGGGCTTACTTTAACCAGTCCCCAACCTAGAACATACTTCTCCAATACATTCATATGAAGTAAAGGTTGAAATATAACATAAACATTCTTATTGGAACTAGCATACGAAATGTCAATACTTTACTCATAAACCATGAATTCTATATAAATGGCACATCCACAGTCAAATATATCACAAAACTTTATTACAATATGGAAGTTTTGTATCATAATAAATCAACTTCAAATAAGCGTAGAATCCGTCAAAGGATGTTGACATAGATGAAATCAAAACACTTTTTAGAGAAATATCACTTTCTATTTTTGAAATCATTTAAGAGCCATATAAAATAAAACATTTTCTTGAAAATGTTCTTATAAGCTTGTAAGGGAAGCTTTGACGATTTTATAACGGCGGAAAATAACCGCACTCGCCGTATAGTTAAAAAAACATTCTTATCTTAATTCTGTCGAAAAGGTTAAAAATCACCTTGTTTGGAAAACGACGGAAAGATTCCCTTATAAACCTCTTATAAAAAGTAAAACAAGGGTATAAATGACTTTAACCCATATTCTTTTAAATATTAAAAATGTTTTGAAATACATTTTGAAGAAACATGGATGTGGATGATAACGAGGTCCCAGTAGATAATTATGTATAAACAATCTCGGATAATGAAGAGATTGCGAAATAAATCCTTACCTTGTACTTTTCCTTTGTTGGGGTAGGTTAACCTCCTGTATAATGGTGAAATAATTGTTATTAAATTATACAATAATCATATACATTAATATGATATCATATATGATCTTTTAATATTGATTTGATAATAATATCTTAGTATTATCGTTGTTTCGGGTGTTAACTTACTTGTTTTCTTTTATATGTTTTGTTACGTAAGACATGTTTGTAAAGGATAGGTTTTATATTATTCATATCCAGAATGATATCAATTCCTTAAACATCATTTTTAAATCATCAAATGATAATTATACTTGAATGGATACGATGGAGAATGAATCTCATCGCGTTCGTGGAGACGGTAGTCCGTACGTACGCACGAGTGAAAATATCATTCTTTTGATATTAAAATAATATATAAATGGATGGTATATCATATATACAGAATCATTAACATGTTATATTTATTATTTAAATGAGTTACACATCATTATTATACCCATCCAAATAATAATATATTGAATAACAATTACACCACGACGTGGAGACGGTAAGCCGTACGTACGCACGTATGGTGACCTGTTATTCAACGGGTGGATAGAATACTGAATATGGTTGTACCATATTTATAATAACATCATAGTATATGTGAGATACTGGAGTTATTATTTTAGAATGGTAAGAACAAAGAAAGAAGAAGTGGAAGAAGAAAGGAACTTGAAAAGGGGTGGTGAAAACATTACCTCTTCTTCGGGTTCTTTCCTTTTGATTTGATCAAAAGGGCTCCTTAGGTTGGATTTCTGATCAAACTAAGCCCTCTAGGTTATAGTGAGGGATGTTGGGAGAGTATTTGGGCAGATTTTGGCCGAACCAAAAGGCTTTTAAGGTGTTAATAAATGAGAAGGAGGAGTGCCCTTTTATAAGAGGGGTGAGGGGCACCTTTGGAAAAGCTAGAAATATTAATTTATAATAAATTCATATTCGGTTTCTAATGGCTCCAAAGTTGATTATTAAAAGGTTAAGGTGGGGATAGGTCGAAAATCACTCAACCAATAGAATTTAGACAGGTTTGGGTACTTATATTAACCTTATCTTTAAGTATTAACTCTAAGTTAATTAGTTTCACTTTTACAATGTCTCTTTGTATTTTTATATTATATGTTTAATAAACTTACCATATACATACAAGCGACCCACAAGTGGTCCATTAATGATACACCTATCATGATATAAGTCTCTTGGCCGAACCTTAGATTTTTAGTAATTTAATATCAATTAATAATATAATATTTGTTTTAAAAACTCTTTTATGTCAATTTTGACACTATTCAATAGTTGATTTTTGTGAAACTCATAACAGATTTATTACTTCGAAAAAAGTCGATTAAATCAATACTAATATATCATATTATCCTAGAAAATTAGTTTAATTCATTAAAAGTTTCATATTATATTTATTTGGGTATTTATAATATCAATTATTTTAATTTTTCACTATTATAGTAATTACTGCATCATCATTGTGTCATAAATAAAATAAATTATTTAATGTATAAAAATTATAATTAAAATATCATTATGTATGAAATCGTTTTATCTTTCTAATGAATATTTATAATCTAAAATCCAACATATATAACCCTATGTAACAATTGTTTTGCTAAAAGATATATGCTTGTGTCATTTTTGTATTCATTTTGACTTAATTAAAATAAAGTGTCATTATCACTTACAAGTGGATCCATGGGGTCCCAAAATAGACCCAAAGATGCCCATGGTAGACCATGTATCAACCAATAGGGTTAAGACACGTTTTAGGGTAATTTAGTATTATTATAATATTATTTTTTTAACCCTTATTTACCGGATTTACCCTTAACCATGGTAAATAAAATATTTACCGCAGTAATTATTCAAAATGTATAAAAATAAAAATTACCCATTTACACAATTTGAACATCCTGATTCCAAATATGGAATCCATTTTCCTAAATTCAAAACACAGAAGTGGCAGAAATTAATTTAAAATTAATTCCCACTGTCAAAACAAAAAGCGTGTTTTTAAGAGATAATAACTATCAAAAGATTGACACTTGTTTATGTTCGGTTTAATTGTAAAATTATGTCCAATGACCAAAATTATATTAAATGGTAAAAGTATATTCTAAATATACTTTAAAACCACTCAAATTCATAATTTATCACTATTAATTATTTTGATTAAAAAAGTTGTTTTTAATTAAAATTTAGTAATTTTCACTATTCATCAAAATATGAAAGTTATCCGAAAAGTACCAAAATTTCACCTTAGGCTAAATTCGATATTCCGAATCCAGAAATGAAGTCCATTTTAAAATATAAAATATATATAATTTCGAAAAGTAGGTATTACTATTCATAACGGCTAGTTTGATTGGTTGTGGTGTGTGTTAAAACTCAAGGTTGCGTACAACACACGCTACTGTATTATTCAAAGAGAGCGTACCGTGGAAGCTTGGGATATTTCATTTTAAATTTTTGATGTCCCCATTTAGTCAAAAAGTTTAAAATATTGTATTTAAAAAGGGTTCACTATTAAAAGTTGATAAAAGTGCAATACTGAAAATGAATTTGTTCTTGCATTATATCTAAGAAACTCATAATATGGATTCTAAAATTATAAGGATTATATAAAGTTTAAAATTTAGATAATACTATTCATAACCTCTTTTGAATGGCTTTTTTTTTGTAAGTCATGGTGTGATTGAACTCGGTGTTGCGTGTAGTGCAAGTTATTGAATTATTTTGAAGAAATAACACACTATGAAATCTTGGGGTGTTACAAGATACATGGATACCTACATAGGTAAGATGGTTTTATTTTTCACTTTGATGATTTATCTCAAACCTATGTGATGGAGTTTGAAGATGATGCATTGGATCTTTGATGTATGGTATGCCAGTTTTACAACATGTTCTTAATTTTATTTTTGTACAGGTTCATATTATCTTGCATGTCTATCCTTATAATAGGGGTTTTAATCACTTACAATCGATATGATAAGTGTTATTAGACTCTAACAAATCCTTTTAGTGGTATCAAAGGTATCCATGCTTATGTTTTATGAAACTTACAATGAAATGAATAAGAAAACTGAAAAAACAGAGTTTCATTTTCATTTTTTGAAAATTCAGTTTTTAAAAATGGATTACCCTGACATAGATGGGCTACGTAAATGTAACCAAGGTGTTACATTTATGCAGACAAGATACATAAATTTAACAAGGTCATTACCCTTACATAGATCAATTGCGTAAGGGTAGCATTACATTAACTTTATGTGAAGGGGTTCACATAAGATTCATCTTGCCTTACCCTTACGTAGATAAGTCGATGTAAGGGTCACTGAATTTTACACTTACATGTAATGGGTTGCGTAAGGTTATGATATTGTTTACCTTTATGTGATACGTTGGTACATAATGGTAATTAGGTTTTTCCTAAATCCATGTAATGGTAATTTTTCGCTTACTCTTACACAAAAAACTACCATGTAAAGATCATACCCTTACGTGAGATGGATATAAGAAGGAAGTACCCATAAGCATCGGTTCCTGAAGGTCGCATTAAGTTATGTCAATAACTACCCTTAAGTGAAGAATTTACATAAGAGTAAGACCTTTTGTACCCTTCTGCAATGTATGTTACGCAAGGGTCATCAATATCTACACTTATGAAAGGGATCCAGAACCGAAATACCCTTACATAGAGTGTCTATGTAAGGGTAAAGAGAGGATACCCTTAAATAGGTATGGGTACCTATGTAAGTGTAAACAGAAAAGTTTCTAACAATTTTTTTAAAATTCTTATATGTTTTTAGTGGTTTATAAAATATTTATAAATCATAAAAAAGGTATTTTTGGAAATATTTAATTTATAATAAAATTATAAAGTAATTAATTAATTATAAATGGTTTATAATTGAATTAAATAAATATTTATGAAACATTTATATTCCAAAATATTAAATGTTAATATTTGAAATACCTTTTAACAAATTATATGACATAAATTATGATCTTGAAATAAAAGTGTTTATTTATAAATCATAAGTGTTAATTTATAAAGAGTTATAAATTATGAAATAAGGAAAAAATATAAAATATTTATATTTAATTATTAATTGTTCATAATTAATTATTTTAAATGGTTCAAAATTAATAGGGGCCGTATTTAGATATTATTTAAGAAACAAAAAAAATGTTTTAATGATTGATATGATCAAGGTATAAATAATAATTAAGTACATGGTATTTAGATTTTGTAAAATTTTTACATAATATAATTGTAAATTATTTATAATTCATATAATATCATATATTTAAAAATGGAAATTCCATATAATTATTAATATGAAAGTGTTCATATTTAAATGAATATATAATATTTATATTCAAAATTATGGAATGTCTATACTGTTAAAGTTGAAAATTATAAAAGAGTTTATAGTTAGATTTTATTTACGAATTGTTCATAAATATTTATCCCATATTTAAATATTTGAATTGTTCATTTATTTAAAGGTTATTCCATAATATATTCTTGTTTAGTAATTTTTTTATGAAATGTGAATATTGAGTATACTTTAGATTATTTTTTAAACCACTTCTAGGATAAAGCTTTGCATTACATGCTAGTATTGACTCTATAATGAATTTATCTTTTCATATACCTTGAAATTAGTTTGAAATTAAAGTTATGAACTTTAATTTAGTTATTGAATATAGTTTTTACATATTATGTGTTATAGTTATTATGAATTGGATTTTCACTTGAGTAATGTATCCCTCGGTAGAAGGACTTGGGTTGGACTACCTACCTACTTAGAGGCTTGTATCTTATCTAGTTTGGTGAATGGGGTGATCTATCTATCATTTGAGGCTTACTCATGTGGATATTTTTAATATCATATAATTATAAACCTTTAAATGAAGTGTTTACATACATTATGAATATTATGAATTCAGATATGCATGAATATACTTGAATTTTAATTTTGGGTGAGTAACATAAACTTTTGGGCTGTGTAAGGAATTACATATCAATATGGTTTGAACATATTGATTTGGTGGAGGGAATAATATTATGAACAAAATTACTAGAATCATGCATATATAAAATGGAATAACATGAGATAATATGGCGAGATTAAAATACCTTTTAAATAATAAGTGTGAGATTATTTCCAAAATGAAACTTGTCAAGGAATTAATCTTTCAACCTAGTAGGTTCCACCTTAGCAGGGTGCTCATGAATTGTCTTATGTAATGAAAGAGAGTGGTAGATAACACTGTATCATCCTTGGGTAGGTTTTCCCTAGATAGGTGCTTATAGATTTTATTTCATAAGTATGTTCTTGGTGATTATTTTGGGTTACACTTAGTTGAGAAACCCTTGGGAAGGATACCAGTGGGATAAAGTTGAGTTTATCCATATTATGGATTAGACAAAGGGTTTTCTACTCAACTATCCAATAATCATATTTGATATGATTGGTATGATGGCCTACCTAAATAATTAATTGATGATAGGAACACAATATAGGACTCATTTCTTAGTGAAATATAGACCTTGTCCCACTAATGGATATAATTTATTTTAAAAACGGGTCATCATTTTAGTGATATAATATTTAATAAAAGTCCTTATTAAATTGTTATAAAACATGACAATAATATGATAAAATATTCTATTGTAGATAATATCATCATCATCATCAAACTAAACTTTATGATCAAATAATTGATAATGAAAATCTTAATATAAGGTACTCCTTAGACTGGTAACTTAAGAAAGGTTATTAAGAAAGATTGGTGATCTAAGAAATGTTCTTAAGGAAAATTATACATATCATAACAATTACTTCCTAAGTAAACAAGTGCTCAACAAGTTAATCTGGATGCTTATAGAAGCCTAAAGTAATTCATTCAAGGTTTCAAAGTAATTAAATGAAAAATGGATTATTTTGGTTATGAAATTTACCTTATTGACATCTATGTAAATGTATCAACAATATTATTGAATTCAAGAAAATTTTACTTTATATTATCAAAGTGTTGATAATGAATGAACTTGGCATAAGATGTCTAGATTCTGGTACTGTATGGACAATGAAAGTGGGTAAAAGTTCAAATCAAAAGAAGAAAAGTTTTTTTAAATGTTCAATAATGATTCTTTAAAAAACCAATCAAGGTCCTTGAAATCTAAGGTTTTTATAAAAGGAGGAGTAATAATTCAATATGATTAGATTTTCCAAGATACACCTAAAAGAGTTTATGAAACTATATGTAATGTGAATGTCAGGTATGAATGTTATAGAAATATATTTTAAAAGGTATGTGATACAAAATTTATATTTTAATAAAGTCATATTTTCAAATAAAAAAATTCCAAACACATGGAATACCATATATGATATAGTTTATTTGTTTAATATTACCATTGAAAAGAAATGAATGTTATTTGCAAAAATAAAAGGGTTTTTGTATCTTAACAATATATTATTAAGAGAATATAATCTATTATATTCTAGTGAGATTATTTTTGGACTTAAAGAAGTTTAAAGTTAACAAATAAATAATTACACCAATCCATGTTTAAATTTAATTTTACTTAAAATCCTGAGAGAGTTAAGATATATTAGTAAACAATAATGTAAGTAGTCACATTATTTAAAATAAAAAGTTTGACAGAATAGGTGATGATGATGATATTATAAAGAGTTATAAGTACAAAACCTAAGTTAACATCATAACATTTAATTTTGTGTAGTTAAGAAGTTTGAATATGTTCAAAATTTGAATAGTTAGGAATATGATTCATAAATATAACCATTATTAAAACTAGATTACTTCATAGATATTTCTCACTAAAGAGTTTAGTGGGAGGGTTTTATCCAATGATCACATAGATATGTAACCTAGATTACATATGATGTAATTTGCTAACATAACTCTGAAAGTATAAAAAACATAAGGCTGATCTGGTAGTTTATCATATATGATATGATAAACCGATGCTTATGTTGGTTTTGTTAAATATTCTTAAAGAGTTTAATTATATTAAAATGTATCATATTAAATTAAATCTATATTTTATCATTCTATCACATTTTCTACATAAATGTTTACATAGATATATATTTCATGAAGTGTAATGATAGTTGACCTCACAAAGTACGACTTTGAGTTTATCCCTAAATAATATTTGTCATGAATTATTATAGGTTTTGACCAAATTTTAAGGTTAAAATGAGTAGGATTATTTTATAGAGTTACAAAATATGCTCATGAGGCACAAAATAAAAAATATGGTTCTTTTTGTGTGCTGGATGACCCACTAAGTATACCACATGGGGTGTCATAAAAATGTATTTGGTATAATAGGAGTGAAAATATCATATTTTATTTCCCATTACCTAAGGTTGATGAGATAACTAGAATTAGAACCTTTATACTTTTATACATTACATACAAAATTTAATATATTAACTTATCTAATATAGGGGTGATTGGGTATTTTTATAACAACCTTACTTTTTCTTACATGATTATTACATAATTTTAAAGATAAACAACATAATAGTTATACATTCAAGGATCAAAAGGTTTAGTATCTTGGGAAAATTAGGATCATACATCACTTATAAATAATAAAATATAAACATTTATTTAATGAATTATTTTTTATCCTTCTAAAAGCTAACGTTATCCTTAGTACATGCAGTCACCTAATGATATACATCAATTAAAGGGGTGAGAAAAAATCTCAGTAAGATGGTGAATAAGAGACCTAAATAAATATAACATGGGTTAGAATAATCATCATAATCATATTATAACCATATTATCATAATCAACATCTTTAAGGAAACATTTGATAAGGTATAGAATTTGGCGATGCATAAAAATGAAGCATTATGTCATAGTGGTCAAATACAACACATAGTTGTGAAAAAAGATAACATCATTTCACACACATAACATAAGTACATAATCATAAAATCATCATTATGAACAAATTTAGCATCATGTTCATGCATAATACACATTATATCATGATATATATAACATTACCAAATGCATTGGAGAGCTATATAATTTTGGTCCCACCCATCACATCATAATATCTACATAATCATGAATTCCATATAGAACGTATAACAATCATAGTCATGAAATAACCCATGGAAAGGAATGGATTTCATAAGGATTTAATAAAGAATACATTCACAAATAAACTTTGGGGTTCTAAAATGAAAAAGGAAGATCATAATTTTTAATAAAAGACCATTTTTCTTTGGATAAGAAACAACAAATGACGAGTCAAAGATTTATTTTGGAAATAAAGGTATTTTGGAAAAACTTTTTATTTGGATAAAAAATCATGGTGAAAACATATATATCTAAAAAAATAAAATGTAATAATAGTGAAAATATATTTAATTAATATTAGAGGAATACCCATACTAAATATGTCGTGAAAGAAGGAAAATCAAAAGAAAAGGATTTGGGTTTGAGAATACCCTTACCTTAAATCCTGCTTTATTTCATTACTTTTCTATCTCTTGAATAGTAAACTTAATATTATTAAAACATAGTTACATAAGTGAATTATGTTAATTTTTTCCACTATATATCTATAACGAACCAATTTTTTTGAATGGTAATTGTTTCCTGAGAAAATGTGTGTTGTATTATTTTTATACACAACAAAACCATATCTATTTAATAATGAAGTGAGTATAAAGGTAAATGTGACCATTGGGTTTTGACCTTTATATGAATGTTGGTCAATTATGACCTTTGATCAATAATACCATTGTAAACTATACTCTTGATAATAATTTTAATGTTTTAATTAGTGTTTGTAAGTATAAATTATAAAGAATAATTAATGTAGAAAGGAGAAAGGATGAACTCAACCAGTAGAGTTGTACCATATGAATCCCATTTGTTAGAGATTGTTAGGGAGGTATAATCACTAGGGTTATCTCTTGACCAATCCCAATCTAAGCTTCAACAAGTGAATTTAGAATGAAATCGATTATGGGAGAAGTTCAAGTTAGTGGAAATTACTACTTGGGTGATGTTAGCCGAGATGCCCCATGAATCTATCACTATCTCACACCTTACCATTTTGTCATATGTGAGTGTTATAAGGGGTTATGTTTTGAGAACCTAGTTACATAAAGTGTAATTAAATTTTATAAATAAAATTTTTATTCCATCAACTCCATTTTAAGAATAGTATTGCTTAATAAAATTGAGATAAAATTTGATAAATTGATTTTTCAGATAGAAATTTTACTTTACAGAAAAGATATAAATGTTTATAATAAAATAATATATTATGAATAATACCTATTTTAATGAAATATTATGATAAAAGAACTCTTATTTAAATATAAAAGATAAAATATTTTTTTTCAAGTATAAGAAATTTTACTATGCATTTTCAATCCACTATTATTTTTAATGAAAAAGGTTTTTTATATTTAAAAGTTATAATTCACATATTTATAGATTTATTCTGATAAAATAAATATCATTTTTTAAATCAACACAGTAAAATTAGGTTAGGGTGAATTTATTATATTTTTCTAAAATACTTTATTTTTTCCGTGAATAGTAAAAATACCGTTTTAGTTTTTCGGTATTTAGAATGACTTAATAATTATTTCATAACAATGTAATAAATAATTAAACAAAATAAAAAACATAAAATATTTTATTTTATTAATATCAATTATTTTAATATATTTTAGTCAATTTAAAAACCTATAATTTACTTTCCAAAGTCTAAAATGGAAACTTTAACTTTAAAAATATTATTTTGTGAAAACATTAATTTTCCATGCCAAAATAAGTAATATAAAATTATAGTTAAATCTTTTGTATTAAAATAACATAAAATATTAACCAAGTGTCCAAAACCATGGGAAAATACCATGGTAAATCTCATGGTTTTTTAGTTTTCACAACCTAGGTTTCCAAGGCATATATTTGGAAATTAATAGACAAATCCTCCACTTTTTCTATAAATACCCACCTATTTCTCTATTTAATTTCACTCAAAATACATTATCTATGAATATATTGAAGTTTTAACTCCCAAGGAGTCCTCTCAAGCTGTCTTATAGCTCCTAAGGTCCCAATTATCAAGTTTTTGGAACAAATCTTCAAGGTAAGGGAAATATCCTTCTTTTCTCTTCGTTTCAAGAACCAATTCTTATATATGTCTTATTAATGTTTTGGTCACTCTATCTTATTTATTTTTTATTAATTAAATTACTACCAGATTTTGTTTTATAAATGTTATACCCCTATACCCTCCCTTTTTATCCTTTTCTAAAACCACATTTTATACCCATTATGCTGCCAAATTTACTTCTCAAAAGTTATCTATACTCCTCAATAAATTACATTTTATTTTCTTTTTGTGAATACCTAAAACTATTTTTTTTCTAGGAGTATTAACAAATATGTAAAAATGATTTATTATATTCTAGTAATGACATACATAAAACCTGCATTCCCTATTCATGGGTTAAAAATATCATAATGATCATGTTTTTTAAGAACTTTTGAAACACCATGATTTTGATATGAAACCCATTTTATTTTATTCTCTATGGGTTATTTATAATTTTTTTTATTATTATATATATGGATCACATGAAAATTAATAAATATGAAGGGTTCACCCTAATATCACTCCAATGCATTGGGTAAAGAATTTAATCACTAGAGATGCCATGTTTTACGATACCTTGGTGAATAACCTTTGTAATTTTTATGAAACATTAGTGACAAAACTTGGTGATATGCTTATGAATGTATCATTTAAATTTTGTATCCACATTTCCATGTTATTATTCATGTTCTTATTATTATTATATTCTTATTTATCATGCCTTATCTTTATAAATCATATTCTTATTGATATTAATCAAGATCATGTGTAAACTATTTCCCTTGCTTTCCATTATCAGGCCTTATGCACATCCTTTCTTTTGATGTATGTCTTATGGTTATGAGATTCAGTAAATATACTTAGGACAAACCTATGATGAAGCATTTTAATAATATTAAAATAATTTTTCAAGTTTTTATATATTATATACCTTATTTTCAAGAAAATAAACTTTAAAAGATCCCCTGTTTGTACCATGTAAATGAAAAGTTTATGTAATAAAAGGTGAGATTCCATAGTTGGTATAAAAGGATGGTTTAGTTATTTTTGGAAATTAGTATTTTAAAACATTATGAAGAAACCTAGGGATAATTTTAAATATAGGGAAACATCCTAGTATTTTGGTTAAGTATTAAGTAAGTGGTTTATAAGAAAAAAAAATCCCTATCTAGATATGAACAAGTAGATGTGGCTCTAACACAAATGTATGTAGGGGTAAAACCTTAAAAAAACACTTTGAGATAGATTCAAATGGGAAATGGTGCAAAAAATAGGACTTTATGCACTCCTGGTTTGACACTTCCGAGGGATTTGTTTGGTTAATCACAAGATTTTTCTGAACCATTATAAAGGATTTATAGAAAATGTAATTGTTACTAAAAAAATAACATTTTTAAGAATGATGTTTTAAGACATAAAAATTCCTTTACAATTATAAGATTATTAGAATAATTAAATTTCTCACTAAGGTTTTATTATTTTAGAAAATGGATGAAAATAGGAGGAACCACATAAATGGTGAGAACAATAGACTATACACTGATGGCCCTCTCATGGAAGACGAAATGAAAAACTTCATGGAAATGATAAATAAACTAAATCAAGTTATGAGAAAAAACTTGAATCAAGTCGAGAGACTAAATTCAACTAGAAGGGAAAAACTTTCCATTGAGTCCTTTATCTATCACCATCCACATTATTTTAGTGGATCTATTGAACCATTAATTTCTGAGCAATAAATAAGCTCTATAGAAAATATCTTTTCTGTACTACATTTTTCGAAACAAGAGAAAGTCACCCTAACAATGTACCGCTTAGAGGGACAAGATGATCAGTGGTGGACACTAATTGAAAAAATGAATATAATAAGGTATATTGATTCTATGGAGTGGGAATATTTTATGGGAACCGTTTTCAAAAAATATTTCCCCCATTCGATGAAAATGAAAATAGGGAAGAAATTCCTAGAACTAAAGGAGAAGGAAAAGGAATCTGTGGGAAGCTATAAGTTGAACTTTAAAAAGATTTATTGTTTCAACTCTAACTTTGTCATGGATTCTAATAGAAAGTTTGATATATTATTCGGTGTACTAAGACCCCATCTACAGAAGAATCTATCCAATTGAGACTATGGAAGCTATGAGTAGATAGTGTGAAGTGCTATGAAGGTTGAACTAGAGTTTGGAGAGACACAATGGTACCATATATCTAATGAAAATAAGAGATAAATGGATTCAATATTAGGGTGGAACTTTGATCATGTAATAGGAGGATATAGAGTGAAACTTCCCACATGCAACAAATGTGGGAAGAAGAATTCATGGAACAACTTACTCCGGAGTAGAAAATATTACAAGTGTGGAAGATATGGCCATATTTATCATAACTATCATAGTGATATGAAGTATTAACTTTTCAACACTAATGAAAAAGAGAATATGGTATATTCACAACTTGAAGTCCAATGCTTAAAGTGTAGATATATTGGGAACTTTTCCAATCACTATAAAAATCATAAGATAATGGAGGGGAATCACCATCAACCTCAGCATAGGCCCAAAGATCTAGGTTGGTCATTTTCTATCATGAAAACTGAAGTTGAAGCTACAAATGATGTGGTGGTAGGTAATATTATTGTTCTCTCAAAGCTGTCAAGTACTTTGTTTGATTTAGGTTCTATGCATTCCTTTATTTCCTCTAAGTTTTCAAATAATATAGAATCAATCCTTGAACTGATAGAAGTATAGTTATCCGTAAATACCCCTAAAGGGATTATCCAGGCATCAATAGTGTATATAAACTATAGTATTCACTTTGGTGAGTACAATCTCATCACAAAATATAATAATCATTCCAATTATATAATTTGACACTATACTAGGGATGGATTGGATTTAAAAGCATAAAAATAAGATCAACTATATAAGTAAGTAAATATCAATAGTCTTGAATGTAAAACCTATAGTTTTTTTCAAAGGAGAGATATCTCGATATGATCTTTGTCTAGAAGAACCTCCCATATACTTATTAATGGAAATTATTGGTGAATATGAAGAAGTAAATGAAATTATATGAATAAAAAATGTCCCCATAATTTAAGAATACATTAAAGTATTTCCCGAAGAGTTACTTGGACCTCCCCTAGAAAGAGAGGTAGAGTTATCTATTGAACTCTTACCTGGATCCAAGTTAATATTTAATCCATGTGTAGAATGGAAAATTTAGAGCTGGAGGTATTAAGGAAAAAACTCAAAGATATTTTGGAGAATGGGTTTATCCAACCAAGTATATATTCTTGGGGATTACTTGTTCTATTTGTGTAGAATAAGGATAGATCAATGCGACTATGCATTAATTATAGAGAACTTAACGAGATCATAGTGAATAAAAAATACCCTCTTCTAAGGATTGATGATTTATTTGACCATATTCATGGGGATCAATTATTCTACAAGATTTATCATTGATTTGGTTATCATCAATTAAGGGTTAAGAAAGAAGATATTCAAAAGACCATATTTCGATCAAAATATGGGCATTATGAGTTTGTTGTTATGCCCTTTGTCTTGACTAATGATCACAATATTTTATGGATTTGATAAATAGAGTCTTTAAGGACTACCTTGATAACTTTTTGGTAGTTTTTATTGATTACATTATGATATATTCCAAATGTCGTGAGGATCATGAGGATCATATAAGGGTTGTATTGAAAAATATGAGGAAGGATAGGCTATTTATAAAATTCATAAAATCTGAATTTTGGTTACAATAAGTTGCTTTCTTGGGGAACATTGTAACCAATGAAGGAATCTCAGTTGACCCTGTAAAGACAAAGGTTGTGGATAAGTGGCCTCATTATATAATAGTAACTGGGATTTGTAGTTTTCTTGGTTGAGTAGGATATTATAGGAGGTTTTTGAAAAAAAAAATCATGATTTTATAATCCACTAACTGAGTTAACTCAAAATGGGGCTAAGTTCATCTAGAAAACGGAGTGTGAAGAAAGTTTACAAGAGTCGAAGAAGAGATTGATTACTACACATGTGTTAAATCTACCCTCTATCGAAGAAAGATTCATTATTTTTAATAATTCATCTCTAAAAGTGATCGGGTGTGTCCTCATTCAAAATTAAAGTGTGATTGCTTATGTATCTCAATAGTTGAATCCACATGAGAAGAATTATCCTATGCATGACCTGGAGCTAGTTGTAGTTATTTTTTCTCTAAAAATATGGAGGCACTATCTTTATAGGGAGAAGTTTGATATATACTAATGCCATCAAAATTTTAAGTATATTTTCATGCAAAATTAATTGAACATGTTACATAGGATATGGTTGGAACTTCTTAAACACTATGATTGTTCAATTCATTATCACTCCTAAAGAGAAAAAAAAGTTTCTAATGCATTAACTAGAAATGACCCTATTTTTTATAAATTATGAGGATTCAAGAAGATCCATTGATCAAGGACATAGTAAGGCTGGACATGGGAATTATGAGGGAAATTACATCATCAACCTTATCCCAAATGATTTCTCAACCATAATTATTAGAGAAGATCAAGAAATATCAAAGAGAAGATCCTTTGTTACTAAAGAAGATATAGGCTATGAATAATGGGAAGTTTCCTGAGTTCAATATTGATCAATAATGTGTATTTAAATTTCATACAAGGCTATGTGTTCCATATATCTAGAAAATAAATAAAGAGATGATGGATGAAGCTCATAGCTCTATATTCTCTATACATCCTGGAACCACTAAAATGTATAAGGATGTTCATGATCATTATTGGTGGGATAAAATGAAAAGGGATATTTCTGACTACACTACATGGTTCTTGTTGTGTTAAAAAGTTAAGGTAGAGTGAAAACTTCCAAATAGGGTATTATAACCCAAACTAACAAGGAAGTGGGATAATATCACTATGAACTTTGTCAATGGTCTCCAAATAAAATACAATGGAAATGATGTGATATGGGTTATAGTGGATCATATCACCAAGACTGCCCATTTCATTACTATTCCAGAAGATTTATCTCTTGACCAACTTTTCAAGATATATGTAAAGGAAGTGGTGAGGTTGCATGGAGTGAAACTTTCTATCGTTTATGATCATGATTGAAGATTCAAATAAAAATTCTAGATAAGTCTTCAACATACTCTCAATACTAAATTGAATTTCAACATGTACTATTACCCCCAAACCGATGTCTAATCTTAAAGGACTATTTAAACAATTGAGGACATTCTGAGAACATGTTCAATGGAATTTAAAGGTGGATGAGATCAACATATCCTATTAGTTGAGTTCTCATATAATAACATCTTCCATTTGAGTATTCAAATGGAACCCTATGAAGCTCTATATGGGAAGCGATGTAGAAATAATACTTGTTGGGATGAATTTGGTGAGAGAAAGATGCTTGTGTTTGATCTTATACAAGAGATGATAGAAAAACTTCATTCCATCCAACAACACAAAAAGGTTTCTCAGAGTCAGTATAAGATCTACACTGACAACCATTGAAGGGACTTGGAGTTTGATATTATCAAAAAATTCTTCCTTTGAATTTCACCATGGAAGAGAGTCATGCAGTTTGGGAAGAAAGGGAAACTCAGCCCTAGGTACATTGGCCCCTATGAAATCCTTGATCACATAGGAGTAGTGGCCTATTGTCTTGAATTTGCACTAAATCTAGTTCAAGTTCATGATGTATTCCACGTATCAATCTTGAGTAAGTACATACCCAAACCTCCATATGTACTGAATCCTAAGGTGGTACAACTGGAAATTCACCTCTCTTATGAGGATCATCTAGTGGAGATCTTTGACCATAGAGACAAGCATCTATGAAAAAAGAATACCCACCTCGTCAAAGTGTTTTGGAGGAACCATATATATGAATAAGTGATGTGGGAACTAGAGAATACAATGAGATAGAAGTACCCACATAGTTTCTAAATTGAGAGAATGAGTTGAAATTTCAGGGATGAAATTTCTTAAGGGTGGAAGAATGTAATGACCAAGACTTTTTGAATGATAATTATTTCATAATAAAATGTGTGTTATATTATATTTTTACACAATAAAACCATATCCATTTAATACTGAAATGAGTATAAAGGAAAATGTGACCATTGAGTTTTGATTGTTATATAACGGTTGGTCAATTACGACCATTGGTCAATTATGACCATTGATCAATATTACCATTGGAAAATATGATATTGATAATAATTTTAACATTATAATTAGTGTTTTAAATAGAAATGATAAAGAATAACTAATGTATAAATGAGAAATGATGGCCTCAACTAGTAGATTCATGCCATATGAATCCCATTTGTCAGATTTTGGTAGGGATGTAACATCACTTGGGTTTTCTCTTGACCAAGACCAAATCGAGCTTTAACAAGTGAATCTAGAACAAAATTACCTACGAGAGAAGTTCAAGTTAGTGGAAATTACTACTCAGGATATGTTATCTGATCCGCCCCATGAATCTATCAACATCATACACCTTACCCTTATGTCATATGTAGGTGTTATAAGGGGTTATTTGTTGTGACCCTAGTTAATTAAAGTATAATTCCATTGTATAAATAAAATTTTTATTCCATCAATTCCATTTTAAGAATAGTTTTGTTTAATAAAATTGAGATAGAATTTGATAAATTGATTTTTAGGACATAAATTTCACTTTCCAAAAAAGATATAAATATTTATAATAAACTAATATATTATTAATAATACTTATTTTAATGAAATATTATTATAAACACAATCTTATTTAAATATAAATGATAATTTTTTTCAAGTGTTGGAAATGTTACTATGCATTTTCAATCTACTATTATTTTTAATAAACAAGGATTATTATATTTAAAAGTTATAATTATCATTTTCAGAGATTTATTCTGATAAAATAAATATAATTTTTGAAATTATCAAGTAAAAATTAGGTTAGGGTGAATTTATGAGAATTTTCTAAAATACCTTATTTTTCTATGAATAGTAAAAATAAATTTTGAGTTTTTTCGGTTTGTATAATGACTTAATAATTAATTCATAATGATTTAATAACTAATTAAACACAATAAAAAACCTAAAATATGATTTTTTTATTAATATAAAGTATTTTAATAGATTTTAATCAATTTCCAAACCTATAATTTACTTTCCAAAGTTTAAAATGGAAGCGTTAACTTTAAAAACATTATTTTGTGAAAACTTTACTTTTCCATGCCAAAAGAAGTAATATAAAATTATAATAGAATATTGAGGATTAAAAAAAATAAAATATTACCCAAGTGTCTAAAAACATGGAAAAATACCATGGGAAATCCCATTGTATTTCATTTTCCACAACATAAGTTTCCAAGGCCTATATTTGGAAGTTAAAAAAAATCCTCCAGTTTTTCTATAAATACCCACCCATTTATCCATTTAATTTCACTCCAAATACATAATACACAAATATTTGGTGGTATTAATTCCCAAGAAGTCGTCCCAAGGTATCTTTAGGCCCCCAAGGTCCCAATCCTCATGTTTTAGGAATAACTATTCAAGGTAAGGGAAATATCCTTATTTTCTCTTCATTTTAAGAACCTTTTTTTCTATATGTATTTTGAATGTTATGGTAAATCTCTCTTATTTCCTTTTTTTCATTCTCTTACTACCAAATTATGTTTTATCAGTGGGATACCCCTATACCCTCTTTTTTTACCCTCTTCCAAAACCACGTTTTATACTCGATATGCTGTCGAATTTACTTCTCAAAATTTATCTCTCCTCATCAATAAATTCCCTTTTATTTTATTTTTTTGAATAAAAAAACCTATTTATTTTATATGGGTATTTAAAAAATATGTAAAAATTATTTTTTATTCTGTTAATGACATACATAAAACCTGTATTTCCTTTCCATGGGTTAAAAATTACATAATGATCATGTTTTTAAGAACTTTTGAAACACCATGATTTTGATATGAAATCTGTTTCCTTTTATTATCCATGGGTTATTTATAAAATGATTTATTATGATCTATTTGGATCACATGAACATTAATACATATGAAGGTTTCATGCTGATAGCGCTCCAATGTATTGGGTAAATAATTTAATTTCTAGAGATAACATGTTTTACGATTCCTTTGTGGATAACCTTGGTAACTTTTTTAAAAACTCCATGAAAAACCTTGGTGATATGCTTATGAATGTCTCATTTAAATGTTATATCCACATTTCCATTTCATGATTCATGTTCGTATTATTATGATATGCCTCTTGCTCATGCCTTATCTTTATGACTCTTGTTTTTATTGATATTCCTCAAGATCACATATAAAATGTTTCCCTTACTTTCCATTACTGGAACTTATGCTCACCCTTTCCTTTTTTTATGTCCCCAAGTTCTGATTTGAATTAAATTTACTTAGTATGAACCTATTATGGATCCTTTCAAGAGGATTAGAAGAAGTTTTTAAGTTTTCATGTATTCTGTACCTTATTTCCAAAAATTAAACTTTAAAAGATCCTATGTTTGTACTATGTAAATGAAAATTTTATATAATAAAAGGTGGGATGACATATTATCCATTATAATCATTCCATTATATTTTATAAAACTATTTTTTAAACATGGATTGTTTTGATATCATGTTTTCATGAAATTTTCTTGTTTTGTTTTAATGTCTCTATTTTTGTTCAAGGTCATTTATGCAGTCATGTAATTAAATCCAAATGATTATAATTCACATATATATACATTAATATATCATAAATAATTTTTTTGTAACCATCCAAAGGTTTGGTGATAAGAAAATTGTTGGAAATTTCCTCGTTTGCGATTAACTGACCATTGGCGAGACATTGTTGAAAGAGCAGGAAAGGGAAGTTTGAAATTTATATATGTCATAAATATGATAATTCCAGAAGGTTAAAATCATTAATATAATTTTTACATACTTCCTAATTAATTTTATAATATTTGGTTTTTAAAGGAATTAGAAAAAAGAAAGAGAATAATAAAAAGAGAGAATATTTGAAAGAAACTTACTCTATCCTTGGTGTAGCTTCTCTTTCATGACACTAAAACTCACTTTATTTTTGGAGTTGGTTTGCTCCATAACATCCATAGGTATTCTAATGGGTTTTAGAGGTAGTATTTGGGTCGAAATTAAGATTTTAAAAGTGTAAAAGGAGTGGTTTACCAAGGGGAGCGAGAGGCGTTGTTTATACTTTAGGAGATGGGTATTTTTAGAATAAAATATTGAATAAAATACTGTATCAAAGGTAAAACATATAATAGAGAATTTCTGAAAATATACACCATATATTAATTTAATATAATTATTTTATGAATTTAAACCCATTTATAATTCTAATTCACTTATTTTATTAAAAAGGAATGTGGAAAAAGTTTTTTTTTATTTTAAGGGATCACTTTTGACATTAGGTTTTGGAAAATGTTTTTTAGGTTTGGAAATTAATTTTATTATATTTTAATGAATTATTTATTAAATTAAATATATTTTTACCGAAAATAAATTTATTGAAATTATTAGGTCATTATATATCTTGAAATATGTAATTTAATATACACTAGTTACGTGAAAAACTGTATTTTTACTATTCACTTGAAAATTGAAGTATTTTAGAAAATTACCAAAAATAACCCTTAGAAAATTTTGAAACTTTGATTTTAAAAATGATATGAATTTTATCAAAATAAAATTTTGACATAGGTACTTTTAAATTTTTGGTATTATAATATTTATATTTACTTATATTACTCATGATAAATATATTTATATCACACTTTATTACTTTGAGGATAAATTACTATTACAATGGCTAGGTTACTATTACTAATAGTTAGGTTAATATTCCAATGGTCACTTTACATCTTATAAACACTACTTCATACCTTCACTCAATATTCACTATAATTACTCCCAAAGTTATATATATTCATTTTCTAATATGTTGATTGGTTTACTAATATTTTGTTTCATTTCTATAGTGTTTTCTATAGGGGTGATGATTCTAGAAGATTGGGGTGATATATATTTTCCCATTTTAGGTTCTCTATTTTGTATTTTTATCAAATTATAATGTTTGGAATTTTCATTAGTTTCATAGCTGACTAATGTAATGATATTTATTAACTAGATAATGTTTTTTTGGTTTATCTATATTTTTTACGTGTATAATATAATATAATAAAAAAACATTTATTTAGGAAAAAATATTACTAATAAATACTAGGTCATTACATTCTTCCCCCCTTTAGAAATTTCATCCCCAAAATTTCAACCCATATTATCATTTTAGAATAGGTGAGGGTAATTTTATTTCATTATTTCCTCTGGTAACCATGTCTCCTATTCATACTAATGGGTCCTCTATAACACTTTGAAAAGGTGAGTTGTCTTATTGCATAGAACTTTGTATCTATAGTCTAAGATATTCACAGGATGATCTTTATATGAGAGGTCATTCTCTAGTTGTACCACCTCTAAATTCAGTACATGTGATGAATCAGGTATGTACTTCCTTAGGAGTGATACTGGAAACACATTAGGAACTTGATCCATATTTTGTAGAATTGAAAAATAATATACTTCTGATTATATATGATCAAGGATATTAAAGGGGACAATGTACCTAAGGATAATCTCCTCTTTCTTTAAAAACTATATGACTATCTTCCATGGTGATATTCGAATGAAAACTTTGTCTCCAACTTCAAACTTCAAGTCCCTTAAATGGTTGTCATCATAAATCTTTTATTGAATCTGAGAAAATTTTATATTTTGTTTGATGGTTTAAAAATTCTCTATTATCTCTTGAAAAATATTAGATCCAAGTAGATTTTTTTCACCAACTTCATCCAAAAAATTTAGAGTTCTACATTTCTTTCCATACAGAGCTTCATATAGAGAATTTTTAATACTTGAGTGGAAGATGTTGTTGTATAAGAACTAAACTAATGTGAGAGGTTGATCCCATATCCCTTTAAATGACATTGACCAAGAACTCAATATATCCTCGAGTGTCTGAATAGTCCTTTTATATTGACCATTAGTTTGGGGGTGATAGGCTATACTGAAATTCAATTTAGTATTCAGAGCATGTTAAAGTCATCTCATGAATCTAGAAGTGAACCTTAGATCACGATCAAAGATGATCAGAAGTGGAACCCCATGAATCCTTACCACTTCATTCACATATTTATTGGAAAATTTTTCAAGTGTTAAATCTTCTTGAATAGTGATGAAGTGAGCAGTCTTGGTGAGTTGATCTACCATATCCCATATCAAAATTTTCCTTTGGATGTATTTAGGAGACCGGTGAAAAATTCCATGGGGAAATTATCCCATTTTCACATATTTATAAGAAATATTTACATCCTCCCCTTGGACTTCTATTACTCAACTTTAACTTTTTGACATACCAAACACCTTGAGATATACTCTGAAATCTCATTCTTTATGTTATCCCACTAGAAGTGTTCTCAAAGATAACAATACATCTTGGTACCTCTCTGATAGATAGAGAAAGATGAGATATGCACATTATCCAATAGATCCTTATTTATCCCAGGAAATACAGGCACACAAAGTCTAGTTGCAAATTGAATGACACTATCCTCATTGATGTGTAACTCATGCAGCTTCCCCTCCTTTACTGATTTCACCTTATTTTGAAGCTACAGATCATCCATTTTCACCTCATTGACCTTATCTTGGATAGATAGTTAGGAAATAATTTGGTCATGGTAGGATGTATTACATTCTATTATTATTTCTAGATCTATCCTTTTCATATCTATAAATATAGAGTCTTTCTAAATCTGCATAATGGATAAAGTAACAGGTTATTTTCTCCTAAAAGCATCATCTACCTTGTTCACCTTTCCTATATGGTAGTGAATAGAGTAATCATAGTCCTTGATTATCTCTAAACATATTCTTTGATTCATGTTGATATCCTTTTATGTGAATATAAACTTTAGACTCTTGTGATCGATACATATGTCGTGCTTCTCAATATAGAGGTAGTGATGCCATATTTTTAAGGAAAAGATCACAATTTATAACTTAATATCATCAACTGAGTAGTTTTTCTCATGGATATTAAATTATCATAAGGTATAGGCTATAAATTTTTCATTATATATGAGTACACAACCCAAGAACTTTTTTGAAGCATCACTGTATATCACAAATCCTTCTCCATTTGATGGTAGTGTGAGTGCAGGTTTAGTGATTATCCTCTTCTTGAGATCCTAAAATATTTCCTCACATTCTTCTATCCATACATACTTTACCCCTTTTCATGTTAACTTATTTATCATGCTATAAAATGATGATATATTTCTAAAAAAATGTCAATAGTACCCTACTAGTCCAATAATACTATGGATTTATATGACACTAGTGGGTCTGGGCCATTCCTTAATTGATTTTTTCTTTGAAGGGTCCATAGAAATTCCCTCACTTGTGATCACATTCCCCAAGAATGTGGCTTTCTACATCCAAAAGTCACAATTTAAAAACTTAGTATACATTTTATACTTCCTTAATGTCTCCGTCATAATCCTTACATTCTCTTCATATTCCTCCTTTATCTTGGAGTAAATGAGAATATCATCAATAAATACTACCAAAAATTTATTGAGTTAGTCTCTAAAAACTCTATTCCTCAAATACATGAATATTATAGGGGAATTATTAAGTACAAAGGGAATTACTATGAACTAATATTCTCCATACCTATTATATAAATTATTATTTTAAATATATTCCTTATTCACCATCATCTGATGATATTCAGAAAAAAATATCCACCTTTGAGAAGTACTGATCTCCTCATAGTTGATTGAACAAGTAATAAATCATTGGTAGAAGATACTTTTTCTTTATGGTGATCTTGTTGAGATCCTAGTAATCAATACACAACCACATTTATCCATCCTTCTTCTTGAAAAAGAGAACCTATGCACCCCAAGGTGATGCACTAGGTCACATGAACCATTTGTCCAAGTGATATTGTAGTTGTGTATTTAACTCTTCCTGTTTGATCGAGGCCATATTGTAGGGGAATTTAGAGATAGGAGTGGATCCAAGTATGAGATCTATTGGTAACCTTACCTCATGATCTGGGGGAAGTCCATGTAACTCTTCAAAAAATATATCAGTGTATTCCCTCAAAATTGTAATTTCCTCTAGGTTTATACCTTCCTTTGAATCAACCATTTGGGAAAGGTATGCTCTTCACTAGGTATCATCACCCACACCATTGATTTATTTTCTAAATAAGATTCATTATCTTCCTTTAATTTTTATAGGATCATTGGATGGTTATAAATATAGAAATATATTTCTTTTTTCCTAATAGTTTATGCATGCTATATATAATGAGAGCTAATCCATGACCAATATAGTGTCAAATTCTACTAAGGGAAGGATTATGAGATTTTATGGAAGAATCTTACCACATACACTAACAGGAGAAGAGTCTAACACTTGAGTTGCAATGATTTCACCATTAAGTGTTTTTATAGATATCTCTACTTCATGGTATTGGGTATTTGATTATATAGTTCTAGAAAACTTATAGGATATAAAGGAATATATTGAACTATAATAATAAAACTTTTTCATTCTTGGGTGAATATTAATTGTACCTTGTATAAATTTATTTTCAAACTCCACTTTAGTAGTAGTGATATAATAAGATCACTCTTTCCCCCTTGGATTTGGTGGTTTCTAACACTAATTAACCTCAATGACCCATGGTTTAGTGCACTGGATTGTATGGTGACCTTGCTCCCTATAGTCGAAGCATTGAACCATGGGTTGTGAATTAGAAGGTGACTTCCTTTCATCCACCATGTTATTCTATTTCTTCATGTCTCTTTGAAATTCATGATATTGGTGTCATTCTATCCCACACTTGAAGTATTTACCCATCCATTTTAGGTGATTACCATGATACTTCTTCCCACATTTTTAACACATGGGTGGTTTGATCCTATTTCTTCCTTTGTTATTTAACCCACCATCTTGAATCTATAGTGTTCTCTTCTTATCTCTGTAACCATGGGACCATTATACAAACTTCATATCTACTTTGATATAACATCAAACTAATTCTTCACAGCTCCCAAAATCTTGGATAGTTAAATCCTTTTGAAGGTGTGGTTTTAAATCACTAAAGAATCAATATATTTTTCTATCATTATCGATAACAAATGTTGAGGTGTATCTTGAAATCCTTGTGAAGTTTTCCTTGTAATTAATGATATATTTTCCTTCCTTTTAATTTATCTCTAAAAATTCTCTCTCCATATTTGTTTCAATATTTCAAGGGAAATACTTGTTAATAAATATTTTCTTACAGTCTTCCCAATCCATCTCTTCTATTTCATCCTTTGGATCAATTTTATTTATAAACACCCACCATTTATCATCATCCCCATCTAAATCATAGACATCCAGAGTCACCTAATCCTTCTCAGAATAGTAGATCATAGAAAAATATTCTGTATTGAGTTAACCCACTATTCTATGAAAAGTTGATAGAAATATCCACTAAATGTCGGTGGCTGTTTTCATTTAATGTACTCAATAGATAGTTGTTTCTTCTTGGGTGAAGGTAAACGTTCGTCATGGTTCAGGTTATTATTCATATCCCGAGACATCTGGGTAAGTATCATCATGAAGTTTTTAACTCCACCTCCCATGTCATTGGGAATTCCTTTCAGATAATCATTTCATTATACATCACATGGGTTGCTATCTTGGTTTCTCCTAGTTCCCACTATTTTATAAAATATAAAAGGTTTGAACAAAACACAAATAAAAAAATCATGAATACATAATTTATTTTTATGTGAAAATGAAGTCTAAAATTTCATCTTATGGGATCTCTTTGTTTAGTATTTTTCTAAAAAAAATCTTCTTGGATGTTTACCTATAATTTGACTTATCCTAAATGTTTTCACCAATGTTCTCTAATAATAATACACAATTTAATTAAACCATGCCTATGATACCAACTATAGTGACCCTACATTTTCTTACATGACTATTACATCATTTTAAATATAAACAACATAATAGTTATACATTCAAGGATCGAAAGGTTTAGTATCCTGAAAAAATTAGGATCATAAATCACTTATACATAATAAAACATACACATTTATTTAAATCCTTATTCTTTATCCTTATAAAATATCACATTCTCCTTAGTACATATAGTCACCTGAGGATATATATCAAAGAAAGGGGTGAGATAAATTCCTAGTAAGATGATAGAAAAGGAGTCTAAATCAATATAACATGGGTGAGATTAATCATCATCATATTATCATAATAATAAGATCATAATCAACAACATGAGGTAAATTTTTTACAAAGTAATTAAATTTAGAGATGAATAAAAATGAAACATTATATCATAGTGTTCAAATACCACAAATAGTTGTGAACAAAGCTAATATCATGTTCATGCATAATATATGTGCATAATCATAATATCATCATTGAAAAAAAGCAAGTATCATGTTCATTTTCTTGAATAATACACATTATCTCATTAGATACATCACATTATCCAATGTATTGGAGAGCTATATAATTCTAGGCTCACCCATCACATCATAATATTTAATTAATAATGCATGACACATATAAAGTACAACAATCATAGTTATAAAATAAAACATAGAAAGAAAATATTTTCATAAGTATTTCATAAAGAATACATTCAGGAATAGACTTTGGTTTTATTGAATGAAAAAGGGAGATCATATATTGGAATAAAAGACCATTTTTCTTTTGAAAAGAAACAACATATGAGGAGTAAAAGATTTGTTTTGGAAAGAAAAGTCTTTTGGAAAATCTTTGTATTTGGATTAAAAATCAAGTTGGAACTATGTATATCCCTGAAAAGAAAATGGAATAATAGTGAAACTATATTTAAGTAATATTATAGGAATATAAATATTTAATATGTTGTGAATGAGGGAAAACCTAAAGAAAAAGAGTTGGGTTTGAGAATCCCCTTACCTTAAATCTCACTTTATTTCATCCATTTTTCACCTCCTGAATAATAAAATTAGGATGATTAAAATATGGTTACAAAAGTGAATTATTTTAATTTCCCACTATTTATACATTATAATTATTTTATTCTATTTTATAACACTCTTTGTTAAACATGGGTTGTTTTGATATCATGTTTTCATTAAATTTTCTTATTTTGTTTTGATGTCACTATTTTTGTTCAAGGTCTTTTATACATCAGTGAAATTAACTCCAGAATCTTATGATACATATATTTTTAAATTAATATATCATAAATATTTTTTGTAACCAGACATAGGTTTGTTGATAAGAAAAGGATTGACAATTTCCTCATTGGTGATTAACTGACTGTTGATGGGACATTGTTGAAAAAGCAGGAAAGGGAAATTTGAAATTTATATATGTCATAAATATGATACTTTCATTAGGTTAAAATTAATAATATAATTTTAAAATAATACCTAATTAATTTTACAATATTTGGTTTTGAAATTAATTGGTAAAAATAAATAGAAGAAGAAAAAGAGAGTAGAGTTCATAGAAACTTACTCTTTCCTTGATGTAACTTCTCTTGCACGACACTAAAAACCCCTTAATATTTGGGGCTGTTTTACTACATAATGTCCCTAGGTATTATAATGGGATCAATAGGGAGGGTTTTGGAATAAATTGTGTTTTGAAAATTGTGAGAGGATTGGGTTTCCAAGGAAAGCGAGAGATAGGTTATTTATACTTGAGGGGAGGGGTATTTTTAGAATAAAATACTGAATACAATTATATATCAAAGGTAAAACTTGTAATAGTGAACTTCTGATAATATAAATCATGTATCAATATAATATAATGGTTTTATGACTTTAAAACCCTTTATAATTCTAAATCACTTAGTTTATTAAAAAGGAATGTGTAAAAAAAATTGTTATTTTAAGGGATCACTTTTGACTTTAGGTTTTGGAAAATTATTTTTAGGTTTGAAAATTAAGTTTATTGTATTTTAAAAAATCCTTTAAAAAATTAAATATATTTTGGCCAAAAATCAAGATATAAAAATTATCATTTAATTATTACATCATGAATGATGTAATTTAAGGTACAACATTACGTGAAAAATTTTATTTTTACTGTTCACCTGAAAAGTGAAGTATTTCAAAAAATTAAAAATAAAAAAAACCTTAAAAAATTATGACATGATGATTTCAAAAATGTTATTAATTTTATAAAAATAAATTTACAACATAGTTAATTTAAAATTTTAATCTAATTTTATTTATTTTTATTAAATCCTTGAAAATACAGTTTATTAAAAATGTGCCTATATTTTCTTTGAGTTTTTTAATCATGATATTTATTTTTAGAAATTATAATATTAATATTTACTTATATTAGTCATGATAAATATTATTTATGTCACACTTTATTATTTTTAGGTTATATTACTCTTCCAATGGTCAGGTTACTATTCCTATCGGTCAGGTTATTATTCCTAACAAACAGGTTACTATTCGAAATGTCACATTACTATTCCCATGGTCATATTACCTCCTATAAATACCAATTAATCCTTTCACTCATTATTCAGTAAAATTCATCCATAAGTTATATATTTTTATTTTCTAATATGTTGATTGGTTTACTAATATTTTGTTTTATTTCTATAGTGTTGGTCGTAGGGGCAATGGTTCTAGAAGATTGTGGTGATCCATATTTTATCATTTTAGATTTTTTATTTTATACATTTTTTCCAATTGTAATGTTTGGAATTTTAATTAGTTTAATAGATAAATAATGTAATGATATTTATTAATGTGATAAATTTTTGTTGGTTTCTATATATTTTGTACGTGTATAATATAATATAATAAAACACACATTTATTCAGTAAACAAATATTACTAATAAACACTGAATCATTAAAATGTTGCTGATCATGTCATCAGTTTTAGATTAACCAAGATGGGACTTTTCCTCTCATATATTGAGTATAAAAATGGGTACCTCAACTAAGATAGACCATGGGAGTCTGTTTCCGCATCAAGATATTGTATATCCATCTAGATAAGGTATATGTGATGTTTTTATTCATAAGTATGAATGACATGTGATATATTCATCGATCAAATTAGTCTACACTCAAAGAGTGAAGAAAAAATGAGTTGGCTATATGTTATTTACATGCTCATGTCCCATTGTCACTCGATGTCTTGGAAAAAGGGAAAATATGATAATTCATGTTTTCATATGATAAAGACCGGTAGACATAAGTATATAGATACACGTGTTTGATAGAGATCATTCCAGATACATTTATAACTTAACTAGAATTAATGGTTTTTTAGAGGATGATCTTTTCTTACATAGATGGATCTAAAGATTCTTATTTTTTTTCAATTCTATAAAGGCATGTCGGGTCACACTTTCTAGTTGATTGAATGGGGATTGAGTTTGATTTAGAGAGAAACTCTAAAAGTATTTTAGAGTTAATCCAAAAGTGTTTTGGATGAGTTTTCACAAGGTATTGTATATGATGTGATACAAGGTGAAATTAATGATGTATTTATAATTTTTTTTTGGAAAATATCTAAAAGTATTTTTGGATATGATTCCACAAGTTATTATATATGATACAATACAAGGTGAAATAACACAAATTCTATTAATCTTTAGGCCAACGAGACCGTACCGAAGTGGTAAGGGCTCTTGCTTGGCATCCAAGAGACCCAGGTTCAAAACCGGGTGGAGGAAAATTTCCGGGGTACTATAGCAGTACTGTAGTAGGAACTGTTCGGTACTCTGCAGCCAGATTATTCACCTGATTTGGGATTTCGGGCCACCGGTTTGGGCCTACGGGTCTTAGGGCCTTCAGGCCATCAAAGGCCTTCAGGCCACAGGGCCTTCGATCCATTGAAGACCATGAAGTAGCCCAGTCCTCATAGAGCAGGCCCTAGATGAGGATCAGAGCACCAGTAGCAGTCACCAGAAGCAGAGCTAACCGGATTGGAAGAATGAGAGGGTATGACAACCACCATCGAGACCAGACACCGTGCAGCTTTGCATGGGGCAATGCTAGCCGATCAGAAATGCAGGTGGGGAGCTAAAGGAAATCAATGATGTAGAAGATGGGGAGGGTCAGTTCTAGTGGGCTGGGCCTACAAGTCATGTATTGGGCATGGTATGACTCTGGGCCTTCGGGTCATGTATTACGGGTCATGTCGAACCTTGTACCTTGGGCCTACGGGTCATGTACGGGTTCCCCTTCAACCCTTAAAAGGGGGATTATTTATAATAAAATAAAAAAGAAGGCCTTCGATCCATTCGAGTGTTTAGTGAAAATGGGATATTGATGGAGATATTCAATAAATCCTTATATATATATGATATGTATATATATATTTTATGTCTTGTATAATAATTGTGATTTTCATTTAGAAAGGTGGAAATCATTTAAACTTTCTATAATAATAGTCATCATTTGGATAATTTGTTCAGTCACAAGATTATCATTTAAAGTTGTGTTTCATTTGATGAGACATTTACAAGTAAATGAATATTATGAATTTATTTCATCTATGGTATTTATTCATTCGTTTTGATGCATGAATAAACAATACAACCCATGTAGAATCCTCTAGAATTATAAATTATATATCTATACAATTGCTATAGTGTGTGTGATTACAATAGGATTGGAAAAAATTACTTAAGACCTATATATCTCTTTATTTTTCTTTCTTTGCATGCTGATATGCTATAACATCATGGGAGAAAGGATAATCCTTCATGTATGACATGTTATTCATTCAACCTATGGATACCTACAGAGGTGGGATTCTTTTTTTCCACTTTAGTGATCTCTCTCAAATCTATGTGATGGAGTTTAAATATGATGTTGTGGATCTTTGGTGTATGATACACCAATTTTCTATCATGATATTCATTTTATTTTTATACTAATTTCATATTATATTTCATGGAGATTCCTAGATAAGGGTTTTTAATCGCTTCTTCTTGAAATGATAAATTTTATTAGACTAACAAAAACCTTCATCTGGGTTATTCTATCTCGATACTTGAGTCAGTATTCCATAAGGCTTAAAGCATGCATAACCCAACCCGACCCACTGATTCCCTACTCAGGACTATGATACACCAAGTGTTCCACCCCAATCCCACATTCAGTAGGCTCAAGGTTGTTGACTAGCACTAGGTAGGCACATCACACAATATGAGAGGTTGTGGCCTATATCAACTAGAAATAGACACTTATCTTTACTATATAAAATAACCATCAAGACTTGTAAAGTATATATAATTAATTGTACTATATAAACGAAATGCATGATACATGAAATACAAGAACAATTCCACATAGGAAAATACCAATGGAATTGAACCTTTGACAAGCCTTCGAATTTGACAAAAAAAGACTTTGGAAAGTTCCTCCACACTGTGTATACTTCTATATCGATCTGAAACCATAATGGTCATCACCACCATTATAAAATAACATGATCCTTCATATGTTTCCAATAATCACCAGTCATCAGCTCTAAACAAATCACACCAGCTCCATGTCCACCAAGACCATCTCTAAATGGTGTTTTTTTCATGTACACAATAGATGTGGGAACAAGGACCATGAAAGGGTTAATAAAAAAAAATACTTAGTAGGATTACCCATAACCATAAAGAGAAAATAATGTAAAAAATTAATTCAAAACCCTCGGTACAAGAGAGTAACTAGGTGAAATATAAGAAAGGATCCATATATTCTTGACCACTAAGAGTAATAAGGATCAATAGAAGTCTTGATCATTTCATCTATAATCCATGAAGGTCCCACCTCACGATCAACTAGGGATGATCAATGCACAAAAAAGCACACAAAGTCTGAAGTTGATAACCCACCTATATGGAATATATTGAAGGCAACCAAGGGGTTATTGAGGATTCATATGTCTCAAGGTATCTAATATTCTCAAACTTCCTTCCACACTTCCACTAGAAACTATAATGGGGGCCCACTCTTAACTGAAGCACACACATATGTAGAGAGTACCACACTTTATTATCCACTAATACCATGAGACCATTTGAGGAACCCATACCTTGACCAAGGATAGATTTAGATCAAGGGAGTACTGACCTCTACTACTATAACCACTCAGGATATAAGAAAACACATGTCACCTCATAGAAATTTTAATGGAGGATCCAATACTAATTTAGCATCACACAATATATGATAGGAGCACACATAGATTATATTAACACACAAAATATGAGAGTATCACACAACAGATGAGACAAGGGTACTTGACCCTTGGACGCTCTGATCTCCATGCCCAATCCCCATCATTGGCCCTATAGAGCTAAATCCTAGAACCATCTATCTCACTAAGAAAATAGTCTCAGATGAAAAAATGAACAATGTTATTATGATATATGTAGAAAAACACTTAGGATATACTACTCATTTTCTTGAATCCGAGACTTGAGAAAGGAGATAGAAAAGGAAACTACATTTGGAAAAGTACACAATATGTACTATAGGGGTACATGAATTGTATATCCTAAACATAATTTTGGTCATGTAAAACCTTTCAATGTGGAATGTAAAGGTCCATCTACACTGTATGTATGATAGGGTGCACAACCTGTGGGACAGGTGGGGGTACTTGATATGAACCACCACAATCCATGTCATGTATAAGTTTAAATGCATGGAGTTTCCCTGAAGATTCATAACCTGTGACTCAACCGGATCCCTCAACATGTACTACCTGGGAGGTTGGGTTATGTTAGGCCAGAGGAACAAGATTTGTAGTACTGAACCACACAATTTTCATGAAAAAACAACCACCTATATATGTACTCCCAATAAATTCCATACTAGTCAGCTTAGTGGAACATGATATGTGGACTAGGGTGAAGGTTATGGGGCATAATGGAAGTAGTTAGGCCTCTAAGAAATAATGGTTTTCATCGATGTCTTTAGATTAAATCCTAAAAAATTGTAAATGAAACCCTAGAATATTCATAGATATGATCTTTTTTTACATATAATTTATAACAAATTTATTTAAATAAGAATTACCTTCGCTTGTAACCCTTCTTCATTATCAAATCAGTTGACCATTATTAATGATCCATAATCCCAATGAAGGATCCAAGGATAAAATACCTCTAGTGGTATCCACATGTGCTTTATGAAAGTCTGAACATCATCATCATATATCTGAAACTATATAAAAATCAAGTGACAGTGGTGGTTAAAACCGTTGTTAAAGCGTTTTGAAACAGTTTTAGTAAATTTCTTCCATATGGTGTGTCATTATTAATTTTTTTAAAAATAAAATTTTATTAGTGGAACTTTCTTTGAAAATTCAAAAATCATTATTTCATGGTAGTTTATTTGTTTCATGGTGTTTTCATAAATCTCTACTAATAAATAAAGGTTGTCACACCCACATGTTATTGTTGAAGTATTTTATTTTTATTTTGGGTTAATTTTGAGTTATTGAGAGATTCAGTTGTTTTTTCGATGATTTGGGAGGGCCTAGGAAGCTTTGGATCTAAACTTTTAGTAGTTAATGATGTGAACCAAAGGTTTATGCTTTGAAATATACCTCCTAGTGTCTGTGAACCAGGGGATCACCCTATGAAATCCTTGGGAGAGGATGTTCAAGTTGTGAACTAGCCCGCCCAGTGGCCTAGAGTTCTTCCTAAAACAGTTTGAGCCATAAATGGGGGGGGGGTTTCACCCCAAGAAATTATCAAGGGGAGACCAGTCACTCTACAAATGGTGGTTTATCATGAGAATGGTTATTCCCAGTGGCCTAGGGGTTATACCTAGTGTAGTTTACCCTATGAAATTATCAATGGGAGGCCATTCACCCCATGAAATATGGTTCACCCCATGAATGGGTCTGCATAGTGATTATTCACCCCATGAAATATGGTTCACCATGTGAACGAGCCTTCTTATCTTTTAATTTTTGTATTTTTTCAATTTTAACCTCGTTGAACCCTAAGGACTTATCCCCTCTTCTTTCCCATTTATATAACATAGATGGCATGGAAGAGAGCTCTTAGGATATCCTTGTTTCCTCCACTATATACCCTTGTTTTTCCCTTTTATTTTCCTGTGATCCTTCATGGTAATCTCCTATTTCTATCTTCCTCTTCTCCCTTCTTCCCTTATCTATGGTTTTCATTTTCTCCCAAAACCCTATCTTCCTTTTTAGATGAATTTGTGGTCTAGTTAAGTTATAATCATGTGGATATTGATGTTTAGGTCTTGCAGAATGCCTTTTTTATTATTGTTTGATCATTATTCATAAAATGAAATGAATCTTGACTTATTCGTTGCTGAAAAATGGTAGAATTTTTTTGTAATTTTTCTTTAATTGGAATTTCATTTATTTCTTGGTATTTCAAAATGATTTATTTTTCAAATTATACCTATATGTGATATTTAAATTGATTTATTAATTTTTTTAGATTGGTTTATCATTTTTAATAGATGTGAGTTTCATGGAGTTTTAGTTTATAAAGATATTTTTTGACTTTAGAGTGTTTAAAAAATGGTATCAAGGGAATATTTTAAATGTAATTGGGATTTAAAGAACCTTGAACTAGTTTGGGTTATAAAATAAAATTGGAAAGTGGTGTTTTGAACCTTTGGTGGGGGTTTAATGAAAAAAGTGATAATTCTTTAATTAATTTCTAAATAGTTTTTGGTGAACACTTTTAGTAAATGTTTTGGAAATGGGTTTTAATGGATTAATTTTAAAGATATATTTGAAATGAAATTTCAAAAACTAAAAATGACTTGGAATCCAAAATTTGTTTTAGAGAAGTCTTATTTGATACTTTTAAATGGTGTGTGGGAGTGGCCCTTTCAATCCCCTTATTTATTATTCCTGATATAGATTTTGGATTGAGGGTCATGCTTATACCTTTATGAAATAAATGATATGTGAAAGGGATTTTTTATTTCAGGGGTATTGGAGATGAGACAATATTTACTAATTATGATTCATTAATTCATGTGATTTTTCAAGGGAGTACTAACCCTTACCACTATAACCACTCATGATATGAGTAAACCCATTCGAACTCACAAAAATTATAGTGGAAAACCTTTACCTTATTGAGTAGTAAAAATAGTCGAGAGAGGGGTTCTTGAACCCTTGATGCTATGATTTCCATACTAGATCCCTATCATTGGCCCTAGGGTGCTAAATCCTAGAAGCATTTATATCATCAATAAAACTATATTGGATGTCCAAACAGACTGCATTATCATAATATGCATGGAAAAAAACTTAGGATAGACTACTTAGGAACCCAAATAAGAGTCTTGAGAAAGGAGATACAAAATACTACTAAGTATAGAAAAGTACATAGCATATACTATAAGGTTACATGGTGTGTAACAATTCAGTAATAGTTTTTTCATTCACATTATTTCTATGTGTCATATAAAGGTCTATCTGCATGAAATTTATGATGGGGTACATGGCATGTGGGACCAGTAGAAGTACTAAGCATGAACCACCATAGTCCATGTTGGGAAAAGGTTATAATACATGGCATGTAATCGAAGATACATAGTGTGTGGACTCAAGAAATTCAATCGATATGTACTACACTATAGGATAATTTGTGTAAGTCTAGCGACACATGACGTGTGGTCCCAAACCACATGGAATTCACAAAAAAATATCCATTTAGATGTGTAATATCTATACACGTCATATTATTTTGTTTAGGGGAAAATGAAATGTTTATACACCCTGAATACATCATTAAATACTCTAGGTTTGACCAGATTAGAAATTTATATGACAAACTAAACTTGACGACAAAGGTGTAGTAAAGTGGTAGTGCAAGGTTGAACCCACAAAGATGACTGAAAAACATGCAACCTATCAATTCAAACCCTAAGTTTGGATTCCACATATTCACTCTTCAGATTTTGTTTTTCTAGAATTATGTATCTTGGATTTAAAACAGATGATAAAGAAGGGACTTGGGTCAATTTTATGGCTTTAAGAAAAATATAATCCCAACTCTATATTAGGCTAGACCTATGGATTAGGCAGCGGAGTGGTGTAAGGGTCACCAATTGTTTATGGTTAACCCAATTGGATCTACCTATGATGAAAATATCCCCTGGTCTGGTATAAATAACAACCTAGATGCATTATTATTAGATCCTTGTTGATGCTCCTTTCTTCACAGAATCTAAAGATCGGAAAAGGGGAATATTTGAGCTCAAAGTGATTCAACCTTTGAAGAAAATATCAAAAATCGACAAAGGCATGAACAAGGGATCAAAAGCACCTGCGCCGCGCAAGTTCTATCACTGTCGCGCAAGTCCACTTGCGCAACGCCTTATGGTCGCGCAAGTGACTTGCGTGACCTAAGTGATAACCGCCCGGTAATAGCCCGGGGTCTTCTCCTGCCCATAAATAGACCCTGTGGGCCCCCCATTCGGGGATGATTTTTTTTCCAGAAACCCATATTTGAGCTCCCGACGCCCTAGTCTCTTCTCAAAGCTTCCAGAACACTTCTAAGGTAATTTCTTACCTAGAACAGAAAATCTAAAGAGGGGGAGGAAGGCCTAAGTGTTGAAACTCATCAACACTTGTGCGCCTGAGTGGCCAGCCCTTAAGGGAAAAGGGCCACACTTGCGCGCCGCCTTACTACTTAATTAGATCTTGTGCGCCCTTATTCTGGAAGAACCTCAAGAGGATTATAAAGGATTTAATGAAGCGTCACACAAGTATTACCATGCTGGTTAACCGTCGCGCAAGTACACCATGTGTCGCGTAGGCATACCTACGCGACCAGGACCTGCGCGACCAGGACTTGCGCGCCCACGCAGCACCTACGCGCCTGCCAGGACTTGCGCGCCCCTACCTTTTTGGGTGCCTTTCTTGCCCATTTCACCCCTCTTAAGCCATTACACCTTTCCTATTCAAGATTCAGTCTTCAAGACACTCTTCAAAGCCATTTATGGCATGATTTCTTGATTTGACTTTCTTATCTAAAAGGAATTCTGTGGAATATCTCTCAAAACCTAGTGATTTACATATATTTATATCACTAAAGATTGAGAGTTCATTCATTCAACCTCATCCTTTAAGATGAGAGAATCCTTAACCTTGGTCTCCTTTTCAGGAATAATCCCCAGTCATAAGTCCTCTAATTTGGGCATCCTCTTAGGAGTAAGCCCCAGATCCTCTAACCTGGGATTCCTTTTCAGGAGTAAGCCCCAGTCTCAAATATGGGCATCCTATTTAGGAGTAAGCCCCAGATCCCCTAATTTGGGCATCCTCCTCAGGAGTAAGCCCCAAACCTTAATCCTTAACCTGGGCCTCCTTTTAAGGAATAAGTCCTAATCATAATCCCTAAACCTGGGCCTCCTTTTCAGGAGTAAGTCCCAGTCATAATCCCTTAACCTAGGCCTCCTTTTTAGGAATAAGTCCCAGTCATAATCCCTTAACCTGGGCCTCCTTTTCAGGAGTAAGTCCCAGTCATAATACCTTAACCTGGGCCTCTTTTTCAGGAATAAGTCCTAGTCATAATCCTCTTAACCAGTCCTAATTTACCTTTGATCTGTGATTCCTTTTTAGGTGTAAAACCCAATCATAAGTCTTCTCCTAATTTGGGCCTCCTTTTTCATAAGTAAGCCCCAAGTTAGAGTATTCAAAATCTCCATGAAGCACATATACCTTTATAGACCCTGTTCCTAGATTTCTTCTCTAAAGTAAATCCTAAACCTTCATTTATCTGGGCAGTCATACATACATAAGCCCCACATTATTTCTTATGATTGTATCTTTCATGGAAAAATTGTCTAATTTTTTACCAATACCTCTTGTTTCTTACACCGAGCATGACTCACGTGAGCTTAGAGTGTAAAGGTAATTGTAACATCCTTCTTTGAGCCATCAATCATAAATATCATACTCCCTTACTCGAACTACGTGGGTTCTGATTCCTTTTCTAAACAAAGGATACGTAGGTAGCCCATCTACGGGTTCGATCCCAACTCTAAAATAATCCATGTCCTTCTGAATGAAAATAAACTTCAAGTGCCCCACTGAGTGGCTTTAAAACCAGCATGGTCATCATAATGACCAAGAGACTTCTGTATAAATGTGTCAAAGGGTACCATTGAACAATAATATCTAATAAATACAGATGATTCTCTATCGATGAAGAACCTCGAATACATACAAAAGATTCTCTAAATTTTCTACATATTTAATCATTGATTGTCAGATCTGAAGGAAAGCTTATTTTATACTTGGTAATGTAATAAGGATTCACGAACATAACTTAAATCTATAAAGAGAGTCCCGGAGTAGACAATAATTCCCCTAAAAAAGGTGTGATGAGTCCGACCTCCCATCCTCTCGACCAATGAAAATTCATAAGCCTCATCAGTCCACAAACTAATGAGCACCTACCTTTGGAAAGTAAGTCCGAATGGATGTGGAATAATTGGATGTTTCTAGTTCTACGAACAAACCCATTAGAAACCGATCTGAACGTTTGAACCTCCCATCAAGGTGGTCATCCCTGGATTCCGAGGGAAACAAAAAATGGTGAACCTGACGTGAATCCTTAACCAAGTTAAAATGATGTTTCACCTATTTGTTAGGCCCCTATTTAAAACTCAATGATAGGGACATCAAAAACAATCATTGACATACGTGCTCATCCAAAAGATGTAGTGGCTAAATTTATCTTGATTACTTCTGTTATATCAAACATGCACTATTTTTCCAAGATCTTATGTATTTCTAGAATGGCTGCTCTCAAGTTCACACCTGTGAATACTGCTGCTGCAAATGCCACTACTGCTACTCCTACTAGATCGTCGTCCTCTATTAGGATGATATCACCTACTCAGCATCTTCAACGCTGGGTATCAAACACACCGGTTAAGGAGTACCATCAACACGGTACCGTCCCAACTCTGGAGGCTGCCCGACAATCCCTCCAAGTAAATAACTCACATCGGTTGTCCGGACAACGACGACCAGTGACCAAGAAGCAGACGGTGATGACTAACATCTCCAACCATTTTTGGTCGTTATCCCCAGAACACAATCACTATTCGCTCCCTTATTCTGGGGAGGTGAATGAGAAGGTCCCTCAGGACCTTAATTCAAACAAACAGGAGTCCTTCATGAGGGATCCCACCAACAATCGCTGCCAGAATCGTGCGGCAGTGCACCCTCAACATGATGAGGGTACAGACTCCAGGCATTCGGATCAGGTTCCTCAAACCCGAGCATGCAAGACGAACCAACAGAGGCGGAATCTGGTCAACAGTGAGTAAGTTCTCATCTCTACCATCTCTGGAGAATTCCACCAACCTAAATTGGTGGTAAGCAATGAGCAGGCACATACATCTGCCTATTTTAATTCCACTGTCCAGCAGACTCGTCTGGAAGCATCACGCCAATCCCGCCAGGCAATTCCGGCGGAGTACTATAGGCAGGAACATACACTTGTTTATACACCATCAGCTAGTCAGTAGACTCGTCTGACTACATATGATGGATCTCGTCAACCACGTTTGGCGAAGTGCAATCAGCAGGCACATACACCTGCTATTATTAATCAAGCCTACCAACAGTCTCGCTTGGTAACATTCGAAGAAGTTAGTCGGAAAGCCCCGACAAAAAATAGGAGGCAGACACAACTCTCTGCCCCCACACTTGAGTACTGTCAGGATTCACTGACAGGAAAAGGAGGACACGAGCAGGCACATACACCTGCTCCAAGCCCGAAATGGACTTATATTCCCGTTCCAGTAGCTGAAGTCACCAAGAATATTCTATCAATGGTGAAAGAGCAGAAGAAAATCCCTGCTCATATTCTGGATGCCTGCCAGGATATTATAACAACTTCAGCGGCATCTTAGGGAAAGACACATAAATCTATCCCTACCAGTGGAGTGATACATCAACAATTCACTCCGGAATAGACACACACACATCTATTCCAGTCTAAGAGGGTTATGGGGAATACTCCCCCATATCATATGGACGACCAAGTCAGGCACATACACCTGATTTGAGAGGAGATCGTCAGCCTAACCTGGCCATCTTTCCTGATCAGGCACATACACCTACTTAGAGTAGCCACTTTCATCAACAAGTGGTTTCCAAGGAGAGTTAGAAGGAGTCTAAGAAAAAGACCCGCCCAGCACAGTCAGGAGATCAAGTGCCAATCTGTAACAAGGCCTTGCTCGATGCTAGAGTTCTTGAAGCCCTCAGACAATTATCTGTTGGAATTCAAGATTATACTCCCTCATTTCCCAATAGTGGGAACATTAATTCCGAAGGTCTTCAACAGACACTTCCTCATGAAGGCTTTCTTCATGAAAATTCGGTCGATCTCGAAGTTTCATCTTCAGATGAGAGGCACAGGAACCCTCTATGTGGTCAGAAGACCAAGGAGCAAGAGATCTCATCTTTTACTGTAACCCATTATGGTGGTCCTCCCCATGATGATGAATTTCTCTGCGAAAGTCCTCTCCGCAGTAGTGATGCACATTGCCCGGAAAATGCTCCAGTGGACAATGTAGTTCCGATAAAGCCCTCTTATCTTGAGGCACTTGCAAATGCGAAACCAGTCATGTTTGAAGCTTCATCTCTAGCAGGTGAAATAATTTCTCAATCAGAAGATAGCCCATGGTGTAGGTCATTCTCCGAACCACCCCTAAGTCATGAATCTTCTATTTTGATCAATGATTTCTCTACCAATACTGTTGAATCCAATGAACCAACAAGGAAACACCAACTCTGGTCAAATCAGGTAGAAGAATCTTCATCAAATGATAAAGAGGAAATGCTAAACATGAGAAAACAACTGGCGAAAGGTGAGGTGCCTGTTATGTTTTGGCCTCTGGCTGACTCTCAGTACAATATTCCAGAAATGTTGACGGAAGATGAAATTCATGATATTCGTCTCAACATATGGAAAACTCTTTGTCAGTTGAAAAATAAAGTATTATCTTATGATGAATATGAAAATCATCTTAAGATAATATAAGGGTTACAACGTCAGATTGATTTGGAAACTCTATCAGTCTATCGATATCCGAAGGATGAAAAGCAGCAGAGAGCCATTCAACGTTCATGCCTTGGCGCACTAAGAAGATTGCGTCAGTTAATTTCCAATGCCCCATCTGGTATTCGTGTCAGAGGATGGGGTGTTCATGGAGCATTGCATTTCACAGTGCTCTCCAGTCAGCAAAGCCCACCGAAAATGGTCTCATGCAATGTTATTGCCCATGGCCGACCACAATCAATGAGCTTTGTTTGTAATCAAAAGCATGCCCAAGAACAGGCTTCAACTAGTTCCTCTCAAAATCAAGAATACAGAGAACAAGTTGTTGAATTACTCTTGCATCAAGAAAACAAGAATATTAAACAGGCCTCTCGTTTGGAGCAAGCACGTCACCAAGTGACAGAAGTGTCAGAAATCATCCAACGGTCTTTTGAACCAGGTGATAAAAGCGGATACGGATTAATGCATCCAACTAATTTCCGGACTAAGGTTCGCAAGATCAGGAGGACTTTCAATAAAGTCTCAGACATAGCATGTCAAAAACCACCCCATCTCGACAGACTGGGGACTCTTTTAAACCAACCCTCGGAATCAACAAATAGGTTCTAAGGAGTTGAGAGAGAAAAGCAGGAACAGCCCCAGTCCACTAGACTGGGGACTCTTTCAAATCATCAATCCCCTCCTCAGAGAAAGTCGGTCTTTTCTCGATTGGGGAAGAAACCTCAAGAGGAACGAAGAACCAAATTATCAGGAGATTCCCTCCAAATTACGGTTCATCAAGAAGTTCCTGAGGGATTGAATCAACAAAAGGTAATGTCTCATCAAAGACATGGAAGAATACAATATCACAGAAATGATGATAGAAGGGATGCGATGAGTTATGCATCAATTAATGTCATCAATGCCGTTGTTGCTGATCCACCAGATGGGGCTCACTCAGGGGACTCATATGAAGAGGTTCCTGCTCAAGAAGATGTACACACCGACATAAATGAAGAAGGTGTGCGTACACGAAGTTAAAGAATTTCTTAGAACTTAAGTAATCTTTCGAGTAACCCACTTCCCCCTCTCCGAAAAGGATCCAACAAAGGGAAGGGAAAGAACCAGGTTACATATCCTTCCTCTGGAGAAGGTCAATCACTCTCACTAGAGCATAGGTTTGCACAACAAGAGGAAGAAATGAAGGAATTAAGAATGTTGAATGCAGAACTACTTCTGAGTAGTCTTCTTCTTAAGCATGCTGGAGTCAGTCAGCCAAAGAAATTTGTTGCAGCTACTGAGATAGATCAAGAATATCCTCCTCTATCAGTACACCCTCACAGGTCTAATCCTACGGGTCAAGTGCAATAACAGTTGGTAGTGCTACCATCAGTTGCAGCGCCAATCGCCACATATGTCCAAGATCCAGTCATTGCACCTACCCAAGTACAAGTTCAAATGGATGTTTCTTAAAAGTTAATAACTACTATTGAGTCATTAACAGCTCAATTAGAAACTATGGAAGGTAAGCGTGCACAAGTTCAACCAGAAAAGAAAGTTTACCCTGAATGGGTAGATTCAATTTCTCCTCCATCCAGTTTTGGGAACCCTGTATTCCCTATTTTCAATGGATCAGGCGATCCAAAACAACATTTGATGCATTACGTGTCTTTTTGCGATCCTATGATGGGAACTCCAGAGCAGCAAGAAGCAGTGAAACTCAGATGCTTCGTGCGAACCTTGCAAGGACCAGTTTTTTTTGGTATACAAGCTTGCAATCCTAGTCAATTACCAGATGGGAGGATCTTCGCCAAAAATTCCTCCTTCAATTCAGCTCAACTTTTCCAAAGACAAAAGTTTTCGATCTTACAAACTGTAAGAAAAGGGAGAATGAAAGGGTCTCTGATTTCATTACTCGATGGAAGGGATTAACATATTACTTGAGTTTAGCACTCCCTCAAGAAGAATTTTTGCCAATCTGTGTGGCAAATCTGCGTGACAAATTATGCACGCCATTAATCCCTGTGAAATACACTGGAGGGTTTTAAGACCTTAATTCAATCGCTCAGCAGATTGAAGATTCCCTTATACAGGCTAAGGCTAAATCTCGTGTAATTCCATCAGCTCCAGGAAGGAGAATGGGTAAATAAGAAACTGCTACAGTTATGCTTAAACAAGCACCAATACCTATTTCAACCTTAAAACCTTCATCTTCTCGAAGGGATCCACCTTTTGAGCGCCAACAACAAAGGCCTTTTCATCCAGACGATAAAAAAGATCAAAGATGAAAACAATTTGAGGATTTGAAGAGAAAAACATACTCTTTCCGAAATGAACAAGTTCCTGGTTATTTCATTTCGGATTTGGAAAACAATTTGGTTCAATTTCCAATACCCAAGAGGCTAAACAAGAAAGGAGATGAAGATCGTCCTAATTATTTCCCTTTTCATCAAATGTTGGGGCATCCCATCTAAGAGTGTTTTGTCTTCAAAGACCTCCTGCAAAAGATGGTCGACTCGGGACACGTCACATTGAAAGGCTCCTCAGCCTAGGTAGCATGTGTCACTACTACAGTTCCAGAGGTGGAAGATGAATGGCAGGAATTCAAAAGAAAAAATGCACAAAAGTATGATTATTGGATGGTCAGAAAGACAATCAATCGAACTCATGCTATTTTGCAAACACAATTAAAGAAACCAATTGTGTCTTATGCCATGAATGTTGTGGAAAAACCCTCTTCATCAGAGGGAAAGTCCTCAAAGAAACGACATGATTCAAAGAAAGAAAAAGAATCAGAAGAAGATGAGTATGTGTCAAAGCCTAAGTTGTATTTGAATTTGGCGGACTTCATTCCATCTACTTCAAAGCCACGGGCACCGCCCCACCAAACGGCACAACCTAAATAGGATAATCAGGCAGAGTCTTCATCAGACGAAGATTTAATCTTTGGTTCTATTAATATGATTCAATTAAAAGATCCATATGCCAGTCGCAGTTTCGATTTCAATGAGCCTGAATTCCCTATATCAAACAGAGGAATCAGAGGAAGTTCCAGGGGCTCAGGATACAGGGGAAGATGTGGATCTTTCAGAAGTAAATATTCCAATTCAACCCCTGCTAGAACTGTGTATGCAGCAGAAACTCGTGGTAGAGCCCTTCAGCGAGCTCAGTAAGAACAAGAAAGTTCTTCTACCAATAGAAAATTCAGTCCTGACATAGTTATTTCGGAAGACTGATTGAAGGTTCCACCTTCTTCCTCTCAGCAGGTAAATGGATCTAATCGGTCTAATCTTCCAAAACCTAGGATATTTCCAACTCCTATCCAAATACAAGATGCATAAACTTCCAAAGCATCTGCTTCCAAGGTACCTGCTAAACCACATATTCCTATTGGGAAACGCAGACCTCTGGATCAAAAGTATGATATATTGAAACACTTGTCCCAATTACTAGCCAAGTTATCAATTCTGGATGCTCTGAATCTGTCAAAAGATCTTCGGGAAGCACTCATCGAGGCTTTGTCAAGTCCTCAGGAGTTTGAAACTGAAATTGCTGCAGCTGAAGTCAATGGCATGGATGTTCGAAGAGCTTTCATTGACAATGGTTCAGGAGTCAACCTCATGCCTATTCATACACTTCGTCGATTGGGCCTCACAGAATCTAACTTATCTCCCTCCACCATGATGCTACAGGGATATGATAAAAATGAACAAGAACCACTGGGTGAAGTTACACTCAAAATTCAGTTTGGAGATCTTGTATCCAATTCAGATTTCATGGTTGTTGATCAAGACTCGGCCTTCAACATCTTTCTTGGAAGACCCTGGCTACATCAACATGCGGCTATCCCTTCTTCATACCATCAATGTCTCAAATATTGTTTCGATGGTCAAGTTGGGATGTTGTCTGGTGATAAGGCCCCATTCAAGACATGTGAGTCTCAATACATTGAGGCGGAATTCTATCACATGAAGCAAAGGGAGAAATCCACAATAAAGGAGATTACCAAAATTAATGCTCCATATGGTTTGAAAAAAATTCCAGTAAATCCATTTACACATGTGAGTACAGATTATGTATTTCCTATCAATAAAATTGACAAGATAGACCCAAATCAAAATACTCTTATGAAAAGATCCATAATGTCAATTACGGCAATCGAGCCAGACAACATGGGAGAAATTGGTAATCTACCAAGCAGTGATGAAAGCACAAATGGTGACGTCTTCATTTCATCTGCTGAAATCCAACAAGTCTATGCTTAACCAATTAGGCTACAAGAAGTTATACCAACATCGAAGGTGAACAATGATGTCGATTCTCAATACATCATTTCCTCTTTATTACCCAAAGAAGACCCTTCATCATCAATCGGGTTGGAAATGGAAGCTTCTTCAAAATGTGCAAATTTTGACATCTCTTCTGATCATGAAAATTCTGCTTTGTCATCTACTATGCAAGTAGAAATAGAAGAAATAACACATGATGAAGAAGAAGAGGAAGATCTCAGAGATGATCCTCCAGCATTTGAAGAGGGTATCTCTACCACTGTGGATGAACTCAGAGAAATAAATCTGGGTACAAAGGAAGATCCACGCCCTACTTTAATCAGTGCGGCCATGACCCTAGAAGAGAAAGAGATGTATATTTCTTTTCTAAAGAGAAATAGAGATATTTTTTCTTGGAACTATACAGAAATTCCCAGGCTTGATCCTGATGTTGCTACTCATCATTTGGGTTTACCAGAAGAACATAGAGGATTTAAGCAAGCGGCGAGAAGAACACACCCAACTTATACTTCTAAAATTGAAGCTGAAGTGGATAAGATTATCAAAGATAACTTCATCAGAGAAGTTCAGTATCCCAAGTGGTTGAATAATATTTTCCCTATAAAGAAGAAGAACAGACAAATTAGAGTTTGCATCGATTTCAGAGATCTTAATCAACATTGTCCTAAGGATGATTTCCCAGTTCCGATTACAGAACTTCTATGATGCAACAGCTGGCTATGAAGCACTTTCCTTCATGGATGGATATTCTGGATATAATCAGATCTGAATGGCCCCAGAAGATGAGGAATTCATAGCCTTTAGAGCCTCTCAGGTTGTGTTTTGTTACCGGGTAATGCCCTTTGGCTTAAAGAATGCAGGTGAAACATATCAGTGTGCCATGCATCGTATCTTCAAACCCTTCTTAGGGAAGTTTTTTGAATGCTATGTAGACGATTTGGTGGTTAAATCCAAACAACGTTCTAATCACTTGGCTGATTTGGAAGTCATATTCTGCAAGCTTCGACAACATAATTTGAAGATGAACCCCTTAAAATGTGCTTTTGGGGTAACCTCAGGAAAATTTCTCGGCTTTGTTGTACGCCATCGTGGTATTAAAGTCAATCCTGAGAAGAACAAGTCAATCCTTGGAATGTCACCTCTTCAAAATTTGAAATAATTAAAAGGACTTCAAGGACACTTAGCCTATATTCGGCGTTTCATCGCCAATTTTGCAGGTAAAAGTTTACCCTTTACCAAATTGATGAAGAAGGGAGTCACTTACCAGTGGACTGAAGAATGTCAAGAAGCATTCGATATTCTCAAGAAATACCTCTTGAGTCTACCGGTACTCATGCCACCTATTGAAGGAAGACCACTTATCCTCTACGTGACAACTCTAGAGCGATCATTGGGTTCCTTTCTTGCTCAAAAGGATGATGCTGGGAATGAAAACATCCTCTACTATCTCAGTCGAACTATGCTTGAAGTAGAAACCCGGTATTCAAGTATTGAGAAGTGATGCCTGGCATTAATCTTTGCAGTTCAGAAGTTGAGACATTACCTGCAACATCACAAGGTCCAATTGGTGTCTCGCAATAACCCGCTCAAATTCATCCTTAGTCATCCAATGCTTACAGGACATATAGTAAGGTGGGCAGTTATTTTTCAGAAATTCGACATTCAGTATGTGTCTCAAAAGGCGATAAAGGGCCAAGCTCTGGCTGATTTCCTAGATGAACACCCTTCAGTGGAAGACACATCTTCAGATATTGAACTCCCTGATGAGGAAGTCTTCTCTATTCAATAAAGTCCTCAAGCATAGGAAATGTATTTTGATGGTGCTTCCAGAAGTCCAACAGGGAAGAAAATGGAAAATCCTAAATTCAACAAAGTTGGCTTAGGAATTGTACTCATTTTTCTAGAAAAGGCAGTGTTACCTTATTCCTTATTATTATGGGAAGGTGGTACCAATAATGAAGCCGAATACCAAGCTCTTATCACAGGCTTGGAATTAGCACTTCAACCACAAGTGAATCACTTAAAGGTGAAGGGTGATTCAGACCTGGTAATCAAACAAGTCAATGGGGATTATGCCATCAGAAAAGAAGAACTAATCTCTTTGTATGATTATGTTAGAGAGTTAATGGAAGAATTCCCTTTGGAACTGACATTTTCTTATGTCCCAAGATCATAAAATGCTGAAGCTGATGCACTGGCTAATATAGCCACAACTCTGGCAGATCCAAATCGGGATGAGACAACCATCAGTATTGCCCACCTTCGTGCAATTTCACCTTATGTTCGAATCAGAATAGAGTAAATTAATGAAATTAGTCCCATTCCTGAACCGTATAGTCATACTACAGGATGGAGGTCACCTATCAGGGAATACCTTCAAAATGGAACACTTCCACCTGATAGAGCCGAGAAAGAACAAATCCGGCGACGTGTGGTCAATTTTACTCTTTATGATAGCCCAGATCACCTAGAGAAAATTCTCTACAAACATGGTTTTGATGGAGTTCTCTTCAGATGCATTGATGGTGAAGAGACAATGGCTATCATGAAAGAAGTACATGCAGGAGTCTGTGGTGCCCACTAGTCTAGACATAGATTGTCAGATCAAATTCGAAGGCTTGGATACTTTTGGCATTCAATGATACGAGATTGTGTTGATTTCACAAAGAAGTGTCATTCATGACATGTACATGCCAACTTCATTCATCAACCTCCAGAGTTGATTCATACAGCTAAATACTCATGGCCATTTGCCACATGGGAAATGGATGTGGTGGGACCTTACCCTTCGGCTATGGCCAAGCAGTTTAAGTACATTATTACTACTACTGACTTCTTTTCCAAATGGGCAGAGGCAATACCTCTCAAGGTAGTCAGTTCTAAATGCATTGTTAGCTTCATCAAGTATAACATCATTACCAGATTTGGTGTCCCTCATACCATATTGACGGACAATGGCACCAATTTCTGTTCATCTGAGGTGAAGAAATTGTATCAAGAATACAACATCAAATCCAACCATTCATCTCAGTATCATGCAGCGGCCAATGGCCAGATAGAAGCCTTCAACAAGACTCTTTAAAATATACTGCAATAGATGGTGGATAGAGATAAGAAGTCATGGCCTGATAAACTCTTTCACGCTTTATGGGCTTATCGGATTACCACCCACACTGCAACACAATAAACTCCATATTCATTGGTATATGGAACGGAAGCAGTCTTTCCAATTGAAGTTCAATTACCCTCGCTTAGAGTATCCATTTGAGACCAGTCATCTACAAATGAGAAATCTCAAAAGCAATTAAATGAATTAGAATGGTTAGATGAGAAAAGATTGTGCACTTTTCACCACTTGGAAGTCTATCAGAATCAAATAGCACGAGATTTTAACAAAAAAGTTCGTCTTTGTTCATTCACTCAGGGAGAATTGGTATTAGTTCTCAGAACTCCAATGATACCAGGAAAGAAACCTCCCAAACTTGAGCCAAAATGGGAAGGACCTTATTCAATACGTAGGTTCTACTCCAATGGAGCTTATTCATTAATCTCGATGGATGGAGAACTCATCACTACTCCAACCAATGCCAGATTTTTGAAGAATTATTTTGTATAAACTGCAAAGTACCAGTTCGTCCTTGCTATATGACGTTAAACTATACATCAACGGTCCAATCATATGACCCTAAACTATTTTTCATATACGTACAACATGACATTAAACTGTGTCACCTTCATCATCCTAGCTACATGACGCTAAACTGTACAAAAGTCCTTTAATACGTCCTACATGACATTAAACTGTACTATGTCCCTGCAACATGACACTAAACTGTGTGGCACCAGTTCTTCCTTGCTATATGACGTTAAACTATACAACAACGGTCCAAGCATATGACCATAAACTATTTTGCACATACGTCCAACATGACATTAAACTGTGTCACCTTCATCGTCCTTGCTATATGACATTAAACTATATAGAAATGGTCCAAGAATATGACCCTAAACTATTTTGCACATACGTCCAACATGAAATTAAACTATGCCACCTTCATCGTCCAAGCTACATGCCGCTAAACTGTACAAAAGTCCTTTAATACATCCTACATGACATTAAACTGTACTATGTCCCTGCAACATGACACTAAACTGTGCGGCACCAGTTCGTCCTTGCTATATGACGTTAAAACTATACAAAAATGGTCTAGTATGACCTTAAACTGCAACCTCGTCCCACACGACGTTAAACTGTGAAAAAGTTCCCTAAATGGTCCGGTATGACCTTAAACTGCAACTAGGTCCTGTATGACCTTAAACTGCATCATCAACGGTCCATGCATATGACCCTAAACTGTTTGCAAGTCCCTTACGTCCAGCAAGATGTTAAACTGTGAAGTCCTAACTACATGACGCTAAACTATATAAAAGTCCCTTACGTCCAGAAAGATGTTAAACTACATAATCATCAAAGGTCCTGTATGACCTTAAACTACACTTTTGTCCAGCATGATGTTAAACTGCACCATCCATGGTCCATGCATATGACCTTAAAATATTTTCACTTTCATCCAATATGACGCTAAACTGTGGATAAAAAATCCCCAAGGCGTCCAACATGACGATAAATGGTGTACTCTTTTGTCCTCACTGCATGAAATTAAAATACACAGTCCCCCTTTCGTCCAACATGACGTTAAAATCTATTGTACCAATCATCCTAAATACATGACGCTAAACTATACAGAAGGTCCGTGATACGTCCTACATGACATTAAACTGTACTTTGTCCCTGCTACATGACACTAAACTATGCAGCACCAATAGTCCTAACTACAAGACTTTAAACTGCATAGTCCCTTCATACGTCCTACATGACGTTAAACTGTGTATCATTAAGGTTGTTGCTACCTCTTGTTTCTCACACCAAGGATGAATCACGTGGGCTTAGAGCAAACCTCAACCATAATATTCTCTCTAGGCCGCTAACCATGTGTAAGTCCTAACATCATTTTTTTAGGTCGTTGTCCCCAAGAACAACTTGATCATTAATTTATTCTTTAATTGAACTACACAGACTTTGATCCTTGCCTTCTAGGCTGGGTATGTAGGAAACCTCCCAAGGTTCAAGCCCAAAACCAATATCTTCACATCAGTTCACCTCCATCTCATACGATGTTGATTCGTGAAACCGCCCCTAGAATCAATATCTTTACATTGGTTCACATTCGTCCTTGTTATACGACGTTAAACTATACAACACTTTTTTCCAGTATGAAAATAAACTACAATATTCTTTGATACCCTCACCTGAGAGGGAACCATTATTTACATTGATTTTTCAATCATGTTTCATCTCAAAGACTACATGCATACATGGAAACGCCCAAACCTTTTATCTTGGGTTAAACCATCATTGTACTAAAGTCCCATTTTACCCTTCATATGTACAAACCAAATTTGTACAAAGGGTATTTCTAGAACTACGTGGGCTTGATTCCCATCCTTATGGGATACGTAAGAACGTTCAAGTGTCCCTCGAATCCAGCCCCAAGTCTTTGGGACTAACCCCAAATTCCACTTTCAGTCCCTTGGCTGAAAAGTCCCCATGAAAACACACACTGTGTATTTCTTACAATGGTCCAAGCTCTATGACCCTAAACTAAGATCTCTAATCCTTTTGTCCCACACGACATTAAACTATAGTTTAAGAACTACGTATGGCTTGATTCTCATCCTTATGGGATACGTAGTGAAGTCCAACATTTCAATTCAGGACCCAGCCACAACATGATTATGGTAAGAATTGATCTGTGTATCTCTGTATACATTGAACAATACCCATATTTATGTGTCATAATCCTAACCTTAAATATTTACAGATCCTCATAACCCTTTTCACGACTTCTAGTCACAAAAATGTCAAACTTCTGAGAGTTCTTTTTCCTGACTATGCAGCACGTGCCCATAGGCGGCCTTGCATAAAAAGTCTACATAACAGACTTGTTAGCCAAAAGATACTATTATTTGACTATGAAGCCAATTCCCTTAGGTGGCTCTGCATAATTCAACCCCCTAACGGGTTTGTCAGATATTGGTAACTCCATTCTTGGGAAGAATGCCTCTTTTTTCCTTATTTGTCTTAAATAACAGTATGTAGGGATCTGCAAAAATAGCCATACTTAACATATTTGTCCCATATCCTTTTTCATGATATGAAAGTATTCAAGTCTATGGTTTATATTCTCCTTCCCTACATTTGGGTCAGACCTTCGTAGGAGTAATATTCATTCAGTTCTTCGATAATCTTGTTTGGAAATATCTTCTCCATATTCAAGTACCTCTTTCCATACAACAAACTCTATACTTTGGAAGATTTGAATCTCCATAAAATTTCACTAGCTTTTAGCACTAGGAAAGTAAATTTCTGAGAGTTCTTTTGCCTGACTATGCAGCACGTGCCCATAGGTGGCCTTGCATAAATAGTCTACATAACAGACTTGTTAGCCAAAAGATACTATTTTATTTAACTATGCAGCCAATGCCCTTAGGTGGCCCTGCATAATTCAACCCCCTAACGAGTTTGTTAAATAATGGTAACTTCATTCTTGGGAACTACTTATTCTAATTCCTTTTAGCTCTTTTTCATATCATTCCTCAGATTCAAATATTCTTAAGTCATAGCTTACATATTTTCCCTCATACTTGAGTTTGGTACTATGTTTTCAGATGATTTGTCAAGGAATTGAGTCAATTCTTATCCATTTTGGTCAAAGATATTTTGACCTTAAACATTAGCTTTTGTATGTCCGATATGCATGACTTTAAACTACCCACAAAAGACAAGGGAAATCTAAATAAAAGTCAAGTTCCCAGCTCACTAAACATTCATTTTGTATGATTTAGGTAACATTGAGAAATTAAAAGGTTCAAAGTTTGTAGGTTTATTTACATTAATCCTAGTAAAAATCAAACTATGCTTGCCAGGCCCTGCGCAATGCGCACTTGCGCGCCGCCCTCTGCGCCATCAAGACTTGCGTTCCACCTTTCCTTTGGTTTTCTTCTTTTCCTCAGAGTCACATCCTCATTTATTTCGGATCCAACTCTGAGGGGGACTTTTGTTGATGCTCCTTTCATCACAGAATATAAAGATCAGAAAAGGGGAATATCTGAGCTCAAAGTGATTCAACCTTTGAAGAAAATATCAAAAATAGACAAAGGCATGAACAAGGGATCAAAAGCACCTGTTCCGCGCAAGTTCTATCACTGTCGCGCAAGTCCACTTGTGCGACACCTTATGGTCACGCAAGTGACTTGCGCGACCTAAGTGATAACCGCCCGGTAACCGCCTGGGGTCTTCTCCTGACTATAAATAGACCCGGTGGGCCCCCCATTCAGGGAGGATTGTTTTTCCAGAAACCCATATTTGAGCTCCCGACGCCCTAGTCTCTTCTCAAAGCTTCCGGAACACTTCTAAGGTAATTTCTTACCTAGAACGGAAGATATAAAGAGGGGGAGGAAGGCCTAAGTGTTGAAACTCATCATCACTTGCGCGCCAGAGTGGCCAGCCCTTAAGGGAAAAGGGCCACACTTGCGCGCCACCTTACTCCTTCATTAGATCTTGCGCGCCCTTCTTCTGGAAGAACCTCAAGAGGATTCTAAAGGCTTTAATGAAGATTCTCTCAAGTATTACCCTGCTGGTTAACCGTCATGCAAGTACAGCATGTGTCGCGCAGGCATACTTGCGTGACCAGGACCTGCGTGAACAGGACTTGCACACCCACGCAATACCTACGCGCCTACCAGGACTTGCACACCCCTGCCTTTTTGGATGCCTTTCTTTCCCATTTCACCCCTCTTAAGCCATTACAACTTTCCTATTCAAGATTCAGTCTTCAAGACATTCTTCAAAGCCATTTATGGCATGATTTCTTGATTTGACTTCTTTATCTGAAAGGAATTCTGTGGAATATCTCTCAAAACCTATTGATTTACATATCTTTATATCACTAAATATTGAGAGTTCATTCATTCAAACTCATCCTTTAAGATGAGAGAATCCTTAACCTGGGTCTCCTTTTCAAGAATAATCCCCAGTCATAAGTCCTCTAATTTGGGCATCCTCTTAGGAGTAATCCCCAGATCCCCTAACCTGGGCTTCCTTTTCAGGAGTAAGCCCCAGTCTCAAATATGGGCATCCTATTTAGGAGTAATCCCTAGATCCCCTAATTTGGGCATCCGCCTCAGGAGTAAGCCGCAAACCTTAATCCTTAACATGATCCTCCTTTTCAAGAATAAGTCCCAGTCATAATCCCTTAACCTGGGCCTCCTTTTCAGAAGTAAGTCCCAGTCATAATCCCTTAACCTGGGCATCCTTTTCAGGAATAAGTCCCAGTCATAATCCCTTAACCTGGGCCTCCTTTTCAGGAGTAAGTCCCAGTCATAATCCCTTAACTCGGGCCTCCTTTTCAGGAATAATCCCCAGTCATAATCCTCTTAACAAGTCCTAATTTACCTTTGATCTGGGATTCATTTTCAGGAGTAAAACCCAATCAAAAGTCTTCTCCTAATTTGGGCCTCCTTTTCAGGAGTAAGCCCCAAGTTAGAGTATTCAAAATCTCCATGAATCACATATACCTTTATGGACCCTGTTCCTGGATTTCTTCTCTAAAGTAAATCCTAAACCTTCATTTATCTGGGCAGTCATACATACATAAGCTGTAACGACCCAATCTTTTTGAGTAGTATATTAACTTACTCTTATTGATTTAATAAGATGTTAATGGTTAATGCAGAAAGAGGAGTCGATGGCTTCATCCAGTAGACTCAACCCTTACGAAGCCCACTTATCAGAGCTTGGGAAGGAGGTAGCATCTGTGGGCTTCGCTTTGGACCAAGCCCAAGCCGAGCTCCAGCGTGTCAAGCTTGAACGAAAACGCTTGCAGGAGAAGTTCAAGTTAGTGGAGATTGCTACTAGGGCAATGTTATCTAAGACTCCCTCAGATTCTCTCACCATAGCACACCTTACACTTAGGTCTTATGCCAGTGTTATAAGGGGCTATGTGATGAGACCCTAGTTTCCTTGTGTAATCCTCTCGGTTGAATAAATTGAGATTTCTTCCTTTAGTGATGTTTGTGAAATTTCAAATGCCTAGATAATTTTAGAATGTATTTTATTGATGAATTTTGAAAAAGGGATATTTTGAAATATTTATGTAAACCCTAAATAACTAATGATGTGTAATGATTTTCAAAAAATGGTCTTCTACAAAAGTGTTCATTAAGGAATTTGGAGTCTAATAAGATCAACTTAATTTTTGATGAATAGTAAATTATGAATAGTGATTTTACGCTTAGGATTAGTAATGTGACCAAATGGATTAGTAATTTTCACTTAAATAAAGTTTTAATATAATTTAGACACCTTGGTTAAGTAATGTGATTCAATAAAATGGGTAAATAACGGTTTCATAAATTATTAATCAAGTATTAGTTTTTTCGGATGAATAGTATTTTTTAATTAAAAATTTAATTAAAAACAATTAGAAAATTATTTTTATAAAAATGACTTTATTTTTGAACTCAGAGCATCGATATTATGTTAAGGTAATTTTTGGGGATTTTTCTGAAAAAAGTGAATTTTCGATGAATAGTGTTTTTATTTAAAAATTAAATTAAAAATATTTAGAAAATTATTTTTATAAAATGGATTTCATTTTTGAAATCAGAGCATTGATATTTGGTTAAGGTGAAATTTTGGGGTTATTCTGAGAAAGTTGAATTTTCAGTGAATAGTAAAAATACAGTTTTAGGGTTTCGGTATGTTTAATGACATCATAATGGTGTAATGATGATGTCATGAGATCTTTTGAGGGTTGGCCGGCCAAGGGTGATGAATTATTGTTTTGGGGGCCCCATGTGGCCTAACTCCATGATAAATGCCAAGGGAGATCACATGGGTTTGAGAAAAGCACATGTGAGGTGTCCTTTGGCCATTAATGCTTTGTCCCCTCACTTTCCCTATAAATACCCACCCTTTCCTCCCTTAGTTTTCACTCCCAACTCTCCCCCAACGAAGTTCTGGTCTTCTTACCTTCCAAGGAGTCCTCCCAAGGTGCCTCCAATCCCTCAAGGTCCAATCCTTTGAGTTTCAAGAGTCACGTTTTAAGGTAAGGGATCCGACCCCTCTCTTTCTTTTCGTGTAATCTCTTTTATGTCATTCCTTTTATGCTCCATGTGATTATGTGAGAGGATGTTCTTTTATATTCCTCTTACTGCCCTTTCATGTTTATATGATGAGAGATCCCCTCTTACTCTCATCATTTCGTTTTATGAAAGCTTAAGTGACGCCGTTAGGCTGCCGAATGTTTAAGTGATTCTTTCACCCTTCTCATTTTTTTTTCAAGTTCGATTTTCATGTCAAATCTTTCAAGTTCCTTTTTATTATGTTGGGGTATGATCTCTATATCTATAATACTTATCTCTTATGATCATATGATGAGAGACCCTATTTTACTTGTCCAATTCATTTTTGTTGAAGTTTAAGTGACGCCGTTAGGCTGCCGAATTTTCATAAGAGAAATCAAATTTTTATCTTCCTTCCATGTTTTTCGTTTCAATTGGTATGTCCTTGAAATTGCATCACCATGTCCATATATCCTTCTTATTATGTCCCTTTACCTTTTCATGGGTCAATTATGATTTTTCAACCCATGTTCCCTCTCTTTTCAAAGTTTATAAAACCTTGTAACATAGCCGTTATGCTGCAGAATTTTCGTCTCAAAATGCCTCTCTTTTCTCAAAATTATTTTATGTTATAAAGGGAATACTCAAAGATCCTATTTCTAAAGGGGTATTCACATATATATAAAAATGATCTATTTTAAATTCTGGTATTTACATACATGATACCCGCTTTCCCTTTCCGTGGGTTTAAAGTAACGTAAAGATCATGTCTTTAAAGCAGTTTTTGAAACGTTATGATTATGAAATGAAACCCATTTGTTTTATGCTATATGGGTTATTTATGAAATGTTTGATGATGATATATGTGGCTCACATGAAAATAAAGACAAATTTAAGGGTGCGCCCTGATAGCGCTCCAATGCATTGGGTAAAGACTTAATCTCTAGAGATGACCATTTTAACGACGCCTTGGTGAATAACCTTGGTAATTTTTAACGACACCTTGGGGATGGACCTTGGTGAAACGAAACGATTGTCAATATTAAATGTTGTAGCCACATCTTCAAGTTATGAAAAATGATTATTTTTATTATGATGTATCTCATGATTTTCTTTCTCATGCCTTAAAGTTCTTTTCATGTCCTTATTGAAGTACCTCAAGTTCACTTGTAAAATGTTTCTCTTGTTTCCCTTACTAGGCCTTCTGCTCACCCTTTCTTTTGATGTATGTCCCCAGGTTATGAGATGCATAATGAACATAGGATGAACTAAAGGAGAAGCCTTTCAAGTGTTTAAGAAGAATGTTTTATGTTTTTTTTTTATGTATTATGATCCTTGTTTCCAAGACACTAAACCTTAACGATCCTCAGTTTCGTGTAATGAAATGAAAGTTATGTTATAAAAAGACGGGATCATATAGTTGGTATCAAAGGATGATTTAGTTATTTGTGGAAATTAGGATATAAAAACTTTAGGAAGAACCCTATAGAAAAGTTTAAATATAGGAAAACTTCCTGGTATTTTGGTAAGTATTGAGTAAGTGGTTTATCAAACAAATACATCCCTGTCTGGATACGAGCAGGTAGAGGCGGCTCTGGCACAGATGTACATAGGGGTAAAACCCGAAAACACCGCTTTGAGCTAGACTCGAACGGGAACTGGTGCACGATAACGGGTCTTGCTGCACTCTTGGTTACGACACTCCCGGGGGATATGTTTGGTTAATCACATGCTTTTTATGAATCATTATGAAGGAATTATAGAGAACTATTATTGTCTAAGCACGAAGTCTTAGTTAAAAGATTCATAAATGAAATAAGTTTCTTACTAAGGTTTTATTCTTTTAGAAAATGGTGGGCAATAGGAGGAACCGTGCCGATGGTGACCGCAATGCACCATGTGCTGACGGCCCTCCGATGGAAGCCGGAATGGAAACATTCATGCGAATGATGAACCAACTGACTCAAGTTATGAGTAATAACTTGAATCAAGCTGAGAGGCCGACCTCACCACGAAGGGAACAACACTCTGTTGAGTCCTTCATGCGTCAACGACCGCCAACATTCAGTGGATCTACTGACCCGTTGGTTGCGGAACAATGGATAAGCTCCATTGAAAAGATCTTTTCTATACTTCATTGTTCGGAACAAGAAAAGGTCACCCTTGCTGTTTACCGCCTGGAGGGAGAAGCTGATCAGTGGTGGTCACTGATCAAAAACACGAAGCCACGAGGAGAGTTGGAAGCTATGGAGTGGGAAGAATTTCGGGGGATTTTCTTTAACAAGTATTTCCCTCGTTCCATGAGAACGAAAATGGAGAAAGAGTTTCTCGAGCTGAAGCAGAAGGAGAACGAATCTGTCGGAAGCTACGAGATGAACTTCACAAGGCTTTCCCGTTATACCTCAAGCTTTGTCATGGACCCTAATGGGAAGGTTGATAGATTCTTTGGCGGACTACGACCTCATCTGCGGAAGAATCTAGCCAACAAGGACTATGATAGCTATGAAGAAATAGTTCGAAGTGCTATGAAAGTCGAGCTGGAGTTTGGTGAGACACAGTGGTCTCATAAGCCAAATGAAAAGAAGAGATCGTTGGAGCCCAGTTTAGGGAAGTCTTTTGATCAGGGAAGATGTGGAAAGCAAATGCAACTTACCACATGCAATAAATGTGGGAAGAATCATCTGGGGAACTGCTTGAACGGAAGTGGTAAGTGCTACAAGTGTGGAAGAGGAGGCCATATTGCTCGGAATTGTCATAGTGAGGTGAAGCCTCAGCTTCCCAACACTAACGACAGAGGAAAGATGGTTCTGGACCTACCCGAAGTCACATGCTTCAAGTGTGGACAGCTTGGGCACTTTTCTAACCAATGTCCCAATCCGAGGGCGGTGGAGGGGAATCACCACCAACCTCAGCAGAGGCCAAGAGAGCAAGGTCGTGCTTTCGCTATCACAACAGCTGAAGTTGAAGTCCCGAACGATGTGGTAGCAGGTACTCTTGTTGTCCTCTCAAAACTAGCAAGTGCTTTATTTGATTCTGGTTCTACGCATTCCTTTATTTCTTCCAAGTTTGCAAAGAATATAGAATCAATACCTGAATTGATTGAGGTAGAGTTGTCAGTCAAGACTCCAAGTGGGATTATCCATGCATCAACAGTGTTTAGAGACTCTAGTGTTTACTTTGGTGAGCACAATCTTATCGCAAATCTAGTAGTCATTCCCATGATGGAATTCGACGTTATACTAGGGATGGACTGGCTCTCAAAGTATAATGCTAAGATCAAATGCAGAAGTAAGGAAATCTCAGTAGTCTTGAATGAACGACCTACAGTTATCTTCCGTGGAGAGATATCCCAAACTGATCCCTATCTAGAAGCACCTCCTATAGCTTTCTTTATGGAGTTAATCGGTGATGAGGAAGAAGGGAAAGGGAGCATACAAATTGAAGATGTTCCGATTGTTCAGGAATACATGGACGTATTTCCTGAGGAGTTACCTGGACCTCCCCCAGAAAGAGAGGTAGAGTTCTCCATTGAACTCGTACCTGGGTCTCAACCGATATCAAAGACTCCGTATAGAATGGCAAATGTGGAGCTAGAGGAGCTAAAGAAACAACTCCAAGACTTGTTGGAGAAGGGGTTTATCCGACCGAGTGTGTCTCCTTGGGGAGCACCAGTTCTCTTTGTGAAGAAGAAGGATGGATCAATGCGGCTATGCATTGATTATAGAGAACTGAACAGGATCACAGTGAAGAACAGATACCCTCTTCCAAGAATTGATGATTTATTTGACCAACTTCGTGGGGCTCAATTCTTCTCTAAGATTGACCTTCGATCTGGTTATCATCAACTGAGGGTGAAGAAGGAAGATATTCCAAAGACTGCCTTCCGATCAAGATATGGACATTATGAGTTTACTGTTATGCCCTTCAGCTTGACTAATGCTCCTGCTATTTTCATGGATTTGATGAATAGAGTTTTTAAGGACTACCTTGATAACTTTGTGGTAGTTTTTATTGATGATATTTTGATATATTCAAAAAGTCGTGAGGAGCATGAAGATCATATGAGGGTTGTTTTGAAAACTCTACGGAAGGAGAGGCTCTTTGGGAAGTTCACCAAGTGTGAGTTTTGGTTACAACAAGTGGCTTTCTTGGGGCACATCGTAACCAATGAAGGAATCTCGGTTGACCCTGCAAAGACAATCGTTGTGGAGGAGTGGCATCAACCCACAACAGTAACTGAGATTCGTAGTTTCCTTGGCTTAGCGGGATATTATAGGAGGTTTTTGAAAAACTTTTCACGGCTTTATAATCCACTAACTAAGTTGACTCGAAAAGGGGTTAAGTTCATCTGGACAAAGGAATGCGAGGAAAGTTTCCAAGAGCTGAAGAAGAGATTGGTTACTGCACCGGTGTTAACACTACCCTCTATCGGAGAAGGATTCGTTATTTTTAGCGATGCATCTCTGAAAGGGCTTGGGTGCGTCCTCATGCAAAATGAAAAAGTAATTGCTTATGCATCTCGACAGTTGAAGATTCATGAGCAGAATTATCCTACGCATGATCTAGAGCTGGCGGCAGTTGTTTTTGCTCTAAAGATATGGAGGCACTATCTTTATGGGGAGAAATGTGATATATACACTGACCACCAAAGTCTAAAGTATATTTTCACTCAGAAAGAATTGAACATGAGACAAAGGAGATGGTTGGAGCTTATTAAAGACTATGATTGTTCAATTCATTATCACCCTGGAAGAGCAAACAAAGTCGCGGATGCGTTAAGCAGGAAAGATCCTGTTGTTCTGGCAACAATGAGGATCCTGGGAGATCTCTTGATTAAAGATCTAGTAAAACTGGACATGGGAATTATAAGGAAAGGGACATCATAAACCCTATCCCAAATGATTTCTCAACCTTCATTACTAGAGAAGATCAAGAAGGCTCAAAAAGAAGATCCTTTGCTGCAGGAGAAGTTCGAGGCTGTAAAGGATGGGAAGTTCCCTAATTTCAATATTGATCAAGAAGGTGTATTGAAATTTCGTACAAGACTATGTGTTCCATCTATTCCGGAGATAAAGAAAGAACTGATGGATGAAGCTCATAGCTCTACTTTCTCTATACATCCGGGAAGCACTAAGATGTATAGAGACCTTCGTGATCATTATTGGTGGGATAACATGAAGAGGGAGATTGCCGATTACACTACAAGGTGCCTGGTGTGTCAGCAAGTAAAGGCAGAAAGACAACTTCCTAAGGGGGTATTACAACCGCTACCCATACCAGTATGGAAGTGGGATAATATCACCATGGACTTTGTAACTGGTCTCCCAAAAACATCCAAAGGAAACAATGCGATATGGGTTATTGTGGACCGTCTCACCAAGACAGCCCATTTTATCTCTATTCGGGAAGATTTCTCTCTAGATCAGCTTGCCAAGATATACGTGAAGGAAGTGGTAAGGCTGCATGGGGTACCACTATCCATCGTATCTGATCGTGACCCAAGATTCACATCAAAATTCTGGAGAAGTCTTCAGCATGCTCTGAACACTGAATTGAATTTTAGTACGGCCTATCATCCTCAAACTGATGGCCAATCTGAAAGGACTATTCAGACACTCGAAGACATGTTGAGATTATGCTCAATGGAATTTAAAGGTGGATGGGATCAACACCTCCCATTAGTGGAGTTCTCCTATAACAACAGCTTCCATTCGAGTATTCAGATGGCACCCTATGAAGCTCTATATGGAAAGCGGTGTAGAACTCCTACTTGTTGGGATGAAACTGGTGAGAGGAAGCTTCTTGGGCCTGATCTCGTGCAAGAGATGACAGAACAGGTTCTTGCCATCCAACAACACATAAGGGCTGCTCAGAGTCGGCAGAAGAGCTATGCGGACAATCGTCGAAGAGACTTGGAGTTTGGGGTGGGTGACAAAGTCTTCCTTCGAATCTCTCCATGGAAGAGAGTCATGCGGTTTGGGAAGAAAGGGAAGCTCAGCCCTAGGTACATTGGCCCCTATGAAATCCTTGATCGCATAGGAGCAGTGGCCTATCGTCTAGCACTTCCACCGAACCTAGCTCAAGTTCATGATGTCTTCCATGTATCTCTCTTGAGGAAGTACATACCCGACCCTTCGCATGTACTGAACCCAGAGGTGGTACAACTTGAACATGACCTCTCTTATGAAGAGCAGCCAGTGGAGATCTTAGACCGTAGAGACAAGGTCCTACGAAACAAGACTACCCACCTTGTGAAAGTGTTGTGGAGGAATCATAAATATGAAGAGGCGACTTGGGAGCCTGAGGAAACAATGAAGCAAAAGTACCCTCACCTTTTCGACTAGGCCTCAAGTGTAAATTTCGGGGACGAAATTTCTTAAGGGGGGAAGAATGTAACGACCCAATCTTTTTGAGTAGTATATTAACTTACTCTTATTGATTTAATAAGATGTTAATGGTTAATGCAGAAAGAGGAGTCGATGGCTTCATCCAGTAGACTCAACCCTTACGAAGCCCACTTATCAGAGCTTGGGAAGGAGGTAGCATCTGTGGGCTTCGCTTTGGACCAAGCCCAAGCCGAGCTCCAGCGTCTCAAGCTTGAACAAAAACGCTTGCAGGAGAAGTTCAAGTTAGTGGAGATTGCTACTAGGGCAATGTTATCTGAGACTCCCTCAGATTCTCTCACCATAGCACACCTTACACTTAGGTCTTATGCCAGTGTTATAAGGGGCTATGTGATGAGACCCTAGTTTCCTTGTGTAATCCTCTCGGTTGAATAAATTGAGATTTCTTCCTTTAGTGATGTTTGTGAAATTTCAAATGCCTAGATAATTTTAGAATGTATTTTATTGATGAATTTTGAAAAAGGGATATTTTGAAATATTTATGTAAACCCTAAATAACTAATGATGTGTAATGATTTTCAAAAAATGGTCTTCTACAAAAGTGTTCATTAAGGAATTTGGAGTCTAATAAGATCAACTTAATTTTTGATGAATAGTAAATTATGAATAGTGATTTTACGCTTAGGATTAGTAATGTGACCAAATGGATTAGTAATTTTCACTTAAAGAAAGTTTTAATATAATTTAGACACCTTGGTTAAGTAATGTGATTCAATAAAATGGGTAAATAACGGTTTCATAAATTATTAATCAAGTATTAGTTTTTTCGGATGAATAGTGTTTTTTAATTAAAAATTTAATTAAAAATAATTAGAAAATTATTTTTATAAAAATGACTTTATTTTTGAACTCAGAGCATCGATATTATGTTAAGGTAATTTTTGGGGATTTTTCTGAAAAAAGTGAATTTTCGATGAATAGTGTTTTTATTTAAAAATTAAATTAAAAATATTTAGAAAATTATTTTTATAAAATGGATTTCATTTTTGAAATCAGAGCATTGATATTTGGTTAAGGTGAAATTTTGGGGTTATTCTGAGAAAGTTGAATTTTCAGTGAATAGTAAAAATACAGTTTTAGGGTTTCGGTATGTTTAATGACATCATAATGGTGTAATGATGATGTCATGAGATCTTTTGAGGGTTGGCCGGCCAAGGGTGATGAATTATTGTTTTGGGGGCCCCATGTGGCCTAACTCCATGATAAATGCCAAGGGAGATCACATGGGTTTGAGAAAAGCACATGTGAGGTGTCCTTTGGCCATTAATGCTTTGTCCCCTCACTTTCCCTATAAATACCCACCCTTTCCTCCCTTAGTTTTCACTCCCAACTCTCCCCCAACGAAGTTATGGTCTTCTTACCTTCCAAGGAGTCCTCCCAAGGTGCCTCCAATCCCTCAAGGTCCAATCCTTTGAGTTTCAAGAGTCACGTTTTAAGGTAAGGGATCCGACCCCTCTCTTTCTTTTCGTGTAATCTCTTTTATGTCATTCCTTTTATGCTCCATGTGATTATGTGAGAGGATGTTCTTTTATATTCCTCTTACTGCCCTTTCATGTTTATATGATGAGAGATCCCCTCTTACTCTCATCATTTCGTTTTATGAAAGCTTAAGTGACGCCGTTAGGCTGCCGAATGTTTAAGTGATTCTTTCACCCTTCTCATTTTTTTTCAAGTTCGATTTTCATGTCAAATCTTTCAAGTTCCTTTTTATTATGTTGGGGTATGATCTCTATATCTATCATACTGATCTCTTATGATCATATGATGAGAGACCCTATTTTACTTGTCCAATTCATTTTTGTTGAAGTTTAAGTGACGCCGTTAGGCTGCCGAATTTTCATAAGAGAAATCAAATTTTTGTCTTCCTTCCATGTTTTTCGTTTCAATTGGTATGTCCTTGAAATTGCATCACCATGTCCATATATCCTTCTTATTCTGTCCCTTTACCTTTTCATGGGTCAATTATGATTTTTCAACCCATGTTCCCTCTCTTTTCAAAGTTTCTAAAACCTTGTAACATAGCCGTTATGCTGCAGAATTTTCGTCTCAAAATGCCTCTCTTTTCTCAAAATTATTTTATGTTATAAAGTGAATACTCAAAGCTCCTATTTCTAAAGGGGTATTCACATATATATAAAAATGATCTATTTTAAATTCTGGGATTTACATACATGATACCCGCTTTCCCTTTCCGTGGGTTTAAAGTAACGTAAAGATCATGTCTTTAAAGCAGTTTTTGAAACGTTATGATTATGAAATGAAACCCATTTGTTTTATGCTATATGGGTTATTTATGAAATGTTTGATGATGATATATGTGGATCACATGAAAATAAAGACAAATTTAAGGGTGCGCCCTGATAGCGCTCCAATGCATTGGGTAAAGACTTAATCTCTAGAGATGACCATTTTAACGACGCCTTGGTGAATAACCTTGGTAATTTTTAACGACACCTTGGGGATGGACCTTGGTGAAACGAAACGATTGTCAATATTAAATGTTGTAGCCACATCTTCAAGTTATGAAAAATGATTATTTTTATTATGATGTATCTCATGATTTTCTTTCTCATGCCTTAAAGTTCTTTTCATGTCCTTATTGAGGTACCTCAAGTTCACTTGTAAAATGTTTCTCTTGTTTCCCTTACTGGGCCTTCTGCTCACCCTTTCTTTTGATGTATGTCCCCAGGTTATGAGATGCATAATGAACATAGGATGAACTAAAGGAGAAGCCTTTCAAGTGTTTAAGAAGAATGTTTTATGTTTTTTTATGTATTATGATCCTTGTTTCCAAGACACTAAACCTTAACGATCCTCAGTTCCGTGTAATGAAATGAAAGTTATGTTATAAAAAGATGGGATCTTATATAAGCCCCACATTATTTCTTATGATTGCATCTTTCATGGCACAATTGTCTAATTTTTTACCAATAACTCTTGTTTCTTACACCGAGCATGACTCACGTGAGCTTAGAGTGTAAAGGTAATTGTGACATCCTTCTTTGAGCCATCAATCATAAACATCATACTCCCTTACTCGAACTACGTGGGTTCTGATTCCTTTTCTAAACAAAGGATACGTAGGTAGCCCGTCTACGGGTTCGATCCCAACTCTAAAATAATCCATGTCCTTCTGAATGACAATAAACTTCAAGTGCCCCACTGAGTGGCTTTAAAACCAGCATGGTCATCATAATGACCAAGAGACTTCTGTATAAATGTGTCGAAGGGTACCATTGACCAAGAATCTATAATAAATACAGATGATTCTCTATCGATGAAGAACCTCGAATACATACAAAAGATTCTCTAAATTTTCTACATATTTAATCATTGATTTTCATATCTAAAGGAAAGCTCATTTTATACTTGGTAATGTAATAAGGATTCACGAACATAACTTAAATCTATAAAGAGAGTCCCGTAGTAGACAATAATTCCCCTAAAAAAGGTGTGATGAGTCTGACCTCCCATCCTCTCGACCAATGCAAATTCCTAAGCCTCATCAGTCCACAAACTAATGAGCACCTACCTTTGGAAAGTAGGTCCGATTGGATGTGTAATCATTGGATGTTTCCGGTTCTACGAACAAACCCGTTAGACACCGATTAGAATGTTTGAACCTCCCATCAAGGCGGTCATCCCCAGATTCTGAGGGAAACAATCCTATATCATAAACCATCACAAGTAATGGTCATAGTCTTCTCAACTCTAATTAGGAAAAGTTCATTCAATTGCACCTCCCATGGCTAGGGTTGTACAAGAGAATGAAATAAACAATTGTTTTTAACCTAATTACTATCCATAGGGTTACCAAGTTATGATTATATATTCATTAGGCTCATACACATCCTTACTCTTGACCCTAACCCTAAGTGGATTATCCGCAAATGACAGTATTGATCAAAAGAAAAGGAATAATAAACATGCTCAACATAATCATAAAGAAATTCATATTAAAGAAATTCACACTTGAAATTTATAAAATAATAAATCAAACACTTACTTTGAATGATGAAATAGGAAATAACGAAGTAAGAATTGATGTAGAATGGAAAACAACATTGAACGAGCATTGAAATAGAAATAGAATCAAAACAATTCAACAAAAGACATAGAAAAGAAAAAAACACAAAAGGATTTGATAAAATGAGTAAATGATTGAATTAAAACTGTGTTTGGAAGAAAAATAGAGAATAAATAGAGGATAAAATGAGATAATAATGACACCCATAGATCTATATCCATGGAGGTAATCCACAAAATATATATAGGCATGAAAGTTACATGATGTATAAATAATTCAAATTGTGTATTATCTTTAAGTGTATTCTTTATCAACTTTTACACGACATGAAATTAGGATTCACATCATGTACTTCAAATCCAAAATCTCCTCAAAAAATCTTGAATATTTCAGAATCCATGGGATATATATTTGACTAGAAGATATCTCAAACTTTTTTAGTCATGTAAATTTTACATGTTGTGTATGTGATTCACATCTTGTACTTTCTACATGTTGTTTAATTTCAGCAGGAATTGGTCTTTAAAAATATCACAACGTGTAATGTATTTACACATTGTGAAATTTCTTCACATCATGTAATTTCTCAAAAGCTGGCCTTTACTCTATAGGGGTGCTTTGAATGAGGAATGCATCTCTTGAACTCATTTCAATGTGTAAAACCTATTTTTTCAAATTTTCATCATTTCTTCCTTTAAGTCCAAAATTCCTAATTTTGGAGAAAATAAATGAAAATATAGTGCATTATCGAATTAAACATTAATAAATCTTAAATAAATGCATCCAATATGTATATATAAATTCTACTTATCAAATTCCCCCACACATGAGAAATTGCTTGTCCTCAAGCAATATACATCTCAATAGGAATTAAAAAATGAGGTAATTTTAAAATAGGAAGCATTCATTTCAACCAAGTAAATAAAAAAAAGTGTATACAAAAATTTAAGTCCTCCAAAATAAATCATGTAGAGAAAATCATCCATTCTTTATAGTTCAGTAACTTATTTTTATTCTTTATTCCTTTAATTAAAATTTCATAAATGTTAATCAAAACTATACCCATTTTTAAATTTACCTCACAATAAATTTTTTCTCATCACTCAAGGTAAAATATAATTAAATTTATGCTCATACCATTAATAGATGTTCCTAACCATAATCTTGTATTATTTGTAATATCTTCACTTCATAAAGATAGAAATAAAATTAATCATAAGAGATAAGAAATAGAGTTCAAATGAATCGGAGGCTGAGGGAAGGTGGGAAATTGTTAAAAATCAAGCTTAAATAGGAGGTTAAGCTCTAATGTATAATTAATGAAAATTGTGAACAATGTAATGAATTAAATCCTCATAGACAAAATGAATCCATGATCTAACAACTCAAAGTGGGTCCATGAACATGTCAAGTCTGTATCAAGAATGTTCCATGTTCCTTTCTTTTAATTTTTATTTATTTTTGAAAAATCAGTCCTAGGCCAGGTATCACATCCATCAACTAATGAAATATGATCCATCATAGGGTTCATTAGTCTATTAATGGTGATTTTTGACCCTCTTAATACACAACCCAATTTTTTTTAAAGGAATAAGGTAAGCGTAGAAAATTATAGAAGTAATAATGAAACACATCATCTAAATCTGAAGAAAGTTTCCACGTATGTCTCTTTAGTATCAACATCCCTTTTCCGTTAGTAGTGAAAACCCCCCACACTTTTTCAAAGGATAACCATGTATCGTACCAAGTGAAGGGTAGGAAGGGATAATAGGGTTGAAATAAATCCATCCTAACAAGTTTATTCATGGATATTATGGAAAAAATAAGGAATTACGTACATGTGTTTTACAAGGAAAACTGGCTCACAAATAATGCCTTAATTATTTTAAAAGTTTATTTGTTCAAACATAGCCTTAATAATATCTCAATGCAAGTTATACAGGTTTACATGTCCCAAGTATCTTTCAAGAAATATTCTAAAAAAAAGAATATGATAGTGTAAGTCTAGAATCCTATTAGGAATGGGAGTATACAAAAATAAATAATAATCACTCAGGACATAGTATCCGGTAATAAGTCAATCAAAATAAATTTCAATAATATAGAATTAGAATTAAATCAATAAACTCAGAAATCATTCTGAAAATTAAAAATAGGAATAAAAATGTATTTCCAAAATCTTTAACCTAAATTTTTATTTTATTTAAATGGGTGTAATGATATTTCAAGTTTAAAGCATTATTTTAATGAAAATTGTCTCCTAGACTAGTGAAAACATACAATAATCCAAGTGTACCAATAATAAATCTCAATAAAGACTCCCCCCACACTTAAAATGAGACATTTTCTGCATTGGTCTATAAAGAATTATGAGAGAGAAAGTAAGTATAACACAGATAAAAATGAAATGGAATTTTAGGAAATTAAAATAAGGAATCGAGAACTCCTTATAGTGAATGTCATGCCATGGGAAAACTTATTGGATGGTGATTTTATTTTGGTTAACTATAAAAACTATTAGGAACAAAATACCCACACTAGGTAAACCATTTTTTCATTGGGGTCAATCAATATGTTAGTAGAAAAATAGGTAAGTGCACATAATTTGATAGTGTGGGAAAAAAAATTAGATAGATGCATGAATGGACTCTATAAAAGTATGGGATGATCTAAAGACAAAAAATTTCTAAAAATTAAAACAAATATCCTAATAAAGAAACTGTAATAAAAAAAATATGGTTTTCCTCCCATAAAATGTCATCGTCATCTAGATGATTGGAAAAAGGAATCAATAAGTGTCGTCTATCAGCTTAGAACTCATCATCCTCCTACAAGAACTAGTGGCAATATCATAAAGATCATATGGGCACTTGGTGGGATTAACCACCTCAGTAAGGTATCAACCATGAATCTCATGTGTTAGGAAGAGGATTCAGGAAGGCTATAGAGGGGACTCTTTTTTATTACAGATTTGTAGCTGGAGATCCTCAACCTATCTCTATAGGCTAGTCACATATTGATAGATCTCAAGAAGTATGCTAGACAATGTCCTAGAAGGCTCATTAGTGATCATAGAATATGTATCAGATCATACATAGATAAATTAATACAGTAGTAAAATGAAAATAAGTAAAGTATGTTGTGAAGTTAAAAACCATATCCCATCCATATATATAATAAATGATACATCTTTGTAAAAGGGAATGTAAGTGGTACAAAAAAGATACCTAGGAAATAGTACAATAGGGGAGGGGTACAAGGAAAAGACTAAAAAATAGGGGAATTTTCACTGGTATTTGCATCATAAGTCCCCTTCCAAATAGTGGGGGTTTGGATCAGCTCTTCCAAATCTATCTCATCGATGAAGGCATGGGCTATATAATTGAACTCCATGATATATTCTATAGTGATGGAAACTAGCTAATTTGATGATAGAGGAAGTAATGTACTAATATTTACTGTGTACATACATTTAGCAGTTGGATAAATCAAGGGCACATCTAAAGATGATGGGAGGGAGAGTCCCTTACCCTTTTAGTCATGCTCTATAAGATACACCTATAGGGTGGAAGGCTTGGAAAGCATAGAAGGTAGATCATTATGGGTGGGAGTTGGTGTAGGTAAATGTGTATAAATATGAGAAATAGGTGGGTATGGGTGGGAAGATGAAGGTACTAGTGGAGGGGGAGGTGTGGTGAATGGAGATGGGTTAGTGAACAAGACATGTAGATTGTGAAAAATATTCCTCTTTTTCTTCAGGATGGGCTGGAGAAATGGATAGATGTTAGTGGGAAGTGGTGGGGTAGGTGAAGATATAGACGAGGGTGGTGTTTTTGTGGTAATATCAGGGGTAGGGGTAGTGGTGGAGGGTAGTATGGTAGTGGTAACATGGGAAGAAGTTGTGATGGAGGTGGTGGTAGGGGTAGTAGTGGTTGATGTAGAGACATGGGTATGTAAGGTTGGGTCGGATGCATGAGGGGAAGGTGGTTTTTCAGAATCCTCAACATATCCTGACACCCACTAGTATATACTACCTCTCTTCATCAGTAGCCTCATATTGTGGAGAATAAGGAGGTTGATACTATCCATATTTCTAAGGGGGTAGATAGGCTATGTGGCATCGAAGGCACTAAGATTCCTAGCCAGATGGGTAATAAAGATACCTCCCATTAGTGTACCTTAGGTCCTACTCACCTAGGTTAGGTATAATAGGGTGAAATTCATGACCATGTTTATGGTTGGTCCACCCATAACTGAAGAAAAAATGATCAACTCAATCTGGATCATACTCCCATGAGCATCACCTTGAGCCATCTAGGCATGAGCTAGGGCCCGATGAAGGATCTAAGGGTAGCACCTCAGAGAAGGGTGCTATTCATCATGTGAGGATTGTAAATTCTCCATGGGTCTCTGACTATCCTCTCCCAAAGATGTGAAGCATCCTCCTTTTCCAGCTCAAGCTACAAGCTCATAAAAACTGGACAGGTGAGAATTTGGCGGAGTAAATGCTAAGGTAGACACCAAAGATGCTGAGGGTGATCTCCCACAACCTACCTTTGAGTATGAAGGTGATGGGGTTTATGTATAACTCAAAGGTGTCCATGAAATCGAGGAAGAGCTCCCTGAATGTATCCTCACTCACAGGGAAAATGGGGGAGAGGCGCATCCTGTTAATTAGGTTAAGGACCTCCTAATGAATCTGGACCTTCTCAATCATTATGAGGTTCAGTGTCTTGTTGGTCCTCATAGTCTTCTCCTAGAGATAGATCAAACTGACCTAGTGATCAAGTGTAGAGAAGTGAAGGAAGGGATGGAGGTACATGTGGATAATGACCTGAAACCAACTGGATGAATCCTATGAGTCCTCATAGGATGAAGTAGAGGTAGAGGATGAAGCTGAGGTCAAGGAGGATATATCAATAGTTGGTGGAGGAGAAGTATCCACCCAACACTTAGGTGGAGGTGGATCATCATTCTTGGGCACACGTTTGGAAGGATAGGTGTATACGGTGTTGGTGTGAGAGACATCAGAATGAAATCAAAGAGAAGGGGAATGTGAGGATTCAAAAGATAGGATAGGAAGAAGGATAGATGATGATGGAAAGGGTGGTCGATAGACCATTCAGGTGAGCATGGAATCATGAAAGGGAGGAGAAAAAAATGGGGGGGGGGGATCTTGTTCCGTGAACCTAGGGTTCATGAATTTTTAAATCCTCTTGAAAGTTAGACATAATGTATTAGATACACGACATTTAAAGATTATTTTTTTTATTTTTTTAGGTCCATGATATTTACACATCATGTAATGACTACACAGTGTGTAATTATCCTTTTATACCTCTTTTGGGGTAAGACCTATTTGTTATGCCTCCAAAGTGATCTAATTATTTCTTAAAATTCTTATAACCCTATTCTATGCTATTATAACTACCCTAGGTTTACTCCTAGTTAGAGATTAATTTAATGTCGAGATCTAGACTCACTTCAGTTTGGGTGGATTTGAAAGTAACAATACATGCCTCATGGAGGGGATCTTGGTATATTTTTTTCATTTCCCACTCACTATGAAGGGTGGTTCTCCACCTTTAGGAATCTCAACTAATCTATATGGTAAAACTGTAAGGATTTTGTAAGGACCCAACCATCAGGATTTCATCTTTCTAGGGAATAATTTCGATCAAGAATTTAATAATGAATTTTATCCACCAATGTGAAGATTTATTGTGCAATGCACTGGTCATTCCACTTATTCATATAGTCTTTATAAATTATATAATTCTCATTGGAATATTTTCTAATTTTTTAAAACTCATCTATCTAGATAATTCTGATTTCTACGGATTTTTGATTATCCATGTTCAATTTTTTTTATTTCCCAATAAGAGAAGTTCTCTAATTCCACTGTTATATGGAATGGATTTCCATACACAAGTCAGAATAGAGTAGTGGCGATGGAAATCTTGTCTACTAAGTGATACACCCAAATTGTGTCATCCAATTTTATATTCCAGTATTTTCTACTTATGTTGACTATCTTCTCTAGTATTTGTTTAATTTACCTATTTGATAATTCAACTTTCTTGATTTTTTTGGTTGGTAGGGAGTTACAATGTTATAAAAAATTCCATACTTTTCAAGTAAACCCTTGATGAAATTATTTTCTAAATGTATTCCCCGATCACTAATGAGTAATAGGGAGAATTTGAATCATGATAAGATATTTTTCCTTATAAAATTCAGGAACACTCTTATTGTGTCATGAGCAGCAGCCTTATCTTCTACCCATTTTGATACATAGTCAATACTGACTAGGATATAAAACTTCCCATGAGAATTATATAATTATCCCATAAATTCAATCCCCCATACATTGAATATTTTTACTTCCATGATGGTATTTTTGGGAATTTCATTTCTTTTTTCCTTTGGTGCCTATTCATTGGAATTGATTACAAATTTGAAAAATGTTCCTTGAATATTAATGAATCTTGGGCCATAATAACCCAATTTGTATGATTTTTTCCACAATATGTTCAGGTACATGATTCCCTCCAGTTGGAGAGGTGTGACACATGTTGATTACGCTTTATATTTCATCTTCCAAGACATAGAACCACATTAAGCCATAAAAACAATTTTTAAAAAGTAGTGACTCATCCCAATAGTAATGTAAAGATTCAACTATAAATCTCTTACTCTATTGATAATTGAGTTCTAGGTGAAGAGATCCCATGGAAAGATATTTTTTAATATCTGAAAACCATGGTTAGTCTTGAGTATTTATTATCAACAAGGTTTCATTAGGGAAGTCATCCTCGATATAAAAATTATCATAATCCTTAATTCCAGGTAGTGGAAGTCTAGATAAATGATCAAAAATAACATTCTCAACCCATTTGGTATCTTTTATAATGAAATAAAACTCTTATAGTAGTAGGATGAAATGTATTAGTTATAGTTTGGTATCCTTTTTATTTAGCAAGTATTTGAGTTTCACATGATCAGTGTAGACCAATATTTTGGATAGTATGAGGTATGAGAGAAAATTTTCAAATGCATAGATGACTACCAAATGTTCATTTTTGGTTGTAATATAATTTACCTGAGCATAATTCATTGTGTGACTAACATAGTAAACGGTACAAAAGATGTGTTTGACTCACTGTCCTAAAAAAGCACCAACGCCAAAGTCACTGGTGTCACACATCATCTCTAAGTCCTTATCCTAATCTAGACTGATGTTAGGAGTTACCACCAAGATCTTAAGTGAAATAAATAATAGTGTATTTAAATATTAAGTGTGATAAGGGGTGGGATACTTTCTCCAAGTATTTTACAAAGTGGCGATAGAATCCTATGCGGGCTAGAAAGATCCTTATGCCTTTTAATTTTATAGGACCAGGTAAGTCTTTTATTACTTTTATTTTAAATGGATCCAATTCCATTAATTGATTTTATATTTTATGTATTAGGATTATGCCTATTTGGACCATGAAGTGACATTTTTTCTAGTTTAATACCAGACATATTTTTTTACAACATTGTAAAACTAGGTCCAAATTACTAAGGTACACCTATAAGAACCTTCCATATACCAAGAAATTGTCCATAATGATCTCCAAGAACTCCTCCATATCATGGATTATATGTGTCATGAAATATTGAAAAGTCACTGGTTAATTACACATAAAAAATGACATACATCTACAGGTGAAGGTTTTGGAGTGACGAGTAAAAATAGTTTTAGAGTAGTCTTCTAGATCAACTACAATTTGATTGTATCCTATATATCCATATTGAAAATAATAGAATTCATTACCTACTAGTATTTCCTGTATTTTATCCATAAAAAGGTAATATAAAATGATCTTTTTGGGTTTTCATGTTGAGGTTTCGATAATCAATGCATACTCACCATCCAATGATGGTTTAAGTTGATATTTTGTCGTATTTATTGTTTTTCACAATGATTAGGCCACCCTTATTTGGGATGACTTGTAGTGGAATCACCCATTCTCTACTATAGATTAAAAATATTATTCTAGTTTCTAGAAGTTTCATCACTTCATTCTTAACCAACACTTTAATTGGTGGGGTGAGTAACCTATGGGGTTTGAGTTTGGGTTTAACACCTTATTCTATCAATATCTTGTAGGTATGGATTAGGGGGATGATCCATTTAATGTTAGCCACTCCCATATATATTGATTTCCTATTCCTTTATAGGAATTTAATCAAAATTTCCTCTTGTATTTGGGTAAATATTGATATGATAATGATTGGAAGTGCAGTTGGAGTCTATAGGAATGAGTACTTGAGCATGATCGGTAGAGGTTTTAGTTCTAACATTGGTGGCTTGATGAATGGGGGTATGAATAGTCAGATAATTTCCCTTGTCAATGGTTCAATGTAATTTACCTCCTCAGGATCACTACCTTCATATTCAATAGAGAATAGACTATCTATGTCATCCTTGATGGTTATAAAATCATCCCTCTCATCAGTAAGAAATATGGATTGACAATCAAATGTGTAATATTTTTTTCTTGGAAACCTTTACTATGTAGAACCCAACTTATTCATATCCTACTCTGAATGTCAGCCGCCCTTAATTTACATCAATTAGTGGCTTCCCAATAAAGATAAATAGCCATCCTAGAATAATTATAAAATATACTTTTTCTTTTATTTTTAAGATGATGAAATCTGTAGGAAATATGAATTTTCCAACCTTGACTAAGACATCCTAAAGAAGTCACCAAGGGTACCTTATTGATCAGTCATCCAGTTATAGTTCCACTCTTGTTGGCTTTAGTTCTTCAAGACTTATTTTTTGAAATAAACTCATCAGTATGAGATTGATTCTCACCCTAAGAGCTCATAGGGCTCTTCCAAAGTTACACACCCCTATAGTGCATGGAATTAAGAAACTTCCAGAGCCTCACATATTAGGGGGAATCTTCTACTGAATGACATTATAGAATTATTTATTTAAATAAATAACCCCTAAGTGTTCCATATTACTTTTGGTGGAAAGTAATTATTTTAAGTATTTGGTGTAGGAAGGAATCTGAGTGATGGATTCAACGAAGGGGATATTTATGTCATTGCTTAAAAACTATTAGAAACTTCTTATATTGCCCTTAAATATTTCCTTGCCTCATTATTTTTGGGAAGGATAGAGGGGTTTTGTAAGATAGTGGTACCACATATACTTCTTCCATTTTATGAAACTCTTTTATCATAGTCTTTTTAATAGATTCTGATTCTAGATTTTTTTCTCAACCCACTTCCTTTTTACTATTGGTGTTATCATCACTACTGACTGTTGGGAATTTATTAGATTTTTCAGGCCTCTTTTCCTCACCTAGGAAAGTCTACTAAATTTACAGAACTTTCCCACACCTAATAACCACTAATTTTTCCTCTTCTCTTAGATTTATATCTATGTTATTAGGAAACATACTCGATAATTTATCAGATAAGGACTTTGAGATTTGACCCATTAGGTTCTCAAGGTTTCAAAGGGAATCCCCTTGGTTTTTTTTGTCTCTTGGTTAGTCATCCTTTGATCCACTTTTTGAAGAAATGTAGAGAGAAAGTTTTCAATATTAAACTATAGAGGTGGGGCTTGTTGTGGTGGTCTATATAAAGCTAGATGTAATTTCTACCAAACTCTAGGGGGAAAGGGTTTCTAGGGTATTTTTTTTGTCACGAACCAGCCCAGGTACCCTGGTAACCCGATAACCAAGATAGCCCTGACATAGCCTAAAGGGTGTTCCTGATCCCCATAGGTCGGCGACAAGCACCTGGCATCACACAACATGCCAGTGGGAATTATTTTCTACCAACAATGCAGAAGAAAAGAAACAAGACAATATTCATAACAAAAGAAACTCCACTGAGAGTAATGTACCAGAAGTCAATAAGGCATATACCAACCCAAAGCACAACAACCAAAGTACCAAAATAGGGAAAATTTCTCATTGTCCCGAGGAACACAACTGGCCAAGGCCAATGCTCAATAGCTGGATCCAACTCCAAGATATCCTTTACCCTTTCTCGGACCTGGAAGAAGAAATTCTACAAACACCCGAAGGAAAACGTAGGGTGTGAGCTAAAAAGACCAGTAGGGTATCACCCTAAATTCCATAACAGATGCCAATAATTAATTAACCAAATGAATGATTTCAATTTTTAAAGATAAACAGGTTGGAAATTTTAGAGAATAATTAAACAAATCATTCCATGTAGTTCAAATGATGGAAAAATACTTTAAGCAAAGACTTTACAAAATGATGGAATATTTCTAAAATAATGGATTAAATAAAATAGTTACATAAAACCATTTAAGTAAAATTAGTAGGCATGTAAAGGAGTTCAAAATCATTAGCATACATTTATATCTCAAATATAAATAAACAAGAAATCAACATGGTTATCTTCAAAAAGGTATGATAGTATTAACTAGCTATAGGATTCCACACTCTCTATGTGAACTCAACAAAATCTGTATACACACATCCCTATGACATTGGTCAAAGGAGACTCATCACCAACAAGTTGGGGACGTGACCCACCAAAATTATTTTTTAGAATGTTGTCATAGTGTAGAGTGTATCCAAATAACTCACTAACTACCTATGGATTACATGTGATCTTAAATTATGGGTGAACTATTTTAAGACTACTTAAAAATACGATCAATCTCATTCTTCCATTTCAAAAGTTCCAATTTCATTCCATTTAAAACCAAAACAGGTTTTATTAAAAAACATGTTTTTTCATAAGATAAAACCACTAGGTTTATATCAACTCTTTTTAAGTCATTTTCACCAGTTTGAAATCCATTTAAAACCAATTCTATCATTACACAATTTATTTCCACAATTAAATTCAAAAATTTAATTGAAATAATTTCCATCAAACCCATAATTTATATTAATCAATTTAAATTATCCAATTTACATAAACACTCCCAATTCAATGGAATTGGGGGGGTTTCCAAATTTCTATTCCAAAACCATTTCAAATATCTCAATTCATTGGAATTGTATTTTTATCAAACTAATAGAAAGAAAATTTGAGCAACTTAATTTAAATCAACAATTGAAATAAATCAAGAAATACAAGGACAATCAATTTGGCTAATCAGAATAGAACCACCTACCTCAAGTTCATTGATGTCAGCGGTAAGGATAAACCACCCTGTGTGGTTCAATACACATCCTCACGACCTTAATATCATAATCATCGACACACCAATGGTCGATGTTCATCAAGTTGTTCGAGAACCAATGTGAGTTATTTTATTTCGAAATATAATTTTTTCATGTGATAATACATTCTCTCTCCTGGATAATTTCCAATTTATCATTTAGGTAAAAGTAGGTGCTTTAATTATTCTCCTTCAAGAATAATTATATCTTGAAATAAAATATTACAAATTATCCTAAGATAATTTTACACTATTACTTTATAATTATTCATTTAATTAATTGAGTAATTATATTCTAATAATTACTCTTCATAAATTATCATTTTTTTTCAATTTATCTTAAGATAATTTGATGTAATTATCTATTGATGGTCATTTACAATTATCATTTCAATTACACTTTGATAATGTTACTTTAAATAAAAGTACTCTTAATGAGTTTATAAATATATCTAGGTATATATATATATACATATATACATATATATATACATATATAAAGATATACACATATATATACATATATATATCTATATATCATTAGATAATTAATATAAAATTTATCCTTTGATAAATTTTATATTATCATTACTATTATATATTGTTTTCCCTTTATTCAGGTCCCTATTATTTTTATTATTATTATATAACGCATATAAGAAAAGAGGATAAATAAATAAATAAATAAATAATAAGTAAACAAACCTAAGAAGATCGAGCAGGCAAGGTGGGGCGCGTGCACTAGTGGATGGAGAAACACCAATCTGAATTTGATGTTTAGAACTTGATTAAGGTGTGCAGGGGAGATCCGTAGCTAGCGGACCCATCTAGAACAAAGAACACCAAAGAACCAAATGATTTGGGGTATTTTGAAACCCTATATCCATGAAACCATCCACCGTTTTGAAACGGCTAATTAAAGCCACAATTTAACCAAAAATTGATCGAGGAGTCTTTGATTCATCCATTTAAGGTGTTTACAATTTTTAAACGGTAAAAACGTGCAATAAATGGAGTGTTTGGAAGGTACCATGCATGAGAAATGAAGATATGACACAAAAACAAAGAAGATGAATAGTGCATGTTTTTTTTATAATTAATTTTTTAATTATTTAACATAAAAATTAAATGACACCAAACATCCGTTGCAAATTAAATTTATACCCCATATAGGGTAAACACCTCGTTCTGGATCCAACGATGGTCTCAGATTTCTCATAGGATGTACCATTTGAGAGATATTAACGATCTATTAATTAAAAATTGAAATAAATAATTAATTAAAATAAAAAGGGTTATTTTTGTGAGCGAGACATCCAAACGCCCGACACTAACACATGTTATACCTTGTATAGGGTAAACCCCTCATCCCGGACGCATTGGTGGTCTCATATTTCCCATAAAACTCACTATTTGAGAGATATTTAATTATTTTTAATAAATTATATATTAAATATTATTTAATAACGTTACCTCACAAGCGAGGTGTCTGAAAGTCTGGCTCTTTCGAATGTTATACCCCTCCTACAGTAAACACCACATTTCAGACATAACAATATGATTAGATTTCTCATACAATGGACCATTTTGGAGTTATTTAATTATTTTGAATAAATTGATAATGATTAAAAATAATATATTTAATATTTTTATTCCATCCTACTTGAGTATTTTCAGACCACATAAACTCATAATTACTCAGTTTTTAACTTAGAAAATATTTAATTGAATATTCCGGAGTATTAATTGTGTGTTTTACCACTCCTTGACGTGTTTAAAAAAAACACAAATTTTCACTGATAAACCATTTATTACCATTTAACTTAATAATAATTTAACATAAGAAGATTTAGAAATACCTAAAATTGGAACGAGATGTTACAACCACCCCACCATAGGAACTTTATGTCCCTAGAAATCCTACGAAAAAGCCTCCACATCAAATACAAGTCCACTGTTCTCTCATAAATTTCTCCCTCCCTCATGTCTCATGAGAATTAGAACCATGATTCCATAACACATGGACTAGAGGTATCATCCTCCCATGAAGTACCTTGGTCTTAGAATCGATAACCTTGACTGGTTGTTCAGTCACAGATAAACCGAGTTTAATCACCAGATCACTCCAACTCAAAACATCATATGGATCAGAGAGATACTTTGACAACTGTGATACATAGAACACGCTATGTATTGACGTCATCTGTGGTGGTAGTACTAAATGGTAAGAAACTTTCCCCACCTGATCAAAAACCTCTAAAGGTCCCACAAAATGAGGAGTAAGATTCCCTTGCCTCCCAAGACGTCAATGACCCAACTAGGGTGAAAACTTTAATAATACATGGTTATCAAAATCATTTCTTCAAGTCATAGAACATCTTAGTGATTCCTGGGTGCACAACCCATTGGAAATTATGGAAATCCCCCATTGTAGCCTTCCTTGTTTTTAACGGTTCAACATAATGATTATGATAACACAGAACACCCTCTTTGGAGAACGACCATTGGGCATCAGTCTCCCCACCATAAAGAGAGTCTCTAATGATTACATATTTTTTCAACAAGTTTCTGTTCTTGAAAAATAATATTGAGAAGATAAGATGTCAGAGAACCATCAGCTTTCTTGGTAGAGAGAAATAGCGTCACCCTAGGTGACACTTGTGTGAATAAAGGATTTCTCAAGAACATCATCCAACTGGGACACTAGTTCTTTCAGTTCAGCTGAATCCATTTGGTAAGAGGGAAAAGAAACTGGTTGATTACCAAACATTAATTCAATAGAAAACTCAGCCTCCCTTACCGGTAGAAAACCAGAGAAGTTAGAAGGAAACATGTAGGGAAACTCAATGATGACTGGAGGGAGATCACCACTCATTGAATCTCACTCCAGATCAAAAGTAAACACTGATATCACCTTCCCCAACTCCAGATAATAAGGCCCGACTCTGCTCGACCTTGGGTCGCATTCACCTTGAAGGATAAGAGGCACTCCAATGGGTGTAGTAATATAGACCTGTAGAAGATAACAATAAATTTTAGCTTTATTAGTAATGAGCCAATCCATCCTGAATATGACGTCAAGAGATTTCATGTTGAGTACAAAAAAAATCTAAGAAATTTTGACAACTGATAGAGAGAAGACACAAGAGGGACTATGGATACCCTACTCTCTCTTTACACCAAGGGGTGTAATAATATCCATTTCACAAGATAAAATATCTATAAGAAGATTAATAAGATTAACGATACTGGTTGAAATAAATGAGTGAGATGAAACATTATCAAATATAGCAGTCACTAACGACGAGGCTATAGTAATGGCACCTCTGACGGTCGTTGAACCAGTATCTGCTTCCTCTAGAGACTCTTCATTTGCATGAAGAAGCTTCATTCTGGATGCTTGTGGATGGAACCCTTTTATACATGAATCATTTGATTTCCCCAGAGTTTTTAGTGGTGTTGATGATCTCGTGCCACTCCATGGAGTGTTAAAGTTGTGGAATATTTTCTACAAGTTCCTTAAACATCCACAGGAGCCACATTTCTATCAGCTTGTTCAAGCTTTAAAAACTTCACAGCCTTGTCCAACACCATTGAATTTGGATATAAGTGGTCAGTGAAAATAACCTTAAAGTCTTTCCAATCTAATCCCTCATGCTTCTTTACTGTCACTATCGTGTCCCACCATCTCCTGCTTGGTCCCTCCAACGTGAAGGTGGAACACTTCACCTTGATCTCATTTGGTGTCTCCAAGAACTAAAATAGATGTTATATCCTACCCAACCATTCCTTAGCATATTGAGGATCATTGGATCCTAAATGGGGATTGGTGGGGGTGCCTGCCCCAAATCATGGACAATACACATGATCACCTCAACTAGATTCAAATCCACATTAGGATTTTCTCACTAAGGTTCAACATCAGTCTCCTAGATCCGATTCACATGTATTATCAGAGGAATGATGTTAAACAACATCATCAGACAACAATGAATAAATTAGATTAACAATCATATAGAGTAATGAGAGAAAATATTCTCAACAGAAGGAACAAACAAGATTTGGATTTAATTCTATCCAAATCACAATAGAGAAAAGACTGGAACTATACCACAAGACTTATTTCCCTAACCACCCATGGCGACTTAAGTTTCATTACAGTGAGATATGGATATACACTCAATCACAACTAACTCCTATGTCTTGAAAAGATTTCACAAATGCATACTGACTTCAAGACAAAAGCTCAACATCCCTTTGATACCATTTTGTCACGAACCAGCCCAGGTACCCTGCTAACCCAATAACCGAACCAGCCCTGACATATTCTGAAAGGTATTTATGATCCCCATGGGTCGGCGACTAGTACCTAGCATCACACAATATGCAAGTGGGACTGATTTTTACACCAACAATGTAGAAGAAAAGAAACCAGACAGTATGAATAAAAAAAGAAACTCCACTGGGAGTAATGTACCAGAAGTAAAAAAGGAATAAACCAACCCAAAACACTACAAACAAAGTACCAAAATAGGGAAAACAACCCAAGTTACTAAGGAACACAACTGGCCAAGCCCAACACTCAACAGCTAGATCCACCTCCAAGAGATCCTTTCCCCTTGCCCAGACCTGGAAGGAGAAAGTCTACAAACACCTGAAGGAAAAATAAGGATGTGAGATAAAAAGCCTAGTAGATTCTCACCACAGATTCCATAATAGATTCCAATAATTTATTAACCAGAGAAATACTTTAAATGTTTAAAGATAAAAAGGTTTGACATTTTAAATCATAATTAAACAAATCACGCTATACAGTTCAAATGATGGAAAAATACTTTAAGCAAATTTTTTTTCAAAATGATGGAATATTTTTAAAACAATGGCTTAAATAAAATAGTTTAAGTAATATAATCAGGCATGTAAATTAGTTCAAAAGCATTAACATACATTTATATCTCAAATATAAATAAACAAGCAAGCGACATGGTCTTCTACCAAAAGGTACGATAGTATTAACCAACTATAGGATTCCACAATATCTGCGTGAACTCAGAAAAATGTGTATACACACGTCCCTATGACACTGGCCAAAGGAGACTCATCACCAACCTATTAGAGATGTGACCCACCAAAAGTATGTTTTATAACATTGTCGTAGTGTAGAGTTTATCCAAATAACTCACTAACTACCTAAGGATTTCATTGTCTCTTACTTGATGGATGAACTATTTTAATACTACTTAAAAATATGATCAATCCCATTCTTCCATTTCAAAAGTTCTAATTTCTTTCTATTTAAAACCAAAATAGGTTTTATTAAAAAACATTACTTTTCACAAGATAAAACCACTAGGTTTATATCAAATCATTTTAAGTAATTTTCACAAGTTTAAAATCCATTCAAAACCAATTCCATCATTACACAATTTATTTCCACAATTAAATTTAAAAATTTAACTGAAATCATTTCCATCAAATCCACAATTTAAATTAAACAATTTATATCATCAAATTTCTATAAACACACCCAATTCAATATAATTGGGGGGTTTTTGAAATTTCCCTGCCAAAACCATTTCAAATATCTCAATATATTGGAATTGGGTTTTTATCAATTTAATTGAAAACAAATTTGAGAAATTGAATTTAAACCAACAATTGAAATAAATAAAGAAATACAAGGATAATAAATTTGGCTAATCGGAATGGAATCACCCACCTCAAGGTCGTTAATGTCAGCGGTTAGGATAAACCACCTTGTGTGGTTTAATACACCCCCTCACAGCCTTAATATTATAAGCGTTGACACACAAATGGTCGACATTCATCAAGGGGTCCTATAACCAATGTGAGTTATTTTATTTTGAAATAAAATTTTTCATGTGATAATATATTCTCTCTCCTAGATAATTTCAAATTTATCATTTAGATCAAAGTACGTGCTTTCATTATTCTCCTTAAAGAATAATTATATCTTGTAATAAAATCTTACAAATTATCCTAAGATAATTTTATATTATTACTTTATAATTATTCATTTAATTAATTGAGTAATTATATTCTAATAATTACTCTTTATAATTTTTTTTCAATTTATCTTATAATAATTTGATGTAATTATCTCTTGATGGTCATTTATAATTTTCATTTCAATTATAATTTTATAATGTTACCTTAAATAAAAGTACTCTTAATGATTTTATCAATATATCTTGGTATATATATATATATATATTTACACACACACACACATATATATATATATATGTATCATTAGATAATTAATATAAAATTTATCATTTGATAAATTTTATATTATCATTATTATTATATATTGTTTTTCCTTTATTCAAGTCCTTATTTTTTATTATTATTATATAACATATATAAGAAAATGAATAAATAAATAAATAATAATTAGAAAACAAACCTAAGAAGAATGAGCAGGTAAGGTGGGCGCACACACCATTTGATGGAGGAAGCACTGGTCAAAATTTGATGTTTAGAACTCGATTAAGGTGTGAAGGGGAGATCTACAACCTACCAGACTCGTCTAGAACAAACGAAACCAAAGAACTGAATTAGCCGGGGTATTTCAAAATACCATATCCATGAAATAGTCCACCATTTTGAAATGGATAATTAAAGTCATGATTTAACCTAAAATTGATTGAGTCTTTGATTCATCCATTTAAGGTGTTTACAATTTTTAAACGGTAAAAATGGGCAATAAATAGAGTTTTTGGAAGGTCCCATGTGTGAGAAATGGTGGTGCGACACAAAGAAAGAGAAGATGAATAGTTCATGTAATTTTTTTATAATTAATATTTTAATTATTTAACATAAAAATTAAATGACACCAAACATCCATTGCACATTAAATTTATACCCCATATAGGGTAAACACCTCGTTTCGGATCCAAATGTGGTCTCAAATTTCTCATAGGACACACCATTTGAGATATATTAATAATTTATTAATTAAAAACCAGAATAAATAATTAATTAAAATAAATGGGTTATTTTTGCGAGTGAGGCATCCAAACGCCAGACGCTAACAAATTTTATACCTTGTCTAGGGTAAATCACTAATTCTGGACCCATCGATGGTCTCATATTTCTCATACGATGCACTATTTGAGAGATATTTAATTATTTTTAATAAATAATATATTAAATATTATTTCATAACTTTACCTCACAAGTGAGGTTTCTGAAAGTCCGACGCTTTCAAATGTTATACCCCTCCTAGTTTAAACACCACATTTTATACATAATAGTATGCTCAGATTTCTCATACGATAGACTATTTTGGAGTTATTCAGTTATTTTAAAAAAAATTGCTCATGCTTAAAATAATATATTTAATATTTTTATTCCATCCTCTCTGAGGCTTTGTGGACCTCAGAAACTTATTCTTACTCAGTGTTTAACTCAAAAAATATTTAATTGAATATTCTGGAGTATTAATTGGGAATTTTACCATTCCACGACCTGTTTAGAAAAAACACAAATTTTCACTGATAAACCATTTTTCCGATTTAATGTAATAATAATTTAACACAAGAAGATTTAGAAATACCTAAAATATTAACGAGATGTTACATTTTTTGGGGTTGAGGAGATGGATTTTGAATTGGAAAACCATGTGGTACCCGATTTTGGGGTGGTACTTTATTAATCCTATATTGATAGTAGGCTTTGTGGGGTTGTTGTTACGACTAATTAGTCAGTCTCTACTAGTAGTATTGATACTATTGGTATTGTTGAGGCTATTGAAATTGTTGATATTGTTCATTGTAATTGATGTAATTAAAATATTGGGTTGGAGGTTACAATATCCCTTCCCTATAGTCTTTATATGGGAATGAGCCTCTAAACATATCACAAGGTTCGATCTCCATCATAGGTGTAGGTAGGGGTGGTGGTGCAACAGGTAGCTAAAAAGAATCTATTTTTTATAGGATGATCCACTTGGGCTGTGAGGCAGGTACTCTCCTCCACTTGGTGTATTATACATTGAGTCATTACTCGATCACTCTTCCACAAATTGGCATTGTGGGAGACCTCATCTAGAAGTTCTCGACCAAATTTGGGTGTCTTAAGAATGATTTCACCATCAATAGTAGCATCCACTATAGTTTTTACAATGGTTGGAGTTCCTGATAAAATTCTTGAAGCTGAAACCACACATTGGGTCCATGATGTGGGAACTTTCTAGTGATCACCTTAAAATAGTTCCAGGATTCCCAAGATGACTCTATCTATCTGGGAATTTTTTTGAATGTAATTCCATAGATTCCATGTCCATATCGATGGGAATTAATTATAAAGAAAATTATTGTCTAGGTAATCCCAAGTCATGATTGAATCATGAGCTTAAATTTTAAGCTAGTCCTTGGATCATTCGCACAAGGAGAATGATAAGACATAGAGTCTGATGGCATCTGACAATATTCCTTGGTTGAAAAAGTTGTCACAAAATTCTAAAAAATTTGAAATGTTCTTATGGGGGTATTTCCTCAAAAGTCCTATGAACTGAACCATGTTCTAAATCATGTGGATAAGTGTATGTTTTATCTTGAAATTATTAACTTAGAAAAGAGGGATCACAATGCTGGGTGAAACACCACTTATGGAAGAAGGAAAGCTATAATCCATTATGACACACTCTTCTATCACTAGATTATCTTTGTAATTGATAGGTGGCACATATTGAAGGTTCTGGGGGTGTGGTGGCATAAGATTTTTGTGTTCAACTACTGTGAAGCGTTGACATGAAACAATATTTCTATCAATATCAGGATCTAAAGGAAGAAATTATTATGCTTCTAAGATCCCAAAATGAGTCAGAGGACCCTGATGCATGCACTAAGCTTGAAAAATGATAGTATATATATATATTCATTCATAGGATAGAATTATAAAAATAAAGGGAGAAAAGGAAAAGGAATAAATGTGTGTGTGTGGGGTGGGAGGGGGGTGAGGTAATCTAATGTTCGATGTGAAGGATACTGTGCCTATAAAACATAAGTCCCCAGCAAACGTTCTAAAATTTAAAGCAACCTAAATATGTATTTAAATCCTTTATTCATGATCAGATTATAAATTTTTATCCTATACTACACTGTACTTCAAAAGGTGTAGTAAAGTGGCAGTGTGGGGTCAAACCCATAAAGATGACTGAAAGGTACACAACCTTTAAATTCAAACCCTAAGGTAGGATTCATCACATTCACTCTTGAGATTTTTTTTTATATAATTATATTACCTGGATGAAAAAAATGATAAAAAAGGGATTAGGGTCAATTTCTGAGCTTTTGGGAAAATATAATCTTGACTCTATCTTAGTATAGACTTATGAATTAGGTTGCAAAGTGGTGTCTGGGTCACCAATTAGTTATGTTCAAACCATTTGGATCTACTTATGATTTAACTATCCCTTGGTCTAGGTATGACTAACAACCTAGATGCATTATACTTAGCTTCTATGGTAGAAATCATCATGAGCTAATAGGAATAGCCTTATCAACTCAAATTTGTATAGGTTCATTCAATTGTACCTCCTATGGTCAGGGATGTGTAAGATAATGTGATAAAAAGTAATTTTTATCATAATTACTAGTCATAGGGTTACCAAGGTTTTATTATAGAATCATTAGGCTAAGAATCACCCTTACTCTCAAACCTAACCCTAAGTGGATTAGCTGTGTATGGAAGTTTTGATCAAAAGAAAAGAAATAATAAACATGGTCAACCTAATCATAAAGCAATTCAAATTAAAGTAATTCAAACTTTTAGTTTATAAAATAATAAATCAAATACTTACTTTTAATTAATAAATAAGAAAGAAAAAAGTGAGTGTTGATGTAGAATGGAAAATAGTATCGAACGAGAATTAAAATTAAAATAGAATCAAAATGATCAGATAATGGATATTGAACGACAAACAACACAAAAGTATTTGATAAAATGAGAAAATGATTGAATTATATATGAGTTTGGAAGGAAAATAGAGAAGAAAAAGAGGATAAAATGAGATAATAAAAACACCCAGATATCTCTATCGATAGTGGGCATCACCAAAATATATATAGGCACAAAATTTACATGATGTGTAAATAATTCATGTTTTTTATTTGATTTAAGTGGCTTCTGTATAAAATTTTACTTTATGTGAAAGTAGGATTCACATTTTGAACTTTAGATCCACAATCTCCGTTAATAATCTTGAATCTTGTAGAATCCTTGGGCTGTATCTTTGATTGGAAGAGATATCAAAACTTTTCATTTTATGTAAATTATACACATCATTTATTTGATTCACATCTTATAATTTCTACACATTTTGAAATTTTAGTGGGAATTGAACTTTTAAAATCTCACGACATGTAATGTATTGATATGTCGTGTAACCACTTCAGGTCATGTAATTTCTCACATGCAATCCTTTGGTCCGTAGGTATGCTGTGAATGAGGAATACATGTCGTGAAATCCTTTCATGATGTGTGAAACCTACTTTTTTTTTCATTTTTTAGCATTTCTTTATTTGATTCCAAAATTCCTAATTCTTATGAAAACAAACCAAAAACCAGTACATTATAAAAAAAACATGAATAAACCTTAAATAAATGCATCCAATATGTATATATAAATTTATCTTATCACATGTGACATGGGGTGAAGGTTTAGGTTCGTATTATAAGTGGTTGGTCCTATGCCTAATAATGTTTTTCATCAGTTTATTTAGATTAAATCCTCAAAAATTTAAAAATGAATCCCCTAAATATTTATATAGAGGATCTTTTCACATATAATTTATAATTAATTTATATAAATAAGTATAACCTTCACTTATAATCATTTCTTCATTATTAAATCAATTGACCTTTCTTATCGTACCATCATTGTGATGAAGGATCCAAGGATATAATCCCTTGAGAAGTATCCAAACATGCTCCATGAACCTCAAAACATTATCTTTTGATCTCCAACACTATAGGAAAAATCAAGTGATAGCGGTAGTTGAAACCACCACTAAAGTGTTATATGAATATTTTAGTAAAATACTTCCAAATGGTGCATCATTATTAATTTAGTGGTGGATAAATTTTATTAGTGATGATTTCTATGAAATGTCACAAATCATTATTTCATGGAGGATTATTTGTTTCATGGTGGTTTTCTAAATCATCACTAATAAATAACTTTTGTCACACCCACATGTTACTGTTAAGGTATTTTATTATTATTTTGGGTTAATTTTGAATTCCCAAGTGTTTTAGTTATTTTATGATTAGTTCAAGAGGGTTTGGGGAGCTACAAATCAGAACTATAGCTATTGATGGTGTGACCTAGAGGTTCATGCCATGAATTGTCCCTCACAATAACCACAAACTAGGGGTTCAACCCATGAAATACTAAAAGGAGGTTTTTTACGTTATGAACTGAAGGTTCACACCACAAACCATCCCTCATAGTATCTTGGTGTTATTTCTTAATTATTTTAATCTATGAATGAGGGGTTTCACCCCATGAAATTCATAGGGGAGACCGTTCACCCCATGAATAGTGGTTCACCATGTGAATGGGTTTTCCTAGTGATATGGGGGTTCTTCCTTGGGAAGTTAACCTTGTTAAATATGGTTCTCCCCATGAAATTATCAGGGGGAGACCATTGTCCCCATGAAATATGGTTTACCCCATGAATGGGTTCTCTCAGTGATCATTCACCTTGTGAAATATGGTTCACCCCATGAATAGGTCTTCTTAGATTTTATTTTTTGGTGTTTTTCCAATTTTAACCCTATCAAACATTAAGGCCTTGGACCATATTATTTCCCTTTTCCATTGAATGTATTTCTTTGAATAGAAATATTAGGGTCTCCTCCTTTACTCCACCTTATATCCTTCTTTCTCCTATAATTTTCTTGCGATTCTTCCTGGAAATCACCTCTTTCTCTCTTACTCTTCTACCTTATTCCTTTCACCATGGTTTTTCTTTTATATTATAATCTTATCTACCATTTTGGAAATTTTTTGGGTTTGGGTAAGTTCTAATCATTGGGGTTTAAATATTTAGGGCTTGTAAAAGGCCTCTTGATGCTTTTTGAGAATTTTTTGAAGGGAATGAATTTTGGAATGATCACCATTGAACCGAGATATGTGTTTTTGTTCTTTTTCTTCAATTTTAATTTCATTTGTTTATTGGGATTTCTAAATGATTTATTTTTCAAATCATATCTATATGTGATAGTCAAAAACAATTTCTTGTTTTTTTTGGATTGGTTTATCGCTCAGAATAAATAGTGGTTTTTAGGAGTTTTGGTTTCCAAATGGATTTTGGAATCCTAAGTTTTGGAGAAATGATCTCAATGAAAATTTTTAAATGGAATTGGTATTTAAAGCACCTTGACCCCATTTGGGTTTTGTAATAAAATTATAAAGTGATTTTTTTAACCTTTTTGGGTTTTAATAAAAAATGTGTCGATTCTTTAATTAATTTCCAAATAGTTTTTGGTGAATTATTTTAGTAAATCATTTGGAGATGGGTTTTAATAGATTAATTTTAAATATACTTTTGAAATTAAATTTAAAATGAATAAAAATGACTTTTAATCCCAAATATATTTTAGAAAATGTCTTTTTGGTACTTTGGAATGTTTTTTAAATAGTGTGGGTATGTGAGACCCTCTCTAGACCCATGTTGATTGTTGTTGGTATAGATTTTTCTCGAGGGGTATAATTACACTTTTTTGATATAAATGATATGTGAAAGGGGTTTTTTCTTATGAGGGTGTTATATGTGAGATGATATTTATTGGTTTTGATTCATTAATTCATGTGATTGGTCACATCATAGTGATTGACATAAATGGGGATCCTAGGAATCTTAGTGAGGAATGAGAGAAAATTACTATCTTGTCCCAATTAGATGGAATAGATATACAATGGTATTAGAGGCCATAATAGAGTTCCATAAATGAGGCTATTTTAGAGTAGCTAGTTGGTTATAGACTTAGGAACTCATCGATAGGATAGCATATGGTTCAAGATTGAGTATGTTTAGGGTTACCTCACAAGATGTTTTGTAATTACCCATGTTTACTTATTGATTCACCTTAAGGGGCTTCCTTATTTTTATGTTCCTTTGTTTTATTAGACCACATGGAACCATGATTTCTTATTCTTTAGACTTTTTCAATTATTATATGGTGCCATGATGATTTATTTCTTTATTTATGAATTTATATAATTTATTTAAAATGTTTATTAAAATATTTGGAAATGAATATTTATAAAGTGTCATTTGAAAGTGTATTTTAAGTGGTTATTTTAGAAAAATGGTATTAAGCCAAAGAAATGTTTTCTAAGTGACTAATTTCATTTAAAAAATAAATAAAAAATATGTTTTAAGTGAAAATATTTTTGATATTTGATTTTATGTATGAATTAATGAAAAAACTATTTTTTAAATTGTATATTCAAACTAGAAAAAATTAATTTAAATTTTTAAGGAAATTACAAAAACTACTTGGTGAGATCTTGCTAAGATTTATTTTTCTAACACCTTTTATACACCAAATAAATTTGATCTTTGGGTTAAACATATTTAGTTTATTAATAGTGGTTCACTTGGTATGGGGAGAGTGACTGAGGGTCACATGGAGATTGATTTTAGTGGATTAGTTTGGGTTTTTATTTTATTTTATTATTGGAATGTATGCATATCATTATGATAGCCCATATCTTGTTCAATTTATTAATTTATCCTTTAGTTTATATGATGTTACTTTTATTTTTGGTTTAGTTTATGGCATGTATTTTTTTTATACTACATACTCTGAAAAAATGTGTTTATTTTAATATTGAGGACGAAATAATTCCAAATAGTTATACTTTGAGAACATAAAACTAGTTTCCTACCCAAGGATATCAGGAACACAACTCGAGTATGTCATGGGTTGGCTCAAGTGATCAGTCCTAGGGTGTCTTTTTTGGTTCATTAAAAAATGGTATTAGAGAATCATTTTTGTATTTGGGGTGTTTCTAGGTAGTATAGAGAATAGGACTATCATCAGAACTCAAGAGGTAGGTGTGGAGGAGGTCCCCATGATCTATTTCCCATTTTGAACATCTAGTTAGTATGATTTTTTGGAATTTGAGACTTGATATTGAGGTTGATTTTGGATTTATTTGATGGATTTTGATATGTTCTGATTCTAGATGAGTTTAATACTGATTTTGGGGGTGTCCATGAGTTTCATATGTGAAATTGGTGAATAAAAAAAGACTATAAAGTTATCCCACATAGACTATTAAACCATAAATATCCTATAAAAAATGGTTTTATAGCCATTACATAGCCTGATACATGGTTGGCACATGTTTTACCATCCCATTCAACCAGACCATGCCCAATAATAATTTTCCTCCATAAATGTTGTTTTTCTTATCTTACTTTCATAATGATCCCAATGGTGTGTTCCATTGGTTTGATTATAATCAAGGGAGTATTTGTGCTAAATTTTAGTTATTAAGTGTGTTTTTGTTGAGGTTTATATTTGGGTTCTTAGTTTTTTTCATTGAAAATATGGTTTATATATTGGAAAAATAGGATTTAATTTTTAAAATTTGGTTTTGAATTTTGGTTATATTAAATTATTTGAATTATTTTTTAAATAATTCAAGTTTCATTTTGTTTGAAATAGTGTTAAGGGATTTGATTTGGTTGAAGGTGGAGTTTTAGTATAAAAAGTAAAATTGTGCATGAATGGATTTTAAAAGGAGAAGTTTTTTAATTAATTAATTATTGTGTCTTTAAAGTTAGTTTATTTCAAATTGTAATTTTGAAATTTATTTAGAATGAAAAAGAAGTTTTTGATTTTAAATTATTTTTTGGAGTGTGTTGGGATGTGGGAGAAAATCTTAGATAAGCTCTTGATTTGAAAAATAAATTATGAAAGTGTTTGGAGATATAAAATTTTCAAAAATTTAAAATTGGGATTATTATTTTAAAAAACTAATTTCATAATGAAAAGGATGTGTTTTTAAAAGTGTGATTTTTTTTCAAAAGTTTTTTTATGAAAAGTTTAATGTTGAAGGTTTTTGGAAAAGGATAAATTTTAAGGTATTTTTTTAGGTAAGCATGTGATTTTGGTTTTCCCCTTCAGTAATGGGAACACTTGATTTGATTGAGGGACATGAGAAACTAGGATGATGTTTTTTATTGGTTACTTTATGCCACATATAAAGGTATTATGAGAATTTAAGGTGTTTTAATTCATCATTTGGTGTATTTATTTTAGTCTATGACTCTACCTAGACTTGAGATAGAGTGGTAGGGTTGAAATATTTGTACGTTTGAATTATATATAATATTTCTTGATTTAGTATCACTCTATTTATGTTATTTGTGGATGCATGCTGTATTTAATATATATTCTGGGTTTTTAATAGGTGGCCAATTAGGGAATTGATCTTGTGTGTTCACCTTAGGTGGTTGTTGGTTTTGGAGATTTTATTTTAGCGTACATTAAGAATTTATTGGTTCATATTTTATTAATGGTAGTGAATTATAGATCAGTGTGTAGAACTTATAGATTTTGTTGATGGTGGTGGGTTTTTAGGTTTTTTCACATGACTTATTGTTTTTGATTACCTTCTCTTGGGGATTCAGGTTTTCCTTGCACCACGACTGTTTTGAGGTCAGTTTCTTACTGGGTCGAGCATGGGTGAACTTTGAGTTAGTTCTTGGGTAACTCTTAAGGGTATTTCCTTTGAACTATTGAAAATTTAGTGCTGTTATCCATATTTGGTTTTTCATGGGACAATGTTATATAATTGAGTACCTAGATTACCTACTGAGTACTATGACCTAGTGTCTCAAGCCCATGCTTTTCCATGTTACAAGATTCTCTTGAGATGTCTTCATGAGTTTGATGGTTGAGATGTGTCTTTAGTGATGTTAATTTCTCCTTAGGTTGTGCATTACTTTTGTTTTTAGATTTTGCTGTCTTGGGAGTTATTGGTTTCAATAGAGGTATAAATTCTTAAGTGATTTTTGGAGCCTCACTATTGTGGGTGATGTTTGGTCTCATAGAGTGCACCCTTCTTGTCACACCATTTATAGAGTTTATAAATAGTGGTGAGATCTATACTAGATATTTATCCCTTATATAATATTACTTAATGTTTGTGTAGAATTGTGTTTAGAAAATTATATTATGTTTATGGATTTATCTGATCTTTTAGAGTGGCATTATTTTATTTACAAATTTATTACTTAGGTTATACTCTAAATAGTTTTCCCTCCCACCTACCTTAATATTTGAGGTGGGAATTTTTATTCTTTCTTATATCCAACTCTTATTTTGAACTTTATTGGGGTATAAAGTTGAATGGTGGGGATAATTGTCACACCCACATGTTATTGTTGAGGTATTTTTTTTTTTTTTTTGGGATACTTATGAGTTATTATGTGTTTTATTTGTTTTTTGGGTGGTTCTAGAGGGATCAAGGATCTATATTCTAAACCTGCATTAGTTCGCGGCATGAAATAGAGGATCTTATCATGAACCATCCCTCCCAATGGTTGAAAATTGGGGGTTAACCCATGAAATATTCAGGGGAGGTATTCACATTATGAACAAGAATATCACGCTATAAACCGTACCTCATAGTGTATTGGTGTTCTACATGAATGGTGGTTTCACCCCATGATATTATCTAGGGGAGAAAATTCACCTCATGAATGGTGGTTCACCACATGAATGGGTCTTCCTAGTGACCTAGGGTTTTTTCCTGGGCCAGTTTACCCTATAAAATATAGTTCACCAAATGAAATAATTAGTGGAGACCATTAACCTCATGATATAGGTTTAACTAGTTAATTATTCTTCCAAGTGACCATTCACCCTATATAATATAGTTCAACCTATGAATGGGTTTTCCCATCTTTTAATTTTTGTGTTTTTAAAATTTAAACCCCACTAAAACTTAAGGAATTAGCCACCTTATTTCCCATTTCTCTCATGTGGGAAACTTGGAAAAAATATCCCAATATATCCTCTTTTCCTCCACCTTATATCCTTGTTTCTCCTTATACTTTATGGTTATTTTCATGGAAATCTCCTTTTTCTCTCTTCCTCTTGTCCCTTATTCCCTTCTCTATGGTTTTTATTTTCTCTTAGAACCATAGCTCCATTTTTAGATTATTTTGGGGTTCAAATAAGTTATAATCATGGGGATTATAATGTTTAGGTCTAGTGTAAGGTCTCTTTATGTTTTTTTGTATTCTCCATCGAAGGTGATGGGTTCAAACTTTACCGTTGTTGAACTGAGGTTGGTGTTTTATGCGTTTTCTTCAACTTCCATGTCATTTATTGTTTGGGATTTCTAAATGATTTATTTTTCTAATTATTCCCATATGTGATAGTCAAATGGATATGAAAATTATTTTATATTGGTTTATCAATGTCTATAAATGGTGGTTTCAAGGATTTTTGGTTTTCAAATGGATTTTCAAATTTCATGTGTTTGTGAAATGGTCTAAATGAACCATTTTAAATGGAATTTGGATTTAAATCACCTTGAACCCATTTTTTATTTGAAATAAAATTGAGAAGTGTTGTTTTGATCCTTTGGGGGTTTTATTGAAAAATTTGTTGATTCTTTAATTAATTTAAAAATGGATTTTAGTGAAATATTTTAGTAAATGTTTTAGAAATGGGTTTTAATAGAATCATTTTGAAGAGTCTTTTGAAATGAAATTTAAAATGACTAAAAATGACTTTGCATCCCAATCCCATTTTAATTCCGGTTTTTTTGGAACTTTTTAATAGTTTTTAAATGCTTTGGGGGTGTGAGACACTCTTGAACCTTTTATTTATTGTGATTGATATAGATTGTGGATTGAGGGGAGTGGTTTTGAATTTTTGATATGAATAATATATGAAAGGGGATTTTTCTTACAAGGGTGTTAGAGGTGAGATGAGATTTACCACTTATGATTCATTGATTCTTGTGGTTTCTCACCTCCTATTTAGAGTCCATAAGGGAGTTCCACCAATGAGGCTAGTTTAGAGAAACCAATTGGTTATAGACTTAGGAATGCATCGATAAGTTGAAAAATGGTTCCAACCTGAGTACATATAGGGCCACCTCATGAGATGTTTAGGTATTTATCATTTTTACTTATTGATTATCCTTAGGGAACTTCCTTACTTTTGTGTTACCTTATTTGAATGGCACAGATTGAACCATGATTTCTTCTTACATACAAATTTCCCCTTATGATATGGTTCCATAGAGATTTATATTTTTATTCCTACATTTAGATTTTTTATTTAAAATATTTCTAAAAATCATTGGAAATGTGTATTTATAAAGAGTCTTTTGATAGTGTATTTTAAGTGGTTGTTTTATAAAAAGGGTCTTAGGATGAATTAATGTTTTCTAAGTGATTATTTTCAATTAAAAGAGAAAGAAAAGAAAGTTTTAAGTGAAAATGGATGTAATATAGGATTTTATGTATGGGTGTATGAAAAAAATATTTTCTAAATTGTATTTTCAAACTAGCATAAATAAATTTTCATTTTTAATAATATTTCATGAATTCCATTATGATATCATATTGACCCTAATTTCACTCTCACCTTGCATACACCATTCAGTGTATGAAGCTCTTATGGATTTATTTTAGGTGATTAGATTTTATTATTTGGTTCAATATGTTCATGTTGTTCAAAGTTGATGGATTGTGATGTGGAGAGTGGCGTAGGGTAACTTGGAGATTGATGGTAGTGGCTAATTTTGGGGTTTTATTTTTTTCATGTTGGGATATATGCATATCATCCTGATGGACCAAATTTTATTTAGTTTTTATTTATTCTTTAGTTTATATGAACGATATTTTCTTTTTAGTTTCATTTATGGAATGTCACATTTTTTATACTTAATACTCTGATTGGATGTCTTTATTTGTGTATTTAGGGAAAAATAATTCACAATGGTGATATTCTAGAACCTTGAAACTAGTTTATATCCTAGGGTGATTGGGAATGTTCCTAGGGAATTTCATGGGTTAGATTGAGTTCCCAACCCATTGGTGTCTCAGATTGGTTTTTGTCTATAACAGTTTAGACCCATCACTGAATAGAGGCCCTATACATATTTTTTTCTTAATTTAGAGACAAGTTTTTAAAAATTTGGGATGGTTATAACTGCCTATAATTATTTTCATAGTATTTTATAGATCCATTACTAAATTACTATACATAATACTGTATGTGGTGGTGGTTAAAACTACAATTAAATATTTTTTTGGTGGTTTTAACCACTACTAACCTTACCTATTCATAGACTAAACATACCATATTTCATTACATATCACAAAAAACTAATAAAAGACAAATATATATATAAATTATATAGTGAATAAAATATAAAAAAAATGATATCATAAATCAAGATACAACATACCACTTTATTAAAAATAAGTAAATAACATTAAAATTTAAAATATATAAATTATTATGTTTTTAAATATATACATCTCTTTTTACTCAAGATACACCACCATTGTTCTCCACTAGTGGATAAAACTAATTACCACCTCCTTTTCCATTCCCCACCTCTGGTGGCTACATTTAATTAATTAACTGTGCATTAGCAATGAACATATTAAAAGAATATTAAATTAAGTACAATTCAAACAAAAATTAATAAGATCAAACAAGTATAAAAAATATAACTCACATGTTTCTCTTACTAAATAAAGTCCTTTTACCTTAAAAACGATCTATTATTTACCAAAAACTACTTAAAACCATTTTCAAACCAAAACGACACTTTAAATAACTTTTATTCCAACCAAAAAGGCATTAAATTTCAAAAATAAATTTAACTAAGCATTTGAATAGGTTTTAAAGTTATTAAAAATTCATATTAATACCCCATGGATAAAGAAACCCTATTTATAACGTAAGAGTAATATGGATCACTCCAAAAAAAATTTTAATCTCTGAAAAATATTTCAACCCATGTGGAAAACTTTTTTGAAAGGAAATAATAAAACAAATTAAATATTCTAATAAGATTCATTAGTCTCTTCCCATTAGGAACCATCCAAACAGTTCATATATCATCATAAATAACCACTTTTCCATTATTTATTCACAATTAATCACATCTATATGTTTTCATGGAAGGCATAAAATGAAATTATAATCTAAAATCACTTAATTTCTAACCAAACAAACCCTTAAGTTAAAAAAACTTTTAAAACATCAATATAAATAACCTTTAAACCCTTAGGGACCAACCCAAACACGCCCTTAGGTGCATAATAAAGCCTTTTTCTTACCCATTAATATTTTAAATGAAGATTTAACCATTTAAAATTCATAACCAATGGACTTAATCTAAAATACAAACAAAAATAATCCAAAACACATAATTATTCATTTCAACCTGAGCATTACCATGCTTGATCAATTGAAATACATAATCAATTAATATCAAAACAATTCACTAATATTGTTACCTAAATTTAATTTATATTCACATCATATTTTCATAATTCTTAAAAACTAAAAAAATAACATGTTAATTTTATATTTATTCCAAATATCATGCTCAAAAATCACAATCTCCCTCAAGGTAAAAAAATCCATAATTTTCATTTCCAAAACATGATTTTTTTTAAAACACAACGAAAAAAATAATCATACCAAAAAACATTCATCCCATTTATATATATATTTCCCAAATCACATCACATTCTGCACCATGAATCATAATTATGATGTTAAAAATTCTCTCAACCAAATTTTAATTTCCCATTCATACACAAATGATGTTCCATAAACATTTGAATTCAATAACAACAATGTTTTCCAAATCATTAGTCATGACTTCAATAATTGAGAATTTGAGAAAGACTTTTGATATATGAAAATTATTTTAGAATATTAATAAATTATTTTAGAGAGTAAAAGTTTATAATATAAGAGTATATATACCTTTGATTATCATCATGTCTCATTAATTATTACCTTTAAATTTACCCAATCCATCATTTATAGACTTTTAATTTTCGATTTCATTTACCATGAGTAAAAAATCATATAAATATAAATTTAAAATGTATTACATAACTATAAATTTATAAAACATACCAATCCTAAATCTTCTGTGATTTTATCTATTTCTTTAGGAATACTACTATTTATCCTATGATACATAGAATACAATGCACACTCTAAAGTTTAGAGCTGATCATTATAAATTTTAATAAGTTCTTCTTGACCTTTAAATGTATTTTTCAATTCATGAATTTATTTTTGGGATTCAATATCCCCAAAATATATAAATGCATATGTAGCTGACATCATCAAAGTAGATGTATGTGACCTACCAAAGACCCATGATGGTGATAGTTCATAACCCATCCCACTCATATGGTTATAATTATTCTTTCCTAAAACCTGAGACATAACATCCATCAAGGAAACTAATGATAATAGGGAAGTATTGACATCCCATTATTCTTTGAGTTTTCATTGCAATTGAATAACAATGAACTATATAGTAACTTAGTAACAAAAATTGTTATATAATTTTTTTACCCTAATGTTTTTTGTAGGTCCATTAACATAATTGTGATCCTTATAGACATTGAACCACAACCTCATCCATCCAACAGATCAACCTACCTCTATCGACTGTATCAAAAAAGTTTGTAACTAGTAATTGGAAAAATTAAATTAATTTAACTATTATAGATATAAATTATAATCAATTAAATGGTACCTTTTAACTTTGCTTCCTAGTGAAACTCATTGACCCATAAGTGTGTGGAATTACTTTCTTCTCTTGACTAGAATAATTTCTCATGGAACGCACTTGAAAATATTATATATCATTAAAAATGAAATTTTACTAAGACAATATTATTAATCTATTAACATATAATAAAATACATAATATGGTTCAATATGATAAAGGTAAAAAAAATTCCTTCCATTGGTCTCTATACATGCACTTAGGGACCTGTTTATATATTTTTTACACTACTAATTACACGTAATTGAATTAATTCCACATTATCCACTTGAAATATTTCCATTTCTTACCTAAGTTTTTAATTTTCATGGACATGAAATTGAACTAGGAATGTAAAAATGAAACAAAATATAAAATTAAAATACATAAAATGCATTATATTATTGATATATTAAGTAATAATGTTTAATTTAATCATATATGAATACATAATTAGGATATTAAATTTTTCTAAGTATCTTTATTTGAGTATTAAACAAATCGTTCTTCAAAGAAAATGGAATGTGCCTCTAATATGAATAATGAACTAGTATGGATGCCACCTCACAAGCTAAATTGATTAGGATCTGACCTTAAATGATTGTTTCATTCTCAATGGGTACCCTATAGGCATAAAAGGGGAATCTACATTTAAGTTGATGAAATTAAAAACATCTTGATTATAGATGTTTGTCTCTATTATATTAATAATTTTATCTATTTAACATATGAATTAATAAAATAAAATAAATATTTAAGAAATTAATGTTATCACATTAAAATAAATATTGATGATTGTGATGTTCCAGTGACATCTCAATAGCAGTTGGGTGATAGTATAACTTTCAGATGGATACATCATAGGTGCCTTGTTTAATGCCCCAATATCCCATACATAAGGGATACATGTGAATGAAATCATAATAGGATAATATGAAATGGAACCAAAATAAACATGCAAGGAATGTGAAGAAGTGTACTTGGTGTCACAAGGGTAAAATGAGAGTCATGTGATATAGAGAGGGTTGTTTCTGTAATCTCATCTGAGGATGGAATAACTACCAAAATAAAAATAAAAAATACACTAACATAATAGAGTTCCTTTACAAATAATTATGTTTAAGGTATGTGATGAAGTGTAACAAAACAAGTATGTAAGGTATATGATGAAGTATACCTGGTTTTTCCAGGGTGGAATGAGGATAATGTGATAATTAATGGGTTATGTACATAAAACTCTTTGAGTGTGATATACCTATAAAAGAATATAAAAAAATAACTAACTAAATTAAACCCAAAATTCAATTAAAAATCATTATATTTATATTTATTCAATTAAACTATAAATAAAGATAGAACTCATATTTATTAAAATTAAAAGATCAACTTATAAATATTATTATTGGTTGGTAATATTATTATAAACATTTATTATTAACATCCCTTCTTATCCTTCTCCTTCTAATTAAACCCCCTCACAAGATATGTATTTTTAATATTTTTAGGGAAAACAATTCAATATGTTGTTGTTAATGAGGTTCACTAATACAAATTACATCATCTTCCTGACCCATATCATACATGTCTTTCGATTTCATTTGGACAAAAACACTCCACTCTTCATCTACTATATTATAAACATAATAAACCATTTTTATGAGGAATCCAAAATATAAGGATAATTTTATTTATGTTCACCAGAATCGATTAATAGAGGGAAGTCAGAAAAAGTAAATTGTAATTAATCTTTCCTTATACCCCTATTAATATTTACCCACTTAATTTTAATAAAAAATTGGGAATTTCACATGATAATTTAACACAATAACTAAAAATAAATTTTCATATTAACCATGATCTATATTATAAATATACCATTGTTTTATGTTTTAAAACTTCCTCTTGATCAATAGTATAAAACTCGAATCTACTAATATTGTAAGCATCAAATTGACTAGCATACTTCAAAGGAACTTGATATAAATGATTCAAATACATAGACAGTTAAGATTGATTATCATCATTCATTATATATAGAATTTTATATAATTTATTTCTACTTAAATTAGATTATTATTAACATATTCAAATCAGTTTTTAGATTTAATACTTACATGACATGCAAACAAGTCGACAATTTCTTTATTAACCACTTTGTTATCTCTGCCTCATTTCGAGTTTGACTCCTAAGGATTATTTTCATTATGTCCTTAATTATTAAATATATGGATCAAAACTATCAATATTTCATATCACATATCTATGTTATTATCTTAAAAGAAAATATATCTTTTCAAATGAGGTTAATATTTTAATTTATCGACTTAAAGTTGGAAACATTGATGATTTGTTATTTTTATAAGAATGAATTTAATTTTCATCCACATATCCCATTTTATTCAATATTATATCTATTTTTTGAGCCCAATTGTTTCATTTTTTTATCAATTATGTGTTAATATTTGTTTGGTGACATTGAGATAAAGTGGTGATTCTTAGAGAATTATTATGGATTCATTTAATGGCACGAGATTTCATGATTTAATAATTCTACATTGAAATGTGATGATTGTTGAACTAAACTTAATCTCAAAGAAATGTGTAAATATGGATGATACATTGTTTACAGTAATATTAAGAAGAGGAATTATATTGAGGAAAATGAAAAAAGAAATTGATTTTCTGAGGAATAATGAGGAAGTTGGTTTAAAAAATTATATTGAGAATTATCTGGAACTTATGTCGAAGGTTTGACTAATTATTTTTATTAGAGTTTACCAAAAAAATACGGATATCCAATAAAACCACCTAATACTGCTTGAACATACATATTTGTTAGAAATATCAACCACACATGGGATCTGTCCAGGCTAGCCATCATTGTTGGAAGGGTAAATATAGAACCCATAGGGTTTCAAGTGCATAGTGGGCTGCATTGGGCCTATGAGGATGCACATGAGGAGTACATAGGTGGTAAAACATGGGTAGGTATGGAAAATGTATCCTATGAGTGAAGTGTTGTGGGTTATGAACCACACTTCCATCTTGAGCATTCATTAGCACCGATTGTATTATAAATAAGCAGTCAATAGAAAGGAAGTTTATGTGAGATGCGGGACACACTGCACTGTTCATGCGTTTAAAATTTTTCACAAATAACACCCTACACTCGATCTATTGAACATGGGATGTACAATTTAAGTGATAATCATCCTCTTCTTCTCAACTATAATGAGTTTATCTATGTTTGATTCTTCCTCCAATTAAGGGATGAGGTCATTATACATAACCATGAATGTTATACCAGGTTCTCCAATAAAGTAAAATATTGGTTAATGAACAATTATGACTGAAATGATATATTTATGCAGTTTCACTTATAGGAATATACATTGAATAAAGAAATTAATAATCTCACATATGTCTAGCAGTCCAAATCCAAAAACCCAATGGATGAGATGTTAATGCATGGGGATTATTGAATGTTTATACCACCGATTATGAATGAATAAGTGATGAGGTGTGGTATTTGGTCATTACATGATAATAATAATAATAATGATATGGATATGATTCTATTAAATAAATAATTCATGTAGTCAATTTCATAAAGTCTTTCACATAGATAATTTTATGAGTACTTTGATATAGCCATACTTAGTGCAAAATAATGTAGCCATTTGCAGAAGAAAACCACATAGACGATTTATTCGCGTACCCATTTTTTCTATGTATCCATTTTTAGAATAGAATCATATCACCGATTCACTAAGTATTTTCATATAGATGATTCTGATTAATAGTTTCACATAGGAAATTTATTTATGAAAATAAAATATTTCAGTTAATGAAGCGAGAATTGAGAAATCAATGATATCATAAATATTTGAATATTGAATGAAATTAAACCCAAAATTTCATAGATCATGGGGTGGTCAGTGGATTTGTTCCATGATGTGTTTATGTAGATTTTGTGATATTTATAATTTCTATCTCATTAATTGTAAAAAAAGTGAGAGAGTTTATGAAAATATAAAGATACTAGAAAAAAAGATAAATAGAATTATATGAAAGAGAACATGGACACTCCTTAGTCAAGTGAAGGAAGAATAAGTATCTATGAGCCATAATTGAATTTCCTGAATAAGGGTCTTTGTGATTAATTTTCATGAAGATCTTATAAAAAATAATCTTAAGGATATATATATCTTATTTTTCAAAGAATAAGAGATTCCATGAGGAGAACTTGATCTTTCAAATATTACATGAAGATAGTTGGTGTTTCATATACAAATACTACTTTAGAGGAAAAGAAAACATGATATATTGAATTCTTACTTTCATATGAATAATTTACTATTTGACTTCATCTGATAGAAAGAATAATTATTTATTGAGAATTTGATTGAGGAATATCTGATCATTCACTGAAGATCATAAGTTAAAGAGACTGGAGTCAAAATATAATTATTAGATAAGTCTTTGAAGTCAAATAATTTTGTAAACTAAGAAGAACCAAATCATTAAATATCTGTTGTGAATGGATTTCATGACTAAAAAAATTATTCCAAGAAATTTTTGATGACATTAAATTTTTACATGAGTAAAACAGATCCAGTACACTCATGGAGGAATATCTATTTCAAATGGTATAGAATCAAGAAAGAGTAGACTTATATTTTATTATTTTTGGATCAATAACATTGAGAAGAAAAAATATATCTTGGATGGGGTGTCTAACCAGTTTCTGAAGAGGCTCAAGATTGGGGTGTCTAACCAATATAGAAGAAAGAGAAGAAAATGTGGATGGGGTATCTAACCAAATGAGGCCGAAGAGTTGGTTATTGGGGGTGTAGAACTAATATAAACTAGTAGATTGAATATTGGGATGTATAATAATTTACTTCTATATACATTGTGGATATTTATAATATTATTATGGAGAATAAATATTGGGGGATTCTAACCAATATAGAAAGGAGTAGGACTTTGTATCAATCCTTTCAAATACCCTATGTTGTGTTCCCTCTTATAATTTATTTATATTAAGTGAAAAAGTGATATATCGCTAAGTGAATCAAGAACCTTATCAAGTTCAAGTGTTTGAATTTAAAATGAATAATATCTAAAAATCATACCACTAATTCACCCCCTCTTAGTGGTTAATCAATCCTTGGGTTATACAATTAGTATTAGAGGTTAGGTTCCTTATAAATATTGGTGTAAGATTTTATGAAGTTCATATTTCTATAAATGAGTGATCTACCTTAGATGGAGAAAAAATAAGTTTCTCTCAAGGATACTAATTTGGAGATTTTTTCCAAGACCCATCAGAAAAAAAAGAAAATACAGGGAAGGAAGTTGAATAATAATCTTACATAAAAGGTAGAGACACAACTAACTAAAGGTAATCAAAGTGATATATGTTTCAATAATTCTTATGATTATTATTTTTCTAATGAATTTTTTTCAAGATGTAATTGTTTAATATCACTTAATTAAATTCATTCTAAATTCAAATAAAATCTAAATAATGTTCCCAAATAATTTTTAAAATACATTTTTAGAGGTTTTAAGGGTCTTCATAATGAAACATTACTGTTATAAGAAGAGACTAATGGTATGGAAGAGGAATTGGGTAAAAATGTTAGCATATCCAACACACTCACAAAAGTTTTAGAATCAAAGTATAAAACAAATTATCTTTGTAATGAAAGTTATAAAGAATATATTGAATAATTTTAGAATTTTTTATGAGAAAAATTTCTTTTAGATTATATTTGAGGAATCTTTCCATGTATTTTAAAAACTATACAAAGTTTCTATGGATGTTAAAGCTGATCAACTAAAGGACAAAGAAAACAAGGTCAAAGAGATTGAAAATTCTTTGTAAGAATTAATAAAAATGCATGAATATAAAATAAAGAATATGGAGGATTATTCTAAATACAAGCTAAAAATTGTTTATGATGAGAAATACTCCCCCAATATGGATTCTTGAGATCTAGAGGTGAGATTGAATAATCAGGAATCACTACAAGCTAAAACTTCCCAAATAACTAGGAAAATAGATACTTCCACTCAAGTTTTCATTGAATATCATAACACCAAGAAGTGAATGAGATCATCCTCTAAACAAATGGAAACATCATTCAAGAAGAATTTATCCCATAACACAAAAAATATCTTATGTACTAATATTTTTTCAAGTGATGGTACATGTTTTAAGACAAAATATGGGAAAATATAGATGGTGAAAAGACTGATAAACCCACCACATCAAGGGTGGAAGATATAATATGTATGAATATATATTCTTCAAGAAGTATCTAAAATAGATATGGTTTCAATAAAAAAAATGAAGGTACACACTCTTTAAATTACAGATACAATGCCTCAGAAAAGAAGAGAAGAAGGTTTATAGGCTATTGTTGGTGTTGCTGGAAGATTGGGAATAAGGAATTGGAATGTTGGAATGAATTAAAAATTCATGAAAATAATAGAATTATTTTATTTAGGGGAAAAATATAAGGATAATAGAAGTAATTAATATTTCATCAAGTCAACTGATGTTAAGGGTTGATCTTCAAATATCGATGAAATTAAGAATCAAAATTGGTAAGTTGGGTCTACACCTAATCTGTCTAAAAGGAAAAATGTTATTTCTAATAGTGCAGGTGAAAAAATTAAATCTAAACCTAGTTTCACTAGTAATAAAAGTGAGATATCCTCTCTTACATTAAAGGGAGAAGGAAATGTTTCAAGAAAATCACTACTCCCTAGGTTAATAAAGGACCAGTTTGAATAAGTATAGAAACAACATGTGTTTGTATATAATGTATATCAAAGTGGAAGACTCAAGTTTAGTGTTTTTTATAGTGATATGAAAGGTATTGGTACAAAGCCTACTCTTTCTAGGATAAAATGTCATTTCCAAGAAACATGCATTAATAAAGGGGAATTCAATTTTAATATACGAGGACAAGTTTTAATAGAAATAATAGTTTGACCAAAAAACCATCCAATCTATGAATTAAAAAAAATTATTTCTTATAATAATTGTTTGTAAGATGTAATAATAAGGGTCACATATCAAATAAATACATGAAACAACTATTCGGATATATTCCCTATGTTGTGAAAGGGAAAATTATTCAACATAAAGCCAATGGTAAGTCATGTGAAGATTCTAAGAAGATAGTGAATGTTAAGAAAGATTGTCTAGTTGTTTGTCCAAATCAACTAAAATTGTCTAAGAAATTTTATTAATTTTAAATAATTGATAATGATAAAGGAAAGAAAGTGGATAAAAAAACTTAGGTGAAAAAATGTTTTTTCCTACAAAGTTTATAAGAATTTGACTAAGATTGAGAGAAAAGAATAGCCCAGGTTACGAGAAAGCTCTCAACCTGAAAGTTACTCATGAATAATAATAAGGTCCAACATTATATATATATATATATATATATATTATTTTGTATTGAAATTTAATGAATTAAATGAAATGGATGCATCCCTTAAGTGGGAGCATTGATTATTTGAAACCTTTTAACTCTTCACTGTACCGTAAATGAGGGACATCTAATTTTTTTTGAAAATTTGAAATATGAAGTATGCCAATCACACTTTCATACCTCATTCATAATTTTATTAGTTATATAAATTAATGGGGAGTGCTTGGTTTATGAAAAGAAGAGATAAATGGGGAGATATTTATTTTTCACATAAACCTTTTAATATGTTTGTTAAAGCATGTGCAGAATTATATATTTCTTGTCTTAAGAATCCCTAATTTGAGAATTGAAAATTTCTAAACATGATTTCACATGAAGGATAGTTTATGGACATAATGGAAAACCTTATTTGTACATATATTTTTCTTATTCATAAGGTTAGAAAATGTAGACCTGGATTTGAATAACTAAAGTATATTTGTTAAGATAACCACACGATATCATTCCTCTCTTATATTTTTTCAAGGAAGAATAATTTAAGGGAGGATAATTTTTTTTGAAGACCCAACTTTATCTTTGCTTCTAAAAACCCAATGCATGCAATGTTAATTCATGAGGGCTGTTTCATGTTTATGCTACTAATTATGAAAACAAAAGCGATGAAGTTTGGTATTTGGTTATTCCATGAGAAGATTAATAATGATATATCTACATTTCTATTGAAGAAATATTTCATATAGGTAATTTCATGAAGGATTTCACATAGAAGATTTTGCGAGTACATTCATGTAGCCTTTTTTAGTGTAGAATTATGTAGTCATTTGTAGAATAAAACATGTAGTTGGTTTGTTCATGTACCTATTTTTTATATGTATACATTTTAAGAAAATAATCACATAAACAATTCACTAAGTGCTTTCACATATCCAATTTTGTAGAATAGTTTCACATATAAAATTTATTTATGTAAAATAGATATTTCTATTGAATAAGTGATAATTGAGAAATTAAATATATCATGAATATTTGTATATCACTTGAAATTAAACCCAAACTTACAGAGATCCTAGGGTGTTTAAAGGATTTGTTCCATTATGAATTTATAGAGAATGTGGGTTGGTCATAATTTCTATCTCATTTGTTGAAACTGAAAAGAGATATAGTGTACAAAAATGTACAACGATCATGGAGGAAGGTAAAGTAAATTAAATGAAAGATAATTAAGATTCTAATTAGTCAGATGAAATAAAAATAAGTATCTATAATCCATACTTGTATTTCATGAATAAGGGACCTTGTGATTAATTCAAATGAAACTATTATACAAAATAACCTTGGGGATATGCATATCTTATTATAAAAAGAAGAAGAGAGTCTGTGATAAGAACTTGATCTTTCAAAGCTTTTGTGAATGCAGTTGGTGTTTCATATACAAATACTATTTTTTGAGGAAAAAATATAGAAGATATTGCATGCTTACAATCATATGAATAATTGAGGTCATGTATTCATTAAACATAAGGAAGAATTATTGAAAAATAATTTGATTAAGGAATATTCGATCATTCACCAAAGATTATAATTTGAAGGGAATGAAGTCATAATATACTTACAGGTTAAGAATGTTCGTTCTGCACATTCAATAAATTGAGAATAATTCAATCATTCTAATCTAGAATAAATGTATTTCAATACCAAAAATATTATTTTAAGAAAATATTTAAGATCTTGAATATATAAATGAGTGAAATAGATCTAGTACACCCATGGAAGAAGATATATTTCAAATGGTGTAGAAGAAACCAAGAAAATTCATAGATCTTACTATTTTTGGTTCAATAATATTGAGAAGAAAAAAGATTTATGACTGGGTTGTGTAGACAATTACTAAAGATTCTCAAGACTTGTGTGTCTAAACATTCTAGAAGAAGTATAAGAAAAATAGTTGGGGTGTCTAACCAATCGAGGAAGAAAAGTTTGTTGTTAGGGGTGTAGAACTGATATCAACTAGAAGATTGACTGCTAGGGTGTATAACTAGTTTTTTCCTTATCCATTGTGGATATTGATAATATTTTACTAGAGAATTGGTTTTGATAAGTTTAACCAACATGGTAAGGAGTAGGTCTTTGTACCAAAACTTTAAATACCATGTGATGCGCTCACACTTATTATTTCTACGTATGAAGTGAGATTGTGAGATATCACTGAGTGGATTGATAACCTTAACAAGTTCATGAGTTTGAATTCAACATGAGGGATCTATAAAAATTAGTTCATTGATTCACCCTACCTCTTAGTGGTTAATCTGACCTGGGGTTATACACTATTGAATCCCAATATATTGAACATATACTTAGAAAATCTTTGACAAGGTAACCTTCCATGATAAAACCTTTTGGTTGAGCTTTATTTTTCATGTAAGACTTCAAAGGTCCCGAATACCTCATGAACAATGTAATAAATTAATAAATATTTTTTACAAGCACTGACTAGTAAAATTATTTTTCTTTAATGAGAAGAAAATTAAAATAAAATACACATCCACGAGAAACATCTATCAATAATGTATGGGCCCTACAACTCTAACTTTTTTGACCAAATACATATTAAGATAAATCATCACAGTAAAAATAGATGGGGGAAAGATCATATCCAAACAAAATAAAATCCATACAATTATTTTATAAATTTTATCTAGTTCAATCAGTTTTAAGGTCTTCTCACAAAGGTATATGAAGAATGTGAAAATATTTATTAGAACTACAATTATTTTTTATGGAAAAAATTATGCATCTTAAAACATTAAAACTTCTCTATAAATATATATAAGTCATGAATTTTTAATCCATTTATTTTATAATTATTTAAATCAATTCATATTGAAATATTATGTGAATATTCATCTTGAACTTTCACATTTTTTAATCTTGTGGGAAAACATCTTTTTTTCAATTTTTCTTTGAGAAAATTATTTATAGATACTATCCATTCTCATTTTCCCATAGAGAAAATTTTATATTCAGTTATTCTAAGTCCTTATATGAATTTAAATGATATTTTTATTTCCCCTATTTTTCAATCAATGTAAAAAGATCTTTATCACACATATTCTTATCAATGTACATAAAATCAAGATTATGATGTAAAAAATTCAATTTCCAATATGGAAGTTTGAGAGATTTTCTCTTTTTATTCTATTATTGTATTGAATTAGTATTTGATGGTGCTCTAACTCTTTTACCTCATCTATACAATTTAAAATATTTTAAAAACTATATATCAACATTTGATAATTGTGTCAATATCTATGATTGATAAAATAATTTTGATGGAAACCTCAAATCCATTTATCCATTAAAATTAAGCTTGTTAGGCTAAAATTGGTAAGATATGTTGAGGAATAGATGTTGAAACATGAAACAACACTTTATTCTATAGTGTACTTATTGTGGCTCCAAATCAAAGTTAAAAATTAAATAAGACAAACTTGTGTGTTTATTATAACTTGAAAAATTTCTTAATCCAGGAAAGTCACTGATGATCTATATTAGGAAAACATGAATTATAATCATTTTTTTGTAGTAGATGTAGTAAAATTTTCTACACCATAATTCTATAAATAATGTAATTCTAAAATAGGAGGATAAATGTATAAATCAATTTCATTTATTGGAATTGTTTTCCATGAACAATCATCAGTATAATGAATGAATTTTATTGCATACACATTCTGGAGGTAGATTATAAGGGAACAAAACAATTGACCAAATACTGTAATTTATACTTAAGGTTGAATCCATTATATATTAATCCCAAGCCTATATTTTTATAATCATTAGAGAAATTTGTATGTAATGAATAAAATTTATTCCATAGTTTTGAATCCCTTAGATGTGTATGAAATCATTATTGTTATTATCTAAATCATTTCACTACATATGTTCAGCAATTTATGATGAGATAAATAACCTTATCAATCATGGTTTTAATGGAAAGTAATATAAAACCTTTGCATCAGTTTTATTTTTCTTTTTATTTGAATTAGTATGTATATTTATAATGAAATAATTATTTTTGAGTTCCGTGTATAATAATAAAATATTTTTCACTCACTTGTATTCAAATATTCTCCCTAATAAAGCATAACATCATTAGGATATACATGTATCTTCATATAACTAAGTCCAATATTGTTAGTAGTATTATTCATCTCATAAAATGATGCTGGGATCTTAGCTTCATAAAATGAATCATGCACCAATTCCAACACCATATAGATTTCTTTATTTGCAATTGTACATAGACAATTTATATAGTACAACTTTAGTAGAAAAATAAAATTTCGAATACTTGGAACATACTTTATATAATTCTCAATTTCTATATATGACTAATTTATAAAAATAATTTGTTTTCTCAATTATTTTTTCCATTGTATTAGTCTATAAATTATCATTTAAAAACATGTTATCATCTTGATAAGGTTTTCCTCTAATCTTGGAAGCTTCATTTATACTTTCAATATCAACATGTTGATAAAATGATGCGTTGTTCTCTTGATAGTGTTTCCTTACTATTCTTAAATAATAATTTATCAAGTTTTGAATTTCATTTTTCACTATTAGGGTATTAGCCTAATCATTTTGATATTATACATAATCACTCAAACTTTTTGTAATGTTTGATTCTCCACACATATTAAGAAGGAAATTGTTTCAATATCAAGTGTTCACATACTTTATCTCTCTTCAACTGTCATTTGAATTTAAATTTATGACATGTAAATTTTATTCTCTCCCCCAAAGATTTATTTGAAATAAAAAAATCCAAAAACATCAATAAACTTGAACATACTGAGGTGTTCTCTAAGGTAATGTAATCCAAATTTTATCTAAATATAATAAATTTACTATAATTTCAAATAAAAATATAGTTATATAACTATATAGAAATAAAATAATACATTTTATTTTAAAAAATCAATACAATCCTAATTTTTAAATTAAAAATTTATAGATATTGTAATTGAAAACTTGAATTTTAATTTAAACTCAAATTTAAGGTGGTAATATTGACTAAAAATATAAAATGGGAAAATAAATTCAATTTTAAAAAAAAATTAACAACCATTATCCTATTTATACACTATATAAAAATAAAAATTTACAAATAAAATAGTTATTTAAATAGTGATTAAATAAAAGGAATCAAAATAGCACCAGGTTAAGAACATACGAAATGGTCTGAAATAGAAAAAATTTCTAACTAAAAAATATCTGAGGCCTTTACATTTAATATCAAAGAAAAAATAATTATTTATTTAAGAAAAAACAATTTTAATTGAGGCAGTGAACATTATAATTATTGAATACTTAAAATTTAAATTAAAAATCATTGAATATGTTGATTTCTAATTTGATAAATCATATCACAAATAATATCAAGTTTTCAAAATAAATTTAAAATACCCCCCAAAATCAATTTTTAAAAATTTAACTAGGTTCGAAAGGTATTTTACTAATTAAATATTTAATTATACACCAAAATATATTTTAAAGATACCACTTTTATGAAATAATCATGACCAAGTTTAAAAAACAACCTTGAGACCTCAAGAGAGAGGATGACTGCAAGGTTCGGGTGGCTAGAAGTTTTTGAGGCCACAAGAAAGGGAAACAATATGTGCTTAGTATTTGAGGGGGGGCCATCAATTATAGTTGTTGTTGAGTTTGGTTACGGTAGAGGGGGACAATCGAGGATTTAAAATGATGAGGTTTCATGATGGAGAGGCTCAATGATGATAGGGTTCTGGTTGAGGGATTCAATGATTAGGGGGGTTGATGAGTTGGGTCATGGGAGAGGGGGAATAAGGGGGTTAGACATTGTTGGGGATTGGTAATGATGAGTCTTGACAGTGGAAGGGCTTGAAAGGGATGGTTCTTATGATGGAATGGGTCTAACCGATGGATTTATAGGGGGGGGGGGTTGGGGCCTCACAATAGTGGTGATGGAGTTTGAGGATTTCATTTTTTTAAAAAACTAAATAACAATGGTTTTAATTAAAACCACTACCAAATAATAAATTACATTGGTTTGTTGTATTTTTTATTTAAAACCACCACTAAATAAATATACTAATAATGATTTTTAAATCCAAAGATAAAAAGTGGAATATTTATATTACAAAAAAAATTTACTAGTGTTTTTAGAAACTTACACTACAAACCCATAGCTAGACATCAATTTTCTTATAGTGGTGGGGTGGGGGGGGGGGGGGGGGGGTAGAACAGAAGAATTAAACCACTTGAATCATTAATCATTGATTACAACAAGAATTATTTCCAAAATTAAAAGATTTCTTATATTTCTCCCAATCATGATAGGTATGTGGAGGTTGATTGCTCTCCATTATTGGAATCATTCTTTAGAAATTACCTCAAGGTATTGAGAGAATTATCCAGGTAGAATATGTTGTATAAAAAATTAGTTATTTCATAAAGGCTCTTAACCAATATATTAATACAAAATAAAAACCCATATTGAATAATAATAATAATAAGATTTTTTCCTTAACATGTTCTAAAACTCATGTATATTTAAATATCATTTCTTTTAGACCCTTAGCTTTTATCTTCAATCCTCTATATTTATCAAACCTTAAATAGTATTTATTTATTTAAATAAATGAATATACCTATAATATTATTTTAAATAGTATTTATATAGACATCATAAACTGACTAATTATTGATCCTTATACTTGAGAATAATATTTATTCTAATATTAAATTCAAATAAGATTTAACTGAGGTTTTGAATAAACTTAGTGTGTGACCCTATAGGGCTATTTCTTAGTGGAATTAGGTGAAAAGGACTAAAGCACAAGATCAATATCTAGAAACATGTGAAGGATCCCATAAATAAAGATGTTAATTTCATTACAACAACAAATCCCTATAGATATTCACTATGTAATATAATCCCTTTTTTCTTGATATCTCATTTAACAGGTTGCATAATTGTGTCATCAACCTATAATATTGATATATCTTTCTTTAAATTTTCTAAAATTAACTCCGAAATAAACTATCATGAGCATAGAGTTAATTAGATAGTTTTATTTCAATCAAAGATAATGAGATATATACTTCCATTAACTCAAAAAAAAAAACTAAAAATTATTTCTTGACTTATTCATTAGTTTCATATTACTTATGTTGTACCCAAAACATACTACCTCACATGATCATATTTCTTCAAGATTTTCATCAATACATCAAATTAAATTATTCATGATATAAATTAATAATAATCTCAATTCTAAGGACTAATACACACATACTCATATAGGAATATCCAATGACACATATAACATGAAAAAGTTTTACAGGTGGGTTTATTCTCAGAACATCATATCTTGGAGATTACCAAGTGTGAACTTCTTGATAAGAATTTTCAATTTCTTAGGATACTCCTACACCTGATATCCAAACATCATCTGTGTCCTATAAGATATATGTTATCTAGCCAGAGAACACATATTTATTAATATCATCCAAGAACATTAAGGTTTTCATCATATTGGAGAGTTTATATGGATTATTTATATGAAAAATACTTTAAGGACATAACCACATTAATGTTATATAGAATAAAACTCATAATATGATAAAATATTTATTATTTTTTAAGTATTTTAATATACATGGAATTGAAAGTATAAATTCGTTAGTTCCAGGGAACTAACTCCAATAGTGTCACACTTTCACTAAATCTAACAACTAATGAATTTCAATTTTATAGCTCTCATATGATATTCATTATTATAGTAAGATAAGCCTTTATTAAAAAGGTTCACCGTATTCTCCTATGTCAAAAATCTTCTTTCTATAACCTCACCCCTTTGAGAAAATCCCTCAAGAGGTGATAATTTCAAATTATATTTTCATCTATTTATGTGAACTTGGTTCCTTAAAGAGGGCCATCAATGTAGTATTATCACAATAAAATGTAATATAATATTCACCATTACACACTACATCAAGATATTAGATGAAATTTTGTATCAATATTTCATCTTTAACTACATCAGAAGCCACCAAATTTTCAGAATCTATTGTAGAATTAGTGACCATGAGATTCTTTGAGTTTTTTATCTCACATATCCTTTGTTAAGACATAATAAATATCTTGATAGGGATTTTAAATCATTTTTATCTTTTTGGAAACTTTCATTTGTATATCCCTTAGTGAATAGTTCTACATCTACTCTATAAAACATGAACATATCCTTAGTATTCCTTAGATAATTTAGGATGTTCTTCACAGTAGTTCAATGATTATGTTATGGATTTTATTGATATCTTCCAACCATGATCAAGTAATATGTAGAATAAATCTTGGTACATAACACAACATATATGATAGATCCTATCACTGATGTGAAAGTAATCATGCTCATCCTCTATCTCTCCTATTGTGTTTGAGGAAAATTTTTATTGGAGATATTTATACCATGTGACATTGGAAATAAAGTTCTCTTGGATTATTCTATACTAAACATCTTTAGTATCTAGTCAATGTATATACCTTGACTTAGTTTAAGAATCCACTTAGATCTATCATGAATGATCTTGATACTTAAAATATAGGTTGCTTAACCTAAGTAATTTATGGACAAGCACCTATTCAAATACATCTTAACTAACTATAATATGGGTATCTTATTTCCAATTATTAACATGTCATTGATATATACTACTAGTAAAATGACTTCACTCCCACTAAACCTTTTATAGACACAAGGCACACATTTATTCTATATGAAACTAAATTCCATCATGGATTCATCAAAGAGAATGTTCTATGATCTTAACACTTTATTCAACCCATAAATTGATCTCCATAATCTTCAGACCTTACAAATATATTTTGGTTTCATGAACCATTTTTTTATATATACATATTCCATAAGGTTTACATTAAGGAAATATATTTTGACATCCATTATCCAAATATCACGATCGTGGTAAAATGTAATGGAAAGAAGGTTTTTAGTATATTTCATTATAAAAATTGGCGAAAAGGTTTTTTTCATAGTCTATGCTATGATGTTTCTTAAACCCTTTAGTAAGAAAGTATGATTTATAGATATTTACTTTACCATCAATGTATGGTTTATTCTTGAATACCCATTTTCACTTAATGGGATTTACATCTACCAGAGAATATACCCGAACCCAAAATCAATTTTAGTATATAGAATCCATATCATTATTCATGGTTTCTTTCTATCTTGAAACTTATGAGCAACTTATTATTTTATAGGACATAGATTCATCATTATCAACTAATAATGAGTCACTATCCTCAATAACTGGAAATCCATATCTCTTTGGTTCTCTAACATGTTTGGTAATCATACATGATACTTGTGTCTCTAAAGAAACCACCTAAATGGGGCCATATGGATTTTGTTTATGTGAAAAATCCTATATATCCTGACCAATAATCTCATCGAATTCAATCTTATTCCCACCATCACTTTTGGAGATGTGCTTCATATCAATGAATATGGAATTTCTAGAAACTATTAATTTTTATCTGATGGTTTGTATAGATAATATCCCCTTGTTTCCTTTGTATATCCAATAAGGACATACTTTGTAAAGAAGGTTTTAATTTTATTTCCATAAGTGACCTTAAAAAATTCTTTATAACACCACACATTTAAGTTGGACAACATATATTTCCTCCCACATCATAACTCGCATGGGATACCAATTTCCACTTTAGTTAACACTTGGTTTATTATGTTTTCTAAAATATGTAATTAATATCCCTAAAAGGATAATAGAAGATCTTCCTGACTCATCATCGAACTCACCATGTCCAACAAGGTACAGTTCCTCATTTCATTGACTCTATTCCAATAAATGAGTTAAGATAGAATACCAAACGCCCTTTGACCGTCAATAAATTATTGGTTAATATATTATCAACCTTGGTCTAAGAACAGTTTCTTTATATTATTACCAAGATGATTCTATACTTTATTCTTGAACTCCTTAAATTTATAAAAGGATTTAGACTCTTTCCACATTAAGTAAACATATCCATATCTACTTGAGTTTTGAGTAAAATTTATAAAGATAGAGTAACCACCTATAACTTTGACTAGAAAATATACACACAAATCTATGAAAAATAATTCAAGAATTTATATGTCCCATGAACCCTTTCCACCAAATTGAGGTTTAGTCATCTTTACTTGAAAAAAGTGTGGCACACACAGAGTGGTTTTAGTTCAAAATAATCTAAATACCCATCTTGATATAGCTATGTCAATCATTTATCATTTACATGACCATATCAGTTATTCCATATCTAGATTCAATATGATCCATGTGAACTTGATTCATTATTGATTTCCAACACTTGGTTTTTGTATTCTAGAAAAAAATCCATTATTAACAAGCGTCATATAAAAAAAATTCTATCTTTATAAAAGTATTAGTTTTTATTCACAAACATGAATAAAAAAACATCTATGTATAAAATAGATATAGATATAATGTTCTTTATAACACTAGTCACATAACAAAAATTATTCAATAATAGAACCATTCATTTTAGAAAAGTAAGGTGGTAGTCTATTATATCCAATGGATCCAATATTGCTTCATTGACATCTTGAAACTCCACCTCACCTCTTGAAACCTTCATGAATATACTTGGTTCTTATACTTGGATATAAATATGAGAATAAAAATATATATCTAATACCCAACCAGTAGAAATATAGATATTACATTTGATGACAATTGTACTTGAATATTCCCCATGTCTATTCACTGAAGTGAAGTTATTCTTCTAGTGTTCCTTCTTAACACATGAAAATCATTCTACATCTTATTACTTAACCAAAATATGGATATTCCTCCTATTGTTTTCATGGTGTGAAAAATAATTAGACTTAAAATTAGTCTTAGGTCCTTTTGTCTTTCCCTTCCTATTGTTCACTATAAGGATTGTAGGTTTTTCATTCCATATGTCCTTATACACTTTATGAATCAGTTTAAGGAGTTCTAAAAAAACTTCTCAATACAGATCATCAGGTAACTGAAAAACCCAATATACTTGAATGACCAATATTTCCAATCATCTTAACTATATGATATTAGAATGAAACACCTTCTCCAAGTTTTCATGTGAAAATTTCCATGGATATCAGATACCTATCATGTCCATATTTCTATAGATAAAGATCATGTATATAGGAAAATATGGTATATCCATCCATGTACTCATGAAACTTCCAAATCTCACTAAACATGGTTGATAACTTGAGCCACTAGACATAAAATTCACCATCTACATGTTTCTATAAGATAGTGTGTTCCTCCCCATTGGCCTTTTATAAGGATATTTCTCCAGAACATGGGACTCTAGAATATATAATTTCCACTCCTGGAATAGTATGATGCACAAGTCCTATAACATTCCCAGAAATTTATGCTGGTGAGGAGATTATATTTATCCAATTTCAAGTGCAGGGATAATGTCAGTGTCATATTACTTACCATTTTCTACAACAAAATAAAAGAAGGCTCTAGTACTTTATCTCGATTACCAAAATTTGATGTAATAAATTTTATTCACTGTTCTCCCAATATTTTATCAAATCTTAATATCCCTCACCATCGAATACAAAATTTCTTATTGCATGGATATTCTAGTGGAAAGGATTCAAATTTCCCTTATCATAACCCGAACAAGGGCCTAGTAAATTACCCTGAGGTATTTAGATGATGGTCTTTACAACTAAATTAACTCACAGTTACTTGATATATCAAGTGGACTCCCTAATATTGAAATACCAGAATCGTATTTCCTCAACAGTTACCTCCAAGTTTCACTGATTCTTGTAAGACAAAATACTCTTGATGATAACTTAGTTTAGTTAACCCAAAGCTTTCATTGGAATTATCTGATAAACTAAGTGTCCTAAAAAGGGTTAGAAAAACACTTTTATCTTTGATTTCGACCTAAATAAATTTATAAAAGGCATAAATATTTTAACATTTTCTTTGAAGGATTTTTATCTTATGTGTAAATGTTTTTTATTTTATCCTTTTACATGTTTGTTAATATTATGTGGATTTTACATAATTATTTAACCATTACTAAATAACATATTTTACATACAATACATTTATTTTATTCCATTTTACATGATTGTAATTTAATTTTTTATAAGTGATAATCTTTAAGCATCAAATAATCATAAATAAATAACCATTCAATAGATAGAATAAAATAAATATATAGAATGATTATGATATTTAATATTGGTTAGTTTATCTAGTAGATGATAAACTAACCATTGACACTTGAAAAATAACTCATTGAACTGAGCTTGGTTAAAGTTATAATATTCCTCCTTTTCACCTGTTTATCTTCTTGGTTGGTTTCACCTCGGCTTTGACTTGAACCACCTCTACTCACTTGGGATCTCCTTCCTTTACATATGATCACTCACATGCAGTTGAGGGTAATCAAGGATATTGGGTGACATAAAATAAATCATGGACACGTAGATCCATACATAATAAAAAAGGGGGGATGTTTTGAATATCATCATTTTAATTTAACAATAATGATCACAAAACCCAAGAAATAATAACTAAATTAAAATAAACCAAACACATACACATGTGGGTCAAGCTCATGATCATCCACACATGCAAAGAAAATAAATTTAAAACTATATATCATTCATTATAACTCATCATTTATTAATATATAATTACCAAATAAAATAATTATATTATTAATTAATTGATTATTTTATCTTAATTGTCTATCCAAATAGTCCTAGAGATTCCCATCTGCTATAATTTTAAATAAATAAATCAATTTAATTTAATTTAAAATCAATTCATACATGATGTCAATTTTCAGGGAACATCATGTGTACCCATCTACTTATCTTAAATTCTATCTAGAATTTAACATGACAAGTACAGGATAAAACATGATGTGTACCCTTTTACTTTGAAAGGAATTTACGATCACCCACATGGAATATGATTTCACTTTTTATTGTCCTTTCTTTTTATTGTGTACTTACATGGCTTGTAGCATCCATGATGTGTTGTGGTACACACAATGTATAGTTCAGGGAATCAAACCACATAGTTATAATGGTGTTTATGACTACACTACTACAAAATAGGCATTTAACAGAATTGATATTTACCAGCTCTAGAAAAAAGTGTTGACAAATGACATCTTTATTTGCGCTAAAGAAAGCACTGATAAATTTAACCCTTAATCATCGTTTTTAGCACTGATAAAGGGTACCCTTTATCAACGTTATATTTTTAGTGATCATAAATGAATACTTTATCAATCCTTTTTTTGTGTTATAAAGGTTTGAATATATAAAATGATATAATTAAAAAAATAAAAAATAAAATAAAAAATGTGTACTAAAAAATATTACAATTTTTATTAATTAAATAATTATTAATAAAAATGAATAAATTGGTTATACTATATATAAATTATAAATTCTAATAAGTAGTATTAATTAAATATATAGATATATGAAAAATGAAAATTAAACAAATTAAAAATAAAATAAGTAAATTGAGAAAAATATTAAACATTTTATTAATGAGATGATGATTGATAATGTTAATAAATAGTGTATATTAAATATATATATATATATATATATATATTAATGTATATAAATATGATTTATATAATACAAAATATTATTAATTCTTTATATTAAATAGTAATATATTTAGTGAATAATGGTTTATAATTAAAAATTAATACAAATTAAAAGTACTGACTAATTGCATTGAGTAATGGACATAATTGAATGTCATTTGATTTTTAAATTTATAACATAGATCAAACACATTGTATTGATTTCACATATATGTAATTAATGAATTTTTATATACATACGCACACACACAATTTTTTTAATTTAATCAATTTATATTATTATTTTTATATATATTTATTCACTATATTTTAATATTTTCAATATGTATTCATATTTATTTCAATATATATCCATTTTTTAATGATATATATTAATCAAACTTATCCAAACTTTCAATATTGTACTCATTTTTAATTAATCAATTTTACTCATTTTTAACATGCATGAACTTAAGATTAAATATTCATTAATAATGTTAAAAATATATTTTTAAAAAAAAAATAAATTTATAAATGTATATTTATTATTTTTATACATTTATAATTATAAATAAATAAATAATATTTTTTAAAAATTATTTGTATAATTATAAATAAATAATTATAAAATTATTATAAAATTATTTAAATAATATATATATATAATTATATAAATATATATAATGATATAAATATTATTTTTTAAAATTGTATTTATATAATTATAAATAAGTAATTATATAATAAAATTATTATAGAATTATTATTTTATAAAAAGTATTATTATAAGTATTATAATTATATATAATAATTATACTTTTTCTTAAAAATATATATTTTTAAAAAAGTATTATAAGTATATATCGATTTTTTTTAGTATTGATAAAAATAGAGATTTATCAGCGCAAAAAAAAGTGATATTAAAATCAATCCTTATCAACACTAAAAAAAGATTTGATAAAGATTCATTTTATTAGCACTTATTAATTCAGCACTAATAAAAGATATCTTTATCAGTGTTTTTTTTGAAGCGCTGATAAAAGTGTCACGATCTATTTTAAGAACCCTAACCATCACGAACCAGTTCACAATATTCAAAGCTCTCTATGGAAGTGACTTGCTGCTGACGCTCCTCATTGTCGAATCCAATCTTGAATCTAGGCTAGAATCAAGGGTCCAACTATTCCAAGGCTCGAATCCATGTCCCCAGTGATTCAATGGTTGAACGCAACCACGACTCGAATGAAATCCAGGTTTTTCTATATCTTTAATTTCCCTCGGTTATCCACTAAACCTTTTTATCCCACATCCATGTACCCCAAAAAGTATAGTTGCACTATCCTATAATAAAATAACCCAAAATTCATTTTTAGATATAATGAAGTATCATATTCCCTGATATCATGTGGGTCCCTTGGGACAACATTGGTACTGTGCGACTTGAAATATATCATATCCAATGTTGGGTCTTGTTGTTGTGAGGTATAATAGGATCCCAATACCTATATTCCATGACATCTACCTCTTTGAAATAGTAAAATTTTAATAAATTCATCCATATAACAATCAGTGTTTTCATTGGTTTGGAATATTACATTGAAAATCACTTGGATGATGAAATATCGGAAATCATTGGGGTATTATATTATGTTGTGTAGAAATTTTCATTGAGAGGGTTTAGTGAGGAGTAACTGAAATATAGAGATATCCTCTTCTATTTTAAAGGTAATTATATAATTTTTTTCCAAAAAATGGATGATGAAATATCTGACACATGGGAATAAATATATATTGATTTTTCATGATTTTTAGGATAATGAGAACTAAAATATGGTGTAAAATTAATGGATTTATTTAGGATTATTGTGAACTATTTCATGAGGCTTTGGATATATTTAGGGATCACTTATGAAATGTAACAATCAAATGATTATGATGAATCTATAAAATAAGATGGGAAAAGACATTTTATATGTTTGATTTGTTGTTTTATTTATTTAACTACTTGAAAAAATATAATATTTTCAGTTTTTTATTTTTGAAATATTTCAATTTGAATTTACATAATATGACTTAAATTCTATAAAAAGAAAAATCAAAGAGGTTTATGGTTCTATAATCCTTATACTATGTTATAAAGGAAAAACTGATTTTGAGATAAAATGCAATTGATATTTTGATGTTGGTCGTTGAAATATAGTTAGAAAATAAACTATTTAAATGAGTCATCTTCTAGTAAAAACCTTAGAATCATGTTGTTTTAAGAAACAAAATACCTTTTCATTATGTGGTTTAGAAGAAGACTACATTGTTGGTAGAATTTATTGTTCTCGATCCTTTAGGATTGATCAAAATTTTTCTAAATTTGATATTTTCTTTGAGAAGTTACTTATTTAATGAGAAAATTTTTCTATTATTTAAATTTTAAATAATATTTGAAATCATTTAAGAATAAATATTATACCACTATATTTAACTAATTTTTATAAAATAAAATATTAACATTAATTGATGTAAAGTTAATAAATAATTTTTCATAGAATCTATTTTTTTGAAATAAAAATTATTTTCATCAATAAAATCATCACACCTTTAGAATCCCACTTCAAATAAACTTTATTAGTTTGGATTTAATAATTTAATGACATGATATGTTCCTATGGATTCCTAATTCCATTGAATTTTATTTTTTACTAACTTAAACTTTAAACCATTTTATGTCCTTTTAGTGGTAATATGATGCCCCATAGATGTAACCATATCAATTACCTAACATAAAAAATGTTTCATTACAATACATTACCATGAAATTTTATGTTAAGTGTTTATATAATTAGACAAAATATTAACAAAAAAACTCATGTATTTTTAAACTAATGGAATTTTTTTGGAACAATATATGCAACAACTTGATCCATAAGAAGCCTTAATTTTTCTTATTTGGATCAAGCTTATCATGTCACATTTTTCTTATTCATATTAAGTTCCTCATGAATATATTTGATCCAATTATCATCCTTTTCGACCTCTCCAAATTATTTAGGCTCTACTTGGGAAGATGATGTTTTTTGTAGAGTCTTACACCTTCGAGTTTTCACTGAAACTTTCTAATCACCAATGAAATTTTATTCATTGATTTCATCCTTTCTTGTATTTCTTAGATTTGATAAAAATATATCCATATTTGAAATTATATCCCACTAATTAATACTTATTAAAAATGACTTCATTTATTTCATCACACATCTAATAAGAAGTATGTATATTTTACTTTAATCTATCTAAAAACAGATCATTCTTTAACATTTCCTTTTGGTTCCACCCGTAGGAATATCTGATTACCATCCATGTAATTCTTAAAAATGGGATATATTCACTTTTTATAATGAATATCTTATGTGTATTTATTTATTTATTGTAAAAAATGAATATTTTATGAACCTAATAGGATATATTTACTTTCTCTCGTACAATTCAAAGATTCAATCCATTGTGTCTTAGTTTCTCCTCATCCTCCTCACTCATTAATTGATTTTTTGGTAAGATTTATTTGTGTTTTTTATCATCATTATTACTTTACTGTCAGCATATCCCTATGGTTAGTAATTTTTATACAGACAAATTATTATCCATATAATTAACGTATTGTTTCATATTTATGTTTAATTTATTTCTTTTCAGTATTACTCATATAAAAATTGTTTTCTTCTAAAAGTGGATTCTTTTTTTAATTTGGGGTGGTTTGTTTAAAGATATTCATGCTCGTGAGGGATTGAAATTTGAGCCTAACACTAAGATAATAAAAACAAGTAAATTTATCAAGAATACATAAAACTATTAGGAAAAGGTGAATTAATAATACTTATTTAATTAAGTTTGTTATCATTTTATATATTATTAGTAAGTTAATTTCATTATCATTTTTATCTAATAATTATTTAGTTTTTTTCACATATCTTTTAGGAATTCATATTTTTCTTTCAACTATTTACAACATGTCACAAAAGAGATAAAATTATTATTTCTACCACTGTTACCATGTTTTCCATTTTCATTATCTTTCTTTTTTGAACTGGAAAAACTGCATATTGATTCGATGTTATTATCTAAAAAACCTTTTTCTTTGTTGAAAGCCTCTTATCTTATGAATTTCTATAATAAGAAATTATTTTCAGCTAAGAACATCGATTCAATATGTAGTGTTGGTAGTTAGACATAGAAAGACAACAGAAACATGGTAACATTGGTAGTTAGGATTTTTTTGAGACTTTGGGGTGTGTAGGAATCAACCACACCTCAATCTGACACACGGTGTGACCGGTATGAATCCAAGTGATTTTTTTAATTAAAATTGACATTAATTTTAGTAAAAAGGACAATTGACATACTCAAAACTGAGAAAACAAATACTGATTATTTTGATACTTTATGGAAATGATCCATAAGTCATTTGATATGTTTATGAATAATTCTAAACGCAATTCAATGCATAGTGTGACTTATATGAATCAATGTGTCTATTATCAGTTTAAAATCAACAATTAAGTTTAGTCTCACACAAATCGATTCACAAAGTGATCATTATAGGTTGAAGTATATGTTTCTAGTTTAAAATTTCATTTTAGTAAAAAAAAAGTGACATACTCAAAACTGAGAAAAAACATTAGGATTGTTTTAATACTATAGTACAATGATCCATAAGTAATTTGAGATGTGTAAGAATAAACTATCCCTCAATCCGATGCATAGTGTGACCGATATGACTACAAGTGCATCTTTTTATTTAAAAAAGACATCAATTTTAATAAAAATGACAAATGACCTACTCAAAACCAAGAAAAGTCATTCAAATTATTTTTATAATTTAGGATAATGATTCATACATCACTTAAGACATGTAGTAATCAGTTGTACCTCATATTACGTACGGTGTGACTAGTATGACTCTAAGTGCACATTTTTTTTATTTAAAAATGACATCAATTTTAATAAAAAAGATAATAAATCTACTCAAAATAGAGAAAATGAATTCAGGTTATTATAATACTTAAGTTAAATGATCCATAACTCATTTTTATGTGTAGGAATCATCCATACCTCAATCTGATACATGATGTGCCCGAGATGACTCAATACGCCTGTTATCAGTTCAAAATTGATAATTTAGTTCAAAAAATACAACTCAATAAAAATATAGAAAACACGCTTGGATTTTCTTGATAATTTATGAAATTTATTAGTAAGTCATTTGTGACACATATTAACTAGTATCACATCAAACTGGTTCATGATGTGATCAATATGAGTTAAATTTCATGATTCCAGTTTAAAATGATATTTTAGTAAAAAACAGAAGTGACATACTCAAAACTAAGTAAACACATTTGGATTATTTTGATACTTTATGAAAATGACTCATAATCCATTTGGGACATGTAATAATTACCCTCACCCCAATATAACACATGATGTGACTGATATGTCTCCAAGTGCGTCTTTTTATTTAAAATTGACATCAATTTTAGTAAAAAGGACAACTCACCAACTCAAAATTGAGAAAACACATTCGTATTGTTTTTATACTTCAGGAAAATGGTAGATATGTAATTTTTGATGTGTAGGAATCAGCCATGCCTCAATCCAATACACAATGTGTATGATATGACTCAATGTTTCTATTATCAGTTTAAAATCAACATTTTAGTTCAAAAAGTGTCACTCAATGAAAACCAATAAAACATGATCGGATTGTATTTATAATTTAGGATAATAATTCATAAGTCGTTTTTTATGTGTTGGAATCAATATCACATCAAACCGACACACAATGTGGCTGATATGAGTTGAATTGTGTATTTATTGTTTAAAAAGACATTTTAGTAAAAAAGACAAGAGACATACTAAAAATTGAGAAAACACATTCAGATTCTTTTGATACTTTCTGAAAATGATTCATAAGTCATTTAAGACATTTAATAATTATCCGCACATTAATCTGATGCACGGTGTGACCAATATGACTCTAAATATGTTTTTTTCAATATATAAGTATAATTTTAGTTTAAAATGCGTGTCACATCGCCTAAACCGAGAAAGTGAGCCAATATTTTTTTCTATTAATTTTAATTCTATTTTCATATTTTATTTTTATGATTTCTTGGTGTTTTTGGTGCTGCAGTGTGCTGTTACAACACATTATAGTATGCCCCTTTATCAAAACTTTTTTAGCACTGAAAAAAGACTCGGGATTTTAATCTTTCTCCAGTAGTCATCACTTCTCTAGCACCGCTAAAGGCTATTTTTAGCACTATTAAAAGAATATTTTGTAGTGGTGCTAAATGGTACACCACTAATATACATTGAAAGTACCCCTTGAAATTATTGTGAAGTACATGGTGTGTATGATGACCACACACATCATGTAGTTTATAAATAACATAGAAAGATAATTAATTTAAGCATTTAATTCCATATGACCTGCCAAAAATCATTCAATGTGTGATTAGTGGGAAAACCCTATCATACAAAATGCATAATGGACACATGTTGTGTAGTTATATTTTAATACTAGGATTAATATTTCATCCATGCAATTAATTTATATGGTATAACCTATCTCAACGTGTACTACTTGTGAATGGGTATGTGTTTCATGGTGTGTACAACCTGCGACATATTGTGTACTCCATTCTCTAACCGCCTGCACTACACACTTAAGTACTTGTATTTTATTTTGTGTGGAGATTTATGTTTTACATAATGTGTATGATTTCTACATACCATGTAATCACAACTGGCCTATGTTTCTCAGTTTTCAATCCATACGTGACATGTAATAAATACATGTCATTTACTTTGACCATACAGATTCTACGATTCCCACAAGGCTAAACTGTGTGGGGTTACATGGTGTGTACTATAGTTACACAATGTGTACACCCTATTAGAATGCATTCCAACTAGTGGTCAATAAACAATGTGCAATGAAACCATATAATATTATCCCACATGACATGCCATGATTTTCATGACACATACTTGTGTGGTTTTCCATGGGTACACGATATGTATATTTTGAATTACACACCATGTATCGGTGTCATCTAACTAGAATACCCAGCCCCTCTATATAGGATATTTGAAAATTCTTCATATGTTCTTAGCCTATTTTTGGTCATATGAAATCAAAAGATCACTATATCTTGGATTTCAGATTTATAATTAAAAAGTATAAATGAAAAACTAATAATTAATTGCATATTTTATTAATTATTAATAAATAATTATAAATTAATATGCGACCTTTCTTATACTACTTGCGATTCTTAGGTGTAATGAAAGAAGTTGGGCCCCTCCCAGTGATGTTTTTTGTCTATTTATTTAGATTAAATCATCATAACTTAACAAATAAAAATCTATAATATTCATAGAGAGAAAAGTTTAACATATAATTTATAATTAATTTATATAAATAAGAATTAAAATTTCTTGAGATTATTTATTCATTGTAAAATAAATTGAAATTTCATGTAATACCATCATTATGATAAAGGATCCAAGGATACAATCCCTTTAACAATATCCACACATGCTCCATGAACTTTGGAATATCATTATCGGATATTCAGGTGTGAGTATGAAATAAACTAACCACTTGCATTGTTCACCATTGATCATAATAATAATTCCTTACAAACATAATGGATTTATTCTTGTTCTCTCGGTTTTGAGAGGGTTGAGGAGGGTGAGAACTCTACATTCTTAGAATTGTTCTTGAGATGTTCCCTCAAGTTATAGTTAGAACTATATTGGGAGAATATTTTGTGTACACAATTCTGTATATCCTCTAAAATTATATAAGTGGGTTTATATATCTTGGTCAGATAATTTGTTATTTTTTAAATTCCCTTAACCAATATCTTAATCACACCCATTGCAGCTATGTAGGTACATGATGTGGGTTCATTTAAATTACAAACCATGTAATATGGTTCTTCACCCAAATTCTACATAACACTCTTATTCTCATCATTATTTTCGTTCTCACCCCTGATCGAGACAAAATATTCACCAAATACCTTGTACATGGATGTCATGACTCTAATAGTTAATCTTTCCCATCCTTTTGTTGGGATCATGACTATATTCTTGTAAACCCACTAAAAGATGTCCACTAGAACTTAATGAAAGCAAAAAAAAGTACCTAAGATGATCCCATGCTATGAAGTCTAAAACTTGAAGAAAAACACACCCAAATCATTACATTTTAACACACAACCTTTGAATTAACATAGACAAGAACTATCAGATTAATTAATAGAAATAAAGTAAGAAAATAATAATAAAATTTTTAATGTGTTTTAGACTTGAATCTTAATCCATAGGGGAAACATGACAACCCTTTTATTCTAGTAAATAGAATATGATTACAATCATTAAATCTTGTGTGTGTCTGATCACAAGTGATACACCATGATATTTTCCAACCGATGTGTTCACTAGTCACCACTATTCGATCATTGTGGGATGATGTCTGCCTAATCTAATATCAATGGAAAATCCTCCATTCAATCAAGTCCTTATATTAATTCAACTCCTTCATCTAATAAAAAATGTCATATGTAGATAATTTCATGAATATGAATCTTACAATTTTAACCTTTTCTATAAAACCACACTACCTCCATGATGGTTAATCAAGGGTAACTTTTGGTCACATCATATGGATTTATCATATGATCATATCACCCAAGTGCATCATCTAAATATAGAATCTGATGGCATGGTACGACTACACCGTTTGATCATATCATCTAGTGTTTCACCCGATTTCAGTTTTTGGATATCAGGTCTGCATAACATCTAGTTTGCTATTTCTTAAGGGTCCTCAAACTTGGTCACTATCTCTCCCCCATCATCATCCAAACCATCAAACAATAGATTCATAAAGTTCCTCCTTCCTCTAGACTAACCCTTTTTTAGAAAATTATTTTCAATTAAGAGCCTAAAAATCTACCACTTGAGAATTATTTAACAAATTTCACCACCAAGTCCTCTATTAGCCTGCAAAAACTTCCTTATACTCTTGATTATTCTATTTTAGCTACCATTGTTCCACCACCACACCTTTTAGCCATCCCAACCAAGTTGATGTGCAACACTGCTCACCCACGAAGCATCATTAATTCACCACTTGTTATACCTTTTTAAAATTTAAAATGCATGAGACTGTAATTCACTAAATCAGTTAAAAAGTAGTGTAAGATTGAAAGCCCTGAGGATTATATGATGAATAAAATGGTAAAATATAACTTTAATTTAATAATTAATAATACTAAACTAAGAACGATAAGAAAATAAAACTACTTGAATGTTGTAATAAGAAAGATCAATGATGATTTTGAAAGTTTAATAAAAAATGAAAATTACCAGGAAATTTTCAAATATGAGTTCATGAAGTAAAGAGAAATAATATAATTAATTAAAAATAATGAATTTATTGTAATTTGGTCTAATCAATTCACTTGGTTAGGGTAGTCTCATTTATCCCCAAAACTCCCCAGTTCTCATGGTTATATATTTTAGGTTATTAAGAGGACATGTGACCCAAAAATATGTTTAAACATAGTATATAATTAAACTAATGGTCATGGTAGAAAATAAATACAATAAATCCCATTAAATACCACTCACTCATAAAAATGGAAATTTTCATTCTAAAATGGATTAGAAATAGTTTTGAGAAAATAAGTTAATGAAAAAACCCAACAAATAATCCATTAAAATTATAATACCTTAGAATATCCAATTCCCCTTCATCACAATTTTATGGAACAAGTCCTACCCCCTCATACAATCTATAAGGGGGTAGGAAAATAAAAATAGTCCTAAACTAACCATGTAACTTCACATCACCCTGAAGTAGATATAGAAATAACACACTTAGGTCTAGTTCTCCTCTTTTACTATAGACTCCCATTATATTTATAGGTAAAAGTAATCTTCAAAGGTTTAAACTAATTTCCAAAATACCCCTCTTCAAATCACATGAGAACCATATTAAAAAATATATAAATTTTCTCCTGAAATATCACCAAAATCATGTTTTTAAGTATCAATATTAGATTTAAGCTCTATGGAATGACATTACCCACAACATAACCCATAATTATTCACCTTTGGTTCTACATGCCCATGCATGGTTTACACCATGTTCATTAATAATTTTAACATAAAATATACTATATATATTCTAGATTTTTATATCTCCTTTATCACACCAAAATATCCTTAAGATTATGATATGAAGAAAAATTTGAAAAAAATGTATTCCTCTGCTAGCATGTTCATGGCGTGAACCAGATCCATATGATGTGACCATATCTATTTGAAATTCAATTAGATCCGTACATCATGTAAAATATAAATCATGGTAAAAACAATATAGGAATTATGTGAAATCATTCTATAAAATTTGTAGAAGCCTCAAGTTCATACAAACTCATATAAATTTATATTAACTTCTTTAAAATTCTTAAAAAATTTATTTCATGGTGAAAATAGCTTGACCATTAAAAAAACTACTTAAACATCAATAATTCATCATCAAAATCACTTACTTTGGGCCTCTCAATGGATAGATTGAGCTTCTTCCTTGCATGCATGCTTTTATCAAGTTTTCCGAGCCTCATAGTGGTGGAACGAAGCATCAGTGATGCTTCCATGGTGGTATTAGGATTTTCAAGGCCTCATTAATGTGATTACGAGCTTCCTAGGTGATTTTCGTGGAAGTTTATTTTGTGAAACGAACATTGTAACATAGTGTAAACCCTAAAAAGGTTTTGTCTAAGTAAGAATAAGTGAGTCGTGGCTCAGAACAATGATGTTTTTATTATGATGAATATTTCCCAAGCATCAAACATCCCACATAAATTTTATACCAGGATGGATTCCTCTTTATCATTCTCGATATGATGACATTGTATTGAAAAAAATCCCTTTTTAACCTCCATGTCCTGTTAGGTCATGTGCTAACTTTAATGTGTTCTTACTGTATTTTCCTGTGTTGAAACAAAATTTTTCAAGTCACTTTAGCTACCATACACACTATCTACCAACCATGATCAAGGATCAATTGACTACCTAGCATGGATGACCTGATTTCCCTTGGATATCTACTAGAAATCCATTTTTTATTAAACAATTTATATTTTCCTTTACCAAAATCTACTTCAATATAGAACTATCTAGAATTTATATTTTATACGTCATTTTTTTCAAACTTCATTTTACTCTTCTACTTAATTAAATATATAAAAAACCAATGTGAAAAAGGAAAAACTAAATAAATAAATAATTAAAATAAATTAATTTCAATACAACAAATATGCATGAAATATAGAAATTAAATCCCCCACACATAAACTCATCCCTTCCATCAAGCATAAACCAAAATATTATCATAAAGGACCACCCATCCTACCAATATTTATACATAAATATCAATAAAATCAAATGATTATTAATGGAAAAATAAATTTTCATGAATAATAAAATAAAACTTATTCAACCCCTAATTTTTAAGGAAATAAAGTAAACCATCCATTTTAATTTCACTCTTTCAAAATGAAAACACATTTTCGAACTTCCATTAATATTTTCCAATGGATCATTAATGTGAATGAAAATTATGATCTACCTAACTTTTATTTATTTTCTCTCATCATTAAAGGTAATATTTTTAAATGTAGTTATAATTATACCTCAAATTCCTGATCCTTAGCACATGTTTGTGATGAGAACTAGTTTTTCACAAGCTTTTGAAACTAAATTTCATTGAAAATTAACCCCTAATCTATATGAAACCTGAGAAATTCATTTATTATTTTTATTACTTATTTAAATATTGAATTAAATTTTTAGATAGATTTTTAATTATTTTATTCATTTTAGATTTTATTAGAATCCATACATTGATTTTTGGGTCCTGGATTTTTATTGATTGATGTATTTTTATTCTAAAATTTTATTATTTAAATTAATTAATGATTGAATGGAAAAATCCTACACCATGTTTAATATTTTCATGAGTGAATTTCAAGGTTAAAAAAATTGAAAAGTCTTACCAGCATATGATCCATCTTCATAGGAGTCATTTTCATTGAGGCTAAAAAATTACAACGTCCTTCCTATATACGTGTCATTGGGATTCCAATGTATATTTCATTTTATCTATGTATTTATCATCCATAGTAAATGTATGTATCATTTTTGCTAACACATGAGTCATTAAGTGTCATGTGTATAAATCATGAAGGCAATTTAAGAGTCATTTACATGGTATTTATCAAGGTATGAGTTATAGAAACTTATGTATGCGTCATCAGAGCCCCACAAAACCTATGAATGAGTGATACTACCCTTTGATAAAGTCTAAATATGGGGAATAAAATAAAAAATTCCAATAATAAGTGAATTTTAATGTAAAAAAAATTCATATTCTATGGTTTACCCAAATCTGGCAAGCATTTTGTGGAGATTTCATATGACACCCATCCAACCAAAGAAGAATGGGTAGATAATGGTAAGGTATAAAGAGTAGGATAATATTTTAGATAAATATTATAAATATAATATATACTCTTCACCTTTACTCATGGTAAAAATATAAGAAATAAGATTTGGGTACTAAGAACCAAGAGGATTCTAAAATAATAAGAATCACCTGAGGAAGAAGAAAGAGTTGGTTCCACACACATGGGTCTTGGAGATAATGAGGAAATATAATAGCAATGGTAATAAGACTATTTATATAAGAATATGACTATTCATTAAAGAGTTTTTTTGGGGGGGTTCTCTCTAATTGATCGATTGAACTAGAGATACTAGTTTTATTTTCTATTCGTTTCCCTTTTTTTGTAATCTCCAATGTTGGCACACTAGGACCATAGTGGTCAAGCTAGTGAGATTATAACCAACCATGTTAATAAATTACATTCTTCAATGTTAATTATATTTTAATTACATTCATTTAACCTTTTGAATTCCTAAATAGTATGATAGTTCCTTTCTTCTATTAATTTGAGTTCTTAATCTATCATTCTTTGTTTTTCACACACAGGATATATAGAAATTCTTTACTACCCCTGATGGTTAATAGTGGGATATTTCATGAGTGATTAAAGTTTTTTAATCACCAAGGATAGGAAAGGATAATGCGTGAAATTGTTATTTCATTTCTCTATTCAAACATAAAATCATTTGGGGAGGGTAATTCGTTGAGGTTTTGGTCAATTAGATAGAAAATAAGAGAGTTTATTTAAATAATATTCAATAGGTGAGTAAGGGTGTTATACATGGTTATACCACTAGCTGTAAAAATTAAAAATTAAAAATATTAAAATTTTAATTCTCAAATACAATCAATCATAGTTTCCAACACTCATAGAACCCATAAAATTACAGAGAAAACATACTAAAAACACCTTCCTCTCCCGGGACAACCAAAGTCCCATTAATTTACTTTATTTTCTTGGGTTCATAAATTGTTTTGATAGGATCTATATGATAAGATCCTCATCAAATTGTAACTATTGTTGAGGAGGATAGAAAATTTTTCTATTTTAATTTTTATTGTTTTTTCATTTGAAATATGTTTGATACATGAACATGTCTGTTCAGATAACCTCTTTGATTTTGATCTAGAGTCTCAAAGAAATTTATAGGAAATATTTTATAATTTTAGAATCACTAAGAAATTGGTGATAGAGTTTTTCATAATCCCATTTACAAACTCCCAATCCTCTTTTATATCTTCCATTAGAGTCACCTTAGGGAGTGAAAATACAGATGGTGGTCTTTATCAAATGAACGTGACACTTAGAGAGTCATATACAGCTAATATAAAAAATAATAAATGGATTCAACAACCAAATAAAAAATAATAATTTGAACTCAAAACTCGAATGATCTCACCATTGCCCAAGTCCCATTTCTTGGTAGGATATGAACCTAAATGACATTTGAGAGAGTTTCTAAATTTTTATAGTAATTTAAAACCCATAGGTGTATAAGAGGCTCATATTTTTTGGAAGGAATTTACATTATCCATTGAAGTATCTACTAAAGAGTTTATGCATAACATATATCCCAACAAAATTACCACCTAGGATATACTCTAGGAGGATTTTCTCTAAAAACATTTCCTCGTATCTAGGATCACCTAGTTGAGGAAGGAAATTTATGGATTCAAGAAAGAAATTAGAGAAAATATATATGAGTTTTAAAGTGATTCAAGAAGACGACATAATTTTTCCCACATCAATCCTTTTAAAATAACTATTTCTTGGAATTTTTTTACCAAGGACTATTGTAAAATTTTAAAAAACTATTGGATGATTCTTCCAAAGGATCATTGATTAACAAGTAAATTTTTGAAGAAATAGAGAATATATAAATAATATCATAGAAATAATTATTAATTATTATATGATCCATAACTAGAGAAATACATGAGGTAAAAAGTTCCAAAACCCCTTTACTTGCAACAAAAATTGAAGAACTAACCTCTCTTACGATATAGTTTGCATTGAAAAAAGTCCAAGAATCCTTACCCACACCCCCTAGAATGTGATTGATTTTCCATTATTTATAGAATTTCACTAATGTATGAACTCAAGTGAAATAGAGTTACAATTCAATAATATAGTGGTAATACTAATAACCCACCCATAGCCAAGGATTTAAGAAGTACTCAAATACTCAATATTGATATGAAAATCAACATAACTCAATACCACTTTTTTAGAAACCTTTCCATCCACCATGATCCCAGAGGAACAATTACCAACCCTATACAAGATAATAACATGGATAAAACTAATAACCCTCTATAAAGGACTTGATGAACATTTTATAGGGTCTCAAAACAACCAATAATCCACCCTCTCAACTCACAAATTAGAGTTGAATGAGCTGAATGGTTAATTTATAATAATTATTTCGACCTTGAATAACTTGGTGAATTATGGAATATGTAAGATACCTACCCAATTAATTATTAACCACAAACTAAATGTTAGTTCTATTTTTATGATAAGTGCATAGGATGTGAAAATAGTGAGAAAAATCTAATAAGAGCCACATATAGAAGTGGATAACACATGGAATGTGAAGAAACAACCATTTTAAAACAAAATCTGCATGTGAAGGTACAACTAAAGAATGTTGACAAGGGAAAATAAAATATGGAAGGAATATATCAATCCCATCCTCCCTCACCTTTAAGAATGGACCCACCTAACAAGTACAAAGAATGTGCCTTATAATAAGAAATTATTGAAACATTCAATAAAGTGGAACCCAACATATCTTTTTGGAAATAATCCACCATATTTCAAGGTATGAAAGGTTTATAAAGGAGGAATATACTAATAAAATGAAATTTAAAGGATATAAACAGGTGATTCTAGGTAGAAATGATTCCGTTCCAATAACCCCCAACTAGTTGGAAAATTTGAAGACCTAAATACATTCAATATCACATGCACCATTAGAGAGATAAATTTTTACTATGTACCAGGAGATTTAGTTAATGTTATGAATAATTTAGTGTACTTTTTCCTACATATAATAGAACTCAATTCAACTGATGTTGTTGTTAAAATTTTCAACTAAACCACTGCCTACTAAGTAGGAGTTTTGGAAGATATATTGGTTAGAGTGAAAGGAATTATATTGCCTACTAATTTTTATATCTTAAACATTGAGGAGTAAAGAGGTTAATCTCATTCCATTGTAATTTAAGGAAATAAATTACTTATGATTGCTAAAACTATAATAAATATCTATAATTGATCACTTTCAATGTATTTCAGGGAAGATATTGAAACATTTATCATTTTGGATTCAATGAATTACCCCCATGTTGAGAAATATGTTTTAAAACTATATAATTTTGAAAACACTTTTTAATTTAAGATATAAATTGAAGTTATTAATGATATAATCAATTTAGGATAATATCTATATTGACCAAAACATTGTGATAATTCTATTTTTGACAGTGAATTAATTATAGATTCAGATCTATGTGTTGAAAATTTTGAGAATTTAGAAGTGGAATATTTTTTAGCCTACATAAATATCTTACTTATATTTCTACTTTACATATACTAGTTGAAATAATGGGAAACATTGAGTAAAGAAATTTTTCAGAACACCCCATAAAATGGAATTGAATTTGATTCTCTCTAACTTAAAATATTCTTTTCTCAAAGGAAATGAAAATATTTCAATTATAATTTTAAATGGTTTAGATCCTAACCAAGAAACCTAAATTCAAAATATTATAAATATATATATATCTATAGACTCGTCATTAGAAGAAATCCCTGGGATCAATCCCATAACATATATACACCAAATGCTTCTAAAAACTAAGCCTAAACCCATGCGATAGACCTAAAGAAGACTTAATCCCACTTTAATTTATTTTTTTAAAAGTAAATTATAATATTATTAGGATTTGGTATTGTTTACCCTATTTCAAATTCCCAATGGGTGATACCCATTCAAATTATACCCACAAATACTAGAATCACCATTGTCCAAAATGAAAAAAATGAATTAGTACCCACTGGGATTTAGAATAGCTAGAGGGTTTACATAGATTATATAAAATTAAATCATGTCACTTGAAAAAACCATTTCCCCATACCTTTTATAGAACAAATTATAGAGAGAATTTATAAGAAATGTCATTATAATTTTCTTTATATATTATCTAGTTATTTTTGTGTTCTAATAGCTATATAAGACCAAGAAAATATCACATTCACCTACCACTTCAACATGTTTTCTTACCAAGGGATTCTCTTTTTGTTATGAAATGACCCATATAATTTTCAATGTTTCATGGATATAATATTTCCAAACCTAATTTATAGATGATTAGAGGAATTTCTTGATGATTTCACAGTGTATTGAACATGATTTTAAGGTTTCCTTAAAGTATGTATTTTTTATATAAATTCATTACAAAGAAGTTTATTTTAAACTTTTAAAAGATTAATTTCATAATGGGGAAGGTAAATTTGTTAGGCTATATAATTTCTAAGGATGTAATTGATCTAAACAAGGATAATATTAACATCATTTTTACATTACCTTACCCCACCATAATGAGACAAATTATATCATTTTTAAGACATGATAGAATTTATAGAAGATTTATTGAATACTTTAATAAGATTTTTTTACCCTTGAAAATCATAATCAAAAAGTAAAATTAATTTGTATTTAATGATTCATATAGGTAATACTTTTATAAACTCATGTATAACTTAATCATAACTCCTATGATTAGTCCACAAAGTTAGGTCGACCCCTTTGAGGTGTTTTTTGGTGACTGTAATGAATCCATGAGAGTTATATTGTCCTAAAGGGATAATGGGAACTCACATGTAATATCTTACTCTTCACAAAACATAGACACAACCCAAATAAATTACTAAAATAAAAGGGAAGTATTTTCCCCCAATTATAGTCCCTTTAAAGAAACTGGATTAATATTTTATAGAAAGTATAGTCACCATTTATTCTGATCATAAGACCACAAATACTTGATGAAGAAGGCTAATGTAAATCCAATATTTGTTAGATGGATGATTCTATTAAAGTATTTCAACTTGGTGATAAAGGATAATAAGGGATGTATGAACCTATTTGGTGACAAGATGAGTAGGTTTCCCCACATAACTTAGGTAGAAACACCTATAGATATAGACTTAGATGATTTCTTCCCAAGTGAGTAGCTGTAAAGAGTCACCAAAGATTCATAGTATGCGAACATGTTAAATTATTTGGTCACATAAAATTTACCCTCCTTTTTTAATCATCAAATTATTAAGCTAAAATATAAATCAAATTTTTATGTATGTAAAGATCCTTATTTATAAAAAATATATGGTGACAAAGTGATTAGTATGTGTATACCTAAAGAATAGGTAAAATCTATACATTTATTTTGTTATACACTTTCATGTGTAGGCCACTTTAGATCTCAAAGAATAGCTATAAAAGTGTTGTAAGATGGTTTTTTTCAATTTTTTTAAGAATCTCATAAAATTTTAAAATCATGTAAAAATTATCAAATTACTATATTAATTTATATAAGATAGAAAATACCTAAAAAATATCGATTTTCTATGAAATATTTGATCTATTAGGATTAGATTCATTGGGACAATTACTTATCTCTTTTAGATTTTCCTATATCTTATTAGTATGAAATTATCTGTCTTAGTGGATTGAAGTCAAAAAAACCCAAACTGATGATACAAGAGTTGTTATTGAGTTTAGAAGATCAAATATTTCTTTGTTGGTTTGGGGTGCCCTAAGAAATAATCAGTGATCAAGGGACACATTTTTGTATCAATATAATGGAAAACCTTATAAGAAAGTATGAAGTTCATAAAAAAACCTCCACTACCTACCACTCAAAAACAATTGGTTAAGATAAGGTTTCCAACATAGAAGTAAAAACGGATTTTAGAAAGGAAAATATATAATAACATGAATGTATTGAGTAAGAAGATGAAATATGAACCATGGGAATATAAAAATTCCTTAAAATCCCCCTAGTTTTTACCCTTATCAAATGGTTTATGGTAAAAACTATCACCTTATTATTGAACTGTGGTACAAATCTTACCCAAATGTGAAGAAAGTGAGCCTAGAGTTAAGCAATGTTTAAGAGAAAAAGAAGCTCTGTATATTGGAACTAGAGGATTTTAGAATAGAGGCATATTAAAATTACCTACTATATAAGGAAAAATTAATATATTTACAAGATAGATTCATTCAGAAAATATTCTTCCAATTTGTATAAAAAGTTATATTGTTCTATTCTAGGATAAATCTCATGTATGGTAATATTCCTTCTAAGTGGTCTAGATTTTTTATAGTAACTAATACATTTCCATTTAGTATAGTTGAGATCAAAGGTTCTAAATAAAAATGACCATTTAAATTAAATGGACAATAGTTGAAGTAATTTTATGAATGTGTTTAGAAGTAACTAACAAAGGAGTCTGAAATGGATCCATGATTCTTATAAATAAATGATGTTAAAGTTGTCTCTTTTCTTTACATTATACTGGATACTAAATTTTTAAGTCAGTTATTACTTATAAATTTCCTTCTAAAATTAATTGAAATTGAGGTCTATTATAAGTGTGGGGGAGAGGAAAAAATAACTTAGTATGTAAATATTTTGAGATATCTATTTTCCTTTGGTTCTGTGTGTTTATAAATTGAATAAAATAAAAATAAGAAAATAATGATGGAAAATTTATTTTTAGAATCTATACATAATTTATGAATACTATTTGATTATATATTTTTTTTTAATTTTTGGAAATGTTTTCATGCTAGAAAAATTGATATTTACATATTTCATTCCTAGTGAAAGAACCATTCTAGTTTTGAGAGATTAATAGATTCTGAAATTATTGAAATTAGATTATTTCTAAGTGATTTTTACCATTGTTTTTATAGAAATATTTTTTCTTGAATTAAGAAAAGGAGCATGAAAAAAATCATTGAAGTGGAATAAAAATTATAACTTGGGAAAAAATATATATTTTTAACTTAAACCTAAGAAATTTGGCATTTGTGAAAAATAATACATTATGAATCCAACTCAATATAAATTCATATAATTTATTTTAAACTATTTTAAAATTGTAAATTTGGATCCACATAAAGTTCTTAAATGATTATTCATTGGGTTTTTGAGTAATAAAACCATTTGTAAGTCCAATAAGTTCTTTGCACAAACATGGTTGGGAAACAATTTCAACAATTTCCTAATTATTAAAAATGAATGGATTTAGGTTAATGAAATAATGAATCGATATGAATAAGGAGGAAATTAACTTATAATAATTCTATTTGAGTTGTATTAAGCAATTGGGAATTGAATATTTGATATAAGGAGCTTAGGATAGAGGAATAAATGAAATAGCCACTTGTTAAAAATTTTAATTCCCCTAAAACCAATTTTTTCATCAATCATGGAACTATAACTGGGGCTTTAATAGAAGTGAGGGTAGTGAATTAAATTAAAAGAGGAGGCATGATAACTAAAATTATTTATAAATCTTTTATTTTTTATTCTCTGGCTTGTATGTTTGTACCTTGGTAGGATAAATCTTTTTAATAAGTTGAATTTTATATTATCCAGGAATGCAATAGTTTAATTATGGGGGAGTGATGAGAGATAAAATTTTCATAATTTATAAAATAATGTTCATTGAAAATTAACCTCTAATTTAGAATAAACATGATAAATTCATTCATTATTATTACTTTTTGAAATACATAATTAAATTTTAAAATTAGAAAAATCATTATTTTTATTTATTTTATTTATTTTGAATTTAATTGGAAGTTATACATTGTTTTTTGGGTTTTAGGTTTTTATTTATTAATGTATTTTTATTATAAATTTTTATTGTTTAAATTAATTATATATTGAATGGAAAAATCCTACATTGAGTCTACTATTTTCTTGAGTGATGGTTGAGGCTGAGAAAAACGCCACAATATCTAGTGTATGAGTCATCTGCATAGGAGTCATTTGAATTGAGGCTGAACAATAACAAAGTTCTTTCAGTGTATGAGTAACTGATATGCCTACATATGTGTCATTTTCTATATTTATTTTTCATCTATAGGAAATGTATGTGTCATTTATACAGATGTACAAGTAATTTAGTGGCATGTGTATTAGTATTGGAGGTAGAACAAGAGTTATCTTAATGGGATTCATTTGCATACGAGTCATGGAAACTTTTATATGAGTCATTAGAGGCCAAAAAAATTTATGAATGATCCTTCCCATTAATAAATTTTGAAGAAAATGAATAAAATCTAAAATTATTATAATAAATAGATTTTCACCTAAAAACAAATTCTTATTACAAGGTTTACCCAAATAGGGAAAGAACACTCCCTAGCTTCTATACAGTGACCATACAAATAAAGAAGATGTGGAATATAAAGGGAAGGGATAAAGATAAATATAATATTCAAGATGAATCTTGCAAATTGAATATGGACCCTCGACCTATATGTATGGAGTAATCAAAGAAATAAGAGCTGGTCATTGATAACCATGAGGATTATGGAAGCATGTGGATCACCCAAGGAAGAAGAAGGATCTTATACCACTCATGTGATACTTGGATCTATTGAAGAAACCCTAAAGCCTTTATCATTGGTGGATTTCTATAAGAATACAACTATTCACCAAGGAGTTATGGGGGTAGTGGGTACTATTGATTGATCAATTGAATCAGAGCTTTTATATTTATTTTCTTTTCATTAACCATTTTTTGTAATCTCTAGTGATGGAATACTATGACCTTAGTGGTCAATCCAAGGATAATATCACCACATATGTTAATTAATTATATTATTCAATTTTAATTCTCTTATAATTATTTCCCTTGAAGTGGTTGGGTATCTAGGTGGTAAGAGATTTCTATTGTTATGTAAATTTTAGATATTATTCTCTAATTCTAAGTTTTTCACACACAGTCCACCTAGAATTGATTCACTACCCATGATAGTGAAAAGTGGGGTGGTTTAATTGTCATTAAATGTTTTTAATAATTATGTCTAGGCAATGATAGAGTGTGACATGGTTTTTTAATTTCTCTGTTCAAACTGAAATCATCAGGGGTGGGTAATCAATTGTGGTTTCAGCTAATTAGAGAGTAAATATGAGACTTTATTTGAATAATAATTTAACAAGTGAGTGAGGAAATAAAATAAGGTTTATACACTAGGTTTAAAAATTTAATTTAAATAATATTATAAATTTGATTCTCAAAGAAAATAAATCACTATTTTTAACACGCACTGAATACACACAATATGAGTGAAAAACCTACTAAAACACCATCCTCTACAGAGAAAACCCAAGTCCTAATATTTCACTAATTTTTTATGGGTTCATAAATTTGGTCGATAGGATCCCCACAATAGGATCCATATCATATTATAAGGCATCTTAAATATCTACCCTATAAAGATAAATATCATAATTAACCTTAAGGGATTCACAATTAGGATCATATGAATTTAAGGATTAAGGTTGGTAGGTAATGATGTGGAAACAAATTAATCTAAAAAAGTAGGTTAGATCTTAAGCATATTGCATGATATAAAAAATAAAAGAATAAATAAAATCCCCTTCAATGTAACATCTCCCCACTTACTAAACTCAAATAAAATGCGCATATAGTAATGAATTAATTGAAAAATAACCCCTCTTGTTTTTTTGTTATATATAAATATATTTTTCTGTTTTTACTTGGAATAAACCACATGAAAACCCATCCCTTATTTTATCTCCTTGTGAAACTAGTTGTAAAAGTTATAACAAAATCATATGTTAAAGAAGAATTATTTTTTACTTTCCCAAGAAACAACCCAATTTTTTCTTTTCCATTTTTATGTTTTTTCAAGAGTGTTAACAATAAAATATAATGAATGATAAATAATATACCTCAAATAACATCCCCTTAACTTATCCATAAACCTTATCCTTAATTAATAAATTTCCTTCCCACTATATACAACCTCTCCCACACACTTAAACCATTTCATATCATGAAAAATAAAAATAGTAAAGGTAGGAAGGATATAATAGGATTTTAATGTGGCTCTTTCCTAAAAAGTTCATCCATGGATTACATGAGCCTAAAAAATGATAATATTTCAAGGTAGGTCTCAAAGAAAAAATGGTATTAATAAAAAAATTCCTTAATAATTTTAAATTAAACGTTTTTTAATCATAGTTTTTACAAGATTCAGTTCATGTTTTAAATGGAAAACATTCCCAAGGATTTCTCAAGAAATATATAAGAAATAATGGAAACAATTGGGTTTATAATCCTCATATGAGTGGGAACATACGATTTGTAAAATCAATCATGACATTAATACAAATAATAAACTAATCCACATAAATTTATGTAATTTAAATCATTTCAAGTATAAGAGAAATTTCATCTACACAAATCGACCAATCACCCTAAATCATAATTCATCAAAAAAATTCTCATATGTTCATCTATACTTATTCATCCCCAATTTTACTCATTAAATATTATTTAAAATGATTTTCAAATAATGGAATTATGGGTTTATTAATTAAATTTGATTCCTAGGTAAAAAAAGAAAAAAATTCAAGGTGAGGCATTAATTTCTACATTAAAACTCAAAAAATATTTATAAAAATAGTAGGGAGTAAAAATAAATAATAACATTAAACACATACCCCCTTTCCTTTAAATTGATCAACCTCCATCATATTATTATTAATTTCTTAATTATGGATCTAAAAGAAATAAAAAAACACATTATATTTCAATTTCCATTCATTAATGTTCATGAAGATAATGGAATTTAATCTACTTTATAAAATATTGTTAAATCTTCTTAAGGAAAAGAACCCAAAATCCCCTAAATTATGTAAAAATCAGTTTTACGACCACAATAGATTTTTAAGGTCATTTATATCAACATTATATCATGTTCTCATGTGATGGGAGTGTGTAATAAAGTTACCTATCTCATATTTGTGTAAATTAGTATTTGATGTTCATCTATGAAATTTTCTTTCCACCTTATTGATGAAATCTTCCTTTTTACTTTTTTGAGGAGATTAAAAAGGAGTAGGAAACCCTAAATAATGATGTATTATATCATGGTATGACCATACCTACTATAATTCCTCCTTTCCATATTATTTTTTTCCGATCCTCATCAAAATATACATTATACTTTCATATTTTAGCAGCTCTCTCATCATCATCTTCTTCTTGTTCACCATGTTTCTCTTCCAGATCTTCAAGGATCCCATTTATTAATGAAAAATATTTACACTAGTACTCATATTTATATTATTTTTATGATTATTATTCTTATTATTTTTATATTCCTAAAACCCGTACTGGTGAGGTTATCTTTAATAGAGACATATTTAATTTTAGAAATAAGAGTTACCTTGGATTCAACTTCGAGGCCAATAGCTCACTCGGATGTATCCTTAATTTTTTCTTCATTATGGGTTTGATCCTTGTAATATTATTTTTAATCATCAACTTTATTTATCATTATCTATAGTTATCTACACACCTATTTGAAATAAAATATGAGGTCATGGAGTAGTGGATCACTATTTCTTAGGTACAGTTGTAGGATATTTATTCCTTGACTATGGATCCTTTTATGTTCTTAAATTTGATATGAAAGGTCCATGATGTGAATAGAGAAATTATTGAATTTAGTCAATATTAATTGTGTTACTACCTTCAAAATAAAAAATAAAAAACATGAAACATCTTGAGTTTTCAAAATAACACTATGTTTGATAACATATATAACACCCAAAACTAAGCTTAAATGAACCAAATAATATTATTATTTAAATATGTTTATTATAACCTAGATGTTTAATCGGAAGGTATGAATAGGTTTAACCACATTATAAAAACATGTATAAATTTTATATATAATGGGTTTATTAATAATAAAAAATCACTTAATTTTCAGTAAAATCATTTTATACTTCAAAAATATATTTTCTTCCAAAATGATTTTATCTCAATTTTTTGTGTGGGAATTACAATTTATTTTTGACACTTTTTGAAATTTTATTTTATAAAATTAACATAATTTAAATCATCACATCAAAATTAATTTAAGTCTAAATTTTTTAATTTTCATAAAATTACAGATTTTCCAATAAATAGTGAAAATATTGATTTTCATTGAAAAATGTATTTTTTTTCAAGAATATAAAAAGTTATATTTTGTTTTAAAATGTTTTAAAATTAAAAATGATTCTATTATATTATTAATAATTCAATGACACTCATTTTATTCAATTTAATTGTTTAATTTAGTATAAGTCTTTTATACTTTAAAAAGCATTTTTTGGAAAAACTGTTTTTCTTTGCATTTTTTATTTTAATATTAAATTAATTTATTCCACTTATAGAAATTGAATATTTGAAAATCGATTCTATATTTTGAATAATTATTTCCAAATCTAGTAAAATTTTCCCTTTTATTTTTGGTCATTATGAATTGTAACCATAATAAATAATTGTCACCATAGTAATGGTAAATCAAGAAATTAAGGTTAATGTTGTGAAGGTATCACTTGAGGGTTATTTCATAGAACCATTATGGTTAGACCAATAGATCTTTTCTCTCCCAGTGATCTCTCTTGAGTGTTCTCCTACTCCTCCTCAGGTTTCCTCCCCCTAGAAATGGAGCATCTTATTCTGGCCTATGTTTCTTTCTTCTCTATTTTCCATTACTTCGAGTTATTCTTCATATTAATTTTTGGTTTCTTCTCGGGTTCTCTATTTCTGATGGGACCATATTTTTTATTGTCCTAGGTTTTTCACCTTTTGTCCTTATTCTTTTTATTCTTTTTTTACTCTCAGTTCTCCTCTCGATTGTTGTATCTCATGATGTCCTAGGCTATTTTTCTTTTTGCATTATTTTGATTCACCTTTCTTCATAATACTTCTCATTTTCTCAAGGAGATTTGGTTTAGCTAGTTCCATTTCAGTGTATGTTCAATCTCGCTTCATGACTTCCATACTCTCCCACCACTGCTCTTGTCATGAGAAACTTCATGCTTAACTCCATTTTTATTGGTCACAAAGGCACTTCGATGTCTTGAGATTTTTTTGGTATGAGGTTTGGTGGTTTAATCTTTAGCCCATTAAACCTCCTTTTCTCTTTATACCCATACTCTCATGCTTTCTCACCTATCAGTTTAGTAAAAGGGTGATTGTGGTGGTTTTGGGATGGTGTTGGTGGTTGCGAGTTGGTGCCGGGGGCTCATCTCATCTGATGTCATCCACTGCTTTGGTTTCTGGTTAAATCCTATGGTCTGATGTTGGTGTTTTGATGATTCTTTATTTATTATGATTATGATACCTGGTTTTCTTATTATTTTACATTTTATCTATCAGCAACAGTTGTCCTGGTTCCAGTTTATGAAATGATAGAGTTTCGAGCGATGTGGTGATGATGATGGTGGTGTGATACCTTTTTCTTAGTTAGGGTTTGGAGGGACGATCTACTTGGCTTGGGGGTGGTAGTGAAGATGTTAATTTTTTCCCTGGTTCTGGTGATGTTCAATTCTTCTTATGGTGGCGGCCGAAGGCATTGTTGCCTCCGGTGATTATTTAAATATGGGATTATTTTCATGATGAGGATTATTATGATTGTCATGTTGGAGTGGTTTGCATTGGCGATGACTTTGTTGATGCGATTCTGATGGTCTTGATGGGTTACAATGACAAGGGTGATGGGAGGTTGGTTGTTTTCTATAGGAGTATGGATCGAGGCGTCAAAGTCAATAGTGGTACCCTGATCGATGCATCTGATGCCTTTTGGATTTGAATTTTTCATTTTGAATGTATAATTTTTGAGTCTGGGATGTGGTTTTCATTGTGTAATTAGTTTTTGGGTCTTTTGTTTTCTTGTGAAAGATGTATGGGTTCCCACTTAACCCTTGGTTTATTATGAAAATACCAAAAAATCATTTTTAGGGTAATTAAGGTTAAAAATAATATGATAAGGATAAAAAATGACCCTAGAAATTTTATTTATCCTATTTTATGTGTAGAGTTAATACATGTCCATCCAATTTTTAAAATTTGGCAACATGGTTCCATATTTCTTTGATTTTGACCTATATAATATTAAAGTAAAAGATAATGTAAAAAATGTCACTTTATTTCTTTTAACATCTATAATATTTTTTCACAGGGATAATAAAAAATTATGTCAAACTATATATTTTTATTTTAGGGATAAATTAATTTTTATCATGGTAATTTATTTTAAATTTTTAGTGATTAAATAATTAACTTAAATTATTATGCAACACCGATATAGTATTTATTCAATTAATAGAAAAACAGAATAAATTATTTTAAAAAATCAAAAAGTAATATTTTTTGTGTGAGTTACATTTAGCCACTAATATTATAGATATATATGAAATATTATAGATGTTTTAATAGTCTATATTCAAATTTCATATTTGACTTGATGTATTTAAAGTCAAATTAAATGAATGGTTTCAAAAATGAAATTATTGATATTTTCAGAAAATTATATTTTATTAAATTATTTAAAAATACTAAAAATATTTAAATAGGAAAATGGAGATAGAATATGGTTTAAAATTTAATCCCTTATCCATTTTTGATCCAATTTTTACCTTATGAGTGAAATTATAACCCTTCAAGAGTGAAAAAGGAATTACTACGGTTAAGATTAAAATAGGTTAACTAAGGGGTTAAACCCAAAAATAAGGTTTAAAAACCATATAATATATTATATTATAAATTATAGGAACATTGTTCCACTTTCACATGAAAATGAATTTATTATATTTAAATCTTTTTATTAATTCCATGTATATCCTTTCATTCACTATAAAAGGAACCACCTATCCTATCTTATATTCACTACATAAAGCCTCTTATATTTCCAAAAACCCACCAAAACCTCTATAACCATCCTCATACAAGTTATATAGTTTTTTTCCAAAATATGAACCCTAGGTCCCATAAGAGAAGATCTAAAGGAGATCTTTCGAAGAAGAGGTAACTGTCTTTACTGACTCTTTCAAATTTATTTCTTCTTCAAATTCCTATAAATATGTTGTAACAAAAATAAAATAATAAATATAGTGTCATTAATATATTTATAAATTATTATGATTATGGTATAAAATGTTTTAATCTCTTTTCCATCCTATGAAAAGTGAAAACATCGCTCATGCGTACATACATCTTTCTGTCTCCATGTAGCGGTGTAATTCGCTTTTCATCACCACTTTACTTGGATGATTTTAAATATTAAAATAATGAATATATATGATATTTATGAAATAAATTTTATTCTATATTATAATATCATATCTACCTTCTTACCTTAGAATTCATTGGAAAATAATAATACTGCTCATGTATACATGTGGACTACCACCTCTACGAAGTGATGTGAGTTTTTTTTATTTTTTTCTTTACATGGATGGTAATAAGGGTGAATTTAATGAATATATATGATATATATGATATATAAATTATCACGGGGAGGTGAATTATCATTTACATTTCTTTCATTCAATCCGTAAAAAAATGAAAATCGCGTTCATTCGTACGTACGACTTACCATCTCCCTGAAAAGTATAATTCAATTTTCTATATCTACATTTTTTTGAATGATTCTAAATAAATATATAATAAATATATATGATATTTATATCATTATTTTTTTTTAAATTATCAAAACATGATCAAATTACTATGACCAAAACTAAGAAATCGAAACATACATGAAAGTGAATCAGTTATCACCTGGAACAATGATTTTAATAAAGAATTTTTAATAAAGGGGTGATAAAAGGTTATAATTAAATAATATATGGTATGATATATATGATTATGGTTCTGTAATATATGTATAATAAATATATATTTATTATATAGAAGTTTCAAAAACATAAAAAGAAAGTCGGACCTGAAGTAAGGGTTTATTCCACAATCTCATCATTATTCGATATTGTTTATATTTAAGTATTTTCTAGAGAAATTATTTGATTTTCTATATTAAACCCAATATATTTTCTTCTGATATGGTTATTCCTCAAAATTAAAATTTTTCCTTTCATTTTCCACTCTTTAATTACTCATGATACCAAAATCATGTTTTTAAGGAAAACCGAATTTATTTTTCAATTCGGTTGGAAATATTTTTATTCCATATCCATATTTTCCTTAAAATGTTTTAAAAAATATTTTTATTATTATACAATGATTTATTAAAGAAATTTTTACCCATGCGTGACTTTTAAAAAATGGGTTAAAATGAATCTTCCTGTTATTTTTTGAATGAGGTAATTTTTAATTATTCTTACAAAAGTGTGAAATGAACGTTTTTAACTTATACAACTTGAAAATAATTTACTTTTGTCATAAACACTTTATGTTTTTAAGATTAATTTACATGATTATATGTTTATTTTCAAATAAAATTTTTTCCTTAATATTTGGGAAATTTTTCGTTTTTAAAAGTTGATTTCAAAATGAAAGGGTATTTTCCTCAAGAGTGTTTTAATGATCTCTTTATGGTATTTCTATTCATCATCAACAAAAACCCTTTTTTATTCATAGGGGATATTTTGTAATGATACCATAATTTTTATTTCTTTGGATGGTTTATGATTAGTTTTATTGAGGAAATTATTGAAAGTCTGTACGTTTGTTCTTCCAATATAGACATTTATTGATTTTTAAGGAATATTTATTAATTTGTATTGTTTATTTATATGATGAATGAATTTGAATTATTAACTAATGGGTGGGGCCCTAAATTAAATTTCCCATCAACACATTATTAGTTCACATGAGGTAAACCTATTTTATAGCCTTATTAAATGGTTTTTTTGGTTTATACCTACCCATAGATTAAACTGTCTTGACACACAGATTTGAAGGTTTAAATATCATGATGTCTAAAATCATGTGGTACAATATTAAAAATTTCCTTCATTAAGAATTCAGTTACTATTATCCATGATATTACCATATTGATACTATCCATGGATTCATTTTTTGTCTCAAGTTATTGATTAAATTTCACATGTTTTTAGTTATTTACCTTGCTATATTGATTATGCCTTATTTAATCCTAAAATATTATTCTATACATAACTCTTAATGACCATCTAAGTTCACCATTACATTGTTTCCTTTTTCTGAGATATTAAAAAGGAATCCTTGAATGAGTTCAAGGATGCATAATATTTACTTTCACCATACTTTGAATTTTATGTTTTAAAATATAATGTGAGATTCAAGTATATATCTAGTTTACAAAGACTAATAATCTATTAGGTCTTTCCTCCTCCAATGGCCCGAAGGCCTTCATTTTTTATTGACTTTTGATAATCCACCTTTCAAGGGGTGAGGTGGAACCCTTACAAGGATCGCAGGTGTAAGTATTACATGGCCCATAGGCCTTAAAGGAATTCATTTACCATAGGCTTCAAACACTAGATACCACCCAGAATAACTACTTAGAACTACTCCTCCCCTGCATCTTCAACGTGAAATCTTATCTCCACCTTCGCATGGATATTTGACTAGGATTTCCCGTGCATGTACAAGCTTGTCCCGATGGAAGGTGCCATACCCTCCCATTCTTTCAATCCGTTTAGCTTCTGATATGATGAAAGTTCCTTGCTCGTCCTCCTTCTGAAGATTTTTCTTTATAGGTTGTCTAGTTTTCATTTACACTTAAGGTGGCCCGAAGGCCTTGAGGCATCCTGAAGGCCTTACTGACCCGAATGCCTTAAAGGACTCGGGGACCAAATCGGTGGCCCGAAGGCCCAAATGGGGGAATACTCCTGATTTATATAGTGCCAAACAATTCCTGCTACAGTTCCCGCTATAGTACCTACTACAGTACTGCACAGTTCCTCCTATAGTCTACTATAGTACTACTACAGTAACCTAGGAAATTAGCCTCTACCTAGATTTGATCCCGGGTCACCTGGATGCACTTAGGAAGTCCTCACCAACTGGGCTGAGGCTCATGTGCTCAAAATGTGTGTTGCTAACACCGACTCCCAAAGGGGCCCCCACCAGCCCAAGTGAATGCCACATTCCCCAGCTAAGCATTGGCTTTGAATCGCCCTGTTCATAATATGAATAGTTGTTCGAGCCTGGTGGGACTTAAGCCTACACCAGTTCCCATGGAGAGCGAGGGGTACAAGAAGCGGGTACCACTCAGCTAAAATTCAATGGGCTCGGTCCTTCAGGATATGATATCTTTCACATATTTCCAATGTAATAAAGTAACCACTAGTTCTGGGCCACTAGGGTTAGAGTCTCTATAGTCGGTAATAGAAGAATTGCAGTTGAAACCTTGAGAATTAGATTTTGGAAAACATATATTAGGGAACATATCCCTATGATTTAATTTAAGGAAAATTCAAAGTATATAAAAAAATTATAATGTTTTTGGTACGAAATAGATTTTGCGGGTTTCCTAGAAATACATCACTATATGGATACAACAAGTGGATGTGGTTTTGGCATAGATTCATTTACGAGTAATAACACTAAAAAGAGTTGATTGAGTATATCTTGGCCATAATTCTGGTGCCCGAAGAGTGTTCCCTCACTATGCACCAAGTTTTACACTCCCAATGGGAATGCTTAGGTTAATTAACATTTTCTTTTTGAACTAATATGAAGGGTTTGAATAAATATTAACCAAAGATAGATTTTTTTAACCTACGGTGTCATATAATTAATTTAAGGTGTCATAATTTATATATCCATTGAATTATATTTCATTATTTCCCATTATGATCATTTTTTATCAAATAATTCATTTTGGTTTCTTCCAATGGATAGAACCAAAAGAATACATGTTAACATTGATTGTGATGGATAATGTGCTAATTAGAAGAAACTAACTAGGATGGTGACTAGAGTGAAAGATGTTGTGATTATTCCTAATCAGTTATCATGATATATGATTAACAATTTTTACCGTAACTAACTCTTAGACTCACAAAATAAGATAAGGATAAAGGCTGTCAAAAGTTCAGGTAGTGGAGAGCATAGAGGAAAGACATATCATTTTCCTTCATTTAAATTTTTTTTGAAGAGTGTAACACCCTGAGATTTTGTGAAATATTTTTTTCAAATCAATTTAATCTTTTTTATATTTTTCATTACACATAACAAAGAGTTTATCTTTCATTAAAAGAAACAATGAGTAAAAAAACGCGTCACACTATTAAAATATTAGTATTTAAAATCATATTTATCTCTTAGCCATTGGAATGGAGCTTATGAGAATGATTAAAAAAAATTATTAAAATATATGGTTTACATATGTATATAAAATGAATTATTTGGTGACTAATTAATTAAAAATGAAAATAAAAACTATTTTAAAATAAAGGGAATCTTTTTCATAAAAACTATTTTTATGAAAACAAACGCATTTTACCCCAATAAATTGAAAAACCACTTTTAGTGAATTATTTTAATGAAATGTATATAGAATATAGTTAATAAACTATTTAACATTCAACTTATGTTTTTTATAGACAAGAGGTAATAATAAATCAAATTTTATACTTAAAAACTATATTTTTCTAAAATTAGTTTTGTTGCCTTCTTTCACACTTATTTTAATATAAAATTTTGAAACTTTTATAAAATTTATATGAAAAAATAAATTACATTTTTTTTTCATGATTTCAAAATTAGTTTAGGGTGATTTTTTTTGAATTTTCTAAAAAGATTAATTTTTTGATGTATAGTGAAAAATATCGAATTTTAATTAAAAATTTCATTTTCATTTAAATTATTTATAAAGTTAAATTATATTTTAATTTGGTTTTAAATTATAATTTGTTAAATTATATATCTCTTAATCTAATTTAGTTAATTGTAATTTTTTTCATTTTTAATTTTTATATAAAAACTTGGTAAACGTTTGAAAATTTTCTCTTTGAAAACCCGCTTTCTCTTCACGTTTGTAAAATTAATTTAAAATTAAATTTTGACACTTTTTTGAATGTAATTTATAAAAATGGATTCTATATTTTTAATAATCATAATATATATTATCTAATATATTAAAATTAATTTTTTCCATAATTAATAGTAAAAATAGTAAAACTTATTTACTGCGATTAAGGTAAAAATGAGTTTACTCTAGGATTAATCTAAAATGATAATGGTTAGATTAACTGAAAACCCTATCTAAAACATATTTTATGAAAATATTTATAACAAATAATTTATAAGTCTCTATAATACTCCTTTATGGACCCTTTGTGAATGTTAAAAATGTGGGTACACATTTTTCTTTTCAAAACTTACAAGTGTGCCACTCACCTCACATATAAAAGGCCATCCCTTCTCCTCTATTTTTTACAACTTAAAACAATTTTGGTTCAGAAAATACCTTATAAAATAACTTAAAAAATACCATAATAACATCCTATAATCCTTAGTTTGGTCATAAATCCAACCTTGTAAGGATTTTGGTGAAACCAAAGGAGGTTACCTGAAGAAGAGGTAACGTTCTTCAACAAACATTTTTTATTTTGTTACTTTTTCCACCTAATTCAATTATTATTAAAACAATATCATATAATAACCTTATTATATTATATATAATTATATGTTTTTATATTAAGTTAATTAACAACAAATATCTCTAATCCCATCAAATGGGTTATGAAATAATTATTCATGTGTACAACTCCTCATGAATTGATGCCATTAATTTTTACATTACAACCCCTCACGGTTGGGTAAAATGATGGATATAAAGTATATATATCTGATATTTATAACTTAATTATAACTTTTTAGTCATTATATAATATATAAATTTTATTTACTTTCCATTTCATAGGGATTTAATAATGTCGTTCATGTGTAAGAGGGACTACCGCCTCACGAAGTGATGTGATTCGTTTTCACTAACATTTTACATGAAAGATAATAATGATAAAATTAATGAATATAAATTATATTAATGTAATAATTATGATATTAATGACATATTTATCTTTATTAAAATATAATCTATCAATTTATTTCTTTACTTTTCATTTACTGAAAGATAATAACATCGTCCGTGTACGTGCGGACTACCGGCTTCGCAAAGCGATGCAACTCTCTATCTTTTCATCACCACACCACATGGATGATATGTATAAGTATATTTAAAGAAATAATATGTTATTTATGATATTTTTATCATTATTTAAATATAATACATTTCTTACCTTCTTTCCATAATGATCATTGGAAAATGGAAACACTACTCATATATATGTTCAGCCTACCATCTTCATGATTGTAATATACTTTATTTCTCAAAACCATATTTCATTATTAGTATTAAAAGTATAAATGATGTATAAATATGATAATTCTATCAAAATTATTATTCTATATATTATGGAACCATGATCAAAGTAAGAGGACAAAAAATAACAAATCAAAATGTATATGAAAAACAAGGAGGTTATTACCCGAAACGTGATTTTAAGAAGGAATTTTAAATAAATGGGTAATAAATGTTCATAATTGAATCATATATGATATAATATATAAAATTATTTTATTATAATAGATTTATAATAAACTTATATATATTACATAAGAGGTTGAAATGTGTATTAAGGAATTTGAGACTTAAGGTAAGATATTTCTAGTATCTCTTTTATTTATAGAATACATATGAAAATTAACCACTCATTTATTTTGTGTGGTGTATATAATACCCATTGAAATTTTATATCATGAATATATTTATTTTAATAATATTTAATGCATCATTTTATGTTATTATTTATTAGGTCTTATGATTCAAAATATTTCTAAAGCTGCTATGGATTTTTGTCTCAATTTTCTTTCTTGGAGGCATATGTTATCTTATGCACCAATATTATTTTATGAGGTGTATATAAATACCATTTTAAATTTAATATCGTGAATTTATTTATTCACATGATATTTTAAGTTTCATTAAATTTTATTCCATTATGGGGTATAAAATCCAGAGTTACCAAAATGGTAAAGACTTTATATTACAATCTCATCGTTTATCAGGATGTTTTATAATTATGTTTCTAATGATAAATTCATATTATACATCTCTAAATAAACTCAATAATTTTCTTCTCCTACGGTTATTTCATTAAAATACATGTTTTACCATAATTTTACTATCTTTATGTAATCAAGAGTTCAAAATAATATTTTTAAGAAAAATCTTCTTTATTCTTCTCTTCAGTCAAAAACTAGTTTTTATTCCAAAACCATTTTTGTTAAAAATGTTTTCAAAAAAGTTTTTAACACTATTAAAATGATTTAATTGATAAATTTTTACCCTGTTTGACCTCTTAATTTTTTAAAGTAATATTTATGTCCTTTTCCAAAAAAAAAAATCCTATTTGTCTTTTACCAAAAATGTAAAAGGAATATTCATTATAACATGTACGAAATGAATATAATTTCTTGAAATTATTTTCTTTAAATTATAATTTATAATATTTCGTGTTTATTTTCAAATAAAAGTTTTTTAAAATTTTTTTATGTTTTAAAATGCGTTTTTTCAAATTGGAAAGGATATTTTTCTGAAGAAAAATTTTAAATGATTATTTTAAATATTCATTTAAAAGTTTTCAAGTTAATTTTCAAAGAAAATGATTTAAATATTATTTTATGAATTTTTTGTTTTAGAAAATGATTTTAAATGAAAATTTATTTTCCTCGAGAAATATTCTAAGTGTCTTTTCAAAATAATTCACCATTCAAGATGACATCTGTTGATGTTACTTATGCATTACTGGGGATATAATCCTAGGATACCTTTCTTATTATTTCTTTGAATAGTTTATGTTTATGATAAAAAGGTTTTTATGAAACTTGTTTCTCTTACATGGGTTCTACCATGATAAAATAATTATGAAACTGTCTTCTTTTCATGGGTTATTCTATGATGAAATGATGAAATGATTATGAAACCTGTCTATTTTCCACAGGTTATGATATGATGAAATGTTTACGGAACCCATTTAATTTAATGGGTTATGACATGATGAATCTTTTATGATCTTGTAGAACACATATGTAGATTTTCATTATATGAGAGTTGGGACCTATATCTACCTTCTAATAATTGGGTAAAGATTTATATCTCATGAGATAGACATTACTAGAACGAGGAGTGAACTTGGTTTAGTAAGGGACTTTGACCGTTATGATGGTATTGGGAGCGATTCTTGACAACTATGATGGTTTGGGGAGTGAACCCATTACACTATGATATCCTTGTAAGTGATCCTTGACTACTATAGAAATTATTTTCTATCCCTATGTTTATGTTATAATTCCATGTCTTATTCCAATTTTATTCTATCATGGTTCATGTTCTTTTATTTCCTTATGATTTATGTCTTATTAACTTCTAATCATTATTCCATGACTAAATATTATGATCTTTGATATACAGGGTATGATTTTAAAATGTTATGATCATGTTCTTATAAACTTAAGTTCATGTTATGCTTATGTATCTCCCTTGTTTACCCTACTAAGAATACGAGCTCACCCTCTCTTATATTTCCTTTCTCCATGTTACGAAGAAAGGTTTTAAGTAGGGTATATTTGTGAATAATTATAAAGGGGGAGATATTTATGGGATATATTATAGATCTTTCACTAAATTTGAATATTGTGTACCTATTATATGAAGACACTAAACTATTATGATACCCATGAATGTGTTTGGGCAATGTATCAAATATTTATATAAAAACATATAATACACATGTATAAAAATATCAGGTTTCTATAGTTGGTATCAGAGGATAGGTTTAGTTAATATTTAGAAACTAGGATGAAAAAAATTTAGTGAGATCTCTAATGACATGTCTAAGGTAAATTCTAAGTATGAGTCAACATATAAGAAAGTGTCCTGGAATTTTGGTAGGATATAAAAAATTGTTTATAATAAATTATATCCTTGTCCTGATACTAAAAGTGGATGTGGATTTGTCATAGAGGTACCTTGGGCCAATAACTCAAAAAAGGGAATATTGAGCTGGGCTCGATTGTCACCTGGTGCATGAAAATGGGTCTTGATGAACACCTAGTTTGACACTCCCAATGGATATTATTTTGAAATTAACAAACTATTTATAAAGAATTAATGAAGGATTTAAATATATTATGAACATGGATGACCTTTGTTAAACCTAATGTGTCATAGATTTAAAATAAGGTTTGTTAATTTAGACATCCTATAAATTATTTTTCGTACTCTATGGTTTTCCAGTATGTATATTATTACTCACACTATGAATTCTATTTTTAATCAATGGAGAGAACCATAAAGAAATAGGTTACCACTGAATGTGACAATTTTTTTGATGAGCATCCAAATGGAATGATGATTGGAGTAAAGGATATTGTGATTATGCCTAATTAGTTATCACAGAACATGATTAATAATTTGAACCTTAACCGACTCTTAAAATCACCAAAGAAGATAAGGATAGAGTTTTATGAGATTTCAGGATGTGAAGAACAAGGGGAAAATAAGATTTAGTTTCCTATACATCGAGAATTTTAAAAGAAGCACTCAAGGGAATGTCACAGAGGAATGAGAAGATGTTTTTGGTGTAGAAAAGAAGGAAAAAGAATAAAGTAAATTCAAATGGAAAATGAAAAGTATAGTTAATGAAATCAATGGGAATATTGGTATCCCTAAGGTATTATAAATGGATGACTGCTTTAAATGTGAAAATTATAGTGATTATGTAAATTAATGTCCAAAAGGAAAAGATCATGAAGAGAATCAACAATGTGGTATGAGTAATGGTTATACTACTGATGATGAAGAGACTATGAACCAAATATGAAAGGAAAGAGGTATTAAGGAAAAAGAGGATGAAGAATAGTTAATTTTTTGAGAGAGAGGTGAGATGATTTAATAATTTATGTATTTGAATTCAAGGATTATGTTATATGAATCATGAAATATATAAGGATTGTTTAGTATAAGTTTTCGTTAAGTATTTACAAAAAATATGTTAAATGGTACCGATGACCTAGAAAATTGATTTAACGAAAAGGTGATACTTTGTGAAAAACACATGATTAAGGAAAGATAATCCTTAATATGTTCCTAATGTTGAAAAAATGGTGTTTAGTTTAGATAAAGATATGATTAAAATGGATAAAGTAAATTGGATAATACTGATTACCTTGGAACTGAATAATGATTTGTTGAAAATTTTGTTTATGCTATCATTGATGGAGTTTAAAACACTTTTGGATTTAAGTAATATATCCAATAATCTATGTTTTATATAATAAATAAGGAAGCATGTATGTTTTCAACAAGGTTTTAAGGTAATTTAGGTTGTTATAATGTTTCAAGAGAATACATGATCAAGCTATACACATGTTTAGTATGTGATAATCAAGAGGTACTTTATGATATATAGAGGATTAATGTTAATTTTATTTTGATAAATTAATTGACCATATTTATTAAATCTAAATTTTGGAAGGGTTATAAGGTTAAACTTTTATGGAATTGTTTAAGATGAAATTTGTATAAGGTTTTATGTGATATGAGTTTAAGGATATTTTAAGAGACATTTATATAAATACAACCCTTTGGTTTTGTATATGTTTTAGTAATAAATTTATTTAAGGAGGAATTCATTTTAACCTTGTGTACATATGACTAAAGGTATTGGTAAACTTTAGGGTTTATCTTATCTTTGTTTCTAAGGTAATTATGGGTTGTAGTCGATCAACTTACAAAGTTAGTACACATAATTGATATCATAGATGATTTATCTCTAGATCCCCTTTCTAGAACATACATCAGGGAAGTTGTAAGGTTGTATGGAGTTCCACATTCAATTATATATTATCGGGGTGTTAAGTTTTCCTCAATGTTTTGACAATGTCTTCAACAAGATCTTGATACAGAGTTGTCTTTCAACCTCATGTATCACCCTCAGATTGATGGTCAATAATAAAGAAAAATTAAAACCATATAGGATATTTTAAGATCTTATTTTATAGATTTAAATGTTTGTTTGGATCAACACCTTTCTCTTGTTTAGTTTTCTTGTAACAATATATTTCACATGAGAATTCAAATTTATCCTTATAGAGACCATTATAGAATGAAGTGTAGAACTACAATGTATTGTAATGAAGTTTCCAAAAGAAATCTATTAGGACATGATAAAGTTGATGATAGGAAATAGAGGATTATAACCATTCAATGACACATACGTATAACACAAAGTTTATATAAATGTTATGATGATTATCATCAACACAGTCTATAGTTTGAAGTTAGTGAGAATGTATTTATATGAATTTTTATGTGGAAGAAATAATGGAAAAATAATCCCCAGTTATATCATTCCCTTTGAAAAAATTGATCATATTAGGGAAATATATTATCATTTGACACTTCCACTGAACCTATCCCAGGTTTACAATATGTTCCATACGCCTCTTCTGAGGAAGTACATACCTGATCCTTCACATATACTTACCTCAAAGGTCTTACTATTATAGAATGATATTTCTTGAGAGGAATAATCAATAGAGTATCTATATTGAATATAAAATGTTCTAAAAAATAAGACCACTTACCTGGAAAATGTTTTGTTGAAAAAACACCATCTTGAGGAAGCTACATCAGAACCTAAGGATGTAATGAGGTATAAGTATCCTCAGTTTTTTTTAATAAAGAAACAAATTTCAAGGGAGAAATTAATTTTAAGGGGGGTAGAATATAACACCCTAAGATTTTATAAAATATTTTTTTACTGAATTTGATCTTTTATATATTTTTCATTACACATAACATTGAGTTTATCTTGTGTTACTTGCAACATTATTTTAAACAAAACGTGTTAGACTATTAAATTGTTATTATTTAAAATTATAGTTATCTCTTAGGAGTTGTAATGGAGAGTATGAATGATATTAAATAAATTAAGAAAATAAATGTTTCATATATGTACATAAAATGAATTATTTTATTATCAATTGATTAAAAATGAAAATAAAAACTATTTGAAAAATAGAGGAAATATTTTTCTGAAAAAACTATTTTTATGAAAACAAACACGTTTTTACCTTAATAAATTTAAAAACCACTTTTGTTTTATGATTTTAATTAAATTTATATATTATATATTTATTAAAATATTTAACATTCAACTTATTTTATTTCTAGACAAATGATAAGAATAAATCCAGTTTTATGCTTAAAATTGTAATATTCTAATTGTAATTTTATCACCATTTGCGCATTTATTTTAAACTATTTTTCTCTTTTATAAACTTTATTTTAAAAAATAAATTTATTTTTTTAAATAATAATGTCAAAATTATCTTAGGGTAAAATTTTGAGAATTTTATGAAATGATTTTTTTTGATGAATAGTGAAAAATATTGAATTTTAATTGAAAACTAGATTTTAGTTTAAATTATTTATAAAGTAAAATTATATTTTTAATTAGTTTTAAATTAAAATTAGTTAAATTATATATCTATTAATCCAATTTATTTCTTCGTAATATTTTTTTTATATTGATTTCTGATATAAAAACCTTGTTAACTGTTGAACATTTTCTCTTTTAAAACCTGGTTTCTCATCATGTTTGTGGGAATAAGTTTAAATTAAAGTTCTACACTTATATGAATAGAATTTGGAAAAATGGATTACTTATTTTGATCATAATAATTTATATTATCTAATAAGTTCAAATTAATAATTTACCATATTTAATTATACAAACATTAAAAATTATTCACCGTAGTTAAAGTAAAAATGAGTTTACAAGAGGATTAAACTAAAAAGATAAGGGTTGAAATGACCGAAAAACTTGTCTAAAATATAGTTTATGGACATATTTAGAACCTATAATTTATAAGTGTTTATAATAATCTATTTTGACCCATTTTTATAGTGAAAAACTTGGTTAAATAGTTTTCTTTTCAAAACTTACATGTGTGCCACTAACACACTTACAAAAGTTTACCCCCTCCTAACACTTAGAATCACTCCCAATTTCCTTCTTATCATCCTAGAATCCTAATAAAATAACTTCCCAAACACCTTAAAACTCTTATGGTTTGGAAAATACCTAATAAAATCACTTCCCAAATTCACTCCTATCATCCTATACTTCTTATTTTGGAGAAAAATCAAATCTTATAAGGATTTTGGTGAAAAACTAAGGAGGTTACCTGAAGAAGATGTAGTGTTCTTCATCAACCATTTTTATTTTATTACTTATTGAAAATCCATAAATTATTATTAAAACATGATGATATAATAACATTAGTATTTTCTATATACTTAGATATTTTTATGTTATGTTAATTAACTAAAACTATATCCACTTCCATCAAATGGGTTATTAAATCATCATTCATGTGTATGAAGGGTTACCGCCTTGAGAACCGATGCCATTAATTTTTACATTACCACACATCATGGTTGGGTATGATGATGTATATAAAGTATATATATATTATATTTACAAAATAATTATACCTCTATATTCATTATATAAAATATAACTTTTTATGATCTCTTTTTCAAAGGGGATAAGATAATGTTATTCGTGTGTATAACTGACTACCACCTCACGAAGTGATATAATTCATTTTCACTAACACTTGAAAAAGAATATAATAAGGATAAAATTATTGAATATATGTTATATAAATGAAATAATTATGATATTAATGACATATTTATCCATATTAAAATATAATATATCATTTTATTTCTTACGTTTTCACGCACTGAAAGATGATAATGACGTTCGAGTATGAGTGGACTACCACCTTCATAAAGCGATGTGACTCTCTATTTTCATCACCAAATAACTTGGATGATATTTATAAGTATATTTAAATCAAAAATATTTTATTTATTATATTTTTATCATTTTAAAGGTAAAATATTACTTACCTTCTTTCTATAACGATCTTTGAAAAATGGAAATGTTACTCATGTGTACGTATAACCTACTATCTCTATTATGATAACATACTTCATTTATCAAAACCATATTTCATGATTAGTATTAAAAGTATAATTGATGTATAAATATTATAATTATATAATTATTATTATTTTTTATATTATGGAACCATGATTAAATTAATAGTAAAAAAATTACAAATTAAAACATATACAAAAAACAGAGCGGTTATTACAAAAAATGTGATTTTAACAAGGAAATGTTAATAAAAAGGTAATAAATGGTCATAAATAAATAATATATGGTTTGATATATATAATAATGGTCTTATAATATATTTATAATAAACTTATATTTATTATACAAGGGGTTAAAACATTTATGTAGGAAGTCAGACCTAATGTAAGGGATTTCTAGTCTCTCTTTTATTTTTGGGAGACATATATAAATTCAACACTTGTTTATTTTTTGTGGTGTATATAATACCTCTGGAAATATTAAATCATGAATATAATTATTTTTATTATATTTAAATTTCTATTTAATTTTATGATTTATTGGGGTTTTTGATTCAAAATATTATTAAAGCTGTAAGAGATTGTTTTCTCAATTTTCTTTCCTTGATCCATATGTTATGTTATGCACCTATATTATTTTATGTGGTGTATATAAAACCCATTTGAAAAATAATATCATGAATTTATTTATTATCATGATATATTAAGTTTTGTTTAATGTAATTCCTTTATGTGTATTATAATTTAAAGTTACTAAATAGGTAAAGATTTTGTATTGCAATCTAATCATTTATAAGGATTGTTTATATGTATGTTTTCAATGATAAAATATTATGATATATCTCTCAATAAACTAATTAATTTTATTATACTCTAGTTATTTCATGTGAATACATTGTTTCCCTTCATTTTCCTCTCTTTATGTACTCAAGAGTTTAAAAGTATGTTTTTAAGAAAAATCACTTTATTTTTCTCTTTGATCAAAAAATCATTTTTCTTCCAAAAACATGTTTTCTAGAAATAACTTTAAAAACGTCTTTAACACTATTAAATTTATTTAATAAATAAATTATTACCCATGTTTAAAATTTATAATTTTTTTAAAAGTAATCTTCATGTCATTTTCCAAAACAATTCCCATTTGAATTTTACTAAAAAATATAAAAGAAATATTCATTATAACCTGTACACCATGAATAGAATTTCCCTATGTAATTTCCTTTGAATCCCCCTTTATTACTTTTTTTACAAATCAGAATAGATAATTTTATCATGAAATTTTTTAATTGATTTATAAATATTCCCTAATAAGTTTTCATGTTTATTTAAAAAAAGGATTTCTAAAATATTTTATGAATTTTTAGTTTTAAAAAGTGATTTTCAAAGAAGAGTTATTTTCCTCAAGAAATTTTCCATGTGTCGTTTTAAAATCATTCTCCATCTAATATAAAATACGTTGATGTTACTTATTCATTAATGTGGATATAATCCAAGGATACCATTATTATTATTTCTTTGAATGGTTTATGTTTATAATGAAAATATGTTTATGAAAAATATTTCTATTAGGCATGTTATACCATGATTAAATTATTATGAAACCTACTTCTTTTCATGGGGTTTTATATGGTTAAATGATTCAATTATTATGAAACCTTTATTTTTTCGATAGGTTATGATATGATGAAATGTTTATGAAACCCATTTCATTCCATGGGTTATGATATGATGAATGTTTTATGATCCTATGGAAAAATATGCATTATTTTCATTATGTGATGTGTGGGACCTATATCTCCCAAAAATAAATTGGGTATAGATTTATATCTCATGATATAGATAGGACTGGAATGTGGAGTGAACCCAGTTTAGTAAGGGAATTTGTTTGCTATTATCGTATTAGGAGTGAACCTTGACTACTATGATGGTTTGGGGAGTGAACCCATTTCACTATGATAGCCTTAGTAGTGATCCTTGAATACTATACAAATATTTTTCTATGCTTATGTGTATGCCAAAATTCCATGTCTTTTTCCAGTTTTATGCACTCATGGTTCATGTTCATTGATCTCTTTATGCTTGTTGTCTTATGAACTACCAATATTTATTTAATGAATCAAGATTATAATATTTGATATGCATGGTATGGTTTTAATTTTTATTATCGTGATCTCATACAATTATATTCATGTTATGATTACGTATCTCCCTTGTTTACCCCTACTGAGCATCTAATCTCACCCACTATTATGTTTCCTTTCCTCAGGTTATGAAGAATGGTTTTAAGTAGGGTATTTTTTTGAGAAATACTAAAGGGAAAGATATTTATGGGAGATGATAAGGATAGTTCACCAAATTATAAGATTGGGGAAGATATTTAGGAATGTGTTTGTGTACTGTATCAAATATTTTTATAAAATTATGTAATATCTATGTATGAAAATATTGGGTCTCTATAAAGAGACACCCTGAGTAATGTATCAAAGGAAGGTGAAGATGTTTTTTTATTTGGAAATGAAGGTCATAGAGTAATAAATTGATTATTTATTCAATGTATTATTTGTGGGAAACATGGTAATTATCTGATTCAATTCATTAATACAAAGGGTTAAATCCTAGACCAAGGAAGGACCTACACCATGTCGATTGTCATAGTGGAAGGATTGAAGTGTTTATGTATTGGTATTTGAGAATTATGTTGTAAAAATGTTATATGAATGATATTTTAGTTATAAGAATCATGAAACAACTAAGAATTGTTCTAAAATATTTTTCTTTAAGGATTTGAAAGCATATATTGAATGGTACTGATGACCTAGAAATCTGATTTAATGGTCATGTGCTATTTTATGGAAAATACATGAATAAAGGAAAAATAATCTGTAATATGTTCTTGATGTTGAGGTATTAATTTTATTTGGTATTAAGAGATTATTGACATTAATGAAGTAAATCAGATAGTATCCATGACCTGGAAAATGATTAGTGAATTGATGTAAAATAAATTTATGATGGAATGTATTGCATTTTCAGATTCATGAAATATATTTGATAATATGTGATATTATTTATGGAATAATAATATATTTATTTTCTGTAATTAGATATCTTTTCATGGTTATCAAGATATTAAAATATTTGGTATTTGAAATCAAGAGTTACTTTATATTATTATAAGGATTAAATATTTTTGGAAATTTAGTGATATTATTTCTAAATTTTTGGATTTTGAATTTGGTCACAATCATTTTTGAAGGGTTTTAAGGATAAATACTTATGGAATTGATTAATTTGAACTTTGATTGTTAATATTGATGTTTTAAAGAATAATATATTATTTTAGATAAATTGTGCTAACCATTTTTGTTTTAGTAAAAATTTATATATAGATGGAAATACTTTTCACGCTTTTATGGATCTTATGATCCATTAAAAGATATTTTTTGTTCTTTAGGAATGTAAAATTCATCCCTAATACTCATCATTTGGATAAATGATGAGATTGTAGTGGAAATTTATAAAATGAAGAAATTATACTTGTCATGAAATTATATTTCCTTTTTATTATTCTAAATGGTAAATTAATTCATCAAATTTAGGAAAAAGATCTTGAAACAAAAATTTTATCCTATTATAATCATTTTCTATACAATGATATTCTTTTTAACCACCATAGATTTCGGATTTTGTGGCCATTAAATTTCTCATGACTATGTTCTCAATCACTATATATTAGTCATTAGGTGTTATTTATATCCTTCAGTTCTATATTTTTAATTAACACTAATGTTATCCTATTTAGAAACATATTTTGTGTTATTATAGATTAACTTAATATTTCCCTTTCCCTCTTTTTAAGAGGAAGTTTTATTATTCCTTTTTATGATGTGGGTTTTCCTCAAAGGTATTTTTGAATGTAAAAATATATATTAAATAGAACAAGTTAATTTTTTTAGGAAAAACGTTATTGAGGGGGGAGGGGATAATATAACACAAGCTATTTTAAAAGAACAATATGATCGATAATGTATACAACACACAAAATCGAGCTAAAATGAACTATGAAATATTATTATTTAAATATGATAGTTATAACCTAGACATTGAATTGTAAGGTATGAATAGGGTTAAAAAATTATAAAAATAGGTATAAAGGTTTTATATAGTGAATTAATTAACAATAAATAATTACTTAATTTTCATAAAAATCATTTTATACTTCAAAAAAACATTTTCTTCAAAAATGGTTTTTATTTTGAATTTTGTGTGTGGGAATTATAATTTATTTTTAAAAATTTTAAAAATGTTATTTTATAATATGAAAATATTTTTTTAAATCATAATATCAACACTATATTATTGTGTAATTTTGGTATTTTCTAGAAAGTTTGATTTTATAATAAATATTGAAAAATATCAATTTTCATTTAAAATTGTATTTTTGTTTCAAGAATTTACAAAGTATTTTTTTAAAATGATTTAAAAGTAAATTTAGTTTTATTATATTATGAATGATCCAATCATATTCATCAGAATCAATTTTACAGTTTAATTTAGTATGAAAACGTTTTTATACTTAAAAAGTCAATTTTTGGAAAAACTTTTTTTCTTTGCATTTTTCATTTTAATATTATATTAATTTCTGAAACCTTTAGAAATTGAATATTGAAAAATTAATTACATATTTTTTATAAAGAGGTCCAAATTTTTTAAATAGGTCACTTTTATTCTTGGTCATTATAAATAGTAACCATATTAACTAATTGCCACCAGAGTAAGGGTAAATCAGGTGATTAAGGTTAAAAATAATTTGATAAGGACTAAAAATGAACCTACCACTTACCTTTATCCTACTTGACAATTTTTTTTTTCATTTTCATCCTATATTCAAAAATATGCAAACATGGTGCCATATTTATTTGATCTTATCATTTTTAATATTTTAGTAAAAGATAAAGTCAAAAAATGTTACTTTCTTGCTTTTAATATCTATAATATTTTGTGATAGGGATAAAAACAAATTATATTTGGTTATAAATTTTTAATTTTGGGATAAATTTTTTTTATATCATGAAAATTTATTTATAATTTTTAGTGATTAAATAAAAATGATTACACAACACCGATATAGTATTTATTCAATTAATAGAAAAATAGAATTAATAAGTTTAAAAACTCTAAAAGTATTATTTTTAAGTGATTTAAAGTTAACCATGAATTATATATATATATATATATGAAATATTATATATTTATTATATATCAACCGTATCTTTTACACATATTATTACATTATTTTAAGCATAATTATCCTTAAAATTCAAACCAAGGATCATAAAGTCTAGTGTCTTTGGAAGATTGGGTACATAAAATTGAAAACATGGAACTAGAATAAAACATATATTTATTAATATTCTATAATGATATTTTAACTTACTTTTAGATCCTATTTCCTTATAGGATAACCTGGGGAATACATAGACAAAAAGGATGAGCTAAAAACTCGAGTAAGGGAAACAACATGAAAATAAAGTGTAACACATGAGTTTAGAAGGAATAACATGAAAACTTAAAATTCATGGAACGTGAATAATCATATGGAAGCATATAAAATAGAACTTGGAATCATATGATCATAGATACATAGGAATTTGTCAGGAATAAACAACATGACATAAACATGAGTCAATGTTAACTTCCAAGAGTACATCACATGGTGGAAAAAGTGTCGTTATGGATTAGGTTTACTCCCTAATCCCATACATGATGTATCATGAGACTAAAAATAACCTAATTATTTTTAGTGATATCCAGTTTCACCCATCATAACATGTTCATGCATATATGTTCCCCATTAAGAATCAAACATAAGTAATACACGTAATGGTTTCCCTTGGAAAGAAATGGGTATCATAATCAGATTTTAAAACATAACCAAAGAAAATATCATAATGGTTTCCATGAAATAATGTATTTAAATAATAATAGTAAATTAATATTTGAAAATAGGAATATATCATGATAAATGTTTCCCAACTAAAGTGAAAACATGTAAAAACAGTGTTTAAGAAACTTTAGAAATGATTCACTTTAGTGTGGTATAAAGGAAAATAATAAAGAGTATTTAAAGAGGAATAATGAGTAATTATTGGTATAAAACCATAAATTAACAAAGTAAGTTTTTCATTATGAAATGAGTTATTTTAAAAAATAATGTTGGTTTAAAATATATTATGGAGTGTACTTGAAAATGGGTAAGAAATTGGGAACTTCCTTTTAATCGGGCTAGCTTATTAGGAGGAATTGAAAATAGAACCTTATAAAATATTTATTTACCCATAAAAGAAGGATGAATTGATATAGATACATAATTTTGGAAAATATACATAGAATTTATAATAATTATATAAGATTAATGAATAAATATATTGGTGTAAAGAGAGAGAAATCATAACCCAAACGTAATTTGAAGGTTCAGAGAGACCCCTTACCTTATGTCCGAATAAGTTCCACACTTGAACTTAATGTAATGGATAATCAAATTAAATCGATTAATAACATAATTAATATCATATTCAACCTATTTTATATTTTTTATAATTTTATTAAGTTAATTTATGCCCATTTGGATGAGTTATAATGTTTAATTTTGATGTTTCGGGAGCGTTTGTTCTATAGTTTTATGGTTGGTTCCCTTGAGTTTAATTATGGGGGTTCATGTAAAATGGAAGAGAAACTCTAGAATTTAATTAAATGGTAATAATATACTGAAATAATTTTAAATATTCCCTATGTATATTGTTTTTCAGATATGATAAATATTAATTAGATAAAACGTTAATGAAAAATGATTAGTTTATTTTGGCGGGTTTTACGACCATCACGAACTAGTATCATTTTATTTAATTTTATGTTTATATATTAGTTAAAGAACATGAAATCAATTATAATTTAAATATTTTAAAATTATTTAACCATAATAACGGTTTTATGACGGGCCTTGATGGTGGTAATGAAAAAAAAAACTCATCATCTATGAAGGTAGTGAATCGACACATCTGAGATGATGTTTTCATTTTTAGAATAAATGGAGAATATAAGATATTTGATGATGGATATTCCATTAAAATAATAAAATTGAATTATATTTATTATACTGGAGTTATAATGTCATGTTTTATGGTTGGGTAAAAGGATGTGGTAGAAGAAAGAAATAATTTAAAAGAGAAAGGTGGAGGATTTTACCTCTTGAATATCGTCTCCTTAAAAACCTCCTTAAGGAACTTGGGTTTGGACTTTTGTTGTGACTAATCAATCAAGGATGTTGATAAGAAGATTTTGAAGGTAATTAGTTATAATTTATACAATCAAAAAGTATTATAATGTGTGAGGATAAGGTGTGGTGATGAGTGATATTTATAAGTGGAGAAGAGGGGTGTTTTTTATTATTTTATTCATTTGTTTATTATTTTTTCTCAAGACTATCAATAGTGTTGATTCCTATAACTAAATATAGTAAATGTTTTAGGATAGTTTTAACCAATGGGTGATTACCTCATCTATACATCATCTATGCCTCAATAATTAAGGTATTTTTTAAATACTGTAAATTACCGCATTTCACTATTCACAAAAATCCAACTATTTTAGAAAAAACCAAGAAATTCACTCTAATTTTATTTTTGACATTTAGATTCAAAAAATGGACTCCATTTTATGAAAATAAGATTCTAAAAGTGAGAAATTTTATTTTAAATTTAAATCATCATTTATTTAAAAAATACTAATTTTAATATTACAACCGATTTTATGACACTTTGAAAATTTAATTAGGCCGAATAAAGTTATATTATAATTATAATACAAAAAATTATAAAATTTTAAATAAACATGTATATTTCAAAAAAATACCAACACTTAATTTTTCATTTTTAAAACATTTATTTACTTATTTCATGATATAAATATATCATATATTCATTTATAATATACCTAACTTTTATTTATACTTTAATTGGTGAGGTTACTATTATAATGGTGAGATAACTATTCCTGATGGTCACATTACTATTCCAAAATTCTGGTTACTATTCCAACATTCATAAGGGTTTACTACTTTTTATTTATACCTCTTATTCCTTTAATAAATAACTTATATTTTCTCCCCTAGTTTATGTACTTTAATATTTTAAATGAATATTTAATTATTAACATTATTTTTTATTTACATTTATTTATTTTTGAGTGTGGTCATTCTATTGGATTGAGCATATCCAAATTTTCATATTCTTATTTTTATATTTTCTATTTATTTTCCTATTGAAAGTTTTATCATTCTTAGTGGTTTATTTGATGACTAAAGTGTCATTATTGATTTATGATAATAATGTTTTTATTGGTATATCTATGTGATGTATGTGCTTCATACTGCATGACATAATTATAAGAAGATAAATTTCACTGATAAAATGGTGGGTCATTATATTCTTCCCCCTTATAAAATTTGACCATCAAAATTTCATTTTATATACTAAGGTGAACAAAGGTGAGGGTACTTCTACTTCATTTATTCCTCTGGTTACCATGTTTCCACTTCGTACTTATAGTTCCACTATAGTACTTTGACCACATTAGTAGTCTTGTTGCATATAACTTTATCCCTATAGTTAAAGTTCTTCAATAGCTACTCTTCATAAGAGAGATTGTTTTCCATCTATATCACTTTTGAATTTAGTACACGTGAGTGGTTTGGTATGTATTTCCTCATGAGGTATACGTGGAATACATCATGTGCTTTATAAATTGTTGGTGGAAGTGCAAGTCGATATACCACAGCTCCGATGTGATAAAGAATATTAAAGGGTCTGATGTACCTAGGACTTAGCTTTCCTTTATTCCTAAATCTCATGAACCTCTTCCATGGAGATATGTGGGGGAATAATTTGTCACCAAACTAAAAATCGAATTCTTGTATACAATTATCTACATAGATCTTTTATCAACTTTGGGTCGCCTTGATGTGTGACTGAATGGTTTTCACCTTTTTACTATTTCCTTGACCATTTCAGGTCCTAACAGCTTACATTCACTAACTTCATCCCAAAATTCTGGTTTTATACATAGTTTCACATAATTTTATTTATATGGGGACATTTAGAATCTTGAGTGGAAACTATTATTATAAGACAATTCAACCTGGGGAAGATGTTGATCCCTTCCTCATTTGAAGTCCATTGAGCATGATCCCAGCATGTCTTCCAGTGTCTCAATAATTCACATAGATTGGCCATTAGTTTGAGGATGATAATTAATATTAAATTTCAAATCAGTGTTTAGATCATGTTGGAGAATTTTACACAACTTGGAAGTAAATCTTATATCATGATCAGATATAATCGATAATGGTACTCCATGTAGCCTCACCACTTGTTGTATATCAATGCAAGTTAGTTGAGTGAAAAATCCTCTTGAGTTGCAATAAAGTAATCTATATTTATAAGAAAATCCATAAATACCCATATAGAATTATTTCCTTTGGATTTCTTCAAAATTATGGTGTCAAATTCCATGGTGATTTTTTCAAAATTCCATGTTGGTATGGGTAAATATTTCATCATCCCCTTAGAATATTTCCTTTCAGCCTTCACTTGTTGACATACCAGGAAATTTGATGTATATACAACAATCTCTATCTTCATATTGTCCCACCAATGGTGCTCTAAGATATATCGATACATATTTTTACTCCCTAGGTGTATAGAGAAAGTTGATCTATGTGCATCATTCAAAATATTTTTCCTTATCTCAGGATTTGATGGTACACATAGTCATGAACCAAATCTTACAAATCCTTTTTCATTAATTTTTAACTCTAAGGATTTATCCTTTCTTATAGATTTCACCTTTTTCTAAATTTCCATATAATTTCTTTAATCATCATTTAATTTATCCAAAAGGGATGGTAAATCAATCATTTGAGAAAGGATTGATGATGTTTCTTCCTCATTGATTCCCATGTCCATACATTCAAAGTCAAAGAGGATTATATCCTTTTTAATTCTCATCATTGATAAAGTTAAAGGATCCTTTCAACTTAGAGAATCCAACGCTTTATTTTCATTACAAGGATGGTATTGGATTGAGTAGTAATAATCCTTGATTAGATATAACAATATTCACTAGATCATATTAATCTTCTTCTATGTAGATATATATTTGAGACTCTTGTGATTAGTATATATCTCATACTTCTCCCCATAGAGATAATTCCACCATATTTTCAATATAAAGGCACCAGCCACCAACTACAGATCTTGCATGGGGTAGTTTTTCTTATGAACTTTAAACTTCCTTGAGGTGTATTCTATCACTTTATCATTTTTCATTATCACAAAACCTAATCCATTATTTTAATCATTGTTGTATACCACAAAGAGTTCCCCACTTGTCAGTACTATAAGTATTGGTGCAGTGATAAGCCTCTTTTTAAAATATTTAAAGTAATCTTCACATTAACTAGTATAGGAAAGATTTACTCCCATTTGAGTAATCTTGTTTAGGGGGTTTCTAAATCATGAAAATTTCTTCACAAATCATTGGTAATACCTATCTAGACCTAGGAAACTATGGATCTCTATAATAGATGTTGGCTTGGGCCACTCTTCGATTACCTTTATCTTGTAATTGTCTATAGATATGCCTTTTCTGGTGATAGCATGCCCAAATAATGATACTTCCTCTATCTAGAACTCATATTTACTGTACTTTGTATAAAGTTTCTCCCTTCATAATGTCTTTATCACAGTATTCAAATGCTCCTAGTGTTCCTCCTTACTCTTAAAGTTTATCAGAATATCATCAATAAAGGATACCAAATTTTTTTCAAAGTAATCTCTAAAGACTCCATTAATTAAGTCCATAAATATTTTTGGATATTTACTAAGTCTGAAAGGTATCAGTATGAACGCATAGTGTCCATCCCTCATTTTAAAGGAAGTATTGGGAATATCTTCTTTACTCACCTTTAATTGGTGATATCTTGGCTGGAGGTCCACCTTAGAGAAATACCTATCCACTCTTAGCTGATAAAACAAGTCATCTATCCATGGTATGGGATACTTATTTTTTATCATAATTTTTTTGAGCTCATGATAATCAATATAGAGGTGAATTTATCCATCCTTATTTTTTATGAAGAGGATTGGAACACCCCATGGTGAATTACCCGAGTATATAAAACCCTTATATAGATTATCTTGTAACTGCTTATTTAGTTTCTCTAACTCAATGGTGGCCATTCTATAAAGATATTTGATATAGTTAGAGATCTAGGAATAAGTTCAATTAGGAACTCAACATATCAGTCAAGAGGAAGATTGGGAAATTCTTTTTTTCAATTGTAAAATACAAAAAAAAGGATTGGATTGGATTGGGAAATTCTTTGGGGAACACATTAATATAGTCCCTCAAAATGGACACGTCTTTGATCATGATCCTCTCCTTTATCTGAATCATCTGAGCTATAAATTCTTTTTTATATGTCAATAATATTCACAATTGCGATGATGATTCTAAAGGATATTTATTTTCCTCTTTACACTTTTAAAAAATTAGAGGATTCCTATGTATGTGAAGAGTGATACTCCTTTCTTGATGTTGGATATGTATAAATATAGTTGATACATTCCCAATATAGTATCAAAATCCACTAAATGAAGTAAGATGATATTTTATGGGAGGTCTAGTTCACAGAAATTAACCAGGGAGGAGTTGTATACATTAGATGTAGTAATTACCCAATTATCTATTCTCATAGATAAACCAACCTTCATATTTTGATATGCTGTTTGAATTGTTCTACTAAACTTTAAAGATATGAAATAATGTGTAAAACCAAATTCAAATAGTATATTCTCTATTCTTGAATGAATTTCTAGCGTACCTATCATCACATCATTATTAGGATCCACCTCAACAGTCACTAATGTAAATCGGCCCTTCTACAGTGCTAGTAAAAGGGCTTTATCAGTGCTATAGAATCACTTATAATTTGAGTGATGTTAAAGGGTTTCTTTTAATAGCTCTCATAAAAAGAACTGATATATGCCCCCTTTAATAGTGCTAAAAAAGTGATTATAAAGGTGGCCTTTATTAGTGTTTTTTAGCATAGATAAATGTTGAATTTAACATTATTTTTTAGTTCTATTAAAGGCCATCTATAACAACATTTTTTATCAATTTTAATGTTACCCTTTATCAGCACTAAAAAAAGCGTTGTTAAAGTCCCCCTTTATCAACACTAAAAAAGAACTCTTAAAGGAGCCACTAATAAAGGGGATATTTTTTTTGTTCCCTCCCCACATTTTTATCAGTTTTTCCCACCCCTCATTTATTAGTGCTTCCTACCCCCATTTATCAGCACTTTTGATAATTCCACCCCCACATGTGCCCCTGCCTCCAACGAGTTTCGAACTTGAGACCTCCAACTCATAAACCAACACCTTTTCCACTCCCCTATATTGATTTGTTTTCCATTTTATGATATATCTATATATTTATATATATTTCAATACATTTTTTATCAATATATTTATATATGTTTATATATATTTTAAATATATATATATATATATAATTTGTTTGTGTGTGTGTGTATGCATGTGTTTATAAATACATACAAACAAACAAACAAACAAACAAACAAACATACATACATACATACATACATACATACATACATACATACATACATACATACATATATATATATATATATTATTTTCATCTATAAATATAATTATACATGTTTATATTTATTTACATATATTATATATTAATATTTATATACATCTATTAGAATATATAGATAAATATATATATTTTTTTTCAATACACACACAAATATATATATATATATATATGTAAACATTATATATACTTTAATTGTATTGGTATATAAATATTCATACATTTGTATTTTAAATAAAATGGATACTAGTTTTTATTTAGATAAGGTTTATATATTGAGTAATATATTTTGTATGTAAATATGTTTAAATATTTATTTATAAAATTAAATTAGTATTTGTGTATATATAAAAAATATGTATATATTTTTATATATTTGATTATAAATAGTAGTACAATATGAAAAATGAAAACAATTCAAAACCATAATATCAATATGAACGTAATACATGAGAATAAATTCTATTTCCACCAAAAAAATACAATAATACCCTCTTAAATGAGGCTGAAAATCCATCAAATGTTAAAAAATTAGGGTACCCTTAATAAAAACACAGTTTTAAAGGCCTTTGTGACGTCCCGAACCTGGCTGCCCCTCAACCCGAGCCTCGAGTCCGGTTGGCCACATAACCCCTAGATCATCTCCCCATAGGCCAGGGGCTGCCGAATAATAGTGGGGGTGTAATGGTAAGTCAGTGGGGAGACTGTACCCCCATGTCAGAGTACACAGCAGTATCGCAACAAGTTAATAAAAACAATGGAAGCACAACCAATGGTAAAAAGAAGAAAAAGGAAAAAAAAACAATCCAAACAACAGAAGTAATAAAAACCCTGATAGATATACAAAATCCACATAGGTAGTGTCTAATACAAAATGAATGTATGGAATGATAATATAGTAGAAATAGCTGGCAAGAATGCTATACAGTAATACAAAAAGATAACAAAAGTAGTCAACGAGCATCTCTAGCCAAGATCGGTCTTCTTCTCTGGAACTCCAGCTAGAACATATATATATATATATCAACAACTTGAAGCTAGGCCTTTTCCCCTAATAGTACCTATAATAGTAAAGTCTACACGGGTGCCGAGGAGGCTGCCTGGGTAGGGTGTGAGACAAGTCTCAGTAGGCCACCACCAATGGCGTGTATATGTAATCCAAATAGGTATTCACAAAATAAATAGTGTGCAGTAAACTACAAGTAAGTAAAGCAAAGTAATAAACAACCCTCCTGCTCAGGTTCCGGAAGGACACCTGGTGGGTCTACCTGCTTCAGATCATGGATGGTAATCTGAACAATCACCAGAGGTACAAGTAAATAGATATAGATTATCACTGGCACGAGGTAAGCATGCCTCTCGTCCTTGCTTCTCACATATGTAATAATCATCACTGGCTTGAGGTATGAATGCCTATCGTCCACAAGAACTATAGCTGGCATGGGGAAAAATGCCTCCCACCCATAAAGGATATATAGGCACGATGTATGAATGCTTCCCACCCCATTACACAAAGATTCACCTAGCACAGTGTAAGATTACTTCCCACCCACACAAGGAGATTGATCTGGCATAGGGTAAGAATGCTTCCCGCCCACACACGAAGATTCATCTGGCACGGGGTAAGAATGCCTCCCGCCCACACACGGGTTATCACAGGCATGTCAACACAGTAAGGCATAACTGTTCACATCACAATATATAATGAAATCCATCTTATAACATATCACATTAACAAAGCATGGAATTTCCCCATCACGTTATAAGGAAAATATACATCTCAATTCATTATAGGGTTCAGGATATCTCATCCTAGCCACCCTCTAACCAAACCATCTCATTTTCCTAGCATGAGAAATGCCTTTCAAGACATATCGTGAAGGTACAAAGGTGAAAATAGTCCAAATCTCAAGGCATATCACCTATGGTTGACCACTCCCATTCCAAACCTCATATAAATACCCTAACAAGATTAGATTCATCAATCTCATACCACAATGGTCATTTAGATACGAAACAGTCATTACAAATAAGGGTTTTTGAGAAAGACAAACCACAACATGACGATAATAACTCAAAAAGGCAAAAACCCAAAATGGAAACCACGTGACCACCTACCTTAAAGCTGTAGGCATAGCCTCTCCTGATATAGACCTCAAATTCAAAGTAGGTTGGAAGAGATCTGAGTTTTATTCCAATGCCCTGAAAATAGGGCATATGAGCCTATGGTAAAATAACACAACAGATACCAAGATTCACTGATGAAAGAGGGGTGCGTGAGGTAAGCCTTACCGAGGGTGATCTAATGCCTTCGACGGATCGAAGAACAGTCGCTGGATGAATAATCCACAAGAGAAAGAGTGAGAGAGATATTTTTGGCTCAAAGGAGGGCTCCTCCTCTAGTTTTGTCCATGGGAAGGAAGAAAGAAGAAAGGCTTAAGGCCTTAAAATAATTTAAGGATAAAATGGTAATTTTTACCCAGAACAAGGTCGCAGGGTTTAGGCGCACGGTTTACCAAACCGTGCACAAACCGTGCGCACCTCACTACCTTCCAGACCAAAAGCTGCATGGTCGTGCTACCTGGTCCGCATGGCCGTGCACCTCTGTAGGTGCCCCTGTCTGCAGCCGCACAGTTTATCCCAAATCACGCGTAGACCATGCGCAGGCCGTGCGCCACTGCCTGTAAGCCCATTTCTCAAACTCCTGGTCTTCGAACCAACCCCGTACACTTCTCGGACCTTCCTTAGGATGTTACACACACTAAACAAGCTTAAAAGAAATATTTGAAAGCAAAACTAACGATCCATACCTTTTCGAAAGAGTCGGGTCGTTACAACCTCCCCTCCTTAAAGCAACTCGTCCACGAGTTGGCCTTCTGAGGGTACTGAGGTGTCATAAATGAAAATATCTGGCCATTGAGAACCTATATCAGCCTCCCGCTCTCAGGTCTCATCCTGTATCTGGCCACGCTGCCATAGCACCCGTACAAGAGGAACAGACCTTCCACAGAGTGTCTTCATTCTCTGGTAAACAATTCGCATCGGATACTCCTCGAAGGAAGAATCTATATCCAGTTCAACCTCATCAGGATGAAAAATATAAGTCGGATCTGAAAAGTACCAGCGTCGCTGAGATACATGAAAAACATCGTGCATGGACTTATATCTCTACAGAAGTGCAAGCTGGTAAGCTACTTGTCCGATCCACTTAATCACCTTAAAGGGTCCTACGAACCTCGGCGAAAGCTTACCCTACTTCCGTATACATCTTTTCCCCAACTTGGGTGAGACCTTCAAGAAAAATAGGTTCCCAACCTCAAACTCAAGAGGTCACTGGTGCTTGTTAGCATAAGACTATTGTCTAGACTGAGCTGTCTGCATACACTTTCTAATAAGCTGTATCTGCTCTGTAGTCTCCTGAACAAGATGTGGTCCTAGAACAACTTCCTCCCCTACTTCAAGCCAACAGAAAGGTGAGCGACAAGGCCTACCATATAAGGCTTCATAGGGATCCATATCAATGGTATCCTATAAGCTATTTTTATAACTGAACTCGACAAGAGGAATGTGTTTCTCCCATGAACCTCCAAAATCGAGAACACATGCACGTAAAATATCCTCTAGTACATGTATAGTCCGCTCGGTCTGTCCGTCAGTCTGCAGGTGATAGGTCGTGCTCAAAAGTACCTGTATACCCAAGGCCTTCTGGAAACCCTGCCAGAACCGAGAGGTAAAAAAAGGATCTATGTCCGAGACAATAGAATGAGGTGCTCCATGAAAGTGAACTATTTCCTTGACATACAGTCTTCCCAAGTCATAAACTGTGAAGGTCTCCCACACAGGTAAGAAATGCGCAACCTTCATCATACGGTCGATGATAACCCATACTGCATCATTGCCATGAGGTGACCTTGTTAAACTGGTTGCAAAGTCCATAGAAACATCGTCCCATTTCCACTTCGGAATGGACAACGGCTGTAAAATCCCTGCTGGACACTGATGTTCCACCTTCACCTATTGATAGGTGGAACAATGAGTGATAAAACCAGCTATCTCCCACTTCATGTTAGGCCACCAGTACTGTCGTCGCAAATCACAATACATTTTGGTGATGCCTGGGTGAACTGCCCATGATGAGGCATGGAAATCCCTCATCAGCTCCTCTCTGATGTCTACTGGGACCCATAAATGCCCATGGAACAATAAAGTATCACCTTCATCCACGGTCCAATCTGTAGAGGCATCATCAATGACACTTTCTTATAGAACAAGGCCTTCTGAATCTGATAACTGTCTTACCCTGACCCATTCCAAAAGAGTAGATGTCACCGCTAAGGCTGAGAGAACAGTTTGACCCTAACCCTCTTGAACCTCAACATGCATCTCAAAAAATAGGGCCATCAACTTCCACTCCTCATTTTATTCCCGAACCACTTGCGACTGAGTTTTCCGACTCAGCGCATCAGCTACCAAATTTCCTTTCCCATGAGTGTATGCTAGTTCGAAATCAAAGGATTGTAGGTACTCAACCCACCTACATTGCTTGATATTTAGATCCCACTGAGTGAAGATATATTTTAGGCTTTTGTGGTCAGTGAATAGCACCAAATGATCTCAAAACAAATAGTGTCTTCAACAGCGTAAGGCATGTACAACTACTGCGAGCTCGAGGTCGTGCGTCGGATAATTCCGTTCATGAGCCTTTAACTGATGAGAACCATAGGAAACGACTCGCTCATCCTGCATCATGACAGCTCCAAGACTGACACCCAACGCATCACAATAGACCGTATAAGCTCTGCCTGGCTCTAGAAAGATCACTATCGGTGCTGAAGTTAGTATGTCGTTCAGTTCCTGAAAAGCTACTTCACAAGGTTCTGACCAATCGAATCTCACCCCCTTTTTGGCTAGAGTTGTAAGCTGTGCTGATAGGTGTAAAAATTCTGGAATGAACCTCCTATAATATCCATCAATCCCCAAGAAACTACTGATATCAAAGACGTTCTTGGGCTGCTCCCAAGAAATTACAGCACTCACCTTCTCAGGGTCAATTGAAACTTCAGACTTAGAAATAATGTGACCAAGGAAGTGGACCTTATTTATCCAAAAGTGGAATTTACTGAGATTAGTGTAAAGTTGATGCCCTCTTAGTGTATTCAGCATGATCGCAAGATGGGTTGCATGGTTGTGTCTCGAGCGTGAATAGACTAAGATATCATCCAAAAATACAACAACAAAAGAATCAAGGTAAGGGTGAAAAATCCGATTCGCAAGAGCCATAAACACTGCAGGTTCATTCGTAATCCCAATTGGCATGACTAGGTACTAATAGAGACCATACCTTCTCCTGAATGCCATGCGAGGTATTCCCGAAGTCCTAACACACACTAGGTGATAGCCCGACCTCAAATCTATCTTTGAAAACACCTTCACTCCTCGGAGTTGATCAAAGAGGTCATCAATTTGAGGTAAAGGATACCGATTCTTAATAGTCAGCTGATTTAGCTTATGATAATACACACAAAGATGAAGGGTACCATCTGCCTTCTTGGAAAAGAGAACCGGTGATCCCCGAGGAGAAGTACTGGGATGTATAAAGCATTTTTCTTCTAGGTCCTCCAGCTGACTCTTGAGCTGCAGAAGCTCCTTAAGTGCCATCCTATAAGGAGGAATGGTCACTGGTGCTTCTCCTTGTATAAGCTCAATAGAAAATTCCACCTCTTTCACTGGAGGTAGACTACAGAAATCATCTGGAAAGACATCACTGAAAAGCTCCACCATAAGAGGATAAATAGAGGGTTGTAACCCTTGGTCATCGAGATAAAGACTGGAAACCTGTGCCATGAAACCACCTAAACTCTGGTGTTCCGGTCCCGCCAGTGTCGCACTAAGATCCCATTCTCCCTTATGAATAAATATGTTGCCCTCTGGTGATGTAAACTCTACCCTCTGATGATAGAAGTCAATCCGAGCTCTATAGGGAACTAACAAGTCCATCCTAATTATTACATCAAACCTATCATATCCAGAACATACAGGTTCCACATGAAAAGGTAACTATCCACCTTGAGGGGACAATTCTGACAATGATGAACATCCTCTGAACGAACACCTACTGGGGTATCTAACGTGATCATACCATGATATGACTCAACGTTGAGGCCCAAACTTCCAATAATCTCCTCCAATATAAAAGAGTGAGAAGAGCCTGTGTCAAACAAAACATATACTAATGTAGAGGCAACTAGAATCGTACCTCGTACAGTAGATGGTCTGGTGTGATGCTCCTGTGGTGTAGGCTTGACTGCATAAAACTGGCCAGTACCACGACCCTGAGTCACAACCTGGCTACCCTGAGCAGACCCGCCCTGCTGGTGCTGAGAGTCATACGCCTGATTACCTCTGCCTAGACTACCGCCACGACCTGATCGACTGGAGGTATTCCAACCGCTTGACTGACGCGATCCTGCCGATCTAGCACCAGATCATGGAGTATGTACAAATCCATGCTCACTAGGCCCTGGGAAAAAATTCCTGCAGAAACTGTGGAGATGACCCAACCTACCACAACCTCTACACTCCACTGGATTTTGCGTACACTACCTCCTCATATGTCCTGGCACCACACATTGGTGAAAGATAAGAGTACCACCTGAAAAAAGGTTCTGAACACCACTAACACCACGAGAGTCCTCAAAACACTACTTCTTCCCAGAAGTAGATCCACTAGAACCCTTAGGTTCCAAAATTCCCTAGTTCAAACTATCTGATTCTCTCAAATTCCCCTCTGTGATCAAAGCCTGATTGACAATCTCTGAAATGGTCATCAACCTGAACACGTTAACCGGTGACCATATGGTGTAACACAACCCATATTCAAAACGCCTAACTGTTGTGAGATCATCAGCAGCTAGTGTAAGAGAAAAACGCTGTAACTCAGTGAAACATGGCGAATATTCCATGACTGTCATGGTCCCTTGTTGCAGATTCAGAAACTCCCTATCTCTGTCAGTCCTCAAAGTCTGGGGAAAGAAATAATCATAGAAGACGGTCTGGAAATCAGTTCAGATCATATCTCTCTGCTGTCCCGATTGAGTGATGACATCCCACCACCTCATGGATGAACCACATAGCATATAAGCTGCGAGCTTGACCCTCTGCTCTGGAGGCATCTCAAGGTGCTCGAAGATGGTCAGAATAGCTTCCAACCAGGATTCTACAGAAAGTGGTAAACTATATCTTGTAAATGTAGGAGGATGCTACGACTGAAACTCATGGGTCAACTCTGCCATACTCAGGGTAGGTATCACTCCACCTTTCATACTCTGCATCATACGCAAGAAGCTCTCACAGAACTGGGAATCGGTGCCCATCTTAGGTATAGAAAGAGGAGCCACGTGTGGCTCGATAGGAAGATCAACTGGAGGATCAGGTCCCGCTACCTCAGAAACGTGATCGTCGCCACCTTCAGCCCGCGCGACTCGAGGATGTCTCAGAGGCATAATGCTACAATGCCAAACGAACGTCTCAAAAGAAGAAACCAACAAATTAAAGGTTGAACTCTAGAAGATAGGATAGGTACTAAGCCTTCCTACACCTAATATCACCTATCCACACCCATATGTATTCTTAGTAAAACCTGCAACTGTTCCAATTTAACTTAATCTAGTGACATGAAATTTCCCAACCCATAAGGGCCCATACTCCTCATGAACTGAAAGATGACACACACTTGGATGTCATTTATCATTTACTTGTACTAATTAAGTATTTAAATTTATTTTTAAGAAAATTATTGGTTTATTTGGAATGTAATATTCCGATCCATAAGGGCCCATACACCTTATGAACCAAAGAGTGACACCCACTAAAACCACATCATTCCTCACTTCAGAACATGCAAGATGGGTTAGCACAACTACACACATATTAACAAGGCATGGAAATAAACAACAAGCAGTGTTCGCTGAAAATTTAAACATGGCATGGAAATATGCATGGCCTAATCATATTGTGCCTATCGTGATGCATGTTCTAATTCATAACCCTCATTTTATCGGGTCGAACCCTGAAATCCAAATTCCAACATTGCGAATCTCAATAACATCACAAAACATGTGAAGTACCCAACGGTGAAATGGTATCAACAGTAAATAGTAGAATCATTAACAACATAAAATAGGAAACTTGGCCCATACCCTGTACATGGGTTCGCGACACCCAAGCACGGCTCACGGCTAAGTCCCTATGCATTCCCAGTCTCCATGTCTATCGTCACCAAATAGTAAATCAAGCAAGAAAGAAACCCTTTAATACCAATTTGTGACGTCCCGGACCCAGATTCCCCTAAACTTGAGCCCTGAGCTCGGTTCGCCACATAGTCCCTGACCTATGGGGAGACGAGCTAGGGCTTATGTGGCCAACCGGGCTCGGGGCTCGGGTTGAGGGGCAGCCAGGTCCAGGATGTCAAAGCCTTATAGGCCATTTTTATCCTTGAAAAATGTGAACAAGGGTTCCATGATATCATCAATGCATATAGATCACTACAATCTTAGATTTTATATGTGGTAGAGCCCAAACAGATACCTGGATCACAAGTTATGGCCATTTGAAGTTCGTGTTATATTTTCAACTTATTTTTATTCTTTTATTTATTTTATTTATTTTTTTATTATATTCAAATTGTTATTAAATGACTATTACTTGATAATAATTACCAATTATTAATTAAAAAATATTTTTTAATTATCTTATAAGCCATTTTCACTAAATATCTTATATATTATGTGTAAAGTCCCGTTTAGGCTTATATAAAACATATTTTAAAAATATATATTATATATATATATATATTATTTTTAATGATTTTTTTTTGAAATATACCCTTTATCATCACTTTTTTACAAGCAATGATAAAGTACCCCCTTTTACAATTCTTTTTTTAGCGTTGTTAAAGACCCCCTTTAAGAATGATAAAAAACACTATTAAAGCCCCCCCTTTAACATTGCTTTTATAGCACTGATAAAGCAGGGTTTTAACAACACTTTTATATAGTTCTATTAAATCCCTTCTATTGGATAAACCTAGTTTTGTAGTAGTGATTAGTGATAGAATATTCCCTTCTTTGCTTCCTTGGTGGGTGTTGTTGCTGATTGCCTCCGACAACCCTTGGCGTAGGGCATTGGATTGTATAATTCCCATGTTCCCTGAAGTTGAAACACTATAATATAGACTAAGTAATGATATAAAACTTCCTTTATTATTCTGTATTATTGGTATTATTTAAATAAATTTGGAAAAATTATCCTGATGACTCTATCTTCAACATTTGAAGCATTTCTTGGTTCCCCTTAGGCAGTTTTTAGGATGCTTCTTCCCACACTTTTGACATTTGGGAGGTTTGGTTTTATTTCCTTCATTGGATTTATCTGTTGATCCTCCCATGTTAAACTACTTTTTCATATTTTTATCTTCTAGAATACGATACCACTAAGAGTATCTGCCCTATATTTCAACCTTAAGGGAATAACAAACAATCTCCTCATAGCGGTCAATGTCTCAAATCACCAAGGTTTTTAATAGAAACTACTTTAGTCCTTTAAATAAGCGATCCACTTTTCCTTCATTTTTCATGAAAATTCTAGAGGTGTATCATACAAGTCTTGTAAAGTTTTCTTCATACACCCTGATTGAATCATATTCCTTTTACTTCAGTTCGAGGAACTCCCTCTCTATATTAAAATAGAGAGTTCGGGGAAAATATTTATGAAAAATATTTTTTGAATCCTTCCCAATATATAGAATCAATTTAGTCATTAGACCTTGTGTTTTTTTTATCAATTTACACCATTTAATAGATACCCCATCAAATTGATAAACTACTAACACTAATTTCTCTTCTTCTTAACATTGAAGGAAATAAAATATATTTTCAATGGAGTTAATCCATTATTCTACAATACCGGGATCAGAAAGTCCAAAAGAGACAAGAGGCCTTTGTAATATAAAGGATTTGACTACAACGTTATCTTTCTTAGTAGAATGAGGGAATTTCATATGATTCAAGTTATTATTCATAACTTGAGCTAGTTGATCCATTACTTTCATGAAGTTTTGGGCTCTCATTCCCATCAGATTTGGAATCTCATTAGGGAAATCATCACATTGCCTATCATGTTGACTATTGAAAAATGTTTTCCAATTTACCTCCATTAAATAAGAAAATAAATAAAATAAAATTAGGGTGGATTGAATACTTATCTAATGAGAATTTAAAAAGGAAAATTTAAGCATTGAAGGATTAAATTATAAATGAAAAGTATACCCTAACTTTTTATTCCCTAACTTGAAATCTAGGTTATCCATGGTGATAGAATTATTCCTAGGGTTATTACTAAAGTTTTATAGTAATAATACAAAAAATAACTATCCTTTTCCTTGATACCAACTATATTAGCCCTAGATTTGACACATATTATTATGCGATTTTAAGAATAATTATACATAAAATACAAACCCAAGATCATAAAGTATAGTGTATTTGGAAGATTAAGTACATAAAACTAATAACATGAAACTAGAATAAAAAATATCTTTATTAATATTTTATAATGATTGTCTAACTTCCTCTGAGATCTCATATCTACCTAGGATAACCTAGGGAATACATAGACATAAGGGATGAGCTAAAAAACCCAGTAAGGTAATAAACATGGGAATAAAGCATAACACATGATTTCAAAAGGCATAACATAAAGACATAAAAGGAATGACACATAAATAATCCTATGAAAGCATAGAACATAGAAAGAAGAATCATTTGATCATGGAAACATAGGAATGTGGTAGCAACATACAACATGACATAAACATGGGTCAAGGCTAACTACCAAGACTATATCACATGGTGTACAAAGTCCCATAATGGATTAGGTTTACTACATAATCACATACATGTAGTATCATGAGACTAAATATTACCCAATTCATTGGAGCTCAATCTAGGTGAATCTATGATAACATGTTCATTCATATGCATTCCACATAAATAATCAAACACAAGGAATACACATAAGGGTTACCCATTAAAAGAAATGGGTATCATAATCATGTCATAAGGCATAACCAAAGAGAATATCATAATGGTGTCCATGAAATAATGTATTTGAATCATACATGTATATTAATAAGGTAAAATAGGTATATATAATGATAAAATATGTCAAAATGAAGTGAAAACATGTAAAAATAGTGTTTAAGAAACTTTAGAAATGAGTAACTTTAGTGCGGTTTAAGGGAAAATAATAAAGAGTCTTTAAAGAGGAAAAATGAATAATTATTTGTAGAAAACCAAAAAATAACTAAGATAGTTTTTCATGATTGAATGATTGATTTTATAAAATAATTTTGGATTAAAAAATATTATGAAGTGGACTTGTAAATGGGTAATAAATTGGGAAGTTACCTTTAATCGGGATTTCTTATTGGGAGGAATTGAGAAGGGAACCTTATAAAATATGTATATACCCATTAAATAAAGATGAATTAATCTGGATACATAATTTTGGAACATATTCACATAATTTATAAGGATTATATAAGAATAATGAATAAATACATTGGTTTAAAGAGAGAGAAAACGTAACCCAAATGTAATTTGAATGTTTATAGAGACCCCTTACCTTACATACGAATGAGTTCTGTAATTGCAATTAATGTAATGGTTAATAAAATTTGGTTCATTAATAATTAAATTAATAACTTATTAAGACTATATATTATTTATTATAATTTTATTAAGTTCATTTATATCCATTTCAATGAGTTAAAATGTTTAATTTTGTTGTTCTGGGGGATTATGTTACATGGTTTTATGGTTGGTTACCTTGAGTTTAATTATGGGGGTTCTTTTAAAATGGAAGAAAAAAAATAAAAAAGTGGAATGAAATGGTATTAATATACTTCCAAAATTTTAAATTTTCCCCATATATAATTTTTTTCATATATGATAATGATTCATTATATAAAACGTTAATGAAAAATGATTAGTTTATTTTGGCAGTTTTTACGACCATCACAAACTAGTATCATTTTTTTTAATATTATGTTTATATATTCGTTATAGAAAAATAAATCAGATATAATTTATATATGAAAATATTATTTAACCATAATATTGGTTTTATGACTGGCCTTGAAGTTGTTAATGAAAAATTAAAACTTTTCATCCATGAAGGTAGTGAATCGACACATCACAGATGATGTTTTTATTTTTAGAATAAAAAGAGAAGAGAAGAGAAGAGATTTGATTTTGGATATTCCATTAACACAATAAAATTACACTATATCTATTATATTGTATTTATCATGTCACTTTTTATAGTGGTATAAAAGGATGATATAGAAGAAATAAATAATTTGAAAGTGAAACGCAAAGGATTTTACCTCCTGAATATCGTCTCCTTGAGAACCTCCTTAAGGAACTCGGGTTTGGTAATTTTTGAGACCAAAAGCTCCTGGAAATGTAGAAGAGGATTAGGAAGTTAATTGGGTATAATTTATAAAAGAAAAAGGCTTATAAGGTGTGTGGATAAGGGGTGGTATTTATAGGGGGAGGAGGAGACTGTTTTTGATTATTTTATTCATTTGTTCATTATTTAGGCTCAAGATAATAAACAGTGTTGATTCCTATCATTAAATATAGTAAATGGTTTATGAGAGTTCAAAAAAAAAATAGGTGATTACATCATCTATACATCAACAATGACTCAATAATTCATGTATTTCTTAAATATCATAAATTATCATATTTCACTATTCAATAAAAATTAAACTATTTTAGAAAAAATACCAAAAAATCACCCTAAAAAATTTCCAAATTAGATTCCAAAAATGGATTATATTTTATGAAAATAATTTTATAAATATGATAAATTTATTTTTTAAATAAAATCATCATTTATTTGAAAAATAAAGATTTTAATATTATCACCAATTTTATGACAGTCTAAAAAATTCATTAAGGCCCCATAAAATTATCTTATAATTATAATACCAAAAAATATTAATTTATGAATCAATTTTATAAGAAATTTTATTTTATATCATTATATTAATTATAAAATTATAAAAAAAAATTATGTTTCACAAAAAATACCGATATTTAATTTATTATTTTTAAAACATTTATTTACTTATTTCATGATATATATATATATATATCATATTTTCATTTATAAGATACCTAAAGTTTATTTATACTTTTATAGGTGAGGTTACTATTCTAATGACCAGATTACTATTCCTAATGGTCACATTACTATTCCAATGGTTATATTATTATTCCAATGGTTATAAGGGTTTACTACTTCCTATAAATACCTCTGACTCCTTTCATTAGTCACATGTATTTTCTCCCTAAAGTTATATACTTTCATCTTTTAAATGAATATTTTATCATTAACATTATGTTTTACTTCTACATCTTTATTCATGAGTGTAGTCATTCTAGTAGATCGAGAAAATCTAAATATTCCTAATCTTATTATCTTATTATCTATTTATTATCCCACTATAATATTTGACATTCTTATTGTTTTTTTGACTAAATCATCATTCTTAATTTTTGAGAATAACTTTTTTGTTGGGTTCTAAATTTGATGTATGTGCTTTATACTACATGAAATAATTATAAAAAGGTAAATTTAATTGGTAAAATTCTAGGTTGTTACATATTAATAGTCTATATTATAATTGAATATTTTTCTTGATCTCTTTAAATTCAAATTAATTGAATAGTGTCAAAAATGAAATTATTGATATTTTTGAATATAATATTTTATTAAACTGTTTAAACATCATAAAAATATTTAAAGAGGAAAATGGGTATAATATATGGTCTAAAATGTCTTCCCTTTTCCATTTATTGGCCAATTTTTACCTTATAAGTAAAATTATATCCCTTTTATGGTGAAAAAGGTGTTACCATGGTTAAGGTTAAAATATGTTAACTAAGGGGTTAAACTAAAATATAAGTTTTAAAATACCCCTTAAACCAATTAAAATTTTATTAGTTAATGATATTTCAATAATATCCCATATAATATTTGAAATTTTTACCACATTGTTCCAATTTCACATGAAAATTAATTTATTATATTTAAATATTTTTATTATTCCATGTGGGTCCTTTCGTTCACTATAAAAAGAACCACCTCTCCTCTATTATATACACCACCTAGAGCCTATTATATAAACTAAGAATTTAAAAAATGGATTTTAAACATCCTTATCCAAGTTTTAAATGTTTTTTTGTTTCAAAAGACAAACCCTTTGTCCTTTAAGAGAAGATATAAAAAAGTTCTTTCGAAGAAGAGGTAATCATCTTTACTGACTCTTTCAAATTTATTTCTTATTCAACAACCTATAAATATATTTAAACCTTCCTTAAATAATAAATCTTGTAACATAAATATATTAAGATGTTATTATGATTATGGTATATTATGTTTCCATCTCTTTTGATCCTATGAAAAGTGAAAACATTTCTTATGCATACGTACGACTTACCATCCCCACATAGTAGTGTACGTCATTTTTATCACCACTTTACCTGGGTGGTTATAAATATGTAAATAATTAATATATATGATAATTATTAAATAAATATACTTCTAGAATCATAATATCATACCTACTTTCTTACATCCAAATCCATTAGAAAATGATAACGTCACTCGTTTGTACGTGTAGACTTCCACCTCCATGAAGTGATGTGATTTTTTTAATTTATGCTTTACATGGATAGTTAAAAGGAATTATTTAATAAATATATATGATAAAAAAATGATCCTATAGGGGTTAGTTATTATTTACCTTTATTTTATTCCACCTATAAAAAAAATGAAAACATCATTCATGATTATGTATGACCTACCATCTCAATGAACAATGTAATTAATTTTTCTATATATACCTTTTATGAATGATTATAAATAAATATATATTCAAGGTATATGATATTTATATCATTATTAAAATTATTTAAATTATGGAACCATTATCAAAGTACAATGACCAAAACTACTGAATCAAAATATACATGAAAAACAAAGCAGTCATCACCTGGAGCAGTGATTTTAATTAATAATTATTAATAAATGGGTGATAAAAGGTTATAAGTAAATAATATATGGTATTATATATAATATTATGGTTATAAAGTAGTTTTATAATAAATTTATATTTATTATAAATGTGGTTTGAACACATATGAAGAAAGTTATACCTGAGGTAAGAGTTTATTTCATAATCTCATCTTTATTCAAGATTATTTATGTTTAAGACTCCACTGGAGAAATTATTTAATCTTTATATATTAAACCCAATATTATTTATTATACTCTATTTATTTATATATATTTCAAGTTTTCCTCTAATTTCACACTATTTAAGTACTCAAGATACCTAAATCATGTTTTAAGGAAAACTGACTTTCTTTTTCTACTCGGTCAGAAATCATTTTCTTACATATCCATATTTTCCTTAAAATGTTTGAAAGAATATTTTTACTATTATAAAATGATTTATTAAATACATTTTTACCCATTTTTTGAATTTTAAAAAATGTATTACAATGAATATTCCTATCATTTTCTGAACAGGGTACCTTTTGATTTTTTTTTCAAGAGTGTAGAAATAGTATTTTTAAACTTATACGACATGAACCGAATTTCATTATGAAATGAACACTCATTGTTTTTAATAATCATTTACAACTTTACAAGGAACTTTTTAAATAAAATGTTTTGCATAATTGTTTTCATCTATTTGTGGTGGGTCAGTTTCCAACAAGGCTTGTTTGTGTAACAGGAAACACCTAATGACTCTCACATCCCTAATGGCTAATGGGACTGCTTTATAAAGGAAAGAAGTCATTCGATAATTTAACAAACGATGCTTAAGAACTCACATTGGTTGAGAGGATTATATGTAGGTCTAATCAAACCCCTTTTAGTGAATTATTTCCTACTATTAGACTCTCTTACATATTTAATACATCTTCACGAATCTCTTTTATGTTCCAAATATATAATCAGTCACCCCTATATATTAACAATCAGTTATGTACATGTATTTATGGGAAACCATCTATATTTATTTGATATTATCCATTAATGGGAAACCACCTATATGTATCTGAAGTTCTTCATCGATGGGAAATGATCTATATATATCTAAGGTTCTCTATTGATGCAACTATTTGTATGTATTTTAGGTTCTCCATCTAGGTTAAGTTCGTTATTTTGTGATGATGGTTTTAAGTCACATAGTTAGGCACTCTATAATTTATCATCATCTTGGGATATGAGAGTAGTTTCAATTTTGGGATCGAGCCCATGATATGTTCTTCCTACAAATCATTGCGAGAGGAATAAAAACTCACATAGTTTGGTGCCACTTAACGGGACACATCATACCTTTTACAATGATGTGATGAGGACCATAACATGAATTTTAAAATCAAGTGATAAGTATGTATATATGAAAGATTACTAGAAACAGATAGTGTGGGACTTACACTAAAATGACCTAAGGGACATGGGAGGAATATAGCCTCCTAGGTTGGATATGACCCTACTATGAATATGGTCCAATACAGATGGTTATGGAGGGACCCAAGAGGAATATGGCTTTCCAGGTTGGATATAACTCTATTGGGAATATATACTAGAGAATATTTTGGTGTAAAGGATATAATTTTCAATAAGGTACAAATCATTTATTTTTTGTTTTGAATCCTTTGTTTTATCTTGGTAAACCTTACCTAAGGACTAAAGAAGGTTTTAGGAGCGTTCATGGCTTGTTTAGAGCCTAAAGATCCAAGAATTGGACAAACAAAGTGGGTTGAATGGTTATCCCACAGTTATTACTAACCATACAACTCAACCATGTGGGTAACCTTATATAGAAGAGTATTCATGGTTTATATCCAACCATGCGATCCAAGCCAGACACCCATATAGAATTGAGTACACTTTTGACAGAGTCTTTTCACATGGATTGAGCATAGTTAGGAAAACCGTGTCCCTAAACCATGCGAGTTGGGTTCTGGGACAGCGAAGGTAGAACATTTGGTTCATAGTTTTTCCAATCATACGGTCAAACTGTGCAATCCTGTTTTGAGGGTGATTTTACCATTTTCTCTTTAAAATAAATTTTAAGCCTCACCCCTCTCCCTCATTTTATTTCCAGTGGACAACCCCTCTATATTTCTCCTAGGAGAGCTCCTCTTCAATCCAACATTAGTATTTTGATAAAACCTTCATCCGATCTTCGATTTCATCACCATATAAAGAATTGGATATGTAATGGTTAGTTCCCTAATCCTCTTTATTCCTATCATATTTTATCTTTCCATCTATTATTCTATATTGGTGTGAGTTCATATGCCCTATTTTCAAGATGTTGGTATGTTCTTATGATCTATTCCATTCTTCTTTAAATAAAAGGAGGATGCTAGATGAGTGTTTATCTATAGATATAAGGTAGGTGGTCTAGAAATATTTTTCAAATGTTTTAAGTGTTTTCATAGCTTTTTTCTGATGTTTTTCATGCCAAAAAATTCTGTGCAATGGTTTAAATTATATTATCCATACTTTAATTAATTAAAACATGATGTGATACTCCCATAGACCCCAATTAATTTATTATTGGAATCTAAAATCTTGATTTCCACCCCTTTGGGTGTTCCAAATTGAATCCCATCCTTATGTATATATGTCTAAATGACCAACCAAATTCTATGTGTTTGGCATGACCCCAAATTGGTATATGCATTTCCTTGTAAATTGAATGGATTAATTTAAGTTAAATGAAAAGGGTGTAAAGGCCACAACACATATTTTATAATTATAAACATGAGTTATATGAAATGTTCACCCTTAGATATTATGTTAAATGGTTATAAATTCATTAGAGGTGATCCATCATGTTATTATTATTATGAGTATGCCATTACTAGTGGATATTGAACAATTGTTAAGGGTTATGTTGAGGATGTCGTTTCATGCTCCCTTACATTGGGTGTTAGGAATGATATCTCACATTATTATTCTTTTACATGGATGATAGGAATGAAGCTCTATGTTTCTATGCTTTGGGTGTTGGGAATGAAGATTCACCCCACCAGCTTGAGTGTTAGGTAATATGTCTCATATTCATATGATATTATGATATTATAGCCTTATTGGAGCCATTGTCGTATTAGACTAGTTATGGACACCTGTATTATAAACTGGGTCTAACTAGCACCTAATATCCATGTATATGGATTTAAATTTCATCACATATAGTATGTTTATACATGTATACCTAATATATACACACACACACATATATATATATGACAACTATATATATACATGTAGTTACTAATCAAACTCATTATGGCCTATACCGAAGCAGGTAGAACCATCCATGTGTCCTATAGGAACCCAATCCATATGGTATTTATTATTTAGTATTGTTTATATTTTCTTTACCAGCACACTACTATTTCTATATATATTGGTTAGAATATTTCTAGACATAGTTGGTGGTGGCCTAATGAGTTTATCTCACACCCTGCTCAGGCTTCCTTTGATACATGAGTAGAACTTATGACTATAGATATGGATAAGGTAAAGCACCCTACAAAAATGATTGATCCATTTTACTTATATCTTGCAGCATGGGAGCATAAGACCAATCATATTCTCATTATACTAGTGGATAAAACTTTTGGCCTTTCTGTATTTTTGTATAGAATATTGTATATGCATGTACCATGTATCCCCTGTTTCCCTTTTTGTATGTTAGCATAAAATGACATTATTATATATGACATAGCCCATGGATTTTGGTATTTATTCATATTTTTGGTTTATGCTTCCATGGATATTTTTTATATCTATTTACACTATTCAATATGTTATATGATGCTTTTACTACTAATGATTTTTTATTTAATCCATTGTGACACTCTAATATGAGGGTATAGTCTCCCCACTATACCACAATAGACCATTGATTCTAATTGGAAACCTCTTGAATATGGGGAGTCATGCTTGAGGCCATGTGACCCACCAGATTGGGGCACCAGTTAAGTGGATCCTGGGTTGGGACATTACAAAGTGGTATCAGAACCTTATTTTCCTTTTGTCTTACTATTTGGGTATTGGATAGGAGACTGGGATGTAATGGGATTGGGTAATGAGCCTATACATGGGAGTAGCTAACCCACGTATAGGGGGAAACCGAAATTACCTGGGATAGTTTAAATTTTTTATTGTATTATTCCTATTAAATTTGATACGATTTTACTATTGGGTGACACACTTGCTATGTGATATTATTATTATTGATGTAATTGATACATAATTTGTTCCTTGGATTTTTAAAATAATTAATTAGAAATTTTTGCATCAACATAGGCACTTTATGACTAATATTCCATGCATTTTACCATTCCATTCCCACCTTTTTCATGATTTTTCCTATTTCATATAGTTAGTTCCTAGATTATTATATTGAAATGTGCTAATGGTTCTTATGGGGATAATATGATTAGATTAATCAAAGTTACCACATCAATATAAATGGTTTTTCCCCACATAGATTATGATGACACCATAATTGTCCAGTTATATCATGTTGTAGATTCTAGACTATTGGATCCATGGGCCTAGAAAATGCTATTTGTCTGGTATACTTGAATTCCAAAGGTGATTTATGGAGAAAATAATTATATAAATCATAATTGGTGATTCATTTAATAAAATCATTTGATATGGCCTATTACATCTTGATGATTATTGTAAAGGTTAGGTTATGGATAAATGATGTGCCAATTTCAATTTACGAGGAGTATGAATTTAATAAATTGATAATGGCCATGCAACTAACTAGACCATGATATATATCTATACATTTATATAAAAGAGTATGAACTCAATCAAAATTCAAAATATTAAATAAAAAGGTTACCATTAATTGGGATTCCATTTTTTAAGTAAAGGGAATTTTCCTCCATACCTTTCAATTGAAACTCCATATATCAGAACCTCTACCATGTTAAATGATCCCTAGACCCGAAACCGTCCTTGAAGTGGGTAGTTGGAGTGTATTTTACATTTTTTATAGCTTGTTCTAGTTTTACCTAACCACCTAGAACTGAATTTTGGAGTAGGCAGAGAGGTGTGACATTTTTTATAAGAAGGATATGTACTTGTCCTTTTATTTAACTATAATTCATTAAAATATTAAATAATCTTATGTGGTGTTCATTTTTAATTGTATAACCATGCCACCATAACAACCTTGAGTCGTAATCCAAGAATGAGGTGACTACCATACACCAGAGATGGTGGGCCCTGGGATGCTAGTGATACCTCCTGTAGTGCCACATATTGAACCACCTGGTATTCTTGACATGGACACTAATGCCCAATTTCAAGAGGTCTTTTTCTGGATGAAGTATTCTATGAAAGGTGCTTCTCGATCTTCCATAACTATGTTAGAGTTGAATTTAGAGTTTCAATAGAAGAATCATCCCATCTTTTTAGAGGTTGGTGGACTACGTACAACAGAGTCCTAGATAGAGGCTATTATTTCTATATATGATCATCTGAAGATGCCTCCAAAGCAGAGGGTCAAGCTTGCTGCCCATATGCTGCGCTGTTCTACCAAGCGATGGTGTGATGTCATTACATTGGCAAGATGACATTGAGATATGATTTGGGTGGGATTTGAGATGGTCTTTTATGATTACTTTTTTCCACTGACATTGAGGGGAGATCGATCTAGAGAGTTTATGAACCTGTAGCATGGATCCATGTTTGTCATGGAGTATTCTACCCATTTTACTAAGCTGTAGTGGTTCTCACCAACCTTATCTGGTAATGATCTCATGAATATGATGTGATTCGAGGATGGTCTGGTATACGCCATCTGATCATAATTCAATTTCTTTCGGTTGATGGCTATTTCTATGATAGTCAACCAGGTCATCATTATTGAGTGGAATTTGAGAGAAGTTGATGGTGGGAACCAGGAAGGTCAACACCCATGTCTTCTAGTGGTTCTTCTAGTAGAAGGAAGTGATGTTTAGAGGTTTCTCACAAGGGTATCAGCAGTCAAATGGATCATAATGACAGATTCCCTATATTTCACGAGTGCATGAAACTGGTACATAGAAAACATTAGTGTATATGAGTTCTAGTGGAGTGTAGAGGCTGCACCAGGATGAGGTATATCCAACACTTCTATCGGAATTTTCCACCAGTGCCTACCGAGAGGAGATCTACACCACCCCATATTCTAGAGTGGGGAAAGTAGTATCTCATTAGGTTGGTATATTGAATACCATTGGCCACTAAAGATGAGGTGTTGGTTAAGGGAGATGTAATTATGTAACACCACAAGAATTTCCAAAAGAAATTTTATCTCAATTAATTATTTATATTATTTATAATTTAAATGAAGGGTTGTTAATAAAAACTTTAATGAATTAAAGGTAAAGATAACAACAATTAATGGTAGACCGAAATGTTTTAAAGAAATTTGTTGCTGTTATTTTTTAAAAAAATAATATACCTTAGTGAAGTTTTAATTATTTTAATTTTTTTTATAAAATTTATATTTGTGTGAATTTTTAAATTATTATTATTATTAAATTAAATTAATATATTTTATTATACATGACATTTAATTTTGTTATGAATATATTAGTATTATAATTATTTAAATTCTGAATTTTAAATTGTTTAATATTTTTTTAAAATTTATTTATAAAAAACGAAATTTATATTATAATTATATGTTTTAAAAAAACATTTAAATTAGGATAAAAATGATAAAAAAATAGATGTGAAAATGTGGGGTAGGATGTTTAAAAGTTGGATTGATGATTGGACTATTTGAAGTGTGAATCACGCAAAAAAAAAAAATTGAAAATCAAGTAAAGCTTTGAAACAAGGATTTTTGATAAATAAAATATAACAATTATAATTTCTTTTAATATTTTTATGATAATTAAAGGGAAAACATTTTTTTATATGAAAACTATTATTATCATTTATTAAGATAATATATTTTATAAATTTATGAAAATAATTTATGTTTCGCTTTTATAAAATTTATAATTTATAAATATAAATAATATTTCTATTATAAAAAAATGCACATATATATAGGATAAAAAAAGTGTGTGATTTAAACTAATAATGTTAAGAAAAAGAATTATATAAATATAAATAAATATGTATATATATATAAAGACTAACATGATAAATCTAAAAAAATGATATGTTGTTTAGTTTAAAAAAATTGTGGAATGAGTAAAAAATAGTTAATATAACGATTTTAAAAAATTAAATGGTAATAATACAAGTGGCATGAGTAAAGATAGGTTCATGATTGATATAAAAAGTGAGTCTCAGCTTTACAATATAATAATATGATATAAATCAAAATAATTTACTTTAATAAAAAACAAATGAAAGGCATAACATTAAATAAAAAAAAAAATAATAATCATTATGATTGATTGAAAAAGTAAGATAATGTGGAAAAAAAGAAAACTGATTGAAAAAATATTATTTAAAGATAAAGTTGTAACATAAAATAACAACAAAGGTAACAAAATTGGGGAAAAAGATAGTCACGTTTTCAGCACTTTTGAAATAACGTTGTGTATCAACCGAACAACTATTTATAATTTGAGATTGATCTATAAGCTTTGAATTAATATATATATGAATGTAAAACCCATTATTCAGACCCTGCATATCCTACACTATCATACACACTCTTCTTAATTGTTTTTGGTTAGTCCGAGTCTTGAGTGAAAATCCTGATGGTTCATTTCTTTGAGGTAAGGGTTATTTTTGTTTAAAAATTAAATTTTATAAAATCACGTAAGGGATTTATTATTTTCAAATATATTTTTTAAGGGGATTGATTATCTTATTTATCCAATTATGTTTATGGTCTTATAAGGGGGTATTTTAGTTTATCAAATTATGGTTTTTTAAAGATATATATATATATATATATGTGTATATATATGCATATATGAACATATATAACCTATTATTTTTAGTATGTATATGAGTTAAGGGTTTTTGACCTAAAAATTATTTTTAAAACTTAAGTATGTGCAGGTCATTTCATCATTAAAATTTATTATTGTTTTACAAAGGTGTTATATATATACGTGTTTGTCTATACATGCATATATACACATATATAACTTATTATATTAAGGGTTTTTGTTTTAAACGTAATTTATAAAACTAATATTTTAAGCATTTAATCGTTATGTAAAGATATTTTAGTTTTACAAGGATATAAATATATATATATATTTGTGTGTGTGTGTGTCTATGTCTCTGTGTGTATATATATTTATGCATATATATATACATATACTTGTCATTTCATGTGCAATTATTAGTCAAGCTAGTATTTTATGTTCAAACTTGCATCTGCATCCCCCAACATGTCATGCATGGATAGGTATGAACATAATCTAGTTCATACATGACAATATCAACATTATAAGATCATGCACACATTTAATCCATGTATCTAGAATTTATGGTTCTTAATTATTAAAATGTTTCTAATCATGGGATTCTCTCTTAAAGGATTTTATAATCTTTGAGAATATGTTGGTCGCATGAAGAGGATTATACTCTTTTAAAGTAATTTTATACTATGTAAGTATTTTTTAGAAATATTTTGGGATAAATATGGGAAATTCAGGCTCATGGGAAAATGTTTTCAAAAATTTGGCACTGGTGAAATAAGTGACATTGCAGGGAGTGAACTCGTAAGTCCTAGAAACAACTGGTGGCCTTAGGTATGGTTTTTTAGACATGGTCTACCAAGTACCATTAATGAAAGAAAAAAAAAATTATTATTTTTGAAGAGGAATCCCCAACGAATTTTTAGCTATCATTATTTTAATGTATTAATGGGTTTTAAGGATACTTATGTAATACCATTTTAGGTATATTTATAAAAAAACTCAAGAGATATTCCAAAAGAGTTATATTATTAATTTTGAAAAACTCTTTACTGGTAATTTTTTTGTGCTCACCCCATGTATTAAAATGATTCTTAAGGGTTTAGAGATCATGCTATGATAAATTTATAAAGTGGGGTGGTGTATTGATGATTTTTTGTTTGATGATTTCCAAGTTTTTCAAAATTTTATTTAAATGTACTTTTGGATTCTAATTATCCAAAACCTGGGCCGGTAAAAGATCCTCTATTTTATGTATTGCTGTGTATTTATTCAAGTATCTTTTATAAAAAATATTACACAACATTTTTAAAGTGTTAACCTAGGATTAGGGTTTGAGTCTTTATAAATTAGGCCAAAGACTTGTAACACCAGTAATGTGGGCATTCTAAGGGTAGTCAGGTTGTGACTTAGGGCCGTGGTACGAACCAGTTACATGTAGTGCAACCTATGTTAGAGGACCAGATCCCTATACCTTTTACTGTATGAGGTACTATTCTTATATACTATAAATTAGTGTTTGATTTATTTGACATAGGATCATCACACTCTTTTATATATGAGGAAATTATGGAGATTTTGGACCTAAAAATATAATATTTCTGTGGCATGATGTCACTCGATAACCCATTGGGTATCCGATGAAAGAGTGTTCATCTATGTAAGGAATGTCCCCTTGAGATAGGTGGCTACCTGTTCATGTAGAATATTTTCAACTTTGATATTAAATGGTTTGATTTAATTATTGGGATTGACTAGTTGGTTTCCTATTGATCCCATATTTATTGTTATCACCAGAGGGAAATAATTACATCACCAGAGGGAAGTAGACATGTACATAAGGGATAATGAGATGTTGATGCATCTGAAGTTGGACCTAAGAATTAGGGGCTATGTAGAGTGACAACCCAAATCACTTGTCTTTTCTTGGATGATCAGGGGTTACGACTTGCTATTTTCCCTCATATGGTGGATCATTTTAGGGGCATTTTCCCTAATGATTTTTTTGGTATACCATCAGTAAGAGAGGTAGAATTCACCATTTATTTAGTAGTAGGAGAAACACTCGTGACCGTTCCTTATAATAAGATAGAACCTATGGAGCTTCTAGAGATCAATCTATAGTTGGAAGACCTCAAGGATAAAGGTTTTATCTGACCTAGAACCTCACCATGGGTTCATCAATGCCACAACCTGACCAAAAAATTTATTTTATTTTATTATTTTTTTGGGATTAGTTTTTTTGGTTGAAGTTTGGGTTGCATTACCAGTTTTAATTTTTGAGTTTTGGTGGCTTTGGGTGGTTTTTGGACTTATTCATGGTTAGTGTGAAAGGTATGGGGAGAAAGTGGCATGGTTGGGAGTTTATGACACAAAAAATGTCACTATATTATGTTTAAATCATTCATGGATATTTAGGTGGACTCTACTAGTGTTTGGGGTGTCATTTAAGGTTTACTGGGAAATTTTTCAGGTCACACAATTTGAGAACGTTTTCCACCAACCATGAAACTTAAATGTGTATGTTTACAAAATGTTTCTAGTAGCATTCACGTGATTTACACATGGTTTAAAAACCATGTGGTAAAACCATATATCCAATTAAAACCTAAATATAATTTATTTTAAAAACCTATTTTAAGTTACTCCACCTCCAATTTAAACCTCTCTCAATTGGGTTTCATCCATAGGGAACCCCCCTTCATTCTTGTTCATATTTGGAAACTTTTTGGGTTATTTATTATAAAATATTAGTGATTATTCATTATTTTTTATCAAATATTTCCATTTCCTCTTCCTCTCTTCTCCCTCTCGTGGTTTCTTGGTTTTTATTGGTGAGTTTTCCTCTTGTTAGAACCCTAAAGTTTATAGTTGATGCGTAGTTCGATTTATTTGGTGTTAGGGTGTGTATATTGTCTCTTGGGATCAGTTATTATTCCTCCTAAAATTTTATTGAATTTTCACGTCATTGAGTTTGGTGTTTCCATACATTTCCTTTACGGTACATTCTGTTGATGCTTAATATTTCCTTAAATGATTCCAAAATGTTATAATATTTCTTGTGATATGTTATTATATTTTTTTTGGTGTTTTCATGATGTAAAATGGGGGAAAATGGTTTTCTTAATGGTTTCCTTAATTATGCCTATATATAAATGCATGCAAGGTGTTTGATAAAATTCCAATTGAACTTTTGAAGTGAAATTAGGTATTTTGTTTGGTTTTTTCCCTTGGTTATGTTTTGGTAATGTGGTTGGACTGTGAATTAGATGATGCATGTAGAGATTTGTGACTTTTATATTACGATGCTTATGTGTGGATTTTTGAGATGGTTTGAAAGAAAGTTATGTTTCTTTAAAAAATGTTTTAAGTGATTTCATGGGCACGTGAAGGGTTTCATTGAATGTTGGTTTGAATTTCATTAAATATATTTTAAGTGGTTTTGGATTTTAATTGAAGTGTTGAATTATTTTGGAAATGTGTGTGTTCTTAATGGTTTCTTAAGCCCCATTTGGAACCTTGATAAAATTGGTTATTCATTAAACAATGGTTTTCTAAAGGCCTCTCCCTTCCCCCTCATAATTTTCCAATATGGTACCTAGATTTATAAATGGTTCATTAGTGTTTCATATGACTTTAAGAGTGGTTTCAAATGTGTTTCCAAAATCTTAGACCATTTGGAATTTTAAGATATGGTTTGGTGAATAATTGGTATAAAGGACCATTTGGTACATTAAGACACACTTAGAAACCAAGTTGTTTAAAAGTCCCATTTGGAGATTTTCATGTAATTTAATTTTTTCACTTTATCCTTGTAAATGTGTTTGGATTAAAAATGATAAAGGACTGGTTGTAACTTTATGTAGTCTTTGAAAGGTTGGTTTTGATGCGATGTGATGTGATGACCTGTTTGGCACCCTGTGATGTTTTGGAGTTTGGTTTTGAAACTCATGTGATATATAGGACCGATTGGTATTTTATGATGTTTAGGAAAGTGTTTTGAAACTCAAATGATGTGAAGTACCAGTTGGAACCTGATGATGTCTTGTTATGGGACGGGTACCTCTATGGTGGATTCCCCATGGAGAGGGGGATTACATAGGTGGTGTCATTGTTTGGGTTAGGCAAGCACTATGATAGTGGGTTTTAGTTGAACCACATGTGTGAGGGACTTACCATTCACCAAGTACCATTATCATGGGATTCCTGTGCATCTTCTAGAGGGTCAAGTGATAATTTATTTTCATTGATGATTTAGATGGGTTGGTACCCCAGAATTTACTAAGAGGCTAGGTGGGATGTGTCATTGGATTGGCTAGTTTAGAGTGGCCAGTTGGTTATTGACAGTGGAGCAACACCATATGTCGATAGGTGAGTTAGAACTGAGTACATCCAAATATTTACATTAGTGATGTTTAAGAAATTCCCATGATATACTATCTGTATGTTCTGTTTTTTTCTTCTAGATGTTGGATATTAGCCCTTATGATCTATTCTTTATTTATTTTTGTTTCCTTTACTTTCATCATAACTTTATTTTGGGGATCTAGTATGGATTTGTAACTGGGATTTGGTTTTTAACTAGGGTTTTGTGTGTGGACCTTTTTAAAAAATGTGAAATATGTCTGTGTTGTTTTAAAATGAGAAATTTTGGAAAGTCTTGTTTAGTTTTTTAAAATGATTAAAAACCTATTTTATGAATCTATTTAAAACTAGTGTTTGCATACTATTTTGGGAAAGTTAATGCATGGAATCTGTGGTGATTACCTAATGATATTTTTAATCTCACACCCTAATTGTGCCACTCAGGTAAAGCAGAGTGGTTTTAAAGGTTTTGGTTTCTGGTTCGGTTGGCCTATGGAGAAGTTTGTTCTTGTGGTTGGTGGAATCCAAGAGGTCATGTGGAGTTCATGTTTCATGGTTTATTTTAGTTTTGTATTTGGTTTCTATTTTGTTTAGCTATTATATCTAGATTGGTTAGTATATTTATTTATGTTCAGTTGTTAGTTGTGTTGTGTGCTATATTTATTTTATTTTATCCTATTTGTCTTTGGGACAAATCATTCCCATCTAAATTAATTTGATTCCCAACACCAGTTTCCTTCTCGTGGGGATTATTAACTCCCTTTGGGGATTATCTCGAGTTAATTCAGACATTAGGTTGGATGGGAGACCAGCTTTGTTCATGACAAAATGGTATCATAACTAGGTTATTTTCATTTGGGGTGTGAGGTAGACTAGAGATTTGGAATGTCAGGACTCGAGAGGTAGGTACAGGAAGGACGCCACGAATCCTTTCTCATCCTGATCCTCAAGTTTCCTGGGGCAGTCTGAGATTTGAGTCTTTTTCTTTGGTTTTTTGGGTTTGGATGAGGAATGAAAATGGAGGTAAGCCAGTTTCATGTTGTGAACTCACATGGAGTAGTGACCCATGTGAAGTCAGAGTGCACAGTTAATGGTCATCTTATTTATTGATTCTTACTTAGGGAATGTCCCACTAACCATGTCTCTATTCTATGCATGATCATTATTTCCTCATTATGAGAGTTTGGTGCGAGTTGTGATTTGGTTTGTTTTTGGTTGGTGTGGGTAGATTTTCAAAGGAAAATGGTTTTTGGAAAAAAGGTATTTAAAAGGGGGAGTGGTTTTGAAAAAATCTATTTTCAAAAGGAAAAATGATTTTTGGGAATGGTTTTTGTTATAAAATAAGAACTTGATGATTGAGTTGGATTAGAAAAAATGAGTTTTGGCATTTAGAAAGTGTCCTTTGAAGAAGGTGGGTTGGAATAGAAATGAAATGGTGGCTTTTGAAAAGAGGATTTATTTTTGTTTGTGTTGTTGGGATTGTGAGCCAGTTGTTTTGGCTTGGGATGGTCTTTCAGTTATTCTCTAATTGATTTTGGTTTTTTTTCTTTATTTTTCTTCTGTTAAAAATATGCTACCGATAAAGGTCCCCAAAGTTTCCAGCACGTTTCTTCCAGTTTTTGGCTTTTCTTAAACTCCTAGTGGAGTGGCAGAGTCAAGCCCTTCCTAGACGTTACCTATTTTATTATAGTGATTGAGGTCCATTAGAGGTTGTGGAATGGCTTGAGTAAGATGAGAATGCCTTCAGATCATTGGGAACTCCCGAAGTAGTGAGGGTTCGAGCTGTCTTGGGTTCGTTTGAAGGTTCAGCTTTGGAAATGTGGAAGCTGATTGTTCCATCATCATTTAAAGTTGGGATGACATGGGAGGTGTTCAAGACCACATTATTCTGATGGTTTTTTCTTGAGGTGGTGAGGATGTATAAATTAGAATATCTCATGAGTATTCATCAAGGAAAAAAACTAGTAAAGGGATATGTTTACCACTTCAAGGATCTAGTTTCCTTTTCTCTAGAGCCAACATCATAGGTTCTATTGAAATATCATCTTTTCATTTGGGGTCTTCATACAAAGATCAAGGAGGTAGCCCTCTCCTCCAAGGATATTCTTTTTGAGAAGTTGGTAGATAAATAATTTTTATTTGAGTTGGTTTATGGATCAAAGACAGTTGGTAATATAGTATCTCTTAATTCTCATGAAGGTTACCCATCTGGCAAGAGGTGTGTGCTAGAGGAACCTATTTCTGAAAAGACTCTTTCATTGGTTCCGAAATCCAGTTTTTATGATTGTTCACTTATGTATCACCAGTTTGGCTAGTTTGGACACTCTAAGTCATCTTGTCACAAACCTCTAAGGGTGTTCCATCCTTATGGCCGTTTGGATCATCTGGAGAAGTTTTGTAAGAATCATTGCCTGAAGAAGAGGCCTTGATTGATGGGTTTGAGCTTCTAACTGTGGGTTAGAAGATGCATCAGAAAATCAGGGCACTATCCATAGGTCCCAAAGTGAAGAGTTTCATATATTCAAGAATCATTGGGTGTGTAGGAAATCTTGGCATGTCTTTTGTCTCTAGTTTTGGAGTATAGATTATTGAAGTTATTTGTTGTAGTGTTTGTTGTTGTTGTGATTTCCACTTTGTTGTAAGAATATTGGTGGGTTGTTTCTTTGGAATATAGTGGTTGTTTCTTTTTAAATAAAAATATTTCTTTATTATTTATTTATTGTGTGTGCTTATACTTTTATAGAATGGTCCCGATTTATGATCGGGCTCGATTTAGAGATGTTTTAATCATGGGGAGTTAAAGAATTGTGGTTTTATTCACTGTTTAGTTTGAGATCCTTCCATGGGTTTTCCCATTGTGCTGGTGGTTTTTGGTTCATTTTGGGAGTTCTCAGTTTTGGTGGTTGTGTTTCTAGATTAGGTGTAGAAGTTTGGGCTATATCATGTGGGGTTTCTCATGATGGTGCCACCGTGTTGGGAGTTTAAATTTTTGTGGTGTTAGTTGGGTTCTTATGGTGGGTAGAACACTCTCATATTCTCCTGTTGTTCTTTATATTTTGGTTTCCTCTAGAAATGGTTAGGTGTTACTTTTGGAGTGAAATTTCACATCATTGACAGTTGTTTCATTCAATCTCATCTTGTTTTAACCATGATCTTTATCCCTCATGTGGCTAGGTGACTTTATGGGGGTAGAAAGTATTTATGGTAGGGATAATTGTCACACCCTAACCACAAAATTTATTTCATTTTATTCTTTATTGGCCTTGGTTTTTTTGGTTGAAGTTTGGGTTGAGTTCCCAGTTTTAATTTATGAGTTTTTGATCCTTTGGGTTGTTTTTGGACTTATTCATGATTTGTGTGAAAGGTATGGGGAGTAAGTGGCATAATGGGGAGTTTATGACATCAACGATGTCACTACACTTTGTTTAAATCATTAAAGGATCTTTGGTTAGACTCTCGTATTGTTTGGTGTGTCATTTGAGGGTTTTGGAAGATTTTGATGGTCACACGGTATGATAGAAGTTTTCCCAAACTGTGAAACTTAAATATGAATGTTTAGAAAATGTTTCTAGTAAAATTTACATGGTATGGGAATGTTTTACAAAACTGTGCATACAAATTGTACAATACATTAAAACCTAAATAAAATTAATTTTTAAAAACCCAATTTATGTGATTCCACCTCTCATTTGACTCCCTCTTAGTTGTGTATCAACTAGAGGCCCCCATTTCATTCTTATTAATCTTGGTCCACTTTAGGGGAAATTTATTCCCAAAGGTTAGTTAATCTTCATGATTTCTCCATCAAATCTTCCCCTTTTCTCTTCTTCTCTTCTCCCTCTCATGTTTTCTTGGTGGTGTTTCCCAATTGGAAAACCCTAAGGGTTAAGTTTGATGTGTTGTTATATTTATTTGGTTTTAGGGTGTTCAAATTTTCTCTTGGGATATGTTATTTCTCCTCCCTAAGTTTCATCACATTTTCATGTTGCTTAGGTAAGTATTTCCATCCATTTACTTTCTGGAACATTTTGTTTATGGTTGATATTTCTTTAAAGGCTTCCAAAATGTTATAATATTTATTGATACAAGTTAGTATAAATTATTTTGGAGTTTTCCTAAAGTAAAATGGAATAAAAATGGTTTTTTCAAAGGGTTTCCTTAATTATTCCTATATTTAAATCCATACAAGGTGTTTGATAGGATGATAATTGAACTTTTGAAGTGAAATCATGGTGTTTTGGGTGGTTTTTACCCTTGGTTATGTTTTGATAATGTGGATAGATTGTGAATTGGATGATGTATATAGAGGTTTGTGACTTTTATGTTATGACACTTATGTGTTTCTTATTGAGTTGGTTTGAAAGTAAGTGATGTTTTTTTTAAAAGGGTTTTAGGTGATTTAAAAGGCATGTGAAGAGTGGTATTGAATGTTGGTTGGGGTTTTCTTAAATTGATATCAAGTTGTTTTGGATTTATAAATGAATTTTTTAATTATTTTGGAAATTTTTGGGTTCTTAATGGTTTCTTGAGGAATGTGTAGCACCTTGATAAAATTGGTTCTTCCTTGAACCATGGTTTTCCATAGGCTTTTCCTCTTCTACCTCCTTATTTTCCAAAAATGGTCCCTTGATTTCTAAATGGTGTGTTGGTGCTTCATGTGAATTTAAGAGTGGTTTCAAATGTGTTTCTATAATCTTGTCACATTTTTAATTTTGAGATATGTTTTGGTGAAGAATTAGTATAAAGGCCGTTTTGGAAGTTTAAGACACACTTGGTAACCAAGTGGTGTAAAAGGCCCATTTGGAACTTTTATTATTATTGCATGTTTTCAATTTAGATTTGTAAATGTGTTTGGATTGAAAATGTTAAAATATTTATTAGCACTTTTTATTTTCTTTGAAAGGTTGGTTTTGATGTGATGTGATGTGAAGGCCCATTTGGAACCTTGTAATTTTTTGGATCTTGATTTTGGAACTCATGTGATGTTTATGCCCAGTTGGTATTTTATATTGTTTGGGAAGGTGTTTTGAAACTAAAATGACGTGAAGGACTGGTTATCACTTGAGGATGGCTTGTTGTGTGATGGGAACCTCTATGGTGTGTTCCCCAATTAGAGTTACATCACATAGGTGGTGTCAATGTTTTGGTTAGGAAAGTATGGTGGTAGTGGGATTCAGTTGAACCATTCATGTGAGTACCTTCCCATTAACCAAGTACTATTATCATGGGATTCTTTTTGTGTCATCTAAAGGATCGAGTGATGAGGGATTTTTGACCCCAAGTTAGACAGGTTGGTACCCCTTGGATATGCTGAGAGGCCAGGTGGGATGTTCCACTAGATTTCATAGTTTAAAGCATCCAGTTGATTATTAACTATAGAGCTACACCATATGAAGACAATTGAGTCTGAACTGTGTACATATAGGGATTTAATCTTGATATGTTTAGAAAATTACCATGATTTACTATCTGTTTGTTTTTCTTATTTCTTTTCCATGTTGGTTATTATCCCTAATTGTCTATTCATGCTTGTTTTTTTCCTTTACTCTTAGAATAGGTTTGTTTTGGTGATCTAGTATGGATTTTTAACTGGGATTTGGTTTTTGAACTGGGTTTTGGTGTTTCAAACCATTTTAAAAAGGTGAAAGATGTGTGTGTTGTTTTAAAAGGGGAACTTTTGGAAAGTTGTGTTTGGTTATTTAAAATGATTAAAAACATGTTTTCTGTATGTATTTCAAACTAGTGTTTGCATAATGTTTTAGGAAAGGAAATGCATGGAATTTGTGGTGATTACTTATTATGCTATTTAATCTCACACCCAAATTGTAAAAATCTATGTCGGTAGACCAAAGTTATTTTTCAGGTTCAGCTTTTTTGTTCGGTTAGCCTCTAGAGAATGTTGGTCGTGTGGTTGGTGGTGACCAAGAGGTCATGTGGAGACTGTGTCATGTGGTTCATTTTATTCATCTATTCAGTTTCTCTTTTTGTTCGACTGTTTTATTTGAATTAGTTGGTATTTTTATTTGTGTTCAGTTGTTAGTTGTGTCGTGTGATCTGTTTTGTTTATTTGATCCTTTTTTGTCTTTGGGCTAAATCATTCCCATATGGATTATTTTTCTTCCAAGCACTAGTTATTAGACCATGGGGATTGGGAATGCCATTTAGGATTTTTCAGACCCAGTATAATGTCGAGTTGGATGAAAACTCAGCTTGGTTCATGATAACCAGTCCTTTTTTCCAATAAGGTGGATGGTACTCTCAGGATCTGTGTGTATTACTGATGGTTGAACCAAATTACGGTAAAGAATCGATATCCAATGTATAGAATAGATGGCCACTTTGATCTACTCTAAGAATAATGGTTGTTTTCAAAGATTTATTAGAGGTTAATTTACTATCTGGTGCATGTCAGTCCTTTAGACATACCTTGTACAATTTTCTAGAGTAGGTATGGTCTTTATGAGTACCTGGAAATGTCATTAGGTCTCATGAACGTGATAGTTTTTTATTGCTTTGATTAATCATGTTTTCACCCCTATTTGCATTTATTGGCGGTAGTCTTTATAGATGTAATATTGGTATATTCTCATACTATTCAAGACCGTTCCAACCATTTTGAGATCATGCTGAGAGAGAATCAGTAATTTTCTAAGCTGGAAAATTCAACCTTTGGATTGATGAGTTCTAGTTCGTGGTTTATATCATTTTGGAAAGAGGAGTATCAGGAGACCCATAGAAGCTGATAGTTATAGTTTCATTGGATCATCCTATGAACATATTTGACATACAAAGTTTCTTGAGGATATCTGGGTATTATAGAAACTTCATCTAGGATTTCTCATGCCTAGAAGTGCCTCTTACAGGCTTGAATATTAAGGGTGTATAATTTTTTGGTCAAAAGATTGTGAAGTATCCTTTATGAAGTTTTAGGGAACTTTGACTTAAAAATTGATCCTAATTATTCTAGAGGTAGGTAGGAGCAATCCTCTTTATTATGGTGCATCAAGCATTGGACTGGGATATATTCTGATACAGGATGAGCAAGGTATAGCATATGGGTATCATCAGTTGAGGCCTCATGAGCGGAATTACTTGACACATATCCTCAAGCTAGCTATTGTAGTTCATTCTTTACATTATTGGTGGCATTGTTTATTTGGGTAGTATTTTTTGATATTCAAGGACCACAATAGCCTCAAGTACATATTTACACAATATGATTTTAATATTAGGAATCTTATATGGGTTGATTACTTAAAATCATTCAATTTTTAACTTACCTACACTCCTAGAAAAGGTAATTCTATGGTCGATGCTCTAAGCTGGATGACTCAGACAAAGACGGTTCAAGATGCCGGTTGTGAGTGGAATCTTATAGAATTGTTTTCAGAGATTCATGTTAAGGTTCAAGAGGATCATGGTCAAAAAGTACTCACAACCTTAGAAGTTACCTCTACCCTTCTAGAATGGGTGAGAATGAGGCAACTCTCAGATCTCAAGGGCTTAGTCCTAAGGAAAAATATAACAGATGACGGTTCATCTTCTAGTTGGATCAAGGATATGGATGAGACCTTAAGGTATTGTGGGAATGTCTGGGTCCTAACATACATATGAGAGGAGATTATGTGGGAATTTCATTCCTTAGTTTGGGTTGTACATCATAGTTTCACAAATATTTATCAATAATTTTTTCACCAATATTGGTGGCTTGGTATGAAATGTGACATAGCCAACTTCATTACTCATTGTTCCACCGATCAGAAGGTAAAGGAGGAACATTAGTGACTAGTAGGACTTTTACAATCATTATCCATTCCTGAGTGGAAGTGGAATGATGTCTCCACAGACTTCATGATATTTTTACCTAGATCGCCTCATGGTAAGGATATAGTTTGAGTAGTCATTGATCGGTTGATGAAGGTATCACAAATTTTACATGATCAAGAGTCCATCTTGATAGACAATATAGGGGGATATATGTTAGGGAGGTCGTAAATATTCATGGAGATCCATATTCTATCCTATATGATAGGTATGATCACTTCACATATAAGTTCTGGAAAGGGATGTAGAAGGCCTTGGGTACACAAGTGCTTTTGAGAGTGGTCTATCACCCTCATAACGATGAACAATCAGAATATACGATTCAGGTGTTGGAGAACTTATTCCATGCATGTTTTCTTGAATTTGGGAGTTCTTGGGAGAAACATATACCCCTAGTTGAGTTCCATTACAATAATATCTTTCTAGATACCATCTAGATGGAACCTTATGAAGCCTTATATGGTCGAACTTTCAGATCCCCTCTGTGCTAGTAAGAGGTTGGGGAGGAATCTTTGCTTGGACCACATCTCATCCAGAAGACTTTAGAGCAGGTCTATCTAACCAGGAAGTGCATGTTGATAGCTTATTCTAGAAAGTAGTCATATGACAATCTACAAAAGTGACCTCTTGAGTTCAAGGTTGGGGAACAAGTTTTCTTGCAAGTATCTCCCCAATTAGTCCATTGATGAGCTCATAGGAAGGGTAAGATCTCACCTAGATTCATCAGTCTTTTTAAGGTCTTAAAGATAATTGGACCAGTGGATTACCAAATAACACTTACTTAGATATACTGGTCAATGCATTATGTATTCCATGTATCTCATCTCCATCGGTATTACCCATACATGATGCATGTTTTATAGCATGATGAGGTTGAGTTAGATGTGAATGCATCCTTTGAGGAGTTTCCATTGAGTATTATGGATTATAGCATGAAGACACCCCAAGGACGGTTAATTATTTTAATACAGGTTCTATGGAAACACAACTTAGTATAGGATAATAAATGGGAACAAGAATTTAACTTCTGATCCCAGTGGTCAAAGCTTTTCTCAGATGATTCCTCTTTACCCTCAAAAGGACAACTTAGGGACGAGCTACTTTAAGGAGGTATGGTTATAAAAAACCAAATTTTCATGAATTTAGGACTTGTTTTTTTATTTGAATCCATTTTTTAATTTTGGTAAACGTTCCGTAAGGCCTATTTAAGGTTTTTAGAGTTTCTATGGATTTTTCAGAGCCCGAAGCTTCGAGAATTGGGCAAACAAAGTGGACCAAATGGTTAGTGCATATTTAGTTCCAATTGTGGGACTCAACCATGTAGATCACTTACTGCACATAAGATTACTCATGATTTTTTTGAAACCCTACAATCCATTCCACACATCTGTACATAATTTCAATCATTTATGACAATGTATTTTTGCACGGATTGTGCACAGTTAGGAAAACCGTGTGCCTAGCCTATGTGAGGTGGGTTACCAGAAAGTGAAGGTATCATAGTTTTCACATGGTTTAGACAATCTTGTAGCCAAATAATACGACACAGTTTGTGGGGGGGGGGTGATTTTACCATTTTTTCCTTAAAATAATATTAAGCCTCACCCATCTTCCTCCTCTCATTTCCAGTGGGTAGTCCCTCCATATTTCTCTCGGTAGCACTCCTCTTCAAGCCAAACTAGATATTTTGATAGCACCTCAACCTGATCTCTGATTTAATACCTATAAAAATCATTGGATCTAAAATGATAAGCTCCCTAATAATATTTTTTCTTATCTTCATTTATCTTCTCATATCTTGTGATATTTTTGTGCGATATCATATGAATTATTTTCAGGGAATTGATCCATTCTCTTGATTTATTCTATTCTTATTTGAATAAATGGTTGACTCTAGATGAGTGGTCATCTATGGACCTAATATGGGTGATTTAGAAATATTTTCCAAAAGTGTTAAGTGTTTTCATAGATTTGTATGATGTTCCACATGTTGGAATTTTTTTATAGTACTTTAAATTATGTTCTTCTTTATTTAATTAATTAAACCATGATGTGATACTCCCATAAACCCCTATTAATTTATTATAGGATTCTAAGATCTTGATTTCCATCCCTTTGGGTGTTCCAAATTGAACTCATTCCTTATGTATATATTTATAAATGACCAAACACCTTCTAAATATTTGGAGTGACCCAAAATTGGAATTTTTATTTCCATATAAATTGAATAGGTTAATTTATGTGAATGGAAATGGGTGGAAAGGCCAAACCACATGTTTTATAATTATGAACATGAGGTATTTGAAATGTGCACCCTTGGATATTATATTAAATGGTTATAAACTCATTATATTCGATTCCTTGTGTTATTGTTATTATTATGAGTATGCAATTATTAGTGGATGTTGAACAACATATAATGTTTCTATTGAGCATTTCATTTCATTCTCCATTATGCTGGGTGTTGGGTATGATGTCTCACACTTTTTTATATTTACCTGGATGATGGGAATAATTCTCCACATTCCTATTCTTCAGGTGTTGGGAATTGAAAATAACCCAACCTTCTCAAGTGATTGGAAATATGTCTCTCATTCATATGAGATTACACGATTGTACCTTGCTAAATCCATTGACTCATTAGACTAGTTATGGATGCATGAGTTACACCTTGTGCCTAGCTAGTACCTAGTATCCATGTATATGGATTTAAAAGTCCCCACGTATAGTGTAAATATTCATCTATACCTATTATATATATATATGAATACTATATATATATATGGCTTCTGATCAGACTCATTCCAGCCTCTATTGAAGCAGGTAGAGCCATCCAAGTGTCCTATAGAAACCAGAGTCAGCTGGTATTTATTCATTAACATTATATATATTTTCTTTACTTGTAAACTTCTATTGTTATGTACATGGGTTGGAATATTTATCAAAAAAAGTGGTGGTTGGATACTAAGTTTATCTCATAGCCTACTCAGGTCGCCTTCGGTATCTGAGTAGACCTTATGACTGTAGGTATAGATAAGGGGAAACACCCTACTACAATTTTTTGATTTTTTTTACTTATAGCATATAGAATGGGACACAAGGATTGAGTGAATTATCATGATTCTAGTGGAGAAGAATTTTTTCCTTTATATATTTTTTATATTATATTGTATATTAATACCCCCTATATCCTTTATTTTTCTTTTTGTATATCAGCATGACATGAAATCATTTTATATGACATAGCCCCTGGATTTTTGTATTTATTCATGTGTTTTTGTTATTATGCTTCCTTGGGTTCTTATTATATATGTTCATGCTATTCGATATGTTATATCATGCTTCTAGTACTTTTAATTATTTATTATATCTGTTTTTTCACTCTGATATGAGGGTATAGTCTCCCCTCAATACCACCATAGACCCTCACTGCTAGTCAGTAGCCTCTAGCGTATAGGGAGGTTTTCTTGAGGCTATGTGACCCACTAGATCAGGGAACCAATTAAGTAGATCTTGGGTCGGGAAATTACATAGAGTGAGTTTAGAGTGTGGGGTTTGAACATTAGAGAGACTTACTTTGTATCTCATTTGGACATAAATCAAATCCCATGTAGTTCAAAATGGTTGGGGCTTACACCAAAATGGCCTGAGGGACCTGGAAGGAATATAGCCACCCAGGATGGATATGAACCTACTGAGAATATGACCCCATAAGGATGGTAGTGGAGGGACCTAGAAGAAATATAGACCTCTGGTTTGGATATGACACTACTAATAATTTTGACCATAGAAGATTAGGGTGAGTTTGAGGTGTTGGGTTTGATCTTCAGAGAGGCTTCCTACGTATCCCATTGGGATAGGAATCCAATCCCACATAGTTCAAAATGGATATGGCTTACACCTAAAGAGGAGGCCCAGGTGGCATTTGATCATGATGATGAAATTATCTCCACTAAACACTAATCCCACTTGATTCATTTTTGGTGTGAGAAAATAGAGTAAGTAGAAGATATGGAAATATAAAAAATCTCTTTAAACAGTTGGGGGATGAGGGTGAGTATATGGAAGGTGGGGGATTTCCTACAAGAAAGACTAGGGGTTTAATCTAGGATGGATTCCCTAGAAATACCATCCCTTCCAATAGGTGAAAGAGTGGGTGAGGGTCTGACAAATAACGAAAAATGGTGTTTTGCATTTGATTCTCTTCACATTTCAAGAAATATATGTTGTAACCTAACCTAAGAAGCCATCTACCACCATTATTAAGGTTGGGATCCTCATTACCATAGGAATATATGATTGAGGACATTATGAGGATCCAAATTATTAGGTAGGATAAATGTGGGACTACCATTACCAAAAAAAATGTATGATCGATAGGTCACAATTGTGTACCCTAGGTTAAGATCATGCATGTTGAGAGGCTTTAGAGGAGGTCCTGGATTAGTTCCCCTTAGACGAGGGCCTAGGAAAGGGGTGTTCTAAGTCACTGGAGATGTAAAACGAGGGCCTAAAAGGTGCTTCACCCAGGTGATACCTGGGTGAGTTAGAGGGTTCCTTTCCTAGGTAATACTTGGGTGAGAGGGATTTTTCTTCACCCAGATGATACCTAGGAGAATTGAGTTTAGCTCTACTGAGGTGATACCTAGGTGAGATATCTTTGGCTTCTTTTTCCAGGTAATGTTGGGTGGATAAGGGAGGTACCTCACCCAAATGTTATTTGGGAGAATTTGAAGGTACCTCATTAAAGTGTTACTTGGGAGATCTTTGATGAAGAACAACCTGGGAGACAAAACTTAGGAGAGACCTTACCCATACCTCCAATGGCCTCCTCAGGTGATCCTAGAATGGTCTCATCCAGGTCCTTAGTTTGAGAGGGGGATTTCACCGTAGTACTTTTGAACTAGGGTAAGTGGCTCCTCACATAGGTCCTTGGCATTTCAAATCTTCTAATAACCCTAATACCCATAATATCATTAACTACCACTTATTTTGATGCTTGGAGAGATACCTGGAAGGTTTTGGGGAATGGGGAAAAGGACTAGGGAAAAAAGAACTTATGGATGACTCTTTATCTTCTAGTCATTCCAAATGGGGAGAAAAATGGCCCTATTTATAGTAAATCATAGAACCATAGGCGAATGAGTTATTTCTTATAGGAATATTTCATAGGTATCTCATGCAGATAGAACCTTTGAAAGTACAGTGATATAGGTTGGACCTACGTGAGTATGGTTATGTAGATTGGACCTTCTTGAGGTCCACTCAAGAACACATTTGGGAAAAAGGGTATTGTTTTCCTTTCATTCCTTTTCCTTATCCTTATACTTGAGATATTTTTCTTTGATGTTTTTCATCATTATGTGAAAATGAGTGTGTCAAAAAATTCCACCCCCTTAGGATTGGTTCTGAGTGTAAGAATAGGATATGATATTGAGGTAAAGAGAAAGAAATGTGGATGTTGACAAACCCTTTATTCATTATCCTTCATGTGTTCAGATGAATTTATGTTTAGTCTTGGTGAAAATTACCACTTTTGTATCTTATAAGGGAGAAATTAACAGATAGGTAGTGTAGGTCGTTCACATAGGTGGATCATATAAGTCTTCTACACAGGTCGATCATGATGGTCTTCTATATAGATCTTCTGTTTAAGTACCCCCATATTTATAAATAGAGTTCTTGACCAAGTGGTCTTTATCCTCACCAACACTATTTGCTTTATTGCATGCTCTAATCATGCTACTTATTCTATCTAGTAATTTTTACATGTCTTCTACATAGGTACCTTACATATCCATGGTAGGCCCTAACATGAATGATTATTTTCCGTGGTGTAACCTTAGTGAGGAAACTCCACCCAGCCACCTGGGTGAGGTGACCTACACAAGGTCACCTAGGTGAAGTGACCTATGCATGGTCACCTAAGCGAGGTGACCTGCATGAGATATTTCCATGGTGATTTTTGATATAAGAATATTTCAAACTAAAAACCCTAGATCTAATTAAAATCTTATTGTTTCCTTTCATATTTTAAATGGATGCTCAAATATTCCACATTTCTAATTCATTAGATTATGCACGTATCAAGGAGATGTTGTTTATTTTTAGGGCAGAATACCCAAGATTATATGATCTCATTCTTTTTAATACTGTTAAATATTTGATGAAACATAATTTTGAATAACCTATGATTGAACTACTATTGTTGTATGGTCGTTGACTTATAGGGGGCATGATCATCCCAAGTAAGATAGATTTCATGCTAAATTCATGGTTCAATGAATATGAAAACCTCACCACTGAAAACATTTATTCTAGGGGAATGTATATCAATGAATGAACAAAGCCCAGGGTGTACTTGATGTTCCATAATTCCTGTTCTCGGAATTTGGAATCCCATATTTCTGAGCCAAATCCCCACTACTACACATCCATTTCTATCAATCGATAAAAAAACCAATCAAAGGGTTAGAAGGAATATTTGGACTTTCATACTAGGGGGGTAGGCTTGAATGGATGTGTTCTTATTAGGTGCATAATATGTGTATATAATTTTAAACTGGGTTGAAGGATGTTACTATTTATGAAGTTGTTTGTGTGGCATAATTTGTTTCTGTAAAATCCAACTGATATCGTCCCAAACTTGATAAACCATTGGATTATAGAGACCAATTCATTCCACCTGACTCATGGATTGGTTGGAATTAGTTTGTGATATGTTTACATGATTTCTAGAGTGCCTATTCTAGGGGATATGTATGATGAATTCATCCCACCAAAGGCGATATGGAGAGACCCTGAAAGAACACCTGCACTAGACCATGAATTATTTGAAATGGATTTGGAGGACATAAAGGAAGACCCCTACATTAAGGGTGAAAATCATCATGAGGCATGGATGAATGTTTTCCTAGATCCCAAGGGGGTTTCCCACTTGTGAATTCCCAAAGAGATCTCTGGATTTTGAGAATTGAGGCATCCTAGAAAAGTATTTCCTTATGTTGGAGTAGTCCCAGTACACCACATTTGAGTATTCCATAAAATCTAAAATTTCTACCAAGATTAGCCTCGATAGGTTTTAGTTATATGGATGAGAATTTATATGCTCCTAGTGTGAGAGTCCAATGGTGGGGTAAGGCTAGGACATTTTTCATGGAGTCTAAGCTATTAGAAGGAGAACATGTAGGTTTAGAAGCTCCTACTTTGGTGAAGATCTATCGGTTTTTGCTACTTGTGTATATAGAGAAGGCCCCCCTTTAAGGTTTCAAGGTAATTACACATGTTATAGGGATGGATCATGGTGAATTTTAACTCATATGAGGTGTTTAGCTGGGTAAACATCTTGGGATGTTGTTTTGATCCCTTTATCCAAGTCATCCTCATTATTAGGACCCCGAACATGAAATACAGGGTAGACTTGAATATTATGAGTGTATTTAATTATTTTAACTTCTTACTATATATTTATCCTCCTACCCAAATGATAAATTATGATGGAAGTAACAGTTCCAAGATCAGATCATACATGATGGGTTTCATAGGCTGTGTATTAGCGACAAGGATTGATGGTAAAATTTTCTGTAAATCCTATGTTCCCTATAGATTTTCCTTCCAATTAAAATGTATGCAAAAACCTACCATCTCTCCCCCAAGGTAAGTTCTATTGGAGAATAATACTATGGAAACCGTGAAAATTTGGGTTCTAATGGACTAAGAAATATCAGGGGGAGTGATTGAGTTACAATCACCAAAGAACCCCATTGGGTTGACACATTAGTATTTCATCTTATAAATTTCCTTATATCCCAATGGGGTGTTGGATAAGGATATACCTTGAGTTGACGAAACTATTTTTAAATGAGGTCAGATGTTAAATCAGGATCATTCTAAGATTCGTAGTGAAGATATTACTCCATGTTCCCAATCCTGATCCACTCAGAGAGATAGAACTAAAAAGGAAATTTCCCTAGTTGGAGTTAAAACAAAGAGGTCCAACCATCACCACCAAGAGAGTACTCAAGCTCTAGTTTCTTGTAATCCTTATTATGATAAGAGGCCTGTAAAACCCATAAAATCTAGGGATTTGGGGTTTAGTTCATGGTCAATTGAAGGGATGTTAGATTATGTGCAACCCCAGGATATTCTATTCTGGAAATAGAATCCTTCTCATGCCAAGTACTTATGGACATTTCTTCACATTGTCTTACAGATCCCCTAGTCTGGGGGTGTTCAATAAACCCCAGGCCTCCACTATTATACTAACCTCACTAAGGTGGGGAATTATATTTGATATACGGAGAACCTTATATATTCCCCTGATGACCAGATCCCTAGACAAATATGGTGAATGATATCCATTAAGGGGGATGGATGATCAATCTACCAATTAATGGGATGAATTCGTCAATGTTAGTGGTATACATTTCCATCATTTACTTCTGTTTCAATGCCTCCACTAACCAATTTTTAAGGGGAAATTTTTGAAAAATTACATAACTTTTATTTACATAGGTAAGAAGTGGCACTAGAGTTGGAGTCACTATGATATAGTCTGACCGGTACCCCTATCGGGGCTGATGTGGACACTCTTAAATTAGTGGATTTATCCCTAGTAAAAAGGATCATGGAAGAGGAAATAGAGGGGGAGGTCCTTTCCTTCTTCCCCAGTACCCTTGTTTGAAGAAACAAGTGTTATCCCCCCATCACATGTGAAGGAATGAAATAGAATAAAAACCTTGTCCAAGCACATCATTTGTCCTGGTGGGTTTTCAGAAATCCATTCACTCCCACCTTTTTTAGAGTATTCATTTGATTTTTCTTGTGGTTTTTAGTATCCAATCCCTTCTATTATCTCAAGGGACTTAGATCTAACCCCATAATAACCAAGTAGGATACTGCAGTAAGGATGAAACTTCTTGTTTGTGGGTGAATTCATTCGATAAGAGAAGTTCTAAGGGGTGAGAACATATATGTTACTAATACTATGGATGTATATGAGAATCCTGGTAATTTAAAATGTGCATCATAAGGCATCATGTGGAAATAAATTAATTTTATCTCTTATGATATTTCAGATCCCCAACATATGCTTGAGGACCCTACGATAATAACCAATGGACCTATCATCATCTCAGAAGGGGTTGATAGGGACCTCTGACAATCTGATGAAAGTTCTGGTGTTTATCCTTATTTATCAGAGCCATAAAAGGTCATGCCTACTAAAAATAAAACAGTTAAAACTAATAGAGGATCTAATTTGGGTTCTGATCCAAGAGTCTCAGATACCTCTAATGGTGAGGGTGATGAGAGACTTGGAGTGTTATATAATGAAATAATGGAATAAAATTTTCAAGATATTGATATTCCTGGAACCTTGGGGAGTTTTAGGAATTTAATAAGGAATTGGATGGATGTGAGTTTCCTCATTAATGATTTCTCACTTGACCATACTCTTTATTTAGAATTCATTAAATAAAAAAACTTGACTGGTGAAACTTTATCTACAAAAAAACATTTCTGAGGAGATCCATGAATAGGGTACCAAGGTCCCCCTCCCATTTTGTAAGGAATAATAGCTCAAGTTTTTGAAGTAGGGTATTCTTGTGAGCCTTCTATGGTGGGTCCTAAGAAAACTTAGGAAGATTCGATTCAACCAGAGATCTCGGGTAAAACCAAAAATTCCAGGGATACGAGGGGGGAATCCACTCAAGAAAATGACCCACTAATTAGTGGGTTTCATCAATTTCTTTATTATAATTTTTTCATTTATCTTTACTATCTTCCAATTTAGGTGAATAATTTCATTATTCTTCCACTTCCATAATTCCCAATGGTCAAAACCAAAGGGTAAACCTTCACTCCAACTCAAATGACAGTACAAGGTGAGGGTGATGTGACTGAAATAAGGATAGTTCAAGACAATTATATAAGAAAATTAATTATATAGTGACCCTATCCTCTTAATACTATCTCCACAACAATATTGGAACCTCAAGATTCTCTCTGCGTATGTCTCTAGTTCATATAGGAAGAAATCTTGGAGTCAGTCTCAAAGAAACCTATAGTAGATCTACATTCACAACCTCATCATCTATATAGAATTTTTATCATGTTAGGGTATGTTGGATTAGATTACCACATAGTCCAATTTACTATGAATAAATTTTTTCACTTGTTGTAGAAAGAGCATGAGTAACAATATCACATTTTAAAATGAATGATGCTCATAAAGACTGATGATCTCTGAGAAGCATTATCCTAGGTAGATATCAATCATGATAAATAGTTAGAGGAGTGAAAGAATTAGGTTGATGAGAAAGACCTTAAAATATTACATATTCAACAAGAGATTAATTCCACCAGAGGGGATCTCATACAACTCCACCATTCATTGGAAGAGGTTCAGTATTAGGGAAATACTTCCATTGTAGTTATGATGTAGGATCTACATCTTGTCGAGGAGGAGGATACTACCTAGATAGCCAGACTTTGACAGGCTATTGTTAAGGTTATATAGGCCCTGATTTTTTTTTAAAAGTTTTGTTTATAGTCTTTTGTAAAGTATGGAAGAGATACTCTAACTTTTGGATGCTCATATGAATGTTTTTCTATGAATAAAATGATTTTTTCCCTCATCCATATATTTCTTTATCCCAATTTTCCCTTTAATTATAACATAAAACTGAAGATGTAACGTTTAATTGAATGAACTTGTGTCAATGTGTTGTAAATTAAATGATATGAATAGGAATATGCTCTAAGTTTTTCCAAGGTCTTGGGGTCGAATGAGTGTAGTACGAATATCTATAGGGCCACATGAAATTCCCAATAATCTTTGTGTCTTTTGTTTCATCACACTAATTTTTTACCAATTCAAATATAAATACAACTTATCAAGTAAGACCTGAATTTTTTCTTTGGACTCTCTTTATGGGTTTTCAATATAAAAAGTTTTGGGTTTTTTGATTTCAATTGTTCACTTTCCTAAAGCATGAAAAGTGATTATCTAGAAAGCTGAAACTCAACTTTTTCCTAGGGGGACCGTTTTGGATTTTCATTTTTTTCAAGTTTTGTCTCTTTGATCGGAAGTTTATGGTCTTCCAAGTTAGACCAATGAAAATAATGTTTTATCTTGAATATATTTGACTATAAGTTAGAGGGATAATTACCCAAGTAGTAATTACAAGCCAAGAATTCTCCAAAACTTTCTAGAAATTAAGAGGGATAATTTTAAGCATGATATGCGAATTTTTGGACCAAAATAGATGACATCGGATAAGTACACAAGGAATGATTGCAGACCATGTTCGAGAAGTGACTACCGATGCGACGTTGTCTGGGTATACAAAGATAATTAGATTTTCTCTTAGTAAAAAATTTTCTTTTATTGGAAATACATATTTTTAGGTATATTATGAAAATCCATGTTTGAGGTGTATTATGAATATTCAAAACAATGGTTTCCTTTAGAGTTATACATTGTTATTACTAGTGGACATATGAGGTTCATGAAAATTCAAGTTTCCCAAAACCAAGAAGTGTGGTTTGTGAAATAAATGTTCTTAGGGATGAAGGAAACATTTGGATTGAAATCTTATATGGATGAAGGAAGATAATTTTACTCCAATAAAAAGTTTAACAATGTCGGGACTCATATTGTAATTCCCAGCATAGAATAGGACCATGTGTGGGAGGGAGAGGGTAATTTTGTTTACTTTGGTGGTTGGGCCTATAATGAGATATCTAGGTGCAAATACATATCCCATTATAATGAGAATCAATCCACACATATTTCTAACATAAATGTGTGATATGAGACCAACACTTGGAAAGATGGTCCTCTTTGGTGAGGGAAACAACAATACATAGTTTTACATCATACAATATGGACATGAACCATGCAGTTTAATGTCATGAAGAAAAGATGTTTCCATGTAGTTTAACATCACATGACAAGTATTTATAGTGTAAATTTTAAATTATTGCATCCAATAAAATCCTTTTCATAGTGATCTGACTAAGAATGCTTCAACATTCTCTGGGCATGAAGGGGGAAGGTTGTAATCTATGGCCTCTGAGTTCCTGGATCTGAAGGAGTGGGATGAGACAAGAATATAAGGGATGAATGTGGACCATGTTTGAAAATAGGTTTCCATTACAAAGTCATAAAATCATATGGAGATAATATTATTTTCTTATAGGGATGAAAATTCCTTTAATTTAAAGACATATTTTGAGGCATATTATGTAAAGATATGTTTTGAGGTGTATTATGAATAGTCAAAACAAAGGTGTCCTTTGAAGTTAGATGCTCTTATTACAAATAGACAAAAGAAAAATTTTGGAGATCCTAATTTCCCAAGGCAAAAAGTTTGTTTTTAGAAAGTAATGTGCCTAAATATAAGGGGCACATATTGGTCAAAATTGACCAGGGTAAGGTAGAATGTTCCTTACAATGGTCCAATTCTTATGTAATGATCGAAAAATTTGTGACTAAACCTATGATTTGAGATCTAAGCATAAATACTTATCATATCTTAATAGTAATCAAACCATGTGTAGTTATAATGAAAGTTACATCCACAGGTCTAGTTCATATGTTGGGAGGGAACTTTGTTTGAATACGAGTTCATGAATAAAATGAGAACACATCTTAAACTCCCTTTTGAATATTTAATTCATACACAGGAAAGTGGGAGAATCTTTTTTTTGAAAGTGGGATTATGTTAGAGGATCTAGGATTCACTAAGTATCTCATCAAAATGAGAATCATGCCACATGTAGTTATAGGATAGATTCCCCACATATATCATGTTCTCATGTGGTAAGGGGGGATTTATAATATTATAGTTGGTATGTGATGTAGTATATGGGTGTCACTTTGTACCTTATTAGGATGAAAATTAAGGCACACATAGTTCTGAGATATAGGTGTGGTAAGGGACCAATAACGGTAATGGTGGTTTGATCAGGCGAGGGCCACAACAATGAAAAATTTAACATCATATGAAAGGGACATCAACCATGTAGTTTAACATCATGGAACAAGGACGTAGGTTACCTGACATGAATATGAGGTATGAAGTCTTGCATTGCATAAATTCATCTTGAATGGAGTTTAAGGTCATGGTGTTTGGATCGCAATGTTACCTAATGATGAAAGGAGTCCCTTAACAAGATTTATAATCCCACATTAAAATAATGGTAGGGGTTTACCTTTTTTCATGGTGGAAATTTGAAGAGAGCTGGTGAAGAAACTAATTAACACCAGCTGGTATGGAGTGGAATTGTTAGATGATAAAAAGGAACCTATCATGAATGAATAACATGGATTCAAGAATTATAGAATACAATCATGCCCAAGTTCAGAATTTGTGGTTGGGCCTGATACATAAGGTCTAGGTGTTTCTATGTATCCTACGACAATAGGAATCAAGTCATACATAGTTCTAGGTAAAGATTACCTACACCAATATAACTCATATATAGGGAATAGGGATGAATTTATCATATTGTGGATGGACTAGGATATAGGATCTGAGCATCACTACATATAACATCAAAGTGAGAATCAATACACATGTAGTTCTCATCATTATATGTATTTTAACATCATGATTTAAGTATATAGGTACCATGGAATAAGTGACAACAAGGTACATGTGTATTACACATTAAAAGTTTCCTAATATTTTAGGAAATCATCTCATAAGATGAGTTACCCAGGATTTTAGGATATCATCCCTTAAGAATTTTCATCCCATGCTCGTCACATGAGGCTTCCTAGGCTTGTTGTCTAGGGAATCCTATGATTGGTGCATAGGGTAATTCTTGGTGCATCGGGAAAGACTACATTTCAACATCATGTGATTAATATATTATCATAAAATTTAACATCATTTCATTATAAAAATATGGGTTATGCCTTTTAGGGTTATGCAACAAGGACTTGTCTATGTAGTTTAATGTTGTGCAGTAAGGATGAATGATGTCTTTTAGTTTTGGGTCATATGGCCAGGACCATACGTCATTAATCACATGAAATATTTATTAATAAATATTATGTTGGTAGGGGTCATAATATTCTCAAAATCCATGTTAATCAGTGAATATTATATATTAAAATAAACCTTATGGATAGAAAAATGTCCTTCCCATTTCAGTTCAAGCTTCAGAGGTTTCTTCTCAAGTTTCATTGGTGGCATGAGGACCAAAACCAATTCCCATTTTAGGAATTATTTAATGTGATATTTTTGAAATCATGATCTATTCAGTTTTTCTTCTTATCCATCTATTCCAATTTTCCTAAAAGTTTTTGGGACTGTTCATCTACAAGAAAATTGATCATAGATTAAAATAAAGATCAAAGGAAACTAGACTTCAATGGGGATTTTTTTTTGTATCATATACTAGTGAATACGGGGTATCCCACTTAGTGTTATGGGTTATGGTTTATTATTCCCACAAGGCTTGTATAATCTTTTTGGGATAGGATTTATTGTCATTATCCACTATATTCAAGAGTATGTTTGATAAGTTTTTTTGTAATCCTCTATTTTTCCATTTTCCACTGAATTATAGAAGGATTAATGGTTGGACACAATGTTATATTTATATTACAACTTCTTTTATTCAAAATAAAAAAATTTGGTACTATTTTACTTCAATATTGTATGAGGAACACCAAACTTGGTGATGATATCTGACTTCATGAAATTGATAATGCATTTTCTCCTGAATTCTTTGAGGGGTATTGCTTCAGACCATTTGGATAAGAAGTTGATAGTAGTGAGGATATAATTATACTAATTGTATTTAGTAGGATGGTATGGCCCAATATTAACCATTCACCAAATGGAAAGTGGTTAGGAGTATTTGGTAGTTGTAACAAATTCAGGGGTTGATAGATGAAATAGGCATGAACATGACAGGGATGAAATTTTTTGGTAAATTGTGTACAATATTGCAATATTGTAGGCTAGAAATATTCAAGCCTCTTGATTTTGTGGGAAATATTGGTTCCTAATTGATGAGAACGACAGGAATCTACATGACATTATTGCATAATGGTAATATTATCCTCTCCATCAATTCTTATGATGAGGATCCCATGAAATACTTTTTTATAGAGGATCTTCTGATGAACCAGGCTACCATAGATGATAAAATTAACTAACCTCCACCAGTTATGCTATTTTTTAGTTTTTTTCAAAGGAAGAGTCCCACATTGGACATAGTCAAATTTGGGTGTCATTCAACTATTCACAATATTATTTGGTTCATGGGTAGAATTTAACTCATTGATCTTTTCAATGATACTATGAACAAACAATGATTCCATTATGTGATGTGCAGTACTGACCACTATTTCATATCTATTCAGATCTATCAAAGATGTTTCTGAAATTTTCTAGTGCATTTTCTTGAGTATTTTACAAGCACGGGATATGATTCAGTGTTGGATTTGTGGGGGGGGGGATTTAGCAAGGGGACCAAATCTTCTTTTCTGATAGATTAATCAGTATTAAATTTTTTGATTGCCAAATAAAAATCATATTTGTTGTTCAAATGGGTCATGAGAATTTTTAGTGTGAGTTATAATCTTGTAATGAGGCCCTAGTACTTTTCCTTGTCATTGGTACATCCATCTGACAATAAGAAGGAATAAGGAAGGACTGAATTTGCTGGAAAGATAAGAATAACCCCCAACCCAACTCTGTCGAGTCTAGGGTCTTCCATCCTCTTTCTTGTTGGATTTTTGGATGCACCATCGGAATATATTTCCCATGTCTTGTGGTAGTATTGGATAGATAATATTTCTTTATCCATTAGTTTGATATTCATAGGTGTTTATTCTAAAGAGGGATGATTTATGAGTATATATACCAAATCTGTCCCCTTTATTTCCTTATATGGTATAAAATGGGTTTCAAACTACTATAGGATGAACAACCACTGTTCCAAATATCTAGTCAACATAGGGAGGTTCAGGATGTACTTGAATAAGTCAGTTTGAGATACCAAATAGACCTCGTGATATTTATAGTGCCTTAAATTCTTAACCTAAAAGATTAACGCGATTCCATTCTTTTTGATATATGAATAATGAGTCTCTGTATCAATCAAGATCTGAATGAGATAATGGAAACTATTTTAATTTTCATCTACATTATTTTTTGAAAGTAAAATTCCCAGTGATTGATCTAAGGATGTTATATATAATATGATTTTCTTTCCTTTGATAGGATGCATCAACAATTTTGGAATAAATAAATAATTCTCGATACTATTGAATTCTTGTTGAAAGTAATGAGACCACTGATATGTGATCCATTTTTTGATCAACTTGGTGAAGGAAAATTAGTTTCTAATAATATTTTCTATGAAGTTTTGAATATAGGAAAGTTTTCTTTATAGTCCTCTCAACTATTTAAGATTTTAAGGAGGTAACATTTCAAGGATGGCCTTTTTCTTCCGAAGATCGAACTCAATGACATGATAGCGTACTATGAATCTAAGAAAATTTCTTGAGGATACACCAAAATAAAAATTTATGGGGTCCATTTGTAGGATATGTTGTCCTAGTTTGTTGAAAACCATCTCATGGTTGATAGTATGGTTCGAACATTACCAAGATTTCTTTAATTCCCTAACGCAATTGACTATGAAACCAGTATCCAGACCGATCACCACATGGCCTCAAGTGTTTCTCTCCATGCACCAGAGGTTGTTGACTAGAAGTGAGGGTATAATGATGGTATGGTGGAGAGACTATAACCTCATGGTCAGAGTATCACAATGGTATATCATAAGATGACAACAATGGTGGTAATATACATAAAAGTAAATTAAGTAGAAGATAAACACAACAACTGAATAAAATTATCCAACAAAAATTATACAACTATGCATTCATGTCGAGATGAATATATATAAACTAAAAAATAAACATACAGTAGGAAATTTAAATAGTATAATAGAAATAAATAAAATCCCCCAATAGCTAACTCCATGAGAACCCTGAGTTTCAACTCAAGCTTGTGCTCCTAACTCCCATCTCTAGGTACAAGCATAACAACATAAGAAAAATTACTGGACCTATGAACATGTGGTCTGCTCAGATACCCTCGTTCAATGGATACCTGAGAAGGGTGTGATATGACCAATATTGACTAAATCATAATCAAATTTGGGAATATAATTACATAAATGTGCATGTACATAATTAATGAAAGATGAAAAATAAATAAATACATTGGTTCTGGTTTCTCATAGGATAGATGACCAACACTACAGGATTCATCCTAAGCTAGATATGTATAAAAGGAATTCTACCTATGCAGATTTAATATGGATGTAATACTCATTCATTATAAAATAAGTATCAATAGATGGACTGAATCCCGATCTTTTGATTTAGTTTGGAGGACACATAATTGGATAAACACCATGCATTATTAGTCATTAATATAAAATTAATCATTATATTTTAATAATAGGCACCCTAATCCCATATAGGTTGATCTAAATAGGAATCCCAAGTATCGCTCTAGGGGAACTATAAATACCCAATACCATAAGATTCCATCCAATGCGATCCATAAATGGGATCCTAATTATCACTCTTGGTATGGCATGAAGATGAATCCATCTGATCCCATCCCTGGTATCTCACACAGTGGACCAAGTATCACTCATGGATTAGTATAACCATCTAGCCACTAATACCATCCATGGTTTCTCCTCTAAGGAACCGATATCACTCATGTAGAGGTAGAAAAAAATCACTGGTGAGATCATCCAAGGAATTCAAGGTATTGAACCTAGAATATTTACAATTTTGGTAACCTATGATCCCTTACATGTCATTCCATGAAAAGGAAACCCATATATTGTTCAAGTCATGATATAGTCTCAACCACCAATGAGCTCGTCCAAAGTGTTCTATAAAAAGAAACCCAAGTATTTCTTAGTGAATTCATAATTCATTTATCTATTTAAATTAACAAGGAGGCCATGTTCATGAACATGCTGCATCACTAGTCTTGTATAATTTAAGAGGGACACACCCATTTATCTATTTAAGTAAAAATTAACAATGGACATGTAACTAATAATTCCATAACCCAAAGACACTAAAATAGGTTTAATAACCATGAACATGTCATTTAATCCATTAATAGGTCCTTTATGATATTAAGAAAAACTAAACATTGAATTAATGTATTTCGGTTAGGTCGAATTCCCATAGAAGATAAAACCATACATGAAATTATATAAGATAGTTCATGTTAACATTAATACCATATATAATCATGAAGTTCATTAAATAAGAGAACCTTCTAACCCATTAGGTGGGTTTTAGTCCCTAGGAGATGGTATAGTGGAGAAACTCACTCTTCCACTTCCTTATTCATTCATTTAATTAACCAATGCATTTTATAAGATAAAACAACTTAGTTAGGGATTTTATTATTAAAAAAATAATTAATTAAAAGAATTTAAAGGGAAAACCCTAAGGGGTGGTCTGTGTTGATATATACAACCTCTAATGAATAATTAAAATGTTTCATTCATTTAATTCAAGGAATTATGTTCTACATATTTAGTTTTAAAATTTAAATGTGAAATGTTGAAGAATTCATCATGCAGAATGAAAATGAAATTTTTTAATTCAATGAAACTTGAGGGAAAATCCATAAAACACCAACCTTATTCTTAGTAAAGTATACTCATCCAATATTGAGGCCTGAATCAAGTTATTTGAGAGAAATCGAATAAATGGACCAACAAACAGAAAATTGGGAAATTTTTCTCAAATGAATACAACACAGGGGGTGATAAGATAAAAAAAATAAAATCAAAAAGAGGAGTCATATAATTACCAAGGGATACACAACACACTTGATGGCACTCAAAATGGACACTATATGGAAGATATCTCCCTATGGAAGGATGAGAGGAGGTGGTAACCCTTGGTAGGATACTGTACATAGAGGAGGGGAAGGAAAAGAGGGAAGAAGGAATTAAAAGGTTTGAGGGGAAAAGGGTAAATTAATCCTATTTAATGTGACAAATTCTTTGGACACACATTTGAAAGAACTATTCACCAACCGTGCTTAAACCACTACCTTGGGAGGGGGATCACATGGTTCATGCACACCGTTTGAGAAACCTTGCAGAAACCATGCATTTCTCCTCTATAAAAAATAAGAAATTAGGTGCATGGTCATGAGTCTCCTATCACACAGTTTGACTAAAACGTGAGATACATCTATCTACACTAGGTTAAACACATGATTTCTCCTATTTTGCAACATTGTTTCATACAAATCATTCATCCATACTAACTTCTCCCAGTTTTGAGTTTTTGGATCCCACTGATCTTTAAACTCAATAAAACACCCAATAAACCTATGCAGACTTAAAAAAAGTCTAAAACCAACTAATTTAAATGTTCTAAAACTCAAATTTTCATCTAGAAGCTTGGTTTACAATTTGGTCTATCTAGAAAACTAAAAATTCAAGTTCCTTTAGAGAATTTCATCTAGTCCAAAAACATGGGACATTACATTTCACCACTATATCATTAATATAGCACTCAAAAGGATTTCCCAAAAAGAGTTTAAATATGTAGTGCATGTCATTTTAGTATGTAGCGTTGTCATTTTTTAGGTTGAAGAGAATCAACCAATAGAAATATACTCCTTGGGGTGCCCTAAAGGAAGTGTTTTCTTTATCTTTAGGGGACATCCATTTTTAGTTATATCTTAAATAGACATACATTAAGGATAGGTCTTAGTATCCAAAGATCTCATCAATCATATGTTTTGTAATTTGAATGGGGAAGTTATCTTTGGATGGTCTAGTTTAAATATCTAAAATCAATGAAAACTCTAATTTGACCATTTTTCTTCTTCACTGGGACTATATTGGAGATCCATTTTGGGTATTGAACTTCTTAAACGAAGTTTAATTTTATGATCATATAAACTTTGGCACAAAATTTAGTAGAAAGTGTATGATGTGTTATTTTGGATGTCTTCTTGTGACCATGATGATCTTTTGGAAGACCCAGGTGGTGGGATGTCACATCAAGATCGATGCCTAGAATTTATATGTAATTCTAGGAGAATAAATATGTATGATTATTTAATAAAAGGGTATATAACTCTTGTTATGTAGTGGGAATATCCGCACTAATCAACATGGGTCATGAATCCTCTATCGTGCCCAGATTTACTTATCTTAGTTTACAAAGAGTGGTAGATAAACCCTCCTCAAATTATAGAGGAGCATCTTTGATGTAATATTTTTATTCCTCTTCCTCTCCCTCACCCTCTTCATTCTCCGCTTCCTATATCCCTTCTTTAATGTCCACTTTGGGATAGATGAGTGATGGAAGGGAATATTTAGAGTTAATGTAATGATTGATATTATGATATTCAAAGGTAAATATATGTCCATTCCCCAATGGTGATGTGATAATTCCTTCATATTTAGTTGATGATATTTGGGTATACTAAATTCCTAAGGATAAATTGAGGAAATTTTCACCTGAAGCATCACTAACAACATGAGGATTATGGACCTCTTCTGTATGGATGGCTTGAACTAAAATGACTTATATCATTAGGGTTGGAAAGTACATTACTAATCATGAACTAATATATTCGATCCAGTTAATGGGTAGCACATATTCATAACCAAGCTCCTTATATGGGTTGGATGAGGTCATTTCTAGACTATTCAAAGTTGTAATTTTAGTAACATAATTTTTCATGGGTTTCCTCCCTTCCCTTTTATAAAATCATAAATTAATGTATTGATCCTTAAAATATTCAAATAGAGATTTATCACTTTATAATGTTCCACTTTTCCAATTGATATAGTACTTTAGAATTTGGCAATATGATGATGAAGGGATTGATACATGTTTTTATATCCAAGGCCTTCAACGCAAGACATAAAAAGATGTATCTTATCAGATGACCAATAAATCAGAATTGGACACTAGGTCCCCAAATTAAGTTCTATGATTGATCCAAATAAGGGGATTTTGTTCACTCTTTTCATATCCCTAGAGTGCCATAGGAGAAGGAGATAGAAATATTCACTATAAACAAGTCTAAGAATAATTCATATTGGAATGAGATTTACCCATAAGACATTATTAATGAAATATTTTCTGAAGTCCATTTCATCATGTCTACCTGACATATACAAGAGCCTGATGTGTCCCTGTATCAAAAAATCCATGCCCTATTCTACAAAAGATATGAAAACATAAAATTCCATGGGGTATATATCTATCCATTATATCTCAGTAATAGTGACTTCAACTTTAAAATATTGTGAGATTATAGAGCCTCTACAAATGCTTCCCAAATATCCTTTGATATTTTAAGAGAATCTATAATCAACCACTTCACTAGACTTGTCTCTACTTGCTTTAGGATGTCATACTTCAGAGTCAAACACCTAAAACTTCTTACAAGGAGTTATTTCCTAGAATGAAATTTAAAGGTTGAAGTTCCTAGAGTAGATGAGTCATGTGTTTGATCAGATATTGAGGGAACTTTTGATGTGGTAGGATTCAACCATCTTGGTGAGTTTAAGTATCTATTATTAAATGACTACTACACCCCTTCCATCTGATATTACAAAATAATTGAGACTAGAAGACTTTTAATAAATTAATGTGTGTTACATTACTCTTCCTATTCTCACTGACGATCTCTTCCATGAGTCTCATAGTGTAGAAATATCTAGCAAGGATATATCCAAAATATTAAGCTGAGCCATGACTATGTATCCCCCTACCTCTATATCCTCTATAGAATCTACCTTCGGTTCCCTAATTTGGAATAAGTAACTTGAGTTTTTAATCTTTCTCATCATTGGAGAATGGATCCATTAAATTAATGGCATTAATGGAATCAAAGAACAAATCTTGATTTAATGGGGATTACTCCTAGTGGGAAAATACCACTGATACTGCTTAGTAGGATAGTTCTTGTGGTATTACTAGAGGCATGAAGTATTAAAGGTTCAAAACTTCTTTTGGTATCATTTTATATTCTTCTTCCTATTCTTTTTTTTACTCATTCGACTGTACCAATCTTTATAATATTAGATTTTGAAATACTCTAGTGTTATTGAAACTAGTTGAGCCACAATAGGAGAGACTAAGGGAATAGTTTATTAGTTTAACTATTCTTTTTGGATATCATGAGTTCAATTGATTGCTTTTATGGTCATCCAATTACTGAAATTTTGTATACCCATACTTGTTACTTTATACCATTCGATTTTTTCCTCTAGAGTGGCAGTGGAAACACATGACACTTGTGCTAGTGGTTTACCTAGATTTACTTGTATATAGTTTACCATCATCTGTAGGATGTATTTAAAAACAAAAAAAAATCTTGGCTGGTGTTACCCAATATTTAAGGGTAATAGAAATAATTCATGCTGTCGTCAAGACCTACTTGATCAGTTCTCTTAGGCTCTGGAAGCCTCAATAAATTGTCTTCCATGGATTCTATAAACTAGTCTGGAACTTGTTCATATTGGAATAAAAAAATTATTCTTCTAGTCCTAAATTTGGAATAATTTGGATTCACTCCTCTCATCTTGATGGGGGTATTTTTGTCGAAGTTTTTTTTTCAAGAGGTGGTATCATGAAAGGAGGTGTCGTCTTTGGAGATGGAGTCAACATAGAGGACAATTTTAAGGTAACCATTATAGTTTTCACAATACCCATTCTATTTCCCCGGGTTTCTAGTACTAGATGATAATTATCCATGGTCCAAAAAATAGAATGAGTGGATTTCACAGTTCATTATGAAGGTTCTCAATTCAAAGACCCAACAAATCCTCTTGAAGAACCTGAAAATTCAAGAAGCAAGTCAAACTCTTCCACCTAGAAAAAAGATATGATACCCTCTCATTTTCTTGATGTTTACAATTTCATAGATCAAAGACCGTCATATTCTACAACATAGAGATAAATTTATATATGAATAGTCATCAAAGATCTTACCACACTTTAATCGATCTAGTTGGTAGACTGGTATACAAGGTAAAGGATGGTTCCTCTATGTTTTTCAAGAAACACTTGAGTTTGGCTGACTCTTTCTATTTTAAGGTTACCATCATGGGACCACACTAAGGAACTAAGTGTATTAGATGCTATTATGGATCTCCCGGTCCATATAATATTAATAATATAAGATTCCCAGAGTTTTTTTGGGGAAGATTCATATCCACCCATTCATGTTATAGCTTTCTTTTCGGTTGTACTAGTGCGCATCATCCTTCCACAAATACCAATGGAGCCTCCAGTGAAAAAATAGCGTTGATGAGTTGGGGAGGAATGACTAACTGTGCAGGAGCCTGAATTGGGGGAACAATGAGTTGAGAAAGCTATGGTAGTTCAATATATACTCACAATGGGTAACCCACATGGGATGTCTTGTGAGGATGCTTATGACCTAGCTCTAGTTGTATAAAAAATGGAGGAAACTCTTGATATCTCCCATACATGGGGTCCAAGTATATTAGTTGTCAGTATACCATATTCAGAAGATGTTCTACCTTTACTTCAGTTTTTGTGATGAATCCTTTTTTTATGAGGTATATCAACTAGGTTTTCAAGATGATGCTCTATCTAAATACATATTAAATAGGGATGTTTCCTCAGAGTAGTTTCACATTGAGTGTTCTTTTTTATTTTATCTCTTACTCATATCGAGCAATACTTTACTCAAGTGTGATTGGTTTAACCTCTTTAGACAGAGGGTGATACAAGGATACACCTTTACCTTTTTTCCTTGGTAGATTATCATAGGGGTGGTTCTAATGACATTCACCAATACATAATTCATTATTGGTGTCAAATTATCATTGGAATGACAGGAGGGAAAGTTACTCTAAGAATATCTATTGAAATAATTGTGATCTTCAAGAGAATTTTTACCCATAATACATCACTCATGTTTGCAACCTTTATGGGGGCTTTTCTTCTCCTACAACAATCAACTTAGAGATTCCTAGCAAAGGCCATCTTGAAGGGAATCTTCTTATAGTTTCTTTATCTCTGTTCTGATCAAGTAATTTAAGTTATGAAAGGGAAAAAATTGGAAGGGTTATCCTTTCATCATTCCCCCCAATCATTAAATGATTAACCTCCATTGGGGAGGAGGATGGGGTAGAAAAGACCCCAACCCTGTGGGTTGAGGTTGTTCCCACTCCACTACTCCAATCTTTCGGAATAGATTTGTTGGCCTTGTGGGGTTAAGTTGAGTTAAAAATAACCCTACCCCACGGGATGAAGTTGATCCTATATTGGTGTGTCTACACCTTCCATGAATACTATCTTGATATTTTGGATCTTTTTTGAGCATGACATGGGTTCATTATATGGTTTTAACAAGAGATAATTTCTTTTTAAGGTCTTGTTTTTGTTTGGAGATTTTACATCCTTAAATGAGAAGAATGATCAACCTTCTCAGATACCTCATGCAAGATTATTTCAATGGTTCAATCTCATCAGGGTTGAAACTTATGAGATTTTTTAGGGAACATTCCTACTAATCATTCCATCTTTCTTAAGAAAAGTTTTCTTTTTAAATCCATCTATAAGCAATGACATTTTATGAGGTCACTTCTAGTAGGACCTACTGATCAGGGAGCAGGGTAAAAATCAATGCTCTATGCTTTCCCTATCCTCTAATCTAGACACTGAATGGGGAATTTGTGATCAAATGGAATATATTTATTAATAGTTTATGATATGTGCGTTGGGATCCACCCTACTATTTCCTTGATTTTGAACATCGCATAGAAGGAAGGGAAACTAATCCAATTTTATGATGTATTTATTTGATTATCTTCACATAGAATTTATATCTATAATAAGGAAAGACTTTAGTTCTTATGTGATGAAGACTTTTCCATATATTTAGGTGAATTTCATACACACATTCATCAGAAAATATTTCCATAACACCATATTTTGGATTGGATAAGGGCTAAAAGAAGACTGGTATGTTGTATTCTGCCAAGTTTTTCCTCATAAGCAAAACATCTCCTTCATCTTATATAGAAGATTCCTCCACCTAGTCTACCCAAATTGGTTTCTTCCTAGATATCTTTCTATAATTATTGGGGTCACAAGTAATCACCTTTACTGTGTTAGAGGGAAGGCGGTCTTATAGTTGTTCAGAGAGTGACCATTTCCTTGAACTATCTTTTGGTTTAAAAAGGATATCACTTTTCAATGATAAGGCATCAGGCATGACTGAAATAATCTTCTAAAGAACCTAAAAAAATTAAGATTTATCAAAATTGATTTAGCAGGGGGCATTTATTTTGAAATAAAATATTACTTTGGGGAGGACCTTCAAAAAAAATTCCATGATGGGTAGGACTATTATCATGGTTTAATATCAGACTGCAATGAGAAGTTCTGTAGCTTATACCCTGGGGAGGACCTTCAGGGTGGAAGATGATAGGGGGAGGACCTTCTTGTTGTTAAATCTTCTGACCATGAGGAGGTTTTATATGTTACTGACCAAGAGAATAATTCTCATAATAGATCATTTCAAGACCAAGAAGGAGGTCTTCATGGTAGATATTTTGCGGAGGACCTCCAAAATTTCTAGTAGTAATGTTAAGAGGAGTAAATTCATAACAATGGCTACTGATTACATAATTTAGTAATAGATCAATAAGATATTAGGCCACAATTTATAGATGTTTTATAGCATCAATAATGTCAACCTTAAGAAAAATGGGATCATTGATATACTCTTGGTTTTCAATTTTCCTTTGGTGAGACTCTTTCTTAGGTTCTCTCCTTCAGAATGTTGGAGTCTAATTTTTTGAAAAATGGATTTCTTATATAAGTTCATATCTAAGAAAATCTTATTATACTATTGGGATTTTCTAAAAATCTTAGGAAATTCTTTTAGGGATATTTTCCTACCTTGGAGTGTTCATTAAAGGGGGTCATTGGTATCTATTTGGAATGGGGATATATGTCTAATCATTCTATCCTTTCATCACAATATTTTTTCGATGACCCTCCTATAAGGGACCCTAGATATGTGTCCACTCTTGAGTTACCATTGTATTATAATAATGTGAAACTTTGATTGTGGAGGTAGGTTTGTATGTTTGACTCCTAGCCAATGTTATTATGGTCATTATGTCTTGATAGGTTTTTCAGATTATGGGAATGGACTGGTTCCTATCCTTGTAGCATCGCCAAGATATACTGAGTGACTTATTCAGTTGGAATGGGGATAAATGCCTATTACATGGTTAGATTCGGGTTATATCCCCACGCCTTTACTCTATTTATTATTGGGATATATCGATAATCTCTACGTGTGGGGGAAGAGACATGTGTGTACCCCCTATTTGATACCAGGGCATGCCGGTAGGTTTCTTTCGTTTTTTCCAAATTGTATTTCTAGGTTTGATGTTAAAGAGCATGTATATAGATCTTCTCGTAGGTGGATGGAACATATTTTGTGCTGGATTCTTCAGTAAGAACAATGATTTGATCCTATTCTTGATTATTCGATCATCCCCCTCAGTGAGATGTCTTAGGAACTCAGATTTGAGTGAGCTAAGTTGGATCCCATAGGGAAACATTCTCATCATGATGAGGACTTGTCACTACATGGAATTGGTGGTGGTGATTGTTGGAAGATCCTTATGGAATAAACCATGTGCGTTGAGATGAGGCCATCACTAACCTCCTTGTCTACCTACCTAAGGTAAAGGAGGAACTTGTTATTGTGTTATGGGGAAAGGCTCTTGAAATAGTTTGATATGAAAAAAAGTTTCATACATTTCTTTAACACCAACTATCACTGAGTGGATGGATGGTGGGGATTCAAATCATGTAGGGATGTGCGTGCGGCCCAAAAGGTAAGAAAAATATAATTAATTTGGTATTCTTGAACTAATGTGTCTGAAACCCAGAATTAAATATGTTGGGTTAGTGATGGTGTCCTCTAGTTATATGAGGACCCAACTTGTGAAGAAACTGACGAGTACATTTGCATCAGTTGGTAGGATGACATCAGATTAAAGATAACTCTTATTAAAGTGCCTGAGATGTTTATATGACAAACACAAATGAGATAACTTAGCAACGTAGCATCACAATAGATGAAAAAATGTGTAATTGATTTTCTTAAGAGTTACATGTTTGGTCTTCTTTCACTTTATATGAGTATGAAAGGTGATTATCATGTGGGTGATGCAACTTTTTTGTTAATTAAAGGATTCGTGTTGGGTTCACCATTTATGAGTTGCATCTGTTTTTAGTGGGTCAGTTTTTGAAGAGGTCCGTTTATGGAACTAGAAACGAGAAAAAAGTTTCTCACATACATGATGTCTCATGGGACTAATTTCAAAAGGCAAATAATCATTTTGAAATTTAACAAATGACAATTAAGAACATACATTGGTCAAGAGGGTGGGAGGTTGGGTTCATCACACCCTTTTTGAGGGAATTATTTCCTATATGAGACTCTCTTATATATTTAAGGCATATTCTTAAATGCATTTTAAGTTCCAAATAATGAACTGACCACCTTTAAGTATTAAAAATCAGTTATGGACGTGTCTTGATGGGAAACCATGTATATTCATATGAGGTTCTCCATCGATGGAAAACCATATATATATATATATATATATCTAATTTTATCCATTCATGGGAAACAATATGTAATTATTTGAGGTTCTCCATTTATGGAACCGTATTTATGTATCCATGGTTATCCAAAACAGTTAGGTTTTTTGTTTTGTGATGCTAGTTTTCAGCCAGACAATTAGGCACTCTGGAATTTATCATTATTTAGGGAGAAGAGAGTTATTTTGATGTTGGAATTGGGCCCATGATAGTGTCTTTCTATGTATCCTAGTAAGAGGAATCGTAACCCATATATTTTTGGGTCACTTAATAGGACACATCATACCTTTTAGGGCATTGTGATGAGGACCAGACCATGAATTTTAATGTCATTCATAAAGGACATCCAGATGAAATATTACTAGAAAAGGAATGTGGGGTAATTATTCCAAAATGACCTAAGGGACTTGGAAGGAATATGTTCACCCAGGTTGAATATGACCGTACTGGGAATATGGACCAATAAGGATGGTGAAAGAGGGACCTATAAAGAATATGGTCTTTCTGGTTGGTTATGAACCTGTTGGGCATATGTCCTAGAGAAGATTAGGTTGAGTTTGGGGTGATGGGTTTGAAACTCAAATAGTCTTCCTACATATCCTATTTGGGTAGTAATTAAATCCCACATAGTTCTAAATAGTTTGGGATTACACTAAAACTTACAGAGGGACCTGGATGAAATATAACATCCCAGGTTAGATATGAACCTATTGGAATTTTTTTCCAATAAGTGTGTTGATGGAGGGACTCAAAAAGAATATGGCCCTCTAGGTTGGATATGACCCTATTGGGATTATGGAACAAAGAATATTAGGGTGAGTTTGGGGTGCTAGGTATGAACCTCAGAGAGGCTTCCTACGTATCCTAATTGGATAGGAATAAAATCCTATGTAGTTTGAAATGGTTGGGGATTATACATACAGAGGATCCCCAAGTGGTATTGGATCATGACGATGACATGATCACTACTGACCTCTAAGCCCACATGGGTCATGCTCTGTGTGAGAAATAATAAAAAGTGGAAGATATATCAATCCACACAATCTCCTTCATCCAAAGGTTAATAAGGGTGATGATATAGAAATTGGATAATATACTATAAGAAATACTAGGGACTTACTCTAGGAGGTATTCTCTAATAATTCCATCCCTTACGATTGGTGGAAGAGTGGTGATGGAAAGGCGATGGATGATAAGAGGAGTTTTCTTCCAATTCTATTAACATTTTGGGAAAAATGTCACAGCTTGGCCTGAGAAGCTATATGACATCATTCCTAAGGTTGAGATCCTCATTATCATAGTAATGTATGATTTATTATATCCATTTGAACCTACCTATTATATTAGATAAATGAGAGACTTATATTACCATGGGAATGTATGATTGAGAGGGAACAGTGGTATTCCCTATGTTCAAATAATTCATGTCCAAAGGATTTGGTGGAGGTATTTTCTTATCCCCCCTTGGGAAAGGGATTTGTAGAAAGGGGTTCATAATCATTGTATATGTGAAAAGAGGGTCTGGAAGGTGCTTTTCCCAGGTGATACATGTGCAAGTTAGAAGGTGCCTCACCCAAGTGATACCTAGGTGAGCTGTATTTGGATTCACCCTGGTGATACATGGGATAATTGGGTTTGGATTTTCCCAGGTGATATTTAGGTGAACTGTATTTAGCTTCTTTGCTGAGGTATTTCTATAGTGGACATGTAAGGTACCTCAACCAAATATTACATAAGGTAATTTTAAGGTACCTCATGAAAGTGTAACTTGGTAGATTTTGGATGAAAAAAAACTTGGGAAATAAAACAAGGGAAATAACTTTCTCAGACCTGTAAGGATCTCCTCAAGTTCTCTTAGAAGGTCTCTCGCAGGTCCTTAGTCAGGGAGGGGGAATTTTCCCTTGTACTTTTGGACTAAGGGAAGTGGATCATCACATGGTTACTTAGTGTTTCAAACCATGGAGGAACCCTAATCCATATAATCTCATTAATTATCTATTATTTTGTGGATTAGAGAGCTACCTATAAGGTTTTGAGGACTTGAAAAAATGACTAGGGTGAGAATAACTTTGGGTTGACTCTTCATCTTCCTATCATGTCAATTAGGGATCCCAAGTGTCCTATTTATATGCAATATCAAAACCTTGGGAAAAAGGAGGTGGTTTGTGCGGGTCTATCGCATAGGTATCTCATGTAGTTCTCTCACATATATGGAAACAACATGTGTTCAACAAAATAGGTGAGACCTCTATGAGTATGGATGCGTAGGTTGGACCTATGAGAGGTCCACTCAGGAACTCACTTGGGACTCAAGGTTTGTTTTTCACCTTTCATATCTTTTCCTCCTCCCAATACTTGAGATTTTTTTATTTTTAGTTATTAATATTTATGTGAAAATAGGTGTTGAAAAAATTAATATTTGTGAATTTTTTATATTTTAAATGTGGATTTAAAATTGAAAAGAGTATTTTCCACCAGAATATTTTAAAGATATATTTATAGTATTTCTAATCATAAAAAAATAGCCATTTTATTCTCTAATAGTTATGTGTTGTAATGATACATTTATTATTATTTATTTAGATGGTTTATAATTATTTTGAATGGGGAAATTTTTGAAATTCTATATGTTAGTTCTTCCAATATAGATAGTTATTGGTTTTTAAGACATATTGATTAGGTTGTATTATTTATTAAGATGATGAATGTATTAAACTTCCTAAGTGATGACTGGGGCCTAGAATTACATATCCCCTTGATGAATTGATAGGTCTCATGATGAAAACCTATTGGATAGCCTTATTAAATGGGTTTTTAGTGTATACATATACATCTATTAAACTATCTTGGAATAAGTATTTGATGATATTTATATCATGATGTTTGAAATCATGTTATCCAATATTAAGCATTTCCTTCATTGATAATTTAGTTACTATTATCAATTATATTACTACATTTATATTATTCATGGATGCATTTTTCTCTCAAGTTATTGATTAAATGGATTGTGTTTTTAGTTATCTACCTTTCCATATTGATTATTCATAATTTACTCATGATAGATTCTACTGTACATAACACTCACTAAGCATCTAAGATCACCATTATTTTATTACTTTCCTTAGGATATGAAGAAGGAATCTCTGAATGATTTGAAGGATTCATAACATTTACTTTCACTATGTTTTTTATTTTATGTTTTCAAATTTAATGTTATATCCATGTTTGAATCTAGTTTACCAAGACTAATAAACTATTATGTACTCCATGATACAATTTATAAATCTAGTTCCAATGTAATAAAGTAACCACCAGCTCTAGGATACTGGGTTTGGGGTCTTTACAAAGCATATAAAAGGAAAATATAGTCAAAGAAAGGAAAACTACATTGAAATTAGAAAATAGGAAAGTGGGAGGTAAAATAATTATTCTAACTACAAAACTAAAGAATTTCTTAACACAAATCCCAAACAAATGTTGCCAAAAAAAATTCACCCATGGAGCATTATTAATTCGATGTGGGTTGGACTAGTTTATAATTTTAAATAAATGAGACTAAAATTCAATAAATCTACTAAAACTTAGTATATTATTGCATGTAACAAGGTCAATATTGTGAAAACAAGGGTAAATGATAAGTTTAAATTAATAATGAATAATACTAAACTTATAATTATAATAAAAAACAACTATTTGAATATCGAAAGAATAAATATTGATGATGGTTTTGAAAATTCATGAAAATTGGGAAAGTGATAAGAAATTTCTAAAATTGAGTTCATGGATTAAAGAGGCATAAAATAATTAATTAATAATCATTAAATTTTTGAATAGGTTCAATGAAATTCCCTTGGTTTGGGTAATCCCTCTATATCCCCAAAACTCCCTAGTTTTTATGGTAAAACAATTCAGGTTGTTAAGAGAATTTTTGGATTGTAAATATGTTTAAAAATATTATAAAATTATTCTAATGTTCATGGTAAAATATACACACTAGTAATTTAATTAAAGAGAAATCTATCACACAAATGGGAATGGTCATGCATAAATATATGACATAGTGGTTTTGAAAGATGAAGTGAATGAAAAAACCCAAGAAAAATGCCATTAAAATTTTAATTCCTTAGTAAATCTAATTCCTCTTAATTAAAATTGTTAGAAATAAGTTCTACCCCCTCATGCAATATATGAGGGGGTAGTAAAATGAAAACAGTATAAAGCAAACCATATAAAAACACCAGGACCTGAAGCAGATACTATAATAACACACCCATGTCTTATTCTCCTTCTATACTGTATGTTCCCATTATATATATAAGAAAAATAATTATAAATTGTTTAAACCTCATTCTAAAATATCCCTCTTCGAATAACTCGAGACCTGAATTCAATAAGATATGAATTCTCTCCTAAAATATAATATAAATTTTGTTTTTAAGTATCACTATTTGAAAAAAGATTTATGACACAAAAAATAATCATTAAATAAACCATACTTATATACCTATGGTTCTAAATTTCCATGCATGGATTGCATACATCCATTCATCATTGAACCAAAAAATCTTCAGTGTACCTTGAAGAATTTCATATCTCTATCAATGCACCAAAATAACCTTAATCTCACAACATGAAGCAAAACTGAAAAAAATATGCCTATTCTTTAATTTTCATGGAATGAATAAGATCCTCATGAATTGAGAATTTCCCCTTGAAACTTAGACATATCTATCCATATTGTACAATGATCATTGTAGTATGGAATGGTAGACATGACACAAACCCATTCAATAAAATTTGGAAAATTATCAAACTCATAATAACTCCCCTAAAGTCATATGAAATTATTTTAAATTCATATAAAATTCATCTAGTGGTGTAAACACCTTTTTTTATAATGAAAACCATTGAAAAATCAATACTTTATCATCGCCACCATTTCCTTCAGCCCTATCAGTATTTGGGTTGAGCTCCCTCCATGCATGAATGGTATTCCTAGGCTTGCAGATCTTCATAGTGGTTGTACTAAAATTTAGTGATGTTTCCATGATGGGATGAATCTTTTTAGGGCTTCATAGAGGCGTACCTGATTTTCCCATGTGGCTTTCGGAGCAGTTCAATCAATATCTCAGACTGACTATATTGTTGTTATGATGAACAGTTCCTAGGTATCAACCATCCCACATTGGTTTTATACATAGGTTTCGACTACTTTATCATGTTTTACATGAAAATATTGTCTCGAAAAATCTATTATGGAACTCCATATCCTGAAGGGTCACATGTTTCCCTACACATGTACTTCCTCTTATTTGGTGCCAACATGTTATAGATCCTACATATCTATGCACCCATACATGAAACTAACTTTATATGGTTATCAATTAGATTAATTCCTAGATATGATGACCTAATCTCCATTGGATGACTACTATAAATACATTTTTTAATAAAAATTGATACTTCAGTTGAATTTGGTTTTTCTTGGAATGGAACGTTTGGTTTTTGGATAAGTGAATCACACTTTCTGAATAAAAAAATATAATACTATCATATTTCCTCAATCTATGATATTCAAATAGAAACTTTTTCAAAATTAACTCCTTCATAAATTATATCAATGTGACATATTCCACTTCTATTATTGAGAGTGAAACTACTGGTTAATGATTTAATAACTAGCTAACCTCCATGAATCCAAAAGTGAAAACATATTTGGTAGATCCATTTTGAGTGTTTCTATATTTTCCAAAATCCAAGTCTATATAATCTTGTAATGACTCATCCATTCTGAATAAAAGTGGTATACTTTTGAAACCCTTTAATTATTGTATATCCACTTCATAGCCTCCCAATGTTTAGGATTCAAAATAAATCTATTGAAAACTCCCACTACTTGAATAATGTTTGAACGAGTAAAAACCATAACATAAATCAAGCTTATGATAGTTGATTCATATGGAATATTTTCCATGAATTCGACATTAACTTACATTCACGGTTCCTTCTCCTTACTTATCTTGAAATTTCCACTCAAGGGTGTGGTCACTAGTTTATTATTTCCCATGTTGAAGTTCTCTGCCTAAATATTGATGTAATCAGACTTGATCAAGTATATTATACTAGAAACATAAATTTCTCATATATTTTATCCCCAAAATCCAATTTCCAATTTGATATCCTTTATCTTGATGCTTTTAAACAATTTAACCTTAATTTTTTGGATGCTTTCCTTTATCAGACCTATAATTATCATATCATCAATATAGAGAAATAAAATGGTGAAACTCCCTTCATTGAACACTTTTTGAAACTATCACTGGTCTCTATTTTCCCATATGAACTTATAAACCTTCATTAAGTCATTAAACTTTTGATTTTAATTCCTAGGATCTTGATTCAAACTGGAAAGGCTCCAATTGATCTTTCACTCAAGATCCTAGTTATGTTGCTCTATTAAACTAGCCAACTACTCTATGTATTATCCTTATCTAATTCCCAATAGATGAATGATATCTTCACATCCAACTAATCTAGATGAAGTCATTCCATAGAAATCATACTCAATACCTTCTGAATAGACTATCAGTGAAAAGATCTCTGAGAAATCCACACCTTCTATTTATTGAAATCCCTTTATAACTATTCTGGTTTTTTGCATCTACCCACCATATACTTATTCCATTAAAACATTGAACCATTTATTTTTAAGTACTTTATTCTATAAGGTCTCTCTATCGTCTCCCATGTTTCAGTCACATTAATAGAATTTATCTCATCCCTCATGGTGTACTCTCAACAATTAAATTCATTCAAACTCATCACCTCCTATTGGATCTTGAGCTCTCTATTTTCTGTAAGAATAAATTAGTGTATATGACTACCATACCTATTATAAGCCCCCGACCTTAAACCTTTCTTAATATTGAATTAAATGAATAATTCAAATTGAGGATCTTTTCAGGTTTAGAGTTTTAGAAAATGAGAACATAACTATTACATCTCAAAAGATTACAAAGTAGACACTTCTACTAAGTTTCCATAGAATAAAAAACTCTTAAAAAGAAACATGTATAGTTCCATGTTTTATATAGTATGACTTTCCCTTGATCCCATCCTTGACCCTATTCCACATTAATTCCTATGAAAAACATTTCAAAAAAACTTGGGGTGAGCATAAAAAGCTCAGTAAGGGATACACAAAGAATGAAAACTATTAGTTTATCAAAACAACAAGTAAACCATGTATACTTTATCAAAGTAATAATTTTCACCTTTATGAAGTAGTAAAAACTCTTCAATTAATAAAAGATCATTACTTACCCTTTTGTAACCAAAATATTACCATAAAACCCATATAAATATCACATAACATATAAAGGTAACTTGGGACAAAAACATACTTAAATGGAATAACCATACGGTCGACTTCCACACATATCACTTAATGGAATAGCCATATGGCCGAATTCAATACCCAATGCATTGGTGGTTATAACGTAACCACCCATCCTGGTATTCACGACACCACCCATCATATGATTTATCACGTAACCACCCGTCAAATGTCCAAATACCATTATAAAATCATAAGACATAAAGAAAATATAATGGAAAGAAAACATTTTCACACTTTGATCACAATATATCACTTAAATATATTGACATAACAAATCCATTTTAAAAAAAACCATTTTCAATACCAAAATACATAAAACAGTATATGGTATTTATTTAATTTAAAAAAAACATTACGGCTTGTTGAGGAATCCAAACACCAAATAATACTCGCGGCGGCGGAAACGGTCATTGTCACCGCGTGCGTTAAAAGAAACATTCCTTTTTGTTATTTAGTAAAACGCTTCATAGAAAAAGATTCTTTTTGTATAAAATTAAATGTAAAAGGGGTTTATACACCGTATAAAAGAAATTTGTGTATAAAATGAAATATGCCTCAATAAAAGAAGATTGAGACGAAATCCCTTACCTCGGGTCCGACTTGACTCGATCGTTCTTTAACATCCTGAAAAATAAACTTGAGTTAATTTATACTTGATTAAGAACATTTTTAAAGTTCATTATTCATTTTATATCACTTATTACCATGTTATGAACATTATGTAGTCATTTAAGTTGATAATGGTCGTTTGTCGATATTTGGTACTTGAGTCAAAAGTGAACTTCTTACAATTACATGTTGTTCGAGTGGTCAAAGGTTCATTATATCCAGAATGATATTCATGATTTGGATATCATATATATCATATATATCCATCATATACATGTATTTATAATATTACATAATCATTTAGAGGTAAGAAATGAAATGTACCGTTCATGGAGACGGTAAGCCGTACGTACGGATAAACACTACTTTCATTTCTTTGTCATATTAATTGAATTAAAACTAAATGAGAGGTATATATATTTTAATTCCAGAATTATATTCATCATTTATATGTAACATAAATCATATATAATAACTTTAAATCCATCCTTTATACGTCCCACATATGGCATTAATGAATCAAATCACTTTGAGGGGGCGGTAGTCCGCACTTCCTAAAATGAAGATATCGTGTATACCCATAATGGAAGCCATGAATGTGTTCCATAAATGAAAAATACAGAATCTTAAAGAAGGAATAAACATATTATATATCAAATAAAAATATATTGACATCTTAATGGCCACCTTTGAAGGTGTTGGAAGAATATTGAACAATCATCGTTTCGTGAGGCAGAAATTCGCCATCCACGGAAACAGTATGTTCATTAACCATTAGATGTAGGTGTGTGTAAGTGTAGCTTGAAAGATTCTTATAACAACATCCTAGTATATTTAATATACTGTAGTTGTTACAAAATAAATGAATAAAAATATTTTAGGGGGTTGGAGAAGCAAAATAAAACAGAAGGACACAAGTGAAGACATTACCTTAAAATCAGGTAACTCTCTTAGATTTGAGCTCAAAGGATTCCTTGGGAAGGCTTATGCCCAAAGTGAGGCTTCTAAGAGTTAAAGAGGGATGTGGAGAGAAAACATGGGTAGGATTTGTCTGAGCCAAAGGCTTTGGAAGTGTGGGTAAGGTGGTAGAGGTGGGGGCCTTTTATAAGAGGAGAGGAGGGGCACTCTTGGAAAGTAAAGAAATGTTACTTTATTTTAAAATGAGATTCGGATCTAAAAGGTCCCACATTGATATAATTCAAGGATAAGGTGATAAGGGTTCTAAATAAACACATAAAATAGGTTTTTGACAAGTGTAGGTCTTATATTTTACATTATATTTTCATTTTATTTAAATCGTTAAATAATGAGGTAATCGCTGCATCATCATGGTGCCATAAATAATATAATTTATTTAATGTATAAAAATTATAAAAAAAATATCATGATGTAGGAAATCTTTTTAGACTTCTAATTAATATTTATAGTCAAAAAGCTGACTTTTATTAACCCCATTTAAAAATTGTTTTAGTAAAACAACTCATGTTTGTGACATTTTTACTTCAACATTAAATAAAAAGATATTAATGTTATTTTCCTTCCAAAGTGGCTCCATGGGGTCCCCAAGTTGACTCATAGATTGTCTTGGTCGGCCATGACATATCCAATAAGGGTAGGACATGTGTATAGGTCATTACATATTATTAAACCATTATTTTTACCTTAAACTACACTAATTACCTCTAATCGCGATTAAAAACTTAAAAGTTACTATTCACCAAAAAATTATATTAATCCCATTGAACCACATTTTACTTCTTAATGATAACCATTTATGTCGTATTTTTGAAATTCAAAACACAGAGGTGGTAAAATTTCATTTTAATGAAAAATCTGTTTTTATAAGTATCACTTAGTGGTTTCACTATTCATCAAAAATTGAAGTTTTTCAGAAAAATACCAAAACTTCACCCTAAGCTATATTTGATATTCCGAATTCAAAAATGAATTCCATTTTAAAAAATTCAAAACAAATAAGTTGCAATAATTAATATAATAATTAATTCCCGCTGTCAGAGCAAATAGCGTGTTTTTATGAAACAATAAGTATCAAAAGATTGACACTAGTTTAAGTTCGATTTCAAAGTGAAATTAATTCCAACGACAACTATTGGATTTAATGGTAAAAATATATTCTAATTTCACTTTAAAACCAATTTAAAAGATAATCTAATCATATAAATAAATTATATTAAAAATAGGTTTTGAATTAAAATACAACATTTTACACTATTCATTAAAAAAATGAACTTTATCAGAAAAAGACCAAAAATTTACACAAAGTAAATTTTGATGTCCCGATTCTAAAGAAGAGTATTATTTGATCCAATAGAATGTATAAGAGTGAAAAAAACTATATTTAATGATGGTTCGCCATCAAAAGGTGATAAGTGAACCTTTAGTGAAAATTAGGGTATATATGCCTAAAATTGAATTCTTTCCATATTTTAAGCCTTTATATTTTATTAGATAAATGTAAAAACATTTAAAAAACATATATAATCATATTTTAGTTATTTCTATCCATTCCCGCCAATACAACGGCTATGTGTTAACTACCATTTAAAATAATATTATTTTATTACTAGTGTGCAACGTAAGATTTCAATGAAACTCTTTGTTGCGTATCGGGTACGCTATCGAACATAGAAACCCCTTTAAAGTAAAATTAATATTTAATTTGTAAATATTTATAAATATTAAAATTTATTATTCTTTATTTACCTGGGATGTTACATCCTTCCCCCCTTTTGGGAATTGCATCCTCGCAATTTTATTCACTTATCAAAATAAGTGGGGGTATTTATCCCTCATAGAATCTTTAGATTCCCACGTTTCCTCTTCAACCATATAGTTTTTCCACAAAACCTTTACCTAGTGAATCACCTTATTCCGTAACACTTTCTCCCTGTGGTCAAGAATCTGGACCGACTGTTCTTTATAAGATATGTTCTCTTGCAGCTGAACTACCTCTGGACTCAAAACATGAGATGGATCTAGCATATACTTTCTCAATATCGAAACATGAAAAAAATTGTGTACCTGAGACAAACTAAAAGGTAATTCCACTCTGTATGCAACTGATCCAACTCTCTCCATAATTTCATATGGTCCAATGAACCTTGGACTCAGCTTTCCTTTCTTATCAAATTGCATCACTCTTTTCCATGGAGAAACCATGAGAAAAACATGATCACCTACCTCGAAAGATAGATCCTTCCTCCGGTTATCCGCATAACGTTTCTGTCTTCTCTGAGCTGTTCTCATGTGTTTCTGAATCAATTGAACTTTTTCTGCCATCTCTTCTAGCAATTCTGGTCCCATCAGATTCCTTTCACCCACTTCATCCCAAAAAGCTGGAGTTCGACACCGCTTCCCATATAATGCCTCAAATGGTGCCATCTGTATACTGTAATGAAAACTGTTATTATAAGAAAACTCAACCAAAGAAAGATGTTGGTCCCAACTTCCTTGATAATCCATAGAGAAAGCTCGTAGCATAACCTCCAAAGTCTGGATTGTTCGTTCTGACTGCCCATCTGATTTAGGATGAAAAGTTGTACTAAAATTTAATTCAGTACCCAACGACTTCTGAAGGCCTTTCCAAAAGTTAGAAGTGAACCTGGGATCACGGTCAGATACAATGAAGAGAGGAAATCCATGTAACCTGACTATATCTTTAAGATACAAACGGGAAAGTTGATCTAGGGAAAAATTATCTCTTATGGCAAGGAAATGAGCAGATTTAGTCAAGCGATCAATAATAACCCAGATTGCATTATTACCTCGAGGTGTCTTCGGAAATCCCACAACGAAGTCCATGGATATATTCTCCCATTTCCACTCTGGCACTGGTAAAGGCTAAATCATCCCTTTCGGTAACTGCCACTCTGCTTTAACCTGTTGACATGTCAAACACTTCACAGTAAAATCCACAATATCTCTTTTCATTCCATCCCACCAGTAATACTCCCGAAGATCTCTGTACATCTTAGTACTACCAGGATGAACTGAAAATGGGGAACTATGAGCCTCACATAACAACTCATTCTTCAACTGTGAATCACCAGGCACACATAATATCTTCCCAAACCTAAAAAAAATATTTATCAATGTTTAATTCAGGAAACTTACCCTTCTGAACCAGCTCTACCTTTTTCTACATCTCACTGTCTTCCCTCTGTGCTTGCTTAATTCTGTCTGATAGGGATGATCTCACTGATACCTGAAACAAAACAGAAGAACATCCTACACCAACAACTTCTATTCCAAAGTTCATCAAATCAAAAAACCAAAGGATCTCGTTCCAAACGTAGCATGGTTAATGAAGCATTACTTTTTCAACTCAAAGCATCAACCACTTTATTTGATTTTCCCGAATGGTAATGAATTGTACAATCATAATCCTTGATTAATTCCAACCATCTCCTCTGTCTCATGTTCAATTATTTATGAGTGAATATATACTTTAAACTTTTGTGATCAGTATATATTTCACACTTTACTCCATACAAATGATGCCTCTAAATTTTTAGAGAAAAAACAACAACAGCTAATTCCAAGTCATGTGTAGGGTAATTTAACTCATGAGTTTTCAACTGCCGTGAAGCATATGCAATTACCTGATCATTCTGCATAAGGACACAACCAAGTCCCTTCAACGAAGCATCACTGTAGATAAAAAACTCACCATTCCTGTAAGGAAGTTCCAAAACTGGAGCATTCACCAATCTTCTTTTCAACTCCTGAAAACAATCATCACATTCTTTTGTCCAGATAAACTTAACACCATTTTGAGTTAGCATAGTCATTGGACTAGATAACCATGAAAAATTTTCAACAAACATTCGGTAGTAACCTGCAAAACCAAGGAAACTACGGATCTCGGTTACATTTGTGGGTGTTGGTCATTCTTCAACAACTTTTGTTTTAGCAGGATCAATAGTTATGCCATTTTTTGAAACAATGTGACCCAGGAATGAAATTTTTTGTAACCAAAACTCACACTTTCTGAATTTTCCATACAATTTCTTTTCTTTTAAGGTTTGCAAGATAACCCTTAAATGACTTTCATGCTCTTCTTTAGTTTTAGAAAACACCAAAATATCATCAATGAAAAAAACCACAAACTTATCCAAGAACTCATGGAAAATTCTATTCACAAGGTCCATGAATACAGCAGGTGCATTGGTTAACCCAAAAGGCATAACTACAAATTCATAATGGCCATATCTAGTAAGGAATGCAGTCTTCAGAACGTCTGATTATTTTACTTTCAACTGATGGTACCTCGACCTCAAGTCAATCTTCGAAAAATACTGAGCTCCTTGGAGCTGATCAAACAAATCATCGATATGAGGCAAAGGATACTTGTTCTTAACAGTAATGTTATTTAAGGCTCTATAATCAATGCAAAGTCTCATTGAGCCATCTTTCTTTTTAACAAACAAGACAGGATCACCCCATGGTGATGTGCTAGGTCAAATGAAACCTTTATCTAATAACTCCTGCAATTGCTTATTTAACTCTAAAAGTTCAACTTGAGACATTCGATAAGGGGGTTTTGAAATTGGCTTAGAATCAGGAACTAAGTCAACAGTAAATTCAACTTCTCGATCATGAATAATTCTAGGCAACTCATCAGGAAAAACATCAAGATACTCATTTACCACTGGCACATCATTAATCTGAACAGTTCCTTTATTTTCAATAATATGTGCAAGGTAACATTCATTTCCATATTTTACTAGTTTCTCAACTTCCTGATATGTTATCAAAATCAAGGGTTCATTCTTGTACACAAACTGAAAATCTTTCTGAAAAGAATCCATTTTAGCTCTGCAGTCAATCTTAGCATGATAAACAGAAAGCCAATCCATGCCCAAAATAACATCAAACTCTACTAGGGGCAAAACAATAAGGTTTTCTGGTAGATTCTTTCCGCACACAAGGATAGGAAGGTTCTTATAATTCCTTTTTGTCTCAACGTTCCCTCCGGGAGTTTTTACCATAAGTTTAGGATTCATATCTTGAGATGGAATTTTCAATTTACTAGAAAACTTCTCAGAAATGAAAGAATGTTTAGACCCTGAATCAAACAACACATTGACATAATCTGAACCAACAAATAGTGTACCTGATACTACTTCATTCGACGGGCCAACATCTACTGAAGTAGTTGCAAAGGATTTCACCACCCCTTTATTCTTGTATTCTGGCTTCTTTCCCTCAGTTGAGCTCTTCATTAGACACTCATTTGCATAATGACCCATTTCATTACACTTAAAACATCTTACCGCTGACTTTTCATTGCCTGCTTGATCATATTCCTTACAGTTACAAGCAATATGACCTGACTTACCACACCGAAAGCACTTTCCAGACTTGGAAAAACATTCTCCAGGATGCATTTTACCACACTTCTCACAGGATGGATATTTGGTTTTCTTACCTCCTTACTTCTTTGATGAATTCTTCCCCTTTGCCTGCCAACTGGACCTCTTATTCTGTCGTTTGTCAAAGAACACATGATCGTCGGCAAATTCCATTTCCACCTTCTCCGCACATTGAACAAGTTTTTCATAACTTTTGAACTCACGAGAAGATAAAGCCCTTCGATAATTTGTCTTTAACCCTGAGTAAAAACAGTTTATTTTACTATCAAGATCTCGTATGAAGTTTGGAGCATACCTTTCCAATCGAGTGAATTTTGCTTCATAAGCAGCCACTGAGTCATCCTCCTGCCTCAACTCTAGGAACTATTTTTCCATCCTAAGACGAACCACATTAGGAAAATATTTCTCAAGAAACATACCTTTGAATTCATCCCAGTGAAGATCATCAATCTCATCACTATCCCTGATATTTTTCACCATCGACCACCACTGATCAGCTTCACCTTAAAAACGGTAAACAACAAGACTAAACTTTTGATGTTCTGAACACCCCATGACATCAAAAATATTCTCCAGTGCTTTAATCCACCCTTCAGCTTGCACAAGGTCAGATGATCCCCTGAATGATGGGGGATGTTGCCTCATGAAATGTTCCACCACTGACATGTTCCTCTGCAGTTGATCTGACTGATATAATGCATGGATACCACCACCATTTATATCCTGAGTCAATTGTGCCATCACTGCAACAAACTGTTTAGTTCCGATTCCGACCATCTCAGGTTGCTGATTTGGAAGGCTGTCTTCCTCCTGATGTCGTCCCAACATAGCTGCATTGTTTCCTCTACGGAAAACCATTCTGAACAAAGAAATATCTTAGGCGAAGCAACATGGTAATCTTTAAATGCTATATTATTTCAGTCATACCATAAATTAACTTATAATTTAACAATTTTCTAACTCCTAAAGTTGTCTAAACCGACCTCTGATACCAATTATAAGGCCCCGACCTTAAACCTTACTTAATATTGAATTAAATGAATAATTCACATTGAGGATCTTTTCAGGTTTAGAGTTTTATAGAATTAGAACATAACTATTACATCTCAAAATATTAAAAAGTAGACACTTCTACTAAGTTTCCATAGAATAAAAAACTCTTAAAAAGAAACATGTCTACTTCCATGTTTTATATAGCATGAATTTCCCTTGATCCCATCCTTGACCCTATTCCACATTAATTCCTGTGAAAAACATTTCAAAAAACCTTGGGGTGAGCATAAAAAGCTCAGTAAGGGATACACAAATAATGAAAACTATTAGTTTATCAAAACAACAAGTAAACCATGTATACTTTATCAAAGTAATACTTTTCAACTTTATGAAGTAGTAAAAACTCTTCACTGAATAAAAGATCATTACTTACCCTTTTTTAACCAAAAGATTACCATAAAACCCATATAAAGATCACATAACATATAAAGGTAACTTGGGACATAAACATACTTAAATAGAATAACCATACGGTCGAATTCCACACATATCACTTAATGGAATAGCCATACGACCGAATTCCATACTCAATGCATTGGAGGTTATAACGTAACCACCTGTCCTGATATTCACGGAACCACCCGTCATATGGTTTATCACGTAACCACCCATCAAATGTCCAAGTACCATTATAAAATCATAAGACATAAAGAAAATATAATGGAAGGAAAACATTTCCACACTTTGATCACAATATATCACTTAAATATATTGACATAACAAATCCATTATAAAAAAAACCCTTTTCAATACCAAAATACATAAAACAGTATATGGTATTTATTTAATTTAAAAAAAACATTACGGCTTGTTGAGGAAGCCAAACACCAAATAATACTCGTGGCGGCGGAAAAGGTCATTGTCACCGCATACGTTAAAAGAAACATTCCTTGTTGTCATTTAGTAAAACGCTTCATAGAAAAAGATTCATTTTGTATAAAATTAAATGTAGAAGGGGTTTATACACCGTATAAAAGAAAGTTGTGTATAAAACGAAATATGCCTCAATGAAAAGAGATTGAGACGAAGTCCCTTACCTCGGGTCCGACTTGACTCGATCATTCTTTAACGTCCTGAATAATAAACTTGAGTTAATTTCTACTTGATTAAGAACCTTTTTCAAGTTCATTATTCCTTTTATATCACTTATTACCATGTTATGAACATTATGTAGTCATTTAAGTTGATAACGGTTGTTTGTCGATATTTGGTACTTGAGTCAAAAGTGAACTTCTTACAATTACATGTTGTTCGTGTGGTCAAAGGTTCATTATATCCAGAATGATATTCATGATTTGGATATCATATATATCATATATATCCATCATATACATGTATTTATAATATTACATAATCATTTAGATGTAAGAAATGAAATGCACCATTCATGGAGACGGTAAGCCGTACGTACGCATGAACGCTACTTTCATTTCTTTTTCATATTAATGGAATTAAAACTAAATGAGAGGTATGTATATTTTAATTCCAGAATTATATTCATAATTTATATGTAACATACATCATATATAATAACTTTAAATCCATCCTTTATACGTCCCACATATTTCATTAATGAATCAAATCACTTTGAGGGGTCGGTAGTCCGCACTTCCTAAAATGAAGATATCGCGTATACCCATAATGGAAGCCATGAAGGTGTTCCATAAATGAAAAATACAGAATATTAAGGAATACATAAACATATTATATATCATATATAAATATAGTTACATCTTAATGGCCACCTTTGAAGGTGTTTGAAGAATATTGAACAATCATCGTTTCGTGAGGCAGAAATTCGCCATCCACAGAAACAGTATGTTCTTTAACCATTAGATGTAGGTGTGTGTAAGTGTAGCTCGAAATATTATTATAACAACATCCTAGTATATTTTAGATACTTTATTTGTTACAAAAGAAATGAATAAAAAGAGTTTATGGGGTTGGAGAAGCGAAATAAAACAAAAGGACACAAGTGAAGACATTACCTTAAAATCGGGTAACTCTCTTAGATTTGAGCTCAAAGGCTTCTTTGGGAAGACTTAGGCCCAAAGTGAGGCTTCTAAGAGTTATATAGAGGTATGGAGAGACAAATTGGGTAGGGGTTGGCCGAGCCAAAGGCTTTGGAAGTGTGGGTAAGGCGGTAGAGGTGGGGGCCTCTTATAAGAGGAGAGGAGGGGCACTCTTGGAAAGTAAAGAAATGTTACTTTATTTTAAAATGAGTTTCAGATTTAAAAGGTACCACATTGATATAATTCAAGGATAAGGTGATAAGGGTTCGAAATAAACCCATCCAATCGGTTTTTGACAAGTGTAAGTCTTAGATTTTACATTATATTTTTATTTTATTTTAATCGTTAAATAATGAGGTAATCGCTGCATCATCATGGTACCATAAATAATTTAATTTATTTAATGTCTAAAAATTAAAAAAAAATATCATGACGTAGTAAATATTTTTATCTTTCTAATTAATATTTATAGTAAAAAATATGACTTGTATAACCCCATTTAAAAATTGTTTTAGTAAAACAACTCATGTTTGTGACATTTTTACTTTAACATTAAATAAAAAGATATTAATGTTATTTTCCTTCCAAAGTGGCTCCATGGGGTCCCCAAGTTGACCCATGGATTTTATTGGTCTTCCATGACATATAAAATAAGGGTAGGACATGTGTCTAGGTCATTCCATATTATTAAAACATTATTTTTACCTTAAACAACACTAATTACCTCTAATCGTGATTAAAAACTTAAAAGTTACTATTCACCAAAAAATTATTTTAATCCCATTGAACCACATTTTACTTCTTTATGACAACCATGTATGTCGGATTTTTTAAATTCAAAACACAAAGGTGGTAAAATTTCATTTAAACGAAAAATTAGTTTTTATAAGTACCACTTTGTGGTTTCACTATTTATCAAAAATTGAAGTTTTTCAGAAAAATACCAAAACTTCACCGTAAGATATATTTGATATTCCGAATTCAAAAATGAATTCCATTTTAAAAAATTCAAAACATATAAGTTTCATTAATTAATTTAATAATTAATTCCCGCTGTCAGAGCAAATAGCGTGTTTTTATGAAACAATAAGTATCAAAAGATTGACACTAGTTTAAGTCCGATTTCATAGTGAAATTAATTACAATGACCACTATTGGATTTAATGGTAAAAATATATTCTAATTTCAATTTAAAACAAATTAAAAAGATAATATAATCATATAAATAAATTAGATTAAAAATAGGTTTTGAATTAAAATACAACATTTTACATTATTCATTAAAAAAATGACCTTTATCAGAAAAATACCAAAAATTTACACAAAGTAAATTTTGATGTCCCAATTATAAAGAAGAGTTTTATTTGGTCCAATAGATTTTATAAGAGTGAACAAAACTATATTTAATTAGGGTTCACCATCAAAAGGCGATAAGTGAACCTTTAGTGAAAATTAGGGTATATATGCCTAAAATTGAATTCTTTCCATATTTTAAGCCTTTATCTTTTATTAGATAAATGTAAAAACATTTAAAAAACATATATAATCATATTTTAGTTATTTCTATCCATTCCCGCCAATACAACGACTATGTGTTAACTACCATTTAAAATAATATTATTTTATTACTAGTGTGCAACGTAAGATTTCAATGAAACTATTTGTTGCGTATCGGGTACGCTATCGAACATAGAAACCCCTTTAAAGTAAAATTAATATTTAATTCGTAAATATGAATAAATATGAAAATTTAGTATTCTTTATTTACCTGGGATGTTACACCTATTTACTTAGAACCTTACTCTGGTAGATATCCACAACTATCCCTATGACCATGCTTCTTTTGGTACTACAAATTCTAAAGTTTTATTTTCTAGTATTTTTTCTTGAGTTTCCACAACCCTTGTGCTTTATGGTACTTTAGGCCTTGGAAACACCACCAGAACTTGACTACTATATAAAAAATCATCTAGATTGTTTGGTGTTTCTGGTAATGACACACTTCTTATATTATACGGAGCATCTATAATTTATAAATTTCTATTCATTTGAGATCCATCCTATGATGATACTTTTCTCTCATCATCATTATTTTATAATTTTTAATCCTTAAACAAGATATCTTAATTTAATATTACATTCCATGTTTTAAAAAACTTCTAAGAGTTTTTATCCCTAAGAAAAAAATCAATCTCTTCATCTGTAGAACAAAAAAAGTAACACACTTAAGACTTAACCTCTCTCTCATCTCTTTAATTTGAATCAACATGGACATAGGCGAGTGAACCAAAGACATTGAGATGATTGAAATCCAATTTTATTTTTGACAAATATATTTTTTAAAGATCTTATCAAAATAGAGTGGGACTCCAATTGATAAGGTACTCCATGAAATTAATTGCTTCTTCCCAAACCAATTTGGGGAATCCTCTATGAATATTTATAATCTTTTATTTTTTTAAACTATCACATGATTCATCATATTTATATCTCCATTATGTTTTGGAGTTCTATGTATGATATTATCAAACTATATTCCTTTCAACCAGAAAAACCATCTGAATTCCCTACTTTTATACTCCCCACTGTTATAAGACCTTAATCATTTTACCTTGCATCTGGTAGCATTCTTCATCATACCTATCTATCGAATAAATATTATAAGTACCATATATTTATTCTTGAGAAATAAAAACCACACTTTTTGTGTTGCACCATTGATGAAATTTACATAGTAGATTGATAATATATGAGAACAAACCAAAGGCAACCTCCATATGTTCATATGCACCAACTCTAACTTACGGTTATTTGGTATCATACCTTATATTTTGAAATACACCTTACAATACTTCTATATTATTGATTCTTAACAATTTTTTTATTTCATACTTTCAACCTCCAATATCCCTTCAGTAGCCAGAACTTTTATCCCTTTCTCACTAAGGTGACCCAGATGGTCATTCTATAACTTCATCAAAGTTACTTGTTTGACCTGCATCACACCTTATGATAATCCTATTGATTTCAATGTTCCATACATTAATAAATTTTCCAAGACCATGGATCCATGGAAAATATTCCACACTCCATATGTAAAAATTTTATAGAAAATTAAATCATCTAACTCTCTAAGGAAAATTAAGTTCTTCCTTAATCCTAGGATGTAACACACTTCTTGCATGTTCAGAAATATTCCACTCCAAATTTGGATGGAAATATCTCTCATACAACCCCTATCAAGTTATTTATCATCCTTTATATGTACCATACTGAATATTATATAAATATATCTCATCATACTTCCTCTCTAATAATTTGAATGAAACAAATCTCCAGAGTCTATCGCCCAAAACTCAAGTAAACTAGATACAATTTTTAGTAAGTAACTCCAATCATCTTATGTAGGATTCACAGATCCACTTCATAATGTTCATCTTACAAATCTAACTATTCAATCATTGAAATATTTCTTGAGGTGACCTTTCTTCCCACAATGTTAGCACATGGGACCACCTTCTACTGAGTTGATCATTGTTTAGATTCTCCTCTATGTACCTTTATTACAACCATTTTGGGTTTTTTATTTCCTCTTCCTTCCACACTATAAGTGTTGTCAATATATATATGGATGTTATTATAGTGAATTTTTTCATTTATAGTTAAATATATAACTTTTATAAACACTGACTCATTATCCCTACTCGAGTTACTCACAATGGTGACCATTTCATCCCAATATTCAGGGAGATAATAGAGTAAAAAAAGTGCCGTGGAGGCCCAAAATTTTCATACATAACACCCGAGGACCATAAATATTTAGTGTCTTCGAAAACTGGGATACATAAATAACTGGTTCATAAGTGACCTACATCATTCCCAACTAGGTTCTTTATAACTAGCACCCTTATTATACATATCAAACTTAATACTTTTATTTAAAACTTGGGGAAGTAAATGTAAGAAAGGGTGAGCTCAGATACATAGAATCCATAAAAAAAAGTAGATATCAATGATCACATAAACATGAAATGAGAATAAGGGTATGAGAACATGAGCTTAAAATTTGAAAACCATACCCTGTATATCATAGATCATAATCTTGAGTCATATAATAAATCATTACAGTTAATATAATATGAATCATAAATTAATCAAATAAAATGATCCATGAGAGCATAATATTGACATAATAAATACATTTTTGCATTTACATAAGTATATAAAACCACTTACTTATTAGTCAAGGATCACTACTGGGGATATTATAGGGGACTGGGTTCACTCCCCAAACCATATTAGTAATAAAGGTTCATTCCAATACTATCATAGTGGATAGAGTCCCTTAATGAACTGAGTTCACTCTCTATTCCAGTCCTATTTATCTAATGAGATATCAATATTTACCCAATTCATTGGAGGAAGATATAATTCTAGACCAACCCATCAAATAATGATAATCATACATATGTGTGCCACAATATCAAAAAACATTCATCAAATCAGAACCTATGGAAAGAAATCAGTTTTACAAACATTTCATCATAGCATAACCTTTATAAAAGAAAAATGTTTCATAAACATTTCACCACTTTATTTTAGCATGAATCGTGGAAAAATAATGGGTTTCATAAACATGTTAAAATTATAAATATAAACCATCCAAAGAAAGGATGAATTTTTTACCCTTGGATATTTTCCTAAATAAATTATAAGTGAAATCAAGGGTAGTTTTATTTTATGAATAGATTTAAAATTACATGATCATTAAAACATTCTTGAGGAAAATATCCTTTCCACTTTGAAAATAAAATTTCAAAAACTAAAAAATCACAAAATATTTGGAATTTTATTTAAAAACACCCTTATAAACTTATAAAGGAATATTTAGAATATTTAGTGGTTGTGATGGTGGGAAATTCCATTCATATCATATAAGTTAAAATAAATCATTCATTTCACATTCTTTTATAAAAAGTCAAAAAGCACCTCATTCAGGAAACAAAATGAAGATTCCTTTTAAAATATTTATTAGTAATTCAAACATGGGTAAAAATAAATTTAAAATATCAAAGAATAATAGTAAAAACTTATTTATCTCATTTTTATAAAAGATGGGTATAGAAGAAATAAGTTTTTTGACCGAAGCTAGAAATAAAGTGAATTTTACTTAAAAAAATATTTTTCAATCTCTTGAGTACTTAAGGTGAGGGAAATGAAAAAAAATGTATTTTCACTAAATAACCCAAGTATAATAAAATAAATTAGTTTTTTTAGAGGTATATAATAATGTTTCATCATCATAATCTTATCATAAACAATCTTGATAAATAATGAGATTGTGACATAAAACCCTTATTACTTTGGTAACATTTGAATCATAATCCCCCTGAAAGATTGAAACTTAGATGGATATGTATTTTATAAATTTTTATGTGAAGAATCATAAAACTAATTAATGGAAATAATATAAACCAAATAATATAAATATGTGGGGAATATGGATTATGTCATTCATAAATAAAAGTGACACAAAAACCCTTACCTCAAGTTCCACTTTCTTTAAAGGCACTCTAACCTCTGGTATAATAAATTTAAATTTATTATACTTATAATTCAGAATCATGTAAATAATTATGATATCATATATATATATATCCATTATATACATATTTATAATCATTCATAAAATGTACAGATAGAAAAACTGATCACACCATTCATGGAGATGATAGGCCGTAGACATGCATGAATGTTGTTATCACTTTTCGACGGATGGAAAGATATAAAGTTAAATAATAATTCAAAAAATTATAACTATTATCATATCATATAAATATTATATATTCATTATATATAACCTTATTACAATATATGTAAATTGTAAATGAAAAATTAACCACATGACTTCATGGAGGTGGTAGTCCACACGTATGCACATGCGACATTATCATTTTCCAATGGAAGGAAAGGTAAGAAGTTAGACATGATATTATAATTATATAAGTATAATTATATCATAATAATAATTTTTAAACATTAAACTAATCATAATAACCATCCATGAAATATGGTGGTGTAAAATGAAATATATCATTACATGGAGATGGTAAGCTGTACATACACATGAGAGATACTTTCACTTCTAATTTGATAGGAAAGAGGGTGGATAATGGATATTCCATAATTATAATAAAAATTTATTATATTTAGGATAACAGAGTTAGAATTTTATGATAACTACCATATAACTATAAGAGGTAATGAAGAAGTAAAAAGAAACTAATCAGGTTAAGGCGATTACCTCTTCTTTGAAAGAACTCCCTTATATATCCTCTTAATGATACTAAGGAAGGTATTTTAGGAATAAAAGAACCTATATAATGTGGATAATGGATTTGAGAGGGTATTTTTCTAGGGTATTATTGATCCATAAATATTTAGGTGCTTTAAAGAAGTGAAAGGATGAGTTCCCTTTTATAATTGGGGGGGGGAGGGGCACTCTTGGTATTTCTTAAAATATTTAAATATAATAAAGTCATTATCTATCCTAAAGTCCTAAAAAGGAAAGATATTTTAATATTTTGTATTGTGGGTTTTAAATACCATCAATAAATAAATCTTGGACTGGTTTAAGTGTTGTTTTAAACCTTATCTTTTGTTTTAACCCCTTAGTTAACCTATTTTAACATTAACTCCAATAACATTTTTTCAACCTTGAAGGGTTATAACGTTACATATCAGGTAAAATTAGATCATAAATGGAAATGGGACGAAATATTAGACTATATATTATCTACCTTGTCCTATTTAAATATTATTATTATTTTTAAATAATTGAATAAAATATTATTTGGATAAAATATCAACAATATCAATTTTGACATTATTAATTTAATTTGACTTAAAAGACATAAATACAAGTTGGAATTAGAATCTAATACCTTTAAACATCACTAATATGTTATATTTATCTAAAAATCATATGGAACTATAAATCATTCAAATTATATTACTTTTAATATTTTTGAAATGATTTATTTTATTTTTTCTTTTAATTGAATTAATAATATATTAGCGTTGAAATGGAATTTAAAGTAATTATTTAATCACCAAAAATTATAAATAATTTAATAAAATGAGTATAATTTCATTATTCACAAAATATTTATTTATATTCCATCATAACAAGTTTTTATTTCTATATGAACATAAAATAATTATTTAAAACCAAAAGAGTGGCATTTTATAATTTGTGTTGCTTTAAATATTATATAAGTCATTTTTGTGAAAAAGTTTCCATAAAATAATACATTTCATAAAAAATATGATAAGGGTCAACTTAAATTAATCCATTAATAATTATGATGAAAAATTATGGCCTTTCCACTTAGGTTTAACCTATATTAACATGATTTAACCTTTACCAAGGTGATAAATCTCAGTACGATTACTATTCATAATGACTAAAAATAAAAGGGTATTATTTAAAAAAAATTAAAATTAAAATTACAAAAATGGAATTCATTTTTCTAGATTAAATTTCCATAAGTGGTTAAAATAATTTTAGATATAATCAAAAATTGGTCTTTAGAAAAAAATATATTTTTAAGCATAAAACTTGGTTTATTCTTATCTCATGCTTAAAAAAAATATTAAATGAATTTTAAATTTTTTTAGTGAATTTATTATATATAAATTTAATTAAAATAATTCTCCAATAGTGTTTAATTTAATTTATTAAGATAAAAATATATTACCTGCATAAAAATATTTTTTCTTAAAACAATTTTTTTTTACTTTCAAGTGATTTTTATTTTTAATTATTTGATAAACAATGAATTAATTTTATACATATGTAAGAACAATTTTTTTCATTATTTTTTAGTCCTATTCATACCCATTAATCCAAAGACTCTGCAATAATTGCCATAATATATAATAATTTTTTAATTGTATATTGCAGTTTGTTTAAACTTGGTGTTCTGTCTAACACAAGCTATTGAAGAAATGAAATTATTTAAAGAGATATATATTATAAAATATCAGGGTGTTACATTATACACCCTTAAAATTAATTTCACTCTAAAAATTAATCACTCCAATAAAAAATAATGAGGTTTCTCTATTTCATTAAATCTTCTGATTCCCAAGTAGCTTCATTGAATTTATTATTCTTCTAGAGAACTTTCACTATTCGTGAAATATTGTTACATAGAACTTTATCTCTATGTTCCAAGATTTATACTAGTTTTTATTCATAATAGAGATAATTCTACAGTAGTTTGTATTTTGATTTTAGTACATGTGATGGTTCATGAATATAATTTCTTACTATAGATACTTGAACACATCATGAACTCTAGAGAGGTTTGGTAGAAGCACCAAGCGATAAACCAACATCCCCAATTGATCTAGAATTTCAAAGGGGATATTATACCTAGGGATCAGTTTTTCTTTATTTTAGAATCTAATAACCTTATACCATTAAGGAATTCACAAAAAAACCTTCAAACTAACTTCAAATTCCAGATCACATCGATGATTATCACCATAACTTTTCTATAGACACTAAGATGTCATGATGTGTTGTTGAATGGATACAATTTTCTATACCATTTACTCTTCTAACTTAGGTCCCAATAGATTTATTTCTCTAACACCATCAAAACATATTGGAGTTCTACAATTCTATCCATATAGGGCTTCATAAGGATCCATCTAAATTATCTATTGAAAACTATTTTTGTAAGAAAACTCAACTAAAGGATGGTTTTGATCCCAAACAACTTTGAAATCCATATAATAAGATCTAAATATACCCTCTAGTATTTTAATGGAATAGAATTTTGTTGTCCATGTATCCTTAAAAATTACTTAATGTATATCCAATAAATTTGATATAGATATAAATATTCTCTAATAGTGATTAAGTGTGCTAAATTTGTAAGGAGATCGACTATAACCCATATAATATTATGCCCTTTAGGCATTTTGGGGAGTCCAATGATAAAATAAATGGTGATGTTTTCCCATTTTTATTTTGGTATGGGTAATGGTTGTAACTTAGCCTTATAATTTTTTCTAATAGACTTAACTTGATAACATACAAAGCACCAATATACATAATTTTCAGTATCTCTATTCATTATATCCCACCATAAATACTATCTTAGATATCTAAAAATCTTCATACTTCTAGGATTAATAGACAATGAAGAACTATGAACTTATTCTAACAATCATTCCTTCAAATATAGTATGTACATAACCCATTTACAGTTCCTTAAAATTATCATTACATCATAATAAAGGTTAAACTCAGGAGCATTTCTAACCTTCTTATATAGCTCTACATCATCCTTATGTGCCTCTTTAGTGTTAACTTGGATATATTTTTGAACACTCATTTTAGAAAGATAATATTTATCCCATTCCTTAAATATTTCCATATCCACCCTTTAAAAATATATAAATATTGTATCTTTTGTGATCCTCATCAAAGATAAGATATCATGATCCATTCGACTCAAATCATCAGCCACAATGTTTACTTTCTAAGAGTGGTAATGTATCGAGCAGTCATAATATTTAATAAGATCCAACAATGTTTTCTATAACATATTTAACTCTTTATTTATGAAAATAAAACATAAAATTTTATAATTAGTATATATATATATCACACATTTCTCCCTAATAATAATTCCTCAACGCCTTTAATGTTAAAATTTCCATAGCTAACTCTAAATCCGAAGTTAGGTGATTTTACTCCTGAAACATCAATTGTAATGAGGCATAAGCTGTAACTATATCATTATTAATGATAACACATCCCAATCCCTTATTTGATTCATCACTATCGATTACAAACCCTTCTCTATTATCAGGTAAATTAAGTAAAAGTTCACTGACTAACCTTATATTTAGTTCCTTAAAATTTTCTTCACATTCATCTGTACGAATAAATTTATCTCTCGTTCGATTTAACTTGGTGTGTGGATTAGAAAATAAAGATAAATTCTCTATAAATTTCCACTAATATCCTCTCAAACCAAGTAAACTACAGATCTCAGCCACAGTGGTTGTTCTGGTCCAATGTTCAATAACTTCTGTTTTTGAAGGATCGATTGATATACCCTCACATGAGATTGTATAACCAAATAATGAATCTTATTAATGCCAAAATTCATTCTTGGTAATGTTGTTATAAAAATTATCCTTCTTCAAGATTTTCATCACTATTCTCAAATGATCTTCAAGATATTCCTTGATCTTTGAATATATAATGACATCACCTATATTGACTACTATAAACTGATTGAGGTAATATCTATAGAATTTATTTATTAATCCATGAAGATAATGGGATAATTAGTAAGCCTATATGAAATCACTATATATTCATAATTTCTATACCTTTTATGGAATTTTTCTTGAGTATATCCTACTTATTAACACTCAATTGATGATATCCAGAATGAAGATCAATATTGGAAAAGCATTGAGCTCCACGTAGTTGATTAAACAAGTCATTAATATAGGGAAGATGATAATTTTTCATGATTTTGTTCTTTTTTGGTTCTCAATAATCATTACAAAGTCACATTGATCTATCTTTCTTCTTAAAAAAATAATAGGTGTACCCCAAGGTGACACACTTTTCTAAATAAATCCATTTTAAAGATTCTCTGGGAGTTTCTTATTCAATTTATGTAACTCAATCGGGGCCATTTTATAAGGGGTATTTAAAGTAGGTGTAGCACCAGGTATGAGTATTATTGAGAACTCGAATTCACAATTTAGTATAATATTAGGAAACTCTTATGATAATGCATTAAAAAAATACAAGACAATAGGAATATCTTTGATATTGAGTTTCTCCCAAACCATTTGAGATAAACACCCCTTTTTAATAAGAATCAAGACCCATAAAATGGTGTGATTTCCATAAAAAGTTAATATTTATCATCACACTAATATATGATCATAGTATGGTTTGGAATATCAAACATGAATCCCCTTACTTCTAAATTAATGTGGGATTTATGTAGTGAGAGCCAATCCATGTCGAAGATAAACTCAAATTCAACTAGAGGGAGAATAATAAGGTTTGTAGAAAGCACATTTCCATAAATTTAAACTAATGATTAATCATAGACTTGGTATGAAATCATTGTACCATTTGGGGTTTTCTCTACTAATTCAATATCTAATCATTTAGGTGGCATTGTTACACCCTTATAAAATTCTTTAGATATAAAAGAGTGGGTAAATCTAATGTCAAATTAGACATTATAAGTTCTAGAGTAGATGGTAATTCTACCTTTCACCACATCATTATCATACCCCTAATCAAAAATAGTGCTCACATGATATTTCAATTTGTCTCGGGGATTACGAGTTTTCTAACATAGATCATCATCATTAAACTTTGAATTTGAGAAATGGTTGGCATAATTCACACACTCCTTTAATTTTAAGAACTATAGTGTGGGCGGTGCTTTATGTAGATCTTTTTATCTTTTTTCATCATTAGATAAATTTTTCCCATCAATATAGTATTTGGTTTCCCAATGAGTTTCCTTTCTATACTTGAAACATTTACCAGTCCCCTTAAAAAAAATTCCACCATATTTCCTTCAACACTTTGAACAAAAAGGAAGATTCATCTTTTTCTCTTTATGGTTTTTTTGGATTAACTTTGAATTCAATATTTATTTTCTTATCAAAACCATGAGACTGATGGTTAACCTTGATCTCCATTTTCACCTTGATATCACATAAATCAATTTCTTCATACCTAATGAAGTACCTTATGGATAACTCTCGTATAAGACATGGTTTTAAGACACTAAAGTTTTAGTCAACCATAATTTCAGGTTGGATGACAATACCATAAGAATACCTTGGAAGCCTTATAAAATTTTCCTCATAGGTTCCAATAGATTCATCATCCTTTTTCTTTATCACAAGTAATTACTTATCCATTTTCATACTAATAATTCATGGAAAGTACTTATTAAAAAATAATCTCTTAAACGCATCCCACTACAGGGAGTCAATTTATTCATGTTTCCTTGGGTTCTTTATAAGATTCCACCATTAATATTCTTCCCCTTCTAAATGAAAAATATAAAAAATGAATTTTTCATATTCCGAACACTAGAGAATGGAAAATATATTTTCTGTGGAACTTATCATTTGTCTCATGAAGCACTCAATATAATGTTGTTCCCTCATTTTCTCATTTGGAAGATCAATATTTTTCATATCTTTATAAAGTTGTGTAATAATTGAAATGATATTTTTCATTTTTTTCTCCCAAAAAATTTGGCTTCTATAGAGGAAAATCATTACATTTTCTATCAAATTAAACATTAACATATTTGGGTTCCAACCATCAACTAAAACAAAAAAATAATAGTGTGAGTAACAATAATAATAGTGGGAAACCACATAATCGTGTCAAATTATTTATATAATGTCTAAATCATGAAACCTTCTTTTCAATCTATGAAACCTTAGGTTTTTCGTAGTCTATTCATGATCATTATTCAAATCATTCATGATAGTTGATAAATAGTTTGTGAATTTACAAAACATACACCCTGTGTGTGTCAAACCAGGTATTCAACAAGGTCTATTTTCATATATCAGGTGATGATCAATTCAGATCCCAATTCACCCTTTTCAGAGTTATTAACCCTAGGTACAACTATATGATATCCACATCCCCTTGTAGTGTCCAAATATGGATATAATTTCTGGGAAACCACTTCCTCTATCCTTGACCAAAATTCTAGGATATTTTCTTATACATAGATTTATCCTTATACTTACCCCTAGGGTTCTTAATAAAGTCTTCTTATCCTAGTTACAAAGGTTAACTAAACCTATTATCTGATACCCACTATAGCAACCCAAACATTTCATACATTGATACTATATCTTAATAGATGAATATTCATTTAATTTTATAAAAATTCACTTAAATACCGTAAAGGTATAGTATATTTGGAAATCGGGACACATAAACAATTGGTTCATAAGTGAACTACATCATCTCCCACTAGGTTCTTCATAATGAGCATCCTTCTTATACATGACATACTTAATACCTTTCTTTATAACCTGGGGAAATGAAACATAATAAATGGTGAGATCAAATTCTTAGTAAGGGTAAATAAGGGAGATATCAATGATCACTTAAACATAACATGATAATAAGGGTATGATTACATGATATTAACATTTTATAACCACACCTTGTATATCATATATCATAATATTGAGTCATGTCATAAATCTTGGAATTTCATAAGATCTGACTCATAAAGGAATCTATTTATGTGAGCCATGAGAGCATAATATTTGCATAAGACATAGATTTGTGGCATAAACATAAGAATAGAAAATAATTTCTTATGTAATCAAGGATCACTTAAAAAGATTTCTTATGTAATAAAGGATCACTTAAAAGGCTATCCTAGTGGATTGGATTTACTCCCCAAACCATCTAAGTATTCAAAGTTCCCTCCTAAGACTATCATAGTGGATAGAGTCCCTTAATGAAATGGCTTCACTACACTTTCCAGTCCTATTTATCTCATGAGATGTCAATATTTACCCAATGAATTGGAGGGATATAACATAATAAAAATCATACATATGTGTTCCAAAATATCATAAAACATTTGTCATATCAAAACCCGTGAAAAGAAATGGGTTTTATAAATATTTAATCATATCATAACCTATTGAAAATAAAAAGGGTTTATAAACATTTCATCATTTAATCAGAGCATAACCCTTGGAAAAGGAACATGTTTCATAAAAAAAATTGTCATAATAAACATAAACCATAAAAATAAAGTATATTAATGGTTCCCTTGGATCATATCCCCAATAAATCATGAGTGAAATAAAGGGTTGTTGTCTTTGGTTAAAATAAATACCATTACAAGATCATTTAAACATTCTTTTGGAAAATATCCTTTCCACTTTGAAAATCACTAGTAAAAAAATAAATTCACAAAATATTGTGAAAATACATTACTTTGAAAATATACTTTAAAACTAATAAATTATGCTTTATATTATTTAGTGGTCATGATGGTGGGAAATTTTGTTCATATCATATAAGTTAAAAAATAAACCCCTTTACATTTTTTAAAAAGTCAAAAGTACCTCTTTCAGAAAAAAGAAGCCTTATTTTAAACCATTTTTGTAAAAATTAAAACATGGGTAAAAATTACTTTAAAATATAATATTATAATAATAAAAACCCTTTTTCATAAATTTTTATAAAACATGGATATCAAATAAAAAGTTTTTTGGACCGAAGAGAGAAATAAAGTTGATTTTACTTGAAGAAATATTTTTAGTCTCTTGAGTACTTAAGGTGATAGAAATGAATGAAAAAAATGTATTTTCAATAAATATAAATATAAGAATAAAATTCATGGGTTTATTTATAGTTATATCATAATATGTTTTCATCGAAAACTTAATCATAAATAATATCAATAAATAGTGAAATTTTGACATAAAACCCCTACCGCTTTGGTAAAATTTGAATCACAAGCCCGATGAAACAAAGAACCATAGATGGATATTTATATCCCATAATTTTTATTATAATAATCACAAAAAAACTTTCATGGTTAGTATATAAACCACATAATAGAAAAAATTGTTGAATGTGTCATGTTTCCAATGGAAATAAAAGTGAGATGAAGATTACTTACCTCTAAACTCATATATATAATATTTAAATTTATTGTAACTTTATATAATAATCATGTATATACTTATAATATCATATATATATATATATAGATAAACTATATACATATTCAGGAATATATATAAAACACAAGGACAAAAAAAATAATTACATCGTTCATGGAGACGGTATGCTGAACGTAACCATGAATGTTGTATTAACTTTTAAAAGGATAAAATGAAAGAAAGTTAAATAATAATTAAAATTACTATAATTACTATTATATCTTATACATAATATATATTCATTATATATATCCTTATTACCACCTATTTAAAGTGAAAAAAACAATTCAAAACTCTTCATGGAGGATGTAATCCATACGTACGCATGAGCGATGTTATCATTTTACAATTTATTGAAATGAAAGAAGATAGATGGGATATAATAATTATTGTAGTATAATTATATCAAAATAATAATATATAAACATTAAACTCATCATGAAGACCATCCATAAAATATGGTGGTGGAAATTAAATTATATCACTATATGGAGATAGTAAGTCATACGTACACACAAGCGATAATTTCACTTCCCATTTGTTGAGAAAGATGGTGGATAATAATTATTATATAATTATAATAACATTTAAGTATAGTTATGATAATTATGTTAATATTTTATGATAAATACCATAGAATTAGAGGAGGTAAATAATAAGTAAAAATAAAGTGATCGGGTTAAGGTGATTACCACTTCTTTGAAATAACACCTTTAGATCTGCACTTAAGTTTCCTAGTATTTGTATTTTGGGAATATAAGTACATATATAATGTGTATGTGGAATTTTATAATGGATTTTATTTGGGTATGGTCAAGATATAAGGATCAAGGTGGCGTGAAGAAGTGAAAGGAGGGGTACTCATGAGATTTATTAAAATATTAAAATATAATAAAGTAATTCTCTAGGAAATATGCCTCATAAAGAATAGGTATCCAAAGATAAAATATTTTGGGGTTAAATTACATCAATTTTTTTCAGGTTTAAGTGGTGTTTTAAACCTTATCTTTTGGCTTAACCCCATTGTTAACATATTTTAACATTAACTGCAGTAATGTATTGTTCACTCTTAAAGGGTTATAATGTTACATATAATGTGAAAATTGGATAATAAATTGGAAATAGATGAAATTATAACCATATATTATCCACCTTATCCATTTTCATTATTTTTATGATTTTTAAATAATTTGATAAAATATCATAAATGTTAATTTTTTCCATATTAATTTAATCTGACTTGAAAGACATAATTTTTTTGGAATTAAAATAAAATGAATTTACACATAAATAATATGTTATATTTATTTTACTTTTTCTAAAACACTATAAATCAATCAAATTATATTACTTTTAATATTTTTAAAATGATTCATTTTGTTTTTCTAATAACAGAATAAATACCATATTTGCATTGCACACACATTTAAGGTAATTATTTAATAAAAAAATTATAAATTAACTACAATAATGAATATAATTTTATTATTCAAAAAATAGAAATTTAAACTCATTTATAACTGGTTTTTATCCCTATGTGAACATGTATAAGATATTTAAAACTAAGAGAGTGAAATTTTATTACTTTATTTTCTTTGAATATTATATAGGTAATATTAATATAAAAGTGTCCATTAAAAAAATTAATTTCAAGCCTAAAGTGATAAGGGTCTATTTAAATTCATTAAAAAATAATTTTTATGATAAATTATTTCTTTATAACTTTTTTTTTAATTTATATTAACCTAATTTACCCTTTACCGAGGTGATAAATTTTAGCACATTTACTATTCCTACTGAACAAAGATAAATGGGACCTATTTACAAAATTTGAACCTTATAATTTAAAATATAAAATATATTTTTCAAGATCCAGTTTCTATTAGTGTAAGAAATTAATTTTAAAAATAAGCACACAAAACTAGGTGAAAATATTTTTTTAGAAAAAATTCATTTTTAAGCATAAAACTTGGTTTATTCATATCTTATGATTAGGAAAAATATAAAATTATTACTAAATTTTTATATTGAATATATATTATATAAATTTAATTAAAATAATTCACTAATAGTTATTAATTTAATTTAATAATATAAAAACACATTTCATGCATAATTTAAAAAAAACATATTTTTTTACATTAAAATATTTTTTTATTTATATTTAATTGATAACAAATGAATTAATTTCATGCACATGTAAACATAAATTTCTCATAATTTTTTTAGTTTAATTCATACCTATCAATCCAACATCTTGAAGACAACTATCACATTAAAAAATAATGTTTTAATATTATATCATTGTTCGTTTAAACTCAGTATTTCATGCAATGAAAGATATTAAAGAAAATAAATTATTTAAAGTGATATATATTATAAAATCTCAGGAAATTACAAGCACCCATTCTAGTCGTCTAATTTTAATATTCACTAATTCCAACTAAATTCATATAATATTGAATTTGATAATATGTTTAGCAGTATAATTCCATTCTAATATCCACCTGTTGAATATTCTCCTTAACAAGAACACTTCTTTCATCATCAAGGGATTCTAATACATGTTAAAATGGTCTTCATAGGTTCTGATGTGGTCTTCACTTACATAATATTATAATATACATTTTAATCTAATGATATCCATATCAACCCTAAGAATTTCTTTCCCATTATCACCCATTCTTCCTTCTTTGTTGATTACATATTGGAACCTATCAACAAAATATCATTGTCAATTTTTATTATAAAATTTTCCATATACATTCTAAAGAACAAAAAATCCATACTTTCTAACTTCTCCACTCAAAGATTACCCTATTCCAATTCTAATCCTATGAATATCTTGAAATCACACTAATTTTTGGTTAACATTAAAGATATATTTTAGAATTATTACAAGTATTATATTATAAGAAAAAAGGGAATAATAATGATACTAAATCAATATTAGAAACACTTTCACCAAGGTCTTTTAATTTGAAACACTCCAACAAAAACTCCGATAACACTTATTTGGATAATGGATATCTTTCAATAAACTCACTAGAATATTTCAACTAGAACTTTCTGAAGGTGGAAACAAATAATCGACAATGTGACCATACTGTGGTGTTTCGAACTTGGTTGGAAAATAAACCCAAATCACCACACTACAATGCACAATCTCTTGATCCACACTAAAAAGAACTATATGTTAGATTAGGTTTCCTAGAACCTACTAAATTGTACTTTATATTTCATCCATATTCATGGTTTTGAATATTAATAAATATCTTATCAGATATTGATTTTTCTTTTATATAAAATAAATATGATAATTTATTTTGAGTATGTGTCATATCGAAAGGTCATATCAGTTCCCTTATTTGATATGAACCTTAAGGTTCCATGAAAATATTCAAGAACATAAGTCTTATGGGAATATGAAATCTTTTGATGGGCCTAGAAGATGAAAACTATCAGGTAGTAAATTATCATAAGAGGATGAGGATTCATCCCATGAATTTTTCACTTGGTAATATCCAAGATGGTAGATTATGGGGATAAACCCACAAGTAGGACTTCTACAAGTTTACATGTCACTAGATATTTCTAACTGTGAACATTTGTAATGATCATTAGACTTTAATATTATTATTAATATAAATCATGACTCATATAATTTGATGTATTACCCAAAACCGTGACACTATATGTTCGTGGTGAAGTATAACATTTTGGGTGAATTAAAAATGATGTGTTATTAATTGATAAGTCAAGGAATAATTTTTCCCTTTAATATTTTTTTTTAAATCTTGGAAATTTTATTAGAATGGAATTATAGAAGTAAATTTCATGGCCATTGTGTGATGATGATTTCATTTTATATAGTCATAGAAATACATATCCAACATATAGGATTATGAAACGAGTGCACAACTCACTGATGAGATATCAAGAAAAATGGATTATATTGCATAGAGAGTTTTTATATGTGGTTTTCATCATTATAACATTAGCTTATTCCATTATTGGTTCCTTTATATATTGATTGATACTGATATTTAACTTTAGGAAAGACCGCCTAATGACACTGAGGAAGATGCCTAGAGGGTCACAAACTTGTTGTATCCATTGATTTAAATAATTTTTTTTATTTAATATTTGGAATTATTTATTACATTTATTCATTATCTAATTATATATTAGTTGAATATTTAAATACATATTTATTCACAATACTATGAAATAGAATATTTATTTATAACTTATTTTTATTCATAAGAAAATAAATAACATTTATTTGTTTAGTTACATGAATATTAAATAAATATTTATTTATAAGGTCATGAATATAATATTTATTTATTTATTTATAAATTGTATAATACCTTTTATTTGAGGGTCGTTAAATGACAAGGAAGGTGGTCAGGCCGAGTTAAGTGCCCGATAATAGAAATGATATATTAAATATCATTTAAATTAATATTAATTTATTTACTGATATTTATTTTATATAAAATACACGAGAACATCAAAGAAATAATAATAATAATAATAATATATGTGAGATTCTCTAGGGATTAAGAGATTATATAAGGGGCCAAGTGCAATTACTAATTATCCAAACCTAGCTCTATTTATACATAGATGTATCATTTATGTGTGGTGTGGTTATGCATAACATTTTCGCTTCATAGATATTTCTCTCACGGAATAATTTCTCCATGTTTTTATGTCAAGATATAGATAACCTCTTCCACATACTTCCTCTTCTAAAAAATGAGAAACAATAATGAAAATCATCAAGATTGAGGTATTGTGTTATGATCAAGTCAAACAAAACAAGGTGAAAAGATGGTGTGTGCTCACACTAAAAGTTCCTTCAGTGTTGTTTGAAGAAGTAGTGCATGTGTGGATCACCACTAGATGGATTCTAATTTTAATCATCTTAGTATAATGACTGTACATCATGCACAAGGTTTTATCAATCAACACCTATATCAAATAAATTACTCAAGATTAAGGTAATTAATTATTATTAAGTTAATTGTAAATTTAATGTGAAAGATCATCTTCCATGGTTTTGATATTACTTAATTATATTTTGTTGGATATAATTGTGAAAGATGTCATTATTCATTATGTTATTATGATTTATTCATTGGATTTAATAAAATAATTGTTGGACATGGGCTCAACCAGCTTTCACTGCACTCAAAACCTTCAAGTTGTATCAAATCTGTCATGCTCAAATTTATAGTTATTTAATTCTTTTTTAATTTATATAAAAATTATTTTATTGGTATTGAATTTAAAATATCAATAATAATCCATAAATTTGAGATAAAAAGTTCATTCACTATCATATGACTATGTATAGTCAAAGAATAAGTGATAGCTTCATGGAGATACCATCCAAAGGTTATGGGGATCCTAGTTGCATGACCAGATTACATGATGTGTAACATAATTACACTTCATGTAGTATTGGTCAACCTTGTAATGATGTGGTTGTAGTAATACCGGTTTTCCATGTGGGGTCCATTTATTTGGTGTTTAAATACACCATGTATTGACCGCCAGGGTGTCATGTGACTTTCGGGGTTATACGATGTGTAACTAATGTACATAACATGTACTACCAACATGACATAGTGGAAATGTAATTAATTTTATTGGTGTTTAATAAATTATCATGTTGAGTGTTTAATTCAATATGAATGAGATAGATTTATTGGAGTTACATGATATGTAACTAGTGTATAGTCCATGTAATGTGGTATTATCCTATACATATTACACACAAAGTCCCTAAGAATGTAATGAAATATTGTAAAAAGGGAGTTACATGCTGTGTAGATAGCATACATTCCATATTACTCATACCCATTTATGAATATTATACACAAATATAGGATGTACACCTTATGAAATATATAATACAGCTTAAAATTAATTGCGGTATTAAAACCAAACTGTAGGGCATGTATATAGTGTACACATAGTGTGACAAGGTTTAATATAAATGAAAATTCCTAATTAATATGATATAAAATTTAGAACCACACTTTGTGTTGTAGTTATACAAACCATATTTGTTACATGGAAATTTAAATCAATACCACCACATAGGTTATATATGCATTTATGTAACAACCTGACCCACCGGGGCCTACCTAGCTGGCAAAAGTCCGAGTCGTCGCAACCCCGATCCTGCCTCTAATAGGGTATGGTATGTCTAAAAGCACAAAAAAGACATAAATATAATGGGATTACTTTTCATAATGTACCTATACATATGCACCCAACCCTCCCCACGTAGTAGTGTAGAGGGATATAAAATAAAAGACAGTAACATCTTGAGATAAACCATGCATGTAATAAATTGTAGGGAAAACATAAATCAAAGTACATCAGTATAATAAAAATGATAAAAGGGTAAAAATACATTCCCAACCTGAAATACAAGGGGTAAATCCAAACTAAGAATAATTGTAAAGAGTTGAGTAGGGGAGATCCTGAATCGAGATCCTAGAGTCTGACCACCAAACACAGCCAACACCAACTTTTAATACTAAGATCTACTGATACTAGGTCCACCATAGTCACTAATAAATACCCATCATCTACATAATATAAAAAACATGTGGGAAAATCCCATGCAGGGTTGATTATATTCAAACCCAATAGGGAACCTAAAAATCAAAAGGTACAAAGCATCAAGAGAGTGTAGTTAGCTCAACACCACAAAGACATGTCAATTAGAATACGAGACAACAACCATAACCAAATACCCATATATGCTTAACAAGAATCCCAAATAAGAGATAAATGGGATATCCATCTCCAAAACCGAAATAAGAATATTGAGTCTGTCCATAGCTCTAAAGGTCTATATCTGATCCCTAACATCATGCACATCATCATATGAAATCGTGTGGTGGGGCTGAATCCTCACTGTTATGAACTACATCTAAGGTACCCACAACTTCGATTCATGTACCTTGTGTAACCTCACCAGCATATGACTAGAGGTCCCCGCACTCCACAACTATGATCCATAGTTGAGGAATCCACAACTCCCGTAGAGGACCCACACTTTACCAGATCTTGAGGATGGGAGAGTTATACTTCATGGGTATATAACTCTTTCCCTATAATAGTAAGGGGCTTACTGACCCTACATATGTGAAGAATATGGGGAACCCACACCCTAGTACAACAAGGGAGTATTGACCTCAATGAAAAATGTGTAATGAATATAGGGAACCCATTCCCTAGTGTGATAGAAGAGTATTGACCACGATAACACATGTTTAATAGATATGGGGAACCCAAACCCTGATGTGATAGGGGATTACTGATGCCAAAATAATATATATAAAGAATATGGGGAACTTGATCACTAGTGAAACCAAGGAGTAGCGACCCTGATAACACTCCTATGATCACAAATAGTTTCTACCATTATAAAACATTACTTGAAGAAGTATCATTCTTGGAAACTTCTCATGTCATATCTCGTATACCACAGTGATGGCCACCATCACATTCTTTGTGAAAAAATACTTAGGATATGCTACTCCTGGGCCTAAATAGAAGTCCAAATGAAAAATGATATGACATTAATATGTTTTAGAGGGAAGTATATGGTGTGTATGGGGGTCCAAAAAACATGTAACCTCACCTCAATCCATATCTGTGTTATCCTATGGACCCATATTGGAAGCCATGTCATTGTAATCGGTGTGTACAGGTGGCACACAGTGTTCCATGACTGCTCATGGCCTGTTTATGTAGAACTGGACATATCTATGCACTTTAGGTAGTTCCCATGTACCTGTACATTATTGAGTACCTCACTGTTCCTGGGTACTAGGCCATTTTTGTGTACCCCTAGGCATGCCCATGTACTCCTAGAGTATATGGTGTGTCTAGATAAAAGCCTGACGAACACATGGGGATCATTATCAGTTCAATGGGATAACATGAAATTTCATTGATATGTCATTGAAAATGGACATGTATGGTCCAATAGATCATAACGTTATGATACTCCTGAAAAAACACTCAGGATAAGCTATTTAATTTCCCCAAATAGACCCCTAGTAAAAAAACATTTCAACATAACATGTACGTATATTGATTTGAGGACCTTAGCTAGGAGTCAAAAAATGGTTTCCAAAATTGGTATTGAATCAACAACCACAATTTTAGGGTCATGATTGCATAGATAGTTCATAATTCCAATATTTTATGAAAAAGATATGTCATATACTAGATTCCATAATAATAATAATAACAACAACAACAATAATAATAATAATAATTGGCGCTTCGTGGGCCTGAGCCATGATCTAAAATAAAGTACATAACATTGTTCTTGAATCATACACCTAAATTTAGGGTTATGACGTTATATAGGATTCATTAATCTAGCATCAGACAAAGTATTCTTTTTTGTAAACAAGGTTTAATAATAATTATAACATCATTATTATTATTTTCATTATTATAATATATATAACAATGACATGGGGTATTAATCCCTCCCTTTTTTCATATGTGTAAGGTCCTCCCCACATCTCTACCTTTATATCTAGGCACCTCAACACCCCTCTCTATTAATTAGTAAAAAATTTAATTAATTATTTATATTAAATTAATCCAATTTTCTTCTCGATATGATCATACAGGGGTCTCCATCTCTCTTCCTTTCACCCCAAATCCAGCACAAACCCTCCTATTAACTTACCTAAATCTATTTTATATTAAAAATATTATTATTATTATTATTGTTATTATTAAAACACCTACTAAATTATTATTATTATTATTATTATTAAATATCACATGTTATTTTTATTAGAAATAATAAAAACACATATCACCCTCCACAGCTAGCCAGAAATTGGAAAATGGATGTTCTTCACTAGGAAAGTATTGATCATATCCATGTGTAGCATCAACGTGTCCCATGTCATAAGAACATCTCCATCAACACCAATACTAGATTCCATCATTGTCAGAGGCTAGATTCCGGCCACTTGTTGCTCATAAACATCAATTGTTGCTCATCCAAAGAGATCCAATCAATTTGGATCACAAACCACTGATACCTGATCCAATGTAAGGTTCCCATCATCATCACCACACCTTTGTTTCATCTCCAAAACCAAATCTAGATCTTTTGATCGTGATATATTGTGCCAAATAATGAACTCACATTGATCGGTACTCTTAGATATCATCAAATCATTGATCATCCAATTAACGATGATGGAATCTATGAACGGAGGTAAAAAGACACATAACAAAAAGTGTGCTTGAATCAATGGAATTTATCATTTATCAATCATTGATGGAATCTAAGGATCAATGTTATCAAATAAATATGAATCAACAAGAATAAATAAATCTAAAATTCCTAGATCTAGGAAGAGAAATCAAATGTTGGGAAACCAACAGAGACTGATCAAAGAATTAATTTTTAAGAGGATTATTTTTCATTCATATAAAAATTTTAATGGGGTTGAAAACAAAAAAAACCATATCTAGGGTTTAGATTGATCATCAGTGAAGAACACGTATTCTAGTGATGAAGACGATGATCCCACTACATACATCAATTTTCTCTTGATCCACATCGATCCGACTGGCATTTGTTTTCCGATTCTTATTCACTAATGTGGAATGACCTAAACCTCCTATAATATATTTCATGGGTTATATGGATAACCCTCAGAAAATATTCATAACTATATATTTATAGTGGAATTTAATTTGGTCATTTAGTAAAACAAAAAAATAAATTATTTAATTATTTTAATTAAACTCACCCTCAACAGCTTCCACAACTAGATGTTCGATGTTGACCAACCATAGGGCACACCTAGGGTAAAACCCATGTCCTAAAATCAATAATGGTATTGGATTTCTGATCCGAGGTTCTATTTAGGAGTTATTCCATCATTCCCAAAAATCTACATGTGTGTGGTATTAATATATTTAATATTTTTATAATATCAATTCTGGGCTCACCAAGCCTTGGACTCTCATTCCATATCTATTCTTACATCTAAAAATATTCCTAGGAATATTAAAAAGTATTACACATCAAAACTATAGTCACTATGTTATTCCCCTTCAATTATTTTCATCCTCGAAAAGCGCAATATTAAAAAAATTACGGATATTGACCTCATATCTAGATCTTCTACTCCCAGGAACCATCCTGCATGCTCTCATATTGTTTCCAACATGCACCCAAAGAAACTACATGCCCACAATGGGTCCTCCCAAGCCATTCAAAATAATATCTGAGTCTGGAAGGCTCCTAAATCCTCTACATAACCATTATGTGAAGTAATCATCACAATGTGAAATGACAATCAAGGGAATTCCATGAATCCACACTACCTCCTGCACATACGCATCCCCAAACTCTCCACTAAGAAACCCCCTTAGATGGTTCATAAATGTGAAAAAATTTTGATTTGGTATAAAATCACAAAAATAGAATCACGACCCCTTACTGATCATAGAATTCTATTCATGAGAACCAGAAAACCCTATCTGATTTCTACTTCCACTTGTGCACCTCAGTCTCCACCTATATGTAGGTGAGACATTAAGTGTTAAACTCAGTAACCTGACACAACATCCTTGGAAACCAAACTAATTCCAAAGGATCCTAGTACATCCTCGCCACATGTAGATGTAATTATAACGAAAATTTAACTCCTTAATATTGTGTCTTGCAACATGACTAGTGTTATCATTCATCCTCAGAAGGATGATGTTCTCTCTAACTTTAGAAAATCCATCAAGAACATGTATAGTGGATATATAGTCATGAAATATCACACAATTTATATCACCAAGTTACTACACCTTAAATCTCTAAAGAAGTAGAAAGATAACAACCATCGATTATAGGTACAATGAATCATGCTTAGTAAAGTCATCCTCACACTTTTTCATGACTATAGAAAGCTAAGAGCTCATAACATCCAATCCTCCAAGGGTAATACTATCCAATTGATGAGTAATTATATATAAGATCCTAAAATTGAGCCTATCATGATCTACTTGGGTTCACTCCTTATTGAATGAGGAAAGATTCATACCAAAAGTTGGAAACACTACTACACTCACTGCTGGAAACCAAATTGGATTGGATGGTAGAAAAACAATCCATAATGAGGAAAACATCATAGGTTATCTCCACTGATACAAAAATATATATCCTCCTAGAGTTAGGTCACACTTTTAGTATATGTTTGATCACTAATCCTCCTATATAGGAGCCTCCAATTATAAGGGTCAATCAAAAAGGCTCTATTGGTATCACATGTCTCAAAACAGGGGTTATATCCATGGGAAAGTGGCTTGAAATTGTGAACCAAAACTAAAAATAGTATAGAGAAGACATAGTTAATACCTTAATCATACCCTGAACTTTGGGGTCACAAGACTTCTATGCTTGAATCTATATCTTCTATTTCCCACATCTTCTACTTAAAAAGGACATGATCCAACACCTTAATACAATGAAGTGACCTGAAACATACAAGTTAAAGGAACTTGTCCACCACACCTAAACACTATCCTATTTGGGTGGAAATGACTCACCCAAATGGGTTTAAATCATATAACAAGAACATTTCTCAATGGATGAAGTTTCTATCTTCCTTACATTTCCAAATTCATGTCTAACATCACCAATATAGTGCTCAACTGACACCTGACATCACCCTGAAGAAGTATTTCTTCTAGGACTACTATCAAGAGGGATCATATCCCAGCAGAACTTTCATACCATAGAATCAGGTCAGTCTTTCACCACCCAATAAGGGGGGTCTATCTCATCATGAATCCTATGATAATTCTAACTCTAAGGAATGTGATGAAAAATCAAAATAGGGGTGATATTTTCTATTACCCCCAGATTTGACACTGCTCAAAAATAATATTGGTCATCAATGAAACCATCTGATCTATCAAGGTCCATGAGGAGGAAAACCTAAAACAATTTCTCAAGGGTTTTTCTCACTGTAAAACCTCATCAGTATCTATCAAGGGAACCCACATAACATTCTAAGTTTGTGTGTACCATCATCCTATCCTACTGGATCCATCCATTGCTCAACAAACGGATGATAATCTATCAGAACCACTATAGGAGGGTTTATGCACTACTCAATAGGTGGTAGAACTACTCGGTGCTCGTCTGAAGAAAACACATGATGTATGGGTCCCTAAATCATGGCCCCATATCTGAACTAGTCATCATCAGAAAGCAGTTTTGAAATCCTAATTGGACTTCATCTTTAAGGAATCTTGAAAGTTATCAAGATGTACCATAGTCAAAGAGAATATATGGGGATCTGACTGAAGAAGGAAATGAAAGTCAAAGGACTCAATCCTATTTGGTTCACGTACCATGTTCGCTACAACCAATGTCTTAGTATGTCGAGTCGACAAATAGGTATTCAGTGTCTTGGTGTTTGGATACGTTGGCCACCACACTAACACTTCGTTCCATAGCCTGAGATATTCACTCAAGATAGTCCTACATAGTTTCCCAGATTCCTAAACAATCCTCATAAGTGGAAAACTTCAAATAGCTTGTTGAGGAAGAACCACTATTGATAACACTATATAACGACCCAACCCACTAGGGCCTACCTAGCCAGTATAAGGCCAACCCACCAAAACCCCAGCCCCGCCTCAAATAGGTGAGGTCCTAGTGATAAGAACTGAGAATGAATAACTATAATGGTATTAATTTACCTAATTAACATGTATGAACACACCCAATCATCTATGAAATATTTCATAGGAATATAAAGTAAAAGACTATAACTTCTAAAGACAAATCATGAATGAAATAAACTCTATGGAAAATATAATTCAGAGTAAAGTGTATAGTACAAATGATAAATAGGAAAAAATACATTCCCAACTCTAAATAAAAGGGGTAAACCTGAACTAAGAATAACTATAAAGAGTATAGTTGGGGAGAACCAAACTCAAGATCTCAGAGTCTGACCACTAAGCACTGTCAGTTTTATTATGTAATGCTAAGCTCCACTGATACCAAGTACACCATAGTCACTAAAAACAACCCATATTCTATATAAGACCTAAAACAAGAGGGAAAAATTCCATGTTAGGTTGAGTATATACATACCCAGTAGGACACCCCAAAATCACCAATCACAAAGCATCAAGAGAGTGTTTTCATCTCATCAAAACGAAGTCATGTCAATCAGAATATGAGACAACAACCATAATGAGAAACCTAGATATTCTAAAAAAGAATCCCAAATTAGAGAGAAAGGGGATCACCATATCCAAGGACAATATAAGAATAACGAGACAACCCAAAACTCCAAAGGCCAATCTCTAATGCCCAACATCATGAATCACCACATAATAAACTAGGTGGAGTGGCCCAATCCTTGATATTGTGCACTACAATGGAGGGAACCAGAACTTTGTTCCATGTATCCTGTGTAACCTCACTAGAATATTAGTGGAGGAGTCCACACCCCACAACTTCACTCTACAACCAATGGAGAACAATTCCAATGGAGGACCCACACACTGTTGAAGCTTGAAGATGGGTGAGTTCCACTCCATAGGCAAAGAACCTACACTCTATAGTAGTAAGGGGAGTAATGACACTACCTATGTGAAGAATATGGTGAATATTTTCCCCAGTAAAATAAGGAATTATTATCCATAAAAACAAATATGTAAATAATATGGGGAACCCACACCCTGGTGTGAAATAGTGGTATTGACCCCCATAACACATGTGTAAAGGATATGGGGAACCCGGACCCTAGTGTGAAAGGGGAGTACTAACATTGATATCATCTATATAAAAAATATAGGTAACCCACTCCCTAGTGTAACAAAGTACTAACACTGATCACAATATGATGATCAAACCCAGTTTCTACCATCATCAAACATCTCCTAAAGAAGTATCACGCTCAATAAATATTGCAACATATCTTTTCTTCCAGAATGAAGGACACCACCATGTTCTATGTAAAAAAACACTTAGTATAGGCTACTCATAGACCTTGATTCAAGTCTAAATGAAGACGATGTGTGATGAATAAGTTTTGGAGAGAAGTACATGATGTGTATGGGGGTCCACAAAACTTGTGATCCCACCTCATCACTTGTCCATGTTCTCCTATGTACATGGATTGGAATCCATTTCATTACACATAGTGTGTATAAGTGGCACATGGTGTGACTCGTCTTCTCAGGGCCTATCCATGTACAAATGGCCATATCATTGAAATTTGTGATGTTCTCGTGTACCTGGTCATCTACCATGTTGTTCAAAGATATCAGACCACGCTCATGTTCCCCTGGGATTTCCTAGGTACTCCTGAAGTATATAGAGTCTCCATCAAAAATCTAAATGAATGCATGAGGGTCATCATCAGTTCGATGGGTTGAAAAATAATTTCACTGATATGTCATTGAAAAGGGCCATGGATTCCCAAACGAACCACACCATTGCAATCCTCAGGGGGGGGGGAATCCAAAAATTCTATTTAATTTCCCCAAATGGACACTGATTGGAAAAAACATTTCAATATAAAAAATGCATACATTTCTTCATGGGACCAAGATACTAGTTAGAAAAAGGTATCCAATATTAGACTTAAACTAGTCATCAGATACTATATTCCATAATAATAATAATAATAACAATAATAATATTATTGGGTGCTTTGTGGGTCTGATCTATGATCCTGAATAAAGTACCCAACATTGTTTGTGAATCATCTACCTCAATTTTAGGGTTATGATTCCATAGAAAGTTTATCAATTTGACTTTGGATGAATGAGACACACCAGAAACAAGGTTTAATAATAATAATAATAAGTTTATAATAATAATTATTATTCTCATTATTATAATATATATAATAATGACATGGGTTATAAATCCATCTCATTTTCCATGTCGGTGTGGTCCACATCCACCTCCCTCTCTTTAAATTTAGACACCTAAATACCCCTCTATATTCATTAATAAAAAAATTCATAAATTATATATGTTAAATTAATCTAATTTTCTTCTTTATATGCACATACTAGGGTCTCTATCTCTCTCCCTTGCGCCCCACATCCAGCACACACCCCTTATTAACTTCTTTACATCTATTTTATATTAAAACAATATTATAATCCTTACTAATAATAACACACATACACCATTAATAATATTAACAATAATAAATATCACATTTTACTATTATTAAAAATAATAACAACACCCACCGCCCTTTATGTCCTATTGAAAATTAGATTTAGTTCATTATTTGCAAGAAAACCATCCATAATATCCAAGCAAAGAAAACAGACATAACAAGATATTGGAACCTCACTGTATGCCCCATCATTGGAAACCATAATTTCTGATGGCCAAATTTCATCCACCCATTGCTTGAAAACATCAATCACTTCTCATCTAGAGAGATCTTCTCAATCAATATAAAAAACTATCAATGCCCAATCTAAAGTTGGGTTATCATTATCATCATTATTACTATGTCACATCTATAAAATACAACCCTAGTATCAAGACTGCAATCCATTATGGAAAATAACAAATGTACAATGATCATTACTCTTGGATGTCATCAAATCACCAGTCAACTGATTACCGATGATGAACGCCATGAGTGAAGGAAGAAAGACACATAACACAAAGTGATCCTCGATCGATGCCCTTATTTTTTTTCCATTGAAAAAAGATTCCAAAAAATGAGGTTATCAAATCAATAATAATCAACATGAATAAATAGATATAAAATTCATAGATATAGGAAGAGAAATCAAATGTTGGAAAACCAATGGAGACCGATCAATATATTAATTTTGAAGATGATTAATTGTCCTTCATCTAAAAAATTAAAAGGAGATAAAACCAAAAAAGAACACCCTACCTTGGGTTTGGATTGATAGTTGGTGAAGAAAACATCCACTAGTGATGAAGACAATGATCCTTCTATATTCGTTGATTTTCTCTCAATCCACTTCGATCCAATCACCTCCGTCGTCTAATTTCGATCCACCGACAGGTAACACACTAAACCTATTCTCAGATCTCTCAAGGGTTGTGTTTCTAAAAATTAGAAAATATTAATAAGAGGGTAATTATAAAGGATTTTAATTTTCTCATTTACTATAATAAATAAATAAATTATTAATTTATTTTAATTAGCCACACCCACCAACGAATTCCTCAACCGAATGTCCTATGCCAACCAACCCTAGGCCGCGACTAGGGTAAAACCTACATCTCATAATCAAAAGTGGTCTTGGATTTCTAATATGAGTATTCTATTAGGAGTTATTATATTATTCCAAAATAACCGTATGTGTGTGATATTACTATAGTTAATAATTTTTTCATATCAATTCCAGGCTCATTGGGCATCAGAATCTTACGTTGTCTTTACTCCTGGCTCTATAAATATTAATAGGAATATTATAAAGTCTTACAAAACAAAACTATAGTCATTAAAATTAACAATATATGTAACTATTTTACATTTTATTTATTCTGTATATTGTGTAAGTACACAATACCAGACCACAAAAGGACTCACATGGTTTGGGTGGGTACACATTGTGTTGAATACTATTACATGATGTGTACTAAAGTAATTTTAAATAAAAATAATCTATTTAATTTATTTAAATTATGAAATATGGTTTATATTATGAATCTCAAGGAATAATTTGATTAGTAATTACGATAAATAAATAAATAATTAGTAATAACAATAATTATTAACTAAAGAGAAATTTATCTTAATTCAATAAGAAATTATAAATGTGTACTATCTAGTATGAATGTGATGTAGTTTCATATATGTGACTGATCATGAGATTTACCAACCAATGTTTGTCTTGTATTTCCATTTAATTTAATATTATTGCTTGATTTTGATAAATAATAAATATTTCTTAAATTAAATATGTTAGCATGCACGCCATCCCTTCCCCTTTATTACATAGGACTTGGATGTCCATGATTTATTTTATATATCCCATACCCCTATCTCTCATCATCTATATGTGAGTAAAATATGTAACAAACAGAGTCCAAAGATAGGAGGCGGTTTAGAACCTAAATTGAGGTAAAACCGACCAATAAGATACAAAGTTAAATGGTAAAATGGTGAAACTCTCAATCCAATCAACTCTCATGGAGTTTTCTCCTAGATTCATAGATTTATTTATGATATTATCACTAAATAAACTATTAAAAAGATCATTATTAAGTCATTTTATTTATTTTATTTTTATTTGGGGCTAGATGAATTTTTATCAATGTTTTACCATGATCACATAAATAAATGAATTAACCAATAATATATTATGTAATTAAAAAAATGTATTATGAATGTATTTATTTATCATAACTTGGTTAATTAATTATATAAAATAAAAATAATATAAATAGGACATGAAAAATTGAAAATAATAAAAAAAATTCATAATAAAAAAATACTTCAATAAAATATTAAGTCCAAATATGGATTCTATTATCAGGAATTCTAAAAAATGGTTGGTCAAATTCACTAAACATATAATGAAATTAATATCTATAACATATTTCATAAATATTTTGAGTCCAGTGTTGAGGAAATTTGAGTCAAGATTTCAATATTATAGATTACACTCAAGGAGTTTTGAACAAGAAGTTGGAATGACAACTTACCTAAATACCTTCTTATGATTTTCCTGGACATAGTCTGGATTATAAGGAGGGGAATATACATCCTTTCTATTATAATTTCTATGCAACATGAAATTTTGGGTTTAGTTTTGGGGGATATTGAGACTCGATAAAATAGTGGGTGATTAATAAGATAATTAAATTTATTTCATATCATATATTTTTAATAATGTATCAATAATCTACTTTTACTATTATAGAAAAATTACAAGAGAACCCATATAAACACTATGATCATTCCATAATTCCGGGTATGTATTCATTGACACAAATTTCCTTAAGTGGTATAATCTTTTAAACATGACACAAGTAGAAGAAAATTTTTTCTATGTGTTGTAATCACCTACACCTAATTAGCCTTCACATAAAATGAGTAAAGGTCAAAAGGAACCCCAGTAAAGGTTTGTGGAAAATGATTCTTTTTTCCGTCACATCATTCTATCATCTTTTTTGGAGATCTAATTATATAACATACGGGAATGGATTCCTACACCATGAAAAATCATATCTTTGGTTGTGAAAATGAAATGGAGAGCCATAATATAATTGATTTTATCAGTACACTAAACCAGTGTAAACTCTAAGACAAGTATTTATCTAGTGATCATTCCTTCAAAATGTTGAAGTATATTGATCAAATTAGAAATGTTAGTCTTTCATGTGGGTAATAAATTGTATATTAATCTCATGTTATCATCCTTACCACCCATATTTTCCATAGTTTTAAAGAATTATAGGATGGAGAGATCAAATGATAAACTCAAGAATATATTTATATGTTTTTTTAGTGGATACAGGATTTTCAAAACATAGTCCCTCATTCCTAATGATGAGTGGGGTAAAGTACCAGGTTAGAAAAACCAACACTGGTTTAAGCACAATGTTACCTTTACAATTTCATTAAAAGAGGAATGATATTTAATGTGAGAGTAATGTTGATTAGGTTATTTTCTGCTCATGTGGGAAGAAATGAAACTAGAATAGAAAATATAATGAAATAAATCACAATATACCACTTCATGTATATTTTTCAATGTAATTATTCCATATTACTTCTTAGGTATAAAATACAATATGTTTACATGTGTATATTCAAAATCATGAATCAATAAAGTTTGGAGTGATTAATATAAGTTAAGCATATTCTCAAAGAATATGGATAAGGGTTATTCCTAGATTAATATAGATAAGTGCTTGACTTCATTATTTCTTGATGGATTCAAGTTAAACATTTTCCATACTTAACTAATATTTTCCTAATTCTTGAATTAAAAAACCAAAAAATGTAAATTAATGATGAATATAATTATAATACTCTAAAAAACTAATTCTATTAAGATAATTCCATAAGAAATAAGATTAATCATAATTGAAATGTTTATATCCAAAATGGATTTCTATTATTGTTTTAGATAAGACACTATGTATACCGAAAAACTGACTATCAAGTTTTAGATAAATAGACCTTTATAAATAAATAAACTCAAAAAATCTACTAGATTATGTTTATAAAGTCCATGTAAACTATTTTAAAGATTCTAATAGGATATTTCATATATATAATGTGATTACTATAAAAACGTTTAGCAATTATCAGTAAATAATTGACTACACTTGGTGAAGGATATACTATTCTCCACGCGGGTTTGTTAGAGTGTATCAAAATCATGTATTAATTGATCATTAATATATGGAGTTAAGGTATTCCTAAGATCACATTACCATATACACATTAAATACATGATAATAGTACAAGGTATATTGATAAATTATCTTATATGTATTACTAATATTCCAAAATTTCATCTAAGACGTGTTTCAAAAAAACAAATACAATAACTAACTGTGTGAGAACTATATTTACTTATAGATGTCATATTAATTATAATATGATAATAAGTCTATTAGAAAAAACTTGCAATATTTAATGAGAACTATTTGTCAAAATATTTCTTTAGTTACAAAAGAACATCTATTGAACACTAAGGGAATCTCAGTTGATTATCCTAAAATCACTAAGGATAATGACATCCATTATTATTCTAGACCGAATATATTTCTATAAAATGGATTCATTCATATTTTGAGTTACTGTGGAAGATTAAAATAAAATTTAAGCTTGTATTTAGATTATTTTTTTTTGGGATATAAAACTCCACTAAGATGGGTGGGGGGTGTTGTTATGAAGACATATATTTTGTAGGAAGTTAAAACCAAAGATGTAGTTTTATTTTCATCAAGACCGATGAAAAATTATTCAATATGAATAATGAATCCTATGAGTAATAAATAATTTGAAACATGCTAAGGTATAAAAGTGTATGAATTCATTAATGGAATCCATGTACCAAAATTTAGGGGTTCCATATTTTGGATGTTTCTAGACTTTATATAATTGGTAAGTAATGAAGATAAAATATATACGGATGGTGAAATTGGGTTTGGATAAAGAATGATTGGTTGTTAAAAGTTTTAAATGATGTCTAACACATAGTCTATGAAAAAATATTTACTCCAACCATCATGATAAAATATGTTTGAATTCTACTTGTCATAAAAACATTCTACGATCATTTTATGGGATGGTGGGATATCAAGGTCAATTTACTTAATAGATAACCTTTGGAACATATATATATGAAACAACAAAATGGGTTTGTGATATAAATAGATTCCAAAAGTATATGAAAATTTCATATATCCTTTTTGGAAAGAATTAAGAATATTTATTATAGAATGTTCATTTAGAAATAAGTTGTTCCAAGTGTATAAAAGAGGTTTATGGGAGTGATATTGTTTTCAAGAAAGATATATTGATAATATATGAATACAAATACTTAGTATTAATAGTTAGTTAATACTAAGGTAAAATAATTTTCCAAAAATGAATTAATATAAAAACCTGGCTTTGGGAAAAAATATCTAGAGATTTAGATCTATTGGTTTCTCAATCTAGTCACAGTACATACTTTGAAAAGATGAAACTATTCAAGATTAAATTTTTTCCTAGGTTGCATGATATGGAATATCATCAAAATAACATGTGTGGGAACATAATTAAATTATGGATATAATTTCACATAGTTAAGTGATAGAAATATATCTCATACATTATGATATGTATGTGTGTTTGAATTGACTATGTTTAAATCATAATGCGAATATATCAAAAAAACTAGATGAATTGTATAGACTTACAGTTAGAACTATTTGAAAATACCTGATAAAGTATAACCAGATGAGTTCTTGATGAAAGTAGAAATGTAAATACTAGTTTTTAAGGGGGTATAATACTAATTCTTTCTATCGTATTATTTTGTAATAGTATCATAGTGATGCAACTATAATATTTAATAAGACATTATTATAGCTAGAGGTTTTCATATAAAAATAACTAAGTATGTTGTAGATTCTTATTTAGTTTAAGAGTTTTTTTAGCAATAATTTTTTAAATTTTGGGTTATACCAAAATAGTAAAAGTTTTATTATTATTATGTTAATCTTTGACTATACTATTATCTAAGATATTAGATTTATGATAAAGGAACAAGAAATAGTTTTTTTTTTGAGATATTACTAATTGAGGGATTTTATCATGTTAGTGAGGTCACAGTAAGAATATATAAAATAATTACATATTGAAAAACCAACCCTAGCCATGGAAAACATGGTTGGACTAACAGATATATTCATACTCTATAAAATCATGTTTATTATATGATAACTATATTATCAGTTAACTATTGGATCTATAGCTTGTGGGTGTTTTTTGGAGTTGGTGCCCTGGAATCGACTACATTGCATTTCATATTTCTTGTAAACTCGTGGATTTGAATATTAATAAATATATTATAATGTATTGATAATTATTTTATATAACATTAATTTGATAATTTATTTATAGTATTTTTTACATCCAAAGGTCCTAATAGTTCCCAACTATGATGAGAACCTTGAGGTTCCTTGGCAATATTATAGAACATAAGTCTCTGGTCGTATGATGTTGTCTGATGAGACATGGATGATGTAGACTATTAGGTGTTGGATTTGAAAAATCAAATAAGGCTTCATCTCATGAAAGTTTCACAAGGTAATATCCAATATGGGCTACTATGAGGAAAAACCTATAACTAGTAATTCAACATTTTTATGTGTCTTTATATATTCCTATCTATGAACGCATGTAATGATACTTAAATTATTATTAATATATATCATAACTCATGTACATTGATGTATTTATAAAAATTGTGATGTTATATTTTTATAGAGAAGTAGGATACTTTAAAAATGATATGTTATTAATGAATAATTCAAGGAAGGATTTATCCCTTCTATTTTCATGGAAGATTATTTCTCAACCCTTTTATTAAATTGTAACTATTAAATTAAATTCCATGGACATGGTGTATTGACGAGTTCATTTTAGATAATCAAAGAAATACATATCCAAGATATAGGTTGATTAAATGAGTGTGCAACTAACTTCAAGAGATATCAAGACAAAGGAATTATTTTACATAGTGAGTGTTTGTATGTGGTTTTCATTGTTAATACATTAAATTATTCCTCTACGGATGAATTTAAGAGTTTCTAGACACTGATAGTAAACTTTAGGCAAGATTATCTAATTCCACTAATGAGGAGGCCTATAGGGTCATACACTTAGTGTTCCCATTTATCTTAGCTAAATATTATTTGTATTTAATAGTTGAAATTATTTATCAAAATTATTTAGTCAATAATTATATGTGAGTTGAATATATAAATAAATATTAAATTAATGATAAATTTAATGTAAAATCTCCTCTCTCATGGATCTATAATTATTTAGTTGGGATTAATTGGATATAATCATGAGACATGTTCTTATTCTTCATGTTGTTATGATGTAGTCATTGGATTCAATGAAAACCCATCATTGGGAATGGGACCAACCAAATTTCTTTGTGACCCGAACCTTCACTATCATAAGACAAAAATAGAGAGAAAAGAATACAAAAGAACAACATAAGTTTTAACATGATTTAGACTAATGACTTAATCCATAGTTTAACATCCCATGTTTCCATTGAATATTTTTATGTTTTTTTATTCCTAAATTGAATATGTAAATGTTAAATTCATTTTTATGTTTTGTTTTTAATAATATTAACTAGAAGCTATGTATATATCTATCACCAAAGACATTTCCCTTATATATTTTTCAATATTAATGTGTTTGTACTTATTAAATTGGTTTTAGTAAAATATTTATCCATTAGCTAGGTGACAAACTCTCTCAGCCTATGAGTCCATGGGGCTCAAACCCATGAACACAGGGTGACAATGGAGCATTGCCGACCAATTTCTTAAATACTATCCTACTCCCATTTTCCATTATTTCTATATACATACTCATATCGCCTTTACAATATTCAAGATTATTTTTACGCAATTTTTTTTAATTTTCAATTTTATTTTCATATCATCATGGTAATTAAATCTTTATAATATAATGGTTAACATAGTAAGATACAAGTTTTGAAGTGACAAATTTGTAATATATTGAATTTAATGTCATATAAAAATTTATCTGAAGAATATAATGAATAATTAAGTATCATTTTATACTAAAATAACACCTTATCATTCATTTTTAATTACATCATGGTTCATTTTGAAAATACACCCACAAGATCGATGAAATCACCAAGAGTGGGGTGAATGAGTGATTAAAAGTTTGTTTTATGTTTTCCCTTTTAAACAACCTCCATTACTGGTTAGTCCAAAATGTATTTTTTTGTTAAACACACCCATATGTACACATAGATATGAAACAATGAATTTTATTAGGTTCACTACTCAAGAATAGTATCTAGTCCTTGGTATGATATAGAAACAACCATGGTCACAATGTCTACTAGAATTAATCCTGTGGATTATAACAAGTAAGTGATAACCATGAAATTCCAATATTCCATAGTCTCTTGATAGTGTAAGCTCATACGGAATAGTAATGATAATTCATGTAGTTTATCAACACAAAATACACTCTCATATATTTAGAGTTTAAGTATATTGTTATCATGCTTCTTCCATCCTCCCAACTCACACAGAAAAAGTCTTCTTTTTTATCCTTCAATATCTTATGTAGAAGTGAGAAGGAACAACTTATTCTTATTCCATATGTTGCTTGTTTTTTATTTTACACACAACCAATATTATATATTATTTCATAAGTATTGGTCATACTAAAATTTTTCTTATCCTAAAAATATATATTCATTGAATAATATCCAAAATATTATTTAAATAATTTTTATGAAAACTCATTTATTGCTGGAAGTGAGAAAACCTTTTCTTTAGGCTTATTCTACCTTAAATAAACCTATTCAATGTTTTCCATATAAATTTCCTTAACACTCATATTTTTAATTTTTACATGATATTTTAATATCAGTGTAAAGATATTCTCTACAAAACACACAAATTTAATTATTTTAAAAAATATCCCCACGTGAATAACAACGTGCATCTTTCCCACACAACCTTCCTATTTGTTTTTTGGAACTCATCTCTCTTCATAACATCATTATTGGATTTATTCTAAGAATACAATCATTAATCAAGATCTATTTGTGATGTATGATCAATAAAGAACACATAAAGCATCATATAATTTTTATATTTTTAGAATTAATATTCTAAAAACTTATTCATACATCTAGAAGATATTAACATATTTATAAATGTAAAATACTTATTATGGGAACTTCCAAAGGCATAAATTCCAATAAATACTTTTGTTTTGTGATAAAATACTTACCCTCTACTTTTAAAATACTTATGATCATGTATTTTCAATTTTTTCCATAGATTAAGATATAAGATGACTGTGAAGTGTTAAAATAAAAGGATTATATTCTGTATGAAGACTTATGATCTGATTAAAGATATACAAACCAGATAAGTGGTCATAATTCTGATCATTAGATTACATAAATAGAAAAGTATTATGATAAAATATTTACAATCAACTTAAAAAGAAAAAACCTTATTACTAATATTCTTCTTCATTGAAACTCCTTCAAAATAAAAAATTCTCTAATTATTTTACTAGGCATGAGTCAGACAAGTTTGCATCATCCAAACGTATCAGTTTAGATCAATTTCACATCTAGATCAACCATGTGTATCATCCACATGACCAAACTTTAGTAGATCATGTAAACAATAAATCAACTACTTTACCAAACTTCAATTGATAATGATTCAAAATTATCTATTTTTATCTATGTGTTGAATATACCACATGAAAAAATTCAATCAACCATGTGAAGACATTGTTAGTGGATTGACCATAAGTGAAAACTCAATCAATCATGAAAAGACACTATTAGTGGATCAATGACATATAAAAATTCAATAAACTATGAGAATCCATATTCATTGGATTGACTATATGTATAACCTTCAGATCAATCATGCCTATCATATTTTGGAAATTTGAGACTTTATTCTCTTCAAACAGGACCTCCTGAAACCAACTCTGGACTTACTTAAAAAAATTAAAACATATACCAAGATTTTGAAGATAATTTTTCGACATCCACAAACATTTTTTTTATTTCCTATAAGAATAGATCCATAAACATCACAATTACATTTGAATATTATTTATGTATTAACAAAAAAATCCAACACAGTAGACCACTTCTCCATTATCCTTTATTAAAACCAACTCTCTTCAACCATGAGCTCAATAATCCCCCCTTTTTATTTTTTTTGGCAACAAAATATCATAAGTAACCGTTAAACATATCCAACTTAGAAATGAATCATAATCCAATAGTTCCAATCCAACTTTACTAAACTTGGTGCAAGGAACAATAATATTGGATAATAATATCATGTTGTACAATAAAATTTATTCTCAAAAACCTCTTCATGATCCAAATATCTTCATCTATCCTATAAAAACACTATAAAGTAACTTTTTCATGTAAAGAAACAAAACTGTTAAAACAATTCACACATCCACAGGCTGAAATCCCATCTTACCTACTTTACTCCCCTTAAATACATTCCCCCCTGAATTGGTGAGTCACATATATCTGGAATTACCCCAAGTGTTTTTCTCCTTTGAAAACAAATTAAAAATCACAAGGTTAGATAGGGGAAAAGATTCCATACTTTCGTCCGGTGAGAGTAGATATTGAACTCCTATTTCAAACCTTAATCTTTTAAAATCATATTTTGACACTAGTTTCCTGAAAAAATTTACTATTTTTCCAAAATTAGGAGTAAATTCAATATTTATCTCATTTAAATATACAATGTACTTAATTAAATGAAATATGACATCAATGTGATTTATTCTTGAATGATTACCTGGATTCTTTGATAGGTTTATATCACTTCGATTATCGCAACCCAAGAGAAGTTGAAACTTCACTTTCACTATGAGGTCTTATAAAGTATTCATGAACATCAATTGAGTAGTGTCTTAACTTGTAGTATTATAATCTACCTCAATAGTGTTAAGGGTAATATAATAATTCTTATTTGTATTCCAACAACCATACCTATAACCAAGAAATAATACTCCACCTATTGTGGATTTTCTATCATTCTCACTTGCTACCCAATTTGAATCAGAATATCCTTATCGATATAAATATCATTTTATATTATATTTAAACCTAATATAATTTTTTATATATCTAAAATCCTTTTACCATCCATAATATTTGATATTTTTAGAAAAATTTGGAATCTAACACAAAGAGTGAAAATATAGAATATCTATGGCCTCGAGGCTGTTATGTATAACATGCTTCCAATAAAATTTCAAAATTCTATTTGAACCACTTCCTTTATTTTCTCATATTGAGAAAACCACGTTCCTACTATGATAGATATAGAAATAAATATTAAATCCTCCATGCCAAATATTTTAAGAATTTTTATAGCATACTTTCCTTATGAAAGAAAAGCATGACATCTCTCTTGAGAAATTAATAATCCAAGAAAATATCTCATATCACCAAGCATGAATAATTCAAATAATTCCTTCATCAATTCGGAGAAGTCTTCAAAAACATATCCATAATTTTTAGAAAAATGATACCATATACAAAAACAATAACAATGAGAGATACCTTGTTTTTATATTTGATGTAGAGGTTATTTTCCACTCTCCATTTTTCAAATACTAGGTTCTTCAAGAAGTTTTAAAAATTATAATAACAATATCTTAAAGAATATTTCAACCCATGTAAATATTTATTTAACCTATGGACATGTTTTTAATATTCTCTTAGTATGAAACCATAAGGGTTCTCAATATAAAACTCATATTCCAACTCACTATTAAGTAAGGAAGACTTAGAATCCATTTGAAAAATATTTTAATTTCATTTGGTAGAAATAAAAAGAAATATTATTATAGTTTCTAGTCTATTAACTAGTGTAAATGACTCATCAAAATCCACTCCTTCAACCTCAGAATATACCTCACATACAAGTCTTGATTTATTTATTATCACTATAACTTTTTTACTCTACTTGTTTCGTAAAAACCATTTTATTCCAATGATATTATTATCTTTAGGTTTGGGTACTAAATATCATGTTTCATTATTATCTATTTTATTTAGTTCTTCATTCATGGAATCAACCCATTCTTGATGCTCCATAGATTATTCAACATCTATTGGTTCAACCTGTGAAAATAGTGAGGTATGTGATGTTATCCTCAAAGTATACTAGTTTGAACTTTATATCCTTGATCTATAATAATGTTTTGAACTTCCACCTATCTTCTCATCCTTGGATGAGATGCGTGTAGTTTCTCCTCATCACTTGAGTTGGTTGAATCATATTCTTCAAGGTTAACTTCTTCAGAACTTCCATCCTTTTTACTACTTTATTATACTCTTTAACTAAACCAAATTCATCTTCATCACATATGACACTTATCATTTCATGTTTTTATTTTTTATTTGAAAGTTCCAACACTTTAACATCGGTATTATCTATGATAATATTTTTCTCCTTATTGTGGCATTAATATCCTCTTCCATTTAGAGGATAACCTAGGAATATACCCTCAACACCTATTCCATCAAACTTAACAATATTTTCAACATGGATTTTTATAATACAAGGGATTCCTAATAACCTTTATTACTTTAAAATTTATTTCATCCTATAATAAATCTCATATAGTGACATTTCAGAGTTTGGTTCGTATAAGAAATGATTTTGAATATAAACTGCAAATCCAATTTCCTATATCCAAAAGCATCGAGAAGTATAATTCACTATTAACATTATTCGATACATATCCACGAATTATATATTATTTCATTATTGTACACCATTTTTATGGGGTATATGATGCCCTGAATTGGTGAAAAATACCATACTTCTCCAGGTAAGTGTCAAATCATCCATTCATGTATTCAACAACATTGTATTTTCAAATATTCTTTAAGGAGAAACCAATTTCTTTTTAGAACTCTCCTGAAACTCTTGAATATATAGAGGAATTATGATTTATGTTTTATAAACATGATTCATAAAATTTGGGTAAATTAATCAATAAAATAAATAAAATACTTATAAATATTTATTGATTAATTTCTCATGGGACCATAAATGTCTGAATGGACAAGTTCCCAATGATGTAATGTATGCATCTCAACTTTCTTATATGAAGAATAAATAATATTATCCTCTTTGTATATAGTGAATACCTGGTCTATTTTCCACTCATATTAGGAATATCATGAATACTTTCTCTTTGTGTAATGTTTCTCATATTCTTTTGAAAAATATGGCCAAGAATTCTATGACATATTACCATTATTTTTTCATACTTAGGTAGCATGAATTTGATAATCTAACACTTAAAATAAGTTTCATTTAGTCCACTTTCCTCTTATAATAATCCTAAAATATTAAATAATTTTAACTAAAAAATTTTATTTCCTAAAAATCACTTCATTACATTCATCATAGAGTTGAGAAACACTTAAAAGATTGTGTTTCAACCCATCAATATACAACATAATTTTTTTACTCCAAATTTTATTTACCAAAAACCGTTGAACTATCTCCTGTTATCTTGAATGAACCATCATTAAAAAATTATAATGTTCCTTATTTTAAATGTACAACATTATTCAATCGGTTCAAGACTCATGTTTTATTTTAAGTACATGCAATATAAAATATCCATGGACACTCCCCCTTTGAATCTTTGAGAGAAAATTCAATAAAAAAGTCCATTTCTTTTCTAAAATCATTATCTCTTAATGTTTTTTAGAATTTTAATTTATAATATATTGTATTGGTATAAGGATTATATATTCATTTACATGATGACCAATTTAGTCACATATACTGAATAATTACTCAAACACTTGAACCTTATACTCTGACATATGTATATAATTCATGGCTTTCCTCTGAACATGTCTCCTTTGAGTGGGATGGTTCTGACTCAACATTTTCCTTTTAGGACTTATACATTCGTAGAAATATTAGTGGTCAAACTAAAACATTATTGTTTTATGTTTGAAGATACCACAATACTAGTAGTATCCATAAAAGGTGTAATTTATTATATAAGTTGTTTTTTGTACATAATTTTTCACTTTCCTTTCTTTAATATTTTTGAAAAAAATGGTATTTTTTGAAAAAAAAACATTTTGAGTCCATAACATATTATTTTACAAATTAGGACGTTTCATAGACTCTTTAGTGTCACCATTTATATTAGTTTTTTTGTTTGAGTTCACATTTCCATAATTCTAAGATATCTATATTTCTCCTAATTTGTCCATAAACCTGATCTTACAATATTTCTTCTTATTTTCATACTTATAACCAATATTTATAGATTTTTTTTGAGTGTATTTTTTTCAGATCATGATAACCTTCTTCCTTTTTTGAGCATTCCTCAACTTATTGGATTGTTTCTTTGAAATTGGATCTATATTTGGATAATTCTTCTTCACCTTTAGACAGTCTTTGTTCAGAAATGTCTAAATAATTCTCTTTATATTTTATTTTTTTATTCTTGATATTAAGATTATTTTCACCATCAATTATTTTCTTTAGATCATCAGTTTATTTTAGTAACTTGTACTTCTCTTCAATATGTTACGATTCCTCGCTACTAGTAAGTTGATCATTCTTTTTCATCTTCCTGTTATCATTTTCAATATTATAAGTTTTTTATAAACATTCTTTCAAATAACTATTTAGCATACAATTCATCTTAGTTTCTTTTCCTTCACTTCCATAACCATTACTTGTATCACAAGTGAGATTTTAATCATTTACCTTGGTAATAAGTAGCTTCTCATCATTATAATGGGGATTTATAACATCCCATTCATATTTATAGTCATAAATTTCTTCATTATTTGATAAAATGTCTCTATTTTTATATTTAGAGAGCTTCATACCCCTACCTTTAAGATTAGACTTTGAATTTCTAGACTTATTTTTAAAATATCTTATAGGACACTCATATTCTTCATTAATGGATTCTTCTTCCCTCAATATTGGATAGTTTTATAAAAAGTGTACAGTGGACCCACACTTGAATCATTTTAAAATAAAATCCCTATATTAATTTCTTGTTCCATTTTTAATTTTCTAGAGATAAGTTACAAAATATCATAAAAATTATCATTCACCACTTCTTACAAGTCATGAAATTCAGATCCATCGTATTTTTATTTCTTAATATCTTTAAAAGAAATATCTTTCTCAGAATTTTCTTTAATAATGGTTGAATTTTCTATGAAATTTGATTCCTTGGACCCAACTTGAGTAGTACTTTTTTATTACCACATCATTTGTATACACATGATGTTATATTAACAAAATTGTGTTGATACTTCTATGTTCACTATTTACATGGTAAATTACTTAGATTATTTTTCATATAAAAAAATTATAACATTTCTCAACTATAATGAGAACCTCAAGATACTATGTCAATAATCTTAAATATATGTATTATTGTTTAGATAAATCATAATATTGGGATAAAAATGATGTCTGACTATCAGGTGTTGGGGGCTCATAAGTATTGAGATTTTTTCTCATGAAGTTCTTACTAAGTGATATCGGATAGATGAGATCATGGGGACTGACCTTCCAATAGGAACACCACATGTTTCAGGTGGCATTGATTGTTCCAATCCACCAAAATGCGTATTTATCTCTATACTTGAGTTCATTATTAGTTTGTACCATTTGATCATGTATTTTGATACAAGAAAAAAACCATGATATTTGTTCTATGGAGAGGTAGCTTGTATTTGGTGCATCCTCAGTGGTATGATATTTATTAAATTATTAAGAAGTTATTTTTAACTTTGGAAAGAAAGAGATATATTAAACCTAGTTGTCTAGAATGTTCATACATTTACTAAATCCATGGTCAAGGTAAATGTAGGTATGTTAATACAGTAAGGTCATAAAATAATAAAGTAACAAAGGATGATGACCTGAAGTGTGCATCCTTCTTTATGTTGTATTTCAGAAAAAAGAGATTCCTAATGTGCATTTATATGAGGTTTTTATAGCTATGACTGAACCTTGTCTACTTAGGGTCCTTTATGGTTTGCTATACCCCGCTCTTGGTTTGTGAATATCACTCATTACTATCAAGAAAAGATCCTAGAGGTTCCCACACAAAGTGTATTTAGATTCTTAGAAAATTATAATGAATTGAAGTTTAATATATGTTGGGATCTTTAGTGGGGGATGAGATATGTCCATGTTTGATTAATCATATGAAATAAATAAATTCATTACCATTCAAGTTTATAAAAATATTAACTAAATTTATTTACTTAAGGTATTAACAAGTGTTAAGTAAATATAAAGAAAATATATTTTAAAAATGAATAATATTTTATTCAAGGTTCATTAATAAATTTATGGGATAATTTAGTCAAGTTAATGGCCAAGAATTTATCATGTAACATATTTTTGATGTTATAAGAAAGTGAAAAAATATAAATGACATTTATGACACAAATAATTAGTTATTAATGTCATTTAGTGCATATTTAGGAAGTACATTTTATTTGGGGGGCCCAAGTGAAATTTTTTAGACTTAACCCTACCAATATAAGCTGAGAGATGCTGAAATTCAAGATAACTATTCACAGATCGAATTTAGGAGCTTCACTCTCTTCGGCATTCACGTTCTAGAAAGGTAATGGAGAAATTTGAGAACCTCGATCCAAGAAATACCTCTTGGATCAAAGAATTAGTTCTCCCATGATCTTTTCAATATTGAAAACAACTTCATCTCTCTATGATAGCACCCAGAGATTGATGATCAATGTTCTAGAAAGATTTTTAAATGCAACTAGATAATATAGAGGGTTTATTATTTTGTTCCTTCAAGTGATGATCATCAATGATGAGTGAAACACATTTTTGATCAAAATTGACAAGGTATGGTTTTAATTTAATTTTACATGATTAATTTAAATTCACATGATATCCTCAAGTTGATAACAGGTGGTTCTTCATTGGTGAGGACGTTATTCCCTTAATCATAATGTTTTTTTTAAATCCTATACTTTTGAGATTTCGTTGCGTGCCTGATACCAAAAGTTGGTATTAGAATGATTGTGTGATTACTTCATATTAATTATAATTAAATTTTCATTAATTTGAGAAGAGAAACTTAATTTGGTCACAAATCAATTGATGACACTGCGATCCAATGTTGGATGGCTGAGTTATGGCTATCAAAAATCAAAGAAATAATTTACAGGCTAAAAATTTAAAACAATTATAATTTAGATACTATTCATGTGAATAGTATTATGAATGCTATTCATATGAATAGTACCATAGTTTAGAATATTTTAATTGGAAATTATTCCACAATAATATAAATAATTATATATATTAAAAAACACACAGAGATATATATATATATATATATAACCTTGATAATAGTAACCTATGGGTGAATAGTAACCGATGAACATTAACCTATGAATTGTACCCCGAACCCCTATAATAGTTTTAAATAAATTGGAAGACTAATAAATTGAAGAAAAATACCAAAAAAATTTAAAAAATTTGAATTTAATAAAAAAAATTAGAATGTGCAAAAAGAATTTTTCAAATTAAAATTGGATTAATTTAAGTAAATTTATAATAAATCTCTCTAGCAGAATTAATTGAATATTTAATTTCATTATACAAGTTTAATGTATAATGACTAATCATTAACCTTGACCATCTAATAAATGTCATGTTTTCGTTCATTGATTTTTTTAAATTATTTCAATGTATTTATACGTAATAATTATTTAATAAATGATGATATTTTTATCCTACCTATCCTCATTATATGTATAAGGGCATGTAAAAATATATAAATTTTTTGTCTATATTTTGCAAGATCCCCTCACGTACATGTGAGTATTATTGTATAATGAGGAGGATTAATGGTTAATGAAATTTTTGTCGATATGTGAAGAAGTACCAGATGAGACTTTAATACATTGGATAAGGTGAAAATCACAATAAAAGTCAATCCCAACTTGGCAGAAGATGTTAACCCTAGGGTCTAGGTTGATCCATTATTCAGTCAATGGATCAACCATTAAATTATACCATGATCACGTCATTATTTTTTCTTTATGCATAGTTTATTATTTTTTTGTGTGAAGTATATTCCCATGATAATATACAATAATAAATAAGCATGAATTTATAAAATAAAAATATGTGGTGGTATTTTCTATTTAATAATGACTATTTATTGAGTTTGATCACATAGTGTAATCATGAGAAATATAAACAATTTTCATTCATTGAGAAAACTATAAAAACCCTCATAGGAAATATTAAGTCATAAAATGCCTTACATCACTTGAGTTTAATCCGAACTGTAGTATGAGGTGATATTTAAACCCTTTTGAGGGAACCTCTTCCACTTTGAGAGTTATAATAAGAGTGGTGGGTCCACATAACTAAAATTTGCATCAAAAAAATATTCATATCTAGATTGGTTCAATTTTAGAGGCAATGAGATGAGAAAAACAAATATATTATTTAGAGAATATTAGACCCCACTCAATAGATCAGTGATTCATTAGTAAATGTGGTTGGCCAACAAAAATACTATATTGAGACTTTCCGATTAGTGGTGTAGCCATATCTTAGACAATGAAGAGAGGTTTTGATGGTACTTTCCACTAAAATACTCAAATGAATGAGCATTCTGAATCTAGTAGTTGAGGGATACTAGGATTTAGTGAAATAGTGAGAGAAAATTATGATTAATAAATATATAATGTCTATTAAATGGTAATCAATATAAAATTAATAATAATATTATTTTTTTATTTTTGTAGAAAATTGAAAAGTAAAACCAAGAAAACATTGTGATCAATAATGGAAATGTAATACATTATAACCAGAAAAAATTTCCAAGAGTGGTATCGGTGCCTATGTATAGTGTTGGGATATGAAAAGAAATTCCATGTACGAGTGTACCAAATACCCATGAATCATTCTTATGAAGAAAGTTATGTAATAGAGGATGCTTAAAAGAGACACATGGATAACTCATTTAATTTTTACATCATAATTCTATCATCAATATTGAATGAGTTTTGAAAACAAAATCAGGACCTGGATGCTAACATATGTTGTTTCATCTTTGAGAATTTTGTAAATAAAAAGTAAATAAATAAATTAATGAGTTTCTCTCATTCCTATATCATTGTCACAATGTTAATATAGTTTTTTAGGATTATAAAATCAGTTGTATGGATAAACTACATAAATGAATTTTGGGTAAGGTTCACCTAGAGGATAAGAACTTAGAAAAAATAAGTATATAATTTTTATGGTGAACAAGAAGAAAGAAAAGGTGAAAATGCCAATGGAAAGTGTGAAGGTAAATAAACATTCAAAAACTCCTTCTAGGAATATAAAAAAACCAAGTACTGACAACATTTATTAGGAGGCTATCTACTTTTCATGTGGAAATATAAGTCTATGGAAGAGGAAATTCTATGTATTAAAGTAGAAGTAAGAAAAGAATTTTAATTTTTATATAATCATCATTTTTTGTGATGTTTCTATTTTAAATCCTGTGTATTAGATAATAAATGTGTGTAAAACATTTTTATTAAAATACAGTAACCAAATTAGTTTTAACCCATTAGAATAAGTAAGGTGAAATCTCTAAGAACCCGAGAAAGGGTGATTCCCAAGCTAATAGTGAGAAGCACATGAATTCTAATTTCCTAGTGCATTGATTCTGGTTAAACTATTTTGATTATTACCAAAAAAATGTATCTCATATATCTATTGAACACAACAAGACATTATTTAACTTTGTAATGAATTATTTTTGTTGCATATCTTCCTCAACTAATATTTTAGTAATAATTTATTCTTCGACAATAACTAGTGAATATAAAAATGAAAGACTCATTAAGACCAAGTTGTGGCATGATAGTTATTTACAAAATAAAACTAAAATAAGTTTTCAAGCATATACTTAGTATAGTGTTTAGAATCCTTAGAGATAAAAACCTTAAGTATTATCTACAAACGTACTTATCAAATTTTAAATGAAGAAACCATTTTGAAATAAGGGAGAGCCACAAATCCTCTAGAGATAGTTCATAGTGACTTTGTTAACAATTCTAAGTATAAACTAGACATAATTTTAAATTCATAATAATATTACTTTAAGATTTAATAAATGTAAAAGTGAAGTAACAAACATGAATGGTTATAATATATGAGTTTCTTTGTGTCTGTGATATAAATAATATCTTAACTAATGATTCATCAATCATGAAAATATAGAGTGGATTCATTCCTAAACTCAAATTTCCTTATACATTAAATTAGAGATGTTAGTAAAATAACGATCAATGATGAGTGTTAAAATCATTCATTGATTATTAAAATTATGAGTGGAGTAATTTCTATACCCACATTTCCTTATACTCATCATAGTCATGATGTTAGTAAAAGGAGTATCAAGGATGAATCTCATAAGCCTTGAAAAATATGTAATTATTTTTCCAAGAAATGTTTCACAAATAATTGTGTTAACCTATAATAATTTGAAAACTATAATGAAAAATAGATATCATATGTGTTATAATGTGAATAAAATCCATTATCTCATAATATAATGTGTTTATATGAAAATAGTTTGTTAAGGCCAAGTCAATAAATAAAATTGCATCAAGTAACACACAAAGTGAATCTAAGGTAATTATCCTAAAGGTTTATTAGGATATTACATAAATCCCCATGATAGAAAATTTATAATCAAGTGATAGACTATATTTATATTAATGGGTACACATATCTATTTGATATTATAGGATTAAGTTTGATTTGGATAAAGTTGAAAATCAAGATAAAAGAATAGTGGCATGGAAACATGTTCCACAAGAGCTTGTAAAAAAGGAAGGTTCCAGAGAAATATACTATGTAGGAAAGATAAAACCAAAGTGAGGTGTTTTTATGATCATAAGTCAAAGTAATATATTATTAATTTAGAATAATAAATCATTATCCTATGGGGAATAGAAATTTTAATCTAGCTATGATTTACAAGTTCATATGAATTCAAAAAAAATGGATTCCATATACTATAATTAATTCCATATTTTGTTAGTTCCTTAAATTGATGTAAATCCATTAGTGGGTATTCAAGATAAACTATAAATGGTTGGTATAAGAATGGTGCTAAAAAATATTGATTGGTTATACAAAATATTATTTCTTAAATCTATTTTAAGTCTGCACGTCATAGATACTTTCTATTATCATAATATTGGGAATTATAAATCAAGATCACCTTTCTTGGAAGGTGAATATATGACACAACTAGAAAAGGTTGGTGATACCAAAAAATTACAATAAGTAATTAAATTTGTGGAAATCCATTTATGAATTAATGATAGCATCGTGATCATATAATATTCATTTGAAATAAAATTATTCCACGTGTCTATAAGAGGTTAGTGGGAGTTTTCAAGTAAATTTTGTTAATAATATATGGAAATAGTTATTAGTATTATAGTTAGTAAGACTATGATTGAAATAATATCTCTAATGAATGAATTAAAGTTGATATCTAAGTTATAGGGAAAAAGATTTGATAAGGTATATCTATTTTTTTCTTAGACCAAGTCACGGTTTATATACTGATAAGGTATTGAAAAATACAAGCTGGAATAGTTCAGGAGGGAATTGTTACCAATTTAACATGGCATAAATCTCTCTAAGAAGAAATGTACAGAACATAGGAGGAGATTAAAAAAGTGAGTAAAATATTATACACTTAAGTGATGGATCCATCTCTTATGAAATGTTAATTTCTAGGTATGATAATTCCAAAAAATTCATTATAGTAGGTAAATATTAGATAAATCTAGTAGAACAGCATGAGAAACATTTAGAACTATCCAATAGTATTTGAAATAGTAAAATGGATATTTACCTAGTACTTTGAGAGGAAGTAACAATAGTTATAATGGGATAAAAACTATTATTCATATATATGAAAATGATCTAATATCATAGTAGGGATATTGTAATGATAAAGAGTGTTTAATTTTCTATTATATCCATACCTATAAATACTGAGCACATTATGGATTATGATGTGGCTGATGAAATGTTACAATATATAAAATGATTTATTCCACTTCTTAGAATCATACCCCAAAAGTATAGTATTCTCATCATGATATGTTTATGAAAGATGTTCTATCCAATTTTTCATGTATATTATAGAGGAAAAAGGGATGTCCTTAGGGACATCATATCTTGAGGAGTCCTAATCAAGGAGGTTAAGTCACTGGGAACATAGTAGAAGTGTTGTAAAATGTGATAATCCTAATTAATAAATCTATTACTCAGTAGATATAGGATTTTATAATGTGAGAGATAACGGGTTGATGGTAAGAAAGATTGATCTAGTGTAAGTGGGAGTATTGTAGAAGTGGGTTCTTGAGACCCAACTTGAGTGGTAATTTTTTATTACCAAATATTATGTATTGAGAGTTGGGCATGATTTTATCATACCATATCGATTTTGGTACTTATGTGACCACTTTTTATATAGTAATTTCCTTAGATTACTTTTCATATCAACACATTATAAAATTTCCTAGATAAAATGAGTACATCAAGATACTATTAAAGTAATCTTAAATATATGTTCTATGGTCTAGATACGTGATTTCAACAAGACACATATGATGTCTTACTATTAGGTGATAGGAGATCATATGTATTGAGACTTATTCCATTATTGTTCTCACTTAGTGGTCTTAAGTAGAGGCGATTATGAATATTGAACCACCAATATAAACACCATATATTTTTGGTGTCATTGGTTTTTCCTATCTATGGGAACATGTATTGGTATCCCAAATTGAGATCATTATTAGTGTGTACCATTTGATTGAATACTTCTATATAAGACAAAAACAATGATATTTGTGTTATGGTATGGTAACTTTTATTGGGTATGTCATTGGTCTTATGACATTGATTAAATGATTAATATAGGATTTTACGCTTTCTAAATAAAGAGATATATTTGGACATATTAACCAGGATGATAGTACCTTTTTTAAATCCATGGATATGGTAAAATAAGGTAATTCCATCCAGCAAGATCATAAAATAATAAATAAATAAGGATAATGACATAAAGTGTACTTCCTGATTTATGAGATATCATGAGATTAAGAGATTATATTACACATTATGTGTTTATAGGAGGTTTTCATTATTATGAATGAACCTTATCACCTTAGGGGCCTTTAAAGTTCACTATATTCCAATCTATATCTATGAATATCACTCACTACTATCAATATAAGGTCCTAGAGGGTCCCACATAAAGCATATTCAGATGCTTGGCCAATTTTAATGAATTAGATATTGGGATATAGTGGGAGCTATGGTGGGAGTTAGGATATGTCGAAGTTTTACGTATGATAAGAATTAAATAAATTCAATATTATTTGAGTTAATATGTGTTGAATTTATTTACTCAAGGTATTTTCAAGTGTTAGGTGAATATTATGAGAACATATTTTATCAATGAATAATAATTTATATAAGCTTTTTTAATATATTTATGGGAGGAGTGAGTTGATTTAATAGCTCAGATTTTATCACATAACATATTTTAGATGTTAAAATATAGTTATAAAATATAAATGACATTTATGGAAAAGTTACTTAGTTATTAGTTCCATTCAGTGCTTATTTAGGAGGCTAATGATATTAGAGGGGACTAAGTTCAATTTTTGAGACATAACTCTATCTATATAATTTGGGAGATGCCCAAATTAAATATTATTATTAATATCTAAAATTTGAGAGATTCTCTCTCTAAACACTCTAGTTTTAGAGAGAAAATAGAGTGATTTGATTACCTCTATCTTAGAAACCCCTCTTAGATCGGGGAATTGGTGATACCATGATCATGTCGGTGCTAAATGTGACTTCATCTCTCCATTATATCACCCATATGTCAAATATAAATATTTGATTGAGCTTCTGGAACACTTTAGGATGATTTACAAGGTTCCAAGTTTGGTTCCTTTATGAAAAGATCACTGATAATTAGTGAAACGTGTTTCCAATTAAAATCGATAAGGTACAATTTTTATTTAATATTTCATGCTTAATAAAAATTTACAAAATATAGTCATGTTTATAATTGGGTGGATATTCATTGGTGATGGAATTTCATCAATAATCAGGATGAAAAAAATTAAAAATTAGTTACTTATAAGCTTCTATTACATACCAAATACCAATAACACAATCCCTCATAATCTCATAAGATATAAAAATACTATGTAAGGAATCAATGGGTATAGAAATTGGGTGCTTATATTCACAATTTGGAACCTTTTCATAAATGTTTTTTGTAGAATCTATAGGATCTTCTCAACAATAGTTGAATATTCCAATTTTCATCAAATCTTATAACAGTTCTTACAAAATAATTCATTCATACAAATAGTTCATCAACAGATTCATCATTCCTCATTTTCATACCTTTATTATTTAATATATAGATCTTTAAATTTTCTTTATTCAATTTTGTGTTCTAATAATAATTATTTTCCAGCTTATCCCAAATACCTTTAGCCATGTCAATTCCTATATCCTTATGAAATTAAATCTCTGAAAGAGAAAATAATATAAAGTTTCTAGCATTTCAATTGTTTTCCATATTCCTATTATCTATTTCTATCATTGAAACATTTTTTTATGGAGGGGTAAAACCATCAGTAATAGCTTATAGGACATCATAACTAATATCTAATAAATTTTTAAACATAATATCATTCAAAACATGGTAATTATTCCCATAAAATGTGGGAATCCCCTTATTGTTAACTAAATTAGGATTATCCATTCATGATACAAGAAACTAGTAACATAAATACATATTTCTTACCCTTCAAACAACTGAAAGTTAATGAAGGAACCTCACTCTCATGCCAATTGAAAATACAATCACATGATTGATGAAAACACTAAAGGGGGAGTCAATGATAAACAATTTCTATTACATTTTCCCATTTAAATAACCTTTATTACTAGTTAGAGTAAAAATAACTCACTATTAAACACACCCACGTGCACGCGCTGACAATTCATAATTGATTTTACATGGTTCACTACTCAATAAGAGTAGCTAATCTGTGTAATTATTTATAAATAACCAAGATCATGTATTCCAATAGAAACAATCCTTTGAATTACTGCAAGTAGTGGATAACCATGAACATGCGATACACAATAGTATCTGGATGGTGTAAGTGAACCCTATACAATATTAACAATTAATGTAGTTTCCCTAAAAACAATATAACATCTTACAACTTTATCCATTTAGTATGTTTTCATTGTGCTGATTCCTTCTTCCCAACTCACATTATAGAAATTATTCCTTTTTATCTATAAATATCTTATGTAACAGAAAGCTAGAATAACTTCTTATTCTCCCTTATCTATCTTATGTTTTTCTTTGATACATAATGAATTTTCTCTAGGGTTCCAGCTGTATAATACATACTCTTATTTTTCTTCTCTCGTGAATATATAATCATTGACTAATATTGAGAATATTATTTCTATAATTTTTATGAAAACTCTATGATTTCATATAGTGAGAAATAATCATCTTTAGACTTGTTCAACCTTATTTAAATTGAGTCAAATAATTCCATTTAAATCTCATTAAGACACATATATTTAATTTTCACTTGATATTTTAATATTCATGGACAAATATTCTCTATAAAACACATAACATTAATTATTTAAAAACATATCTCCATGTGTATGACATCATATGTCATTTCCTCATGGACTTCCTACTTGGGGAATGGAGCTCATCTATCTTCGAAACATTGAAATTATTTTTATGTTAATATTCTCAACATGAATCACAATCTATTTATATGTATGAATAAGGAAGAAAAACACATGAAGCATCATCTAATGTTTATTTCCTTAGAAGTAATATTCTAGAATCCCAGTTATACATCCAGTAGTTCTTCAGATTTTTGTAAGTGTAAAAGAATTATGTTGGGAACTTCATAAGGCCTATGTTCTAGAAAATACTTAAATTATATTCTAAAATAATTATTTTTTTACTTTAAAAGACTTATGAACATGACTTTATCATTTTTTATCACAACTTAATCCATAAAATGATCTTAAAGTCTTACAAAAAAGGCTTACATTCTATATAAATACTTATGATCTACTCAAATACTTATTAATCTCCCAAAGGATGATGATGCTTCCCAAATACTTACTCACACAACAAAGTCTTATATTTAAGGACTTAAAATATCACACCTCGAACCTATTTTTACACTATTATTTTATTTATTTTTAGTATCCTATGTTTCTCTCTCATTCTAGGTTGTTTTTCATTGGGATTTATAGTATTTTGGAGGTGTAGTTTATATCACACAGCTAAGGTGCATAATTAGTACTTACCATGCATCAATCATGTGATTGATATATAGTTTAAAAAAACCAAATTGCATAGTTGGATTATAGTTTGTATAACTATGAAATTTCTCACATTTAATTCTCTAATTTCCCAATAAGAGGCACACGGTTGGTGCAGATTTTCTCTAACCATGCATCTAGAATGAGTATAGTGGCTAGTATATTAAAAAATTTATTTTTCCATTTTACCCTTGCATGAATTTTACTCAAATCGCACCACTCTCCCATATTTTATCTCTTTCATACCTCTATGACTATCCTTATTTTTCCTCCTATTACATTAGTGGATTCGTGGAGTTTCTTTAAGTTTTGGAAAAGATTATTCAAGGTAATCACTCATAACCTCACCCCCTTTATTATTCTCTATTTTATCTTCCCCCTCTAACCTTATATTAGTCTATTGACCTAGGGTTCTCTTGAACTCAATTTTCAATTGTGGTTTATTATTTTTAGTTTACTCTTGATCTTTTAGGATACTCTGGTCTTAATTTTGGTGGATTTAAGCCACCATTTGAAAAAATAAAAGGATTCAAGGTAGGTGGGTATGATTCTTATAAAATGGAATATTTTTAGTTGCATGTAGTGTTTATGTTCACTATAAATGACTTCCCAACATATGGAAATTTGTCTAGATATAGTGTTAAGGGGTATAAAGCATGTCTAATTTGTGAACAAAAGACTTCATATTGTCAATTGCATCATGGGAGGAAAACAATGTACATGGGTCATCATGAGTTTTTTCATATGGATTACTCTTATAGAAGACTAAAAAAGGCATTAAATGGATCACAAGAATTTTATATTGCTCCAAAACCTTTATCCCTTGATGTGTATTTGGAAGGGGTGGAAAACCGTGATATGAAATTGGGAAAGACATAGAAATCTGGTAATGATGGACATATTTGGAAGAAAAGGTAAATATTTTTTGAGCTACCATATTGGAGATATCATGAAGTTAAACATAATATTGATGTCATGCATGTGGAGAAGAATATCTATGATAGTTTGATTGGAACATTGTTAGATACTAAAGGAAAGAAAAAATATGGGTTGAATTCAATATTAGACTTACTATCAATTGGAATACGTTCGGAGTTAGCTCCCACTCCTAATGGAAGATGAACATTTCTTCCCCCGGTTTGTCATACATTATCCAAGAGGGAGAAATTTAGATTATTTCAGTGTCTACATGATATAAAAGTGCCTCAAGGTTATTCTTAAAATGTAAATTTTTTTGTCTCATTGAAGTATTTGAAGTTGATAGGTATAAAATATCATGATTTTCACATCATGATGAAACAACTTTTACCAGTTTCATTGTGTGGAATATTTCCCATTTGTGTCAGAAAGACTATAATGAAGTTGTGTTATTTTTTCAATTCAATTTTTAATAAGGTGATTGATGTGAATGCTTTGAAAATTTTGGAAAAGGATGCAATTTCTATACTTTTTCAATTAGAAATGTATTTTCCTCCATCTTTTTTTGATATAATGGTGCATTTAATGATTCATCTGGTTTGTGAAATAAATCTTTGTGGATCTGTATATCTTCGTTGGATATATCATTTTGAAAGGTATATGAAAATATTGAAGGGCTATGTTAAGAATCCATATCGACCTGAAGCCTCCATTATTGAAAAGTATATTTATGATGAGGTTTCAGAGTTTTGTATGAGCTACTTGGCTGTGGTAGAGTGCATAGGTTTGCCTCCATCTCGCCATGAACGAGTTAATAATGAGGGAAAGGGGATTCGTGGCTTGAAAGTCAAATTTTTGTTAGTTGAACAGATGAAGAAGTTAGAATTATACATATTGAATAACATAGCTGATGCTCAACCATATATCACATTGCATATTAATGAGTTGAAAAAATGTCATCCACAGAAAAAAGAAATGTAAATTTTGAATAAGCACAACAAAACATTTTTATCATGGATTAAAAATACCTTGCTTGGTAGATCAGATGTATCAGAGACATTAGGATGGATAGTGGGTGGTCCATGTTTAAATGTTATAACATGGTCCGGTTATGACATTAATGTCTATACATTTTATACGAAAGCTCAGGACAACAGAAGTGCAGTTCAGAATAGTGGTGTATTGGTGTTTGCAGAAGCAATGCATTTTTTGTGTTCTAAAGACAAAAACCCAATTTCTGCATCAATTACATATTATGGAGGTATTAAAGAAATATGGTATGTTTATTACTTTAAAATTAAAGTTCATGTTTTTAACTGTAAATGATTTATCGGTAACAACAGTGTCAGACACGATTAATTTGGAATGACAGTTGTTAATCTGAATATATTGGAAGAAACAACTGATTATTTTATAATATAAACATCTGAAAAATATATTTTCTATGTAGTTGATCAATCAGATATGCAGTGTTCTGTTGTTTTACAAGGGAAAAACAATATGTTGGTTAGGTTAAACTTGATAAAGATTCTGATTTATGTTAGATCCCTACTTCCATAGAAATATTAGCATAATATAATGATGATCATGTTGAAGACAAGGTTTGCACCACAAGGAACGATCATGACAAAGGAATTTGGGGAAAAAAATCCATTTGTACATTCCTAATATTATAGGTAATATATGTTTATTTCTTTTTTACACGAATTATTTTCAAAAATGTTAGATATTATAATTTTTTTCTTTATTAAAATGTGTATTAAAACAAATAAGTTGAAGTTTTTGTTTATTTAATTTTTTTAGTGTAGTTTACCATGTTTAACATAGTTTACCATTGTTTACCATATTTTACCTTTACGTAATTTATATATTTATCAATTTTTTTAATTAAAATTACACTACCATGTTTACCACATTTACAATCTTTACCATTGTTTAACATGCTTACCATATTAACCATGTCTACTATTATGTAACTTAGTTAAATTTTCCATTTTCTGTTTACATTAGTATTGTAATATTTGAATTTGTATATTTTTGAACTAATGTTTTTTTTATTTTAAGTATAATGATAGATCAATCAGTTGATCAACCACATGCTTCTGGAGATGAGCATAATGATCATACCTCTAGTGAGGAACATTCACATGCTCCTCTTGATGTTCCCCAATCTTCCTCATGTGGTCCCATAATGACAAAGAGTTCAAGAGTTGGTAAACGTGGGTGCACACATTTACCAAAATTATCACTTGCCCGTACGCAGGACCAGAGGATACTCGTTGAGTTTAATGAGAATGATATTCCTAGAGGTCCAAATGCAAAATATTTTAAGAGTTTTGTATTGACTCAGGGTAAGAGAAAATTTAGAATTTTGTATGATGATTGGAGAAGTGTGGACAAAGCGATAATATCTCAGTTGTGAAAGATGATTTTGGTAATTTATTTTTCTATTGTGTTCCTTTTCTTTAAATTTTTCTAGTATAATATGTTTTACCACTTCTTTAGCAAATGAAATTTGATATTCCTGACACTGGAGGAGTCGGGAATAAATTCTTATCGATAGTTTCTAGGAGATGGAGGGGTTTCAAATCAACCCTCACGTCGGATTTTATTTTTGGTCATAGGATTCATGACAATCCATGTCATATATATCCTTTCATAGATAAAGACACATGGAGATAGTTTGTTGACAGTAGAATAAAATATTCATTTTTGGTAAGGGAAATGTAAACTTTTATAATCTTTCTTATATAAATGAACTTATTTATTTTTTGTTAATGATTTCTTTTTATGAATTTACAGAAAACAAGGAAATATCATTAGGATATCCAATCTAAAAATGTATACCATCATAGTTTATCTTGTGGAGGGTATACATTATTGGAAGAACAAATGATGGAAAAAAAATTACAAAAACTGAGAGCTGAGTCTTCAAGCTCTGGAGAGGTTTCCCCTCCATCTCCTCCATCTAGACATGAAAAATGGAAGGGAGCTTAGATGGAGAAAAAGGGACAATATCTTTCGAACGATTCGAGAATCGTAGCTGAGAGGATTGTAAGATATTTATTTTATTTATTTAAGTTAAATATATTCTTCATATAATTTGAATCATTATAGAAATGTTCAATTAATTAATACAATATTCTCTTGAGGGGAAGATCTAACAGGGGTATTTATAGCTGTTGGTTGGCAAGATATTTTATCTGTAGCACTGGGAAATCCCGAACATCCTAGTCGTGTACGAGGATATCCGATGGGTGTATCGTTAAGAAAAGTGTTTCCACGTTCTTCTACTTCTTCCATTTATGGTGTTTATAAAAACAAATAGAATCATTGGAGGTTGAAGTTAATAATATTAATGTGATAATGGAGGAAAAGATTAGAGAATCGGTACAGTCTATGTTTGCAGACATGAAAAGACAATTTTAGACTGCAGCTCCCACTCCTCCACCTCCCCCTGCAGACCCCTTTATCTGTCCTCTACCTTGGCCAATAGCTCCCACTCCCCCACCTCAGCCTGCAGATCCCATTTCTTATCCTACTCCTCTACCACAGCTTCCTACTTATTTAAAGTTATATATTGATGATCCTCAACATCATATAGTTTCATATGGGATGGTATATTGTATAGTAGATATAGTTCATCATTAAGAGTTAGAGGTAGATCATCATAGGGTCACTTTACAGGATATTATAGATAGATCAGCTCGAGTACCATTACCTACAGATGAGGTGACGACAATTGGACATAGTATCAGTCATTTTTTAATTTGGCCATCCAGACTTCTACAACTCATTACCATAGAGGTATGTATGTTATATCTTCTATTTTTTTATTAAAGTTGTTTAAATATTTTAAAACTAATATATTTTTCTATTTATTTTTATAGGAATACTTCAAAGGTAAAGAAATATTGTATAGACAACAACAAAGAGAAATGGCTATGACATCAGATATATATTCTAGTAGTCTTGACAGATTGTCAAGATATTCAAATTTGTTGGTGTATCATTATGAGTTTTCAATGGAATCTCATGTTTGTGGATGTGAAATAACTGTGGGGATTGTGAAAACTGATATCATGGAGCTTTTTACTGGAGATATGTCGGGCATCAACGTGGTGAAAAGTTTTTCCATGTAAGTCTTAACACCTTTTCCCTGCATTATATTTATTAAAAATGTATACATATGTATATTTTTTATTAGGTATATATATAACATGTGTGAGAATAATGAGTAGACAGATGTATATGGAATCATGGACCCACATTTTATTTCCCCTGAAGCACATGCATTGGATTAGGAACAAAGAATTCTTTATATTGCTGAAATATTTGAACAGAATATAATCACACAGTGTTGGATGATGCCTTTTTGTGAGAGGTATGAAACTTATCTCAGGAAAAGATTTCATTATATTTTAACATAAAAAACCACTAATCTTAAATTATCTTTTATCAGTGATCATTGGATGTTAGGAGTTTTTTCCCAAGGGAGAAAACACCTTATTGGATATTCTCTGTCCATGGAAATATGTGGGAAATTTTTAAGAATATGTTGGAAAAGTAAGTTTCAATTTCTTAATAGTTTTATATATTATATCTAATTATAAATTTATTTAATTTGTATTATTTTTTAACAGGGGATGGGTTTGATTTCGAAAAAACACAAAGAAAAGGAGTGCCAAGATCAAATATGTAGAAGTAAATGTAAATATCCATTTATAATTTGTACTTTTTGATGTATTATATAAAAATAATATTTTGAATTTACACTCATTCAAACAGAATTTTCATTAACAAAAAGACATCTTTGAATTCAGATATTATATGTTAAGATTTATGTATGAAATAATTACAACTGGAACACTTGTGAACTTTGACATGGTAATATTTCCTTTTAAACTTTGACATTATAAGATTTAATTTTAAACTTTTCCATAATATTTCATTTGATTTATTCATTATACATGTTAAATACAATCCTTTTAATTTGTAGCTATTTGATGACCCTCAACCCTATAGTGCTCAAGAGGTCAAACACTTACAAGTGGAATGGTCAAATTATTTTACAGGTTTGATTGTATTTTAGTTTTTTTGTAGTGTAAAATGTAATTTTGAATATTGTAATTATAATTTTGTATTTGGTATTCATTTAGGTTGGATTTAGGTTTTTTATGGACATTGTAAGTTATGAATGTTATATATGTGACTATTTAATTTTGCGATACTTCTTGTTTTGGTCTAGTTTTGATGATTTTTCTGGTATGGATTTTGGTTGGGGGGGTTTCCATGGGTGTGGGGAGGTGTCTAGTGGGGTGGGGGGTTTCCAGGGGTGTGGGATGGTTGTCTAGTTTAGTGGGGGGGGGGGGGGGGGGTCCAGGAGGGTGGGAAAGCTATCTAGGGGGTGTCCAGGGGTGTGGGGGGTGCCCAATGGGGACATGGGGAATTCTAGTGGGTGTGGGAGGGGTGTCCAGGGTGTACATAAGGGTGAAGGAAGTCTAGGGGTGTCTAGGGGTGTGGGGGGTTTCTAGGGGTGTGGGAGGGCTATCCAGGGGGTGTCTAGGGGTGTGGTGGTTTCTAGGGGTGTGAGAGGGTTGTCCAGGGGTTTCAATGGGGGTGGGGTGTCCAGGAGGGTGGGAGGGTTGTCCATGGGGGTGTGGGATGTCCAAAAGGGTGGGGGTGTCTAGGGGTATGGGGTTGTTCATAGGGGTGGGGGTGTCTAGGAGGGTGGGTGGGATGTCTAGGAGGTGGGGGTTGTCCATGAGGGTGGGGGCTGTCCAGGGTGTGGGGGTGTCCAGGGTTATGGGTGGGCTGTTTAGTGGGGTGGGGTGGGGGGGTTCTAGGGGTGTGGGAGGGCTGTCCAGTGGGGTGGGGGTGTCTAGGAGGGTGGGAGGGTTGTCCAAGGGGTTTTCAGGGGTGTGTGTGTGGGGGGGGGGGGTCCCAGTGGGGTCTGGGGGATTTCCAGGGGTGTGGGAGGGTTGTCTAGGGGCGGGGGTGTCCAAGGTGTCCATGATGGTGGGGGGAAGCCCAGGGGGTGTCCAAGGGTGTGGGGGGTTTCTAGGGGTGTTGGAGGGCTGTCCAGGGGTGTGTGGAGGGCTGTCCAGTGGGGTGGGGGTTTTCCAGGGGTGTGGAGTGCTGTTTAGTGGGGTGGGGTGGGGGGGGGGGGGGTTGTCCAGGGTGTCCATGTGGGTGGGGGTAGTCCAGGGGTGTGGGGGTTTCTAGGGGTGTGGGAGGGATATCCCGAGGTCTGAGGGGGTGTCCAGTATGTCCATGGTGGTGGGGGTGTCCATGAGGGTGGGAGGGCTATCCAGGGGGGTAGGGGTTGTCCAGGAGGGTGGGGGTGTCCAAGGTTGTGGGCAGGCTGTTTAGTGGGGTGGGGGTTTTCAAGGGAGTGGGAGGGTTGTCCAGGGGGTTGGGTGGGCTATCCAGTTTAGTGGGGGGTGTCTGAGAGGGTGGGAGGGCTGTCAATGGGGTGTCCAGGGGTGTTGGGGTGCCCAGTGGTGTCATGGGGATTTCTAGGGGTGTGTGTGTGGGGGGGGGGGGGTTTCTAGGGGGTGGGGGTGTCTAGGGTGTCCATGAGTGTGGGGGTTGTCCAGGGGCTGTCCAGGGGTGGGGGTTTCTAGGGGTGTGGGAGGCCTATCTAGGGGTGTGGAGAGGGTTGTCCAGTAGGGTGGGGGATTTCTAGGGGTGTGGGTGGGTTGTCCAGTGGGGTGGGGGTGTCGAGGGTGTCCATGAGGGTGGGATAAGTCTAGGGGTGTCCAGGGGTGTGTGGGGGGGGGGGTTAGGTATGTGTGAGGGTTGTCCAGGGGTGGGGGTGTTTAGGGTTTCCATGGTGGTGGGGGTCTCTAGGAGGGTGGGAGGGCGATCCAGGGGGTGGGGGCTGTCCAGGAGGGTGGGGGGTGTCCATGGTTGTGGGCAGGTTGTTTAGTGGGTGAGAGGTTTCCAGAGGTGTGGGAGGGCTGTCCAAGGGGTGGGGGAGGGCTGTCTAGTGGGGTGGGGGTGTCCAGGAGGGTGGGAGGGTTGTCCAGGAGGTGTACAGGGGTGTGGGGGTTCCTAGTTGGATCAGTGGGCTTTCCAGGGGTATGGGGGGTTTTCTAGGGGGGTGGGGGGTGTCAAGTGTGTCCATGAGGGTGGGGGCAGTCTAGGGGGTGTCCAGGGGTGTGTGTGGGGGGAGGGGGGTTCTAGGGGTGTGGGAGGGATTTTCAAGGGTGTGGGGAGGGCTGTCCAATGGGGTGGTGTATTTCTAGGGGTGTGGGAGGGTTGTCCAGTGGGGTGGGGGTGTCCAGGGTGTTCATGTGGGTGGGGGAAGTCTGGGGGGTGTTCAGGGGTGTGGGGGTTTCTAGGTGTGGTTGAGGGATATCTAGGGGTGTGGGGGTGTCTAGGATGTCCATGGGGGTGGGGGTGTATAGGAGGGTGGGTGGGTTGTCCAAGGTGGCGGGGCTGTCCAGGAGGGTGGGGGTGTCCGAGGTTGTGGGAAGGCTCTTTAGTGGGGGGGGGGGGGGGTTAGGGGTGTGGGAGGGATATCCAGGGGGTGGGTAGGGCTTTGAATGGGGTGGGGGTGTCCCATAGGGTGGGAGGGCTGTCCAGGGGGTGTCCAGGGGTGTGGATGTGACTAGTGGGGTCAGGGGGCTTTCCAAGGGTGTGGGAGGGTTGTCCAGGGGGTGGGGGTGTCCAGGGTGTCCATGAGGGTGGGGGAAGTCCAGGGGGTGTCTAGGGGTGTGGGGGGTCTAGGGTTGTGGGAGTGTTGTCCATGGGTGTGGGGAGGGTTGTCCAGTGGGGTGGTTCTTTCCAGGGGTGTGGGAGGGTTGTCCAGTTGGTTGGGGGTGTCCAGGGTGTCCATGAGGGTGGGGGAAATCCAGGGGTGTCTAGGGGTGTGGGGGGTTTCTAGGTGAGTGGGAGGGATGTCCAGGGGTGTGGGGGTGTCCTGGGATTCCATGGCAGTGGGGGTGTCCAGGAGGGTGGGAGGGTTGTCCAGAGGGTGGTGGGTTTTCCAGGAGGGTGGGGGTGTTCAGGGTTGTGGGCATGCTATTTAGTGGGGTGGGGGTTTCCAGGGGTGTGGGAGGGCTGTCCAGGGGGTGGGGGAGGGTTGTCTAGTGGGTTGGGGGTGTTCAGGAGGGTGGTAGGTCTATCTAGGTGGTGTTCATGGGTGTGGGGGTGCCCAGTGGGGTCAGGGGTCTTTCTAGGGGTGTGGGAGGGCTATACAGGGGGTGGGGGCATTCCAGGGGGTGTCCAGGGGTGTGGAGGGTTTCTAGGGTTGTGGGAGGGATGTCCAAGGGTGTGGAGTGGGATGTCTAGTGGGGTGGGTGATTCCCAAGGGTGTGGGAGGGCTGTCCAGTGGGGTGGGGTGGGGGTGTCCAGGGTGCCCATGAGGGTGGGGGCTGTCTAGGGGGTGTTCAGGGGCATGGGGGGGGGGGGGTTCTAGGGGTGTGGGAGAGTTTTCTAGGGGTGTGGAGGGTGTCCATGGTGTTCATGGGGTGGGGGTGTCCAAGAGGGTGGGTGGGTTGTCCAGGGGGGTTGGCTATCCAAGAGGGTGGGGGTCCAGGGTTGTGGGTAGACTATTTATTGGGGTGGGGGGTTTCTAGGGGTGTGGGAGGGCTGTCCAGGGGGTGGGGGTGGGCTGTCCAGGGGAGTGGGGGGGGGGGTCTGTTTTTATTCTATTTTAGGTATTCTTTTGGATGGGTATAGTTTTGGGGGTTTTTCCAGGGGTGTGGGGGCTGTCTAAGAGGGTGGGGGTAGTACAGGGGTGTGGGGTGTCCCGTGGGGTGGGGGTGTTTCCAGGAGTGTGGGGGGTTGTCTAGTGGGGTGGGGGTTGGGGCTTGGTCTGTTTTTTTTTTCTGTTTCAGGTATTCTTTTGGCTGGGAATAATTGTGGTTGAATGGGTTAATTAAAAAAATTGGTTTTTACGTCTGTTATTTTATAACCGATGTAAAAAATGCACTAGGATTGGTTTTAATGTCGGTTATTTGAAAACTGACGTAACATATGCATGGGAATGGTTTTTACTTCGGTTTTTTTATAACCGATGTAATAAATGGAAAGGAATAATTTTTTACATCGGTTATAAAATAACCTACGTAGTAGATATGTTCTCACATTGATTATTATTTAACTGACGTGGAAAACTACTTGGAAGACTGCTTTATCACGTCAGTTGTAAAAATAACTGACTTGATAAATGCTTCGAAGGCATGATTTAGGACGTCGATTATATAATAACTGACGTGATAAATTATATACAACATCTGTTTTTAAAAAACCAATGCAATAAATCACGACTTCAAAGTGTTTTTCACATTGATTTTTGAGTAAATGACGTGAAAACACTTCGGTTTTTTGTTTTTTACGTCGGTGTTAAACTAACCGATGTAAAAAAATATTTATAACGTCTTCTGTAATAACATCGATCAAAAACCAATGTAAAAACTAAAAAATAACCATCGTAAAAAATGTTTTCTGCACTAGTGGTAAGATAAACTCAAAATCCCGAAACCTTCATATTCATTTTATTATTTACTGAAACTCATTGAACATAAAAAATTCTGTAAGTATGTGACTAACTGTGAGTTAGACTAATATAGATTGACCACACATCTCAGTCTAGATCTACTACACATCTGGATTAACTGTGTGGATCGACCATATGACTGACCTTCAATTGACTTTGTAAATGATCCATCAACCACATGAGAAACATTAAATTTATCATGGGTCAATTTATCCATTTTATAGAAGTTTTAGATCAATATCATTTAAAAATTCAATCATCCATTTGAGTCCATGATTATTGGATTGATCATATTTACAAATTCAATCGACAGTGTGAATCCATGACCAATGAACTGACTACATGTGTAAATCCTATTTACCTTGAAAATCCATAGTTATTAGATCGACCACATGTATAACTTTTAGATCGATCATTTGTATCTCAATATAGAAATTATACTCTTTCTTCTCAATGAATATAGACCTCCCCAAACCAACTCCATCTTTCCTTAAACAAATCAAAACCTCTTTAAAGATATTGTACACAATGTCTCTATATCGACCAAAACATTTCCTTGGTTTCCATTAATAATAACTCTACAATAATCATAATTACCTTTGAATATTATTTATGAATTGATAATAAAATACAAAAAAATAGACCATATTCACTTATACATTCTTCAAAAAAAACTCCCTTCAACCATGGGCTTAACACATTTAATTTCTAATTTGTTTTTACTATACTCTATAAACATAATTTATTAGTAAAAAATTTTACTTAAAACATTACTTAACATGTATTATATTAAAAAATAAAATATTTATTTTAAAATTTAATTCCTTTTTTTGATTTTTTTTTTATTATCACAAAAATTTTATAATGTTTTGATAACTATATTTTATAAAAGTAAAAATATCATTGATATAGAATTATGATCATGATTTATAAAGGTTGATGCACTATAACAATTTTCTTGATTTAATATTTATAAGATAAAATATAATAATTAAAATAAAATTTTCATTAATGTAAATATTTTACATTTATAAATTATTTATTATCAATCATATAATAATTAAGATATAATTACAAAGATAAATTAAATCACTCATAACAAAAAAATAATATTTATTCTAAAAAAATTGGTTTTTATGGTATATGATTTTATTAAAAAGATAAATTCATTATTTTTATAAATTTAATTTGTTAAAAAGGAATTATTTTTTGGATTTAAAACATCAAAATTATCTTCAGTTGAGTTTTTTAGAATTTTCCGAAGAAGTTGATTATGTGGTGAATAGTAAAACATATGGTTTTTATGAGTATCGTGATGTTTATGACTTAATCATGATATAATAATGAAAAAAACTTATAAAATATTTTTTTTGAATAAATATATATTTATTAATTAAAATATTTACTATTTTTAAAATAAAGTTAAATGAGAAACATATATTTGAAATTTTGGAAACCAAAAGTACATTTTATCTATATAAAAACTATTTTTGGTTATTTATTTTAATAGAGTGGATGAAAGGTTTAATTAGGTTTTATAATGATTTAAAAGTTAAATAAACCTAATTTTTAAAAAATATAAGATGACAAATTATGTGTGAGTCAATTATATTCAAACTATTTGGCCTAAATAATGAAATAATTAATTCTTTAACCCAAAATATCCCAACTCGTGTATAAATACCCACCCATTATCCCTTTTCTCTCTACTAAAAAACCATTTAGAATGAATTTTATCTCATCTAACCTCTTAATATTCTCTCTATGAGATTTTTAAGGTTCTAAGGAGGTCCTCTCTAAATTTAAGAAGTTACATTGTATGTAATGGTTTTTAATCCTCCTCTTTCCCTTTTCAATTGTAATTATTTTGTTACAATGTATTTTATTCTACCTTTTCTTATACTACCATGATTTTAATTACATTTTATTTTCAACCATTTGAAATATTTTCAATGAAAATTTATTTAATCCCTCTCATTATAGACTTTTCTGTTCCATTACTATCTCAGAGTAAGGGTTCCTAACCCCTTATCTACCTTTATTTTTGAAATCCTTTCTTTTCCTTTTATTTTCATAGAGAAATGTTTTTATGCTTTATTGTTATAAATTCCTTATTATATTACCAATGAAATATCAAATTTACCTCTCATTATACTACATTTATAAGTTGTTATAATACTCTAACACCCCTAAATACATAAACATACTAAAATATTATTAAAGTAAAGAGGGTGTGGTTACCTAGAAATGAAATCTGTATCTGGATAAAAAATGATACAAGATCTAGAACTAATGCTCATATATGTGATAACCCTGAAAAAGGTTGGTTTCATAGTAACAAGACCTTCACTTGGTGGATGATAATAGAACCTAACCAAAAATCTATTTTGACACACCTAGGGGATATGAATTAGATAATTCATGAACACTTTATGAGAAATAATGAAGTATTGTTTCCAATTGATATACATACACTATGAAATAATTTTTTATTACGGCCTCGTTTTCATTCCTTTGAAAGGGTGATTTATATTACCCTATGAATATCTTATTTTTTTATGTTTATTGAGGTATATTATTATTGATTTCTATATTATCATATTTAATGGGGAAATATTTATATTCATTATATCCATTACTCCTATATGGAAAACTATTGATTACATATCCATGATTATGTATTAGGTTCCTTAGGGAACCTTATGTTATGCATTTTTTATCCATTACCTTCATATGATGAATGCATTGGACTTATTATGTGATTGGTGGGGTCCAAAAATATATAGTCCCTAGATGAATTGATAGGTCTGACGAGACAAACTAGTTGGATAATTTTTATATACCTTACCATTTTATGTATGATTTCATACAATGGGGTATCGATGGTAAGATTAAGGTGTCCAATATTATGAATTCCATAAATATAAGATAAATTATTATTATCTATTAATTTATTTACTGTATGTAATCCATGGATATATTATTTTATGGCATTTATTTATTCCTTAATTACTATCGATTCCATGCTTGTTTATGATATATTCCTCTACATGCTTCCCATTATTGAGTGTCTAAGATCACCCCTTTATATGGTTTATGACTTCATAAATAAACCAAGAGTATGAATATGCATGATGTATAGATTTTTAATGAAAATAAATTATGTTTTCATGTTTTCATAAGACGTGTATTCAATTTTTAATTCAATGTAATGTTTAATTATGTATTTTTCTTCTTGTGGATACTAAACTATCAGATCTTGTGATCTATGTATTTGTACTATTATAATAAAATAACCACTGGATCTATGTTACTAGAGTCAGTGTGTTAAAATTATTATTAGAAAAATTCTATTATAAATCATAGTAACTAAATTTAGGGTAACATAGTTAGAGAACAAGACTCTATGACAAGACCTTAGTATATTCTAGAAGTATTTACAGATTATATGACATGAATTTATAATAAATTCATATAAATTATATATTATGATTTATAATTCATACTTTTATTCATGAACTATTTATGTATATGTCGTTATTTATAAATTGTTCCTAGTAGAAGTAACAATAAGCGAGCCAAACCCATAATCTATGCAAGGATTTTCCTCCTAAGAAAGTTAATAAGGTTGGAGTTAAAGTTGATCATAATATAAATATGTTTGTGAAATTTATGACTAATAACCATGTCTATATAGATAAACATTTTTCACTATAGTATGGTGAAACAATGTTGGATCACTTTATGTGGAAACAACCATCATCCTTTAATGTAAATACTAATCCATTAGTAACTGAATAATGGATTAAGTTTTTCAAAAATATATTTCAAGATTTGAGAATTATTGAAAGAGAGAAGGTTAACATGGTGGTATATCATATAAAGGGGATGGTAATCAATGGGGGTCATTAATTCAAAACACTAAGATTATAGATGAGATAGAGGGTATGAAATGGGATACTTTTAAGATGTTATTATTTGAAAAATGAATTCCCTATGAGAAATAAACATATTTTCAAATTAGTTTTTTTAAAATTTGAGACAAAGGGAACATAAAAAAGTTTCTATGTATGAGTATAAATTTACATGGTCTAAAAGACATGTTACAACCTATGTATATACTCTAGAAACAAGATTGACTGATTCCTTGATGGGATAAATCCAATCCTTTGAAGGGTATTAATCTCTCAAGAAATTTTTATATATAAAGATATAGAATAAATTAATATCAAGGTATAAAATGAACTCTCAAATTTTAGTATTTTAAAAGGAAAGAAAGGGAATATTAGTATGAACAAGTGAGAAATGGGAGTTTTTTATAGTGAGAAGATAAAGGTCATAGGGATCATGAATGAAAAGGAAATAATGAAGCCTCCTAAATAAATTAATTCAATTATAAGGAGAGGGAAATCTATTAAAATTAATAATCCAAATATAAATTGAATTTATGTTAAAAAATTATACAAAGTATGGTCAATATTTTGTGATTACTATTGTTGAATTTGAAGTACCAAAAGATGTGATGACAGGTGATTTGATCACAAACTCAATGTTAGTTAATCCATTATTACAGATCTATGTAATATTTCATTTCATGCAAGGATATTGAATTATCCCTTGAAGATCTGAGGAAGGAGTTGTCAATTAAGACACAAAGTGGGAATACAATTGCAATGAGAATATATCAATTGATCTTTTTTAAGATAAATGGATATTCCATAGTTGAAACTTGGTTGTTATCCATAAAATTGACTTTGACATATTCCTAATTTTTTGGGGTTTTATTAATTTGAAGGATTAAGTAATTAAAATATTAATTAAATAATTATATATATTTAATTAGTGGTTTTTTATAATAATGAAATTTAAGGTTATATTATTATAGCATTTATTTGGATGTTGTATTTATCTCACACTCACAGTTTCTTTTAGAAAATGGAAAGAGATAGGAAGGATAACTTATAATTATTTTATAGATATATGATCCATTAAAAGTTAATTTTCATGTTTTAAACATTTAAAATTCCTCACGGTTATCCATTATTTAGAATATGATAAAAAGTAGAAGTGGAAAACTAATCAAAACACAACTGAAGGATAAAATTGCAATTTTAGGTTGGGAAAAAATAAAGTTAGTATATTTTATCATATCCTCTATCTTGATGGTAAAATAATTCCTTAAAATCTAGAAATAAAAAGATAAATCTATTGAGTCATTTGTGGAAAATATTTCTAGATATCAAGGAATTCATATGGTAACTAGTTCACAAGTATCAGTCTTATAATGCTTTATACATCTTTTAAGAAATATTTAATTAAGAAATAATAAGATTCTAAGTAGAAATTTAGGGATTACATGTCAATATAAAATCTAAATTTGAGATTATACCTATGTCAACATACATTATTTGGGGTAAGCAAAAATTATAATTTAAAGAACACAATTTATTTAAGGGTTTAAATTGTCACATCCAATATTTTCAATGAATATTTTTATGATTTCTTATTCCTAAATTTAATATGTAAATGTTAAATTCATTTAATTGATTTTTTAATTGTGTTAGCCCAAAATTTATGTACATATTTATCCCCTAATATATTTTTCCTGATATATTTTGTTTACTTTAATGGAATTGTAATTATTATAATGATTTTAGTAAAATGGGTAGCCCGCTGATTGAGCGATAACCCATAGAGTATGGAAGGGATCAAACCCACAAATGATGGTTGATAAGGGAGAAATACCTACCACTAGCTTACATGTTTTATTTCTCCCATATTCTATAATTTTTATATTGATACTTATATATATTTTACTATATTCGAGATTCTATTTAGACATATAATTTTTTTACTTTCTAGTTTTATTTTCATATCATCATGGTAATTAAGTCTTTATTATCCAATGGTTTACATAGTAATATTAACATTTTAGAGTCACAAATTTGTAACACATTGAAAGTAATTTCATACAAAATTTTATGGGAAGCATATGATGAATAGTAAAAAACCAGTTTTACACTAAAATAATACCTTATCATTCATTTTTAATTACATCATGGTTCATTTTGAAAATTCATCCACATGATTAATAAAATCACTAGGGGTGAATTAGGGATAAATAATTCCTTTTATGTTTCCCCTTGTAAATAAAATTTGTTACTTGTTAAAGTAAAATGAATTTTCTATTAAACATTCCCACATACACAAAAAGATAAGGCATAAAATATTTTACATGGTTTACTACTCAATAAGTGTATATAGTTCTTAGTATGACCTAGAAACACCCAAGATCATATATTCCACTATAAAAACTCCTATGGATTTTAGAATGAATTGAATAACCATGAAATTTTGAAGCACCATAATCTACTAATATTGTAGGTGAATCTCACAAAATAGCGGAAATTTAGATAGTTTAACAACAAAAAGATAGACTCTCATAGATTTAGGCATTAAGTATATTGTTACTATGCTTATCCCTTCTTCCCAACTTGTATTGGATTAAGATTTTTTTTCTCCATTAATCTGTTATGAAATAGTGAGTGATAATAACTTCTTCTTATTTCTTTTATCTCTTCAATATCCTTCAATACACAAATAATATTCTATAGGGTCTAAAACGTATCATTCACACTATTATTATTATTCTCCTATATATATATATATATATACATAGATTAATATCGATAATGTTATTTCTTTAATTTTAATGGAAACTCTGTGATTACAGGTAGTGAGAAATCCTCCCCTTCGGACTTTCTCAACTTTCATTAAATTGAGTCTGGAATTCTATTTAGATAACCTTAAGTATAATTTTTTTAATTTTCATGTGTTATTTGAATATCTGCATCCCAATCATCTCTACAAAACATGTAACTTAAATTTATTTTAAAAAACATCTCCACTTTCATGAAATCATGCATCTTTTTCATGTGCACTTCCTATTTTCAACTTGTAACTCATCTATATTCATAGTATCCCCTTTTGTTTGATCCTAATATTGTTATCATGAATCACAATCGCTTTGTGATGTATGGTCAATTATGAATAGAACATGATTTATCATTTGATTTTTATTTTTTTAAAATTAATATTCTGGAAACTTAGTTATACATCTGAAATATTTTCATATTTTGTTAAGTGTAAAATAATTATGCTAGGACGTTCTAAAATATTATTCTCTACTAAATAATAACTTTCAAAACTTAAAGACATAAAATCTTATTTTAAAAGGCTATAGTCATGAATTTTCTATTATACTTCCACAACTTAAGCCTTTTGATGATCCTAAATTCTTAATATAAAAGGCTTTAATTCTGCATGAATAGTTTCAACCTATTCAAATACTTATGAACCAACCAATGAATTAAAAACTAGTTAACTTCTTATTCATCTTATTCATCATTAAAACTCCTTCAACATCAAAAAATCTCTATGTATGTGATTATCCATGAGTTAGAAAAATCTAGATTGACTTCATGTCTCAGTCTTTATCTTTTTCATGTCTAGATCGACCATGTGAACTAACCACATGGCCATTCAGTAATCAACTATGTGAATAATAAATTGACCAGATGAAAAACCTTCAATTGAAATTGATTAAAAATTATTAACTTTCTTCATGTTTTGGATAAACCACTTATACAACTTCCATAAACCATGTGAATCCATAATCAGTGGATCGAACACATGTATAAATTCAATTAAACATGTGAATAGATAGTTAGTTTATCAACTAAATTTAAAAAATCAATCAACTATGTGAAGATAAGGTTAGTGGATTGACCACATCTAAAATATCCAAATTGGTTATGCCTATCTTAGTCTAGAAATTCCAGACTTTCTTCTCTTCGAATTAGGACCTCCTAAAACCAATTCCATTCTTCCTTAAACAATTAAAAACCTATTCCAGTATATTTTAGATAGTGTCTCTGTATCATCCAGAAATATTATTTTATTTCCTTTAAGAAAAAAATTACAATCATCATAATTACCTTTGAATATTTTTTATTTATTTACAATAAAACAAAATATAATAAACCATATCCACTTCAACCTTCATCAAAACAAAATCTCTTTAACCAATATATCAAAAATACCCCTTGTATTTTTTTGAATAAAAGGATAATAAATAGCCTTAAAACATATCCAATATAGAAATGAATCATCATCCAATAGTTCGATTCCTACTTGAGAAAACTTGATATAGAAAAAAATAATATTGAATAAAAATATCCTAACGAAAAACAATAGTTATTCTCATAAAAACTCTTCATGATATAATTATTTTCACTCTACCTCTTCAAACCATATAGAAAACTTCCACATGTATTGAAACAAAACTACTAAAATAGTTCACACATTCATAGGATGAATTCACAACTTACACCTTTTACATCCCTTAAATACATGCTCCTCCTAAATAGGTGATACAAATATATCTAGAATATCCCCAAGGTTTATTCTCCCCCTTTGTAAATAAATTAAAAATCAAAATGTGGGAGAGGGCATAGAATTGCATACCTTATTCATATGAGAGGGGAGATTGAACTCCCATTTACAACCACATTCTTTCAAAATCAAACTTTTACAATGGTTTCTAAATATATCATATATTTTCTCAAAAGTAGAAAAAAATTATAGCTTTAGCTAATTTTTCTAAAAAAAACCCTTGATGAAGTGATATTTGATATCATCGTGCTTGATTATTGAATGTTGAATGGGATTCTTTGACAATTTGTTAGCACTTGGATTATCATAACCCAAGAGAAGTGAAAACTTCACTTTCACATTGTGGTCTTACAACTGAGACTTTGTCCACATAAATTTAGTATTATCTTAACTTGTAGCTAGATACTCTACCTCAGTAGTACTCGAGGTAAAAAAAATCAACTTAATATTATGCCAAAAAACACATTTATCACAAAGAAAGAACACTACACCTAAAGTGTGTTTTGTATCATCAACATTTCCTACCCAATATGCATATGAATATCCATAAAGATTAAAATATTATTTTTATCATATTTTAACCCAAAATCTGTTATGCTTTTTATGTATCTAATAATCCTTTTACCATCCATAATATGTGAAATTTTTGGAGTACTTTGGAATCTTGAATAAAGAGTGATAAGATATAATATATCTAGACACAAATATATTAAGTATATATGAATTACAATATTATTTAAAAATTCTGTTGAATATACTTCCATTCCTTGATCATATTTATATAACTTAGTTCTTACGTAGATATGTATAGAAACCAGTGTGGAATTATCCATTCCAAAACATTTAAGAAGTTGTCTAGTATAATTTTCTTGTGAAAGAAAAATATGATAACCATCTTGATAAATTTGTAAGAAATGAAAATATCTCATCTAACTAAGTAAGGAAATTTAAAATAACTCCTTCATATCTTTTCCAAACACTTAAAAACTTCTTCATAATTTTCAGAAAAAAATAATATCATCTACATAAATAATAACAATGTGAGGTACCTTGTTGTCATATTTTATGTAGAGGTTGTTGTCCACTCCCCCTTTTTTAAATTTTATCTTACTCAAGAAGGTGTCTAGATTATAATACTAAGATCCTGATTCTTAGATTAATCCATATAAATATTTCGTTGAAATGAAGATATGTATTTCATATTCTCCCAGTAAGAAACCACAAGGGTTCTAAATATATAACTCTTCTTAAAGCTCACCATTAAATAGGAAATACATGAAATCCATTTTAAAATTATTTTATTTCATTTATTAAGAAATAGAAATAAATTTTATAGTGGTTTCCTATTTAAAACTGGTGAAAATGTCTCATTAAAATTCACTCCTTTAACTTGAGAATAACACTTACATATAATTATTTCTTTATTTCTAATCACTTCATGTTTTTTTAAAATTGTTTTAAAAAACCCATTTTATTTCAATTATGTTCTTATAGTTTGTATTGCGTACCAACTCCCTTGTGCCATTCCTATTTATCTAATCTATTTCTTAATTAATGGAATCAACCCATTCTTGATGCTTCATAGGTTCTTCTAAGACACCCACGGAAGGACCACCTTCATGATCCATCCTTGAAGGCTACTTCTAAGACACCCATGGAAGGACCTAACCTTCCTTGACTCCCTTTTCTGAAAGGGAACAAGTTAAAACCTTCACTAAGACCTCCTGATCTAAAAAAAACCTTAGGAAAGGGCACACCAGTGTGTCTCCCATTTGGTTTTTTATTCCTATGGTCAAAGGTTCCTCGAACTAGTCCTATTGGGGGGGGAGGGTTATAATACTGTCTATAGATTTTTATTTCCATGCTCATTTGGATTTTTCTTCTAGGAATAGTGTCTATGAGTTCCCAGTCTCTAGTAGGGAAGGTATGGTTCACACCATCTTTTACTTTTGAAAATTGGAAAAGTATCCCTTCCACTGTGGGACCCATTTTAGGGAATCCCTATTAGAGTAAGACCCTATCCTTTCGGGCCAGACCCAATGAACTTCACCTTAATTTCACATTGAAGGTTTCATTTTTGTGCACCCCCATCCACCATCTCCCTGGATTCTTTTTTCATAGGCCTAACCTCTTCCATCAGTATAGTAGAAATTGTGTGGTTTTTTGAATATTTCAAATCCTATTATTTGTCACACCAAGAACAACTCACACGGTATTAGATATTTGTGATTATTACACATTTAGACAATCCACCTCACATATTTAACTACGGGAACCCTGATTCCCACCACATTTGGGATATGTAGGAAGGCTTCACCCAGGGCCTGAGCTCAATGGACATCCTCCTCATGAGTCTGACCCTAATTGCATTAGTTCGGATGTCCTCCTTAGAAATAAGCCCTGAATTAAGTCCCCCTTTAATGTCCAGGAACTAAAATACCCTCACGGACCCTGTCATTATCATTACTGGGCTTCCTCCATAGGAGGAAGCCCCAAATTATGCTCCCATATCATCTTGAGTCAATACATTACTCATGATACATTTTTCTGGGAATCTTATTTAGGAATAAGCCCCAACTTAATCCTCTCAAAGGGATATAATCCTCTATGGGACCTAGCAAACTATGTGGGATTTGATTACCATACAAGTGGGATACATATGAATCCTCCCTGAGGTTCAAACCCAACACTCCAAATAATCCCTATTCTCTCAAGGCCACATTCCCAACAAGGTCTAATATAACTTGGAAACTCATATCCTTTCCAGTTTCCTTAGTTTGATTCATCATAAGTCCCATATAAAACTTTAACTAGGCACCTCCCACCTATATTTCCTTGCCACATGACATTAAACTGCATGGTTGGGTCCTTATCACATGACCTTAAAAGGTATGATGGTCCCATTAAGAGGGAATGAACTACGTGGGTTATGATTCCTTTCATGAGGATACATAGGAATCCCATCTATGGGAATGATCCCAACATCAAAACAACTCCCTTCTACCTGTATGACCATAAATTCTAGAGTGCCCCACCGAGTAGATTAAAAAACTAGCATCATCGTAACAACAACTAAAGAATCTCTAAGTAGTATATGAGAGGATACCATTGATGGAGAACCTCGAATACATATGGATATATCCATTGATGAAGAACCTAGAATACATACAGATGATTCAGAATTCCACACATGATAAATAATTGATTTAAAATTTAAAGGGAAACCAACATTATGCTTGGTAAATTAATAAGGATTCATGAACATATATTAAATATATAAGAGAGTTCTGAAGTAGGAAATAATTCCCCCCAAAAGGGTGCGATGAGCCCAAACTCTCATCCTCTCAACCAATGTGAGTTCATAAGAGTCATAGGGTAAAACACCTAACAAACATTTACCTTTGTAAATGAAGGTCCCCTTTGTATATAGAATCATTGGGTGTTTCCATTTCCATAAAAAACTATTGGAAACCATTCGAAAGTAGTGATTCCTAACTAGAAAACGTGTTCTGGGGGACACAAAGTGGTTATAAAATTTCAATTTTAGGTAGATATCATAAAAATCACAACCAAAGAATAAATCTCAACACACATATCCATTATAAAAAAATCCCCTAACAACCATAATTATCAGTAGGGCATCATGCCCTTATAATTCAAAATATCAAAATAAAAATAAAGCTACAAAAATATGCGATTCCTAACCCCTTTTATCCTTAAATTTAAATTTAAAAAATTATTTATATTTAATTAATTCAATACAACAATAACCCATATGTAAATGAAAGAATAAACCTCCCTCATGATATACAATAAAGATAAACAACAGATTCCCTACCTCAAATAATCTTTGTCGACTCGCTCTGCACCACAGGGTGAGGAAGAGGCACCCACAACCACAACTAAACCACAAGAAACCATGGATAATCCTACACCACACCCAGAGAACATAAAAATTCTACCCAAAACACACCCCAAACCATAATAAAATCACCATAGTAAAATACCTAGAAGTATAATGGAAGAAAACCTAATAAGATAAGGAAGGGATTACCATGGATTGCAAACGAACAACCACCGAGACCAATGGGTCAAAGGGAGAGGAAGTGAGAGTAAAGAACTCCTTGGGGTGCCTAAGGTTTGGAAAAATTATATAAATAAGTAAACATGAATAAATGAATTAAAATTACGTCATAAATAACATTTAATACTACACTGCATTGGGGATTTGCATGACGTGTAATCCCCTTTCACATCGTGTAATCATTAGGGTTTAGTTTCATTGAAAACACACCAACTTTTTATTATTTAACCTTGAAAATATACATGTCAAGAACCATAATCACACAATCCATGAACCACCATTACACATCATGCAATACACTTACACAATGTGTATTTCCTGCAGTAATTCTGTTGTACCTCCAACTTCCAAAAAAACTCCAAGAACCTCCCCCGAACACCTCTAATAACAAAAAATAGAAAAGTAATGGACCATGAAAAAATTTACCATTAAAATAAGTTTATAAACCACAAAAAATAAACAATCAGTTTGTATGGAATTTGTCCTACAGAAATAAAAGTGAGATGAAAATCCCTTACCTTAAGTCTGAATTCCTTTAAAAGTTCTTTAACCTCCTATGTAATAAATATAACTTTATTATAAATATATAAAAGAATAACTCGCATGATTATTATATCATATATACTAATAATATATATATATATTTAATTTCATCCATAATGATATATATATAAAATTAATTGCACCATTTATGGAGATGGTAGGTCGTATGTACACATTAACACTATATTCACTTTTTAATGATGGTATGAAAGAAAGGTAAATAATAATTCAAAATTATAGAATAATTAGTATATTAGACATATCAGATATATTTATCATATAAATACTAATTACCATACAATTAAAATAGAAACAAAAAATTAATCACATCGCATCATAGAGATGGTAGTCAACATATACGCATGAGTGACATTATCATTTTCCAAAAGTTTGAAAGGTAAGAAGGTAGATATTATATTTTTATTATAGAATAATAATTATGTTATAAATATAATATATAAAATTTAAATCCATCATAGTAACCATACATGAAATATGGTGATGGAAAATGAATCGTATCGCTGCGTGGAGATGGTAAGTTGTACGTACGCACGAGCGATACTTTCACTTCTTGTTTGATGGGAAAGAGGGTGTATAGTGGTGTTTTCATAATCATAATAACAGTTAATAATATTTAGGATAATTAATTTATTATTTTATGATTAATATCATATAATTTAGGATTTAAGTAATAGTATAAAAAGAAAGTGATAAGTTAGGGAGATTACCTCTTGTTTGAGACGGCTCCATTGGATCTCCTCTTAATGGCTCTAGGGTTGGTATTTTGAGAAGACCAGAACGTATATAATGTAGATAAATAATTTTATAAGATCAAATTTTCGAGTACGGTTGAGATATAAGGCCACAAGTGGTGTAAAAATGTGAGGGAGGAGGGGTCCTTTTATAATTGAGGTGAGGGTCACTTTTGGAATTTCAAAAAAGATTAAATTATAATAAGACTATTCTAGATACAAATGATTCCAAATATTGTATAAATTCAAAAGGGATGAAATTTTTTACCATATATTATCTAATTTTTAATTATTTATGCATTTTATGATTTTTAAATAATTTAATAAATTATTAATTTCATAAAATATCATTATTTTCAATTTTTTAACTATTCATTACATTGCATTTAATAACACCATTAAAACAATATCAATTAAAAAAATTGTTTTAATACATCCCTAAAATTTATTTTTCATATTCAAAATTATTGGATCACATAAATTATCTCAAATTATAATACGTTTAATATTTTTAATATCATTTATTTCAATTTTCCATTAATTGAATAATTATTTTGTTAGTGTTGTGTAAGCATTTAAGATAATTATTTTTTCTCCAAAAATTAAAAATAAATTCACATGATTAGTATAAACTATTTATATCTCAAAATTATATTTATAGTCTAACATTTACTCTATATAACTCCATGTTAAATTTTTTTTCGTAAACAAGAGGGTGACTTGTTTTAATTTTTTAAATAAAATATTATAAAAGTCATAATCTCATCCAAGTCGACCAAAAAGGTCATAAATTAGACCCATTGGATTTTTATGGTATATATATACTAATAAAATAAGATTTATGTATGTTTTTGGGTCATTTAGTGGTTCTTATCATGTTATCTTTAATTTTTAATTACTCGATTTACCCATTTTTGTGGTAACAAAAATTACTAAGGTTACTATTCATATTGTCCAAAAATAAAAGAGACATATTTAATAAATGTAAAAATCTAGATTAAAAATATAGAATCATTTTTTAAAAATTTATAACACATAAGTACTGTAATTTAATTTAAAATTAAATAGGTAAAATTCTATGAAAAACAATTTTTTTTAGAAAATTGCACTTTTTAAATATAAAATGTTTTTATTCTAAATTATAGTATAAAATCCATTTAAAACCCATAATTAATTTGAAAAAAAATTAAAATTTCAAATTTTAATACTAATCAAAATATAATTTTTATTTTTAATTAATTTAATAGAAATATACAATTTTCAATAAAAATTAGTATTTTTCACTATTCATTGAAAAATCAATCATTTTAGAAAATTCTCAAAAATTAATATTTATATTATTTTGACATGATGAATTCAAAAATAGAATTTATTTAGTTAAATAAATTTTCTAAACTTTCATAAACTAATTATAATATTTACTCACAAGAAAACCCATTTTTGGAGAAAATGTATTTTTGAAGAATAAAATGAATTTACAAAAAAAATTGAAGGATTATTACTAAGAATTTAAAAATACATTTATATTGATTAAAAAATATATATATTTCATAAAGTAGTTAATAATATTCATAACCAAAAAATTAACAGCTAGGTTATAATTTTCACATTAAATATTAATATTTTAATAGTGTATCATCGTTCGTTTAAACTCAGTGTTACGTCCAATGAAAGCCATCAAAGAAGTAAAATTATTTAAGGAGAAATATTTTATAAATTATTGGGGTATTAAATTATACCCCCCATTAATAATTTATTTCTTCACAATTTTTACTTTTTCTTAGAATTCAAAGGTTTGACATTTGAAAATTCATTTGTGGTAACCCACATCAAAAAATGGTTAATAAAACTTTCTCTTGAATATAGGGATTGAGAAGTACAAAGGTCATATAAAATTACACATAATAGGTTTCCAAATTGAAGAAAATTAGTTGGAATTAAATATATTAATATGGAATAAAATTATGTCAAGATATCTTTTATCATAAGAAAGTTAATGATCTTTAGGAAGTTAACAATCACAAAATTGTAAGCCAAGGATGTTGAAAAGACCATAAATTCGTCAAAATTAAAGGTTTTAGGACATCATTTTTATATTAAGGTATTTTTCATTTAGTTGAGTCATTCCTTTAAAACGTAAACTAGGAACCTAAGGAAATATACTTACTTGACAAGTAGAATTTCATCCTTTCGTTAATTTCCACCACAATCTCATATTTTTCTCTAAACGATGAATATTTATGATGAATATTTCAAAACTAAAGAACTAATAATAACTTTTAAAAGATTATATAATTCTAAAAATGATAAAATATTATTCCTCCTTACTTTATGCATTAACCAAATACCAAATTATTTACACAAGGTAAGATAATTCCTAAAATGAATAAATCATCAAATGAAGAAAAACTACTTTTAATCTCCAAAATTCAACAATAATACTCAATGTAAAACTTAGATCATTTAGTAAATAACTATACTTAAAATTAATCAAGATATTTTATATTAAAATTGAAACAAAAAAATAAAATTTATTTGATCACACTATCTTCCAATATTAATTTAGTATTATATTCCAAAATTTACACTCCCTAAACATATAATTTACAAGATATGCAAACCATTTACATAAATAACAAAAACCACCATAAATCTAAAATATAATCATATGTCCCTCCAAAATACAATTCAAACTCTATTAATTAAATAAAATTACATAATATTCTTCTTACCTTAATCATATAGTGTTCACAAAATAGTGAACATCTTCTGATTTTACATTAATCACTTAACACCAAATCAATTTCCAAACTCATGGTAATCTATATGATAAAACATATGTTACAAAAATTAACATAACTTTTATCTACCTTATATTTTTAAAAAATTAAAACAATGTCATACTAACTAAGAAATCATGTATGCTAGTGGTAGGTAATGCATCTTTGTCGCCCTTCATTTGTGGGTTCAAACCTCATGACCTTGCTGGATGTGATGGGTTTTCACCCATTCATAAGGTTGTCCTTTTTTTTAAACTATATTAATATAATTCTTATAAAATTCCATTAATGTGAGAAAAAACCTCAAAAATAACCTTAATATATTCAAAATTAAATAAATTATTTAAGATCAAATATTATCTCATACCATTTATTTTGCCTCCCAAAATGTAATAACTAATAATTACCTCAAAATCAAAGATGATATAAACCCTAAATGATACCAATAAATTTATACACAGGTCCACCAAAATTAAAGGATTTATTCCGAAAATAATATTTTTAAGAAAACTTACACTAAACCAAGGGGTTTTATTACCATAAATGTCTCTCAATATACTTTTAATCATCTTAGTCATTCACCACTTAAAACATTAAAAGGGGTGTATAAGAATTTTAACTTATGATGAAACTCAAAATTATAAACTCATGATGGTATTCATAACTATTCATATTACCACATCTAAAAACTTCATAAGCTCTAAATTTATCTAAACTGACTTCTCACAACAATTGTAACATCCCAAAACCCCCACTCTCGAATATGGGAATAAAAACATAATCTTTACATATATGTATTTGATACCTATAAACATGACTCAATTTCAAACAGAAAAAACATAAAATAATAAAAGGAAATATTGGTTCACATTCATACTGAAGGACCTTTTAGGTTTATAGTTTTAGATAATTAGGTAAAACTTGTACATATCTTAAAAAAATAAACAACTTGCTCATAAAAAATCTATATCATCACCCAAAATTTCATCATATCTAGCACCCGTCTTAGAAATTACCTTATTAAAAACTTTATTCATAACCTGGGGAAATGAAACATAATAAAAGGGTGAACTAATGTGATCAATAATGTTAAAAAAAGAGATATCAATGATCTTATAAGAATAACATGAGCATAAGGGAATAAGAACATAAACATAACATTTGAAAATCATACCCTACATATCAAAGATCATAATCTTGAGCCATGGAATAAATCTTGGTAGTTTATAAGACATGAATCATAAAGGAACATGAGACATGATAAAATAACATTGGCATAAGACATGGAATTATGGTATATACATAAGCAAAGAAAATAATTTCCTTAACATTCAAGGCTCTTTTCTAAGACTATCTCATCAGAATCAGATTACACTCAAAACCTTCATAGTAGACAAGGTTAACTCTCAATACTATCATTGTGTAATGGGTTCAATCAAGAAACCATAGTATTATTAAATGTTAAATTCCAATAATATCATAGTTGAATGGGTTCTCTCCACAAACCATCGTAGTAGTCAAGATCCACTCCTAAGATTATCATAGTGGATAATGTCCCTTACTGAACTGGGATCACTCCACATTCCATTCTTATTTATCTCCTGAGATATCATTTTTTAACCAATTAATTAGATGTATATATAGTCCCCACCCATTAAATTAATAAAATCATTCATATATGTGCACATTTCATAAAACAATCATCATCTTAGAACTCATGAAAAAAACAAATTTTTTCAAAATATAACCCATGAAAAGGGAACATGTTTCCTCAAAATATTTTCATCATAAACATAAACCATCCAAGTTGATATACTTGGATAATATCCCCTATTAAAACATAATTATAATCAATGAATTTAATCTTATATATATAAATTAATTTTAAATATCACTTGGGATAATTCTTGAGGTAAATAACATTTACATTTTAAAATAACTTCTCTTTTTAAAAAGAAATGAAACTTATAAATGAGAAAAATACTTCGAAAATAAAATTATAAACATGTAAAGTAAGATTAAAATATCAAAGTTATCATTATATAAAGAAAATAAACACAACACCTATAAGTTAAAAAACATTCCTTCCATATTTTATTTCCAAAAAGTCATAAAGTACCTCATTTAGAAAATGAGAAAAATATTTCTTTCAAACTATTTTGTAGAAAAAATAAAACTTGGGTAAAATGATTTAATTTATTTTTCAAAAACCATTTTTAAAATTATTTTTAGAAAACATGGACATGGAAGATAAATATTCCCTAATTGATACATAAACATAAAAAATTCTGAATATTGACATGATTGTGAAATAAAACCATACCACCTTGGTTAATTTTGAATCATAAACCTCAGGAAAGAAAAAAAATATGTTTATAACATATTTTTTATGATAATAATCATAAAATACATTCATGGGTATTATATACACCACAATAAAGAAACAAGTAGTGTTTAATATATATCTCCCAAGGAAATAAAAGGTAGATGAAAATCCCTTACCTTAGGTCTGACTTCCTTTGAAAGTTTTTTAACCACTTGTATGGTAAATTATATTTATTATAAATATATAGAAAAATAATTTACATTATTATTATATAATATATATTCATTATATATATATGTATATTTAAAGTCATCTATAATGATATTGACATAAAATTAATTACATCGTTCATAGAGATGGTAGGTCATATGTACGCATGAAGGTTGTATTTGCCTTTTAAAGGATGGAATGAAATAAAGTTAAATAATAATTAAAATTTATATAATCATTTTTATTTCAATTCTATGATTTATATTTATTATACCCATCCTCATTACCATCCAAGTAAAATAGAAATGGAAAATGAATCACATCACATTGTGGAGATGGTAGTCTAGACGTACGCATGAGTGACATTATCATTTTAAAATAGTTTGTAAGTTAAGAATTTAGATATTATATTTTCATTACAGAAGAATTATTATGTCATAAATATCATATATAAACTTCAATCCTATCATTATAACTATCTATAAATGATGTTAATGGAGAATGAATTGTATCGCTATGTGGAGACGGTAAGCTGTACGTATGCAGGAGAAATACTTCCACTTATTATTTGATGGGAAGGAGGGTGTATAGTGTTGTTTTAATGATCATAATAACATTTAAGAATATTTAAGTTACTTAATTTATTGTTTTATGATTAATATCATAGATTTTTAGGAGGTAAATAAGATTAGAAAAAGAAAGTGATCATTTTGGGCAATTACCACCTCTTTGTGTCGACTCCCTTAGATCTCCTCTTAAGGGTTCTAGGGTTGGTCTTCTGATAATATAAGAGCCTATATAATGTGGATAAGTAGGTTTATAAGAGAATATTATATGTTATGTTTGATCTATAAGGATCCAAGTGGGGTAAAGAAGTGATGGAGGTGGAGCCTTTTATAATTGAGGTGAGGGTCACTTTTGGAATTTCATAAAATATTAAATTATAATAAGACTATTCTTTATCCATATGATACCAAATAGAATATAAATGTTCCATGCGATGATATTTTAGACCATATATTACCCCATTTTACCTTATTTATGTTTTTCATGAATTTAAAATAATTTAATAAATTCTTATTTTCATAAAATATCATTATTGTCAATTTTGTAACTATTCATTACTTTGACTTTAATAACATCGTTAAAAAATAGAAATTTTAACCAAATATTTTAACCCAAGAATAGTACCTAGAAAACCTTTGGGGGTTTTAAATACCAGAGAAGTGAAAGAAATTCAAGAAAATTTCCAATATATTTAAAAAATATTTGTAATTTAATAAAATTATTTTTACCACCATGTAAAAAGTATTTTATGAATGAAAATTAGATTAATTTATTTTAATTCATAATAAACTCCCTTGAGTAGAATGAATTACAAATTTAATTTTATTGTGAAATTTTAATGGATACCAAATAATCATGATCCTTGACCACCCAATGCATGTAATATTTGTATTCATTTATTTATATAAATGTTTTATTTTTAATAATTATTTAATAAATTATGATATGTGCATCATCTTCATCTTTATTATATGTATAAGGACTTGTGTTCCCAAATAATTTTTTATCTATAATATAAATTCCAAATATCCCATCACCTATATGTTTGTATTATTGTATAATGAGGAGTATGAATGGTTAAAGTAGTTTGGATTAAGATATTGTGAAATACCATATGGGATTTTGATGCATTAGACTAGGTGAGTGTTGCAACTCGAGTCATGAATAATGAGACTCAAGGAGTTATCTCCAGGTTCTAGGTTGATTCATTATTTCATTAATGAATTAACCATTAGAATCAAATCATGATCACATCATTTTTACTTATTTATTCATGGTCTATTATTTTTTTATGGGAAATATAGAACTATGATTATATAAAATAATTAACAATCATGCATAGATAAAATGAATAATCATGGTAAATATTTTCTATTTAATCATGAATATTTTGTGACTGCAATCACATAGATAAATTCTGATAAATTAAAATAGATTTAATTTTCCAATAAAAATATAAAAACATAAGGGCATATTAATTCATTAAATGCCTTCCAACACTTGATTTTGAGAAAAATCCATAGTATGTGGTTCGCATAATCCCAAGTTGAGGGTACCTCCTCTTATTGGAGTGGTCTAATAAGAGTTGTGGGTCAAATCAACTAAAATTAGCATCAAAGAAATAACTATAGCAAGATTTGTGAAATTTTAGAGACAAACCATTAACTAAAATAAAGTTATTTTATGTAGGAGATGGGAATCCAGTCAAAATAGATAGGATTCATGTGGTAATGTGGTTGTCTATCCAAAAGTATACTTTGAGACTCTCTAAGTAGTGTTGTAACTATAGCTTGGACTATGAAGAGAGGTTTTAAGGATCATTACCACTAGAATACTCAAGTGAATGAGAATTTGGAATATAGTAGTTTAGGGCTACTAGGATTTAATAAAATTGTGGGATAATTGTATGATTGATAAATCTATAATGTGTAATAAACAGTAATGAAGATAAAAGTACTGATATTCTTATGTTTCATTTTGGTAGAAAATTTGGAAGTAATAACAAAAAAAAACATAGTGATAAATAATGGAAAATGAATAATTCCTAAAATGTATCAATTTTGAAGACTAGTACATGAACATCCATATAGTAAAATGTTATGAAAATAAATTATTTGTTTCAGAGTCCCTGCTACTTATTAAACCTCCTTAGGAATAAAGTGAGGATGTAAATGAATCTTACAAGATACACATAGATAATTTATTTGATGTTTACATCATAATTACATCATCAATGTTCAATGAGTTTTTAAAACAACATTAGGATATAGATGTTTACACATGTTGTTTCATCTTCAAGATGTTCTAAAGGATATAGCAAGAAATAAATGAGTTTATCTCATTCCTACATCTTTATCACCCAGTTACACCAGTTTTTTACGATTATTAAATGAATATTAGGGTGAAACTGCTTAATTTTTTTTTTAAAGTTCTCTAAGAGGATAATAACTTAAAGAAAGATAATTCTGTAATTTTTATAGTGAAAAAGAAGAAATAAAAGGTGGAAAATCATTACCAAGTGTGATGCCAAAGGAACCTTCACAATGTCCTTCTAATAATAAAAAAACAAAGATGGAGAGTATCAAACATGGGGATATTTTCATTACATGTGGAAAGATAAGTCTATGAAATAGAAACTACAATGTATTAAAGTTAAAGAAAGAATATCATTCAAATTCATATAGATTCTTCATTTCTTGTGAGGTTTATGTTTTAATTATTCGGTATTAGATATTGAATGTGCGTTGTACTTTTTTTTCCAAACACAATAACCAAGTATGTTTGGAAACATTATAATAAGTAAGTTGAATTATCCAAGAGGCTAAGAAAGGGTGATTTAAATGTCAGCAGTCAAAAGAACACAAATTTTAATTTTCTAGTGGATTGATTCTAGTTGAACTATTTTTAGTATTACAAAAAACTTATATAATATTCCCATAGGACACAATGAGAAATTATTTCTATAATATCTCAAGACCCGCATTCCCAAAATTGGTTCTAAAAATGCAATATTTTCAGATCTGTATTTGATACCCATAAACAAGAACCAATTTAAACTATAAAAAAATTAAAAAATAAAAGGAAATATTGGATCACTTTCATACTGAAGTAACTTTTATGTTTATAGTTTTATGTAATTAATACAAACTCTTACATATCTTATTAAAATAAACGAAATCCTCAAAATAAATCAATATTATCTCCCAAAATTAATTCATGTCTAGAACCCTTCTTCGACATACCCTACTTAAATTCTTTCTTCATAACATAGAGAAAGGAAACATAAGAAAAGGGTGATTTTATATGCTTAGTAAGGGTAAAAAAAGAATATATCAATGATTACATAATCATAACATGAGAATAAGGGAATATGAACATAAATATAACATTTGAAAATTATACCTTGCATATCAAAGATCATAATATTGAGTTATGGAATAAATATTGGTAGTTCATAAGACATGAATCATAAAGGAACATGATCCATGAGAAAATTACATTAGCATAAGACATGGAATTTTTTCATACACCTAAGCACAAAAAATCATTTCCTTAGTATTCATGGCTGTTTTCCATGAGTATCATAATGGAATGGGTTCATTCCCTAAACCTTACTAGTAGTAAAGGTTCACTGCAAATACTAAATAGTGGAATGATTTTAATACCCAAACCATCTTAGTATTCAAGGTTCACTCCAAAGACCATCGTAGTGGAATGGGTTCACTCGGCAAACCATCTTAGTAGTCAAGGTTCACTCTGAAGATTATCATATCGGAAAATATCCCTTACTGAGCTGGGTTTACTCCCCATTCCAGTCTAGTTTATCTCATGAGATTTCATTATTTACCCAATTAATTGGAGGGAGATATAAGTCACACCCATCACATAAAAAATCATACATATGGGTTCCACAAGATAATAAAATAATCATTATCTCAGAACTCATGAAAAGAAATGAATTTCATCAAAATATAATTCGTGAATAAGTGAATGAGTTTTATCAACATCTTTTCATCATAAACATAAAACAAAAAAGATGAAATTCTTGGATCTTATCACCCAGTAAAGATTAAGTATCAAAAAAATATGTAATATTAGATGGAATAATGATTTTGAAATATCACTTGGAATAATTATTGAGGTAAATAACTTTTCCATCTTAAAATAACTTCTCTTTTTAAAAAGATGTTCACTTATAAATGAAAAAAAAATATTTTAAAATAAACTTGTAAACTTGTGAATTAATATTCAAAGCATCAAGGTGTCATGATGGTGATAAAATATCCTCATACAGTATAAGTAAAAACATATTCTTTTTTTATTTCTGTTATAAAATTCACCAAGTTCCTCATTCATAAAATGATAAAAATATTCCTTTAAAACCATTTAAAAAAATCAAACAAGGGTAAAAATATTTTAAAAAATTGTAAAAAACATTTTTAGAAAACATGGACATGGAAGAGATATATTCCCCCATGGATACTTATACATAAAAAATCCTGAATATTGAAGAGATTGTAAAATAAACCCTTACCACCCCGGTTAATTTTGAATCATAAGACTCGTGAAAGAAATAACTTTATATGGATATGTTTATCCCAAAATTTTCATGATGAGAATCATAAAAAACATTCATGGGCAGTTTCACGAACCCCTCCCTCCAAATATATCATAATAAGGGGGGAGAGATAATGACCCCTCAAGTCCCACCTCTAGTAGGCCACGAGTTGGAAACTAGCACTGAAGTTATAAAAATATCATGATATGGGAGACATTACCCTCTATAATAATATGGGATCAGGAGATAAGATGAGTCATCCATAAAAAACACTAATAAATAATGTAAAATGATACCAAAACCATCCCACAATGCATGTATAAATAGAACTGATACAAATAAAAGTCTCCAAAGTAAATACCCAAAAGTAAATATAAAGAAGTGACACAACAACTATCCAAGATCCAAGATAGAAATGTCTATAACTATCCATGTAGTCCTCTTAGACACCTAAAAACAGTTTTATATACATAGGGTGAGCATATAAGTATACTCAGTATGAAAACTAAAGTCTCTCATACACGTGTGAAGGAAGCATACTAATGAACCTGCGAGAAAAAAAAAACAGAACCAAACAAAACCTATCAAGGTATACTAACTATCCCAACCTCACTGCAGAATTCTCACCAAATAAAACAATAGATATAATATAATATTACAAGAATCATGTTGATAAGGGTACCATGTACCACCTTCCCACTAGTATGATGCTCTCACACACAATGTTGTACATCATATCACTCACATCTCTTATGTATATTACATTTCCCCATAAGAATGTTCACAACACACCTCGCTCAAAGACACTTGTTCTCTCCATCACACAAGCACAGCCACGTCACATCTCACATGATGACACATAGGCTACTACCCCACAAGCATGATAACGTCTTTCCCAAAAACACATGGACCATCACATATTTCCCACAAACACCTAGGTAATCATAACCACCATAAAATTCAACAAAAAAACCTTGTTCATCATAACATTTGAAATACCTACCTCACCTGGAAGAGAGAGTGGGAAAGAGTGGGTACCCTTCCCTCCGTACTCTATACTGGATGTCAGGAAGAACACCCCCCACACACATGACTATGTGGGTGTTGACACTTAGTTATCAACATTGGTGGGGTCAATATAAAAATAACAAGAATATACAAGTATATATATGTAGTATCAAACACTCAAGCCCAACATATGGTTTCAAAAATAGACCAACCAACTCATAACACCACCAAATTTGCTGCCACCTCTAAATGAATAAAACCACACATCAATCCACAAACCCCATTTCACATTTCCATTGAATTTAATTTAATTACATCATTAATTTCATTATTCAGAATAAACCATGTTTAATCACAAAACCCATAATTTAATTATTCATTTAAAAAATTTACCCCATTAACAAAACCAACCCAATCCATTTCAAAAATTATAAATCATTTACCCCTTCATTACTCAAGAATATCTAGCACAGAGAAACCACCACATAACCACCCCAAAAGAAAGGAACATTAACCATCATCCCCACATTCCCAAACCACACATCATCTTCCCAAAATAATGACCACACATCACAACACATCATGAATATTTTACAGAATTACAAAGGGGCTTTGATCACATTACACTTTCTTTTAGGGACCTTATCACACAAGTCATTATCCTGGGGAAACCATTTTACCATACAAATACAAGTAGATATACAATTTACATTTTAGAGTAAAATTACAATAATCATAACCAAATTATAAATCTAAACACATATATCCAATAAAAACAAATCCCCCAATGACTATAATTTTCAGTGGGGCATCAAGCCTGTAAAATTCACAATATCATAATAACAATAATGCTGTAAATACATGTGATTCAAACCCCTTTTTACCCTTTAATTTTTATTTAACCAATTATTTATCTTTAATTAATATAGAAAAACCATAAACTATAGGTAAATAAGTAAAACCCTCCCACATGACACGCAATAAAGAGAAACGAGGGATTCCCTACCTCAAGGAAGCTTTGTTGACTCACTATGCACTATAGGGTGAAGAAGAAGTTCCCGCACCAGAACCGCACCATAAGAAACCATAGATCAACCTACACCACACAGAAAGACCATAAAAATGAAACCCAACACACACCCAAAACCGTAAAAACATCACTACAGTGAATCCCTAAAATAATAATGGAAGAAAAACTAGAAATAAGAGGAAGGGCTTACCATATATTGAAAACGAAACAACCACCAGGACCAATGGATCAAATAGAGAAGAATGGGGCTTGGAGAACTCATCTAGGCACCTAGGGTTCACAAAAAATAAGAGGAAGAAGAATATATGGCCAAATGATTGAGAATTTGACCAGAAAGAACTTTTGAAACTATACTGCATCAGGTATTTACACGACTTGTAATCCCCTTTCACATCGTAAAATACTTAGGGTTAAATTTCACCAAAAAACAAACTTCCTTTTTATTATTTAACCCCAAAAATATAAACATCGCAAACTAGCCTTACACATGCTATGAACCACTATTACATGTCATGTAATACACTGACACGACATGTATTTCCTACAACAGTTCTATTGCACCTCTAAATTCCAATGAAAACTCCCAGATCCTCCCCCAAACACCTCCAACAACCAAAACTGGTAAAGTGATAGACTGGGAGGGAACATAACATTACATAAGATACCTCTCAAATGATTCTTACCCTTGAGAATACAAAACTAAGACTAAAAGAAAAGGGGTCCCAACAACCACCCTTCGAGATACCTCTGAGGGGTCTCATCATACCTTAAATTATACCACAACACAGAAACACAAACCCAAACAACCACAAAACACACTACACAAACACATCACCACAAACAAAATACACCTCCTCTCACACAACCACACTTCTACACAGCCACTGCAAAACCATATCAACCTCCACAAATCTGAAACCAAAAACTAATACAACCAATGAACCACACCGTCCTAAACACATGAATTATAGAATTAAATCTTCCATGTCAAGATACTATATGCTTTTGGAGGCACTAACTCACCCACATGGTTTTAATCACATCATAATTAATGTGTCTCAAATAAGAATTAGGTCCTTCCCTTTTCATATGTTTGTACATTATAACACATCACACCACACACATCACAAACCAAGGAAAACAACTCATTAGATAAAATAACAAGATCTCAAACATCATATCACAAAGCAAAACAAAGAAAATAAAAAGTCAAAAAACTTCAGGTATTGGGAATGAATCTGTGTCTATCACTCCCATGTACTCTCCTATAGGACACTATTCCTCCACAACACACAAACCAAAGAAATTTTTTTTCCATGCAAATTCTTCTCCTGGTGATCCTGGATCTCTACTAGTTACTCCACAAATGTCGTATCATCCTCCATATCCAAATATACCAAGTTAATGGCATGGGAGTGATCATGAAGATATCAATGAACCTGAGAGATGCATAATATGTCGTGGATCCTCTCCAATATTGGTGGAAACACTAACAAATACACCATCTTTTCAACTCACCCCAACACTTCAATGGGTTTAAAAAACTGTGAGAAAGCTTACTACCCCTACCAAAACTCCGCTTCCCATGCCGATGGGAAAATTTCAAGAACACGTGATCCCCAGACTCAAAATCCAAGGGCCTACTTCTATGATCAAAAAATACTTATTCAATTCATGGGTTGATTTCATCCTCTCTTGAATAGGCTGATTTTTTTCTATCATTATCTACAGCACATCAAGACTAAGAACGGCTATCTCCCCAACCATTTTCCAGTACAACGGAGAATGACATAGTCTCATGTATAAAGACTAAAATGGGTCCATGTAAATTGAAGAGTGATATAAGTAAAATTCACTAATAGAAGTTGTCATACCAAAGATCATCCAAGTCCAAGATGCATGCCCATAACATATCCTCTGATGTATGGATAGTATGTTCTATCTGCCCATCTGTCTGAGGGTGGAAAGAAGTGTTGAGGCGTAATTGAGTGCCAAAATCATGATTCAATCCCCTAAAGACTCGTGATATAAAACATGCATCTCAATAAAATACAATGGACCTTGAAACTTCATGCAACCACACCACCTCATCCATGTACCACCTAGATAAAGAATCCATTTCGCCGGACTCCTTGATCACTAAGAAGTGGTATGATTTCTTCAACTGATCCACAATTACCCAGATATAATCACAACCTCCCTGAGTTCTGGGTAAACCTGTGACTAAATCCATTAACATTTCATCATATTTCAACTCAAGAACATCCTAGTGTTTTAAAATACCACTAGGAAAATGGTGCTCAACCATTACATGCTGCAAAGCCAAGTGCTTTTCCATTAACCCTGCCACTACATGTTTCATCCCAAGCCACCAAAATTGAATCTTCAAGATAGAATAAATCTTGGAAACTTCTGGGAGTACCACCAAAGTTGATTTATAAAACTCATAAAGGACTACCCCACACATTTCAACTGGATAAAATAACCTCCCTTTAAACAAAATTTGTTTTTGACTATCCTATAACCATCGCTCAAGAGCACCACCATGGACAAAACGACGACGCATCACCTTTACCTCTGAGTATCCCCACTGAGACTCCTCCACCTAATACATCATGAAATATTATACCCTTATCTGACACAAACAACCTCTAGAATCTTGCACTCTTTCATCTAAGTGCAAGGATAAAAACTCCTCCATTACTCTCCAAACATCCCTAAAATCCCAAAAAAACACCCTTCCATGACTTATTAATCAAAACAGAAACCACAGCATTACCATTTCCTAAGGTATAGGATATCTCAAAATTATAATCCAGAAGAAACTCCATCAACCTATGCTATTGGAAGTTCAAATCACACCAAGAAAATATATACCTCAAACTCTTGTGATCTTGAAGACCACAAATCACTCCCCAATGAGGTAACACTGCCACAAATTCAGCGTAAACACAAATGATGCTAGATCTGGACCATGGGTGGTGTAGTTACACTCATGGGGAAATAACTACCTATAACCATAAGAGTTAACCTCCTACTGATGAATCAGTACACATCCTAATCCCAAATGGTAAGTGTCACAAAACACCTCAAACATCAACCCTTTCTCAGGAAATCGAGCACTAGAGCACTAACCAGCTTCCCCTTCAAGTAACTGAATGATGCATGACACTTATCACTTTATAAAAAAGCCTGGTCCTTCCTATTAAAATATGTCAACATGGTTAGAACTCAAGATAAATTAGGTACAAACCTACGATAATAGCCTACAATACCATGAAAACTATAAACCTCTTCCACATTCTTAGGTGTTTCCCAACAAAAAACTACTTAAGCCTTAGACGGTTCTACTACCACACCCTGATGAGACACCACATTCTAGAGGAAATTCACCTCTCATGTACAAAACATACACTTGGACAAATTTCTATAGAGATGGTGGCATCGAAGAACATGTAAAATAGTTTTAAGATGCTTGAAATACTCCTCCTCTTACTTCGAGTATATTAATATATCATAGATTAATATGATGAAAAACTGATCCAGGAATTCATGGAACATGGAGTTTATAAGACCCATGAATACGGATGGTGCATTAATAACACCGAATGGAATGACTACAAAATTAAATTTTCCATACCTGTATCTTAAGGCAATCTTTAGGATCTCTCCATCCTTCAACCTCAACTAGTGATATCCATACTGAACATTGATCTTATAAAACCAACTTTCCCCTCTCAATTAGTCAAAAATATTATTTATCCTTGAAATAAAGTAATATTTTTTGACCATCACCTAATTCAACCTCTCTTAGCCTATACACAATCTTCAAATACTATCCGCCTTATTGGCGAACAACACTGTAAAACCCCATGATGACACCCTGGTCCATATAAAACCTGTATACATCATATCATCTATCTGAATCCTCAACTCTCACAACTCAGAAGGTTTTATTCGATAAGGTTCCATCAAAATGGAGAAGCACTAGGATGAAATTATATCTCTAATTCAACATCACTTTGAGGGGGTAACATCAAAAAATCCTTGAGAAAAACATCGAGGAACTCCCCATAGAACCTGGGAACCTCTACCATCTCAGGATCCATTGATTCCACTGAAAACTCATCCAAAAAGGATAGAAGGGGCTCCACACTCCGACTACCCATCTGAAAACCCCTTCTCACCATTGAAAACCACATGTTACCCATCGACATCTGAAAACATGACTCTCCTCTAGAAGTAGTCGATTAATAAATTTATGTAATATGATCAGTTGATGTCGAGGATGATATCTTATGACTACATATATATTATGAAAATATCCCCAAAGGATAGATGAATCCCCGTTATCAGTCTACATCCTTGAAACACATCAAACAAGCTGTTCTAGCCTCCAACTGGAGTAGTCAACATCAGGTGAATGAGAAGCAGCTCTATGTCTAGTCCCAGATCATGTTCTAGAGCGGGTGCAAAAAAGGAGTGTGAATCTTCTAAATCAAACAAGGAACACACAAGGGTAATAAACAGACTGATCATACCTCTGATGATCTATAGACTCTATGAAACTGGTACCTCAACTATGTGAAACTGAACAAACCCATATCCTCTACCACTATATAGATAACCACACCCACATCCATCCTTGGGTCGCAGTCCTAAATTTTGGGAAACATTATGAGGTCATCCTCTACCTACTCCATCTTCCCTTGGTAGAGTAAAAACCTTATACCCCTACTATTGAGATGGTCTCACTGGAAACTGCTGTTGGGGATGGTGTTGAACCTTACCACCTCTGCCAAACTGAACTTTGGGAACCAATATGTACTAGTTCTAGAAATATCCATGAACCCCATAAGCAAAACACATTGTTACAAAACTCTTAGGAAAAGCATGGAAATCATTTTCACAAGAAGGATGGAAATAAATTTTTTGGGGTCGAATCCTTGTCGGTTGAAACCTCGAAGGTCCTGGTGTCTGAGACCTACCACTAACAACTCTATTATTTAAGGAACCCTACTAGCCCCATCCTAAAAAAAATCCTCCACATGAGTGCATCCACCTGATCACCTCCACCTTCAATTGACCCTCTAGATATGTCGACATCGTAAAATGAGTAAATACATACTAGATAGAAGGACATAGTACCTTATCAATACATCTCGCATGAGACTCCTCGTCTAGAAAAATATATATGAAAAAATGAAAAAGGTAATTGAACTTGATTCCCAGATCCCGAACTGACATGCTCCTACACTAAAGAGAAAGAAGCTCCTACCTCTTTACTTCCTTCATGGTCGATGAAAAGAACTCTACCCAGAACTCCTTTTGGAAGTCGACCCACAAAAAATATAACACCTTCCACTCTCCCAGATACAACATCCACCACTAACATGCAATTCCCTACATCAAGTTTACTACCAAAGAGACCCAATACTTCATCAGGGCTTGGATCAAACCTAAATAGATCTTGAGATCCTCTAGGAAGCACTCTGTCTCCACATCTGAGACACTTCCCTCATACTTCCCCAAATCTTAATGCTGGAAAGAATGAAAATTACTCTTATACTGATCATCCTCAACCATATCAACCCTACATAGATCAACCAGATCGGCCTGCTAAACCTCAACTACCTGATCCATATGAAAACGATGAATAAGATCCATAACTAAAAGGAAAACAATTAACTTCCTAAGCCTAGTAGTGTGAAATTTTATTAAGATTCATTTTAACTCATTTAATTCATTTTGTTATCCATTTAAATCTTCTAAAACAACCTAATTCAAAAAAGAACACAAGTCATCATAATTCATGTACATATCCTTGGTCTCTAGCCTATAAAAAAGGTCCACCTCACTTAGCTATTAAATATGTTCAGGGTCTATGCACTGGATCATAGGGGGCCTAAAATCTCATGTCCTTGCCAGTATCCCTAGCCTATATCACACACCAAGGTCAAATGGAACTGTTTCCATACCTCCCCATTTAATCCTCATTGCTCCTAAATCTAAACTCCATCCTATCTCGCAACCACTTCTCTAATACCACTATGTCAGGACCCTCTCCCTCTAAAATACCAAAATGATGGGAGAGAGATAATGACCCTTGAGTCCTACCTATAGTAGGCCCCGAGTTGGCGACTAGCACCGAGGGTATTGAAATATCACAATATGAGAGGCATTACCCTCTATAATAATATGGGATCAGGGGATAAGATATATAATCCACAAACAACTCCATGAAATAATGTAAAAAAATAAACCAAAACCATCCCACAATGAAATTATAAATAGAACCGATACAAATAAAATTTTCCATATTAAATACCCAAAATTAAAGATAATGGAAGAACAAAACCACTATCCATGATTGGATCTTGAAATATCTAGCATGGTCCTTGTAGTCCTCCATGGAAACTGAAAAAAAAATTATATACATAGGGTGAGAATACTAGTATACTTAGTAGGAAAACCAAAGTCTCTTGTGAACATGTGAAAGAAGCATACTAATTCACCAGTGAGAAAATAGAAAAAACAAATAGAACCTATCAAGGTTTACTAAGCACCCCCATCCACAGTAAGGAATTATCATCAAATAATGAAAATCAAGTAATATAATATAACAAGAATCATGTCAATAAGGGTACCATGTACCACTTTCCCATTGGCAAGTCTCTCTCAAACCCAACGTCATAAGATCTGAGGATCCCACATCTTGTGTATAAAACACTTCCCCAAAAGAACAGTCACAAGACACCTCACCTGAAGACACCTAGGCCCACCACCCTACAAGCATGGATGCATCACACGTCGCTCGAAGACACCAAGGTTACCGGCCCACAAGAACATTCACCTCTCTCCCAAAAACACCTGGTTCATCACATCTCACCCACAAACACATGGTCTATTAGAACCACTATATAATTAACTAATAGACCTATGAACATCACAACCTATAAAATACCTACCTCACCTAGAAGAGACAAAGGGAAAGAGTGGGTACCCAACCATTCATACTCCTCATCGGATGTCAGGGAAAACACCCCCTGTGTGATTATACGGGTGCCGACACATAGTTCTTGACATGGGTGGAGCGTGAATAGAAATAAAAAAGAATATAAAATTATATATATGTAGTATAAAAAACTCAATCCCAACATATGGGTTCACAAAAAAATAAACCAACTCACAACACTGTCATCTTTACTACCACCTCTAAATTAATAACACCACTCAACAAGCCACAAACCCAATTTCACATTTCCAACCAATTTCATTTAATCATATAATTATTTTTATTATTCATCATTGAGCACATTTAATCACACAACCCATTGTTTAATTATTCATTGAAAAATTTCACCCTATTAACCAAACCAAACCAATCCATTTCAAACATTATAAATCATTTATCCCATCACTAATCGGGTATATATAGCATACAGAAATCACCACATCACCACCCCAAAGTACGAACCACAGACCATCTTTCTACCCCAAAATCATGGCCCACAAACCACATCACCACCCTAAAATCACGACACATGAACCGTCATCCCCACATGTCCCTACTACACATTTTCATCCCACAAGCACGACCATACCTCACAAAATATAAAGATCATTTTACAAATTTAAAAATGGTATTTTATCACATTCCAATTTATTTTAGAGAAGTTATCAATAAATTCATTATCCTTGGGCTCCTCATTTTAACAACTGAAAAAGTTGGAAGAACTCCTGAACCTCCCATTGTGTAGCTCATTCACTTAGTTCCCCCAAATTTTCTCAAGTATCTCTCTAAAACATGAGAGAAGAGATATTTAGATGAGATAAGAAATATCAAGTCCATTTTAGAGCTTTAAATACAAAATATCTGATTAAGGACCCTCCTTCCATAAGCAGAATTCATCTAAAAAGGTTATTTACTTAAGCAAAGACCTGTGTGGGATTCTTACAAGGACATAAAGTGACACCTAGAGTTCTTAAGTTAAAATATCACCCAAGTGTTGTTGTCCCTGTAGTCCATTTCCAAAAGAATATCAAGCTATCATAGGGTTATCCTTCCCATGATAAGCATTTTTTTCAGTTCCTCCTAGGACCTGAGTCGTACACCTACACGACATACCTATGCAGACCACCTTCATGATCCATCCTTGAAGGCCTCTTCTAAGACACCCATGGAAGGAACTAACCTTACTTTACTCCCTTGTCTGAAAGGGACCAAGTTAAAACCATCACCAAGACCTCCTGATCTAAAAAGACCTTAGTAAAAGGCACACCAGCGTGTCTCCCATTTGGTTTTTTATTTCTACAGTCAAAGGTTCCTCGAACTAGTCCTGTTGGGTGGGGGGTAGGGTTATCATACTGTCTATAGATTTTTATTTCCATGCTCATGTGGATTTTTCATCGAGGAATAGTGTCTATGAGTTCCCAGTCTCTAGTAGGGAAGGTACGGTTCACACCGGCTTTTAGTTTTGAAAAAAGGAAAAGTATCCCTTCCATTGTGGGACAGATTTTTGGGAATCCCTATTAGAGTAAGACCCTAGCCTTTCGGGCCAGACCCAATGAACTTCACCTTAATTTCACATTGAAGGTTTCATTTTTGTGCGCCTCCATCCACCATCTCCCTGGATTCTTTTTTCATAGGCCTAACCTCTTCCATCAGTATAGTAGAAAGTGTGTGGTTTTTTGAATATTTCAAATCCTCTTATTTCTCACACCAAGAAAAACTCACACGGTATTAGATATTTGTGATTATTACACATTCAAACAATCCACCTCACATATTGAACTATGAGAACCCTGATTCCCACCACATTTGGGATATTTAGGAAGCCTTCACCCAGGGCCTAATCTCAATGGACATCCTCCTCATGAGTCCGACCCTAATTGCATTAGTTCAGACATCCTCCTTAGAAATAAGCCCTAAATTAGGTCCCCCTTTAATGTTCAGGAACTAAAATACCCTCATGGACCCTGTCATTATCATTACTAGGCTTCCTCCTTATGAGTAAGCCCCAAATTATGCTCCCATATCATCATGAGTCAATACATTACTCATGATACCTTTTTCTTGGAATCTTATTTAGGAATAAGCCCCAACTTAATCCTCTCAAAGGGATATAATCCTCTATGGGACCTACCAAACTATGTGGGATTTGATTACCATACAAGTGGGATACATATGAAGCCTCCTTGAGGTTCAAACCCAACACTCCAAATAATCCCTATTCTCTCAGGGCCACATTCCCAACAAGGTCTAATCTGACTTGGAAACTCATATCCTTTCTAGTTTCCTTAGTCCCATTCAGCATAAGTCCCATATCAAACTTTAACTAGGCACCTCCCACCTATATTTCCTTGCCACATGACATTAAACTGCATGGTTGGGTCCTTATCACATAACCTTAAAAGGTATGATGTGTCCCATTAAGAAGAAATGAACTACGTGGGTTATGATTCCTTTCATGAGGATACATAGGAATCCCATCTATGGGAATGATCCCAACATCAAGACAACTTTCGTCTACCTGTATGACCATAAATTCTAGAGTGCCCCACCGAGTGGATTAAAAAACCAGTATCATCGTAACAACAACTAAAGAATCTCTAAGTAGTATATGAGAGGATACCATTGATGGAGAACCTAGAATATATATGGATATATCCATTGATGAAGAACCTAGAATACATATGGATGATTCGGAATTCCACACATGATAAATAATTGTTTTAAAATTTAAAGGGAAACCAACATTACGCTTGGTAAATTAATAAGGATTCATGAACATATATTAAATATATAAGAGAGTTCCGAAGTAGGAAATAATTACCCCAAAAAGGGTGCGATGAGCCCAAACTCTCATCCTCTCAACCAATGTGAGTTCATAAGAGTCATAGGTAAAACACCTAACAAACATTTTCCTTTGTAAATGAAGGTCCCCTCTGTATATAGAATAATTGGGTGTTTCCATTTCCATAAAAAAACTATTGGAAACCATTCGAAAGTAGTGATTCCTAACTAGAACACATGTTCCGGGGGAAACAAAGTGGTTATAAAATTTCAATTTTAGGTTGATATCATAACAATAACAACCAAAGAATAAATCTCAACACACATATCCATTATAAACAAATCCCCCTACAACCATAATTTTCATTAGGGCATCATTCCCTTATAATTCAAAATATCAAAATAAAAATAAAAGTAGCAAAAATATGCGATTCCTACCCCCTTTTATCCTTGAATTTAAATTTAACAAATTATTTATATTTAATTAATTCAGTAAAACAATAACCCATATGTAAATGAAAGAATAAAACTCCCTCATGATATACAAAAATATAAACAATGGATTCCCTACCTCAAATAATCTTTGTCGACTCGCTCTGCACCACAGGGCGAAGAAGAAGCACCCACAACCACAACTAAACCACAAGAAACCATGGCTAAACCTACACCACAACCAGAGAACATAAAAATTCAACCCAAAACACACCCCAAACCATAATAACATCACCATAGTGAAATACCTAGAAGTAGAATGGAAGAAAACCTAATAATATAAGGAAGGTATTACCATGGATTGCAAACGAACAACCATCGAGACCAATGGGTCAAAGGGGGAGTAAGTGAGAGTAAATAACTCATTGGGGTGCCTAAGGTTTAGAAAAATGATATAAATAAGAAAACATGGCTAAATGAATGAAAATTAAGTCATAAATAACATTTAATACTACACTGCATTGGGGATTTGCATGACGTGTAATCCCCTTTCACATCGTGTAATCCTTAGGGTTTAGTTTTATTGAAAACACACCAACTTTTTATTATTTAACCTTGAAAATATACATGTCAAGAACTAGACTCACACAATCCATGAACCACCATTACACATCATGCAATACACTTACACAATGTGTATTTCCTGCAGTAATTCTGTTGTACCTCCAACTTCCAAAAAAACTCCAAGAACCTCCCCCGAACACCTCTAATAACCAAAAATAGAAAAGTAATGGACCATGAGAAAATTTACCATTAAAATAAGTTTATAAACCACACAAAATAAACAATAAGTGTGTATGGAATTTGTCCTATAGAAATAAAAGTGAGACGAAAATCCCTTACCTTAAGTCTGACTTCCTTTAAAAGTTCTTTAACCTCCTATGTAATAATTATAACTTTATTATAAATATATAAAAGAATACCTCGCGTGATTATTATATCATATATACTAATAATATATATATATATATATTTAATTTCATCCATAATGATATATATAGAAAATTAATTACACCATTTATGGAGATGGTAGGTCGTATGTACACATGAACATTGTATTCACTTTTTAAGGATGGAATGAAAGAAAGGTAAATAATAATTCAACATTATAGAATAATTATTATATTAGATATATCAGATATATTTATCATATAAATACTAATTACCATACAATTAAAATAGAAACAAAAAATGAATCACATCGCTTCATAGAGATGGTAGTCAACACATACGCATGAGTGACATTATCATTTCCCAACAGTTTGAAAGGTAAGAAGGTAAATATTATATTTTTATTATAGAATAATAATTATGTTATAAATATAATATATAAAATTTAAATCCATCATAGTAACCATACATGAAATATGGTGATGAAAAATGAATCGTATCACTGCGTGGAGATGGTAAGTCGTACGTACGCACGAGCGATACTTTCAATTCTTGTTTGATGGGAAAGAGGGTGTATAGTGGTGTTTTCATAATCATAATAACAGTTAATAATATTTAGGATAATTAATTTATTAATTTATGATTAATATCATATAATTTAGGATTTAAGTAATAGTATAAAAAGAAAGTGATAAGTTAGGGAGATTACCTCTTGTTTGAGACGGCTCCATTGGATCTCCTCTTAATGGCTCTAGGGTTGGTATTTTGAGAAGACCAGAACGTATATAATGTAAATAAATAATTTTATAAGATCAAATTTTCAGGTATGGTTTAGATATAAGGCCCCCAGTGGTGTAAAAATGTGAGGGAGGAGGGGTCCTTTTATAATTGAGGTGAGGGTCACTTTTGGAATTTCAAAAAAGATTAAATTATAATAAGACTATTCTAGATACAAATGATTCCAAATATTGTATAAATTCAAAAGGGATGAAATTTTTTACCATATATTATCTAATTTTTAATTATTTATGAATTTTATGATTTTTAAATAATTTAATAAATTATTAATTTCATAAAATATCATTATTTTCAATTTTTTAACTATTCATTACATTGAATTTAATAACATCATTAAAACAATATCAATTAAAAAAATTGTTTTAATACATCCCTAAAATTCATTTTTCATCTTCAAAATTATTGGATCACATAAATTATCTAAAATTATAATACGTTTAATATTTTTAATATCATTTATTTCAATTTTCCATTAATTGAATAATTATTTTGTTAGTGTTGTGTAAGCATTTAAGATAATTATTTTTTCTCCAAAAATTAAAAATAAATTCACATGATTAGTATAAACTATTTATATCTCAAAATTATATTTATAGTCTAAAATTTACTCTATATAACTCCATGTTAAAAATATTTTCGTAAACAAGAGGGTGACTTGTTTTAATTTTTTAAATAAAATATTATAAAAGTCATAATCTCATCCAAGTCGACCAAAAAGGTCATAAATTAAACCCATTGGATTTTTATGGTATATATATACTAATAAAATAAGATTTATGTATGTTTTTGGGTCATTTAGTGGTTCTTATCATGTTATCTTTAATTTTTAATTACTCAATTTACCCATTTTTGTGGTAACAAAAATTACTAAGGTTACTATTCATATTGTCCAAAAATAAAAGAGTCATATTTAATAAATTTAAACCTCTAGATTAAAAATATAGAATCATTTTTTAAAAATTTATAACACATAAGTACTGTAATTTAATTTAAAATTAAATAGGTAAAATTCTATGAAAAACAGATTTTTAGAAAATTGATCTTTTTAAATATAAAATGTTTTTATTCTAAATTCTAGTATAAAATACATTTAAAAACCATAATTAATTTGAAAAAAAAATTAAAATATCAAACTTTAATACTAACCAAAATTTAATTTTTATTTTTAAACAATTTAATAGAAATATACAATTTTGAATAAAAATTAGTATTTTTCACTATTCATTGAAAAATCAATCATTTTAGAAAATTCTCAAAAATTAATATTTATATTATTTTGACATGATGAATTCAAAAATAGAATTTATTTGGTTAAATAAGTTTTCTAAACTTTCATAAACTAATTATAATATTTACTCACAAGAAAACCCATTTTTGGAGAAAATGTATTTTTGAAGAATAAAATGAATTTACAAAAAAATTGAAGGATTATTACTAAGAATTTACAAATACATTTATATTGAGTAAAAAATAAATATATTTCATAAAGTAGTTAATAATATTCATAACCAAAAAATTAACAGCTAGGTTATAATTGTCACATTAAATATTAATATTTTAATAGTGTATCATCGTTCGTTTAAACTTAGTGTTACGTCCAATGAAAGCCATCAAAGAAGTAAAATTATTTAAGGAGAAATATTTTATAAATTATTGGGGTATTAAATTATACCCCACCCCCATTAATAATTTATTTCCTCACAATTTTTACTCTTTCTTAGAATTTAAAGGTCTAACATTTGAAATTCATTTGTGGTAACCCACATCAAAAAATGGTTAATAAAACTTTCTCTTGAATAGAGGGATTGGGAAGTACAAAGGTCATATAAAATTACACATACTAGGTTTACAAATTGAAGAAAATTAGTTGGAATTAAATATATTAATATGGAATAAAATTATGTCAAGATATCTTTTATCATAAGAAAGTTAATGATCTATAGGAAGTTAACAATCACAAAATTGTAAACCAAGGATGTTTAAAAGACCATAAATTCGTCAAAATTAAAGTTTATAGGACAAAATTTTTATCTTAAGGTAATTTTCATTTAGTTGTGTCATTCGTTTAAAATTTAAACTAGGAACCTAAGGAAATATACTTACTTGACAAGTAGAATTTCATCCATTCGTCAATTTCCACCATAATCTCATATTTTTCTCCAAATGATGAATATTAATGATGAATATTTCAAGACTAATGAACTAATAATAACTTTTAAAAGATTATATAATTCTAAAAATGATAAAATATTATTCCTCCTTACATTATGCATTAACCAAATACCAAATTATTGACACAAGGTAAGATAATTCCTAAAATGAATAAATCATCAAATGAAGAAAAACTACTTTTAATCTATAAAATTCAACAATAATACTCAATGTAAAACTTAGATCATTTAGTAAATAACTATACTTAAAATTCATCCATATATTTTATATTAAAATTGAAACCAAAAAATAAAATGTATTTGATCTCACCATCTTCCAATATAAATTTAGTATTATATTCCAAAATTTACACTCCCTAAACATATAATTTACAAGATATGCTAACCATTTACATAAATAACAAAAACCACCATAAATCTAAAATATAATCATATGTGCCTCCAAAATACAATTCAACCTCTATTACTTAAATAAAATTACATAATATTCTTCTTACCTTAATCATATAGTGTTCAAAAAATAGTGAACGTCTTCTGATTTTACATTTATCACTTAACACCAAATCAATTTCCAAACTCATGGTAATCTCAATGATAAAACATATGTTACAAAAATGAACATAACTTTTATCTATCATATATTTTTTAAAAATTAAAACAATGTCATACTAACTAAGAAATCATGTATGCTAGTGGTAGGTAATGCATCTTTGTCACCCTTCGTTTGTGGGTTCAACCCCCATGACCTTGCTGGATGTGACGGGTTTTCACCCATTCATAAGGTTGTCCTTTTTTTAAAACTATATTAATATAATTCTTATAAAATTCCATTAACGTGAGAAACAACCTCAAAAATAACCTTAAAATATTCAAAATTAAATAAATTATTTAATATCAAATATTATCTCATACCATTTATTTTGCCTCCCAAAATGTAATAACTAATAATTAACTCAAAATCAAAGATCATATAAACCCTAAATGATACCAAAAAATTTAAACATAGGTCCACCAAAATTAACGGATTTATTCCAAAAATAATATTATTATGAAAACTTACACAAAACCAAGGGGTTTTATTACCATAAATGTCTCTCAAAATACTTTTAATCATCTTAGTCATTCACCACTTAAAACATTAAAATGGGTGTATAAGACTTTAAACTTATGATGAAACTCAAAATTATAAACTCATAATGGTATTCATAACTATTTATATTACCACATCTAAAAACTTCATAAGCTCTAAATTTATCTAAACTGACTTCTCACAACAATTGTAACATCCCAAAACCCTCACTATTGAATATGGGAATAAAAACATAATCTTTACATATATGTATTTGATACCTATAAACATGACTCAATTTCAAGCACAAAAAACATAAAATAATAAAAGGAAATATTGGTTCACATTTATACTAAAGGACCTTTTAGGATTATAGTTTTAGATAATTAGGTAAAACTCGTACATATCTTAAAAAAATAAACAACTTGCTCATAAAAAATCTATATCATCACCCAAAATTTCATCATATCTACCACCCTTCTTAGAAATTCCCAGATTAAAACCTTTATTCATAACCTAGGGAAATGAAACATAATATAAGGGTGAGCTAATGTAATCAATAATGTTAAAAAAGGGAGATATCAATGATCTTATAAGAATAACATGAGAATAAGGGAATAAGAACATAAACATAACATTTGAAAATTATACCCTACATATCAAAGATCATAATCTTGAGCCATGGAATAAATCTTGTTAGTTTATAAGACATGAATCATAAAGGAACATGAGACATGATAAAATAAAATTGGCATAAGACATGGAATTATGGTATATACATAAGAAAATAAAATAATTTCCTTAACATTCAAGGATCTTTTCTAAGACTATCTCAGCGGAATCGGATTACACTCAAAACCTTCATAGTAGAAAATGTTAACTCTCAAGAAAATCATTGTGTAATGGGTTCAATAAACAAACCATAGTATTATTAAAGGTTCAATTACAATACTATCATAGTTGAATGGGTTCTCTCCACAAACCATCGTAGTAGTCAAGATCCACTCCTAAGATTATCATAGTGGATAATGTCCCTTACTGAACTGGGATCACTCCACATTCCATTATTATTTATCTCATGAGATATCATTTTTTAACCAATTAATTAGATGTATATATAGTACCCACCCATTAAATTAATAAAATCATTCATATATGTGCACATTTCATAAAACAATCATCATCTTAGAACTCATGAAAAGAAACAGATTTTGTTAAAATATAACCCATGAAAAGGTAACATGTTTCCTCAAAATATTTTCATCATAAACATAAACCATCCAAGATGATATACTTGGATAATATACCCTATTAAAACATAATTATAATCAAATAATTTAATCTTATATATATAAATTAATTTTAAAGATCACTTGGGATAATTCTTGAGGTAAATAACATTTCCATTTTAAAATAACTACTTCTCTTTTTAAAAAGATATGAAACTTATAAATGATAAAAATACTTAGAAAATAAAATTGTAAACATTTAATGTAAGATTACAATATCCAATTCCTCATGATAAAAATAAAATAAACACAACACCTATAAGTTAAAAAACATTCCTTCTATATTTTATTTCCAAAAAGTCATAAAGTACCTCATTCAAAAAATGAGAAAAATATTTATTTCAAACTATTTTGTAGAAAAAATAAAACCTGGGTAAAATGATTTAATTTGTTTTAAAAAAAAATTAAATTATTTTTAGAAAACATGGACGTGGAAGATAAATATTCCCCAATGGATACATAAACATAAAACATCTTGAATATTGACATGATTGTGAAATAAAACCATACCACCTTGGTTACTTTTGAATCATAAACCTCAAGAAAGAAAAAAAATTATATGGATATTTTTATAACATATTTTTTATGATAATAATCATAAAATACTTTCATGGGTATTATATACACCACAATAAAGAAACAATTAGTGTTTAATATATATCTCCCAAGGAAATAAAAGGTAGATGAAAATCCCTTACCTTAGGTCTGACTTCCTTTGAAAGTTTTTTAACCACTTGTATGGTAAATTGTATTTATTATAAATATATAGAAAAATAATTTACATGATTATTATATAATATATATTCATTATATATATATATATATATTTAAATTCATCTATAATGATATTGACATAAAATTAATTTCATCGTTCATAGAGATGGTCGGTCATATGTATGCATGAAGGTTGTATTTTCCTTTTAAAGGATGGAATGAAATAAAGTTAAATAATAGTTAACATTTATATAATCATTTTAATTTCAATTATATGATTTATATTTATTATACCCATCCTCATTACCATCCAAGTGAAATAGAAATGGAAAATGAATCACATCACTTTGTGGAGATGGTAGTCCAGACGTACACACGAGTGACATTATCATTTTAAAATAGTTTGTAAGTTAAGAATTTAGATATTATATTTTCATTACAGAAGAATTATTATGTCATAAATATCATATATAAACTTCAAACCTATCATTATAACTATCTGTTAAAAATGTTAATGGAGAATGAATTGTATCACTATGTGGAGCCGGTAAGCTGTACGTATGCATGAGAAATACTTCCACTTCTTATTTGATGAGAAGGAGGGTGTATAGTGTTGTTTTAATGATCATAATAACATTTAAGAATATTTAAGATAATTAATTTATTATTTTATTATTAATAACATAGATTTTTAGGAGTTAAATAAGATTAGAAAAAGAAAGTGACCGTTTTGGGCAATTACCACTTCTTTGTGTCGACTCCCTTATATCTCCTCTTAAGGGTTCTAGGGTTGGTCTTCTGATAATATAAGAGCCTATAGAATGTGGATAAGTAGGTTTATAAGAGAATATTATATGTTATGTTTGATCTATAAGGATCCAAGTGGGGTAAAGAAGTTATGGAGGTGGAGCCTTTTATAATTGAGGTGAGGGTCACTTTTGGAATTTCATAAAATATTAAATTATAATAAGACTATTCTTTTTCCATATGATACCAAATAGAATATAAATGTTCCATGGGATGATATTTTAGACCATATATTACCCAATTTTACCTTATTTATGTTTTTCATGAATTTAAAATAATTTAATAAATTCTTATTTTCATAAAATATCATTATTGTCAATTTTGTAACTATTCATTACTTTGACTTTAATAACATCGTTAAAAAATAGAAATTTGAACCAAATATTTTAATATATCCCTAAGATTTTATTTTAGTCTATAAAATTCATGGATCACATAAATTATCTCAATTCATAGTACTTTTATTATTTTTAACATCATTTATTTGATTTTTCCATTAATTGAATAATTATTGTATCAACGTTGTGTAAGCATTTAAGGTAATTATTACTTCCCTAAAAATTAAAATAAAATAAAATGATAATGTTAAATAATTTATATTTAAAAATAATATTTATATTAAAACATTTCCTCTATATAAATCATTGTTAAAATTATTTTATTTATTAAAAATATGAGGGTGACATGTTTGACATTTCATTAAATAAAATATTATAAAAGTCATAATCTCATCCATGTGGCCCAAAAAGGTTTTAAATTAAACCCATGGATGATAATAGTCTATATATAATAATAAAATAATATTTAGGTGAGTTTTTGGGTCATTTAATGGTTATTAAAATTTTACTTTTAACCTTTAATTACCTTATTTACCATTTGTCGTAGTAACAAAAATTACAAAGGTTACAATTCATATTGACAAATTATAAGTGTCATATTTAATAAATTTTGACCTTATGATTAAAAATATGGAATATATTTTTCAAATTTAAAACATTTAATTGGAATAATTTAATTTAATATTAAACCAGAAAAACGCTAAGAAAAATTGTTTTAAAGAAAAATGCCCTTTTAAAATATAAAATGTTTTTATACTAAATTAAAGTATAAAATCTATTTAAAAACGCACCATTATTTTAAATATAAATTTTCTAATTAAATTTTAATATAACCAAATTTAAATTTAAATTTTTAAATACTTTAAATTAGAAATGTATTTTTCAATAAAAATCAATATTTTCACTATTCATTGAAAAATAAATCTTCAGAAAATTTTCAGAAATTAAGTTTAAGATAATTTTGACATTTTGAATTAAAAAAATGAAATTAATTTTTTAAAATAAATCTTCTAAAAATTTCAGAAATTATTTATGATACTTATTCATTAGAAAAACCATTTTTGGGGAAAATGTATTTTTGATGAATAAAATGACTTTACTAAAAATTGAATGATTATTTACTAAGAATTTATTAATATATTTATATTTAGTTGGATATATATATATATATATTTCATAAAATATTTAAGCATATTCATACCCTTCAAATTAATGTCTTGGTTATAACTATCACATTATATAATAATATTTTAATAGTATATCACGGTTTGTTTAAACTCAGTGTTGTATGTAGCACAAGCCATCGAAGAAAAAAAATTATTTAAGGAGAAATATTTTCTAAAATATTACGGTGTTAGAATTTAAATTTTAAATAAATGTTGTTTGTGGATTATCATACTCAACTAATAGTTCAATAATACTTGAATTCTCGATAATAAAAAATGAATATAGAAAATACTCAATAGGACCCAATTGTTGTATGATAATTTGTTTTCATGTAAAACTAAAATTAGTAGTCAATAAGATACTTCATATGATGTTTATACTCTTTAGATAGAAAAAACTTAATTATTACAGACATACTTATTATGTTTTAGATAAATAACCCTTTTTGAAATATTGGTGAGCCAAAAATATTCTTGGGATAGTTTAGCTTGAGCACATGAACTATTATAAGGAGAAGCTAGTAGTAAGCTAAAATACTTTATAAGATTCCTCTATGATTTAAGTAATGGAAAAGTGAAGTAGAAAACATGCATGGTTAGAATAAAATAGTTGATTTAGGCCTGTGAGCTGAGGAATATCTTAACTAAGCATTTATCATTTATGAAACTAAAAAGTGAATTTATTCCTCAACTAAAACTTCCTTATACATCATATATATGTTGTCAGAAAAAGGAGGATAAATGATGAGTTTTAAAAGAGTTCATTGATCATTAAAAATTTCAGGTGGATTAATTCCTAAAACCAAATTTCCTTATACACATTAGATTCATAAGTTAGTAAAAGGAGGAATAGTGATGAATATCATAAGGCTTGAAAAATATTCCATTATCTTTTGAATAAATGTTTCAAAAATATCAATGTAAAACCATTACCATTTTCATAATATAATGTAAAATGGATATCATGTGAGTATAATGTGAATAAAGACTATTATGTCATAATTCCATGTGTTTAGATGAAAATAGTTCATTAATTCTAAGTCAATAAAGAAAATTTCATCATCAAAAACAGGAAGAACATATAAGTTAATTATTATAAAGGTTTATAAGTAGGTTACATAAATCTATATGATAGAAAAGTTATAGTAAAGTGATAGAATATATTTATATAAAACGGTGAAGATCTCTATTTGAGATAGTGGGATAAATATTAACTTAGATAAATTCAAAACTCAAGATTAAAGAATAGTTGGCATGGGAGAATGTTCACTAAGAGATCATGGAAAAGTAAGGTTCCAGAGACACATACTATGTAGGAATGGTAAAACTAAAATGATATGGTTTTATTATCATGAGTCAAGGTGATGTATTATTCATTGATAATAATAAATATTTATCCCATATGGTGGAGTAAGATACAACTATCTATGATTGAATAGTTCATATGAATTCAAAAAATGGATTCCATGTACTGAAATCAAGCATTTATTTTGGTAGTTTCTTCAGTTGATGTAAATCCATTGGTGGGTATTTAATGGAAACAATGCATTGTTGGTACAATAATGGCACTAATGAGGATTGATTGTTCATAAAAAGTATTTGTTATTAAATCCATTAGAATTATACTTTTCCTAAAAACATCCAATGATTATAATATTGTGAATTTGAAGTCAAGACCACCTTCTATGGAAGGATTCTATACGATGAAACTAGAAAATTTTGGTCACATAGAATAATTCCAATAAGCAATGTAAGATATAGAGATCCATTTATTGATCAATAAAAGAATATTAATTATATAATATTCATTTTAAATAAAAATATTCCATGTGTATGTTATAGGTTAGTGGGAGATTCATGGGGTTTCAAGTGAAATATATTGATAACATATGGAAATAGTTACTAGTATTACAGTTAGTATGAATGGGATTAAAAGAATCTATCCAAATATTGACTTAAATAAGGAACCAAATTTCTCAGAAATAAAATTTAATAAGGTGTATCTATGGTGTTTTTAGACCAAGTCAAATTATATATACTAAAAATTTATTGAAAAATACAAATTGGAACAATTCAAGAGGGAATTATTTCCAATGTCACATGAAATAAATATCTTCTAAAATACATGTATGAGACATATGTGTAGATTAAAATGGTACTTATAATTCCATATTCTTAGGTTATGGTTCTATAAATATATTCCATGTTATATACTAGGTATGATGATGCCAATACATTTATTATTGTTGGAAAATTTCAGATAAATCTTGGAGAATTGTTTGTGAAGTAATTAGATCTATCTAATAGTGCTTGAAACAGTGCAAGGGATGTGTACCTAGTACTTGGAAGGAAGAAAAACTAGTTATAAAGGAAAAAATAGTCTTTTTATGTTTCAATATGATCTAATATCATCAAAGGGATAAGTTAATGAGAAAGAGTATCTCATTTCCTATGGTAGACATATCTATTAATTCCAAGAACGTTGCGGCTTCAGATGCAGCTGAAGAAGTGGTATAAATTATGCAGTGATTGTTTCAGTTATTATAATCATACCTAAAAACTAAATTATTACCATTATGATAAGTTTTAAATATATATACTAGAAAATATGTCAATTTTATGATAGAGGAAAAAATAAATGTGATCAGGGATATCTTCTCTCAGGGAGACTTACCCAAGGAAGAAAATTCACAGATAGCAAGTTAGCCATATAGGAAAGTACGGTAGTCCCAATTACTAAATCAATTACACATTAAAAGAATTATTTTATAATTTGTGAACTAATAGGCTTATGGTTAACAAGTTGGATATAGTGAAAGTGGGATTGTTTTGAAACTGGGTGCCCTACAAACAACTTGAGTAGTACTTTTCAATTACCATGCCATGAGTATAGAGAGTTATTCATGATGTTATCTAACCATAATAGTGTTGATACATCTAGATCAATTATTTACCCTCCAGATAACCTCAAGATATTATGATAATAATATGAAATATATAACCTATGGTCAAGATACATCATACCAATAAGACACAGGTGATGTGTGACTATAAGATGTTGGGGGATCATAATAATCAATACTTCTTCCCATGAAGTTTCACATGGTGATCACAAGTATAGTAGATCATGAGGAAAGACTTACCAATATGAACTCCACATATTACAGGAATCATTAATTGTTCATATCTGCGAGCACATGTATTGGTATCTCAAATTGAGATAAATTTAAGTGTGTAACATTTTATAAAATTATTTTATGAAATATGAGAACCGTGATAATTATTTTATTTTTGAGTTAGCTTTAATTGGGTGAATCATTGTTGGTTTAACATTGATTGAATTACTAAGAGAAGACTTGTTGATTTCAAATGAAAGAGATATCTCTAGCCCAATTAACTAGAATATTAGAAAATTTAATAAATCTATGTACATGGTAAAAGAAGGCAATTATATCTAGTAAGGTTATAAAATAATATATCAAGAAAGAATGATGACCTGAAGTGTGCATCATAATTTATGAGATATCTCAAGGTAAAGAGATTGTATTACATGACATGTGTTCACATGAGATTTTCATTATAATGACTATACCTTATCTCCTTAGGAGCCTTGATGGGTTGTATAATCCACTCATTATATATGAACATAAATCAATGATATCAAGATAAAGTTCTATAGTACCACACACACAAAATATTAAGATTCTTGACCAATTCCAAGGATTTAGAGTTTAGGATATCATGGGATCTGCTGTGGGAGTTGAGATAAGTCTGAGTATAATCAATCACTAGAAATAAGTAAATTCAATATTATTTGAGTTTATAATCCTCTTCAAAGATTTTGTTTACTTGTGGAATTCACAAGTATTAAGTAAATACAAGGAAAATATATTTTATGAGTGAATAATATTTTATTCAAGGTTTGTTAATATATTTATGGGACAACCAAGTCAAGTTAATGGTTTGGATTTTATCACATAACATATTTTAGATGTTATAAGAAAGTGATAAAATATAAATGAAATTTAAAAAAATATTTACTTATTTAATAATTTCATTTAGTTCTTATTTTGAGGGGTTAATTTTATTCGGGTGGCCTAAGTGTAATTTCTCAAACTTAACCATACTTATATAGGTGGGGAGATGCCCAAATTCAAGGTAACTACTCAAAACTAGAATTTGAGAGTTTCACATTCCCTTCTATCAAGTTATAGAGATATTAGAGAGATATTTGAGAAATTTTATTTAATAAAACCCTCCTATATTGAAGAATCAATGATCATGTGATCATATTGATGTCAAAAGTGCCTTCACCACACCATGATAGCCCCTAGATGATGAGTGAAATATGTTTTTGATAAAAATTGAGATGGTATGGTTTCAATTTAAATTTTCATTCTTAATTAATATTCACACGAGATCCTCGGGTTGATAACAAGGTGGGTATTTTCTAGAAATGATGTTCCTACATTAATTATGATGAAATGTTTAAAATCCTCTACTTATAAGCTTTTGTTTCATGTCTGATATCAACTAAATTATCCCTACTCATCTCATAAGATATGATGATACTGTGTAGATCATTAATAAGGATATAAATTGAATCTTTATCTTATAAATTTGAATCCATTATATCAATTTTTTTCTAGTGGGATCCACAATATCTTCTCAACCACATTTGAATATTCCAAATTTTCACCAAAACTCCTAACGATGCTTACAATATAATTAACTCTTTTAAAGAATCCATCAACATATTCATCATCCATATTTTATATATCATCATACTTTAATATATAAGTTTTTATATTTTTTTATTCACTTGTGTGTTCCCTTTATAATTTTTTTGAGCTTATCCCAAACACCTTTATACATGGTAATTCCTTCTACCTTTATAAATTCACTCTCTAAAATAGAAGATAATGTAACATTTCTATTGCATCCATAGTTTTCTAGATTCATATTATCAATCAATATTATATAAACCTCTTCATTATGAGGGGTAAAACCATAAATGATATTTTCCAGGACATCATAACTAATAACCAATTGATATAGAAACATATTGTCATTCGTAACATTGTAAATATTCCCATAAAATGTGGGAATCAATTTTTTATTAACAAAGGTTTGATTCTCCATTCTTGATATTTGAAAATAATAAAAGAAATAAATCTTCTTTAGCCATAAAAAATCCCTGAGTCAATGAAGGAACCTTAAGTTGATACCAATTAGACATCTACCCAAAATATTGATAAAATCCTTGAGCGGGGGAGGGGTGAATCAATGATAAAAAAATTATTTTATGTTTTACCTTTTAAAAACCCTTATTTACTAGTTAGAGTAAAATTAAATCACTATTAAACACAGGAATATGCATATATAGTCTAGTCATAGTAGATTTTACAAGGTTTATTACTCAATAAGAGTAGCTAATACATGGTATGATCTGGAAAATACCAAGATCAAACAATCCATTAGAAAAAATATCATTGATTACATCAATTGGGAGATAACCAATAACTTTTGATATACCATAGTCTCTTGATGTTGTAATTGTATTCCAAATAGTAATGATAATTCATATAGTTTCAAAACAATAAGATAATTTCTTACAGAGTCAAACTTCAAGTATGCTGTTATTGTTCTACTTCCTTCTTCCCAACTCACATTAGAGAAAGTCATTTTTTTGTATTTAAATCTCTTAAACAACATCAAGAAAAGAGAAAATTGTTCTTTTTCTTTTTCTATCTTCTTTATTCTTTGATGCATATGAAATATTATCAATGGGTTTAGTAGTATTATACACACTAAAATTTTCCTTCTCCTAAAAATTTATATTCATTGAATAATATCAAGAATATAATTTGTTTATTTTTTATGGAAACTTTTTGATTATAGGTATTGAGAAATCACACTTTTTGGACTTGTTTGTACTTATTTAAATTGATTCAAGTAATTCCATTTGAGTTTACAAAATAGTTGTTTCTTAATTTTCATGTGATATTCAAATATCCATTTAAAAATCATCTCTATAAAATGTGCACCTTTAAATATTTTTTAAAAACATCTTCATGTGCATGGAAACATGTATCCTCACTATGTGGACTTAATCCTTGTATCTTGGAACTTATATTTCTTCATAACACCACCTTCAGTTTGTTTATAACATTATCATCAAGTATCAAAATTACTTTGTGATGTATGATCAATGAATAATAACAATTGAAGTATCATTAAATTTTTATTTCTTCATAAATAATATTCTAGAAAATTAGTTATACATCAAAAATATCTTCATATTTTCCTAAGAATAAAAGAATTATGTTAGGAACATCCAGAGGCTTACGTTTTAGAAAAAACTTTTGTTTGATGTTAAAATAATTATGCTCTAATTTCGAAATACTTGTGATCATTAATTTTCCATTTTATTTACAAAACTTAATCCATATGGTGATCCCAAATTACTAAAATAAAAATATTACATTATATATGAATAATTATGATTTACTCAAAGAATTATAAACCAGTCAAATGCATAAAATGCTATTGAAAGACTTACGCAAGTAGAAAAGGATTATGTTCAAAGAAATAATATATCAAACCTAGACCCTATTTTAACCCTATTATTATATTTATTTTGATCCTATCATTCTTAAATATTCTTATGGGATGTTTCTACTGAGAATTTTAGTTTTTTGGAGGCATATTACATGATACACGATTAAGGCGCATGGTTAATACTAATCACATGACAACTATGTGATAAGACTATAGTATTTGATAAATACTAATTGCATGATTGTGTATAGTTTCTAACCATATATCTTTCCCATGTGTAGTTATTTATGTTCTTGGTATGAGGTTCATGGTTAAGAGATGGTTTGACCAACTGTACATATAAAACATGTTCATGTTCTTAAAACTGGGTTTTTAACATTTTACCCCTACCCATTTTTTAACCAAATCACACCCCTATTCATTATTATAGTTTACATTCCCCTAAAGGCATATCCATTTATTTTAATATTCTTCCCTCAGTGTATTCTTGGAGTTTACTAATGTTTTGGGCAAAAAGTTTCAAGTTAATTACTAATAATCTCTTCCCCCTTCATTATTATCTATTTTTATCATCTCCCTCTAAACCTAGATTGGTTCATAGAACAAGGGTTATCTTGATCTTGATTTTTAATAGGGTTTCCTGGTCTTTTGGTTTACTCTTGGTCTCTTAGGGTTCTATTGGATTTATTTTTGTGGATTTAAGTCTCCATTTGAAAAGGTGAAATGATTCAAGGTAGTTGGTTCCTTGCGCAACTCTTTAATTTTAGAACTTTTATTTATTGTTTTAATAAATGTATATTTTATGTGATTTAGAAATTTTGTCAAATATAAATATTATCTTTGATTGTAGGATGGTTTTTATTTTTTGAGTTTCTTCAAATGTGTATGGTATTTCCTTTTGTTTTTTATGTTTAATGATGATTTTGAAAATCTATGCTTACAAAGTGTTTGATTAAACTCCCAGTCACCTCTTTGAAATTGATGGTATAATTATAAATGGTGTCCTGGATTTATAATCTTATCTTATGGATCATTTTTATCAAAATATATTCTGAGGTCTGATAGACACTTTTCAAAAATGGTTTTCTAAAATAAAAAACCCTTGAAACATATCCATTTATGTTGTAAAAAATAAATTATTTGGTGGTATGGACGAGGCAATTCTCTATGAATGGGATTATGGTTTTGTATATATATTCTTTATGAAATTTTTGTTTTTCCTTCCAATGGAATCAAATTTGAGCATGGGAAATTCTTGTGATTTTTCATTATGTATTTTTATGTAATATTTGTTAGTGCTAACTTTCATTTTCATGTCATGGGAATATATGAATAGTTAGGTGGGAAATATAGTGACACTTTTTACACTATTTAATGATAATTATCTAGCTATTGGCTCTGGTATATATTTTTTTATAGGATTGTTCACCTCAGTTAGGGTAGTGAGTGAAATGATGGATGTTTGGTCGGGTTTTTGTTATATGGTTCCATTATTATTTAGTAGTTTTATATCATTGGACTATATTGTACCCATAGATCCTAGGTTCTCATTATGAATGGTTTGTGTGTGTTATATTTTTTCCATTTCCTTGTAACTCCAATTCAAAAATATCTTTCATATTATATTTTCTTCTTTCTCCTATTTTTAAAATTCCCTCAATATTTCACTTGCCACTTTTCTTTCAAAGGTTTTATAATGGTTTTTTTCTTAAAATTTTATTATTTTCAAGTTTTAAATAGAAATAGATATAAAGTACATGAAACAAATTACTTACATGGATTAAAATGGAAAATATATTTATATGTATATATTTTTAAACCATTATGAAATAAATATAATTTTAATGGGTATTTGTTGATCGATAGGTGGTTTCCTGCTTGGCTATTAGCTGATGCTTATCATCTTTAAAAGATATTATATTCTTCTTAAATGTGGAAGTTTGATATTTTTATCATGATTTTTATCATGTTTTTGGTTTGTGATGATGGTAGTGGATAGTGGGGAAATTCTTTTTCCATATGGAGATGGTTGGTGTGGTTTATTTTATTTTTATATATTTATTTCATTATGTATGATGTATTATCCTTTATAGATTTCTGATTATACTCTATATCTTGTGTTATATTAGTGTTTCTGTTATATAGTGCTATTTTATTTTTTGGGATTGATCATCATTAGGCCTTGATTTCATTTTTATAATTATTTTGGGTTTTCATTTATTTTTGCATCATCTTGACTTGTGGTAGGGCCTTTTGATGTATAGAAAGGTCATTCCATATTCTTGGGTGTAATTACATGGATTAATTTTTTTTTATCTAGGAGAAATAATTACCTCTTTTACTCATTGATTCCTTTGGTACTTATCCACATCATAGGAGGATATGTAATTCCTCTCGGTCATGTTACAAGACAACTTAGGTGTCTAGTGCAGGGCTAGCATGGGTTGGTTCATGAAAAAATAGTATCAGAGACTAGGTTATTTTAAAGGTATGGGTTCTTGATTCACCCTTGATACTTTGAAGTGTTTTGTGGATATGAGGTGGGATCATTGGAATTCAAGTGGTTGGTGTTTATTAAGGTTCTTGATCACTACTTCTTGGGTCAATGCTTGAGTTACAAAGGTAGTCAGATGAGTATGTCTTGAATCCAAGATTAGTCCTCATAGTTTTTCAATATTTTTAGTTCTTATTTGAGATTTTATTCATTTATTTAAGGTTTCATGATCCATTTATAGAAACTCCAAGTACTAGATTGTATTTTGGGAGGAATACAAGGGGAACATAGTTACTATGCACAATTTGGAAAATTGTGTGGCTATCTCAGGATGACTTATAGTGAGCTTTGCATGGTTGATTCATGGTCTACCAATGCGTTCATCCAAACTATTCAAAATTGCTACCTCCTTTAAATTTTTCAAATTTTTATTCTATATGTGTTGGGTTTCCTTTAGTTTTTTCTTAATTAATTTTAGATTATTTTTGGAGGTTTATTGTGGGTTACAAATGATATTTTGGTTCATTTAAACTTGATTTATTAAATAAAAATTTTGGTTTTATTTAAAAAGGTGTTGAAAATTTCAAAACATAGAGGATTTTATTAAATATTTTGGAAAACATGAATGAAATGGGTGTTTATAAATTCTTTTTTGTAAAAAATTAATTTAAAATTATTTTTGGTTCTTTAAGACTGAATTTGTGTGGTTTTGAAAGAAAATAGTTTTATTTCTTAAAAAAAAGCAGGACTCAAAAATATTTTTAAGAATGAGTTTATTGAAAATTAATGAATGTTTTAAAAGGATGTGTCATGTATTAACTTGGAATTTTTTTTGAAATAAATTAATAAATTAATTTTCTTGGGAAGCTAATAATTTTTCTATGTCTTTTTATTTTGATGGATAATTATTGGTTTTATGTTTCTCTTGATGTTTCAAGGTTTACTACTTTGGAGTGAATAACATTAAGTAATTAAGGGATTTTAATGCTCATTTAAATGGTGTTTTGATATTGAATTATTAGTTGTGTAAGAGTTTATAAAATTTAAAATATATGGTATGTTTTGATTGTGTTTTGGTGTTCATTATTTTAGAGTATTCCCCCATCTAGTCCAAATGGATTAATAAGAGGGGGTTGTGGGTGGTCCAATGCAAGAAGATCCTCTAGTTGATTAATCTTTATCTATGTCATTTACTTTGTTTTCCCAGTTATAGAGCATAACGATATGTTTTTTTCTGTCACAAACATAGGATTTCATTATAGAATCACAAGATTATGATCCTCCTCACTTCATTATTAAATCATATTCTCAAGAGGTAGAGGTATGGTTACAAAGTATTTAGGGGATATTTATCCAAATTGACATTCCTGAGTCTCTTAATATTAGTTTCACTACCTTTAAGTTGGAAGGTCCGTATTAGGGGTGTGGAATTCCATCATCTAGAAAAGAGCCTTTGGAATATTTCCTTGAATGGCCCCATGGAATTATTCATCTAGATTTATTTCCATCAATAAATGAAAATGTTAAAGAAGATGGAGCTATATTTCCTCCATCAAGGTGAGATATCAGTGTTTGAATATACCTATCAATTTATCAAGTTGGTTACATACCTTCATGACCTGTCCATGGATTAATCCTTAAAGGCACAATATTTTAGAAAGATTCTTAGTCTGGATATTCTATTAGTGGTTTTTCCCCTTTTTATTAGATATTATGAAGAAATAGTGAATAATTCCATGAGTATTGATACTGGATTTATAAGAATTAAAAAATCAATCAATTATTCAACCATCCCTAGGAGTGTTATAAAAAGATCAAATAAAGGGGAAGGAAAGTAGGAAAATTACAAGAAATATAGTAGTGGAATAAAGAGTCCATCCAGTTTCTTTATTATAGGTAATTTTGGGAGAAAGTTTTGGGTGTGTCACTAGTGTGGAAAGGTAGGGAAAAAAACCTTCTTGTCCAAAATTACATGAGACATGTCGTACTTGTGTCCATTTTGGCCACCTACAAATATTATTTCGAAGAGTTTCTTGTAAGAGAGGTGGATCCAAACCCACTAATTTGGATTATCCTTAGGTTCTAACCATTTATCTGGGTGATGAAGAAATTTCTATTTTTTTTATATTTTATTATACTATTTTCATATTGGATATTTCTAGTAAGAGGTTATAACTTGTTTTCTTTAAGTGGTTTAATGTTTTGGGATGATGGTATTACTTGTGCATTTTTGGAGAATGTGTCCTTAATGGAGTATTTTATGGTTATTCTTAGTGTTTATACTGATTTATATTGTTTTAATTTTTTTTCTTTTTTCCATTAGTATTTGGGTTTTAATGGGACTCCAATAATTTTTTTCATCCAAGAAGATAAAGGTTTGACGAGAGTTCTAATATGGTGGGGGAGGCCACCATAGAATAACTACTTAATGATCCTGATATTTTTAATTTAATTTTTATCAATTTAGACCATGAATTATAGTTGGTTTATAATCCATTAATCTCTACCCAACCCATCCCTTATCATATTATAATGCTCAACCTTTGGTTATGGACCATGAGATGGGTGCTCTAAGAGGTCTAAAATAGGCCATGATATATTTTTCTTGCTTTGCTTATGTTTGTGGTCAGGGTGTACCATGTATTGGGATTATATTTAGAGGATTAAGTCTCCTTATCTTTAATGAATAACTATATTAATATTATATAATCTCTAGTAGTGTCAATCTATTTCTTTGTGGAATTTTTGTTTCATTTAAAAAAATCCTTAGTTGCCTCAATTTTTTGGTTCTTTGGATGACTCTCATATCAGAATGTGGGAATTTTTGTTATACTAAATCTTTTCTATAGTGATTAATTTGGTTCTAAAATGATATAATTTCTATATTTAATTGTTTAACCCTTAAATTTTTCTTTATAAGAGTGAGTTAAACCTCATGTATATGCCTTGATCAACCAATCCTTTGAATTTTTTTTGGCGAAAAACATTATGATAGGGAGTACTATCACACACGACCCTCATTTTAATGTTCACATTTAGTACTAACTGTGCAATAATAGTATGATAGGACTATTTTTTATAGATAAAAATCACATGGTTGGCATATGGTTTGTCTAAAAATGTGGCCTTTCCATGTGAAGTGTTCTTGGCTCCCATTGGGAGGTGCACATTTGGCACACATTTTGGCCAACTGTGTATCTAAACTACATATAGTTCCTATGTTCTAAAAAATGGGGTTTTTACCATTTTAACCTTTCTCAAATTTTACCCAAATTTTATCCCTCTGCATTAATTTGTCTCATACACACCTTATAGATTCTCCCTATATTTTACTTCTCTTCCCTTGGTGGATTCATAGAGTTTCTTCAAGTTTTAGGTTGGAATATTCAAGGTAATCACTCTTAATATCTCCCTCTTTATTATTCTCCCATTTTATCCTCTCCCCATAATGATAGATTATTTTAATGACCTAGGCTTTTATTTAGTTAAATTTTAAATTGGGGGTTCCTTATCTTTTTGTTTCCTATTGGCCTATTTGGGTTCACTTGGCTTGATTGAGGTTGATTTAATCCGCTTGTTGAAAAGGAGAATGGATTCAAGGTCGGAGGTCCCTTTCATATCTCTTTAATTTTATAACTATGATTTATTTTTCTTCAAAATAAATGTTTTATTTGTTTAAAAAATGTTATAAAATATAAATATTATTTTTTGTTGAAGGAGGGTTATACTTTTTTTTAGTTTCTTCAAATTCGCATGGGATTTTCCTTAGTTTTTATGTGTATTGATTATTTTGGAAATCAATGGTTGCTATGTATGTGTATAAGTTCCTAGTTGGATCTTTAACATTTATATTTTAATTATAAAGTTTTTTTTCGATATAGAATATTATCTTATTACTATGTTTTATAAAAAATATTTCATCTTTCCTGATTTTTAATTTCAGAAGAAGGATTTCTAAAATGAAAACCCATTGAAACAAGACCCTTTGTGTTAATAAAAATTAATTCTTTGATGTTATGGATGAGTTAGTTCCTATGGAAGGGGGTTGTGTTTTTATATATAAATATTCTTGATGGAATTGGGGCTTTTTATTATGAGGGATTTGAAGGTGATCATGTAACTTGCATGTGATTTTTCATTATGTATTTTTATATAATATTTGTTTGTTCTCACTTTAATTTGGATATCATGCGAAGTAATGGATAATTGGGTGGGAAATATAGAGACAAATTCTATACTTGTTCATGATTAAGATTTGGATAGTGGCCTTAAGATATATTTTATTACACATATGATATTTTCCCATTTGGCTTGGAAAGTGGCGGAGATACTGAGTGTTAGGAAAGGTTATTGTTATCTAATGCTGGTCTTATTCAGTAGTTGTATAACCATGTCCTAGATTATCCTCACAGATCCAAGGTTCCCATGCTGATTATTTTTCATGTGTTTTATTTTTTTCCATTTCCTTGTAACTCCATTTTCAGAACGGTATTTTACATTATGCTTTCCTTTCTCCCCTTTATAAAATTCTCTCATTATATCAATTTCCACTTTTATTAGAAGGTTTTTACAATGGTTTTTTCTTAGAAAGTTTTTTTAAAAGTTATTAATGGAAATGTTTTTGAAGGAAATGAAATATGTTATTTGTTTGGAAATAAATTGAAATTATATATATATATATATATTCAAACTAGCTTTAAATAGTTCTATTTATAAAGGGTATGCATCGATTGGGTTGTAGTTTTCCCATTGGGATATTAGTGCATGAATATCATAATTAAGGGTTAATCAATTCTTATTGGATGTGTAATTTTGATATCTAACTCATGGTTGGTATCAGGTTCCTAGTTTGGGATAACGGTGGTCAATAGTGGAGATGTTCCTATTTGACATGAGATGGTTGGTGTCGTCTGTTTTAGTCTTATTTATTTATTTCATTATTTTTAATGTATCATCCTTTCCAAATTTTTAATCATACTCTATATCTTGATTTTGATTAGGGTATATTATCTAGTGTTGTCTTTATTTTTTTCACTTTATCATCTTTATTCCTTGATTTCATTAATATAATTCTTTTGGGTTTCCATTTATTTTTTACATTGGATTCACTTATAGAGGGGCCTTCCAATGTATAGAATCCCCATAACAGATTTTTGGGTGAAGGTCCTTAGATTTATCTTTTTATTATTTAAAAAAATAGTTCCATTTAGTACTCATTTATTCCCTTAGAATTTTTTACCATATTGGGAGGATCAGGAAAGCCTCTCAATCTCATCACATCCTAGATTGTGTGCCCAGTCTAGGGGTGTCCTGGTTTGGTCTGTGACATAAAATCAGCTTATAAACTAGAAATATTACTATTTATATTATACTTCATTAAAAATATTTCAACATAAAACATTATCTATGAATGTGATGGTCCATGAGTCATACAAGTCTGGATTACCTATGCATATTATTCTAGAATTACCACACACTTGGATTAACTGTGTGGATTGACCACATGAACAACCTTCAATAGGCTGTGTGAACACTCAATCGCCCACATTACTAACCTTAAATCAATCTTATGTTATAATTCACTATTTTCATATAATTTTTAGGTATACATCATATAAAAATTCAATCAATCATTTGAATCCATAGTCATTGGATCAATTTCATGTACAAATTCTACCAACCATTAAATGTCTTGGTTAGTGGATCAAACACATGTACAAATTTAATAAACTATGTGAAGCCACTGTTAATGGATTAACAATATTTTTTACCTCAAATAAATCATGCCTATATTATTTTAGAAATTTTATACTTGCTTCTCTTTGAATAATGTCCTTTTAAAACAACCTCTAGCCTTCCTTAAAAAAACTCAAAATCTCTTCTAAGATGTTATCACTACATCCACCAGAACTTATCCTATGTTTTCTTTAAGAAAAGATCCAAAATCACCCAAAGTAATATTGAATATGATATATGAATTTAAAATAAATTCTAACACATTAGATTAACCTTATTTAAAATAAAATCTCTTCAACCATGGCCTCAATACTTTTAATTTCTAAGTTGTTTTTACTATACTATGGGAACATATTTTATCAGTCAAAATTTTCCATTTTAAACATTATGTATTATAATTAAAATAAAATTATGAAATATTTATTTTAAAATAAAATTAATTTTATGAATATTTTTTTATTATCAAAATTTTTTACACTTTTTATTGGGTAGTTTTTAGAAAAGAAAAAAATATCATTGACATAACATTGTGATTATACTTTATAAAGGTTGATGTACTATAACTGTTCTCTCGATTATATATTTAAAATATAAACTCCACTTAATTAGAAGAATAATTTCATAAATTGTAAATATTTTAAATGTATACATAATTTATCATCAATCATATGATAATTAAAAGATAATAACAAAGATAGATGAAATCACTCTTAACAAAGGAAAAAATCTTTATTAAAAATATTTTTTTCATATATTATGTTAATTTAATTAAACTATTAATTTAAAAAAAATGAAATTCAATTTTATAAAATTACATAATTTTTGGATTTAGAATATTTAAAATAGATTCTTGTTAATTTTTTATAATTATTTGAAAATATTGATTTTTCAATGAATAATAAAAAATACAGTTTTTATGAGTACCAAATTTTTTATGAAATTATTATGATTTTAGAATGAAATAAAAATTTATGAAACCTTATGTTCAAAAAAAATTATATTTGTATATTAAGTTAAATTAAAAACTTATAGTTGTAATTTTATAAACCAAAATTACATTTTATCCCTATAAAAACTATTTTTGGTTATTTTAATTTTTTTGGAATGGTTGGAAGGCTTCATTCAGTTTCGGCATGATTTAAATTTCAAATAACCCTTCCTTTTTCAATAATAATCCAACTAATTAGTTTTTGATCAATGTTATTAAAATTAGTTGGCCTAAATAGTAAAATAATCAATACTTTAACCCAAAAATACCCCTTCCTCAAGTATAAATACCCATCTAGTCTCCCTTTCCTCTCTATTACAAATCCATTAAGCATGAATTTATGATAATTTAACTTATCAATTGCCTCTATAAGTATTTTTCTAAGGTTTTAAGGAGGTCCTATATAGCTTTAAGAAGATACCTTGCAATTAAGGGTTTTCAATCCTCCTCTATCCTTTTTCAATTGAAATTATTTTATTATAATATATTTTATACTATCTTTTATACCACCCTAATTTCAATACTATTTTATTATCCTCCATTTGAAATTTTTTTAGTGAGATATTACTTACTCCTCGTCGTATACTTTTCTTAAGTGGTTACTATGTTAAAGAAAGGGTTCAAAAATCCCTTTCATACCATTATTTTTGGAGGACTTCCATTGCATTTTCATTTTAATGAGAAATGTTATTATGCTTCATTATTATGAATTCATTATTATATTTTCAATTAGATGTAAAAATTTCCTATTATTATACTATATTTATAAGATGTTATAATGCTCTAACACCCCCAGAACGATAAACATACTAAAATTTTGGTAAAGTAAATAATGTATGGTTTCCTAGAAATAACATCCCTATCTAGACTAAAAAATGTGGATATAGGATATGGCTCTGATTTACCTAGGGGTAATAACACTAAAAACGTTTTTTGGGTATTAATGTGACCTTTACTCAATGTATGATAAGATTTCCTAACTGAGCGCCTAGTTTAACACTCTGAGGGGATATGGTTTGGATAATTCATGAACTCTTTAAAACCCATAATAAAGGATTGTTTTCTATTTAAATTCCTAAAAAATGAAAATAATTTTCACTATTACCTTATTATATTCCATTTATAAGGGTAATTTCTATTACCCAATGAATATCCTATTGTTTTTAAGTTTATTGTGGGAAATTCCCCTAGATAGCCATATTCTTCTATTGAATGGATAAATATTAATATACATTATATCCATTATTCATATATTGAAAAATATTGATTATTTATACATTATTGTTTATGAGTTTCCTTTTGGAACATTATGTAATGTATAGTTCATCCATTCTCATCATATGATGGATGTATTGGACTTACTAGATAATGGATGGGGCCAAAAATTACATATCCCTTCAATGAATTAGTAGGTATCATGAGATAAACTAGTTGGGTATTTGAAATATTCATTACTTTTCTATATATGATGACTTGAAATGAGGACATGATGGTAAGATTAATATCTCTAAATTTTTTAATTTCATCACTATGATATCCGTTATTCTTATCTGTGTATTTATTTACTATTATGTAGTCTATGGAAATAATATTTTTTATAATATTTATTTATTTAGGAGTTATTATTGATTCAATTCATATATATGATAGCTTCCACTATATGTTACCCCATAATGTGCATTTGAGATCACTCCTTTATATTGGTTACCATTTCCATAGAAAATATTAGTATTACTATGTGTAATGTATGAATTTTTAAGGATAATTAATAAAATTTTCATATTTCCATATGATTTATCTCCAGTTTTTAATTGAATATAATGTTCAATTACGCATCTAGATTCTAAAAACTAGAAAAAAATTATATCTTGTGATCTATGTATTTGTACCATTGTAATAAAATAACTACAGGATTTAGGTTTCTGTATTTGGGGTGTTATATTATGTATTTGGGAAAGTTTAGTATAAATTTTGAGAACTAGATTTAGGATAACATTGTTGGAGAAAATAACTCAATGAAACCCCCTTAGGATATTATGGAAGTATTTTTATATTACATGATACTGATTTAAAATAATTTCATAGGAAATATATTGTGATATATAATACAGTATTTTATTTATGAAAAAATTATGTATATAGCATTTTTAGAAGTGACACATAGTGGAAGGAACTAAAACAATGTGAACACCCATAATATATTTAAGGATTTTCCTTCTACGAAAGTCAATAAGGATATATTTAGAGATATGTATATTATAAATATATTGTGGAAAGTTGTGACTAAAAACTATGTCTATATAGAGTAACCTTTTAATCCAGAGCATGGTTCAACAATGTCGAATTGATTCATGCGACAATAACCTACATCCTTTAATAGAAAAATTAATCGATTGGTAACTAAACAATGGATCAAGTCCCTCAAAAAGATATTTCTATGTTTGGGAATTAGTGAAAGAGATAAGGTTAACATAGTGGTTTATCATATAAATAGGGATTTTGATCAATGATAGTCATTTATTCAAAACACTAAGGATGTAGAGGAGATAAAGGATATATAAGGGGAGACTTTTAAGGGGTTATTATTTATAAAATACTTTCCCCACAAGATATGAATTGATTTGGAAAGTGAATTCATAAATTTGAGACAAAAGGAAGAGGAGGATGTTTCTAAGTATAATTCTATCTTTACATGGTTAGAAAGACATGTTATAGACTACATATGTACTCTATAAAGCAAGAATGATTATTTCTTTGATGGGATAAATCCAATCCTTTGAAGGGTGTTACTCTCTCAAGAATTTTCTACATATAAATATGTAGTATAAAGTTCCACCCCAAAAGAGAAGGAATTCTCTAAGTTTTATATTTTCTAGGGAAATTAAGAGAAGAAGTGTGTGACTGATCTCTATGTAAAGAGACATGAGTCAAAGGATAAAAATATAAGGGTGAAAATTTTAAAATGTAATAATTGTAAAAGGAAACACCCCATGATTTTTTTGAAGGGAATGTGAGTTTATTATAATTATAGAGATAAAGTCCATAAGTCTCGTGAATGACATGAAAATAATGAAGCTTCCTAAATCCAATTATTCAACTATAAGGATATGGGATACAATTAAAATCAATTATACAATCGTCAAAGGAATTTACCTCAAAAAATATCTAGGGAGTAAGGCTGAGATATTGTGATCATTATAGCTGAAGTTGAAGCCCCTAAAGATGTGATAGAAAGTACTTTGATCATAAAATCATTATTATAAAATTATTTATTTGTTATCTACATCATCATTTATATCTTTCATGGATATAGAATAATCCATTAACACTATAATGAAGGAGTTTTCAATAAAGACACCTAGTGTGAATTTGGTTTCAATGATAATATATTAGGCAGTCTTTGTTAAGATACATAGATATTCCTTGGTTTTAACTTGGTTGTTAGGCCTATGGTAAAATTTGATATAATACATATTTTTAAATTATAATTAATTTTAAGGATTAAGGAATTAATAGATAAAGTATAAAATAATTTGTGTTGAATTGGTTATTTTGTTTATAATAATGTATTTGGAGGTTAAATTATTATAGAATTTATTTGGATGTTTACTTTAACTCACACTCAACATTTTTATTTTAGTAATTGAATAGAAATTGGGGGGATAAGTTACCATATTTTTTGGATTAATGATCCATTAAAAGTTGATTTTCTTCTTCTAAGCATGAAAAATTAATCATGTTTATTCATAATTTATAATATGAAATAAAGAAGAGTTTGAAACCTATAGAAACAAATTCAAAGGATGAAATTATTTTTATAGAATGTAAATAAATAAAGTAAATATATTTTACTATATCCTCTTTCCAAATTAAGAAAATAATTTCTTAAACTCAAGACAAAAAATATAGATCTATTGAGTTTTATGTAGAATACATCACTCACTTATCAAGGTATTCCTCTAGAAACTTATTCACAAGTACGAGTCTTATAATGATACAAACATGGTTTAAGAAATATTTAATTAAGAAATAATACGGTACCTAGTAGTGAATTAGGAATTACTTATTAGGATAGGATTTATATCTGATATTATTCCTATTTCAATATATAATCATTGTGGTAGGAAAAAAAATTAAAATTTTAATAACATAATTTATTTATGGGCGGTATATAGTAACATCCCATATTTTATATGAACATTTTAATGAATTTTTATTCCTAAATTTAATATGTAAATGTTAAATTCATTTATTTGTTTTGTTTTTAATTATATTAACCATGAAATTAGGTATATATTTATCACCTATGTTTTTTCCATATATATTTTTCAATTTTAATGGAATCTTACTTATTAAAATTGGTTTATTAAAATGGGAATTTTTCCAATAGAGTGACCAATAAATGCATATGATGAGGCTGTAATGTTTAAACCCATGATCGAAGGGTGATGAGAGAATAGTGCTAAAAACTAGCTTGCCTATTATCGTTCTTTCATATCCCATCATCTTTATATGAATAATTCTATTTATTTTACTATATTGATGATTATTTTTACACATATAGTTTTTTTTTGAATTCTAATTTTATTTTCATATTATCTTGGTAATTATGCCATTATAATCTAATGGTTAACATTGTAAGATTTGTTTTTTCAATTCATAAAGTTGTAACATATTGAAAGTAATATCATACAACAATTTTTTTGAATCATATTATGAATAGTTAAATATCATTATACACTAAAACAATACCTTATCATTCATTTTTAGTTACATTATGGTTTATTTGATTTCTAAGTTGTTTTTACTACACTATATTAACATATTTTATTAGTTGAATTTTTTTAAAACATTATGTAATATATATTATAACGAAATAAAATTTTGAAATATTTATTTGAAAATGTAATTACTCTTATGAATCATTTTTTATTATTATAAAATTTTCATAATGTTTTTATAAGGTAGTTTTTAGAAAAGTAAAAATATCATCAACATAGAATTGTGATCATGAGGTATAAAAGTTGATACAATACAATCGTTTTCTTGATTGTATATTTAAAAGTTAAACTATACTTAATTAGAAGTATAATTTTAAAAAACTAAAATATTATACATGTATAAATAATTTTTTATCAATCATACAATAATTAAGAGATAATAATAAAGATAAATGAAATCACTCATAATAAAATAAATCGTCTTTATTATAAATAAATTGATTTTTCATGTTTTATATGATTTTATTTAATATATAAATTTATCAATTTTAGAAATTTAATTTGATAAAAAATAATATATTTTTGGATTCAGAATTCCAAAATTATCATAGAGTTAATTTTTCATATTTTTTGGAATAAGTTAATTTTTTGGTGAATAATAAAAAATATAAATTTTATGAGTACCATGATTATGATGACATCATTATTATGTAAGTATAACATTAAAATTTATAAATTTCTTTTTTAGAAAAAAATTTGATGATTAAAATAATTAATTTTAAAATATTAATTTAAATTAGAAACTTATTTTTGAAATTTTGAAAACCTAAATTACATTTTATCCTCATAAAAACTATTTTTGGTTATTTTCATTTAATGGAGTGGTTGGAAGGCGGAAATAGATTTTTTCATGATTTAAATGTCAACTAACCATTTTTTAATAATACTCTATCAATTAGGTTTGGATCAATTCTATTCAAAGTAGATGGCCTAAATAGTAAACTAATTATTATTTTAACTCAATAATACCCCTCTTTAAGTATAAATACCCACCCATTCTCCATTTCCTTTCCACTCCAAAGAAATTGAGTAATAATTACCTCTCATTTATCCTCTATAGTGTCTCTTCATGGATATTTTGAAGGTTCTAAGGAGGCACTCTCTAGATTTAAGAAGATACCTTGAAAGTAAGTGTTTTTAATTCCCCTTTTTCATTTTTTAATTGAAATTATTTTGTTATAATGTATTTTATAATAACCTTTAATATATTATCTTTTTTAATTAAATTTTATTATCATCCATTTTAAATATTTTTAATTATATATTACTTATTTCTTCTCATTATAGTTATTTCCTATGTCATTATTATGTTGAAGTAAGAGTTCATAACCCCTTCTATACCTTTATTTTTGTAATATTTCTATTTACTTTTCCTTTAAATTATAAATGTTATTATGATACAATAATATAAATTCATTATTATATTTTTAATTATATATCACAATTTCCACTCATTATACTAAATTCATAATCCATTATAATTCTTAAACACACCTAAATCCATAAAACATCCTAAAATTTTGGTGAAGAGGATGTGGTTTCCTAGCAGTGTAATCCCTATCTGGATACAAACAAGTGGATACAAACTCTAGATTAGTTGAACCCAAGTGTGGTAACCTTTAAATTTTCTGGATGGGTATTAATTTGATCTTCACTCGATGCACTATAATAGATCCTAACTGCACACCTAGTTTAACACTCCTAGGGGATATGCTTTGGATAATTCACAAACTCTTTACATGCCATAATAAAAAGATTATTTCATATTAATGTCCCTACATGATGAAATTAATCTTCACTACTACATTTTTATCATTCCTTTTATAAGGTTAACTTTAATTCCCCTTTAAATATAATATTTTTTATGTTGATTGAGGGTATTCACCTAGATATCCATATTGTTTTATTGAATAGGGAAATATTGATATTCCTTAAGCATATTATTCCTATATTGAAAAATTTTGATTAGTCAGTAATGATTATATATGGGGTTCCTTAGGGAACAATATTTCATGTATTGTTTATCCATTCTATTCACATGATGGAAATATTGGATATATTTTGTAACAGGGGGGAATGAAATTATATAGCCTCTTGATTCATCAGTAGGTCTTATGAGAAAAAACTAGTTGGGTATTTAGTGTATACATTAATTTTTTTATGTACAATGTCTTTCCATGTGGCCTCAGTAGTAAAATTAAGATTTTTGGAATTATGTATTCCATCACCATGAGATAAATTATTCTTATCAATGTAATTGTTTTACTATTATGCAATCCATGGATATATTTTTTATGTAATTTATTTATTTCCAACTTATTGTTGATTCCATTCTTATGTATAATAGATTATACTATACACCACCCCTTATGGAGCATATAAGCTCACCCATTTATATTTTCTTACCTTTTCCCATCTAAACTAAGAGGACTACAACATGTGACATATGGATTTTCAAAGAGAATTAATAAAGTTTTCATGTTTTAAAATGATGTATCTGTAGTTTTCAATTCAATGTAATGTTAAATTTTGAATCCAATTTCTTGAGACTATTGAACGGTTGAATAATTTGATCTATGTATCTTCACTATTATAAGAAAATAAGCATTGGCTCCAAGTTATTGGATTTAAGGTGTTATACACAAGGGGAAAACAACAACTCTTTTATTCAGGTAAATAGAATATGATTACAGTTAATCAAGATCATGTGTGTTTGATCTAAAGGGATCAAACCTACTATTTATAAAAGGATCTAACTGATTTGTGTGGGTTCTCCTCTATCTAATCTATGTGTGACGGATTCCACCTAATATGATATCCATGAGAAATCCTTTATTTGTTCAAGTCCTTCCACTGCCACAACCGCCCCATCTGGTAAATAGTTATATCCATCAATACTTTCACAAAGATGACTCTTACACTTTTTTAATTTTTTGTAAAACTAAAATACCTTCACATTCAGTGATCAATGGTAACACTTGATCAAAAAACTTGGTCATACTTTCAGATTGTATCATCCGACTACACCACCTAATTGCATCGTCCAACATGTTACCCGGTTACATCGAACCGATATATGGTCTGCACAACTTTTAGTTTCCCATTATTTGATAATCCTAGACCATAGTTAGTGCTACTCCACTATAATTATCCAAACAATTGGATAATACATTCCTAAAGTTAATCCTTCAAGTATACTAACCATTCAGCTGGAAAATGATTTTCACACACAATCATAACACCTATGTCAAAAATAGAGTTTGGAATCACTTCACATGAACCCCTAATGTTCATACACATCAATTCCCTTTAGGTATATACACCCAAACACCTCCAACTTATTCCACCACTTGATGATCCTCTTTTATTCCACGATATTCATAGTAAAATTAAAACCAATTGTCATAATCCTAGATTCTGATCACATGATTATCCATATCCAGATTTTCCAAACCATTGTCTATAACAAAGGATGATGATGAGAACACAAATAACATATAAGGTAAATATAAGTCAAAACATATAAAGGAGTTAGTGGTGCCCATTTAAAATCCCAAAAATTGATCATTGGGGAAAAATCATATAACATAAGAAGGGTAGTGCTAATTCCTAATTTGCAGCCCAAAAATAAACGTAAATGACACATAGAGACATCTAATTGAGAAACCATTTCTATAAAAATTATCCTGGGCCCAAAATTATGAATAAAATAGTAATATAGAAATAAAAAAACCCTACTTCAATGGATAATACCCATCACTTCAATTCTTTTATTAGTGTTTCACAATCCGATCACTGTTCTCATTGCGGATTCGGTCCAACTCATTCGATCTGATTTCAATTCCTCCATAACCTAGTCTCGCTCCCATATCTACAACTCTATAGGGTTTATGGTTATAAATAGTGTGGATAACCATATATATTTCTCATAATGGATTCTCTAAGGGTGTTTTAATGGTTCACACCACAAAAAATTATGGTGAATTATAAATTATTAAATAAACAAAACTGACAACAATTCATCTTAAAGGCCCCAAGTGTAAAATCAAATTACATCATCCCTAGGGAAAACCCCCCATTATGGATGCAATCGTGGTTTTATTATTCTCATCCAACCCTCCATTTAGTATATTTATGTGATCTTTCACAAATGTGTGTGAGGATTAAAAATAATATTTTTTTTAATACATATTATTTCTAATCCTATATGGTGATCAAAACTCCAAAACAACTTAGTGACCCACCCAAAAAATATTATATGAATATTATAAAGGTAATAAATGAAAAATATAGGATCTTTAAGATATTAAAATTTATGTTCACATAATAAATATTTATTTAATAATTAATAATGGGAATCCATTAAAATATAACATTCTCAAAAATTCATTAAAACACAGCCACAAAATAAATAACACATATTGAGATAAAAAATCATGAAAATATTTTATCAAGGTCATTTGTTCGGTTAAATTTACTATTTTACCCATATGGTGGTATCGAGAATTTAGAACTAAAAAATTGAGCTTAGACTCGACCATAAAAAATCCAAGATGTTATGCCCTCCCAAAATTTAAACCTTTTTTACTTTGAAAAGTAATTAATTGGAGCTATAAAATAAGGGAGCTCACTAAACAACCCCATGTGGAAAAAACCATCCTTCTTATAAACATTCTTCATATTCATAGGTCTGATATCTTAAGATACCCAGTACAAAATCTCATTGGATGATAACATCCTCTTTAATGAGAGGCATATCACGGGGATTTCATCCGATGAAATTTAAAACTCCTATAATATTACCTAGTGGTTAACCGGGGTTGTCTCTCAAGGAAATGATCATAGAGGGCTAATAATATTTTTTACTTTATTAATTTTTTTTTCTATTTTCTATGATTTTGAAAGAATAAAATAGGAGGGTTTGATTTATAAAATAGGAAATAGAATTAATGAAAGAAAAAATGAATGTGAGAAATGATTCACACCTACATTAAAAGTAGTGATCCTTAATTTTCATAAAACTTTGACCCTCCATCATATTCTATGAATATTCAAACTAGCTACTCACAACCTCACTACCCAGATAGTGTGAATATACTTCACACTTAGGAAGAATCACTAAGTTATCAACTCACTACTCTATCAAATGGGTAAAAATTGTGAGTTCATACACTACCCAAACCACTGATCCCAATTATACATCAGTGATCCAAACATTGTGGGGGAAAATGGTTTTTATCAATACAAAAGTAAATGGGAAAGAAATAATTAAAAGTAAAATTATATTCTTATCTACTCACTCTCTTGGGATCTTTAGAATAAAATAGAAAGAATAAAACAAGGTTTGTGTAATATGGTTAACAAGTTTTCATTTATTGGGTGATTTTTCATGTAGGATCATTAACTTTTGGGAGAATTTATTATTTTAAAACCATATAAAAAATTAGTAAAGTAGTGAATATGGTCAATTCAAGGGAAAGTAATTCAAAGATGTGTGTGACCAATAAGAAAAAAATAAATCTCTTAATAAAAGGAAACTAAAAATTGAGGACAATGGAATAAAAGTGATGATTAAGGTGAATAAAAAACCAATATCAAATGAAGAACATGCAAAACATGTGAGAGAGAGAGATCTTATCACAGTGACAACAAGGAACAATCCAGATTTTAAGTAGGGTAATTTTATTGGATGGTTTCTATTTTATTTTATATTTTTTTAATTTCTTCATTTATGCGCAAATATTTCTTGATTAGGTGGTAAGAAGTTAACCCATTATTTAAAATGACCAACTTGTGGGTGAATAGACTTTATAAATCCTCAACTGCATCATCCATTAATTTACATAATTATGTTACAAGTTTTAAATCAGAATCAAATTCCCATTTAATACCAATGTTCTAATCATGATGATATTTCCTCTTATCATATATATTCTCATATGACTAGTAGTAAAAATATGAAAACGATAATAGTTCTGACTGGTCTCTAACATTTCAAAAAATATTTACTACTGAAAGAATGAAAATGAAGGTAGTTTCTAGTAATACATTACACATTATTGAAGTTATATTATTGACCAGGGAAATATCAGTCCCATGTTTTAGTTTTACCCAACAGTAATTCTTATATTATCAAAATACTTTAAGAAATCCAAAAAAACATTTCAACAAAATAAATGAAGAAACAAGAGATCTCTAAAAATAGTCCCAATATCCATCGATGGTTTTCTTCGAACTAATCTAGTAATCTCCCATATAGAATCACATTTTGTGTCTCTATGATTGATACCTAGTTTCATATTATTCTTCTCTATAAATTATATTACACAAACCAATACTCCACTTCAAGAAACTTTTTACACCCCCTTTAAAATTCTCCATGGCCTCCACATGGAACTTTTACAATAAAACATATTCTTTCCTAGTAAAACTATCCAGGTACCCATAAATAAATGTGTTTATCCTTGAAATCCTATTTAGAGAAATTACGATGATCTCAATTGTGGATGGCCACTATGTGGAAAGCTCAATGGCTGTGATTAACAGAAAAAGGGGTAAATTATTGAATAATTTATTCCTCAATTCAGTTCCCATGATCACCTTTGATTGTATAAAATTTACTAATTCAGGTGGTCAAAGAGAAAAACTAGCAAATCCAATCTTGATATGATCTGCTCAATTTTGGAAATTAAACATTGCTTCCAATTTCCCATCGATGATTTTGATTAAATTTCTTATGAATCATTGTAATTTGTTTAGGCCTAGTATTTCACTTGTCCATAGATACCATTGTTGTTATTAAAATTAATTTTTTTGTGGTTTATTGGGTATTTATGCTTATCCCTCTTACCATGAACTTATAAAATTCATACCATCTACTTCTCCATTTTAGATTTGTCATAGAAAACCAATGAACACACACGTTCCTTCAATCAAACGGGAGTCCAACTTGAAAAGGGTTCGCATCAAGGAATCATATTCATTTTATAGATTTCTTCTCTCCATTATCTCACAAATATAATGTTAAAGAACTATAAGGCCCCTCTAATTATTAATTTCAATTATATTTATCCTTCACCAACACCATTATACTAGAAAATGTAGATTTTTTCAGAAAAAGTATGGATCATATTTTTCATCAAAATTTTGGAATCCTCATAGTCAAACATAGGATTGATATTCCTAGAATAAATCAATTCAATCATGTTGACTTACTCAATATAAGGTGGTGTGGTATTCAATAGGTAGGTGTGCTTTGGAAAAATGGAATTTCATTTGATAATTTTTTCAAACACCACACATGCATCTTCCAATGAACCCAAAACTAAAAAATTGAAAAAATGATTAGCCCCATTACTTAAAAATTTATCCATGTACAAGGATAAAAACTAAAACAAACACTGCCATAATTCCTAGACTCGTCTTGAGCAGTATCATTCGACTGTACTTCACCCAAAATTATGTGTCACTTAATGTTTTTTCATAGATTAATATTTCTTCATGAAGATTTGGGCTCCTTGAAAAGGTTCTTCTCCCCCACATTTCAACTTGAAAGAGCTACTTTTCGGTTCAACCAACCTTGTTTTTACTTCCTCTCACTCATCCTACATTGATCAAGTAAATTTATAAATCCAATATAAGCGTAATTATCCTCTTTAGTGATCTCCTGAATCCCCTCCATTCCTAATCTGGATATTATTTTGGGTTTCAATAGGTTTACCATTTTTAATCATAGATATCTCTTAATTCAATGTGTCGACATGAACTCTTATTCAGTTAAAAGGATATCATCTTTGATTTTCAATACTATGATATTATTCCTCAAATATTTAATTTCACATCTTCAACCAAGCTAGGGTCTTGATCGGCTGACTACTCAATGTCCAGTTTCAGTCTCAGTTATCATCATCAGATATGGTTGGTCTTCTATATTCTTTTCATATATTATATCAAGTTAGAGACTAAGATAAACTTCCAAGGTTTCAAAAATTTGTTATGGAAACTTGATTTATCATATTTCTTCATCTCTGGTCAGAAGGTTGAGCTTCTCACAAGTTTGATACAGCACAAAAGATTATGCTTCACATGGGAAAGGTCAATTGATCAATCATTCCCTCATGTTCTAAAGTACTCTCATCCACAATTGATTAAATTTTTTAATTAATGGTCAATATAAATTTGTTCTAGTATCTTTTGGTATCTTTCATGGTTGATTGATATTTTCTCTTCACATTTGAACATGAGTGTCTGCAGTGGATTGAAATGAGAGGCATGGTTGTTTGTGGTGTTTTTTAAATTTTTATCAATAGTAGATCAACATTTTCACTTGTGGTCACTTAAATACAGTAAGATTTGCTCCAAGTGTTTTCAAAAAAAATCAATGGGATCTCATTAGTCAAGCAGGGTAAATAAATTCCCCTTCCCACATTTGATTACTTTTATTATTTTTTATACAATCCAAAAAATAACATTGAATTTAGAATTGATTAAAATTTATCAATTAAAAATAACAAAACAACTTTTAAATAGATTAGGAATTAAAATTTTTGATAAAAAATTATTCTAATAAATAAAATTAAAATGAAAAAAAAGGAATTAATGAATGAATTAATCCAATAATTAATTTCAATAAATTTATTAATTAATCTTAAATTGTTGTTCCTAAAATTTATACAAATTAAACTAAAGATCAAGTCATCAATTAAACACCAAAAACAAAAAATTTAAAGAATATTAAATGAATATAAAATTAAACCTTAAATTACCCATAATTTTATAATTTCCCATTATCAACATATTTCAACTATTAAAACCTCAATAAAATACAAAAATAAATGTGAAAAAAATGTGAGAAGAAAAGAACAAATAAAACTCCCCCACACTTAAATATTTTTCTATCCTTAAACAATGCATGATTTTTCTCTTTGTAACAAAATGAAATATTTAATAGTTAACCTCATAAGATATCATGATAAAATATTGATTTATATGAAATATGTTTTTAGATGTAAATTTTTTTCAAGTAATTTGCAAAGAGTGATTAAAAATTGTTCCTAACTAGATTTAAAAATACATACTAAAAAACAAGAAATCAAAGATTCGTTAATTATGGATAATTTTATGCCACATATATGAAATTTCCCATTTCCCAACTTTAATTCCAATTCAAGTTCCAGTTTTGGGAGTGAGAAAAAAATCGATTTAGGTGGAATTAAAATATTAGCAAGAGGAACCTTCAATTGTCAGCCCCCCTTGGATCAAAAAATAAGGTATTCAATTGTCACTTCATTGATTCAACTAAAATTATTATTTTAAAATTTAGTTTCCCCTTATTTATTTGGGTTCAATATTACCCTCACCTTAATGAACTCATTTTTAACAAAATGTACTTTATTAAAATTTTGTTATTTAAGAATTTGTGGGTAGAATTTTACAAATCACTTATTGAATTAACAAATATATTTTATTTATTTAAACACACACCCATTTCCTAAGGTCTCATAGATTCATTATGAAATCCCAATTTTCAATCTTTTTCCATTTTCAAAGGACTTATATGATTATCATTTTATTTGGATCTCAGTGGTGTTCTATTTTAAAAAATTTGAGTCTGTAATCTTCGTGATCAAAGATTTAGTTTCCTCATATTCTAATTCCAATTACATAAAGATCTATCCTATCACACTCATTTCCCTAGTTCCTAAAAAAACTTACATTAAATAGTGGGAATCATCACCTTGTAATCATACACACCCAATAGATTTAAACTCAATGACAACCTCAACAGCTAGAATGAAATTATCCACTAGGAAGGATTTACATTAAGTGTAGCTATCATCCATAAAAATCCTCATATTTTAATTTGTTTTGAATATTTTTAGAAAATATCATAGTGATTTTGATGTGTACAGTCATTGTAGAAAATAAATTGAATAGAAAAATGCCTCTCTTACCCACACTTAAACCCAATCATTTTCCCCAATATTGAATCCTAAGGTGGGGGAACATTTTTATTCAATACAAATTAACAATTCAATAGTTCAAATATTATTTTAAGGTTTTCATTAAAGTTAAAAATTATACATTTTACACACATACAAACCAATTTTCAAAACATATTTTTTTTGAAATGTTCATTATTTTGATTCTTTGTCAATATAAAAGATAATTTTCACTTTCATCTCAAATAAAAGGATGATAAATAATGGTGTAAAGTAACATGGGAATTGTAATGGTGTGATACAATTTCAAAATTAGGCTCAAATTCATTTTCAATACCCTAGTAATCATCAAGATAAACAAACATGCAAAGAAATAAAAATTTTTAAAAAAATCATGGGAAATTCCCCCACACTTATTTCACAATATCATGAAACATGAATTTATATAATTGAAATCAGTACTCCCCTGAGTGGAGATTTTATCTTCTCAGTTCAGTCAAATTCACTCTCCCTTTTGAAGTTTAAAATATCCCTCTAGTTTACCACTTCTTACTACTATAAAAGTAATATATATAGCATTAGTAGTCATCAAACAAAAATTTAGAATGAAATAAACCATAGGTTAAAGTTAGGGTATTTTTTATCCATATTTTTCAAGAAATTTTCTCCAATTTTTCCTTTAAATGATTTTGAGATTTTTTTCTTGTGAATTTCATGGTAGGTTTATCCTCTTTAAACACTAGGAAGTACAAGATTTGAAGCAGGAAGATAAGCAGTAGTCTCATAGTTATTCAATAAAAAAACAAGGTAAACAACACAATTATCCATGGGTTGACTCAAATGAAGCTTTAATATTATAGTCTTTATCTAGTCTTTAGTAATGGATAAAATTTTAAATAAGTAGATGGCATGAAATATCTTTAACTTCCCTTTAAAGAAATTATTTATTTTGTCACGACTCGTCCCCTAGGGCCCATGCCATGACTAACCCCAAGCCCGCCTTCCATAGGCCAGGGGATGGCGACTAGAACCAAAGGAGTATTCCCTAAAACAAGGAAGGCATTGACTTTATATCCTATAAACACACACAAGGAATCACACATTAAGATACAAACGCAAGTCAACTGTATATCAAAAAGAGTGCTGAAAGTAAAAAGGGGCTGGAATACAATCCCAATAGTAATAGTACAAGTAAAACTGAAATACAATACAACGGAAGAAAAAGAAAGGAAGCTATTGGGTCATCCTACGGGTTCCTACCTGAAGGGTAGGTAGAGATCACCTCCACAACACTCCATGTCCACTTGTCTCCTCTGCATACCGACACGCCATATGGTCCACCTCAAAGCACCGTCCGGTCCTGATACCCTCAACCTTGATCAATGATGTCTGTTGTCTGCATCCAAAACAACGAGGTATGGGCATAACTTGTGCAAGGGTGAGTATAACGATACTCAGTAGGGACCCCGAGACCCTCAAGGTATCCCAAAAATCTACAAAGGATAAACCACAAAGCATGTAAACCAGTGAAAACCTGACTTAGGTATATTCCCATACATATACCTAAGTTATCAAGTAAACCCATATCAATCATGAGGAAAACAAAGAGTAAAATTCAAATCCCAATGCTTAACTATTCCACAAAGGTAGGGAAACCACAAAGGCAAGTACCACATAGGTATTCCACACAAAAGAATACAACCAAGGTATTACCACAAGGAAAGTACCACTTGTGTACGAACTCAGCTCACATCAGGTATAACTTAGGTATGGTAATAGAGATTATTAGTTATAACTACTGAATCATCTTACTCTGTTAAGAGGCTCTACTATTGACCTACACAGAATCTCTAGGATCTGACCCACATAGGATCGCTAGGAGATGACCCACACATGATCACTAGGAGCTGAACCACACAGGATCCCTAGGAGCTGAATCACACGGGATCGCTAGGAGATCACCCACATAGGATCGCTAGAAGATGACCCACACAGGATCGCTAGAACCTGACCCACACAGGATCGCTAGGAGCTGACCCACACAGGATCGCTATGAGTTGACCCACATATGATCGCTAGGTGTTAACCCACACATGATCGCTATTCACTCTTCTCGTCACAGCCAGCTACTAGGTTCCCACACTAGGCTTGCTCATCTCTGGTAGAGTCTGCTCTCCAAGCCACGAGTCGATACTCTAACTTCCACAAATTACCACAAATAAGTATCTCAAAGACTGTCATGTCATAGGGGTCTCAATGCAATAGACGATGCGTCAATCAGATGTCTGGTTTGTGAGTTATTAGCCTTTTAGTCTCGAGGTCCCGGTGGGATTCGTTCTCGATCCAACCCGACCGTACCCCATCTTTATCCAAATATTTAGTGGGGTATACCAAAGGGACCATCTCGTTCCAAGGTTTCCAGCACCGCTGACATTTCGCCAAACGGACTCCCGGGAGGGCAAAGGCTGCGAGGCGGCTCGGCCGGAGGGCGGAGGCCACGGGGAGGCTCGGCCTGGGAAGCTCAGCTAGAAGGGTGGAGGCCGCAAGGCGGCTCGGCTGGAGCAGCTCAGCTACGGGGGGGTGCTGTGAGGTGGCGCAGGGAGGCCGCGGGGCGACTATGGTCGCGGATGGTGGAGCGTCGCGGGGCGCAGAGGCCACGGGGCACGGAGGCCGCGGGGTGTTGTGCCTTCATCGGCAGTTCTCGAGTTCCATCGGTGCCAACCGTCAGCACCGGTCACCATAACCAAAGTCGTATTATTTCATCGCGAAGGATACATCATTCAAGAAGAACGGTGGAGGGTTCGGCCCATGTTTGTTTGGCCCTCACCCTCCACGTTAGAGTGGTAGCAAGTGGCTCAATAAGAACAAGAATGAAGAATGTCAAATTCAACAATTTCATAATAATCTTGTATCAACTCATTTTTTTTAATCCACGTTCACCATGCCTTCCATGAATGAGGAATTTAATCGAGAAATTACAAGAATTAAATAACAAACCCAACCTCGTTCATTTGATTCATTGAAGATTGTCTGCGGGGAAGGAGACGATGTCGTTGGGAATAGACGGATGTCAGTGATGTTGGAATTTCCTCGATCGTTGGTTCATTGACGTTGAAGACGTTCCTCATCAACGAATGTCCCAAGGAAGAAGTCGGAGTCGAAGTTGACATTATTTGTTGGCATTCTTCGTTAGAGAGCCTTCTCCCAAGGATCCTTCCTCCCAATTCCACCAAAAATCAAAGTAGCCAATTATGTTGTGGTTCCCAAATTTAATTATTGGCAAAAATTTAAAATTGGCTTAATTAATTACATTGAGTAGGTATAATTAATTAAAACGGGTGGCACAAATTAAGTGGGGGAGTTTAAGAGGTTTTCCCCATTAAGAGGAGAGTTCAAGGGGGTTCAAGTCTTGGGTGGTCCCCACCACCATAACCTCTCATGGGAGGTTAGGTTTGGTGGTCCCCACCTTCATAACCTCTCATTGGAGGTTTTTAGTTTAGGTGGTCCCCACCTATGAAATATCCACATGGGAGTTTCAAAAAAAAAATGTTACACCATTTTGTTTTGTTTTATTCTTTCACGAATATGTGAAAAAACTAACTTCCACCCTCGACCTACTGTGGTCAAGGTGAAGTTCTGCTTAAGCGAATACCAGTGCTGAGAGTTCAACGGTGCCCTCAGATTTCAATTCCGAGCACTGGTTCAAAAGTTAGAAAAAACCCACTCGTACATTTACTGGATGTACCCGAATAAAAGTTAAAAAATTCATTCTGGTCACCCCGGGTCTCGGAATCACGCGCTGTCAATTTTTATAGACTCATAAAATTCCCATATATTTAAAAAAATAAATGGAAATTCTGGGTCTTTAAATTCTTCCCACCTTATGGCTTTACGTCCCCATAATCCACAACTCAAAACTAGGAAAACAATTGGGGGTACTGAGAACGAAATTGAGCCTCCTGCTCCCATGTGGTCTCTTGGAGGTTTATGTGATGCCAACGAATGAGCATTAGAGGTATCGACCGCCCACGAAGGACCCACTCCTTTCAATCCTCAATCTCTACTGAAACCTCCATAAAATTCACCCCATCGTCGACGTCCTGCTCTCCGTGGTCGATGATGTGGGAAGGGTCGTGCATATATCTCCTCAGCTGGGATATGTGGAAGACGTCGTGCACCCGGTGCAACTGAGGTGGAAGATCTAAGTGGTAAGCCACCGCACCAACTCTGTTGAGGACTTGAAAAGGTCTGATGAATCTCAGAGATAACTTGTCACCTCATCCAAATCTCCACAAACCTTGTCAAGGTGAGACCCGTAGAAAGACGTGGTCGACATTCTCGAACTCCAGAGGTCTTAGTATCCTGTCAGCATATGACTTATGCCTACTCTTTTCAATCTTAATCCACTCCTGGATGATCTTCACCTTCTCTTTGGTAGCCCGTACCATCTCAGGTTCCACGAGTGCTGACTCCCCTAGGTCAGTCTATCACAAAGGTTATCTGCAAGGTCGCTTGTACAACGCCTCAAAAGGTGTCATCTCAATGGTGGAGTGATAGCTATTGTTTTATACAAACTCCACCAATGTAATGTGATCCTCCCAACTACGAATGAAGTCAAGGACACATGCATTTAGCATGTCCTCTAGGTTCTCAATGGTCTGCTCAGTCTGGCCATCCGTCTCAGGATGGAAGACGGTGCTCAAATGATGATGCATCCCAAAAGCCTCCTAAAACCCCTTCCATAGTCAGGAAGTAAAATGTGAATCACGATTGGAGACAATCACTTAGGTTACTCTATGTTACCGCACAATCTCCTGAACATAGAGTCGCCCCAAGCTCTCTACCGAACCCTGCTCTCTGATCAGTAGGAAGTGGTCCGACTTGGTGAGTTGGTCAAAGATCACCCAAATAGAGTCATGACCCCTGGATGTACATGGAGGTCCTGTCACGAAGTCCAAGGATATCCCATCCCACTTCCACTCTAAGACCTCTAAAGGCTGAACCAAGCCTGCTGGTACCTGATGCTCTACCTTCACTTACTAACAAGTGAGGCACCGAGAGACAAACTCTGCTACTGCTTTCTTCATTATCGGCCACTAGTGATATCGTCGGAGGTCTTGGTACATCTTTTCCACTCCTGGATGTACCACTAGAGGGGTTGTGTGGAACTCCCTCAATACTTAATCCTGAAGTGATACTGGTACCATGATACGTCCTCTGAAGAGGATGACGTGCTACCCACCTTCAAAAAATCCATCAGGTGCATGTCCTATGGATATCTGATCATGTTGAGTCTCGTAGTCAGCATCCCCATGATGTGCCTCCCTAACTCACAGAAGAAGTTTGGGAGTGACTGTAAGAGACTGAAGAAAAGCTAATCTATCCCGATCTACAAAGGATATCTGCAAAGCGTCCACCTGCTCTTTCGCCTTGGCTAGAAGTTGTATACCAGATCTCCTGCTGATTGAATCTTCTACAACGTTCCTTTTCCTAGGAGTATAGACTATCTCAAAGTCATAGTCTTGTAGGAACTCAAGCCAACGTCGTTGTCTCGGGTTAAGGTCATTCTGAGAGAAGATATACCTGAGACTCTTATGATCCGATTAGACTGTGAAAATCTCACCCATAAAGTAATGTCGCCACATATTCAAGGAAAAGACCACTGCTGCTAACTCCAAGTCAAGGGTAGCATAGTTCTTCTCATGTTTTCTCAGCTGTCGAGAACCATATGTGATCACTTCTCACTCCTGCATTAGGACACATCTGAGTCTGATACCTAATGTGTCACAGTATACTACGTACCCTACGCCCTCTTCTGGAAGCCTCAATATGGGGGCACTAGTCAGCCTCTGCCTCATCTCCTGAAAACTCTACTAGATTCTCTTCGACCACACGAAGTTTTTCCCCTTCTTTGTCAATGCTAATAGTAGTACTGCAACTCTGGAGGAATATAGCACAAATCTTTGGTAGTATCCAGCCAAACCCAAGAAACTTCGTACCTCTGTCACACTCCTGGGTGGTTCCCAAGAAAGTACCACCTCAATATTCACTCGATCCAATACAACTCCAACCTCCAATATGACATATCCCAGAAATTGAACCTCTCGAATCAAGAACTATCACTTTGAGAGCTTAGCATAAAGCTGGTTCTTTCGGAGTGTGTCCAGTACTACCTATAAATGATAGGCATGCTCCTCCTCAGTATCCAAGTAGATCAAAATTTCGTCGATGAAGACTACTACAAAGCGATCAAGGTATGGCTGAAAGGTCTTGTTCATGAGTCCCAAGAACAATGATGGAGTGTTGGTTACACCGAATGGCATAACCAAGAACTCATAATGGTCATACCGACACCTGAAATCCGTCTTTTGAACATCCTTGAATCGTACTTTGAGCTAGTGATATCCTGATCTGAGGTCTATATTCGAGAACCACTGTGCTCCCTTGAGTTGATCAAATAGGTCTTAAATCCTCGGAAGTGGGTACTTTTTCTTCATGGTCACCTGATTTAGGCGCCGATAGTCGACAAAAATCCTTAATCTCCCATCCTCCTTTTGGGTGAACAGAATTGGGGATGTCCAAGGTGAAACACTGGTCCGAATGAATCATTTCCCCTGCAAGTCCTCTAGTTATACCCGTAGCTCATGAAGCTCCGCGAGAGCCATCCGATATGCTGGTGTAGATATCAGAGCCATCTTGGGGTGAAAGTAAATGTAAAAGTCCACCTCTCTGCAAATAGGTAGACCTAGAACATCATCAGGGAAGACATCCATGTACTGGTCCACCACTACAGGATAACTCGAACTCTCCACATCAACTTCTCTGAGGGTAAGGCTAGCCAACTGATGAGTAATCGGTTGCACCCTCCTCCGGGTAAGTCCATACTATGCTGCAAAGCCTCCCTTCTTTCCAGTGAAGGTAAAATTGGTCCCATCTGTGCAGACACACCGCACTTTGTGCCTAATACAATCAATCTAAGCATGAACTGTAGATAACCAGTGCATACCCAAGATGGCATCGTAAGGTCTCAACGCCGCTAATAGAACATCCCAGCCAAAGTTCTCACCTCCTATAGTAAGCTCACACTACCAACACCAGTGCTTAATCGTCGAATCCGCTCCCGTAGGAGTCTCTAGCCGTAAAGATTGAGCCAACAGCTCTGTCAGAATCTCTACGCTCCGAACGAGGGCAGTGGAAATAAAATAATGACTGGAACCTATGTCTATAAGTACTATAGATAAGGTGGAGTAGATACAGATCATACCTCATATCATCTCCAGAGCTTCGTGATCGGAGGCCTCATCTGCCTCAAGCTGGGCTCTCTCATGTCCACCTACTCCCTGTATTTGGGGTGGACCTCTTGGTGGTGGTGGCAGTAACATCTCGAATCGTCGCCCACCGTTAGCTGCACGACCAGCTCCTCTGCCACTTCTGTCTGCTCCCTGTAGACCTCCTCAGTCGAATCTCTGTCTCTACTTGGGTGGTCCTTCGACCGTCTACAGATCATCCATATGGAGGGTTGGACAGTCACGATCCATGTGACCCTGCCCATCGCATGTGTAACACTGCTCTCTCCTGGAATGACTAGCTTCATCTCGGGTTCCCCACAAAACCGACTCTGAATCATGCGGTCGTCCACCTGTGGGTATGGTCCTCTTAGACCAATGTGACATCTATCTACTTCCAGCTACAGAAGACTCTTCTACGTAACGTCCAATGGTGGATCTCACTGCAGGTGACTGATCAACAAAAAAACTCTCCACTAAGAGGGCTCACTCTAACACCCCCTCCTGTTTCGGGATTCTAAGAGAAATCATCGAAGCCCTGATCTCCCACCTGAGTCCCTGCTCGAAGGTATGGGCCTTGAAGAATAGGTCTTTCACCATATATGTGGAGTATCGTGAGAGGTAAGTGAACCTCACTGAGTACTAAGCCACAGACATGTTGCCCTGCTACAGATGAAGAAGCTCCTATATGTGCACTACGCGAAGAGTCATTGGGACAAAATCTGCCAAAAACATGCTCTTGAAGTCTACCCAGAGAAGTGTCACCTCATCGTAAACTTGGAGCATCAGGCTCCACTATCTGCCTATTTCTACCTATAGAAGGCTGGCGGAAAGGATCACCATGATATCGTCTAGTGTCCCTACCAGTCGGAAGACTCTCACCACAGCCTCCATCCAATCCTCAGCCGCTTGTGGGTCCATCTCTCCCCTGAAACTGGGTGGCCTCTGGTGCTGGAACTCATGCAACGTGCTCAAGTTATGTGCACTCTCTGTTGCTAGAGCTGGTGGCATCGGTGGACCAACAGGTAATGGTACCGTTGGTGCCTCTGGTGGTGCCTCTACTAGAAGAGGGCCCTGCACCGAGGTCTCATCGCTCGGTGGGCTGTTAGTGTGTACTATTCTTAGAACCCTAGATGGTTATCTTCGTAGAGGCATCCTAAAAAGAAACTGGTGTGCCACAGTCAATAAGTTATACCTGGTGAGCTGACTCAAGATATCACAAAGAAAAAATATTGGAAACACACACGCAATCAGTGTTTTTGTGCATTGAGTTGGAAATCAGAATTCAGGGTCCTGGTGTATGGATATGTCGGTCATCACACCAACACTGGATTCCCTAAAATAATAACCACAGTCACTACACTTAACAGTATTTCCATTAAAAGAAAGATCAGAGTCTTATGTTCTACGGTAGAACCGACTCCTCTGATACCAATTTGTCATGGCCTCTTCCCCGGGGGATGGGTCGTGACATATTCTCTTCCCATTGAACAAAAATGGTATATTTTCTCCCCTAACTAACTTAATAACCCCTTAACAAGCACTCTTATAATGATGAATGGGTAGAAAACTTGATTCTCTGTTTCCTTGGAAATAACTTCATCCTCAAATTAAATAGAAAAACCCTTTGTTCATCCTTAAAGTACATATTTTAGATGATTGAGTAATCAATTTTTTTTATTTTTTTAAATATAAGAATTCTCATAAGCTTAATTCCTAATTTCCTTTATCTCACTCAAATCTATTAATCTTATCTCATCAACAGATTTGAAGTCATAGTTCAGGGCCATTACTACCCAAACATATTTTTTATGAAACTCCATAGGAAGATGAATTGTCTTTAAAAAGCATAGCATATACAGATAAATCCATATGTCTTTTAGTCAGCCATGTAAACCCAAAAAAGCTTCATCAATATTGATAGATCAATCCTTCCTAGAATGAGGTGCTATCTTCTCCAAGATTTTTTTAATCTCTATATTCTATAATTTAGAATATCCACTAGACTGTGGGTGATATGTGGTTTTAGTTTATGTATAAACCCATTTTTTCCATTAAGGTCTTGAAATTATGATTTTTGAAATTATTGGTAATATATGTAATGAATCGTTTGGGTATGAAAAATATTTAAAAGATATTTTAATTGATGAAATTCAAAGGTCTAGTAGCAAGTTTATCTTGGAGGGTCTCTGCCTTAACCCATTTAGAAACATTGTCCAAAACTTCAATAATGTAATTATTCAAATAAGATTATATAAATGGTCTCATAAAGTCCAATCCCCAAACCTTACAAACTTCTACCTCAATAATTCCTTTTTGTGGTAACTCCTAACTTCATCCAACATTTTGTAGCCTTGAAATTTTTTAATTATGTTTCAAAAGAATCCTAGTATCTTTGATTAGAGTGGCATATTAGAAACCAATATGAAGGAATTTTTGGGTAGTCCCCACCCCCCCACCCCATGATGTCCACCCCAAGGTGATGAATGACTTCTCTCAAAAATGGGGATTATTTACTCTTCATTCACACATCTTCTTGGAATACTAACAACACATCTCCTAAAAAGTAAGGGATCATCCCAAAAAGTAACATGTCAACAAAAAAATGTATTTTTTTCTTTGATTTTGTAAAAGGTATTTGGGAATGAATATAAAAAATAAATTTGACATAGTCTACATACCAAGATGATTATCTCACCAAAGTAGTAAAAAGTATCTTATCTGGGATTGATGTGTTGATTTATTTGGGTTTCTTTGTTTTAGTGATAGGAAACTTGGAAAAGTGATCCAAACCCACATTTTTAGCTCCTTTTTATCCTTTATTTTCATATCAAATCCTTGAAACTAAAGTCTCTACCTCATAAGGATTGTTTTAGATTCTTTCTTAGAATGATATTATTTGAGGGTAGAATGATTAGTGAAAATGATGACCTTATAACCAATCAAAAACTATATAAACTTTCAAAAGAAAATATGATAATGTATAATTCATTTAATGTGGTAGAGTAATTATTCTAAGAATTATTAAACAACTGACTAGCATAATAAATAATATTTTACCTCTTTTCCTTCTCTACCCCAAAATAGTACCTATAGCAACATCACTAGAATCACACATAACATCAAAGTGTATTTTCCTATCATATGCAGTGATAATGGGTGAAGTTGTGAGCTTATCTTTAATTAGGTTCAATGAATCTAAGAAATTTTCATCAAACAAAAAGTGTGTATCCTTAAAAACAAATAAATAGAAGGGCCTAGTGATTTTGGGAAAGTCCTTGAGGAATCTCTAGAAAAAACTGGCTCAGCCTAAAAATATTCTAATTCCTTTCATATTCTTAGGTGGTGGTAGATTTTAGATCACCTTAATTTTAGTATTATAAAATTTAATTCCCCTTATAATTGATTTCTATCCCTTATGTGGACATGAATTAAAAATTTTCCCATTTTAAAATAATATTTGTTTCTTAACACCTCTTCAAAACAACTTCTATATTTTCTAATAATTTTTAAAGTATGTTTCTAATTATTGAAAAATATTTCATAAAAACCTAAATTATCCTTTAAATCATGCATGGGAAAATATAATCATAAATATTTTAGAAGTGGTTGGAGCACCACACAATCCAAAGGTAATTCTCTGGTAAGTAAATGTCTAAAATGGACCAGTGAAAGTGGTCTTATACTAGTCCTCAGATGCTATTATAATCCAATTGTAACAAGAGTATCCATTAATAAAATAAAATCACTCATTACTAGAAAAACTCTGAAGAATTTAGTCTAGAAATGTTATTGAAAAATTTTATTTCTTATTGAAAACATTTAATTTCCTATAATCTATATAGACTCTCCATTTTTTCACTATCCTAGTTTGAATTTTATAATTTTTCACATTGGATATTAAAGTTACTCTAGTCTTATTAGGTACCACTTGAACTTGACTAACACATGGGACATTTGAGATGGGATAGATAATCTTAGGATCCAGTAATCTAATAACTTGTTTTCTAACCACTTATTTCATGTTTGGGTTAATTCTTTTATACCCCTATACTGTTTGTTTATGGTCATGTTATATGTGTATTTTATACATACAATAAGATGAACTAATTACCATAATATCATCTATTAACAACCAATAATAGATTTAAACCTCCTCAAGACATCCAATATACTTTATACTTGGATTTCTTCTAAATTGGATGAGATGATAATTTTCTATGAATATTTCTCACCAAGAAAATAATATTAGAAATAAGCATGAAGGGGTTTAAGCTCTAGATCAAGTTTTTTTACAAGGTTGTAGGATCTTGGGCCAAATAGGTCAAATGTATTCAATGTGTTTCTTAAAATGTGTGTGAAAGAAAGAAATATATTGAATTTTTATACCATTATTGTTATTTTCCCTACTATTATCCATATTGGATTTATCACTACTCTCTAAACAAAAACAGAATTTTAAAATAGATTCTATAGAAAACTCATAAATGCATTTGAAAATCTATCCCTCAAAATTTTTAGGGTGTTCCTCCTTAGTTGGAGTAGAGAAAGGATTCTCAAATTCTCCAAGAAATTACCAAATATTTGTATGAAAAAATTGATCATCCTGGTATCTCATAATTAGAGGGTCAAACCTACTTTATTTCTATAGAAAAAGGTCGAAAACTTCATTTTTAACTTTATTAACATATTGAGAAGCCTCATTTTCAAATTCCAAAGGGATTTATTCAACTAAAATTTTCTTTTACAATATTTTAAGATGATCATATGATTCATATAATTCAATTTAATTGAATCTTAAATAGATATCTTCTAAAATAGGTTCTATTTTATTTTTTATGACATTAAACTCATCTCCTTTATCTCTAAAATTAAAAATGAGTTTTCCATTAGATTCATCAATGAAAACTCTTACTGTGGATAATAAGGGCCTACACATAATAATGGTTACTTCAACTTCACACTAAATATCTAGAATTAGAAAATGATTGGGAAAGTACAATTTCCTTACTCTCGCCAAAAAAATTATCAACTCCCCTAATTGGGAGATCAATGGACCAATCAATTAAATGTAAGGCAACAGTGGTGGGTTTTGGTTATGATAAACTAATGTGTTGGAATAAAGATAAGGGCATTAGGTTTATAATTTCACTAAGGTCACATAGATAGTTAATTAGACAACTCTCCCCCAGTGTTCATGGGATGAGAAAGCTTCTTGGGTCTTAGAGCTTAAGAGGTATCCTGATTTTCAAGACAGCACTACACTCCTTTGTGAGTTTGTAAGTAGAAAATTCTTCCAATGTTATTTTTTGGGAATAGATTTTCCTCAGAAATTTAAGATATTGTGCAATTTGATTTAAGGTTTACGGGAAATGTATAGTAATATGAATTATGTTAACAAGTTCCATAAATTTGAGAAGTTATGTTTCTTGATTACACTTTTTTATTCTTTAAGGTAATTGAATGGTGGTGGAAAAAATCTTCAAAATTTTTATTATTCCTTCAATTTCTTATTTAATATTTTTATTCCTCTTATTTTCTTTGTTTTTCAAGTTTTTTTATTTGGTTTTTGAGATGGAATAGTGCGTTTCAAGGAGTTTGTTGTATTTTTATGTTGATTCTAGATTATGGGATTCATTTTCATCTATATTTTAATTTTGGGAAGATTTAGTATCATTTATATAATCTTGGTGTGTTTTAAGACCACTTATAGTTGTGACATTCATAACATTATCCCTTGGTTTCAGTTTATTAGTGCTTGGAATTTTTCCATTGTATTTACCTTTGAAATCTCTTGAGAGTTTCCCCATTTGAAACAATAGGTCTTTAAACATGGAATCTATTGTTTATTTACCTTAATAATGTTATATGTTTTATGAATTAGACATGCCTATCAATTATTGAAACATTCCCTTTACTTCTTCTTGATGACTATAAGTTTTTAACCTTTGGTTGGGGTTGGAATATTTGTCTAGGTTATTATTAAAATCCTATGGAGAATCATGTCTAATAACTCCCTATTCTCTCCAAGAAAGGTTCTTATGGTTCTTATATCATTAGTTGTACATGTTCGAGGATTAGTCATCCTTAGGTGGTATCCTAGGACCATTTATAGCTGATTTTTCATTCTTAAGGTTCTGAGAAGGTGTATCAGAATTAGGAAAACATGAATATGAATTTACAAATATAAAAAAATGATGGGATTTATCCCTAAGTGTTTTTTGACTATTTTGAATGTAGAACATGGAATATTGAACCTCATCTTGTTGGAAAAGACTGGTTTCTTTTCCAAAAATTGTTTTTATTTTTTAGTATTTTTTCTATGAGTTTTCTTTAAGTGTGTTGAAAATTCATTTCAATTCCTCGTTAGTTTTATCACTAAAATACCCTCTAGAGGTCTGATAAACCATTTTTTTATGGTATGGTGTGAGACTATTGTAAAATGAATCAATGAGAAAATGTGATTTAGATTTTTGGTTGGGGAAATACCTAAGTAACCCCTTGAAGTTTTCCCATGCTTCATGGAACTACTCACCCTCATCTTAATTGAATCTATTGATTTTGTTCCCAATCTCAGAATTCATCTTCTTAGAGTAAAAAATCATAACAAAGTTTGTACAATTTGTCCTTTGTATTAAATTTTTCTTCATCCATTTTCTAAAACCAGGTTTTTTTCATTTCCCTTTAAGAAAAATGGGAAGAATCTCAACTTTAACTATTCTTAACTAAATCCTTCAAGTGGAAGTTGCTATATTGAACCATAGAAGTCACTGATGAAGTCCAAGGAGTCCTCATTAGGTAATCCCAAGTATAATGGATGTATGGAAAAGTGTTATTTCATAAGGAATTAATTGTGATTCCTATAGATTTTCTTTAATTCATGATGGGTTGTTTGACATAGAAGGAACATGGAAATATCTAAGCTTGACCCAATATATTATCTCATTTCTATGTTGTGGTGGATTGACATTTTGATTTTTGTTATTATGTTTTTCCATGTCCTGTTACATTTTGATTTTAATTTTTTTATTTTTAATATATGTTGATGAAATACTTTCCTGGGGTGCTCTGCAAAACAATATTTGAACTCAATAAATTTAGTGTAAAGTGGGTCTCATATTATATTTGGATAAGATAGTGTTATGAGGGTGTTTTAATCAGTTTTTTTAGGTTTATTTTTTGAAGAGAAAATAAGTAAAACTGGGTTGATTTTGAAATCAAGTTAAGGAAGTGGTTGTCTGGACTTGGATTATTTTATCACTCACCTATTGATTCATTATTAAATTGGTTTCTAATTATCCAATCATCAATTGAATCCAACTAATTACTTAAATATAGGAATTTTGGTATAGGTAAAGAAATATAATAATCATTATATTCCCTACCTTTTCCTAGACTATAATTTGGATATCTCTATTTACCCTTGAATTACATTGTTTGATATCACATGTAGATAAATTAATCCAAGTGTATTGTGTGTGAAATTATAAAAGTAAGAAGAATAATCTAAAGTTAATAATTCAGTAGAAACCTATACCGAAAATACCAGAAAATTATAAAGAGTGGTTAGAACATTTAAAGAGAAGAATTAATTAATAGGATGATGAGAATCGCCTTGGATAAAACACATAGGGTTTAACTTTCCATTGTCATAGTATTACAAAGTAAAATTAAATTACCCAAGAGTTATTGTTGGAAGTGCTTCCAGAACTATCTCCCTAGATAAAATTCTCCACCCCTTTATAGAGTGATCTGCTCCAAAGGTTTTATTCCTGAGAGGGACATGATATTCTTCATTAAATTATGGAATTTTTACATGGAGTATTAATGATTTAATCTTGATGGTTTACATATTTTCAGAAGGAAGGGTCTGGATGAATTCTACAAGGAAACATAACTCTTCCACGATCTTGGCCAATATTCTTTTAAATGTTGACTTATTCAATGATTTGTAGTAGTGGTTAAAATAAAGTGGGAAAGTGATTTTAATTTTAGTCCTCGTTATTTCACACAATTCCTGAAAATAATTAGTTTACCAATGAAACATCACTTCTACCTTAATCTATGCTTGGATTATTCCATAATTGGCCATAGAAGGCCAACAATTTCCTTATCAGTGACACTACAACTTCTCCATAGAATGGATCTTTATAATCAACTCATGCTCGAAGCTCACACCTGAAAATAGTTCTATTTAATGGTAGGGGGTTTATTAAATAATGTGTAAAATACTAATACCTTATTTACTTCAAGTCCCCATGGGATCCTGGTCCTTTTTTATGCGACTTTGGTGTTGATATGAATCATTTTCCTTCACGACATATTGGAGTACCAATGCTCCCTCAAAAGTGACATAGGCATGGTGGCTTTACTCAGGGAACATTCAGATGAATATGGACCTTATTCAAAGAGGAAATAAAATGGGATAAGATCAATACAATGAATCTCTTAGAAATAAGGCTCCAATATATCATTGTCTCAAATTCAAAGGTGGTACCAGATGGTGGCATCGATAGGGTAATTTTCTCTATGTTCTTCATCACGGTGGTGGTACATGAATGGAGTGTTGAAATAGTGGGTTCCCTAGACCCAACTATGTTGTGCTTTTTATTACCATATCATGTATATCGTTAGCTATACATGATTATTTCTTGCCATTATTTTGTACTTTTCTACTTCCATTGTTGAAATGGTAATGCCCATAGATTAATTGTCATATCAAAAGGTTATAAAAGATCTTTGGCTATAATGAGAACCTCAAAATTCTTTGACATCAATCTTAAATATATGTTATATGGTCGAGATACATATAACTGACTAGACACAGTAGATGTATGAATGTTAGGTGATGGGGGATCATAATCATTGAGACTTCTTCTCATGAAGTTCACACTTGGTGATCTCTAGTAGTGAGATCATAAGGAAAGACCATCCAATAGGAACACCACATGTTTTGGGTATTATTGGATGTTCCTATATACAGTCATATGTAATGGTCTCTTGTCTTTAGATCATTACCAATTTATACCATTTGATTGCAGACTTTGATGTAAGATGAAAACCATGATACTAAAATAATGGAGAGGTAGTTGAAGGTTCCAGGCACAGCAGAAGTGCGTGGGTGGATGTGCCCTCTTGGCTTTATTTCATTAGAAATGATCAATCCAGGATCAATACGACGATAAACGCCAGTCTCCACGGATCGAATCACAGAAAAAGACAAAGAATAAGGTTTGTCCCGAAACCACAAAAAGGATCGTTAGAGGTTGATTGTAATTAATTTAATTAATTATAATGAAATACCTTTTGGGTGTTCTTTCTTCATTGATGTTCTTGATCACATTGTCGACGTGATCCATCATTGCGTCGCAGAAGCCACGTGTAGACTCCCTCTAGCAGTGATCCACACGTGTACCCCATATCTCTGGACATCGGAAAAGTATTCTCCGGGTGATTGCGTGGAGAAGCCTTTGCTTGCGTTGTCCGCCTTAGATCGCCTTAATCTGATGGAAGAGGATCTCTCTCGGTCTTGAGGGCGTTCTTGGAGGAAGAGGTTCTTTCGGCCTTGAAATAATTCTCCAGAGATGTTGTGCACAATGATTATCTTGTGTAGGAAAAGAGTTGGGGTTGTGAGGATATTTATAATCGAGTTTGAGGTTGTAGAGTTACGACAATAAATAAATGGGTTACACATTTCATTTATTTCATTAACTCTTATTGAAAACCCCCATGTCGAATAATTAATTCCTTGACATGCGTTTATGCTGATTATAATAAATATAATTTAATAAAATGATATTATATCCTCAAAATCCCGACTAGAAAAACTACACGGCGTGTAATAATAAATACACGGCGTGTACTTGTTTTTCATTGAAAACTACACGACGTGTACATTAAATGTACACAGTGTGTATATCTTGTTTTCATTTATTCATTTCCTTTCCAAAATAAAACTACACGGTGTGTACATTTAATAATACACAGCGTGTACTTGTTTTATTTTATTTTTCCTCCATAATTTAAAACAACTTAGGATTCCTTGAAAATTTATTAAACCACGTATGGGAATAATCTTTATTCAACTTGAGATACTTGAATACACTTAGTGTGTGACCCTCTAGGACTCTTTCTTGTTGGCATTAGGCGGGCTTGCCTAAAGTCCAAAATTACTGTCTAGCAACGGGTCAAGGCACCCAAGAGAAAGAAGTTGACACCGCATTGACGTATCACCTCATAAAAACGCTTAATGTGTAATTTAATCCCTTTGTCTTGATATCTCATCAAGAAGGATTCATGGAAGTGTCATAAACCTATATTCTTGATTCGTTGTTCTTTGACTACCTGAAATAAACTCGTCGTTCACACCAAGGCCATGGAATTTAATGCGACAGTTCTATTTCAATAAAAGGGCCGAGATATCAACTTCTATAAATGGAACGTAAAAATCCTTCCTTGACTTATCCATTAACAACATGTCACTCGTGATGCACCCAACATACCCTACTTCCCACCAACTGTCTGCGTTACGGTTTTTGTCAGTAAATCTAAGTGCGCGAGTCATGACCTGAGTTAATGATAATATTCCAGTCTAAGGACCATTACACATGCTCGTAGATAGCAATATCTGATGACACCAAGACATGCGGAATTACTACTGGTGGGTCTGTTCTCATAATCTCTCGTCTTGGAGATTACCAAGTGCGAAATCCATGAGAGGGAGTCTCATATTCTTACGAGTACTCGCACATGATGGTCTGTATACTATGTTTCCTATCATAGTATGTCATCCAACCGCAGAACTTTATTTTAGAATATTGTTATAGCATTTCAAGGTTCTCATCATAGCGGGGATCTGTTATGACCTTATTAATACAACAAATATTCTAGGACATTATTATATTATAGTCATGCAGAACAATGAACAATATATAATAAGTGAAAATTCATGTAATCAAAGTACAAAATGGTTGGTTCTGAGGACACCAACCCTTAAAAACTCCCACTTGGACTAGAGCCAACTGCCTACGACTTTTAGTCCGCTAGACCTCACATGATGATCATGTTTCTGCTGAGTCGAGGCTTTAGTCAATGAGTCTGCCATGTTGTCTTCCGTGGAAATACTGCTCACTGCAACTTCACCTCTCTGAGAAAAATCCCTCAAGAGATGATACTTCCGAAGTATGTGCTTTGTCCGCTGATGTGACCTTGGCTCTTTTGCAAGTTCCAACGCTTAAATATTATCACAATAGAGTGTGATAGGATCTTTACTGCTCGGTAGTACATCCAACTCTTGGAAGAAGCTTCACATCCATACTGCTTCTTTATCTGCCTTAGAAGATGCGATATACTCGTACATTGCTGTAGAATCTGCCACCACACTTTGCTTTGAGATCTTCCAGCTCACTGCACCTCCATTTAAACTGAAGATGTATCCAGTCTGCGACTTCATGTCATCTTGATATATCTAGAAACTAGAATCTACATGTCCTCTGATGACTAGTTCCTCATCTCCTTCATAAACCAGGAACATATCCTTAGTACGCCTCAGATACTTAAGGATAGTATTGACTGCCATCCAATGGCGGTCTCCTGGATCATCTTGATATCTTCCTACCGCACTTAATGTGTAAGCAACATCTATCCTTGTACATAGAATAGCATACATGACTGACCCAATCGTGGATTCGTAAGGGATCCTTTCTATTCTCTTTCTTTCCTCATGTGTCTGAGGACACATTTTCTTGGAAAGATGTATTCCATGTGACACTGGTAACAATCCCCTCTTGGATTGTTTCATACTGAATCTCTTCAGTATCTTGTCAATGTATGTACTTTGACTCAGGACCAGCATTCTCTTGGATCTATCAAGATGGATCTTGATCCCAAGAATATATGCTACCTCGCCCAAGTCTTTCATGGAGAATCATTTATGCAACCATGCATTAACTGACTGTAAGACAGGTACTTCGTTTCCAATTAGTAATATGTCATCAACATATAATATTAGGAAAACAACTGCACTCCCACTAAAACTCTTGTATACACAAGGCTCACATTCATTCTTAACAAATCCAAATTCCATTACAGCTTCATCAAAACGAATGTTCCATGATCTTGCTGCTTTCTTTAATCCATAAATGGATTTCTGCAACTTTAATACCTTGTTGGAATCCTTTGGAGTCACAAAACCTTCAGTTTGTGTCATGTAGACATCTTCCTGGAGGTTCCCGTTAAGGAAAGCTATTTTGACATCCATTTTCCAAATTTCATAGTCATGGTAAGATACAATGGCCAATAGGATTCTGATGGATTTCAGCATCGCAACCGGTGAAAAGGTTTCATCATAGTCAATTCCTTGACATTGTCTAAAACCTTTTGCAACCAGTTGTGCCTTGTAGGTGCTGACTTGCCCCTCCATGTCCAGTTTCTTATTTAATACCCATTTATTACCAATAGGCTTTACATCAACTAGAGGATCTACCAAAATCCAGACTTGGTTTTGGTACATGGAATCCATTTCAGAATTCATGGCTTCTTTCCACTTGGCAACATCTGTGCCTTCAACTGCTTCCTTGTAGGTAATAGGATCATCATTGTCAACCAATAATGAGTCACCATCCTCAGTGACAAGAAAACCATATCGTTCTGGTTCTCTCACCTCTCTCGTGCTCCTACGCAGTTCTTGTGTCTCTGGAACAGATTGTTCTTCCACGGGGCTTTGTGGAATCTGTTCTTGTGCCAACTCATGTGTATACTGATCCTCAACTTCATCGAAGTCTATCTCACTCCCACTATCTCTTTTGGAGATGTTCTCCCTATCAAGGAATATGGAATGTCTTTCCACTGTAACCGTTTTGTATGAGGGGTTGTATAGGTAATATCCCCTTGTTTCCTTGGGATATCCTATAAAGATACACTTTGTTCCTCGGGGTGCAAGTTTGTTACATGAAGAGGCCTTAACAAATGCTTCGTTACCCCACACATGTAAATTCGATAACATGGCTTTGTGTCCACTCCATAACTCATATAGAATACCATTTATCGATTTAGTTGGTACTTGGTTTAGTATGTGTGCTGCTGTTTGTAATGCATATCCCCAAAATGATAATGGAAGACTCGCATGACTCATCATTGATCTCAACATTTCCAACAGGGTGTGGTTACTCCGTTCACTTACACCATTCCATTGTGGTGTGTAAGGAGGAGTGAGTTGAGATAGAATCCCAAATTCCCGTAAGAAATCAATGAAGTCCTGATTAAGATATTCTCTTCCTCTATCTGAGCGGAGTTTCTTAATCTTCTTACCAAGACGGTTCTCAACTTCATTCTTATATTCTTTGAACCGGTCAAAATAATCTGACTTATAACTCATTTAGTATATATATCCATATCTAATAAAATCATCAGTAAAAGTTATGAAGTACGAGAACCAACCCCTTGCTTCAACTGGAAATGGTCCACACACATCTGTGTGAACTAATTCTAGAATCTCTTTAGCTCTTTCACCTTTCCCACTAAATGGGGCTTTTGTCTTTTTTCCTTGTAGACACGCATGACATACACCAAGTGGTTTTAGTTCGAAAGAATCTAAATACCCATCTTGATGTAATTTTGTCAAACGTTTCTCATTGACATGACCTACCCGATGATTCCAAAGTTGGGTGTGGTATGAGTCATGTGAACTAACATTGTTATAGATTTCCATTACTTGGTTTGTGTAGTCTAACACATAAAGGCCGTTATATAAATGTGCCCTACCAAAACAAATGCTATCTTTATAAAAGTAGTAACATTCATTTCCAAACTTGAATATGAATCCATCAGTATCTAATCTGGATACTGAAATAATGTTTTTAGTAATAGAAGGCACATAATAACAACCTTTCAAAACCAAGACCATCCCAGTAGGTAATGTGAGGTGGTAGTCTCTGACAGCTACAACAGCGAGTCTGGCTCCATTGGATGCTCGTAGATCCACCTCACCGTGATCAATCTTTTTGAATCTACTTGGTTCCTATATTTGGATACAGATGTGAGCACCACAAGAAGTATCTAATACCCAATTAGTAGAAACATATAGATTGAATTCGATAACAAACGCACCTGAAGCTTCCCCTTGCTTCCTTGGATGGGTGCAGTTTTTCTTCCAGTGGCCCTTCTTGCCGCATGCAAAACAAACAGCATCCTGTTCCTTTGCCTCCCCTTTAATCTTCCTTTTCATGGAAGTCCTTGAAGAAGCTTTGGGCTTAAAGCTCTTCGCCTTCCCTTTCCTTTTATTCACCATAAGGACAGAAGGCTTTTCACGTTTCATGTCATTATCTACTTGGTGAATAAGGATAAGAAGATCAGATAGAGGCTTCTCAATGTTGTTCAAGTTGAAATTAACAACAAAGTTCAAGAAGCTATGGGGGAGTGATGCAAGAATGAGATCAGTGCCCAGTTCTTCGGGGAGTTTAAACCCTAGAACCTCCAAGCGCTCAATGTAGCCAATGAGCTTGACTACATGAGGCCCAGCTGGGGCACCCTCTCTAAGCTTGCTCTGAAATAGAGCCTTGGATATCTCAAACCTTTCCTATCTTGCTCTCTCCTGGTATAAACCACGGAGGTGCTCGAGCATGATATAGGCATCCATGTCTTCATGAGACTTCATGAGCTCACTAGACATCGATGATAGAATCAAACATTAAACGTCGAGAGCATCATTCAAATGTTGATCATAGACCAGTAAATCTTCATCACTTGCCCATGGGGAAGAAGAATCAGGAAGTGAGGACTCCAGCACATAAAACTTTTGTTCATGGAGTAGGATAACCCGAAGGTGCCTAAACCAATACTTAAAGTTACTGCTGGTGAGGATATTGTCTTTATCCAATATTGATCGCAGAGAAAATGTGGTTGATGAGTTTGTCATCTTGATTCTACAATTTAAAAGAGCATATTTATTAGTACTTTCTTGATTACAATTTATGAGAAATAATAAATTAATTAATTATCCCACTATTTTATCAAGTCCCAATGTCCCTCACCATTGAACTCGGAATGTCCAGTTTCTTTGACATTCTAGTGTCAAGGATCCATATTTCCCTTCGCATAACCCCAACAAGGGTTGGTCAAGCTATTTTAAGGTATTTAGGTAGGCAGGTCTTTGTCAATTGTGAGCTTACAGTTCCTTGATCTGTTGATTGGACTTCCCAATCCTAAAATCCTGACTTGGATTTCCTCAACTCTTGCCTCCAATATTACACCAAGTCTAGAAAGGGCTACTTCTCCTGATGTAATATGGTTAAGTCAACCTGAAACCTTTCATAAGGGCTTCCTTTATAAAAGTAAGTGTCCCAACAAGGGTTGGTCAAACACATAGTTTTATTGAGTTTTGCCCTTAATCAGGTAACAGAAGGCTTGGTCTGACTTAATATGGTATTGAGTGATTTTATTCCTTTATGCGTAGTTTCGCATTATCACATGCTTGTTAATATTAAGTGATGCTTGCTTAAGTGATTAAACATGTTTTGATAATGTTTACGCATAGTGCGGTTTTTATTTTATTCCATCTTTGCATGCTTGTTCATTTTATTAATTATGTGATCGTGGCAACACATACATAATAAATAAACCATGCAATCAGACAAAAATAAAATAAGATGGCATGATCATGAGATTATATTGTTTAGCTTATCTAGCAGTTTTGATAAGCTAACCCTGACCTAGGGAAAACACCTTGAACCTATTGGTTCGTGTTTTGCAGCTCCCACCTGTCCACCTTTGTATCTTCTTGCGTCGGTTTCACCTCGGCTTCGGGATTTGAACCGTATCCTCTGTCTTGGGAGATCCTCTATTACATGGGTTTACATTAAAGAAACCATGGGCACGCAGGCCCTACATTTTATTGGAAGAAGGCTCACAAGACAACAAATTTAAATTAAATAAATTTAAATGAAACCATACACATACAAAGGGTCTTTGGTCTAGCTCATGATCATCCACAACATGCAACGACATTTATGCATATTTAGAATTCAAATTATTTTAATCTCTCTTTCATTTAAGATAATTTGCGCTCGAATTCAATTAATTATGATCTTATAATTAATCAATTCTTTATCTTAAATTCCTTTCCGAATTTCCTTGAGATTCTTCTCATCCATATTTCTTGTACGGGTCTTTGTACATTGGAGGAAACCTGGTGAAATTCCATTTCTGGAAAGTAAATGGCATCTGGTTTATATTTACATGGTGTGTATTTATTTTCACCTTGTTTCCAAAGTACACGCTGGGGCTGTGGCGTGTTTTCTCTACTTTGGAAATTTTGGATTACACGGCGTGTAGATGAATCATACACGGCGTGTACTTCCTTGTTACACGGTAACCGGCTTGGAAATCCCGTGTACGCGGAACACGACTTCTCCTTGTACACGGTTTCACCTTGACCGGATCGGACTACACGGCGTGTTGTTCCAACATACATGCCGTGTATTCCGGTTCCCATGCGTCATTCAATTCTGGTCAACATGGCGTGATTAATACTTAGGCATAATCAATTCACACGGCGTGGTTTGGTAGACCAGTGTCGGTTCATTGAACCTAAGTACATGGTGTGTAGTATTAATTACACGCCGTGTAATCCCATGATGTACAGACATAAAGAAAGACTCCTCCGGATGAATTCCTCGTTTTTATTTTAATCAAAATTAAAATTAAAAAGTTGTTTTTGTGATATGAATCGAGAAACTAAGGAGGAAGAACATATCTCATTTATTCAGATTTATAGAAAAATTTATTTCAAATTGAATCAAATATAAATGCGTAAATTATCAAAAAAAATTAAATAACTATAATCAACGTTGTAACCTCGCTCTGATACCATTTGAAAGTTCCGGGCGCAGCGGAAGCGCGTGGGTGGATGTGCCCACTTGGCTTTTTGTCATTAGAAATGATCAATCTGGGATCAATACGATGATAAACGCCAGTCTCCATGGATTGAATCATAGAAAAAGACAAAGAATAAGGTTTGTCTCGGAACCACAAACAAGGATCGTTACTAGTTGATTATAATTAATTTAATTAATTATAAAGAAATACCTTTTGGGTGTTCTTTCTTCGTTGATGTTCTTGATCAAGTTGTCGATGTGATCCGTCGTTGTGTCGTAGAAGCCAAGTGTAGACTCCCTCTAGTGGTGATCCACACGTGTACCTCATATCTTTGGACGTCGCCAAATAATTCTCCAGGTGCTAGCGTAGAGAATCCTTTGCTTGCGTTGTGCGCCTTAGATCGTCTTGATCTGATGGAAGAGGATCTCTCTCGGTCTTGAGAGAGTTCTTGGAGGAAGAGGTTCTTTCAACCTTGAAAGAATTCTCCATAGATGTTGTTCACAATGATTCTCTTGTGTAGGAAAAGAGTTGGGTTTGTGAGGATATTTATAATCGAGTTTGAGGTTGTAGAGTTAGGACAATAAATAAACGCGTTACGGGTTTCATTTATTTCATTAACTCTTATTGAAAACCCTCATGTCGAATAATTAATTCCTTGACATGCGCTCACGCTGATTATAATAAATATCATTTAATGTAACACCCCAAGATTTCATAGTGTGTTATTTCTTCAAAATAATTCAATAACTTGCACTACACGCAACACTGAGTTCAATTGCAACATGACTTACAAAAAAAAAGCCATTAAAAGAGTTCATTAATAGTATTAACTAAATTTTAAACTTTATATAATCCTTATAATTTTAGAATCCATATTATGAGTTTCTTAGTCATAATGCAAGAACAGATTCATTTTCAGTATTGCACTTTTATCAACTTTTGATAGTGAAACCTTTTTAAATACAATATTTTAAACTTTTTGACTAAATGGAGACATCAAAAAAATTTAAAATGAAACATCCCAAGCTTCCACGGTACGCTTTCCTTTGAATAAAACAGTAGCGTGTGTTGTACGCAACTTCGAGTTCTAACACACCGTAACCAATCAAACTAGCTGTTATGAATAGTAATACCTACTTTTTGAAATTATATATATTTTATATTTTAAAATGGACTTCATTTTTGGATTCGGAATATCAAATTTATCCTAAGGTGAAATTTTGGTACTTTTCTGATAACTTTCATATTTTGATGAATAGTGAAAATTACTAAATTTTAATTAAAAACAACTTTTTTAATCAAAATAATTAATAGTGATAAATTATGAATTTGAGTGGTTTTAAAGTATATTTAGAATATATTTTTACTATTTAATATAATGTTGGTCATTGGACATAATTTTACAATTAAACCGAACATAAACAAGTGTCAATCTTTTGGTAGTTATTATCTCTTAAAAACACGCTTTTTGTTTTGACAGCGGGAATTAATTTTAAATTAATTTCTGCCACTTCTGTGTTTTGAATTTAGAAAAATGGATTCCATATTTGGAATCAGGATGTTCAAATTGTGTAAATAGGTAACTTTTATTTTTAGACATTTTGAATAATTACTGCGGTAAATATTTTATTTACCATGGTTAAGGGTAAATCCGGTAAATAAGGGTTAAAAAATAATATTATAATAATACTAAATTACCCTAAAACGTGTCTTAACCCTATTGGTTGATACATGGTCGACCATGGGCATCTTTGGCTCTATTTTGGGACCCCATGGATCCACTTGTAAGTGATAATGACACATTATATTAATAAAGCTAAAATAAAAATAAAAATGGCATAAGCTTACATCTTTTAGAAGAACAATTTTTACATAGGGTTATACCTGTTGGATTTTCGATTATAAATATTAATTAGAAAGATAAAAAGAATTCCTACATAATGATATTTTATTTATAATTTTTAGACATTAAATAATTTATTTTATTTATGACACAATGATGATGCAGTAATTACTAAAATAGTGAAGAATTAAAATAATCGATATTATAAATACCCAAATAAATATAATATGAAACTTTTAATCAATTAAACTAATTTTATAGGCTAATATGATATATTAGGATTTATTTAATGGACTTTTTTCGAAGTAATAAATCTGTTATGAGTTTCACAAAAATCAACTATTGAATAGTGTCAAAATTGACATAAAAGAGTTCTTAAAACAAATATTATATTATTAATTGATATTAAATTCCTAAAAATCTAAGGTTCGGCCAAGAGACTTATATTATGATAGGTTAATCATTAATGGACCACTTGGGGGTCGCTTGGATGTATATAGTAAGTTTATTAACCATATTATATAAAAATACAAAAAGACATTATAAAAGTGAAACAAATTAACTTAGAGTTAATACTTAAAGATAAGGTTAATATAAGTACCCAAACCTGTCTAAATTCTATTGGATGAGTTGTTTTCGACCTATCCCCACCTAAACCTTTGAATAGTCAACTTTGGAGCCATTGGAAACCGAATATGAATTTATTATAAATTAATATTTCTAGCTTTTCCAAAGGTGCCCCTCACCCCTCTTATAAAAGGGCACTCCTCCTTCTCATTTCCTCACACCTCTCAAGCCACTTGGCTCGTCCAAACTCTGCCCAAATAAGCTCCCCACATCCCTCTCCTCCTCCTTGAAGCTTCCCCTTAGGCAGAAAGCATTTCAAGAAGTCCTTTGGTTCCAACCAAAGTGAGTTACCTAAATTAAAGGTAACAATTTCTCTTAAAGTATTTTCATTTATTTTGCTTCTCCAACCCCCAAAATCTTTTTATTTCATTTCTTTTATAACAACACCAGTATCCTAAATATACTAGGATGTTGTTATAAGAAGGATTCAAACTACACATACACACAACTCCATCTAATGGATGATGAACATAATGTTTCTGTGGATGGCAAACTAACGCCTCACGAAACGATGATTGTTCAAATACATCTTACCACCTCTCATGGTGGCCATTATGATGGCACTGTAATTAAATATGATATTAATGATATATATTTTATATATTTTATATATAAGCTTCTGTAATTCCATTTTATTTCATTCCATTATTCGTTTCATGTTGTATATACATACGATAATTTCATTTGAGGAAGTGCGGACTACCGCCCCCTTAAAATGATATGACTCATTCATACCACACATGGAACGTATAAAGGATGGTGTTAATGAACTTAAGTAACATATATAAAATATTATATTATACTGGAATAGTAATATACCTATGTATCATTTGGATTTGATTCTTTTAAAATGAAAATCAAATGGAAGTAGCGTTCGTGCGTACGTACGGACTACCGTCTCCACGAACGCGATAAGATTCATTCTCCATCATATCCATTCAAGTATTATTCTCATTTTAGGGTTAAAAATAATGTTAATGTCATTCTGATTATGAATAAGATATAATCTATCCATTACAAACATGTCTTACGTAACCAAACATTTAAGAAAAATGAATCGATTATCACCCGAAACGACGATAATACTAAGATATTATTAATAAAGCAATGTTAAAAGATCATATATGATATCATATTAATGTATATGATTCTTGTATAATTTAATAACAATTATTTCACCATTATACAGGAGGTTAACCTACCCCAACCAAGGAAAAGTACAAGGTAAGGGTTATTTCACAATCTCTTCATTATCCGAGGTTGTTTATACGTAATAATCTACTGGGATTTCTTTATCATCCACATCCATGTTTCTTCGAAATGTATTTCAAAACATATTTATTATTTACATGAATATGGGTTAAATTCACTTATACCCTTGTTTGACTTTTTTTAGAGGTTTATAAAGGAATCTTTCCGTCGTTTTCAAAACAAGGTCCTTTTTAACCTTTTCGACAGAATTAAGATAAGAATGTTTTTTTACTTATACGGCGGGTGCGGTTATTTTCCGCCGTTATAAAATCGTCAAAGCTTTCCTTACAAGCATACAAGAATATTTTCAAGAAAATGTTTTATTTTATATGGCTCTTAAATGATTTCAAAAATAGAAAGAGATATTTCTCTAAAAAGTGTTTTGATTTCATCTATGTCAACATCCTTTAATGGATTTTACGCTTATTTGAAGTTGATTTATTATAATACAAAACTTCTATATTGTATTGAAGGTTTTGTGATATGTTTGACTATGGATGTGCTATTTTATACCTTTCATAGTTTATGGTGAAACTATTGACATTTCGTATGCTAGTTTTAATCCGAATGTTTATGTTATATTTCAAACTTTTCTTCAGATGAATGCGCTAAACAAGTATGTTCCGGGTTGGGGACCGGTAAAAGTAAGCCCTCCAGGTTGGGGACTGGTTAAAGTAAGCCCTCCAGGTTAGGGACTGGTAAAAGTATGCCCTCCGGGTTGGTGTCCGGTTATTAGAGGCACTCCGGGTTGGTGTCCGGTTATTAGAGGCACTCCGGGTTGGTGTCTGGTTATTAGAGGCACTCCGGGTTGGGTTCCGGTTAGAAGTAACCCCTAGGTCTTGGGATGAGGCCTAGACAAAGAAATTAACGTTTAGCATTATGAATTCCAACATTATGAAAGTGGTTATTGATTTTTGCATGTGATTATTCGATTAGTAGAATATCCATGTGAACAAGTAAATGGCATTATTTCATTTTACTTTTGCCATACTATGTTGAAGTTAAATTTTAAAAGGCTTTTGTTTTAGTAATTCATTGCCTTAAATGTTTATGCTTATTTTGAATGTTCCGCTATATTGTTATCCTTACTGGGCATTTGAGCTCACCCCTTTTCTATGTTTTATTTTTCCCAGGTAGTGAAGAAGTAAATTATGATTGACTTGCAGGGATATTATGAGGGGTTTATAGTGTGGATTATGGAGACAATTTGTTGTTGTAGTAGTTTTTCGTTTAATGATGTAATGTAAAACTTATGAATATATCTAGTGTTTCCAAGGCTACTAAACCAATCGGTCTTTCGGGATTTGATCTTTCTTGTGATCATGCCAATGTTATGTAATAATGCACCGACTCTGGGTAGCTGGGGTCGGGGCGTTACATTTAATAAAACAATATTATATCCTCAAAATCCTGACTGGAAAAACTACACGGTATGTAATAATAAATACACGGCATGTACTTGTTTTTCATTGAAAACTACACGGTGTGTACATTAAATGTACATGGCATGTATATCTTGTTTTCATTTATTCATTCCCTTTCCAAAATAAAACTACACGGCGTGTACATTTAATAATACACGGTGTGTACTTGTTTTATTTTATTTTTCCTCCATGATTTAAAAAAACTTAGGCTTCCTTGAATAATTATTAAACCACATAAGGGAATAATCTTTATTCAACTTGAAATACTTGGATACACTTAGTGTGTGAACCTCTAGGCCTCTTTCTCATTGGCATTAGGTGGGCTTGCCTAAAGTCCAAGATTACTGTCTAGCAACAGGTCAAGGAACCCAAGAGAAAGAAGTTGACGCCGCATTGACGTATCACCTCATATGAACCCTTACTGTGTAATTTAATCCCTTTGTCTCGATATCTCATCAAGCAGGTTTCATGGTAGTGTCATAAACCTATATGCTTGATCCATCATTCTTTGACTACCAGAAATAAACTCGTCGTTCACACCATGGGCATGGAATTTAATGCGACAGTTCTATTTCAATCAAAGGGCTGAGATATCAACTTCCATAAATGGAAGGGACAAATCCTTCCTCAACTTATCCATTAACAACATGTCACTCGTGACGCACCCAACGTACCCTACTTCCCGCCAACTGTCTGCGTGACGGTTTTCGTCAGTAAATCTAAGTGCGCGAGTCATGACATGAGTTAATGATAATCTTCAAGTCTAAGGGCCATTACACACGCTCGTAGATAGAAATATCTGATGACACCAAGACATGCGGAATTACTACTGGCGGGTTTGTTCTCATAATCTCTCGTCTTGGAGATTACCAAGTGCAAACTCAATGAGAGAGACTCTCGTCTTCTTACGAGTACTCGCACATGATGGTATGTATACTATGTGTCCTATCATAGTATGTCATCCAACCGCAGAACTTTATTTAAGAATATTGTTATAGCATTTCAAGGTTCTCATCATAGCGGAGATCTGCTATGACCTTATTAATGCAACAAATATTCCAAGACGTTATTATATTATAGTTATGTAGAACAATGAACAGTATATAATAAGTGAACATTCATGTAATCAATGTACAAAACAGTTGGTTCTGAGGACACCAACCCTTATAGTAGTTTGTGATGGGTGCATCATTGGTGTCAAGACATTGGTTTAATGGTCAAGAATAGATTTGTTTCTTCTGGGTTGTGGAAGTAATATATCTCGGGCCATATTGATAAGGATGGTAGTACCTTCAAAAGACCATGGACATGGTAGTCGAGGGTAAATCTGTCCAGTTAGATCAACAAATAATAAAGCAAGAAAAGGGCGATGACATGGGTGTGCATCTAATTTATGAGATATTGAAAGAAAATGTGATAATATTACACATCATGTGTTCATAGATTGTTTGTCGCTACTATGAAAATCCTTCTCCCTTTAGGGGACACGATGGATTGCTAGATCCCACTCTTGGTCGGAGAATAATATTCACTACTATCAAGATAAGGATCTAGAGTGTCACACACAATAACATATTCAATAATCCACCCTATTTAATTGAATAGGTATATTGGACATGGTGGGCCCCACCACTGGGGTCCGAGCTTTGTCCAAAGAGATAGGATCACCAAAGTAATAAATAAATTAATATTTTTCAATTTAAGAATAATGAGCATTGAAATAGTTTTTTAATTGTAATTACAAGTTTTAGTTAAATACATAAAAAAATATTATTTAAACGAATATTAAAATATTCAAGGTTCAATTAATATTTGTGGGAGAATGATCCGAGTTAATAGATTGGGTATTATCATATAATATATTTATTATATTACAAGAAAAGTGATAATAATAATAATAAATAATATTTATGACTCATGTTAGTAGTCAAAATATTATTTATATAGAGTGTTATTTGTTCGGGGGTTGGGCTGGCATTTCTGGGTGATTCTATTTCACACTATAAATATAGAAGAAGGGAGATTTTCCAATGACTATTCATATCCCATCCCTCTATACTTATCCCTTCCACATTCTAGAGAGAGTGGCTATGGATCCTAGAGCTAGGATTGAGCTCTCTCACTCGTGCATCGCAAGCAAGGCAATGCGGCGATCTTTAGAGCACTGAAAGTTTCATCAAAACTCCACGCTAGAACTAGGATTTCAAAGATTGGAACTCCTGTAGATTTTTGAAGCACGTGTGGATGATCTAGTGGAATTTGGATTCAGATTCTTTGAGTAGTGATCTCCAATGAAGAACAGACATCGTGCAAAGATCCATATCTAAACTAGGTATTTTATGTTTTAATATTGCGATTATTATCTTTCACACGTGATCCTGAGGAATTATTCAGGTAGTGAATCACCGATTTCGACAAATTCATGTGGATCGTTGATGAAAATTGTTTAAAAAAAACCCCTTTTGGGGCTTCCACTGCGTGCCCAGTAGCTTCAATTGGTTTCTGAGAGGGAGAGTGAATTTTTTAATCAAATAAAAAAAATTAAATTTCCTTTAATCCAAGAAGAGGGTGTGGATACTGTCCCAACACCAGAGACAGATTCTGAATCAGACATCAGATTCCCAGTTTGCTTTCATTCAAAGTTTTATTTTGTATTGAAGTAATTTATGCGGGTTTATTTTTTGGAAGAACTTTGGTCGGATCTCATATCACCGGAATAGTGTTTTTCGGTGATGGATAATAATAATTTTATTATAATAATAAAATATTTATTTTCTATCCAGTGTGATAGGATTTTAGAAAATGATTTTTGTTAAAAATGAAATAAAAAGAGGGTGCTTGTTTCACGTGGCATGACGACCCCACCTTGGCTGCCTCATCTCTTCAGTGGAGCACTTCCCTACTATAACCTATAGTGGTAGCCACTTTTGGCCTCCACTCCTCTGTGTCACAGCCTCCCTTTTGGGGCTCCCTCCTGCCCGACACCTCCTCCCTCTCCTTCCACCCCGTGCCGCCTCGAACCGGCCTCATCCTGGCCATCCCTATGAATGCTCGATGACCACCACCACTACCCACCTTCTCTCTCGTCGCACCGCCAGCCCACCGCACCATCCTGAGATGCTAAAGTCCCCAGCTAGTCACCACCCTCGACTCGATGGGGACCTACGAATTAGTACATTCGTCTCCGGGAAGTAGTGGTGCCAACCTTAACCAGATCTGTCCATGCGCAGGTGAACACCTCATCAGAGCCGCCTCGTACAGTCACTGGAGTCGCCTCACACAACCGCCATGATCCACCTCTCTGTTCGTGCCCCGCTTGGCCACAGTGACCCTTCTGGTGAGGTACTCCCTTTTCTACTTTACATAGACCAGACTGCCCACGAATTGGGCATCGGTGGGTTGGCCTCACCCGAAATAGGATTGGACAGACTGTCCTAGGCCCGAACACCCCTAAATGGGGTCGACATAACCCAAGATAGGCCTGTGAGGGTTCAACCCGACTCACAAAGACCCTGCCCAAGGTTTTCAGGGTCCGGGTAATTTAAATTAATTAAAAGTTAATGAATTTATTTAGTTTAATTTTGATAGTAAATTAATTTAATTAAATAATAATTTTCGATTTAAGAAATCAATTTTAATTAATTGTGGCATAAATTAATTTAATTTGGTGCTTAAATAAATAAATTAACTAATTTAATTTTTCGTTTTAAAATTAAATTAATTAGTCGGGACTGAACGACGTAAATATTGAATTAAAAATATGAGTTAATTTTTAATTCAATTAAATAGCCTCGTGTTTATTTTAATGAAAGTTTAATTTAATTCTATATTTATGTTTAAATATGAAGGTTAATGAATATTGACTGGTCATGAGTCGTGGACCAACCAATGCAGGTCTGGTTCTTGTTTATTTATTTAATTATTTCAATGGTTGGTAATAAGTAGTTAATTAAAAAATGATGTGTATTGTTTTTGTCCCATTATACGTATAAGGACATGCATGTCCACTACAGAGTTGTATTTATAATCCCAAGATCCCATTGCCTACAAGCGAGTACTATTGTATAATGATGGGATGACTAGTGACACACTTCGTGCCATGTGATGGCGATGCACCAGACAAGACCTTGATGCATTAGGTGGGAAGAAACTGTAATTTGAGTTGCAAGCGATGCAACTAAAGATATTACCCCTAGGTTCTAGGTTGGTCCATTATTCACTCAATGGATCAACCATTATTACTGACTCATGACCAGGCCATAATTTTATTTTTTTCATGGTTTATTATTTTTATGTATGTGTAGTTAATGCGCGAATACATAGAGTAATAATAAATAAGAATCCACGGATAAAATGAACATGTGGCATGATGAATTTTTCTATTTCTTTCATGGTCAGTTTTGAGTGTGACCATATAGTACGTTCTAAGAAGATAGAAAAATATTCATTTCGTCACACTAAAAACAATAAAACCCTCAAAGAAATATTAAGTCTAAACTGCCTTCCATCATTCACATTTGGACTAAACTAGGTGTTTGGGGTACCAGTCATGGAATAGCTGAGGGTGACTTTTAATACTAGGGAGTTCTTATAAGAGTGGTGTGTTGAATTAACTAACATGGTAGTAATTATTAGCCATAGATAACTTTCTATGATTTTAGAGGCAAGTGTTGAGTAAATAAAGTTATGATTTTAGAACCTGGGAGTTCACTCAAGAGATCAAGGCACTGCGAGTTAATGCAGTTGGCCACCCAAAATCCTACCTTGAACCCTCCAAGTAGTGGCGTAGTCATATCTTGTAGACTATGAGGGGAGGTTCCAAGATCCTTTCCACTAGATTACTCAAGCTATTGAGTATTCTGATTCTAGCATAGAGGATTCCTAGAATTGGATAAAATAGTGGGATACATTTAATGAATTATTTAATTAATCATAATGTATAAATTGGTAATACAGATAAAAAGTATTAATCTACTAAAATTATTCTTTTTTAGAAAAATGGAAAGTTATACCATAATTAAATTGTGATAAATTTTAGACAAAGTAAATGTCCACACATACATGAATATCCAAGAATAGTACAGGCGCTTGCGCATAGTACTATGAGATAGGAAACTCAAGGTGCCAGTGCCCCCAACACCTGTTAAAATACCTCAGGAAGTGAGGTGGAAATGATTATAGGAGACTAATGTAAATATTTTTTGATGGTTATGTCAGTATACTTTTATCAATATCCGGTGTTAGTTGTGGTCGCTATATCTCGACATAGATGATATAACATGAAGTCTAATCTCTTAGTGGTTTGCAAGGAGAAAGTGATGTAATGATATGAATAGGTATTTATTTCACTGGATCTTTGTAAATTGAAAGGTGTGTTATGATATTTCAATAAATTATATTCTAATATCATCTCACCCCTTTAATCAACTATCATTTTAGTATTACAAAACAAAAAAGTATTACATAAAGTCTTCATTACCAATTTAGGTAAGGATCACCAAGTAAATAAGAATATAAAATACATATTAATCTTTAATTATTACAATGAAAAAATTAGAAGACAAGATGCAAAGGACAATGTAAAGTTACATCAAAAGCATATTTTCAACATCCTTCAATAAAAGAGGTATTAACAGGCGATTATTTTCTTTTTATATCAAAAAATAAAACAATGGAAGTTTAAATGAAATAACTTGAATTAAAGAATCAAGTACCAGTTTTTTATTTAGGAATATTCATCACTGTAATGTTTTAGTATTACTTCTTGGGTATTGAATACAATATGATTATGACATATGTGTATTGATATATAGTAACCAAGTAAGTATATAAATATTACTATAAGTCATGTATATTCTCTAAGTCGCTGAGAAAGGGTGATACCTAGGCTAGTGGTGAGAAGTACACGACTTCTATATTTTCAGGTGAATGATTCATGTCAAACTATTATTCAGTACTACTAAAACATTTAACTCATGTTTCCTTTGGATACGAAGACATTATTCCAGGTTCCAGAATGAATGTTGTTTTTGGTATGAAATACTACATAGTTTTGTCAGACTTGAATCATGGGAAATAAATGATGACTATAAAATGCAAGACTTATACCCAGTTTTGGAATAATAATTCTTTTTTGAGTAAAACTAAAAGTGGACATAAGGTTTATACCTAGTATGGTATTTAGTCTTGGTAAATTAAACACCATTGGTATTATCGACATATTTAGTTTGGAAAAATAAACCTTTATAAATAAAGGTATGCCACAAAGATTTTGGAATTAGTTCAATAAGAGAGCATGAAATATTCCAAGAATAAGCTAGAGGTATATATTCACTTCATAATATTACTTTAAGTAATTAAGGAATGGTAAAGTGAAGTAATTTCATGGTTAGAAGATATGATTTTCTTCGAGCTGGCATGCTAAAGAATATCTTGACTATGCAATTATTGATCATGATAATATAGCGTGGAGTAATTTCTAAACACACATTACCTTATCTACATCATGACATTGATTTTCATAAGGGAGTCAATGATGAAGTATTACACGTGAACATTTATCAACAAAATGTATCATGGATAAATTTTTAAACTCATATTTTATACATGAGAGTCATTATGTAAGGAGTGTCGATGTTGCAATTTGTAGAAACTTCCATTATATTTCATGTTATGCTTCAAAAATAACGATGATTTCCCATAACCTTATACAAAATATTATGATTGATGGATATCAAAATAGTTTTATTATGATGGAAATCCAATATGTCATAAAGAAATGTGTTTAGATAAAAAGAGTTTGTTAGGACATAAACAAAATTTCATCAGGGATAAACACATTGTTCATCTATTTTAATTATCCTAACAGTTGCTTAAGATATTACATAAATCCATAAGATAGAAAATTTTTAGTCAAGTGATAGAATATAGTTCTATAAGAGGGTACCCATCTCTTTTGAGATAGTGGGAGCCAGATTGACCCAGTTTTAGTCAATTCCTGAGATGCACAAATAGTTGGCGTAGGAACTAGTTCCACAATCGCAGGTGGAACAAAGTGTTCTAGATACACATACTGCATTTGAAGGATAAAACGATGGGGATTTTTTTTTGTATTCATCACAACCGGTGATCTATTATTCATTGTGAATAATATTTCTTATAGTTAATTAGAATATTGAAATTAGATAATATTGATAAGACAAGTTAAAATTCAATAATGGATTCCATGTATCAAAGTGAAAAGGGGGATTATTATTTTAAATATTATAGTGGGTATTCAAATGATTTGATACGTGGATGGAGTGTAGTACCAATAAGGATCGATTGGTTTCACCAAGTTATTATCCTTAAAACCATTCGTGCAAGGTGTCTATATGACACAGGTAGAAAGTGATGGTCATGTCATAGAATGCTAAAATAGGTTGCAGGTTACTAAAATCCAGTTAAGGACTTAAATAAGGAACATGATCATAGAATATTCTTTTGGAATGAATGAATTCCATGTGTCAACCATAGGTTATTGGGAGCATCGATGTTTTACAAGTAAAATATGTTCAAAAACATATGGAAAACAGATTGGTCTTCAAGTTAGTTAAGACCATGATAAAAGTTATTCACCAGTGATTGACATAAAGAAGAACCCTGAGTTATAGGGAACAAGATATACAAAGGTAGATATATAGGTTGATTAGACCTGTTTAATCATACATATAGTGACATGGTATTGAAAAATAAAAACTAGAACAATTTGAGAGAGGAATTGTTACTAATGTCATATGGCATGTATCTCTCTAGGTTGACATGTAAGGGAAATGGGAGGAGATAAATGTGGTGAGTTGAAATCTATACGCATTAGCAATGGATCAATAATATATGCCATGATATGTAAAAGAACTGAAATTTCCATGATATACTTTATAGTAGACAAATATCAGTTATATCAAGGATAACTACAAGGGAAGATGTTAGTACTGTCCATTTTTACTTTGGAAAGTACAAAATATATGTACCTGGAATGTGGAGCAGAAAAGATACTAGTTTTCAGGGGACACAACTAGTCTTCCTTATATCAATGAGATCTCATATCGTAGTTAGGATAAGGTGATGAGCAAGACAATCTCATATAAGCCAGTGGTATCCATACCTACAAATACCGAGTACGTTGTAGCTTCTGAGATATCTAAGAAGTAGGTGACTGCAATGATTTTTCCAGTTCTTAGAATCACACCTAGTAAGCAAAGCATTATCATAATGTAAATTATGATATTCTTACTATCCAATATGTCAAGTTATGATAGTGTATAAGTGGTATATAATCAGGGATACTATTTCTTGGGATGTTTTACACAAGGTGATGAGGTTACATATATCATATTAGCCTCCTGGAGGAAACATGTCAAGCCTAGTAGCTAAAGACGCGACTCAATAGGAACATGATCTTAATCATGTGAGAAGATAACAAGTTTGGTTAGGAAGTTGGCTCTAGTGAAAGTGGGAGTATTAAAAAAGCGAGTGACCTAGACCCAACTATGAAGTTATTTTTATTACCATATTGTGTATAAAGTTAGATATACATGATGCTTTCTTTCCATTATAGTGTATACTTTTTTGATCCCACTATTTAAATGGTAATTCCTATATATTAATGGTCATATCAAAAGGTTATAACATATCCATGGCTATAATGAGAACCTAAAAATACTATGAAATTAATCTTAAATATATGTACTATGTTATAGATGCATCTTACTGACTGGACATAGTAAATATTTGACTATTAGGTTCTAGGGGATCATAAGCATTGAGACTACTTCTCATGAAGTTCTCATTTGGTGATCTCTAGTAGTGAGATCATGAGGACAGACCCACCAATAAGAACACAACATGTTCTAGGTGTCATTGGATGTTCCTATATATGATCATGTGTAATGGTCTCCTGACTTGAGATCATTACCAATGTATTCCATTTGATTACATACTTTGGTGCAATATGAAAACCATGACATTGAAATCGTGGCGAGGTAGTTTGTGTTAGGTGTATCATTGGTGGCATGACATTGGTTGAATGGCCAAGAAAGTAATTTTCACTTTCGAGTTGTGGAAGTAATATATATCAATCTATGTTGGTAAGGATGGTTATACCTTCATAAGAGCATGTAAATGGTAGTCGAGGTTAAATCCATCCAATTAGATCAACAAATAATACAGTAAGAAAAGGGTGATTACACGGGTGTGCATTCTGCTTCATGAGATATTTAAAGATAAAAAGATTATATTACACAGTGCATGTTCGTAGGTTGGTTGTCGTTTTTGTGACAATCCTTATCTCTTTTGGGTCCATGATGTTTTTCTATATCCCTCTCTTGTTCTGATAATAGTATTCAATGCTATCAAGATAATGGCCTAGAGGGTTACACACAATAACATATTCAAGAATTTTCCCTATTCAGTTGAATTTGTATAATGGACATGGTGGGCCTCACTACTTGGATTCATGCTTTTTCCAAAGAGATGTGGTCACAAAAGTAATAAATAAATTCATATTGTTCAAGTTACGAATAATGAACATTGAATTTATTTATTAATTGTTTTTACATGTTTGACGTAAATACATGAAAAATATTATTTGAACAAATATTAAAATATTCAAGGTTCAATTAAGATTTATGGGAGCATGATCCAAGTTAATAGCTCAGGTATTATCACAAAATATATTTATTATATTACAAGAAAAGTGATAATAATAATAAATAATATTTATGACTTAGTTAAGTAGTCAAAATATTAATTATATAGTGTGTTAATTGTTCAGGGGGTTGGCCCGACTTTTCTGGGCAATTCTCTTTCACACTATAAATATGGGATAAGATGGATTTTCATATGACTATTTTTGGATTCTATCTCTCTACTTATCTCTCCCTAATTCGAGAGATAGAGACTCTAGATCTTGGAGTTAGGATTGAGCTACATCATCCCACCTTTTTATCACATAAAATTTCATTACATTTTACAAAACTGAGGATCTTTAAAGTTTAGTGTCTTGGAAACCAGGAACTTAAAACATGAAAACATAAAACATTCTTCTTAAACACTTTAAAGTCTTCTCCTCATGTTCATCCTAGGTTCATTACTTCATCTCATAACCTGGGGACATACATCAAAAGAAAGGGTGAGTAGAAGGCCCAGTAAGGGAATCAAGAGAAACATTTTACATGTGAACTTGAGATACTTCAATAAGGTCATGAAAAGAACGTTAAGGCATGAGAAAGAAATAATGAGGCATATCATAATAAAAATAAAATTTTCATAACTTTAAGATGTGGCTGAAAAATTTAATATTGACAATCATTTCGTTTCACCAAGGTACATCCCCAAGGTGTCATTAAAAATTACCAAGGTTATTCACCAAGGTATCAGTCTAAAAAGTCATCTTTAGAGATTATGTCTTTACCCAATGCATTGGAGCGCTATCTGGGCGCACCCTTGACATGTCTTTTTTATCATGTGATCCAAATATATAATCATCAATCATTTCATAAACAACCCATATAGCATAAAGGAAATGGGTTTCATTTCATAATCATAACGTTTTAAAAACTTCTTTAAAGACATGATCTTTATGTCACTTTAAACCCACGAAAAAGGGAAAGAAGGTTTCATGTATGTAAATCCCAGAATTTAAAATAGAACATTTTGATATATATGTGAATACCCATGTATAAATAAGAGCTTTGAGTATTCACTTAATAACATAAAATAATTTTGAGATAAAGAGGGAGGCATTTTGAGACGAAAACTAGGCAGCATAACATCTATGATACATGGTTTTAGAAAACATTTAAAAGAGAGGGGACATGGGTCACCCACTCAAAAATGATACATAAAACAGTAGGGGAACAGAATATAAATTATTTGAGAACATGGTAATGAAATTTTAATGATATACCATATGAAACTAAGAACTTGAAAGGAAGACAATAAAATAAGATTTCTCTTATGAGAAGTCGGCAGCCTAACGGCATTACTTAAAACATCCAAAGATAGATTGACGAGATCAAATAGGGTCTCTCATCATATGAAAATAAATGATCAGTATGATAGATATAGAGATCATACCCCAACATAATAAAAAGGAACTTGAAATACTTGACATGAAAATAGATCTTTAAAACGAGAAGGGTGAAAGAACCCCTTAGGAATTCGGTAGCCTAACGGCGTCACTTAAACTTCAACAAAAATGAATTGATGAGATCAAATAGGGTCTCTCATAATGTGAACATAAAAGATCATTATGATATATTTAGAGATCATACCCCAACATAATAAAAAAGAACTTGAAATACTTGACATGAAAATAGATATTGAAAACGAGAAGGGTGAAAGAATCCCTTAAAAATTCAGCAGCCTAACGACAGCACTTAAAACTTCAAAATACTGAATTGAAGAGATAAAATAGGGTCTCTCATCATATGAACATAAAATATCAGTATGATAGATTTAGATATCATACCACAACATGATAAAAAGGAACATGCAAGACTTGACATGGAATTAGAACTTTGAAAAAGGAGAGAGGTGAAAGAACCACTTAAAAATTCAGCAGCCTAACGGCGCCACTTAAAACTTCAAAATACTGAATTGAAGAGATAAAATGGGGTCTCTCATCATATGATCATAAAAGATCAGTATGATAAATTTAGAGATCATACCCCAACATAATAAAAAGGAAATTTAAATACTTTACATGAAAATAGATCTTGAAAAATGAGAAGGGAGAAAGAATCTATTACAAAAATTTCGGCAGCCTAACGGCGCCACTTAAAACTTCATAAAACGAAATAATGAGAGTAAGAGGGGATATATCATTATATGAACAAGAAAAGGGCAGTAATAGGAGTATAAAATAACATCTTTTAACATAAGAACATGGAGCATAAAAGAAATGACATAAAAGAGATTTCTTGAAAAGAAAGAGAGAGGTTGGATCCCTTACCTTAAAACATAACTCTTAAAACTCAAAGGATTGGACCTTGAGGGCTTGGGGGCACCTTGGGAGGACTCCTTGGGAGGTAAGGAGACCAGAACATCGTTGGGGGAGAGTTGTGAGTGAAAAATAAAGGAGTAAAGGGTGGGTATTTATAGGGAAAGTGAGGGGACAAGGCATTAATGGCCAAAGGACACCTCACAAGTGCTTTTCTCAAAACCATGTGCTCTCCCATGGCATTTACCATGGAGTTAGGTCACATGGGCCCCCCAATACAATAATTCATCACCTTTGGCCGGCCAACCCTTAAAATATCTCATGACATCATAATGACACATTTATTATGTCATTAAACATATCGAAACCCTAAAACTGAATTTTTACTATTCACTAAAAAATTCATCTTTCTCAGAAAAATCCCAAAATTTCACCTTAACCAAATATAGATGATATAATTACATTTATGAAATCCATTTTATAAAAATATTTTTCTAAATATTTTTAATTTAATTTTTAAATAAAAACACTATTCATCGAGAATTCATTTTTTCAGAAAAATCCCCAAAAATTACCATAACATAATATCAATTATCTGAGTTCAGTAATAAAGTCCCTCTTATAAAAATAATTTTCTAATTATTTTTAATTAATTTTTTAATTAAAAAACACTATTCACCTGAAAAAACTAATACTTGACTAATAATTTATGAAACCGTTATTTTCCCATTTTATTGAATCTCATTACTTAATCAAGGTGTCTAAATTATATTAAAACTTTCTTTAAGTGAGATTACTAATTCATTTGGACACATTACTAATCCTAATCATAAAATCACTATTCATAATTTACTATTCATCAAAAATTAAGTTGATCTTATTAGAATCTAAATTTCGTACTGAACATAATTGTAGAAGACCATTTTTTGAAGATCATTACACATTTTTATTTATTTAAGGTTTACATAAACATTTTTAAAATATTCTTTCTCTAAAATTCATCAAAAATATGCATACTATATTTATCCGAACATTTGAAAATTCATAAACTTCATCATAAGAAGAAATCAAAATTTTTATTTAAAACAAAGGGTTACACAAGGAAGTTACGGTCTCCTTACATAGCCCCTTATCACACCAGCATAGGACCTAAGTGTAAGGTGTGATAAGGTGAGAGAATCTAAGGGAGGCTCGGCCAACATCGCACGAGTAGTAATTTCTATGAGTTTGAACTTCTCGTAAAGGCGATTCTGTTATAGCTTCACACGATGAAGTTCAGCTTGAGTTTGGTCCAGAGAAAAGTCCAATGGTGCTACCTCCTTCCCAAGTTCTATTAGATGGGCTTCGATCGGTCCAAGACTACTGGGTGAGGCCATCGAATCTTCTTTCTATATTAATTAACCAAGATTACTTGTATTTAGAGACAATAATCAAAATGTTTTGTTCCCAGTGGTCATATTGACCAATAGTCATATAACAGTCAAAACCCAACGGTCTCATTTTAATTATACTCATGTTATCAAATGAAATAGTTTTGTTGAGTATCAAAAATAAAATAACAAACAAAATTAGGAAACAAGATTTATTCAAAATTTTGGGTCGTTACATGAGCTCTCTCACTCGTGTGTCACAAGTATGGTGATGTGGTGATCGTCAGAGCATTGAAAGCGTCATCGAAACTCCGCACTAGCACCTGGATTTCGATGATCGCTGCTCCCACATATTTTGAAGCACGTGTAAATGATCTATAGGAATTTAGGCTCTGGATTCTTCGAGCATTGATCACCAATTAAGACTAGACATCATGCACAACTTTGGATCTAAACTAAGTATTTTACAATTTTATATTGTGCTTAATATCTTTCACGCATGATCTTGAGGAAGTAATTAAGAAGTGACCCACCAACTTTGACAAGTTCATGTCGATCATCAATGCGAATTCTTTTAAAAAAACATTTTGTGACTTCCACTGCATGCCTAGTACCTTCATGGGGGTGGTATCTTTCTTTTTGGAGTAGCTCCCAGCCTCCGAATCGCATAGTGTATCTATCATAGGGTGTTTTCTCTTCAAGTGAGGAGGAAGATCATTTCTTATTGATGGCCATAGGGAAATTATAGGAATAGTAGGGTTGATAAATCTTGTGTTAAGCATGATTATTGTGAATTCCACAGTCATTGTCATAAACGTAAGATATATTTTGAGAAGTGGGATCATGGTAGTTTTTCCAACCATGATAGTAATGGTATGGTAATAAAATTTCATCATGTGGTTAACTATATTTTACTTTTAGAATATTTTATCACACATATTCAGTTGAGGGATCTCACAGTACATATGCCCACCGTGTTAATAAGGTAGGATAAGGTGGTTAGGTGACCATGAGAATTGCTCGTGGCAGGATTAAGTCGTGGTCACCATGCCTACCATGTAACAACATGCTTATTTAGGGGTAATATATGGACATCCCCTTCAGTAAGCATGGTTACCATGGATATCAAGTTTTCTACTGGCCTTTTAATTTCCCATCCTATAAAATTTCTTATTATTACTTAGTGTAGTATTAAATTCCACCATGAAAATAAATAATTTCCTTAATCATGGATTCAAAATGAAAATAAAAATATATACTCATCAATAAATATCATATTTAAATCCAATTCCCAATTAAATTCTAATTTCAAAAATTAAACAAAAAATACTATCAACCTGGTAATTTAACTACAATGTGATGTATTTCAATGAATAAAATGGAAGAAAATATTTAAAATTCAAGCTCGCGTCACTCCCACACACTTAGATTATTGAACTCCTAGGAAATTTATCAATGAATTGAATTATTCAGAAAGAGAAATAAATTTCATTTTGTCTAAATTTAAAGTCAATAGCCAGAGTTGAAACAAAATGCAGGTTCTTCCAAAGTTAAAAATATCATTCCTCCTATGTAAGTCAAACCACTTACTCACTTCAATTTATTCAAAGTTTTAGTTTAGGATTGGATCAAATTAGATTAATTTGAAATAAAATTTTTAACAAAAATAAAATTTATCCATCCCCATATCTTATGTTTCATAAAACATAGTATCATTTCTACATCATTGATACAACTTAAATTAATTTGTTATATGTTAATTTTCCCTTTTTCAATGGGTTCAATATTCACCTCACCTAAATGGACTCCTTTTTGGCAAGGCCCTTTTAAATTTATTTCTATCAAACATAACTGTGTTCAAAGCACTATGAAAAGAACATATTAAGGTTAGTTTATTTAATTATAGAAACACACCCAGTTACCTTGTCTCAAATATCCATTGTGGGTTCCCAATGGCCCATTTTTATTCCATATTTAAAGGAATTATCTCATTTCATTTAAGTTGGATCCCTAGGGTGTCTGTCTCATAGAGGTCACGTTATATATATTAAAATTAAAACTCTAGTCAATTTAAGTTACAAAATTGATTCCACCAAAATATTTCATTCATACTCTATCTCTTAATAAAAAGACCTAACTTTCATAAAACCAGTGAAAAATTTACTCATCAATCTCTTAAAGTATCACAATTTCAGAAACAATTAATTCCCTCAAATCTTGCATGGTATTTTTAAACTAGGAAGGTTATAAATTAAGTTCAATAAAAGGGTAAAAATAAAAAATAAAAACAAAATAAAAGATTAATGTATAATACTTTATTTCTAAGAAAAGTGTTTTATTTATTCATAAATTCTTGGTGTTCTCTTCCCCCACACTCGGTTCTAACACTATTCTAATTGGAATTTAGTATGATTTTTTAAAGAGATATTTTAAAATAAAATATATTTTTAGACTATGATAAATGAAAGAGACAACCTAGGGTTACTTGTTTTTTAATTGGTATGTAGGAGTTTGGACTCAATCATAGGGGCTTTCAAAAATTCCTCCTATAACTTATTTAGTTATTGGTCATTCATTTTTAATGGGTACTTTGAACCATCATCTTTAATATCAACTGCACTAAAAAGAAAATTATTACTTATTGTATATGGTCCAGTCCCCTTAGTACAAAGCTTGCCTGTAAAAATTTTAACCCTTGAAGAAAATAATAGTACTTTGTCCCCAACATATAATTATATTTACGGATCAAATTTTCATTCAAATGTTTGGATTTCTATTTTTATAGTATTATGCTATCATATACCTCCCTCCTCAATTCTTCAAGATGCATTAATTGTAGTTTACTTTGTTCTCCAAAATTTCTAAACTCTAGGTTTACTCATTTGAAAACCCATTAGGCTTTTTGTTATAGCTCAAAAAATTAGAAATGTTTATCATAAATAATTCGATAAAGAGACATACCTAATGGGATTTTTAGGCAGTTCTGTATTACCCTAGTGAATCTTCCACCTTCTTACTCTATTCCTTATAGTTAGGTAGTACTGTCTTCTCTAAGATCCTTTTGACCCCTCTGTTAGATACCTCTACCAAACCATTAATATGTGGATGGTTGGAAGTGGGTTTTTTTGGTCCACTCCATATTTTCTCATGAGGGTCTCCATGTTTTTTTGGAGAAATGGGTTCCTTGGTCATTGATTATAGATATAGGTATTCCAAACCTACAAAATATCTTTGATCTTAGAAATGAAATCATAATATTTTTTTCATCAGAACATGTAGCTTTCGATTCAATCCATTTAAAAACATTTTCTACTAGAAATAATATATATGAAAATCCAAATGACCTGGGAAATTTTCCCATGAAGTCAATTCCCATGATGACAAACATTTCAAAAAAATCAATGGTTTTGGGGAAATTTCTTGTTTTTTGTAAATTGAACCAGTAAACTTGCAGCTTGGGAATTTTTTACGAAAATCAAAAGAATGTTTTAAAAATGGATGGCCAAATCAAACCAACTTATAAAATTATCCTAGTGGTTCTTTGAGGTCCAAAATGGCCTCCATAAGCATGTGTATAGAAAAAAAGTAAAAAATGTATTTCTTCCTCAAGAAGGAAACTTATAATGATTTGATCAGTGTATATTTTCTATAAATAAGGATCTTACCAAACGTAGTGTTTATATTAACACTTTAATTTAGTAGTTTGGTGATTAGAAAAGAAGGAATGTTCCTTTTCTGGTGACAGGAAGTTCACTATGTCAAGATACTAGGGTACTTGAGTTAGGTTGTAAAGTTTATCACTAGGGAAGGAATCATCTAGACTAGTTTTGGAACTTGTTATACCTCATTAGTGTGATGCATCCTGCTCATGTGGTCAACCACTGTATTTTTCATATATTTTTCCTTTAATCTCAAGGTCAAACTCTTGATACCAAAATAACCATATTACCATCTTGGGATTGTCATTAGTCTTATTAATAAAATATCTTAAACCTATTTGATCAGTATAAAAATTCACCTTACTTCCTAAATTATAAGATTGGAATTTTTTCTAAAGAAAAAACAATAGACACAAAATCCTTCTCTGTTATTGTATTGAGGTTATAAGTAGTTTCTAGGGTTTTTGAAATGTAAGCTATCACTCATGGAATCTTATCATTCTTCTAAGAGAGCATGAATATTAATAATCTATTAGATTCATCACATAGTATCTCAAAGGGGTAACTCTATTTTGTTAGATAGATGATGGGGGCAGTGGTTAAACATTCTTTCAATTTGGAAATGGCTTTCCTACATGATTCATCAAATACAATGTCAACTTCTTTCTTAAGTAAATTAGTTAGGGGTAAATAAATTTTTCTAAAGTTACTAATGAATCTTCTATAAAACCCAAAAAGTCCTAAAAATGATTTAATTTTTCTGATAGTGGTGGGATAGGGTAGTGTCAAAATGACATCTAATTTGGATACATCCACTTCAATTCATTATTTATAAATAAAATATTCTAATAAATTATCTTTTTTCACCATAAAATGAAAATTTCAAAAATTTAAAACCAGTTATTTATCAATACATATTTGTAAAACCTTTTCCAAACTCTATAAATAATTTTTATATTAATTTAAATACACAATTAATTCATTAAGGAATTCCTGTAAATAATTATCAATTATGTATGAAAATATTCTTACCATGAAGCATTGAAAGGTACCTGAGGAATTTTAGAGACCCAAAGGCATCCCTTTGTAGGAAAATGTACTAAAGGTTTTTGTAAAGGTGGTTTTTCTTGGTAATAGGGTGATATGGGAACTTAAAAACGTCTACAAAACCATTAATGAATAAATAATTTCCATTCTCAGCTGGTCTTTCTAGAATTTGGTCTACAAAAGGTGTGGGGAAATGGTCTTTTCTGGTCACATGGTTTAATATCCTATAGTTGATAGAAACTCCCCAATGATTCTAGATTCCAGCAAGTACCAATTAATTGTTTTCATTTTTCAAAATTATGTAACCAGTTTTTATTGGAATAATTTTAAAAGGGATCACCCAATATGAGTTTGAGATGGGATATATTATTTTAGATTTTAAAACTTATTCTACTTCCTTTTTTTCTACCTCCAAGAGGGTTGGGTTTATCCTTCTCTAGTGTTGTATTACTGACTTGAATTATTCTTCCAACATAATTTTATGCATGTGGATAGTAGGGATATTTATTTAAATATCTCATAACATCCATTCTATGGATTTAACATTATTTTATAGGATATTTAGAAGATGATTCTGATGGTCAGGTTTAAAATTATAGGAAATTATTGCTGAAAGTTTCTGATTTTATTTTAATAAAGAATGTTTTAAATTATATGGAAGAATATTTAGTTTTAATTTGGGGGATTTTATAGAGATGTTTTTATTTCCCCATAATCCATGAAAGCTACCTAAACATGAAAATCAGAAATGTTAGAATACATTTTTAGTAGCTTATAAAAATAATTTTCATGAATTTTTTCAAATTTATCTACAATTGAAATTTTCTCGAGGTTAAGTTAATTTTCAAACACCTATGTGTCCAGTAGGTTTGGTGTTTACAAATATTCTCATTATTTAATTATATCATAAAAATGTTCAATTTCCTCCTTATAGGAGCAAGGAATTTCAAAATGTTTTAAGGTGAAAAGAAAATATTCTTCATGTGGATGTTTCATTGAATCAATAATGTTAAAATACACTCTATCCTCACTAAATTTAAAGAAAAGGGTGTATTAATTGAAATTTGTGATGGTTTTAGTAGTCTTTAGAAATTGTATTACTAGAATGATGGGATAATGATATTTATCTTTACCTTCTTCCATGTTTATAATGTAAAGGTTGGAAGGAAATGAGTAACCTTGTACACTTACTAGGACATATTTAAGGAAACCTACTGGATAGGTAATGGCTTTTTTATAAATAAGTAAAAGTACATAAGAGGGTTTAATTTCTCCCATATGTAAAGGGTAATTGATATAATAAGAAATTACATTATTGGAAAATCCCAAGTCACACAATGAATTGGAAAAATTAAGCTCACCAATTGTGAACATAATATAAAAAGTACATAGATTTTTATATTTTTTGGTAATTTTAGGGGTGACAAGAGAAGAAACATTCTTAAATATTTATACCTATTAATTTCGTTTTAATATCCTTCTATTAGTGCACATATCCTCAAAAAAATTCATACCTTAGAATATGTCAAATGGATTCCATCAGGGGATATCGATTTCTATATTTTTTAAAACTTCCATCATCTATTACTGTAATGATTCCTCCTTGGGTTTTCATGGCTATTAAATTATTTTAAGAATGGGATGTGGTTGTGGATACTTCATAATTTTTATCTTTTCTTTTTTATGGTGCTTTATTGGAATCTTCCTCAAATTCTTTTCCTTGGACATGCTTGATGTTGTATATTTCTAGTTTCAATTTCCTAGGGTGATATTTTATTTTATACTAGTTATTTTACACTTTTAAATGTAATAGAACTAAAATTTCCTTTATTATATGTAATTTTATAAGAAAAAATATTTCCTATAACTTGGTTTACCATATTATTTAGGGTGGTCATGAGTATGAAGAATTTTCCATTTTAATTCATTTAATTTTAACCCTTGAGTGGTGATGGTGGTGTGATGATTATTTTTGAGATTATATTACTTGTCTCAGAATGTATTTCAGGGATATTTCTCATATTTTTCCTTGATAATACCTTATATATAGTTGAAATTCTATCTCTAGAATGGAGGGGTTTGAAAAGGATGTTGAGAAATATGTTGAAATGGGGATCATTGAGTCTGTTGGCTTCCATCTCCAAATTGGTGAGTAGGGAATTATCTAAATCTATAGTTTCCACTTGGTTGATTTGGGACTTAACATTGAAACATAGAATCACTACTTTTAGTCCTTTTTAATTAAGGGAATCCATCAGTATAATTCTCCTAAGTGTAACACAGTTGATAGGCCCTTGGGGGTGTTGTGGTTGATGACTCATTTACTTTTTTCATAGCTAATTACCTTATAAGGGAAGTTAATTCTTTAATTTTATTTTTTAATAGGGGCTAATTAAAGATTTTAATCTAATCTACTCCTCTGGTTGTAGTTCTTATATTAATAAATTATGAATTTTTTGAGATCCTTTCAATAATTTCTCTTACCAGATCTGGTGAGTTATCAATCAGTGATTCTCCTCAAGAATCATCAATGAAGTTTTAGTCATTATCCATCAATCCTTAGTAAAATAATACCAAGAAGTTATGTTCTTCATATTTCTATTTTGGGAAGTATTTGGTCAGTTTCTTGATCCTCTACTAGATCTCATAAAGAGTCTCAAGTTTTTTGTTTGATTATATAAATTTCTTTTCTAAGTTGGGAAATTCTTGAAGTATGGACAAATTTATAGAGGAATATATTTTATAGATCTTAAAATAAGTTGAATTATCTAAGATGTATATTATAGATCCACTCCTTTTATGCACCTTAAAGTGAGAAGAGAAAATCTGTCTACCTGATTTGAGCCTCGACAACTCATTTGTTTCTAAATCCATTTTAAACCTCTTTAAATTATCTTAAGTGTCTACTGATGTCTTCACCAGATAGATCATGAAACTTAGATAGTATCCCAATCTTCTTAGTTTTGTTTTCGTAATCATCTTAATAATTTAATTTTTTTTTATTATTAATATTTAATAGGTTCATACACTTATCTCAAATTTATATTAACTTGATCCAAATTTCCTTCCATATCTTCTCATTATATTTAATATTTTGAGGAGGATGAAGCTGATGAGGGAGAGTTGTCCAATGGAATGGTGAGAACCTCTTTTTCCTCTTGTTTTATGTTCCTTAAAATTTTGAGTCTTGACAACATAGTTCTACCAACCTCAAGATCAAAACTAGTGAGTTTGGAATAATTGGATATATTCATTTGAAAACATATTTATTTTTCAAAGCAAAAATAAAAAAACACTAAAATTCCCTATAAATGGCACTAAGTTTGATGAACTCCTATCACAAGGTGCACAAAAACACTATTTGAACCTGAGAAATATGTAGTAAAAGTGGGACTCATATTGTATCCATAGAATACATTGTTATGAGTGTATTTAAATATGGTTTTTTGGGGTAATTTTTTTAAAGAGATAGAAATTAAAATAGGGTTCATTTTGAAATCAAGTTAAGGAAGTAGGGGTCTATCCTGGGATTATTTTCTCACTCACCTATTGAATCATCATTCAATTGTTCTCTAGTTATACTATCATCAGTTGAATCATACTGATTACTTAAATTTGGAAAATTTGATTTTGGTCAATAAATATAATAATCACTATATTACCTACCCTTTTATGGCTTTCAATTTGGATATCTCTATTTACCCTTGAAATAAATACATTTTTTAATATCCCGTGTATATGAATTAACCAAAGTGGCTAGTGTATGAAATACCAAAAGTACAAAGAATAATTTTAAGGTAATAATTCAAAAGAAACCTCTAATTCCAATACTAATAAATTCTACAGAAGAATTAGAACCTTGAAAAAGATTAATTCATCAATAGGGAGAGGAGATTCTCCTTGGATGAACTATACAGGGTTTAATGATACATCATTTGAGTATTAAAAATTAACATTAAAATACATAAGATTCTTTGTTGGTGATGCTTCCAAAAATATCACCCTAGAGAGATGTATCCTCCCATTTATATAGTGCTTGAGTTACAAGGTTTTGTTCATCGGAGGGACATGTGATTCTTCATTGAATTCTAGAATGTCTATCGAGAGCAGTTATGCTTTAATATCTATGGTTGACACATTTCCAGAAGGAAGGGTCTAGATGAATTTTCCAAGGCATCAGAACTCTTCCATGAGATAACTCAATATTATTTTAAAAGTGGACTTATCCAGTAATTCTTATTAGTGGGTAATGAAAAGTGGGGATGGGATTTTAATTGCGGTCCTTGTTATTTTGCACAATGTATATTTTACCTATGATATGTCACTTATTCCAAAATATAAACTTGGATTATCCCATCATTTTTCAGAGAAGGCTAATCATTTATTTTTCAGTGACACTGCAACTTCCCCACAAAATGGTCCTTCATACTCACCTCATGATCTAATCACACACTCAATAATAGTTTTATTTAATAGTGGAGGGGATTTTCTTAATTAACATGGAAAATGATACTTCCTTATTTCCTCTAAGTCCTCTTGGGTTTCTGGACCTTTGTCGTGCGACTCTGGTGTTGAAAAATAGCATTTTCCTTCATGATAGAATGAAGTACTAGGGATCCCTCATAAGCTACATAGTAAGAGAGGCTTCATTCATGGAGCTCTCAGTTGGATATCTTCCTTAGTCAAAGAGTATCAAAAACAGGAGTATATTACTACTCTTAATCTCATAGAAAAGAGGATTTACTACATCATCATTGCAAATTCATGGGCGTAGAAAAATGTGGCATCAGTAAAGTAGGTGTCGCCATGTTCCTTATTGGGTTGGAGGTACATTAATGGGGGTGGTATCATCTTTTTTTGATCAGCACCCAATCTCCAGATATCAGAAATTATCAATCGAAGGGTTCATGATCCTCCAAGGATAATGAGTCTCAGGTTCTATTGATGGTTTTAGGGAAAGTAAATGCACGATAGGGTGGGTGAAGCTTGCGATAAGCATGATTACCATGAAGTTCACAGTCAGTATCCTAATCACAAGTTATATTTTGAGAAGTGGGATCATGGTAGGTATTCCTACCATAAGATTAGTTGTATGGTAATAAAATTTCTTCATGTGGTCAGCTATTTTTTCCGTTTTTGATTTTGTAGAACACACAATTATCTTAGGGAACTCATGGTAGGTATGCCTACCATGAAAATAGGGTGTCGTAAGGTGGTTAGATGATTGTGAGAAGTTATCATGGAAGTATTGAGGCACAGTAACAATCCCTACCATGTGATAGAAGGATTATGCAGGGGTAGTATACGGTTGGCACCTACGGTTAGAATGGTTACTGTGGGTGTCATGTTTACTCCTCACCTATGAATTTCCCAACCTGAAAAAGTATATATTATTTCATAGTGAAGTATTGAATCACACCCTAAAAATAATCAATTTCCTTATTTATGGATACTTATTTTAAACCAAAATATCTATTAGTCAATAAATAGCATATTTAAATCCAATTCCCAAAAAAATTATAATTTCATAAAGTCAACAGAAACTACTGTCAACCTGGGAATTTAACTATAATGTGGGGTATTTCAATTAATAAAAGGGGAGAAAATGTTAAATATTCTAGCTCAAATTAGTATTTGAGTGAATATTGATCTTAGGATTAAAGGGATCTAAAGTTCTATAAGCATAGCTAGTGGTAATTCACAAGTGATTTCAATAGTCAGTTTTCTTAATTTTCTTACAGTTTTTATATATTTTTATATATTATTTTTTATACTGTGTTATATATATATATATATATATATATATTGAAACCCTTTTATCAACTTGGTCACACATTCCCTTCATTGGTAATGATGCCAAATTTTCACCATGGAGTGTAGTTAACTCTGGAGAAAATTAATTCTTTCGAATCAATATTAAAATGTAGTAGAGAAATGAATTGGGGTCAATACATAGGGAATGACTTATAAGATTTTTGTGTGAAAAATATTACTAAAAAAACTCTCACAAAAAAATATACAAAAAAACAAAGGGAATGGATTAAAAGTGATGATTAAAGTGAATCAAAACAACCAATATCCAGGGAAGAACAAGAAATGCATAAGAGAAAGAGAGAACCAATAATAGATCAAACAAGGAAAAATCCAAATGTGAAGTAGGGGAATTTGATTGGATGGTTTTTATTTTTTTTATATTTTGTTTTCTTTCATTATTTATAAAAAATATAACTAGATCTGGTGGTTAAAAGCTAACCCATTCTATCAAATGAGCAACCTATGGGTAAATATACCCTATAGTTCCTCAACTACAACATTTATTAATATACACAATGATGATACTAATTTTACATCAGAATAAACTACTCAGTTAATCCTAATGTTATAACTATTATGATTTATCCTCTTCTTAGATAGATTCTTATATGAACAGTAGTTAAAAAAATTCAACTGATAAAATTATCATTAACCCTTGAAATTTCAAAAACATTTACTACTTGAATAATAGAAAAAAATTAATTTATAGTAATATGTTACACATGAATAAAGTTATATTATAGACTAGTGAAATATAATTCCCCTAATTTACTTTTATCCATAGATCATTATTATATTATCAAAAATATTTCAAGAAATCCAAAAAAACACTACAATAGAGGAAATTAAAAAAAATAAGAGATAACAAGTTATTAGTATGAGAGGTCTAATCTTCCTCACATGCTCCACGGATGGTCTACTACATACTCCTCCCATGATATCTCTTTTGGAATCCATTGTAGTGTTTCTATAATCAATCTCAAGTTATAGATTCTTTTTATATAAATAACGGTGCACTCACCAATAATATACTTCGAGGAAATAGTCACATCACCTTTAAAATTATCCATGGCTTCCACATGTTACTTTTGTTGTAAAACCTCGTCCTCACTAGGAACACTAGCCATGATCCAATAACTAAATGCATTTATCCTTGAAATTTCATGTTGAGTAGTGACCAAGATCTTGATTGTATATGGTATCCATGTAGAATGTTCAATGGTTGTTGTTAATAGAAAGTGGGAAATGGTTAAATATTTTATTTCCTGATTTAGATCCCAAGATCATATTTTCTTGCACAAAATTTCCTAATTTAGGCATACAAAGATAAAGATAAGTAAAGGTGACCATGATATGATCTTCTCAATTAGGAAAAATTTTCCTTTCCCCCCACACCCCCTAAGAATTTTGATTACATTTCTTTATCCTTATTGTAGTTAGCTTGAGTCAAGTCTTTCACTTGGTCCTAGTTATCATTGTTTTTCAACAGTTTCATATTTTTTGTGGTTTCTTGGGTATTTAGACTTGTCCATATTTCTAAAAACTTATCAAATTCATGTTACCTTCTTCATCAACAATTTTTTATAATATAAAACTACCAAACACATACATTCCTTTGATCAAACATGAATCAATCCTATATGAAAGTGGTGCACATAAAGCTTTCATCTGCATTTTCTAGATTTCATCTCTACATGGTCTCACAGATGTAAAGTTTAAGAACATTGAGGCCCCTCTAATTAATAATTTTTATTTTCATCATCCTATGACATCAATTTTAGACTAGAAAACACTTATTTTGTAAGACTGGGTATGCCTTAGATTTTTCCTCAAAATTTCTAAATCCTCACAGTAAAACTCATGCTTGATATTCTTAGACCAAAATAAATTCAATAAGGATGTATTCCTCAAACTCAAGAGACATGGTCTTAGGGGTGGCATAGAAAGATAGAATTTCATTTGGCCATTTTTTCAAACACCACAAGAACATCTTCCCATGAACCTAAAACTGAAAAATTGTGAAAATATCGAGCCCCATTATTCAAAAAATCATCCCTAAAGAAGGATCAAAAGTACAAAAAATATGATCACAATTATTGTAATCAGGTTGATCAGTATCGTGAAAATTTAATTCATCCAAAATTATGTGGAACTTAAAGGTTCATCATATAATAATCTTTCTTTGAGTGGATTTGGGTCCTCTCCCCCATGTTGCAACTCAATGGAGCTCCTTTCCCCATTAACCAAGATTGGATTGACTTCATTGAACTCATACAACAATTCTTAGATTCATTTACAAAACCAATATAGGCATATTCATCAGATTTGATGATTTATTGAATCACCCCAATTCCTGAGTTTGGTATTAGTTTGGGTTTCAAACAATTTCCAATTTTCAAAAATCGTTGTCTCATAAATCGGTGCATCGACACAACCTCTTCACCAGTTTAACGGCTCTCAACTTCAGGTTGTAAATGATGTGATCTTCTTCCTTGAATGAATCTCTCTCTATTTTCAACTGAGCTTAAGTCTTGATCAATTTAATACTCAATGAATGATTTAATTTTAGGTAATCATCATCAAATCTTCATTGGTCTACGATCATCCTTGCATGGGTTAAGTTGGAGGCTAAGCTTGAATTCCTTGGGTTTTGAAAATGGGTTGTAGTGGATTGGGTAATCTTAGTTCTTCATCTCTGGTTGGAAAGTTAAGATTCTCACTTGGTTGATACATCATAGAAGCTCACACTCCACACAGGAATGGAAAATTTATCAACCATTCCCTCATAGTCGAATGTATTCTCATCTATGGTCGATTGAAAATTTCCCCTCATGTTTGATTGAAATGCATTTTGGTAGCTTATGGTATCAGGCATAGTCAATTTATATATTCACTTCATAATTGGTTGTGAGTGTCTATGGTTGATTGAAATGAGATTCAAGGTCTATAGAGGTGTTTTTTTAGAATTTTATTCATCTTAGCTTGAAATTTTCACTTTGGTTGGCTTGAATTCAGGCATGGTCTCCCTAAGAGTTTTCTATTTTTTAACAGACTCTCATTACGGTCGATCAATTCCCATTCTCATGATTCCAAAAGTCCTTAAAGTGACACAAAATTCAAAATTAATTAAAAATTATCCATTAAAAATTATCCATTAAAAATGAAAAAAAACAAATTCACCCTATATTATACATTTGTTTTATAAAAAAGGATTATAATAAAAATTGTTTTATATGAAAATAAGAAATTAATGAAATAAATAATTCAAGAAATAATTTCAATAAATTTATTGATTAATAATTAAATGTTGTTCCTAAAATAGAAAAAAATTCAACCCAATAACTATTCACCCATTAACCAAAAAAACTTAATGAATATTCAATAAATATTAAATTCAACATCAAATTACCCATAATTTCATAATTTCCCATTCTTATCACATTTCATCGATTAAAACTTCAGGAAAACACAAAAAAAATAAATATGGTAAAATTTGTAAATTACATGAAACGTTAGTGATCCTAAAGATAGTCTCCCATAATGGATGTAATCTTGAGAATCACCAAAACTTTATAGTGGGAGAAACGCAAAGAATGGGGTAATAGAAGAATGATTTAATAGTATAAAAATAAATTAAAATAAAAATAAAAAAACATGACAGACTTTTAGATATAGTATGAAGGATACAAATCCTTTAAAATTTTTGAGAGGGAAAATATTTATATTCATTATCTTCTTTCCCCTTCTCATTCTATTTAGTGCATCGAGGAATGTGTTTCTTCTTCTTCTTAGATACTTTCTATGCGTCTTGGCCAAGGGTGTAGATTTCTTCAACTGAGCATCTCTAATATTCTAACTCACTGATATATTATTCTTATAACCATTATCCTCTTATTTACCTAAATGGTTTCAACATGGTTTGGTTCTTATAGTTTCAATATATTTAGGAAAAATAGAGGAATGAAAATTGATTTTATGTCAAACTTTTTCATTTTTTTAAATTCAACATTTAATCTCCCCATGGGTAACCATACATAGATATCTTTACTTGATAATGGCCTTTATTTAGTTCATTATAAAATTGATAAGGCTTTTATGGTACATACACAGGTGAAATGGCACCTACACATAGGTTTATACCACTTAAAACATGAAATAGTTTTCCCTATTTAGCCTCTATGACACATATGTTGGGAATTTATCACACATATGTTGGGTATGGAATGACACTTACAATGATAGTCCTATACCATTTTCTCATCCCCAACCTAAAAAATGAAAACATAATTCAAATGTAGTCTTTGTTTGAATTAATCTATAATTTATCTATACTGTGAAAATAATAAATAAAATACCTTTTAAAAATATAAAACCAAGATCCAAAAAATAATTTATAGATTCAAATCTAATTCTAATAATTGAAAAAAACATTAATAACTCATGATAAATCCATTAAACAATTGGGAAAAATAATTTTAAAAGTAAAAAAGATCAATTAATTACCTAGGTTCTGGATGAATTATGTGGTTAATTACCAATGAAAATTAGTTGAAAAGTTGGAAAAAAATTATCTCTCATAACTCCCCATACTTACACTATTTCACTCCTGGGTAATATAATTAATTCAATCTATTAAAAATATTTTTCCTACCTAGTTACAAATGCACACACTAAAAAATGATGGAAATAAAAGATTCATCCATTTATTAAAAATATAATGACTCCTATATAAATATATTCTTCTATTTCACTTCCATCCAAATAAAAGTTCCAATTTCCTTAGTGTAACAAAATGTATCTTAGTGGAATTAAAACTTTAAAAAATTATATTATGATAAGTCATTTTCTATCTTATTTAGTTGGTTTCAATATTTTCATCACATTAATCCATTAATTTTTCCTAATTATAGCTGTATTTTTTTCGCAGTTGTGTATGTGAAAATCACTTATTGAATTTACAACGGAATTTATTACTGAAAAACATAGTGCTTAAATATCTCAGAATTTAATTTTTAGATCCCAATTTATCATTTTACTTTAGTTTCAAAGGAATTATATTACTATCTCTTGATTTGACTCCCTAGATATTTCTTTTTCACAAAGGCCAAGTTACCTTGGCTCAATTTCCAAAATCTAGTTTCCTCATGTTATAATCCCAATTCCACTAATACCTTTTAATCACACTAATACTAGTTCAAAAATAAAATTTTCATGAAAAAAAAGTAAATTCACTCAAATATATCATAAAATTATTTACTAGGAATGACATTAATTAAAGATCAACTTTCCTAACCTAAAAACACAATAAAAAGTAAAAATAGAAAATAAAATATCAAGAAGAATTTTATTTTAAAATTTATAAAAACAATACTTAAAGGGTTTCTAAACAAATCAAAATTAGGTTGTAAACCATCCCCAAACTTTCTTATCAATTCCACTAAAAATATTATCAAAATGTAAAAAAAATTACAATGAATAAATAGTTTAAAAGGATAAAAACCAACTAGTTTTGAATGTACAATAAAGTTGGAGAAAATATTTCCTCTGGATACTCTATAGACATCATTGAGCTAATATCTAAGGTTTCTTTCTATTTTAGTAAACTTAACGAAAAATAGAATGAAAACATGAGAAATTTTATTGAAAATCAATAAAATGAAATAAATTTTGGTTTCACCCAAAAGTAGCTACTAGGTTTTTACTCCCCATAGTAATTAGTTCCACTTATTAAACCTAATAAAAATGGGGCTGGGTTTCCTTAATAGGAACCACCATATGTTATTTTTTACAATTTCCTTAAGTGGAAACTGGTTTTATAAAACCCCATGAATAGAGTAAAATATTATCTTCCCTAAAATGTATAAAAAATGTAAATGGGGTATAACATGTAGATAGGGGAGTCCCTATTATTTGAAGCACCTTTCTCTAGTTGATGTTTATAATGTAGCTGAGGAGGTAATGGATTCTCCACAGGTCCTGGAGTTTCATATTTATGTTAAACCACTTCTTGGATAAACTTTTATTCATTTTTAAGGATGGTTGTATAATTTTTCCTTCAAAATGATCAGGTTGAAGGTTTGTTTTTTCTTGTCCAACCACTGGTGAAACTTCTTCTATATCATATATAAGTATATTATCAAATAATTCTTCATGAAACTATTCTTATTCATATTGAGAAGCATATTCTTCACATTCTAGATAAATTTTCCATTCTATGAAGAATTCCATAGGATCATCATCACTATCCAAGAAAAATAATGCTCAAACTGACCAGGAATTTTAGAAAAATAGTGTCCATATGGTAGTTAAGAAAATGAAAAATTAAAATAAATTGAATGAAAAGGTAATTCCATTCCCTTAGGTGGGTCAGCCATGAGATATTACTTCTAAATAAAGGCCTATGAACTAGATTCTTTAGGAGAGGGAAGTGGACACATTAATTTCTCTGCGAATCACATCATTCCCTCCACCCTTCTATTAAAAAACTCCATCAGTGATAATTTTGGGTCAACAAAACACAAGGGTTCAGTTTTCAAATAAATTTGAGAAAAATTGAAAACAATTGAATTCAAATATTATTCATCGCCATTATGTTACTGAGTTAGAGTTAATTTTTTCTCCCTAAGGGTGTCAAGTAATATCATCACAGTTATTAGGAGATAATGGTTTTCAAGTGTTTCCTTTAACTTTTCAATTGAGATTAATAGGGGATTCACATTATTTCCATCTTCTTTTGTCACTTATATGTACCCTTATTCATTATTTTAATTGTACATAATTTTTTCAAAGGTGATTTCCATCATATCCATCATATTCTATAGTTCTCCCAACTCACTATATTTCTCTTACAGTTATAGGTCCATCGAAAAAGAGTTGTTGATGTATAATTCAATATCATATAGTGTTAGTTAAAATTATTTTTTGATAGTGTGGGGGGATAATATTTGATTATTGAATAACTCTAATAGTATAATGTCTTCCGTCCACCGACCCATTGGTATGTACTAAAGGTTTTTCCTATTGCGCTTCTTGAATTTTCTCCTCCTCTGGCTTCTACGGGAATGTGGATTGGGAATATGTGTGAGGATATATTAAATAATGGTACCACTATTATTCTTATCCTATATAATAAGGAAATAAATAAATAAATAAATAAGGTAAAATACAAAATAAATAAAACACATAAATTAAATGAGTGACTAATAACAGTTGTTCTACAATAGTAAAAAAACATAGCCCAACTCTCTAGAAATGTTTCCAGGTTGAGGAGAGTCATTTCATGACGATCTCATCAAACATAATTTAAAAATCTTTGAATTTTTTCTAGTGGCTATCCAATGTTATCTCTCAAATAATTGTTCTTACAACACTCAGATAGTGTGAATGGACTTCACACTCAGGAAGAATTCCAAAGTGACCAGATCATCACTCTCTCAAATAGGTCACAACTATTAGTCCATCCACTTCCCAAACCATTAATAAAAATCATACATAAATTATCAAGATATATGTATAATAAGTGGTTTTTAATAGTGAAAAATAAAAATGGAAAATAAAGAATTATAAAGTGCAATTTTATCATCATCAACTCACTCTCTCGAGATCCCTATAATAAAATAAAAAAAACAAAACCAAGTGTGTAGACTCTGGTTCATTAGTTTTCATCCAATGGGTTTTCATCAAGATAGCCTTCCATCTTGTATGGTAGCCACAAAATCAAAAAAAAACCATAGTGGGTGAAGAAAACAAATGGAGAAAATAAGAACAAATGAATAGCTAACAAAATGAATTAATATTGGAATATAGAAAAAATTACAAACTAAAATATATAATTGAAAGGCGTTGAATCCTTTAAAATGGGAGAGGGAAAATATTATATCCACTGTATTATTCCCCCATTTCCTTATATCCAGTGTAGTGAGTAGGTAGTTTCATCTTTTTCTTGGATAGTTTCCACATGTGTTGGTCGAGGGTGTAAATTTCTTCTGTTAGGAAACTCAATTATTCTATATCACTTGTCCCTTATTCCGTGGATTTTTTTCTCTTCTTAAACTTTATGCGTTCCATGTGGTTAGGTTTTTATATTTATTCCTAATTTGGAAAAACCTAAGGAATGAAAATTTATTTTAGGTTGAACTTTATTATTTTGTATAATTTAGTGTTTATTATCCCAATGAGTACCCTTACATAGATACCTTTCCATGAGAATTTCCTTAATGCAGTGCCTAAAAAATCACTAAGGTCCAAATGATACATTAATGGGTGAAATAAATCTACATATAGATTGATGACACTTATACTCGTAAGAATTTTCCAAATTTGGCCTCCATGACACATATGTTAAGACTTCATCACAAGTTCACATGGCAGGGAATGACACCTATGATGTCATTCCTTCTCAATTTTTTTCAACTCCAACCTATACATAATGAAAAAAAAAATTCAAATATAGCATTTATTTGAATTTATCTATAATTTTTTAAACCATGAAAATACTAATTAAAATCCCTTTTAACAATTTAAAACTAAGATCCAAAAATCAATGTATGAATTCACATTTAATTCCAAGAAATAAATAAAATACTTAAAAATAATGATTTAATAATTTAAAAAATTTGGTTTTAGATTTATAAAATCAACCAAAATCAATTAATTACCTAGATTTTTGATCAATTAAGGGGTTTATTAACAATTAAAAGAATTTGAAAATTATATGAAAATAGGCTCTAATCACTACTTCATCACTGATACTTCTCACTCCCGCTCATCTCAGAGTAGAATCATAATAGGAACATAATATATCTCTATGATATTCTTGTCAAACCTTCATACTCAAAAGTTATCCAGCCACACAATATGAGACAAAATCAAAAAATATTGATATCTACCTCGAAATGGTTCAAATCTATGGTTACCTTTTATTGGTGAACTTTTATCCTTTTCTTTTAAATAGTGTCCTTGATTGTTATCACATGAGAAAAACCCATCCACATCACACTTCATCACTATGAACATCGCAATATTTCATACTAAAACCATAATATTTTCAAGTTCATGTGCTTCTCTGAACCTACATTAGTTTATCCATCATCTCCTATTAGAAGGGATTATGAACCAATGTATCTAGCTTGTGGAACATAAAATATTAGACTCCATCTTCAAGATCTTGACAAACACCTACATGAATACTCTATCCACATCTAGATATCTAACAGGTTCATATCAACTATCCAATATATCATAGTTTTATTATCATCACTCTTTTCTGAAAACTAACAATAAGTACATAAATAACAACAAAAAATTCCTCCAATTGATGAACATCCTAACACATCCCTTAGAGAGGCATAATCCCCCAAAATATAAATAATAGGGTCTTTGAAATTCATATAACCCTATTCTATCATCCCTAGACCCCATGATAATTCCTACCAAACTAGAGTAATTTAAAATCACAACCTCTTGAGAAAACCTCCTTCTTCACCACATAGATATAGTTTCTATGTAATTGGTTAATTCACAAAGATTCACTGGACATATCACACTATGGGACATGATCTACTAGCCTGGTTTACTAAATATACTCATCCTAATATTTAATATGAAAACTAAAATTAAATAACAACTCACCTAGGAAAGTGGTTTACATGATCCCCACCTTTAAGAAAACCCTCCAGGTTCATCGTCGTAGGACATCTAGTCACGCAAGACCACTAATTAAACATCACTCCTTTGGGCCTCTATCATACAAGGGAAGAGTGGGGGTATGAATATAGATTAAAGGTGAGAGTAATTTCTCTCTCAATGAAAGAATAAATTACTTTGATGCTAATTTTACTTGTGCATCCTCCATCATCTGGACAACAAGTCCATTGTTAGACGTTTCAACTACCATGTCAATGTTGTGATAATAATATTTCATTAACCACCTCAACTTAAAGTTCACAAAAATTAATACTACTATATGAGTCAAGATCTCACACTATGATATTTTATGAAACTATAGATATTCACATGGTAATATTATGTAAATTCTTAGTAAATTGGCACAAGGAAGTGTTTGGATTGTATATTCCATAAATTCCAAAATGGGTGTTTATTATTCCACTCATCAATCACTTGAATGTGATCTGTGAAATACAAGATGATGTATACATCATAATTTGGCAGGGGTATGACCATGGGTTTCTCATCAGAATTATTCACACATTCCTCTAAATTCATAATAATTGAATTCTCATATGTGAATATAGAACATAAATTCATGATGACCATTTGATGGGTAGTAGAATATGACATATTGAGGTTGTGATTCTCTCTCCACACCTGGGGGGATCCAACTCACCACTGGGAGGGTATACCATACCTCATTTATTCAACTATTTACTAATTTATAGTACTATTATTGATATAAAATGCATAACAAGAAAGGTACAACTAAATCCCATCTCTTCCATGAATAAAAAAATTAAAAGGCATCTTTCTCCACTAAGGATAAAATCACCTTACCAGAGAGGTTAAGTGAAAATGGAAGCCATCAATTGAAAATATCTATTTGAAAATGGTATAGATAGGGGTTTCACTAGAATATATAACTCCTAAGCATATGATCCCATTAGATTAAATCACATATATGTCATCCAGTTCAAAGGTCCATGATGATAGGACATGAATATTACCTAGAACTGTATCCTTGATTGACTGACCATAACCATACATAATGTGCATCCTCTTAAAGTTATAACTATAACCCCCCAAATATAATAATAAATTTCCAATGGTTTAGATTATGGAAACGGATTGAAATATCATCCATTTTCATATGCTCTTACATCAACCAATTCCCAACTGAAAACACTCATTACGAGGCCACTAAATCTACTGAAAAATATATGAGTTTAGTATTTTTTTCAACATGGATATCCATCTATGAAATGAATCTTTATATACTTATAAAAATTTCTATAATGCTACCAAGTATAATGTGCATCCTTTCCAAGAATCCTAGATCTGTTAATGCTCACTCGGGGTCTCTAATATATGTGGGGTTGCATGAAAACACAAACACATATCGATATATTTTCCTTTAGATTCGCCATCAAAACCTTTAATCTTGAGAAATATCACTACAAGATCTATCTAGGGAACACTCTATGAGGTTTTTGGGCCTTTATGCATACTCAGACATCGTCATGCTTCCCCACAGAGGTTCTAATATCCTCATATTATACTCTATCATGAATAAAGGATAAAATTATAATAATGATAGAGAATTCCCATCATGAGTTTTAGGAAAAATAATCTACCAATGTATCACCATTCTATGTATAGTGATCAATGAAATAATATTCAAATAGTTAGTGAGATTCCAAACTAGAAGGAAATGAAAGTCTCAAACTCTATCCAAACCTATATAACATAAGGATTAGTCTCTCGTAAAAAACCAGTGAGGCCTCTATTTTTTGAATTCATCAACATATCTAGCCTATGGTTAGTACCATCTAAATTATTGGGAACTAATATCCTTCTTATAAAAAATATCTATACTAAGCATAAAGTGGAGAGAAACTACCCTAGATCATAGTGTAAGAATACTTCTCAACTGAGTTTCCAATGAAACTCCTCATCAGTTGATAGATGATAGTGAGAGACCCAAATATGGGCATGATATTGTTATGAACCTACCTATTAGAAAAATCTTTATATATTGGGAATCACTCTACAATTTATATGATGAACTCTTGAGGGTTAGATCATATTTGGATTAGTTTTCATAGAAAGGACATGAAAGATCATAACTGACCACTATATGATGCATGTACTAACTTTGTTATACCCTAAAATTTTGTCTTCATGATCTAGGTAGACTAACTTTTTATCCAAGTTTTAGAGAAATTATATGCTCACCACTAAACCTATGCTGGTATCTGAGTTCTGATAATTAAGATCAAGACCCCGTGAAGATCATTTCCCTAAAAACCAAAAGTAGTTACCACATGCCCATTAACTCCAACCTCTGTCTCTAGAACTCAATCACTCTAATACCACTTTGACATTACTTTCCCTGTCAATACCCCACAAAATTTGGTAGTAAAACAACCATTCCAACCCAATATAGACTCAAATAGGCTAGGTTCTTATGACTATCCTAAGTAAATAAATCGCATAATATGGGAGACCTTATCATATATCAACCTGAACCAGACACATATCTCTAATGAATAAAATAACTAGCAACACCAAAAAAAATATAAATACACAACTAAACGATATAGGCCACATTAATGAAACATCAAATATAATCACATTGAAAAATATAAAAATATGAAAGGATTTATAACTCCGACAAGACTCTAAATTATATAGACACATGACATGAGAAAGCTCTTCCTCACTACATATACTCATGGATCAATTTATTACTATGACGATCACTACCACCATCACTAACCACCATGATAAATCATGAATTAGTAAGCATCACTAAGAATCAATTTTTAATAAGCCATTCAAGCATAACATTCAACATGATCAAAATTGAACAACACACCATATGTATAGACACAACATGTGAAAGAATAAGGCTCATGTAGGGGTGAGAAAAAATATAATCAATAGGATACCCCATAAGGCATGGGGAATAAAATAAAACAGTATAATGAAAACCCCTAGTATGAGAAAGTAACTAGGGGGAGTAAAATAAATGATTAAGAAATTCTAAACCAATTGAAGTATAAATAATTCTAAAATGTCATAGATATTTAATTTATAATCAAGGAAGTTTGTATCACAAGAGAAACTAGGAGTTCATGGAGTATATAAAATCCCATAAAGTCAAAAGTTGATATCCCATCTATATGTCCTACCTCAAAGGAAACCAATGGGTTTCTGAAGAGTCACAAGTATCAAATTATTAAATCTTCTCAACCTTCCTTCCACACGGTGACTTTAAAATATAACGGGACTCACGCCGCATTGAAATACACACTTAATTTGAGTGAGTATCAAACATTACCATCCATTGATATTTTTTTCATTCTAAAAACCTATAGGGAACCTATACCTTGACCAAGGAGAGATGTTAGTTAATGGAGTACTAACTCCTATTATCATAACCACCCAAGCTATGAGAAAACCCAAATCACCTCATAGAAACTATAGTTCAAGACCTGCACCTCATAGATTAGAATAAAATAAATGAGATTATCACATGTTAGATAAGAGTTGGTCATATCATATGAGAGTAGAACATAATAGATGAGAGAGGGGTACTTGAACCATGAATTCTCTGATCGTCACACTCAATCCTCATTGTCATCCATAGAGAGATAAATCATAGAATTGTCTATATTATTATAAAAATGGTCTCCAATGATGAAACAGACCATTCCATCATGATCTATGCAAAAAAAACTCAGGATAGACTACTCATGTACTCAAATCTGAGTCTCAAATAGGGAGATATGAAAGTAAACTAAGGCTGGAAAAGAAGACAACATGTATTATAGGGGAACATGGAATATATACCCTCAACAACATTTTGGTCATGTAAAGCCTATCCACATGGTTTGGAAAGGTTCACCTATAGAGTGTATACAATGGGGTATACAACGTGTGGGATTAGTTTGGGTACTCATCATGTACCATCATAGTCAATGTCATGAAAAGGCTGCAATACACAGTGTGTCCCTGCACTTACACAATGTGTGGAATCACCTAGATCATAGAAAATGTATTGTTGGGGGTGTGAGGCCAGTGGTACAGGATGTGTGGTATTGACCCACAAGACATACATGGACAAATTTCCACTAGGATGTTTAATCCTTATACATTCCATGGCAGCCGACTTAGGGGGACATGACATGTTCACTAGAGTTACATCTCATATGACACTTAACTAATTTAAAAACCTATCCATCATAGCCACATTGGTACAAAAAATGTATTCATTTTAACTACATGTTTTGTAGTCATGTTCTTCACCCAGATTCTGCAAAATGCTCCAATTCTCATCTCCAGAGCCATTCTTACCACTGATCGAGGCCAAATCTTTTCCAAATACCATATCTAGGTATTTCATGACTACAATAGTCAATTTATGACTATCCTACACTAGAAGAAATGTTCATAATCACTTCACACATACCCCCTACATTCCCACACATAACTTCGCTTTTGGTATCCTCACTAGTACATATCCAACGATTCTATACCTTCGGGTGATCCTCCAACATGTCATGATCTTCATTGTTGATTGCAAACCAATCTCTCAGGTTATTGAATTTTAATCAAATGACAATACAAACCAATTTATCTAACCATCAACTATAGTAAAGTTATATTATGAACATGTGGACAACATGGAAGAAAAATATACAGAAAACATAAAATTTAGTTAGTGGTGGCCAATATGAAACTCAATTACTGATAGTTGGGTACAAAATTAAAATAATAAAAGAGAATTAAAAAAACATAATTATCAGCCAAAAAATAAAATTATATGATACACAGGGCCATGAAATTGAGAAACCAATTCATGAACAATTATCCTATTAAAATAATCATGAATAATGGAGCAATATAGAAATAAAAAACCACACATTTTTGGATAATAATTATCACTTCAATCTATTCTTTGGTGTCACCCAATCTGATTATCATTGTTGTTCTGGATTTGGTCCTACTCCTTCGATTTGATGTCAATTATTCCATGGTACATTCTCATTCCTTTATATCCCTATATATAGGGTGTATGACAAGAAATAGTGAATCTAAACCTAGAGATATCTCATAGTGGGGATTTTTATGGGATATTTTTCCGTTTCTCACCACTAAAAAATGTGGAGAATTAAAAATTATTAAATAAAAAACACTCATGACGGCCCGTCTCAGGGGCCCTGGGTACGAACTAAAATTACATTATCTATGGAATAAAAAAACTATTTTAAACACAACAGTGACATTGATTTTTTTCATCCAATGTTTTATTTATTATATTTTGTCAATCCACCAATAATGTACCAGTGAACTAAAAATAATATTTTATTTTTAATACAAAATATTTCTGAACATTTTTGGCACTCAAAACTCCAAAACAACACAGCGACTCGCCCCAAAAATATTATATGATTATTATAAAGGTTCATAATTAATAAACAAATATCTATAAGACATCAACATCCATAATCATGGGAGAAATATTTATTTTATTATTAAATATTATAAATCCCTTAAAATTCAATGTTCTTAATATTTTTTAAGTACTTGATCTTATGATTAACTCTGCATCTTGAGATAAAACAAATAAAAAAAATTCTAGGTTTTATGTTAGGTTAAATTTCTTTCTTACCCTTGGGGAGTTCCTAAGACCATGAAACTCAAAAATTGAGATAATATTCAACCAAGATGTATTCATGTCACTATATCACACTCAATATATATAGGCTAGCACAAGTGTCAAGGGTATTAACCACAAAATTTTGACAATTATTTAAACATAAAAACAATAGAAATATAAACATCATATTTATACCATAAATTAAGCATGAAGTACCAATATTATAGACTTTTACATGCTAGATAAAAACATACATTCAACATGAAGAAAATCCAAATGAGAAATTATCATTTTAAATTGAAAAAACCACTATAAATAGTTTATTAAACATACACAAAGTTTAAACATACAAACATAGAATTTCTAAAAAAATAACATTTTATGCATGATATCAAAGTAAAGTAAAAATAATATACCCAACCACCAAAAAAATCTATCTCCATGTGACTCCTAATTACCGCCCATGTAACACCATAAACATTGATCTATCTAGGAAACTAAGTAACACCACCAAAATAATGAGTCCCTTTCCCTTTACTAGAATATTTTAAAACCAAGTTTACATACACACCAAAGTGTGTATATATTGTGTGATCACAAGCCAAAAAGATACCACTAATGATTCTATCACTACTAGAAAATAAATTTTTAACATTGGTTAAAAAGAAACGTGGATATTGATGGAATTAAAATAATAATTTAAATACTAATTATTTAATATCAACATTAAACTAATTTTAACATTAGTTACAATAATATCCAGAATTGAAATCCCAAATTAACATAGATATAGTGGGACTTTCAACATTATTTTTTATAAAAATAGAACTTGAAATAAATTTTACATTTTTTAAAAAAATGAATTTGAAAGACCCAAATAAATATCAATATAATGGGACTTTAAATTATGATTTTTTTTTGAAAATTGAAGTTGAATGTTTCTTTCAACATTGATTTTTTCTAAAAACTGAAGTTGAAAGTGCTATCAATGTTGGTTTTCAAAATAACCGATGTTAAAAATTAATTAGTTTTTTTAAAAAAATATTATAAAATAAAATAAACTATGACCTATAATATGAGTTATAGTTGTATAAAAAAGTATAAAAACATCAAATATGAATTTAAATACTCTTTTAATCATTAATACAACATCATTTTCCAAAAATAAAAATAAAAATGCATGAAACTTTTAGATGTACATATAAAAATTAATAAAACATAAATAATATTCTATAAATAATCCTCAAAATTGGTTTAATACTTTATCCATATATGATTAAAAATCATAAAAACCATAAAAAATAGTAAATATGTGGAATTAACAATACACTTATTAGTTTAAAGCATAATATTTTTAATGGAATTATCCTTTTGATAGTATATCATTGTTCCAGTTGTGATAATCTCAAAATTGAATTATTAAACATAATATCCACATTCAAAACTTCATATTTGATGATTACACTATGATTATGAAATAACACATTGAAAATAAGTACCATTATATATGTAATACAAAACAAGTATTAACTAATATAAAATTTATCTACCCATACTTTCACAAATTTTATTTTATTTGGGTTATTTATTGACAATTAAATCTTTTTGAACCCTTTCTATGACATTTATTCTCATATATTAATACCAAATAATATATAACAAGAAAAATTCAAGGATAAAGAATTGATGTAATAGAATAAAACTTAAAAATTAAATAATTTTTGAAATTATTTATAAAATCCACCATGTAAAGAGAATAATTAATATTCCATGAATTAATTTGGTTAGATGAATAAAATCCATTGTGCACTAAAATATAAAAATTTCAACATTAATAATATTATAATGAATAATAATTCAGTAGTATACAAGGAATCATACCTATGAAGGAATAGAATGAACCGACACACAATCCTTGTATTTTATAATATTTGAAATATATATTTAACTCTAGCATCATTTTCCAGATATTTTAATAATGTTGAAATGTATTTTGGATCCATAAAAGAATAAATGAACTAATTTTAGATGAAAATAGTGTAGAGATACCTAATTAGACAATAATAAATTAAGTCATTATAATTTATATTTATTTAAATAAATAAAATTGAAATTGAAATTTATTTACAAGGAAAGAAATTGAAACATGGGTATAGAGAGCTCATCACTAATAAAATGATACATGATATATTTTTCAAATATTCATAATACATGGCTACCCTAACATATGTCAATAGTTATAAAAAACTCATAATAATGTGCCAACATAAAATAATTCAGGGATAATTTTTTTAGCCCATTAGATACTTAAGAAGTATCTAAAGGTGATGGTTTATGAAACTTTTATTTCTTTTGAAACGATTACTTTAATTTCATATGGTCTTATATAAGGTAAATGTTATAAAATATTACAAGTAATTTGAAATCAAAATTAAATAAAAAAATAAAAAATAACATATACCTCATATGTTAACTGATGAATAATTTTAGCTTGCCAAAGTAAAAAAGCAAAGACACTACTATATCCAACCCTAGCCACCAATTTGGTAGGAAATAACACTAGATTAATTAACTCAATAATACCTGGTACCACTACTCTGACCATACCTATATACATAAGTTGATGATTTACATAATCTACCAAATAATGTATGGCCACATTTACAGCAATATGTAAATAAATTTCTATAAAATATAACTCACAGTACAAAATCATGTCTTAATGAGGAGGTGGAGGATTTGGGTAGGTAGGATATATATATGCTATTCCAATCTCCTAATTTCTACAAAAATATCATAGAAAAATGATTTAATTCAACCATCTATAAATTGATTAATCTCTCATAGTATATCCAAAAATTTTATTTTCCCCTAGCATTATGCCTCCATCAATGAAATACTATGATGACAAAAAAATGTATAATACCAAGACTCACCTCATATCATCTTACATATCCCGATCCTTATTTATTTCTCAAAGAAGTTATTAGGATGTTCATACTACCCTTAGGGATAAAGATCCCCTGTGTGGTTTTCTCCAAAAGGGTATCCTGAAATGATATATGTAAATGATATATTAGTGTGATGAATAAAAAACTAATATATAAGAAAAATAATAATTAATTTCTTACAGTATTATCATATACATGTTTTTATAGATCCATAAGATAATTCTACTTTTCCATCCTTTCCCTTTTATATTTTTTTGGCTAGTGGGGGGGATATAGAGGGTCAAATTGAACCTCTTCCGAGCTGTTACTGGATTCAGATATTAATCAATAAAACTTTTCATCAATAATTTTCTCCTCCATTAAATGATACTATCAATGTGATAATGTATAGGGGTATACATTCTGTGACTAGATCTATCAGTGAGATATACTGAAGGCCTAATACATAATAATAAATTAACAAGTTATCAAGTAATTAACAAATAATTTTATAAATTGATTTTATACACAATAATTATCATAATAGAATGTCTTCATCCTACTAACTGATGAAAAACTTCTCTCATGTATAAGAAATATATTTTTGGATAATTGAGGCCATTGATTGATGTTGTTTTTTAACAGATCCCTTGAGAATTTTCTTATATCCTTCAAAAGGATACATCCAACATAAATATATAGGCATGTTTATCCTTATCTCTTTAACTAGTTTTACCAAAATATGAACCATTGTATGAAGAAAATTGTGGAAAATATAACTCTCATTCAAAAAGTATGATAAAAAATCATTCTCTAACACAATTAACAAATTTGGATCCATGAAATTGTGGAAAATGGAATTGTAATAGTATCATGACATGATTCTAGAATTTCTGACATGCATTGATAATATTCCACATGGTGAGACCAATAGTATCTAGTGTATCAATAAATTATATTCATGTGATTTTATCTATATAAACTTCCAATACTTCATTGACACCAAATTTTTCTCATTTGAAGAATACCCATTGGGTATTTTAATACCACACAAACATTGGAAGAATTTAATATTCTGACCCTTTTTTAACATGTGGCAAGATGGAGGTAAATATTTTATTTTTTCTATTCACAGTGGGAGAAAAATCCAAACATATTCCCATATATATTAAGTTCAATCTTTCATTCAATCTATCTTTTGTCTTTTCTTTAATATACAACATAGTTCTAATCGAACATTCACATATTTTTTTCTCAAAATGCATAAAATTAATGTAATTTTTTAACTTAAAAAATGTCCAATATGATAAATTGAATAAGATATATTGTTTCATCCATGTATTTTTTTTTTTTGCAAACTCAAGTCTTTTGTATTCAAAAATGTGATATTGATGTTTTTTACCTTGTTACAATATTCTTTAGTTGAAAATGGTTGTAGGGGAAAATGAAACTCTTGTAACTATTAAACTACCTTTTTAATATTTGATAAGGGTGATCCATTAATAAGAAACATTTATTTCACATGTAAACTATCTTTCTCTTAGTTTGAAATTGATGATATGAAGTTTATTATTTTTAAATTGGAAAATCTTTAATGTCCCTTAACACTATATTTAGATAACTTTATATATTAAAGAAAATCAATTATAGTGAAAAATGTTATACAAAACAAAAGAAAATACTCATTATTGTATGTATAAAATACTTTAATGCATACCTTCCATAAAAATTTAAAATCATCGATCAATGGTGATAGATAAATATCAATATAATTTCAAGGATATTTTGGTCTAGAAAAAATCAATCTAATTATAAAATATTTTTTATTCATTCATATATGTAGGGAAATGTTGTAAAATACCAAAAAAATAGGCCATGAACTATATTGGTAACTAGGATTTTTATATAGATTCATTCCATATGTGCATAGTCTTATTCTAACATTTATAAATTAATTTACAAAATTAGGTCTTTATTGATTGAATATCATCCATTGTGGTGAATCGGTAATGTGGTGTATGTTTCTATTGGATATTTTCCCATATATATTCCATCATAACCCCTTTGCATCATTTGAATTTGTAAATAAATGCTTCAAATGAGAAATTATTGGAGTATAACCTATAACATTAGTAGGTGTTTTGGTACCTATATTGGAGAATAAATCACAATTAGATCTCCCATCCATTTTATATCAAGAAGTCCCATAGTGAGTATTTTCTGATAAATATCCATATTACTTTCTATACAACATACAATCGTTGGGGAAAACATTTATTTTATTATACCATAGTCCCATTGAACATTATATTTTTTTAAATCATAATTTTAATCTGGAATCTTGTTTACTATTGGTTGTAACTCTTTCAAAAGTTCAAATAATTCCATAAAACATTTTTTCTCCAACTATTTATTGATTTGAAGTTAACCAATCATAGGATTACTAATAAGTATATAAATTTAGTACAATATGGTCATATTGGATTTTTTGATCTCTATAAAATTGTTCAATAGTTGTGTTTTTTCAATGGTTCTAATCATGATTTAATTAATTATTATGATCCTATATATTATACTGGACATCTTTATCAGTGTCAGATTTTAACATTTTTGTTATTTCATCATGACAAATCTAGTGTGTATAACTGTGATTAAAACCATAGAAAATCATATGACCTTTGATTTCTCTGGACCCCAAATTTCTTATATTCAAAGACTTCATGAATGAATAAAAAATGTCTCTATTTTCATGATCTTGTTTTAAAAATTCAAAGAAATAATCAACTCTTTTCTCATATTCATCACTAGTTATTCATAAATTTATCCAATTATGATCCATTAATTACCTAAAACCATAATATAATATATGTATATATAAAAACATATATATAAACATGTAATTTAAAATTTATAAAAATATAAATATAAAAACATGTATAATTGAATGAATACAATAAAATAAACATATAATCAGAATAAACTATCAAAAAATATAAAAATTAAAACAAAATAATTAATGAATATGCAATTTATATCAATAATAAATAAATTAATACAATTAATAAATAAAAAAAATTAATAAATATTCTAAAAAATGAAAATAAAAATATAATTTACAAAAAATATATATTCATGCATTATACTGGTGATGAATATATGAAAAAAATAACTGGCCTTCATATTACATGAAATTAAGTGGGAGTTTGGTCAAAAATTAATAAATTAATAATGTTTAAAATTAAAAAACATATAATAAATATTCTAAATAAAGAAAATAAAAATTTAAATCATAAGAAATATTGATGGACCCAGTATATCAGGGAAAAAATGAAGAAAAACAATAGTAGATAAACTTCCGATTGAATTCATTTAAGTGGGATCATGGTTAGAAAACAAGATCGGGAGTGATGATGGTGGAACTCATAGGAGAGAAATTAAATGAGTTCTGTGAAATGAATTAAAGGTAAGTGGAATAATAATGAAACATGTGAAAAGTCATTGAGGGATTATACATTTCAAAAGTAGGAATCCATACAAATAAATAAGAGGGAGTTAGTTTGTTGCTCACAAAACTTATAGTATCAGAATATCGAGAGTCAATGGAATAAAAAGAACATAAAGGCATGTGTGTTTTAATTTTTTAAATATTTTTTAATGTTGGTAATATAATAAGTGAAATTAAAAGAGACATTTCACATTTTTTTATCATATAAATAATATTAAATCTCAATGGGTTTAGCATCAGTTATACTAATATGTGATATAAAAACACTAACCATTAGGGTTTTCACATTGGTTATATTATTAACTGGACACAAAACCTCATTGATCAAATTTTTCACATTGGTTACTAGTATAAACGACATTAAAACCCTGGATGGAGGGGTTTTCACATTGTTTATATTAATAACTGATGTTAAATCAATGACCATTGAGGTTTTGACATTGGCTACTAATAACCAATTCTAAAGCCTTGAGGTGAAATATAATTTTTATAATAGTGTATATATTTAATTTTATAAGAAAACACATAAATTTTATTTGAAAATAAATATTAAAAGTTTTTTATTTATCAAAGTGTGAGTAAGAAAAATAAATCTATTACATTATTAATTCTTTCATAACTCATGGTAATTTAGCATAAATAAACAAAAATCAACCACAAAATAAAAACTATATAATAGTAATCAACCATAAAACATCATGTAAAAACTACTTACTACCTGAGGACACAATTTAGGATTTGATTTATGGAACCATTTCATCAATGTATTGATGTGATCCTACCAACACACACCTGAATTACCCTTACATTTCATCATCTGGAGGGAAATTACACTAGCCAGTGTGAGACCTAACCTAGGGATACTAGTTGTTTATCACCTCCATAGTACAAAACTCATCCCTAGAATTATCACTTTTCTTCCAAAGGCTTCTCATGAAATTTTATAATCTAAATAATTATGGATTCAAATAATTTATATAATTATCATGTCACCACTATACACACTCTATAAAACAACCACTTTCTTATACATATAAAATCATTCCACATGATTCAATTCGAAAATAAAATAAAAGGGGCAATAGACAAGGGTGTAAATAAATCACTTATGTGTTGATCCATATCCGAACAATCATTTATACATAAAAATAGAATTTAAAACATGAAATTTTCCTTTTAAAATAAATAAAAAATCATATCATCAAGTCTGGTTTCATTTATATAATAATAAAATATAATATGTTTCATAAAAATAAATTTAATGGAAACCCCCCATTTATAATAGAAATTACACATATTCTAGGAAAAATCACTTATCATCTCATATTTTTTACAAATAAAAGATAAAACTATTTCATAAAACCATCACAAATAATTTATAAAAGCATTATAATAATAAAAGGGTTAAAACATCCAAGAATTCATGTTTCTGTTAAATAAATGGAAGGGTATAAAAAAACCAGCCATAGATAATCATAAACTACATGGTTTCTTTAAATGGAGGTTGATATGGATTATAAAGGACTTATATGCATCCTAAAAATCCAAAATCCTATTTTTTTAGACCAACCACAACCATGTATTCAGAAACCATGGCTAGTTAGGGAATGAATAAGCAACAAGAGGGGAGAAATAAGGAGGAAAGGGGATTTTAGAGAATCATACTTAGGATTTTTTCTATGAAGTGGATGAAAACAATAATTGGATAAAGGGGGAGGAATTCATCACATGATGACTCCCCTATAAGATTTAATAAATTCCCATGGAGTAAATAAAAGAAGAATATATCAAATTTTATTTAAAATGATAAAAATACACAATTTAACTAAAATTTATGACCTAACTACACAGTTTTCTAGACCATGCATAGAACTGTGCATTCCTTACTAGTCTAAATTTGTTACCCTACATGATCACCTTATTTGGTCCCTCCTTAAATGAATTTTGATCATGAATTGTTGAAAAATTTATAAAATTTCAAAATTTTATAGATTGAACTTCATAATACTTAAATAAATATATAATAACTAATATAAACATTTACCGGTAACATCTTGGGTGTTATAATTCTCCATACCACATCACTTTATGCCCTATAATGTCCTGAATACTCTTTAATTGATAAAATATGAGGATGTTTCCCCATTTCCATGAATTCTTTCCCAATTTTCATAGTTGTATATCTCATGGTACAAAATAACCTAAACAATAAGAATTGATTTACCCTACAATACCTTGATCTGATAATTCTGAATTCGATTGAGTTACTCCAAAAATGAGGTATCATGTATTAATTCCAAATATTTTCAAACAAAAAATGAAAGGGATAAAAATAAAAATTCCTCAATTAAGATACCTAAAATAAATTATGAATAGATCTTGACTAATGAGGTAAATCTTTTTGATATAAAACTTTCCTAATCTATCTGACAACCTCAAATAGACCGACATATCTGAGCATAAGATTATTATGCATCCCCAATATTTGATGTCCTAATCACGGTGAAACATTAAAAAAAATTATTATTGATAAAAAAACAAAGGTATCTCACATCAATTAATATACTATTTTTTGTGGATTTGATCTATAACCAATCATTTTTGAATCAACTAGATCTTATTTTTCATTTCCTTCATAATGATCAGTCTCAATAATGAACTCTCACTCACTTCATCCCGATATATAAGATAACAAAAATTTCAACCATAAAATCCATCAAAAGAAGACATTTTGACTGATAAATGATTTTTTTTATTTTAATATAACTAAATCAATGATAAATAGTTCTCTCATGATCCTCAAAAATCAAGAACATGAGAACAAAAAATATCTTTGAGAATATGAATTTCTCACTTTGTATGGACATTAGTATGTGGGTAATATGACATTATAAAATTAAATGGTACCCACTTGTAGAATCCTCCAAAAATAAGATATACAATGAGGGTATCAGTCAGAGATGATAGAAGAGAGAACTAAATAAAACTTCAAAATATCTTGAACATAAATCTTTCCAATATTCTAAACTATTATACTCTCCTGGGTGGTAAGGGAAAGAGTTGACTTGGTTAACTAGTCAATAATCACCCATATCATATCCAATCCATAAGCAGATCAACGTAATCTTTTTAAAATTTGTAGGGGTACCACATCCTACTTTCATATGAGAATGGGATGTGGTTGTAACATCCCAATGTAATTTGGATGATTGACCTTCAATTATTGACAAGTTAGGAAACAAGACACAAACTTAGTGATTACGTGCCTCATACGAAGCCTCCACTATAAAAAAAATTAGGAATCTTGGATTGAATATCTAGGATAGATGTCATATCCATCCCACATAAAATAAATAATTTTTATAGAATGTATTATTTTGGATAAATTATATTTTATCCTATATTATTAACCATTAATATATCTGGGATGGATTATCTGAGATGGTTTTAAGTCCATCCCAGATATGTTGGTGTATATACCTAGTAATTTTTATCTGGGGTGAATTTACATCCTTCCCAGATAACCTGTTTCAAAGATGTTTTTTTTGATGGATTAAAAATCCATCCCAAAAAATACATATTATAATTTATACTATAAATATAAAATATATTTGTGTGCACATACATGCACATACATATGATTTTATTTATTTATATTATGATATTTTATAAATGTAAATATATGTTTTTATAAGGACACACACACACATGGATATATATATATATATATATTAGGTTGAGGGGATTATAAACCACAAATAACAAACACACTCAGGCATACCAGTGGGTCAAGCATCTCCCCTCCCCATAAGGAATGAAAAGTACCCACTATAAATATCTTATTTTATATTTATATCATGAAGACCCAAGTTCTTGATAGTTTTAATCATTCCACATCACCAGTATTATGCCACACCACCCCCTATCAGTAATCATCACATAGTGTACCATTCTAAATATTGAAACCAACACCTTCCAAGATTCATTTCCACATGATATTCTTTGTTGTACCATTTCAGGTAACGCATCCACCCCACATTAAAAATCCATTTGAGAAGAGAGTTGGATGATAGTTGTCATCACATTGATCTACCTTTTTTATCCACCCACCAAGAAATGCAGTCATGGTGCCCCACCACATCACCTTACAGTCATGTCGCATCATCATATCGATATCATTGTGTAGATATTCATGTGGAATGGAACCCTTCCATCCCAAATAAAAAATACACAAGGATATAAGGTCGTATAGTAAGCATTAGTTCATCCATACCTCTTTTGAGGATTCCCATCCAATTGCATTGACATGTTATTATGTTGAACAACATTCCAGTTTCACTGATCCATTCAACTGGTCCCACCATAACACTTGTTAACAAATTATGATGACCCAAAGGCCCCCTGGTCCAAAGACCTTTGATGGCTCAGAGGCCCTGTTTCCCAAAGGCCCAAATCTATAGCATGAAATCTCAAATCAAGTGAATGGTTACATTACTAAAATACTACTAAAGTACTAATAGAAATACTTCCCTCGCCCAGATTTAAACCTAGGTCTTTTATGCATCATGCTTATATTTAACTAGAAATGAGTGGGTGTGTGTTAATGGAAATAAATAATTATATTTTTTATAAATTATATATGTATATATGTATATGAGTTTGTGTGTATGTATATATGATTCAAATTTATAAATAAATTAATATATATATATAGGAAAATTATATTCTGCTAATAAATATATATTAACATACATTTATATATGTGGTTGTGAGAGATTATTTATAAAAAGGTAAATAATTTTGAAAATACTTATTGATATACATTATATATATAAAAAAGTCATATATATATATATATATATATTAAATGCATGTTTGTGTGTATGTGTGTTATGTTTGTTATTAATATATAGTTATAAAATATATTTATATATAAGGAACATAATATCATAAATAAATGAATCAATAAATAAATATGTGTGTGTATCCATATGTGTGTGTGTGTGTGTGTTTGTGTGTTTATATATATGTATGGGTGTGGGTGTTTGTGTGTGTATATAACTTTGTTATAAATAAATACATAAAAAATAAAATAAAAAAATATGTGTATTTATTTATACATGTATTTATTTGTTTATTATATATCTATATATATAGTTATTGGGAATGAATTTAAATATACTATATATAAGTAGAATTTTTTTAACATTTTTGGGTTGAATTTTGAATCTATTTCAAAAAATGGTTTATTTGGGGTAAATTTTAAATTTGTACCAGATATGTTGTGTTACACATGATTATTTAGGACATAATTAAATCCATCCTAGATAAAAATATATAAATATTCTATAAATAAATAAATAAATAAATGTGTGTGTTTGTGTGGTTCATTTACAAATATATAATTGTAACATATACATTAAATACTTATATATAACTTAATGTGTATATATCATAATATATTTATTTATGGAATGTCCACATATACTTATTTTTATCACAAACTCGCTTTCCAAAGGCAAGCGGTCATTAGGATGAGCTAACGAAACTTCAAATTACATATTCAAATTAAGAGTATAGGAGGATGGATCATCCCATAAAGGGTCTTATTACCTTATACATGACTCTCTAATAAATTTAAGAAATTTTTGCAAAGTCCTTATGAGTAACAATACCAGTAACCCTTTTCTTGAAAAGTGATTGATTGATACTATAAATTTCATGAGAGTTTTATATATATGAGAGGTTCTTCGTCATTTCTCTCATTTTTTGATTAATTAAGCTATAATTTAAAGTTTTATAACTAGGAACTCTAGAATTTATTTCCATACAAGGTGGTGGTTATTTTTGTAGAGTCAGTATCAGTCCCATAAATAGGGCTTCCTGTTTATCCCTATGAAGTGAATCAAACCCAATATAGTTTGGTCCCATTTAATGAGGCATGAAACACCTTTTAAGGTTGTGTGATAAGGAATATAGAGGTACCTTTTAAGATCATTTATTCATAATCAATTATGTTCCTTTTAAATCTATGAATCTAGGAACATCACATATCTCAGTTTAAATTCATATGGATAGGACTATATCTGAGTAGTTTAAATTCTTACAGAATGTATTATTAGAATATGGTGCAAAAAATGGTTTATGTGGGACTTGGTGTGAGAGTCCCTTTCAAGTTTAACATGATATCTTGTTCAGGTGAAAGTTGGTTGGGGATTACACTAGGTTAAAGGACCTTTTGGTCTATCCTCTATCCATTTATTACTAGATAGGGATGTATGACTGGGAAAATAGCTGATGTGAACTGCTGAATGAAGTTTGGTATTTACATAAAATTAGAATCCCATTTAGTTATTCATGGACCATTGACTAAACTAGTGAGGTTGGCCAGATGATAAAGATCTTTGGGTTATGGTTTAAAGAAACCAGTATAAGTTCCTTGGGATTAGAAGATACTCACTAGTATCTAATGGGATACTCATTATCAAGGTAATATATGATTGACAGTATCCCAAGGTCCTTAAATTTTATGGAGGAAAAGTGAAAGAAATATTTTATAAAGTGGATGGTTCCCATTATCAAAGGAATACAATATTGATGGGAAGCATGAAAATGTGAACAATGATCCATTCATGTAAGTCTGAAGGTTGTAGAGGTGTCCTAGATAAAGTAGACCTTTCTAGTATTTCACCTAGTTAAAAGAGTGTCAATGAGGAAGTTTGGGTTATTTGGGAATCCTGAATACACATAAGTGTAATATTTTGTGAAGGGGGTAACCTAGTTCAAATCATATGTGGGACTATACCTTTACAATTATGAAAAAATGTAATTTTGGAAACTTCAGTTTCATATAAGATTTGAGGCCTTATGAGAAAAATTGGGGCCCACAATGGGTATGGATGTTTAAGTTTAGATATTGTACAGGATATATGTGGTGATAAACATCTATAAAGAAATTGTTCTAAATAAAAAATTTATTAAAAAATGGGGATTGTGAGGTTTGGACAATGAAATGTTTATTTGGGAAAAATATGAATGTGGATAACTTTTTCAGGCACCCCCTCTTTATTTATACTTATATTTAAAGTCTACTTGAGGGAATTATTCTCAAAATATTATCATATTAAAGATTCACTCATGAACAATGATATTTCTCAAACTCTATGCCTTTGAAAATATCTTATTTTTCAAAATACATGTTGAGGCCTATTTATAGAAAAAGTTGGTAACTGTTTTCCCTAAGAATTTTGACCACATAATATTATTATGGTCACATAAAATAACCATCTCATCTATGAAAAGGATGATCCAACCTTTAGGGATGTTCGTGCCACATGAAAACACCGCTACATCTCAAAAAATTACTAAGGAACCAGATAAATTGAATGCAGCTACAAATGATTGACACCTAGTGCCTATAAATGATCAATGAACCACATGAATTCAATGAAAACATAAATAATATCCACATGGTACCCACAAATGATGAAAGAACTATATGAATTCAACATAGTTTCAAAGATATCTATCTGGTTCCCACAAAAAATGAATGAGATATATTAAATGAACATGGACACCATGAGGGGTTATAAATCCACAATCACATAAAATCAGAAAATATTCAAATCTTATGTGATCATATAATTTCTCCATAGTGATATCTCTCCACTTTATTTAATTCATATACTTTTACCCATTAGACTTGAAGTCTTATTCAAAAAAAATTATTATATTTTTAGGCATCAAAATTTGACCATCCCTTAGAATTGGATTAGTTCAGATTAAAAGGGATCGAATTTTGTGTAATAAAAATCATTTTGTATAAAATTATTATACATTTTATAAAAGTTGGAAGTCAAAAAGTCGCATTTTCTCTTATATATAAGGAGGAAGGGTCCATCTTCCTTTCTTATAAAATGTGTGAGAATTTTATTGAAGTTGATCACTTCTCACATAAATAAAACTTTTGAATTCCACATGAAATCTAACTACATAATATTCATGTGGATCATTCATCCATATATAACCAATAAAAAATTTACCAAACACCTTCCCACCACAATGGATTCATATGACACAACTCTAAATACATAGAACTTATGTGATCCACCTTCATCTTACTTCTTATATGAAATTTAACACATTTTCAAAAATTTATATAGATTTATGTTATTTTTCTTCATATTATTAATATCTTATCTTATAGACAATTTTCTTATTTTCTTATAGGAATATAACCAAGATAAGCTTCTCAATATTCTACTTTAAGATGGATTTCAAGGGATGAAAACATTGAATATTACCAATTCCATGTTTTTAAATAAAGGAAAATAATGTTCTCAAATTTAATGGTGGAAACTCTAGGATCTACCAATTATTAAAGGGGTTTACCCTTCATGAGGTTTGGTTTCTAGATTATACACCCATTACTTAAAGGCTACCGGGTGTAGTGGAAGTTGTGGATTGGTGTTATATTTTGTTTTTTCATAGAGTTCAATGGATCAACCAAAATAAGTTGACAATGAAACCCCATAATCTTTCATAGAGGATCTATCACATTTATTTCATAATTAGTCTGGAAAAGAATTATCATGAACAGAATAATCCTTCTTGATCAATTCTAATGCCTCTATCTCTAGGTTGTCATTTCAGTGGAGAATCCAATCTTGGATTCCTCTAGTTGTATCCACATATATTTAATGAATCTCTAAAAATCATTTTGGGTATTCCAAGTAATATTGTAGAGGAATTCAGTGCTTTACATCATTATCCATTGATCACAACAAGGGGACTCTCTTGTTCTCTCTTATTTCTTAAGATGGAGGGGGATATTGTAACGACCCAAACTTTTATTAATGAAAATTCATCTTGTTCTAATTAAATGTATTATTATGTAAAATGGTTATATAACATATGAACTTCCTTGGTTTTATGTTTTTAGATTTTAAAATACCGTTAAGAATTGTTACCCTTTCTAATATAGTTGTTGAATAGTTACCACATGATTAGTATATAAATATAAAGCTTTAACAAAAACAATTTACTGAGAAAAACGAAGTGATGACATAATCCAGTATAATTTCTCCATACAAAGCCCCTTTTTCAGAGCTTGGAAATGAAGTGGAGTCACTGGTCTTAGCTCTTGACCAATCCCAAGCCGAGCTTCAACACGTTATGCTTGAGCAGAACTGGCTACAGGAGAAGTGGAAGTTAATAGAGATTACCACCTGAGCGATATAATATGAACCTCCTCAAGAGTCTGCCACCATCGCACACCTTACCATTTGGTCTTATGGGGGTGTTATAATTGGTTATGTAATAAGACCCTAGGACTATTATTATGTGTATTATTTTTTATATAATAAAGAATATACATTCATTTTATTATTGTTACTTTGTAAATAGTTTTTAAAGCACAAATAGTATTTTTTAGTTAATATTCAATTATGAAATATATTTTGATGAATTAATGGATTTTTAAATTAATTAATATTTTAATAAAATATCATTACTAAATTACTTTTTATTAAATAAAAATTATCATATGATTTTTATGAATACAATTATAAATTTTATAAAGGTTTCAAAGATGTTTTTGTCAAAACCCATGAATTTTTGATAAATGTAGGTTTTTATTTTAAAAGTAAAAATTCAAATATTTAGAAAATTATTTAGATAAAATTATTATTATTATTTTGAATTAGTACATCTAAATTATCCAATGGTGAATTTTTCATAATTTTTCGAGATAGTCGAATTTTTGGGTAAAAATTAAATACCATTTAAATATATAATGTGTTTTATGACATCATAATAACCCAATAGTGATGTAATAAAATACTATAAAATTTATGTTCAGAAAATATATGTTTTACTTTAAAAAAAATTGATTTTAGTTTTGTTTGATTTATTTTACAAAACTTTAATGGACCCTCCAAGACATATAAAACATCTTATAATTTTAAAATGATTTCTTTTAGAGTGTGAATCACTTCAACATAAGCAAGCCAAATATTTTAATAAGTTCGGCCATTGAACTTACAAAATAATTTTTTCCACTCCATTTTGGTAAAAACCACAATATGGTTTTTGGTTTTGATTATTTTAGTGTGTAGTGTCCATAACCTAAATAATAAAGAATTCCCTCTCATTTCCTATATAAATCCACCCAATATCCCACTTATCTTCACTCAAAAACCTTATATCACGTCCCTACCATGAAATACTATATATAAAATCCTCCCAAGGATCACCAAGCTCCTATGAAGACTCTCTCAAGCCTCTCCCAAGCCTTTGGGGTCACACTTCTAAGTAAGGGATTTTCTTCCTTTCTCATTTTTGTCCAAATTTCTTTATGTTGTTATACCATTTTAATTTAAATTAAAAATGTTGGGGTATTATTTATGACCTCCACCACACTTCACTCCCTATTTTTTAATGACGAGAGACCCCTTTATCTCTCATCAATACCCCCCATGTACACCTGTTACCATGCCCAAATTCCGTAAGATATTTCTCTCTCCTCATTTACATTCAAGTAATTTTTTTATGAATCTAAACTCCATTAAATATGTTGGTAAATATATCTATATGACCCCCTTACTTTCCATTTCATGAAAATATGATTAGAAACCCCTTAAACTCTCATTAACCATTTTTATTAATTCTTATATCACGTTGTTATGCTATTGAAATTGCACCGCGATTTTCCAAGCCAAAGTCATTGTGTAGTGAATACCATGCCCATTTATCTATCAAGAGTATTCACTTTTATGCACATTTACTTATTTATTATAAATTTTTAAGTATTAATTCCACATTTCTTTATCATGTAATAAATTATGACATTTAATTAATCCATGTTATATGATCCATGTGGCACACTTATGCATGAAATTAAGTGATTAAGAAGTGTGCACCCTGATAGCACTCCAATACATTGGGTAAAGATTGGTATAACGATACGTCAAGTAAAATAAGGGTTTAATAATGCTAATTTAAGTGCAATTAGGGTTTACTCATACTCTATGTGAAATGATCCTTGGATCATGCTAATATCATGTTAAATTTTGATTCCATATTTCCATGTTATGATAATCATGATATGCCATGCCTTTATGTTCATGTTTCTCTTATGCTCCGTTGATATGCCTATTTCATAAAATGTATTGTATTATTCATGTTATACCTTTTTTACTCCCTTACTAGGATTTATAGTTCACCCTTTTCACTTGTATGTCCTCAGGTTATCCCATGCAATACTAAGTACGAAGGAATGTGTGTGGCCATGTAAAATAATTTTTCAATAAAGATGTGTATTTATTGTTTTAAGTTGTTATGTAATGTTCCTAATCCACAAATACAGTATACCTATCAATATTATATATTGTATAAAGTGGATATTTTATGTAATAAATCATTTTTATGTGTGTAATAAAGAGAAAGGTTGTTATAGTTGGCATTAGAGGATAGGTTTAGTTATTTTTGGGATTAGTATTAGAAAACCCTAGTGAAAGCCTTAGGGATAAGACTATGTATAATAAAAACATCCCTAAATTTTGGTGAGTATTGATTAAGTGGTTTATCAAGTAAATACATATCTATCTGGATACGAGCAGGTAGAGGCGGCTGTGGCACAAATGTATCTAGGGGTAATACCTGAAAACACCGCTTTGAGCTGGACTCCAATGAGAAATGGTGCATGAAAATGGGCCTTACTGCCCTCTTGGTTACAACACTCCTCGGGGATATGCTTTGGTAAATTCATAAGCTTATTATGAACCATTATTAAGAGAATTAAAAAAAAAGTCCCCTAAGAATATATGTTGGGAAATAGATCATGGATAACATAGATTGAAGCCTATAAATTCATAAGTTAAGGAAATAAAAGTAATTTATAAGTTATCCCTTTTTGTCTTTGGATTACATGTTATGTGTTACCCCTAAATTTTATTTTATTCTAGATAATGGCCAGTAATATGAGGACTCGGGCTAACAACTGATGTGAAGATCAATGTGATGACTATTCTAATGGGATGCTCAATCCGATGGGAGCGGGAATCATGAACTTTTTCATGATACTCTCTCTATTAACTCAAGTTTTGAATTGAAACATGGGTCAAGAGGAAATTTCAACCCCCTTTAAGAAATAAAAAGTCACAATCGAGAGCTTCATGAGACAAAGGCCTCCTACTTTTAATGGTTCATCCAATCCCTCAATTTCCAAAAAATGGATCAACTCCATTGAAAATATCTTCTTCATCCTTCAATGTTCCAAAAAAGAGAAGGTTCTTATGGAAACTTATCGTATGGAGGACGAAGATGATCAATGGTGGACATTGATCAAAAATACAAATCCTGATGAAGAGATCGAGGCGTTGGAATAGAATTATTTCTAGAAAAAAAATTCGATAAATATTTTCCTCACACCCTCTAACTTAAGATGGAAATGGAATTCCTTTCCCTCAAGCAAAAAGACGATGAATCCATCAGAGCTTATGAGTAAAAATTCACAAGGCTTCCATGATACGCCTTCAGTTTTGTTGTTACCCCCTAATACAAGGTTGACCGCTTCTTTTGTGGGCTAAAACCTAGCCTACATAAATCCCTAGTGATCCGTGACTTCGAGAGCTATGAGGAAATTGTTCGTTGTTCCTTCAAGGTAAAAATAGATATCAAAGAATCTCAAGAGTATCATGGGGATAAGAAGTGTAAGGTGGAATTTAATTCTGGTGGTCTGATGGATAAATCCAATGGTGCTAAGAAAATACAGTACCCCACTTGCCAAAGGTGCAGAAAGAAGCCCCCCCAGAAATTTCCTGAAGTGGATGAGGAAATTCATTAGGTGTGGAAGAGAAGGGAACCTGGCTATTAACTACTGACAAGAAAAACCCACGACTATGACAGAGGATAGGAACACTTTGTTCTACCCTCAAAGTGTTGTTCATTGCTTCACCTGCAAAGAACCAGGGCACTTTGCAAACCAGTTCCCTAAGACAAGGGTTTTCGGAGGCAACCAACAACCTCCAAGGCAGCAAGGGAATGATTTTTTCATCACTACCACCGAAGTGAACCTCGATAATGAAGTGGTGACAATTACTCTTTTTATTCAGTCAAGAATAGTGAACTTACTTTTTTATTCTAGTTATACTCATTATTTTATATCCAGAAAGTTTAGTAGAACAATCCTAGGGGATGAGCCCGTAAAGGGCTCTGCGGTGCTAGGTTTTCCCTCACCACCACCTTCCTCTTCCCTATCCCCGGTAGGCCTGTCTTCCCCTCAGCAATCCTCTCAGCCCTCTTGTGATGCGGTTTCTCCCAGTAGCGGTGTCGCATGGACTCATTTTTACCCTCAGTGTACAACATTGATGCTTGGACTTCTTCCCACTCTAGCCTAAAGTTTCAGCTAGGGTTTCCCAAGGTGGCGTGATACAGACCAGGTTGCGGGTTGCAGATGCAGCGATTTGGGGGTGTCGTTTCTTTCACAATTTTTGAGAGTGATTTTGGTAGATCTGGTCTTTGGGTGCGGCTCTGAAGGTGGCGGCGGGGTTTGTTTCTTGACTCCTGAAGGGTTTTCTCGTTGAGGTGATGATTTCCCTCAGGTTTGTGGTTCTGATTTGGTGGTTTGGTAACGGAATGGGTCCTTCTTCGGGTGACATCGTGGTTTCCGATGATTTGCGTTTTTTATAATTTGGTGTGCGGTGACGAAGGTGATGATTTTATGGTTTTTGGTTCTGCTGGGTTAATTTCTTGGTGCTTCTGACATGGATGATGTTTTGTCTCTATTTTCTGTTCTAGATTTATTTTTTGATGGTTTCATCTTGCGGTTTGTTTGGATTGATTCTGTGTTGTTTCTTCTTTGGCCTATGGAGCGGGAGGTGATTTTTGTGAATGGGTATTTGTTCTGTTGGTATGCTCTAGGAGGTTTGTCGGTGAGGAAGTGTCTTATCCCGGGCCATCTCTAGCAGGGTGGTGACCATGACAATGACGATGATGGTGGGTTTTTGTGTGTCGACAATGACGATGATGATGACTTCCTCAACGGCGATGATGGATTCCGATTGGACGACGGTGACGAGCTGTTGATTTTGATGATGGCGGTGATGTGATAATGGTTTAACGATGCCAGTGATGGAATGATTTGGCCGGTGATGTGATGATGGAAGCCCAGTGATGTGGCTTACCTCAATTTAAGGTTTCTAAGGTGGTAGTCTTTAACCGCATTTTGAGGTTTTTAATTCATAAAATTTGAATTTTAAAATATGAATATGTCTTTTGGTTTGGATCGTGTAAGCAGGTGATGTTCAGGTCTTTGTGAGGTTCCCACTCTCCCAAAAGTGGTATTTTGAAAATGAAAAAAAAGAATTGAGGATAGTAGAACAATCCCAACACCACCACATATCATGGAAGTAAAGATGTCAGTGAGAACGAAAAATGGGGAAATCATTGCTTCCCATGAATCTAACTCCTCCCCTATCACAATTTGTGGTTTGAACTTCCTAAAAAACCTTTTCATAATCCCTCTTGTGGAATTCGATGAAATTCTTGGCATGTATTGTCTTTCCTTATATAGAGACAACATAAATTTCTATGAGAGGGAAATCACTCTCCATATGGAGAATCTACCCCCGATTTTGTACAATTTCAAGGAGGAGGATGTATCTTCTTTAGAACCATCATCTCAAGTATGGATATTAATTCCTTATGAGCACACATATCTTGGTCAGATTATTGAGTCTAAGGAAGCAACCATCCTTGAAGACATTCCTATTGTGAGGGACTTCAGTGAAGTTTTTCCTGAGGAATTTCATGTCTTTACTCCTAGAAGATAAGTTGATTTCTCAATTGATCTTATACCTGGATCATTTCCAATATCCAAGACTCCGTATTGAATGGATGTTTTGGATCTTGAGGAGTTGAAGAAACAACTATATAATAATCTGGACGAATGGTTTATATTCCCAAGTGTTTCACCATGGGGTGCTCCTGTCCTCTTCGTCAAGAAGAAGTATGGGTCAATGCGCCTTTGTGTTGATTATCATGAGCTCAACAAAATCATGATAAAGAACAAGTATCCTCTCCCACGAATTGATGACTTTTTCTATTAGATACATGGATCATAATACTTATCCAATGTGGATCTGTAGTCAATATATTACCAAGTATGGGTAAACAAGGAGGATATCCCCAATACTACTTTTCGTACAAGGTACGAGCACTATGAATTCATAGTAATGCATTTCAGACTCACTAATTCCCCAGAAATCTTCATGGAATTAATTAATAGAGTCTTTAGAGATTACCTCAACCAATTTTTGGTAGTATTTATAGATGATATTCTAATATACTCCAAAACCAAGGATGATCATGAGGGGAATCTAAGAATTATACTAGAGACCTTGAGAAAAGATAATCTCTATGAAAATTACAGTAAGTGTGAGTTCTTGTTGAAGGGGGTTTCATCCTTGGGTCATATCATCACAAGCAATGGGATATCTGAAGATCCCTCCAAGACAGCTAAAATTGAAGGATGGACAAGGCCAACATTGGTAATGTATATCCATAGCTTCTTGGGGTTAGCTAGATATTATCACCGATTTGTGAGAAATTTATTACGATTGTCAAAACCTCTTACCAAGATTACTCGGAAGGGAGTCAATTTTTCATGGAGTGATGAATGCAAAGAGAGCTTCAAGGAGTTGAAAAGGAGTCTTATCACTGCACTCGTTCTCACATTACCCACAAGTGGATAACTTTTTGTGGTATTTAGTGATGCTTTGAAGAAGGTTCTGGGATGTGTGTTGATGAAAAATGAAAAATTCATTACCTATTCTTCAAGGCAATTGAAAGTTCATGAGTAAAACCATCCGACACTTGATCTGGAGTTGGATGCAGTGATATTTGCTTTAAAAATTTGGAGGCATTATCGCTTTGGGGAGAAGTATGAAATATATACATATCACAAAATCCTAAAGTGTATATTCACATAGAAAGAGTTGAACATGTACAAAAAATATGGTTAGATATGATCAAAGACTATAACTGCTCAATCCATTACCACCCTGGGAAAGCGAATATGGTGGCAGATGCTCTAAGTAGAAAGGACCCAACAATTCAATAATTGATGATAATTGAAAATGATCCAATATACTTATATTTGATGAATATGGACATGGGAATCATAAATAAGGTAAAATCATCAATCCTTTCACAAATGATTGTTCAACCATCACTTTTGGAAAGGTTAAATGATGATTAAAAGGATGATTTGGGAATTCATAAGAAAGTGGGAACTATTAGAAAAGGGAAATACTTGGAGTTCAATGTTAATGAAGAAATAATTGTGAGATTTGGGACAAGAATATGTGTTCCATAAAATCCATAGTTAAAGAAAGAACTTTTTTTTGATGCACATAGTTTATATTTATCCATTCACCCAGGAAACACAATGATGTATTGAGATCTCTGAGAGCTTCATTGGTGGGATAACATCAAGAAGGAGATCACTGAGTATACGTCAAAGTGATTGGTATATCTTCAAGTGAGTGATGAGAGGAAGAAGTCTAAGGGGATGATTAAACCATTACCCAAACCATCATGGAAATAGGATAACATCACCATGGATTGTTTTACTGGACTTCTGAAGACATCCAAAGGAAACAATGCTATCTGGTTTGTTGTGGATCGTCTTAAAAAGACTGCACACTTCATTGAAATTCGAGAGGATTTCTCATTGGATCAATTGTCACGGATATACATTAGAGAAGTTTTAAGGCTACATGGACTACCACTATCTGTTATATTCAATCGATATCTAAGATTTACCTCTACGTTCTGGAAGAGTTTTCAACATTCTCTGAATACTGAGCTAAACTTCAGTAGAGCTTATCATCCTCAAACTTATGGCCAATCTAGGAATACTATCCAAACACTTGATGAAATGTTGAGAGAATTCTTATTGGACTTAAAAGGAGTATGGGATCAACATCTTCCTTTGGTTTAGTTCTCTTACAATACCAGTTTCCACTCAAGAATCCAAATGGATCCTTATAAAGCCCTTTATGGGAAGAGGTGCATAACATCAGTATAGGGACCCTGAATTTTCTTACATTACTATTAAATCATTATAGATATAAAAAATATAATATTATTACACATATAAGATCAAAAGGTTTAGTTTCTTGGGAAAACTAGGACCATATATAACATTTAAAACATCAAACATAAACATTTATTTAGTTTATTCTTCTTTAGCTTCTTATTGGAACTTGTCCTCTCCTTAGTGCACATAATCACCTGAGGATATAAATAAAAAAAGGGGTGATCTAAAATCCCAATAAGAGGATAGATATGAAAAATATAACAATGGGTGAGAATAATCATAACATAGGAAAAGTATCATGAACATGATAAGAATCATTAATAAAAGAATTAAAATGTGTAAATGCATAAAAATGAAACATCATGTATCAGTGGTTAACTACCACACATACTTTTCAATAGAGATAGCATCTTGTTCACATGTAATTTCACTTTAAATCATGATATTAATCACTTTACCCAAATCATTGGAGCGCTTTATAATTCTGGGTGCACCTATCACGTTCAAACATTCATATTGCGCTATATAATTTCGGGCACACCTGTCACATCATAACATTATCATTATCATGCATTCCACATATAACATATATCAAAAATTAACATAACTAAACCATGTAATGTAATGGTTTTCATCTCATAAGAACACATTCATAAACTTTGGGTTCCCAAAAGAAAGTGGGAATAACATACTTCATATAATAACCATCAACCTTGAGTGAGAAATAAAAGGAGTGTTTTTGAAATAAGAGTTCTTTTAGAAAAAATTTGTTTGACATAAAATCTAGTGGAGAAAATTTATATCCCATAATAGGAAATATAATGATGAAAAAATAATTTTTACCGAGTAACCATACCAAAAAATGGAGTGAAAGAGGGAGAACTCGAAGAAAGAAAGTTGGGTTCGAGAATTTCCCTTACCTTGTATCCGAATGATTTATTCACTTTAAATTCTTGTATAACCACCTTAGATCAATTAATTAACAATTACAGAAACGTTTTTTACATGAATATGGCTCATTATGGTTTCATTAGGTTATTTTATGGGCCTTTGGATGAGTTATAGGATTTATATCCCTTGTTAGTTAATGTTCATTTTTATGGTTTTCTTTAATGGTTCACTTGTATTCTTGAATGGAAGTTCATGTAGAACATGGGTAAACATCCAGAAATGATATTACATGTTATTAATGACATTAAAAGAGTTTAAATGATCTTATATTGAATTACTTTATATACCATGTGGATTAATCATTAGTTAAAATTTATTGATGATCGTTTGGGTTAATTTGGGCGATTTTTCGACCATAAGGAACTTGTTTTGTTTAATCATTTAGTAATATGTAAATAAGTCAGTTAATTAACATTAAATAGGATATAATACATATAAAATAATCTATTTCAACCATAAAAATGGTTTCATGACCAGATCTGAAGGAATTAAAGAAAATTGAAATCACATCGTCCACGATGTCGGTAATTCGACACATCATGGACAATGTTTTTATTCTTTGAATAAGTGGGAGAGGAGAAGAAGAATGATGATGAATTTTCCATGAACACGATAAAATACAGAATATACAATATTTATGGATCTTTCATGCATCTTGGATAAGATGAGGGGAAAATAAAAGGAAAGGAAATGAAAACACATGAAAAAGAAAGAGGATTTCTTACCTCTTGATCTCTTCTTCTTGAGATACTCCTTAAGGCCTTTGATTTTGTCCTTTGGGTGATACCAGAAGGTCTAGGACGTGGGGAAGAGCCTTGGGAGGTTTACTGGGTAGAACTTAGGTAAGTATCAAGGCTTGAGATGTGTGGGAGGAAGAGGAGAACGATTGTGGTATTTATAGTGGAGGAGATGAGGTATTTTACATTATTTAAATCATTATTATAACATTTTTTCTTAAGAATATGAATAATATTAATTAATGTGACCAAAAATAGTAATAATGTCATGTGAGTTCAAAACAAGTGGTCTTAAATCACTTTTGATGTCATAAATAGTGTATTTAATTGATAATTTGAGTATACGACATTTTACTGTATTTCACTATTCATCAAAAATTCCAGAATTTAAGAAAAATCTCAAAAAATTACCCTAACAATTTTTCAATGTGTATAATTAAAAAATTAATTCCATTTATTGAAAATAATTTTTTAAATATTAATAATTTAATTTTTAAATAAAATTATACTTAATTCAAAAATTAACAATTTTAAGTCTATAAATGCTTTTATATCAAATTGAAAAATTAACCAGGACGTCATTATCTTAAATACTTAAGAAAATAAAATAATAATACAATTTAGTATTCATTAGGGTCATATTACTATTCATAAGGGTATGTAACTATTCACGAAAAAAAATTGGTTCTATCAGACTCCAAATAACTTACTGAACACAATTGTAGATGACTGCTTTTCAAAATTCTAAACATAGAAGTGGAAAAATTATGTTTAGTGATCACATTGTATTTAGTATCATGATATTTCATTGTACTTCCTAACATTATTATACTATAAGGCATAATTTTAAGATGGGAATTCCATTGATAAAACTTCAGGTCGTTACAACCGGCATATTGAGATGAAGTTGGGGAGGGAAAACTCCAAGGTTTGGAAATGGTCAAAGAAATGGTGGAGAAGGTTAAGACCATCCAGTAGCACATTAAAGCTGCTCAGATTCGACAAAAGAGATATTTTGTTAATCTTCGGTGAGCCCTGGAGTTTGATGTTGGGGACATGGTATTACTCCGTATATCACCGTGGAAAAGAGTTATGAGATTTTGGAAGAAGGGAAAGATTAGTCCAAGGTACATCTTCCCTTTTGAGATCCTTGATTGCATTAGAGCAGTGGCCTATAAATTACCACTCCCACCGAACCAATCTTAAGTACATGATGTATTCCATGTATTACTCTTAAAAAAGTACATACCTGACCCATCGCATGTACTCAATATAGAGGTGGTACCATTGGAGAATGGCCTCTTCTATGAAGAGAAGTCGGTGATGATCTTAGATCGTAGGGAAAAATTTCTATGAAATTAGACAATGTCCCTTGTCAAGGTGTTGTGGAAAAAGAAAAAGTTTGAAGAAGCAATGTGGGAATCATAGGAAGTGATGAAGCAGAGTTACCCTCATCTGTTTTAGTGTGGGAAAAGAAAATTTTGAGGGAGAAATTTCTTAAGGGGGGAATATTGTAACGACCCAAATTTTTATTAATGAAAATTACTCTTGATCTAATTAAATATCTTATTATGTAAAATGGTTATATAAAATATGAAATTACTTGGTTTTATGATTTTATATTTTAAAATACTATTAATAATGGTTACCATTGCTAATATATTCGTTGAACAATGACCACATGATTAATATAAATATAGGGCTTTAACAAATCCAATTTACTCAGAAAAAGGAAGTGATAGCCTCATCTAGTAGAATTGCTCAATACGAAGCCCATTTTTGGAGCTCAGAAAGGAGGTGGTGTCATTGGACTTAACTCTTGACCAATCTCAATCTGAGATTCAACATGTTAATCTTGAGCAGAACCACCTACGTGAGAAGTGGAAGTTAATAGAGATTACCACCCGAGTGATGTTATCTGGGACTCCCCAAGATTCTTTCACCATCGCACACCTTACCCTTCGATATTATGTGTGTGTTATAAGTGTTTATGTAACAATAACCCATAACTATTATTACATGCATTATTTTTGTATAGAATAAATAATATACATTCATTTTCTTATTGTTACTTTGTTAATAGTTTTTAAAGCACAAATAGTATTTTTTAGTTAATATTAAATTAAGAAATATATTTTGATGAATTAATTAATTCTTGAATTAAATAATATTTTAATAAAATATTATTATTAAATTTCTTTTTATTAAATATAAATGATCGTATAGTATTTTTGAATACAATTGTAATTTTTATTAAGGTTTGAAAGCAGTTTTTGTCAAAACCCATGGATTTTTGATAAATGTCAGTTTTTTTTAAAGTAAAAATTAAAATATTTATAAAATTACTTATATAAAATGAATATTATTTTTGGAATCATGATTTTTAAATTATCCAATGGTTATTTTTTCATAATTTTCTGAGATAGTCAAATTTTTGGGTAAAAAGTAAATACAGTATAAATATATAATGTGTTTTATGAAATCATAATGACCCAATAGTGATGTAATAAAATACTATAAAAGGGATTTTCAGTAAATATATGTTTTAACTTTAAAATAATGTGATTTTAGATTTGTTTTATTTATTTTAAAAAACCTTGGTGGACCCTCCAAGACATATAAAACATCTTATCATTTTAAAATGATTTCCTTGAGAGTGTGACTCACCTCCACATAAGAAAGCCAAATATTTTAATAAGTTCGGCCCTTTTTCTTATAAGATAATTTTTTCCAATCCCATTTGTCAAAAACCATGGGAAAAAACCATGGTTTGGTTTTTGGGTTTGATTATTTTAATGTGTAATGTCTAAAACCTAAATAATAAAAAATTCCCTCTCTTTTCCTCTATAAACCCACCAAAGCCCCCACTTCTCTTCACTCAAAACCCTTGTAGCACATCCCTGCCTTTCCCTAACCTATCTAAAATCCTTTAAAGTCTCCCAATCTCCCAATAAGCCTCTCTCAAGCCTCTCCCAATCCTTTGGGATCACACTTCCAAGTAAGTGATTTTCTTCCTTTCTCATTTTTGTTCAAATTTATTTATGTTGTTATACCCTTTTAATTTCAATTAAAAATGTTGGGGTATGATTTCTCACCTCCCAAATACTTCCCTCATTATGTTTTAATGATTATATACCCCTTTATTTCTCATTAATTCTTATCTTGTACACCTGTTACCATGATGAAATTATGTAAGAGATTTCTCTCTCCTTATTTACATTCCAGAAATTCTTTTATTTTATGAATCTAAACTCTATTAAATATGTTCATACGTGTATCAATATGAACCCATTTACTGTAAATTTCATATAAATATTATGAGACACCCCTTCCACTCTCATAAACCATTTTTATTAATTATTATTTCACGTCGTTATGCTTTCAAAATTTCACCGTGATTTTCCAAGCCAAAGTCATTGTGTAGTGAATACCATGCCCATTTCTCTATCAAGGGTATTAACCTTTATGAAAATTTAATTATTGATTATATAGTTTCATGTATGAATTCCATATTCATTTATCATGGAATAAATGATTATGTTTAATGAATCCATGTTATATGATCCATGTGGCACACTTATGCATGAAATGAAATGATTAAGAAGGGTGCACCCTCATAGCACTCCAATGCATTGGGTAAAGATTAGTATCATGATAAATAAATTACAATGAGGGTTTAATCATTCTAATTCAAGTGAAATGAGGTTTTACTCATTCTCCATGTGCAATGATCCTTGGATCATGCTAATATCATGTTAAATGTGGCTGCCACATTTCCATGTTATGATAATCATGTTATACCATGCCTTTATGTTGATGTTTCTATTATTGATATGCCTATTACCTAAAATGTATTGTATTCTTTTTTTACTCCTTTATTGGGATTTATATCTCACCCTTTTCACATGTATGTCCTCAAGTTATCCCATGCAATGCTAAGTACAAAGTAATGTGTGTGGTCATGTAAAAGAAGTTTTCAATAAAGATGTGCATTTCATGTTTTAAGTTGTTATGTGATGTTACTAATCCCCAAATACACTATACCTATTGATATTATATCTTGTATAAAGTGAATATTTTATGTAATAAATCATGTTTATGTGTGTAATAAATAGCAGTGTTGTTATAGATATTCTCTCTATGATATGAAATAATTCTCAATTGTGCATAACAACTCACTTTTCTAAAATGATATAAGTCATAATATATACTTAGTATTAATATTTTACAGTTTCATAATGAACCTATATTAAATATTTTTTATAATTAATTACCCATGTCAAATAATAATTATAATATATCTAATGACATGTTCATATTTAAATATCATTTGTTAAGTAATAAACCATATTCATTTGAAAGATATTAAATAAAATACATAATTTCCATAAGACCCTTAACTTGTATAATTAATACTCCTCAAAATGTATCAAACCATAAATAATAAAGAATTTATTTAAATAAATAAATATTATAAATGATCAAGGAGAGGGGAAATAAAAATAAAATCACACACTTACACTTGGGGAGACTCAAACTTGAAATCTCCCCCACCACCATAGATGAACACATATATTCACTAAACTGAGGATTAAATATATATTTATTTATTAACTTGTGAATAATAAAAAAAGAGATAAAATTAAAATCACATATTATAAACTCAAATAACTAGTGATTGAATTTATATGACCAAAAATATTTGAAAAATTATTATTCCACAATCCATGAATAATATTTATTCTAAATATTTAATTCAATATAATTTAATGATATGTTGGTTACACAAAGTGTGCGACCCTCTAGGATACTTCCTCAGTGGAATTAGATAAGCATACCTAAAGTACAACATCAGCATATAATAATATGTCAAGTCACTCATAGAGACAATAGTTATTATCACAATGACAACAGTATCCCAAAGAATTATAATATATAATATAATCATTTTTTCATGATATCTCATCAAGTATGATGCATTCTTGTTTCATCATATTATATGATTGATTTATCTTTCTTTAACTATCTAAAATGGATTCATCAATGAACTACCATGGTAATGGATTTAATTAGATATTTATATTTAAATAAAAGATCTATAGATATCATCTTCCATTAACTTAGAAGTAACAAATCATTTCTTGACTAATTCACCTGATTTCATATCACTTATGAAACACCTAATCTATGCTACCTCACTGTGAGCATATGTCATCATAGCTTTCATCCATGCATTAATGTATGTGATTCCTGATACACGTTAATAATAATATCAAGTCTAATAAGCAATAAAATTGTTTATAGATAGGAATATTCAATAGTACATAAACATATAGATTTCATATTAGCAGGTTTTTTCTCATAACCTCCTTTATTGGAGATTACCATGTTCAAAAATCCTGATAATAATTCATAATGTATTATGATCCCCCAAAACCTGATATTAAAATATCATCTCTGTCCCATCAAAAAGATTTTATCTTGACCATGTGACTTATGTTCAAGGATATTGTCAAATCATATCAATATTTTGATTATAATGGGGAACTACTATAACCTTTTGATATGAAAATTTCTCTAAGTAAATTATCATATTAATGTTACATAGAAGAAAAATTATCATATGATAGTATATTAATTAATATTCTGGTTATAAATAGAAAAAACTCAGTTAGTTCTATGGAAAAAATTCAAATATACTTCAACTTAGACTAGACAAAAATTCTAACTAACAAATTATTATCTATAACATGATAAACATGATTCTACTAAGATATGGATATAGTTGTTGGGTCATCCACATTATTCTAGGGATATTCTACTTACTAAGACTTCGCTCCTCTGAGAAAATTTCTCAAGTATTATCATCGATTATTCACTTTTTTAATTTTTTATTGACATTAAATCTTGGATAATGCCATATTTATATGTTTATTATAATATATATTATAATAATACTTTAAAATCTTGTTAAATTTTCAAAATCTTGAACAAATTGTTGCTAAATAAATTCTTAAGCTACATCCGAAGTTGAAATAAACATAGTATATAAAGATATGGATTCCATTGAATTTAATAAGCTCCTATTCTTTATTTACCTAGATTTAATATGATCTTAGATAAAATTGATTTCAAACAAGACTAGTTTCATATGATCTGGATAACTATTATTCTCAATTATCTACATACTAGGATCTTATAGTTTTCAATTTCTCAAGTATTGTTGGATAGTTCATACTAACACCTTATCTAGTTCTTTTATTCCTATTTTATATTAACCCATTATGTTTTATATATAATAAATATCAAATATCATTACATATTATGGAATATGATGACTCTAAGAACTTGAGTGTGTGGAATTCTATTCATCATAATAATCTCCTCTCATTTGTTAACACATCAACTTGAAGATATTATTTCATCATGTCACAAAGACAAAAAATTTACTTTTTAATTATTATATTATGTATTTTTCAATACATTTTTCTATATTTATGATGAATTAATCTAATAAAACACATAAATCAATTTTAGGATTTTATTTTACCTAGAACCTGGATTACTAAATTAATTAATTCTTAGAGAAATATAATTACCTTAGTATTAACTAACTTTAATACTAAACATATGTTTTATATATGTTACAAACAAATATGACTTGGAAAAATACAGCGCTCTCACTAACCTCTTATGGAAACATGGATCACTTTCAATCTTTATGAATCTTAACTCACTTAGAACTTCATAAAATTAATATTCATTGATCATGATGCTTTATTTAATCCATAAATTAATCTCTATAATTTTCATAGCTTATTGGAATTATTTGGTGTCATATACCCTTTTGGTTGTATTATATAGACATATTCCATAAGTTTTCCATTAGGGAAGATGGTATTGGCACCCAATTTCTAAATTACATGATCATAAAAGGTTATTATAATATGTATAATTTATAATATTTTTTATTATGATGACCGGTAAAGTTTTCATAATATATTATTCCTAGACATCCCTTGAAACCTTAAGTAACAAAACATGTCTTATAGGAACTAACATTACCATCCATGTTTAGTTTCTTCTCGAATACCCACCAATAGATTTACATTAATAGGAGAAACCCCTATAATAAATAATTAGATTTTGTTACATGGAATCTATTTATTAATTTCATTTTAAATTGTAAATATTATATCAAACTCCATTAATTACTTCCTTAAAGGAATCATTATTCATACAGAATAATATTCCACCTAACTTGTTGAATATAAAACCACCTATTCAATTTTAACAATCCTACATAGTATGTATCTCTATAACAAATATTTACACTATGTCTTATGGAGTTAATGCTCCTATGAAAAGTCATTTTCATGTGAATAATTATATTAATTGAATCTTAACATTCTCCCAATTCCTTGAAATAGAAGTTCTTACCCCTTATAGAAATATAGTCAATCACTTGAATAATACCTTTCTGTATTATCGGTGTTTATATCCTAAGTAGTTTTTAGGATAATTAACTGATATGATCTTAGTGATTGTTTTATGTAAGTTTTTTTGTCAAATTATCTTTAACAAGATGTTCTCATAAATTGGAAGAATCTATGAAATAATGGATTTATTTCATATTATAACTTATTTGATATATATATTTTTCAACATAGTGGGAATATGGTTAAGATTTAATGCTATTATTTTTTAAACTTGTCTTAAAAGGAATTATGTAAGACTTAGAATACTTCTATGACTCATTATAAATTATACCTTTACAACCATCACCACTAAAATGTGCATAAGGTTATGTGAGTTTATGAATATTTCCATTCCACATTTAAATGATCAATAAATGCTTGTTTGAGATATTATTCTACTGAACCGCCCATAGGATCTTTTATCTTTCACCAATTATATTCTCTACATCCCTTTAAATTACTAAAATATCACATACAAATATCAATAAGTATATGAACTTACCTCTATTTTCTCCTTTAAATAGTTCACATGTATGTTTATAAACTAATTAAATAAGCTTTGTGGATTTATAATCTTTAATCTCTTAAGGTTTATTTGTGTTAAAACTTAATAAATAAGTAAACCAAGATTCTTAAGAGTTTTATCTCAAAAGATACTAAATACCCTTCTCTATATATCCTTTATATCAACTTTTAATTTTACGTAAATCGAATTATCTACAACAATTGGGTATTATTTGAGTATTATATTTTATATTCATCATTTATTGCTGATATTTGACATTTTTTATTCAAGTATAACTAAAATATTGATTAATTATGATATATAATAACAAAATTCATTTCAAATATGGAATAATGTCTCATTGTGTCTAGAACTGAACTCTGAGTTAAATGGTTTGGTAACACTCAATGAAAATAAATAGTTTTATAAGAATCAATCCACTTGGTAATGTGAAGTTGTGACTTTCTCTTAGATGACTTGGGAATCACCCTCATTTTTATAATTAGAAATTTTACCTTACATATTGTAATCATTAAAAACATTTTTCATTCATATATTTGGATACAAATATGCAAGTTATAATAGGAGGTGAGGTCTGTTTCATTTCTCTATAATTTATCCTTTGGAATTTTAATTACTGGAATTTTATACAGTGAATTTTGGATAATCCTGGTGTGTAGAAAATGGTAGTGGACTCTCTAGGGGACCATAAAAAATTATAACATTCTGATGGTGTTCCAATAGATCACTGAAGTTCTAGAAGTTCTATAGAGCCAAGGGTCATCATGTTGGTAGAGAAATGAAAAGATCATTCTAAGTTTTTTATAATTTCATAGGAGCATGTTTAAATTTTTTGGCATGATGAAACTTAGTATACAAGTGTGTGGGACCTCAATCCTATGAAAAATGATGTAATAGAGATGCATTAATTTTGAGTGTAGGGATTACTTATACATAGTAATATTGTTTTGTAATCTTTTTTACTTATAATTATAATGTAAAGAAGGAATAATGTTTCTCCCATGCATGTAGGAAACAATGTTTGAAGAAAGAACTCTCTTATGTTATCACCTACTTTATGTTTTTATTTATATTGAATTTATTTACATTTACTTTAATGTTTTTGAGTTTTATTCTAGATTCAATGATGACTTTGAGTAGTGATTAGGGTGTGATTTCTACCTACTTCTAGTGTATTTAGTCCTGGGGAAGTGAACATTCAAAGGTTTCATTTCTACTACATGGAGCCTCTTGCATGAAATGCTCTAGTAGACCGAGGATCATCCTTCTGGTAGTTTTATCAAAAGAATAGGTGGTATATAGAGTTTCTTCCCCAAAAATATAGTATCTTAGCTCATTTTTTAATCAAATCAAGCTTCTTCGATCACTCATTACTTGATGATATATTGATTTTAGTGGGTGATACTATCATCAAAAGATATATATTCAGATGATATCATGGTCTGTGTAGATAGGTTTGATGGAATTTATTTTGGATTATAGAGGATGTAGATAAAAGATCATCTATTTAAAAAGGAAATGGATTCCCTACTTACTGGAGTCTGTCTAGAGAATATGGAAAATGAACAATAAGAATGATTGAATTGTAAATAAGTTTCATTAGTGAGGATGTATTTCGTTTGAAATGTTTATTTTAACATTAATGGAATAAATAAAATTATATAATAGATGAAGGCACCAAAAAATATGTATCAGAAACTTATTTCATTAAATACAGATTCAATGATGCAGTAATTGTTCATCCTAAGGTTATTAGAAAGAAGATAAATAGTAAGTCATGTGAATTATTTCAATATGATCTAAGGGTAGATCATATCGATGAAGGTTAAGTTAAAAATTATATGTGGGCTCTACTGTAACTACTATTTCTTCTGGAGAGTCTGTATGCAATGGTGACTATCATTAGTAACTCAAGTGGGAAAACATATTTTGTATTTGATGACATTAGGAATATGATTCTCAATAAATAACTTTGTATGACGGAATACCAAGGCCCTTATAGAAATTTTTTAAATAATAATGGATAGGGTTAGTAAACTCATCAAAATGTATACTGGGATAAACCATTATAAGATAAGAGAAGTGAAAATATCTAAGAAAATTTATCTAATGATGGTCTTATATATTGGAAGTGTGGAAAAATTTGAAACTTCAATAAGGATTGAAGGAGTTGTAATGAAAGATCTAGAAAAAAAACTTCTAGATGATAAAATTTTATATACAAGATGTAAGGTGGTAGTGAAATTTTGGTCAGTGTCAACATTCCAATGGAGTCATGAGTGGGTGACTTGGGAGAATCCTTCCATTCAATGTGAGAGTAGAGATGTGTTGAAAAATATGTTTTCATATGTTTCATAAAAATAAATTGGGTGGATGGTGAAACTCTAAAGATCATTAGAAAAGGATATTTGAATATTCAAATTAATAATAGAGTATTCTTGAAGCTGAAAGAAGTTAGACATATCTTAGGGCATCATAAGAACCTAATTTCCATAGGAAATTTTGACGAAGTAGGATATGGGACTAAAATTGAATATAAAGTATATAAAATTACTTGGGGATCCATGGTGGTTACAAAAAAGAAAAATATTAGATGTTGTACTCGACCAGAAGAAAAAAAATCAATTTTACTTTCTGGAAGTACATCATCAGGAGATCCTATGGCTTAGCATTTCCAGCTCAGTCATCTCATCAAAAATAACATAAAGGTTCTAGTGGCCAAAGGTATACTAAATCTTGATCATATGTAAAATATAAGATTTGAAAGTTGTGTTCTAGGGAAATAATTAAGGATTCTATTTAACTTATATTGATTAAATCCTAGATCCCATAAGTTAGAACTAGGTCATACTAATGTTTGGGGACCTACCTATGTTCATCCCTTCTAAGGTTAACTCTACTTAGTAAAATTTATTGATGATGCTACTAGAAATTTTTGGATTTAATTTTTAAAGCATAAGTATTTTGCATTTAAGGATTTCATTCAATGGAAAACCTTGGTGGAAATAGGGTGTGTTTAGAATCTGAAATAGCATTGTTCTGATAATGAATGTGATTACACTAGATAAAAATTTCAAGACATCTATAATAAAAGGGGATAAGTCATGAAAATTTGGTTCCTAAAAATATAAAATATAATGTAGTGGATGAATGAATGAAAGTGATGTTAGAAAATATTGATCATGTAATGAGGTTTCACTAAGGAATTCCTAAAGAAATTTGGGTAGAGAAACTTAACATAATGGTATATCTTTTCAATATAATTCCATCATCAATAGTTAGGAAGTAAACTATGGAGGATCTATGTTTTGGTAAATAACTAGAATTTAGATACCTCAGAGTCTTAATACACGTGGAATATATTCTTATTAATGAAAATGTTATGAAAATTCATGAATTAAAATTATTTTTATTGGGTATGGTGATGAAAAATTCATATACAAACTATGGGATGAATACATGAGACAATTCATCAAAATCCATGATATCTACTTCAATGAAGGGGTTCTATAGAAGGATAAAATATTGATTTGAAAATATGCTAATGTAAATAAATAAACTATCTAATTCCAAGTTGATCTAGTTAAGAACATATGAAGGGAGAAAATTATAGATAGCTCAGATGAAAGGACAAGTAGTCCGGATGTGAGACCAATAGAAGATGTGTCAGAAATTTCAAGGGAATATGAAGATCAAGCGAGGGTATTGGAAATTCAGGTTCTGGAAGTTAGAACCAAGATGATAATTATAGTATATCTAACTCAGTTGAGTAGATCAACCAAAGATAGAAATCTAGTTTACATATTTGGGGTTAATAAGAGCTTTATTATTCTAATGGATAGTAGAGAGCTAGAGAGTTCTGAAGAAGAAAGAAAAATTAGTGATGCAAAACAGTGGAAGTTAGAGATGAATGAATAATAAATTCATTAAAAACCAATAAAACCAGCGAAATTACTATCTTAACAGAATGGAATAATTCACAAAAAAATAAGTTTGATTTTCATGTGAAAGAGGAGTTGTGGTAATAAGAGATTCAAGGTGTGAATAGTGGAAAATGATTTCAATAGAAGGAAAGTTATTATTTCTTTGAAATATTCTCATGAGTAGTTAAACATACAACTATATTAACAGTGCTACGTATATTTTCATTAGAAGTCCTATATCTCAAAAAATTGTATGTAAATACGGTCTTCCTTCATGGATAGTTATAGGAATAAATATATATTAAGCATCAAGTAGGAGTCCCAAAATTCGATAATCAAAAATTGGTTTACATGATCAAGAAAATTCTTTATGGGCTAAAGAAATTCTGAGGCAATATAATCAAAATTTTGATTCATTTATTTTAGCATAAATTTTTAAGAATTTCATTATAAATCATTTTTATTATCATAAGGACTGGAGTGATGAAATTTTAATCATAATATTTTTATATATAGATTTTATACGTTAGGTGGTCCCATCAATTCAATAGATTCAATAGATAGAAATTATGTTGGCTGAAATATTCAAGATGAAGGATCTGGGGAAAGATAAGAAAATATTTAGGGATGAATATTGAAATAGAGAGGAGGGAAAAAAATTTGGTTCTATCTTGGAAGGGTTACATCTATAATGTCATTGAAATATTTTGGAGGATAGGAAGTAAACCAATCTCACACCCTCTTTAAAAACACATTATGTTATCCAAGGGATATGAACCAATAAGGAATTTGTGTCCAATCACATGGAGAATGTTCTATATGCATCACTAGGTAGAAGCGTGATATATGTGATGATTTTTACATGACCATACATTTCATTTACAATGGGAGTTGTAAGTTAATTCATGTAAAATATGGTAAAGTTACTATAGAATATGTAAAATGGATTCTTTGGTACTTGAAGGTAATATAATATGAAAACTTTTTATTTTGGATAAATGAACCTCTACATGAATATGATAATTTTGACTTCTTTAAATATTAAAACACCTATAAAAACACAATATGACTTCTATTTACCTATGTATAAATAATTGTATGTTAGATTTCAAGGATATAATGGAATGTTACTCTAAGTAAAATGGATGTAGAGTATATATCTTCAATGAAATCCCGGAAATAAATTATTTGGTTAATGTGGTTTTTGAAGAAAATTAAAAGAATTTAGGAAGGATGAATTGTTTTCTATGATAGTTAAAGTACAATCCACTTGGATAAAAACCCAATGTTCTATTCAAGGATAATAAATATTGATCCATAGTATCATTCCATCAAGAATTCTTTACAGTCTATGGAGATGGATATATGAAATATAGTGGGAAAGAAAAATTTGGTTGATATATTTACCAAATGAATAACTCAAAAGCATTTTAGGAAGCATCATGCCTTAGTGGAGCTTGGGTAAACAGAAGTAAAATAGAAGGACAAAATTACATATTTCTAGCGAAGGAAGAGATGGTTTCCCAAGGTTTAGAGAGGTTATCAAAGTTCTTTGAAATAAGTCTTCAAGTTGGAGATTGTTGTGAGTTGAAATATGTTTCAGTTCACTAGAAGTTTAGACTTTATAATTATGGTTAACAAAATTTCATACAGTGGATATTGGATAGTCTTGGTGTATATAAAATGGTAGCATGGTCACTTTAGGGGTAATATTACTATCATAAGTAATCATATTCTGATATTGTTATGATGGAGAACTAAAGTTTTATAAATTTGGAAAATCTGAGGGGTCACCAGGTTAGTATCCAAGATAAATAGGTCTTGCCAAGTTTTCCATAATTCCAGAGGAGTAGTTTTTAATTATTTACCATGTGAAACCTAGTATATAAGTGTATGAAACCTTAGTGATAAGAATTAATACGTAAGAGATATGAATTAATTATGAGTGTATAGATTAATTATACTTAGTAATATTGTATTTTAATCTCTTTTACTTCTAATTATAATGGAAAGTGGAAATGGTGTTTCTTCTATGAATATATGACACAATATTCCAAGCCCATAATATTTTGTGTTCTTTCCAGCTTTATTTTTTTTATTTTCATTACCTTGATTTTTTGTGAGTATACTTGTGAATTCATGGAATAATTTTTGTGGTGAGTAGGGTGTGATGTTTGCCTACTTTTAGTACACTCAATTGTAGGGAAGTAAAATTACAGAGGTATCATGTATAATATACATATCCTCCATCATGTGAAGTTTGGGTGGACCCAACATCCTTAAATCAGTGGTTTTATCAGAAAAATAGGTGATCTGTAAGGGATAATTCCCCAACAAGATACATATTATATTTAATAACCAATAAGTGAATTTAGAAAAATTATTTTCAACGATGAATATACCTTATGTATAATCCTTTTCTTGATTTTTATTCAATTCATTTTGGTTCCTATTCCAGTGACCTTTCCTACCACATGTGAAATAGATTTCCACCTATTCTTTTCTCTCCCTATGAATCTTTTGTTTATTTAAAGGAACTTATAATGGTTCCATTAAATTTAAACTCCTCATAGGATTTTCAACCTTATATTTTAATTTTTCAAAAAAATGGGTGAGGAACCAAATTCTCACTAATCCCTTTTATCATGTAAAAGCACAGTTAAAATATTCTTGAATGACTTCTACATACTATTCCTTTTGTAATTCTTAATGAATATAGATAATTTGGGTGGTAAGGATGATAATATGATAATAATGGATAATTAATTATCCATTTGAAAACCCAAACTCACTAACTGATCAATATACTTCAACATCTTAAAGTAAATATCACTATCCAGGTTCTCTTCATCCAGTTTATACTTGTATAGTGCAGTGTAAATATCATTTATATTTATCCTCTATTTCTCTTTTTTAATTTCTTGGATATGCGTTATCATGGTATATTCATCCATGTATTCATGTTTCATCTACATAGCTCCATACATAGAAGATAATATGACATAATAGACATTTAAATCATCCTCTATGTATCAATTATAGGCATCTGTTTCACCCGTGCTCGCTAACTAAGGTGAATGATCAGGAACAGGGGATTATATAAAATAATACAATCTTTCATGAACTATTTTAGTGTATAGCATATTGTAACACTCTTTGAAAAGAAATTCTGAGTACATTTCCTTTATCCATGAATGATCATTGTGTTCCAATGGTTTTACATTCCATTTTTCTATAAAAAATAAAATAATATGTTTAGTACATTTTATTATTTACCGGTCCTGGCATAATAAATTGATTTTATTAGTTTCCTACTATTTTTATTATATCACAACATCCCTCACCATTGGATTTAAAATATCTTGTCTCTTAAATATTCTATTGTAAATGATCCATATTTCCCTTTAAATAACTTAGATATATGCCTTATTAAATTATTGGAAGGTATTTAGGTAGAATTGTTTTAAAATTCCTTAAAACAAATCTCCTTGATTTATTGAGTGGAATCCCCAATACTCAAATCCTAAAATTTTATTTCCTAACTCTTCTCTCCAAGTTACACAAATCCTTATTGGGGAAACTACTCTTAATTCTAACCCGGTTAAGTCAAACCCAATACATTCATTAAAACTCTTCGATAAATGAAATTGTTTTGACAAAGAACAAACCAATTAATTGATATATAGTTTTATTCTAATTCCTATGATGGAGGTAATTAAATGAATGAATATTTTCTTTGATATATTTTGATTAAAATGCACCTAATTATATATTTTTTATTCTACACATACTTGTTAATATTTTGTGGAATTTACATAATTAACTGACAAGTTTGATAAAATAATTTAAGAGAAATAATTTTTTTTAATTCATCTTATCATGATTTTTTATTAATTTAATTTATGTGATTATTTTAAATAAATCAAATAAACTATGTATAACATAGATAAATATATAATCATGAAATGATAAATAAAATATATATGTGATATAATCACAAGCTTCTATCTACAGGTTAGTTTATCAAGTAGATATAAAAATCCTTAACCCTAGGGAAATAACTCCTTGATCCCATGCCTAGATTGATTTATAAAATTCCACTATTAACTTATGTATGTCCTTGGTTGGTTTCAACACATATTTTTCCTTGAATTGTCTTCTCTCACTCAAAGCTACTTCCATTACAATTTTTTACTCACTCATGGGTGATGGGAACCAAATGTTTAGGTTTATATAAGATAAACCTTATAAATGATGAACCATACATAATAAAGGATGTGTGGGTGATACATAGATCATCATAGTTAATTTAATGATAAATTATCACATAAAATTGTGGAATAAAAATTAAGTTAAATTAACACAACACATAATCAAGTTGATCAATCTCATGACCAATCACAACATGCAATGAATACGCATTTAAACTTTCTATCATTCATTTTAATTTGTTATAATTAATATAAATTTACTATAAATAAAAAATTAATCAACAAATTTATTAATTAAATTTTTATCTTAATATTCATTTAAAACAATCTTTGAGATATAATAAGACTCATATCCTATGTTCTTTTAAATAAATAAATAAAATTTATTTTAATCCAAAAATTTGAGTACAAGACATATACTATTAAGTCCACACGACATGTCCCTTTTTTAGGTCAGATTAAATATATTATAATAATTTAATGCATACATGATGTGTACACTAGAATCAATAAAATTTTTACATTCTATGTAAGATTAAATATATTTTTATAATTTAATTCTTACACTATGTACACTATCACCCGACATGTCATGTGATTTATGATTTGTATGGTTCTTATCATATACTATTTACTTTAATGAAATTTATTCACTCATGAAATGTTGTAATATATATAATGTGTAGTTTCATGGGTCACGATGCATAGTCTATATGGAGTGTATGACCACACAAAATTCCATAAATATATGCAGTTTTCACTACTGGCAATGCACGTGAAGTATATGGAATGCATTAAAAACATTACACATAGTTTAATTTTAGGATTATATAGAGAATAATTACTAATAATTTATATCCACATGACATGATGGGAATCATTGAACATATTCCCTGTGAGGAATGAAATCTATCACATGATGTTTACAACAAGCTACGCATCATGTAGTTTACGCCTCACTTAAAATTTCCATGAGTTGAATCATGTGAAATGCTAGCCTTGGAATGTACCTTGAGTGATTTTTCATTTTTTACATGACATGTACATCCATATACACACTATGTAATTCACGTGTGGCTATGTTTCTCAATTAGCTATCAATACACAAAATGTAATGAATATGTGTAGTTGATCACGCAACATTTCATGATGTAAATGAGGTCAAAATTGTGTGGAGTTACATGGGATGTATTCCAGATACACTCTTTGTAATCCTGATCAAAATATATGTCATGTCGGTGGTCAATATGTGATCTATAATTACACCATGTACCGATCTACATGGCTTGTCATGATCATCATAGACAGCACCATGGGTGATTGACCATGGGTACACGATATGTAATTTACCATTAGACATTGTGTATCCATGCCATGAATTATGCATACGTGGAACTCTGGATGGGATCTTGAGTAATTATTCATGTGTTATTGAATTTTCTTGGTCACACTAACCCGATGAACGTGTTTTCATGATTATTGGATAAATAAAAAAATTATGAAAATGAAAAACTAGAAAAAATATATAGAAATTGATCAATAAAATTATAACTAATTATAATGTATAATGTGACTACTCTGATACTACTTGAAGGTTTTGGGGTGTGACAAAAGCAGTGGTTCGTTGCTCAATTTTGGTATTTCATTGGTTTCGATGGATAAATCTGAATAACTTTACAAATTCCACCCCAACATCTTTTTGGGAAGTTCCTTTTCATTTAATTTATAATTAATCTAAAATAAGAATTACCTCAAATGTAATAATAATTATTGATAAATTTTAATGACACTCTTATAATGTCATCATTGTGGTGGAGAATCCAAGTGTTAATTCCTCTAGTTGTATACACACATGGTCCATGAATCTTTGAATAACATTATTAGTATTCTAAGTGCTAACACGGATGAACCTAGCATGTTACATCATTCATAATTTATCCCAATAAGGGGTTTCTCATATTATCCCTAAGTTCTTGACATTGAGGGAGGAGGATATTATCTAGATAGATTAAGAGAATTTTCATGATTTTTTCATTGTGCACAACAACTCAATTTTCTAAAATGATATAAGTCAAAATATATACTTAGGGTTAATATTTCATAATTTTACAATGTCCCTTTATCAAATATTTATTCTAATTAATTCTTTATGTCAAATAAAATATATTACTATTATTATATCTTGTGACATGAACATATTTAAATATCATTTATTAAATTAGTAAATCAATATTTATTTAAATGGTATTAAATAAAATATATCATTTTCATCAAGCCCTTAACTCAGCTCATAATTCCCCATCAGAATTTATCAAACCTTGAACAATAAAATATTTATTTAAATAAATAAATAATATATTCACTAAACTTATGGATATATATTTATTTTAATATTAATGTAACAAAATATTTATTTAGATTAATATATTCATTAAACTGTTAAATATATAAATATTTGTTTATTATCTTTTGAATAATAAATAAGAGATAAAATTGAACTCATATATTCTAAACTCAGATATCTGGTGATTGAATTCATGAGATCAATAATACATTAATAATTATATTCTATAAGGCCAAAATAATAATTATTCACAATATTAAATTCAATAGAATTTAATGATATTATGAATACACTAAGTGTGTGACCCTCTAGGCCTCTTTTTTAGAGGAATTAGATTAACTTACATAAATTCCAAGATCAATGTCTAACAACATGTCAAATAACTCATAGAGAAGGAAGTTAGTGTTGAAATGACCCCCCCACCAAATGAGTTATATTATATAATATAATCCCTTTGTTATGATATCTCATAAAGTAAGATTCATAATTATTTCATCATTCAATATTCTTGATTTATCTTTCTTTGAATTTTCAAAATGAACTCGCCATTGAACTACCATGTACATGGATTTAATCATACAATCCTATTTCAGTCCAAGGGCCAGAGATATCTTATTTCATTACATCAGAAGTATAAAAAAAGTTTTTAATTTTATTCAATTACTACAATATCATTTCTGACTCATCCAACATATACTAACTTAATATGAGTAGATTTCATCATGGTTTTCATCCATACATAAATGTACATGATTTATGAAGCATGTTAATAATAATATCAAGTATAAGGGACAATAAAAACGTTCTCATATAGGGATATCCAATTAAACATAAACATGTGGAATTCATATTGGTGGGTCTATCCACAAAACTCTATTTCTTAGAAACTACCGAGTGCAAACTTCACGAGAAGAATTCTCAATGTCTTGTGATCTCCCAACACCTGATAATAAAACATCATCAATTCCCATATGATAGATGTTATCTATACTATATTCCATATGTTTTAGAATATTTTTATAACATATTCAGGCACTAATTATATTTCCTAATTGTTATAACCTTTTGATATATTATATACTATAAGGAAATTATAACATTGATGTTATGATAATGAACAATCATCATGTTATGAGATATTTATTAATATTTTGGTAATTATAAGTATAAATTACATTTATTATTGAATAAAATATAATATTCCTCATCCAATACTAGATTATAACCATCCAACACACTAGATTACTCGACATCTAGACAATGCTCCGGCCAACGTATCATCAATCGAACATTTTATCATAGTTGTTAGTCCTAGAGTGGGTTATGTTATTTTTTGAATGACATTTTCATTTTATGTAGAAAATAATGTATTAGAATTGAAAACCCATCATTACACATCCATTTATCATAGGGTTTTCACAGATCATCATCAAGGTTGGAACATCAACCAGGATCTCCTCCCTAGAGGGTGTTTTCAAAATTGATTGGGGGAGACCTTAATATGTACATCATAGTTACATAGAGTTTGATAGATAACTTAAAGTTATGAGTATACATATAGGAGTGTAAATTTTATTCATTTTTCACTACAATAATAATATTATCACTGATCTAATTAGTAGGAAGAGTCATAATACAAACATATTCAATCTGATGCACAGAGAGGTTGAAATCAGCCTATGGGATGTGTACATGATCAATAGGGATGTGATTTTGGGTAATATATAATATAAAATCATCTATACTACAACTTAAAGGGATGATATGGGGTGGACTCCCCAACTGGTGAAGAAACCACTTGTAATGGAAAGGGATATTGTGAAGAAGAACCTCCACATGTGTATTTACATCCCCTTCACTTCCTGGTTTGGGAATTTTATTAAATTGAATAGAATAGGTCATTAGATGATAATTCCATAGATATACCATCTAAAAATACCTACTTGGCCATAAGCACCCACTATCTAACATTAATAAATGGGATAAATAAAGAGTTGGGATAGGAGATGATCCCTAGAGTATACCCATAACTTCCTCTAGAATATTTCCTTCCCATGTTCAAAATGGTTATATTTTTCTAGTTCTTGAGTCATATAATTAACTGAGGAACAATATACTCTTGATGGTGGTAAAACTATATAGTGATAAATGAGTAAACCAAGATGTTAAAATATTATCCAAGGTATACAAGCTCCTAGGCCACCTCATGGGGGGAATTCCTCATTCTTAATTATTGGTCCCTTTTATGTATTATGTGAATGTGGTATTCCATAAAGCCTTATATATATATGGATGGTGAATTCTATTATTCTTGGTCAAAACTCATTAAACCCATTACTCTATTTATCATCCATTCATTTCATAATGAGATACTAGCACATCATGGGAGAAAATAGATTCCTACATTTATAACATGTGATTCATTCTACCAGTTGATACACCATTAAGGTGGGATTATTTTCCTCCTCAATGATATTTATCAAACTCGTGCGATGGAGTTTGTGTATGTTGTATATGATCTTTCATGTATAATATTATCAATTATAATAGTTCTTCATTTCTATACTTTATATTTAGTTTCATATTATCTTACTTTTTAGATCCTCAGACAAGGGTTTTTAGTCGCTTTTTCTTGTTCTGATAAATATTTTCAAACACTAATTAAAACCTTTAGTTGTATTAGAGGTAGGTTTATAATTTAGATCCATGAAATATTGTGATGAAATGAAGAAGAAAATGAAAACATAATTTGCGTTTTGAGTTTCTGTAAATTTAGTTTTCAATGTGGTTTACCCTTACGTAGAAAGGATATGTAAAGGTAATTGAGGTGTTACCTTTACATTAATGGATTATGTAAAGGTAACCAATTAATTGAAATTACATAAGTCAATTGAAAATGTATAACTAGGGTTATACCTATAATTTAATGGCCATATAAAGGTATCTTATATATTACCTTTATGTGAAGGGGTTCATGTAAGGGTAAACATAATTTTCTTAAGGTTACATAAAGGTATGTTGCAGCTTTACCTTACATGAAATGCTAGTTTTGTAAAGTTATCCAATATATTACATGTACATGGGATCTTGGGTAAGGATAATTGTGGATTTAAAAGGGATACACAAAGGTCATACCCTTACATGAGACCACTACATGAAGTTAGTTCCCTTACACAGTAGTGTTAGAAGGCTCTGTAAAGGTAGATTGATATCTTCCCTTACGTAAAGAATTAATATAAAGGTAGTATCCTTTTTACCCTTACACAGTGTGTTAAATTTAAGCTACATAAAGGTAAAAAGTGAATTACCATTATGCATGGACTGTTGAATCAGATTACCCTTATATAGAGTGTCTACATAAGGGTAGAGGGAGCTTACCTTCATGCAGGAATGGGTTCCAGTGAAAGGGTAAATAGAAAAGTATTTAAACAATGTTTTAATGGTTTATAAAATGTTTATATATCATTATCAAATGTTTTTTGAGAATATTTTATTTATAAAGGGTCTATAAATAAATTTATTATTTATAAAGGGTTTATAAATTAATTTTTTAATTATAAATGGTTTATAATTAATTAATTAAATGTTTATGAAACTTTGGTTTTTTAAGAATATTAAATGTTTATATTTGAAATACCTTTTAAAAAATTATAGGAAAATTTATGTGATATATAAATAAAGGTTTTTATTTTTAAATCATAAGAAATAATTTCTAAAGGGTTATAAAATATGAGATAAGGCCAAAATATAAAATTTTTATATTTGAATTTTTAATTTCTCATAATCAATTATTTTGAAATTTTCAAAAATAAAAAGGGGCACGTATTTGGATATTATTTATGCCAAATCCAAAGTGATTTGATGTTTGATATGATCGAGGTTTAAATAATGAATAATTATATGATATTTAGATTATGTTAAATGTTTACAAAATAGAAATTTAATTATAAATAGTATATAATTCATATAATATCAAATATTTAAAATAGAAATTCAATATGATGATAAATATGAAAGATTTCATATATAAATGAATATATGATGTTTATATTTATTATTATGGAATCTATATAATGATAAAGGTAAAATTATAAAAGATTTATAATTATATTTTATTTATGAATTGTTCATAAATGTTTATATCATGTTTAAATATATGAATTTTTTATTTATTTAAAATTTTATTCCCTATTTTATTTAGATTTATGAATTTTTTATACAAAGAATGATGTATGATTTATTTTAATTATTAAATTTCTTGAAAATAGTGCCCTACATTACATTCTAGGTATGATAATGATTTTTTTCACCCGCATTGACCTTAGTTTTTAATTGAAGTTATGAACTTGAATTTAGTTGTTGAATATAGGTTGTTAATATTAGATTTTGGTGTTCTGATTAATTGGATTCTTTATTGAGTAGTGTATCCCTAGGTAGTGGGACTTGGGTTGGATTACCTACTTACCTGAAGGCTTATTCCTTTTCTAGGAAGCTAAATGGTTTTGATGATCTATTTCTCTGGTCTTACTCATGTAGAGATTGTTAATCTCATATAAATCTATGAAGTTATATGAACTGTTCATCTTCCTTTTTCATATGATGCATTAGGATATGTATGAATATACTTGACTTCTAATTTTGGTTAACTAGTATAAACTTTTGGGTTGTGTAAATAGTTACACATCAATATGTATTGAACATATTTATTAGATGGAGGGAATAAGTTTCAAAAATAAATTAGTAAAATCATGCATATATAAAGTAAATAACAATAGATAAGATGGTGAGATTATAAACCCCTTCAAATACTAAGTGTGAGATTCCATCAAAACTAGAACTTTTCAAGACCTCGATCATCCAACCGTGAAAGTCATGCCAAAGTTGGGTGACCCTAGATTATCTTATGTAATTAAATAAAGGATAAGTGACCCTAGAACATCCTTGGGTAGGTCATTAAAAAGTTGGGTGCCCTTGGATTTTCCTTTTTTAGCCTGTTCTTGGTGCTTTTTTGTGTTACAGTAGCCAAGAGACACTAATAGGATTAGGTTTCTAGAGGAATAGAGTTGATTTTATCCATATAATGGAGTGGACAAAGGGTTGTCAGATCAACTATAAAAAATTCATATATGATATGATTAAGGTTCTTCCCTACCTAAATAGATAAAAATGTAAGAAATGCTAAAGCGATCTGTTGATTAACAAAATATGGATATTGGACCAATAATGGATATTATGGACATTAAAGGGGGTTTCCATTTTAGTGGGATCCCATATAATATAATTACTTGTTAAATGGTTAATAAAAAATGAAACTCATCTAATAAAATCTTTTTTGCAGATAATATCATCATAATCATCAAGCTAAACATTGTAATCAATTATTGAAAGGAGAATCTTAAAGTAAGCTACTACTAAAACTGGTAACATTATAAAAGTTTTTAAACTAGATTGGTGATTTAAGAAAAGTTCTTAATGAATATTCTCTATGTTAGAACAATTTCTTCATTAGTAACCAAGAGTTGAAATTATTCAACATGTGAATATAAATTCTTATAGAATCATATAGTGATTAAATTATGGTTTTAAAGGCGTTAGATACATAATGAACAATAGAATCTTAGTCTCTACTCATGTACACAATATTATAGGTTACATCAATGATTTTAGTCTCATATACTCAATATTATTTGGTAGATAAAATGATATTCAATATGAATGAATATGTTAATGATTTTATGAGAATAAATGTTTCCTTAAAAAAATTGGTTATTAAAATTAATTATATTATTATTATAGATATATAATATCAATTATATGTTTTACAGTGTTTTTTAATTTACAATAGGTTAGAAGCTGAAAAAATTCAAGCTTGAATTTTATTTTCATGTAATGGGGAAAAGGAGTTGCTAAATTGATAATATGGATACTTAAAACTTGGATGAATGTGTCATAATATGTATATTATCTCATTTTTATATGAGTAAGAGAATGTAAACAATAATTTTTTATATTAAATGAGATGGGTGTTTTTAATACACATGGTTTATGATTTGTTCAGTTCTTTAACATGTTTTAATGGGAGACTAAAATGGATTGCTCTAGTTAGAAAATTTATCCTATTTTCATATATGTAAATGTTATGGAAATATTATTGAATTAAAATAACATTTACCTAATATTCTCAAAGCTTTGGAAATATAAATATAAATTGGTAACATGATGTCTAGGCTCTAAAGTATTTTATAGAAAATACAAGTAGGTAAAAGTTCAAATGAGAAGTAGAAAAGTTGGTTGAAAGGTTAAACAACATTTCTTAAAGAACCCAATCAAGGTCATTGAAACCTAGAGTTGTCAGGAAGTATGGATAATAATTCCATATGATTGTATTATAGAGAATACTTAAATGAGTTTTTGAAAATCCATAGAATGTTCATGTATAGTATAGATGTTATAGAAATTAATTATTTGGTTTTGAAAGGTATATGATATTGAATTAATATTTTACAATTGCTGTAAATATTTAGGATTTCAAAATCAAAATAATAAGAGTCTGAGATTTTAGTTTACATTCATGAAGAAAATAGTTTCTATATATTAATATAAAGGATTTTATAAAGCTCAGATAAATCTAAGTAAAAAATGTGTCTCATGATATCATTTCCCTTATTTTATAACATATGTTGTTCTATAAAAAAGTTTTTTTATAAATAATTATGATATTATTAAATTTATATACATTTTTTATGATTCATAAATTTATATAACATGTTTTGATAAGAAGATACAAACAAAAAAATTATCTAGGATATAAGTGTTTATCCAAATTTTAGTTTAAATATGTGGGAATGTGTTCCTATTATCCATTAGTGGTATGTATTAATAAAGAATTATTTTTTAATAAAAATGTTATAAACACATAAAATACCATATATGATATGAAAACAATATTTTATTTACTAAATATCCTTACTAAAAGAAATAAATTTTATTTTCTAACAAAAAATGGTTTCTGTATCTTAGAGATATAATATAAAAAAATCTAATGCCTTAGTGGATAGGTGGGGAATTTTTAATCATGGATATGTTAAAAATTAATAAATAAAGGATAACAAAAATCTTATGTTAAAGTGATTTCCACTTAATATTCTAAAATTATTAGGATAACTGATGGTAAATAAAAATGTGAAGTGTTACGTTTAGTTACGATTTAAAAAGAGAATATAACTATTATACCAGAATAATATTAGTTTTTTCAATAAATATCATTTAATAGTTTAGGATATGTGGATATGTTAAGAGTTTCATTTTGTTACCATATTAATATGTTTTTTATTTTATTCTAAAAGAGTTTAGGAGGGCTGGTAGAAATTAATGTAAGTAGTGACATTATTTCAGGGAATTTTTTTTATGGAATAGAGTTCCAAGGATGATAATGATAAAATCAAAAATATTTATAAGTATAAAAAATAAGTTTACATTGTAACATTTGATGTTGTGAAGTTAAGAAGTTTGAATATGTTCAAAAAGTTGAAATGTTTTGAATATGATTCCTAAATCTCACCATTATTCAAATGGATTACTTTATTAATGTTTATAACTAAGTAGTTAGTGGGAGTGTTTTATATGATGGTCACATAGAGATGTTATAGGGATTATATATTATATAATGTGCCAAAAAATAGAAACATTGTAGAAAACATAAGGATGATATTAATGTTTATCATGAATGATATATTAAACCAGTTCTTATGTTAGGTTTATTAAATCTCTATTTTATCGTTATTTTATGTTGTCTACATAAATTTATATATATATATAAATTTCATGAAGTGTAATGATAATTTAAGTCTCAAATTACAACTTCAACTTTATCCCTAACCAATGTTCTTCGTGGAATATTATAGGTTATAATGAAATTTTTAGGTTAGAGTGAGTATGATTCTTGTATAGAGATACAAAAATGTTCATGAGACATAAGATAAAGAATATGATTCTTTGTGTGTGTTGGTTGACCCACTAAGTATACCACATTGAGTGTCACTAGGGGTTCATGAATTATATTTGAGTCCCCACTACTTGAGATTGTTGATATATCTAGAGTGAGAATATTTATAATTTGATACCCTACTTACACAAGTCTACACATTGACTTAGCTAATACGGGGGTGGTTGAGTATGTTGTTGATCATGCTGCTAGTTGGCGTTTACTAGGAGGGGATTTTTTCTCTCAAATGATGAGTATGATATTATGTCCCTTGATTGAGATAGAGTATGGGAGTGTACGATCAGACCAAGATATTGTATATCTATATAGGTAAGGGACATGTGATGTGTTTATCTATAAGGATGAATGAAACGTTATGTATTCATCAATCCAATCAGTCAATAATATGATAATAAAGAATATATGAGTTGTATATATTTAATTGACATGCTCTATGTCCCATGGTTACTCGATGTCTTGGAAATAAGGAAAATATGATAATTCATGTTTTCATATGATGTAGATTGGTGGACATAGGTATAGAGATACATGTATTTGATGTAGATCATACTATATACCTTTATAAAATCAGTATCATTGACACTTTTCTAGAGTCTACCATTTTATTCGATTTATGGATTGAGATATTTTTATTTATTTTCACCACTATAATGCCCCACGGGGTCACCCTTTGTGGTTTACTGAATGGGGATTGGAATTTGAATAAAATAACTACTCAAAAATTATTTTAGGTTTATTAAAAAAGTATTTTGGATGGGTATTAACAAGTTATTTCATATGATGTGGTATAAGGTGAAGTTAATGATAGCTTTCCAAAAGTGTTTTGGAAGCTATCTAAAAGGTTTTTTTGGATATTGTTTCAAAAGTTATTGTATACGATATAATATAAGGTGAAATGAAACAATGTCTATTAGGCTTTAGTGCATGTGGGAGACTAAAATTTTTGCGCCCTACATCTTTGTATATTTATATATATGATATATATGAATTTTTTTATTGCATGAAAATTATTTTCTTCGTATATAGTATATCGCTCCATGAAACTTACGGTAAAAATGATAAATTGTTATCATTTATTATTCTCTCATACTAGTTATCATTTATCATACCATTTCATGAGATGAAATGTTTGTGAGGAGTCTCATTCATGTAAATGATACATAAATTGGTCATGGAATCTATTCATGTATTTCTTCACATGAATAAATGAGATGACAATCAAGGAGTGTCCTTGATTTCCTATTTTACTTCTTTCATGTGATGGAAGTTGATGGGGAATTCAATTATGCATGGTCAAATCCCCTAAACCAATTTCTCTATTTATTTTTCTTCCTTTTCATGCCAATATTCGAGAACATCATGGGAGAAAGGATAATAATTCATGTACAACATGTGATTCATTCATCTTGTGGATACACCATGGAGGTGGGATGATTTTCCACTCAGTGATCTTTATCAAACCCTTGTGATGGAGTTTATAGATACTATAGATACACTTTGATGTATAGTAACACTAATTACATCAGTTATTTAATTCTATATTTTATATTCACTTTCATATTATCTTTTCTGTAAGATTCTCATAGAATGGTTTTTATTCACTTCCACTTGATCTGATAAATGTTATTAGACTCTAATAAAAAACATCACTATGGTGGAGGATTATAACTCATTTGAAATTTTATAAATTAATCAGTGAAAAAACTATCCTAGTTTCTTGGTTCATGACATTTATATTTCTATTATTATCTCATTGGATTATTGGGACATCTCTACCATGCTGAATTTTCATAAATTTCTTATCTCTAGGCCATACATGGCCCTGAAAGGCATGGTCACTAACAACATGACAGGAATGCATAAAACTCAATAATTTATAATTACATTAAGGGAGGTCATGATAGAACCTAGGATAAATGGTGATACTATATGTGAGTCTTATAAACCTATATGGTTTTAGAGATAGTTCTATTAAAGGTAGAAGATATGCCTTACTCATCCTCAAAGTTACCTAAATTATTGGAATTCGATGATCGTGTTCCAATCTTGTCTAATCCCTGTGTGGTAGGATATAAAAATTGAGACCACATTTACATTGAATTATGATCCCATTGAATTGTTTTTCAATTATTCCAAGGCCCAGATATATTCTTATACACCTGATATGTTGATGGATTAGGTGTTCTAGGTCAAGGGACTTCCACTATACAAGGGTGAGGGGGGGTCGGAGCACCCGATGGCTATACCATCATGAATTCCATATAAGAAGACCTCACCAAGGAATACATTAATCAATAAAATTCATTGAAAGTTGTTCAGGTAATTGGATCCATTTGTCTCTATCAATAGAGAATATCCCCAACTAATCATTCATACTAACAATCGGTTCATGAGAGTTTGGGAATAATGAAAATCTTGGAGAAGAATAACTTTCATGAAGGAGATTTTGGATTCCCTACGAGTAGAAAAGACCCTATTAAATGATATTAGGCACACCAAAACCCCATAAATGTCACTTTTTAGGATCATCCCAATGAATTTGAAGAATATATATCAGAAAATTTTAGGTTATATTTCATTTCATCAATCGTCATAACTTAGATTTATATCGAGTTATTAGGTTTAAGTGTGTTTAACTAGTCAATGATTATTATGAGGATGATAATGATGATTAAAGTAATTATAGATATGATAATAAAGACTCATAGGTATAGGAAACTTCTAATGGAGTGAAAAATGACTGGGGTCTTCTTCAAAGAATAAAATATCCATCCCATTCTAACATTACATTCCATCATCAATGTTATAACTAATATTGTATTTTTTAGGATTATAGAGATGTTTTATCACCTGTTAGGTCTCTAGTATACTCATCAAGGGGAATTATAATTGGTACAGAGGCTATCCTAAGACACAAAGTTTAAGAGGACTCTTTACCCTCTCATATAGAGTAGTTGAAGGTCATGGTCTCTAACCCCCTAGAGGCATTCTCAATAATACTTGTGATACCCCCCCATAAAAATACCTTTATAGGATCTCTACTGATGGGAAAAAGTGATAATGTTACCACTTCATCTCTACTTAAGAATTTTAGGTAAATACTAGACCCATTAATCCATTTTTCAATCCTCTTTAAACTCTAGTTCTAACATTTTGGTTTGATCTAATTTTGGATCAATACCCTTGGATTGAAGAGTGATTATTTCTTAGGGGCACAAAATCCCCACCCTTTAAGAGGGTACTCAAACAAAGGCTTTGATTGATTGCATAAAAGATGGATTTGAATTGGACCTTAGTGTGATTTTGTTAACCAATGCATTGACCTAATTAGAATTAATGAACAACCTCATAATAGATGTTTAATATTTATCTGAACATTTTTAGTTTAATTTCATTTCCTTCAATTCATCTTTAGAGATAGGAATGTCACCCTATCATCTATACCATATTTTTTAATCATGATAATAAGTACCCATTTTTCTATATTTGGAAGTATTTTTTTATGTTAATCAAGGAACATCAGGGTGAGGAGTGGGCCTTGGTCTTCTGGCTCTACTAGAGGGTATAATTACATTAGAGATGAATGTGGCCCCAAAATATCATGCATGGGGGTCACTATAAGGATAACTTTAACTAATTCCATTTTAGGTAGTAGGGATAGTTAATGAAGTTTATCTTACCATAATGAATAAATAAATAATGTAGGCTAGGGAATATTCCATTATTATACTACTTAATGAGATAGTGACGATCAAAGAATCTAGTGCCCCAGAGGATCAATGTGAGCATTCATATTTTTTTTGTTAATTCTCAAATATACTAACTGATGTATACACCTTCTATATTATTTGTAGTAATATCACCAGAAACAATGAAGGGAAAAGATGATTAAGTCTTCATCCTAATTCTTAAATTTATATAGAGTAAATAGGGTGGATATCTTTTAGTGTCAACTATTTTAGGGGAAATGAACATGTGGTTCCCTTGAGTGGGTAGGTCATAGATTATATTTTCCTCTTTGTTAGTGACTCTAAATCAAACCTAAATTATATTATTTTCTAATGAGCTACATGAAAAATAGGTGTGGAAATATATCTATAAATTTATCTATAAAACCACCAAGGAAGAACTAAAAGAAAAATTTTGTATATCCATGGTTCTATAGCCATATTTGACTAAATTGCAGCTATAGGTTAGGATATTTCCTTGATCCATCATTTCCCATGGCTATATATTTTCCTATCACCATGGATAATTTGTTCCCATGACTATATGGTACCTTACTAACATGAGGAAGGTGGAATGTGGTGATAGATCCATGGGGAAAAGGAATGTTTCCAAATCCCATTTGGTCCTTGGCTGTTTTTTAACACACGAAATCCATAACAGATTAAGAAATGATAGGGGAAGGAAATGGGAAGACCCTATTAGTATAGGCTACATGGAATGTGGTAGTATATTCCTACCTCATGGCCCTATTGTCATGGGGATTGTGTCCCATGGAAGTATGTCCTAATGGATGGTCTTGTCATTATGATCCACGTGACCCGTGGTGATAGGCCATACTCACGCATAATCAGATATTAATTATTTAATATTTTTCTAAATATTATAATAATTATAATATTAATTATTAAATTTATATATATATATACACACACATATATAATAGGGATGAAATTTTCAAAGTGTCTTCTATAGAATAGAGAGGTTGTGTGATCAGAACCTAATAGGAGATATTTTAGTATTTTATGAAACCTATCCCCACGGGAAGGGACCATGTTGATAAATTTATGGCTATAGGAATTTCCCTTGGTGAGAGGCTATATACATGTTAATTTCTTGTGTCCATAAATTTTCATGTAAATAACCCCCATAGTGGAGGACTATGGTTATAACTTATAATAATGATTATCAAGGCTATAAAAATGGATTTTACTCAGGTTCAAAGTTGTTTTCTATAGTAGTGAGGGTTTGTGAAAAAAATAAATAGGATTCTCTAGGTGTTCACAACCCTATGATATAAAAGTTTTGAATATCATACCATCCATTTTATTGTGAAAGAGATTTTAAATCAATGTGAGAAAGAGTAATAATTACAACTAAATCTCTCTAAGTCATAGTTAGCTTCCCATTCCATCGATATTTTTGTAGAAATGTTCTAAGTAAAATACATACATGTAGAGGCAATGGTAGATAAACAACATTTAACTTGTGAATAAATGATTTTGGAAAACCACCTACATTGATAACTAAGCATGACCAAGGGGATAAAAAAAGAGAATAATTTTTTTAAAATAATACTAAAATATCAAATATGATTCTGCTACATGGAAAGAGGGATTTTTCCCCACTAATGAAGTTAAATCTATAGAGTTAGACATAAATCAACATGACATTGATGAATCCCGATGATCCATTGATCAAATACAAGAATTAGTAGAGTATATACTATAATAGTACTTCAATCTATTATATTCTTTATTTTTATTAATCACTAAGAGTGAGACTCTAGGTCATGGATTTTCTTCCTTTTATTTCTCAATAAATAATATAATTTTCTTATGTCTAAGTAATTACCAAATTATATATTCTATATAACTTTGATACTTAGTCCCTGGAAACTTGTGAGAACCCTTGAAGAGTAATATTACAATATCTGAATCCATTTAAAAATTTAATGAAAATTATTTTGGTAAATTATAATTTAAATAATATTTGATTCGATGTTGTAAATTTTAATCAATCCATTATCCTTAAAATCATCTTCTCCCAAATGGATATATGTGAGCTGGATACATGTCACATATACCACCATTGTATGTCAAGGTAAACCTATTAGATAAAATATCACAAGTTTTTATTTTCTCCTTAATTTTTATTCCAAGATGGGTATAAGTGGGTCAGATATCCAATGCATTTACCACCACCATAATCTAAGGTTATTCCATTCATATAGTGAATGAGTCTATATAATTGAGATCATGAGTTGGGGTGTTAATGTTTGATATAATTCTCAATAAGGATTAAATTATCTTGAAAATATATCTTCATTCATTTCATATAGTTCATTTGAACCAATATGGGTGGGGAATAGAAAGGTTCTATAATTTCTTCCTAGATCCATTGGACTAGTTAGTATATCCTAACTTTTTATAGGTCTAATTAGTAGTCCCCATAAGATTTTAAGTATTTTTATTATAAACCCAAACTTTTTTCTCAGCTATGAAATGGAATGATTTAGTGGGTATAAACTTATCCTTTTCCTAGATCTCCCTTTATAGGATTTCAACATAATAAGCTTTGTGCCTTTTCATCATTCTTTTAAATAATATATATTTTTATTAATACATGTAAAAATCAAGCCCAATGAGTGCAGAATTTTAATTTTTCCCAATATTAAATTTGTGTTTTTTCAACTCAGTGACTATGATGTATCTTTCCTTTGGCAGTTTAAGGTCTTACAATTTGGACCAAAAGGTTTGATTCTTAAGGTTATAAAACTTTGAAAAAATGGGTGGTGAAATTTCATGTCTAAAAATAGAAGAGAAATTGACTAGATATGAATTGATGTAACTTATTATAGTATAAGTATCCCTAGAAGGAAAATAGGAACTTGGTTTAGGGTTATAAATCTTAGACCATGATGGGAAGTGTGACAAACCAAATGGGGGTTTTAGAGATAGAATCATTCAACACCTCTGAATAGGGGATGAGAATGATGTAAATCATGCATTGAGTTTTTTTTGAATTAAAAAATAGTGAGATGAAAATGTATATGCCAAGAAAATAATTAAACACATTTTAATGATAGTCTCATTACCATGTAGTCAAATAAGAATAATGAGGATGACTATTTACCATATTCAGATGATGTATTCCATTGTAATTTTTTTAAGGAACATGGGGTTATATGATCTTCTATTTAGGGTAAGAACATGTCTATAGTTATTTATAAGTATATAGGTTAAACAACATATATTTCATCATCAAATATATGGATCTTTTTGTAATTAGATATAATATTTACTAGTATTTATTAAAGGTTTTTTGAAATTCAAATTGTTATGTTAAAAATTATATCATATGTATAATGTTCAAAAAATAATCGGAATACTCTATCTCGGAATCTAAAAATATTAATTCATTATGAAATGTTATATAGAAGAATAAATGGCTCATAATTGGGTCTGGGACTGAGACAAAATAGTTCAAACATCACTACAAATCCTAGAATAGTTGGAATTAAGCCACATATAGTTTTAATAAGAAAATATTTTATCCCAAAACAATTTAAAATGTTGCAATACCTAACATAAATTATTAGACCATATAATATGAGGGGGTTTGATATTGATATAATTTTCAGTTTGGTTTATGATAGGTGGTCGATACGTCACTACATATCCTATAAAAATAGGATTCAATCCATATATATTTCTTGGAAGAAAAGTTTCATGCACTGATCTAGATCATGTGATTGGGAGAATAAATTAAATTGATTTTTCTTAGTATAAATCCATTAGAGTAGACCCAAAATGTATTGGTATGGTCCTAAAAATTACAATATAATGGGGAATCAAAATGGGTGAAAATAAGGGATTGTGACTTTGTATAAGAATGGTGGTATAGGAATCACCACATATCCCTTGAAAATAAGAATCAATACACACATATTTTTTAGAAATGTTCTATGTTTAGATATGTTTTTTATGTAGGGTAGGATAAAATAATTCCACTCTAGTCTTGGTTCATTGAAGGAGACCCGATGTGAATCAATAAGGACCCATACAACTATATAAAATGGGGATTTGAAGAGGTTGAAATTTGTAGTTTGGTCCAACACATGCACTTTAGGAATCACTATATATCCTGTAATAATAAGAATCAATCCATAAATAGTTCTAGAAATAGGCCTCTATGAATATTCGGATCATATTTAGGGGAACTGTAGTGAAATGGATAGGTTCCCTGTTGTACATCTCGAACCTCTCGTTGTTTGATTTTCATGATCACAATCACTTTCTTTTTTATCTAACATTGTGTTTTAAGTGTTTGTGTTGATAGGCATTTGATTGCCAAGAAGTTGACCAAGGAAGAGGCAGAAATGGACTGAAATTCAGTCCACCGGCCGACCGGTGGCTTCACCACCGGCCAGCCGGTGGCACCCAGACTCAAGGGGTAGCTACTGCCTCCCCACCGGTCGACCGGTGGCTCTGCCACCAGTCGACCTGTGGCACCCAGCACAAATAGTGAGACCTACTGTCTTGCCACCGGCCAGCCGGTGGCTCCTCACCGGTCGACCGGTGGAGCCTGGATCAAGACACTTCTTCTCTACCAAGGCACCGGCTAGCCGGTGGAGATGTACCGGTCGACCGGTGGAGCCTGGACCAGTTTTCTCAGCCACTGTCAAGGCACCGGCCAGCCGGTGGCCCTGCACCGGCCAGCCGGTAGCACTGGTCAAACTAGCCGTTGGCTTTGACCAGTCAACTCCAAAAGCCTCCCAACGGCTCCGAGGCCTTTTCCAACGGCTCCAAAGCCCTCCAACGGATACTTGAAGGTTCCTAGCCTATAAATAAAGGCCTAGGAAGCCCCGGAACATCAACTAAGCCACCGGACACATTGTTGAACATTTGGCGAACCTCCGGCGCTCCACCTTCAAGGATCCCCAAGTGCTCCAACCATTTTCCAATCCAAGGAGCACCTCAAGAAGCTTGGGAGAGCACGCTACATCAGCTTCACCAATCCAATTGGCGCCCAAGTCTTCCTAATTACGGGTTTTATTGTTTTATTTTATTTTGAGCTTTAAAGTTGGGTTTGTGCCTACAAACCCCAACCCTTTTCTCATCCCCTCTTTCTTTGGGTTCTCACACCACCACTAAGGTGTGAAGAGGTTTCCAAGCCTTACCTTGTAAAAGGCTTGAGATCGGTGAGCTAGCCTTCACCCGTAAAAAGGCTAGTGGGTTATTGCTTAACCATCAAAAGCATTGGGTTCTTGCTTAACCACTAAAAGCAAGCTGTAATAGGTCCTAGTGCTACCTCAAAGCCTAGTGGGTTTCTTGCTAAAACCATTGAAAAGCAAGCGGTAGGAATCTCTCAACGGTTGAGTTGGGAGCGGAGACGTAGGCCGGGTTTTGGCCGAACTCCGTTATCAATTTCTTGTGTGATTGCCTCCTTTATTTCCGCTGCATTTCAACTTTGATTTTTAATTTGTCAATCAATTTTTTAAAAGGCAATTCACCCCCCCCCCCTCTTGCCATCTTTCCCGCCTTGGGGTATTCTTCCGACCCAACATTTGGTATCAAAGGACGTATTTGAATAATTCCCTAACCCGGTTTCAAATTAAAGATCCTATTTTATTTTGATGGCTTCTACCACTTCTTCCTCTCAATCCCCCGAAGGACATTCTTTGGATCGTGCTCCATTCTTTGATGGAGCCGATTATAGTTTTTGGAAAACCCGCATGACCACTTTTCTTAAAAGTATTGGATATCCTATTTTTAAAATTGTCATGCATGGTTATACTTTCTCTAGTAAAAATGAATCTCAATGGACCCCCGTTGACATTGCAAACTTCGAGCTTGATGGCAAAGCCATGAATGCTCTTCATTGCGGGTTAGATAGAAATGTTTTTGATTGTATTTCTTCTTGCACTACTTCTTACGATCTTTGGAAGTTTTTAGAACTTACCTATGAAGGTACTAGCGAGGCTCCAAAGCAAGAACCCGCTCAAAAGCTAGAACCCGACAACAAGAAAGAACCCGATGCAAAATCCGTGCCCAATTTCCCACTCCACAAGAAAAGGGCCAAGAAAAAGGAGAAGAAGAAGGCTTCAAAGGCAACATGGAGTGATAGCTCCACCTCTTCATTCTCCTCCTTCTCCTCGAGCGACCAAGGTAAAAAATGCCTAATGGCAAAACATGAGGTATCTTCCTCCTCTTCCTCCTCCTCCTCTTCTAGTTCTTCAAATTCTTTCAATCATTTGTCATATGAAGAACTCCAACATGTGCGAGACCAATTAGAGAATGGTTTTCACGAACTCTCTTCAAAATTTGTTGCTTTAAAAAAGTCTTTCAAAAAACTCTCCTCCGAAAAAGAACAACTTCTCAAAGAGAAGGAGGAGTTGACCCTAAAAATCCAAAACCTCCCCGATGTTGATTCCTTGGAATCAACCATTAAAGACCTTAGGGAATCTCTTGCTAAATTCACCAAAGGGGAACAAAATTTGAACAATATACTTGGTTCCCAAAGGGTTTCTAGAACCACCAATGGACTTGGCTATACCAACCGAGCCTCCTCCTCCCATGCTCAAACTGTTTTTGTAAGGGGGAGCTCCGATTATAAATTTTGTAATTATTGCAAGAAAACCGGGCATCTCATTTATGAGTGTAATTGTAAAAACGCCCGGTACGGCCAACCCAAATCGTTTTTTTATTCAGATGAATTTTATAGGAGAAGACCCGCTATGAGACAAGTATGGATTGAAAAATCCCTTCTCGCAAGTCTCTCCGGGCCTAAAATTGTTTCTTTTCAAAATCCCTCTCCCCGGTGACTTATTGCTTTATTTAGGGGGAGTTAGGAGCTTTTAAGCTTTTTGTGTATTCAATTTTTTTTTTATTTCAAACTCAACTCTTGGTTTCAATTCTTTCAATTCAAAATTTTCTATTAAAATTTCATTTCTAAATTTCCAACAGTTGGTATTTATTTTTGATTCAAAACTTTCAATTCATTTTTCAAAAATTTCAATTGGTTTAAAATCTCTCATTTCCCTCAATCAAGTTTTATGCCCCACTCTATTTTGATAATCACAAAGGGGGAGAATTTCTTGATTGATTGGGGGAGAAACTTTTTTGATCATGCTTTGCTTTACATTTCATTTTATTTAAGCATTCCTTTCAATTCATGTTTTTACTTTAATTGTTTAAGTGATTGTGATCATCAAAATAGGGGGAGATTGTTGTACATCTCGAACCTCTCGTTGTTTGATTTTCATGATCACAATCACTTTCTTTTTTATCTAACATTGTGTTTTAAGTGTTTGTGTTGATAGGCATTTGATTGCCAAGAAGTTGACCAAGGAAGAGGCAGAAATGGACTGAAATTCAGTCCACCGGCCGACCGGTGGCTTCACCACCGGCCAGCCGGTGGCACCCAGACTCAAGGGGTAGCTACTGCCTCCCCACCGGTCGACCGGTGGCTCTGCCACCGGTCGACCTGTGGCACCCAGCACAAATAGTGAGACCTACTGTCTTGCCACCGGCCAGCCGGTGGCTCCTCACCGGTCGACCGGTGGAGCCTGGATCAAGACACTTCTTCTCTACCAAGGCACCGGCTAGCCGGTGGAGATGTACCGGTCGACCGGTGGAGCCTGGACCAGTTTTCTCAGCCACTGTCAAGGCACCGGCCAGCCGGTGGCCCTGCACCGGCCAGCCGGTAGCACTGGTCAAACTAGCCGTTGGCTTTGACCAGTCAACTCCAAAAGCCTCCCAACGGCTCCGAGGCCTTTTCCAACGGCTCCAAAGCCCTCCAACGGATACTTGAAGGTTCCTAGCCTATAAATAAAGGCCTAGGAAGCCCCGGAACATCAACTAAGCCACCGGACACATTGTTGAACATTTGGCGAACCTCCGGCGCTCCACCTTCAAGGATCCCCAAGTGCTCCAACCATTTTCCAATCCAAGGAGCACCTCAAGAAGCTTGGGAGAGCACGCTACATCAGCTTCACCAATCCAATTGGCGCCCAAGTCTTCCTAATTACGGGTTTTATTGTTTTATTTTATTTTGAGCTTTAAAGTTGGGTTTGTGCCTACAAACCCCAACCCTTTTCTCATCCCCTCTTTCTTTGGGTTCTCACACCACCACTAAGGTGTGAAGAGGTTTCCAAGCCTTACCTTGTAAAAGGCTTGAGATCGGTGAGCTAGCCTTCACCCGTAAAAAGGCTAGTGGGTTATTGCTTAACCATCAAAAGCATTGGGTTCTTGCTTAACCACTAAAAGCAAGCTGTAATAGGTCCTAGTGCTACCTCAAAGCCTAGTGGGTTTCTTGCTAAAACCATTGAAAAGCAAGCGGTAGGAATCTCTCAACGGTTGAGTTGGGAGCGGAGACGTAGGCCGGGTTTTGGCCGAACTCCGTTATCAATTTCTTGTGTGATTGCCTCCTTTATTTCCGCTGCATTTCAACTTTGATTTTTAATTTGTCAATCAATTTTTTAAAAGGCAATTCACCCCCCCCCCCCTCTTGCCATCTTTCCCGCCTTGGGGTATTCTTCCGACCCAACATTCCCTAGTGAGAAAATGAAGAATAAAACTCAATATGGATGAGTGGAATCTCAATAATAGGGAAAAATAAAATGGTTATATCTACTGTATGTCCATTAGAGGACCCGATGTGAACAAGTTAGGGATATTAACATTAGGATAGAGTGGGGGAATTTTAATGCATGAAATTTATTGATATATTGAGGAATTTGGTACCATTCAATTTAGGGTCATATGAGAAGGACCTATATATCCTCACATAAGATTATATGAGGTATGTATTCATAAATATTTCAATGGTGGTAGGAATAATATGATCTCTATCGATTGTGATTAGGGAATAAGTTGTGTTGGAGTAGACCTTGTGTATAATATAAGGCCCTTCTCATTTATATTCCATCTTTGAGGTATTCTTTCCCTATATCATTGGAATTATCAAGAAAAATACCAGTTCCACTTGGACTAATGAGAAAATTTGATTCTTATTTCTAAATTATCTCAAGACATGATTTTGATAGACTTAATGGTAATAAATTGTGTGTAACCTTTTCTCATAGATCCACTCCAATTAACTAAGAGAAAAAAATTTAGATCATTTTTCTTCAATCAATTGATTAAAAATATCTATATAATGTGTGGGAAATTAAACTTCATTGGGAAAGACTAATTTCATCTTGTATAAAAGAAAATAAAATCATTATAGTGTGAAAGTATAGGTCATGGTGTGATAACCCCATAAAAATGAAAGCATTTATCCACCTAATACTTATTGTCTATATATACTATTTTTAAAGGATAATGGATATAGTATTATTGAATGAATTTATTTTTTCCATTAACTACTTCATGATAATGAGATAAATTATTGAACTAGATGTTGGACTCCTATTATATATTCTTCAACTTGGTAGTGCATAAGTTAGTTTCATCCATAGACATTGTATAAGGGACTATGAATCTGGTTATGATTTTGGATTTTATGAATTTGATTATAGAAATTGCCCCAACCTCCTTTAGGGGTAAAACATGTTCCCATTTTGAGAAGAAGTTGATAACAGTGAGAATGAAATTGAATTGACTGACTGTGGTTGATGGTTATAGGACCATGGAATATTTACCTCAAATGAAAAAATAGGAGTATTTATTAGTGTGAAACAACTCTAAATGCTAATGAATGAAGTTGGAATGTATCTGACATGCATATAATTTCTTAGTGAATTACATGAAATCATGCATCATTGATAGCTAGAAATATCAATTTCTCTTGATTTAATGTAGGTGATTGGATTATTTATAACAAGCATCATAAGTGCTAGAATAATCATCCCACATAACGGTGAAGGTACCTCTTCTTTTGACACATATTAGAAGGACCCTTTCAAATCTTCTTTTTTAGTGGAATCTCTAAGAATTTCTATCAACATAAAGGATGAAATTTCCCACTCATAAACATATTTTTTCATTCTTATCTTGATCCAATGGAAGGGTCCCACTTTGATGATACTTCATTATGGGAGATATCCAAATTACTATCAAAATAACTAATGGGGATGACGATTCTCTTTGATTTGATGTGGAATTAAATTCATTGATCTTATTTGTTTCATTACTAATAAATAGAAAGACCATTTAACAAACTAGGTTTTTAGAGAGGGTCTAAATCCTCAACCTATTTGAATTTTTTGAGTTTGGTGGTCGGAAAAAATATTTTATTTATCCTCAAAACTTAATTCCGAGAATTCCTTTGAACCATTTCCATGTTTTTAGACGATTTTTAATGTTTTAAAAGTTTCTTGGGGTTTAGAGTGGGTTTTAGGTGTGTGAGAGTCTAGAAATCCATCTTTTCTAAGTGTATAAGATGAGGTGCATGGTTTTGGAAAACCATGAGGCCTTTTAGGTGTAACTGGGTGGCCATCCTTTGTCTCTATGCATAGTTTAAAAAATTGTGTGGGAGGGTGTGCATGGTCGTGTGGGCAATCTGCAATTTTTAATAGAGGGGTTGACATGGAATGCAGATGGTTTGGGAAAACCGTGTGTATGGTCACATGCTTAGTTCCACTTAGACAGTGGTTTCACTTGGTCTCAGTATGATTTGGACAAATCGTGTAGGCCAATATTTCATGGTGTGGTGACTAGGTTGTGGGTGTCATGTGGTATGACAAACCATGCTTCCAAACCATACAGGTCCTTTAGAGTGTGAAATGTATAAAATCTCCTTGCCTTATATTTCATTCTTTATCATCATTTCTCTTACATTTCTTATACACAGTAGGGTAAATCTTCCATTTCTTCCTCCCTTAGTCTTTGATATGATATCTTTATCTAAGATTCATTTTGTTCATTGTCGGTCTCATTAGAACGGCATCGATAATGGATTAAATCCTATTACTTCTTTTCTTCCTTGATCTTTCTATATGGGGTGATAAATCTGTGTAATCCTTTTCACCCTATTTTTAGATAATTTTACTAAAAACTGATTTCATCTGAATTGGATCAAGTTAGAGGCCAACATTAGATGAGTGGGTGTCTACCAAAACGAGGTAGGTGGTGAATAGATTTCATTTTGACTTCTCTCATGTTTTGGGGGTGTTTTCTTGATCACACCATTGATTTGTATGATATAGAACCTATAAATTTAATGATTACATTTAAACTAATAAATTGATCCCACAATATAATTATGGACATGCCCCACCATGACTACAGATGTTTAAAGACTAGTGAGGGTCTTTAGACCATAGAAAGATTAGTTCAGGGTGTTTATTTAATTAAATTAAATTTTTTATATTTATTTTTATGTTTATATGAGAATGTGATGGACTTAGATCAAGTATAGATCTGGTAATGAAGATCAGTCTTGAGGTGACATTGGTCATTAGGTTGGTCTTGGTCTGAATGCTCTTTTGATTATGATCATTAGTTTGTCGATATGGTCATTAGATTGATGTGACGAGGTCATTTGGTTGTGGGTATGGCCCGAGTGATATGATATGGTATTGACCATTTGGTTGAGTGGATTCTTGGTAGGGGAATAAGGTGTCTAGATGATTTGGATTAGGTACTTTATTGGTGATTTCGGCTCACCATGATTGGCTAACACACCGTTGGATTTGTGTGCACACAGATAAGACTAAGATGAAGAGGTGGTGTTAAAAACTTGTGTGGGTATAGGACTTTGTTTGATGTGTCATTGGATATTGTTGACCATCATTATGGTTTTAGGTTATTTTCATAGAAATCCTCGGGGATGGTGAGGAGCCATCGGGTGAAGGTGTTGAGACCATCAGTTGGGGGCTGAGGCTTGCATGATTTGAGGTTTTTGGGCCGGTATTATTCACAAGGATGGATATTTTTGTTCCTTAGGACATCATCTATTGAGTAGAAGGTGTTATTATTTTGAGGATAGACATCATTGTTCCTATGTACGTCGAGAATCAAGTTGATGAGAGATTTCAAGCCGGGGTCCTAGGGACCAGGTACTTATTATTGGGAATGCCTTTGGGACATAAGTTAAATTATTTTATACATGAGGTGTGGGTTGGCATGAGGTTCTAGATGATTCTATTAGAGGTGTAACTTGAGGGTACACTTGGTATGATTTTCTACAAGGGATTCATTGGGATTTATGCAGTAGATTCTCTCCACAACCATTATACCGGAAATGGATGAAGCATATAAAATCTTCCTTTTGGATACTGAACACAAAATAATTTTGTTATTTATATTATTTTCATTTTTGGTTAAATTTATATTTAGAACACCTGCTTTATCATAGATGTAAGTTAGGAACATATTGGTGGTGGCCTACTGAGATTTATTCTCACACCCTACATGGGCCCTTTGGGATGCATGTAGACTTTATGATCTTGTGATCAGGTAAGGGACCAAGATCAAGAGCTAGACTTTAGTGATCATGTTGGAGATTTTTCATGGTATGTGTGGAAAGGGGCCTTGGAGGTTCCTGCATTAGCTGGAGTTTACTTTTTTGTATTCCTTTTCTATCAACATTCTTAATATATAGATGTAATGAGGTCGGCCACGGGAGACCCTTTCTATTTATTTATTTTCTTGTATGTACTAACATGGATACATGTTCTATCTATGGTATCATGTTTTTTTATTTACAAATAACATTTTTATCTAAAAATGGAATGAATGGATTGTTAATTTATTACTATTTCCTACTTTTGTTATTGTGGGTTTCTTATTTGGTTTTCATGGTCTTTATTTTCCACTACTTTATATCTATATAGAACATTACTAAAATTATCCCCGTAGGGTATAATCATCCTAATATCACCTATTTACACCCTTGATGCTATTCGATGGACTTTTTCATATGGGAAGGTACGCTTAAGGCCTAGTGGCCCTCTAGATCGTGGTACTGTTCGGTGGATAAACGGGTTAGGATGCTACAAATGGTATCGTAGGAGTTTGTTTTAACTCTTTTTGGGTCTTGATATTTGGATTTCGTTATAATGGAGACTAGGATTTAGTCGAAACTAGCTTTAGAGCTCATGTTTGGGTGTATATAGCCCCATGCATGGGGGAAAAACTAAGTTTCTAGGGGTGGGAAATTGTTGTTCTACTTTTCCCTTTTTACAGTTCAAATTATTTACACATTTATTGGTGCACTTGGGTATGATTATTTTCTATTATGATATGTGAACCTTGGCCTAGTATGTGAAGTGAGAATATGTATGACCCTTGGCCCATTATGGTAAGGGATATTTTATTATAGCTTCTTAATAGGCTCATATGATGATATGTGTGTGTGTTCTATGATGAATTTTTTATGATCATAATTGGGAACCTGTATTTCACTAAGTGGGGTTGGGTTGCTTAAAGTGTCAAAAAAGGAATCTAAGTAGTGTTTTACTACTTAGCTTCCCTTTTGTGGAATTCTACTCAGCCACCTGTGGCAAGTGGATCTAGTGAGATTTTTCTGTGATGTCAGGTTATATTTGATAAATAAGGGATTTTATATGATAGGAGGATACATTATTAATGACATGGAGTGAGTTGTTTAATATATCATCAAATAAGATAAACAATTTTTTCATGATTAACCTCTTCGGTTTCATCTTAATTAGCTACCTCAGATTGATATGTGACGCTTAACTCAGATGTGAGTAGGAGAGGGGCCATGGGATTGGATTTATATGTGATACCTAGATTTGATATGGGTGGGTAAGGGACCAAGAGTACAAATTCCATGAAACATGGTTGTTATAAGGGATTCTAAGGGTGTTGAGATTGCGCTACCTGTTACAGCTTTCCCTATATACATTTTATATGTATGTTATTTTGGATTCTTGATTATGGTATTGGTATTTAGTGGGTTTAAGACTAGATGGATTTTGATGGAGTGTCATGAATGTGATGATTTAGAGCTTCTTGAGTGTGTATAGGTTGAGGCCCCTGAGGGTTTGGATGAGGCCTCATAGGTTCGGGCAGATCTTGAGACATAGGTACAAGCTCCAGTACATGTGGAAAAGCCTCCAGATTTGATATATTTTGGGGTGTGGCTTGACGAGAATCTTAGGGAGATCATGGAACATATCTTATAGGGTATTGAAATGGGATATCATGTAGTATAACCTTCTATGGATTACCTAACATGACATTTCTAGTCTCATAACCCACTTCTATTTTAGGATGTGGGTGGACCACAGGTGGAAGAGAACAGGATAGTGTTAGTGTAGACTATTTTTGAGAATCTTTAGACACCCCCATGCTGAGGGGTGAATCTGGAAACTTCCATTCTTATAGGACCATCTAATCATTGGTGGTATGTATAGGTTTTTGTGGGTAGACATGAGGTACTATCTTGGAAGTTTTTTGAGTCCAATTTCTTTGATCAATTTTTACTACATATGTTGAGGGAAAAGAGATATCGGGAGCTCTTTAGCCTATAGTAGGGTGACATGACTATCATGGACTATGCAACTAATTTCATAGAGTTATCTCATTTCACACTCAGTATGGTGGAAGATGACACCTTGAGAGTAAGGCATTTTGAGTATGGTTTACATCGCACCATTCAGGTGAAGATAAACATCTTCACTTTTTCCTCATTCTTAGAAGCTATGAATAAGTCCCTAATAGGTGAGGAAAATTTGATGGACCAGACCTATTCAATTTGAGTTATATTATCATGTGAGGTTAGCGGTGATGCTTCAGATAGTAGGAAGTGAGGATGAGAGTAGTCCCAGTAGGTTAGTCAAGTTTGGGACTTGGGTAGACTACTAAGAAGTGGGTCATCGATGGTGTGATTTCAGGGAAGGAAGTTGGGACATATACAAATGTAGTGTGATTGGGAAACAAATGAGTACTGAGCATGAATATAGGTTGTGAATCTTGGGAGTTTCTGTAGGATGCCTTATTATATGGCTAGCTTCCAGGGACTGTGGTAGACTCAAGCATCAAAGGTCGGGACAAGAGTCGTTTCAGGAGCTGGTAGTTGGGATTCCTCTACATGTGGAGGTCATATCAGAGATAGTGGGACCTAGTAGTGGGTTTGGTTTATAGTGGATGGTGTAGCACTGTAGGGATTCTAGGCCTTAGGTAGTCTAGCTTCAGGCCCAATTCACGCAATGGAGCTGGCAGGTGTAGTGCATGTCAGATATCAAGTTACAGTTAGATATATGCCATGGATGTGACTAGGTTTATTTTATTTTGGAATGGACCCTTTTGTATGGCATGTTGGGTTTTTGGGGTATGAGGTGCATGTGTTGTTTTTTGACTAACCAAGTACTAGTTAGTAGTTTGGGATTTACTTAGATGCATTATATAAATATATATATGAGTTGTGTGGCATAAGTATTTATTATGATCATCAATCGATGTGTTGATTATTTACGGTGCATTGGAATATGGGCATAGATACAATGTGGGGTTACTTGAGGTTCATTATAATATAGTAATATGTACTATGCGGGCTCTCTGCGAGGTATGAGGAACCATGGATTTTTACAGGAATCTATTGGGTTGTGGGACCTCATAGGTTCCATGTGCTACATGGGCATGAGGTAGGCATCTAAGGAGATGTGGTATCAGATAGGTGTCAGATGTGACATAGACATAGTGTGAGAACCTAATGAGATGAAAAAGTGATGATTCATCATGGGGGGACTTTTGAGTTCGGGGGTGGTCAATGGACCATCGATTTATTTTATTTTTTGGTTGGTAATATACCTGGAAGTTAACTCCTAAGGTTGGAAGCGCCTTGAGAGAGTTGACTTTTGTATTTATAACTAGAGTATAATGGGGTGTTTTAAACTATATGGGTATGTTTTTTACCTTCTTTGAGTAATTCTTAATAGCTCGAGTATTATCTATGTTAAGGTGGGGAGACTGTAATGACATGAGTTTTTGGAGTGGGTTAAATCCTCAACCCATTTGAATTTTTGGAGTTTGGTGGAGGGACCAACTATTTTATTGATCTTCAGAACTAAATTTTGAGAGTTATCTTGACCCAAGTCCTTTATTTTTGATAGGTTTTAATGTTAAAAAAGTTTCTTGTGGTTTCAAGTGGGTTTCGGGTGCATCAAAGGCTGGAAACCCAACTTTTCTAATTACACAGGTTGAGGTGCAGGGTTTAGGAAAATTGTGCAGCCTCTGAGGTGTAACCATGTAAACCTCATTTGGCTCTATGCATGGATTGAGAAACCATACTGGAGGAGTTTCATGACCATGAGGGTGATATTGAGTTTTTAGTAGAGGGGTTCTCATGACCTGCACATAGTTTGGGAAAGTCATGCACATGGTTGCACTCTTAGTACCAATTTGACAACGGTAGTGCACAGGATCAGCACGGTTTGGCCAAAACATGTGGGCTAATCGTGCATGGTGTGGTGACTCGGCACTGGGTGTCATATGTTTGGAACTTGTTATCATAACTATGTGGCCAAACCATATGGGTTATTAGAAGTGTGAAATATTTGAAACACTCTGACCTTCTATTTCCTTTTTTCTCCTTTTTTCTCTTTCATTTCTCATGTGAAATAGGGGGAACTCTCACATTTCTTCCTCCCTTAGGATTTGATCCGATATACTAATATGATATATATTTTTATATTTTTAATTCTCATTGGAACCACATTTGTAAGGGATTTTATCCTCTATTTTTTTATTCCTTTCTCTTACCATATGGTGCACTAAATCTTTGTGATCCATTTACCCTATTTTTAGGTAATCCATCTAAAATTTCATTTTCTTCAGAAATATTTTAGTTTAGAGGCTAATATCATATGAGATATTGTTTAACAACATGAGTTATAGGTTTCCTATCTTCATCTTGGATTTTTCTCATGTTTTGGGGGTGTGTTCTTGAGATCATTGTTGGGTTTTCCAAGGGAGACCCTATAAATTTAATGCTTAATTCTAAATTAATTAATTGATTTTATGAGATTATTATGGTCATAATCCAAGGTGTTTATAAATTTTTAAAGCCTAGTGAGAGGATTTGGACCTTGGGAAGATTAGGCTGAGGTGTTTATCTAATTTAATTTAATTGTTTATATTTCTTGTGATGGTTTCGTGGGAAAGTGACGACCTTGGACTTGGGATTAACATGGTGATGAAAATATTGCATAAGGTGACATTGGTAATTATATTGGGCTTATAACAAATGATTTTGGTGATAATGATCATCGGTTGGGTGACTTGGTCATCATATTGAGGCAACAAGGTCGTCATGTTGTGGGCATGGCCTGGGTGATATGAGATGGTGTTGACCATCAGATTGAGTGACACAGTTTTAGGGGAATGAGGTGTTGGGATGATTTGTATTAAGTATTTTAATGGTGATTTAAACAAACTGTGATTGTCCAAGGCCCCATTTGAGTCGTGTAAACATGGATAATACTCATATGATGAGGTGGTGTTAACCACCCATGTGGGTAGATGAACTTGTTAGATGTGAATTAGAATGGTGTTGACCATTAGTATGGTTGGATGTACTTACTATAGAAATACATAAGGATAGTTAGGATCCATCGGTTGATGGTGTTGATACCATCAATTATGGGGTGAGTCTTTCTGTATTTGAGGTCATTGGGTCTGGATTATTTGGGAGGATGGATATCGTCATTCCTCAGGATGTTAGATATTCAGTAGAAGATGTTATTATTTAGAGGACACATATCATTATGCCTTGGTATGTTAGGCTTCGAGATGATGGAAGATTTCGAGCAGGGGTCTGAGGGACCAGGTAGATATTATTGGGTGTGCCTTCGGGACATGAGTTACTTTGTTTTGGAAATGAGGTGTCTACTGGAAAGAGGTTCCAAGTGATTCTGTTAGATATGGAACTTAAGGGTTCCACTTGGATGATTTTAGAAAAGGGATACCTTGGGTTTTATGCTAAGGATCCTCTCCACTAAAATTATACTAGCAATGGCTAAAGTAAGTAATTTATTCCTTTTGTATGTTGATAATAAGGGAAAAATGTTTTTTATATGATGTGCATCTATGGTTTTATTTATGTTTAGAACACCTAATTTATCACATATGTAAGTTAGGAACATGTTAGTGGTGGTATACTGAGATTTATTATCACACCCTACATAGACCCTTTGATATGCATGTAGAATTTATACTCTTGTGATCAGGTAAGGGACCGAGCTCAAGATATGGACCATAGTGATCATGTTAGTTATTTTTATTGGGATGGATGGAAAGGGACCATAGAGTTTCCTATATCACTTAGAGTTTACTTTTGTGTCTTCCTTTTGTATCAACATGCTTAACATATAGATGTATTGAGGTTGACAACGGGAAACCCTTTCTATTTATTTACTATCTTGTATGACCTAACATGGATACATGTTCTATCTATGGTGTAAAGTTTTTTTATAGTTACAAATGGTATTTTATTCTAAAAATGGTATGATTGGATTATTTATTTATTTATGATACTTGATTCCTCTATTGAGGGTTACTAGTCTAGATGTCATGTTCATTATTTTCTACCGATTCATATATATATTTATATATACTATTATTATAATCATCAATAGAGGGTATAGTCTCCTCAATATCACCTCTTTGTACCCTCGTTTCTAGTCTGCAGCCTTTGGCATATGGGGAGGCGTTCTTAATGCATAGTGACCCTCCATCCCATAGCACTATTTGGGTGGATAAACAGGTCTAGGTGCAATAGAACACCCTTAGATGTACAATGTGGATCAGTATATTATCCTTATTTAGGTATATCGATGTGATAGTTGTATTTTTTAATACACCAACTTGACCATTCTTTGATCATGGAATATGATACAATAATGAATCTAAAGGGAACTGTGAAATTAATTCCCATACATAATCAAGGGTAGCAATTCTTTTTTCTAAATAGTATAGTATTCATTGCTTTGACTGATATCTAATATTAAATCGAATTTGATGTTATATTGGGAAATCATCATATGAAGAGAAAGTTCTAAACCCTTTAATAGATCATAGTTTTCTACCTCTTTATTATTACACCCTTATAATATGAGAAAATAATAATTCTTAACTACCATTATTGGGGAAACAAACATAATCTCTATTAAAACATGGTTGAATCATGGATCCTTTATCCTTTTCCCAATCATAATTTGAGAAGTGTCTTCAAAATAAATTTCCCTTGTTTGGGAAGTTTCATGTACAGAGAAAACTTCTTCATCGGGGAGTTTCATGTCTAGTGGAAATTTCTTTGAGGTAGGGTTTAATTTAATAAAATCCACCAATACTTGTCCCTTGATCATCTCATGGGATAAAAAGTGGATGTTGAACATTTATAATATGACATCCTATCTTGATAATCATCTTATAAATATAGGACAAAAAAGGAAATACTTGATTATATCCACATGAGAAATTAGGTGAAACTCATGATGTTAAAAATAATTCTAAATCTAATATACCAATAAGATAAATGTAAGGTAGTACTTATTGATACCTATATATCGGGTCTCATTTTTAAAAATTGATATTCTAAGATAGTAGAGGATATTCACTTTGCACGAATAATTGTTATAAGCAATAATGGAACCAAGTGACCACTCCATGGTTTCTACATAGAAGAGAATTTTTTTTCCTTATATAGGTGACATCAACACTGGAGGGTGTAGAAAATAATTCTTGAGTTCATCAAAGGCCTTATAAAATTTTTCATCCCACTTATTTTTTACTCCTTTATTAACTTTTTTAAGGGAAAAATCAAGCAACAAGGTTTTCTATGAAGTTAATAATTTAATAAAACTACCCTTAAAGTTATTTCAACTATAAGATGTTTTTTGGTGGGCGTATATCATGTATCACCTTGGTTTTATTGATATTGACTTCAATACCATGATGGGGGATCCTGAAATCTAGAAATTTCCCTAATGTGACCTCAAATGTGAATTTTATTGAGTTCATCAATATATTGTGTTGTTATAGTTTGGAATACCCTACCTTGAGGCCAATATGGCTAGGATATTGGTTGGAATTTACTACTAGATTTTCCACATAACATTCAACAATCTTTCCAAGAAAAGACCTGAAGATGTGGTGTTTTTCATAATGGTAGGTGTCCCCTGCATTCTTCCATCCAAATGGAATTACTCAATAGAAATATACCCCTTAGGGTGCCCTAAAGGTAGTGTATTCTTCATATTTGGGATACATTTGGATCTATATTCAACTAGAATACCCATCCATAAATGATAAGTATTGAATATCGGTCGTTTCATTAATCAATAGTTTGTGATTAGTAATGGGAAATCATCCTTTTGGAATTAATTGTTCAAATTCTTGAATTCAATACATAATATGATTTTCCTATTATTATTCTTAACTAGACCAACATTGGAACACCAATTAGGGTATTTGACCTCTCAGATAAAGTTGACTTTGATCAACATATAAACTTTAGGTTCCACCTTGGTAGAATTAATCAGATTCAATATTCTTACTTCTTGATAATAACCATGATGGTTGTAAGGTAAATTTAAATGGTGGATGAATATCTGGGTATCTAACCCAGGTTTTTCCATGTAATTCCATAATAACATATCTTGATGTTGTTTTAAGAACGCAATTCATTGATAATATCCATGAAACACCGATTAATATGGATTTTGGGTATTATTTGGTACCAAGGTTCACCCATAAATGTTCATATATAGTGGATGATACACCTTCCATGAACAAAAAAGGATAATTATTTACCTCATTATCTTATTTATTTACAAAAGTGAAAGATGGGTTTACTACTTGATATTGGAGATATGGTATAGAAGTGTCATCATTTCCATTTAGATCACAGCCATCTGAGAGGTATGAAGCCTCTTTTGGCTTATATGGAACCATATAAATAGAGAAAAATGTGTATAAACCTTATTTTATTCTTTGAGGTTTCATATCCATACAATTAAAGAGCCTTAGCTACATCGAACAAATGTTAATTAGGCCCACATTCAAGTATAGATTCTCAGAGGCTATATTGATTCACATAAAATTCCATGGGAATATAATCTTGTATTAATGGATTATATTTAATGGAAGTATTTTATTTACCACCATAGAAGTTTAAGTTAATTAGAGGATCTATGTTAGTGGCTAACACAACCCTATGAATTCCTAGTTCTAGAGTTTTTACCACAATACTAACTATGGGAAACAAAAAATCTTCACCAAATTTTCTCCATGTATTGATTATTTCTAATCCCATACTATTAGGGAGATTGATTTTTGTTTCATCATACACAAATGGATTTTTACCCTAAATTTTGTTACATCATGCATCAATGTATTGGGAATCAAAAGATTCAAAAGGTCCATAAATTACACCAAACTATCTATCAATAGAATATTTCAGGTATATATAACATAAAGAGGGAACTGTTATATTCAAGTGAAGCCTTCATCTTCCCAATAAGGCATTGAAATTCATGTCCTAGTGGACCATCATAAATTTTAAGTTAAACATGATATCCTTAAATTAGTTCCTCAACCTGATCCTCCCAAGGGGATTCTACTTACTCTTTTAATACCCATAGATCATCAAGTTAGGAGGATACATGTTAGATTTACTATATCCAAAATGGTGGAGGGTCTGGGAAAGGATGAGGTTTATTCCAAAATAATTCTTAATTAGGTCTCGAATAATGTATATATCATCAATCTTTTCATATATATAATTATATATAAATATATATAAAGGGCCTCATGTGTCCCTGTATAGAAATTTCTTGATATTCCTCTATAATTAAGATGAATATATAATGTTTTGTGGGACAAATTACTATATGGTATGTCTCATCCATAAACACTTTAGTATCAAACTCTTAAGGGATTAGGAGTAATTCAATAAGGAATTCCCTGGGTTATTTAGAGAGATCAAGGTTTTCTAAGAGTGAAAGTCAAGAATGGATGATGAAGAGGTGTTTCAAAAAAATTACTTTTGATCCAAAGGCCTCAGATTCTTTTCAAATGATTAATCCTAATATGGACTTGATTATAACTCCCTTTATTGGTCAGAATTTTTGGGTATTTATATTTCCTATAGGTTAGGCTGAACTAACTATCCTACATCTTAAGGTTTACCATGTCAATATGATCATATCAAAAATATATTAAATGTAATCATAATTATATTTATTCTTATGTTGATATCATTAAGGTTATTGTCTTTGAGTTTTGACTGCATGTATGATTTTGATAGGAATGAGACTTGAATGTCATGGTCCACCATATCCTATCCTTCTATAGTCTTTGTAAAATCATCCATATCAGATATTAGGGAACTCTATTTAATAAGAGAATTATTTTTAGAAAAGGTATATATTAGGTGGATGATATTGATTGAACTATACTATGGATCTTCATCTGATAAGAATATCATTGTATGGGGCCATTCCCATCATTCCAGTGATGGGGTAAGAAATAAAGTACGTTTTGGACAATTTTGGACACATTTAGGTGCCCCTATTTTTGTTTGAATTTTTTATTTGGTGTTTTGAATTTTGTGAGGTTCTCACTCATCCATAAAAGTTATTCATTTAAAATACAAAAATATAGAATTGGGTCATATAAGACATGTTCCTTATGGAAAGAATAGACTTTATTATTCCCATTTTAATTTTTTTGATTATGTTCTTTATTCATGTCTTGCATATTCAAATTAGGTATTTTTTTGTTATTGTTATCGATGAGGAGGCACTATATTATCTTTGGTAGCCTCATAAGTTGGAACTGACACCAAATATGGCTTGAGAGTTATAGTTATATTTTATTCTTTTCCAAACTTCTTGCCTTGTATAGATGACATTGACCAAGATTTGGATTTGGAGCATCGATTGGTATCTTCTATCCATTTCACTACTTCAACAAACTCTTGTAATTTACTAGGATAATTCAAAGGAATGAGAAATATTTGTAAAAAATATCATATTTTTTCTATACATATCACCCAAAAATCATACTTATGAAAGATGTATGTTCAATGAACATATAAAAACATTCTATTTGATAATGAAGTCTAAAACTCTCTAGTTTTTTCAATTTTTTCAATTTGAGAGGTCAAGTATGGACATATTCTTTAATGCTGAGCTAAATTGGTAAATCAATTTCCATCATATTTCTTCCTAGTTGGAAATGGATTTGACCTCTAAATTGTTTTACCAAAAAATGAAAGTCCCTTTAATTTTTACATGAAGAACATACACTTTGTTTCCTACTTCTATTCCTATATCCCCAACATCATGCCTCATCAAGATGTGAAGTGTATATGATGTTATTCTAAATATCTCAGGACATTAAAATATGGGAAGGTTAGATTTTTTATTTTAGTTTGTGGAGGATTCAAATCTAGCCACTCTGGGTATTAATTTCTCTATGGTTTCACTAGAACATTTCAACATTCTATAACTTCGATCCAAGTAGCAGGAGATTTAATAGATTCAATAATCTCTTGTGATACAACCACCTAAGAAAATGTTTGAGTGGTAAAAGTTGTAAAATCATAATAATATTGTCTTGTTTATAGTTATAGATGATAAATGTCCTATGTTAGTCTATGATAACTTTCCTGAACCGACCGTGGTTTCTACCCTAGTGGGGGAAATTTAGGGTTAAAGGGGTCAGGTAGACAGTTGCTTTAATATCAGGTTGTATGGATGGATCGACTCTAACCTCATAGGTTGGGCAATCACCTCTTACTGAAAAGGGATTGTCGATGGAGGCATAGTTGTTTCATCTTGAGAGTTTCACTCAATGTATATGTTTCCTTTGTGTAATTTAATGTTAAATTTTCCTAAATTCTCTAACTCATCTTCATATCGAGAAATATATTCCTCAAGATAAAGAGGATAAGCTTATTTGGGTGGTGGTTGGGATTTGGATGTGTCCATACCATTCCCCTTTTCCTCAGTAGTATCTCACTAAGTGGGAAGAATTGGGATTTTCAATGGAGCTTCCAAATCATGAGTCTACTTTTTATGCTGAGTAATGAAACATTATTCTCACAATTTAGTATGAACCATATTACAAAGGGGTTTCTCTTCATTATAATACTTCAGATTAGTGTTGTTCTTTATATTGTATTCATGGTTTGTATAAACAATATTTATTTATTCAACCCATGAGGTAGTAATCAAATCCTCATTTATATCAGAGTAGTGAGGGACCTCATCATCCTCTTAGTATCCTTAGAGGGATAGATCAAAATCTTCCTTTGATTTTTCCTTGATGAAATATTTATTGGACTTGCAACCCCTCTAAGGATTGAATTTTCTCCCTTGGTTCTCTTATTGATATTAAGTAGTAATTTTTTTTCATATATTGTGATTTTTAGTGAATCTGTCATAAATTACTTTTATTATGACCTCTTTGGAGTGGATGGGTCTTGAAACCCCATTGGAGAGAACCGTAGAGGTGCTTCTTATAGATCTACTCCCAACCGTGAAAAGACTATATTTTTTGGAGGAGGGAGAGGAAAAAAATTCCTTTATATTTTTTGAATGGGGTGGAATCTAATCTATTATGGTCATGGTTGTATCCTATTTAATGTTTGATGGTTATAGGGGTGTTGGAGGAGGTAAAAATGTCTTTAGATCTATGGGATGGTGTTACACCTATGTTTCGAATGGAGTTGTTGATGCATTACTCTTCACCTTCCAACTTCTACATTTTCATGAGCTGGGTGTAGTGTACTTTCTATCTACTCTAGATGAGAGGTTTCGTCCATCAAAAGTGGTTCAAATTTTGAGGAATTTTATATTTGTGAATGGTTTTTCTACTTCACCTTTTTGTAAACATGGTGTGGAATTATTTCAATGGATTGTTCCCAATGAATTATTTTTTCTAACCTATAAGAATGGTTAGATTTCACTAGAATAACTAGAAAGCATACTCAGATCCAGGATTTGAGACCTAGATTGAGGCAATGAAATTACAAGCTACCTTTCCTAAATAACCTTACTGATCATCAAGGTAATTGTTATGAAATGAAACATATTATCCCCACCATATGGTATGAATACTAGATAAGGCAGTATATATTATTTAGCATAGTTCCTTTAAACCATTTAGGTAGTCTTGTTGAGGAAGTCTTATTGTTTTCCTAAATTAAGATTTTGAGCCATCAAAATTCTAGCTTGGTCAGCATAGTTGCAATGCTCATATAATGCCTTAAAGTGAGTAGTATATTATTCATAGGGTAAGTTCCTAGTTTAAGGAGATGCAATTCCACTCATAGGTTTTAGTGGATATGAGACATGAATTCCTCTTATAATCTCTTGGGAATACCATATTAAGGAGAGGAAGTAAGCCACAACATGATGGGTATGTTATCTTTATCTAGTTATCTACACATGATATTGAGTTTTATTTATCTTTCATGAATGGTCGTTTGACCTTATCTAACCCTAAAAGTTGTTTCCTTGCCATTTTATTAGTATGGAAAGATTATTTTAAAAATTTATTATTATGTATAGGGTTTATTTATATAAGGGAGGAATCTATGATGATCATTGCATTTATTTTCAAATTAATTGGGATAAAATGTTGTTGGTTGGTGTTGGAGTGTCAGGTATAGTTGGATTTGGATTTTACAGTGCCTCTTGGTATAAGGGAAACCTTACAACAACTGTGACACAGGAAATACCTTTATGTCAATGAGATATATTTGTTAGGTACTGAGATGGCTAGTGGAAGCCCATGGACTGGGAAATTAAAATCTTACATCACCAGAGTGATGTAACATCATTGACTCCAGTGATCTTATCCCAGTACGGTTTGAGGACCACGCATGGTTTAATATAGCACAAAATAATAAACAACATTTAACTTGTTTGAATATGACGCATGTAAGATTGTCTCAAGATTCTGGTGACTATTTCTCTAAGACACTGATGTCGAATTCCTCTAGATTTTTCACGCAAGCCTCATGAATCTTCCTATGTGTCATTCGTCTGAATCCGGGTGATATAACGGTACACCAACGACCGCTTATACGTTGCGACGATCACCAAAGGCAAGCGTCTTCAATCTAATAAGGCAGAACATGAAGATCTTTCTTACTTGAGAGATTCTCTGTCTAGAATTCTGGATGAGAGAGAGAGTCTCTCAATTCCAACAAATGAATAGTCCCAAGAGAAGAGCCTATCTACACTTATATAGTGAATATCTACATTACCCGGTTTGGGTTCCCAACCCCCATGTAATAAACATCCTCTTTACATGTATTTTAAATAATTATTTAGGAAAAAATAAAGTATTCCATAAATAATATTTATAATTTATCACTTAACTTTAATATATATTAATATATATTACGTGATAAAATTGAGTCTTTAACTCGACTCACATCTCCTGATAATATTAAATAATCCCAGGATATTTAAATTCATTTCGATAATATTTTTATCCATGTATTCACTTAATCACTGGTAAATAAATATCATAAATAAATTCAAAAACTTATTCCATACTTGATTAATTAAATAATTTATTTATTCTTTTTTATCCATAGAACTTGGATAATACCTAGCCCATGGTGGGGCCCACAAAATACTATAATCCTATTCAACAGAGTAGGTAAAATATCAAAGTTCTATTGTGTGTGACCCTCTAGGACCATTATCTCAATATTAGTGATTAAAAATTCACTGACCAAGAGTGGGTTATAGCAACCCATTGAGTCCCCTATAGAGATAAGCAAAAATTCAAAGAAATGAATACCTTCCTACGAACGTGGTCTGTGTAATACAATATCTTCACCATCGATATTTTAATAATTAAGAATACACACTAGTGTCATCATTCATTATCTTTCTTCATTATTTGTTGATTTATCCGGATAGACTTACTTTAAACTACCATGGCCATAGATTTAATGAAGGTACTACCATCCTAATCAACTAGTCCTAATATATATCTTCCTAAACTCATAAGATAAAATACTATCTTGATCATTCAATCAATGTCATGTCACCTAATGACGTACCTGACACAATCTACCTCACCATGACTTTAATTCCATGGTTTTCGTCTTTTATCAAAGTGTGCAATCAAATAACATACATTGATAATGATCTCAAGTCAAGAGACCATTACACATGTCTGTAGATAAGAACAACCAATGAAACCTGAAATGTGTGGTGTTTCTAATAGTAGGTCTATCATCATGATCTCAACTTCTAGAGATCACCAAGTGTGAACTTCATGATAAGAAGTCTCAATGCTTATGATCCCCCATCACCTAATAGTATCACATCATCTATGTCCTACTAGAATGATGTAAATAGACAATAGGATATTACTTTAAGATTACTTTCATAGTACCAATAGGTTATCATTATTGTCTGGGACCTACTATAACCCTTTGATATGACCTTTAATAAAAGGAAATTACCATAAACATAATAGACGCATAATAATCTACATTATTATGGAAAGATAAACACATGTATATGCAATAAACTGCATACATGTAGAGGTAATCAAAGTAAAACACAATTTGGGTCTATGGAACCCAATTTCAATGGTATCATCATGAGGAATAAATTTTCAATTACCACTGTGGGGAGGAACTTGAATGATTTTAGTCTTGTATTCCCCATCATGGGAAGGACCTCCACTCTGGCAGCTTGATTGATCACCATAGAGAGGAACTATATAGTTACCAATTACTATTTGATCAGCACAGGAAGGAACTATGTAGTTGTTGGTTAGTGATTGGTCACCTAGGGGAGGACCTATATAATTATTGGTCAATGCTTGATCACCATGAGGAATAATTTTGTGGTTGATGGTTTTTTTTTTCACTGGAAGATAGAGAACCTATACTCCACTCTAATATTTTTTTCATAGGGATGACTTTTATAGGTGCACCCTGGGGAGAACATCTGAATATATTGGCTTGATCACCACGGGGAGGAAACTATGGTTAGTGATTTATTAATTTTCATTTCATGTAATACCTACACTTCAGTCAAATATCTAGTAACATGGAGGACCTCTATGATGTACACCCTTGGGACGACCTCCAGAGTTGTCTGCTTGATCACTACAAGAAGCACATTCATGCTTGATAATTATTTGATTTATGGCATAGGGATTACCTATAAATTGACTATTCACTTTTTCTCGGGGAGGATCCCCACAATGGGAACATTGGGGAGGACCTTTAGAGTGTTTAACTTGACCAAAAAATGGAGGGACTCCTTATTAGTGTTGGAACTATGGTCTTCTATGCATGTTTTTGGAGTATGGTTTGTGTTTGTTGTCAATCCTCAATGGAAGTTCGGATCGTGTACTAGCAAAGAGATCATACTGTTCAAGCAGACAACAGTATAGAAGGTGGCTTTGTTTCCCAGTGTTTGCCAAATTTTTGGGGTCCAAAATTTGGAAGTTGGTGAGCATCACGAAAATAGGATTTCAATGAAGAGCATAATTAAATATAGAAATGGCTTGAATTTTGCGAAGAGTGGCTTAATGGTTTGGAATTCGCGAAGACCAGAAGTATGGAGGTGGTGATTCTTCGTGATTACGTCAAAGCTTCACGAATGGAAGAGGATGAAGAGCATCGCGGTGATGAAGAGCTTTGCGAGGGAACTTCGTGGCGAAGGCACGAAGGAAATGATGGAACGCTCCACGATTACGACGAGATACGTGAACGGAAAATTTTCGTAGTGCTTCGCGATTTTGAGAGAATTTCGGCGGGAACTTTGGAGCTTCGCGAGTTGAGCTGACGTGGCACTGACTTCGCACGAAAGGTTCAAGGGTCGGTGGAATCGCCTATAAATAGAGGCCTACCCCCTCAAGAGAAAGAAGAGATAATTTCAGAGAAAGTCCTTTGCTCTCAGTTCACAAAGGTCACTCGCGAAGGCAGTGTGATTCGCGAAAGAGGAGCTTTTCTGCGGCTATTCTAGCTCCACAAAAGTCGTGTTCCCCGCGTTGGCTCAGTGAGCTTCGCGAAGAGGCAGGAGCTCTACGACAGCCAAGCATTGTGAAGGCTTATGCATCACGAGAGTGCTTCGCGATTTAGCTTCGTGAAAAGGTAGGGACTCCGCGAAGGCTTGTTTGAGCTTTGCAAAATTGGGAGCCTTGCGAAGTAGGGTACTTTGTGAAGGCCCTTTCCAAAGGTTGTTTTCCCAGTGGACAAGGGAAAAGGGGGGTATTCATCAGTGGATGGAATTTGGACTTTAACAGAGCATCAACTTAGGACTCTGATGCAATCAAAGTCTCATGATGAATAGGAGACAAATACCTTCATGTCTATCTATTGAAGAGAACTTCATGTCTATAAACTGAGTGAGACTTCACCAACGGCAGTGAGATAGGGGGAGTCAACGGGAGTGACCCGAGGGAAGCAGTGAGATATCCCTGAACCTTTGTAAAGGCAGTGATCCTGAGACAAAGTGAATGTTCCCGAACAATTGTAATCCACAACTAGGGAAGATTAGTGGATTTTGGTATGACTAGAAACTTGTCGGCGTATGCTCCTTGGATGTAGCCCTTAGTGGTGAACCAATTAAAAAGGGATGTATCTTCTCTGTGCATGTGAATGTTTTCTTTCTGATCATATTCATCATACAGGTTCAACAAGTTCCTACCAACGTGGGAAAAAGATCCATCACATTAAAAGAAAACGTTGTCACCCTAATTCACCCCTCCCCTCTCAGGGTGTCCTGGGGTCCTTCAAGTGGTAACAGAGGCAGGTTGCTGGTGTTGAATCTGTCCTTTATCGTCATGGAGAATGCAGTCAATGTCAGGGGAGTCCCTCACTTCGATGGAAGTAATTTCCAGATCTGGAAGAACAGAATGAAATCTCATCTAAGATCTCTTGGAATGGAAGTTCTCTTTTCTACTGTGCAAGGACTACAAGTCACTGACCCAAAAGGCCTGGCTATGACTGAAACAAACAGGAAAATTTTTGATGCAGATGCTAAAGCACAAAATGCACTTACTGCAGCCCTTTCTAATCAGATCTACCTAAAGGTGATGAATTGAACCTCAACAAAATCCATGTGGGATAAACTCGAGAATATTTTTGAAGGAGATAGCAAAGTGAAGGAGGCGAAACTAAAAGTGCTGCACAATTGGTTTGATGATCTGAAGATGCATCCAGATGAGAATGCAGACTCTTTATTCAATCGAATTACTGAAGTGGTTGGAGCAATTTGGGGTCTAGGTGAAGAAATCAAAGACATTGATATTGTAAAGAAAATATTAAGAAGACTTCCACCTCTGTACAATGCAAATGTGTCAGCCCTTGAGGAAAGAGATCTTTCAAAACTTTCTCTGGATGATCTACTTAGCAACTTGGTAGCATATGAAATGAGAGTCAAACCATAAGATTCTACGACTTGTGTGAGAAAGTAAATGGCATTCAAGGCCATGGATAAACTGAAAATCTCAAAATATAGTAGTGGTGAAGATGAAGAAGAAAAATAAATTCTTTCTCTCATTTCAAAGAAGTTCCATAAGGGGAAAGGTAAGTTCAAAGGGAAGTTACCTCTCACATGTTTTCTTTGTGGAAAAGTTGGGCACATTGCCTCTCAGTGCTTAAGAAAGATCAATGATGAAGATAGTGAAGATTAATGCTTCGAGAAGCCTTGGAGAGGGTTCTTCAAAAAGGGAGACTTAAAATCTGGAAATAAAATTCAAAGAAAGAGTTTTGTCTATGAAGAGGAAGAAGATGATAATGAATTCTGTGATGATGAAGAACTAGAATTCAAAACTGGGAACCATGCTTCCATGATGGCCACTGTTGAAAAGTCAGAAGATACTGGTGGAGAAAAAAACTAAGAACTTGTGTTGATCCCAAGATGAAACTTAAGGATGCAGTTAATAAGATTAATATTAAATGCAAGAGTTTCAATAAGTGGAAATCTATTGTAGAAGAATCAGCTGAATACGTTGATCGACTTGAAGCCGAAATTGAACGACTGGAAGAATTTGTGAAGGTACAGTCTAAAATAATTGAAAGTAATGATGATGTAGTGGATCTGAAGCTAAGAATTGAAGAGCAGGAAAAGGCCATCAATGACCTCACCTCCAGACTAGATGAAAAATCCAAGACTGTTGAGGGTCTTGAGGAGGAAGTTGTTACTCTAAGGAGTAATCTTGAGATTGAATCAATTCCAAAAGAATCGAGGAAGAAAATAAAGTTTGGAAGATTCTCAGATGCAGAATTACTAGCAAGAGCCAAGTGCGGTTTAGATGGGGTTGGAAAAATCTTGAGTAATAAAAGACCTGCTTGCATGGGAAAGAGTGGAATTGGCTGTGAGGCTGAGACATCAACTGCTGGAAGTGAAAATATCCAAAAGAAAGATAAGATTAAAGTTGAACATGTTGAAACATTTCCTAAAGTGCTGAAAAAGGAACCCTCAACCAAAACTAAAAGGAGAACTGAAAATTATCCTCAAACATTCAGAAATGACAGACAGTCTAAATATTCTCCCAAGGAAGAAGGTATGAGGAGAAATTCAAGTGAGAAGACATTTCCTCTCATGAAATGTTAGTTCTGTGGCTATTTGGGCTATACCATGTCTTATTGTGAAGAGGCAAGAAGCTATCTGAATGGAGAAGATATAGAAGTTCAACAAAGGAGAACAAATTCATATCCTAATTCTTATAGAAGAAATAATTTCTATGGATATTGTTTTGGTTGTTCTAACTTTGGTCATAAGGCTGCTAATTTCAGGAAGAGAAGGGACATGGACACCTCATACTGAAGTTCAAGACAAGTCAAGTCTCGTCAGCAAGAAAGGGTTTCTCTTTCAAACAGGTTTTCTCCTCTCGAAGAAGATTTTGACTATGAAGAACCTAGGTATGCGAAAGAGATAATTGAAAGGCTATCAGTACTATATACTCAATCCAATGTCTCATGGAAGGAAAGGAAGAAGATTGAGAAATCCAACCTTGCAAAGGTGGCCCTCAATGCTACAAAGAACAACAGTACCGGGATTCTGGATAGCGGTTGTTCATCTCATATGATGGGTAATGCGGGCCTACTAACGGATATCAAAAGGATGGTTGATGGTATAGTAAAATTTTCTAATGATGGGGCTCTGAAAATCAAAGGGAGTGGAAGTACCGAGTTAGCTAATGGAGAACTAAAGAAGACTGAAGACCTTTACGTAGATGGCCTACGTCATAATCTCCTCAGCATGAGTCAACTCTATGACTCAGGACTTATAGTTACTTTTAATCAAAAAGGATGCACTATCAAGGGAAAGACAGAAAATTTACTTATGAAGGGATGCAGAACAGAAGGCAACTTGTATCAGGTTGATAGTGAAGAAAATGTATGTTACATGACTGTTGAAGAAGAAAAAAATTTGTGGCATCGGAGACTGGGACACATCAATCAACAAGACATGGAGAAAATATCAAAATTGAGAATTGTCATGGAAATTCCCAACCTGAAGCGTGAGCGTGAAAAATCTTGTGATGCTTTCATTCGTGGGAAGCTGTTCTGCAGTTCATATCGTCCAAAGAAGAAAAGGGCATCTCACCTTCTTGATCTGATTCATACAGATGTATGTGGGCCGATAAATGTTTCTGGAACTCATGGAGAAAGGTAATTTGTCCTTTTCATAGATGATTATAGTATAATGTCATGTGTGATGGTCATTCATAGGAAATGACAAGTCCTTGACTTCATGAAAACATATCGGCGAATCGCGGAGAATGATACTAGACGAACAATCAAAGTGTTGTGATCTGACAATGGAGGAGAATACACGTCCATTGAATTTGAAAATTATCTGGAGAAGCATGGGATACAACATGAGGTAGTTGTTGTGAGAACTCCACAAAAAAATGGAGTTGTTGAACATATGAATAAACAGGTGAACAACATGGCACGAACTATGCTGATTGAGAGTCGTATTCCACGACATTACTAGAAAGAGGTTGTTCAAGCTGCAGTGTACATTCAGAATCGAACGGGACTTTATATGGGTGAGAGGAAGACACCATATGAATTGTGGCATGGACAGAAGCCTTATTTAAAATACTTTCGTGCCTTTGGAAGTAAATGCTTCATCAGGAACAAAGAAGGAAATCAAGGGAAATATGGCGACAATGCAGATGAAGGAATTTTCCTCGGTTGCTCAATGAACAGCAAAGCCTATAAGTGTTTCAACAAGCATTTAGGAAGGATTGTGGAAAGCAGTGATGTTAAGATAATTTAAGAGAAAAGTACAAATGCTTCAAGGACGTCATATGATGATATGATAGAAAGTCAGGAAGAAAGTGAACGGGAAGAAAATACAAATGCAGAAATATAGGAAGTTGTTCAAAACACTCAGCAGTCACATCATGATGTTGACTCAGACGAAGAATCTGAAGAGGAAATCTTGGATGCTGAGAATGTAACTGAACCTCACAGGAGAAATTGAAGAGCATAGATTGATCCATCTAACATAATTGAGCAGGAATGCACCCACACATACAAAGAGGATGAGTAATAACACACCTTCTGCATTTCTGTTAGTTGTGGAGCCATCCTCATTTGAAGAAGCTACAAAGGATGAATCCTGGGTGAAATCCATGAATGAAGAGTTAGATCAGATTGACAAGAATCATACATGGGATCTTGTCCAGATACCCAAAGGTCAAAATGTGTTTTGGAACAAAATGGATATTCAAGAACAAGTTTGATGAGCATGGAAGTGTTATCAGAAACAAGGCTCGACTAGTATGTAAAGGGTATTCTCAGATTGAAGGTGTTGATGTAGAAGAAACCTTTTCTCCAGTGGCTAGACTGGAGTCAATCAGGTTGTTCCTTTACATGGATCTCTAGAGAGGATATAAAGTATATAAAATGGATGTAAAGACAGAATTTTTAAATGGTGTACTCGAAGAAGAAGTCTACATTGAACAACCAGTGGGTTTTCTTCTTGGTGCTGATGAATTAAAGTTCTGCAAGCTAAAGAAATCACTTTATGGCTTGAAACAGGCACCATGGGCGTGGTACTCCAGACTAGATTCTTATCTCAAGAAGCTGGAATTCAAAAGAGGAGGAGTAGATCACAATCTCTATGTGAATAATTCTCCAAAAGATCATTTCATGGTTCTCGTTTACGTCGATGACATTATATTTGGTGGCAGCAGGCAGAAATCAGTGGATGAATTTTCCAATCATATGAAATCAGAATTTGAAATCTCAATGATTGGGGAGCTCACATATTTCTTGGGACTGTAGTTGACTCAAAGGAAAGACTACACTTTTATCTCTCAGGAAAAGTATGCAAGAGAGTTGTTGAAGAAGGTTAATATGCAAGACTCCAAACCAATGTCAACTCTGATTGCAGTTGGAACCAAACTTGGAAAGCATGAGAATGAGAAATCTGTAGATCCCACCATGTACAAGAGGATCATTGGGAGCCTACTGTACCTGACAGCGATACGGACAGATATTGTCTTTGCCACATGTCTTGCAGCCCGCTTTCAGAGTAATCCAAAGGAGGAACATTTGGCAGCAGTAAAAAGAATCATGAGGTATATTCAAGGTACTCACAATTATGGATTATACTTTGTTGCAGGAAGGGACTATGAATTATCATCATTTTCATATGCTGACTGGGCTGGCGATGTTGTGGACAGAAAGTCCACCAGTGGTGGAGCATTCTTTATTGGGAATAACTATGTTGGATGGTTGAGCAAGAAACAAGAAAGTACTTATCTTAGTACTGCTGAAGCTGAGTATATATCTGCCACAAAGGCATACACTCAACTTCTATAGATGAAGCAACAATTAACAGATATTGGTGATGAGGTAAAGAAACCAATGGTGATTTACTGTGATAACAAGAGTGCAATTGATCTTACAAAAAATCCTGTTCAGAATTCTCGTACAAAACATATTGAAATCAGGTATCTCTTTATCAAATAAAAAGTTGAGCAAGGGGTGATTAGAATGGATCATGTGGGAACTGATGAGAAAGTAGCTGATATCCTGAAAAAGCCACTGTCAGCGGCTGTGTTTGAGAAGCATCGGTTGAACCTCGGTGTTCAGCCACCTCCCAATGCATAAGGAGGATCCGAGATACCCCTCTCCCCGTTTGTGATAACTGTTTTTATCTCTTAATGGCTATGATGCAGGTTTATGGGGGAGATACTATTCATGGGGAGTATGGTTTGAGCTGAACGTTAAAAAAAATTTACTGGTCTTTGGATTTATTGTCAATGGGGGAGAAAGGAGAAATGAATAAATTCAGGCAACTCCTGTGATGAGAAGACTGAGATGGAAACAGTGGAACCCAATTCAAGCCTCCTCTCTTGTTTTTTACACTGAGCATTACTCACGTAGACTTAGAGTGTTGGCTGAGTTGATTCCTGCGTTTTTGGTTTTCACATGGATGGAGATCTATTGAATTTACTTTCTAATTTCCAACAAACCCAAAGGGGGAGATTGTTGGAACCATGGTCTTCTATGCGTGTTTTTTGAGTATGGTTTTTGTTTGTTGTCAATCCTCAATGGAAGTTCGGATTGTGTACTATCAAAGATATCATACCGTTCAAGCAGACAACAGTATTGAAGGTGGCGCTGTTTCCCGGTGTTTGCCAAATTTTTGGGGTCCAAAATTTGGAAGTTAGTGAGCATCGCGAAAATAGGATTTCAATGAAGAGCATAATTAAATATGGTAATGGCATGAATTTCGTGAAGAGTGGTCTAATGGTTTGGAATTCGCGAAGTCCAGAAGTATGGAGGCGGTGATTCTTCACGATTACGTCAAAGCTTCGTGAACGGAAGAGGATGAAGAGCATCGCAGTGACGAAGAGCTTTGAAAGGGAACTTCAAGGCAAAGGCGTGAAGGAAATGATGGAACGCTCCGTGATTACGATGAGCTCCGTGAATGGAAAATTGTCGTAGTGCTTCGTGATTTTGAGAGAATTTTGGCGGGAACTTCAGAGCTTCGCGAGTTGAGCTGACGTGGCGCTGACTTCACGCAGAAGGGTCGAGGGTTGGTGGAATCTCCTATAAATAGAGGCCGACCCCCTCAAGAGAAATAAGAGAGAATTTTAGAGAAATTCATTTGCTCTCGGTTCGCAAAGGTCACTCGCGAAGGCAGTGTGCTTCGTGAAAGAGGAGCTTCGTGGCGGCTATTCTAGCTCTGTGAAAGTCGTGAGCCCCGCATTGGCTCAGTGAGCTTCGTGAAGAGGCAGGATCTCCACGACAGCCAAGCATTGCGAAGGATTGTGCGTCGCGAGAGTGCTTCGCGATTTAGCTTCGCGAAAAGGCAAGGACTTCGGCTTGTTTGAGCTTTGCAAAATTGGGAGCCTTGAGAAGTAGCGTACTTTGTGAAGGCCCTTTCCAAAGGTTTTTTCCCAGTGGACAAGGGAAAAAGGGGGTATTCATCAGTGGATGGAATTTGGACTTTAACAGAGCATCAACTCAGGACTCTGATGCAAGAAAAGTCTCATGATGAATAGGAGACAAAGACCTTCATGTCTATCTATTGAAGAGACCTTCACATCTATAAACTGAGTGAGACTTCACCAATGGCAGTGAGCCAGGGGGAGTCAACGGGAGTGACCCGAGGGAAGCAGTGAGCTATCCCTGAACCTTTGTAAAGGCATTGAGCCTGGGACATAGTGATTGTGCCCGAACAATTGTAATCCACAACTAGTAAAGATTAGTGGATTTTTGTACGACTGGAAACTTGTCGACGTATGCTCCTTGGACGTATCCCTTAGTGGAGAACCAAGTAAAAAGGTTTGTGTATTCTCTGTGCATGTAAATGTTTTCTTTCTAATCATATTCATCATACAGGTTCAACAAGTTCCTACCAACGTGAGAACAAGATCCATCACATTAAAAGAAAAAGTTGTCACCCTGATTCACCCCCCCCCCTCTCAGGGTGTCCCGGGGTCCTTCAATTAGTTGATCATTGCACCGCGGGGAGGACCTTTATAGATTGAACTCTAGGGAGGACCTTTATAGTTATATACTTATAATTGGTCTTTGGGAGGTATTATGTGGTTGTTTTCCTCCTTAACCAATGAGGGTTGGGCCAAAGTAGTCATCAATTCTTTCCTCAATAAGATATGAGGCTTCTTATCCCTAATAATCTTAAACTATCCTCAAGTAACCATCTTGATAATATGATGAGTTTCAATGGTGTTAGTAGTAGCAGAGGTGTAAATTTTCCCCTAAGTCTCGCTATTTGGATACCTCTAGTGAGCTCTCATAGGTTCCTTATTTTGGTTTGTAGGGATCAGATCATCGGTATTAGATTCCAAATAGATCAGGGTTGTGTGGTGGCAACAACCTTAGTTAGTAGGATCTCTCCTAAGTCTCAGTGGATAGCTGCCCTAAGAGAGACCTCCTAAGTGCCTTATTTTCAATAGTTGGGGAAAAGGCCTCAAAAATAACTTCCATAGTATGTTCCTAATGGATTGAGGTAGGTAAAAAATGGTGTCGACCATGGTTTATATGATCCTTCCTAGGAAAATATTGAATAATTATCCGAAAAATACATGCCAGCTATCGAGGATGGTCGCGTAACATGAAAAACATTGCCACATCTCCACAAATGATGAAGTTTTCGCATGAATCTAACTTAGCTTCAAAGGATTCGAACTTTATTCCCATAAAAAATTAACGAGACTCATGAATTCAATGTGGATGAAAATTATCATTGCTTTGTACCTGTAAAAGATAAACGAGCTACATGAATTATATATGGTCCCGAAGGATCACTATCTGGTGCTCGAAAACGATGAATGGGACACTTGAAATGAAGGTGTTTAATGTGAGGGATTGGCCGTCCCTAATCGTATCAAACTAGGGGGTGAATAACTCTTATGAGATCATATAACTTCTTCATTATCATCCACCACCTCCTTAGCTAAGTCATACTCTTCACCCATTGACCTTCAACAGTTCTTCTCAAGGTGTTGATTATCATTTTGGAGGGTTGACAATATTACAACATGAAAATATATATTAATATATTAACATTCATTAATGTTATCATATAATAGTATATTATAATACATTAATACATATTAATGTTAATATATTATATTAATATATAATATATTATGAGTTTTATTATAATAATTAGGTTAATATCAACTCTATATATTCATTATATTATTATATATGTTATATTTTTTAAAATAATAAAATTAATATATCTTAACGTTACACAATTTATTTATATTAAATTTATCATAAACAAGTTAATAAATATTTATAAATATTATAATTTAAATATATATATATATATTATCAGTATATATATATACTAAAAATGTTATTATAGATGGATAAAAAAACCATCTTAGAAGAAATGATTTATTTGGGAAAAATAATCTCTCTCAAAAATGTAAAATATTATAATTATAAAACTTTATAAATACATACGTACGTACGTACGTACATAAATAATATTAATATATATCAACATTTCATATTTATTATAATATTATATATTACATTAAATATATTAAATAAGCACAATTCACTACATATGATTTATATAATACACAGAGACTATTTTTAAAATGTGATATATTAATACGTACTAACATTAATATATATCAATATATTTATACATATGGACATTAAAATATAATAATATATTATAATACATTAATATATATTAATATATCAATATAAATCTCAACTTTAATATATATTTACTCCACATATTCATTAAAATATTATATCTACTATATTTTTTATAATATTAAATTAAATATATATTGACATTATATAATATAAATATAATTTATTTAGTTTGATAACATTATATATTAATGTATACTAATAATATGATATTTATTATAATTAATTTAATAAATATTTATATATGTTATAATTTAAATATTTATATTTAAAAATATTATCACTATATTCATGTGTGTGTGTAATTCTAATTTTTTAAAAAATGGTATTAGGGACTAATAAAAATATGTCTCAAAATGAAAGTTATTGGGGAATTATAATCCATTAAAATTCATCTACATGTCACATCCACAGATCTCCCTCTTTAGTTTCCATTTCCATTTCATTCCCACTATCCCTTTGAACGTCAATAAATGCCCCCTATGAAAACCCCACCACAAAATCGACCTTTCCTTCCCATTCCCTTATCCAAACCACAACTCCTCTTGACATCCCCTCTTCTATATCTCCATCTCCGACCCTGCCTCCCCCCATTCTCTTTGCCTCCTTCTCCCTATCACAACCGCCTTCCTATCTCCACTTCCTTGCCTCTGATTATTCACTGCAATTGTTTTCACTTCATCTTCCCTCCTCTGTCAGTTCTCTTTCAATCCTAATACCTCCCCATACATCACAATTTCAATCACCTTATCTTTGTCTTAGAAATCACTGTATTCCAATTATAATTTCATTGGGATCATGTGAATCTTCACTCCCTCCCATTTATCAACTAATATACACAACTATCTCCCCTCAATCTACATCGCAGTCACCACCAATGTGGGATTACACTGCATAAACCTTCTATAACTCCATTGTCGTGGAGTTACAGATGCCAATGATACAATGATCTATGCCTCAGAGGTATCTTAATTCACATTAAGGCTTCTTTTAGATATATTTAGGATGGTGTTATCTAATAATGAGTATATTTGAACACTCTCGAATTCCCCCATTTCACAGGTTCCTATTTCTTTCAATTGTTCTATCATCACCATCTTTCAATCTTGATTTGTTATACTTATAGATTAATATTGGATTCTCATTCTATTTTATTCATCCTCCACCTTCTGGGAAATCATAATACATAGGTCAGATTACCACTATAAAATTATTTAAATTTTATATATATTTGTTTTACCCTAAATTTTTCACTACATGGATCAGTTGAAATTGTGAACCATATGCCTTTTCTTTTTATACACACTTCATAATTGCTACATTAAATTTCTTTAATAAAATATGTCTCATAAGGTAACAATCACTTATACTTTTGGGTCCATCTTAGAAGGTTCTTTAATAGAAGAGTTAACTACCCTTGTTAATGTGGATCTGTATTTTATGCTCGCTACTTTTGGGTCCATCTTAAAAGGGTCTTCAGAGGAAAGTCCCATAGTCAACTTTAAAAAAATTATATATTTCAATAGCCTTTTTTGGATAAAACGTCAATACCCTTCAAGGTTAGAATATTTTTAATCAATTTTATTTGAATTTCCTTCACCATTACAACCAATTTTCTATGTTTTACCCAGTTTATAGATTTAAAAAAATTTCTGCATAGAAATATTCATTTTACATATTCTATGCATATGAATTATTCCTATTTCTAAATTAAATCCTTACATTTAATAACAAAAATTATATAAATTCTAATTTACTTCTTAGTCGGACTAAATTCATATTTCATTTAATATCCTTTTAATCAAATGCATAAAATTGATTTTTTAATGAATTATTCCATTGACATATTTGATAGAGACGATTGTGGAGTATTCATGTCAAACCATGATAAAGTTTTCACAAAAATCTAAAAATAAAAAAGTATGTTTCAAGGAAACTAGGCACCAATAGATTTTAGGTTTGAATAAAAAAGTCCAAAATTATGTTGGTTTAGCCTTAACTCCTTCCATTAATTAATAAATTAATTTTTAAATTCATTATTAAATAAAAAAGTTTCATATCTTTAAATTTACTTTTTAAAAGTCACTCTTGTGTATTAAGTACCTACATTTCCTATAACCCAATAAATGATGTCAACCAAATAGACAATGTCATATTCTTAAACCCCATGTATAGGGTTTCCAATAACATGGAGACTACATCAAACTTTCCTTCTTCATAAGTTACAATAAATGATTTTCTACATCCATCTTAAATTTTCAATAAAGTATTTTTAAGGTTGTAATATTTAACTAGATTTTTTTCCCCAGTTTATTTTTTAAAAATTATTTAATTAAATTATTATGTATCACTTTGTACTATTATTAATGGTTTATTTCTTGTGATAGATATGTATCTTTTTTGCAGAACCATAGGACTTCATTCTCCTCCATCTGATGAAAATGGGAAAAAATTACATGTTCACAATAAAATAATACTTCTCCATATTCATTCACTACCCAAAAAATTGTAGAATGGAAGGAGGAAAGGCTCTAGTGAAATTTAAGTTTGTAGAAACAAAAATGAATTGTTATATGTATATTCTTCATTAATTTATCATGCCATAAATTTTTTAGGTGTACTAAATTATAGTTTATTATTATTTTATAAATATGTATTGGTGAAGTTTTCCACACATATTATAGGTTCATGTAGTACGTGTAGTTCATTATATTATAATAACTAATTATCCAATGTCTATGTCAAAAATATTATTTCCTTCAATGGAAAAATAGTACATACTGGAAGTCAATTCCCACTAACAGAATCAGAAAAAAATGGTAAGATTGTATTTATTTTTATCTAATAATATCATTAAAATTTCTAAATTTTTCTGATACTTTTTTCAAAAAATAATATTACATATTAAACTATGGGTGTGTTACTAGTTCCTAATCACACACAATCTAACATTAAATTTTCTAAGGAACCATTGATTTCTTCTACAATTATGTTAGTTTCCAAAAAAAATAGGGTCTTATTTCAAACTAAATGTTCTATATAATAATGTGACAGAATTGTATTGTTAGAATATTTTTTATTAAAATTTATACAATGAACTTAACAATGATGGTGAAGATGATTTTCACTTATTTACCCTATATTTTTTCAATATACAAACACATTAATATCATTTTTCTTAGATTAATCATTTTTTAAATGTTTTATATTATATATATTCAATGTATATTACTCATGAGGAAAACCTTTCTTCAATTGAATAGATATGGAAATACATGGAGATTTTAGTTCAATATTTGATCAAATCAGTACAAAGTAACCCCACTAAATTATTAAATCTTTATTTTTAGTTTTATTATCACTTTAAAAACATTCTCATTACAAATTTGTTAAAAATGTATTAAATGGATATCAGTGATCCTCGCCATTATTTCATTTACTATTGTTATATTCATATAAATTATTCCTCACCACTCAAAAATCATGTTCTATGACTAAAAATTATTCCTCTTTTAGTGTGAAATCCATGCATACTTTAACATAATAGTTATTACAAATTTTTATTATTGTACATAACTCTTACAATAAATGTCCCTTATGGTTCATTTTTATGTTTCTTTATCTTAATTTTATATAAATAATTTACCATTATACTATTTAATTTTCAATTTATTTATATTAACAATAAATGTCTCTTCTTGTATAACAATAAATTTTAATTTTCTATATTATTTTTTACCTTGTATGTTCATTATATGTATTTTCATAAACTTTAATATTTTTTTAATGTATCACCTCTTTAAATGTTCACATATTATAGGGATGGTGTTTTTTCTCATTTTGTTAGTTTTCCTCAAAGAGTAATGATTATTTTTTTACATTTTATTTTATTTTTCATATTAATATTTTTCATTTCAACCACCACTACATGAAAATTCTCTTAGATATATTCATGTATTTCTTGAGTGGGATTGATTCAACCAAGAATGGGAGAAATAAATAAAATAGATTTAATGGTATTTAATTTAGAGTTTATCTAATTTTAGGTTATTACAATGGATACTGACTTACCTATAAAGCAAGAATTCCAAATTCTATATAAATAGGTATCTCTTTTACAATTATTTTAGTTAAAATTTGATTAATTTTAATATAAAATTGGGTACTACATTATGAAATATGATTCATATCTGCCTTCATATATCTTCCTCTTTAAATAAAGATTAATTTTTAACTTTTTGAACTGCTCTACTTCCATTATTTATTGGTTATTTTTTAATGTTTTACAAAAAACTGGAAACAATTTATCCTTTCTTAAGACCCCTTGTGAATATGTGTCAAAACAAACATATTTTTTGTTGTGCCTATATTTTTTATCATTTTTGATGTATTCTTTTTTATTCTTTTATTATTCTATATTTTATGACTGATGTAATTTGTATTTTGGAACTTATCTATTTCACTACTCTTTAGATAGAACCTAATCAAATTAGAATGAGTTTCCTTCAAATATTTCCATTTATCTATCCTCATGAATGAGTTTCTACATTTACCAAAATCCCCTCTCAATACCTAGTTTCCATTCCATCCCCTTGATTTTCCTTCTCACAAAGTGTGAATTCCTATGCTTCACCATATCCCCACCTTCACCTCACAGTTGTTGCCTCCTCTGCACCATCGTCACATTAACCTCACCTCCTCCTCCTCCTTATCTACTCCCCCCATCACCACTAACTACCCACACCTTTACTTTCCCATATTCACCACCTCGACTCCATTTCCTTACATCAACATCCAATTTTTGATATGGTATATCGCACTTATCAAAATCATTACGTATTTTATATATTTATGGCCCAATTCTTTGTCATTATCCTTAATTTTGTATCCATATATGCACACCATTGATTTTAATAATCACTCTATCATTATTAGATCTTCTATCATGGATCTAAAATCTATTTTCTATAAAATGAAACCTCAACTATTTACAATTTTTCCACCACTTATTTCAAATTTTTATTCTGTTTCTATTCGATTGTATAAATAGTAACTACATTTCTTGGGATTTTTTTCCATTTTATCATTATTATTTGAAAATATTACTGAAGAAAGATAACTCATTCTCATGGATATCTTCTAGAATAAAGATACATATCATCTATATATTTGACTAAATTATTTTTATCTAATGATGGATCATGTTCTTTGTGATTTTCAAGTAAAATTCCTGATTTTATAGAATCTTAAGGGAATATAATAGAATCATAAGGGAGATTCACTAAAAAAATTATTATACTAACTAAATGTAAATGGGTTTCATGATAGATTATTTTCCTCACATATTTCAATAAAATTTTCAATGTGCATTGGTGGTGGAGGATCAATGTTTTATCAAAAAAAGCATTGCATGAACATGGGGTGTCTATTATTAGTAGTGGGTTTCTAGAAAACTATTATACATAATATTAATAATCAAAATTTATAATTAACTTTTACATCCCAAATAATCTATGTAATGACCCTGAACCTAGTAAACTAGATTTGGTGTCTACTTTATTACATTTTCACAAAATACAAGTGATTGCATCTCGAAGGATCAAATAGTTCATTAGTCTTAATAAAATAGATACATACTTGATTCTTGAATTACATTTGAATACAAAAATTACAAAAAAAAATATTCAAGAATACCATTATTCCGTCCAGTATATCATTTCATATCATTAATAATACACTTCCTGAATTCTGGGAAAGGAAAAAAAAATAAGGGTGAGCTCAGATGCTCAGTAAGAGTTATGTAAAGAGGAAGATATCGTGAATCAGTAAGACTAATAAACATGGAAAGGTAAATAACTAAAAACACATTCTATTTAAATAACTTAAATATCATGAATATATAAGGATTAATTAATATGGAAAGGTAAATATTTGAAGACACATTACTTTTAATTAATAACTTGACTATCTTGATTAGATAAGGAATAATCAATATGGAAGGTAAATAAATAATCACACCTAAAATTTAAATAACTTGAGTACCATGAAAATATAATTATTAATAAATATGGAAAGTTAAATAACTAAAAACACATTCCATTTAATTAATAAACCAAGAAAAAATACATCCAGTAAAATTACAAGACAGGAAGAAGAAGCCCCGATAGATGGGATTTTAAAATTTTCCAACAACGATCAATATGAACTCATTGACATTACTGAAGTTTTCCCAATATGAGATCTAGGATCCCGTATGAAGAGTTTTAAACACAAAATTTAAACCATAAAATACCTAGTTCGAACCGAAGATGTGCTAGATATCTGCTCATCATTGTCGATCATTTCTCAAATAATCTAAATCTAAATTCCTCTATATCATCCACAAAAACATCAAGAAACTATGGGAGTTCTAATTATAAAATTCTTGGTTCTAGAGAGGATATCTGACAATTCCTTTGACACTCCAATTATCACCGCATCATTGTTCTTGTGATGCATGGGGGAGAGATAAATCTTAACTATTGGATCCAAATCCTCTCTCTATAGAATGCATGAGAGATAAGAAGGGGGATAGGGGAGAGATTGAATATTCAAGTTTTAATTTCTCTCCTCCTCTATATATAGCGTGTTTTCAATTCCCTAGAATTTCCTTTCTGGGCCTCAAATAATTAACATTTTATAAAAGACATAATATTACTACTATATTGATTCATAAATATTATTTTTATTAGAGTTGGTGTCCTAGAAACAACTATTTATACTTTGATTACATGGATATTTAATGTATTGCATATTGTTCATTTTTCTTCATGACTATGATATAATAATGTCCTAAAGTATTTATTACATTGATAATGTCATGGAAGTTCCCCACAATGATGAGAACCTTAAAATGATATAACAATATTCTTAAATATAATTCTGCAGTTGGATGATATACTATGATGGGAAACATATCATACAAACTGTCAGGTGTGACTACTTGTAAGAAGATGAGACTTCCTCTCATGAAGTTCGTACTTGGTAATTTCTAAGATAGGAGATTATAAGAATAGACCTGCCAGTAGGAATTCCACATGTTTTGGTGTCATCATATATTCGAATCTGTGAGCGTGTGTAATGATACTTATAATTTAAGATTATTATTAAATATGTGTCACAACTCACGCACTTTGATTTACTGACAAAAACCGGCATGGAGACAGATTTTGTGAAGTAGGGTACATTGGGTGCATCATGAGTGGCATGTTATTAATGGATAAGTCGAGGAAGAATTTGTCCCTTCCATTTATGGAAGTTGATATCTCGTCCCTTTAATTAAAATAGAACCATCACGTGAAATTCCATGTCCATGGTGTCATGATGAGCTTATTTTAGGTAGTCAAAGAATGACGTATCAAGCACAAAGGCTGATGACACTATCATGAAACCTTCTTGATGAGATATTATGACAAAGGGATTATATTACACAGTGAGTGTTCATATGTGTATGTCATTGTTGTAACTTTATGTTCTTTCTCTTTGGTGCATTGACTCGTTGCTAGACATTACTCTTGGACTTTAGGCAATCCCACCTAATGACAATGATAAAAATTCCTAGAGGGTCACACACTAAGTGTTTTTTGTGGTCTCGGTTAAATTCTATTTGAATTTAATTAATAAATATTATTCTCAAGACAGTGGAATAATTTTATTCACGTTAAAATGATTGCATAAATTAAATAAATATTTATTCCCCAGATTTTGGGTAAAATCTATTTATTATTTTATTGAACATTTAATAAATATTTATTTTCTAGTTTTAAAATAAAATATTTATTTAAGAGAATAAATTATCTATATATTCAGGTGTTTAATAAATGGAATCGGAGTTCAAGAGGACCAAGGACGGTCTGGTAGTAAAATCATTATTTTCATGATGATAAATAATTATTTAACTAGTTGTCACAATTTAAAATAACGCTGCTATTATTTTGTGACGTGAAATTTTATTTATAATTTGGTTTTACGCAAGTTGGAACACCATAAATAATGATGCGTTATTATTATTAAAAGAATGGGTTTTATCTAAGTTCATGAATGTATTTAATTGCTGCTATGAAATTAAATATTTTAACTGAAATTCCATGTATATAAATATGCAAGTACGCCAATTGTGCCAAACACCATACCACACGCCTGGTGAATTGAGAATGGTTGAGCCAAACAATTTCTCTCCTGAATCCTCTTCTATCCCCTCTCAATAACAGGAGAAGTTCTTTAAGACTAAAGAACAAGTGATCAATAATGACCGACACATGACACTAGCTTCACTACGCTAACACCTAGAGAATGAGCAGTGTCGATCAGAGGCCATCAGAGCATGTGTGGATCACCGCTAGAAGGATTCTAGTTTAGATACTTGCAAGAGCAATAAGATAATCTGGAAGGGTAATTCTAAATGATCAATATCATCAATAAAGAAAATACCTAAGATCCATGTATTATTTTTATTATGAAATTAATTAGATTAATTATAAACATAATGTACAAGATCCTCTCTAAAGGTTTCAGGCCTCTTCCTTCTTTATATAAATATTTTATTATATTTCCTAGAGACTGGAATTAATCATCATATTGATCCTGGAATAATAATTGATCATGGTAAAAATCAAAGTTGGGTGTCTTCCCAACCACGCTTCCACTGTGCCCGGAACCAGAAGTGGTATCAGAGGGGTTACATCATCTTTTATAATTATTTAAATATTTTGTTGATGATTTACACATTTAATAATTTAGTTGTTTCTATTCAAGTTTATAGTTCTGTAAATATGAATATCGAGATTTTTTCCTCCTCTTTGATTTCTCATTCAACTTACAGAAACGATCTTTTCTTTTAATTTTGATTAAAATAAAACAAAGGATCTCTTCCGGATGTGCCAAAGGTTTCTGGTCATACAACACCGTAACACACGGTGTGTATTCGGAAGTACATGTTGTGTAGTCAAGGTTCAATGCACCGAGTCTGGTCCTCCAAACCAAGCTATCTCATTGGATTTTCTCTATGTCTTAATGAATCCGTGTGTTGACTAGGAATAGGTGACACATGGTTTCCGGATTACACATCGTGTGGCCCAATGGACATGGTGTGTAGTCCTTTCGGGTTAGGGTTGGACCGTGTACCCCATAAATGTAATTCCTAGCTGGAGACCATGTAATGAGGAACTATACGATGTGTGGCCCACTAGACACATCGTGTACTCCAAATATTTCTGAAGTACACTCACACATTTTTTCCCTGGATATGTACTTGGGATGGATAGTGAACAATAGTACACATCATGTAGTTGGAACTACACATCGTGTACTCATCCAAATTATGCAGATTTATTAAAATTTATTATTATATTATACAAACCCTTGAGATGTGTACCATCGTGTGGGCATAAAGATGAGGTACAACACGTGATAGGTGTTTTATATATATGTGTTTAATTTAACATCTGTGTAATGTTCATTTCTACTCATTCAGTAGTTATGAATAGGAATTCACTAGGTTTCCTCCAAGGTACAAGTTATGTAAAAAGATAATTTTAAATGAATTTATTTGTTTAAAATTATAATGTATGAGAATCTCAAGTAAATTCAGAAAAGGGTTTAAGATAAAAGGATTGATTAATTAAATATGATAATTAATTGATTCGAGCGTGATTTATCTTAAACAAGAACGATTAAAGAATTGAATTCTAGTTTTATTTATGCGTAAATATTGTTTCATGTATGGATGATCATGAGCTAGACTAATACCTTTGTATGTGGATGGTTTCTTTTAATTTATTTATTTGAATTAAATTTTTTGGCATGTGAGCCTTCTCCTCATTAATATGTACGGCCTGCATGCCTAAGGTTTATTTTATGTAAAACCCCTTCTTACCCCTCATCTATATGTGAGTTAAAAAAAGGAATATGTAATGGATGTAACTCCCAACCTAGTAGAGGTGGTTCAAGATAGAGCCGAGACTAAACCAATCCCAGGAGATACAGAGTTGGACAGGTGGAAGTTGTAAACATGAACCCAAAAGGTCCAAGGTGTTTCTCCCTTAGGTCAGGATTATTTTATCAACCTCTAGATAAACTAACCATTAGAAAAGTGCATGATAATGAAATTTACTTTATTTTATTTCTATCAGTTGCATGGTTTATCATTATGAATGTGTTGTTACTATCACATAATTAATGAATTAAACGATCATGCAAGATATAACTAAAATAAACCAAACATATGCATAAATATTATCAACACATGGTTAATCACTTAAGTAAGTGCCACTTAATATTAACAATCATGTGATAATGATAAGAAATTCATGCATAAGAGATAAAAATCCCTCAAATAAAATATTAAGTCATATTAAGGCTTTCGTTACTTGATTAAGAGAAAAACTCAATAAAACTATGTGTTTGACCCACCCTTGTTGGTACACATAATTTTATATAGGAAGCACTTATAAAAGGTTTCGGGTTAACTTAACCATATTACATCAATAGGATTAGCCCTTGCTATACTTGGTGTAATATTATAGGCAAGAGTTTAGGAAATCCAAAGTAATGATTTCAAGATTAAGGAGTCCACTCAATAGACCAAGGAGCTGTAAGCCCATATTTAGTAAAGACCTACCTGCCTAAATACCTTCTAATAGGTTGACCTACCCTTGTTAGGTTTATACTAAGGGTAATATGGATCCTTGACACTATAATTTCTTGGAAACTGGAAATTCTGAGTTCAATGGTGAGGGACATTGGGACTTGATAAAATAGTGGGAGACTTAATAAAATTTATTATTTCTCATAAAATGTAATCAAGAAATTACTAATGATCTGCTCTTTTAATTGTAGAATAAAAATAATAATCTCTTCAACCACACTATCCCTGTGATCAATTCTGGATAAAGACAACATCCTCACCAGCAGTAACTTCTAGGAATGGTTTAGACACCTTCGGGTTATCCTACGCCATGAACAAAAGTCTTATGTGCTGGAGTCATCATTACCTGATTTGCCTACCAAAGAGGCAAGTGACAAGGATTTTCTGGTTTATGAGAAACATATGAACGACGCAGTCAACGTTCAATGTTTGATTTTATCAACTTATAATTAATGTATAGTGAGCTCATGAAGTCTCATGAAAACATGGATGCTTATAGCATGCTCGAGCACCTCCATAGTCTTTACCAAGAGAGAGAAAGACTGGAAAGGTTTGATATCTCTAAGTCACTCTTTCAGAGTAATCTTGGAGAAGGTTCCTCAGCTGGGCCTCATGTAGTAAAGATCATTGGCTACATTGAGAACCTGGAGGTTTTTGGGTTTAAACTCCCCAAAGAACTGGGAACCGATCTCATTCTCGCATCACTCACTCAGAGATTCTCTAACTTTGTTGTCAATTTCAATATGAACAACATTGAGAAGTCTCTATCTAATCTTCTTATCCTCATTCACCAAGTGGACAAAGATATGAAGTGTGAAAATCCTTCTGTCTTATGGTGAATAAAAGGAAAGGGAAGGAAAAGAGATTTAATCCCAAAGCTTCTTCACGACCTTCCATGAAAAGTAATATCAAAGGGGGGGAAAGGGAATAGGAGGCTGTTTGTTTCGCATGTGACAAGAAGGGCCACTAGAAGAAGAAATGCACCCAACCTAAGAAGCAAGGGTAAGCTTTAGGTGAATTTGTTATCGAATGAAATCTTTATTTTTCTACAAATTGGGTATTATATACAGCTTGTGGTGCTCATATATGTATCCAAATACAGGAACCAAGTAGATTCAGAAAGATTTATTGAGGGGAGGTAGATCTATGAGTAGCCAACAGAGCCAGACTTACTATTGTAGCTATAGGGGACTACCACCTCACGTTACCAACTAGAATGATCTTGGTGTTAAAGGGTTGTTTTTATGTGCCTTCTATAACTAGAAACATAATTTATGTATCCAAACTAGATATAGATGGATTTTTTTTCAAGTTTGGAAATGAATGTTGCTTCTTTTATAAAGATAGCATTTGTTTTGGTAGGCAACATTTATAAAATAGTCTTTATGTGTTGGATTATACAAACCAAGTAATGGAAATCGATGACAAATATACTTCACATGACTCATACCACTAGGGGTGTCTAGAATTGACTCGTCCAGACGGGTTCGACCCGACCCGACCGGGTTGGGTTGGGTTGGGTCGGGTTACACAGGAAAAAACTCAGGTTGGGTTCATAACGGGTTGACCCATGCATTGGTTGGGTCGATTCTCGGGTTAGAGTCATTTAGACCCAACCCTACCCATGACCCGATGGGTGCCGGCCTAAAAAAATTTCTAATCTATATCTCTCTCGCTCGACCGTGACTCCACGAGTCACGTCTCCCTCCCTCCCTCACGTTCTCGTCATGCTCACCTCTCCCTCTAATACTATCCTCCTTTCTCTCCCCCTGACACGACCCCTACCTTACCTCGCGTGGTGAAGGAAAACCTTTGATAGGCGATGAACAAAACTCCCTCTCTTCCTCCTTCTTCCTTCCCCAAGCTTCCCAAACCTCTCTCCTTATATTCTTCTCTCTTCTCCTTCCCTTGAGGAAAACCCTTCTTCCATCCTCCTCTCCTCTTTCTTCCTTTCTCACCTTCAAACCCACCCAGAACAAGCCTCCTCGCTTGCCTCCTCCCATGAAAATACACCTTCTCAGCCATTGGGTTCAGGATTCAGGAGAAATCCCTTGGCTCGGGTTGCCTCCTCCTCCTGTCTGTTTCCTGCTGTTACGCGTGGGTCTGGTCTGGTGGTAATCAATTGATTTTTTTATCATGTTCTTTTAAATTATGTTTTCCTTGCCTTATACAATTTAAATTCATACTATAGGGATGATTATGTCATAAAAGGGTTCGAATTTAAGGGTATATGTAGAGTGGATTTCATAAATGTTTCCCATTTAATTAGTGATACTAATAATATTACCCTTTAAAGGGTCTCTATCACTATAGATAGGTACAATTGGGGTCATTTTGGATGATATAAACCTGGTGGATGAATTTAGTGAATCATATAACTTGCAGTAAATCCCTTTCATTTAGTATTATATTACTTCTCAAAAAATAACCATAGGAAGTCTGAATGATTTGTGGGGTGATAGAATGAAATAGAGGGTAAAGAGAACCTCTAAATACACCCATTTCATATAGGAGATGGTGTTATGATAATAGTGGGATTGATCAAAAAATTGGGGAATGATTGATTCATGTAGAAATATTTGAAATAGGTTCTCTATAAAGAACCCTCCATGAAATAGCTACCGCATATCAGCCTATGTGAATCACCCTTCCTGAAGGAGGTTATTTTTTATTGAGTAGGTGTCTTGTTGTGTTGGGCTCAAGGAATGATGGACCTTATAATCATTTAAAACAAATTCTTAAAAAATTTATCATTGATTATCCCTGTATTTTTAATTTCAAATCCATATATTGGTTTTAAAATTTATTCTCCATATTCTACGAGGGTTGTGTGTGCCACGAGCTAACAGTGATAGCAGCTAGCTAGCGATTCATGGAAGGTGGTTATAAAATAAGTGGTTCTAATCCTCCAGTTGGTGGCATAAGAACCCAAAGTCATATGGGGTCTACTCCAACTACATATTCAATAGAAATAGGATGGGGAGTAGTTTCATACCAGTTGAAGAAAGTGAGGGTACTAAGAGGTCTCCTAATAATAAGGTAACAATTCATAAACCTCTTGGTTATATAATTTTTCATGCTTGGGATCATTTTCATAAGAAAAATGGAAGGGTTGTTTGTAATTATTGTGGAAAATATTATGCTTTCACATCTGGACAACATGAAACTAGTAATTTTAATAGGCATTTGATAAGGTGCAACAAAAATCCACAAAAAAATATTGACAAGAGTCAAACCACTCTTGGTCTTACAAAGAAGTGTGAAGATGAGGATGATGGGATGGTTAAAATTTCAATAACCAATTTTAACCAAGAAGAGTGTAGAATAGATCTTTCTAAAATGATAATCATTGATGAGTTATCATTTAAATATATTGATAATAATGGTTTTAGATAATTTATTGAAGTTTTTCAAACTCAATTTAAAGTTCCATCTATAAAAACAATTGCTAAGGATTGCTTGCAGTTATATTTGGTTGAGAAATAAAAATTAAAGTCTATGTTTGATATGTTCTCTCACATGGTATGTCTTACAACCGACACATGGAATTCAATTCAAAATATGAGTTATGCGTGTGACAACACATTTTATTTATGATAATTGTATATTAAATAAAAAACTCATCCAATTTTGTCTTGTTGCAGATCATAAAGGGGAAACAATTGGTTGAGTATTAGAACAGACATTGAAACAATGTAGGATTGAAAGGATTAATATTATTTCCATGGATAATGCTATTTCTAATAATATAGCGATCAGTTATTTGGTGAGGAGGGTTAATTATTGGAACGGGTCTATTCTTAATGGAGATTATATACATATGAGATGTTGTGCACATATTTTAAACCTTATTTTTAGTGATGGGATAAAGGAAATATCATCATTAATATCTAGAATCCGATTTTCCTACAAATTTGTGAGAAGTTCACCTTCAAGATTGGCTCTTTTCAAGAGCATATCCGAGGAGTTAAAAATTTATAGTAAATAGGCCATAATTATTGATGTCCTATTAGGTGTAATTATTGTTACTTTATGTTGGATATTGCAGAGAAATATGAGAAAGTATTTATTTCCCTTGAGGAGGATGCAAGTTGTAGGAGTGCTCTTGTATGTGAAGGTGGGGATCCTACATCATATGATTGGGAGCGTGCTCGTGTATTTTTCAAGTTATTAAACAAATTTATGATAGCACTATTGAGTTTTCTGGTTATATGCATGTGACATGTCACACTTTCTTTCATAATCTTTGAGACATATATAGAAAAGTCAAGAAATGGATGAAGAGTCATGATATTACTGTGAGTGAAATGGATATTGAAATTAATCTTAAGTTGGACAAGTATTGGGGTATTGGTTCAAATTTTAATTCTCTCTTACTTGTGGCAGTTGTTCTTGATCCCTGATATAAATTGGAATATGTTCAGGATAGTTTTGAAATTATGTTTGATGATGAAGAAGACAAAAATAATTTGATCAATAAATTAACAAAGGTTCTGAATAATCTCTATGAGTTTTAAAAATGTAAATATCCCATTCTAATTGTTGATAAATGTGAGTCAAGTTCTCATCAAGAGTCACATATTCATGATGATAGTATCGATAGTGAGGATGTTGAGAAATGGAAAGATGCATATAGATTGAAGAAAATGAAAAGGAAATTGACACAATAGAGGAATGAACTAGAGATATATCTTGAGATTGATGATTGTGAGGATGATTTCAAAGGATTTGATATTTTAAGTTGGTGGAAAGGAAAGGAAAGAAAATATCATGTTCTCTCATGCATTTCTATAGATATTCTACAAATTACTTTAACTAAAGTATCTTCAAAGTCTTCTTTTAGTATAGGAGGATGAGTCCTTGATCCGTTTTGTAGTTGTTTGAATCCCAACACTATTGAAGTGTTAATTTTCTCACAAAATTGGTTTAGAAATTCTAAACCAATTGACATTCGAAAGCAACTATAAGAAGTGGAATCGATTGAATTAGGTACCATTAAAAATATTATGATTTTTCATCATTTTTCATTTGTCAATTATAAACATTTGTTTAAAAAATTAAAATACATACTTGTTCTTTCTTTTGTTGTGTTTTTTTAAGATATGCCATCATCCAACACAATTCATGATTAGAGTATCACTCTCTAAATTAGAAGAAGCAAGGATTATGTATGTATCACTCTTCATTAAGGTATAAATTTATTATTGTACCTTCTATATACTTACAAGTATGGAAATTTCATTTCATTTGTTTCTAAATTTTGGAAAATGCTAAACTTGCTCAGTGGGAAATGGTTCGTGTCATCATTTCGTGTGTGTTTTTTAAGTTGTTTCTTAAAATTTTGAGGTTGATGAGACAAATATTTGTTGTACTGGGTAATTTTTGCAGGTTTTTTTTGCAGATATGTAATCCCTGAAGGCTTCCAATTTTATATTACTTGTTTCCTGAAATTGATTTGGGCGATTGATTCTTAACTTGTAAGTTAAACATGGTTGTTATTCTATTTTATTACCTTCTTCATTTTGTTCTTAAATTGTCAAAAATGTTGAAATTATATAGTGTTCTAGATGGTGGAGTATCTTCTCTTAGAAGATTATATGCTTGCTAATTTCTTTTGTCAACGGGTTTTCCTACCTATACATAGCATGTATTACACATTTTCTGAATATTTCAACTTCTAAATCCTAATTTGAAATCCTTACCTTATTGGAATTTTGGCCTAATTAGATGCTATTTTTTGTTTTCTCCATGTTTATTGGTGTGATTGAATTCACTAGGAAGTAGATTTATATGATGATTTTTATAGAGAAAACATATTTAATATTTGGTATTCTACATTTAATATAAATACAATTTTTTAGTTTTAATTGAATTGTCTTCTTTTTACTTTTTTTTACTCTTCCTTTTGTCTGAGATATGTGTGGCTAGATACAACATACATGTGTTCACTATTGGGTCTGGTCTGGGGAGAGAGGCAGGCTGGTGCAGGGGGGGCTGGCTGGGTCTGGTGTGCAGGCAGGCATGTGGGGAGAGGGGGGTAGGCTGGTTTGCATGGGGGAGTGTGCAGGGGGAGGCTGGTGTGTTCAGGGTGAGAGGGGGTGTAGGGGGGGGAGATAGTCTGGGTTGGTTTAGTGTGTGAACGTAGGGGGAGAGGTGGCATGCTAGTTTACAAGGGGAGGGGGAGACTGGTGTGTAGGGGTGCAGTGCAGGGGGAGGGGGATGATGTGTGCAGGAGGGGATGGTGTGTGCAGTGGGGAGGGGGTAGGGGTGTAGGTGAGGAGGGGGAGGTTGGGTTTGTTGTGTGAAGGCAGGCATGGGGGGTAAGGGGGGCAGGCTGGTTTTCTTTACATGGGGGAGTGGGCAGAGGGGAGGTGGTGTGTAGGGGGGAGGGGGTAGGGGGAGGGGGCAGGGGTGCAGGAGGGGGGAGGGAGGTTGGCTGGTGTAGTGCAGGGGTTCCGGGGGGGCTGGGTCTGGTGTGCAGGCAGGGGGAAGAGGGGGGTTCCGGCTGGTTTGTAGGGGGGAGGATGGTTTTCACGGGGGGAGTGTGTGTACAGGTGGGAGTGTGAAGGGGTAGAGGCAGGCCGGCTGGTGTAGGGGTGAAAGGAGGCTGGTGGTGCAGGGGTGTAGGGGGGGAGGTTGGGTCTAGTGTGAAGGTAGGGGAGAGGGGGGCAGGCTGGTTGATTTGCAGGGGGAGGGGGATGGTGTGTGTATGGGGGGAGGGGACAGGGGTTCAGGGGTGACAGGAGGCTGTTGTAGGCTGGTGTAGGGGTTCATGGGTGCAATGCAGAGGTGGAGGGGTGTTGTGCAGGGGTTCAGGAGAGGAGGGGGGAGGCTGGTGTTCAAGGAGGATGGGAAGGGGGAAGGGGGTGCAGGGGGGAGGGGCTGGGTTTTGTGTGTAGGGGGAGAAGGGTGTTGTGTTGTGCAGGGGTACAGGAGGGAGAAGGCTTGTGTGCAGGGAGGAGGGAAGGGGGAAGGCGGTGCAGGGGGGAGGGGGCTAGGTTTTGTGTGCAGGGGGAGAGGGTTTTTTTGTAGGGGTGTAGGAGGGGGAGGCTGGTGTGCATGGGGGAGGGGGAAGGGGGTTCAGTGCAGGGGGAGGGTGATGGTTTTTATTTTGTGTGCAGGGGGGAGAGGGGGTGGGGGCATGCTGGTCTGCAGGGGGGGATGGGTACAGGTAGGCTAGTGTATAGGGGGGCAATAGGGGTCCATTGGGTTGGGTCTGGGGGAGGGGTGTGCAGCAGGCTGGTGTAGTGAAGGGGTCCATCGGGTTGGGTCTAGGGGGTGTTGGGTCTGAGTGGCTGGTTCCGGTCTGTCATGTTGGGACAGGTTGGGTCAGGTTGGGTTGGTTTTACACATATAACTCGACCCGAATTTACCCAACCCTTAGTGGGTTGGGTTGGGTCGGATCCTTCGGGCATTCGATGGGTAACCTGACCCCAACGGGTTGGGTTGGGTCAAGTTAGCTGCTCCTAAAGCATGTGACCTGACCTGACCTGAACTTTTTTGTTCGGGTCGGGCCCTGAAAGACCTCCGACCCAACCCGACCTGACCCATGGACACCCCTGCATACCACACTCAACTTTGGAATCACTGACTAGGTCATGTAAATGAGAAACTCTTAACAAAGTTACATCAAGATGAATATTTAGATTCTTTTGAACTAAAACCACTTGGCATGTGTCACGCATGTTTACAAGGCAAAGTGACCAAATCCCCATTTGGTGGGAAAGGTGAAAGGGCTAAAGAGCTTCTTGAATTGGTTCATGCAGATGTGTGTGGACCATTTCTAGTTGAAGTAAGGGGTGGGTAATCATACTTAATAACTTTTACTGACGATTTTAGTAGATATGGATACATATACTTAATGAGGTATAAGTCAGATTCCTTTGATGAGTTCAAGGAATACAAAAATGAATTTTAGAACCATCTTGGTAAGAAGATTAAGAAAATATTCTCCGATCGAGGTGGGGAATATCTTAATCAGGACTTCATTGATTACTTATGGGAGTTTGGAATCATATCCCAACTCACTCCTCCTTACACACCTCAATGGAATGGTGTAAGAGAAGGGAGGAACTGCACCTTGTTGGACATGGTGAGATCAATGATGAGTCATGAAAGTATTCCATTATCCTTTTGGGGGTATGCGTTACAAATAATAGACCATATACTAAACCAAGTACCAACTAAATCAATAAATGGTATTCCATATGAGTTCTGGAGTGGAAGAAAATACATGTTATCGAATTTACATGTGTGGGGTAGTGAAGCATTTGTTAAGGCCTCTTCATGTAACAAACTCTCACCCTGAGGCACAAAGTGTACCTTTATAGGATACCCCAAGGAAACAAGGGGGTATTTCCTACACAACCCCTTAGATAAAATTGTTTTAGTGGAAAGACATTCCATATTCCTTGTGAGGGAGCACATCTTCAAAAGAGATAGTGGGAGAGAGATAGACTTCGATGATGTTGAGGCTCAAGGTACACAAGAGTTGGTACAGGAACAGATTCCACAAAGACCTGTGGAAGAAGAACATGTTCCAGAGACACAAGTAATGCGTAAGATTACAAGAGAGGTTATATAAATGGAACGGTACGGTTTTCTAGTTACCTAGGATGGTGACTTGTTATTAGTTGATAATAATGATCCTCTAACCCACAAGGAAGCAGTAAGTGGAACAGATGTTGCCAAGTGGCAAGAAGCCATGAATTCTGAAATGGATTCCATGTACCAAAACCAAGTCTGGATTTTGGTAGATCCTCCAGTTGATGTAAAGCTTGTTGGTTGAAATTGGTATTCAAGAAGAAACTGGACGTGAAAGGACAATTCAGTACCTATAAAGCACGAATGGTTGCAAAAGGGTTTAAACAACATCAAGGAATTGACTACAGTGAAACATTTTCACCAGTTGCAATGCTAAAATCCATCAGAATTATACATTCCATTATGGCCTACCATGACTATGAGATTTTGAAAATGGATTTTAAAGCAACATTCCTTAACGGGAACTTTTAGGAAGATGTATACATGACACAACTTGAAGGGTTTGTGACTCCAAAGGATGCCAATAAGGTATGAAAGTTTTAGAAATCCATTTATGGATTAAAGAAAGCATTCAGATCATGGAACATTCATTTTGATGAAGCCATAATAGAATTGGGTTTTATCAATGATGAATGTGATCCTTGTGTCTACAAACAGTTAAGTGGGAGTGAATTTGTTTTCCTAATAGTATATGTTGATGACATATTACTTATTGGAAACGAGACACCATTCTTACAGTTTTTAAGGAATAGTTGAATCAATGCTTCTCCATGAAGGACTTGGGCGAGGCAGCATATATTATTAGGATCAAGATCCATCGTGATAGATCCAAGAGATTTCTAGGCCTAAGTCAAAGTACATACATTGATAAGATACTAAAGAGATTCAATATGGAACAATCCAAGATATGATTGTTTCTAGTGTCACATGGCATTCATCTTTCTAAGAAAATGTGTCCTCAGACACATGAGGAAAGAAAGATAACAGAAAGTACTCTAAATGCATCCATAATTGGGTCATTCATGTATGACATGCTATATACTAGGTCGGATGTTGCTTATGCATTAAGTGTGGTATTCAGATATCAAGCTGACCCAGGTGACAACCATTGGATGGAAGTCAAGACTATCCTAAAGTATTTAAGGCGTACTAAGGATATGTTCCTAGTTTATGGAGGAGATGAAGAACTATTCATAAGAGGATATGCAAATACTAGTTTCCATACTGATCAAGATGACATTAAATCTCAAACAGAATACATATTCATTTTGAATGGAGGTGTAGTGAGCTGGAAGAGCTCAAAGCAGAGTGTGGTCACAGATTCTACAGCAGAGTCAGAGTATATCGCAGCTTCTAAGCTATCTAAAGAAGTAGTTTGGATGCGAAGCTTCATCCAAGAGCTAGATGTGATACCTAGAAATAAATATCCCATCACATTGTACTGTGATAATACTGCAGCAGTGGATCTCACAAAATGGATAAGGTCACATCAGCGGATAAATCCCATACTTTGGAAGTATCATCTCTTCAAGCTTTTTTCACATAGAGGTGAAGTTGAAGTGAGCGGTATTTCCATATAAGACAACATAGAATAACCCTTGATTAAATCTTTTACTCAGCATCATGTGAGGTCCATCGGGCTAAAAGTCGTAGGCAGTTGGCTCTAGTCTAAGTGGGGGTTTGTTAGAGTTGGTGTCCTGGAACCAAATATTAGTACTTTGATTACATGGATATTTAATGTATTACATATTGTTCATTTTTATTCATGAATATAATGTAATAATGTCCTAGAGTATTTATTTCATTGATAAGGTCATGGAAGTTCCCTACTATGATGACAACCTTGAAATGCTATAACAATATTATTAAATATAATTCTGAGTTTGGATGATATAACATGATGGGACACATAGAATATAGATCTTCAGGTGTGAGTACTCATAAGAAGATGAGACTTCCTCTCATGAAGTTTGCACTTGGTAATATCCAATATATGAGATTATGAGAATAGGCATGTCAGTAGGAATTCTAATTTTTTTGGTGTCATCAGATATTTCTATCTCCGAGCGTGTGTAATGATCCTTAGACTTTGAGATTATCATTAAATATTTTTCATGACTCGCGCACTTTGATTTACTGACGAAAACTGTCACGAAGATAGTTTTTAGGAAGTAGGGTATGTTGGGTGTGTCACGAGTGACATGTTATTAATGGATTAGTCGAGGAAGAATTTTTCACTTCCATTTATGGAAGTTGATATCTCGGCCCTATGATTGAAATAGAACAGTCGCAAGAAATTTCATGGTCATGGTGTAACGAAGAGTTTATTTCAGGTAGTCAAAGAACGACGTATCAAGCACAAAGGTTGATGACACTATCATGAAACCTACTTGATGAGATATTATAACAAAGGGATTATATTACACAATGAGCGTTTGTATGTGGATGTCATTGTTGCAACTTTAAGTTCTTTCTATTGGGATCCCTGACCCGTTTCTAGACAGTCCTCTTGGACTTTAGGCAACCCCACCTAATGCTAATGAGAAATAATCCTATAGGGTCACACACTAAGTGATTTTGGTGGTCTCGGTTAAATTATATTTGAATTTAATTAATAGACATTATTCTTAAGATAGTGGAATAATTTTATTCAAGTTAAAATTATTGAATAAATTAAATAAAATTTTATTCACCAGATTTTGGGTAAAATATATTTATTAATTTTAATGAACATTTAATAAATATTTATTTACTAGTTTGTAAATAAAATATTTATTTAAGAGAATAAATTATCTATTTATTCGGTTGGTCAATAAATAGAAGTGTATTTCGAGTGGATCAAGACCAATCCAATAGTAAAATAATTATTTTCAAGATGATAAATAATTATTTAACTAGTTGGCACAAATTAATATATCTCTTCTATTATTTTGTGATGCAGAATTTTATTTATAATTCCGTTTTGCGCAAGTTGGCACACCATAAATAATGACGTGGTATTATTATTAAAAGCATGGATTTTCTCACAGTTCATGAATGCATTTAATTGCTGCTATGCAATTAAATATTGTAACTATAATTCCATATATATAAATAGACAAGTACGCATATTATTCTAGACACCACACCACACGCCCGGTGAATTGATAATTTTGGAGCCAAACAATTTCTCTCTCGAATCCTTGTCTCTCCCCTCTCAAGAACGATAAACGTTCTTCAAGACCAAAGAACAAGTGATCAAGAACGACTGAGACAAGACAATCGCTTTTCCGTGCTATAACTTGGAGAACGATCAGTGTAGATCGAAGTCCATTAGAGCACGTGTGGATCACCTCTAGAGGGATTCTAGTTTGGATCCTTTCAATCACAACAAGATAATCCAGAAGGGTAATTTCAAACGATCAACATCATCAATGAAGAAAATACTGAAGATCCAAGTATTATTTTCTTTATGAAATTAATTATAAACATGATGTGCAAGATCCTTTCTAAAGGTTTCGGGCCTCTTCCTTCTTTATCTAAATCTTTGATTATATTCTGTGGAGACTAGAGTTCATCTTCGTATTGATCCTGGAATAATCATTGATCATGGTAAAAAATCAAAGTCGGGTGTCGTCCCAACCACGCTTCCACTTCACTCAGAACCTAAAATTATCACTTTCTTATAATATAATAAATATATTATGTGATAGTACTTGAGACATTAAATTGACTTGTCGTTCCCATAAATATTAAATAAACCTTTAAAATTTTAAACTAATATTCATTCAAATAATATTTTCATATATTTACTTTAAAACTTATAAATACATTTAATAAATAAATTCAATGCCAATTATTCTTAACTAGAATAATATGAATTTATTTATTTATTTAGAGATCATATCTCCTTGGAAAAAACTCGAACTCAAGTGGCGGGGCCCACCATGTCTTATTTACCTATTCATCTGAATATGGAAGATTCTTGACTACACTATTACATGTGACCCTCTAGGCCCTTATTTTGATAGTAGTAAATACTATTAACAGATCAAGAGCATGATCTAGAAATCCATCATGGACCCTAAAGAGATAAGGATATTCATAGCAATGACAACCAACCTATGAACATGCAGTGTGTAATATAATCAATTTGTTTTTAATATCTCATAAATCATGATGCACACCCGTGTCATCTCCCTTCTCTTACTTTATTATATGTTGATCAAACTAGATTGATTTACCCTCAAATTCCTTGTCTATAGTCTTATGAAGGTACTACCATCCTGATCAACATGGCTTGAGATAAATTAATTCCTTGTCTTAGAAGAAAAAAATCATTTCTTGACTATTCAACCAATTCCATACAACCAATGATGCACCCAGCACAAGCTACCTTGTTGCGATCTCAATATCATGGTTTTTCCTTGAATCAAAGTACATGATCAAATGGACCACATTGGTAATGATCTCAAGTAGAGAGACAATTACAATTTTTTTATAGATCATAACATCCAATGACACCAAAAACATGTGGCATTCCTATTGGATAGTATGTCCTCATGATCTCACAATTGGAGATCACCAAGTGTGAACTTCATGAAAATAAGTATCAATTCTTATAATCCCCTGGAACCTAATGGTCAAACAACTATTATGTCTAGTCAGTAAGATGTATTTATACCATATAAAATATGATTAAAATTAATTTCATAGTATCTTGATGTTCTAATTATATCATGGGATCTAATATAACCTTTTTCAATATAACAATTAATCTACAGAAATTACAATTAAATAGTGGATGTAGAAATGTCTACACTGTAATGGTAAGTAAAAACCATGTGTATCTAATTGTGAACTTGATATGGTAATCAAAAGTATTGCATAGTTGGGTCTAGGGAGCCCATAATTACAACACTCCCTCTTACACTAGATATAAATTGCTAACCAAACATTTTATCTCCCAAATTATTAAGATAATGTTTCTACTAAGTCACAACATTAGTTTTTGGGTCCACAACAATTCCACCACATGGAAATTATTCTATTTGTGGCCTCATCTCCTTGAGTAAAACTTCTCAAGAGATGGTGTCCCTGATTATATTTTTTTCCACTTTCATAATTTGAAATCTTGGCTAATAAGAATATCATAATTATGGTAACACTTTACTTACTAGGTGCGATTTCAAGAACTAGAACAAATAATTGTATTTAACTTCTTTCTTGCTACCTCAGAAGCTGTAATGTACTCGGTATTTGTAGGTATGGTTACCACTGGATTATATGTGATTGTCTCACTCAAATTCTCAGCCTTATATTAGACCATATAGATCTAAGGAAGAATAGTTTGTATCCCCTCAAAAATAGTATCATTTTCATCTCCACTTACAAGGTATATATCATTTTTACTTTCTGAAGTACAATCAGATAGTTTTGATTGCTTCCCTTACAGTGCTCTTAGATATAATTGATATCTATCAACTATAAAGTATATCTTGGAAATATCAATTATTTTTTATATCATGGTATACATTATTGATCCATCTCTTAATCTTATAGATTTAAACTCACCATGTGAATATCCTCCCATGTCCCAAACATATCAACCTATAGATATTATGTCATGTTAAATTGGGAACAATTATCTCTTGAATTGTTCCAACTTGTATTTTTTAATACCATGTCACTATATGTACGATCGACTAGATCTAAGAAACGATTAGATCCAACTAAGTAGATCTTATTCCCTAGAACATAGGTTTCTACTTTAATTAAATCACTAGATAATATTTTAATTTGGTTTTAACTAACTATTAGACCAATATATTTTTTCCATATGTTGTCAAACATAATTTACTTGGAAAACATGGGTGCTCCCACTAATCTATGGTATACACATGGTAAACATTCATTCCAAACAAATATTATATGATCTTGTTTCTTACTTAAATCCTAAACTGAATTTTAGTAACTTTCAACCTATATGATCATTTTTTGATGTGACCATCCCTTTCAGGTTGTGTCGTGTAGACACCGTCCACGATTAGTGGTTAGGAAATCTAATTATCAATAAAATTATCATAGATATTAGTGCTATGAAATGTAAAATTCTAATGGATTTAAGCCAAATGTCCTAGTATAAACAATCGATCCTTATTTTTACTATGCTTATACCATCCATGTATCATCTCACTTGAATACCCATCGCAGTATTCAAAATTATAAGCCCCTTTTCACTTTGATGCATGGAATTCATTATTGAATTTTAATTGATCTTTCCAAACTTGGATAATTATCATATACTTCTTACTTTTAGAAATTAGTATTCTCAATGAATAATAGATCACCATTCATGGTGAATTGAAAACCATGAATATGGTTTTAACCTTCCTACATAGTATGTGTCTCTAGAAAAAACCTATTCCACATAAACTTGTGTAACTAGTTCTTATGCCAACTACACATGCATATCTAGCAATGACTAAACCCCAGTAAGTCTTTATCCCACTATCCTTAATAGATATGTACACCCTTATATATAAATGTAGTCCAAAACTTGACTACCACTCTTCTATCTTAGGTATTTATGTAATATCCAAAGTAACTGTTATGATAATTACTTATATGCACAATGTGTTTTTCTTAATGAAAGTTTGTTTATATCCTAACAAAATATTTTCATCTAAACACATGTTTTATGACATAATTGATTTCCATCATAATATGTCTCATATGATGTCCATTTATAATTATAGTTACCATATGGTTATGGTATTTCACCGTTTATTTGTAAAGAACTTCTTGAAATATAATGGATGTTTTTGCAAGTTTTAACATTGATACTACTTACATCATAACTTTGATGCATAAAATGTTCATTTAGGAATTGATCCACACTAAATCTTATTGATAAATATTAACCTATAAAAATAATCATTGATCCCCCTTATTAGCATCATTTTAGTATTATGGATAAGGTAATGTGAATTTAGGAATTACTCCACGCTATATTATTTTGACCAATGAATGGTTGGTTAAGATTTCTTCGACATGCCGACCCAAAAAAAATATTTTCTTCTATCCAAAATTATACTTCAATATTACACTCCTTAATTTATTAAAGTAATATTATGATTTATATTTACCACTAGCTTTCCCTTGGAATAGTTCAGGCTCTCTTACTGAACTAATTTTGAAAGATTTGTGGCATACCTTTATTGCTAAAGGTTTTTTTGTCAAAACTATGTATGCCAACAATACCAAAGGTGTCCAGCTTTACCAAGTCTAAATACCAAACTGCGTATATCCTAGACATGAAATTTTAGTTTTTCATGACAAATAATTAGCTTTCCCCAAATGGGTAAATAATTCTTATATTTATATTCATCACATATTGCTTACGATCCATGTAACATTGAACTATTGGTTGAGTATTATACAAGAAAAGACACATTCATTATGAAACCTGGAATAATGTCTCCTTATGTACAAAGGGAACATGAGATAAAAAAATCATTCTTGATAAAATTTCTACAAGAATCATTCACTTGGAAATATCGAAGCCGTATTCTTTTTACTATTGACTTAGAAATCATCCTTTCTAAGCCACTTGGAGAATAAACCTTACTTATAGTAATGTTTTTATACTCAGTTATTGTATTTAAATTCACATATGTGATTGAAATATTGTAATTAGTACCCAAGTATTAGTATTGAAACATTAATTTTATATTGATGAATATACTTGAAGAATAAGTAGAAACTTTATTCTTAATTAAGTTTATTGCATTTAAGTTTCATAGTTTTATTTTTGGATATTAAATTAAAATAACCTCTTGTTTATATCCAACCTCATATCATTGAAGGGTGTTGTGAATTTTCTTATGGAATTACTTTACATTTTCCTTATCACCTTTTCTTTTAATTTTTTTTCTCTATAAGAACTGAAGATTAACCCGTCTTTTATATTCTTATTACTAGAAAAATTTTACCCCAAAAGTAATGAAGCATTTACTCCATTGTGCTTGTTTTGTAACCTTAAAAAAAGGAGTAATTGAGTGAAAATGATATGATAAAGGGATCCATTGAAAGATCTTGATCCATCTTTCAATTTACACATGCTGGTGTAATCGTCACCTTATTCATATCTTGTAGCACATTCTCTTTGAAGACTTCTTGGAGATGATACATCATGTTATATCACCCTTATACTGATGTAGTGAACAAAACAAGCATCATACATTGATTATAGAATTATTACATAACCATCATATGCTTAGCACTTGAGTCTCTTTTAAGAATATTTCTCACCATCACTTCTTGAGGTGGCTTGACAGGTATTGGGACACCAAAACCTATAATTTACTAGATCATAGTATTGTGCACAAGCGCCTATATTATTCATGGAATTCATGCTTGTTTAGAAATTTACTTTTTCCATTATTAATTGTAGTAATTATTTTTGTATGAATTTCCATTTTTTCTAAAAAAATAATTTTTTATATATTTTTACCTTTTATCTTGATTATCGGTTTATAAATTTTGATTAATTAATTAAATCATTAAAAGTCTCCCATTATTTTATAGAATTATTAGAACCCTCTATACTAGAATCAGAATACTCTATATCTTGATTATTCTAGAGGAAAGGATACCTAAACCTCCCCTCATAGTCTACAAGATATGGACATGCCACTACTCAGAGGGTTTAAGGTAGGCGCATGACTAAAAAACCATATTAACTTGCAGTTCCTTAATTTGTTGAGTGAAGTCATATCTTCTAAAATCATAACTTGATTTACTCAATTATTTCCTCTAAAATTATATAAAGTTATCTATGGATAATCCTTACAACCACTTTTATTAATTCAACCCACCACTCCCATAAGATCTCACCAGTAGTAAGAGGCACCCTCGGCTATGGCATGATGAGCACCCCGAACACCCAGTTTTTTCCAAATTAAAATGATTGAAGGTGTCTATGACTTAATATTTTTTTGAGGGGTTTTATAATGTTATGTGATGAAATAAATCATTTTATATCTTTTAAGAACGTGTTATGTGATCTCACTCACAACTGACCATGCAATAGAAAACATCCATTGTGTCACATGTTTATTTTATCTATGCATGATTGATTATTATTCTATGTGATCACATGTAAACTACACATTCACAAAATAATAAAACATAAAAAACTAAAATGAAAATGTGACCAAGATCTGATACTAGTGGTTGATCCATTGACTGAATGATGGATCAACCCAGACCCTAGGGTCAATACCTTGAGTTGCATCACTTGCGATTTGAGTTGCAGTGTTTACCCATCCAATGCATCAAAATCCTGTCTAGTGCATTTACATAACTCAGTGTGAAGTGCATATCTTCTCCTCACATCATTATACAATAATACTCGCATGCAGGTGAGGGAATCTCGAGAGTAAAAAATACAACATCGATAATTGGGCATGTATACCCTTATACATATAATGACAAAGACGAATTGTAGGTCTCCATAATAAAATAATTATTACAAACCACAATTTCAATAATTATATAAATAAATAATAAACACCAGACATGCATTGGTCGGTCCATAGCTCATGACTAGTCTATAGGCATTAAACTAACCTATTATATTAAATTTCAAAAATTAAAATTAAACTTGAATTGAAGTATTTCTGAGGGAATTTCATTGAATTAAAATTCAATCTTATTCTAATTCAACAATTTTCATCATCCGGTCCCAAAATTAATTTAATTTTAAAACTAAAAATTAAATTAATTAATTAATTTAATTTATCACCAAAATTAAATTAATTTAATCTGAAATAGTAAAATTAATTTTCAAACCAAAAAAAAATATTTAATGAATTTAATTTACAATCAAAATTAAATTAATTAACTTAATTAATTCTTGATTATATTAAAATTAACTGGACCCCGAAAAGCTTGGAAGGAACACTTCGGGTCATGTTGAACCTGTGTTAGCCCATTCCAAGCTGTGCTGACCCCATGTACAGATGTTCTGGTCTAGGTAGGTCCGCCCAAAGCCATTTCAGATCAGTAAAACCCGCTCCGGACCTTTTTAGGGCACATCTAATCAGGCAGAACCCAAAGAGAGTGTACATGGGATTACATATCCAATATGGTTCGCAAATAGAGGCATGAAGTAACCAGTTTTTCAGAGTGTTATGATATATTAGGGATGGTCGGGCTTGGGAGTTTCCTCACAATAGAGGGGTTCCACCAGGCATGGTCCAGTTATGCGGCTGAGCAATGTCACAATGACCATGAAACAATGGAGGTGATTGATTAGAGGCATAGGGATGGAGGTGGTCAAATGATGAAGCATGGATCTGTTGGTGCCAATATGAGGGCAAGGGGTGGCTCTAGCGAGAGTTAGAAATGGGGCGACTGTACAGCTCCCTAGTAGTGGCCCGAGGAATCAGCGGCGCTCGATGGGTAGCCTTTGAGGGATCACAGTGGCCAGGTGGTGGTCTCTCAATGGGGATAGGTGGAGTAGGGGTGCACTATAAGGGAAGAAGGGATGATCTAGAGAGCATCCAATTAGGGTTATGGGAGGTGACGACCGATGAAGGTTTTCCATGGCTGTGGGGTACACTCAATGCATTGAAGAGGAGGCAACGCCTTGCAAAGGAGGAGGATCCCGATCCAAATATGATTGGGAGGGCTCATCAAAAATGGAGAAAGGACGGTCTTCCAGACCAGGTAGAGGGGACACTGGAAACGAGCACTGAAAGGAGGAACCGACCGGTTTGGGGTGTTGCAGGCCACCTCACGGAGACAAGGTAGGGGCCACATCCCTTGACTTTTTTTGTTTTTTTACCCATGAAGTCAAGTCCCCATTATTTAATAATTTTTTTCCAAATGCTAACCAATGGGAAACAGCCTGCCACCCCCTCCTAAAATATAAATCTTATTACATTGGTAGATAATTAAAATAAATCAATAGTTAATAAATTTAATTAATATAATTAATTAATTAAAATCCACCATTATAGAACCATATTTCGGTCACCGAAATTAAGCTGGAATTTTAAGTTCACAGAAATCATTTTTTTCTAACGGAATCGGGTATTTAAACATATAAATAAAATAATATTTAAATAACCCATAAAACTCTTTGTTTATATCCAAATTGAAAATTTTGGATGAATCCAAACTGCTCATATGGTGTTGGATTCAAAATTCATCTTTGGATTTGGAACTGAAATGATGGTCTTCATTAAATTTAATGAAAATTTAATTTTTATTGGATTAAATATTCACATGATGCTCTGATACTAATTGAAAGTAACAGGAAGGTAGTGGAATCCCTCAGAGATGGGATTTTATAATTTCTAATCGATGATTGACATAAACTCATCGATGTCAGAGAATCGTTGCTCAGTATGAGCCTAAGGATCCCACGTGAAGAGTTTTAAGCACAAAATTAAAACCCTAAAATACCTGGTTCAAACCAAAGATATACTCGACATCTACTCATCATTGGAGATATCTACTCAAATAATTTAAAACCGGATTCTTCTAGATCATCCACACATGCATCAAAAAAATACGGGAGTGTTGATCATCGATTTCCAGGTGCTAGCGTGGAGATCTGATGACGCCTTTGATTCTCCAATGATCATTGCATCATCATTCTTACAATGTATGAGGGAGAGCTTGATTTGAACTCCTGAATCCATAACCTCTCTCTCTAGAATATTGGAGAGATAATAAGACAGAAAGATAGGATATTAATAGTCCATGGTGAATTTCTCTCCTCCTATATATATCGTGTGTTTAAAATTACCCATAATTTCCTATCTAACCCTAAAATTATTAAAATTCTATAATTTACATAATAATACTTATTTACTAATTCATAAATATTATTATCGCATTCCTGTAATATAATAAATATATTACATGATAATACTTGAGCCATTAAATCAATTTTCTGCTCTCATAAATATTAAATGAACCTTGAATATTTTAATCTAATATTTGTTCAAATAATATTTTCATGTATTTACTTTAAATCTTATAAATACATTTAATAAATAAATTCATTGAAAATTATTATTAACTTGAATAATATGAGTTTATTTATTAGTTAGGTGGTCCTATCGCCTTGGAAAAAACCCGGATCCCAGTGGTGGGGCCCACCATGTCCTATTTACCTATTCGACTGAATAGGGGTGATTCTTGAATACACTATTATGTGAGACCCTCTAATCCCTTATCTTGATAGTAATGAATACAATTCATAGACCAAAAGTGGGATCTATCAACCCATATATCCCCTAAAGAGATAGGGATGTTCATAGCAACGAAAACCAACCTATGAACACACACTTGTGTAATATAATCTCTTTATCTTTAATATCCCATAAAGTAGGATGCAGACTCGTGTCATCACCCTTCTCTTGATTTGTTATTTATTTATTTAACTAGATGAATTTACCTTTGACTTCCATGGTCATGGTCTTATAAAGGTACGGCTATCCTGATCAACATTACCCAAGATATATTACATCCTTAACCTAGAAGGAAAAAATCATTTCTTGACTATTCAACCAATGTCATGCCACCAATGATGCACCCAACACAATCTACCTCTCCACGATTTCAATATCAAGGTTTTTTCCTTTCATTAAAGTATGTGATCAAATGAAACACATTGGTAATGATCTAAATTCAGGAGACCATTACATATGTCCATAGGTAGGAACGTCCAATTACACCCAGAACATGTGATATTCCTATTGGTGAGTCAGTCCTCACGATCTTAGTACTATAGATCACCAAGTTAAAACTTCATGAAAATAAGTCTCAAGGCTTATGGTCCCCCAACACATGATAATAAAACATCTACTATGTCCATTCAGTAAGATGTATCTATACTATATGACATATGTTTAAGATTAATGTCATAGTGTCTCAAGTTTCTCATTCTATCTTGAGATAAGATATAACCTTTTCGATATGAAAATTAATTTATGGAAATTACAATTAAATATTGGATGGAAAAATGTCTACACTATAATGGTAAGTGACCATCTTGTATATATAATTGTACACACAATATGGTAATCAAAAGTAATACATAGTTGGGTCCAGGGCACCCACTATTACAACATAAAGAGATAATATCATTAAAAAAATATCATGGATAATAATAACTAAATTATTAATGAAGGAAATTTTTAATTATTTGATGTCATTATCTCAGGAATCATGATAGATCTACCATCATGAACTTTCACAAGATGGTTTAAAACTACAGGTAGAAACCCATTTAATGCTAGATTATTGATTCACCTCATGAGACTACAAATGAATCGAGGGGCTATATAATTCCAAGCCCCAACCATCACTGCATGTCCAAGTCATTCATTATATATCGAATAATTTATTTAATTCACGAATAATGTGATTTATCATCAAATATCTGTATTGATTAAATAATATGGGTTTGTCAATATTTCTCCAAATAAACTAATAATTTCAAATATAGAAAATCATATGTATAAATGATATATGATTTAATAAATAAACATAACCATGATAAATGATATGTATATTTAGGGGAAATTTAATATATAATGAACATAGGAAAGTGAATATTTCAAGGGAAGTTAACGACTATAAAAATGAATCAAGAAAGTTAATGTAAATATTATCCTGGTTCAAAATGATCATAAACCATCCATATAATGAATATGAATGGTGTCAATAAAACATATCCCTAGTGGAGTATAAGTGAAATAAATGTTTTTTGTTGTTGATGAATAGAAATACCATAAAAATTTCAATAAAAACATTATTTAATAAAATATCCTTTTTTTACTATGAAAATATTTTTAAAACTAAAAGTTCACAAAATATTTTGAAAATAATTTTCCTTGAAAAAAATCTTGGAAACTTAGAAATTAATCTTTGAAACATTGAGGGGTCACAATGAAAGGAAATTTTGTTCATGTCATACATGTTAAAATAAATATTTATTCCATATTTTTGGAAAAATCCAAACTGGCATTATTTATAAAAAACGTTAATATTCAATAATTTTTTTAAAAAAATAAATCATGGGAAAATATGTCATTAATTATTCATTTGGATGATTTTAAAATCATTTTTTGGATAGAATGAAAAATATTTTTGAGAAAAAAGAGAATGGGAGTTGGATTTTATTAAAAGCATTCTACTAGTAATTTTAATTTCAAAAGAGTGGAAAAAATGGTATTATTACTTGAAAAAATAATTAATAACTATAGGAGATAAAAATGAAAGAGTTTTATTATCCAATTATTAAATTATTTCCTTTAATGTAAATTGATGCATAAACAATACCATTAAAATAAGATAGTGAAATAAACCATTACAAAGTTCATAACATTGAAGTGAGAATTAACCAATGACTCGATTACATGTATCAAATGTAAATCCACATAAAACAAGTGGATATAAAATATAATATAGTAACAATTAAACACACCCATAATTATATAATAGTAAATACAACAGATAAGTAATATAACCCAATGAAAAGAAATTGAGTTATGAAATTCATTAGCACTTGTTAATTTTCAAGTCAAATAAAACTAGATGAAATAATTCAAATTTAAAGTTAAAATAAAATTAATTATTAATTAATAATGATATTACATTTGAAATGTATATTATATACACCATATAAAATAAATTAGGTGCATTACATTTTAATATGCCTCAATGAAGTGAAATTGAGACGAAGTCCCTTACCTTATGCATATTATTGGTTGAATGTTATTTAACATCCTATATAATGTTTTAATAATTTAATTAACTTATAATAGAACCATATTTATATAATATCATATATTATTCTCTTATAACATCTTATCACCTATTTTTTAATAATATTTCATTAATTTTATGTTTTTAGGTGTTAATTTTCTTATTTTCTCGTGCATTTTTTATCATGAACTTTTTTATTATTGCACATATTATATAATTACATCATCTATAGAATTATATTAATGTTATAAATATTATTGTTTTAATTATATACATTTTTAGAGTCATTATTTAAATTTTAACGTGGATAATGGATCACATTGTTTCATGGAGACGGTAAGTCGTACCTATGCATGACTGACATTATGATTTCCTTAATGGGTGAAAGGGAAAAGAGGTGGGTGATATATTAATTTTATATAATAAATTTAATTTCATATATATAAGATATATTAAATAAATTTATCCTTATTACCTTCCATGTAATGTTTAAATTAAAAAAATCACATCATTTCGCGAGGCAATAGTCTAATATACACACGAGGGACATTATCATGTTTTAAAAGGAATAGAATGTATGGAGTTATATATGATATTAAAATTTTAAAAGTATAATAATATCATAAATATCATATACATGTGTTAAATCCACCATTATATCCATCCTTGAAAGGTGGTGATGGAAAAGGAATTACATTGGTTCACGAGGCGGCAATCCGTTGTACACTCGATCGATGATTTCGTTTACCATTTGATGGAATATAAGATGGATATAGGTAATTAACATAACATAATAACATATCAATATATTTAATATATTTTTGTTATTATATAATCATTTTTTAAAAACATTTTATGTAGGTGGATGAATAAATAAAATAAAAACGCTTGTTTAAGAACGTTACCTCTTCTTCAGAAAAATCATTTATATTTTCACCAAAATCCTTCCTTGTTGGATTTATAATCAACCTAAGGGACATAATATGTATATAGGGTATTAATAAATTTATTTTTTAAGGTATTATCTGAACCAAATGGATTTTTATGTGTGAATATGGGAGGAGAGCGGTGACCTTTTATAAGTGGGGGAGAGGACACACATGGAAATTTTGAAAAGATCCAATTACACCCATGTTATTATCATGAAAAAATCTAAAACAAATGGTTAACTATAGAACCTTATATGTTATAAGGTATAAATATATCCATAAAATGGTATTTGGACAACATTTGGGTCATTTTTAACCCTTATCTTCTTAGATTAACCCCTAGTAAACCCGTTTTTACCATTACTGTGGTAATTAAATTTTACTATTTTCACTATACATTATGGTAAAAAATTTAGATGAACTTATTATATAATATAAATTATTATGATTCCAAATATGGAATATTTTTTCCAAATTAAATTCATAGAATTTGGAGAATCCATTTAAAAATTATATTTGCAGTAGCGATTAAAAAACTAGTTTCCAAAAGAGAAAATTATCATACGTATAGGAGGTTTTAATATCCAAATTCAACATAAAATTAATTAAAAGGAATTAAATTTTTTAAATTTTAATATAATTGTTCTAATTTTAATTTTAAATCAATTTAAAATATAATTCAACCTTGTAAATTATTTAAATTAATATTCACTTTTTAATAAAAATTAGAATTTTTCACCATTCATCGAAAAATGAAACTTCTCAAAAAATCCCAAAAAACACCCTAAGATAATTTTTATATGATTATTTAAAAGAATAATTTGATTTTATCAAATAACTTTTTAAAAAGTGAAAAAAAATTAATTTTAAACGATGTTTACAAATTCATGAAAAAATCGTCTTTTAGAAAAATACAGTTTTTTCGAAAACATTTCTTTTTCTTTAAACTAATTTTTATTTATATATATATTAAAATAGATAACTAATGAAAATTTATAAACCATATATTTTCATAAATTAATTATTTATTTTAATTCCCTCTAAATTTACATTTAGGTTATAGCCTTCACGTTTTAAATAATAATATTTTAATAGATTATTGTGTTCAATTTAAGCCCTTTTTTGTGTGCATCACAAGATATATAAGAGATTAAAATTATTTAAAAAGAAATATATCATAAAGGATAAAGAAGTTACATTCTATTACAATCTTGTTTTTTGTGTGTCATATATTCTATCAAAACCCAATTTTTTATTTTAAAATCTCATAATTTTACATTCTCTCCACCTTCAATAAATTATGTCCTCATAATTTGACCTTGCACTCAGAAAATTAAGGGAATTGAAATTTGGAAAAACAATTATTAAAAAAACCACATCATAAAATTTTTAATAAAACATCCTATAAATAATATATAAAGGTAAATACAAAGGTCATATAGAGTAACACATAACTAGGTTTCTAAGTAGAAGAATATTGGTGGAAATGGAAGATATAGACATGGAAAAAAATGTAAATAATTGTAAATAGTGATAGAAGTATTTGATTAAAAGAAATTTAATGATAAATGGAATATTGTGGACCACAAAAAATATGTATGTGATGATTTAAAATACCATTTCATTCATCATATATGAATTTAATAGGATAAAATTTTTGTTTTAGAATTATTCTCCTAAAGTAGAGGAATTATTTTACTGTCTAAGAACATAAGAAAATATACTAACTTCATATCTTCATATTTCATAAGAACAATTTAATCATTTGGTTGTGCGTCAATCAATTTCCAATTCATCACTTACACTAAGAAAAGAATATCAAAAAATTAATTTTTATGCGTGAAGAACTAAAATTCACTTTTAATGGATCATAATATCCATAAAAGATTGAAAAATATTTCTATCTATATCTTAATATTTTCCAAAACTGAGATGGTTATCACAAGTTATCAAATATAATACATTAATATCTTAAACTCCATAATAATACCACTGGTTTATCATCAATATTTATTCATCAATTCATTTAATTAAAAAAATTACATATTAACCAAAACATAATGTAGGAAATTGGTAGGCGTTAAGACCTTATCTCCCTTTGATTATGACGTAAAACCCCATGGCCTTGCTGAATGCAATGGGTTTCCACCTGTTATGTTGGTTGTCCTTTTTCTAAAACTGTATTAATATAATTCCTATAAACTTCTCAAATTGTAACATCCCAAGTAATTAAAGAATTATGGATTTTCATATCTATGTATATTTATGAATTAGATAGCGTTTTAGAGTCTTAAAATGTGAATAAATCCAATCTTAAGCATATAATACTCTAATAGTTTTTTAAAAGATTATTTTACCGCCTTTTGATGGAAAACCTTTTTTAAATCTATATTTTGAAAATTTTATAAGCTATATTTGTCAAAATAAACATATTCTTTAGGATTGGGACATTGAAATTTACTTTGCGTAAATTTTTGGTATTTTTCTAACAGTGTTCATTTTTTAATGAATAGTAAAACATACTGCATTTTACTTCAAAACTGATTTTTCATCTTATTTAATTATATGGATAGATTATATTTTTAATTTGTCTTAAAGTTTAAATAGAATATATTTTTACCATTTAATCCAATGTTTGTCATTTTAATTAATTTCACTTTGAAATTGGACATAAACAATTCTCAAACTTTTGATAGATATTGTTTCCAAAAAACCCGCTATTTGTTTTGACAACGGGAATTATTGTTAAATTAATTACTACAATTTATTTTTTTGGAATTTGGTAAAATGGATTCCATATTTGGAATCATAAGGTCCAAATTATGTAATTAATACTCTTTTGTTTTTTGACATTATGAATAGTAACGAATGTAATTATATTTAATTATCGTGATTAGTTAGTAATCAGGTAGTTAAGGGTAATAAAATAATATCATAATAATATAAAATAACCCCAACATGTGTCCTAATGCTAATATTTGTTCCATGTATGACCATGGAATGTCTTGTTCCAAACTTTGGGACCCCATGGAATCAATTTTGGGTGATAGTGACATTTTATTATATTATTTTTTCTAAAAGGAAAGTATAACCAAAGTATGTATCACCCATGTAAAACAATTTTAGTTTTGTCTGAGTAAATGATATATTATACTATAAATAGTAATTGGAAAGATAAAACTATTTCCTACATCAGTATATTTTTTTATAATTTTTATACATTAAATAAATTAATTTATTTATGACACCATGATGATGCAGTGATTATCTCATTAATGAACGATTTAAATAAAATGAAAAGATAATGTAAAATATAAAACTTACACTTGTCAAAAACCTATTAAATGGGTGTATTTCGAACCCTTGTCACCTTATCCTCGAAATATATCTTTGTGGGACCTTTAAAATCCGAAAATCATTTTATAATAAAGTAATATTTCTTGACTTTCCAAGAGTGCCCCTCCTCCCTCTTATAAAAGGTCCCCACCTCTACCACCTTACCCACACCTCTCAAGACATTGGCTCGGACAAAATCTACTCATTTTATCTTTCCAAATCCCTCTCTTCATCCTAGAAGCCTTACCTTAAGCAGAAAGCTTCTCAAGAAACCCCTTTGGTTCAAACCAAGGGGAGTTACCCGATTTAAAGTTAATGTCTATCTAATGTTCTTTTGTTTTATTTTGCTTCTCTAACCCCCTAAACTCTTTTTATTCCTTTATTTTGTAACAAAACCAGTATCTTAAATATACTAGGATGTTTTTAGGAGAATTATTTGATTTACACTTACACACACCTCCGTCTAATGGTTAAATAACATACTGTTTCTATGGTTGGAAAATTTATGCCACACGAAACGATGATTGTTCAATATTCTTTTAACACCTTTTATGGTGGACATTAAGATGTCTCTATATTTATATATGATATATATTATGTTTATGTACTACTTATGATTCTGTATTTTTCATTTATTTCATACCTTTATGGTTTCCATTATGGGTAAACGCGATATCTTCATTTTAGGAAGTGCAGACTACTGCCCCCTCAAAGTGATTTGAATCATTAATGCCATATGTGGGACGTATAAAGGATAGAGTTAATGATATTATATATTATATTATACTTTAATTATAATATACCTTTATATCATTATGATTTCATTCCATTAAATACGAAATAGAAATGAAAGTAGCGTTCATTCGTACGTACGGCTTACCGTCTCTATGAACAGTGCATTTCATTTCTTACCTATAAATGTTATGTAATATTATAAATGCACGTATATACTGGATATATATGATATATATTATATATACCTCATGAATATAATTTTGGATATAATGGATATTTTACCACATGAATAACTTGTAATTATAAGAAGTTTATTTTTGACTCAAGTACCAAAGATCGACAAAACGACCGTTATTAACTTAAATAATTACGTAATGATAATAACATGGTAATAAGTGATATAAAAGTAATAATTAACTTGAAAAAAGTTATTAATAAAGTAGAAATTAACTCTAGTTTATTATTCAGGAGATTAAAGAACGGTCGAGTCAAGTCAGACATGAGGTAAGGGACTTCATCTCAATCTCCTTTCATTGAGGCATATTTTGTTTTATACACAACTTTATTTTCTATGGTGTATAAATCCCTTTGAATTTTACTTTTATTCAAAAGGAATATTTTTATATGAAGTGTTTTACTAAATGACAAAAGGGAATGTTTTTGTCTTACGTATGCGGCGACAACGACTTCTCCGCCGCCGTGACCATTATTTAAGTTTTGGATTCCTCTACAAGAAATAATTTTTTTTAAATGATAAATAAATACCATGTTTTACTTTTATTTTATTTTGGTATTGAAAATGGTTTTGATAATTATTTGATTATATCAATGTGTTGTATTGATATCTTGTGATTGAAATGTGGAAATGTTATGTTTCCTTTATGCATGTTTTATGTGATACGATTATGTTATGGTTCTTGGGAATTGTTTATGAAGACAGTTGGTTACATGAAAAACTAAGGGCGGGTGAGCCCGTGATAGCTCTCCAATGCATTGGGTGATGCAAGGGAGTTAAACGCTAAGGTTTCTCTGAAGAGATTTAGGGAATATACTGTAATGGGTATTCCAAACGTCTCCCTGAGGGTTACTCCCTACGTAAGAATGTTATAAATGCCTCAAGATACCTTTATGTCTTATGATTTCTATGATTTATTCATAAATCTTATGATTTCATGAGGTATGATAAAGTGCTTATGTTTTATGAGTAAAGTATGATTTCATTGATTCGTATGAATACATGGAATAATGTTTTCATTCCGTATTTTTATATCCCTTACTGATCTTTTTATGCTCATCCCAAGTTTTTGAAATGGTTTTCACAGGTCAAGGGAAAAGTACATGATGTGATGATAATGTCAAGGAAGGGTCAAGAAAGAATCCATGTTTTACTTTAAATATGTCTCCTTTGATGTAAAAAATGAATATTGTCTTTTATGTAACCACCTTGTTGAAATGTGGAATGTAATGCAGGATTTATGATCTAATTCTCTAAAACTCTAAACCTGAAGAGATCCTCAATGTGTATTCTTGTAATAACTCAAGATTAAGTAAAGTTTAAGGTTGGGGCCTTATAGTTGGTATCAGAGGTCGGTTTAGATAATTTTAGGAGTTAGAATTATATTAAATTATTATCCAAAAATATTTTTTTTATGTTCAAATTGAAATGATATAGGATTTGAAGATTACCATGTTGCATTATCTAAGACATGTTTGTTCAGAATGGTTTTCCATTGAGGAAACAGGGAAGCAGTGATAGGAAGGAATATAGAAGGAAGTGACCTTCCGAATCAGCATCCTGAGATGGTTGGAATTGGAACTGAACAGTTTGTTGCAGTAATGGCACAGTTGACTCAAGTGATAAATGGTGGTGGTATCCATGCATGAGATCAGCCAGGTCAACCGCAGAGTAACATGTCAGTGGTGGAACATTTCATGAGGCAACATCCTGCATCATTCATAGGATCATCTGACCTTGTACTAGCTGAAGGGTGGATTAAAGCACTGGAGAAGATTTTCGATGTCATGGGGTGTTCAGACAATCAAAAGGTTAGTCTTTCTACTTACCGTTTGGAGGGTGAAGAAGATCAGTGGTGGTCGATGGTTAAAAATATCAGAGAAGCTAATGAGATTGATGCTCTTGACTAGGATGAATTCAAAGGTATGTTTCTTGAGAAATATTTTCTTAAGGTTATTTGACTTAGGATGGAAAAACAATTCTTGGAATTGAGGCAAGAGGACGACTCAATGGCTTCTTATGAAGAAAAGTTCACTCGATTGGAAAGTTATGCTCCAAATTTTATCTGAGACCTTGATAGTAAAATCAATCATTTTTACTCTGGATTAAATCCAAAATATTGAAGTGCTTTAGCTTCTCGTGAGTTGAAAAGTTATGAAAATATGGTTCAATGTGCTGAGAAGGTGGAAATGGAGTTTGCTGATGATCAAGTGTTCTATAACAACCAATAGAAGAAGAGACCGAGGTGGCAGGAGAAAGGTAATAATCCTTCAAAAAGGTCTGATGGTAAGAAAACTAAGTTTTCAGTTTGTGATAAATGTGGTAAAAAGCATGATGGGGAATGTCTTTTGAATTATGGAAAGTGCTACCGATGTGGTAAGATTGGACATAAGGCTCGTGATTGCACTGAAAAAGATCAGGGTGATGGTAATTCTAAATTTTATTTACAATTAGTGAAAAGTTTCAAGTGCAATGTGATGGGTCATTATGAAAACGAGTGTTCGAAAAAGAGATCAAATGATGGGAAGCAGTCAAACTGCAAGCAAAAAGGTGTGGTGAAATCCTTTGCAACTACTTCAGCAGACGTTGGGCCATTAAATGAAGTGGTATCAGGTAATTTGTTTGTTTGTTTTAGATTATTCTAGTGTTTTGTTTGATTCAGGGTCAACACATTCTTTCATCTCTGAAAAATTTTCTAGTAAATTGGGAATTCCATCTCAAGAATTGACTCATGAATTTTTGGTAAACACGCCTGGGGGAAATGTTGAGGCAAAAAAAAATTATAAGAATCTTCCTATCCTTATCCGTGGAAAGAACCTACTTGCAAACCTTATTGTTTTACCTCTAGTAGAGTTTCATGTTATCCTGGGTATGGATTGGCTCTCTGTTTACCATGCTAAGATTGACTGTAGAGCTAAAGAAGTTTCTTTTTAGAAAGACTTTTAGTTTGTGTACAAGAATGAACCCTTACTGTTGATAACATATTTAGAGGCTGAGAAACTTGTAAAAGATAGAAATGAATGTTACCTTGAACATATTGTTGAAAACAAAGGAACCATTCAGATTAATGATGTTCCAGTGGTAAATGAGTATCCTGATATTTTTCCTGATGAGTTTCCTAGAATAATACCAGATCAGAAAGTTGAATTTACTGTTGACTTAGTTCCTGATGCTAAGCCAATTTCAAAACCCCCTTATCGAATGGATCAAATTGAACTTTTAGAGTTGAAGGAGCAATTGTGATATTTATTAGAGAAAGGATTCATTCAACCTAGCACATCACCATGGGGTGCTCCTGTCTTATTTTTTAAAAATAAATATGGTTCAATGAGACTTTTCATTGATTATAGAGCCTTTAATAACATCACTGTTAAGAAAAAATATCTTTTGCCTCATATCGATGATTTGTTTGATAAGCTCCAGGGAGCTCGGTATTTTTCAAATATTGACCTAAGATCGGGGTACCATCAGTTGAAGGTAAAGGAAGCAGATATTCCGAAGACTATGTTTCGTACAAGATATGTCCATTATGAATTTGTAGTAATTCCTTTTGGGTTAACCAATGCACTAGTTGTATTCATGGACCTTATGAATATAATTTTCCATGAGTTCTTGGATAAGTTTGTGGTTGTTTTGATTGATGATATTTTGGTGTTTTCTAAAAGTAAAGAGGAACATGAAAGTCATTTAAGGGTTATTTTTCAAACCTTAAAAGAAAATAAATTGTATGGGAAATTCAGAAAGTGTGAGTTTTGGTTGCAACAAATTTCTTTTCTTGGTCACATTGTTTCTAAAGATGGAATAATTGTTGATCCTGAAAAAACAAAAGTTATTGAAGAATGGCCAAGACCCACAAATGTAACCGATATTCATAGTTTTCTTGGTTTGACAGGCTATTACCAAAGGTTTGTTAAAAAAATTCATGGTTATCTAGTCCAATGACTAAGCTAACTCAGAAGGGTGTTAAGTTTATCTAGAAAAAAGAATGTGATGATTGTTTTCAGGGGTTGAAAAGAAGATTGGTGAATGCTCCAGTTTTGGCACTACCTTCTAGGAATGGTGAGTTTGTTATCTACAGTGATGCTTCATTGAAAGGACTTGGTTGCTTCCTAATGAAAAATGATCAGGTAATTGCTTATGCTTCATGTCAGTTGAAAACTCATGAGGTAAATTACCCTACACATGATTTGGAATTAGCTGCTGTGGTTTTCACTTTAAAAATTTGGAGGCATCATTTTTATGGTGTAAAGTGTGAAATATATACTGATCACAAAAGTTTAAATTATATATTCACTCAGAAATAATTGAACATGAGACAGAGAAGATGGATAGAATTAATCAAGGATTATGATTGTATAATTCATTACCATCCGGGAAAAGAAAATAAAGTGGCTGATGCTTTGAGTCGAAAAAGCAATGCTTCATTAACCATGTTACATTTGGAACGTGATCCTTTGGTTAAGGATTTGATGAACTTTGGAATAGAAGTTGTTGGTGCAGGATGTTCTTCTGTTTTGTTTCAGGTATCAGTGACATCTTCTCTATCAGACAGAATTAAGCAAGCTCAGAAGCAAGACAGTGAGTTGCAGAAAAAGGTAGAGCTAGTTCAGAAGGGTATGTTACCTGAATTAAACATTGATAATGATTGTGTTTTGAGATTTGGGAAGAGATTGTGTGAGCCTTGTGATTCACAGTTGAAGAGAGAGTTGTTATCTGAAGCTCATAGTTCTCCGTTTTCAGTTCATCCTAGCAGTACTAAGATGTATAGAGATCTTCAGGAGGATTACTGGTGGGATGGAATGAAAAGAGATATTGCTTATTTTATTGTGAAGTGTTTGACTTGTCAACAGGTTAAAGAAGAGCGGTAGTTACCTAAAAGGATGCTTCAGCCTTTACCAGTGCCAGAGTGTAAATGGGAGAATATATCCATGGACTTCGTTGTGGGTTTGCCGAAGACACCTCGAGGTAATAATCCGATCTGGGTTATTATTGATCGCTTGACTAAATCTTCTCATTTCCGTGCTATACAAGATACTTTCTCCCTAGATCAACTTTCTCATTTGTATCTTAAAGAGATAGTCAGGTTACATGGAGTTCCCCTCTCCATTATATCTGATCGTGATCCCAGGTTTACTTCTAACTTTTGGAAAGTCCTTTAGAAGTCATTGGGTACTGAATTAAATTTTAGTACATCTTTTCATCCTCAAACAGATGGGTAGTCAGAATGAACAATTTAGACTTTTGAGGATATGATACGTTCTTGTTCGATGGATTATCAGGGAAGTTGGGACCAACATATTTCTTTGGTTGAGTTTTCTTATAATAATAGTTTTCATTCCAGTATATAGATGGCACCATTTGAGGCATTATATGGGAAGCAGTGTCGAACTCTAGCTTTTTTGGATGAAGTGGGTGAAACGAAGTTGATGGGAACATAATTGGTAGAAGAGTTGGCAGAAAAAGTTCAGCTGATACAGAAACACATGAGAACAGCTTAAATCAGGCATAAAAGTTATGCGGACAACAGGAGGAAGGATCTCTCTTTTGAGGTAGGTGATCATGTATTCCGCAAAGTTTCACCATGGAAAAGTGTGATGTGATTTGGTAAGAAAGGAAAGCTGAGTCCAATGTTCATTGGACCATATGAAATTATGGAGAGAGTTGGATCAGTTGCATACTGAGTGGATTTACCTCCGAGTTTATCTCAGGTACACAACATTTTTCATGTTTCAATGTTAAGGAAGTACATGCCAGATCCATCTCATGTTTTTGAGTCCAGAGGTAGTTCTGTTGGAAGAGAACCTATCTTATGAGGAACAACCGGTCTAGATTCTTGACCACGGGGATCAAGTATTGCAGAATAAGGTGATTCATCAAGTAAAGGTTTTGTAAAAAAACCACATGATTGAAGAGGCAACATGGGAATCTGAAAATGCAATGAGGGATAAATACCCCCACTTATTCAATAAGTAAATAAATTACGGGGACACAATTTTCTAAAGGGGGAAGGATGTAACATCTCAAGTAAGTAAAGAATTATGGATTTTCATATCTATGTCTATTTATGAATTATATAGTGTTTTAGAGTCTTAAAATGAGAATAAATCCAATCTTAAGCATAGAATACTCTAATATTTTTTTAAAGATTGTTTTACCGCCTTTTGATGGCAAACCTTTTTTAAATATATATTTTGACAATTTCATAAGCTCTATTTGTAAAAATAGACATATTCTTTAGTATTGGGACATTGAAATTTACTTTGGATAAAGTTTTGGTATTTTTCTGACAATGTTCATTTTTTAATGAATAGTGAAAAATACTGCATTTTACTTCAAAACAGCTTTTTCATATAATTTAATTATATGGATAGATTATATTTTTAATTTGTTTTAAAGTGTAAATAGAATAAATTTTTACCATTTAATCCAATGGTGGTCATTGTAATTAATTTCCCTTTGAAATTGGACATAAACAATTGTCAATCTTTTGATAGATATTGTTTCTAAAAAACCCGCTATTTGTTTTGACAACGGGAATTATTTTTAAATTAATTACTACAATTTCTATGTTTTTAATTTGGTAAAATTGATTCCATATTTGGAATCATAAGGTCCAAATTATTTAATTAAGACTTTTTTTTTGACATTATGAATAGTAACGACGCTAATTATCTTTAATTATCGTGATTAATTAGTAATTGAGTAGTTAAGGGTAATAAAATAAAATCATAATAATATAAAATGACCCCAAAATGTGTCCTAATGATACTTTTTGTGTCATGGTCAACCATGGGATGCCTTGTGCCAAACTTTGGGACCCCATGGAATCACTTTTGTGTGATAGTGACATTTTATTATATTATTTTTTTTAAAGGCAAGTATAACCAAAGTATGTATCACCCAAGTAAACAAAATGTAGTTTTGTCTGTGTAAATTATCTCTTAGACTATAAATAGTCATTGGAAATCTAAAAATATTTCCTACATCATGATTTTTTTTATAATTTTTATACATTAAATAAATTAATTTATTTATGACACCATGATGATGCGGTGATTACCTCATTAATGAACGATTTAAATAAAATGAAAATATAAAGTAAAATATAAGACTTAAACTTGTCAAAAACCTATTGTATGGGTGTATTTAGAACCCTTATCACCTTATCCTCGAAATATATCTTTGTGGGACCTTTAAAATCCGAAAATCATTTTATAATAAAGTAACATTTCTTGACTTTCCAAGAGTGCCCCTCCTCCCTCTTATAAAAGGCCCCCACCTCTACCACCTTACCCACACCTCTCAAGCCATTGGCTCATCCAAACTCTGCACATCTTATCTCTCCACATCCCTCTCTTCATCCTAGAAGCCTTACCTTAGGTATAAATCTCCTCAAGAAACCCTTTTGGTTCAAACCAAGGGGAGTTACCCGATTTAAAGGTAATGTTTTCTCTAATGTTCTTTTGTATTATTTTGCTTCTCTAACCCCCTAAACTCTTTTTATTCCTTTATTTTGTAACAAAAAACAGTATCTTAAATATACTAGGATGTTTTTATGAGAAGTATTTTATTTACACTTACACACACCTCCGCCTAATGGTTAAAGAACATATTGTTTCTGTGGTTGGCGAATTTCTGCCTCATGAAACGATGATTGTTCAATCGTCTTTTAACACATTTCATGGTGTCCATTAAGATGTCACTATATTTATATATGATATATATTATGTTTATGTTTTCTTTATGCTTCTGTATTTTCATTTATGTCATACCTTTATGGTTTCCATTATATGTAAACGTGATATCTTCATTTTAGGAAGTGCGGACTTCCGCCCCCTCAAAGTGATTTGAATCGTCAATGCCAAATGTGGGATGTATAAAGGATGGAGTTAATGATATTATATATTAAATTATACTGGAATTATAATATACATTTATATCATTATGATTTCACTCTATTAAATACGAAATAGAAATGAAAGTACTGTTCATGAGTATGTACGGCTTACCGTCTCCATGAACGGTGCATTTCATTTCTTACCTCTAAATGTTATGTAATATTATAAATGCATGTATATACTGGATATATATGATATATATGATATCTACCTCATGAATATAATTTTGTATATAATGGATATTTTACCACATGAACGACATGTAATTATAAGAATTTTATTTTTGACTCAAGTACCAAAGATCGACAAAACGACCGTTATTAACTTAAATAATTACATAATGTTCATAACATAGTAATAAGTGATATAAAAGGAATAATGAACTTGAAAAAGGTTCTTAAGAAATTATAAATTAACTCTACTTTATTATTCAGGATATTAAAGAACGATCGAGTAAAGTTGGACACGAGGTAAGGGACTTCATCTCAATCTCCTTTCATTGAGGCATATTTTGTTTTATACACAACTTTCTTTTATACGGTGTATAAACCCCTTTGACATTTACTTTTATTCAAAAGGAATCTTTTTATACGAATCATTTTACTAAATGATAAAAGGAAATGTTTTTGTCTTACGTATGCGGCGACAGCGACTTCTCCGCCGCCATGACCATTATTTGAGTTTCGGTTTCCTCTACAAGCCATAATTTTTTTTAAAATGAAAAATAAATACCATGTTTTACTTTTCTTTTATTTTGGTGTTGAAAATGGTTTTGATGATGTTTTTATTATATCAATGTGTTGTATTGATATCTTGTGATTGAAATGTGGAAATTTTATGTTTCCTTTATGCATGTTTTATGTGATATGTTTATGTTATGGTTCTTGGGCATTGTTTTTGAAGATGGGTGGTTCTGTGATAAACTAAGGGTGGGTGAGCCCGTGATAGCTCTCCAATTCATTGGGTAATGCAAAGGAGTTAAATGCTAAGGTTTCTCTGAAGAGATTTAGGGAATATATTGTAATGGGTATTCCAAACGTAACCATGAGGGTTACTCCCTACGTAAGAATGTTATGAATGCCTCAAGTTACCTTTATGTCTTATGATTTCTATGAGTTATTCATAAATCTTATGATTTCATGAGGTATGATAAAGTGCTTATGTTTTATGAGTAAAGTATGATTTCATTTATTCGTATGAATACATGGACTAATGTTTTCATTCCATATTTTTAAGACCCTTACTGAGCTTTTTATGCTCATCCCAAGTTTTTGAAATGTTTTTCATAGGTCAAGGGAAAATTAAATGATGTGATGATAGTGTCGAGGAAGTGTTAAGAAATAATCCATGTTTTACTTTAAATATGTCTCCTTTGATGGGAAAAATGAATACTGTCTTTTATGTAACCACCTTGTTGAAATGTGGAATGTAATGCATGATTTATGATCTAATTCTCTAAAACTCTAAACTTGAAAAGATCCTCAATGTGTATTCTTGTAATAACTCGGGATTAAGTAATGTTTAATGCTGGGACCTTATACAAAGTGTAATAACCCATAATTATCTCAACATCAAAGATATGATAAACACTAAAGGTTACTAATGCCTTTAATCTTATTCCCAAAATATTAAGTGAATTCTTCCTTAAATAAAATTTTCACTAAAATATATACTGAAATAATGAGTTGTATTGTCATATATATCACCCAAATTATCCTTAATATTAGTAGAATCCAATCACATAATACCTAAAAGGGTGTGTTTAAGACTTTGAACTTATAATCAATATTAAACTCATAAACCCATGATGGTATCCATAACTATTATGTTAATCATATATTAAGACATCTATTCTTCCAAAATTATCACAACATGTAGATGTTTCAGGATTCTTATAACCAAAATGCCATTTTTAAAAAAATTCTACAACATAGTTATTCAATCCCAATAAATAAATACTTTAACCCTTTTACATAAACATATGTCTTTCCTTGGTCATGGTCTTAACCTTTAGAAGAGGTAATTAACCCAGATAATTCCATGGCTCCTCCCATTTAAGATAATGAAGTATCAATGGATTACTAGGATGAAATTTATTTCCTTACATCATACTCTTCATTTTTCTTAAGTAATTTATTTATTTATGCCATTATTTTCCACACATAAAACATTTTCCTGTTAGTTTGTGAAACTTTTCTAGTTGTCTATTTCCAAATTTCTAACATGAAGGAAATAAATCCATCTTTTCTCCATGGTCACTACCACTCGATCACCTATACTAAAAAAATTATATTTTTATTTGATTTTCAAAAGTCCGGTTTTTGGTTGAATGGTAACCAATAAACCAAGCGGGAACCAAAACAAAGGAATCCTAAAGACAAAGTTCAAATTTAAAAACCCAAGAGAACCCATAAAGAGAACACATTAATCAAGAAGATATCATCTAGGATTCACTCGCATCAGAAGTTTCATCACCAACCATCGACGTCATGAGTAAACATAGACATCATCGTCGTCCTATCACTATCATTGTCATCGTCATTCAACAACCACACCAGATCATCGAGAACCTCTCAAATGCTATAAGATATCAGCACTATGTCATTGATTCCCCCCATTGAACCATAAATAGAAAACCACCAAATAGAATGATCTCACCTCAACAAAATTCATTAATCATTGGATTGGCACCATTGTGAACAATACCAAAGTTTACCACCAAAACCAAACATTAACAAACCAGAAACCTGAATAGGAACCTTCACTAAACAGGAATCAACTAGATCGACCGATGGAGTAGAAGTACACATACCATCACTGAGAACTTAAGGAATAAATATAAAAAACAAACCAAAACATTTTCATTGAAGTTGAAGATTCCACCTATGAAATCCTCCCTCATCAAGGGGGAGACAACTAGATCGCCATAAAAAAGAAGTTGACTCAGACCACGTGAGAAGAACCATAGACCACCAATCCCAACATACAAAAACCTCTATGAAGCCACCACTCTGAGTCTAACCAAGAGAGGAGTAGAGGGACTTGAGTCCAGGTCAAGGAAATGAACGGTCGAGGGCTACGAACGTCGACCTCATAGAAAGACAGAAGCCAAATCCAACAAAAAGGACATCCGACATAGGGGTGCCTCGAAGACCATTGACCACCGAACCACATAACACAAAACTACCGTATTTACATTGATTCAGATCTTACATGGAGAGGCGCAGTGGAACACATATTCAGAGCAAGGTTTTGGCAGCTAGGGGCTTCAATAGGAAACCACCATCGACGGGGATAATAGAATCTCTCAAGGGACTTTTTCCAAGAAATAGCACCACCATGGAAGGACCAAGAAATGGAACACTACAAGGAATGACAAGAAGACCGACAGTGTAGGAGCCCTCACCAAGAACCAATAATTCCTCACTAAGAACCAAAAAATCATCATCAGTGATAGCATCATCACTGGGCCTGGGACGGCTGAGGTAGGAACACTCCTGGGAAATCCGATGGACGGACACTGAATCCTCTTCCCCCGAATCACCAATGCATAGATATTCTCATCCGATGGAAAAATAGAGGCAGGTAGAGGAGAGGAAGAGTATTGAAACTGGTAGGTTGACATCGGAGAAGTTGAGGAAATTTTCAATGTGAAATAGAGTGGATGGTGTGGAACCTCCCACTAGGAACAGAAATCCCTGAGCAGCAAAAATTCCTAGCCGAGAGCTCCCAAAGATGGGAGATCCCCCAACCAAGGTATTAACTTATATTACAACACTATATATCTTAGAGAACTCTATATTTCTCTTCCTAGGTGAGTTTGAGAGTTGGAAAAGTTATTAGTTGTAATAATATTTTTGGATAACTGATTAGGAATAATCATGATATCTTTCACTCCCATTATCATCCCATTTGGTTTCTCATAGTTGCCTCATTTTCTTTCATATTAAATGTTCACATTATTCTTTTCTTCTTTAGACATTAACTAAAACCAAAAATAATAGTGTTATAAATAATAATCATTGTGGGAAAACCATATATCATTTATAAAATTTCTAAATCATTGAATTTTCTTTCCAATATAACATGCCTGTGATTTAACCTTGGTCAATATTTTTCATCATCTATTAAAATCATTAATAATGGTATATAAATAATATATGAGTTATCTAAAACATATCCTCCAAGAGTATCAAATTGGGTGTGCATTAAGATTCGTTTTCATGTACCATGTAATGCTCGAGTCAAGCTCGATGCGCCATTTTCAGAGATATTGACCTTAGGTACATATTTTCTAGAATCACTCCCTTTTTTATTATCCAGAGAGGGATGTATTTACAGTAAAAACCACATTATATCTACCTTACCAAAAATTTCATATTTCCTTATATACTTATCCTCAAATCCTATCACAGCATTATGTTTCCTAATCTATGTTTTCATAAATCTAGTTACCAAGGTCTCTACTAAACCTCCTATAATACCAACTACAATGAACCTGACCTTAGTAGCCCATAACCAGTGTGTTCTTTATTACATTGGCACTAGATACAACTGATCACGTCCTGAAGGACCAAATAGTCTAATAGTCTTGGTAAACTAGATACACACTTGTGTCTTTTATTACATTTGAATACACAAATTACAACATAATATTTTTTATAATATTATAATTCTATCAAAAATATCATTGAATATCATTAATAGTACATTTCCAGGAATCCTATGAAAGGAAAAAAAAAATAAGTGTGAGCTCAGATGCTCCGTATGATTTAAATAAAGAAAAATCGATCATGAATCAATAAGCATAATCATTATGTAATGGTAAATAACTAAACAAGCATTCCATTTAAAAAACATGACTATAATGAATAGATAAGTCTTAATTAATATGTCAAGGTAAATATATGAACATCCATTAAATTTAATTACTAACTTGAAAATCCTGATTAGATAAGTAATAATCAATATGGGAAGATAAATAACTAAACACACATTCCATTTAAATAACTTGACTATGACGAATAGATAAGGATGAATCAATATAGAATGGTAAATAATTAAAACACGTGACATTTAATTAGTAAAGTGAGAATTAAATGCAACCATATATAATATTCTGAATTCTTGAAGGATTATATTTTTTATTTATTTTATATAATCCCCTTTTACAGATTGATGGTTAACCTTTTAATAACTGAAACACATGATATTTGATCAATAAAATGATAATGAAATTCACCCATATATAATATCATTATGAAAACATCATGGATAATAATAACTAAAATCTTAATGAAGTAAATTCTTAATTATTAGAACTCATGATTTTAGGCATCATGATAATTTTACCATCAAGATATTTCACAAGACAGTTTAAAACTTCAGTTATAAAACCTTTTATTGATATATTAATGATTTTCCTCATGATAATACTAATAAATCAATGGGATATATAATTATGGGGCTCAACCATAACTTATTGTTCAAATAATTCCTCATATATTGAATAATCAATTTAATTCATGAATAATGTGCCTTATTTTAAATTATTCATATTTTGTAAAGATGCAGATTTATCAATATTTCCCCAAATAAACAAATAATTTTCAATATAGAACATTTTATACAGAAATAAAATAAGGTCTAATAAATAAAAAAAATCCATGATAAATAATATAGATATTTATGTGGAGTTTAATGTCTAATGATCATACGAAAATAAATATCTCAAGGGAAAGTAAATGATTGAAAAAACTAATCATGAAAGTGAATTTCAATACTTTCCTTGGTCAAAATGATCATAAACCACCCAAAGAATGAATAAGGATATTATCAATAGAACATATCCCTAGTGTATTATAATTAAAATATAGGGTTTTTTTCATTGAAGAATATAAATACCATACAAATTTAATTAAAAACATCCTTGATGAAAATATCCTTTTTTTACTTTTAAAATATTTTAAAAACTAAAAGTTCACAAAATATTTTGAAAATAATTTATTTTGAAAATAAACTTTAAGGATTATAAATGAATATTTAAACCATTTTTGTGGTCATGATGGAATTAAATTTTGTACATTTATTATATGTTAAAACAAATATTCCGTTCACATTTTCAGTAAAAGCCAAACATACCGTGTTTGGAAAACAGCAATAATATGTATTTCAATTTTTTTGGTAAAAAATCTATCATGGGTAAAAAATTTCTTTAAAATTTTTTTTTTATAATTTTAAAAACCTTTTTTTAAATTTTTTCAGAAAACATAGTTTTTTGAGAAAAAAGATTTTCGATCGAAGAGAGAAATGATGTAAGATTTTATTAAAAAAATATCAAAAAATTTAAGTACCAAAGACTGATAAAAATGGTACTATTAATTGAAAATATACTGAATAACCAGATGAGAATAAAATGAAATTTCTTTATTATCCAATGATCAAATAATTTCCTTCAATGGAAATTCAAGCATAAACAATCCCGATCAGAATGAGATTGTGAAATAAAAAATTTCAAATATCATAATGTTGAAGTGAGAATTAACCAATGAAAATATTATGTATATAAAATGTAAATCCACATAGAAAAGTGTATATATATATAACATAATAAATTAAAAAGTCAATACACACATAATTATATAATATCAAAGAAAACATATAAGTGATATAACTGGGATAGGAGTGGAGAAACCCTCGTCGTTTGGAGAGAAGGGTGAATCTTCATCGTACGCCGCTGGTGGCAATTTATCACACCTTAGGAGCTTGAATCTCTTCTCTTATGCTTCTCGAACCAATCAGGATCAGTGCAGCTTGAATAGCTCGAATGGGGAACAGATCTTTGATGGTAAACTTTCTTCCTCTTCAATAATCCCTTCAAGTTCTTTCATTTTCCCAGAAAATAGAAAATCTCAACGCATCATAAGGAAAGGATCTACAGCGCACGTTTCTGCTTCGGACGGTGCTATCCTAAAAAGGTTAGAACTCTGCAAGAATTCCTTTATCACTAGGGTATCGCTTTACAAAGTTATGAAACCTTGTAAAACCTTAGACCTGGTTTCCCGACTGTCTGTAATTTGGGGCTTCAATGAATTTAAATGTGTTTCGATCGGGAGAGGTTTTTTTCATATTTTGTTTAACTCTGCTAAACTGAAGGGGAGAGCTTCGGGGTTTGGTTCTATTAACCTCAATCCAGGAACACTAAGGGTTTATGAATGGAGTCTAAACTTCAGCCTTCATGATTTTAAGGGCACTTTTGCTCAGGTATGGATTATGGTTCATGGTCTAAACTGGGTTCTTTGGCACTCTGAAATCCATTTTGACATTTCCTCTGCTATTGGGATCCCTATTCGAATGGACTCAAACACTCAAAATTCTAGTTTTGGACATTTTTCTAGAATTATGGTTGAAGTGGATTTAGGTTCTACTTTAATTGACAAGGTGATTCTTTCTACCCCTCCAAATGACATCACCTTGAACATAGTCTATGAAAAAATGCCTTTATTCTGTGATATCTATAGCAGAATTGGACACTCAAACTCTGGATGTTTTGAAGACACTAAGTGCTCCAACTGTTTTTTGAAGGGACATGATGCAACTCACTGTAGGAGGAATGAAAAGCTTATTGTTGATCAAAACATCAAGGAAGACCCGAGGAAGAATCAGAGATTAGAACCCACACATGAAGTTATTGCTACATAAGGGATGGATCATAACAGAAGGAAAATTGTTGCTCAAACACAGGACCAATAGAAGAGGCCCGCTATAAATCTGCAACTGGACTGCAAAAAGACCTGGGCAGACTTGGCAGAGGGATGTGATCAAGTTTATAATATGTTTTCCTTTAAGGAGGTTTTGATAAAGGGCATGGATGAGGAAAGACCAGATTCTGAAACAGATGATAGTCAAGCAGGGAAGGAAATATCTGCTCAAGTAGAGGCTGATGAGAAATTCAGACAGGAGATCCTTGCTACTAAGTCAAGAAACGGTAAGAAAAAATTTGATTCTATTACACCAGATATTATTAAGAAGAAGGACCCTCTGATGACTGGTTCAAATAAGAGGTCTCCTCTGGAAAATTATAATGGAATGTCAGCTTCCAATATCTCTAATTCTGGAGGTATGTCCTGCTCTTCTACTTTAGATATTGATGGTAATGGACCCTAGGATATGCAGGTTACTCTAAGTGACTGACTTCCTATAGACTCAGTGCTACAGCATACAAGGTTAGTGAATGATCAGCCCCCTTCTTTCTTAAATGTGAATTCTTCTGAGGAGGAAACTTCTCTATCCATGCAGGTGATGTCGATGACTGATAACAAAGAAAGGGAATCTCTCAGCAATATAAGCACACATAACTCTTTTGATCTGTTGGCTACCAGTTCTGAGTTTGGACTATTTACTCCATGCACCCACATTGTGGCCGACCCTACAAATGATGTTGATAGTGGCTGGACTCAAGTCACATATGGGAAGAGAGGACGACATCCCAGAGGTAAATGTGGGTGGCTCCCCTACCACAGTATGAGTACCCATTCTAAAACTGGTTAGTATCTTTTAATGATCTTCGGTTTTTGTATCAACACTCCCTAAACTCTTTTGTTTACTTAAGGTTTCAATAAAGAGGCTGTGAGCCTCAACCTTCACTTTTACATATAAGTGATATAACTAAATGAAAAGAAATTGAGTTATGAAATTCAATACCACTTGGTAATTTTCAAGTAAAAATCCTTTGGATGAAATAATTCAAATTAAAACATAAAATTTCATGAAATATTAATTTATCATGATATTAAATTTCAAATTGGTAGTATATACACCATATAAAATAAATTAGGTGAATAACATTTCAATATACCTTAATGAATGGAAAATGAGATGAAGTCCCTTACCATGCGCTTCTGTTTGGTTGAACATACTTTAGCCTCCTATATAATGTTTTAAAGAATTTAATTGATTGATGCCTGAACCATATTCATATAGTATATATTATCCTCTTATAACATATTATCACTTGTTTATTAATAATATTTCATTATTTTTATTGATTTGGGTGTTAATTTCCTCATTTTCTCGTGCATGTTTTGTCATGAAAGTTCAGGTTATTGTGTGTAATATATAGTTACATCATCTCCAGAATGATAGTAATGTAATAAATCATTTTTTTATTAGATAATTCTTTTTAATAATTATTGAAATTTTAACATGTAGAATGCATCACATCTCTTTGTAGAGATGGTAGGACGTATGCACGTATGAGTGACATTATCATTTTCTTAATGGGTGAAATGATAAGGATGTGAGTGATATATTAATTTTCCATAACCAATATAATTTCATATATATCACATATATTCACTAAATTTATATTTATTACCTTCCATGTAAAGTATATATGAAAAATGAATCACATCGCTTTGTGAGGTGGTAGTCCATCGTACACTCGAGCGAAGTTATCATATTTTAAAAGGAATGGAACATTAGAAGGTATATATGATATTAAAATTATATAATTTTAAAAATATCATAAATATAATATAAATGTGTTAAATTCGTTATTATATCCATCCTTGAAATTTGGTTATGGAAAATGAATTATGTTAGTTCATGAGGCGATAATCCTATGTACAAATGATGAATAGTTTTGTTTCCTATTTGATGGATGATGATATGGATATAGGTAGTGAACTTAACATAATAACATATTAATATATGTAAGATAATTATTTTATTATATAATCATGGTTTTATACTTTTTTAAGGAGGTTTAAGAATGAAAAACACTTATTTAATAAGTGATTTGGGTAGAGCTTAGATGAACCATATGGATTTGGAAGTGTGATGAGGGGAGTAGAGGGAGTGAACTTTTATATGTGAATACGCAAACCTGAAATTATAAATTAAGTACATAAAACTGTTGTGTATTTTTTATAAATTCAAATGAAAAATACACAGATCATGCTACATACAAGGACCTTTTTCGGTTTAGGTTTTAGAGAATAAATAATTACATTACAAATTAAGAAAACTATACAAAAATAAAATGAAATGACTAAATTAGTTCATGTGAGATAAATCCATAAGTGAAGTGAATGTATTAAAATAAATCTATTAAAAATGTGGAAAATTAATTTAAAACATAGGGTAATCATTAAATTGACTAGTATGGGTTTTTGAAAATAAGGATAAAATCCTTTTTAAATACTTTGAAAATAATTTAGAAAAAAAAAAATTATATCAAATACAAAAAAATGGTATAATTTATAAACTATGTTTTTCAGAAAAAAAAATTCAAATAAAACATCTTTCAAAACCTTTAAAATACTTATCATTTTAAAAACCCATTTTAAAATCATCTTTGAAAAACTCTTGGATTTCTCCTTAAAATTTATTTGGAAATAATAACTCTTTTGTGGATTAAAATGATACTTGATAGATCTTATGAAAACCATGTGGCCACTAGGAGTATCGCATATAGTACATAATATCAATGAGATCATGGGTCCACTCCCCATGCCTTATCATATCATATGATTCCCTTGTGATGAATTTTAAGAAAATAATTTAGATGGTCTTTCTTTCTCACTCATAGACAACTAAAACCATTTAATAATCTTACATAAATTATTTTCATAGGATAATATAATTTTAATACTTACTAGAATTAATAAATCTCAATTTTATTAAAATTAAATATATTTGGGAGAAATCCTCCTTTTAGTATGAAATAATTATATTTAAGAATACATAAACATAAATGTTTTGAAATTAAAAAAAAATGACTGCATAAAAGTTCACGATACATCACTAGAAATTTTAGATCACAGATATATCTATAATGATGAATGAAAATAAAATATTTTAATTGAATATATATAATTATATTATAAAAATAACACTTTCAAAATAATCCCCTTACCTTGAACCTGACTCGAAACATACGTTTCTTTATCTTCCTCTTCTTTGGAAAATCCATTTGCTTAACACCTTAAGACCACTAATGGTGGTGTTATACCTATACCAAGACCTCAATAATGTGTATAGGGATTATTAGATAAGAATTTTAAAGAGTATGGTTGTTCAAGAAGACTTAAGGTGATGGAATTAAATAAAGGAATGAGCCCCCTTTTAAAATTGAGGTGAGGGGAAATTATGAATTACTTAAAATATGAAAATATAATAAGTCTAATATAGGTTTAAATAATATAGAAATGCATAAAAATAATAGGATATTACATTTTATACATAATATTAAAATATTTGGCCTTATTAAATATTTTTGTTTTTTAATAATTTAATAAAATATTTTCTTCATGAAATATAATTTTTTTCAAATTTAACACTATTCATAACTATGACTTTAAAAACATCCCAAAAAATCCTAAAATTAGAAAAAAAAAATATTATATCCTAGACATGTTATATTCATCCCTAGAACTCATGAATTTCCTTAAAAATCTCAAATTATATTTATTACAATATTTTAAATATCGTTTATTTTATTTTTCTATTAAATTAATAATTACTGCATCATTGTATAGTATTTATTTACTGCCTAAAAATTAAAAATAAGTTTTCAAGAAGAATATAAATTTATAATATTTCAAATGACTAATTATTTTCCAAATATAATTCTGGAAAACAATATATTAAAATATTATAATAATTACAAACTATCGTGTGACTAATTTGACTTACTTTTAAATAAAATATTATAAAGGTTTTAAAGTAAAACAGGTGGGTCCATAAAGGTCCCAAATCTAAATCACCAGAAGTTATTTTTTGAAACTTACACATCCAAATATAATTATTCAGATTTTTGGGTCATTTATGAGTTATTATAATTTTAATTAATATTTCTTTATTTATTTTTCTTCTGCTTTTACAAGCGCAGCATCCGCAATGCAGGTTAATTATTTTATATATAAAAATTAAAAATAAATTAATATCATAAAAATAAATTAATTAGATTCAAGATAGTTGTTTATATTTATTCATTAAATATATTTACTCATACATATGTGAAGACAACTTCATTAAGTATATCTACTCATACATATGTCAAGACAACTTCATTAATTTGTTAATTTGTCTTTTCTTGCCTTACATAAGACATTTGGATAAGATTCATGTTATATGACTCTAAAATTTGAAATTAATAGCCAAAACATAAATTATACATAATAATTAATAAAATTTATGAAAATATTTTTTGGAACTCAATTAATATCTATAAGAAACCATTATTGACTTTGCAAAAGCTGTGTATACACTGCATCAGCACTGATAAAGATGTTTATATTTATCATGAAACAAGTTATAGCTTATATGTTCTGAATTATTTATTTTACAATATTTATATTGAAATTTCATAATTAATTCATTCAATAAGTTTAATAAATTTTATATCATTATTATGTCTCGAAACTGTCACAAAAATACTGTATTTTAAAAAAACTACATTTTTTACTATTCACTAAAAAATTTATATTTTCAGAAAATTCTTAAAATTTTATCATTTACTAATTTTGATATCTTGATTTAAAAAAGGATATTAATTTTTCAAAATAAATTTTCAAAAATATCCATAAATTAATAATAATATTTATTCGTGAAAATCAGTAAAAATCATTTTTGAAGAAAACTTTTTTCGGACGAATAAAATGACTTTACTAGAAATTATATTATTATTATAAAATCATTTACCAATATATTAATATTGATTTAGAACATTAAATTTATTTCATCAATTATTTATTCTTATTCATACCAATCAATTTAACTACTAGATTATAAAATTCATACTTAAATAATAATACTTGTTGTTCATTTATGCTCTAGGGGACGTAGTATTTCCTTTTAAAATCTCTAGATGATACATTCTACCCCCATAAATGAATCGCGTCCTCACAATTATTTCAACATACATAAAATACAAAAAATTATATTTTTAGAATTAATAAAATCTAGATCTTATAAGGGAACTTAATTAGTTATAAATTCAAAAAAAAATTATATCTTTGATTTTTTTTAAGAAAACGCCAACGACTAATCTCTAAAGTTGTCTAGACCGTTACATTGATACCAACTGCGAATCTATGATCTCGATCTTCTAGATTCAATACATAAAAATTCTGTTTATTTTTTTATAAAAGAAAAATAAAAAATACACAGATCATTCTACATACAAGTACCTTTTTCTGTCTAGGTTTTAGAGAATAGAAAATTACATTACAAATTAAGAAATATATACAAAAATAAAATAAAATAACTAAATGGTTTAAGTTATGATAACTCCATAAGAGAATTGAACACCTTTATATAATTATACTAAACCTGTGGAAAATTAATTTAAAATATATGGTGATCATTAAATTGCATACTAAGGGTTTTTAAAAACAAGGATAAAATATTTTTTAAATACTTTGAAAATACTTTAGAAAAACAATTTATATGAAAAACAAAAAATTTGATATAATTTATAAAAAAAAATTCATAAAAAATCATAAGAAAACAACTTTTAAAACTTTTAAAATACTTATCATTTTGAAAAACCATTTCTAAATCATCTTTGAAAAACAATGGGATTTATCCTTAAAAATCATTTGAAAATAATAAATCTTTAGTGGATTAAAATGATACTTGATATATCTTTTGAAAACCATGTGTCCAATAAGATTATCAATTGTATTAAATATTCCCCTTCAGGTCAAGATTCCACGCCCCATACCTTATCATCTCATATAATACCCTAATGCTGAATTTTAAGAAAAAAAATTTGAGGACATATCTTTCTCATTCATAACCAATTAAAAACATTTCATAATCTTACATATATTATTTTCATAGAATAAAACAATTTTTTTAATTTTTATAATGATCTCAATTTTCTTAAAACTCATGAAATCTGGGAGAATCGACCTTTCAAAATGATATACTTACATTTAAGAAGACATAAACATAAATGCTTTAAAATTAAAACAGATGATTTTATAAAAGTTCATGATACGTCGCTAAAAATTATAAATGATGGTCATATCTACAATCCTAAATCAAAATAAAATCTTTTCCTTGAAAATGTAAAATTATATTATAAGAATATCACTTTCAAAATAATCCCCTTACCTTGAGTCTGAATCAACACATTTGTTTCTTTATCTTCTTCTTCTTCCGAAAATCCCTTTACTTCACACCTTAATACCACTAAGGGTGGTGTTATACCTACACTATGACCTCTATAATGTGTATAGGGATGATGATAAAAGAATTTGAAAGATTATTTTTGAACAAGAAGACTCTAGGTAATGGAATTAAATGAAGGAATGATCCCCCTTTTACAATTGGGGTGAGAGGAAAATTTGGAATTACATAAAATATTAATATATAATAAGTCTAACATAGGTTTAAAGACTTTAAAACGGCCTAAAAATCACATAATATCACATTTTTTAAATAATATTATCATATTTCTCTTTATCAAATATTTTATTATTATTTTTAAATAATTTAATAAAATATTTAATTCATAAAATTTATTTTTTGTCGAATTTAACGCTATTCATAACTATAACTTTAAAAATATCAAAAAAAAAGTGTCAAATTTGAAAAAAAAATATTTTATTAAATGTAACATCCCTAACCCGGAAGCCACTAAATCGGTGTTCCGGGCCGGGTTGTTACATGACCTTTAGCACGCCTCCCTATACGCCAAAGGCTGCCTACTAGCAGCGGCAGTCTATATAGTCTAATGGGGAGACTATACCCCTTATTTATCAGAGTAAGCCACAACAGAATAACCAAATAGCGGAAAAAACAACCAAAAAACAAGGAACATGCATAACAAACACTTCCAATAATAAATATGCCATGTCATACTACAAGTGCAAAAGTTAACAAAATCCCAAAGTAAGGACAATGGCCAAAATCCCTAAAATGGTCCCAAAACCACGTCCAGATCCTCCACCAAGTGCTACCCATGTCCACTCACTATCTAGCAAGGACCTTTTCCCTTCTCCTGACCTGCAAACATGAAGTCTGCCCGGGTACCCAACAGCGGCCCGAGCAGGGTGTGAGTATAACTCAGTAGGCTACCACCAACGATGTCTACAAAATATCCAGCAAGAGCAGATAGTGCATGCAAAATGAATATGAATGACAAATTCCAAGTAATTAATTAAGGTTCCATTATCTAGTTCAAATCCCAGCCATTACCACATTCATTACCATTCATTTCCCAACAATTACCATCACTTACCATTTCATCACATTTCCATGGGTTAATCACATTCATCATGTTACATGGGTCTAAGGCCAACAATCACATGCAAGAGGGTAAACCCATTGTTATCCTATCTCACTAGGACTAACTCCCTCATAGAAACCATAACCTCACCTCGAAGCCTCAGTTTGGGTGGATACAACCGTTCGGAGAATAGACCCTCAATCCCCTTTCCTAATCCATGAATTTAGGGTGGTGTTTAGAGCATTAGTCTTCGCTCGACCCGTGGGCGTAGATCCTCAAGTCATACCCCACTCTGCCAAGCCATGTTCACATGATTATATAAAAGTAACCATCAACCATTCATACCATTTCCCTTCGGCAAACACTCTTCACAACACCCCACATGGGAATTTCACATCATGCCTTAACCCATTAACACATTACCATTTCACATTATTTAACCATTCACCCAATTCCCATGTGTTATGCCTATCTCACTAAGCATTCATCATTAAACCCATAATCTATCACATTATGGTCTTTAGTCAGTTTAAACATTAACCCATTTAACCCGTTCATCATTTCCATGATTCACACATTCATCCCATTCCAATTAACCCTTCAGTTATTCCCAAGTCTAGGTGCATAACCTAACTTCTAATCCAAGTTCAACCAATCATGCCAACATATTTATCAAGGGCTCTACCATTTATCACAACAAGGTCACTTGTTCAATAACAATCCCTAAACCTGGGAAAAGCCGGCACATCCCATGGATGTCCCTAAATTAGGTCAAGTCAATCCCAACACATCCCATGGGGATCATGAGGGTTCCCATTTTCCATTTAAAACACCATTCTTCTAAAACATTCCATGGTTATCCAGAACATAACCAAGGGAAATCAAGAACACAATTTAACATGCACAAAATACCCAAATAACTATGGGATATAACTTGTAGACCACCTACCTTGGATCCACAGTTGAACGCACTCTCAATCGAGTCCTTAGACCTCGATTCGACCAACCTTTGAAGATTCAACCTAGAACGCACCTAAAATATAGGGTTTTAGGGTTCTGGAACAAGAGGAAAGGAAGATACTAACCATAAACCAAAAAGGAGAAGCAAGGATGAGGTTAGCCTTACCCGGAGCTTCGATCCACAACCAACGGCACCAAAAATGCCTTAGAATCGAAGTAGATCGGTCTCTTGGAGCCTTTGGGAGATTTGGTCCGTGTCTAGGGTGGAGAGGGAGGAAATGAGAGGAAATCCCGAGTGGGGTTTTAAAGCCCGGAGTGGAAAACTTGTAATTTTTCCAACTTTAAGTGGTCGCACGGTTTATCCGCACGGTTTAGCAAACCGTGTGCAAACCGTGTGCACGCCACTGCCCGGAGGAGGAGGAGCCACACGGTTTATCTGCATGGTTTTGAAAACCATGCGCAAACCGTGCGCTCACTTCTGTCTAGATGAGGGAGGTTCGCATGGCTTAGCATGGGCAGGCCGCACGGTTTGGCTGACTGGGTGCAGGCCGTGCGCCTTGGTCTGCTTTGCCTAGACTTCCCTTCTTCTGTGCCCCGAGCCCCCGGAACATCCCCAGGGCCTCTCACATTTTCAAGAAACCTTTTAAATTCCCAAAAGCAATGGTTTCAACCCAAAACACAACAAAACATACCTTTCCAAAAACCGGGATCTTAAAACCTCCCCACCTTATAACAGCTCATCCTCAAGCCGAGTTTCCAAGCCTCATTGCTCCACCGAAGAGAAGAGTTTGGGCCACTAAGCCCGCATATCTGACTCCCACTCCCAATTTTCTTCCTGAACTTTCCCATGCTGCCATAGTACTCCCACTAATGGCACAACCTTGCCTCGCAATACCTTCTCATTATGGTCCACCACACGAACTGGATGCTCCTGAAAGGACGCATCAGCCTCAAGCTCTACATCCTCAACATCAACCACGTGAGATAGGTCAGGGTGATACCGTCAAAGATGCGACACATGAAACACATCATGCATCCCACCATACCACTGTGGAAGAGCCAATTGGTAAGCCACTGGTCTGATCCTATCCACAATCTCAGAAGGTTCCACATAACTGGGCGCCAACTTACACTGCTTCCGAATTCGACGGTGAACCAACCTTGGCGACACCCGAAGGAATACTTTATCACCCACCCCAAACTCAAGAGGTCTATGCCTCAAATCTACATACGACTTCTACCTACTCTGATCCATAGCCATTCGCTTCCTAATCAACTTCACTCTCTCCAAAGTCTCCTGCATGAGACTTGGCCCCAACAACTCAGATTCACCGGCCTCTAGCCAACACAACGGGGTTCTACATGGCTTCCCATAAAGTGCCTCAAACAGTGACATCTGAATCGTAGCCTAAAAACTATATTTGTAGGCAAACTCAACCAACGATAGGTGCCTCTCCCAAGAACCACCAAGGTCCAAGACACAATCTCTTAACATGTCTTCCAACACTTGGATCATACGTTCCGACTGCCCGTCCATCTGTGGGTGGAAAGTCGTACTCAAAAACACCTGCGTACCAAGAACCTTCTGCAACCCTTGCCAGAAACATGATGTGAAATGCGGATCTCAATCCGAAACTATGGTTCGCGGAACCCCATGCAACCGCACTAATTTCCAAACATACAGCTCACCCAACTGGTCTACTGTAAAGGTCTCCTGAATCTGTAAGAAATGAGACACTTTATTTAACCGATCCACAACCACCCAGATCGCATTATTCTTCTGTGGCGTCTTCGAAAGACCCATGACAAAATCCATCATTACATCTTCCCACTTCCATTCCGGAATGGGCTGCAGATGCAACAAACCACCTGGGTGTTGATTCTCGGCCTTCACCTGCTGACAGGTAAGGCACCGTGCCACAAAGCCCACAACTTCCTTCTTCATTCTAGACCACCCAAACTGCCTTCGGAGATCATGGTACATCTTGGTCAAACCAGGATGCACTGCCCACTTTGATGCATGGAACTCAGGAATCAACTCTTCTCACACACACTTTGGCACAACCACACGATCGTGAACATGAACAACACCATCCACACCGACGGCCCATCCAGAAGGTAGCTCCCCACCTTTAAGATTTTACTTTGTGCTCAAACACTCAGGATCATCAAGCTGACCTTCCTTAACTCGACTCAAGAGCATCGACTTCATAGTTAAGGAAGCAAGAGTGACCTGACCATTCTCCTCCTGCACCTCTAGGTTCATCTCTGCAAACAAAGTCATCACCCTCCATTCGGTGTTGGACTCCTGAACCACCAGATTCTGAACCTTCCTGCTCAGAGAATCAGCAACACTGTTTCCATTTCCTGGCGTGTACACCAACTCAAAGTCAAAATATCGGAGATATTCAACCCATCTTCGCTACCGAATATTTAGATCCCGCTGTGAGAAGATGTACTTTAAACTCTTATGGTCGGTAAACACGGTAAATTGTTCTCCCAACAAATAGTGCCTCCAAAACTTCAAGGCGTACACTATTACAGCCAACTCAAGATCATGAGTGGGATAGTTCCACTCATGGGGTCTCAACTACCTTGACCCATAATCCATAACCCGCTCATCTTGCATCAACACAACCCCAAGTCTGATTCTGAACGCATCACAAAACACGATTTACTTCTTACCCGGCTTAGGGAAGATCAAGATAGGTGCGGTCGTCAACCACTTCTTCAACTCTTGAAAGGAATTCTCACAAGCCTCAGACCACTCGAACCTGATTCCCTTCTTGGTCAAGCCCGAGAGTGGTGCTTCCAAGCGAGAGAAATCTTGAATGAACCTTCGGTAATACCCGGCCAAGCCCAGAAAACTCTGAATTTCTAAAACACTCTTTGGCTACTCCCAAGATACAACTGCCTGTAATTTCTCCAGATCCACTGACACACCTGCCTCCGAGATGATGTGACCCAAAAAATGTACCTCACCTATCCATAATTGACACTTTGATAGATTGGCGTATAGCTTATGCTCTCTTAGCATACCCAAGACAATGTCAAGATGTTGGGCATGATCGTCGTGAGTTTTCGAGTACACTAAGATGTCCTCAAAAAAGACAACCAAAAACTGATCTATATAGGGATGAAAGATTCAGTTAATCAAATCCATAAACACTTTCGGTGCATTGGTCAAGCTGAAAGGCATTACCACAAACTCAAACAACCCGTACCGACTCCGGAAAGCTATCTGTGATACATCAGAAGACCTCACCCTCAGCTGGTGATAACCTAACCTCAGATCAATCTTAGAAAACATTGATGCACCCCTCAACTGATCAAACAGGTCGTCAATTCTAGTAAGAGGGTACCTATTCTTCACTATCATCTGATTCAACTTTCGATAGTCAACACACAACCTCAACGACCCATCAGCCTTCTTTGCAAAAATCACGGGAGATCCCCAAGGAGACGTACTACGACGGATAAACCCCTTATGCTCTAACTCCTCAAGCTGAACATTTAGTTCCTGGAGTTCTGCAGATGCCATTCGGTATGGCGGAATAGAAACTGGCTCCGCTCCCGGCAGCAATTCGATGGTGAGCTCAACATCCCTCTCGGGTGGTAACCCCGAGAAATCCTCAGGAAACACGTCCTGAAACTGATCCACCACAATAGGGAAAATAGATTGTTCCCATATTTCATCATCAAGCATGAGGCATTCCACTCGAGCCGTGAGTTCACTCATCCGTTGAAAAAATGTCCCCGCACGCCCTGCTCGAACATCCCATTCTCCACGGTGGACATAAGCGCCACTCTCAAGTGACCTGAATGATATTCTACGACGATAATAGTCGATGTGTGCCCGATACAGCACCAACCAATCCATTTCCAAGATTAGATCAAATCCTAACATCTTGAGAACAAAAAAGTCCCACAGAAAACGATACTTACCAACTTCCAAGGCACACCCCTTGCACTGTTTGATATCCTCAACCCACACCCCCAACGAAGTGTCAATTGACATAACTCCACACACCCTTTCCACAGGTAAACCCAACATTACCACAATTTGAGCAGAGATAAAGGAGTGTGTGTCACCTATTTCAAACAATGTACTATCAAACATAGAATCCACAAGGATAGTACCTCGAACAGTCGACGGTCCTCCCTCGCCATCACCAGGTGCAAACTGAACTGCATGAAGCTAACCTTCCCATCTTCCCTGGGCTCCAGCCTGAATACTCTATGTTGAATTTCCCTTCTAGAATGAGCGATCTTTCACTGGAGTTCCATGTTCACCACCCCTTCCAGTACGGCCCGTGGAGCTCCAACTGCCTGCCTGATACGGGGCAATTGATCCCCTTCCCATATGCGGTACCTGCCTTCCTCCATCAAACTCTCCCACCTGCAGGGGTTTCCTGCAGAACCTCTGCACATGTCCCATCCTTCCACACGAACAGAACTAAACTGGAGGTCGAGGACACTGACCACGCACATGCCCCGACCTACCGCACTGATAGCAGAACACCTGATTCCCACTCTGAGAGGATGACCCTCTCTTCTAGCCACTTTGCACACTACTGCCATTTTGTGAGCTCTCATGGCGTCGCTTCTGACCCTCAGTAGCTACACTGCTCGTCTGCCCCAATAGCACCACAAGACCACTACCCAAATCTCCCTTCAGGTTTCCTTCCGAGATCAATGCCTAATCTACTACCTCTGCGAACCTCTTCAGGGGGAAGATATTTACTTGAGACCTGATCTCATGTATCAACCCATCCTGGAAGCGCCTTGACACCACTGCGTCATCCCCTTCTAACACTGGAACGAAGCATCTCAAATCAGTGAAGCGACTAGCATAGTCCATCACCGACAGCGATCCCTGAGTCAGGCTCAAAAACTCTGCAGCCTTCTCCTGCCTCAAAGTATCTGGGTAGAAATGCTCCAGAAACTTTTCCTGAAAAACCTTCCACGACATTCCCTCAGCCTGCTCGATTTTAGCCTGAATGTCCCACCAAAACCTATCCTAGCCTCGCAACATATAAGCGGCTAGCTTTACCCGCTTCTTGGAAGGGTTCTCTAGATGATCCAGTATCGTCTGGACAGACTCTAACCAGAACTCTGCTACCTCTAGCCCACCCTCTCTGGTGAAGGTCGGAGGGTGCTACAACTAGAATTCCCTAGTCAGCTCAAACATACTTGGTGCACCCCTCCCTAGGTCTTGATCCATCATCTGCATAAGGCGAGCCAAGTTCCCTTGGAACTGGTCTTCTCCACCTTCATTGATCACCACATTTTCTTTCCCCTCTACTGGAGGAGTGTTCTCAGTAACATCCTCTCGTTGCTCAACTGGTACCTGATGTCGTGGTGGCATCTATCTACATTTCCAAGCACGAGATTTAGCACACATACCACCAAACATTCATGAGTCCATCACAAAAGACTCCTTACTAGCCATAACAACCCAACAAAATTTTCCATTTTTTATTCAAACCCTTATATTTCATTAACGTCATTTACCCACTTGTTTCATTTCATTCTTCTCATTATTTCTTGGTTTCATGAAATGCATAATGCACCCTACTTTCCTGCCTCACACACCCATATCATGTGTGTGCCTAATACAATGCATGTCACCTATCTCCCTAGGTGCCTACAATGATGCATAAATGCACATCCTCATGTCGTTAAGGTCACGAGCCAAATATCATAAAACATTCAAATCAAACCACATATGCATCACCCAACAGTGAAATATCATCAACTGTAACAACACATGACCAAGAACAACATTTACCACCCAGGGTGACTTGGGTTTCCCCCGTACCTGGGTTAGATACTCCCAAGCACGAGCTCATTACCAAGGCCCGCCACTTCTTAACCCTTGGTTACCGATCCCAAATAACAAGACCTCAGAGAAGGAGAAGAAAGACCTCCTCTGATACCACTTTGTAACGTCACCGACCCGGAAGCCACTAAACCAGTGCTCCGAGCCAGGTTGTTACATGACCTTAAGTGCGCCTCCTCATATGTCAAAGGCTACCGACTAGCAGCGGGGGTCTATATAGTCTAATGGGGAGAATATACCCCCTATTTATCAGAGTATGCCACAATAGAATAACCAAATATCAGAAACAACAACCAACAAACAAGGAACATGTATAACAGACACTTCCAATAATAAATATATCATGTCATACTACAAGTGCAAAAGTGAACAAAATCTCAAAGGACAATGGCCAAAATCCCCAAAATGGTCCCGACACCACGTCCGGATCCTCCACCAAGTGCTACCCATGTCCACTCACTATCTATCAAGGACCTTTGACCTTCTCCTGACATGCAAACACGAAGTCTACTTGGGTACCCAATGGAGGCCCGAGCAGGGTGTGAGTACAACTCACCACCAATGGTGTCGACAAAATATCCAGCAAGAGCAAATAGTGCATGCAAAAGGAATATGAATGATAAATTCCAAGTAATTAATTAAAGTTCCATTATCTAGTTCAAATCCCATCCATTACCACATTCATTACCATTCATTTACCAACAATTACCATCACTTACCATTTCATCACATTTTCATGGGTTAATCACATTCATCATGTTACATGGGTCTAAGGCCAACAATCACATGCAAGAGGGTAAACCCATTGTTATCCTATCTCACTAGGACTAACTCCCTCATAGAAATCATAACCTCACCTCGAAGCCTCGGTCCAGGTGGATGCAACCGTTAGGAGAATAGACCCTCAGTCCCCTTTCATAACCCGTGCATTTAGGGTGGAGTTTAGAGCATCAGTCTTCGCTCGACCCATGGGCGTAGATCCTCAAGTCATACCCCACTCTACCAATCCATGTGCAAATGCTTATATAAAAGTAACCATCAACCATTCATACCATTTCCCTTCGGCAAAACCTGTTCACAACACCCCACATGGGAATTTCACATCATGCCTTAACCCATTAACACATTACCATTTCACATCATTTAACCATTCACCCAATTCCCATGTGTTATGCCTATCTCACTAAGAATTCATCATTAAACCCATAATCTATCACATTATGGTCTTTAGTCAGTTTACACATTAACCCATTTAACCTGTTCGTCATTTCCATGATTCACCCATTCATCCCATTCCAATTAACCCTTCGGTTATTGCCAAGTCTAGGTGCATCAGCTAAATTCTATTCCAAGTTCAATCAATCATACCAACATATTTATCAAGGGATCTACCATTTATCACAATAAGGTCACTTGTTCAATAGAAATCCCTAAACCTGGGAAAAGCCGGCACATCCCATGGATGGCCTTAAATTAGTTCAAGTCAATCCCAACACATCCCATGGGGATCGTGAGGGTTCCCATTTTCCATTTAAAACACCATTCTTCTCAAACATGCCAAGGATATCCAGAACATAACCAAGGGAAAGCAAGAACACAATTTAACATGCACAAAATACCCAAATAACTATGGGATATAACTTGTAGACCACCTACCTTGGATCTGCGGTTGAACGCACTCTCAATTGAGTCCTTAGACCTTGATTCGACCAAACCTTCGAGCTTCAACCTATAACTCACCCAAAAGATAGGGTTTTAGGGTTACGGAACAAGAGGAAAGTAAGATACTAACCCTAAACAAAAAAGGAGAAGCAAGGATGAGGTTAGCCTTATCGGGAGCTTCGATCCGCAACCAACAGCACTAAAAATGCCTTAGAATCGAAGGAGATGGGTCTCTTGGAGCCTTTGGGCGATTTGGTTCATGCCTAGGGTGGAGAGGGAGGAAATGAGAGGAAATCCCAAGCGGAGTTTTAAATCCCGGAGTGGCAAACTTGTAATTTTTCTAACTTTAAGTGGCTGCACGGTTTAGCCGCACGGTTTATCAAACCGTTCGCAAACCGTGTGCACGCCACTGCCTGGAGGAGGAGGAGCCACACGGTTTATCCGCACGGTTTGGAAAATTGTGCGCAAACTGTGTGCTCGCTTCTATCTAGAGGAGGGAGGGTTGCACGGCTTAGCCTGGGCAGGCCGCACGGTTTTTCTGACCATGCGCAGGTCGTGCGCCTTGGTCTGCTTTTCTCAGACTTCCCTTCTTCTGTGCCCCGAGCCCCCGGAACACCCCCAGGGCCTCTCACAATTTCAAGAAACCTTTTAAAGTCTCAAAAGCAAAGGGTTCAACCCAAAACACGACAAAACATACCTTTCCAAAAACTGGGATCTTACATTACATCCTATAAATATCATATTAATCTAATGAACTCATGAATTACCTTAAAATATAAATTATATTTATTTTAATATTTCTAATATCATTTATTTGATTTTTTCATTAAATTAATAATTGTTGCATTATTTTTGTGCAAGCCTTTATGGTATTTATTTGTTGCCTAAAAGTTAAAAATAAATTTTCATGAATAATATAGATTTATTATATTTAAAATGACTAATTATTTTCTAAAAACACTTCTATAAAACTATATATTAAAATATTACACTAATTAAAAACTACGATGTAAACAACTTGACTTACTTTTAAATAAATTATTATAATGGTATTAAAATGAATAAATTCAATAAAAAAGGTCCAAAATTAGAATCACCATAAGATATTGTTAGAAACTTACACATAAAAAAATATTTATTCATATTTTTTGGTCATTTAAGGGTTTTTATAAATTTAATTAAAATTATTTTATTTATTTTTTATCTGCTTGCATGAGCACTGCATCAGCATTGCATAGGCATTATACTTAATTATTTCATATATAAAAATTTAAAATAAATTACTGTCTTAAAAATAAATTAATTTTCTTCAATATAATAATCAATATTCTTTCATTGATTATATTTACTCATACTCATGAAAAGACATCTTCAATAGTTTTTTAATTTTTGTTTTCTTTCATTTTGCATGCATTGCACCAACATTTGGATAATAATCATGTTATATAACTCAAAAATTTAAAATTAACAGCCAAAAATAAATTATACATGATAATTAATAAAAATTTAATTAAAATAATTTTTATCACTCAATTGTTTTTTATAAGGAAACAAAATTGACTTTGTTAATGCTACAGAGACATTGCGTCAACACTTACAAATATTTTTATACTTATCATGAAATAAATTATAATATACATGTTCTGAATTATTTATTGTGCAGTATTTATATTATAATTTCATAATTTATTAATTGAAAAATATTAATAAAATTTATATCATTTTTATGTCTTCATGATGTGACAAAAATTATGTATTTAAAAAAACCTGTATTTTTTTAGTATTCACTAAAATATTAACATTTTCAAAAAATTATCAAAATTTAATCATAGAATAATTTTGATATAATGATTTATAAAATGAAGTTAATTTTTCCAAATAAATTTTCAATATCATCCAAAAATTAATTATAATATGTATTCATAAAAAGAAATAAATTCTTTTGAAGAAAACATATTTCTGACAAATAAAATGACTTTACTAAAAAGTATGTTATTATTATATAATAATTTAACAATACGTTCATATTGATTTAGAAAATTATATTTATTTCATAAATTTTTTATTATTATTCATTCCCATAAATTTAACGACTAGGTTTTAAAGTTCACATTTAAATTATAATATTTTGTTGTTTGTTTAAGCTCGATATGACATAATGTTTCCTTTTAAAATATCAAGATGTTACATTCTACCCTCTTTAAATGATTTGTGTCCTCAAAATTTGTTTAAAATAAATAAAATTAAGAATTTATATATTTAGAATAAATAAAATCTGGATATTCTAGATGAATTTAATTACCTATAAATTCAAAAAAAATCTATATCCGATATTTTTATAAGAAAAAAAAATGAAAACACCTAATCTCTAAAGTTGTATAGACCTTTGCTCTGATACCAACTATGAATCCCCAAACCCATGTTTCTATATTCATTACATAAAAATGATGTGTATTTTTAAAAAAATCAAATGAAAAATACACACAGCATTCCACATACCAGGACATTTTCAAATCTAGGTTTTGGAAAATAGACAATTAAATTAAAAATTAAGAAAGATGTACAAAAATAAATTAAAATAACTAAATTTATTCATGTGAACTAACTATATAATAGAAATGAAAATCTCCATATAAGTCTAATAAACCTATGGAAAATTAAATTAAAACCTAGGGTGAGTATTAAATTTCCGAGTAAGGTTTTTTAAAAACAAGGATAGGATCCTTTTTAAATACTTTTAATATACTTTTGAAAAAAATTATATCAAATGAAAAAAAAAAAATTTATAACCATGTTTTTTCATAAAAATTCATAATAAAGCACCTTTAAAAACCTTTAAAATACTTACCATTTTGAAAACCCATTTTAAAACCATCTTTGAAAAAAAATTGGATTTATCCTTAAAAATCATTTGAAAATAATATCTCTTTTGTTGATTAAAATGATACTTGATAGATCTTATGAAAACAAATGTGTTCACTGGTTGTATCACTTGTCTTATTTGGGTCATGAGTCTTCTCCCCATACCTTATCAACTCATACGATACCCTAGTACTTAATTTAAGAAAACATTTTAGAAGACATGTCTTTCTCATTCATAACCCACTAAACAAATTTTACAATCTTACATAAATTATTTTCATAAAAGAAAATAATTTTAATATTTATCAGCATGAATGGATCTCATTTTTCTTAAACTCAAGATATTTGGGAGAAATACACCTTTCAAGATGAAATAATTACATTTAAGAAGATATAAACAAAAAAGATTTGAAATTAAAACAGATGATTGATAAAAGTTCACTATACATCACTAAAAAATATAGATGAAAACCATATCTAAAATCTAGAATGAAAATAAAAAAAATTCCTAGAAAATATAAAATTATATTATAAAATAACACTTCAAAATTATTCCCTTTCCTTGAGTTTGACTCGACACATACGTTTCTTCATCTTCCTCTTCTTCGGAAAATCCCTTTTCTTAACACCTTAAGACCACTATGAGTTATTTTGCCTATACTATGGACAATAAAGTGTGTATAGGGATGATGAGAAAAGAATTTTATAGAGGATAGTTGAGAAATAAGACTCATGTTGATGGAATAAAATGAAGTAATGATCCCCCTTTTATAATTGAGGTGAGGGGGTATTTGGAATTGCTTAAAATATTAAAATTTAATAAGTATAATATAGGTTTAAAGACATTAAAAAGGAATAAATGTCATATTAGATCACATTTTAGACATTATATTATCATATATAGACTTATTCAGTATTTTTGTGATTTTTAGACAATTTAATAAAATATTATATTCATAAAATATAATTGTTTTCAAATTTTACACTATTAAAAACTATGACTTTAAAAACATCAAAAAAAGAGTAAAAATTAGAAAAAAATATTTTATTATATCCTAGAAATATAATATTCATCTAGAGAACTCATTAATTTCTTTAAAATTTTCAAATTATATTTATTTTAATAATTTTAATATAATTTATTTTATTTTTCCATTAAATTAATAATTACTGCATCATTTTTGTGTAATCCTTTATGGTATTTATCTGCTTCTTAAATATTTAAAATAAAATTTTATGAAGAATATAAATTTATTTTCTTTCAAATGGATAATTATTTTTGAAAAAAAAATTGAAACCATATATTAACATATTATACTAATTAAAAACTAGAGTGTGGTCAACTTGACTTACTTTTAAATAAAATATTATAAAGGTCTTAAAGTGAATCAAGTGGATCCAACAAGGTCCCAAATTCGAATAACCATAATATATTGTTAGAAAATACTCATCCAAATAGATTTATTCAGATTTTTGTGTCATTTAAGGGTTATTATAATTTTAATTAAAATTTATTTATTTATTTTTCTTCTGCTTGCATGAGCAGTGCATCATCATTTCATAGGCATTAGAGTTAATTATTTCATATATAAAAATTAAAAATAAATTAATTCGGTTCAAGATAATAATTTATATTCATTCATTAAGTATATTTAATCCACCCATATCAAGACAACTTCCTTAATTTTTTAATTTTTCTTTTCTTCCCTTATGTAAGCATTGAAAAAACATTTGGATAAGATCCATGTTATATAACTCTAAAATTAGAAATTAATAGCTAAAACATAATATACACATAAAAATAAAAATAAATCGTGAAAATAATTTTTATGAAACAATTATTATCTATATTGAAACAAAATTAACTATGTCAATGCTGTGCAGACATTACGTCGGCACTAACAAAGTTTTTTATACTTATCGTGAAATAAATTATAACATACATGTTCTAAATTATTTACTGTACAATATTTATTTAATAATTTCTTAATTTCTTAATTTTATAATTTTAATAATTTTTATATCATTATTATTACTTGAAGATATCACAAAAATAAAGTATTTAAAAAAATCTATTTTTTTACAATTTACTAAAAAATTAACATTTTCAGAAAATTTTCAAAATTTCATCATATACTAATTTTGATATGTTTATTTAAACAATGAAGTAAATTTTTTCAAATAAATTTTCAAAAACATTCAGAAATTAATTATAATACTTATTCATAAAAAGAAAAAAAATCATTTTTGAATAAAACATATTTCTGACGAATAAAATGAGTTTACTAGAAATTATGTTATTATTACATAATCATTTACCAATACATTCATATTGAATTAGACCATTATATTTATTACATAAATTATTTATTATTATTTATACTCATCAATTTGAGGGCTAGGTTATAAAGGTCACATTTAAATAATTATATTTTGTTGTTCATTTAAGCTAGATTTGGCATAGTGTTTCCTTTTAAAATATCAGGATATTACATTATAAGTGGGGGAGATGACACAAATTGAATTTTTGAAAAAGATTAAATTACACCCACATTTTTATCATGAAAAAAGCCTCCAAAATGGGCCATTATCAAACCTTATATCTGTAATGGATGAAATATGGACAGAAAATTGGTTTTGGATCAGTTTTAGATCATTTGTAACCCTTATCTTCTTTGTTTAACCCCTGATAAACTCATTTTTACCTTAAGCATGATAATTAATTTTTATTTTTTTCACTATTCATTATATTAAAAAACTAATTTTACCTTTTTAGATAATATAAATAATTATTTTTAAAAATATGGAATCTAGTTTTTCAAATTCAATTCACAGAAGTACAAGAATCCAACATAAAATTATTCCCACATATGTGATGAAAAAGTAGGTTTCCAAAGAGAAAATTCTCATAAGTATAAAAGTTTCTAATATCAAAATTCAATATAAAATTGATTCCGATGACCTAATTAGTTAAATTGTAATATATTTGATCTAATTTTCCTTTTAACACAATTTAAAATATAATTTAACCTTTTTAATTACTTTAAAAAGGTGTTTTTCAATAAAAATTAATATTTTATTATTCATTAAAAAATGAATCCTTTCAAAAAAAACCAAAAAAAATCACTATAAGATAATTTTTATATTCTTATTTAAAAAATTAATTTAATTTTATCAAATGATTTTTTTTAAAAAAATTAAAAATTAATATTAAATCATGTGCTCAAAGCGTGACTAGATCGTCTTTTTAAAAAATACAGTTTTTTAGAAAACATATCTTTTCCATTCAAATGATTTTATTTTTATTTATAATCAATAGATAACCAATTAAAATTTATAAATCATATATTTTCATAAATTATTTATTCCCATCCATACCCTCTAACTTAATGACTAGATTATAATGATCACGTTTTAAATAATAATATTTTAATAGAGCATTATGTTCTGTTTGAACCCTCTGTTGATTGCATCATAATCTATCAAAGAGATTGAATTTTATTTAAAAATAAGTATATCATAAATTATTGGGGTGTTAAATTTTCTTCTAAGATCTATTTTACGTGTCATATATACTATTCTGCCTAGTTTTCTTCTTTTAAAATTCTCTTGGTGTTACACTCTATACCAATGTAGTAGACATTTATTGTATACTAACTATGGATATTATTATTTATGGAAGTAATATTATAATTATATTAATTATAAATAAAATGGAAGTTAATTTTTTTTCAATAATATGATTTTATTTTTTATGTGTTTCATAAACAATTACCCCTTATTATAAATGACTATTAAGAATTTTAAGGATTATCTCAAGTATCATCTCAAATTTTTCCTCTACCTAGATCCATTGTTGCATACTATTTTTTCACTTTAATTTATTTATAATGTTAGTTATGATCTTATTGATTGTATTATGTAAAGTTTTTTTCAATTATAAATTTTTATTTTATTTATTATATCTTTATACGTTTTAGAATACTATGCTTCTTATGGGGACTAAAAGATTTATGTTATCATATGTTTTTTATGTGTTACCTGAATAATTCCATCTTCTTATAGATAAGGACTAATAGTTTCAATTATTATCCTAAGAATCATATCAAATTATTTTCTCTAATTTGATCCATTATTAAATGTTTTTTCCTACTTTAAATTATTTATCTAATGAGGTATTCTCTCATGGATTTTCTGATGAAGTTTCATATCAATGAAAACTTTATATTCTATTAATTAATTAATTATATTTTATATAATTGTAATTATTATAGAAAATTAGTTTTCTCTATTGAAAGTGATCCAAATAATGAATTTAAGACAACCCTGCGGGAATAATAATGAATTTGGTGGTTTTACCTGACCTCTTTCTAACTCACTTTTTCCATATTTTATTATGTTATTATTTTATTTCAATTTTACCATGGTCTATAATTTAGTTCATATATTTAAATTTGATCCATAATTAATTACCCATGATTATAATAGGGTTCTTATATTATACATGTTTAACTTAGGAGGATGTGATGTAATCCATTTTTCATGTTTACAAGACTACTGGAACTAGATTATCAGCAAGGTTCATACCTAATCAGGTACATAATTTCATTAATACTATAATGTAAAACATTAATATTAGAAAAAAAATTAATAAAATGATGATTTTTGGTCTTTTCATATTTTACTGGCTTCAGTGCTCTTATAGTGGTGGCATATGATTCTTCTATAATGAATTGACCCATGATGATATGGGTTTTTCTTGAATAGATTCATGTTTTCAATTGAATTTAATTATTTATTTCCTTAAAATGGACTATGTGGTAGATCTATTTTATTTTATCTGGTCTTTCACATTTATTTTTTTTTTAGATTTCATGACTCATATATTCTTGATACATGGGATTTATTTACTCTATTGTTTTTATAGATTTAAGTGGTATTGAATATTATTTACATATACACTTATGGTCAGTCAACACCATGTAATTAAAGTTATTGAGGTATTAGATTATTTCTTTGGTTTTATATAGGAGGTGATCGGTGAGACACTGGAGTAGATCTATGTTTTGTAGGAACAAATACTAATGCAGATCCAAGGTAGCTTCATTTACTAAGATCTAAGGTTTTTAATATGATTATTTTGGTGTTGCAGACTCCCCTATTCCCATAAACATGGTCTTGGTGATGAATATATCTTTCTTCATTAAAGTAGACCACAAAAATAACTATATTGATGAATCCTTGAGTGTGGATGGTTCAAAGATTCTACTTAGACATCATATTCTTGACCGTTGATAAATGTTTTTTTAGATTTCACAAGACATCCAATAATGGTTGAAAAGGATGACATATATCATTATCAATCAATCCATTAATTATTTTATTCAAAATAATAAGGTATTATCCAAGTTAAAATATGGAGAAACAATTATGGAGGTCTAAAATGGTGAATCCCAAGGGCATCACCTCGAACGAAATCAACACCTTCAGAAGGAAATGAAACCAAACCAAAAAAGAAAATGACAGTACCCCTTTGAGGGGCCTTGGATACAATAAAGTCCACAACCTTATTACATTCTCACTAAGTTTCAAGGATTTAAAAACCATTACTGATAATCCTCTTTTACTTACGAATATAGTAGGTGATGTTCTAAGGGATGCTACCCTTCCCAAGAAGAGAGTTTTGAAGGATTTATTAGTCAAATTCTACTACTTCCGGGTTGATATTATTATTAATGAAAAGCTCCAAACCCATCGTCATAGCTCTTTATTCGGCCCAAAATGAATCACCATGGATGAAGGATGCAGAAAAGGAAAAGACCATAGAACCCCATCCATTGTGAACCACACCACACCCTAACATGAATCCAGTGACACAAGAGTCATCCGTGTTGAGTTTCACAATATCCTTATTATGTAAACACATCATATGTATCATTTCCATTATTATTATTATTATGTATTATTTGAATTTATATTTTTATAATTTATACATTGTTTATTATATGTTAAATACTATTTTATTATAATTTCAAAGGAATTTTATATATATCATTTCCACATTTATGTTCTTATAATTTATATTTCTATTCACATGAATGGGTAGAAGCTATAATAAGTAGTTTATTTATTTATTTAATATTCACTCTATCATTTTTTATTTCTATATTGATTTTATCTATGATTTTTTATATAGAAAATTTATTTAATCTTCTTATATTTCATATATCTATATATTTTATTAGTTAAATCAATTTTTTCATTATTTACTTGTTATATTGTCCATGAAATTGCATAGGTGGGGTGCTAGTATATTAATACGTATGGACATTAATATGGACCATGGGGCACGGGTGAGTTGGTTCAAGGCAGTGGCATTCTGAACCTGAGGTTCCGGGTTCTAGTCCTCGCAAGGAAACGCGCACTATATGTCAGTGATCCTCTCATGGGCCCCTCTACCCCATTCGGAACTGTCCTAAGCCCAAGGGTTGTCCACCTTGGGCCTCTCTGGGGATGTGTGGTGCGTAGGTGGGGAGGCAGCCTCAATACCTCATTACCCAACAACATGTTTGCCCGTGGGGCACGGGTGAGTTGGTTCAAGGCGGTGGCGTCCTGACCCCGAGGTTTCGGGTTCGAGTCCTCGCAAGGAAACACGCACTATATTCCAACGATCCTCTCATGGGACCCTCTACCCCATTGGGATCTGGCTAAAGCCCAAGGGTTGGCCACCTTGGGCCTCGCTGGGGATGTGTGGTGCATAGGTGGGGAGGCCGCCCCAATACTTCATTACCCAACAACACGTTTGATCACGCCACCTCTGGTCTCACGATGAAGCCCTAGATGATGAAGGAGGATGATTTCCACCCTCTTCCTGGAGGAGGAAGGGGGGAGGATGATTTGATCTCACCACCCCTAGTCTTGTGAAATCTGTTCACCCCATTTTCAAACCCTAATTTTCTTCTAGAGTTTCTGACGATCTCTCTTAGCCCAAAGGCCCCTAATCTTCACCTTGGTGATCCTCAGCTTCCGATCTATCTTCTGGAGTTCTATGAAGCATCGTACCATCTCTATTTAATACTGGTGGCTCGTTTCAGTCACAGGAGGCCCTCGGTTGATGATTTCAACCGTTTTGTCATCAGCAAATGGGACTCGCAAGACCGCGCGGTCGTCGGTCTCCTTGATAAGCGTCACTTTATGGTTTTTTTTCTTTATAATAGGATTTGATCTGAGCTTTTTCCAGTGCCCCTCATCATTGCAATGGCTGTAAGTTTTCCAGCTTTCGATGGTCTATTGATTTATGTATGAATCGTGATCCTTCCACCATCGCGGCATGGGTGAGTCTTCCTCATCTTCCTCTACCGTTTTAAAACCCTACGATTATCTGCATGATTGGAAATATGGTGGGATGATACCTCTGTTCTGATGTCCGAACCTCCACAGTAAGTCATCCGGTTAATCCTTGCATCTGTGTTGAGGTGGATGTTGCGAAGCCTGTGGTGGAGTGGATATGGATCACCGTGGGTGAGGAATTCCGATGGAATAAGGCCATTGTTTTTGAGACTTGGGTTGATTACTGCACTAATTATCATTGTCTAGGGCACATAGTTTCTGAATGTCAAGGTGAAGCAGCGATCGGTAGGATGTCTGGTCTGAAGGAGAAGTTAGGTAGGACTCTTCGTGAGGGACCTACAACGGATCCCATGAATGGCATGGTGAAACGGTCTTCATTGAGTGAGGGGGCAGCGCTCCCTAATCTGATGGTTTCTTTAGTGTTTAGTCGACTTAGGAGTGATCTGGTTTTAGGGGTTGGGAAAAAGCATTATACTGGTGGCCATGGGACTGGTGACATGGGGGATCCATCGGGTGTTAGTGTGATCAAGCCCTCACAACAAGAGGTTTTTCCGTTAGTGGATGCCAGTGGGAAGGATGTAGGTGACTGCAAGGAGTCAGAGCTTGTGATTGAGGCTCACGCTACAAGTTGTGATATTTGTCTTGTGAAGGTGTTGGAAGTTATTGATATGTATCAAAGATAGAAGGTGAGTGATGTTGCTATGATGGCTGCAATTGAGACTGAAAACCGGTTCTAAGGAGTGGAAAAGGTGAACGCGAAGGAGGCTGTTCAAATGGATGAAGGTGGCAGTGTACAGCTGGGGATCTCTTATCAAGAGTATGGAATTGAGAAGGATGTCTTGCGGCAGGGGACTATGGGAAGTCATGAATTATTGGAGTAGCCTAAGTGTATGGCCCTGATTGATGCTAATTATCAATCTCAGTAAGGTCGAGGAGGGGAAGATGGCCCCCATGAGGTCCATATTTCTGGAAAGTGGGGGGACTATTGGGATAGTGGCAAGGAAAATGACAAAGGCTTGATCAGACCCTCTTTTAGTGAGATTGTTCCAAGCGGGGGATGAAGATGACTAGGAATCAGGGAAGCATGAATACTCAATCACAACGAAGGCCGATGAAGGACTACTCCAAATTGCCAAAGTTGATGCCCACCAGTTCATCGACTGGTAACACCGAGCTGCTATACTTGGAACAAATGAACCAGCGAAGGAAGTATGCAAAGGTTCTCAAACATTATGAAAGTTCAGAATGGGAATCAGCTACTGCGGAGGAGGCTTCTCATCGTGGATGTGATGGAGGGTATGGTTTCTTTGATATGTAATCTTCACTTTCAGCTTGTGGTACTTGTTTACTGCCCTTTTCTTTTTATTTAATAAATGGTCAGGGGGTTATCCTCTGATGGCTTTTCTGGTATATATTAAAATATTAGTACATATTAACTTTAATATTTAATCATATATTATAATATGTTAATATATATTGGTATACTAATATATATATCAACTTCCAATATTCATTATAATATTATATTTTTTATATTTTTTATAATATTAAATTCAATATATATTAATGTTGTATAATTTATATTTATTATATTTATTACATAAAATTTACATGTTAATATATATTAATAATATTATATTGTATTATATTACACACAAATGTAATCGAAATAAAAAAATTATAAATAGATAAATATGAATAAACATACGTATTGTTATATAAAAATATATTATTCTAGATTAACATTTTGTGTTTATTTGTTAGTCTATTTATATTATATTATTATATTTGAACATTATATATTATATTGTTATATTTATTTAAACATTTTATAGTTTTATTTTAAATTTATTTTAACATTATATTTTAATGTTTTATATTAACTTTATATGTATTTTAGCATTATAAAATTTTATTTTAATGTTATATAGTATATAGTTACATCTATTCTAACGTTATATATAAAATCAAAATAAAAAATTGTAATTTTATTTAGATATAACTAAGTAGATATAAATATACTCATAAATTAACACACCTATTTATAAACACGCCTATTTATAAATAAAATAATAACATATAAAATTGTACAAATATAAATGTGAAATATGATTTAAAAGTCAGTTTTGGCTGAGTTGGTTTGTCTTATTTGATAGAAATAGGGGGTATTAATCAATTATAATGGAGGGTTCGTCCATTTTTTTTATTCTAACGAGAAAATAATATTCACAACACAATTTTCCAAGACATGCTTCATGATACGAATTAACATCCCATAATACACCTTGTTAACACAGGGGAAAGAAACCCAACTTTAATGATCACTATCATTCATAAAATCTTACCTCAAGAAAAAATGTAACTACTAACCTCTTTCTGAAATAAAGAGATCCATCAAAAGAATGATACCATTCGGTATTATAGTGGTTTATTTTTCTTATAATATATAAATTAGTTTGGATAGAAGTGGGACATGTTTAAGTTCATTCTAGATAATAATATTTGCAACACCATTTTCTACAACACCTTTCATGGGATGAGTTTTCATCCAATAAACCCTTTTGGTGAAGGTTTTTGATTATCTAGGATTGAAAAATTATGTCTCAAATACCATTTTTTCTTATATTGCTCCAATATTAATGCTTAACATGGTAATATATCTTGTTATAACTTAGGTGAAAAACCCAACTTAAATGATATTTCATAAACTCTTACCTCTGGGAAAAAGGTTCCATAACCTCTTCTTAAAATAATGATATCCCTCAAAAGACCGATACTATTCACTCTTGGTCTCTCCACCATTTTAAATTTCTCTAATCTACTGGTATTCATAATCTGACACCTAATCATGATGAATTCGATCAATGTATCAAAGCGTGACTTGGAGAAACCATAAAAATACTTGACTCTCCCCTTCACATCCAAATGAAACTTAGAGAAAATATTAATTATTTTCCATTATTCTTGATATTCTTTCACTGCTTGCACCAGAAATTTTCTACTAAGATCATCAATAGATATATTACCTTTTCTAGGGTTGTAACCCATATCACAATTAATAGTATGTAGGTATTCCACCCACCATGTCGTTTTGAGGTTCAGATCCTTCTAAGGGAAGATATACATAAGAAATTTATAATTAGTATAAACTATAAATTTATCCTAAAAAAATAATGTCTCCATTACTCCAATGTGTACATTAAAACCAAAAAATCAAGGACATGGGTTTGGTCATCCCTCTCATGAGGGAAAAAATTTCTAGAACCATATGACACAACATTATTGTAATGACCTATAAATTGTATGGGTCATTAATTTGAGTGGGAGTTTCAATTATTGGTTAAGATAATGGATCATTTTATGAATTGGGATCCAAATCAAGATTTATAGAATTGTAACATCTCTATGAGATGTTTTTGGACATGTAATAAGGCTTAGTTCGTGGTTCAGGTACTCGAGTGGATGGTGGAGAAGGGTCAAGGTGTCCCTTAGATGATTTTTTAACCGTAGGTAGGGAAAACGCCATAACTCTGGGAATTACATCATGGTGTGGATTGTGGTCATTTTCAATGTTTTCTTAAAGGGAGGACCACACCACAAACCAAGGGTTGTTTTTTTGTGATTTTTTAGGGAGGGACCATGTAAAAACCCTAGGGCTATTCTATGGTGTGAGATCAAGAGGCAATAGTTCCATGTTGCACCCTAGGAGAGGCCACACCATAGTATGGCCTCAGTAAAGGGAGACTATGGCATAAGCCACCCCTCACCCATCCATTGGGGGATTTCTGTGTTGTATCCAAGAGGTCCATGTCCCAGTTTGGATTGACTCTAGGGTGTTTCACCCTAATTTTAGGGGAACCCACCTAAATGGACCCCTATGCTATTTTTAAGAGGAGGAATATTGGTAATTTATTGACCCCCTTTGATTTTTAGGGGTTGGGGTGATGGGGGACACTATTTGGTTGACTCTATCACTCATATCTTCCATATCTGATCCCCCATGTCAAGGGATGGTTCTTGTTTCATTCCTATAGTTGATCTAATTTACGGTATTCATTACTTCCTTCATCCTTTGTCCAGCATGTAGCCCATTAATTTTTGGAGACTTCTGTTCAGTTTTATTCATGATTTCCACCATATCAATAGGAAAAGTGATGGGAATGATGGATATTTTCTATTTAGAGGTTGTAATAGGTCCTAAGAGAATGATCACATGCCATATTTCATCATTTTAGTTGATTTAAGACGCTACCCCAATTTATTTAGAGTTTTTGATAAAATTGAGAAAAAATAGAAATTGATCGAGTGCCATGTGATAGATATTTTTTCTAGGATAGTAATGGGGGTATGTCATAGACCCCCTAGGTATGGTTGGCCAAGGTTTTTTTAGAATGACAATTCTATATCAGTTTTCTAATAATTATTCCGCTTTGTTTTAAATTAAATAATTTATTATAAAATTTTATATTAACTATTTATGTTTCAATATGTGATATAGGAGATTGAGTTGTGGTATGAGACTGTAAGGGCTTGGTCGAGGCTATGCGGATCTTGGTGTGGATGGTAACTCCTTTATAGAGGTAGGAAATCCCTATAATATAAAGTTATATGCATGTTTATGCATGATTTATTTCCACAATAATGTGCATGGGACCAAGTAGAAGGGATAGGGACTAGGATCACCACATAGAAAGGTATAGAGTTATGCTAGACCTTCTAAGAGTGGTACAAGTTCTCTTATGACTTGGGTAATTTCAGATCACTTAATGACTATGTCATTAAGGGGAGGAAATTCCAGGTGAGATTATGAGAGATCTTAAAAAGTTCTCAAAATGTGAGATGAGGTGTGAAAAGACTAATATGATTTACCTAGGTTTATTTTATTATTCATGAGAAGCTTAGGCATAATGGGATGTGTGATACAGTCACACATCTCACACCAGGTGGGTGACACCCCTGTGAGGGTGGTTTGAGAGCTTTTCAAGCAATGTGAGTGAGATAATCCCTTCGAGGCTAGGTGGGGTGCGATATAGAGGGTTTCCTTTAGGTGAAAGGATGATATATCTCCCTTATTATATGTTTTATGGGACCCCGGGTGAGGTTTATAATGTGGAATTGTATTAAAATATAGACCCCATATTTCAGGGCACTAGAAGACCTTATGGGATATGATGTTACCAAGGGGTGATGGATGGGGGATAATATCTATGATCAGAGACCAAGACCGGTCAAATGGATTTTATTGTATTCCTTGATGGGAAATGTGAGGTGTTCATACAAGTGTAATACTAATTCATAGTGACTAGAACCCGAGTGAAGAGTTTAAGTCCTAGTAGACCGTGGAAACAAACATGAGGGGGTGAATCTTGTGTGGGATAATTTTTCCATGTTCCAAACTTGTTATCTAAATCATAATAACCACCACTAGACTTGAACATATATTGTCTATTAAAGCTATCGGGTCCTGTTTTACTCAACCAATCATGCACAAATAGGTAATCCAAATAAAGTAGTTAATAACATATCTATTTTATAAGTTTCAGCCCCTTCCGGGAACCCTACTCCTTGTTGTTCTTGGGATGTCCACATCATAAATTATAAACTAACACATTATTATGAATATAAGTGGAGTTGTGGGTTATTTTTATCCTTAACCCCCACATAATATATTACACAGGTGTGGAGTTCAAAATATTACACATCATAACTTATATAGCATCCAACAACGCCTCTTCAATGATAGCATCCTACAAGCTTGGATTTCTTTTTATTTCCTTATATTGAATTATATAAAAAGTAATACACATGGATGTCACTATACCCAAACACTAATCCACTTAATTAAATTCCTATAATTTTCAAATGTCTTTATATATTCAAAATATGCTTATGAAAGTCTCCATATGAATCTATACTACTTAGCGGTATACTCTACACAACTCTTCTAACCAAACTCGACTCTATAAGATTAGTTAAACAAAATAATCACAGTACACACAACCTCAGCTTTAATAACTCTTACTTTTTATCTTTATTCTACCATGAATATAACTATATGATAATAATATTTGGATAATTATTCTTATTCTTAGAAATTTTTTTGTTACAAAACTTCAACACGAGTTTTGTTAACCTATTCTCCCACACTATAGCTTGAAGATTCTCCTCATGGTTATTATCTTTTTCCCTCAAGATACTATTGGCTCTCTTGGATATAGCCTCCTCTTCTCTTTGATATCACTTCAGTTTCTTTCAACTTCTCTAATTTCCAATCAACTATTGGTGTAGTTGTTTATTATTATTCTTCTTTTATTTTATTCTTTATCGATCTCCTCAATATTCTCATCTGGCTGCATTAATTATCTTATTTCTTTTCTAATATCAATAAATGGAATATAAAGAGGACTTACCCACTTCTAGCTAAAATAAAAATAATAAAATATATAATTTGGGTTCCTATAATATTTTAGGTGTTACTTTTTCAACAGAAGGTATATACCAAGAATACCCTTATTTATTGTTCTCAATTTTTTTGAAACTCGACCAAATATATTTTCCTTTGTATTTTATACATCTGACTTAGCTTCATATTCTTCTTCAACTCAAAATATCTCCACTAAAATCTACAATTGAAGATTCAAAATTGTATGAAAATATTTATCATATATATTTATGGCGTGGAACTATCTTTTACATGGTGAGATAATTCTTAAAAATACTACAAAGAACTTGTCTTGAGTCTATATAAATATATAGAATAATATCCTCTTCCCTATTCTCCTTATTTATTATTAGTAAAATATGTATATAATTCTTTCTTGCAGTAGCCTCAAAAGTCATCCCATTTACATTTATATATTTCAAGAAATGTGGGATGTATTCTCATTTCAAGATTGGGAGAATTCCTATCCTTCCATACCAGTTACTTTGATCTCCTTTTAATTAACTATTAAGATAAAAAAACACCCATTTAGATTAGTTCATAATGATTTAATCTTTCTTGTACAACTCAACATTCAATGTAACTTCATCTGTATTATTCTAGAAAACCAAGTAATTTCACTTGCTTTAAAAAGAAATATATGTAGTGGATCCTCCTTAAATTAGGCTTGAATCATGGTTCTAAATTAGCTTCATGATATTCTTAACTTCGATGAAAAATATATTTATCATCATATTTCTTTTTCCTCATAATTAAAAAATTATAGAAACTTCATTTCTTCCTCTTTCCTTGATCTTAATTTTCTATGGATGAAGATGATATCCTCATTATTTTCTTATTCATGAATCACACACCTATTTTATGTGTGTTTTTATGTTTACATCCTTTTATAATAACTTTAGTATCATCTCAAATAACCTTTTCCTTTGTATGTATAAATATGAAAACCTCATTTTTTTCATCTAAAAGAACCCTTGATTTTTCCTAATTATTTCATGAAAATTTTGTTAGGTCTGTTGAAAACTATATCGGTTGAAACCACATGTATTCACAGATAGATTGGAACTTATTCTAGAGGGAAACACATTTATTCTGAGTCCTGATAGCACCTACACTCTCTATATTTATCCATTCTTTAGATTGATTTCAAAAAATTCTAAACTTCAACCAATGGAATTAAGACCTCTTCAAATAACCTTGGGTTTTCTATAACCTTTGTAATAGAGTTTTTAGGGACTATATTCAGAACCCAACATAATATATACCCTAAGGATGAGTTCTCTATTTTTATTAAATCTTTTCCTCCCCTTTAAACCAAATATAATCCTTTTAAATTTTGTTTTATAGTCTTTCAAAACTAGATTCAACATCCATATCCTCTGAGGATTTTTAACCATTTTAGAAAAGTATTATACTACCCTTTTATCACTTTTTATAGCCACAAAAATAGCATTAATAATAATCAGATGTGTCATATTCCATTTGAATATGTCCAGACATGTATTAAAGGGAAACAATATATTTCTATCATCATTTACTATTAGAGCATCAACAACATATTCCCCGACCTTTACCCAAATAAATGAGAGGCACCTTCATCACTTCCTTTTCAATATAATATAGTTTCCCATTTTAATGGTTCATTTTATTCACTTATTTATTTATTTAACCTTTACTTGCTTCATATTGATAAAAAATATAATCCAAGCTTCTTTAAATCTAGGGGAACTTCAATACCCCCACTTTTGGATTTGTTTCCAATTCCAAATTTATTATAACTTAAATGTATTAATTCTCCCCCTAATTGAAAAAAATTAAAAGGAGGGTAAAATATTTTCCCCTTAATAATATGGTAGGTTCTATTCTTCCCATCTCTAACCAACTCTTCTAACTTTTAGAAACTCATCTTCTCTCGATGTTATTCCATCCACTTTCCAAGTCTTCAAATATTTATATGAGATAAGGGTGACATCACAATTTCCTTATAAATGTATCACCAACCCATCAACTATAAGTTTACATAGACTAACCCTTTATAGTAAACATGAGTGAAATTTTTACACAATAAATTTACCTATAAATAGACCATTATGTGATACCAAATATAATTTTCACTACTTAGGTGATGCTCAAATATATTTTAAATAATTTCAATAATCAATACTTCACTTAAACAAACACATTAAAATATTTCAATTGAAATAAATTTCTTCCCTATTTAGTTAGATAATCACTCCACATTTATCAACAATATGTTTAACTATTAAAATAGGGAGGGTATAATGAAAATCATATCTCAATGTTTATTTTTCAAAACGTCAATCCAAAATTATAGATTCAAGGACCCTCATGTATTTTTCTTAAAATTAGAAAGATTGAGGGGTTTCTTTAATATCATAATTTCTAAATTGATTTTGACTTTGTACAAACATTTCACTTGAGTATGATGCATCCTTCTTATTCTCTTCGGCTTTCAATATCAAGTCATCTAATTGTTATCAATGTTAAGAAATATGTAATTTCAATTCATGGTGGATTGTTTTTTATAGGTGATATCACATGAATATTTTTCATATATAATATTATGTTGAAACACTCACCAATTAAATAATTATATTTCATGGAGGAAATTAATTATAAAATATCCTTGTGGTATAGACTAATTGATGTTGGAATAATACTTCTTATATTTAATTTAAATTAAGTAATACCACTTGAAGTGGTTGCAAATAAATTCATCATAATAGTGATTGGGAATAATAAATATGTATTGATACTTGATATGAACATCATTTGTTGTTTGAAATGTGTTTATTATCAAAATGTTAGTATGAATTTTAATAAATTATTTTCCCTTTCCTTCAATTGATAATATGATTTGAAGGTAACAAATAGCGAGTATTATTTCTTTCATATATTGTGGTTTCACTTGAATGTCAAGATAATAGTACATAAATATGAACTTTACTTATAGAATACGGTGTGATATAAAAAAATATGAACATAATGAATATAATTTAAAATAGTATTTCGTAATATTCAAAAAAAAACTTGAATCTGCACCTATGTTATTTTTTTACTATTTCAACATTTTGAGACGATGTGTTAAATGATAAATTTTCATTTTATAAATAAATTTTGAAGGATTTTAATATTTATGATACTTATTAGTTAGTTTTAATGAATGCTACAATGTGAAGATGTTTGAATATTTTACCTGTAATGATTTAGAATCAATTTATCCTTTGTATTATATATACTTAAACTAGTTAGGTAAATATAATGGGATCTTTATTAATAGAATTAGAGACCAATTAATAGGGAAATCCTTGACTAAACTATGGTAGAGATTCCCATACACTTATCATAGGTATTTACTTGCATAATGCAGGAATTATTGATCTTTAGGATTTTATCCAATATTTTACATTTAGTTAGATTACATGGGAAGGGAAGATGTATTTTTTTTGTGATATATGGAGTTCATCAATCATAGGGGAAGTAAATGTGATAGTTACTTTTTACGAATACCTTTTCATCTTTATTTTTTTTAATATATCACTCAATTAATCATAACATCAATTTTTATTTGTACTCCACTATATATGAGGTATATAATATTCTAAAAATAAAAACTTATAATTTATGTTTTTTCTATCTAATAAAGTTTTGGATTTATATTGAAATGGTAATTATTAAAAAAAGTAATAATAGAATTTGTATGGTATGAAATATGGGTGTTACTATTTAGGATATATTGTAGTTGAACATGGTTCATTGATTTTTTTTAGTTTTGTAGTATTATTATAAATTTCATAATGTAATTACATTGTCAAAACAAAACAATATATATAATACAAGAGATAATTTGATAATAATACTCCTTTAAAATAAGTAATACTCTAAAAATTACTCAAAATATGTTTTGGAAAAATTTTATAATTAAACTAGATGTTAAAAGATTGGATAAATAATGTTTTATAATTGGATATATCAGGTGGTTAAGGAAGTAAAACTTTTATATTATTTTATTCATATAATATGACCTATATAAGTTATATAATATGTCATTGAGCTTTCTCTCCACTTCCATGAATTTTTTTATTATATTTAATTGTGTTGATATTAATGAAAAATTATTTTTATTATAAAAGGATAGAAGTTGGATGTATGATATTAATCAGATCCCAACCAAGTTTTAAATAATTTGGGTTTTTTTATGTTTTTTCATTTAACAATGCATTAAATAGAGGTCTTATACATTTCCCTTGTTATAATTGTGTTGGAAGACCTTGGTGAAGTTGTGATGACGTTAGATACCAAAAAACAATTTTTTTAAACAAACTATAATGTCTAGTATTATAATGGTGGGAAAAGGTAATCTCAGACTATTTAAGATCAAAATGAAAAGAGTGGAATGAAGAATTTGGTATTTTATTGGTTTCCATTTATCCATCATAATGAGAAAGAAATTATGCCAATGTAAGAAGATAAATATATGATTACACATGATGAAACTAATGAAAATAATAACATTGAGAGGGTGAAAGAAGTAATGGATGATTCCAAAAACCCTGTATATTGGTAATATGGTGGAATTACAAAGCTGTATCTTTTAATATGTCTATATCATAGAAAAATATGGAATTTATAATACTTACACTTATTTGATTCTTACCTTTTTGAATAATTTACTTTATAATTATATTGATACTCCCTCAAATCATTATATGGTATGGTAGATAATTGACCATCTTAGATTTTCTATAAATAAAATTCATGATTAAATAGAACATTTCATCTTATTCTAAGAGGAAATCACATGATTAAATGATTATAAAGAATGTGTTACATCATAATGGAATCCAAATGTATATGGAACACCATATGGTGTGCTAAAAAAACTAATGTGGAACTTTCCATTGATAATAAGGATCCAAAATATTTTCATGTATGATGAAATCTCAAAAAATATGTGATGGAAAGATATTGGGAAAATTAAGGATAATGATGAGTTGTTTCTTCTTATAGATTAATTATCATGGTGTATATCTGATGCACGGTATCCTGATTTTGCAGTTCAGGTACGTAATGTTAGGTTGGGTCTATCATGTGATGATTTTAATCTTTTTGGTCAAGTGTTTACTTCCCAAAACATGTGGCTAATTTTCATTCAAAATTATATCATTTATCTATGTATGTGTATGAAAAAACTATTGTCTTTGTTGATTATACTAATTTATGGACATTCTGATCCTAGAAATGATATATATGTGTACATGAGACCATTAATAAAAGAGTTGTAGAAACTTTGGATAATTAGTGTGGGAAATTATGATGTTTCATTGAAAGATATTTTTTAATTGTGTGATGTGTTTATTCGGATGATAAATTAATTTCCTGATTATGCAATGATTTCTAGATGGAGCATGAATGAAAAACTATCAAGTCCAATTTATATTAATAATATATTATTCAAAAGGCATATATATCATTGTAGATTCAGTTTCATTGTAACGCCTCGACCCCAGTTACCCAGAGTTAGTGCATTATTTTAATACATTGTCATGATTACAAGGAATCAAGCCCCGAAGGACCGATCGGTTTAGTAGTCTTGGAAAATAGATTACATACATGAATATTACATTACACTTTATAACATACAACACAACATAAATAATCATTTATGAACGCCATTATTCCCTTAGCTTAACCCTGCATATCAATCACAATACACTTCTTGGAATCTTGGAAAAAATAAAACATAGAAAGGGGTGAGCTTAAACGCTCAGTAAGGGTAAGCAATACAGCGGAAAATAACAAAAATATTAAGCATGGTGAATAATAGAAATTTCATGCCTTTACCAATAATAAACATGAATACTTTTATGGCAATTATATGAGCTAAGTAAATAATTCCATAATAAAACATAATCATGGGTATTCTACTAGTCGAATGACCACATGAATCATCAATATTATTTCAATAATGAGGGAATGTATAATGCCAGACATTCTAAAATATTTTGTCAAGGCCTCGGCCAAGACGTCTAAAAATGATTAAGGCCTTGGCCAAAACCATAAATCAAATTGGGAAAAGTCCTCGGACAATTCCACGTCTAGTTGTCTCATGAGACCTACCAATGCATCGAGGAGCTAAAGCAGGCTCCACCCATCACTTACTATGTCCAATACATTCCTCATTTTAAAATGTTGAAACATAACATAAACATTCGTATAAGAACTAGGATACAAAATGTCAATAATTTAACCATAATCCATGAATGGTATAAAAATAACGCATCCACATTCAAACATGTCACAAAACCTTCAATACAATATGGAAGTTTTGTATCATAATAAATCAACTTCAAAACAAGTTTAAAATCCATTAAAGGATTTAACATAGATGGAAATGATTTGTAGAACTCTTTTATTGAAATATCCCTTTTCATGAAAACATTTAAAAGTCACACAATTTAGAAAGGAAGACATTTAAAGACATTTTTGAATCAAAGTGTCCCATACCAATTAGAAACTTTTAAAAGTAATTAAAAATTTAAAACATTAATGTCCATTTAAATAAATCCTTAAAACCATTTTTCAAACATTGACATTAATGAGAATGGTTTAGAAAAATAAATCTTTAAAACATTTAAAATGATGTTGACATAGATGAAATCAAAACTATTTGAGAGAAATAACTCTTTTTTGAAATAATTTAAGAGTCACATAATTATAAAAGAAAACATTTACTTTGAAAATATTCTTATAATATTTTAAGGGAAGCTTTGACAATTTTATAAGGGTTGAAAATAGCTGCACCCGCTGTATAAGTTAAAAAAAGACATTCTTACCTTAATTTTGTCGAAAAGGTTAAAAAAGACCTTGTTTGGAAAACGATGGAAAGATTCATTTATAAACATATTATAAAAGGTCAAAAAAGGGTATAAATGACTTTAACCCATAGTCTGTAAAATAGCAACAATGATTTGAAATACATTTTTAAGAATCATGGATGTGGATGATAAAGAGGTCCCAGTAGATAATTACATATAAACAACCTCAGATAATGAAGAGATTGTAAAATTAACCCTTACCTTGTACTTTTCCTTTTTCGAGGGTAAATTAACCTCCTGTATAATGGTGAAACGATTTTTATTAAATTATAAAAGAATCATATACATTAATATGATATAATATATGATCTTTTAACATTGCTTTGTTAATAATATCTTAGTATTATCGTCGTTTTGGGTGTTAACGGATTCGTTTTTCTTTGTATTATTTGTTATGTGAGTCATAATAATTATGGATGGGATGTATCTTATTCATATCCAGAATGATATCAAGTCCTTAAACATTATTTTTAATCATCAAATGAAAATTAGTCTTGAATGGATACGATAGGGAATGATTCTCATCGCGTTCGTGGAGACGGTAGTCCGTACGTACGCACGAGCGACAATATCATTATTTTGATATTAAAATAATATATAATTGGATGGTGTATCATATATAAATAATAATTATCATGTTATATTTATTATTTACATGAATTACACAAAATTATTATACCCATCCAAATAATAATGTATTGAATAACAATTACACCACGACGTGGAGACGGTAAGTCGTACGTACGCACGTATGGTGACATGTCATTCAAGGGATGGATAGAATAATGAATTTGGTTGTACCATATTTAAAATAACATCACATTATATATAATATATTGGTGTTATTATCTTATAATGGAAACAACAAAGAAAAAGGAAGTGGAAGAAGAAAGGAACTTGAAAGAGGGTGGTGAAAACATTACCTCTACTTCGGGTTCTTCCTTTTGAGTTGATCAAAATGGATCCTTAGGTTGGATTTATGATCAAAATAAGGCCTCTAAATTGAATTGATGGAAGTTAAGAGGATATTTGAGCAGGGTTTGGTAGAATCAAAAGGCTTTGAAGGTATGAATTTGAGAGAAGGGGGAGTGCCCTTTTATAAGAGGGGTGAGGGGCACCTTAGGAAAAACTTAAAATATTATTTTATAATAAATTCATATTCGGTTTATAATGGCTCCAAAGTGACTTATTTCTATGATAAGGTGTGGATGGGTCTAAATAATTTCAACTAATAGATTTTAGATAGGTTTGGGTCACTATATTAACCTTATCTTTTAGTTTTAACTCTTAGTTAATTAGTTTGACATTTACCTTGTCACTTTGTATTTTTATATTATATGGTTAATAAACTTACAATATACTTCCAAGAGACATAAAATTGGTCCATTAAGGATACACATATCTTTATATAATTCCTTTTTCAGAATATTAGATTTTTAGAAATATAATATCAATTAATAATATAAAGTTTTTTTAAAAACTTATTTATGTCAATTTTCACACTATTCACTAATTGATTTTTTTTAAAGTCATAAAAACTTTATTAATTCGAAAAAAATTCATTTAAGCAATACTACCATGTCATATTAACCAATAAAATTCGTTTATGGTATCAAAACTTTCAAATTATATTTATTTTAACATTTATAATACCAATTATTTGATTCTTTCATTATTAAGGAAAATACTGCATCATTATTGTGTCATAAATAAATTTAATTATTTAATGTTTAAAAATTATAAATAAAATACCATTATGTATGAAATCTCTTTATATTTCTAATGAATATTTATAGTCTAAAATATAAAATATATAACTTTATGTAAAAATTGTTTTTCTAAAAGATATATGCTTATGTCATTTTTGTATTTACTTTAACTTAATTAATATAAAGTGTCATTATGACTTACAAGTGGCTTAATGGGGTCCCAAAATCGACCCAAAGATGACCATGGTCAGACAGGTATAAACCAATATGGTTAGGACACGTTTTAGGGTAATTTAATATTATTTTAATATTATTTGTGTACCCTTATTTACTGGATTTACTCTTTAACCATGGTAGATAAAATATTTACCGAATTAATTATTCAAAATGTCTAAAAATAAGAGTTACCTATTTACACAATTTTGGAATCCTAATTCTAAATATGGAATCTATTTTTTCAAATTCAAAACACATAAGTGGAATAAATTAATTTAAAATTAATTCCTGCTGTCAAAACAAAAAGCGTGTTTTTAAGAAACAATAACTATCAAAAGATTGACACTTGTTTATGTCTGGTTTAAATGTTAAATTATGTCCAACGACCAACATTGGATTAAATGGTAAAAATATATTCTAAATATAATTTAAAACCACTCAAATTCATAATTTTTCAATATTAATTATTTCGATTAAAAAGTTGTTTTTAATTTAAATTTAGTAATTTTTATTATTCATCAAAATATGAAGGTTATCATAAAAGTACCAAAAATTCACCCTAACCTAATTTCGATATTCCGAATCCAAAAATGAAGTCCATTTTGAATGAAAAAATGTATAAAATTTCCTAAAGTGGGTATTACTATTCATAACGGCTAGTTTGATTGGTTGTGGTGTGTGTTAGAACTCGAAGGTGCGTACAACACACGCTACTATATTATTAAAATAGAAGATTACAGTGGAAGCTTGGGGTGTTAAATTCTCCCCTACTTCAATAAATTATGTCCTCTCAATTTATTCTCAGTATTGGAAACTTGGGGTTGACATTTCAAAATATCTTAGTTGAAATCCCACATCAAAAAATGGATTGATGAGGCCTCTATTTAAAATAAAGAGTGGTAAGTATGAAGGTTACCGAAAATAACACATACTAGGGTTCCATGTAGGAAAACATGGATATGGAAGAGAAATATAACCATCAATATCTGATGGAGAGTGGTAGAGAACATGGCTATGAAAAGTCCAACAATCACAAAGCCATAAATTTGTGATGATCTAAGGTACCATCTTGGACAACGTTTTTGTTCTAAGATCCTTTTCTTAATGTTGAGGAATTTATTTATGAGATTGGCTAAGATCATAAGGAGATATAGTTAATTTATAATTAAAGTTTTATCCATTAATAAATTTCTACCACAAACTTATCTTTCACCCCAAAACATAATACAACTCAAAAATACTCTATTTATCCTAATCATATAGGGTTCCAAATATAATGAATTTATAATTCACATATCAGACACCTTAAAAAAAGAAACTACATTATACCATCCAGGAACTTCACATAGTCCAGTGGTAGGCGATAAATCCCAATCACACTATGGTTGTGGGTTCGATTCCCGCAGCTTTGTCCGACGCGACGGGTTGTCACACGGTCTGCATGTTGTCCTCTTATAAAAATACAAAAATAACCTTTCAAACTTAATCCATTACAACCTTTAGACTTACCCAAAATAATTCTATCCAAACTCACAGTCCAAAATTTATAAGGAAGTTAAACACAATGAAGATACTTTTTTCTATGTAATAACATGTGAACACCTTCATCATGTATTATTTTAAAACATGGTAACATCCTGAATTAGCATAAAACCATATTGATTACATCAATACTCCATTATTCTTTATAGAATACTGGATATACTCCTGCTATCCAAAAATGTTGTAAACTCCAACAATGACAAATCATTAATCAGTTTTAAGCTATTCAAGAATATCTAATATAATTTATTCAAATAAACCATCTCTTATTCAAAAATCACTACCACATTATCAAGACTATATTAAGGATTACATTTCCTTAAACCATGTATTTTACCAAAAGTGTAGCTCACTATTATGTCACTTTTCTTAGAACCATATAATCTCAAATCCTCAATAAAATAGTTCTGTAGTATAATCCATATTTATCTCCATAATTCATATAACCAGTATACTGTTGATACAACACTCAAATGAAATAATCCCATAATAACAACATAAGAACACTAGTCATTATTCTTCATCTGAGGTAGTATCATAACTTGATTGTTATCCAATAGCATCATTTGGGAATAATATGATGATTTGGACATTGGTTCACGTAGTGTCTCAACTCTTTACAGATGAAGCATTCTACATTTTGAAAACTTTTTCTTACCCTTGAAATCACGTACTTGGTGTCCTTTTTCTCCACACTTATAAAAAACTCCCATTTCCATCAAGCATTTACCAAGGTGATTATTTCCACATTTATCACATATGGGAAAATCCTTCTTTCTCATATTCCCTTTATCCATCTTTCTCTCTACCATCCTTTTCTTCTCTTGCTTCCCTTCAACGCTATAGGACTCGGATAATTCTTTACTTATCTTACTAGCACATGACATTATTTATTCATATGTTGAGAATACATGGGAGACTATTTCCCTTCTAAATGTTGGCTTAATACCATGAATGATATGACCCTTCTTACTCTATGGATCATACGTATTGTTGGAGTTCGCATTCCTTCTACTGGAAGCCATTTCTAAACAGAGGTATACACTAGGTCAGTTTATGAATCACAATTCATAATTCCAAACATGTAAAATACCTAACGTAAATTGAACAGTTTATGGATATAATCCATAATAATAAAAATGTTTTCTTTGAGGAGTTATATACTCATAAACCCTTCATAGTAGTTTGTAAAGAAAACGATAATTAACCTAAGCGTATCCCATAGGAGTGTCATAATCAAGAGTGCAACAAGGCTCGTTGTCGTGCACCAGTTCCCGTTCGAGTCTAGATCAAATCGGTGTTTTCGAGTTTTACCCCTAGGTACATTTGTGCCAGATCCGCCTCTACCTGCTCGTATCCAGACAGGGATGTATTTCTTGGAAAACTCACAAAATCTATACAATACCAAAATTCTTGGAAGTTCTTCTATAATAATCCTCAAAATATATCTTATGTCTATGTGCTCTAATCAGAGTTTATCTAAATATAGTTTCCAAAGCTATTTCTAAACTTCCTCTGATACCAATTGTAACACCCCGACCCCAGTTACCCAGAGTCGGTGCATTATTTTAGTACATTGGCATGATTACAAGGAATCAAGTCTCGAAGGACCGATCGGTTTAGCAGTCTTGGTAAATAGATTACATACATGAATGTTAAATTACACTTTATAAAATACAACACAACATAAATAATCATTTATGAATGTCATTATTCCCTTAGCTTAACCCTGCATATCAATCAAAATACACTTCTTGGAATCCAAGAAAAAATAAAACATAGAAAGGGGTGAGATTAAACGCTCAGTAAGGGTAAGCAATACAACGGAAAATAACATAAATATTAATCATGGTGAATAATTGAAACTACATGCCTTTACCAATAATAAACATGAATACTTTTATGGAAAGGATATGAGCTGAGTAAATAATGCCATAATAAAACATAATCACGGGTATTCTACTAGTCGAATAACCACATGAACCATCGATATTATTTCCATAATGAGGGAATGTATAATTCCATACATTCTAAAAAAATATGTCAAGGCCTCAACCAAGATGTCTAAAAATGATTAAGGCCTCGGCCAAAACCATAAATCAAATTGGGAAAAGGCCTCAGCCAATTCCACATCTAGTTGTCTCATGAGACCTACCGATGCATCGAGGAGATAAAGCGGGCTCCACCCGTCACTTACTATGTCCAATAAATTCTTCATATGAAAAGTTTGAAACATAACATAAACATTCATATAAGAACTTGGATACAAAATGTCAATACTTCAACCATAATCCATGAATGGTATAAAAATAACACATCCATAGTCAAACATATCACAAAACCTTCAATACAATATGGAAGTTTTGTATCATAATAAATCAACTTCAAAACATGTTTAAAATCCATTAAATGATTTGACATATATGGAAATGATTTGTAGAACTCTTTGATTGAAATATACCTTTTCATGAAAACATTTAAAAGTCACACAATTTAGAAAGGATGACATTTAAAGACATTTTTGAATCAAAGTGTCCCAAACCACTTTGAAACTTTTTAAAGTAATTAACATTTTAAAACATTCATGTCCATTTAAATAAATCCTTAAAACCATTTTTCAAACATGGAAATTAATGAGAATGGTTTAGAAGAATAAATCTTTAAAACATTTAAAATGATGTTGACATATATGAAATCAAAACTATTTGAAAGAAATATCTCTTTTTTGAAATCATTTAAGAGTCACATAATTATAAAAGAAAACATTTACTTTGAAAATATTCTTATAAGATTGTAAGGGAATCTTCGACAATTTTATAACGGCAGAAAATAGCCGCACCCGCCGTATAAGTTAAAAAAAATACATTCTTACCTTAATTTTGTCGAAAAGGTTAAAAAGGAACTTGTTTGGAAAACGATGGAAAGATTCCTTTATAAACATATTATAAAAGGTCAAAAAAGGGTATAAATGACTTTAACCCATAGTCTGTAAAATAGCAAGAATGATTTGAAATAAATTTTTAAGAATCATGGATGTGGATGATAAAGAGGTCCCAGTAGATAATTACGTATAAACAACCTCGGATAATGAAGAGATTGTAAAATTAACCCTTACCTTGTACTTTTCCTTTTTTGAGGGTAGGTTAACCTCCTGTATAATGGTGAAATGATTGTTATTAAATTATAGAAGAATCATATACATTAATATGATATAACATATGATCTTTTAACATTTCTTTGTTAATAATATCTTAGTATTATTGTCATTTTAGGTGTTAATGGATTCGTTTTTCTTTGTATTATTTGTTATGTGAGTCATAATAATTATGGATGGGATGTATCTTATTCATATCCAGAATGATATCAAGTCTTTAAACAATATTTTTAATCATCAAATGAAAATTATTCTTGAATGGATACGATGGGTAATGGTTCTCATTGTGTTCATGGAGACTGCTGAAAGTTACTTATTTTATTACTCTTTGGAAGAGGGAAACATAAAACAAGGAGAAACCCTTCAAGGAGGGAAAAAGTAATGAAGTACAAGGGCATCCCCTTGCACCATGGTAAAATATTCAAGGGGAATAGAGTTCAGACTATCATATATCATAAGTGACTCCTCCTGTCTGCCCAAGCGAGCAAGAGCATCTACCGCAAAGTTGGACTCCCGCCAACTATGATGAATAATCCTTCCATGATTGGTCTCTGCCTTGCACCTTCGAATGAGATATATCAAATCTCAAGGTGTGTTATGGATTCCCTATATCATCTTCACTAGAGCCTCAGAATCTGACTCCACCTCCGTCACCTGCAACCCTCTCCACCTACAAACCATCAAGCCAGAAAGAAGAGCCCGAACCTCCACCCCCAAAGAATTCCCTAGGCCATAAAAGGCACTAAAAGAAAGAAGAATAGATCCCCAACAGTCCTGAAGTAGGCCACCTCCCACCATAAAGGATCCATCAATGTTCATATTCAGACACTGGCTTAGAGGGTGCCACCTCACCCAACATCCTCTCCCACTATGCTGAATGTAGGGGCGGTTAAACAGATTGCACACTGCCACTGATGAGATACCCCCATTGACAAGCGAAGCCAGTTCCATAATGAAAGACTTAAGCTGAAACTGAATAGAAATCAAAGACCTTTTGGTTCCCAGCCTAACCTGATTCCTCGCCTCCCATATTACCCAACAAATAGCAACCAAAATGATGGTTCTTACAGCCCGCTCCATTGCTCTATTTTCAGTACCTAGCAACCAGACAGACATAAAATCCTGGACGGATCGGGACTCACCACCAGGAAACGTGGGATGGGTGAGGAGAGAACAAAGATAGGAGGCCCATTGCCCTTGGAATAAAAGGTGGATCGTCGTTTCTGATTTCAGTTGCTCACAACAATAACATCGTGACACCATGCATACCGCTCTTTTCTGTATATTATCCTCCATTGGTATTGCTCTGTTTTAAATCCTCCACACCAGGAAGTTCATTATCATCAGTATCTCCTTGCACCAAACAGTCAGTCTCCATTCCCCCATAGGACGATCTCTCTGGAGTATTTTCTTGTAGTCACCAACGTTATACCTCCCAGAGCTTGCTTCTATGAAGAAACACAAGTTCGTCTCATCACTCATCACGATGCTTTCAAACAGTTTTAACTAGTTGGGATTAAGAGTTGCCTGGATAAAATCGTACCTGACACTTGCTTCCCTGAAAGAGATCCTCAGTGAAGGGCAACTAGATAAGGCCAGCCTTTCACCATCCCAGTTATCCGCCCAGTAATTGATTCCCCCCCCCCCCGGCCAAAAATCCACCTGACATAGAAAGACAAGCTCTCAATATAAGCAACAATGCACTTAGCTAAACCATCCGCGCCCTCCATGTTAAACTCCCCCTGCGAGCCATACCGCATTCTGAAAAACCTCACCCAGAGGGTATCCCCCACAATGACTTCCCAGGCTAATCGTGCTTGCATTTCCAATATGGTATCCTGGATGTCACGGAGACCAACTCCTCCTTCTTCCACTGGATGGGCCAGCCGCTTCAAAGATGCCCAGTAGCATCGTCCTTCCATTTTAGCGTCCCAAAGTAAAGTATTAAGAATACGCTGCATTTTCTCCACCGTACCTTTCGGTGGTTTGACAATAGAGAATATGTACATAGGAATGGACAAAAGAACTCTATTAATGAGCATAACCCGTCCTCCAAAAGACAGCATCATGTTCTTCCAATTGAAAATTCTACCCCAAAGCCGATCGAGGATCTCATTGAAATGGACTTTCTTGATTCGACCATAAGAAAGAGGTACCCCAAGGTACAAAATAGGAAGTTGTTTCTGCTTGCACCCCAGAATCCTCTGGATAACCTTACATCTCCTTTTGGGGCACTTATCTGAGATAAACACATGACTCTTCAAAGGGTTGAGAGACTGTCCACTAAACCTGTTATACCTGGCCATGATGTATTTGAGGTGCTTCAAGGATCTACTACAGCCATTCATAAAGAGCATAATATCATCCGCAAACATCAAGTGTGAGATGTGTCCTTCATTCCTTCTTCCATAGAAAGGTTTCAACTTGCCCTCCTCTAAGCCTCTAACCAAGTTCCTGGACAATGCATCCTGAGCAAGGAAAAAAATAGTTGGGGATAGGGGGTCACCCTGTCGAAGACCTCGGACGGTTTTAAAAAAACAAAAACACTTTCCCATCATGGATACCGAGAGCCAGTGTGAGGAGTAGCACCTGAAACAGATGTCACAAAACCATTCCTGAAAACCAAACCCCCTCATGACATGAATGATAAAACTCCATTCTATTCTATTGTAATCATTGTTCATGTCAACTTGGAAAATGATATTGGATCCCACGGTACGTCAATTGAGGTCATGGAACTGCTCACTAGCTATGCCGACCCCCCCTTGGATGCTTCGACCCTGTATAAAGCCATGTTGCTCTGCTAAGATCATCTTGGGAATAATTCTGGACAGTCTCCTATTGATAATCGTGGCCAAAATCTTATACGAAACGTTGTAGAGAAAAATGGGCCGGAAATGATTAAGGAGGCTAGGGTCCTTGATCTTTGGAACAAGCACCACCCGTGACGAGGATACACCCTTTATCAGTGACCCGCCACCAAAAAAATCTTGTATGGCTTGCACAACCTGTGGTCCCACGACATCCCATGACGTGCTGAAAAAGGAATTCGAAAAACCATCTGGGCCAGGGGCGCTCTACTGTGGCATACTCCTCAGTGCTTCCCTGATCTCAATATCCTGTGGAATAGAGGAAAGGCAAGCATTATCCGCTTCATTCACCAGTGGAGGAAGGCAGTTTAGGAATTCAGGATAATCCAACACATCCCTCTCAAAACTCGGAGTGTTCCTCCCAGACAGAAGACCCTCAAAGTGCTCCAACGCCATATTCCCAACAGTATTAACATCTGACGTGTAGGACCCGTCCTCCAGTTTTAGGTTGACCTGCATGCTTATCTTCTCCTTAATGCAGGCCTAAAAGAAGGAATTGTTTAGATCTCACTCTCTTAACCAATGTACCTGAGACCTCTGTTTATAAACTCTCTCCATCTCCAAGAGTTTTTCAGAAATAATAACCTTCTTGTCAAATAAAATAATAAAATTGTTCTCTTCCCAATAGGTTTGGAGTGATTCTTCCAGTCTTCCCACCTCAACCTGTAAACTCGCCACCCCATTGTAAATATCTGGTTGATTGGTTATCCAACCTCTAATATCATGTTTTAGGAATTTTAGACGATTCACAAGCCCTACCCATGACCGTTCTCCTTCCCCCTTCATCCATGAAACTTTTAGCATTTGCGTGAACACAGGATCACGATGCCATTCACTGAAGTAATGGAAGGACCTACCCAGCACCGCTTCACGTCGAACTTCAATCAGGAGAGGAGCATGATCTGAGAGTATACGTGTGAGATGCATAACCGATGTTCTTGAGAAAATATCTAAACCTTTCATATTTGTGAGGCATCTGTCCAGCCTGCTCCAGATGTGGTTAGACCCTTTACGGTTGTTGCACCATGTATATTTAGAACCCATGAAGCCCAAATCCAACAGGCCAGTGTGTGTCATTGATTATCCACTAAATGAGGCTAATACTCATTGTTAATATACATAATATTAATGTTATTTATTATTCATAAACACCATTTTAGTGCATTTTACACTTTTAACATCATTTCACAATATGATTGTAATACCTTCTTAAAATGCACTATTATGTGGTACATTTTTGAACATCATTTAAAGTACCCAATGATTCATCTGATTTTAAGGAATATAATTATACATATTTTAATTTGATATTTTTTTAAATTGATCTAAACTTAAATATGAACATGTTTTATTCAGGGATCAATGGAGAATTCATGGAATAATATGGGGATATTTTGTGATGAAAGGAAACAATTCTGGAGAAGTCAGATTGGACACCAGACCACTGATGAGACTGTGGGGAACAACATACAGGCCGAATTAATCCCATATTTCGTGGGATGATAGAATAAATGTATAGGAACAAATACCTCTTCAGAATCCAATGCTAATTCGTCTTCCATGGTGTCCATTTAGGCGACCCAAGTTAGAGATAAAATTATGGGCCAGATTCTGCGGCCCAGAAAAACATCCCACTAATATGATCATATCTCGGAATCCACAACTCCAAATGGGCCCAAATTTTACAGGAGGTTATAAGATATCTGGGGATCCATTTTCTACTTCTATGTACCACTCTGATTCGGCCATCTATAAGGTATTCCAAGCTCGTCTATTCGGTGAAGGAAAGCTGGCTGCCACCTCGGGTCAAGGGTGGAAAAATCAACTTTCCCTTACTTTCTCCCCACCTATGGCTTAGAAAAATTAATTTAGGAGACTTGGACTATTGGAGGATCCACCCAAGGGCTCAAAAATACCTATTTAGGCAGTGTTTTTGGAGGATTTAAGGATCTTTGATCTTTCTTTCATTGTAATGTTATGCTGCGGTTTTGTTGTCTCAAATTCGTCTTCCACATGTAAGTTGTTTTAATTCATCCTTGTTTCTTAATAAAAGTTCTTATTATCTTATTATTATATTATTATCCTTATCACATTGATACCATTGGTTCAAGGTGTGAACTTGTTCATACCAAACCTTGTGATATTATCACACAACGGTGGAGTGATTGTTATTTTATTGTGTTTTTTTTTACTTCTCCATTTCTTCCCTCATGAGTCTACTTCCTGCTTCCATTGAAACCATAGAATCAATGGAGGGATAAACCACTTATGGGTTGATCCAAGGGAGTAGAAAGGGTCTAGATTGGATGTTATTTATCACCTCATTAATGTATAATCACTTCTTTAATGGAGATTTTTATTTGATGATTTTTAAACTCCATCGTCCTTGTTGAATTTAAGGCCACACGCTTCAAGTGCTAATATGAACCTTTATCTTGAAGTGCTCAAGACTTTGATCCTTAAATTGTATAGTTGATTATTATTAAAGGGTGTAGGCATTAAACCAGTAAGTGGTGATGTTGTGTTATCTCCTTAAATGAACCCATCTCAAATATAAGAAATTTAAATCATTGAAAAGGTAATACGTCCAATCCACCCCGAGCGATAACATAGGATCAACTCATTCTTTTAAATTGAATTCACTTAAGTATCTTAGAGTTACTTTAAACCCATATAAAATTAACCCAAGTTTTCCACTTCATATCCAAAAATAGTCCATAGAATGTGCGTGTCTATAGGTTACTTCTTAGGTCTCTGAGGATTCGACAACCCAAGCTAAACTACAAGGACCTTCCTACCTTCTTCTCTTGGGTAAATTTGAGGGAGAATCAAATTTTGGAGCCATTTCCGGGGACCCAAGTAATTAATCTAAACACCCATTATATTCTCCCCCATTTCTTCTTTTCTCATCCAAATTCTCTTATCTTTTCCCTTTCTCGTTTTTTTTCTTTTGGCGCATGTCCGCCTACACCTGCGATCAATCAAACCGTCTAGTTAGGGTGGATAGTCCTGGGGTTGGGGAGTCAAGTACACCAAGGGAACTCTTTCCATTAGATCCTAATCTTCCTAACACCCCCGAGTCAAAAATTGATCCCATTTCAGTGGAAGGTCTTCAAAGAAACCAACTCATAAACCCAGGTGGGAACCAAAATAGAAACCAAAATGAGGCAGCCCCAAACTTAGGGAATGAAATTGATCAAACCATGAATGACTACCTCACACCTTCCTGGACCAATTCCCCCTCATGCATTAGACACAATTCCCTAGGAGATGCCAACTACATCTTTAAACTCCATGTCCTAAACCACCTTCCCACATTCCATGGAATGGATTCTGAGATGCCCTACCTTCACATTAAGTAATTCAATGACATTATAGAAACCATGTGTCTCCCACATAAACTAAAATCATCTAAGATGAGTCTATTTCTTTTTTCTTTAAAGGATCGAGCTAAAAATTGTCTAAAAAAATTGAGACCATCATCCATCAACCCTTGGGAACAACTTCAAAGAGAATTCTACAAAAAATACTTTCCCCACCACAAAACAATTGCACTTAAAAAAAGAGTATCCAAAACTTTTTTGAAAAAGAGGGAGAGTCGTTCTATGAAAGATGGGAGAGGTTCAAAGACACTCTAAACATGGTTCCACACCATGGTTTCTCTATTCCTAAACAAGTGATAATTTTCTATGAAGGGTTGGGTCCGGGGAACAAACAATTCATTGACCTGATGTGTAATGGAACCTTTAAAAACAAAGCCCCAAATGATGCTTACGAGTATCTAGAAATCCTTTCTGAACAAAACCAAACATGGGGAACTTCACCTTATTCTGAAAATCCAAAAATAACTACTGCAATTCATACACTTAGAGAAGATGAAAGCCTTAGGGCTAAACTCGCAGCACTCTCTAGGAAGGTTGAAGAGATAGATCTTAGGAAAGTTCATGAAATCCAAACTCTTGACCCTGTTTGCACAATTTGTGACAAACATGACCATAAGACAGACAACTGCCCAACCATTCCATCCATAAAAAATGTTCTTTTGGGAGGACCCCCAGCGGAAGTAAATGCTTTTAACTTTCAAAATCCTCAATTCCAAAACAACTTCAACCTAAGGTATAATGACCACCCAGGATTTTGCTGGAAAGATAACCAACAACTTAGCCAACCACAGGTACAAAATCATTACCCCCATTAGAACTACCAAACCCATAACCAGTTCCAAACCCAACCTATCCAATACCAACAGCCACCGGTCCATTTTCAACAAACCATCCCACCTCCAAAATATCCCCCCGGGATAAACCAATCTTCTCAAGCACAAACCCAAACTGTTCCACAAAGCCTAATAGAACAACTGTTCAAACAAATGGAGAGGATGAACTCAGAAGTCTCTTCCCTAAAACAAGAACTTCAAACCATCAAAACTGGAAAGGCACCCATGCCTACTTAGGCGGTGCCATCCTCAACTTCAAGGTGAGAGTTAAGTCGTACTCAAACAACTCATGAACAACTAAAGGTTGTAACTATTTTAAGAAGTGAGAAATCAATTGAGAAACCTAAACAACTAATTCAAAACCCACCTGAAGATTCAAACTTGGATGAAAATTCAAATGAACCAAATGATCAAATTGAAAAACATGATAACATTGTCAAAGAAACAACTCTTCAACAAACAACCCCACAACCTGCACCATTTCCTCAACACATGAGGGGGAAAACCAAGCCTGAATTGAGTGAAACATTGAGGGAAATATTTTCACAAGTCAAGTTGAACATACCCCTTCTTGATGCAATCCAAACCATACCTGCCTACTCAAAGTAACTTAAGGACTTGTGCACTTTTAAAAGAAAATTTTCACATAAAAACCAAGTTCTTTTGGCTGCTAATGTGAGTACCACCATTCAAGGGACCATTCCTCCTAAGTTGAAAGACCCGGGTTTCTCTTACATCAATGTTGAACTAGGAGAGAGCAAAGTTGTCAAAGCCTTGTATGACCTAGGTGCTAGTGTCAATCTCATCCCTTATGCTGTGTACTGCCATTTAGTACTAGAAGAACTCCAACCCACATCTGTCACACTTCAACTTGTTGATCATAGCATTAGGGTTCCAAAGGGTATTTTAAAGGATGTTTGGGTAAAGGTTGAAAACTTCATCTACCCTGCTGACTTCATTGTCCTTGACAACCATCCAAAATTAGGAAATAAGGAACAAACCCCAATCATACTTGGTTGTCCATTCCTTGCAAAAATAAACTCTGTTATCCGAGTCCGAAATGGGAACATGACCATCACCTTTGGGAACATGAGTCTAGACTTGAACATCGATAATTCAAGCTCACAAATAGGGGATGACGAGGAAATTCATGAAGTAAACATTATAGGAAGCATTGATAATGAATCCATGGAACATCAAGGAATATTTGATGAATGTTTAAGTCAGGATGAGATTGATTTCCTTTGTTCATATGAAAAAATTTTATCTCCTTGGCTTGAATCATTTTCAAATTTCTCTTATGATGAAGTCTTATGTCCAAAAATCAGTGAAACCTTTCAAGAAACCACTTTCATGGAGACCACTCCAACTTACTTCCCTAAATCTGATCAATCCAATCTTGTAGCTGAAACTTCTACATGTGAGGAATCAATACTATCTGAAACTCTAAAAAAATAAATTGAACTTGATCCAATGTCCCAATCTTCTGCTGAAATTCTGAACCAACCTGATCTTGAATTAAAGGAACTTCCCGCTGCACTCAAGTATGCTTTTCTAGGGGACAATCAAACACATACTATTGTAATTTCTTCTTATATTAAATCCAATCATGAGAGGATGCTTCTAGATGTCCTTAGGAAACATAAGAAATCCATTGGTTGGACCCTGTCTGATATTCCTGTGATTAGCCCACTTATTGGGACTCATAGGATTGTTCTGGAATCTGATTCAAATCCATGTCATCAACCTCAACGGTGACTCAATCCTAATATCATGGAGGTTGTAAGGAAGGAACTTATAAAATTGTTAAAAGATGGTATCATCTATTTCATAGTTGAGAGTGAGTGGGTGATCCCAATTCAAGTGGTTCCAAAAAAGGATGGAATCACAGTGATAACCAATGAGGATGGAGAGATTCTTCCAACAAGGGTGAGTAGTGGATAGAGGGTCTGCATTGACTATAGGAAGCTAAACTCATTCACTAAGAAGGTCCATTTTCTCTTACTATTCATTGACCAAGTCCTTGAGAGAGTGGCAGGTCATGCCTTCTACTATTTCTTAGATGGGTACTCAGGGTATAATCAAATTGAGGTCTCCCTAGAGGATCAAGGGAAGACTACATTCACCTGTCCATTCGGCACCTTTGCCTTCAAACGCATTCCATTTGGTTTATGCAATGCCCCTGGAACCTTCTAGCGGTGCATGATGGGAATATTCTCAGACATGGTAGGGGATTTTCTAGAGGTCTTCATGGATGACTTCTATGTGTTTGGGGATACATTTGAGGGATGTCTGCAGAATGTGGAGAGAGTCTTGTCAATATGTGAAGAAAAAAATCTGGTCCTAAACTGGGAAAAATGCCATTTCATGGTTAAAGAGGGACTAGTTCTAGGCTATCTGGTCTCAGGTAGGGGGATTGAAGTTGATAAAGCCAAGGTTGACATCATTCATCACCTTCCATCACCCAAAACTGTCAAGGAAGTGAGGACTTTATTAAAACATGTTGGTTTCTATAGAAGATTCATCAAGGACTTTAGTTCAATATCACGTCCCCTTTGTGCTCTGCTAGTAAAGGATGTTCCATTTTTTTGGACAGAAAGATGTGAGGGTTCATTCTCAACCCTCAAATCCTCTCTCACCTCTCCTCCCATTATGAAATCTCCAAATTGGAACCTTCCTTTCGAAATTATGTGTGATGCCAGTGACTTTTCTGTAGGAGATGTGTTAGGAAAACGTTGTGATAAAACTCCTTATGTCATTTCTTATGCAAGAAAAATCCTTAAATTATGCCCAAATCAACTAAACCACTACTGAAAAGGAGTTACTTGCTATTGTGTTTTCTTTATAGAATTTTAGGTCCTACCTCTTAGGATCCCCCATCACTGTGTTCACTGACCATTCTAAACTAAAATACCTCTTCCAAAAACAAGATTCTAAGGATAGACTGATTAGGTGGGTCCTTCTCTTACAAGAATTTAACCTCACAATCAAGGATAAAAAGGGTGTTGAAAATTTTTTAGCTGATCACCTCTCTAGGATGGAATTAAAAGACAACTAAAATAACCTTTATGTGTCTGATTCATTTCTTAATGAACACCTATACTCTTTGAGTGACTGTCCTTGGTATGCCGACATAGCCAATTTCTTAGTTACAGGAGTCATTCCAAAATTCTTAGGGACTCAATCTCTAAGGAAATTCTTTTCTGATGTTAGACACTATGTTTTTTATGATCTATACCTCTATAAGTTTTTCCCTGACCAAGTCATTAGGAGGTGTGTCCCAGAATCTGAACAAGAGTCCATCCTTAAATTCTATCATAGTGAGGCATGTGGAGGTCACTTTTCCTCTAAGAAAACATCTACTAAGATTCTTCAATGTTTTCTCTTCTATACCACCCTCTCAAGGGACTCTTACACATTTTGTCAAAGTTTTCCTAGGTGTCAACAAGTAGGGTCCATCACAAAAAGGAATAAAATTCCACTCACTCCCATCTTAGTGGTTGAAATATTTGACTGTTGGGAAATTGATTTCATGGGTCCCTTCCCAAACTCTAGGGGATACCTCTACATACTCTTAATTGTTTATTATGTCTCAAAATGGGTTGATATCATTCCCAATAAGTCCAACTATCATCAAGTTGTGATTCGATTTCTAAAAGAGAACATATTTTCTCGATTTGGAATTCCTAGGGCTATAATCAGTGATCGAGGAACCCATTTCTACAACCGCCCATTCTCTTCACTCATGTATAAGTATGGTATTTCTCATAAAGTGTCCACTGCATATCATCCTCAAACTAATGGTCAAGCTGAGTTAGCGAATAGGGAGATTAAGCAAATTCTTGAAAAAACTGTCAACCCCTCTAGGAAAGATTGGTCTGATAAAATCTTAGATGCTCTTTGGGCCTATCGAACCGCATATAAAACCATTTTAGGAATTTCCCCATATAGGTTGGTTTATGGAAAAGCATGCCATTTACCTGTTGAAATTGAGCATAAGGCCTTTTGGGCAATTAAGAAAATGGATTATGACCTCTCATTGGCCGGAATAAAAAGGAAATTAGATCTCAATGAACTGGAGGAACTAAGGATGGAGGCTTATGAAAATTCAAGGATCAATAAAGCTAGAGTTCAAGCCTACCAATCTAGGAATATCAAGGTCAAACATTTTGAACCAGGAAAACTTGTGCTCTTGTATAGTTCAAAACTTCATTTACACCTGGGAAAGTTAAGGTCTAGATGGTCAGGACCTTTCATAGTGCATCATGTATTCCCCCAGGGGGTAGTAGAGATTCAAGATCCCACAAGTGGTTACATTTTCAAGGTCAATGTTCAAAGGTTAAAACCATTCATTGAATCATTCAATAAATAGGAAATAGAGGTTGAGTTAACTGAGCCAACCTATGAACTAGGAAAAAATTGATAGATTTAGGGTCCATGTCGGGCTAACTACTTTAAACAAAGTGTTGCATGGGAGTCAACCCATGGTTTTAAAGTTTCCTATCATTTTTTTGTTTTAATAAAATTTATATTTTAAATGGGATTAATTAATCATTTTTATTTTAAAAAAAAGATTGTTGACTTGTTCTTATATTATGAGTATAGATGGGTATGAAAGGGGAGCACCGTATTCATCTGTGTCATGCGGTGTGATCCCTAAGTAATACCTTACCCAGATAATTAAAATAAGACAATGTATCATTAGTTTGATTTAAAAAAACATAAAAATAAGAAAAACCATAAAAATGATGATACTTGGAATTAAATAAGTCATTGTGTTGTTTGTTTTGTCTGATTTGTTCTTCTTTTTATGGTTTAGGTACTATTTTGGGTGATACATGTTCAATCAAGGAGGTGCCTACATCCCCCAAGAGATCAAAGGACTAATTTGGAGCAGTAAGAACTTCAACTTCAACCACCAGGTGATTTCATTCCATGATCCTCAGTTTCAATTTCCTTTTTGAACATCCATTATCTACCTCTACTCCTTCTAAATTTTCATTTCTTCAAACACTGGGGACAGTGTTGTTTTAAGTTGGGGGGAGATAAAATAAAAAAAATGCTTTCGTGTCAAAAAAAATGAATGATTTGAAAAAAAATGTGTAAATGGAAGGAAAAATTCCTTTAACTTTAAACATGGTAATACACATTGCATACTTTGAAACTGAAGATCAAATAATTTAGCATGCCCAGATTCTGATTTTAATCCTTTTATAATTTCATGAGCATATATTTTGGAAAGTGTGGCTTTCCAATGTGATATTTCATCGTTTATATTTTCATCCAAATAAAAAAAAGATCACAATGCACGTCCTTTGGATAATGGGGTATTAGTTTAAGTTAATGGGGTCCCCTAAATAAATATCATAGGTTTGGTGATCATTTTAGTTTAATATGAGTATTCAAAAAAAATTAAAAAAAAATTGTGCGTAGAGCAATGAAATGACCTAATGCGTGGCTTTCGGCACTTAGGGATCATGACTCCATAGTTGTCTGGCCCAGAGTTAGTAATTTTATCTCTATTTTTGGTAATTTGAATTTGTTTTTGACTGAGTTAACTCAAGATGATGCCCGAATATGTGTAATTCACTTGGTACCCTAAGGTCTTTGATCCTGGGAGTCATCGGCAAAGTCTCGCTACAGGGGTTGACTCTTTTGAGTGCAAATTCAATTACCATGGAAAAATTGCAAAAAAAACAAATAAAACAAATAAAAAATAATACAATAAAAAAATGAATACTCATCTTAATATTGAAATGTTATTCCACCTAGTGCTTTCATCATTCCCCCATTGAATAAAAATGAACCCCCATGTCTATTGTGATGCACAACACATCCTCATACTTAATTGATATTGGATGAAATATGGCAATGAATTTGAACAAAAGAATGGGCTTGGGATTGGGATCTTCTTGTGAAACTATCTTGTATTAAAATATTTTGATGGGTTTCATGATTGTTTGGTATAAGGGTTTCTGGTGATCATTGTGTATTAAAATTTTTTTGGAAAAGGGAATTCGAATTTCATATTGTTGAGATATATTTTTCTCGGGACTAGCAAAACTCAAGTTGGGGGGTGTGATTAGCCACTAAATGAGGCTAATATTAATTTTTAATATACATAATATTCATGTTATTTATTATTCATAAATACCATTTTAGTGCATTTTACACTTTGAACATCATTTCACATTATGATTATAATACCTTCTTAAAATGCACTATTATGTGGTACATTTTTTAACATCATTTAAAGTACCCAATGATTCATATGATTTTAAGGAATCTAATTATACATATTTTAATTTTATATTTTTGGAAATTTATCTACACTTAAATATGAACATGTTTTATTTAGTGATCAATGGATAATTCATGGAAGAAGATGGAGATATTTTGTGATGAAAGGAAACAATTCTGGAGAAGTCAGATTGGACACCATCCCACTGATGAGACTGTGGGGCCCAACATACAGAACCAATTAATCCCAAATTTTGTTAGATTCTATAATACATGTATAGGAACAAATCACTCTTCGGGATCCAATGATAATTCGGCCTCCATGGTGTCCATTTAGGCGGCCCAAGTTAGAAATAAAATTCTAGGCCAGATTCTGCGGCCCAGAAAAACATCCCACTAATATAATCATATCTCGGAATCCAAAACTCCAAATGGGACAAAATTTTACAGGAGGTTAGAATACATCCGGTGATACATTTTCTTCTTCTATGTCCCACTCTTATTCGGATATCTAGAAGGTCTTCCAAGCGCGTCGGTTCGGTGAAGGAAAGATGGCTGCCACCTCGGGTCAAGGGTGGAAAAATCAACTCTCCCTTACTTTCCACCCACATATGGCTTACCACAATTAATTGAGGAGACTTGAACTGTTGGAGTCTCGACCCAAGGGCTCAAAAATGCCTATTTAAGGAAGTGGTTTTGGAGGATTTAAGTATCTTTGAGATTTCTTTCATTATAATGTTATGATGCGGTTTTGTTGTCTCAAATTTGTCTTCCACATGTAAGTTGTTTTAATTCATCCTTGTTTCTCAATAAAAGTTCTTCTTCTCTTATTATTATGTTATTCTCCTTATCACATTTATACTGTTGGTTCAAGGTGTGAACTTGTTCATACCAAACCTTGTGATATTATCACACAACGGTGGAGTGATTGTTATTTTATTGTGTTTTTTTTTACTTCTCAATTTCTTCCCTCATGAGTCTACTTTCTGCTTCCATTGAAACCATAGAATCAATGGAGGGATAAACCTCTTATGGGTTGATCCAAGGGAGTAGAAAGGGGATGTATTGGATGTTATTTATCACTTCATTAATTTATAATCACTTCTTTAATTGATATTTTTATTTGATAATTTTTAAACTCCATCGTCCTTGTTGAATTTAAGGTCACACGCTTCAAGTGCTAATACGAACCTTTACCTTGAAGTGCTCAAAACTTTGATCCTTCAAGTGTATAGGTGATTATTATTAAAGGGTGTAGGAATTAAAATAGTAAGTGATGATGTTGTTTTATCTCCTTAAATGAACCCATCTCAAATATAAGAAATTGAAATCATTGAAAAGGAAATACGTCCAATCCACCCAGAGCGATAACCTAGGATCAACTCATTCTTTTAAATTGAATTCACTTAAGTATCTTAGAGTTACTTTAAACCCATCTAAAATAAACCCAAGTTGTCCACTTCATAGCCAAAAATAGTCCATAGAATGTACATGTCTATAGGTTACTTCTTAGGTCTCTGAGGATTCGACAACCCAAGCTAAACTACAAGGACCATACTACCTTCTTCTCATGGGTAAATTTGAGCGAGAATCAGTCATGCACTCCTGAAACTCTAGTATACTCTCCCGGTTCCACCCAGATCTTCCTCTTTTCTCAGAGAAATCCACAATGGTGTTAAAATACCCTCCCACAAACCACGACAGAGAACCTGTTTGCATTGCCTCCAAGTGGCTCCATAATTCCCTTCTTCCATTAACCATAGTAATCGCATAGAAAAATGAGAAAAGAATGGTAGAACTACCCACAACAATCCTTGTATCAATCCAATGAAGTATTATATTCCTGATTTCCACTGAAATTTTGCTTCTCCATCCGATCCAAATCTGAAAATTTATATAACCTTCATGAAATGAATTCGGAAATCCCATCCTCTTAGCAAACCCCTCTAACTTGCATGGATCCTACTTCGGTTCCAAAATCACTACCATAGACACCCTAGAATTCCTAACTTCGGAAGCCAAGTAAGCACGCTTGGCTTGCGCTCCAAGACTGTGTGCATTCTAGATGATGAGAGAAAACATTACAACGAGCCCTTGCGGGCCTTCTGTAACGGAGAGGAAGGTAAAAGGGGTGGTGCAAACATACCTTTTTCTTTGGCCTTGGAACGGGTAATTGGTCCAGAAAATCCATCTTCACCATTGCTCCGTTTTGGTGATAAAATAACCTTCTTAAAAGGACTAATCACATCCTCCAAATGAAGCTTCCTTCCCGATGGAAGATAATCCGAGCCGCCTGCCCCCAAATCTCCTTGAGCTAATGAGAACATAAGTCATCGTTGAGGTGAAAGGTGGGAGATCATCAATTCCTTTTCAACACCTCTTGACATGCCATTCTTCTCCCTCACTCCATGTGACGGTAAAGTCAGGTTACTCACCAGGGACGTTTGAATCGTCTCCGGTGACAGATGGGTGGAGATATAGAAAGGAGAGGATGGGAGAGGCAAATATCTAAATGGGCTCCCTAACGAAAAATCCACGCAGACCTCCATATCCTGCTGAGAAAGTATCACCGCTCTACATGAGGGAGACAGCTTCTGGACTGCCGGTCTAGGTGACCAGGAAATGAGATCTAAGAGATCCGAGGAAGAGGCTGACTGCATACTGAGCATGTCAGTTGCTTTTTTCCCATCTGCTGTCTCCGCCACACGAGGGACGTCAGAAGAATTTGAATTTGAAAAAGGTCGGGGTGTAACGTTAACATCACCCATCGCTTTATTATCCGGGGCAGGCGGATCCTGACCCGACTCAGCAACCGGGCCTCGTCAGAAAGTCTCCGCAACTTCCCGCCTTCTCCAGCAAGCCTTCACCGTGTGTCCATGCAAACCACAACCAATGAAAAACTGCGAACCCTGTTGATAGAAACTCCTCTTCCTCCAAGAAAATCCATCATTGGACTCAATCAAAACCATTGAAGGTCGCTTCACCACTAAATCCATCTCAACACAAATGCAGGGGTTAGCAGCTGCCTGAAGACTCCTGGTATTGTCATTAGCACACAGAAAGGATACAATGGAGTTTCCCACTTCCTTCAGCATCACCGGGTTATGCAAAAGAAGAGGTAAGCCTGGGAGGGATAACCACACAGCATCTGAAGAAGTCTCCCGCCTGTAATGACAGTCCCAGGACCACCTTGCTAAATAGAAGCGCCAAGAACCACAGAGTCTGGACCCCCTTGTCCACGCCTTAACAAAGTCTTCCCTGGAAGCAAGATGAATGAAAAAAATCAACCCTCGAGAACTCCGATACTTCTGTCGGATGGGACAGCCCCCATGATCCCACAAAGTTTCTGAAATAACTCAAAGAGGGTTTATTGCGTCCAAAACGCGCCACCAGAGAGAGATCGTGAAAAGATGCTGCCTCCCGTTGATCCTGAGCCTAAAACCTCACCACAGGGACCCCCTCCACCTACAGAGAGGGATAGCTTTCCACTTAAACTGGTGGGATCTCAGGAAGGGTCTCAGATGCCGCGGAATAAAGGCCTCCATCAGAGCCCTTGGAATCCACACCACACAGAACATCCTTGAAAGTGACCCTCGGGGGATCCCCAACCCCAGCCCTTGCCTCACCGTCTTCTGAAACCGTACTGGTTGCCGGTGCTAAAGAACCACCCATGGGAGCACTCTCTGCCGCTGTAGAACCACCCTCCATAGATTTGTTAAAATGGAATGTTAAAATCCACATTCGTGGAGACAGTAGTTCGTACGTACGCATGAGCGACAATATTATTATTTTGATATTAAAATAATATATAATTGGATGGTGTATCATATATAAAAAATTATTATCGTGTAATATTTATTATTTACATGAATTACACATCATTATTATACCCATCCAAATAATAATGTACTGAATAACAATTACTCCACGACGTGGAGACGGTAAGTCGTACGTACGCACGTATGGTGACATTTCATTCAAGGGATGGATAGAATAATGAATTTGGTTATACCATATTTATAATAACATCACAGTATATATAATATACTGGTGTTTTTATCTTAGAATGTAAACAATAAAGAAAAAGGAAGTGGAAAAAGAAAGGAACTTGAAAGAGGGTGGTGAAAACATTACCTCTGCTTCGGGTTCTTCCTTTTGATTTGATCTAAAGGGCTCCTTAGGTTGGCTTTCTGATCAAACTAAGGCCTCTAAGTTGAATTGAGGGAAGTTAAGAGGATATTTGGGTAGGGTTTGGTCAAACCAAAAGGCTTTTAAGGTATTAATTTGAGACAAGGGGAAGTGCCCTTTTATAAGAGGGGTGAGGGGCACCTTAGGAAAAACTTAAAATATTATTTTATAATAAATTCATATTCAGTTTATAATGGATCCAAAGTGACTTATTTAGAGGATAAGGTGGTTAAGTGTCGAAATCCTTTCAACCAAAAGATTTTAGATAGGTTTGGGTCACTATATTAACCTTATCTTTTAGTTTTAACTCTTAGTTAATTAGTTTGACATTTACCTTCTCACTTTGTATTTTTAAATTATATTGTTAATAAACTTACTATATACTTTCAAGAGACCTCCAATTGGTCCATTAATGATACACCTATCATTATATAAGTCCTTTGGCCAAACCTTATATTTTTAGGAATAGAATATCAATTAATAATATAAAGTGTTTTTAAAAACTTATTTATGTCAATTTTCTCACTATTCACTAATTGGTTTTTTTTAAAGTCATAAAAACTTTATTAATTCGAAAAAAATTAATTTAAGAAATCCTACCATGTCATATTAAACAATAAAATTCGTTTATGGAATCAAAACACTTAAATTATATTTATTTTAACATTTACAATACCAATTATTTGATTCTTTCATTAATAAGAAAAATATTTCATCATTGTTGTGTCATAAATAAATTTAATTATTTAATGTCTAAAAATTATAAATAAAATTCCATTATGTAGGAAATCTCTTTATCTTTCTAATTATTATTTATAGTCAAAAATATAACATATATAACTTTATGAAAAAATTGTTTTTCTAAAATATAAATGCTTATGTCATTTTTGTATTTACTTTAACTTAGTTAATATAAAGTGTCATTATCACTTAAAAGTGGCTCCATGGGGTCCCAAAATCGACCCAAAGATGCCCATGGTCGGACATGTATCAAACAATAGGGTTAGGACACGTTTTAGGGTAATTTAATATTATTATAATATTATTTTTGTATCCTTATTTATCGGATTTACCCTTTAACCATAGTAAATAAAATATTTACCGAAGTAATTATTCAAAATGTATAAAAATAAGAGTTACCTATTTATACAATTTGAGAATCCTGATTCCAAATATGGAATCCATTTTTCCAAATTCAAAACACATATGTGGTAGAAATTAATTTAAAATTAATTATCGTTGTCAAAACAAAAAGTGTGTTTTTAAGAAACAATAACTATCAAAAGATTGACACTTGTTTATGTCCTGTTTAAATGTTAAATTATGTCCAATGACCAAAATTGGATTAAATTGTAAAAATCTATTCTAAATATAATTTAAAACCACTCAAATTCATAATTTATCACTATTAATTATTTCGATTAAAAAAGTTGTTTTTAATTTAAATTTAGTAATTTTCACTATTCATCAAAATATGAAGGTTATCAGTAAAGTACCAAAAATTCACCCTAAGATAATTTCGATATTCCAAATCCAAAAATGAAGTCCATTTTGAAATAAAAAATGTATAAAATTTCCAAAATTGGGTATTACTATTCATAACGGCTAGTTTGATTGGTTGCGGTGTGTGTTAGAACTCGAAGTTGTGTACAACACAGGCTACTGTATTATTCAAAGAGAAGAGTAACATGGATTCTTGGGGTGTTAAATTCTCCCCTACTTCAGTAAATTGTGTCCTCGCAATTTATGCTTAGTATTGGAAACTGGGGTTGACATTTCAAAATATCTTAGTTGAAATCCCACATCGAAAAATGGATTAATGAGGCCTATATTTAAAATAAAGAGTGGTAAGTATGAAGGTTACCGAAAATAACACATACTAGGGTTCCATGTAGGAAAACATGGATATGAAAGAGAAATCTTACCATCAATATCTTATGGAGAGTGGTAGAGAACATGGCTATGAAAAGGCCAACAATCACAAAGCCATAAATTTGTGATGATCTAAGGTACCATATAAGACAACATTTTTGTTCTAAGTTCCTTTTTCTTAATGTTGAGGAATTTATTTATGAGATTGTCTAAGATCATAAGGAGATATACTTAATTTATAATTAGAGTTTTATCCATTAATAAATTTCTACCACAAACTCATCTTTCACCCCAAAACATAATACAACTCAAAAATACTCTATTTATCCTAATCGTATAGGGTTCCAAATATAATTAATTTATAATTCACACATCAGACCCCTTAAAAAAAGAAACTATATTATACCATCCAGGAAATTCACGTAGTCCAGTGGTAGGCGATAAATCCCAATCACACTATGGTTGTGGGTTCGATTACCGCAGCTTTGTCTGATGCGGCGGGTTGTCACACGGTATGCATGTTGTCCTCTTATAAAAATCCAAAAATAACCTTTCAAACTTAATCCATTACAACCTTTAGACTTATCCAAAATACTTCTATCCAAACTCAACATCCAAAATTTATAAGGAAGTTAAACATAATGAAGATACTTTTTTCTATGTAATAACATGTGAACACCTTCATCATGTATTATTTTAAAACATGGTAACATCCTGAATTACCATAAAACCTTATTGATTACATTCATGCTCTCTTATTCTTTATAGAATACTTGATATACTCCTTCTATCCAAAAATGTCGTAAACTCCAACAATGAAAAATCATTAATTAGTTTCAAGGTAGTCAAGAATATCTAATATAATTTATTCAAATCATCCATCTCTTATTCCAAAATCACTACCATATTATCGAGACCATATTAAGGATTAACTTTCCTTCAACCATGTATTTTACCAAAAGTGTAGCTCACTGTTATGTCACTTTTCTTAGAACCATATAATCTCAAATCCTCAATAAAATAATTCTGCAGTATAATCCTTATTTATCTCCATAATTCATATAACCATTATACTGTTGATACAACACTCAAATGAAATAATCCCATAATAATAAAATAAGAACACTAGTCATTCTTCCTCATCTGAGGTAGTATCATAACTTGATTATTATCCAATAGCATCATTTGGGGCATACTCTGATGATTTGGACATTGGTTCGCGTAGTGTCTCAACTCTTTACAGACGAAGCATTGTACATTTGAAAACTTTTTCTTACCGTTGCAATCACGTACTTGGTGTCCTTTTTCTCCACACTTATAAAAAACTCCCATTTCCATCAATAATTTACCAAGGTGATTATTTCCACATTTATCATATATGGGAAAATCCTTCTTTCCCCTATTCCCTTTTTCCATCTTTCTCTCTACCATCATTTTCTTCTCTTGCTTCCCTTCAACGCCATAGGACTCAGATAATTCTTTACTTATCTTACTAAAACATGATATGATTTCTTCATATGTTGAGAATACATGGGAGACTATTTCCCTTCTAAATATTGGCTTAATACCATGAATGATATGACCCTTCTTACTCTATGGATCATATGTATTTTTGGAGTTCTCATTCCTTCTAATGGAATCCATTTCTAAAAAAAGGTATACACTAGGTCAGTTTATTAATCACAATTCATAATTCCAAACATGTAAAATACCTAACGTAAATTGAATAGTTTATGGATATAATCCATAATCACAAAAAAAAATCTTTTAGGAGGTATATACTCATAAACCCTTCATAGTGGTTTGTAAATAAAACGAGAATTATCCTAAGCGTATCCCTCAGGAGTGTCGTAACCAAGAGTGCAGCAAGGCCCATTTTCGTGCACCAATTCCCGTTCGAGTCTAGATCAAAGTGGTGTTTTCGGGTTTTACCCCAAGGTACATCTATTTCAAAGCCGCCTCTAGCTTCTCGTATCCAGAAAGGTATATATTTCTTGGAAAACTCACAAAATCTCTACAATACCAAAATTATAGGAAGTTCTTCTATACTAATCCTCAATGTATATCTTATGGCTATGTTCTCTAATCATAGTTTATCTAAATCTAGTTTCCAAGGTTATTTCTAAACTTCCTATGATACCAACTGTAACGCCCCGGCCCCAGTTACCCAGAGTCGGTGCATTATTTTAATACATTGGCATGATTACAAGGAATCAAGTCCCGAAGGACAGATTGGTTTAGCAGTCTTGGAAAATAGATTACATACATGAATGTTACATTACACTTTATAACATACAACACAACATAAATAATCCTTTATGAACTCCATTATTCCCTTATATTAACCCCGCATATCAATCACAATACACTTCTTGGAATCCTGGAAAAAATAAGACATAGAAAGGGGTGAGCTCAAACACTCAGTAAGGGTAAGAAATACAGTGGAAAATAACATAAATATTAAGCATGGTGAATAATCGAAACTGCATGCCTTTACTAATAATAAACATGAATACTTTTATGGAAAGGATATGAGCTGAGTAAATAATGACATAATAAAACATAATCATGGGTATTCTACTAGTCGAATGACCACATGAACCATCAATATAATTTCCATAATTATGGAACGTATAATTCCAAGAATTCTAAAACATTTTGTCAAGGCCACTTCTAAGACATCTAAAAATGATTAAGTCCTTGGCCAAAACCATAAATCAAATTGGGAAAAGGCCTCGGCCAATTCCACGTCTAGTTGTCTCATGAGACCTACCGATGCATTGAGGAGCTAAAGAGGGCTCCACTTGTCACTTACTATGTCCAATATATTCCTCATATGAAAATGTTGAAACATAACATAAACATTTTTATAAGAACTAGGATACTAAATGTCAATACTTTAACCATAAGCCGTGAATGGTATAAAAATAACACATCCACAGTCAAACATATCACAAAACCTTCAATACAATATGGAAGTTTTATATCATAATAAATCAACTTAAAAACAAGTTTAAAATCCATTAAAGGATTTTACATAGATGTAAATGATTTGTAAAACTCTTTGATTGAAATATCCCTTTTCATGAAAACATTTAAAAGTCACACAATTTAGAAAGAAAGACATTTAAAGACATTTTTGAATCAAAGTGTCTCAAACCACTTTAAAACTTTTTAAAGTAATTAACATTTTAAAACATTCATGTCCATTTAAATAAATCCTTAAAACCATTTTTCAAACATGGACATTAATGAGAATGGTTTTGAAGAATAAATCTTTAAAACATTTAAAATGATGTTGACATAGATGAAATCAAAACTATTTAAGAGAAATATATCTTTTTTTGAAATAATTTAAGAGTCACATAATTATAAAAGAAAACATTTACTTTGAAAATATTCTTATAATATTGTAAGGGAAACTTCGACGATTTTATAATGGCGGAAAATAGCCTCACTCACCGTATAAGTTAAAAAAATACATTCTTACCTTAATTTTGTCGAAAAGGTTAAGAATGACCTTGTTTGGAAAATGATAGAAAGATTCCTTTATAAACATGTTATAAAAAGTCAAACAAGGGTATAAATTACTTTAACCCATATTCTTTAAAATATCAAGAATTATTTTAAATACATTTTTAAGAATCATGGATGTGGATGATAAAGAGGTCCTAGTAGATAATTACGTATAAACAATCTCGGATAATGAAGAGATTGTAAAATTAACCCTTACCTTGTAATTTTCCTTAGTAGAGGGTAGGTTAACCTCCTGTATAATGATGAAATGATTGTTATTAAATTATAAAATAATCATATACATTAATATGATATCATATATGATCTTTTAACATTGCTTTGTTAATAATATCTTAGTATTATCGTCGTTTCGGGTGTTAACGGATTCATTTTTATTTGTATTCTTTGTTATGTGAGTCATAATAATTATGGATGGGATGTATCTTATTCATATACAGAATGATATCAAGTCTTTAAACATTATTTTTAATCATCAAATGAAAATTATTCTTGAATGGATACGATGGGGAATGATTCTCATCGCGTTCGTGGAGACGGTAGTCCGTACGTACGCACGAGCGACAATATCATTATTTTGATATTAAAATAATATATAATTGGACGGTGTATCATATATACAGAATCATTATTATGTTATATTTATTATTTACATGAATTACACATCATTATTATACCCATCCAAATAGTAATGTATTGAATAACAATTACACGACGACGTGCAGACGGTAAGTCATACGTACGCACGTATGGTGACATGTCATTCAAGGGATGGATAGAATAATGAATTTGGTTGTACCATATTTATAATAACATCACATTATATAGAATATACTTGTGTTATTATCTTATAATGGAAACAACAAATAAAAATGAAGTGGAAGAAGAAAGGAACTTGAAAGAGGGTGGTGAAAACATTACCTCTGCTTCTTCAGGTTCTTCCTTTTGATTTGATCAAAAGGGATCCTTAGGTTGGATTTCTGATCAAAATAAGGCCTCTATGTTGAATTGGGGGAAGTTAAGAGGATATTTGGGTAGTTTTTGGCCAAACAAAAAGGCTTTGAAGGTATGAATTTGAGAGAACGGGGAGTGCCCTTTTGTAATAGGGGTGAGGGGCACCTTAGGAAAAACTTAAAATATCATTTTATAATAAATTTATATTCGGTTTATAATGGCTCCAAAGTGACTTATTTCGATTATAAGGTGGGTAGGGGTCTAAATACTTTCAAACAATATATTTTAGACAGGTTTGGGTCACTATATTAACCTTATCTTTTAGTTTTAACTCTTAGTTAATTAGTTTGACATTTACCATGTCACTTTGTATTTTTATATTATATGGTTAATAAACTTACTATATACTTCCAAGAGACCCCCAAGTGGTCCATTAATGATACACCTATCATTATATAAGTAATTTTGACTAACCTTATATTTTTAGAAATAGAATATCAATTAATAATATAAAGTGTTTTTAAAAACTCATTTATGTCAATTTTCACACTATTCACTAATTGATTTTTTTTAAAGTCGTAACAACTTTATTAATTCAAAACAAATTCATTTAAGAAATCCTAGAATGTCATATTAACCAATAAAATTCTTTTATGGCATCAAAACGTTCAAATTATATTTATTTTAACATTTATAATACCAATTATTTGATTCTTTCATTAATAAGGAAAATACTGCATCATTATTGTGTCATAAATACATTTAATTATTTAATGTCTAAAAATTATAAATAAAATACCATTATGTAGTAAATCTCTTTATATTTATAATGAATATTATAGTGGAAAATATAAATTATATAACTTTATGTAAAAAAAAAATTCTAAAAGATATATGCTTATGTCATTTTTGTATTTACTTTAACTTAATTAATATAAAGTGTCATTATCACTTGAAAGTGGCTCCTTGGGGTCACAAAATCGACCCAAAGATTCCCATGGTCAGAACTGTATCAAAAAATAGGGTTATGACATGTTTTAGGGTAATTTAATATTATTATAATATTATTTTTGTACCCTTATTTACCGGATTTACCCTTTAACCATGGTAAATAAAATATTTACCGAAGTAATTATTCAAAATATCTAAAAATAAGATTTACCTATTTACACAATTTGGGAATCCTGATTCCAAATATGGAATCTATTTTTCCAAATTCAAAACATATAATTGGAAGAAATTAATTTAAAAATAATCCGCGTTATCAAAACAGAAAGCATGTTTTTAAGAAACAATAACTATCAAAAGATTGACACTTGTTTATGTCCGGTTTAAATGTTAAATTATGTCCAATGACCAACATTTGATTAAATGGTAAAAATATATTCTAAATATAATTTAAAACCAATAAATTCATAATTTATCACTATTAATTATTTCGATTAGAAAAGTTATTTTTAATTAAAATTTAGTACTTTTCACCATTCATCAAAATATGAAGGTTATCAGAAAAGTACCAAAAATTAACCCTAAGATAATTTCGATATTCCGAATCCAAAAATGAAGTCCATTTTGAAAGAAAAAATGTATAAAATTTTAATAAGTGGGTATTACAATTCATAATGGTTAGTTTGATTGGTTGTGGTGTGTGTTAGAACTCGAAGTTGCGTACAACACACGCTACTATATTATTCAAAGAGAAGAGTACCATGGAAGCTTGGGGTGTTACATTCATGGTACATCAATGGTTATTTACAATGGATCATCCATACATGAATAATCTTTTAAGTCTTTATAATACCATTGAGACCAGGAATCCACCCTAGTGCATGTTTGGAATAGATGTGCTTAATGAATTATTGGATGTCAGTTTTTTATTTGAGAAAGGTCAAATGAAGTCTATAAAAATGAATAATATTTTCACTAAATCTGATTATAGTTGGAGGAAGATAAGTATATTCTTTGATTATCCATATTGTTAAACCAATTTTTCAATTCGTTTTTTAGGCATAGTACAAGTTGAAAAAAAAATATGTGAAATATTACATTAAATTCATTTAAATTTCAAGGGGAAGACCATAGATGATTTATTCTCTCAACATGAGTTGGTTGATTTGGGGTATTAGACCAAAACTCCATTATGTGCGTATCAGTGAAAATAACTAGAAAGTTACATATTTTTATGAAGTGATTACACCTTCATAGAAAAATAAATTTCAAGAAGTATTAGAGAATATCAAGGTTCTTGATAGCTATTCAGGTAACATATCAAAATGGTTCATGGAAGTGTGTTGAAACTTAAATCTCTAAAAATTTGTGATCATTACAATCTTCTTCATGAATTTCTTTCAAGAACTATCCATAATTTATTATTCAATAATTTAGGATGAATATGATTCAAATGTTCCATTTTTATAGAGATATTTTTTTAAAAAAATTATACAAAAAACACCATTAATATTGTTTAAGTTAGAGAAAAGTTTCCTTATATATTTTTTCATTTTCATGTTATATATAACTTTCCATATTCTAAATAAAATAATTCTTAGGGGACTCATTTATTTTCATTGGATATATCCAACTAAAATAAATATGTACACAACAAATTCTTACATCTATAATAGGTATCACCCTAAAGGTTATATTGTGAAAGTTTTATTGACTCATGAATGTATGGATTTTTGTTCCATGTATTTGACTAATGTGAGAAATAGACGTATCCAGACAATGAGAAATAAAGATGATCAATATCAAAAAATTGAACCCAATTTCCCATCACTTCCATAAATAGAGTTAATTACTAGATCATATACATTGGATGCAATGATACTTAAAGAGTGAGAGATGGAACATTACACGGTCTTGTTTAACTGTGATTTGTTTTATGACTATATAAAATAAGTAATTTAAACATTTATAAATTATATCAAATTTTATAGTTTGAAACATATCTTGAAATTAAATTATCATATTATATATAGAACATAAGAAAATTATAAATAGAATCCATCATTCATTACCTTATAGAATGAGAGAGACTTTTCATAAAAAATAGTTACCTGCATGGTTGAAATCGAATCTATGAGTATTATTTTAATAAAATAAAAAACTAAATATTAATTTAATTTTAATTTTCATATATATTTCTTGTTTTGATTTTACCTGTTGACTATGTCTCTCAATAATTATGATCATTGGATTTTGGTCCTAATTTTTCGGTTCATGAATGAAAATCACTAGTGATTAATTGGTACTAATGTGTTATAATTAATGGAGCAGTAAACATGAGAATCCAATAGGTTAGTGTTATGTTAACTATAATAATAGAATATTATAATTGTGCATTATATTTTAGGCCTTGATATTAAAATATGTCTTTTTATAGAGTTTTTGAGAAAATAATAATATTGGATAGCTAACTAAAATAATAATAATTATCATCTACTCTCTCCCCACTCACAAAAATCAACAATATAATAAACCTATTCCACTATAATAGGAAAACTACATGAAAACCACTACCAATATCTCAAGAAAATATGAACTCAAACATAGATGAAAACAACAACACAAATCTATCCCAATAATAAGCAATAATTTTATTCTTCATACTTCATACTTCATTATAAATTTTTTAATTTCATGCTCAACATAACAACATTAAACATTACTTTTGAACTTATACATACTTATTAAATAAAAATCTTTAAATATTTGAACCCATTTAAACAAATTTTATCATATCAATAATAATAAAAATTAGAGCTATATGATTACTCAAAATAAATCAACCATATTATAGAAATAACAATAAAAATAAGAAAAACATCATCAACTCTCTTTCCATTAATTTCTATATAGTAATTATCTCTAGTACATCAATTTATTATCTTACCTAAATAAAACTAAATCATTATTAATACAACTTATCATAAAAATAAAATAAATATAATTTTAATTGCCTACCTTAAACAAAACTTTGAACAACACAATATAAAAGGAAGAGAAAGAAATCAAGATCCAGTGTTTATGATATCACAATGATCATTCCAAAACCTATAACATGTCATATATCATCAAGAATTTGACTAAAATCTATCAAAACCATGTAAAACCCTCACAATAACACCATAAAAATGAAAAAAATAGAATAAATATAGGAAGATGAGAGAGAGAGGGACACTTTAGATCACAATAGACTAATCACATAATTCTAGTTTCTTAAAGGACCACCAAAGATGTAAAATACCACCAAAATGAGCCACAAAAACGCCTAGGGTTTAATATAATACAAAATAATTAAATAAATGGAGAGCGGTTGCAAAATTTATAATAAAACATGAGTTTACCTCACTAAGAAGTGTTGAATGAATGATCACATCATAGTGGAGCTTGGTCAGTAAGGATATTAAATCCATGGGATTTAAAATAGAGATATCCCAGTAATATTACTAGCTATTTTGACCCATTGAACACTCATATAACCATTACCATAGTGTATCCAAATGTAAAATAGTATATCACCTTCAATATTCACATTTTAATAATGAACCTAAATGGTATAGCCTCCACCCACCATATAATTTCCTCCCAATCTCCTCAGATCTCCATGACCGGACTGCTCGGGAAACTGCATCATAATCCACCATGGGATCCAAAATGGGTATTTTTACCCTTTTCATGAAAAATAATGATTGATTCAAAACAAATTTAGGACCAAGACCTCCAAAATATGTTCCATGATTCCATAATTTAAGGCTACATAATTATAAAGTTTAAACCACAATATAGTCTCATTCAAAAACCAAAAACTCATATCTTCTCTCCAAACCCATTTCCAACTCTACTCTAACACATATAATAGTTGAAAGAGAAATATAGAAGACTAATAAAATCTATTAATCTACCTTAGATATCTCATAAATTATTCCTATCAATATGAATCTAAGAAAAATCCAATAAGAAAACAAAATAACTATAAATATCAAAACACCCCATGAGATACCTATCAAAAATTAATTTCACCATCCTTAATAAAAAAATATAGCATAAGAAAAAACTTCATCATTATTTTCAATAGTTTCATTTCTTGTGGGTGTATTTTGGTTGTTTTGGGTCTCTTATGACTCCCAATTTCCAAATATGGGTGACCTCTCGATCACCTAGGTTGGTGATTACGATACATTTTTTTAGATTATAGGGTGGGAGGTAGACTCATCCTATGAGGGGATATTGTTTCCTAGTTAGATTATATCTTATAGATTTAATATTGTTTTTTAAAATTATTCATAGTAATAGTAATAGTTACCCTTTAGTTAAATTTATTTACTCAAAACATGAATTTAAGAGGACACTTAAATTGTGAATTATATTGTCACCCATTTGATCCAAGTATTTGATTACTATACAGTTTAAGTCTGTATAAGTAGGAACAATATCGCTATCCAAGGAGGTGTTTGGATCCTATAAAAAGAAGTGGAGAGTATTTTGGAGTTGGTAGAAGGCCCATGAAATGGAATTATTATGTTTACCTATGAAGGGAATCATAACCCATATAGTTTGGTTCCATTTAATGCGACATATCATAACTTTTAATGTCATGTGATAAGGATCATATTGGATCCTATTAAGGTCATGTATACATGAATGGTTCCATGTAGTTTAAAGTTATGTAGAGTGGAATATTAGGTGAGAGGTACCTAAAAATGGATTGGTGTGGGACTTACACTTGATTAAACATTTTTTGTTTAACCTAACATATGATTCAGATGACTAAATTTTAGAAATGAAGAGAAGTATCTCAAATCAAGGAACACAGGGAAACTAAGAGGAGAATCTCAACTCAAAAAATATAAGGAAACCAAGAGGCGTATATCAACTCATTCTATATGAGGAAACTAATCTGGTAACCTTGACTAATGATATATAAGTAAACTAATAGATGTATCTCTACTCAAAGTGGGGTTTATAGGTATCATAAACCAAGTCTTGTATGACATGACCCAAAAATTTCACAACGTGAATCTTTATTTTTTCAGGGGGGTGATATAAGCAGAGGGATCATACCAAATTCCCAATACCATAACCCATAACTAATCCCAATTGGGAGTGTGAGGATGGATCCCTTATGGGATAAACCTTTGGGATCCCAATTAAGAGACCTGGGTGAAAAGGAACCTAGGTTAGAGGATTGGGAGAAGGGGCGGCTAGATAGATTTAATAGGAGAATGGGTGGCCAGATAAGTGACCCAAGTGAATGGGTTCTTAGGTATGACCTTATAAACTGGCTGTAGTCTGATTTTTATGGAACTAGGAACCATGATAATTTTCTTTGGTGAGTCCTTGAGGGTTTAGAATTGATCCAATTTTAAATATTTTGGAAGCTAAAATTCTCCACCCTAATGAAAGCCTTGGAGGGTAGGGCATGACTCAAATCAAAAAGATCATAGGTTCCATTGTATTATCCTGTGTATTCCACCCCATTGCCATATATTTTGATTCAAAAATCACCTATGGGAGTGAATTAAATACAATGGAATATTGATTGGATCTTGTTACACTCAAGTACTCTTAGTCTATATTTTTGTGTCAAGATGTGATCTTAGGGGGTCCTTTTCTCAGAAATCCCTGACTTGGGGGCCCAATATTGGGAAGTAATCACCTGTAACCACTTTCAACACTAAAGTATATGTCTATTGTCACATGGAAGGGCACAAATACTAGGAAGGTAGGATAGGTAATGAAAGGTTAAGCACTAAATATCTAGGAAATCATTGATTTGGGTGTGAGACTTGGCATGGGTAGTCTAGGAATGTGTGGAGAAAGATGTGTGATTGGAGCAAGACGTATAGGCATACACATATTTTAGAACATATATAGATATGTGTGGTTGGGTGAAAGGATTTGAGTAGGAAATATGAGCATGTTTTGATATGGTCATGAGTGTGTAATTTGGATAAAAATCCTCCATAAATTTTCAAATTCAAATAACCATATATTTTGATTCATAATTTAATTTGGGATTTACAAGCTATCAAATAGAATCTTGCAAAGCGAGAAACACCATTAGAGAATGGTTTTACCCATACAAGGTTTTTAAAAAGATAAAAGGGGTCCTCAAATGATTCAATAGTATATTTCAATATTGGTATTTTTTTATCCACAAATAAATAAAATCCATGGCCTACCCCTAGTGGGAGGTTCTTGCCACCACACCACTGGAATGGGAAATGTTTTGAAAGGATATCCATACCTCAATATATGAGTAGTAATATGACATGTTCACATATCAATAATGAATTAATCATCAACTTTTATTCTCTTTCATCTTCAAATCAACTCATGTCATCTAAGTGAGGTTATATCATGGTCTTTACGGGACACATTTTTCAGTTCCAATAATCATATTATCCTAAAACTAAATCCAACATCATATCAAATTATGGAATTCCATGTACTCATAATTCCTTCTCCTAATGATCTTGTATCTTAATAGGCCTATCCAAAGACATTACAACTTCCTCAATATATAACTTTCCCCAATCAAATAAATTGGTGTTAATATGAAGATATCTAAAAATATATGATACATAGAAAAATTCATGATTCTAATACATATGTGAAGGAAGAGTTACATAATAGATCACCTCACTGACATGATCTAACACCTTCAATGGTACGATAAAAAAGGAGAAATATTATGGACACAACCAAACTTTCATTTTGTAGAATGAGAATAAACTTCCAATAAAACATGATATAGGACCTTGAACTTCATAGGAATCATCCTATTATCAATGTAAGAATTATTATGGTCTTGAGAATATTTTATCCCATCATAGATCATCTACACCTTCTCTATCATTATATGTTACAAATCTAGTCCAATAGTAGAAAACTCTCCAAATCTATGAAATAAAGAAAACATGAATGACATGAACCTTTTTTGGGGATTGGAAAAAGTTATTTAATTTTCACCTAGTGTTTTAGTATTCGTAGTAACCAAATTCATATCCAAGGAGTAGTTCTTCAATCTAGTTTTCATGATGTAAAAATAAATAATAAAATAAGAATGAAGGACTATCAAATAAAGAACACGAATTCTGAAAATTCAAGAATGAGAGATAAGTGATTAGGTTTTTTATTGTATTAAATTTTTAAATTCCATTAAAATATTTTTAAAAATGAATTTATTAACCTTATCAATTGATTAAATGGAATGAGTCACAATCGATTTTCATTTTCACCCAAAATTTAGTTTATTGATGATGAAAATATTATTTATAAATTGGCTTTCTAGGAATATTCTCATTTCATTATTTAAAATAAAATATGATAATACTTTGGGTAACCTAGGAAATTCCCAATATGGTATTTAAACTCCCAAAAACCTATAAAGGCAACTTATTCTTCCTCACGTGTGTAGTAATCACTAAACATTGTCCATTTAAATCTAAAAAATCAATATGATTAAAAACCTAGTTAGAGGGAGAAAAAATATCTTAATCAAGGAAATAATTAAAATTCCTAATCAAATATAAATAAAATATTATTCATATTAAATTCTAAAATTAATAATTGAAAACCAAATTAACAGAGAAAAGAGAATCATGAATTCCAATAAAGTTCTTAGACTCAAGTAATAAAATCAGGTCACCTCCCCTTCAACTAACTAATCAAGGATTATATCCCTATAATAAAGAAGAAACAATTGAAGTAAGAGGGGTGGAAATAAATATGAAAAAAAATAAAGTGAAAATAAATATAGTATAATTCTTAGAGTAGTAGAAGCAGTTATCCTCTGATCCCTTGGTTTGTGATAGTAACACCCTTTAATTTATAAAGGGAGGAATCCCCTATTCATTTATCATTTAAATTTCCCATATATTTATCTTGGTCAATGAATGTATCATTATTTTAAATCTCCATAGATATATCAGGTGTTTCCAAATTTCACCATTGAATCATTCTTCAATTATGTGTGGATACACCCCTTTAGTATGAGTAAGAAATAATAGGGTACTAATCTCCCCAAATTCTCATATCTTTAGCTTTGGGTTTACCTAATTCAAATATTCCTTTATTTTACACATGGAATTATCATATGAGGTTTATTTTGTTCAAGAAAATTCAAATATCTATATTTTTATGAAAACATAGTTCACATAGCTAATTATACCCATGAGCATCATGTAGTAAAACCTTATTATCCCTACGTAGGAATTTTTCATGGTGCATGACATAATCAAACCTGTTATCCCTCATGTATATAGTTTTATTCAAATGATTATGTAGTAGGTTATTTCTTGGGTTTTACATGGGTACTTCTACAATTACATATCACACATCCACCACCATATTGTGCTTTCCCATGGTAGTACATATATCTTACCTAAACAGTAGTATAACTAGTTCCGCCCTTCTCTATCCACTACCAGTACTATTTATGTGGTAGTAAAAATCTACCATTTATATTTTCTAGGGTACTACCATTCACATCAACTAAAATCATTACCCGGCACCGTAGTGATCAATCATTGCTCTTCATAGTAGCACAACATATATTATGTCGACCTCCTTCAGTGTCGTTAATCATAACTAACGGTAGAAACATCTAATATGTTGTCCTTAACTACAGTATCTCATATTTACTATGATTATTCCACCATATAAATATCATCACCGATATCCACACTTCATGGTAGCACATCATCTACCATCACCAATATTTATACTCTATGTTAGCACTCCCAGTACTACTATTCATAAGCTACAGTCACTCTTCACAGTAGAAATAAATATACCATCAATGTATACTACAGTACAACACCCTAATCTATAATTATATATGCCATTAGTGAACCTCCCTGGTATATCCATTCACAAGATACCACTAGTTCCCCCACTATGGTAGCAGCATCTACTGGTACTCCACCTCCATGGGTGCGACGTGGATGAATCTTCACACTGATGAAAAGTTATTGATTCTCATATGTGAGTATAAAATATCCATTTCTGAGTATCTTTTTAGTTTAATAATACTCTCTTGGTAAGGCCAAATAACAATGGTGGTTGCAAATGCATCAAGTTTCCTCATTCTTCTATCTGACCTTCGTAGTGGTTGGATGGGCCGAGCTCCTCTTTATACATAGATTTTGTTCTCTTTATGAAGGCCTTTATCGAGGTTGGATGAGGATAAATAGGTGATTCATTGTGGTCCCAAGCCTCAGAAGTGATCATAATCTCAAGACCGAGCTTTCCCAGTGGTATCCAATGCATCTTGGTTAGTTTAAGATGTAGAAAGTCATTATGGAGTGGTTGCAGGTGGCAGAGTAGTTTGTCCGAGCATGAGGGAGTGCAAGTAAAGAAAGACAAAAACATTTTGTTAAATGATGAATAGTGATATATATATATATATATTTATTTATTTATTTACCACCCCACATTGAATTTTATCAAAAACGCATGCTACCATATATTAAAATCCCTCTCCTTCATCGGCTCAGAATCCTTCTGTGGGGATGAACTCCTACAATGCACTCAGGCATGAAATGGGCCACACCGACACACATAGGCCATGCATTCCTTGGCCCAACCACTATGTAAGATCATTCCCATGTGTCTCACACCCTCCTACTATTGGGAAATATCTCCCGATGGGATTCTTGGTTGGTTGACCCATCTTGGGCGGGCTATGTGGCTAGTGGCTCCCTTGGTTGAGGGCTATCCCAGATGGCCAATTTTTTACTTAAAATTAATTTAAAAAATTTATTAATATCTCCAAAAAAATACACTTCATATAATAAAATATTAAAAATCCAAATTTTAAATCATATTAACTTATCATTTTTTAATTCTCACATTTTAAATAAACAAATAATTACATAGGAATTTTTATAAAAACCATTTGAATTTATTAATAAATGTTTTAAAAAATCATGATGATATGAGTACATTAAATACCCCCACACTTGAACTATTATTATCCTTAGGCATTAAATATCAACATTTAATTATAAGAAAAACCATTTTTCCAATATTTAAATCTCAAAGAAATTAAATAAAATTTATTATCATTGTGAAACCAAATTTTAATGTTCCTCATAAAACATAAATTCGTCTTCTCGTTTTTCAAAAAAAAATTAACCCCAGTATTTTACTTTTTCCCATTTGAAAATGGTGAAACTTATCCTTTAATTAATTCTAGTTTCTCAATTTATTATTATTATACATTATAATTCATGATCAACTTCACTTTTGAATTCTTTTATCTCATCACTCATGAAAAAAATTCAAGTGGAGTTATGCTCATACCATGATAACAAGCTCCTTTTCCATAGGATTGAAAAGGAACTTATTTATCCACTTTTTAAAGACAAAACACACATAAACTAATGAGGAATTTTCAAGTAAGGATAAAATGACTCTATGGCCTAAGGACAGTAGGTATTGATGATTAAAAATTAGGGATCAAAGAGGAAGGTTATCATTAAATAATAAATCATGATATCAAATGTAAAATCTCAATAGAATTATCCTCTTAAAAATGACAACACTCGCTTCCAAAAACTCATAGTAACGGTTAAGATCAATATAAGCATAATGAATGAATTTCACCTTCTTAAAATTTATCTACTATTTTCATCATTGTTTTCTTTTTTCTAAACTATGTTTTCATATTTTTTAACATTTTTTAGAGCTATGATTGGGATAAAACTCACATCCACAACCTAACCAAGTATGATAAAAAACATAGTTTTATTAATGGTGATTTTTGATTTCCCAAAGTCACAACCCATTCATTTTTCTATATTGTTTTCAAGAATAAAAATAAATAATGTATAATTAATGAATTATAAACCTTTATCAATACCCAAAGTATCACCCCCACAATTCTTCTTCATAATGTAGTTTATCCTTCCAAAATGGATTCCCTCACCTCCAAACTTCACCATTAAAATATCATGAAAAATAATAAGAGGAGGGTAAGAATGGATATACATGGATTGAAATGTGGTTCATTACTAACAAGGTTATTTTTGGCACCAGAAAACGCATCCATGTAATTCACTGAATTCTTCCATAAATTATTTCAGAGAACAGATCATTCCGCAATCTTCGATTTGACTAGTCATGGAGCCCGAACGGAGTTATGGATAAGAAGTTATCGTCGTTCGAAGTCAGGATGCTGGAAATGGTCATCCAAGAAGATTTTGGGGAAAATTATGGATTTGCGTGCAAGAATTAAAATATTTCATGCAAGAATGGATTTTTTGGCGTGAAAGAATGGAATCTTGTGCGCAACAGTAAAATCTTGTGTGAAAAATGTTGTGCAAACCTTTTACGCATCCAATGAGATATCGTCTTCCGCCCTGGCCACCTGAAAAACGTCTAAGGAAGGTGTGCACAAGTTTTGAGAGGTGTGCGCAAGATTCTTACACGCCCAATGTGACATCAAACACCCCTTTGCACGTGCACCCACCATAGGATGCGTGTAAGATCACTTCCGCGACTAGAATCTTACGTATAAGCACTCCCGGGTTTTCTTATAAATACAAGTGCAGCCCCCACCCCTCAGGAGAAGTCTCCGGAGGTCATCTGCCACTCTGCTTCATGTAAGACCGCCTCTTCTTTGCCCACGCGGAAGAATTGAACCCTCCATGTGAGATCTTTCGTGACAGGTCACTTATGGGCCCGCTTTCACGTAGGCCCACAATGGTTTGATCCTTGCTTGGCCTCTTTCTTCCTAAGTCATGTGCACGCAATATTCCAATCTTTCTCTCAAAACTTACAATCTTGCATGAAAAACATCCAATCTTGCACGCAAGGCTTCCAATCTTGCACACAAGACTTTAATCTTGCGTGCAACAGTACCAAGGTCCGAATCTTGTGTGCACCTATGCCGTACAATCCAATCGTGCACATAACCCATCCTACATGTAGCCCATATTACGTGCAATAGTATACATGCTTGTGCCCGATGGTCCATACCGTGGGGGAGCAGCCCCCACAACCCCACTCGGGATCAGTGTTGGGTTGCTGTCCCGGCCCTCAGGGCCAGTCCCTTTGCTACCATCACTGACCCCTATGAAAAATTAGAATTTCCTCGCAAAATTTTCAGGCTGGGATGCCCGAATTTTTCATTGCGCCCTTATGTGCACCCACCTTAAACCTATAGAATACTATGATTTTAGATACTCCTCCATACACCATGAAACACCTTGAGTCGACATATTCCTCTTGGTTCGTTTCCCATGTTGTGAGTTGAGATTCTATTCATCAATTCCCCAAGTACCTTGAGTCAATCCATTCCTCAAGCAACTCATGACTTCTATATCAGGTTTATCCAGAAAGGGCCGCTCTTGCATAAGTCCCAACACCGATCATTGTTAGGCGCCTTATTCCTAAAAGTACACTCTACATGACTTTAAACTATAGTGTGCCCTATGTGACAAATGTAGGATGCCTCTTTCTCCAAACAAGAGATGTCTTATGCACCAAGTGTAAAATTCCAATAGTCCTCTCTACATGACAATAAACTGTAATATGCCCTATAACTCGATAATAAGATGAATCTTGTTCCAAATAAGAGATGGCTTATGTGACAAGAATAAGATACCTCATGCCATGATTATAGAGGCATAATTTCAAGAGCATTGGAAACCGTTCAAATATTCCATCACTCCACCTCATGCTTTGTGTGTCCTACATTCGGATCTTTATCCTCATTTATTTCTAAAGGGGCCCCCTAACGGCCTATTCCCATGCTGTATCGACTCACCTACCATTCTAGGACAATGACCCGAAGGACTTTGGACAACAATTCGAGTCTGGTCTTGTGTTTCAAACATGGTTAATAGTCGATCCTCATTTGTTTATCCCCATTTCTGGCTAATGCGATATGGATGTTCTGTTTCAAACACGTTCAACAATTATCCTCCATCGTCACGCCACCCTCACCGCATTCCAAATGTTGGGTATGTGATTCACACTTTTCTTCTCCCTTTGTTCGGACAGATTCCAATGCCCTTGGCATTAACCCACTTGTGCACTAGCGCATAGGTGTAGGCTCCAATAATATGCCTCAACCCACCAGTGAGTTGGGATGCCCTCATGGCCAGATATGAGGAAGACATTACGGGAATATTTCATGAATAAGACCCATTCACCATTGCCTATTCTTAGTGGAACCCAGGTTGCTTCCATGTGTAAGCCCCATACACTGGTGTCGCTCCTTAGCGGCACCCGGGCAGCTTCCATACGTAATCCCCATTCACCACTATCGATCCTTAGCGACAATCGGGCATCTTCCTTGTGTGAGCCCCATTCACCATTGTCACTCCGTAGCGGCACCTAGGCAGCTCCCTCGCATAAGCCCCATTCACCAATTACACTCCTTAGCAGCACCCAGGTAGCTTCCATGCATAAGCCCCATCCACCATCGCCGCTCCTTATCAGCACCCAGATAGCTTCCATGCATAAGCCCCATCCACCTTTTTTCCACTCCTTAGTGGCACCTGGGCATCTCTCATGCGTAATCCCCATCCAAATTTTCTTCTCCTTAGTGACAACCGAGTAGCTTCCATGCGTAAACCCCATTCACCTTCGCCGCTCCTTAGCGGCATCTGGGATACTTCCAAGCGTAAGCCCCATTCACTATTTATGTTCTTTAGTGGCACCCAGGCACACTAACGGCTATTGTTTCTTCACATAGTCACGCTAATGTGGACCCCTCAATGGATCACTCCATAACACCCCCTCACCACAACATTGTTGATTCCTTCCCTTCTTCAAGGTCGGGTGGGTATCAATTATATAAGTCATAGGGGTGTGGAGTGAACCCACCTCATCCAAGCTTCAGGATGTTAACCAGTCAAGCGCCATCATCCTCAGCACCTGATATTAAACTGTAGCCTTGCCAATTGCATCATAAGTGGGGTTCCCCATCATGGAAAGTCTCTACGCCCACTGGTATCCACGGGAGTGAAATATTCCTCACATGGAATGAGATCCTCTTTGCTGGGGCGGCGTCTATCTGCGGGGAAAGGGAAACCACCTTGGTGTAATCCCCTATCCTTTCTTATGGGAGGTAGAATCCATGCACCTATATTCTTCCTAGCCAAGGACCAGAGAGGGGGGATGGGCACCGGATCCCTCCTCTCTTCTGTGCCAAATCCCTCTCCCTTTAGGCTTTGTCGCCACTCAGGCCTACATCCAAGAGTAATTCCCAATATCCATCTCCCTGGGCTACTAACCACGTGTAAGCCCATGTTTACTCTTTGGGTTTCTAACCACGCGTAAGACCCTATTTCCTATTTGGGTTTTGGACCACGTGTAAGACCCTATTTCCATTTTGAGTCGCTAACCACGTGTAAGCCCCACTCCACTTCCCATAGACACACCTTTTTCAACATGATCATCAGGTCTTTGTTGCCTCTTGTTTCTCACACCGAGCATGACTCACGTGGGCTTAGAGTAAGCATCATCCATGACATCCTCTTTAGGATACCTTAGCGTGTAATCCCCACACAATCCCGAACTATGTGGACTTTGATCCTTTCCAAGGCAGGGTACGTAGGAAGCATCCCTGAGGTTCAATCCCAACAACCATTGGTACCAACCCCCTTCACGTTGGTTCACCAACACCGTTCCGAACTACGTGGACTTTGATCCTTGCTAAGGTAGGGTACGTAGGAAGCCTCCCTGAGGTTCAAGCCCAACAACCATTGGTACCGACCCCCTTCACGTCGGTTCACCAACACCACTTCTGAACTTAATGGACTTTGATCCTTGCTAAGGCAAGGTACGTAGGAAGCCTCCCTGAGGTTCAATCCCAACACCCAGTTGTTACAACCCCCTTCATGTTGGTTCACATTCATCTCTCATAATGTTAAACTGCATGCCCCATTTTCGTCCCACATGACATTAAACGATACCTGCTCAAATTATGTGGTCTTTGATCCCTGTCTCCTAGACAGGGTACGTAGGAAGCCTCCATGAGGTTCAACCCCATCCAGCAGTAAGCCATTGTGGCCCCATCCAGCAGTAAGCCTTTGTGGCCCCATCCAGTGGTAAGCCGTTGTGGCCCCATCCAGCGGTAAGTCATTGTGACCCCATCTAGTGGTAAGACATTGTGACCCCATCTAGAGGTCAGTGGTTGTAGTCACCTCCATTGGGACCCACATTGTTGGTCTGCCCCTTTGGCGTCAGACCAAATCTCGGGATGCTAATCACGCGTAAGCCCCAGTAGGTCATCAGGTCACTGTCCTCCGCACGCACCCCAATTTCATGCCCCAACCTGAAGATTACACTTCCTATGGGTCCCCTTCATACGGGTCGCCTCCTTAGGTGTCCCATCACCTCGCTGAACTACGCGGACATTGATTACCTACCACGGGGATACGTAGGAAGTCTCTTCAAGACTCAAGCCCAACATCACTGTTTTCCTCACATTGGTTCCATTTCATTATTCATAAAATCTAAACCCTCCATCATCCATCCTCATTCTTATCCGGGCCACCACATCCTGGTGGGATCATGCCACCTCATTTCCCATTCCCTTTAGCAACAATCGGGTAACTAACCACGCATTATCCCCAATATCAGTGTTTCCTCTAGGGGTCACACCCACCTGATCCACTCTTATCAGTGTTCTAATCAGTCTGATACATCTCTGTTAGACGTTAAACCCGTGGCATACCATGTGTCAAACATGGGAAGCTGAGGAAAACCTCATAGACATTCCCATGACATATAATTCCCCGCATTAGACATGGGATGCTTCGGGCTTCCTCTCCCTCGAGAAACCCTATCATAAGGTGAAGAAACCTAGACGCGCTAGTGTTCCAGCGTCCAGACACTCCAGTGATGTCTAATGTGACTACTCCCCCACTCGAAATTTGCTTCCCTGATCGGACCCCTTGGAATGTCTCGATAGAAGCAGTGTAATTAACCGGCATCTATGAAGATATGGCACTGGGAAGAGTTTCACAAACAACATCTTAATCTAGAAGGGAGACCCGGACTAGGTGACGAGTTCCGAGGAGGAATCCATGGAAGGAAGAACTGACATCCCATCATCTCATTTCAATCAAGGATAAAATGTCCCTGAATAAGCGATGGAAGTTGTCCGCCTTTGGAAAGCAGGAATGCGGGGCAACAGTCAGCGTGTCCTCGTCCTCCAAAAAGGACAGATGCGCGTGCCCCGGAAAAAGTGTCAGAAATAGTTATTCATGATATCTATGGGATAAACAAGGATAAATGTAGGATGTTAATTTAAGGATAGGGGATTATCAATAAATATTCCTCAATCATGTTAAATATTTTTGTGTATATTCATAGCTTTGAAAAGTTCCAATACAAGTTCTAGACAGTGACATATCCCAAGATCACTTAATAAATATGCTCTAGATATAATAAAATGTATTTGGTCTATAAATACTCTTTGTAATGGGTAATATTACATTGTAAAATCACTCATGTCATGAATAATAATATAAAATAAAGTCACGTGAATTTCAAAATTTTATTATCTAAAAAATTGTAGGGAAATTTCATTTACATGAATCAATCGATTCCCTCAAATCATGAGTCATCAATTAAATTTCTATGATTCACTCTAATAATTTAATTATATATCTAACTCATTCAATATATTTATCATTTAAATCTAAAACATCATAAAAAAGGGTTCCTAAGAAACTCATGTCTTTGGGATAAGTCAAGTAAAGAAAAAAATTTAATATGGGCATGAAATTTCTAGTTTATCAATGATGCTGATGTTTATAAATTAAAAAAATAGTTTCAAAACAAATACAGGGAGTTTAAAATATAAACATAGAAGTTAGATCCCTTTTTTATATGAAGATTTTTCTCCACTAACTTCTAATTTTTTGGATATTCCTGATAACTTCCTTCCATGATGGTACAAACAAGACAACTAATACAAGGGCGAGAAGTATTTCATTTAAGCTAAAAGGGGTAGAGGGAAGAGGTGAATTTATCCTAAAATCCTAAATCTTATGTAAACAGTAAATATCAGGTTGCGTCGTGTAAGTTCCTTTGGTTAATAGTTTGGGCTCAACCTAACCTCATGAGAATAAATCAGTAGATGGGCTAGATAAATTTGATCTCCTCCGCTATTTATTGAGGTAGACTCTTATAGAAGTTTTTAATACTTTTCACATTGAGATTAAAAGGGTTTAATTTTTATTATTTCTTGATATAAATGGAACTAAGGGTATTGAAATAAGTAACAATATAAGTTCCTTTTGACTAAGAATGATGCTTACCCAATATTAACTTCAATCTAGAATTGTAGAGTAGAACATGATCTCCTAGTTGAAAGGTATTTTATGGAATTAGTTTGTCACGTGCCACTCAGGTAAACCCTTTGTAAATTCTAGATTTTTCAAAAGGATTTCTTATGATTTCTTCCAGATCATGTAATTTTAGTGTTCTCTCTTTTCTAGCAGTCACGAAATATAAAATCATCTTTTTTATGGATCGATATGCTTAGTTCTCCAACTCTAATGGAAGATGAAAATTTTTCCCATAAATAAACTGACAGGGAATCTACCTATGGGTGTCTTGTAGGTTTCCTAATATTCCCATAAAGAATATTCAAGCCTTAGGCTCCAATACTTCTAGTTGGTTTTAACCATTTTCTCCAAGATACCTATAATCGTTCAGTTATACACTTCAGTTTGGCCAAATTTTTTAGGATGGTAGGGTGTATATGTATTGTGATTCATCCTATAATTTTTAACCATAGCCTCCATTATTATATTACAAAAATTAGTCCCATGATTGTTTATGATGTCTCTTGAAATTAAGAACCTATAAAAGATGTTTTACCTAAAAAATCACACACATATTTGGCATCATCAATCTTGGAGGAATTGGATTCCACCCATTTTGAAACATAATAAACAACAAGTAGAATGTTAGAATTTTTAAAGGAGATAGGAAAGGGTACCAAAAAATCAATTCCCCACACTTCAAATATTTCTCAAAAAATGATGGATTTTTAGGCATATACTATCATTTCTAAATATTTATAGAAAATTAAAACTTATCAAATTTATTACAATACTCATAAGAATATTTAAACAAGTTTATCTAATAAATTATAGATTCTAAGACATTTATAGTCATTATCTAAAGTCCAAAGTGGACTCCATAATAAATTGTATGAAAAAAAAAATATAGATTATATTTTACTTTCCAATAAGAACCTTCTTATGACTTCATCATTACAAATATTCCAAAGGAAAGGATCCTCCCATATATAGAATCTAGATTTAGCCTTGGGTTTGTGATTTTGATGAGATTTAAGGTGATATAGAACCTTATATGTGGCCAAATAATTTACAATATCAGTATATCATGGTACATAACCTTCAATGATATAGATTTGTTCTCCCATTACATGATCATTAAGTGGTATCAGTTTGGGAATTTTTGTTTTGTTAGTGTTTTAAAGTATTCTCAGGTGATCTTCCACATGATTTTAAGCTCCATTTTTTTCCTTGATCTCTAGGTTAAACTCCTAAAAGAGTAGTAACCATATTACCAACCTTTGATTAGAATCATATGTCTTCATTAAGTAATTAATATCTAAACTATTACAAAATAAAACCGCTTTAGTTCAAAGTAAATAAGATTTAAATTTATCCAATGGAAATAAAATAATAATGAACTCCTTTTTAGTATTTGTTTAATTGAGATTAGTAAAATCCAAGGTTCTTGAGGCATAAGTTTTTACTTGTGGTCTTCCTTAATTCTTTGGGAGTGGGTTTCTCCAAAATCTTGGTTGTATGCATCACAAAGCAGTTCAAATGGGTGCTCCCAATTTGGGGGTTTGATTATCAGTGAGGTAATCATTTTTTAATTCATCCGATCAAATGCCTTCCTACAATAATCACTAAGGTTAAATTCAAATTATATTAAAATAAATATAAATATATAAAAATAAATCATACAAAATTCCCTGATGATCTTTTATATAATCCCACATGGCCTAAGAATGTTCTAATATGTTTTACATAAGTGGTATCTAGAAAATAATTTATTACTTAAACCTTTGATTTATCCACCTCAATTCATTTATCTGAAATTCTGTTCCATAAAACTATTTGTTTCTCCACCATGAAATCACATTTTTTTAAATATAATACATGATTTTTCTAAATTCATGTTTTTAAAAAAATTCTAGATTTCCTAATAAATGATCAAAATAATCACCGAAAATAGTAATGTCCTTAAATAATAACTCTAAGAAGTCCTAAATGTGATCTGAGAATATGATTACCATGCATATATGAAATTAATATGAGGAATTTAATATCCCAAAATTAATCCTATTGTAGGAAAAAGTCCCAAAAATATAAGTAAATTTCATATTATTTTGGACTTCTTGAGAAATTTATGCCTAAAATTATCCTAAAAATACATCCAAGAAATAATAATGTGACCTTCCTACTATCCTTTATAACATTTTGTCAATAAATGAGATATTGAAGTGGTATTTTATAGTTAATTGATTCATATTTTTTTAATCAATAGACACTCTCTAACTATTTTCACATTCATGGGAATTAGTTTATTTTATTTATTTTTTACAATGTTCAGATTCATTTTCTTTGGGAAAACATGTATTGGTCTAAACCAATATAAAAATGAGATTTTTTAAATGATATCATATTATAGAAACATATATATCTCCTTTTTCACTACCTCCATTATGGTTATATTCATCCTCCTTTGGGTATTCCAATCAAGTTAGGAATCCCCTTCTAATAATATTTATGCTAGCATATTTTTGGGTTAATTCCAAGGATGTCTCCTAGGCTCCATGTTATGCCTTGGATGTTTCTTTTTAAAAGGATAAATGAAGTTTTATCTTGGTCTTTGGATAGTTTGTTAGATATTATTAATAGAAATTTTAATTCTTATATAATATACATATATTTTAAATCAAATAGAAGAGGTTTTAATTCTAGATTATGGGGTTTCTTTAGATATGAGCTTGAATTAAAATTTCCCACTTCCAAAGATTGAATTTCCGGCATAAAGAGAATCATGTTAGTATGTTCCAATAAATTATCAATGAAATAAAAGGTTATTTATTCTTGAAATATTCAAACATAATTTATTTATTTTTTAGTATTCTCTTTTTTCTTAGTACTTTCAATGGAAAAGTGATCTCCTGAGGATAAAAATTCATATAGAACGCCTAATTATTCATTGTTATCAATTATTTATTCATGATTGATTAAAAAGATAGAGTGGTTTATTGAAGGATTCCTCTTGGAGTCAATAAAATTAAAGTGCACCTTGATATATGAAATTTCCCTAGTAAGGGTCCCTTCATGCACATTGATAATCGTCTTGTCCATATTTAGGAACAATATTACCAATATGATGGGTTAGTGGATTGGTTATTTATCTTCCTCCATAGTGAACACATAAAAATATGATTAAAAAATTAGTTTTTCCACTCCTACTAGAGCATCCTCTAAAACTCATGTTGGAAAAATAGTGGTTCTATTTTCTAGTAGTAAAACCATTATTGTGGGATTCAATTCACATATTTTAGAAGATAGAAAAAATATAATGAGACATAAAATTTATAGAGGATACAAGTTTACACAAAGAATCATAAAAATTTAAACATTTAATAGTGAAGGGAATATAATATTTCCCTAGATATTGACATTTTTTGGCAATTTTGGTGTCTTCATGGATGATACACTCCTACCTAGGTTGATTCCATCATTACCATAAAACCTCTTTATTTTGGTACAAATATCCTTGAAAAACGTATTGTATTTTTTAATTTTTTTTATGTATTACAAGGTTGGTGTGTTAATTTTGACCTTTTTAAATGTATCTTAGACCTATCTTTAAACTTTATCTTCCTTTATATTCTTTGATTCAATAAACCTAGAAGGGAATAGAAGAGGAATATCCTTCTTATCCCTTTTTTCCATTTCAATGTAGTTTTAGATATTTAACTTCTAAATCTTCTCCTTACTAATATTCCTTATTTTTTTTCTTATTTTGATTGAGTGGAAAAAAATTTCAGAGTCTATCCATAATTTTTAGACTTACCTTCTTCCGATGAAGCTTTAACTTCCTTAGGCTTAGGTGGTTGAATCTACTTTCCACTCCTTGGGATGATTGTGCTCACACTCTCCTTTGGTTTCAAGATTGTCTTGACTGGTATATTTATTTATTTATTGGATAGTATGTTCATGAGTCTCTCAAATTTATTTGAAAAATCCTTTACTGTATTTTTCATCTCCTCAATCTATGTTCATTGTATTTGTTCAATTGGCGTTATACTAGAAGAGGTTTTTCTATAGGATTTTTTTGTAAATATGTGGGTAATAAGCTTGATGTTGGTAAGGTTAGTTGTATGGTCATTTGAAAGGGGGTGGATTCAGGAATTTCTACTGGAAAGGGGGTTGATTTGGGTATTGTCTAGAAAAGGGAGTTATAGAATAGTTTTATTAACCTCTAAATTTTTGTTGGGATTTACTTTCTCTCCATGGTGTATTTTTTTGTAATTAATTGGTTGGAAGGTGGTTTCATAGCTCTCCATACCTTGTATCTCAGCGCATTGACCAGTGAAGTCATGGGGTGATAAACACAGACCACATACCTAAGGGGTGGGGGAAGTTTTCTCATTCACTTGTTTCATAGCCATATATATTACTTGAAATTTTTATTCATCAAGATTAGACTCAAGTATAGGTGATGATTCATAAGTTCTTACCTCATTAATACCTATTTTCATTGTACCTCTTGTTCTGAACTATTGGGTATTCTATGTTATTTTCTCAATCAGTCTCATAGCTTCCATTGGTGACTTTTTAATAGAGGATTCTTTATATGATAAATCCAAGAGGTCCCTCTCATTTTCCAGTTTTTCTTTGTATAATAATACTAGGAAGTGGTTCACTTCTACTGATTGATGAGGGAAACTTGAAAAATATTCTAAAATTGTTCCTAGTACTCATAGAGGGTCTCACATGTAGCTTGTTAGATTTCATAGTTTTCCTTCCTTATTATTGTACTCAATGATTCTAGGAAGAACATTTTCATGAAACTTATTTGTAAATAATTCGATTAATGGATTTATCCTCATTGTAGACTATATAACCAATCCTTGGTGGATCTCTCAAGTGAAAAAGGGAATTCTCTATGAATGAATTTATCCTCAGTTGATCCTCTTGGTTTGAATCTTGAACATAAGAAGTCAAATTATTGAATGTGATAGTTATGACTTTCACCTACAAGACCCTAGAATTTAGGTAGCATATGAATCATGTTGAAACATAATTCAAAATCATTTGGTTGTTCATGCATGGATAAATGGTTTTATTGGTTTGAAAAATGCAAGGAATAAATCTCCCTTAAGGTTTTTTTTGGGTTTATTTCCATTATGGTGGAATAAAAGTGATCACTTGAAGCTTCACTTGAGTAATGAAGATTGATTTGTTTAAAGTTATTCTCAACATTAATATTCTTATGTATCATTAGAAAATCCATCTCCATCTCAATATCAAATGTTAATAGTTCCTTATTGGAGGTCATATTCATGATAATTTGGTTAGATTAGCACTCAGTACTCAAAAATGGAAACATTTTTTAACACACACATTTCATGGGGTGTGGATAAATCTGTTTAATTTCCCCAAGTTGTGTAGTATTAATAGTAACCAAAGTCATATCAAAGGAGTAGTGCTTTAATCTAGTTTTCGCGATGCTAAAAATAAATAATAAAACAAGAACGTGGGACTATCAAACAAAGAACAATGAATTTAAAAATTATAGAATGAGATAATTTATTGGGGGTTTGGATTGGATTCCATTTTTCAATTCCATAAGAGTCTTTTTATAAATGAATTTATTAACTTTGTCAATTGATTAAATGGAAGGATTCACAATCACTTTTCCTTTTCACTATCAATTATGTTTATTGATGATGAAAATATTATTCACAATTTATTTCTTAGGACTATTATCCATCCATTATGTGAAATACACTAGGATTCTCTTTTGGATAACCTTGGAAATACCCAATATGGTATTGAAATTCCCAAACAACCTATAAGCACCATTGTTTCTTCATCACATGTTTAGTAATTAGTAAAAAATCTCCACTTAATTATAAACCAATCAATCGATATGATTTAAAACTGATTGTAAGGATAAAATATATCTTAATCAAGGAAAAAATTAAGATCCAGGATCAAATATAAATAAAATCATATTCATATTAAATTTTGAAATTAATAATTTAAAACAAAATTAACATAGATAATATAATCATGAATTCCAAAAAATTTCTTAGACTCTAGAAATAAAATCTGGTCACCCCCTTCACCCAAATACTCAAGGAATCTACCCATATTTTAAATAATAAATAATTAGAGTCATAGGGGTATAAATAATTGTAGAAATGTATATAAATAAATGAAATAGATTTCTTAGAGTGGTAGTAGAAGTCATCCTCTAATACCCAATTTCGTTGCAACAACACCCTTTTATTTATAGAGGGAGGAATAACCTCTTCTCCTATCATTTGAATCTCCCATATCTTTATATTAGATAATGAATGAATCATTATTTTAAATTTATACAAATTTATTGAGTATTTCTAAATTTCATCATTGAATCATTCCCTAATTCTGCATAGATCTATCCCTTTAGAATAAGTGAGAAATAATAGGGAACTTATCTCCCCAAATTCTCATATCTTCATATTCCTGTTAACATAATTAAAAGGTGAATATATTTTCCACATTTAATTCTCATATGTGGTTTATTTTAAGCCCAAAAAATTATGTATCTCGTTTTTTATGCAAAACCAGTTCATGTAGTCGATTGTACCTGTACGCATCACGTAGACAAACCTTCTTCTCTCTACGTAGCCATTTTTCTCATGTAAGACATAGTCAAACCCATTATCCCTCACATATCCCATTGTATTCATAATTTCATTTAGTTGTTTCTTCCTCAGGTTTCACATGGACGATTCTACAACAACATTATCACACATCCATCACCATACTGTGCTTTCCCATGGTAGTACTTCTACAATTCCTCAATGGTAATACATCCAGTGCCACCATTCACCATCCCCCACTTGTGATCTCTCCATGACATCACACATATAATATTTAATCATCTACTATTTATATTCTCTAGGGTACTAATATTCAAATATACCATCATCATGATCCACTATCACAATGATCTACCATCTCTCCTCATATTAGCATAGCATCTACCGTGCCGACCTCCTTCAGTGGCACTACTCATAACTATAGTAGCAGAATATACCATGCTATAATTAAATATGTTAGATCATATATACCATTATTTTACACTATGGTACCACCGTCTCCAAACTTTATTTTCTAGGGTAGCACATCATATAATTTCACCAATCTCCACTCTCCACGGTGCTACTATTAATAAACTATCATTGCTCTTCATGGTAGAAAACATCTACTATCACTCTAGAATATGGTATAAGACCCTATGATGCCATTATATATACCATAAATGAACCTCCATGCTATTTTTATTCACAAGATACCACTAGTTCTCCTCTACGGAAGAAACATCTATTGTCATTGCTCCTTCATGGGTGCGATGTGGCCAAATCTTCCCACTGGTGCAATATAACTGATTCTCATCTATGGAAATCACATATAAATTTCATGGTATCTAATAAGTGAAATCATAGTTTCTTAGTGAGTACAAATCATAATGGTGGGTGAATCAACATCATGTTTCCTCCTTCCATGCATCATTCACAATGACCAGATGGGTCGAGTTCCACTTCATGTATAGCTTCTGGTCTCCTCATGAAGCTCTTCACCGAGTTCAAACGAGGTCCGAAAGGTGATAAATGGTGGTCTCAGACCTCAATAGTGATCATAATCTCAAGACCAAGATTTACCAATGGTGTCCATGGTGTCTTCGATCAGTTGAAGATGGTGAAGTTCGTCATGGAGCAGTAGTAGGTAGTGAAGAGTTGTGTCTGAGAGGAAGCGAGGCGGGATGAATTTTTTTTGTTAAATGATGAAATATGGTCCATATATTTTCTATCCCACATTGAAGTTGATCATGGAATCATGGTCCCATATAATACAATCCCTCTATGTCATCGTCTCAGAAGTTAGCTGCATGGATGGGCTCCCGCAACACACTCACACATGAAATGGGTCACACTGAGACATGCAGACCATTCAGGACTAAGCCTAACTATTTTATGGGATCCTCCCCACACATCTCACACCCTCCTATTACTGGGAAGACTCTCATGGGGGGATAATTGGATAGTTAGTCTGTATTGGTATGGCTATGTGGTTGGTGGCTCCCTTGGTTGAGGGATAGCCCAATTGGACACTTTTTTTACCTAAAATTCATTTAAAAACATTATAAATTTTAACACAAAACTATAGTTTATAAAATAAAACATTAAAAATACACATTTTAACTCATTTTAATTTAACAATTGTAAATTCCAAAATTTTAAATAAAGAAATAATTACATGTTAATGTTTATAAAAATCATTCAAATTTATTAATAAATGTTTAAAAAATTTCATGATAAAATGAGTACATCAATGAACAAAACATGTCCTCTTGCATATATATCATTAAATCCATTTTAGCATCCATCTAATGATGAAATATAGTAATAAGGAATAACTGAGAGTGAAAATAATGCTATAAAATCTTCCACACTCTTAAGTTAAAATGAGGATCATGATCTGAGATGATCATCCTTGGAACTCCATGAATCTTCACCACCTCATATTTATAAGGAATTTTCAAATCATCCACCACACTCAAATACTTGATCTCAATGAAATCAGAAAACTTTATCAACTAATCCATAATCACACATATGACATCACATATACTCAGATATTGAGAAAAATAGGTAATGTAATCCATTGATGTGTCCTCCCATTTGCACTATCTAATATATAATGACCATAGAAAACTAATAGAAAATCAATGATTAGGTTTTAACCTATGACAGACCAAACATTGACATAGGAACTTAGTTACTAACCACTTCTTCCCCTTCCACCAAAACCAAACTCTCAATGTGGGATTAATATCAGATATAATAGTATGCAATGATAGTGGTGAGCCATGAAAATCATTAAATAACAAAGAGATTTCCATGAAATAACACGTGGTGTTAATCATTCTTTGACCACCCCTCAAGGTAATCTCCACAAATGATATGATATCTATACACCTTTATTTCAAGAACTCCTAATTGAGACTCCTTGGTTTATGAAAATAGTTCATCATATTTTTTTCATAATACACTCATTTTATCCCCTAAAATATTTTTTTAGAAGTAATTTGTGATGTTTTTAGAATAAAACTTCATTTAATTATATTTAGTGAATGTTTATTAACTTAATAAATTTGTTATCATTTTTTATCAATCATGTTTTGGGAATAAAATTAATACTTGATTCTATATAATCCTTTGATTTGTTGATGTTTAAGAATATATTTAATTGTTGGAATAAATTGAAGTAGGTGGAAATTTTAGATCTATTGAAAAACTTTAAAACCATATTGAGAAATTCATATTACATTGATAGGACAACACTTTCCATGTCAGGGCCTATGGTTATATCCAGAACCCAATATAGTCTCATGTCTAAATATTTAGATTATGAACCTTACTAGTATATCCCTGTGTTACAACTTGAGAATACAATAAAGATTTAATATATCATGGATCAACTTTGCAGTACTACGTCCATGCCAATGTAATATGGAATCCCAACTATAGGTTAAGTCAGGTCCCAGTTATACTTGCATCCATTACAAAAAAAAATTATCTTAACATTATATTTCACTTATATTATAAGCTACGAACTCATCCCAATGCATTGTGTTATTATCACCAGAGACTATTCTAAATAGAGAACATAATGATCATTGTGATTCTCTAAATTTTTGAAAGTCAAATCACTGATAACTTTAGCTTTGATCAATAGATCAGTGGAATCATGCATCATACCTTGAGCATCTTTTAGCTGATAAAAACTATCTAGAATCCACTCCCCATATTACACCATAATATAATGGGCCTTATGTTGTCATTTTAGGGATACTCCAGTTTTGATTCCCACTAAATGAGCATAGAAAAATCTAAAATGGAAGAAATAATTTAAGAATTGGTATTATTTTCTCCACAATGAAAAGGAAGAGAAGGTGGCTAAAACATGTGGATCACATGATCTTCTAAAGGATACATGATTGCATAAAATTTAAAAGGTCATGAAAATAGGCCACGTGCAGAATATGACCTGCTTGATATCATTTGAAGCCCCTTGGAAAATCCTCTTGTTCTTGAGAAGTCATCCAAGATATTATCTAGTCATGTAGTGACTACAATATGAGTTCCTTCATGCCATTTGACATGTCAAACCGGTGGGCACCTAAAAATCATCCAAAACCCTTATAAAATCACTACAAAAAATTAGGAATTAGTGGTGGGTTTTTCTTCAAATAGAGGAAATTTGAATGGAAACCTAATCGTTTAGTGGCGATAATTAAAACTATCACTTATTGCATGGTCTTTAGTCATATTATGACAGTTTTTTTTTATTTAGCGGTGGTTTCTATATCCGTCGTTTTTAAGCATTTAGCGGTGGTTTGAGTTTTATTTAGTGATGGTATTTTAAAAAAAATACCTGAAAATAAAATAGATAATATTAACCTAAAAACCACTAATAAATTTAGTGGCGTTTATATTTAGCAGTGATTAATAGTAACCGTAACTAAAAATTATTTTCATTAATTTATTTAATAGAGGTTTTTAGAAATCACCGATAAATATTTCCTTTAAAATTTGTTTATTTTTTAAATATTTAATCAAAAAATATAAATATAAAATATATGATATGTAATAAACTAAAACATAAATGTATGATAAACCCACATACATCATAAATCCATAGTAATATATACATACATCCACAGTCATCATAAGTTAAGTCACCATAACCTTAGTTAACCCATGCATCAATCATAAATATATAAATTTTAAATTTGTACAACAACTCATTCACAATATATGTCTACCCCATGACCTCCACTACACCTTTCTTCCACCACATCATCTCATCAACTAAAACCGACCATGTCATATCATCAACTATAACAAAGAAGAAGACAAAAAATTAAAACTAAACATAATAAATTAGAATTATAGAAGAATAATTGATAAAATTTAAACATAACATGAAAAATAATAACCATCATGAATACCTTATAAATAATTCCATGGATTAGTATGGTCAACCTACTACCAACTAATGGTATATGTCACCTATAATTAAAACCACAACATTTAAGAAAACAAATGAGAAAGATAAAACATAGAATATATTCAAAATATTGAACATAAAATTTGGTATTTTTTTAATAAAAAAGAATAAATTATAAAAAAAAATAATATGTCATGAAAAACACATTTAAAACATAAAATTACCTATTTAAGATATGATTAAATGATTTTAACTAAAAAGGAATAAGTATATAACATTGTAATTAATTTTTAAATTGACAAGTTGTGTTATTGAAATTTACTTAATAAATAGATTTTAAATACATTGATATGAAAATATGTCCTATATTTCAAAAATAACTCAATAATGGTTTTCCCATTATTCCACCTCAATAATAAGTTGGTTTCTATGGTTTGGATAGTTACACACAAGTTTATGTGCTTTAAAACACTAAATGCATTTATAGGGATCTTGGGAAAATTGTAACTCAAAATGATGTGATGTCGGTTCCTATATTTCAAAAATAAATCCACAATAATTTTCATCTGATTTCATGTTAGTCATAAATAATTTTCTAGGTCCCCCCCCCCACCAACACATGTTTTTAAAGGATTTAAATCCTTTAAAAACTATTTACCAAGTCATTTCGACCACACCGCACATCGGATTGTTGTGTTGTCTATGTGTACACATAAAAAATAAATCAACATCATTTGTTCCATGATTTCATGTAAGTATGAGGTTGTTTTCTAGGGTTTGGTATGTTACACACACATTTATGTGTTTTAAAACAATAAAAACACATTTATAGGAATTGAATGAAAATAGTAAATCAAAATTATGTGTTGTTAGTTACTAAATTTCAAAAATAAATTGATGGTCATTTTTATCTATTTCATGTATATCGACATCATTTTATTAGTTTTGAACCTCATATACCCATTTTAAAAATATTTTATACCTTTAAAAATTGTTCATCGTGTCATTTTGATCACACCACATGTCATATTGATGTGCTGTCTATGTGAACACACACAAAAAAACTAAGAGGTTATTGTCCCATGATTTCATATCTATCTAATGTTATTTTATATATTTTTTTACCATTACACTCACGTTTTAGTTTTTTAAAAGTCTTAAAATGTGTTTACGGGCATCCTGAGAAAACTGTAACTTAGAATAACGTGAAGTATGTTACTATATTTCAAGAATTAATAGATGGTATCTTTACTCTGATTTAATGCCAATATGATGTTGTTTTCATAGTTTTGACACCCTACTGACACACATTTCTAAGTGCTTCAATACATTTAAAAACTTTTTTGTGAGTCATTCTGACCACACCACACATCGGATTGGTGTGTTGTCCATGCGTACAAATCAAAAATAACTCAATAGTGTTTTCCAATGAATTAAAATCAACCTGAAGTCTTTTCATATGGTTTGTCCTATTACATGTTGGTTTATGTGTTTTAAAACACTAAAAACACATCTATGGGAATCTCAGGAAAACATTAACTTGGAATGATGTGTCATCAATTACTACATTTCCCAAATCAATAGATAGTCATTTTCCACTGATTTCATGTTAATATAATGTCGTTTTCTAGGTTTTTACCCCCAACACACATTTTTAAAGGCTTCAGTACATTTACAAACTATTTAATGAGTCATTCCGACCACACGGCATGTCGAATTAATGTATTGTCAACATATACACATCATAAATAACTCAATTATGGTTTCCTTGTGATTTCAAATAAATATAAGGTCATTTTCTATGGTTTTTGACTATTATATGCACGTTTATGTGTTTTAAAACACTAAAAACATATTTATTACAATCCCAAGAAAACCATAACTCGGAATGACATGTCATTGGTTCCTAATTTTTAAAAAAATTGAAGGTCATTTTTATATGATTTCATGTCAATCTAGCATTATTTTCTTCATTTTAACCCCACAAAATAATTTTTTAAGGATTTATTACCTTTAAAAAAGTTTTACCGAGTCATTCCAAAAACAATTCACATCATATTGATGTGTTGTCTATGTGTACACATCACAAATAACTCAATGGTGTTTTTCCCATGATTTCATGTTAATATGAGGTTGTTTTATATGGTTTGGATAGTTATACACATGTTTATGTGTTTTAAAACACTAATAACATGTTTAAATGTGTATTGGGAAAACCATAAATCAAAATGATGAGTCGTTGGTTCCTACATTTCAAAAATAAATTTAAGGCCATTTTACTCTGATTTCATGTTGATATGATGTTGTTTTTCTGGTTTTGACCCCCGAAACACATTTGTAAAGGCTTCAGTGCCTTTAAAAACTATTTACAGAGTCATTATGATCACACTGCACGTAATATTGGAAAGTTTCATATATGAACTCATCAAAAATAAATCAAAAGTGGTTGTACCATTATTTCACATCAATCTAAGGTTTTTTTCTATGGTTTTGACCATTACTCACACGTTTATATGTTTTAGAACACTAAAAACAGGTTTACCAGCATCCTAGGAAAACCATAACTCAGAATGATATCCCTTCAGTTCTTACATTTAAAAAATTAATCAAAGGTCATTTTAATTTGATTTCAGGAAAATATGATGTCGGTTTCCTAGTTATCACCCCCCCCCCCGATGCACATTTTAAAAGGTTTTTGTGTTTTTAAAATTTTTTTACTGAGTCATTACAAACACACCACACATCATATTGACATATTTTCTATGCTTACAGATAAAAAATAACTCAATAGTGTGTTTTCTATGATTTTATGTCAATATGAGGTATTTTCTATGTTTTGGACTATCACATGCATGTTTATGTGTTTTAAAACTCTAAAAACACATTTATGGTCATCCAAGATAAACCGTAACTCATAATTATATTTAATCTATTCCTAAATTTCAAAAATAAATCTATGGTCATTGTAATTTTATTTCATGGAAATCCGACATTATTTTTCTGGTCTTGACCACTTGACACATGTTTTTAAAGGCTTCTTTACCTTTAAAACTATTTATTCAGTCATTACAACTACACTGTAGGTCATATTGATGTATTTTTTATGCGTACACATCAAAAAAAACTAAACGGTGTTTTTTACCATGATTTCACATCAATATTAGGTTTTTTTCCATATTTGGACCGTTGCATGCATGTTTATGTGTTTTAAAACACAATAAACATGTTTACGGTCATCCTGAGAAAACTTTAACTTGGAATGATGTACCGTCAGTTCCTACATTTCAAAAATCAATCAACTATTGATTTTCTATGATTTTAGGAAAATATGATTTCTTTTGTCTAGTTTTGACCCCTTGAAGCACATTTTTAAAGGCTTGAGTACCTTTAAAAACTGTTTACCGAGTCATTCCAACAACACCGATCATTGGATTAAGGTTTTTTCTATGTGTACATGAATAAAATGACTCAGAGGTGGTTTTTCCTTGATTTTAGGTCAATATGATGTCTTTATCCATGGTTTGGTCTATTATATGCACGTTCATGTGTTTTAAAACACCAAAAATGTGTTCAAGGAAAACCCAAAAAATCGTAACTTGAAGTGACATGCATTCTATTCATACATTTCAAAAATAAATCCAAGGTTTTTTTCTATTAAATTAATGGAAATATAATGTTATTTTCCTTCTTTTGACCCCCTGAAACATTTTTTTAAAAGCTTTTATACCTTTAAAAACTTTTTACCATGTCATTCTGACCACACTGTATGTTAGATTGATGTGTTTTCTATGTGTACACTTAAAAAATAACTCATAGGTAGTTTTACAATGATTTTACATCAAACTGAGATCTTTTCTATGGTTTTGACCATTACATGCATGTTTATGTGTTTTATAATAGTAAAAACACATTTACGGGCATCCTAGGAAAACTGTAACATGGAATGACATGCCATTAGTTCCTACATTTCAAAGATAAATAGATGGAATGGAATGACATGCCATTATACTATGATTTAATGAAAATATTACCTCAGATTCCTAGTTTAACTCCCCCCCAACACATGTTTTTAAAGGCTTTGGTACCTTTATAAACTATTTACTGAGTCAAAACTGAGAAAGAATGCTCGAATTATTTTCAAACTTATGAATAACGTTTTATAATTCATTTTTATTTTTAAGAATCATCCACATGTAAATCTAGAATAATATGTGGTCAATATGATTCAAATTGTATGTTTTCAATTTAAAAGTGTCATTTTAGTTTTATTTATGGAATTTGTATATGTTCTTTGAAAATGTGTGAATGATCTATGAAATTTTGAATTTAGCTCGGCATGATGATCTATAAGGATGGAAATTTACTTAGAGACCATTCCAGTCATCCACTGAAATATAAAAACTAAAACATTTTCTATTATTGACCACCACTATTCCTTTGTTTTCCTATAAGTGTCTTGTTGTTGTGATTTTTTATTTCAACCTTGTAATTTATCTTTTTGATTCCCAATCAAATACACTAATTAAACCCCCACTAGATGTAGAAATGACTAATGATGATGACCTACCAATGATAGTTGATGGAGTAAGCCGAGAACCCATATCTCATCCATGTTCGAGATGCTCCTTCCCTAAAATGATTGAAATTGAATCGTTATGGGAAACCGATGATGATCATGAAGGGTTCACATCCCAGACTTCTTGAATTTTAACCTGTTAATACAAAATATTAACAATGGTTTTTTAAAATATCTGATTTTAAAAATATTATCTAATTAGTAAATTTTTCATTATTATTTATTGTTATTTTATTACTATAAAAGCATAATATTGAAAAATATATTATAACAATAAACAAGACTTAAACCTGATTAATTGGGGCTGGATTGATGTATCAAATGATGCCAAATCGGTATCATTTGATCTATGTAGCTAGCCCCATTTAATTGGGTTTGAGGATTGTTTTTTGTTATAATATATTTTTCATTATTATGTTTTTATATTAATGAAATAGAATATATTGGTAATGAAGAGTAATTACTCTAATGTCTTTGGTAGGGACATTTAAAAAACTTCCAAAAGGTTTTCTATGCACTTTAAACTAAATCTTTGTTCATCAAACAGAGTGACATAATTAATTAGCCTTTATAAAAAATATAAAAAAGTTATAAAAATCCTTGACTTATAAAAAATGATATAAATAATAATGAATAAAATACAGACTAATATTTTTTTTCTCGAAAAAAATATGGTAACCAGTGATGTGAGGAATGAATTATTTCTCATGATTCATAATATTTATATTATATAATTGCAATAAAAAATAGCCACATTAATAAAAAAAAATATAATTTTATTGTGTTTGTTTTATTAATATATTGTGAAATATGAAATTACCTTATGATATTCATCTCTATTAATATTGTCAAAAAACCTCCATTACTCATGATAAATGATTTCAGGTACATTTTCATACATCTTTTATGAGCTCAAAGATATGTCATTGAACTCATTCCATAATCTCCGTTTAAAATATCTCCATTTCTTGACCAAAATTTTCATATTCCATGAGCTTGAAATGGAATCAGGGATATAAAAATGAAAAAATAACTCGAAAAAAACATAACACATTATAAGTATATTAAAATTTTTAACTCTTATCTTTTAAATTATTTATCATTAAATATTAAATTAATATTACCTTTAATTGAGTATCAAATACCTCATTTTTCCAAGATGTAGGAATATGCCTCCAATCTTTATAATTACTGGAAAAGCTCACTGCCTCACAAGAAAGCTGCCAAGAATTTTCCCATAGATTCCAGCGGCATCACTCGTAGGCACCCAAAACTCATAAATTGAAATGATAATCTTGAATTCTAAAGTGCGTAAAATTGTCTCCTATCGACCATTCATGGTTCAGGTGCTCTACTAATGTGTATAGCAGCACTCGGGTTGAATCCTCAGTGATGATACTTTTTAATAATCGATTGTTTTTCATTAATTGTATTTTGATTGGGAAGGTTTATTTGAAGAGTTTAAATGAAGTGATTAATGGTTAGTGTTTGATTTAATAATATGATAAATATTGGTGTGAGTTTATTATTAGGGATTTAAGCTTGTGATATCCTTGAGCTTTGCTTTATATTGCATTAAATTAAGACCCACCTCACAAGATGATGTTGATTGGAGTTCCTAAGTGTTAAGGATTTAATACAAGCCTTAACTTAACATAGGGTTCTAATATCAATCAGATATTTTTGATTGTATTGTATTAATGGTTTCAATAATCCATGTAAACCACATGTTAAACAAAACGATTCATTAATCCATGACATGTTAAGTTCAACATGCACAATGTTAATTTGAAGAATATTCATCGAGAAAATACTCTCAATCACTTAACATCCATAAATTTTGACTCACTCCAATGAAATATTTACTCATCCATTGAGATTATTAGTAATCTGGTTTATTATATTTATGATTATGAATTAATAATAGAAGAAAATTAAAGGGATAAGAAAAGAGTTGTGCGTCGAACACACACACACCCGAACGATGATGAGAATTAAAAAGCATAATTTCGATTGAATGAGGAATCAAAATAAGGGAAGGGGTTTCAAATTGATTTCAAATATTTTAAGAGCATTAATTTTTAATAACAGATGGTAGATGATTAAAAGATAATATTAAGAATAAACTTTCATTAAAATTCCAAAAAAAATTGAAAACAACTTACGCAATTACAAATGAAAGGAACACAAAAGTAAATGAAAAAAAAGAGATGAAGAAGGGTCTCTCAAGTGAAAACTTGAGTTTTGAAGTTCCTCCCAAGTCTTTTTAAAGGATTTTTTCTTTATAATGAATTCTCTTCTCTTCTGAAATTACAACCCCTTTCAAGGAGAAGATGGGGATGCATTTATAGGCCAATGGTGGTAGACTGTTTGCATTCCAAATCCTTCCTTCCACTTGTCTCGAATATTGGACCATCCTGACAGTAGAATCTTGAAATATATTATTTTTAAAAGATTTATATATAAAGGTTTTTTATCTACTCTGAAAATTTGGCAGCTATTGGACTTAAGGAGCCAAATTTATCGTTGTTTTATTAAAAAAATTTAATCTGTCCATTTCTATCCAAACTTTTTCAATACCAACATTTGAATGTATTTTGGAAGATTAATATGCCCTAAAATCCAAACACTTTATTTAACAAAGTCATCCGCCTATATATCCTCTTTTACACTGAAACATATCAGCTCCAATTGATGTCTATATAAGGAGAAAAGTCATATTTGGTGTGCTGATTTTAATTCCCAGATAGAACAATGGGTTAGACTTCAAAGCATTAGTTGGCCCCATTTTTGTTGTATTCGGACCTTTAAATTTTTATCTATAATTCCTTTTTATAATAAAGAAATTATGATGGAGTTTCATAAAATTTGGGCTTATGTATTTAACCAAGTAATTCAATCATCATGGATGGTCCAGTTTCTTCACAGATTCTTTGGACCTTATTGTGTGGTCCATATGACCCTTCAAATGGAATATTTTTCCAATTATTCCTTTTAATGATATGTGGGAACCAGAATAATGAATTATATAAAACAATAACCACACAATTTGAATTAGTAGGGTGATATTTATTATTAAAACATTAAACTAACTCAATTGGATTACTTCAAATAATTCTCAAAAATTATATTTAGTATTAAAACATGAGTATCTCACACCAATTATGAAATTTTACATGAAATTTACTATAGGTAGTATAAAACAAGTTATGGATAAATGAATAACATAAACTCCCCCACACATATTCTTGTTCATGTCCTCATGTGCAATAAAAAACATAACTAAATCATTCTCACTCGCCAACAAATATTAATTTTTTTCCCCAATCAAGGGAGGTTTAGACCATTTCACTCATCCATATTGAATTCCATAAAAAATTGTTAGAAAAATAATATTCCAAAAACAATTATTTTTTCATTATCAATTTTATAAATGGAAAATGTAGGAACTCAAAACTCACTCCTCTCAAGATGATAAAAATTTATTTCTGGAGGTTCTCTCATTGACTGACCAAAAGTGAAAATCTTGGAGTTTGAAAGAGCTCTCAGCTTCCATTCACTATCCTAAATTTCATAAGAATCAAGAGATGTTTTAGGGGGGTTTTCTGTGGCTATGGGATGGTAGGAATATAGTTTCTAAGAGATAGGAGAAGAGGGGTAAAACATCAACATGGGTAAAACAATGCACATTTTTTTAAATGAAACATGGAAGGAAATGGAAACCCATATTTACAAGGTAATGATTTTGTAAAGAAAGATGCAAGAGACGAAGAAAATTTTAAGGGGATGAGAAGATTAAATATTTAAAAAACACAAAACTTATCTCAATGACATAAGAATATATAATGCAATTATTCTTTTTTTCCTTTTTTTTCTTTTTTTTTTTTTTGATTTTTTTCAAAAGTTGAACTTGAAATAGATCTCAGACTAATCTCCCAACCCATGATTAATCTCCTCAAGACACTAATTTTAATAGTTATAACAATATCAAAGGTTTAGGAATATTAATTTTTGACCTTCCCAAGATACAACCATTTTTTTGTTCTTTTTTTTATTTTTTTCATTTCCTTTGAAAACTTGTCAATAACATTTACAAAATTACATAAATGAAATTCCATTCCCCAAAACTCACTGAATTACAACCTCTCCCCCACACTAAAATAGATTATTTACCTCAATAATATGATAACACATTGAAAATAAATAAAAGAGAACCCAAAAATGAAATCTATCCCCCCCCACTTAAATTTAAATAAATAATGCAATGTAAATCCATGTAAAAGTTTTGTGGGATAAGGTATTAGGCTTGTAATGTGGTTATCAAAGAAAAGGTTTTCATAGGATTATAGGGGATTTCAAAAGAAGGATTAAAGTAATGGTAATGGGAGGCTATTTGTCTATTTTGATTCTCATGAGGTTTAGAAAATGCCTCTATCATATTAATGCACACAAAAGTAGGAAATTAAACTCAAAGGTCCAAAAACACAAGACTAGCAATCGGGGTTGAAAACACACATTTTTAAAAGATGGTTATAGGTGTCCTTGGCGTGAAATCTAATTTTGTTCATCACGGTTGGGGAAGAATAATTTTTCAAATCTAAAACTGAGCATTCCAAAGTTTTTGGTTTTGACACAAGATTATTTATCCAAATTCATGATGAAAATAAAAAAAATTGAGATGAAAACATGTTTTTTGACTCCCCAAAGTGATTGGACAAAATTTCAAAACTAGATGGTGAGTAAGTATGACTCTTTTTTTTCATTTTTTATTATTATTTTAGTTTTTTTAGTGTTTTTTTAAATACACACCCACACAAAGTAGAAATATAAAAAAAGGGTTTGATGAAGAAAGTAGTAAAAAATGAAAAAGATAGGAGGAAGAAGAAAGTGTGAGAGAGAGGGGGAGAGAGGGAGAGAGAGAGAGTAAAAGGGAAAGAGGTGTCCCCTGGCTTGGATTTGGTGGGTCACCATCTCTATCCATTGGTAGGTCAGTGGAAGTTGATGTGCCTCATGTGGGATGTTACCTGAAAAATAAAAAACATTATTCATCTAATGAAAAACTAAAAATAAATTAGAATTTAATAAAAGTAAAATAAAACATAGGTTACCTCCCAAGAAGCATTACATTTATTTGTCTATAGATTGAAAATTAGAGTATACTACCCATAGTCTGATGGTGTCCATATTATTTTATCAACTATAGAGTGCTTCCAAAAAAATATCTCCTTTGGGAGTCCCAATTGTTAATTGGATAATTTATTCTCTTCCTTTTTATTGCTCTTCTATTTCAGTGGGGGTGGAAAGAGAATATGGATATACTCCCTTTGGTCTTTAACTTGAGGAATGATGTTTTCCACAGATTTCTAGTTTTCTATGCTAAATAATTCAGGAAGATTCTTTAATTATGATGATGCATTTTTGTAAGGTTTGTATAACATGAAATCAAAGTATGAGATCCCAATTGTTTATAACTCATTTATTTCATCACTTACCGATGTGCAGTAATAAGGATCATTAGAGTCATAATACTGAATAAAATTTTCAATATCCTTAATATCAATGTTGTTTTCCAAAGAGTGGTAAATTTCAACCTCACTGGTGATCACTTTATTAATTATGGAACAAATAGCGCAAACATCGCTACCATTAGGACAATATAAACACATTGGTTCAGGTTTCACCTCACATATAACATAATTTTCAGAATCATGGATAGGAAATGAATAATGTTTGATAATATGATCTGAATCAATAAATGAGCATGTTAGTTCATTTTCCTCATTATCATACAACTTGGAGTAGTGGATATTAGAGGCGATATGGGATTCCAAAGACTTTTCAAGATCATTTTGATCAATGGAATTTACATCTGAAATGTCAACATCAACTTCTCCATTTATGACTTGGTTAATGGGGATGAAATATTCATAAAATCCTCTATCATTAGAACAGGAAGAACATGATGGATTAGGATTCAACACACTCTTATAGAGACTTTCATAATCATTGATAGAGAATACTGATTGATTCTCTAATGGGTATTGCATGGATTGAAAAATATTGAACATGACTAGTTGGTCACAAAATTCCATGGATAAGATTCCAGCATGGACATCAATTTTGGTTTTATATTTCATGAGGAAAGGTCTTCATAGAATCAAAGGAGATAGGAAAGAATTTGTCTCACCTTCCATTTCAAAGACATAGAAGTCAACTGGGAAGATAAGATCATTGAATTAGACAGGAACATCCTCAATTATTCCCTCGGGACTAGTTATGCTTCAATTGGATAATTGGATGACAATAACTATTGGGTGCAAGGGAACTAGACCAAGGCTGGAGAAGATGTATTTTTTCATGACATTAATTGAGGCTCCTAGATATATGATTGCATCATCGAAATTGGAACTCCCTATTTGGAATGGAATAGTAAATGTCACGAACCGCCCTTGGGGTCCGTGCCGTGACTACCCCAAGCCCGCCTTCCATAGGCCAGGGGTTGGTGACTAGCACCAAGGCGTAAATCCCGATAAAAAGGGAAGGCATTGCCTTTGAAAAGTAAACAAACACCACAGAGTAAGAAAGCGGAAAGTAAACACTAAACAAAAGCAGAGTACAACTGAAAGTGCGGAAAAGTAAATGGGCCAGAATACAAACCCAAACTGAAAGTAAAGTACAACTCGAAAGGGAAAACAGCAACTGAAAAGTAAAAGCCGCTACTCCGAGCTGTCCACTGGAAATCCCACCTGAAGGATGGGTACAGATAGCTCCTCTGCTCCACGGGTCCCACCGTCCGCTCCGAGCACGTCCCGCCCAGTGGTCCACCTCCGGGTACCGTCCCGCTCTGCAAGCCCCAGCTAAGGTCAACGCTGTCCGTCGTCTGCAACCAACACAACGTAGTGCGGGCAAAGCCCGTGCAGGGGTGAGTATAAGCTACTCAGTAGGGACCCCGAGACCCCTGAAGGTCTCTCAAATCCACTAAGGATAAACCACGAAGAAAGGTACAATCACAAAGTAACAACCGACACTGCTTAGGTATATGCCCATACATATACCTAAGTCATCAATTCAAATACGCTCCAACCTCCGAGCCCAAGTACAACTCAGTCCACACAGGAAAGTAAACGTATTCCACACAGGAAAGCAAAACGTAATCCACACAGGATTGCACAACATAATCCACACAGGAAAGCAATTGGATTCAGCTCACACAGGTATACTTCTTCGAAAGACGATAAAGATGATCACTGATCCATCTAAGTCGTCGGACCCACGAAGGATCGATAGGTAACTAACCCCCGCAAAGACCCACATAGGATCGGGCCCACACAGGACCTGTAGGCGCTGGTTCACACAGGACCGCTGAGCGCAAGGACCCACACAGGATCGGACCCACACAGGATCGGGCCCACACAGGACCTGTAGCACTGATCCACGTAGGATCGCTGAGTGCTGTAGTCGTCATCGTCGAATCCACACAGGATCTCTGTACTGTCGTCGTCGAATCCACACAGGATCTCTATACTGTCGTCGTCGAATCCACACAGGATCTCTGTACTGTCGTCGCAGTCACAGTAGCAGTCGTAGCAGTAGCAGTCACAGTAACAGTTGCAGTAACAGTCGCAGCCAGCACTTGGGTTCCCGCACACAGCAAGCTCGTTCGGAGGGTCCGCTCCACGAGCCGAGAGGCTGATACATCAACTGTCACAAAGTCCTGAGTTGATGTATCCAAAAGTTCCGTATCGTCAACAGGAACTCAACGTCGCAGACGGCGCGTCAATCGGACGCCCGGTCTGAGAGATATTGGCATTTTCGTCCCAGGGGCCCGGTTGGTTTTTAAGGAAAAACCAACCCGACCGCACTCCACCTGTGTCCGAACCTCGGGCGGAGTATGCCAAAAGATCCGTCTCACTAAGAGGAACACAACACAGTTGACGGCACGTCAATCGGACGTCTGTAGCTCAAGATATGAGCGTTTCCGCTCCGAAGGCCCGGTTGGTTTCGTGGACGAACCAACCCGGCCGAACTCAAAGTAATCCGAAACCTTGAGTGCGATATATCGAAACGACCGTCTCGATCCAAGGATCGCGTTGCCGCAGACGGTTTGTCGATCGGAGGTCCGTGGCTCAAGTTATGACCAAAATACCGAATCTGGTTAGAAACGGGAGGGTCCGGGTCCGGGCCGACCCGGCCCGACCCCCCCCCCCCCCCCCCCTGGGTCGGCCCGAACCGGGTCGACCCGAACCGGGTCGACCCGACCCGGGTCCGACCCGGTCTGGCCGGCCGGCGGCGCGGGGGCCGCGGCGGCCAGACGCCGCACAGGGGCTGCACGCGGGGGGCTAAGCCCCCGCTTTCTTGGAGGCGGCGGGGGGGGGGGGGGGGGGGGGGGGGGAAATCAATCCCCCGCGGATAAGGGGGCGGCGCGGCTTATAGGCGCGCCCCTTTTTTTTTAAAACGCCCCCCCCCCCCCACGTGGGGGGCCTGTTTGTGCGGAATCGGGGGGCCAGCTGCCCCCCCCCCCTCCCTTCAAAGAACCGCCCCCTCATAAAGAGGGGGGTTTTGTGTGTTGGCCGGGGGATTAATTCCCCCGGTTTAATGCCATCCGGCCGGCCAGCTGGCCGGCCGGTTTTCTCCAACGGGACCGGAAATTCCGGTCCCCCCCTTCGGCTTCCGACGCCGGCGGCCCGGCCGCTGGTCTTCTCTTCCGCCGCGGCCCGGAACCGGCCGCGGTTTTCGTCATCCGGCGCGGTGCGACGGCACCGCGCCCCTCCGCCGCACCTCGATTTCTTCAACGCGGCGCGACGGCGTCGCGTTCTTGATGTTTCTTTCATGGCGCGGCGCGACGGCATCGCGTAATAAGGATTGGGCGAATATCCGCGTGGTGCGACGGCACCACGCCACCTTGATTCATCCACCCGCAAGCAATACAACAAGAACGATGGAGGGGGTTCGGTCGTGTTCATGCGGTCCGGCCCCCTCACGTTAAGCAATAACGCAACATAAAATATTTCAAAGCCACACGTTAGACTTGCTAAATTCATGATCAAGAATAGAATAATTAAACAATAAACAACAACCCCTACCTCGGGTATAGGTTCGAAGATTTGACAACGTCCGCGGAAGTCAACGTCGCGGAGATCGGGTGTCGCGGTCATCGTTCGTCAATTCCGTTGACGAAGAGATGTGTCCGATGTGATACGTCGTTGGCGAAACCTCTTATGTCGACGAAGGGAATCCGAGGAGGAAGCGGCGTTCCCTCTCGTTGACACGGAAGACGAAGAAGAGCGGAGCGGCGTTCTTCGTCGGAACTTGAGTGTTCTTCGTCAAGTTGAGCGTTCTTCGTGTTCTTCGTCATAGTTGAAGAAGAAGAAGAAAATCTCCCAAAAGCTCTCAAGGTGGCCAAAGCTATTAACCAAAATAAAATAAGACACTATCTTATTTTATTAACACATCAACACAAAAGAATTTCCAAAGTTTGAAATTCAAAAGGATTAACTCCAAATTAAATAACTCATGTCATTTAATGAGGGGTTAAGTAAGTTGGGAGAAGATGAAAGGTTTAGGGGTTCGTGTGGGCCCCACCACACTTAATCCTCCCAAGGGAGGTTAAGTGGGTGTGGGTCCCACTTCCAACCCCCTTTGGTAGGTTTTATCAAGTTATAATAAAATTTGTTCTTCACAAATTTTATTTAACTCAAACTAAAAACCCCAAAACTAACTTTCAACCCGCAACAAACGCAACTTCCGAAAAGGACTCTTTAAGCGAAAATCGGTGCTGCGAGTTCATCGGTGCCCTCGGATTTCAATTCCGAGCACCGAATCAAAATTTAGGAAAACCCGCTCGTTCGTTCACTGAACGTACCCGAGCCAAACTTCAGAAATTAATTCCGGGCACTCCGGGCCTCAGAATCAGGTGCCGTCTGAAACCGCGCTCTTGTAAAATTCTAAAGAAAATTAAGAAAAAAAAATTTCCCTTGAATTTTACGGGTCTTTACATTACTCCCACCTCAGGGCTTTACGTCCCCGTAAAGATACATCAAAAACTAGGGAAACAAATGAGGGTATTGAGCACGCATCTGAGCCTCCCGCTCCCATGTGCTCTCCTAGAGATTCCCGTGTTGCCATCTGATGCGCACAAGAGGAATCGATCGCCCACGCAGGACCCGCTCCTGTCGATCCTCTATCTCCACCGGGACCTCCGTAAAAGTCGTCCCATCGTCAACATCAAGCTCCCTATGATCAATGATGTGTGTCGGGTCGTGCACGTATCTCCTCAGCTGGGATACGTGGAAGACGTCGTGCACCCGGTGCAACTGAGGTGGTAGAGCCAGGCGATAAGCCACCTCGCCAACCCTGCTGAGGACCTGGAAGGGTCCGATGAAGCGTGGAGATAACTTGCCGCCTCGGCCAAATCTCCGAATACCACGTCGAGGTGAGACCCGCAAGAAGACGTGGTCGCCATCCTCGAACTCTAGTGGCCTCCGCCTCCTGTCAGCATATGACTTCTGCCGGCTCTGAGCTGTCCTCATCCACTCCTGGATGACCTGGACCTTCTCTGTCGTGGCCTGGACCATCTCCGGTCCCACCAGTGCTGACTCCCCAGGGTCTGTCCAGCACAAAGGAGATCTACATGGTCGGCCGTACAACGCCTCGTATGGTTCCATCCCGATGGTGGAGTGGTAGCTGTTGTTGTACGCAAACTCCACCAAGGGTAGGTGGTCCTCCCAGCTACGACCAAAGTCGAGGACACATGCGCGGAGCATGTCCTCGAGAGTCTGAATGGTCCTCTCCGTCTGACCATCCGTCTGAGGGTGAAAGGCTGTGCTCAGACGTAGCTGCGTCCCGAACGCCTCCTGTAACCCCTTCCAAATCCGGGAAGTAAAGCGGGCATCTCGATCGGAGACGATAGATGATGGTACACCGTGGAGCCACACAATCTTCTAAACGTAGAGACGTCCCAAGCTCTCTACTGAGCCCTGCTCTCTGATGGGTAAGAAGTGTGCCGACTTGGTGAGTCGGTCAACAATCACCCAGATGGAGTCGTGACCTCTGGAAGTGCGTGGAAGTCCAGTCACGAAGTCCATAGATATTCCATCCCACTTCCACTCCGGAATCTCCAAGGGCTGTACCAAGACTGCTGGTACCTGATGCTCTGCCTTCACCTGCTGGCAGGTAAGGCATCGAGAAACGAACTCTGCTACAGCCTTCTTCATGCCCGGCCACCAGTGCTGTCGTCTGAGGTCCTGGTACATCTTCGCCACTCCAGGATGTACCGCCAAAGGAGAAGTGTGAAACTCTCTCAGCACTTCCTCTCGCAAAGCTACTGGTACCATGGTACGTCCTCTGAAAAGGATGTCGTGCTCTGCTCCAAGGGAGAAACCATCAGGTGCCTGTCCCGAGGATATCTGAGCACGCCGTGTCTCACAGTCAGCGTCCTCACGCTGTGCCTCCCTGACTCGCTGCTGAAGTGGAGGAGTGACTGTGAGAGACTAAAGGAAGGCTGCTCCATCACTATCCACGAAGGATATCTGTAAAGAGGCTAGCTGCTCTGTCGCCTCCTCAAGTAGCTGAATGCCCGTCCTCCTACTGAGGGCATCGGCTACTACATTCCCCTTACCAGGAGTATAGACTATCTCAAAGTCATAGTCCTGGAGGAACTCGAGCCATCTCCGCTGTCTCAGGTTCAGGTCCTTCTGCGAGAAGATATACCTGAGACTCTGATGATCGGAAAAGACTGTAAAGCGCTCGCCCATCAGATAGTGTCGCCATGTCTTCAGAGCGAAGACTACTGCTGCTAACTCCAGGTCATGGGTAGCGTAGTTCTGCTCATGCGGCCTCAACTGACATGATCCATAGGCGATCACTGCCAGCTCCTCCATCAGAACACATCCAAGTCCGGTCCCTGATGCATCGCAGTAGACTACGTACCCTACTCCCTCCTCGGGCAACCTCAAGATGGGTGCGCTAGTCAATCTCTGTCTCAGCTCCTGGAAGCTCTACTGACATCTGTCTGACCACACGAAGGGTTTCCCCTTCTTCGTCAAAGCTGTGAGTGGTGCCGCAACTCTAGAGAAGTCTGGCACGAATCTCCGATAGTATCCAGCTAGTCCCAAGAAACTCCGAACCTTAGTCACGCTCCTGGGTGGCTCCCAAGCTAACACAGCCTCAATCTTTGCGGGATCCACTGCAACTCCCGCCTCAGAGATAACGTGTCCCAAAAAGTGGACCTCACGTATCCAGAACTGGCACTTCGAGAGCTTACCATAAAGCTGGTGCTCTCGGAGTGTGTCAAGAACAACTCGCAAGTGATAGGCGTGCTCCTCCTCTGTCGTAGAATAAATCAGAATGTCGTCGATGAAGACCACGACAAACCGATCGAGGTATGGCTGAAAGATCCTGTTCATGAGAGCCATGAACACTGCTGGAGCATTGGTTACACCTAAATGCATAACCAAGAACTCATAGTGGCCATACCGACATCTGAAGGCCGTCTTCTGCACATCCTCGTCTCTGACTCTGAGCTGATGATAGCCTGACCTGAGGTCTATCTTCGAGAACCACCGTGCTCCCTTGAGCTGATCAAAGAGGTCATCAATCCTCGGTAGCGGATACTTGTTCCTCACTGTCACCTGGTTCAGGCGACGATAGTCAACACAAAGTCGCAAGCTTCCGTCCGCCTTCTTGGTGAACAAAATCGGGGAAGCCCAGGGTGAAACACTGGGTCGTATGAACCCCTTGCCCTGCAAGTCCTCCAACTGTACCCGTAGCTCTCGAAGCTCGGCGGGGGCCATCCGATATGCTGGAGTAGATATCGGGGCTGTCCTGGGGTACAAGTCAATATAAAAGTCTACCTCTCTGCGAGGAGGTAGCCCTGGGACGTCGTCGGGAAAAACGTCCGCAAACTGATCCACCACTGCAGGAAAACCAGGACTCCGCACGTCAACAACTCCAAGGATAAGGCTAGCCAACTGATGAGTGATGGGATGTCCTCTCCTCCGCGGAAGTCCATCCTGTGCTGCTAAGGCTCCCTTCTCGCCGGTGAAGGTGAACCTGCTCCCATCGGTGCGTACACATCGCACCTTGCGCCTAAAACAGTCAATCAGTGCATGGACCGTAGATAGCCAATCCATGCCCAAGATGACGTCGTAAGGCCTCGACGCTGCTACAAGAAGATCACAGCCGAAGCTCTCGCCTCCTAGAGTAAGCTCACACTGCCGGCACCAGTGCGTAATCGTCGATTCTGCTCCTGTAGGAGTCTCTAGCCGTAAGGATCGAGCCAACGGCTCTGTCGGAATCTCCGAGCTCCGAACAAGGGCAGCGGCTATGAAAGAGTGACTCGCTCCTGTGTCTATAAGAACTGCATCAAGGGTGGAGTAGACACAGATAGTACCTCGAATCATCTCGGGTGCGCCGTGGTCGTAGGCCTCTGCTGCCTGGAGCTGTGCCTGTCGCTGCCCGCCAGCTCCCTGCCTCGTCCGCCTCCTCCCTGCGGACCACCACGGTCGACCCTCTGCCTCTGCCTCGGTGGTCCATCAATTGACTGATGCTCCTCGGCACGGCGGGTCGGGCAGTCGCGAGCCATGTGGCCCTGCCCGCCGCATGAGTAGCACTGTCTGCCTCTCGAATGACTGGCTCCTCGCTGTGTGCCCCGCACTGCTGAGCCAGTGCCCTGAGATCGTCTGCCCGAAGGTCTGGTCTGTCTGGACCCCTGAGTCATCCGTCGACTGCCTGCTGCAGATGACTCTGCCATGTGCCGCCCTGCGGTGGGTCGCTGTGCTGGTGTAGACTCAGCAAAGAAGCTCTCGATCAGAAGAGCCCGCTCCAGTACTCCTGTCTGAGTCGGTATGCTGAGGGAGATCAGCGATGCCCTAATCTCGTGTCTCAAACCCTGCTCGAAGGTCCGGGCCCGGAAGAATGGGTCTCGTACCATGTCGGTCGAGTAGCGCGAGAGATCGGTAAATCTCGCCGAGTACTGAGCGACCGTCATGCTGCCCTGCCGCAGCTGTAGAATCTCCTGGATACGCACCGCACGAAGGGTGGCTGGGACGAACTCCGAGCGGAAGAGGCTCTCAAAGTCCGTCCAAAGTAGAGATGCCTCATCGTGCACCTGGAGCATCAAGCTCCACCATCGTCCTGCTGCTGCGTGTAGTAGGCTCACAGCGAGGATCACCATGAGTTCTGCTGGTGTCCTCACTAGCCTAAACACTCGAACCACTGCCTCCAGCCAGTCCTCTGCTGCCTGGGGATCCGTCTCCCCGCGAAACCTGGGCGGTCGCTGGCGCTGAAACTCATGCAGTGCACTGAGGCGACGTGCATCGTCAGCGGCTGCTGCTGGAAGCATTGGGGGCTCGGCGGGTAAAGCTACCGCCGGTGCCACTACTGGCAAAGGGCCCTGTACCGAGGCCTCGTCGCTCGGTGGGCTGTCGTCACGCTCGACTCTCGGAACCCTAGCTGGCTGCCGTCGTGGGGCCATCCTGAAAAGGAAACAGGTGCACCACGGTTAGAACAGTATACCTGGTGAGCTGATATAAGTAATCACAAAGAAAACTTTGAAACACACACGCAATCAATGTTTTCGTGCATTAAGTCGGAAATCAGAAGTCAGGGTCCTGGTGTACGGATACGTCAGCCGCCGCACCAACACTGGACTCCCTGGACTGATAACCACACTCAATACGCTTAAACATTATTGCTTCACATAGAAAAGATCAGAGTTCGCGGTAGAACCGAACTCCTCTGATACCAATTTGTCACGACCCGCCCTCGGGGTCCGTGCCGTGACTACCCCAAGCCCGCCTTCCATAGGCCAGGGGTTGGCGACTAGCACCAAGGCGTAAATCCCGATAAAAAGGGAAGGCATTGCCTTTGAAAAGTAAACAAACACCACAGAGTAAGCAAGCGGAAAGTAAACACTAAACAAAAGCAGAGTACAACTGAAAGTGCGGAAAAGTAAATGGGCCAGAATACAAACCCAAACTGAAAGTAAAGTACAACTCGAAAGGGAAAACAGCAACTGAAAAGTAAAAGCCGCTACTCCGAGCTGTCCACTGGAAATCCCACCTGAAGGATGGGTACAGATAGCTCCTCTGCTCCACGGGTCCCACCGTCCGCTCCGAGCACGTCCTGCCCAGTGGTCCACCTCCGGGTACCGTCCCGCTCTGCAAGCCCTAGCTAAGGTCAACGCTGTCCGTCGTCTGCAACCAACACAACGTAGTGCGGGCAAAGCCCGTGCAGGGGTGAGTATAAGCTACTCAGTAGGGACCCCGAGACCCCTGAAGGTCTCTCAAATCCACTAAGGATAAACCATGAAGAAAGGTACAATCACAAAGTAACAACCGACACTGCTTAGGTATATGCCCATACATATACCTAAGTCATCAATTCAAATACGCTCCAACCTCCGAGCCCAAGTACAACTCAGTCCACACAGGAAAGTAAACGTATTCCACACAGGAAAGAAAAACGTAATCCACACAGGATTGCACAACACAATCCACACAGGAAAGCAATTGAATTCAGCTCACACAGGTATACTTCTTCGAAAGACGATAAAGATGATCACTGATCCATCTAAGTCGTCGGACCCACGAAGGATCGATAGGTAACTAACCCCCGAAAAGACCCACACAGGATCGGGCCCACACAGGACCTGTAGGCGCTGGTTCACACAGGACCGCTGAGCGCAAGGACCCACACAGGATCGGACCCACACAGGATCGGGCCCACACAGGACCTGTAGCACTGATCCACGTAGGATCGCTGAGTGTTGTAGTCGTCGTCGTCGAATCCACACAGGATCTCTGTACTGTCGTCGTCGAATCCACACAGGATCTCTGTACTGTCGTCGTCGAATCCACACAGGATCTCTGTACTGTCGTCGCAGTCACAGTAGCAGTCGTAGCAGTAGCAGTCACAGTAACAGTTGCAGTAACAGTCGCAGCCAGCACTAGGGTTCCCGCACACAGTAAGCTCGTTCGGAGGGTCCGCTCCACGAGCCGAGAGGCTGATACATCAACTGTCACAAAGTCCTGAGTTGATGTATCCAAAAGTTCCGTATCGTCAACAGGAACTCAACGTCGCAGACGGCGCGTCAATCGGACGCCCGGTCTGAGAGATATTGGCATTTTCGTCCCAGGGGCCCGGTTGGTTTTTAAGGAAAAACCAACCCGACCGCACTCCACCTGCGTCCAAACCTCGGGCGAAGTATACCAAAAGATCCGTCTCACTAAGAGGAACACAACACAGTTGACGAAACGTCAATCGGACGTCCGTAGCTCAAGATATGAGCGTTTCCGCTCCGAAGGCCCGGTTGGTTTCGTGGACGAACCAACCCGGCCGAACTCAAAGTAATCCGAAACCTTGAGTGCGATATATCGAAACGACCGTCTCGATCCAAGGATCGCGTTGCCGCAGATGGTTTGTCGATCGGAGGTCCGTGGCTCAAGTTATGACCAAAAGACCGAATCTGGTTCGAAACGGGAGGGTCCGGGTCCGGGCCGACCCGGCCCGACCCCCCCCCCCCCCCCCCCCTGGGTCGGCCCGAACCGGGTCGACCCGAACCGGGTCCGACCCGGTCTGGCCGGTCGGCAGCGTGGCGGCGCGGCGGCGCGGGGGCCGCGGCGGCCAGACGCCGCACGGGGGCTGCACGCGGGGGGCTAAGCCCCCGCTTTCTTGGAGGCGGCGGCGGGGGAAATCAATCCCCCGCGGATAAGGGGGCGGCGCGGCTTATAGCCGCGCCCCTTTTTTTTTTAAAACGCCCCCCCCCCCCCCCCCACGTGGGGGGACTGTTTGTGCGGAACTGGGGGGCCGGCTGCCCCCCCCCCTCCCTTCAAAGAACCGCCCCCCTCATAAAGAGGGGGGGTTTTGTGTGTTGGCCGGGGGATTAATTCCCCCGGTTTAATGCCATCCGGCCGGCCAGCTGGCCGGCCGGTTTTCTCCAACGGGACCGGAAATTCCGGTCCCCCCCTTCGGCTTCCGACGCCGGCGGCCCGGCCGCCGGTCTTCTCTTCCGCCGCGGCCCGGAACCGGCCGCGGTTTTCGTCATCCGGCGCGGTGCGACGGCACCGCGCCCCTCCGCCGCACCTCGATTTCTTCAACGCGGCGCGACGGCGTCGCGTTCTTGATGTTTCTTTCATGGCGCGGCGCGACGGCGTCGCGTAATAAGGATTGGGCGAATATCCGCGTGGTGTGACGGCACCACGCCACCTTGATTCATCCACCCGCAAGCAATACAACAAGAACGATGGAGGGGGTTCGGCCGTGTTCATGCGGTCCGGCCCCCTCACGTTAAGCAATAACACAACTTAAAATATTTCAAAGCCACACGTTAGACTTGCTAAATTCATGATCAAGAATAGAATAATTAAACAATAAACAACAACCCCTACCTCGGGTATAGGTTCGAAGATTTGACAACGTCCGCGGAAGTCAACGTCGCGGAGATCGGGTGTCGCGGTCGTCGTTCGTCAATTCCGTTGACGAAGAGATGTGTCCGATGTGATACGTCGTTGGCGAAACCTCTTATGTCGACGAAGGGAATCCGAGGAGGAAGCGGTGTTCCCTCTCGTTGACACGGAAGACGAAGAAGAGCGGAGCGGCGTTCTTCGTCGGAACTTGAGCGTTCTTCGTCAAGTTGAGTGTTCTTCGTGTTCTTCGTCAGAGTTGAAGAAGAAGAAGAAAATCTCCCAAAAGCTCTCAAGGTGGCCAAAGCTATTAACCAAAATAAAATAAGACACTATCTTATTTTATTAACACATCAACACAAAAGAATTTCTAAAGTTTGAAATTCAAAAGGATTAACTCCAAATTAAATAACTCATGTCATTTAATGAGGGGTTAAGTAAGTTGGGAGAAGATGAAAGGTTTAGGGGTTCGTGTGGCCCCCACCACACTTAATCCTCCCAAGGGAGGTTAAGTGGGTGTGGGTCCCACTTCCAACCCCCTTTGGTAGGTTTTATCAAGTTATAATAAAATTTGTTCTTCACAAATTTTATTTAACTCAAACTAAAAACCCCAAAACTAACTTTCAACCCGCAACAAACGCAACTTCCGAAAAGGAATCTTTAAGCGAAAATCGGTGCTGCGAGTTCATCGGTGCCCTCGGATTTCAATTCCGAGCACCGAATCAAAAGTTAGGAAAACCCGCTCGTTCGTTCACTGAACGTACCCGAGCCAAACTTCAGAAATTAATTCCGGGCACTCCGGGCCTCGGAATCAGGTGCCGTCTGAAACCGCGCTCTTGTAAAATTCTAAAGAAAATTAAGAAAAAAAAATTTCCCTTGAATTTTACGGGTCTTTACAGTAAATGTCCCCAGGTCTTTTCACTTCATGGGTATGGAATTCTAGGATGAAACATTATCAATGGTCCTAAGTTGTCTCTTATGGGTGAAAAACTCATTATGAAACTTTTTATACTTAGTAATTTGTTTGATGGAATCTAAGAGGGGAATTTTCACTTCAACACATCTAAACATGTAGATCGTTTTAGGAGCAGGTTCAAATGACTTCATTGGCTTACACATAGCTTGAGGAAAAGGAATTTGGATTTTTAGAGGGATAGAAGGAGGTGAGAGAGTTTCTTCAAGTTCAATTTCTGGATTCTTTATCTTTTCATATTTTAGTTCAACATTCAACAGTTCATTTGCGGATCCATTATGAGTTATTGAAATTTGTTTTCCTAATCTAAGTGAAATTTCACTTACATTACCCTTGGGGTTGGGCAATGGTTGATCTAGGATTTGGGAAGAATTAGATGGTTGTTGATGGATTATGTGGGTTAAAAGTTAACCAATTTGGGTTTCAATGTTTTTGAGGCTAGAATGGGTGAAGGAGGAAAGATCTTCCACATCACTTTCCCATGGTTTCTTGGAAGAAGAGGATTGTCCTGAATTGGGATTACCTTGATTTTGGTTCTTGGTAAAGTAATTGTATTGGTTCAGGAATTGGGAAGGCTCATTAGGATAGTGGAATTCAGGAGGAGAAAGTGGATGATTGATCCTTTGAGGTTGAGGAACAAAAGGGTATGTTTTTTGGAAGTTACCAACACCTTGACCATATTGGAATTGGTTTGGGTTTTGAGGAGGGAATTGAGGGGGTGAGAAATGGGATTACCATTTGAAGCACGGAAGATTATCTCATATTGACCTTTCAAGGTTTTTATGCTCTCCTAATGTGTATAGCATCACTCAGGTCAAATCCTCAGTGATGATGTTTTTTAATAGTTGATTGTTTTTAATTGATTTTATTTTTATTGGGGGGTTAGTTTTCAGAGCTAAAATGAAGTGATTAATGGTTGGTGTTCCTTTGAGAATATATTGCATTGAGCTCTATTTTTCTAGATGAATCAGATGGATCCTCTTGAAGTTGGGAACATGTGTCAGTTGGATGAGTAGGTGATTTATAGATTACACAGTTCTTGATAGCTCCATGGAATAGAGATTGTGGAGAAGATGAGGTTGGGTCTTTGGACACCACCGCTAGTTGTCACATAGGACCTATAAGTTCACTCATCCACTCGTTCATCTTATTTGGCTCTATCGATTGACTATCTTGGTCTTTTTTTACTTGAGAATGTTCTCAAGTATGGAATTTTTGTGTGTTTGAAACCATGTTTCTTATGAGATATCTGGAAGTTGTGGGAGTTTTATCAAAAAGAGAACTACCACTTGCGGCATCAATGAGAGTTCACTCCATAACAAAGACACCCTCATATAATTATTGGAATAAGAGTTGGTTAGGGATTTGGTGGTGTGGGCAGGTTGCCATAATATTTTTGAACCTCTCCCGGTATTCATGGAGTGACTCATTTGGAAATTGTCAGATACCACTTATTTCCTTTCGGATAGAAGCAGTTTGAGAAGTAGGAAAGAATTTTTATAAGAAAATTCACTTCATGTCATTCCATGTGGTTATGGAACCAGGAGGGAGGTTATAGAGCCATGAATTGGAAGTATCATCTAGGAAGAAAGGGAATGCTTAGAGTTTTATTTTTTCCTCAGAATCCCCTCGAGGCTTCATGGTTGAGCACACCACTTGGAACTCTTTAAGATGAAGATGTGCATCCTCACCGTCTAGCCCGTTGAAATGAGGAACAAGATGAATCAAACCTGATTTGAGTTCGAATTCAACCTATATGTTTGGATATTGAATACCAATGGGTTGTTAATTCATATTATAGGAAGCAAGTTCTTTAATTTTTTGTTCCCTAGGATTATCCATATCCAATTCAATTGGTGGTACAAGAAATAGTTCTTGAATGATTTGATTATCTAGTATGTTCCTTCTATGTTGGAGAAGAGTTATCTCTATTTCAAGGTCAAAAAAATCCTAGGGATTATTTGGAAGGCTATGGGAAATTTTATATATTTTTAAATAAAGAAGAATATAGGGTTTCTTTGTGTTTTTTTCCATTTATGATTTCTATTAGAAGGCGGGTTTTTCTTTGTATGTTTTTTCAAATTTTTTAAATTTTGTTTTTTTCTTGTTTTTTTTTTGGTTTTTTTTTTACAATAACCAAAAGCTAATGATTAATTAATGCACCATCCCTAGTAACAGTTTCATTTGAAGCACGGATAATTATCATCTATCGACTGTTCAAGGTTTTGGTTCTCTTCTAATGTGTATAGAAGCACTCTGGTCGAATCCTTGGTGATGATACTTTTTAATAGTCAATTGTTTTTAATTGATTGTATTTTGATTTGGGGTTTGTTTGAAGAGATTAAATAAAGTGATTAATGATTTTTGTTTGATTTAACAATTTGATAAAGATTGAGGTGATTTCATTATTAGGGAGTTAAGCTTGTGATATCCTTGAGATTTTCTTTATATTGCATTAAATTAACACCCACTTCACACGATGATGTTGATTGGAATTACTAAGTGTTAAGGATTTAATCCAAGCCTTAACTTAACTTAGGGTTATAATCTCAATCAAATATTGTTTATGGTAGTGTATTTATGGTTCCAATAATCCATGGAAACCACAAGTTAAACAAAATAAGTCATTAATCCATGACATGTTAAGTCTAACATACACAATGTTAATTTGAAGAATATTCATCAAGAAAATACTCAAAATCACTTAACATGCCTAAATTTGGAATCACCCCAATGAGAGATTTACTAATCCATTGAGATGATTAGTAATCTGGTTTATTATATTTATGATGATTAAATAATAAGAGAAGAAAAATAAAGGGATAAGAAAATATGTGTGCATCAAACACACACACATGCATGAACGATGATGAGAATTAAAAACATAATTTCGATTGAATGAGGAAGAAAAATAAGGGAATGGGTTTCAACTTGATTTCAAATATTTTAAGAGAATTAATTTTTAAGAATCGAGGTATGATGATTAAAATATAATATGAATAAGACACCTCCATTAAAATTCAAACGAAATTGAAGACAACTTATGCAATTACAAATGAAATGAACACAAAAGTAAATGAAAATAGAGAGAAGAGGAAGGGTCTCTCAAGTGAAATTGAGTTTGGAAGGTCCTACCAGGCCTTTTTCAAGGATTCTTTCATGCCAATTAATGCTCCTCACTTCTGAAAGTTCAACCCCTTTCAAGGAGAAGAGGGGTATGTATTTATAGCCCAATGGTGGTGGACTGTTTGCATTCCAAATCTACCCCTCCACTTGGATCGAATATTGGACCATCCAAATAGTATAATATTGAAATATATTCTGATTAAATCTTTAGATATACATGTTTTATGTCTACTCTTAATATTTTATGACCATTGGACTTAAGGAGCCAGAGTTATGGCGGTTTTATTAAACAATGTTAATATGTCCATTTCAATCCATAACTTTTCAAGGCCAAAATGTGAATGGGTTTTTTAATAAGAATATTCCCTCAAATACAAACACATTATTCAACAACATAGGCCTATTAGATCTCCTATTTCACACTACAAAATATCAGTTCCAATTGATTTCTATATTAGGAGAAAAGTCATATTTGGTGTGCTGATTTTAATTCCCAGCTAGAATGGTGGGTTGGATTTCAAAGCATTAGTTGGGAACCTTGTTGTTGTAGTTGGACATTAAAATTTTTATCCAGGATTAATTTAGATAATAAAGAACTTATGATGTATTTTCATGAAATTTGGGCTTTGGTATTTATCCTAGTAATTCAATCATCATGGTTGTTTGAGTTTCTCCATAGATTCTTTTGGCCTTATTGTGTGGTCTATATGACCCTTCAAATGGAATCATTGGCCAATTATTTTTTTCTAATGATTTGTGGGAACTTGAATAAGGAATACTAAAAAGATAATAACCACACAATTTGGATTAGTAGGGTGATATTTATTATTAAAACATTAAACTGACTCAATTGGAATACATCAAATAATACTCAAAAGTTATATTTAGTATTAAAACATGAGTATCTCACACCAATTATGAACTTTTTCATGAAATAGAGTATTCAAAAATTTATTATTAAATGAACAACATCAAATTACTTTAGGTCTCATACATATTCCCTATTCATATTTATATCCCTTATATTTTTATCATTATCTATTTGAAAAATGCATTAAATAATTAATAAAATATATAGATTTTTATACAATGAAATATATACTAGTAAAAAAAACTCACCAATATCCTCTAGATGGAGTGGTGAACAACTAATCCATTATAAGAGGTGAATTGGATAGTGGTCTACCAACAACATCCAGGGAAATGACTCGCTCCCTAGTAGTCTCAGGAAAATGGAATCACTCAGATCTGTTGTAGCTGATGGTAGTGAGGGCATGCTTTGAGATGCAGTTTGGCTAGGATCTTCAAAAACAATTTTTCTTTGAATTCCTGCAATTCAAATGGTTTAGATATATTAAATGTATAAAAAAAAGAAAAACTAAAAAAAATACAAAAAAGAAAAATAGAAACAATATATATATGTACAAAACCCTTATCAATGATAAATTGTAATATATTTTCATTACCAATGTATACATTCAATTATAATAATCTTAAATTTTTTCATTATTATCAACCTCTATTGTGATGAGCACTACATTTTCACCCTCTCTTGTAAGTTCTATTGTTTCAATATTATTAGGAAAAAATTGTTCAATGTTTTGGGTCTAAGATCCCGGATCTCCGTTAAGGTATATTTTTTTCTCACATTTTAGTTTAAGAATATTATTTTGGTAAATTATGTGTTTTCTCAAGTCCATGAGAAGGCTTGGGGGTTTTTGGGGGGTTCGGGACATGAAAAAGGGGGAAAGGTGGATTTTTGGGAAATCTGCACGGTTTGCGCACGGTTTGGCAAACCATGTGAGGGGAGACCATGCAGGTAGTAGAATTCCGCAGGGTTTGTGCATGGTCTAGAAAACCATGCAAGAGAATGGAGTTTTGGAATTATCCTCCACATGGTTTGTGTACGGTTTGGAAAACAGTGCGGGTAAACTGTGTGGCCTGGAAACATTTAAAAATTTACAAAAATTCCATTATGGGATTTTTATACCCAACTCAGGATTTTCCTTCTCTTTTTGGTTTAGGGTTACCATTATTCTTATATCTCCATTAGAATCACTAAAACCCCTATTTTTTGGTGAGGTTTAGGGTGAGGCTTCAAGGGTTGGTTGAATCTGGATCTAAGGCTTTGGTTGAGAGTATGTTCACCAACAGAATCAGGGTATGTGGTCTAAAAGTTGTATCCCTTGGGTTTTAAGTGGATTTGTGTATATAGGGTTATGTTATTAATTTTCTATTATTGTTTTATTGGTTCCCTTTGATTTATTTGGATATATTGGGTGTCTAAATGGTTAATTGAACTCGTCATGATCCCCGCAGGATGCATGGAGGATGGCCAAATGAGATTGGGGCCACCCATGGGGTGTACTGATATTCCCCGAACATAGATTTTAACTAAGTGAGTGTAAGTCCATTGTGTGAGAACATAGAGCCCATGATAAATATGTTAATATTATTGGAGGATGTTTAATTGGTATTTATTAATACACTTAGGTTGGGTGATGGCCTAAGTGGTTGTTTGGTTGGCATGAAAAATGGTTAAATGGATAAATGGGAAAATTCTAGGTGATTAGCTTGTTACTTGAATATGATTAGTGAGTTAGGCATGAGAAATGGGAAATGGGGTTAAAGGGATTAATTAATATAAATGATGAATGTGTTAATGGATTGAGGAAAAATTTTAATTTACCATTTATTGATATTGTTGTGATTTTGTAAATAATATTGGTTATTCTTGTTAAGATATGGTTAATTGCGGTGAATGATAAACAAGCATGTACACATGGATTGGTTGAGTGGGGTATTGACTTTAGGGTCTATGACCACAGGTTGAGTTGGACCAAGGTTCTAGCCCCACCCCTAAATACATGGGTTAGGGAAGGGGGTAGAGTTCTATTCCCCTAATGGCTGCATTCCACCTGGACTGAGGCTTCGAGGTGAGGATTATGATATTGTTATAATGTGATGCCTAGTGAGATAGGGCTTGATTTTATTCCCATATTCCTGAGAACATTGAATATGACTAATACATTGAACACATGAAAAAGATAGATTAAATCATGAGTTTCCTAAGTAGTGAACCCAGACTCAATGGTAGTATAATTAAAAAGAAACATAGTCTAGAATGGCCCATTGAATTGTTTACCTTTATTTTTCCATTATTATCATTTTAATTCCCTATCTACTTTGATAGATATTTTTTAGACACCATTAGTGGTGGCCTACTCAGTTATACTCACACCCTGTTTGGGCCGCCATTGGGTACCCGAGCAGATTACATGCTTTTAGGTCAGGACAAGGTCAAGGTACTTATGCTAGGGAGTTGAGTTGGACATAGGACGTGTACGGGTGAGGTTCTAGACTTGGAGTTCGGGCCATTTTGGGGATCCTTATATTTTCCTTTCTTTTGGGTTTTTTTCACTTGGTACTTTAGCCTAGAATGATATATTTACAGTTGTATATGGTTGTACCCAGTTTGGGAATTTATTATTTATGCATGTTATCGATTATTGTTTATTGTTTTCTCTATTTAAATTATTATCTGTTGTGGATTACTCTAGTAATGAGTGTATAGTCTCCCTACATGACCTATTAGACCCTCGTGCCTAGTCAAAACCCTCTGTCATACAGGGAGGTGTGCTTTAGGTCATGTAGTGACCCAACTCAGGGCACTGGACTAGTGGCTCTCGTGTCGGGGATGTTACAAAGTGGTATCAGAGGAGTTATTTTCTATTTTTTACTATATGGGGATGTTAGACAGGAGGTTAGGAATACATTGGGACTTGGTAATGAGCTCATGATTAGGAGTAGCTAACCCATGTATGGGGGGAAACCCAAGTCAAACCAGTAGGGGATTGTTGTTCTTATTGTGTGTTGTTAAATTTGATGATATTTCACCATAGGGTGATGAACTTGTTGTGTGATTTGACAGTTTTTTGATATTTCTCTCGTGGCCGGAAATGTACGAGGTTGTGCATTCATGCATCATTCTAGGAACCTATGTAGGTAAGTGGCATGCATCATGATAGTCACACACAAGGGATGGGTGTGTAGAATATATGGGTTTGGATGCATATGCTATCTTAAAAGTAATGAAAAAATGTTCCTAACAATATGATGTGAATGGGTAAAAAGGGAAGTGAAAATGTCTAGTAGTAATCATAAAATGGTTCTTGATAAAGAAGTAAAAGTTTATTAACATGTGGTAAGAGTAAATTGGGATATGGGAATGGTTTTGGATGGGTGTAAAATATAATGATTGTAACCGTGTAAATTATATATTGTGTTATCCATTACCTTAAGATATATGGAAAAGGGTAGTGACCCAATTGTGGGTGGACTTTTTTGGGTAGTGTATGTGAACTGGTTGGGTTTTGGAGAGTGAGTATCCTACCTATATATTTTTTCTTTTTTGTAAGAGCATTGGGGTTGCAGGCTAAAGATTATGTTTGGCATGGTAGAGAAATGCCACCTCAAAGATGTGTGTTGGTTGGGTGACAATAGGATATTTTTGTGAATACTCTTCTAGTAGTGGATCAAGAGAACATGGTGATCTAGGAAAATAGGGAAGATCAGTTCTATGAGAACATTGCTCATTTTATGTAGATTATGTAATGAGACCCAGGGCGGGTTTCACCAAGTATGTTTGAGTTGACTAGGAAATTTCAGCTGCAGCACCCTCTGACATTTACTAGAGAGGGTGGACCAAAAGTTGCAAAGTTTTGGATAGAGTCCATCCAAACTATTCCTGACCATATAGAGACTCCTCTCGAGAAGTGAGTCAATTTGGTGGCCTATATGCTGAGAGGTCAAGAAAAATGTTGGTGGGTAATTATGGCCAAACAAAGCAAGCTGAGGGAATGATGTGGAAGGATTTTCAGGATAATTTTCTTGAGAAATTATACCCATAAACCTTGAGGTAGGATAATATTATGGATTTCATGAGGTTGACTTAGAGGATAATGTCAGTTATGGACTATGGTAGTCGTTTCACCTATTTGAGGTGCTTTGTTCCAATATTGAAAGGAGACGAGGAAGTCATGGTGAAACGCTTCTAGGACGGGATGAGACACGAGATCAAATCTCAGGTGAATATATTTCATCTTAAAAGGTTTTATAAAGTGGTGGATCAAGCCCTTATCTTGTTGGGACCAATTTTTGTATAAGATTTTATTTGTTTTCAACAGTTGTCAATGAATATCAAAATTAAGGAGATCAAGAAGAACTCAAATGAAATGGAGGAATGGTGAGGTATCATCCATCTGATGATGATTGAAGAAAAATGAGGATTTGATGAAGACTATGAAATTATTCATTATTCCATGAGAACCATTTAAGATCTTACTTGCAGAATAGAATCATATGATTTTCATGAAGTAGATAATGATGGTTGAAGAAGAAGAGAGAGTGTGGAAGGACTTGGAATTATGAGATGGCCATGCATTTCACATTGTATCAAAATCAGATGATGTTATGCTTATTTGTATTTAAAAAATATCATAATTCAAGAGAACTTATGATGCAAGACTTATGAAGGAAAGGGGTAGTAAATGTTCTTTCATTCATATATGTTTTTGATTGGAAGGAAAGATGATGGTGGAAGATAGGGAAGCTATAGTACTTTCCATGGAAACTCTGACGATGCTAAAGATGATCTATCAAAGGATATATATCATGATAGTGGAGTTTTTTATGAAAAACGAAGAGTTGTTGAAGAAGAAAAATCATATAAAAGAAGAATGAATATTATGTTCGAAGCCTATATTGAAGGTGGTGCTATTCTCCGGTGTTTTCCAAATTTTTGGGCCTAAAAATCAGAAGATGAAGACATGTGTTTTTGGTAGAGAAAGTTGTGTGATAAATTCAAGGAGGTTTGAATAGTTGTGCACGATTGATGTTTCAAGGTCAGAACATCAAAATTTGGCATTGGCATGGAGTGCGCAAAAAATTGGGCAAAGTGCGCGAAAAATGAGGTTGTGCGAAAGATTGGTTTTGCGCGCAATATGGAACACTATTTACAATTTTGTGCGAAATTGGTGGTTTGAGATCAGAATGAAGAAAAATGGAAAAGGCATAAAGTGCGTGAAAAACTCAAGAAAGTGCACAAAATATGATGTTGCGTGAAAGAGTTTTTACGCACATGGAGAGGGTTTTACGCGTGGATTAGTGTTTTTCATGCAGGGTCAAAATGCCTATAAATACGAGGTGCCCCCCTATCATTTGTTAAGGCTCGAAACTTAGACAAATCCTGAGATCTGGTTCGCGTAAAAATTGAAGTATATAGTGTTCCGTGAAAAGAAGAAGTGTTGCATGAAAAAGAAAGCATTGAGTGGAAAAAAGGGAAATTCTGTGTGAAATAAAAGAGTTGCGTGAAAAGGATTTTTCGCGCCAAAAGTTTTTTTTACATACAAGGTTTAAATTTTATGCGCAAGTTACCTAGAAGGGTGCATGAAAAAATTGGGGGTCCCACAGGCTTTTGACAGGTGCTTAGCACTCTCAAAGCAGCTTCGAGAATAAGGAAGTACCGTGAACCATTTGGTTCTACGAAGAGAAGTAGTACCGCACACACATGACTGGTGTTTAACACCCTCATTGTGCTTCATGAAGATAAGAAGAAAAATATATACAACTAAACTCATATATACACAAAAATAAGGAAGTATACTGATACACTTAGGTGTTGGTATTGGTAATTAAAGGAAGAGAAGAAGAAGAAGAAGAACAGAGTGTTCCCAACTGAAGATTGTGAATTATTCAGGGCAATGCAATTGTGATGATGCCTTGAGGAGATGATCTTCATTGCTTGAAAAATCACAAAGTAATTTGTGATTCTGGACAATAAGAGAAGAATGAGATTTAGTGCATTCATTTATTTCACTAAAGGAGAATATTGAATACAAAAGAGCATCAATTCAGGACTCTGATGCAAGAAATGTCTCATACTGAAAATGAGACAAAGACTTCCATACATATCTGTTGAAGCAACCTTCAAGTTGATAAACTGAGTTAGACTTCACCCAAGGAAGTGAGCCAGGGGGAGTCAACAGGAGTGACCCGAGGGAAGTAGTGGGTTGTCCCTGAACCTTTGTAAAGGTTGTGTGCCTGGGACAGAGTGATTTTACCCAAACCTTTGTAATCTAAAACTAGTAAAGATTAGTGGAATTTTGTAAGACTTGAAACCTGTCGGCGTATTCTCCTTAGACATATCCCTTAGTGGTGAACCAAGTAAAAAGTGATGTGTTTTCCTTATACATGTTTCAATTATTTCACTTATCCATCATACAAGTTTAAACAAGTTCCTACCAACGTGGGAACAAGATCCAGTAAAGAAGAGAAAAAGTTGACACCCTGACTCACCCCCCCACCCTCTCAGGGTGGTCTAGGGTCCTTCATATCTTATAATGGAACCTGAAGGGATCTTATGGTAGTGAACTTGTGGAATCAGTTGGTTGAGAAAGTGTTGTAGATTTTGATAGTTGGAAGTTCCGTTTTTTGGATCTTTTAGCAAGGGGAAGAACACATAGCAGTCAGAAGAGGGGTCAACTTCTCATGGTGGAAACCAGGTCTTCTGTTATCAGTGTGGTAGGTCAGGGTACAAGCATGACCAGTGTACCCACCCACCGGTCGATTACTGAGCATGCGGCAGGTTAGGCCATGTGCAGAGGTTCTGTAGGAACCCGCGAATGTCAGGGAATAATAGAGGTTAGATGTAGATGATGAGTGTGGGTAGGGGGTCAGTTACCCCATATCAGGTAGGAAGTTGGAGCTCCATGACCCGTACTGGTAGAGGAAGTGGATGTGGAACTTTGGGGAAAGATCATCCTTACCAATAGAGCAGTGCAGTGTATGGTACTCAGGCTGGAGCCTAGGGAAAAGGGGAAGGTCATCTCCATGCAGTTCAGCTTATACCTGAAGGTGGTGAGGTAGGACCATCTACTGTTCAAGGTACAATTCTTATAGCTTCCAAACTTTCTAGTGCTTTATTGGATATAGGTTCTATGTAGTCCCTTATTTCTTATTAGTTAGTAGTTGTGTTGGGTTTAACCATAGAGACTACATGTGTGGTAATGTCGCTTAATACTCCACTAGGGGTACAAGTTGAGGACATCATGTAGTGTATGGGTTGTGCTTTGGAGATTTGGGGGTATCATTTTTTGTGGGATTTTTTTGTCCTAGAAATGTCTGGGCTTGACCTAATCTTGAGGATGGATTGGTTGGTGTTATATCAAGCCCATATAAACTATTACCAACATTTGGTAACGTTTACATCTCTCAATGGGAGCACTTATGTCCTTTGGGTGAGTGGGATACTCGAGCAGGCTATGCAGGGCCACTACACTAGTAGTTGGGGGAACTCACAGCCCAAGTGGCATGCCTTATGTAAGATAATGGGGAGATAACGATAGCCAGTCTTCCATTTTATTATAGACCAGTTTTAGGATGTGTTTCCTAATGACTTCCCAGTGTTACCACCCGAGAGAGATGTTGAGTTTATGATCAAATTATTTCCAGGAGCAGAGCCAATTTCCATTCCACCCTATAGAATGGTGCCAACAGACCTCCAATAATTGAAGGTTCATTTAAAGTAATTGGAGCATAAGGGGTTTATATGTCCTAGTACATCACCTTGGGGATCTCCTGTGTTATTTTCTAAGAAGGATGATGGATCACTAAGGCTATGTGTTGATTATAAGAAGCCGAACCAGATGAAAGTTAAGAACCAATACCCTCTTCCTAGAATCAATGACCCATTTGATCAGCTCATAGGTACCTCAGTGTTTTCTAAGATCTATTTGAGATCGAGCTACCATTATTTGAGGGTGATACCTTTTGACATACCCCAGATAGCTTTTCGAAGCAGGTACGCATTGTATGAATTTATGGTAATGCCTTTTGGATTGACCAATGCACCAACTAGGTTCATGGCCTTGATGAACAATATATTTCACCGGTATCTGGATCAGTTTGTAGTTTCCTTTGTTGATGACATCTTGGTGTACTCCAAAACTCATGACGACCATGAAAAACATATTGACATCATCTTAAGTACACAATGGAAGCATAGGCTTTACACCAAGCTATCAGAATATCATTTTTGGATTGATGAGGTGCACTTTCTATGACACATAATTTTTGAGTCAAGTGTGTCGGTGGGTCTGGAAAAGGTATAGGTTGTGGTGTCTTGGGAACAGCCCAAGAACGTCTCTGATATTCCGAGTTTTCTGGGTTTGGTCGGTTATTACCAAAGGTTTATTAGAGATTTCTCTCATTTGGTAGTATCTCTCATAGGCCTAACCAAGAATGGAATTAAATTTTATTGGTCATAGGCTTATGATAATGCTTTTTAGGAGTTTAAAAAGTAGTTGACTACCACACTAATTTTGATCTTACCCAAACTAGGTAATAGGTATACCTTGTTCTATGATGAATATGGTGTTAGACATGGGGTAGTGTTGATGCAGGATGATCAGGTTGTAGCTTATGGGTCAAGATAGTTGATTCTACATGAAAGGATCTATTCTACTCATGAACTTGAGCTAGCTGTTTTGGTTCATGCCTTGATGTTTTGTAGGCATTACTTGTTGGTAGAACCCTTTATGGTATTTAATGGCAATAAAAGTCTCAAATACATATTCCGTCTATGGGATTAGAATCTTTGATAGAAACAGTGGGTTGAGTACCTGCAGTCTTTTGATTTCTAGTTAGTGTACACACCAGGGAAAGGGAATAGTGTCACTGATGCTCTAAGCCATAATAATATGAATCATCTAGTTCAGGAATCCAGTTCAGAGTGGGTGATGATGGTCTTGTTTGCTGAGATGCATTTGGAGGTACAGGATGGGCATAGGAAGAAGACCCTTGCATCTATAGCAGTTGAGTTCGCACTTTTGAACTGAGTTAAAGAGAGTCAGCTAGTATACCCTGAGTGTTTGGATGTGAAGAAAAGTGTTAAAGGTGGGTAGTCACCTTCTGGATGGACTTTCGGTGCTGATGGAGTTTCTTATGTTCATGGTCATGTTGTGGTACCGAAAGATGTACGAGAGGAGTTGATTCACAAGTTCCACGCATCAATGTAGGCAGTGCATTGGGGCTTGACTAAGATGCACTGTGATCTTAGTAGGGAGTTTTGGTGGCCAAGAATGAAGAAATAATTTTCAATTTTTGTGGCATGATGCCTTACCTTTCAACACGTCAAGGATGAACATCAGCATCCAGGTCTGTTGTTGAAGTCATTTCATATTTCATAGTGGAAGTGGAATGTCATCATGATGGAACTCATGGTGGGTCTTCCAAGGATTCCTCAAAAGAATGATGAAATTTGGGTGGTGGTAGATTGGCTGAACGAAGTGTCCCATTTCTTGTTGATTTAGGAAACCTATACAGTCGACCATTTAAGGGAATTGTATGTTCTAGAAATATTATGGTTGCATGTTATGACAAGAACCATAGTTTCGGATCGTGATCCACATTTCACCTCACACTTCTAGAAGGGACTACAGAAGGCACTCAGTACCCAGGTGTTTTTGAGTACGGCTTACCACCCGCAGACTGACGGGAAGTCAAAGCGTACAATTTAGGTATTAGAAGATAAGTTGAGAGCATGTGTTCTAGATTTTGGAGGATCATGGGAGAAACACTTGTCTCTTGTTGATTTTTCTTATAAAAATATCTTTTAGGCTACAGTTTAGATGGAACCTTTTGAGTCACTATATGGGAGGCTGTGTAGATCTCTGTTGTGTTGGTTAGAGGCTAGGGAGTTTGAGCAGTTAGTACTGAGTCTTGTGTAGGAGACATAAGAGAAGGTTCATTTGATTCAAAAGTGTATGAAAATAGATCAGATTAGCTAGAATTAATATGAAGATCAGTATCGTAGACCTCTTGAGTGCATAGTGGGTGATAGTGTGTTTATTCGGGTCTCGCCAAGGTTGGTTCACTGTCAAATTCAGAATTAGGGCAAGTTGGCACCTAGATATGTGGGGCCATTCGATATTGTAAAGAGGATCGAACTGGTGGCTTACCGATTGGCTCTTCCATAGTGGTATACTGGGATGCATGATGTTTTTCATGTTTCACAACTTTAGCAGTATCAGCTCGATCTGTCTCAAGTGATAAATGTTGAGGATGTAGAGTTTAAGGCTGATGCGTTCTTTTAAGAGCACTCAATTTGTGTTGTGGATCATAGTGAGAAAGTTTTATGGGGAAATTTTGTGCCTTTGGTTCATGTTCTATGGAAACATGGAAACATTTAGGAAGAAACTTGGGAGCGGGAATCAGATATATGGGCACAGTGACCCGATCACTTTTCTTTTGGAACTCAGTGATGCTCAGAAAGAGTGGATAAAGGACGAGCCATTATAAGGTGGGGAGGTTGTAAGATCCTTGATCTCCATTAAGGTATTTTTTTCCAAAATTTTAGTTTAATCTCCTTATTTTGGTCAATTATGTGTTTTCCCGCATCCTTGATAAGGCTTGGGGTGTTCTGAGGGTTCAGGACATGAAAAATCAGAAAAAGGGGCTTTCTGGGTAATCTGCATGGATTGCGCATGGTTTGGAAAACCATGTGAGGGGAGACCATGCATGCAGTATAAATCCACATGGTTTGTAAACAGTCTAGAAAACCATGCGAGATAATGGAATACGGGTAGTATCCTCTTCACGATTTGCGCACAGTTTGGCAAACTATGCGGGGAAACCGTGTAACCTGGAAAATTTTAAAAAATTAAAAAAAAAATCAATTACGGGATTTTTATACCCGACTCTGGATTTTCCTCCTTCTCCTCCCTTGTAATAATTGTAATGAACTAAATCTCCCAAGATCTTCCAAGGATATATCTCCCTCATCTTATGGTTGTTTGGGGTTTCATTGGTTGTGGATTGAAGATTCGGGTAAGGCTAATCTCCCTCTTTCTTCTCTTTTTTGGTTTAGGGTTCCCATTCTTCTTATATCTCCATCTGAAGCACTAAAACCCATCTTTTTTTTGAGGTTTAGGTTGAGGATTCAACGGTTGATTGAATCAGGATATAAGGCTTCGGTTGAGAGTGTGTTCGCCAACAGAATCAAGGTAGGTGGTCTACAAGTTGTATCCCTTGGGTTTCAAGTGGATTTGTGCATGTAGAGTTATGTTCTTAATTTTCCATTATTCTGTTATTGGTTCCCTTTGATTTATCTGGATATAGTGGGTGTATAAATGGTTAATTTAAATCTTCATAATCCCTATGGGATGCATGGAGGATGGACAAATGAGATTAGGGCCACCCATGGGGTGTGCTGATATTCCCCAGACATAGAGTTTAGCTAAGAAAATGTAAGTCTGTTGTGCGAGAACATAGATCCCATGATGAATATGTTAATATTCTTGGAGGATGTGTAATTGGTATTTAGTAATACACTTAGGTTGGGTAATGTCTTATGAGGTTGTTTGGTTGGCATGAAAAGGGGTTAAATTGAGAAATGGGAAAATGCAAGGGTATTAGCTTGTTACTTGAATATGCTTAACGAGTTAGGAATGAGAAATGGGAAATGGGAATAAAGGGGTTAAGTAATATAAACGATGAATGTATTAATGGATTGAGAAAAAATGTTAATTTCCCATTTATTGATATTGTTGTGATGTTGTAAATGATATTTCATATGCTTGTTGTGATATGGTTAGTTGTGGGGAATGATAAATAATCATGTGAACATAGCTTGGTTGAGTGGGGTATAAACTTGAGGTTCTACACCCACATGTTGAGTTAGACCGAGGTCCTAGCTCTGCCCCTAGATGCACAGGTTAGGGAATGGGATGGAGTTCGATTCCCCTAATGGTTGCATTCCATCTGGACTGAGGCTTCGAGGTGAGGATTATGAGATTGTTATAATGTGATTCCTAGTGAGATAGGGATTGATTTTATTCCCATATTCTTGAGAACATTGAATATTTCTAATCCATTTAACACATGAAAAAATAGATTAAATCAGGAATTTCCTAAGTGGTGAAACCGGAATCAATGGTAGTATAATTAAAAAGGAACATAGTCTAGAATGTCCCACTGAACTGTTTACCTTTATTTTTCCATTATTATCATTTTCATACACTATCTAATTTTCTAGATATTTTTTAGACACCATTGGTGGTGGCCTACTGAGTTATACTCACACCCTTCTCAGGCCATCATTGGGTACCCGAGTAGATTTCATGCTTGCAGGTCAGGACAAGGTCAAGGGCCCTATGTTAGGGAGTTTAGTTGGACATGGGACATGTATGGGTGAGGTTCCAAACTTTGAGTCCAGGAAATTTTGGGGATCCTATTGTTTTCCTTTGTTTTGGGTTTTTTTCACTTGGAACATTATCATGTCATGACATATTTGCAGTTGTATATGGTTTTACCCAATTTGTGAATTTATTATTTATGCATGTTATTGATTGGTGACTATTGTTTCCACTATTTAAATTATTATCTGATGTGTATTACTTTGGTAATGAGGGTATAGTCTCCCTACGTGACCTATTAGACCCTCGCTGCTAGTCGGCAACCTATGGAATACAGGGAGGCATGCTTGAGGTCATGTGGCGACCCGGCTTGGGGAACCAGATTAGTGGCTTCCGGGTCTGGGACGTTACATTTTGGTTGATGAGGTTCACTATCACAAAGTAATAATTGATCTTCATTTCCCATATCATATAATTCTCTATGCTTTAAGTGTATAACAACAATCCAAACTTCATGTATTTCATCATCTACATAATAAGCCATCTTTTTTATTAAATCCAAGATAAATAGATCACGCTCTACATGCTCACTAGTAGGGAGAAAGTGAGAGAAGTATACAGAATTAAAATGTAAAAAATCATTCATTATACCCCTATCAATGTTGAGCCACTGAAAAATGAATAAGATAAATGAAAACTGTCCATGATAGTTTAATTCAATTATATCATTCATATTTACAAAGTATCCCACCTTTACAAGTGTAAATACACCACTATTTTGGGTTTTCAAGTATTCTTCATGATAAAATGGATGAAACCTAAATCCATGAATATTGTAGGCATCAAATCTTTTAGCCTTCCTTAGAGGACCTCGATCCAAAACATCAAATCATTTTACATTTAAACTCTATTTTAAATATTAGTTATCTAGACAAAAATATATAATGTGTTATTTTTAAAATATAAAAAATTACTACATGTCAATAATATGAATATGAGTACATACTTACACAAAGGTCGAATCGTTTGACAATATCTTTATTAACAGATTTTTTTAATTCCATCTCATTTAGAGATCAAACCCTTAGTTTCCTCTTTTTTTGCAAACATAATTCTTCAATAAATGGATTTGAGATAATAAGATCTAGTAGAACATATCTATGTGCTTGTAGCAACTCTAATTCAGTCAGTGTAAAATGTGACCCCTTTCCAATTGGTCATCCAATAGTTGGAAATACTGATGATTGGTTTTCAGAATAAGAATTAGTGAAGATGTCTTCAACACATCCAACATGATTGAATCTAGTCTCAATCCCACCCAAATACCTAGAATAGATGGCCAAGAACACTTTATCCATGTAACCTTTAGTAATAGAGCCTTCTGGTTGAGCTTTATTCCTCACATATGATTTAAAATGACCTTAATATCTGATGAAAAAATAAGAAACATATTAAAAAAATTATACAATTATTTGATAAAATTAAATTCACCAATGAAAATAAAAATAATATCAATGTACCTATCAATTGGACACATCCATCGATAGTGTACCGGTCCACCATGATTAGCTTCTTCAACCAAATGAACAGTCAAATGAATCATGAATTTGAAGACTGAAGGGGAAATAACATCTCTAGATGAAAAAGTGTCAAAACAAATCTTTCTGGAAATTTATAAAGCTTAGTTGGATATAGAGATTTTACACAAAGATTTTTGAAAAAGGTATAAAACTCAACTAGAACCACATTTACTTTTTTTAGGTAACGTATTATGAAATTCCAATGGAAACAACTACTCCATCAGAATATGTAATTCATGAATTTTCAATCCATTTAAATTTCATTGTTTTAAGTAAACGCACCTTGATATGTTACTTTAATAACTATATGGTTCTTTTACATTTGTTAAATTTTGAATTAATGTGGATTTATCATGATTTTTCTTTGTAAAAATAGATGAAGGATACTTTCCATTCTCATTTTCACATAAATATTATTTATATTCTTTGAATCCAAATCATTAAATACATTAAGGTGATCCTTCAATTTACCCTGCTCATTAAGCAATGTGAAAATTATATTATCACGGACATTCTTCTTGATATTTATTATGTTAATATTATGATGTATCAAATTAAACTCTCAATAAGAAAGTTTGAGAAATATACTCTTTTTCTTCCATTATTGTGTTCCAGCTACTTTAGATAATGTACCTCATACCCTTTCCCCCTTCTTTAAACTAATTACAATTTCCAAATTCATCAATGACTTTCATTGATTATCCAAACATTTTTAAACTAGATAAAACCTTTGGTTACTTTCTGAATTCACCATCTCTATTGAATTTTTTCTTGTTAAACCTGAATATATGAGAAGCATCAAGAAATCAATTATGACACATAAAATATCATTTTATTCTATGAGGTAATCATTGAAGTTCAAATTAAAAATTAAAAACTGGAAAATCCAAACTAGTATGAGTGTTCCAACTGGATAAATTTCCGAGACCAGGAAAGTCTCTAATTTTAAATATTAAATAATCATGAATTTTGAATAGTTTTCTCATTGAAGCATCATATTTTCCCATGAAATAATCCTAAAATTCTCATAATTCATTGATTAGAGGTTGAAAGTATACATAATTATCATTTCTTGGCATTTTAATTCCATGAATAATCATCAAAATAATGAAATAAGTCTTCTTCATTTACATCCATGGAGGTAGATTACAGGGGATCAAAACAAATTTCCAAATGATATAATTAGTAATTAAAGTACCAAATGGTTTAAACCCATCAAATTCCAAACCTAAACATATATTCCTAGTATCTGAAGAAAAATCCAGATATAATGAATCAAAAAACTTCCATGATGTTGGATCTTTTGGATGTCTCATCAATCCATTGTTACTATCCTAAGCATGCTACTTCTTGTAGTATGTAATCTTAGATGACAAGAATAATATTTTAAATTGTGTTTTTAGAGTAAAGTAACACAATACCTTTGCAAAAGTATTCTTTTTCAATTTCTACCTAGTTTTGCATTGATTTATTCTCTCATGGTTGTTCATTGACTTCCATATTCTTGTATGACATATTATGAATTCTTCTTTATTGGAATTTTCTCCCCAGTAAAGCATGAAATAATTAGGTAATTCTTGTATCTTTTTATATCAATTATAAGATTTTTATTACTTTATTCATCTCATATAATGATTAAGGGGTCTTATATTTACAAAATGCATCATGAAGAAACTCTAAAATCATGGGGAAAAAATTTCTAGTAATTCCATAGATAAAATTTTATGATAAAACTTAAGTAGAGAATAAAACTTCGAATACATGGCACAACCTTCATATAATTATTTTTTCCCATCTTCAACTAATTCATAAAACTTATGTTTTTGATCACTGAAGTTCTGAACAATATTAACCTATTCAGAATCAACTAAATGTTATATTGATCTATTAAAATCTTGGAAATTATATCCTGCAAATCTAAATGTTTAATTTATCAAATTTTAAACTCAATTGTACTTTGGTGGGTCACTTGTTTTTCATTGATTGGATTCTTATTATTTTGACTATCCATAACATTCTATTCACCATTCCAAATCCAACATACATATCAAGCAGGAAACTATTTCAATATAAAATTATAATATACTTTGTTTCTATTCAACCATCACTTGAATTTACAATCAAGACAAAAATATTTTATTCTACCATCCACTGATCAGTTTGAAATTTTATAATCTAAAATTCTTCCAAACCCTTGGCATACTTAGGTGTGTTTTAAGGTAAATTAATCCGATTTTTATCCATAGGTATTAGATTGTCACTCTTATCCATGTACATTTAGATATAAAGATATTAATGGTTAGTCAAACAAGTATAACTAAAATTAAACATCGCTCAATTTCATCTATTATGATCACTAATCGATCCTATAACTCTATAAATACGGTATATAAAATCTTGGTGAACATACAAGTATGTAATTATCAAATCACGTATAACATATCGTTCTTCATCCTCTAAATATTGAATATTTTAAAAATATATCATTTAAATATATAAAAAATAAATAATAATATATCACTTCATACTCGTATCAAAACTTATAAAATGAAAAAACAAACCAAAATTATAAATAAAAATCATGATTATAAATTAGATATAGAAAATACTTAAACATATAATATTAAAAAAAGAATAAATGAATCAAAATACTTTACATAATAATGATATAAAAATTATTGGATCACAAGAAACATATGTTTAATGTTTAATGTTCAATCCACACAACATATTCCTTTAATTTTGGTTTTGGTAAAACAAAAACTATAAACCATAATCATAATTATAAATTATATAAGAAATGAAAATTTTGTAACTTCTATTAACAATTTGATTAAAATGAATTTATCTTTAAATTTGTGGTTTATTAATCTTTAATAATAAAATATTTTGAGAAACTAAATAATGTCATTAGTTAAGAAGAAATGAATCATTTACAATAACCGTATTCTAGGGAGAGTGACACCCTTATCTTCATGTGTCAAGAATAAAAACTCTACTCTAAATTTAAAAGGCTTTTGTAAACATGGTGACCCAATTAAAACTCTAATGTATAATGATATTGAAAAACCAATCATAAAATATTAAAAAATTGTACCTTATGATAGGGGATCACACTCCTCAGGAAAAGGGTAAGAGGGGCCTCTATTGGGGATCTCCATCAAGGAGCAGGTGTGTCACTGTGGGGTCATCGTCGAGAAACAGGTTGGGTCAGGGTCACAAGGATCAAAGGTGAGTGTGGGGTGAGGGTTTATTATTATTGGGGCCAAGGGGAAAGCTATCAAGGTGAAGGGGGGTCAGGGGGAGGGGAAAGATATCAAAGATAAAGTGGATCATAGTTGGGGAGAGATAGGGCCGAGGGGGATGGGCGGTAACTAACATCGAGGAGAGTCATTGTTAAGGGGGATGGGTAGTCTCTAGTATCAAGGAGAGGTGTGGCCGACAGGGGGAGGGGTGTTCATTGATATCAAGAAGAGATGGGTCTTAGGTCCAGTCTCTGAGGGATCAGGGTTGGTAGGGCTAGCTCATCAGGTGTTGGGGAGGTGGGGTTGAATATAGGTTAATTTTTAAAGATTAGCAGTGGTTTAAACAAAAACACCACTAAATATTAAAAAAATAACAATGGTTTTTTTGAAACCATCATGAATTATATATTATATTTAATATTATATGTTTATTAGCAGTTATTAGAACATCTTCTAAGAACTATTTTTATTATAGTGAATAAAGGGTAAAAAAATACAGAAGATAAAGACCTTATGCAGTCATTAATATTCATGTGATGCACACATTTGGTTTGAAATACCTCATAGAGACCTAGAAACATGTCCACCTTGTAACATGAGAACCTAGTGACATTTTTTCATCATAATGTGAAAGGTATCGGACATGTTCATTCAATTATATGTTTCTCCTTTGGCGCTATAGAAATATAGAAGGGTTGTTCATGACCATACATTTACATCACTGCATGACCCATTATTGGTCACATAACACATCGTAGAAAAGGAGAGTGATTGTATTCGAAAATAGTCCCACAACTCTGTGAGATCTACTAACCTTTTAAAACAAATAAATAAATAAAATGGGAAATGTGTAAGCTTCTTGTAGACCAAATATACTTTGATCATCACACAAAGGGGTTATACACCACATGTGATCAACATTGATCCCACAAAGGCCCCCTCAACATGACAGCACAATATTGTGGATGCCCTCTTAAAAATTTATCTTGGTCTGGTGAATGACCCCATAAAAGTTGAATTTATCTCATGAAGAACTCTAGACGAGTCATTTTAGATCATGCGGAATCATTTCCATTAGCATCCTAATCCTGCGAAGACTTTTAGACATGTCAGCTTGACATTGTAAAAGATCCTTGAAGTGTCTACATGGTTAGGAAAAATTCCTTCAATCAGACAAGGACCAATAAAATAGGTGCTTCTAGGATATCCTTATAGTCACTGAAATCATGTGACACCCCAGGGATGACCTACGACACGATTTACGAAAGTGTGTGACACCAAACCCCTCCACTGACTCTAGCCCAAATATGTGAGATATGTATCATAGGAATCATATAACATGGGTGGAAAGGCCTATAAATCCCTCTCATATATAAAAAAACGCATCCATGATAGATCACACATGGGAGCGTAGGAACAGATGTTGGGAAAAAATCCTTCAAGGTAACATTGCAACATTTTTTGGTTGGCTGTGTTTGTTGACAATGCAGCTTTTCATGGTGAATTGTCAAGTTCTAGAGATTTTTTTGACAATACATGTTGACAAAGAACCATGAAAAGGGAATGAATGATCTGGAGGTGGTACAAAATAACAGATATAAGGTGGCGCCATTTCCAGTATTTAGAAAACACTAGAAAATAGTGCCACCTTGTATATGTTCTTTTGTACCACCTCCAGCTCATTTATTACTTTGTCATGGTTATTTTTCAATATGGATTGTCAAAAACATCTTTGGAACTCAATAATTCACCATGAAAACCTGCATTGTCAATAAACACAACCAACCCAAAAATGCTGCAATGTTACCTTGAGGGATTTTTTCCCAAAAATATCCCCCTTTGGGTTTGTTGACAACTCTTCTCAAAACCATTATATGCAATTTGATACCTCTATGAATCTCCTTCCATAAGCTACCACCAGTTGCCTCTTGCAATTCATATAGCAACCAATTATTCACTCACCACATACTCTAATCCCACATGAGCAATGCTCGGCATGAGAAACAAGAGTAGTATGAAACGTTCATCAATGAATGAATTCATTTTTGACACCAATCATTGATACCATACTGATACCAATTATTGATAACTTTAAACCTTCTAATACCATTCCAATTCCACTCTTCTACTTTTATCAAAATCCTTATCTGTTGTGATATATATTCATTGATCGATCACTTCTAGCATCGTCAGATTTAAAACTCACCCCTATCTCATTTCTCTCCCCCTATATCTCTACTCCACCTGTCAGCTTCTCTATGTGTCTTTGACTAAGACATTTTCTCCCTTAGTCACATTTTCTCCCACTTTAGGAGTCACTATTTCTCCCTCTTTGTCAACGAACCCAAAGGTCACTCCTTTGTGGTCTAAAACATTGGAAAGAACACATATTATCACATTATAGAAAAATACACCATACCTCGGGGAGAGATAGGGTTCCACATCCACACTTTATTAAGTGTGGGGAGTCAACTGAACTCCCTGAGCCAGTCGATGTCTCTCAAAAGCTTCCTTGGTTAAGGCCTTTGTCAGAATTTCTGCAACCAATAGCTCTGTATGCACATACTCTAACTTCATGATTCTGTGATCAACTTTATCCTTGATAAAATGATACTTTATCTCAATTTTATTTTTCCTTGAGTGATGGATGAGATTTTTTCTGAGATTTATAGCACTTGGGTTATCACACTGGATTCCGATTCGATACTTCACTTCCACTCCCATTTCATCAAGCTGTTTCTTCATCCACAATAACTATGTGAATTCTTGAATGGATGCAATATACTCAGCTTCTTCAGTGATCAAGTAAATGAAATATTTTTTGTTGCTTATCCAAGAAATACACAACCCACCAAGATAAAAGGCACCTCTCGACATTGACTTCCTATCATCTTCTAAACTAGCCCAATCTTCATATGTATATCCCATGATTGTTTCATCCTGGTAGTAGTCGTAATTCTTATCTCCTTGGAATCATCCATTCCAAATCCTTCTTAACACCACCTTTTCACAATTCAGAGAACTACTTTCACTATGCTTCATCAGATCCTTCAAAGATTATCTCTTCAAAATATACTATCACCAACATCCTTTGATTACAATCATTGTTGACATACATATTGAAATCAATTCCTCCATGCCAAAAACAAATCTTTTTAAAAAAATGATCTAGCATTGAATATCAAGATATTATACTTTTATGTTGTAATGATTATGTTTCTCAGGTGAACTAGTTCAAAAGAATAAAATACTAAAAAAAGATAATGCATGTTGTAATGATTCTATTAATAAGGTGAATTCAATGATAAATGATAAATCTGACATGATATATAAGCACACACAGGATTTTGAATACGATATGAGTAGCGGGAAGAATCTTAGAAGAGAACTCAATACTAAACTTGAATCAAGAGATAAGAAGATTCAGTAACTAGGGGAAGAAATAGAATCAGTCAAGAATGAAATAGAGAAATAAAATTCCAAAAACAATCCCAAGTTGAAGGATTCCTTGCACTTACTATTTTATTATCCTTTAGCAGGTGGTGATGAAATGAAAGCCAAATATGTTACTTCATAGGAGAAGCATGAAAGGATTGTATCATCCCAAAGGCCATCCATTTAGGGAAAATCTGGAATTGGATATGATGATCCCACTCCTATGTGTGATAGGAAAAGAGTAGTGAAAATATCCATAGATAATAAAAAACTTGTAGGTGCAGGAGATAGACCTAAAAAGGGTTTTATATGAAAAAATGATAGCATATGCTATTTTTGTGGGATTCATGGTCATACATCAAGATTCTGTTTAGAGGATCAGAAATATAGTTCAGGCTATGAAAATAGAAACTTTACTAAATATGAGAATAAGAAGAAGTTCCATGAGAAATCATAAAGAAGAGTCTCTCATAGGAAAGAATTCATTAGATGCAATTACTGTTGAAGAATGGGACACACCATGAGTATGTGTTAGGAAGCTAAAGAGATCAATGTCAGAGGAAGAACTCAAGTTGTAGCAACATCTTGATAGAGAAATTATTAAATGAGGTATTCCTTTGATGGAAAATGTTTTATATGTTTAGATTATGGGAATTTGTCAAGACATTACAGCAAGAAAAAACAGGAAAGGAAAAGGAACTCTAAAGGATATTCTCAACTCCAGTGGTGTATAATGAGAAATCCTACACTAGAAGACAAAGTGGTAAATTGAAAAATAGGTTTACTACCTCAGGGAAAACACAAGGAGATAAATGAAAGGTGTATCAATCACCTTCTCTATCACACTCAAAATATCTCTCATGGAGAGAATGTGAACAAACCTGGAAGATTAAGGGGAGATCTACTCCAGGTGTGAGTAAGAAGAATGCACATTCAGTGGAGGACTCACCACTAGTGAAAAATAGTGTGGTGACTCAGATATCTGATAAAATAAATATGAAAAAAGAATGTATTGAAAAATTCACATGTCATGTGCCACAGAGAGAGGTAGAGGAAATAAGAAGATCCCTGCAATGGTGGAAGAAGAATGGGAAGATGAAAAGCAAAGAGATTCCTACTCAGATAAGGAATCAGGGGAAGTGTCATATTGGTGGAACACCAAAGATGGAAATGTGTACCAGTGGGCTTAAAACCAAAATTGTGAGAAAGGTTAAGCCTGTAGAATCTAAATATCATAAAAAGACTCATAATGTGGGTAATGAATTCTTAGTCATATGTCCAGAGCAATTGAAGTTGGCTAGGCGGTTAGAAGAAGCAAGGAAGGAGTGTGATGATCTGCAAGAAAGAATCAACAGTTTGACCTATCAAGATTAACCACAATTCTCACCTTAAGGATTCCAGAAGTTCCCCTATCCCTATTTATATAAATGTCATTAACTGAAGATTCAAGTGTTTTAGGTTTTAGGGAGATGCGATCCAAGGGGAAGTGGCATCCAAAGATGAAAAGTGGAGAAGTGATATGCTTCAGAGTTTCAATTGAATCAAATCAAGTACCAAAGTTGAAGAAGAAAGGGAGAAACATATCACAATAATAAGTGATTGTGTTATTAAATTTATCTATTGTTTCCTACATTGAGTTACAACTCATTAGGCTTAGGGATTTTGTTGATGGCTCAATTCCAAGTGCCAGATGAGAATAAATGATGTAGGATGAGAAGAATGTTTATGGGTCTAAACAGTGGGCCTAACCATAGGAAGTGATGAAAAATATAGGGGGAGAAAGATCCATCAAAGCAATAATTGGATAACCCAGCTTAGGTGTTGTCTATCGAGAGAAGACATATTGCGGGAGAAGCAGCAACATTCATGTATTTCATAATTATCTATGTCTTTCTAACATTATGGTATTAGCTGAATGTTTTCAGGATAATAAGAATATGCGAGAGAATATCAAAGGTGTTTCAACAAGAATCTGAGAAAAGAAGTTGAATGAAATGATTTCCTTGAACAATGACATAGTGACAAGTCTTCTGTTGAAAGTGATAAAGTGGCAAGAGACTCAGGGGGAGTAGAAGTGGAAAATGATAATTCTTAAGTAGACACTGATAATGACCATGAGGAAGGAAAATCCATATCAGCATGAAAGTAGAAGAGCTTGATATTCAATACTAGATCTTTTTTTAAGAAGCTTTATTTTTGGCATGGAGGAATTGATTGCAATCTATATGTCAACAATGATTTTAATCAAAGGATGTTGGTGCTGGTATATTTAGAAGACATGATATTTGAAGGATCTAATGAAGCATAGTGCAAATAGTTTTCTGGATTATGAATAGGAGGTGTTGAGAAGGATTTGTAATGGATGATTCCAAGGAGATGAGAATTTTGATTGCTTCCAGGATGAAACAATCATGGGATATACAGATGTAGATTGGTTTAGTTCAGAAAATGATCATAATTCAACGTCAGGAGGTGCCTTTTATCTTGGTAGGTTGTGTATTTCTTAGTTATTCAAGAAGCAAGATTTCATTTTCTTGAGCACCGCATAAGTTGAGTATATTACGGCCACTCAAGTGTGCACACAGTTATTGTGGATTAAGTATCAGCTTGATGACATGGGAGTGGAAGTGAAGTCTCTGATCGGAATCCATTACAATAACTCAAGTGCTATAAATCTCATCAAAAATATCTTCCATCACTCAAGAACAAATCACATTGAGATCAAGTATCTTTTTATCAAGGAGAAGTTTGAGCACGGAATCGTTAAGTTGGAGTGTGTGCCTAAAAATATACAGGTTGCAGACATTCTGACAAAGGCCTTACCCAAGGAAGCTTTTGAGAGGCATCAACTGGCTCTGGGAGTTCAGTCGACTCCCTGCACTTAATAAAGTGTGGATGTGGAACCCCCCCCCCTCCCCAAGGTATGGTGTGTTTTTTCTCTAATGTGTTAATCTGTGTTCTTTCCAATGTTTTAGACCACAAAGGAGTGACCTTTGGGTTTGTTGACAAAGGGGGAGAAATAGTGACTCCTAAATTGAGAGAAACTATTATTAAGTAAGGGAGAAAATGTATTAGTCAAAGACATGGGGAGAAGCTGACATGTGAAGCATTGAGATAGGGGGGAGCAATGAGATAGGGGAGAGTTTTAAATCTAACGATGTTAGAAGTGATCTATCAATGAATAGATATCATGACATCTAAGGATCATGATAAAAGAAGAATATTGGAATTTTAATGGAGTTAGAAGTTTTCCAGCAATCAGTAAGTGGTATCATTATGGTATAAACAATCGGTGTCAGTAATAAAGTGATTCATTGATGAAATTTTCATAATACTCTTATTTCTCACGCTGAGCATTGCTCATGTGGGCTTAGAGTATGTGGTGAGTGAATCATTAGTCACTATCTGAATTTCAAGAGGTGACTGGTGGAAGCTGATGGAAGGAGCCTTAGAGTGGTATCAAAGTGCAGAGAATGTTTTTGAGAAGAGTTGTCAACAAACCCAAAGGGAAAGATTGTTGGGAAAAAATCACTCAAGGTAACATTGCAGCATTTTTGGGTTGGTTGTGTTTATTGACAATGCTGGTTTTCATGGTGAATTGTCGAGTTCTACAGATGTTTTTGACAATCCACGTTGACAAGGAACCATGAAAAAGGAATGAATGATCTGGAGGTGGTACAAAAGAACATATACAAGGTGGTTCCATTTTCTAGTGTTTTCTAAATTTTTGGGGTCCAAAATTTGGGATTTGGTGAGCATCGTGAAATATAGATTTCCTTGAATATCTCATCAAAATATAGAAAAGTCTTGAGTTTCATGAAAATGGGCTTCATGAAGTAGATTTCGCGAAGATAATAAGGATTTTGATGGTGTTCTTTGCGATTACGACAAGCTTTGAGAACGACAGAGATGAAGGGAATTTTGAGGGAGCTTTGCGGAGGTGGTGTAAAGGAATTGACGGAATGCTCTGTGTTTAAGACAATCTCTGTGATCTAAAAATTTCTGCGGTGCTTCGAGATAAAGAGAGAATTTTGGCTGAAACTTCAGAGCTTCGTGATTTGAGATGACGTGGACCTGACTTCGCACAGAAGGTTCTTGATTTGGTAGAATCGCCTATAAATAGGCATCGACCCTCTCAGGAGAAGTAGAGAGTTTTCCAAGAAAAATTTGTTTCTCTCAAATCGTGATTGAGGTTCATGGAGGCAGTGTTCTTTGTGAAATATAGGAGCTTCGCGGTGGCTAATCTAGCTCTGCTAAATAGGTGTGTTCCATGTTGGCTCAGTGAGATTTGTGAAGGAAGTCACTTTGCGATAGCTTGAGATCTACGATGGCCTAAGATCTGCAAAGGCTTAATCTTTGCAAAGTTCTGATCTTTGCGAAGTAGTGTGCTCTGTGAGGCAGCAAGCTCTGAGAAGGTGTGTGTTTTGCGAAGAGGTGGGTAAATTGTGAAGGCTTGTTTGCGTTTCACGAAATTTGGAGCTTCGTGAAGTAGGGTGATTTGCAAAGGTATTTCCAAAGGGTGTTTCCCAGTGATCGGTGGAAAAGGGGTATTCATATGTGGATTAAATTTGGACTTCAATAGATGATCTACATATAGTGGAGGATTCATTCATTAGAGATAATGAACGGACCTACAATTCCATAAGATGTTAGTGGATCCCTTCCAAGTGCAGTGAGAAAAGGAAGAGAAAGAAGGTTATCCTTTCTACCGGTAGTGAGCGAGTGAGAGAGAAATAGTTAGTGACCCTTGGGAAAGAATTGAGCTGACCCTAAACATTTTAAAGGTGGTAATTCTGGGCATAGAAGTGATCTAGCCCGAACATTATTGACAGTGAGATTTAGTGGATTTGGTACATCGGCACATTGCCATTGTATGCTCCTTGGATGTAGCCCAGTGAGGGTGAACCAAGAAAAAATATTTGTGTATACCTGCTTTCATTCCTGCATCACATTAAAATCATCATCATCATTAGATAAAAAAGGGAAGAATAAGATCAATAGTGACACATAAGTGCAAACAAAGTGACCCTTATAATATTGAGGTCAAGATCAAGTGGGGTAGGAATAATTTTGAAATAGAATATACATACCCTAATTCACCCCCCCCCCTCTCAGGGTATTTAGGACCCTTTTGGTCCTAAAAATAGACTTCTTAGAGTGACCAATCACATGATTTGAAAGGTTTTCCATCGGGTAAAATATGTGGAATGACATAAAGGATTGAGTAGCATAAAAAGTAACTTCACGTGATCACTCTATAGATCACGTAAAGGACTTCTAGTGTGTCATATGAATTGTGAGAAAGAGGTCATGCATTTAAGTTGAGTCAATAAAAACCTAAAATAAGTTAACATTGAAAAAACATGAGGCACATATGCAATAAATGTTGGAATAAAGAAAAAAATAAGGTATAATTTTGTGAATATGGATACATTGATCCTCCTGCACTTCTTATGACTCTCCCCGATCATGATATATCACTAGGAAATGTCACTCAAACCATGAGATGCTCCCTCAACACACTATTTGGATCATGTTATATACCATGGACATGTCAAGAAGGTCACACAATTCCCTTCAGGCATTCCAAACATGTAAAACTAATTCCTCTGGGATTTCCATCCAAATCTTGTGTTGTCCTCCAAACATGTCGCCCAAGTTATGCAGTGATAGTAAGATAAGTCAGCTATTTCTCATGATGACACCAAGACATGTCAACCTGGGTCATGCGATGTCCTCTTGACATGTGGCTTGGTCTCATGATGACGCCATGACATTTCATCTTGGATCATGTGATGTCTTCCGGACAAGTTATCCAGGTCACACAGAACCCTCCATTCATGTCATCCTAGATCATGCGTCATTGTTAGGATAATTCAGCTCTTTCTATACAGAACCCTCCATACATGTCAATCTAGATCATGTGACATCTTTTTTAAAAGTCATTATTAATCATGTGGCACCCTCCATACATGTTAGAATTGATCTCATAATGTCTTATGGATAAGTTATCCATGTTAGGAAACACTCTACAGACATGTCATCCTTGATCATATGATTCCCTCCAAACAAGTCATTCAAGTTATGAGACATCCTTCTTAAAATTCAACTGGTTCATGTGATTATCTTCAAGAATGTATGCTAAGTAATTAGGACATGTTCAGGCATCCACATACATGTTAGGTAGATAATTAGACATGTCAGGAAGACAATCAGGTCGTGTGGAGCAGGCATCCCAGGACATGATAACCTTTTCTGGTGAATATATAATAGAAAAATCAGTGTGTGATCCATGATAAATTTAAATTTGATAACTCTGATTTCTAATATAAACAAGGTACATAGGACACCTTTCTAAGTATCAAGATCAAATGTGCATCCACCTTAGTGTAAGTATCATCGTGTCTCTGACAACCCAACCATAAAGACCTAATAACTCCCATGGGATGATCATTATTCCTCATCCACCATCATATTAGGAGGGAAACCTTAGTGTGTAACTCCCAATCAACTGAACTATAAGAATTTTGATTCCTTCCATAACTAGGATATATAGGACGCATTATTAAGGCTCAAGATCAAATGGGAATCCACATCAGTGTAAGTATCACCATGTATCTAACATTCTAACCATTGGGACCCTATCACTCCCATGGGATGTTCATTATTCCTCATCCACCATTGGATATATAAGGAAAACTTAGTGTGTATGTCCTGATCAATTAAACTATGAGAACTCTGATTCCTTCTATAAAAAAATATTTTTAGGATTCATTCCTAAGGCCTGAGATCAAATGGGCATCCACATTAGCGTAAGTACCACCATGTATCTGACATTACAACCATTGGGACCCAATCACTCCCATGGGATGATCATTATGCCTCATCCACTAGTAGATAAAGAAGTAAAATGAACTTCAAGAACTCTGATTCCTTCTATAACCAGGATACATAGGATTACTTCTTAAGGCTCGAGCTCTATATTAAACATCCAAGAGACTTCCCTAACATATATTTCTTGCATCTATATGTAGTGAGAATAATTATTTGTTATCCCTTATTTCTCACACTAAGCATGGATCACATGGGTTTGGGGAGTTTTAATGATCACATCATTCACATCATGAATCTCCACCATCCAAGGAAATATCAATCTGTATTCCCCATTTAGGGAATGATATGACTAGCCACCCCCCCACCACCACCCCATATAAGGGCATCCAACTTGGGGAAATTCCCAAGGGTGTGATAGAACTATGATAAATCTAATTCCTACCATAATTCGGAAACATAGGAAACCTCCCCAAAGCTCTAGCTCAAACACTCAGAGCCTAAGTTACCCATATATATCCTTTAACATGATATTAAACTACATAAGTTTAAAAAACTATGTGGGTTTTGATTCATATTATAAATAGTATACATTTAATGACTCATAATGGATCAATCCCATCCTCCGGATATTAACCACCTCATTGGATGATAGTAAATTCTAGAGTTACTTGTTATACGACTTCAATATAGAAGCAGCTACCCCTTATTGGGAAATGGATGATGAACCTTGGATACATACAGATGGAAACATTAATAGACCTTCATTTTCACATGGAGGGATTAAAAACTTGATCACTTTGTTAAGGTAACCGATCTCATATCAAGATTAAGAAGAGATTCTCAAACATATCTTAAATCTATTAGAGAGTCCCAGAGTAGGAAAAATCCCCCCCTGGAGTGTGATGAGCCTGACCTCTCATCCTCTTGACTAATGTGTGTCCCCAAGTGCCATTGGGTCTGAAACCCCAATTGACCTCCTACCTTTGGAAAGTAATTATATACTCATTTATGGATGTGGGAACTACTGGGAGTTTCTATGGAAGATAGACATTAATGGTGAACCCGATATGAATGATTTTGCAGGAATCAAACACCCCAAAATTAATCCATCGAACCATTTTTTCCCTGACATATGGGTGATCCACACCTCTTTCTTTCCCAATGAAACAAAAATGGTGAACCCAATGTGAATCTCTCAAAAAACAAAAAAAAATAGTTTATCAAGTGCCATGACATTTTTTTCATATCCTACGCAATAAAATGGTGAACTTGACATGAATATCTCATATAATAAAATTATCAGATTATCGTGTGTCAGGCCACTTTGTTTTCATATCCTATGAAAACAAAAATGATGGACCCAATGTGAATATTTCACAATATGAGAATGATCATATGGTCCTCTATAGCTAGGTTTCTCATTAAATAAGTCCATCCTCTCTTTAAAAAGTCCACACAATTAGAATGGATAGGCCGGGAATAAGAAAGGACAATTTTGTTACCCATGAATATCCAATTGGCCACATATCATGCCTATGGTAATGCACTGATTGGTGACCTTGTTCCTCATTTCATTCATGACTATAGATACTTCTCTCATAAACAACACCCTGACCCAAGATCATGTCTTTATCTAGTGACCATTCTGTCAAATCAACTATGGATACAACCCATGTGGGTCTCATAATAACCTCAGCCACCAAACATATTTAGCGTCAGGTTGGGAATGTAATGCTCTGATAATACCATCGACATGGTATGAACATGGCCCTTGAGGCTTCCTATAAGGGTCACCAAATGTTAAAACTAATGAGTATATATCTTCTAAAGAAATATTCAGTAAATCCAGTGGCACTCATTTCCACCACCAATAAATTCAGAAGCTTATCTCTGGAGCACAAAAATCACCACCTTTAATATTTGATGAAGGTGGATCAATGATCCAACTATGAATCCCTTCTAGTTATAGAGATATCAAGGAGGGATCATGTCAACTATTGTTTCTAGTTCCATCCCACTAGTACCTTTCAATCGAATACTAAGGATACCACTCAACAAATTTCTACCTCTGAAACCAATGAATGGGAAACAAGGAAGACACGTTAGGTGAATAATGATCTGGATAACCAGGAGTGGGCTCATATACTTTCTTCTACTAATAAAGCCTATTAGAATATTCTAGAAGTATCCAGTGAGGTGGATCATATCCCTCCTCACTCAGAAGAATTCTGCGAGCATATTTCTATAGCAAGAATGGGAGAGGTGCATATCCCTACCATCATGCATGAAGTCCATCAGCATATTCCAATGGAACAAGGAGGACATAATTGGTCTCATATCCCTAATTCAATTAAAGAAATCTGCTAGTTTATAGTGGAGAAAAAAATGTGTAGGCTTACGTTCCTATGCACAATTTTCTAAAGTTTCACTACATCTTAGAAACAACATAAGAACTCTATAAACATATTCTGGAACTGGTATAGATATAAGGATAGGATCAAATTCGTATCCCTATATCCAGGGCAACACAAAACTCTGATTAGTATAGAAAAGTGGTTACTTCAGAGGAATCACGCATTCTTTCGCATATCCAGGACTATTATCGATATATTCCAGTAAAGGATGAGGCACCAGAGCAGGATCATATTCCCATTCCAATTGAGTCTCCCCAAGTGGGAGTGGAACATTTGTCAGGTCAGGGGAACATTCCTATTGAAAAATGCTGATTACATACTCTAAAGGCTTAGGATTGGGATCATATCCCTGTTCTGACTGGGTCTCACTAAGTGAGAGAAAAACATTCCTCAAGACAGGATCATATTCGCATCATAAAATACTAGAGGCATACTACAAAGGCTCAGGATCATGCTCATATCCTCTTTCTAACCAAGGCTCACTGAGTGAGAGTATAATATGCCTCAGGATGAGCTCATATTGCTATCAGTGAATCTTCCTAGCATATTATACTATATCATGGAATCCAGGATCATATCCCTACTTCCACCAATGAATGACTACACTGGAATCCTTCAGATGCCATAAAGGAGGGGGATCATATCCCTTCTCCCATTATAGGGGTCTATTTCCATATTCCAATGAGGAATGTATATTCATACCGGGTTCATAATCATGTTCAAACTAGGTCTCACCAAGTTAGAGAATAATTGGCCTTAGTATAGACTCATATTCCTACTGAAAAAGACTGGTGGCATACTCTAATGGATCAGGATCGGGCTCATATTCATGTTATGACCAAGGCTCACCAAGTAAGAGTGGAACATGCCTTAGGAAAGACTCGTATTCCAATAAGTAAATATCATTGTCATATTCTCATATCATATCAGCAGTGTGGTCATACTCTCATAGCACTAGATGGTTATCAACATAGTCCGAAATCCATTATACATCAGGTTCATATCCCTATACAATTATAAAAGGTAGATTATCATATTCCCACCATGATGTATAATGAGGCTCATATTCCTAATCAACTCATTTCCAGTTCCCTTGAGGTTGGTCAAGACATATTCCCAACACCCTAAGGGTCCATCAACTCTTCAAATGAAGCATAAGATGATCATTACCATGATAGTACTCCTTGTGGTAGTGTGGAGATGGATAACATGTAATCAACTCCTAACATCCACCATGGTCAAACTACCCATGTTTATATCTTCCATAGACAAGGAAATATTTCCCTTTCCTATAAACCTTTGTATAGAGAGGTGATCAAAACTCATAAACCTTTTTATAGAGAAGTGCTCGAAACATCGGGGTCAACATTATATATTTCCCCCTTCAACTTCCAGTAACACTCCACTATGGTTAGCAGGTGACCCCGAGAAGCATCTTATGTGGTTTAACCAGATGGAGGAATGTATGACTGGTGAGGGGGAAGTCAGGATTGATATATAGAGAGAGTTAGCTGGAAACAACCTCCCCACCATGTTATAAACCCTTTTCAATTCTAGCTATGTGATCCCAAATGAGATAGATATGGAGTGCATGATTTATCTACACAAAAATATGTAGGAAACTCATCATCAATTAATGGATACATATCCCTTATTCGGGATATGAGTATCATATTCAGATAATAAATAAACTCTATTGTTAGTCAAATATGGTAGCTTTTATAATATCCCTGAACCCAGGAGATGAGGAGCGTGAAAAATTCATATATAGTGTTTATCTCTGTATCGAGAAAAATCTTGATCAACTGATTTCTAGATCATCATCAGACGTACATATATAAGGATGGTTGGATTATGGATCATTGTACTTCACTACATCTCTAGAATAGCAGAACTCTCCATATACAGCATCCTATAATGCCATAACCTCTGGTAAAATCAGGGGACTGAGAAACACGTGAACCATTTGTTCAATACAATGGAATTCCCTCTCTTCAATAGTGCCAAGACATTACAAATGAAGAGAGATGGTAGCCAATAGGTCTTTGAACTGGTCCCCTTGAAAAAATGGGAATAAATTTCAGACACGAAAGATGAAGTTGTGGTCAACCAAACAAATTCCTATAAAAAATGTCTCCTTTCATGGGATTTCATTACACCCAACTCATACTCATCTCAATAATATGATAAAAAATACCAATTGTCACCCCATATAGGCCCTATCCCACAGGTTTGGGGGAATTTTCATTATCATCATCATAAAGGTAATCTTTCTTCCTGGGTTGGGAGGTAAATATCGACAGTCATAAATTCATTTGTTCCTCTTGCTATAAGAAAAACCTTTTCTATTTAGGGCCAGTTCGACAATAATGATCGAAAAATCACTTAATATCACTACTCATAGGTCAATATGAGAGGAATGTGTGAAGAATGAAATAAAACATTGATTGGGTCACAATATAAAAATTCCTAATATAGAAAAGTGTATGAGAAATGACCCTGAAGAAGGCAGTGAAACATTATCCTACTGCATTGAGAGTAATGAGATAACTACCATTGGATGATACACCTTTGTTAATGTCATCACCATCAATACAACAGATAATTTAGATGAATACATAGATGTAGAGGGACTCAATATGGAAAATATACCCCAAGAGGAGGATCTAGATACATCCACTGAGGCTGCATGTACTCATAACCAAAAGAGAATACAAAAAATGGCACCTCCAAATATTGAGTTTCTACTTCTATGGTGGAACACTACCAATGGTAAATAGAAATGTGTGTCTACATCCCAATCACCACACAGAAGTCGAAATTCCTTCTATAGAGGAACAAATGGGATAATATAAGAATGAGATACAAACTCTCAGACAACTCAATGAGGATATATATGTGGGAAAAATTATCATTGGGTATCATATTCTGACTGAGATGAATATCCCTCCTCCCATACATATGGAAATATATGATCCTTTTCTAAGAGCAGGATCTAAGAATCAAAATGACTTCAGATCTTAGAATCTAGTCTATATAAATGAGTGGATCAAAAATAATATTGACTCCCATCCATTATAGAGATATTCACTCCCTCACCTAGGTGATCATTCAGTAATAAAAAAACTAAGAATAAACTGGAAATGAAAATGGGACAACTTCATCAAACCCCACCCACTTCCTATAGATGGGATGCATCACAAACATCAGCACCTCTAAAACCTATCAGCATCATCGAGTCTCTGGCAACTAAAATGGAATCCATGGAAGGGTGATGCACACCTATACAGTATGATAAAAATCCATATCCCGAATGGGTGTATGACTCTTTCCTCCCACACAATTTCAACAATCCTACATTCTCCACCTTTGATGGCATGAGAGACCTCGAACAACATCTCACGTACTACATATACTGATGCAGTCCAATAATAGGCCCTTGATATCATAAGTAGGTGACCAAGATGATGTGTTTTTTACAGACTATGATAGGGAAAAACTCTGTTTGGTACAAAATTATTCCAGCAGGATAAGTTTCAGGATGGGAAGACCTTTATCATCAATTCCTTTACCAGTTTAGTTTCACAATGAGGAAAATGGAAATTGTCGACCTGAAAAACTAAAATCAACATGAAAATGAGATCATATCTAACTTCATTACCATATGGAAAGGTTTTACCTACTAACTTAGTATTCATCTCTCATAGGAGAAACTTATGGAACTTTTTGATGAAAATATATGGAATGAGTTGTGGACAGCTTTGATCCTAATTAAATATCTAGGTGGATTCTATGAGTTTATAGAAATATCACAACATTTGGAAGACACAATTCAGTGGACCCGAACTAAGTCTTGACTCAATCCCTCATCACAAGGGAAAGTATTAGCAAGGTATAACTTCCATTGTTACCCTCAAGCTAATAGTATCACCCATTCAAGCACCTAGGCTGGTCCCAAACCACCCAGCACCTCTTATTGAGAAGTAGTAATAAAATCAACCTCAACTACATGTAAAAAAGAGATCATGGTCACCCAATAATTGATTAATGTATGAATAAATAATACTCCTTCCAAAATGAGTAGATTTTTGATTATTTTCTTGTTTACATAGACAATAACCTACTCAAGCTTCTGTGACCCATGATTCCTAATGAATTCAAACTCATCGATCATCCTGACTACTTCCCTTTTCATATAAGTCAAGGTTACAATATCTAGGATTTCTTTGTATTTAAATATATTATCCAAAGTATGGTTGATTATGGACATTGGATAACTCCCCAGAACATGTGAATTGCATAACTATTTCCCCTTTAGGATAAGAAGGTGACTAGAAAAATGTTTTTTCCAGACATGGATAGAAGTTCAAAAACTGGATGACCTGAAAGACAGTTGATCGAGATCATTCCACCATGAGAGCACAAATTCATAGACCCATAATGGTTCTATACATTGAGAAGGTGACACTGAATATGGCTCCCGAAGGTTGACACGGTCATCATACATTTGAATAAATAGAAGAGGAAGAGTCATATTTAGGTATGATGTAAGATCTGACTCTTTTATATTTCTTCCCTGCAACTTCCAAAGCATGACCACTACCCCACCAAATGAAACCCTAAAAAGAAAAAGAGCTAATATTTGGTTATTTTAACATGATAAACTTTGAATACCCCATATCAAGTGATTAATAATCCTCTGAATATGAGTTCCCCATACCTGACTGGGGAGTTGTAGGCTAAAGGCGTAGGAGCCAAGGATATAGAGGAAAATGCGTGCATGGTCAAACCCAATATTTCAATCACTTCCCCATAGAGGAAATATATGTAGCTAAGACCTTAGGTAAAGAAGACCAGCAAGACCAACAAAGATGTGTAGGTATCTCATAACCCTCCAGTAGTCATCTGTGCCCAGTCTTCTTACACGACCACCTAGAGAGGATGAGATTGTCTGATCAACCCAAAAAATAGGGAAGGCCAGCATGACTAATGAAACTGGTAGAAGACGCTCCCTCAACCTCTACACAAGAACCAGGATCATCTAACTCAAATAACCCAGCTTTTGAACTACATAATAAGAAGAAACCCCACCTCATAAATCCCCAACCTCTGGCACAAAATTACGACATTTTAAAATAGTTGGAAGTTTTCCTAGCCAAGAATTAAATCCCGGATTTACTCTAAATTTAAAAATACCATGATGAGGCACTTTTTGACGCCCTCCAGATACCATAGGTGTTTGAGATAGAATTTTTGTAGCCAAGGTTTATCAAGTGGAGACCATGCCATTAGAATACCATGTATCCATCTCATTCACAAAGTAGGACCAGTAAGTGATCATCCAGGGGAACAACAGAACCCTATATGTTTTAGGTATAATTGATAATATTGACATATGAATGGATCTAATTGATAATTGTTCTAGGATCAATCTCATATTGATTATAACCCTTCAAAGTTTAGGATATAGTGAAGGGGGTTTATCTCCCACAAATCTGGCCATTAAAAAGTATGATAATCATGAGTAATGACCACTCAAGAAGATAAGTCTCAAATATCAGTTTGGGGATCTCACATCTAATGCTACGTTTATGGTTATCCAGTGAGACACTGCATACAATTTCATTCTCAGAAGGCCCTATATTTACATCTATATGGAAATACCTTCAACATTTCATCAGTGTTTGAAATACCCCATTGATGGAAAGGTCGACATACTACATAGTGATATTTCCCCTTCAAATTTTGAAAATCCACATACACTTAGGTTGGTTTTTATAAAAGGGAAGGCAATAACTAATAGTGGATGGAAATATATATACTACATCCACAAATGGTTTGGGGACCTATCTTCACCACTATTGATGAGCTCAAGAAGGTAAATATAGGAAGAAAATAAGACCTATAACCTACATATATTAGTGTCTCATTCCTCTTAAAATGCAAGATAAGTATATTTCATTTCTAAAGAAACGTCAATTTTTGTTTTATTGGAATTATAAAGAAATTATTTGACTAAATATAAATGTGGCTATGCACCATATCAACTTACCCAAGGACCATTGAGGTTTCAAGTAGTAATCTAGGAGGATTCACCCCTCTCATTATAATAATATAGTAGTGGAAGATGGAAAATTGATCAAGTCCAACTTTGTCCATGAAATGAAATACTTGAGATGGATCGCCAATATCATCCCTATCAAGAAAAATAATGGGTATATTAGGGTTTGTATCGATTTAAAAGACATTAATCAACACTTACCAAAGGATGACTTCCCATTTTTGATCACATAACTCTTGATTGATAAAACTACTGGATTCCAAGACCTTTTCATTATGGATGAGTACTTGGGGAACAATCAGATAAATATTTCCCCTAAAGATGAGCAATCCACAACCTTCAGAGCACCCTAGAGGATCTTTTATTATCAGATCATGCCATTTGGATTAAATAATGTTGACACTGCTTACCAATGCACTATACATCATATATTTAAACCCTTCATGGGATGAATAACTGAATGTTATGTCAAAGTTCTGATGGTTAAATATTTACAGTGACATGATCACTTAACGGATCATCAAATAGTCTTTGATAAGTTGCGACAGCATAGTATAGAGATGAATCCAATGAGATTTATTTTTAGGTTAACATCAAGGAAGTTTCCTGAATTTTTGGTATATAACCATGGAATTGAGGTTGACCCTAAAATACCAATGAAATTCTAGAAATTTCACTCCATTAGAATCTAAAAAAACTAATGTGGATCCAAGGGCACCTCACCTATATTTAGTGTTTCATAGAGAACCTGGATGGAAAATATCTCCACTTTACCAAACTAATGAAGAAGTTATTTACAAATATATGGGATGGGAACTTCTAAGAAGACTTTTATTTTCTAAAGTATTACCTACTGTACCCACCAGTCTTGATTCCATTAGTGGAATAAAATCCACTCATCATATATATGGATACCATGGAACGATCACTTGGGACTCTCCTCACATAGAAAAATTATGTGGGGAATGAGAAAATTATCTACTATCTTAGTTGAAAAATGATAGGGACTATAACTTGATATTTTTATGTCAATAAGAACTACATCATGGTTATATTTTCTATGTAAAAGCTGAGTCATTACCTACAACACCACAAAGTTCAATTGATCTCTCATATTGATCTGCTCAAGTAAATCATTGGTTGTCCCATACTGTCTAAGAATCTTGTCCTGATGGGAGGTCATTATCCAATAATAAAACATTGAATCCATGTTATAGAAGTCAGTGAAAGGGTAAGCCCCATCTCATTTACTCACATCACATCTCATCCCATAATGTATGCCAGTGGACATTGATCTTCCAGACGAGGAGTTTTTCTATTCCCATGACACTGATCGGATATGGGAGATGTATTTTGATGGAGCCTCCCAAATTTTTATTGTAAATATATTGGATAACCTAAAAATCAATCAGGTTATCTTAGGGATTGTATTTTCTTCTTCATAAAAAGAAATTTTTCCCTACTCTTTCTCACCATCCAAAGGTTTCACGAATAATGAGGCTGAATACCAAGCCCCATCACTAGCTTGGAACAACCCATAAAGATGCAAATATCCTGCTTGAATATCAAAGGGGATTTATAGATAGTGATAACTCATATCAATGGTGATTACGCCTTCAAAAAAGGAAAAATTGGTCCCCCTCACTACATACGTCTTAGGATTAACTATGAAGTTCCCTTTTGAACCTGTATTGCATAATGTTCCATGATCACAGAATGCTCATGCTAACACATTGTCTAATTAATCCAAAATCATGGATGACCCTATTCAAGAGGAAGAGATATTCCACATTATGCACCAAAGAATGGTCTCAATGATCATCATCTAAGATATGGAAGAAATCAATTAGGTCAATACTACCCCAAAGCATAATGAACCAATATCCACCCCTAGATAGATGGATCCCATAATTTACTATCTCCAAAATGGGATCCTCCTGACATACCGATCCCTAAGGTAATAGATTCTACGATGAGTAGAAAACATTACCCTATGGGATAGTCCAAATGAGATAAAATACCTCTACAAGTGTGGTTTCAACATAATCCTCCTCAGATTCATAGCATAAATATTGATTCACATCATCATGGAAGTAGTCCATGTAGGATCTTGTGGAACTCATTTGTATAGGACCCAAATCTCCCACCAAATTACGAGGCTGAGTTAATTTTGAAAAACTATGGTACAAGACTGCGTGGAATTCAGTAGGATATTTCATGCATTCCAGATTCTAGAAAACTTCATCCATCAACCACTGAAATTTTCATACATGGATAAATATTCCTATCCATTTTTCATATGGGGAATGGATTTTGTGGGTCCATATCCTCCAGAAACACCTAATAAGTTTAAGTACATCCTTATTGCTACTGACTTATTTTTCAAGTGGGATGAGGAAATAACCCTCAAGGAATTCAAGACAAATAATATTATCAAATTCATGAAGTCCCATATCATTATCAGGTTTGGAGTCCCTCACAAGATATTGATAAAAAATGGCACCAACTTCTATTCTATAGAGTTGAATAAATTTTACCAAGAGTACAAAATCATGTCCAATAACTCATCCCACTATAAAAAAGTGGAAAATGTATAAATATAGGCCTTCAATAAGAATATATCAAACATACTCTAGAATATGGTGAATAAGGATAGGATTTCTTGGCTGGACAAGCTCCTCCAAGCTTTATGGGCCTATTGTACCACCACACACACTTCTACACAAGAAAAATGTATTCATTGGTATATAGAATTAAAATAGTATTTCCCATAGAAGTCAAGTTTCCCTCAATTTGAATATCCATCTACAGGAAACTATCAGATGATGATAAATCACAAAATAAGTTGGATGAATTGGAGCAGATCAATGAGAATAGATTGCGTACATTGTGGAACATCAGAGACCATTAGAATCGGATCAAATGAGCCTTGAATAAAAAGGTCCACCTCCATTATTTCTTTCAAGGAGAGGTGGTATTGTCTCTTATAATCCCAATGATACTAGGAAAGAAACCTTTGAAGCTAGAACCAAAATGGGAAGGGCCTTATATCATACATAAGGTCAATCACAAAAGGGCTTATTCACTGGCCATAATGGATGGGGAACATGTCACACCCCCCACCAATGTGAGGTTTCTCAATAAATACTTCTCATAGCTTCTATAAAGCATTTATAATCCTAGTCGCATGATGTTAAACTATAAAAAGAATCATGACCATATGATGTTAAACTATATGGATCACATATTGACAATATAACGTTAAACAGTATGGAATATTTCCATGAAATAGGACTTTAAACCACACAGTGTCCCATGTCCTAGTCACATGACATTAAACTTAAAAAACACTCCATGACCATATGAATTTAAAATTTATGGATCACATCTTGACCACATGATGTTAAACTGTATGAAATAAGTACATGAATCAAGACTTTAAAATACACAATGTCTCTCATCCTGGTTTCACGATGTTAAACTACACAAAAACCTCCTGATCATATGACATTAAACTATACAGATTACTTCCTAAAAACATGACACTAAACTATATGGAATAATTCTATGTAGTAAGACTTTAAAATACACAACATCAATGTCTTGGTTTCATGATGTTAAACTACACAAATATTTCCTGAACACATGATACTAAACTATATAGAATATTTTATAGTAGCAAGATGTTAAATTTCACAGTATCTCTTATGTTGGTATCATGACGTTAAACTGCAAAACTTTTCCCTAACCTCATGATGTTAAACTACATGGAACCCATACTGACCTCAGGACATTAAACTACCTAAATAGTGACCATACCTCATGACATTAAACTGCATGGGAAACATAAACTTGCAAATGATTCATAGAAACTGATATGGATCTATGAAAAAGATAAATGATGTTCCTTCATATCTGTGTACTATTCATGTTTTCATAGGGAATATCCACATTTAATAAATACATGCGGCTTGACTCCTTCCCCTATAGGATACATAGTGATACCAAAGCCTCTTGTCTTGGATCCAGCCACCATATTTCTTTTTCATATCGGTTAACCTTCATCATCACTGAATGATGTAAAACTACATGGATCTCCAATATTACTCTTCTTCCATGGTGGGTGACCCTCGTCCTCACCGCAAGACAATAAACTCCATGGATAATTTCTTTGTCACATGACACTAAACTATTATGTTTTAAAGAACTATATGTGTCTTGATTCCTACCATCATAGGATATGTAGTGAAGCCTAGATCTTAATTCTTGGACCCATCTGCAATATTACTCTTCTTTCATATTGAGTCACCTTCTTCCTTACTACATGATATTAAACTTCATGGTTGATGTCCTATACATATGACACAAAAAATTCATATATTTTACAGAACTACATATGTATAGATTCTCATACCAATGAGATATGTAAGGATTCCTAGATCATATATCTTAACCCAACCACCAAATGTTATAAAATTAATCTTTTCTTTCTCTAATTGGATCCATATTGAGAAAGGAACCTTTACCATTCCTTATTTCTCACACCAAGAATTGCTCATGTGGGATTAGGAATTTCGATAAGGGCTTCCACACATGATTGAGACATATCAGCTTATGATAGGGTTATCATGGTCCTAGATGAAAGACCTTAAAAGGAATATAATGAGTCCTCATTTTATGAAATTAAACTAAATAGTTGATGTCTCTTTCATGACACAAAACTGCACATCACTGTGGACCTTACCCGAGAGGACCATTATCATTAGTTTTGGTCTCCCCCCACACCTGCATTTAATAACTACATGTAACTCCCTGACCCTAGTTACCCAGAGTTAGTGCATTATTACATAATATTGGCATGATCACAAAAGATCAAGTCTCGAAAGACCAATTAGTTTAGTAGCCTTGGAAGTACTAGATACATACATAAGTTTTACATTACATCATGAAATAAAAAAACAACATCGTGTCCCCTTTGAACACACCCATATCCTTTGGCCTAACCCTGTATATAATACACTTCTTGGAATCCTGGAAAAACAAAACATAAGAAAGGGGTGATCTCAGATTCTCAATAAGGGTAAATAATTTAGAGGAAGCTATAAACTGTTAATGTAAGATGTGTAATAAAAACAAAAACCTTTTTAAACATAATTTTGAACATAATATGAAAAAAATAAATCAAACATTACCATATAAACATGCACATGGATATTCTACTAGTCGAATAATAATATGTAATAACTAATTTCATAATTAAGGAATGCATAATTCCAAAAATCACAACCACATATTCAAGGCCTCGTGCTAAGACTAAAAATAAAAATTTTGTCAAGGCCTTGTTCCATGACACTATTTTGTCTCATGAAACCTACCGATGCATCGAGGAGCTATAGAGGGCTCCACCTATCACTTACTAAGTCCAATTCATTCCTCATATAAAAATTTTGAAACATAACATAAATATTCATATTAAAACAAGCATACGAAATGTCAATAATTTAACCATAAATCATGAATGGTATAAAAATAGAACATTCACAGTCAAACATATCATAACTCATTTAATACAATATTGAAGATTTTATTTATAGTAAATCAACCTCAGTCAAGAATAATATCCAAAAATGATGTTGATATAGTTGAAAAATGATTAGTAAAACTCTTTGAGAGAAATATCCCTTTTTCATGAAAACATTAAAAATTCACATAATTTAGAAAGGAAGATATTTAAAAGACATTTTGGAATAAAAGTGTCCCATACTGCTTTAAAACTTTTTAAAGTAATTAACATTTTAAAACATTCATGACCATATAAATAAATCCTTAAAACCCATTTTGAAAATATGGACATTAATGAGAATGATTTAGAAGAATAAATATTTAAACCATTTAAAATGATATTTTAGTTAAAGAGTCCCTTAAAAATAATCCTTTTGAAAACTCTTTTATGAAACATGGACATAGATAATAAATATTTCCCAATAAAATCATACACATAAACAATCTCGGATAATAATGAGATTGAGGAATTAACCCTTACCTTGTATTTTCCTTTAGTCGAGGGTGCGTTTAACATCCTATATAATGACCATAGTATGTTATTAAATTATACCAAAACCATATTCATATTTATTATATCATACATGATTCATTTATGAATTTATACTGCCCATTAATAATAACTTCCATGTTAAAGTAACATTTTAGGTAATAATCGCTTTCTTTTTTGTACGTGTTCTAACTTGTTATTCTTGATCATATCACTTAGATAATGATTTACATACTTACAGAATATAAAACATGATTTATATATCATATATATTTAGAATATAAATATGTATAATAGATAGATATATGAAATGAAAACACCATTCATGGAGACAGTAGTCTGTACGTACGCATGGACGTTGTTTCCATTTTCTTATAGTATTGAATGAAAGTAAGTGAATAATATATATGTAAATACATATATACATATATATATATATATATATATATATTTCTAGTAGAATTATTATGTCATATATTACATACTTATTATTAATATATATTTTTATAATCGTCGTTTAACAGTGAATGTGGAAATGAATCTCATCGCGTCGTGGAGACGGTAAGGCACACGTACGCACGAGCAATGATATCATTTCCTTAATGATAAAATGGTATGGAATTGGATGGTATATTAATTATACAGAAAAATTAAAATGTTATATTTATTATTTAAATCAATTATACTCATTATTATACTCATCCAAATAATGAAGTGTTGAATAACAAACTACACCACGACGTGGAGACGATAAGCCCTACATATGTACATATGGTGAATTTTTCATTCATAGAATGGATAGAATAATGAATATGGTTATACCATATTTATAATAACATCACAGTATGTAGAAGGTACTGGATTTTTTATTTTGGTATGGAAACAACAAAGAAAGATGAAGTGGAAGAAGAAAAGAACTTTGAAAAAGGTGATGAAATAATTACCTCTTCTTCGGGTGATTCCTTTTGATTTGATCAAAAGGGCTCCTTATGTTGGATTTATGATCAATTTAAGGCCTCTAGGTTTAATTGAGGGTAGTTTTTAGGATATTTGAGTAGGTTTTGGCTAAGAAAAATGGCTTTGGAAGTGTAAAATTAAGATAAGGAGAAGTACCCTTTTATAAGAGAGGTGAGGGTCACTTTAAGAAAAAGATTGAAATATTATTTTATTATAAAATAATTTTCGGTTTATAATATCTAAAAATGGATTTATTCGCAGGCTAAGGTGGGGATGTGTCTAAATCCTCTCAAACAATAGGTTTTATATAAGTATAGGTCACCATGTTAACCTTATTTTTATATTTAACTCTTAGTTAAATAGTTTAACTTCTACCATCTCTTCTTGTATTTTTATATAATATGGTTAATAAACTTACTATAAAATTCCAAGAGAACCTAAAGTGGTTCATTAATGAAATATCTATCATTATATACTCCCTTTTTATGAATCTTATATTTTTAAGAATATTATATCATTTAATAATATAGTATTTGTTTTAAAAACTCATTTATGTCAATTTTGACACTATTTAATATTTGGTTTTTTTGAAAGTCATAAAAAAATTATTACTTCAAAAAAAATACATTAAATCAACCCTAACATGTCATATTCACCTAAAAAATTCGTGGATGGTATCAAAAGTCTCAATTTACATTTATTTTGATATTTATAATATCAATTATTTTAATCTTTCATTAATAAGGTAATTAATGCATCATCATTGTGTCATAAATAAATTTAATTATTTAATCTCTAAAAATTATAAATAAAATAACATGATGTAGGAAATATTTTTAACTTTCTAATGAATTTTTATAGTCGAAATTATCTTATGTATAACCCTATATTAATAATGTTTTAGTTATTAAAACTTGAATTTAACACTTTTAACTCTTCTTTAAATAAAATAATAATAAATGTCCCAATCTAATCCAAGTGGATAAAAAAATAATATTTTATTCCTAAGATTTATTTTGGTCGAAATATACTTATCCAATAGAATTAAGACATGTGTTAGGGTAATTATAATATCATTTTACCTTTAATTACCCTATTTACTTTTAACCGTAGTAAATAAATTCAAAAGTTACTATTCATCAAAAATTATTTTCATCCTATTGAACCACATTTTACTTAATGATTTCAACCGTGTCTCTCGGATTTTTGAATTCAATTCATAGAAGTGGTAAAATTACATTTTATGCAAATTTGTAAATGTGCCTAGCAGGTAGGTAAAAGACATTAAAAAGTTCAATAAAATTTTATATGTCTAATATTATTATAAAATGACTCCAATGAATTAAATTGGACTAATATAGGTATTATATATCTTTTTTTACTTTAAAATAAATTTTAATTAAAAACAAAATTTAAATAAAAAGTCATTTTTAAATAATAACGCAATGTTTTTCACTATTCATCAAAAATTGAAAGTTTTCAGAAAAATACCAAAAATTCATCCTAAGATAATTTTGATATTCCAAATTCAAAAATGAAGTCTATTTTACCAAATTAAAAACATAGAAGTTAAATTAATTAATTTAAAATTAATTTTCGTTGTTAAACAAAAAGGCGGGTTTTTTAAAAGTAAAAACTATCAAAAGATTGATATGTGTTTATGTCTAATTTAAATGTAAAATTACTTCCAATGAACAAAATTGGATTAAATTATAAAAATATAATCTAATTATACTTCAAAACCTTTCAAAATTATATTTTAACACTATAAATTATTTTGATTAAAAAAGTTGTTTTCAATTAAAATTTAATATTTTTCACTATTCATCAAAATATTAAAGTTATTAGAAAAACACCAAAAAATTATCCAAACTAAATTTTTATGTATTTATTATAAATAAGAAGTTTATTTTGTCAAATTGAATATATAAAAGTGTCAAATATTGGATTTAAAAAATGTTCTCCATTAAAAGGCGGTAAAATTGCATTTTTTGAAAAATACTTCTTTTATCTAAAAAAATGAATTTGTTATTATATTATGTCTAAGAAACACATGATATGAATTCTAAAATTATATGCAGTATATAAAATTCAAAATACAGTTAATACTATTCATAGCCTCTTTTTGAACGGATATTTTGGTAAGTCGTGGTGCGCTCAAACTCGGTGTTGCGTGTAGTGCAAGCTATTGAATTACTTTAAAGAGATAATGTACTATGAAATCTTGGGGTGTTACACTACATGTGACTTTATTTATATTATTATAGGATATGTAGTGATGCCTAGATATCCAATCCCATGCCCAACTAAAACAATCAACAAGAAAAATGCCCCCTATTCATATTAGTTAAACCTGTATAGAGAATTTCCCATTCAAGAACTATGTGTGTATTGATTCCTTTAATCATATGATACATAGTGATGCCTAGAACTTCATTCTTGGTCCCATTTTCAATATTCCATTTTCACATCGGGGCACCTACATCCTTGAAACATGACATTCAACTGTATGGTTTTTCAAGAACTATGTGTGCATTTATTCATGTCATCACAGGATATGTAGGGACACTCAGATCTCCAATCCTGGGACTAACTACAATAATAGGCATGAACAATACCCCCCCCCCCCCTCTCTTTATATGAGTCAAACCTGCATGGGGCATTTCCCATTCAAGAACAATGTGTGGCTTGATTCTTATCATCATAGGATACATAATGACATCTAGATATATGATCCTTAGGACTATCCATGAAAAAATAAAAATATCCCTTATCCATGCATACAGGATAGACCTGCACAGAGAAATTTTATACAATAACTACGTGTATCTTTATTCCTAACATCACAGGATACATAAAGACACCCAAATCTCCAATCCTGGGTTTATCTACAACATATAAATGATAAAAAGGAAACCCTAACTACATATGGTATAGATCTATGCAGAATATTCCCTTACCACATGTTGTTAAACTATAATGAAAATGTCTTGGTCACATGAAATTAAAATTGCATGATATATACATCCCCACTACATGATGTTAAAATGTGTAGGTCATCACCCATCACTATTACTTATCAAAGGACTACAAGAGCTTGACCCATGTCAACCGGAGTACGGGGTGCTTATTCTATCCTTTAATAATCTCATCCCATAAATCACACTTCATGTCTTGAGCACCTCATCCTCCCACAAACGTTTCATATACCTTGGAAAGGCAAATAGATCTATCTATTTGACCATTTTACCAATACATAAGGTCTTATACCTACCAATCAGAGATTTATTTTCCCTATACGAAGGGATTTATGATCCTTGTGATCTAGATATCACTATGGTATAACTCAACACCTTATGGTGTTTTGGGACATCCCCGACATGATTGTCTCATATCATTACTCAGGGCCTAAGAACCTTGAGCCATGATTTACGACATTTTCATCTCTCGCTCAGAAAGATGTCAGAGTACTCTTGACCTTATGTATCTTAATTAGGTTGTTGTGTAACATTACCCTCATATTAGGTCCATGTGCATCACTACCTTAAACTTCTTTCACTTTGGTAAAATATGTTCAACCTTAAATTCTATCCTTTTGTGGTCTAAATCACAAGACCTTAAACTACTAGTGAAATATACACAAAACTTTTCAAGTTGAAAACATGCAAGGGGAGGACTGAGTGAAAGTCAAGTCTTTACTTGTTAAACTCTTCATCTCTAGTGTTTAGGAAAAAATTACGATGTTAATAAATAAGGGGAAAAATATCATAGGGCATACTTTTTAGCCCTAGTAAAAGTTTATCCATGCTCACTGGATCCCCTGGTCTAGGAAAAAGTTAGATTAATATTTTTTCAAATCTCCTCACCATGAAAACATATTCACTATGAAGCGACATAACTTTTATGTTTCCCAAACTCTTCTTCAAAATTACATTTTCCCTAAATCACACTTCAGAATTTGAGCACCTTGGGTCACTAAAAACCTTTTATATACCTTATAAAGGAAAATATATCTCTTTTTTAGACCATCATATTGATGCATAATGTATTATTCCCATAAACTAGAGATATATTGGCCTTATATAAATGTCTTTCTAATTCTTGATATCCTAAAATAACCATGGTAGAACCCAGCACTAGAGGGTGTTCTAGGACATTCCCAATAAAAGTGTCCCATACCATCCTCATGAACCAAGCACTTTTTACCACTATTTACAATCCCCATAACCAGACTATTTAAGTGGATTCAACATCCTCAAAATTATTTCACTGTGTATTTTACCTTTTCTCAAAGTTTGAATGTGGCACTGAATTCCCAAACCTTTTTATAGACCGCACCCCATGACTCGAAACCACAATGTATAGAGATCAAGATTCACAATTAGAGAGCTAAACTACCCTAGGGTTCCAGAATCCTTCCTGGATAGATTTTTCTCTATATACAACTTCATATCCCAGATTCTTAAGTCTTAAAAATCCTTTCATGGCCCTTGTAAAAGGGTGGGGAGAACTCTTCTTGAACATGCTATCAATTCATAAAGAATTTTTGACTACCAACTAGAGGAATCCCCTCCTTGTAGGAAAAGAACTTCAATCCTTGTTAGCCTTATTAACACTGCAGCATAACCTGGAACCTTAGGGTGTTATGGGTCATCCTCGACATGTATTCCGCATTGTATATTCCCTTACTCAAACTTTTGGGTTATGACTTAATCCAAACACTCTCTAACTATCCAGGTGGAATTGACATCCCTAGTATTTCACCCTCCAAAAATATTACTCCCATAAATCTTCCATGTCCCTTGGAAAAGTGTGGGGACACCTCTATTTGACCTAGACATCGATGCATATGGTCTTTGACCTACTAACCAAAGGAATCTCCTCCTTTTAGGAAAGTAATTATAATCATCATGAGCCCTATAAATACCACATTGTAACTTAACACCCCAGGGTGTTTTGGGTCATCCCTGGCATGTATGTCCCATATTCTATATTCACCAATCATGTTCATGAATAAATACATTGAACTACATGGTATTTGAAGTTCTGGAAGCAAGAATTTAAACTGCACATTATTTTATTCCCTAGTAGCAATAATTTAAACTATAAATCATATCTACATCCTGACTGTATGACATTAAAGTGTGTGAAAAATTTCCTTACCACATGACATTAGACTACACATAGAATTCTAATTAACAAATGGTATATTACCAGTGATAGAAGGTCTAATCTAAAATACCCTAAACTATAGCAATATAAGTTCCTAGCTAGAAGACCATAAACTATAGAAAAGAAATGATTTAGTTTGAATGAAATCAAAAAGGAAAAAAACTTGTAAGGTTAAGAAGCCATAATATTGTTTCCTAAGAGAAAGTTGAGAGTCCAAGCCTACTAAGCCTCCCCATATATGAATATTAGGAAAATTTAGGGAAATATAAATTAAAAAAAGATATAAATATTGTGGGTACCATCATATTTCCTTACAAAAAATCATGTTATGCTCACTAAATAAATTGTCTTCATCAAAATATGGATAATTATCCCTCTAGGACATATATTCTACCAAAATTATACTTTTATGAATCAGTTAATCTTAAGATAACTGGAGCCGATACATCAATGAGGAATCTCATGTTGGTGGGAATTCAATATCATTAATCAAGAAATTTTTTTTGTGATTTAAACATTAAAATCCAAGAATATAGGTTTACTTGATATTATACAAAGGATGGGTATCACTGATAATAAATAAAACATGAGATCAATGAAATATCATGCATATCATGAATAAAAAGAAAAAAGGACAAAGTCATAGAAATTTTGGAAGATCTATTCATTGATAGCATGAAAAGGGATGGATCAAAAAATTTCTAAGACACTTTGAGGATTCAATCAAAACAAAAAAACATTGAATATCAAACTATAATAATATTTGAATGGTTGAGCTGGACAAATTGGATAGAGTCTAACGAGAAGCATCGATGGATCACTGAAGTTCCTCCTGCACTGATTCCTATACTATAGCCTGAGGGTGAAGAGTCTCTATAAGAGTAGATAGATCCTAAACTCTTTTCTTGGTAGTTTCTAATGGGGATAATTACTCCAAAAGTTTATACTTTGAGTGAGCTATGATCTCCTCATGTATCTCTATCTGAGTGGTCGATACATCAATTTGTGTTTGGAACTAAGATATGATCTTATGGATCTATTCCAATGCCTCTAAATACTACTTCATTAGTACATCTAGGGGAGTCCCATTGATATAACCCAAGCCCCTCTCCCTAGAATCCAACTTTTTCCGCATCATGAATATTTGTCGCATGATTTCATATAATGGTTTCTGGTCAAATCCTCTCATCCCCAAATCATGAAAGAGCTAGTGAAGATGTTCTTATTGATCAATAAATTTTTCAAGAGGAATATCAGTGATCAAAGAGTGAACTTGATTCTAGATTAGCCTATGCCACATCTGATCCCCTGCAACCGCTATAGTATGAATTCCAAAATGGGGGACAACTGGCTAAGCTAATGAAGAAGAAATAGAGGAAGACCCATATACTCTTCTCTCAAAATATTCATCGTCTAAAGGACTATCTTCCTCAAAAAAATCCCCAATAATGGTATGGTCTTATCTAGGATAGGGAAACTTCCTCGAAGACTTTCCCAAATATGAAATCATATATATTGTTTCTAAGGACAAAAGAGTTAATAGGGAACATGGTCTATCCAGTTAATAGAAAAGTCATTTCATCACACCACCCAGATAGGATTCCTCCCAATCATAGGCATGATCATAATCCAGGAACATAGGGGTTTAAAAAGGTGGGAGGATAATCACAACATTGGTATCCTCATGTGTTAATATCATTCAAAACTATAGGATAATCCCCAGATGTCGTTCTCCATGCACACATGTTGTGGGGAGGGGAGAATCCATTTGGATGTATCCAAACTGAAAAGAGAACAGGGAAGGGGTATATGGATTGAAAATGATAATCTCATCCATCCTTTCTATAATAATCATGTTATAACGGTATGTTCCCTCCTCATCCATTACATTTCCAGTTTTGGTTGTTAGAGGTGTTAGGGGGAGGTTTCAGGAGTTTTCAGTGGAATCTGGAGGTGCAACATAATTTCTGTAAGAAATACACATTGTTTAAGTGTACTACATGACATGTAATGGTGGATCATGTCTTGTGCGAGGTTAGTTCATGAAGTGTAAATTTTTGGGGTTAAATAATACAAAAGAAGATGTGTTTTTTGGTGAGACCAAACCCTGAGGATTGTATGACATGAAAGGGGATTACACGTCGTCTAAATACCTAATGTAGTGTAGTTTTAAATGTTTTTTCTGGATGAATTTTCATTCATTCAGATGTGGCTTCTTCTTCCTCTCATTTTGGGACAACCCTACATGCTGCAAGGATTTCGTTAGTACCTATTACTCCCTCTTTGGTCTATTGGTCCCGTTAGTTGTTCTTTGGCAATCCTTGGTAAGACCTTCCTTATTATTGATGGGATCTCTTCTTTTCTTATCTTAGGGATTTGATAAAATGATGTAGTTATGGTTTTGTGTGTGTTTTTTGTTTCATTTTTATGGTATATGGTTTCAGTGTCGGTTGATCAGTATTTTCTCATGGCGTGGTTGGGGTTTGTGGGTGTTCTTTTTCTCCCTACGGTGCATAGTGAGCCATCAAATCTTATTTGAGGTAGGGAATCCCTATTTTATCTTTATTTTGTATCATGTAGGATGGGTTTTCTTTTATTTATCCATGTTTTATGGTTTTTATGGATTAATTAAAGATACATAATTGGTTAAATTGAAATTTAAGTGTAAAAATGGGTTTGACTAGCATGTTTTTACATCTTTATTGTTATTATGATATTATGAATTGTATGATATTGATTCCCCCGTTGAAAATTATGGTCATTAGGGGATTTGTTTGTGCTATATGTATGTGTTGAGATTAATTTTTAGGTTGTAATTGTTTTGATATCACCCAAAAATGGAAATTGGATAACTACTTATATTTAGCTAATAAAACGTTATCCCTAGTATGATGATTTGTCTGATAACGACCCTAAAATAAAGAGGAATGTGATAAAATACCCTTTATAAAAATGTAAAATAATTTTGATGTGTTGTGATGTGTAGTTGTGTATATGGAAAAGTGATGTATGGTTGGGGTATGTGGGGTTGATGTTTCTTGTGCCATGCTTTTGGGGTGGGGATTTGGTTTGTTTTGACTTGATTTTAGGGTGGTGAGGAGGTTTTTTACCAAGATTTTGGAGCAGTGATGTGGTTTGTTTGACCATTTTTTGGGGTGGTGAGGTGGTTTCTTTGGACATTCTTTTATGGTGGTGAGGTGGTGGTTTCTTTGTGCTAGATGTCCGACCAGTGATTGAATAAATAAATAATTTTTTGAGAATGTTTGAAATGACATGGGTTGGTTTGGATAATGGGATAAAAATGGTTAATGAATAATTAAATTAGGGGTTGTGTGATTAAATGTAGTTGATGATAAATAATGAAAATAATGATACGATTAAATGAAATTGGTTGGAAATGTTAAATGGGATTTGTGGCTTGTTGTGTAGTGTTATGCATTTAGAGGTGGTAGAAAAAGTGACGGTGTTGTGAGTTGGTTGGTTTGTTTTTGAACCCATGGGTTGGTCTTGAGTGTTTAATATTATACATGTACTCGTATATTATTGATATTTCTATATGCACCCCACCCACATCGATCACTATGTTCCCACACCCATATAGTCACACAGGGGGGGTTACCAATATCCAGTGAGGAATAAGGATGACTGGGTATCCACTCTTTCCCACACTCTCTTCCAAGTGAGGTAGGCATTGCACAAGTTATGATGGATGGAGGTCTATTAGTGTATTAGATTGTGGTTGTGATAGACTAGGTGTTTGCGGGTGAGGTGTGGTAGACTAGGTGTTTTCAAGTGAGCTGTGACCATGCTTGTGGGGTGGTAGCCAAGGTCTTTTCTAGTGAGGTGTGATAGATCCAATTTTTTTGGGAAAGATGTGATCGTGCTTCTATAGAGGTAGCCCAGGTGTATTTGGGTGAGGTGTAATATAGAAGTGCTTGTGGGACAACAATCCTAGGTGTCTTCAGGTGTGGTGTGTTGTGACTATGCTTATGGGACTATGTGGTATACAAAAGATAAGGGAGTGCCAAGATGTATAACGTTGGGTGTAAGAGTGGAATACCAATGGGATAGTGGTGTGAGGTACACTTAATGATTTGATTCCTATTACATAATATTACATGGTTTTGTTATTTGGGGAGCGAGCCTTGGTGAGTTTGGAATGGTTAGTATACCTTGATAGGTGTTGTTTGGTTATTTTGTTTTCTCACATGTGCATTAGTAATATTTTTCACATGTGAATGAGAGGATTTATTTTTCCTAATAATTTATACTTTTATGCTCACCATACATATATAAAACTATCTTCAGGTTTCCAGTAGGACTATGTGGACCATGCTAGACATTGCTATCTTGGATCCTTGATAGTTGTTGTGTCTTTTCTTTAGCTTTACTTTTGGGTATTTACTTAGGAGACTTTTATTTGTATTGGTTATATTTATACATGAATGTGATATGGTTTTGGATTTCTATTATATTATTTATTGGAGTTGTTTATGGATGATCCATCTTATCTCTCAATCCCATATTATCATAGAGGGTAATGCCTCCCATATCATGGGATTTTTATACCCTCGGTGCTAGTCGTCAACCTAAGGCCTACTGGAGATGGGACTTAGGGTTCATTATCTCTCTCCCCTCATTGTGGTATCTTTGGATATAGGGGGTCATGAAAGAGTGGTATCATAGGAGTGGTTGATACATTTTATGGAGTTTAGAGTTAGGCACAGTGGGGATTTCATTGGATAGTATGGAAATAGTACCAACTAACCTTGGTGCATGAAATAGGATAGGGAGACCAACTAGGACCAGAGATTTTAGCCCCCCCCCCCCATGATCTATTACACAGTCTCTAACCTTATAGAATGACCAAGTGAGATGGACCTTCATTCAGGATAGAGATCTAGTAAAGGTACATGCATCATGATGACTCATGTTCTTGTTTGAATTGGGGTGTTTTGGGAAGGTATAAATGGATAAAAAATGAATTAAATTAGTTAAAATGAATCTTAATAAAATTCCACACTACCAGTCTTAGGAAGTTCCTTTTTTCCCTTTCAGATATGGATATTATTCATTATTTTCATGTGGTTTAGGCAGTTGAGGTTCAAAAGGCATATCTGGTTGATCTCCATAGGGTTGATTTGGTTAAGGATTGTGATTAGTGGTAGAGGATGTTGTGTGATTTCTAGCGGAGGGATTTTGGAAATTACAAGGGTAGTGTTTCAGAAGTTGAGATATAGATATTTTTGGAGTATCTCAAGATCGCTTTCAGTTTGATCCAAACCCTGCAGGAGTATTGGGTCCCTTTGGTAGTCAGTTAGATGCGGAGAGTTGCGCGTCATTGGTGGACGTTGTATCTGGGAGAGTGGAAGGAGGCAGATGTTTTGTGGGTATACTTTGATAAGGAGTTTCAGGAAAAGTTCTTTTCACTAACCATGAATATACTAAAGATGTGGGATATTCTTTCTCTTCAACATGGGGGCATGTTAGTGCGTGAGTTGGGAATCAAGTTCAAGGACCTTATTTATTTTTCCTCAGATCTTTATCCAAATGAGGAGTCTCATTCCAAAAATCTGAAGGAGGCACTTCATCCTTCTATCCAGTATGCAGTTACTCCTTTTACATTGATGACATATCTAGAGGTTCAAAATAAGTAGTAGGTGTTCATGAAGATGCACTCGTGAGGAGGTTTTCAAAGGGAGGGGAACTAGTGGGGTTCCTCGAGGAACTGAGTTTTCAATGGTAGGTCTCAGGAACCGGGAACTTTGAGTTTTTGACCGGTAGGGATCCAACCTCAACAAATTTTTTTCTATCCTTATGGGGCCAGTGGTTTCCATGATTTTCCTAGGAGTTTTGTTCCAATGTGTTTTGGTTATAGGGTTCATGGATATCTCCAGAACCAGTGCCTAGTGGTTCCCCAATATTAGTTTAGTGGAGTTGGATGGGTTCAATGCCAACCTCATCAGTAGTTTCCAGTGAGACCATTTCATCTGGTACAATAGGATTTTGCTCCAGCAAGGGGAGATGGAGATATTGGATGCTGACCTCAGGATGTTTCTCATGTTCAAGAACTACAACCAAAGTGTGTTCATAGAGGTGGTCATCAATATAGAGGTAGAGGACTTGGGATTGGTCAGTTGCATGCATCGGAGGTAGCCATTCCAGAGGGTCCAAAGAATTTCAGAGGTATGATAAGTTTGTTTAGTACCATTTTTTATGCCTTGTTTGATTCAGGAGCTTTAGAATCCTTTGTTACACTTGCTATGTCTCGTTCTATAGGACTAGACGTAGAGAGGATACCCATGCCCCGGGTGTTGACTATGCCAGTCGGAGGCTAGACTAGCTTGTTTGATGTGTGCCAAGGATGTAGAATGGTGATGGGGCTACATAAGTCTCATGGGGATATTTTCTTGTTATAAATGAATCCATATGATGTTATACTCATCATAGACTAGTTGTATTCCATATGTGTTTTTATCGACTAATTCTGGAGGAGAGCCATGTTTTCAGATGTGGATGGATGACGTGTGGTTTTTATTGGTGAGTAGGGTTGTCATGTGGTAAATAGTCATGTGGATCCCCTTATTTATTTTTTGGATTATTTTTCGATGGAATCCGTGGATGCTGAGATGGTAGAGGTTTCCAAGGTCATTGGGGAGTTCTTGGATGTTTTTTCCAGGGAGGTTGTGATGTTACCCCCTTGACATGATGTTGAGTTTAGGATATACTTGCAAACCAGTGCTTCTCCAATTTCTATGGATCCTTATCGAATGAAAACTTCTGAGTTGTAGGAGATTAGTATTCATATAGATGATCTAATGCAAAAAGGTTTTATCGGGCCTAGTGTGCCACTGTGGGGTGCTCCAGTTTTGTTATCCAAGAAGACGGGTGATAGTCTAAGGTTGTGTATAGACTACCGGAGGTTGAATCAGGTGATGGTAAAAAACTTTAACCCTCTTCTAAGGATATATGATCTTTTCAACCAACTGATAGGGGTGATTTGGTTTTCTATGATCAATTTGTTGTTTGGATATCACCAGTTGAGGGTGAATGATAGCAATATCCTGAATGCTGCCTTTAGAATGTAGGTATGAGGACTTCAAGTCTGTATTCATATCATTCAGTGTTACGAATGCACCAATCATGTTCATGGGTCTTATAAAATTTTTGTTCTATGAGTTCCTAGATCATTTCATCATTTTATTCATCAATGATATCTTAATCTACTTGAAGTCAGAGGAGGAGCATTCCGAGCATATCAGAACTGTGTTGCATGTTCTTTGACGCCACTAGCTCTGTGGAAGGTTGTACAAGTGTCAGTTTTGTACATGAGAGTTTCACTTCCATGGGCATGTGGTGTCTCAGTAGGGTGTGGTATCAACCTGTTGAAGTTTTAAGTAGTTTTTTCTTGGGAATCACCCAAAAATGTGGCATAGCTTTGTAGTTTTCTTAGTCTTTTGGGCTATTATCAGAGGTTTGTACCCAATTTCTCTCAAGTTACATCCTTGTTGAAAACTTTGACCAGGAAATACTAAAATTTTATATGGATTTATTAGTTCCAAATAGTGTTCATTTAGCTGAAGGAGAAGTTGGTTAGTTCTCCAATGCTCTAGTTTCTTGAGGAAGGGTGATATTTGAGGTGTTTTGTGATGCTTCCCATCTAGGATTAGAATTCATTCTAATGCAGCATTGGGCGGTGATCTCTTTTGAGTCTAGGAAGTTATGTCCCCATGAGAGTAACTACACCACCCATGATCTGGAGCTAGAAAAATTTGTTCTTTCATTAAAGTGTTGGCACCATTACCTCATTTGGGGTGCTTTGTGGTCTTCACAGATCACAAGAGTTTGACATGTATTTTTTCCTGTTATTATTTGAACTTGAAGCCATAGATTTGGATGTATTTTCTTAAAGATTATAATTTTTATGTCTCCTATACCTCAATAAAGGTAAGTTTTGTGGCCGAAAATTTGAGCAGGATGTTGTGGAAGGGTATTTTTTGGGAGTTTGGGGATGCTTGGAGAGTAATGGAGGAGTTGGAATCCATTCACTTAGATGAAAGAGTGGATGGTGGTATATGATATTTGTTTGAGATGATGGTGTAGTATTCTTTGATGTAGTAGGTGGAGGAGTCTCAGTGTAGAGACTTAGAGGCAGAGGTGATGCGTGATCATTTTGGCCATGGTGATGCTCCCAAGGGATGGTCTGAGGATGTTCAGAACCAAATGTTGTTTCATGAGAGGTTTTTAGTTCCAGTAGTGATGCATGGGTGATTACTCCATGATTTTCATAAATCACCTTTGGTGGTACACCCAGGAGTTTTCAAGATGTATTGTGGCTTGAATATGAAATTTTGGTGGCCAAGGATCGAATGGGCAATGGCGGATTTTGTGGTACGATGCTTGGTTTTCCAGCACATAAAGACTATGCATCGTATTCCTAGAGGTTTTTTGTAGAATTTGGATGTTCCTAAGTAGAAATTCGATGTAATATCAATGGATTTAATCATAGGGTTACCCAAAACTCTAGGACGATGTGATGTTATCTGGTTGGTCATGGATCGGTTGATGAAATCAGTCCAACTCTTAGTGATGAAGGAGTATGAAAAAAATGTATGCTTTAGCTAAAAGGTATGTGAATGAGGTGGAATAGTTTCATGGATTTATGAGGACCATTGTCTCAGATCAGGATGCACATTTTAACTCATGATTCTATATGGGATTTCAGCATGGTTTTGGAACTCAGTTATGCCTCAACACTACTTTCCACCCTCAGACAGATGGTAAGATGGAACAGACTATCCAGAATTTGGAGGATATGTTGTGAGAATGTGTATTGGAATTTTGTGGATATTGAGTATGACACCTACCCTTTTTGGAGTTTTTATATAATAATGGATATCACTCTTCCATTATCATGGACCCATTTGAGGATTTTTATAGTAGACCACTTCATTCTTCATTGTGCTAGATAGAGGTTGGGGAGACAACCATTCATGGTCCTGATGTGGTGTAGAGAACAAAATAGAAAGTTCAACTTATTCATGAGAGGATGAAAGTAGCATCGGACTGACAGAAGTCTCATGCTGATCATAGAAGGAGGACCTTGGAGTTTGAGGTTGGTGACCACGTGTTCTTATAGGTTTCTCCTCGACATGGGCAGTATAGATTTGGTAGGGGAAGTAATCTTTATCCCAGGTTTGTTGGGGCCTTTGAGGTGTTGGGGCGAGTTGGCGAGCTCCCGTATCAGTTGTCATTGACATCATGGTTGGATAAGATCCATGATTTCTTATACATATCTCATATTCATCGGTATCTTCACGATGAATCCCATGTCATTGACTGGGGAGATTTGGATATCAAGGACGACATGACATTTATGGAATAGTCAGTAGAGATCTAGGATCTCCAAGAGGAGGCTCTTCATGGACAAACCATTTCTTTGGTTCATGTGTTGTGGAGGAATGATGGCCTGGAGGTGAGTACTTGGGAGTGAGATATGTAGATGTGTTCCTAGAACCCATGGATATTTTGAGTTTTTAATTACTCTATTTTTTATTATAATTTGATGTTTGGGTCCTTTTGTTTTATGAGATGAGTTATTTTCCTTGGTTTGTGATGTGTTTGGATCAATGTACTCACATATGAAAAGGGGAGGACCTGATTCCTAATTGAGATAAATTAATTGAAATATGTTTAAACCCATGAGGGCGAGTCAGTGCGGCCCAAAGTAAATATTATCTTGACATGGAAGATATAATTCCCCAATTTGTGTATTCGGGATAGTACGATTGGTTGGTTGTTACAGTTGTTGGTTTGGGATTCATAGTGGTTGAGATGGTTGTGTAGTGGTTGTGTGGTAGTGTGGTTTTGTAAGAGGTCATAGTTTTTTGTCGTGGTTATGTTGTTTTTCAGTGTGTTTTTTGGTCATTTAGGTTAGTGTTTTTGGATGGTTGTAGCATTTGAGGTATGATGGGACTCTTTAGAGGTATCTCGCAGGGTGGTTGTTCGGACACCTTTTCTTATGGGGCTGTTTTTGGATTATCAAGGGTGAGAGTCATTTGAGAGGTTTCTCATGTAACATTTTGTTCCCTCCTGATCCATTACATTTCCAACTTTAGTTGTTGGAGGTGTTTAGGGGATGTTTTGGGAGTGTTCAGTGGAAGCTGAAGGTGCAGCGGAACTGCTTCATAAAATACACAATGTTTAAGTGTAATACACAATGTGTAATGGTTGTACACATCTTGTGCAAGTCTGGTTCATGAAATATATATTTTATGGTTAAATAATGAAAAATTTGATTCATTTTTCGATGAAACTAAACCCTGAGTATTACAGGATGTGAAAGGGGATCACGCATCGTGTAAATCCCTGATGTAGTGTAGTTTTAAAAGTTATTTTTGGATAAATTTTCATTCATTCAACCATGGATTCTTATTCCTATCATTTTTTTAAAACCCTAGCCACCCCAAGGATATCTTCAATCCCTCTTCCTCCCTCTTTTATTCGTTGGTATCAGTGGTTTTTCATTGGAAATCCATGGTAATCCCTTACTTCTTCTTGGTAGGTTTTCTTCCATTCTTCTCCCATGGATTCACTACGGTGATGTTTTTATGGTTTTGGGTGTGTGTTGGTTTGTGTTTTGATGGTCTTTGGTTGAAATTTTGTTTGATCCATGTTTTATCATGCTACAGTTGTAGTTTTTGGGCGTTCTTCTTCGCCCTGCGGTGCATAGGGAGTTGGCAAAGCTTCCTTGAGGTGGGGAATCCCTCTTTTATCTTTATTGTGTATCATTTAGGAGAGGGTTTCTTTTATTTATATATGGGTTATGGATGTAATAGATTAATTAAATATAAGTAATTTGTTAAATTGAGATTTAAGGGTAAAAGGGGGTTTGACTCACGTGTTTTTACAGCTTTATTGTTATTGTGATATTGTGAATTGTATGGGCTTGATACCCCACTGAAAATTGTGGTTTTTGGGAGATTTGTTTACACTAGATTTATATGTTGAGATTTATTCTTTGTTTTTTATTATTGTGATATCACCATAAAATGGAAATTTACTAACCTTTTATATTTGGATAATAAAATGGTTTCCCTAGGATAATGACTTATGTGATAATAACCCTAAAATAAAGTGGAATGTGATAAAAGACCTTTGTAAATCTGTAAAATTATCTTGATGTGTTGTGATGTGTGGTCATGATTTTGGTATGATGATTTGTTTTTGGGGAATTTGGGGATGATGGTTGATGTTCTATGCTTTTAGGGTGGCGAGGTGGTTTTTTTCCCGTGATTTTGGGGCGGTGAGGTGGTTTTTTGTTGTTGTGATTTTGGGGTGGTGAGGTGGTTTGTTTGGCCATGCTTTTGGGGTAGTGAGGTGGCTTGTATGACCATGATTTTGGGGATGTGAGGTTCTTTTCTTGGACATTCTTTTGGGGCATCTAGGTGGTGGTTGATTTATTCTATATGTCTGATTAGTGATGGAATAAATAAATAATTTTTTGAAAATGTTTGAAATGAAATGGGTTATTTTGGCTAATGGGATGAAAATGATTAATGAATAATTAAATTATGGTTTGTGTGACTAAAATTAGTTGATTCTAAATAATGAAATTAATGAGATGATTAAATGAAATTTGTTTCAAATGTGAGATGGGTTTTGTGGATTATTGTGTGGCGTTATGCATTTAGATGTGGCAAGAAAAGTGATGGTGTTATGAGTTGGTTGGTTTTTTTGGGAACCAATAGGTTGGTATTGAGTGTTTGGTATTATATATGTACTTGTATATTATTATGATTTCTATATTAAACCCACCCATGTTGATCACTATGTGGAAGCACCAGCATAGTCATGCAAGGGGGTGTTTTTCTTGACATCCGGTGAGGAGTACGGATTACTGAGTATTCTCTCTTTCTTACTCTCTATTCTAGGTGAGGTAGGTATTATATAGACTATGATGGTTAGAGGTTTGTTAGTGAATTATATGGTGGTTTTGATAGCCTAGATGTTTTTAGGTTAGGTGTGACGACCCAAGTGTTTTTGGGAGATATGTGAGTGTGCTTGTGGGGCGTTAGCCCAGGTGTTTGCAGGTGAGGTGTGATGACCCAGGTTTCTTTGGGCAAGACATGGTCATGATTCTAGGGTGGTGTCCTAGGTGTAATCAGGTGAGCTGTAATATGGTTGTTCTTGTGGGGTGGTGAGCCCAGGTGTTTTTGGGAATGGTATGTTGTGACCGTTCTTGTAGGGTGGTTCGGTATATGAAAGATATGGGAGCGACATGATGTATAAAATTTGGTGTGATATAGGCATACCAGTGGGAAAGTGGAGTGGGGTACCCTTATTGATGTGATTCCAATTATATAATATTACTTGGTTTGCATTATTTGGTGAGTGAGCCTTGGTGAGGTTGGGATGGTTAGTATACCTTAATAGGTGTTGTTTAGTACTACTATTATCTCATTGGTGCATTAGTATTCTTCTTTCACATGTGCAAGAGAGAATTTTTTGCCTACTGAGTATACTTTTATAATCACCCTACGTATATAAAACTATTTTCAGGTTTCTAGGAGGACTACATGGACCGTGCTGGACATTACTAGATCGAATCCTTGACAATTGTTGTGTCTTTGCTTTAGCTTTACTTTTGGGTGTTTAATTTTTATAATTTTATTTGTATCAGTTCTATTTATACATGCATGTAGAATGGTTTTGTATTTATATTATATTATGTCTTGGAGTTTTTTTGGATGATCCATCTTATCTCTCGATCCCATGTTATTAGAGAGGTAAATTCCTCCCATATCATGAGATTTTTATACCCTTGGTTCTAGTCGCCATCCTGAGGCCTACTGAAGGCAGGACTCGGGGGGTTTATTATCTCTCTCCCCTTATTGCATTATCTTTGGAGTGAGGGGGTTGTGACACCCACCCCAAAGGGAGATCTTTTATGACTGTTCATCAAGAGAGCCACAACCATTATCAATAATAGGCCCAATAGGTGTAGCTTAATGCATGAAATTAAAGTGATTAGAATGGATCAGCATACAAGAAACCTCATTAGGACCTAATGGCATCACCTCAACTCTATATATGTCTAGAATCCTAGGGAAAAATAAGGCACCTAGGATCCTTGTAGCATTGTGGTATCTATAGTAGTGAAAATTCTCCCCTATCCAGCTGAATAAGAACTGGAAAGGACCACCAATTATATAAGGGATGTTACCCTATTTAATATGGACAAGAAGATGGTAAAGGCATGCATGAGTTAGTATTTCTTTATTGAGAGATTTCCCCCTCTTCTAACTGATCTTTTATCACCAGTGTGCTAACTCAGATTCTCGAGCGCATGTCCCCAACATGGAAAATCCCCCTATTCAAGAACATGGGCTTGAAAACTGCCATCATAAAGCTTAGGTACATCTTCAAACTCAACTAGTATCCCCATGTGGTATATTCTCCATCTTCCAATATTTCCCAATATGAGACAATGCTATCACAAACCTTCCTAAAAGGACATTAGTGATGACATATAATGGTCGTCCGAGCTCCGCTATGATAAAGAAAAATGTTTATCTAATATTTAAAGGATATGAGTGAGTGAATATTTATCTCTTTAACTTTTCTTTCAAAATTTTGATAATATCCATTTCCAAAATTGTAGTTTGTACGAGGTCATCCCAAACATCCTTAACAAGAATGAACTCGTTTTACATTTCCCCAAGGGGTTATTCTTGCCTAGTTAGTAGATATCCCAAAGGTTGATTCCAAATTATCCATGAGAAATGTGGAATGAATCTTTACCATGGCACCAATGGATAATCAATTCTCTAATAAGGTCCTCTTGATGGTAGATGATGAACTAGAAAACCCATACGACCTCATAAAGATAGATTGTGTATAGTTGGTTGGGAAATTATGAACATCTCTTTCTAAACTAGATTCACCATGCCCATTCATTATAAAATTTTACACCAGGATGCATGTCCCAATTCGAGCTCTAGACACCACCTAGATTATTCAATTAAGAGATAAATAAGCTTGAATAGATTTTAGTGATGGGATGGTGGGTGAAATCACACCCGTTTGGACCTAGAGGGGAGTTCTCCAGCATATAGGATAACCCCTGGGATTGTGTTACAACCATTTGGTCATCCATAGAAACCTTTGCCTGAAAACAATTGAGGGAAGTTGACACCCAATAAGATGTAATATTGTAGACAGGAGAAGGAATGATAATGTCATCTAGTAGACTGAATCCATACATGGGAATCTAGTGTGATAAAGGATAAATTTGAAGTTCAAATGAGATAAGCCTCTTAAAATACACATTTTTATAATGAACACGATATTAAGGGTCAACATTATGGTTCTCAATAAACATGGACCTCTAGCTAGCCAAAGATAAAGATGAATGGGAGTTGGAAGCCATCTAAAAAAAGTAAGTGGCATATGTTATAAAAATAGGAAAAAATATTATCAAAAGAGATTCATGATCCCAACAGCATCATTCACATCACATGAACTATAAAGGGGATTCACGACCGTATATAGGACTCATGAATTGTCTTGTGGATAGGATTCACAGTCAAATCTCACAGAAGGTATTACGAAGGGGTCAGAGAATAGGATCAAATCGAAATAGCTCTGGAGAGTTGGAGTATCTTATGAATGAATCACTCTACATTCCCCTATTTATAGGGTATTCCACGAAATACCTACAGTCTCATGATAGAAAATAAATATTTTCATAAAAAGAAGAGAACGGTACACAAGGGCATCAAGGGGGTCTATAAAAATGGAGGCCCAAAGCGTCACCAATGACATTATCCGCACCCCCAGGGGGAAGGGAACCAAAATTATCAAACACCATGAGGGGGACCTTTTGGGAATCCTTTGAAGCCAAAAAGTTAGCTATCTGATTGCCTTCTCACCATATATGTGAAAGCTTGATGTCATGGGATAGATAGTACTTGCATTTCTAGATCAAATAGATGATATCCCAAGGAGTGGAAGTGAGGCCTTTGAGAGAGATCCATATAATATTTGAATCTGTCTCAATCACCAATAAGGAAATCTTCTTGGAGAAGCATAAAACCAGAACACTAAGCAAGGCGTCTACTTTAGCCCGTAGGGATTTCTCATCCCTATAAAAATAACTGAAACCAAGAACCACTGATCCCATTTGGTCGGGGACCACACCACCACCATACATGCTCCATTGGTTGTACAAGCCGTTAATATTTAACTTAAAACTGAGGGTGGGGGAGTCCATTTCACCCAATGACCCACTGTTTGGGGACTGGGAAGAACAAGGCCTTGCCTTTTGGTCATGAAGTGCCTGAGAGAAGGATCCCCCACCCATTGATCCTTTATACTGGACAAGTCAACCACAATAAATTTAGTTCTCACCATCAGGACAACATCGGAGGGACGGACTTTGTGGAGGGAGTGGTTCCTCACCTCCCAGATACACCAGCAGCTCGCGGTAAGCAGGAGGGAGTGCGCTCGCTCCTCTTGGTTATTACTGTTTAAACCGCTGAACCATTACTGCAGAAAATCATCATCTGAATCCACTACTAAGTTATAAATGAAGTACTCACCCAAAATTCTCCACACCTTCCCAGCCCACTCACTTTGGAAGAAAAGGTGGGTTGTAGTTTCCTCCTTCAGATACTAGTAGCAGGAGCACCGAGAGGACTAGTAGATACATTTACGTTTGATCTCCACTTCAGTGGGTAGAGCATAATTTTGAATCCTCCATATAAGAAAGTCAAATTGTATAGGAATGGTTTGGCACCACAGAATTTCACCCCACAAATCACTGACCTGATGCAAAGATGTTGCCTTCCTATAGGCTTTAGCAGTGAAATCACCCAATGTAGCACCACTGAAAATCCATACATTAGGTGTGTCCCCAATACTAATTTCATCAAAGACCTTCCTTTGGGTGGGATCTATAATATCTTGAATAAAAGAGAAGAAGGAGCAGGACTTCTTGAAAGTGAGGTTAGGGATAGGGCATCCTGGATATCCCAAGACCTCGCCAACCTAGTTGCAATCCCAGAATCTGAAGTCTCCACAGCCAGAAATCCAACGAGAGTACCAAAGTAGAATCAGAAAATGAACCTGCAGGGACTTCTATAAGGAGGAGGGATGAATCCTAGATGTTATCAGGTCTCTGCCATATTTTACCTTAGTAAATAGGCTCCACAAGGATAGGCCCTCGATGACATCCCAAGAGAGTTTACCCTGAAGGTGATACATGGTCTCCGTCACATTTTGAACAATGATATGTCCATTGTCCACCGGTCGAATGAGTTTTTTCCAGGAAGCCCAGTGAAACCTTCCCTCGCCTTGTGAATCCAAAATGAAAGTGCTTAGGAGGTTTTCAATATCTTTCAGGACTACTGATGGCACCTTGAGCATGGAGAGTGTGTGCATTGGAATAGAAGTCAACACACGATTCACGAGGGTAATCTTACCTTCGAAAGATAGGAACCAATTATTACGGTTTGTAATCCTTTTGGTGATCTTGTTAACCATACTATCAAAGTACTTAATCCGGATCCATCCTAAGGGAATTGGAGCACTGAGATATTTCATAGGGAAGTTCTTCTAAATTCCCAACATGGAAACAATCATATCCCTACGTCTGTGAGAGCAAGCAGGGGGAAGGAACACATGACTTTTTCTTTTGTTAATGACTTGGCCACTCCATATCATATACTATTCCATGATATTATTGAAACCTATAATAGAAGATATGCACCTATTAATATGAAATATCATGTCATCATCAAGGAAAATATGAGAAACCCTAAGGTGAGCCCGGTAGTGGAAGGGTTTGATGATGCTATGATGGAAAGAGGAGCTAATCAATCTGCTAAGGGAATCTAATCTTGGGCCATGATAAAGATAGTGGTAGATAAGGGGTCAACCTGTATTATCCCCCTACTGGATTTAATTAACCCACAAAACCTCCCCATGAGGGTAATATTGAACCAAGGCGATATGTAACATCGGAAAATCAGGTCGATGATCCATTCTAAGAACCCCATTCTTCACATAACCTTAACGATGAAGCTCCATTCAAGGAGATCATAGGCCTTGTCTGTGTCCATATTGATGACAACATTGGACCCCCTACCTTCCTATTAATGTCACCAACCATCTCCTATGAAATTCCCATTGCACCTTGGATGGATCGGCCTTGAATAAAAGTGTGTTGATCTTCAGAGATCCATGAATGGATGAAATGGGAGAGCCTTCTATTGATGGTTGAGGCTAGGATCTTGTAAGTCACATTTCACATGTTGATGGGACTATATTGAGATATGAAAAATGGATCCTTCACCTCCGGGATAAGGATCATGGTGGTAACACATGCAACCTAATGGAGGGGTCCACCCCGAAAGAAGTCATGAACATCTTCAATGATATCCTTATTAATAATGTTCCGGGATATGATAAATAAGGACCCCATAAATCCATCCTGACCCAGCACACTCTCCTGGTTGATAGATTTAACAGTAGCCCAGACCTCCTCTTCTTCTTGCATTTTCTCCAATAAAGCATCGATGCTAGGTGAAACCAAGAATGGAATTGAGTTGAATAGATCATCATGCCTCTTGGGTAATTTTTATGCATAGATGGGTTAGGATTTCATAATAAGGATTTAAAATGTGAAGTAACCAACCCCCCCCCCCCCAATCACATATGGATCTCTAGTGTAATAGCCATCGTCCAGGCAGATGTTTGGAGCGTTGACATGTTATTTTTCCTTCACGCATGCATGGAAGAAGCGAGAGTTATGGTCCCATTTCCTGAGGCATATGGCATGGGACCTATCACGGAGGCACCTTTCCTACTCAAGTAAAATCTTGTTGAAATTTTAATTCTTGGGCATGAGATAAAGAAACTGTTCTTTATCCCAAGACTTTTCTAGGTTGAGTTCTTCTTGTGCGATCTAATTTCTTACCGTGTCTAAGTTGTGATAGAGATAGAGGGAGATGGACATGTCCTTAAGATATTTTTTCAACCGACGTAGCTTGTTATGGAGTTTTATCCAGCACCTTCCTTGAGTTTTTTTTCAGGAATCACAAACCTTATCTAGGAATTAATGATGGCGCAACCACTGGTTTGAGAAAAAGAAGCGACCTTCCAAAATCTGACCATTATTAAGACTGATGAGAAGGGGAGAGTGGTCTGAAACCACACGAACCAGATGGGTAACCTCAGTTCTTAGGAAAGTGGAAATAGCTTGGAGGTTTTCAAGACATTGGTCCATCCTACACCAAGTCTATTGGCTACCTATCTAATTATTAAACCAAGTGTATTTATCCCCTGAAAAACCCAGATCCATGAGGCCCTCTTGAGAAACTAAGGACGCGAAGTCAATTCTGTCTTTGTTAGAAGAGAAAACCCTACCTCTTTTCTCTCAAGCATCCAAAATAGTGTTTAAATCACCTCCCACCAACCATGCTACATCTCTAGGATTGAAGGACTTGAGTTCACCCCACATGTCGTCACGCAACCTTGCATCACATTTAGCATGGACAAAGGAAAAGAAATAGAACTCATTACCAGCCTCCAGTCTAAAAGAAATATGCTGAGAAGAGACGACAAGCTATTCCACAGACACGAAGGAATCTCAAAAACCCAAATATGCTGGTTCTTCAGTTCTCCATGCACGGAATGGAATAAACCAATTATTCTAGAAAACTCTCCTATATTGGAGAATATTTGTTTTGGTTCCTATACCACAACCATAGAGACCTTATTCTTGGACACCTCATTGGAGAGGAAGTCCATTTTTTCTCGGGCACCCAGACCTCGGGCATTCCAGATGATGAGGGAGATCATGGTGGGGGGGGTCGCCTAGTACTAGCACCAGAAAAGAAGAGCCCCTTGTTACTCAAAGAATAACCAGTTAACAACCTTTTTGTATGAGATCTATTTCACACTCCTTTCGAGGCAGGAGGCTAAGTGGAGGGGGGGTCATAGCCCCTTCACACTAGGAAGGGGAAATAAATGAACATCTTTCTTACCCAAAGGGAGATGAGGAAGGATTTCCAGCACATACTCTAAATAATTTTAGCTGTTAGACAGTGGAACCAGGGAGTATGAAGAACTTATCTCACAAATAAGAGTAGAAAACCCAATCTCCAAGAGCTCTTTACCCTTAGCCTATCCGTCATAACCCACCGAGAGGGCAAGAGGATTGGAGGACAAATGCTCCATCCCTTTATCCTTTTCTCCAGCATTCCCATAAGAGAAGGCCATAAGACTGGAGTCATGAGGGAGAGCATGTAAAGAAACTTAAAGAGGATTGAAGGATTGAAGAGGAAGAGGGGGAATCTTAAAAAAGGGGACAATAGCCATGCAAGGGGGGAGAGAGGATGGGCCCAACTTCAAGACCAAGGCTGAAGAGGAGAGGGGGGCATGCAGGCCCGAACTTGAGGTGGAGACAGCTTCCTCGTAGTACACCGAAGCCACAGACCTCACTGGATAGACCGAATCAGGTGATAGAAGTGGAGCTTTCCCCAATTCAGCAGGAATCTTCTGATGGGGAGACTGCTGATGGGACCACTTATAGCATTCTGACACTAAATGTCCATAGAGGAGACATCCAGAATAGTAGTGGGGCAGTGTCAGGTACAACAGAGGTTGCGACCATTCCAAAGAGACTTCAACTCATAGAAGAAGCTTCAAGAATTTACTTTCCTACTAACCAAGCCCTTTTCGCCATGGACATCACTCCTAAGGTTGAGGAAATTGTTAACAGCCACCAAATGAGCATCAAATAATATATAAGGGAAAAAATACCTTAGTCATGGGTATTATTTTCTCAACAAAGAAAAGGACGATAATGTGGCTAAAACACTTGGATCACATATCTTCCAAAGGACATGTGATTTCATGACCTTTGTAGGGTCATGTTAATAGTTCATGATCGAACATGACCTACTTGAGACCACATGGATCCCCTTAGACAATCCTATTATTCTTGAAAAGGCATCCAATACATTATCTAGTCATGTGGTGGCTTCCAGATGAGTTTCTATGTTCCATGAGATGTGTCAAACCAATAGGAACCTAAAATAATCCAAAACCCTTTTAAAATAAAGGTTAAAAATATGCAGAAGACGGATACCTTATGTGGTCATTGATATTCATCTGACACACTCATGTGGTTTAAAAGACCCCATGGATCCCGTGACACATATCTAAATTTTCATGTGATAACCTGATGACATGTCACCCACATTATGTGAAGGGTATCAGACATGTCCATTCAATTCAAGGTTTCCCCTTCAAATATATAGAAAAAAATAATTGTTTTCTATGATAATAATTCTTCATCACCGTAAGACCAATTATTGGTCATATGATACATCACGAACAAGGAGATTTAATTCCTTCAACAACACTCATACCACACAATGAAATCTCACACCCTTTTAAAATAAAGGAGGAAACAAAAGTGGGAAATTTAGAAGCTTCTTGTAGGGAGAAGATACATTGATCATCACGCAAAAGGGATTATGCACCCCAGGCAATCATCATTGATCCCATGGAGGCCCCCTCAACATGTCAACATGATACCATAGAATCCCTATGTACAAGATGTCTTGGTCTCATGAATGAACCCAAAAAAGTCACCTTCATCTTGTAAAGATCCCCAGACAAGTCATTTTCAATCATGCAAAATCCTTTACATAGGTATCCTGATCTCATTAAGATTCTTATATATGTCATAATGACCTTGTAAAATCTCCTTGACATGTCCACGTGGTTAGGAAAAATCCATTCGATCAACCGTGGACCAATAAATGGGGCACTGAAAGGTCATTCCTATGATCGTTGAAAATCATGCAACCCCCAATGGATGGCCTATAGTAGGATCTTGTGAAGTGCATGACACCAAAATCCTCCATCAACTTCAAACCAAATCTAAAAGATATGTTCCATGAAATGTGATGTATAACTGGGGTGGAGAGGCCTAGAAATCCCTCCCACTCAGCACAAAAAATGCATCCATGATCAATCACACATGAGAGGACATAAGTGGACTTCTCAGAGTGACCAATCATGTGATCGCAAAGGTATTATTCTAGTTAAATATGAGGAATGACTTAAAGGATTGTGAAGTATGCATAGGCGCTTTGTGTGATCACTCTATAGATATTGTGAAGGAATTTTAGGGTGTCATACAGCTTATACGAAGGAGGTCCTACATATCAGTTGGGTCACATAAAACCTAAAAGAAGTTAACACTGAGAAAATATGAGGAAAATATGCAATAAATTCTAGAATAAAGGCCAAAAATATGGGAGACCTATGTGAATATGGATATGATGATCCTCATGTGCTTCGTATGACTCACCAGACTAGGTGATAACACTAAGAAATGTCACTCAAATAATGTGATGTTCCATCAACATACTATTTAAATCATGCAATGTCCCTTGGACATGTCAAGAAAGTCACACGATGCCCTCCAAGTATAAAAACCAAGTCTAGTGAAGTTCTATGGGATTTCCATCCAAATATTATTATGTCCTCTAGACATGTCGCACAAGTTATGTAGTGACGCTTGGAAAATTCATCTAGGTCACGTGATGACACCAAGACATGTCATCCTGGGTAATGAGAGATCCTACAAACAAGTCAGATAGGTCTCATGATGACACCAAGACATGTCATTATAGATCATGTGATGTCCTTTGGATAAGTCATCCAAGTCACATGACACCCTCAAGAAATGTTATCCTGGATCATGCGACATCCTTAGAACATGTCATCCTTGATAATATGGAACCCTCCATAAATTTTATCATAGATCACGCGATGTCCTCGAGACAAGTCATCCTTGATCATGTGGAACCCTCCAGACATATCATCCATGAGAACGCGATTTCCTTTAAACAAGTCATCCAAGTCATAAGACACCCTCTATAAATTCCATCCTTATTCATATGATTCCCTCTAGACAAGCCATTTAGTTTATGCGAAGTCCTACAAAAAAGACAATTGGATCATGCGATCTTCATCGGGCATGTCTAATAAAAAACTAATACATGTCTAGACATCCTCATACATGTTAGTCATACAATCATAAATGGAAGGTAAATGATCATTCCATGTCGACAAGGCATCCCGATACATGATAACCTTGTCCAGTGAATATATAAGGGAAACTTCAGTGTGTAATACCAAATAAATAGAACTATGATAACTCTGATTCCAACTATAACCAGTGTATGTAGGATTTATTCCAAAGGACAGATCTTAAAATGGAATCCAACTCAATGCAAGTCCCAACATGCCTCTAACATTCCAACCATTGGGACCCAATCACTCCCATGGGCTGGTCATTATACCTCTTCTGCCAGCAGATTGAGAAGGAAACCTTAATGTACAAGCCTTGATCAACTAGACTATGATAACTCTCATTCCTTTCATAACCAAGATACATAGGATGTATTCTTAAGTCCTAATCTTATATGGGCATCCATCTTAGTGTGTAATCCCCATTTGGTGTCATGATATGACTACCCTCCCATATAAGGGGTCCACCTTAGGTAAAACTCCAAGGTAATGATGGAACTATGATGACTTTGATTTCATCTATAACCAGGATATGTAGGAAGCCTCCCTGAGGGTCTAGCTCATACACCTAGTTCCTAAGTTCCCCATATATGTCCTTTTCACATGATATTAAACTTTACAGGTTTGAAAAACTATGTTGGTTTTGATTCCTATTATAAATAGGATATGTATGATGCCTCATAATAGATTAATCCCATCCTCAGGATATCAACCAACTCATTGGATGATAGTAAATTCTAGAGTGCCTGTTTATATGACTTCAATATAGAAACAACTACCCATTAATGAGAAATGTATGAAGAACCTCAGATACTTATAGATGGACTCATTAATAGACCGCCCTTTGTAAATGGATATATTCAAAACTTGATCACATTTTTAGGGTAACCAGTCCCATATCGGGATTACAAATATATTCTTGAATATATCTTAAATCTATTAGGGATTCCCAAAGTAGGCAATAATTTCCCCTAAAAGGGTGTGATGAGCCCGACAACCCATTCTCTCGACCAATGTGAGTTCCTACATACCATTGGGTCTGAAACCCCAATTGACTGCCTGCCTTTGGAAAGTATGTTCATACTCAGTTATGGATATGGAAACTATTAGGAGTTTCTATGGAAGATAAAAAAGAATGGTGAACCCAATATGAATGATTGTACATGAATCAACCCCCCCACACACACAATATATCAATTGGACCATTTTTTACATGTTATATGGGCGATATATGCATATTTATTTCCCAATGAAATAGTCACACCTAGTGGAACATTAATACCTTCCACCTCAGACTACATACACTAAGAATGAATGTTTTATCAAATTTATGATGTTATATTAGACTCAATGACTTCTAAAAAATATATCACATCATCAAAAATCTATAAAATGTAATGAGAGTTACAACCCTCTACTCTGAACCACATTCTATAATGATTTTAATCCTACAATACTTCTTAAAGGAATCATAATCTCTAATGTATTATTCATCATGACATATACCTAATACTATCTTCCAACACAAAATTATTTTTCCACTTAATGCAATGTTGATATTTAATGTAAGCATTATTATATATCCATATTCGATCCAAATAAAAAAATGAGGAAATTCTCAATCTAGGTGAGAAATATATATTTAAGTAGGGAATGTGGAGGGAATGGAAGGAATTTAGTGACCAAATGAATATTTATTTAATCTATCTAATCAAATTGATAAATAGGGAAACAAATGAGATGGATGAAACACAATCCAATATAGAGGAAAAAATAGTTGCAACTAGTAGGGTAATGGAGATTAAAAAAGAGAACAAAATTATCAATAAATATGAGTTTGGAATTTAATATAGCCATATTTATTTTACTTTTATATTTTAGAGATTTATATTCAGGGATGTGATATTTCATAAGGAAGAATAAAACCCTCACTATTTATTGATCTAGTGGGAGAGATCCTTGTATTTTTTTGAGTTACGATAACATTTCCAATTATTTTCTCATTGTTAATCTCAATTTCAAATTGTGTTATGATTAGTTATTTATGATCATAATTAACTAATATTTTATTTTATTACTTCTTCTTTGGTTTTTAATAAATTCATTCCCTTTACTAAATTAAACTTGTATAAACTGGAATAGTTAAACCAACATCCACTGTTCCAATAGAATTTCTAGCAAGGATGCTAACAGAGGAAACTATATGACCAAAATTCTTCTAGGTTTTAACCATAAACACATAACTAACTAGATATAAAAATTAAATAAATGAAAAATTATATGAAATAATTTAAAAACTAAGTAGTGATTCTAGTGAAAATAATGAATAAGAATTATGAAAAATGGTTAGTTCAAGCATTACCAAATCCAAAAAGGAATGAGAGTGTGGAAATAACCAGAAGTGGGAAGGAAATACAACCTAATATAATTTAAAAATTAAAAAAACACAATAAAATAAAAGATATTGAAAATATTTCTTAAAATATTAAAAAATAACTAGAAATCCAATCTGAGAAACAATACAAAGAGAAATGAAATACCCCAATTCCCTTTCCCTCAAGAATTATCCAATTTAAGAAGAATCATGGGAAAGAAATTAAAATGGATATTATAGAGAAATTTAATAAATTTGAAATCAAAAACCCCCTTAATTAATCCTTTAAATAGATTCCAAAATATTCCACATTCCTTAAGGATCTATGGAAAAATAAAAAGATATTATAAGGGAGTGAAAGTGTGTGTTTAGGAAGAAATGTATCAACCCTAATAACACTACGATTTCCCAAAAACTTTCAAGATCCAAACATATTTTCCATTCCATGTACCATTGCATCCATGTCCTTTATAGATGATTTATGTGATTTAGGATCTTTCATAAATATTATTCCTCACTTTGTGTTTTCTTCTTTACAGATTGGAGGAATTAATCCAATAAGAATGGTAGTCTAACTAGATAGAAACCTACTGTATTTCTAGTTGGAAAGCTTGAAGATGTGGTAATGAGAGATTATATTCAGATTTCTCTAGATGAATTCTATGTTCTCAACATGTAAGGAGATAGATAACTTTAAAACTTACCAATAATTCAAGGTATTCCAATCTAGAATACAACCGGAACTAAAATAAATTTTCATAAAGGTACATTAGGCATGAAATTAATAAAAAATGATATAAATTTCAATTTTTTTATTAAATGAAATATCCCTAAGAATAAAATTAATTTTTCACACTTACACACTTTGATAAACCTAATTAACATGGGGAACCCAGTTTTTTAAAAGGGATATTGAATTTGGATAATAAGTTTAGATTTGATAATTTAGTGGAAAATGTTTGTGAATGGCATTAAATTACTTTATAGGAACCATATGATGAGGTAAAATATGAATTATTTGATATATTTGATTGTTTAATTTAAAATAATTAAGAAAACACTTAAAATTTTATAGAAGAACTATATATATCAGAGTTAAGTGAACCCAAATTGATGTCATCGTTAATTCTGTCAACAAAAGTATAATTAAAACCATTACCACTAGAATTGAAATATGTGAACTTAATGGATGAAGATAAGTCTATAGTGGTCATTTCAAGATATTTATTAACTAGCTAAGAACCTAAGATCATTGATTTGTTAAGGTAAAATGTAAATTAAATAAGATGGATTTTGGGTGAAATATATGGACATAGCCTAAGGATTAGTATACGTAAAACATTTCTTAAAAATGATTCCAAACTAGTTAGAAAACCCTAGAGGAGACTAAACCCAACTGTGATGGATGCATTTAAAGAGGGAATTGAGATATTTCTAGATGATAGAATCATCTAACCCATTTCTAACTCACTGTGGGTAATCCTAATTCAGATTATTCCTAGAAAGATAATACTAGTCATTACTAAGAATAAAAAGAATGAGTTGGCCCTAGTGAGAGTGAAAAATCATCAAAAAGTGTGAATATACTATGAGAAATATAACCAAGTGAAAAATAAAGACAATTTTATAATACCATTCATAGATAAAATTTTCTAAATACTATATGGAATGAACCACTACAATTTATTGGTTGGATTTTTACATTTTTTTTTCCAAATACTTGTTTCTCTAGATGACTAGGAGAAAACCACTTTCACTTGTACCTATAGAACCATTTACTATAAAAGGATACCTTTCTTATTGTATAATTCCATTAAAATATTTCAAATTTTAATGGTAAATATCTTCTCTAATTTGATTGAATATTTTTTTGAACTTTTCTTAAATGATTTCAATATTTTTAAAAATTAATTTGATCATTTCTTATCAAATATGGAAAAAGTATTGAAAATATGAATTGAAAAGTATCTTGTGCTCATTTTTTTAAAATTTAATTTCATGGTTGAAAAAAAATTCTAGGACATTTTATTTCAAATAATTAAATTGAATATGGAAAATAAAATATTGAAGTTATCATTGCATCAACCTACCCCACTTATATTAAACATGTTAGGTCTATTTTGGGTCATGTAGGTATTTATATGTTATTTTATCAAGTATTTCAGTAATAATTTATTAGCACTATCAAATCTACTTCAAAAAGACATTTATTTAATTTTTTTATGATTCTTATAGGGAATCGTTTGATGAGGTAAAATGTAAGATGACTGCATCACTATTGATACAACCACTAAATTTTGAATACCATTTTGAGATGATATGTGATATATAAAATTTAGTTGTAGGGGTATTCCTTAAAAGAATGAGAGGGTATGGCAGCCACCAGATGCAGAGCTAACCGGATTAGAAGAATGAGAGGGTATGGCAGCCACCATCGGGACCAGGCATCGTGCAGCTTTGTACGGGGAAATGCTATCCGATCAGAAATTCAAGGTGGGGAGCTAGGTGATCAATGACGCAGAAGCTGGGGAGGGGCAGTTCAAGTGGGTTGGGCCTACAGGTCATGTATTGGGCATGGTATGTCTCTGGGCCTTTAGGTCATGTATTTCGAATCAGTCGAGCCTTGTGCCTTGGGCCTACGGGTCATGTATGAGTTTCCCTTCAACCCTTAAAAGGGGGATTATCTATAATAAAATAAAAAAGACGGCCTTCGGGCCATTCAGGCTTATAAGTGGAATTTTACATTACTACTGGACTATTTGAAAAACCATGTGGACTATTATAAGTAACTGTTGAGATTATTTGGTGTGAGTGGGGGCGACCCACATAGTTGGTGCATGGTTTTGGGAAACCGTGTAGCATAAACCATATATAGTGTGGTGTAATTATCAGTGTCTCCCATATGTTTGTCACACAGTTAAATAAACTATGAAACCAAACCATGAAGCCTATCCAGATTCACTTAAAAATTGAAATTTCATTTTTCCATTCTAATTTTAAGTGTTTCTCCACCCTTTCCACTTCCATTAACATGATTTTCCTTCTCACAATATTAAAGAGATACCAATATCCTTACTCTTATATTTTTGGATTTACCTCCATGATTTCCAAGTGAATTTTCAAGGAAATCCTACCTCTCTTATTCCTTTCTCTTCTCCTCTCTCCCCACTTCAATTTATCCTTGGGTTTTCCTTTACCTTGTAACACTAATAACTAGGTGTGAGGATTTAGGGTATTGTTATGTCTCTTTCCTAGGGTTTTGGTTTCTTAGGGTTCATAGAGGGTTATTCCTTGTTTTTTTATTGTTCTCTATAGAATTAACCATGTTGTGACTTGATTGTTCTTAGATTAAGGTTGGTGTTTCTAATTTATTCCATTAATTTTCAATTAATGATGTGATTGAGGTTTATAAATTCATTTTTTATGAAATTCTATTCTTGTAGGGAATTTATGAAGGATTTGTAAATTGGTTTCAAGAATTTTAATCTTTTCATAAAATTTTTTCTTTATTAAATTAATGCATCTCTTTGAAATAAATTTTTTTCACATGCCAAGAATCTGTAGAAATGGCTATAAGGAACTTAAAAATTTTTTAGATGTTAATAATATAGATTGGGCCCCATTATAATTTTTAAATAAAGGAAACCATTTTTTAAGTAACTTTTTTCAAAGTGGAGTTAATTTTTGAATGTTATTTTAAATGTTGAGGTTTAAGAAGTTGAAAGTAACTTGGCATTCTAAGTCATAATTTTGAGAAATACCTTTTAGCACTTTATATAAAGAATGTATTGATTATTATGAGACCCTTATTGATGAAACTTATTCTCATTTATCCCCTTTAAGGATTATGAATTTATTTTGTGATGATTATATGACATGAATGGGGTTGTTTAATGTGAGGGTGTTGGATGTGTGGTAAGATTTATTGTTTATGATTATAGTGCATGTAATTTCTCTTGTTTGATTTTTTTTCAAAAATATAGGTTTGTTTGGTCATGGAAAACTAGGTAACTAAGTGGGGGACCATGACTAATGCTATAGTATTTCATATCAAACATGTTCTAGTGTCCCACTAGTTTTGTTATACACTAGGGATTGAGGGGGTCCCCTCGATGAGGCTAATGTGGGATAGTTAGGTGGCTTGTGGATTTTTAAGATTCAACATAGGATGAAAGTTTGTCTTTTGTTTAAATTATTATTATTTTTATCTCAATTTAGGACCTGTATAATTTTCCATGACACTTATTCATTGATTTTTGGTTTATCTATGGGATTTAATTTATTTATTTTTATCCCCTTGTGTTTATTTTCTTGTGGAACCATTTTATTATCATTGTTGTTTTGTTATATTTTTTTTCTATAATGGTGTATGTTGTGTTGTTCGTTATTCTTTTATAGTTGGGTTAGTTTTCAAAATTGATTAAAATGAGACTTTAATAAAGCTATTGTAAAATGAAAATAGAAGTGGTTTATATTTGAAATGAGTGGTAAATGGTTTAAATTATTGATACTTTTAAAATTAAAGTACCTTATTTTAGTTTTAAATAATTTTACTTATATATGGAGATTACACTTGTTTTTGTTCAAAGAGGAAGGTTTTTTTCATAAAAAGTGAGAGTATGTAGTTTGATTTTAGTGTTTTCTTGTTAAAATTAAAAACCTTACTTTATATCGTATTTAAAACTTGCACATATAAGTTATTACATCTAAGAAATTATATAGACTCTTTGGAGAGATCCTATTGGTCCTGTTAGTAAAAACCCTGCATATAATCTCACATTCATGTATGTATCTATTGTATATTATATAGGTTCCAAGTTCTATTTCAGTTTGTCAATCACTTACTTGGGTTACTGATGGGTGATTTGGGATATGGTTAGAAACCATGGGTCACATATAGGTGATATAGTAGTATGGTTTAGGTTTTAATTTATTTGGGATGTGACGTGTCATCCCGGATGATATTTATTTTATTTATATTTAGTTTATTCTTGTAGTATCTTGTTATGTATTTATTTTTGAATGATGTATTCATGTTGATAAATGATTTGAATCACATGTATTGGTCATAACTCATTTTTTCCTTTATTTATTTGGTTATTCTTGCCTTTATTTACATGTTAATTCAATTTATAGAAATCTCATGCTAGATTTTCAATATTGATCTACTATAATGATTACTCTAATTTGAGGGTAAATCCATTCCCAAGGTGAATTCCTTAATTTCCATACACTAGTTTCTAGCCCATGGGGATCCAAAACACCCTTCAAATCTTGTCGTGATATGATTTGGGTGACATGGTAGGTTGAACCAAGCTTTTTCATGTCAATGTGGTATCATAGCCTAGGTTTTAGGAAGGAATAGATTCTTAAAACTCTTTATTATTATTTTTTGGGTTTTTTATTATAGTGATAAGGAAGTTGGTCATGAAGTTCCACCCTATGGAACTAGTTAAGGAGGTACTCCCCAAAACATGACTATTAAATGACAAGGATATCCTATCATTTCTAATTCATCAATGACCTTGAAGTTCTTCCCTAAGGCATATTTTGCATAGGTCCTCTCAATGACATAACATTGATCTATAATAGAGATCTTCCCTATAATTTAGAATTCAAAATCAACCATGGTGGTATTTCCCATGGTGTTCAATATAAAGTCCCTCATTGTAATAATTTATTCACTCATCATAAAGGTCCTCTCCATATTGAGATTACTCCAAAGTTTCCCTTATATTTGGAGGCACCTAAGAAGCTGAGGCTAGGTACACTATGCATCTCACCACTAGTTAGGGTTACTTCTTCCAAGTCAATATATAATTTAGGGTGATGACCATAATCTATTCCTCCCCTATATTGCATACACATTTATGAAATTTTGGATATTCTATATGATCTAACTCCTCTTTAAAAAGAATTAGAGAAGTGACCTTTTTGGTCTAGTCAGGTATAAGGGCATATTATTGGTCATGTTCTATCCCATGTAGACTCCCTAATATGGCATTATTGGGGCCTTAAAATAGAAGTGAATAACTTATATACATCATACCTTATGGGTGAATATTCTTCATCTCAAGACCAGATATATGACTTATGGATAGTATAATAATAATATGAAAATGTTTTATGTGATTTGTCACCAAGTTTACATGGCTTCCCTTTTAGTGGCTTGAAACCCTAAATTGAGAAAATAGTGTGAGTGACTAAAATATATTTTCCTAAATATTATGAAGAAACTCTTTTTGATAATCACTAATACCCTACTTGATGTGTGTATTAGAGGATGGTTTGAATATGGATCTCTACTCCTTACCTTTCTCACCAGCTAAAAAATCTCATCGGGGAAGGTAGCTTGAAATTTCATTACTTCAATCCAAGTATCAGGTTTTGAGTCTATATATTCTAGTTGTTCCATTAGATGAAGTATTTTGACTCCTAAATTCTATAAATGTCATACTCAGTGGGAATGAGAAATCAAAATACTTCTACATCAATCTTACAATAAATTTAAGTGGGTATCTTATTTGAGGAAAAAAATATATACATTCATGTAGAAAGTTTCAATTTAAAATTCCTCCAAATAAAAAAAATAGTTCATCTAAATCATGCTAGTATAGAATCTAGAAAGGATAAGAAGTGTGTGATAATAGAATCATTATAAATGGTATAAGAAAAACCCCAAACCGTAGTGATAGAGGTATTTTTATAACTGCTTCCACAATTGGGTTTATCAAACCCATATTCGAGTATGATATCGATTGTAACTGAGCCAAGTCAACCCCAACCCATAGGGTTGAGGTCATTATTACCTCCCTATAATCCAAGGAAGACGGTCTTCAGTAGTCTAGAAGGAAATTAATATGAATAAGCCTCATGGTTTCTTAGACTTTTTTATTCTCCTTTATTAGGGATATGTTTAGTGAAATCCATTAGGGAATCTCTCAAGATTACCATCCATAAACTACTTCTAGGGGAGTATCAAGGGAAGCAAGTGAAACCTAACAGGGGATGGTGATTGAAAACATTTTTCCAATAAGTAGGAATCCTGGGAGGATTATGACCTATCCCAATAAGGATACCCATAGAATGATGAATCTCCTGACTAATATGATGTGTATAAGATTTTATGCCCACTATATGATTAAGATAGATAAATTTTATTTATGTATATCTCATAGATAACATGTAATAGGACACTTATGTTGAATATTGTAATGAGGATACCTATATTCAGAACATGGTCTATACTAAAGTGTGTTATAAAGAAATACATACATGTAATCAAAGGTAGAATCATAATCTGATAGCTCCTCTAAATGTTTCATTACCACTTACTTGGTGAGCCTCAATGAAAGATAAGGGGAATGAAGTGTCTATATTCACAGTCCACCCACCTTATAAGGAAGTAGAGCCTAAATCTACTGAGGATGAAATTTATCAATATGAATTTGATTTGAATAAAATGAGGTTAATCAACACTAAAAATATAAGGGAAAATATACCTGCTAAGTGAAACTCTTGAGATAAGGCCAATGTCTCTCTGGTGAATCCCTTTCAACAAGAAGGGGATACTTGACCAATGAGATTAGAGTCCAGTCATCTGACCAACATGGGTCTTAGATAACTAGTCTACTTAACCTTAGTAATCTTCGACTACTATTAATTACATAAAATGGTGAAAAAATCATCGCTATGTCAATTTATTTACCCCAAGATAACTTGATATGAATGTAAAAGGATGAAAGAGTTGATTTTTCCATATAAGGTTCCACTAACTACCTCCACTTGAGCGTTGACATAAGTGAAAGATCCACCAGAGATCCTAGACTCCATTAAGTACCTTACCGCTAAAATGGATGTCATGGAGGGTTGAAAAACACTAGTGTAGATGGATATGAAACCATATCCGGAGTGGGTAGATTCGACTCCTCCTTCACCAGACTTTATAAATCATACTTTCCTAATTTTTAAGGGAATAGGAGACCAGAAGAATCTCCCCACACACATTGTGTATCGATATGGATCCATGATAGGAACAACTAGAATAGTAATAAATGATAAATCTTAGGTGCTTCTTATAAACACTATAGGTTATATCATTCATTCGTAGCAACAACCAGCCAGCTAGGTTCATCACCAACCAAGAAGAACTTCGATGGAAGTTCCTTTATTAGTTCATCACTTTTCTGAGGAATATAGAGTTCCTTGATCTCTTGAATTAAAAAAGAGAATGATAGATTCTTAATAATTATTTATGTGGGGATAGTTTGAAATATTAAATAAATATGAAGCTTCCTCAAGAGTAGTTATTGGAGGTATGTATAGATAATCATTACGATGAGCCTAAAACACCACTTATTCCCTTGAAATATCCTAGTATAGTTTAGTAATTTTAGATATATCATAGTGTCCATAAGATTCCAGCCAATGTTATACATCCAAAACTCAATAAAAACTATCTATGTTGGGGAAGATACCAGGTTGAGAAAAAATTTCAATCATCACTCTCAAACCAACACTGGTTCTAACTCCAACCGTTGGGATCTCTCAATATCATGTGATGCCTCCTCTTGAAAATTAGTGATAGTAACAACACCCTCATCAAGAGGGAAATAATTAGAATAGTTTGTTGAAGTTTAAGGAATATAAAAATAGTGTTTATTATTTCCAATAGAAATAAGTTTTAAGATTATTCATCATTGTCATGGAGAAGAACCTAGTCAAATTACTAAAATTCAGGATACATAATGAAGTCGACCTAAATGACCACCCATATTATTTCTCTTTCCACCAGATGTTGGGGAATAAAATATTCGAATAGTTTTTATTCAAATACATAATCTAGATGAAAATTTACCCCATGCGGGTAATATTGGGAAAACACCTGACATAGGTAAATTATGCATCTACTACATTTCCCAATAAATAAGGAGAGTGGTAAGAAATTCTAGTAAAACTTATTCAAAAGTTTGATGAATGTATAACCATAAAATCCTCTAGTTGGGAACTTGAGATACTCAGGTAAAAACTAAATCAAATATTCATGATCCTAATTCCCTCTGAGATTCCAAAGACAACATCTTCATCAGCATGGTCTTCCAAGAGTTAGTGCAATCATCTATCATAGAATAATGTATAAGAAGAATAACAACCACTGATACCCAAGTTAGAAAAAACTCTTCTATATTTCTTAACCAAGTCATTGGGAGGAAAGTAACCACCCCCACCAAAAATAACCTTTATATGATGAGGAATAAAAACATGGCTATGTCAATGTAATATAACCAACAGACCACTTCACCTATGAGGAATCAAATGAACTAGAGTACAACATCCATAATTATGAAAGAGGTTATAGATATTATGGAAGATGAAACTATGGTGGGCCCTGAAGGCCAGATATCATTTCAACTAAAGTTATATATATGAATTAAAACCCAGATGTGGGCACTCAAATTAGCTTAATTGTAACATAGATCTAATCTTGAATCCTTTAGGGCTTATTCATATGTAATTATATATTAATAATTCTTAGAATATATAGAATTTTTTTGTTAGTATAAACATTTTAGAAGTTTGATTCATCCCAATCCATATATGGAAATTATGTGATCTCGTTCCTATCAAGTAGAGGAGTCACAAATACAATCAACCTTGGATTCAATGAATCAAGAAAGGGAACGACAATATGGACAGATGTATAGGCCCTTGGTCTATAAGTATGAAATCTTGAAGCATCTCACTATCATCCCATACAATCTCTCAATCATGGATGTCATTCATTTTAAAAACTAACTTAGGGAATCCCTTATCGAGGATCCTTCATAACCTTAATAGTTTGAGACTAATGTTACTATAGCTGGGACATACCATGCAAAGACCGGCTCCACTAAATTCCATACATTCATTTCTTTCATAGAATAAAACCAATAAGCTTTTATGTATGGGTATATCAGACCCTTTTACATATCTATAAAGATTAAATATATTGAAATCCATTGAAAACTAATTGATAATGATTCTATGATTAGAATCATCTTAATATGAACTCTCTCTCATTTGGGAGATAGTTAGGAAAATTATCCCCCTCCAACATGAGAATCCAAGGGTATGAAAAGAGTAAACAAAAATTGTTAAAATTTTCCATCAGGACACAACTTTAAATATTTTTATGGGAGGTTCTTGACTTCATTTGAATTCATAAATACACTCATCATATCATAAACTGATAAAATATTCTCTTAATGGGTAGTTCAGGATATTTTATGGTGATAACTTCTCTTTTGAGTCATATAAATCTCAATATAGAGACATAGGGTACTAAAAAAGGGAGGGGAAGAAACCAATGTTAAATAAATCCATACATATTATTGCTCATAATAGTATATAAGTTTCCCATATGAATCCAAGAATCAAACTCAATGAATATTTTTTGTTTCCCATCAACAAAATTAAGGTAAAAAATCCAGATATAAACAATCATTGGGTCACATTGGCTGATAAATTATACTCTCCAATCACTTTCCTTTCATATTATGTTCATGAAGATGAATCTACTAAGAAGATTCCATAAACCCAAGGAATAATATATGTGAAATCCATGGGGATCAATATTTTCTTTGAGAATATATTATTAAGTGTTGGCCTGATTGATATTTGGATGGAGTAGGCAAGGATATTATGTAAGGTAGAACTAAATACTAGAAGAAGAAGGTTATGAGGTTTATATGACACTCTGACTCTAGTAACCTGAAGAAAAATTTTATTTTATTACATTGGTACAAATACATAGATTACAGGTTCTAACAATTTAGTAATCTTAGGAAACTTGATACATAAGTAAATGTTACATTGAATTTATAACTAAAGATAAATCATATAAAAACTTGAAAAAATTATTAATTATCCTTGAAAATTCATATATCATGCATAATAATCCTCTTGGGTTCCTAGGGAAATGGTAAACAATATAAAGGGGTAAGATCAGATTCTCAATAAGGGGTAGTGTACAGCATAAGATATTATACATAAGCATGGAATCAATAATATGTTAGGATTAAATAAATTTCACAAAAAATTATATATCCATGGATTACATAATACTAAATAAATTCATGGATAATAATAAATGATCTCATAGTGATGGAATGTATAATTATGGATATCTTAATCTTATAATTGAGGTTCATTCCAAGACATCATATAAAAAAGTTAAGGTACATGAAAAATATTTTAATAGTTTGTTTCATGAGACATATTGATACATCAAGGGGGATATAAAATTCTAGGCCTCACTCATAGCATAATAATTCCAATGAATCCATTATATTAATGGAATGACTAAAAAATAAAATACATAATGTTATCTAAGGAACCTCATAAATAATTGTGTCTATGTAATCAATAGTTTTCCATATAGGAATAATAGATATACGGAATATTAATATTTCCCCATTAAATAGATTAATATTACTATGTAGGTGAATATCCCACAATCAACTTATAAATAATAGGATATTCACAAGGAGATGTAAAGTATTATTATCAATGTAATGATAATAAGATAGTAGTCAAGAGTACATTCATGGTGTATGGATGTCAATAGGAAACAATACTTCATTATGGTTTATAAAGAGTTTGTGAATTATCCAAAGCATATTCCCTAGGAGTATCAAACTAGGTGTGTAGTTAATCCCTTTTTTCATACATCGAGTGAAGGTCGAGTTAATACCCAACCAAACCTTTTTTAGTTAATACCCAAAATTTCAGGATGTTTTATGTTTGAGCATTATAACTACTTATGATGGTAGTATAATGATAGGTAATGGTGATAACCTATTGAAAATATAATAATAAATTTATAAAAATAAATCATAACAATATTTCTTATTTAAAAGGAAATGAGATGGAAGGATTGAAAAAATAATAGTAGAGAAGGGGTAAAAACCCCTTACTTAAATATAATAATGACTTAATAAAATGATATAATGAGAGGAATTAAGTAATATATAATTGAAAATATTTCAAATGGATGGTAATAACATGGAATTAAAACCATGAAATTATATGAAAAGGTAATGTAAAAGTCATTATAAAAAATAATTACTATTGAAAAATTAAATAGGAGGATTAGAAACCCTTACTTGAAAGTTAGCTTCTTACAGTTGAAGAGGGCCTCCTTAGAACCTTATAAAACTACTTAGAGAGAATATTGATAGGGGAAATAAGATGGAATTCATGATAAATATATTTGGAGTGGAGAGGAAAGGGAGAATGAGTGGGTATTTATTCTTGAGGAGGGGAGTATTTTCAAATCGTTCCAAAACCAAAATGGAGCATTCTAACCACTATATTAAATAAAAATCATCAAAAATAGTTTTTATTAGGATAAAATGTAATTTAGGCTTCAAAAATGGAAAATATAATTTTTAATTTGATTTAATATATTAAAATTAATTATTTTACTCCTTAAATACATTTAAGTTCCAAAAAAAGGTTTCCTAAAGTTTTATGTCATGCTTACATCATAATGATATCATAAAAAGCATGGTACTCATAAAAACTGTATTTTTTGTTGTTAACAAGAAAATAAAATTCTTCATAAAAATATCAAAAATTCACCCGAATATAATTTTGATATTATGAATACAAAAATGAAGTCCTTTTTATCAAATTTAATTTATAAAATTTATAAAATTATGTTTTAAATAACATCATGAAATACATGAAAAAGAAATTTATTTAGAATAAATACTATTTATTTTATTACAAGTGACTTTATTTATATTTTTTATTATCTATTTATTATTATATGATTTTTATTAATTATTTATACATGTAAAATATTTACATTTTATGACATTTATCTTTTAATTTAGTGTAGTTTAGCATTTAAATACATAATTGAGAAAATAGTTATAGTGCATCAACCATTATAAATGATGATCAAAATTTCATGTCAATGACATTTTTACTTCTCTAAAAAACACCTTATCAAAACTTTATAACTATTTTTTTGACAATAAAACATTATTCATAAGGGTAATTAAATTTTCAAATAAATGTTTCATAATTTTATTTTATTATAACACTTGTCATGTATATTTTAAATTGAAATTTTTTCTAATAAAATATATTTATAGAGTATAGTAAAAAAACATTGAAATTAAATGAATCATAATGTAAATAAAAATGAATTATAAGGTATTATTTTTGTGTAAAAATTATATTTAACCATTCATAATATGTTTCACATAAAATGTTATATGACATTACTTTCAATATGTTACAACTTTATGAATTGTAAATTTATATCTATTTATTTTAACCATTAGATCTTAATGAATTAATTACTATGATGGTATCAAAATAGAACTATAAATTAATAAAAATATATCTATAAAAATAATCTTGAATTTGAAAAAATAGATATAAGTATTTAAATAAAAAGGATAAAAGATGGGAGCAAGATAATATATAGGCTAGTGGTAGGAATTGTTCCCTTGTCACTCTTCAGTTGTGGGTTTAAGCCCCATATCCTTGTTTAATGTGATGGTATTTCACCCATCCTATGGTATTTCCATTTTACTAAAACCATTTTAATTAGTAAAATTTTATTAAACTTGAGAAATATATAAAGAAAACAATTTAGGTGATAAATATATACATAAGTTCTTGGTTAATATTATAAAAAAACTAAATAAATAAATTTGATATTAAATATTTAATTTGTGAATAAAAATTCATAAAAATATTCATTGTAAATCTAGGATGTTTCAGTTTAGGTACATTTTCCTCTATTTACATGGTGTCGGTGACATCGGAGTGGACCAATAATTCAGAAGATGGATTAGCCCTGATATAAGTAATAATTCACCTATATCACCTCCTAAGTCTCAAGGTGTTGATCCATATTATACTTCCAATAATAGTGAAGAAGAAAAAGAAGAAAATATCAAGGATTCACCTCTTGCATTCAAGGAAGGTTTCTCAACCACTGTTGATGAACTATGACAGGTGAACCTGGGTATATAGAATAATCTATGGCCCACGTTGATTAGTGATTCCATGAATCATGAATAACATGATAATTATATCTATTTATTAATGATAGTACATGATTTATTTGTATGTAATCACATATAAGTTATTGAGATAGATCCCAAAGTATTTACCCATCATTTGGGTATATCAGATGACTATAGAACTCAGATCAGTGTGAGATCATTGTGAGGGGAGGGGGTGAATCAGTGACCCCTTTTTCTTTTTATGAATTTCCATTTTTCAACTCAACCTATATGGTTGGTTAAATCATTTATCCACTATTATTTTTACTCATAGACTCGCCTCAAATGATGCAGTAAATGAAATCTTTAAACACGTTATTTTTCAAAGTTCGGTATCAATGTGAGCCTACTCCTTATCATGTTGGTTTATACTCATAGAAGGTTATTATTCTTATTCACATAAGTAAGGAGCTTTGTGTAACCTTATCTTCATGAAAAAAGAGTCTTCTCAATGCTCTATTTCACTCTAGAAAATAAGAGCCTCAATAAAAAATGGCAACTAACACTCTTTTCCATGGTACTTAGGTATTTATAGGAAATTCACCACCACCTTTGGATTGAATTTTCCTATGGTAAATAAGTTATGTCAAGGGGCATAATCAAAGAGTTTTAAATCATGGAATATCTCAATATGTTGAACCCAGAATCTTTTGGAAGTTTAATATTCACACGACTTATGTGCCACCAAATATTATGGAACCTCAACTTATGTGGGAACTATTTTTCTTCTCATGGTGAAGTACTCATGTGCATGCGATGACGATCACATGTATTAACTCATGCACCCATAATAACATAAAAATAGTATTCTTGTAGATATTATCATTTGATAGTGGATCGTACTTTGAATGAAATATATCATTCACAAAATGTATTGTGTACATGGTGATATAATGCATATTATTCTCAAGATCTCGAGCGTACAATAGTATGGAGCTCGACTCAGTTCTTGAAGCATTTCGGCATGGAGAACTCTGGAATTCAAGAAATAACAAGGGATAAAGGTTGAATATGATCCCTTGAAACTGATTTGAAGGCCCATATATAGTAGATTAGCAGGTCATGTTATATATTTATGTTTTTAAGAAAGTGAACAGTACCCACTATGTGCTTTTCCCACATTGGATATTTCTTATGTTGAGCAGTGCTATATAAGCTATGTGCTTCCTTTGAGTCAGAAGATGTGAGTATCACAGGGTCTAATCCTAGAAACATTCCACACACACTGGTATTCCACAGGACACACCTCCCTACATAGGCCCACCTTCCCACCTACATGCATTCTCACCCATGTGCTCTTAGGTTTACCCTATGCGAGCACGACAATCATTATTCTCAACTATCACCATGGATGGATAAAGGTCGAATATGCCTATCTAACCAGTGGATGTGTGGTCCATTTAGCTATCTTGGTGGTTGGAATATTTTTTATGAAATTAAACTCTAATAAAATGAGTTTCAAAATCCTCAAACAAGATCTAAGCCAAAAGTACTAAACTTCTCAACCATTCCTCATGAAAAATAAAAATTTTCATGGTATTCATTTTCAAACTCAAAGTTATCCTCTTTATTTCATTTTTGGAATTCAATGATAAATTCCAAAACTGTTAAAAATAAAATCATATTTACTTTTTTCAATGATGTAAATAATGTGTATTATCTCAAATTGTACATATCTTAGAAATTAGGACAATTTAAAAAATGTTATAATTGATATTGAGAATATTTATTCTTAATGGTTTTTCACCAACACCTCCACTTATATTATTATAATCTCTAATATATATTGACCCTTTATTGAAAAAAATAAAATCTAAGTCCATTAGGTTTAATAATATCCATTTTGTTATTTTTTGTCAACACCCTTAATAATTCACCAAGTCAATATGTGAATTATATGCCTTTTTCTTCTCCCCCTTATTGAAAATAAGTACAAATATGTATTTAAGGTTTATCTTACCAACTCAAAGAATGAAACCAAATTATTTCTCAAAGTAGAAATATTTTAGTAAGTTAACTATATGTATGCATGGGCTAAACTGGTATAGAAAACAATAGTGATGATACCAAAGCATTAAAACTTCCCCTAAAGAATATTGATCTATGGTACCATCCTCAATCATAATCAACTTCTTCATTTTAGGGGATTTGAATGAAATTTAATTAATATATAACCTATATTAATCCCAAAAAACTCATAAAAACGATTCAAGTTCATAAAAAATTACTCCTCTCTACATCTCATATTTCAAATGATCCATACTCCCCCTTGAGAAATATTTTGACATAATCAAGGATGTTTTAAAATTGTGATGGTCATACCACAGCTTCAATGTTTCTACCCTTTAATGTATACACTCTATTCATCATCATGGAAATAAGAGTTATCCATGATGAAAAAATATTTTACTTCAATTCCCTAAATGTTAGTTCATATATAAAAATAATAATGGAATAAGGAGGGACCTCAACATTCCTTAAAATATACATTCATAATTATAATATCCTCTCAATATAAACTTATTATTCTTAGATTTGGTATGATATGTGCCTTATTTCTTAGTTTTATCAAAATTTGTGATTGATCTTTCCTCATCAATTTAAACTTCTGATTTGTATGTGTTTTTTTATTCAGTACCAGAAGCATTTCTTTATTCTTGCTGCACATTCTTCATTCTTTCTTCTTATCCAGGTAGAATTTTCATATAATTTTTTTTGTCATGACCAGTTTATTCCCACCTTTTTCATTTAATAATTTTCAAGTTATCATTTATAGATGACTTATCATCAACTTTCACCTCAATTTATTTATCCACTTTATTTCATTTATCTATGTAGAGTTTTTTAAATTCTTCCACTTATTTATCCAATTTCAATTGATTAGGCCAAACAAATAGGAACTCTTTCCTAACATTACTGGTCTTATCATAATGTTCACATTACTTACCACTTTTTTTGCTGAGACCTCTTCACTTTTATAACATAGGGAATCTTTCTAGTCCATCTTTCCATGAATTTATGAGTTGTGTAACCCTCCTACTTACATCTTCCACGAACTTCATCAAATAATTTATATTTATTTTTTATTGGAAGATTATATGATGTATTGGTCATAAATTGTCTTCTCTGATAATTTTATTTAATTTTATTTATACTTTTCCCACTTGATTCATGACTCTTTCCTAGTAGTTACAGGTTATACCGGTGAGAATAAGATTTTTTTCCAAACATTCCACAACACCAATAGTAGTCTCTGAACCTTTATCTTCTTGAATATAGTAGTTCTACACCTAATATTTTAGTTGTTATATTTTCATATAATAGGGTATTTCTGCATGGAAGAAAAACTTCAAGATAAATTAGTCTACTCTTCCTTTATGAAATATTTTTTATCACTTTCTCTTTTAGTCCATCCAGATTTAGTCTTGGGTTTCAATCCCACATTGTTAGAAATAAAAAATGTACATTGAGATTCATTAGGTATAGAGTTAAACTTTTTCTATGGACCCCTCTTCTAAAAATCATGAGATTATTCTCCCTTAATCTCAATTTATTTAGTAAAGTCTTCCTTCACCTTCTTCAATTCACTTTTAGCTAAAATTTATATAGATTGTGTCTCAGTAAATTATCACTATTTCTCAATAAGTGTTTCTTCAAGATCATTCACTATATTTTAAAGTTCACATATATTTAACCTTTTTTTATTCTCTTCAATTAATGAAATTTTATTCTTGTTAATATATTTTCTTCTATGTGTTCTTTTATTAAAAATAATTTAGTTTACATTCTAGCTCAACTATTTTATTCATATATGATATTATCTCATTAAGATGATTCTCTTCTTTCTTGACATGTTCTTTATTTTCCTTTATCAGTTTTATTTTCTACTTCTTGAGTTTCATGTTATTATCAAGAGTATATTCTAAAATTTATTTTAAGAACCATTATATTTTAGTTCTATCTTCACCTTTTACACCTTCAAATATGTATTTAGTTATTTTGGATTTTCCCATCAAATACATTTGATTTCTTGAAGATATTTCAAATTTTTTCCCATTTCTTGATGATGAATATTCATCAACATCTATACTCATCAGATTTATTTTATTTTTCCTTGAAAAATTCTTTGTTTTCTTCTCATAGTCATATTTTTTTTGTTTGTTATATTTTCTCTTGAAGTGGTCATCATCCTCATCAATCTCGATGGAATTAGATTTCTTCTTTGGATAGTCATATGCAGAATATCCAATTCCATTAAAGTAGAATCACTTTAGTGGCATATTTCATTTTTTATTCTACCTTTTTTATACATCATTGTAAATAAGACCATTATATGGATGAAATACTTCTTAGCTTCTTCATATTTAGACTAACTTAACTCTAGTTCGACTATATAATTAACTTTACCTTTTATTATGGCTTCAAAATCCATATAATATTTTTATTTCTTCTAAAAGGATATTTTTTTCTCATTTTATATACTATGAGAATATTTTGAAATTTATCTAGTGATAGATCTTCTCGGTATTCCAATACAGAACCCTTTGGACCAAATATATCTGTAAAGTTTCTCATTAGCTTCTTCATAATGGTTGAGTCATCCAAATTCTCAGAAAAATCTTTGATGTTACTAACAATACCATTTACTCTTGTAAATTAGTCATATATACTCTCATCATCAACCTTTTTTATATCTTCAAATCCACTTCTCCACATTTGTAGTTTGGACTCCTTAAATTGTATATTTCCCTCGTAACTACTCTTCAACTTTTCCCAAATCTCATTAGCAGTTGGAAGACCATGAATTTATTGTATACCATATCATATAGTGACATCAAGAGAGGATTATGAGATTTTACATCTATTTATGGAATCCTATTATCTAAAAAAATCATAGGATCATTCTCATCATAGGGTGTAAATTCAATAATTATTGCATCTCTTACTTCTGAACTAAGTGATAGTAGGTAGGGTAACATTATATTCTTCTAGTTGTGGTAGTTATTTCCATTAATTGTAGGAACCCCATACTATTTATATAATTAATTTTATCCTTTTTTATAGATATTTCATGTGTGACCTTTAATTTGATACCATTTATAGAGAATAGTTCAGTGTGAGATAACTGAGAGGGGGAGGGGAGGAATCCGTGATCCCTTTTTCTTTTTACAAATTATCCATTTTTCAACTAAACCTTTATATACATTTAAATAATATATCCACTCATCTTGTTAACCATAGAACCCCCTTGAAATATGTAGTAAACTAAATCTCTAAATATAATGACTTACAAGGTTTGGCATCAATGTGAGAGTACTCTTTGCCATATTGGTTGATCGCCACAACAAAGATTATCCACTATATCAATAATTCACCAATACAGAGTCACACTATATCCCAACTCCTGAGTCCACATAGGAGGATCTTTATACTAATTCACATAGTGTTACCAGAGTTCACATTGGAAATCTACTTCTCAGTCCAAACATGAGGGTCATTATACTGCATCACATAGTCTTCTCATCTTAAAAGCTTTATCCACTATACAATGATCTCTTGATATTCCTAAATGAACATGATATATCTGAATATATCATGTACACCTATTCAAGTACCTTTTAAGCTTGTTGGTCTTTCCCAAAATGATCACCTGTGTATGATTAGCTGCCTCAGTACAACCATGCTTGAGAAATTCTTCCTTCTGTTGATAAAGTCTTGGACTTACTTAAATGTGTGCAAGTGATGCACGCAATATCCTAAATATTATTTTATGAAAGAATAATCTTGCATAATTTAGTCCAATCTCTTATTTTATTCTCAATTCAATCTCTACATGATCACTTTATGCATGAATTGTATGGAATACTCATCCAAAACCATAAAAAACATAATCTTATTATTATTTTATGTTCTATTTATAAATTATATTTATTCTATATTCCTTATATGTTTTACCCAAACTGCTCGATTCAAATGGCTTGGATATCTCAGGTTATTTATTCTTTTTCGGTTAACTTCTCAAATGATTATGTATTCATGTATGTAAGAATGTATGCACTGTCTTCTCCCTTATTCTTGCACTCTCCTTCACGAAACCCATAATAGGTTCTTAGTATATCACACAAGTTATTATTTTCATAAAACCTAAAGGGATATGTCTCAATGGTATCTCAATTATATACAAGCATAACTCTATTCTTCTTCACATAATTATCTTTATGAAAACTTGGAATTCTTCACAGAACCTCAGATATGCTTCATGTAATAAGGTATGTGGAAGATCAATCATTTCCTTATTTGTGACCAATTAAGCTTGCAGAATGTTCTTCTTCTTCATGAAAGTAAGGAGATTTGTGGAACCTTCTCTTTGAAAAAAAAGAGTTTTCACAGTGCTCTATTTCAATATGGAAAATTAGAGCCTCTAATGAGAATTTTAGAAAACACTATTGTATTTGGTGATCAGGTACTTATAAAAAATGTGCCACCACATTTTAATTCTATAAATAAGTTGCATTAAGGAGAATCATAAAAGAGCTAAAAGTCTCACTGTATCTCAATATTCTGGACCATAAATCATTCATTAGTTTAATATTCACTTAAATTATGTGACACGGAATATTCTAGAATCCCGTATTATATGATAACTATTTTTCTCCTTGTTTTGAAGTACTCACATGTATGTGATGATGATCTCATGAGTCCAATCATGCACCAACACTACCTCAAATGATCATCATGTTGATATCTTCATTCAGTGGTGGATCATGCTTTAAAATAAATTATTCATTCACATTGTGTCTAATGTACATGAATATCCAGTGCATATTCTTCTTAATATCTCAAGCACACAATGATCTCGATCTTGGCTCCAGTCATAGATTCGTTCAGCATGCCAAACACCAGTGTTTAAGAAATCACAATGGTTAGAGGTTAAAGATGATCCCTAAGTGTGAATTATATAGTCCATATACCATAGATTATATGACCTTTTTATATCCATATATTTTTAAATAGGTGAATAGTACCCACTCCAAGATTTTCTCACATATGATATTTCTTTGCTTGAGTATCGATATATAATCCAAACGCTTCCTTCAAGTTGGTAGATGTGAGTAACCCAGGGTCCACTACCAGAACCACACCACACACACTATGATTCCATGGGTCACACTTCTCTACGTAGGACCACCCATCCACCTTCATGGATGCTCACCCATGTTCTCTCGGTACTACCCTTGTGTAGGCCTAACAATCACTCTTCTCGACCACCACCATAGCTAGCTAGAGGTCGACTCTACACACCTAAGTAGTGGTTGTAGGGTCCCTTTTTCTGGATAGGTGGTTGAAATTTACTTTTAAATTAAAATTTTATAAAATTAGCTACAAAATTCTCATACAAGTTCTGATCCAAAATACTCACCTTCTCAACCATTCCTCACAAAAAAAATATTTTGCGTGATATTAATTTTCAAACTAAAATAATCCCCTTTATTTAATTTTTTTAATAAACCAATAAATAATCTTCAAAATAAAATCATCTTTACTTATTTTAATGATGTAAATGATATGAATTATCTCAAATTTCACATGTCTTAGACATTAGGACCATGTCAAAAATTGCCACAATTGTTATAGAGAATGGTAATTGTCCATGCTTCTCCACCAACACCTCCACTTATCTTTTTATAATCTACAATACATATTAACCCTTTATTGACAAAAAATAAAATTAAATAATATTGGATTCAATAAAAACAACTATGGTTATAAACAAGAATCAAGGATAATGCATCAGACCCATTATATCAAAGTATAATCTTAAGTTGATAAGAAGATCAAAGGAAACTACATTATAGAAGTTAAACACCCAAAATAGAAATCAAATATTGTCCCCGTCAATAAAAATAATTGGAGAATATGAGTTTTTATTAACTTTAAGGATCTCAATTTCCATTTTCTAGAGGTTGATTTCCTAGTCTCAATCATAGAGATATTAATCGATCCAATGGCTGGCTTCCAATCCCTCTCCTTCACAAATGGGTATTTTGGATATAAATAGATTAAAATATCCCCTGAATATGAGGAGTTAACTTCCTTTAGAGAACCCCAATGGGTATTCTATTATCAATTAATTCCATTTGGATTGAAGAATTATGGAAACACATATCAATATACCATGAGTCATATTTTCATGTCCTTTTTGGGGAAGACATTAGATTTCTACATGGAAGATTTGGTGGTCAAATTTTAACATTGTTGTGATCATCTCACCAATATTGAGGTGGTATTTGACAAACTAAAAAGATATATATTGAAGAATAATCTTCTAAAATTGTGATTTTAGGGTAATATTAGGATAATTCCTCATCTTCTTGGTATTTTATCAGGACATTGAAGTCAAACATAAAATGGAATAAGAGATACTTGACATGGAACCTCTTAAAAATTTAAAGGGGCTGAGATGAATATATGGAAATATAACCTATATTACTTGCTTCATGTCCAATATTTCTGACAAGTTTCTTCCTTACAAAAATTTGATGAAGAAATATGTCACTTATCATTGAGATGAATAATATCATTAGGCCTTCAAAAATATCACAAGGTATCTCCTATACATACCAGTCTTGAGGTTTCCTATAGAAGGAAATCAACTCATACTGTATTTGTAAACCCTAAAAAGGTTACTTAGAACCCTCCTTGCATAGAATAATGATACGATAAATGAGAATATCCTCTATTATCTCAACATGAGAATGTTGAATGTTGATACTTGAGATTTTTATATTCAAAAAATTTATCTTTTATTGATCTTAATAGTGAAAAATATGAGACACTATTATTGGGATACACCAATATCAATGGGGAATACTGGTCTCCAATTATAGGCTTGTAACTAGCCTTACAAATACCAATTGCTTGAATGAACATAAAGGGTGATTCAAAGTTGGTAATCAAGAAAATAAATGGTGATTATTCCATTAAGAAGGAATATTTTATTCCCCCACTTGATTATGTATTAGTTTTGATGACTTAATTACCCTCTAAGATAACATTGTCTGACATCCCATATTTTCAAAACACTCAAGTGATTACACTATCCAATGAAACTATAACTTTGGCATATCTAGTCTAGGAAAAGTTTGGAATTCAAATCATGAATCATAGGGTGGTATCTCCATTTATTAATAAATATATGGAAGAGGTAAATGAAATCAATACCACCCTTTATCAATGAAATTAATTAAACTCACCAACTAATACTATAATTTTATGGTTTCCTCCTATAATTGACATCCTAAAAACTAATATCCTCTTTCTATATTGATCCTATAAGGATCATATTCATCTAAAAAAGTAAAATTTCACCACTTATTATTTCCCAAACTCTTAGAAGGTCCTCTACAAATGAGGATTTGATGGAGTTGTTCTCAGTTGAATTGAAGGAGAGACCATCACCACTATATAAGAAGTTTATTTTTGTGCCTATAATTCCCATTAATTAAAAACTAAGATCTTATAAAAAATTAGGATACCTGGATACTTATGTCCATCAATGATACATGACTTCATGGAATTCAGGAAGAAATTCCTTTCTTTCCCAAAACATGTCAATTTCATCCATCAAACCCAATAAATATTGCACATAGCTAAATACTCCAATCCATTCATAATATGGGGTATATATCTTGGGGATATACCCTTCAACAATATACAGGTAGTTCAATTTTATTCTTACTTCCACCAACTTCTTCTTCAAATGGGTCAAATATATACTCCTCAAAGAATTTGGAATAAAATATTTTATCAATTTTTTTAATTATAATACCATTTAAAATTTTGGTTTCTTTCACACAATATTGATAAAAAATTCCATCAATTTATATGCTTCCTAAGTGAAAAGGTTGTATCATGATTACAATATTCAGATTAAACATTCATCCTATTATCACACCATAGTAAACAGATAGATAAAGACCTTAAAAACCTTTCTAATATTCTTCAAAAGATTATGGGAAAAGACAAAAAAATTATCTAGATAAAATACCACATGATTTGTGGGTTTATCTAACCACAACTTTAACTTCCACACAAGCAACCCCATACACACTTGTATATGGTATAGAGGCAATCCTACCCATTGAGGTTCAATTTACCTCACTTCACACATCCATATATTATCAATAATATTTTCTAAATATGAGAAATGTAAAATACAATAGTATTAATTGTAGATAATCGATGATAAAAGGTTATGCACACTGCATAACCTTGAGGTTCATCAAAAATGGGTTACATGACCATTAAATAAGAAGGTTAGTATCACCTCATTCATCCAAGGAGAACTAATATTGTCTTTGATAACTCCCATGATATCTAGGGGGAAACCTTCGAAGCATGAGGTGAAATGGGAAGGACCTTGCACTATATAAAATTACTACTCCAATAGAGATTATTCCTTCATATTAATGTATAGAGAGTGATTCATTCCTGATATCAATGAAAGGTTTCTCAATAAATACTTAGTGTAGTCTCATGTTGAGTAGATAATGGTCCTTCATGTATGACCTTTAACTATATGATACCCAATTCCTATCTTCATGACTTTAAATTGCATAGAATAAAGTACACTATGCATGAATTTAAACTACTTAGAAATGGTCTTAGTCATATGACCTCAAACTGTGAAACACAATAGTCCTTATTGTATGACATTAAAATTTATGACATATGGTCCACCCCACATGACCGTTAAACTACGTGAAGAGTTTTGTAATATATGACATAGTTTTCTTATATAAGAGTTAGATTAATGTAAGATTCCTCAGAATATGGTTCATTTTATATAAACATACACTGGGATAAAATGTTACCTATTTACAAGAAGTGTTCCATGGTTTTTAGGCCCTATTCATTCACATTGGGTTTTCCCTTTTATAGATGAACATAAGGAAAAAATCATTATATCTTTCCCATGTACATGAGTCATATCTATTTATAGAATCATTGTCATGAACTAAGTATATCTTGATTCCTATTATTTTATGATATGTGGTGATGTATGGACTATATATCCTAGAATCAACCAAAAAATACTTTAATTCATGCCCCCTAGTGTATGGTGTTCTTATTTACATTAGGTCTTCCTACATCTGTCATACACTAGGACATTATACAATGAGACCTAGATCTCCTATCTTTGGTATCAACATAAGGATTTATTCTTGTTATAACCCAAGACTATAATAAAATTACCCATCAATAAACATGTGTGGATTGATTCTTATTTTCACAATATTTGTAGTAACACCAAGATATAACATCCTAGGCCCTGTCTTAGTTTCCATTTTAATGCCCTATTATGTCCTAGTGATGATTCCCTTAGCAATTCACATTGGGTTTCATCCTCCATCCTCCCTTATTTAACCAAATCACCCATATATTTATCCCTTTTCATCTCTTGAATAGGATCTAGATCTGTGAAAAGGCCCCTTATTAAGAACTACATATGTCTTGATTCCTATTTTTATAAGATAAATAGTAATTCCTAAATCATTTATCGTGGTCCTAGATGATAAAATCTTATTCCACATCATCCTAGTGTATGGTTTCTATCATTCACATCAGTTTTCCCCCAACATACCTACACTAAGATGATACCATTCTATATTAATAATTATGTGTGTCTTGATTCCTACTATTTTAGGAAACATAGTGATGGCCAGAACATTTTTCTCGAACCTTGTCACAATTCCCATTCATATATTATATTCCCTGTCATCATGAAACCAAGGTATCTGAGTCACATCTAGTTTTCCCTCATTGAATCTATTTTAGGATAATAAATTTCTATTTAGAACTATTTTTTTATTCCTATTACTCCAGGATACATAGTGGAATCTAGATCTACTTCCTTGGAACCCATCACAAATATTACCACTATCAAACCCTTCCTTGCATATGGTTTCTCCATTCATATTAGGTCAATTTCCCCCTATTTTCAGGTATTTTTTCCCACATTCAGTCTAAGATGTGCATAATTAAACTTCATACACTATCAGTTAAATCTATATCACCTTAAACAGCATCCCTCAAAAAATAGGCTTAAATTATATTTAGGTTAAAAACCTATAAAGTGTATCCTTAGCAAGAACAGTGCATGTTCTTGGTAAGTATTCCTATTTCATGGTTTAGGAAAAATTTAGAGTGTGGAATGAAAAAATAAAAACTCTTTTAGGGACCAAAAATTTTCCCTATAGAGTCAAGTTATTCTCACTAGACCCACTATCCTAGAAAAAAGTTAGAATAGATATTCTTTACCCCTCTTGTGTGAGATTGAACTATTCCATAGGTAAATTTTCATTCACGAGAAGGTTACTTCTTCATAATGATTAATCCCTCCATTTCATATGATCATGTACTAAAGAAATTTAATATTAAATTTATTATCCCCAAGAATGTGTTCAATATATAGTGGAATAACCATTAGATTTATTAGGCCCTTCTTGAATATCCTTTTCTCCATTAACTTACTTCATAAAATTGATTTTTGAATCACCAACAACTCATTTCCTTGAGTAAATATTCTATTCTTGTTATCCCAAAAGCCTTGATTATTTCATCTCAATTCCCTATTTCAAAGAAATTGGTAATTTGTGTATCTGATTCCTAAAAGGACTCCCCTACTCAGTAATGACATACATGCATCATATTCATCAATCCAACTAGAGGTATGTTTTTATCCAAAAAGAATATCCTCTAACTACATGAACTATTTCCTGATGGTGTGGTTGTAGTATTTCCATTACCAATAATTTAATTATTCTCACTTGTCTTCATATACCATTGATTTAGACATTTCTATGTTATCAATTACATACTTCATAACCAAAATATTCAATTGGATTCAAATACCCTTGATGTTACACATTCATGTATTGTACCCATTCTCAAAGAAATATTTTGACGTCTTATTTCTATACCTTCTCATATCTGGGTAAGAATTATCTATGTAGAATAAAGTTCTTAAAGGACCCTAGAACACCCTGGGAGTGGAGGGTGAATCAAGGTGTCAACTTTTTCTTTAAAATTGATGGATCTTGTTCCCACATTGGTAGTAACCTGTTAAACATATCTGATGAGAATGGTTAGTAAAAAACAATCACATGCAAAGAGATAACGCATCAATTTTACTTGGTTCACCACTAAGGTCTAGTCCAATGAGAATATGCTGATAGTGTTTCGGTCACACCTAAATCCATTAATCTTCACTAGTTGTGGAGCACAAGAGTTTAGACATAGTCGCTCTATGTCAGGCACGCTACCTTTATAATATTTTAGGGATATATCACAACCATATCTCAGAACACTTTCAAAGAGTCCCCCTAGATTAATGTCTTGGGAGAAATCTGAACACAATTTATGTACTTGTAGGTCCCTTTATTTTTATGAAATTATGAATCCCCAACTATAGATAGATACTCTGTTGAAGTCTTATTTTTACCTATAGATGTAATCCTTTTTTCCTCATACTGTTAGTTCGCGAGATGTTCCTCCATGAACTGGATTACTTCTTCTGCGAACTGCACTGCACCACATAGAACATGTTCTTCATGGGCCACCTCTTCCTCCACAGACTGCCTCCTCCTCTGTGGACCTTCTCTCCTTCCACAGACCTATTCTTCTCCTGTGGACCAACTTCCTCTGTGGATCGTCCCTGCTTCGCGGATCAATTCTCCTCCACAAACTACCTTCGCTTCTGTGGACCAAGTCTTCCTATGCATATCCTTCTTCCTTTTATAACTATAGATTCCCATAAAACCACTTCAATTTACTATCTTCACGAACCACTTTTCCTTTCACAGAATCCTCCTCACGAATGTCTTCTCTTTCACGGGGTTGTCTTCACATGAACAACTTTGGACTTCACTGAATTCATCCTAGATTTCTAATCAAAATATCTCTAAGTAATGAAGGTATTAGATCTCCTAATATAGTCAAATAGATCCAAAAATCTTACTAATCCATTTTACATAAACATTCGATGCGGTACAGCCTTCACCGCGTACTGCTCCTTCCACAAACCATTTTTCTCTATGTGGTTTGTGTACTGCCACTCTTCCTTCACGACATTCAATATCTTACATGAATGAAACCCTTCGTAGATCCTCAAATCATCACCTATTTTTCACAAATTAAGATCTATACCGCATATTGCAAACCTTCCATGAACTATCTCCTCTATACAGTCTTTATACCTTGATTCGCGGTCTGTATAGCACCGTTATACGGAAGTCCTGCCTTTGTCATTTTTCCGCACTGATCCGCATACCTCCTATGCATTCCGTGAACTATCCTTCATAGTCCATGAACTATGTACTCTTATAGGTAATATATTCCTTTTCAAAAAACAAACTCCCAATTTTGAGGCCCAAAAATTTGGCAAACACTGGGAATTGTACCACCCTAAACACCTACTTTATCCTATACTGTAAGATCACTTGTCTTGTAAACTCCTTAATTAACCCAATGTGAATTGACAACAGACACAAGCCATACTCTATTTCTATAAAATAATATCCTTGGTTCCAATAGTTCTATGAGACAAGATACTCCTCTTAGATACCTAAAGTATTTTCATTGAGATTCTCATTTTGAAAAATTCTCATTGGGTATATGGTTCACCCTTTATGGCCCTTAAACTGCTTAGATCAGTTTATTTTATACGAATTAATATCTTTACATGAGAACTACATCAATTTTGGAGTCCCCGACATATGGTTCTTTATTAATGAACCTATGTTAAGACAAAATATCTTCCATTTTTATGAATTATATCCTAGTGTTTATGCATTCTCAATTCATATTGGTTTTTCCATCCTACAGCTCGACACTGAGATGAAATCCTTACATATTTCCCCCATATATGAACATGAACTATGTTGATATTTATAAGAACTATATATATTTATTCCTATTATCATAGGATACATAAAATTGCATGGGCCATATATTGTGGACTTATCCTTAAATCATCATTCATTTACATTCATCATTAACATTCTATAACAACCCATCCTCAGTTAGATCTAGGAGGAAGTGTTTCAATCATCTTTTGAATATAATCTTCTCATATGCCACACTTTATACCTTAAGTTTTTTTTTATCAAATTTTTTTATAGATATTGGTAACAAGTGTATCTGATTCCAAATATAATCGTCTTCTTTGTAATTCAATACATGTCGTGCATCCATCCTTACAACCAAAGGCATGTTTTCATCTAAAACAAAATATTCCTTAACCTAGTGCACCCTTAATAATATTGTAATAGAGTGCAAAATTTTAATTAATTTAGAAACCATTATCATCATGTTTGTTATATTTATTTGGTTTCTTATTTAGATTACTAATGTTATGATTATATCTTTATCATTCCTTCTTCAAAGGTGTTGGAGAATTCCTAAATCTAGAGACCTATTTGGGTTGTGAACCCCACATATTGGTCTAAGCACTATGACCTTAAACATTGTGCACCATATTCTACCCAAGGTTTCTAATGTTGATGTTGGGTTTACTATTCAATTCGGGTCAATTATACCTTTTCCTGATGAATAAAATCACCATTGGCCAAATATATATGGCTTTAAATGACATGTGGTTCAGTAATCCTAACCTTAAAAAATGTGAATCTACCCCTAAGGTGGTATGTATTATCATTGGGATCTTAATTTGTATTGGGTTTTCCTTACCTTGATAGTTATATAGATTATTTCACCCTTTTGTTCAAATTAGTATATACTTAATCTTCAAAAACCTATAGTCCAAGCACTATGGCCTTAAATTCTATACACTTGTCCTAGAGGTCATCTATACTGATAGGGCCACCTACTCATTCACATCAAGCGGTCATATTTCCATTATATTCAAATAGATTGCCTCACCTATTTTGGTATAAGAATTATGACCTTAAACTATGCACACCCTTCTTCACAGATTTCTATACTAGTATTGGGACCTGTATTCATGTCAGGTTTACATCACCTAATTTTCTATATAAACTACATTATATTTTAATCAAAGATGTATAACCTTAAACCTCAACAACTTTTAGTCCAAATGTCATGATCTTAAAATGAATGAACCTTCCCTTAAGGTAGTCAATGTTAACATTAGACTCTCAAGTTAAATTGGTTTTATCATTCCCTTATTTCTATAAAGATCATTTAACCCTTTGGTCAAGGCTATATGATCTTAAGATTTATCCACATTATAGTCAAAGATTTTTTATCTTAAAACCCATATTTATTGGTCCATCTTACATGACTTTAAAATTCCCAATGAAAGGGACATGGTACTCACCATGTTGAGAACCCATAAAGGGAATCTTATGAAAAAGTTGGGTTTATATTCTCTAGAGAATTCCTTTAAATAGAATAGAAAATTTTGATCATTCAAAAATAGGAAATGGCACAAAACTTGTTAGGTTACAAACCCATAAAGGACACCTAAATAGAATATGATTTCATGCCTTCTAAGACTCTCCCTATTGGAATCTTAGTAAAAAAATCAGTTATAATGAAATGGAAGCATGCTCATAGGGCCCACCATTCGACCCTAGAAAAAAAATTAACTATGCTCTCTCAGTCCATTAACCTAAGAAAAATTTTGATCACCCCTATGTTCCTCACATGCTGATTCTGATGATTCATGAAAAATGAATAAAAGTGTGATTTAATGGTACTTGAGTTATTTTGAACATTGAAATTCTCATTAAAAACTTCTCCTTCGTGAATTTAATTACACTAATCCATTAAAACCCCCAATATCTGAATGGGGCAACCTTGGATTACAGTAATGGTAAATGTTTCACCATATACATCCCTCTTATATCCATCTAAGATTTTAAGTCTATGAGGAAGTCAAACCTCATATTTTAATGGATCAACCTTGGATTATGGTGATGTTATTTGTGATACAATATATAGACCACCTATATCTTTCTAAGTTATAGGTTCTTGAATAAATCAATTGTTCCAATCCATTGTCCCGCAGACTTTCCCAAACTTATGGTGATGATATTTGAGATTCCATATCTATCCCACCTAAATCTATATAATGTAACATATTTAAAAGATAATGGATTGGTTTATATATATATAATCACTTAATCATGTATTTAAAAGTTATTATTTATTTAATCTATTCTCATACAATGTTCAAATGGATCCTGGTACTAAAATGTTACCCTTTTAAGTTATGTAGGTTATCATGAATTGATAAGTTGAGGGAATGTAGAAGCTAAACAAATTGACAATGTTTCAAGAAAGAATATTTTTTAATTTTTAAATAAATTGGTAGGGACATCCAAAAATTTGGATCCTCTTATCGATGGATTACAAAATCGGATGAGGGAATTAAATATAAATAGTCCATTAAAATATGGGTTCTATCAAATCTTAGAGTTGGATCTGTGATCATTATGAGTTATTAATAACCCAATAAAGTCAATCCATTTTTTTAATGTCTGTATCATCCTTTGAAAATAGATCACGTCCCTTGGTGGTGGTATCCTCACTCACCTAATTAGCATCAGCAACAAGCTTCTCATGATGTTTTATCTATTCCTTGACTTTAGCTAGTCGTTGATAAGAGAATCTTACCAATGATAACCCTTCTAAAACAAGTTATCATTTCTTATCCACCTTTATAGCATGTTGTGGAAACTTCTAGAGTAACATGGATTTAAGCTCTGTAGGGAGAATAATAGCCTCACCCCTTCTAGGTTCTAATTGGGTTTCCTTGGCCTGATTCTTCTCAACAACAATCATCTTCATGGAATTATATATATCACTATAATCAAATCCATCATACATTAGATTTATGCACATATATTAATGCTTGGGAAATTGATGGTGAAGTTCTCCAATGGGTGTCTCAAGGGTCAACAATCAGATGTCCTACCACGCCATCTGCCTCATGGACCGCAGAAGCAGAAGGGACATTGGGTTTAAACTATAGCCCACTGGGGAAACTGAGATGTAAGCTAGCATCGATTAGTATTTTATGTGTTTTTAATTTTTTTTGTAAATATGTGCAGGTCAAAAATTATTTTGGAAATGTGTGTGAAAGGTGGCAGTGAAGCTACTGCCTTTCATCCAAAATCTAAATAAAAATTATTTTACTATTTTTTGTAAATTTAATTTTTTTTTGTTTTTTCTTGTTTATATATATAAATAAATAAATAAAACAAAAAATTTCAACAGAATTTATCTACTATTTAATATCTAGTAGTACTGCAGTTACAACAGTCTAGATTCTGATAGAAATCCTCACATAGGGATCCCTTTTATAAGAGGGTTTTCCCTGTAAATCATTATGCATTTCCAATGTGGGATTGAAGTTCCCACTTTCCTGCGTAGAATATTCTGTATTTCCGATGTGGGATTCAGAAATGTTTCAAGTATGTGGCTTTGAAAAACTATAAAATATAAACTATAAGACCAATATAAATGAAACTTAAAATATGGATTAAACATATAAGTAATAGATGATAATAAAAATAATTTCGTAACAAATGTTGATGAAAAATAATTTATAAGATTTAAAATCCTCTTACTTGAAACTTAAAAATGTTTCAAGTATGTGACTTTGAAAGACCCACTGCCGCCATTCACGCAAATTTCTGATGAAAATGTTACTAGGGTAGCCTCCTAGTTTATCTAAAACTTCATAGCTGTTGTTAGTGATATTATTGTTGTTGATCAAAGGAAACATCTATGTTGGTCAATGGAAATAAAAGTTAAAAGATAACCGGTGTCATTTTTTACCTCATTTATTAATTTATCTTATTGACGCTAATCCAATAGGGTGCCTAATGGGAGAACCCTTTGTTACCATTTCATCTCCCCCCCAACCACTATATCGGTCTGGGAAAGGGAGATGATTACCTTTTCCACTGTTAGATAAGTAGCTGGGGTGATTAGTGAATTTTCATCAGTTAAACCTTCCTCGACATTCCCCGTTGAACCTCCTAGTAGTTATTAAAGAGACGGAGAATGATCTAGTGCATGGAAAATTTTCTGATATTCCTAAAATAAAATGAAAACAAATTCCCCATATACATCCCTACAAAAATAAATTCCAAAACTACAGCACGGATGGAGCGGCCTGGGGTGGGTCTTTGGAGAAGGTTGGGTGCCAGTGAAATAAGCACCTCCCTAAATAAAACATTGAAGAAGGCCCTTAATGAAAAAGAGTCTTCTTCAAAACCAGTTCACAAATGCTGCTTTTCTATGCAGCGGTCGACCGTTTATTTATTTTTAATGTTTCTTTTATTTTTATATTTCTGTTGTCATTATCTATATATATACATATATATATATATATAAATAACACTACAACAAAACATTGTTTTATCATCACTTAAAAAGTGATAATAGTCTAGGCACTATTAAAAGGGGTCCCTTTTATCAGTGCTAAAAAAAGCGCTGATAAAAGGATCTTTTATCAAAAAAATTTAGTACTGATAAAAGTTGAAAAAATTAAAATTAAAAAAATATGTAAATCGGAGAGTCCTTTTAATTGCACTTGACTCCCTTTCAACAGTGTTAGGAAGCCCCGTCTACGCATGCCCCCGCCACCCATTTAACAGGGCTAGGCACACCCCCCACCCTTTAACAGCGCTAACCCCTGTGCACCCACCCACACTCCCCTACCTCTTCTTGGATTCAGACCCGAGACCTCTCCCTTGCGCGTCTTCACCTTTACCACTTTCTCATCTTGTTTTGTTCTCCATTTAATGATGTATCTATTTATTTTATATATATATATAGTTATATTTATTCATATATTAATATAGATTTATATTAATATATATATAGTTATATTAATATATTTATTTATTTATTTATTCATATGTTAATATATATATATATATACAGTACCACAAAAATGGGTTTTCGCAGCGCCACCCTTTAAAAGTGCTAAAAAAATGGATGATAAATGAGTACTTTTATCAGCGCTAAAAAAAGCACTGATAAAGGGAAATTTTAATAATGCTAAAAAAAAGCTGTTAAAATTGTCACTTTATCATTTCTTTTTTTAGCGCTCATAAAGGGACCTCATTTATCAGCGGATTTTTTTAGAAGCATTGATAAAGAGCCACATTTATCAGCACTTTTTTACAAGCACTGATAAAAGTATACTTAAAAAAATATTTCATTAAAAATAATATATTAATATATTAATATATTTATATTGATATAAATATAATATATATATTTTAAATATGTTTTAGATAAAGCTCAATAGGCATTTACACTTGATATAAAAGATAATTTGTGAAAATGTCTTATAAAATAATTAAAAATATTTTTTGAATTGATAATTTTCTAATTATTATAGAGTAATAGTCATTTAATAACAATTTGAATATAAAAAAATTAATAAAAGATCGAAAATATGTTGAAAATGTAACTCAAACTTCACACAACCATAACTTTTGATCTCGATGTCCGTTTGAGCTCTACCACGTATCAAATCGAAGCATGCGATGATCTCTATGCCCTCAGTGATTATTGTAAACCTATATCACATTTTCAGTGCCCAAAAATTCTCAGAAGGCCTCCAAAACTGAGTTTTTTGTCGGGGTACCTTAATATTTTAATATTTGATGGATTTTCAGCCTCATTTAAGGGGGTCTTATTGCCTTTTTTTTGTAGAGACTGTATTTTTTTCTAGGGCTTATATTCTTATTGATATTATAGTTTTGAAATTTTATTGTTTTTCACAATGTAATGTTATTTAAAATCAAATATATAACAATATATACATATTTTTTATATATTCACCCATAAAAATTTAATTTTCTAAATAAATAATTAAACATATTTACATATAAAATATATCTATCAATATATGAACCTTATCTAAATAAAAAATAATCTCCATTTTATTTAAAATACAAATGTATGAATATTTATATACATATACAATTAATGTATATATAATTATTATATATATATAAATATATTTGTGTGTGTATTGAAAAATATATATGTTAATCTACATATTCTAATATATGTATATAAATAATAATATATAATATATGTAAATAAATATAAATATGTATAATTATATTTATAGATGCACACATATATATAAATATATATATTTATGTATTTATAAACACACACACACAAAACAAATTTTATATGTGTATTTTAATATATATATATATATATATATATATATATATATGTATATATATAAATATATGGATAAAAAAATGTAACAAAAAATATATAAATATGTAGATATGTCATAAAATGAAAGACAAAACAATATAGTTGACTGGTAGAGTTGCGAGCACATGAGGAGGAGGTCTCAAGTTCAAAACCCGACAAAGGAAAGGGCACGCGGGTGGAGGTGAGTAGGTGCCTAGCGCTGATAAAGGGGGCGGGGGAGGCCAGTGCTGTTAAAAAGGGGGTCGAGGGCTCATAAAAGGGGGTTGTCTACCCTTCAATTTATATATATATTTTACCTTTATCAGTGCTTTTTTTAGCATTTACAAAAGGGACCCGTTTTAATAGCGCCTCGATTATCAATGATTTTTTAGCTATGATAAAGGTTTTTTAACGTTGACAAAACCCTGTTTTGTGGTTGTCTTAGTTATATTTTTTAATTCATATATTTATTCGTATATTAATATATACATATAATATTAGTTTTAAATACATTTATAAAATATGTTTTTATGTGTGTGTTTATAAATAAATATATACATATATACAGCATACATAAACATGTAACATGTATATATTATATATGTTTGTGTATCTGTAAGTTTTTTTTTTGAGAAAAGTGAGCTCTAAGGCTTTTGGATTAAATCAAAGCAACGTTACAAGAGACGAAATGAAGGAATTTTACATTTATCCGGAAGAAAAAGAGCAACCATGTCATCAGGCAAGGTGGTGGAGTAGATACATCTATATGCAGTGACCCCTTTATTTGCAAGCCCATCAGCCATGAAATTTGATTCCCAAAAGACGTGGGTGATGAAGTATTTCATGGAAGAGAGTCTATCAAGACAGTTTGCCCATTTTTCCATCAGCCTCCATGATAAATGAATTTGACCCAATCTTATGGCTTGCACAAGAGTAGTGGAATCACATTCGAACCAGATACAGGTCCATTATTGTTGATGAACAAGATTGATTTCCATAATAAGGCCCATCATTTCCGCTTCCGGTGTATTGACATGGCCACAAGGACCATGAATGCACTCCACCACATCCCCATGATGGTCTCTGAATATGGCTCCATAACCTGAAGGTCTTGGGTTTCCCCTAGAAGCCCCATCTATGTTTCATTTTATCCATCTAGAAAAAGGTTGTGTCCAAAAAACTTCAAAGGTTCCATGAGCGGTAGGGAAGTTCCCTACAATGTTGAGCCACCTGAGAATCATAAAATCACTTACCAAGTTGCAGCACTGTTCTGTGTGCGGGGTTTTAGTAGTTTGAACTGCAACCAGAATTTTCTTGATGGAAAATCCAGCATTAAAGCAGATCTATCTATGGACCGCATTGTTCTTGCCATGCCAAATGATGTGGATCAGCTCTGCACATGCCACCATAAAAAGGACAGTCAGTTGGTGGGATAAATGAACAACATGAATAGCAGCCAAGAAAGTATAAACAAAATCTGTTTTGTGGATCATGTATTTCAAATATATTAAAGACAGCCTTCCATAATACAGAGGCTGTTTTGCAGCTCAAAAATAAGTGGTCCACATTCTCTCTGTGTTGGTGGCATAAGGCACATCTAGAGCACAAGAAAATCCCAACTCTTTGTAGGTTATCATCCACTAGAATCTTGTTGAGAGACGGCCTCCATAGTAGGGTAAACCTGGAGGGTATCATCCATTTCCTATTTAATTCACCAATCCACTGATGTTCACCATTGAACATATGCTTATAGAAGTTTTTCAAGTCAAGAAGACCACTGGAAAACCCCTCCCAGATGAGAAGATCCTCCTGATTCATGAATTCATAGTTGGAAACTATAGATGCAATTTCATCCAGAACCATGTCCATGTTATCCAGCTGCTCTCTTATCGTTATGCTGTGATTAATTTCATAATCCTCAGTGCTGATCTGATCAATGAGAGGGGAAACTACCCGGTTATCATGCCAAAAACACAGGGAAGAATTCATGTTAGCTATCCATTGGGAGTGTGTGATAATTTTCTGATAGATGATCTTTAGTCCAGGAAAAATAGAGGATTCAATATAACTCATTTTTCCTGCAAGTAATATTTCCATGAATCTAGTTCTTAGAAACTCCAGGGCAGTAACTTTGCTGTTAATTAATCTCCATATGAATTTGGCTTGCAAGTATTGATTGAAGAAGTCCAATCTCTTAATGCCAAGACCTCCAAGTTTGTATGACGTGCCACACTTTTTCCATGGGGTAGTGATGATTCTTCTCTCAAGTATGCTTCCACTCCAAATGAAAATTTTCATCATATTTTTAAGCTTTCTAATGACAGAGGCAGACCAAAGATACACCATACACGAGTAAACAAGCTTTGAGATCACCACATGCTTAACAAGGAATATGCATCCTGCCATTGAGAGTGGTTTTCCTTTCCAAGATGATAGTGTTCTTCTAATTTGATCCACTTCATTTGAGAAGTGTAAAGAGAGAGGTTTTCCCCAGAACATTGGAACACCAAGGTAAACAAATGGTAATGATCCCTCCTTTATTCCCCGGTCCTTGGTGAGACGAATCTTCCTTGAGGCTGAAAAGTTCTTTCCAAAGTAAATAAAGGATTTTCACTAGTTAATTTCTTGGCCTGAGAAATTTTCATTATTTTGTAGATAATTTTTGAGATTGTTGATGTTCCTCCTGCCCCCTTGGGTAAAAATGACAGTCATCTGCAAAAAATAAGTGGGAGGGAGAAGAGATACCTTTAGGTGCACTTATGGTCATCAAGCAACCCCTGTTCACCATGACAAGGAGAAGCCTTCTTAGATAATCCTCCGCTATAGCAAATATAATGGCTGAATGGGGATCCCCTTGTCTCAACCCCTGGAGCATGTGAAGTAGCCTTTCGGAGATCCATTGATGAGGATGGAGATATGGGCTGATTCAAAAAGAACCTTGACCCAATGAATGAATTGCATATTGAAACCAAAGTTGTGTAACACCCTACCAATAAAGCCCCAATCCATTGTGTCGAAGGATTTTTTCATGTGATTTTTTAGAGCTATGTTTCCTCCTCAGATGGATTTTTTAAGGAGGTTGACACACTCCAAGGCAATAAGGAAACAATCCTGAATATTTCTTCCTTTCACAAACCCAAATTGGTTTCAGGATATTATTTTCTCTGAGACCCGAGCAAGTCTGTTAGCAAGGATTTTGATCACCTTGTGAATGGTATTAACTAGAGAAACCGACCTAAATTGACTTATCTCACTAGAATTCTCAACTTTAGGACTGAGGGAAATGAACTGAGCATTAAAGCCTTGAGTGAAAGACCCGCCCTTGAAAAAATGTTTAACAAGCTGACATTCCCCATTTTGTATGATATCCCAATATGTTTGGAAAAATTGGTTGGTGAACCCATCCAGTCCTGGAGATATTTCTTTCTGGAGTCCAAAGACAGCCTCTTTAATTTCGAAATCCATTGGCATATAGGTGAGGAAAAGATTGTCTTCCTCTGTTAGCAAGTTTGGAATGATGTCATCCCTTAACATTTCACTCTTTGGAGGGCCATTGAATAGATTCACATAAAAAAGACAATATGGTTAGAAAGCTCCTGATTGTCCTCCAGAATTCGGTCTCCATATTTGATTAAAGAAAGAGGCCTATTTTCCCTTCGAACCCTTTGCAGTGCATTAAAGAACTTGGTATTTCTGTCCCCGTTAGAGAGACAACTGATTTTGAAGATGTATTTCTTGATGTTGTCTCTGAGTTTTATAAGATTCTTAAGCTTGGAAGAAATTTCAGATTCATGTCTCATGCATCCACAAAAGTTGCCTTTAGTAATAGAATCCTGAAGATCATGTAAAAAAGCATTCCATACAATCAATTTTCAGCATCCATTGAATTAAACTTTGCCTTGCTCCACTCTTTTAGCTTTATCTTGAGCATTCTGAACTTGGAGATACAGATCATGGGATTGGAATTGCAAGGCTTCAAGGCCCAAGTTTCCTAAACTATCTTTAAACAATCTGGAAGAAGAGACTAGGCATTATTGAATCTGAAGGGAATTGGCTGCTTTCTCTCATTGTTTTGAAAGCTAACCAGAATGGGATGGTGGCCAGAGTTGTGCTTGGCCAGAGCAACACATGAAATAGATTTCCAAACACCAAGTGAGGCCTCATTGACAAAGGCCCTGTAAATTCATCTAGCCCTCATTCCATTAATATGCCTCCTATACCATGTGAATTTTGCACCAATTAGGTTGACTTTAACTAATCTTTCCACCTCTATACAGTCTCTAAATTCTTTGTTGGAGGTAGAATTTATCATAGTTCCAATCTTCTCATCCGCATGCAAAATGGAATTGAAAACCCATACTATGATCCATGGATCCATAAGTGTACTTGACAGCTGGTTTATCTGATCCCATAAGCATCTTCTGTCAATATAATTGTTGTAGGCATAAACAATCGAGCAGAACATTTTCCAGTCAGACTCCAAGAAGCTGAAGGTAATAATCTGATTGTCTTCATATACGATAACTGGGTTTTCAAAACTATTATGTACAAGAATCCAGATCCTATCTGGATTAGACACAGCCCGGTTAGTTCCCAGAATGGAGTATCCTCTACTGCTGAAAAGATTTCCCAGATTTAGAGAGTTTATCTTTGGCTCTGAAATACTTATAATTTTAGGTTTATAACTACCTGTAAGAAGCCTAATGGAACCTTCTGTGTCAGGATTGGCTAGTTCCTGATAGTTCCAAAAGATAATCCTCATTATGATTTTGTCTTGGGGGTGAGTCCCCCCTTTCCTTTTCTATCCAATCTTTGAGATTTCCTTGTAGTCCCTACTATAGTGGCATTGACATCAGCTTTGGATTCTTTTTGAGCACCCCTAGAATGTAGTTGGATGTAGGTATGGTCAGTTTTCTGTTTATCAATCTGGACAGTAGAGTCCTCCTGAACCAGTTCCCCTGTTGAATTCCCAATTGCTGGGATTGCTTCCCTTCCAGATTTCGTGCAATCCCTATCTTCTATTTTCTCAAAATTCTGGACAGCATTGCCTTCAATTGAGATCATTCCTGGGGTATAATCCAAATCACCTGATTCCTTCCCAATTGCTAGGGATAACTCCTCTGATTGGTTTATCACCAGCTGAGCATTAAATTCAGAAGAAATGTGATCAAGTAGATATTCTTCATCTTGCATTGAGATAGAAAATGAAAGAACATCTGGTGAGAGATCCAAGATTTTATCAGTCTGCTCTTCTGGTTGAGCGCACTGCATGTTGTTAACAGGTGGATTACTTTGACTCTCAATGTGCCTAGACTGCTTCTCCTCTTCCTCAGCTAGTTCTTCCCATGATGTTCTTTTATTCCCATGATTGCTTGTTCCTTCCATGTTGATTTCTAGTAGGACCATCGTATAAAGACCAAGATCTCCATTGATGGTTCGCTGATCAATTTTCAATGGTGTGCCATTTCCTGAGGCAAAGCCATTGAGAATTTTTGGGTGCCAGTACACCCATGGAATCCCGTGAATCATTGTCCACACCTGCGCCATGGAGTGCCTCCGCTTGAAAGGGCTGAAATTGGCATCCCATTCCGAGAGGATAAAGAAACCAGGTTTGAGATTAAGATTTCCAATTCGCCAGATCACATCCAGGTCCTCCTGCTTTTCCAAGATTACATAGAAATACCCCTTGCCGATTGGAATGAGCCACCATCGCGAGAAACCCCAACAATGTAAAATTCTGCTCTTCATATATGCATAGGATCAGGGCTTCATACCTTTCTCATATGAAGCTCAACCTAGCACTGAAAACTTGCAAAGGTCCAATCTTTTCATGAGGGCATCCGGATATTCTATGAATGTAATGGATCCATCCCCGAGCGCTTAAAAACAGGTTGTTTGCAAGATTTAGACACAGAAGGTCCAGCAAGAGCCTCTGCAAAAGAAATTGCTTTGCGGGTATATGTAGAGGCATAGACCGCCTTGCTTTCCTTCTGATAAGATGTGAAGGACCTCTCCCATTCCGGATTGAATGAATCCTTGCCCAAGCAAGCACTTAGAATGAAGAGGTTTCGCCATCATCGAGCAGCACGAAGGAGTTCCTCGCTTTCACCGTCTCCGACCTTCTTACCGGGTATCTCTAAGTATAATTGTGCATATTTATATATATTTATATATATTTACATATATTATATATAAATATTTATATTCATATGTTAGAATATATAGATAATATGTATCAATTTGTTAATAAATAGATACACTAATACACACACATATTATGTCGGTATATAAATATTCTTATATTTGTATTTTAAATAAAATGGATATTTTTTTTTTATTTAGACAAGACTTATATATTGTGAAATATATTTTATATTAAATATGTTTAATTTTTTATTTATAAAATTAAATTTTTATGTGTAAATATATGAAAAATATGTATATATTGTTATATATTTGATTATAAATAATAATACATTGTGAAAAATGATAAAATTTCAAATTTATAATATCAATCTGAATGTAATATCTGGGAAGAAATTCAGTCCCCATTAAAAAGGGAAAAATACCCCCTTAAACGAGGTTGAAAGTCTATCAAATGTTAAAAAAATTGGATATTCCGACTAAAAACTCAGTTTTGGAGGACCTCTAGGACTTTTTTGGCCTCCAAATACATTATAGAGGGTTCCCCTCTATCTCCGGTGCATAGAGCTCATCGCAGGATTCGAATTGATATGTGGTAGAGTTCAAACGGACACTTGGATCAAAAGTTATGACTGTTTGAAATTTGAGTTGCGTTTTCAACTTATTTTAGATCTTTTATTAATTTTTTAATTTTTTGTGTCTCGAATTGTTATTAAATGATTATTACTCGATAATAATTAGCAAATTATCAATTAATAATATTTTTTAAAATATTTTATAAGTCATTTTCATTAAATTTCTTATATATTAAGTGTAAATGTATATTTATACCTATCTAAAACATATTTAAAAAATACATATTATATTTATATATTTAGATATTAGTATATTATTTTTAATATTTTTTTAATATACCCCTTATTAAAGATAGTAAAAAAAACATTGTTAAATGGTGGTGCTGCAAAAACTCGTTTTTGTGGTAATGTAAACAATTAGAAAATATTTAATTGCTTTTAAATAATTTTATAGATAATGTAATTAATAATATATTTAATTTGATATTTAAAAATAATTAGTAACAATTAATAATCTAATCTGTAATGTCCCGAAAATTCCGTATAATTTTTTTTAATTATATGGAATTATTTTGAGACCACAAAATCTGACGGCGTGCGATTCCGAGGTCCAGAGTGCCTGGAATGATCTGTCGAAATTTTGTTAAGCTTTAATTAGCGTGCATAAGCAGTTTTCCTGAAAAAGTGGAATAACTCTTAAACGGTTACTCGGATCAGAAATCTGAGGGCATCATTGCGCTTAGGATGGCAGGTTTACCCTATACGCGATTTAAGTTTAGTCAGCACGAGTCTCCTGTGAGAAAACCTGAAAATGACATAATCGTAAATAAAATAATTAAATAAAATTATTTTATTTTTCAAATGCTTATAACTCACGAACGGTAACTCGAATTAAAAATCCAAGACCACCACTGAACTCGTGAGAGTATGTTTTCATTAGGTAAATACTAACATTGGCCGGCACGGACCACCAGTGAAAGTTAGTTTTTGGCCGTAAATAAAATAATTAACTGACAATTATTTTATTGTAAAATCCATAACTTTTAAACGGTAACTCGGATTGAAAATCAGAGAGTACCGTTGGGTTCGTTGGGGCATGTTTCACTTAGGCAGAGCCTAACCTCGACCGGCGCGGGTCGAGGGTGACTGTTAATATTTTTCCGAACTTTTTTTCGGGTACGTTCAGTAAACGTGCGAGCGGCATTTTGGAACTTTTAAACCGGTGTTTAGAATTGAAATCTGAGGACACCGTTGAACTCGCAACGCCGATATTCGCTTAAGGAGACCTTCAGCTCGACCGCAGTAGGTCGAGGGTGGAAGTTAGTTTTCCGGATTTTCGTGGGAGAGTTGAAAGAATAAAAATAAAATAAAACAACAACTTTTATTTTATTTTCTTGAAACCTCCATTTCGAATACTTAGTGGTGGGAGCCACCCAAACCCCCATTTAATATGAGTTAACCCTTGGAATTCCCCCAATTAATGCACCAACTTTAATTTAATTAATAATCTTAACTCAATTAAAGTTGGCTCCTCTCCCTTTTGGTTGTGATCGTTGGCAAAGGGGAGAGATTGGGAGAACTCGGAAGGACATCCTCCAACGAAGAACGAACTTCCGACGTGGACGACGCTCGAGCCCGGATCGAAAGCGTCTTGCGGGAGCAATGAACACCGACGTCACCATCATCATCTTCCTCCTCACGACACCTCCAACAGACGATCGAGGTAGGGGTTTTAATTTGAAGTATGATTAAATCTATTTGTTGATTCTTCATATTCTTGATTCACAACGACGATGACCAAACAAACATGACCATCGTTTCACACTTATACTTTAACCCTTTTCTTTCGTTCTTCGCGTGTTCTTCGCACGTTCTTCCACATCAAATAAGTAAGCGTGCTAAAAACACAATGTCTCGTTGAGCGCAACATATGGACGCGGAGATCTCGAGCCGAGGATCGTGAATATGCGGACGTCAAATTTTTCGGGCTTAGAACGAAGCTGCAATGACGCGTGAAAGAAGGGCGGCGCGCGTCCGCGCCGTCGGTAGAGGAGGAGGCCGCGACTGTCGAGCCGCGGCGGTGCACTGAAGGGCGGCTGGCACCCGGCTGGCCGCAGCTTGAGTAGGCGGCGCACCCAGAGAGCGGCCGACACCCAGCCGACCGTGGGAGGACAGCGGCGTCGCCGTGCCGCTGGGAGGTGAACCGGCTGGGAATCCGACCGACCGTGACGCACCGAGCAGGACCCACTCCGGCGGGTCCCGCATGCCAGCAGGCGGAACGGTCCGTTGGACCGTTCGGGAATCCGGGGGGGGGGGGGGCGCCTCCCCCCGGGTGGCGGCTAGGGCGAACCGCACCGTAGCAGGCCACGCCCAACGAGCCGGGCCCACCACGGCCCATCCCAACCAGGCCGAACCCGAGATCGGGTCGTGTCGACCCGAACCAGGTCGAGTTGGGTCGGCCCAGACCGGGTCGGGCCGGGTCGGTCCGATCGGGTTGGACCGGACCCAGGGCCATCCATACCTAGTTTTGCCTTTTTGGCCATATCTTGAGAACTGAGTGTCCGTTTGATGAACCGTCTATGGTTCCAGGATCCTTGGATCAAGATAGTCCTTTTAGTATACTCCCCTTGAGATTTGGAGAAAGTTGGTGTACGATCGGATTAGATCGAACCGAATCCAACCGGGCCCTCGGAGCTAAAATGCTTATAACTCACAGACCGGTCGTCCGATTAACGCGCCATTTGTCGCGTTAGAACCCTTACGACATAGCGGTCCTTTGGGTTACTCCTTTGTGGATCTTAGTAGCGGTCGAGGTACGATCGATATCTCAAGGGACATATTCTACAGAACTCGAGCGCATCGGGTGCGAGGAAACTTGTGGCAGGCTGCAACGTGAAGAAAGAACATCGATCCTATGTGGGTCAGCATCTATTGATTCTGTGTGGGTCAGATCCTGTGTGGGTCAGTGCTCAGCGATCCTGTGTGGGTCAGCGCATAACGATCCTGTGTGGGTCAGATCCTGTGTGAGTCAGCGTTCAGCGATCCTATGTGGGTCAGCATATATCGATCCTGTGTGGGTCAGCGGGGGTTAGTTACCTATCGATCCTGTGTGGGTCAGCGGGGGTTAGTTACCTATCGATCCTGTGTGGGTCAGCGGGGGTTAGTTACCTATCGATCCTGTGTGGGTCAGCGGGGGGTTAGTTACCTATCGATCCTGTGTGGGTCAGCAACAATGCTTCTTAACAGAATAAGATGATCTAGTTTACGACTAATCATATGTACTTCTGTACTTAAGTTATACCTGATTGTGAGATGAGTCTTTTACCTGTGTGGTACTTCTATCTTTGTGGTGTTACCTATGTGGTACTTCTAGCTTCGTGGTGTTACCTGTGTGGTACTTCTACCTTCATGGTATCGTTTTCGTGGTGTTACCTGTGTGGTACTTCTATCTTCGTAGTGTTGCATGTGTGGTACTTCTGCCTTTGTGGTATTGACTTCGCGGTGTTACCTGTGTGGTACTTCTATCTTTGTGGTGTTACTCGTGTGGTACTTCTACCTTCGTGGAGTTACCTTCGCGGTGGTATCTTTGTGGTGTTACCTGTGTGGTACTTCTACCTTCGTGGTGTTACCTGTGTGGTACTTCTACCTTCATGGTGTTACCTATGTGGTGTCCTTCTCTCTTGTACGAGATGAGTATATCTTGATAACTCAGGTATATGTATGGGCATATACCCAAGTAGAGTTGATATCTTGCTTTATGGTTTTTCCTTTGTGGAACTCTAGGAGACCTACGGGGGTCTTGGGGTCCCTACTGAGTATCGTTATACTCACCCATGCACGGGCTTCGCCCGCACCTTGTCGTGTCTGGTGCAGACGACGTACAACGTTGATCGAAGCTGATGGATCTAGGACTGGACGGTGCTCGGAGGTGGACTATTCGACGTGACGTGACATGGAGGAGACTGACGAATGTGGAGTGCTGAGGAGGCGATATGTACCTACCCTATAGGTAGGAACCTCGGAGGACGACCCAATAGTTTTTTTCCTTTTTTCTTTCAGTTTTATTGTACTTCCAGTCGTACTTGTACTTTTACAGTTGGGATTGCATTTCAGCCTTTTTTTTTACTTTCATCACTCTTTTACTACAACAGTTTACTTTGTGGTTGCATCTTATTGCGTTCTAGTCTGTGTGGTTGCTTTTTATTGTGTTCTTGGACTGTGTGTCTGTACAGGTTAAAAAGGCAATGCCTTCCCGTTTAAGGGATACACTTTTCCGGTGCTAGTCGCCAACCCCTGACCTATGGAAGGCGGGTTTGAGGTAGTTACGACACGGGCCCTGAGGGACGGGTCGTGAAATAATCAATATCAACTATATTATTATTAACTTAGTTAATAATAATAATTATAATAATAATAACATTTTGTTTCATGTAAATAATTTGTTGTTTATTATATTTATGATTAATAATACTATTAATAATAATGATGATGATCATGTAAATAATAGTATTATTTTTAATTATTATTATTATTATTATTATTAAGTAATATAATAATTAATATTACTTCAAAAAAATAATACATTAATTATATTTACTATTATCAATAAGTAGAAAATATTAATTATTTTTTAATTAATTAATTATATAATAATTATTATTAAATCATATCTTATTATTAATACTTACTATTTTTTATTTTTTATTCTCATGAAATTATTTCTGTTTTTAGTTATTTTATATGTTTTAAAGTGCATGTCTTAAATCTCATTTAGAATCTAACTATAATTTATATTTTATAAGCTTTTAGAATTTCCACTTCTTTTAAAGTCCAAATGTTATGTTTTTAAACAAATTGTTTTGTATCATCTATATTATTATCTTTTTATTATTTTGATGAAGATATTTTTATTTTTAATTATTTTTTATGTGTCTAGTCGACGTTTTAAATTTTATTTTGATTGTATTTATAATTTATTTTTTATAAGCTTTCAAAGTCACCTACTTCAAACACAACAAAACTTATTATGTTTCATAGAGGTAACATTGGGACTAACTGACTGAAAATGACTTTTTATAAAAGAACCCACTGAGTTAAGGAGGGTGAAAGTGATGCAAGCCTAAGGCAATATTGCTTACAAAAGGACTACAATTACTGTGAAGGGATATGAGGTTATCATAAATAGTACAGTTGTTGAATGAGTTTCCCTTACTAGTAAGACAATTGGTAATAAAGTTTCCCTCCCTCCATGTGTGAAGAATTTCCATGTCACAGCTAAGTAGAAGGTTACATTTCCTGATGATGTAGTAGAAGTACCACATGGTTCTAGCTTTTTTGAGTAGGAAATTAACCAAAAGGCGAGAGTTCGATTCAACTGAGGAGATAAGGATGTGATGATCTCCGTAGATAGTAATAAAACTGAGCAGAGCTCTGGATTCAGCTTTGATGGGGATGCCCAGGCCATAATGAGAGATAAATCCAATGACCATGGATCCCCTGTCATCACAGACCAACCCACTGCCTCTCATAATGCCTTGAATGCAAGAACCTTCCACATTGAGTTTGAGATTGTGTCTCGAAGGATTCCACTTAACCCATCTCTCTTGCCCTGTGATTGCTGACTTTCCTCCACTTAATACAATCTCAATAAAACATAATACAAGGATTAAACATATAAAAAATAGTTGGAAATAAAAAAATCATATATTTAAAAACCCCAAACTAATTTACCTGACAAAAACATCATTGATTAAAAACATAACATTCACACTTCAAAATATTTATGCGCATAAAATATAGAATAAATAAAATAGAAATGAAATTTAACACATTGATTGTGAAAATAAACAATAATTGAAAATAAAAGGATATAAAAAAATTTAAAAATTACAAATAAAATGTCTGGTAAAAAAAACATTTATTAGTACAAATGTTATGTTTTGAAATAATGACATTTTGTGCGATGAAAATTATTTTTCATCAATTATTTTTAAGAATTTTCTTCTTCTTCAATTATTCTTAATATGTTTATTCAATGTTTCAAATTTTATTTATATTGTACTTATATTTTATATTTTATAGGCTTTCAAATTCACCTACTTGAAACATTATTACATTTCAAGTTGGTGACTTTGGAGGCCTATAAAATATAAACTATAAGAACAATCTAAATGAAACATAAAAAATGTATTAAACATATAAACAATAACTGAAATGTAAAATAAATTCATAAATATAACCAAACAAAATTAATTTACATGATACAAATGATTTATGTATCGTTTTCATAAAGTATCAAAACAATCCAAACGTGTTTTCTCGTTTTGAGCATGTCACTTAGATTTTTTACTAAAATGATATTTTAAACAGAAAACACATACTTTGGGTTATACCAATCACATCATGTGTCTATTTGACATGAGGCTGATTCCTACATGTTAAAAATTACTCATGAACCATTATCCTAAATTATCAAGACAATTGGAGCATATTTGCTTGGTTTTCTATGAGTCACATGCGTTTGAACTAAAATGTAAATTTTAAACTGATAATAGACACTTTGAGTCATATCAGGCACATAGTGTATTGGATTGAGGTGATGCTGATTTTTACACGTCAAAAATGACTTATGGGTCACTGTATTATTTCATCCAAACAATCTGAACGTGTTTGGTCGGTTTTGAGAATGTTAATTGTCATTTTTACTAAAATTAATGTCAATTTTAAATAAAAAGTCCCACTTTTAGTCATAAAGGTCACAACGTGTGTGTTTCTTCTGGAAATGGGGATGACCTTGTTTGTTTAAGGTTCAAAATTTTCAATCAGTTTCTAACGGGTTTATTCGTAGAACTGGAAACCTCCAATGATTCTATATCCATTTGGACCTACTTTCTAAAGGTAGGTTCCCATTAGTTGTGGACTGATAAGGCTTAAGAATTTTCATTGGTCAAGAGGATGGGAGGTCGGACTCATCACACCTTTTTGGGGAGAATTATTTTCTACTCCGTGATTCTCTTAAAGATTTGAGTTATGTTCGTGAATCCTTATTAATTTACCAAATATGAAAATGAGTTCTTCCTTTAGATATTGCAATCAATGATTGATATTTAGAGAATATTTTATATCTATTTGAGGTTCTTCATTGATAGAGAATCATTCGTATTTATTAGAGATTCTTAGTCAATGGTATCCTTCAACACATTATATAGAAATCTCTTGGTAATTATGATGACCATACTGGTTTTAAAGCCACTCAGTGGGGCACTTGAAGTTTATTGTCATTTAGAAGGACATGGATTATTTCAGAGTTGGGATTATACCCGCAGATGGGCTACCTACGTATCCTTGTTAGAAAAGAAATCAGAACCCACGTAGTTCGAGAATTTAAGATATAGTTTAACGTCATATGGGACATATGAGAATTAATGGGTGATAGACTTGAACCTTAGAAATGCTTCATACGTACTCTACTTTTAAGGAAAAGATCAAAGTCCACGTAGTTCGATTAAGATTTGTGGGGCTTACGTATGATTAACGGCCCAAAGAGATGTTTCATGGTTACTTTTACACTCTAAGCTCACATGAGTCATGCTCGGTGTGAGAAACAAGAGGTATCAGTAAACCCAACGTCTTGTGCCATGAAAGATGTGGTCACAAGGAATAATATGGTACTTATGTGTGTGTGAATGCCCAAGTAGGTGAAGACTAGGATTTACTCCCAGAAAGAAGCCTAGGAACAAGGTCCATAAGGATATTCTTGCATTATGGAGATTTGGATACTCTAAATTGGGGCATACTCCTGAGGAGGATGCCCAAATTAGGGGGGACTTGGGGCTTACTCCTAAGGAGGATGCCTATTAACAAGGTCCATAAAGGTATTTGTGCTTTATGGAGATTTAGATTCTTAATTTGGGGCTTACTCCTAAGGTGGATGCCCAGATTAAAAGGGGGCTTTAAATTATGACTGGGGATCACTCCTGAGAAGGATGCCCAAATCGAAAGGGAATTATGATTGGGACTTACTCCTGAGAAGGAGGCCCAAAGTTTAAGGGGATTTGTAACTTGGGACTTAATCCTGAGAAGGAGGCCCAAGTTAAAGGAAATTATGACCGGGGCTTACTCTTAAGGAGGATGCCCAGGTTAAGAGGTCTTGAGACTTGGGACTTTCTCCTAAGGAGGATGTCCAGATTAGGGAACTTGGGGCTTACTCCTAAGGAGGATTCCCAGATTAAAGATATTCTCATCTTAAAGGATGAGGTTGAATTAAGGAAATCTCTAACCTTAGTGACATAAAGTTATGTAAATCACAAGGTTTTGAGATATGTTCCACAGAATTTCATTTCAAATAAGGAAGCCAACAAAGGAACCATTCCATGAATGGATTTGAAGAGGGTTTTGAAGGTTAAATCTTGAAGAGGAGAGGTAAATTTGAGGAAAGGAAGTGAATTGAAAGGAGGCACGCAATTATTGGTTTGGCGCGCATGTCCTGGTCGTGCAAGTATACTTGCGCGACATAAGTTCACTTGGGCGACGAAGAACCTGTGAAGTGATACTTGGGCGACTTTGAATTTGAGCCCTTATTATCATCCCTAGAGGCTTTCAGATAGGTGGAACGCAAGTTTCCTTGAGAGGGAAAGGAGGAACATAAGTGTATCCATTTTCCTTAAGGCCTGGACACTTAGGCACACAAGTGTTAATGAGTTCTAACACTTAGGCCTTATTCTTCCTCTTTATATCTTCCATTCTAGGCTAGAAATTACCTTAGAAGTGTTTGGAAGACTTCAAGCAGAGACTAGGGCGACCAGAGCTTAATTCTAAGTTTTGGATTTTTCATCCTCGAAATGGGGGGCCCACAAGGGGTATTTATAGGTCATTGAGGACCTTGGGTGAAAAAATGAATAGGGTGTGCAAGTGACTTGCACAACCCATATGTGGTGTGCAAGTATACTTGCGTGACCATAATAAAACTTGCATGACCCATGCTTAAAGAGTTTCTTGTTCATGCCTTTGTCAATTTTTTGATGTTCTTCAAAGGATGAATCTCTTTGTGCTTAAGGTATTCAACTTTTTCATTCATTAAACTCTGTGACGGAAAGGAGCATCAACAAAAGTCCCCCCTCAGAGTTGGATCCGAAAAAGGAAAGAGGATTTGACTCTGAGGAAAACAAGAAATAAGGTGTTACGATGTGCAAGTAGTAGGCGTGCGGGTATGCTTCTGGCATGCAGGGTCTGGCGTGCAGGGGTACGACCTCACTTATAAATATGAGTGCCACTCTTGCGCAAATCACCTGGCTTTCAAAACACCTCTCTCTCGTCGCGCATGTGATCTCTCGTTTACGCAAGTGACTCAACTTTCCGCTCGTCCGCGCTTCTATTCGTGTCGCGCTTCTATAGTGAGTTTCTGACTTATGCACCATTACTAGCATGGTAAAACTTGCGCGACCAACTTGGACTTGCGCGCCAATATGGGACTTGCACGCCTTAATTCCTTAGCCATTTTTTTCAAATTTCTTCACAAATTTTATGAAAAATCAACTTACTTAAAAGTTAATTATCTGATTTTTGCGTAGATTCAATGGCTCCCAAAAGAATTGGATTGACTGATGAGTTGTCTATCAAGCGGATTGATGACATGATGAACATCGTTGGCCATAATTACTATGATATCTGTGACAACACTCTCCCAGATTTGGACAAGTACTTGAAGAAGTATCATCTTAATTTACCACAGAGCATTTACTTGCCTCTGTATGGACATGGTCATCTGCAAGGAGTCAACATTCCATATGAAAAGAATTATATTCCCGATATGCAGCTGCACTGCTACTCCTCTATTTTGGTTATGCTGTGCATTAAGAGCAACAACAATGGTGTGAACTTTCAAATTTTTCCTCCATTCCATTTACTTTCAGATATGAAAATGGAAAACCCATGGGTTGATATGTTTTCTACTGTCGGTTGGTGGAGAGAAGACTATCATGACATTAGAGCAATATCTGAAAAGAGTACTCTCTCCAAATGGCTATTTACTTCCAATGCTCCATTCTAAAATCCATGTATCCATATTTCAAGTCTCTTGGACAGAAATAGAGTCACTGTTCGATCAGCAGAAAATTTTCTCAAACCACACTCAAGAACATTCCTTTACAATTGTTCCAAGAAGAGTTGGTATCACTGCGTCTCTTATTGTATCCAGTTGAATGAATGAATTCTAGGTGACTGCTGATGAAGATCAGGATTCCTTAAATCAAATGAGGAGTTATATTGAAATCCTCTTGTAATTCCTGAAAAAAGATAAGAGACTCCAGTCTGTGGATGACCTTCTAACTCTTGTGCATTAATGAAAAACACTTTCATCTTCAATTATTTGGTGCATGCATTCTATTGCTACCTGTTTTTTAAATTTTTACCTAAGCCAATGGGCCTAGTAAGTATAGTTTTATTTTTTCTAGGATTATAAAAATAACCCTACAAACTTTGAATCTTTTTATTGATCAATATTACCTAAATCATAAAAAATGTATGTTTAGTGAGCTGGGACTTGACTTTTGTTCAGAGTTCCCTTGTCTTTTGTGGGAAGTTTAAAGTCATGCACGTCAGACATAAAAAGGATAATGTTTAAGGTCGAATAGCTTTGACCTAATGGATTATGGATTAAAATTGACTCAATTCCATGATAATTTATCTGAAAACATATTACCACATTCAATTATGGGGGAAAACATGTAAAATATGACTTAAGAAATTTTGAATCTGATGAATGATATGAAAAAGGGCTAAAAGGCATTAGAGGAATAATTTCCTTAGAGTGAAGTTACCACTATTTAACAAACCCGTTAGGGGGTTGAATTATGTAGGGCCACTTAAGGTCATTGGCTGCATAGTCAAATAATAGCATCTTTTGGATGATAGGTCTGTTATGTAGACTGCTTATGCAAGGCCGCCTAAGGGCACGTGCTACATAGTCAGGCAAATGAACTCTCAGAAATTTTACTTTTCTATTGCTAAAAATCCAGTGAAATTTTATGGATATTCAAACTTTCCAAAGCATAGAGTCTGCTGTATGGAGAAAGGTACTTGAATATGGAGAGGATATTTCCAATCAAGATTGTCAAAGAATTTGATGAATGTCACTCCTGCGAAGGTCTGACCCAAATGTGGGGAAGGGAAATATAAACCATAGACTTAAATAATTTTAGATCCTGAAAAAGAGTATGGGACAAATATGTTAAGGATGACTATTTTTGTGGATCCCTACATATTGTCGTTAAGACAAATAAGGAAAAAAGAGGTTTTCCTCCCAAGAATGAAGTTACCACTATTTGAAAAACCCGTTAGGGGGTTGAATTATGCAGGGCCACTTAAGGGCATTGGCTGCATAGTCAAATAATAACATCTTTTGGCTGACAGGTCCGTTATGTAGACTACTTATGCAAGGTCGCCTAAGGGCACATGCTGTATAGTCAGGCAAAAGAATTCCCGAGTGTCAGACATTTTATGACCAGAAGTCAAGAAAAGGGTTATGGAGATCTGGAAGTATTTAAGGTTAGGAGCATGACACGTGAAAATGGGTATTGTCCAATGTATGAAGGAGATACATAGACCAATGATGACCATAATCATGTTATGGCTGGGTCCTGAATTGAAATGTTGGACTTCACTAAGTATCCCATAAGGATGGGAATCAAGCCATACGTAGTTATTAAAATACAGTTTAACGTCATGTGGGACGAGAGTGTAGGAGATCTTAGTTTAGGGTCATAGATCTCGGACCATAATAAGGAATACACATTGTGTGTTTTATAAATCTGATGTGAATGAAGACTAGAGTTTTCATACCACATTCATGCTTTCACAGGGTGACTCTTCATCCAAGGGACTGAAAGTGGAATTTGGGGTTAGGCGGAAATACTTGGGGCTAGATTTGAGGGATTATCGAACGTTCCTACGTATCCCATAAGGATGGGAATCAAGCAATACATAGTTCTTGAAATACCCTTTGTACAGATTTGGTTCATACAAGTGAAGGGTAAAAGGGGACTTTAGTGCAATGATGGTTTGAACCAAGATTAAAAGTTCGGGCATTGCCATGTATGCATGTAATCCTTGGAATAAGACATGGTTGGAGACCAATGTAAATGATGATTCCCTCTCAGGAGAGGGACAATGGGGGACTGCATATTTTAACATCATATAGTGAGGACGATGGTGCTGCACAGTTTAGTGTCATGTAGCAGGGACAAAAGGGATGTACACAGTTTAACGTCATGTGGGACGAAGGTGAACCAACATGAAGAGATTGGTTTTGGGCTGCTTCACGGATCAACATCGTATGAGACGGAGGTGACCCGATGTGAAGAGATTGGTTTTGGGCTTGAACCTCAGGGATGTTGCCTACGTACCCAGCCTAGAAGGCAAGGATCAAAGTCCGTGTAGTTAGATTAAATAATGAATTGGTGATCAAGTTATACTTGAGGACAACTTGAAGATGAAGTTGGGACTTACGTGTGGTTGGAGACTCATAGAGGGTGTTATGGTTGAAGCTTACTCTAAGATCACGTGATTCATACTCAGTGTGAGAAACAAGAGGTAACAACAACCCTAACGATTCACAGTTTAACGTCATGTTGGAAAATGGAGGGACTATGCAGTTTAAAGTCTTGCAGTGAGGACTATGGGGACTGTATAGTTTAAAGTATTATAGTAAGGACTAAAATAGTTTAAGGTCATATGCATGGACCAGTGCTGCACAGTTTAGCATCATGTAGCTAGGACAACACAGTTTAACGTCATGTTGGATGAATGTGTACAGTTTAACGTCATGTTGGATGATGAAGGACACAGTTTAACATCATGTTGGATGATGGAGGACACAGTTTAACGTCATGTTGGAAGACAAAGAGAACACAGTTTAACATCATGTTGGAAGAATTTGTACAGTTTAACGTCATGTTGGATGAATGTGTATAGTTTAACGTCATGTTGGACGATGGAGGGAACACAGTTTAACGTCATGTTGAACGATGGTGTACACAGTTTAACGTCATGTTGGATGACAAAGGGAACACAGTTTAACGTCATGTTGGACGATGGAGTATTTGTGTTACACAAAATACTTCTTCAAGAATCTTGCATTGGTTGGAGTCGTGATGAGTTCTCTATCCATTGAGATTAAAGAATAAGCTCCATTGGAGTAGACCTTATGTATTGAGTAACGTCCTTCCCATTTTGGCTCAAGATTTGGAGGATTATTTCTTGGTATCATTGGACTTCTGAGGACCAATACCAATTCTCCTTGAATGAATGAACGAAGATGAACTTTTTTATTGAAAGCCCGTGCTATTCGATTTTGATAGACTTCCAAGTGGTGCAAGGTGCACAATCTTTTTTCATCTAATCATTACAATTCATCCAATAACTTTTTATATTGTTCATCAGTAGATAACTAATCAAAAATTTCTACTCTGAGTGAAGGTAATTTAACTTCAATGGGAAATACTACTTTTGTTCTATACAATAATGAATATGGAGTTGACTGCGTAGTAGTACGGGTGGTGGTTCGATAAGCCCATAAAGCATGAAAAAGTTTATCAGGCCATGATTTCTTATCTTTATCCACTTTCTTTTGCAGTATGTTTAAAAGAGTCTTATTTAAGGCCTCTATTTGTCCATTGTCTGCTGCATGATACTGAAATGAATGGTTGGATTTGATGTTGTATTCTTGATACAACTTCCTTACCCCAGATGAACAGAAGTTGGTGCCATTGTTCATCAATATGGTATGAGGGACACCAAATCTGGTAATGATGTTAGAATTGATGAAGCTAACAATTCTTTTAGAACTAACTTATTTGAGAGGTATTGCCTCTGACCATTTTTAAAAGAAGTCAGTAGCAGTAATAATATACTTAAACTGCTTAGATGTAGCCGAAGGGTAAGGTCTTACTACATCCATTCCCCATGTGGCAAATAGCCATGAGTATTTAGCTGTATAAAGCAACTCTGGGGGTTGATGAATGAAATTGGAATATACTTGACAATAATGACACTTCTTAGTGAAATCAACACAATCTTGTATCATTGTAGGCCAAAAGTATCCAAGCCTTTGAATTTGATCAGACAGTCTATGTCCAGACTGGTGGGTACCACAGACTCTTGCATGTACTTATTTCATGACAGCCATTGTATCTTCACCATCAATACATCTGAAGAGAATTCCATCAAAACCTCACTTGTAGAGAATTTTTTCTAGGTGATCTAGGCTATCATAAAGAGTAAAATTGACCACACATCGCCAGACTTGTTCTTTCCCAGCTCTATCAGGTGGGAGTGTTCCATTTTGAAGGTATTCCCTGATAAGTGTCATCTATCCTGTAATATGACCATATGGTTAAAAAATGGGACTAATTTCATTGATTTCCTCTCTTCTAATTTGAACATAAGGTGAAACTGTACGATGGTGGGCAATACTAATGATTGTTTCGTCCTGATTTGGATTTACCAGAGCTGTGGCTATATTAGCCAGGGCATCATCTTGAGTATTTTGTGATCGCGGGACATAAGAAAATGTAGGTTCCGAAGAAAATCCCACCATTAACTCTATGATGTAATCATACAAAGGGATTAACTCTTCTTTTTTGATGTCATAACCCCCATTGACTTGTTTGATTACCAGGTCTGAATCACCTTTCACCTTTAAGTGATACACCTGTGCTTGAAGCGCCAACTTCAATCCTGTGATGAGAGCTTGATATTCTGCTTCATTGTTTGTACCGCCTCCCAACAATAAGAAGGAATAGGGTAGCACTGCCTTTTTTGGGGAAATAAGCACAATTCCTAACCCAACTTTGTTGAATTTAGGATCTTCCATTTTCTTCCCTGTTGGACTTCTGAAATCACCATCAAAGTACATTTCCCATGTTTGAATATTATCTTGAATAGAGAAGACTTCCTCATCAGGAAGTTCAATATCTAAAGATGTATCTTCTACTGAAGGGTTTTCAACAAGGAAATCAGCCAGAGCTTGGCCCTTTATTTCCTTTTGAGACACATACTAGATATCAAAATGCTGCAAAATAACTGCCAACCTTTCCAGACATCCTGTAAGCATTGGACGACTAAGGATGAATTTGAGCGGGTTATTACGAGATACCAATTGGACCTCATGATGTTGCAGGTAGTGTCTCAATTTCTGAACTGCAAATATTAATACTAGGCAGCACTTTTCAATACTTGAATATCTATTTTTTGCCTCAAGCATAGTACAAATGAGATAGAAAAGGCTGTTTTCATTCCCAGTATCATTCTTTTGGGCAAGGAAGGCACCCAATGACCACTCTAAAGTTGTCACATAGAGGATAAGTGGTCTTCCTTCAACAGGTGGCATTAATACTGGTGGACTCAAGAGATATTTCTTGATAATATCAAATGATTCTTAACATTCTTTAGTCCGCTGGTAGGTGACTCCCTTCTTCATTAATTTGATGAAGGGTAAACATTTGCCAGCCAGATTGGCGATGAAATGCCAAATATAAGCCAAGTGTCTTTGAAGTCCTCTTAATTATTTCAAATTTCTAGGAGGTGACATACCAAGGATTGATTTTGTCTTCTCAGGATCAACTTCGATACCACGATGGAGTACAAAAAAGATGAGAAATTTTCCTAAGGTTACCCCAAAAGCACATTTCAAGGGGTTCATATTCAAATTGTGTTGTCAAAGTTTGTGGAATATGATTTCCAAATCATCCAAGTTATTAGAACGTTGTTTGGATTTAACCACCAAATCTTCTACATAACATTCAAAAAATTTCCCTAAAAAGGGTTTGAAGATATGGTGCATAGCACGTTGATACGTTGCACCTGCATTCTTCAGGCCAAAGGGAATTAACCGATAGCAAAAAACACCTTGAGGGGATCTGAAGGCTATAGATTCTTTATCTTATGGAGCCATTAGGATTTGCTTATACCCAGAATATCCATCCATGAAGGAAAGTGATTCATATCTAGATGTTTCATCAATTAAGAGTTCTGTGATCGGAACTGAAAAATCATCCTTGGGACAATGATGATTAAGATCTCTGAAATCAATGAAAACTCTAATTTTTCCATTCTTCTTTTTCACAGGGATAATATTATCCATCCATTTGGGATATTGAAATTCTCTAACGAAGTTATCCTTGATAAGATTATCCACCTCAGCTTCAATTTTGGAGGCATAAGTTGGGTGTGTTCTTCTTACGGCTTGCTTGAATCCTCGATGCTCTTCTGGAAAACCCAAATGATGAGTGGAAACATCAGGATCAAGACCTAGAATTTATGTATAATTACAAGCAAAAACATCTTGATTTTTCTTTAAAAAATAAGTATACATTTCTTGCTCTTCAAGAGTCATGGCCGCACTAATTAAAGTGGGGCGTGGATCTTCTTTTGTACCCAGATTTATTTCTCTGAGTTCATCCACAGTGGTAGAGATACCCTCTTCAAATGCTAGAGGAGCATCCCTGAGATCTTCCTCTTCTTCTTCAATATGTGTCACTTATTTTGGTTCTACTTGCATAGTAGATGATGAATCAGAATTTCCATGATCATGAGAGAAGTTAAAATTTGAACATCTTGAAGAAGAGACTACCATTTCTGACCCTAATGATGATGAATGGTCATTCTGAGGTGATAGAGAGAAGATTATGGATTGAGAATCCACATCATTACTTTTCTCTAGTATTGCTATATCTTCTTCTGTCCTGGTTGATGAAGTATATAATTGCTGGATTTCAGCGAATGAAATGAATACATCTCTATTTGAGCTTTCATTATTGCTTGGTGAATCAACAATTTCTCCCATGCTATCTGGCTTGGTTGCCATAATTGACATTATGGAAGTTTCCATATGATTATTTGGATTTGGTTCTATCCTGTCAATTTGACTGATAGGAAACACATAATCTGTACTCACATGTATGAATGGGTTTACTGGAATCTTTTCCAAACCATATGGAGCGTTAATTTTCGCAACCTCCTTTTTCATATATTTCTCCTTTCCCTCCATGTGATAGAATTATACCTCAATGTATTGAGATTCACATGTTTTGAATGAGGCTTTATCACCATACAATGTCCCAATTTGACAATTGAAACAATATTTGAGACATTTATGGTATGATGAAGGGATATCTGCATGTTGATGTAGCCAAGGTCTTCCAAGAAAAATGTTGAAGGCTGTGTCATGACGGACAACCATGAAATTTGAATTGGATACAAGGTCTCCAAACTGAGTTTTGAGTGTAATCTTGCCCAGAGGTTCTTGTTAATTTTTATCATATCCTTGAAACATCAAAGTAGAAGGAGATAAATCAGATTTGGTGAGGCCCAATCGACGAAGTGTACAAATAGGGATGAGGTTGACTCCTGAACCATTATCAATGAAATCTCGTCGGATGTCTACATCATTGACCTTGCCAGATAAATACAAAGGTCTAATATGTTCATGCACAAAATCATCTTCATCTTCACCTGTAAAAGATATCACTTCATGGAATTCTACAGGATCATTCTCTACATGGTAGACTTCAGCTGCAATAATTTCAATTTTGAATTCCCGAGGACTTGAAAAAGCCTCAATGAGTGCCTCCCAAAGATCCTTTGATAGATTCAAGGCATCCAGAATTGATAACTTGGCTGGTACTTGGGCCAAATGTTTCAAGACATCATAATTTTGATCCAAAGGCCTACGTTTACCAATAGGAACATGTGGGTTTTCAGGTGCCTTAGAAGTTGATGCTATGGAAGTAGATGCATCTTGTATCGGGGTAGGAGTTGGAAACACTCCTAGATTTGGAAAATTAGACCGACTAGGTCTATTTATCTGCTGAGAGGAAGAAGATGTAACCTCTAACTAATCCTCCAGAATAATTGTGCCAGGATTGAATCTTCCATGTGTGGAAGAACTTTCTTGTTCTTGTTGAGCCCGCTGAAGGGCTCTGCCACGAGTTTCTACTGCATAGACAGTTCTAGCAGGGGTAGGATTGAAATAGTGGCTTCTGGAATATCCACATCTTCCTCTGTATCCTAGACCTATGGAACTCCCTTTAATTCCTTTGTTTGATACAAGGAACTCAATCTCATCAAGATTGAAACTGTGACTGGCATAAGGATCTGTTAAGTGAATCATGTTAACAGAACCAAAGATCAACTCTTCATCTGATGAAGATTCTGCCTAATTAGCCAGTTTAGGCTGTGCCGTTTGGTGGGGCAGTGCCCGTGCTTTTGAAGTAGATGGCATAACATTTTCTAGAGTCAAAGACAATTTAGGCTTTGACACGAACTCATCTTCTTCTGACTGTTATTATTTTTCAAATTATGCCGCCTCTTTGAAGACTTTCCTTCTGATGAAGGGGGTTTTGCTGTGACATTCATAGTAGAAGACACAATTGGTTTCTTCAATTGCGTTCACAAAATGGAATGAGTTTGGTTGATTGTTTTCTTGACCATCCAATCATCATAAATCTGCGTATTTTTTCTTTTGACTTCATGCCACTCGCCTTCTTCCTCTAGATCAGTAGTAGTAACACATTCTACTTGGACTAAAGAACCTTTTAGTTTTACCCATCCAGAGTCCATATTTTGCAGGAGGTCTTTGAAGACGAAACACTTCTGAATAGGATTCCACAACATTTGATGAAATGGGTAATAGTTAGGGAGGTCTTTATCTCCTTCCTTGTTTGGCCTTTTGGGCCTTGGAAACTGAACTAGGTTGTTTTCCAGAGCCGAGATGAAGTAGCCATGAACTTGTTCATTCCGGAAAGAATAAAATTTGTTCTTCAAATCTTCAAACTGTTTCCACCTTTGATCTCTTTGATCATTTTGACAAGGCGACCATTGTTGTTGACGCTTAGGAGGTGGATCCCTTTGATATGATGAAGATTTTGAAGTGGAAGCAGGTACAAGTGCTTATTTAAGCATAACTGTAGCAGTATCTGCTTTCCCAATTATCATTCCTAGAACTGATGGAATTACATGAGTTTTATCCTTATTATTTGTAATAGAGTATTCAATCTACTAAGAAATTGAAGTAAGGTCTCAAAACCCTCCTGTGTATTTCACAGGGATCAACGGTGTGCGTAATTCATCACGCCAATTTGCCACACAGATTGGAAACAATTATTCTTGAGGGAGTGCTAAACTTAAGGAATATGTTAATCCCTTCCATCGAGCAATGAAATCTAAAACTCTTTCATTTTCCATTTTATTACAATTTGTAAGATAAAAAACTATTGTCTTTGGCAACGTTGAGCTGAATTGAAGAAGGAATTTTTGACGGAGATCTTCCCACCCAATAATTGACCGGGATTGCAAGCTTGTATACCAGATAAAAGTAGGTCCTTGTAATGAATGTACAAAACAACTGAGCTTAACTACTTATTTTTGTTGAGGAGTTCCCATCATAGGGTCACAATGAGAAACAAAATGTGTTAAGTTTTGTTCTGGATCTCCTGAACCATTAAAAATTGGGAATGTGGTACTCGCAAAATTTGATGGGGGAGGAATTTCATCAACCCATTCAGGGTAAGATCTCTTCTTCGGTTGAACTGGTGCATGCTTTCCTTCCATAACTTCCAACTGAGCTATTAATGACTCAATGGTAGTCATTAATTTTTGAGAAATATCTGGTTGAGCTTGGACCTGCGCAGGTGCAAGAACTTGAGTTTGGACGGGTGTGGCGACCGGTACTGTCACTGATGGTAGTAATACCGATTGTTGTTGCACATGACCCATAGGATTAGACCTATGAGGGTGTACTTGTAAAGTAGGATATTCTTGATCCATACCAGTAGTTGCAAAAAATTACCTTGACTGACTAACTCCAGCACGCTTAGGAGGAATACTACTTTGGAGTAGTTCTGCATTCAACATCCTTAACTCCTTCATTTCTTCTTCCTGTTGTGCGAACCTTTCCTCTAATGGGAGTGATTGGCCTTCTCCAGAGGAAGGGTGGAATGTAACCTGAATTTTTTCTTTTCCACTTGTTGGATTCCTTTTAGAGATGTGGAAGTTGGTTATTTGAAGGAATACCTAAATTCTGGATAATCCTTTGATTCCAGGTACGCACACCTTTATTATTTGTTTCAGTGCATATAGTCTCTTGAACAGGAACTTCTTCATCCGATTCCCCTGAGTGAGCCTCATGTTCTGGGGGATCGGTGACAACAACATTAATGACATTTATTGATGCATAATGCATTTCATCCCTTCTATCGACATTTCTATGATATTGTCTTCTTCTATGTCCTTGATGATACATTGCCTTTTATTGATTTGATCCCTCAAGAACTTCTTGATGAACCATAATTTGGAGGGAGTCTCCTGATAATTCGGCTCTGCGTTCCTCCTGTGGATTCTTCCCTAATCGAGAGAAGACTGACTTTCACTAAGGAAGAGATTGAGGATTTGAAAAAGTCCCCAGTCTGGTAGACTGGGGCTATTCCTGTTTTCCCTGCTTAACTCCTTGAATCCCATCTGTTGATCCCAAGTTTTGAGCTAAAAGAGTCCTCATCCTGGAAAGCTGAGGTGGCTCTTGAGCTGCTACATCTGAGACCTTCTTAAAAGCTCTCATGATCTTGCGTACTTTAGTCCGTAAATTGGATGGATGCATTAAACTACATACACTCAAATCACCTGGTTCAAATGATCGTTGGATGATTTCTGACACTTCTGTCACCTGATGATGTGCACGCTCTAAACGAGAAGCTTGTTCGATATTCTCATTTACCTAATGAAATATTAATTCAACAAATTTTTATTTGTATGCCTGACTTTGGGAAGAACTAGTTGAGGCCTGTTCCTAAGAAAGCATTTGATTACATACAAAACCAATTGGTTGTGGCTGGCCATGGGCAATAACATTGCATGAGACCATTTTTGGTGGGCTTTGTTGACTGGAGAGTACAGTGAAATGTAGTGCTCCATGAACACCCCATCCCCTGATATGAATACCAGATGGGGAATTGGTAATTAATAGGTGCAACCTTTTTAACACGCCAAGGCATGAACGTTGAAGGGCTCTTTACTGCTTTTCAACCTTTGGATATTGGGAAACTGAGAGAGATGCCAAATCAATTTGGCGTTCTAACCCTTCTATTATCTTAACATGATTTTCATATTCATCACAAGATAATATTTTTTCTTTTAAGTGACAAAGAGTTTTCCTCATGTTGAGACGAATATCATGAATACAATATTCCATCAACATTTTAGGAATATCATACTGAGAGTAAGCCAAAGGCCAAAACATGACTGGTATTTCACCTTTTTCCAGTTGTTTTCTCATATTCAGCACTTCCTCCTTATCATTCGATAAATATTCTTCTACCTGATTAGACCAAAGATGGTGCTTCTTTGTTGCTTCATCAGATTCAACAAGATTGGTAGATAATTCATTTATCAAAATAGAAGATGAATGACTCAGGGGTGGTTAGGATAATGACCTACACCCTGGGATATCTTCTGGTTGAGAAAGTATTTCACCTACTAGTGGTAAAGCATCAGACATGACTGACTTCACATTTTCAAGTGCCTCAAGATAAGAGGGATTTCTTGTTACTTCATTTCCCTTTGAAGAATTTTCCAGGCAATGCGAATTACTACTATAGAGAGGACTTTCACAACTAAATTCATCATCATGGGGAGGACCACCATGGTGGGTTACAACAAAAAATGAAACCTTTTTCTCCTGGATCTTCTGCCCATGCAGAGGGTTATCATGGCTCTCATATGAAGATGATACTTCGAGATCGACCGAAATGTCATGAAGAAAGCCTTCATGAGGAAGTGTCTGATGAAGACCTTTGGAATTATTGTTCCCACTATTGGGAAATGAGAGATTAAAATCTTGAGTTGCAACAAATAATTGTCTGAGGGCTTCAATAACTCTAGCATCGAGCAAGGCCTTATTACAGATTGGATCTTGATTTCTCGATTGTGATGGATGGGTATTTTTCTTAGATTCCTTCTTACTCACTTTAGGAACCACTTGTTGATGAAAGTGGTTATTATGGGTAGGTTTATGTGCCTGCTCAGGAGAAATAGTTAGGTTAGGCTGATTATATCCACTCAGATCAGGTGTATGTGCCTGACTTGATTATCCGTATGACATGGGGGAGTATGCCCCACAACCCTCTTAGACTAGAACAGAGGTGTATATCTATTCCAGAGTAATATATTGATGAGTAACTCCAATAATAGGGACATATTTGTATTTATTTCCCTGTGATACTGCTAAAGCTGTTATAATATTCTGACAGGAATCCAGAATATGAGTAGGGATTTGCTTATGCTCTTTTACCATTGTCAGAATGTGTTTGGTGACCTCAGCTTACAGAATGGGAATATACATCCATTTCTTGTCTAGAGTAGGTTTATATTCCTACTACTATCCTCCTTTTCCTATCAATGGATATTTACAGTACTTATGCATAGGGGCAGAGAGTTGAGTCTGCTCCAAATTTTTCGTCGGAGCTTTCTGACTGACTTCTCCGAGTGCTACCAAACAAGACTGTTGGCATACTTGATGAAAATTGGAAGGTGTATGTGCCTGTTGTGTATTATTCATCAAGTATGGTTGAAAAATTTCCTTCAATACTAGCAGATGAGACTGCTGACAAAATTGTTGATTGTAAACAGGTGTATGTCCCTGCTTATTAGTTGCCACCATATTAGATTGGAGAGCTTCTTTGGGTACAGTCAGACGAGCCTACTGACTTGTTGAGGAATTAAAATAGGTGTATATGCCTGCCTACAATACTCCACCGGAATTTCCTAGCGGGATTGGCATGTTACTGCCAGACAAGTCTGCTGGGCAGTAACATCAGGACGGACGGGTGTATATGTCTGCTCATTATTTTCCATCAAGTTGGCTTGATGGACTTCTCTAGAGGGGGAAGAAGTAAGAACCTGCTCCCAGTTGACCAGATTTCACCACTGGCAGTTCTCCTTTCTTTCTCGGGTCTAAAGAACTTGATCCGAACCCCTAAAGGCAGTGCCCTCATCATGTTGAGGGTGCACTGCCACACGAGTCTAGAGGAAATTATTGATTGGAGCCCTTGGGAATTACTCCTCTCTCTTTGAATTAAGGCCTTGAATGAACTTATCATTCACCTCCCCATAATATGGGAGGGATTGGGAATTGTGTTCCAGGGATAACGACCCGAAACGGTTGGATACGGTGGTTGGAACCACCTACTTCTTGATCACTAGTCGTCGCTGTCTGGAAAACCAGGGTGAATTATTAACTTGGAGGGCTTGTCGAGTGGCCTCCAAAGTCAGAATGGTACCGTGTTGACGGTATTACTTAACCAGTGCATTCGAGACCCAGCTTTGAAGATGCTGAGTAGGTGATGTCTTCCTCAGAGCGGAAAAGGATCCAGCATGAGTAGCGGTAGATGCATTCACAGGTGTGAACTTTAGAGAAGCCATTTTTGTAACACAGAGAGATCTTATAAACGAGTGCCTATTTGATATAACAGACATAATCAAGATAAGTTCAGCCACTACATCTTTTAGATGAGCACATATGTTATTGATTGCTTTGTTGGCCCTCAGATTGAATTAAATCGGGGCCTAACAAATAAGTAAAACATCATTTAACTTGGTTAAGGATTCACGCCGGGTTCACCAATTTTGTTTCTTCTGGAAATTGGGATGACCTTGTTTTTTTAAGGTTCAAACTTTCCAATCAGTTTCTAACAGGTTTATTCATAGAACTAGAAACCTCCAATGATTCTATATCCATTTGAACCTAATTTCCAAAGGTAGGTGCCCATTAGTTGTGGACTGATGAGGCTTAAGAATTTGCATTGGTCGAGAGGATGGGAGGTCAGACTCATCACACCTTTTTGGGGGTAATTATTGTCTACTCCGGGTCTCTCTTATAGTTTTGAGTTATGTTCGTGAATCCTTATTAATTTACCAAGTATGAAAATGAGTTCTTCCTTTATATCTTGCAATCAATGATTGATATTTAGAGAATCTTTTATATGTATTTGAGGTTCTTCATCGATAGAGAATCATCCATATTTATTATATATTCTTAGTCAATGGTATCCTTCAACACATTATATAGAAATCTCTTGGTCATTATGATGACCGTACTGGTTTTAAATCCACTCAGTGGGGCACTTGAAGTTTATTGTCTTTCAGAAGGACATGGATTATTTCAGAGTTGGGATCGTACCCGCAGATGGGCTACCTACGTATCCTTTTTAGAAAAGGAATCAAAACCCACGTAATTAAGGAATTTAAGATATAGTTTAACGTCATATGGGACAGATGAGAATTAATGGGTGATAGACTTGAACCTTAGAAAGGATTCCTAAGTACTCCACTTTTAAGGCAGAGATCAAAGTCCACGTAGTTCGATTAAGAATTATGGGGCTTACGTATGATTAACGGCCTAAAGAGATGTGTCATGGTTACTTTTACACTCTAAGCTCATGTGAGTCATGCTCGGTGTGAGAAACAAGAGGTATCAGTAAACTTGACGATTTGTGCCATGAAAGATCTGGTCACAAGGAATGGTATGGGACTTATGTGTGTGTGACTGCCCAAGTAGGAGAAGACTAGGATTTACTCCCAGAAAGAAGCCTAGGAACAAGGTCTATAAGGATATTCGTGCTTTATGGAGATTTGGATACTCTAACTTGGGGCCTACTCCTGAGGAGGATGCCCAAATTAGGGGGGAATTGGGGCTTACACCTAAGGAGGATGCTCATTAACAGGGTCCATAAAGGTATTTGTGCTTTATGGATATTTAGATTCTTAATTTGGGGATTACTCCTAAGGAGGATGCCCATATTAAAAGGGGACTTTAAATTATGACTGGGGCTCACTCCTGAGAAGGATGCCCAAATAGAAAGGGAATTATGATTGGGACTTACTCCTGAGAAGGAGGCCCAAAGTTGAAGGAGATTTGTAACTTGGGACTTACTCTTGAGAAGGAGTCCCAGGTTAAGGGAAATTATGACTGGGGCTTACTCCTAAGGAGGATGCCCAGATTAAAGATCTTCTCATCTTAAAAGATGAGGTTAAATGAAGGAAATCTCTAACCTTAGTGACATAAAGTTATGTAAATCACAGGGTTTTGAGAGGTGTTCCACAGAATTCCTTTCAGATAAGGAAGCCAATAAAGGAACCATTCCATGAATGGATTTGAAGAGGATTTTTAAGGATAAATCTTGAATAGGAGAGGTGAATTTGAGGAAAGGAAGTGAATTGAAAGGAGGCACACAAGTATTAGTCTGGCGCACAAGTCCTGGTTGTGCAAGTATACTTGCGCGACATAAGTTCACTTGGGCGATGAAGAACCTGTGAAGTGATACTTGGGCGACTTTGAATTGGAGACCTTATTATCATCCCTAGAGGATTTCAGATAGGTGTCACGCACGTTTCCTTGAGAGAGAAAGGTGGCGCACAAGTGTATCCATTTCCCTTAAGGGCTGGACACTTAGGCGTGCAAGTGTTAATGAGTTCTAACACTTAGGCCTTATTCTTCCTCTTTAGATCTTCCATTCTAGGCAAGAAATTACCTTAGAAGTGTTCGTAAGACTTCAAGTAGAGACTAGGGAGACCATAGCTTAATTCTGAGTTTTGGATTTTTCTTCCTCGAAATGGGGGGCCCACAGGGGGTATTTATAGGCCATTAAGGACCTTGGGAGAAAAAATGAATAGGGCGCACAAGTGACTTGCGCGACCCATATGTGGCACGCAAGTGACTTGCACGACCCATATGTGGCGCGCAAGTATACTTCCGGAACTATAATAAAACTTGCGTGACCCATGCTTAAAGAGTTTCTTGTTCATACCTTTGTCAATTTTTTTATGTTCTTTAAAGGATGAATCTCTTTGTGCTTAATGTATTCCCCTTTTTCATTCGTTAAACTCTATGATGGAAAGGAGAATCAATAGTGTGTTGGATTAAGGTGTGGTGAATTCATACATGTAAAAAAATGAATTATGGATTTTTTCCTAAAGTTTCAAACCATTTTGGATGTGCTTGTTCAATTTTGAGTATGTCACCAATTATTTTTACAAAAATTAATATTAATTTAAAAAAAAGACACATTTGGAGTTATATAGGTTATAACATGTGTATGATTGAGGTGAAGATGATTCCTATAAATCCAAAATGACTTATTGATCATTTTTTTAAAATATCAAAACAATTAGAATATGTTTTATCCATTTTGAGTATGTCATTTTTCCTTTTTAATAAAATTAATGTCAATTTTAAACAAAAAGACACACTTGGAGTCATACCGGTCACACCGTGTATCGAATTCAGGTGTGGATGATTGCTACAACATAAAAAATAACTTAAGGATTATTTTACTAATGTATCAAAACAATCCGAATGTGTTTTGTCGGTTTTGAATATGTCACTTGTCCTTTTTACTAAAATTAATGTCAATTTTAAATAAAAAGACACACTTGGAGTCATATCGGTCACACCGTGTGTCAGATTAAGGTGAAGATAATTCCTACAAATCAAAAATTACATATGGATCATTTTCATAAATTATCAAAACAATTTGAATGTGTTTGTTTTGTTTTGAGTATGTCACTTTCCCTTTTTACTAAAATTAATATCAATTTTAAATAAAAATACACACATGGAGTTATACCGGTCATACAGTGTGTTAGATTGAGGTGAGGCTCATTTATCCACATCACATAAGACTTACAGATCTTTTTACTAAATTTTAAAAATAATCCAAATGTTTTTTCTCAATTTTCAATACATCACTTTTCCTTTTTACTAAAATTAATGTCATTTTTAAATAAAAAGACACACTTGGAGTCATACTGGTCACACCGTGATTCGGATTGAGGTGTGAATTATTTTTAAACATCATAAATAACTTATGTATTGTTTTCATAAATTATCAAAAAAATATTAATTTTTTTTCTCATTTTTGAGTATGTCACTTGTCCTTTTTACAAAAAATATTGTTAATTTTAAAGAAAAAAAATACACTTGGAGTCATACTGATCACACCGTGTGTCAGATTAAGGTGTGGCTAATTACTAAAAATCAAAAAATAATTATGAATAATTTTACTAATGTATCAAAATAATATGAATTTATTTTATTGATTTTTATTATGTCACTTTTCCTTTAAAAAAAAATTAATGTCAATTTTAAATAAAAAAAACACTTGGAGTCATACCTGTCACACCGTGTGTCTGATTGTGGTGTGGCTAACTACTACCCATAAAAAATGAAATATAAATCATTTTTCTAAAGTATCAAAACAATTAGAATTAATTTTATCAGTTTTGAGTATGTCACTTTTCCTTTTTACTAAAATTAATGTCAATTTTAAATAAAAACACACTTGGAGTCATACTGGTCACACCATGAGTCAGATTGTGGTGCACCTTATTCCTAGACCTCAAAAATGACTTATGGATCATTATATTAAATTATAAAACAATTAAAAATCATTTTGTTGGTTTTGAGTATGTCACTTGTCGTTTTTACTAAAATTAATCTCAATTTTAAATAAAAAGACACACTTGGAGTCATACCGGTCACACCGAGTGTCAGATTGAGGTGCAACTGATTCCTACACATAAAAAATGACATTTGGATTATTTTATTAATGTATAAAAACAATACAAATTCATTTTATCAATTTTTATAATGTCACTTTTCCTTTTGATGAAAATTAATGTCAATTTTAAATAAAAAATACCCATTTGGATTCATAATGGTCACATCGTGAGTCAGATTGAGGAGCAGCTAATTCCTACACATCATAATTGATATATGGATCATTTTACTAAAGTATCAAAACAATAAAAATGTATTTGCTTGTTTTTTAGTATTTCACTTGTCTTTTTACTAAAATTAATGTCAATTATAAATAAAAATACATAATTGGAGTCATACCGATCACACTATGTGTTGGATTGAGGTAAAGATAATTCCTACACATCAAAAAAATTAGGGATCATTTTCATAAATTATAAAAATAATTTGAATGTGTTTTTTTTGGTTTTGAGTATGTCAATTGTCCTTTTTACTAAAATGAATATAAATTTTAAATAAAAATACACACTTAGAGTCATACTGATCACATTGTGTGTCAGATTGAGGTGCAACTCATTCCAACATATCAAAAATGAATTAAAAATATTTTTACTAAATTTTAAAAACAATCCAAACGTGTTTGCTCAATTTTTAGTATTTCACTTATCCTTTTTACTAAAATTAATTTCAATTTTAAATAAAAATACACACTTGGAGTCATAACGGTCACACTGTGATTCAGATTGAGGTGCATATGATTTTTAAACATCATAAATGAGTTATGGATTGTTTTCATAAATTATCAAAATAATCCAATTTTTTTCTCTGTTTTGAGTATGTCACTTTTCCTTTTTACTAAAATTAATATTTATTTTATATAAAAAGACACATTTGAAGTCATACATGTCACACCATGTGTCAGATTATGGTGAGACTGATTGATACACATTAGAAATGAATTATGAATCATTTTACTAATTTATCAATATAATCTGAATGTGTTTGATTGGTTTTGAGTATGTCAATTTTCCTTTTTATGAAAATTAATGTCAATTTTAAATAAAAAGACACAGTTAGAGTCATACTGGTCACACCATGTGTCAGATTGTGGTGTGGCTGATTACTAACCATCACAAATAGAATATGGATCATTTTACTAATGCATAAAAATAATTTGAATGCATTTTATCAGTTTTGAGTATGTCACTTATCCTTTTTACTAAAATTAATGTCAAATTAAAATAAAAATACACATTTGGAGTCATACCAGTCACACCATACATCAGATTGATGTGAAGTTGATTCCTACACATCAAAAAGACTTATGATTCATTATATTAAATTATAAAAACAGTTCTAAATCATTTTGTTGGTTCTGAGTATGTCACTTGTCCTTTTTAATAAATTAATGTCAATTTTAAATAAAAATATACACTTGAAGTCATACCAGTAACACAATGTATTAGATTGAGGTGAAACTAATTCACACACATCAAAAATTTATTATGGATCATTTTATTAACGTATGAAAACAATCCAAATGCATTTGATCAGTTTTGAGTATGTCACTATTCCTTTTTATGAAAATTAATGTGATTTTTAAATAAAAAGAAACATTTGGAGTCATGTCAGTCACATCTTGTGTCGGATTGAGGTGAATATAATTCCTACACCTCATAATTTATATATGGATCATTTTCCCAAAGTATAAAAACAATACAAATGTATTTTCTTGGTTTTGATTATTTCAATTGTCCTTTTTACTAAAATTAATGTTAATTATAAATAAAAAGACACACTTGGAGTCATAATAGTCACACCATGCAACATATTGAGGTGTGACTGATTCCTATACATCACAAATGTCATATGGATCATTTTCCCAGGTCATCAAAACAATCCAAATATTTTTTTCTTAGCTTTTATTATCTCATTAAAACTAATGTCAATTTTAAATAAAAAGACACACATGGATTCATACCGATCACACCGTGTGTCGAATTAAGGTGAATCTAATTCTTGCACATCAAAAATAAATTATTAATTATTATTATAAATTATAAAAACAATTCAAATTTGTTTACTCAATTTTGATTATATCACTTGTTCTTTTTCTAAAATGTCAATTTCAAGTAAAAAGTCATACTTGGAGTCATATCAACTACACCAGGCATCATATTGTGGTGAGGATAATTCATACACATAAAAAATGACTTATGGATCATTGAAATAATGTATAAAATCAATCTTAATTCATTTTACCAGTTTTTAGTGTATCAATTTTGTTTTCTACTAAAATGTCATTTTAAACGGAAAATATGCACTTTGAGTCATACAGGTCACATCATGTGTCATTTTTATGTGAGAATGATTCCTATAAATAAAAAATAACTTATGAATAATTTTAATAAATTATAATGACTATTGTACTATGTTTTATTTTTTTAGTGAGTGACATATGTTTTAAACTAAAATGTCAATTTTAAACTCATAACGAACACTTTGAGTCATACCGGGCACACCATGTATCAGATTGAGATGCGTCTGATTCATACACATAATAAATGACTTATATATATTTTTTATAAAGTATCAAAACAATACAAATTCATTTTCTCAGTTTTGAATATGTCACTTGTCTTTTTTACTAAAATTAATTCCAATTTTAAGTAAAAAGGATAAGAGACGTACTCAAAACCGATAAAATGCATTCTAATTATTTTGATACTTTAGAAAAATGATCCATATGTAATTTTTGATGGGTATTAATCAGAATCACCTCAATTAGACACATGGTGTGACCAGTATGACTCCAAGTGTGTCTTTTTATTTAAAATTAACATTAATTTTCATAAAAAGGAAAACTGGCATACTCAAAACTAATCAAACACTTTTGGATTATTTTTTTACACTATTAAAATGATCCATAAGTAATTTTTGATGTATATGAATCAACCTCACCTTAATCTGACAAAATTTGTGTCTGTTATGACTCAAAGTGTGCCTTTTTATTCAAAATTAACAGTAATTTTAGTAGAAAGGACAAGTGACAAACTCAAAACTGATATATTTTTTTGGATTATTTTGATAATTTAGGAAAACATTCCATAAGTCATTTATGATTTGTAAAAATCATTTGTACCTCAATTCGATGTACAATATGACTGTTATGAATCCAAGCGTGTCTTTTGTATTTAAAATTGACATCAATTTTATTAAAAAGGATAAGTGACATAATCAGAACTGAGAAAACACATTTGGATAGTTTTTATAATTTTGGAAAAAGATCCATATGTCATTTTTTATATGTATGAATGATCCGCACATCAATTTGACACATAGTGTGACCAGTATGAATCATAGTGTTTATTTTTATTTAAAACTGATATTAATTTTATTAAAAAGGAAAAGCGGTATACTCAAAACTGAGCAAACACATTCAGATTTTTTTGATAATTTATGACAACAATATATAAGTCATTTTTTTATGTGTGGGAATTAGACTCACCTCAATCCGACACACATTGTGACCAGTATGAATTAAATTGTGTCTTTTTATTTAAAATTGACATTAATTTTATTAAAAAATACAAGTGACATACTCAAAAATGATAAAACACATTCAGATGGTATTGATACATTTTTAAAATGATCTATATGTCATTTGTGATGTTTAGGAATTAGCCTCACCACAATCCGATACACGGTGTGACCGGTATGACCCAAAGTGTGGCTTTTTATTTAAAATTGACAGTAATTTTCATAAAAAAGAAAAGTGATATACTCAAAACCTATCAAATGAATTCATATTATTTTTATACTCTAGTAAAATGACCCATAAGTTATTTTTGACATGTAGGAATAAAACTCACCTCAATATGACACTTGACGTGACCAGTATGACTCCAAGTGTGACTATTTATTTAAAAGTTACATTAATTTTAGTAAAAAGGACAAGTGACACACTCAAAACTGATACAACGCATTCAAGTTATTTTGATAATTTATTAAAATGATCCATAAGTCATATTTGATGTGTTAGAATTAGTTTATCCTCAATCTGATGCACGGGGTGACCGATATGACTCCAAGTGTATATTTTTATTTAAAATTGACATTAATTTTAGTAAAAAGGAGAAGTGAAATGATCAAAACTAATAAAACAAATTCAGATTGTTTAGATACTTTAGTTAAGTAATCCATAAGTCATTTTTGATGTGTAGGAATCAACCTCACCTCAATCAGATACATGGTGTGACCGGTATGACTCCAAGTGTGTATTTTTGTATAAAATTGACATTAATTTTACCAAAAAGGACAAGTGAGATACTCAAAAATGATAAAAGGAAGTATAATTGTTTCGAAATTTTAAGAAAATGATCAATAGGTCATTTTTTATTTATTGGAATCAACTTCACCTAAATCGTACACATGGTGTGACCAGTATGACTTCAAGTGCGTCTTTTTTTACTTTTTTTTAATTGACATTAATTTTAGTAAAAAGAACTAGTGATGTACTCAAAACTGAGAAAACACATTTAGAATGTTTTTATACTTTTGTAAAATGATCCCTAAGTCATTTTTTGATGTGTAGAAATTATCTGAACCTTAATCCACCACTCGGTGTGACCTTTATGACTCCAAGTGTGACTTTTTATTTAAAATTGACATTAATTTTAGTAAAAAGGAAAATTTACATTATCAAAACCAACCAAAAACATTCATATTATTTTGATACAATAGTAAAATGATCCATATTTCATTTGTGACATGTAAAAAATCAGCAACACCTCAATCTGATACACTATGTGCCCAATATGACTCAAAGTGTCTATTATGAGTTTAAAATTGACATTTTAGTACAAATGTATGTCACTCATTGAAAACCAAGAAAACACATTCTAATTGGATTGATAATATAGGATAATGATTCATAAGTCATTTACAATGTGTAGGAATATGTCTCATATCAAACCGACACATGATGTGACCGGTATAATCCAAAGTACATATTTTCAGTTTAAAATGACATTTTAGTAAAAAACCTAAGTGACATACTCAAAACGAGCAAACACATTTGGATTATTTTGATAATTTATGACAACGATTCATAAATCATTTGTGCCATGAAAATTAATTTCAGTTTGTTATATTTATGAATTTATTTTACATTTCAGTTATATTTTATATGTTTAATCCATTTTTTATGTTTCATTTAGATTGTACTTATAGTTTATATTTTATAGGCCTCCAAAGTCACCAAATTGAAATGTAATAATGTTTCAAGTAGGTGACTTTGAAAGCCTATAAAATATAAAATATAATTAAAATATAATTTTTTTGAAACATTCAATAAACATATTAAAAATAACTGAAGATTAAAAAAAAATAAAAAGAAACGATGAAAAATAATTTTCATCGCACAAAATATCATTGTTTCAAAAGGCAACATTTGTACTAATAAATGTCTTTTGCACCAGGAATTTTCTGTGTAATTTTTTTTAAAAATTATATCCTTTTATTTTTAATTATTTTTTATTTGAAAAATTAATGTGTTAAATCCCATTTCTATTTTATTTATTCTATATTTTATGTGCATAAATTTTTTGAAGTGTAAATTTTATGTTTTTAATAAATGATGTTTGTGTCATGTAAATTAGTTTGGGGTTTTTAAATGTATGATTTTTTTTATTTTCAACTATTTTTTATATATTTAATCCATGTTTTAAGTTTTATTAATATATTATTAATAACTTATATTTTATAGGCTTATAAAGATATCTATTTGAAACATAATAAGTTTTGTTGTTTTTGAAGTAACTGACTTTTAAATCTTATAAAAAGTAAACTAGAAATACAATCAAAATGAAATTTAAAACATCAAATAAACACATAAAAAAAATTAAAAATAAAATGATTTTCATCAAAATAATAAATATACAATAATACAGATGATACAAAACAATTTGTTTAAAAACATAACATTTGGACTTTAAAATAAGTAGTAACTCTAAAAGATTATAAAATATAAATTATTGTTAGATTCTAAACGACATTTAAGAAATGCACTTAAAAAATATAAAATAACTAAAAAATGAAAATAAATTCTTAAAAATAAAAAAATAAAAAATAGTAAGTATTAATAATAATATATCACTTAATAATAATAATAATATAATATAATTAATTAAAAAATAATAATTACTATTTTCTACTTATTAATAATAGTAAATATAATTAATGTATTTCTTTTCTGAATGCATTGTAATTAATATATTACTTAATAGTAATAATAATATTTTATAATAATACTATTATTTATATGATCATCATCATTATTATTAATAGTATTATTATTCTTAGATATAATAAATGGAAAATAATTTACATGAAACCAAATATTATTATTATCATAATTATTATTAGTAAATAAAATAATAACAAAAATTAATATAGATTAGATTATTAATTGTTACTAATTATTTTTAAATATCATATTAAATATATTATTACTTACATTATTTAAATTCACTCCAAATCTTTATTTTTTGTATTTTCCATAAAAAACATTATGGATGAGTGGGAACCATACAATTTCTAAAAAATGGTGTCAAGAACCACAAACCAAAATAAAAAAATTTAGTAAAAGTTACATGCCAACTCTCGGTTACTCACCAAATTCAAATTTCAAACAAAATATGCAACAACACCATCATGATCCCCAAACCAACTTCAAAAAACAGAAAGATTCACTTTCCAATTGTAAAGTACTCACCACATTCAAAATTAAAATGAAAGATTCCATGCCACCACCTCGGTCTCCCAACACCAAAATGATTTTCCTTGAGTCATAGACCTTGATGCTCCCATCTACAATCGTCATCCACAACATCGTCAAGATCCACCCGCCGAAGACCTGACCATCCTTGTCGCTCGAACGACAACTTTCATGCCCATAAAAAATTCACCAGAGAACCGAATGAACCAAACCCCATTAGAAGCTGTCGAAACTAAGAGCGATGAACCAGAAAAATAAAAACCAGAAAAAAGAAAAACAACATTGGAGTTGAACAAAAAAAATCTTCTCCTACCACTGCTAATGTTGCGAGGATGAAAACCAAACTAGAACATCATGAAAAAATGATGAGAAAAAAAAACCTTCAGAGGCTCCACTATAATCCAACCTGAAGCTTCACCAGGCCAAACATCATCTGAGGCCGAACCGCACCACCAAGATAGAAGGACCATTAAATATCTGAGAAGAACCAAGGGAAAAGAACCCCATGAACTGAATATAACCAATGTGAGAGGCAACTATCTAGACTAAGAATCAGAGCCACACCACTGATATGCACCCTTGATGCTGAATGATACCACCAACCCCATCCCAAACCACCACAAACTCCTTCATACCAGACCAAAATGGAGTCTAGTACACAGGGAAAGGAAGAAAGTGTAGAGATGGGAGTTCAACTCAATAGGTTAGCCACCGATCATCGATACCAACAGATCCTAAACCATCAGAGCACCTTCAGGTCAACCTTCTCTAGAGACCCACCCCATGAATCTCCATCTATGCAGTAGTTTCAGAATTTTTTTTGGTAGGGATGTATATGAGGAAATTGTTTTTTTATTTCAGGAATATCAGAAAATTTCCCCTAGTGAATCCATATATATGATCTTCTTTTCATATTCATTGATCTATGAAAACTGTTCAACTTCTTTGGGACCTATTTTTGGAAGAATGTTAGTTTCATCATAATATGTCATTAATAACTCAGATTGACATGATGAAAATGGATGCTTACCAATAACTGAATATACCCAGTGAATCCACCCTATCAACTTCTCATCTGTAATAATAAAGTGGATCCAAATGAGTCTCGAGGTACTCCATTACCAATGCATCCTTATCACTGAACCATACATCATCCTAAGAGACTGAGACCTCCCCAACAGTAGTGGGAAGGTTTGATTAGTATATTGGGATCTCTTTCATTTAAATTGAGGCATTTACCTTAACACTTGTAAATGTTATAGAGTCCTCATGATCTTAATTATCTTCATCTACATAGCTTGACACATAAGGCACTAAAACTATAAGATGACAGTGTTACTGTTTTAGATATCAATATAGTAAAGAACCAAATAAAATATGGGGATCAAGATTTATAAGGATGGGTTTATTACTCAAGGGGGACTCTTGCTATGCATTATAATCAAATATTTTCTTATAATAAATGAGAATATATAATTGAAGGGAGTGAGATAAAAATATTTAAATAAGAAGAATAGGGAAATGTTTTGAATACTAGACTATTTCACTGGTGAAAATGTGCTTGGTCAATATTTTTTCACATCACCAGTGCCTAGTTTGGGGTGTTGGGAAATATAAGGTCACCTATGGGAAACAAGTTCTTGAGACTAGGAAATTATAATGTAGGTCCCACCCTTCCACCTCCAACATCTTTCTTTATCCAAGAGAAAGTGCCCCTTCTTTTGGGGTTTGTGACACCATTTCACTACCTACTAAAGTTCCACCCTCATCATACTGAGGGAACATTACCGGTTTCTCTACCACTTATATCCTTTAAAAAATAGTATAAAAGTTAAACATTTCTAGAGTAGTTTGGTAATTTAAGGAAACCTATTCATAGGACCATCATCATAAATCATTCAGGTCAAAGGAGTCAACCCACCCTTATTCGAAATATTTTTTGAAGACCCCTTCAATGTTCCTTTTGTCAAGAATCTCCCTCACATTTTTGGTGGTTGGGAGTTTTTCATAAATGGTATGAAGTAGAATCACCATCTCACTGATATGGAGGATAACCTTCACTATATTTTTTTCAAGAACGATTCCCACTAGAACTTTTACATTCCCTATCTGTGGGATTTATATTCCACCTTGAAGTGAAACCTAAAAATCCTTAGCCGTATCAAAAACTGGACAACGACCTCATAAGTGGAATGCCTCATGATATACATTACTCAGAGTAGCCTCTCATCCCTCCATAATTGAAAATTTTCATATCTTATTACCTTCTGACCGGGAAAATTATTATCTCCTTTGGATCGACCACCCTGTTCTAGGATTAGGATGCATCATCTCATCAATAATGAGCGTTTGAGAGGACAAAGTGTGTTTCCATATCAAATGTTTTTATTATTCCACCTATAATCTCCTTTTTAATTATTCCTTGTTTTATGATCCCCTTATCAGTAGAAATCAACACACTAACCCTAGAAATATTTTGGGTTAACATATTTAGAGGGTAAGATGAAATCCAGGAATCAGTATACTAGGATATTAACTCAATATCAGAATCCAAGGGAGGAAAGTTAATCATAAAATATATGTCCTCCCGAATCACTATTAAATAGAGTTGCCTCACCACCATAGGATTCCACTTCATCCTAGCCTCATTAAATAGTGTTAAAACACATTTTTGTATGTACCCAAATTGGAAAGTGTGCTGGTAAAGTGTGTATAACTCACAAGTGATGTCGTAATTGATATGTGATGATAGTACATATTCACACATGACCATTATATGTGATATATATTTATATTCCCCACACCATCATCTATAATTGTCCCTTTTATGGATTCACTATATGGGATGAAATCAAACTTTGAGTATATCCTAAGATTCATGATGATTCTCATCATGACCATCGGTAGTGATCGAATTCCAGAGATAGGTTGAATGAGAGATTAAATCCATATCTTATAATATAAAGTGTGTTATGAGATTCATACACCTTGAAGTGTAGTTTTATCCAATAATAAAACTCCTAGAATGGTCTAGAGATATGAAATGGAGTCTTCCCCTGATAAACATGCAGTAAAAATTTGTATATCTTTTCTAGAATTAAAACCAAAAAACTAATAGGCCCTAAGTTATCATCTGAAACCCTCATTTCCATCACAAAAATGATTGGTAATACACCCATCTATTAATCACAAACTAGAAAAATATACCAATTGATACATAAGGCTAAGAAGCTGGAAAGATGAACTCAGGGTTTTGTATCCATATTAACTCTATAACCATGTTATTTTTATTGGCCTCACTCTAATTAAAGATAATAAGTAACAATGGTTCCCCTATTATACATGGTGGTATACATTTTTGGGTATTTATAGTTGGATACATCACCATTTTTAACTAAGAAGACACTCATCCACTTCTCAGATTTGATGTCAGTGTGAGGGAGAGGCTCTTTCCAAGAAACTCTCTTAGCTTCATATAAGAGATCCCATACCAGGGGTGATATCTGCTCAACATCCCCCCCATATATCCTTTTGTGAGAGGAATCCATCATAAATATCCCTAAGTATTAGTTCCCTTGAAATATTATAGACATACCATAAACTAATCTAGACTTTTACTTTTTTTAAATGGAAGGTGTTTGGATAGGGACTATTGACTAAGGAGATCTATAATGATACCATCATTTTTTAGATATATGTTTGTGAAACATAGAAAAACTTGTATATTGTTTGAGCTCAATGATTATTATCAAACTCTGCACACAGCTACTGAACCCAGTAATCCCACTTACACTCAAGCTTAAATCTTCCCCCAGAGTGAAGATATCATCTTTTATTAAACACTTAGGGCTAGTTAATGGATTATTAAATATAGATTGATATATAGTAGTGAATATGCATATATATTTAGGATTTGAGGTTATCATCAGCAGCCTTCATGTACCACATGATGTACATTGGGTCCATGAAACCTTCCATAATAAATTTATCATCTATTAAGTTATTTTACCACTTTAGTCTTGAATAGAAAGTAAACTATGATAAAAACTGGTTGTGATCTGGTCAAGGGATGTCAGAACCACTTAGTAGCTCATAATCATACATGGGTAAGAATTATGATGGTTGTAAATCTTGATGATGCTTTGACAATGTCTATGTAAGAGTTTAAATACATGACTAAAACTGTCTAATATTCTCTAACATGACACTTCCATTCATCCCCTCAGCACAATATTCCACTACCTAAACAAAAATAATGATTGAATTACCATCCATTTATTGAATATGAATTCAATGGATTCAGATCCATTACAACATGATGAATATTAGAGGAAGACGCATGAATATAGGATTATGAGAAAAAAATCCACAAAGATGAGCAATTGAAAATTTCACTAAGTATATTTTTTCTATCCTCTCACACTCAGTTCATGATAACCAGTTCAAAGTGCCTAGATACTCATGCTTAGAGGTGTTTGACTGGGCCTCTATGCCTAGTTTTCCTTGCTTAGTTTCCTCACAAAGGAACCACACGCCTAGTGAACCATTCCATATAGTTTTCTCTAAACTTCTGAAATCTATCTCTCATGCCCAATGTCAAAAGGAACTTGATACTGAGGACTTAATGAGAATATGGTGCATGAATTGTGGAAAAGAGAGAGCAATGTCTATAAGATTCACCCAGGTCAAAAGTATGCATTAGTAAAGTAGACCATTTTATCTATAGAAGATGAAACATTCTAAATAACACGTGATATATAGAGCATGTATCACCTTAGTGGAAAACCACTCCTTTCACTAGACCATGAAAACAGATCCTAGTGGATGCCTTGGTCATATTTACCTCATAATTTGATCCTCTTCATTCAAATTGGATCCAATTACAAGGATGATCATTTTTTGACACTTGAATTTTTACAAATCAAGAATTACACCAATTATATGAGAATATTAGAAAATTTTAGACGTAGTAAAAGATAAATGGGCACTCAACTATCTTTTTCCCAGTTCTAGGAGACATGTACCTAGATTTTCTCACATGATACCCACATGTCCTACCCTCAAAGGAACTATTTCATACCTTTTTAATTTCTATTTGAATATATCATATTCCCTTATCAAGATATTTGGGTTCCCTGAATGGTTAGAGTTTTTTATTTGGGAACCCAGACCCCATTTCCTATATAAAGTGCACAAAACCCCTAATTTCAAGGAAGAGGTATGAAGGAGTGTAAAGTGAGCACAAAGGAGAATCCCTTGTAACCCTTGATCACCTGAAATCCATATATCATTCTTCCGAGTCTCCCTTAGGTTTGTTACAACTCCAAATCAATGAAAAAAATGAAAGGAGGGGAATTTGAGTCTTTTAATGGATAAAAACATTAAAAGACTACTTCAACAAAGTCATCACAAAAACCATGGTAAGGGACCCACCTCAAGAGGTGTATCCAAGAGATTAGGTCACACCAATCATGTACCCTATTTTTTCTAAGACCCACCCTTATCTTACTCAAGGGTCTACACCCAAATCTTAGAGTTTACTTAATTGATCACTTATTTTCTCTATCATATAACACAGAATGGTGTTCAAAATTTGATTCCTAATTCACATGGTTCTTAGTTCTTCCTAGGTGATGCATGCCTTAATATTCCCAAGGGTGTCATTCCTAGGTCACCTACCTAGGTGAACCATTTTCCCAAGTCACCTACCTGGTCAAGCCAAGTAATAACCAATATCATACTATAATAGGTAAATACTATATCCCTAGACTATTTCCCATGGCACATCTTATTATTTTATCATTATAATGTAAATGTTTATTGGTTATATTAAAAAGTAAAATTCTTGAAAATTTTATTTTTTTTAATTTGATAAAATGGATATATTTGTTTATTTCATAAGGTAAAAAAAATTAGGGTGCATGTTGATACCCTCCAAATGAGCATCAAAAAAATCACAAAGGAAGAAATACCTGAATATGGGTATTATTTTATCTACAAAGAAAAAGAAGAATAAGGTGGATGAGATCATGCAGATCAAATGAACCCCCAAAAGACACATGGTTTCATGACCTTTGGAAGGTCATGTAGACGGGCACACACATTTCATAGCATGCAGAACATCGCACAAAGTCCCATTAACAATTCCTTATGCTCTTGGAAAGGCACTCCAGACGATCGATGATCATGTGGTGGTATCCATATAAGCTCCCATAGGTCAAATGAATTTTCAATTTTAATATGCCTGATGAACCATCCAAAAATACTTGGAAAATAGGATGAAAATAACCAAAAGGTGGGAGCCTCTTGAGGTCGTAAAACTCATACGATGCATCACCAATGGGGAGAATTATTTTCTTCGACAACATTCAAGAAAACTCATGAGATCCCCAGAATTTTTAAAATAAATAAAAATAAATAAATAGGGAAAAAGAGGGATTCTCTTTTGGTCATAAAACATTATGCAATCCCAAGTGATTTGCAAAGACACCGCAAGACATTGGAGACATGTCCTCCTCATCTCGCAGAAGCCCACTAACATGTCATCATCGTCATGTGGAGAGACTTAGATATATCTAGGAAACCTCACCCCCCCTCTGGGTTTATAAGGACGAGAAGATGGAATTTTCCCTGAAATGATCATGCATCTCCAAAGGAACTTTTATTGGTCACATGATGCATCACCAAGAGGTAGAGTGATTTTCTTCAGAAACACTCATACAGTCTCAAAAATACACAACCTTTGTAAAATAAAAAAAGGAAATAAAAAGGGGAGGAATAGGAAGCCCATCACAATAATAAAAATCACATAACATGCTTAGGATGTTCGCAACATGATCTTGCAAGACCCCTCGATAAGCTAGTCTGATTTCACGAAGGCCCCCTGATAGGTCAACCTTATCTTGCGAAAAGTCCCAAACATGTCACCTGAGATCATACGAAGGCCTTTTAACAGGTACCATGATCTTGAAAAATACATTGTATAGGTCGGTATGAAAATATGAAATTCCCTTGGAATATTTTCATAAGGAAACAAGACCCTATTAATTGGATATAATATAATTAATGATGCGTTGACGAGATGGTCTCAAAATTGTTGAAAATAACGTGATTCCCCCGGAGTGATCCATGATAGGACCTCGCAAAGACGCATGATGTTGAGACCCTTCACTGACTCCAACTTAGATTTTTGAAATATGTGCCACACTAAGTGGAGAAAAATTGGGGTGGTGAGGCCTATAAATCCACCACCCCAGTATGAAAAATGAACACTACTCTCCAAAGGTGAAGGGATTTTTTCTTGGAACGTCACACTGACATAAAATAGGATTTATTAGAGCATATGATCTCATGATTGGGAAGTTTTACATTAGTTAAGATATGAAAAACAATCAGAGTTACCATTCAGTATGCATACTCACTTCACGTGGTCACTCATAGATCACACGAAGGACTTCTGGTGGGGCATGCGAAGAACTTCCCATGTATCTGATAGACCAAATGAGACTTAAAAAAAGATAACACTAAAATAATATAAGGCACATGTAATAAAATGATAGAAAAAAGACTAAAATATGGGAACATATGTGAAGAACATATGTTTTGATCATTATGTGCTTCTCATCAACCACCAAGGTCATGCAATAACACCATGACATGTTGCCTCAATCTCATGATGATATTTTGGTATACTATCTGAATCATGTGAAGTCTTCTAGATATTTTAGAGAAAGTCACATGGTGCCCCTCAGGTATACCCCCAAATTCTCACGACCCCCCAAGACTCACCATCCAGGCCTTGAAATTTCCTTTAGACATGTCACACGGATCATGCGGTGAAATAAGTATATGTAATCTAAGTCTAATAGTAACACCATGGTATATGAACTTACTATAATGATACCCTCCAGGAATTCCAGTCACATCTCATGTTGCCCTCCAAACATGTTGGTCGGGATCATGAGTCACCCTCCAGATATGTTGTATTAAATCTCATAATGCCCTCCCAAGTGAGTCAGTCAGCGTTTTTGATGACACCAAGGCATTTCATCTGGATCTTGAGACACCATCCAAACATGTCAGTAGGGACCATGTGATGGCTTCTAAGAAATGTCATTTGGTTCTTGTAATTTCCTCTGCATAAGTCAACCTTGATCATGAAACAACCCTAAGACATGCCATTCAGGTCTTGCGATTTCCCTCGAACAAGTCGACTAGATAATGTGATTTTCTTTGAACATGTCATACAAACATCCTCCGACATGTTAATAAGACAATCAAGTCATGACGAGCAGACAATCAATGCATGACAGGAAGTCAAGCAAGCTAAATCCTGAGGGTAACCTATGACTGGAAAACCTTGTTCATCCTAGGTGTGTAAGCCCCAATCAAATGGAAACATCAGTGTATAATCCCTAATCAAAGGTAATCCTTATAATTGATAACCTTTTTTATCCTCAGTGTGTAATCCCCAATCAAAGGGAAATGTCTGTGTGTAATCCCCGATTATAAGAGGAATCTCAGTGTATAAGCCCTATTCAATTGAAATATGAGGACTCTAATTCCTACCATAACTAGGATACATAGGAATCCTTACTAAGTCCTAAGTGTAAACTCAAATGGGAATACACACCTACGGAAGTCCCTCCATGTATCTAACATTTCAATCATCGAGACCCAATCATTCCCATGGGATGATCATTCTACCTCATAGATAAGTGGGTTGAGAACCAAACTGAACTATAAAGACTCTGATTCCTATTTTAACCAGGATACATAGGATGACTTATTAAGGATTTATCTCCATATTAAACATACCAAGGGTAGTACCACCACATAATCCCCACATCCATATATAGTGAGACTGATTACTTGTTATCCATTGTTTCTTAAATCGAGTATATCTCATGTGGGATTAAGAAGTTAAGATGGTCACCTTATTCACATCATGAATCTCCAACATCCAGGGAAATATTAGCATGTAATCCCTAATGAGTGGAATGATATAAATATCCCCTCATATAAGGGAATCTACCTTAAAGACAGCCCCAAGGGCATGAATTAACTACAATAACTCTCACCCAAATGGCCCGAATACCTTCTTTTTTTTATTGATTTTAGATAACCCCCCTTTCAAGGGATGAGGGGAAACCCGTACAAGGCCCGTAGGCTTAGAGATTACATGACCCGTAGGTCTTAGGAAATATACAGACTATATTTGGAACTACTCCTCCCCAGCTTCTTCATCATGATATTAGCTCTCCACCTTCACATGGATTTTTTGACTAGGCTCTCCCGTGCATGCACATGCTTGTCCTGATGGCAATTCCATACCCTATCATTCTGACAATCTTCTTAGCTTCTGCTCTGGTGAATATACCTGATATAAATCCCCATATGGAGTCTACTCCTTCTAGAGTCTTTATGATCATTTAAGAAAAATTTTAAGTGGCCCGAAGGCCTTGAACTAGCCTGAAGGCCTTAAGGTGGCCCAAAGGCCTTGGGTGGCCCGAAGGCCTGAAAGGACCCAAGGCCCAAACCGGTGGCCCAAAAGCCCAAACAGATGAATATTTTCAGCTACTACAGTACTAAAAAGTTCCTACTATAGTCCCTACTATAGTAGTTGCTATAGTAGATGCTACAATGTCTGCTACTGTACTGCTACAATACTGCTACAGTCTGCTACAAAACCCAAAAATTATGTCTCTGCCCAGTTTTGAACTTGGGTCTCTTAGATGCACTTGTTGAGTCCTCACCAACTGGGTTGAGGCTCTTGTGAATGAACTACAATAACTCTAGTTCCCGCTATAACTAGGATACATAGGACATATCCTTGATACTCGAGCTCAAATATTTGGCGACTAAGTGCTCACACATATAACCTTTCTACATGATGTTAAACTATATGGTTTTAAGTAACTACATGGGTTTTGATTCTTGAAATAAACAATATACATTGGATGCCTCATAATGGCTCAATCCCCACCTCGAAATATTAACACTCTCCCAACATGGAATCAAATTTTGAAGTGTCTGGTTATGTAACTTCAGAATGTAAGCATCTATTCATTACTAGGAAATGGATGAAGAAACTAAGATACATAGAGATGGATTCACCAACAAGATTTCCCCTTTTATTTTAATAAAAAGTGACATAACCTATAATATTATTTTTAGGGTAATCGGTCCCGTATCAAGATTAGGAAGAGTTTCAAGAACATATCTTAAATATATAAGAGAGTCAAGGAGTAGGAAAAAATTCCCCCCAAAGTATTTGATGATCCCAACCTCTCATCCTCTCGAATAATGAGAGTCCCTAAGCATCACTGGGTATAAAACTCCAACTAGCCACCTGCCTTTGGAAAGCAGGTTTGTACCTAGTTATGGATGAAGGAACTATTGGGAGATTCTATTAAGAATAGAAATGGTAACCCGAGATAAATTATTATGCAACACATTTAACCCCCCTCACTCACAATAAAATTTTGGGCTAAGCCAAATGCTCATAGCAGTTGTTTTCTCTTATCCAATGAGACAAAAATGGTAAACCCAATGTGAATATCTCAAATAAAAAAATGATTAGTTTATTATCTATCAAGCCATTTTTTTCTTTTATAATTAAACACAAATGGTTAACCTGATGTGACTCTATAAAATAGAAAAATTATTAGGTTGTTATCCCTCGATCCATTTTTTCTACACACTATATGCAAACAAAAATAGTGAACCCTATATGAATATATCAAATAATAGAATGATTGGTTAATCATGTATCAGGTCACTTTTTTTACATATCCTACAAAAAAACATGACAAGACTAACATAAGTCTTATGGATGATCCTACGTAACTGGGGTTCCCATGAAATAAGTCCACCCTTTCATTGACAAGTCCACATAAGCAAAATGGATGGATCAGGAAGAAAAAGAAAATTGTGTTAACCATGCATATCTGATTGAGCACATCATAAATATGATATTTCACTAATTGGTGACCTTATAATTTTTGTATGGATGACTGTACATACTACTCTAATCAACAAAATCCCGATATGAGATAATGTCATTGTCCAGTGACTATTACAGCAAGTCAGATATAGCTGTAACCCCCATGGGTTGAAAAATGATCTCACCTTCCCAAAAGATTCAACTCAAGGTGGAGAACATGATGGTTTGGGAATACCATTGATGTGGTAAAATCTCAAACCTCGAATCTACCTACGAAGGTCTCCAAGTATTGAATCTAACAAGTTCACATCATTCAAGAAAAGATGAAGCTAAGATAGTTTCCCCCATTACAATGACAAAATGATTCAGGAGATTATCCCTAGTGAATGAAAATAACCACCTTTAGTCTCTGATAAAGGTGAAACAAGGAGTAAAATACGACTCTCTTCTAGTTTAGGTGCCATTGAACAGAGATCCTATCAACCGTCATGTAACACCCCAAGGTTTTACAAATTAATTTATTATAGAATGCATTCAATACTAAGTCTATATGAAACAAACACTTTGATATTTATAGGATATAGTTATAACCTATACATTGGATATAATTTTTCTACTTCTGTGTTTTGAATTTCGAAAAATTGACATACACAGTTGCGATCAGTAAGATATTTAGAGTCTTATAAGATCAACTTACATTTTTGGTGAATAGTAACATACCATTATGAATGCGAATACAACACTTATGAATATTAAATCATATTATTATTTTTTTTCTAACTTTTATAATATAATGAGATATTGATTAATTTTTCACAGTGATATAAAATGAATTATAGTTTTAAAATTATTATTTTTCAAATAAATTATGAATTTATTTGAAAATTAAATTAATAATATTTATAAAATAATTTTTAAAAAATGGAGTTCATTTTTGAATTTAGAACATCGATATCAGGTTACACTGAATTTATGGGAATTTTATAAAATACTTTAGTTTTTCATGAATAGTAAAAATACAGTTTTGAGTTTTCGATATATTTAATGACATCATAATAATGTAATAATTAATATAAAATTATCATAGAACTTTTTACATTAAAATATGATATGAGGTTTCCCAAGTGGCCAATATCATGGGAAAATATCATGGGAAAGACCATGGTTTTGAAAATACCACTAATGAGGTGTCCTTTGAAATTTATAAAAAACTCTCTCTATTTTACTATAAATACCCACCCATTCCTTCATTTTATTTAATTAAAAATTCATAATAATATAATATCTAGAAGTTTTACCTCTCTATGAGTCATTATATGTTGTCCTCAAGCCCCCAAGTCCCACCCTTTAAGTTTTAGGAGTTACTCTACAATGTAAGGGAATCTACCACCCATCTCTTTTTCAAGCACTCCTTTTATGTTATTACTTTTTAATTTCCATTGGATTAAGTTGGGATATGTCCTTAAATATCACATGTACATTCAATATTATGTAAAAATTATGACATACCCCTTTTATCTCTCATTAACATATTTTATAAATTTTTAAGTGACGCCGTTAGGCTGCCAAATTTTCTAAGAGATTTCTCAAATTCTCTTTTTCTTCCAAGTTCCTTTATTTTATTTTTACCTCCTAAAATCCCATCATAAAAAAGTTATTATAACTCCAATACCTTAAATATTTTGTAATTTTGTTATTCTAATGGAATAATTCATCATCATCTCTCTTTTACCCTCTTTTTATACAAAAAATGAAAAAAAATTCTAAGATGTGTTCATTTATCACATCCAAGGACGATGAGTTTTCAATTTCTATTATCATATTCATGGATGGTCATGAAACCACTTTATGGTTTAAAAAGAGTATAATATGTGTATTATAACCTATTCAATGTTCTATAACTATTATATATACATAATACTAATTCATACGACAAACTAGTTTGTAACAATCGAGATATCACCAAAATAATCTAAATGGTTATCACTAATGTTATATCTAATAAATCATCCTCATACCATGTAACCAAGTTATATTCATAAAAATTTAAACATATGTATTTTCATAAATAATATATAATTTCAATTCTGTAGAATTATATCCATTCCACATAAATCCCATTACTTATAATCAAGCGAACTGATCATGAAATCAAGGAAACGAACACTCCGGAGCGATGAAATTTAATATTATAACTTATCAATAAGGACATAAATGAACTTAATAAAACTTTAATGAATCAAATATAGGTATATAAGGTTATTAATTAGTTAATTAATAGATTTTATTTGATATCCAGTACATTACTGTCAATTGTAGAATACATACAGATATAAGGTAAGGATTTTCTACCTGAACCCCCATTTTTATTCGGGTTACTCTTATCCTCTACTTACCTAAATGAAATTAATATTTATTGTTATTTACTCCTAAAACATTATATGTGAATGTTCTATATATTTTTACCAACCATAATCCTTCTTTATTTTATGAGTTACATGATTTAAAAAGATCTTTAAAAAATTCTTCCATAAATACAAGCCTGTTTCAAGGGAACTTCTCGAATTCTTACCTATGTTCGTGTACACTATATAATCTGTTTTTAGCCACAATTATTTTTATAAAATAACTCATTTAATTATTAGAAAACTATATTATTTCAATTCTTGTTTTATACAAAGATTTTTCCAAAAGAACTCTTCTTTTCAAAGTAATAGAGTATTTATCTCAAGAATTAATCGATGATTTTATAAGAGTAATTTAATATATTTCAAATATATTGTTGAATATTATTGGGACTAATATTTTATGATATAAAATAATATATTTTATTTAATGGTTTATTATTAGTTTTACTATGGATGTGCTATCTTTAAACCATTCTCCATATAATTCAGAATGGTTAGTGTTTATGTGTACAGATTGGGGAAAGTTATTTTGTATGTTCATGTTGTTTATGTTTATCCCCTTTCATATAAGGAATGTATTGGACTTAGAAAGTGAAATTAGGGGCCTTATATATCCCCTTGATTCATTGGTTGGTTTCAAGAGACAAAATATATATGAACTTGGCTGAGGACTTTCCCACTTACAGATGTGGTTTTGGTCAAGACCTTAATCATTTTCAGATGTCTTGGCCGAGGCCTTGATGGTATATTTCAGAATTTCCAGAATTATGCATTTCCCCCATTATGAAACAAGTAATTGATATTCCATGAGTTTATTCTACTAGTATAATACCCATGATTATGTTTTATTATTGAATTATTTGTTCATCCCTTATTCCTTTCATATTGTGTTCAAGTTAATTTTTAAAGGAATGCGTTTTTAGTTATTCACCATACCTAATGTTTATGTTTATGATATATTATACTATTTTTATTACCCTTAATGATCATATGAGATCACCACTTTCTTGTGTTTTATTTTCCCAGGATGTGAAGAAGAAAATTATGAATGATTTGTAGGGGTAGCCTAGGAGTTATGGACGTTTTCAAAGGAATTTCCATGTTATATTTCATTTCAAGTTGTAATATTGAACTTATGTATGTATATAGTTTTCCAATACTAATAAAATAATTCATTCCTTTGGGATAAAACTTTCTAAAAATTATTCCAATGTAATGAAATAATGCACTGACTCCAGGAAATTGGGGTCAGGGTGTTACAGTTCGTATTAGAGGATGTTTAGTAGAAAACTTGGAAACTAGATTTAGAAAATATAGATTAGGGAACAAAACCCTATGATAGACTTTGGGGATAAGTATACAAGAACATACTATAATTTTGGTAAGGAATAAATTATTTGGATATTCCTAGAAAATACATCCCATTCTAGATACTACAGTTGGATGTGGTTCTGGAATAGATGTACCTAGGCGTAACAACCCTGACAAGGTGTTTTGGGCTTGACCTGAGATAATCTCATACATGAGAATGATTCTTACTGCACACCTATTTTTGACACTTTTGGGGGATATTCTTAGGATAATTATCATTTTCTTTATAAGACATTATGAAGGGTTTAGAATTAATTTTTTCCTCAAATAAATTATGTTTATGATTGTGTGATTATCTATTAATAGGATTTAAATTTTGTTAAGTATTTTTCAAGTTGAGATAATACATTATGATTCATAACCAAATCCAGTGTGTGACATTATTTAGAAAAGGTGACAAGTGGAATGAATGGAAACTATGTCAATGCACATAACCCATGTAGGGATTTTCCTCCTATGCAAGATAATGATATTGGTACTAGAGATACGACTGGGGATGAGCAACTTATAACTATACTGGGACAACTAACTCAGGTTATGAAGAATAACCTTACCCATATGAAACATCTTGATCCACAACATGGAGGAACAATGTTAGACTACTTTATGTGAAAACAACCCCATCATTCAATGGGACTAAAAACCCATTCATAGGGGAGAAGTGGATAAGTTCTTCAGATAATATATTTCTCACTTTGTGATGTAACGAAAGATAGAAGGCTTTCATGGTGGTTTATGTAACGACCCAAACTTTCATTAATGGAAACCCCTTTTGATCTAATTAAATGTCTATTTATGTAAAACTTTTATATAAAATGTCAAATTATTTGGTTTTATGTTTTTGGATTTTAAAATACTATTAATAATTGTGAATGTTGCTAATATAGTCATTGAACAGTGATCACATGATTAGTATAAATATAGGGCTTTAACAAATCCAATTTACTCAGACAAAGGAAGCAATGACCTCATCTAGTAGACGTGCCCCATACAAATCCCATTTGTCAGAGCTCGGAAAGGAGGTTGCATCTTTGGGCATCGCTCTTGACCAAGCCCAAGCCGAGCTTGAATACGTTAAGCTCGATCGGGACTGCTTGCGAGAGAAGTGGAAGTTGATAGAGATTACCACCCGAGCAATGTTATACGAGCCACCCCAAGAGTCAGTCACCATCACACACATTAATCTTTAGTCTTATGAGGGTGTTATAAGGGGTTATGTAACAATACCTTAGTACTATGGTTATTTATATTATTTTTTTATATAATAATGAATATACTTTCATTTTATTATTGTTACCTTGTAAATAGTTTTTAAAGCACAAATAGTATTTTTAGTTAATGTTCAACTAAGAAATCTATTTTGATGAATTAATGGATTTTTGAATTAAATAATATATTAATAAATTATTATTATTATTATTAAATTAATTTTTATTAAATATAAATGATCGTATAATTTTGTGAATGCAATTGTAATTTTTATTAAGGTTTGAAAGCCATTTTTTTTCAAAACCCATGAATTTTTTATAAATGTCGTTTTTTATTTTAAAAGTGAAAATTAACATATTTAGAAAATTATTTAGATAAAATAAATATTATTTTTGGAATTAAGATGTCAAAATTATCCAATTGTGAATTTTTCATAATTTTCTGAGACAGTCAAATTTTTGGGTACAAATTAAATATCGTTTAAATATATAATGTGTTTTATGACATCATAATGACCCAATAGTGATGTAATAAAATACTATAAACTTTATTTTCGTCCAATATATGTTTTAAAATTAAAATAATGTGATTTTGGGTTTGTTTTATTTATTTTACAAAGCTTTAGTGGACCCTTCAAGACTTATAATACACTTTGTCTTTTTAAATTGTTTTCCTTGGGAGTGTGACTCACCTCCACATAATCAACCCCATTATTTTAATAATTTTGGAATTTGGACTTCTAAAATATTGTTTTCCACTTCCCTTTTCTAAAAACCATGGGCAAAAACCATGGGGTGGTTTGTGGTTTTAATTAGTTTAATGTGAGGTCTCCCAAACCTAAATAATAAAGAATTCCCTCACCTTTCCTATATAAACCCACCCAATCTCCCACTTACTACTCACTAAAAGAATTTTGAGTTCATCCAACATCTTCCCTCCTCTCTCTATAATCCTACCAAGGTTTCCCAAGCTCCCAAGAATCCTCTCTCAAGCCTCTCTCAAGCTTTGGAAGCACACTTCCAAGTAAGGGTTTTTCTTCCTTTCTCATTTTTGTCCAATATTCTTTAAATTATTATGCCCTTTTAATTTCAATTATAAATGTTGGGGTATGGTTTCGCACCTCCCCCATACTACCCTATTTATTTTTTAATTATGGGAGACCCCTTTCTCTCTCATTAAATTCCTCCCATGTATACCCGTTACTATACCGAAATTCTGAAAGGAATTTCTATCTCCTCATTTACATTCAAGCAATTCTTTTGTATCATGAATTTAAATTCCATTACATTTGTTAGGACATGTATCTATATGACCCCATTACTTTCCATGTCATGTAAATATGATGAGACACCCCTTTGTCTCTCATCAACCATTTTTATGAGTTCTTATGTTACGCTGTTATGCTGCCGAAATTGCACCGCGCTTTTCCAAGCCAAAGTCATTGTGTAGTGAATACCATGCCCATTTCTCTATCAAGGGTATTCAACTTTATGCACATTTACTTATTGTTTAAATATTTTTATGTATTTATTCCCCATTCATTTATCATGGAATAAAATATTATGTTGAATTATTCAATGTTTTATGATCCATGTGGCACACTTATGCATGAAATGAAATGTTTAAGAAGGGTGCACCCTTATAGCACTCCAATGCATTGGGTAAAGTATAGTATCATGATACGTCATGTGAAATTGGTGTTTACTTATGATAATTCAAGTGCAACGAGGTTTTACTCGTGCTCCATGTGCAATGAGGGTTTACTCATGCTCCATGTGCAATGAGCCTTGGCTTATGCTAATTCCATGTTAAGTGTTGTTACCACATTTCTATGTTATGATTATCATGCTTTATCATGACTTTATGTTTATTCTTCTCTCATTATATATTTATATTCCTATTGTCTAACATATATTGTATTCCTCATGTTATTCCATGATTATTCCCTTACTGGGCTTTATAGATCACCCTTTTCTTATGCATGTCCTAAGGTTATCCCATGTAATGCTAAGTACGAGGGAATGTAGTGGTCATGTAAAGGAATATTTCAATAAAGATATTTTATTTCATGTTTTAAGTTGTTATGTAATGATCCTAATCCCCAAATACACTAGAACTATTGATGTTCTATGTTGTATCAAGTGAAGTTTATGTAATAAATTATGTTTAATTGTGTAATAAAAAGAAGGGTTGTCATAGTTGGTATTAGAGGATAGGTTTAGTTATTTTTGAGATTAAGATTAGAAAACCCTAGTAAAGACTTAGAGACAATACTAAGTATAATAAAAACATCCCTAAGTTTTGGTGATTATTGAGTAAGTGGTTTATCAAGAAAATACATCCCTGTCTGGATACGAGCAGGTAGAGCCGGATCTGGCAGAGATGTATCCTAGGGGTAAAACCTGAAAACATCGCTTTGAGCTAGAATCAAATGGGAACTGGTACATGAAAACGGGCCTTTCTTCACTCTTGTTTACAACAATCCCAGGGGATATGCTTTGGTAAATTCACAAGATTAGTATGAACCATTATTAAGGGACAAAAAAATTCCCTAAGAATATATGTTAGAAAGTAGATCATGGATAACATAGACTGAAGCCAATAGATTCATATGTTAAGGAAATAAAAGTTATTTATAAGTAATCAGTTTTTTCCATGTATTACCCTTTATGTGTTACCCCTAACTTTCCTTTTATTCCATCCTATGGCCGGTAATAGGAGGACTCGGGCTAACAACTGATGTGAAGATCAATGTGATGAATGTACTAATGAGATGCCCAATCCAATGGGAGTGGGAATCATGAACTTTATAATGATTCTCTCTCAGATAACTCAAGATTTGAATAGAAACATGGGTCAAGAGGAACGTTCAACCCCCCCTAATAAAGAACAAGTCACTATCGAGAGCTTCATGAGACAAAGGCCTCCTACTTTTAATGGATCATCCAATCCCTTAATCACTGAACAATGGATCAACTCTATTTAAAAGATCTTCTCAATCCTTAAATTTTATGAACAATAGAAGGTTCTCCTAGATGCTTATTGTATGGAGGGTGAAGCTGATCAATGGTGTACATTGATCAAAAATACGAAACTTGAGGAGGATATTGAGGCGTTGGAATGGAAGGATTTCTGGAAGATTTTTTTCGATAAATATTTTCCACGGACCCTCCAAATTAAGATGGAAAGGGACTTCCTTTCCATTAAGAAAAAATATGACAAATATGTTGGAGCGTACAAGGCAAACTTCACAAGGCTTGCACAATACGCTTCTGGATTTGTCGTTACCCTCGAATGCAAGGTTGACCACTTCTTTGGTGGGCTGAAACCTAGCCTGTGGAAAGTGATGGTGATCCATGACTTCGACAACTATGAGGAAATTGTTCGATGTGCCCACAAGGTTAAAATAGAGATCAAAGAATCTCAGGGGTATCATGGGGATAAGAAGCATAAGGTGGACTTCAATGCTGGTGGTACGATGGATAAATCCAATGGTGCTAAGAAGATCTAGCACCCCACTTGCCAAAGGTGAAGAAAGAAGCACCCTAGAAATTGCTTGAAGGGTGCAGGAAAATGCTTTAGGTGTGGAAGAGAAGGGCACCTAGCTATTAACTGTCAGCAAGAAAAACCCGCAGCTGAAATAGAGGAGAGGAATGATCCATTCGAACCTCAATGCGTTTTTCACTGCTATAACTACAAAGAACCAGGGCATCTCGCAAATCAGTGACCTAAGACAAGGGTTTTCAGAGGCAACCAACAACCTCCAAGGTAGTAAGGGTGAGATTTTTCCATCACTACTGATGTAGTGAACCCTGACAACGAAGTGGTGAAAGGTACGCTAGTTATTCATTCAAGAATAGCGAATGTACTTTTTGATTCAGGTTCTACGCATTATTTTATATCTTGAAAGTTTAGTAGAACAATCTCAGCACCACTACAAATCATGGAAGTGAAGATGTCGTTGAGTATGAAAAATGGGACAATCATTGCATCCCATGAATATAACTCCTCCCCTATCATAATCTATGGATTGAACTTCCCGGTGAACCTCGTCATACTCCCTCTGGTGAAATTTGATGCAATTCTTGGCATGTATTAACTTTCCTTATATAGAGCCAACATAAATTTACGTGAGAGGGAAATCACTCTACATGTGGAGAATCGACTCCCGATTCTTTACAAGTGCAAGGAGGAAGATGAATATTATTTAGCTCCATCATCTCAAGAATGGATATTACTACCCTATGAGCACGCGTATCTGGCTCAGATGATTGGGTCTAAGGAGGAAACCATCCTATAAGACATGCCTATTGTGAGGGAATTCACTGAAGTGTTTCCTGAGGAATTTCCTAGCCTTCCTCATAGAATAGATGTTGAATTATCAATTGATCTTATACCTGGGGAATTTCCAATATCCAAGACTCCATATATAATGGCTATTGTGGAGCTTGAGGAGCTAAAGAAACAACTACAGGAGAATCTGGATAAAGGGTTTATATGCCCAAGTGCTTCACCATGGGGTGCACCAGTCCTCTTCATCAAGAAGAAGGATGGGTCAATGCACCTTTGCATAGATTATCATGAGCTTAACAAAATCATGATAAAGAACAAGTATCCTCTCCCACAAATTGATGACTTGTTCGATCAGCTGCATGGAGCACAATACTTCTCCAAGTTGGATTTTTGGTCAGGATATTATCAAGTAAAGGTGAAGAAGGAAGATATCCCCAACACTACTTTTCGTACAATATACAGGCACTATGAATTCATAGTAATGCCTTTCAGACTCACTAATGCCCCAGAAATATTCATGGACTTGATGAATAGAGCCTTTAGAGATTACCTCGACAAATTTGTGGTAGTATTTATAGATGATATTCTGATATACTCCAAAACCAAGGACGATCATGAGGAGAATCTAATAACTGTACTAAAGACCTTGCAGAAGGAGAAGTTCTATGAAAAGTACAACAAGTGTAAGTTCTGGTTGAAGGAAGTCTCATTCTTGGGCCATATCATCACAAGCAATGGGATATCTGTGGATACCTCCAAAACAGATACAATTGAGGGATGACCGAGGCCAACATTTTTAACGGATATCCGTAGATTCATGGGGTTAGCTAGATATTATCGACAATTTGTGATAAATTTCTCATGATTATCCAACCCTCTTACCAAGCTAAATCTTAAGGGAGTAAAGTTTTCTTGGAGTGATGAATACAAAGAAATATTCAAGGAGTTGAAATGGAGTCTTATCACTATGCCCGTGCTCACTTTACCCATAAGTGGAGAACTTTTTGTGGTATTCAATGATGCTTCGAAGAAGGGTCTGGGATGTGTGTTGAGGAAAAATAACAAAGTCATTGCCTATGCTTCAAGGAAATTGAAAGTTCATGAGCATAATTATCCAACACATGATTTGGAGTTGGCTGCGGTGATCTTCGCTTTAAAAATGTGGCAGCATTATCTCTTTGGGGAGAAGTGTGAAATATATACGGACCACAAAAGCCTCAAGTATATATTCACATAGAAAGAGTTGAACATGCGTCAATGAATATGGTTAGATCTGATTAAAGACTATGACTGCTCAATCCATTACCACCCTGGGAAAGCGAACAAGGTGGCAGATGCCCTAAGTAGAAAGGACTCAACGATTCTATCATTGATGAGAATTGAAAAGGATACAATCTTCTTATATTTGATGAAGATTGGCATGTGAATCATAAAGAAGGGAACATAATAAATCCTTTAACAAATGATTACTCAACTTTCACTTTTGGAAAGGTTGAAGGATGCTCAAAATGTTGATGTGGAAATTCAGGAAAAAGTGGAAGCTATCGGAAAAGGGAAATCCTTGGAGTTTAATGTCAATGGAGAAGGAATTGTGAGATTTGGGAAAAGACTATGTTTTACATTAAGTCGGGAGCTGGAGAAGGAAATTTTGAATGATGCACATAGTTAAATTTTTTCTATTCACCTAGGAAACACAAAGATGTATCAAGATCTTTGAGAGAATTATTGGTGGGATAATATGAAGAAGGAGATTTCTGAATATACATCAAAGTTCCTGGTGTGTCAGCAAGTGAAGGCAGAGAGGCAGAAGTCTAAGGGGATGATGTAACCATTTCCCATAACAGAATGGAAATAGGATAACATCACCCTGTACTTTGTCACCGGACTTCCGAAGACATCCAAAGGAAACAATGCAATCTGGGTTGTTGTGGATCGTCTTACAAAGGCTGCACACTTCATTGCTATTTAGGAGGATTTCTCATTGGATCAACTGGCACAAATATATATCAGGGAAGTGGTAAGGTTGCATGGAGTACCACTATATATTGTGTCCGATCGAGATCCAAGATTCCCCTATAAGTTTTGGAAGAGTCTTCAACATGCTCTGGATACTGAACTGAACTTTAGTATGAACTATCATCCTCAAACTAATGGCCAATCTGAGAATACTATATAAACACTTGAGGATATGTTGAGAGCATGCTCAATGGACTTTAAAGGAGGATGGGATCAACATCTTTCTTTGGTTGAGTTCTCTTATAATAACAGTTTCCACTCGAGCATCCAAATGGAACCATATGAATCCCTTTATGGGAAAAGGTGCAGAACATCGGTGTGTTGGGATGAGGTTGGTGAGTGTAATATGCTTGGACTAGAAATAGTCGAAGAAATGGTGGAGAAGGTGAAAACCATTCAACAACATATCAAGGCAGCCCAGAGTCGACAAAAGAGTTATGCAGATAACCGTCAACGAAACCTTGAGTTTAAAGTTGGAGACATGGTATTTCTATGCATATCTACATGGAAGAAGGTCATGAGTTTTGGAATGAAAGGGAAGTTAATTCCAAGGTACATCGACCCCTTCAAGATTCTTGATCGTGTCGGGGCTGTGGCCTATCGACTAGCACTTCCACATACCATGGCCAAAGTACATGATGTATTTCATGTATCCCTCTTAAGGAAGTACATATCAGACCCTTCACATGTACTCTCTTCAGAGGTGTTATAGTTAGAGGATGATCTTTCTTATGATGAGCAACCAGTGAAGATCTTAGATTGTAGAGAAAAATTTCTACAAAATAAGACAATGCCCCTCGTCAAGGTGTTGTGGAGAAACCACAAGTTTGAAGAAGCGATGTGGGAATCAGAGGAAATGATGAAGCATAGTTACCCACATCTGTTTTAGTGTGGGAAAATGAAATTTTTAGGGCGGAGTTTCTTAAGGGGGGAAGATTTTAATGACCCAAACTTTCATTAATGGAAATCTCTCTTGATCTAATTAAATGTCACTTTATGTAAAATGTTTATATAAAATATCAACTTCTTTGGTTTTATGTTTTTGGATTTTAAAATACTATTAAGAATTGTGACCATTTCTAATATAGTCGTTGAACAGTGATCACATGATTAGTATAAATATAGGGCTTTAACAAATCCAATTTACTCAGACAAAGGAAGCGATGGCCTCATCCAGTAGACGTGCCCCATATGAAGCCCATTTGTCAGAGCTTGGAAAGGAGGTTATGTCTTTGGGCATCGCTCTTGACCAAGCCCAAGCCAAGATTGAATATGTTAATCTCAAACAGGACTGCCTATGAGAGAAGTAGAAGTTGATAGAGATTACCACCCGAGCAATGTTATCTGAGCCACCCCAAGAGTCAGTCACCATCGCACACCTTACTCTTTGGTCTTATGCAGGTGTTATAAGGGGTTATGTAACAAGACCTTAGCACTATGGTTATGTATATTATTTTTTATATAATAATGAATATACTTTCATTTTATTATTGTTACCTTGTAAATAATTTTTAAAGCATAAATAGTATTTTTAGTTAATATTCAACTAAAAAATCTATTTTGATGAATTAATGGATTTTTGAATTAAATAATATTTTAATAAAATAATAATAATATTATTAAATTATTTTTTATTAAATATAAATGATCATATAATTTTTTGAATGTAATTGTAATTTTTATTAAGGTTTGAAATCCATTTTTGTCAAAACCCATGAATTTTCGATAAATGTTAGTTTTTATTTTTAAAGTGAAAATTAAAATATTTAGAAAATTATTTAGATAAAATGAATATTATTTTTGTAATTAGGAAATTGAAATTATCCAATGGTTAATTTTTCATAATTTTCTAAGACGGTCAAATTTTTGGGTAAAAATTAAATACCGTTTAAATATATAATGTGTTTTATGACATCAGAATGACCCAATAGTGATGTAATAAAATACTAAAAACTTTATTTTAGTCCAATATATGTTTTAACATTAAAATAACGTGATTTTGGGTTTGTTTGATTTATTTTACAAAGCCTTAGTGGACCCTTCAAGACTTATTAAACACTTTTTCTTTTTAAATTGTTTTCCTTGGGAGTGTGACTCACCTCCACATAAGAAACCCCATTATTTTAAGAATTTCAGACTTTAGATTTATAAAATATTTTTTTCCACTTTCCTTTTCCAAAAACCATGGGCAAAAACCATGGGCTGGTTTGTGGTTTGGATTAGTTTAATGTGAGGTGTCCCAAACCTAAATAATAAAGAATTCCCTCATCTTTCCTATATAAACCTACCCAAGCTCCCACTTCCTCCTCACTAAAAGCCTTTAAAGTTTGTCCAACCTCTTCCCCCCTCTCTTTAGAATCCTACAAAGGTGCCAAAAGTTCCTAATAAGCCTCTCTCAAGCATCTCTCAAGCCTTTGGAAGCACACTTCCAAGTAAGGGTTTTTCTTCCTTTCTCATTTTTGTTCAATATTCTTTAAATTGTTATACACTTTTAATTTCAATTATAAATGTTGGGGTATGGTTTATCACCTCCCCCATACTTCCCTATTTATGTTTGAATGATGGGATAACCCTTTCTCTCTCATTAAATTCCTCTCATGTACACCCGTTACTATGCTGAAATTCCGAAAGGAATTTCTCTCTCCTCATTTACATTCAAGCAATTATTTTGTATCATGAATCTAAATTACATTAAATTTGTTGGGACATGTATCTATATGAACCCATTACCTTCCATGTAATATAAATATTATGAGACACCCCTTTCTCTCTCATCAAGCATTTTTACGAGTTATTATGTCACGTCGTTATGCTGCCGAAATTGCACCGTAGTTTTCCAAGACAAAGTCATTGTGTAGTGAATACCATGCCCATTTCTCTATCAAGGGTATTCAACTTTATGCACATTTACTTATTTTTTAAATAGTTTCATGTATTTATTTCACATTTTTTTATCGTGGAATAAAAGATTATGTTGAATGATTCAATGTTTTATGATCCATGTGGCACACTTATGCATGAAATGAAATGTTTAAGAAGGGTGCGCCCTTATAGCACTCAAATGCATTGGGTAAAGTATAGTATCATGATACTTCATGTGCAATGGGTGTTTAATCATGATAATTCAAGTTCAAATAGGGTTTACTCGTGCTCCATGTGCAATGAGGGTTTACTCATGCTCCATGTGCAATGAGCCTTGGCTCATGCTAATTCCATGTTAAGTGTTGTTGCCACATTTCCATGTTATGATTATCATGCTTTATCATGAATTTATGTTTATGCTTCTCTTGTTATCTATTGATATTCCTATTGTCTAACATGTATTGTAATTCTCATGTTATTCCATGATTATTCCCTTACTGGGATTTATAGCTCACCCTTTTCTTATGCATGTCCTCATCTTATCCCATTCAATGCTAAGTATGAGGAAATGTAGTGGTCATATAAAGGAAGTTTTCAATAAATATGTTGTATTTCATGTTTTAAGTTGTTATGTAATGATCCTAAGCCCCAAATACACTGGACTTCTCGATCTTCTATGTTGTATCAAGTGAATTTTATGTAATAAATTATGTTTAATTGTGTAATAAAAACCAGGTTTGTTATAGTTTATCATCTATAGGTAGATGTGGATCATTGGTGGTCGTTAATCCACAACACAAAGAAGGAGGAATAAATAGAAGATATGGAATGAAGGGATTTTAAGGAAATTTTCCTAAAAAAATATTCTCTTCATGAATAACTAGCAGATATAGAGAGACAATTCTTGAGTCTCAGATAGAAAGACGATGAAAATAGTGAAAAGTATGAAGCCAACATTAAAAGGATATCAAGGCATGATTTAGACTATATACATAATCCAAGGAGTATGATTTACCAATTCTTTAATGGTTTAAAACCATTCCTCTGAAGGGTGCTAGTATCTCAAAGTTTCTCATCATATGAGGATATTGTCTCATGTGCCATCATGATAGAGAAAGAATTATCTATGTCCTATGACTTTAAGGTAAAACAAGAGAAGAAGAGGGTGGAAGAGGATAGAATGGATAAAGGGAAGAATAAAAAGGGGAATTTTCTAACATGTGATACTTGTGGAAGTAAACACCCTGATGCCTTCTTAAAATGAAAAGGTGTATGGTACAAGTGTGAATAGAAATCCATAATGATGGTGGTTTAAAGGGAAATAAATAAGCTATCAATGTTCAATTATATAATTTTATGGAGATGGGGTAATTTTCTAATGATTTTTCAAATAGTCAAGGAAACATGCCTTAGAAATGGCCAATGAAGCAAGACCAAGCTTATGTGATCACAACTACTGAGATTGAAATTCCTAATGATGTGGTGATAGGTACTTTAATCATTTACTCAAACTTTTCCAATGATTTATTTGATTCTGGATCATCACATTCTTTTATATCTTCCATGTTTTCCAAGAAAATTATATATTTCTAATTTTATTTAATAAAGGGGTTTTCAATCAAAACTTCTAAGGGAAGTATCATTGCAAGAAATATGTGTCGATCAATCCCCCTTATGACACATAACTATTCCTTGGTTTATAACCTTATAATCATACCTATGATCTACTTTGATATAATCCTCATTATGGATTATTTCACATTATGATTCGAAAATATATTTCAATAAGGAAGTTTCAATTTTCGAGAACGATGTAGAATCCCTTGCCTTTAGGGAAGAAACATCATAATCTAATTCTTATCTAGATCCACCCCCAATATCTCTACTTAATTCTATTATTAGTTAGGATGAGAAATAAATATCAGTGGGTGAGGAAAGAAATATTAAAATTGAGAATGTACCTATTATTCAAGAATATATTGATGTTTTTTTCAGAGGATTTACCTGGACACCCTCCAGAGTGAGAAGTTGAGTTCTCTATTGATTTAATTCCTGGTTCAAGGACCATATCAAAGAATCCTTATAGAATGGACACTTTGGAATTAATATAACTGAATAAATAACTAGAGGAATTGAGTGATAAAGGATTTATTCACCCTAGTATTTCTCTATGGGGAGCCCCTGTTTTTTTCATTAAGAAGAAAGATGGATCTATGAGGTTGTGTATTGACTACAGGGAGATCAATGATATTATAATAAAGAACAAGTATCCCCTACCTCTCATTGGTGATTTATTTGATCAAATTTATGGATCCCAATATTTTTCTAAGATTTACCTTCGATCTGGATATCATCAGTTTCATGTGAGGAAGGAAGATATTTCAAATATATCATTTAAAACCAGGCATGGGAATTACAAGTTTTCAGTAATACCTTTTCGACTGACTAATTCACCCTCAGTTTTCATGGATATAATTAATAGAGTTTTCAAGGAATATCTTGATTACTTTGTTGTTGTATTTATTAATGATATCTTGGTATACTCTACAAGATATGAAGATCATGAGAACCAATTACACATTATTATGAAGACTCTTATAATAAATGAATTATATGAGAAGTTTAGAAAGTGTGAATTTTGGATTTAGTAAGTTTCTTTTCTTGGATATGTTATCTCTAAGGATGGAATCTTAGTTGATCCTATGAAGACAAAGGTTTTCCAAGAATGGCCTACTCCAATGAACATAACTGAGGTACATAGTTTTATTGGTTTAGTAGGTTATTATCGTCATTTTGTTCATAACTTCACTCAATTGTCCAACCTATTAACCAAGATTAATCGTAAAGGGGTTAGTTAGTATGGACAAAATAATGTGAAGAATGTTTTAAAGAATTGATGAGGAGATTAGTGAATGCTCTGATCCTGACTCTACCACCGGGGAATGGTGGATTTTTGATCTATATTGATGCATCAAAGAAAGGAATTGATTATGTCCTGATGCAGAATGAAAGAGTTATTGCCTATGCATCAAGGAAGTTAAAAATTCATGAATATAACAATCCAACTCATGATATTGAGTTAGCAGCTGTAATATTTTCTTTGAAGATATAGAGACATTATCTCTATGGTGAAATATGTGAGATATATACGGATCACAAGAGCTTAAAATACATATTCTCATCAAAAGAACTCAACATGAGGAAAAGGTGATGGATTGAGATTCTCAATGATTACGATTGTTCCATACACTACCACCCAATAAAGTAAAATAAGGTGGCTGATGCATTGAGTAAGAAGGATCATTGAGTTCTAAACAAAATGGGAATTGATAAGGATCATATGTACATGGATCTAGTAAGGATGGATATGGGAATCATCAAATAAGGTGAAACATCATTACTTTTTCAATTAGTTTCCCAAATATCTTTATTAGAAATGATTGAAAGTTCTTAGCCTGATGACGAGAATCTTAAAAAGAAAATTAATGTTGTGAATAATGGGAAGTTGGCATAATTCATATATGAAGATGAAATTCTGAAGTTTGGGAAGATGATTTTTGTTCCCACTATACCCAAGCTAAAAAAGGATTTATTGGATGATTCCCATAGTTTTAATTTCTATATAAATCATAGCAGCATTAAGATGTATAGAGATTTGAAGGAACATTTCTGGTGGGATAACATGAAGAGGGAAATTGATGATTATGTATTATGATGTTTAGTATGTTAATAGGTGATGGCTGAAATACAACATCCTAGAGGATTCATGCAACCTATACCTATTCCAACATGGAAATGGGATGACATAACCATGGATTTTGTCACTAGATTACCCATAACTCCAAGAAATAATGATGCAATATGGGTAATTATTTACCGACTTACGAAATCTGCACATTTACTTGCTATAAGGGAGGATTTTCCACTGGAGAACCTTGCAAGAATCTATATCAATGAAGTTGTAAGACTTCATGGAGAAAATATCTCAATTGTTTCTGATCATGATCCTTGATTTACATAAAAAATCTAGAAAAATTATTCAAAAATCTTTGGACACTGAGCTTCGTTTGAGTACCACTTATCACCCAAAACTGACTGGCAGTCAGAAAGGATGATCCAAACTTTAGAAGAAAAGTTGAGATCATGCTCTCTCAAATTTCAAGGTATGTGGGTTCAGTGTTTACCCTTGGTGGAGTTTTCCTATAATAATAGTTTCCATTCCATTATTCAAATGTCACCATATGAAGCATTGTATGAAAAGAGATATTGTACACCAACATGTTGGGATGAAGTTTGTGAAAGGATACTTGTGGGATCAGAGCTTGTGGAGGAAACAATAACAAAGGTAAAGACTATTCAAACCCACATCAAAGAATCTCAAAGTAGGAAAAAGAGATATGCTGATAATTGAAGTATTTGGAATTTCAAGAGGGTGATCACATTTTCTTAAAAGTATCTCCATGGAAGGTTGTTATAATATTTGGAAAAAGGGAAACTAAGCCTTAGGTATATAGTTCCTTTTGAAATTTTGGAGATAATTGGACCTGTGGCTTTCTGTTTGGAAATTACACCAAGCCTTTCTAAGGTAAAAAATTTGTTCCATGTCTCATTATTGAGAAAGTACATGCCAAACCAAATAAATATCCTCACTTATGAAGGAATAGAATTAGAACCTGAATTATCTTACTGTGAAGAGCCTATCCTGATTCTGTACACTAAAGAACAGGTATTGAGGAATCTAACGACTCAGCTGGTAAAAGTACTTTGGAAAAATCATAAAATTGAAGAGGCAATGTGGGATCCTGAGGAAATTATGATGAAGACTTACCCAAATCTTTTTACGAGGTAACATTCTAGTAATTTTGAGGATAAAATTTTTGTACGGGGGGGGGAGGGGATATAACACCCCAAGGTTTTAAAAATGAATTTATTATATAATGCATTCAACACTAAGTCTATACGAAACAAAAACTTTTATATTTATAGGAGATAGTTATAACCTGGCTTTTAGATATAATTTTTCCACTTTTATGTTTTGGATTTCGAAAAACTGACATACATGGTTGCGATCAATAAGATATTTAGAGTCTGATAGGATCAACTTACATTTTTGGTGAATAGTAACATACCCTTATGAATATTAATATGAATAGTAATATGACTCTTATTAATAGTAAATAATAATATTATTTTATTTTCTTATGTTTATAAGATAATGAGATCTTGATTAATTTTTCAAGGTGATATAAAATGAATTATAGTTTTAAAATTGTTATTTTTCAAATAAATTTTGATTTTATTTAAAAATTAAAGTAATCATATTTAGAAAATTCTGTTCAAAAAATGGAGTTCATTATTGAATTCATAACATCGATATTAGGTTATGCTTAATTTATGATAATTTTATAAAATACTTTAGTTTTTCATGAATAGCAAAAATACAGTTTTGAGTTTTTGGTATGTTTAATGATATCATAATGATGTAATAATTAATATAAAATTATGGTCGACTTTTGTACATTAAAATATGATATAAGGTGTCCCAAGTGGCCAATAACATGAGAAAATACCTTGGCCAATCTCATGGTTTTTCAAATACCACTAATGAGGTGTCCTTGGAAATTAATAAAAAAAATCCCTCTCTTTTACTATAAATACCCAACCATTCCTTTGTTTTATTCCATTGAAAATTATTAATCCTATAAGATATGGTAGTTTTAACTCCCTATGAGTCCTCCCAATGTGTCCTAAAGCCCCCAAGGTCCCAACCATCAATTTTTAGGAGTTACTCTATAAGGTAAGGGAATCTACCACCCTTCTCTTTTTCAAGCACTCCTTTTATGTTATTTCTTTTTAATTTACATTGGATCATGTTAAGATATGTCATTAAATATATCCCTTACTATCCATATTATTTAAAAATTATGATATACCCATTTTTTCTCTTATCAATATATTTTACGAATTTTTAAGTGACGTCGTTAGGCTGCCAAATTTTCATTAGGGATTTCTCAACTTCTCTTTTTCTTTCAAGTTGATTTCTTTTCTTTTTATATCCTCAAATAACCTCATAAAAACGGTATGATAACTCAATTACCTTACATATACTTTAATTTTGTTATTATAATGTAATAATTCATCATCATCTCTCCTTTACCCTCCTTTTATACAAAAAATGAAAACACTGTCCAAGATGTGTTAATTTATCACATTCATGGACGATAGGTTTTCAATTTCCATTACTATCTTCATGGATGGTCATGAAACCATTTTTATGGTTGAACTAGAATATAATATTTTTATTATAACCTATTCAATGTTCTGGAACCAGTATATATACATAATACTAATTCATACGATAAACTAGTTTGTGACAATCTAGATATCGCCAAAATAATCTAAATGGTTATCACTAATGCTATATCTAATAAATCATCCTCATAACATGTAACAAAGTGATATATATATATATAAACATTTACAATTATTTATTTTCATAAATAATATATAATTTCAATTATATATAATTATATTCATTCCACATAAATTCTATTACTTATAATGAAGAGAACTGATCATGAAATCAAGGAAACGAACACTCCAGAACAATGGAATTAAATATTATAACTTATAAATAAGAACATAAATGAACTTAATAAAAAATTATTGAATAAAATATATTTATATAAGGTTATTAATTATTTAATTAATGGATTTAATTTGATTATCCAATACATTAAAGTCATGTGTAGAATATATTCATACATAAGGTAAGGATTTTCTACCTGAACCCCCATTTTCTTTCGGGTTAATCTTATCCTCTACTCACCTCAAGGAAATTATTATTTATTCTTATTTACTACTCATAAATTATGTGTGAATGTTATATAAATTTTTACCAACTATAATTCTTCTTTATTTTATGGGGAGTTACATTCTTTAAAACGATATTTCAAAAATTCTTCCCGAAATACAATATCGTTTCAAGGGAACTTCTCAAATTCTTACCTATGTTCAAGTACAATATATAATCTATTTTTAGACACCATTATTTTTATAAAATCACTAATTTTATTATTATAAAACTATATTATTTTAATTCTTAATTTATACAAATATTTTTACAAAAGACGTCTTCTTTTCAATGTAAAAGAGTATGCATCTCAAGAATTACTTGATGATTTTATAAGAGAAATTTTATCTATTTCAACACACTTTTTGAATCTTATTGGGACTAATATGTTATGATATCATATAACATATTTTATTTAATGGTTTCTTATTATTTTTACTATGGATATGATATCTTGAAACCATTCTCAATAATACTCAGAATGATTAGTGTTTATATGTACAGATTGGGGGTAGTTATTTATTATGTTCATGTTGTTTATGTTTATCCCCTTTTGTATGAGGAATGAATTAGACTTAGAAAGTGATAGGTGGGGCCTAATATATCCCCTTGATGCATCAGTAGGTATCATGAGACAAAACATATATGTACTTGGTCGAGGCCTTTCCCATTTACAGATATGGTTTTGGCTGAGGCCTTAATCATTTTCAGATGTCTTGGTCGAGGCCTTAACGGTATATTTTAGAATGTCCAGAATTATTTATTTAACTCATTATTAAACAAGTAATTGATCGTCCATGAGGTTATTCAACTAGTAGAATACCCATGATTATGATTTATTATGACATTATTTATTCATCCCTAATTCCTTCTATATTATGTTCAAGTTCATTTTTAAAGACATGTGTTTTAAGTTATTCATCATGCCTAATTTTTATGTTTATGATATCTTCTGTTGTATTTCTTACTGTTACTAAGCATCTGATATCACCCATTTTTGGTGTTTTATTTTCCCATTATGTGAATAAGTAAATTATGAATGAACTGTAGGGACAACCTAGGAGTTATGAACGTTTTTAAAGGAATTTCCATGTTGTAATTCATTTCATGTTTTAATGTTGAACTTATGTACGCATCTCGTTTTCCAAAAATACCAAACTAATTCATTCCTTCAGGATATGACTTTCTTGTAATTGTGAAATTGTAATGAAATAATGCATCGACTCTAGGAAACTGGGGTTGGGGTATTTCACATCCTCACCAGCACCATCCCGTCGGTACCACCAGTCGCCTACTGAGGGTATGACCCGACACGCTATCACCTCTAATGCCCATGCATGGGAAACAAGGAAGACACAATAGGAAAGGAAGATATTTGATATCCAGTAACAATCTCATATCCCCACTTCTATTGACGATGTCTACTAGAATATTCCAATATTAACCATCGAGCAGGCTCGTATCCATGTTCACCCAAAACAAGTCTATGGGAATATCCCTATAGAAGGCATATGGGGGCATATATCCCTACCCCCACACATGAAGTCCATCACTATATTTTGATGGCATGATGGGGACATACATGGGCTCATATTCCTTCTTCAATCAAATATATCTGCCTGTAAATAGTGGAGACATAAAATGTGTAGACTTATATCCCTACGTACACTTTTATAAAATTCCAATACATCTTATAAACATATGAATAACTCCACCATCATATTCCATCACTGGTACATATATAGGGACAATAAAATATTCCTATCCCTATAGCTAGGGAAACTCAACACTCTATTCATTATGAACAAGTGGTTTCTCCGAATCAAGAACACATTCTTTCTCTCATTTAGGAGGATTATCAAGATATTCTAGTAAAGGATGAGGCATCAGACCAGGTCAATATTCCCGTTCCAATAGAAGATCACCAGGTGAGAGTGACACATGCCTTGTGATTGGAAAATATACCTATCAAAAAAGTATGGAGGCATATTCCAAAGGCCTAGGATAAGGCTCATATATCATTCTGGCCAAGGCTCACTAAGTGAGAGGGGGACATGCCTTGGAACAGGCTCATATTCCTATTGAAGAAAACTATAAACATACTCCAAAGGCCTAGGATCGAGCTTATATCCCTTTTCTACCTGGTTATAACCAAGTGAGAATGGAAAAAGCCTTGGGGGAAGATTATATTACTGTTAGTGAATCTATCTAGCATATTACAGTAGATCACAAAATCTAGGCACACATTCCTACTTCCACTGATAAAAGATTACACCAGTATCATCACAAGGAAATACACAAGGAGGATCATATCTCTTCTCCCATTATAGAGGTCCAATGACATATTTCAATCACTACTGGAAAAACTACCTATACCCATAGTTCAAAACCGTGGGTATAGCCCCCAAAACCGTGGGTATAGCCCCCCAAAACCGTGGGTATACCCATAGTTCAAAACCGTGGGTATAGCCCCCAAAACCGTGGGTATAGCCTATACCCACTGTTTTGGGAACCGTGGGGCTGAGTGGCGTCACAATAGGGGTCTTAGGCTATCCCCACGGTTCATCCAAACCGAAACTGTGGGTATATATAGGGGTCACCGTGTACCACACCACTGCACAGCTGGCGTAGGACTTCCCCCACGTTTTGAAAACTGTGGGAATTTATATCTCAAAAAATCGGTGCAGGCGGGACTCGAACCTCGGAAGAGGCACCTGCGGGACAATGCCTCTAACCAACCAAGCTCTCGTCTTATTTGGTATATATGTATATATTTATATAAATATATTAATATTACCGGTTTTCAAAAAATCAAACGCGTGAATATAATCGTAGCAGGCGGGACTCGAACCCGGGACACTGCACCGGTGGAACTAACTCTCTAACCAACCAAGCTATCGAGTCATTTGATATGAATATATATATTTATATAAATATATTAATATTACCGCTTATCGAAAAAAGAAAACACGCGGGATTCGAACCCGCGACCACTTTGAAGATAATTCTTCACCTGACCAAATGAGCTGGAAATATTTTTTGAACATTGTTATATATATGTTTACTTATATTTTTAATTATATTAACGCAAACCGTGTTCCCACCAATTTTTTTTCGTTGTCCCGCGTAATTTTTTTTCCTGTCGCCAGTTATACCCACGATTTTCCGTGGGTATAGGTCTTCAAAAAAAAATACCCCAATACCCATGGTTTTTAAAAACCGTGGGTATAGGTATTCTGAAAAAACTCTATACCCACGGTTTGACCAAAACCGTGGGTATAGGTCTTTAAAAATAATCTATACCCACGGTTCTGGGAAAACCATGGGTATAGGTGACCTATACCCACAGTTTTCTGAAACCGTGGGTATAGGTACCCATATTATCCCTATACCCACAGTTTTTTGCAAAATCGTGGGTATAGGACCGTTTTCCAGTACTGAATGGGGAATGAATATTCATACTCTGATCATATTCTTAATCCAACTGAGGATCACTAGGTGAGAGTGGAACATGCCTCGGCGTAGGCTCATATCCATTCCATGAAAGTCTAGAAGACTATTTCAAAGGCTCAAGATTGGGATCATAATCCCATTCTAGAAGAGGCCCACCAAGTGAGAATGGAACATTCCTCGAGAAAAGATCATATTCCTATCAATAATGAAGAATATCATTGGAATATTCCTCCATATTCTTATTAGTGGTATCATACTCCCGCAACACCAGATGATTATAAAAAATTTCCAAAAATGGTCATATAACAAGCTCATATCCTTGCACAATTCCAGAATATAGGTCGGTAAATTCTGGCCATGATGTAGAACAAGACCCATATTCCTAATCTACTCAATGCTAGTGTCCTTGATGTTATTTGGGACACATTCTCAACACCCCAAGGGCTCGTCAACTCTTCAAATGAATCATAAGATGATCGTTAACATTATATTCCTCCTCGTGGTAGTGTGGAGATGGATCACATGGACTATACTCCTAACACCAACCATGGTCAACATCTCCATGATGATATCTCCCATGGACAAGGGAATGCTCCCGTTTCTAAGAAAAATCTACATAGATCAGTGTTAGAAACTCAAAAACCATAATATAGAGAGGTTCTTGAAACATTAGGGTCAACCACGTATAGTTCCCCATCAACTTCCAGCAACACTCCACTTGGGTTAGTAGGTGACCCCAAGAACCATATTTTGTGGTTTGAACATATAGAGGCATGAAAATATAACTAAGATGAGGAAAAAACTTAAATATAGAGAGAGTTATCTAGAAACAACCTTCCCATCATGTTCTGGCCCCTCCCTACTTCTAACTTTGAGGTACCGTATGAGATAGAAAAGGAGTGCATGCCTTATATATGTCAAAATATGTGGGATAATCATTAGCGACTGAAGGATAGACATCCCACCATATATGGGATAAGAGTATCATCTTCATCTCATCAATATACTCTGTTTTCAACTGGATATATCCACATTTTCTATAGCCTAGAATCCACGAATAGAGGAGTGTGGAAAATGACCATGTGGTGTTGGTCACCACATCACAACAACCCTATGATAACTAATTTCCAAAGTGTCGTCATCCATGTGTATCTGAGGATGAAATAAATATGGGGAACTGCACTTAACTATGTCCCTAGAATAGCAAAACCCTTCAGATAAGACTTCTTATATTGTCATAGCCTCTGGAAAAATCAGAGGATCAAGTAACGCATAAGACAGTTGGTCACTATAATAGAATTCCCCTACTTCAATGATTACTAGACATCACTAATGGAGGAGTAGAATAGTCATCAGACCTTTGAACTTGTCCCCTCAATGCAATGGGAATGAAATTAAAACACTGAATCCAAATTTATGATCAATCTAAACACTTTCCATGATGAATGATTCCCATCATGGGTTATAATTGCACCCAGCTCCTATGCAAGCATAGTTGTGCCGTATCAAATGGGAAACATTAGCAGATTCCATAGAAGTCATCTAGGATTGAATTAAATATAATATGTTTGGGGAACACCTACCACTTCATCCACCTCTCTAATCTTCAATTATCAATAGGATTGAGGACATATCCCCAGCAGCTGTAAACAAACCCCATCCCACTAGTCTAGGGGAATTTATATCTCAATCACCATCATTAGGTTTATTATCTCCTGAGAGGGTCCCATGGGAATAAAAGTGATTCTAATGTAACCCCATATCACTGGGATATGGAAATTTATACCTCAATGTACATCTAGGGAGTCATAAAATCCCTAAAGGTAATCATTGGATCCTCAATAATAGGATTAGTGCATGCCAATTCTAGCCTCATATAACCCCCAACCTATAGGGCTGGGGAAATTTCACCATCACCACCACCATAGATAGAATTAGTCTTCTCTAGGTTGGGATGTAAAAATCAATGGTCGTCATCCCATTCATTCCTCCTACCGCAATACAAACCTATGCTATTCAGGGCCCATTTGGAAAACATGACTGAAAACTCCCTCAAGGTAACCATTCATAGACCAATATGAGAGGAGTGTATGATGTAGGCAATCAAAGTCTTCCAGGATCACAATACAAAATTGATCAATATGGCTAGGGGTTCAACTAATGACCATGTTAAAGGCAGTACAAAATCTTCCTATTGTGTCAAAAGTAATGGGAATACCGCCATTGCTCGATAATCCTCTGTGAATTTTTTCACCATCAAGACAATAGATATTGTGGTTCAAGATGAAAAGTTAGAGTGCTGTAACATGTAAAATCTACCTCGAGAGGAGGGTGACTTGGATGCACCAACTGAGGCTGGACGCACCCAGAACCAAAGAAGGATCCAAAATATGGTACCTCTGAATATCAAGTTTCCACATGTCACGAACCAACCCAGGTACCCTGGTAACCCGATAACCAAGCCGGCCTTGACATAGCCCAAAGGGCATTCCCGATCCCCACAGGTCGGCGACTAGCACCTGACATCGTACAACATACAAGTGGGAACAATTTTTGCCACAAGAATACAGAACCAGAAGGAAACAAAGCAGTATGCATAACAAAAGAAACTCCAATGGGAGTGATATACCATAATACAACATGGCATGAAAACTCAAAGTAATACAACCCAAGTACTAAAATGGGAAAAACAACCCCAAGGTCCCTAAGGACACAACTCACCAAGACCAAAACTCAACAGCTGGATTCACCTCCAAGAGATCCCTTCCCTTTGCTCGAACCTGGAAGAAGAAAGTCTACAAACACCCGAAGGCAAAAGTAGGGTGTGAGACTAAGCCCAATAGGATACCACCAAATATTCCGTAACAGATGTCAAATATAGATTATCCAAAGAAAAGCTATCAATTTTCAAATAAACAGGTTTGGAAAATCAAAAGCATATTTAAACAAAACATGCTATACATTTTCAAATGATGGAAATAAATATTTTAAGTAATGATTTTACAAATGATGGAATATTTCTAAAACAATGGCTTAAATAAAAACATTTATATAAAACTGTTTATATAAATTTAGCAGGCATGTAAAGCAGTTCAAAAGCATTGGAATACATTTATATCTCAAATATAAATAAACAAGCGAGCAACATGGTCATCTGCCAAAGGTACGATAGTATTAACTAGTTATAGGATTCCGCACTCTCTATGTGAACTCAGAAAAATGTGTATACACATGTCCCTATGACACTGGCCAAAGGAGACTCGTCACCCCCCGTCGGGGATGTGACCCGCCACAAGTATGTTTTAGAACGTTGTCGTAGTGTATAGTGTATCCAAATAACTCACTAACTACCTAAGGCTTGCATGCGCTCTTATATGATGGGTGAACTATTTTAAGAATGCTTAAAAATACGATCAATCCCATTCTTCCATTTCAAATGTTCCAATTTCTTTCCATTTAAAACCAAAATAGGTTTTATTAAAAAACATGCCTTTTTCACAAGATAAAACCAATGAGTTTATATCAAATCATTTTAAGCCATTTTCACCAGTTTGAAATCCATTCAAAACCAATTCCATCATTACACAATTTATTTCCACAATTAAATTCTACAATTTAATTAAAATAATTTCCATCAAAATTAAATAATTTAAATTAGACAATTTCCATATACACACCCAATTCAATGGAATTGGGGGTTTTCTAAATTTTCATGCCAAAACCATTTCAAATACCTCGATTCATTGGAATCGGGTTTTTATCAACTTAATTGAAAACAAATTTGAGCAATTGAATTTAAATCATCAATTGAAATAAATCAAGCAATACAAGGATAATCAATTTGGCTAAACAGAACGGAACCACCTACCTCAAGATCGTTGATATCAGCAGCAACGATAATCCACACAGAGTGGCTCAATACACCTCCTCACAACGTTTTTATCGCAAGCATCGACACACCAATGATCGACGCTCGACAAGGGTTCCTAGAACCAAAACATCTATTATATTTCATAAGGAAGTAAAATATTACACGTGATTTCATTTTCTCTCTCTTGAATAAATTTCTGGATTATCGTTTTAAAATTATCACATGCAAGATAATTATTACATGCGATGATATTTATCTTTCATTGATAAATTTTCAACTTATCATTATCACATGAAAAGATAATTATAACATGCGATAATATTTATCTTTCATGGATAAATTTTCAACTTATCATTTAAATTATCACATGCGTTGATAATTATCACATACGATAATATTTATCTTTTGATGATCCAAATAATTATCATTTTGATAATTTTTAAACAATTATCCATTCAATAGTTGCATCGTTGTAATTTCAAACAAATTATCTATTGAAAATTATCTTATGCTAATATGTATAAATTATCCATTGATAAAAAGATGTGACCATCGTTCAACGATTCCATACAATTATTTGTGATAATATACATGTATATATATATATATATATTATGAATTACCAATTATTTCTAGATAGCTTTGGTTTATCAATTTTTTTTTTTAAACAACCATTTATTTTTATTCATTTGAAAAAAATAAGAAGGGATGAAGGAATAAATTAAAAAGGAGAAGAAAGAAAAAAAAAATAAAAGACAAACCAGGTAAAATAATTGGAATAGTCGCTATGCACAGAGAAGATGGGAAGAACCGTGCCACGTCAGGATCTGCAAATGGCTTGAATCGATCCCACCAACGCGAGCAAAATGAATGGAAAGGTCGCTTGAACTCGACAACTAAATATACCAGGAAGGACCAATTGGTTTGGATGATTTAAAACCCCAAAACGTGTCATCCTTTAGAAAATCCAAAACTCCCAATTAATCCACCGTTTTACTTGAATCTTGATTGAGGAGTCATTAATTTCAGACGTTTAATGAGTTTATAAAACTTTCCGGTCAAAACGGCTTCAAAAACATGTTCTTAGAAAACCCCCGCGTCCAAAAATGGAGGAAACTCTTAGGAAGATGGTGAACAGTAAAAACGGGAATATTTAATGTTTTTAAAATAATAAAATTAATTATTTAATATAAAAATTAAATAATCATCAAACGTTCGTTGCGCATAAAAAAATATACCTTGCCTAGGTAAAACCCCGCATTCCGGACCCAAAGGTGGTCTCGGATTTTCAATACGACGTACCGTTTATGAGATATTAATTATTTAATATAAAAAACGGATTTAATTATTAAAGTAAAATAATTATTTAATATAAAGATTAAATAATATCAAACGTTCGATGCGAACAAAAGTTATACCTTGTCTAGGGTAAACCCCCCATTTCGGACCCATTGGTGGTCTCAGATTTCCCATACGTCGCACCGTTTGAAAGATATTTAATTATCTTTAATAAATGATATATTAAATATTATTCAATAACTTTATCTCATGAGCGAGACATCTAAATGTCCGGCGTCTTCGAATGTTATACCCCTCCTAAGGTAAAATCTATATTTCAGACATAACCGTGGTCTCAAATTTCTCATACAACGAGTTGATTTGGAGTTATTAAATTATTTCGAATAAATTGCTCATGCTTAAAATAATAAATTTAATATTTTTATTCCGTCCTCTTTGAGACTTTGCAGACCTCAAAAATTCATACTTACACACTGTTTAACTTAGAAAATATTTAATTGAATATTCCAGAGCATTAAATGGGTGTTTTACCATTCTGCGACGTGTTTTAACAAAAACACAACTTTTTACTGATAAACCATTTTTCCCAACTAACATAATAAAAATTCAACACAAGAAGGTTTAGGAATACCTGAAACAGTAACGTGATGTTACACCACATCTCTGGTGGAACACTTCCAAAGAATAAGGGAAAGGTGTGGCCACATCATAATCACAAATCATAAGAGTTCAGGTTCCTTCCATTAAGGAACACTTGTCAAAATATGAGAGTGAGATACAAACTCTCAGACAACTCTATAAGGAACTACCCAGAGGAAATATTCCTGCTAGGTATTGTCTTTGGGAAGAGACAAATATTATCCCTCCCATATCCGATATTCCATTAAAAGCAGTATCTGAGCATCAGACTGGCTCCAGATATAGGTATATGGTCTACATAAATGGGGAAGTCGAAAATGATCATGAATTCCCACAATTGCAACAATAAACTCTCCCATTCTAGGGTAATCATTTAGTGTTTAGAAGAATTGAGAATCAATGGAGGATAAGGGTGGGACCACCTCATCGATCCCCACCCACTCTCTATAGATAGGAGATGGCTTAAAAAGAAGTACCCCCAAAGTTGCTTAATGTCATCGAATCCCTAGATACAAGAATGGAAGCCATGGAAGGGAGACTTGTGCCTCTACAGTATAAGAGAATTCTATGTCCCAAATGGGTGGATGATACTCTTCACCCACCCAATTTTGGGAATCCAACCTTCTCTATCTTTGACGGTGTAGGCGACCCCGAACAACATCTCAAACACTTCGTATCCTAATGTGGGTCGATGATGGGCCCTCACAATCAACAAGAGGATACCAAACTGAGGTGTTTTGTATAAACTCTGAAAGGTTCAGCATTTTTTTGGTTTATCAGTCTACCAATAGGATCTTTTATAGGAGGGGAAGATATTCATCTCCAATTCCTTTATTAGGTTTTCTCAACATTGAGGAAAATGACGATCGTCAACCTGAAGAATTGTAAACAACATGAAATTGAGTGGATGTATGAATTGATATATAGATAGAAATGTTTAACATATTCACTCAGCATCCTTCTCTCCTAGGAGAAACTATTGGAACTCTTGGTTGGAAATCAGTGGGATGAGTTATAGACACATCTGATCCCAATGAACTATCTAGGTGGGTTTTGTGAGTTTGGAAAAACAACATGACATCTTGAGGATGCCATTCAGCAATATCGATCCAAAACATGACTCATACCTTCAGTATAAGGGAAAATTTTAGGCAAAGAAGAAGCTCCAACTATCATTCTCAAGATAGAAATAGTTACCATCCAATCACCAAGGTATGTCCCAAACCTCCCAACACCTCCAATAGAGCGACAACAACCACAAAATCTCCCTTGGCTAGAGCATAGAGAAATCAAGGTCACACTGGATTTGAGGAACTGATGAATAAAGAATAGTCATTCTGAAATGAACAAGTCCCTGGTTATTTATTGGTAGCTATGGACAATAACCTTCTCCATATACTACAACACAGTAATCCTGATGAGGCTAAACTCATAGACTATCATGACTACTTCCATTTCCACAGAAGGCGAGTTCATAATATCCAAAAATTATTCATCTTAAAATACTTTCTTCAAGGCATGGTCAATTCTAGATAGGTGGGGTTAGATAACTTCTCATATAAGGTGGATTGTATAACTATTTCCCAGTTAGAAGAATAGGGTGATTGGTAGAAAGTTTTGGCTAGGCATGCGTGAAATTTTTACAACTGGATGACTCAAAAAACATTTGACCAAGATAATTCCACCCTGATATCATAAATACACAAACCCACAATATCTCTCCACCACCTATATAGGTAACATCATATACGTCTCTTAAATTTTGACATGACCACCAGAAGTAGGAAGAAATAGAAGATGAGTCATATTCTGTTCTGACACAAGCTATGAACCTTGCATATTTCTTACCTAAAACATCTAAAACATGAGAACCACCCCAACCAAATGGAACCATAATTATAATAATAGGTCATATTTGGATATTTCAATGTGATACACTTAGATAACCCCTTCTCTGATAATGAATATGCCTTAGAATATGAGTTTCCCATACATAACCGAGGAACAAGAGGTTGCATGTGTAGGAATAGAGGATACATAGGACAACACATGTATGGTCAGTCATAATATTTTGGTCATGTCCCCAAATAGGACATATATGTAGTTAATACCCATGGAAAAGCACTCCATCAGGAACAAAGGAGACATGAAGGTGTCCCAGAACCCTCCAGTAGTCATCCACACCCAATTTTCTTACATGACCACCTAGCAGGTGTTTGATTATCCAATTAGCCTAGGAAATGGGGAAGGCTAATGCAACCCACACAACTAGTAGAAGACGCTACCAAAAAATCTGCACAAGCATTAGTCCATCCACCTCGAAAAACTTGATTCCTGATCCAATTCTCCAGGAGAAACCCCACATTGGGAATTAATGACCTATGACACAAAAGTATGATGTTATGAAATAGATGGCGATTTTCCTAGCCAAGCTACCAATCCAAGATGTGCTCCATCTTTCAAAATAACCCAGAGAGGTACTTGTTGAATCCCTCCAGATCCCATAGTAATTTGAGATAGAAGTTTCCACAACTGAGTTTTATCGAATGAAGACTATATCAATATAATTTCATGCATCCATCTCATTTATAGAGAATAATCAGGAATAAGCCATCCATAGACACATCATACCCCTATATGTTTCAAGTAGACTCTATAATGTCAATATCTGAAGAGTTATAATTGAAAATGGTTCCAAATTCAATCTCATCCTGGTATGAACCCTCTGATGTTTGGGATATAGAGAGGGGGATTTGTCTCCAATAAAGATGACCATTAAAGGGTATGATAACCATGAAAAATGACCCTTGGCAAGATCAAACTCAAATCTTAGATTAGGGAACCCACATTCGACACTGAGTTTATGGTTATCCAGCAAGACAACACATACAATGTCCTACTCGAAAGGACCTAACTCCATAACCACATGATGATACCATCAAAATTCCATCAATGTTTGAAATACCTCATCAATCGACTGGCCGATATACTGCATGGTGAAAAATACCCTTAGATACCTATGAATCCACATATGCTGAAGAAGGATTCTATAAAAGGGGAGGTGAAAAACCAATAGTGGATGAAGATACAGAGTTTTCATCCCCCAATGGCCTGGGGAATGCCCCTACAAATCCTTGGTGTATGTTCAACAATGACTATGTACTCCCCATAAATCTATTTGAGGTGATAGACCTGGTTCTAGAGGTCCAATACCCTCCTATCCCCAGTGACAGTCTAAAAGAAAACCAGCTCCGACATCTCTCTACAACAAATATGGTAGTATGAAATGATAATGCATCTTCTTATAGCCTCTCTTCCCTCAACAGTGACTGATATTCCAACCCTATATTTTCCTCTTCATCTGAGAATACCTCTTCTCCTCCAATGACCCAACAACCTTCATTATTTATTTATTTTTTATAATCCACCTTTCAAGGGGTGAGGTGGAACCCTTATAAGGCCCATAGGCATAAGTATTACATGGATCGTATGCCTTAGAAGAATTCATTTCCCGTAGGCTTAAAACATTACATACAACCTAGAATAACTACTTAGAACTGCTCCTCCCTAGCATCTTCATCGTGAAATCAGCTCTCCACCTTCGCATGGCTGTTCAGCTAGGATTTCTCGTGCATCTACAGGCTTGTCCCGATGGATCGCTAACATTGTCCCTGTCAAGAAACAGAATGGGTATATTAGGGTCAGCATCAATTTTAGATATCTTAATCGACACTACTGAATGATTATTTATCATTTCTGATCATAAAACTATTGATAGATGCAATAGATGGATTCTAATCCCTTTCTTTCAGGGACAAATATTTAGGGTATAATTAGATAAATATGTCCCCTAAAGATGAGGAATCCATTGGCCTTAGATAACTTAAGGGGATATTTTTCTATCAGGTATTTCCCATTGGGTTAAATAATACATGATGCAATTATCAATGCACCACACAATATATATTTAATCCATTATTGGGAAGAATAGCCAAATGTTATGTCGAATACCTGGTGGTCGAATCCCGAAAGCGATGGAATAACTTAACAGATCTCCAAATAGTCTTTGAAAAGCTACAACAACATAGCTGGAAGATGAATCTTCTAAAATGATCATTCAGGGTAACATCAGGAAGTTCCTTTGATTTTTGGTATGCCACTACGACATCAAGGCCGACCTAGAGAAGACTAGTGCAATTTTAGAAATTTCACCCCTAATAAATCTCAAAGAACTGAGGGGGATCCTAGGGAACATTTCCTACATTCAGAATTTCATAGCCAACCTAGACAAGAAAAACTCTCCCCTTAACTAAGCTAATAAAGAATGGTATCACCTATCAATGAGATGATGAATGCTAGTAGGCCTTCAAAAGTCTCAAGAATTATTTACTAAACCCACTTGTTATGATGCCACTGATGGAAGGGATTACACTAATCTTGTATGTGGCCTCTATGAAATGATCACTAGGTTCCCCCTTACATAGAAAAATGATTCAAGGAGAGAGAAAAATCTCTACTAACTTACTCATAAAATTCTAGGTACTGAGACCCGATACTCTGATGTCGAGAAGAATTTCCTTGCACTCATCTTCAAAGTGAAAAATATGAGGCATTAATTTTAAAACACAAAGTCCATCTAGTCTCTCATATTTATCTTCTCAAATACATCATTGGCCTTCCTACGCATAAAATCACTATTCATAAATAACTAAACCATCCTTTGATACCAACTATAGCATCCCGCCTTTTTATCACATAAACTTTCATTACATTTTACAAAACCGAGGATCTTTAAGGTTTAGTGTCTTGGAAACCAGGAACTTAAAAAATGAAAACATAAAACATTATTCTTAAACACTTGAAAGGATTCTCCTTATGTTCATCCTAGGTTCATTACTGAATCTCATAACCTAGGGACATACATCAAAAGAAAGGGTGAGCAGAAGGCCCCGTAAGGGAATCAAGGAGAAACATTTAACATGCGAACTTGAGATACATCAACAATGTCATGAAAAATAACTTTAAGGCACGAGAAAGAAATCATGAGGCATATCATAATAAAAATAACGTATTTAATAACTTGAATATGTGGCTACAACATTTAATATTGACAATTATTTCTGTTTCACCAAGGTCCATCCCCAAGGTGTCATTAAAAATTACCAAGGTTATTCACCAAGGCGTCGTTAAAAAATAGTCATCTCTAGAGATTTAGTCTTTACCCAATGCATTGGAGCGCTATCAGGGCGCACCCTTTACATGTCTTTATTATCATGTGATCCAAATATATAATCATCAATCATTTCATAAACAACCCATATAGAATAAAAGGAATGGGTTTCATTTCATAATCATAACGTTTTACAAACTGCTTTAAAGACATGATCTTTACGTCACTTTAAACCCATGGAAAGGGAAAGAGGGTATCATGTATGTAAATCCCAGAATTTAAAATAGAAAAACTTGGTATATATGTGAATACCCTTATAGAAGATAGGGCTTTGAGTATTCACTTAATAAAATAAAATAACTTTAGAAAAAGAGAGAGACATTTGAGACGGAAATTCTGCAGCATAACGACTATGTTTCAAGGTTTTAGAAAACATTGAAAAGAGAGGGGACATGGGTCAAACAATCATAAATGACCCATAAAACAGTATAGGGACCGAATATGAAGGATATATGAACATGGTAATGAAATTTTAAGGACATACCATCTGAAATGAAAAACATGGAAGGAAGACAAAAATTAGATTTCTCTTATGAAAATCCGGCAGCCTAACGGCGTCACTTAAACTTCAACCAAAAATGAATTGAAAAGATCAAATAGGGTCTCTCATTACGTGAAAATAAGAGTTAAGTATTATAGATATAGATATCATACCCCAACACAATAAAAAGGAACTTGAAAGACTTTACATGAAAATATATCTTTAAAACGAGAAGGGTGAAAGAATCCCTTAAAAATTTGGCAGCCTAACGGTGCCACTTAAAACTTCAAAATACTGAATTGAAGAGATAAAATAGGGCCTCTCATCATATGAACATAAGAGTTAAGTATGATAGATATAGATATCATACCCCAAAAAAATAAAAAGGAACTTGAAATACTTGACATGAAAATAGAACTTGAGAAGGGTGAAAGAATCCCTTAAAAATTCGACAGCCTAACGACGCCACTTTAACATTCCTAAAATGAAATGATGAGAGAAAGATGGGGTATATCATAATATTAACATGAAAAAGACATTAGGATGAATATAAAAGAACATCCTCCAACATAAGATCATGGAGCATAAAAGAAATGACATAAAAGAGATTACTTGAAAAGAAAGAGGGAGGTAGGATCCCTTACCTTAAAACGTAACTCTTAAAACTCAAAGGTTGGGACCTTGAGGGATTGGGGGAACCTTGGGAGGACTCCTTGGGAGGTAATGAGACCAGATCTTCATTGGGGGAGAGTTGGGAGTCAAATGGATGAGAGGATGACTTGGTATTTATAGGGAAAGTGAGGGGACAAGGCATTAATGGCCAAGGAACACCTCATTAGTGGTTTTGGAAAAACCATGAGCTTTCCCATGGTATTTGCCCATGGTATTGGCCACTTGGGACACCTCATACCTTATATTACTATTCATAAGTCGACCATATTGATTACATACTTAATACATCATTTAATGATGTCATTAAACACCCGTAACTTAAAAACTGTATTTTCACTATTCATCGAAAATTCAACTTTCTCAGAAAAATCCCAAAATTTCACCTTAACCAAATATCGATGCTCTGATTTCAAAAATGAACTCCATTTTATAAAAATAATTTTTTAAATATTTTTAATTTAATTTTTAAATAAATACACTATTCACCGAAAATTCATTTTTTTCAGAAAAATCCCCAAAAATTACCTTAACATAATATCGATGCTCTGAGTTCAAAAATGAAATCCATTTTATAAAAATAATTTTCTAAATATTTTTAATTAAATTTTTAATTAAAAAAACACTATTCACCCGAAAAAACTAATACTTGACTAATAATTTATGAAACCATTATTTAACCATTTTATTGAATCACATTACTTAATCAAGGTGTCTAGATTATATTAATGCTTTATTTAAGTGAGATTACTAATCCATTTGGTCACATTACTAATCCTAAGCATAAAATCACTATTCACAATTTACTATTCATCAAAAATTAAGTTGATCTTATTAGACTCTAAATTTTATACTGAACATAATAGTAGAATACCATTTTTTGAAAATCATTACACATTTTTAATTATTTAAGGTTTACATAAACATTTTTTTTAAAATATCCTTTCTCTAAAATTCACCAAAAATATGCATACTATATTTATCCAGACATTTGAAAATTCATAAACTTCATCATAAGAAGAAATAAAATTTTTTATTTAAAACAAAGGATTACACAAGGCAGTTACGGTCTCCTTACATAGCCTCTTATCACACCAGCATAGGACCTAAGTGTAAGGTGTGCTAAGGTGAGAGAATCCGAGGGAGGATCGGCCAACATCGCATGTGTAGTAATTTCTTTCAGTTTGAACTTCTCGCGAAGGCGATTCCATTCTAGCTTCACACGATGAAGTTCGGCTTGGGTTTGGTCCAGAGCAAAGCCCAGTGGGGCTACCCCCTTCCCAAGTTCTGTTAGATGGGCTTCGATCGGTCCAAGACTACTGGGTGAGGCCATCAAATCTTCTTTCTATATTAATTAACCAAGATCACTTGTATTTAGAGACAAAAGAAAACGAAACGTTTAGTTTCCAGCGGTCATATTGACCAATGGGCATATAACAGTCAAAACCCAACAGTCTCATTTTAATTATACTCATGTTATCCAATGAAACAGTTTTGTTGAGTATAAAAATAAAATAACACACAAAATTAGAAAACAATATTTATTCAAAATTTCAGGTCGTTACATTACCCTAGTCATCCAGAGTATGGGGTGACTCCACCATATTTTAAGTAACTCAATCCATAAACCATACTTCATGTATCGAGTGCATCAGGTTTCCAGAAACCTTCTACAACCCTTAGAAAAGATACCTTACCTCAAGGGACCCTTTTTATAACTATTTACACATGCCCATGGATCCTTTATATCATCCTATGGTCTTCAACTAAATGTGTCACTTTGAAAAATTTGATTTCTAATCCTTGTGATTCCTAACATCACTGTGGAATATCCTAGAACCTCAGTGTGTTTTGGACCATTCCCCATGTGATTTTTCCATATCATACTCATGACCTGAGAACCTAAAGCCCTAATTTACAACATTTTCATCTCCTACTTAGAAGGATATTGGGGTATTCTTTACCCTAGTTATCCTAATTAATCTCATGTGTGACATCCCACATATAAGGTCCATAAAAATCCCGACAATAAGCTACATTCAATTTGGTCAAAGCTGTACGAACTTAAACTCTATCCTATAACGGTCTAAATGGAAAGGCCTTAAACTGCAAGTGAAAGAGGTGAAAAACTTATCAAATTGAAAACCTGCAAAGTGTATCATGAGAAAAAGTCAATTATTCACTTTCTAAGATCTTCATCTCTATATATTAGGAAACATTTAGGGTGAAAATAAATAAGGCATAAAGCTCATAGGGTCTACACTATAACCCTAGTAAAATCCAATCTATACTCACCAGACTCCTTGGTTTAGGAAAAAGTTAGAGTAATGATATTTCACATGTCCTCTCCATAAGAATATGTTCTCTAGGTGATGACACAAATTTTAGGTTTCTCAAATCCTTATTGGATATTACACTTTCCAAAAATCACACTTTATGATTTGAGTGCCTCATATCACCACAACCTTTCACAACCCTTATAAAAGGCCACCCAATTTCAAGGGACCCTTTTATTGACTATAAATGTATAATTATGGATCCTACACATGAACCTATGGTCTTTAACCAAATGAATCACTCTGAAAAAGATATTTTTGATCCTTGTGATCCCTGACATCACTAATGTAGAACTCAGTACCTCAATATGTTTTTTGGTAATTCTTAGTATGATTTTATCAATTCATCCTCCTGACCAGAGCACTTTGGACCATGATTTTTAATTTCTATACCAAACTATATGATTGGATTTGACATCCTCAACATTACATCACCATTTTTTATATACTTTCTCAAAGAAATAATGTAACACTCCATTCTCAAACCTTTTATGGTCCACACATCATGATTTTAAACCACATGTCATAAGACTCGAGCTTCACAATTAATAGATAAACTACCCTAGGGTGCTAGGAGCCTTCCTAGAAAGCATTATTCCCATACCCAACTTCAACATCTGGATGTTTGAGCCTTCATAAATCTTTCATGGCCCTCGGGAAGGAGTGTAGATCATCTTTTCTTGACCTTTCTACCAACACATAAGGTCCTTCACTTACCAACTAAAGGAATCTCCTCCTCACAAGAAAGGAGCTCAAATATTTGTAAGAATTGGAAACACTGTGGTAGAATATGGAACCTCAGGGTGTTATGGGTCATCCTTAGCATGCTTTATTAATCCCATATCCACTGAATCAAAATTTTGGGTTGTGAATTATATCACCCATACTCCAACTATCCAACTAGACATATAATCCCTATTATTTCTCCCTCAACTAATATTACCTCCATGAATCTTCCATGAACCTTGGAAAAGAGTGGAGACACCTCTATTTGGAAATATTATCGACACATAAGGGATCTAACCTACCAAATAGTGGCATGTCCTCCTTGTAGTAAGGGATATAAAATCCTCATGTGCCTCAAAAATAGCACAGTAGAATTAAACACCTTAGGGTGTTTTGGGTCATTCCTGGATTGTCTTCACCATATTCTATGATCATTAATAAAGTCTTGGAATTAAGGATTTAAATTTCATGGCATCCAAATGTCAAATACAAAAGACCCTAAACTAGAGCTATAGAAGGTCCAAACTAAAAGACCCTAAACTGTATCGATAGAAGGTATGAGCTAAAAGACCCTAAACTACAGTGATATAAGGTCTGAGCTAAAAGACCCTAAAATACAGCGATAGAAGTTCCGAGTTAAAATACCCTAAACTACAGTGATATAAGGTTTGAGATAAAAGGACCTAAAATACATCCACATAAGGTCAGAGATAAAAGGTCCTAAACTACAACAATATAATGTCTAAGATAAAAGATCCTAAACTACAGTAATAGAAGGTATGAGGTAAAATACACTAAACTAAAGCAATAGAAGGTCTGAGATAAAAGACCCTAAACTACAATGATATAAGGTCTAAGATAAAAGACCCTGAGCTACATCACATTAGTGATTTATTTTTCAAGAGTGCAAGAGCTTGTGGAACCCATCGCATGGCCTTTGAAATAATCAAGTTAAGATCTCCAAGCCCATAGGCTTTAGAAAATGAAATTTTGGTCTCCCTATGGGATGTATATTCTACCCGATTAACATTTTTCAAAATAGGCAATCTCAAGATTACTGGAGAAGGTATATTTGCAGGGATTCTCATGTTGGTGGTCATTAATGATCGCTTCTCAAAATGAATTTGTTATGATTTAAATATTCAAATCCATAAATTCATGATTACATGAAATTATGAAAATTGTGGGAAGCATTAGAGATTCATATAATATCAGATCAGTGAAAATTCATAAACATAATGAATGAAAAAAAAACAGGACAATAAAATGGAATGTTCCAAAAATTCGTTCATTGATACCATATAATAGGAGGAAACTACACATTTTGGAGTCTCTCCAAGAATATCATAAAAATGGGTGTGTATATCAATGGTTGGACTAAAATAATATTTGATTGGTTGAGTTGGCCAAGTCGGAAATAGTTTTATTAGAAGCATCAATTGAACACTGAAGTTCTGCTCACCCCACCTCTTCAACTTATTCCCCGGGATGAAGAGTCTTGACTAAAGTAGTCAAATCCTCAATTATAGTTTGAGTTTTTTTAATGAGGATTAAAAAATTGAAAGGTCAAAACTTAGGTTGTCTATAATTTCCTTATATATCCATATTTTCATAGTCCAAGAATCCATTTTGGCTTGAAATTTAGAGTTGAACTGGAGACTCTTCTCTAGTGCCTCCAACGCCTCCTTCATTTGTATAAAAAGGGGAGCCTCATCTAAAAAATCACGCAAGTCCCTCTCTTTGGTGGACAAATATTTCAGAGTGAGGATAATTTGTTTCATGATTTCATTAAGTGGCTAGTGATCAAAACCATATTCCCCAAATTCATTAAACAGGTGATGAAGGCATTCCCCTTAGTCATGAAATGTTTCCAAAGGGGTCTTAGTAATCAAGGCATGAATCTGCTTCCAGATCAGCCTACATTGTGTCTAAGCCTCTTTGACTGATGGGATGTGAATTCCAAAAGGAGGAATAGGAATCTTAGCTAGAAAGGAAATAAGAGAGGAGGCTCCACATATCACCACATCAACAGAGGAATCACCCTTCTCTTATGATGGAGGGATGATTTCCTCAACAGATTCTATCCCACTATTAGGATATTTGTCTCTAGGATGAGATAACTTTCTATAAGTATCTCCCAAGTCTTGAATCAACTCCATTTTTTCTAGGGAAATAAGGGTTGATGAAGTAAATGGCATGTCCACAAGATGAACTAGTCAGCTTAGAACACCACCTAGATAGGATTCTACCCAAGCATGTCCATAATCCCGAGTAAGAAAGGTAGGATCATCAGTGGATAGAATAATGACCACAACATCAGTGTCTTTATATGAAAACATCATCCAAATCTGGTGGATGATCCCAAGATGTCTCTCTACACACTCACCAGTCGAAGAGAGAGAAGAGACCCTTCAGTACAGTCAAACTAATAAACAAAATGCTAAGGTGTATATGGCTCATAGATGATTAGATCATCCACCCTTGATAAAAGAACCATGTCCTGAAGATAGATCATATATGACCTTTTATCAAGGGTTCTTATTCCATTTTCAATGATCATCCCAGTTGGTGCACAATAAGGGATAAAATCAAAGCTATCATATTGACTCAGCGCACCTGTAACCTTGTCATAGTATACTGACATAGCCCCAACCCTGATATGTTCAGCAATTTGGGATGAGATAAGTCATCTTGTATCCTAGTGGTGTTATAGTATTCATATAAATGGAAATTATACCCTATCTGGATGAATAAACACTTTAAGGGGCCACTAATCCTATAGGGGTTTCTATATTGTTGAATATGGCCCAAGATTTGGTAAAGGCGTGAAAATTTTGGAACCTACAGATTAAGACGTTGTCCCTCCACTAGCCACACTTCCATTACCAACGTACTGACATAGATCCCCAAATGTATGTCCCTAGTTGGGAAAATCCATCCGTTCAAGAACATGGCCATAAATACTATTGATCTAAGGATCAAAGAGATCTCTAAATTCACTTGATTTACCCAATAAGTATGATCCTAAAATTTTAAAATTTCCCAATATAGCCAACATTGTCACAAAATTTCTAGGAAGGGAATCGATGGGGGAATATAGTAGTTGTCTTAACCCCACTGTGGAAAAAGAGATTATTGATCCAGTCTTTGAAGGATATAATCGAGTGCATAGTCAGTTCGTTTCTTAGCTTCTTCTTCACAATAAGGATCATGTCCCTCGCAAATACTGGAGGTTGATAGGGGTCATCCCAAACATCTATTGTAGGGTGGAACTCACCATACATATCTCCAAGAGGGAGGATCTCACCTAGTTGGTAGATATCCCATAAGATGATTCCCACCTCACTGTGGGATAAATGAAATGAGTTGGTTATATGAAACCAACAGATAATCAGTTCTCAACTAAGATCAGGCTGTAGATGGATAATAAATTGGGAGATCCATACTTCTTCATAAATACCGACTCTATATAAATGGTCAATAAACTCTAAGAATATTTTCCTAACCCAGAATAGTTACACCCATTCATCAAAAAAATTACCACCATGATGGTGATCCCATTTAGATCTCCATGCAATTCTTGGATTGGTTATAGAAAATATGAATATACTCAAGTAACTCTGAGAAATAGGTTGATGAGTGAATTCATGACCTTCTTGACCCAAGGGAGAGTTTTTAAACATATAATAAAACCTCTGGGGATGATCTATGACTAGTCAGCCATCCTGAGTAATTGAAATCTGAATACATTTAAAAGAAGTTGACACCTAGTGAGATGGAAGATTGAAGTCCGTAGGAGGAATTAAAACATTGTCCAACAAGCCAAACACGTATAGAGGAAGTCAGTGTGATAGAGGATAAGTCTAGAGCTTAGGCAAGAAGAACCTCTCCAAAAACTCTTTATTAGAATTTATATGATATCAAGGGTTAGCATTGTAGTTTCTATAAATCATGGCCTTTTGGTTAGCCATAGTAAAGGAATTTTGTCAAGAACTGGAATCTATCTAAACAAAATTAAGTGGCATATGTCTTAAAGATAAAATAAAATATTTTCAAAAGGAAAAAATCACCTGCATCATTTGCATCGCATGAATCAGTAAGGGAGTCATGAATTACATACAGAATTCATGAGTCACCAGACTCCCAAATATCTCACAGACCACATGAAACTATAAGGAATTGTGAAACCACATGACCCCTCAGAAGACTCACAATCACGTAACCTTGACATGATCACGTGAGCTGCAAAATAGTCAAAGGAATAGGTGATCAAGATAGAAAATCCCATGATACCATCCAAATGATCTCAAATCCCAATGAAAAAAGTTTAAAAAATTACCAAAGATAAGTCTGTGGATTGGTTTGAGCGGGCACCTGGGAAAAGGGAGTCTTGCAAAGTATCTCTCATGGAAGTGGTCTTACGGTGAGGTCTTATGATGGGATCTTGTGGGAAGGCCTTTTGATGAGGTTACATGATGTAAACAGAGATATAGATCTCTAAAGACATGAGTAACTGGTGAATGAATCCCTCAAAACTCCCCTCTTTATAGGACATCCCACAGAATACCAAACATCACCTAATAGACAATGTGTTGCCCCAGATACTGATTGGAAATAGTGATAAAGACATTGGTGGATATTTAATTTCCACATAATCAATCCCTTTTCCCTACAGACTTCACTCCTGAGGGGGGAGGGGAATTTGTTGATGCCCACCAAATGAAAATTGGTAAATCCACAAAGGAAGAAATACCCAAATATGGGTATTATTTTCCCCAAAAAGAAAAAGAAGAAGAAGGTGACCAAGATCATACAGATTGCATGAACCCCTTGAAAACATGAGATCTCATGACCTTTTGAAGTTTATGTGGATAGTAACCCACGTCACATAGCATACATAAGATCCTGCAAAGTCCCTTCGATAAATCCTTCTGCTCTTGTGAAGGCTCCCTGGATGATCACTGATCGCATGAAAATAGCCAAATAAGATCCCCAAGGTCACTCAACTTGTCAAATAGAAGATTCCTAATGAACTATCCAAAAAACCTTGTAAAATAGGAGGAAAATATCCAAAATTCAAGAGCCTTTTATGGTCAAAAAACTCATGCGGTGCATCACTGACATGGAGACTGATTGTCTTTGACAATATTCAAGAAAACTCACAAAATACAAAGTATTTGTAAAATAAAAAAAGTAAATAAATAGGGGAAAGGTGAGATCCTATTTCGATCATAAAAAATAATGTGATGTTCCCTAGGTGATTTGAAAAGACACCAATATACCCTAGAGACATGTCTGCCTCATCTTACGAAAACCCATTGACATGTCATCCTCATCACGTAGAGAGACTCAAACATATCCAGGTGGTCTCATGCCCCCCCTTTGGCTCCATAAGGAAAAAAATATTAAATTTTCCCTAAAATGCTCACACATCTTCATAGTACCTTTTATTGTTCATGCGACACATCACCAAGAGGTATAGTGATTGTCCTTGACAATATTCTTACAATCTCACAAATCCCCATCCTTTGTAAAATAAAATAAAAATAAATAAAAAGGGGAGGAAGTGGAAGACTCTCAAGGTCGTAAAACACACATGACACGCCTAGTATGTCCATAGCATGGTCTCACAATACCCCTCGATAAGCCGGTTTCATTTCATGAAGGCCCCTGGATAGGTCAACCTTGTCTCATGGAAAGTCCCAAATAGGTCACTTGAGATCACATGAAGGCCTTTTGATAGGCTCCCTGACCTCATGAAGACCCTCAGATATGTCGGCATGACATTATGAAAGTCCCTTGTTATGTATTCATAAGAAAACATGACCCCATTAATTGGATATAATCTAATGAATTGGGAATTGACGGGATGTTCTCGTGGTCGACGAAAATTATGTGACACCCCCAGAGTGATCCACGTCAGGACCTCACAAAGACACGTGATGCCGAGGCCCTCCATTGATTCCAGCCAAGATTTTCACGATACATTCCATGAAAAGTAGTGAACAATCAGGGTGGATAGACCTATAAATCCCCACCCTAACATGAAAAATGACCTATACTCTCCATAGGCAAAGTGATTTTTTTAGAACCTTGCACCAACATCAGACAGATTTCTCAAAGTGGCGAGAAACTGGAGTGACCATGAAGCATGCATAATAAATTCACATGATCACTAATAGATCACATGAATGAATTCAAGAGGGTCATGAGAAGAACATACCGTGTATATGATAAACCATGTGAGACTTAAAACAAGTTAACACTGAACAAATCTAAGTCACATGAAATAAAAGGATAAAACTAAGACTAAAATATGAGAGACTTATGTGAAAAAACATATACGATGATCCTCACGTTCTTTGCATGAATCACCTAGGTCATGCGGTTGCACCGGGACATGTCAACTAAATCTTGTGACGCTCCTTTGGTATACTATCCAATTTATGCAAAGTCCACTGAACATGTCAAAGAAAGTCACATGGTGCCCCTCGACCATACCACCCAATTCTCATAAAACCCCCCAAGACTTTCCATATAGGCCTTGCAATGTACTTTAGACATGTCACCTAGATCATGTGGTGACATAAGTACATGTAAGATAATTCTCGCTGTAGAACCAAGGTCTGTCAACTGGTTCTTGCAACGCCCTCCGGGCACACCACCTAGATCTCACAATTCCCACCAAACATGTCAGTCAGGATCATGCGTCACCCTCCAGACATGTTGTATTGACTCTCACATGACCTTCAAGATGTTTCATAAAGATTTAATGATGACACCCAAGCATGCTAGATGGATCATGCGACACCCTCTAAACATGTCATTCATGATCATGTGATGGATTCCAAGACAAGACATCTGGGTCTTATGATGTTCTTTGTACAAGTCAGCCATAATCATGTGACAACCTTCAGACATACCATCCAGGTCACACGACATACCACTAAAAGGTTTCCTAGATCATGCGATTATATTTGGAAATGTTAGGAAGACATACTCCAACATGTCAAGAAGACAATCAAGGTATGTCATGCGAGAAATCAATGAGTGAAAAAAAGAAAATCAGGCTAACTCATGAGGGAATCCTAATACTTTATAACCTTGTTCATTCTCATTTTATAAGACCTAATCAAAGGGAAATGTTTGTGTGTAATCCCCAATCAAAGGTAATCCTAGGACTTGATAACCTTGTTCATCCAAAGTGTGTGATACCCAATCAAAGGGAAACATCAGTGTGTAATTCACAAATATAAGGGAAACTTTAGTGTGTAATCCCATATCAATTAAACTATGAGGACTCTGATTCCTACCACAACCATGATACGTAGGAAAAATTACAATATCTTGATTCCAAAATCAAATGGGAATCCACATAAGTGTAATTCCCACTGTGTCTCTGAAATTTCAACCATAAGGACCCAATAATTCCCATGGGATCATCATTCTACCTCATCTATCAGTTGACTAAGAGCCCAACTAAACTATAACGAATATGATTCCTACTATAACCAGGATACCTAGTAAACTTTATTAAGTCCTGATCTCCATATTAAACATCCCTAGGGAAATCCCAACACATAATCCTTGAATCCATATGTAGTCATACTGATTACTTATTTTCCCTTGTTTTTCACATTGAGTGTAGCTCATGTGGGCTTAGGGAGTTCTGATGGTCACCTCATTCACATCATGAATATCCACCATCCAAGAAAATCATATCATGTAATTTCTGATGAGTGGCATGATATAAATATCCCCCATATAAGGGAATATACCTTGGGGCCAAGACAAATGGCATGAATGAACTATAATAACTCTGATTCCTGCTATAATTAGGATACATAAGATATATCCTTGAGACTCAAGCTTGAATATTTGGTTCCCAAGTGATCTCACATATTTTATTTACACATGTTGTTGAAATACATGGGTTTAATGAACTATGTGGTTTTTTTTTACTGTAATAAATGGGATATATAGGATGCCTTATAATGGCTCAATCCCCTAATCATAATATTAACCGTCTCCCTGCATGGATTCCAATTCCAAAGTGTTTTGTTACGAAGCTTCACCATATAAGAATCTATTAATTACTGGGAAGTGGATAAATAATGTTGAATACATATAGATAGATTCAAAAACAAGATTCCCCCATTTATTTTCATAAAAAGAGACTTAACCTATAATTTGTCTGTTAGGGTAACCAGTCCCATATCAGGATTCATATGAGATTCATGAACATATCTTAAATCTCTATGAGAGTCTCTAAGTAGGAAAAAATCCTCCCCCAAAGGGTATGATGAGGCTAAACTCCAATCCTCTTGAGCAATGTGAGTTCGTAAGCGTCATTGTTTCTAAAACCCCAACTATCCACCTACCTTTGGAAAGTAGTTCTATACCAAGTTATGGATAAGGAAACTATTGAGTGTTTCCATTAAGAACAAAAATGGTAACACAACATAAATAATTGTGCAACACATTTAACCCCCCTCACTCAAAATCAAACATTAGGTTAAACCAAACACTCATAAATGTTTTTTTCTCTTCTCTGATGAAATAGTGCAATTTTGGGATTTTTCTAAACAAGTTGATTTTTGGGTGAATAGTGAAAAATACTATTTTTACAAATAATGTCACTTTTAAGAAACTATCATGATATAAAAAATGACTTGGAAGTTTATGAAACTTTTTTATAGAATAAATTTATGTTTATGTATTAAATTAAATCATATAAAACATTAATTTTACTTTAGAAACCTATGTTTAACATTTTAGAACCTAAGTGATGTTTTATTCTAAAAAATATCTATTTTTATCCGTTTCTTTAATTAATTAATTACAAGGTCACATTCAGTTTTGGATTGGTCTTAGGGTCTTATAAATATCTTTTTTTATTTATAAACCAATAAATTTCATGTTAATCAACATCATATATTATTTTGGTATAAAATAACTATTTGTTTAAAAAGAAATTTCTCAAAAATTGATGTTTTTTCATTGTGTTTTGTGTACTTATATTAATTTTTTTACCACCTATATAAATTGAATATTGTAAAATGGATTATATATATGAATTTATCATAATAAATACTAGTTAATAAGTTCAAATTAATTTTTCATCATAAAAATAAGTTACCATGGTAAAATTTTGTTACCACTATAAGGGTTAAAATAGTTAAAAATCAAGGTTAAACTAATATATAAGGATTAAAATATCTCTAAAAGTTTTCTAAATTTTATTTTTAGTGGATTTAGACCATAAATTATCATATCTTTTCAATCTAAATATATTGGTTCCACTTTCCTTGAAAATGAAATTTATTATATTTAAATGTTCTTAATATTTACAAGAGTGTCACTCCTCTCACTTATAAAATGGAACATATTATCCTCACTTATCCATACAATTTCAGCCCCTTATATTGTCCAAGATCTTCTAAAATACCTTTCCAACACCATTATCCATGACCTAGAGGTTATTTTTTTACCAAAATACCTATCTATGAAGCCTTAAGGTGTTTTTAAAAGAATATTATTCATAGAAAATATATATATTAATACCAAGATCTTTCAAGTTTATTTATTAATAAAAATAATAAAAATATTCTATAAATATACTAAAATAATAAAATAATTATATTTAAAAATTTTAAATGTTGTTATGTTAATGGTATAACCATTTTGTATCTCTATTCCATCTAATGGAAAATAAAAACACCACCCATGTGTACGTGTAGACTACCGCCTCCCTGAAGTGATGTATTTCATTTTTCATCACCACCTATCATGGATAGTAATATTATGGATTTAATTAATATATATGATATTTATAACATAATTGTGGTTCAATAATGATAAAAAATTATAATTTATTTCCCTCCCATCTGTTATAAAATGAAAATGTTTCTTGTGTGTACATGTGGTTTATCGCCTCCACAAAGTAATGTATTTAATTTTTAATAAATATAATACATGGATGGTTATAAATGCGTATTTTATGTAAAAATATTATATATATATATATATGATATTATTAACATTATTAATGTGATGAAACCATTATCAAGGTGAAGGTATTGGAACCGATGAATCAAAACATGCATGAGAAACAATACAATTTACACCTAAATAATTGATTTTAACAAAGAATTATGAGTAAATGGGTGAAATGGAACTTATGAATAAATTATATAAAAAAATATAGATATAAATATGATATGATATTGATGAATAATAAATATTAATTTATTATATAGGATGTTATAATGCATCTGACCAAGCAGAAATCAAAGGTTAGGTTTTATAATAAAATATACATTTATTTTATAGGATGTTTCATGATTCTGGGTATTTGGTACCCTAAAACACATTGAATTAAAATAATTATATACACTAAATCAATTCATTAATATGATTTTAAAAAAATATTTTAGATTTAGATGAGAAGGTATAATACTCACTCGTCATCCCCAAATAAAGGTGTACTGTAAGATTTTTTTCCTACCTATGCCTATTGGTCTCCCATAAATATAATCTCATGGGAGGAGGATTATATGGTGGTGGAGGTAGAAATTCTCCCATAGTATTAGTAATTACCTCCTAATTATTGTCTTCCATGACAGGGGATCACTCTTCCATGATCCTTTCATTATAAAATACAACCACCCAAGCGCCATTCACCCTTTAGTATATTGTGGGGAATCAATTGGGGAACACTTTCCTCCAACCACCTATAATAGTTAAAAGTGGTTGAGAGTTTCATTAATGATTAAAGGGAAATTATAATTATTTTTTTTAATTCTTATTGGAAATTTATTCCACCCCCATCGTCAGTTTTTTGCACTCTTGGTATTGACATTTCTATTACCCAATACGAATAATTAATCATATCTTTAAAGGAATGAATTTAGGATTCCAATTATTTTAGATATAATATAACTTCTTAAAGTTTTTCCTCATTAGATACATGTGAATGAGCGGTTATGAATCCATACCTCACCCGGTCGGCCTCCTCTTCTTGAAGTATATTCCAAGCTTCTTTAGTAGATAGGCTCTTTATTTAGTTATCCCACTCCATAAAGGAATATGGGAATGCCACCATGAAAGGTATGGGTAATTAAAGAATTCCTCAACTAGTCAAGGGATTGGGATATAAATTCCTTACTTATTTTCTCAATTTCATAGATATTAATGGTTTCCTTGGATCAGGCTGTTTATGCGGTCTTATTGTATCTAAAACTAGAACTTGTTCCTCCTCATCAACTACCAACAGATCCTTAACCAAGGGTACCTATCCATCCAATTATAATTCAGAATATGAGTAAATACAATCCTCAAAATAGTTATTTATGAGCCCATACACAACATAAATAGGTGTATGTTCTACCCACATGTGTGTATCCTCTCTCATGAACATTATCCAGAGCTAGTGTTCAAATATCAAGTGTCTTTATTCCTATACACTACTCAGAGGATCACTATATATCATTTGGACATAGAATATCTATCACTTGAATCTATAGGGTGAATACCCCTCTCAGATGATCTCTCGATCAATCTTGTCTACTAAAACACCCTCTATCAAAGATATAAGATAACTTTGAAGCATATGGGTTCTAATCACATGATCTGTCACAATGACAGTTGGAGATTTGTAGGGAGTATAGAAAAATGGATAATGATGATTTAGAATATTCTTCACAACCTTCTCCTATAATAGTATCATTTTTAATCCACCCATAAATTATAGAGATGGAATGAATCAAGACTCTATAATTAACTGGTCCTTTATGAAATCATAGACACCCGTTTCAAATGCTATCCAAACCCAGAGGACCTGAAATGGAAAAAAAATATAAAATGGGCATACCATACTCATATATACAAAGTGAAATATATATTTTTTATAACTGGGACTTCCATATTGATGCATTTACTAGTCACTAACTGACCCTCCATTATAAAGTTCAGGAATTTGACCCTGGTATAGGACTCACACACTGAAAATAGGAAACCAATCAGGTATATGAAAATGAATGCTTTCATTAATACCAAGAAATAATTCCCAGGAAAAACTTCCCAACACCATTTAACAAAATTACCTTTTTCCAACATTAACTAATAAGTTCCTATAATTATATATGTTTTTTGGGTTGGTAAATTACTTCGTCTCCTCACTTCTAGATCACAACCATTTTTGGTAATGAATATTTGATCCCATTCAAAAAAAATTTTACCTAAGGAAATAAATTCTAATATCATGAGAGATTCTATGAAATTGTGAGTAGATCATTGAAAAACCTAGATTCTGTCTCCACATCATCCCATACAGAATAAGGGGTGAGGAACTCATCATACATCTCCTTTAATATTGGTTTCTTAAGTATCATAAAAATTTACAAAATACTAATGTTGAATTCCCCATGAACCTGGTGGAATGTGTTTTTATCTAGACTCTATCTACAAATAAAGTCTATGTGGGTGTGATTATTATTATGTGAGAATTACTATGACACCCAAACATCTTAAAATATTTCCATACCCTGAAGCTCCTAGATGAACATGCCACAACTCTTCCTTATATAGTACAACCATCTCCAGACCATTCTAAATGATCTCCCAGCGAAAATACCCCACTTAGAGGACCCCCTAACTTTTCATTAGAAATGGACCACTTCAATATTGATTCATAGTTGTGGATTTATGGCATTGGAGCTTTCCTATCTTTAACTAATGTTAAGGTATTTTGGCCTATGATGAACCCTTTTAAGTGATCCTCCGTGATATATATCCCCTTCACCAAGATTTTTTCTCAAGGTGTATATTGATGGAAATTTATCTAGGAAATAGGCTAATTCCCATGGTGTAGTACATGAATGGAGACATCATTTAGTAATGTAAATCCATAAATTGAAATAAATTATATACTAGGTAGTCCAAGAGATTTAAACCTAGTATCCTTGATGAAATATGAAATCTTGAACACACATTCCATCTTGTATTATCTTTAACACTATTGATCATAAAATTCATCATCTTATCAGCAGCATGAATGCCTTACATTTGATTTATTTTATATATGATAAAAGAGATGTTTAGATTTTAGGGAATTTGAATAAAAAAATTAATAAAGACAAAAATCTCTCATAGCACTATAAGCACTATATGAATCGTATAGAACCAATATCCTTATGAAAAGACAATGATTTCACCTAAGTAATTTTTCCATGTAGAATAAAAAGGAGTTCATGAAGTACCTAGTCATTCTCAAAGAATCGGTCTTCCCTAAAGCACTCGTCTTCTACATGGCACAAGTAATCCACAAATCAAGCTCCATATGTGAATAATATCAGCCTTGAACATATGAATTATGTTGGAAAGATGCCATTTCTATAGGCATGGGACCTCTTCCTAGAACAATATTATGAAAAAAATAAAATTAGTGGTTTAATTTTCTTCCTCAAAATCATTTTCTCTTCATGTCAATAAAACCCCATTCCATGGGTGGTAATTTATTGGGGACCAAAAATTTGAAAATATTTGAAGAAATAATCATGAATAAGTTCAATGATCAAATATAAGATCAATGGGGTGTGTAAAGTGGAGATTTTTTCTAAAAAAGAACATGTTGCACATAGAAACTAGGCCTCTCTATGAAGAAGATAAATCACTATGAAAATTAGTTCTTCCTCTATGAAGTAGTTCTTCCTCCATAATGTGCTAAGCCTCCCAAAAATCATTATCATTTATGGGTGGCATTGATTTTTGGACTCTTGTAAATATTTTTCATTTATGTGGAGGGGTAATATTTTTTCTTCTAGTGACATATGTTTTTTTCATGGCTTGGTAGAGATCTCACATGCCTCAAATAATTCTTTATAAAGTTAAATTTACACCATATAGAACCCTTGTGAAGTGACACATGGAAAACTATTTTGGGAGATAAGTTTCCTTAGCACCAAATATAAATACACCATTATTTATCTAAATATATAGACAGAGGTAGAATCATTGTAAGAAAATGGAGGGGTGTTTCCAATTTTGGAATATTTATCATTTAATTTAATTTTTTGAAGACAACCTCACTTAATTAATTTACCACATTATAAAAAATAAAATTCCGTATGTATCTCAAGTTCCCCTTTATGAAGGAAGTACTTTTTAAATCTATTCACAAAGGAAGTGATCCATGAAACACTTCATGAAGGAATACTTTCACAATCACAACATAAACGAGTCACTTCATGAAATCCCTATATAAATAGGATCCTCCACAAAGCCCCTCCATTAAACATATTCAACCTCTTATATTCATTAGAGTGTCTATAGGGTTCTAATTACCCCATTTCCAATTCCGTCATTCCACACAACGTTTTTCTTCATTATAAACCCTTTGTGAAGTTCCTAGATGATCCTTAAGGCTTTCTATTTCCAAGATCAAAACCATGAAATAGTAAAAAAAAGACCTCTTTTGAATCCACTAGACAAGAAATGCCAAGTTTTTAGGATTTCCAGAGTACCCCACCTTCGATTATGCATTCCCTTGATAAAGGTGTCACTCACTTGTCTTTCCCAATAGATAAGGACCCCATGTAATTTTCAATCATTAATTCCCTTGATAATGAGGGTCTTTATTATAGGAAAATTTGTGAGACTATCCCTAGGTAATGAAATCTTATCTGATTGACCTCAGTTTATGTCTAATTGGATTGGTCACTTGGTGGATGCCAGAGTCCATTCAACAAGGTAGGAATACAAAGTTAGAGTAAGAATAACATATACCTTTCTAATACCCTAACTAGGAGTGGTCCTCCTTCATCATTCCCAATCTAGAAACATGAAAAAAGATGAGTGGATGGGATTCTTAATGGGTGTAATCCCTAACTATCCATTCCTTTACTTAGGACACTTATTATCATAGGAATTAAAGGGTATCTATAATGTGTAATACCATATTGATCTTCTATTAACACACCTATCATGAAATATATTTCCCTAAAACATGATGTTAAACTACATGGTTAATTTTCTAGTCACCTGATGTAAAACTGCACAACACCGTCCTTACCACATGACAATGCACTACTTAGTATATTCCTGTCAAACGACCATAAACTGTACTCATTGAACTACATGGGATTTTATTTATTTTTAGAAGGATACATATGATTCCTCTTATAGGTTCAAATACAACATCATAAACCCTTTATTCTCATTCTCTTGGGTCCATATTCCTCTTAAATCCACTTACATCCTTCATCACCAAGATATATTCCCCAAGATCTTGAATGTCCCTTTCACTGGGGCCATATTCCCTAGAAAATCTCCTCATTGAGTCATAATAAATATGAAATCATTCCCCACCTAGAGTTTTATATACCCTATGGGTATCACCATATCACCATATCACCCTCAATAGACCATATTCATGAAAAATTGTATTATTATTAGTGGGATTTGTTCACGCTAGCTAAACCAACCACACACCTCACAATGATATATTTATTAAGAAAATAACATAAAATTGTTAGAAAATATTATCTTTAAGGTCAACTAGAAAGTGTCTCTCCTAAATAATTCCCACACTAACCATTCCTAGGAATTTTTTCCCTAATTTTTTTTATTGCATGATATTAAACTACATGTATTAGTCCTTATCACATGAGACTAAAATTTATGACGTGCCTATTAAGTGATATCGAACTATATGGATTATAATTCCTTTTATAAAGATATGTATGAATCACTTTTCATGATCACAATCCTAGAAACATTAATAATTAATTCCTTATTTTATGGTGATAGACATTAGAGTACCCAACTATGTTTCTTTAATCCATATTACTCTAAAATTAGGTGTCACTAATTAGTAAAGAAAGAATATGGAGAACCAATAATACATATGAATGTTCACATTAATTCATGTTAAAAACTAGTTTATAGAATATATGTAACCATTACCACCCTAGTATTTGGTAAGGATTATAAAATATTAATTAAATATATAAGAGAGTCCAAGAATAGATAATAATCCTCTAAAAAAGGTGTGATAATCCTGACCTCCCACCCTCTTAACCAATGTGAATTCTAATATGTCATTGGTAAAGTCCTAGTGAAAACCTACCTTTGGGATGTATGACTTCCTTGACTCAAAACCAAAGTGACCCATAGTGTGAATCATGCATCAGAGTTTCACATAAAAAAGGTGAACCCGAAAATAATACTTTAAATGTGAAAGATATTAGTTGAACATGTATTTTACTTGTGATATTGTATTTATGCGTTTTATGGTTCATGTTTGTGGATTTTTAAGGATTGACTTGGAACTTCGTTCAATCCAAACCAATGGAATTAACTCAATAACATAAATATTTCTTAGCATTTATAAGAGTTGGGTCCTGTAAGAACCCGTGTTTTTCCAGAATGTCATTTTGAGCATAAATTTATATTTTTTCTGTTGGATGCTCATGAGGGGTAAAATGGACATTTTACCCTACCATCTGATCTCATATAATTTTTCTGACAACTTCGTTGGTCCCGAAATAGGGATTTTACCCTAGGATAGGAGTTTAGAAGAAATCTGAGCTGTTCGAATTTTAGTAGAATATTTAATATTTAATATTATTAAATTAAATATTAGATTATTCACGCAATTTATTTTGTCAATAACTTCTAAAAGGAGCATCATTTTGAGATTAAATCTGCGCCGTTGAGTCCGTAATGGGGATTTTATCCTAGGGAAGACATAAACTCATGTCGGGCGTCGGGGCCGGCCCGGACCCCTTTTTATTCTTTTCCTTTTCTTTTCTTTTCTTGCTTCTCTTCTTTCCTCCTCCTCCTTGTGCATGTATCCTATGAAACCCCCTTGGTCATGACCTATGGGAGATATGGATATTGAGAAATATGGAGAGTTGGGAGGTAAGAAGGGTACCGATTCGAAGCTCTCGACACGATGAGTCGGCGTGCAACAACCGGGAGCCGTGAAATCAACCGAAGCTTCGGCGGTTTCTGCCCAAAGGTAGGGCCATTCATGTTTTCACCATAGATTCTAATTAAACATGTTGTTTTAAGTCTTTAAATCCATAAATTTCTTGCTTTTGGCCTCTTTTGTCCGGATTTGTTGTTTCAGGGGTGAAAACAGGTGTTTCAGGCGTTTTGAGGGATTTCTCATCGGAAAACCCAAAATACACAGCGTGTGTTCCAGGGGTACATGCCATGTGTTCTTACCATTCGATGAAGACTGATTTTTATTAAGTACACACCGTTTACTTTGAGTACACACCGTGTAGTTGGTGGCCATGTGAATTAGAACACAGAATAGTGTTTTTTAAGGAGTACACGCCGTGTACAGTAAAGTACATGCCGTGTAGTGGTACTTGGGCATGTGTTTTAGTGAAAAAACACATGGGGTAACTTTTTTTGAACAATAAATTCCATGTACAGTAAAGTACATGCTGTGTACTATTACACAGGCAGGCCTAATGTGTTCTGGCCATGTGCTCTGGCCATGTACTTCCCCGTCTTAGTAATTTGGGGATATCTTGGACCCTGGAAGTCAGAATTGGGCATGTGAGTAGTCTATTATGAGAGTTTTCCACGTAGATCACAATGGTGGAATCCTTTTGACATTTAGAGGTCATCTAAATAAGGTTTTTGGGATTTCTATTTAAATAGAGGGGCTCTTCCTCCAGTTATCAAGTTCTGTTGACACATAAGAGTGAGACTTAGCGCAGATGATAGGTTGGGTGTTCGTACCAACTTAGTTAAGAACTTTAATAGGAGATGAGCTATGAGCTATCTCCCATAACCTATGCTTTAGAGGATGTTCCCCTTGTGAGACGTTCCGTTCTGGATTATGAGTTTGTGAGACCGGATACTTATAAGGATCCCCTGAGGGATGCATTTACTTTTGTACTGACCTTGGGAGTTCCTTGTAGGACCCCCTCCTATTTTTCCTTTGATAGGTCCCATGTTATAGAATTACTATGTTGTTTTTCATTTGAAGATTTTCGTGTATGATTCCTCCCTTACTCTTCACTAAGGATCACGTGTAGGATTCCTTTTCTCGTGTTTACCTAGAGGATCCCGAGTACGATGCCTCCTCAGTGTTTGACTTGAGGGACCCAGTGCGTGCCGTTGTTTGACTAACCCTGAGTTGTTACATCGGGGTTGGGTAGAGAGGGTGATTAGGTGCCACTTAGAACCCGTGCCAAACTGGTAATCCCTTTGGCTTTGGACATATTGTTGGGTTGGGAGTTCAGGACACCCTCACTCGTTTGTTTATATCTGACTTGGTTTGTTGATGCTGTAGTGGTTACCAGAGGTGATTCCTAGTTGGTGACTGTTGAACCGGATGCAAGGAATCTTTCTTATTTGTTGGGATTCCTTCTATGCTTTTATGCTTGAGTAGATATTATTTTGTATATGAATAGGATTGTTGCTATGCTCGTTGACTTACACAGGGCTGTGAGAACTTGGTGTATGAGACTATAAGTGGAATTTACTGATTGAGCTTCCTCAAAGAGTCTTTGATCACTTTAGTCTATAAGGGGAATTGACCAAGTGAGCTTCCTCAGAGAGCCTTTGAACTAATTTAGACCATAGGGGTAATTGACTGTGTGAGATTCCTCAGAGAGTCTTTTATTACAGATGACTATAAGGGTAATTTACTGTGAGTGTTTCCTCAGAGAGTCTTTGTCTTATGTTGGATTCAGGAGGTTAGACTGTGAGAGCTGACCAGGTGGTCATATATTATGTTGGACCCAGGGGGTTAGACTTTGAGAGCTACCTAGGTGGTCGTATACTATGTTGGACCTAGGGGGGTAGACTATGAGAGATTCCCAGGTGGTTGTATATTATGTTGGACCCAGGGGTTAGACTGTGAGAGCTGCCCAGGTGGTCGTATATTATGTTGGACCTAGGGGGTTAGACTTTGAGAGCTTCCCAGGTGGTCGTATATTATGTTGGACCCAGGGGGTTAGACTCTGAGAGCTGCCCAGGTGGTCGTATACTATGTTGGACCTAGGGGGTTAGACTATGAGAGCTTCCCAGGTGGTCATATGCCATGTTGGATCCAGGGGGTATTGACTCTGAGAGCTACTTGGAGGTCGTTCATAATTTATTTGATGCTATGTTAGACCCATAGGGTTCAGGCCGTGAGAGCTACCAGGTGGTCATGTGTTTGTGATTGATGTCTTGTTGAACAAAGGGATTAGACTGTGAGAGCTTTCGAGAGGGTTACTTGTTTTTCATTAGCTTGCTTAGAGATATGATTCCGGTGTTGGACAAAGCAAGTACATGTCGATGGGATTATGGACCCAGAGATCGACTTAATGATATACGACTTGAGTAGCATGGCATCCAGCTCAATGCCCTTGCACAGGATGTCTAAGAGATCAGGCTTATGGTCCCAAGGATCGACTGCTAATGTTGTTCTTGTAATTTGAATAACTTAATCATGAATATTAATATTTATGTATATGTGTATAGGTATGGGACTATACATGTGTACATATATAGATATGAACATACATGGTGGAACTTGCCCAGTTGACAGGGATTACATTCCCTAGGTTCGACTGTGGTTGCACGTTTGGTTTAATTTCTTTTTTTTTGTGTTCCAGCTATGCTGAGTATATTGTTGTTGCATACACATTTAGTAGCACAGTTATAGGTTGCTTTTCGGGGTGCCCTACTGAGATTATTTCTCACCCCTGCACGTGCACCTCGGTGTACATGTAGACCTTATGTCTTCTTTTCAGGTTGAGCATGAGTTGCATGGTAGATAGGGATGAGGCCCAGTGTTTAATGATCGAGCGGAGCTGCTCGAGTGGTTCTACTGATCGGTATGCTGCAGTTCGATAGTGTCTGGAGATCGGGTACATGGTTTGGCTCGGAGTTAGTATCAGAGCCCTGTACTTTTACTTTCAATTTATTTTGTACTTGTATCTGTATGGTCAGCCTGGTGGGTGACCAGTGTTGTATTGTATTGCATAGCTGTTTGGTATTTTACAGCATTTTACTATTACAACTTGTTCTATTTCTGTTGTTTATTACTTCTGCACTCTGTTTACTTTCTGTTGTGTATGATACTTAGTTATTTCCGTTGTTTTCTTACTCTGGTATGAGGGCATAGTCTCCCCATTATCACACTCTAGGACCTCACTGCTAGTCAGCAGCCACTGGCGTATGGGGAGGCGCGCTTGAGGCTGGTCGGGACGTTACATAGTGGTATCAAAGGAGTTTTCTTTCCTGGTATTTACTATTTGGGATATGGTAGATAGGAGTATTATGAATGTGTCGGAACCTGTGATGGATATCGGGCTGGTGCATCGAGAACACTTGTTCTGGTAAGAAGTCTTGGTTGCTAGGGTTTGGGATTGTTGTTCTGATTTTGCGATGTTACAATTGTATATGATTTTTTCCTTGAGCGATGCACATGTTGTGTGGTGTTTGATTTACTATAGATATCTTTTTCTTGGGCATTAGTAAGATGCCAGAGATGGATTTTGACTCTTGGATGGAAAAGGTAAGAGGCGTCTCATGAATCATACTAGGCACGTAGGATTCACATCATATAGGCCTACTAGTGTGTGTTTTTATTAACGACGGAGACCTTTTGGTCTGCTTACACATACTTTTTACTCTGATGGCAGGTTACGTGGATCTACGTTGAGGTGTTTTTGTTGAGGCTGATGACTCAGACCTCATGCATAGGAGGTATAGTGACCCAGTTGATCTATGTGGCACATGATGCCTTGTTTTTTAACCCTTATTGGGTGTTGTTTCTCGGGTATGTGGTTATCTAGTTGGATCGTTGAGAATGATGTCGATGGATACCTAGGATTTTCTTTTGAACTGGACTTCCTTGTGGTATTTCTGTAAATGGATACCCGATGAGTGTCAGTTTAGTTTCTATTCTACTTGGGTTGTGTACTCTAGGGAGTATTTCCTTCAGAGGATTCTCGTAGAGGATCGAGGCCCTTGTAGGTTGTGTTTTGGTTTTGACTTTCTTTGGTCATTGTGATCATTACCATCTTCTAAGTGGTTTTGGATCTTTTGGGATAGGTGGGTAGACCTTGTGACCCAGTTGTGAGGATTTTTCTGTGGGTCTAGGTGGAAGACCTAGATACCCTTGGTTTTGAGTCAAACCCTTATAGGTCAATGTATATTCTGTTCTAGGGAAACCTATGTGTGAAAGGTTGGACGGATTTTTTTCCAATGACTTTTGGCAGTGTTTGTTTTTAGCGACTGGTTTGACGAGCAGGACTATTTGGGTTCCTGGCTTAGTCGACCAATGTTTCTGATGTTTCTGTTGTAGGTGGCATCATTTGAATCTAGATCGGTGAGCGGTTGGGTGCAAGCCAAGGACTGATGTTTCAAGACTTTCTATGGACTCAGATCCCAGAAGTTGTGTTGAAATGTCCTTATGTGGTATAGGTGACTTTGTGAAATTTCGGGTTACCGTGAAATGGTTGACCCATTCTTAAATCCTATTCGGGTTATGGAAGGATGTTAGTGTGTCTCGGAGGGAGCTAGATACGCCTTTGGTGAAATCTTAGTGTACTCCTGTAAGAGACGATCATGAGATATCTTGATTCATCTTGAGTATGCTGAGAGAGCTTCGACCCTACATCAAGATCATTTTTCTTTCTTAATGTTCATACCTGTTGAGGATATAACCTGTTCTGTTTGTGCTCTCAGAGAGGTGTAAGGAAATCCATATGGTGGGGAGTGCACCATTGTCCCTTTGAGAGTGGTTTTCCTTGTTTAGGTTAAACTTCGGTGTTTGTCAGGAGCTTTTTAGCTCAAAGTTTTCTTTTAAAATGATGACAAGGGTATTATTATGGTGGGGAGTACCAGTTTGGTCGTAGTTGAATATCTTCTATGTAGAAGGAGGTTGTTAATGCTATAAGGAAATTCGTTGGATATTCTAGATAGATTGGTTGTTCAGATGCTCGGGTTATGAGCATGGTTGCTGGTTCTTTCACTGGGCTTCTCGGGGATGAGAAGGTTTATGGCGAGGAGTTTGTAAGAACCCGTGTTTTTCCGGATTGTCATTTTGAGTAGAAATTTGAATTTTTGCTGTTGGATGCTCATGAGGGGTAAAATGTTTATTTTCCCCTACCATATGATCTCAGATAATTTTTCTGACAACTCTGTTGGTCCCAGAATAGGGATTTTACCCTAGGACAGGAGTTTGGAGGAAATCTGAGCTATTTGAATTTTAGCCGAATATTTAATATTTAATATTATTAAATTAAATATTAACTTATTCGCGCTGGTTAGTTTCTCAATAACTTATAAACGGAGCATCAGATTGATATTCCGTCTGTGCCTTTGAGTCTGTAATGGGGAGTTTATCCTAGGGAAGGCATAAACTCATGTCAGGTGTCAGGGCCGGCCTAGACCCCTTTTTCTTCTTTTCCTTTTCTTTTCTTTTCTTCCTTCTCTTCTTTCCTCCTCCTCCTTGCTCAAATCTCCTACGCCACCCCCTTGGTCATGACCTATGAGATATATGGATATTGATAAAGAGGGAGAGTTGGGAGGCAAGAAGGGTACCGATTCGAAGCTCTCGACATGCTGAGTCGGCATGCGGCAACCGGGAGTCGTGAAATCAACCGAAGCTTTGGCAGTTTCCACCCAAAGGTAAGTCCATTCATGTCTTTTACATATATCCTATTTAAACATGTTTCTTTAAGTATTTAAATCCATATATTTCTTTCTTGTGGCCTCTTGTGGCCAGATCTGTTGTTTCGGGGGTAAAAATGAGTGTTTCAGGCGTTTTGAGGGATTTCCTATTGGAAAACCCAGAATACACGGCGTGTGTTCCAGGGGTACATGCCATGCGTTCTTCCCATTCGGGGAAGATGAAGTTTTCTTAAGTAAAAACCGTGTATTTTGAGTACACGCTGTGTAGTTGGTGGCCGTGTGACTGGCCGTGTGAATTAGAACACGGAATAGTGGTTTTTTAAGGAGTACATGATGTGTACAGTAAAGTACACACCGTGTAGTGGTACTTGGGCATGTGTTTTAGAGAAATCACACATGGGGTAACTTTTTTGAATAGTACAAACTGTGTACAGTAAAGTACATGCCATTTACTATTACACAGGCATGCCAAATGTGTTCTGGCCATGTACTTCCCCATCTTAGTAATTTGGGGATATCTTGGACCCTGGAAGTCATAATTGGGAATGTGAGTAGTCGATTATGAGCATTGTTACATGTATATCTCAATGGTGTAATCCTTTTGACATTTAGAGGTTATATAAATGGGGTTTTTGGGGTTTCTGTATAAATAGAGGGGATCTTCCTCCAGTTATCAAGTTCAGTTGACACCTAAGAGTGAGACTTGGTGCGGATGATAGGTTGGGTGTTCCGACCAACTTAGTTGAGACCTTTAATAGAAGATGATCTATGAGATATCTCCCGTAACCTATGCTTTAGAGGACATTATCCTTGCGAGATATTCCCTTCTGGCCTATGAGTCTGTGAGACCGGATACTTCTAAGGATCCCCTGAGGGATGCCTTTACTTGTGTACTGACCTTGGGAGTTACTTGAAGGATTTCTCCCCTGTTTTGCCTTTGATAGGTCCCATGTTATGGAATTTTTATGTTGTCCTTCATTTTATGATTTCCGTGTATGATTCCTCTCTTACTCTTTACTAAGGATCATGTGTAGGATGCCTTTGGTCATGTTTACCTAGAGGATCTCGAGTATGATGCCTCCCCAGTGTTTGACTTGAGGGACCCAACGGGTGTTGTTGTTTGACCGACCCTGAGTTGTTACATCTGGTTTGGGTATAGATGGTGATCGGGTGACACCTATAACTCATGTCAAACTGGTAATCCCTTTGGATTTGGACATATTTTTGGGTTGGGCATTTGGGCCACCCTCACTCGTTTGTTTATATCTGACTTGGTTTCCTGATGATATAGTGGTTACCAGAGGTGATTCCTGGTTGGTGGATGTTGAGCCGAATGCGATGCGTCTTTCTTATTTGTTGGGATTCCTTCTATGCTTGTATGATTGAGTAGAGATTATTTTGGATATGAATAGGGTTGTTGCTATGCTTTTTGACTTACACAGGGCCATGAGAACTTGGTGTAGGAGACTATAAGGGGAATTGACCGAGTGAGCTTCCTTAGAGAGTCTTTGAGAACTTTAGGCTATAAGGGGAATTGACCGAGTGAGATTCCTCAGAGAGACTTTGAACTACTTTAGACTATATGGGGAATTGACTATGTGAGATTCCTTAGAGAGTCTTTGATTACACATGACTATAAGGGGAATTGTCCGTGAGTGTTTCCTTAGAGAGTCTTTGTCTTATGTTGGACCCAGGGGTTTAGACTGTGAGAGTTGCCCAGGTGGTCGTATATTATGTTGGACCCAGGGGGTTAGACTGTGAGAGATGCCTAGGTGGTCGTATACTATGTTAGACCCAGGGGGTTAGACTGTGAGAGATGCCCAGGTTGTCATATATTATGTTGGACCCACGGGGTTAGACTGTGAGAGCTGTTCAGGTGGTCGTATGTTATGTTGGACCAATGGGGTTAGACTGTGAGAGTTGCCTAGGTGGTTGTATATTATGCTGGACCCAGGGGTTAGACTGTGAGAGCTACCTAGGTGGTTGTATACTATGTTGTACCTAGGGGGTTAGACCTTGAGAGCTTCCTAGGTGGTTGTATGCTATGTTGGATCCAGGGGTTATTGACTTTGAGAGCTACATGGAGTTCATTCATAATTTATTTGATGCTATGTTAGACCCATAGGGTTCAGACTATGAGATCTTCCAGGTGGTCATGTGTTTGTGATTGATGGATTGTTGAACAAAGGGGTTAGACTGTGAGATCTTTCTAGAGGCTTACTTGTTTTTCATTAGCTTGCTCAGAGATATGATTCCGGCATTGGCCGAAGCAGGTACATGTTGATGGGATTACGGAACCAGAGATCGACTTAATGATACACGGCTTGAGTGGCACAACGTCCAGCTCAATGCCCTTGCATAGGATGTCTAGGAGATCGGGCTTATGGTCCCAAGGATCAACTAATAATGTTGTTCTTGTTATTTGAATCACTTAATCATGAATATTCATATTTATGTATATGTGTATAGGTATGGGACTATACATGTGTACGTATATAGATATGGACATCCAGGGTGGCACTTTCCCAGTTGACAGGGATTAAATTCCCTAGGTTCGACTGTGGTTGCACGTTTGGTTTACTTCCTTTTGTTGGGTTCCAGCTATGCTGAGCACATTGTTGTTGCATACATGTTTAGCAGCACAGTTATAGGTTGCTTGTTGGGGTGCCCTACTGAGATTATTTATCACCCCTACACATGTACCTCGGTGTACGTGTAGACCTTATGTCTTCTTTTCAGGTTGAGCATGAGTTACATGGTGGATAGGGCTGAGGCCCAGTGTTTCATGATCGAGCAGAGCTGCTCGAGTGGTTCTACTGACCGGGCTGCTGCTATTCGACAGTGTCTGGAGATCAGGTACGTGTTTGGCTTGGAGTTAGTAGTAGAGTTCTGTAATTTTACTTTAAGTTTCTTTTGTACTTGTATATGTATGGTCGGCCCGGTGGGTGACCAGTGTTGTATTGTATTTAATAGCTTTTCGGGATTTTACAACATTTTACTATTACAACTTTTTCTATTTTAGTTGTTTATTTCTTCCGCACTCTGTTTACTTTCCTCTGTGTATGATACTTAGTTATTTCCCCTGTTTTCTTACTCTGGTATGAGGGCATAGTCTCCCAACTATCACACCCTAGTCCCTCTCTTCTAGTCAACAACCTCTGGTGTACGGGGAGGCGTGCTTGAGGCCTTGTGGCGAACCGGCTCGGAGCACCGATTTAATGGATTCTAGGTCGGGACGTTACAGGTCCCCATTGAACCGGTTGGTGCTGTCACCAACACATCATCTATAGTGACAAGTAACAAATATTTTGGCTAAGGAGTAATATTAAAATGGTAATATCCCAATACGAGAGTTCATGTGTGAAGCCCTTCTTGACATAAATACCCACCAACCATCCATTCAATGGTGGGTAGTAAAGAAGTAGGCAAAAATTGTTTCCATCAAGAACTACATCCGGATCCTCTCTCCAGAGAGTAATAATAATCAACTCCCTTATATTAGGGAGATAGATTAGAAAGTTTACTATGACCTTGCTATGGTTTATAACCTCCTAGGAGGTCTCCTATCAACTGCTACCATCACCAACATTGCTAGGTATCAACCCCTTAGTGATCTACTGGGGAAACCATGTGGAAGGTCTCTACTCTAGTTGCTCAGACTCAAACATCTAGAAGATATTTCCTAGGGCAGTGATCCATCATCCACAGCGAGCAGGATCATCTCCACACTTCCGAAAAAAATCCCGCCAACATATTATGGAATAAACCGGTGAGATATCCCATAACCTTGTTCTCACATAGAAAACTTTCCAATATACCTTGGTAGAACCAAAGGATCCATGTCAGTATATCTTGGTGAGTAGGCCCATAACCTTTTATAATCCCTTTAACATCTATAACTTTTATCCCTTTCTCACTAAGGTTACCAAGATCACCATACCATAATTTCATAGATGTTACTTATATGACATGCATCACACCTTATGATAATCCAATTGGGTTCAAATTTTCTTTTCCATAACAATGTAGTCATGAAAAATATTCACACTCCATACATACATTTTTTATAGAAACCCACACCATCTAATTGTATAATAAAAATTATGTTCTTCCTTAATCCTAGGATGTATCACACTCCTTAAAAATTCAAAAAACATATAATCCTTATCTGAATATAAATATCTCCCATAAAAAATACCTTGGGAGTTTATCTTCTCCCAGATTTACATTAACGAATCTTCTAGAAATATAGTTCTTTGTACTTAGTCTCTCAGACTTTGAGTGAAACAAAGCTCTAGAGTCTATCACCCAAGAATCAAGTGAACTAGTGAAACTTAGGAGTAAGGAACTCCTATCTTCAGAAACATGATTCAAATATCCACTTCCATAATTGTATCTTATAGAGTTAACATTGCACTCATTCTAATATTTCTTGTGATGAACTTTTTTCCCAAAACATCAACACATGGTACCAACTTCTAAAAAGTTTCTCATAGTCGAGATTCTCATTCCTCTATCTTTCTTATGACCCATTATTATTGTGGATCACTCCCTTACTTCTAATATTCTGGGAGTGAAGATAGTAACAAGAGAATCCATTCAAGATCTTTAAAGTTCACCTTTAATGGATCTAAATTACTTTTTATTATGTTGATGTTTTTAGTATGATTAGTAATACAATTCCCTTTATACATCCTCCGGACAAATAATCTCCATATAAAGAACACTTTTTTCATCATCATAGGCTTCTCAAACATGTCAATGAGGGTATTTATAGGTTCTAATGTGGTATTCACTTCCAGAATATTATAAGGCACATTTTAGGATAATAAAATCCATATTAACCATAGTGATTTCTTGTCTATAATCTCCCATTATTCTTTCTTTATCACCTTTAGATTGAAACCTATCAATGAAAGTCATGGTCCTTATATAGTAGAAAATATTCCATCTGTATTCTTTAGATTCCAAAATCTATACCTTTGAACTTATCCACATAGATTTTAGAATCTTCCAATGTTATTCCTATGGAAATTATTAACTCCCAATAACTTTTGTTCAGTATAAAAGAGAGATTATTAACTAAATTCCAATATTATCCTACAATAAAAAGGGAATAATGATGTTTCTAAATTGATATTAGAAACACCTTCACCAAGGTTTGATCATTTGAAACACTTAAACTGAATCTTTGATACAAATTTTGAAAAAATAGATATCTTATGTTAAACCCACTATAATATTTCCACTAGAACATACTAAAGTTGTAAAAAAAGTACCAATAATTATCCCACACTACGATGATTGGAATTTATATGAAAAACACAAAAAAATCACCACACATAAATGTGAAAACTCTAAATGCACACCGAAAAGAACACTCTATGGATTTGATTCCCTAGAAACAACTACTATGTTCATTAAATATTTGGTACATTATTGGATTTAAGTATTAATAAATATCTTATCACATATTTATTGTTCCTTTATGCAAAATAAAATGATAATATCCTTAGAGTATATATCACATCAAAAGGTCAAAGTCATTCCCCACTATTATGAGAACCGTGAGGTTCCATGAAAATATTCTAGAACATAATTCCTATGGGAATGTGACATTTTTTGATGGGACCCCTAATGATGTAGACTATCGGGTGTTTCATTATCATAAGAGTATGTGGTTTTATGTCTTGAATTTCATAGTTAGTAATATATAAGATGATATATTATTAGGATATACCCATACATAGGAATTATATATGTTCATGTGTCATTATACATTTCTATATTTTAACATGTGTAATGATCCTTATAATTTAATATTATTATTAATACATATCATGACTCATTTACTTTGATGTATTTCACAAAACCATGATGCCATATGTTCACGGTAAAGTAGGATACATTGGGTGTGTTAAAAATGATATGTTATTAGTGGATAAGTTGATGGAATATTTTTACCTTCCATATTTATGGAAGTTTATATATGATCCCTTTTATTGGAATGAAACTATAGAAGTAAATTACATGGACATTGTGTGTTGATGGGTTCATTTTAGATAGTCAAATAAAGACATATCCAGTATATATTTTTATGAAATGAGTGTGTCATATGCTTGACAAGATATTCAGAAAAATGGATTATATAACACAGAGAGTGTTTTTATGTGGTTATTTTCATTGTGACAGTAACTTATTCATCTATGGGTTTCTTTATGTGTTTTTAGATGTTGATATTGAACTTTTGGTAAGACCTTCTAATGACACTGAGGAAGTTCCCCAGAGGGTCACACACAAGGTGTATTAATTGATCCTAGATAAATATTATTTAAATTTAATAGTTGGAATTATTTATCACATTTATTTAGTCACTAATTATATGAGAGTTTAATATTTAAATAAATATTTATTCACAAGACCTTGAAATAGAATATTTATTTATCTCTTTTTTTATTCATAAGTTAAAAAATAAAATTTATTTATTTAGTTACATGAATATTGAATAAATATTTATTCAAAATTAAGTGAATATAATATTTATTTATTTATTTATAAATTTAACGATATTTATTATTTCAGGATCATTAAATGACAAGGAAGGTGGTCAGGCCGAGTTAAGAACCTGGTAACGGAAATGATATATTAAATATCATTTAAAAAAATATTTATTAATTTATCAATATTTATATTATTTGTTAGATATGAACACATAAAATAAATAATAATAATAATAGATATGGGATTCATTAGGTATTAAGATATTATATAAGGGCCTATATGAATTTATTAATTCTCTAAAGCTAGCTCTGTTTATACTCGGTTGTATCATTTATGTGTGGTGTGGTTTTGCATAACGTTTCCTCTCACAATATATTTATCTCAATGAAAAATATCTCTATGGTTTCTATCAATCTTGATAGAACCTATTCCACCTCTTTGATATTCTAAAGAAAGAGATACAGGAAAGAAAATCCTCAAGCCTGAGGGATTATGTTGTGATCAAGACGAAGAGGTCATTCATGCTAGCACTTGGTGTTACTTTATTGTCACCCATAGACCATGGTGCATGTGTGGATCACCTCTATAGGTATTTTTATATGAATTATCTGAAAAAATGATGGTACATCACACACAATGTTTGATTGATCAACACCTATATTAAAAGCATTACTCAAGATCAAGGTAATTTATTATTATTAAATAATTTATTAATTTAACATGAAAGATCCTCTCTCATGGTTTCAAGATTCCTTCATTATGGTTTGTCAAATATAATCCTTTGAAATTTCATTATTCATTATGTTCTTATGATTTATTCATCAAATTCAATAGAAAACCATCATTAGGCATGTGATTGATTGGTTTCCACTGCTCCAAAAACCTTTAAGTGGTATCAGAGTGGTCATGTTAAAATTTATACTTATTTAATTATTTTTTGATCAATATCACAACTATTTTGTTGGTATTTCATTATAATTATCATTTTAATCCATAATGTTGTGTAATATGTTATTTCATTATCATATAACAAAGAATATATGAGGAATTGTTGATAGAAACATGTAAATACCATCTGACGGTGCCTGAGATCCATATTTCATAACCATATTACATGATCTGTAACATAATTACACATTATGTTGTCTCTGTCAACCACATGATGATGTGGTTTCACCAATCATGGCTATCCATCTGGGGGTCATTTACTTAGTGTGTAAATACATGGTGTATTGACCGCCATGTTGGCATGTGACTTGTAGGGTTTCATGGAATTTAACTGATGTACACATTGTGTAATTCCAACATTACATGGTGATCATGTAATTAATGCACCTTATGTGTAATAAATTCACATGTCACATGTCTAATGAAAACTGAATGAGATAGATTCATTAGTTTTACATGACATGTATCTAGTATAAAATCCATGTAATGTGGTATTATCCTACTCGTATTACACACTGAGTCCCTAGGAATGTAATTCAATATTGAAAAATGGTGTTACATGTCGTGTAGATAGTGTACATATCATAGAACTCTTATCCATTTATTAAGAGTACATACCGATTGAGGTTGTACACCACATGAAATAAATTACACAGAATAAAATTAATTGTTGCATTAAAACCAAACTACATGATGTGTATCAAGCATAAACACTACGTGACAAGGTTTTAAATAATAATAAATACCTAATTAATTCCATATAAAATTCATAACCAAAATTTTTGTGGTGGTTGTAAACACCATATATGTTACACAGACATTTAAAGTGGTACAAAATAAATAGGTTATATGTGGGTTTACAAGATGTAAAATTACATGAAACATTATGTATGTTATATGACTCGTAAATACACTATATATTAGCACAAAAGGCCCCACATAGTTTTGGTGGGTACATGCTGTGTTGACTCCTAGTATACACTGTGTACTGAAGTAATTTAAAAAAAATCAATTTATTTAATTTATTTAAATTACGGTGGTTGGTTTATCTTATGCATCTCAAGGATTACTTGGATTAAAAATTATGATAAAAACTTAATTAATTAATAATAAAATTAATTATTAATTCAAGTGAAATTTAACTAAATTAATTGAGTGATTTTAAATGTATGTTATCTAGTATGAATGTGATTTAGTTGAATATATATTATTGATCATGATCTTGAACGATCAATGTATAACTCGTATTTCAATTTAATTTAATATTTTTGCTTTTGTTTTATATTTAATAAATTTTATTAAATTAAATATAATGGAATGCATGTAATCCCCCCTTTATTATATAGGACCTACATGTTCATGTTTTATTTTATGTATCCCATACCCTTAGCTCCCCTCACCTGTGTGTAAGTAAAATATATAAAGAATGGAGCTCCAAGGAGAGGGGGTAGTTTAGAACCTAAGTTGGGGTAAAACCAACCAAGATGATACAAATGTAAATGATGGAATTTTCACACCCAACTTTTTAAAATTATTTTATTTTATTAATTTTCTTGGCATCGGGTATCCTTGTCGAGGTTTGGGTAGAAGCCCGGTTTGAATTTTTGAGTTTTTATTGTAAATGATTGTTTTGGGATAGGCAGCATCCGATGCATGAGAAGAGCATGGTTTGGAAACCGTTCGACCTCACCCAAGTTACCATGCAGCCTGCCCGGTGTTCTAAATAAACAAAATTAAATGAATAATAAAATAAAAATAAGACAAAATATGAAAAATGAAATAATAAAAATTAAAAAGGATGTTTTAATAACAACAAAAATAATAATATTATAGTTATTATTATTATTATTATTAGTTTTTGGGGGTTTATTCCACCCACCTAACTCTTTCCCCTTCTCCCTCATGAACCCCTCCCCCCCTTCCCTGTCCAGCTCGTATGATGATCTCTACTAGGCACACCTCCCTTCCAACGACCTCCCTATGGCGAGCACACCTTCGGCCACCCCCCCTCGCACAACCCCGTCAGCACCCCATTCTCCCCCGCCCTTCTCTCCCTTGACCTACATGCAGCCCCTTGGGGTTCTCCTTGGTAACACAATGTACCACCCTCTGGACTCCTCCATTTTTTTATTTCTCCCTTTGTTTATTCACAAATCTCATTCGAAGCTTCAAGGTATGGTTCTATGCTCCTCCTCATCTTCTTTCCTCAGCCAATTTCAGTATTTCCATCACCCCAAATGATTTGGACAGAACCCTAGGGTTTGGGGTTAACAAATTATTCGATTTTCTGTTGTCCTTGGGTTGTGAGAATGGTCTCTCAGGACCTTTGGGATTGTGTTCTAGCAATCGTTGATGAAGGCAAGGCGGTTCAGGAGATTTTAGTTTGGCGCTGCTATCTAAGGTATGGATTTTATGCCACTGGTTGGTTTTTCACTTTTTATATGGTATTATTTAGATTATTTAAGGTTCCTTTTAATTAATGTATAGTATGTGGTCCTGGATTTGTGGTTTTAATTCACCGGGTCTAAGGTGAATCACCTGCACATGAATATGTAAGTATATATATATGTGTGTGTATTTATATATAGGTTCCCCCGTTACATTTAGATTCACCCAAGGAAGTGAAATACATGTATGGGGAAGGTGTTCTTATATATATATATATATATATGAAAGATGCATATATAGGTGAGTGGAGACTAGTAAATGCATATAACCATATATGTGAGGATCCCCTTGCACATGTTCATGGCCAGGTGAGTGTGTGCATAGGGGATGAGTTCCTTTATATGTATGTTAAAGTTAATATGATTAGTGGGGGAGAAACAACTTTTAGTTATAAAGTGATAAGAACTAAAAGTTTAATTTGGTTCCATGCTGAGGTAGGCCCCCTATGCCTATGCCTTTAATTTGAATTCCATAATTGGTTTTTTGTTTTAAAAAGTGATTTTAATGTTATATAGTATATACATGCTATGAAAAGTGATGGTGTTGCTTAGTGTTGGAATTCTCTTTATTTTTCATGGTTTTATTTTAAGTTTTGAAATGTGTAGTCTTCATCTAAGTATGATTCTATGGTTTATTTAGAATTATTGACACTTTAAATTCTTAAAATCTTCATTTAAAATGGATTTGGATGTGTGGTTGGAATTTCCCAAGTTGTTTTATGTCTGTATATTAGTTGGGGAAGTTGAATTGAATGAAGATGAGTTAGTGTGTGATTTAAAAAAATGGAAAATCTCATGTATTGGTTAGTTTTAAAAAATGCATGGTTTTGTTATGACTTTGATATTAATTGGTATTTTTCCTTCCTTAAAAGGTTTTATTTTTTTTAAGAGTGGTTTCAAGCTAGTTTTTAAATTTTTGGTTCCTTTGTTGTTTAATTGTTCTTTAAAAAGGTTTTGGAAAGTGTCAGGTGATTATGATTTTCTAAAATGAAAATATTCCTTACAATGTATTGAGGCATGTTTAGAACTTTAATAATGGTTTGTGAAAAAGGAAAACCCCTCTTGAGGAATTACCCCTTGTTTTAGAAAAATGATGTGTATGTTGAATGTGTGAATTTTTATGTGTGTTAGTAAAGAGGCTTGTGAATTTTTGTGTGAAAGAAAAGAGGGGATGTATTGAAGGAGGGATATCAGTAGTGGCTGGGTGAATGTTTTTTTGAATAAAGAAAATGGCATGATATTGTTTGTTAGTTTGATGAAAACTCACCACCACTTGAAATAGAGAACATGGGAAGCTTGAGTTATCCGGGTGGGCGGACTAAGACTAGTACACTAGATGATATGAAAGTGGTTAGTCTTGATTTCATCTAGTTAGATTTACACTTACAATACTAACTAAACATGGATGATTACTGGATACCACTGGGTTATGGGGGTGTCCCCTACTAGTGGCTCCTGCATGAGAATGTTGTTGGTCTTGGATTTTAAGACACGTTTCACTAAGGTAAGAGGTTCCTAGAGTCCCATTGTTCTAGTTACCTATAGGGATTGACCATGGTGATCTCTTATGACATGGTGCTTGTGACTTTATTTCCATTTCAGTTGTTTAATGCTCGATCTCTCTTTATGAAAAGCATATTTTTTATTTAAATTGATTTCATTTCATTTTGAAATGTTAATACATGATTGGAATATATTTTGAAAATATAGTGGAAGAGAAATAATTTTATTGGAAAGGAAAACTTGTTACTTGAATTTGAAATGAATGAAAAACATTATTTTATTATGTCTTATCTTCAAATTAGCATGTTTTGGGTTTCTTTTTAAAGGTAAGGGCATTGGTTATTGTTTATTTTTGGCATTCCTACAGAGCATCTTGGTTCTCATTCCTACTCTATCTTTTCAGGTTCAAGTTCCTCTAGTTTTAGATCACTCTTGGAGCGAGCATGATTCAATGTTTGGTGGTGACCCATGAGGTCACTTGGAGGTATGTTTAACTGTGTGATTTTATTTTATTTCTACTGCTAGTGTTTATTTATTTTCTCTAGTTTTTATTTTTTTATATTTATTTTATTTATGGGTTAAAACATTCACAATTATCCTTTTTATGCCCGATACTAGTTTTTATCCCGTGGGGATCAGGAACACCCTTCAAGCCTTGTTGTAGATCGACTCAGGTGACTGAGATGTACTCAACGAAGGAGATAAGTGGTGAGATGGTGAATGTTTTTTTAATGAATAGAATGACATGTTCTTATTTGTTAGTTTAATGAAAAATCACAAAAACTTGAAATAGAGAAGATGGAAAGCCTGGGGTATCTCGGTGGGTGGACTAGGAATAGTATTCTAGAAGATATAGAAGTGGTTTGTCCTGATTTCGTCTAGCTCGATTGACACTTACAACACTAACTAAACATGTATTATGATTAGAAACCACTAGGTTATGGGGGTGTCCCCTACTAGTAGCTCGTGCATGAGAATGCTGTTGGTCATGTTTTCTAATCCATGTTTCACTAAGGTATGACATTCCTTGGGTCCCATTATGCTATTTACCTATAGGTATTGACCATGGTGATTGCTTATGACATGGTGCATGTGATGTGATTTTCATTTCATTTTTTTAATGCTTGATCTCTATTTGTGAGAACCATATTTTTATTTAAATTTCTTTCATTTTATTTTAAAATGTTAATTCATTATTGGAATCTATTTTGAAAATATTGTAGAAGAGAAATTATTTTCTTGAAAATGAAAACTTGTTACTTGAATTTTAAAGGAATGAAAAACATTATTTTATTATGTCTTGTATTTAAACTAGAATGTTTTGGATTTATTTTTAAAGGTAAGGGAATAGGGTTTTGTTTATCCTTGGCATTATTACTGCATCTCAGTGCTCATGACTACTATATCTCTTCAGTTTCAGGATCCACTAGTTTTGGATCACTCTTGGAGAGAGCATGATTCTATGTTTGGTGGTTACCCATGAGGTCACTTAGAGGTATGTTTAGCTATGTGATTTTTTGGTGTTGGTGTTTATTTATTTTTTCCAATTTTTATTTGTTTATCTGTGTTTTATTTATGGTCCAAATTATTACCAATCATGCTGTTATAATGCACGAAACTGGTTTCTAGCCCACAGGGAATGGGAATACCCTTCGGTACTTGTTGCAGATCGACTCGAGTGACCAGTTCAGGGTCAACCTAGGTTGGTTTGTGAAAAAATGGTATCAGATCAGTTCATTACCTTTTTAGTCTTGTTCCTTGGGGAAGAGTTTGGGTAGAATAGAGCTAGGATTTTTGAGACTTTACGTTCTAGTTATGAGTATGGTTCCTGACTACAACTTCTCATGAAAGGACTCAAGTCACTAGGGGAAGTCGGGTTTTATCTGATTCATTTGGTTATTTTGGTTTATTGGTGTTTGAGGAAATGAAAAGAGATTTGGGTCGATGGTCTCAATGAGCTTGCAGGGTCTAGAAAGCCCTGTGGAGTGAGACACATTGCACTGGAACACTCTCTGTAACGATGGAGTGATTAGAGTATGGATTCCAACCATATGTCCAAGACACCCACCAACAATAATTTACTCTTTCATTATCTTGTGTCTCCTTAAGTTCTAAAAATTAATATGGAATATTTTTTTTGGAAAATTTAAGGAATATAGAGTTTAAAATGGGAATTTTTTGATTTTCACAAAAGGTGGAAAGTGGGTTTTAATAATTTCGTTGAATTAATATTTATAATGGTGGATTTTTATGAAATAGTTTTTGAGTGAATGAGGGTGATTTTATCAGAATTGGGTTTTATTAATCTCAAATCGTGTTTTATTGGAATTAATTGTTTGTAAAAGCATGAATTATGTTAAAGTGTGTTTTGGAAAATGTATTTTAAATGGGATTTTATAAAATATTGAAAAGTGTTTTGAATTTAATGAAAAGTTTTGAAATTGATGTGTAATATTTTAAAGTGAGTTTTTATTTGAATGGTTGGTGATTTTCTAAAAAAGGTTTTTGAGATTTAAATTGTGTTTTAATTTTGTGGCTAACAATTTTGAGAAAGATAAAGTGTGGGTTGAATGTTTGTTTTGAAAAATGAAAAAGTTTTTTTGACCCTTGGTAACATCATGAGTGATCACATGCATGAGAATGTATGGAAAGGTGGATGGTTGATGGCACAATTGGATGAGTTGCTAAATTTACATGGGGTGGGTTCCCGGTTGGAATGAGAACATGCATGTGTGGAACTCCATGAGATGCCATATGTGTGAGTGAAACCCACTAACCCTATTTTATTTTTAAAAATGATATTGAAAGAAAATTAGGTGTTTTGATAATCAGTGATTGTGTGGTGTGTCTTTCATAATTTTGGGAATGTTGTTGTGGGGTGTTTTGAGTTCAAGAACCCCTCTTGTTTGAATGATGTTTCTGATTCTTTTTCATTAGTAAGTTGGGATGAAGTGCTGGTTAGTGGTTTATTTTGAGGAGTGTTTTGGGAATCCTTTTCAGTGGTTCCCCTCATGCGTTTGGTGTTTGTTTGTGGTACGTTTTGGCCAATGGACTAGTCTAATTGGGTCCTTGGGATTTTTCCTCATTGGCTAGTGTACACCCCCATAAAGAGTTAATACATGATTGAAGTGTGACCATAAGTGATTTTCCATTGGTAAATCCTATAGTTGATCAACATAAGGACTTCCTTATTGAGATTTGGGAATTGATTCCACCTATACGTTTCCGGATAGGCGGATCCTCTCACAGTGGGAGTGTGGATGTGAGAGGAGTTGAATAAATCCTTAGTTTCCTTGATTCGTTTGATGGTCAGAGGTGAAATTTGACATCATTATGTTTTAATGTCCTTCCTGGAAGCAGTGAAGGGAAATCTAATGGGGAGAGTGGAAAGTGGTCTAGGTTGTTGGTGTTGACTACTATCTTAAAAAGGGTCTTTGTATCTTTCATTGGTTTCCTTCTAAGAAAGGGTTCATGCTAGGCCACCGGTGTGGTAATTCTGGTCGTAAGAGGCTGTTATGTCCATTTTCAAGAATCATGTGCTATTTGGGACTCGATATAAGGTACCTCTCCTTATAATGTTTCTATCGATCATAATGGTAATGTTCGGTGACTCTTTATGGTGTCGTGTTCTCACTTGACTGCAAGGGTGAAGGTTTTGCAATCCTCCAAGAACAACTATTTTGATAGAAGTGTGTTCTCCTCCAGGGAATTCCGAATTCTTCCATTTTAGTGGAAGGTGTCTTCTATGTGTCTTTCCTCCTAATGTTTCTCATTCAAATTAGAAAGGGGTGATGCATAGGAATATTCTAAGCCTGTGTCTTGGTAAAGGTTCCATGTAAGGGTAAGTGGATTGTGGGATGTATTTTGTTCTGTTGATGATGTTGGATAGTGGTGTAGTTTCTTGTGGAACCAATAGAAAGGAGTTCCGTTCAGAAGTTTTTAATTCCTGACTGCGAGGAAGGAGATGATTCAACAATCATATCTCTAACCATAGGTCCTAGAGTAAATCTAGCACATAGTTAGGAACCCCTAGGGGTGTAAGGAGATATCAATATAATTTCTATATTTGGTGTTGGAAATGGAGACAATTTAATCATTTTGGGTGGTAGTTTCATTTCAAGTGGTCCTGTGTGGTGGAAAGAGACATGGGGATCCTAATCCACAATGTTTTTACCTTTTTAGTTGGAGGAGTCCCTCCATAGTTATAAGGAGGTGGGGATGTTTTTTTCTTGAACTTAGATGCTTGTGCCCTTGTGGATGTGGATGTTTGTGTGATTTTTCATGTATGAATAGTTTTGTAAGTATATTTTGATTTCAGTTCTGGTTGGGATCATCTTAGGATGGTAATTCCCATAGGAGGGATGAACTGAGTGGTGTCTTATATTTGGTTTGGTGTTTATTTAGTCAAGACCCTTGCGGTGGGGTGTTAGGTTGTGCGGGAAGCTCCTAGGTTAGCTCATGTCGGTCTTTCTTTGTTGGCCTATGCTAGTCAGTTAATCTAGTTGGTCTTTATGGTGGGGAGACCCACTGTGGGTATCGCTAAAATTTCCCAAGTGTAAATTGATGTTGGCCTATTATTTATGGTGGGGAGTTAGTTTGGGCCTACCCATGTTGGTGTCCCGATTCCGTCTTGGGTGTTAGGTTGTCCGTTATGGTGGGGAGTCCGTTCGGCCCTCCCCATGTTGGTTTCCCAGTTCTGTCTCAGGTGTTAGGTTGTTTGTTATGGTGGGGAGTCCGTTCGGTCCTCCTCATGTCAGTAATCTAGTTCTGTTCCTGGTGTTTTTTTAAAAGGTTAGGGTCGAAGCCATATTTATTATTAAATCAAAGAAAACACCTCTTTTAACTAGGTAGAGGGAGACCCATTACATAGCCCAAAGGCCCAGTGGGAATTTATCCCATTACATGGCCCATAGACCCAAATTTTTAGCCCAAATCCCATTATATGAATAGTACTACTACCGTACCCACCCTGCTACAGTACCACATAGTACCCAACCGCCACTACAGTACCCTGCTGCCGCTATAGTGCCCGCCGTTGCTATAGTGCCGCCGCTGCTACAGTATGCTGCAGTACTGCTACAGTCTGTGCCCAATGGGTTTTGACTTGGTGGTAGGTAGTCTCATTTAGAGCTATTTGACCCCAAGCTACAGTATCCCAACGGCTTACTTGGCTACGGTTCTCCAAACCGTTGGTATAGGCTATACCAACGGTTTGGAGGCCTATAACAACGTTTCCAAACCATTGGTAAAGGTTAGTTTTCCAGTAGTGTGTTCAAAATAACTTGTCTATTAACAGTTTTATCTAGTGTATATGGGAGTTTGTTGGATTTAGTGCCCTAGAACAAACTACAGTGTGCTTTAGATTTCCTATATATTCAGGGATTTTAATATTAATAAATATCTTATCATACATTGACAATTATTCTATATATAATTAATGTGTTAATTTAATCATATTATTTTTCTCATCAAAATATTATAATAGTTCCCCACTATGATGAGAACCATGAGGTTCCATGATACTATTATAGAACAAAATTCATATGGTCATTTGACATCATCTTATGTGACACAGATGATGCAGAATATGAGGTGTTGGATACTTGTAAGCTGATAAGGATTCATCTCATGAAGTTTTCACATGGTAATATCCAATATGGGAGACTATTAGGACAAAAATTCAAGAAGTAATACCACATGTTTATGTGGCACTGTTATTTCTATCTCCAAACATGTGTAATGATCCTTAAATTATTATTAATACATGTACTTACACACATTCTTTGATGTATTTCCAAAAACATTGATGTCGTATGTTCATGGTAAAGTAGGATGCATTGGGTATATAAAAAATGATATGTTTTTAATTGATACTTCAAGGAAGTATTTTCCCCTTACACCTTTATATAAGCTAATATATCATCCCATTGATTATAATGGAACTGTTAAACTAAATTACATGGACATGGTGTATTGACATGTTCATTTAAGATTGTTAAATAAAGACATATCCAACATATATGTTGATTATATGAGTGTACAAATCACTTGATGATATATCAATAAAAAGAGATTATATTACATAATGAGCGTTTGTATGTGGTTGTAATCATTGAGATAATAAATTATTCCTCTATGGGTTCCTTTAAGTGTAACTAGACTTTGATATTAAAATTTAGGTAGGCCCTTTGAATTCTTCTGAGAAAGAGGACTAGAGTTTCATGAACTTGGTTAATCCATTAATCTCAGTATAATATTATTTGTATTTAACTGTTTGAATCATTGATCACATTTTTTCAATCACTTGTTATATGTGAGATGAATATTTAAATAAATATTAAATTAATTATTAATTTAACATGAAATATCCTCTCTCATGGTTCTAGGATTCTTTCATTATGATGTTTTTTGATGCAATCACAAGACATGTCATGATACATAATGTTCTTATGATTTATTCATCAAATTCAATGAAAAAACATCATTTTGCATGTGATTTAATGACATTCGTTGTTCCCAGTACCTTTACTATCATTTTACAATAACATAAAGAAAAGAAAGAAAAAGAGAAACACAAGTTTTAACATGATTCAAACTTGCATCCCAACCCATGTTGTAACATCCAATATGTTTAATGAATATTTTTAGTAATTTTCATTCCTAAATTAAATATTTAAATATTAAATTTATTTATTTATTTATTTTAATAATATTAACCCATAATTTAGGAAGTACTAATAACCTAAGTCATTTTACTTATATATTTTTCATGTTTAATGGAATTTTACTTATTAATATGGTTTTAATAAAATGGTTATCCCACTTGATGGGAAACAACCCATCACATTTAGTGGGGACACGGGTCTTGAACCCATTCTCAAAGGTCGATAAGGGCGTAATGCCTACCACTAGCTTACATGTCATCCTTCTCCCATCTTCTATTTTTATATAAATAATCATATCTATTTTACTATATTCAGGATTCTTTTTACACATATAATTTTATTACATTCTAATTTTATTTTCATATCATCAAGGTAGTTAGTATTTATAATCTAATAGTTATCATGGTATGATACACTTTTTCAGGTTACAAAGTTGTAACATATTGAAATTAGTGTCATATAATGTTTTTTGTGAAACATATCATTTTAAAACTAAAATAATACATTATCACCAATTTTTAATTGCATCATAGTTCATTTTGAAAATCCACCCACAAGATCGATGAAATCACTAAGAGGGGGGGGGAATTAGTGATAAACAATTTCTTTTATGTTTTCCATTTTAAAAAACCTTCATTAATAGTTTTAAAAAAATTAATTTGTTTTTAAACACACCCATATGAACACACAAATAAGTTACAACTGATTTTACAAGGTTCACCACTCAATAATAATATCTAGTCCTTAGTATGATCTAAAAACACCCAAGATCACATAGACCACTAGAAATAATCCTAGGTATTACAAAAACAAGTGATAACCATACACATTTGATACACTATAGTCTCCTGATAGTGTAAGTGTATCCCCCATAGTAATGATAATTCAGATAGTTTTTCAACAATAAGATAGTCTCTCATTATATCCAACATTGAGTATGTTGTTACTATGCTACTTCCTTATTCCCAACTTGAACTGGATACAGACTTAATTTTTCTCCTTCAATATATTACACAATAGACAATAAGAACAACTTATTCTTCTTCCTTCCCTCTCTTATTTTTTCTTTGATATAAAACTAATATTCTCTATGGTTTTAGTGAAATTATCTATAACCCCATTTTCCTTCTCTTGTAAATATATATTCATTGAATAATATCAAGAATATTATTTCCATAATTTTTATAGAAACTCTATGAATTTTGGTAGTGATAAAACCTACTTTTTGTAATTATTCAACCTTATTTAAATTAATTCAAGGAATTACATTTAGATTTCCTTAAGACTCAGGTTTTTATTTTCATGTGATATTTGAATACCGGTGACCAAATATTCACTACAAAACACACATATTTAATTATTTTAAAAAAGTATCTCCACATGCATGATACATGTATCTTAGAAACATGGATTTCCTGTTTTCATATTAAGACTCATCCCTCTTAATAACATCACCCTTATTTTGATTCTATGTTGATTAACATGAATCACAATCTCTTTGTGATGTATGATCAATGAGTAACAACACATGAAGAATCATCATATTTTTATATTTTAAGAATTAATATTCTAGAAAACTTTGTATACATCAATAAGATATTTAATTTGTATATGTATAAAATAATTATTGTGTGGATCAACCACATGACCGACCTTCAGTCGGATGTGTGAATAATCAATTGACCACTTGACCAAATTTCATTTGACCATGAGTCAACATTTGGAATTTTTATCCATGTGTTGGATCAACCACATGTAAAAATACAATCAATCATGAAAACCCATGTTCAATGTATCAACTACTTGTACAAATTCAATTAACTATGAAAAGACATAATTATTGGATAAATAACATGTACAAATTCAATTGACTATGTTAATATATGATTAGTGTATCGACTACATATACACCTATCATAATGATAATGCTTATCTTTGTATGGAAATTATAGACTTTCTTCTCTTTGAATCATGGACTCTTCAAACCAACTCCAACTTTCTATACACAACCTAAAACCTCTTCCAAGATTTTTTAGAAAGTGTCTCTGCATCCATAATTTTTTTTCTTTGACTTACTTTAATAAAATCTCCCCAATTATCAAAATCACCTTTGAATATAATTTATACATTGACAAAAAATCCAACACAATAGACCATATAAACTTTATCCTTTTTCAAGAAAAACTCTCTTCAATCATGATATCAACAATCTCCCCCTTTGGATTTTTTTGGAAACCAATGATCACAAATAACCTTAAAATATATCAAATTTAGAAACGAATTATCATCCAATAGATCAAATCCTACTTTAGAAAACATTATGTAGGTAAAAAAATATTGAATAACTATATCATCCTTTCTGAAAACATTGATTCTCAAAAAACCTCTTCATGCTAAAAATCTCTTCATTTAGCCTCTTAAAACCCTACAAAAAAATATTTCATGTACTACAATTTTTTTTAAAAACATTTCACACATGCACATGCTGAATTCAAATCAGACCCCTTTTACACACCAAAGATCATGCTCCCTCTAAATAGGTGAGACAAAAATCCCTATAATTACCCTAATGTGTTTTTCAAACCCTTTGAAAAAAAGTTAAAATTCACAAGGTAAGAGAGTGGAAAAAATTCCATGCCTTAGTATTGTCAGGGGGTTAAACTCCTGTTCCCAACTTGAATCTTTCAAAGCCATAATTTGATAGTAGTTTCAAGATAACACCAATTATTTTATCCAAATTGGAAAAAAATTATATATTTTTCTCAATTTCTCAAAAATATTCTTGATGGAGTGATATTTTATATCAATTTGATTACATCTTTAATTTCAAATAAGATTATATGATAAGTTTATACTTATTTAATTATCATCACCCAAGAGAAGTGGAAAATTCACTTTCACCTTGAATTATTCCAATTGAGTCTTAATACACATCAAAGTGTATTACCTTATAGATATATACTATACCTTATAAGTGATTAGGGTCACAAAATTATACTTATTTGTGTGCCAAAAGAACACCTATCTTCAAGAAAGAACATTCCACCTGATGTGTATTTCATTTCAATAACACTTCCTTCCCAATCTACATATGAATATCCATATCGATTTAAATACCCTTTTTTTTAATATTTAATCCCAAAATAAATTGTGATTTTATGTATCTAATAATACTTTTAATATTAATGATATTTGAAATTTTTTGAGAACTTTTTAATCTGATACAAATAATGACAATATAGAAAATAGATGGTCTTGAAGCTATTAAGTTTAAATGGATTCCAATCATCCTTAAAAATTCTATTTGAACCAATTACTTTCCTTTATCATATTTACAAAACTTAGTTCCTACTGATATAGATGGATAAATCTGTCTTGAAGTATCCATGCTAAACCTTTTAATAATTTATCTAGCATAACTTTATTATGAATGAAAAATATAATCTCCCCCTTGATAAATTACTAAGCTAAGAAAATATCTCTTCTAAAAAAAGAATTTATATTTAAAGTAAATCATTTATATGATTGAAAAAATCCTTAATAACTTATTAATAATTTCTAGAAAAAATTATATCATCTATATAGATAATAAAAATGAGATATACCTTGTTTTCATATTTGATGTAGAGCCTTTTGTCCACTCCCCCATTTCTGAATTTCAGCTTCTTTAAGAAGGTGTCCAGCTTTGATTACTAAGATATTGAATTTTTTTCAACCCATTAAAAGATTAATTTAACATGAATACATTTATTTAATATTATCTCAAAAAGAAACTACAAGGTTTCTTAGTATAAACCGCCTCTTCTAGATCACCATTTAGGAAGGAATACTTGACATCCATTTGAAAAATATTGTATTACCTTTGGGTTGTAATAACCAAAAATTATATGGTAGTCTTTATTCTAGAAAATAATTTAAAGTAATCATATAAATATATTTATTTAACCTAATAATATCCCTTAAATACAGGTCTTTCTTTATTTATAATCACTTCATCTTTTTCATTAAATTTGTTATGGAAAACTCGTTGTGTTCTAATGATGTTCTTGTCTTTGGGTTTGGGTGATAAATCACACGTGTCATTATTCTCTATTTAATATAGTTTTTCATTCATTATATGAACCCATTATTAATGTTCAATATCATATTTAATATCTATTGGTTTAACCTATGAAAATAGTGACGTATATGATGATGTCCTCAAAGTTATTTTAGTTTGAACTTGTTATTATTGATCTATGATAAAGTTTTGTACTTCTACCTATTATATAAAACATCCCAATATTATTACCACTAATTTTGATATTTAATGGGATTAAAAATAACCTTGAATACTTAAAATTTAGTTCTTCTTATGATTCATATCATATAGTGACATGTCAGTGTTTGGTCTATATAAGAAATGATTTTGAACATAAGCTACTTCTCCAATATTCTATCCCCAAAAATATTGATAAGTATCATTCTCTATCAAATTTTTTCAAGATATCTCTAAAAATATTTTATTCTTCCTTTATTAATCACCATTTTTATGGGGTATGCAGTGTATTTAGTTGGTTAAGAATATCATACTTCTATAGATAAGCTTCAAATAATCTATTCATGTATTCAACACAATTGTCAGTTTGAATCTTCTTCAAGGAGTGATTTTATTCCTTTTCAGTAGTTATCATAAATAAATTAAATATATAAAGGTATTTAGATTTTTTTATAAATATGATGTATTAAATTTAAGAAAATTCATTAATAAAAGAAAAAATAATTATATTTATTTGTTTATTTCTTTCTCATGTGCCAATAAATGTAAGAATGAATAAATTTCTATGGATGAGATGTATGAATCTAAACATTATTATATTAAGGCTTACTAATATTCTTATAACACCTTGAGATTTTATGAGAAATATATATATTTTTTATGTCCTATGTTATACACAACACCAAAGGAATCTTTCACTACACACAACACTGGCTTGGCTTGCGTTACACGCAAGAGAAATCTTCCTCAATACCTTGCGTTGTACGCAATACTGAGTTTCACTAAACAATGATATATTATTATAATATTATGAACTAGACATTATGAATAGTATTAACCAAATTTTGAATTATATAAAATTATAATTCATCTTACACATTTTATAGAATGAGATATTAAAATAAAGTCAATTTTTCAGATAAAAGAAGTATTTTTCAAAAAATGCAGTTTTACCGCCTTTTGATGGCGCACCCATTTTAAATATAATTTTTTGACAAGTTTATAAGTTAAATTTTACAAAATAAACTTCTTATTTTGAATCATGATATAAAAATTTACATTGGATAAATTTTTGATACTTTTCTGATAACTTTCATATTTTGATGAATAATAAAAATACGCTAAATTTTTCTTAAAAACAATTTTTTTATCAAGATAATTTATATGATTAAATGATAAAATTTAATGGTTTTAAAGTATAAATAGAATATATTTTTACCATTTAATATAATTTATGACATTAACATTAATTTTACATTGAATTCATAGGTAAAAACATTTCAATCTTTGACAATGTTTTAACTTTTAAAACCCGTTTTCTTAACAACGAGATTAATTTTAAATTAATTACTAAAACTTATGTGTTTTGAATTTTGAAAAATGGATTTCATATTTGGATTCAGTGGGTCCAAATTATGTTAATATGTTAATTTTATTTTTTTGACATTATGAATAGTAACAATGGTAATTTTTATTTACTACAGTTAAAGGAAAATCGAGTAATTAAGGGTAAAAATAATATTATAAAATTACCCTACCACCTGCCAAAATTCTATTTGATGAATAAAAGTAGACCCATATCACCTAAGGGTCGGAATAGATTCATTTAATCGACTTTTGACCATGAAAATGAATTAATTATTATTAAAACTAAAGTGACAACCTGTCACTCTCTTATATCTTATAAGTGTAATAATTTTAATTTAGTGATAAACTTCATAAAACTTAAAATATAAATAATCTACATAAATATAATAAAATTATATACATAATTGGAATTTATTTATAATTTTTAGTGATTAAATAATTATCATTAATGATAACACAATAGTGATGTAGAAATTATTTTATTGATTGAAATATCAAATAAATGGTTTTAAAAATATTAAAATAAATATTATATGAACTAATTAATGTTCTCCACAAATTTTTTAGATGAATATGACATATTAGGAATCTATTAAATATTTTTTTTTCTAATATATTCTCTATGTGGATTTTATTTAAACGCAAATAATTGAATAGTGTCAAAATTGACACTATTGTTATTTTATAAAAATAACATATTATAAAATTGTGTAAAAATCACAAAAATATGTAAAAATTATAAATTGAAATTTATATGGTCTAAAATGTCCTAATGTATCCAATTATGGACAATTCACAACACATAAGTAATTATTTATAACACTTTAAAATTTATAATATTGTTACCACAAGTAAAATTAAATAGATTAAGTAAGGATAAATCAAGTTGATAAGGTTTAAAATAAATTACCAACATGTATAAATTTTATTGGTTGATGATATTACAACCCTATCTCATCTCATATTCAAATTGAGTCATTTTTGGAGGATTTTATGTGGGCTTTGAATTTATTATAAATTAATATGTTTTATGTTTCCAAAGGTGCCCCTCTCCTCCCTTATAAAAGGGAACCTCCTCCCTCTACTCCTCACAAAATTTTGAGCCTTATATATCGGCCAAACCCTATCCATTTATCTTATAAACTTCCCTAGAAACATACTAAATGTTCTGGTCTTCTTCAAAGACCAAATTTAGTGCCCTAAGAGGAGGTTTAGAAGAGGCGCGTCGAAGAAGAGGTAATATCCTTTACCGATTATTTCAAATTTATTTCTTTTTCTACTTACGATTCTTTATTTGTTTCATTATAAAGTAATAAAATCAGTATAACTAATATACTTATATGTTATTATAAATATTAAACAACCCTATTTCACCTTCTATACATCCTACGGAAAAAGAAATCACAGCGCGTGCATACGTACGAAATACCGTCTCTACGTCGTGGTGTAATATGTTTTCCACCACCACATTACTTGGAAGGGTATAATGGTGTAAAAAAAAGCTATATATGATTATTATAACATGATACTAATTCTGAGATATTCTATCATCCACTCCAATACCATTCAATAAGTATGGAAACAATATCGTCGCTCGTACGTACGTACGGCTTACCATCTCCACGGTGCGATGTGATTCATTCTACATGATCTTCATTATACCATGATTATATAAACAAATTCAATGAATAAATATGATATATATTATACTAATACCATTCTATAAATTATATAACTATAACCTAAAAATAGTAATATGAACATATCTGACAAAACATATGTATAAAAATAAAGTAGTTAATACCCAAACAACGAGTAACAATGAAATTTTACTAACAAACAGATGAAAATATGATCATAAATGTTATCATAAAAATAATTATGATTCTTTAATATATCCTTAACATTATTTAAATCATTATATAGGAGGTTTGTATACATACGAAGCATATTGGACCTAAGGTAAGGGAAAATATTGTAATCTCAATTTTTATCCGAGATTGTTTATACTTCAGTATTTACGGGGGCATATTTATCATCCACATCCATGTTTTCTCAGTATGTAATATTATTTCTATCCTCCTAAAAAATTTTAAATCAAATTTCACCTATTTGTGAAAATTTTAGTAAAATATATGAAAGGAATATTTTGTCGTTTTCAGTACGAGATACTTTTTGACTTTTCCGGCCAAAGTACGAGAAGAATGTTTTTTTAACTTATACAGCATGAACATATTTTTACGGTTTTATAAAGACTTATTTACATGAAGCTTACTATGAAATATTTCATGATTATTTTCAACAAAAAAAATTCATTTATTTAAAATTGTATTTCATTTTTAGAAAAGAAAATGATTTTGAAGAAGAAAGGATATTTTCCTCAAGATCTAAGTTCAAGTGTTTCATCAAAATTATTTTCCATCTAAGATGATATAGGGTTAGGTTTCTATCCCTATTATTAAATTTATTTGATTATGTTATGATGGAATTATTTTTATGAAGTCCTTCATCTTATATGGATTATGTTATTATGGCATGATGTTTAAGAATCCCATTTTTTTACATGGGTTATGCTATGATGTATGATTTATGATTTTGTGGCACACATAAGAATGGTTTCATTATGAGATGGGTGTGACCTATATCTCACTCCAACGCATTGGGTAAATATTTATATCTCATGAGATATACATTTCTAGAATGAAAAGTTAATCTGGTTCAGTGATACATGACTGGAATGAGGAGTGAACTCGGTTCAGTAATGGACTATGTCCACTATGATGGTCTTGGCAATGGGTATTGACTAATATGAAATGATTTTCTAAGATTATGTGTGTATGACACAAAGTTTCATATCTTATGTTATGAATATTGGGATTACATTTCACTACTATGATTTATCCCATGTCATGATATTATGATCTCTTTTTCAGGATAATATTTTCAAAATGTTATGTTCTTATGAATATTATATGATTGATAGTTCCTTTATTTTCCCTTACTTAGAATTTGATATCACCCTTTGTATTTTTTCTATTTCCCCAGGTTAGGAATAAGGGTATTAAGTAGGATGTGCCAAAAGGGACCCTAGATATGATGAAATAAACAGGAGACAATGTAGATGATTTATGAACCAGTTGTTTATGTTTCCCAATTTCTAAAGACACTATACCTATACGGTCCTATAATGGTTTTGTTATATGTTGTAATAAGTATGTTTCAATTCTGAATTAATAACAATGTATGTAAAGTATGGGTTGTTATAGTTGGTATCGGAGGAAATGTATAGTCAACCTTTGGAAACTAAGATGTGAAAGCCTTAGTAAGAACCCTAAGGATATGCCTACGCATAGAACACAATATTAGTGTTTTAAAAATGGACATGAATAACCTATGATAAGACCTAAAGTGTGAAATTTTATTCCTGATTATGTGGTTTTCCTGTTATCATTAGTGTTTCTCACAGTATGCTTCTTGGTTTTAGTCAATGGCTGGAACCCGAAGGAACCATGTTAATGCTGAATGCGATGGGATATGCAGTGATTGTCCCCCGGAGCAACCAAACACTATAGGAACTGGAATTCAAAATCTTGTAGGCATGCTTACACAACTTTCTCAAGCTATGAATCATACAGGACTTCCAAACGAGCGAAGGAGGGAGCAACATTCTGTTGAATCCTACATAAGGCAGCGTCTACCTTCATTCATCGGTTCTTCTGATCCATTAGTGGCTGAACAATGGATCAGTACCACTAAAAAGATATTTTCAATCCTTCAATGTTCTGAACATGATAAAGTCATCTTAGCAGTATATCATTTAGAAGGTGAATCTGATCAATGGTGGAATATTGTCAAGAATACAAGGCAAAGGGATGAAATTGAGTCCATAGAATGGGACTACTTCAAGAACTTATTTTTCAATAAGTAATTCCCTCTTATTCTTCAAACAAAGATGGAGAAGGAGTTTCTTGAATAGAAGCAAAAGGATGATGAATCTTTTGGTACCTACGAAGTAAATTTTACAGGGCTTGCAAGGTACGCTTCTGGGATTATTATCCAACCTGAGATTAAGATTGATCGATTCTTTAGTGTCTTAAAACCAAGTCTCTGAAGTGAATTAGATATAAGGGACTTCAATAGCTATGAGGAAATTGTTCGATGTGCTCTCAAGGTTGAGATGGAGATTGGAGTAACCCATCAGTCATACCGGTTTGATAAGAAGAGGAAAATGGAATTCAAAGGAAAATATAAAGACCACACTGAAAAGAATATGAGTTTTCCATTATGCTCAAAGTGTGGAAAGAAACATGGAGGGAATTTCTTAAAAGGACAATTAAATGGTTTAATTGTGGAAAAGAAGGTCATCGAGAAATTGAATGCCGCAGTGATAGGAAAAAGATGTCTAGTGATGCGAAAAAAGAAAAGGCTACACAGAATGCACCTACTACACTTCAATGTAACAAGTGCAAGGAAATGAGGCATTATGCCAATCAATTCCCTAATACAAGGGTTGTTGATGATGATCAACGTCAACAAACTCTTAAGGCCAAAGACAAAGGAAAGTCACCTGCAATTTATATCGGCGATGTGGAGTACGATATGGAAGTGGTGAAAGGTACACTTACCATCCACTCTAAATTAGAAAATGTTTTATTTGATTATGGATCCACCCACTATTTTATTTCTGAAGAATTTTCTAAGGGTATCACCGTACTACCTCAAAAATTAGATATTGAGTTAGCTGTGACAACTCCTAATGGCACAACAGTCGGATCAAAAGTTTACAATGATTCTCCAATTGAAGTTTGTGGGAAAGTGCTTCCTGCAAATCTTGTGATCCTTCCTATAGTGTAATTTTATGTGATTGTTGGCATGGATTGAATTTCTTTATATGTAGATCATATCAATTTCCTAAAAAGGGAAGTCACATTTCATATTCCTAATCAATCTATGATCATTTATCGATGCAAGGATGAATATAACCTTCCATTGGAAATTTCTTCCATCTTATGGGTCTTGATTCCAATAAATGAAGTCTATTTATCTCAAATGGTTGGAGAGAAACTCACGATTAAGAATATTACCATTGTATGGGATTTTGATGATGTCTTTCCAGAGGAATTTCTAGGTCTTCCACCGAATCATGAAGTTGAGTTTTCAATAGAACTCATACCGGGTGCTTTACCCATTTTAAATACACCTTATATAATGGCCCCAATTGTGTTGCAGGAATTGAAGAAGCAACTCCAAGAGAGTCTTGATAAGGGATTCATATGCCCTAGCGCATCACCTTGGGGAGAACCTGTTATGTATGTTAAGAAGATAGATGGATCAATGATACTCTGCATTGATTATCGAGAACTTAACAAGATCACTATCAAGAAAAAATATCCTCTCCCACACATTGATGACTTATTTGACCAAGTACGCGGATCTCAATACTTTTCCAAGATTGATTTTCGTTCAGGGTATCATCAATTAGGGGTCAAAAAGGAGGATATACCAAAGATGAATTTTCGTACAAGGTATGGACACTATGAATTTATAGTGATTCCTTTTGGTCTTACTAATACCCCTACTATCTTTATGGATCTAATGAATAGAGTCTTTAGAGGCTATCTTGATCAGTTTTTGGTAGTATTTATAGATGATATTCTTGTATTAAAGACCCTGAGAAAAGAGAATCTTTATGCCAAATTTACCAAGTGTGAATTTTGGATTCAAAAAGTTTCATTTTTGGGTCACATAATCTCAAAAGAGGGGATATCTATGGATCCGGAAAAAATAGAGGTTATTGAAAGATCATTGAGACCAGCAACAGTAATTTAAATCCAATTTTTTCTTGGTTTAACTGGGTATTATCGACATTTTGTGAAATATTTTTCAAGATTATCTAACCCACTCACCAAATCGACTTGGAAAGAAGTTAAGTTTGTTTGGACGGAGGAATGTGATGAGAATTTCAAAGAGCTAAAAAGAAGGTTAGCCAGTGCACATGTGCTCACACTACCTTATAGTATAGAAAGGTTTGTGATCTACAGTGATGCATCCAAGAAGGGGCTGGGGTGTGTTCTCATGAAAAATGATATGGTGATAGATTATGCCTCAGGACAGTTGAAAATCCACAAGAAAAATTACCCAACTCATGATTTGGAGTTAGCTGTGGTAATATTTGAATTAAAGATTTGGAGGCATTATCTTTATGGTGAAAGGTGTGATATTTATACTGATCATAAAAGTTGAAAGTATATTTTCATACAAAAGGGGATGAATATGTGCCAAAGAAGATGGTTGGAGCTGATTAAGGATTACGACTTCTCAATTCATTACCACCCTAGGAAAGCAAACAAGGTGGCAGACACATTAAGTCGACAAGACCATGCTAGCTTATCCATGATGAGGATCATAAAGGATCCAATATTTATGGATTTATAAAGGATGGATCTTGGTATTTTAATGAAAGGGGAGATATATTATCTTTCTCAAATGATTGTTCAACCATCTATACAAGTGAAGATTAAAGATGCACAAAAGGAGGATGTTGGGCTTCAAAAGAAGGTGAGAAATGTTACTGAATTCAACCTTGATTGTGATGGGATAATATTGTTTAGGAACCATGTCTTTATTTGTACCATACAAGAATTAAAGAAGGAGTTGTTGGATGAGGCTCATAGTTCTTCATTCTCTATTCATCCTGGAAGTACAAAGATGTACATGGACCTGAAAGAGTACTTTTGGTGGGATGGAAAGAAAATTGATATCTCCGAATATGTCTCTCTATGCTTGGTTTTTCAGAAAGTTAAATCTGAGAGACAGAAGTCTAAAGGGATGTTACAACCATTACCCATACTAGAATGGAAATGGGAAAACATCACTATAGACTTTGTCATCTGACTTCCCAAAACTTCCAAATGCAATAATGCTATCTGGGTTATAGTTGATCATCTTACAAATTCGACACACTTCATTGCTATTATAGAGGATTTCTCTCTTGATCATCTTGACAGAATATATGTAAATGAAGTGGTAAGATTGAATGGAGTACAACTTTACATTATATCTGATTGGGATCCGAGGTTTACCTCAAAGTTCTAACAAAGTCTTCAGCATGCTCTGGATACAGAGTTATGTTTCAGCACTGCCTATCATCCTCATATAGATGATCAGTTTGAGAGGAAAATTAAAAATTTGGAAGAAATGTTGAGAGCTTGCTCTAAGGATTTAAAATGTGGTTGGGATCAACACCTAACTTTGGTGGAATTTTCTTATAATAATAGCTTTTACTCCAGTATTCAGATGGCTCCTTATGAAGCTCTCTATGGAAAGAAATGCAAAACTCCAACTTGCTGGGATGGAGTTAGGGAAAGAAATATATTAGGACCTAATATTGTTGATGAGATTAGAGAAAAGGTCAAATCTATTCAACAACACATAAGAGCAGCTTAGAGTCGACACAAAAGTTATGCCTACAACTGAAGAAAAGACCTAGAGTTTTAAGTGGATGATAAAGTGTTATTACGAATATCTCCTTGGAAGTGTGTAATGAGATTTGGAAAGAAGGGAAAGATGAGTCCTAGGTATATTGGTTCTTTCTAAATACTGGATCGTGTTGGGAAGGTAGATTACCGATTTTCACTTCCACAAAATCTCTCTTAAGTTCATGATATATTCCATGTATCTCTCCCAAGAAAGTACATACCCAATCTTTCACATGTACTAAGCTCAAAAGTTGTACCGCCGGAGAAAGATCTTTCTTATGAAGAACATCCAATAGAGATTATGGATCCCAGTGAAAAATTTCTAAGAAATAATACCACTCACATGGTTAAAGTTTTATGGAGGATCCACTAATTAGAAGAATCTACATGGGAACTTGAGGATATGATGAGGGAGAGGTATCCTCATCTATTTGTTACGAAGTGATGAATTTCGAGGGCGAAATTTATTTTAAGGGGGGTAGAATGTAACAACCTGAGATTTTATGAGAAATATATATATATATATATATATTTATGTCTTATGTTATACGCAACACCAAATTAATCTTTCACTACACACAACACTGGCTTGGCATGCGTTACACGTAAGAGTAACCTTCCTCGATAGCTTGTGTTGTACGCAATACCGAGTTTCACTAAACAATTATATATTATTATAATATTATAAACTAGCCGTTATGAATAGTATTAACCAAATTTTGAATTTTATAACATTATAATTCATCTTACACATTTTCTAGAATGAGATATGAAAACAAAATCAATTTTTCAGATAAAAGAAGTATTTTTAAAAAAATGCAGTTTTACCACCTTTTGAGGACACACCCATTTTAAATATAAATTTTGAAAAGTTTATAATTTCAATTTTACAAAATAAACTTCTTATTTTGAATCAAGATATAAAAATTTATATTGGATAAATTTTTGATACTTTTCTAATAACTTTCATATTTTGATGAATAGTAAAAATACGCTAAATTTTTCTTATAAACAATTTTTTATCAATATAATTTATATGGTTAAATGATAAAATTTACTGGTTTTAAAGTATAAATAGAATATATTTTTACCATTTAATATAATTTATGTAATTACCATTAATTTTACATTGAATTCATAGGTACAAACATTTCAATCTTTGACAATGTTTTAACTTTTAAAACCCATTTTCTTAACAATGAGATTAATTTTCAATTAATTACTGCAACTTCTGTGTTTTTAATTTTGAAAAATGGATTCCATATTTGGATTAAGTGGGTCCAAATTATGTTAATAGGTTACTTTTATTTTATTAACAATATGAATAGTAACTACGATAATTTTCATTTTCTACAGTTAAAGGTAAATCGAGTAATTATGGGTAAAAATAAGATTATAAAATTACCCTACCACTTGAAAAAATTCTATTGGATGAATAAAAGTCGACCCATATAACCTAAGGGTCATAATAGATTTGTTTCATGGACTTTTGACCATGAAAATGAATTAATTATTATTAAAACCAAAGAAAGTGACAACATGTCACTCTCTTATATCTTATAAGTGCAATAATTTTAATTTAGTGATAAACTTCATAAAACTTAGAATATAAATGGTCTACAGAAATCTAATAAAATTATCTACATCATGAAAATTTATTTATAATTTTTAGGTGTTAAATAATTATCATTAATGATAACACAATAGTGATGTAGAAATTATTTTATTGATTGAAATATCAAATAAATGTTTTACAAATATTAAAATAAATATTATATGAACTAATTAATGTTCTCCACAAATTTTCTAGATGAATATGACATATTAGGAATATATTAAATATTTTGTTTTGAATATATCTTGGTGTGGATTTTATTTAAATGCAAATAAATGAATAGTGTCAAAATTGACACTTGTTATTTTATAAAAATAACATATTACAAAATTGTTTAAAAATCAGAAAAATATTTAAAAATTATAAATTGATATTTATATGGTCTAAAATGTCATAAAGTATCCAATTATGGACAATTAACAACACATAAGTAATTATTTATAACAATTTAAAATTTAGAATATTATTACCACAAATAAAATTAAATAGATTAAATAAGGATAAATCAAGTGATAAGGTTTAAAATAAATTCCCAACATGTATAAATTTTATTGGTTGATGAGATTACAACCCTATCTCATATCATCTTCGAATTGAGTCATTTTTGGAGGTTTTTAAGTGGGGTTTGAATTTATTATAAATTAATATTTTTTATGTTTCCAAAGGTGCCCCTCTCCTCCCTTATAAAAGGGCACCTCCTCCCTCTCCTCCTCACAACATTTTTGTAACGACCCGGACCCGAACAGCCATCCAGAGAGTGCCAAAAAGGTCGGGTGCTACTACCTTAGGTGCACCTCCCCGAACGCCAAATGCTGTCGACTAGCAGTGAGGGTCTGTTAGGTATAGTGGGGAGGCTGTACCCTCTCGGAGGATCATAGTAAGGGTACTGGTCCAAGGATAAAAGTAAGGATGCAGTGGAAAGAAAGACTCAGCATACTTGAACCAGACCCCCAGAGCGGAAGCATAATCAATATAGATAAACAACAGAAGCAGTAAATATAATAGCAGCAGCAGAAATAAACACAACAACATGCTGATAACAGACGACTACTACTGAACAGTAAAACATGCATCCTAAGCAGGTCATACACAACTGAATATAAAAAAGGGCTCCAATGGCTAACCAATAGTGGATATAAAAAGTAAGCATGCTGATACAGAAAAGTAACCAAAACAAAGTAAACCCCAGCTAGGTATGACCTCAAGGTCCATACCATCTCCATGCAACAACTAACGCAGCCCAGGTCCTAAAGTTGGCATCTTTCCTGCACGTAAATACATAAAGTCTGCACGCGTCCCGAAGGGCCCATGCAGGGTGTGAGACAAAACTCAGTAGGATACCACCCAACAGTGCCTACCAAATATATGTGTTTAAGCAGTCATGAATTTCAAGAAAAACAGTAAACAGGATAGTGCACAAGTAAACACAAACTCCTCTGGTTCTCAACAGCCACCAAGGAGTGTCACCTGCTTCGGCCAACGCCAGAATCTCTGTCGTGTAACCTGGAACCACGTGCCACCTAACACCTCATGTCTCAAGTACCGACGCCCTGAAGGCATGAACAAGAATAGTAACCTGGCACCATGTGCCTCATGACACCTCGTGTCTCAAGTACCGACATCCCGAAGGCATGCCCAAGAATAGTAACCCAACACCATGTGCCTCCTGACACCTCGTGTCTCAAGTACCAACATCCCGAAGGCATGCCCATCCCCTGAAGGCTACTCACCTCCCACATGGCTTCCTATGGCAGGCACCCCCAACCAGAATACCTAACCGTAACTACGGGGGCCTCTACCCACACGAGTGGTCAAAACCACCTCATCACGGAGTATCTCTGTGTGCACACTACTCAAAGTCCCAGGTGAGTGGTAATCACCAAATAGTACATAATCCACCAACACATCTGACACCTCGTGTCCCTGTGGCCATGTCGCTCAAGTCCGATGGCCTCGCCATCCAAGTAACCCGGGCCATGCCCCAACCTGACAGTCGTACTGCCTCAAGCCGACGTCCATGACGCCCAATCCCATGGTCAAAACCACCCAAAGTAACCTGGGCAAAGCCCCAATCCTATGATCAACATCACTCAAGCGTAACCAGCCAAGCCCAATACAACCAAAAAATGGTCCAAAAGATGCAATTCAGAAATTGCATATATAACATATTCAAACAGAAAACATAACCAGGAAAAACAAACTAAACAGTTGAATTGCACTATGCTGGGTGATGTCCAATACCAGCACTGAGGTCTTAAATGCCTATAGCAATTTATATCAGGCTTTAATAAATTAAACTAACAGTTTAACACATTAATATTTCAATTAAGACCATTCTAGCGTTCCCCATCCAAAATGCCCCGATGAGCCACGACCCCTCACCCGGCCCGCTCACGCAAACTGGTAACAAGGCATACTCAAAGGCATCCCATAGGTCCCACAAGAAATTCAATATGAAATAGCAGATAAAATAGGTGCTGCTTAAAATACCCGAAAACGTGCCAAAGGCCGCATCACCAAAACAACCCTGAAAACACAAAATGAGGTATACACCACCCACCTGAGGCTCGTACAACAATACTCCTCCGATAACAGCTGCCAATTCGGTCTAAAACACGGTAAATCTATAAAAGATTCAATACCGCTCAATTGCCTATAACTCATTCTAGAATTAAAATCAGACAAAATGGCCTAAGTGGAATCGAGGCCTTACCGAGGGGGTTCCAACGCACTAATCAGAGCACGAATTGGACTTCAGACGGACAATCAGGAGAAGGAAATGGGTTCGTCCGACTTGGTTCACATAACCGGGCGAAGGAGGTGTGTTCTGCCTAAAAAACGAGGCTACTGCCCATTTTATTGCAAAAAAAGTACACGACATGTACTTCATGACTACACACCGTGTATATTTCATTTAACTGTTCATTTGGAGGCTAGGATTCCGCCGATCTACCGACATGAGTACACGGCGTGTACCGGGTTTTTCTTCTCTTCCTCACCGACTTACCCACACGCCATGTATATCCCTCGTACACGGCTAGACTACCCGGCATGTCCAAGGGGAACGTGGCGTGTACCTGGTTCTACCCAGCCAATAGGCCTACACGCCATGTTTAGCCACCACACGGTCGGGGTTACACGACGTGTTTAAAACTACACGCCGTGTAGTAAGAAAATTTTACACGGTCATCACACGACATGTACTTGGCGAGCACACGACCAACACTCTCTTAACATATACACGGCGTGTACTTATAAAGTACACGACGCGTAGTCTGGAAATTTCTAGAAACTTCCCATTTTCTCCAGTTTCCTCAAAAACTAGTCAAAAATTCAAACAGGGTCAGGATTTTGACCCATTCTAAAAACCCGGGTTCTTACAATCTCCCCACCTTAGCATATCTCATCCCCGAGCTATCAAACAAAACCTAGAGATGGCACCAAACATACCACTCCGTTCAAGGTAACCCGGACTTCCCCGGTCTCAAAGGTTCTATATAAATTCCTAAAGGGGGCTCCCCACCTTAGGAATCACCTAACCCAGTCTAAACCCAAACAAAATTAAAGAAAAAAAGGTTTACTAACCTGTTTTCTAGACGCATAGTCCTCCCGTGACGCATCGTCACCCCTGCACCTCATTGGTGCTTCTGTGTCGCTTCCGACACCCAATGTATTCCGCACCGCATCGGTGTCCGCATCCATGAGGTCCTGGTGCCTAACACCTCAAATAACCTGCATCCACGATGCCCCGATTCCCACAACACCTCATGTAACCCGCCTCCTCAATGCCCCGATGCCCACGGCACCTCAAGTAACCCGCATCCTCGATACCCTGATGCTACGCATCTCATACATATATATAGAATATACCACACACCCGATATGGTGCCAATCCCACTGACTAGCATCTAGTCAGTCCACATAGATCCTATGCACCACGTGCACTCAAAACATACATACCTCTACAGGTCATGCCAAAAAGGAAATATGGAGATCGCGGCCACACCGCAGTGTACCTCTAACTGTCGTCAGCTCACCGGCCTGCTCAGCCTCTGGCAGCTCCACGATGTGCAGTTGGCCTAAAACACGACTACCTGATGCCTGACCTCCCTGCGGTGCTGCTCTAGTCACCGGACACTGACCCCTCAGCTGGGTCCCACCGTCTCTATCAAGACCTCCGCGCACAACTGAACCTCGACTACCCTCTCCGGGTACCGAACCTGAACCAACTCCAGACGCTAGAGTCTGTCCTGGTCCCTGCCTACCGGCTATCTGAAAAGGCTGCCTGCAAAATCTCTCCAGATGCCCGTCCTGTCCACATGCCCAGAACTCCTTCAGAGGCCTATCACACTAAGCCCGAACATGTCCCGGCTATCCACACAAAAAGAAAATCACCAAAGAACTACCACAAGGTGGTCTAGTTGAATCCCTGGCCCGACTGCCCTGCTGGAACTCATCCCGTCCTCGCTTCCTGTGGTCCGAGCCATCACCTGAACCCGTTGCCCTGACCAAGTGAGATTTATCTCTCTCGTTTCCCTCGGCTATGAGCACCTGATTTACCACCTCAGATAAAGAACCCAGCCTGAAAATGTTCACCTGGAACTGAATGGCGTGTTGTAAGCTATCCTCGAAGCGCCTCACCCTAGCTGCGTCATCGCTCACCATACCAGGTGCAAAGAGAGACAAATATGTGAAGGTAGCTGCGTAGTCCATGATGGAAATGTATCCCTACTGAAGACTCAAGAACTCCCGAACTCTCTCTACCCTCAATGTCTCTGGATAGAAGTGCTCAAAGAACTTATCCTCAAAGTCCTTCCAAGACAGTCCCTCATGCCTACGAGCCTGAACCTGTACGTCCCACCAACGCTTCGCCGATCCTCTTAGCATGTATGTTTCCAACTTGACCCTCCGCCCTGGAGGTGTCTTGAGCTGCTCGAAGATCATCTGTATACTTTCTATCCAGTTCTCAGCCACCTGCGGACCACCCTCACCCTGAAAAAGTGGTGGGTGTTGCGACTGGAACTCCCACGTCAGATACACCATAGAAGGCTCTGTACCCTGTGCACCTCTGTCAATCACCTGCAATACACGTACCAGGATAGCTCAGAGGTGCTCGTCAATCCATGGTCCGAATGTTGCCAAACCCGGATGTTGTCCTGCCTGCACTGGATCCTGAACCTAATCTTGTCCCTGATTTTGTACCTACGGCTCGTGCTCTGCCTGTACCGAATTCTGACCCTGATCATGTGGCACTGTATCATCTCCTGCCTGATGCTCCATCGAGTTGTGAAGGAGTAACCCGCTGAATACCATAAATGGTCAGACAACCCATATATATATATATAAATATATTCTACGCAGATAAGAAAAGCAGTAAAAGGTGGTGCATAACAACTACCCTCACTCCCCCTCACCGCAACCCATGCCCCACGGCACCCCAGCCTCACGACCTCCTTACCTGCCCTCAACAGAGCCAAGTATAAAAATTACCTCTTGCCATGCCCATCCTAACAAATCACGCTACCTCAAACTGACAACCGAGTCACCCAATCCTGGCAGTTACACTACCTCAGCCATAGTACATGCCTGATCTCATAAGAGCCATACCCAAAATCCTACAACATTCAATTCTACAAATATATAAAGAAAGGCATATACACATTTTCATAACTAGAAATTCTATCAGGAATTTTCCCAATTCACATTTCAGAGCATACAAAGCATGGAAATTGATTTTTATTCACATGGTATTATCACTTCATAAAGCATATGTGCAATCATGAAATTGAAATACCCTAAAAAAATGTGCCTATCAAAAACCAAACAACATAGCCTTGCCATACCGGGCCAAGGTCTAATTCTCCCTTACCATACTGGGTCAAGGGTCACATATCACAATCACGAACATCACACATCAAGTGAGCCACCGAGGTGTAAATCATATAAACTATAATCTGAGAAAATTTAAAACAGAAATTCCCAACCACGACAACTAGGTCCATCCCTCATACCTGGGGCTGCAGGAACCCAAGCACAAGCTAGAAACCCAGTCCCTGTAACAAAATATCTCCAGTCTACCATATCCCAAATAGTAAAACCAGCAGAAAGAAATGAGAAGCCTCAAACTCATTAGTATCCAGTAAAACGATGCTACTAAATCCATGTCAAGAACTCCTCTGATACCACTTTGTAATGACCCGGACCCAAACAACCACTCGAACATTGCCAAACGGGTCGGGTGCTACTACCTTAGGCGTACCTCCTTGAACGCCAAAGGCTTACGACTAGCAGCGAGGGTCTGTTAGGTATAGTGGGGAGGCTATACCCTCTCGAAGGATCATAGTAAGAGTACTGGTCCAAGGATAACAGTAAGTATGTAGTGGAAAGAAAGACTCAGTAGACTCGAACCAGACCCGCAGAGCGGAAACATAATCAATATAGATAAGCAGCGGAAGCAGTAAATATAACAGAAACAGTGGAAATAAACACAACAGCATGCTGATAACAGGCGGCTGCTACTGAACAGTAAAACATGCATCCTAAGAAGGTCATACACAACTGAATATAAAAAATGGAGCCAATGGATAACCAATAGTGGCTACAACAAGTAAGCATGCCGATATAGAAAAGTAACTAAAACAAAGTAAAACCCAGCTAGGTATGAACTCAAGGTCCATACCATCTCCATGCAACAACTAACATAGCCCAGTTCCTGAAGCTGGCCTCTTTCCTGCATGTAAATCTATAAAGTCTGCACGTGTCTTGAAGGGCCCGTGCAGGGTGTGAGACAAAACTCAGTAGGATACCACCCAACGGTGCATACCAAATATATGTGTTTAAGCAGTCATGCATTTACAAGAAAAATAGTAAACAGTATAGTGCACAAGTAAACATAAACTTCTCTGGTGCACAACAACCACCAAGGAGTGTCACCTGCTTCATCCAACACTGTAATCTCTGTCGTGTAACCCGACACCACGTGCCACCTGACACCTTGTGTCTCATGTACCGACTCCCAAAAGGCATGCCCAAGAATAGTAACCCGACACCATGTTCTTTTTGACACCTCGTGTCTCAAGTACCGACGTCCTGAAGGAACGCCCAAGAATAGTAACCCGGCACCATGTGCCTCCTGACACCTCATGTCTCAAGTACCGATGTCCCGAAGGTATGCCCATCCCATGAAGACTCCTCACCTCCGACGTGGCTTCCTACAGAAATCATACCCAACCGGAATACCTAACAGAAACTATGGGGGCCTCTACCCACACGAGTGGTCAAAACCACCTCATCACGGAGTATCTCTGTGTGCACACTACTCAAAGTCCCGGGTGAGCGGTAATCACCAAATAGTACCTAAGCCACCAACACATCTAACACCACGTGTCCCTGTGACCATGTCACTCAAGTTCGATGGCCTCGCCATCCAATAACCCGGGCCATGCCATAACCTAACAGTCGTACTGCCTCAAGACGACGTCCATGACGCCCAATCCCGTGGTCAAAACCACCCAAAGTAACATGGGCAAAGCCCCAATCCTGTGATCAGCATCACTCAAGCATAACCAGCCAAGCCCAACACAACCCAAAAAGGGTCCAGAAGATGCAATTCAGAAATTGCATATATAACATATTCAAACAGAAAACATAACCAGGCAAAACAAACTAAACAGTTGAATTGCACTATGCAGGGTGCTGTCCCATACCAGCACTGAGGTCTTAAATGCCTCTAGAAATTTATATCAGGCTTTAATAAATTAAAATAATTGTTTAACACATTAATATTTCAATTAAAACCATTCTGGCATTCCCCGACCAAAATTCCCCGATGAGCCACGCCCCCTCACCCGGACCGTTCATGCAAACTGGTAACAGGGCATACCCAAAGGCATCCCATAGGTCCCACAAGCAATTCAATATGAAATATCAGATAAAACGGGTCCCGCTCAAAATACCCAAAAATGCACCAAAGGCCGCGTCACCCAAACAACTGCGAAAACACAAAATGAGGTATGCACCACCTACCTGAGGCTCGTACAATGCTACTCCTCCGGTAACAGCCTCCAATTTGGTCTAAAACGCGGTAAATCTACAAAATATTCAATACCACTCAAACGCCTATAACTCATTCTAGAAAAAAAATCAGACAAAATGGACAAAGAAGAATCGAGGCCTTACCAAGGGGGTTCCAACGCACTAATCAGAGCACGAATCAGACTTCAGACAAATCATCAGAAGAAGGAAATGGGTTCGGCCGTCTTGGTTCGCGTAACCGGGCGAAGGACGTGTGTTCTGCCTTAAAAACGAGGCTACTGCCCGTTTTAGAGAAAAAAACTACACGGCATGTACTTCATGACTACATGCCCTGTATATTTCATTTAACTGTTCATTTTGCAGTTGGGATTCCACCAACCTGCCGACATGAGTACACGGCGTGTACACGGTTTTTCTTCTCTTCCTTGCTGACTTACCCACACACCATGTATATCCCTCATACATGGCTAGACTATATGGAGTGTCCAAGGGGAACATGGAGTATACCTGGTTCTACCTGGCCAATAGGCCTACACGCCATGTTTAGCCACCACACAGTCGGGGTTACATGGCGTGTTTAAAACTACACGCCGTGTAGTAAGAAAATTTTACATGGTCATCACATGACATGTACTTGGAAAGAACACGACTGACACTCACTTAACATATACACGGTGTGTACTTATAAAGTACACGGCGTGTAGTCTGGAAATTTACAGAAAACTTCTCGTTTTCTATAGTTTCCTCAGAAACTAGTCAAAAATTCAAGCTGGGTCGGGATTTTGACCTATTCTAAAAACCCAGGTTCTTACAATTTTGAGCCTTCAATATCATCCAAAACCTGTCAATTTCTCTTCTAAAATTCCTTATAAACATACTAGAGGTCCTGGTATTCTTCAAAGACCAACTTTGGTGCCCTAAGAGGAGGTTTATAAGAGGCGCATTGATGAAGAGGTAATATCCTTTACCGATTCTTTCAAATTTATTTCTTCTTCTACTTATTCTTATTTATTTGTTTAATTATAAAGTAATAACATTAGTATCAATAATATAATTATATTTTATTATAAATATGAAAAAACACTATTTTACCTTCTATCCATCCTACGGAAAATGAAATCACCGTGCGTGCATACGTACGGAATACCGTCTCCACGCAGTGGAGTAATCTGTTTTCCACCACCACCTTACTTGGAAGGGTATAATGGTGTAAAGAATAGCTATATATGATTATTATAACATGATACTAATTATAAGATATTTTATTATCCACTATAATACCATTCAATAATTATGGGAACAATATCGTCGCTCGTGCGTACGTACGGCTTACCGTCTCCACGGTGCGATGTGATTCGTTATACATGATCTTCATTAAACCATGATTATATAAAAAAAATGAATGAATAAATATGATATATATTATAATAATACCATTCTGGAAATGATATAACTATAACCTAAAAATAGAAATATGAACTTATTCGACAAAACATACGTATAAAAATAAAGCAGTTAATACCCAAACAACGAGTAACAATGAAAATTTACTAACAAATGGATGAAAATATGATCATAAATGTTATCATAAAAATAATTATGATTCTTTAATAGATCCATAACATTATTTAAATCATTATACAGGAGGTTCGGATACATACGAAGCATATTAGACCTAAGGTAAGGGAAAATCTCGTAATCTCAATTTTTATCTGAGATTGTTTATACTTCGGTATTTACGGGGGAATATTTATCATCCAAATCCATGTTTCCTCAATATGTAATATTATTTCTATCCTCATAAAATTTTTTAAATCAAATTTTACCTATTGGTGAAAATTTTAGTAAAATATATGAAAGGAATATTTTGTCGTTTTCAGTACGAGATACTTTTTGACTTTTCCAGCCAAAGTATGAGAAGAATGTTTTTTTAACTTATACAGTATGAATGGATTTTTAAGGTTTCATAGCACCTTATTTACATGAAGCTTCATATTCCATATTTCATGATTATTTTCAACAAAAAAATCATTTCTTTGAAATTGTATTTCATTTTGAGAAAAGAAAATTATTTTGAAGAAGAAAGGATATTTTCCTCAAGAACTGAGTTCAAGTGTTTGATCAAAATTATTTTCCATCTAAGATGATATAGGGTTAGGTTTATATCCCTATTATTACATTGATTTGATTATGTTATGATGGAATTATTTTTATGAAGTCCTTTATCTTATATAGATTATATTATGATGACATGATGTTTAAGAATCCCATTTTTATTACATGAGTTATGCTATGATGTATGATTTATGATTTTGTGGTACACATAATAATGGTTTAATTATGAGATGGGTGGGACCTATATCTCCCTCCAATGCATTGGGTAAAGATTTATATCTCATGAGATATACATGGCTGGAACAACAAGTTAATCTGGTTCAGTGATACAGGACTAAAATGAGGAGTGAACTCAGTTCAGTAATGGACTTTGTCCTCTATGATGGTTTTGGAAATGATTCTTGACTAATATGAAATGATTTTCTATGATTATGTGTGTATTACAAAAAGTTTAATGTCTTATGTTATTAATATTGGGATTACATTTCACTACTATGATTTATCCCATGTCATGATATTACGATCTCTTTTGCAGGATAAGATTTTCAAAATGTTATGTTCTTATGAATATGATATGATTGATATTTCCTTTTTTTGCCCTTACTGAGCATTTGAGATCACCCTTTGTATGTTTTCATTTCCCCAGGTCAGGAAGAACGGTATTAAGTAGGATATTCCAAAATAGACTCTAGATATGATGAAATAAATGAGAGACAATGTAGATGATTTATGAACCAGTTGTTTATGTTTCCCAGTTTCTAAAGACACTATACCTATACGGTCCTATCATGGTTTTGTTATATGTTTTAATAAGTATGCTTCAATTCTAAAGTAATAACAATGTATGTAAAGTATGGGTTATTATAGTTGGCATTAGAGGAAAGGTATAGTCAACCTTTGGAAACTAGGATGTGAAATCCTTAATAAGAACCCTAAGGATATGTCTAATCATAGAACACAATCTTAGTGTTTTAAAAATGTCCATGAATAACCTATGATAAGACCTAAAGTGTGAAATTTTATTCCTGATTATGTGGTTTTCCTATTATAATTAGTGTTGCTCACACTATGCTTCTTAGTTTTAGTCAATGGCTGGAACCCGAAAGAACCGTGTTAATGCTGAATGCGACGAGAAATGCAATGATTGTCCCATGGAGAAACCAAATGTTATGGGAGATGGAAATGAAAAATATTTTATCCATGCTCACAAAACTTTCTCAAGCTATGAATCTTGCAGGAATTCCAAACGAGCAAAGGAGGGAGCAACATTCTGTTAAATCCTTCATGAGGCAGCATCCACCTTCATTCAGTGGTTCTTCTGATCCATTAGTGGTTGAACAATGGATCAGTACCACTGAAAAGATATTTTTATCCCTTCAATGTTCTGAACATGATAAATTCATCTTAGCAGTACATCGTTTAGAAGGTGAAGCTGATCAATGGTGGAATCATGTCAAGAATACAAGGCAAAAGGATGAAATTGAGTCCATAGAATGGGAAGATTTCAAGAACTTATTTTTCAATAAGTACTTCCCTCGTATTCTTCAAACAAAGATGGAGAAGGTGTTTCTTGAACTGAAGAAAAAGGATGATGAATCTGTTTGTACCTACGAAGCAAATTTTACAAGGCTTGCAAGGTACGCTTCTGGGATTATTATCCAACCTAAGATTAAGATCGATCGATTCATTAGTGGCTTAAAACCAAGTCTTAGAAGGGCATTAGAAATAAGGGACTTCAATAGCTATGAAGAAATTATTCGATATGATCTCAAGGTTGAGATGGAGATTGGAGTAACCCATCAGTCATTCGGGTTTTATAAGAAGAGGAAAATGGAATTCAAAGGAAAATCTAAAGACCACACTAAATAGAAGATGAGTTTTCCATTATTCTCAATGTGTGGAAAGAAACATGGAGGGAATTGTCTTAAAGGTACAAGTAAATGTTTTAAGTGTGGAAAATAAGGTCATCGGGAAATTGAATGCCGTAGTGATGGGAAAAATATGTCTAGTGATGCGAACAAAGAAAAAGCTACACAGAATGCACCTCCTACACTTCAATGTTACAAGTACAAGGAAGTGGGGAATTATTCCAATAAATTCCCTAATCTAAGGGTTGTTGATGATGATCTACGTCAACAAACTCTTAATTCCAAAGGAAAAGGAAAGTCACATGCAATTTATATCGGCGATGTGGAGTACGATAACAAAGTGGTGAAAGGTACACTTACCATCCACTCTAAAGTACCAAATATTTTATTTGATTCTAGATCCACCCACTCTTTTATTTATGAATAATTTTTTAAGGGTAACACCGTACTACCTCAATAATTAGATATTTAGTTATCTGTGACAACTCCTAATGGCACAACAGTCATATCAAAAGTTTACAATTCTTCTCCGATTGAAGTTTGTGGGAAAGTGCTTCCTACAAATCTTGTGATCCTTCCTATAATAAAATTTGATGTGATTCATGGCATGGGTTGGCTTTCTTTATATGGAGCTCATATCAATTTCCAAATAAGGGAAGTCACATTTCATATTCCTGATCAATCTATGATCATTTATTGATGCAAGGATGAATATAACCTTCTAGTGGAAATTTCTTCCATCTTATGGGTCTTGATTCCAATAAATGAAGGCTATTTATCTCAAATGGTTGGAGAGAAATTCACAATTAAGAATATTCCCATTTTATGAGAGTTTGATGATGTCTTTACAGAGGAATTTCTAGGTCTTCTACCAAATCACAAAGTTGAGTTTTCAATAGAACTCATACTAGGTACTATACCCATTTCAAAGACACCTTATAGAATGACCCCAATTGAGTTGCAGGAATTAAAGAAGAAACTCTAAGATAATCTTGATAAGGGATTAATACGCCCTAGTGCATCACCTTGGGGAGCACATGTTCTATTTTTTAAGAAGAAAGATGGATCAATGAGACTCTGCATTGATTATCAATAAATTAACAAGATCACTATCAAGAACAAATATCCTCTCCCACGCTTTGATGACTTATTTGACAAACTACACGGAGCTCAATACTTTTCCAAGATTTATCTTCATTCAAGGTATCATCAATTAAGGGTCAAAAAGGAGGATATACCAAATATGACTTTTCGTACAAGGTATGGACACTATGAATTTATAGTGATGCCTTTTGGTCTTACTAATGCCTCTGTTATCTTCATGGATCTAATGAATAGAGTCTTTAGAGACTATCTTGATTAGTTTGTGGTAGTATTTATAGACGATATTATTGTATATTCAAAGAGAAAGGAAGAACATGAATATCACTTGAGAATTGTATTGAAGACCCTGAGAAAGGATAAGATTTATGACAAATTTACCAAATGTAAATTTTGGCTTAAAAAAGTTTCATTTTTGGGTCACAAAATCTCAAAAGTGGGGATATCTTTGGATCTAGAAAAAACAGAGGTTATGGAAAGATGGTCGAGACCAACAACAGTAACTGAAATCTGAAGTTTTCTTGGTTTAGCTGGGTATTATTGATGTTTTGTGAAAGATTTTTCAAGATTATCTAACCCACTCACTAAATTGACTCGGAAAGGAGTTAAGTTTGTTTGGACGGAGGAATGTGAAGAGAATTTCAAAGAGCTAAAAAGAAGGTTAGCCAGTGCACCTGTGCTCACACTGCCTTATAGTGGAGAAAGGTTTGTGATCTACAGTGATGCATCCAAGAAGGGGCTGGGGTGTGTTCTCATGGAAAATGATATGGTGATAGCTTATGCCTCCCGACAGTTTAAAATCCATAAGAAAAATTTATGAACTCATGATTTGGAGTTAGCTGCGGTAATCTTTGCATTAAATATTTGGAGGAATTATCTTTATGGTGAAAGGTGTGATATTTATACTGATCATAAAAGTTTAAAGTATATTTTCACACAAAAGGAGCTGAATATACACCAAATAAGATGGTTGGAGATGATTAAGGATTACGACTGCTCAATTCATTACCACCATGGGAAAGCAAACAAGGTGGCAGATGCATTAAGTCGACAAGACCATGCTAGATTATCCATGATGAGGATCACAAAGGATCCAATTTTTATATATTTAAAAAGGATGGATCTTGGAATTTTAATGAAAGGGGAGATATCTTATCTTTATCAAATGAATGTTCAACCATATATACAAGTGAATATTAAAGAGGCATAAAAGGAGGATGTTGGGTTTCAAAAGAAGGTGAAAAATGTTCCCGAATTCAGCCTTTATTATGATGGGATAATATGGTTCAGGAACTGTGTATGTATTCTTACCATATAAGAATTAAAGAAGGATCTACTAGATGAGGCTCATAGTTCTTCATTCTCTATTCATCCTGGAAGTACAAAGATGTACGGGGACCTGAAAGAGTACTTTTGGTGGGATGGCATGTAAAGAGATATCGTTGAATATGTCTCTCGATGCTTGGTTTGTCAGTAAGTTAAATTTGAGAGACAGAAGTCTAAAGGGATGTTACAACCATTACCCATACTAGAATGGAAATGGGAAAACATCACTATGGACTTTGTCATCAGACTTCCTAAAACATCCAAATGCAATAATGCTATCTCGGTTATAGTTGATCTTCTTACGAAGTCGACACACTTCATTGCTGTTAGAGAGGATTTCTCTCTGGATCAGCTTGCCAGGATATATGTAAAGGAAGTGGTAATATTGCACAGAGTACCACTTTACATTATATATGATCGGTATCTGAGGTTTACCTCGATGTTATGGCGAAGTCTTCAGCATGCTCTGGATACAGAGTTATGTTTCAGCACTGCCTATCATCCTCAGAGAGATGGTCAGTCTGAGAGGACAATTAAATATTTGGAAGACATGTTGAGAGATTGATCTAAGGATTTCAAAGGTGGTTGGGATCAACACCTACCTTTGGTGGAATTTTCTTATAATAATATCTTTCACTCCAGTATTCAGATAGATCCTTATGAAGCTCTCTATGGAAAGAAATGAAGAACTCCAACTTGCTGGGATGAAGTCGGGGAAAGAAATCTATTAGGACCTAATATTGTTGATGAGATGGAAGAAAAGGTCAGATCTATTCAACAACACATAAGAGCAGCTCAGAGTAGACAAAAAAATTATGCCGACAACCAAAGAAAAGACCTAGATTTTGAAGTGGGTGATAAAGTGCTCTTACGAAAATCTATTTGGAAGAGAGTAATGAGATTTGGAAAGAAGGGAAAGATGAACCCAAGGTATATCGGTCATTCGAAATAATGGATCGTGTTGGGAAGGTAGATTACCAATTGGCACTTCCACCAAATCTCTCTCAAGTTCATGATGTATTCCATGTATCTCTCCTGAGAAAGTACATACCCGATCCTTCACATGTACTAAGATCAGAAGTTGTACCGCTGGAGAAAGATATTTCTTATGAAGAACAACCGATAGAGATTATGGATCATAGTGAAAAAGTTATAAGAAACAAGACCACTCGCTTGGTTAAAGTTTTATGGATGAACCACCAATTAGAAAAATCTGCATGGGAACTTGAGGATATGATGAGGGAGTGGTATCCTCATCTGTTTGTTACGAAGTGACGAATTTCGAGGGTGAAATTCATTTTAAGTGGGGTAGAATCTAACACCCTGAGATTTTATGAGAAATATATATTTTTTATGTCTTATTTTATACGCAACACCAAATGAATCTTTCACTACACACAACACTGGCTTGGCTTGCGTTACACGCAAGAGCAACCTTCCTCGATATCTAGCATTGTACACAATACCGAGTTTCACTAAACAATGATATATTATTATAATATTATGAACTAGCCGTTATGAATAGTATTAACCAAATTTTGAATTATATAAAATTATAATTCATCTTAGACATTTTCTAGAATGAGATATGAAAACAGAATCATTTTTTTGGATAAAAGAATCATTTTTCAAAAAATGCAGTTTTACCGCCTTTTGATGGCACACCCATTTTAAATACAATTGTTGAAAAGTTTATAAGTTAAATTTTAAAAAATAAACATCTTCTTTTGAATCAGGATATAAAAATTTACATTGGATAAATTTTTGATACTTTTCTGATAACTTTCATATTTTGATGAATAGTAAAAACACGCTAAATTTTTCTTAAAAACAATTTTTTTATCAAGATAATTTATATGGTTAAATGATAAAATTTAATTGTTTTAAAGTATAAATAGAATATATTTTTACCATTTAATATAATTTATGCCATTACTATTAATTTTACATTTAATTCATAGGTAAAAACATTTCAATCATTGACAATGTTTTAACTTTTAAAACCCATTTTCTTAACAACGAGATTAATTTTAAAATAATTACCACAACTTATGTGTTTTTAATTTTGAAAAATGGATTTCATATTTGGATTCAGTGGGTTCAAATTATGTTAATATGTTACTTTTATTTTTTAACATTATGAATAGTAACTACGGTAATTTTTATTTACTACAATTAAAGGTAAATCGGGTAATTAAGGGTAAAAATAAGATTATAAAATTACCCTACCACCTTCCAAAATTATATTGGATGAATAAAAGTAGACCCATATCACCTAAGGGTCGGAATAGATTATTTTCATCAACTTTTGACCATGAAAATGAATTAATTATTATTAAAACCAAAGAAAGTGACAACCTGTCACTCTCTTATATCTTATAAGTGTAATAATTTTAATTTAGTGATAAACTTCATAAAACTTAGAATATAAATATTATAAAGAAATATAATAAAATTATATACATAATGAGAATTTATTTATAATTTTTAGGGATTAAATAATTATCATTAATGATAACACAATAGTGATGTAGAAATTATTTTATTGATTGAAATATCAAATAAATGGTTTTAAAAATATTAAAATAAATATTATATGAACTAATTAATGTTCTCCACAAATGTTTTAGATGAATATAACATATTATAAATCTATTAAATATTTTTTTTCGAATATATTCTCTGTGTGGATTTTATTTAAACGCAAATAAATGAATAGTGTCAAAATTGACACTATTGTTATTTTATAAAAATAACATATTAAAAAATTGTTTAAAAATCACAAATATATTTAAAAATTATAAATTGAAATTTATAAGTTCTAAAATTTCATAATTTATCCAATTATGGATAATTCACAACACATAAGTAATTATTTATAACACTTTAAAATTTATAATATTATTACCACAAGTAAAATTAAATAGATTAAGTAAAGATAAATCATGTTGATAAGGTTTAAAATAAATTACAAACATGTATAAATTTTATTGGTTGATGATATTACAAACCTATCTCATCTCATATTCGAATTGAGTCATTTTTGGAGGATTTTAAGTGGGTTTTGAATTTATTATAAATTAATATTTTTTATGTTTCCAAAGGTGCCCCTCTCCTCCCTTATAAAAGGGAACCTCCTACCTCTCCTCCTCACAACATTTTGAGCCTTAAATATTGGCCAAAACCTATCCATTTATCTTCAACACTTCAATATAAACATACTAAAGGTCCTGGTCTTCTTCAAAGACCAAATTTAGTGCCCTAATAGGAGGTTTAGAAGAGGCGCGTCGAAGAAGAGGTAATGTCCTTTACCGATTCTTTCAAATTTATTTCTTCTTATACTTACTCTTCTTTATTTGTTTCATTATAAAGTAATAACATCAGTATCACTCATATAATTATATTTTATTATAAATATTAAACAACCCTATTTCACCTTCTATCCATCCTATGGAAAACGAAATCACCGCACGTGCGTACGTACGGAATACCGTCTCCATGCTGTGGTGTAATCTGTTTTCCACCACCACCTTACTTGGAAGGGTATAATGGTGTAAAAAATAGCTATATACGATTATTATAACATTATAATAATTCTAAGATATTCTATCATCCACTCCAATACCATTCAATAATTATGGAAACAATATCGTCGCTCGTGCGTACGTACGGCTTACCGTCTCCACGGGGTGATGTGATTTGTTCTACATGATCTTCATTAAACCATGATTATATAAACAAATTTAATGAATAAATATGATATATATTATACTAATACCATTCTTTAAATGATATAACTATAACCTAAAAATAGTAATATGAACTTATCCGACAAAACATACGTATGAAAATAAAGCAGTTAATATCGAAACAACGAGTAACAATGAAATGTTACTAACAAATGGATGAAAATATGATAATAAATGTTATAATAAAAATAATTATGATTCTTTAATAGATCTGTAACATTATTTAAATCATTATACAGGAGGTTCGGTTACATACGAAGCATATCAGACCTAAGGTAAGGGAAAATATCATAATCTCAATTTTTATCCGAGATTGTTTATACTTCGATATTTACGGGGGAATATTTATCATCCACATCCATGTTTCCTCAATATGTAATATTATTTATATCCTCCTAAAATTTTTTAAATCAAATTTTACCTATTTGTGAAAATTTTAGTAAAATATATGCAAGGAATCTTTTGTCGTTTTCAGTACGAGATACTTTTTGACTTTTCCGGCCAAAGTACAAGAAGAACGTTTTTTTAACTTATACAACATGAATGGATTTTTACGGTTTCATATAGCCTTATTTTAATGAAGCTTCCTATGTAAGATTTCATTATTATTTTCAACAAAAAAATCATTTCTTTAAAATTTTATGTCATTTTGAGAAAAGAAAATGATTTTGAAAAAGATAGGATATTTTCCTCAAGAACTGAGTTCAAGTGTTTTATCAAAATTATTTTTCATCTAAGATGATATAGGGTTAGGTTTCTATCCATATTATTACATTGATTTGATTATATTATGATGGAATTATTTTTATGAATTCCTTTATCTTATATGGATTATGGTATGATGGCATGATGTTTAAGAATCCCTTTTTTATTACATGGCTTATGCTATGATGTATGATTTATGATTTTGTAGAACACATAAGAATGGTTTAATTATCAGATGGGTGGGACCTATATCTCCCTCCAATGCATTGGGTAAATATTTATATCTCATGAGATAGACATGGCTGGAACGATAAGTTAATCTGGTTCAGTGATACAGGACTGGAACGAGGAGTGAACTCATTTCAGTAATGGAATTTATCCACTATGATAGTCTTGGAAATGAGTCTTGAATAATATGAAATGATTTTCTATGATTATGTGTGTATAACACAAAGTTTCATGTCTTATGTTATGAATATTGGGATTACATTTCACTACTATGATTTATCCCATGTCATGATATTATGATCGCTTTTGCAGGATAAGATTTTCAAAATGTTATCTTCTTATGAATATGATATGATTGATATTTCCTTTGTTTGCCCTTACTGAGAATTTGAGCTCACCCTTTGTATGTTTTCATTTCCCCAGGTCAGGAAGAAGGGTATTAAGTAGGATATGCCAAAAGGGACTCTAGATATGATGAAATAAACAGGAGACAATGTAGATGATTTATGAACCAGTTGTTTATGTTTCCCAGTTTCTAAAGACACTATACCTATAAGGTCCTATAATGGTTTGGTTATATGTTGTAATAAGTATGATTCAATTCTAAAGTAATAACAATGTATGTAAAGTATGGGTTGTTATAGTTGGTATCAGAGGAAAGGTATAGTCAACCTTTGGAAACTAGGATGTGAAAGCCTTTGTAAGAACCCTAAGGATATGTCTAAGAATAGAACAAAATCTTAGTGTTTTAAAAATGGCCATGAATAACCTATGATAAGACCTAAAGTGTGAAATTTTATTCCTCATTATGTGGTTTTCCTATTGTAATTAGTGTTTCTCACACTATGCTTCTTGGTTTTAGTCAATGGCTGGAACCTGAAGGAACCGTGTTAATTATGAATGCGACGAGCAATGAAATGATTGTCCTCCAGAGAAACCAAACGTTATGGGAGCTGGAATGAAAAATCTTTTAGCCATGCTCATAAAACTTTCTCAAGATATGAATCATGCAGGACATCCAAATGGATGAAGGAGGGAGAAACATTCTGTTGAATCTTTCATGAGGCTGCGGCCACCTTCATTCACCGGTTCTTCTGATCCATTAGTGGATGAATAATGGATCAGTACCACTGAAAAGATGTTTTCAGTCCTTCAGTGTTCTGAACATGATAAAGTCATCTTATCATTATATTGTTTAGAAGGTGAAGTTGATCAATTGTGGATTATTTTCAAGAATACAAGGCAAAGGGATGAAATTGAGTCCATAGAATGGGAAGAGTTCAAGAACTTATTTTTCAATAAGCACTTCCCTTGTATTCTTCAAACAAAGATGGAGAAGGATTTTCTTGAACTGAAGCAAAAGGATGATGAATTTGTTGGTATCTATGAAGCAAATTTTACAAGGCTTTCAAGGTACACTTATGGGATTATTATCCAACCTGAGAGTAAGATTGATCGACTCCGAAGGGAATTAGCTTTAAGGGACTTCAATAGCTACGAGGAAATTGTTTTATGTGCTCTCAAGGTTGAGATGGAGATTAGAGTAACCCATCAATCATACGAGTTTGATAAGAAGAGGAAAATGGAATTCAAAGGAAAAATCTAAAGACCACACTAAAAAGACGATGAGTTTTACCTTATGCACAATGTGTGGAAAGAAACATGGAGGGAATTGTCTTAAAGGTACAAGTAAATGTTTTAAGTGTAGAAAAGAAGTTTATCGGGCAATTGAATGCCGCAGTGATGGGATAAAGATGTCTAGTGATGTGAACATGGAAAAGGATACACAAAATGCACCTCCTACACTTCAATGTTACAAGTTCAAGGAAATGGGGCATTATTCCAATCAATTACCTAATCCAAGGGTTGTTGATGATGATCAACGCCAACAAACTCTTAAGGCCAAAGACAAAGGAAAGTCACATGCAATTTATATCGGTGATGTGGAGTACAATAACGAAGTGGTGAAAGGTACACTTATCATCCACTCTAAAGTAGAAAATGTTTTATTTGATTATGGATCCACCCACTCTTTTATTTTTGAATAATTTTCTAAAGGTATCGTCGTACTACCTCAAAAATTAGATATTGAGTTAGCTGTGACAACACTTAATGGCACAACAGTCGCATCAAAAGTTTACAATTCTTCTCCAATTGAAGTTTGTAGGAAAGTGCTTTTTGAAAATCTTGTGATCCTTCCTATAGTGGAATTTGATGTGATTATTGGCATGGATTGTATTTCTTTATATGGAGCTCATATCAATTTCCAAAGAGGGGAATTCACATTTCATATTCTTGATCAATCTATGTTCATTTATCGATGCAAGGATGAATATAACCTTCCAGTGGAAATTTATTCCATCTTATGGGTCTTGATTCCAATAAATGAAGGTTATTTATCTCAAATGGTTGGAGAGAAACTCACGATTAAGAATATTCCCATTGTATGAGAGTTTGATGATGTCTTTCCAGAAGAATTTCTAGGTCTTCCACCAAATCCTGAAGTTGAGTTTTCAATAGAACTCATACCGGGTGCTATACCCATTTCAAAGACACCTTATAGAATGGCCCAATTGAGTTGGAGGAATTGAAGAAGCAACTCCAAGAGAGTCTTGATAATGGATTCATATGACCTAGTGCATCACCTTAGGGAGCACCTGTTCTGTTTGTTAAGAAGAAAGATGAATCAATGAGACTCTACATTGATTATCGAGAACTTAACAAGATCACTATCAAGAAAAAATATCCTCTCCCACGCATTGATGAATTATTTGACCAACTACGCGGAGCTCAATACTTTTCCAAGAATGATCTTCATTTAGTTTATCATCAATTAAGGGTAAAAAAGGAGGATATACTAAAGACGAATTTCGGTACAAGGTATGGACACTATGAATTTATAGTGATGCCTTTTGGTCTTACTAATGCCTCTGCTATCTTCATGGATCTAATGAATAGAGTATTTAGAGACTATATTGATCAGTCTGTGGTAGTCTTTATAGACGATATTCTTGTATATTCAAAGAGTATGGAAGAAATTAGAGATCACTTGAGAATTGTATTTATGACCCTGAGAAAGGAGAAGCTTTATGCCAAATTTACTAAGTGTGAATTTTGGCTTCAAAAAGTTTCATTTTTGGGTCACATAATCTCAAAAGAGGGGATATCTATAGATCCAGCAAAAACAGAGGTTTTTGAAAGATAGTCGAGACCAACAACAGTAACTAAAATCCGAAGTTTTCTTAGTTTATCTGGGTATTATCGACGTTTTTTAAAAGATTTTTCAAGATTATCTAACCCACTCACCAAATTGAATTAGAAAGGAGTTAAGTTTGTTTGGACGGAGGAATGTGAAGAGAATTTCATAGAGCTAAAAAGAAGGTTAGCCAGTGCACCTATGCTCACACTGCTCTGTAGTGGAGAAAGGTTTGTGATATACAGTGATGCATCCAATAAGGGTTTGGGGTGTATTATAATGCAAAATTATATGGTGATAGCTTATGCCTCACGACAGTTGAAAATCCACAATAAAAATTACCCAACTCATGATTTGGATTTAGCTGAAGTAATCTTTGTATTAAAGATTTAGAGGCATTATCTTTATGGTGAAAGGTGTGATATTTATACTAATCATAAAAGTTTAAAGTATATTTTCACACAAAAGGATTTGAATATGCGCCAATGAAGATGGTTGGAGCTGATTAAAGATTACGGCTTCTCAATTCATTACCACCCTGGGAAAGAAAAAAAGGTGGCAGACTCATTAAGTCGACAAGACCATGCTAGTTTATCCATGATGAGGATCACAAAGGATCCAATATTTATGGATTTACAAAGGATGGATCTTGGAATTTTAATTAAAGGGGAGATATCTTATCTTTCTCAAATGAATGTTCAACCATCTATACAAGTGAAGATTAAAGAGGTGTAGAAGGAGGATGTTGGGCTTCAAAAGAAGGTGAGAAATTTTCCTGAATTCAACCTTGATTGTGATGGGATAATATGGTTCAGGAACCGTGTCTATATTCATACCATACAATAATTAATGAAGGAATTGCTGGATGAGGCTCATAGTTCTTCATTCTCTATTCATCCTGGAAGTACAAAGATGTATAGGGACCTGAAAGAGTACTTTTGTTGGGATGGCATGAAAAGAGATATCACCGAATATGTCTCTCGATTCTTGGTTTTTCATCAAGTTAAAGCTGAGAGACAGAAGTCTAAAGGGATTTTATAACCATTACCCATACCAGAATGGAAATGGGAAACCATTACTATGGACTTTGTCATCAGACTTCCCAAAACATCCAAAGGCAATAATGCTATCTGGGTTATAGTTGATATTCTTATGAAGTTGGCACACTTAATTGCTATTAGAGAGGATTTATCTCTTGATCAGCTTGCCAGGATATATGTAAATAAAGTGGTAAGATTTCATGGAGTACCAATTTCCATTATATCTGATCGGGATCTGAGGTTTACCTCGAAGTTTTGGCGAAGTCTTCAGCATGCTCTAGATACAAAGTTATGTTTTAGCACTGCCTATCATCCTTAGACAGACGGTCAGTCTGAGAGGAAAATTCAAACTTTGGAAGACATTTTGAGAGCTTTCTCTAAGGATTTAAAAGGTGTTTGTGATCAACACCTACCTTTGGTGGAATTTTCTTATAATAATAGCTTTCACTCCAGTATTCAGATGGCTCCTTATGAAGCTCTCTATGGAAAGAAATGAAGAACTCCAACTTGCAGGGATGAAGTTGGGGAAAGAAAGATATTAGGACCTAATCTTGTTGATGAGATGGCAGAAAAGGTGAGATATATTCAACAACAAATAAGAGCATCTCATAGTCGACAAAAAAGTTATGCCGACAACCGAAGAAAATACCTAGAGTTTTAAGTGGATGATCAAGTGTTCTTACGAATATCTCCTTGGAAGAGGGTAATGAGATTTGGAAAGAAGGGGAAAAATGAGTCCTAGGTATATCAATTTTTTAAAAATACTAGATCATGTTGGGAAGGTATATTACTGATTGGCACTTTCACCAAATATCTCTCAAGTTCATGATGTATTCCATGTATCTCTATTGATAAAGTACATACCTGATCTTTCACATGTACTAAGCTCAGAAGTTGTACCGATGGAGCAAGATCTTTCTTATGAAGAACAACCGTAAAGATTATATATTGCAGTGAAAAAGTTCTAAGAAACAAGACCACTCTCTTGGTTAAAGTTTTTTGGAGGAACCACCAATTAGAATAATCTACATGGGAATTTTAGGATACGATGAGGGAGAGGTATCCTCATCTGTTTGTTACGAAGTGACGAATTTTGAGGGCGAAATTCATTTTAAGAGGGGTAGAATGTAACACCTTGAGATTTTATGATATATATATATATATATATATATTTTCTTATTTCATACGCAACACCAAATAAATCTTTCACTACACACTACACTGGCTTGGCTTGCGTTACATGCAAGAGAAACCTTCCTCGATAGCTTGCGTTGTACGCAATACCGAGTTTCACTAAACAACTTATTATAATATTATGAACTAGCCGTTATGAATAGTATTAACTGAATTTTTAATTTTATAACATTATAATTCATCTTACACATTTTATATAATGAGATATGAAAACAAAATCAATTTTTCAGATAAAAGAAGTATTTTTCAAAAAATGCAGTTTTACCGCTTTTTGATGGCGCACCCATTTTAAATATAATTTTTTATGAGTTTATAAGTTTAGTTTTACAAAATAAACTTCTTCTTTTGAATCAGGATATAAAAATTTACATTGGATAAATTTTGAAACTTTTCTGATAACTTTCATATTTTGATAAATAGTAAAAATACGCTAAATTTTTCTTAAAAACAATTTTTTTATCAAGATAATTTATATGGTTAAATGGTAAAATTTAATGGTTTTAAAGTATAAATAGAATATAATTTTACCATTTAATATAATGTATGTCATTACCATTAATTTTACATTAAATTCATAGGTAAAAATATTTCAATCTTTAACAATGTTTTAACTTTTAAAATCCGTTTTCTTAACAACGAGATTAATTTTAAATTAATTACTGCAACTTATGTGTTTTGAATTTTAAAAAATGGATACCATATTTGGATTCATTGGGTCCAAATTATGTTAATAGGATACTTTTATTTTTTTAACATTATGAATAGTAACTACGGTAATTTTTATTTACTATAGTTAAAGGTAAATCAGGTAATTAAGGGTAAAAATAAGATTATAAAATTACCCTACCACCTTCCAAAATTATATTGGATGAATAAAAGTAGACCCATATCACCTAAGGATTGGAATAGATTCATTTCATGGACTTTTGACCCTAAAAATGAATGAATTATTATTAAAACCAAAGAAAGTGACAACATGCCACTCTCCTATATCTTATAAGTGTAATAATTTTGATTTAGTGATGAACTTCATAAAACATAGAATATAAATAGTATACTGAAATATAATATAATTATATAAATCATGAGTATTTATTTAGAATTTTTAAGGATTAAATAATTATCATTAATGATAACAAAATTGTGATGTAGAAATTATTTTATTGATTGAAATATCAAATAAATGGTATTAAAAATATTAAAATAAATATTATATGAACTAATTAATGTTCTCAACATATTTTATAGATGAATATGACATATTAGAAATCTATTAAATATTTTGGTTCGAATATATTCTCTGTGTGTATTTTATTTAAATGCAAATAAATTAATAGTGTCAAAATTGACACTATTGTTATTTTATAAAAATAACATATTAAAAAATTAATTAAAAATCAAAAAAATATTTAAAAATTATAAATTGAAATTTATATGGTCTAAAATGTCATAAAGTATCTAATTATGGAAAATTACCAACACATAAGTAATTATTTATGATAATTTAAAATTTAGAATATTATTACCACAAATAAAATTAAATAGATTAAATAAGGATAAATCAAGTTGATAAGGTTTAAAATAAATTACCAACAAGTATAAATTTTATTAGTTGATAAAATTACAACCCTATCTCATATCATTTTCTAATTGAGACATTTTTGGAGGTTTTTAAGTGGGGTTTTAATTTATTATAAATTAATATTTTTTATGTTTCCAAAGGTGCCCCTCTCCTCCCTTATAAAAGGGCACCTCCTCCCTCTCCTCCTCACAACATTTTGAGCCTTAAATATAAGCCAAAAACTATCCATTTATATTCTAAACTTCACTAAAAACATACTATAGGTCTTTTTATTCTTCAAAGACCAACGTTAGTGCCCTAAGACGAGGTTTAGAGGAGGCGCGTCGAAGAATTTGTAATATCCTTTACCGATTCTTTCAAATTTATTTCTTTTTCTACTTCCTCTTATTTATTTGTTTCATTATAAAATAATAACATCAGTATCAATAATATACTGATTGTTATTATAAATATTAAACAACCCTATTTCACCTTCTATCCATCCTACGGAACACGTAATCACCGCGCGTGCGTACGTATGGAATATCGTCTCCACGCTGTGGTGTAATCTGTTTTCCACCACCACCACCTTACTTGGATGGGTATAATGGTTTAAATAATATCTATATATGATTATTATAACATTATACTAATTATTAGATATTCTATCATCCACTCCAATACCATTCAATAATTATTGGAACGATATCGTCGCTCGTGCGTACATACGACTTACTGTCTCCACGGTGCGATGTGATTCGTTCTACGTGATCTTCATTAAACCATGATTATATAAAAGAATTGAATGAATAAATATGATATATATATTATAATAATATCATTATGTAAATGATATAACTATAACCTAAAAATAGGAATTTGAACTTATCTGACAAAACATACGTATGAAAATAAAGCAGTTAATACCCAAACAACGAGTAACAATGAACTGTTACTAACAAATGGATGAATATATGATCATAAATGTTATCATAAAAATAATAATTATTCTTTAATATATTCTTAACATTATTTAATTCATTATATAAGAGTTTCGGATATATACGAAGCATATTGGACCTAAGGTACAGGAAAATCTTGTAATCTCAATTTTTATCCGAGATTGTTTATACTTCGGTATTTACAGGGGCATATTTATCATCCACATCCATTTTTACTCAATATGTAATATTATTTATATCCTACTACAATTTTTTAAATCAAATTTTACCTATTGTTGAAAATTTTAGTAAAATATATGAAAGGAATCTTTTGTCGTTTTCAGTACGAGATACTTTTTGACTTTTCCGGCCAAAGTACGAGAAGAATATTTTTTTAACTTATACAGCATGAATGGATTTTTACAATTTCATAACGCCTTATTTCCATGAATATTCCTATGCAATATTTCATGATTATTTTCAACAAAAAAATTCATTTCTTTAAAATTCTATTTCATTTTGAGAAAAGAAAATGATTTTGAAGAGTAAAGGATATTTTCCTCAAGAACTGAGTTCAAGTGTTTGATCAAAATTATTTTCCATCTAAGATGATATAGGTTTATGTTTCTATACCTATTATTAAATTGATTTGATTATGTTATTATGGAATTATTTTTATGAAGACCTTTATCTTATATGGATTATGTTATGATGACATGATGTTTAAGAATCCCATTTTTATTACATGGGTTATGCTATGATGTATGATTTATGATTTTGTGGCACACATAAGAATGGTTTAATTATGAGATGGGTGTGACCTATATCTCCCTCCAATTCATTGGGTAAATATTTATATCTCATGAGATAGACATGGCTGGAATGACAAGTTAATCTGGTTCAGTGATACAGGACTGGAACGAGGAGTGAACTCTGTTCCGTAATGTACTTTGTCTGCTATGATGGTCTTGGCAATGAGTCTTGACTAATATGAAATAATTTTCTATGATTATGTGTGTATGACACAAAGTTTCATGTCTTATGTTATGAATATTGGGATTACATTTCACTACTATTATTTATCCCATGTCATGATATTATGATCTCTTTTACAGGATGCGATTTTCAAAATGTTATGTTCTTATGAATATGATATGATTGATATTTCCTTTGTTTGACCTTACTGATCATTTGAGATCACCCTTTGTATTTTTTCATTTACCTAGGTTAGGTATAAGGGTATTAAGTAGGATAATCCAAAAGGGACTCTAGATATGATGAAATAAACATGAGACAATGTATATGATTTATGAACCAGTTGTTTATGTTTCTCAGTTTCTAAAGACACTATACCTGTATGGTCCTATCATGGTTTTGTTATATTTTGTAATAATTATACTTAAATTCTGAAGTAATAACAATGTATGTAAAGTATGGTTTGTTATAATTCTCATTTTATAATTTAGAGAATATCTAATCCCTTTATTGACTCATATTAGGAATATCATGAATAATTTCTCTTTATATAGGATTTCTCATATTCCTTTGGAAAATATAGCCAATACTTATATGCTATATTTCATTTTATTTTTTATAATTAGTTATAATTAATTTTGATCATATCTTACTTTAAATTAGTTACCCATATCTCACTATCCAGTTTTAACAATACTGTAATATTCCTAAACTTTAACAAGAAAACTCTATTTCTGAAAAATCACATCATTCCCTTTATTATAGAGTTGGGAAACACTTAACATATAGCGAGACATAATTTTCATACATAGATATTAAATCTTAATATGCTAATAAATATTACATAACATAACAATCCATGGGAGAATCATATAGTCCTAGTTCCATTTGAAATTTTGATACATAAAAAACTTGTTCATAAGTGTACTACGTCACCCCCACTAAGTTCTTAATAACTATAACCCTTATTAGACATATTAACATTATACATTTCTTTATAACTTGAGTAAAGGAAACATAAGAAAGAGTGAACACTGATTATTATTAAGGGAAAGAAAGGGATACATCAATGATCACTTAAACATAACATGAGCATAAGGGTATTAAAACATGATAATAAATTTTGAAAACTATACCCTGTATATCATATATCATAATATTGAGTAATGTAATAAATCTCATTAGTTCATAAGACATGAATCATAAAATAATCCAAAACATGATCCATAAGATCATAACATATGAATAATACATGAGTTTTTGGCATATACATAGGCATGTAAAATAATTTTCCTATCATTAAAGGATTATTACTCAAACTATCATAGTTGATTGGTTTCACTCCCCTAACCATCATAGCTATCGACATTCACTCCCATGGCTATCATAGTTGACATAGTCCCTTACTGAGTTGAGTTCACTCCTAATTCAAGTACTTTTTATCTCAAAATATATCTATATTTACCCAATTCATTAGAGGGTTATATAATTCTTAGACCACCCATCTCAAAATTAAAATCATATATATTTGTGACACAATATCATAAATCATTCTTCATATCATAACCCATGAAAAGGAAATGGGTTTCATAAACATTTCATAATTTCATCATAGCATAACCTGTGGAAAATAAACGGTTTCATAGAATCATTCTTAAATAATCATAATCATAATACATCCAAAGAATTAAATTGGATTTCATTATTTAATTATATCCCTAGTAAAGTGAAATTAATATCAACTGATTTTATCTTAGATAAAAATTCCTTTAAAATATGTCTAGAATATTTCTTGAGGAAGATAAATTTTTCATTTGAAATCACTTCTTCAAAGTATAAAAAATTACCAAATATTAAGGAAACATATTTTATTTGAAAATAACCATGGAAAAATGTAGAGTAAGCTTCAAATAGTTTAATGGTCGTGATGGTGGGAAAGTCTATTCATGTCGTATACATTTAAACAAAGATTCCTTTCACATTTTCAGAAGAAAAAAAATCCAAGTTAACCTCATTTTTGAAAGTGAAGAGAAGATTAATTTTAAACTAATTGTTAAAAACTAAAAAATGGTTAAAATTGAATTTAAAAAATAATTGGTTAATATTAAAAACATTCTTGAATTTTTTTTAGAAAACATAAACATGGAAGATAAATGATTTTTGACTAAAGAGAGAAATAAAGTTGATTTTCCTAAAAAACATTCTTTCGGTATCTTGAGTACTTAAAGAGAGGAAAATAAAAATAAATAATTTATTATCTAAAAAAATATCAGAATAAAATTAATGAGATTATTTAGTGGTATATCATAAAACTCTATCATTAGAAACATAATCATAAACAACCTTGATAAACAATGAGATTGTAACATAAAACCCTCATATCTGGTTTGACTTATTTTATACATGTTTTATATTCTTGAATACTAAATATATTTTTATTAAACATATATTATATAACTATAATCATAGATATCATACCATATATTATTTTATTATAATATTTTATCACATATTTAACAACAATTCTTTGTTAAATTTACTATTTAGGGTGATAACTCCTTCATTTTTTATGTATGATTTGGTTCGGTGGTTTTCATCATCATAATTTGATCAATGTTAAATAATATATATAATTTTATTAATTATATAAATATCATATATATTCATTATATACATATTTAGAGTCAAATATAAAATTTATTGATAGAAAATGAATTTCATTGTTCATAGAGATGGTAGTTTTACGTAACCATGAACGTTGTTTTATTTTTTCGATGGATGGAACAAAAGATAGGTGAATAATAATTGACCTTTAAAAATATTTTTTTGATTAAAATCATAAATCATTAATGGAAAAGATCAATAAAAGTACATGTGCAAAGCCATGAAGGGAAATTGTACAACCAGAACTGGTTGGTATCGAATGGGCTTGAGGCTGCTAGCTGATGGGCCGCGTTGTTTCCTTTCCTTTTGGTGAAGGAGAAGGTGCATAATGAGAAGCATTAGTGAAGTGAGATAATTCTTCTGATTATGATGCCAAATGATGGGAGTCCACTGTCGTTGTGATTAATAACATCGATTACGGTAAGACAGTCAGACTCAATGATGATATCACCCCATCCATGTTCTATAGCGAGCATCATACCAGCAAGGATGGTCGTGGATTCAGCAACTACTGGTTCCCAGAATTCCTGATGTGGTTCAAATTTAGCAGCAAGGATTTGCCCCAGATGATTTCAGGCAAGGAGGCCAAGGGAAACAAGCCCATCCTTTGGAAGAGATGCGTCCAAGTTAATCTTAAGAATCCATTCCGTTGGGGGATTCCAATGAGTGGGATGGGATGAGGTAAAACCCGACATAGAATGTCCATTGTGTCCTTTCCAACCCTCAATCCAAGAAGTGTCCTGATCTATCCAGAATTTGGGGGGTTTGTGAGCTTGATGAAAAACAACATCATTGCGCCGGACCCAAATAATCCAATCCAAAGAGCAAAGTGAACCTACATTTACTGAAGAGAGAGAGGAGAACCAGCACGTCAGAAGATCGGGAAGGTCAGAGGCCAATTCCAGTGAAGCAACTGAAGCCGGGCCCCATTTATTCCAAATTTCCTTAGCTCCCGGGTAGTAAATCATAGCATGCAGAGGAGTTTCTGGAATGTTCGGACAGAAAGGGAAAAAACGGTACTAGCCATATGTTGGTAAATGAGAAGTCTCATTGTTGGGAGAGTGCCCGTACAAACCTACCACCAAAATTGATGAATATTTTGGGGGACGTTGAACGTCCAAATCGATTTCCATGGTCCCTCATCCTGGCCAACTGAGTGGATTCCAAGAGAAAGTCTGTAGCCGGATCTCACCATATAGTCACCCGAGATGTCATTGATCCAAAAGAGATGGTCAGGGCCTGTGTCTGGTACCCAGGGAATGACAAGGATAAATCTTTGATCTCTTTCATTAAACAATTCAAGGATATTTTCCAAACACCACCCCTATCCCTGGTCGGAAAGGAGGCAGCTGACAGTGGTGTCTTCAAGACCTAGTTGTGCGGGGAATGTAGCCCGTATACCTTCCTTATCAATAAGCCAGGGATCAGTCTAGATTTTGAGAGATGAGCCAGTCCCAATCCTCCAGCCCATTCCTTTATCCAGGAGCTTTTTAACCCCCCAAATGCTTCTCTAGAGGAAGCTAGGATTGGGACCAAGATAGGAAGCATGGAAGTCCGTGTAGGGAAAGCGCTTAGCTCATAGAAATCATGCACATAGAGATGATGGGTGGTTAATAAGGTTCCATCCTTTCTTGGACAACAACGCTTCGTTGTAGAGAGGAAGATTTCGAAACCCCATCCCACCCTTTGATTTGGGTTTGCATAGTTTCTCCCAGGCTATCCAGTGGGGTTGATTCCTTCCATCATTCTTCCCCCACCAGAAATTGGCAGTACGTGTGTGGGTCTAGTCGAGGATGGCCGTCGGGAGCTTAAATAGGGACATAAAGTTGTTGGGGGATAGATTGGATTACAACTTTGATGAGGGTCTCTTTTCCAGCTTTAGAAATTCTTTTTGGGGTCCAGCCTTGAATTTTTTTCTCAAGCCTGTCCACTAGAGATGCGGAGATTTTTTTTTGGACCGGCCAATCACTGTGCGAAGCCCAAGATACTTCTGATGTTTATCAACCATATGGATGCCAGCTGATGCTCAAAGTTCATCCCTCTTAGAAAGAGGCACCCCTGCACTGAAGGATATTTCAGATTTTCCATGATTGATTGTTTGGCCAGATGCCCTCTCATACTGATGGATCGCTTGGCAGATCATCCAACATTCATTAATTATTACTTTGGAAAAAAGGAGTTAGTTGTCAGTGAAGAAGAGATGCGACACTGGAGGGCTAACTCGGTAGAATTTTTTCCCATGAATAGACTTAGAAGATACAACCCTGGAAATAATATTAGAAAATACATCAGCCACCAGTATGAAGAGAAAAGGGGAGAGGGGGTCTCCCTGGAGAATGCCTCGGGATGGGGAGAATTCTCTGGTAAGCTCCCAATTGACCTTGATTTTGAATGAGATGGTTGAAACATAGTTCATGACCATATCTATCCATTTAGCGCAAAAACCCATTTTCTACATAACGACTCTTAAGAAGTGTCATTCTACTCTATCGTAGGCCTTGGTCATATCCAATTTCCAGGCCATGGTTCCTCTTTTCGCAGTGGATCATTATTTAATAGAATGAAACACTTCATGGGCCACAATCGCATTATCAGTGATAAATCTCTTGGCCACAAAGGTGCTTTGATTTTCAGAGATAATATCAGGTAGACAAGGTCACAGCTGATTGACAAGGATCTTTAAGAAGATCTTGTAAGAGAAATTGCAGAGGCTGATAGGTCGAAAGTCAGGGATCGCCAGAGGTTTCTTGATTTTGGGGATGAAGATGAGGATAGTTTCATTGATGGCCGCAATGCTGGTATTACCAGCCCAGATATTTTTAATCATATTGCAGATGTCAGGACCGATTATGTGCCAGTATTGCTTAAAAAATAGGGTGTGGAACCCATTCAGTCCCGGGGCCTTAGTGGGATGAAGATGTTTTAGAGCCAGGAATATCTCGTCATATGTCACATCTTTGGTGAGCTTCCTATTGATCTCTTAAGTGATCACAGGTCTGATACATTCGTCTGCCATAGAAGACATGAAAGGGGTTCCTGCAGAGAATATGTTCTGAAAAAATCATGTCAAGGCCTCGTGGATACCATTGGTTCCCGAAACTTTGCTTCCATAAGGTTGTGAGATGTAAGTAATATAGTTTTTCCGATGCCTGGGTGATGCTTTATGGTGAAAATACTAGGTGTTAGTGTCCCCTTCTTTAATATGGTTGTCCCGCGCACGCATAGCCCAGAAGCTTTCCTTGATACGTAGGGCTGTGTCCATCTCTCTTTGTGTGGCTCCAATCTTAGAGAGATTTCAATTGGATGTGGGTTGTTTGAAGAGATTTGTCAGTCTCTTTTCAAGGACACCACAGTGCCGGTCGGGGTGGTGGAATTTCTTATTGATCCAAGACCTCATATCAGATGCGACTTGTTGGGGGTTGAGGCAAACATCTTTGTGAGTACTTTTCTAGCTTGATCAGATCAACTCTTCGTATTCCTGATCTGTTGACCAGAATCTCTCAAATCGTAAGGGTCTGCTGAATTGTCTATTTCGTTCGCCTTGTGTATAGTCAATGAGAATTAGACAGTGGTCCGAGCAGTTGAGGGCCATGTGGTCTATATGAAACATGCTGAACAGATTAATCTAATCGGTAGAGCCCATAAATCTATCAATATGCTCAGCGATGCGGGTACCTTATGTATTGTCGTGGAACCATGTAAAAGGATTAACTGTGTACCCCAGATCGACCAGGTCCACCCTAGAGAATGCATCCTTGAAGTATGACATCGAAGTTGAGGATCAGATTGTTCCGCCCCTCTTTTCCTTATGGAACATAATCTCATTGAAGTCTCCTCCGAATAGAACAGGGCTTGGTAAGTCATGTCGCAGCTTGTATAGAAGATCCCATGACTTCACCTTATCATTATGGGATGGCCAGCCATAGAATCCCACAAAGGTCCAGGGTGGGTGATGGTTCAACTGAAGAGTCTCTACCACGTGGTGCGAGGAGAAGGACATAATCTTGACGTCGATATTTTCCTTCCAAAGGAGACAAAGGCCCCCAGAGTGGCCTTGTCTGGAGACCGGGAGGCAGCCTTGGAAGCCGTGTTTTAGGGCAATTCCATTGGTATCCTTGTTTTCCAGTATGGTTTCGGACAGGAAAACCATATTGGGGCGACTTTGAGTGCAGTTGCGCTGTAACATACAAACCGTTCGTGGGTTTCCAAGCCCACAACAGTTCCATCATAAAACAATCATTAGTCTAGGCGGGGCTGGGTCTCACCCGCCATCGCCTTTGATTCCTCAGGACTTGTTTCTCCACATGACGTTTTCCATCTTTTGGTGGGATTCCTCCCTGACTGGAAAGTTTTATTATTTCATTTTCTATCCCCAGGTGTAGGGTATTTCATGTGACCATCAATTTCTTCTCATTGAACCCTTTTCCACGTTCTATGGTTAATTGGTCCCGGTAATGGAGTTCCCGTCCGTCCATGGGCCTGCATTGTTGGAATGCCTGATGCGGTCAATTTTGGGTCAGGGTCCAGGTCTGGTGGTTCGATGTGCATCAGAAATGACTTTGAGCAATGTGTTGATGGTTATTTTTTCTTCATCACCGACTTTATAGATGTTTGAGAATTTTCCTTTAGGGGGTAAGGATGAACTCTATCTTGTCTCTGAGTGGGAGAGATAGCATTAGGGAAATCCTATGGTCCAAGAATTAGACCTTTTTTAGGTATGGGTTCCACCTGGTTGGTATGTGCCAGCGTGAGACGATCGCGATCCTTTTGTTTTTTCTGTCTCAGGGATGAAAGAATATTTATTTGTATTGGAACAGACCCAAGGGCCATACTAGAGGATGATGTTACCTGATTCACTCTTATATTTTGTGGTTCACGTTCTTTTCAGATGTCCAAGATGACCACAAGATAAGCAGAAGATTGGGAGTTTCTCGAACTCGAACGATATCCAGGTGTTAGTGTCTTTGATTTTCATGAACATTTCCCTCATTAGGGGCTATGACACTTCAATTTCCACCTTAATTCAAACCTCGGGGCCCCATTGTATCGGGTCCGAGCAATCCCAGTCTAGAAAGTGGCCTAAACTTTCCCCAATTTCTCTCATGACTCGTTCCATTCTTGCATGGAAAGGGATTCCTTTAATTTGTATCCAGAAGGGGGAGTGGGTTAAATTCACTTGGTGGATATTGCCCCCCCCCCCTTTGTATTCTTCCATAAGGAGGAGTTGATTATCGAAGGACCATGGTCGGCCTCGCAAGATTTTATCTCTATCTCTCTCGTTGAAGAACTCAAAAACAAAACGATTGATCCCTGCTTCCCGAATAGAAACTCCTGCTTCAAGTTTCCAAATGTTTTTTAGAGTGTTTTTGAGAGCCCCCTGATTTACTGATATATTTTCCACAAACTTTACCACAACCATGAGAGACATGCGTCTTTCCAAGAGTGTGTCTTCGTGTCTCTAAGCCTCGATCACCGCCTTCTCTTTGTCCGTCAGGGACAACCTCTTCAATTGATTCACAAATTCTGTATCCATAGAACAATGCCTAAAAAGATGATTTTTTAATCCCCCTTAAAGACCGGCACCCCGTCAAACCCCACAGGACTAGGAGCACCAAATTTCAGTCCAACCGCACTTGATTTTAGGCCCAGTCCAAAAAGGAAGTCCCTGGATAGGATACCCCCTTCTTGGCCTCCTACTGCGGTCCTTTTTTCTCTAACAGACACCCCAAGGTGTCTTCGTGATCAACACTACCCTTGGGATGGTCACACACAATTTTAATACATCGCGGCGCACAACAGAATTCAGGGGGAAACTTCACGAAGTCACTTTGCGTTGATCAGAAATTCAACACGGCAGATTCTTCGCGTAAACACTATGCGACTGAGGCTTCATGAAGGCACTTCGCGAATCAGTCACATCGCAGCGAACACATCGCAACGTCGCAGCGTGGAAAAACTTTCACGGATGGTGCTTCACGAATCATCCACTTCGCGGTGAAAACTTCACTAACCGTGGTTTCGACTTACCGCCCACAGGTCGCCGCCGATCATCACGAAACAGGTAAGATTTTACGATTAGGGTTATGTATTTCCTTGAGCTCTGGTAGTTGTTACGAGATGATGAATGCTAAAATCTATTTGCTGATTGGGGGTTTGAGATTTGGGATCTGGAACCACCCTCCCTATCCCAGATCTGGAACAGACATAGGGAGACGACGATGGGAAAAAATTCTGGACAACGTTGAAGACCTGGATCTGCGTCTGAAGATGATTTCGAGAAGATGAAGTCTGAATCCCTCTGAATCACAGGTAACGGGGTCCGGTTACTGGCGAGGAAGATTAGAGGAAAAAGGAACAATTTTTCCTTACCAATTAGGGGTCGGGGAATGGAAATGAACGAGGGGAAACTGAGCCTCTATCACCAGAACCGAAGAAAGTGAGGTAAACAAAGAACTGAAGCGGGATGCACAGAAGAAGACGGAGCCGCCGTAAGCCGATCGGACGGGGTAACTCAAACCCTAGGAGAAAATGATCTCAATATGGAGAGACTGACTGAACTTTAAGAATAATTATTATATCATATAAATCATATATATCAATCAAATCTATCCTTATTACCATCTATGTAAAAAATAAAAGAAAAATTAATCACACCAATTCACGAAGGTGGTAGTCTACACGTACGCAGGAGCAACATTATCATTTTTCAACGGATTGGAAAGTAAGAATTTATATGTGATATTATAATTATAAAATAATAATTATATAATAAATAATATATATATATATATATACATTAAATCCATCATTATAGACATCCATGAAATGTGGTGACAGAAAAAGAATTACATCAGTTTGCGAGGCGATAGTCCACTGTACACATGATTGACAGTTTCATTTCCCATTTGAAGTAAGAGGATGTGTATATAGGTTATGTAATTAACATAATAACATATAATTATATTTAATATATTTTTGTTATTATTTCATAAATTTTAACAATAATTTAAGGAGGTAGAATAAAAAACAAAATGAAAACATATGGTTAAGAATTATACCTCTTCTTCGAAAAACATCTTTAAGTTTATACCTAAAGCCTTCCTTAGATGGTTTTATAATAAAACTAAGGACTCTGGTTCATGGGGAGGTATTTAAGGAATGGGTTATTTTTTTATTTTATGAATAAAATGGATCTTTAATTTTGGATAGGGGAAGAGGGTGTTTCATTTTATAAGTGTGGGAGAGGACCCACTTGGAGTTTTTAAAAAGAATAAAACATATTAATGTATTATTCACATTAAAAGGATAAAAAATGGACAAATAATGAAAATTATATGATATAGGATGTAAATATTTCAATAATATAGAATTTAGATAAGTTTTTAGGTCATTTTAAACCTTATCTTTTTAATTTAACCCCATGAAACCTATTTTAACCTTTACCGTGGTAACTGAGTCTTACTGTTTTTACTAGTCATTATAACCAAGAATTAATTCAACCTTATTACCTAATATTAATTATTATAATTCTAAATATTTAATACATTTTATAAAATTAAATTCATATAATTTTAAAAATCTAATTTAAACTTAAACCTATAAACGCGATGAAAAGGGGCTTTCCAAAAAAAAGTTTTATTAATTATAAAAATTATATATATAAAAATTCTTCATAAAATTGATTCTGATGACCTAAATTAATAATAATAATAATATAATATAATTTATTTTAATTTTAAAACCATTTTAAAATAAAATTAAGCTTTTTGAATTCTTTAAATGAAAAGTCAATTTTTTCTAAAAATCAATATTTTTCACTATTCATTGAAAAATTAATCTTTTCAAAAAATTATCTAAAATTCACTCTAAGATAAATTAGACATGTTGATTTAAAAAATAAAGTTCATTTTTTAAAATAAATTTTACGACGGTGGTAAAAATTAATTATATTATTTTCTCACAAAAAGGAATAAAATCCATTTTAAGGAAAAAGTATATTTTTAAAACATATAAAAACTCTAATAAAAAATATACTTTATCTAAAACCATTATGAATATTTTTTTAAAAAAATTATTCCTATTCATAACATCATTTTAATGACTATGTTCTAATGGTATACTATATTACATTTCATTTAGACTCTGGGTTGCATGTATCACAAGCTATCAAAGAGATTAAATTTATTTAAGAATAAATATATCATAGAATATAAGGGTGTTACATAACATATTTCATTTCAAACCATCAAAAAATAAGGTGTTTTTTACTCAAAATTTTCTTTACCAAAAACCACTAAACTAATTTTTGTTTATCTTGAATAACCCATCAGTCCCAAATGTCATTGAGTCTTCTTTGAAATGTTCCACATTATTCAATAGGTTCAATAATCATGTCATATGTAATGAAAATATACTATAAAATATCCATGGACACACCCCTTTTATGCCTTGAGATTAACTTTAAGAAAAAAGGCATTTTCCTTATCTTCAATATTTATTTCATGAGGACTTTGAGAAATGTAATTTATACTCTCTTATACTTATAGAAGAATTATATATTAATTTTAATTATAACTAGCTTGGTCACATCTTTAATGGAACATTTATTCCATCCCATTAATTTTCCAGAATTTGGGTGGTGGAGATGTTCAAAAGAGGTTATGAGGAGTTGGGGATCGAGTGATGGAGATGGATTTGAGAAAATACAGCAAGAGGAGTCTTATGATGTGGAGGGGTGTGATGAACCATAAGGTTTAGTGGATATGACATGGAGGTGTCAAATTTGGTGTTATGGATGCCCAAGTGAAGTTTTATGGTTCTTCCAAAATAAACATGGCTATAGAATGGTGACCTGGTTGTGGAATAGAGTCTGGGTGGGGTTTTTTGGAGGTTCTACTGTTTTAGGGGGTATCTTCATTATTGATCTAGGATTTTAGCATATCCTACCTATTAGTAGTTGGGGTCTATGGTGTAGTGTATCTTCCTATGTCGTGGTGTCCCCCATGTTTTTTTGGATATGTGGTGTGGAAAAGTATATGATTCTTGGACGAGCTTTGAACAACACAACTATGTCCTAGAGGAATAGGCTTCATCATGTAATGGTGCATTTTTTTTGGAAATTCTACTGTGTGGAACCGAGGTTGCTCCATGGTCTTGTGTTTTTTAGATTTGGTATAAAAATAAAAATCCCATTGAACCCTATATTTTTTCAAAATTTTTTCTCATTTATTGGGAAAAAAAGTGTGTACCAAAGAGGTCTTTCAACCCACTTTCAGTGTCTTCTAACCCTAGACTTTTGGGGATCAATCATTGTTGTTTCTAATTGAGTTACCCTCTTATCTTTACCCTATCTTCATTCTAGTTCTTCACCAAGGAAGGGCCACCGTTAGGGAATCATGGGTTTTGGTGTTTTTTGGGGAAGGTAGTGATTTGTTTGTGTTTTTCTAGGCTAGTAAAGGTGTACTCATTTTCCAAGGTTCTTGGTGGTGGTCTCCCTCTCATTATAACCTTGTGTAGTTGTTTAGAAGGATCTATTTGGGGTTGGGGATCATTATTTTCTCATTCAGTTGTATTATGTGGGTGGGTTTATGTTCTTGTTTATATTTGTTAATATATATTTTACTATACTAATACATATAATGAATTTGTTAATTGAAACTGAAGGGTAAGGGGGAAGAAATCACATGATTTATAATTTTTGATATTATTGATATAGTGATTGTACAAGATTAATGGATTACTAAAAATAACAACCTTTGGGGGATTTTTTTTGTGATGTGTTTGTTGTAACTACAGAAACCTTATTGTGTGGTTGTTTTTTTTATCACATTAAATAAAATTTGGATAATCAATTTCAACCAGCTAAATAATTAGTTGCACATAGAATTATGAATTATGGGAGAATTCCCTTTAAATTAAAGTTAATTTTATTGTGAATCCCCCTATATAAATATAGAATAATAAATTTGATTTTTGTAATGTGGTTATATTGTGTAGTGGTAATGTGTGGTTGTGTTGTGGGGGAAGATGTGATGAGTTTTTTCTTGTGTTGTGGTGAAGATTTGATGAGTTGTGTGGTTTTGTTGTGGGGTGTATGTGATGAAATTTATAGCTATGATGTATGGTGGTGATGTGTGGATGTGGTATATAGTGATTGTGAAGTGAGAAGTGGTTATGATGTGGTATTTGTGATGAGAAGTGGTGTTAATGTAAAGTGGTGTCATTGTGGGGGCATGTTTTCATGAGCAGGATGGTAATTTGTGATGTTTTGTGTTGTTTTAGATTCTTTTGTAGTAATGGAATTAAATTTAAAATGAAAAATTAAAATGGAATGGGTTGGAATGGTTAATAAATTTCTTAAATAACTATGGTATGTTTGGTTAAATGTGGTTGTTGATAAATATGAAATAAAAGGGTTGACATAATGAAATGAATCGACTGGTTAGTTGAATTCTCTACTAATGGGAAATCTAGAAATTGGTTTAATTTTAAAGGAAAAGGTAAAATATGGCTTGTGTATTATGGATTCTTTTATAGTATTATTCATTTAGAGGTGGAATAAAAATTGGTGGATGTTGTGAGGTTTGGTGGTGATGTTGTGTGTTGGGACAATACTTTTTTATAACCCATATATTGGTCTTGTTTGTAGATTTATATATATAAATCATATGTTCCTTATGATTTCTATATTCACCCACCCATGGAAAGCATCTCATTTTTACAAAAAAAATGTTTTGGGGGTATTTTTACCAATATCCTAGTGGTAAGGATTAATGGATGGCTACCCAAACTTCCATGATATCTCTTCCAATCGACAGTGAAAATCATGATCTATGATGGATAGAAGTAAAAAGTGCGCTATGGTGATGTTTGATGAGATAATGCGATGAACTATGGTGGGAGTCATCCATAGTAGGATGAGGGTATGTGTTTGATATATTTCATGTTCATAGTACCCTACAACTCTAGTTATATCTTTGTGGATGTGATGTGATGTATCAGGTGTCTAAGAGAAAGATGTGATGTGATGAAACAGGTGTCTACAGGCAAGATGTGATGTGATGGATATGGTGTTTATAGATGAGATGTGATCTAATATGTTGTAATGGCCCAAATGTATACGAGTGAGATGTGATGTGATGTTATTCAAAAGATATGTAACATCCATGATGTACAACGTTGGGGTGTGATAGTGGAAATCCAGTGGGAAAGTGATGCGGGGTGCCCATTTTTTTGATACAATTCTTATTATGTTACTATACTTGGATGTGTTATTTAGTAAGAAATCCCTAGTGAGGGTGAATTTGGTTAGTTTTCATGTTTATGTGCTCTTGGTTTCTCTGTTTTTCCACTAGTATGTTACTATGATTCATTCACATGTATATGAGGGACTTTGAGTATCCTACTAAGTATACTTCTAATGCTCCCTTAATGTGACATTTTTTTATACGCTCAATGATTTGTCTCCAACCCAGGGCCTACTATAGGTGAGACTCAAGGGTAATTATATCCCTTTTCATTTTCATCCCATAAGGGGTACCTTTGGAGGGATGGGGTTGTAACAACATCTACCACATACTTCAAAAAACACTTGAAACCTATTCTCTGACTTATGTCTAGAATTGACTAATTTCCTCTAAACATGTCTTCTTTGAGTAGGATTATTAATCATAAATACTTTCCTTCCAAACTTCTAGACCCATTGAAATTTTTAAAGTTTAAACAATACATTCTTGTTGTATATTTAAATTCTCTATAGTACTATAAGTAGGTATAAAAGGTATAATTTCCTCATCATTGGATCCATTTTTATTGACGGATGAAAGGAACAAATAAGAAAGAAAACCATGGACTAAGGAGGCCTGATGTAGTTCAACCTAAGGGAATCCCCTTGGATTAAAGACACACCCTCAAGTTTAAAGAAAGAAAAGTTAGGAAAAAATGACTTCAAGGACTTTTTCAGCTTGGGAGGCAAGATGATCCACTACTTTATTTCCTTCTCTCTAGGTGTGAGTGACCTTAATGCCATTATTGAGGAGAGATTTGAATTTACTGATAATATAAGAGATCAACCACAGGGTATGGCCTTTCAATTATAAGGATCTGTAGATGATCATTGAGTCTATCTCCACTTGGTATAAAGGAATATTCTTCTAAATTCTCAAGTTGATCCTAGACAACAACGAATTGGCCTATTCCTGGATGCTAGTTCCATTACCATAATGGCCCTTAATGGCCATTACAACACTCCCCCTATGATCCTGAATGACCCCTCCTCTACAAGAAATACACGCTTTTCATGAACCATCTATTTTCATTTTGAAGCCATTCTCTGGGAGGTGCCACTACACCCACTGGCCCTGTAACCTGCTGCAAGGGGAATGGGCCACTATGGATGAAACACAGAGCGAAATTAGAGAGGGCGCTTCTTTCCAATTTTTGAAGAAGGGCACCAAATCCACAAACAAACTCTAAGTCCTTGTGATGATGGAACTCTTTGAAGAGGGAATACCCTCATATCTATCCTAGTTCCTAGCTTTCCATAAGCATGAGCACCCTACATTGAGAATAATGAAACAAGCCATTATTTCTGTGTCCGCGTTGTCCATCCCCCGAAACCATCTTTTAAAACTTATAAACAATATTTTTAGCAATATCTTATCCCTTTGAGGGTGTTTTTTTATTATCATTTAATCCCCCTTCTTTCATTGAACATTCCCCAACTTGTTAGATATAATATTTAAAATTTGATCCATATTTGTTTAATTATTCTTTATCATTGACTAATCCTTATTGAGAAATGTACAAATACTTATATTTACCTTTTATCTTTTCTTAATTATTGACATTCAATGTATTTTCATCATTTATTAATTTCTTTAAAAATTTAATTTCTTTTAGAAACTTGGACTTATTTTCAATATGTTTAGATTTCTATATGATAGTTGATCATCATATTTCAGCTTCCTTTTATCCATTTTAATCTTATAAGTTTCTTATATTAATTCACTAAATTATCTAATTATCATACACTCCATCTGAATTTATTATTCTTCACTTATAGAAACATTACTTGAATCACTAGTTAAATTTTCATCATTTAACTTGGTAATAAGTAGCTTCTCATCATCATCACTGGAATTCTTAACTTACCCTTCATCTTCACAGTCATCACTTCCTTCATGATTTGATAAGAAGTTTCTTTTTTTTATATATTTAGAGAATGTACTAAACTTCCATTTAATACTAGACATTGAGTTTCTAGTATTATATTTTAAATATTTCCTAGGACACTCATCTTCTTCATCTCCAAATTCTTCTTCCATTAATGTTGGGAAATTTGTTACAAAGTGTCCAATAACCCCACAAATGAAGAATTTTAAAAAAAGATTCCCCTTGTAATTTGTATTGTCTATTCTCACTTTTCGATATAAAAGTGACACAGAATCCTAAAACTTCTCATTCTACTCTTCTTACAATTCAGAATAGTCAGATCCATCATTTTTTCTTTCTTCTTAACTTTCTAGTTATTATAATCTTTAAAAGAAATCTCTTTCTCAGTTGATTATTTATTATTGGAAGAATTTTTTGTGAAAGTGGATGCCCTAGACCCAACTAGATAGGTACTTTTTTATTATCATATCATGTTTATAGATATTTATGCATGATTTTATATTACCAAAATATTTTTATGCTTTTTTTTATCACTATTTACTTTGTAATGTCCCTATATTATTTTTTTGTATCAACAAGTTATAGTAGTTACAAGTTATAATGAGAACCCTAAGATACTATGTTGATAATCTTAAATATTTGTCATATTTTTTAGATAAATCATACCAATGAGACTCAAATAATGTATGACTATCAGGTTTTTGGGTCTCATAAGCATTGGGACTTCATCACATGAATTTCTCACTTGGTGATTTCAAGTAGATGAGATAATGAAGAATAACTTTCCAATAGGAACACCACATGTTTTAGGTGTCATTGATTTTTCCTATATATGAGAATATATATTTTTATATTGACTTAAGATCATTATCAGTGTGTACCATTTGAGCGTGTACTTTGATGTAAGAAAAAAACCATGATATTTGTGTCGTGGTAATATAGCTTATGTTGGGTGTATTTTTGGTGGTATGTCATTGATTGAATGATTAATACATGATTTGTTTCTTTCAAAATGAAGAAATATCCTGGGCCCAATTGACCAGGAATATAGTTCCTTTACTAAATCTATTCTCATGGTAAAATAAGGTAATCTCATCCATTAATGTTATAAAATAATAAAGAAAGGATGATGACATGAAGTGTACATCCTACTTTATGAGATATCTTGAAAAGAAGAGATTATATTACACATTGTGTGTTCATAGGAGGTTTTCATTCTTATGAGTAAATATTATCTCCTTATGGTCCTTGGTAGGTTTCTAGAATCCACTCCTAGTCTTTTAAAATCACTCCCTGCTTTCAAGATAAATTCCTAAAGGGTCACACATAAAGTGTATTAAAATTCTTGGAAAATTCTAATGATTGGAGTTTAGGACATAGTTGGATCTATGGTGGGGTGGGATATGTATGAGTTCAATCAATCATAGGAAATAAATATTATTAATATTTTTATGTTCAGAATAGTATGCATTTAATTTATTGATTCAAGGTATTCACAAGTGTTAATGAAATATGGAGAAAATATATTTTATGAAGGAATAATATTTTATTCAAGGAGAATTAATATATTTATGGAAGAATCAAGTCCAGTTAATGGACCAGATTTTATCATGTAACATTTTTTGAGTGTTATAAGAAATTGATAAAATATAAATGGAATTTATGATATAACTACATAGTTTTTAAAGTCATTTAATGTTTATTTAGGAGGTTAATTAAGTTCAGGGGAGACTAAGTGAAATTTATAATACTTAACCCTTCCTATATAAGTTATAAGATTACCAAATTAGAGCTAACAATTAACAAATCAAATTTGAGAGATTCTCTCTCACTCTCTCATTCTCATGTTCTAGAGAGATGAGAGAGAAATATGATCACCAAGATCCATGAACACCCTCTTGGATCAAATAATTAGTGATCTTGTGATCATTTTGATGTCAAAATAACCTTCATGTATCCATGTTACCACACAGAGATTAGATATCAATGTTTGAGTAATATTCTAGAATGCATGTGGATGATCTAGGAGATTCCAAGTTTGGTTCCTTTAAACAACAATCCTGAATGAAGAGTGTAATTTTTTCTGATTAAAATTGACATGGTATGATTTTAATTTAATTTTTCATGCTTAATTTAGATTCAAATGAGATCTTTGAGTTAATAATATGGTGGAACTTCACTAGTGATGATGTTATGGTGTTAATCACAGGGATTTTTTTTAAAATCCTTAGCTTCCAAGCTTGCACTATGCACCTATTTCCAACAGTTGCTGTTAGAGAAATCATGTGATAGCTTTAGCTAAATTAGAATTAAATTCATATGAATTTGAGTGGAGGGCGTCAATATATTTCCAACGTCATTGATGAAACTTCTATATGAGGTTGGATGGCTGAGTTATAGATATTCGAAGATATAAGAAATAATTTTTAGGCTAAAAAAATTATAATTATAATTTAGATATTATTAACGTGAATAGTATCATGAATACTATAATATGAATAGTACCACAGCCAGTAAGACTTCAATTAGAGGGTATTCCAAGGAAATGATATATATATATATATATATCCATGAGAATAGTAACCCACAAGTGAACAATAATAGGTGAATAATAACCAGTGAATAGTAACCCATGAATTGTACCCACAACCCCTCTGATGCTTTTAAATACCCGGGAAGCTAAAGAGATTCAAGAAAAATTACAAAAAATTTAAAAATATTTGGAATTTAATAAAATTATTTTTGGGACTGTGTGATAACTATTTTATAAATTAAAGTTACATTATTTTATTTTAATTCATAATAAATTCCCTTGAGTAGAATTTGTTGCAAATTTAATTTTATTATGAAATTTTAGTTCATACAAAGTAATTATAAGCCTTGATCAACCAATGAATATCAATATTTAATTAATTTATTTTTTTAATCATTTTTTTATGTTTCTTGTAAAAATTATTTATTAAATGATGATTTTTTCATCCTCCCCATCCTCATTATATGTATAAGGGTCCGTGCAACCAGATAAAATTATTTATTTTTATTCCGCATTCTCAAGATCTCCATATCTATATGTGATTTGTATTGTATAATGAGGAGCATGAATGGATAACGTAGTTTCTTCCAAGATGTGAATAAGTATCGAATGTGAATTTAACAAATTAGATGGGCTAAGAACTGCATCTCAAGTCGGGCCCAACGCAACTCAAGGAGTTACCCCTATGGTCTAGGTTGATTCACTATTCACTCAATGGATCAACCACTAGAATTGGATCATGATCATGTCAGTAGTTTATATTTATGTATATTTTATTAAATTTTTATGTGTAATATATGTGTGTGATCACATAAAATAATAAACAATTATGCATAGATAAAATGAACACATGCAGTGAATATTTTAAATTTAATCATGGAAAAATTATAAGTGTGATCACATAGATCAAACATTATAAATAGAAATATATTTCATTTATTAAGAATACCATAAAACCCTCAAAGGAAATACAATGTGATGAAATTCCTTCCATCGCTTGACTTTAAGAAAAATAAAAGTATAAGGTGCTCGTCATACCTACTTGAGGGTACCTCCTCTTATTAGGGTTTTGTAACAAAAATAGCGGGTCAACTTAACTAAAATTGGCACCATTTGTTTTAATATCTAGCTTGATGTAATTTTAGAGGCAAAGCATTATAAAAAAAAATCAATGCTTTTCAAAATATGAGACTCCAATCAATAGATCAAGGATCCATGAGTTAATGTGGTTGGCCAACTAAAAGACTACATTGAGACTCTTTGATTAGTGGTGTAACCATATCTTAGACTATGATGAGAGGTTTTAAGGACCCTTCCCACCAGAATACTCAAGTAACTAGGCATTCTGAATCTAGTAGTTGGGGATTCTAGTATTTGGTAAAATAGTGAGATACATTTAAGATTAATACATCTATAATGTCGAACAAAAGGTAATCAAGATAAAAGTACCGATCTTTTTATATTTTATTTTTCTAAAAAATGAAAAGTAATAACACAAAAACACTATGATCCATAATGTAAAATGAATACATCCATACTGACACAAATTTCCAAGTGTGGTATAGGCCCTTAAACATAGTACTATGATATGAAAATAAATTCTATGTGTCGAAGTCCCCTCTACCTATTAATCCTCCTGTATAAAAATGTGAGGGTGTACATGTAGCTTATAAGAGATACATGTATGACTCATTTGATGTTTATATCATTATTCTATTGTCAGTGTTTGATGATTTGTGAAAAACAATTCAAGACATAGATGGTAACACATGTTGTTTCATTTATGAGAAGTTTTCAAGGAGAAAGTAAAGTAATAAATGAATGAGTTTTTCTCATTCATAAAACCTTATCAAAGAGTTACTCTAGTATTTTTTATAATTATAAAATTAATAATATGGAGAAATTAATTCAATATATTTTTGTTAAGGCTCACCAAGATGATAAAAACTTAAATAAAGATAATTCTTTAATTATTATGGTGAAAAAAAGAAAGAAAAGTATAAAAGTCCAATAAAAAGCGGGATACCAAAGTCACCTTCACAACATCCTTTAATTAATCAAAAAAACCTAAGGATATAGGGAATCTAATAGGAGTATATTTTCTTTTCACGTGGAAAGATAACTTTATGGAAGAGAAACTGTAACATATTGAATTAGAAGAATAAAAAGGCTTATAATTTATGTATATTCATCATTTTTTTGTGTTTCTATTTTAATTATTTGTTATTAGATAATAAATGTGTGTCACAATTTTTTTTCAAATGAAATAACCATGAAAGTTAAAAATCATTACAATAATTGTGGTGAAAATTTCAAGAGGATGAGCATGGGTGATTCCTATGTTAATAGTGAGAAGGAAATGGATTCTAATTTCCTAATTCATTGATTTTAGTTGAACTATTTTGTGCATTAAAAAAATTATCTTATATATCTTTTGGAATGGAGAAATTATTTCACTTTTAAGGTAATGTTGTTTTGGTGTTTCATACTCAACTGATAGTTCAGTAATACTTGAATAATCAATAATAACTGATGAATATAAAAATGTAATACTGAATAAAACTCAATTGATGCATGATAATTTTTTTCAATTAAAAAAAGTAGTTTTCAATAATATACTTAGAATGATGTTTAGACTCTTTAGATTTAAAATCTTAATTATAACTCACATACTTACTTGTTAGGTTTTTGAAAAAGAAACCTTTTCGAAATAAAGGTGATCCACAAATATTCAAGAGATAGTTCGTCTCAAACACATGAACTATTATAAGGAGAATCTAGGAGTAATTTTAAATACTTCATAAGATTCATTTAATATTTAAGAAATGTAAGTGAACTAAAAAAACAATAATGGTTAGAATATATGAGTTTCTTTGGGCCTATGAGCTGAATAATATCTTAACTGGTCATTCATCGATCACGAAAATATAAGGTGGGTTTATTCCTAAACTCACATTTCCTTATACATAGAATATATGATGCTAGTAAAAGAAGGGTCAATGATGAGTCCTACAATAATTAATTGATAATTGAAATTATGAGTGGGGTAATTCCTAAACCCACTTATCCTTATACACATCAGAGTAACGATGTTAGTAAAAGGTGGATCAATGATTAATCTTCCAAGCCTTAAAAAATCTTCCATTATCTTATAGATACATGTTTCACCAATAGTGGTGTTAACCTATAAATATTTCAAAAACTATAATGAAAAATGGAAATCATATGATTTATAATATGAATAAAATCCATTATTTCATAATATCATGTTTTTAGAAGAACATTGTTTGTTATGGCTAAGTTAATCAACAAACATGCATCTTGAAAAATACAAAGTGCATCTAATGTAAATTTTCTAATGGTTTATAAGGATATTATATAAATCCCAATGATAGAAAATTTATATTTAAGTGATAGAATATATTTCTATAAAAGGGTGAACATATCTATTTGAGATAGTGGGATACATATTAACTTTGATAAATCCAAAACTTGATATGAAAGAATAGTGTCATGGAAAGATGTTCTAAAAGATCTTGTAGAAGAGGAAGGTTCTAGAGACACATACTGCATAGGAAATATAAAACTAAATTGAAATGGTTTTATGATAACAAGTCAAGGTAATATATTATTCATTCATAATAATAAATAATTATCTCATTTGGAGTATTAAGTTAAAAATATCTATGATTTACAAGTTTATATGTATTCATAAAATGGATTAAATGTACCAAAATCAATTCTATATTTTGGTAGATTCTCCAATTAATGTAACGTTGTTGGTGGGTACTCAAGAAAAAGTTCACATGGGTTGTATAATCATGGTAAAAATAATTACTAATTGATTATAATGAATCTAAATTATTAAACCCATTAGAATTATACTATTTATAAAAACTTTTTATGATCATAATATTTGGAATTGGAAGTCAAGATTGCCTTTCTTGGAAGGATTATATATGAAACAACTAGAAAAGGTTGGCGATATCAAAGAATTCCTATATGTGATAAAATATATATAGATCCATTTATGAATTAATGTAATCATCATTATCATAAAATATTTGTTTGAAATTAACATATTCCATGTGTATTTAAGAGGGAGTGAGAGAACCATAGTTTTTCAAGTAAAATATGTGACAACATATGGAAATAGTTTTTAATATTATAGTCAGTAAGACTATGATTAAAAGAATCCATCTAAATATTGAATTCAACCTAATTTATAGGGGAACATATTTATTGAGATATACATATGGTCTTTTTAGACCAAGTAAAGGTACATATAATGATAAGGTATTGAAAAATATAAGTTGGACCAATTCAAGAGGGAATATTTACTGATACAATATGAAATAAATCTCTCTTAGAAGATATGTGTGAGACATAAGGGGAGATTAAAATGGTAAGTATAATTTTATAATATTTAGTGATGGATTTATCACATATGTTATACTCTATACAAGGTGTGATAAATCCAACACATTCATTATGGTGAGATAATATCAGATAAATCCTAGAGAACTACATGGGAAGAAGACAAAACTATCTAATAGTGATTGAAACAATGTAAGGGATATATACCTGGTACTTTTAGAGGAAGGAACACTAGTTATAATAGGAAAAAAACTAGTCTTCATGTGGATAAATATGATCAAGTATCATTGTGAGGATAAGTTAATGATTAATATTAACTCATTTCCTATGGTATCCAAATTTATAAATACCGAACACATTGTATCTTCTAATGCAGATGAAGAAGAAGTATAAAATATGAAATGATTCATTCATATTATTGGAATAATACATATAAAGTAAAGTATTATCATTATTATATGGTTACGAGAGATCTAGTAGCCAAAATTTCATGTTTATGATAGAGGAAAAAGGGATATTATTAGGGGTATTATCTATTGAGGAGTCTTACTTAAGGGATTGAAGCTGCAGATAATAGAGTAGCCAGGTAGAAAAATGTGGTAGGACAATTGAATAAATTTATTACTAAAAAAATGCATGATTTAATCATGATAGGGATAAAAATTTGATGGTTAACAAGTTATCTCTAGTGAAATTCGGAGTGTTGTGAAAGTGGGTTCCCTAGACCCAACTTAAGTAGTACTTTTTTATTACCATATCATGTGTATAGATATTTAGGCATGAATTTATATTTACATAATAGTTTTGATACTTTTGTGACCATTATTTACATAGTAATGTCCATAGATTATTTGTTGTATCAATATTTTATAACAGTTCCCAAATATAATGATAACCTGAAGATACTATGATAATAAAATTAAATATATGTTCCATGGTCTAGATACACCATCCTGAAATGACACAAATTATGTTTGATTATTAGGAATTGGGGATCATAAGAATTGAGACTTATTCTAATGAAGTTCTCACTTGGTGATCTATAGTAGATGAGATCATGAGGATTGGACTGCCAATAGAAACACCACATGATTCAGGTGTGATTTTTTGTTCCTACCTATGGGCATATTTATTGGTATTTCAACTTTTAATCATTATCAATGTGTACCATTTGATCATTTACTTTGATCAAAGATGAAAACCATGATATTTGTTTTTCAGTGAGGTATCCCGTGTTGAGGGCATTATTGGGGGTATGAAATTGATTGAATGATTAAAATGGGATTTTCCACTTTGAAAGGAACATATATTTCAAGCTATATTAACCATGATGATAGTACCTTTATTAAATCCTTATTCACGGTAAAAGAAGGTAAGACCATCCATTAAGGTCATAAAATAATAAAGTAAGAAATTTTTATGACATAAAGTGTACATCCTTCTTTATGATATATCATGAGATAAAGATATTATATTACATGGTGTGTGTTTGTGGGAGGTTTTCATTGTCGTGACTAAAACTTATCTCCTTAGGGGCCTTTATGGATTTCTAGAATCTTCTCTATATTTGAGAATATCACTCATTGCTATCAAGATAAGGTCCTATAGGGTCACACATAAATTATATTCAGAATCTTGGAAAATTATAATAAATTGGAGTTTAGGACATGGTGGGACTCATAGTGGGGTTAAGATATGTATGAGTTTCATTGATCATAATAAATAAATAAATTCAGTATTATTTGAGTTTATAATAATATGTGTTGAATTTATTTACTCAAGGTATTAAAAAGTGTTAAGTGAATAAGATGGAAATATATTTTACAAATGGATAATATTTAATTCAAGGTTCGTTAATATATTTATGGGAGAATCAAGTCAAGTTATTGGCTCAGATTTTATCACATAATATATTTTCAATGTTACAATAAATTGATAAAGAATAAATGATATTTATAACACAATTATTCAATTATTAATGTCATTTAATACTTATTAAGGTGGTTAATTATATTTTGGGGGCCTAAGTGAATTTTTTGAGACTTAACCCTGCCTATATAAGCTAAGATATGCCCCAAATTGATCTTACTATTCACTAATTGAATTTGAGATCTTCTCTCTCCCCACTCTTAAGTTTTAGAGATATAAGTGAGAGAATTGGAACCCTGGTCTAAGAAATCCCTCCCAAATCAAATAATTAGTGCTCTTGTGACCATGTAGATGTCAAAATCTCCTTCGTCTCTCCATGATAGCACCAGGAGGTCAAATATCAATATTTAAACAAGCTTATGGAATGTGTGTGGATGATTTGGAGGGTTATAGATTTGGTTCCTTAAATAAATGATCACTGATGATGAGTGAAAATTATTTTTGATCAAAATAAATAAGGTGTAGTTTTGATGTAATGTTTCATTCTTAATCAAAATTCACATGAGATCCTCAGGTTGATAATCAAGTCAAACTTCACTAGTGATGACGTTCAGGAATCAATCAAGGTGATTTTTTAAAATCCCATGTTTTTAGGATTACTGTCACGACCCGTCCTCGGGGCCCATGCCGTGACTACCCCAAGCCCGCCTTCCATAGGCCAGGGGATGACAACTAGCACCAAAGACGTAATACCGATAAAAAGGGAAGGCATTTCCTTTTAAAATTGTACACACACACACACAGTCCGAACACAAGCAGTAGAACCAAAAACTCAAATAAACACTAAGTAAACTGAATACAAAAGTAAGTGCTGAAAGGAAAGGGGCCGGAAATACAATTCCAACAGTAAAGTACAACTATAGAAAAGTAAACAACAACTACTGAGTCGTCCTTTGGGAATCCCACCTGAAGGGTGGGTATAGATGGTCTCTTCAGCACCTCAGGTCCGTTCGTCTGCTCCGTGTACGTCTCGCCAAGTGGCCCACCTCCGGGTACCATCCAGCTCGACAACACTCTGCCTCGATCAGTGGTGTCTGTCGTCTGCAACCAACACAATGAAGTGAAGGCATTGCCCGTGCAGGGATGAGTATAACGATACACAGTAGGGACCCCGACACCCCTGAAGGTCTCCCAGAATCCACGAAGGATAAACCAAAAAAGTAAAGATACAATCACGAAGTATCAACCAACCCTACTTAGGTATATTCCCATACATATACCTAAGTTTTTATCCACAGTTTAGCTCCAACTCTCGAGCCCAAGCACAACCCATTACACACAGGAAAGTAAAGTCAATCACATCGATGATAATGATTGAAAGTCAAGACTCAGCTCACACAGGTATACATATTTCTTATAGCGATAGAGATGATCAGATATAGTCACTGATTCATATAAGCTATCGAACCCACACAGGATACAAGTACAGAGGTCAAACTGTTGGATGCACACAGGATATAAGAATAGTAGTCATAGTCGTCAAACCCACGGAGGATTCCAGTATGGTAGTCGTCACTATCGAACCCACGGAGGATTCCGGTACAGTAGTCGACGCAGTCGTAGCCAGCTCTAGGGTTACCGTACACAACACGCTCGATTTCGGGAGGGTCCGCTCCTCGAGAAAAGGGGGTCGATACATCAACTATCACGAAATACAGAGTTGATGTATCTTGAATTTCTTTCTCATCAAAAGAAACCCAATACGACAGACGACGCGTCAATCGGACACCCGGTCTGAGAGTTATTGGCTTTTACGTTCTAGAGGCCCGGTTGGAATTACGCTCATTCCAAACCCAGACGTTTTCCAAATTTGTCCAAAACTCACTTAGAGTATTTCAAAAGTACCACCTCATCGTAAGGGTCCCAGTTCCGCAGACGGAGCATCGATCGTATGTGCGGTCAAGAAGTTATTCGCATTTAAGCGAAACGGACCCGACCCGTCAAGCCCGGTGGGCTGGCGGGTCTGCCCATCCTGGATCGGCGGGTTAGACCTAGCTAAGGGGTTGGCCTGAACCGATGGGGAGTGGCCTAGCCCGGCCCAGCCCGGCTGGCCCGGCCCGGCCCGGCCTGGTTGGTGCGGCCCAACCCGGCTCGACTGGTGTGGTCCGGTCCGTGGCTCGGCCAGCTGGCCGAGAAGATCGGGGGACACGGCCCCTAGTTTTTTTGAAACGGCGGCGCCGAGCGACGCCTCCCCTCCTGTCCGGCCGGCCAAAGTGGGCCGGTATTCTCCGACGCGAGAGGCCCGTGCAGCGGGCCACTGCCTTCCCACGTGGCTCCTGCGGGTGACGCGATTCCCTTCAACCCGGTCGGCCGCATGCCGGCCGGTTCACCCGCCGAAGCGGCCCGTGGAAGCGCGTGCCGTGATTCTCCACAATGAGGCACCATGAGGCGCTACGGTTCTCCAACCGGCCGGTTCCACCAGCCCGGCCGGTTCTTCCTCGGCCGAGCGGCCTGCAGATGTGGGTCGAGCGGCCTGCGGATGCGGGTCGTGGTCTCCTTCGCCCACACGAAACCTGATGTCGCGGTCCTCTAACGGGTCGGTGTGCGGCCACCTTTTCTTCCTCCGCCCTCAGTCGTTTCCACCTTTTCCATCACCACATCCATCGAGAATAAAAACAAGGATCAACGGAGGGTCGTTGGGCCGTGTTCGTTCGGCCCACGCCCTCCGCGTTAAGAGATAGAAGATGGACAAAGATAATCCAAGAAATTCAATGAAGAATGGGGTACAAATTATTCACTTAAAATTATAAAAATACCTACCTCGATTTCAAGAACGGTGCACGCCAACGATCCACGGAAGATGAGCGTCGTAGAGGTTGGGCATCGCGGAATATGAACGTTGATTCCATTGATGTCTGGGTGTGTCTGAATTGGAAGCGGCATCTCCTCTCTTATCACGGAGGAAGAGTAAGGAAGACACATCATCGTTCTTCAGTGGAATCAGAGTTCTTCGTCGAAGAGGATGTCGTTCTTCGTGGAAGGATGAAGCTCTATTCTAATTCTCCGAAGGTTCCACCTAGAATATTTTCCAAGGCAAATATAATAAAAAGTCCCTCCAATATAATAACATTGCCATGCAATTAAAAACAATTCAAAAGAATTGTTGACACCACAAAAATAATTAATGAAGGCATTAATTATATGTGTTGGCACAATTGATGGGAAGGAAGATGAAGAGACTCTACCAAAATAAATGAGGGGTGTGGTGGCCTCATTAATTAAGGGGAGATAAAGGGGAGTTAATGGGGAGTTGAAGGGTTAGGGCCCGTGTGGGACCCACACACATTATCCTCCCATGGGAGGTTATGTGGGATGTGGGTCCCACCTACAACTCCTCTTTGGAGGAAATAACCACCCTTAACAATAAAATTGTGTACACAACAATTTTATTTAAATTAGAAAGAATCCCCAAAAATTAACTTCTCCCCCTGTACAAACGCAACTGCGGTAAAGGTCCCTTTAAGCGAAAACAGGCGTTGTGAGTTCATCGGTGCCCTCAGATTTCAATTCTGAGCACCGGTTTAAAAGATAAAAAAACCCACACGTATGTTTACTGAATGTACCTAAATAAAACTTCAGAATTTGATTCTGGGCACACTAGGCCTCAGAATCATGCGCCGTTAGAAACTGCAGGCTCACAATATTCCAAATAATTTAAGAAAAAAATTTCCTTGAAATTTCCGGGTCTTTAAATTACCCCCACCTCAGAGATTTACATCCCCATAAAGCTATAACACAAACTAGGGAAACAAATGGGGGTACTGAGAATGCATCTGAGCCTCCCGCTCCCATGTACTCTCCTGGAGGTTCACATGCTGCCAGCGAATGTGCACCAGAGGAATCGACCATCCACACAGGACCCGCTCCTGTCGATCCTCGATCTCTATCGAGACCTCTGTGAATGCAGCCCCATCATCGATGTCTAGCTCCCCATGGTCGATGATGTGTGATGGGTCATTCACGTATCTCCTCAGCTGAGATACGTGAAAGACTTCGTGCACCCAGTGCAACTGAGGTGGAAGAGCCAGGCGGTAAGCCACCTCACCTACCCTACTGTGGACCTGTAACGGTCCGATGAATCATGGAGATAACTTTCTGCCTCATCCAAATCTCCATAGACCTTGTCGATGTGAGACCCGTAAGAAGATGTGGTCGCCATCCTCGAACTCCAGTGGTCTCCATCTCCTATCAGCATAGGACTTTTGTGTGCTCTATGCAGTCTTCATCCGCTCTTGGATGACCTGCACCTTCTCTGTCGTAGCCTGCACCATCTCTGGTACTACAAGTGTTGACTCCCCAGGGTCAGTCCAACATAGAGGTGATCTGCAAGGTCGGTCGCACAATGCCTCATATGGGGCCATCCCGATGGTGGAGTGGTAGTTGTTGTTGTACACAAACTCCACCAAGGGTAAGTGATCCTCCTAGATATGACCAAAGTCAAGGACACATGCATGGAGCATGACCTCGAGAGTCTGAATGGTCCTCTTAGTCTGGCCATCCGTCTGGGGATGGAAGGCGGTGCTTAGACGTAGCTGCGTCCCAATGCCTCCTACAACCCCTTCCAAATCCAGGAAGTAAAGCATGCATCCCAATCGGAGACTATCGTCAATGGAACTCCATGAAGTCGTACGATCTCTTGTATGTAGAGACTTCCAAAGCTCTCCACTGATCCCTACTCTCTGATCAGTAGGAAGTGGGCCAACTTGGTGAGTCGGTCTACGATCACCCAAATAGAGTCATGTACTTTGGATGTACGTGGAAGCCCCATCACGAAATCCATGGATATCCCGTCCCACTTCCACTTTGGGACCTCTAAGGGCTGTACCAAGCCTGTTGGTACCTGGTGCTCCGCCTTCACTTACTGAAAAGTGAGGCAACATGAAGCGAACTCTGCTACAACCTTCTTCATACCCGGCCACCGATGTTGTCGTCTGAGGTCCTGATACATCTTCGCCACTCCTAGATGTACCGCTAAAGGGGAAGTCTGAAACTCCCTCAACACTTCCTCCTATAGTGCAACTGGTACCGTAGTACGTCCTCTGAAGAGGATGATGTGCTCCCCACCTTCATAAAATCCATCAGATGCCTTCCCTAAGGATATCTGAGCATGTCGCATCTCACAGTCAACGTCCCCATGTTGTGCCCCTCTAACTCATTGAAGGAGTGGAGGAGTGACTATGAGAAACTGTAGAAAGGCTGCTCCATATCTATCCACAAAGGATATCTGCAACGCGGCCAACTGCTCTATCGCCTCTCCTAGCAGCTGAATACCCGATCTGCTGCTGAGAGTATCTGATACAACGTTCCCCTTCCCAGGAGTATAGACTATCTCAAAGTCATATTCCTGGAGGAACTCGATCCATCACCGCTGTCTCAGGTTCAGGTTCATGTCCTTCTATTGGCACATATTTGACCACACGAAGGGTTTCCCCTTCTTCGTTAAAGATGAAAGCAGTGCTACAACTCTAGATAAGTCTGGCACAAATCTCCGACAGTACTCAGCCAGACCTAGGAAACTTCGTACCTCCGTCACACTCCTGGGTGGCTCCCAAGAAAGTACTGCCTTGATCTTCACTGGATCCACTACTACCCCAGCCTCCGAGATGATGTGTCCCAAGAAGTGAACCTCTCAAATCCAGAATTGGCACTTTGAGAGCTTACCATAAAGCTGGTGATATCGGAGTGTGTCCAGTACTACCCGCAAATGGTGGGCGTTCTCCTCCTCAGTAGTCGAGTAAATTAGTATGTCATCAATGAAGAATACGAAAAATCGATCGAGTTAAGGCTGGAAGATCATGTTCATGAGACTCATGAACACTTCTGGAGCGTTGTTTATACTCAAGGGCATAACCAAGAACTCGTAGTGGCCATACCGACAACCAAAGGCCATCTTCTGTACATCCTTGTATCGAACTCTAAGTTGGTGATAGCCTGACCTGAGGTCTATCTTCGAGAACCATCGTTCTCCCTTGAGCTGATCAAAGAGGTCATCAATCCTCAGGAGTGGGTAATTGTTCTTCATGGTCACCTGATTCAGGCGACGGTAGTCGACACACATGCGCAAGCTCCCATCCGCCTTCTTGGCGAACAAAATCGGAGATGCCCCGGGTGAAACATTGGGTCAGATAAATCTCTTCCCCTACAAGTCCTCCAGTTGTACCCGCAGCTCACGAAGCTCGGCGAGAGGCATCCGATATGCTGGAGTAGATATCGGTGTTGTCTGAGGGTACATGTCAATGTAGAATTCTACCTCTTTGTGAGGAGGTAGTCCTGGGATGTCATCAAGAAAAACGTCTGCGTACTAATCCACCACAACAAGAAAACTAGGACTCCACATATCAACCGCTACGATGATGAGACTAGCCAACTGATGTGTAATCGGTTTCCCCCTCCTATGCGTAAGTCCATCCTACGCTGTAAAGGATCCCTTCTCGCCAGTGAAGGTGAACCTAGTCCAATCCGTGCGGATAGAACACACTTTGCACCTAATATAGTCAATCTATGCATGAATCGTGGATAACCAGTCCATACCCAAGATGACGTCGTAAGGCCTCGACACCGCTACAAGAAGATCCCAGCCGAAGCTCTAGCCTCCTAGAGTAATCTCACACTTCCGGAACCTGTGTGTAATCGTCGAGTCTACTCCCATTGGAGTCTCCAACTGTAAGGATTGAGCCAACAGTTCCGTTGGAATCTTAGAGCTCCAAACAAGGGAAGCGACAATAAAATAATGACTCACACATGTGTCTATAAGTACTGCAGAAAGGGTGGAGTATACACAGATAATACCTCGAATCATCTTAGGTGCACCATGGTCATAGGCCTCGCTTACCTGGAGCTGATCCCGCCTCTGTCTGCCAGCTCCCTGTGGTCAGGGTGGACCTCCTGGTGGTGGTGGTGGTAGAGCCTCGAAACATCATCCACCACCCGCTGCTCAGATAGCTCCTCTGCCTCATCCACCTACTCCCAGAGGACCACCATGGTCAAACCTATGCCTCTGCCTAGGAGGTCCCTCTACTATCTGCTGCTCGTCTTCATGGCGGGTCAGGCAGTCACGAGCCATGTGGCCCTGCCCTCCACATGCATAGCACTGCCTACTCCTCGTAAGAATGGCTCTTTTTCATGTGCCCCGCACAACCGAACCTATATCCTGAGGTCTCCCACCTGATGGCCTGATCCTCTTGGACCTCTGTGACATCTATCTACTGCCGGTTGTAGAATAATCTGCTACATGTCGCCCTGCGGTGGGTCTCGCCGCTAGTAACTGCTCAGCGAGAAAGCTCTCCACTAGAAAGGCTCGCTCCAGTACCCCTGCTTGCGTCGGGATGCTGATGGGAATCGTTGAAGCCCTGATCTCGTGCCTGAGTCCCTGCTCAAAGGTCTAGGCCCAGAAGAATGGGTCCCGTACCATATCCTTGGAGTAGTGAGAGAGTTCATTGAACCTCATTGAGTACTGAGCTACTGTCATGTTGCCCTGCTGCAGATGAAGTAACTCCTGAATCCACATCGCATGAAGGGTGGCTGGAACAAACTCCGAGCAGAAGAGACTCTCGAAGTCTGTCCAGAGTAAAGATTCCTTGTCATGCACCTAGAGCATCAGGCTCCACCATCTACCTACTGCTGCATGCAGGAGACTCACGACAAGGATCACCATAAGGTCGGATTATGTCCCTACCAATCTGAAAACTCTAACGATAGCCTCCAGCCAATCCTCAGCTTCCTGTGGGTCCGTCTCTCCATGGAACCTAGGTGGCCTCTGTTGCTGGAACTCGTGAAACGCACTCATGCGGCGTGCACTCTCTGCTGCTGGAGCTGGTGGTATCGGTGGTCCAGCGGGTAGAGGTGTCGTTGGTACCTCTACTATGATGGGGCCCTACACTGAGGCCTCGTCGCTCGGTGGGCTTCCATCTTGTATGTAACTCAAAACCCTAGCTGACTGCCTTCATGGGGCCATCCTAAAAAGAAACAGGTGCGCCACGGTCAAAACAGTATACCTAGTGAGCTGTCTCAAAGTAATCACAAAGAAAACTTTTGAACCACACAAGCAATCAATGTTTTCGTGCACTGAGTTGGAAATCAGAGGTCAGGGTCCTGGTGTATGGATATGTTAGCCGCCACACCAACACTGGACTCCCTGGACTGAAAACCACACTCAATACTCTTAACATTATTGCTTCACAAAAAGAATAAGAGTCTAAGTTCTGCGATAGAACTGACTCCCCTCTGATACCAATTTGTCACGACCCGTCCTCGGGACCCGTGCCATGACTACCCCAAGCCCGTCTTCCATAGGCCAAGGACTGGCGACTAGCACCAAAGGCGTAATCCCGATAAAAAGGGAAGGAATTTACTTTTAAACTTGTAAACACACACATAGTTTGAACACAAGTGGTAGATGCAACAACTGAAATAAACACTATGTAAACTAAATAGAAAAGTAAGTTCTAAAAGGAAAGGGGCCGGAAATACAAGCCCAACAATAAAGTACAACTGCATAAAAGTAAACAACAACTACTGAGTCGTCCTCTGGGAATCCCACCTGAAGGGTGGGTACAGATGGTCTCCTCAGCACCTCAGGTCCTTCCGTCCACTCCGTGTATGTCTCGCCAAGTGGCCCACCTCCGGGTACTGTCCAGCTCCACAACACTCTGCCTCGATCAGTGTTGTTCGTCATCTGCAACCAACACAACGAAGTGCGGGCATTCCCCATGCAGGGGTGAGTATAACGATACTCAGTAGAGACCCCGAGACCCCCGAAGGTCTCCCAGAATCCACGAAGGATAAACCACAAAAGGAAAGATACAATCACGAAGTATCAACCAACCCTACTTAGGTATATGCCCATATATATACCTAAGTTATCATCCACAATTCAGCTCCAACTCTCGAGCCCAAGCACAACCCATTCCACATAGGAATGTAAAGTCAATCACATCAATGTTAATGATTGAAATTCGAGACTCAGCTCACACAGGTATACATCTTTCGTATAGTGATAGAGATGATTAGATGTAGTCACTGATTCATCTAATTTGTCAGACCCACACAAGATACAAGACCAGATAAGTTGTCGGATCCACACATGATACAAGACCAACTACTCTGTCGGACCCACACAGGATACAAGTATAGATGTCAAACTGCCGGACCCACATAGGATACAAGAATAGTAGTCATCATTGTCGAACCCATGGAGGATTCCAGTATGGTAGTCGTCGTTGTCGAACCCACAGGGGATTCCAGTACAGTAGTCGACGCAGTCGCAGCCAGCTCTAGGGTTCCCGTACACAGCACGCTCGATTCCGGGAGGGTCTGATCCTCGAGCAAAGGGGTTCGATACATAAAATATCATGAAGTCCAGAGTTGATGTATCCCGAAGTTCTCTCTCATCAAAATGAACACAACACGACAGACGGTGCATCAATCGGACGCCCTGTCTGAGAGTTATTGGCTTTTCCGTTCCAGGGGCCCGGTTGGAATTATGCTCGTTCCAAACCCAGCCATTTTTCAAATTTTTCCAAAACTCACTTAGAGTATCGCAGAAGGACCGCATCATCTTAAGGGTCTCAGTGCCGTAGATGGCGTGTCGATCGAACGCACGGTCAAGAAGTTATTCACCTTTAAGAAAAACGGGCCCGACCCGTCAAGCCCGGTGGGCTGGCGAGTCGGCCCGTCCTGGCTCGGCGGGTCTGACCTGGCTAAGGGGTCATCCCGGCTTGGTGGGGCGCGGCCCAGATCGGGGGGGGGGGGGGGGTGCGGCCCAGCCCGGTTTTGCGCGGCCCGGCCTGCGGCTGAACATGGCTTGGCCAGCTGGCTGAGCGGATCGGGGGGGCGCGGCCCCCGGTTTTTTCGAAACGGCAGTACCGAGCGGCGCTGCCCCTCCTGTCCGGTCGACTGAAGCTATCCAGTCTTCTTCGGCGCGAGAGGCCCGCACAGTGGGCCATTGCCTTCCCATGCGGCACCTACGGGTGTCGCGACTCCCTTCAACCCGACCGGCCGCATGCCAGCCGGTTCGCCCGCCGAAGGGGCCCGCGGAAGCGTGGGCCGCGGTTCTCTGCAATGCGGTGCAATGATGTGCCGCTGTTCTCCAGCCGGCTATCTTTAGCCGGCCGATTCTACCAACCTGCCCGGTCGACGGACCGCCCGGTTCTTCCTCAGCCGAGGGGCCTGCGGATTCGGGCCGCAGTTTCTTCTGCCCGCACGACACCCGGTTCCACGGTCCTCTAACGGGCCGGCGTGCAGCCACCGTTGCCGCTGCCTCCTTCGGTCATTCCCACCTTTTCCATCATCGCCTCCATCATGAATAAAAAAAGGATCAATGGAGGGTCATCGGGCCGTGTTCGTTCGGCCTGCGCCCTCTGTGTTAAGCGATAGAAGATGGCTGAAGATAATCCAAGAAATTCAACGAAGAACGAGGTACAAATTATTCATTTAAAATTATACAAACCCCTACCTTGATTTCAAGAACGGTGCACGTCAACGAGCCACAGAAGACGAATGTCGCGGAGGTCGGGCATCGCGGAAGACAGACGTCGATTCCATTGATGTCGGGGTGCGTCTGAAGAGGAAGTTGCGTCTCCACTATTGTCGCAGAGGAAGAGGAAGGAAGACACATCGTCATTCTTCGGTGGAATCAGCGTTCTTTGTCAAAGAGGACGTCATTGTTTGTGGAAGGATGAAGCTCTCTTCTAATTCTCCAAAGGTTCCAACCCAAATATTTTCCAGGGCAAATATAATAAAAAGGACCTCCAATATAATAACATTGCCATGTAATTCAAAACAATCCAAAAGAATTTTTGACACCACAAAAATAATTAATGAAGGCATTAATTATATGTGTTGGCACAATTGATGGGAAGGAAGATGAAGAGACTCCACCAAAATAAATGAGGGGTGTGGTGGCCTCATTAATTAAGGGGAGATAAAGGGGAGTTAATGGGGAGTTGAAGGGTTAGGGCTTGTGTGGGCCCCACACACATTATCCTCCCAAGGGAGGTTATGTGGGATGTGGGTCCCACCTCCAACTCCTCTTTGGATGAAATAACCACCCTTAACAATAAAATTTTGTACACAACAATTTCATTTAAATTAGAAGGAATCCCCAAAAATTAACTTCTCCTACCGCACAAACGCAACTACGGTAAAGGTCCCCTTAAGCGAAAACCAGCACTGCGAATTCATCGGTGCCATCAAATTTCAATTACGAGCACCAGTTTAAAAGATAGAAAACCCGCACGTATGTTTACTAAACGTACCCAAACAAAACTTTAGAATTTGATTCTGGGCACACCGGGCCTCGGAATCAGGCGCCGTCAGAAACTGCGGACTCGCAATATTCCAAAGAATTTAAGAAAAAAACTTCCTTGAAATTTCCAGGTCTTTACAATTACATTGTATGTTTGGTACTAAATAATTCATACCTCATTATCTCATAATATATGATAATATTATATATATCATCAAGAGGGATAGAAATTGGATATTTATCTTTGAAATTTAAAAACTTTGCATCTATTTTTTGGTAGATTCTGTAATATCTTCTTAACCATAGTTTAGTGTTCCAATTATTCACTAAAGATCCTAAAAATGCTTGCAATAACATTCAATATTTTGAAGAATTCATCAATAGATCCATCAATCCCCATTTTATATCTTCATACTTTAATCAATAGATCCATAATTTTTTTATTCACTTTTTTGTTCCCATCATAAATACTTTCCATCTAATCCCAAATACCTTTATCCATGCTAATTACTTTCAACTTTAAAAATTCACTCTTTGAAAGAGAAACTAATATATAATTTCTATCACATAAATAATATTCCAGATTCCTATAATTTTTTTATATAAATGTTTTTATCATGATGGGAAAACCATTAGTATTATCTTATAAGACATCATAACTAACAAACAATGTATTCAACAACATACTGACCTTCGAAACATGGTAATTGTTCCCATAAAATGTGGGAATCCCCTTATTATTTATTGAGTTCATATTATCCATTATTTATAATATAAATAATTAATAAAACACCCCTTCCTTAACTTTAAAAAAACATTAAGTTAATGAAGGAACCTCACTATCATACCAATTAAAAATTCACCCACAAGATTAATGAAATCGATGAGAGGGTGTTCAATTAGTGATAAAAAATTTCTTATACATTTTCACATTTAAATAGACATCATTATTGGTTCAAGTAAAATAACTTCACTATTAAACACACCCACATCCAAACATTGACAAGGAATGATAGATTTTATAAGGTTCACTACTTGATCAAAGTAGTTAATCCTTGGTATGATTTGGAAACAACCTAGATCGTGTAGTCCACTAGAAACAATCCTATGGATTACCAAAATCAGGGGATAAGAATGAACTTATGATACACCTTAGTATCCCAATAGTGTATGTGCATCTATTAAATTAATGAAAATATATATTATTTCATAAAAATTAGATATTTTCTCATGATTTAATACTTTGATTATGTTGTTATTGTGAAACTTCCTTCTCCCCAATTCTCTCTAGAGCATGTCTTCCTTTTTTCCATCAATCTCTTGCCCAACAAGGAAAAAAACTTCTCCTTCTTCCTTCTCTCTCTTATTTCTTCTTTGATAGACAAAAAATATTCTCTAGGGTTTCAGAAGTACCAACCAAACTTCTTTTTTCCTTCTCCTGTAAATATATATTCCATGAATAATATCAATAATATTATTTCTATATTTTTACAAAAAACTATAAAATTTCAAGGAATGAGAAATCCTCATCTTCAGACTTGATTAACCTTATTTAAATTGTGTCAAATAATTCCATTGAACTATCTTTAAGGCTCATATATTTAATTTTCATGTGATATTTGAATATTTTTTACCAAATTATCCACAAAATTAATATATTTAATTATTCTAAAAAATATCTCTACATGAATGGAAACGTACATAATTTCCTTGTGAAATTTCTACTTATCACTTGGAACTCATATCTCTTCATAGCATCACTTTAAGTCTGATTCTAAGATTCTCAACATGAATCAAAATATTTTTGTGTTGTATAATCATTGAATAAAAACACATAAAGCATCATATGATTATTTTTTCATTATAAATAATATTATAAAAAATCATTTATACATTTATAAGATATTCATATATTTCGATGTGTAAAGGAATTATACTAGGAACTTCCAAAGGATTTTGTTCTAGCAAAGACTGGCATTCTATGCTAAATGAATTTTTATCTTAATTTGAAAGAATTATGATAATGTATTTTCAATTTTTTTAATAAAACTAAATCCATATGGTGATCCTAAAGTCTTATAATAAAAGTATTACATTCTATATAATGACTTATGATCTACTCAAAGACTCACAAACCACCCAAAAGATTACAATTCCACTCAAATATTTATGCACATAGTAAAGGCCTATAATCAAATACTTCAATATCAAACCCCAATCATCTTTTTTTACCATATTGTTTTATTTATTTTTGAGTCTTATAGGTTTCTCTCTCATTCTGGGTTTTTTCTATGGAATTTTGAATTTTGGGAGGTCCATTTTATGTCATGTGGCTAAGGGGCATAGTTAGTACTAACCATGAGACAACCATGTGACAATACAATAGTTTTTTATAGATCCAAATCGCATGGTTAGAGAATTGTTTGTATAATTAGTTTGTTTTTACCATGCATAGTGATCCAATTTCCTATTAGGTGGAACACAGTTGGTGCACTATTTGGCCAATTGTGAATCCAAAACAAGTGTAGTGCCTAGGTTCTTAAAAAATTGGTATTTAAAATTTTTCCCCTACTAATTTTTACTCAAATTTCACCCCTATCAATTATTTTAGCTCTTTATAACCTTCAAGCCTCTCCCTCTATTTTCCTGCTCATCCCTTAATGGATTCTTGGAGTTTCTTTTTGTTTTGGTCCATATTTTTCAAGTAAATCACTCTTAATATAATCCTACTTAATTATTATCCATTTTACTATTCTCCCTCAAACACTATCTTTTTATGGTGGCCTAGGTTTATTTGGACCTCAATTTTTAATTGGTGGTTCCTTATCATTTGGTTTTCTATTGGTCTCTTAGGGTTCTCTTGGCTTGATTGAGGTGGATTTAATCCTCTGTTTGAAAAATATAAAGGATTCATGGTAAGGGGTACCTTAAAAATCCCTTTAATTTTATAACTATGATCACTTATCATTCTAAATGCATGTTTTATGAGTTCTATAAATGTTATGAAATATAAATGTTTGTTTTGAATAAAGGAGGGTTGTTCTTTTTTTGAGTTTCTTCAAATGTGCCTAAGATTTCATTTTTTGACATGTAATTATTATTTTGTAAATCCATTCTTTATAAGTGTTTTTATAAATTTTTTATTAGATTTTTGAAATTGATATTTTAATTAAAAAGGGTATTTTAGATTAGGAACCCTATCTTATGGATTAGTTTTATAAAAAGGTCTCACGAGGACCGATTGAAACTTTTTAAAAAATGATTTCTAAAATGAAAACCCCTTGAAACATTCTCCTTATTGTTATGATAAATGAATGATGTGAAGTAGTGTATGATGAAGGGGATTATGTTTTTTTATATATAATCTTGATGTAATTGGGGTTGTTTCATATGAGGTCATCGAAGGTGATCATGTGACTTGTGATTTTATATTATGTTTTGTTATGTAATATATGTTTTTTCTCAAATTCATTTTGATTTCATGGGAAGACATGGGTAGTTAGTTGGGAAACTAAAACCCTTACAACAATACTTTACAGTCATGGTCTGGTTAGTGGCTATGAGATTTATTTTATTTTTATTATGGGATTTTCCCCTTAGTTAGTCTAGTTTGCGAAATACCATGTGTTAGGGATGGTTAATTTTATCTAGAATCATTATTATTTAGTAGTTGTACAAAATTTTCATATATTTTCTCCATAAGTTCTAGGTTCCCATGATAACTATTTTTTGTGCGTTGTATTTTTTTCTATTTCCTTTCAACTCTATTTTTAACATGGTCTTTCATATTATGATTGATCTTCTCCACTTTTTAAAAGTATCCCATTATATCACTTTCCACTTTTCTTTGGAATTTTTTATAATAGTTTTTTCTTCAAAAGTGATTGTTTTCAAGTTATAAATGTAAATGTTTTTGATGAAAATGAGATGCATTAATTATTTGGAACAAATAGAATACCTAATTTTATATTTATTTTCAAACCATCATAATATATATATATTTTTAAAGGGTATTAATGGACCAACATGTTGTTGTATACTTATTTTTTATCTTAGTATTATCCTCATTGTAGGTTAGTTGGTTATTCTTAGACATTATAGTTAAATATCTAACTCATGTTTGGTATCCAATTCTTGGTTTAGGATGATGGTGGTGGTTAGTAGAGATGTTTTACTTCCACTTAGAGATGGTTGGTGTGTTTTGTTTTAGTTTTCTTTATTTATTTCATCATTTTTATATATTTCATTTTTTTTATTTTTCTCATACTCTATCTTTTTTGTCCTAGTGTTTCTGTTTTCTAGTGTTGTCTTTATTTTTTGGACTAGATCCTAATTACATATTAATTTCATTTTCATACTTAATTTGATTTTTCATTTATTTTTTCATCTACTTTACTTGAAGCAGGGCCTTCTAATGCATGGATTGGAAATTATAAATTTTATGGTAAAAGTATTTGGATTATATTATATTATTTATTTTATATCATTCCATTTGGTTCTCATTGATTCCACTCGTGATTATCACTTTTTAAAGAGGATTACGAATGTGATGCCCTCTAGGTCATAGGTATGTTAAATTTTTGGCCTTGTTTATCACATTTGAGGTTATAAAGGCCTTTAGGAGTAAGGGGTCAAAAATTTAGAGACTTGATGAAAACAATCCCAACTCACAATCTCTACACGATTATTATTAACCATTTGGTAACCATGAGAGATGGATATATCAATTCCATAGGGGATTATCATGAGTTTTTTAACCATGAGAGTACCTATGAAATCTATGCATGTGTGTGTGTGGGGGGGGGGGGGTTGATTACAAAGGTAGTCACATGGATTTCACATGTTTTTTCTAATAGCATGTCAATTCTTAAGTAATCATATACTTTAATGTTCAAGAAAATTAGCTACCACATGGTTAGAAAAATGTTTTTCTATCTGTGTAGTCTAACCATGTAACCTGTGTGGGTTTCTTAAAAAAATGAAAATTTACTTTGATTCTCTCACATAATTTAACCTCTAATCTTTTCCTAAATTCTTCATTAGCCTGAAGTAGCCTCTCCTTGACACTCTAGGAGGTTCTACCCTTGGTATCATTATAAATCCCTATCAATCTAGATGGATATCTTATAGGTATGTGTATCTTTTAAATTGTCTTCATCTCCTCTTTCTAAATCTACCTCTAATCCCTCATCTTCTCCATGTCCTGAAAACCAGTATAGGGTATGATGAACTGGTCTGTTTTTTAGATGGGTAATTGATTGTGTTTATCTTGGATCTGGGTTTGTAAGAACCTTATCTCTTTGATTCCCAACACCACTTTCAAATGTGGCACATTTTTTTATTAGTGAAGTAGGTGTTTCTATAAAATGGTTATATTCCCTGGTTTACCTTATGTTATTATAAATTCATTTTTTTATTTATTCATTGATTTAAAATATATGAGGGTTTTTTATCAAATTTTATCTTTGTTGGATTGTGAAATAGTTTTTTAAAGCAGGTTTTCATTAAAAAATTAAATTTTCACACCATTTTCATGATGAAATGCCTCAATGGTGGGATTGACTATAAAGTTTATTTTTCAATCATGGGAGTGGTGATTCATTGCTTATGAAAATGTTTCATAGCATTTTTAGGATGTTTTTTTTGGATTTTTTTAAAACATAGCACATGGGATATTTTGGGAACCACGTGTAAGAACATATGCAAACCTTGGTGAGTGTTGAAACACTAGAGGTTATGATTGTGATATTATTAAACTATGGCTAGACTCGATATCATTAGGATTCACATCATGTCTATATTTGTTTTCATTCTATCTTTTGGTTAGGTATTTTCATAGGCTAGAGCCTAATTATGTTTCTTTCTCTTAGTTTCATTTATGTATCTTTTTTTGAATGCTCACATGGTTATAATTATGATTGTGATATTGTTAAACTGTGGCTGGACTCAATATCATTAGGATTCACATTATGTCTATATAATTTTTCTTTGTGACTTCTGGTTAGGTATTACCATAGGCTAGAGCCCAATTATGTTTCATTCTCTTGGTTTCATTTATGTATCATGTTTTGAATGCTCGCATGGTTATCTTTAGTGTTATTAATGATTTTTATTATTTACCACTAAATTGTCATTCAAGTTGATTTCCATATTCTTTTGGATTTGGATATGGGTTGTTTTGAAAGGAAAACTAAAGGATAATCTATAAAATATATTTTTCAAATAAAATTTCCTTATAAAATTGTTTTTTTTAATATAGAACTAATGGTTAAACAATGATATACTTGATATAGATTATTTTGTAGAATATTACTAATCTTTTGTTCTCACATCCTACTTTTTTCTTTCAGCATTTATAGTCATGGTTTTCCATGATATAGGTAAAGGTAAAGGAATCACGTGGAAATAAAGATTCTATTGGTTGATATAAACTTCATACAATATTGAGATAGTGGTGATAGATAGTTACATAGAGACTTGGTTTTGGTATTGGATTTGTTTTGTTTACATGAATTATCCTTTGGATTGGTTTAGTGTGTCTCATAGCTATGTACCTTTTATTCTATATTATACTCTGATTTATTATCTTACATTTATTATATATGAGAAGATTTATGTTGTTTTTTCAGTGTAAAATCATTCCCATGGTTTGTATGTTGATACCTAGGTACTTGTTTCCAGCCCATGGTGATTGAAAACATGATACAGGCCTTATGTAGAGCTTTCTTGGGTGATGTGTTAGGTTGAACCAAGTTGATTTGTTATAGGGAATTACTTTCTGGCCTTTTCATGGACTGGCTTGGGTGCCCAATCCAAGGGTAGATTTTGTTGGTTCATAATAAAATGGTATCAAAGCCTCAATTCTTATAAGGTCCTAGGTTCTTGAGACTCCCTTGATACTTTGGGTTTTTTTGTAAATTTGAAGTATGATTTTTGGAATTCAAGTGGTTAATCATGAGTAAGGTTCCTGATCACCACCCTCAGGACAACAACTGAGTTATCTGGGTTGTTAGGGATGAATATGTCTTGAATCTCATTTAAATCCTCTGATTCTTTTGATATTTTTATTCTTATTTGAGAATTTATTCATTTATTTAAGTGTTCATGATCCATTTTGAGAATCTATAAGTATTGGAGTTAATTTTTGGAGGAATTAATAAGAGAAAAATTTACTATGAATGGTTTTAAAAACCATGGATAGACCCTAAAATAAGCTCTATATGAACCACATTGAAAATTATAAGGTTGTTATATGATCTTCTAAGATTTGCATTCAAACCATGTGTAACTATGAGTTTGTTTGAATTTTCTACATTCTAATTCTCTATGTGTTTAGTTTCATTTAATTTTTCTCTATATTGATTTGGGATGATTTTGGGATGTTTATTAGGGGTTATAAATAATATTATAATTCATTTAAACTTTTTTTCTTATATAAAAACCTTGGTTTCCTTTTAAAACAGAGCTTAAATTTTAAAAAATAGAGGATTTTACTAAATAATTTGGAAAAAAATAAAATGGAGGGTTTATAAATTCCATGATTTGATAAAAAAAAGTAATTTTAAATTGGTTAAGGAATTAAAGTGAAATTTTTTGAGGTTTTGAAAGAAATAATTTTATTACTTTTGAAAAATGTGTGAACTAGAAAAGTTTTATGAATGGGTTCATTAAAATTTAATAAAAAAAAATTAAAGTATGTTTGATGTTTAAATTGAAGAATGATCTTGAAATACATGAATAAATTGATGGCCAGGTAAGCTGATAATTTTTCTATATATTTGTATTTTAATGGATGAGTGTCAGTTTTATGTTTTAGAGTATACTCCTTTGATGTATTTAACTTTGAGGAATTATGGGATTTGATTGTAGATTTAAATGGTTTTCTAATATTGAATTATTAGTGGTGTGAAAGTTTAAATAATTTAAAATTTATGGTGTGTTTTGATTGTTTTTTTGTGTTTCTTATTTTATAGAACACCCCCATCAAGTTTGGATGGATTCACAGGAGGGTGTTTTGGGTAGTCCATTGTGTGTTGATCCCCTGGTTGATCAAGCTCTATTCAAGTAATTCCCTCTATCTTACCCAGTTACAGAGAGTATTGATCTTTCTTTTCTACCCCAACCCAAATATTTCATTCTATAATTACTAGATTAAAATCCTCCAACATTTTTGGGAAATTAAATTCTCAAGAGAAAGATTAATGGTTGTAAAGTATCAGGGGGATCTTTGTCCAGATAAACCTTTCAGAGTCTCTAAATCTCAAGTTCACTAACTTCATGTTGGAGGGTTTGAGTTGGGAGTGGTGGAAGTGTGATATGTGAAAAATCCAATTTGGAACCTTTTTGAGGAAGGAATCAAGGAACTATTCATTCATCAGTATTTCCCTAAATCAATGAAAATAACAAAGTTGGTGGATTTTTATAACCTCTGGTAAGGTGAGAGATTGTTGTTGGAATATGTTTTTTGATTCACTGAGTTGGTGTCAAACCTTATAGACTTGGCTAGGGATGAATCCTAAATAGAATGATATTTTGAAAAGGGTCTTCAACTAGATATTCTCTCATTAGTGTCTCCCCTTAGAATTATCACTTCTGAAGATGTAGATATGTAATCCATGAGGATTAAATTAAGACTAATAATAATTTCATAATAAATCTACATTTTAACTATATCTAGTAATGGTGGATGATGCTCTGATAAAGGGGAAGGGATACAGGAAAAGTCCAAGAAATCTAATAGCAGCATGAAGTGGAAATCGATTTGATTCATTCCAGGATCTTCTCAGATCAAGTTTTGGGTGTGTCACCAATGTGAGAAGGTAGGAAACACATATATTTCTTGTTCAGAAGAACCAAATACCTTCTATAATTATGGCTGTATGGGTCACCTTCAAAAATTATACTGAGAAATTTTTTCACAACCCGTCCTAGTGGGGCTCGTGTTGTGACTCCCTAATCCTGCCTCCATTAGGGCAGGGGTGGTGACTAGCATTGAGTAGGCATATCCCTAACATGGGAGTAATTTCCTATGTTCCTGTACGCACAAACCCATATCTAATCCCACAAAATAATGAAATGTAAAAATCACTAAGTAAAAAATGCATGCATACCACTATATCCCTACCAATAGGGTATGATAGAAAAGTAAAGTTAAACTGGCCCAAATACAAGAACCACAAAAGAAGTCTCTAACCACAAGTCCAACTTGTAAGAAAATGTATTGGGACTACTATTTGTAGATTTAGGAACACACCTTATCCTACCTGGTTTTACAAAGCACCACCTGGTCCTGATCTGCATAGGACTCCGTCAAATGGTCACTCATATTAACAAAACATGACACTTACGAGAAAATCTCATGAAGGGGTGAGTATAAAGATACTTAGTAGGACATCTTGAAACCACAAATCAATATAAAAATGTAAAGTACAGTCATATCTACACAAGTATATGTCTAAACCACATATATAAATATCTAGATATAATCAAACCAAGACACATAGTCTAGAGGTAAGTCATGACTACCTCATACCCACACTTGGGATCCAGCTCGAAGATTCCACAAAGCACTCATCTGGGAGAACACACTCTTGAATCTGATAGCACTGATGATGGTCCATTATAGAAGTATTATTCATTGGCAACCATCATTAGAGAGATACACTGATAGATCTAAAGAGAGATAAGATACATTGATGAGGATCACAACCAGTACCATGGGGTGATACCAATAACTCAATATGGATTAACTTGCTAAGTAGAGGATTGAAACCCTATAAAGTTGGTCACATCGATACCAAAGACTCTACCTAGGGCATGAAGAATGAATAGAGGATCCTACTCCAGGACTCTAGGGGGATTCCACAACTCTATCCAGAAATTCCTGTTAAAGGGATCATAGTCCTATGAGTAGAAAATGATTCGTACATACCTTCAGGTAAAATGATAAAGGGAAAGAACTCTAGCAAAACCTATCTAAGATAAATAGGACAAGAGATTCAATCCATGTAGAAGGGTTAAATGTCATGTAGTAGGTTCACACTCTGTATCCCTTGAACCTGTGTACTACCTATATACAATGGACTGTGTCTTTAGAACATGTCATGTATAAAAGGAAGTACATTGCGTGTAGAAGGAGTCACACACCGTGTCCTACCATATGTACTCTAGTTCGGTTCCAATACACAGTGTCAAACTGTGTGTCTCTACCTATGTACTAGTACAAAGTATAGTCTATTTACTTGGTCCAGGTCAAGTCATGTGGGGGAGTACACACTATGTAGGCAACCTATGTACTCCTCCCTGTGTCAATGTACATCCCATGTACATGCCGAGTCTCTGGGGAGAGTCTAAACATTGTGTGACAAGGGTCACACACTGTGTGACATTTATCTATTACCCAAAACCCTAGACGCTAATTATTGGGTTCCACATTCCATGTAATCATGGATTACATGCCGTGTTCATCGGATTTTTCCATAAATTATGGTTCTTCTAGATCATGCCTCGGCTGATGATCCAGATCTCGTTCTGGAGGTCCGTTTTCCTCGAAACATCAGATCAAGGTTTGTTTCACCACCCTAACACCGAATCAAGGGTTCTTGGGCCTTCAATTGTCTTGGAAACCCATATTGATCCACTATGATGAAAACTTCTTGAAGAATGGTTTCTTCTGATTCGGTCTGCTTTGTCTGTCACTACCGTCGTTGCACCTCCGTTAGGTTGTCCCGATTCCGGATCTCGAATTTCAGATTGTTTCGCCAAGAAATGAAGGTGTAACAATCGATCATTCATGAACATGTCGAATAATGAATAAAACACATAGAAATATCTAGTGAGAAAAGGAACAATGAAAAAATTCGAGGAACGAACCTCAGTCATTGTTTATTCCGACCTCGATCCATTCCCATATGAACAATCAATAATCAAAACAATAATTAAAACCTATAAATCTAGTAATTAAAACCCATCCCGCAATGCAAGAAAAATACATGGATCAAACTATTCATTGGTTGGTCCATGTTCATTGTTGAATCTAATAACAGGGAAGAAAATCCAAAATAATGCATCTTACATGGGAATTGGATTGTTCACTTTTGAAAATCAATTTCCATTGTAGATATCTATTACGAATGATCTTCGATCCAACTCTCTATTGTCACTATTGAGAGAATTCCCTAGAGTTTATCTCTAGAGCCAGGAGATAATATCTAGGGTTATGAGCCTAACCCTAGATCCCTACCTAATGATTTAATTAAAATAAAAACATCGTTGCATCACTGTGTCAATGAAACAGAAAAATAAAAACAATCTTCAATTTATTTTTTTCATAACCAACGCCTGAAACTAATTTTCACAGAAGATCAGTGCCTGTTAATTTTAGGCCATTAATAGGTTAAATACAATTCTATAAATAAAACGATGCCCTCATATTTCTTATATAGGAACCTATTTAGAATTTATTCCACTTATTCAGGAAAACTACACATGTGTGCTATTTAATATTTTAATATATTTCAAACATTTATTTCAGACACACTAGGCCTCATAATCACACTCCGTCTCAGATCCTAGTCTCAAATATAATTCATATAATATTTAAAAATAATACATGGAAAATCTGGGACATTACCTTATCCCCACTTTGAGGCTTTATGTCCCTGAAAATCCAAAACAAAGGCTACACAAAAAGATGTGGGTACTGTGCACCCATCGAAGCCTCCCACTCCCATGTGCTCTCTTGGAGATTATCATGCTACCACTAGACACACACTAAAGAGATTTCTCTCCCATGAAGGATCTTCTAATACTGATCCTTTATCTCCACTAGGAATTTAGAAAAGGTCACTCCATCCTCAATGTTCATCTTTCCATAGTCGATGACATGTGATGGGACATGCCCAAACCTCCTCAACTGCGACACGTAGAAGATGTCATGTACCCAATATAACTAAGGGGGTAGAGCTAAGTGGTACAACACCTTACCAACTCCACACATTATATGAAAAGGGATGATAAACCTCAAAGATAACTTTCCACCCCATCCAAATCTTGGTAATCCACGTTGAGGTGAAACCCGTAGGAACACTTGGTCTCCTTCCTAGAACTCCAAATGCATATCCCATATATCAGCATAAGACTTATGAAGGATTAGTGTAGTCATCATTAAATCATATATGATCTGAAACTTATATATCATAGCTTGCACTAACTCTGGTCCCGTGAGTGTTAACTCTCCTGGGTAAGTCCAACAAAGTGGTGACCTGCAGGGTTACCCATACAAAGCCTCAAATGGCGCCATACCAAAGGTGGTGTAACGAACAAATGTTTTATCAATGGAAATTCCCTTCTTATAATTACATCATATAATCACATGAAATCAAAATACAATGAACTAATAATTACTATGTGAAATTAAACCATAATATTGGCAATTATGTGTTTTGAATTTTGAAAATATGACATACATGGTTGTGTTCAGGGTGATTTTTGGGGTCTGATGGAACAAACTTAATTTTTTGGTGAATAGTAACCTACCCTTATGAATAGTAACTAACCCTTATGGAAATTAAAATTACCCTTATGAATAGTAATTCAGAAAAGTAAATATTAACCTTACTAATGAAAGTATAAATAAACTCTATCCATCTTATAAGTTAAAATATGATAGTGTTGGTATTTTTATAAGTCACAAATATTTGTTTAAAAATTTATGAATAATATAATAATTAAAAAATAAAATGTATTTTAATTAAATTTATTCATAAATTATTTTTTATCTATTCTATTTTCAAGATAATTTGATAAGACCTTATGTGATTTTTGAAAACATTATAAAATCAGTTATAGTTTTAAATTTTGTATTTTTCAAGTAAATTATGATTTTAATTAAAAATTAAATTAATCATATTTTTAAAATTATTTTTAAAAAATTGAGTACATTTTTGGATTTTACACACTGAAAAATGGTTAGGTTTAATTTTTTGGATTTTTCTAAAATACTTGAATTTTTTGATGAATACTAAAATATGGTAATTTACCTTATATATACATTATATGTTAAATACACTATTTATTGAGTCACGGATAATATAATCACCTTGATTTCAAACTCACATGCACATATTACTATTTTTGGTTAGGTAATCATCACTATTTCTTGTCTTATGGAAAAATAATAAAGTAATGATTATAATATTAAGAAAACCCTCCTCTCCTCTACTATAAAAACCACCCACACTCCTTTATTCTCTTCACTCCTCTAAAGAACTATGCCTTCAATAAATTCTGACTAAATATCTCCCCAAGTTCCTCCCCCATTTCCATCATCCCTTGGTCTCCTCAAAAGATCAAATCCTCTCCCCTTAAGAGGCTCTCAAGGAAGATTAAATCAAGAGGTAATTTCATCATTTCTATTCTTTCATTTTCTTTTCATGTTCCTTTGTTCTATTTTCTTTCCAAAACTATATTAATAAAAATGGTATGAAAAATATAGTACCATACATATACTATAATTTTAGTATGCTCATGGTATGATTCATTATCATCTCTCCTTTCCCTTTCTTTTATACGAAAGAAATGAAAACACCATCTGAGATGTGTTAATTTATCACATTCAAGGATAAAGGGTTATTAAATTCTATTACCATCTTCAATTCTGGTCATGAAACCATTTTTATGGTTGAATAAGAATATTAAATATTTATTTTATCTTATGTTATGTTCTGAAATCCTTTTTCACACATGATGTAAACCAATAATACAAAACAAGTTAATTATGAGCAAAATCACCAAATTAATCCATGAGTTTATCATTAATGTTTTATATATTGATTCACCTTCACTACAAATAACCAAATGAATTTTATAACCATGTAATATTGTGGATGTTCACTAATGTCATATAACTTCAATTCTGGACAACCATTCTCATCATACATGTTTATCCGGACATGAATATAAGTGAACTGATCCTTAAAACCAAGGAAGAAAACACTCCCAAACAATAAAATTGAATCTCTTAACTCATAAAAAAGGACATGAATGAACTTAATAAGGTTATAATAAATCAATAAAATGAATTCTAGGTTCTGGAATTATTAATTAATGAACCTAATTTAATTATTCATGTCATTAAGATCAAGTGATGAACACCATCGGACTTAAGGTAAGGGATCCTCTCTTTCTCACTTTTATTCAAGAATCTTCTCTATGTTATGTCCTTTTATGTGTATTTCCTAATGATGGGGTATGATTTATTACCTCCCCCATACTTCCCTCATGATTTATAAAATAATATAAACCCCTTTCTCTCTCATTAAGCTCTCCCAAGTACACTTGGTACCATGCCAATATTTCGTAAGGTATTCTACCCGAACCTCCATTATTCATTTGGGTTGATCTATATTTATGTTTACCCAAATGAAGTTATATATTATTTTTATTTAAATCTTATTAATGTTTTTTACATTCTCTAAACTCATGTATCAAGGTACAATCATAATTCTCTTTTGCGGATATACATTTTTGTAAGTGGTTCCCTTTTCAATGCTTCCCGAAAAGCAAACCCCTTTAAGGGATCTTACCAAATTCATACACAATTTCATGTGAAATCTACCATATGTTTTAATCCAACATTGTTTTTATAAATCTAGTTTTTTTATAACATTCTTTTTTCACTTATGGATATTTACAAAAGATTATTCCATTTTCTATTTTAAATGCTTGTTAGTGTTATCTTTAAAACCGCACTAAAATGTTTTAATGCTAAAAATTTGTAAATACTCTTTTTACATGTTGTCACTTATATTTGACATCACATACCCTGATTTTACCTTATGAATTTCCATTTATGTTCTAATTACTTTCTTTCATGGACACTTTTATGATACACCAATTCATTACTCTTTATGAAATTATAATGATACACATTTCTTTCCATGGGTGACCTTATGTTTATGATTGATTATGTATGATTCTGTATGTAGAAAGAATATTCATGAACATGTTAATATCGGTGCACCCAGATAGTACTCCAATTCATTGGGTAAGTTTGAGTCTCATGAGACGTTATGTGTAACAATCTTGGCGGTTAGCCTTGGCTTGTGATACTATGTGCAACAGTCTTGGTGGTTAGCCTTGGATTATGCTACCATGTGCAATGGTCTTGGTGGTTAACCTTGAATTGTGATCCTATATGTGCAAAGATCTTTGAATCATTCTAAATTCGCGATTTATGTTGTTTCTACATTAATATGAATTCAATATTTATATAATCCCATGTTTATATGTTATGATTCTATATGCCATTTTATATCATTATGTCATGATCTCTAACCCATGTGCTAAAGACTTATTCTTATGTTTATTCCCTTACTGGGATTTTATCTCATCCCTTCGTTCATGTGATCCACAGGGTACCCTATGCAGATGTAAGGGCTCAACGGAAGTTAGGAGATCTTTATGAAGATTAAATAAGGAAGTGTTTTTTAGTCCCATGTTTTAAGTTTTATGTTCCTAGTCTTCCAAGACAATAGAATTTACAATCCTTGGCTTGTAATATGTTGTTTTATTATGATTAAAATGATGTAATGTTATGTGTAAAATTATAGGGTAATTATAGGTGGAATGGTATCTTTTGTTTTACATGAACTCCACTAGTGGTAGGATATCCTCCCAACTATGTCCAAAGTCCAACATAAAAGATCACAGTATGTACTCCAAGACCTAAATAGCTTTCTTTATTTGGTAATCCATCTGTGGGTGAAATGTTGTGCTCAAGCGTAACTGGATCCCAAATTCCTCCTGTAATCCCTTCCACAACTGGGATGTAAAACGATCATCATGATCTGAAACTATCATCAATGGGACTCTATGGAGTGAAACTATCTCCTGTACATAGAATCATCCCAAGATCACTATTAAACACTACACTCGAATACCTAGGAAGTAGGATGACTTGGTGAGTCAGTTGATAATAACCCAGATTAAATCATGTCCTCTGGATTTATGTGGTAAACCTGTCATTAATTCCATTGATATCCAATCCCACTTCTATTCTAGAACCTTAAGGGGTTAAGCTGAACCCACTAGAACCTGGTTCTCATCCCTCACTTTCTAATAAGTAAGGCATCAAGAAACAAACTCTGCAACTCCTTTCTTCATCCCTGGCCACCAAACCTAATGTAAGAGGTCCTGATACATCTTCGCCACACATGGATGTACCACCAAAGGGTATGTATGAAACTCCTTCAAAACCACCTCCTGCAACACCACTGGTACTACTCTACATCCTCTAAAAAGAATGATGTGATACCCACTGTGTGAATATCTATTAGGAGCATGCCCTATGGACATCTGAGCACGTAGGGTATCACAGTCGGTATCCCCAAGTTGTGCCTACCCAACTCACTGTAAGAGTGTATGGGTAACAACCTTCAACTAAAGGTAAGATTCTCTATCTCCATCCATAAAGGATAATTATAACGAGGCTAATTGCTCTGATGCCTCATTCAACAACTGCGAACTAGATCTTATACTGAGAGAATCTTCCACCATGTTCCCATTCCTAGGAGTATAAAAAATATCAAAGTCATAGTCCTGGAGGAACTATAGCCATCACCTCTATCTCAAGTTAATATCCTTTTGAGAGAAGATATACTTGAGACTCTTTTGATCAGAGTATAAGATAAACTGCTCACCCATCAAGTAGTGTTGCCACATCTTCAACGTAAAGACTACCATTGTTAACTCAAGAATATGTGTCACGTAGTTTTGGTCATGTGGTCTCAACTAGTTTGAACCTTATGAAATCATCACTCACTTCTGCATCAGGACACAACCAAGCCTGGTTCCTGATGAATCACAAAAAACTATGTAATCGACACCCTCCTTTAGAAATCTCAAGATCAGAGCACTCATCAAACTCTATCCCAACTACTGAAAATCGTGATGGAAATTCCCTATCCAACTGAAAGTCTACCCCTTTTGATTCAAAGATATCATAGGTTTTGATATCCTAGATAAATTAGGTATGAATATCTGGTAATATCTTATTTTCTGTAGGAAGTTCCTCAACTCTGTTATGTTCTTAGGTGGCTCCCATGATAACACTACCTCGACCTTGGCTAGGTCCACTGCCCCTCCATCAGCCATGATAATGTTTCCTAGAAAGTGAAATACCTAAATCCATAACTATAACTTTGAGAGTTTCCCATAAAGTTGGTTCTCTTAGAGTACGACCAGAACTATCCTTAAGTGACTCGGTTTCTCCTCCTTAGACGCTGAGTACACAAGGATATCATCAATTAAGACTACCAAGAACCAATATAAATAAGGATAAAATATACATTTCATTAGTCCAATGAACATTGCGGGGGAATTCATCACACCAATGGGCATCATCAAGTACTCAATGTGACCATAATGACATCTGGAAGACATCTTCGGTATATCCTCATCCTATACTCGCAACTGGTGATAACCTGGTCTGAGGTCAACCTTCGAGAACCATCATGAACCTCTCAACTGATCAAAGAGGTCATCGATCCTTGGTAGTGTATACTTATTATTCATGGTCACTTGGTTCAAGAACTATTTGTCCACATAAAACCTCAAGCTCCCATATTCCTTTTTGAAAAAAAAAACTGGGGCTGACCAGGGTGAAACACTAATTCTCACGAAGCCCTCCCTCTATAAGTCAACCAACTAAACCCTCATCTTACAAAGCTCTATAGAAGCCATCTGATATGATGGTATAGATATCAGTTCCGTCCTAGGGTGTAAATCAATTTATAAGTCTATTTACCAGTGGGGAGGTAATTCTAGAACATATTCAGGTAAGACGTCCTCATACTCCACCACTATTGCTAGAAACTGGAAGATCATAACATCTACTGCACCGAGGGTTAGGATAAACACCTGATGAGTTATAAACTACACCCTCATATTCATGACTCCATCATGTACTATCTAGGTTACCTTTTCACCAAAAAAGGAAAACCTCATTCCATCGCTGCAGACACACCACACCTGGGCATGGATTGTGGATAACCTATATATACCAAGGATGATGTCATAATGCCTCGACGCTTCCACCAAGAGGTTCCAAACAAAACTCTGGCCTCCAAGGTTCAGGTCACACTATCATCATAGATGTGTGATCATCAAGTATTCTCCATTATGTGTCTCTAAGCATAAGGATTGAGTCAATAGTTCAACCAAAATCTCTAAGTCTTGAAAAAGATATGGAAAGAATGAAATGATAATCACCCATGTTTATCAGTACTGTAGATAAAGTAGAAAAGACACAGATCATACCTAGAATAATTCCTAGATCCCTTGGGTTATACGCCTCAACTGCTTGCAGTTTTCCTCACCCATGTCCTCTAGTTCCCTAAGCCTAGTGTGGACCACCAATGGGTAGTGGTGGTAATAAGTCGAAATGATGACCACCTACTACTGCTCTCCCAGATCCTCTTCCACGTCTACCTACCTATGTATCTATCTTCTCCTATCACTATCTATAACTTTGTGGTCCTTCCATATCCTCCCTATCATCACCATGGATGGTTGGACAATCTAAAGTGAGATGTCCCCTTTCGTCATATGAATAACACCACCTCTCCCTAGGCTGACTAGACCCACCCTGTGATCCCTGAATTGTAGATCCTCTATCCTGGGACCTCTTCCTAAAACATCTCCCATGTCCAAGACCCTGGGACTGATGTTGGCTCCCTACTTCTGAGGTATCTTCTCTTGCTAGTCCATTTTTGTTTATCACTAGTTTTATCTGCTCATCCAAGAATATTTTAACCACCAAATCTCACTCAATCACCCAAACATAAGTTGGAATGCATAGAGGGATAACGTTGGATCAGATATATATATATATTCATACCTCTCTAGAAGGTCTGATCCCTAAAGTACTGATCTCTAACCATATCCATCGAGTACCTATAAATTTTGTGGACCTCGATGAAGCCAATATCATGTTACCCTATTATAGTTGAAGAATCTTCTGTATACATACAGCTCTCAAAGTAACTAGTGATAACTCCTATCTAAAGATACGCTTGAACTCTATCCATGAAAGAGTCTCCTTATCCTAATTCTAGATATCCAAACTCCACCATCACCCTATTTATCTATGTAGAAATCTCACCAAGAGAACAACCATCTGATCTGCTGGTGTCTGGACTAGGTGGAAAACTCAGGTTACCACCTCAAGCCAGTCCTCAACTACCTAAGGGGCGGGCTCACCTTGGAACCTAAGGGGTAACTATCTCTAAAAATTTTAGAGAATGATCATCCTGTGCTCCTCATCTACTAGTAATGGGGGTACTACACAATACTCAGTAGGTGGTGGTATAGTTGGTGTACCACCTAGAGGTAACATATGGGGAACTTGTCTCTCTATCGAAGCCTCATCACTAAGGGGGTCATACTTGTGATCAATATTCTAAATCCTATATGGTATGCGTCATGGAGGCATCCTATAAGAAAAAAAGATATACTATAGTCAATGAGTATATCTGGAGAGATGACTCAAGAAGGACATGGAAACAACAACCCATTCCTCTATGATGCATGTCCCATTATTTTCCCTACAACCAGTGTTCTCATGTACCGAGTCAAAAAGTATGTTGTCAAAGTCCTGGTGTATGGATACGTCAACCGCCTACATCAACACTGGAGTCCCTAGTTTGAAATCCAAACTAGAAACACTTAATAATGCTTCCCCAAACAAATCTCATAGAATCCCAAACCTAAAGTTGAACCAACCACCTCTAATACCACTATATTTGGAACCTTTACGAAGGGGCCTATCTGCAACTCCCCAAGCCCACCTCTAATAAGCCAGGGGCTGGTGACTTTCCCAGAGTAGGAATATCACTAACATGGGAGGCATTGCCTATGTACCTATACGCACGCACCCATCTCCAATCCCACAAAATGTTGGATTTCAAAAACTACCAAGTAAAAAATGCATGCATACCACTATATCCCAACCAAAAAATTATGACAAGAAAGTAAAGTAAAGTGAAACTCAGCCAAATACAAGCCCACCAAAAGAATTATATAACTACTAGTTCAAACTGTAAGCAAAGGTACTGTGATTTTTTCTGTAGCTATAGGAACACACCTCATCCTACTTGATCACACAAAGAACTCCTAGTCCTGGTCTACCTAGGACTCCATCAAAAGGTCTCTCATTTTCATAAGACATGACCCGTGCAGGAAAATCCCATGTAGGGGTGAGTATAAAAATACTTAGTAGGACACCCTGAAACCAAAAATCAATATAAAAAAGGAAATTACAGTCATCTCTACACAAGTATATGTCTACAACACATATATGAATGTCAATATATACTTAAACCAAGACATGCAGTATAGAGGTAAGTCACAACTACAACATGCCCACACTAGGGATCCCACTCAAAGATTCCACGAAGCACTCATCTAGGAGAACACACTCCTAATTCCGATAACAATGATAACTTCCATACGAGAATTATTGTTCATTGGGAACCATCATGAGATAGATACACTGATATATCTAAATAGAGATATGATATATAGATGAGGATCGCAACTAGAGCCATGTGGTGATACCAATAACTCAATATGGATTAACCTACTAAGTAGAGGATCGACTCCCTATAAAGTTGGTCACGTCAGGGGATTCCATGACCTTATATAGAAAGTCCTATTGAAGGGATAATAGTCCTATGAGTAATAAATGATTCATACATACCTTTAGGGAAAATGATAAAGGGAACGAACCCTAACAAAACATTTTCAAGATATCGAGGATAAGATAATCAAGAAATGTAGAAGGGGGTACACAATGTGTATTAGGGTCACATGTCATGTTCTTTGACCTCATAAACTACTCGTGTCTTTAGAACATTTCATGTAGAAAAGGAAGTACATGGCGTGTAAAAGGAGTCACATGTTTTGTCCTACCATCTGGGATCCACCCATGTACTCTGGTCATGTGCCAGTACACAGTTTCAAATAGCATGTCTCTTCCTGTATACTGGGAAATGGGATAGTCCATGTACTTAGTCCAGGTCAAGTTGTGTGGGGGAGTACATGATGTGTAGGAAACTAGTGTACTCCTCCTCATGTCTCTGTACATCACATGTACACGCCGAGTCTCTAGGGAGAGTATACACTCTGTGTGATAGGGGTCACATGTCGTGTGACATTTATCTATCTCCTGAAACCCTAACCACTGATCAGTGGGGGCCACATGATGTGTAATCCCAAATTACATGTCGTGTTCATCGAGTTTTTCCAGAAAGTCTAGTTCTTCCTCTGCACACCTCGACTGATGATCCAGATCTCATTTTAGTGGTCCATTCACCTCAAACATTATATTGTGGTTTGTTTCACCACCATAACACCGAATCAGTGTGTTTTGGGCCATCAATTGGCTCGAAAAACTGTTTTGATCCATTTCTATGTGAACCTCTGAAAGAAAGGTTTATTTCAATTAAGTCTGATTTGTCCATTATTTCCACCTTCACACCTCCATTAGATTGTCCTGATGCTAGATCTCAAATTTCCAATCATTGAGCCAAGAAATGAAGGCACAATGTTCAATCGTTTAACACATGTTGAAGAATAAAGAACACGCATAGAAATTCAAGGGGAGTAAAGGAACAAGGAATGAATATGAAGAATTAACCTAAGTCTTTGTTCATTCCAGCCTAAATCCTTTCCCATAAGAATGATCAATAATCAAAATAATAGTCAAACCCCATAAATCCCATAATTAAAACCCATCCCGCATAGCACAACCAAACCACGGATCAACCTATTCATTGGTTAGTCCACGTTCATTGTTGAATATAATAATGGGGAAGGAAATCCAAAACAATTCATCCTACTTGGAAATTGGATCATTTTATATTGAAGATAGATTTTTTCTGGTGAGATCTATTGAGAACGATCTTCGATCCAAGTCTCTGCCGTCATCGCTGAGATAATTCTCCAGGGTTTCTCTCCAGATCCTCTTGGAAATTTCCAAGGTTATGAACCTAACCCTGGATACCTTAATAATGGTTTATTTAAAATAAAACCATCTATGTATTGATGTATTGACAAAATAGATAAATAAAATAAATCTTCAATTTATTTTATTCATCAAAAAACGTCTAAAACTACTTTTCACATCTAACCTGCACCGACTGATGTTAGGTCATTCCTAGGGTAATTACACTGCTCTAAATGCAATGGTGGCCCCATATTTCTTATCCAGACACCCATTTAGAATTTATTCCAATTTTTTATGAAAAATGTGTGTGTGTTCTATTCAATATTTTAATAGATTTATACATTTGTTCCGGGAACACCGGGCCTCAGAATTGCACGACGTCTCAGTGCTTGGTCTTGAATATAATCTATATAATATTTAAAAATAATACATAGAAAATATAGGACATTAAAAATTTATCATAATAGTGGTTGATCTAGATATAATTCTACAAAAGATCCTCCAGTTAAACCTGCTAACCCTTATACTGAAGCAGTATCAATTTGAATTATTTCCCTACTTTATTTTACATTTTTCATGTTTCTTATTTCTAGATTGATTTTTTATCTATTTCCTTTAAGTTTTTTATTGTTTTGGGATTATATTGTTTTTTTTAATTTATGGGTAATGTGTCTTTAATGGAGTTTTCATTTGTTTATTCTGAATATTAATAGTGATTTATAGTGGTTTCATGTCATGTCTCTTTATCCTTAGTCTTTGAGTTCTGTTGGGACTCATAGAATTTTTTTAGTTGGTAATATCGGGGTTCAATGATTGTTCTAATATAATGGAGGAAAAACCATAGAAAAACTTCTTAATGAGATAGGTCTTTGTGCTTTACTATTTTCTAAATAGAGACTATGGACTCTAGCTGGTCAGGTAGTCATTTATCCCCACCCAACTAGACCTCGCACAGAGCATCATGGTTAAAATTTGTTCATGGATCATGTGATTGGTTCTATTGGAGATCCAAGAGAGAAATGATGGGTTTCTTATGATTTTACTATGTCTGAGATCAGGGTGTTAAATGTCTTGGAATCATATTTAGAGGAGTAAGTATCTTTCTCTTTAATGAAATATTATCTTGATAATATGAAATCTTTGGTAGTTTTGGTCTAATTTTTTGTTGTTGTTTCATTAGTAAAAAATCCTTAGTTCCCTCCATTTTATGTTCATTGGGTGACTTCGGTATCAGAAAGTGTGTATGTAGGCTCAATTTTTTTCCTATGGATATTGATTAGGTTATTTGTGGATGGCCTTTTATGTTGAGTCAATAAGGTTTTCCTTATGACTTTTCCATTCCTTCTTGTTTTGAAAATCACAAACACCTTATACTTAAGAAAATATTATTTTTACCCCCATAAGGAAATTTTACTTCTTTAAGGAAATTTACCCTAACCTAGATTTTCTTATACATAGCCATATTTTCTTAAGTACAACAACTGGATTCATACCCAAAATTCCGGAGCCATATAATGAAAATATTTGGAGCATTCTGTTTTTAGGATCCGAATTCTGAATGTGATCTGAAATGAAGTTCTAATCTGAATTCTGGACTCCGAACTTTCATGAGTTCGACTCCGAACTCTTAAGCAGTTTTACTCTGAACTTTTAAGGAGTTAGACTCCGAACTCTTAAGTATTTCGACTCCGAACTCTCAAGTAGTTCGACTCCGAAATCTCAAGTAGTTCGACTCCGAACTCTCAAGTAGTTCGACTCCGAACTATTAAGTAGTTCGACTCCAAAATCTGAAGAAGTTCGACTCCGAACTCTCAAGTAGTTAGACTCCGAACTCTGAAGAAGTTTGACTCTGAACTCTGAAGAAGTTCGGCTCCGAACTCTCAAGTAGTTCGACTCCGAACTCTTAAGTAGTTCGACTCCGAATTCTGCAAGTTCAGATTCCGATCTCTGGTGAAACCAGACTCCGAATTCCTATAAAACAGAATCCGAACATTTCTTAACATAGACTCCGAATTTCATTTTGGTTAAACTCCAAACTTTTGACTTGCTTACACTCTGAAATGTTGATTAGCTTTTACTTACATATGCTTCATCTCAAAACGATGTCGTGCATTCAGTTATACATGATTTGTTATAAAACGATGTCGTCTATTCTGTTTCAAATTAACCGTTGGTTGAGTTACACGTGTACAGGTCCCTCTGAATTTCATGGAAAATATGACTATTGGAAGAGGGAGCCGACCATTAAAAGTTTTCCTATAAATAGGATCTCATTTGAAAGATCTCAACAAGAAGTTGATCGATCTAGAGAACACACGTTGTTAAGGTGATTTCTATAGAGAGAAGATTTTCATGCCTTGTGCGTACTAAACCGCTTGTTCATATTGCTTTGTGCGACTCCAAATGTTGGTGATTACATTCGAGGACTTCCAGGGATAGGAAGAAAGAGGTGCCGACTACCTTGAAGTTCGAGGGCTTCCTTGCTGAGGAAGACAGAGGTTCCAACTACCTTGAAGTTGATGGCTTGCGAGGGGTAGCAAGACAGAGATTCCGATCTTAGTATCGAGGGCTTACCCTGTTGTGGGTAAGATAGACTTGCTTGAAAGTATAAATCAAGAGACCTTTATCCAAGGTTGTTAGATACCCTTCTCTTTGGGTTAAAAGAGTTATTGTTTGTTACTTGTATTTACTACTTGTTTGTTTCCACTGCGTATTGTATTGTAAGGAAAGTATAATCTTCTTGTATTTCCTTACACTTGTACTCTGATTAGTTTTGATTATATACGCTTTAAGGTAGAATATTATATTGTAAAACTTGGTTCCAATTCTCCAGTTGGTGATCAGAGGTTTTGTGAATTTTCTTATTTTAATTAAACCTAGATTTTCCTTGTCTAATGAAAACATAGTTATCCATAACCAACTTTAAAGGTTCCAAAGGAATTTTTAAATTATACAATTCACCCCACCTCTTGTATATTGAGCATCTACATCGTTATTTTTATCCTACAATTGGTATCAGAGAAGGTTTCTGAAATACTCATACTCACGTATAAGTTTTTCTTGCTCATTTTCATTCCGAACTTTATCATTCTGAACTTTATCATTCCAAATTTTGTGGTTCAATCTATAAAGAAGTTGTTGGGCACAATTATGATTCTTCCAACAATAGATTCTAGATGCCAGATGCTGCAACAAAGTATGAATCATAAATCGGATTCTTTATCCATGGTCATGGATAAGTTTATAAAGTTGGAACCTGAACAAAAAAGTTTTCTGATCGACTATGATATACATAGAAAGTATTGCAGTAAGGTAACAAAGTGGTCTAAGAGAGTTGAAGAATACTTGGCTGTGTATGATAATTTTCAGAATGACGTGAAAGAAGATTTTGACACAGCAGACAAAAAGGTTAAGAATCTTGAAGATGAGTTGATTATTGAGCAGAGTACCCAGAGTCCACAAGTGAAGGAACTGAATGACAAGGCAAATTCTCTAGCTTAAAATCTTATAAATGATATAAATCTCTGGATTGATCTTGAAAAAAGAGTTGTTCAACAAGATGAGTTAATAAAGTTGCAGAAAGAAGCCTTGGAAGCTCAGGAAAAAGCTCTAAAAATCCAAGAAGAAAAGGTAAAAGCCTTGGAGAAGCAAGGTGAGGAAGATCAAAGGGACTTGAAGAAACTCAAAACATTGTTAAAGAAGCTCATCCCGAAGGAAAAGGAAGACATATGAACCCACTCCGATCTTTTGTTGTAGTTGTCTTTCCTTGTAAAATTTTTCCCAACTCTAATGAAATATTATTTGGCTGGATGTATCTTGTTATATACTAATGTGTCAGGTATCATAATTTTTTTCCATTCCCTTCAATTCTTTTTGAAAATCACAAAGGGGGAGAAGGAAAAATAAATACTCCTAAGGAGGAGAAAGGAAAAATTTCTAAGAGAAATATCCTTAAAGAAAGGGGGAGTTTCCCATTACGAAGTTTTTCATTCTTACAATAATGAAAACTCCACTCCGGAAACTCAGAATACAATCCTTAGAGTTTCAATGCCTAAGGGGAGTTAGTTGTATTCACTTTTATCCATGAACAAAGGGAGATAAGTGTTTAATTTCAAAGTCTAATGAAATTTTTTCAAAATCCTTATATGTTGTTTCGAAAGGATGTTTGTGCTTTCCAAAAAGGGGGAGATTGTTGAGTCAATAAGGTTTTCCTTATGACTTTTCCATTCCTTCTTGTTTTGAAAATCACAAACACCTTATACTTAAGCAAATATTATTTTTACCCCCATAAGGAAAATTTACTTCTTTAAGGAAATTTACCCTAACCTAGATTTTCTTATACATAGCCATATTTTCTTAAGTACAACAACCGGATTCATACCCAAAATTCTGGAGCCATATAATGAAAATATTTGGAGCATTCTATTTTTAGGATCCGAATTCTGAATGTGATCTGAAATGAAGTTCTAATCCTAATTCTGGACTCCGAACTTTCATGAGTTCAACTCCGAACTCTTAAGCAGTTTGACTCTGAACTTTTAAGGAGTTCGACTCCGAACTCTTAAGTAGTTCGACTCCGAACTCTCAAGTAGTTCGACTCCAAACTCTTAAGTAGTTCGACTCTGAACTCTCAAGTAGTTCGACTCCAAACTCTGAAGAAGTTCGACTCCGAACTCTGAAGAAGTCTGACTCCGAACTCTCAAGTAGTTCGACTCCGAACTCTTAAGTAGTTCGACTCTGAATTCTGCAAGTTCAGATTCTGATCTCTGGGGAAACCAGATTCCGAATTCCTATAAAACAGAATCCGAACATTTCTTAACATAGACTTTGAATTTCATTTTGGTTAAACTCTGAACTTTTGACTTGATTACACTCCGAAATGTTTATTAGATTTTACTTACATATGCTTCATCTCAAAACGATGTCGTGCATTAAGTTATACATGGTTTGTTATAAAACGATGTCGTCTATTCTGTTTCTAATTAACCGTTGGTTGAGTTACACGTGTACAGGTCCCTCCGAATTTCATGGAAAATATGATCGTTGGAAGAGGGATCTGACCATTGAAAGTTTTCCTATAAATAGGATCTCATTTGAAAGAGCTCAATAAGAAGTTGATCGATCTAGAGAACACACGCTGTTAAGGTGATTTCTCGAGAGAGAAGCTTTTTATGCCTTGTGCATACTGAACCGCTTGTTCAGATTTATTTTTGTGACTCCGAATGTTGGTTATTACATTAGAGGACTTCCAGGGATAGGAAGACAGAGGTGCCGACTACCTTGAAGTTCGAGGGCTTCCTTGCTGAGGAAGACAGAGGTTCCAACTACCTTAAAGTTGAGGGATTGCGGGGATAACAAGACAGAGATTCCAATCTTAGTATCGAGGGCTTACCCTTGTGTGGGTAAGACAGACTTTCTTGAAAGTATAAATCAAGAGACCTTTATCCAAGGTTGTTGGATACCCTTCTCTTTGGGTTAAAAGAGTTATTGTTTTTTACTTGTATTTACTACTTGTTTGTTTCCACTGCATATTGTATTGTAAGGAAATTATAATCTTCTTGTATTTCCTTACACTTGTACTCTGATTAGTTTAGATTCTATACTCTTTAAGGTAGAATCTTATATTGTAAACCTTGGTTCCAATTCTCTAGTTGGTGATCAGAGGTGTTGTGAATTTTATTATTTTAACTTTGTTAAACCTAGATTTTCCTTGTCTAAGGAAAACATAGTTATCCATAACCAACTTTAAAGGTTCCAAAGGAATTTTTAAAGTATAAAATCCACCCCCCCTCTTGTATATTGAGCATCTACATCATTATTTCGATCCTACATTTTGGTGTTGTGGTATTTAACCCTTTGATTTGTCTGTATAAGAGAAAACTGAACCTCATGTATTTTCCCTAATCAACTGATCCTTCAACTTCTTTTTAGGGGTAAAAAGCAATATGGTGGGGTGTGTTATCACACACTAACCCTATTTTTACCCTATTATTTTATTTATTCTGAGTCTCTTGTGTTTATATCTCCTTACAAGTTTTTTTCTTTATAATTTATAGTTTTTAGGAGCTTAAGTTCATGTCATGTAGTTATGGTGCATGATTAGTACAAACTATACAAAAACTATATGCCAGGACTTTAGTTTTTGATAGAGACAAATCACACATTTGGCACACTGTTTGTCTAACTGTGCATCCTACCCTTGTGTAGTGACCCATGTTCCTAGTAAGAGGTATATTTTTTTCCAATATTACACAGTTCCAAGGTTCTTAAAAAATGGGATTTTAGAATTTTATCCGAGATCATTTTTTACCAAAATCACACCCCTATCCCTTATTTTGTCTCACGCACACCTCAGGGCCTCGCCAACTCCTTTATTCCTCTTTCCTTGGTGAATTATTGGAGTTTATTTTATTTTTGGGATAGATTCTTCAAGTAAATCACTCATAATATAACCCCCTTTATTAATAGCCATTTTTCTATTATACCACTATATCTAACATGGATAAATTACCTAAGGTTATCTTGAGTGAAAATTTTAATTATGGGTTATTTTTATTTTGGTTTCCTCTTAGTATCTTAGGGATCTATTAGCTTGATTGAGGTGGATTTAAGCCACCGTTTGAAAAGGGAAATGATACATGAAAGGTCGTCCCTTGGATAGCTCTTTAATTTTAGAACTATGATTACTAATTATTCTAAATTCATTTTTTACATGTTTTATAAATTTTATAAAATATAAATAATAGTTTCGATTAAATTAGGGTTGTTCTTATTTCGAGTTTATTCAAATGTTCATTGGATTTGATTTTGTTTTTAAAGTGTAAGGATTATTTTGGAAATCCATTATTGATAAGTGGTTGCATAAATGTTGGGTTGGATCTTTCAAACTAATAGTTGAATTATAAAGGGTGTTTTGGATATTGAAGTTTTTCTTATATCTTGGTTTTATAAAAATTCTCTTTAGGATCTATGGGAACTTTCAAAAAATGATTTATAAATTGAAAAACCCTTGAAATATTCCCATTTATGTTATAGAAAATGAATACTTTGATTCTATGTATGAGGTAGTGAATGTTTAGGGCTATTATATATATATATATTTGATAAATTTGGGGATGTTTTTTATAATTGTGTCGAAGGTGAGTGTGTTAATTTCTTATAATTTTTAATTATGTATTTATATGTAATATTTTTTATGATAACTATCATTTGGATGTCATGGGAAGCCATGTGTAGCTAGGTGGGAAATCTATAGACACTTGTTTTGCTTATTCACAATCATGATCTGGATAATAGTCTTGGGATATATTTTATTTTTCTTATGTGATCGTTACCCTCAGTTAGGATAATGAGGGAAATACTAAGTGTTATGAAAGATTATTATTATCCAATATTAATCTTATTTATTAGTTTTATAGCCTTGTATTCTATTTTACCCATAGATCCTAGATTCCCATGATGATTTTTTGTGTGTGTTGTAATTTTTCCATTTACTTATAACCCTATTTTCAAAATGGCCCTTCATATTATGGTATCCCTTCCCCCTTTTTAAAAACCTCTCATTGTATCAATTTCTACTTTTATTTGAAAGGATTTACAATGGGGTTTTCTTAAAAATTGATTGTTTTAAGTTAAAAATTGAAATTATTTTGAATTCCATGAAATATGTTATTTATTTGGAAATAAATTAAAAAAATTATTATATAAATTTTCAAACTAGTATGAAATATATCTATTTTTAATGGGTATTCATGGTCCGATTAGTGGTTTCATATTGGGATTTTAGATCACACCTTTCATGACTATAGGTTATCCAGTTCTGCTTAGATGTGGTAGTTCAACATTCAACTCAAGGTTGATATTAGGCTCTTGGTTTGGGATGATGATGGTTAAAAGTTTATATGTTTCACTTCCACATAGACATGGTTGGTGTGGTATATTTTAGATTTCTTTATTTATTTCAATATTTTTTATGTATCTACCTTTCTTTCTTTCTGCCCATACTATGTGTCTTGTGTTGTCTCAGTGTTTTTATTATCTAATGTTTTATTTATTTTTTGGACTTGATCATAATTAAGACTTTCATTAATTTTTCTACTTCTTTTTCAATTTCATTTATTTTCTCAAAAACTTGACTTGTGGTGTGGCCTTCCCATATATGGAAAGGTAATGCCAAAATTTTTGGATAAAATTCCTTGGATTATATTTTATTCTTTAGGAAAAATAATTCCCTTTGTTACTTATTGATTCCATTTGGATTTTTTTCCATCCTATGAGGATCGAAAATGCCTATCAATCCTTATCAGAGGCCAGATTGGGTGACCATTCTAGGGGTGCCCTGGGTTGGTTCATGACCTACGATCATCTCAAAAACCAAAACATTCCAATTAATCATCTTCCTTACTAAACATATTTCAAAAAAATAATCTATGTATGTGGAAGACCATGAGTCATGAAATTTTATATTAACCACACATCTTATTCTAGATCAACTTAACATCTTGGGAAACCATGTGGATCAACTACATTACCAACCTTCAATCGATTGTGTGAAAAATCAACCAACTAAATGACTAATATTCAATCAATCATGAGTCAACATTCTCTATTTTTCTCTATGTTTCAGATCACCCACATGTACAAATCCAATCATCCATGTGAATCAACAGTCAGTGGATTGATAACATGTTTAAATTCAATCGACTGCATAGATCCATGGTGAATGGATTGACTATATATATATATTCTATTAACCTTAAAAATCCATAACTAGTGGATTGAAAACATGTAAATTGTTCAGAACGATCATGTATGTACCATTCTATAAACTCTTATCTTACTTCTCTTTGAATTAGGACCTCCTCAAACCAACTCCATCCTTCCTTAAACAACTCAAAAAAATTCCAAGATAATGTAGTCAATGTCTCTACATCCCCCAACACTTGCTTGTTATTTTCTTTAAGAACATACCCACAATCATCACAATTTCCTTCTTATACAATTTATGAATTCAAAAAAAATCAAACACAATAGTCCATATCCACTTTAGCCTTATTAAAAAAACTCCCTTTAATTATGGGATCAATACATTTAATTTTTAAGTTGTTTTTACTATACTCTATGAACATATTTTATTATTTAAATGTTTTTATTTAAAACATTACATAAAATTTATTATAATAAAATAAAATTATGAAATATTTATTTGAATTTAATTACTTTTATGAATAATGTTATATTATCATTATTATTTTTATTAATTTTTGATTAGTTAGTTATTAATAAAGTAAAAATATCATTGAAATAATATTTTGATCATGATGTATAAAGGTTTATGCACCATAACCATTTTATTGATTATGAATTTAAAATCTATAGTACCCTAATTAGAAGAAAAATTTAATAAAATGTAAATATTTTATAGTTATAAATATTTAATTATCAATCATATAATAATTAAAAGATAATTACATAGATAAATAAAATTACTCATAATAAAAGAAATAATATTTACTCTAAATGAATTGTTTTTAAATTTATTTTATGATTTTATTTAAGGGGTAAATTTATAAATTTTTTAAATTTAATTTTATAAAAATGACTTAATTTTTGGATTCAGAATGTCGAAATCAGCTTATGGTTAATTTTTTAGAATTTTTTGAAGAAGTTCATTTTTTGGTGAATAGAAAAACATACAATTGTTGTGATTACCATGATTTTTATGATGCCATTATGATGTAATCATGATATAAAAACTTAGAAAAAAAAATTTAGAATGATAATATCTTTAAGAATAAAAATAATTAATTTTATAATTTTAAGTTAAATTAAAAACTAATATTTTACATTTTGGAAACCAAAATTACATTTTATCAATATAAAAATTATTTTTGGTTATTTCTATTTAATTTAGTGATTTAAAGGTTTAATTAGGTTTTGGAATTACTTAAACTTTAATCAACCCTCTTTTTTTAACAATAATCTAAATAATTATGTTGGAATCAATGATATTCAAATTAGTTGGTCAAAATAGAAAAATAATCAATACTTTAACCAAGAAATACTCTCCTCCTAGGGTATAAATACCAACCCATTATCCCTTTACTCACCACTCCAAATACATTGAGCATGAATTACCTCTCATTTTCCCACCTAATATTCTCTTTAAGTATTTTTATAAGGTTCTAAGGTGGTCTATCTAACTTAAAGAAGCTACCTTGTAAGGGTTTTTAATACTCCTCATTTTTTCAATAACTTATTCTACCTTTTCATATACTACCATGATTTTAATTCCATTTTACTATCATCCATTTTAATTATTTTCAATTATATATTACTTACTCCCTCTCATTGTAACATTTTCTTAAGTTGTCACTATCTCGAAGTAAGTGTTCCCTACCCCTTATCTACCTTTATTTTTTCAATCATTTCATTTATTACTATTTTTAATGAGAAATGTTATTATAATTAATTGTTAAAAATTTATTTCTATATTTTCATGAACCATCTCTTGGGGTCTATGTCGCGACTACCCTAAGCCCTCCTCCAAAAATATAAGGGTTGGGGACTAGCTCCAAAGGCAGTAACCTGCAAGTGGGAGGCATTTACTAGGTACCTGTAGACATGCACACTCACAACCCCAACTCACAAAGCTAAAAGAGAAAACATGTATTCCACTGAGAGTATAAAGTACACATTGAAAGTAAGGGTCCAGAATATAATCCCAACAAAAAAAGCTGAAAAAAGGAAAGTACAAAGGCCTCTAAATAGTACATCTATAGAAAACCCTACCTAAAGGGTAGGTGAATAGTAACTACAAGAAGTTGTGGGAGTACGCATCGCCTATTTGGCCTCACTGGGAACCATCTGGTTCTGGACCATGAAAGTCTCCATCAAAGCATCGATCATCTTCACAAGACACATCACATGTGGGTGAATCCCATGCATAGGTGAGTAACACAATACTTAGTAGGTACCCCAAACCAAAAAGAAAAAACACAAAGTAAAAACACACACGAAGCAAAGGACAACTCACATAGGCACAACATAAAGCATAGAAAGAAATTTCATCAGTCATAAAGCTGAAAATTTTGTAAAAATGAGGGACTCATCCCTAATGAGTCACTGAGGTCTGTCAGTACACTGATGTCCGCTCATCTGTTGGGCCACTAAGGTCCAGTCGGCTATTCGGTTGTCGGGCCAATGAGGTCCACACGACTACTCGTTTTATGGGTCACTGAGGTCTATACGGCTACTCCTATGATGGGAAACTGATGGTCTGCATGACTACTCGTCTACCATTCCACTGAGGTCTACTCAACTACTCTTATGTCGGGCCACTGAGCTCTGCATAGCTACTCATTTGTCGGGCCACTAAGATCTTCTCGAAAAATCGTATGATTCTGGGAGAATATAATCTTAAATTCATTGGTCATAAATCAACCTCACATAAACTCCAATGGAATATATCGAAAGGATCTCTCTGTTGCGAGGGTCCCAATGCCGCCAACAGTTTGTCAATCAGACGTATAGTTTGTTAGTTATGACTGTTTTACTAAATAGGGTCCGGTTGGGATGAGTCCGGTCCGACCTGACCCGACCTAGCCCAGGGCCCACCGTCCTAACCCGAGTTTTACCCGGCCCACTGGACCACAATTCTGGCCCGCTGGGCCTCCCGGGGAGGCTCGCTTTCTCCTACCCAGCCCGCTGTGAGCGGGCTGACCTACTCCAGCTGAGTCATGACGGTGAGTTGCATCCCTCGAACACCCTGTGGGTTGCTATGAGGTCTGTCACCACCATGATATATAAATATCATGGCCCTCCAGCCACATTAAGTAGTGTGGATACTACGCTCGCATGCGCCACTGCCGGCGACCGTTGCCTGCAACCCTCTTCACCACCTGCGGCTTCCACCGTGGGCCCCCTTCTCACTGTCGTAGCGCACCTCCCATGTGCCACCTTTGCACCGTCGCTACCTCCTCTACCTGAGATGGTGCCCCACCTTTACTATTGTCCCACACTACCATGGCCCACTGTCCACGACCTCCTCCGCTGTGTCATGTCACCGGCACGTGCCGCCTTCTGCATGCAGCCGCTACCACATGTCGTCGTCACTTTCACCAACGACCTTCGATCTGGCGGACCCATGTCGCCACAACCTTCTATCACAGTATCTATCTGACACTACCGCGATCCACCACCATGTTTTGATCATTGAGTTATTGTGGATACGGGGATCAAAGAAATAAAAAACCGGGGTGAGAGACTTAAATGAACACCCAAGGTGGATGTATCAAGCCTTGTTCATGTCATCCTTGATCCTTCCACGTAAGAATTTAAGGACGGATAAACGAATATTTAAATAAAATCATAGGTTCAACATGGATCCATTTTCCTTATGTTTTATACTAGAATAAAACCTATACCTCAAGAATAAACGACATGCATTCCAACCTGTTAGTGGGTTGACCCACGTTCGTTGTTTAGGAAGAAAGAACAGGGAAATCCAATTCACAAGGAGCAAACCACTACCTGAAGTTATATCATTTGTTGGTGATGATCAGTGTTTCTATATTCATCATTCCATGATCCCTTGTTGGTGGTAGTTCGTCGATCGTTGTTTACCAACGCCAAATCTCCAATGGTTTAGAGTGATTCTCCAATGTGCCAATGATGAGCTATAACAACCCTACTCTTTATTACACACATAAACATGATTTATTATGTAACCTTGCACTTAATACAACTCTGAGGATCAAGAGGTCTAGTTTCTTGGGAAATTAGGAACATTACATGAAAACTTAAGATATAAAATTCAACATGTTTATTGAAAACTTATTTTACATGACCACAACAATCCATCATACTTAGCATTTCATGGGATAACCTGAGGACATACATAAAAAAAGGGTGATCTATAAAGCCCAGTAAGGAAGTAAACAAGACATAACATGAAAAATAAAATATATGTTAGGCAATAGTAATATCAATGTATCATAAGAGAAACATGAACATAAAGTAATGATATAGCATGATTATCATAACTTGGGGATGTGGAAAAAACATTTAACATGATATTAGCATGAGCTAAGGCTTGTTGCACATGAAGCATGAGTAAACACTCATTTCACTTTAATTAGCATGAGTAAACACTCATTGGACTTGAATTATCATGATTAAACCCTCATTTCATATAGTGTATCATGGTAATATTCTTTACCTAATGCATTGGAGTGCTATCAAGGTGCACCCTTCTTAATCATTTCATTTAATGCATAAGTGTGCCACATAGATCATACAACATGGATTCATTAAATTTCATAATTTATTACACAAATAAGAGATGTGGAATAAATAAATTTAATTCCTCAATAAACAATTACATGTGCATAAAGGTGAATACCCTTGATCGATAAATGGGTATGTTATTCACTTACACGATGATTTTGGCATGGGAAATTTTGATGTAACTTCACCAGCATAACGACGTCAAATAGAAATCATAAAATTGGTTGATGAGAGATAAAGGGGTATATAATAATTTATACATGAAATGGATAGTAAGGGGGTCATGGAACATAATATCACAACATATGTAAAGGAATTTATATTCATAATATAAAATAATTACTTGAATGTAAATGAGGAGAGAGAAATCCCTTACGGAATTTTGGCATGGTAACGGGTGTACATGAGAGGCATTAATGAGATATAAAGGGGTCTATAATCATTCAAAAATAAGAAGGTAAGTATATGGGAGGTGAAAAATCATACCCTAACATTTTTAATTGAAAATAAAAGGGGGATAACAATATAAGAAAACTTGGACATAAATAAGGAAGGAAAGTTAGGATCCCTTACTTGAGTGTGTGACTTCAAGAGCTTGAGGAGGGGCTTCATGAGAGATTGGGGAGCCTTGGGAGGATTATAGAGAGAGGAGGGAAGAGTAGTTATATGATAAAAGTATTTTTAGTGAAGAAAAGTGGGAGATTGGGTGGGTTTATATAGTAAAAGAGAGGAGAATTCTTTAATATTTTACAAACTTAGGTTTTGGAATCTATATAATTAAATATTCAAAACCACAAACCAACCCATGGTTTTTTCCAAAGGGGAGTTAAAAAAATTATTTTATAATTCCAATGGATTAAATTATTAAAATATTAGGCTTGCTTATGTGGAGGTGAGTCACACTCTCAAGGAAATCATTTGAAAAAGTTAAAATATTTTATAAGTCTTGGAGGGTCCACTAAGGAACCATAAAATTAATCTAACAAATATAAAATTAAATTATTTTAAATATAAAACATATATTGTCCGAATAAACCTTTTATAGTATTTTTTACATCACTATTGGGTCATTACGATGTCATAAAACACATTATATATTTAAATAATATTTAATTTTTACCCAAAAATTTGACTGTCTCAAAAATTTATGAAAAATTCACCATTAGATAATTTCGATGTCCTGGATCCAAAAATAATATTCACTTTATCTAAATAATTTTATAAATATGTGAATTTTTAATTTAAAAAAAACCGATATTTATAAAAAATTCACGGGTTTTTACAAAAACAGCTTTCAAACCTTAATAAAAATTACAATGTATAAAAATTATATGACCATTTATATTTAATAAAAAGTAATTTATTTATAATATTTTATTAAAATATAATTTAATTCAAAAATCCATTAATTCATAAAAATATATTTCTTAATTGAATATTAACTAAAAATATTATTTGTTCTTTAAAAACCATTTACAAAGTAGAAATAATAAAATGAATGTATATTATTTATTATATACAAAAATAATGCACATAATCATAATTATAGGGTCTTGTTACATAAATACTTATAACACCTACATAAGACCTAAGGGTAAGGTGTGCGATGGTGACAGACTCTTGGGGTGGCTCAGATAACATCACTTGGGTGGTAATCTCTATTAACTTCCACTTCTCCCGTAGGGGGTTATGTTCAAGCTCAACATGTTGAAGCTCAGCTTGGTCTTTGTCAAGAGTGAAGACCAGTGACACTACCTCCTTTTCCAGCTATAAATAATGGGATTTGTATGGATCAATTATACTGGATGAGGTCATCGCTTCCTTTTTCTGAGTAAATTGGATTTTTTAAAGCCCAATATTTATACAAATCACGTGATCATTGTTCAACGACTATATTAGAAACTATAAAAATTCTTAATGGTATTTTAAAATCCAAAAACTTAAAACCAAGGAAGTTCATATGTTTTATATAACCATTTTACATAATAATACATTTAATTATATTAAGAGGAAATTTCATTAATAAAATTTTGGGTTGTTACATCATCACTTGGTCAACCCATTAAAGATAGAAATTAAATTTTTGTTACGTTGCTTTACAACATTGTTATGTTGTTTCATTTATGAAACAACGTTTTGGTTATTCCTGGGTGGCAATACTGTTATGTTATAACGATTTCAAAATTCAAATAAAATAAAATTTAAGGTTTGTTTTATTTTCCATAAGAAAAATCTTTTGTTTAATTTTTCTTATAAAGTCAAAAAACTAACTTTTTCTCTTGACCCACACTGGTCAAGGTTAAGTGCATTCTTAGGTAAAGACATCATTCTAGACACAACGATTCCCTCATTTTTTTAATCTGAGCACCCATTTATAATTTTCCAAAACTACTCATGTGCGCTATTTTAAATAAAATTAAAATAAAGTTCAAACACTTATTCTAGGCTCACCAGGGCTCGGAATCAAGTGTTGTTGAGTGCCTGGTTGAAATAATATCATATAATTTAAAAAATACATGGAATTACAGGACATTACATATATTTTCAATGAGATATCAACATTCCCTCCAATTATATTACATTAAAAATTCATTATAATTCTTAAACACCCATGAATCCATAAACATCCTAAAAGTTTGTTAAATTAAATAGGGTTAGGTTTCAAAAAAATAGCATCCCTATCTAGATACAAGAAATTAGATGCTATATCTAGATCTGGTGCACCTAGGGGTGATAAACCAAAATAATTTGGATGGGTATTAGCTCAACCTTTACTTGGAAAATGATAAGATATCCTAATTACACACCTATTTCTACACTCATAGGGGATATGTTTTGGATAATTCATAAACCCTTTACAAACCATAATGAAGGATTTTTTACTATTGATATTTATACATTATGAATATACTTTTTTCTATTACTTGGTTGTCATTTATTTGATAAGGTTACTTTCTATTACACTATGAATATCCTATTTTTCTAAGTTAATTGTGGTATATTCACCTTGATAGCCATGTTGTTCTATTGAATGTAGAAATATTAATATCCATTATATAAATTATCCATATATGGAAAAATATTGATTACATATCCATTATTATGTATCAGGTTCCTTAGTGAACCTTATTTTATGTATTTTTATCCATTCCCTACATATGATGGATGCATTTGACTTATTACATTATGGGAGAGGCCCAAAATTATATATCCCCCTAATACAATGGTAGGTATTATGAGACAAAATAGTTGGGTATTTTTTATATGCCTTACCTTATTATGTATCATGTATTACAATGAGGCATCAATGGTAAGATTAATATGTACAACGTTATGAATTCCATCACTATGAGATCATTTATTCTTTTCTGTGAATTTATTTACTATTATATAATCATGAATATATTATTTTTTATTGGAATTATTTTTTATTTCTTGATTATGTAAGATATATTCTTCTAACCTCTACACCTTACTGAGCATTTGAGATCACCCATTTATATTGTTTTCAATTTCCCTAGTAAACCAAGAGTATTACTATGTGGATGTATGAATTTAAAAGTATAATTAATTAAGTATTCATGTTTTCATATGACGTATCTTTAGTTTTAAATTCAATATAATGTTCAATTATGTATCTAGTTTTGTGATACTACAAAACTGTTGGATCCTATGATCTATGTATTTTTACCATTGTGATAAAATAACTACTGGTACAATGTTATTTGATTCGGAGTCTTATGAATGGAATCAAAACCATTTTATTAAAAATATTAGGAACTATATTTAGGATAAAATAGTTAGATAATAAATATATTTGGTAAACCCATTGGGTATTCAGTAATTATTTCTAGATTACATGAATTTAATTTATAATAAATGCATATGAATTATATATTTCGATTAATAATTCATAGATTTATTCATGAAATAATTTAGTATAAGTCTTTTTTTATAAATGTTTTATAGTGTAAGGAATATAAATCATGTCAAAACCCATAATCTATGTAATAATTTTCCTCCTAAAAAGTAAATAAGTCAGGAGTTAGATTTGACCAAAATATAAATATATTTGTGAAATTCATGACTAATAATCATGGATATATAGAGTGATATGTTTCTCTATATCATGGTGAAACAATGTTGGATAACATCATGTGAAAACAACCTCTATACTTTAATAGAACTACTAATCCATTGGTACCTAAAAAAGGATCAAATCTCCCAAAAAGATATTTATATCTTTGGGAAGTAGTGAAAAAAATAAAGTTAACATGGAGGTTTATCATCTAAAATGTGATGGTAATAATTGGTATTCAACGATTCAAAATAGAAAGTATGTATATGATAAATATGGTATCAAATGGGATAATTTTAAGAAATTATTATTTTAAAAATACTTTCTCCATGAAAATGAATTTATTTAGAAATGAAATTTTTAAATTTGAGACAAAGATAAGATTATGAGGCTTCTATGTATGAGTCTAACTATAAATGGTTATAAAAACATATTGCAGACAAGGTACATAATCTAGAAATCAAGATTAATTGTTTCATTTATGGGATAAATCCATGCCTTCAAAGGGTGTTAATCTCTCAAGAATTTTTTACATATAAATATATAGTATCAAGTACCATCATTTTAGAGATGTATTTATTTAAGTTTTATATATTCAAAGGAAAATAAGAGAATAAGAGTATAACTTAATACTATGTAAAGAGAAATTTTTCAAATTATAAAAAGAGAAAGGTGTGATTTTCAACATTTAATAATTGTAGAAGGAAACTAATTGGGATTTTCTTGAAGGTAATGGGAGTCTATTTCAAGTATGGAGATAAAGTAAACAAGGATTGTGGATGTAAATACATGGATGATGTTTCATAAATGAAATACTTCAACTATAATGAGGTGGGAAACTATTAGAATTAATTTTCCAAACATCAATAGAATTTACTTTAAAAAATTATTAGAGGGTAAGGCTGAGATTAATTAATTAATACAGTTGAATTTTAGTCTCTAAATATGTGATAGTGGGTAATTTGATTATAAACTTAAATTTATCTGATGATTTATTCCATATCTATAACGTATTATATATTTTATAATATTGAATCATCCCATGACATATTGTGGAATGATTTTTCAATCAATACACTTAGTTGGAATACAGTTTTCATGAGAATATATCAGGTGATCTTTGCTAATATGCATGGATATTCCTTGGTTTTAACTTGATTTTTATGTGTATGGTTGACTTTGATGTAATCCAAAATTTTAGAGTTTAGTTAATTTTAAGGATTAAGATATAATATATGAAGTATAAAATAATTTATGTTGAATTAGTGGTTTTTTACAATAATGAATTTTAAGGTTAATGTATTATAGAATTTATTTGTTTTTTGTATTTATCTCACACTCACCATTTTTGTTTCAATAAATTGATAGAAACATGAGGGATAAATTATTATTAAATTGTGGGTCTATGATCCATTAAAATTTTATTTTCATGTTTTTGGAATGAAAAAATTATCATGGTTATTCATCAATTATAATACGAGATGAAGTGATGGTGGAAAATTGATCAAAACAAAATTGAAGCATAAAATTACAGTTATAGGATTGAAATAAATCAAGTAAGTATATTTTATCATAACCACTATGTTAAAATAATTCCTAAAACTTAAGAAATAAAAAGATAAATCTGTAAAGTCTTATATGGAAAATATCTATCAACTATCAAGGACTTCCTATGGAAACTATTTCACGTGTTTGAGTCTTATAATGGTTCATATATGGTTTTAAATATATTTAATTCATAAATACTAATATTATTATTAATAATTTATTAATTACTAATCATGATAAAATCGACATTTGATATTATACATATGTTAATATATATTCATTATGGTAAGATCAATTTAAAATTACGATGACATAGTTTATTTAAGGGGGTATATAGTAACATCCTAGATTTTCAATGAGTATTTTTATGAATTTTTATCCTTAAATTGAGTATGTAAATTTTAAATTCATTTATTTATTTATATTTTAATAATATTAACCAAGAATTTATGTACATATTTATCACTAAAGATATTTCCTTATATATTTTTCAATATTAGTGGAATTCTATTTATTAAAATGATTTTAGTAAAATGGGTATCCCACTAGCTGAGTGACAACCAATCATGTTTGGAGAACCCATGAGGCTCAAACCCATGTCCAAAGGGTGAAAAGGGAATAATTACAACCACTAGATTACATGTTTTCATTATAACATCTTCTATCATTTTTATATAACTATTTTATCACTTTTAATATATTCGAGATTCTTTTTACACATATAATTTTTTTACTTTCTAGTTTTATTTTCATATCATCAAGGTAATTAAGTATTTATAATCTAATGGTTAACATATTATGATGTACAATTTCAATTAACCATGTTGTAACATTTGAAATTAATTTCAGATAACATTTTATGTGAAGAATATAATGAATAGTTAAAAAATAATTTTTACACTAAAATAAAACCTTATTGTTTATTTTTAATTACATGTGGTTCATTTTGAAAATCCACCCACAATATTGATGAAATCACTGAGATGGGGGTTAATTAGTGATAAAAAAATTCTTTTACATTTTACCTTTTAAACAACCTTCATTACTAGTTAATGTAAAGTGAATTTTCTCTTGAATAAACCTATATACACACAAATACAAGGAACAAAAAAATTTACATGGCTCACTACTCAATAAGAGTAGAAAGTACTTGGTATGATTTGGTAACACCTAAGATCATAGGTCACTGAAAATAAACCTGGATATTATAGAAAGTAGTGGATAATCATGAACCTGTGATGCACTATAATCTCCTAATGGTGTATGATAATCTAACACAGTAATGATAATTTAGATAGTTTCACTACTAAAAGATAGTATCTCACAGATTCAAACATAAAGTATGTTGTTATTATGCCTATTACTTCCTCCCAACTCACAGTGAAGAAAGTATTCTATTTTTTCCTTCAATCTATTATGGAACAGTGGTCATGAAAACCTTATTTTTATTCTTCATTTTCTATCTTATTTATTATTTGATAAACAACCAATGTTCTCTAGGGTCTTAGTAGTATAATACACACTCTTATTATCCTTATCCTAAAAATATATATACATTGAATAATATTAAGAATATTGTTTCCATAATTTTTATGGAAACTTCATAATTGTAGTCAATGACAAATACTCATCTTTTGACTAGTTCGACATTATTTAAATTGATCCAATTCATTCCATTTAAATCTCCTTAAGACTCAAATTTTTAATTTTTTTTCATGAAATTTGAATATCTGTGACCAAATATTCTCCATAAAACACATAACTTAAATTATTTTAAAAAAAATTCTCCATGTGCATGGGATCATGTATCATTTCAACGTGAAATTACTGTTTGTGGATTGGAACTCATATCTATTCATAGAATCATGTGAAATTTTATTCTATACTTCTCATCATGAATCAAAATCTCTTTGTGATGTATGATCAATGAATAATATCACATAAAGTAACATCAAATTTTTATTTTTTCAAAATTAATATTCTGAAAACCCAATTATACATCTATATTATTTTCATATTTTTATTAGTGTAAAATACTTATGTTGGGAACTTACAAAGGATTACCTTCCTTTAAATACACATGTTTAAATCTAAAATACTAATGCTCTGCTTTTGAAATACTTATAATCCTGAATTTTCTATTTTCTTTCCACATCATAACCCATACAATGATCCAAATGTCTTATGGAAAAAGGATTGAATTCTATATGAATAGTTATATTATTCTCAAAGACATATCATCCTACCAAAGACTTATGATGTTTATCAAAGGCTTAAATATGAAACAAATGTCTATAATAAAAAATATAATATTGGATCAAAAACAAAAAAAATATTCTTCATATTTTTCTTCATTAAAACTTCTTCAACAATAAAAAATATCAAATTATGTGACATACCATGAGTTAGAATAGTCTATATCAATAGTTCATCTCAGTATTGATCTATCACATATCTAGACTGATAGTGTATATTGAAAACATGAACAACCCTAAATTGTCCATGTGAACAGTCAATCGACCATATGAACAACCTTCAATTGACTGTGAGTCAACATTCTCCATTTTCTCCAAGTATTAGGTTGACCACATGTAAAAATTGAATTGATTGTGTAAATTCACAACTAGTGGATTAATAACATGTAAAAAATTCAATTGACCATGTGAATACACAATTATTGGATCAACTACATGTATAAATTAAATTGACTATGTGAAGCCATAGTTCATGGATAGCCCACATGTACAATCTTTAGATCGACTATTCTTATCTTAGTTTGGAAATTATAAACTTTCTTCTATTTGAATCAGGACGTCCTCAAACAAACTACAACCTTCCTAAAACAACTAAAAAACTATTCCAAGATGTTATAGACAATGTATCTATATCCACCAACACTTTTATTTGATTTTATTTAATAAAGAACCAAAATTATCATAATTACCTTCGACTAAGATTTTTTTACTGAGAATAAAGGATAGTATAATAGACCATATCAACTTCATCATTCTTCAAAATAAACTCTATTTATCCATGATCTCAACAAAATCACCCTTATATTTTTTTGGCAACCAAGTATCATAAATAGCATTTAAACATATCCAACATAGAAATGAATTATCATCCAATATTTATAATCTTGTTGGAATGAACTCGGTGTAGGAAACATGAATATTGAATAAAAATAGGACGTTATCCAACAATAGTGACTCCCATACACACTCTTCATGATATTATTTTATTCCTTCATCATATTCAAGCCCTATAAAAAACTCATGAATGTACTAAAACAAAACTGTTAAAGTAGTTCACACATGCATAGGATAAATTCAAATCTTACCACTTTTCACCACTTAAATACATTCACCCTATGAGTAGGTGAGACACATATATCTATAATTACCGCTATGTTTTTTTATCACCATTTGAAAAAAAATTACAAATAACAATGGGACATAGATGATAGAATGACATACCATAGTCTCATTAGATGAGATATTGAACTCCCATTTTCAACTTTAGTCCTTCAAAATAATCCATTGATAGAGATTTAAAGAATATATCTATTATTTTCTATAACATATAAAAAAATTAAAAAATTATATCATTTCTCTCCACAATATCCTTGGTGAAGTGGTATTTGATATCAATGTGCTTTATTCTTGAATATTTAATTGGATTACTTGAAAATTTTATAGCATTTTGATTATCACAACCCAAGAGAAGTGGATACTTTACTTTCACATTAAGGTATTCCAAACGAGTCTTTATCCACATCAATTGAGTAGTATATTTACATAAAACTACATACTCTACCTAAATAGTACTCAGGGTCATTGAATTTTGTTTTTTTTGTGTTCAAAAAAAATCACCAAGAAAGAACACTCCGCCTGATGTGGATTTTATATCATCAACACATATTTCCCAATATGAATTTGAATATCCATACAGATTCAAATATCATTTTCTATCATATTTCAACTAAAACTCGATTGTTATTTTTAAGTATCTAATAATAATTTTACGAACCATAATATATGAATTTATTGGATAACTTTGGAATCTAGAACAAAGAGTGATATCACATATATATCTGGATGTAAAGTTGTAAAGTATATCTAACTTCCAATCATATTTAAAAACTATCTTTAATATACTTCCTTTACTTGATCATATTTAAAAAACTTTTTTCCTAATGATATAGGTGTAGAAACCATTCTTGAATCATCCATGAGAAACCTTTTAATAAGTTTTGTAGAATGTTTTTCTTGTGAAATAATAATACGATCTCTCTCTTGAGAAATTTATTAATTTAATAAAATATATAATCTCACTAAGTATAAAAATTTCAAATAAATCCTTCATCTATTTTCCAAAAATCTTCAAAAACTTCTTCATCAATTTCCACAAAAATTATATCATCCACATAAATAATAACAATAATAGATACCTTTTTCATATTTTATCTATAGGTTGTTTTCCACCCTCACTTTTATGAATTTTAGTTTATTTAAGTAGGTGTTTATCTTAAAATACAATGATCTTTAATCCTATTTCAAACCATAAAAATGATTTATTTAACCTAATTTCATGTATTTAATCTTCTCCCAATAAGTAACCACAAGGTTTCTCAATACAAACCTTCATTTCCTACTCACCACTAAGGAGGACATACTTGACATCCAGTTTAAATATCTTATATTTACTTTGTGTAGAAACAAAGATAAATTTTATTATGGTTTTTATTATGTAAAATTATGAAAATGACTCATAAAAATACACTCCTTCAACTTGAGAATATCTCTTATATATAATTATATCTTTATTGATAATCACTTCACATTTTTCATTTATCTTTTTTTGAGAAAACCATTTTTTTCCAATGATGTTTTTGAATTTTGGTTTGTGTACCAACTCCCATGTTTAATTATTATATGTATGATATAGTTCTTCATTTATTTATTCAAGCTATTCTTGATGATTGATAGATTATTCAACATCTCTTGGTTTAACTTGTGAAAATATTTAGGTATTTGATGTTTTCCTCAAATTTCTCCAAGTTTGAACTTACTTTCCTTGATCTAAAATAATGTTTTAGACTTATACCTATCTTCCCAACCTTGGATTAGTTGATTGGAGTTTCTTCTCATTACTTTAGTTGACTGAAATTTTTTCTTCAATACGATATTCTTCACAACGTCCATCCTTCTCTATAACTTTATCATTTTTTTCCAAAAATTATTAATCTTCATTACCTATAATACTTTTTGTTTCATGCATCTATTATTTCTTTTCATGTTTCAAAACTTGAAATTTACCAGTATCCATGATCTTATTTGTATCCTTATTATTATATTTATATCCTCTTTCATTTAGAGGATAACATAAGAAGATTCCATCAACACATATTATATCAAATTTTCCAAGATTTTCACCTTTGATTTTGATAATATAGTGGATGTAAAATATAGTTAAATACTTAGAACATGGATTCTGATTGTAATACATATCATATAGTGACATTTCAAAGTTTGGTCTATATAAGCAATGATTTTGAATATGAAATACCGCTCCTATAGTCTATCTCCAAAAATAATGAGAAGTATCATTCTCTCTCAACATTGTTCAAGCCATACCCACCAAGTTTATAATCTTCTATTCTACCACATAATTTTTTTATGGGGTGTAATATGTACTAGGTTGATAATTAATTCCATTATTCTCTAGATAATATTCAAATCTTCCATTTATCTATTCAAAACCATTTTCTATTTGAATATTCTTCAAGGGGTTATTGTGACATGAACCAACCAAGATAACCCGCCTAATTGGTACCAAAATAAGTTATGACAAGGACTACATAGAATTCTCAATCTCCATGGACTATAAACTAGATCATATTAATCAAAAAAATCAAGAGGGAATGATTTATCTATAAGAATAACTCATCAATAAAAAGTTGTGGATGTAAAAGATTAAATATTTGGTATTAAAAACACTCCACAACAGAGAAAATACCATAAGTAGAGAAATGTCTAAAAATAGGTACATCAATCAAAAAATTCAGATAAAACCAATTAGACATAAACACCAGATAACCCCCATGCAATAACTAGTCCACAAGATTCACCAGTTTCCACCAACCCCCGTGGTCCTAGTAATCAAGAACACCCACTTCCTTCAAGCAGTGGATTTTCTTTTCTTGGACCTAGCATACTAAAATCTATAAAAACATTAAGGAAAAGGTATGGTTTTCCCAATAAATCCCAGCATGATCTCACCAAGAAATTCATAAACAATCTATAACAATTAAACCAACTTTACTCAAATTCAAGTAAAACATGGAATTTAAATCCATTCATAGGTTGGGTCAAGAAATTATTTATAAAACATTTCAATGGATAGAATAAAAATGAGTAAAAAATTAAATTTTCATCAAAGTAAACATGATTAATAATCTTTGTAAAAATATGCATGAACAAATCATTTTTATTAGAACATACATGAATAAACATTTAAAATAAATGGAATTTATAGTTAATTTCAATCATAGAATTGTGGTTAAGGGACCTTATGTTGGATTAATATAGGTATTCTCTCACATATTTGTGAATTAAGGCTCCGGGTGTGCACACAATCCCTATATCCCAAGCCTAAGCGGAATAGTAGGTAATATCAAAGAACAAACTCCCCATCATAAAGACAATTTAGTTATCATTGTCATCCTTAATCTGTTGTCAGGTAGAGATAATACATGCCTATAATGTGTTCATCCCACCTAACTACCCATGCTCCCATGTTATTCAAGGAAAATTAAACATTTTTGGGGATACCATTCAATTGAATCAATCTTAATAACTAAATAAATTATTTCAAATGGGTCCATGTTTTTATTTTCAAAACATTACTATCATTTCAAAAACCATAAACAAATGGTTTTTATCAAAAACTCATGAATTTATAAAAACCGTACACTTATCATCATAAAAAATTTAATGCATTTTAATTTCATCAAAATAATTCTTTAAATCATTCATACCACATCAATATAATTTTATAGAAATCACACTTTATTTAAAAAGCTATTTTTCAAAGGAATTTCATCACCAACACCATGTCATTTCAAATAAAATATCAAGAGACTCAATTCAATATTTAAAAATTATATGGAGAACCGATTCAAACATAACAAGAAAAAAATGGTCGAATTAGTATAGATTACCTTATGAAACAACCTACCTCAATCAAGACCAACAAAAATCACATGGGATCCACCAATAGAGAGACGAAGGCAATAATAGTAAAAGGATAATTCTAGAATCAAACTTTTCAGATAAGAATATCTTATTTATCATCTATATAATGGGATAGAAATAAAAATACCTCAATGATTTCCTAAGAACACGTGATGACCAATGATGATTCGAGAAACAAATCTCAATTCCATGATGGATCTAAAATAAATTAAATTAGATCAAGACACAAAGAATAGATCCAGCATCAGCAGCCTTAATCTACAATTTCTATCAAGAAAGGAAGGGTTGGTCTAGGATGGAAATGAAGAACAATAATAAATAGACACATACATTTGAAAAACTAGACCCAAAAATAAAATATCCATTGAAATCAATCACCAGGAGGAAAGAAATCCCCAAAATATCTAAGAGTAGTATCCTTGATTGAGATCACTTTCCAACAAAAGAAGAATAAGACCAAATAGATATGTATTAGGTATTAAAATCAAAGATTAGAATAAGTAATTCATGTCATATGGTTTGGTCGTATGTTTTTTCAAATTGTGGACTCCCTTCTAGGTTACTATAAGTGTTTCATTGTTTGGACACATGGTTTGGAAAAACATTCACCAACCATGCATAACCCTGCTATTTTAAGATAGACAGTTCAAGGGGTAGACTATACAGTTAGTACTAACCATGCACCCACCATTCACAATCCAACACGATGTGTACAGTTCCTGTGTTGACCCACATGATTTTCTCTAATTTTTCACTAACTATGCACAGGACCAAAAACCTTATAAAACTCCAAATGTCACCCACAAAATGATATAGTACGCAAAAAAATCGGTTAAAAAAGGAATTTATGTTCATAAAGAGGGTTTCATGATGTTAGAATTTTCCCAACCATAAAAATTTCCCCCCATAAATCCTACCAATAAAACTCTTAATAAAATTGGTGAATCCACTACTCTCTCATTAAGGCCTCATGCTCCCATGTTTCATGAGAGTCAAAACTAAGATACTATAACACCCAAATCAAGGGTATTGAATTTCAATGAAGAACCTTTATATGAGATTCAATAATATGAATCGGTTACTCGGTTATCGATAAAACAAGTACCATATCAAGATCTTCCCAGCTCAAGACATGGGATGGATCATAGAGATACTTTCTGAGCTATGAAACATGGAACACATTATGGATCAATGTCATCTGACATGGTAAATACCAAAGTTAATCCACCTTCCTAGTATACTCAACAATATCAAATAGTCCCACATATCTTAGTGCTAACATTACTTGTTTTCCTAGTTGTCAATGACCAAACCTTGGTGAAATTATCAAAAACATAGGCCACCAATCGATAACTCCAAAGGTTATCGATGATTATAAACATAGGATTTTTAATATCTTTATTCCATTACCATTTTTTGATTAATCAAATAAATATTTGTTTTCATCTATTAGACCAAACTAGGTCAAACCAGGGAAGCTTTACCGACCTTTGATCAATAGAGTGGTGATTTACATGGCCAACCATAAAATTAAAGGGTGTCATATTGATCGAAAACTAGTAACTGTTATTATAGGAAACCTCAAATATCCACAAGTTTCAACCCCAATATCACCTAAATTCAAGGACAAAATCATGGATAATGTCCTCAGGAATATGTATATCCCATTCCATATAACCATTTGTCTAAGGATGGAATATTATGCTCAACTTTAACTGAGATCCCATCACATCCAGGAGGCCTCTTCAAAACTGAGATGTAAACCCAACCAAAAAGTCAATCGATATATCATCCCACTTATAAATCAACATAGTAAGTGACTAAATCAAGTATGAAGTATTCAGATGCATGACCTTAATCTACTTAAAAGTATAACAATGGGTAAAAAATCAGAAATTTCTTATTTCATAAATGGCCAAAAAAAATATTGCCTCATATCACAAAATATCATTTTTTTCCTAGGATTACCACCAACTAAGAATGATGACAATCCCCCATCCTAGATTTCCTTATGGGTAATGGAATAATGAATTTGTTCTGAACCAAATGATACCCTCAAAATATAGGGACCACTCAATACTGGTCTCCCCACTATATAAATAATCCTTAATTCCTTAGAAATATTCATAAATTTGTTTCTCCTAAAAAATAATATTGATAAGTGAGGATATCAACTGAACACTCACCAAAAAAATCCTAGTATAATCCTCTTAGACTCCCAAATGTATTCAAACAAAGCGATCCCTCAAATTACACTCCTCATAGGGTTATTTCTTAACATGGGATGGAAGTTTCATACTTAAATCATTAGAAATGATATTACCCATACCATAAGTGTAGAAAATGATGAATTCAAAGGTTTTTAGTAACTCTTCCCATCACCTCTATGGAAGATTAAAATATTTTTGTGATAATATATAACTAAATATATTATGGTGAGATTAGATAGTAAAACATTCACTGAAATGGTAATGTTGTCAACTCCCTAGAGCATGAATCATAGTTGTGAGTTCAAGATCATGTGTGGGATAATTATTCTCATTAGGCTGAATATGACATGAACTATATGCCACCACATGATTACCTTGTATACTAAGGCATCCCAAACCAATACCTAATGAATCAGAGAAGACCACATAGCCCGATATAGATTTCAAAAGATTCAATACTAGAACTAAAGTCAAAATATGCTTCAAATCATCAATGAAAGATTAAAACATTGAATCCCATAAGAACTTCACTCCCCTCTAAGAAAGAGTGGTCAATAGAGAAGACAAATTTTATAAATCCTTCCCAAATTTGAAGTAATACCCTACCAAGACAAAGAAGATCTGAATATCAAATACATTCTGTGGTTCCTCCCAATTCATAAAAACCATCACCTTATTATGATCAACTGAAATACCATGTTCAAAAACCACATGTCCCTAGAACGTTATCTTCAAAACCCAGAAACTATATTTAGAAACCTTGGGATAAATTGTATGATCTCACACAATTTATATAACTTCTCTCAATGACACACACAACCCCCCCCCCCCCCCCTCCATTATGGATTAAACCAATATGTCACCCAAAAATACCAAAATAAAATAATCAAGGTAATTTTGAAATATCTTGTTGATCAATGCCATATAAATAGTAAGAAAATTAGTTAGACTAAAAGTCCAAACTAGGTAATCATAGTGGATATATATTCTCCTAAAAGAGATCTCAGTGATATCAGACTCCTTGATCCTTAGTCAGTGATGAAAAAATAAATGATAAACCATTTAGAACCACTTCACTCCTTTCATAAGGTCAAAAAAATCATCAATTTGGGGTAATTGATACTTTTTCTTGACTTTGACTTGATTGAGATTTTGTTAATCAACACAAAGGATAAGGGTTTCATCATCCTTATCGTAAAAAATCACCAACACTAGATAATGTGACACACTGGGTTAAATTAATCCCTTGGATAAAAATTCATACAACTAATTATTTAACTCCTTATATTCATCTAATTCCTTATAGTAACAAGGAATCGAAACATGTTGGATACCTAGCACCAAGTCAATAGAGAACTCCACCTCCCACACTGGTGGAAAACTAGAAAAGTTAGATGGAAACATGTTTGCATATGAAACAATCACTGAAGGATGATCACCACCCAAATAATCCTTCTACAATTAAAAATAAAACATGGATATCATCATACCCAACTTCAGAGAAAAAGGTATGACACAACTTAAACTCAGGCCCCATTCTCCTTAAAACACATGGCACACCCCATTGGGGACAGTAAAAGAGACCCACTGAAGATAAAATTCCATATGGGCTTTATGAAAAATCATCTAATCCATCCTGATAATTATATATGGATTTTTTATATCCAAAAATTAAAGTCCCCAAGTAATATTGACTTTTAATAAATTGAAAGTGAAAAGGGGGCATCAAAGACCCTACTCTCTCTTCATCCCAAGAGGTGTAGTAATCTACATTACATATGGAATGATCTCTATATAAAGATTCATAAAATCCATAATATGGGTAGATATAAAGAAATGAGATGCACCATTATCAAATAAATCATTCACTAAATATGATGCAATGGTAATGGTACCTTTCATGGTCATAGGAACCACATCATCTTCCCTTGGAGACTCGTACACTGCGTGTAGAAGATTAAGTCCTAATGCTTGTGACTGTAACCCCTTTATTATTAAGTAATCTTACTATTCCATGGATCCTCCCAACATTTTCAATCTTGTACCACTATGTGATGCAGAAAAGACATGGAAAATTCTTTACAAGTGAACAGAGTGTCTACATGATCTATTGATCTTTTTTGCCTCCATGAAAGAACATTTTGATTACTCCACTTTGTCATAATGGAAACAATTTAGAGTTCCTTTACCAGATACTAAAAAATAATAGGTCTCTTATCAAGACCAGCCACTATGGGGATCATCCCACTTCCTCTCCCTTTAGTGGGACCACTCAACCCACCACTGAGAGTAAGAGGAACTCCCATTAAACCTACCTTACTATCCAAGTCAAGTTCTACTATCAATTATTTATCCAAAAAATCATATATGAAGTGATATTATGTAGAGAAACCTAATATCAGATATTTTATCGAAGACCCATCTCAAACTAATGATCATTTAGCTTCTCATTTGATATAACCTGGGGTGGGAAATGAACAATCTTTGATAATCGATTGGCATTTTGAGTCACTGGTTGATCACCCTGATCAAGTTTAATAATATCCATCAACTTAGACAACATCATTAATTATGGATTCAATCGATTCATGAAATGAGACTTGAAGTCTTTTCACTCAAATACCTCTTTCTTCCCTTATTAAACCAAAAAAATCCACCACCTTCTACTAGGTCCTCCAAGTTTGAAGATGGAACATTTAACCTTAACTGAATCCGTAATATCCAAAAAATCAAAGCGATGCTCAAACTTCTTCAGTTAATCCTATACCTACTAAAGATCATTAGTACCTTGGAAAGATGGTGGTTTCATATGAAGGAATTTCTTGGTACGATCTCTACTATCATCCCAATGAGATAGAACCTATGTATCCTAAATTAGAAGAGGTGCAGCTACAAGGCCCAAAGTAAGGACTATACACACAACAACCTATATAACATTATGATCAAATATAGGGTTTGTATGTTATGATTTATTATTAACTCCTTCTTAAGGTTTGTTAAAAAATATTCTTGGGGGAATGGTACTACACAACATCCACAAATAAAAAGGAAAAAATCAGTCAATATACATGATAACATCAACTCTATAAATTAGAATTAAATTTGGGAACATAAATCACATATCAAATATTTGTAAATATTCTAGAATCAAAACTCCTAAAAGATAATTTTTCCCAAGAGCCCAAGTAACTTAAGGCTTGTTATGATGATAGATGGCTAGGAACTAGCTTGTAACCTTCCACTTAAATCTTGATAATTCTTTCTCCTATCTGCCAATAAATCCCAAACTACATGATAATAATGAAAAAGAGGAACAACCACCCTTTGATACTAATTTTCCACACAAAAAAACCCGATAATACACCTAATTAGTAGCTGAATAAGTTATGAAATGGCCCGAAGGGAATTCCTAATCCTCATGGGATATAAAATAGTTCTTGGTAATCAAATAAATCAAGAGGGAATAATTTATCCAAAATAATAACTCATCAAGATAATGTAGTAGATGTGAAAGATTAAAAATTCAGCATGAAAAACACTCCACAAGAGATAAAATAACATAAGTAGACATACATAGGTCTCAAAATTGATACATCAATAAAAATACTTAGATTAAACCAATCAGACATCAATACCAGATAACTCCATGAAACATGAAGTTCATAAGGTCCATCGGTTTCCGATGACTCTCATGGTCCTGGTAATCAAGAAAATAAACCGCATCCAAGCGGTGCCTTTCCTTTTCCTAGACCTGGAATTAGAAAATCAACAAACACCCAAAAGAAAAGGTATGGTGTGAGAAAAATATCACATTATTATGTCACCAATAATTCCATAATTAATTTATAAAAATTAAACTATCTTTTCTAAATTTCAAATAAATCATGGCATGGAAATATTTTAACAGTTCAAATCAAGAAATTCTTTTCAAAACATTTTAATGGATATAATAAAAATAGGTGAAAAGGATAATTTCTATGAAATTAGACATACTAAGGAATATTTCTCAAAATAGGGATGAATAAATCATTTTAATTAAAATAGTAATAAATAAAAATTTCAATCAATCAATGACATGTATAATCTATTTAAATCATAGAACCATGGTTAAGAGAATCAAGGTCAAATTAGTATAGGGATTCCCATACATATTAGCGAAGTATGGATCTAAGTGGTAACTCAATCCCTAGATCCCAATCCTAGGGGGCATATGAGGGAATCTCAAATAATAATCTCTCTTCCCTCAAGCTAATGTAGTTATCATTGTCATCATTAATTCAATTCCAGGTAGAGTTAATAAATTTCCATTGTGTGTTCCTCCCACAAAACTACCTAGGATCCCATTTTCTTCAGGGTAAATCAAAAATTTATGAGGATATCATTCAATTCAATCAATCTCATTCATTCTAAGAAATCATTTTAATTAGACATTTGTCATGTTTCAAAATAAGCCTTTCATTTCAAAAACCAAAATCAGATAGTTTTTATAAAAAAACCCATGCCTTCATTTCAAATCATATCACTTCTTATCATAACACATTTAATACCTTCTAATTTTATCAAAATAATTCATACCACATCAGGATCATTTTCCAAAAATCGCACATTATTTAAAAATCCATTTTTCAAATGAATTTTATCACGCACAACATTCCATTTCAAATCACTTTTCAAGAGACTCAATTCAAGAATTATAAATCATTTGGAAAACTAATTTAAATTTAACCAGTATCAAAAGTTTCAATTGGTAAAGATTTTATTATGGAACCACCAACCTCAATCATGATAAACAATACACACATGATATCCACAAATAGAGATATCAAGGTAGGAATAATTAAAGGAGAATCTTGAAATCACAATTTTTAAATAAGAATATCTAATTCATCATATCTGGATTGAGAGAGAGATAGAGAGAGAAAACACATGGATTAATGATTCCTAAATAATGCACAATGAACAATGAAGATTCAGGAAACGAATCTTAACTCCATGATGGACCTATAAGAAATCCAATTGGATTAAGAAAAAAACCATAGATATAGTATAAAAAAACTTGATCTATTATTTTTTTTCAAGATAAGAAGGGAATATCTAGGATTACTATGAATAATGACAAGAAATGATCACATACATTTGAAAAAATAGATCCAAACATCAAAGATATGTTGAAATTGATCACTGAGAGGAAAGGATTCAAAACAAATCTATAATAGGAGTTTCCTTGGTTGATATCTCTTTCCAATGATAGAAGAATGAGACCAAACGGGTTGGTATCAAGTCTTAAAATCAAAATCCAAAATACTTTATTCACATCACATGGTTTGGAAGTGTGGTTTTCAAAAATGTATGTCAATCGTGTGCCTCCTTCTAGGATACAAGAAGTTCTTCATGGTGTGGGTGAACAGTTTGAAATAAATCATTTTCCAACCATGCATAACCCCATTATTTTAATATCTATGGTATGAGGGGTAAGTCGCATGGGTAGTACTAACTGTGCTCCCTCCGCTGAAACTAAAACACATAGTGCATGATTTCCTGGGTCGACCTGCATGATTTTATTTAACCATGCGTCAATCATGCATAGGACCTAAAACCTTCAATAAACTCCAAAATTGACCCAAAACCTGGTATAAGACATAAACAAAAGGAGGTTGAAACAAAGGAATGAAAGTAAATTAAACTAGGTGTTGGGATTTTAAAGACTACATTACTTTTAAGAACTTATCCTGAAACTCTTGAACATATTAATGGATTATGATTTATGTTTCATAAACTTGATATAGGAAATGTGTGTAAATTCATTAATAAAAGAAATAAAAAACTTATCTTCATTTTTCTATTTCATTATCACGGGCCCCCAAATGTCAGAATGAGTAATATTTATGTGACGAGATATATGAATATCAACTTTCACTACTAGAATTTTGGCTATTTTCAATAGGCTATTTGCGACAGGATCCCATCACAAATACTCTTTTGTGATGGGGTCCTGTTTCAAATAGCCCGTTGCAGAAAATAGTGTCGTAACTATTATTTTTTGTGATGGGACCGCTTCCTGTCGCAAATAGATCTCTGATTAAATACATTATATATACAAGAACTTGTTGCGATAGGCTCATCGTAAAAAGTAGTTGTGATTGGGCCATCGTCCTGTCGCAAATAAGTTTAAAAATATATATATAATCTATTTGCGATGGGGTCTCGTCGTAAAAGGACCCATCACAAATACTTAATAAAATAAAAAAATTAATAAAATTATGATTAATGGAAAAATAATATTAATATTATTAGAAAAATTAAAAATTAAAAAATATTAAAATTCTCAATATTCACAAAAAAATATAAAAAAAATCATAAATTATTATTATTAGTAGTAAAATAAACAAACATTAAAAATTATAATACTAATAATAAATATTAAAATATTAAAATATTAAAATATTAAAAAAAAAATTAAATTAAATTAAATTATGCAATATTTGCACCAATATAAAATACAAAAACTGTAAATAGTTCATATTACAATAAATGATGAATTCAAATGTTTTTAAGAGAACAAAAAAATCACTAGGGGGATAGTCTTTTGAAGGAGTTGGAGGAGTTGGAGGAGATGGTGGAGGAAACTCCATCCCTAAACTATGAGTCAGACAGTGCATGTACTCCATCTTCCCGTGCTGTTGTTGCTGCCATTGACGCATGTCCTCCTCATGCTGTTGCTGCTGCTACTACTGTTGGCACATCTCTTTCTACTGCTTCTGAAAAATCTCTATAATCTCAATTTGAGCTCGCAACTGCTCATGATACTATGATCTAGAAGATGATGCCTCTCCACGAGCTCCTCTCGAGCTAGACACTGACATCCCAACAGTACCATAATAAATCTCAGGAGTAAAATGAGAGCCAATACCAACTAATCATCCCTTATTGAAGGTATACTAGGTCGCTTGCATCCATGCCGCCTCATTGAAATGGTTGGCACTAGTCAGATCAATTGTCTCAGCCCGACTCTCAGCCCGTGTTTGAGAGGTCTCGGACTCATATGACTCCTTCAGTTCCAATTTGAAATTGAAATAGTGAAAATATTATATGCAGTTAATTTTCAAACTGAAAAAGAAATAATACTGACAACAATCTGATGCTGGCGATCACCTTTAATTTCTCTAGTGGCTAGATCATTGTACATTCTCTGATAAACATCGTACTCCGTAATATCGGGATTCTCGACTGCCTATATAAATATAAAATAAAATGTTTATATTTAATGTTATATAAAATATTTAAAAAATATACTCACCAGATTCTCTCTATGCATACTGAATGTACGGCTACCAGCTCGATGTGTCACCTCCTATCTCCCCCAGTTCTGCCAACCCAATGAATAACTCCTCTGAAATCCACCACTCAACCAGTCTGAACATAATCCATCCCAAATGTGAGATGAAATGTACTCTGGTTGATGTGCTCTACATGACTCATCAAATACTGTCACTCCTACTTTCTTCATGGATTTCCTTCTCAAATTGTGCAGAAACTGATGGAAACGCTCATGCATAGACACCTCCAATGCCTCATGGATAGTGTCACACATTCTATCATCAATGGGATACCATAAACCCTACAAATAATTTATAATATCAAGTTATTAATGAAATAATTTTCTAAATAAATATTATTTATTTACGTACTAGCCAATGATTGAACATTTCAAGCTACACATCAATGAGAATCTATTCCCATATGATCCATGGAAGAGAAAAATAATTGCACAAGATAGCGCTCCCCTGTCCAACAGCTACATGAGAAAAACTGTGAAAAAATAATAAATAATCAAACAATTAGTATATAAATAAATTAATGAAAGCTAACTAAAATACACAGGTTACCGTACCTCCATGTGCGTGGATTAAAGACAAGACGTGGACGTCACTCGGGGATAGGGTTAGGAATCATCAGTTGCACAAGATCGTGTCCCCTCTATGTACCCCCTAAACCTCCAGTAGGCTGAGGGTTAGATGATCCCAAATCCTCCTCATCCAAAGGTAGCTTAGCCTTTTCCAACACATGAAATAGATCAGGGTCCATATGAAACAAAAAATGATTCTTTTTATTAGATAGTTTAAAATAACTATTACATACAGATATATATTAGTTATGATTATAACCAACATTTAATTGTGTCAATGTTCACATTCATCATTATCTTCATATCTGACGATGTCAATGTCTTCATATTCATCATAAAAATCATCAATATCCATATGAGTTTCAGTTTTATCACCTATTGACATTTAAAATTCATTTGTAACATCATTAACATCATCGTCACCATCGACCTTTAATTGTGGGGTGTCATCATCGATGTTCATGTCTCTTTGTGAAAAAGATGGATTTTGAGTAGTCTCTTGAAAATTTTCAATTTCTTGTACTTCATCAGACCCACATTTAGTTTGAGTAAACTAATTTTCCCAAGATTTCATTTTTATTATGCTCCACCAATCACTCAGGTCTCTTGAAGTAGCACAATACTTTGCATAATATATTTGATATTCCTATTGATCCAGTAAAAATGGTTCATTTACTATAAGAAGACTTTAATATTTAATATCGATGATTCCATGAATCGAATGAACATGTAATCCTCTCCCAGTATCCAACCACCGATATTTAAACATTGTTATGTAATTTTTCTTTATATAACACAATTCAATAATTTCATCCAGCATGCAGTAAAAGTCAACTTTAGTTTCTCTATGATGCAATCCTCTCAAGTAAACTCCACTGTTCATTTTTTTTTGATTCCCCATATGCACGTGTATGAAATCTAAAACCATTCACCACATATGCATTATAAGATTTAACCGTTTTGGATGGTGGGTTACTCAATATACATAGTCGTTTATCAATTTTATCAGCATGTTGATACACCTGAAAATTTGTAAAACAATTATCAATATAATAAATAATAAACAGAATTGATATTTTAAATCATCAATAATTTATGCTACTAGTTTTTGAAACCATTGAGAATTTTTTTTGTCAGTGTTCTTCAAGAGTAGCTGCTATAATTTGTGGAAGCTATTTCTTGATATTATTATCATATAACCTAAAAAATAAGTTTACTTACTGTAACATAAATTATATAATAAGTGATAGAAGCACTCATAGTACAAATGATATCATTTCTTCACATTTGAGCAAAACATATGTATAAGCTCTGTGATGTTCATCATCTGAAAGCCATCATTAATGAACTCCAACAAAGCCAAGATCTGGCTGATTAAAAACTGATAATTGATTATCCATTTCATCATCAAATTTCCCCTCATTCTATCCTAAGAAGTTGTGTTTTGAGGTATATTCAGATTCAAAATAATGAGAGCATAAAAAAGAAATTTCCTCTTGTAAATAAACTTCAGCAATTTATCCTTCAACTGATGCTTTGTTACATACTTATTTTTTCAATTTCTGCAAGAATATCTCAAATGGATACATCCATAGAAACTGTACCAGACCTCCACATTTAACTTCATGTGGAAAAGGTAATATCATATGTTCTACTTAGTCAAAGAAAGCTAACAGAAGTATTTTTTTTCCAGTTTATATATAATTACAACAACATCTTCTTCCAGTTTTCTTAGTGCATCATAGTCTGTTTTCTCCACACAAATATCTCGAAAAAAATATGATATGTATGTTATCAAATATCAAATAATAGAATTCAACAAACCTCTGAATCCAATCGGCATAAGTATTTCCATTATAACATGAAAATCATGACTTTTTAATCCAGTAATATGAAAATTCTTAACACATCTACCCAAATTGGAAGCATAGATATATGGTAGTCTCAAATATGCAATCCACTAAAAAAATAATAAGAGAATTTATTTGGACAGTGTATAAGATGATTTTGGCTTCATTAACCTCTGTAATCTAACATTTTGAAATAGTTCAAGTTCTAGTCGTCTGTAAATTTGGGAAAGATCTAATAGTGCCTTTACATTATCCTTGGTCTTACCTGGTGTATCCAAAACTGTATGAAATAAATTATCAAAATAGTTCTTCTCAATACGCATGAAATCCAACATATGTCGGACCAACAAATAAGACCAATATAGAAGTTCCCAAAAAATGCTCTATTTTATCCAATTATGTTCTTTCCCAAAGCCATAAATTTTCCATTGGTTTACTGTTGGCCCAAATGTGATGGGAGGTAATGAAAATAAAACTAATTTTAACTCTTTACCTGAGATCATTTTTGGAGGTTCCTCCCTTTCAATTATGCCTTTTCTGAAATGAGATTTGTTCCTCTGAAAATGATGAGCAGTTGGAAGAAATTTGCGATGACAGACAAAATAGAAAGGTTTTTTATTGACGAGCATAAAGGCTTTGTTGTATTTCATACAGTGAGGATATGATTCCAGACTATGTGTACTTCAGCAAGATAACATGCCATATGTCGGGAAGTCACCAATAATCCACATCAATGTATCTTCTAATATGAAATTTTGTTTCGCAGTAACATCATATGCACTAACACCATTACTTCACAATGAATTTAACTCATCAATCAATGGTTTCAAATAAACATCAATATTCTTTTTCAGATTCCCTGGGATTAATAAGGTCAAAAATATATAGGGCTCCTTCATCAACATCCATGGAGGTAAATTGTACAAATTTATAAAGACATTCTAACATGAATATTAACTACCATAAGAACCAAACATACAAAAACTATCAGTAGAAAGACCCAATCGTACGTTTCAGTTTTCTAAAGAAAAAGATGGATGTAGTCGGTCAAAATGTTTCCATGAATCACCATCAGATGGATGATTCGATCTTTTATCAGTTGAAATCTTGATTTTGTGCCATGACATCATTGATGTTGTGTTCTAAGACATAAATAAACATTGCAACCTGGGTGTAAGGGGAAAATATCTCAGATGTTTACAGGAATCGATCCAGACTTCCCTGGTTGAGCTTTTTTATACCTCGATTGTCCACATGTAGGACAACTATATAATTAATCATTTTCAACATAATCTAAGATGAAATCATTTTCACATGCATAAATCTTCTAATAACTAAGGCCCAGATTACGAACCAGCCTCTTTCTCTCATAGTAATTTGTAGGCAACACATTTCCTTCAGGTAATAGTGTTTTAACCAAAGAAAATATCAGATCAAAACAGTTGTTTGACATTGCATTATCTGATTTAATAGCCATAAATTTTTCAACTGCTTATAATTTTCTTATCTTGTAACTAGGATATAATGGACCTTAGTAGACCTCAACAACTCATAAAATCCAGATGGTGCAAACTCAGGGGTTAAATCAATATTATCCTAAGTTTCAGTTTGTTGAACAGATAGACCTACAACATCATGTACTAAATTTTTAAACCATGATGGATCCAAAATCAAGTTATTATTATCTTATCTATAACTACATTCACCGTGTTGATACGAAAAAACATAATCTGGTTGAAAACCAAACTGCAAGAGATGACCCCAACCTTGTCAAATGTGTCAAACATTCTCAGAGAACATTTTTTACAAGGACACTTAATTGTTCCTTCTGAAACAAATTCTTGTTTTTATGATTCAAATGATAAGAAAGAATTAACACCCTTAATATATAAAGGATTTAAACCATAACCATTTGGATTTCTGTGCTGATTTATCTAAGCGTGATCATCTAATAATGATTGTTGCCGACTTTCTTTTTCCATATTTTTCTACAAAATATAAAATCATTATTGTTTTTGAATAATTTGAAATTAGAAAAACACTATCCAAAAAATGAACATAAATAATTACAACTACTTCTTAATAATTACCATTAATTATGGGCGACACAATTTCCAATGGATTGACAGCTACTCTTTTTTCCGACAACACATTTACTTGCAACTTTCTCACACTAAAATCACAATAAAGAATCCGATCAGAGGTATGCATATTCATTCTCATTCATACGAGAATGTATAAGAATACCTCCAAGAAAATTATTCATTTTGATTTTAGTGTGAGAAATATTCAAGTAAATGAGTCGTTAGACAAAAGAGCCCCCTTTTTGTCGATGAATCTTCTTCTTGCAACTATCACCGCCTGAAAACATTATGAAAAATGTGGTCCTACGAATGCATATTCAAACTCGTGCATACAAGATTGAATATGCATATGTAGAAGCATACTTTTCATAATGTTTTGAGTTAGTGAGAGTTGAAATGAGAAGATTCATCGAGCAAAAGGAGTGTTGTTAATCTATTGGAAATTGTGTCAAGTTATTACAATTTATTACAATTGATTTTATTCCTAATTATTCCTAATTATTTTTTAATTATTCCTAATTATTCTTAATTACTACTAATTATTACTAATTATTACTAATTATTACTAATTATTACTAATTATTACTAATTATTACTAATTATTACTAATTATTACTAATTAATCCTAATTAATCATAATTATTACTAGTTATTCCTAATTATTCCTAATTAACCATAATTATTGATAATTATTCCTAATTATTCCCAATTATTGATAATTATTCCTAATTAATTCTAATTATTGATAATTAATTCTAATTAATCCTAATTATTGACAATTAATGCTAATTAATCCTAATTATTGATAATTAATGCTAATAATTTAAGACTTTTCATAATTAATCCTAATTATTGATAATTATTCTTAATTAATCCTAATTATTCCTAATTATTTCTAAATATTCCTAATTATTCCTAATTATTCCCAATTATTTCTAATCATACCTATTTATTGATAATTAGTGTTATTTATTGCTAATTATTGCTAATTATTCCTAATTATTGCTAATTATTGCTAATTATTCCTAATTATTGCTAATTATTGCTAATTATTCCCAATTATTCCTAATTATTCCTTATTATTCCTAATTATTACTATTTATTCCTATTTATTACTATTTAGTACTATTTAGTACTATTTATTACTATTTATTACTATTTATTACTATATATTATTATTTATTACTATTTATTACTATTTATTACTATTTATTACTATTTAGTACTATTTACAACTATTTAGTACTATTTACTACTATTTATTACTATTTACTACTATTTAGTACTATTTACTACTATTTAGTACTAATTATTACTAATTATTACTAATTATTGCTATTTATTACTAATTATTGCTATTTATTACTATTTATTATTATTTATTAATATTTATTACTATTTATTACAAATTATTAATAATTATTACTATTTATTACTATTTGTTACTAATTAATACTATTTATAATTAATTATTACTAATTATTACTAATTATTAGTATCTATTACTAATTATTAGTATTTATTACTAATTAATCCTAATTAATCCTAATTATTGATAATTATTCCTAATCTATCCCAATTAATCCTAATTATTGATAATTAATCATAATTAATGCTAATTATTGATAATTAATCCTAATTAATGCTATTTATTTCTAATTATTGATAATTATTGCTAAGTATTCCTAATTATTACTAATTATTTCTATTTGTTACTATTTGTCACTATTTATTTCTATTTATTATTATTTATTACTATTTATTACTAATTATTACTAATTATTACTACTTATTACTAGTTATTACTATTCATTATTAATTATTACTATTTATTACTAATTATTACTAATTATTACTATATTTTACTATTTATTACTAATTATTACTAATTATTACTATTTACTACTATTTATTACTAATTATTACTATTTATTACTATTTATTACTAATTATTACTAATTATTACTATTTATTACTAATTATTACTAATTATTTCTAATTATTTCTAATTATTACTAATTATTACTATTTATTACTGATTATTAGTATTTATTACTAATTATTACTATTTATTACTATTTATTACTAATTATTAGTATTTATTACTATTTATTACTAATTATTAGCATTTATTACTAATTATTACTAATTATTACTATTTATTAATATTTATTACTAATTATTAGTATTTATTACTATTTATTACTATTTACTAGTATTTATTACTATTTATTAGTATTTATTAGTATTTATTACTATTTATTACTAAGTATTACTAATTATTACTATTTTTCCTAATTATTACTATTTTTTCTAATTATTACTAATTAGTGTTAATTACTATTAATTACAGTAAAATACAACTACTAATTACTAATTACTGCTAATTATTTATATAAATTACTAATTATCGTTAATAATTATTTATTATTTCTAATTAATAAGAATTAGTACTAATAATTTAATTTTATTATTACAAATAAATACTGATGACAAAATAATTTAAATTTAACTTAATTACAACTAATCAACAATAATTAAAATTAATATAAAGAAATGAAATAAATACTAAATTAAATAAAACATAAATACCTTTAAACTTGATCTCTTATAATTGTAAACGACTTCACAACTTCTTCGTAAAAAAAATTATCTCTGAAAAATTTTCACTCTAAAATTAGAGTTTAGAGAAGCACATAAAGAAGAAATTGAAGAGGAAAGAAAAAATGGATGAGGGGTATATATAGGTTAGATTAGTTGCGACGGGACTATTTGCGACGGGATTCCCGTCGCAAATAGTATTTTTTTTACGACGGGTCCCATCGTAAATACCTTCGGTTGCATTAATTACTGTCGGTGATTAAAAGGTTATTTGTGACGGGTCCTGTCACGAAAAGTAATTTGTCGACACACTATTTGCGACAGGACAACATCCCGTCGCAAATAGGTTTTTACCGCCATCGGTTATTTTTGACGTATCCCGTCGCAAATACCCTCTAGAGTTGAACTAGTTGCGACGGGGGATCCCCCATCGCAACTAGTGTTTACCGCCTCCAGATATTTGCAACGGGCGGTGCCTACCTGTCGCAAATACCCTTTCGCGCGGTTTGGCGCGCAAACCGCGTGTAAGTTTTTGCAATGGGTTGATTTTCCCGTTGCAAAAACCAGTTTTTCCCATAGTGTTTATTATGTAAAGTAATTGTAATCTTCCCCTTATGGTATACAAAGAATATTTATTCCCTTTCTTTACTCATCTTAGGAACATCACAAACACTTTCTCTTTGTGTAATATTTCTCATATTCCTTTAGAAAATATGGCCAATCCTTCCATGCCATCATTCATTTTCTTCTTTCATGCTTAGGTAACATGAGTTTTAAGCATCTCACACTTGAAATAAGTTCCCCTTTGTTCATTTTCCAATTATCATAATTGTTCCATCTCTATGCTATCAATAAGAGATCAAAGATCTATGTTAATTTAAGATTATGGAATGTGTGTGGATTATCTAGAGGGTTTCTAGTTTGGTTTCTTCAAGTTATGATCACTGATAATGAGTGAAAGGTGTTTATAATTAGAATAAAAAAGGTAGAGTTTCAATTTTATTTTTCATTCTTAATTTAAATTCACATGAGATCTCTGTGTTTATAATTAGTTTTTTCATTGATGGTGATGATGTTTAAATAGCAGTCATGGTGAAAAATTTTTAAAAATTCCTTACTTCTGAGATTCTGTTGTGAACTTGGTACCAACTACAAGTATTAAAGTGACTGTGTGATTTCTTAAGCCAAATTAGAATTAAATTTTCATGAATTTAAGTAGAGGGTATTGATACGGTTCCAATGCCAATGATGAAACTTAAATTTGAGGTCGGATGGTTGAGTTATGTCCATCTAAAGATCAAAGAATCAATTTTATGATAAAAATAAAAAAATTAAAAAAATTATAATTTGGATACAGTTCATGTGAGTAATATCATGGATACTATTCATACATATAGTATTCTAGCTAGGAAGAATTCAATTAGAGGGTCATGAAAATATATATTTATTTATATATATTAAAACACACACATATACATACATACATACATACATACATACATACATACATACATACAAATGAATAGTAAACCATATATCAAAATTAACTGATGAAAAATAAGTACTGAACAATAACCCATGGATAGTATCTAAAAAACCTTCATGGGTTTTAAATACTGGGGAAGCCTTATAAATTCAAGAAAAATTCCAAAAATATTTAAAAAATATTAAAAATTTAATAAAATTATTTTAGGATCATTCAGAAAGTATTTTATGAATTGAAATTATATTAAATTATTTTAATTCATAATAAATTCCATTAAGTATAATTAATAACAAATTTAATTTTATTATGAATGTTTTATGTGTATTTACTGATCATGATCCTTGAATGACCATTGGGAGTCTTATTTCTCTTTATTTATTTATAATAATGTGTTTATTTGTAATAATTATATAATAAATGATGATGTGCACATCATTCTCATACTCATTGTATATATAAGGGCTTGCACACATAGATATAAATTCTTATCTATATTCCACATACCTAAGATCCCCTCACATGCATGCTAGTATTATTGTATAATGAGGAGGATGAATGGTTGATGCAATTTTCACTGAGATGTGGAGACCTACTGAATGGGACTTTGATGCATTAGATGGGGTGATCACTACAACTTGATTTAGGCACAACATGACTCAAGGGGTTAACCCTAGGGTCTAGGTTGATTCATTATTTGCACAATTAATCATCTCATGATCACATCATTAGTTTTTATTTATACATGGTTTTTTATTTTTGTATGTGATGTATATACAGGTGATCACATAAAATAATAAACAAGCATGCATAGATTAAATGAGTAATCATAGTGAATGTATTCTATTTAAGAATAGATAAGTTGACAGTGTGATCACATAGAGAAATAATGATAAGTATACAGAGATTTCATTCTTAGATAAAACTATAAAACCTTAAGGAAATATTCCTAAAATGCCTTCCATCACTAGAGTTTTAGAAAAACCATAGTATGAGGTGATTTCGATTCCTAATTGAGGGTACCTCCTTCTATTGGGGAGTTATAATAAGTGTGGTGAGTAAACTTAACTAAAATTAGCATCAAATAATTAACCATATCTAGATTGATGCAATTTATATTCAAATATTGACTAAACAAAGTTATGTTATGTAAAAGATGAGACTCTACTCAATAGATCAAGGATCCATGAGTAAGTGTGGTTGGCTATCCAAAATCCTTATTTAATACTCTCTTAGTAGTGGCAGTTATTTCTTAGACTATGAGGAGAGTTTTTAAGGATCCTTTCCACTAGAATAATCAAGCTACTGAGCATTATGAATCTTTTAGTTGAGTGATACTAAGATTTAATAAAATAGTTAGAGAAACTTAAGATTAATAAATCTATAATTTCTAATAAATGGTAATCAAGATAATACTTATGTTTTATTTTTGTACAAAAATGGGAAGTAATATAATAAAAACATTATAATCAATAATGTAAAATGAATACATCCTAACCAGAACAAATTTCCAAGAGTGATATAAGAACTTGCACATAGTTCTATGATATGAAAAGAATTTATATGTGTCAGAGTCCCAAATACCTATTAAACCTCCTTAGGAAGAAAGTGATGGTGTAAAGGAAGCTTAAAGGAGACACATGGATGACACATTTGATGTTTACATCATAATTATATCATCAATGTTCAATGAGTTGTGAAAATAGAATCTGAACATAGATGTTTGCAAATGTTGTTTTATCTCTGAGATGTTTACTAAGAGAAATTAAAGTAATAAACGAATGAGTTTATCTCATTCTTACATCCTCATCACCCATTTAATCTAGTTTAAATTAGGAATGTAAAATGAATAGTATATAGAAACTACTTCAATAAATTTTGGGTATGGTTCTTCAAGAGGATAATAACTTAAAGAAAGATAATTATTTAATTATTATGGTGAAAAAGAAGAAATAAAAGGAAAAATTACCAATAGAAAGTGTGATGCCAAAGGAACCTTCATAATAAACTTTGAAGAATCCAAAAAAAACAAGGTTGGAGTGCATCGAACAAGAGGGTATTTTCTTTTCATGTGGAAAGATATATCTATGGAAGATAAACTATAATGGATAGAAGTAGAAGAAAACAAAGGCTTAAGATTTGTGTATATTCATCATTGTTTGTAATGTTTCTATTTTAATTATTTGGTATTAGATAATGAATATATATCACAAATTTTTATCCAAATGCAATAACCAAGTAATTTCAGAAGCATTAGAATAAGTAAGGTAAATTCTCTAAGTTGTTGAGAAAGGGAGATTCCAATGTCAGTGGTGAGAAGCACACAACTTCTAATTACCCAGTTAATTGATTATAGTTGAATTATTTTGAGTATGACAAAAAAAATTATCCTATATGTCTATTGGGAAAAATGAGACCCTATTTCACTTTGAAATAAATATTGTTTGTGGTGTATCATACTCAACTAATGTTTTAGTAATACATGAATCATCAATAATAACCGATGAATATAAAAATATAATACTCAATAATACCCAATTGTGGAATGATAATTATTTTTCAAGTAATGCTAAAAGAAGTTAGAAAGAATATACTCAGTATGATTTTTATAATATTTGTTTCCAAAAACCATAAGTATTATTGACATACATACTTATCAAGTTTTAGATAAATAAAACCTTTTGGAATAAAGGTGTGCCACAATATTCCAGGTATAGTTCAGCTTGACCACATGAACTATTCTAAGGATAATCTAGATGTTAGTTTAAATACTTCATAAGAATAGTTTAAATTTTATGGAATATAAAAGTGAAGTAACAAACATACATTTCTAAAATATATGATTTGATTTGGGCTCATGAGTTGAGGAATATCTTAACTAATAATTCTTCAACCATGAAAATATAATGAATTTATTCCTAAACTCATATTTCCTTATGCATCATATCTATGTTGTTAGTAAAATGAGGATAAATGATGAGTTTTAAAAGCATTAGTTGATCATTAAAATATTTATTGGAGTAATTACTAAGCCCTCATTTCTTTATACTCATTTGATTCATAATATTAGTAAAAGGAGGATCAATGATGAATCTCAAAATCCTTACATAATCCTCTATTATCTTTATGAGACATATTTTAAAAATAGTTCTGTTAACCCCTAACTATTTGATAACTATAATTACAAATGGATATCATTTGAGTTATAATATAAATAAAATACATTTTCCATAATGTCACGTGTTTAGATGCAAAGTGTTTATTAAGGCTGAGTCAATAAACAAACATGCATCAAGAAAAACATAAAGTGCATCTACAGTAATTATCCTAATGAGTTATAAAGATATTAAATAAATCCCTTTGATATAAAATTTATAGAAAAGTGATATAATATATTTATATAAAATTGGGAGAAATATTGACTTGGATAAAATCAAAACTCAAGATGAAAGAATAGTTGTCATAGGAACATGTTCCACAATTTCTCATTGAAAATGAAGGTTCCAAAGACTCATACTATGTAGGAAAGATAAAACCAAAGTTAGATAGTTTTATGATCACATGTAAAAGTGATATATTTTTCACTAATAATAACATATCTTTATCACATTGGGAGTTGTATGTTTCAACTAGATATGATTGACAATTTTATATGAATTCAATGCATGGATTCCATGTGCCAAAATAAAAAATGCATTTCAACAGTTTATCCCATTGATGTAAATATATTGTTTGGTATTCAAGAGAACCTATATGGGGTTTTTAAAGGCATGGTACCAATAAGGATTAATTTTTTATACCAAGTCCTCATTCTTAAATACATTAGAATTATACTTATCCTATAAGCTTTCTATGATCGTAATATTGGGAATTGGAAGTCAAGACCACCTTTCTTGGAAGGTTTTTATATGATGCAACCCAAAACAATCTGTGACACTAAATAATTACAATAAGGAGTGGAAGATATAAAAATCAATTTATGGATTAATGTAAGCATCATGATCGTTTAATATTTGTTTGAAATGAAAATACATCATGTTTCTATAATAGGTTAGTGGGAGAACCATAGTTTTTCAAGTTCAATATATTGATAACATATGGAAACAGTTATTGGACTTAGAGTTATTAATACTTGGATTGAAAGAATCTATTTAAATATTAAATTAAATTAGCAACATAAGTTATAGGGAATGGAATTTACTAAGGTATATCTATGGGTTTCTTAGACCAGGTCAAAGTACATATACTAACAAGGTATTAAAATTTTAAAATTGGATCAATTCAAGATGGAATTGATGCTAATGTCGTATGATATAAATCCCTCCAAGAATACATGTATGAGACATGGGAGTATATTTAAATGGTGACTAGAATTATATACACTTCAGTGGTATATATATCACATATTCCATGATATGTACTAGGTATGATAATTAAAACACATTCATTATGGTATGAAAGTATCAGATAAATCTTGTAGAACTACACGAGAGGTAGTCAAGACTATCCAATAGGACTTGAAACAATGAAAGGGATATGTACTTGGTACTTGGAAGGAAGGAACACTTATTATAAAGGGACACAAACTAGTCTCAATATTGATCAATATGATCTAATATCATAGTATGAATCTGAAAATGATAATGAGTATCACAATTACTTTGGTATCCATATCTATAAATACCAAGTAGGTTGATGGTTATGATGTAGCTGTAGAAGAAGTAAAAAATATGAAATGATTTATTATAGTTCTTGAATCATATCAAGAAATTAAATTATTATCATTATAGTAAGTTTATGATAGTGGTACTAGCCAATATGTCAAGTTTATAGTAGAGGAAAAAAGGTATGTACTTGGGGATATCATCTCTTGAGGAGTATTACTAAAGGAGGTGGAGTTTCAGATAGTAGAGTAGTCATGGATGAAATTTTGGTAGGCCTAATAACTAAATCCATTACTTAGTAGATTCATTATTTTATCATATTAGATCTAATTGGTTGATGGATAACAATTTGGATCTAGTGTAAGTAGGAGTGTTATGAAAGTGGGTTCCCTAGACCCAAATTTGGTAGTACTTTTTTATTATCATATAATGAGTATAGATAGTTATTTATAATGTTATCATAATATAATAGTGTTGATACTTTCTCATCCACTATTTATATAGTAATGTACTTAGATTATTTATCATATCAATAGGTTATAGTAGTTCCCACCTATAATGAGAACCATGAGATACTATAACAATAATCATAAATATATACCCTATGGTCTATATACATTATACTAATGAGACATAGATGATGTATTCCTATCAAATTCTAGGGGATCATAAGTATTGAGATATATTATCATTAATTTTATACTCATTTATATCAAGTAGAGGGGATCACAAGGAATGGAAAACCAATATGAACCCCACATGCTTTGGGTGTCATTGGTTATTAATATCTATGATCACATGTATTGGCCTTTCAACTTGAGATCATTATCAATGTGTAACATGATCACACACTTTTATGATATATAAAAAACCATGATATTTTGGTTGTAGTGAGGTAGCTTGCATCTGGTGTGTCATTGGTGGTATGGAATTGACTGAATGATTAAATAAGGATTTATTACTTTCAAAAGGAAATGATAACTTGGGCCCAGTTGACTAGGATAATTTATCTTTACTAAATCCATAGACATGTTAAAAGAAGGTAAGTCTTTCCAGTAAGGTTATAATATAATAATATGAGAAATAATAATTAGAGGAATTTTTCATCCTAATTTATGATATATCATGAGGTTAAGATATGATATTACACAGTGTGTGTTCGTAGGAGGTTTTTATTGTTATGGAAAAATATTATCTCCTTAGGGGCCTTGTTGGGTTTCTAGAATCCACTCATGATCTGTGATTATTAATCACTATTATAGAGAAAAGGTCCTAAAGGGTAACACCCAAAGTTTATTCATATGATTTACTGATTCTAATAAATTAGAGTTTGGGACATGGTGGGCCCTATAATGGGTGATGAGATATGTATGAGTTTCATCAATAATAATAAATAAATAAATTCAATATTATTAAAGTTTAAAATAATATGAGTTGATTTTTTTAGTTGTGGTATTCACAAGTGTTAAGTGAACACAATGAAAATATATTTTATAAAAAACAATTACTCGATTTTTGTTAATATGTTTATGGGAGAAGAGAGTTGAGTTAATGTTTCATATTTTATCATGTAACATATTTTGGATGTAAAAAACAGGTGATAAAATATAAATGAAATTTATTACATAGTTACTTAGATATTATTATAATCTATAGATTATTTTTGAGGTTATTTATATTCAAAGTCCTAAGTGAACTTTTTTAGATTTAACCCTACCTTTATAATCTAGGAGATGTCTAAATTTGAGCTAACTACTCACAATTAGAATTTTATATTATCACTCTTGCCTCTCTCACGTTTTAGAAAGATAAGAGAGTGATTTGAGAACATAGATGTAATAACTCCCTCTTAGATTGAAGAATAAGTTCCTCAAAGATCATTTTGACATTGAAAGTGCCTTCAGATATCCATGTTATCCCACAGAAAAAAAGTAAAACACATTTTTTATCATAATCATCAAGGTATGGTTTCAATTTAATTTTTATGCCTAATTAAAATTCACATGTGATTATTAAGTTGATAAATGAGTGGAACTTTGCTGGTGATGATGTTCTGGCATCAATAACGAGGATTTTTTTTTAAATCCTCTCCTTCCATTGCATTCTCGATACCAAAACATTTATCCCACTTTATCTTATAAGCTTTTAGAATACTATGTAGGTTATCATGGATCGAATTTGGGTCTTTATCTTCCAATGTCGAAATCTTTGAATCAAATATTTCTGGTATAATCTACAAGATCTTCTCAAACACAGTTCAATCTTCCATATTTTCACTCACGATTTTGATAGTGCATACAATATCATTCAATATTGTAAATAATTCTTCAATATATTCATCATTACAAATTTTAAAATCTTTATACTTTAATTTATAGATCTAAAAAATCTTCACTTTTGTGTTCCCTTTATAAATATTTTCTATATTATCCCAAATAAATTTATCCATGGTAATTATTTTCAACTTCAAAAATTTTCTCTCTGAAAGAGAAATCAATATAGAATTTTTATAATGCCCATCATTTTATAGATTTATGTTATAAGTTACCATCATAGAAACATCTTTATCCTGATAGGTAAAACCATCAATAATATATTCTATTACATCATAACTAATATCCAATAGATATGAAAACATATTTTCATCTTAAAAATGGTAATTATTCTCATCATGGAAATAATATTACTATTAACTGAGTTCAGATTATCCATTATTGATAATAAAAATCAGTGAAAAAAATAATTCTTCCTCAACCTTTCAATAACCTTTAGTTAATGAATAATTTCCTCTTTGATAAAAATTGAAAATCCACCCACAATATTGATATAATCCTTGAGAAGCGGAGGGGAGATGTATGAGTGATAAATAGTTTCTTTTATATTTTCCATTTTAAAAAACCTTTATTACTGGTTAGAGTAAAATTAGTTAATTGTTAAACACACCCACATGCACACACAGACAAGACACAATATATTTTACAAGGTTAAATACACAATAATAGTAGTTAATACTTGGTATGATATAGAAACACCCTAGATCACACAATCCACTAGAAACAATCCTATGGATTCAAAAAATTAGGGTATAACCATGAAATTTTGATACACCATAGTCTCCCAATTACATAATTGAATCACACATAGCATTGAAAATTCATTTAGTTTCACAACAGTAAGATAGACTCTCACAGCTTCAAACTTTGGATATATAGTTATTGTGATTCTTCCTTCATCCCAACTCACACTAGATAAAGTATTCTTTTTTTTCTATTTCAATATATTTCATAAAAAAATCAAGAACAACTTCTCTTCTTTATTCTTTGATTCATTTCCAATATTCTCTAGGGTTTTAGCAGTATCAACCACACTCTTATTTTCCTTATCCTATAAATATATATACATTGAATAATATTAAGAATATTATTTACATAATTTTTATAGAAACTCCATGATTTCAAAAATTGTGAAATCCTCATTTTGGAAAAGTTTGACCTTCTTTAAATTGAGTTAAGGAATTACACATAAATATACTTAAGACTTGGATTTTTAATTTTCATGTGATATTTGAATATATGTGGCCAAATCTTGTCCAAAAAATGAGTAGCATTAATTATTTTTAAAAAATATCTCTATGTGCATGGAAGCATATATCTTTGACAAGTGGACTTGATGCTTGTGGCTTGGAACTCAACTCTCTTCATAGAATCACCTTCGGTTTGATTCTAAACTTCTATATATGAATCAAAATATCTTTATGATGTATTTTCAAGGAATAATAGCACAAGAATCATCATTTATTTTAGTTTCTTCTTAAATAATATTCAAGAAGATCAATTATACACCCAACAGATCTTTATATATTTCTAAGTGTAAAAAAATTACACTAGGAACTTATAAAGGCTTACATACCATCAAAGACTTATGTTCATTGCTAAACAACTTATACTCTAATTTTGAAAGACTTTTGATCGTGAATTTTCAATTTTCTACCAGAAATTAATCGATATTATGATCTTGATGTCTTATAATAAAAGGATTATATTATATATAAAGACTTATGATCTACTCAAATACTTATAAACTGATCAAAGGTTTAAAATATTAATTAAATACTTAAGAATATAGGAATGGATTATATTAAAATAATTATAATATCAAACATCAACCCTATTTTACCCTATTATTTTATTTATTTTGAGTATCCAATGTTTCTATCTCTTTTAAGATTGTTTTATTTGGAATTAGGAGTTTTTGGTAGGTGGGTGCATGTCACGTAGTTAAGGTGAATGGTTATTTCTAACTATGAAGCAACCATGTGATAGGCCTACAATATTTTATAGATCCAAATTACATAATTTTCGCATGATTTTTCTCATCACTATACTCCCTGACCATGAATATTGCTCTATTTTCCCGATATAAGGTGTACGGTTGGTGCACAGTTTGTCCAAATTTGTGTCCAAAACACGTGTAGTGATTTGGTTCTTAAAAAATGTGTTTTTATTGTTTTAATCCTTTTTAGTTTTTATCCAAATTATATCCCTCTCCCTTATTCTACATCGTACACACCTAATGGCCTCTCGTAATTATTTTCTCCTCTTCCCTTGGTGTATTATTATAGTTTCTTTGAGTTTTGGGCTTAATATTTCAAGGTAATTACTCATAATCTACCCCCGCTTCATTATTCTAAATTTTTATCTTCTCAATATAACCTTAGATTCATCTAGTGACCTAGGTTTATCTTGATTTTGATTTTTGATAAGGGGTTCCTTTTTTTGTTTCCTTTTTTTCTTAGTCTTCTCTTAGCTTGATTGAAGTGGATTTAAGCCTCTGTTTGAAAAAGTGAATGGATTCAAGGTATCTTGTTCCTTTTAAAGATTTTTATTTTTAGAACTATGATTTATTATTGTTCTAAATGTATGTTTTATATGTTTTAGAAATATTTTCATATAAAAATATTAGTTTTAAATGTAGGAGGGTTGTTTTTTTGGTTTCTTCAAATGTGTATGGTATTTCCTTTTTATAAGTGTAATGCTTATTTTTCAAATCCATGATCTATAATTGTTTTTATAAAATCCAAGTTGGATCTTTGAAATTAATGATTGAATTATAAATGGTGTTTTGGATTTGGAATATTATCTTATAGCTCATTTTTACAAAAATATATCATAATTCCTGATAGGAATGTTATAAAAAAATATTTATAAAATGAAAACCCCTTGAAACATTCACCTTTGTGTTGTCAAAAATGAATTATTTTTTGTTATGGATGAGGTAGTTCATGGTGAAGGGTATCATGTTTTTGTATATATATTCTTGATGTAATTGGGGTTATTTCTTGATATTGAATCAAATGTGAGTGTGTGACTTTCAATTTTTCATTATGTATTATTATATAACATTTTTAGTGCTCAATTTTATTTTGATTTCATGGGAATACATGGTTAGTTAGGCATAAAATATTAAGAAACTTTATACAATAGTTCATGATCACGCTCTAGCTAGTGGCCCTAAGAGAGATTCTATTCTTATTATGTGATTGTGCCCCTCATTTAGGATAATAACGGTAATACCTTGTGTTTGAGAATGTTTTTTTATCTAGTGACAAACTTAATTAGTAGTTTTATAATCTTGAACTATATTTCCCCCATGGATCCTAGAATCCCATGATGATTGTTTTGTGCGTGTTTTATTTTTTTTACATTTCCTTATAACTCTATTTTCAAAATGAAATTTCCTATTATGTTCTACCTTCCCTCCTTTCTAAAGTCTCTCATTATTCCAATTTACAATTTTATTTTAAAGGTTGTACAATGGTTTTGTCCTAAAAAGATATTATTTTCAAGTTAGATATGGAAATGGGTTTAAAGGATATAAATATTATACTTATTTGAAAACAAATATAATATATATATATATATATATTCAAAATAGTATAAAATGGATCTATTTTTAATGGGTACACATAGACCAATGGGTGGTTGCCTATAGAGTTATGGGATTATTCTTATCATCATTAATGGTTAGCCAATTCTAATTGGATATGGTTTTCTGATACTTGAATCAAGGTTGGTATTAGTTTCTTTGTTTGGGATGGTGGTGGTGGATAGTGGATACATTCTGTTTCCACATTGATATGGTTTGGGTGGTCTATTTTATTTTTCTCTATTTATTTCAGTATTTTTGATGTATCATCATTTCTGTATTTCTACTAAAACTATGTATCTTTTATTATCTTGGGGTTTATGTTATCTAGTTCTGTTTTTATTTGTTGTACTTGGTCATAATTAGGCCTTTATTTCGTTTTTATACTTATTTAGGTTTTTTATTTATTTTTACATCTACTTGAATTGTGGAAGGGCCTTGCAATTTATGGAAGTTACAATCTATATTTTTGGTTGATAATACTTGGATTATCTTTTATTTTCCATGAGAAATTATTCCCTTTAGTACTCATTTATTTCCTTAGAAGTTTTCATTTTCCTCAAAGGATTGAGAATGTATCTTGGTCTTTTCATGGGATTGATTTGGTTCCCAGTCCAGGGTTAGCCAGATTTGGTTCATGAATAAATAGCTTAGATCCTAAGTTTTTATAAGGCCCTAGGTTATTGAGTAACCTTATATTATTTTGTTCATTCAGAATATTAGAGGAAGTATTTCCAAAATTCAAGTGGTTAATCATGATTAATGTACCAAATCACCACCTCTCGAGTCTACACTTGAGTTACCAGGGTAGTTTGGGATGAGTATGTCTCGTATCTGAGCTTGGTAATTAGATGTTTTCAAATTTTTTTCCATATTATATGAGAGTTTATGTATTTATTTAATGGTTTTTTATCCATTTTTAGAAACTCCAAGTATTTGAGTGGATTTTTAAAGGAAATAAAGGAGTTAATGGTTACTTTGAATGGTTTAGAAAACCATGTAGCTAGATATGGATGACTTCAAGTGATCTTTTCATGGTTGGTGAATGGTCTACCATACCATATATCTAAATCGTGTGAAATTGTTACTTTATTTGAATTTTTGAAAATTTGATTCTATATGTTTCAAGTTTAATTTCCTTTCAATATTCATTAATTTGGGTGGATTTTGGGATGTTTATTATAGGTTAAAAAAATGATATTTTGGATCATTTAAACTTGATTTCTTAAAAACCCCTTGGATTCCTTTTAAAAAGGAGTTGAAATTCTCAAAATAGAGAGGATTTTATTAAATATATTAGAAAAAGAGAATGAATCCATGGTTTATAAATGATTTGGTTTGATAAATAAAATTAATTTAAAATTGGTTAATGTATTTTTAGGGTAATTTTGTAAGGTTTTGAAAGAAAATATTTTATCACTTTTGAAAAAATTATGAAATAAAAATGTTTTGAGAATGAGTTTAGTGAAGTTTAATGAAAGTTTTTAAAGGAAGTTTTGTGTTTTAACTTGAAAAATATGTTTTAAATAAATGAATAAATTGATTGTCTAGGTAAGCTAATAATATTTCCATGTATTTTTATTTTTAGGGATGAGTGTTGGTTTGATGCTTCTCTTGATATTTCAAGATTTTCTCCTTTAGCGGGGTTAGATTTGAGTAATTATGGAATTTGAAGATTGATTTAAATAGTGTTTTAAGATTAAATTATTATTTGTGTGTGGGTTTATGGAAATTAAAATTTATTTTATGTTTTTTTTTGTGTTTCTTATTTTGGAGTATGCCCCCATCAAGTCAAGATGGATTCAAAAGAGTGAGTTGCGGGTGGTCCATCGTTAGTTGATCTTTTGTTTTATCAACCTATCTCTAAGTCATTACCTTCATTTTACCTAGATATGAAGAATAATGATATTTTTTCTATCTAAACCTAGGGTTTTTTTGATAATTACAGGATTAAAATCCTCCTCACTTCCTTGAGAAATCATATTCTCAAGAGGAAGAAGAATGATTGCAGAGTATCAAGAGGATATTTATATAGCTTGATCTTTATAAGTCTCCCCAGATCAATTCATCTACCTTTATGTTAGAGGATATAATTTTGGAGTGGTGGAAGTCCGTTATCTGAAAAAATACACTTTGAACCTTTCCTAGGAATCCTTTATGGCATTATTTATCTAGTAGTATTTCTCTAAATCCATAAAAATATTAAAGCTGATGGAGGTGTATTTCCTTCAACAAGGTGAGATATCAGTGATGGAATATAATTTTAAATTCATCAAGTTGGTTCCATATCTTTCTAACCTATCTATGGATGAATCCTTGAAGCCTCTATATTTTTGAAAGGATCTTCTACTAGTAATTATATCAACATTATATCCCCTTGGCCTTATCACTTATGAAAATGTAGTGAACCATTCCATGTGGATTGAATCTAGCTTTATAGGGATACTAAAAGAAATTGATGTTTCACCCATCCTTATGATGCGTGGAGGAATCTCTGATAAAATGGTAGAAAAGTGGGACAATTCCATACAATCTAGTATAAGCATAAATTGTCCATCTAGTTTGTTCATACTAGAATATTTTAGGAGCATGTTTTGATTATGTGACCAGTTTAAAAAGTTAGGGCACAAGAATCCTTCTTTTCCAAAATCACATAAAACCTACCATACTTGTGTCTATTTTGGGTCACCTATAAATATTATACTAAGGATTTTCTCATAAGATATGTGGATATATATCCACTTCTTTAGAAGTTCCTCAGGTTAAACTCCTTGAACCTAGTACTAAAATAGCACCTATTTTATGTTTTCTTCCTATTGTCTTATATCTTTTTTCTATTGTCTCTTTCTATCCATATGTTGTATCATATTTTCTTTAAGTTATGTAATGTTTTGGAATGATTTTTTTGCTTATATATTTATGTGGAAATTTTCCTTTATGGTGTTTTCTTGTGGTTATTCTGAATGTTGATGATGATTTATAGTGACTTTGTGTTGTCTCTTTTTCCTTAGTATTTGGGTTTCATTGGGACACGTAGAATTATTTCATCTAGGAAGATAAGGGTTTTACTAGAGTCCTAATATAGTATGATGGCCACTATATAAAATTCCTTAATGATCCCAATCTTTATACATTACTGTTTTCTCAATGGAGACTATGGATTATAGCTAGTTGGGTAGTCCTTTATTCCCACCCAACCCAAGCCTTCTTGTAGTAGTATGGTTAACTTCTAGTCGTGTTCAATGTAATAGGTGCTCTTAGGGATCCAATACAATCCATGATTTGTTTCTTATACTTTTCATATGTTTAGGGTTTGGGTGTTCCATGTATTGGGATTATGTTTAGAGGAGTAAGTATCTTTCTCTTTAATGGACCACTATCTTGATAATATGAAATCCCTAGTAATTTTTACCTTCTTATTTGTTCAATTTTTGTTTCATTATTCAAAAATCATTGGTTTCTATAGTTTTTTGGAACTTTGGGTAACTCCAATATTGAAAAGTGGGTATGTGGGGTGTAATAAGTTTTTTTATAGTGATTGATTAGGTTCTATGAGGATGTAATTTGGGTTATGTAGTGTTTATTACCTTGGTTTTTATTCATAGGATATAGATAAACCACATGTATTTACCTTGTTGAACAAATATTTTGTGTTATTTTTTGGGGATAGAAAGCATTATGGTGGAGGGTTCCATCACACCCTAACCCTCTTTTTATTATATTATTTTGGTTTTTTAGTTTCATGTGTTTCTTTCTCATTTTTGGTTATTTTTATTTATAAGTTTTAGTTTTTGAGAGGCACAGTGCATGTCACACGTTATGGTGCACATTTAGTACTAACTGTGTGATAACTATGCAATAATTATATAGTTTTTGATAGATCTAAATCGCATGATTAGAACATAATTTGACTAACTGTGTGACCTTTACATGTGTAATTATTCAGGTTTCTAGTAGGAGTCACATGGTTAGTGTACAATTTGGACAACTATGCATTTAAATCATGCGCAATTCACATGTTTTTAAAAAATGGGTTTTATCATTTTAATCATACTCAGTTTTAACCTAAATAGAACCCCTCTATTTCTTTTTTGTCTTTCATACACCTAAAGGATTCTCCTTACATTTTTATCCTCTTTATTTAGTATATTATTATAGTTTCTTCAATTTCTAGGGAATATATTTCATTGTAATCAAGATTAATATCTTCCCCCTTAATTATTTTTCCATTTTATCTTATTTCTATAACACTAGCTTAGTCTAGGTACTTAGGATTATCTTGAGCATGATTTTTTATTGGGGGTTCCTTGAATTTTGGTTTTCTATTGATCTATTATAGATCTCTTGGATTGATTGAGGTGGATTGAAGTCTTTGTTTGAAAAAGAGAAAGGATTCAAGGTGGGTGGTCCCTACCTAACTCTTTAATTTTAGAAATATGATTTATTATTATTATAAATGCATGTTTTATGATTTTAATAAATGTTATAAAATATAAATAGTAGTTTAGATTGAAGGAGGGTTGTTATTTTTTTATTTTCTTCAAATGTGAATGGGATTTCCTTTTTTTGAAGTGAAACACTTATTTAGAAAATCCATGATTTCTAAGTGTGTGTATAAATTCCTAGTTGGATCATTAAAATTTATGGTTAAATTATAATGGGTGTTTGGGATTTGGAATCTTGTCTTATATATCAATTTTATAAAAAGGTCTCATGTGGCCAAATTTTCACTTTCAATAAGGATTTCTAAAATGAACACCACATGAAACATGACCCTTTGATGTTATAGATGAGGTTGTTCCCGGTGAAGGGGAATATGTTATATATATATATATATACATTCGTGATGGAATTGTGTATGTTTATTGAAAGGTAATTGAAGTTGAGCATGTGAATTGCATGTGATTCAACATTATGTATTGTTATGTATTATTTGTTTGTTCCCACTTTTATTTGGATTCCATTAAATGCAATGGATAATTAGGTGGGAAATATAGAGACACAAGCAGTACTAGTTCATGATCACACTCTGGATAGTGGAATTGAGATATATTTTATTCTACTTATGGTATCATTCCCTTTGGTTAGGAGAGATAGGGAAATATTGAGTGATAGGGAAGGTTGTTATTATCTGATTCCATTCTTATTCAGTAGTTGAATAACCTTTTCCTAGACTGTCTACATAGCTATTAGGTTCCCATGATAATTTTTTTGTATGTGTTATTTTTTTTCATTTAATTGTAAGTCCATTTTCAAAATTGTGTTTTATATTATACTCTTTTTCTCCCCATTTTAAAAGTATCTCATTATATCACTTACCACTTTTCTTTGAAGTTATTTACAATAGTTTTTTAAGTGATTATTTTCAAGTTAGATAAGGAAATAGTTTTAAAGTACATGAAATAGATTAATTATTTTGAAACAAATATAAAACTTATTTTTATATCTATTTTTTATAAATCATAAAATATATATATTTTCAAAGGGAATGCATGGATTGGAAAATGGTTTCCTATCAGGTCGTTAACTCGCACCTTTCATCAATAATGTTTAGTTGGTTATTCTTGGATGGGATGTTTGGAATCTAAATCATGGTTGGTATTAGGTTTTGGGTTCAGGATGATTGTGTTAGCTAGTAAGGATGTTCCTTATCCTCAGGGATATGGAAGGTGTGGTCTGTTTTAGTTTTTTTTTATTTTTTATTTTTTATTTACCAACCTTTCTAGTTTTCTACTCATACTTTTAATCTTGCATTGTCTCAGTGATTCTATTATCTGGTGTTATATTTATTTTTTTGTAATTCATAATTTTAGGCATTTATTTCATTTTTATTCTTATTTTGCTTTTTCATTTCTTTTTTTTATATTCTTCACCTATGGCGGGGCCTTCCGATATATGGAAAAGTCATTCTAGTTTTTAGGTGAAAGTCCTTGAATCATATTTTAATATTTTGAAAAAAAAATCCATCAGTACTCATTGATTAAATTGGCATATTTCACCAACCCAAGAGTATCATGAACAACTATCAGCCCTTTTATGGGCTATCTTGGTTGCCCAGTCTAGGGGTGGCCTAAGTTGGTTTGTGAAATAAAATCATCTCAAAATTTAGAAACCTTCATGTTTACCTTCTTATTCTCTAGACCTATTTCAATATAAAAAATTACCTAAGTATGTGACTAACCATGAGTCAAAAAAGTATAGATCAAATACATGTCTTAGTCTGAAATGGTTGTGTGTGAACAATCAATAGACTATATTACCAACCATTAATTGATCATGAATCAAAATTATATATTTTCTTTAAAGTGTCAGATCAACCATATGTACAAATTCAATTGACTATATGAATCCATGTTTAGTTTATTGACTACATGTATAACCTTTAGATAGTTTATGACCATTTTGATCTAGAAATAATATAATTTATTATCTTTGAATTAGGACCTCTTGAAACGAACTCCATCCTTCCTTAAAAAACTAAAAACCTCTTTCAAGATGTTGTAGGCAATGTCTCTTCATCCATCGACGCTTGTCCTTGATTTCATTTAAGAACACCACAGTCATCACAATTACCTTTGAATATGATTTATACATTAAAATAATGCAATATAATATACAATATCCACTTTATCCATCTTCAAAACAAACACTCTTTTACCATGGGATTGACACATTTAATTTCTAAGTTATTTTTATTATTCTTTATGAACATGTTTTATTAGTTGAAAGTTTTCGTTTTAAACATTATGTAACATGTATTATAATAAAATAAAATTATGAAAAAAATATTTTTAAATGTAATTACTATTATAAACGATGTTTTATTTCTAAAAAATTGTTATAAAGTTTTGATGAGGTAATTTTTAGAAAAGAAAAAACATCATTTACATAACACTATGATTATGATGTATAAAGGTTGATGTAATATAACTATTTTCTAGATTATGTATTTAAAAAATAAACTCCACTTAATTAGAATAATAATTTCATAAAATTTAAATATTATACACATGTAAATAATTTCTTATAAATTATATCATAATTAATATATAATATCAAAGATAAATGAAATTAGTCATAACAAAAGAAATAATATTTATTCTAAATAAAAATTTTTTATGTATTATATGATTTTATATAAAATATAAATATAAAAAATTATAAATTTAATTTGATAAAATAAATTCATTTTTATATTTATAAAATAAAATTATTTTAGGGTTAATTTTTTAGATTTTTTTTTGAAAAAGTTGATTTTTTGGAAAATTATAAAAATACAGTTTCTATGAGTACCATGATGTTTATGAAATCATTAGGAAGTAAGAATGAAATAAAAAATTAGGAAACATTTTTTTAGACAAAAAAAGTTTTTAAGGAGTAAATTAATTAATTTTAAAATATTATTTTAAATTAAAAACTTATATTTGATATTTTGGAAACCAAAAATTATATTTTGTCCTCATAAAAACTATTTTTGGTTATTTTCATTTAATGGAGTGTTTGGAAGGGGTCATTCAGTTTTGGAAGGATTTAAATGCCAAATAACCATCCATTTTTTAATAATAATTTAACTAATTACATGGTAATCAATGTTATTCAATGTAGTTATCCTAAATAGTACAATTTTCATTAATTTAACACAAAAATATCCCCCTCATCAAGAATAAATATCCACATATTCCCCCTATCCTCTCTACTCCAAATCAATTGAGCATTAATTATCTTTCATTTAACAACTCAAGCGTCTCTTTAAGAAGTTTTTTGTGTTTATAAGGAGGCCCTATCTAGATTTAAGAAGCTACCTTTCAAGTAAGAGTTTCTAATCCTCCTCTTTACTTATTCAATTGAAATTATTTTTTATAACTTATTTTATACTACTATGGTTTTAATTCAATTTTATTATCATCCATTTTAAATATTTTCATTGAGAACTTACTTAATCCTACTCCTTATAGCCTTGTATAAAGTCATTACTATTGTAGAGACCCAATCTTGACGTACATGGACATTACATTTCTTTTATAGAATACTTAATACAAGACACAAAAGTCTCCCAAAGACCATATTAGTTTAGTGTATTTGGAAACTCAGAACATAATCTTCTAATCATGGAGAAAGATCTTCAACATCTCCAATAAATATCTTCCCCTTTTTTACTACCTAAAAACTTTCTTCATATCCTATGGAAAAGAAAACATAAAAAGGGTAAGCTCAAATTCTCAGTACATGTAAATATGGAGAACATAAAACAAACCATAAACATTTAAATGTAAAAATATGAATATAAAGTTTAAACATAAAAATACTGAGTAATGAAATAAATCTTGGTAGTATGTAAGGCATCGATCATAAAAGTAACATTAACCATGATATAATAGTATTTTAATAAAACTTGTAATTGTGGAAAACTAATAAGAACATAATATGATTTCCATAGTAGCCAAGGCATTGCGGCCAAGACCATCATAGTGGACAAAGTCCATTACTGAACTAAGTTTACATGTCGTTCCAACCATGTATTACTGAACCAAATTTACTTTCCATTTCATTCATGTATATATCATGAGATATAAATCTTTATCCAATTAATTAGAGGGATATATTGGTTTCACCAATCTCATAATGAAATCATTCTTACATGTTCCACAAAACATAAATTATTTATCATAGCATAACCCAAGAAATAAAATATGTTTCTCAAATATCATTCCATTATAAAATAATCGATACAAATATAATTCCATAATTAACATAATTAAATGATAGTAATAATAGTGATAGGAACATAACCCTATTTAAGATCATCATCTTAGATGGAAAATAATTTTGATAAAACACTTGAACTTAGTTCTTGAGTAAAATATCCTTTCTTCTTCAAAAAGGTTTTCTTTTCTCAAAATGCCACGAAATTTTAAAAGAAAATAATTGAGTTGAAAATAAACTTAAAATAGTGTAGAGTAATCTTCATGGAAATAAAGCTTCATGAAACCGTAAAAATCCATTCATGCTTTATAAGTTAAAAAAACATTCTCCTCGTACTTTTTTCAGAAAAGTCAAAAAGCACCTCATATGGTAAACAAAAGAAAGATTCCTTCCATTCCATGTAGTAAAAGTCAAGAATGGGTAAAAATTAATTTAAAAATACACATAATAATAGTGAACATTTTATAAAAACATTTTTATAAAACATGGATATGTATGATAAATATATCCCCAATAAATTCTTACGTATAAACAATCTCAGATAAAAAGGAGATTTAAATATTATCCCTTACCTTAGGTCTGATTTCTTCTGTATGAGTCCAAAACTCCTATATAGTGGGTTTAAACATATCATTAACTTATAAAAGAACCATAATAATATTTAGGATATCATATATGATTCACTTACAACTTTTTATTACCTTTTCATTTTTCAATTCCATGTTAAAGCAACTTTTTGGGTAATAATCGTTTTATTTATCGTACGTGTTTTGAATTGTTATTTTTGATATTATTACTTATATAATGATTTAATTACTTCCAAAATGTAAAACATGATTTATATATTATATATATTCAGTATATATATATATATATATAATATAGATAAATGAAATGGAATACACTGTTCATGGAGACGGTAGGTCGTACATACGCATGAACGCTGTTTTTGTTTCCTTGTTAAATTGAATGGAAGTAAGTAAATGACATATATATATATATACATAAATATATTAGCATTATTATGTCATATATTTCATTATTATTTATTATATATACTTTATAATCATTCTTGAATGGTTAACATGGAGAATGAATCCCATCGTGTCATGGAGACGGTAAGTCGTACGTATGCACGAACGACGATATTGTTACCATAATTGTTGAATGGTATTGGAGTGGATAGTTTATAATATCTTAGAATCAGTATCATGTTATAATAATCATATATAGTTATTATTTCCACCATTATAACCATCCATGTAAGGTGGTAGTGAAAAACATATTACACCACGTCGTAGAGAGGGTAATCCGTACGCACGCACGCACGATGATTTCACTTTTTAGTAGGATGGATAGAAGGTGAAATATGTAAGGGTTGGTGTCCTGAGAACCAACTATTTTGTACTTTGATTACATGAATGTTCACTTATTATATATTGTTCATTGTTCTGCATGACTATAATATAATAATGTTCTGGAATATTTTTTGCGTTGATAAGGTCATGGAAGATCCCCGCTATGATGAGAACCTTGAAATGCTATAACAATATTCTTAAATAAAGTTCTACAGTTGTATGACATACTATGATAGGACACATAGTATACAGATTGTCATGTGCGAGTACTCGTAAGAAGATGAGACTCTCTCTCATGGAGTTCACACTTGGTAATCTCCAAGATGGGAGATTATGAGAATAGACCCGCCAATAGCAATTCCACATGTCTTGGTGTCATCATACATTGCTATCTATGAGCGTGTGTAATGGTCCTTAGACTGGAAGATTATCATTAACTCATGTCATGACTCACGCACTTAGATTTACTGACGAAAACCGTCACGCAGACAGTTGGCGGGAAGTAGGGTACGTTGGGTGCGTCACGAGTGACATGTTGTTAATGGATAAGTCGAGGAAGGATTTGTCCCTTCCATTTATGGAAGTTGATATCTTGGTCCTTTGATTGAAATAGAACTATCACATTAAATTCCATGGCAATGGTGTAAACGATGAGTTTATTTCAGTAAGTCAAAGAACAACGAATCAAGCATATAGGTTTATGACACTGCCATGAAACCTGCTTGATGAGATATCGAGAAAAAGGGATTAAATTACATAGTAAGTGTTCGTATGAGGTGATACGTCAATGCGGTGTCAACTTCTTTCTCTTGGGTGCCTTGACCTGTTGCTATATAGTAATCTTGGACTTTAGGCAAGCCCGCCTAATGTCAATGAGAAAGAGGCCTAGAGGGTCACACACTAAGTGTATTCAAGTATCTAAAGTAGAATAAAGATTATTCCCGTACATGGTTTAATAATTATTCAAGGAAGCCTAAATCATTTTAATGATGGAGGAAGAAGGAAATGAAAAGCAAGATATACACGTCGTGTATTAAAGATTACACACCGTGTAGTTTTTCATGAAAAACAAGTACACGCCGTGTATTAATAATTGCACGTCGTGTAGTTTTCTTTATGGAAAGGAAATGAATAAATGAAAACAAGATATACACGCCGTGTACATTGAATGTACACACCGTGTAGTTTTCAATGAAAAATAAGTACACACCGTGTAGTTTTTCTAGTCGGGATTTTGAGGATATAGTATTGTTTTAAATGATATTTATTATAATTAGCATGGGCGCATGTCAGGGAATTAATTATTCAACATGGGGGTTTTAAATAAGAGTAAATGAAGTAAATAAAACGTTTAACGTGTTTATTTATTGTCATAACTCTACAACCTCAAAACTGATTATAAATATCATCACAACCCCAACTCTTTTCCCAAACACAAGAGAATTGTTGTGCACAACAACTCTAGAGAATTATTTCAAGGCCAAAAGAACCTCTTCCTCCAAGAATGCTCTCAAGACCGAGAGAGATCCTCTTCCATCAGATCAAGATGATCTAAGGCGGACAACGCAAGCAAATGTTTCTCCATGCTAGCACCCGGAGACTCCTTTGGCGATGTCCCGAGATACGAGATGCACGTGTGGATCACCGCTAGAGGAAGTCTACACTTGGCTTCTGCGACGCAGCGACGAATCACATCGGAACATGATCAAGAACATCAATGAAGAAATAAAACCCAAAAGGTATTTCTTTTAAATTAATTAAATTAATTATAATCAACCTGTAATGATCCTACTTTGTGTTTCCGGGACTTTCCTTTTCTTTGTCCATTTCTGTGATTCGATCTGTGGAGACTAGAATTTATCGTCGTATTGATCCCAGATTGATCATTGTTAATGACAAAAATCCAAGTGGGAACATCCACGCACACGCTTCTGCTGCACCTGAAACCTTAAAATGGTATCAAAGGGATGTTACAGTGTTGATTATAGTTATTTAATTTTCGTTGATAATTTACGCTTTTATATTTTATTCAATTCAAGATAAATCGTTCTCTAATCTGAATAAACGAGATCTGTTCTTCCTCCTTTATTTTTCGATTCATATCACAGAAATGACCTTTTAATTTTAATTTTTGATTAAAATAAAAATGAGGAACTCATCCGGAGGAGCCGCTCTTTCTGTCTGTATAACATGGGAATACACGGCGTATAATTAAAACTACACGTCGTGTACTTAGGTTCAACGAACCGGTACTCATACGCCAAACCACACCGTGTGAATTGATTACACCTAAGTATTTATTACCCCGTGTTGACCAGAATTAAACGGCGTGTAGGAACCGGAATACACGGAGTGTATGTTGGAGCAACACGCCGTGTAGTCCGATCTGGTCCAGGTGAAACCGTGTACAAGGAGAAGCTATGTTCCACGTACACAGGATTGTCAGGCCGATAACTGCGTAACAAGGAATTACACGCCGTGTTAGATTAATCTACACACCGTGTACTACAAAATTTACAAATTAGAGAAAACACACCAAATCCCCCAGCGTGTACTTTGGATAAAGGGTGAAAAGAAATACACGTTGTGTAAATATAAACTACACATCGTGTACTTTCCATAAATTTCACCAGGTTTCCTCCAAAAGTACAAAGACCTGTAAAAGGAATATGGATGAGAAGAATCTCAAGTAAATTTAGAAAGTAATTTAAGATAAATAATTGATTAATTATAAGATCATAATTAATTGAATTCGAGCATGACTTATCATAAATGAAAGAACGATTAAAAGAATTTGAATTCTAAATATGCGTAAATGTCATTGCATGTTATAGATGATCATGAGCTAGACCAAAGACCCTTTGTATGTGTGTATGGTTTCATTTAAATTTATTTTAATTTGTTGGCCAGCGAGCCTTCTTCCAATAAAATGTAGGGCCTACGTGCCCATGGTTTCTTTAATGTAAACTCATGTAATGGAGGATCTCCCAAGCCAGAGGATATGGTTCAAAACCCAAAGTTGAGGCGAAACCAACCCAAGAAGATACAAAGATGGACAGGTGGGAGCTGAAAAACACGAACCATCGGTTCAAGGTGTTTTTCCCTAGTTCAGAGTTAGCTTATCAAAACCACTAGATAAGGTGACCAATAGAAGATCATGATCATACCATCTTATTTTATTTCTGCCTAATTACATGGTTTATTTATTATGTATGTGTTATTGTGATCACATAATTAAATTAAATAAACAAAGCATGCAAAGATGGAAGAAAATAAAAACCGGACTATGCGTAAACATTATCAGAACATGTTTAATCACTTAAGCAAACATCACTTAATATTAACAAGCATGTGATAATGCAAAACAATGCATAAAGATTAAAATACCTCAATACCATATTAAGTCAGACCAAGCCTTCTGTTACTTGATTAAGGGCAAGAATCAATAAAACTATTTGTTTGACCAACCCTTGTTGGGACACTTACTTTTATAAAGGAAGACCTTATGAAAGGTTTCGGGTTGAATTAACCATATTACATCAAGAGAAGTAGCCCTTGCAAGAATTGGTGTAATATTGGGGGAAATATTTGAGGAAATCCAAGTCAGGATTTCAGGATTGGGGAGTCCGCTCAACAGATCAAGAAACTGTAATCTCACAGTTGGCAAAGACCTGCCTACCTAAATACCTTCAAATAGCTTGACCAACCCTTGTTGGGGTTATGCGAAGGGGAATATGGATCCTTTCCAATAGAATGTCAAAGCAACTGGACATTCCGAGTTCAATGGTGAGGGTCATTAGGACTTGATAAAATATTGGGAGACTTAATAAAATTTATTATTTCTCATAAAATGTAATCAAGAAAGTACAAATAAATATGCTCTTTTAAATTGTAGAATCAAGATGATAAACTCATCAACCACATTTTCTCTGCGATCAATTCTGGACAAAGACAATATCCTCACCGGCAGTAACTTTTAGGAATGGTTTAGGCACCTTCGGGTTGTCCTACTCCATGAACTAAAGTATTACATACTGGAGTCATCACTTCCTGATCCTCCTACCCAAGGGGAAAGTGATAAATATTTCCTAGTATATGATAAACATTTGAGTGATGCACTTGACGTTCAATGTTTGATGCTATCATCAATGTCAAGTGATCTCATGAAGTCTCTGTTTCCCTCAGAATACAGGGATGACCGCCTTGATGGGAGGTTCAAACATTCTGATCGGTTTCTAATGGGTTTGTTTGTAGAACCGGAAACATCCAATGATTCCACATCCATTCGGACCTACTTTCCAAAGGTAGGTGCTCATTAGTTTGTGGACCGATGAGGCTTAGGAATTTGCATTGGTCGATAGGATGGGAGGTCGGACTCATCACACCTTTTTGAGGGGAATTATTGTCTACTCCGGGACTCTCTTTATAGATTTAAGTTATGTTCGTGAATCCTTATTACATTACCAAGTATAAAATGAGCTTTCCTTCAGATCTGACAATCAATGATTAAATATGTAGGAAATTTAGAGAATCTTTTGTATGTATTCGAGGTTCTTCATCGATAGAGAATCGTCTATATTTATTAGAGATTCTTGGTCAATGGTACCCTTTGACACATTTATATAGAAGTCTCTTGGTCATTATGATGACCATGCTGGTTTTAAAGCCACTCAGTGGGGTACTTGAAGTTTATTGTCATTCAGAAGGACGTGGATTATTTTAGAGTTGGGATCGAACCCGTAGACGGGCTACCTACATATCCTTTGTTTAGAAAAGGAATCATAACCCACGTAGTTTGAGTAAGGGAGTATGATGTTTATGATTGATGGCTTAAAGAAGGATGTCACAATTTACTTTTACACTCTAAGATCACGTGAGTCATGCTCGGTGTGAGAAACAAGAGGTATTTGTAAAAATTAGACAATTGTGCCATGAAAGATGCAATCATAAGAAATAATGTGGGGCTTATGTATGTATGACTTCCCAGATAAATGAAGGTTAGGATTTACTTTAAGGAAGAAATCCAGGAACATGGTCCATAAAGGTATATGTGCTTCACGGAGATTTTGAATACTCTAACTTGGGGCTTACTCCTGAAAAGGAGGCCCAAATTAGGAGAAGACTTATGACTAGGTTTTACTCTTGAAAAGGAATCCCAGATCAAAGGTAAATTAGGACTGATTAAGAGAAATTAAGACTGGGGCTTACTCCTAAGGAGGATTCCCAGATTTGAGACTGGGGATTACTCCTGAAAAGGAGGCCCAGGTTAAGGATTATGACTGGGGCTTACTCCTGAAAAAGTGGCCCAGGTTAAGGAAATTAAGGTTTGGGGCTTACTCCTGAGGAGGATGCCCAAATTAGGGGACTGGGGCTGATTCCTGAAGAGGATGCCCATATTTGAGACTGGGGATTACTCCTGAAAAGGAGGCTCAGGTTAAGGGATCTGGGGCTTACTCCTAAATAGGATGCCCAAAAATTAATGGACTTGGGGATTACTCATAAAGAGGATGCCCAGATTAAAGGAATTATGACTGGGGATTATTCCTGAAAAAGAGACCCAGGTTAAGGATTCTCTCATCTTAAAGGATGAGGTTGAATGAATGAAATCTCAATCTTTAGTGACACAAAGATGTGTAAATCACTAGGTTTTGAGAGATATTCCATAGAATTCCTTTCAGATAAGGAATTCAAATCTATAAATCATGCCATAAATGGCTTTGAATAGTGTCTTGAAGACTGAATCTTGAATAGGAAAGGTGTAATGGCTTAAGAGGGGTGAAATGGGCAAGAAAGGCACCCAAAAAGGCAGGGGTGCGCAAGTCCTAGCAGGCGTGCAGGTACTGCATGGGCGCGCAAGTCATGGTCGCGTAGGTATGCCTGCGCGACACATGGTGTACTTGCGCGACGGTTAACTAGAAGGGTTATACTTGAGAGACTCTTCATTAAAGCCTTTAGAATCCTCTTGAGGTTCTTCCAGAAGAAGGGTGCGCAAGATCTATTGAAGGAGTAAGGCGGCGTGCAAGTGTGGCCCTTTTCCCTTAAGGGCTGGCCACTCAGTCGCGCAAGTGTTGATGAGTTTCAACACTTAGGCCTTCCTCCCCCTCTTTAGATCTTTCGTTCTAGGTAGAAATTACCTTAGAAGTGTTTCAGAAGCTTTGAGAAGAGACTAGGGTGTCGGGAGCTCAAATATGAGTTTCTGGAAAAAATCCTTCTCAAATGGGGGGCCCACAGGGTCTATTTATAGGCAGGAGAAGACCCCAGGCGGTTATCACTTAGGTCACGCAAGTCACTTGCGCGACCATAATGTGTTGCGCTAATGGACTTGCACGACTATGGGGAAACTTGCGCGACTTATGGGAAATGTTCTCCTTGTTCATCCCTTTGTCGATTTTTGATGTTTCTTCAAAGGATGAATCACTTTGGACTAAGGTATTTCCCTTTTTCAGTCGTTAGAATCTGTGACGGAAAGGATCATCAACAAAAGTCCCCCCTCAGAGTTGGATCCGGAGATAAAAGAGGATTTGACTCTGAGGTGAAAAGAAAAACAAGAAATTTGGCAGTTTAAAGTCATGCATGTTGGACATAAAGAGGCTAATGTTTAAGGTCAAAATAGCATTGACCAAAATGGATTAGAATTGACTCAATTCCTTGAAAATTCATCTGAAAATATATTACCATACTCAAGTATGAGGGAAAATATGTAAGCTATGACTTAAGAATATTTGAATCCAAGAAATGATATGAAAAAGAGCTAAAAGGAATTAGAAGAAGTAGTTTCCAAGAATGAAGTTACCATTATTTAACAAACCCGTTAGGGGGTTGAATTATGCAGGGCCACCTAAGGGCATTGGATTCATAGTTAAATAAAATAGTATCTTTTGGCTAATAAGTCTGTTATGTAGACTGTTTATGCAAGGCCACCTATGGGCACGTGCTGCATAGTCAGGAAAAAGAACTCTTAGAAATTTACTTTACTAGTGCTAAAATCCAGTGAAAGTTTATGGAGATTCAAATCTTCCAAAGTATAGAGTTTGCTATATGGAAAGAGGTACTTGAATATAGAGAAGATATTTCCAAACAATATTATCGAAGAACTGGATGAATATCACTCCTACGAAGGTCTGACCCAAACGTAGGGAAGGAGAATATAAACCATAGACTTGAATACTTTCAGATCATGAAAAAGGATATGGGACAAATATGTTAAGGATGGCTATTTTTGCGGATCCCTACATACTGTCATTTAAGACAAATAAGGACAAAAGAGGCATTCTTACCAATAATGAAGTTACCACTATCCGAAAAACCCATTAGGGGGTTGAATTATGTAGGGTCACCTAAGGGCATTGGTTGCATAGTCAAATAATAGTATCTTTTGGCTAACAAGTCTGTTATGTAGACTGTTTATGCAAGGCCGCCTATGGGCACGTGCTGCATAGTCAGACAAAAGAGCTCTCAGAAGTTTGACATTTTTGTGACTAGAAGTCATGAAAAGGGTTATGAGGATCTGAAAATATTTAAGGTTAGGATTATGACACATAAAGATGGGTATTGTTCAATGTATACAGAGATACATAGATCAATGCTAACCATAATCATGTTGTGGCTGGGTCCTAAATTGAAATGTTGGACTTCACTACGTATCCCATAAGGATGATAATCAAGCCATACATAGTTCTTAAACTACAGTTTAACGTCGTGTGGGACAAAAGGATTAGAGATCTTAGTTTAGGGTCATAGAGCTTAGACCATTGTAAGAAATACACAGTGTGTGTTTTCATGGGGACTTTTCAGCCAAGGGACTGAAAGTGGAATTTGGGGTTAGGCCCAAAGACTTGGGGCTGGATTCGAGGGACACTCGAATGTTCCTACATATCCCATAAGGATGGGAATCAAGACCACGTAGTTCTAGAAATACCTTTTGTACAAATTTGGTTCGTACATGTAAAGGGTGAAAGGGGACTTTAGTGCAATGATGGTTTAACCCAAGATAAAAGGTTCGGGTATTTCCATGTATGCACGTAGTCTTTGAAATGAAACATGATTGAAAAATCAAAAAAATAATGATTCCCTCTCAGGTGAGGGTATCAAATAAATTTGTAGTTTTTTGTCATACTGGACAAAAGTGTTGTAAATTATAACATCGTATAACAAGGAAAAAAGTGAACCAATGTAAAGATATTGATTCTAAGGGTGGTTTCACGAATTATCATCGTATGAGATGGAGATGAACCGACGTGAAGAGATTGGTTTTGGGCTTTAACCTTGGGAGGTTGCCTACATACCCAGCCTAGAAGGCAAGGATCAAAGTCCGTGTAGTTCAATTAAAGAATGAATTAATAATCATGTTGTTCTTGGGGACAATGATCTTAAAAAATGATGTTAGGACTTACACATGGTTAGCGGCCCAGAGAGAGTGTTATGGTTGAGGTTTGCTCTAAGATCACGTGAGTCATACTCGGTGTGAGAAATAAGAGGTAACAACAACCTTAACGATGCATAGTTTAATGTCATGTAGGACATATAAAGGGACTATGCAGTTTAAAGTCTTGCAGTTAGGACTATTGGTGTTGTATAGTTTAGTGTCATGTAGCAGGGAAAAAATACAGTTTAATGTCATGTAGGACGAAAGGGGGGAAACTGTGCAATTTAATGTCATGCGGTGATGACAAAAGAGTGCACCATTTTAATGTCATGTTGGACGCATTGGGGACTTTTTCATAGTTTAACGTCATGTTGGATGAAAAAAAAGGACAATACAGTTTAATGTCATGCTGGATGGTGGTGTAGTTTAAGGTCATACAGGACCTTTGATGATTATGTAGTTTAACGTCTTTCCGGACGTAAGGGACTTTTATACAGTTTAGCATCATGTAGTTAGGACATCACATTTTAATGTCTTACTGGACGTAAGGGATTTGCAAATAGTTTAGGGTCATATGTATGGACCGTTGATGATGCAGTTTAAGGTCATACAGGACCTAGTTGCAGTTTAAGGTCATACTGGACCATTTAGGGAACTTTTTCACAGTTTAACGTCGTGTGGGACAAAAGTACAAATAGTTTAAGGTCATATGTATGGACCGTTGCTGTATAGTTTAACATCATATAGCAAGGATGAAGTACAGTTTAATGTCATATATGACGTATTAAAGGACTTTTGTACAGTTTAGCAGGTACCTTGGAAGCAAATGCTTTGGAAGTTGATGCATCTTGTATTGGGATAAGAGTTGGCAATATTCCTAGTTTTGAAATATTAGACCGATTAGATCCATTTACTTGCTGAGAGGAAGAAGATGGAACCTTCAACCGGTCTTCCAAAATAATTGTGCCAGGACTGAGTTTGCTATTGGTAGAAGAACTTGCTTGTTCTTGTTGAGCTCGCTGAAGGGCTCTACCACGAGTTTCTGCTGTGTACACAGTTCTAGAAGGGGTAGACTTGGAATAGTGGCTTCTGAAAGATCCACATCTTCCCCTGTATCCTGATCCCCTGTAACTTCCTCTGATTTCTCTGTTTGATACAGGGAATTCAGGCTCATTGAAATTGAAACTGCGACTGGCATATGGATCTGTTAATTGAATCATATTAACATAGCCAAAGATTAACTCTTCATTTGATGAAGACTCTTCTTGATTATCCTATTTAGGATTTTCCTTTTGGTGGGGCGGTGCCCGTGGCTTTGAAGTAGATGGCATGAAGTCCGCCAAAGTGAAAGACAACTTAGGCTTTAACACATACTCATATTCTTCTAATTCTTTTTCTTTCTTTGAATCATGTCGTTTCTTTGAAGACTTTCCCTCTGACGAAGAGGGTTTTGCCGTAACATTCATGGCAGAAGACACAATTGGTTTCCTTAATTGTGTTCGCAAAATAGCATGAGTTCGATTGATTGTCTTTCTTACCATCCAATCATCATACTTTTGTGCATTTTTTCTTTTGACTTCCTGCCATTCATCTTCCTCCTCTGGAACTGTAGCAGTGACACATGCTACCTGGGCTGAGGAGCCTTTCAATGTGACCTGTCCCGAGTCGACCATCTTTTGCAGGAGGTCTTTGAAGACAAAACACTCCTGGATGGGATGCCCCAACATTTGATGAAAAGGGAAATAATTAGGACGGTCTTCATCTCCTTTCTTGTTTGACCTCTTGGGTATTGTCAATTGAACCAAATTGTTTTCCAGAGCCGAAATGAAATAACCAGGAACTTGTTCATTTCGGAAAGAGTGTGTTTTGCTATTTAGATCCTCAAATTGTTTTCGTCTTTGATCTTTTTGATCATCTGGATGAAAAGGCCTTTGTTGTTGGCGCTCAGAAGGTGGAACCCTTCGAGAAGATGAAGTTTTTGAGGTAGAAATAGGTACAGGTGCTTGTTTAAGCATAACTGTAGCAGTTTCTGCTTTACCCATTCTCCTTCCTGGAGCTGATGGAATTACATGAGATTTAGCCTTAGCCTGTATAAGGGAATCTTCAATCTGCTGAGCGATTGAAGTAAGGTCTCGAAACCCTCCTGTGTATTTCACAGGGATTAACGGCGTGCGTAATTCGTCATGCAGATTTGCCACACATATTGGCAACAATTATTCTTGAGGGAGTGATAAACTCAAGGAATATGTTAATCCCTTCCATCGAGCAATGAAATCAGAGACCCTTTCATTCTCCCTTTGCGTACAGTTTGTAAGATCGAAAACTGTTGTCTTTGGAAAAGTTGAGCTGAACTGAAGGAGGAATTTTTTGTGAATATTCTCTCATCCGGTAATTGACCGGGATTGCAAGCTTGTATACCAAACAAAATATGGTCCTTGCAAGGTTCACACAAAGAATCTGAGTTTCAATGCTTCTTGTTGCTCCAGAGTTCCCATCATAGGATCGCAACAAGACACGTAATGCGTCAAATGTTGTTCTGGATCGCCTGATCCATTGAAAATAGGGAATACAGGGTTCCCAAAACTAGATGGAGGAGAAATTGAATCTACCCATTCAGGGTAAACTTTCTTTTCTGGTTGAACTTCCGCACGCTTCCCTTCCATAGTTTCTAACCGAGCTATTAATGACTCAATAGTAGTTATTAACTTTTGAGAAACATCTGGTTGAACTTGGACTTGGGTAGGTGCAATGACTGGAGCTTGGACAGATGTGGCGATTGGCACTGCAACTGATGGTAGCACTTCCAACTATTGTTGCACTTGACCCGTAGGATTAGACCTGTGAGGTTGTACTGATAGAGGAGGATATTCTTAACCCATCTCATTAGCTGCGACAAATTGCTTTGGATGACTGACTCCAGCATGTTTAAGAAGAAGACTACTCTAAAGTAGTTCTGCATTTAACCTTCTTAATTCCTTCATTTCTTCCTCCTGTTGTGCAAACCTCTGCTCTAGTGAGAGCGATTGACCTTCTCCAGAGGAAGGATATGTAACCTGGTTCTTTCCCTTCCCTTTGTTAGATCCTTTTCGGCAAGGGGGAAGTGGGTTACTCAAAGGATTACTTAAGTTTTGAGTAATCCTTTGACTTCGTGTATGCACACCTTCTTCATTTGTGTCAGTGCGTACATCTTCTTGAGCAGGAACCTATTCATCTGAGTCCCCTGAGTGAGCCTCATCTGGTGGATCAGCAACAACGGCATTGATGACATTAATCGATGCATAACTCATCGCATCCCTTCTATCAGCATTTTTGTGATATTGTCTTCTTCCATGTCTTTGATGAGACATTGCCTTTTGTTGATTCAATCCCTCAGGAACTTCTTGACGAACCGTAATTTGGATGGAATCTCCTGATAATTTGTCTCTTCATTCCTCTTGAGGTTTCTTCCCCAATCGAGAAAAGACCGAATTTATCTGAGGAGGGGATTGATGATTTGAAAAAGTCCCCAGTCCAGTGGACTGGGTTTGTTCCTGCTGTTCTCGCTCAACTCCCCGAATCCTTTTTGTTGATTCCGAGGGTTGGTTTAAAAGACTCCCCAGTCTGGCGAGATGGGGTGGTTCTTGACATGCTATGTCTGAGACTTTCTTGAAATTCCTACTGATCTTGCGAACCTTAGTTCGGAAATTAGCTGGATGCATTAACCTGTATTCGCTTTTATCACCCGGTTCAAAAGACCGTTGGATGATTTCCGACACTTCTGTCACTTGGTGACGTGCTTGCTCCAAACGAGAGGCCTATTCAATATTCTCGTTTTCTTGATGCAAGAGTAATTCAACAACTCGTTCTCTGTATTCTTGATTTTGAGAGGAACTAGTTGAAGCCTATTCTTGGGAAAGATTTTGATTACAAACAAATCCCATTGATTGTGGCTGGCCATGGGCAATAACATTGCATGAGACCATTTTTGGTGGGCTTTTCTGACTGGAGAGCACCGTGAAATGTAGTGATCCATGAACACCCCATCCTCTGACACGAATACCAGATGAGGAATTGGAAATTAACTGACGCAATCTTCTTAGTGTGTCAAAGCATGAACGTTGAAGGGCTCTCTACTGCTTTTCAGCCTTCGGATATCGAGAGACTGATAGAGACGCCAAATCAATCTGACGTTGTAACCCTTATATTATTTTAAGATGATTTTCATATTCATCATAAGATAATACTTTCTTTTTCAACTGAAAAAGAGTTTTCCATATGTTGAGACGAATATCATGAATTTTATCTTCTGTCAACATTTCTGGAATATTATACTGAGAGTCAGCCAGAGGCTAAAACATGACTGGAACTTCACCTTTCGCCAGTTGTTTTCTCATATTCAGCATTTCCTCTTTATCATTTGATGAAGATTCTTCTACCTGATTTGACCAGATTTGGTGTTTCCTTGTTTCTTCATTGGATTCAATAGGATTGGTAGAGAAATCATTGATCAAACTAGAAGATGCATGACTTAGGGGTGGTTCGGAGAATGACCTACACCCTGGGATATCTTCTGATTGAGAAAGTATTTCACCTGCTAGCGATGAAGCTTCAGACATGACTGGTTTCGCATTTGCAAGTGCCTCAAGATAAGAGGGCTTTCTCGGCACTACATTGTCCACTAGAGAATTTTCCGGGCAATGTGCATCACTACTATGGAGAGGACTTTCTCAATGAAATTCATCATCATGGGGAGGACCACCATAATGGGTTACAGCAAAAGATGAGATCTCTTGCTCCTTGGTCTTCTGACCACACATAGGGTTCCTGTGGATCTCATCTGAAGATGAAACTTCGAGATCAACTGAATTTTCATGAAGCAAGCCTTCATGAGGAAGTGTTTGTTGAAGACCTTCGGAATTAATGTTCCCACTATTGGGAACTGAGGGAGTGAAATCTTGAATTCCAACAGATAATTGTCTAAGGGATTCAAGAACTCCAGCATCGAGCAAGGACTTGTTACATATTGGATCTTGATCTTCTAACTGTGCTGGGAAGGTCTTTTTCTTAGACGTCTTCTTACTCACCTTGGAAACCACTTGTTGGCGAAAGTGGCTGCTCTGAGTAGGTGTATGTGCCTGATCAGGAAAGATGGCCAGGTTAGGCTGATGATCTCCTCTCAAATCAGGTGTATGTGCCTGACTTGGTCATTCGTATGATATGGGGGAGTATGCCCCATAACCCTCTTGGACTGGAACAGATGTGTGTGTCTGTTCCGGAGTGAATTATTGATGTATCACTCCACTGGAAGGGATAGATTTATGTGTCTTTCCCTGAGATGTCGCTGAAGTTGTTATAATATCCTGGCAGGCATCCAGAATATGAGAAAAGATTTTCTTCTGCTCTTTCACCATTGATAGAATATGCTTGGTGACTTCAGCTGCCGGAACGGGAATATACGTCCATTCCGGGCTTGGAGCAGGTGTATGTGCCTGCTCCTGTCCTCCTTTTCCTGTCAGTGAATCCTGACAGTACTCAAGTGTGGGGGAAGAGAGTTGAGTCTGCCTCCTATTTGTTTTCGGGGCTTTCTGACTAACTTCTCCGAATGCTACCAAGCGAGACTGTTGGTAGGCTTGATTAATACTAGCAGGTGTATGTGCCTGCTGATTGCACTTCGCCAAATGTGATTGACGAGATCCATCATATGTAGTGAGAAGAGCCTGCTGACTAGCTGATGATGTATAAATAGGTGTATGTTCCTGCCTATAGTACTCCGCCGGAATTTCCAGGCGGGATTGGTGTGATGCTGCCAGACGAGTCTGCTGGACAGCGGGTTTAAAACGGGCAGGTGTATGTGTCTTCTCATTGCTTGCCACCAAGTTAGGTTGGTGGACTTCTCCAGAGATGGCAGAGATGAAAACCTACTCACTGTTGACCAGATTCCGCCTCTGGTGGTTCATCTTTCTTGCTCGTGTTCGAGGAACTTGATCTGAATGCCTGGAGTCGGTACCCTCATCATGTTGAGGGCACACTGTTGCACGAGTCTGGCGGCGATTGTTGGTGGGAGCCCTCAAGAAGGACTCCTGTCTGTTTGAATTAAGGTCCTAAGGGACCTGCTCATTCACCTCCCCAGAATAAGGGAGCTAATGGTGATTGCGTTCTGGGGATAACGACCCGAAACGGTTGGAGACGGTAGTCAGCACCGCCTGCTTCTTGATCACTGGTCATCGTTGTCCGGACGACCGATGTGAGTTGTTTACTTGGAGGGCTTGTCGGGCAGACTCCAGAGTTGGGATGGTACCGTGTTGATGGTAATCCTTAACCAGTGTGTTTTATACCCAACGTTGAAGACGCTGAGTAGGTGATATTATCCTAAGAGCGGACGACGATCCAGCAGGAGTAGCAGTAGTGGAATTTGTAGCAGTAGTATTCACAGGTGTGAACTTGAGAGAAGCCATTCTAGAAATGCAGAAGATCTTGGAAAAAGAGTGCCTGTTTGATATAACAGACGTAATCAAGATAAATTTAGCCACTACATCTTTTGGATGAGCACATATATCAACGATTTTTTTTGGCCCTCTCATTGAGTTTTAAATAGGGGCCTAACAAATAGGTAAAACATCATTTTAACTTGTTTAAGGATTCACGTTGGGTTCACCATTTTTGTTTCCCTCAGAATCCGGGGATGACCGCCTTGATGGGAGGTTCAAACATTCCGATCAGTTTCTAATGGGTTTGTTTGTAGAACCGGAAACATCCAATGATTCCACATCCATTCGGACCTACTTTCCAAAGGTAGGTTCTCATTAGTTTGTGGAATGATGAGGCTTAGGAATTTTCATTAGTCGAGAGGATGGGAGGTCGGACTCATCACACCTTTTTGAGGGGAATTATTGTCTACTTCGGGACTCTCTTTATAGATTTAAGTTATGTTCATGAATCCTTATTACATTACCAAGTATAAAATGAGCTTTCCTTCAGATCTGACAATCAATGATTAAATATGTAGGAAATTTAGAGAATCTTTTGTATGTATTCGAGGTTCTTCATCGATAGAGAATCATCTGTATTTATTAGAGATTCTTGGTTAATGGTACCCTTCGACACATTTATATAGAAGTCTCTTGGTCATTATGATGACCATGCTGGTTTTAAAGCCACTCAGTGGGGCACTTGAAGTTTATTGTCATTCAGAAGGACATGGATTATTTTAGAGTTGGGATCGAACCCGTAGACGAGCTACCTATGTATCCTTTGTTTAGAAAAAAAATCATAACCCATGTAGTTCGAGTAAGGGAGTATGATGTTTATGATTGATGGCTCAAAGAAGGATGTCACAATTTACTATTACACTCTAAGCTCACGTGAGTCATGCTCGGTGTGAGAAACAAGAGGTATTGGTAAAAATTAGACAATTGTGCCATGAAAGATGCAATCATAAGAAATAATGTGGGGCTTATGTATGTATGACTACCCAGATAAATGAAGGTTAGGATTTACTTTAAGGAAGAAATCCAGGAACAGGGTCCATAAAGGTATATCTGCTTCATGGAGATTTTGAATACTCTAACTTGGGGCTTACTCCTGAAAAGGAGGCCCAAATTAGGAGAAGACTTATGATTGGGTTTTACTCCTGAAAAGGAATCCCAGATCAAAGGTAAATTAGGACTGTTTAAGAGAAATTAAGACTGGGGCTTACTCCTAAGGAGGATGCCCAGATTTGAGACTGGGGCTTACTCCTGAAAAGGAGTCCCAGGTTAAGGATTATGACTGGGGCTTACTCCTGAAAAGGAGGCCCAGGTTAAGGGAATTAAGGTTTGGGACTTACTCCTGAGGAGGATGCCCAAATTAGGGGACTGGGGCTGATTCCTGAAGAGGATGCCCATATTTGAGACTGGGGCTTACTCCTGAAAAGGAGGCCCAGGTTAAGGGATCTGGGGATTACTCCTAAATAGGATGCCCAAAAATTAAGGGACTTGGGGCTTACTCCTAAAGAGGATGCCCAGATTAAAGGACTTATGACTGGGGGTTATTTCTGAAAAGGAGACTCAGGTTAAGGATTCTATCATCTTAAAGGATTAGGTTGAATGAATGAAATATCAATATTTAGTGACATAAAGATGTGTAAATCACTAGGTTTTGAGAGATATTCCACAGAATTCCTTTCAGATAAGGAAGTCAAATCAAGAAATCATACCATAAATGGCTTTGAAGAGTGTCTTGAAGACTGAATCTTGAATAGGAAAGGTGTAATGTATTAAGAGGGGTGAAATGGGCAAGAAAGGTACCCAAAAAGGTAGAGGTGCGCAAGTCATGGTAGGCGCGTAGATACTGCGTGGGTGCGCAAGTCCTGGTCATGCAGGTAAGCCTGCGCGACACATGGTGTACTTGCGCGATGGTTAACCAGAAGGGTAATACTTGAGAGAATCTTCATTAAATACTTTATAATCCTCTTTAGGTTCTTCCAGAAGAAGGGCACGCAAGATCTATTGAAGGAGTAAGGTGGCGCGCAAGTGTGGCCCTTTTCCCTTAAGGGCTGGCCACTCAGGTGCGCAAGTGTTGATGAGTTTCAACACTTAGGCCTTCCTCTCCCTCTTTAGATCTTTCTTTATAGGTAAGAAATTACCTTAGAAGTGTTTCAGAAGCTTTGAGAAGAGACTAGGGCACCGGGAGCTCAAATCTGAGTTTCTGGAAAAAATCCTTCTCGAATGGGGGGCCCACAGGGTCTATTTATAGGCAGGAGAAGACCTCGGGCGGTTATCACACAGGTCGCGCAAGTCACTTGCGCGACCATAATGCGTCTCGCAAATGGACTTGTGCGACTATGGGGAAACTTGCACGACTTATGGGTAATGTTCTCCTTGTTCATCCCTTTGTCGATTTTTGATGTTTCTTCAAAGGATGAATCACGTTGGACTAAGGTATTTCCCTTTTTCAGTCATTTGACTCTGTGATGGAAAGGAGATTCAACAGTCTCATGAGGACATGGATTCCTATAGCATGCTCGATCACCTCCGTGTTCTATACCAGGACAGAGAAAGACAGGAAAGGTTTGAGATCTCTAAGGCTCTATTCTAGAGAAAGCTTGGAGAGGGTTCCCTAGCTGGGCCTCATGTAGTCAAACTCATTGGCTACATTGATCGCTTGGAGGTTCTAGGGTTTAAACTCCCCGAATAACTAGGCATCGATCTCATTCTCGCATCACTGCCCCAGAGCTTCTCAAACTTTGTTGTGAACTTCAACATGAACAACATTGAGAAGTCTTTGTCTGATCTTTTTATCCTTATTCGCCAAGTGGACAATGACATGAAGTGTGAAAAGAATTTTGTCCTCATGGTGAATAAAAGGAAAGGGAAGGTGAATATATTTAAGTCCAAAGCATCTTCAAGGACTTCCAAGAAAAGGAAGATCAAAGGGGGGGCAAGGGAACAAGATGTTGTTTGTTTCGCATGTGGCAAGAAGGGCCACTAGAAGAAAAACTGCACCCAGCCAAGGAAGCAAGGGGAAGCTTCAGGTGCATTTGTCATCAAATGTAATCTATCTGTTTCTACAAATTGGGTATTAGATACAGCTTGTGGTGCTCACATATGTATCCAAATACAGGAACCAAGTAGATTCAAGAAGATTGATTGAGGGGAGGTAGATCTATGAGCAACCAACAGAGCCAGACTTGCTGTTGTAGCTATCAGGGACTACCACCTCACATTGCCTACTGGGATGGTCTTGGTTTTTAAAGGATGTTATTATGTACCCTATGTAACCAAAAACATTATTTCAGTATCCAGATTAGATACTTATGGATTCATCTTCAGGTTTGGAAGTGGATGTTGCTACTTTTATAAAGATAACATTTGTTTTGGTAGGGAACATTTATATAACGGCCTTTATGCGTTAGAATACACATACCAAGTAATGGCAATCGATGACAAAGTTAATTCACATGACTCATACCACACCCAACTTTTGCATCACCGGCTAGGTCATGTCAATGAGAAGCGTTTGAAAAAATTACATCAATATGGGTATTTAGATTCTTTCGAACTAAAACCACTTGGTGTATGTCATGCGTGTCTACAAGGAAAAATGACCAAAGCCCCATTTAGTGGGAAAGGTGAAAGGGCTAAAGAGCTTCTAGAATTAGTTCACACAAATGTGTGTGGACCATTTCCAGTTGAAGCAAGGGGTGGGTTCTCGTACTTCATAACTTTTACTGATGATTTTAGTAGATATGGATATATCTACTTAATGAGGTATAAGTCAGATTCTTTTGATCAGTTCAAAGAATACAATAATGAAGTTGAGAACCAGCTTGGTAAGAAGATTAATAAACTCCGCTTAGACAGAGGAGGATAATATCTTAATCAGGACTTCATTGATTTCTTACGGGAGTTTTGGATTCTATCTCAACTCACTCCTCCTTACACACCTCAATGGAATGGTGTAAGTGAAAGGAGGAACCACACCCTATTGGACATGGTGAGATCAATGATGAGTCATGAGAGTTCCATTATCCTTTTGGTGATATTCATTACAAACAGCAGCACACATACTAAACCAAGTACCAATTAAATCGATAAATGGCATTTCATACAAGTTATGGAGTGGACGCAAAGCCATGTTATCGAATTTACATGTGTGGGGTAGCGAATCATTTGTTAAGGCCTCTTTAGGTAACAAACTTGCACCCCGAGGCACAAATTGTATCTTTATAGGATATCCCATGGAAAAAAGGGGATATTACCTATAAAACCCCTCAGACAAAAAGGTTAGAGTGGAAAGACACGTCATATTTCTTGAGAGGGAGCACATCTTCAAAAGAGATAGTGGGAGCAAGATTGACTTTGATGAAGTCGAGGCTCAAGATACACAGGAGTTAGTACAAGAATAGATTCCACAAAGCCTCGTGTAAGAACAATCTATTCCAGAGACACAAGAACTACGTAGGAGCATGAGAGAGGTGAGAGAACCAGAATGATATGGTTTTCTTGTCACTGAGGATGGTGACTCATTATTGGTTGACAATGATGATCCTCTTACCTACAAGGAAGCAGTTGAAGTCACAGACGTTGCCAAGTGGCAAGAATCCATGAATTCTGAAATGGATTCCATGTACCAAAACCAAGTCTGAATTTTGGTAGATCCTCCAGTTGATGTAAAGCCTATTGGTAATAAATGGGTATTCATGAATAAACTGGACATGGAGGGGAAAGTCAGCACCTATAAGGAATGACTGGTTGAAAAAGGTTTTAGACAGCGTCAAGGAATTGACTATGATGAAACATTTTCACCGGTTGCAATGCTGAAATCCATCATAATCCTATTGTCCATTGCCGCTTACCATGACTTTGAAATTTTGAAAATAGATGTCAAAACAACATTCCTTAACGGGAACCTCCAGGAAGATGTCTACATGACACAACCTGAAGGGTTTGTGAATCCAAAGGAAGCCAACAAGGTATACAAGTTGCAAAAATCCATTTATGGATTAAAGAAAGCATCAAGTTCATGGAAAATTCATTTTGATGAAGCTGTAACAGAATTTGGCTTTGTTGAGAATGAATGTGAGCCTTGTGACTACAAGAGGTTTAGTGGAAGTGCAGTCATTTTTTTAATAGTATATGTTGATGACATATTACTAATTGGAAACGAAGTACCTGTCTTACAGTCAGTTAAGGAATGGTTGCATAAATGCTTCTCTGTGAAAGACTTGGGCGAGGTAGCATATATTCTTGGGATTAAGATCCATCGTGATAGATCCAAGAGAATGCTGGGCCTGAGTCAAAGTACATACATTGACAAGATAATAAAGAGATTCATTATGGAACAGTCTAAGAGGATATTGTTTAAAATGTCACATGGCATTCATCTTTCCAAGAAAATGTGTCCTCAGACACATGAGGAAAGAAAGAGAATGTAAAGGATCCCTTACGCATCCTCGATTGGTTCAGTCATGTATGTTATGCTATGTACGAGGCTAAATGTTGCTTATGCATTAAGTGTGGTAGGCAGATATCAAGCTGATCCAGGAGACTGCCATTGGATGGTAGTCAAGACTATCCTTAAGTATTTGAGGCGTACTAAGGATATGTTCCTGGTTTATGGAGGATATGAGGAAATAGTCATTATAGGACATGTAGATGCTAGTTTCCAGACTGACCAAGATAACATGAAGTCGTAGACTGGATACATCTTCAGTTTGAATGGACGTTCAGTGAGCTGGAAGAGATTAAAGCAAAGTGTGGTGGCAGATTCTACAGCGGAGTCTGAGTATACCGCAGCTTCTAAGGAAGCTAAAGAAGCAGTATGGATGCAAATCTTTGTCCAAGAGCTGGATGTAGTACCAAGCAGTAAAGATCATATCACACTCTATTGTGATAATACTGCAGCGGTGGCACTTTCAAAAGATCCAAGGTCACATCATCGGAAAAAGCACATACTTCGGAAGTATCATATCTTGAGGGATTTTTCTCAGAGAGGTGAAGTTACAGTGAACAATATTTCCATAGAATAAAACATGGTGGACCCCTTGACTAAAGACTTGACTCAGTAGAAACATGATCATCATGTGAGGTCTAGCGGACTAAAAGTCGTAGGATGTTGGATCTAGTCCAAGTGGGAGTTTGTAAGGGTTGGTGTCCTGAGAACCAACTGTTTTGTACTTTGATTACATTAATGTTCACTTATTATATATTTTTCATTGTTCTGTATGACTATAATATAATAATGTCCTAGAATATTTGTTGCATTGATAAGGTCATGGTAGATCCCCGCTATGATGAGAACCTTGAAATGCTATAACAATATTCTTAAATAAAGTTCTATTGTTGGATGACATGCTATGATAGGACACATAGTATACAGACCGTCATGTGCGAGTACTCGTAAGAAGACGAGACTTTCTCTCATAGAGTTCGCACTTGGTAATCTCCAAGATGGGAGATTATGAGAACAGACCCACCAGTAGCAATTCTGCATGTCTTGGTGTCATCGAACATTGTTATCTACGAGTGTGTGTAATGGTCCTTAGACTGGAAGATTATCATTAACTCATGTCATGACTCTCGCACTTAGATTTACTGACGAAAACCGTCACGCAGACAGTTGGCGGGAAGTAGGGTACATTGGGTGCGTCACGAGTGACATGTTGTTAATGAATAAGTCAGGAAGGATTTGTCCCTTCCATTTATGGAAGTTGATATCTCGGCCCTTTGATTGAAATAGAACTATCGCATTAAATTCCATGGCCATGGTATAAACGACGAGTTTATTTCAGGAAGTCAAAGAATGAAAAATCAAGCATATAGGTTTATGACACTACCATGAAACCTACTTGATGAGATATCGAGAAAAAGGGATTAAATTACAAAGTAAGCATTCGTATGAGGTGATACATCAATGAGGCGTCAACTTCTTTCTCTTGGGTGCCTTTACCCATTGCTAGATAGTAATCTTGGACTTTAGGCAAGCCCGCCTAATGCCAACGAGAAAGAGGCCTAGAGGGTCACACACTAAGTGTATTCAAGTATCTCAAGTAGAATAAAGATTATTCCCGTACGTGGTTTAATAATTATTCAAGGAAGCCTAAATCATTTTAATGATGGAGGAAGAAGGAAATGAAAAACAAGATATACACGCTGTGTATTAAAGATTACATGCCATGTAGTTTTTCATGGAAAACAAGTACACGTCATGTATTAATAATTACACACCATGTAGTTTTCTTTATGGAAAGGAAATGAATAAATGAAAACAAGATATACACGTCGTGTACATTGAATGTACACGCCATGTAGTTTTCAATGAAAAACAAGTACACGCCGTGTATTTATTAATACACGTCGTTTAGTTTTTCCAGTCAGGATTTTGAGGATATAATATTGTTTTAAATGATATTTATTATAATCAGCATGGACGCATGTCAAGGAATTAATTATTCGACATGGGGGTTTTAAATAAGAGTCAATGAAATAAATAAAACGCGTAACATGTTTATTTATTGTCATAACTCTATAACCTCAAACCTGATTATAAATATCCTCACAACCCAACTCTTTTCCCAAACACAAGAGAATCGTTGTGAAAAACAACTCTGGAGAATTCTTTCAAGGCTAAAAGAACCTCTTCATCCAAGAATTCTCTCAAGACCGAGAGAGATCCTCTTCCATCGGATCAAGACGATCTAAGGCGGACAAAGAAAGCAAAGGTTTCTCCACGCTAGAACCTGGAGAATCCTTTGGCGACGTCCTAAGATACGAGATGCATGTGTGGATCACTGCTAGAGGAAGTCTACACTTGGCTTCTGCGACACAGCGACGAATCACATCAGAACATGATCAAGAACATCAATGAAGAAAGAACACCCAAAAGGTATTTCTTTTAAATTGATTAAATTAATTATAATCAACCTGTAATGATCCTACTTTGTGGTTCTGAGACTTTCCTTTTCTTTTTCCATTTCTATGATTCGATCTGTGGAGACTGGCGTCTATCATTGTATTGATCCCAGATTGATCATTGTTAATGACAAAAAGCCAAGTGGGCACATCCACCCACGCGCTTCCGCTTCGCCCAGAACCTTTAAAATAGTGTTCTTTCAAATTTATAATAATGTATAATCATATTATTGATACTAATTTTATTACTTTATAATGAAAAAACTAATGAATATGATGTAGAAGAATAAATAAATTTGAAAGAATCAGTAGAAAAGATTACCTTTTCCTCAACGTGCCTCCTTTAAATTTGCACTTAGAGCACTAGAGTTGGTCTTTTGATAATAAAATAACCTCTAGAATGAAACTAGGAAATTTTATAAGAGAAATGGTCAGGGTTTGTCTGAGCATGAAGTCTTAAAATAGAGTGAAGAGGAGAGGGAGTAGGTTCCCTTTTATAAGAGAGGAGAGGGTCACTTTAGGAAACTCTCAAAATATTAATTTATTAAAAAATGATTTTCTGTTTCAAAAGGTAAAAAACTAATTTAATTCGAAGTTAATATTAGTATTGTTATAAATCCTATCAAAAAATAGGTTTTATAGAAGTTTAGGTCTCAAATTTAACCTTAAGTTTGAGCTTTAACCCTTAGTTAAGTAATTTAACTCACACCATATCTCACTACTACAAAAACAAGATTTATTAGTGCTCAAAATGGGCTTTAACATCACTAAAAATTGTTGTAAATCTCAGCGCTGATAAAGGGGGGTCCCCTTTATCAGTGCTAAAAAAGCGCCGATAAATACCCTGTCTGTTGTAACATAAAATTCTACAGTAGCACACACAAACAAGACCTACAAAAAATTCAACATCTCAACAAGTATACCCATACAAAATTAACACATAATTCATAAGGTAATTACACCAAGTATATCCATACAACAAGTATACTCATACACCATTAACACATAATTCATAAGTTAATTAAATACATAAATAATTCAATTCAAAATTTAGGGGGTTGGGAGGCTGTTCAGGGGTTTGGGGTGGTTGTCCAAGGGGGGGTAGGGGGTTCCGGGGGGATGGGGGTGTCTGGGTGGATAGGGGTGTCTAGGGGTGTCTAGGGGGTAGGGTTCCAGGAGGTTGGGGGGCTGTCCAAGGGGGGTGGGGTGGTGTCCAAGAGGGTGGGGGTGTCCAGGGGGTGGGGTGTCGAGGTGGTGGGGTGGTGTCTAGGAGGGGTGGGGGTGCCATCCAGGGGGTTGGTGGGTGTCCAAGGGGGTGCCCGGGGGGGTCTGGGGGGTGTCTGGGGTGAGGGGGGTAGTCCATGGGGGTGTCTAGGGGGGTGGGGTTGTCCATGGGGTTTGGGGGCTTTCCAGGGGGTGGGGGTGTCCAGAGGGTGGGGGTTTCCAGAGGGTGGGGTGGTGTCCAGGGGGTGGGGGCGGTCTAGGGGGTTGGTGGGGCTATCCAAGGGGGATGGGGTGGTGTCCAGGGGGTGGGGGCCATCCATGGGGTTGGGGGGCCGTCCTGGGGGGTGGGGGTGTCCAGGGTGATGGGGGTGGGGGTCCAAGGGGTAGGTGTCCAGGGGGGGTGTCTGGGGGTGGGGGTCGGGGGGACTATCCATGGGGGTGTCCAGGGGGGTGGGGGTGTCTAGGGGGTTGGGGGGGCTTTCCATGGGGTGGGGATGTCCAAAGGGGTGGGGGTTTTCAGGGGTGGGGGTGGTGTCTAGGGGGTGGGGGTGGCTATCCATGGGGGTGGGGTGTCCAGGGGGTGGGAGAGGTGTCTAGGTGGTGGGGTGGTGTCTAGAAGGGGTGGGGGTGTCCGGGGGACTGTTCAGGGTGGGGGGCTGTCCATGTGAGTGTCCAGGGGGGTGGGGGTGTCTAGGGGGTGGGGGATTTCTAGGGGGTGAGGGGTGTCCAGAGGGGTGGGGGTGTCCAGGGGGTGGGGTGGTGTCTGGGGGGGTCTAGGGGTTTGTGGGGCTATCCAAGGGTGGTGGGTGGTCTCCAGGGGTTGGGTTGGATGTCCATGGGGGTGGGGTGTCCAGGGGGGTGTGGGGGAGGTGTCCAGGTGGTGGGTGGTTTCTAGGAGGGGTGGGGGCATCCAGGGGGTGGGGGCCATCCAGTGGGTGGAAGCTGTCCAGGGGGGCTATCCAGGGTGGTGGGGGGTGTCCAGGGGGTGGGTGTCTAGGGGGTGGGGGGTGTCCGGGGGGGGGGGGGGTCGGGGGGGTTTTCTAGGGAGGGGGGTGTCCATGGGGGTGTCCAGGGGGTGGGGTTGTCTAAGGGGTTGGGGGGGCTTTCCAGGGGGTGGGGGTGTCCAGAGGGGTGGGGGTGTCCAGGGGGTGGGGTGGTGTCCATGGGGTGGGGGAGGTGTCCAGGTGGTGGTGTGGTGGCTAGGAGGGGTGGGGGGAATCCAGGGGGTGGGGGGAATCCATGGGGTTGGGGGTGTCCATGGGGTGTGGGGGTGGGGGATGTCCAGGGTGGTGGGGGTGTCCAGGTGGTGGGGTGGTGTTTAGGAGGGGTGGGGGTGTCGTCTAGGGGGGGTTGGTGGGTGTACAGGGGGGTGGGTGTGTCCATGGGGGTGCCCAGGGGGGGTTGACTCATACACAAATGACCCGTGGATCGTTCTCCTAAAGGATCAACATAATCTGAATGAGTTTTTTCGAATTTCTGTACGTCAGTTGTTGTTTTCACTTAAAATTTTGTCCATTTTAAACAAAAGAGAGACACTTTGAGTGATACTGGTCACATCGTGCCTTATATTTAGGCGGGGTTGACTCATACACATCACCAATGCACCCATGGATCATTCTCCTAAAGGATCAACACAATCCAAAAGCGTTTGGTCGGATTTCTGTAGGTCAGTTGTTGTTTTCACTTAAAATTTTGTCCATTTTAAACCAAAGAGAGACACTTTGAGTGATACCAGCCACACTGTGCCTCGTATTGATGCATGGTTGACTCGTACACATTAAAAATGACCCATGTATAGTTATCCTAAAGTATCAACACAATAAGAATGTGTTTGGTCATATTTCTATACATTAGTTGTTGTTTTCACTTAAAATTATGTCCATTTTAAGCAAAAGAGAGACACTTTGAGTGATACCGGTCACACCATGCCTCATATTGAGGTGGGGTTGACTCGTACACATCACCAATGCACCCATGGATCGTTCTCCTAAAGTATAAACACAATAATAATGTGTTTGGTTGCATTTCCATATGTCAGTTGTTGTTTTCACTTAAAATCTTGTCCATTTTAAACAAAAGAGATACACTTTGAGTAATACCGGCCACATTGTGCCTTAGATTTAAACATGGTTGACTCATACACATAAAAAATGACCAATGGATCATTCTCCTAAAGGATCAACACAATCTTAATGCATTTGGTTGGATTTCTGTACGTCAGTTGTTGTTTTCACTTAAAATTTTGTACATTTTAAACAAAAGAGAGACACTTTGAGTGATACCGGCCACACCGTGCCTTGGATTGAGGTGAGGTTGACTCGTACACATCACAAACTCACCCATGGATCATTATACTAAAATATAAACACAATATGAATGCATTTTGTTAGATTTACGTATGTTAGTTGTTGTTTTCACTTAAAATTCTGTCCATTTTCAACAAAAGAGATACACTTTGAGTGATACCGGCCACACCGTGCCTCGGATTGAGGCGGAGTTGACTCAAACACATAAAAAATGACCCATGGATTGTTCTCCTGAAGTATCAACACAATCCTAATGCGTTTGGTTAAATTTCCATACGTCAGTTGTTGTTTTCACTTAAAATTCTGTCCATTTTAAACAAAAGAGAGATACTTTGAGTGATACCGGCCAGACCATGCCTCAGATTGAGGTGGGGTTGACTCATAAATGTCACCAATGCACCCATGGATAATTATCCTAAATTATCAACACAATATTAATGTGTTTGGTCATATTTCTGTAGGTCAGTTGTTGTTTTCACGTAAAATTATGTCCATTTTAAACAAAAGAGAGACACTTTGAGTGATACCGGCCACACCATGCCTCGGATTGCGGAGGGGTTGACTCATAAACATCAAAAATGACCCATGTATAATTATCCTAAAGGATAAACATAATAAAAATGTGTTTGGTCAGATTTCTGTATGTCAGTTGTTGTTTTCACTTAAAATTATGTCCATTTTAAACAAAAGAGAGACACTTTGAGTGATACCGGCCACACTGTGCCTCATATTGAGGCGGGGTTGACTCTTAAAAATCACCAATGCACCCATGGATTGTTATCCTAAAGGATAAACACAATAGGAATGCGTTTGGTTAGATTTCCGTACATCAGTTGTTGTTTTCACTTAAAATTCTGTCCATTTCAAACAAAAGAGAGATACTTTGACCGATACTGGTCACACCGTGCCTCATATTGAGGCGGTGTTGACTCTTAAATGTCACAAACACACCCATGAATCTTTATAATAAATTATTAACATATTCTGAATGCATTTGGTCAGATTTCTGTAGGTCATTTGTTGTTATCACTTAAAATTTTGTCCATTTTAAACAAAATAGAGACACTTTGAGTGATACCGGACACACCATGCATCAAATTGAGGTTTGGTTGACTCGTACACGTCAAAAATGACCCTTTGATTGTTTTCCTAAAGGATCAACACAATCTTAATTCATTTGGTCAGATTTCTGTACATCAGTTATTGTTTTCACTTAAAATTCTGTCCATTTAAAACAAAAGAGAGACACTTTGAGTGATACCGGCCACATCGTGCCTCAGATTGAGGCATGGTTGACTCTTACATGTCACCAACACACCCATTTATTGTTCTCCTAAAGTATCAACACAATCAGAATGTGTTTGGTCAGATTTCCATAGATCAGTTATTGTTTTCACTTAAAATTTTGTCCATTTTAAACAAAAGAGAGACACTTTGAGTGATACCGGCCACAATGTGCCTCATATTGAGGTGGGGTTGACTCTTACACATCAAAAATGACCCATTAATCGTTATCCTAAAGGATAAACACAATTAGAATGCGTTTTTTCAGATTTCCATACACTAGTTGTTGTTTTCATTTAAAATTATGTCCTTTTTAAAAAAAGCGAGACATTTTGAGTGATACCGATCACACCATGCCTCAAATTAAGGTGGGGTTAACTCATACATGTCACCAACACACCCATGTATCGTTCTTATAAAGTATCAACACAATTAGAATGCATTTGGTTGGATTTCCGTATGTCAGTTGTTGTTTTCACTTAAAATTCTATCCATTTTAAACAAAAGAGAGACACTTTGAGTGATACTGACCACACCGTTCCTCGGATTGAGGTGGGGTTGACTCATACACATCAAAAATGACCCATGGATTGTTATCATAAAGTATCAATGCAATATTAATGTTTTTGGTCAGATTTTCATACGTTAGTTGTTGTTTTCACTTAAAATTCTGTCTATTTTAAACAAAAGAGAGACACTTTGAGTGATACCGGCCACATCGTGCCTCGGATTGAGGCAGGGTTGAATTTTACACATCACCAAAACACCCATGGATTGTTCTACTAAATGATCAACACAATCCTAATGCGTTTGGTTGGATTTCCATATGTCAGTTGTTGTTTTCACTTAAAATTCTGTCCATTTTAAACAAAAGAGAGACACTTTGAGTGATACCTGTCACAGCATGCCTCGAATTGAGGCGGGGTTGACTCGTACACATTACCAACACACCCATGGATCGTTATCCTGAAGTATCAACACAATCCAAATTTGTTTGGTCAGATTTCTGTAGGTCATCTGTTGTTTTCACTTAAAATTTTGTCCATTTTAAACAAAAGAGAGACACTTTGAGTGATACCGGCCACACCGTGACTCGGATTGAGGTGGGGTTGACTCGTACACATCACCAATGCACCCATGGATCATTCTCCTAAAGGATCAACACAATTCAAATGTGTTTAGTCAGATATGAAGGTAATTTTAATATTTTACTGGTTTTTCTTATCTAAAGCCTAAAGAAAATTGGTTCATCATTCTTACATGTTGCTGGTGCATTTAATATGTTAAAATGGGAAAATGACTAATTGGATAAAGGATTTTTTATTTAATAACAATTAAAATTTTCCTACGAACATTTACATACAAAAAATTTTCATCTTTTGATCCCCTTAACCCCTCTCAAAAATGACTGCCAATTGTACACGTCCCCAAGTCAGATCTTCATGCTATTTGTGTACAATCTTCCATCTGGTATGTGGCCCACTCATTTCTAAACAAATCTATATCGTCTTGTGAGTATGATAATTTTAAGCAGTCATAGTATCACTTCAAAATATATAAATAAATAATTAATAAATAAATTAAATGAAATAGTAGTTTTTTTTGAAAATATCTCTTTAGGGATTCTAGTTTGTTGATGAAAAACGATCACTTTCATAAATTTACAAACATAATAACTGCAATCATTATCGTTTGTTTTTTTGGACACTTCAAAAATTTTTATCATTAGTAGAATAAGTAACTTGTGTTGATATGTGTTTGGATAGTGAAATTTTATTATATATACCCTGATATTTGTCCAGACATAGTACTTTCTTGCCTCCTTATGCTTAGCCCCTGTCCTCATTCCTTTTTTAGATGATAATGATAAATTTCCCTATAATTATAGAATCCTCAGTAAAAGATAATATAAATTATATTACTTGATTTTTAGACCTAAAATGTAGGATTTAGTGTCTTACAGATTCACAAACTCCATAATGTGTGGTCAGTTTGTTGGATATCCTTACATTGAATCTAGAAAATAAATCTTTGGAGTATCCAAGTTCACTGCAATTAGCAGACAATGTTTCCTAAAAACACAAAAAGGAATAATTAATAAAATAAGTGAAAATATAATTGATATGCTTTAATCGTAGAGTTTTACCCCTGCATGGTTAGTATTAGGAAGAGTTTGTCATCTGTAATCTTGCTTTCAAATGTTTTCAGAAATCCATTCACTATTTCATCCTTTTTTGATGGATCTAATTTCGTTAGATGTGTTGATGTGGTATGATGACTAACGAGTTAGAATTTTGGATCATGGGGAAATTCCTTCAACTATTTTTCATATATACGTCTATCAATAATATAAAATGCATTTAGTCATAATTTTCACATTATATTAGCTTTTAGAAAATCAATTCATGAAAACATACCTCATATATAAATTTACAACCGTGACACCTAGCCAGCCATTTTCAAGGATCTCATTTACATTTTCAGCAGCAACGAAATCTTTACTTTCCTATCTGTATATATTCTTTTCGAAAACTACTATATGACTACTTCCACCTATTAGCTTCATATCCACATGAGTCTTCAATACTAGTATATATGGATAGAGAACATGTGGTGTTATTGTGTTTTCAGTAGTTCTTTGGGATCGGTTGGTCGATCCTTTAGATTCTTTTGAGCCAACATTTCTTGTCACCCCCTTCCCTTTCTCCGTCTATAATAACATTCATTGGTTCATACCCTTTTTTCATTAATTTTTAAAGGTTTAACTTGAAAAAAAAAAGAAAATAAATACCTATTTGTCCCCATGTACTCTTACAAGTTGTGAAAACCATGCAATGAATGTCCCAATAGCCTTTCCGACCATATGAATATCATCATCATCAAGTGGAATAGGTAGCTCTGCATTTGGCTCATGAGATACAATAATCTTCACTTTTAGATTATCTTTTAGAAGTGGTCTATTATGCAGCTTGTCCTCTGGGATGTTGAACACTGTAGCCCTTGCTACAAGGTGATAGGTGAGTGTTGATAGATATAAATCACAGTCATTATCACCCTGTAGAAGATCAGAACATGAAAAGTATTAGTGTTTATCTGATTCAGATTTCATGGGAACAATTATTAGAATATTGATTACCACGGATAAGACAACTCTTTGAGGGGGAATGGCTCACCTCAAAGCTGGTGGGGGTGGGGTGGGATCTTCACGTGCCGGTTGTTCCTGATTTGTGTCTTCTCCTTACTTCCCACCCATAAAATTTGTTAGCAACTCTCCCTACCATTGAAATAGTTATTCAAGAGTTGTTAGTCTTTCTCTCATTTGTTTCAATTTTTCATCTTTATCATCTGTTTCTTTTTTTCTCATAATATACTCGGGGTGTCACCCCAAACCCCGCACCTCTGACATGACCGTATTGTTCTGGCTGCTTCAAAGTCATCGATAATAGGTATGCATCTGCTACAGGAGTAGCTGATTCTTGTGATTGTCGGATATAGGAAAATAACTAATTATTTTTATGTAATATAAATTTAAAACAAATATTTTTATCGTCGTGTCATACTTACACATATTTCACACATTTTTTTGTGTGTTTTCATCCACTAGATTCCCTTCCTTATTCACACGTGCCTCCTTCCATAGCACATGATTTGGGATGGAAGTGTCTTTGGTTTTAGACTCATCAATCTACATATAAATATAGAAAGATAATTATGATGTTGTTTCTTGGAACCTACCAATATTAATGTAAATTTAAAATACATACCATTTTCTTTTCTAGTGAAGTGTACCCCATCCTTACTTTATGATAGGGGTATGTTGGTTTTTATGCACGTTCCTTATTTTCAGTACTGAGTTGCTATTTCATAAATGAAATATTGACAATAAAAGTGATGAATACACATATCCTCAAACAATGTATTATCACCCACATTGTACCTAAAACTTCTCATCCCCACGGTGGCCAATAAATGCATCCCATGCTTCTTGGGATATCAAGTGAGTGTAGACAATGGGTGGGTGCATGTTTATTTTACCTTTGGAATCTTTTAGGTGACATTTTGTTAAAATAGTGTGAAAACCTCGATGAATCCTTCCTACAAGCCTTAGTACATAATTCTTGTTTGAATCATCTACTATAAATGTACTCTGCAAGATATTGAGAAGAGTAAGACATTGTTTCATTATTTTATTTGCTAGTAAATTAAATAAATAATATCATAATGTTACCATGATTTCTTCCCAGATCACAGCCTTCAGCCCGGACACAACATGGTTCCATGAATCTCTGTTAATCGGTGCGCATTGCCAAGTGACAATTACAATGTAACTACTAAACATAGACTTGTTGGGATCCACATTTTGGCCTCATGAATTCCATTTGACATCAAATTTGATGCCTTTGCTTTTCGCCTTAAGAACTTTGGATAACACTGTCAAACTACGATGCACCTGTATTTTCTGCGACGTCAGTCCTTCATCCTGGACCATTTCATCGATATCAACATCAACTATATGTTCATCTGGAATGGTATCAACAACATGTGATCATGGTTGTTGTACCTCAACACTAGGATCAGTAATAGGTTTATAAACTTGTTGTTTCTCTTCACTGTGAGCAACCGTAGCAGAAGCAGTAGCAGCAACAACAACAACAAAAACTTGAGAGACTTGTTCCGCCTTGAGGTTAGAAGCACCAGAACATGTAAAAGTCATTATCTGCAAAAGTGGTTGAACAGTTGATTTAGAATACCTAAATTAAGTAATTATAAGATAATAACATTAGATAAAAATATCTATATTACAAAAAAAATATAACCTATTTATTGAACTCTCTTTTTTTTTCAAAGGTTGAAGGGATTTGACACCTCTATCGATTATACAAATCCCTTAATTGTGGTCTTTTCTAACATAAAAAACATCATCTACATTGGGACCGCTGTGAAATTATTGTGACGTACCACTGAAAGGATCATCCTCAACTAAATTTTCATTAGCCCCTTCAGTAGTTTTGGACGATAACAGAACAATCGACCACTTTCAGTTTGTAGGATCTGGAACATAAAAAACTTGTACCGCTTGTGATGCCATTATAAACTATTCATCTTTGTACACTTCTTTACTAAAACCAACTTTCAGAAATCCCCATTCATTTATTTTAACACCACTGTTGTTATCAACCCATTTTCATTGAAAAATAGGCAATTGAAATGTTGTATAATCCAACTCCCATATTTGTTTGATAATGCCAAAGTATGACATATTTTCATAAATTGGATTTCTTTCCTCACTACCAGAAACATGCATCGCTTCAGCCACAAGTGTAACTCCACTATTTTTAATGGTATTATCTTCATCATGTTCATCTATATAGAATGTATAACAATTAATTACGTAACCATTGTAAGATAATACATACACACTTGGTCCGGCGGCTAGCCATCGAAGTCGTTCTGAAATTGAATTTGGATTTTCATCTAACTCCTTAAAAATATGGTCCTAAAACCATCCTATAAACTGGTGATTATGTGTATTTGATATCCATTTTTCAACCCTTGATGGATTCAACTGCCTGAGAATTTCTTTGTGAGTTTCAATATATGGCGCAACCTCCCAACTGTTATGCAAAACATAAAGGTGGGCCTGCTCTTGATCTGTAATACTGATTGTCACAACATCTCTTCCAAAAATTCCCTCACCCTTAATGCGTCCAGTGTGACGAGATTTCATTAGACCAATGCTTTCCACATCAGATAGGTATTTGGTATAGAATTCAATGGCTTCTTCAACAATATATCGCTCCACTATACATCCCTCTGGCCGACTTCGATTTTTGACATACCCTTTCAAAATCTTCATATACCGTTCAATAGGGTACATCCATCTATAGTGCATAGGACCACATAGTCGAATCTCTCTCACCAAGTGAATCATCAAATGAACCATCATATTAAAGAATGTTGGTGGGAAGAACATTTCTAATTCACATAATATGATGACAATTTCTTTTTCCATAGCTGGAAATTTCTCTAGGTCTAAAACTTTACTACATATAGCTTTGAAAAAGAAACAAAGTTTGGTTAACATATGACGAACATTCTTTGGAAAAATGCAACGTAAAGCTATAGGAATTAAATCTTGCATCAAAACATGGCAGTCATGTGATTTCAAACCTTTTAATGTCAAATCATTCATTAACACAATGTTGTTGATATTTGATGAATACCCCTCTGGAACATTTACATCATTGAAGAAGTTTCAAAATTGATATATCTCCTCCCTAGAAAGAGTGTAAGTAGCTGGAGGAAGAAACATTAGATTTTCACCCTCCACAGGAGCCAAATCTTCTCGTATTCCCATGTCAATCATGTCCAACCTTGCCTTAATTCCATAATTTGTTTTTCCAGGGGCATTTAGCAATGTTCTTATAACACTGTCACATACATTTTTTCCCACATGCATCACATCAAGAAAATGTATAACGTACAAACAATTCCAGTATGGTAATTCAAAAAAAAATTGATCTCTTTTTCCAACCGATTTTCATAAGGTTTTTCGAAAATGGTTTACCAAAAACATTGTTCACATATTTTACTTTCTCAAACAGCTAATCACCTATTAGTGGAGACGGTGCTATGCATTGTTCTGAACTTCCATTGAATGATGTTGTCCAAGATCGGTACTTATGCCGACGAGGTAGAAATCTACGATGTCCTAGAAACACAGATTTCGATGAATGTTTCAACCTAATTGATTCTGTATATTCTTTGCACATGGGACACACTTGAGTTACTTTAATGCTATATCCTGAAAAATTTCCATAAGCATGGAAATCATTTATCATCCCATACAAAATTGTTCTCAACGTGAAGTATTCACTTTTATAAGAATCATACAACATAATACCTAAATCTCACAATAACTTGAAATCCTCGATCAAATGAGCCAAATAAACATCAATATCATTATCTGGTTGTTTTGGTCTTGATATAAGCATATATAACATGATGGATTTTCGCTTCATGCATAACCAGGGTGTAAAGTTATAATTTACCAACATAACGGCCCATGTACTATGAGTGCTGGTTTGAAAACCAAAAGGATTCACTCCATCTATAGATAATGCAAGATGAAGGTTTCTCGGCTCTTTTCCAAATTCAGGATACTCATGTTAAATTTTTTTCCATTGAGGAGAGTCATCCGGATGACATAATTTCCCATATTTATTTCTTTTATCTACATTCCACAACAATTGTCTTGTAGTTTCTTCACTTCCATATAGAGGTTTAAAACTTGTAATGATTGGAAAGTACCATACAACTTTCATAGGACTGGATTCATCTTTCTTGTATCGAGAAGCACCACACTTTGGGCATTCTATAAGTGATTTTTTCTCCTTGATAAAAAATATACAGTCTTTCAGGAAGGCATGTATTCTTTTAGAAATCATACCCATCGAGCATAGCATTCGTTTAGCTTCATATGTCCGGATTGGGAGCTCATTATCTTCCGGGAGCATGTCATTCAAGAGAGAAAGTAGTTCCGTAAAACTGACATCACTCCACCCATTGCCTGCTTTCAATTTATACAACTTCAGTACAGCTGACAATGCTGTATATTTAGTGCAACCAGCATACAATGGCATCTTTGCACAACTTTTTAACTTCTCAAACAATTTTAGGCAATCATGGAGTTCATATTCAATTGTCCTTGTCATTTCCTCAATACGATCTTCATCATCATTGGCATCTGTAATCACATCCTCCATATGGTCTTCTTCATTATCCATATTTGTATTCATATTTGATGATCCATAAAACACAGTTTTATCCCAACCAGTAGCTAAATTCGTTTTTTCTCCATGTTTATTCTAACATTTATAACTCTGATCTATTACATGACATATCAAATGTTCTTCCAACTCCTCTGGAGTAATTAGTATAGAATAAAAACAACTTAAACACGGACAAAGGATTTTGAAGGATCCTTTGCGTGATCCTTGGCAAACTTGATGAACTCTTTCACTCTATTCTCATACTTTATTGTCAAACGATTAACATCCATCCAATCTTTATTCATCTCCATCCTATTTGAATCTCAAATATTAGTATTTATGGTTCAAATACACAAAACAAGACTTCCAAATACAAGAATAATCAAGAATGATACATCTACCAATCCTAGGTCTCTACCCTACATTTAATATCATCATGCCTAATATTTTTGGTAAGCTCAAGTTACTTACTTTAAATCACAGGGGGGGGATAATCACTTGTGTCATAGATGGTCTCCCATGTTATTCCATATGAAAATTTTAACAAATATTATTGACCTATCATCCCATTCAATCCTCATGAGTGTCTAATTCCAAACTCCACCTTAACTCTCTACTAAAGCTCTGATACCACACTATCATAACTCACCACCACTAGGAACCACTCCTAAAATGGCAATGAAAATAAGTGTAATTCATGAATCCTACCTCTAATAGTACATAGGTTGGAGACTAGAATTGAGGGTATAAAATAATGAAATGGGAGGTGTTTCCCTCATAAATCCCAAGAACAGAGATAAACCACCAATCAACTCCATATAACATAAAATAAAACCCAATCCATAATTCATGTGAATTTCATAAATAAAAAAGGTATCTAAAATAAAATATCAAAAACAAATCCTACACCAATGGCTCTGGCGGTAACTCCTAGCCTCAAGATAGTAATTTCCATCTTGGTCACCAAATCAATCTTCAAAAACTTATAAAAATAATTATATAAATAAGGGTGAGCATACAAGTATACTCAGTAGGATCCTTCCCAAAAACTCTCATGAAAATGTGTATGAAATATATTAATGCCTTAGTGAATAAATAACAGAACTAATACACACCAATATATGGTCATATATCACCCAACCTCACCAAGGATCACTCACCCAATATCACATTCAAGTATAGTAACATAATATCAAAAGAATATATATTAATAAATTACCCACATCCACTTACCCACTAATCAGGTCATTCTCACACTCTAATGGAATATTTCTTATGTTTCAACCCCTTATATATAATCTCAAAACCATATATCCACACATACACATGTCAAAAACACATAAAAAACCATATCCACATCACAACCACACATCACATCTTCATCACAGTATGATATCGTGAACATGAAGGACATAAACATCATACTCTCCTCCTACAATGCACAAACCCCACTATGTATCCACACCAAATACACATAATCATGTCAACAAGAATATATATACACCAAAACCTAAAATCGTTATAGGTCATATATATACACCCACTGTGAGCCATTACAACTCATACTAAGTGTGAAGGGGGAGAAGGGAAGAGGGATTGGTTCTATATGTGTTCCCTTTATAACCTAGATATTGAGAAAAACACTCAGAACCAAAGTAACCATATATATTTCAATCAGGTTACTTGACTCAAGTTGTGGTGCGTAATAAATAATAAGAAAATATAATAAGTATATAGTCACACATAAATATTTCCTAATGGTTTACACCAAACTAACACTGCAAAAACCCACGTCAACCATTACCTTGTTACTACCACCCTCTAATAACCACTTCCATTATAATTCCACAAATAATCCCCAACAAATCAAATAAGCATCCATATTAACATTACCAACTTCTCATTTCATTTAACATTATAATTTCTTGGATTTTTATTACCATATGCATTTCAATTGTTAACCATTTTAATGTAAAACCAATCATTAAATCACTACCCATTATAATCCATTCATTAATCATTAATAACATTTATTCTATCTTTAACCATTTATTCAACATAATTATTCCAATCATTGTCATTAATCATTTAACAAACCATCATTTATCATTTCCAACCCATCACCCATTACTATTTTCATTTATTCCAACCATATTCCATGACAAAAGGAAACTATAACACCACCCAATAAAAACTAAATTTTCATGACATAAAATACCACTGAACACATTCTAAAATCCATAAAACCACTTATTTTCTGCCTAAATAGCCTTATCATTGCTATCATAACCACACAATAATCCATCCATCACTATCGTATTAATTACTACACCACATGCTCCCAACCACATCAATCAACCATCACCCTTATAATCATAATGATAAATACCCCATACATAGTAGCATGAAAGGGAAAAAATATAATAAATTCACACTAAAAACTCCCCCTTAAACATTCTTTCATATTAAGGTAGAATTTATAGTTTAAATATAACACTTTAATTACAGATTTCCATACAACCAATTCATTACCTACCTTAAGTGACTAGAAAATTATGAAAGGTGATTATATCATATTATTAGTATTAAGAAATTTCTTTCACAACATCAAGAATAAATCACTTAGAAACAATACCAATAAATCCATAAATATATAATAAATATTATGGAACTTCTTAAATCACATGAAAAACTCCCTCTTCACTTTAATTTCCTTTAGTGTAATTCATTATAGTATTTATATTAATCAGTAATATCCATCCAATGGAAACAAAATAACATGATAATTCCATAATTTACGCATAATAAAGGAGAAATTTCATGTCCCCGACCTCAACTAAATATTTAAAAAATATTTCATAAGAATGAGAAGAATACTCAAATAAAACATGACTTAACACATGAGGGTAATCTAAAAGGACTATGTATGACCATTAACCATTAAAACCATAACAAAAAACACAAAAACCGAATCATCATTGTTGTCACATCCTTCATAAAAATAAAGTTCAAGAATAGAATCAAGAAGAAGAGAAAATAAATTCAACTTAGATTTTAAAGAGGCTGATATATTAAAATGTTGGAAGAAAACCAATCAAAGGGTTGCTAAAGATATCCAAATATACATCACTAATCACATAGGGTTCTAGTAAAGTTTTTCAAATAAGAAATAATTTGATACAATGTAAAGAACCGAAATTTCTATGTAATTTTTTTAAAATATATGGGAATTTTACGAGTCTGCAAAAATTGACGGCGCATGATTCCGAGGCCTGGAGTGGCCAGAATGAATTTCTGAACTTTTGTTTGGGTACGTTTAGTAAATGTGTGAGTGGTTTTTTCTAACTTTTGAAACAGTTCTCAGAATTGAAATCTGAGGGCACCGTTGAACTCGCAACGCCGGTATTCGCTTAAGAAGACTTTCACCTCGATGGCAGTTGTTCAAGGGTGAAAGTTAATTTTTGGGTTTTTGTGGAAATAATAAAATAAAATAATCACACATTTTATTTTATTTTTGAAAACCCCCTCTACTTGAGTTAAGGTGGTGGGGACCACCCAAGTCCTCAAAACCTGCCAAATTTGAATTTAGGGGCGGGGACCGCCCAACCCCTCTTAATGAGGGAGAAACCTCTCAACTCCCCCAATTAATTCTTTATGTCAACATAAAATTAATTGTTAAGTTACCAATTAATTTTATGTGTCAACAGAAGCATTAAATGTTAAGTTACCAATTAATTTTATGTGACCACATAAAATTAAATGTTAAGTTATTATTTAATTTTTGTGTTGGCTATTTCTTTTCTCCTCGGTGGAATTGGGGAAGGGATTGGAAAAAGAGAATTGGGAGAGAACTTGAAGGATTATCCTCTCCAACAAAGAACGTCAACGAAGAACGTCGACCTCGACTTCGACCTTCTTCCTCGAGACATCCTCCAACGGTAGACATCTACATCAATGAATAATCACCTCCATTGAAGAACTTTAATCTGATGAACGAGCTGGGGATCGAAGGCGTGTGACGGGTGCGAAGAACGTCGACAACTTCGACTTCTCTCTTCATCGTCAACAATAAAACAAGGTAGGGGTTTATTTGTGTATAAATACTTTTCCCATGTTCTTCCCTTGAATTATTTTTCAGGATTGAGAATAAATCAGTGTGGGAGGTTGTAAAGATTGACGTTCTTCTTCAAGTTCTTGTTGAGCCATATGCTACCACCCTAACGCGGAGGGTACGGGCCAAACAAAAATGGCCCAACCCCTCCACAAATATTGTGATGATTTGTGGTGTTGAACGCGACGAAGGCGATGGAGCAATGACACCGCCCAGTGGCCCCCACGCCCTGTGACTCCGCCACCCGTGGCCCTACCACGCCACCCACAGTCTCCGTCGTCTAGCCCGAGCCGCCACAGCCATCCGCCAAGCCACCGCTGCCGTTCACCGAGCCGTCGTTGTCCCGCCAAGCCGCCGGCTGAGCCACCCTGGCTACGGCCTTCCGAGCCACCCCGCGGCGCTTCGCCGCGGTGCTCCGGCCGAGCCGCCCCACGGTTGGGCTGCTCCGGCCGAGCCACCCCACGGCACCGAGCCTCCCCACGGCCGGGCTGCTCCGGCCGAGCCACCCCGCGGCACCGAGCCACCCCACGGCCGAGACGCTCCGGCCGAGCCGCCCCGCAGCACCGAGCTGCTCCGACCGAGCCGCCCCACAGTCGGGCCGCTCCGGCCGAGCCGCCCCACGGCACCGAGCCGCATCAGCTGAGCCGCCCCGTAGCACCAAGTCGCTCCTTCCGTACCTCCCCACGACCCAGCCACACTGGCCGAGCCACCCCGTGGCCCCAGGCTACTCCGGCCGAGCCGCCCCATGGCCTCCATCCTCCTGGCCGAGCCACCCCGGCCGAGTCGCCCTGTGGCTTCGCGCTATCCGCGACCGAACCCCCGCGGCCCCTCACCGCCTGCCAGCTGCCCAGCGGGCCGGGCCGCCCAACACGGTCCGATCCGGACCCAACGGGCCAGGCCGAACCCAACGGTCCGAGTCGACCCGAACCAGGTCGGCCCGGGCCGGGTCAGACCGGACCCGGGCCCACTACGATCCATATACTTTCTTTTGGCCATAACTTTGGCACCAAATGTCCGTTTGACGAACTGTCAGCGGTGTAGAAATCTTGGAGAGACACGGTCCCTTTGAGTATACCCCACTGGAGTTTTGGGTTAAGATGGGGAACAATCAGGTTGGATCGAGCACGAATCGAACCGGACCCCCATGACTAAAAGGCTAATAACTCACAGACCAGGCATCCGATTGACGCGCCGTCTGTTGCGTTGAGACCCCTATGACGTGGCGGACCTCTAAGAGGCTTATTAGTGAGAATTATTGGCAGTTGGAATATCGACTAGTAGCTTGTGGAGTGGATCCTCCCGGAGACGAGTGAGCATAGTGCGGGAACCCAGTAGCTGGATGAGACTTGACGATTGCTGACCTTTTCGACTCGGAGTAACTTGACAGGCCAAGTGGGTAGTTCCTATGTGTGACGTGGTAGAACTACGATGGGAAGCACCTATGTGTGACACAGAAGACCCATGATACTCGATAGGAGGGGTACCTCAGTAAGCCATGGTGGGGAGCTCCTCTGTGTGATGCGGTAGACCCACGGTACTCGACAGGAGGAGTACCTCAGGAAGTCACGAGGGGGGAGTGCCTCTGTGTGACATGGAATACCCATGGCGGGGAGTGCATCTGTGTGATGTGGTAGACTCACGGTACTCGATAGGAGGATTACCTCAACAGTCCAAGATTAGTGGGAATCACCTCTATGTGACGCGGCAGGCCCACTATACTCAATAGAGGAGGGGTTCTCTAGCAGCCTAGGTATTCGAAGATGTGACTGAAGATGTTACTTTTTACTAACCCTAGAATAAATTCTGGTGTGAGCTGAGTCAGTATCTCTATGTTTTTCTCAGGATTGAGATGGATTACTTGATTACTTTGGTATATGTATGGGCATATACCTAGGTAGGGTTATCTGTTGATTTCATACTTTGTGGTTCATCCTTGGTGGATTTTGTGAGACCTTGAGGGTCTAAGGGTCCCTAATGAGTATCTTTATACTCATCCCTATACGGGTTATGCCCACACCTTGTTGTGTTAGATGCAGACGACAGACAATGCTGACTGAGGTTGGGAGTACCAGGATTGGACGGTACCCGAAGGTGGACTATACGACGTGATGGTACGCAGAGGAGATGGGTGTACGTGGAGTGTTAAGGAGGCGATTTGTACCTACCCTTCAGGTAGGAACCTCATAGGATGGTCCAATAGCTGTTTATTCTCTTTCTTCAGTTGTTTTGTATTTTAGTTGTACTTGTACCTTTATTGTTGGGCTTGTATTCCGACCCCTTTACTTTCAAAACTCTTTTGGTTATATAGTTTGCTTGTGTTCGTTTCTTGTTGTGTGATTGGTTACATGAGTTTGTAGGTTATAAAGGCAATTCCTTCCCGGTATTAGGGAAAACGCCTTTTGGTGCTAGTCACCAGCCCCTGGCCTATGGAAGGCGGGCTTGGGGTAGTCACGACACGGGCCCCAGGGGATGGGTCGTGACAAATTGGTATCAAAGGTGTCAGTTCTACTGCAGAACATAGGACTCTAATCTTTATTTTTAATGGAAATAGTGTTAAGTGTAGTGAGTGTGGTTATCAGTTTTGGGAATCCAGTTTTGGTGTGGCGGGCGACATATTCATACACCAAGACGCTGACTTCGGATTTCCAACTCAGTGCATGAAAACACTGATTCCATGTGTGTTTTCAAGAGTTTTCTTTGTTATCTATTGAGTCATCTCACTAGGTATAACATATTAACTAGGGAACACATGTTTCTTTTTAGGATGCCTCCACGAAGACAACCATCTAGGATTTTGAGGGTTGTACGCACTGATAGCCCACCGAGCGATGAGGCCTTAGTGCAGGGCCCTCTTCCAATAGAGGCACTAGCAGAGGCACCAGCGGTACCATTACCTGTTGGGACACCGATGCCACCAACCCCAGTAGCAGAGAGTGCACGCCGCTTGAGCATGTTGCACGATTTCTAGTGCTAGAGGTCACCCAGGTTCATGGGAGAGATGAACCCACAGACGGCTGAGCATTGGCTGGAGGCTGTGGTGAGAGTCTTCCAACTCATAGGGACACCAGTCGATCTCATGGGGATCCTTGCTGCCAGCCTTCTACAGGAAGCATCATGAAGATGGTGGAGCTTGATGCTCTAAGTTCATGAAGAGGTGATGCTTCTCTGGGTAGTCTTTTAGATCCTATTTTGGGAAGAGTTTGTGCTAGTGACTCTTCACACAGTGCGCATATAGGAGCTTATTTATCTACAACAGGGCAGCATGCATGTAGCTTAGTACTCAAAAAGGTTCACTAACCTCTCACGCTACTCCACAGATATGGTGTGGGACCCATTATTTAGGGCCCAGACCTTCGAGCAAGGGCTCAGGCGGGAGATCACAGCTTTGATGATCTCACTCAGTATCCCGAAGTAAGTAGGGGTGTTAGAGAGAACCCACTTGGTGGAGATTTTTCTTGCTGAGCAGTCACCAGTAGTGAGACCCACCACCAATCATCACGTAGTGGAGTCTTCTACAGCTGGTAGCAGATAAACATCACAGAGTTCCAAGAGGACCAGACCTACAGGTGGACGACCGCATGACTCAGGATCGATTGTGCGGGGCACCCGATGCGGAACCAGTCATGCAAGGATTATACAGTGTTACTCATGCAGCGGGTAGGGTCACATGGCTCGTGACTGTCTAACCCGCCATACGTATGATCAGTAGATGGTTAAGGGACCACCCAGGCAGAGAAAGAGGTTCGATCGAGGTGTTCTGCAGGGAGCAGGAGGACGTGGTAGAGGATCTGGTCGTGAAACTGGCGGTGGGTGACGATTTGAGATGTTACCGCCACCAGCACCAAGAGGTCCACCCCGACTGTAGGGAGTAGGTGGATAGGGTAGATCTCAACTCCAGGTAGCTGAGGCTTACGATCATGGCACTCTAAAGATAATACAAGGTAAGATATGTGTCTACTCCACCTTAGCTATAGTACTTATAGACATAGGTTTCAGTCATTATTTTATTGCCACTGCCCTCATTTGGAGCTCGGAGATTCTGATAGAGCTGTTGGATCGATCCTTACGGTTATAGACTCCTAAGGAAGAAAATTCGACGATTACGCACTGGTACCGATAGTGTGAACTTACTCTAGGAGATGAGAGATTTGGCTGGGATCTCCTAGTAGCAGCATCGAGGCCTTAAGATGTCATCTTGGGTATGGACTGGTTATCTACAGTCCATGCTCAGATAGACTATATTAGGCACAAGGTGCAGTGTGTCTGCACGGAAGGGACCAGGTTTACCTTCACCAGTTAAAAGGGAGCCTTTGCAGCGCATGATGGACTTACCCAGAGGATAGTGCAGTCAATCACTCATCAGTTGGCTAGCCTTACCCTCATAGCTATTGATGTAGAGAGTCCTAACTATCCTGTAGTGGTGGACCAGTACGCAGATATCTTGCCTAATGATGTTCTGGGTCTACCAACTCATAGATAGGTGGACTTTTACATTGACTTATACCCCGGGACGACACTGATATCTACACCAGCATATCGGATGGCTCCTACGGAGCTTCATGAGCTGTGGGTATAGCTGGAGGACTTACAGGGGAAGGGATTCATCCGGCCTAGTGTTTCACCTTGGGCAGCCCTGATTTTGTTCGCCGAAAAGGTAGATGGGAGCTTGAGGATTTGTGTTGACTATCGGCGCCTGAACCAGGTGACCATGAAGAACAAGTACCCACTACCGAGGATTGACAACCTCTTTGATCAGCTGAAGGGAGCATGGTGGTTCTCAAAGATAGACCTCAGATCAGGCTATCACCAGCTCAGAGTACGAGATGAGGATGTGCAGAAGATGGACTTCAGGTGTCGGTATGGCCATTACGAGTTCTTTTTTATGCCATTCAGCATGACCAACACTCCAGCAGTGTTCATGGGACTCATGAACAGGATCTTTAATCCATACCTTGATCGCTTTGTAGTAGTCTTCATCGATGACATTCTGATCTACTCAGCTACCGAGGAGAAGCATGCCTGTCATTTACAGGTAGTACTGGACACACTCTGAGAGAAACAGCTTTATGGTAATCTCTCAAAGTGCCAGTTCTGGATCTGAGAGGTTCACTTTCTGGGACATGTCATATAGAAGGATGGAGTTATAGTGGATCCAGAAAAAATTTAGGTGATAATTGCTTGAGAGCCACCCAGGATTACGACAGAGGTACGGATTTTCCTAGTTTTGGATGGATATTACCAGGGGTTTGTGCCAAACTTCTCTAGAGTTGCACCACCACTATTAGAATTGACAAAGAAGGGTCAAACCTTCGTTTGGTCAGAGAAATGCCAGTGGAGTTTTCAGGAGCTGAGGCAGAGGCTGACTATTTCCCCCATCTTGAGGCTTCCAGAGGAGGGCGTAGGGTACGTAGTCTACTACGACGCATCAGGGACCGGAATCGGATGTGTCCTAATGTAGGAGCGAGTAGTGATCACATATGGTTCTCGATAGATGAGATAGAATGAGCAGAACTATGCTACCCATGACCTCGAGTTAGCAGCAGTGGTCTTCGCCTTGAAGATGTGGCGACACTATATGATGGGTGAGCACTTTACAGTGTAATCTGATCACAAGAGTCTCATGTATATCTTCTCTCATAAAGACCTGAACCTGAGACAATGACGTTGGCTTGAGTCACTCCAGGACAATGACTTTGAGATAGTCTATACTCCTGGGAAGGGGAACATTGTTGCAGATGTGCTCAGTAGGAGATCTGGTATACAACTTCTAGGTGAGGTGAAAGAGCAGTTGGCTACTTTGTAGATATCCTTTGTGGATAGAGATGGAGTAGTTTTTATTTAGTCTCTTACCATCACTCCCCCACTCCTTCAGCGAATTAGGGAGGCGCAGTGTGGGGACGCTGACTGTGAGACACGATGTGTTCAGATATCCACATGATAGGCACCTGGTGGATTTTTTGAAGGTGGGGAGCACGTCATCCTCTTAAGAGGACATACCATGGTACCAGTGTAACTTTAGGAGGAAGTGTTGAGGGAGTTCCACACATCCCCCCTAGCGGTACATCCAGGAGTGGCGAAGATGTACCAGGATATCTGACGACAGCACTAGTGGTCGGGAATGAAGAAATCAATAGCAGAGTTTGTCTCTCGATTCCTCACTTGTCAATGAGTGAAGGTAGAGAAACAGGTACCAACAGGCTTGGTTCAGCCTTTAGAGGTCTCAGTGTGGAAGTGGGATGGGATATCCATGGACTTTGTGATATGAATTCCACGTAAATCTAGGGGACGTGACTCGATTTGGGTGATCGTCGACCGACTCACTATGTCGGCCCACTTTCTACCGATCAGAGAGAATGGTTCAGTAGAGAGCTCGGGACGCCGCTATATACAGGATATTATACGGCTACATGGAGTACCCTAGATGATTTTCTCCGATTGAGATGCACGTTTTACTTCTCGACTATGGAAGGGGTTGTAGGAGGCTTGCAGGACGCAACTTCGTTTGAGCACCACCTTTCATCCTCAGACGGATGGCCAGACTGAGTGGACCATTCAGACCCTCGAGGACATTCTAGATGCATGCGTCCTCAACTTCTGTCATAGTTGAGAGTATCACTTACCTTTGGTGGAGTTTTCATACATAAACAGCTATCACTCCGCTATTGGGATGACACCTTTTGAGGCATTGTACGGGCGACCTTGCAGATCACCTTTGTGCTGGACTGACCCAGGGGAGTCAGAACTCGTGGGACTAGAGATGGTACGGGCTACCATAGAGAAGGTGCAGATCATCCAAGAGTAGATGAAGACTGCACAGAGCAGACATAAGTCATATGCTGACAGGATATAGAGACCTCTGGAGTTTGAGGATGGTGACCACGTCTTTCTATGAGTCTCACCTTGACGAGGTTTGCAGAGATTTGGCCGATGTGGCAAGTTATCTTCGAGGTTCATTAGACTTTTCCAGGTCCTTATTAGAGTTGGAAAGGTGGCATACCACTTAATTCTTCCACCTCAGTTGCACCGAGTGCATGGAATCTTCCACATATCCTAGTTGAGGAGATACGTGCACGACCCTTCTCATATCATCGACCATGGTGAGCTGGACATCGACGATGGGGTGACTTTTACGGAGGTTCCAGTAGTTATTTAGGATCAATAGGAGTGGGTCCTTCATGGATGGATGATACGTCTAGTGCACGTTCACTGGCAGCATGAGAACCTCCAGGAGAGCACATGGGAGCGGGAGGCTCAGATGTGTGCTTAGTACCCCCACTTTTTCCCTTAGTTTGAGTTGTGGCTTATGGGGATGTATATGATTTTGTTGGGGAGAATGTAAAGACATGGAATTTCCATGTAATTTTTTTTAAAATAAATGGGAATTTTACGAGTCAGTGAAAATTGACGGCGCGTGATTCTGAGGCCCGGAGTGCCCGAAATGAATTTCTGAACTTTTTTTGGGTACATTCAGTAAACGTGTGAGCAGGTTTTTCTAACTTTTGAACCGGTGCTCAGAATTGAAATCGGAGGGTACCATTGAACTCGCAACGCCGGTATTCTCTTAAGAAGACTTTCACCTCGATGGCAGTTGTTCAAGGGTGAAAGTTAATTTTTGGGTTTTTGTGGAAATAATAAAATAAAATAATCACACATTTTATTTTATTTTTTAAAACCCCCTCTACTTGAGTTAAGGTGGTGGGGACCACCCAAGTCCTCAAAACCTTCCAAATTTGAATTTAGGTGTGGGGACGACCCAACCCCTCTTAATGGGAGATAAACCTATCAACTCCCCCAATTAATTATTTTTGTCAACATAAAATTAATTGTTAAGTTACCAATTAAGTTTATGTGTCAACATAAGAATTAAATGTTAAGTTACCAATTAATTTTATGTGAAAACATAAAATTAAATGTTAAGTTATTATTTAGTTTTTGCGTTGGCTATTTCTTTTCTGCTTGGTAGAATTGGGGAAGGGATTGGAAAAAGAGAATTGGGAGGGAACTTGAAGGATTATCCTCTCCAATGAAGAACGCCAACGAAGAACGTCAACAAAGAACGCCGACCTCGACTTCGAACTTCTTCCTCGAGACATCCTCCAATGGTGGACATCTTCATCAATGAAGAATCACCTCCATCGAAGAACGTTAATCCGACGAACGAGCTCGTGATCAGAGGTGTGTAACGGGCGCGACGAACGTCAACAACTTCAACTTCTCTCTTCATCGTCAACAATCAAACATGGTAAGGGTTTATTTTTGTATGAATACTTTTCCCATGTTCTTCCCTTGAATTATTTTTCAGGATTGGGAATAAATCATTTTGGAAGGTTGTAAAGCTTGACGTTCTTCTTCAAGTTCTTGTTGAGCCATATGTTACCACCCTAACGTGGAGGGTATGGGCCAAACAAACAAGGCCCGACCCCTCCGTAAATCTTGTGATGATTTGTGGTGTTGAACGCGATGAAGGTGACAGTGCAACGACGCCACTCCGCGGCCACCGCACCCTACGGATCCACCACCCGTGGCCCCACCACGCCGCCCACGGCTGTCGTTGTCCTGGCTGAGCCGCCCCGCCAACCGAACAGAGCCGCCTCCACTGTCTGCTGAGCCGCCGCCATCCCGCCAAGTCATCAGCTGAGCCACCCCAGCCGCACCGCCAGCAGCCTTATAATCCGTCCCGCGGTGCTTCGCCGCCCCACGACCGGGCCGCTCCGGCCGACCGGCCCCGCGCCCGGGTAGCTCCTGTTGAGACATCCCGCGGCCGGGCCACTCTGGCTGACCCGCCCCATAGCACCGAGTTACTCCGGCCGAGCCGCCCTATGGCCAGGCCGCTTTGGCTGAGCCATCCCGCGGTCGGGCCACTCCGGCCAAGCCTCCCTACGGCACCGAGCCACTCTGGCCGAACCACCCAGTGGCCCAGGGCCACTCCAGCCGCGCCGCCCCGTAGCCTACACCATCCTGGCCGAGCCGCCCCAGCCGAGTCACCCTGCGGCCTCACCCCCTCTACGGTTGAAGACCCGCATCCCCTCACGGCTTGCCGGACCGCCCAGCAGGCCGGGCCACCCAACACAGGCCGAGCCAAACCCAGCGGTCTAGAAAGAACCCAATGGGTCGCACCGCACTGCGGGCCAGGTCGACCTGAACCGGGTCGGCCCAGGCCAGGTCGGGTAGGGTCGGTCTGACCGGGTCGGACCGGACCCAGGCCCACTACGATCCATATACTTTCTTTTGGCCATAACTTTGGCATCGTACGTCCGTTTGACGAACCATCAGTGGTGCTGGAAATATTGAAGCAAGAAGATCCCTTTGAGTATACCCCACTATAATTTTGGGTTAATATGGGGAATGGTTAGGTTGGATCGAGCACGAATCCAACTGGGTCCCCGGGACTAAAAGGCTAATAACTCACAGATCGGGCATCTGATTGACACGCCATCTGTTACATTGAGACACCTATGACATGGCAGACCTCTAAGATGCTTCTTCGTGAGACTTTGTGGTAGTTGGAATATCGACCAGTAGCTTGTGGAGCGGATCCTCCTGGAGACGAGCGAGCATAGTGCGGGAACACAGTAGCTGGCTGAGACTTGACGAATGCTGGCCTTTTTGACTCGGAGTGACTTGACAGACCCAGTGGGGAGCGCCTCTGTGTGACGCGGCAGACCCATGGTGGGGAGTGCCTATGTGTGATGCATCAGACCCATGGTAATCGATAGGAGGGGTACCTCAGTAGGCCACAGTGGGGAGCGCCTCTATGTGATGTGGCAGAACCACGGTACTCAACAGGAGGAGTACCTCAGCAAGTCACGAGGGGGGAGCGCGTCTGTGTGACATGACAGACCCAAGGTGGGGAGAGCCTCTGTGTGAGGTGATAGACCCACAATACTCAACAGTCGGAGTACCTCAGCGGTCCAAGATTAGTGGGAATTGCTTCTGTGTTACACGGTAGTCCCACTATACTCGATAGAGGAGGGGTTCTCTAGCAGTCGAGGTGTTCGATGATGTGACTGGAGATGTTACTTGTTACTACCCCTAGAATAAATCCTAGTGTGATTTGAGTCAGTATCTCTGTGTTTTCCTCATGATTGAGATAGATTACTTGATAACTTCGGTATATGTATGGGCATATACCTAGGTAGGGTTATCTGTTGATTTCAAAATTTATGGTTTATCCTTAGTGGATTTTGTGAGACCTTGAGGGTCTCGGGGTCCCTACTGAGTATCGTTATACTCACCCCTGCATGGGATATGCCCGCACATTGTTGTGTTGGATGTAGATGACGAACAACGCTGACTAAGGTTGGGAGTACCAGGACTAGACGGTACTTGGAGGTGGACCATACAGCGTGACGGTACGCAGAGGAGACAGGTGTATGTGGAGTGCTGAGGAGGCGATCAGTACCTACCCTTCTAATAGGAAACTCGAAGGACGATCTAGTAGCTGTCTATTATCTTTCTTTAGTTGTTTTGTATTTCAGTTATACTTGTACCTTTACTGTTGGGCTTGTATTTTGGCCCCTTTACTTTCAGCACTCTTTTGGTTATATAGTTTTCTTGTGTTTGTATCTTGTTTTTTGCTTAGTTACGTGATTTTGTAGGTTATAAAGGCAATGAATTTCTAGTTTTAGAGAAAATGCGTTTTGGTGCTTGTCGCTAGCCTCTGGCCTATGGAAGGCGGGCTTGGGGTAGTCACGGCACGGGCCCTGGGGGATAGGTCATGACATACAAGGCCTAAATTTATAACCATTCTATAAAATTGAAGGATAATTATGTGAAAAAGTTCACCATTCCATAATACAACTCTGATCCAATAACCATGGCATGTTATCCCTTGAATCTATAGTGTCAAACTGTAACGTCCTGGTTACGGAAGCCACCTAGAGGTGCCCCGTACCCGGTTGGTCACATGGCCTCAAGTGCATTTCCCTAAATGCCAGAGGCTACCTACTAGTAGCGAGGGCCTTGGGTGTGATAATGGGGAAACTATTTCCTAATTGGTAGAGTACACAGTGGAAGTAAACAATACATAAAATAGCGGAAGCAGTAAATATCCAACAACAGTAAAAAATAGAAGACTGGAATAATAAAACAACTAGAGCACATATATAAATGATGCAAGATACATATGTCTAGGAAAGAATATAAATAAGTCACAATGCTGGAATAAAACAGTACTAAACCAAAGTACAAAAATAAGAGATAAAAAACTCCTCAGCATCGCAAGAATAAGCTTGGTCCCATGCTCTCCAACTCCAATGCAATCAAGTACCTGAAGTAGAAGGGAGCATTCTCTTGTCTATACCTGCAAAAATATAATCTGTTTGGGCCAAAAATCATGGCCCAAACAGGGTGTAAGACGAATCCCAGTAGGCAACCACCATAAGATTTGTGCCTAAAATTCAGTGAATATATGGCAGGTAAAAGTGCAGAAAGTGGTAAACAGGAAAGTACTTAACAGTAAACAATCCACAGTTTCAATATCAAGAAACAACTATCCAAGTAGATAAACACAATAGGTAACCCTCTGGGAAGTGACCACAACCTATCCCCTCTGGTCATACCTAGCAACACAAGCAAGCATCTAACAAACAGGTGACCCTCTGGGAAGTTCCCACAGACTATCCCCTATGGTCCTACTTATCAAGTACAAGTAACCCTCTAGGCAGCACACTCAGTCTAACCCCTCTGGTTCAACTTAAGCATAGACTCTCTGAGGAAGAACTCACAGTCAATTCCCCTTATAGTCTAAGGTAAATCAATAATCTCTAAGGAAGATCACATAGTCCATTCCACGTATAGTCTAGGTTAGTCAAGGACTCTCTGAGGATGCTTGCACGGTCAATTCCCCTTATAGCCCCAAGGTCTAGGACTCTCTGAGAAATCTCACTCGGTCAATTCCCCTTATAGACAAGGTCGTTCATAGACTCCATGAGGAAGCACTCACCGTCAATTCCCTTTATAGTCTAAATAGTTTAGGATTAAAAACGAAGACTCTCTGAGAAAGCTCATGCGGTCAATCCCCTTATAGTCTAAAGCAATCAAGGACTCTTTGAGGAAGCTCACTTGGTCAATTCCTCTTATATCCCCAAGTGGTTCTAGGCTCTCTAAGGATGCTCACTCGGTCAATCCCCCTTATAGCCAAAAGTGCTCAAACACTCTCTAAGGAAGCTCACTCAGTTAATTCCCCTTATAGTCTTCTAAACCTGGTTCTCACGGCCCTATGTAGGTCAATGAGCATAGCAGTGTAATATGGACAAGTAAACCTACAGAACAAATTGGCTAGCAGTCTACAACATATCAACATGTCAGATAAACAAGATCGCTCCATCCTACAATACTAGGCATGGGAAAACAAATAAAGTAGCCTAACAGGCTAAGTAGAACCAAACGGTCATAAACAGAACATTCATGGGAAACACCTCCAAAGTATAGCAATAAACCCTATTCACATACAAATAACCTCTACTCGTACACACCAGAAAAGAAAGCAATTAACCGGTTTAAAAGCGGTAAACACATAGTACCCCATTCATGGGTATTGGTCATTTTTCATATAAAATTCAAAGACCTTAAATCGGAAGGCACAAACCACCTACCTCTTAGGGTTTGGTGAAATCGACCTCTTTGCCCAAACGCACTCCAAACCGAGTGAACACCTCCTCGAAACCACCTCAAAAACTCTTCCCTAACATCAAAAAGGTCAACCTTTAACACACAAAGTCAACACAACCCTAGATATACATGCAACCCTTATAGATTTAGGAAACTAAGAGAGGAAGAGGGCTAACCCTAATCAAAACCTCAAAGAACCAAAAGAGGGACTTACTTGAGGAGAACCGCCTTCGATCCACCAAGAAACCCCTTCGATTTGCCTCCAAAACGAGCCAAGGAGCTCCCCCAACCTATAAAGATCGCAACTCCCATGTGAACCACGAGTGGGAGGAAGAAAGGTGGAGGAATTAGAATTATCGAGTGTCCTGGGACTTAAAAACCCTAACTTTAAGTGGTCACATGGTTACCCCGCACAGTTAGGAAAATCGTGCACCAACCGTGCAGTTGTTGTTGTCTCATCCAGGGACTCCGTACGGCTTGCCCGCATGGTTAGGAAAATCGTTCACTAACCGTGCAGTTGTTGTTGTCTCATCCAGGGACTTCGTACGGCATGCCCGCACGGTTTGGAAAAACTGTGCGCCGCCCGTGCATAGCCCACTATCTCACCCAGGGACTTCGTACGGCTTTCCCGCACGGTCTGACAAACTGTGTGCCGCCTGTGTGGAGCCCACTGTCAAGGGTTCACGGTTTCCTGGGCTGGCCGCACGGTTTTTTCAGACTGTGTGCCAACCGTGCACCCCTGCACAACCTCCACAACTTTAAAGGATTTTCCCAGAAATTCCTCTTTTTCTTAAAAATTAACATAAAAGAGAAACATACCTGAAAAGAAGATCCAAGTTCTTACAAACTTCCCCCATTAAATAAATTCATCCTCGAATTTCCCTAGCGCAGCGTAGAAGAATAAATCCCTACAACTCTAGCCACTGCATGCATACATCGGCCTCCCTCTCCCAAGTCTTGTCTTGTACTTTCCTGTGCTTCCATAACACTCATACCAGAGGAACAGACCAGCCACAAAGAACCTTTGTACTGCGATCAACAATCTAGATAGGATGCTCCTCGAACGACGCATCCACTTCGAGCTTAACCTCCTCAGGTTGAAAGACATGAGACAGGTCTGAAAAGTAACATCGAAGCTGTGAAACGTGGAAGATGTTGTGCATAGTCCGGTACCTCTGAGGTAAATACAACTGATAGGCAATCATCCCAACTCTCTCCAACACCTCAAATGGCCCGACACAACTCGGAAAAATCTTACCCTATATCCTGATCCTTTTGTGCCCCAACCTCGGTGTGACACGTAGAAAAATCTGATCCCCGACCTCGAACTCCAGAGGTCATCTCCGCTAATTAGCATAAGACTTCTATCGAGACTGTTCAATATCCATCCTCTTTCAAATCAACTCTATCTGTTTTGTGGTATCCTGAACAAGATGAGGTCCCAACAAAGCTACCTCTCCTGCCTCTAGATAACATAAGGGTGATCGGCATGGCCTACCGTACAAAGCCTCATAGGGTGTCGTTTGTATAATTGCTTGAAAACTATTATTGTAGGAAAATTCCACAAGAGGTATATGCTTATCCCAAGAACCTCCAAAATCTAGAATGCATGCTCAGAGAATGTCCTTAAGCACCTGAATCGTACGCTCAGACTGGCCATCTATCTGGGGGTGGTAAGTTTTACTCAAAAGAACCTATGTACCCAAAGCCTTCTGAAGCCCCTGCCAGACCTGAGAAGTAAAACGTGCATCCCTATCTGAAACAATGGAGTGTAGAACTCCATGAAGACATACAATCTCATGGATGTAAAACTGTCCCAGATCATCAAAATTGAAGGTCTCCTTGATCAACAAGAAGTGATCAACCTTCGTAAGCCTTCCAATGACAACCCAAACTGCGTCATTCCCTCAAGGTGACCTTGACAACCCGGTCATGAAATCCATCGCGACGTCATTCCACTTCCACTCAGGAATGGGTAACTGCTGTAAAATCCCTGCTGGTCATTGATGCTCCGTCTTCACCTGCTGACAAGTGGAACACCTCATAATGAAACCAGTAGCACCCCTCTTCATACCTGGCCACAAATACTGACAGTGTAGATCGCGATACATCTTGGTGACGCCAGGATGAACTGCCCAAACTGAGGAATGAAAATCCCGCATCAACTCCTCGCGTATGTCTTTTGAAACCCATACACGTCCCTGGAAACACAAGATCTCATCCTCGCCTATGGTCCATCCAGAAATAGGGTCCTCTCCTGACACACTTTCCTGATGGACTGGGCCTTCAGAGTCTGATAGCCGCCTCATTCACACTCAATCAAGAAGAGTAGAGGTAACAGCTACAGAGGAAAGAAAAGTTCTCCCCTTTCTTTCATGCACCTCCAAATTCATCTCAGAGAATAGATCCATAAGCTTCCACTCATTATTGGCCTCCTGAACTAATTGTATCTGGGTCCTCCTGCTTAATGCATCAGCCACTGCATTTCCCTTCCCAGGCGTATAGGCAATCTCAAAATCAAATGATTGTAGGTACTCAACCCACCTATGTTGCCTCAGATTCAAATCATGCTAAGTGAATATGTAATTGAGACTCTTGTGGTCGGTGAAAACCACAAAGTGCTCTCCCAGAAGATAATGTCTCCAACAACGTAGGGCATGAACAACAACTACCATCTCCAGATCGTGCGTTGGGTAATTCCTCTCATGTGGACTCAACTGCCAAGACCCATACGCAACGATTCCATCTCCATACATAAGAACATATCCCAGCCCAATACATGACACATCACAGTAAACAGTATAGCTCTTGCCTGGCTCTAGAAAGACTAGTATCAGTGCTGAAGTCAACCTCCATTTCATCTCCTGAAAGGCTGACTCGCAAAAGTCTGACCATAAGAACTTCACCCCCTTCTTAGTCAGACCTGTCAGCAGTGATACTAAGCGTGAAAAGTCTTGTATAAAATTTTTGTAGTATCTAGCCAGCCCTAGAAAGGTCCGCACCTCAAATACATTCTTCAGTTGCTCCAAGGAAACTACAACTCTCACTTTATTTGGGTCTACTGACACTCCTACCTCTGAGATAACATAAACCAGAAAGTGAATTTGGTTCATCCAAAAGTGGAATTTTGAGAGATTAGCATATAAATGATTCTATCTCAGTGTACTCAAAATGATCTCAAGATGTACGGCATGGTCATGTCGAGTGTGAGAGTACACCAAGATATTGTCTACGAAGACCACCACGAAGGAATCCAATTATGGATGGAACACTCGGTTTATCAGTTCCACGAAAACTGCAGGCACATTCATGAGACTGAATGGCATAACCAAGTACTTTTATAGACCATATCTGCTTTGAAAGGATGTAAGCAGTATATCAGATGGTCTAACACACAACTGATGATAACCGGACCTCAATTCAATCTTTGAGAACACCCGGGATCCTCGAAGCTAATCAAAGAGATCATCAATACACGGCAATGGATATTGGTTCTTGACCATCAACTGGTTCAGCTTCCAATAATCCACACAAAGCCTGAGGGTTCTATCTACCTTCTTCACAAACAGGACAGGTGAACCCCAACGATAATTACTGGTTCGGATGAAACCCTTTGCCTGAAACTCCTCCAACTGCTTCTTGAGATTCTGAAACTTAGGTGTAGCCATACTATAAGGAGGAATGGACACCAGTGCCGCTCCTGGAACAATCTCAATTGAGAAGTCCACCTCACACTTCAAAGGCAAACCTGAAAAGTCCTCTGGAAAGACATCTTTGAAATGATCCACCACAGGAGGAAAGTCTAATTATGAAGTCCCTTGGTTATCCAAATAAAGACTAGCAATATGGGCTGTAACTCCTCCCAACCCATGATTCTCTGGACCCGCTCTACTCTCCTGTACATCCCACTCACCCTTATAAAGAAAAGATCCACCCTCTGGTGATATGAAACTCACCCTATGGTGATAGCAGTTGATGACTTCCTGGAAGGGAACTAGCCAGTCCATTCCGAGAATGACATCATATCCTATCATCTCTAGAACATAAAGATCCCAAAGGAAGTGACAACCACCAACCTCAATAGGGAACTCCTTGCACTGACGTACACCAGATGTTCTTGTCCCCAACGGAGTGTCTAGTATCAAAACATCAGCAGAAGAAAAGATACAGAGCCCAAGTCTCTCCACAATAGCAATAGATAAAAATCTATAGGAAGACCCTATATCAAAAAGGGAAGAAGCTAAAACTGAGGCGACTAAGATCTTACCTCGAACGGTAGAAGGTACGGGATTCTTCTCTTGCTGGGCCTGCTCCACTACAAAAGTCTGGCCTGTACCGTGGCCCTTTGACCCTACCTGACCACTCTGAGCTAATCCACCCCGATGTCACTAAAAACCGGGCGACTGGATACCACGACCACGACCTCCACCTCGGCCCGAATGGCCGGAAGAACTCCAGTTCCCAGACTGGTGAGAAACTGATGGTTCTTCTCCAGAATGAGGAGTCATAGAAGAACCCCTGTCACCAGCTGCAGGTGATAAGAACTGAAAAAATTGCAGAAGGTGACCAATCTTGCCACAAGATTGGCACTCCACTAGATCTATCAGGAAACGTGTCCTCATATGCCCACTTCTTCCACACTAGTAGCAGACCGCCTGGCTCATGTTGTTCGTGACATGGCCTAACACACGACTCACACTACACAGTGTGTTTCGAATGAACACAACATGTTCGTGAAGGGATAACACTGACCCGTGTTGTTCGTGACATGGTTGGGTACTTGGGTCAGACTACACGATGTGTTCAACTGGTACACGATGTGTATAGATTAAGGTATTATCCATCCATGTTGTTGGTTACATAGGCGGAAACTAGGTCAACACTACATGGCGTGTTTAACAGGTACGCGGCGTGTTCCCATCAGACTTTCCTCATCTCGTGTCTCTACCCACACGACCTACAACATGGTCTGAGACTACATGGTGTGTACATAATGTACACAGCGTGTACTTAATAAAAATAGTTTCTTCCCAAATAGAAGAACACATGGCACGTACTTAACACGACACGGTGTGTATTTTGGGTTTTTTCGAGACAATAAGCCTCAGAAACTACTCTAGAACCAAGAAAACACTGAAACAAACACTAAAAGTGCCAAATTCCGATATGTGAGAGCCTATACTCCCCATGAATCAAAGTCCGGCATCTTATACATGTTATAACAAGGCAAACAGAGCGATGATCCACCAAATTCTGGTCCATGAGGGGCCATAACACCTCAAGAACCAAATTTTGGCATCCATTCAAGCGAAACTTTACACAAAACAATACCCTATCAAACATCATTTATTTTATCAAGGCAACTATCACAACGGAAAGCATATTTTACACAACATCTATCACAACAACATGCAATCACTAATGCATCCTAGATGGAATAGAAAAAATGCATGACATGTGATTTCTAGCAAGTGCCTATATGATGCATGAGATGGTATACCCTCATCTCATCGGGTTGCGATAGAAATAGAACCTCAATAACATCAACAGTAATAACACAAAACATGTGAGTCGCCCATCGGTGAAAATCAGATCAACTGTAAACTTGCAAAACCAGAAGAAATTGCAATAAATGAGGTAGATTGGATTTTCCATGTACACAGGTTAGCTACTCCCAGGCACAACTTATTACCAAGTACCGATTCTGTCCTATCCCTAGATAAAGGCTCCAAATAGTAAATCAAGAGAAAAGAAATCATTTGATACCACTTTGTAACATCCCAGTTCCGGAAGCCACCCAGAGGCGCCCGTACCCGGTTGGTCACATGGCCTCAAGTGCATTTCCCCGAATGCCAGAGGCTGCCGACTAGCATCAAGGGCCTTGGGTGTGATAGTGGGGAAACTATTACCTCATTGGAAGAGTACATAGTGGAAGTAAACAATACATACAATAGCGGAAGCAGTAAATATCCAACAACAGTAAACAATGGAAGACTGAAATAATAAAACAACTATATCACATATATAAATAATGCAAGATACATATGTCTAAGAAAGAATCCAAACAAGTCACAATGCTGGAATACAACAGTATTAAACCTAAGTACAAAAATAAGAGATAAAAATCTCAACAGCATCGCAAGCATAAGCTTGGTCCCATGCTCTCCAGCTCCAATGTAATCAAGTACCCAAAGTAGAAGGGTGCTTGCCCTTATATATACCTGCAACAATATAATCTATTTGGGACCAAAATCATGGCCCAAATAGGGTGTGAGACAAATCCCAGTAGGAAACCACCACAAGATCTATGCCTAACAGTCATTCAATATATGGTAGGTAAAAGTGCAGAAAGCGGTAAACAGGAAAGTACTTAATAGTAAACAATCCACAGTTTCAATATCAAGCAACAACTATCCAAACAGATAAGCACAACAGGTAACCCTCTGGGAAGTTCCAAAAGCCTATCTCCTCTGGTCACACCTAGAAACACAAGCAAGCAGCTAACAAATAGGTGACCCTCTGGGAAGTTCCCAGAAACTATCCCCTCTGGTCCTACCTATCAAGTAAAGCAACCCTCTGGGCAGCACACTCAGTCTAACCCCTCTAGTTCAGCTTAATCATAGACTCTCTGAGTAAGCACTCACAGTCAATTCTCATTATAGTCTAAGGTAAAGCAAGACTCTATGGGGAAGCTCACACAGTCCATTCCCCGTATAGTCTAGGGTAGTAAAGGTCTCTCTGAGGAAGCTCGCACAGTCAATTCCCCTTATTTCCCCAAGGTCTAGGAATCTCTGAGGAATCTCACTTGGTCAATTCCCCTTATAGCCCAGGTCATTCATAGAATCTCTGAGGAAGCACTCACTATCAATTCCCCTTATAGTCTAAACAGTTTAGTATTAAAAACAAAGACTCTCTAAGGAAGCTCACACGGTCAATCCCCTTATAGTTTAAAGCAATCAAGGACTCTCTGAGGAAGCTCACTCGGTCAATTCCTATTATATCCCCAAGTGGTTCTAGGATCTCTGAGGATTCTCATTTGGTTAATCCCCCTTATAGCCAAAAGTGATCAAAGACTCTCTGAGGAAGCTCACTCAGTCAATTCCCCTTATAGTCTACTACACTAGGTTCTCATGGCCCTGTGTAGGTCAACGAGCATAGCAGTGTAATATGGCCAAGTAAACCTACAGAACTACTTGGCTAGCAGTCTACAGCATATCAGCATGTCATATAAACAATATCATTCCATCCTACAATATTAGGCATGGGAAAACAAAAAAAGAATCCAAACGGGCTAAGCAAAACCAAACATTCATAAACATAACATACATGGGCAACACCTCCAAAGCATAACAATCAACCATATTCACATACAAATAACCTCTACTCACACGCACCAGCAAAGCAGGCAATTAACAGGGTTAAAAATGGTAAATGCTCAATACCCCATTCATGGGTATTGGAAATTTTTCACATACAATTCAAAGACCTTAAATCGAAGGCATAGACCACCTACCTCTTAGGGTTTGGTGAAATCGACCTCTTCGCCCAAACACGCTCTAAAAAAGGTGAACGTCTCCTCGAAACCACCTCAAAAACTCTTCCCTAACATCATCAAGGTCAAACTTTAACACAAAAAGGAAACACAACCCTAGATCTACATTCAATCCTTCTAGATCTAGGAAATTAAGAGAGGAAGAGTGCTAACCCTAACCAAAACCTCAAAGAACCAAAAGAGGGACTTACCCGAGGAGAACCGCCTTCGATCCGCCAAGAAACCCCTTCGATTTGACTTCTAAATGAGCCAAGGAGATTTCCCAACCTCTAAAAATTGTAACTCTCATGTGAGCCGTGAGTGGGAGAAAGAAAGGTGGAGGAATGAGAAATCCTGAGTGGCCCGGGACTTTAAAACCCTAACTTTAAGTGGCCACATGGTTACCCCACATGGTTTGGAAAACCGTGTGCCAACCGTGCGGTTGCTACTGTCTCATCCAGGGACTTCACATGGCTTGACCGCACGGTCTGGACAAACTGTGCGCCACCCATGCAGAGCCCACTTTCTCACCCAGGGACTTCGCACGGCTTGCCTGCACAGTCTGACAAATCCTGCACCGCCCGTGTGGAGCCCACTATCAAGGGTGCACAGTTTCTTGGGTTGGACACACGATTTGTTCAGATCGTGCACCAACCGCGCGCCCCTTCACAACCTCCACAACTTTAAAGGGTTTTCCCAGAAATTCCACTTTTTCTCAAAAACGACCAGAAAAGAGAAACATACCTGAAAAGAAGATTCGGGTTGTTACACAAACCACATTAAAATTGATATTAATATAATATGGTCCATGAAACAGAAAAGTCAACCATGTCATGGCACTCAAACTATCTAGGATCACTGTGTGATCCTCATCCTCCGCCCTCTAACTCATAGAACCTTAAACCAAACCATGATGCAATAGAAGGTAGTATAGTGAAACAGAACTCAAATAGACACAACTTAGAAAATTACCACCCAGGTTTCCATATTGTAGAAAGGAGAATCATTCTATAATACCCCTTATGAAATATTAACCAAAAGTCTCATGTAAGATGAACTTAAAACTACTTAATAACATCACACTACATTACCACCCCTCACAGCACAACTAAGATCGCATAAGATAACCCCAAAAAGGAGTATATCAGATTAATCTAGGGGCATCCCTATATAAGAATAACCTAGTGATCTTTATACCATGAAAAAACTACTTCATGAAGTAACCAAAATTACACTTCAAAACCTATCCACCAAAAATAAACCTAAAAGGAGAAGTGGGATATTTACCTAGAGTAGATCGCACCCGCAATGGAGGGAGAGAAGAAGCGTCGAGTGGTTAGGGAGCCTTCTGCGCTACGTCGGGAGGGGAAGGCATGACCACCATAGGAGGAGGTTCATGGGAGGAGCCTCCAACCATTGAGAAATGGAGGAGTAGGATTCACGGGGAGTAGGGTCAAGTGGAGAGGAGGAGAAGTAGGGTTTACGGGGAGAAGGATCTGCAGAAGGGGTTTAAGGGGGAGGAAAAGGAGTAGGGATAGCGGTGGAGGTCCAACAACGAGAAGATTGGGGGGGAGTTGTCGTAGGGGTACAGTACCGCGAGAGCTTGAGGGCATGATAACAGAGGATAATGTGTGCCTGATTTTATAAAATATGGGACTATGGTTTTATTAGCGCTAAAAAAGTGCTGATAAATCCTCCCTTAATCAGTGCTAAAATTTTAGCGCTGATAAAGGTAGCCTTTATTAGTGCTTTTTTTAGCCCTGATAAAGGGACTCTTTATCAGTGCTAAAAAAGCACTGATAAAGGGTACCCTTTATGAGAGCTAAAATTTTATCACTGATAGAGGGATGCTTTATCAGTGCTTTTTGCTTAGCGCTGATAAAAGGTGGTGCTTCCCTTTCCCATTTTTGTAGTAGTGTATTCATGTATATTCATACTATATGATTAATATAGTTACTATAAAATTCAAATAGAACCTCAAGTGGTTGATTAATAACATTTTAAACATTATAGTCATTTGTCCGAATATTAGATTTTTAGGACTATTATATCATTTAATAAAATTGTAGTTTTTTTAAAACCTCATTTATGTCAATTTTTATACTATTTGTACCATGACTTTTTAAGAATCCAAAACAACTTGATTATTTCAAAAAAAACTTTATTAATTAAAATATAACAAGTCATAATAATCCATAAAATTATTTGATGGCATAAAAAAATTCAAAATAAATTTATTTTAATATTTATAATATCATTTATTTAAATCATTCATTAATAAGGTAGTCACTACATCATCATTATGTCATAAATAAATTTTTTTATTTGGTGTCTAAAAATTATAAATAAAATACCATGATGTATGAAATCTATTTAGATTTATAATTAGTATTTATATACATAGATATAAGTTATATAACCATATATTAAAATCAATTTACTAAAATATATATGTTTAGGTTATAATTATCTTTACTTTTAATTCTTATAAAATGTCATTTTCACATCCAAGTGAATCCATAGGGTCCTAAAATTGACCCAAGGATGCCCATGGTCATAAATATCTCATCCAAAATTATTAGGACATGTTTTAGGTTATTTTTATATTATTAAATCATTATTTTTTACCCTTATTTACCAGATTTACCCTTTAACCATTGTAAATAAAAATAATTACTGAAGGTACTATTCATAATGTCCAAAAATAAAAGGTACCTATTTAAAAGTGAAATTACTTCCAATGACCAACATTGTATTTGATGATAAAAACTTAATCTAATTACACTTTAAAACCAATTAAAAAGATAATATAACTATATAAATAAATTATATGAAAACGCAGTTTTGAATTAAAATGCAGTATTTTTCACTATTCATTAAAATTTGAATTTTATCAGAAAAATAAAAAAAAATCAGAAAAAGAAAATTTTTATGTCCTTCTTCCAAAGAAGAAATTTATATTTTCAAATTTAACTTATTAAATTTTCAAAATATATTTTTAAAATGGGTACTCCATCAAAAGGTGGTAAAACTGCATTTTTTTTAAAATACATCTTTTATCAGAAAAATTGAATTTGTTATTATACCATGTCTAGAAAATAAATGATATGAATTTAAATTGTATAAAAAATTAAAAATTTGGTTAACACTATTCATAATTTCTATTTTATATCCCATTATAATATTTTAATAATATATCGTTGTTTAGTGAAACTTGATATTGTGTAAAACACAAGCTATCGAGGAAGGTTGATCTTGCGTGTAATGCAAGACAAGTAAGTGTTGCGTGTAGTGAAAGCTTCCATTGGTGTTGCATATAAAATAATCCAAACTTATTTCACTTATACATTGAACAAAATATGTACTCAGTGTTGCGTGAAATGAATTCTATCAAAAGAACTTGAAATTGTGTACAACACAAGCCAAGAATAGTGTTGCATATACTACAAGCTAATACAGTGTTATGTATAGTCCAAGCTAATCTTGGTGTAGCATACAACACAATATATCAAAGAAATTTAAAAAATATAACTCATAAAATCATGGGGTGTTACATTCTACCCCCCTTAAAATGAATTTCGTTGTCAAAATTTGTCAGGGTTATAAATGGTTTTCTACTTGAAATTTTGTTTCATGGAAACCCACATCATAAAAAGGGATACTAAAACAGCATTTTAAAAATGAAAGTTAGAAATATAACAGTTACCCAAAGTAACTCATCATTGGGTTTCCACATAAGAGAAAATAGGTGGTAAGTGAAAACATGGATATGGAAGAGAAATCTAACCATCATGTTTTGATGGATAGTGATAGAGAATGAGGTTTAGAGAAAGTTAACTAAAAGAAAGCCATAAATCTGGGATGATTTAAGGGACCATATGATTAATCAGATAAAAAGGTACTAGGATAACATTTTTGGTTTCAAGATCCTTTTCCTGAAGTTGATGAATTTTGCATGAGAATAAATACTTACTTTATTTTGGTACAATCTCACCATTGTTCCTGCCTTGAAAAATTTCCACTTCATCTCTTATTTAAAGAAATGAAGTTGAATTTTTCATTCTTGAAGTGTTTGCAGATCATGCGATAGAATGATAGTTCATTCCATATGTCTCAAAAAGAATGTTAGCACAAGTAATCAAATATGTATAAGGCCACCTATAGTGAGATAATACATTAATCTAACAAACTTCAACTGGAATATAAATTACACAATCCTTTCAAAAATTGAAAATATAAAACTTTAGAAAGAGGTGAACTAAATCAACATAACATTTGTCTCCCATATCTCATTTGGTAGTACTTGGTTGTCACATTCCAAAAATGTGAATACCTTAATCATGTATTCTCTTGGAACGTGATAATAACATGAATTACCATAGAACCTTAGCAAAAACATGAATTTTGTCAAAATAAACTCTTTCCATTCACTAAAAATACCATAAATTCTATATACTCAAACCATGATATCACTTTGACCTTATATCAGTCATGAGGTCATTAATACTATCAAACAACTCATTATCTCCTTATCCCATCATTATTCAAATATCATGTGTTTTCCAAAAAAATATCTGAATAACTTTTCATGTTTATCGATACCATTTAACATATAATTTCAAATACTTAAGAAAAAAATAGTGTAACAATCCTTTAATGTTTCTTTATTCCATAGTACCATACATTATTATTGATATGCAATCCTTCAAATATCTTCTTAAACCATTGACTGAGCTTCATCGTTTTATTCCTCAACACTTCTTTCATCTCATATATCATTTGTAGTATCTTCATCATCATCAACATAAATACTACCCATACGACCATTCTGATTCTCTTCATGAGATTTTCCTTTGAGGCATTAATTTTCATAATGCCCGTACATTCCACATTTAAAACATTTAACCATTGTTGATGTCTTAGTAATACCATTATCCTTGTACATTGTGTTAACAGAACCTTTTCATTTTCAATTACTAGTTTTGTTTCCTTCTTTTTCACACCCAAAGAATCTTCCAGTTCCTTTTAAACACTCTCCTTGATGCCTCTTCCCACATGTTTTACATGAGGAAAATTGAACTTTTGTTCCATTGTGATCACCATGAAACTCCATATTTCTCTTATTAGCTACATCAGGAAACTCACCAAAGTTGAGATTATTGATCATATTTTGAGATTTATGATTAGGCATAATAATGATGTTTCTCCGTCTAACTACCATTTCATTTGGATGTTCATGAATTATATCATTCTATTGTCCATCATATTCTACATTAACATGAATCCTCCTATTTCTGGCCATTTTCTAAAACATAAAAAGAATACCGTGAGAGGACAAAATCATACTTGGAAAATAATATAATCAAGGGGGAGTATTTTCAATCTCTAAAATATTAGGTTTAATCCTAGGTTATTCATGATCTTTTCCATAATTCTAGAACTGTAACCTCTAGTTAGACTTAATCTTAGGGAAATCCCTAGACATACCTTAGAAATATCTCTAGGTATCTCACTAATGTTTTCACATCCTAGTTTCCAAAGGTTAGCTAAACCTTCACACTGATACAAAATGTAGTGACACAAGCTTGACATACATGGACATTACATTTCTTTTGTAGAATACTTAATACATGACACAAACATATGCCTGATGATTGTATTAGATTAGTGTCTTTGGAAACTCGGAACATAATCTTCTAATCATGGAGAAATATATTCAACATCTCTCATAAATATCTTCCCCTTTTTTTCATACCTAAAACCTTTCTTTATATCCTAGAGAAACTAAAACATAAAAAGGGTGAGCTCAAATTCTCAGTAAGGGTAAACATGAAGAACATAAAACAAACCATAAATATTTGAACAAAAAAACATGAATACAAAGTTTAAACATCAAAATCTTGAGTAATGAAATTAATCTTGGCAGTATGTAAGAAATGGATCATAAAATAACATTAAACATTATAGAATATAATTGTAATGAAACATGTAATTATGGAAAAATAATTATCACATAATATGACTTCTATAGTAGCCAAGACATTGCTGCCAAGACCATCATAGTGGACAATGTCCATTTCTGAACTGGGTTTACTTGTCGTTCTAACCATGTATTACTAAACAAGATTTACTTTCAGTTTCAGTCATGTCTATCTCATGAGATATAAATCTTTACCCAATGCATTATAGGTAGATATAGGTCCCACCCATCTCATAATGAAATCATTCGTACATGTGCCACAAAAAATAAATCATTCATCATATCATAACCTAAGAAATAAAATGGGTTTCTTAAATATAATTCTATCATAACATAACCCATAAAAAGATAATTCCATATTTAATGCAATCAAATCATAGTAATAATAGTTATTGAAACATAACCCTATTTAAGAGTTTCATCTTAGATGGAAAATAATTTTGATAAAACACATGAACTTAGTTCTTGAGGAAAATATTCTTTCTTCTTCAAAAACATTTTCTTTTCTCAAAATGCCATGAAATTTTAAAATAAAAGAATTTAGTTGAAAATAAACTTGAAATAGTCTAGAGGAAGCTTCGTTGAAATAAGGCTTCATAAAACTGTAAAAATCTATTCATTCCGTATAAGTTAACAAACCATTCTCCACATAATTTTATCGGAAAATTCAAAAAGTACCTCGTATGGTAAACAAAAGAAAGATTCATTTCATACCACATAGTAAAAGTCAAAAAAGGGTAAAATGACTTTAAACATACATAGAATAATAGTAAACATTTTATGAAAACATGGAAATGGATGATAAATATATTCGGAGGGTTTTTTCCCAGCGCCGCCGTCGTGGCTCCCTCCATCGCCCTCCTCGCGGTGAAGGTCCTTCTCCAGCGCTCATCCTCTTCTCTCCTTGTTCCCATTTTCTCCTCGTAGCCTCATTTTCTATCTCTCGGTGACTAGGGTTCCTCTTCCCGTTGCCTTTGGATTCTCAATGTTTCTTCCTTTTTGTTAATATTTTCTACTTTCTCTTTGGTGAAGGCGCTTTGGTCTTCCTCGAATCGACGAAGTTTTCTTTGGTCTTCATGGAATCAACGATATCTTATTCGGTCTCTCTTGAATCGATGACATCTTCTTCGGTCTTCTTTGTTTCGACAACATCTTCTTCCTAGGTTTCCTAGATTCTACTTTGATGGTCCCCGGTTTTTCTGCCTCGTTGACGATTCCTTCGTTCAGAGTCGTTAGTTGCTTGAACCATTTCTCCGACCCTACATTTCGCTGCTCCAATCCTGGTCGGATCTAGAGTGGGGGTTACAACGGGGTTTTGGGATGTGTGGTTCGACGACCGTCAATGTTCCTCCTCGACGTTGGATTTGGTATTTCATTTTTCTTCCTCATGCTATCATTGAAGGTTTGTATGATTCTTCCCAGCGGTCGATCTATTTGATGCTTGTTCAATGGTGTTCCAATTTTTGGTCCGGGTTTGATTTCAACTTTGACGATGAGTTTCTTCTTGGCGGCGATGATGACGGGTACTCCTCAGCGATGATGGTCTTCGATGGTTTCTTTCAATGGCGATGACGGAGGCCTGCGGTGGTATATCAATCTTGCTTCGGTGTCGATGTGTGCGTCTCGAGGCGTCAGTGATAGCGGCATGGGTTTACAGCTTTTTGATTTTCAAATTTTGAAATGGTTCTTTCAGTGGCAGTATTGTTGAGTCTATGCGGGTTTTTCATGTTGGTATCTTTTGAATTTTGAAACAGGTTGCATCTGACGTTCAAGGCGCAGTGAATGGTTGTGTTTTTCATTTTTAAATTTGTCTTTGTAATGGGTGTTTTATGAGGTTGTGTCTCGATGTTGGATGAATGTTCTTTAGGTTCCCACTTACCCTTAAAGTGGATTTTCAATAAAATTTAAAAATGTATTGTGGTGGTGGTGATGATAAATATATTCCGAGTAAATACTTATGTATAAACAATCTCAGATAAAAAGAAGATTGAAAAATTATCCCTTACCTTAGGTATGATTTCATCTGTATGAGTCTGAAACTCTTGTATAGTGGGTTTAAACATATTTTTAACTTGTAACATAACCATAATAATATTTATGATATCATATATGGTTTACTTACGACTTTATATTACCCGTTCATTTGTCAATTCCATGTTAAAGCAACATTTTGGGTAATAATCATTTTATTTATCGTACGTGTTTTGAATTGTTATTTTTGATATTATTAATTATATAATGATTTATTTAATTACAAAATATAAAACATGATTTATATATTATATATATTCAGTATATAAATATATATATATATATATAATATAGAAAAATGAAATGGAATACACCATTCATGGAGACAGTAGGTCGTACGTACGCATGAATGCTGTTTTTGTTTCCTTATTAAATTGAATGGAAGTAAGAAAATGAAATATATATATATATATATATAAATCCATTGGAATTATTATGTCATATATTTCATGATTATTTATTATATATACTTTATAAGCATTCTTGAATGATTAATGTGGAGAATGAATCTCATCACGTCATGGAGACGGTAAGCCGTACATACACACGAGTGACGATATCGTTCCCATAATTGTTGAATGGTATTGGGGTGGATAGTTTATAATATATCATAATTAGTATCATTTTATAATAATCATATATAGTTATTTTTTCCACCATTATACCCATCCAAGTAAGGTGGTGGTGAAAAACAGATTACACCACAGCGTGGAGATGGTAAGTCGTAGGTACGCATGCGTGGTGATTTCATTTTTCGTAGGATGGATAGAAGGTGAAATAGTGTTGTTTAATATTTATAATAACACATAAACATATTATTTATATTGATGTTATTACTTTATAATGAAACAACTAATGAAGAGTATGTAGAAGAAGAAATAAATTTGAAAGAATCGGTAGAAGAGATTACCTCTTCCTTGACGTGCCTCTTTTTAAATTTCCACTTGGGGAACTAGAGTTGGTATTTTGAGAATACCAGAAACTCTATAATGTAACTAGGGAAGTTTATAAGAGAAATGGGTAGGGTTTGGATGAGATTGAAGGCTTGAAATGGAGTAAAGAGAAGAGGGAGGAGGTTCCCTTTTATAAGAGAGGAGAAGAGCACTTTAGGAAACTCTCAAAATATTAATTTATTACAAAATGATTTTCAGTTTAAAAAATCCTAAAACTAATTTAATTCAAAGTTAAGATGATGATTTTTCGAAATAATCTCAACCAATAGTTTTTAGACATGTTTAGGTCTTGAATTTAACCTTATCTTTTAGCTTTAATCCTTAGTTAACTAATTTAACTCTTACCATGTCTTCTTGTATATTTATACTATATAGTTAATATAGTTGCTATAAAATTCCAATAGAACCTCAAGTGGTTCATTAATGACATTTTCAACATTATATATCTAATTTTTTTGAATATTAGATTTTTAGGGCTATTATATCATTTAATTAAATAGTATTTGTTTTAAAAACCCATTTATGTCAATTTTTATACTATTCATATCATGACTTTTTAAAAAACCATAAAAACTTGATTATTTCAAAAAAACTTCATTGATTCAATGATAACTGTAACGAACCGAATCTGGAGCCCCTCCACTGGTGCCCCGTACCCAGTTCACCACATGACCTCAAGCACATTTCTCCAAACACCAGAAGCTGCCGACTAGAAGTGAGGGCCTTGGTAAGTTATTGGGGAAACTATGCCCTCATTCGGTAAGGTATACAAGGTAAGGAAAACAACAGTAAATAGCAGAAGCAGTAAACAATATGCAACAACTGAAACCAAATAGAGGAAGCAATGAATATATAGTAATGATGATAATGATGCAGCAGGTACAAGTTTCTAAGGAAAGAATCAAACATAACAATGTGCTGAAATACAAGTAAAACAAAGTGCTAAAATAACAGCAACTCATGTAGCATCGCAAGCCTAATCTTGGTCCCTTTCTCCCCATCTCCAAGAAATAAAGTATCGGAAGTCGAAGGGTGTTTTCCCTTATCTATACCTGCAAAAACAAAGTATGCTTGGGCCCAAAAGCGTGGCCCAAACAGGGTGTGAGATACAATCCCAGTAGGAAATCACCCAAAGATTTGTGCCTAATAGTCAATGAATACAAGGAAAGTAAAAGTGTGGGAAACAGTAAACAGAAAAAACACACAGTAGCTATAATCCATAGTTCTAGCATAATAAGTACATAAGTAAACAACCAACAACAAGTAGAAAACAGGTAACCCTCTGGGTAGCTCTCACAACCTAACCCCTATGGTTCAACCTAAAAGTACTAGAAACCCTCTAGGAGGCACACACAGTCTCACCCCTCTGGTTCAGCTAAGAGCAGACTCTCTGAGAAATCACTCACCGTCAATTCCCCATATAGTCTCGTATCGTACTAAAGGCTCTCTAGGGAATCACTCAGCGTCTCATTCCCCCTGTGGCCTGCGTCAAGAAACTACAGACTCTCTGAGGAAGCACTCATCGTCAATTCCCCATGTGGTCTCGCATCGTATTAAAAGACACTCTCGAGAAGCCATTACGTCCATTCTCCCTATGGTCTACTACACTAGGTTCTCGCAGTCCTGTGTGAAAATAAACATTCTCAGTGCGCATGTATCGTCCAAGTAAACCTCAAAATCACTTGGCTATCATTCTAAGGTTCAACAGCATAACAAAGAAACAATTACACTATCCTACAACTAGGCATGGCAACTGGAAAATGCCAAACAAGCAAAACAAGCACGACAAGCATCCAGAGTACAACAAAACTACTCTATTCACAAAGGTAAACCTATACTATAGAAATCAAGAAAGTATGCAATCAATCAGGGGAAAAACAGGAAAACGCATAGTTATCATTCAATGGAATTGGCATAATTGCACAAGATACTCAAATACTTTCTACAGAAAGGCACAAACCACCTACCTCGATCCTAGGAGATCGATATACGTGAACAGCGACGACAGATTCTCCTTAGAATGTCGTAGATCTGAGAAAACGTCTGAAACACTTAAACCATGATAACTTGAGAAATAGGAGGATTTCGAAAACAAGGCTCAAGCAGAAGGAAGAACTCACCGCTGCGATTCCAATGCAATCGATCGTTCTCGAATCGGAGAATGCAAAGACAGGCAGGGGCTCGTCAAAGATTCGTTGATCCTCGGCGCTCTCGGACGAACGGAACCCAGAAGAAGCCGTTTCTGTGCGTCAGGCGCGACCCCGGTCCATTTAATGAAAAAAAGAAAGTACACGGCGTGTAATTTTAGAGTACACGGCGTGTACTAAGTTTTTCCATACTTCGCCAAAATCAGCCTCCACGTCACCCCTACACACCGTGTGTGTGGCCCGGACACGGCCAGCACACGGCTTCGAGTAGGAAAAGAGTACACGGTGTGTACTCAGAAAGTACACGGCGTGTAATTAAAAATTTTCCAGAAACTTCATTTTTATTAAAATCTCCAGAAAAAAGGAAATGTGTACCTGAAATGAAGATTCGGGTTCTTACAAACTTCCCCCCTTAAAGAAATTTGTCCCCGAATTTCCCTAGCGAGGCGTAGAAGAAGAAACCCCGAACAGCTCCGTCCACTGCGATCGTACATCGGCCTCCCTCTCCGAGGTCTCATCCTATACTTTCCCATGCTGCCATACCACCCATACAAGAGGGACAGACCACCCACGGAGAACCTTTGTACTGTGATCTACAATCCGGATAAGATTCTCTTCAAACGATGCATCCACCTTGAGCTCAACTACCTCGGGCTGAAAGACATGAGACGGGTCTGAAAAGTAACGTCGGAGTTGAGAGACGTGGAAGACGTCGTGCATGGCTCGGTACCTCTAAGGTAACTGTAGCCTATAGGCAACTGTCCCAACTCTCTCCAACACCTCAAACAGCCCGACGTACCGCGGTGAAAGCTTACCCTGTCTCCGAATCCTCTTGTGTCCCAACCTTGGTGTGACACGCAGGAAAACCTGATCCTCGACCTCGAACTCCAGAGGTCGTCTCCGCTGATCAGCATAAGACTTTTTCCAAGACTGTGCTGTAGCCATCCTCTTCCGAATTAGCTCTATTTTCTCTAAAGTCTCCTGAACAAGATGAGGTCCCAACAAAGATGCCTCTCCTGCCTTCAGCCAGTATAAGGGTGATCGGCATGGCCTACCGTACAAAGCCTCATAAGGTGCCATCTGAATGGAATCCTGGAAGCTGTTGTTCTAGGCGAACTCCACAAGAGGGATATGCTTCTCCCAAGAACTGCAAAAGTCTAGGATGCAAGCTCGGAGCATATCCTCAAGCACCTGGATCGCACGCTCGAATTGGCCATCTGTCTGGGGATGGTATGTTGTACTCAAAAGTACCTATGTACTCAACGCCTTCTGAAGTCCCTGCCAGAACCTAGAGGTGAAACACACATCCCTATCTGAAACAATGGAGTGTGGAACTCCATACAGATGTACAATCTCTCGGATGTACAATTGTCCCAGATCATCAACACTAAAGGTCTCCTTGATCGGTAAGAAGTGAGAAACCTTCGTAAGCCTGTCGACGACAACCCAAACAGCATCGTTACCTCGGGGAGACCTTGGAAACCCTGTCATGAAGTCCATCGCGACATTGTTCCATTTCCACTCTGGAATGGGTAACTGCTGTAAAAGGTATGCTGGTCGCTGATGCTCTGCCTTCACCTGCTGACAAGTAGAGCATCTCATGACAAAACCAGCAACATCCTTCTTCATACCTAGCCACTAGTACTAGAGATGAAGATCTCGATACATCTTGGTGACGCCAGGATGAACTGGCCAAACTGAGGAGTGAAAATCCCGCATCAGCTCCTCGCATATGTCTGCTGGCACCCATACGCGTCCCTAGAAATGAAAGGTATCATCCTCATATACTGTCCATCTAGGAAGAGGGTCCTCTCCTGACACGCTCTCCCGCAGGACTAAGCCTTCTGAGTCTGATAGCTGCCTCATCCGTACCCGATCAAGAAGTGTAGAGGTAACAGCTACAGAACGGGATGAAACCCTTTGCCTATAACTCCTCCAACTGCTTCTTGAACTCCTGAAACTCAGGTTTAGACATCCTATAAGAAGGAATGGACATCGGTTCCACTCCTGGCATGAGCTCAATCGAGAAGTCTACCTCACGCTCTGGAGGCAAACCTAAAAAGTCCTCTGGAAAGACATCCCTAAAACGATCCACCACTAGAGGAAAGTCTAGCTACGAAGTTCCCTGATCATCTAGATAAAGACTAGCAATCTGGGATGTCACCCTTCCTAGCCCATGATGCTCGAGTCCTGCTCGACTCGCCTGTAGATCCCATTCACCTCTATGAAGAAAAGATTCACCCTCTGGTGAAACGAAACACACCCTGCGGCGATAACAGTCGACGAATGCCTGGACAAGAACCAACCAGTCCATCCTGAGGATGACATCATAGCCTGTCATCTCTAGGACATAGAGGTCCCATGAGAAATGATACCCTGCAACCTCGAGAGGGCACTCACTACACTGGCATACACTAGATTTCCTCGTCCCTAAAGGTGTGTCTACTGTCAACAAGTCAGCAAAAGAAAATAAACAGAGCCCAAGGCTTTCCACAACCGCAATAGAGATAAATCTATGCATGGAACCAGTATCGAAAAGAGATGAAGATAAAATAGAGGCTAATAAAATCATACCTCGAACTGTAGAAGGTCTGGAATCCTGCTCCTGATAGGTCTGCTCCACCGCAAAAGTATGGCCTACCCCGCGGCCTTGTGACCCTGCGTGACCACTCTGAGTTGAACCCCCCTATTGGAAGTGAAGAACTGGTGACTGACTTCCACGACCTCGACCTCCGCCTCGGCCCGAATGGCCGGAAGAACTCCCGTTCCCTAACTGGTGTGAAACTGGTGGTGCTGCTCCTGAACGAGGAGTCATGGAAGAAACCTGGTCACCAGCTGCTGGTGAGAAAACCTGGCAGAAAGGCTAAAGGTGACCCATCTTGCTGCAAGATTGGCACTCCATGGGGTCTCTCTAGCACTGCAGTCTCCTATTCCCTGACCGACCACACTAGTAGCACATCACCTGGCTGCCTGACGATGCCTCTCGCTTCCTCGGATCACCGCGTGTAGACTCCCTACGGCGCTTATTGATGTCATCTAGAGGGAAACTAACTCTGGAAGCAGAACCACACTAGATCGTAGCTCCAGAGTATCTCAGATTGTGCTCTGCAATCAGTGCCTGGTTGACGATGGAAGTGATGGAAGTCAACTGGAAGAGATTCACCGGTGAGCGGATCTCCCGCTTGAGACCATCCTCAAACTTCCTTGCTAAAAACACCCCACTCCCATCCTGGAGGGGTGTGAAATGCTACAGCTCGGTGAAATGAGAGGAATACTCCATGACAGAAAGAGTACCCTTCTCCAAACACATGAACTCCCGGGCTCGGTCGGCCCTCAGGGTCTCCGGGTAGAATTAGTCGTAGAACACGCGCTGGAACTCCTCCCAAGCCATAACCTGTTGATGACCCACCTGTGAGATCACGTCCCACCACCTCTTGGAGGAGTCTCAAAGAATGTAGGTAGAGAGCTTGACCCTCCTCTCTGGAGGCGTCTCCAGATGCTCAAATATAGTCATCATGGCTTCTATCCATGACTCTGTAGCCTGTGGTCCTCCTTCCCCCGAGAAAGTAGGAGGATGCTACTACTGGAAAACCCCTGTCAAGTCTGCCATAGTCGTGGAAGGAGGCAGTGCTCCCTGAAAGGTCTGCATCATCCTCATAAAACCTTCCCTGAACTGCGCATCAGCGCTTGCAACTGGTATGACAGCCGGTGCCAAGGCTGGCCCGATTGGAGGATCGGTGGGAAGTTCCTGATCATCCATATCTGGTATCTGATCACTGCCTGATGACAGACGTACAACCGGAGGATGTCTCGGAGGCATATCTCTGGAAGATCAAAAACACACCTTAGATAAGAATTAACAAGGACAGAGAACACAAGAGTACAAAACAGGAATAGGGGAAGGAAAACACACAAGTTTACAAACCACGACTACACGGCGTGGATAAAAACTACACGGTGTGTCTTCTTAAGCCACTGACATGGGAGTGTAACCCTACCCTACAGGTTGTGTAACACCTAAAACTACATGGCGTGTTGACCCAAAACACGGCGTGTACTTAAAAACTATTCCCATGCCCGAGTCTCTTTACACAGATAACCCACACGGTCCGACTTAACCTGAGACTACACGGCATGTTTTGAATAAACATGTAGTTTACTAGACAAGGCTTCGGTGGACCATGTTGTTAAATACATGGTTGTCTACACGGCTGGACCTTACATGGTGTGTTCCGAACAAACACGGCGTGTCTAGGTGAAGGTGACATTGTCCCGTGTTGTTCGTGACACGGGCGAGTACCTGAACAAGACTACAAGGCGTGTTTTGAAAACAACACGACGTGTCTAAGAGAAGGTGACGTCGACCTGTGTTGTTCGTGACATAGACGGGTACCTCGACGGGACTACACGGCGTGTTCCTTTACAACACGACATGTTCTACTCGAGCTTCCCCGACCCGTGTTGTTAGTGACACGGCCAGGTACATAGCTATAAACTACATGGCGTGTACCAACCATACACGGTGTGTTCCTGAAGTTACTTCCACAACAGCGTGTCCCTGCTCACATGGTCAGTGACACGGCCTAAAAACTACACGACGTATAGTAAAAAGGTACACACCGTGTATTCTGGTTTTTTCTGGGCAGTAGCTCAGAAACTGCACAGAAGCCCAGAAAACACAGAAAACAAGTCAAAGAGGTGAAAAATTCCAATTCGTGAGGGCTCATACTCCCCGTGAATAAAAACTTGGCGTTCATTTAAGCAAAGTAGAATACAAACAATTCTTTAACAAGGAAGCAGAGATTCTATCAAGCATCTATCACAAAAACATGCAAAATCTACACAAAGTATATCACAACAGCATGAAATCGCTAATGCACCCTAGATGGCATTGAAAGAATGCATGGCATGCGATTTCTACAAGTGCCTATATGATGCATGAGATGGCATACCCTCATCTCATCGGGTTGCGACAGAAATAGAACCGCAATAGTCAAGACAATAATAACACAAAGCATGTGAACCACTCTAGGTGGAATCATATCAACCGCAAATCTCAAGACCAGAAAACTATAATTAACGAGGTAGTATAGCTTTTCCCTATACACGGGTTAGCTAATCCCGAGCACAGCTTAATACCAAGTACCAAATCCGTCCTACCCCTGGATAAAGGCTCTAAACAGTAAATCAAGAGAAAAGAAATGCCTCTGATACCACTTTGTAACGACCCGAATTCGGAGCCCCTCCACTGGTGCCCCGTACCCGGTTCTCCACATGACCTCAAGTGCATTTTCCCAAACGCCAGAGGTTGCCGAATAGCTGCAAGGGCCTTGGTAAGTTATTGGGGAAACTATGCCCTCATTTGGTAAGGTATACAAGGTAAGGAAAACAACAGTAAATAGTGGAAGTAGTAAACAATACGCAACAACTGAAACCAAAAAGCGGAAGCAATGAATATATAGTAATGATGATAATGATGCAGCAGGTACAAGTTTCTAAGGAAATCAGCAAACATAACAACTTTTTGAAATACAAGTAAAACAAATTGCTAAAATAACAGCAACTCCTGCAGTATCGCAAGCCTAAGCTTGGTCCCTTGATCCCCAGCTCCAAGCAATCAAGTACCGGAATTCGAAGGGCACTTGCCCTTATCTATACCTGCAAAAACAAAGTATACTTGGGCCTGAAAGCATGGCCCAAATAGGGTGTGAGATACAATCCCAGTAGGCAATCACCCAAAGATCTGCGCCTAACAGTCAATGAATACAAGGCAAGTAAAAGTGCGGGAAACAGAAAACAGAAAAAACACACAGTAGCTATAATCCACAGTTCTATCATAATAAGTACACAAGTAAACAACCAACAACAAGTAGAAAATATGTAACCCTCTAGGTAGCTCTCACATCCTAACCCCTATGGTTCAACCTACAAGTACTAGCAACCCTCTAGGAGGCACACACAGTCTCACCCCTCTGGTTCAACTAAGAGAAGACTCTCTGAGGAAGCTCTCACCATCAATTCCCCTTATAGTCTCGTATCGTACTAAAGGCTCTATGGGGAAGCACTCAATGTCTCATTCCCCCTGTGGCCCCTGTCGAGGAACTACAGACTCTCTGAGGAAGCACTCATCGTCAATTCCCCATGTGGTCTCGCATCGTATTAAAAGACACTCTGGAGAAGCCCTTACGTCCATTCTCCCTATGGTCTACTACACTGGTTCTCGCAGTCCTGTGTGAAAATAAACATGCTCAGCGCGCGTGTATCATCCAAGTAAACCTCAAAACTACTTGTCTATCATTCTAAGGCTCAACAGCATAACAAAGCAACAGTTCTACTATCCTGCAACTAGGCATGGCAACTGGAAAACGCCAAACAAGCAAAAAAATCATGACAAGCATCCAGAGTAGAACAAAACTACTCTATTCACAAAGGTAAACCTCTACTATAGAAATCAAGCATGCAGGCAATCAATCAGGGGAAAAATAGGAAAACAAACAGTTCCCGTTCAAGGGAATTGGCGCAATTGCACAAGATACTCAAATACTTTCTACAGAAAGGCACAAACCACCTACCTCGATACTAGGAGATCGATATACGTGAAAAGCGACGATAGATTCTCCTTAGAACATCGTAGATCTGAGAAAATGTCTAAAACACTTAAACCACGATAACTTGAGAAAGAGGAGGAATTGGAAAACAAGTCTCAAGTAGAAGGAAGAACTCACCTCTGTGATTCCAACGCAATCTACCGTGCTCGAATCGGAGAACGGTCGGAGAGGCGGGGGCTCGTTGAAGATTCGTGGATCCTCGGCGCTCTCAGAAGAACGGAACCTAGAAGAAGACGTTTCTATACGTCAGGCACGACCCTGATCCGTTTAATGAAAAAAAATAAAGTACACGGCATGTACTTTTAGAGTACACGACGTGTACTAAGTTTTTCCGTACTCCTCCAAAATCGGCCTCCACGTCACCCCTACACACTGTGTGTGTGGCTCGGACATGGCCAGCACACGGCTTCGAGCAGGAAAAGAGTACATGGCGTGTACTCAGAAAGTACACGGCGTGTACTTCAAAATTTTCCAGAAACTTCATTTTTCTTAAAATCTCCAGAAAAACGGAAAGGCATACCTAAAACGAAGATTCGGGTTCTTACAAACTTCCCCCCTTAAAGAAATTTGTCCCCGAATTTCCCTAGCGAGGTGTAGAAGAAGAAACCTCGAACAGCTCTGGCCACTGCGATCGTACATCGGTCTCCCTCTCCCAGGTCTCGTCCTATACTTTCCCATGCTGCCATAGCACCCGTACAAGAGGGACAGACCGCCCATGGAGAACCTTTGTACTGTAATCTAAAATCTGGATAAGATGCTCTTCAAACGATGCATCCACCTTGAGCTCAACTACCTCAGGCTGAAAGACATGAGACGGGTCTGAAAAGTAATGTCGGAGCTGAGAGACGTGGAAGACGTCGTGCATGGCCCGGTACCTCTGAGGTAATTGCAGCCTATAGAAAACTGGCCCAACTCTCTCCAACACCTCAAAAGGCCCGACGTACCGCGGTGAAAGCTTACCCTGTCTCTGAATCCTCTTGTGTCCCAACCTTGGTGTGACACGCAAGAAAACCTGATCCCCAACCTCAAACTCCATAGGTCGTCTCCACTGATCAGCATAAGACTTCTGTCGAGACTGTGTTGTAGCCATCCTCTTCTGAATCAGCTCTATTTGCTCTGAAGTCTCTTGAACAAGACGAGGTCCCAGCAAAGATGCCTCTCCTGCCTTCATCCAGCATAAGGGTGATCGGCATGGCCTACCGTACAAAGCCTCGTAAGGTGTCATCTGAATGGTCGCCTGGAAGCTGTTGTTTTAGGCGAACTCCACAAGAGGAATATGCTTCTCCCAAGAACCAAAAAAGTCTAGGATGAAAGCTCGGAGCATATCCTCAAGCACCTGGATCGCACGCTTAGAATAGACATCTTTCTGGGGATGGTATGCTCTACTCAAAAGTACCTTTGTACCCAACGCCTTCTGAAGTCCCTGCCAGAACCTAGAGGTGAAACGCACATCCCTGTCTGAAACAATGGAGTGTGGAACTCCATGCAGACATACAATCTCTCAGATGTACAATCGTCCTAGATCATCAACACTAAAGGTATCTTTGATCAGTAAGAAGTGATCAACCTTCGTAATCCTATCGACGACAACCCAAACAACATCGTTACCTCGGGGCGACCTTGGCAACCCTGTCACGTAGTCCATCATGACATCGTTCCATTTACACTTCGGAATGGGTAACTGTTGTAAAAGGTCTGCTGGTCGCTGATTCTCTACCTTAACCTGCTGAAAAGTAGAGCATCTCATGACAAAACCAACAACATCCTTCTTCATACCTGGCCACCAGTACTGGAAATGAAGATCTCGATACATCTTGGTGATGTCAGGATGAACTGCCCAAACTGGGGAGTGAAAATCCCGCATCAGCTCCTCACGTATGTCTGCTGGAACCCTGATAGAGTTAATATTTTTATTATTATTTATATGTTTTTCAATGATTTAATCCCTCCCAATTATTCAATGTGAGTTTATTTGCATCATTTATGTGTTTTTGGTGTATTTTGGGCTTAAATGTGAAAATGGGGTAATTCTGTAAAATTGACAGTTTTATATAGCTTCGATTTTTCGGGAATAACTTTTATAATATGGGTCCAATTGAATTGAATCATTTTTTTTAGGATTCCTATGCTTGTGGGATTCAAATTTTCCTTCTGGACCAAGACCCAATTCGAAATACAATGGTACAGAAAATTCAATCAAGTGGAGAAATCAGTTTGGCAGGTAGAATGGACCCCACTGCATTAAATATGGAATATCTCCTTCATCCGAAATTTGAATGAGGTTCTTCCAGCTGGTGTCGACAGAGGACTTTCAAGGGACGATTCATATTAAATTTCATAAAATATGAATCTCATTAAGGCATCTTTTGGTCACATCCAAGTGGAGTGGGTGAAATAGTGTTTGGCGGCCAGAAAAGTAATGGTCATTGATTCGGCCATATATTTATTTACACCTGTCCAATGACTCTAAAATTTTGAGGGTCTATATCCACCTTCATTTCCAACATTCTATAAGAAGGTACCTCAGTGTTTTTCTGCCGGATGGTGGGAAGAACAGAGGAAAACTTCTGGAGTACAGATTCTGGAGCATCAAATTTTCTGTTCTTTGTTTTCTCTCTTTTGTTCTTCTTAGTTTTGTAATGAATTATTCTTTCCCCTTAGTCACAATTACCCTTACCATGGTGGGGTAAACTTATGTGTGATTGGGGAAGGATAGGTTTTCCATGTTTTATTTCATGAGTTCCTTCTCTTAATGTTTTAAAATCCTCTTCTCTTATGTGAATCAGTTTCAATTTCCTATAACAGTTTTTATTATCATGTACGATTGTATCTGATTTTAGATTCTGTTGTTCATTTATATTTTTTCAATGATCAATATCTCCCTCCACTATGTTCTGGTTTATAAATGATGGATTATACCAGGACTTAGTGGTGAAGTAATCGGTGATCACCGGTACGTGTGTGAGGAGTAGTGAATGTTCTTGATTACTTGGGATAAACAAGACCCGATTGGGAATTGCCTAAGATAATTGGGGGTATTTTCTACAACTATATTACACATTTTAAGTAGAGTAGACCAACCTAAGATTTTAGTAAGGTTTATTCTCACATTTTTAATTGACCAAGGGAGTGATAAGAAACGATCGTGGATTCTCACTCTTAACGATTTAGCAGAAGAGAATTGGATAAATTGGAACTATGATAGAATTACAAATGGAGAACCAACTCTAACCTAATCAACCTTCTCATATAATAGTTTCAATTACTTGTTTTATCAATTTGTTCTTAATACTTTTCTTAAACCTCTTTCCTTCACTATTGTCTTTTCAAAATCAATCAATTTCTAAAAACATCCTCACTTCTTTCTCTTATTTTAAGGTGACAGCTTAATTGTTGTGCACTCCTCTCTGGAGACAACCTAGGATAACCACTCTACTGCATTTTAACTTAGGTAATATTTTTTTTTGTCACACCCAACGACAGGAACGTTTCAAAACTTGGCGCCGTTACCGGGGAGGCAGTGCCACAATCTAATTATTAATATTTAACATTTTTTCAAAAAAAAAGTTAAAAAAATATTTTTACATGATGTTTTAAAATGATTATTTCTTTAATTCATGTAACAACTACCCACATTTAGAAAAAGTAGATGAGGATGGTTATGATATAGTTCAGATTCAAGAACTTAAAAATGACATAGCAAAACTAGAGAACAAAGTAGAACTTGCATTTGAATATGTTCGTGCAATGATGGAAAAACCAGAACCTATGAATGAACCCAAGGAGGACAAGAGGGAAGAATTACCTATTGAGCTACATGTGGGAGATAAAAAATATCTAAATGAATTCTAGAATGAGTGTGAAGAACTAATTGATCCACATATTCCTTACAAAGTAGAAGATCCAAAACCAATGAAGGAAGACACCACCAAAGTGGTGAAAAAAAAGATGGAGGAGCCTAACTACCTACCCCTATCTTGTGAAATTCAACTACAAGAGAAACCTCATACTAAAGAAGCAATTGAAGTCAAGCTAATTAAGGGAGATAATATTTTTCTTAACACTTTTCAATCTGATTATATAGAATCTGAATTGATTATCACCTTCCCTTGCTTGAAATTTTCAGGTTTGGACAACAAATGTATCACCTTGGCGGATGAGGGAAAAAAAGAAGATACACTTGAAGAAGAACATATAGAGCTCCCTGAACTTGATGAATGCTTATTAGAGGAACTTCAAGAGGAGTTCAAAGCGGATTTTCCTAAGGAAAATGAGAAACAAGATGCTTACTTTAAAAGGGAAGAGTTTGATATTGATTCATCATGTTTTAATTTTATTCAAATAGAATTACACTCTGATTTTCCCTTTGACTATTATTTTGATGCAGCATGCCTTGAGGAACTGTTGGAGAATGAGGAAGAAGTTGTGAAAATGGAAACCAAGAAAGAGGAGGACTCATTCTCTATCCTAACCCCACCATACAAGATGCATATCATTTTTATAGGGGTGGACATGGTGTACCATATCCATATACTCCTCAACAAAAAGAAAGAAGTTCTAAATGGAAGGAAAATGTGTTGGTGGTTCATCTCAAAGAAACTCAACCCACCGTCGGATTGGGGATAACCAACTGAAACTGCCCATCTGGAGGCAGTCAAAACCCAGGGCCCACTTGGGGGATTAAACCAAGATCTATCATTCTATTCTCATTCTATTTATATTTTCTTTACTTTCAATAAATTTAGTATGTTTTATTATCTACCTTTGTTTGTAGGTTTTTATATGCGTAGCACTTAAGAGCTTAACTCAACATTGCACTACCAATAAGTCAGGTTGTACCTCTCCACATATCTTGCTTGATTTTTGTGATTCAATTTAAACTATAATTACATGTTAAATCAATTTGAATGCATTGTGTACACTATATCATTTAAGTGTGGGGGAGGGAACTTTTGTAGTTTAGTATTTTCAATTATTTAAAAAACATGTGTGTGTTTAAAATTTTGTGTGTTTATTTTTCAATTTTTGTGTGTTTTTGAAACTTTTGAGATGAAATGATTATCATTGGTATTTTTGAAACCCGTTTCAATGAGAGAAACAATTTATTCCATGAAACTGAGCTTAAATGAATGCTGAAAATGATATTGTTTCAAGTTCAATTCTTTGGTAATTTCATGAAAAAATACTCTGTTTTTTGAATCCCATGCCACATATCGCTGTCTTTATATTTGAAATCACATTCCCATGTGGCTTCTGAACCTATTATTTTCATATTCTTTACATTCACCTCACTTCTTGAGAGAACCAAATCATGCTTGATTTAACCAGAATTTGATTTATTCCTGTCAAAACTTGAGGGTTTGAGGTACTTGTGTTTTAAATGATTGAGGCATTTCTTTGGTTTGAAATCCCCCTTTTCAAGATAATCCCTTTCATAATGGCATACCTTGAAAATTTAATCCTTGTAGCCCATAGAAGCCATGAAAATCCGGTTAGGTTAGCCACATTACAAGACAATATTCCCTATCCAACCTGCTCTTGAAGTGAAATTGCATGATCTATTTGAACATAAGTGTGGGGGGAAAATGTCTTGTATTGTACTACCTTATTTTGGGATACTTTGGGTGAAAAAAATGTTGAATATATGTTATTGCTGCTAACAAAAAAAACCATCTTGCTAAAAGCTGTGCCTTTTCTGGAGCTTTCATGATGAGAGAAGTTGTGCCTTTCTGGAGCTTCTAATGTAAAAAAAGAAAGCTATGCCTTTTATGGAGCTTTCAAGAAATATTATATTTGAGAAGATTGAAATGTTTGATGATAAAATGATAAACTGTGTGAACATTCCTTGATATTCCATGAAGAAGGAGCTTATTTTCTACTAAGGGGAGTGAAGAGGAGACCATACTTTTGTGAAATTTAGATTAATGCAATTTTGCTTCAAAAAGAGCCAAGCCCTCTTCATTCAGCCTTATAATTTTCACATATAAATCCTACCAATCTAAATCCACAGAACAACCTTAACATGTACTCATGATAAAAATATGTCTTTGACTCACATCGGGTGGAGATGTAGGAATTTATCAAGCCTATGGTGACCCTTGTATGAGTTTGGATGAGAAAGACATTGCTAAAAAATTGAACCTTGTGTAATGAGAGATAATGAAAGTTAGGTAAGTGTTTTGTGTGCATGGGAGGAGAAATGAAGAGTAAATTTATTGAATGATACTAAATTAAGAACATGAAATAATAGAGTTTTAGGAGGTATGATATATTTTTTTTCTTGTTTTCAAATTGGTGGATCTCATGGATATGTGTTTTGAATTTACTTTGAATTTATTTTGATTCTGACTTGTCCAGGAGTCCAAGTGATAAGTGTGGGGAAATTGATAGAGTTAATATTTTCATTATTATTTATATGTTTTTCAATGATTTAATCCCTTCCAATTATTCAATGTGAGTGTATTTGCATCATTTATGTGTTTTTGGTGTATTTTGGGCTTAAATGTGAAAATGGGGTAATTCTGTAAAATTGGCAGTTTTATATAGCTTCGGTTTTTCGGGAATAACTTTTATAATATGGGTCCAATTGAAGTGAATCATTTTTTTTGGATTCCTATGATTGTGGGCTTCAAATATTCCTTATTGACCAAGACCCAATTCGAAATCCAATTGTACAGAAAATTCAATCAAGTGGAGCAATCAGTTTGGCAGGCAGAATGGACCCCACTGCATTAAATATGGAATATCTCCTTCATCTGAACTTGTAATGAGGTGCTTCTAGATGATGTCTATAGAGGACTTTCGAGGGACTATTAATATTAAATTTCATAAAATATGAATCTCATTAAGGTGTCTTTTGGGCGCATCCAAGTGGAGTGGGTGAAACAGTGTTTGGCATCCAGAAAAGTAATGGTCATTGATTAGGCCATATCTTTCTTTACACCTGTCCAATGACTCTCAAATTTTGAGGGTCGATAGAAACCTTCATTTACAACATTCTGTAAGAAGGAAACTTAGTGTTTTTCGGCTGGATGGTGTGCAGAACAGAGGAAAACTTCTGGAGTACAGATTCTGGAGCATCAAATTTTTTGTTCTTTGTTTTCTCTCTTTTGTTCTTCTTAGTTTTGTAATGAATTATTCTTTCCCCTTAGTCACAATTACCCTTACCATGGTGGGGTAAACTTATGTGTGATTGGAGAAGGAGAGGTTTTCCATGTTTTATTTCATGAGTTCCTTCTCTTAATGTTTTAAAATCCTCTTCTCTTATGTGAATCAGTTTCAATTTCCTATAACAGTTTTTATTATCATGTACGATTGTATCTGATTTTAGATTCTGTTGTTCATTTATATTTGGTCAATAATCAATAACTACCTCCACTAGGTTCTGGTTTATAAATGATGGAATATACCAGGACTTAGTGGTGAAGTAATCAGTGATCACCGGTACGTGTGTGAGGAGTAGTGAATGTTCTTGATTACTTGGGATAAACAAGACCCGATTGGGAATTGCCTAAGATAATTGGGGGTATTTTCTACAACTCTATTACAAATTGGAAGTAGAGTAGACCAACCTAATATTTTATAAAGGTTTATTCTCACATTTTTAATTGACCAAGGGAGTGAGAAGAAACGATCGTGGATTCTCACTCTTAACGATTTAGCATAAGAGAATTGGATAAATTGAAACTATGATAGAATTACAAATGGAGAACCAACTCTAACCTAATCACCCTTCTCATATAATAGTTTCAATTACTTGTTTTATCAATTTGTTCTTAATCCTTTTCTTAAACCTCTTTCCTTCACTCTTGTCTTTTCAAAATCAATCAATTTCTAAAAACATCCTCACTTCTTTCTCTTATTTTAAGGTGACAGCTTAATTGTTGTGCACTCCTCTCTGGAGAAAACCTAGGATAACCACTATACTGCATTTTAACTTAGGTAATATTTGTTTTTGTCACACCCAATGACAGGCATGTGTCACACCCATATGCGTCCCTAGAAACGCAAGGTCTCATCCTCGCCCATTGTCCATCCAGGAAGAGGGTCCTCTCCTGACACGCTCTCCCGCAAGACTAAGCCTTCTGAGTATGATAGCTGCCTCATCCGTACCCGATCAAGAAGCGTGGAGGTAACAGCTACAGAAGATAGGTAAGTATGTCCATGTCTGTCATGCACCTCTAGATGCATCTCAGAGAACAAATCCATCAGCTTCCACTCACTGTTGGCCTCCTGAACTGCCTGAAAATGAGTTCTCCTGCTCAATGCATCTGCCACTGCGTTGCCCTTTCCCGGCATATAGGAAAGCTCTAAATCAAAAGACTAAAGATACTCGACCCACCTACGCTACCTCAGATTCAGATCACGCTGAGTGAAGATATAATTGAGACTCTTGTGGTCGGTGAAGACCACAAAGTGCTCTCCCAGAAGATAGTGTCTCCAACAGCGTAAGGCATGAACAACAGCTGCCAACTCCAGATCGTGCGTCGGGTAGTTCCTCTCATGTGGCCTCAACTACCAAGACCCATACGCAACGACTCCATCTCCCTGCATAAGCACAGCGCCCAGTCCTATACCTGAAGCATCACAATAAATAGTATAGCTCTTGCTTGGATCTGGCAATACTAGTATCGGTGCTGATGTCAATCTTCCCTTCAGCTCCTGAAAGGCTAAATCACAAGAATCTGACCATAAGAACCTTGCCCTCTTATTGGTCAGACTTGTCAATGGTGCTTCTAGGTGCGAGAAGTCCTGAATGAAGCGTCTGTAGTATCCATCCATCCCTAGGAAACTCCGTACCTCAAAAACGTTCTTCGGCTACTCCCAGGAAACTACAACTCTCACTTTCTCTGGGTCCATAGATACTCCTGCCAATGAGATGACGTGACCCAAGAAGTGAATTTGATCCATCCAAAAGTGGCACTTTGAGAGTTTGGCATAAAGCCGATGCTCTCTCAGTGTACTCAGAAAGATCTCAAGATGGGTAGCATGGTCATGTCGAGTGTGTGAGTACACCAAGATATTATCCACGAAGACCACGACGAAGGAGTCCAAGTAAGGATGGAACACTTGATTCATCAGAGCCATGAAAACTGCAGGCATGTTCGTGAGACCGAACGACATGATTGTATACTCGTATAGACCATACCTGCTCCTGAAGGCTGTCAGATGTATATCTGATGGTCTAATGCACAACTGATGATAACCGGACCTCAAGTCGATATTCGAGAACACCTGGGCTCCTCGAAGCTGATCAAAGAGGTCATCGATCTTCGGCAAGGGATATCAGTTCTTGACCGTCAACTGGTTTAGCTTCCGATAATCCACACAAAGTCGAAGGGTACCGTCTGCCTTCTTCGCAAACAGGACAGGCAAACCCCAAGGAGAAGTACTGGGTTGGATGAAACCCTTTGCCTGTAACTCCTCCAACTGCTTCTTGAGCTCCTGCAACTTAGGTGTAGCCATCCTATAAAGAGGAATGGACACCAGTGCCGCTCCTGGCATGAGCTCAATCGAGAAGTCTACCTCACACTCTAGAGGCAAACCTGAAAATTCCTCTGGAAAGACATCCCTGAAATGATCCACCACCGGAGGAAAGTCTAGCTACGAAGTTTCCTGATCATCCAAATAAAGACTAGAAATCTGGGTTGTCACCCTTCCTAGCCCATGATTCTTGAGTCCTGCTCGACTCGCTTGTACATCCCATTCGCCTCTATGAAGAAAAGATTCACCCTCTGGTGAAAAAAAAACTCACTCTACGGCGATAACAGTCGACGACTGCCTGGAATGGAACCAACTAGTCCATCCCAAGGATGACATCATAGCCTGTCATCTCTAGGACATAGAGGTCCCATGAGAAACGATACCTTGCAACCTTGAGAGGGCACTCACTACACTGGCGTACACTAGATGTCCTCATCCCCAAAGGTGTGTCTAGTGTCAACGAGTCGGTAGAAGAAAATACACAGAGCCCAAGGCTTTCCACAACCGCAACAGAGATAAAGCTATGCGTGGAATCAGTATCGAAAAGAGCTGAAGATAAAACAGAGGCTACTAAAATCGTACCTCGAACTGTAGAAGGTCCGGGATCCTGCTCCTGATAGGTCTTCTCCACCGCAAAAGTCTGGCCTGCCCCGCGGCCTTGTGACCCCGCGTGACCACTCTGAGTTGAACCCCCTATTGGCGGTGAATAACTGGCGACTGACTTCCATGACCTCGACCTCCGCCTCAGCCCGAACGGTCGAAAGAACTCCAGTTCCCTGACTGGTGTGAAACTGGTGGTGCTTCTCCTGAACGAGGAGTCATGGAATAACCTCGGTCACCAGCTCCTGGTGAGAAAACCTGGCAGAAACGCTGAAGGTGACCCATCTTGCCGCAAGATCGACACTCCACGGGGTCTCTCTAGCACTGCAGTCTCGTGTGCCCTGACCGACCACACTGGTAGCACATCACCTAGATGCCTGACGATGCCTCTCGCTTCCTCGGATCACCGCGCGTAGACTCCCTACGGCGCTTCTTGCTGTCACCTGGAGGAAAACTAACTCTGGAAGCAGAACCGCCCTGGATCACAGCTCCAGAGTCTCTCAGATTATGCTCCGCAATCAGTGCCTGGTTGACGATGGAAGTGATGGAAGTCAACTGGAAGAGATTCACCTGCGAGCGGATCTCCCGCCTGAGACCATCCTCAAACTTCCTTACTAAGAACACCCCACTCCCATCCCGGAGGGGTGTGAAACGCTATAGCTCGGTGAAACGAGAGGAATACTCCATGACAGAAATAGTACATTGCTCTAAACTTATGAACTCCTGGGCTCGATCGGCCCTCAGGGTCTCCGGGTAGAAGTAGTCATAGAACACGCGCTGGAACTCCTCCCAAGCCATAACCTGCTGATGACCCACCTGGGAGATCACGTCCCACCACCTCTTGGCGGAGTCTCGGAGCATGTAGGTAGCGATCTTGACCCGCCTCTCTGGAGGCGTCTCCAGATGCTCAAAGATAGTCAGCATGGCTTCCAGCCATGACTCTGCAGCCTGTGATCCTCCTTCCCCCGAGAAAGTAGGAGGATGCTACTGCTGGAAAACCCGTGTCAAGTCTACCATAGTCGTGGAAGGAGGTGGTGCTCCCTGAAAGGTTTGCATTATCCTCATAAAACCTTCCCTGAACTGCACATCAGTGCCTGCAACTGGTATGACAGTCGGTGCCAAGGTTGGCCCGAATGGAGGATTGGCAGGAAGTCCCTGATCAGCCATATCTGGCATCTGATCACTGCCTGACGACAGACGTACAACTGGAGGACGTCTTAGGGGCATAGCTATGAAAGATCAAAAACACACCTTAGATCAGAATTAACAAGGAAAGAGAACACAAGAGTACAAAACGGGGACAGGGGAAGGAAAACACACAAGTTTACAAACCACAACTACACGACGTGGATAAAAACTACACGGTGTGTCTTATTAAGCCACTGACATGGGCGTGTAACCCTGCCCTACAGGTTGTGTAACACCTCAAACTACATGGCGTGTTGACCCAACACACGGCGTGTACTTGAAAACTATTCCCATGCCCGAGTCTCTTTACACGGCTAACCCACACGGTCCGACTTAACCCGAGACTACACGGCGTGTTTTGAACAAACACGGCGTGTACTAGACAAGGCTTTGGCGGCCCGTGTTGTTAAATACATGGTCGTCTACACGGCTGGACCTTACACGACGTGTTCCGAACAAACATGGCGTGTCTAGGTGAAGGTGACATCGTCCCGTGTTGTTCGTGACATGGTCGGGTACCTGAACAAGACTACATAGCGTGTTCTGAAATCAACACGGCGTGTCTAAGAGAAGGTGACGCCAACCCGTGTTGTTCGTGACACGGCCGGGTACCTGGACGGGACTACACGGCATGTTCCTTTATAACACGGCGTATTCTACTCGAGCTTCCCCGACCCGTGTTGTTAGTGACACGGTCGGGTACACGGCTCTGAACTACATGGCGTGTACCAACCGTACACGACGTGTTCCTGAAGTTACTTCCACAACAACGTGTCCCTGCTCACACGGTCAGTGACATGGCCTAAAAACTACACGACGTGTAGTCAAAAAGTACACGCCGTGTATTCTGGGTTTTTCTGGGCAGTAGCTCAAAAACTGCACAGAAGCCCAGAAAACACAGAAAACAAGTCAAAGAGGTGCCAAATTCCGATTCGTGAGGGCCCATACTCCCCACGAATCAAAGCTTGGCGTTCATTTAAGAAAAGTGGAATACAAACAATTCTCTAACAAGGCATCAGAGATTCTATCAAGCATCTATCACAACAACATGAAAAATCTACACAAAGTATATCACAACAGCATGCAATCGCTAATCCACCCTAGATGGCATGGAAAGAATGCATGGCATGTGATTTATACAAGTTCCTATATGATGCATGAGATGTCATACCCTCATCTCATCGGCTTGCGACAGAAATAGAACCGCAATAGTCAAGACAATAATAACACAAAGCATGTGAACCACTCTAGGTGGAATCATATCAACCACAAATCTCAAGACCAACAAACTGTAATTAACGAGGTAGTATGGCTTTTCCCTATACACGGGTTAGCTAATCCCGAGCACAGCTTAATACCAAGTACCAAATCCGTCCTACTCCTGGCTAAAGGCTCCAAACAGTAAATCAAGAGAAAAGAAATTCCTCTGATACCACTTTGTAACGACCCGAATCCGGAGCCCCACCACTGGTGCCCCGTACCCGGTTCGCCACATGACCTCAAGCGCATTTCCCCAAACGCCAGAGGTTGCCGACTAGTAGCGAGGCCCTTGGTAAGTTATTGGGGGAAACTATGCCCTCATTCGATAAGGTATACAAGGTAAGGAAAACAACAGTAAATAGCGGAAGTAGTAAACAATACACAACAACTGAAACCAAACAGCGGAAGCAATGAATATATAGTAATAATAATAATGGTGCAACAGGTACAAGTTTCTAAGGAAAGAAGCAAACATAACAATGTGCTGAAATACAAGTAAAACAAAGTGCTAAAATAACAGCAACTCCTGCAGCATCGCAAGCCTAAGCTTGGTCCCTTGATCCCCAACTCCAAGCAATCAAGTACCGGAAGTCGAAGGGCGCTTGCCCTTATCTATACCTGCAACAACAAAGTCTGCTTGGGCCCAAAAGCATGGCCCAAACAGGGTGTGATATACAATCCCAGTAGACAATCACCCAAAGATCTGTGCCTAATAGTCAATGAATACAAGGAAAGTAAAAGTGCGGGAAACAGTAAACAGAAAAAATACACAACAGCTATAATCCACAGTTCTAGCATAATAAGTACACAAGTAAACAACCAACAACAAGTAGAAAATAGGTAACCCTCTGGGTAGCTCTCACAGCCTAACCCCTATGGTTCAACCTACAAGTACTAGCAACCCTCTAGGAGGCACACACAGTCTCACCCCTCTGGTTCAGCTAAGAGCAGACTCTCTGAGGAAGCTATCACTGTCAATTCCCCTTATAGTTCCGTATCGTACTAAAGACTCTATGGGGAAGCACTCAACGTCTCATTCCCCCTATGGCCCACGTCGAGGAACTACAGACTCTCTGAGGAAGCACTCGTCATCAATTCCCCATGTGGTCTCGCATCGTATTAAAAGACACTCTGGAGAAGCCCTTATGTCCATTCTCCATATGGTCTACTACACTAGGTTCTCGCAGTCCTGTGTGAAAATAAACATGCTCAGCGCGTGTGTATCATCCAAGTAAACCTCATAACTACTTGACTATTATTTTAAGGCTCAACATCATAACAAAGCAACAGTTCCACTATCCTACAACTAGGCATGGAAACTGGCAAACTCCAAACAAGAAAAACAAGCACGACAAGCATCCAGAGTACAACAAAACTACTCTATTCAAAAAGGTAAACCTCTACTATAGCAATCAAGCAAGCAGGTAATCAATCCGGGGCAAAACAGGAAAACGCACAGTTCCCGTTCAAGGGAATTGGCGCAATTGCACAAGATACTCAAATACTTTCTACAGAAAGGCACGAACCACCTACCTCGATCCTAGGAGATCGATATACGTGAACAGTGACGACAGATTCTCCTTAGAACATCGTAGATCTGAGAAAACTTCTGAAACACTTAAAACCACGATAACTTGAGAAAGAGAAGAAATTGGAAAACAAGGCTCAAGCAGAAGGAAGAACTCACCGCTGCGATTCCAATGCAATCGACCATGCTCGAATCGGAGAACGGATGGAGAGGTGGGGGCTCGTCGAAGATTCGCGGGTCCTCAGCGCTCTTGGAGTAACAGAACCTAGAAGAAGACGTTTCTGTGCGTCAGGCGCGACCCCGATCCGTTTAATGAAAAAAAAGAAAGTACACGGCGTGTACTACGTTTTTTCGTACTCCGCCAAAATCGGCCTCCACGTCACCCCTACACACCGTGTGTGTGGCCCGAACATGGCCAACACACGACTTCGAGCGGGAAAAGAGTACACAGCGTGTACTCAGAAAGTACACGGAGTGTACTTCAAAATTTTCCAGAAACTTCATTTTTCTTAAAATCTCCAGAAAAAAGGAAAGGCGTACCTGAAACGAAGATCTGGGTTCTTACAATAACAATTCATAATAATCCATAAAATTCGTGGATGACATAAAAAGGTTCAAAATAAGTTTATTTTAATATTTATAATCTCATTTATTTAAATCATTCATTAATAAGACAATCACTACATCATCATTGTGTCATAAATAAATTTATTTATTTTGTGTCTAAAAATTATAAAAAAATACCATGATGTATGAAATATTTTTAGATTTATAATTAATATTTATAGACATAGTGATCAGTTATATAACCATATATTAAAATCGATTTAGTAAAAGATATATGTTTAGGTTATAATTATCTTTACTTTAAATTAATTCTTAGAAAATGTCTTTTTGACATCTAAGTGAATCCACGGGGTCCCAAAACCAACCCAAGTATACCCATAGTTAGAAATATTTCATCTAATAGTATTAGGACACGTTTTAGGGTAGTTTTATATTATTAAATCATGATTTTTTACCCTTATTTACCAGATTTACCCTTTAACCATGGTAAATAAAAATAATTACTGAAGTTACTATTTATAATGTCAAAAAATAAAAGGTACCTATTTACACAATTTGAACATTATAATTCAAAATATTTAATAAATTTTTCCAAATTCAAAACACATAATTTTCAGTAATTAATTTAAAATTAATTTCTATTGTCAAAACCAAAAGCGGGTTTTTAAGAAGTAATAACTATCAAAAGATTGTCATGTGTTTATGTCCAATTTAAAAGTGAAATTACTTCCAATGAAAAAAATTGGATTAAATTATAAAAACATAATCCAATTACACTTTAAAACCAATTGAAAAGATAATATAACTATATAAATAAAATTGATGAAAATGTAGTTTTGAATTAAAATGCAGTATTTTTCACCATTCATGAAAATTTGAATTTTATCAATACCAAAAATTCAACAAAAGTAAATTTCTATGTTCCGCTTCCAAATAAGTTTATCTTGTAAAATTTAACTTATAAAAGTGTCAAAAACTAGATTTAAAATTGGTGCACCATCAAAAGGTGATAAAACTGCATTTTTTTGAAAAATACTTCTTTTATCCGAAAAATTGAATTTGTTCTTATATCATATCTAGAAAATACATAATAGGAATGTTAATGTTATAAAAAAAATTCAAAATGTGGTTTATAATATTCATAACAGCTAGTTTATATCCCATAATAATATTTTAATAATATATCGTTGTTTAGTGAAACTCGATATCGCGTACAACGCAAGCTATCGAGGAAGGTCGCTCTTGTGTATAACGCAAGACAAGTTAGTGTTGTGTGTAGTGAAATGTTCCTTTTGTGTTGTGTATAACATAATCCAAACTTAGTTTATTTATACATTGGACAAAATATATACTTAGTGTTTCGTGAAATGAATTCTATCAAAAGAACTTGAAATTGTGTGCTACACAAGACAAGAATAGTGTTGTGTATACTGCAAGATAATACGGTGTTGCGTATAATGCAAGCTAATCTTGGTGTATCATATAATTCAATACATCAAAAAAATTAAAAAGAATCTTTCTCATGAAATCTTGGGGTGTTACAACTATGTTGGAGTAAGGGTTCCTAACCCCTTCTCTACCTTTATTTCTATAATCCTTCAATTTCCTTTTCTTTTTAATAAGTTTTAATATGATTAATTTTTATAAATTCCTTATTATATTTTCATTCATACATTAAAATTACTTCTCGTTATACTAAATTCATGAGTCATTATAATGCTGAAACGCCCTTGAAGCCATAAACATCCTAAAATTTTGGTAAACTAAAGTGTGTGTGACTTCTTTGCAATTGTATCCCTATTTGGATATAAACAAGTGGATGCATACTCTGAATCTGATGTAGCTAGGGGTGACGACTTTAAAAATGTTATTTAGGTATTAACTAAGCCTTCACTCAGTGGACAACAAGAAAGATTAATTGCACAACTAGTTTGACACTCTCAGTGGATATGTTTTAGATAATTCACGAACACTTTATGAACCATAATAAAGGATTGTTTCCTATTGATATTCTTACACCATAAAAATACTTTTCAAAATTAACTTATAATCATTTCCTAGATATGGGTACTTCCCATTAACTTGGTAATGGCGTTTTATTTTTAATTTGATTGTGGGATATTCACCTAAATAGCCATATTGTTATATTCAACGGAGAAATATTGATATTCATCATATACATTATTTCTATATATATAAAACTATTAATTACTTTGCCAAGGAATTTGAGGGGTAACAAAGGGGGTTTCTATCGGCGTCTCTGGGCGATGCCCCAGTCCTCCATGATGGAGATTTTGGCTCCCCGCTCCCGTTCGGAGTGGGGAGTTCCTCGAGATCCTCCTTCCCCTAAGGACCGCCTCCCCTCTTCTCTGCCTTTCCCAAATCCAGTCTTTCTTCCCCCATTTCCATCGATTCCGATTTGCCCGAAAGTCCCAGATCTTTACCATGGATCTCCTCAGCTCTCTTTATTGCCGGCGGAGTTCAATAGAGCCTCGGATCTCTTCTCCCTGAAGCTGGTGGCACGGTTCCATAATCGCCGACCTTCGATTGAAGAATTTGACCGCTTCGTCTTCGAGTCCTGGGGTTTACAGGAGCATGCGATTATTGGGATTCTTGACTGAAGGCATGTGATGATTTGTTTTGGTTCGATGGAAGACCTCGTTACTACGTGGTCGACGGCTCCTCATCGATGCAGTGTCTCTTTCTTCTACCTTCTTCGGTGGAACTTTGATTTTCATATGCAACGCAACAATCCAACTACGGCCATATGGGTAAGCTTTCCTTCTCTCCCGTTACCTTTTCAGAACCCTTCTATTATGCATCTTCTAGGGAACCTGGTTGGTCATTACCTCTGCTCCGATAGCAGAACTGATGCTGTAAGTCATCCTGTCTGTTCTCGTGTCTGTGTGGAGGTTGTTGTATCCAAGCCGCCAGTGAACTGGGTATGGATAACAGATGGTCAGGAATTCTGATGGAGACAAGCTGTGTTTTTTGAGTCGTGGTCGGACTATTGTCTATTGTGCAAGTGTTTGGGACATGTTGCCTTGCTCTGTCATAAGGGGCTTCCGAGCATGAAGTTGCAGGGGCTGAGGATGGAAGACCCCGTCGCTTGTGGTGTTTCTGCAGCAGCCTGTGTGAAGGATAGGGATTGTGACGGCGCTGACCGAAGCTCTGGTAAGGATGTTTGTAATGAGAGTTTGATTGCTGTTGCAATGCCGAAACCAACAAAGGTGACGCCCTATGATCCAAAGGTTAAGACAATCTTTGATAGGCTAAAGAGAGATTTGCAGGTGGTGAGGCCTTCAGGGGCAGATGCTAGTCAGGGTAGTGCTTCTCAAGGCTAGGCAGGTGGTATTGAGGTTCCTCCAATGCTTGGGGACCCCCAGGCCGGCAATGGGCTCAATCTTGAGGTAGTGCCTTCAAGGGTGACGAGTCCTCGAAGAGAAGTGGCAACCATTGAGTTGGACAACCGTTTTGAGAAACTGTCCAATGCTAATATGGTACAGGAGTCAGAGGATGCTGCGCATAAGGAGGGGAGGCACAATTGGATCCAATCAGGAAATGTTGCAGTGGAGGAGGCAGTCTGTGAGGATACTAATACGCTGCCCCAATTCATGGGCCATGGTTATGTGCAGCCAGCCTGCGTCAATGCAGGACACTGGAGGATGGAAAACTGTCATTCTTAAATGGAAGCGCAAACATGCTGGGTCTAGATGGTTAGAAGATGAAGACCCAAGTGACAAACAAGGAGTTTCTCAGCCTGAAACAGAATTTAAGCAGGACGCCTTGGTTGGGACTGCATCAAGGAAAGGGAAACAAGGGAACATCATGACCGGGAATTTTCCGGTTTGCAAGGGGGAGAAAAAAATCAAGGCCTAGAAAAGACTACTCAAACACCCCTAAAACAATAGCAACCAGATCGTCAGGTAAAGCACCAGGTAAGGGTACATAAGTTAAGCTGAGGGAAGATCCATTGTCTAAAAGTGTGGAATTGGCCTCTGGAAAGAAGTGCAAGCAGAATTCTTCGGAGGATTGTAAAACCTCTATGGGTGGAGCTGAGGTGAAGGAGTGTTCAGCGTTGGTTGAAAGCTCGGATAAGGAGGGAGGCCAATTGGGAGCGGAGAGGGATGAAATCTTGGAACCGGCTCAATATTCCAAGGAGGGAATGCTGGGGGCAGGCAAGGAGGCTGATGCAGGGGAAGCTTCTTTGGCTATATTTCCTGGTCCGTAGCGGGCAACAACTGTTGAGGCCTCAAGAAAATCTTGGGAACTCCTTTTGCACTCGGATGAAGAGATGCTGGATAAGGTCCTGACTATTCACGCTTCTAAGGAGGATGTGGAAAGAATAAATGAGTGCCCAATCCAACTGGACACAAATGCGGAGCAGGGAGACTGGATTGTCAAGCAGCATTTAATTCTGACTAGAGGATTCAATGCCAAGAAGTTAACAATGGAGGAGTTCTTGCGAAGGGAGGACAAACTGGCCCATCAATTCGAAGTTATTATCGGAGGCCATCAGAGCAAAGAGGTATCAAATCTTTCTTGGAAATTATATAGGGTAGCTGCGGCTAATGGGTTTATGCTGGTCTTTAATAATTTTGTTTCCTACTATTACGTTTGATGGCTATGGTGGATCTAGAAGGTTTCACACTCTTCTTAAAAGTGTTTTTAATAAAAATTTAGATTCATGACATTATGTTATATATTATTTATTCATTCCATTCAAATTATGGATACATTGGATTTATTATGTGACAGGTGGGACTTGAAATTATATAGCCCCTAAATGCATTAATAGGTCTCATGAGACAAACTGGTTGGGTATTTGGAATATTCCTTACCTTTTTATGTACGATGTCTTGGAATGAGGCATAAATGGTAAGATTAAGAGTTAAAACATTATAAATTCCATCACTATGAAATTATTTATTCTTATCTATGAACTTATTTACTGTTATATAGTCCATAAATATATTATTTTTTATGAAATTAATTTAATCCTGGAATATTATTGATTCCATTCTTTTGTATAAAAAAATTCACTATAAGCTACTCGTTACTGAGCGCCTGAGCTCATCCCTTTATATCTTTTGCCATTTCCCTAGGAAACCATGAGGATTACTATGTGTGATTTATGGATGTTTAAGGATAATTAATAAGGATTTTATATTTTCAAATTATGTATTTTCAATTTTCAATCCAATGTACCGTTCAATTATGTATCTAGTTTTGTGATTCTATTAAACTGTTGCATCCCATGATCTATGTATTTTTAAAATTACAATAAAATAACTACTATATATGGGTTAATGGATGTGGAGTGTTATAATTTTTATTGGAGAAAGTTTAGTGGAAATATTTGTAACTAGATTTAGGATAATATAGTTAGATAACCAAACTGTTTGAAATACCTTTAAGATATTCTATATGTATTTCTAGATTACATGACATGGATTTACAATAAGTGAATAGGAATTATATATTGTGATTTATAATTCAAAGTTTCATTCACGAACTAATTAAGTATATTCTATTGTTTATAAATTCCACCCAGTGGAATGAATAAAAACCACGAAAACACTATTAATCTCTGTAAGGATTTTCCTCCTAATAATCTTAATAAGGTTAGGGTTGGAGCTGAGAATATTATAATTATATTAGGGAAAGTTTTGGATAATAACCATTACTATAAGGAGTGACCTGTTGCAACGTGGTTCAACAATATTGGATCTCTTCATGAAAAAAAACATATATCCTTTAATTGAACTATTATTCCATTGATGAAAAAATAATGGATCAAGTCCCTCAAAAAGATATTTCTATCTTGGTAAGTGGTGAAAGAGAGAAGTTTAACACATATTTTTATCATCTAAAGGCAGATACTAATTAATGGTTTTAATTTATTCCGAACACTAAGGGTACATAAAAGATAATGGGTATGGAATAAGATATATTTAAGGTGTTATTATTTGGAAATTACTTTCCCCATGAGAAACAAATTGATTTGGAAATGAAAATTTTAAATTTGAGACAAAGAGGAATATGTTTTGAAGTATTAGGGTAACTTTACATGGTTATAAAGACATGTTTCAAACTACATACGTACTCCATAAATAAAAATTTATTGTTTCTTTAATGGGATAAATCCAATACTTTCCTTTGTACCTGTGGTGGTGAGTTGAGGAGGTCCTGATTTCGAGCCTCCGCGTCTGTAGATTTTCTTTCCTTTGTACCCCTCCCCCGGACCTACCATGTATAAAGATAAAGTATCATGTTTCATAAAGTAATATAAGCCATTATCCAAGTTTTATTTTTTAAAATGAAATAAATAGAAGAATTGCAATGACCCAAAATTTATAAATGATATTTTTTTTGTTGAAATAAATTTGTATTGTATTATATTATAGAGTATTATACACATACAACACAAGAGAAACCAACAACATATTATTTCATTAATGAAAATTGTTACTTTATTCAAAGACTAAGCACAATAAAATTCAAAATATTCTAAGGGGAAAACATAAAAAATATAAAAACTACAATGGTAAAATATGGATCTCCCCAATCACTAAAATCATCCCTCCCACAAACTACAATATATAAATGAAAAAAATATTAGTAGACCAATCAACATTATAGAAAATGGAAATATAGAACCTAGAGATAAATTGATTTGAATAATGAATAAATTAATTTATAGTTATTTATATGAGTTAATGTGACATTTTTAATAGTAATCTGACCATTTGAATAGTAATGTGACTATTTGAATAGTATCTTGACTGTTGGGAATAGTAACCTGACCGTTGGAAATAGTAACACGATCTTTAGAATAGTAATTTAACCTCAATATAATTAATTGTGATATAAATAATATTTATAATGACTTATTTTAGTAAATATAAACATTATAATTCCCAAAAATAAATATCATGGTTAAAAACCTCAAAGAAAATATGGGCACATTTTTAATAAACTATGTTTTATAGTATTTTGTAAAAATAATAATTTTTATATTAAAAATTAAAATTAACTGTTATAAATTTATTTTGATAAAATTAATATAATTTTTGAAATCACAATGTTGAAATTATCTAAGGGTGATTTTTTGGTAATTTTATGAAATACTTCAATTTTAGGGTGAATAGTAAAAATAGAATTTTTCTTGTAACGTGTATCTTAAATTATATCCATCATGACATAATAATTACCTGATCATTTATATAATTTTATTTTTGGTCGTAAACAATTCATTAAAATAAAATAAACTTAATCTCCAGACCTACAAATCTATTTCCAAAGTCTAAAGTCAAAAATGTTCCCTTAAAATAACAAATTTTATTTTTTATCATTTCCTTTTTAATAAAATAATGAATTAAAATTATAAAGGTTTTTAAAGTGGTAAAACAATTCTATCATATTTATATATGATTTATATTTTCAAAAAATCACTATTACAAAGTTTACCTTGGATATGGTATTTTATTCAATTTTTTATTCTAAAAATACCCCTCTCCTCAAGTATAAATAACCCCTCTCTCTCCCCTTGAAAAACCACTCCTCCAACCCTTGAGAAATATAAATTTATGAAAAAGTAATATCTATCCGGCCACTTATAATCCGCATTCTGGAGTAATCCAACTCAAATCATCAAGGGATTCCAGTGCCATACAAAGGAAGCAACACCAAGAAGAGGGTATATTTTCATCAACTCTTCTGTGTGTTTTCCTCTTCTATTCCTCTCATTCTATATCTCATTAAAAAAATATTATAATATTAATTAGTAATTATTTTAACATTCTATTAATTATTTTAACCTACTATATTTTGTAAGTATTTATATTTTATAAGTCACTTCACCTTTGGATAACATTCCCGATAACTGTTGGTTAACCATAAATGATGATGTTTCCAACTTATTTCCTTGTCACCAACCACGTATATTTTTAAAATAAATTATTAATTATATATAAATTTATGAATATATTTATTTTTAGATTTGACAATTTAATCTACTTATTTATAAATTACCTTGATCAAAATAGGGAAATCAAAGCGAAGCGAGAATTTTTTAAGGAAAACAAGATATCAAAATGCTTAAATATCCACAATGGAAATTAATAAATATAATAAAATGATTATAATTGATAAATAGTGACATAAATTAACATAATTCAATTATTTTTTAATTTTTTAATAAATATAAGTTTATTATTCAGGAGACATAAAAATGAAGAAATAAAGAGGGATTTAAGGTAAGGGGCATCTCGAACCCAACTCCCTTTCTTTGGGTTATCCCTATTTGAGGTAAATTTTTTTGGATATCTCTCTAATGTTCATTAAATATACCTTCACTATTATTACCATTTCTTTTAGGGATATACATGTTTCCACATTGATTTATAAGACAAATAAAAATATTTTCAAAAAATAATTTTCTTTACAAAACACATCTTTTACTCCTCTTGAGTTGTTTCTTCTTCACTCAATAATGACGATGTTTATTCTAAATAAATTTTCATTTATTATTTTTGGAACACCATATTTATTCATGAAATCATGCTTTATTAAATAATTCTAAAGCCCATTCCTCTCCATGTGTTATTTCATGACTATTATTATTATACATTCTATATGGCATGCATGATTATGTAAATATTTTGAGGTGATAGGAAGGGTCATAATTATATAGGCCTCCAATGCATTAGGTAATGTGATTTATCTCATGATATAATTTTTATTATGCATGAACATGACGCTAGATTTTTTCATAATGATGATGTTATGATTATGCACATATATTATGCGTGAACATGATGTTGTCTTTGTTCAAAACTATGTGAATTATTTGAACACCGACATGATGATTCATTTTTATGCATCGAAACATTCAATGTATTTGTTAAATGTTTCTTTCATTATTTTTATTACGATACTATTCTTATGATATAATGATGTTGATTATGCTCACCCATGTATTATTTATTCATGTCCCTTATCCCTCCCCTTATTGAGCTTGAATCTCACCCATTTCTTTGATATATATACCTAGGTGACTACATGTACTAAGACAAACATGAAAGATTTTAAGTGGATAAAGAAGAAGGATTTTAATAATTTTTACACTTTACCATGTATAATTGATGTATGATCAAAATTTTCCCAAGATACTAAACCTTTCAATCCTTGAATGTATAACTATTATGTTGTTTATATTAAAAATGATGTAATAGTTATGTAAGAAAAAGTAGTGTTATTATAGTTGGTATAATAGGTTCGGTTTAGTTAATTTGTGAATTATTATTAGAGAACATAAGTGAAAACCCTTAAGTACAAGTCTATGTATAGGTAAAACATCCTAGAAGAATCGTTTTAGAAAAAGTCTAAACATAGGGATCCCAAAATATATCCCTTTAGAGTTAATTATGCAATAGAATAAATTATTTATTCATGATTTTTTGAATTATATTTTGTTCAAACATTTTCTATTTTAGAAAATAGTGGGAACTAGGAGAAACTAGGCCAACAACCCATGTGAGGTACAATGTAATGATTTTCCAAACAACATCCCCAATGCCATAGGAGGTGGAATTCAAAATTTTATGTTAATTTTTATCTAACTATCTCAGGATATGAACAATAATCTAAACCACATGGTATGTTTTCCTTCACCCAAGAAGGAATAACTGGCTATTTAGTTCTTTATGCGACAATAAACATCAATGTTTAGTGGAACTTTTGATCAACCTGTTGTGGATTAGTTGGTTAACTCAATGAAGAATCTATTTTATATTATCCATTATTCTGAGAAGGAGAAGGTGACTCTAGCCAGATATTATTTAGATAGAGAAGCTGATCAATCATGGGTATTGATTAAGAACACCAAGTTGATGGATGAAATAAAAGATATGGAGTGGGAAGTATTTAATAAAATATTTCTTAAAAAATTATTTCCCTAAAACTCTTAGAAAAAATTTGGAGAGATAATTCTTATAGATGAATTAAAAGGAAGGTAAATCTATCATGGCTTATGAGGAAAACTTCACAAGGATTTCAAGATACACCTTGGTTTTTTATAGAAAATGATGTCAAAATAGATAGTTTCTTTATTGGATTAAAACCACACATTTTAAGTTCTTTATTTATATATGTCTTTGGGAGTTATGAAGAAGTATTTCAATGTTCCCTAAAAGTAGAGATGGATCTTGGTGAGTGCTCCCATGGTTATGGAGATAAGAAGAGAATAATGGAGTTTCAGGCTGGTGGGTTAAATGATAAAGGATGAAAGAGGATCCAACCACCCAAATTTAAAAAAATTGGGAATAAAAATCATGGGAATTGCCTTAAAGGGATGGAGAAATTCTTTATGTCTGGGAGAGAGTGCCACCAATCTCGTGAATATAGAAGATACATGAAGAATCTAGACAACAAGATAGAGGAAATGAAGGCACCTTCTAATGCACCACCCATGATTTAATGCTTCAACTATAGTGAGAAAGGGCACCATGCAAGCTAGTTCACTAATCCATGGGTCATTGAGGGTAATTAGTGTCATAAAACTCAAAATCCAAAGGACCAAGGGATATCTTATGCCATCACTACTGCTAAAGTGAAGTGTGAAAATTAATTTATAAAAGGTACACTTCCTATTCACTCAATAATGGAATTTTTTTATTTGATTTTGGTTCTACACATTCCTTTATGTCCTCAAGTTTTCTATAACTGTTGAATCGATGCCCTAATACCTTGAAGTAAAGATATTTTTAAAAGAAGATAATATCATGATCATTTCAACCCAAGTGTTGGGATCTTCTTCTATTAGTGTATGTGGGAATATTCTTCCAACAAATATCATAATCCTTCCCTTGGTGGAATTCAACGCTGTATTGGGAATGAATTAGATCTAATTATATAGAGAACACATCAAATTTCAGGAAAATGAAATCTATTTTCATATTCTGAACCATATCATTCTCTTATACAAATGAAAAGAATATAATGAATCTCCTTTGGAAAATACACTAATGGTGTGTGTCATGACCCTACCCCTCCAAAGATATCATAACGAGGGGAGATAGAAAATGACCCCCAAGTCCTTCGTCTAGTAGGCCCCAGGTTAGACACTAGCACTGAGGGTATGAGAATATCCTAAAATGGGAGGCATTACTCTCTATAATAATATAGGATTGGGAGATGAGAAGAATCAACTTCAAGAAAATACATGAAATAATATAAAGAAACCAAAACCATCCCTCAATGCATGTTTAAATAAAATTGATACAGATAAAAGTATATAAAGTAAAACATCCAAAATTAAAGCTAAAGAAGAAACACAAAAACTATCCAAAGATCTGAGCTAGTAATGTTTGGAATGGTCCACATAGACCTCCTGGAAACCTGATAGTCAATTTATATATATAGGGTGAGAATACATGTATAATTAGTAGGAAAACCGAAGTCTCTCATTCACATGTGAAAGAAGCATACTAATGCGCTAATGAGAAAATAACAGAACCAACAACACCTAAAAAGGTCAACTATCTATCCCAAACTCACCAAGGAAAAATCACCAAAGAAAAAAATCCAAGTATAATAACATAATAAGAAGCATATCGGTAAAGGGTACCTTGTACCACTTTTCCACTGAATTTCCACTATCTCACCCCAATTTTTTACATCTTTTCACTCCCAAAACTTCTAAAAAATATATACCACCACCCCACAACATGGTCACATCACGTCATGCCCGAAAACACCTAGGTCACCACCCCACAGCATGGTCATATCTCATCTCGCCCACAAAAACCCAGTCTGTCACATCACAACCCTAACCATAGTAGTAGGGTATCATGAAAAAGAAGAACATCAACCATATTACCATATCCTACCATTTATGACCCCACCATAATCCACACCACAGCATGGAAATATCACATCTTTCCCGAAAACACCTAGGCCACCACCCCACAATATGGTCATCACATATCACCTAAAAACACCTAGGCCATCACCTAGTGCACTAAAAATACCTCCTTCCATCATATCCTATGCATATATTCTCTCTCAGAATAGAGAGTGAGAAAGGGAGGGTATCCATCCATCTATCCTCATCATCGAGATGTTGGAAAAAATGTCTCTGTGTAAATATATGGGTGTCGACACATAGCGCTCAATGCAGGTATGATTAGTATAGAAATAAAAAGGAATATATAAGTATATACATATAGCCACACACACACCCAAACTATGGGTTCACAACCAAACAATAACTAACTCAAAACATCCCCACATTCTCTACCATCTTTAAATGCATAACACCACACAAACCACAATCCACATCTCACACCACCAACCAATTCCATTATCCAAACCATTTGTTTTTTATTAATATTCAACCACCTTAAACCAAACTGACCATCATTTATTTATTCAATAGAAATTTCCATCCCATTAACTGAACCAAATCCCATCCATTTAAATTATAGTTAAATAATTATCTATTCTATCACTACCTAGGAATCTATAATAAAGAAACCACACATCACAAGCATCTCATCACCCCCATAGAACCATCACCTTGTTTCCCCAAAAACATGGCCAAACAACAACCACCTCACCACCCCAAAAGAAATTCCAAAAACCCACCACCACTCCACCTCAAAAGCAAAACCAAACAACCAAAACCTATCCACCCCAAAATCACTTCCAAACAACTACCACCTCGCCACCCCAATGCATGAACACATCTCACACATCATCCCCACATCACATCACAAACACACATCACCGCTCCATAGCATGGACACACATCAAAGATCATTTTATAAATTTAACATAGGGGATTTTATCCCAGTCTAATTTATTTTTGGGGTGTTAACACACAATCCATAATCCTAGGGAAACCATTTCATTAGCCAAATATAAGTGGTTATCCAATTTCTATTTTAGAGTTATATTACAACAATCACAACATACACAATATTCACAAAACATATCATCCATCACAAATAAATACCCCATAAATAACAATTTTCATTGGGGATTCAATCCCATACAATCCATCATATCACAATAATATCAAAGATATAAAAGCATGCGAATAATTCCCCTTCCCCCTTAACATTAAATTATACAATTATTTATCTTTGATTAATCCAACACAACCATATCCCATTGATAAACAAGATAAAACCCTTCCCATGTGATACACAATAAAGAGAAATGAGGTATTCCCTACCTCAAAGAAGCTTTGTCAAGTCACTGTACACTGCAAGATGAAGAAGAAACTCTTGCAAACCATAACCGTACATGGGAAACCACATATCATCCTAAACCATATCAAAGGGTTATCGAAACACATCCCAAATTAAAATTCAAACCAAAACAAAATTGCCACAGTGAATCCCCAGGAAAATAACAAGAGAAAACCATGGTAAAATGAAAAAGAACTCACCATGGATCACCAAAAATAAACAACTAGAATCAATAGATTAAATAAAAAGTAAGGGGGATATAAGATCTTCTCAAGGTGCCTAGGGTTCATCCAATGTGATTGGGGAAGAATCCACAATCAACTAAAAACATTTTTTGATAAAATAGATTTTTAATCTTGGATCCCATTGTTTTCACATCCTGTACAAATTACAAAATGTGTAATTCATGGGTTTACCCAAAATTATAACTTTCACAAAAAATTTCATCACCTCAAACTTTATTTAATAAACATTGTGAATTCCACTAACATGATGTGTAATTCATCTCATGGGTTCCCCCTTATCTAATTTACAAGCCATGAACCATCCAACTACACAAGCTGTGAACCACCTTTACATGTTTTGAATTCCACTTACATGAATTGAACATCCTTCAATAGATCTACTATAGCTTCGGCCTCCACCGATAACTTTTGGAAGCTCCCCTAAACACCTTCAACCTCTAAAAATGGAAATATAATGGACTAAGAAGGAATGGTCTAAAACATTAGATACCTATCAAACAATTCTCACACTTGAGAATCTAAAACAAAACCCAAAAGAAAAGGGATCCAAACAACCTCCTCATGAGATACCTCTCAAGGATCTCATCATACCTCAAACGCTACTACCATTCAAACACAACAAACCAAATGACCACAAAATATCTTGCACAACCTTATCACCATACAACCACATCACCACAAACATCCAACCTCCATACATCTTAAACCAAAAACCATCATAACCAACAAACCTCACTTCCCCGAACATACAAATCAAGGAATTCCGTCCTCCATGTTAAGATACTATTTGATCTGGGTGACACTAACTTTCCCACATGAGTTTAATTGCATCATAGTATCATGTGTCACGATTAAGAATTAGGTCCTCCCCTTTTCATATTTCAGAACTTTATCACACATCATACATCAAGGAAAACAACATATATCATTAAAAATAAGGTTCCAAACATCATATCATAAAAAAATAGAGAAAAGAAAAACTCAAAACAACTATGGCTATTAGGAACTCATTTTCATCTCTTTCTCCCAAGTAATCTCACCAAGCCACCATGCCTCCACAACACAAAAACCAAAGAAATGTTACATCTATATAGAACTTTATCCTGATGATATTGGATATCTACTCGCCACTCCACAAAATTCATGCCATCCTTGATATCTAACTCTCCCTAGTTAATGACATTGGAGTTATTGTGAAGATACTGATGAAGCTGAGAGACATAGAATACATCAGGGATCTCTCCTTCCATGGTGGAAATTCGAACCGATGATCCATATAACCAACTCAACCAACACCTCAAAGGGACAAAAAACCTAGGAGAAAGATTAATCCCACATCCAAACCTCTTCTTACCATGTCTAGGGGAAACCTTTAAGAACACAGTCTCTAACCTCAAATTACAAGGCCTCCTCCTGTAATCGGCATAATAATTTTTCTGGTCATGTGCTGCTTTCATCCTCTCTTGAACCAACTAAAACTTTTATATTGTACTCTACACTACATTCGAACCCATAACTAATACCTCCCAAACCTCATTCAATTACAACAGATAATGACATAGTCTCCCATACAGGGCCTCAAATAGGGCCATACTAATGGACGAGTGATAGATATTATTATAAGAAAACTAAACATAAGGCATGTATTATACCCAAGATCCACCAAAGTCCAAGACAAATGACCAAAACATATCCTCCAATGTTTGGATAGTCTGCTCCATATTTCCATCCATCTGAGGGTGGAAAGAAGTGTTGAGGTATAACCGAGTTCCAAAATAATTTTGTAATCCCATCCAGACATTCAGTGCAAAATGTGTGTCCCGATCCAAGAAAATGGACCTCATAACTCCATGAAACCCCACCACCTCATTCATATATCTCTTAACTAAATAATCCATTGTGCCTAACTCCCTGGTCATTAATAAGCGGGATGATTTCATCAACCCATCCATGATCAACCAGATAACATTACAACCTCCCTGACCTAAAGGTAACCCTATGATGAAATCCATCAATATTATATCCCAATTATAATCAATAACATCCAAAGGATAGAAAAAAATACATGGAACATGATTCTCATCCTTTACCTAATGGAAAAGAAAACACCTTTCCATGAACCCATCCACTACCCATTTCATACCGGGCCACCAAAATAGAATCCTAAAGTCATTGTACCTCTTGTATACTCTTGGGTGTACCTCCAATAGGGAGATATGAAACTCATGAAGTAATCACTCATGCATCACTACTAAAAAAAGAAACCTCCAATGGAATAATATATGGTTCTGACCATCCTCCTACTATCCCTCTAACGCATCACCATGGGAAACATGATCACACATTACCTTTGCTTATGAGGCTCCTCACTAAGAGTCCACCACCAGCCACATTAGAGAAGACTAAAACATCATTTGAAACAAATGTAGTCTACCATCATCCACGCTTGCATCTAAGTGAAAGGCTTCTAACTCCTCCATTATTGTCAAAAATCCCCGGACTCCTGAACAACATATTTCCATGACTTCCTACTCAAATAGTTTCCCACACCATTCCCTTTTCCTGATGTTTAGGAGATATAAAAATCATAATCCTGAAGAAACTCTATCCAATTTATTTTCCAAAAAATCAGATCATGCTGATAAAATATATAGCTTAAAATATTTTGATCTATGAAGACCATAAAGCAATCCCCAATGAGGTAATGCACCAACAAATTCAGTGCAAACACATCTTCTACTAGTTCCAAATTATGGGTGGAATAGTTACGCTCATGGGAATGTAAATAGTTAGACCTATAAGATATCACTACACTATTATACACCAATATTCATCCTATGTCTAGATGGGAAGCATCAAAAAACACCTTAAACATTACACCCTCCTTAGGCAATTGAAGCACTAGAGTACTGACAAATTTACCCTCCAGGTAACTGAATACTTTCTAAAAATGATTAGTCCACACAGAAGCTTGGTCTTTACTATTCAACACTATCAATGGGACTGAAACTTGAGATAAATAGGGCATAAAATTTTGATAATAGCTTTCAAAACTAAAAAAATGGGAAATCAATTCTACATTCATGGGTGATACCCAAGAAAAAACTGCTTCGATCATTAACAGGTCCACTGCCACACCCTGTTGATACACCACATGCCTAATTAAATTCACATCTCTTTTCAAAAACATATAATTAGATAAATTTCCATAGAGTTGGTGGCATCAAAGAACCTGCAACATGACTCTGAGATGATCAAAATTCATCTCCTATGACTTTGAGTAGATCAATGTCATCGATGAACAAGAATATGAACTAGTTTAGGAATTTAGAAAAAATGGAATTCATGAGTCCCACAAAAATTGATTGTGTGCTTGTGATTCTGAATGACATGAATAAAAACTCAAAGTGCCCATACCTATATATAAAGGTAGTCTTCAAGATATCTCCCTCCTTTACCCTCAACTGTTGACATCCAGACCGAAGATCGATCTTAGAAAACCAACCTGCTCAACTTAGTTGGTTGAAAAGATCATATATCCTTGGAAGAGATTAATGTTTTTCTTACAATCACCTAATTCAACCTCCAGTAGTCTATGAAAAACCTCATACTACCATCTACCTTCTTGGTGAAAAACATTGGAGCACCCCACAATGACACATTGGGTCAGATAAAATCCGTTTGCATCATATAATTTATCTAATTCCTCAAATCCCATAACTCAGATGGTGACATCTGATAAGGATTCATCAAAATCAGAGAATCACTAGGCTATAAGTTTATCCCAAATTCAATATCACGTCAAGGGGGTAGCATTGCAACCTCCTCTAGAAAGAAATACAAGAACTCTCCCACAACCCTAGGGACCCCCGATATCATAGTGTCCAATGATTCCATCGAAAACTCAGCTATCAAAGAAACAAGGGGCTTTACATGATGACTACCCACCTAGAAATCCCTCTCGCCAACAAAAACCACATGATAACCATCCACATCCAAGAACAAGACTCTCCTACGGAAGAAGTTGATAATAACATGACCATAATACAACCATTCAATGCTAAGGATGACATCGTATAACTGCATTTGAAGCAAGAAAATGTTTCCATTGGACTAATGTGGCCCCATCATCATCCTACACCCCTAGAACACATCAAACAAGTTGTTCTGGTCTCTGACTAGCATAGAAAACACCAGGGGAATAAGAGTCCTCTCTACATCTAGTCCCAAATCATGGACTTGAGTGGGTTCAATAAAGGAGAGAGAATTTATGAAATAAAATAAGGAATAAACAAGGGTACTAAACAAACTGATCATACCTATGATGATCTTTGTCCCCTCTGGAACTATCACCTCCACTTCATCCAACTAAGCAGGCTCAGATCCTCTACATATTTACTGACGACCACCTCCATGACCATTATTAGGTAGAGGTCCCTAAACATGAAGAACATCCTGAGGTCAGTCTCTACCCTTTATATCTTCCCTTGGTAAATCATAATCCTTCTACCCTTGACATTGAAACAAACTCATTGGAAAATACTTATGAGACTAGCACTAGACCTATGCACCCCCACAAAAATGAGCTTGAGGAACCACTGAGCATTGGTTTTGGTGATGGCATAGAACCCCACAACCAAAAAACACTATCTTGATATATCCATGAAAAATAAAAAAACAGTGGCCCCAAAAGGCCAAAGGGGAAATTATTAAAGTTGACTCTCCATTGTTCAAAACCTCGAAGGTACCAATTCCTGAGACCTACCACTAACATCTCTACTCCTAAAGGAACCCTTTTGGTTCCATTATCATGGTAAGCCTCATTGTGAGTACCTCTTCTTGATCACATCCACCTTCTTTTAAACCTACATATACATCTGTAATGTAAAACGAGTGACTTCATACTAGATAGAAGGACTATGCTCCCATTGAAGATGTCTCACACAAGACTCCTCATTTAGAAAAAGATAAGAGGAAAAGTGTAGAAGGTTTTTGATCTTGATTCACAACTCCTATACTAATATACTACCTTAATGAATAGAAAGAATCTCTTCCCTCTTCACTACCTTCATAGTCAACTAAAGGAACTTTTCCTAAAACCCTTTCTAAAATTTCTTCGATGAAATATTTACCTACTTACTGTCTCCCAGATATAGCTTCCACTACTGATGCATAGCTCCCCGCATCTAACTAACTGCCAAAGGGACCCAATATTATTTAGAGGCCTGATCGAACTGAAAGTGATATCGAGTTTCTATAACCATCTTTCAATCTCCATATCTGAAACTGTACCCTTGTACTTCCCCAAAGCCTTCCATTGGAATGCACATAACGTCCTCTCCCACCGATCATCCTTCTCAACTGAATAAACCCTCAGGAAATCAACTAAATCAGTCTGCAGAACCTCTACTTCTTGATCCACATGAGTATGAAATCTAAGAGCCATATCCGAAAGGAAAGAAATAATTTCCTAAGCCTTGGTAGTATGTAATTTTATTTAGATTCATTTTAATTCACTTTATCCATTTTAACCTTCCCAAAGTAACCCAATTAAAATAAGAAAAAAAGTCATGATGTTGTATGTACCTCTCCTAGGTCTCTACCCTGTAAACAATTCCATCTCACTTGGTTGTTCAACAAGATCATAGTATGTGCACTAGATCACGGGGGCCCTAAAATCCCATTTCATGGCTGGTATCCCAAGCCTATGACATGCATCAAGGTCAAATGGAACTATTTCCATACCAACCCATGCAATCCTCATTGTTCTTAACTTCGAACTCTGACTTATCTCTCAACCATCACCACTGATACCAATCTATCACGACACAACCCTCCAAAGAAACCACAATGAGGGGAGAGAGATAATGATCCTCGAGTCCCACCTCTAGTAGGTCTCAGGTTGGAAACTAGCATTGAGGGTATAAAAATATAATGAAATGGTAGGTATTACCCTCTATAATGATATGGGATTGAGAGATAAGATGAATCAATATCAAGAAAATCCATGACATAATATAAAGAAACCAGAACCATCCTATAATGAATGTATAAATAAAACTAATACTTATAAAAGTCTCCAAAGAAAAATACTCAAAAGTAAAGAAAAATTAGCGACATAGTAAGTATCTAAATATTTGAGCTAGTAATGTCTGGCTCAGTCCATATAGTCCTCCTCAAAACATGAAAATCAATTTATATATATTGGGGGAGTATATCGGTATACTTAGTAAAAAGTACCTCATGAACATGTGAAAGAAGAATACTAATGCCCCCATGAGAAAATATCAGAACTAATAGCACAAAAATAGGTCAACCATTCATCCAAACCTCACCAAGGCATGCTCACTAAATAACATAAGCCAAGTATAATAACATAATAAAAAGCATATCGATAAAGGGTAATCCACACCACTTTACCACTGATTTTGTACTCTCAAAACCCAACTTCATATGTCATGGTGATCCCATATATTCTAAATAACATATACCACCACCCCACAACACGGTCACATCACATCACGCCCAAAAAAACCCAGTACATCAACCAAAAGCATTGTCATATCTCATATCACCTGCATACACCTAGGTCATTACATCAAAACCATAACTAGAGTAGTAGGTTATCATACACATATAGTAAATAAACCTCAATCCCTCTTCTTACCATGAATTACTCTCACTATAAGACTCCCCATAGCACGGAAATATCATATCTCACTTGAAAACACATGGTCCACTTCCCCACAACATGATCATCACATCTCGCCCAAAAACACCTAGTCCATAACCTAGTGCACTAAAAAACCTATGTACATCATAGAGAATATCTACTCTCTTGAAATAGAGTTAAGTAAAAATCAGGTATCCATCCATTCATCCTCATCATCAGAATGTTGGAAAAAACACCCCCATGTGAATATATGGGTCTTGGCACATTGTGATCGATGTAGGTGGGGTGTGTATAGAAGTCACAAGGAATATACAAATATATACATCTATCCACACATAATCTCAACCTATGGGTTCACAACTAAACACTAACTAGCTCACAATTCCCCACATTCGATGCCACCTCTAACTTCATAACACCAAATAAACCACAAGCCACATCTCACACCACCAACCAATTCAATTATCCATCCATTTGTTTCATTATTAAGAATCAACATGTTAATCCACACAAACCATCATTTATTTATTTATTTTCCCTTTTTATCCCATTAACCAAACCAAACTCTAACCATTTCAATAATTATTAAATGACAAATTATTCCATCACTACCCATGCATCTAGCCCAATGAAACCACACATCACAAGTAGCTCATCACCCCCATCAAACCATCACCTCACTACCCCAAAACCAAAATCAAACAACGACCACATCGCTAACCCAAAAGCACATAAAAAAAACCACCACCTAATTAGCCCAAAAGCATGGCCAAACAACAACCACCTCACCACCCAAAAAGTATGGCCAAGAAACCACCACACAACCACCCCAAACGTATGGCCAAATAACCACCACCTCACTAACCTAAAAGCATGGTCAAACAACCACCACCTTGCCACCCCAAAATCATAGCCAAACACCCACCACCTCACCACTCCAAAAGAATGTCCACATCTCACCCATCAACCACACAATGCATCATAAACACACATTGCCATCCCACAACATGACCACACATCGCAACACGTCGAATAACATTTTATAAATTTAAAAAAGTAGAGTTTATTACATTCTAATTTATTTTAGGGGTGTTATCACAGAATCCATAGTCATGGAGAAAATTTTCATTATCTAAATATAAGTGGTTAGCTAATTTTCATTTTAAAGTGATATTGAAAAAATCCAAATAGACACAGTAGTCACAATATATATCATATAACACAAAAAAATCCCCCAAAAACCACAATTTTTTGTGGGGAATCAGGCTCGTAAAATCCAACATATCACAATAATATCAAAGATGTAAAAACATATAAATCATTCACCTTACCCCTTCAATTTAAATTAGACAATTATTTATCTTTGATAAATTCAGAAAACCATATACCATTCATAAAAAAGAGTAAATCCCTAACCCATGATACGATATAAATATAAAAGATGGATTCCCTACCCCAAAGAACCTTTTCTAACTCATTGTCAAGATGAAGAAGAAATACCCGTAAAACACAATCGAACTCAGGAAACTGTAGAGAAACCTACTCCACATCAATGGTTTTTAAAAATGAATCCCAAATTTATACCCAAACCAACACAATATTTCCATAGTGAATCCCCAAGAAAAGAATAAGAAAAAACCACAGGGGAAAGAAAAATCACTCATAGTAGATCACTAACAAGAAACCACCAGAACAAATGGATCAAAGTTGGAGGAATAGGGATATAAGATCTCCTCGAGGAACCTAGAGTTCATTTGGAATGAGAAGGGAAGAATCCATAGATAAATGAAAGGAATCATATAATAAAGTGTAATTTTAATCTGGGATCCTTCTATTTTTACATCGTGTACTTATTACATGGCATGTAATTAATGGGTTTCTTAAAAATTACAACTTTATCTAAAAATCACATCACCTCATACTTAACTTAATACATATAATTAATTTCAGTTACACGATGTTTAATTCATCTCATTGGTTACCCATATCTAATTTACATGTTGTGAACCATCCACCTACATAATCTGTGAACTACCTTTACACATTGTGAATTCCAATTACACAATGTGAACTTCCAACAGTAGTTTCGTTGTAGCTCCAAGCTCTACTGAAAACTCCATGAACCTCTCCCAAATACCTACAACCTCCCAAACTAGAAAATTAATGGTCTAGGAATGTATGGTAAATTATAATGTGGGTTTTGATACCCTGTGAGGAATCATACCTTACCAAAATGGTTGATTCAAATGAAGATATCAACCTAGAGTAAATTCCCATTTTTAGTGAATTAACTAATGTATTTCCCAAAGAGTTAACCCAAATTCCCAAATATCATGAGGTAGAGTTCTATATAGAGATTATATTTGAATTAAATATTATCTTTAAATGCCTATATAGGTTGTCCGTAATCAAAATGGAGGAGTTAGAGAAGAATCTTCAAGATAATTTGGATAAAGTTTTCAAACACCCTACTGAATAATCACCTTGGGGTGCACCGATGCTCTTTTTCAAGAAGAAGGATGGATGAATGAAGTTGTGTATTGATATCAGGATCTCAACGATATTCCTATAATGAATAAGTATCATATACCAAGGATTGATGAATTGATTGATCAACTATGAGGAGGTTAGTACTTCTCAAAGGTGCATCTTCATTCTGGATATCATTAGTTGATGGTGAAGAAGGAAGATATTCAGAAAAATTCTTTCCACACAAGGTATGAACACTATGAGTTCAAAGTGATTCCCTTTAGACTTACTAATTCCTCTAAAATATTCATGGTTTTTATGAATAGAGTCCTTAGAGGCCACCTCAAAAAAAAATAATTTTTATCTATGATATTCTCATTTAATCCAAGATAAAGGAGGAACATGAAGAGAATTTAAGGATTGTACTGGAAACATTAAGGAAGGATAAAATGTATGCTAATTTTAGAAAGTGTGACTTTTGGATGCATAAATTCACATTATTGGGGCATGTGATCACAAGTGATGGAATTTTTGTGGACCCTTCAAACACAAAAGCAATTGAGGAATGGACCATACCCACTAATGTCATGAAAAAACATATTTTTCATGGATTAGCATGGTACTATCAAAATTTTCGTGAGAAATATCTCATGATTTTATAGCTCGCTGAATATGTTAACATATAAAGGGGTAAAGTATTTCAAGATAAAATAATGTGAGGAAATATTTAAGGAGCTCAAGATGAGGCTAATCACTACACATGTACTCACAATACCAATTATTAGAGAATATACATTAATGATTAAAAGACAGGCTTGGGTTGTGTTATCATGAATAATGAAAAAGTAATAGCCTACTCCTCATGATAACTAAATATCCATGAGTAAAACAATCCGACACATGATCTAGAGTTAGAATCTATGCTTTTTGCCATGAAAATTTGGAGAAACTACCTCTACGATGAGAAGTGTGTCATATATACATATCAAAAGAGTCTAAAGTATATATTAAAATAGAATTATCTCAACATGCATCAAAGAAGATGGTTATATCTAATTAAGGACTATGATTTCTCTTTTCACTACCATCTGGGAAAGGCTAATAAGGTAGTTGATTATCTTATCATGAAAGAACCTACTAATTTATCCATGTTGTGTATTTATAAAGGCCCTATCCACATGGATACACAAAGGATGGATCTAGAAATAATAATGACAGGGAATACATCCTACCTTTCCCAAATGATTTCCCAACCATCTATTAAAGATAATATTAAGGAGGTACAAAGGGATGATATGGTGATTCCAAATAATTTAAAAGTAGTAAAGGAAGGGAATCTATACGAGTTCCAAATCGATAAGGATAATGTAATTTGATTTGGAACTATACTTTGTGTGCCTTCATCAACTGAGATAAAGAAATATCTATTGGATAATGCACATATCTCATCTTTCTCCATCCATCCTAGAAGTATAAAGATGTACCATGATCTTCAAGAGTAGTTCTGGTGGGAAAACATGAAGGAGATTAATGAGTATGTTGGGCAAAAATCCCTCAAGGTATCATTGAAGCCTTTTTGAGGTGATTGTGTTTGTTGACAAAGTGGACATCTGAGTTGTGATTGTTGACAAAGAGGATTTCATGATGGAATGTCGAGTTCAAGAGCTGAGGTCAACGATCCATGTTTGATTCAAGAACGTCGATAAAAGGAATGGAAGATCTGGAGGCGGTACAAAAGAACAGATACAAGGTGACGCCGTTTTCCTGTGTTTGCCAAATTTTTGGGCCTGAAAATCGGCAAATGAAGAAAAGTGTTTTTGGCAAAGGGACTTGCGCGCCGTGGACTTGGAGTATAGGAAACTTGCGCGCCACATGTTTTTCAAGATCAGAAGATCAAAATATGGCTAAGGAAATAGGTTCGCGCAAGTTTGGGAGTTGGTCGCGCAAGTGTCTAAAGGAGAGGAGACTTGCGCGCCGAAATTGGGTCGCGCAGGTGACTTGCGCGCCGTCGCGCAGGGTGGTCAGATTGCCTATAAATACCGGACCACCCCTCCTCATTTCTCACCAGAGTTCAAGACGAGAGCTCCCGTCGCGCAGGTGTGGTGGTCGCGCAAGTGGTGTGTGTGGTCGCGCAGGTGGGACTTGCGCGCCAGTGGTTGAAGTTGTGCGCCGGTGTTAGAAGTTGCGCGCCGGTTTGCAGTTGCGCACCAATGGTGGTTTGGGCGTAAAGGGAAGAGAGTCGCACAAGTTTGGAGTTGAGGAAGCTTGTGTCGCGCAAGTGTCAGAGGAGGACTTGCGCGCCCGTTGTGACTTGCGCGCCGATACTTGCGCGCCGAGGTTGACTTGCGCACCAAGTAAGGTTTTGTTCCCGCAGTGATTTTCAGACTGTGTGGAAGCTGGAAGTTTGCCCGATACCTTCGGTGCAAAGAGATATTCATCAACGGGTGAAAGTTAAACTTCAACAGAGCATCTACATACAAGAGAAGATGCATTCTTTCAGGAAAATGAAGAGACCTACAGGTCTATAAACTGTGAGTGGATTCCATCCAAGAGCAGTGAGCTCAGGAAGAGGAAGAAGGTGATCCTCTCCACCGGCAGTGAGCCAGAGAGAGAGAAACAGGGAGTGACCCTTGGGAAAGCAGTGAGCTGACCCTAAACATTGTAAAGGCAGTGAGCCTGGGCATAGAAGTGATCTAGCCCGAACCTTGTAATCCACAACTAGTGAAGATTAGTGGAATTTGGTACGACCGGCAACCTGTCGGCGTATGCTCCTTGGACGTAGCCCTTAGCGGTGAACCAAGTAAAATTGCTGTGTCCTGTGCTTGCTTTACATTCTGTTTATATCGTGCAACAGGGAAAAGAGAGAAGAGTGTTTTGCTTAACAGCGAAACAAGATCAGAACGGGCATTAATTTTTAATTAGTCATACCCTGATTCACCCCCCCTCTCAGGGTATCCAGCCTAGTGGACCTAACAAGTGGTATCAGAGGGAAAGGTTGAAAGTTGTTCTTCTCTCAATGGAGGTAACCAATCATAAAGGGATTCCGATCTTCGACGGATATAATTTTCAGATATGGAAGAATCGGATGCAACACTATTTCCGATCCTTGGGAATGGATGTGTTTTCAGCAGCTATGCATGGTATCACAGCTGGTATTAATAGTGGTGCCTTATCAGAAGCTGAGCATAGAGAGTTGGATGCTGATTCCAAAGCAATCAATGCCTTAGGGGGAGCCCTTTCCAATCCCATCTACACAAAGGTGATGTCATGCAAAACGTCACATTCCATGTGGGAAAAGCTTTTGAATATATATGAAGGGGACACAAAAGTCAGAGAGGCAAAGCTGCAGGTGTTGTGGAACAAATATGAAGATCTGAAAATGAACCCGAATGAGTCTGTTGACGCATTCTTTGATAGGGTAAACATTGTTGTGGAAGATATGCGAGGTCTTGGAGAAGTCATTGAAGACATAAAGATTGTAAAGCGCATCTTGAGGAAACTTCCACCTCGGTTCAATCCGAAAGTTTCAGTACTAGAAGATAAAGATCCAAAAGAGCTGACATTGGACAATTTGCACAGTACCTTGGTTGCATATGAAATGAGGAACGATGATAATGAGGCTGTGGAAAAGGGGAAGTCTAAAGAGGTGGCATTTAAGGCCATGAAGAAGCTCACCATTGAAGATTCTAATGAAGAAGAAGAGACAGATGAGGTGATGTCATTCCTTTCTTCGAATCTACAAAGAGGAAGAGGAAAGTTTAAAGGTAAACTTCCACTAGCATGCTTTAGATGTGGAAAGGTTGGTTATCTTGCGGCAAGATGCCCCAAGAAGTTTCAAGATGATGATGATGATGATGACGCTGAAATTCCCAAAAAGAAGTCTTCAGCTTTTGTGAAAGGGAAGAAACAATTCAAGAGAAATTTCTTTAAGAAAAAGAATCTTCTCTCACAAGAATTTGAAAGTTCAGATGAGTCTGAGGATGAAGAAGTTGAGGAAATAGAAAATTGCAGAGATCGTGGGGTAAATGCCTTGGTGGCAATTGTTGGTAGTTCTCAAAAGGGAGAAGAATCTGATGCTAAAGAAGAAGAAGAAATTGAAGGGAGAATTGATATGGAAGCCGAATTGGAAGCATCTCTTGAGGAGATAGATGTTTGGAGAGCCAAAATGAAGAAAGCCAATAAAGTGGTTCGTGATGCGAAACTCTACATGCAACAACAGGATGAAGAAAATTCTGAGCTGTTAGAAGAAATTGAAAGACTAAAATCCTCAACACCAGAGAGCTCAGAAAATATTGTTGAGTATAAGCTTAAAATTGAGGAACAAAAGAAGGAAATTGATTGTCTGACAAACACAGGAAAGGAGCAGGTTAGATGTATCAAAGAGCTTGAAGAAGAAGTGGTCAGTCTGCGACAAAAACTCAAGGATCAAGATAAAATCTTGACCCCCAATGTGATATCTGAAAAGCAGGCTATTCAGAAGACAGAGAAGATGAAAGCGGAGCCTAGCAGTTCAGTAGGAAAGAAACAGCAATTGAACTCAGATGTTAAGGTCGTTTCTGGGCTTAGTCAAGAACAAAAATTGGCGACAATTGCAGTCAGACCGCAAACACTCATCCCGAAAGTGAAGGTTGATTTGGGAACAAAACAGAATCAGAATATTCAGAGATCCCAAAGGGGAAATCACAGTGCTGAAATATCACGAGGGAATGCATCCTATATCAGGTGTTATTGCTGTGGGAAAATGGGACATTCACAGTTTGTGTGTTCCATAGCCAAGAGATACAGAAGAGAACATGAGCAGAGACGGCAGCCAAACAGAGAACGGTTTTCCAGAACACATTTTGAAGGACACTGTTTTTGGTGCGGAGGATTTGGACACATGGCTAGGTATTGCACATCAATCATTCAGAGAAATGTGTCAAAGAATAATCAAAATGTTCGCAAGCAGCAGATCAATAAACCAACAAGTGAGTTAAAAGTTCAGAACAGATTTGCAGCTCTGCAAGATGAGGGTGGTCCATCATACTCTGAGAAAGAACAGAAGCCTCAATCCATGCCGAGTGTGAAAGAAAAAGTATGGACCAAGAAGAAGAAAAATGAGAAGGCTGTGGTGGCGGAGATTGCCCTTAAAGCATCAGATCGATCTGGTGTTTGGATCCTTGATAGTGGTTGCACATCCCACATGACGGGTAATAAAGATCTTGTTACAGGCATCAAATATGACAAAGAAGGAGTTGTCAAATTTGGAAATGATGAAGGCCTGAAGATTGTTGGCTCAGGGAAAGCCAAGTTTGGGGGCAAAGAGATGAGACGTGCTGATGTCTTGGTAGTAGAGGGTCTCAGTCATAATCTACTCAGTGTCAGTCAACTATGTGACTCTGGGCACTCTATCCAATTTACCAAGAAGATGTGTGTTGTGAAAGGAAAAGATGGAGCAGCTGTTCTGCAGGGAAAAAGGTCAAAGGGAAATCTCTATCTTGTAAGTGGGGAAGAAGATACTTGTCTTTTATCCAGAGAGGAAGAAAACCAGCTGTGGCATAAGCGACTTGGTCATCTATGCCAACCATCTATGGAGGATCTCGTTAAATGTGATGCTGCTAGAGACCTTCCCAAACTATCACGTGATCGCACTCATACGTGTGATGCTTGTCAACAAGGGAAAATCATCAGAAAGACATACAGGCCAAAGGAACAGAAATCAACTAGAGTGCTCGAACTGGTGCATGCTGATGTATGTGGACCTATCTCACCACGAGCTATAAATGGGCAAAGGTACTATGTACTTTTCATTGATGACTATAGCAGAATGGCCTGGGTATTCATCATAACCCATAATATAGAGGTATTCAGTTGCATAAAGCAGTACAGGAGGGAATCAGAAAAGATGCTTGGGCAGAAAATTCTGAAGTTTCGTACTGATAACGGTACGGAATTTACAAACAGTCAGGTTGAAAACTATCTCGAGAAACATGGGATAAGGCATCAAGTTTCATCAGTAAGAACTCCCCAACAGAATGGAGTAGTTGAAAGGAGAAATCGGATCATCAACAACATGGCCAGAACAATGCTTATTGATAAGGACCTGCCAGAGAAATTTTGGAAGGAAGCAGTTCTGACATCGGTCTATGTTTCAAACAGGTCCCTGTTATGTCCGAAGCAAGGGAAGACTCCATATGAACTGTGGTACGGAAAGAAGCCAACGTTGAAGTACTTTCGAATCTTTGGAAGTAAGTGTTTCATTCTCAACAAAGAACATCATAGGAAGTTTGAGGCATGAGGAGATGAAGGGATATTCCTTGGCTATTCCGGGAAAAGCAAAGCGTATAAATGTTTCAACAAAAGGCTGGGAAAAATCATTGAAAGCAATGATGTCACTATAGTTGAAAATGAGCAGAATACTCAACGATCCAGTGAACAGTTCCTGGATGAAAGTGATGATGAGGTAAGCAACCCAGGGGGAGCAGAAGTGGCAGAAGCTGACTCAGAAGAAGATACTGACAATGAAGAGGAAAGTGTCAAGTCGGTGTCTGTGAGAAAGCCAAAGAGTCGAGCTGAAATTGATAGGCAGAATATCATTGGTGATCAAACAGCTCCAGTTCAGACTCGAAGAATGAAATCATCGCAACAAGCATCGTTTTTGTCTCAAGTGGAGCCGAAATGTTTTTCTGATGCAGCTGAAGATGAAAACTGGGTTCAGGCCATGAATGAAGAGCTTGATCAGATTGAGAAGAACCAGACATGGGAGATTGTTTCGAGGCCAGCAGACAAGAATGTCATCGGGACTAAATGGGTCTATCGCAACAAGATGAATGAAGATGGAACAGTGATTCGGAACAAAGCACGACTAGTGTGAAAGGGATACTCCCAGATAGAGGGAATAGATGTTGATGAGACATTTGCACCGGTTGCAAGGCTGGAGACAATCAGATTATTTTTGGCCATAGCAGTGCAAAGAAACTTCAAAGTGTTCCAGATGGATGTCAAATCCGCATTCTTGAGTGGGGTTCTGGAAGAAGAGGTGTATATTGAGCAGCCAGATGGTTTTCTCATTCATGAGGATGAGAGCAAAGTTTGCAGGCTGAAGAAGGCGTTGTATGGGCTGAAACAAGCACCAAGGGCATGGTACTCAAGGCTTGATCAGTACTTGAAGAAGCTTGGTTTCCAGCGGGGAGGAGTTGACTACAACCTCTATTTCAGCAATGACAGTAATCAAAGGATGATGGTGCTAGTGTATGTCGATGACATAATTTTTGGCGGATCAGATGAAGCTCAGTGCAGACAGTTTTCCGAATTCATGAAAAATGAGTTTGAAATGTCAATGATTGGAGAGCTAACGTTTTTCCTTGGTCTACAGGTGACACAAGGAAGGAATGGAACTTTCATTTCTCAATCCAAATATGCCAAGGAGGTTCTAAGAAGATTTGGAATGGATAATTCCAAGGAAATGAAGACTCCGGTTGCTACCCGGATGAAATTATCAAAAGATGAGGATGGCAAGGCAGTTAATATCACATAATACAGGCAAATCATTGGAAGTCTGTTGTACTTAACCGCAACAAGGCCTGATATTGTTTTCTCCACATGCCAAGCAGCGAGATATCAGAGTAATCCCAAGGAAAGTCACATGCTTGCAGTGAAAAGAATACTTCGTTATATCAAGGGCACGGTGGACTTCGGCTTGACATACAATGACAAATCTCAGACAGAGTTATTGGGATATACTGATGCAGACTGGGCCGGTTCAGCAGATGATAGAAAATCAACGTCTGGTGGTGCATTCTATCTTGGTGGATTGTGTATTTCTTGGTTAAGCAAGAAACAAGATTGCATTTCATTGAGCACCGCAGAAGCTGAGTATATTGCGGCCACTCAAGCATGCACACAGTTATTGTGGATGAAGCAGCAGCTTGAGGATATGGGAGTTGAAGTAAAGTCTCCGATCGGAATCCAGTGTGACAACTCAAGTGCTATAAATCTTAGCAAAAATCCTGTCCATCATTCCAGGACAAAGCACATTGAGATCAAGTATCATTTCATCAAGGAGAAGGTTGAGCAGGGCATCGTGAAGTTGGAGTATGTGCCTACAGAGCTACAGGTTGCAGACATTCTGACAAAGGCCTTACCCAAGGAAGCTTTTGAGAGGCATAGACTAGCTCTGGGAGTTCAGTCGATTCCCCGCACTTGAAATAGTGTGGACGCGGGACCCCCCCTCTCCCCGAGGTATGCTGTGTTTTCCCTACTGTGCTAATGTGTTCTCTACTATGTTACAGACTACAAAGGCGTGACCTTTGGGTTCGTTGACAAAGGGGGAGAAAATAGTGGTTGTTCAAGGGGGAGACAGTGCGGAGATTTGATAAATCATAAATGATATGGGGAGACGCTGACAGGTGGAGCAGCCAGATAGGGGGAGTTGAAGCTAGTTGAACGTGCTTAGCCAGAGCTTAGCTTGGACAACACAGGAAATATGGCTAAAGAGGTGTTGAAGCTATGAGCAGAAAGGGGGAGCGTATTACATCTGACGATGCTAGAAGTGATCGATCAAAGAATAGATATCACGACAGCTGAGGATCGTGATAAAAGCAGAAGAGTGGTGTTGGACAGTGTTTGGTGTCAACAATGGATGTTAGAGACAAAGTGATTCATTGATGAACTTTTCATTTACTCTTGTTTCTCACGCCGAGCATTGCTCATGTGGGCTTAGAGTATGTGTTGAGTAAATCCTTGGTCGCTATCAGAATCGCAATGCGGCGAATGGAGGTTGAAGAATCAATGACGTATATTTGTTTGGAAGAGTTGTCAACAAACCCAAAGGGGGAGATTGTTGGGCAAAAATCCCTCAAGGTATCATTGAAGCCTTTTTGAGGTGATTGTGTTTGTTGACAAAGTGGACATCTGAGTTGTGATTGGTGACAAAGAGGATTTCATGATGGAATGTCGAGTTCAAGAGCTGAGGTCAACGATCCATGTTTGATTCAAGAACGTCGATAAAAGTAATGGAAGATCTGGAGGCGGTACAAAAGAACAGATACAAGGTGACGCCGTTTTCCAGTGTTTGCCAAATTTTTGGGCCTGAAAATCGGCAAATGAAGAAAAGTGTTTTTGGCAAAGGGACTTGCGCGCCGTGGACTTGGAGTATAGGAAACTTGCGCGCCACATGTTTTTCAAGATCAGAAGATCAAAATATGGCTAAGGAAATAGGTTCGCGCAAGTTTGGGAGTTGGTCGCGCAAGTGTCTAAAGGAGAGGAGACTTGCGCGCCGAAATTGGGTCGCGCAGGTGACTTGCGCGCCGTCGCGCAGGGTGGTCAGATTGCCTATAAATACCGGACCACCCCTCCTCATTTCTCACCGGAGTTCAAGATGAGAGCTCCCGTCGCGCAGGTGTGGTGGTCGCGCAAGTGGTGTGTGTGGTCGCGCAGGTGGGACTTGCGCGCCAGTGGTTGAAGTTGTGCGCCGGTGTTAGAAGTTGCGCGCCGGTTTGCAGTTGCGCACCAATGGTGGTTTGGGCGTAAAGGGAAGAGAGTCGCGCAAGTTTGGAGTTGAGGAAGCTTGTGTCGCGCAAGTGTCAGAGGAGGACTTGCGCGCCCGTTGTGACTTGCGCGCCGATACTTGCGCGCCGTGGTTGACTTGCGCGCCAAGTAAGGTTTTGTTCCCGCAGTGATTTTCAGACTGTGTGGAAGCTGGAAGTTTGCCCGATACCTTCGGTGCAAAGAGATATTCATCAACGGGTGAAAGTTAAACTTCAATAGAGCATCTACATACAAGAGAAGATGCATTCTTTCAGGAAAATGAAGAGACCTACAGGTCTATAAACTGTGAGTGGATTCCATCCAAGAGCAGTGAGCTCAGGAAGAGGAAGAAGGTGATCCTCTCCACCGGCAGTGAGCCAGAGAGAGAGAAACAGGGAGTGACCTTTGGGAAAGCAGTGAGCTGACCCTAAACATTGTAAAGGCAGTGAGCCTGGGCATAGAAGTGATCTAGCCCGAACCTTGTAATCCACAGCTAGTGAAGATTAGTGGAATTTGGTACGACCGGCAACCTGTCGGCGTATGCTCCTTGGACGTAGCCCTTAGCGGTGAACCAAGTAAAATTGCTGTGTCCTGTGCTTGCTTTACATTCTGTTTATATCGTGCAACAGGGAAAAGAGAGAAGAGTGTTTTGCTTAACAGCGAAACAAGATCAGAACGGGCATTAATTTTTAATTAGTCATACCCTGATTCACCCCCCCTCTCAGGGTATCCAGCCTAGTGGACCTAACAAGTGGTATCAGAGGGAAAGGTTGAAAGTTGTTCTTCTCTCAATGGAGGTAACCAATCATAAAGGGATTCCGATCTTCGACGGATATAATTTTCAGATATGGAAGAATCGGATGCAACACTATTTCCGATCCTTGGGAATGGATGTGTTTTCAGCAGCTATGCATGGTATCACAGCTGGTATTAATAGTGGTGCCTTATCAGAAGCTGAGCATAGAGAGTTGGATGCTGATTCCAAAGCAATCAATGCCTTAGGGGGAGCCCTTTTCAATCCCATCTACACAAAGGTGATGTCATGCAAAACGTCACATTCCATGTGGGAAAAGCTTTTGAATATATATGAAGGGGACACAAAAGTCAGAGAGGCAAAGCTGTAGGTGTTGTGGAACAAATATGAAGATCTGAAAATGAACCCGAATGAGTCTGTTGACGCATTCTTTGATAGGGTAAACATTGTTGTGGAAGATATGCGAGGTCTTGGAGAAGTCATTGAAGACATAAAGATTGTAAAGCGCATCTTGAGGAAACTTCCACCTCGGTTCAATCCGAAAGTTTCAGTACTAGAAGATAAAGATCCAAAAGAGCTGACATTGGACAATTTGCACAGTACCTTGGTTGCATATGAAATGAGGAACGATGATAATGAGGCTGTGGAAAAGGGGAAGTCTAAAGAGGTGTCATTTAAGGCCATGAAGAAGCTCACCATTGAAGATTCTAATGAAGAAGAAGAGACAGATGAGGTGATGTCATTCCTTTCTTCGAATCTACAAAGAGGAAGAGGAAAGTTTAAAGGTAAACTTCGACTAGCATGCTTTAGATGTGGAAAGGTTGGTCATCTTGCGGCAAGATGCCCCAAGAAGTTTCAAGATGATGATGATGATGATGACGCTGAAATTCCCAAAAAGAAGTCTTCAGCTTTTGTGAAAGGGAAGAAACAATTCAAGAGAAATTTCTTCAAGAAAAAGAATCTTCTCTCACAAGAATTTGAAAGTTCAGATGAGTCTGAGGATGAAGAAGTTGAGGAAATAGAAAATTGCAGAGATCGTGGGGTAAATGCCTTGGTGGCAATTGTTGGTAGTTCTCAAAAGGGAGAAGAAGCTGATGCTAAAGAAGAAGAAGAAATTGAAGGGAGAATTGATATGGAAGCCGAATTGGAAGCATCTCTTGAGGAGATAGAAGTTTGGAGAGCCAAAACGAAGAAAGCCAATAAAGTGGTTCGTGATGCCAAACTCTACATGCAACAACAGGATGAAGAAAAGTCTGAGCTGTTAGAAGAAATTGAAAGACTAAAATCCTCAACACCAGAGAGCTCAGAAAATATTGTTGAGTATAAGCTTAAAATTGAGGAACAAAAGAAGGAAATTGATTGTCTGACAAACACAGGAAAGGAGCGGGTTAGATGTATCAAAGAGCTTGAAGAAGAAGTGGTCAGTCTGCGACAAAAACTCAAGGATCAAGATAAACTCTTGACCCCCAATGTGATATCTGAAAAGCAGGCTATTCAGAAGACAGAGAAGATGAAAGCGGAGCCTAGCGGTTCAGTAGGAAAGAAACAGCAATTGAGCTCAGATGTTAAGGTCGTTTCTGGGCTTAGTCAAGAACAAAAATTGGCGACAATTGCAGTCAGACCGCAAGCACTCATCCCGAAAGTGAAGGTTGATTTGGGAACAAAACAGAATCAGAATATTCAGAGATCCCAAAGGGGAAATCACAGTGCTGAAATATCACGAGGGAATGCATCCTATATCAGGTGTTATTGCTGTGGGAAAATGGGACATTCACAGTTTGTGTGTTCCATAGCCAAGAGATACAGAAGGGAACATGAGCAGAGACGGTAGCCAAACAGAGAACGGTTTTCCAGAACACATTTTGAAGGACACTGTTTTTGGTGCGGAGGATTTGGACACATGGCTAGGTATTTCACATCAATCATTCAGAGAAATGTGTCAAAGAATAATCAAAATGTTCGCAAGCAGCAGATCAATAAACCAACAAGTGAGTTAAAAGTTCAGAACAGATTTGCAGCTCTGCAAGATGAGGGTGGTCCATCATACTCTGAGAAAGAACAGAAGCCTCAATCCATGCCGAGTGTGAAAGAAAAAGTATGGACCAAGAAGAAGAAAAATGAGAAGGCTGTGGTGGCGGAGATTGCCCTTAAAGCATCAGATCGATCTGGTGTTTGGATCCTTGATAGTGGTTGCACATCCCACATGACGGGTAATAAGGATCTTGTTACAGGCATCAAATATGACAAAGAAGGAGTTGTCAAATTTGGAAATAATGAAGGCCTGAAGATTGTTGGCTCAGGGAAAGCCAAGTTTGGGGGCAAAGAGATGAGACGTGCTGATGTCTTGGTAGTAGAGGGTCTCAGTCATAATCTACTCAGTGTCAGTCAACTATGTGACTCTGGGAACTCTATCCAATTTACCAAGAAGATGTGTGTTGTGAAAGGAAAAGATGGAGCAGCTGTTCTGCAGGGAAAAAGGTCAAAGGGAAATCTCTATCTTGTAAGTGGGGAAGAAGATACTTGTCTTTTATCCAGAGAGGAAGAAAACCAGCTGTGGCATAAGCGACTTGGTCATCTATGCCAACCATCTATGGAGGATCTCGTTAAATGTGATGCTGCTAGAGACCTTCCCAAACTATCACGTGATCGCACTCATACGTGTGATGCTTGTCAACAAGGGAAAATCATCAGAAAGACATACAGGCCAAAGGAACAGAAATCAACTAGAGTGCTCGAACTGGTGCATGCTGATGTATGTGGACCTATCTCACCACGAGCTATAAATGGGCAAAGGTACTATGTACTTTTCATTGATGACTATAGCAGAATGGCCTGGGTATTCATCATAACCCATAAGACAGAGGTATTCAGTTGCATAAAGCAGTACAGGAGGGAATCAGAAAAGATGCTTGGGCAGAAAATTCTGAAGTTTCGTACTGATAACGGTACGGAATTTACAAACAGTCAGGTTGAAAACTATCTCGAGAAACATGGGATAAGGCATCAAGTTTCATCAGTAAGAACTCCCCAACAGAATGGAGTAGTTGAAAGGAGAAATCGGATCATCAACAACATGGCCAGAACAATGCTTATTGATAAGGACCTGCCAGAGAAATTTTGGAAGGAAGCAGTTCTGACATCGGTCTATGTTTCAAACAGGTCCCTGTTATGTCCGAAGCAAGGGAAGACTCCATATGAACTGTGGTACAGAAAGAAGCCAACGTTGAAGTACTTTCGAATCTTTGGAAGTAAGTGTTTCATTCTCAACAAAGAACATCATAGGAAGTTTGAGGCACGAGGAGATGAAGGGATATTCCTTGGCTATTCCGGGAAAAGCAAAGCGTATAAATATTTCAACAAAAGGCTGGGAAAAATCATTGAAAGCAATGATGTCACTATAGTTGAAAATGAGCAGAATACTCAACGATCCAGTGAACAGTTCCTGGATGAAAGTGATGATGAGGTAAGCAACCCAGGGGGAGCAGAAGTGGCAGAAGCTGACTCAGAAGAAGATACTGACAATGAAGAGGAAAGTGTCAAGTCGGTGTCTGTGAGAAAGCCAAAGAGTCGAGCTGAAATTGATAGGCAGAATATCATTGGTGATCAAACAGCTCCAGTTCAGACTCGAAGAATGAAATCATCGCAACAAGCATCGTTTTTGTCTCAAGTGGAGCCGAAATGTTTTTCTGATGTAGCTGAAGATGAAAACTGGGTTCAGGCCATGAATGAAGAGCTTGATCAGATTGAGAAGAACCAGACATGGGAGATTGTTTCGAGGCCAGCAGACAAGAATGTCATCGGGACTAAATGGGTCTATCGCAACAAGATGAATGAAGATGGAACAGTGATTCGGAACAAAGCACGACTAGTGTGCAAGGGATACTCCCAGATAGAGGGAATAGATGTTGATGAGACATTTGCACCGGTTGCAAGGCTGGAGACAATCAGATTATTTTTGGCCATAGCAGTGCAAAGAAACTTCAAAGTGTTCCAGATGGATGTCAAATCCGCATTCTGGAATGGGGTTCTGGAAGAAGAGGTGTATATTGAGCAGCCAGATGGTTTTCTCATTCATGAGGATGAGAGCAAAGTTTGCAGGCTGAAGAAGGCGTTGTATGGGCTGAAACAAGCACCAAGGGCATGGTACTCAAGGCTTGATCAGTACTTGAAGAAGCTTGGTTTCCAGCGGGGAGGAGTTGACTACAACCTCTATTTCAGCAATGACAGTAATCAAAGGATGATGGTGCTAGTGTATGTCGATGACATAATTTTTGGCGGATCAGATGAAGCTCAGTGCAGACAGTTTTCCGAATTCATGAAAAATGAGTTTGAAATGTCAATGATTGGAGAGCTAACGTTTTTCCTTGGTCTACAGGTGACACAAGGAAGGAATGAAACTTTCATTTCTCAATCCAAATATGCCAAGGAGGTTCTAAGAATATTTGGAATGGATAATTCCAAGGAAATGAAGACTCCGGTTGCTACCCGGATGAAATTATCAAAAGATGAGGATGGAAAGGCAGTTAATATCACAGAATACAGGCAAATCATTGGAAGTCTGTTGTACTTAACCGCAACAAGGCCTGATATTGTTTTCTCCACATGCCAAGCAGCGAGATATCAGAGTAATCCCATGGAAAGTCACATGCTTGCAGTGAAAAGAATACTTCGTTATATCAAGGGCACGGTGGACTTCGGCTTGACATACAATGACAAATCTCAGATAGAGTTATTGGGATATACTGATGCAGACTGGGCCGGTTCAGCAGATGATAGAAAATCAACGTCTGGTGGTGCATTCTATCTTGGTGGATTGTGTATTTCTTGGTTAAGCAAGAAACAAGATTGCATTTCATTGAGCACCGCAGAAGCTGAGTATATTGCGGCCACTCAAGCATGCACACAGTTATTGTGGATGAAGCAGCAGCTTGAGGATATGGGAGTTGAAGTAAAGTCTCCGATCGGAATCCAGTGTGACAACTCAAGTGCTATAAATCTTAGCAAAAATCCTGTCCATCATTCCAGGACAAAGCACATTGAGATCAAGTATCATTTCATCAAGGAGAAGGTTGAGCAGGGCATCGTGAAGTTGGAGTATGTGCCTACAGAGCTACAGGTTGCAGACATTCTGACAAAGGCCTTACCCAAGGAAGCTTTTGAGAGGCATCGACTAGCTCTGGGAGTTCAGTCGATTCCCCGCACTTGAAATAGTGTGGACGCGGGACCCCCCCCTCTCCCCGAGGTATGCTGTGTTTTCCCTACTGTGCTAATGTGTTCTCTACTATGTTACAGACTACAAAGGCGTGACCTTTGGGTTCATTGACAAAGGGGGAGAAAATAGTGGTTGTTCATGGGGGAGACAGTGCGGAGATTTGATAAATCATAAATGATATGGGGAGACGCTGACAGGTGGAGCAGCCAGATAGGGGGAGTTGAAGCTAGTTGAACGTGCTTAGCCAGAGCTTAGCTTGGACAACACAGGAAATATGGCTAAAGAGGTGTTGAAGCTGTGAGCAGAAAGGGGGAGCGTATTACATCTGACGATGCTAGAAGTGATCGATCAAAGAATAGATATCACGACAGCTGAGGATCGTGATAAAAGCAGAAGAGTGGTGTTGGACAGTGTTTGGTGTCAACAATGGATGTTAGAGACAAAGTGATTCATTGATGAACTTTTCATTTACTCTTGTTTCTCACGCCGAGCATTGCTCATGTGGGCTTAGAGTATGTGTTGAGTAAATCCTTGGTCGCTATCAGAATCGCAATGCGGCGAATGGAGGTTGAAGAATCAATGACGTATCTTTGTTTGGAAGAGTTGTCAACAAACCCAAAGGGGGAGATTGTTGGGCAAAAATCCCTCAAGGTATCATTGAAGCCTTTTTGAGGTGATTGTGTTTGTTGACAAAGTGGACATCTGAGTTGTGATTGTTGACAAAGAGGATTTCATGATGGAATGTCGAGTTCAAGAGCTGAGGTCAACGATCCATGTTTGATTCAAGAACGTCGATAAAAGGAATGGAAGATCTGGAGGCGGTACAAAAGAACAGATACAAGGTGACGCCGTTTTCCAGTGTTTGCCAAATTTTTGGGCCTGAAAATCGGCAAATGAAGAAAAGTGTTTTTGGCAAAGGGACTTGCGCGCCGTGGACTTGGAGTATAGGAAACTTGCGCGCCACATGTTTTTCAAGATCAGAAGATCAAAATATGGCTAAGGAAATAGGTTCGCGCAAGTTTGGGAGTTGGTCGCGCAAGTGTCTAAAGGAGAGGAGACTTGCGCGCCGAAATTGGGTCGCGCAGGTGACTTGCGCGCCGTCGCGCAGAGTGGTCAGATTGCCTATAAATACCAGACCACCCCTCCTCATTTCTCACCGGAGTTCAAGACGAGAGCTCCCGTCACGCAGGTGTGGTGGTCGCGCAAGTGGTGTGTGTGGTCGCGCAGGTGGGACTTGCGCGCCAGTGGTTGAAGTTGTGCGCCGGTGTTAGAAGTTGCGCGCCGGTTTGCAGTTGCGCACCAATGGTGGTTTGGGCGTAAAGGGAAGAGAGTCGCGCAAGTTTGGAGTTGAGGAAGCTTGTGTCACGCAAGTGTCAGAGGAGGACTTGCGCGCCCGTTGTGACTTGCGCGCCGATACTTGCGCGCCGAGGTTGACTTGTGCGCCAAGTAAGGTTTTGTTCCCGCAGTGATTTTCAGACTGTGTGGAAGCTGGAAGTTTGCCCGATACCTTCGGTGCAAAGAGATATTCATCAACGGGTGAAAGTTAAACTTCAACAGAGCATCTACATACAAGAGAAGATGCATTCTTTCAGGAAAATGAAGAGACCTACAGGTCTATAAACTGTGAGTGGATTCCATCCAAGAGCAGTGAGCTCAGGAAGAGGAAGAAGGTGATCCTCTCCACCGGCAGTGAGCCAGAGAGAGAGAAACAGGGAGTGACCCTTGGGAAAGCAGTGAGCTGACCCTAAACATTGTAAAGGCAGTGAGCCTGGGCATAGAAGTGATCTAGCCCGAACCTTGTAATCCACAGCTAGTGAAGATTAGTGGAATTTGGTACGACCGGAAACCTGTCGGCGTATGCTCCTTGGACGTAGCCCTTAGCGGTGAACCAAGTAAAATTGCTGTGTCCTGTGCTTGCTTTACATTCTGTTTATATCGTGCAACAGGGAAAAGAGAGAAGAGTGTTTTGCTTAACAGCGAAACAAGATCAGAACGGGAATTAATTTTTAATTAGTCATACCCTGATTCACCCCCCCTCTCAGGGTATCCAGCCTAGTGGACCTAACAGAGTATATATCAAGGTTCTTGGTATGTCACAAGTTAAAGTAGAGAGATATAAGTCCAAGAGGATGATGAAACCATTGCATGTACCCACATGGAAATGATAGAATTCACTATGGAATTTTTCAATAGTCTCTTGAATACATCAAAATGAAATAATGAAATATGGGTTGTGGTGGATCAACTCACCAAGACCGCCCACTTCATCACCATTTGGGAAGACTTATCACTAAAACAACTTGTCAAGATACACATTAGGGAAGTGGTGAGGCTACATGGGATGCCACATTAAATCATCTTCGATCATGTTCTAAGGTTTACACACAAACACACACATATATATATTATAGAGAAGTATTTAATAATATTTGAATACTGAATTGAATTTTAGTATGTCCTTTCACCACCAAAATAATAGCCAATCTTAAAGGACCATTCAAACACTTGAGGACATGCTAAGAGCCTTCTCAATGTAATTTAAATGGGGATGGGATCATCATCTTCCATTAGATGAGTTCTCATACAACAATATCTTCTACTCAAGTATTCAAATGGAACCATATAATTCTTTATATGGGAAGTTATGTATAACTCCAACTTAGTGGGATAAAGTTAGATAATGAAAGATACTTGGATATGATATTATGAAAGATATAATAGAGAATATTCAAGCCATCCAACAACATATAAAATATTCTCAGAGTTAGAAAAAGTTCTATACTAATAAACAATGATGGGACTTAGAATCTGAATTTAGAGACAAATTTTTCTTTCAAATATCACCATGGAAGAGAGTCATGCGGTTTGGAAAGAAAGGAAAGCTTAGCCCTAGGAACATTGTCCCCTTTGAGATCCTTAATAACATATTATTAGTTTCATATCATCTTTCACTTCCACCAAATATGGCTCAAGTTCATGATGTGTTCCACATATCTCTCTTGAGTAAGTACATACCTGATCCCTCACATGTATTGAATTCAAAGGTGATACAAATGGAGAATGACCTCTCATATAAAGAGAATATGGTGAAGATCTTTGATCCAAGAGATAAAGTTATATGCAACAAGACAACTCACCTTGTTAAAGTTTCATGGTGGAACTATAAGTATAAACACGCAAAATGGGATCCATAAGAAAAAAATGAAACAAAAACACCCTCACTTATTCTCAACAGAGAATATGAGTTGAAATTTTGGGGATGAAATTTCTAACAGGGGGAAGAATGTAAAAACCCGGAGTTTATAAATGATAATTTTTTATTTAAATAAATGTCTTTTATATTATATTATACAATATTATAAATGTACAACACATAGAGAAACCAACAACACATAATTTAATTAATGAAAATAGTTACTTTAGTCAAAGACTAAGCCCTTTAAAATTCCAAATATTTCAAGGGAAAAAATAGAAAAACTACAATGGTAAAATATATACCATCATAATTTTCTAGAATCATCCCTCCCATGAACAACACTATAAAAATAAAAAAATATTAATAAAATAATCGACATTTTAGAAAACAGAAATATATAACCTTGATAGGAATTGAGTTGAATAAATAATTAAGGAATTTAGAGGTATTTATAGGAGGTAATGTGACCATTAGAATAGTAATGTGACTATTGTAATAGTAATATGGTTATTAGGAATAGTAATATGGCCATTGGGAATAGTAACCTAACTGTTGGAATAATAATTTAACCACAAAATAATAAATTATGATATAAATAATATTTATCATTATTTATTTAAGCAAACATAAATATTATAATTATTAATATATAAATATCATGATTAAAAAACTCAAAAAATATGAGCACAATTTTAATAAACCGTATTTTAAAGTATTTTATAAAAACATAATTTTTATATTAAAAATTAAAATTACCTGTGCTATAAATTTATTCTGATAAAATTAATATAAATTTTGAAATCAACACATTGAAATTTTCGAAGAATTGTTTTTTTGTAATTTTCTAAAATACTTCAATTTTTAGGTGAATAGCAAAAGTACAGTTTTTTCTCATAACTGATGTATCTTAAATTACATCATTTAAGATGTAATAATGACCTCATAATTTTTAGAACTCAAGTTTCACCCAAAATATATTTAATTTCATAAATTAGTCATTAAAATAAAATAAACTTAATTTTCAATCTGGAAAAATATTTGTCAAAGTCTAAAGTCAAAAATGTTCCCTTAAAATAACAAATTTTCTTTTCTTTCCACATTACTTTTTAATAAAATAGATAATTAGAATTATAAAGGTGTTTAAAGTCTTAAAATCATTCTATTATATTGATATATCATTTATATTATAAAAAATTCACTATTACAAGGTTTACCTTGGATATAGTATTTTATTCAATATTTTATTCAAAAAATACCCATATCCTCAAGTATAAATAACCTCTCTCCATCCCCTTGGAAAAATAATCCTCCCACTATTTACAAAGTCAAATATATACCCAAATACTCTCTATTAGGACCCTTAGAATCCATATTGGTATTCTGGAGTAATCTAACTCCATTCATCAAGGGATTTTAGTGTTGTACAAGGTAAGCCATAACAAGAAGAGGGTATGTTTTTATCAAACCTTCTTTGTGTTTTACTATTCTCTTCCTCTCTTTGTCTATCCATTTAAAAACCAAATCTTATAATATTAATTAATAAGTATGTTAAAATTGTATTAATTATTTTTAACGACTATAAAAATCGTACTTTTTAAGTATTTATATTTTATAACTCATTTCCTCCTCCTTTGGACAATGTTCCTAATAATGATTAGTTAACCTCCAACAAGGGAATTTACAAATTATTTAATTATCACAAACATTATGATGGGTTAAAATAAATTATTTATTATATATAAATGTATAAATACATGTATTTTAATCTTCTTGAGTTTTTTCTACTTTTATAAAATACCTTGAACAAAATAGAGAAATCGAAGCAAAACTAGAAATTTTTAAGGTACACATGATATAAAAAATCTTCAAATTAAACAAAATAAATTAATAAATATATTCCAATAATTATAATTGATAAATATTTAAATAAATTAACATAAATTACTTTTTTTTTAAAATGTTTTAAAAAATATAATTTTTTATTTAGGAGGTGTAAACACAATGAAATAAAGAGGTATTAATGGTAAGGGGATTCTAGAACCCAACACCCATTCATTGGGTTATCCCTTTTCCACATATTTTTTTGGTATGAATATCCCTATAATACTCCTTAAAAATCCTTTCACTAGTATTACCCTTTATGTTAGGGATATACATGTTTCCACCTTGATTTATGATACAAATACAAAGATTTCTCAAAAAGACTTTTCTTTACAAAATACATATTTCACTCCTCTTGAGTTGTTTCTTCTTCACTCAGGAATAATGATGTTTATACCAAATATGTTTTCCCTTATTAATTTTGGAACCCTAATTTTATTCATGAAATGATTCTTTATTAAATTTTTATGAAACCCACTCTTTTACATGGGTTATTTCAAGACTATGATTATTATATGTGCTATGTGGAATGCATGATTATGAAAGTATTGTGATGTGGAGGGTGGACCTAAAATTACATATCTCTTCAATGACTTGTGTAATGTGATGTATCTCATTATATAATGTATATTATTCATTAAAAAATGTTATTTTTGTTAATAATGATGATTTTATGATTATGAACATATGTTATGCGTGAACATGATGTTATCTTTGTTCACTCCTATGTATAGTATTTGACCACTATGACATGATATTTCATTTTTATGCCTCACCATATTCCGTTCCTTTATTAAATGTTTCTCTCATAATTTTGATGATGATATTATGCTTATGATATGACGATTTTTATTATTCTCACCCATGTATTATTGATTCATGTCACTTATTCATCCCCTCACTTGTCTTGTAGCTCACCCATTTCTTTGATGTGTATACTTAGGTGATTACATGTACTAAGGAGAATGTGAAAGATTTTAAGTGGATAAAGAAGAAGTATGTTAATAATGTTTATGATTTATTATGATAAGTGATGTATTATCCTAATTTTACAATGATACTAAACCTTTTTATCCTTGAATATATAACTATTAAATTGTTTATCTTAAAAATGATGTAATAATCTTGTTAGAAAAAGTAGGGTTGTTATATGAAAAGTACAACTAATCTCTATGTAAAGAGAAATGTTTTAAAGGAGAAAAATATAAGGGTGAAATTTTCAAAATTTAATAATCATGGAAATAAATACCATGGGATTTTTATAAAGGTAATGTAAGTTTGTTACAAGTTTGGAGATAAAGGTAATAAGGCTCATGAATGAAAAGGAAAGGATGATATCACCTAAATACAATGCCTCAATTGTAAGGATATGAGACACTATTCAAATGAATGCTTCTAGAATCAAAATAATTTAACTTAGAAAATTCCTAGGGTGTAATTATGAGAATATGTGATTACTATAAATGAAGTTAAATTCCCTAATGACGTGATAGTAGGTACTTTGATCATAAACTCAAAGTTAATAGATGATTTATTCCGGAACAACATAGTCATTTATATCTTTCATGGATATTGAATTATCCATTGAAACTCTAAGTACAATTTGTTCAATTAATTTAATGAATCTGGTTTTTACATTTATTACTTTAGTATATTATATGGATTGTTTTCATAGCCAGACACTGAGATGACATGAGATTCCAATGCCCGATGAGCCCGGAATTGATATTTAAAAAATATTTAAAATATTAATATCACATGAATCTAGTTTTCATGAAAAAGTTGAATAACTATTAAATGGATATTTTGATAAAAAATATAAGTATGTTGATGAGTTCAAAGCATGGGATTTACCCTATGAGTGACATAATTTTTGCAGCGTCGGGTGTTTTGGAAAAGTGTAGTCACATGAGACATTAATAAAATAAATTTGTTAAATTTATTTATTTTATTAGATTGTCATAGAGACCCATTTACTCTATAATAAATGAATATGAATCAATCACTAGGTTTAACCACATAACCTATAGATTGAGAGGATCCATTATAGAGGAGCCATTAGAGGATCATTGGTAGATGATATTAGATCAAGATCAAGTCAAGGATTATGCCCCAATGAAGTTAGTGGATCTCACCAATGATAGCATCATAGGATCTTTCTTCATCAGTGATCAATCTAAACTCTAGGTAGAATGATTTATTTTTGGGAATTCCATACTATTTCTTTATCCCGTTTGAATAAAAATCTATTCTAAAAACAAGAATTCCTTCATGCATAGTCAATATATTTATTTACAGTTGATTTATTTGTTCATTGATTTTTAACTATTTGTTAATATAATTATTCCAAAATGGATTTAGTCCAAATGAAAAATGGTTGAGGTTTATCCTCACATTTTATGGTTTATATATTTATCCCATTTTTCTTTGTACAATCATTACAGACAATTCCCTTTGCATGTGGTTCGATGAAATACCTGATATTCAATCGTTGTGTGACCATTATTTGATTCAATAGATCAAAACTACAAGTGTGGTTCATGATCGAGGTTAAAATCGAGGTGCGATGAAGATAGAGGATAATTAGAGGTACATTAGATGGAATAACAATACCCATTCTTCCTAGTTCAACAAATGATGATGATGGCATGGATTAAGGGTACGTTTCCGAGAAGATCTGGGCATGGGTCTTAGTGATCGATGATGGAAAGGGTTGATGGACCCTAGATCCTTGTTTTTAAAGAGATTTTTAGAGGAGGTGGTGTGGAGGATGATGTGGACAAGAACCCAAGGGTTCTGTAAAATCTTATGTTATGCAGAATTTAGTATGGAGATACGCATTATGTGGGACCATCTATGCGGCGCTAGATTTTACACAAAGAGAAAAACATCAGACACTTTGTGACACCTATCACACACAGTGTGAGTCATAATATCACCTTGGTGTATACCTTGGTGGATACATGTGCAAAGTAAAGTTGGGGTACATGGACACGACCATGTGTACACGAGAACATCCAAGTGTATATGGGTTGGTACACAAGCACATCGAGTAGTGAATGAACACGAATAGATGTTCTGGATAGGTTGTTGGTATACCTATACATGTTGTGTATACTTACTTACATACTATTTATATATATATTTACATGTTGTGTGGGGAATTACCACATGAGAAAATAAGGGGTGGGTTAGATACGCCCAATACACACCAAATACTCCATTTGAGGGTGTTTTGAGCCCTTTGTTTCTTTATTTTGGACAAGTATCAATTGAGTGTGGTCCCTTGCTCCATACCCTCAAGGTCATAGTGTGGAATTATGTCCAAAAATATAGATTGTTGTCCCCTCTGGATGATGAATCTCATAAAATGTTTGTGGCGTCCCTCCATTAGACTGGAGTGTGATTCTATATCATTTGTTCTTATACCCTAGGCGAGGTTCGTAGAATCAACATGACCTCCATGTATGGGGTGTTGATCAACCATCTAATAGTCTATTTTAGGAGGGTTCTTGGTATCATTAGAATAGTATTTCATATATAGCGAGTTGATCCAGATTGGGTTTGTGGTAACCCCCAATGGTCCTAGGTGTAATCCCCTATCTGAATATCAAAGTATTATAAGATCAATGAGTTTTCTTGAGAAGAGCCCCATGATCATGAACTCTTTGATGATTGACTTTGATGATAGCATGGCTCATGGAGTGGGTCTCCCAAAATGATCATGTCCTAGAAGATTCAATCAGAATCATGTGGCTGATAGTTTGGTTGATACCTCCTGAATATATAGTGTCCTTACTGAGCATATTTGGGTTTTTCCATTGATTTTAATATCCTTATTATTATCTGACCATTCTTGATGATTTGTGTTTAATGTTTTTAGGGTGTCCTACTAGATATTTTTATACTCACCAATACATGGGATCTTCCCAAACATATCATGTCTTATGCAGATGATGGCATATCTGATAGTGTTTAGGGAGGACAAAGAACTGGTGGAGCATATCTTGAGATTGATAGGCCAGGGTGTTTTCTAAGGGGTTTTATTTGATAGTATTACCTAACTTATAATAAGGTTAGAATCTATGTAGTTTTTGATTGGTCTTGTATTTTTACCCTTTATCGATTTTAGTAAATTATTTTCATATTCTAATTGTGGGGTTATAGATTTATTCATGCAACAGTTTAAATTGTTTTACATTTTAGTAATTTATAGGTTGGAAATGTGTAAATGTGTACAGTTACATTAGGATAATTCCTCCCATGTTTGGGATATACCTCTTCGGAATTGGTCTCCATCCTGTAGAATATTGGATGTAGACTTGGGGTAGTCACAGCTCGAGCCCTGATAGGCTGGGTCATGAAAATCAAGACACCAAGTGGGAATCTGGTTGAAATGAGAATATAACATGCAGTCTCAATTAGGAAACACATATATTACCTAGTTATAACATGGTTATTATGCCTATGGTTGAATTTATAGTGACCCCGTCTTAACAAACATAGATATTAAATCTTTTTAGATGAATATTAATTACATTACATAAACACATGCCTGAGGACCATAATAGTTTAGTTCCATTAGAAACATAGAATACAATATTCTAGTCTAGTGAAAGATATTCAATGTCTCCCATAAATATCTCCCCTTTATTACTCCCACTTAAAACCTTTCTTCATAACCAAGGGAAAGGAAACACAAGAAAGGGTGATCTCAGATGCCCAGTAAGGGTAAATAAAAAGTATATGTAAGCATAACATGAACATAAGGATATGTGAACATGAGCATAACATTATAAGATCATGCCCTATATATTAAAGATTATAATCTCATGTCATGACATAAATATTGGTATTCATATTCCATGAATCATAAAGGAATCAAAGAGCATAATCCATGTGAGCATCACATAGGTATAAGACTTGAAATTGTGGAAAACACATAAACATATAAAATGATTTCCATAGTAGTCAAGCCTCACTACCAAGGCTATATTAGTAGAATGAGATCACTCCCCAAACCATCTTAGTAGTAAAGTTTCACTTAAAATACTATCTTAGCTGATAAAGTCTCTTACTAAATCCTTTTTACTCCCCATTCCATCCATGTATATCTCGTGAGATATAAATCATTACCCCATGCATTGGAGTTCTATCTAGGCACACCCATAATATAAGCTATAACAGTTTCACTTAGCACTATCTGGGACCCCCTTCATCATATATTCTGTAATGGTATTACCCGATGCTATTTGGGCCACCGCATAATATAAGTTATAATGGGCTTACCCAATGCTATCAAGGCCACCCCATCATATAAGCTGTAATGGGTTTACCTGGTGCTATCTAGGCCACCCCATCATATAAGCTATAACAGGATTACCTGGTGTGATCTGGGCCAACCCATCGTATAAGTTGTAGCAGACAAACATAGTGTTATCAGGTCCTCCCCATGTTAAATGTGTAATTTCCATAAACCACAACATAAATAAAATACATATAGCTTTCATCATAAAACTCATAGAAACAATCATTATTATTTTATAACCAGATCAACCCATTAAATATAAATGGGTTTCATGTCAATATTTTTGAAACATGATAAACATGTGGAAAATAAATTAGTTTCAAATAAATATCTTTAAAACATTATTGAACCTTGAAAAATAAATGAGTTCCATAAAAATCATCCCATCGAAACATAAACCATTCATGGAAAGAATATAAATGGTATCCTTGGATCATATCCACTGTAAGTTGTAGGTAACACCAAAAGATTTCATCCTATATGTAAAATAATTTTTAAAGGATCATTTAATACATTTCCTAAGGAAAATATCTTTTTTTTATTTTAAAAACTCTCTTTAAAACATAAAAATGTATGAAAAAAATTTTCTTTAAAAATCATCTTCAAAACATATAAAAAAAGATTTGAAAAAAATTAAAAGATAATAAATTCATAAAAAAATTTCAAAATACTTTTCCTTGAAAATTATTCTAAAATACCATTTAAAAACATTTTTGAAAACATTTTTAGAAAATGTGGTTTTGGAAGAAAATAGATTTTCGACTAAAAAGAGAAATAAACTCATATTTTCTTAATTATCATAAGTACCAAAGAGTGGGGAAAAGTACCATTATTTGAAGATATCATGAAAACCCATAGGTGAATAAAATTAATGAGAATTATTGAGATATAGGTCATAATAGTTTATCATTGGAAGCATAATCATGAACAATCTTGATATATGATGAGATTATAACATAAAATCATTACCACTTTAGTAACCATGAATAGTAATCCCTATGAAGGATTAACTTAAAATGGATCATAAAATATCATTAGGATAGATAAATTCATGATATTATAAGTAAAATGGGATGTGTATATTCCTCATGATAGAATATAGAAGTATGTCATAACAAATGTCTCAAAAATACAAATTGTGACAAAAATCCTTTACAGATTTGGTAACTTTTGAAACATAAACCCCACGAAATAGAGATAATTAAATGGATATATACATAACTATAAATTTTAGGATAATAATCATAAAATAATACCATGGGTAGTATATACACCACATATAAGAAATAGGTGGTGACTATATCATGTGTCTCACAAATGTAAAAAGTGAGACGAAAATCCCTGACCTTAAGTCTTGAATACTATCGTAAGAATTAAAAATTTCTATATAATACATATAATTTTATTATAAATATATAAAAGAAAAATATTCATATATATACTACCATATATGATATTCTTATGATTTTATATTACATTTTTATTAACAATCCCATGTTAAAGTTACATTTCAGGTAACAACCACTTTGTTTTTCATATAAGTTTCAAATTTTTAATTATGATATGCTTACTTTGATGATGATATCATAATTTAAAGAATTTAAAATATGATATAAATATAATATATATTAATTGTATATTTATTTATAGTAACTCATAAAATGTAGTGATAGGAAAGAAAATACACCGTTCATGTAGACGGTAGGTCGTACATATGCATGAACACTGTTTCTGTTTTCTTATGGAATTGAAAGAAAATAAGTAAATGATGTATATATAAATTATCGTTAAAGTATAAGTATTATTTCATATATATGACACATATTTTTATTATACCCATCTTAAATACATTCCATGTAAAGCGTGAATGAATCACATCACTTCGTGAGGTGTTAGTCTTCCATACACACGAACAAAGTTATCGTATTACCAAAAAATGTAAAGTATGAAGGTATGTGTTATATAATAATTATATAAGAATAAAGACATATTAAATATCATATATATTATATATAAATATTATTTACGTTATTATTCCCAACCATGAAAGGCGGCAATGGAAAAATGAATGACATCGATTCGTGAGGCGGTAGTCCTTCGCACACACGAACGTTGAATTCATAACTCATTTGATGGAAGTATGCATGTTTATAGTTAATAACATTAAAATAAAAACATATTAGTATATGGAATATTTTGAGGTTATTATGTAAGAATGATATAAAAATAATTTAATGGGTTTGAGGAAGAAATAAAACAAAAACATTCATTGATGAACGTTACCTCTTCCTTGGGTATCTCTTTTTGGTTTTCACAAAAGGACTTACTTAGTTAGATTTATGAACAAATTAAGGCCTCAATGATGATACTAGGGAATTTGGGAATTGAATTTCATACTTTTGGTCAATCTAAATGGATTTATAGGTGTGAAGAAGTGGAGAGAGTGAATTCCGTTTTATATTGGAGGAGGAATGGCATTCTTGTAAATGCCCAAAAGTATTCACTATTTGGAGGTCTCTATTCTCTCATGTGATCCAAAAATAGAACAATAATAAAGGGTATGGATGTATTGGTTGATAAATACCTCAAAAATAAAAATTTAATACATTTTATCATGTTATTCCTTAGTCTTTAAGTTTACTCAATTTTATCTTTATAGTTTTTACCAAGGTGACTTGTATATTTATATTTACCTAGGTAATTTATCCAGTAAAATTATAATTAAAAATATATTAATTACATAATTTATACCCAATTATTCTAAATATTAATTCCTATTCATTAAATAAAAAAACTTATGTGTATGAAAAATCAATTTTAATACAAACACAAATAATGAGAAAACCCCATTTTAATGTTAATCGTGTTAATTAATTTTAATTATTTTCACTCATCATTATAGTAAAAAACTAAGTTGACCATATTAGATAATATATATTATTCTGATTCAAAATATAGAATAAATTTTTCTAAATTATATTCACATAATTTTCATAATCTAATTTGAAATTAATCTCATAAACGCGATGACAAAGTTGGTTTTTCAAGTGAAAATGTTCAAAAGTTTAGAAAAATTTTATATCCAATTTCACTATGAAATTGAATAAATGACCTAAATTGAATTAATATATGTATAATTTATATAATTATACTTTAAAATCAATTTAAAATATAATTTAACTATATAAATTATTGAAACAAAAAGGTAGTTTTCAATTAAAATTCAGTATTGTTCGTTATTCATAAAAAATGATTCTTTTCTTGATAATACCAAAAATTTAACCTAAGATAATTTTCACCTTTTTATTTAAAAAATAAAGTTTATTTTTTCAAATATAATTTACAAAATTTCCAAAAAATATTTTTAAACTAAGTGATCCATTAAAAGGTGGTAAAACTATTTTTTTAGAAAAATATAGTTTTTAAGCATAACATTTTATTTATTCTTATATCTTATTTGAAAAAAATGTAATATGTTTGTTAAAAATTTTATTTAATATATTATATATAAATTTCATCAAAATAATTAACCAAAAGTGATTTTGTTGATCTACTGATTTAAAACACACTTGTGCGCATAAAAGTAGCTTTTCAGAAAAATATTTCCTTTTATTTTCAAAAGGGTTTTACTTTCATTTATAATTAATTGGTTACACAAGAATTAATGTGTAAACCATATTTTCATAATTTAGTTAATATTATTCATAACTTCCATTACACTGGCTAGGTAAAAACCATCATATTAGATAATAATATTTTAATTGTATATCCCAATTCGTTTAAACTCATTATTACGTGTAATGCAAGGTAAGATCAGTGTTTTGTGTAATGAAAGACAAACTAAATGTTTCATGTAACTAAAGATAATATTAGTATTGAATTTAAATCCGAATATATAAAATATTAAATTAGTTTTGAAAAAAAATATTTCACAAAATATTGAGGTGTTATATTCTACCCCCTTAAAATGATTTTTTCCCTTGAAATTCACCTAGTTCATAAAAGTTTTAATACTTGAAAGTTCATTTCATAGAAACCCATATATAAAATGGGATAATAAAACATCCTTTTAAAAGTTAAATTTGGAAACATAATGATTAATCAAAGTAACTCATATCTAGGTTTCCACATAGGAGCACGTAGGTGGAAAGTGAAGAAGTGGACATGGAAGAAAAGTGTAAATAATTATAGAGAATGGTTGATTTCATTTATAAAAAAGAAATTGAATGATAAATGAAAAGTTAATGGGCTCAAAACCATAAATCTATAATGATAAAAAACAACATCGATTCATCATAAATGAAGGTACTAGGATAATATTTTTGTTTCAATACCCTTCTTCTAAAGATGGGGAATTATTTTATTATCTAAGAATATAAGGAAATATTCTGGCATGATACTTTTTTATTTCATAATAATAATTTCATCCTTTGGTTGTGCTTTTATAAATTTCAAATTCATCACATATTCTAAGAAATGAATATACATGAATGATTTTTTTATTCCTGAAGCACTAAAATTCACTTTTAACGAATCATAAGATCCGAAAAGGAGTGAATTTTTTCTCTATATATCTCTAACTATTTTAAAAAACTAATATGGTTATCACATGTTTTAAAATATGCATAAATATTCATATTATAAAATAATAAATTAATCTCTAAAACTATATTCAACGTTCAATATAAACCATTTCATAAATGGTTAACCTTTTGAGCCCTCAGAAAGATGAAAATACAAAACTTTAGAATGAAGGTCACTAAATTTATAAAAATCTACTTATCATTGAACCCTCATATATCATAAATTATCCCTTGATTCTCTCATACTAAACATGTGAATACCTTTATCATGTATTCTCTTAAAACATGGTAATAACCTGAATCACCATAAAACCTTATTTAAAGCATACAATCTTCCTCAATCCTTGAATAAAACCATAAATTATTGAATATATTCCATATATCCAATATTTTTGTAAGATCAATTAATGATAACATAAACTAATTTGGAAATAAATTCTTTATCAGCTTCGAGGTCATTGATACTGTCCAATTTACATTATTCTTATCCAACATCTCTTCACCCAAACTAGACACCATTTTCTCAACATCAGGAATATATTAAGGGTTATATTTCCTTAATCATGTATTTTATATGAAATATAACCTTGTCATTAAATCACATTTCTAGGTGAATAATTCCATTCAATATATTCTTTCAATTATTTAATGAAAAACTTATAATAAAAAATCCTTATATATTTCAAAATTCATAATTATTGAATCCAAATACATAAATACTTCAATAATTCCACTTATTTTATTAGAACGTAATAGGTCCTTCCCTAGTCTAGAAGTAAATTACGGGGCTATTGAATTATGTTATGTAATTCCCATGTTCTCAACAAATAATGCATTTAAATCCTTGATAATTTGTCACTCTATGACCCTTTTTTCAACATAGATAATATCTTACAATCCATTTGAGATATTACTTTAGGTTTGTATTCCCACATTCTTGATATTTAGGAAGATAATCCTTCATCACTTTCTATTAATTACTACATTAACTTTTACAAAATTTAATATTACTCTTATTCGATGTGTCAAAAACATCACTGAATTTCATGTTGTTAATTATATATCATGATAGTTGATTAAGAATAATCACAATATCTTTCTATGTAGTCATCATCCTATTTTCTTTCTCATAGTCACTGAATTTTCTATCATATTCAATGTTATCATGATTTATTTCAGTTCTATCTATAATCTAAAACCAAAATCATAGTGTGAGAAACACTTATCATAGAATAAAACCACATAATCATGAAAAATACCTTATAGGATGTCTAAATCATGAAACCTTATTTTAAATTTATGATATTTTAGGCTTATATTATATGATATATGATCACAATATATTTAAATCCTTCATGATGGTTCATAACGATTTTTGTGAATTTCCAAGGCATATCCCCCGAGAGTATCAGGCCAGGTGTGCTGTAAGGCCCATTTTCATTCACCAGTTCCCAATCAAGTGTATATCAATATAGTGGTTTCAGGGTTGTTATCCCTAAGTATATCTATTCTAGATCCACAACCACTTGTAGTATATAGACGGGGATTAATTTCTCAGAAACCATTCTCTTTATCCTTTACTAAAATTCCAAGACCTTTTCCTAAACATTGAATCATCCTTAAACATATCCTTAGAGACATCCCTATACATATCCTTAGAAATATCCATAGGCATCTCACTAATGTTTTCTCATCCTAGTTTCCAAAGGTTAAATAAACCTTTTCTTTGATACCAACTATAGTGTCCCAGGCTTCTCATACATGGATACTAGATCTTTTTAGATGAATATTAAATACATTACACAAACACATGAATATGGCCCATAATAGTATAGTGACTTTAAAAACTTGGAACACAATCTTCTAATATGGTGAATGGTCTTCAATGTTTCCCAAAAATATATTCCCATTCAGTACCCCTCATAGATATACCCTTCATAAAACCCTTATTTATAACCTTGGGAATATAAACATAAGAAAGGGTGGTACAAATGCTTAGTAAGGGTAAAAAAAGGAGATATGTAAGATTAACATGAATATAAGTGTATGAGAACATGATCATAATATTTGAAAACCATACCCTGTATATCAAAGATCATAATCTTGATTCATGGAATAAATATTGGTAGTTGATAAGACATGAATCATATGATAATCAAAGAAAATTATCTATAAGATCATAACATTGGAATAAAACATAGATTTGTGGCATACATATCTTCTGGTAACATTGTGAGCAGGTATAAATAGAAACAAGTTCACTCATTAAGTTAAAGACATGAAATCAGGACCTCACATAAACTTATGGACATGAAACAAGGTCTACACATATCATTATGTACATTAAATATAGGTCCATGCATAACATTGTGAACATGTAATCAGGTTTATGTATAATATTATGGAAATGTAATCAGGTTCACACATAACATTGTGAACATGTAATCAGGTTCATGCATAACATTGTGAACATGTAATCATGTTCACTCATAACACTTTGAACATGTAATCAAGTTTATGCATAACATTTTGAATGTTTAATCTGGTTCACACATAACATATATACTCATGAGTTATCCATTGTTACCCAATGTATTTGGGGAGATATAGGTCCCACCCATAACATAATAAAATTGTACATATGTGTGACATAAGATCATAAAAATTCACCATATCATTACACATGAAATAAAATGGTTATCATTAACATTTTATCATATTATAACCTGTGTAAAAAATATAGGTTTCATAATTATTTCATCATAGCATAACTCATGAAAATAATCAGGTTTCATAAGCATTTTAACATGGTATAGCCCATGAAAGATAAACGGGTTCCAAAAACAACTTTTAATCTTAAAATTAAACCATTAAAATAAATTATAATAATGGTTTCCTTGGAAAATTTCCCAATAAGTCATAAACTATATCAAAGTATGTCATCTTAGATGGATGATGGTTTTGAAAGATCACTTGGAACATTTCATAATGAAAATAAAATTTCTTTGAAAATAACCTTTTTAAACATAAAGCATTTTAAAAATAAATTTCTTTGAAAAAAACATTAAAACTTATAAATTAATATTTAAATATTATTTAAAACATTTCTTGAGGAAAATATACTTTCCAATTTGAAAAGAACTTTTTAAAATGTAAAACATTTTGAAAACCTTTTTCTTTGAAAATAGCTTTGAAAACTTATAAAGGAAGCTTTGAAAATAATTTAGAAAACTTTTTAAACATAAAATATCATAAAAATAATTTTCCTTGAAAATGATATTAAAATATAATTTAAAAACATTTTTGAAATTATTTAAAAAAAACATGGTTTTGGAATAAAACATACTTCTGACTGAAGAGATAAACAAAGTTGAATTTTCTTAAAAACATTTTTTTATTATATAATGTACCAAAGAGTGAAAAAATGGTACCATTACATGAATATATCATGAATATTCATATTATAATAAAATTCATGAGAATTATTGAGAGGTATATCATGTGATATCAACATTGGAGACTTAATCATAAACAATTCTGATAAACAATGAGATTGTAACATAAAATCATTACCACTTTGGTAACCTTAAATAGTAAGAATCATGAAGAAATAAAATAAATGGAACTTAAAATATCACTATTGTAGATAAATTCATGATATTAAATTTCATAGGTGTTTTATATACTCATCGTGATAGAATATAGGAGCATGTTATAACACACATATCAAAGAAGAAAAATTGAGACAAAAATCTTTTACCGATTTGGTAACTTTTGAACCATAAACCCTATGAAAAATATATCCTAAAATGGATGTTGAAATAATAATAAATTTTAGTATTAGAATCATAAAATAAATTAATGCTTTGTATATACACCACATAGAGTAAATAGGTGGTGAATATGGCATGTGTCTCATAAATGTAAAAAGTGAGACGAAAATCCCTTACCTTAAGTTTTGAATTACTTCATGCATGTTAAAAACTAAGGTATAATAATTATAAGTTTATTATAAATATATAAAATAACAATATTCATTTATATACTACCATATATTATTTTATTATGACTTTGTATAACCCATTTATTAACAATCCCATGTCAAAGTTATGTTTTGGGTAATAACCATTTTGTTTTTCGTATAAGTTTTGATTTGTTACTTCTATTTTAATTAATTTGATCATGATTTTACCATTACAAGAAATTAAACCAAGATATAAATATCATATATATTCATTATATATTTATTTAGATTAACCCACAAAATTTAGTGATAGGAAATAATATACACCCTTCATGGAGATGGTAGGTCGTACGTACAATTGAAGGTTGTATCTGTTTTCTTATCGTGCTAAATGAAAGAATATAAATGATGTAAATATAAGTATTATAATTAAATTTGAAATATTATTTTATATATATCACATATATTTATTAAACCCATCCTTAATAAATTCCATTTAAGCGTGAACGAATCACGTTGCTTCACGAGGCGGTAGTCCGCCATACACGCGAATGAGGTTATCATATTCCCAAAAAATATAAAGAATGATGGTATGTGTTAAATAATAATTAAATAAGAAAAAATATATAATAAATATCATATATATCATATATGAAAATTATGACCATCATTATTCCCAAACATAAAAGGTGGTTATGAAAAAAGGAACGATATCGGTTTGTGAGACAATAGTCCTCTGAACACATGAATGATGATTTCGTAACCAATTTTATGGAAGTGTGTTTGATTGTAGTTATTAACATTAACATAAAATTATATAAGTATATTTTATATTTTTAAGTTATTATATAATCATGTTATAAAAATAATTGAATGTGTTTGAGGAATAATTAAGACAAAAATGTTCGTTGATGAACAATACCTCTTCTTTAGGTATCTACTTTTGGTTTGCACCAAAGGGATTACTTGGGTGAATTTTTTCCCAAATTAAGTTCTATAGGATGATATTATAGAATATTGGGAGTTATTTTTGTAGGTTTGGGTCTATTAAAATGGATTTATAGGTGTGAAGAAGCGGGGAGAGTGAATTCCCTTTTATAGTGGAGGAGGAGTGGCATTCTTATAAATACCAAAAATCATTCACTATTGGGAGGTATCCCTTACATCATGTGCCTAGAAAATAGATAAATAATGGATGGTAGGGTTAAATTGGTCTAAAAAAACCCCCACCACAAAAAATAGATACATTTTTTATCAATTTATTCTTTAGTCTTTAAGTTTACTAAATTTTATCTTTAAAGTTTTTACCAAGGTGATTTATATCTTTTTATTTGGAAAGATAATTTTAAAATAAGATTATAATTAGAAAGATATTTATTAGATAATTTAAACCCACTGATTATAATTATTATTTTAAATTAATTATATAAAAATCCCATGTGTGTTTAAAATTAATTTTAATACAAATGAACGTAATGCGCAAAACCCCGTTTTAACGTTAATTGCGTCAATTAATTTTAATTGTTTTCACTAATAATTGTGGTAAAAAATTAATTTGATATTATTAGATAATATTAATTATGATTATTCCAAATATGGAATCCATGTTTCCAAATTCCATTCATATATGTGGCAGAATTTAATTCAAAATTAATCCCAGTGATGCGATGAGAAAGCTTGTTTTTAAAGTGAAAATGTTCAAAAATTTACAAAGTTTTTATATCTAATTTTTATATTAAATTGATTAAAATGTAATAAATTGGATTAATAAATGTATAATTTATCTAATTATAATTTAAAATCAATTTAAAATATAATTTAACTATATAAATAACTCAAAAGAAGGTAGTTTTCAATTAAAATTCAGTATTTTTTACTATTCACAAAATGAATCTTTTTCTAAAAAATAAAAAAAATTAACCCTAAGATAAATTTGATGTTATGATTTCAAAAATTAATTTTATATTTTTAAATAAAATTTATAAAAGTTTTAATAACTAGTTTAAAAATAAGTGTGTCATTAAAAGGCGGTAAAACAGCTTTTTAGAATAATACAATTTTCAAGGGTAAAATTGGATTTATTATTATCTATTGTCTAAAAAATATATAATTTTAATGTCAAAAATGTTATTGAATATATAATATATAGATTTAATTAAAATAATTAACCAAAAGTGATTTGATTAATTTATTTATATAAAACACACTTATGTGCATAAAAATATTTTTTTTTTCAGAAAAAGTTTTCCTTTTATTATTATAAGGGTTTTAATTTAATTTTTAATTAATTGGTCACCAAATAATTCACATTTAAACAATAATTTCATAAATTATTCAACATTATTCATAAATTCCATTCCAACATCTAGGTGAAAACTATCATACTAAATAATAATATTTTAATAATATGTCACATTTCTTTTAAACTCAAAGTTGCTTGTAATGCAAGCTAAGCTCGATGTTGTGTATAATGAAAGAAAAACTAAATGTTGTTTTTAATTCAAGATAATACTAGTGTTTCATGTAAATAAAAATATAAAAAATATTAAATTAGTTTTGAAAAAAAATCACAAAATCTCATGGTGTTATGGAATTTAACAAAATCATAATTTTTTTAGGATTAATTAATTTTAAGGATTAAGGAATAAATAAATGAAATATAAAAGAATTTACACTAAATTAGTGGCTTTGATTATAATAATTTATTTGGAGGTTAATGTATTATGTAATTTCTATGGATGTTATCTTCAACTCACACTCAAAATTTTTGTTTTAGTAAATGGATAGATCAACATTATTTTTTGGACCTATGATCCATTAGAAGTTTAGTTTCTTGTTTCATACATGAAAATTAATACTTTATAATATGAGAAAAAGTAATCCTGGAAAAATAATCCAAACACCATTGAAGGATGAAATTATGATTATATAATGGAAAGAAATAAAGTATGTATATTTTATCATATCTGTTATCTCGATGGTAAAATAATTCCTACAACTCAAACTAGAAAAATATAAATCTATAAAGTCATATGTAGAAAATATTTATGTCATTAAGTCCTTTTAATACATAAAAAATTCATTACAAAGTACATAATTTAAAAATACAAAGGATCTTTTAGGTTTATTTTACTGGAAATTAGGGATGTAATACATGAAAACATAAAATTTATTCAAATGAACTTGAAAAGTTTCTTTATATATTCATCATAGGTTAATTTTATTGAATCTAATATCATGAGGACATACATTAAAAGAAATTGGTGACATAAATAATAGTAATAAAACAATAAAGGAAATATTTATCATGTGATCATGATACATAAAAATAGGGAATGATCATAAGAACATGAGGCATATCATAATGTAACGATAATGAAGCATAACATGGAAATGTGGATACAAAATAAAAATTATACATTCATGAACATATCACCAAAGTTTATCACCGTGGTGTCACAAAACATAATTACCATATTTATTCACTAAGTTATCATAAAACATGTCATATATGGAGATTAATTCTTTACCCAAATCATTGAATCACTATCAGGGCACACTATTAATATGTATAAGTTCTTGTGTTAAACATATATTATAAGAAAATATTCCAAGAATAACTCATAGGAAACAATGTATGTGTTTCATGTAAAATTCATTAATTTTATAAATATGGAAAGACATAAGCATTACATAATTTTTAAACTATGAGAAAGGAATAAAGGTTTCATTTTTAGAAGTCCCAAATCCATGAATCATGGTTACATATAGGTTAATTTCCATTAATATAGAAATAGGTTTAGTATTCAGAACATTAGAATATTTATTGAAAAGGGTAATAATTCATGAAACGAATTCAGGATCATTATATGTATACAATTTGGGTTAAGTAAATGGTATAATGGAATGGGAAAAAGGTCCATCATTGATAAAACACTATTTAGAAGTTATGGGATAATAAAAAGTGTATAAAATAAATGTAATTCAACATTTAGAAAACACACCACAAAAGAAGTACATGAATGAAAAATAAGAGGAGATTTCCCTTACATTGGGAAGTCACTTCCCAAATCTTGGAGAGGAAAACATTAAGACCTTGGAAAAATCATGGAGGGAGTTTATAAAGTTTAAATGAATAATATTTAATTCTTAATATATTTTTAGTGGAGAGTAATGAGAGGAATGGGTGGGTATCTAAAGTAAAAAAAAAGGAATTGTTTAATAATTTTTAAAATTAGGTCTTAGAATTCTAGGTTGTGGAAAATGAGAATCTATTGGATTAGCCATGGTTTTTTTCTCTTGGTTTTAGACATTTGAGTAATTTTTTATGATATTTTAATCCCTTATAACCTAAATAAATTTTTTAATATTACTTTTACATGTAAAATTAAATTTTCCTCTAAATATTTTTTTAAAATCAGAATTTCCTTTTTATAATTTAGAAAGTCGCATATAGGTTTGGAAATTGATTTAAATAAATTAAAATATATAATATTAATAATATAATGTACGTTTTTTCGTGGATTATTTTTAATTAATTATTACATCATTATTACATATATATGAAGTCATAAAAATACTGAAAACAAAAAAACTATATTTTTACTATTCGTTGAAAAATCATGTATTTTATAAAATTATCCAAATTGAACCCTAAAATAATTTAAATGTTCCAATTTCAAATATAATATTTATTTTATAAAAATAATTTCCTAAATATGATAATTTTAACTTCTAAGTTAAAAACCATATTTATTGAAAAATAACATTTTTTGCGACATGGTCAACTTTATGACACTTAAAAAATGTTTCCTATGACATTATAAAATTATATTATCATTTATATTTAAAGAGATAGTGTTTTAAAAGTATATTTTATAAAAATAATATTTATTTATAATACCTTATTTTATTATAAGTGTATATATATTTTCTGAATATATAGTTATATTTTATCTCTATCCAAAAATCTATTTATCAAATTTGTCTTATATTCATGTGAATTTTATTAAAAAATAATGAAAATGGGATTTCAAGAAATAAATATTTAATGTATACAATGGAAATTTCCCTTTTATGATACTAAGGTCAATATACATAACCCCTTGTTACACCAACATACTCCCTAAGGTTAATGTGTGCGATTGTGGTAGTTTCATAGGGTGGCTCACCTAACATTGAATTAGTGGAGATATCCAATAATTTTAACTTCTACCATATGGGATTTCATTCAAGCCTCACTTGTTGAATCTTTGATTAGGCTTGGTCAATGGTGAACCCTAGTGACACTACTTACCTCCCATGTTCTAAAAAATGGGCTTTAAAGGTCATGAATCTACTAGTTGTGGCCATCATTTATCCTTTATACATCAATTATAATTTTTCATTACCCTTGATAAACAAGAATTCAAATGGTAACATTATTACCAATGATCATAATTCCCAACATTCAAATTGACCAATGGTCATATTGACCAACAATTAGATCATAAGAGTCATTTTTTCGTTTATACCCTATATATACTCTATAATTCATCAAAATTTATTAATTCAATCCTAAATATTTTTAAAATTCCTCTGATAATGTTTATTATATTCCTATTTTTTTTATTTTAACAGTTTTCATGGACGGTTTAATCTTCCTAGAAGATTTTCATCCTATACTGTATACCATTGTATGGTCACTATTATTTGGTTTTATATTCCTATACTAGTTCTAGCTATAGTAATCGGTATTATTACTTGACATAGAGTAGTATTTATATGTACTTCCATTGGGAAAATAATAAAATTTTTATTAAGAAAAAGAATATTTATTTTATTAATCAAAGAATGAATTTTCAGGTCGTTACATTCTCCTCCCTTAATAAATTTTGTCCTCAAAATTTGACTCACACCTAAAAAAATGTGGATATTTTTCCTTCATTTCACTTTCAAGTTCTTAAGTATCTTCTTCAAACTTGTGATTTCTCCATAGTAATTTCACAATGCATGTTTCCCTATTCTTCAAAACTAGATCCATTTTGTGAAGAATCCACATTGGTTCCTCTACATAAGACAATTTTGGTTCCACTTACACACCATTAATATCAACTATATGTGTAGGGCTAGACATATAATTTAACATTAGGGGAAATGTGAAAGGAATCATGTACATTGGAAATATTTTTTGGCAGTTATAATCAATAAGAAACCACTCCAACATGCTCCAAAATCTTAAATGGTCCAATGTTCCATGAACTAAATTCCCCCTTCTTTCTAAGTCTCATAACTCCTTCCCATGGTGATATCTTGAGAAATAAATGACCCCTAACATGAAATTCTATGTCCTTCCTTCGGTTTTCATCATAACTTTTCTATCAATTCTGGAATTCCTTGATGTATTTATAAACTACTTGTATATTCTCTATAGTCTCATTCACAATGTATTCTCCCAATAGTTTACTTTCCCTAACATCATCCTAACATGTCAGAGTTCTATACTATTTTCTATAGATAGCTTCAATGATTTCCTTTTTAATACTTGAGTGGAAACTTTTTTTATTGGATAATTAATTAAGTGGATGTTTTTGGTTAAAACTCCCTTGAAAATAAAGTAATTTATTCCTTAACATCTCTTCCAATGTTGTAATTATCCTTCCAGACTTCCCATAAATTTGAGTATGACAGTTTTTTCTCAAGTTTACTTTTGTATTTATAGACTTTTAAAGGTTCATCTAGAACTTAAAAGTAAATCTTGGGTCCATATTAGAAAAAAATCAATAGCAATACTCCATGGAGTCTCACTCCTTGAATATATAGGTGAGTTAATCTCTCTAGGGATAGATCCTCTCTTTTGTAAATAAAGTGGGTATACTTTTTCAATCTATCAATAATAAATCGTATAAACTTTTTTCTCTTGGTTGTCTTATGAAGGCTAGTGAAAAAGTACATAGTGATGTTGTCCCACTTCCATACTGGTATGGGTAGTGTTTTTAATACCCCTTTAGGAAGTTATCATTATTCCTTCACTTGTTGACACACCAAGTACCCTGCAACGTAATCCAAAATATCCCTTTTTATATTTCCCCACCAATAATTATCTCTAAGGTCCCTATACATTTTAGTGATTCCATGATGTATAGAGAATATATATCTATGGGATTCATCCATAAAATTCTTCTTTATCATTAAAATATTTGTAATACATAGCCTTGTAACAAATTTCAATACACATTCTTGATCAATATTAAATTTAGGAAACTACCCATCTTTCACTGCCTCTATCTTATTCTACATCAAAGGATAATTTCATTGAGATTTCTTGATATTATCTAGTAATGATGGTTGGTACTTAATTTGAAATAGGGTTGATGATGTCCCTATCATTATGATTCCCATGTCCAACCTTACTTGGTTCTTAATCAATGGATCTCCTTCTATCATAATTATTGCAAGTACACTAGGAAATTTTCTAATCAATGCATTGATGGATTTTTTTCTCATCTGGGGTTATAATGAATTTAATAGTCATAGTCTTTCAGAAGCTCAAACCATATCCTTTGTCCCATGTTTAGATCCTTTTGTGTGCATATATACTCCAAACTTTGGTGGTATATTTATATATCACATTATTCCCAATAAATATAGTGTCTCTATATCTTTATAGAAAAATTACTGTATCCAAATCCAATTCATGAGTAGGATAATTATGATCATGATGATTTAACTATATAGGTTAAAATATGTTAACCTTTTCATTTTTCATGAGAACACATTCAAGCCCTTTATGGATCACTATAGATAAAAAATCCTTCTCCAATAGAGAGTAGTGTTAGAACATGTTCACTAAGAAACCTCTTCTTTAGTTTCTGGAAACTTTCTTCAAACTCATTTATCCCGATAAAATTAACTCCTTTTCATGTTAACTTGGTTAATGGATTAGAAAGATGTGAAAAAAATCACAAACCTTCTATAATATCCTGCTAGACCAAGAAACTATGAATATCATTTACTATTATAGGATGTGGCCACTCTTGTACAACCTTTATCTTTGTTGGATCTAATGGGATTCATTCACTAGTTACAATGTGCCCCAATAATGATAATTTTTGTAACTAGATATCACATTTATTTAATTTAACAAATAGTGTATCCTTCATTAGAGTTTCTAATATGACCCTTAGATAATTCTCATGATCCTCATGATTTTGGTAATATATCATAATATCTTTAATGCATAGTACCATGAATTTATCAAGACAATATTTAAAAACTTTATTGATCAAATACATAAATATAGAATGAGGATTATTCAATACAAATAGAATAAAAAAAACTCATAATACCCATATCTTTTTTGGAAGGTAGTATTTAGGATATCTTCTTTTTTCACCCTCAACTGATGATACACTGATCAAAGGTCAATCTTGGAAAGGAATTGATCCCCTAATTTTTTTTGAACAAATCATAAATCCTTGAGAGTGGACATTTTTTCTTTAGTATGATCCAATTAATCTCTCTATATTAAATTCATAGTTACATTGATCCACATTTCCTTTTCATAATGATAATAAGTTCTCTCCAATGAGACACACTTGGTTGAATAAAACCTTTTTCCAAGTGGTCTTGTAGTTTCTTCTTTAATTCCTCTAACTCTATATTTTACACTTTATATGGGGTATTTTAGATTTGATTGGATCTGGGTATGAGTTAAATTGATAAATATATATCTATTTCTAGGGGAGGTCTAGGTTACTCTTCCATAAATATAAACTAATTCCTAAAAAATGGGTATATCTCTAATATTTACACATCTCTTTCTCCCCCTTCTTCACCAATAATTCTTATAAAGAAGGGAATAATAGGTGATTATTGGTAAAACTTGGTCTAGGATATCCATCCTTAGAAATCACCTTTCTTCTATAGTTGATCTTATCATTATATTTTGACAACCAATCCATCCCAAGTATTATGTAAAATTATACCATAGGAAAGACCACCAGCTTTGTGAAGAGATTTAACTCACCAAAGTTAATATGGGAATCCCTATATGTATTTGATGCTTGAATAGTTCTCAATGAATTTTAATCAAAATCTCTACCACTAGTATTTAATTTATTAACTTGATGCATTTGAAAACTTTATTTAAATAAAAGAATGCATAGAACCAGAATCAAATAGTTTACTTTCTAGATTTGAGTGTATGATGAGAGTACCTACCACAATATCATGTAGAGCTTCAACTATAATCAGTGTGATTGAAAAAAAAATGACTATGATCTTATGGCCTATTCTAGGGTTGATGGCAATTTCCCTCTATTATCTTATGATTTGGATATTGATTAGTGAAATTTCCATGCTCCCCACACTTGAATCATTTTATAGAAGGTGGTTCTTACACAATTTTTCCTTTTTAATTAGTGTTAATATATTGAGTCTTAACATATAAATGAAAGTTTTTAGATATATAGCCATATATTCAACACTTTTAGCACTTTCCACTTCCTTATATACAATTCCCCAAATGATTCTTCCCATATTTTTTGCACATGGGATATTGTACTTTCCTCACATCCATATTTTTTCCAAAAATTTACTCTGTAATTATCTTCTTTTAATTATATCCATGATTCCACAAGGCATCTCCAAACCCTCTTTAAACTTTGAGATCAAGTCATATTATCTATTCATAACTCCAAAAGTTTCATATTTATAATGATTTCTATAGATGTGGTCTCATTATTCCAAATAATCGATCGATCTTCCCATCAGAATCGATGATAAAGCTTGAAGTGTATAATGAAAGACTTGTAAAATTCATCTAATAATTACCTACCATTTCATTTTCTCTTTTATTTAACTGAAGTAATTCCCTCTCTATATTGTTTCAAAGGTTGTAGGGAAAATATTTATTGAAAAATAATTTTTTGAATTCTTCTCATTCCATGGATTCTATATCATCCCTTGGATTCATGTTCTTAATAAATTTCCACCACTGATTATCTTCTCTCTATAAGTGATATACTTCCATTCTAAAATTTTGTGATCAAAAAAATGTGTCACAAAAAATATTTATTCTATAGTATTGATCCATTTTTTCAATGATTAGTGGATCATTGGTTCCACTAAAAATAGGTGTTTGTTGATGCATGAATGATTCAACTACTAGTTGTTTCCTTCATTTGTGAATTTGGATGGTCCACATGGTTTAGGTTATTGTTCAAGACCTAAGTTAATTGATTCATCTTCATCATGATGTTTTCAACTCAAGCACACCCATACTAGGAGGCTTCTATTACATTTTCCATTACATCCATTTTTTACATGATTCCATCTATTTCTTTCCATTTTTTCTAGAAGAAGAAAAATAAAGTGAGAAATTTGATACTATTTTAAATATTATAATAATTCTAAAGGATATCTTATCCAAAAAAAATCTAATTTCATGATTCTAGGATAATATACTTCAATCTTAAAAAAATTACATTATCTATATATCCTTCATTATGGTTTGTAAAAATCATGTGATTAATGAGAGAATATCCCCCAGGAGTGTCAAACTAAGTGTAAATCAAGGAATATTTATCTTGTATCAGGTGAAGATCGATTTAATACTCTATGTTCCATTTTATAGGTTATTACCCCTAGGTACAACTGTGCCAGATCTATATCCACTTGTAGTATCCATACAAGAGTTCCATTACTTGGAAACTACTCAATTTATAATTCACAAAAACATTAGGATGTTTTCCAATATTTATACTTATCACTATGGTTTTTAATAATGTTTTCTATTATTAATTTACACAAATAACTAAACCTACCTTTGATACAAACTATGGAATCCTGCCTTTTTAATATATAAGACTTTCATTACATAGTGTGACATTTAATAATATAGAGGAACATTTGAGGTTTAGTTCCTTGGAAATTAGGGTCTCCATATATAAAAATATATATTTTATTCTAATCCACTTGAAAGGATTCTTCATGGAATCATCCAAGGTTACTTTTACTACATATCATATACTGGGTACATACATTAAATAAAATGGGTGATCATAAATCTTTGTAAGGGAATACTAAAGGACATATTTAAAATGTGATCATGAGGCATAAAAATAGGGAATAATCATAATAACATGATGAATATTATAATATTATGATCATGAATAATAACATGGTAATGTTTATACAAAAAAATGAGATATTCATAAGCATAACACCAAGGTTTATCACCAAGGTGTCATAAAACATAATTACCAAGGTTATTCACTAAGGTATCATAAAACATGGAATATCTTGAGATTAATTTTTAACCTAATGCATTGGAGTAATATCAGGTAGAAAACTTCATATGGATAATTCATGTGTGTGAAATAGATCTTAAAAACCATTTTAATAATAATCCATGGGAAATAATGAACAAGTTTAATGTAAAAGTCATTAGTTTCATAAATTCTTAAAGAAATGATCATTACATCATTTTTAACACATGAGAAAGGAATTATGGTTCCATATTTAGAAGTCCAAAATAAATGAATCATGGTAACATCTAGCTGAGTAACCATGAATAGAGAAATGGGTTGAGGATTCATATCATAAGAATATTTCTTGAAAAAGGGAATAATTCATGAAACAAATTCGACAACATGATGGATATAAAATTTGGATTAATTAAAAGGAATAATGGGAGGGAACAAAGGTTTACATTTGATAAAACACTATTCTTGTAGTAGTGGGATAATAAATATTGTGTTAAATGAAAGTAATTAATCATTAAGAATATATGCCACAAAAGTGGTGCTTGAATGAAAAAGAAGAGGAGGAGAATTCACTTTCCATAGGAAGTAACTTCCAAAAACATGGAGATGGAACCTTAGGACCTTGGAGACACATTATAGGGACTTTATAGAGATATGATGAGTATAAGTTCATGATTAAGATATTTTGAGTGGATAGGAATGGAAGTTATGGGTGAGTATTTATATTGATACAGGAGGAACTGTTTAATATTTTCTAAATTTAGGTATTAGAATTATACGTTGTGTAAAATGAAAAATCATTGTCTTACCCATGGTTTTTGCTGATGGTTTTAGAAAATTGAGTCATATTTTATAATATTTTAATCCCTTATAACTAAAATATATATTTTAAAAATTACTTTATACATAGACAATTAAATTTTCCAAAAAATATAGTTTTTAAAATCATAATTTTCATTTTATGATTTGGAAAGTCACTTATTTGTTTTGAAATTGATTTAAATCCATTCATATACAAAATAATAATAAAATAACATATATTTGTACATGTTTTTTATAATTAATTATTAAATATATATGAATTCATAAAAAATATTGAAAACACAAAACTGCATTTTTACTATTCATTAAAAAATAAAGTATTTTAGAAAATTATCAAAATTAAACCCTAACCTAATTTAAAAATGTTTATTTAAAATAAAATTCATATTTTATTAAACTAATTTCATAAATATGATAATTTTAACTTTTAATTGAAAAACCTTGTTTATAGAAAAATAACTATTTTTACCACATAGTCAACTTTCTGACACTTATAAAAATTTCCTAGGATATTATAAAATTATATTATTATTTATATTTAAATAAATATTTTTTAAAAATATTATTTCATGAAAATAAATTTATTTTGAATCCTTTTTTATTATAAGAGTGTATATATTTTCTAGAGATATAATTATGTTTTATTTGTAGCAAAAAATCTATTTATCAAATTCATGAGTATTTTATTAAGTAAAATAGTAATAAAATATAATTTGAAGAAATAAATATTTAATTTATTTAAATGAACTTACACTTTTATAATAATTAGGTCAAGAAAAATAACCCCTTATTACACCAATATAGGCCCTAAGGGTAATGTGTGCGATGGTGGTAGTTTCATGGGGTGGCTTAGCTAACTTTGACATAGTGGTGATCTTCACTAATTTTAACTTCTACTATATAAGATTTTATTCATGCCTCACTTGTTGAAGATCTACTTGTGCTTGGTCAATAGTGAACCCTAGTGATGCTACTTCTCTCCCAAGTTCTAAAAAATGGACTTCAAAAGGCATGAATATACTATTTGAGGATGTCATTCCTCCTTTCTGCATAAATTATCAATTTTTATCCCCCTTTATAAACATTGATTCTAATGGTACATTATTACTAAAAGTCATAGTTTTCAATAGTCATATTTACCAACGGTCATATTGACTAGTAGTCAAGTAACGGTTAGATCCTAATGGTCACTTTTCCTGGTATACCCTATATATACTCTACCATTCATCCACATTTACTACTTAATTTTAAAAGGTTTTTACAATTCCTTTGATAATGACTATTATATTCCTAACAATTTTTTATTTTAATATTTTTTATGGAATGTTTAATCTTCTAAGTAGATTTTAATCCTATGGAGTATACCACTACATGGTAGTTATTCTATGGTTTTCATATCCCTACACTAGTCCTATCTATAGTAATTGATATTATTATCTAATATGTAATAGTATTTCAATGTAATTATATTGTGAAGATAATTAAATAGTCATTATGAAAAAGAAAATTTTCTTATTAACTAAAGAAATAATTTTCAGGTCATTACAATTTATCTTGGTTATTAAGGTATTCCTCTAGAAACGCATTCACAAGTATGAATCTTATAATGGTACATACATGGTATTAGAAATATTTAATTAATAAATACTAATATTTCTAGTAATATATTAGGAATTACTTATAAAGATAATATATATATATATATGATATTATAACTATGTTAAGAAACATTTATTATAGTGACATTAAATTAAAATTATGTGGAAACAATTTATTTAAGGGGTATAGATTGTAACATCCCATATTTACAATGAACATTTTTATGAATTTTTATTCCTGAATTAAATATATAAATGTCAAATTCATTTTTTTATTATGTTTTTAAATATATTAACCAAGAATTTATGTACATACTTATCACCTGAGTTGTTTTACTTTTATATTTTTTAAGTTTAATGGAATTGTAATTATTAAAATGGTTTTAGTAAAAATGGTATCCCAACGGTCTAACAATAGCCAATCACGTATGATGAATCCACAAAGCTTGAACCCATGACTGAAGGGTGATAAGGGAGAAATTCCTACCACTAGATTATCTATTTTACTAATCCCATATTCCATACATTTTATATAAATTATTATATCTATTTCACTATATTCAATATTATTTTCACACATATAATATTTTTACATTATAGTTTTATTTTAATATCATAATTGTAATTAATCCATTATAATACAATGGTTAACATAGTAAGATACAAGTTTTCAAGTCTCAAAGTTGTAACATATTGAATGTAATATCATTTAAAAATTTATGTGAAACATATGATGAATGATTAAATATAATTTAACAATAAAATAATACCTTATCATTAAATTTTAGTAAAATTATGGTTTATTTAATGTCTAAGTTATTTTTACTATACTCTATGAACATATTTTATTAGTTGGATTTTTTAATTTAAAACATTATGTAATATGTATTATAATAAAATAAAATTATGAAATATTTATTTGAAAATGTAATTTCTATTATGAATAATGTTTTTAACACAAAATTGTTGTAAAATTTTGATAATATAGTTTTTTGAAAAATAAAAATATCATTAACATAACATTGTGATCATAAGGCATAAAAATCGATGCATTACAACCATTTTCTTGATTATATATTTAAAATTTAAACTACACTTAATTTTAAGTATAATTTCATAAAATTTAAATATCCTACATTTATAAATAATTAATTATCAATTATATAATAATTAATAGATAACAATAGAGATAAATTAAATCACTTATAACAAAATAAATATTCATTATTATAAATAAATTTTTTATGTATTATATAATTTTGTTTAAAAAGTAAATTTATAAATTTTAGAAAGTGAATTTCATAAAAAAAATAATTTATTATTTTTATTTATAATGTCTAAATTAGTTTAGGATGATTTTTTTTATATTTTTTTGAAAAAATTGATTTTTTAGTGAATAGTAAAAAACATTTTTTGAGTACCATGCTTTTTATGACATAATTATGATTTAAGCATGAAATAAAAATTTAAGAAGCCCTTTTTTATATAAAAAAAATTATTTTAAGGAGTAAAATAATGAATTTTAAAATATTAATTTAAATTAGAATCATATATTTGTCATTTTGGAAACCTAAACTACATTTTATCTAAATAAAAATGTTTTTTGGTTATTTGAATTTAATGGATTATTTGGAAGGTGACATTCGTGTTTTCCATCATTGAAATTTTAAATAACCCTCTTTTTATTAATAAGTCAACTAATAAGGTGAGAATAAATTCTATTCAAAGCAGTATGCCTAAATAGTAAAATAATCAATATTTTAACCCAAAAATACCCCTCAAGTATAAATACCCACCCATTATCCACTTCCTATCCACTAAAAATACATTGAGAATTAATTTACTCTCCTTTACCCTCTTAAGTATCCCTCTAAGGATTTTTATAATGTTCTAAGGAGTCCCTCTCTAGCTTTATGAAGCTACCTTACAAGTAAGGGTTTCTAATCCCCCTATTTCCCTTTTCAATTGAAATTCTTTTGTCATAATGTATTTTTTAATAAGCTTTCATATACTATATTTTTTTTAATTCCATTTTACTATCATATATTTTAAATATTTTGAAGGAGATATTACTTACTCTTTCCCATTATAGCTTTTACTAAGTCATTACTATGTTGATGTAAGTGTCCACAACCCCTTCTCTACCATTATTTTTAAATAATTAAATTCCCTTTTATTTTAAAAGTGAAATGTTATTATGATTCATTTTTATAAGTTATTTATTATATTTTAAATTATATATCACCATTACATATCATTATACTATATTAATAATCCATTATAATGCTCAAACATCCCTAAATCCATAAAACATCCTAAAATTTTGGTAAAGTAAAGAGGGTATGGTCTGCTAGCAATGACACCCCTTTCTGAATAAAAACAAGAGGATGTGGGATCTAGATCTATTACACCAAGGGGTGATAACCCTAAAAAGGTTTGTTTGGGTATTAATTTAACATTCACTTAGTACATGACAAGGGAGCCTAAATGCACATCTAGTTTGACATTCCTGGGAGATATTCTTTAGATAATTCCAAACATTTTTAGGAACCATAATAAAGGATTGTGTCCTATTGATATAACTACATTTTGAAATTACTCTTCACTAATACCTTGTTATCATTACTTTTATAGGTTACGTTCCAATACCCTATGAATATCCTTTTATTTTTAAGTTTATTGTGGGATATTCAACAAGATAACCACATTATTCTCTTAAATAGGGAAATATTGATATTCCTTATGTCCATTATTCATATATGAAAAACTATTGATTACATAGTCATAATTATGTAAGTGGTTACTTAGGTAACATTGTGTTATATATTATTTAACCATTCCATTCATATGATGGATTTATTGGATTTATTTTTTGATGAGTGGGGCATGGAATTATATAAACCATCGATGTATTGGTTGGTCTCATGAGACAAATTTTTTGGGTATTTAGTGCATACCTTACCATTTTATGGATGATGTCTTGGCACGAGGCCTTGGTGATAAGATTAAGATGTTTGAAATTATGCATTCCATCTCTATGAGGTTAGTTATTCTTATCCATACATTTATTTACTATTATATAATCCATGGATATATTATTTATTTTGGAATTTATTTATTCCCAACTTATTATTGATTTCATGCTTATGTATGACAAATTCAACTATAAGCTACCCCTTATAGAGTATTTAAGCTGAAACTTATATATTATTTACATTTCCCCTGAAAACTAGAGGATTACTACATGCGACATATGTATTTTCAAGTATTATTAATAAAGTTTTCATGTTTTCATATGAATTATCTTCAGTTTTCAATTCAACGGATTGTTCAAAAATGTATCCAGTTTTTAGATAATACTAATTTGTTTTATCCTTTTATCAATTTATTTGAACCATTTTAATAAAACAACCAATGGTTACAAGTTATTTTATTTAGAGTGTTACACATAGGGGGAAACATTGCAAATCTTTTATTAATGTAAATTGAATATGATTACAATCTCTCAAGCTTATGTGTGTCCGATCACAAGTGATCCACCCTACTATTTATATAAGGATCCAAATGGATTTTATGGTAGTCAAATCTATTTTATATTTTTATTATGAAGTCCACTTGATCAAATCACCATGGAAAATAATTTTTTTGGTCAATTACTTCCACCACCTCAACTACCTCATCTGGTAAATAGTCTTATCCATCGATACTTTTATGAAGATGAATATTATGATTTTTTCTTTTTTCAAAAAACTAAAATACCTCAAAGCTAGGTGATCAATGGTAAATTTTGATTTCATCACTTGGCTATACTATATGATTGTATTTTCTAACTACATTTTTTAACTACACCACTAAATGGAATCATTCAGTGTGTCTCCTGACTGCTTCGTCAAGATGTATAGTCTGCATAACTTCTAGTTTCCTATCAATGTAGAATCATAGATCATGTGTTATATTGGTCCAAAATCACCATCTTAACCATTGGAAATTATATACCTAAAGTTCCTCATTCTCATGGACTAATCCTTTGTCCATAAAATGGTTTTCATAGCCAAGCATAACACTTATACAAAAAGTGGGGTTCACAATCACTTTTCACAAACCACTAACATTCATACTTGTCACTACCATTTAGGTATATATACCAAGACACCTACAACATCTACCACAATCCAATGATCCTCCTATATCCCATGATCTTCATAGTAAGATCTAAACCAATGGTTATGATCCTTGATTCTAATAACATTAAAATATAAATAAACATTTGTCAAACTAATGACCATAGAGAAGGATGATGATAAATAGAAAAATAACCAAGAAGGAAAATACCATGAAAAATGACTAAGGGAGATAGTGGTGGCCATTTTAACGCCCAAACACTGATTATTGGGCACAAAACTTAGAGAATATAATATGGGAAGTGAAAAATCATAATTTTAGGGACAAAAATAAAATTAAATGATGTATAGATCCATGTTATTGAGAAAATAATTCCAGAAAAATTATCTTGAGCCTAAAATCGTGAAGAAAAAATAATTTATAAATATTAAATTTTATACTTTGATGGATAATCATCATCACTTCAATCTATTTATCAATGTTTCACAAACTAATCAACATTATCATTGTGGATCAATCCCACTCCATTGTTTCGATGTTGATTTCTCCATGACTTAGTCTCACATCCATATATCACTCTCTCTAGAATTTATGTCAAGAAATAGTTTGGATAACCATATATAGATCTCATAATGAATATTTTAAGAGTTATTTTAGTGTTCAAAAAATAAAAAATTACAGTGAATTGGAAATTATTAAATAAATGACACCCAAAATGACCCATCTCGAGGGCCTTGAGTGAAAACAAAAATTACAGAATCCCTATGTTAAACCCCCTAATATAAATGAAATCATGGTGTCAGTTTTACCATAAAATTATCTAGTTAGTATATTTAAGTGCTCTGCTACAAATATGTATATAGACTAACAATAATATATTGTATTAAATGCACATTATTTTTTAGCCTCTTTGGTGATCAAAACTCCAAAATGTCTTAGTAAAACACCTAAAAATATTATAATAATATTCTAAATATTCAAAATGAAAAATACAGGGTCACTAAGATGTCACCATTTATTATCATGGGATAAATATTTATTTAATTAATAAATATTGGAAATCACTTAAAATTCAAATTTCTTGTAAATTCATAAAAACACATTCTCAAAATAAACACCACATCTCAAGATAAAAAACATCAAAATATCTTATTGAGTTTATTTGTTAGCTTAAATTTACTCTTTTACCCTGAGGGAGGTCCCAATACTTTGGATACAAAAAATCGAGCTATGTATCAATCTAGAAAAATCTGGGACACTACACCATCCCATCCTTTAATCCCTATCATCCTTCAAAAGTAAATATTTATAGCTATTAAACAAGGGATCTAACCAAATAAACCTATGTAGAAAAAAACCCACATTTGCATACATTTTATTCATCTTTATAGGTCTTAGATCTAAATAAACCCACCACACAATCTCACAGGAAGAAAACATCCTCTTTGATGATAGGTCTATCATGGGGATTTCATCAAATAGAATTTAGAACTCCTAGAATGTTCCCAAGTGGATTAATAATGCCTTATCTTAAGGAGATATTCTAGGAGGACTCACTATCCTTAAATGTTATTAATTTATTCATTTATATTTTATGATTTTGAAAGTATAAAATGGGGGGTTTATTCATGTAATAATAAATAGAATTAATGCAAGAAAAACTGAATATAAGGAGGCTGACACCCATGAATTCAACTTAGTGATCCTTAATTATTGTATAAAATCAACCCTTTATACTATTATTTATATGTTTCAACTGGTTATACACAACCTCAATGCATTTATTTTATTAATAGACTCTATAATCAGGAAGAATCCCCAAAGTGATCAGATCATCACTCTCTCAAATGGGTCACAACTGTGATTCCAGACACTGCCCAAAAATTAGATTCAAATCATACAATAATTATATGAAAAAAGGGAGAGTAAACATTTTTCATCAATGTGAAAGGAAATGGGAAAGAATTAATCATGAATTAAAATTCCATCTTTAGTCCCTCACTCTCCTAAGATCCTTAGAATAAAATATAAAGAAAAAAAAACAAGTGTGTAGAATCTAGTTCACTATTTTTCATTCAGTGTATGATCAATGTGTTTTCCTCACATCATAGATGGAAGATTGAGAATCACCATGACTTCATAGTGAGAGAAACACAAAGAAAAGGGAAAGTGAATAATCCATGAATAGTAAATAGAATTAATTAAAAAAAACATTACATACTTCTAGCTATGGTCGAAATGAGCCAAATCCTTTAAAAATGGGAGAGGGAAAATATTTATATATATACTATTTTTCCCCTTCTACTTATATTCATTATAATGAACAATGGTTTTATTATTATTCTTAGATGGTTTCCATGTTTCTTGGTCAAGGGTGAATATTTATTCAGCTGAGTATCTTGAATCTTCTAGATTTTTAATCCTTTATTTCCATGATCATTGTCCTCTTCTTAATCTTGATAGGTTCCACATGGTTTTATTGTTAGAGTTCTTTACAATTTAGGAAAAATAGATGAATAGAAATTAATTTTAGGTTAAACTTTTCAATTATGAAATCCAATGTTCAATCTCCTTGTGTGTAACCTTATGTAGCTACCTTTCTATGAGAATGACCTTGATATAGCACATGTGAAATTCACTAAGGGTCGTATGACACATACATAGGTGAAATGAAAACTACACCGAGCTTGATGACACTTATGAAGGAAATATATTTCAACATTCATCCCCCCTGGCATTTAATTTGGACCTTTATCACATATATATAGGGTAGGTAATGACACCTTTGTTGTCAATCTTTCAACATTATTTTATCTCCAACCTACACACAATGAAAATAGAATTCAAATATAGCATTTATCTAAATTAATCTAGAATTGTTCCATACCATGTAAATAATAATTAAAATAACTTTTAACAATTTAATCCAAAGATCCAAAAACCAATGTATGGATTCAAATTTAACTATAAGAAATGAAAGAAACATTTAAAACTCATGATTTAATCCATTAAACAATTTGGTTCCAGATTTAAAAATATACCATGAATAAAATAATTTTACAAATTTTGGATCAATTAGGGGGTTAATTATCAATGAAAAGAAGTAAAAATTCTAGAAAAAATTGGCTCTCATAACTCCTCAACACTTACACTATCACAATCTAGTAAATACAATGTATTCAATCTATTAAAAATATTTTCCCAGCATAGTTTCAAATACCCAGACCAAAAATGAGAGAAATAAAAGATTCATCCATTGATTTGGAATGAAATGACTCCTATATGAATCTATCATACTATTACACTTTTATCCAAGTCAATGTTCCAGGTTTCAGAGTATAAAAAAATGTATTTTAGTATAATTAAAACATTAACAAGGGGAATTGTGAATTATTAATTTCATGGTCTTTAAACAAAGATCAAATTTTCACATTTTTGGTATAACTCAAATGACATTATTATAAGTCACTTTCCCCCTTTTTCATTTAAGTTAAATATTTCCCTCACATTAATCCATTAATTTTTTATAATTATACAATTATTGATTTTTTTCCATCTATGTATGTGAAAATCACTAATTAAATGTACAATGGAATTTATTACTCACACACCCAATGTCTAACTATATTATAATTTCATTGTTGGATCCCAATTTCTCATTTTAATCCAATTTAAAAAGAACTATATGAATATATTTCTAGTTGGATCACTAGGCTATTATTTTTTACAAAGACAAAGTTACCTTGGTTTCAGTTCAAAAATACAATTTCCTCATGTTATAATTTTAATTCCACTAGTACCTTTTCTATCACAATTTTCCAAGTTCTAAAATATAATTTCCATGAAAATAGAATTTAATTCACTCAAAAATAATGAAAATTAATTAATTTTACAATTTTTGAAATACTCAAAAATATTATGTAATTATCCAATAGAGAGGTTAGTAATTAAATCCCAATTTTCCTAACCTAAAAAATGATAAAAATGAAAAAAAAGAAAACAACAAGAAGACTTTTGTTTTAAAATTTTAAAAAAGATCATAAAGTTATTCCTAAACTAATATTAAATAGGTTTCAAATATCCCCCACATTTATTAATCACTTCCCCCTTAAAATTCCAGAAAAATTCATAAATACTTTCAATAAAAAAATAGTGTAAAAGGCTAAAAACTAGCTGGTTTTTATTATTCCAAAAGGTTGGAGTTAATCACCCCTCTGGATGCTCTATAGACATTATTGATCTAATATCCTAGGTTACTTACCACTTTTTTAGACCTATATAAAATAAAAATTAAAATATGATAAATTTTATTGAAATATGAGAAATTTTATTAAAAATTAATAAATGGAAATAAATATTGGTTTCACCCCCAAGGAAGTACTAGGTTTTTAATTCCCTTAATAGGAAGTTCCACTTATTAATATAAATTAGAAGGGGGTTTTGGTTTCCTTAATAGGAACCACAACATTTTATGTTTTCTAATTTCTATGAGTGGACACTGGTTTTGGGGAACCATATGAATAGAGTAAATTATTCACATCCTTGGAGTGTAAAAGAAAAAATGTAAATGGGATGTTAAAACAAATAAAGGGGAATATATATTAATTTTATACCATTATAAAATTGATGTTCATGATGTATCTTAGGATTTAATGGAATCCCCATAGGTCCTGGAGATTCATATTCATGTTTAGTCACTTTTTGGATGGACTTTTACTCATTTTTTTCAAGGCTAGTTGTATACCATTTCCTTCAAAATGATCAGGTTCAAGGTTTGTTATGTATTTTACTGCCATTGATGAAACTTATTCTAGATAAGATATGAGTATATTATCAAATATTCTTAATCTATCTATCTTATTCATCTTGGTTATATGCTTCTTCAATTTCCATCTATAGTTTATCTTATATGGTGGCTTCCTCAATCTCTTCATCAGTATTCAAGGAAATCTTTTGCTCGAAAAAAACTGAAATTTTAGAAAAAATGGAGTTATATGGTAGTTTAAGAAATGAAAAATTACAATAAATTGAATCAAAATGTAATTCCATTCCCTTAGGTGGTTCATCCATTAACAATTACTTCAGAATAAAGGCCTTCAAACTAGTTTCTTTATGAGATGGAAATGGATCCATCATCTTCTATTTAAATACCATAATTTCCTCCTCCTCTTATTCTTCTAAGGTCAAATCCATAAATGTTGATTATATTTCATTAAAATTCCATGGATCATTTTTTAAAATAAATTTGTAAAAAATTTAAAATAATTTAATTCAAACTTTGTTTACCCCCCTAAAGTTTCTCAGTCTAAGTTATTTTTTCCCTATGATGTCCTTAGGTAATATATCTAAAATTCTTGGGAAATAAGGGTTTTAAATTTTGTCTTCCACCTTCTCTATTGAGATTAACAGTTGATAAAAATTAGTTCTATCTTATTTTTATACTTCCTGGTCCTCTTCTTCTTGTTTTCCTTTCTATATAAGTGTTTTGAGGGTGGTGATCATCATAAACATTAAATCATTTAGTTCTACTAGCTCACATTGTCTCTCATTTAGTTATAGATCCATAAACAAAGATATATTTATGTATCCTTGAATATACTATGGTTTTGGTTTATATTCATTTTAATGTTGTGGGGGAATAAGATTTTATTTATTAAGAACTTCATTAGTGTAGTTTCCTTTATCCTCCCACCCATTGGCATGTACCAAAGTATTCTCTTATTGTGATTCTTGGATTACCTCCTCATTAGGCTCCTGTAGAAATGTGAACTCTCTCTCTCTCTCTCTCTCTCTATATATATATATATATATATATATAAGTATCTATTAAAGGATGGTCCCACTATATTTCTCATCCCATATTTAAAGGAAATAAATAAATAAATAAATTTGGGGAAATAGAAAAAACATGAAAATTAAATGAGATACACTAATTACAAATACGCTAAAATAGTAAAAAAATATTATCCCAACTTTATGGAAATGAATCTAGGTTAATGAGATGCCTATCATGGAGATTTCATCAAACTAAATTTAAAACTCCCAAAATAAAACCTAGTAGATAAATAGGGTCATCTCTCATGGATTTGATTTTATAGGATTCACTATCTTAGCACTTTATTATTATTACTTTCTATGGTTTTGAAAGTAGAAAATAGGGTGGTTGATCTATTCAATAAGAAACATAATTAATGAAAGGAATAATGAGTATGAGAAAGGCGACACTAATGGATTAATCTTAATGATTATTCATTTCATCTCAGGTTTTAACCTCTATTATATTCTATACATGTTCTAACTATCTACACATAGCCTCACTACCTTGTTAGTGTGAATATGCTTTAACTCAAGAAGAATTCCCAAGTGACCATCTCATCACTCTCTCAAATGGTTCACAAAAATGATTCAACCCACTTCCAAAAACACCTATCCAAATCCTACATAATTTTTTCAAATAAAGTGAGAGGAATTGGTTCTCGATATCATGAAAGAAATGGGAAAGAAATAAATAAGATTTATAATCATTCTTTATCACCTCACTCTACTAAAATCCTTAGAATAAAATATAAAGAACAAAACTAGGATTATGGAATCTTCTTTATTGGTTTTCATTTAGTGGGTGTTCATTGGTTTATTCTCCAATTATGTATGGAGGCTTTAGAATCACTATGACTTCACAATAGTGGAAACACGAATAAATGGGGAAAATAAGAACAAATGAATAGTAAATAGAATGTATTAAAATTTAAATATAGAAAAGATTACGGACTCCTAGATATATTAAACAAGATATTAATCTTTTATATAATGGGAGATGGGAAATATTATAGCCCTTTTATTGATACCCCTTCTCCTTCTATTTAGAATGGTGAGCATGTAGTTTATTTTTCTTCTTGGATGGTTTCTACATGTCTTAGTCATGGGTAAAAATTTATTCAGTTGGGAATCTCAAATATTCCAGCTCACTTATCCTTTCTTCCACAATAGTTTTCCACTTCTTTAAATTAATAGGTTCCACATTGTTTAGTTTTTAGATTTATTCCTTATTTTCTAAAACCTAGGCAATGAAAATTGATTTCAGGTCAATTGTTACTATTTTTGGGGAAGTCGATGTTTAATATCCCCTCAGGTACCCTTATGTAGATACCTTTCCATGAGAATGTCCTTAACATATAATCTAAAAAATTTTCTAACGGCTAGATGATACATACACATGTGAAATGAAACCTACATAGATCTTGATGATGCTTATGAAGGTAGGAATTCTCCAAATTTGGACTCTATGACACATATGTTGGGACCTCATCACATGTATGTAGAGAAGGGAATAACACTTATGTTGGTAGTCCTTTTCAATTTTTTCATATCGAACCTATAAACAATGAAAAAAAATTCAAATATATGATTTATTCAAATTAATCCAAAATTATTTTAAACCATAAAAATCATAATTAAAATCCCTTTTATAAATTTAAACCTAAGATCCAAAAATCAATGTATAGATTCATCTTTAATTATAATAAATGTATAGAACATTTAAAACTCATGATTTATGAAATTAAAAAATTATGTTTTAGATTTACAAAATTAAAAAATATTAATTAATTACCTATATTTGGAATAATTAAGGGGGTGATTTTCGATGAAAAGCAATTGAAAATTTGGGAAACATTAGCTCTCGTCACTCTTTCATCACCAATGCTTCCCGCTGCAGCTCATCTAGAAGTAATACCATCAAAGGAACGTGATATCTATCTATGATAATCTTGTTAAAACATCATATTCAAAACTTTTCCATCCATAAAAGATGAGTAAAAATCAATAAATATTGATATCCACCTCAAAATGGTTCTTCACCATGGTCACCTCTTGTGGGAGCACTTATTCACCACCTTTAAATATAATCCTAGATGGTTATCACATGATAACAACCCATCTATGAATAAATTCATCACCAATAACATCAAAATATTTTACAAAGACACCAAAATAGTTGAAAGTCTTTATACTCCTATGAACCTATATCAATTTCTCTGTAATCTTCTATTAGAAGGGTACATGCACCAATATTGCTAGCCTGTGATATAGGTGACACGATCCTACTTCTATAAAATATATGAAAAAAATGCATGGATCTTCCATCATTATCTAGATCTCTAAAAAATTTAAGTCAACTATCTGATTTATCTTAGTTATATTATCATCACTCTTTTATGAAATATACCTACAAGGAAATCACCAAACTTCCCATTGAGTGGTCTAATACACTACAATATAAATTGGATGGTCCTAGACATTCAAATGAACCAAATATTTCATCCACATACCCTGGGATAAATCCTACCAAACTAGAATAATTGAAAATATAATCCTCCTAATAAAACCTCCTCCACCACCACATAGAAAGAGTTTCCATGGATTGGTACACACATAAAGGTTTTCTAGATGTACTACAACAAGGACCACGCTCCACTAGAAAGTTACACTAAAGATATTAATCCCTATTTTTAATATTAATAAAAAAATAAAACCACTATCCACCTAAAGAAGTAATGAACATACACACCACCCTCCTGGTTCATCGCCTAAAGATGTTCGGTCAAACAATACTACTAAGTATACATCACTAACATGGGCCTCTTTCACGTAAGGGAAGAGTGGATATTTCACCATAAATATGTGGTGAGAAAATTATATCTCTCTATGTAAGAATCAAATGCTCCAAATCTAGCTTCTCATACACCAGCTCTATCATTTGGAGAAAAATGATTCCACTAAAAGTGTCAACTACCATATCACTACTATGCTATTAAGATTTCACCAACTGTCTCAACTTCACCTTTATAAAAACCAATGCTAATATATGAGTCCATGTATCACACTATGATATTTTAATTCACAACTTATACTATCATTTTAATACTAGGTAAATTCTTATAATTCCCAAAAAGATACTCCTTGAATCTATATAAGGAAGGGTTTGGCCCATATGCTCTGTAAAAACCACAAGGGTGTTTATTATTCCACACATAAATAACTTGGACACAATATGTGGAATGTAAGTTAATATACACATCATTATTAAGTAGTGGGGTAACTATTGGTTTCACATTAGAATAATTCATAAATTCATATAAATTCATAGTAATTTAATTCACATCCTTGAGTATAGCACATAAATCCATGCCCACAATCTGATGGTTAGTTGATTATGAATTCCTGAGGTTGGGCTTCACTCTCTACACCTGAGGGTATCCTTATCACTATTGGGAGGGTAAACCTTACCTCATTTACTCAGTTGTGCATTAATTCATAGTACTAACATTGGTAGTCATTCCATACCAAGATAGGTACCAGTAGATCCCATCTATTCCATGAGGGAAAATTTCAAAATACCAATTTCTCCACTAAGGAAAAACTAACCTTACTAGAAGGGGTGAGTGAAAGATGGTCACCATCAATGGAAACTCTCTATATGGAAATGGATTGGCTAGGGATTCCACTAGAATCTACAACTCTTGAATATATGATATAGAAAGTCTAACTCATGTTTGTGTCATCCAATATAAGTTTCCACGAATATGGGAAATTAATCTTACTCTAAACTGTATCTATAAATACTCAACCATATCCATACATCATCTTCATCCTTATAAATCTCTAACTATAACCACTCAACACCTAATAGTAACCGACCAAAGGTATTGATGACGGGATAAGTGATGATTCATGAAAACACAACTGTATCTTGATAAATATTCCTTAAAAGTCATAATATAAACAAATAATATTGAATAATTACACCATAAAACATGTACAGGGAATTCCCCATGAGGTCTATGAGCCACAATGCATAATCACAGATAGTCATTCTTCCCTATCGAGGTTCCAATATCCTAAGATAATACTCTATCTGGAACAAAGGATAAAATTATAACCATGGTATATCAGTCCCATTGTGAGTTTAAAGAAACATCATCCACTAACGGATCATTATTCCATATATAGATCTCAATGAAAGAATCATCATATAGTCAATGAGATTCCAAACTAGAAGGAAACACAAGTCTTAGACTCCATCCAAACCTATGTTTCATGAGGATCAGCCTATCCTTAAAAACCAATAAGGCCTCTATAGTCATAATTCATACAATATATATAACCTATGCTAGTTTCATCTAACTTAGTGAAAACTAAAATACAACCTATAAAAAATATCTATACTAAGAACAAAATAGGAGAGGAACTACCCCATATCATAGGCTAATAATAACTCTCAACTAAGTTTCTAAAACAACTCCCCATCACTGACTGACTGAAAGTGAGAGGACCAACTAAAGTCATGGGATCTTCTTGACCCTACCACCATACACAAGTTATCTATCTATGGGTATCACTATAAACATAATACGATGAGAACAAAAGGGTTAGATTATATATGGACGAGCTTTCATGGGAAAGACATGAAAATTCATAACTAACTAATATATGATGCACATACCAACTTTATTTTTCCCTATAATGTTGTCTTAAATATATTGGAAGACTAACTTGTTATTGGAGCTTGAGTGAAAGGATACGTCAACTGTTGTACCTACATTAGTTTCCTATGTCTGATAACAAAACTCAAGACCCATTTAACATAATTTCCCTAAATTACTAAACTAGTCACCACTTGACTATTAACTCCAAGCTCTTTCCATTGGACACAACCACTCTGATACCACTCTAACATGACTTGGACCACTGACACCCAACCCGAGTTGGTGGTAATCCAATTGTGCCACCCCAAGATAGCCTCTAATAGGATTGGGTATTATGACTATCCTAAGTAGTCACATGACATAATATAAGAATCCTTATAATATATCAACCTAAAATAGACACATCACTCCATTGAATAAAATAACCAACAACACCAATAGAACATATATAAACACCTAAACTGTATACACCACATTAATGAGACATCAAATACAAGCATGTATCCACATAGGAAATTATTATAGGAAGTTTACCTTAGACATGCCTTCAAATAAAATAAACATAGGAACATAGAAATATATTACTCACTATATATACCCATATATCAATTTCTAGTTGTCACAGTCACTACCACTATCACTAATCACCATGTTGCATCATTCATTGGAAGCAACACTAGGAGTCATATTAGAACAATCCACACAATCTCCACACCCAATATGGACATCTCTGAACTATATTCCATTTTCATAGACAAAACATGTGCACGAATAAAGATCATAAAGGGGTGAGTATAAAAATTCTCAATAAGATTCCTTAAAATTAAATGGGATAAAAAGAAAATGGTTTTCTAAAAATCCCTAGTATGTGATAGCAACCGAGAGGAAGAAAAGAAACTATATATATATATATATATATATTCTCATCCACTAAAAGTGTCATGGGTTCATAGAAGTACCATCTATTTCATCTTCAGACCATGAAGGTCGAATCTCATGAGTAACTAGGGATGCTCCGAGTATCGAAAAATCCCACAAAGCCTGAAGTTATTATCCTAGTTAAATTTATCATCCCAAAGAAAACCAAGGAGTGCCTAAGGAGTCATAGGTTTCAATGTATCCAATCTTATCATCCTTGCTTCTACACTACCACTAGAAAATTTAAGGGGGTCTCACTCCTCACTAAAATATGCACATCAGCTGTGAGAGTACCACACCTTAGCATCCACAAATATTTTTTCACCATTGTAAAAACCCAGAGGGGGACCCATACTTTAACCAATGTTAAATTTTAATCAATTGATTACTAACTCATACTACCGTAACCACCCAGGCTATGAAAAAACCCACATCACCTCACAAAAACTATAATAGTGTACCTACACCTTATCCATAAACACATGGAATATGTGATTGGAACATAGTATATAAGAGTAGGACACATCATATGAAAGTATAATATAATAGATGAGAGATGGTTACTTGAACCTTGAATGCTCTAATAATCATGCGTGATCCTCATTGTTATCCCTATAGAGCTAAATCATAGAACCATATATCTTTCTATACAAATGGTTTTGGGTAACCAAATGGACCAAAATATCATGATCTACATAAAAAAACTTAGGATAGACTAATCAGGTTCCAAAATATGAGTCCCAAATAAGAATATTTGAAAGGACACTAAGGATGGAAAAGTAAAATACATATATTTTAGGGGTACACGGTGTGTATCCCCTCAATAACTATTTGTTCAGGTATATCCTTGACACATAATGAGTAATGGTCCACCAAAACCATGTATATGATGGGGTAAAAAATGTGTGGGATCAATAGGGGTACTCATTGTGTACCACTATAGTATGTTTCATGAATAGGTCATAATACATGGTGTCCCTAAAGGTACAGAACATAAAGACTCAGCCAGATCATTCAACATGTACTTTCAGGGGCATGAGGCTAGAGATACACTATGTTTGGTCTTGACCCACAAGAAGTACATGTCCAAAAGTACACTTGGATGTGTACTCCATATACAAACCATTACCATAGGCTTAGGGGAACATGATGTGTGCATCGGGGTCACATGTCTTGTGAACCTTAACAATATTAAAGCTCTATCCATTATAACAAGGAAGGTACACTATGTGAGTTCATTTGAACTACATTCCATATAGTCATGTTCTTTACCCAAATTCTAAAAAATGATCTAATTCCCATAATTATCAATATTCTCACCCTGGATCAAGCCCAAATCTTTTCCAAATACCTCATCCATAGATATTGTGACTCTAATAGTCAATTTTTTACTATCCTACACTAGAAATAGTGTTTTCAATCACTTCACAAAACCCCCTATGTTCCCACTCATAAATTACCTTTTGTTATCTGCACCCACACATGTCTAATGATTCTAAACTTCCTGATGATCCTCCCATATATCATGATCATCTGAGTTGAATCCAACCCAATATCTCATGGCCATATATTCCAATAATGTGATGATCTAGACTATTTTTTCGAACTATAGACTAAATCATAGGCAAACGATAAACACATGTGGAAAAGGGGAGAATAATCCAAGGTAAAACATAAAATAGAGTTAGTGGTTTCTGTTTTTAATCCCAAATAATGATATTTGCGTGTGAAATTCTAATAATAGAATAACAGAAACACATAATCATAATTTTCACCCTAAAAATAAAAGAAGATGATACATAGGGCCATGTGATAAAGAAAATATTTTAAATAAATTTACATTGAATTTAATTGATTTAAATCCCACAAAAGTGTTAATTTAAGATAAATTTCCTCTTTTTATGATATTGGTGATATGTTGATCTTAATAGTAAAAATGGACCATTTTTTATTTTTTATTGTTTCATATTATTTCTGTATTTTGGCCATAACATTTTCTAAATTAATCCAAATTAAAAAATTATTTATTTTCCAGATTCTATGAATCTAGGGATTCATTTCATCCTTCTTGGACAAAATCTGAATTGATCATATGGAATTTCAAAAGAAGCTCACAAGTTAGACCATGAAAACTATTTACAGATGTGTCTATTTTTTGTGTGGGGTCCATTACTCGCTCATGGTGGGTCCAATTGTAATGAAATTCAGTGAGTGTATATGAAATATGTTTTGTAACATCATTAATGAATAAAAGTACATGTGAATTGGTTGTTTTAATTTCTATTGAAGCATTCTAATCTGGAGGTTTGCGATTTGGAGAGTCTGACTGGACATAATAAATTGTCAGAGTAAAAAAGACATAACTCTCAGCATACTTGTCCAAATATGCTAAAATTTTTAGTAGAGATGTAAATGATAATTATGAAAAACATAAATTAAGGGTAAAATTCATGAATATTAAATTAAGTGGGGATAAAACACATCAACTTAAGGGGGAAAATTTTTTCCTATAAAAGGAGGGGAGATCCTCCCTCTTAAAGCATCTCATTCCATCCCATTCCTTCTGGGAAACCAAGGAGGAGAAATTTTTGGATTTCCATCCTTTATTTATTTTCTTTTACATAGTTTTTTAATTCCTTATTCTTACCCATTCATCCTTATTACCCTTACCATGGTGGGGTAAACATTTTTGTGTGATTGAGGAAGGGTTGGTTTTATATTTTGTAATGTTTGAGTTATTGGATATAATTGAATGAAATTTATTTCTTCTTTGATGTTGTTTTCAATTTCATATGGAGAATTTTATTATCATGTTCGATCATTCTTGAATTTTAATTCCGTTATTGATTTTTTCCTTAGTAAATAATCATTATCTCCCTCCACTGATTTATTGTTTATATACGATGGAATAGACCGAGGATTAGTGGTGAAGTACTCAACAATAGTCAGTACGTGTAAAATGGGTAGTGAATGTTCTTGATTGTTTGGGATAAACAAGACCTGGTCAGTTATTTCCCAATTCAATTGAGAATATTCAATACAACTCTTTTTCACATGGAATGAGAGTTGACCAAATTGATATCTTGATAAGGTTTTCTCTCACCATCATAATTTCACCAAGGAAGTGAGAGAGAATGATTGTGAAAATTCACTTTAATCAACTCATAAGAAGATGTTTGAATTAAATTGAACAAGGATAGCATTAAAATTAGAAAACTGACCCTGACCCAATCTCCATTTTAATATCATATTTTTTTAATCATTTTAATTTCAATTTTTCTTTTAAATCATTATTTTATTTATTTATTCTAAAAACACCCCATTTTACCCTCGTTTAAAAGTGAAAAACTGTTTTGTGTGCACTCCTCTTCAGGAGACTTGCTAGGGTTAATCACTAGACTATACTTAGGGAATTTAATAAAAAAAATTTCACGCCCTATGATAGGCGTGCATCAAACATGGCATTGTTGTGGGGGAGAAAATTACACAATCTAATTATAAATATTTGAATCCTTTCAAATTAAAAAAAACAAAAAAAAACATTTGCCATGTTTTTTTCAAATGATTATTTATTTAATTCATGGAACACTTACCCACAAGTGCAAGAAAAAATTTCTAACTCACCTTGGTCTATATAGTATAATATTTCTTTCTTGGATAAGAAGATTCAAGGAGCTCAAATCCAAATCATCAAGGAGGTTGAATTCAAGGATCTCATTCAAAACCTTAAAGGGAACCTTGAATACCCAGTATTGGAGGGTTTGGAAAGATAATTAATTAAAATATAGAAGTGTTTTCTAGAATTTTATCAAGAAATATTTGAGGTACAAAATGAGATTTCATAGGTGAAACACAAAGAAGGAGAAGTTCACAATGATATTGAATCTCAACTTGAAATAATTATTCAATTAGTAAAACACCTGGAGAGCACAATAGAGTGGATAGCGGAATATGTACATGCATCCTAAGATCTTCAACTAGAGACAGAAGAAGAACCAGAACCAGAAACATCAGTGGAATAAGTAGACCCACATATCTTTCAGGTAGAAGAACCCATGGAGGCTTTGATGAAATTAAAAAGAGATATATTGATCCCAAATCAATAAATTTTGGGGAGATTTATGAAGATGATTTTTCTACTAAAATACAAATGGGAGATCAAAAAGATCTGGATAACTTCTGGAATGAGTGTGAGGAACTACTTGTTCCAACTATTCCTCATAATGTAGATGATCTAGAACCATTGAAGGAAGAAACCACCAAAGTGGTGGAATTTGAAGAGAATATAGAGGATCCTGACTACCTACCTCAATATAATGAAATTAAACAATAAGTGGAACCTCCAACTAAAGATAAAATTGATGTTGAACAAACTCAGGGAGATAATATTTTCTTGAACTCATTATCATTTGATTTTTTTGAAATAGAATTGGGTATTACCTCTCCTTGTTTTAAATTTTTTAATACATAAAAAAGTGAATTTCATCAGAGGAAGACAATGAAAAAGAATATTCATATGAATTGTAACATCTAGAGCTCCCCAAAATTATTGAACATTTATTAGAGGGTGTTCAAGAAAAGATCAAAGTGGCTCTGTCTGAGGAAAATGAGACAAAAGTTATAGACATTGAGAGGGAATAATTTTATACTGACACATCATGCTTTAATTTTGTTCAAATATAATTACACTATGACTTTCCCTTTGATTTTTCCATTTATGTAACATACCATCAACAACCACTAGAGAATAAAGAAGATGTTGTGTAAGTAGAAACCAAGAAAGAGGAGGACTCATTTATCTTCCAAACCCCACCATGAATGTTTTATTTCATTATAGTGGGGGTGAAATTGGTATACTATATCCATGGATTACTCAAAAAAAATAAACACATACTTTCTGGAAAGAAGATTTTTTGTTGGTTTATGAGTAAGAAACTTCACCCACCATCAGATTGGGGATAAAAGATTATTACTACCTATCTGAAGGCAGTCAAAACCCATAACCCACTTTGGGGATTAAACCAAGATATATCTTTCTATTCTCATACTATTTCTACTTTTTTTTTCTTTCAATAAATATCTTATGTTTTATTTTGTTCTTTTGTTTGTAGGTTTTCATAGTGCAACACTTAGGATCTTAACTCAGTGTTACATTACAAATAAGTCAGGTTGTACTTCTCCTTTATACTTACTTGTTTATTTTGAATCAATAAAAAATCTACTTACATGTTAAATCCAATTGAATTAATTGATGACACTTCATAATTTAAATGTGAGGGAAGGGATCCTTTTTAGTTTTGTATTTTCATTTGTTATTTAGTTTACAAATTTTATAATTTTTTTTTGTTTTTTAGATATTTGTGTGTTTATTTTTAAAATTTAGCATGTTGTCAAAACTTTAGAAATAAAATGATTATCATTTAAATTTTTGAAACCCATTTCAATGAGTGAACCAATATATTTCATGAAACTGATCTTAAATTAATGTTGAAATGACTTTGTTTCAAGATTAAATCTTTTAAAATTTCATGAAAATTACTCTCATTTTTAAATCCCATGCTACATCTCACGGTCTTTATTTTTGAAATCACTTTAATATGAGGCTTATTTACCATTTTTTGGCATATTATTTACATTCAACTCATTTCTCGAGAGAACCGGACCATGATTTATTTAACTTGAATTTTATTTATTCCTGTCAAAACTTGGGGGTTTGAGGAAATTGTGTTTTAAATGATTAAATAATTTATTCAGTTTTAAGCCCCCTTTTCAAAATAATCCTTTTAATTATGGCCTAACTTATAAATTAATTCTTATAGACCTTAGAATCCATGAAAATCATGTTAGGTTATCCACATTACAAGCCAATTTTCCTTATCCAACCTACTCTTGAAGTGAAATTGCTTAATCTAGTTGAACTTAAGTGTGGGGGAAGATGTCTTATGGTGTACTACCTTATTCGGTGATACTTTGGGTGTAAATTTAAATGTTTAAGAGTTTATGTTTCTACTAAATATTTCATTTTGTTAAATGATGTGCCTTTTCTGGAGCTTTTATGAAAAAATAAGTTATTCCTTTCTGGAGCTTCTAATGTAAAAAAGAAAGTTGTAACTATCTGGAGATTTTAAGAAAAACAATGTTTTCAAAGAAATTTTTTCTAGTAAAATGCTAAATGGAATGAAATTTGATTGAGTTATAATGATGATGGATCCAATTTTCTACAAAGGGGAAGAGAAGGATACCATACTTGAGTGAGATTAAGAATCCTTAAATTTTGCTTAAAAAAAGATCCAATCCATCCTTTCCAGCCTTAGAATTTTTAACATCTAAATCCTACCAACCAAAAGCAACGGAAAAACCCTGAAAATTCATCATGAAAAAAACATGTCCTTGACTCAAATCGGGTGAAGATGTAGGAATTTATCAATCCTATGATGACTCCTAGATGAGTTTGGATGAGAAAAGCCTTGTTGAAAATTTACAATTGTGAGATGAGAGAAAATTCATGTGTGGTAAGTGTTTTGTGTGAATGGGATAATAAATGAAGTGGATATATATTTAAATAATCTAAAATGGATAGCTTGAAATAATTGGTTTTGATGAAGCATTATATATTTTTGTTTCTTAGTGTGGATTTGGTTGATCTCATTGGTATGTGTTTTGGATTTGATTTGATTTAATTTTGATGTTTACTTGTCCAAGAGTCCAAGTGCTAAGTGTGGGGAAATTTATAGATCAAATATTTTCCATAAATTTACAATTAATTTCATTGTTTTAAATCCCAACAATGTGTTAATTGATGATAAATTTCTATATTTTATGATATTGGTGATATTTTGAGCTTAATAGTAAAAATGGCCCATTTCGTATTTTTAACTGTTTCAAATTATTTCTGTATTTTAGCCATAAAATTTTATAAATTAATCCAAATTAAAAAATTATCACTTTTCTAGATTATAAACATATATGTATTCATTTAATCCTTCTTGACTAAAAGATGAATCAGTCATATGGAAGCTCAAAAGAATCTCAAAAGTTGGACCATGAAAACTGTTTACAGATACGTTGTTTTTTGGTGTGGGGTCCATAACTTGTTCATGGTGGGCCTAATTACTGTGAAATTGGGTGGGTGGATACGTATTTTAACATCTTTCATGAAGGTTAGTATGTGTCAATTTTCCATTTTAATGGTCATTAAAGCATTCTAATCCAGATATTTTCAATTTGGAGAGTTTGACTGGACAAAATAAATTGTCAGAGTAAAACGGGAATAACTCTCAGAATACTTGTCCAAATACGCTGAAATTTTTATAAGATACGTCCAAGATAATTATAAACAACATTTATGAAGTGTGAAATGCGTGAATATGTCATTTAATGGGGATAAAACGTGTCCAATTTATGGGGACAAATTCTGCCTATAAAAGGAGGGGAACTCTTCCCTCTCAAAGCATCTCATTCCATCCCATTCCTTCTAGGACACTAAGGAGAAGAACTTTTCAGCTTTCTTCCATATATTTTTACTTCCTTCTTCTTCCCTATTCATCTCAATTACCCTTACCATGGTGGGGTAAACATTTTTTAGTGATTCGGGAATGGTTTGTTTTCTATTTTGTAATTCTTGAGTTCTTGGATATAATTGAATGAAATTTCATTATTCTTAAAAGTAATTTTCAATTTCATATAGTGGATTTTATTACCAAGTTCAATAATTCTTGAAATTTAATTCCATTATTTATTTTTTCTTTGGTAAACAATCATTATATCCCTCCACTTATTTTTAGTTTATATACAATGGAATAGACTAGGGATTAGTGGTGAAGTACTCAACGATTGTCAGTACATGTAAAAGGGGTAGTGAATGTTACTAATTGTTTGGGATAAATAAGACCTGATTGGGTATTTCCCATGTCAATTGATGATATTCAATACAAATCTTTTTTCACTTGGAAGGAGAGTTGACCAAACTGAGATCTTGGTAAGGTTTTCTCTCACCATCATAATTTCACCAAGGAAGTGAGAGGAAACGATTGTAGAAACTCACTTTAATCAACTCAGAAGAAGGGGTTTGAATTAAATTGAACAAGTATATCATTAAAATTGGGAAACCAACACCAACCTAATCACCCCTTTAATATCATAGTTTTTTCAATCATTTGAATTTCAATTTTTCTTTTCAATCATTATCTTATTGATTTATTCTAAAAACAACCCATTTTTACCCTCATTTAAAAGTGAAAAATTATTTTTTATGCACTCCTAATTAGTAGACTTCCAAGGGTTAATCACTAGACCACACTTAGAGAATTTAAAAAATTGTTTTTTCACACCCTACAATAGGAGTGCGTTGCCATACAATTGAGAAACCAATACAAGAACAATTATCCCATGCCTAAAATCACAATGAGTTGAGAAATATAGAAATAATAAAACCATAACTTGATACAAAATCAATATCTATTCAATCCATCCTTCAGTTTCACATAATATGATTATTGTTTTTTTTGTGGATTTGGTCTCACTCCTTCGATATGATGATGATTCTACCATGATTTTGTCTCTCTCACTTATATCCCTCTCTCAAGGGTGTATGAAAATAAACAATTCATCTAATCATAGAGAAAAATCATAATGGGGATTTTAAATAGTGATTTTAGGGTTTTCTCCACCAAAAAACGTGGTGAATTAAAAATTATTAAATAAGCAACACCCACAACAACCCTTCTTAGGGGCCCTGGATGCAAACTCAAATTACATCATCTATAGGATAACCCCCCCCCCCATTTTAGACACAACCATAGTGTTGGTTTTTCCATCCTATATTCTATTTACTATATTTAATCAATCCACCAAAAATTCACCTACATACTAAAAATAATATATTATTTTTAATTTATATTATTTTTGAGCCATTTTGGTGCTTATAACTCCAAAAAAAGATTAGCAACTCACCCCAAAAATATTATAGGAAAATTATAAATGTTTGAAAAAATATATAATATCTCTACAATATCACCATCTGTGTTCATGGGATAAATATTTATTTGATTAATAAATATTACAAATACTTGAAAATTAAACATGCTCAAAATTCATAAAGAAATCATTCTAGGGAAAAACACCACATCCTAAGATCAATGTAACTATAAAAAAGTTCACGAGGTTGTATTCTAAGGTAATATTCTACTTACCCCTGGGGAGGTCCTCATACTATAAAGCTAAAAAATTAAGCTATGTCTAGACCAAGAATAATTTGGTTTTCTACAATGCACTCCATCACCAAAAGATAACACAAGTGTAGAGGGTATCAACCAAAAACTTTTGAGAATTATTTAACCCTCAAAATATCACAAAGATAAAAATCAGATTTGAACAAGAAATTTTTTATGAATCACCCATTTTCTAGATTTTTCCATGAAAGATAAAAAATAATTTTAATATGAAGAAATACCAAATGATATATAATCATTTTAAAAAGAAAAAACCACCATAAATAGCCTATTAACATACAAAAAAGTATAAACATCCAAAAATGGAATTTCCAAAAAAATATAACAAAATTTTATGTATGATATTAATAAATAATAAAAAATATATACCCAAACACCATAAAATGATTTTATCTCTATGATAATCATAGTAACCTCCCATGTAACACCATAAACATATCAAGGATAATAAGGCACACCATCAAAATAATAAATCCATTTCCCATTACCAGTATTATGTAAAACAAAGTCAACAAACACACCAAAGTGTGTATATAGTGTGTGAGCACAAACCCCGAGTTGGATACCATCAAAGATTATATCACCAATAGAAAATAACATTTTAATATCATTTTATTTCATTTTTAATGTCGGTTAAAAAGTGATTTGAATATAGATGACATTAAAATAACAACTTTAATATCATTTATTTAATATTAATGTTAAAACTACTTTCGAGATCAGTTACTATAACAAATTCTATTTAAATTACCACTTAATATATATATATATAGGTACTTTCAACATTAGTTTTTTTATAAAAATCAACTTTGAAAGAGATTTTATGTTTTTTATAAAAAAAACCAACATTAAAATTCCCAAATAAATATAAATGTATTGGGACTTTCAATGTTAATTTTTTATGAAAACCATAGCTGGAAGTTTCTTTCAATGTCAGTTATTTTAAACCAATGTTGAAAATGATTTCAATGTTAGTATTCAAAATAAATTATATTAAAACGCAATTAATTTTAAAAAAATTATAATAAAAAAATAACCCAAGACATGTAACATGAATTTAAACATAAGAAAATAGTAGAAAATAATAGTAAACATGCATTGAAATACTTAATAAAAACTTTAATACAACATAATATACTAAAATAAAAATATACATACAAGAAACTTTTAGATTTACATCTAAAAATTAATCAAAACAACAAAATATTCTATAAATATACCTTAAAACAAGTTTAATTATTTATCCATATATGATGAAATGTTATAAAAAACCTACCAAAACTGTAAATTTGAGGAATTAATAATACAAATTATTGATTTAAAACATAATATTTTAAATGGAACTAACCTTTTAAAAATATATCATCGTTATGGTTGTGACAATATCAAAAATAAATTATAAAACATAATAAACACATTCAAAACTTCCTCTATGATAATGAAACTACATTTACGAAACAATAAAATGAAAATAAGAACCACTATATATGTAAGACAAAACATGTATTAACAAGTATAATTGTTGTCCACCCACACTTTCATGTATTTAATTTAATTCAGATTATTTATTGACAAGTGAAACTTATTATACTCTTTCCATGACCTATATTCTCATATATTAATACCAAATATATATAAATATATATAACAATAAAAATTTAAGATTATAAATCTAATATAAAAGAATAAAACATAAAAAATTTAGTAATACTTGAAAAAAATTATGAACTCTACCTAATAATGAGAATAACTGATATGTCGTGTCTTTATGTGGGCGGAACATGAATAACTTCCAATTTACAATAAAATATGAAAATCTCAACATTAATGACATTATAATGTATATTAATTCATAATTATATATACCTTATTTCCTATCGATAAATAAATGAAACCAACACCTAATTTATGTATTTACTAATTTTCTAGATATATATATTTAACTCTAGCATCATTATCTCAATATTTCACAACCATTGAGATGTATTCTAAATCCATATAACCATAAAATAATGTGATATAAATTTAGATGCAAAGGGTGTAGATATACCTAATTAGATAAGTAATAAATTAAGTCACTATATATTATATTTATTTAATGAAATGAAATTTGAGAATGAAATTTATTTACAAGGAAAACAACTTAAACATTATTAGAGTGAGATCTTCACCAATAATAAAATCCATGATACATTTTTCAAATATTCTTAATACATATTCTCTCCAACATATATCACCAGTCATGAAAAACTCATAATTAGGTGATAACATAAATGAATTCAGGGATAGTTTTGTTATCCCATCAAAAGCCTATGAAGTATCTGAAGGTGTTGGTTCTTAAACTTTTGTTTAATTTTTAATGATTCCATTAATTTTAGATACTCCAATATAAGGTATATGTATGAAAATATTACAAGTAATTTTAAATAAAAAGTAAATAAAATCAAAAATAATGAATACCTAAAATGTTAACAGATGATGAATGATGACTAGACAAAGAAAAAAAATGACCCATACTATCTCCAACTATAGCCACCGCTTTGGTAGGAAAAAAACTAGAGTAGTTGGATCAACAATATCATGTCCTGATACTCTTACCTAACCATGCTACATAAGATGATTATGTACATAATATCCCAAATTATGCATGACCTCATATGAAAAAATATGTAAATGGGGATATCCAATAAGAAACACATAGTAAACAGTCATATATGAATGAGGAGGTGAAGGATTTGGGTAAGGAGTCTGCATAGTTTCATATACCAATTTTTTTAAACAAATTCTCTGTAAAGACGATTTAATTAGGCCATATATCAATTTATTAATCTCTTATAGATTATACCTCAAGAATTCTCTGTCACCCATGTATTCTACCTCCCTTGATGATATACTATGATGACCAAAAAATTATAATAACAATACTCACCTCATATCCTCTTACAGAACCCAGGTATCCTTTCTTTCCTAAAGTAGTAGCCAAAATTTCCATCTTGCCCAGAGGAATAAAGGTCTCTTGTCATTCCTACTCTTAAAGGGTATCTTGAAATTATATATGTAAATAATATATTAGTGTGATTAATTTACAAAAAACAAATATTTAAGAAAAATAATAATCAATTTCTATTAATCTTATCATATACTTATTTTTATGGATATATAAGAAAATTCCCCTTTTTTCCACCCTTTCCCTTTTATATTTTTCATGGCTAGTAGGGGAGATGGAGGATTGAACTAAACCTCTTAAGTGATACTACTGAATTTAGATCTTAATCCATGAATCCTTTCAGAAATCATTTTCTCCACTAGTAAATGATTCCCTCCACGTGATAAATTATAAGGGTGTGCATTCTATGTCTGGATATATTAGTTAGATCTCCTTAGGGCCTATTACATAAAAATAAATTAACAAGTAAAAAATTAAGTAATTAATAATTTTATAACTTAATTTTCCACACAATAATTATCATACTAGAAAGGAATCCTCTTTTCGACTAGAGAAAAAGTTCACCCATGTCTATGTATCTAAAAAAACATATTTAAGACATGATTTTTCATTTTGTTCTTCCCCAAAAATATAAAATTAATTCAATTGTTATTTAAAATCACTCCATCTAATTGACTAAAAATACAACCACCACTTATTAATTGGTTTACTATTGTGAAAGTAGAATGTCATATCTAATTGAATAAATTAAATATTAGTCATATGAAATATATAATATTTTAATAATTGAAAATAAAAATCCACTAAGGTATATTTCCATTATAGAATCTAATGACTAATATTTTTTCATCATATAGATGCTGCTCCAATCAGGGTATAAAATAATAATCTTAAAATAGATATTCATGGCCATATAACTCTACAACCACTTTATATTTAAGTCAACTAGGAGATTATTATCATTAATTTCAATTCACAACCTCTACTCCCCATGAGAAAGTGAATGTTTTGATAAACATGTGACCCCGCATATACCAACTCTGGGTATCATCTTCTTTGGAGAAGAATAATAATCCACCATAGTAAGCTCACCAGTAATGTTATAAATAATTTTGACAATTTTTTTTAATTTCATTAAATAATTTAATTATTTAAAAAATATTAATAAGAAAAAACATATACTTACCTTGGTAAATGTTCTTATGCCTATATGTTTTTCATTTAAATAGATAAATGTAATGAAATTATGTGTTCCTTAATTTTATTATAATTAAATTATTATTATAATTAATATAAAATATATTTTATCTATTATTTTATCTAACATATCTTAAGAATAGTGAATATCTAAAAATAATGAATATAAATAAATAGGCACAAAAAATAATGATATTAGGTTTTTTCAACCATAAAATGTATAATTGAAATTGATTAATATAAAATTAATATAAAAATCATAGTAATGATAAACATTTATAAATTTAGATATCCAAGTCAAAAAAATGTTTCCTTGCATGTGTCGGTTTCATAAAAAAATGTTAATCTTCTTTAACCAAAAAAAGTATAACTAAAACTAAATAATATAAAAATTAATTCAAAAATGGTAGAAATAGACAAAATTTATAAATTCAAATATCCAAATTAATAAATAGCCTTTTTATATTCTTAAATACCATAAAATATTAAATATATCAAGTTTATTCAATAAAAAATTATTTAATTGAATCTAATTAATATAAAAAAATTGTAAAAACATGGAAGAAGTTATCAACATATATAGATTTAAATATCGAAGTCAAAAAATAGTGTTTTTATATGTGTATTTTCATAATAAAATAATGATGTTAGGCTTCTTAAATAAAAAATTATTTAAATTGAACTCATGAATATTAAAATTAACACAAAAAGGAAGAAGTATTAAATATCTATAGATTTAGATTTCAAAATTTAAAAACTAGTTTTTTTACATGTATAATTTTTTAGAAAAATAGATATTTACTTTAATAATTATAAAGTAACAAATACTTTTATCTTATTCCTTCTATATGAACATTTTGTGTAGAATGGACTATGTCTATATCATAATCATTCTTATCCATGGGAAATAGTGTAATTTATAAAGAAATCTCATGTGGGTCTACAATATCATCCATGTCCTCAACACCCAAATGAATTATATTCCCTTATAAAATAATGGACCACTGATCATTCGATGAGTCAATAACTTAAAATATTTTCTTTTCATGCATGACCATGATAAGTTGTTCCTATTTGGAACTATTATTTTTAAAATTAACAAGTGTGGTTTTTTAATCCTCGTGATTTACACAACTATTACTATCAACCCAGTTATACTTAAACATTGGTACTCGAAATTAAGTTTAATAAGTTTTCTATATATCCTCAATAACTCTAAAAAATACTGTTGATGTATAAATTGGGTTTTTATATTTTTTACTCAAAATATGCATTTATTTAGTATTATCCATTACTCTAATATTTTCAATAGTACTATTATTGTCGTAATTTTTTGTGTGAAATATTTAATCATTAATGTCTAAACCAAACCATGCAATTACATTAACATATAATCCCCAAAATAAACATTTTAATCTTTCTAATATAGATTAATTAGTTTAAACTTTCTCCTTAAACCATGAAATGAATGTATTTTTTATGATAATTCATCAATAACTTTTTATTTCTTCATAGATATCATAACTTTAATCCATCAATATATGATGATATATATGTTTGATACATTTTTATATTGTTAAAAATGTATATATGTGTCTACATCACTATATCACATGCAATTAAATTTAATTTTAAGCCAAAAATCACTTTACCTTCAAAATTCTTTACTAGATGCCAAGATAAAGAGAGATCAATGTGCTCCACTTCATACAAGTAGCCAATATAGAACTAAACCACCTCCTTTGATGTATATTTTTAAACAATTGAAACCTTTGGTTGATGAAAATTTTTAACATATCCCTTCATCATTCTCATACATATTTCAAATGGATACATACAACCAAAATATAAAGGCCCATATATCTTTATCTATTACACTAAATGTATCACAAGATGAACCATTATATCAAAAAATGATGATGGAAAATACATCTATAGATAAAAAAGTTTGGTCAAAATTCTATTCTCCAATATAGTTAAAAACTCCAGGTATATGTTTTTGCTGCAAATGGAATTGAAAAAGTATCACAACTTTATGATAAGATATATTACATGCATTAATAATATGATAAATGGCGAAACCAATGGTACTTATTACATCAATATATAATAGACATGATATATTATGCCTATTTACTTCAAATTATTTATTGATACAAAATGTTTCACATTTAAAGAATACCCGTTGGGTACTTTAATACCATGCATACATTGGAATAAATTATTATTCTCACTTTAACTTAATGTGTGACAAGACAGAGGTAAATATGTTATTTTCCCTTTCATAGAGGGAGCTAACTCCAAATGTATTCCCATAGATATTGAGTTCAATATTGCATTCAATACATCTTTTTTATTTCCTTTAACGTCTAATATAGTTATGATCAAACATATACATAGGTTTTTCTCAACATGATTAATACCAATGTTATTTTTTACCTCTAAAAATCTAAAATAAGGTCAATTTAATAAGATAGACCATTTCTTCCATATATTTTTTTGGGTACCTGAACTTTTTATCATCCTAAATGTGACATCTATGTTTTTCACCTTGTTGTAATATTATTCAGTTGAAAAAGCTTTTGGGGTAAAATAAAACATTTATAAAGTGTTAAATTCCTATTTTAATCTTCAATAATGGTGATCCATTCATAAAAATATGTGATGACCCATGTACACTATCTTTCTTCCATTTTAAAATTGATGACATGAAGTTATTCATTTTAAAATTAGACAAGATTTAGTAACCTTTAACACTATATCCAAATAAGATTCCATATGAAATAAAATTGATTACATTGAACATTTATATAGTGAAGAAAATAAAATACTCTTTCCTGTATGCATAAAAAATTTAACACTTAACAACCATAGAAATTTTAAATTATCAATCAATGATGATAGATAAATATCAATATCATTTCCAGGTTGTTTTGATCTAGAAGTCATTAATTTCCTTATAACATATTTTTTATTCATTCATGTATATGGAGAAAGGTTGTAAACTACCAACATAATAGGAAATGAACTATGTTGTCTACTAAGGTTCTGATATGGATTTATTCCAACTATGTGTAGTCTTGTTATGAGATTTATAATTCCATTTATAGAATCTGGAAATTATTGATCAAATCTATACCATTTTAGTTAATTGGTAGGGTAGAGTAGTTTTCCATTATATATTTTCTCATATTTATGCTATCACAACCTCTTTTCATTATTTAAATTTGAAAATAAATGCTTTAAAAGAGGATTTTTTGGAAGATTCCCTATTATATTAGAAGTATTTTTGGTTCTTATATTTGAGAATGAATCATAATTAGATCTCTCAACCATTTTATATCATGATGTCCCATATATATGAAATTTGGATAAATTCTCATATTCTTTTTGATACAACACATTATTATTAGGGAAAGATTTTAATTTATTATACCTTAATCCTATTAAATATAATATTTTTTTGGCATCGTAATTGGAATCTAGAATCCCATTTACTTCTAGAAGTACCTCATTCAAAAGTTAAAAAAATTCCATAGAACTTTTTTTATCAAACCATTTATTGATTTTATGTTAACCAATATTATATTTGTTTATAACACAATAAATTTAGTAAAATCTAGGCATAGGGTTTTTTCAGTATATATATATAATCGTTCAACTATTGTGGTTTTTTCAGTGGTATCAATCATGAATTAATTCATTAAGATTATTCTATATCTTATATTTAACATCATCATCAATGTTTAATCTTGAAATTTTTGTTATTTCATCTGTCATATCTTGTGTTTATAACTAATACTAAAACCATAGAAAATCATATGGTCTTTAATCTCTTTAGACCCTATTTTCTCATATTCAAACGCTTCATGCATGGAAAAAACATGTATTTGTTTTCATGATTTCATTTAGAAAGTTCCAATAAATCAACAACCCCTTTCTTATATTCATAACTATTTCTTCACGAATTTATCCAATTAAAATCCATTAACTACATAAAACCATAATACAATATATTTATATAATAAAACATATAAAATTTTAAATATATATATAGAAAATTTAAAACATATATAAATATATAAATTAATGAATAAAATATAATAGACATATAATAAAAATGAATTATTATACAACATAAACATTAATATAATAAATAAATATAATATAATATGTTAAATGAATATGATATTTATATCACTAATAAATTAATTAATACAAATAAAATAAAAAATAAGTGGGAGAATGATTGAAAATAAATAAATGAATATTGTTTAACAATAAAAAACATATAATATATCTTATAAACAAAGAAAATAAAAAATTTAACTCAAAAAAAATGTAGATACAACCCGTATATCAGTAATTAAGGAAGGCCAAACTATCTTAGATAAACTTTAAATTGAACTCATTTAAGTGTGATTATGGTTGAAAAACAATATCAGTGATGATGATGGTGGAACTCAGAGGAGAGATACGTAATGATTTTAATGAAATGTATGAAAGGACAGTGGAATAAGAATGAGAAAAGTGTAAATTTTTTAAGGGGTTAAGTGTTAAAAAAGGAGGAATCCAAATGAATAAATAATAGGGGTAATTGGAAACATTAAATGAACATAAATCCATGTGTGTTTGAAATTTTTAAATAGTTTTTCATGTTACTTATATGATAACCAACATTAAAAGAGACATTTAACATCGATTATCATACAAATAATGTTAAAAATTATTGGTTTTAATGTCAGTTATACTATTAACTGAAATTAAAATTCTGATCATCAGGGTTTTAACATCATTTATATTAATAAACAGCCTTAAAACCTCATTAGTCAAATTTTTAACATTTGTTATTAGTATTACTAAGGTTAAAACCCATAATGGAAGGGTTTTCACATAATTTATATCAATAACCAATGTTAAATCTTTGACCATTGAGTTTTTCACATCAGTTACTAACTATTGATGTTAAATCCTCGACATGAAATCTAATTTTTACACTAGTGTATACATTTATTTTTATAAGAAAAAATTCAAATGTGGTTTGGAAATAAATAATGAAATTAGTTTTATTTATCAAAGAGTGAGTGAGAAAAATAAATCAATTATTTTGAAAATCATGGAAATTAATCATAAAAAAACAATAATCAATCAAAAAATAACAACTATTGTAAGAGTAATCAACCATAAAAAATCATGTGATGGATACTTAGGGTATGAGGATACAATTTAACATTTGATTTGTAAAACCATTGTACCAATGTATAGAAGTGATCTTATCAACACACACCTAAATTGACCTTAAATATACTCATCAAGAGGGAAATAACACTATCTAGTGTGATACCTAATCTAGTTTTACTATTATTCTATGACCTCACTAGTACAAAACGCATACCTAGTATTCTCACTTAGCTACCCAAGGTATCTCATGGAATTTTATAAGTTAAATAATCAATTAATCAAATAATTTATATAACTCTAGTACCACCACTATATATACTTTATATAAACAAACCATTTCTTATACATATTAAATCATTCCACATGACACAATTCAACAATAAGAAAAAAAGGCATTGGACAAGGGTGTAAATAAATAACAATAATATTACTCTATAGCCAAACAATACTTTTCAATTCAAAAAAGAATATAAAAAATTAATTTTTCCATTTTAAAATAAAAAAAATCAAATTATCAAGGTGGGTTTCATTTATATCATAATAAAATCCAATCAACCTTTATAAAAATCAATTTAATGGAAAACCCCCATTTATAGTGGAAATTACACATACTCCCAGAAAACCCCATATCATCTCATGTGTATTAAAAATAAATGATGAAACTACATCATAAAAACGTCATATATAATTTATATAGGAATTATATTGATAATAAAATGGTTTAGAGAACTCAAGAATCCAATTTTGTATCAAATAAATGGATGGTTATAAAATAACCAACCTTAGATAATCATAAATTCCATGTTTCCTTTAAAAGGACATAGATTGAGTTTAGAAAGGACTTTTACACACCCTAAACATCCAAAATCATAATTTTTAGAGAAAAAATAACCATGTATTTAGCAACCATGGCTAGTTAGAGAATGAATAAGAAACAAGATGAGAGAAGGGGGGGGGGGGGAGTTTAAAATCTCATACCAAAGGATTTCACCATGAAATGGAATAAAATCACAAATAGAGCATGGTAGAGGGATTCACTATATGATACCTATCCTAGAATATTCCTGAATTCCCAAGGAGTAAATTAAATAAGAATCTAGAAAAGTTTTTTTAATGATAAAAATACCCAATTTAATTAAAATTCATGATAAAACTAAACATTTTTATGGACCATGCACAGGACCGTGCATTCCTAACCATTATGAATTTGTAACGCTTTATGATCACCTTATGTTGTCCTTCCTTTAAGTAATTTTTATCATTCATTCTTGAAAAATTTCTAGAACTTCAATATTTTTCCCTTAACTTCATAATACTCAAAAAGATAAATAAAAACTAAGTTAAACATGTACCATCATATATGTCATTATTCTCCCTACCACATCAATTTCTTCCCTATAAAGTCATCAAAACACTTTAATAGAGAAAATATGAGGTTATTTCCCCTTATCATGGATTTATGTTCACATGTTTCATAGTTATATCTCCCATGATACCATATCACACAAACAAGAGGAATCAATTTACCCTTAAATACATTGTTTTGATAATTAATAATTCAAAAGAGTTTCTTGAATAATGGGGTTTCATGCCCTAATTCCAAATCATTATAATCAACAACATGATAAGTTTTGAGATGATAATTATTAAATTGGGATACATAAAATATATTAATAATGTATATCAACCAAGGATGCAAATATATCTTATATGAAACTTTTCCAATCTATTTGAAAACCTTAAATAGACTGAAATGTCTCATCATAAACTTACTATGCATCCTAGATCTTCAATTTCCAAATCAAGGAGAAACTTTGAAAAATACTTTATTATTGAAAAAAAATTACAAAGGTCTCTGACATTGATCCATATACTATTTCTATAGACTTTGATCGATCACTAATTATTCTTGAATCAATTGGATTTTACCTGTCATTTCATATACAATGATCAGTCTCAATGATGAACTCTCACTCAATTTAGACCAACATAAAATATAATAGCATGGTTGATTATACACTACATCAAAAGAATCCATTCTGATTGTTAAATAATAGTTTTTATTATAATATAATTCAATCAATGATAAATGGTTCCCCCATAAACCTATAAAATCAAGAAAACAATCACAAAACATCTCTTTAAGAATATGAATTTATCACCTTTTATGACCATAAATATATAGATAAAATGTCATTCTAAGCTTAAACTATATCCTCTTATAGAATCCTCTATAATCAAGATGTAAAATGGGGGTCTTAGTCAGAGATGATATAAGCTATAAATCAATGAAACTTTACAAAATCTTTTACATAAACCTTTAAAATATCCTAAAACTTCATAATCTATTTGGTGGGAATGAAAAGATATTTCTTATTTAATTGATCGATAATTGCCTATATTGCATCCCATCTATGAGGATATCAATGAAATCCAATTAAAATGTATGTGGATACCTGATCCAACTTCCATAAGAGAATGGGATGTGGCTGAAACATCCCAATGAAATTATTATGGAAGAAATTCACTTATTTACAAGTGATGAAATATAGAACAAACTCAAAGGTTACATGCCTCAAACCAAGACACCACTATAATAAAATTAAGCATCTGAGATTGAACATTTGGGATAGATTTCATATCCATCCTAAATAAAATACATAATATTTTTTGAATGGATTATTTGGGATTGATTTATTTTTGTCCCATATGAGTAACTATTAATATATATTTTGATGGATTATCTGAGATGGTTTTATGTTTATCCTAAATAAAATGGTTTTAATGCTTGGAACTTTTATTTGGGATGAATTTATATCCATCCTAGATAATATTTCTTGAGATGGATTAAAAATACGTCCCACAAAAATAGATATTATAATTCATACTATAAATATATAATGTGTGTGAGTGTACATACACATATATATTATTTTATTTATTTATATTATGGTATTTTATAAATGTAAATATATGTGTTTATAAAGATATATATATATATATATATTAGGTCGATGGGATTACAAACTATAAAAAACACATGCACTCAGGAACCCTAGTGGGTCAATCCTAATCCCTCACCATGAGTAATTGAAAGTACCCACTATACCTCTTTTATTACATATTTATATCCTAAAGGCCCATGTTCTTGATGTCTTGAAGACCGAGCTGAATATAGACCCAAAGGCCCATCAATTTCTATCTTACTTCGTACGCATCAAAATATACTCTATAATAAACATATCTTTATTATGAATATATTCCAGAACCATATTCATATATAAATTACTATTTATCATTCCTTTATAATTTCATATTATACTTTTATTAATAATTTCTTCCTTAAAATGAACATTCATGTGAAAACTAGTTTTTTCATCCATATTTTGGTTCAATGGTTCTAGTACTTGCACCTCGGTCATCATTTCATCATCTACAGAATATTAATCATAAAATAAGTATTTTATTAAGTCATAATATACACTTTTATAATTATTTATATAAATAAGAGATGTAAAATTAATCAAATCATTACATGGATGTGGTAGTTCACACGTATGCACGAGCGACGTTATCGTATTCAAATAGATGGAAAGATAAGAAAATAGATAAGATATTATAATTTCCTAAGAATAATTATGTCATAAATATCATATATAGACATTAAATCTACCATAATAATAAAAAATTAATGATGTTGATGGAAAATGAATCATATCATTATGTGGAGGCGACAATCCACATGTAGACATGGGTGATACTTTCATTTCTCATTTGATTGAAAAAAGGCGGAAAATGGTTAATCAATCATAATAATAAAAATTAATTATATTAATTATATTAAATTAGTTATTTTGGATGGATACAATACATTTGGAGGGGATATTAGAAGAAATAAAATTTAAATTACTTAGTTAAGAATTTTACATCTTCGTTGAGAAATATCCTTTGTCTTACACCTTAATCATTTAAATGATGGTAATATGATCAAATAAGGACCTCTAGGAAGTTGGGAGATATTTTAGAAAGGTATTAGGGTATTTATTGGCCGTTATATAAGGCTTATGGATTATTAGTAATAGAGGATAGGTGGTATCCTTTTATTAGGGAGGGAGAGGACACACTTGGAATTTTCAAAAGATTAAAATATAATAATGTATTACAGAAGTAAATCGGATCCAAAATTACAAATATTAAAATATAGTAATTATAATTTAGAAATAACATAAACCAATCAAATTAAAAATATTTTTTTATGATATTTTAAACCATACCTCTTAGTTTAACACCCTTGATAAACTCATTTTAACCTTAACCATGGTAAACATTATTTTACTATTTTTACTATTTATTATAAAAAAATTGTTCAACTTATTAAATTATATTAATTATTATTATTAAAAATATTAAATAATATTTAAAAGATACAATTTCTATAAGTATAAAAATCTATTCTAAAATAAGTGCGCAAAACGCAACAAAACTGTTTTTAGTAAAATGCATTTTTATGAATAAAACTGAGTTTACCTTTATTACTTTCCATGTAAAAACTATTAGATGAATGTTAAAATATTTTATTTAACATTTTATCTAAATATTTCATTAAAATAATTCATAAATAGTTAATAATTTAATTTATTAATATAAAAACACATTATGAGCATAAAAATAGTTTTCCAAAACAAACATCTCTTTTTAACTTCAAATGATTTTTTAATTTATAACCAATTAAAAACTAATGAATTCGTTTTATACATATGTAATTTTTTTTTCATAATTTATTTATTCATATACATACCACCTAATCTAACATATAGGTAATAACTGTAAAATTAAATAATAATATTTATATCACAGTTTATTTAAATTTAGTGTTTCATATAAACTAATCTATCAAAGAAAAAAAATTATTTAAAGAGAAATATATCATAAAATCCCATGGTGTTACATTATATTCCAATTATAATAATATTTTCCTCAAAATTTATCACATTGATATAAAAACTGAGGATTCTTCTACCTCATCACATCTTCGGGTTCTCATGTAGTTTTCTTAAATTTATGGTTTTGCCACAAAACTATAACTAAGTGAGTGGTCTTGTTATGCGACACTTTTTATTTTTGATCCTAACTATTAATAAATTATTCCTTATAAGAGAGATCATGATCCAGTGGTGCAACCTCAATGTTCATTACAATTAAAGGATTAGGTATGTACTTCCTCAGGAGAGATACATGGAACACATCATGAACTTGAGAGATATTTAGTGGAAGTACCATGAAATTGGTTTATTGTCCTGATATGATCAAGAATTTTAATAGAATTTATATATCTATGGATCATTTTTCCATTATTTATAAATTTCATAACATTATTCCATGGAGAAATTCAAAGGAAAACCTTCTCACCAACCTTAAACTCCATATCTTACCAAGGATTGTTAGCATGACTTTTTTTTAACTATAGGCTGCCCTAATGTGTTGTTGAAAAGCTCTAACCTCCAATTCCATTTACTTAGATGGATTAAGTCCCAATAGATTTAGTTCTCCAAATGTATCTCAATAAATTATAAATATTAACTTATTGTAAATACCCCAACCCTAGTAGTATAGAGTCGATGGTTGCTTTGTTACTTTAGCATAAGATACAAGGAATCACATCTTGAAGGACTATATAGTTTAGTAGTCTTAGTAAACTAGATACATACATAAATATCATATTAAAAATGAAAAAATAAAATAAAAAATAGTATTTTATTTAGTAAAATCATTATTTCATCTAGAATAACCATGTATATCTATTACAATACACATCTTGGAATCATGGGAAAACAAACATAAGAAAGGGGTGAGCTCAAATGATCAGTAAGGAAATGCGTACATTAGAATATATAATAAATAAATAATTCATAATCAATATGTAAATATAAATAACTAAAACATGTGAAATTTAATCAATAACTTGAATATGAATAATAATAAGTTAGGAATAGATAGTGATCAAATAATTCCATATAAATAATCTAATGAGCTTGAAACATAACCATGTATATTCTAAATAATTAAATAATCACATGTAAAATCAATAACTAATATCATAATGAGGGAATTAATAATTTTGAACATTATAACCATTCCATTAAGGCCTTATGCCATGAAATCTTGCATAAATGGGTAAGGCATCAGCTAAAAACCCAAGATAATTTGTCTCATGAGACCTACTGATGCATCAAGGGGATATAATAGTCCCCACCCATCACTTACTATATCAAATGAATTTCTCATATGAAGTGGGTGAAACACAATCAACATAATCATTCATATTAAAAACTAACATATGAAAAGTTAATAATTACTCCAATCTATAAACAAAATCATAAACCATTCAGAGTAATATGGAGAATGGTATAAAAGTAATACATCTTTAGTTATATTGATCATAACCCATCTGGATAAATGATAAGGATAGTATAATTATAACATATTAATAGTGTAGAATAAGTAGAATAATTTTTTATGTTATTTATGAATATAAATATAATAAAAATTCATTAAAAACATTCTTTAGTAAAATAAGATTTTTACTTTGAAAGTATTTTTAAAGCTAAAATTTCACTAAAATATTTTGAAAATAATTTTATTTGAAAATAACCTTTGAAAATTATAAAGGATGATTTAAATATTGAATGTTTATAATGGTATAAATTCTTACATGTCGTACACATAAGAACAAAGATTCATTTCACATTTCTAGTAAAATCTAAATGGGCCTTCTTTTGAAAAAAAACACAAATATTCCTTTCAAAAAAATTGTAAAAAGCCAAAAATGGGTAAAAATGAATTTAATAAATAATTTAAATAATTTTAGAAACATTTTTAGAAAATTTGGTATTAGAATAAAAAATTATTTTTGAATGAAGGGAGAAATAAAGTTACATTTTCTTAAAAATATTTTCTCAATCATTTTAAGTACCAAAAAGAGGGAAAATGGTACTATTACCTAAAAAAGTTCATGAATAACCACAGGAGAATAAAATATATTGTGTTTAATAAATATCAAATAATTCATCCAAGGGATACTTAAACATAAACAATCCTAAATAATGATGATATTTTGAAATACACCCTTAATATTTTGGTAACGTTTGAATCATAAGTCCTATGAAAGAAATAACTTCAAATGAAACATTAAATATTGTAAAGATAAATGAATTCATGATATAATATATAAAAATTTAATTATATAAACCATACAAATGAATAAGTGGTGAATATGTAATATGTCTCATGAAAGTAAAAGTGAGACAAGAAACAATTACCTTAGGTTAGACTTTCTTTGTATGTGTCTAAACCTACTGTATAATAATTATATGTTTATTATACATATATTATAGAAACATAATTATATATATAGTTCTATATATTATTTACTTATGGTATTTTATCAACCTTTCATTAACATTTATTTTTTAAAATAACTATTTTAGGTAATAACATCTTTTTTCCCAGTATGTTTTGATTTGGTATTTTTGGTCCTTTTAATTTGATCATGGTTCCATAATCTAAATAATGTTAAAAATTATATAAATATCATGTATATTAATTATTACATGTATTTATTTTAATATATAAAATTTATATATGGAAAATTCATTACATCATTCATGGAGACAATATGTCATATGTACACATGAACATTGTTTCTATTTTTCTCGATAGATGGAATGAAAGGAAAATAAAAACTAATTCACCTTTATAAAATCATTATTATGTTATATATATCATTTTTAAATAAATAAATCCTTATTACTATCCATGTAAAAATAAAATGGACAAATTTCATATCTGTATGTGGAGGCAGTGGTCCACACGTATGCACGAGCGATGTTACTATTTTCCAATGGATTAGAAAGCGTGTAGCACTAGGATAGATCCATTGATATGGGGTTAAATCAGTGGATAATTTTTACAAAAAATATATTTATTAATTCATCCTCTATATCTTTTTAGATTTTCCATTTATTATTCTATAAAGTTTCACTTCTCCTATATGCAAACAAATGAAATCAATGAAAATAACGCAAGGATTTTTATAAGGTTCAGAAAAAACACAATCTTTTCCATGATAAAACTATAGTTGTTTCATGGATTGTATTATCACTATATATTTTTAGTTATTACAAACACTTAAAATTTTCCTATAATGTTCAGGTAGGAAATAACCAATCTTCTTAAGACAGTAGCGTTCTTTATACCGGTACCACTAGTCAACAAATGTAAAAAATAAAATCTTTGAACAATATCTCTTCACTATAAAGGATGTATTTTCATCTAATGAATAATTTTTTACTCAATAGAGCTATTAGACTGCTACTTTAATTAATAATTTTCTATGCACATTATCCATGTATTCTTTAATAAAAGAGATCAAAACTTCCTCTTCACAACTTCACTATTTAATTTGAAATGCATAACCTATCTAAGGTTATGAGAAGCACATAGACTAATCATTTGATCACATATATCTCCTTAATTTCTTAAAATAGGTAATAACTAGATTTGTAATATCTCAATACACTATATGTGGGTTATTCACATACATAAGATTATTGTTTCAATATTCTTTTCAAATACCTTCACATAAGAAATAGGTGCTAAAAAAATGGATTTGTGTGATAGTAAATGTGTCTGAAGGTTGTCTTTTTCAAGACACAAGGTGAATCCATGGGGTTATCCTCAAGAAAAACCATGATACATGAGGAATTGTCTATGGTATTTTTTATAAACCCTTTTTTGAGACTTGAATGGATCATAAGTTACTTTCACATGACACAAGTTGTGTCTGTAGGTTCTTATACCTTCATAAGATCCAAGTATGAAATATCACATGTGATACTCTTACTATCCTTAACAAAACTATATAGGTTCAAAAAATATTCTTCACTTGATTTGGATCACGTGAATACTCTATTATAAGATATGGGAGGTCTCTCTCATGATGCCTCAATGTTTCCGCAACTTTTACACTCAGAAAAGCCTCTATTTTTATAGGTTGGTTGAAACCATGTATCTATAAGTTTTGAGGAATTTTTAGGACTTATTCACACATCCAAAGATCTCAGGATCTCATGAATTTCAATATTCTCTGCTTCTCCAAGAACCTTGAAGGTGATCGTGCAACACCTCATTAATCTTCTTATGATGTCATGGTGAAAGACATCATTCCTTCGTGAAACTCCCATTGCATGATCGATGGAAATACTTATGATAATACAAAAAAAATAAAAATGATAATTCATTAAAAATACATAAGCTTATCATGGTCTTATATTTTCATGTGATTCCTAAATGGTTATCTTCTTTCTACCACTACTTCATGAAAATCATACGCATGCAAGATGAAGTTTCATGCCTTTGTTTGGTCTATCATACATGTATCGATCCTTCAACATGTCGAGTGGAGTTGTCCAGTTGTCTTGATCTTGTGTGAATACATCTTTATTGATAGGTAAGTGACAATAGGTATATTCAAATATATGTGGCGTGGGAAATCGTATGGTAGTATATTTCAAATCATGCGATGTGTAGAAAATCAAGTAAACAAGATTGAATATATCAAAAAACATTCGTTATATCCAACATTTTAAGTGTGGTGAATATTACCTTCTTCCCTCTTCATCCCCCAACAATTTTTCATAGCACCTTCCCTCTGGTATATCAACTAAGTTGTGCCACCTTTACTCTAAACTAGCTATCGGGGATTAGCATTGGTTGCACAAAACACCCACCACGGGCTTCAACCATGTGGTTGACCATCCCAAACTATACGCACCTATGGGATCACACACCACATGCCTTATACACAGTACCACCTGAAAATAGTGGGTATTATGCGCCTCATGTATTATACATGGCCCGGGCCTACATACCACTTCCTTGGGTAGGCTCTCCCATGAGGGTTAGTGTAAAGACCCATAAAATTCAATGAAATTTTTTTCTTAATTTTCTTGGAAATTTTACAAGAACACAGTTTTTGACGGAACCTGATTCCGAGGCCCGGTGTGCCCGGAATCATTTTCAGAAGTTTAGCTCGGGTACGTTCAGTGAACGAACGAGCGGGTTTTTATAACTTTTAAACCGGTGCTCGGAATCGAATTATGAGGGCACAAATGAAATCGCAATGCCGGTAATTGCTTAGAAACACATTTTTCAGAGTTGCATTTTTGTCGGTTGTGGCTTTTAATTTTTTTTGGGGTTAAGTTAAGAAATAAAATAAAGTGGTGCGACAATTTATTTTATTTCACTTAAAGCGGCTTAACCTAAGTTAAGCGGATAAGGTGGGACCAACAATATCCTACCCACTTGGTAGGATATTTGTGAGGTGGGTCCCACACTAGCCCCATCGTTTCTTCCTTTCTAAGTAACGCACCCGCAACCCCCCTTTTTAATGAAAGTCAAACCTTGCATTTGTTTTGGTTAAGAAATGCCTCATTAAATTGGGTGGTTAAATTGTTACAATTAATTCATTGAATTAATTGTTTGTTTCTTATATTTTTAATTTCAAATTCTTATGTTGATAATAAAATAAGGGAATGGCTTATTTTATTATGGTTGGGTTTCTGTTGTGTTAAGCCTTTGGGAGAAAAAGAGAAGATTCTTCGTTCTTCGACGAAGAACGCGAAGAACGCACCACCGCCAAGGAAGAACGCCAACCTACAACTGCAGACGACGGTGAGAGACGCCTTCCTCAGAGATCACCTAACTCCAATGAAGTTCCTTCCGCGGTGATCCTCTTCTTCCGCGACGATCCTCTTCTTCCGCGACGGTTAATTCCGCGACGAACGCTCGTTCGACGAAAACGTTGAGGTAGGGGTTTATTTTTTTTTTGTGTTTTCTTCCGTCGCCTTCTCCTTTTATTTTGAGCCGCCTGCTTTCGCAATAACGGGAGGAGGTCAGACCGCACGAACACGGCTGACCCTCCTCCCCCTTGTTGGTTTGTTTGTTGTGGCGCGATCAAGGCAACGCGGTGCCGAAGCACCACGCGGGCATTAATGAGGAAAGGAGAAGCGCGACGCCGTCGCGCCACGTCGTTGAAGACGAACCAAAAGCACGGCGCCGTCGCGCCGCGCCATTGAAGACGAACTAGAGACGCGGCGCCGTCACGCCGTGCCGGTAAACCACAAAAGCACCGTGACCGGAGCGGGGCTGCGGCGGAGGTGCGCGGTGCCGTCGCGCCGCGCCGGACGGACGAAGGCCGCGGCCGGTTCCGGGCCGCGGCGGAGCAGGGGAACCAGCGACCGGTTCTAGGCCGCCGGCATCGGAGCAAGGGGACCGGCCAGACCGTGGAAGAACCGGGGGTTCGAGACCCCCGGTTGGCCAGACGTGAGCAGCCACATTAAGGGGCCGCGGTTGTTACACGCGGGGGGCAGTGCCCCCCGCCTCCGAAACGGCTCGACCGTTCTGCCGAGTCCCTGGCCAGCGCGCTGCGCGCCGGGCCGGCTGCCCTGGCCGGTCTGCCAGACCGGGCCGCCAGGCCAGGCCACACCAGCCGGGCCAGGCCGCGCCCAAGCGGGCTGGACCCGGACCCAGTTCAGGTCGACCCGGTATGGTCCGACCCTGGGGGTATCGGGTTGGGTCGGACCGGGCCCGAACCCCCTATTACAAAACCTATTTCGGTCTGTTGCCCATAACTTAAGCTACGAGCCTCCGATCGACGCACCTTCAGTTGCGATGTGATCCTTGGATCGAGACGGTCGTTTAGGTATATCGCACTCAAGGTTTCGGAGAACATTGGGTTCTGCCGGGTTGGTTCGTACATGAAACCAACCGGGCCCTCGGAGCGAAAACACTTATAAGTTGAGCTCCGGACGTCCGATTGACGTGCCGTAGACTTTGATGGATTCCTCTAAGTAAGACGGATCTTTTGGCTTACTCCACCTGAGTTTTGGATGCAGGTGGAGTATGGTCAGGTTGGTTTTGACTAAAAAACCAACCGGGCTCCTGGGACGAAAAAGCCAATAACTCTCAGACCGGGCGTCCGATTGACGCGCTGTCTGTGACGTTGAGTTTCTGTTGGGGATATAGAACTTTTGGATACATCAAATCTGGACTATGTGTCAGTTGATGTATCAGCCCCTCGGCTCGTGGAGCGGACCCTCCCGAACGAGCTTGCTGTGTGCGGGAACCCTAGAGCTGGCTGCGACTGCGACGATGATGATGACTGTGCAGGAATCCTCTGTGGATTCGACGACGACAACTACAGCACTCATCTATCCTATGTGGATCAGTGCTACCAATCCTGTGTGAGTCAGATCCTGTGTGGGTCAGCGCTCAACGGTCCTGTGTGGGCCAACGCCTACAGATCCTGTGTGGGTCCGATCCTGTGTGGGTCATTGCGGGGGTTAGTTACCTATCGATCATGTGTGGGTCAGATACTTTGTGGGTCATTGCGGGGGTTAGTTACCTATTGATCCTTTGTGGGTCAGATCCTTTGTGGGTCATTACGGGGGTTATTACCTTTCGATCCTTTGTGGGTCTGACGGCTTAGATGAATCAGTGGATATATCTGATCATCTCTATCGTCATACGAAGAAGTATACCTGTGTGAGCTGAATCTTAACTTGATATCCTGTGTGGATTACGTTATGATTTCCTGTGTGGATTGGGTTGTGATTTCCTATGTGGAATAGGTTACGTTTTCCTGTGTGGACTGGGTTGTACTTGGGCTTGAACGTTGGAGAAAACTGGAATTGATGACTTAGGTATATGTATGGGCATATACCTAAGCAGTGTCAGATGTTCTTCGTGATTGTATCTTTCCTTTGTGGATTCTGGGAGACCTTCGGGGGTCTCGGGGTCCCTACTGAGTAGCTTATACTCACCCCTGCATGGGATATGCCCGCACTATGTTGTGTTGGTTGCAGACGATGGACATTGCTGATAACGGTTGAGGCTTGCGGAGCAGGTCGGTACCCGGAGGTGGACCACTGGACGGGACATACTCGGAGCGGACGGCTGGACCCGAGGAGCTGTGGAGGCTATCTGTACCCACCCTTCAGGTGGGACTTCGAGTGGACGGCTCGATGCTGCGACTTTACTTTTCAGTTGCTGTTTTCCCTTTCCAGTTGTACTTTACTTTCAGTTTGGGTTTGTATACTGGCCCACTTACTTTTCTGCACTTACTGTTGTACCCAGTTTTTACTTAGTGTTTACTTCTTCTGCTTGCTTGCTCTGTGGTGTTTGTTTACTTTACAAAGTCAATGCCTTCCCTTTTTACCAGGAATTACACCTTGGTTCTAGTCACCAGCCCCTGGCCTATGGAAGGCGGGCTTGGGGTAGTCACGGCACGGGCCCCGAAGACGGGTCATGACAAATTGGTATAAGAGGAGTTCGGTTCTACCACAGAACTCTGGACTCTAATCTTTTTCTAAGTGAAGCAATAGTTTTAAGCGTATTGGGTGTGGTTATCAGTCCAGGGAGTCCAGTGTTAGTGCGGCGGCCGACGTATCTGTACACCAGGACCCTGACTTCTGATTTCCGACTTAATGAACGAAAACATTGATTGCATGTGTGTTTCAAGTTTTCTTTGTGATTACTTTGTGTTATCTCACCAGGTATACTGTTCTGACCGCAATTTGTCACGACCCATCCTCGGGGCCCGTGCCGTGACTACCCCAAGCCCGCCTTCCATAGGCCAGGGTCTAGAGACTAGCACCAAGGCGTAATTCCCGGTAAAAAGGGAAGGCATTGCCTTTGTAAAGTAAACAAACACCACAGAGCAAGCAAGCAGAAGTAAACACTAAGTAAAAACCGGGTATAACAGTAAGCGAGGAAAAGTAAGTGGGCCAGAATACAAACCCAAACTGAAAGTAAAGTACAAATAAAAAAGGGAGTACAACAACTGAAAAGTAAAGCCGCAGCCTCGAGCCGTCCACTGGAAGTCCCACCTGAAGGGTGGGTACAGATAGCCTCCACAGCTCCTCGGGTCCAGCCGTCTGCTCCGAGTACGCCCCGCCCTGGGGTCCACCTCTAGGTACCGACTGCTCCGCAAGCCTCAACCACGTTCAACGTTGTCTGTCGTCTGCAACCAACACAACGTAGTACGAGCATAGCCCGTGCAGGGGTGAGTATAAGCTACTCAGTAGGGACCCCGAGACCCCCGAAGGTCTCCCAGAATCCACAAAGGATAATCCACAAAGGAAAGATACAAACACGAAGTAACATCCGACAATTCTTAGGTATATGCCCATACATATACCTAAGTCATCAATTCTCGTTCGGCTCCAACATCCGAGCCCTAGTACAACCCAGTCCACACAGGAAAACACAACTCATTCCACAAAAGAAAGCAAAACGTAATCCACACAGGATATCAAGTCAAACTTATCGAAGATAAGGATTGAAAGTCAAGATTCAGCTCACACAGGTATACTTTTTCGTAAGACGATAGAGATGATCAGATATTTCCACTAATTCATCTATGCCGTCAGACCCACAAAGGATCGATAGGTACTAACCCCCGCAATGACCCACAAAGGATAGATAGGTAACTAACCCCCGCAATGACCCACATAGGATCAGACCCACACAGGATCTGTAGGCGCTGGCCCACATAGGACCGCTGAGAGCTGACCCACATAGGATATGACCCACACAGGATCGGTAGCACTGATCCACGTAGGATCGCTAAGTGCTGTAGTCGTCGCCGTCGAATCCACGGAGGATTTCTGTACAGTCGTCATCATCATCGCAGTCGCAGCCAGCTCTAGGGTTCTCGCACACATCAACCTCGTTCGGGAGGATCCGCTCCACGAGCCGAGGGGCTGATACATCAACTGACACATAGTCCGGAGTTGATGTATCCAAAAGTTCCGTATCGTCAATAGGAACTCAACGCGACAGACGGCGCGTCGATCGGATGCCCGATCTGAGAGTTAATGGCTTTTTCGTTCCAGGGGCCCGGTTGGTTTTTAAGTCAAAACCAACCCGACCGTACTCCAACTGCGTCCAAACCTCAAACGGAGTAATCAAAAAGGTCCGTCTCACTTAGAGGAATCCATCAAAGTTGACGGTACGTCAATCGGACGTCCAGAGCTCAAGTTATGAGCGTTTCCGCTCTGAGGGCCCGGTTGGTTTCGTGTACGAACCAACCTAACCAAACCCAAAGTACTCCGAATCCTTGAGTGTAATATATCAAAACGACCATCTCGATCCAAGGATCGTATCGCCACTGACGATGTGTCGATCGGAGGTCCGCATCCCATGTTATGGGCAAAAGACCGTGAGAGGACTACCTCCTTGCAGAGAGGTAGACTTTTATATTGATCTATACCCTGGGACAGCCCCGATATCCACCCCAGCATATCAGATGGATCCCACCAAGCTTCAAGAGCTACGGGTACAGTTGGAGGACTTGCAGGGTAAGGGATTCATCCAACCCAGTGTTTCACCCTGGGCTTCCCCGATATTGTTCGCCAAGAAGGCGGACGTGAGCTTGCGACTTTGTGTTGACTATCATCACCTGAACCAGGTGACAGTGAGGAAAAAGTATCCACTATCGAGGATTGATGACATCTTCGATCAGCTCAAGGGAGCATGTTGGATCTCAAAGATAGAACTCAGGTCAGGCTATCATCAGCTCAAAGTTCGGGACGATGACGTGCAGAAGATGACCTTCAGATGTCGGTATAGCCACTATGAGTTCTTGGTTATGCCCTTCGGAATAACCAATGATCCCGCAGTGTTCATGGGCCTCATGAACAGGATATTTCAGCCATACCTCGATTGATTTTTCGTGGTCTTCATCGATAACATTTTGATATACTCAACGACTGAGGAGGAGCACGCCTACCACTTGCGGGTTGTACTAGACACACTCCGAGAGCACTGGCTTTATGGAAATCTCTCGAAGTGTCAGTTCTGGATACATGAGGTCCATTTCTTGGGACACGTCATCTCTGAGGCGGGATTTGCAGTGGATCCTGCGAAGATCAAGGCAGTGCTAGCTTGGGAGCCACCCAGGAGCATGACAGAGGTGCGGAGATTTGTGCCAGAATTCTCCAGAGTTGCGGCACCACTCTCAGCTCTTACGAAGAAGGGGAAACCCTTTGTGTGGTCAGAAAGATGTCAGCAGAGCTTCCAGGAGCTGAGACAGAGATTGACCAGCGCACCTATCTTGAGGTTGTCAGAGGAGGGAGTAGGGTACGTAGTCTACTGCGATGCATCAGGGACCAGACTCAGATGTGTCCTGATGCAGGAGCGGGCAGTGATCACCTATGGATCATGTCAGTTGAGGCCACATGAGCAGAACTACGCTACCCATGACCTGGAGTTAGCAGTAGTGGTCTTCGCTCTGAAGACTTGGTGACACTATCTGATGGGCAAGCGCTTTACAGTCTTTTCTGACCATCAGAGTCTCAGGTACATATTCTCTCAGAAGGACCTGAACCTGAGACATCAGCGATGGCTCGAGTTCCTCCAGGACTATGACTTTGAGATAGTCTATACTCCTGGGAAGGGGAACGTGGTAGCCGATGCTCTTAGTAGGAGGACGGGCATTCAACTACTTGGGGAGGCGACAGAGAAGCTAGCCGCTTTGAAGATATCTTTCATGGATAGAGATAGAGAAGCCTTCCTTCATTCACTTACAGTCACTCCTCCACTACTGCAGCGGGTCAGAGAGGCACAACGTGGGGACGCTGACTGTGAGATGTGGCATGCGCAGATATCCTCAGAACATGCACCTAATGGTTTCTCTGTAGGAGGAGAGCACGACGTCCTTTTCAGAGGATGTACCTTGGTACCAATTGCTTTACGGGAGGAGGTGCTGAGAGAGTTTCACACTTCCCCTTTGGCGGTACATCCTAGAGTGGAGAAGATGTACTAGGATCTCAGACGACAGCACTGGTGGCCGGGCATGAAGAAGGCTGTAGCAGAGTTTGTTTCTCAATGCCTCACCTGCCAGCAGGTGAAGGCAGAGCACCAGGTACCAGCAGGCTTGGTACAGCCCTTGGAGGTCCCAGAGTGGAAGTGGGACGACATATCTATGGACTTAGTGACTCGACTTCCATGCACTTCCAGAGGTCACGACTCCATTTGGGTGATTGTCGACCGACTCACCAAGTCGGCTCACTTCTTACCCATCAGAGAGCAGATCTCAATGGAGAGCTTGGGACGTCTCTACGTTCAGGAGATTGTATGGCTTCACGGTGTTACATCATCTATCGTCTCCGAACGAGATGCTCGCTTTACTTCCTGGCTTTGGAAGGGGTTGCAGGAGGCGTTCGGGACGCAGCTACGTCTGAGCACCGCCTTTCACCCTCAGACGGATGGTCAGACGGAGAGGACCATTTAGACTCTTGAGGACATCCTCTGCGCATGTGTCCTCGACTTTGGTCACAGCTGGGAGGACCACCTACCCTTGGTGGAGTTCGCGTAAAACAACAACTACCACTCCACCATCGGGATGGCACCATACGAGGCGTTGTACGGCCAACCTTGAAGATCTCCTTTGTGCTGGAAAGACCCTGGGGAGTCAGCACTTGTGAGACCGGAGATGGTCCAGGCCACGATAGAGAAGGTCCAGATCATCCAGGAGCGGATGAGGACAGCTCAGAGCCGGTAGAAGTCTTATGATGACAGGAGGCGGAGGCCACTGGAGTTCGAGGATGGGGACCACGTCTTCTTTCGGGTCTCACCTCGACGTGGATTACGGAGATTTGGCCGAGGCGGCAAGTTGTATCCACGCTTCATCGGACCATTCCAGGTCTTCAGAAGGATTGGAGAGGTGGCCTATCGCCTGGATCTACCACCTCAGTTGCACCAGGTGCACGACGTCTTCCACGTATCTCAGCTGAGGAGATACGTGCACGACCCGATACATATCATTGACCATGGGGAGCTGGACGTTGATGATGGGGCGACTTTTGTGGAGGTCCCGGTGGAGATCGAGGATCAACAGAAGAGGGTCCTACGTGGATGGTTGATTCCTCTAGTGTGCATCAGATGGAAGCACGTGAACCTACAAGATAGCACTTGTGAGTGGGAGGTTTAGATGCATGCTCAGTACCGACATTTGTTTCCCTAGTTTTTGATGTATCTTTACGGGGACGTAAATCCCTGAGGTGGGAGTGATGTAAAGACCCGTAAAATTCAAGGAAATTTTTTTCTTAATTTTCTTGGGAATTTTACAAGAACTTAGTTTCTGACGGCACCTAATTCTGAGGCCCGGTGTGCCCGGAATCATTTTCTGAAGTTTAGCTCGGGTACATTCAGTGAACAAACGAGCAGGTTTTTCTAACTTTTACACCGGTGCTCAGAATAAAATTCCGAGGGCACCAATGGAATTGCAGCGCTGATAATTTCTTAGAAACACCTTTTTCGAAGTTGCGTTTGCTCAGGTGTGGCTTTTAATTTTTTTTGGGGTTAAGTTAAGAAAATAAAATAAAGTGGTGCGACAATTTATTTTATTTCACTTAAAGCGGGTTAACCTAAGTTAAGCGGATAAGGTGGGGCCCACAATATCCTACCCACTTGGTAGGATATTTGTGAGGTGGGGACCGCACAAGCCCCGCTATTTCTTCCTTTATAAGTAACGCACCCGCAACCCCCCTTTTTAATGAAAGTCAAACCTTGCATTTGTTTTGGCTAAGAAACGCCTCATTAAATTGGGCGGTTAAATCGTTACAATTAATTCATTGAATTAATTGTTCGTTTCTTATCTTTTGAATTTCAAATTCTTATGTTGATAATAAAAATAAGGGAAGTAATTATTTTATTATGGTTGGGTTTGAGTTGTGTTAAGCCTTTGGGAGAAAAAGAGAAGATTCTTCGTTCTTCGATGAAGAACGCAAAGAACGCACCACCGACAACGAAGAACGCCAACCTCCGACGACGGACGACGGTGAGAGACGCCTTCCTCGGAGATCACCTAACGCCAACGACGTTCCTTCCACGACGATCCTCTTCTTCCGCGATGATCCTCTTCTTCCGCGACGGTTAATTTTGCGACGAACGCTCGTTCGACGACAACGTTGAGGTAGGGGTTTATTTTTTTTTTGTGTTTTCTTCTCTCGCTTTCTCCTTTTCTTTTGAGCCACCTACTATCGCAATAACGGGAGGAGGTCGGACCGCACGAACACGGCCGACCCTCCTCCCCCTTGTTGGTTTGTTTGTTGCGGTGCGAGAAAGGCAACGCGGTGCCGAAGCACCGAGCAGGAATTGATGAGGAAAGGAGAAGCGCGGCGCCGTCGCGCCGCGCCGTTGAAGACGAACCAGAGACGCGGCGCCGTCGCGCTGCGCCGGTAAAACACGAAAGCAATGAGGCCAGAGCGGGGCCGCGGCGGAGGGGCGCAGCGCCATCGCACCGTGCCAGACGGGGGAAGGTCGCGACCGGTTCCGGGCCGCGGCGGAGCACGAGAACCGGCGGCCAGGTCCGGGCCGCCGGCATCGGAGCAAGGGGACCAGCCTTGCCGGTCCCGTGGCGGCAGAAGCCGGCCGGCCGGAGCGGGCCGGACGGACTGTGGAAGAACCGGGGGTTCGAGACCCCCGGTTGGCCAGATGTGAGCGGCCCCATTAAGGGGTCGCGGTTGCTACACGCGGGGGCATCACCCCCCGCATCCGAAATGGCTCGGCCGTTCGGTCGAGTCCCTGGCCGGCGCGCCAGCGTGCCGCGCGCCGGGCCAGCTGCCCTGGCCGGTCCGCCAGACCGGGCCGCCAGGCCGGGCCGCACCAGCTGGGCCGGGCCACACCTAAGCGGGGAAGACCTGGACCCGGATCGGGTCGACCCGGTACGGGCCGACCCTGGGGGTATCGGGCCGGGTCGGACCGGGCCCGAACCCCCTATTACCGAACCTCTTTCGGTCTGTTGCCCATAACTTGAGCTACAGGCCTCCGATAGACGCAACGTCAGTTTATATGCGATGCTTGGATCGAGACGGTCGTTTCGGTATATCGCACTCAAGGTTTTGGAGAACTTTGGGTTTGGCCGGGTTGGTTCGTACACGAAACCAACCGGGCCCTCAGAGCAAAAACGCTTATAACTTGAGCTCCGGACGTCCGATTGACGTGCCGTCGACTTTGATGGATTCCTCTAAGTGAGACGGATCTTTTGGCTTACTCCTCACGAGGTTTGGACGTAGGTGGAGTATGGTAGGGTTGGTTTTGACTTAAAAACCAACCGGGCCCCTGGGACGAAAAAGCCAATAACTCTCAGACCGGGCATCCGATTGACGCGCCGTCTGTGACGTTGAGTTCCTGTTGGAAATACAGAACTTTTGGATACATAAAATCCGGAGTATGTGTCAGTTGATGTATCAGCCCCTCGGATCGTGGAGCGGACCCTCCCGAACGAGCTTGCTGTGTGCGGGAACCCTAGAGCTGGCTGCGACTGCGACCACGATGATGACTGTGCATGAATCCTCCGTGGAATCGACGACGAAGACTACAACACTCAGCGATCCTACGTGGATCAGTGCTACCGATCCTGTGTGGGTCAGATCCTGTGTGGGTTAGCGCTCATCGGTCCTGTGTGGGCCAGCACCTACAGATCCTGTGTGGGTCCGATCCTGTATGGGTCATTGCGGGGGTTAGTTACCTATCGATCCTGTGTGGGTCAGATCCTTTGTGGGTCATTTCGGGGGTTAGTTACCTATCGATCATGTGTGGGTCAGATCCTTTGTGGGTCATTGCGGGGGTTAGTACTTTTCGATCCTTTGTGGGTCCGACGGCTTAGATGAATCAGTGGATATATCTGATCATCTCTATCATCATACGAAGAAGTATACCTATGTGAGCTGAATCTTGACTTGATATCCTGTGTGGATTACGTTATGATTTCCTGTGTGGATTGGGTTGTGATTTCCTATGTGGAACGAGTTACGTTTTCTTGTGTGGACTGGGTTGTACTTGGGCTTGGACGTTGGAGCAAACTTGAATTGATGACTTAGGTATATGTATGGGCATATACCTAAGTAGTGTCGGATGTTCTTCGTGATTGTATCTTTCCTTTGTGGATTCTGGGAGACCTTCGGGGGTCTTGGGGTGCCTACTGAGTAGCTTATACTCACCCCTGCACGAGCTATGCCTGCACTACGTTGTGTTGGTTGCAGACGACGGACAATGCTGATCGCGGTTGAGGCTTGCGGAGCAGGTCGGTACCCGGAGGTGGACCACTGGACGGGATGTACTCGGAGCGGACGGCTAGACCCGAGGAGCTATGGAGGCTATCTGTACCCACCCTTCAGGTGAGACTTCCAGTGGACGGCTCGACGCTGCGGCTTTACTTTTCAGTTGTTGTTTTCCCTTTCCAGTTGTACTTTACTTTCAGTTTGGGTTTGTATACTGGCCCACTTACTTTTCTGGACTTACTGTTGTACCCTATTTTTACTTAGTGTTTACTTCTTCTGCTTGCTTGCTCTATGGTGTTTGTTTACTTTACAAAGGCAATGCCTTCCCTTTTTACCAGGAATTACGCCTTGGTGCTAGTTGTCAGCCCCTGGCCTATGGAAGGCGGGCTTGGGGTAGTCACGACACGGGCCCCGAGGATGTGTCTTGACAGTTAGCCCCTAGGGTTTCCCTATAAGTGATTAAGTTCTATCCCATTGGATCTTGTGTGTTTAGCCCATAGTTTTTAAGTTAAATCCCATAAAATATATTATAAGTATAGAATAATCAATCCAAAAAATGCTAACCGACATCTCAACCATCTCTTTATTCTTAATCATGTATTAACAATTTTTGCTTTCATGATAACATCAAATTCATATTTCATGGCATTATTTAATCTTCAATTTTTTTATAAATAATGTGTCCTCTATAACATAGGTCTAGTTCTTTTAATAACAACACAAAAAATCATCACATTAGTAACATGGATAATTTCTTGAGCATGACATCCAATGTCATCAATTGAGTCAATGAAAATTTTCCAAGCATCGCCACTTCATCCATAATCACATATTAACTTCTTGACAAAAAATAAAACCAAGGATCAATAATCTCCCCCTTTATATTTTTTTTCAATATCATCACATATCAAAAGTCAATATGTGGTGAAAACCTTTCTCCGCCTTATTGAAAATCCATATTCAAAGGACAAATGGAGGCTTTTCAACTCATATTTCTTCCCAAAACCTTGATTATATTATTTATAAAAATTCAATAAAACTTCAAAGAGAGGAATAATATCACATGATTCTCTTAGAAAATAGTATTTATTTAATCAAATCTAAGTCTATGTGGGCTAACCTGGTATAGAAAAAAAGAGGGATAAAAACAAGGATTTCTAAGTTATACATTAATAACAATACATCTGAAGTTGTTCTCAGAAAAACTAAAAAGAATCAAATAGAGTCTCAAAATAACTCCCCATTTTTCACATCCTATCACACCCCCTTTTTAACAAAGAAAACTGAATCCTTTTTGGGGTCGCAACCAAGGGTTTTTAATGAATCAGAAGGGGATGAACACCCATTTTAAGCTTTAGTGTCTCAAATTTGTCCTTTGGAACAACTTTAGAGAAGTTATCTTTCAATTGATATTGATTTGGAATAAATTACAACATAATGTATCCATTTGAAACTTTCTCCTTGATGAAATGAAATCGAATATCAATATTCTTGGATCTTTAATGTGGCACAATATTTTTAGAAATATCTATTTCACTTTGATTATCACAGTGAATTTTGGATGGTATTTTAATTTTAACCCTGAAATCATATAATTTTTCTTTCATTTAAATCATTTGTGTTTAAGCATTATTAACATAAACATATCCAGCCTCAGTTGTACTTAGTGTTACTAAGTTTTCTTTCTTGTAGTTCCAACTCTCATAAATATCTTCCAATAAGAAAACTTCACTTGAGGTGGACCTTCTATCATCACAGTCACCTACCGAATCATAATTTTTAAACCTAGAAAAATTTTAACCGCTTACTTTCTTATAATGAAGTGAATAATTTATAGTTCCTTTGATATATATGAGAATTATATTTCTAGCCATAATATGTGAGTCCTTTGGATCACTTTGATATCTAGAATAAAGACTCATATCACAAACAATATATGGTCTAGAAGCTATGATATAATGTAGACTCCTAATAAGTCTTCTAAATTCTATTTGATTAACATTATATCTATTTACATCTTTTAACAACTTCAGACCCACTTTAATGGGTGTGGACACAGTTTTTTATTCTTCCATTTCAAATTTATTCTACAATTATCTAGAGTATTTTTCTTAGGATAAGAAAGTAAAAAACACTTTTTTTGAGATTTTTTAATCCCAAGAAGTATCTCAGATCACCAAGTATAGACATCTAAAACGTTTTTCCATGTGGTTTTCAAAATCCTAACAATCAATTTCATTATCACCTACAAAAATGATATCATAAACATATTAAATTACAGTAAGTGAACCAGTATTAATTTATTTTATATATAAGTTACTATCCACTTTGCCTTTGAAAAGTTTTATCTCCTTAAATAAGTTTTTTAGCTTCAAATGATAGGCCCTTGGGGCCTATTTTAATTCATCACTAGTACAAAAAATGTTTTTTACATCGGTTATAAATAACTGACGTGAAAAGACGTTATCACATTGGTTATATTATGACCGACATAAAAAATGCATTATGTTGATTTATCACATCAGTTATTTTATAACTGACATGATAAATCAAATATCTCACTTTATCACATCGATTATAAAATAATCAACGTGATAAATCAACTATCTTGATTTATGACATCGGTTATAAAATAACCGATGTTATAAAGCCATTTTTTATGTCAGTTATATAATAACCGATGTAACAAATGAGTTTATCATGTAGGTTTAAAAAAAATGGCCTGAAAGTTAAAATTTCGAATCATGCCAATAATGCGTTTAATTTTTTACAACACGACATTGAAAATTTTAATTTCCGCCTAATATTTTGTATATTGCTATTTTATTTTCACGTCGGTTATATAAGAACCGATGCAAAAAATACATTTTTATGATGTTTTCACGTTTTTTATTTAATAACCGATGTGAAATTTTTTTAGAAACATGTATATAATTTTCCAATATTCAATTTGACTGGTCGCGGAGCTCAAACCGATTTACAGATCAAAAGTTATGGGCATCGAAAGTTGAAATTTTTTAAGACTTCGTTATAGATGATCAACTTCCAATGGCTATAAATTTTGATCCGTAAATCCATTTGATCTCCATGACCAGTAAAATTGAATCTTGGAAAATTATCTACATTTTTTAAACATTTTTTATGTCTATTATTTAATAACCGACGTGAAAATTGACTTTTAACGTCAATTATTTAATAACCAATGCGACAAATAGATTGAAAATTGATTTATAAAATCGTTTATTAAATAAACTACGTGTAAAATACATAAAAACATGTATAAAATTTTCCAAGCTTCGATTTTACTGGTTGCAGAGCTCAAACAGAGTTACAGATCAAAAGTTATGGCCCTCATAAGTTGACATTTTTTAAGAGTTCGTTTATAGGTGATCAACTTTAAATGGCCATAACTTCTGATCCATAACTTTGTTTGATCTCTGAGACCATTGAAATAGAATATTAGGAAATTATCTTCATGTTTTTATTGATTTTTATCATTGGTTATTTAATAACTAATGTGAAAAATCAATTTTCCATCAATTTTTCATGTCGGTTATTAAATAACCGATGTTAAAAGGCATTATTCACGTTGGTTATTTAATAACCGATATGAAAAATTGATGAAAATTTTATTTTTATATCCCTCCAAAACGGAAATTTTAATATCTTGTTATGATGGTTATCATAAAACAGATGTGAAAGATACTTTTTATATCCCGCCAACGCAGAATTTCAATTTTTTTATAGCGCGACATTGAAATTTTCGATTGCTGCCTAAAACTTTTAATATCGCGTTTTCTTTTACCATCTCATTTATATATTTTCATTATACATATATGGTTACAATTTTTAACGATCATTTCTTTCAACCATCACCATTCAACCGTCAACTCATTTGATCTTCAACATGAATCCATTATTTCTTCATTCCACGATCTCATCAAGGTATTTGTTATTATTTTTCCATGATTTATGTTTTTTATGATTAGTTTTCTTAATTATTATAACATTTAATGATTATTATTTTATTATAATTAAGAATAATGTTTCGTATCATGGTAAAACTACAATTCGACCTTCGGATTCAAAAAATCATTTTAATATGAAGTTCTTCATTCTGCGATCTCATCAAAGTATTTGTTATTATTTTTCCATGATTTATATTTTAAATGATTAGTTTTCTTAATTCATATACCATTTAATGATTATTATTTTATTATAATGAATAATAATGTTTCTTATCATGGTAAAACTACAAATCCTCTTTTTTATTCAAAAAATACTTTTAAGAAGAAGCTTTGGTTGGCTCATTCGATGTTTCCTCTGAAAAAATATATATCATTCTTCTGATAGTCACAACATCTGATCCGTAACTTCGTTTGAGGTCTACAATATATCAAATCGAAGCTCAAAAAATTATCTATAATATGTTTAAAATTTTTTTATGCTGTATTTTTAAAAATTGAGGTTAAAAATGACTTTTAACGTTGGTTTTTAAAAAACCAATGTAAAAAATGCTTTCTCACGTCGGTTTTTTAAAAACCTACGTGAAAAAAAATATTTTTAATGTCGGTTATTTAATAAACAACATTAATTTTTTTTTGGATTTTTGACGTTGGTTATTTAAAAAACCGACTTGAAAAATAGAGTTTTAAGGTCATTATTTTGAAAAATAGATGGTTCTTCACGTTAGTTTTTAAATAACTAGCATGAAAAATCATGAAAAAAAAATATTTTTAACGTCGGTTAATAAATAACCGACGTTAAAAAAAATATTTTTAACGTCACTTGAAAACACATCGGCTCAAAACTAACATGAAAATTCTAAAATAACTAATGTAAAAAACTATTTTTGTACTAGTGCATAAAGAGCCTTCTTCATTTCTTATACTCTTATGTCATCATTTTCAAGGACAATCCCATAAGGTTACTCAATATACACTTCTTCTTCAACCTCACCATCTAAGAAGGATGACTTGACATCCATTTGATAAATGTTATATTTTCATAAGGCTACAACAATAATGAACATTCTAACAGCTTCCAACCTTGAAACTGGAGAAAATGTTTCTTCAAAATCAACACATTCTACTTGGGATTATCCCTTGTATACAAGTCTGGATTTATTTATGACAACCTTACCCTGATTTTTTAGCATGTTTCTATATTCCCAATTGTTTCCAATGATATTTTTATCATTGGGTATTGGAACAAGTTCCCATATAGAGCTCTTTTAAATTTGAACCAGCTCTTCATTCATATCCTCTACCCATTCATCATTTTTGAAGGATTTCCTTATTGATTTAGGAAAAATTTGAGAGATAATTTGTGTTTGGTTTTCAAAACTCAAGATTCTTCTAGTTGTATTTTTAGTGTTATCCTTGTATCTCATATGTCTTATGGTTTGTACAGGTGTAGACTATTTTTTAATGATATTGTCTCTTTCCACATGTTTCTTCAATCACAGATGGTTATTTTTAAAAAAAATAGAAATCTTATTTTCATTATCTACTTGATCTAAATCAACATTTTCTATACAAGGTTCAATTTGATATTTTTTTTCATTAACATATTCAAGAACTTTCCTATTGTAAACATCACCTTCTTCAAATTTTGATACATCTAAATCCTGATTTAAGGATTGGTTCTCAATATTTTGACATTATAATGGTCAAAAATATTGTGAAGTTTCTTATTATAGTATATATATCCTTTCCCATTAGATATATATCCAAGAAGGAAAACTTCCATAACTTTCTCATAAAATTTCCCTAGATTTGTATCTTTGATTTTGATGATGTTGGGACTCCTAAAATACTCAAAAATACTCAAATATAGGTTTTTATTATAACACATTTCATATTAAGTCTTATTTTAATTTCTTATAAGAAAAAATTGATTTTTAATATGTACATAATTATTCACTACTTCCCTCCAAAATAACTTTGATCTACCAAACTCAACAAGCATAGTCCATCCCATTCCCATAATGCTTTAGTTAATTATTTCAGAAATTCCATTTTGTTGTGGTGTATAAGGGGTGATATATTGATATATTATTCTATATTTTTAAATATAGTATTGAAAATCACTTATAGTTTATTATATCCCATTTTTAAATCTCAATTTCTAAATTTTAATATCGATATATCTTTCAACTTATCTATTACACATCTTGAACATATCAGTTTCCTATGATTTGTGATTTGAAAACCACACTATTGTAATTATTCTGAAATAATCAATTAATGTGATAAAATACAAGTCACATATTTTATAATTTTGTCTCATGGGTCAATAAAAATCTGAATGAATTAACTCTAGAGAACATGCCAATTTTGTGTCAACTCTCCTGTGTTTACCTCAATCCATTTTAACTTTCTAATAGGTTATACAAACTAGATAATTATTCCATATTAACTAAGGAAAATCCATAACCATATTCTCTTTATATTTATTACTCAAATTATTTTTATTGGTATGACCAATCCTTCAGCTCCACCGATTATTTTTCTTTCTTTTCACTAAGATAAAAATAATTACTACGGTGTCCAATCTGAAATAAATTTCCACCAGTTCTTTATCCTATTATAACAAACTTTCAATCAATATTTATTTTGAGAGGAAAAATATTTTTATTTAAGATGAACTTATTTCCTTCATCACATAATTGGCTGAAACTCCGTAAGTTATGTTTAAGCCCATCAATAAACATGACATCTTGGGAATTCAGTCTGGATGGTTCAATTTTAGCTGAATCAAATCCCTTAAATTTTAACGAGGTATCATTTCCAAAGGTCAGAATGCCTCAATCATGTTCCTAAATATTTTTCAAAATCTTAGTATCTCCTATCACATGTGATGATCCACCACTATTAAGAATCCAAGGAATTCCCCCCTTTCTATATTTTAAAGAAAATTCCACAACTAATGATTTTTTAGACTTTCTATTTTTTTCATCTTCTCAAATTTAATAATTTTTTTCTATTGATCAAGAACTATAGTTAGACACTCTTCACACAATTACCTTTATGGTCACATATTCTACACACTTCTTCAAGACCTTCAAACCTATTTTGATTAAAAACCACATAAGAGTTATCATTTTTCTAATATGCATATTTATCTTGTCATTTGGGAAGCTTCCCCTACATTCTGGCATTTTTTGGTTCATGGGAGGAGAAACTTAGTACCATTATATGATAGATTTATGTCTATAAGTTCCATAGAACTAGTATTATCCCCTGAATTTTGATATTCCTAAAAACAATTGAGTCTGCTATTGAAAGTCAGATTCTTATTTGGAAGTATAACCTTCCTTCTTTTGCCTAGGTTTTAAGTAAACCTGGTTCATATTTTCATTATCCATAACCCTTGGTGAGGAAAACTGCCTTTGATAGGTTTTTTAAACCCAAGTTCTTCGATAAATTCTCATGAAATCTGCACTATTAGGCTATAGGAATTTAAAATTTTCAATTTTAACTGGTTGAGAGTTTACCTGATTATTAAAAAAACGTTTTAAGCATTCTGAGATGATTCAAACTTTCCTTTAAATTATTTTTCATAATAAATATTTATCTTTCCATTAATATTTTTATCCTTGAGTGATCTTGACTCAGACTTCATAATATCTTCCTCTAGAGTATCCATCTTCTTCTCTAATACTCTTATAATTATTTTTTTCTTAGAAAATTTTACTTTGAAAAGTTTAATCTCCTTAATATACTCATATTACTTGTTTTTAACCTCATACTCAACCTTATTTAGTCTATTAGATTCCTTATTAGATTCGTTAACATCTTTCTTGATCCTAGTGTTTCTTTCCAAATAGAATTTCAGTACTGTTTTCATCATTTGAATCATTAAGCCTCATTTCCTTCTTCTACTTCACTGCCAAAACTGTCAAATTTATTTTCAATATATACCCTAAATTTATTGTCTTTACTAGAATATCAATCTTATGAATCATCATTTTTGGATGGTCTATCTTCAACATCTTTTCTTAACATGTTTCTTCTTTTCTTTCCAAAAATTTCTTTTTTTTTCTTTTATTAAATTTCTTGTAGATTTTCCTATATTTTCCTTTTAAATTACACTATAACATTTATTATTATACTTCTTCTTCTTCATATGATTCTATATATTTCTTTTTATTTTGGAAATCAGTAGCAAAATTTCTAATACCACCACAACTAAATAATTTAATTGGGATCTTTCCTCTATACTCACCTTTTCCCATTTTAAATTTTTTGATTATGAGAGATAATATTTTCTTGTGATTCTCATCACTCTCACCATATTCATACAAATAATTTTGGGGTTTAACTAGTTATTCATACTTAATATTTAGATTGTTAATATATTTGAAATATATTTCTTCATTTTTATTTTTCTTGAAAACTGGAGATTTTATCATCTCCTAATTCCCGAGAGTATTGTGAAATTCATCAAGTGAGATGTTTTTGATTTCTTCCAAAGTTGAATTCATTGGGTCAAATATATTAGTTAAGTTTCTCATTAATTTTTTGACCACAGTTGAATCATCTAATTTGTATCCAAAACCTATGATATGATTAAAAATCTCATTTACCCTTTTAAAATAATGATCAAAATTTTCATCCTCATCCATTCTTATATCTTAAAATTTGTGCCTCTAGATTTGTTATTTCTCTTATTTTTATTCGATGATTCCTTCATACTTATTTTATAGTTTTCTTTACCTTTCCTTAGCTAGTTTTAGTATCATTTCATTGTTATATACTTTTTCTGATAAATATTATATTATTGAGTTTCTTTCTTTCCTATCAAACTTAATATATCTCTTGTATTCAAAATTCATGGAATCATATATTGAAATTGATGGATATCGAATAGTGATAGCATCACTTACTTCAATCCCTTGTTATAACAGATATGTCAGCATTTGATTCTTCAATGCATAAAAATTATTTCCATAAAAATATGGAACTCCTCTATTATTCACAAAATTATGAACCTCCATAGTGGTCTTTAAAAAGAGTGAAACTCTAGGGAACCTGGTTTTATCTGATACCAATTGTAGAGACCCAGGTCGAATCCATTGAGAGAGGAAAATCAATGGTTTATTTTTATAAAAATTATTTATTAATTCAATATTTGTGGCTTTTTAGAGCCTTGATTTATCTTCCTATGAATTTTCACTTCTCCTGTATGTAAAAAATGAAAGCAATGAAAAGATCCAAAATATTTTTACATGGTTTGATAAAATCATACTCCTTTACAAGATCAAAATATGGTTGTTTCATGGATTATCGAATCACTAATTTTTTTAAGTGATAAAAAATTCCAAGAATTGGTATACAATGTTCAAGAAGGAAACAATCAATCTTTTTGAGTTAGTAGCGTTCTTTTTAATGGTACCACCAGTCTTCAAATGTAATCATGGAAGCTCTAAACATGATCTCTCTACTCCAAAATATTTCTTTGCATCTACTAAATAAATTATTGTTAAAAAAATTTATTTGACTGCTACATTAATAAACAATGATATGTGCATGTTGGCCAAGTATTCTTCAATAAAATATATCACAACTTCGGCCACACAACTTCACTATTTCATGCAAAGCACATGACCTATCCAAGGGTATGTGAAGAACATGAACTAATCATGTGATCACTTGTGTATCCTTAATGTCTTAAAATAGCCAGTAACGAGGTTCATAAGATCTCAATAAAATATTTGCGGGTCTTTAAGTTAAACAATATGATTGTTCATATATTCTTTTTAAGTATCGTCATGTAAGTATGAGGTGTGGTGCTAAATGGATTCATGTGATAGGAGATGTGTTCTCAGGTTGAATTTTGTAAGACACAAGGTGTGTCTGTGGGTGTCTCCTCAAACAAAACTATAATACAGGACATGCTTTCCATGGCATCTTCCTCAAACCCATTGCAAGACCTAGATGGTTCATAGGTTATTTTCATGTGACACAAGTTGTGTCTACAGGTTCTTCTACCTTTATTCACATGATCTAGATATTCAAGATAACATGAGACAATCCTACTATCATTTATGAAAAAAATTTGTTTTCAAAATCTTCTACTCATTATTTGGATCATGTTGAAACTTTTTTATGAGATATAGGAGGTCTCTCTCATGATGTCGTGATGTTTTAGCAATTTTTTCACTCGGATGAGCCTCGGTTTTTATAGGAAGGTTGACACTACATATCTCTGAGTTTTAAGGCATGTTGAGGACTTCTTAAAACACTTGAATATATCAAGATCTCATTAATTACAATATTATTGGATTCTCCAAGCACTATCGAACTGATCATGTGATAGAATGATCACTTCACTTGATCATACAACACCACAGTAATCTTCTTGTGATGGCATGGTGAAAAAATTCATTCCTTCATGTGAACCCTATTTCATGGTCGATGGATATATTTATAATAATAAAAAAAATATAAATGATAATTAATTAAAAATAAGGAACCTTCTCATGGTCATTGTTCTTCATGTGATTCCTAAATGGTTGTCTTACCTCTGTCCCTAGTTCACAAAAATCATACAAATGCATGATGAAGTTGCATTACTTTATTAAATTCATCCTACATATCGAGTGGAGTTGGTTGGTTGTATCGAGATTGTATAAATAGTTGTTCTTTAAGAGATAGGATATGGTAGGAATATTCAAATATATGTTGCATGGGAAATCAGATGATGTTATATTTCAAATCATATGATGCGTGAGAGATCGAATGACAAAGATCCCAAATATCGAATTGATTTTTTTTATATCTGACATTTTAGGTGTGTTGAACAATAACTTCTTTTCCCTTCATCCCACCTCAATTTTCTATATCACCTTCCCTCCATTATATCAGCTAATGTGTGTTGCCTTCGCTCTGAGCTGTCTATCAGGGATCATCATCGGTTACACAACACACACACACCATATCCTTCGTCCTTGTGGGTGACTAGCCTAAACTATACACCCCTCCAGGTTTTCACACCACGAGCATTATAAATGGTCATTATTGAAAATAGTGGTCACTATGAACATCAAGGATTATACACATCCCTAGCCTCCATGCTGCTTCCTTGGGCAGACTCTCCCATGGGGGTTAACCCCTAGGGTCCCCCTATGAGTGGTTGATGGATAGCCCATTGGGGCTTGTGTGGTTGGACTATAGATTTTTATTAAACTACTATAAATTATATTATAAGTTTATAATACTCAAGACCAAAAATTCCAACCCACATCTCAACCATATCCATCTTCTTTCTAATGCATTAATACTTTATTTTTGTATGGAAACTTTAAATTCATATTTGATGTCCTTCTATAATATTCCAAACATTTTTATAAAAAATGTTTCCTCCTTAACATATGTCTTGGTAATTTAATAACCTCACAAATATTTTTCACATTATTAACAAGGATAATTTCTCAAGAAAGACATCTAATGTCATCAATTGAGTGCATATAAAATTTTGAAGCATCACCACTTCACCCATTATCACATATTGACTTATTGATAACAAATGCAACCAAGGATTAACATAAGGTAATAATTTATATGTGATGTTATATTTGTATACATATTTTTAGGTCATAAATATCACATATATTCATTAACTCTTCCCTCACTACCTTCTATATAAATCATAATTGAAAAATGATTCATATCGCTTCACGGGGCAATAGTCTACCGTACACATGTGCAACGTTATCATATCCACCATGGAATGGAAAGTGAGAAGTTATTTGTTATATAATAATTAAAAAATATAATAATTTCATAAATATCATATAAATATGTTTAATACATTATTATATTCAGCCTTGAAAGGTGTTTATAGGAAATAAATTACATCAGTTCATGAGGCGGTAGTCCGCCGTACAGATGATCGCTGATTTCATTTCCCATTTAATGGAAGTAGAGATGGATATTGATTATTCCATTAACATAATAACATTTTAGTATATCATGGATACTGGTGTTATTATATTATCATAGTTGAAGATGTTTTGAAGTAGGTGTAAGAAGAAATAAAACAAATATGCATGTTTAAGAATTTCACCTCTTCTTCAGAGAGCCTCTTTAGGTTTATACATAAATCCTTCTTTGAAGGGGTTGATAATAAAAATATGGCCTTCAGTATGTGGTTAGGGAATTAATGAAGATATAATTTTTGGTATTTTACGAACCAAATTATTTTTCTAGTTTGAAGAGTAGAGGAGAGAGGGTGACCTTTTATAAGTAGGAGAGTGGACACACATGAATTTTTTTAAAAGATAAAGTGATACCCCCATTTTTATCAAGGAAAAAGCCTAAAAAATGTGTCATTATTGACCATTAGAGGTGATAAGGTTGAAATATTTCCATCCAATAGGAGTTCAATAAGTTTCAAGTCATTTAAACCCTTATCTTCTTAGTTTAACCCCTGATAGACCCATGCTTACCTTAACTGTGGTAATTATTTTTTAATTTTTTTACAAATAACTATTATTAGAAATTAAGTTAGAGTTATTAGATAATATTAATTATTATTATTCAAAATATTTAACCCATTTTTCTAAATTCAATTCATATAAGTGGTAGAATTCAATTAAAAATTTAACCTATAAACGCATCGAAAAAACAATTTTTCCAAAGAAACACTTTCAAAAGTTTATATAATTCAATATTAAATTGATTAAAAATAAAAAAATTAGTTAAATTTTAATATAATTTATCTAATTTAACTTTAACACCAATTTAAAATACAATTTAACCTTATAAATAAAAATCAATATTTTTCACTATTAATTAAAAAAACAATATTTTTAAAAAATCATAAAAATTCATCCAAGGATAATTTTTACATATATATTTCAAAAATAGAGTGTATTTTTTCAAATAAATTTTCATAAATCGGTAAAAAAAATTAATTTTAAATTATTTTTTCAAAGTGCGACAAAACTTCCTTTAGAAAAATATAGTTTTTCAGAAAATATTTATTTTTATTTCAAATGATTATTATTTTATTTATAATCACAAGATTAATATTGAATTTATCATAACATATAATTTTTATAATTTAGTTAGAACAATTCATACTCTCCAACTTAACAGCTAGATTATAATGCTTATGTTTAAATAATAATATTTAAATAGAGTATCACATTTTGTTTAAACATGGTGTTGTGTGCATTGTAATCTATCAAAGAGATGAAATTTATTTAAAAATAAAAACACCTTAAAGTCTCAGTATGTTACATTATCTTATAATCTTAGTGTTTCATGTCATGTACACTATTGAAGATGATTTTTCTCTTTAAAAATTTCAGTGAATTACACTTGCTTTCATAAATGGATTCATGAGGATCCTCTAAATTCTCAAGCGAAAGATATTGTTGTTTGAAAATTTGTCCATATAGAGGTGTTGATCCCAAACACCTTTAAAATCCATATAACATCCTCTCGGTATATCTTCTTCGGTTTTAATATTCTTCTCAGACTAGCTATTTATTTGCGAATGATATACAATACTGAACCTCAAATTTTTATCTAGAGACTATTGAAAATTTCTCTATAACTTTGAGGTAATCCTAGAATCATGATCTGATACAATTGAGAGTGGTAACCCATAAAATTTCACCACTTTATTAATGTATATCCTTTAAAGTTGATCAATATATAAATATTTTTTGATTGATATGAATTGGGATAATTTTTTAATATGGTAAACTAAAACCCAAATAGAATTATGCCATTTAAATGTTTGGGGGATTCCTATGATTAAATACATGGTAATGTTTTCCCATTTCCATTTGGGTATAAGCAATGGTTGTAAAAATCCTTAGAATTCTATGTATTATCCTTAACTTACTAACATACTGGGAATTGAGATACATACTTTTCAATATCCCTTCTCATGTTATCCCACTAGAAATACTCTTTCAGATCATTATATATCTTCATACTTCTGGGATTAATAGAGAATGGTGAACTATGAGCTTAATTCAATATATACTTCTTTAATTACGGTATTTATAGGACACATACTTTATTCACAAGCCTTATCATTCCATTACAGTAATGGTGGAACTTAGGAAAATTTCTCACCATCATTTATTGTTCCACATACTCATTATGTACCTCTTTAATCCTCACATGGATGGATGGTGGAACATTCATATGATAAAGACATTATTCCCCCCCTTTAATTTTGATTTCAGGATCCATATTATGAAAATATATAAATATTGGATCTTTTTCAATCCTCATCATGGAAAAACCATCATGGTCTTTCTAACTTATAACATCATCCACCTTGTTCTCATTCTAATGGTGGTAGTGTATTGAGCAGTCATAATCTTTAATCAACTCCAACTATCTACTTTAGAGCATATTCAACTATTTTTGTGTGAATATATACTTCAATATTTTATTACTAGTGTATATATCACAACATTCGACATAAATGCAATGCCTCTATTTTTTCAATGAAAAACATTCTATTGATAACTCCAAATCATGATTTAGGTAATTTTTTTAATGAATTTTCAAATAGAATGAGGCATAATATATCATTATATCATTATTATTGAAAAATTCCTCCCATTACATTCATTAATTCATCACTAAATATTAAAAATCCCTATATACTAAAATGTGGTTTAAGTAAAAGAGAAATTAACAACCCTCTTTTTAGACCCCTGAAATTTTCTAACAATCATTTTTTCAAATGAAATTGGCTCACTCACAAGTCAACATGGTTATTAGATCAGATAGCTATGAGAAATATCTCATAAAGAATTGGCATTATCCTTCAAACCTAAGAAAATTATGCATTTCAGTTATAATGGTTGGTCTATTTCATTATTTAATAACTTTTTTCTTTGAAGGATCCATCGATATACCCTCTCATGAGATTATATGACCCAAAAATGTGACTTTTTGTATCCAAAACTTTCACTTGGTAAATTTTGCATAAAGCTTATACTTTCTCAAAGAATTAAATGCAATTATTAAATGATCTTATTGATTTTCCATTAAATTTGAATATATAATAATATCATAAATAAATACTACTATAAAGTGATCAATTTAATCTCTAAAGATTATATTTATTAGATCTATGAAGACAGTGGGGGTATTTGTGAGTCTAAATAGAATCACTATAAATTCATAATGACTATACCTCATATGGAAGGATATTGAGGATATATCATCTATCCTAAAACTCAATTGATGATATACAAAATGAAGGAAAATATTGGAAAATTATTGTGCTCCATACAATTGATCAAACAAGTCATCTATATAGGGTAAAATATACCTTTTCTTAATAGTGATATTGTCAAGTTCTTGATAATTAATGAAAATATATGTTGACTCATATTTCTTTATAACAAAAAGAATATGTGCACCCCATGGTGACACACTAGGTCATATGAATCCCATTTCAAGATTCTACTATATTTTCATCTTTAATTATTATAACTAAATTAGGTTCATTTAATATAGTGACTTTAAGATAGGTGTAGCACCAGGTATGAGTTCAATTAAAATATCGACTACACAATTTGGGGGAAGTCTAGGAAAGTTTTCAGTAAATACATCACTATAATCCTAAATAATAAGAATATATTTTATGTTTATTTTCTCCCCAACAATTTGAGATAAATATCCCTTATGAATAGGTATTAATACCTATAAAATAGAATTAACTTTAATTAGAAGTTAATATTCACTCTCCCAATAAAATAAGATCATAGGTCGATTAAGAATATCATATGCAACTTCCCTTATTCCGAAATTGATATGTGATTTACATAAACTGATTAAATTTATTCCCAAAATCATATCAAATTCAACTAGATGGAGAATCATAATATTTTCAGGAATTACATTCCCACAAACTTCAATTATATATTAGATATAGACTTGAGTTGCAGTCATTTTACCATTAAGAGTTTTTACTACTAACTCAGTACCTATTCATTTAGGTGATGACATTATACCCTTATAAAATTATTCAGATATAAAATATTTGTTACATCCATAATCAAATAAGAAATTTTTAATTATGGAGTGGATGGTAAGTGTAATTTTCACCACTTCATTCTCACGACCCACTTCAATAATTGTGATCACATAGTCTTTCCCTTTTTCTCTGAGATTAAGAGGTTTTAGACATTGATTATCATAATTAACACTTATATTCATGCACTAATAGTAATAATGTCCATACTCTTTATAGTTATATCATTGGAGTGTGGGTGGAACATTCGATTGATATTTTTCACCACTCCTTTCATTGACTTGCCTCTTCATATCACTTTAGAATTATATTTCATGATGGAATTCTTTTCCATAGTTAAAAAATTTACTAGAATCCATAAGGAAATTTTCTTTGTGATTATTTCCACACATCTAACATACATAAAAATTAATTTTTATTGCTCCATGGGTTTTAATATTATATTTTTTTTGAAATTCGATCATTATATTTTTGTACCCAAAACCATGAAAACACTTAGAGTCTCCAATTTCCAATTCTATCTTGAGATCACATTGAACACTTTAGTCATAGATATTAAAATCTATTATATCCAATGTATTTTGAATACTTGGTCTCAATCCAGTAAAGAATCAGTCAAATTTTCTTTCAGGATCAATGGTAAAACCAAAATCATACCTTGAAAATATGGTAAAATTTTCCTCATAGGTACTAATAGATTCATCATTATTTTTCTTTAGTTTTAGAAATCCCCTTTCCATTTTCATATTAAGAGTTCATGGAACATATTTAATAAAAAATACCTTATCAAAATATTACCAAGTCATGGAGTCAATTACCTCCTATTTCCTCATATTTTTTTATAACATTCCATCATTGATCTATTTATCATTCCAAATATCATATTGTCAGGACAAACTTTTCATGTTCTGAACACTGGATAATATAAAATAAATTTTCATTAATACTAATCCATTGCTCTGTTTTTATTGGATCATAGAAACTAATAAAGTAAGGTGGATGTTTCCATTTAAAAACTCAATAGTGAGTTTTTTCTTCCTTTTACTATTTGGAAGATCAATACGATCAATTTTATCATTCATAGATTGAGATAGTTGTTTCGGAATAACTATAATATTTCTCATACAAACTCCCATTTAATTTGGTTTCTCATGAGGATGATAATTTTATTTCTCATAACATTCAGGATTAACTTGATTCCTCTTAGTTCTGATCATTAACTAAGGACAAAAATAATAGTGCGGGCAATAATATCATAGTGTATAATCATGTAACCATAAAAAATTGTTCATAGGATATCGAAATCATGAAAACTTATTTTCAATACATGAAACCTTATGTTTAACCTAGGTTATTAATGGTATTTAATTATTAAAATCCTTTATAATGATTCATAAATAAAATTTTAATTAACCCAAGCATATCCCCAAGAGTTTCTAGCAAGGTGTGAAGACTTAGGCCCACTCATAGTTCACTATTAATGATCAAGATAATACCCAATACACCTCTTTCAGACCTATTTCTCCTTGGTTCATTTGTTCAATAGATGCATCCAGTTTATAGTTTCCATACCTAGATGTGTTTTCTTGGAAAACCATGCAATAATTACTTTACCAAAGATTTAGGATATTAACCTATACCTAGACTAATCCATAGGGTTTTCAGTAAAGTTATCCAATACTAATATCAAAATATTAACTAAACACTATTTTTATACTAACTGAGGAAACCTAATCATTTCATACATATATATTACATAATTTTAAATGAATATTTAATAAATATCATAACAACACATGCCCCAAAACCATAACTATATAGAGTATTTGGGGACTATATACATAATCATGCTATTTCATGAAATATCTTCAACATCTCCAACAAATATCTTCTCATATAGTACACTTCCTAGATGTACCATACTTAAAAAATATTCATAACCTGGGGAAATTAATCATTATAAAGGGTGATATTAGATTCTCAGTAAGGTTAAACATAAGATATATCAGTCAATGATTATAAGTGAGAATATGATAAATATAAGTGTATGATAAAATGATAATTACTTACAATAATCATACCCAATTATTTAATGATAATTAATAATATATCATATCATACGTCCTTTTTATAACAAAATACATAATTAATATTTGTGAAAATTAGTAATAATCAATCACAAGTTGTGATAACATATCATAAGCATAATACATCAGTTTTTCGAATACACATAAGCACATAAACCCATTTCCTTAGTCAAGGAACACTTCCATTGTTATCATAATGGATTGGTTTTACACCTCATTCCATCATATCTTTAGTAAAGGTTCAATCATAAGAATATCATAGTGGATAGACTCCCTCACTAAACTAGGTTCACTCATCTTTCCAATCTTTATTATCTTAAGATATATCCATTTTAACCCCATGTAATAAAGGGATATATAATTTCTACCCCACCCATCATATAATGAAACTATATGTATGTGTTATAGAAGATCATAAATAATTCATCATATCATCATATAATTACCCATGGAATGGAAATAGGTTTCAAAAACATGTCATCATTTCATCATAGCATAACCCACTGAAAAGAAATAAGTTTAATAAAGGTTTCATTATAACTTAATTAACCTATGGGAAAGAAATTGGTTTCATAGAATCATCCTTAAATAATTATCATCATAATAATAAAAATAAATAAATTGGATGGTATCATAAGATCATATACCCAGTAAAGAATAAAAATTCTTAAAGTATATTGATATAGATGAGAAATTTCTGCAAAATATCATTCAAACCATTCTTTGAAAACTTGAGAAAATATACATTTCATTTTGATGAAATTTTAACTAAAAGATCCCAGAATATTGAGAAAATAATTTTCATGAAAATAATCAAGGAAAATTATAAATAAATCCTCAAATTAAATATGGGTCATTGTGGTAGAAAAGTACGTTCATGTTGTATACATTAAAAGAAAAAAAGCTTTTCACACTTTTGTAAAATGTCAAAAACGAATCATTTTGTAAACTTTTAGAAAGATTAATTTTTAAAACTATGTACATAAAGGAAAGGGTAGTTAAAATCAAAATTTTAAATCATTAAAATTTTAAGTAAGAACTTTTATAAAAAAATTGAAGAGTGTGGATATAGAAGAAAAATTTCATCGACCAAAGAGGAAATATGGTCGTCTTTTCTTTAAAAATATTTTATCGATCATTTTAAATACAAAAGAAAGTAAAATGGTACTAATATGTAAAAAAATTATAAATAACCATATTATAAGAAAATATATGGGTTTTAAAGGTTAAGATCCATATAATTTCCATCAATGGAAATTTAGAATAGACAATCCCGAAAAGAAATGAGATTGTAACATAAAACCTTACCTCAAATTCCCTATTTCTTCATACATGTTCAAATATAATATATAATAGATATATATTTATCATACATATATTATATAACTATATTCATACATAAATGACTATGTATAATTCCTTTATAATTTTCCATTATCCTTTTATTAACAATTTCTACATTAAAATGAACATTCTGGTGAAAATCGGCCCATTTTCCATCCATGTTTCAGTATGATGGTTTTGGTACTTTAATAATGGTCATGGTTTCATCATATACATAATATTAATAATGAAACAATTATATTTTTTATTCATTATATAAACTTTTATAATTATTCATATAAAGTGGTGATGAAAAATGAATCACATCATTGTGTAGAGGTGGTAGTCTACACACATGTATGCCTAACATTATCATTTTACAAAAAAAAGAAAGGTAAGAAAACAGATAATATATTATAATTATAGAAGAATATTTATTTCATAAATATCATATATAAACATTAAATCCATCATAATAACCAACCATTAATGATAGTAAAATAAAATGAATCATATCGCTATGTGGAGGCGTTAGTCCACATATATACATGTGTGATACTTTCGTTTCCCATTTGATGGAAAAAGGGTGTAAAATGGTTGATAAATCATAAAAATTAAAAAATAGTATATTTAATATAATGAATTAATTACTTTATATTTGATACCATATATTTATAGGAGGTTGAAGAATAAATAAAATTGAAAGTACCTAGTTAAGAGTTATACCCCTTCATTGAATAACCTCCTTTGGATTACACCTTAAGCCTTGAAAGGATGTTATTATTATCAAACTTTAACATTAGGAGAGATATTAAGAAGTTATTATGGTGGTTATTAGCTAATTTATAAGTCTCATTGGGTGTGAGGAATAAAGGAGAGGTGGTATCCTTTATAAGGGAAGGGGTACACTTGGAATATTTCAAAAGATTAAAATATAATAATGTCATACTCAAGTAAAGAGGATTACAAATGAAAAAGATTAAAAGGTATAAAGGATAAGTTAAAAATAAAATCCTAAAATAAAATTACATTAAGTATTTTGTGATATTTTAAACCCTTTATCTTAGGTTAAAACCCATGGTAAACCTATTTTTACATTAATTATGGTAACAAATTTTTTACTATTATTACTATTCATTATGGACAAATATAATTTAACCATGTTAAATTATATTAAAAAATTTGATTAAAAATGTGAAATAAGTTTTATAAGATTCAATTTCTATAAGTGGTATAAATTAATTTTAAAATAAGTGTGCAAAACACAATGATTGTTTTAGCAAAATGCATTTTTATGTATAAAACCGAGTTTACATTCATTCATTATCATGTAAAAACTATCAGATGAATGTTAAAATATTTTATTGAATGTATTATATAAAGATTTCTATAAAATAATTCATAAATATATATTAATTTAATTTATTAAGATAAAAAAACATTGTGAGCATAAAAATAGTTTTTCAATAAAAACATATCTTTTTAACTTCTAATGCATTTACTTTAATTTATAACCAATTAAAAAATAATGAATTAATTTTATAAAAATGTAAATAATAAGTTTAATTAATTTATATAGTCATATGTATACCTATAAATCCAATATCTATTCTAGAACCATAACATTAAATAATCATATTTATATCATAGTTTGTTTAAACTCAATGTTGCATATAAAGAAAGCTGTCAAAGAAATCATATTTGTTTAAAGAGAAATATATCATAAAATATATAGGTTTTACATAGATTTAGAATGACTTTAGAGGTTTTCAACTAAGTGAAAGAGTTCTAGTGAGGTCTTTTGGGTCATTTTGGAAGTTTGAATACCCATAAATGGAATATTTTGTGAAGGGGTTACCCTAGATCAAATCTTATATGGGAATAAAAAATTAGAAAGAGGGAAACTAGTAATTTTGGAAGCTTTAGTTTCACATAATATTTAATGCATTATGATAATTATTAGGTCACACAAAGTTTAGGTAACTTTAATGGAATCTACAGTATAGGATTTATATGGTGGTAACCCTCTATGAAGAAACTACCTCGGCTAAGTAAAGGTATTCATAAAATAGGGATTATGAGGGTCAGACCATTAAAGTTTTATAAGATAAAGGGATTAATGTGAAGAAATTTTATTAGAAACCCATCCTCCTTTAAACTTATATTTAAATTATACCTAAGGAAATTCTCCTCAAAGTAATATCAGGTGAAGGATTTATACATAAACAATGATATTTATCAAACTTTATGTCCTTAGAAACCCATTCTTTCTCAAAATACATATTGGGGCCTATTTATAGATTTTTTTTTAATTTTTTTCCCTAATAATTTTTGACAACATGAGATTCTTATAGTCACATGAAACAACCACCACATCTTAGAAATGGATGAGACATCCTCTAGGGATGGTAGTGCCACATGAAAAACACCACTACATATCCACAAACAAATATGGAACCACATAAATCCAATGTGGCTAAAAAGGATCAACACTTAGTTCTTGAAAATGATAAACAATTCATATTAATTAAATGTGACAAAAAATAATGTCCACCTAGTACCCAAAAATGATGAATGATCTATATGAATTCAACACAGTCTCAAAGGATCTCCACCTAGTTTCCACAAATAATGAATGAAACATATGAAATGATAATGGCTATTGTGAGTTATTACTGATCCACAATCACATAAAATTGGGAATTACATAAGTCATGTGTGATCATATAATTTATTCATGGCGAGTTATCTTCACTTTAGTTAATCTATATCATTTCACCCATTGTCCTTCAAATCTTCTTCAAAAAGTATTAATTATCTTTTTTTAAACACCAGAAAATGATCATCCCTTATAATTGGATATTCTTGTAATAAAAGGGATCAAATTTTTAAAAATAATTATAATTCCACATAAAATTATGATACACTTTATAAAATTGGTAATTCAAAAATTCACCTTTGGAATTATATATGAGGAAGCATGTTCTACCTTAATTACTTAGAAATTGTGTGAGAATTTTCTAGTAAGTGATAACTTCTCACATAAATAAAACTTTTGAATATGAAAAAAACCTAATTGTATAATATTCATATGGGTCATTAAACCAAAGATAACCATAAATTTTTTGATAAACACCTTCCCACCACAAAGGATTCATGTGGGGACACTCTAGCCACATAAAACTTATTTGATCCACCTTATTCTTACTTCTTATATGAAATTACATACCTTTATAACATTTTATGTAACTTTCTATCATTTTTATTCTTATTATATACAATATCATCCTGCATAATGTTTTTTCAATTTTCTTACCATAATGCAACTGAGACAATCTGCTCAATATTCAAATTTACAGTAGATTGTAAATGATAACAATATTGATTATTCCTTATGTTAGATTGTTCAAACAAGGAACATAATACTCTTAGATTTAATAATGGATAATTTTAGGATCTTCCCATCATCAAAGGGATTTCCCATTTATGTTTTTGGGTTTCTAGATGATACACCCATTCCTTGAAGGTTCATGGGTGTATTGGAGGTGGTGGATTGGTGTCAAATTTTGCATTCTCATCAGTTTCTATGGATAACTCAAAAGAACTTGAAAAATTAAACCTCATAATCTCCTTGACATAATATTTCACAATTAATTCACAATTAATCTAAAATAATAATTAGCTTGAATGTAATAATCCTTATTAATCAATTATGATTCCACTCTTTCCATGACGTTGTTGTGGTGGAGAATCCAAGTAAGGATTCTTCTTTTTTTTATCCACACATGCTCCATGAATCTATTAATGGTGTTCTTGGAATTATGAGTGCTAGTACGAAGTAATTTAGTTATTTAAATTTTTCACTATTGATCAAAATGAGTGGTATCTATTTTTCTCTCTAATATATTAAGAGGAAGGGGGATATTATCTCTAGGGATTAAGATAATTCTCTAATGTACACAGAAAATCACTTTTCTAAAATTATATAAGTAGGAATATATACTTAATGACCCTCTATAAAATATTTATTCTAAGTAATTAACCATGTCAAATAATAATAATAATAATAATATATCTCATGAGATGCTAATATTTAAATATAATTTGTTAAATAAAAAATTGATATTTATTTAAATGATATTAAACAAAATATATCATTTCTATCAGACCCTTAACTTAGAAAATTAATCCTCCTCATAATGTATTAAACATTGAATAATAAAATATTTATTTAAATAAATAAATATTATAACTAATTATAGATAGGGGAAATAAAAAAACCAAACACACAAACCTAGGGAGGCTAAAAATTGAGACCTACCCTTACCTTAATAGGGGAAAATATATATTAAATAAACTAATAAATAAATAAATAAATATATTTATTTATTACCTTATGAATGATAAAAAAATAGATAAAATTCAAATAACATATTATAAACTTGATTATATAGTGATTGAGTTTATACGATCAAAAATACTTGTATAATTGTTATTAAAAAAATAAAAGAATGATATTTATTAATAATATTAAATTCAATAGAATTTAATGATATTTTGGATACATTGAGTGTGTGATCCTATGGTTCTCTTTCTCAGTTTCATTATATGAACTTACCTAAAGTCCAAGATTGACATATAACAATACATCAGTCACCCATAGAGAAATAGTTAATGTCATAACTACAATAATCTATCAAATAATTATAATATGTAATATAATTCCTTTTTCATAATACTCATCATGCATGATGCATACTTATGTAATTATCATATATGCTTGATTTATCATTATTTTACTTTTTAAAATGAATTCATCGATGAACTACCGTGGTCATAGATTTAATCAAATAGTTCTATTTCAATCAAAGGGCCTAAGATATCTTCTTCCATTAACTCAAAAGGAATAAGTCCTTTATTGAATTATTTAATTAATTTCATATCACTTATGATGTACCCAATGTATACTACCTCACCAAGAGAATATATCTTCCTGAATTGCATCCACACATCAAAGTATATGATTCATGATGCAGATTAATAATAATATGATGTATAAGGATAAATAAACACGTTCATATAGATAATAATATTCAATAACATATATATATGTGGATTTCCTATTAGTGGGTTTTTCCTTATAACCTACTTGATTGGAGATTACCAAGTGCAAACTTTATGAGAAGAAGTATTAATGTATTTTGATTACCTGATACCTAATAGTCAAACATCATCTATGTCCCATGAAAAATATGTTATCTAGACTATATGACATATGTTTAAGAAATTTTTATAGCATATATAAGTTCTCATTTTAGTACGGACCTATTATAGAATTTTGATATTAAAAATAATATAAGTATATTAGCACATTAATGTTATCTAAATAAAAATCGTCATATGATAAGATATTTAATAATATTCTGGTAATAACAAGTATAAATTCAGTTGGTTCTCGAAAACCAACTCTAACATACTCCCACTTGAAATAGATCTAACTACTAACTAACAAATTATTGGATCTCACATGATAAAAATGATTATGATGAGAAATGGATATAATTTTGGGGTCATCAATATTGTTATGTAGTTATTCTTCTCACCGTGACTTAACGCCTTTGAGAAAATCTCTCAAGTGGTAATATCAATGAGTATTCACCTTTTTTACTTTTTCATAAACTATAAATATTATCTAATACCATAGTTATAATTGTATTATAAAAAATATTATAATAATTTATTATCTTGAAAAAATTCAAAAAATATGGAACAAATTATTGGTAAACTACTTCTTAATCTACATCAAAAGCTGTAATGATCTTGGTCTATATAGATAAGGATACCATCAAATTTAATAATATTATCTTTCTTATTTAATTAGATTTACTATGATATTAAATCAAATTGATATGAAATAATACTATTTTTATATCCTCTTGATAATGATTGTTCTCATTTTTCCAAGTACTAAGAACTTATCCTTTTCTCACTTTCTCAAGTACTATTGTACAGTTCAAATTTCTACCTTATACAGTTCTCTTGGTCCTATTTGATATGTTACCATTATGATTTATGCATAATAAATATAAAATATCAATACATATCAAATAATATAATATATTTTTCAAAAAATTATGTGTATGGAATTATATTCATCATAATAATCTCCTCTTATGCCTTAATACATCAACCTGGAGAGATTTTTTCACCATGTTACATAGAAAAAAATTAACTCTTTATTTATTAGGAATTTATCTAATAAACCAAATAAATATCTTTTAGGGCGTCTTGTTCCCTAGAACCTATATTGCTACTATAATTAATTCTTGGAGAAATATTTTTACCTTAGTCCTAACTAAATATAAGACTAAACATAAGTTTTATACTTCTTATCAACATATTTTACTTGGAAAACTTTGTTTCTCTCACTAACCTATTGTGGATACATGGATCACTTTCATTATTTATAAAACCAAACTCACTTAGAGCTTCGTAAAATGAATATTCCATGATCGTGATTCTTTTATTAATCCATAAACGAATCTATCAAATTTTCATAACTTATTGGAATTATTTGGTGTCACCGCCCTTTTGGTTTTTTCATAGGCATATTTAATAAGTTTTCCATTAATTAAGATGGTCTTGAAACCCAATTTTTAAATTACATGATCATAGAAGGTTGTTATAACAAGTATAATTTCAAATTTATTTTAGCATAATGACTAGTAAAAGTTTTATAATAGATTATTCCTAGACTTTTCTTGAAACCTTCAGTAACTAACCATGTATTATAAGAACCAACATTACTATCCATGTTTAGTTTCTTCTTGAATACCCACCAATGAATTTATACTAGCTAGAGAAACCCCCCAAAAAATTGGATTTTGGTACATGGATACCTTTTATGAATTATATATGAACATTTCAATATTAGCTTGAATTTTATTTTATACTTCCTTAAAGGATCCATTATTCTAACTGAATAACATGTCACCTTGGTAAATATGAAACCACCTATTTGTTTTTACATTTCTTAGATAGTATGTGTATCTGGAATAACTCCTCTTGGTAAGTCTTGTGAAGTTAATATTATTATGTTAACTCTTGTACATCTAAAATCTTGAATTCATTGAATCTAAGATTTCTCACACTATCTTAAAATAGAAATGTTTCCCTATTGTATAAATACAGTCAATAACTTTTCTAATACCTTTTTATCTTAGGGATGTTTGTATCCTAATTATTTTCTAGGATAATTAACCAAGATTCTCTTAGTGTTTATTTGGTGTAAGTTTGTTGCTAAAATTATCTTTAACAAATGGTTCTCATCAAACACATAAAGTCATGACATAATGGATTTCATTCATATTATAACTTATACGATATATATTAGTCAATATAGTTGTCATATGGTTAAGTGTTAGCACTGATTTTTGTTAAACATGTATTGAATGGAATTATGGATGAATTACAATACTTATAAAACTCATCATTGATTATACTTTTATAACCATCATCACTCTAATGTATATAAGATAATTTTAATTTATGAATATTTATAATTTACATTTAAATGATCAATGAATGTTTGATTAAGATACTCTTTAACTAACCCACCCAAAGGATCTTGTATCTTTCACCAATCATATTCACTATTTTACTTTTCATTATAAAAATCTATTATAGGAATATCATGAAGTATATGAATTTACCTCTTGATTCTCCTTTAAATACTTCACATGCATTTTTATGGTCTAATTATAGAATATTTTTGTATTTGTTGCCTTTAACATTTAATGTTTTCATTTCATTAATACTTAATATTTAAGTACATAAAAATTCCTAAAAGTTTAAATTAAAAGAGACCAAACAACATTCTAGGTATATCCTTGACATTTAATTTTAGTTTTACCTAACCAAGAATTATATTACAAAAATTAGGTATTATTTGACTCTTATATTTTATATTAATAATTTATTATAGATATTCCAAATTTTTTTGTTCAATTATATCTAAAATATTGATTAAGTATGATATACGATAACAAAATTCATTTTAAATATGAAATAATGTCTCGTTGTAACTAAAATTAGAGACTCAGATAAATGTTTTGGCAACACTCAATAAAAAATAATAGTTTTATGAGAATCAATCCACTTGGTAATGTGATGTTGTTACCTTCTCTTAGATAACTTAGGAATCACCCTCATCTAAGTACTTATAATGTTTACCTTGTTATAATCTTTCATAACTTCTTCGATTCCTGTATATGGGTAGAAATATGTGAGTTATGATTGGAGGTGAAGTATATTTCAGTTCACCCAAAATTCATCCTTCTGAATTATTATTACCAGAGTTTTTTACATCAGATTTTGGATTGTTTCTATGTGTATAAAATCATAGAAAAATCTCTCTAAGGTACTATCATAAGTTAGAATATTCTAATTATATTAGGATAGAGCACTAAAGTCCTGAAAGTTTAGTAAATTCAAGGGGTCATATAATTGGTATCCAAGGTGAAGTGGTCATTCCAAGTTGTTCATAGTTTTAGGGGAGTATTTTTAAGGTGTTGACCAGATGAAATTTAGTAAATAAGTGTGTGAGACATTAGTGATATTCATGATGATGTAATAGAGATACATTAATTGTGAGTGTAAATATTTCTTGTACTTAGTAATCTTGTTTTGTAATAATGTTTACTTCTTATTGTAATGAAATTATAAATGATTTTCCTCTCATTAACATAGGAAATAATGCTTCAATCATGTAGTCTATTATGTTATTTCTTTCTTTATGTTTGTATTTCTATTGAAATTATTTCTATTTCCTTGATTTTTTTGAGTTTTCTTATGGATTCAAGAATTAATTTGTGTGATGAATAGGGTGATATGTCTAATTACTAATCATGCACTTAGTAATGGGGAATACAACTTCCATTGGTCTCATTTCCACTTCATAGAGCCTCTAGCATATATTTTTTTTGTATACAAAGGATCCCCCTTTTAGGTGATTTATCAAAAGAATGGTGGTTTTTGGGTTTTTTCCCTAACAACTTGTGTCAGATATCATGGTTTAATAATCTCATGATTATTTTATCACTATTTAGTTAATGATATATATATTTCAACGGGTGATACTATCATTAGAATATATAGAGTATGATAATGGAAAGGTGTAGGTAGATATGTTTAATGGAATGGATTTTGGATTCTACAGAATGCAAATGGAAGATCATCTGATTCAAAAGGACATGAATTCTCTAATTACTAGCATTTGTTCAGAGAAGAGGGAAAATTTAAAATTATAATATATGGAAATTAAATCACTTTCACTAGTGATGATGATATTTAAAAACAAAATCTTTTAACATTCATGAAATAAAGATAATGGTAAGTGATGAAGGTATCAGTGGATATGTATGAGAAGCCTATGGGATTAAAAAAAGTTTCCATGGTGTAGAATCTATTCACCCTAAGGTTATTAGAAGGAATACCAGTCATAGATCATGTGAATGATATCAATATAACTTAAGGGTAGCTCAAACCAATGAAGGTTAAGTTCAAAGATGATGCGTAGGAACCCCTACTATTATTGTCGCTTCTAGAGATTTTGGATGAAATAGTGATTTTCATTAGTTAATATAGTGGGAAAATAAATTTTGTATTTTATTACATTAATAATATTATTATCAATGAAGAAATTTTTCAGATGGAAGAATAAAATTCATACATAAATGTTTTAAATGATGATGGTAAAGGACAATCACCTCATCAGAAGGTATACCAGAATAAACCATTAGAAGATAACACGAGGGAGAATATATGCAAAAATTATGTTAATCCAGACCTTATATGTTAGAAGTGTGAAAAAAGTGGACACTTAAAGATGGAATAAAATATATTTAATGAATGTTCAAAAAAAAGGGAAACTTCTAAAATCACAAATTATAAATGCAAATGGAATGTGGTAACAAAATTTTTCTCAATGTAAACATTCTAGTGGATTCATGGGAGGTAGAATTGAGAGAACCATTCCACTCAATGAGAGAGTATATATTCATTGAGAATTACGTGTTTTGAAGTTTCATAATTTTTTTTTGGATAATAAAGTTCTAAAGATCATTGGAAAAAATATATGAGAAGATCCAAATAATGAGTAGTGGAGTCTTAAAGCTAAAAAAAATTAGACATATTTAAGGGATATAAAAGAACCTAATTTCTATGAAACAACTTGATGAATAATTATATGAGGCTAACATTGAAAATAGAGTCTAGAAAATGACTCATATATCAATGGTGATTACAAAAAGAGTAAAATATGGGACATTATACTTGACTGGAATCACATACACAATTTTATTGGCTGAAAGTGCATCATTAAAAGATATAGATATTTGGTATTTCCATCTTGGTCTTCTAAATGAAAAAAACATGAAGGTTATAGTGGCTAAATGAATACCAAAGCTTGATCATATAGACATCATAAGATGTGAATGATGTGTTCTAGAGAGAAAAATGAAGATGTAATTTAATTTATAATGAAGAAATCCTATATCTCATAAGTTATAACTTTCAAAATGATATTTTGGGACCATAACTTATTTATTCATTCAAAGGATCACTTTAATTTGCAAAAATTAATTGAAAATGATACTATAAAAGTATGTATTTACTTTTTGAATCATAATTATGATGTATTTTGGGATTTTATTGAATATAAAGACTTTGTGTAAATATAGTGTGGTTGGAAGCTGAAATTCCTATGTTCTTAAAATAGTGGTGAGTACACAAAAAAAAAATTCAAAACACATATAAGAATAAGGGGATAATTCATGATAATAAGGTGCCTATAAATCCATAATATGATAGAGTGTATGGATAAATGATATATAAGTTAACAAAAAAGATCAAATCATGAGGTTGAACTCAAAAATGAATAAAAGAATCTTGGAAAAGAAAATCAACATGGTAGTAAATATTGTCAATATAATTCTACCATCTGCAATTGGGTAGGAATTTTTGGAGGATATATAGTATATGAAATGACCAGAATTTATCCACCTCAGAGTCTTCATATTCTTGGAATATATTCTTATTGATTCTAAGGATAATTACATGCTTGAGTATAAGTCTGTTTTTTTTGATATGGTGATAAGGACTTCAACTACTAACTATGGTATGAGTAAAAGAGACAAGTCATAAAATTCATAAAATTCACTTAAATTGTGGGATTTTATGAAAGGATTGAAACTTGGCGTGACAATAAGTTAAAGTAAAAAAATAAAATATCAAATTCTAAGTCGATATGGGTAATAAGACTGAAAGAGATAAAATTAAAGAGAACTTAGATGTGAGAATTATAATTCTAGAGGTGAGACCAGTAGAATATATGTAAAAAAAATTCAATGTAAGGTGAAGATCAAGTGGGAGAACTGTAAATTTAGGTATGAGAAGTTAGAACTAATTCAATCAGTATAGTGAATCCAACTCAGTTGAGAGGATTTAAAAATATGGTTTAGAGGATTGGGGTTGATATGGAATTTATTTTTCTAATGGGTAGTGGGGATCTAGAGAAATCCTAAAAGTATAGACACTTAGTGATGCCAAAAATTGGAAGTTAAACATGAATGAAGAAATGAATTTATTAAAAACCAATGGAAATTTGGAACCTAATGACATAATAGAATGGAATATGGAACTAAAAAAATAAGAAACTTTTTCATTTAAAATAGGAGAGATGTAAAGAAGGGATTCAAGGTGTAATTGGTGGAAATTGGATTTTAATATAATGAAGGTATTTATTTCTTATAAATATTCTCATTGGTAGTTAAACATAAAACTATTTGGATGACATTAAGTATAGTTGAATATGAAAAAATATATCTCAAACAAATGGATATAAAGATGATCTTACTTCATATAGAGTTAGTGGAAGAAATATACATGAAGTAGTCAATAGGTGTCCCAAAATATTTGAATTATAACATGGTTTACAATATCAAGAAAAGTATTTATGGACCAAAGAAATCTATGAGGTAATGGAATCAGAAATTTGATTCATTTATGATAGAATAAGGTTTTAATAATTGCAATGTAGATCATTGTTGTTACCATAAGTAGTGGATCAATGAAAAATTAATCACAATATTGTTATATGTGGATGACATGCTTTAGGTGGGTACATCAATTTAATGGATCTAAGATCTGAAAAGTAAGTTGGAGAAAATTTTCAAGTCAAAGGATCAAGGGAAAGAAAAGAAAATCCTATGAATTAATATCAAAATATATGGGATAAACAAAAATTTGATTCTATATAAGAAGGGTTACATATGGAATAACATTGAAATATTTGGGATGATAGGATTAAACCAGTATTAACTTCTCTTTATAATAACTTTAAGTTGTCTGGGGCATAACAACCATAAAGGGAATTTGAGTTCAAGTACATGAAGAATGTTCTATATGCATCAATGTGTGGATGATTTTTACTTATCCATACATTTCATTTCTAGTGGGAGTTGCGAGTTGATTAATGTAGAATTCATTAAAAGTTCATTGGTAGGATATAAAATGGATTATTTAGTATTTGAATGGAATAGAAGATAAAACCATTTTATTTGGGATGGATTAACCTTGATGCATATATGTTAATGTTGACTTCTTCAGAGATTCATACACTAGAAAGAACACAATAAAACCTATATTTACCTATAGATGAATAACAGTAAGTTATATGCTAAGGATATAGTATATTGTTACTCTAAGTACAATGGAAGTAGAGTATATATCTACAAATAATATATTGTAAATAAATGATATGGTTAATGTAGTTACTGAAAAAATTTGAGATAATTTAGGAACGTGGAATTATTTTCATAGAAGTCAATGTTCAATATACATGTCTAAAAATCCAATGTTCCATGCATGGATAAATAATATTGATCTAAAGTATCATTTCATCTATAATTTTTTTTGAGTATTAGTAGATGGAGCAATGAAAGATAATTGGAAACCAAAATACAATATATTTTTTTTACCAAAGAAATAACTTAAAAAATTCTGAGGAAATATCATTCCTTAGTGGGGCTTGGGTAAATAAAAGTAGAAGAGAAGGTAAACACTTCATGTTTCTAGTGAAGGAAGATAAGATTTTCCAAGTGTTGGAGAGGTTATCAAGGTTATTTGAAACAATTATTCAATTGTTATATTATCAGGATTTGAAATATGTTTCAGTTCTCAAGAAGTTTATCCATAGTAATTAAGGTTACTAGAATTTCATATAGAAAATGTTGGCTAGTCTCAATGTGCAAATAGTGGTAGTGGGATACCTTTAGGGGTAGTAGGAAAATAAAAATTTAGTATCTTTAGATAATGTTTCAATGGAGAGATTAATATACAAAAGTTTGGTAAATCCAAGGGGCTACCAGGTTGGTATCCTAGCTGAAGTGGTCATACTAATTTATCAAAAATTTCAAGGGATTATGTTTAAATTGGTGAATATATAACACTTAGTTTATATGTTTGTAGTACTACAATTGTAAGCATGATCATGTAAGAGAGACACATTAATTACGAGTTAATAGATTAATTGTACTCAGTGATATTGTATTGTAATCTCTTTCACTTTGGATTATAATGGAAAGTAATAATAGACTTTCTTTCATGCACATAAGACACAATATCCAAAGAACATAATCTCTTGTATTCTTCCCTACTTTATTTTTTATTTATATTAAATTTATTATTTTTATTTGAATTATTATGGTTTTTATTTTTTATTAAAGGAATAATTTATAAGGTGAGTAGGGTGTGGAGTTTACCTACTTTTGGTACACTTAGTTGTGAGGAAACAAACTTATATAGGCCTCATTTATACTACATTGATCCTCCAACATATGACGTTTTGGTGGTATGAGGATCCTCATTCTTGTGGTTTTATCAGAAGCACTTGAAATATGTAGTGGTTTATTCCCCAATAAGTTATATATTTTATTTAGGAAAAAATAAGTGAATTTAGAAAAATTAAATTCAATGTTGAATATACCTGAATTATAAGATTTTTCTCTCTTCATATTCAATTCATTGTAGTTCCTATTCCATTGGAATTTCTTACCAAATTTAAAATAGAAAGCCTCCAATTATTTTTATCCTTCAAAACTTTTGTCTCTTTGAAGGAAGTTATAAAGGTTCCATTAACATTAAAATCTTCATAGGATTTTCAATATTTCACTTTTTTTACCAAAAGGGGTGAGGTTTCATGTTCCCACCAATCCCTATCATCTTATAAAATCATAGTCAAAAGATTCTTCAATGACTTCTCCATTCCATTTATTTTGTAATTCTTAGTGAATATGGGGGATCTGGGTGGTAAGGATGATAATATGATATTAATTGATAATTTATTATCCATATAAATAACTAAACTCAGTAACTAATTTATATACTTCAACATATTTAAGGAAAGATCACTATTCAGGTACCCATCATCTAGTTTACACTTTTATAGTGTAGTCCCAATATCATTTATCATTAGCCACTCTTCCTCCTTTTCAAGTTCATAGGGATGAGTTATCATGGTGTATACATCCATATATTTATGTTTTATATCTAAATCTATATACATGGTTGATAAAATTATGCAATAAAAATTTGATTCAACCTTTATGTATCACTTATAAGCATCCTTTTCAACCTCTATCACTCGCTCAAGTGATTGATTATGAATAGGGGATTTTAACACATAATAAAAAATTTAATGAAGTAGTGTAATGTACAAGAAACTATACCACTCTTGGAAATTTGTGTTGGTGAAGACATTTTCTTTGTCCATGAATGATCATTATGTTCGAGCGGTTTTACTTTAAATTTATATATAATAAATAAAAATTTATATTTATTACTTTGTCTTAATTACAGGTTGTGACATAATAAATTAATTTTATTAGTCTCCCATTATTTTTTATTAAATCTAAAAATCCCTCACCATTGGATTTGAAATATCCTATCACTTAGATATTCTAGTGCTAAGGATCCATATTACTCTTAAAATAACCAAAACAGAGGCTTTATTAATTTATTTAAAGGTATTTAGTTGGGATTTTCTTCCCAACTAAATTAACTCACAAAACATTGATATAGTGAGTGGAATACCTGATCCTAATATCCTAAACTTTTATTTACTAAATATTGCCTCCAAGTTACACCATGTCTTGTAGGGGAAACTACTCTTGATGCTAACTTGGTTAAGTCAACAAAATACTTTCATTAGAACTCTTAAATAAATGAAAGCATCATGACAAGGGCCAAACCAATACTATGATCTATAGTTTCATTTTAACTAATGTGATAGAAGGCATTAAATAGCCTAATATTTTATTTTAGGTGTCATGACCCGTCCTCGGGGCCCGTGCCGTGACTACCCCAAGCCCGCCTTCCATAGGCCAGGGGTTGGCGACTAGCACCAAGGCGTAAATCCCAGAAAAAGGGAAGGCATTGCCTTTGTAAAGTAAACCACAAACACCACAGAGCAAGAAGGCAGAAGTAAACACTAAGTAAAAACTGGCACAACAGTAAGTGCGGAAAAGTAAGTGGGCCAGTATACAAACCCAAACTGAAAGTAAAGTACAACTGGAAAGGGAAAACAACAACTGAAAATTAAAGCCGCAACGTCGAGCTGCCCACTGGAAATCCCACCTAAAGGGTGTGTACAGAAAGCCTCCACTTCTCCTCGGGTCCAGCCGACCATTCCGAGTATGTCCCGCCCAGTGGTCCACCTCCAGGTACCCTCCTGATCTGCAAGCCTCCACCACAATCAGCACTGTCCGTCGTCTGCAACCAACACAACGTAGTGCGGGCATAGCCCGTGCAGGGGTGAGTATAAGCTACTCAGTAGGGACCCCGAGACCCTCGAAGGTCTCCCAGAATCCACAAAGGATAACCCACAAAGGAAAGATACAATCACGAAGTAACATCCGACACTGCTTAGGTATATTCCCATACATATACCTAAGTCATCAATTCTCGTTCGACTCCAACATCCGAACCCAAGTACAACCCAGTCCACACAGGAAAGAAAACGTAAATCCACACAGGATAGCACAACACAATCCACATAGGAAAGTAAAACATGATTCATCTCACACAGCTATACTTCTTCATATGACGATAAAGATGACCAGATATTGCCACTGATTCATCTAAGCCGTCGGACCCACAAAGGATCGATAGGTACTAACCCCCGCAATGACCCACAAAGGATCTGACCCACAAAGGATCGATAGGTAACTAACCCCTACAATGAACCAAAAAGGATCTAACCCACAAAGGATCTATAGGTAACTAACTCCCGCAATGACCCACAAAGGATCTGACCCACAAAGGATCGATAGGTAACTAACCCCCGCAAAGAAACACACAAGATCAGACCCACACAGGATCTGTAGGTGCTGGCCAACACAGGACCGTTGAACGCTGACCCACACAGGATCGGACCCACATAGGATCGGTAGCACTGAACCACAAAGGATCGCTGAGTGCTGTAGTCGTCGTCGAATCCACCGAGGATCTCTGCACAGTCGTTGTCGTCGTAGTCGTAGCCAGCTCTAGGGTTCCCGCACACAGCAAGCTCGTTCGGGAGGGTCCGCTCCACGAGCCGAGAGGCTGACACATTAACTGACACATAGTTCAGAGTTGATGTATCCAAAAGTTCCATATCGTCAACAGGAACTCAACGTCGGAGACGGCGCGTCAATCGGACGCCCGGTCTGAGAGTTATTGGATTTTTCGTCCCAGGGGCCCGGTTGGTTTTTAAGGAAAAACCAACCCGACCATACTCCACCTACGTACAAACCTCGGGCGGAGTAAGCCAAAAGATCCGTCTCACTTATAAGAAATCAACAAAGTCGACGACACGTCAATCGGACGTCCGGGGCTCAAGATATGAGCGTTTCCGCTCTGAGGGCCCGATTGGTTTCGTGTACGAACCAACCCGGCCGGACCCAAAGTATTTCAAAACCTTTAGTGTGATATACCGAAATGACCGTCTCAATCCAAGGATCGCATCGCTGCTGACGGCGCATTGATAGGAGGCTCATAGCTCAAGATATGAGAAAAATACCGAAAAGGCCCGAAAATGGGAGGTCTGGGCCCGGACCGACCCGGCCGGCGCGGCCCAGCCCGGCCAGGGTGGCCTGGCCCGGCCTGGGTGCGACCCGGCTCGGCCCGGCCAGGGTGGACTGGCACGGCCTGGGCGCGACCCGGCCCGACCAGCGCGGGCGCGGCCCGGCCGCCGGGGTCAGCTCGGCCAGTTACGGCCGAGCGGCGCGGGGGTGTGCCGCCCCTGCGTGAAGGAGAGCCGCGATCCCACGTGGGGCCGCTCTGTGTCACCGTACGCGGCGCAAGGCCGCGTCCCTTCCTCCGCGGTTCCGCGCGGCCGCGGGACCAGCCAGCGCCGGCGCGGCTTCAGCCGCGGCGGGTCTTCCCGGCGGCGCACCGGGCGTCGCCACATCCTGGCAGCCGGCCGCTGCCGGCCGCCGCCTCCAACCGCCGGCGCCGCCGTGCCGGCAGGGCGCACCGGCGGGGGGTTCCGCGGACCACCGGACGCACTCCAGTGGTCCGATTTGCGCGCGGTCTTCGCCAATGTTCATCCTGGGACTCGTTCTTCACTGCAAAGACTTCAAAATTAACTTGCGGCCCCGTTTGTCGTCGCCCGCCAATCTGCGCATCAACGAAAAACTATAGAGGGTTGTCGGGCCGTGTTTGTTTGGCCACCACCCTCCGCGTTAGGTGATAACAATTGGGAATAACAATCAACACATGAAAAACATAACAAGGCACAATTTTAATAAATTAAAATTGAACTTTGATCCGGGATCTTTGTTTTGGAAGAAACAACCATGGGAATAAATTTTATTCTCAAATAAAACCCCTACCTCATAGCTGTCATCCGATGATAGTTCTTCACGGAATTGACCGTCGCGGAAGAAGAGGATCGTCGCGTCGCGGAAGGGCGTCGCATCGTCGCGGAAGGGCGTCCCGTCGACGATCTCCGAGGGTTAAAGAAAACACATGGATTTAATTTCACGAATTAAATCCATGTTAAGGATAAAATCCACAAAGGAAATTTAAAAGATCCATAATCTCCTACCTCAAGCAGTTGATGATTGGAGATTGTTGCGGGGAAGAACGTTGCGGAAGAAGCGTCGTGGAAGGAGAATCGTCGGCGTCGCGGAACACGGCGTCACGTCGTCGATCTCCGAGGGTTCGGTGTTCTTCGCGTTCTTCGTGTTCTTCGTGAAGGGTAATGAAGGTACAGATTCTCCAAATCCTCTCAACAATCAACCCGTCAACAAAAGAAAAAGGTGTTGGTCTTATTTTATTATTATGCCAACAGTTTGAAAACATGTTAAGAAACGAACCATTAATTTGGTGAATTAATGGTAACGACTTAACTGTCCATTTAATAGGATCATTTAAGAGTTTTAGAAAATGCCCCAGTTGACTTTCATTAAAGAGGAGTTTTCACGGGTGTGTTACTTAGAGGAAAAGAAACGGTGGGGCTCTTGCGGGCCCCACCTCACAAATATACTACCAAGAGGGTAGGATATTTTGGATTGCACCCTATCTACTTAAACTTATCTCAAGTGGCTTTAAGTGGCTTTAAGTGAAATAAAAATAAAGTTGTCGCACCACTTCATTTTATTTCTTAACTTAACCCCAAAAATTTAAAAACCACAACCGAGCAAACGCAACTCCGGAAGAGGCGTTTCTAAGAAAATACCGGCACTGCGATTCCATCGGTGCCCTCGGAATTTGATTACGGGTACCGGTTCAAAAGTTAGAAAAACCCACTCGTTCGTTCACTGAACGTACCCGAGCCAAACTTTGAAAAATGATTCCGGGCACACCGGGCCTCGAAATTAAGAGCTGTCAGAAAATGCGTTCTTGTAAAATTCCAAAGAAAATTAAGAAAAAAAATTTCCTTGAATTTTTTACAGGTCTTTACATCACTCCCACCTCAGGGCTTTACGTCCCCGTAAAGATACATCATAAACTAGGTAAATAAATGTGGGTACTAAGCACGTATCTAAGCCTCCCGCTCCCAAGTGCTCTCCTGGAGGTTCCCGTGCTGCCATCTGATGCACACTAGAGGAATCGATCGTCCACGTAGGAACCGCTCCTGTCGATCCTCGATCTCTACCGGAACCTCCGCAAAAGTCGCCCCATCATCAACGTCTAGCTCCCCATGGTCAATGATGTGCGTCGGGTCGTGCACGTATCTCCTCAGCTGGGATACGTGGAAGACGTCATGCACCCGGTGCAACTGAGGTGGTAGAGCCAGGCGATAAGCCACCTCATCAATCCTGATGAGGACTTGGAATGGTCCGATGAAGCATGGAGACAACTTGCCGCCTCAGCCAAATCTCCGTAATCCACGTCGAGGTGAGACACGCAAGAAGACGTGGTCGCCATCCTTGAACTCTAGTGGCCTCTGCCTCCTGTCAGCATAAGACTTCTTCCGGCTCTGAGCTGTCCTCATCCGCTCCTGGATGACCTGGACCTTCTCTATCGTGGCCCGGACCATCTCTGGTCCCACAAGTGCTGACTCCCCAGGGTCTGTCCAGCACAAAGGAGATCTGAAAGGTATGTCGTACAACGCCTCGTATGGTTCCATCCCGATGGTGGAGTGGCAACTGTTGTTCTACGCAAACTCCACCAATGGTAAGTGGTCCTCCCAGCTGCGACCAAAGTCGAGGACACATGCGCGGAGCATGTCCTCGAGAGTCTAAATGGTCCTCTCCGTCTGACCATCCGTCTGAGGGTGAAAGGTAGTGCTCAGATGTAGTTGTGTCCCGAACGCCTCCTGCAACCCCTTCCAAAGCCGGGAAGTATAGCGAGCATCTCGATCGGAGACGATAGATGATGGCACACCGTGAAGTCGTACAATATCCTGAATGTATAGACGCCCCAAGCTCTCCACTGAGCCTTGCTCTCTAATGGGTAAGAAGTGAGCCGACTTGGTGAGTCGGTCGACAATCACCCAGATGGAGTCGTGACCTCTGGAAGTGCGTGGAAGTCCAGTCACGAAGTCCATAGATATCTTGTCCCACTTCCACTCCAGGACCTCCAAGGGCTGTACCAAGCCTGCTGGTACCTGGTGCTCCGCCTTTACCTGATGGCATGTGAGGAATCGAGAAACGAACTCTACCACAACCTTCTTCATGCCCGACCACTAGTGCTGTCATCTGAGATCCTGGTACATATTCGCCACTCCAGGATGTACCGCCAAAGGAGAAGTGTGAAACTCTCTCAGCACCTCCTCTCGTAATGCAACTAGTACCAAGGTACGTCCTCTAAAAAGGACGTAGTGCTCTGCTCCAAAGGAGAAACCATCAGGTGCCTGCCCTGAGGATATCTGTGCACGTCGCGTCTCACAGTCAGCGTCCCCACGCTGTGCCTCTCTGACCTGCTGCAATAGTGGAGGGGTGACTGTGAGAGACTGAAGGAAGGCTGCTCCATCTCTATCCACGAAGGATATCTTCAAGGCGGCTAGCTGCTCTATCACCTCCTCAAGTAGCTGAATGCCTGTCCTCCTGCTGAGAGCATCGGCTACCACGTTCCCCTTCCCAAGAGTATAGACTATCTCAAAGTCATAGTCCTGGAGGAACTCGAGCCATCGTCGCTGTCTCAGGTTCAGGTCCTTCTGAGAGAAGATGTACCTGAGACTCTGATGGTCAGAAAAGACTGTAAAGCGCTCGCCCATCAGATAGTGTCGCCATGTCTTTAGAGAAAAGACCACTACTGCTAACTCCAGGTCATGGGTAGCGTAGTTCTGCTCATGTGGCCTCAAATGACGTGATCCATAGGTGATCACTGCCCGCTCCTACATCAGGACACATCCGAGTCCGGTCCCTGATGCATCACAGTAGACTACGTACCCTACTCCCTCCTCAGGAAACCTCAAGATAGGGGCACTGGTCAATCTATGTCTCAGCTCCTGGAAGCTCTGCTGATATCTTTCTGACCACACAAAGGGTTTCCCCTTCTTTGTAAGAGCTGAGAGTGGTGCCGCAACTCTGGATAAGTCTGGAACAAATCTCCGATAGTATCCAGCTAGTCCCAAGAAACTCCGCACCTACATCACACTCCTGGGTGGCTCCCAAGCTAACACTGCCTCGATTTTCGCAGGATCCACCGCAACTCCCGCCTCAGAGATGACGTGCCCCAAGAAGTGGACCTCACGTATCCAGAACTGACACTTCGAGAGATTTCCATAAAGTTAGTTCTCTCGGAGTGTGTCTAGTACAACACGCAAGTGGTAGGCGTGCTCCTCCTCAGTCATCGAGTATATCAAAATGTCGTCGATGAAGACTACGACAAAACGATCAAGGTATGGCTGAAAGATCCTATTCATGAGGCCCATGAACACTGCTGGAGCATTGGTTACACCGAATGGCATAACCAAGAACTCATAGTGGCCATACCGACATCTGAAGGCTGTCTTCTGCACGTCCTCGTCCTGAACTCTGAGACGATGATAGCCTGACCTGAGGTCTATCTTCGAGAACCACCGTGCTCCCTTGAGCTGATTGAAGAGGTCATCAATCCTCGGTAGCGGATACTTGTTCCTCATCGTCACCTGGTTCAGGCGACGATAGTCGACACAAAGTCGCAAGCTCCCATCCGCCTTCTTGGCGAACAATATCGGGGAAGACCGGGGTGAAACACTGGGTCGGATGAATCCCTTGCCTTGTAAGTCCTCCAACTGTACTCGTAGCTCTCGAAGATCAGCGGGGGCCATCCGATATGATGGAGTCGATATCGGGGCTATCCCGGGGTACAGGTCAATATAAAAGTCTACCTCTCTGCGAGGAGGTAGTCCTGGAACGTCTTCAGGAAAGACGTCCGCATACTGATCCACCACTGTAGGAAAAATAGGACTCCGCACGTCAACAACTCCTAGGATGAGGCTAGCCAACTAATGATTGATGGGCTGTCCTCTCCTCTGCGGAAGTCCATCCTGTGATGTGAAGGCTCCCTTCTCACCGGTGAAGGTGAACCTGCTCCCGTCGGTGCGTACACATCGCACCTTGCACCTAATACAGTCAATCTGTGCATGGACTGTAGATAACCAATCCATGCCCAAGATGACGTCGTAAGGCCTTGAAGCTACTACAAGAAGATCCTAGCTGAAGCTCTCGCCTCCTAGATTAAGCTCACACTGCCGGCACCAGTGCGTAATCGTCGAGTCTTCTCCCGTAGGAGTCTCTGGCCGTAAGGATCGAGCCAACAGCTCTGTCAAAATCTCCGAGCTCCGAACAAGGGCATAGGCTATGAATGAGTGACTCGATCCTGTGTCTATAAGAACTGCAGCAAGTATGGAATAGACATTGATAGTACCACGAATCATCTCGGGCGCGCCGTGGTCATAGGCCTCCGCTTCCTAGAGCTGTGCCTGTCTCTGCCCGCCAGCTCCCTGTGGCCGGGGTGGACCTCCTGGTGGTGGTGGTGTTAGAGCCTCAAAGCGTCGCCCACCACCTGCTGCTCGGCCAGCTCCTCTGCCTCGTCTACCTCCTCCCTACGGACCGCCACGGTCGACCCTCTTCCTCTACCTGGGTGGCCCCTCAACTGTCTGCTGCTCCTCGGCACGGTGGGTCGGGCAGTCACGAGCCATGTGGCCCTGCCCGCCGCATGTGTAGCACTGCCTGCCTCTCGAAAGACTGGCTCCATGCTGTGTGCCCCGCACTACTGAGCCAGTGTCATGAGGTCGTCTGCGTGAGGGTCTGGTTTGCCTGGACCCCTGAGTCATCCGTCGACTTCCTGCCGTAGAAGACTCTGCTACGTGCCGCCCCGTGGTAGGTCTCACTGCTGGAGAAGTATCAGCAAGAAAGCTATCGATCAAAAGGGCTCGCTCCAATACTCCTGCCTGAGTCGAAATGCTGAGGGAGATCAGCGATGCCCTGATCTCATGTCTCAATCCCTGCTCAAAGGTCTGGGCCCGAAAGAATGGGTCCCGTACCATGTCAGTCGAGTAGCGAGAGAGATCGGTAAATCTCGCCGAGTACTGGGCGACCGTCAAGCTGCCCTGCCATAGCTGAAGAAGCTCCTGGATGCGTACCGCACAGAGGGTGGCCTGGACGAACTCTGAGCGGAAGAGGCCCACAAAGTCTGTCCAGAGAAGAGATGACTCATCGTGCACCTGGAGCATCAAGATCCACCATCGGCCCACTGCTGCGTGCAGTAGGCTCGCTGTGAGGATCACCATGAGGTCTGCTGGTGTCCTCACTAACCGGAAAACTCGCACCACTGCCTCCAGCTAGTCCTCGGCTGCCTAGGGGTCTGTCTCCCCGCGGAGCCTGGGCGGTCGCTGGTGCTGGAACTCATGCAATGCACTGAGGCGACGAGGATCGTCAGCGACTGGTGCTGGAAGCATCGGTGGCTCGGCGGGTAAAGGTACCGCCGGTGACTCAGCTGTCAAAGGGCCTTGCATCGAGGCCTCGTCACTCATTGGGCTGTCGTCACGCTCAACTCTCGAAACCCTAGTTGGCTGCCGTCATGGGGCCATCCTGAAAAGGAAACAGATGCGCCATGGTCAGAACAATATACCTGGTGAGCTGACACAAAGTAACCACAAAGAAAACATGAAACACACACGCAATCAATGTTTTCATGCATTAAGTCGGAAATCAGAAGTCAGGGTCCTGGTGTATGGATACATCGGCCGCCGAACCAACACTTGACTTCCTAGACTAATAACCACACCCAATACGCTAAAAACTATTGCTTTACATAGAAAAAGATCAGAGTCTGCGGTAGAACCGAACTCCTCTGATACCAATTGTGACAACTGGGTCCCGGTGACAGCACAAACACCCCGCCTTAACAAGGTGCACCTTCCTTTTCGGGAGCCTGTCTGATTAGAACTCCACAGTTAAGAATGCTTGGCCTGGAGTAGTGATCATGATGGGTGACCTTCTAGGAAGTTTCTCAGGATGTGTGTGAGTGAGGGCAAAGCACACTAGAAAGGACATGTGTTGGCCTGTGGGGATTATCATTATTCAGATGACCTGTTCGGGAAAATGGGTGGGACCTACGGTGGGGCCCATGTGTTTGCGGGGCAACTGGTGGTACCTGGTAGGCCAGGACCCGAAGACCTTGTTAAGGTGGGGTGTCTGTGCTATCACCGGGACCCAGTTGTCACATTAGGTGTTTTTTTAACCTACACTTAAATATTTTTTTATTTTATTCTTCACATTTTAGTTAATATTATGTGGAATATACATAATTAAATAACATGTTTGATAAAATAGTTTAAGCATAATAATTTTATTTTATTTAATCCTAGTGTATCTATTAGTTTATTTACTTTATGTTATTGTGTTTAATTAACCAAATAACCATGAATTACATATAAAAATAAATAATCATGTAATGATAAATAAAATAAATATTTGATATAATCATGAGCTTCTATCTACCGGTTGGTTTATTGAGTGGAGATAAACCAAACTTAACCCTAGGTAAATAATTTCTTGATCCCGTGTATGGATCAAGTTACAACATTCCTCCCTTAAACTATGTATATTTGTGGTTGGTTTCACCTCATATTGGGTCTTTAACCATCTCCTCTCATTGTAAGCTCCTTCTTTTACAAATGTCTACTCGCTCATAGGTGAGGGGTACTAAAGGTTTAAAATTACATAAAATAAACACTGGAAATGTAGACCTATATATAATAAAGGAGGGAGGGATGATATACATATTATTATATTTAATTTAATAATAAATTATCACATAAAACAATGTAATAAAAATTAAATTAAATAAACCTTGTGCATATATAGGTTGGTCAAGATCATGATAAATCACAACATGTAATGGATACACATTTAAACTTTCTATAATTCATTTATATTCACTATAATTATTATAAATTTACTTGAATTGACAAATTAATATACTAATTGATCAATTGATTTTTTATCTTAATATTCAGTCCAAACAATCCTTAAGATATAATAAGATTCCAATCCTATATTATTTTAATTAAAATTGATTTTAATAAAAAAAGAGTGCATGATATATACTGATGAGACTACATGATGTGTGCCTTTTATGTAAAATTAAATCCATTTTTATAATTTAATGAAAACATGATGTGTACAATGGATGTGACATATTTTACACATTCTACATTAGATTAAATCTATTTTTTAAATTTCATTCTTGCACTTCATATATTATCACTCAACATGTTATGTAACTTACAATGTGTATGGTTCATGTCATTTACTATGTACTTAAATGACATCTATACCCACATGGAATGTCATAATATATACAGTGTTTAGTTTCATGGGTCAAGATGCATAGTTTGCATGATGTTTATGACCACACAACATGCCATAAATATACATGGCGTGTACTGCTAGCAATGCACCTGAAGTACATACTGCACATTCCTTCCATTACATGTCTTATAGTCATATAATTATATAGATAATAATTATTGATCATTATATCCACATGACATGATGGGAATTATTAAATATGTACCTGGTGTGGAATGAAATATGTCACATGATGCGTAAAACTAGCTCATGTTTTTTAGCCTATGTCTCACTTAAATTATCTTTATATTGACTCACATGACACACAAGTATTGGTGTTTACATTGCATGAGTTGGAACCTGTTACATGACATGTACAACTAGATACATAATATGTAATCCACATGAGGTCATGTCACATAGCTGGCAGTCAATAAATGACATGTAATGACTCTACATAGTTAAATAAATGGAATGTCACGATTTAAATAGGGTCAAAATCATGTAGAGTTACACTGTGTGTACACCAGTTACAAGACATGTAATCTTGGACAATATTCATTCCATGCTAGTGGGAAATATGAAATGTGTAATGACACTATGTATTGATCCATAGGGAATAACACGATCATCACATACCACACCATGTGTGGTTGAAAATGGGTACATGATATATAATTTAACATTACACATCATGTATCCATGCCATGAATCTAGCATCATTAGCACCTATGGATGGGATCTTCAAGAATTCTTCATATGTTATTTCCTTTTCTTATCCACACAAACATTATGAATGTGTTTTATTGATTATTGGATAAAGAAGGAAATTTTGGAAATGAAAAACTGAATTAATAATACAGAAATTGATCAAAAAATTATAAAAAATTATAAATTAAAATATGACCGCTCTAATACTACTCAAAGGTTTCAGGGTGCAACAAAATAGGTGTTTCAGTGTTCTACTTTATTTTTTCATCATTTTCAATGGATAAATCCAAAGAACTTGAAATATGAAACCAAAAAAATCTTATTGAGAGGATATTTTTCATTTAATTTATAATTAATCTAATACAATAATTACCTAAAATTTGATAATCATTCTTGATCAATTTCAATGTTGCTCTTTTCATTTCATCACTGTGATGGAGAATTCAAATGAGGATTCCTCTATTTGTATCCACACATGCTATATGAATCTCTGAACAACATTCTTGGTATTCCAAGTGCTAGAGTGGATAAACCTAGTGCTTTATGTCATTCATCATTGAACCAAACAATGGGTTTCTCTTATTCTCTTTGAGGTCTTGAGAGTTAAGTAAAAAGATATTCTCTCTAAGGCTTGAGATAATTTTCTAGAGTTTTTCATTGTGCACAATAACTCATTTTTCTAAAATGATATAAGTCAGAATATATACTTAGGGTTAATATTTAATAATTTTGTAATATGAATTTATCAAATATTTATTATAATTAATTTCCCATGACTAATAAAAATATTATTATTACAATTATTATTATTATTGTTATTAAATATCATTCCATGAACATATTTTAATATCAATTATTAAATAAAAAATCAATATTTATTTAGATATTATTAAATAAAATATATCATTTCCATTAGGACCTTAACTCAACCCATGAATACTCATTAGAATTTATCAAACCTTGAATAATAAAATATTTATTTAAATAAATAAATATTATATTCACTAAACTCATAAATAAATATTTATTTTAATACTCTTGTAACTAAATAAATATTTATATTAACTTATTCACTAAACTATTAAATAAATAATTTTTTATTTATTATCTTGTGAATAATAAACAAGAGATAAAATTAAACTCATATATTCTAATCTCAGTTATCTGGTGATTGAATATATAGGACCAATAATACTTGAATACTTATTATTCTATGCTTAAAGAATAATATGTATTCATAATATTAAATTAAATAGAATTTTAATGAGATTCCAGATATTCTAAGTGTGTACCCCTATAAGACTCTTTATCATTGGAAATTGATAAACTTACATGAATTCCATGATCAGAATCTAACAACTTGTCAAAGAACCCATAGAGAAAGAAGTTAATGTTATAATGATAAAAACCTCCTTACAATATAACACAATCCCTTTCTCATGATATCTCATCATGTATGATGAATAATTGTGTCATTATCCTATATGTTTTATTTACATTTATTTTATTTTTCAAAATAAACTCATTGATGAACTACTATTTCCATATATTTAATCAAATGGTTTTATTTTAATCAAAGTTCTAGAGATATATTCTTCTGTTAACTTGGAAGTAGAAAATCCTTTCTTAACTTGTTTAATTATTACTATATCATTTATGAATCAGCAACATATGATACCTCACCTATTTTATATGTCATTATAGTTTTCATACATACATAAAAGTAAATTATTCATGATACACATTAATAATATTCTCAAGTCTAAGAACCATATAGGAATATCAGATGAAACATAAACATGTGGATTTCATATTGGTAGTTTTGTCCTCATAACCACCTTTCTTGGGGGTTACCGAGTGTGGACTTCTTTAGAATAATTCTCAATGTCTTATGAGCCCCCAACACCTTATAATCAAAAATCATCTTTTTCTTATCAATAGAAGTTATCTAGATCATATGAAATATTTTTATAAATATTTTCATAACATATTTAGGTTCTCATTATTACAGGTAACTACTATTACCTTTCAATACAATAAATACACTAAGGATATTATAATATTAATGTAATGAAGAATAATAATCATTATTTGATAATATGTTTATTAATATTTTAGTAATAAAAATTTATAATCCATTTGTTTTTAGGATACCATCTCTAACATTCCTCATCCAGGGCTAGACTACAACCATCTACTACATTGGGTAACTTGACATCTAGACTAGGTTTGGACTAATATATCAATAGTCTGATATTTTATCAAGGTGGTTTGAGATATAGTGTTTTATGTTCTTTGGTGCATGAAAATATCATTAGATTAAGAAAATAATGTCTTAAAATCATAAATCCATAAATACACATCCATTTATCATAGTTTCATCACAGATCGTTAAAAAGGTTGAAACACCAACCATGATCTCCACTCTGCGGGTGTTTTCAAAATGGATTGGGGTTTCCTTAATTAGTACATCAAAGTTTTTTAGAGTTTGAGAGAGAGTTAGAAGATATGGGACTATATGTGAGGGTATTTATTTCATAGTCATTTTCTAACTTCAATAATAATTATCCCTAATCTAATTTTAAAATGGAGTTCTGCTACCAACATATTCCCTCTAATGCATGGGGAGGTTAGAATCATCCACTGGGATGTGTATATGATCAGTAGAAATTTTATTTTAGGAAAAAATGAATGATAAATTCATCTATCCCACCTATTCATGGGATGATATGGGTTAGAATCTCCCACTTGGGAAGAATATACTAGTTTTAGAAAGGTATGTTGTAAAGAAGAACCTTCAACCATGTATTAACACCCCCTTTATTGCCTAAGTTAATAACTTTATTAAATTGAATGGACTAGGAACTGAGATGATGATTCCATAAATCTTCTTACCTCATAAGACCACTAGACCCTTGGTTTCGACTATTAACATTTAAAAAAGGGATACATAATGATTAGAATTAGGAGATGGTCCCTTGAGTTTACCGATAACTTTGTTTGGATTCTTTTCTTTCCATGTTTAGCAATGGTTACCATCTCTTAGTGCATGAGTCGCATAATAGAGTGAGGTCCATTAAAATATTTATGCTGGTGCAACTAGAAAGTGATACAAGAATAAACCTAGTTATATTGATATTAGTCATGTTGTACCAGCTCCTAGGTCACATTAGTTGGGGGAATGCCTCATTTTGAATTATTGGTCCTTGTTAGGTATTATAATGTGAGATTATAATTCATTTAAATTATTTTAAATTATTAAATGATATAATTATCCTAGTTTATTTTGTCATACCATTTTTGGAGCTCTTACAAACTCATTAGATGAATGGGACATCTCTACCATGCTTAATTTTCATAAAAAGTTCATCTCCATGCCATACATGGATATTAATGCACTAACAACATTAATGAAACACATGAAAATTGATCAAATATAATTGAATTAATAGAGGGAATTATAAAATATAGGATTTATGGAGATATTGTATTTGAGTCTTATACACCCCATTAGTTTTAATGATAGTTTTATTAACTATATAAGATATGTCTAGCCTCTCTTCATAGTTCTTAAATTGAGTGAAATCCAATGATCGTGTTTAAATTTTTTCTAATCCTTGTGAAAGAGGATATAAGCATTGATCATAAATTTCTATTAAATTATTATCCCATTGTATTGTTTTCAGTTATTCCAAGTCCAAAATATGATCATATATCAATGATATATTTATGGATTTGGTAGTTGAGGTCAAAATACCACCACTATATGAGGGTGAGGGGGGAGGGGGAGCACTCATTGGCTATAAATCCATTAATTCCATGTAATAATGACTCTAAAATGAATTCCTATATTAAATAAATTCTTAATAAGTGAAAGATACAAGATGATTCATCTATCTCCATCAACATGGCAACTCTTTAACAGATTGTTCCTACTAACGCTTGGTTTTTGTGAGTAAGGGAATATTTGGATTCTTGGATAATAATATCTTTTATTAATGAAATTTGGGATTCCATATTGGTGGATAAGATAATATTAAAGGATCATAGATAGATCACAACCCCCTCAACATCATCTTCGAGAATCAACATAATGAATTCAAAGCATATATTAGATAATGTTATGTTGTAGTTCATATAATCAACGGTCAAGACTTTTATTCATATTGAGTACTTAGAATGATGGGTGTAAAATCAATTAGTGATGATGATGATGATAATTAAAGTAATGATGGATAAAATAATGAAGTATTATATGAACATGACACTACTAATTGAGTAAAGACTAACTAAATATCTTCTTTAGAGAAGGAAATAATATGCCCTTCCTAACATTATATGGCATAATCAATGTTGTAACAGATCTTGTATTTTGTTATTTTCTAGAATCTTGAAAAGTGTCCTCACCCTTCAGGTCATCAGTATACTCACTAGGGGGGATTCTAATTGTTATATAGATTATCATAAGAAGAATAGTTCAGTAATATCCTTCACTTACTCATATAAAGTATCTTAAGGGTATGGTCTCTAACCCATTAGATGAATTCTCAATGTCATTTTTTGTGGTTCCCCCCACAAAACTCTCTTTAGTGGAGCTAAAATAGTGGGAACAAGTGAGAATGTTATAAATTCAACTATGTTCAAAACTACTAGGTAAATCCTAGATCCATACATCTATTTCTCAAGACTCTTTAAACTCTATTGCTAACATTTTAGCTTGATCAGATGTAAGATCAATACCCTTCAGCTCAAAAATGATGATTTATTAAGGGAACACAATCCCCACCCATCAAGAGGGGACTTCAACCAAGGATGTTATTGATGGAATCTAAGAAGTATTAGAATTGGACCTCAGTTTGAATATGTTAGATGATGTTTCGTCATGAACAAACTCAATGAACAACCTCATAATAGATGTTTAAGACTTATAAGAACATTTGGAGTATTCTTTCACTACCTTTAATGCATATTTGGATATTGGCATGTCACCCTAACATCTATACCCTATTTACTAGTCAATATAATAAGTGCCCATTTTTATATGGGAAGTCTATTTTTATGTAATTAAGGTGCATCATTGTTGGGAGTGGTTCATGAGCTTATGGATTTATTAGAGTGTATAATTCCTTTAGACATGGATGTGGCCCCAAAATATATGGAATAAGGGTTACTATAAAGAGACATTTAATTTATTCTAGTTGATGGAGTAGTAATAATGAATGAAGAGGCTCTTACCAAAATGAATGAAGAAACATTGGAAGTAGGAGAATAAACCCTCATTTCACTACCTAATGAGATAGCAATGGTCAAGGAATATAGTAACTCAAAGCATAAAGGTGATCATACATATTTATTTCTATTAAATATAAAATACATTAACTGATTTATACAACTTCTATTTTATTTTTAGAAGTTACACCTTAAACAATGAAGGTAAAAGTTGATGAAGTCATCGTCTCAATGCTTCAATTAACTGATAGTGTAGATGGTGGATATGTTTTAGTATTTGAAATATCAGGGGAAATGAACATGCGGTTGCCATGAGTGAGTAGGTTCCAATGTATATTTTAGTATTCAAGAAGAAAATTGAATCAAACATCTATTCTATCACTTTCCAATGAACTTCATGAAAATTGGTGTGGAATGATATCTAGAAACTGATTTATAAAACCCCTATGGATGAACCACTAAAAAAATGGATTATGGATGTGGTTCTATAGACAAAGTCGAATGAACCATGGCCATAGGTTAGCCTATTTCCATGGTCCATTATTTCCCACGAATATAGTTTGGACTATCACCTTGGGAAATTAGTGCCCATGGTTGTAGGTTACCCTACGGACATGGGAATGGTGGCCAATAGTGATAGGTTAATGGGGGAAAGGCCTGTTTTTATGGGATATATGGATTATGGCTATATGTTAGTATAGGAAAATCATGGAATGTGTATTAATGATGGGGGGAAAGAAACAAGAAGACCCTACCAATATGATCTACATAGCCTATGGTAGTAGATCCCTACCTCATGGCTCTACTCCCATGGGTATAGTGGCCTATAGAGATATGGCTTGATGATTTACCTTACCACCCTAGCCCACGTGGCCCGTGTTGATAATCCATACTCACAATTAATTATATATTAATTATTTTATAGTTTTTTGACATATAATAATTATAATATTAAATATTAAATATATATATACACACACACACTTAAAATAATATGAGTTGAAGTCATTGTAGTCTCTTATATATAACAGATAGGTTGTGTGATCAAAACTTTATGAGAGGTATTTTGATATTTTAGGAAACCTATTTCCATGGGAATGGCTTGTGTTTATAGATGTATGGCCATAAGTATTGTCTATGTTTGGAGGATATATACATGTAAAATGCCTGAGGCCATGGATTTCCATGAAAATAGGCCCTATAGATAAGATGACTATGGTCATGACCTATAAACATGGTCATTAAAGAAACAACTATGATTTTTTACCTTGGTTATGTCTATTCTCTCTCATAATGAGGGTCTATGAAAAACAATACACTAGCTTCTCCAAGTGTTCACAACCCTATGTTACGGAAGGTTTGACTAATGTACCATCCATGATGTTGTAAAAGAGATCATCCATGACTAATAGAAAGATAAATTATTACAATTGATTCACTCCAATACATAGTCATATACTCATTCTATTGATCTATGGGTAGAAACTTTCCAAAGAAAATCCATCCATGTAGAGGCAGTAGTGGAGAAAAAATATTTAACTAGTGAATAAAGGATTTTTCTAAACCACCATCATTAGTAATTGATCGTTACTGAGGGGAAATTGTAAATAGAATAAGTTTTTTATAAAGAATCCATAATATTGGAAGAGGATGCTGCTATAAGGGAAGAGAGTTTGTTCCCCAATTAGGAAGCTAAAGTTGTGAAGTTATAAAAACTTGAGCATAACATTAATGAATTTAGAGCATCACTTGATCAACTACAAGCATTAGTAGTGTATTCCCTATAATATTATTTAAATCCATTATATTCTTTTATTTTCTCTATTAATCGAAAATATAGAGACTCTAGTCTAGGGATGTTCTTCCTTCTATTTATCAATAAATAATAAAATTTTATTATCTCAAATGAATTATGAAATTATAGATTCCATAGCACTTAATTTTTAGTCATTTATAACTCATGGGAATCCTTAAAGAGTAATATCTCAATAATTGAATCCATATGAACATTTTATGAAAATGATTTTGGTAAATAATAATCTCAAAAATAATTTGGTTAATGTTAAAATGTTGATTTAATACATTATCTTTAATGCATTTTGTCTCAAATGGATATAGGTAAGATAGATATACATTATATATACCATCATCACAATCTTATGTTAACTGATTAGATAAAAGATCATAAGGTTTTATTTTCTCTTGGTTTTTTATTCCCTAATGGGTATAGGTTGGTCAGATATCCAACTCATTTAACATTACCATAATCAAAGGTTGATCCATTGAGATATGATGGATTAAATGACTCAATATAATTGAGATCATGAATGGGGGCTTTGAATTGGGAATTTAATTCTAAATAAGGGTTAAAGTACCTTGAAATTACATTTTCATTCATTTCACATAGATCATTTAAACCAATATGGGTGGAGAATAGAAATGAGATCTAATTTTTTCCTAGACACATAGGCCCAGTGAGAATTAATTGATTTTTTAGTGATAATTAGTGGTTATCATACTTTTTTGTTTATTAATCTTAACTTTTCTCTATGAAATGAAAGTGAAAGGTTTTATGGAAAGAAAATCATCATTTTCCTATGACTCCCATTATCGTTTTTCAATATAACACACTTTGTACCTTTTTATCTTTCTTTTAAACACTCTAGTTTTTTACTAATCCATGTAAGAAGCATGTCTAGTGATATAAGATTCTACTTTCTCATAGGATTCCCATTTTGGGTTTTCAACTTGGAAACCACCATGTCTCTTTCCTTTAGAAGTTTAAGGCCTTTAAATTTGAAATAAATAGGGTGGATTTTTAAGGTCATACAACTTCTAAAAAAATGGGGGGGGGGTGAAATTTAATGTCTAATAACAGAGTAGAAATTGGCCTAGTGTTAATTTATGTACCTTATTCTATTATAAGAATAATTTGAATGGAAATATGAACTTAGTTTAGGATCATAATTCTCAAACCATGATGATAATTGTGACAACCCATATGGGAGGGAGTTGAGAGATAGAATCATTTCAATACCTCTAAAAAGGGACGAGAATGATGTAAACCATAAATTGAGTTTTTTGAATTAGGAATTAGTGAAATGAAAATGGATAGTCTAGGAAAATCAATGAACACATTCAAATTATAGGCTCATTGTTGTTCTATTAAACAAGAATAATAAAGATGATTATTAGACACAATCAAATGATGGATTCCATTGCAATAATTTCTATGGAGAATGAGGTTAGAGGATATTCTCTTTAGGATAAGAACATATATCTAGTGTTTTATAAGTAGGTTGGATACATGATGTATATTTCATCATAAAATAGATAAATCCTTTTGGAATCTGATATACTAGTTACCAGTAACCAGGGAAGGTCTGTGGAAATTAAAATTCTTAAGATACAAATTATGTCATATGGGAAGAGAATGTTCCAAAATAAATTAGAATACTCTAGCTTAGAACCAGAAAAGATTAAGTCATTATGAAATTTTATAGGGGAGTGGAAATGTATCATGATTTGGGGCTAGTACTTAGATAGATATCCCAGTCAGTACTCTGTATCCAACAATATCGGGAATCAAGACACACATAGTTTTATAAAGAAAAAATATCATCACAAAAAATATTAAAATTTAAAAATACCTGACATGAATTAGAGTACCATATACTCAAAGGTGGTTTTATATTTATGGAATTTACAATTGGGTTTAATATAGTAAGTCTATAAATCATTATGTATCCTATTAAACTATGAATCAAGACACACATAATTCTTGGAAGAAAAGTTCTATATCCAGATCTATATCATGTTCAAGGGAGATAGAATTAAATGGTTGTTTCCTAGTATAAGTACATTGGAGTGACTAAAAATTAATTAGTAAGGGAATAAAAACTATAATATAATGGGGAATTATAATGGGTAAAAATTATGGATTGTGACTAGGTTTGAAATTAGTGATCTAGGAATCACCACATATCCCTTGAAACTAGGAATCAAGCCACACATAGTTCTTAGAAATGGTCTATGTGTAGATATGGCTCAAATATAGGGGTGATGAAATGATTTTACCCTAGTGTTGGATCTTTAAAGGAAACCCAAAGTGAAACAATAAGGACCCATACAATAGTATGGAATGGGGATTTTAAGAGGATGAAATTTTCAGTTTGTTCCAATACATGTAGATTGGGTATCGATATGTATCCTATAATAATAGAAATCAAGCCATGAAAAGTTATAGATAAATTTATCTATGAATATTGGGTTCTCTAGTGAGAGAAGGAAGAATAAAACTCAAAATGAATTTGTTACATATTAATACTGGGGAAAATATAATGGTTAAATCTATTGTAGGGACATTAGATGACCTGATGTGAATGGGTGGGAGATCAGAAAATTATGATGGAATAGGGGAATTAGAGTGGATGGAATTTATGGCTGGTCCCAAGACAATATATCTCTATGTCACTACATATCCTATAAGAAATAGAGTGAATCCAAATATTTTTTTTATTAAATATGGGTGAATGGTTTATCATAGAACATGCTTATAGATGGGGGAAACCATATGTTAATAACTCTTACATGAATTATATTCTCATGTAATGAAATAAGGTTAATAAAAAATATCACTCCAAGTAGTTAAGATTCATCTAAGATGTACCATTACATAATTCATTTTAACATCATGCAATGAGGAAAATGTGTTATGAAATTTAAATTCATACAAGGATGAATATGTGTTATGAAGTTTAAAGTCATAAATTATGGATTTAGTGATATACAATTTAGGGCCATAAAATGAGTACCTCTACTTCTCTTAAGAAATATAGAATTGGTGGAAGTCATAATATGTTATCCATCAATTGTTATGAGGGAATAAGATTTATTAGAGTAGACCATGTTCATGATATAAATCCCTTCCCATTTTTATTCTAGCATTGGGGGATTCTTTCCATGTGTCATAGGAGTTATTAAGGTCAATACCAATTCACCTTGGACTGATGAGTGTAGGTGAACCTTCTTTCTAAATTATCACATGACATTATTTTTATATACTTAAAGGTTATACAATGTGTGTAAAATTTTCTCATATAATCACTCAAACTAATTGAGATGAATTTGAGATCATTTCTCTTTGAGAATTTGATTTAAAATATCTATTTGAATTGCAGGAAACTGAAATTCGATGGGAAAGACTTTTTTTCATTTATATAATAAAATATGTTGATTCTAGTATAGCAATATAGTTCATGGAATGATAAACCCAAAAATCATGTAATCATTTGTTTATCCATTAAATATTATCCATTTATTACATTTTTTTAAGGATATTAGATATAGACTTATTGAATTTATATATTTTTTTCATTCACTACTTCATGATAGTGAGATGAATGATTGGAATAAATATTGTACCTCAGGTATAAATTTTTCATCTTGGAGGCACAGAAGTTAGTGCCATCCGTTTGAGATTTTATAAGGGAATCTGAATCTGGTAATTATATTAGATTTTATGAAATTTATTATATATTTTTTTCCAACCTCTTTTATTGGTAAAACATATTCCAAATTTGAGAATAATTTGATAGTACTAAGAATTAACTTGAACTACCTAACTGTGGTTGAAGGGTATAGGCCCATGGTATCTATCCCTCAAATAAAAAATGATCAAGAGTATTTAGTAGTGCACAATAACTATTAGATCTAATGAATGAATTTGAAATATATATGACATGAATTAAACTTCTTGGTTAATTACATGAAATAATACATCAATGATAACCATAAATGTTAATATATCCTAATTTAGTGGAAATTATTAGCTTTTGTCGGATGAGCATCATAATCTTGAATTTGGACCTACCACATAGTGGTGAAGGTCTCATCTATTTTGAAACATCTAAGAAGGAACCCATAAAATCCTCATTTGTAAAGGGATTTCTAAGAACACAGATCATCATAAAGGATTATATTTCTCACTCATAAATAAATTTATTCATTCTTATATTGATCCTATGGAACAATATCATTTTAAAGATACTCTATTATGTGAGAAATCCAACTAACTATCACATTAGCTAATAAAGATGAGGATTATCTTTGACCTGATGTGGCATTAACATCATTGACCTTCTCTATATCATTACTAATAAATAGAGATACCACCCTTCTATGTGAAATGTGGATCATTAACTCATCTTGATTTAGGTCTATCAGAGTGTTATCTGTATTTTCCAATACATCAATATAAGTATTCTTTAAAAATGGAATGTGGGAAAACACTAGATCTAAAGGTAAACATGAAATTAATTACTATGCATAATCAAGTAAGGGTTCCAATCCCTCTTTATTAATGGAATAATATCCATTTATTTTCTTGATTACCAACATTTAATTGACTATTATGTTTTATTTAGAAATTGGTATCAATAAACCCAGTTCAAATCATGTGAAGATAGCCTTTTATTCAAACTCATTATTAGTACACCCTTATGATAGGAGAAAATAATAAGGCTTAAATTACCTTTTGGGGGGAACATACACAATCCCTAAGACAACATGGTTGAATCTTAGATCCTCTATCCTTTTCCAATATATACTTTTATAAAAATCTTTGAAATACATTTCCCATGTTGGGGAAGTTTCATGGATAGATAAAAATTCTTCATTGAGGAGTTTTGTGTCTAGTTGTAAATTCTTTGGGGTCTTTTCACTATAATAAAATATTCTATCACTTGTCCCTTGATCATATTCTGGGATACAAAGTGGATGTTGAACTTAAGTATGATGAAAATATATCTTGTTAATCATCCTATAAATATAATATGACTAGGGATTTACTTCAGTAGATCTATATGAGAAATTATGTGAATCTCATGCTATAATAAACAATTATATGTATTATATAAAAAAATATCAATGTAAGGTAGTCCTTCTTGATATATGTGTATTGGATCTCAGTTTCTAAAATTTTTCTACTAAGATGGTAGATAATATTCACTTATCATGTATCATTCATCTAAGCAAGAAGGATACCAAGAGACCTCTCCATGGTTTCCACATAGAGGATAAGAGGATTTATTTATATAGTAAACATTGAAAATAGAGGGTGTAAAAGATAATTTTTGATGTTTTGAAAGTAATTATAACAACCTTTATCCCACTAATATGTTATCCCTTTCTTCATTAGATTTGTGAAGGGAAAAAAATTAACAATGATGTTTTATATGAAGCGACAAATGTAATAAAGGAAACCTTGAATTCCTCTAAAATCGTAAAGTTTATGTGGTAGAAGTATATAAGTTATTGATTTTTATTTCTTGATATTGAATTATTTATTTTGATGGTGGATCACAAAACCCTAAAATTTTCCTAATATGGCCTCAAACGTTCATTTTAGCGGGTTCATCTTCAAATTATGTTATCTTAATTTTAAAAACACTACCTAGAGGCATGTATGTCAGTGATACTAGTTGGGATTTACTATTATAATTTTTACATCTTATTATATTTCCTTGAAAGTAATTGAAGATGCGTTGTATTACATAATGGTAGGTGGTTCTAACATTCTTCAAGATAGATGGAATTAATTAGAAGAAACAAACCCCTCAGGGTACTCTTAAGGTAGTGGCTTCTTAATATTTGGTAGAAATTCAAATCTATATGTAACCAGAATACCCATCCATAAATAATAGGGATTTAAAGTTGATCATTACATTGATTGGAAATTTTGTGACTGATAATGGAAAATCATTCTTTGGGAAGCAATGGTTAAAATTCCAAAAATCACTATAGACTCTAATTATTCTATTATTCTTCTTAAATATAACAATATTGGAGATCTCGTTAAGGTTTTGGACATCTAGGATAAATTTAAATTTGATTAACTTATAAACTTTAGCATCTATAGTGGTAGAATGAGTCAGATATATTCCCCTTGGTGCCTGTTTATAACTAGGATGGTTGTCTGGTACACATAAATGGTGGATCTACCTGGGGATCTAACCCAAGTATTTCCATTTATTTCTATGCATAAAAATAATGATTTTGTTTTAAGAATTAAATGTATTTATATTATTATTTAAGATCTCTAAAAACACTGATTAACATGGGTCGTGGATCTTATTTGGTGCCTACATTTACCAATCAATGTTCATCAATAGTGGATGATACACTTTCCTCCAACACTAAAGGATAATTCTTGACATTTTTATATTCGTCATTTCCAAAAGTGTAAGATAGATTTACCTATTGATATATGAGAGATGGTAAAAAAGTGTCATCATTTCTAGAAAGATCACACCCATATAAGGAGTGAGACCTCTCCAGTCATGGATGTCACCATATACATAGAGTTAAAGAGTTATAAACCATATACTATTTAGGGTTCATATCTTGTAAGTCAAAGAGTCTTGGTCATGTTGAAAGAGTATTAATCTGTCCCACGTTTAAGAAGATATTCTTATAGGCTATATTGATTCTCATAAAATTGAATGAAAATTTATTCATGTGTTGATAGAGGATATTTAATGGAATAATTTTCTTTGAAATCATAGGAGATGAATTTAATCAGAGGATCAATGTTAGTTTCTAACATAACCCTATGAATTCTTAGTTATGGAGTTTTTACCACAATATGATTGGGGGGAAATAAAAATTCTTCACCTAGTTCACTCCATGTAGTTATTATTCCATATTCCAAACCATTAGGGAGAGCTATTTTAGTTTCATCATTCACCAATGGATGCTTACCCTACCTTTTATAATACCTTGAATCATTGTAATGGGACTCACAAGATTAAAAAGGTTTATAAAGTACCCCAAAATTCCTTTCAATAGAATATCCTAGACATTGACTATATAAAGAGGGAACTGATATATTCATGTGAAGCCTCGATCTTCCCCACAAAGCATTGAACTTCATGTCTAAGTGGACCATCATAAATTCCAAGTCACACATGTGATCCCAAATTGAGTTCTCAACCTGATCCTCTGAAAGTGATTTTCCTCACTCTTGTTATACCCTTGGATTTTCAATCTAGATAGATACAAGTTAGATTCATTATATCCCAAATGGTTGAGTGTCTGGATCAAGGTGAGGTTGATTATAAAACCATTATTAATTAGGACTTAATAAATGACAATATCATCAAACTTGTCATATATATATATAAAGGACCTGATGTATCCATTTATGGAAATTTCTCAATCTTGCTCTGTGATGGTGATGACTATATGACGTTTAGTGAAAATCATTTCTATACAGTGTCTATCGGCCATAGCCACTTCAGTCTTGAACTCATAAGGTATTTATAAATATTTGATAAGGGTTCCCCTAAGTTATTTGGAGTGATGAAGGGAATTCATGATTGAAAGTAGGGCATTGATGATGGAGAGTTTTTTAACACATTATAATTTTGATCCATGTGCCTTTTATTCCAACCACTCGACTGATCCTGCAATGGACATGACATTGAAGCCATATCTTGGTCATAATTTTTGGGTGTTTTTATTTCCTACAGGTTAGGCCAATCCAACCTTCCTACATCTTGAGGTTGACCACCTGACTATTTGTCTGCTAACTGGTCTACCAACATGATCAGATCAGAAATATCCTCAGAAGACTTGGAATTATATTTATTCTCATATTTAATTCTTTAGAGTTCTTGTATTTGAGTTTTGACTACATGTATGGTTTTGAAAGGAATAACACACGACTGTTAGGGTCCACCATGTCCTCTACTTACTTCATCATTGTGGCCTCTTCCACATCTATTGGTAGAGAACAATATTTCATAAGAGTGTTTTTAATTGGAGAAGGGATATGTTCGGTGGATGACATTGGAAAAACCATACTACATCACTTAATTGGATTTGAACATCATTTGATAAATATTTTCTCGTATTTATAGTGATGGAGGTAAGAATTATAGTAATTTTTGGACTACTTTGGTCATATATACATTCTCATATTCTTATTTTTTTTCTCTATTGATGATATTTTTTCAACTTTTAAAAGGATGTGTAGAGGAATATGTTGTTTTCAGAGTCATAGAAAGAATTAGAACCACGACCAACTGATTCAGTTATACCCTAATGATGAAATATATGTATTTGATTTATTTATAGTCATAAAGTCATCAAAATTGTATGGATTCCAATTTTGGATCCCTTACCACTCTTCTTCTTCCTATGGTGGAGTAGTATAGATATAGGTTTCATGAGCTAGGTAATTAGACGACTTTACTCGCCCATCATTTATTATCTTTGGAAGAAAGTCATTAAAGACAAATGAATCTAGCATATTGTTCCATAACATTCAATGATAATGTAAGTAATCAGGGAAACCATTAAACTCTACCTCATTGGTTATTTTAACCTCTAATAATGTGAACAATTTATCTTCCAGAGTAATAATAAAATACTCCAGTACCTGCTCCTTAGGGAAATAATAAACTTTATTCTTCCCATTTTTAATTTTTAGTTGATTTTGTTCTTCATTTATGTATTTAATATTCTCATTAGTTAATTTTCATTATTTTTTCCCTAGGAGGTGGAACTAAATTATATTTTCAAGCCTCGATAGCTGTAACTAACATAAGATTCATTTTGTCAGTGATGGTTAGATTTTATACTTTTCCAAACTTCCTAACCTATATCAATTACATTGATTTATAAATGTATTTGGAGTACATAATGGAATCTTCTAGACATTGTGCTATTATTGTAAACTCTTTTAAGTCACCAGGATACTTCAAAGGAATGATCATTGTTTGTAACTCACCTTGGAATATAGATTTCAAAAAATTATTCCTATGAATACTTCATATTAAATGAATATATCAAAAAATTATATCTGATAATAAAGTATGAAAACTATTGTTTTTACGCTATTTTTAATTTTATAGGACAAGGAAAACCATATTATTCAACATTGAGTTGAATTGGTAAACTAAATTCCATTCGATTTCTTCCCAATTGGAAATGGATAGGAATTCTAAATTATTATACCAAAAAAATTCAGTTCATCCAATATTTTCATAAATCATCTTTACTTTTTTGTATCTTGTTATTCCTATATCCCTAACATCAGGTCACATCAAGAAATGAAGTGTTTAAGATGTTGTTCTAAATTACCCATTACATTAAAACATGGGAAGGTGGTATTTTTTAAGTGGGTTGGAAGAGTCAAATCCCCCCACTAGAGGTATCATATTCTCTCTAGCTACACTAGTACATGTCAACATTCTATAGATTATATTCGAGTAGAAATAGATTCAATATATTCATGAAGATCTTGTGATACTACCACCTGATCCAGAATTTGAATGGAAATAGTTAGAAAATCCTGATGAGGTTGGATTTTCTTCACATATAGCTAATAAATGGCTAGAGTTGTTCTAGAATAACTTGTTTGAAGTGGTGGTGGTTCCTACCTCAATGGAGTAAATTTCTAGGTGCAGGGGTTTGGTAGACTGGTTACTTTGATCTCTAGTTGGATGAATGGCTCGAATCTAACCTAAACTATCAAGAAATAACATCTTATTGAAGAGGTTCAATTGATGGAGGACTAGAAGTTTTTTCCTGATAATTTCACTCAATTGGTATGTTTCATTTGTGTAATTTTGAATTAAACTACATTAATTTTTCTAAATCATCTTCATATCGGAAAATCCTTTACTCAACTGAAAGTGGATAAACTTCTTCAGGTGGTGGGTGGGCTATGGATATAGCCATACACTTCCCATTTTCCTTAGAAGTGGCCCACTATGTGGGTATAATTGGTGTTTCCAATAGAGCTTCTAAATCACGAGTCACCCTTTGATGTTGAGTAAGGAAACCTTCTTTCACTTTAGTGTGGACTATATCCCAAATAGATTCCTCTCCATTGTGTTCCTCTAGATTAGTTTTGTGCTTCATATTGATATTTGGGTTTGTATAAAAAACATTTACTGATTTGAATCATGATGTAGGAATCAAATACTCATCCGTATCAGAGTAGTAAAGGACATCATGATTTTCTAAGTATCTTTGAGGAATATATCATAATTATCCTTTGATTTTTCATTGTTGGAATATTTCTTGGACTTGTGACCCCTTTGAGGATTAAATTCCCTCCCTTGTTTCTCATATTGAGATGAAGCAATAAAATTTTCATATATGGTGAATATGAGTGAATATCTTTTAAATTTCATTCCTTGGGACCCCTTTAGAGGGGATGATTCATGAAACACTAGTGGAGAGAACCATAGAGGTGCTTATTATTAATTTTCTCCCAACTTGGAGAATTCTAACTTTCTTGGCAGAAGGGAAGGTAAAAATGCCTCTAGTCTTATGGTATGGGGTGTACTCTTCTCTATTAAGATCATAGTTTCACCCTGTTTCATTTTTTATTATTTTAGGGGTAGTGGTGGAGGTAAAATTCCTTCAAATCTGTGGGGGTGGGGCTAAACCTTTGTTGTTATTGAATTTATTTATAAATTACTATTCACTTTCTAGGCTTATAATTTTTCATGATCTTGGTGAAGTGTTCTTTCTAACTACTCTGCATGAGTGGTTTCATCCATCAATAGTGGTTAAAATTTTGAGGAATTTTCTTTTTCTGTAAATTAATCATCTATTTTACCTTTATGGTTTCTTGGTGTAGAATTCTATCAATTGATTTTTCCCGATGAGTTCATATTTTTTGAGATCTAGGGATGGTAAGATTTAATTCGACTCACAGGAGAGTGCATTTAGATCTTATAATTAAGATCTCTATTGAGTTAGTGATAATATAGTTTTAATTCCTAAAGAACATTTATGATCATCAAGATAAGTGAAGTGAGGTGAAAAGTTAAATATCAACCCCACCCTATGGTATGCACACAATATGGGGCATCATTGACTATTTAGTACAGGTCCTTTAAACCATTAAGGTATAATTATTATAGGCACTCATGCTATTTTCCCAATTTAATATTCCAATCCATATAAAGGATGGTTATATTATCATAATGGTACTACCCATATAATTCCTTAAGGAGATTAGTGTATTCTATATACTATAAGTTCTTAGATTTAAGGTGATTAAATATCACTTAAAGGTTCCAGCGGAGATGAGACATGCTTTTCTCTTCCAAGTTCTAGGGAATAACATATGATGGAGTGGAAATGAACCATAAAATGATTGATATTTTATCTTTATCTAGTTCTCCACACATTATATTGTAGTTTTTCTTATCTATCATGAGTAGTTAGTTGACCATATCTGACTCTAAAAGTTTTTCCCCATAATTTTATCAATAGGGAAAAGATTATTTTGAATATTTCTTTCTACATATTGGGTTTCATGATCTGAAGGAGGCATCGATGATGATCATTGACTCAATTTTACCATTAATTGGGATGAAGCATTACTAGTTGCTGGTGGAGTTCTTGGTGTGGTCAAATTTGACTTTTCCAATGCCTCTCAGTATAATAGAAACCTTGGAATAACTATGATATGGAAAAGACCTTTGTGTTGAGGATATGTATCATCATGATGAAGAACTTTGCAACGAGCAATATGGGGAGGACCTATAAGGTTGTTATTATTGGATTAACCATCATGGGGAGGGCATTCACTTTGGATACTTGATTGATCATCACAATAAATACCTCTGTAGTTTCTAGTTAATGCTGGATTTCCATAGGGAGGACCTATGTCATTGTTGGTTAATGATTGATCACCTCAATGAGGACCACTATGATTGTTGGTTAATGATTGAGCACCATGATGATATCCTTTGTGGTTGCTATTTTTTTGATCATTCTCATGGATATGACCTCAACTTTACTCAAATTTGTTTTCATAGGGAGGACCTTTGAAACATACACCCTAGGGAGAACCTTTGAAGCTATTGGATTTATCACCACGGGGAGGACCTCCATGGATCAGGATTTATTAATTATCATTACAAAGAAGGACTCCACTTTATTTAAATACTTTTTTTCACATGGAGGATATCTATGATGTAAAAATTGGGGAGGACCTCAAGAGTTTTCGGCTTGATCACCACTGGAAGGACCTCTGTGGTGGATGATTTTTTAATTTTCAGTAAATGGAGTACCTCTACTTAGAATATTCACTTTTTTGAAAGGAGGATGCCCACAATGGGATCCTTAGGGATGGCCTTAATAGTTATGAAAATTGACTAAAAAAATGAGTTAATCCTTGTAAAATGATCATTACACTATGGGGAGGGCCTTCATAGAGAGGACTCTTGGGAGGATAAATTGAGTTGTCTACTTATAATTTTCCATAGGAAGGGATTATATGGTTATTGTTTTCTATATTGAATGATATTTTTTCGGAAGTAGACATCGATTCTTACCTTAATGATACCTAGGGATTCTTATCCATGATAATATTAAACCATACTCAAGTAACCATCAGTATAATCTAATTAGTTTTGATGGTATTGGAAATAGTAGAGGTGTGAATATTATTCACCACTATTGAGATGAGGTACTAGAGGGTCACACACAATAGCGCATTGATGATACTTCCATATTCTACTGAATAGGTATATAGGACATAGTGGTCCCTACCATAGGGTCTGAGGGTTGCCCAAGATTTATCAGTCACTGATAAATAAATAAATTCATTATTATTCAAGTATAGAATAATTGATCTGAATTTATTTAGAAAAAGTATTTACAAGTGTTTAAGTAAATACATGGATTAATATCATATGAATGAATATTATATTAAATATTCAAGGTCCGTTTAATATTGGAGTAAATTACGAGTCGAGTTAATGAGTCGTGTCTATCATGAAATATATTTAATATATTTTACAAGTATTCAATAAAATATAAATAATATTTAAGACACATTTACTTATTCTTAATTATTTTTTATTACTTATTTTGTAGATGATAGATATACGAGGGCCAAGAACCCTAACTGGGTATTTTTTACATCCACTATATAAGTTGATGAGGTTCTAATTTCTATATTGAAAGGTAATAAACTCATTCCAATGGATAAAGATCTCATCTCCCTTATATCTTCCTTGAGAGAGAGAGACATCATCCAAGAAATCGATCTAAGGAGATCTTCACAGATCATAGGAATAGAGTAGAGGTGATCATCACGATGATTAAGGAATCATTATAGATCAGTGATAGCACTTGAAATTCAATGATCAGTGTTTGTGTAGTTTCTTGATGTGTGTTTGGACAATCTAGATGTGTTTAGATTCAAATTCTTCAAGAAATAGTCACCAATGAAAAGCTGTAGTAAAATGCACGAAATCAAATAACCTAAATATTTTTTCATTTATTCTATGCTTATTAAATTCACATGATATCCTTGGACCTATAACAGGGCTCAGATCACCATATATGATGAAGTTTCATTGCTCTGATGATAAAAATTTTAAAATACTCTACCCACTAGCTTCCACTGCGAGCCTCGATACCTTAAATTTTTATCAAAGCGATCGTGTGAATTTTCTGAGCCAAATAAAAAATTAATTTTCATTAAATTAAGTATATATTTTTAAATTGGTCCTAATAGAATAGACCACACGTCGATCTGATTCTAGATGACCAAGTTATGGTTATCCAAAATTTTGGGTATAGATAAAAAATGTATCCATTTCCTGGTAAAAATCTATGAATAGTATAATTTAATATAAGTTCATGTTTTAGTTTTTGGACGATCTAGTTTCAATTAAGGTATAACTGGAAAAAATTCATGATGTTTTTTTACTTACCTTATAATATTTGTAAAAACCCATGTATTTTCTTTTGGTTGCTTCCAATAGACACTAAAAATAAAAAAAACATCCCTTTTATTTTAGTTACTTCAAACGGAAGCATGTAATAAAAACTTTTTAAAAAAAGGGAAGGTGGTACACATTTTATAAATCATATTTACTTGAATTTTTGAAAAAAGGAGACATGGTTGTGCAATTAGCTTTCTATGGAAACATTACATTTTGGTTAATAAATAAATAAAATTGCTTGGCTTCTCAAGGAAGTTGGCTACCACAACCCTCCCTCTATTTTGGACTAGAGGACCACCACACCTCCATCCTCCTCAACCAAGATACAACCAACCCAACATTCTTGGACCCCTTCTCCCAAGAGCTGGCCAGATCCCTAGCCACTCCTACCACCTCTATATTTTGAATTTCTTCCATCCCCTCCTAGGTCGGTGCAATGGTTCCACTAACTTTTTCCTCCCTCAGGGTCTATCCTTCATCGCTTCCTTAGGTGACATCACCAGAGAGACTCTTAGGAACCTACCTCCTCATTCAATTTATCGAATATAGAGGCCACCATCCCACTACCTTTTAAAATTGGCCACCTCGATCATGAGATCTGGCACCCTGATAGTGCCTCTCCTTCGCACAGAGTCGAGTCTGACCACCTTCACCACCCCATGGCCTCTTCCACTGCCAAGAGCCACCATGATCTACCCTCGACCCAACCATGGTCGATCTACACCATCTTTCCACTGTCCCACGTGGTGTATGGAACCATGACCATTGACATTGTTGATGGGTGAAAACCCAATCCCACATTGGAATCCACAAAGGATAATGGATCTCATATAATTTTATATGAGAAATTCCTCCGAACACCCATGGGTTTTAGGATGGAACCCTAGAAGAGATTATGTGTTGGGCCTAGAAGGACCTAGGGATGGAGGAAATCGATGCTAAAAATTGGTATTAGAGGGATGATGCATCCCACATGTGTTGTAGGGTGGAGTATTCCCCATACCAGCATGGAAACGATAGTAGTTTCTCATTTTAAGCATGTGAATTCATGATGCCTTATGTCTAAAGTCTTCTTGATAATTGGCGGTTAGGCAGTGAGTCCCAATGATGAGAAAATGGAGGTGAAAGATGGTTGGATCTGATGGATTATCGTTGAAGGGGAGGCCTTTATTGTCTATGGTTTTAGGGGAGGATTGTTGGGGTCAAACCCAATCCCACATTGGAATATGAAAAGGCTAATGGATCTCATATAAGCTTATATGGGCACTCCCTCCTAACAACTATGGGTTTCAGGATGGAACCCTGGAAGATCTTATGTGTTGGGACTAGGAGGACCTAGGGTTGGAGGAAATCAATCCTAATAGTAATCACCCTCATCTAGTAATATTTTGACCTCACACAACACCCTTCCCAGAACTAGTGTTCTGAGGTGCGACCCTTCACCTCAAACACCCTGCCCAGCCTCCATTCCATCCAGATTGGCTTCGGTGGGACCTGATCTACCTTTTCATTGGGTCGGGAAGGTTTGCCCGACTAGGAATGGGTCTGGACAGACCTTTCAGGTTAATAACTTCCCATCATGGTTTTTTCTTGACCCACGAAGGCCTTGGGCTGGTTCTCCCCTACCCTGAATGGGCCTACACAGGTTCGTCTCAACCTGCAATGGGTTTAGGTAGTAAATTTTGGGTCCTATAAAATCTTAACCCAACCATAAATTAATTTAGATAATTAATTTAATTTTATTATTTAATTAAATTAATTAAATATTTATTTATTAGTTTAAAAATAATAATAATTTTATTATTTTTAATAATTAATTTAATTTTTGTGTTAAATTAAATTAATATATTGATTTAATTTTGGAATACAAATTAAATTAATGGTCAGACCGATGAAAATAAATTATTTGATTGGTTGATTAGTTTATATTTATATTTAAGTTCTTAAATTTAAATTTATTGCAGTAAATTTTATTGTGCATTTATATTTAATATTAACAAGTCTTGAGAAATTTACTGAACCCATGTATGTTTGGTTATTTTCATTTATTTATTTAATTAATTGCATGTGATTATTATAATTAATTAAGATGGTCTGTGCTTCATCAGTTTTCTTGTTTACTATGTATAAGGTTCTGCACACCCATATAAAAGTAATATGTCTATATTTTACGCTCCTGAGGCCCCCTCACCCATGTGCGAGTATTCTTGTATAGTTAATGATGACGTTGTAAGATGTGAACCCCTTAAATATGATATCCAGATGATATGTGGGACCCACCAAGATGAGGCAATACCACAAACAATAGGTGGACATATTGAAAGGGGACGAGCAACATCAAGAGTCAAGCTTCGACTCATGTTTGACACCTTTAGGTCACAGTTGATCCATTGAGTTTAAATAGACTAATCATTATTAGATGCTCAATAATAGTCGGGGAATTTATTTTCTTTATGCTATATTTTGTATTTTATGCATTTAATTATATATTGTGAGAACACATAAAATAATAAACATATAAAATGAATAAAGACGCGATGAATGATTTCATGTTAATGTTCAATTGTGAACATGACAACATAGTATGAACATATTAATAGAAATGAATTATATTCATGGAAAAATATAAAACCCTCAAAAAAATATTAAGTCTCAAAATCCTTCCATCATTTGAATTTGAACAAAACTGGGTGTACAAGGGATAGTCTTCCAAAGTTTAGGGTACCTCCTACTACCGATGAGTTCTTATGAGAGTGATGGGTCAGCTTAACTGAAGATGGTAGAAAAGAAGTATCAAATACTAACTCTCTTTAAATTTAGAGGTAAGCATTGAGTAAATCATATTTATGATTTTTGAATCCGTGACTTTACTCAACAGATCAATGAGCTGTGAGTTAATGAATTTATCCTGTCAAACTCCTTACTTGAACTCTTCAATTGGTGGTGTATCCAAAGCTTGTAGACTATGAGGGGAGGCTTAAGGATCCTTTCCCCTAAAATAATAAAGTGAAAGAGTATTATGATTCTATTATAGAGGGTTTATATATTTTGATAAACTAGTTGGAGACATTTGATAATTTAATCAATAATTTCTAAACAGTAATCAAGATAAAAGTAAAAATATATTAGATTTATTTTTACAAAAAATAGAAATTAATACCACATATAAATACTATCATTAGTTTTGGATAATGTAAATTTCCAACTATAATGAAATTCCATGTATTAGTATAGGTTCTTGCAAAAAGTACTACGATATTGGAAATTAGAAGCTTTAGTATTCCCAATACTTGTTAAGCCACCTTAGGAAGAGAGGGTGAGAAAAATGCTTGTAGGAGACTCATGTATGATGCATATGATGACCATGTCATAATTTTATCATTAATGTTAAAGGTGATTTTTGGATCCTACATCAAGTCATGGATTATTTCTCATATTTTCTCATCTCCAATAAGCTTTCATGGAGAAAGTGAAGTAAGATGTGAATTGGTGATAATTACATTGGTTACGTGTAAATATGAAAGGTGCATTGTGGAATTTTAGTGGATCCCTTTCTCATATCACATTCAACCATTTACTCCAATTTTTTTAATATTAAAAAAACTAATATCATGGATAAAACACTTCATTACCTTTAGGTAAAAGGTTCATCAAGAGATATGAACTTGAAGAAAGATCCACCTTTTGTTTTTATGGCGAACAAGTTGAAAGATAAGGAGAAAAGGCCAATAGAAAGAGAAAATCCAAAGAAACCTTTGAAATTTCCTTCAATGAAAATAGGTTGGTTATTAAATAAGAGGTCATTTTCTTTAAATATCATAAAATAAAACTATGTAAGTTTAAATGAAACAAACAGAATTAAAGAATAAAGTAATCACTTTTCTTTAGTAAATATTCATCATTTTATGCAATGTTTCTATTTTACTTATTGGGTATTAAATACAATATTCCTTTCACATGTGTGTATTCAAATATAATAACCATGTAATAATATAAATATTACAAGAAGTAAGGTGTGTTCTTAAATTAGTTGAAAAAGGTTGTTCCTTAGTCATCGGTGAGAATAACACAACTTCTAATTGATAAGTTTAATTATTCTATATGAGTTGTTAATTATTATGAAAATGTTTATCTCATGTGTCTTTTGTACACAAGGAGACATTATTCCATGTTCTGGATTGATTTTTTTTGGTTTTTGATACTCAACTAATAGTTACGTAATACTTGAATCATTGGAAATACCTGATGAATATAAAATGTAATACATATAACCAATTGTGGAAATATAATACTTTTTTAAGAAAAAAATTATTAGTTATCAAGGATGTTCCCAATATGGTTATAGAATATTTGGAGTCATATGTTATATGTATTATCAAAATACTAATATACTTAGTTTTGGAAAAAGAAACCTTAAAAAATAATGGTAATTCACAGAGCTTTCAGAATTAGTTCAGCTAGAGGGAGTGAAATATTCCAAGGGTAATCTAGTGGAAAGTATACTTCAATAAATTAATTTTAGTGTTTAATAAATATCAAAGTGAAGTATGACATATTCATAGTAAGAAGATATAAGTTTCTTTGGGCTGGTAAGTCGAAGAATATAATGAACAATCACTCATTGATCAATATAATGTAATGTGAAGTAATTTATAAATGTACATTACCTTATCCACATCATATTATTTATTCAAATAAGTATGATTAATCATGATTCTTATATGTTAACATCGATCAATGTAATGTAGCTTGGAGTAATTCCTAAATGCATATTATTTTATCCACTTCATGGCATTGATGAAAATAAGGAGGATCGATGACGATTCTTGCATATTAACATTGATCAATATAATTTAGCATATATTAATTCCTAAATTCACATTAAATTGTCCACATCATAACATTGATGTAAATAAGGAGGATTGATGATGAGTCTTACATGTTAACATCGATCAATATAATGTAGCGTCGAGTAATTCCTAAATGCATATTACCATGTCCACATCATGAAATTGATGTTAATAAGGAGAACCATTGATGATTCTTAAATGTTAACATTTATTAATAAAATATAACTTGGATCAATTCCTAAATTCATATTTCCTTATACACATCAGATTCATTATGTAAGTGAAAGGAGGATCAATGTTAAAACTCGTTCATTGTAAATACTTCCATTTTTTAAGACATGCATCACAAATAGTGGTGTCATCCCTTAAAAACATGCCTACTACAATTAAAAAATTGATATCATATGAGTTATAGTATGATATAAATTAATTGTCATAAGAACACTGTGTTTGGATAAAAATAGTTTGTTGACTGTATAGATGAACTTGCATCAAACAAAACACAATGTGTATCTCAGTTAATATCTTGAAGTTAATATTGGATATTTTTTAAATCCATATCATAGAATAGTTATAGTCAATTTCTTGACTATATTTCTATTAAAGAGTGAACATCTCTATTAGATATAGTGGGAGAAAGATTGAATTTGGTTGAGTCAATGTTAGAGATGCACAAATTTTTGGTATAGAAATGAGTTCCAACATAGGTGTAGAAAAATATTTTTCTAGAGACATGTATAGTGTAGGATGGTTAAAAACATAGTGATGGATACATTATTCATTGAAAATAATAATTCCTATAAGTGTTATATGTAAATTATCTAATATTTACAAGATTAATTAAAATTCAATAATGGATTCCATATATAAATATATAGGGGATTATTATTTTGAATATTGCGGTGGGTATTCAAGTAACACTATACACAGATGGTAAAAGTGTGGTACAAATAAGGCTCAATTAGATATAACAATTCGTTATGCCTAAATCCATTAGAATTTTATTTTTCATAGCTAATTTCTATGTTCATTTCATTATGCATTGGATTTCAATACCAACTTTCGTGGAAGTTGTCTATACGATGCAACCAGAAAGGGTTGGTGACATCATGGAATGCTAATAAGAGTGTAAGTTATTGAAATCCTATTTAGAATTGATGTAAGTAAAAATATCATAGAATATTAATTTGTAATGAATCTCTACAATGTATCTACCATATGTTAGTGGTAGTTCCATAGTTTTCAAAGTAAAATATGTTTGTTAACATATGAAAATGGCTATTAGTTTTATAATTAATTAAGACTAGAATAAAATAAATACTCCATAGATTGACTTAAAGTAACAACCTAAGTTTTAGGGAATGAGATCTACTAAGATATATCCAATGGTTTCTTAGAACTAGTTAATTTACATATACTTACAAGGTATTGAAAAATTCAAGCTTGAAAAATTCAAGAGAGAATTGTTACTTATGTCACAAGGAATAAACCTCTCTAAGAAGTCATGTTCAGCACATGTGAATAAATTAATGTGGTAAAATTAATTACATAGGATTATAGAGTGGATCAATCACATATGTCATAAAATTTAAAAGAAATGATATTTCCAATATATATTTTACATATGGAAAATATCAGTTATTTACAGGAGGATTTCATGAGATGCAGTTAGAAATACTATATTGTACAAGAGAAAGTACAAAGAATATACCTGGTATGTGGAGAGAAAGGGGTATTAGTTAAGAGGGTACATAAAGTAGTCTTATTTGGATTAATATGATCTAATATCTTAGTTAATCTAAGGTGATGAGAGATACAAGATCATATAATCCAGTGGTATCCATATTTATACATATCAAGTGTGTTTATGCTTCAGTGATAGTTAAAGAAGTCATATATAATACAAAATGATTTGTTCCAATTCTTACAATTATACTTAGTGAGTAAAGTTTTATCATAATACAAATTATGATAAATCTACTACTAGTACTAGGCAATATGTTATGTTTTTATAGTGGAAAAAATGAATATACTCGGTGTTATCATCTCTTGAGATGTTTCACTCGAGGAGGTAAAGATGCAAATAACAGAATTACCTCACCATGAAAACATGGAAGACCCATAAACTAAAATAATGACTCATCAGAAACATGATATAATCATGTGATAGCCCACATGGTTAGTTATCAAGTTGTCTCTAGTGCAAGTGGGAGTATTATAATAATAGGTGTCGTAGACCCAACCATACAGTGCTTTTGATTACCATACTAGGTCTACAATGAGATATACATGATGTATACATACCATTATAGGGTATAAATTTCTGCATCCACTACTTAAATAGTAATGTACATAGATTAGTTTTCATATCATAAGGATATAACATATCCTATGATATAATGAGAACCTCGATATACTATGACATTAATCATAAATAGATTTCCTATGGTCAAGATACATCGTACTGACTAGACACAGTTGATGTTTGACTATCAAATGCTAGGGTTTCATAATAATTGAGACTTCTCCTCATGAATTCCACACTTGGTGATCTCTGGTAGGTGAGATCATATGGATAAACCCACCAATAGAAACACCACATGTTTTGGGTGTCATTTATTATTTTTAACTACATACATGTTTTTTGGTCTCTAGACTTGAGATCATTATCAATGTGTTCTATTTGATCACGTACTTTTATGCAAGGTGAAAACCATGAAAATGAAGTTGTGGTGAGGTAGTTTTTATTGGCTGCTTCATTGGTGGTACGACATTTGTTGAATGATCAAGATAGAATTTGTCTCTTCCGAGTTGAGGAAGAGATATCTTGGGACTAGTTTATCAGGATGGTAGTACCTTTATTAAATCCATGGACATGGTAGTCAAAGTAGGTCTATCCAATATATCAAAAAAAAATCAATGAAAGTATAATGACACAAGTGTGTGTTCTACTTTATGAGATATCAAATGACCAAGAGATTATATTACATAGTGTGTGTATGTAGGTTGGTTGGTATTGATATGACTTCTCCTTATCTCTTTAGGTTTCACGATGGGTTGCTAGATTCTACTATTGGTTTGTGAATATTATTCACTACTGTTGAGATAAGATCCTAGAGGGTTACACATAATATATCATTGAAGTTTCTTCCATATTCTACTGAATAGGTATATAGGACACCGTAGGCCCCACCATGGGGTTTGATAGTTGTCCAAGATTTATTGATCTCCGATAAATAAATAAATTCATTATTATTTGAGTATAGAATAATTAAGTTGAATTTATTTAATAAAATTATTTATAAGTGTTTAAATAAATACATGGAATAATATTATATAAATGAATATTATATTTAATGTTCAATGTTCATTTAATACTAGAGAGAATTACGAGTTGAGTTAATGACTTGGGTTTATCATGAAATATATATAATATATATTAAAAGTATGATATAAAATATCAATAATGTTTATGATGCAGTTAGTTCATAATAATTATTTATTTATTATTTATTTAGTGGATGATAGATATGTAGGGGATGACAACCCTAACCAATAATTTTAAACATACACTATATATATAAATGAGGAGATCATTTATGTGGTATAAGGTAAGAAACTCATTCCAATGAATTGATAGCTCCTCTCTCTTCCCGCTTTCTTGAGAAAGAAAGACACCATCCATGCAATTTTTCTAAAGGCGTCTTCACATATCAAAAGAATGGAGTCGAGGTGATCATCATGACATTGAATGAATCGTTATATCTCCATTATATCACTCAAAATTTAATAATCAGTGTTCAAAAAGTTTCTTGAATCATGTATGGATGATCTAGAGGGGTTCAAATATGGATCCTTCAAGCAATGATCATCGATGACAAGTTTCAGTCCGACACACCGAATCAAATAAAGTACATGTTTTTTTATTTATTTTGTGCTTATTAAATTCACATGAGATCCTCAGACCTATAACGGAGCTTAGATCTCTAGATATGATGATGTTTCATTTCTCCAATAATGAAAAATTTAAAATACTCAATGCATCAGATTCTTCTATGTGCCCCGATACCTTCACCATTATTAAAGAAATATATGATCAATGGGAAGAACCTAGACATGAACAATGACCCATTCATGTATATTGGTAGACTTGGATGTAATAGGGATTTTGGGGCTTTATTCTAGGTGAATGAGCACTGGTGAGTTTTTCTAGTCCATTGGGGAAGCATGAATACCCAAAAATGAAATATTTTGTGAAGGAGTTATCCCATGTAAAATATTATGTGGCACTAGTCTATTAGAAAGGGAGAGAAAAGTACTCTTGGGAGATTCAAAATTGTATAATATTTGAGGCCTTATGCGAATGAGTGGTTCCCACAAAGGATAATAATTTTTAAGACCAGATACCGTATAAGATTTATGTAGTGACAAACCTCTACAAAAAAACTATGTGGGATAAGAAAAGGTATTTGTAAAATGGGTTTTATATTGGTCAGTCCATGAATGTTTTATATAGGAAAGGGTTGATTACAAAAAACTTTCATGAGAACCCCCTCCTACTTCAGACTTTATTTAAAGTATACATAGGAGAATTCTTCTCCAAAGACTATCTCATAAAGGATTGAATCACAAATGATTCGATTTCTCAAAACTCATGTCTTTCTAAATATCTTATTTATTAAAATGTGTGTCAAGGATTATTTATAGAAAAATTTGGTAAATGTTTTCCTTAATAATTTCAACCACACAAGGTTCATTTGGTTGCATGAAATGGACATCACATCTCTGAAAAATGACAATCCAGCTGAAGGGAAGGTCACATGATGTAGAAAACCCTACCATATATTTATAGATGATTAAGGAACCATATGAATCCAACAAAACCAGAAAATATTATCACTCAATGCCCAAAAACAATTAATGAGATACATGAATTCAATGTGACTATAAATGATTATCTCTTGGTGCTCTCAAAAGATGAAAAAGCTACATGAATTCTACATGATCCCAAAGGATTTTCGTCTAGTGCCTAAAAATGACGAATGATCCACATGAAATGAACATGGTTAGTTTGATGGATTGGTAGAACCTAATCACATCAAATTAGGGGTTTCATAAATCTTATTCAATCACATAACTTCTTCATGCTGAGCCACATCCACTTTAGGTAAGTCATATCCTTTCACCCATAAACCATAAAAACTTATTCTTGAAGTGTTAATTATCTTTATTGGGAACCAACATTATTACTGGAACAACTTCCTCCCCCTAAAGGTACCCGTCCTAGGTCAAAAATGAGATAAGATAGATAATGACACCCAAGTCCCACCTCTAATAGGCCACAGGTTGGTGAAAATCACTGAGGGTTTATCATGCACATAAATGGGAGGCATTACCATATAAAAGAACATGAGAAATGAGAGATCAGAAAAAACCATCAAAAAATATTACTCTTAACAAAATGAAGGAGATCCCAATACATGCATGTAATTTCATACAACTGAAATAACTACAAAAGAAACTATAAGAACCAAAATAATATCATCAACAACAACCTCAAATACAAAATATATCCTAAACAACTACATAAGCTATAAATGCCCATCCTGATCACCAACCAGCTCCTATGATCCTCAAAAATAGTTTATATATGCATAGTTGGTCATAAATTGTGTCATAAGTAGGATTATCCTTGTACCCTCTCATGTAAAAGAAAAATAAAACATACTAAATTTTAGTGAATAAACAATTGAAGAAAACTCGTCACCTAAACTAGTATGCTAAGTTCCTAGACTCACCATGGATCTCTCAAATGGTATCACATATAAGTAATAATAAAATAATATCAAATGAAGGTACCTCACCACCACTTCCCTGACTAGTTTTATACTCTTCCCCAACATCGCATGTCTTGATCCATCTCTCTCCAAATATATAATCTTACCTAAAAACACATTGGAAAATACAACATACCATGAACCTCATGCATCACATCATCTCTTCATTAATATTCACATCTCCAAATAGCAATCAAGTAGTTTTTGGGAACCACCATAGCCTTTACACCATGTATTATACCTCAAGTCATCACAATTTATACATAACATGCCTATTGTAATTCTTAAAACACTATATATACTAAAAAATGCATGTGAAATAACCACAAGACATTATATCCCTCTACACACATATATGGTAAAAATAACCACTATATAAACCATCACATAATACTACTTGGAGAAGAAAATGAGGATAGGAAGTAGTCAACCATCCATTCCTCACCAACCTAGATGTTATAGAAGACACCCTCTAGAGTCCACTAGTGTCGGTTGCCCTAATAACATGGGTGGGGTTGAATATTAAATCACATAACATACATAATTATATATATATCTCGCAAGCACACTATGTCCAACTATCTATCCTTAACCTCAACTATAGATATCATATCTCAGACACCCAACTGCCATCACTAAGGACAACAAATCCTATAAGTACACAATTATTTCAAGGAATGTTCATTTAATTCCTTCTATTAAACATTTCATAATCCCATTAATTACTTACTAAAGTCCATTCCCTCCAATAATAATCCAACCTCTTCCAAGGTTCCTTGAGATTTATTATCATTTCCACCATCAGTTAAGCCTCCAATCACATAGGTTAAATTATTAAACATTACCATTATAATTCCATAATTATATGTACTCTAGGAATTATCCTAATCTATAATAAAAGATGCATCAACCATGAACTTATATCCTCATTAAGTAGTGGGGAAATGAAATTAGAAACAAGAAACCCATCCATTCTTCCTTTGAACAAGATCCATTAATAAGAAATTATCTCATATTTTAATTCAAAAAACAATAATGGTTAAGCCTAGATTCAACCCATTCCATCACTATCAGTCCTATCCCTGAAACTTCTATACACATCATCATCCATCTTGACATCATAGGCACCGACTGATTCCCCAAACTCAAGATCCCCCCACTCATTATCATCAAAAACATCAACCATCTCAATCTCATATCACATAATATATCAATGATCACATTTAGAGAAATCACACAAGGAAGAAAAAAGATAATAAATAGTAAAAAGGACATTAGAGACCTAAAACCAAGGAATATAACATTTATAATAAAATAGGATCACTTGACCCAAAATAATTATCTTTTCAAACATCCAATTGTTTACCATATTGAAATAACTGATTCATTTGTCATGGGTTTCAACCATAGGAATCCTAATCCATCAGTTATCAATATCTATTTGTTAATTAACATACTTTAAACATCACTTTTATTTTCTATAAATTATAAGAAGAATGGTAAAAATTAAACATGCCTCTTTATTATTTATGCAATAAGAATTACCATCTTTACTTTCTATATCCAATTCCAATATAAAAAACATGCTAAAATATAACATAAATATAGTTAGCACACTATCACAAAAAATAAGAGGCAAATTGTTAACATGGTGGAAATAAATGTGATTTCTATGACCAAAAAAATAATTCTTTTATTTAATTCCGGTTTAATCTTCATTAAGGTTAGTTCCATCATTACCCAATGAGATAAAGAATTATAAATTTCTAATTCGTCCTGAAAACATGGAGAATCAATGAATCTTCTATTTTGATTTAGATGTTCCAAATTTTATAAGAAATAATAGACAATAAAGGATAAACCACCACAATAAAACAAGGAAGATCCATCATAACCTAACACTGGAAATACACTAATAAACCTTTCTAAGATCTCAACCCAAAATATATATTATTTCCACAACAATCACTCGGGCTAAAGGATGAATGAAGGAATAAAGAGGGGGTAAGGGTGCCTTGATCAGGATCACTTGATTATCCATGATTCGAGTTAGAATACATAATTATTCTATCACAGGGTTCCCAAGGGAGGTAGAACCAACACTTACCTAGTGGAAATTTCTATCAATAGATCCTCAATGTGATAAAGCATCTCAATCACACCCTAGGTTCTCCAAATCATCTAGAAATTGAAGTAATTGAATTTTAGGCGTAGATATCAGTTAATAGTGGGAAAATATCATATTAAAAACACATTTGAGATCCATGATTTTAGATTCATGTGTTTACCCCTTGAAACAAATGAGATCCATGAATAAAGGTGATGATTTTTGGCATTAAAAAACATGCTCGATCACCTCTATGGATTCCACCACAACCATGGTGTTATTTTCATAACATCCCAAAACAGCTTCTTTTGGGACATATTTCCCACACCTAGGCCATTTTACCCTTGATAAAACCTTTAATACAGCCAAAAGGTCATTACCTAGTCTCCATTTTGGACAATATATCCCCCAAGGTGCCACTTTCCCACTAGAAATTTCTATGCTGGATATTTCGAATATGAGAGCACCCCATACCAACATAGCCTACAAAATGGATTGAAAATCCATTTTTCTGTCTGTGGTGTACCAAGACCCCAAGAAATAGGCCATAATGTCTTTTTCATTCCCTTGTATCCAACATGGCCTTCACCACACCCACCGCCAGAGCATAGTGACCACCAAAATGGCCAAGACCACTCCACTTGCCTCTAGAACACATCCAAACTCCCTCATATACAACCAATCCATGGGAAAAAAATTTAAAGGTTGGGAAGGTCTAAAACATTGCATTAGATACCTATTAAAAAATTATCATCCTTAAGAATTTAAAACCAAACATAGATGAGAGAAAATATATGGGGTTATCAGAACAACCACCCAATGAGATACATATTAAGAATATCACTAATATAAAAGCACAACCACATCACTTAGAGGAATAAGGAGAAACACTATACCACAAAAAAATAGCTCCCAAACACTCTCTAAATGGAGATTCCTCTTAAACAAGAGTAAAGAAACAAACAAGGCATCAAGGAATATAGGATCATATCATATATTAGACAAAGGTCAAAAATTTAAATATATATTTACAAATAGGAACCAAGCATCAAAAAACTTAGGATACTAAGAAAATATTTGTTACCCTTGTTTTAGGGTGATCTTATCTATGCCACTGCAGATCTAGAGGTCATGAACTAAAAAAGTATCATTCCTAAAAAAAACTTCTCTTGGAGGTCCTAGATCTCCACGAGCTATACCTCAAAGGTCACATCATCATCAATGTTGGCCTTTCCACAATCAATAATGTGAGAGTAGTCATTAAGATAATGGTGATCCTATGACACAAGAAGGAAATCACGAATCTAGATCATCTGTGAGGGGAGTATTATGTTGTATGCATTAGCTCTAACACGAGCCAACACCTTGAAAGGAAAAATAAACTGGGGAGAATGATTACTCTCATGAAAAAAATTTCATTTCCCATGATGATGATTCACCTTCAAAAGTGCATCAAATCCAGCATCAAACTTCATAGTTCTCATCCTATAGTTATTATAGGACTTCTGATGATCTTGTTCTACCTTTATGATCTCTTGAATCACATGAACAATCTCTATCACTCTTTGTACTAGTTCCATCCTAATAATTGATAACTCTCTTATCCCATAGAGTATAATATAAAATTCCAAGGTTTACCATACAAAGTTTTAAATGGTACCATAAAAATAGTGGATTTGAAACTATTATTGTAAGAAACCTTGACTAAAGGTAGGTGCCTCAACCATGAACCTCTAAAATCTAGGACACAAGTGAAAAAAATGTCTTTAAGAGTCTTGATACTCCTCTCAATCTAACCTTTTTTTTGTGTATGAAAAATAATTTTAAATAAAAATTGAGAGACAAAATAAATTCAGAGACATATCCAAACCCTATAGGTGAAACAAGGATCATAATAAAATATTATCATCCTAGAGAATCCATGGAGTCTCACCACCTCCTATAGAAACTAACTTGATAAAAAATCTTCATAGATCAACTTCTTGATAACTAATAAGTGAGTCAACATTTTCAAATGGTCTATGATCACCCATATAGAATCAAATACTTTATGAGATTGAGTTAAACCATTAACGTAGTCCATCGAAATTTCCTCCCACTTACACTAAGGAACTTCTAGAAGCTGAAGAAACCCACCAAAACATAGTGTTTAATATTCAACTATTGGTGGACTAAAGATCTATAAAAAACCCAGCAACTAAATTTTTTAACCCAAGCTACCAAAATTGACCTCTCAAAGCATAGTACATCTTTTTAACACCATGATATACTGCTAAGGGAGATCTGTGGAACACATGGAGAACCACATCAAACATTATTGAATGAATGAAAAGGATCCCCTGGAATAACACCTAGTGTTGATCATCCTTAGACCATCCATCAAGGGAACCACCATAGATAACATGATCATGTCAAAATTCCACCACAAAATACTTAAGTTGGGCCACCTACACCTGATACAATAAAGATGACTAAACCATCATCTGAAAAAGGAATCTTCTTCTACCAACATTTTCCATATCAATATGCATTGAATATATCTCTTCCATCACCCTCTAATAATATCTGGACTTAGACACAACATCACTGCAAGAATTCATTCTTTGTGCATTAGCTACAACATTACTCATTCCCAGTGTATAATAAATCTAAAAGTTTTAATCCATTAATAATTCTATCCACCATAATTTTTGTGAGTTTAGGTAATGCTAGGATAAGTAATAACTCAAGATCTTATGGTCGGTGGAAACCACAAAACCCTCACCAATGATATAACACCACAACAACTTCAACTTCAAGGTAAACATGACCACTTCCAACTCAAGATCATGGGTGGTATGGTTACATTCGTGAGGATGTAAATGAAGGTTATGGGTGAAGAGGAAGCATTTTATGGGTCATGTCCAACTTTTATTTTTTTCATGATCAATTATAATCCAATATTTAAATGATTATAAATGCCATGATCGATGGAATTGAATCAAAGAATATAGATAATAGATAAACTCTGGAACCAAAGTGAATGATTATCCCATATTATTTATAATTAATTTAAGAAATTAAATAATTGACTTATGATAAATTGTATATTAATTTATGGATCTGGTAATGGATATATATCATACCATCTTTGTGTTGTAGGAATCAAGAATAGATTCCCTATAGTGGTGATCCTCATGTGTTCCATGAATCACTGAATGTTGTCATAGGAATCTTTAGGTGCTATCACAATAGATCCTATCGCTTGCATCATTCTCATTTTATCTCCCTAAGAATTAATTCCAAAGTATTCTCCTTGATCTCTCTAGACTTGAGATTGGAAGGTGGAGGAGGATTTCTCTCCTTTCTTGATAGAATTCTGGGAGAGGGAGCTCTCTATAGCTTGATAGGATTCTCTTTAGATTTTATTGTGCATAACAAAAAATGAATTGGATCACTTAATAAAATAATATAATTGGGTTTATATACCACTAGGGTTAGAAAATAATAATTTCACATGTGTCCTTTATTATTTCTACAATCCATATGGAACCCTGTGCCTATAAGAATAAGAATAAGAATATTATTTCTTTACATGTGTAAAACTCATGAATTAAATTAAATATTATTTAATAAAATAATATTCAATACATATTATTTTTCACCATATAATTAAAATTTTCTTCCATTTCTACACAATATTTATAGGTCCTTGAATAATGAAAATTTATTTAATAAATAAATATCACAACATTATTCTCTAAAAAGTAAATAAATATTATATTCACTAAATAATAATAAATATTTATTAAATATTGTGCTTACATAATATTCTCTTGAATAATTAGTGATGAAATATATGTGATCAAGAAAACATGGATAATTATTGAACCACATTCCGGAATAATAATTATTCAACTTGTTAAATAGTAAATAATAATATATTGTTTAAATAATATTCTAGATACACTTAGTGGGTGGCCCTTTAGCTCTCTCTCAGTGACATTAGGAGAAGTAGCCTAAAGTCTAGGATTTGCATATAGAAACACACTGAGTCACCCACATAGAAAGAAGTTAATGTCATAACAACATAATACCTCATATGGACACTTACTGTGTAATATATTCCATTTATCATGATATCTCTAATCAAACAGGTTGCATGCTAGTGCCATCAACCTATGTGATCAATGTATCTTTCTTTGAATTTTTATAAATCAAAATTTCCTATATAACACCATGTATATGGATTTATTTAGGCTATATCATTTCCATCAAAGGTACTAAGATAACAACTTCCATTAAGAACAGAACAGATAAATCCTTTCTTGTATTATTCATTAATTAAATATTACTCTTGACACATCCAACATATCTGACCTCACAGAAGACATATGCCATCATTTTTTTTTCAATACATCAAATTACACACCTTATGATACTCATTTATAATAATATTAAATTATAAGTATCAATAAACATTTCCATGGATAGGAACATCCAATGACACATATAAATATAGATTTCATATGGGTGGGTCTCATTCTTATAATATCCTACACTAGATATTACCCAGGGTGTACACCATGAGAAGGTTACTCAAAGTCCCATGAGTATCCACCCCTGATATATTGTGTCATTTATATCCCTAAAATTATTTCATCCACCTATATTGTCACACCCCGACCATACTTCATTTTCATTTTATTATTTCTGGTCTTCCTTTTGAGTTGTGGTTTGAATTGGTTCTAGTTTAAAAGGGGTTTGGGATCTTATACAGGTGTGCGCCCGTACGCGCGATCGTGCGTAGCGCCAAATCATATTTTGGACGATGTTTTGTTATTAAATGTCTTACTATTTGTGTGTGAGACCTTGCACACGACCCCGTGCACGTTTCCAGACCCGACCTGAGTCTTTGCGTTTTGATGATAAATGAGTGTTTTGACTCGGTAGTGACTGGCGCATGCCCACGGAACGGGCGGAACCGCATGGCTTCGTCAGATGTTTGTGCGACCTACCTTGTGCGCGAGTAATCAATTAATTAATGAGTTGAATAATAATTTAAATGCAAGAACAAAATCTGAAAAATGATTAATTAACTTAAGAGTCGTTTAATAATAATATTATTTTTATTGGGGATTATTCTTCTTATTATTTCAGCTAATATTTTTATTAGTTGTATAATATTAAATTAATAAAATGGTCATAAAATTTTCAGCATGTAAGTTTTAATGTTATTGCTGTTATTAATTGTGTTAAGCTTTAAATTAGGTTTTAATTTATATTCATTTTCATTTCCTTTTTATTTCTTTTTCTTTCCTTTTTATTTATTTTTCTTTCTTTTCCCACCATTATTTCTCACCCCTTCCACGCGCCTTCCCCCCCTTCTGTTCTGCGCAGCGCACCCCCCTAACCCTAGGTCGGCCGCCTCCCCTTCTCTCTTCCGGCAGGGCAACCTCGGCGCCTTACCTCGCGCCCGCCACGCCCCGCCTCTCTCCCATCGCGGTAGCCCGCTTCCCCTTTCCTTCCCCCTCCGGCGCGGATCGCCCCTCTCCATTCTTCCTCCTCCGGCGCGGATCGCCCCTCTCCATTCCTCCTCCTCCGGCACGGATCGCTCACCCCCTCTTCCCATCCAGGCAGCCGCACAATACCGCCCCTTCGCCAGCCTCCCTCCGCCCAGCCGGCCACCCGACCTCCTCCGACCCCTGCCACAACAGCGCCGGCCGCCCCGCTTGCCTCACCCGAAGCCACGTTGCCCCCTTCACTGGACCTCCTCACCCTCCTCCAACCATCCGCGCAGCTCCTCAGGGTTCGGCCGAAGCTCCAGCGGACAATTCCCGTGGCCGCACCAAGCTACCGCCTCTTCTAGGATCGGTCGAGACCCCCTGCACAACTCCCCTTTGTTCAAATGAATTCTCAGTGGGCTTCTCCTTTTTTTTCAGCATTGCGCAAACCTTGACACCCTCCGCCGGCCTCCGGCCAGCCTTTCGGACTACTCGTCGTAAGTGCGATATACCTTTGTTGTTAGTTCTTTTAATTTCATTGAGTTTCAATTTGGATTTTGGATTCCCATTTGGTTTGATTTTGATATTTTGGATCTGTGTTTGGTCTGATTATGGTGTATGTGATCCAATTGCTTGTTTTTAGGGACTAATTGCGTTGTTTGTGGTGCAGTGGCTTTTGCGCACCAATTCGGCGAGGTATGAATCCACTTGCTTATTTAATTGATTTTGCATCGTTGTTAATTAGTTTACATGCTGCAAAATTGTTTTTAAATTTGGTTTCAATGTGCATTAAAAATTGTTAGTGTTATGTTTAAATAGTATTAGTGCATTTTATTTTGAAAACCCACTTTGGGCTGTTTATCAGTAAATTGTGGAATTTGCATATATATATTCAAAGTTGCGACATGTTGGAAACTACTTAATAAATCTTCTTAGCACATTGTTTAGTTAATTAATCAATTTATTTAATTTAATTTGTTAAATTAATAGTTAATTTATTTGATTGAATTTTTTTACTATTAATTAAATTATTTAATTTTTGATATTTCCTTTTTTACTAACTGCTGATATTGTTTTGGGTTGGCGATGTGAATTCTTGTTCTACTATGTTAATATCTTTTGTCGACTCCGTACGGTGCGACCTTTGCGCATTAGGAGTACTCCGCCGTGTCGTTTTTCTCTCCTGCATTGAGGTAGGTGGTTTCGCATGCTTAGGTTGTCTGATTAATTGGGTTGCGGGTTTATTTAAATTAACATTTCAATCATCTAAATTTTGTTGTGAGTGTTGATTTCAGCTGATAGATTTTATTGATTTATCTCACTAGTGGCATGTTTAGGTTATTTTGGTTTCAACTAAGTCGTGTCTTTAGTTTTGAATAAATACAGCGTTTGAAATTTGTATGCATTTGGTTTCAAAGAAAATTTGAGTGGGTTTAGCACTGTTATTACGATGCCTTGTTTTATTTAAAATCACTAAACCAATTTCTCTAATGTTTTATAAATTTTAGTTTGATTCTTGAGATTGTATAGTTTATTAACTTGTGAAATTCCTGCACATTGTGTTTTGTTTCTGAAAATCTCTGTTGTGCGTTAGACCTTTAAATGATTATTTGTTTATTCATTTATATTGAATGTGCAAGTGTGGTTGACTTAGTTTGCATTCAAGTGTGTTATGACTTGAACCTGATGAGTAGGGTGAACTTTGAATATTGAGCACAAAAGGGGAAGCCTGGGTACTAGGTGGGAAGACTAGACTAGTGAGCTAGTGTTCCGGAGATGACTCGGTCCGGTTTCACTGGCGGGATTGACGATTGCAACACTAACTAAACATATGATATCTGAGGGTCGTGGCCTTCTAAGCCACGTGTTCTGAGGGTCGTGGCCTTCTAAGCCACGTTATCTGAGGGTCGTGACCATCTAAGCCACGTTTCACCGAGACACGACGTTCTAGGGACCCACACAACTTTAGTACTTTAGGGCCTCTCCCACTTTTGTTGCTCCTGTGCGATTATATACTCATCAATGGTTGGTTTTGGTAACTTCTGTGGTTTCAAAAGGTGAGAATGTTTCATTTTCTTTCAGTACCAAAAATCCCCTTTCCCTATTTTAGAACAGTCTTTCTTTATTTAAAACCCGTTTTCTTTAAAGTGTTAGTGCATTTATTTATTTTCTCTAAAACTTGAACCTGCGAACTGTTTTGGTCATCTAACCTTTTCATGCGAAATCTTTTCTTTGGTGCCAACCTATTGAGCGATTGCTCACACCCTACTTACACCCTTGGGTGTAAGTAGATCTGATTCTGTCTGATACAGGGAAAGGCAAAGGTTTTGAGGACGGTGATCCGAGTTATTAGCTACTACTTCTTGGCGTGGCGTTGAGGTGACGGTTTGAGGGTGCAATCTCTCGTTGGGTGACAGTTTCTGGGTTGGTTTTTGGTCTCTACACTTTCCTTTGTGTTGATTGGTTTTTAGTTATACTTATGACTCAAAACTTGGTCATGTATAATGGTTTGTTGTCAGCGACCTTTACTTTTGGTTTTGGTTTACTTTGTTGGATGTTTATTCGGGTAAATCGTTCCCCCTCTTTTATTTTGATACCCGAGCACTTGTGCCAGCCCGTGGGGAACGGGAACGCCCTTCGGGCCATGTCACGGACTGGGTCGGGCACCGGGCCGGATGACACACCGGCCTGGTTCGTGAAAAAATGGTATCAGAGGTGGTTTTGTTCTTGTTATTTGGGGTATCAGGTAGATCAGAGATAGGATTGTCGGTACTCGAGTGGTAGGTGCGGGAAGAGCGTCGCGAACTCTTGCTCGTTCCGATCCTCGAGTAACCAGGGGCAGTCCGGGATCTAAGTTTTGGTTTTGGTATTTGTGGATGGGGGATGACAATAGGAGTAAACCGGTACTGCGCGCGGTCTCACATGGATTAGCGACCCATGTGATGCCCGAGAGTGTGGTTCGACACTCCTAGTGGTTGGTGCTTACCCAGGGCATGGTCTGCTAAACCATGTAGCCGGGTTAGAAAAGACCAATAGTCCTCTGCCTAGGTGTTTAACGTTCGTGATGTCTTGCTTTAGTTTTGGGAGTTGCCGTGAAATTGTTTTCCTTTAAAAAGTGAAGCGGACTTTGCTGCTGCTCTTATTTGCGGTTGACATGATATTTGGGATGCATCTCTCTTGGACCTTATTTTTGGAATTTGGAGTTGATTTTTCAAAGTTGAATTTCTAAAGGGATGTCTTGGGTTGCCTGAAATTGATATGGGTTGTTTTGGAAATGGAAAGCATCCTTGAAATTTCTCTTGAATTTTTGAAATGGGTTTGGAAAGAAAAATGTATTTTTTTTAAGAATGTTTTGTTTTGAAAGCAGAGTAGCCTTTTTTCTTTCCAGTGGTATTCCTATGGGTGCTCGCATGTGCATATGGACTTGATTAATGGATAGTTGGTGATCGTGTGGACGGGTGCCTGAGTGGCACGAAAATGCATACTTGCGAGGCACCATGGAATATCATTGGTGGTTGTTTGATCTCTAAGGTTGCTTCTTGTTTCCTAGAAAGCGGGGCTTTTTCTTAAATGGGTTTTGTGCAATAATGGTTTTGGAAATGAAAAAAATGACATTGCTTTTAAAGTAAAGATATATTTTTAAAATAGTTTTTGGGCTTATTGTGCAGGGCTTGGTCTCTCAAGTGAGTGTATTCTTTGAAAATGAATTGATGTTTGAAATTGGGATTATTGGATTTGTTTCTGGAATGTTGGTGTTTGTTTTGTGATGTGTTTGGATTTTTGGAAGGCTGTTTTGTGTTTCTTGTTTGTGATGTGCCCCTAGAAACATTCCATGGGTTCCAGCAGGTCTCTCTCAGTTCTTGGCCTGACCCAGACTCTTAGTGGAGTGGCAGAGTTGGGTTATTCTTGGTGGCGTCGACTGTTCGTAGACGTCGGTGTCAGTTGGATTCCATTGAGTGATTTGGGAAAGTTGGAAGTGTCTATGGTTTTGGAGGAACTCCAAATGTTGTGCTGATGTAAGATTGTCTCGAGTACGTCTGGTGGAGCGGGACTAAACTAGTGAATGGTGATCGTTCCGTTTTCGATGAAAATGGGGATGTCGTGAGCGATCCTCAAGACTAGCCTCATTCCACAGTTGTACCTAAAGAAGAGAAGTCAAGGAAGGTGGTTGATCTCGTAGGTGCCTGACCAGTCAACAGAGGGTGAAGGAGGTATGTTGACCTTTATGATGAGCTTGTTTCTTTCCCCAGAGGTTGTGTGTAACGATCAGTTTAAAGCTCATAATAGTTTTCCGTCCCGTTTATACTGTGGTAAATGAATGTTCTTCGTCCGTTGACGAGTGTGAACCAAAGGGACTTGATCTTGGAGTGCCCCTCTCTTCAGTTTGTGTCGCGCATTTGATAGACCGCTCAGTCCCCTATCTCTAGTGTGGTCAGTTAGACACTCTAGGTCATTCGCTGCAATTCTAAGTTGGTATGTTAATAGAGTGGCCGCGCGAGACACGAGGAGAAGTATGCAAGTTGCTTTTGCAGCGGAGGATGTTCCAGTTAGAAGTGGTCAGCTTGTGACTGTGAGGCTGGAGATTCTTCAGACATCAGTTCCCCAGCCATAGGTCTCGGGGTTAAGCTTGCGCGCAGTCAGGACTCGTCAGACGTGGGACGGGCTTGGTCCGACTATAGTCCGCAATGTCGGGACGGGGAAAACATAAATTTCCCTATTGTGGTACCCTCTCCGAAGGCGTCATTCTTGTTGTCAGGGGAATGAATCCCTTGTCTACTTGTCGTGGTCTTATTTTATGGGAGTTCCTCTTGGGCATTAAAGAGGTTCGGAAAAACCCATATTCTTGTAAAGCTAGTGGGTGTGCTTCGTGAACCTTCTTACGGTCAGAGATACTCATGTCTTGTGGAAACATTGTGCCCCTGTCTGGTTCATCTCCTGGTTAGGGGTTTCTGCTATCAAAGCTATCTCACGTGGCAGAGTGTTTTCCACTGTAAGAATGATCAGTGTAGGTCGGCCCGTGTGGCAGGTTCACGATGAAGGGTTCAATCGGTATTGCTTAAAGTAAACTGGGAATGCCCGCGCGGGTTTCATGGTGTTAGGATATTTTAAAATGGTGGGGAGACCCTTTGTGGGTCTCGCCGATGTCCCGTCTTGTGTTAGTTCAACATAGGGAACTCTGAGGGTCAAGCTAGTGTTAGCGTTGTCTGGGTTTGGGAGTCGTTTTGGTTTGGAGAACAACTGTTTGCCGAGAACCCTAATATGGTGGGGAGACCACCATAAGACGGGCTTGTGGAAGGCTCTGTTTTCAAAGTGCAATTGGCAGAGCGACCCCTTGCTTCTGCTCCGCCCAACCTCGACCATGTTGGTTGGATAGCTTATGTAGTGGGTCGCTTGACGAGCGTTCTTGGAGATCTCGAGTGGTACTGATGATCCCTACGTTAGGGGTCGGGGTGTTCCATGTTGTGGTTGTGTTTCAAGGTGAATTCCTAGTTGTTGGTCATTTTTTTCTCATTCTGGTTTTGAGATCTTTGATGTTTCAGGTCATAGACATTTTAAATGCTCGGTCTTTGGGCGATTTAGGTTTTGTTTTAAGCATCTTCGCGGCCTTGCTTGGAACCCTTGGTTGACCTGGTATTTTGGGACTTTATGGGGGCAGAAAGTGTCATGGTGGGGAGAATTGTCACACCCCGACCATACTTCATTTTCATTTTATTATTTCTGGTCTTCCTTTTGAGTTGTGGTTTGAATTGGTTCTAGTTTAAAAGGGGTTTGGGATCTTATACAGGTGTGCGTCCGTACGCACGATCGTGCGTAGCGCCAAATCGTATTTTGGACGATGTTTTGTTATTAAATGTCTTACTATTTGTGTGTGAGACCTTGCACACGACCCCGTGCATGTTTCCAGACCCGACCTGAGTCTTTGCGTTTTGATGATAAATGAGTGTTTTGACTCGGTAGTGACTGGCGCTTGCCCACGGAACGGGCGGAGCCGCATGGCTTCGTCAGATGTTTGTGCGACCTACCTTGTGCGCGGGTAATCAATTAATTAATGAGTTGAATAATAATTTAAATGCAAGAACAAAATCTGAAAAATGATTAATTAACTTAAGAGTCGTTTAATAATAATATTATTTTTATTGGGGATTATTCTTCTTATTATTTCAGCTAATATTTTTATTAGTTGTATAATATTAAATTAATAGAATGGTCATAAAATTTTCAGCATGTAAGTTTTAATGTTATTGCTGCTATTAATTGTGTTAAGCTTTAAATTAGGTTTTAATTTATATTCATTTTCATTTCCTTTTTATTTCTTTTTCTTTCCTTTTTATTTATTTTTCTTTCTTTTCCCACCATTCTTTCTCACCCCTTCCACGCGCCTTCCCCCCTTCTGTTCTGCACAGCGCACCCCCCTAACCCTAGGTCGGCCGCCTCCCCTTCTCTCTTCCGGCAGGGCAACCTCGGCGCCTTACCTCGCGCCCGCCATGCCCCGCCTCTCTCCCATCGCGGTAGCCTGCTTCCCCTTTCCTTCCCCCTCCGGCGCGGATCGCCCCTCTCCATTCTTCCTCCTCCGGCGCGGATCGCCCCTCTCCATTCCTCCTCCTCCGGCACGGATCGCTCACCCCCTCTTCCCATCCCGGCAGCCGCACAATACCGCCCCTTCGCCAGCCTCCCTCCGCCCAGCCGGCCACCCGACCTCCTCCGACCCCTGCCGCAACAGCGCCGGCCGCCCCACTTGCCTCACCCGAAGCCACGCTTCCCCCTTCACTGGACCTCCTCACCCTCCTCCAACCATCCGCGCAGCTCCTCAGGGTTCGGCCGAAGCTCCAGCGGACAATTCCCGTGGCCGCACCAAGCTACCGCCTCTTCTAGGATCGGTCGAGACCCCCTGCGCAACTCCCCTTTGTTCAAATGAATTCTCAGCGGGCTTCTCCTTTTTTTTCAGCATTTCGCAAACCTTGACACCCTCCGCCGGCCTCCGGCCAGCCTTTCGGACTGCTCGTCGTAAGTGCGATATACCTTTGTTGTTAGTTCTTTTAATTTCATTGAGTTTCAATTTGGATTTTGGATTCCCATTTGGTTTGATTTTGATATTTTGGATTTGTGTTTGGTCTGATTATGGTGTATGTGATCCAATTGCTTGTTTTTAGGGACTAATTGCGTTGTTTGTGGTGCAGTGGCTTTTGCGCACCAATTCGGCGAGGTATGAATCCACTTGCTTATTTAATTGATTTTTCACCGTTGTTAATTAGTTTACATGCTGCAAAATTGTTTTTAAATTTGGTTTCAATGTGCATTAAAAATTGTTAGTGTTATGTTTAAATAGTATTAATGCATTTTATTTTGAAAACCCACTTTGGGCTGTTTATCAGTAAATTGTGGAATTTGCATATATATATTCAAAGTTGCGACATGTTGGAAACTACTTAATAAATCTTCTTAGCACATTGTTTAGTTAATTAATCAATTTATTTAATTTAATTTGTTAAATCAATAGTTAATTTATTTGATTGAATTTGTTTTACTATTAATTAAATTATTTAATTTTTGATATTTCCTTTTTTACTAACTGCTGATATTGTTTTGGGTTGGCGATGTGAATTCTTGTTCTACTATGTTAATATCTTTTGTCGGCTCCGTACGGTGCGACCTTTGCGCATCAGGAGTACTCTGCCGTGTCGTTTTTCGCTCCTGCATTGAGGTAGGTGGTTTCACATGCTTAGGTTGTCTGATTAATTGGGTTGCGGGTTTATTTAAATTAACATTTCAATCATCTAAATTTTGTTGTGAGTGTTGATTTCAGCTGATAGATTTTATTGATTTATCTCACTAGTGGCTTTTTTAGGTTATTTTGGTTTCAACTAAGTCGTGTCTTTAGTTTTGAATAAATACAGCGTTTGAAATTTGTATGCATTTGGTTTCAAAGAAAATTTGAGTGGGTTTAGCACTGTTATTACGATGCCTTGTTTTCTTTAAAATCACTAAACCAATTTCTCTAATGTTTTATAAATTTTAGTTTGATTCTTGAGATTGTATAGTTTATTAACTTTTGAAATTCCTGCACGTTGTGTTTTGTTTCTGAAAATCTCTGTTGTGCGTTAGACCTTTAAATGATTATTTGTTTATTCATTTATATTGAATGTGCAAGTGTGGTTGACTTAGTTTGCATTCAAGTGTGTTATGACTTGAACCTGATGAGTAGGGTGAACTTTGAATATTGAGCACAAAAGGGGAAGCCTGGGTACTAGGTGGGCAGACTAGACTAGTGAGCTAGTGTTCCGGAGATGACTCGGTCCGGTTTCACTGGCGGGATTGACGATTGCAACACTAACTAAACATATGATATCTGAGGGTCGTGGCCTTCTAAGCCACGTGTTCTGAGGGTCGTGGCCTTCTAAGCCACGTTATCTGAGGGTCGTGACCATCTAAGCCACGTTTCACCGAGACACGACGTTCTAGGGACCCACACAACTTTAGTACTTTAGGGCCTCTCCCACTTTTGTTGCTCCTGTGCGATTATATACTCATCAATGGTTGGTTTTGGTAATTTCTGTGGTTTCAAAAGGTGAGAATGTTTCATTTTCTTTCAGTACCAAAAATCCCCTTTCCCTATTTTAGAACTGTCTTTCTTTATTTAAAACCCCTTTTCTTTAAAGTGTTAGTGCATTTATTTATTTTCTCTAAAACTTGAACCTGCGAACTGTTTTGGTCATCTAACCTTTCCATGCGAAATCTTTTCTTTGGTGCCAACCTATTGAGCGATTGCTCACACCCTACTTACACCCTTGGGTGTAAGTAGATCTGATTCTGTCTGATACAGGGAAAGGCAAAGGTTTTGAGGATGGTGATCCGAGTTATTAGCTACTACTTCTTGGTGTGGCGTTGAGGTGACGGTTTGAGGGTGCGATCTCTCGTTGGGTGATAGTTTCTGGGTTGGTTTTTGGTCTCTACACTTTCCTTTGTGTTGATTGGTTTTTAGTTATACTTATGACTCAAAACTTGGTCATGTATAATGGTTTGTTGTCAGCGACCTTTACTTTTGGTTTTGGTTTACTTTGTTGGATGTTTATTCGGGTAAATCGTTCCCCCTCTTTTATTTTGATACTCGGGCACTTATGCCAGCCCATGGGGATCGGGAACGCCCTTCGGGCCATGTCACGGACTGGGTCGGGCACCGGGCCGGATGACACACCGGCCTGGTTCGTGACATATATAACATATATTTAAGAATACTACAATGGCACTTATGGTTCTCATTATTGCATGGAACTGCTATGAACTTTCAGTGTGACAACTACTCTTAAGATATTATCACATATTATGTTATATAGAATAACAATCATGATGTGATAAGGAGTTCATTAATATTAAAAAAGTGAATAAAGGTTATCATAAAATACATAAAATTTGGTTCTAGGGAACCAAATCCAACAGAATTCTACTTGCACTATATCCAACTGTAAATAACATTCAGTCTGCTAGCTCTCACATTGTTGGGACCACTTTGTGTATGAAGATTGTATTTGTTTTCAACAGTTGTCAATACTCATCAAAATGAAGAAGGAGATGAATAAGGACTAAAAATTTAGTGGAGATTGGTTGAATTGAGGTGGACTAGATAATTGTAATGGAATCATAGTATTGGATGCCATACTTGATAAATTCTCTAAGAAGATCAATTCAGATGATTGTTGAACTAATACTAAGTTCAAAGAACTTGTGTCAAAGGTGACACATTATTTACAACAATGAAGAATGGTGAAGTATCATCCATATAAGGATGATTGAGGAAGAATGAGGATATAAATAAGACCATGAAATGCTTCATTATTTCTTGAGAACCTTGCAAGAGCTTACTTAAAGGAAAGAATCAAATGATTTGAATGAAGTAGAGAATGATGGATGAAGAAGAAGAGAGAGTGTGGAAGGGCTGGGAATTCTAAGAAGGTCATGAATTACACATTGCCTTTAAATTTCCAAATACATGTATCAAAGGTGATACATTATCTGCAACATTGAAGGTATTTGAAGAAGCTTCAAGCCTCCACTTTTGGATGAAGAGAGATGATTGAAGTTCTTTGGAATTAACACTCCAAAAGGAATTGAGGATTTGAAGTGAGGATGAAGAAGTACTTTGGAATTCATATTACAAAAAATAATGGAACAAACTAGATGATGCTTTTCTGATATGTATTTCAAAAATATCATAAGTCAGGAGAACTTGTGATGCAAGCCTTATGATGTAAAGGGGGAGAAATGATGATGCTAGTCATATACAATTTTGATTGGAAGGAATGATGCTTCTAGAAGATAGGAAAGTTTCAGTACTTTCCATTGAAACTATGACGATGCTTTGATGATTTTTATTTCAAATATATCATAAGTTTGGAGAAATTTTTATGCAAGCCTTATGAAGGATAGGGAGAGTAACACAAATATCATAAGTTTGGATAACTTGTGATGCAAGCCTTATGAAGGATAGGGAGAGTAAAGAAGTGTTTTTGGAAAAGGAAAGAAAGCAGCATGCAAGTAAAAAGTGGCGTGCAAGTGTGGTGCACAAGTATAAGTAGCACGCAAGTGTATTTTGTGCGCAAGTCATATTTCAATATCATCACATAAAAATATGACAAAGGAAATAAAGTGGCGCGCAAGTTAAAGATTGGAACGCAAGTAAAAAAGTGGCGTGCAAGTATAAGCGACGCACATGTGTTTCGCGCAAGTATATGTGGTGTGCAAGTGGATGTTGCGCACAATTCATATTTAAAACATCATCATATCAAAATATGACAGAGGAAAGAAAGTGTCGCACAAGTGATGGAGCGGCATGCAAGTGTATGTGGTGCGCAAGTCACCAAAATGCCTATAAATAGATGACTAGCCTCCTCATTTTTAAAGGCTCAACACTTAAGAGAAAATTTGAGCTCTGATCGCGCAAGAAATAGAAGTGGTGCACAAGATGAAGTGGCGTGCAAGATGAGGGTTATTTATAAGGCGCTCAAGTAGAGTGGCGTGCAAGCAGAAGTGGCGCACAAGTTTTCAGAGGTGTGTAAGTAGGGAGGTGTCTTCGAGAAGTGTGTTGTGTATAAGCCAAAGGAGGCACACATGTTGTGAGCTGTGCACAATAGTGGCGTGCAAGTTGTGTCACAAAAGAAGGTGGTGCGCAAATAGAGTGGCGTACAAGCATCATGGTGTGTAAGTAGAAGTGGCGCAAAAGTTATGAGTTGTGAACAATTATGGCACACAAGTATTTAATGGAACGCAAGTAGGGAGGCACGCAAGTAGGGTGGCACACAAGTAATGATTGGAGTGCAAGCTGTGAGTTGTTCTAGAAGTTCTTACCAGCTTCTGTTCAACTGTGATGATGGTAAGTTGATCTAGAATTCATTGTTTTTACAATCAAAAATAGAACTTCTGATTCTAGTAAGAAGAAGAAGAAGAAGAAGAGCTCGGTGTAGATGGTTTTGCACTGAAAGAGAACGTGTGAAGAAGAGTAGGTTTCAGTGAAGCTGTTTTTTCATTGAAGAAGTAGAAGAAGAATAAGAGTGTGTAGCTTACAGGTTTGCTCCATATAAAGAAGAGAAGAAGAAGAAGAAGAACAGAGTATAACCAGTTGAAGCCTACAATTATTTAGGTCAGTTTAATTTAGATGATGCCAAGTTAACCGATCCTCACTACCTAAATAATCACATTGGTATATGTGATTCTAGCCAAGAAGAGAGAAGAAGTTTTAGTGCAGTTGGTTGTTACACTAAGAAGAAGAAATAAGAATCCTAGTGCAGTTGTTGTTTCACTAGAAAATAAGAGAAGGAAATAAGGAAGAATTTCTTGCCTACTTCTTTGCAAGTAATCAAGTTAAGAGCATTAAAGAAGATCAAGAGAAGAACCTACCTTTTGAAGAAGGAAGAAGACTGTCTCCATAGGAAGTATAAAGAACCAACTAGACACTACAAGTTGGGCTAGGTCATCACCATTCTAGAAAATAGGATTTTTCCCCACCCACTCCCTCTAAAGTGTATGGACTCGAACTAGTTAGAGGATTGTTTTCCAAGCCACTCCACTGTAATTGCATATCACATCATAGTGGAGAAACCATGCACTGGTCATACCCATGCATGGAAAGGACGAAGCTACTATTATTGAGTGGTGAACCTTGTAAAAATATCATGTGCATATTTTTATTTCATTCTATTATTGCATGCGATAGGGAAAATAGAATAAGAGAATCAAGATCCTAACAGGTCAAGAGGTACAGGGATAAAATTTGGAATTGGTTTTAAAAGTCCCCAACACTGATTCACCCCCTATAAGTGTTAGGTATATCCCAGAATGGTCCTCTCAATTGGTATCAAAAATAGGTTAACCTCTGTTGGAGTTTCTACATTGAAGTTATTATCTTTTTAAGATTTGAGTTTCTTTCCTGAATTATCAATGAAGTGCACTTTTAGTGAAGATTCAGTTATCTCTAAACAGAAGGCTATATCTCTCAAGATCATGATGAATAGGAAAAATAAGGATAAAAGAAAGTTTAAGAAGAAGTCCATCCTATCTAAATAAATGGATGTATTTGGTTCTCCATATCTGGTAGACATTGAAGATGCACCAGACATGGAATGTTATGAGAAGGTGGCTCAAGTTTCCACTAAGAAGATGGATAACCTTCCTACCTCAAATGATAAAGAGGTATGTGTTAGTATATTTGGAAATTATTATCATGATGAAAATGCTGGCACAAGTGGTGATGATCAATCTACAACATATCAAGAAATATCAGTTGAAATATTAAGAATGATTCTGCATGGTATTCCTGAAGAGAGTACATCTCTTGTTTGTGGAGTATTTCAATGCATGCAGGAAAATATCACTCAATTAGAAGAAGAAACTGATGCTTTGGAGAAAGGCTTACGAGAAAAAATTGTCAAATGATTAAAGCTTTCTAGACAGGTTAGATCCTTTGAAGCAACAAAGAGGGTATTTTAAGTAAGTTCTTCAAAGTGGTTCAAAGATTTTGAAGAGAAAGAGGGAGTCAACAAGACTCTAGAAGAGAATATCTATGCACTTGAAGATGAGCTGAAAAAGAACAATGATGTATGATGCACCTGATTTTTGTATACATTTTCATATATATAATTGAAAATAAAAACATGTTTTTAGAAAATATTTGTCGTTTCGTGAACATATTCTTTGATTTTGGTGAACCTATTTACTTTCAAGAGATTTCTGGCTTAAATACATAAATCAAGGGAAGTCTGTGAAAATTTTGAAACTACACGGCGTGTACTTTTTATACACGCCGTGTACATCCAGACATGGACACATACTGAAGGAGGGAGTAAACGCCCATGTCACCAGGAAGAAGCTACACGCCTTGTGTGGCGAAATTACACGCCGTGTACTAGATTCTAGAAGCGGTTGTTGCCGAGAAGGTTCTACACGCCCATGTGGCCGTTGAAGGAGACACGGTGTGTTCTATTTCTACACGCCGTGTCTGATATTCTAGAAGGATTTGGTTACCAAATTTTGACACTACATTCCATGTATGGTAGCGCTACACGCTGTGTACAGTCAACCACTAGGCGGTGCCGTGTTCAAAAGTCAAAGACGACGTGTTAGGCTGCCTACCCATGGAGAAATTGGCGCCAAAGCGCGTTGACGAAAAGTACACGGCGTGTACTTTCTATACACACTGTGTACTTTATTTTTCTATAAAAAGAGGCCTTGGCCTATGGATTTTGGAGTTGGAAACCATTGGAAGGGAGAGAAGCTCTGCTACTACTGTTCCCAAAGCCACTGAGGTGCCGCCGTTTCGCCTTCCGACACCTTACCTCAACATTTACACGATGAATCCATCAGGTATCATGTGTGTCGTTTCTCTCCTGCTTTCTATGTGTAACTAGAACCCTCGTGTTGGGGATGTGGATGAAAGGATCATAATTTGTGTGTTGTTTTATATAGTTTTGTTTTCTCATTGTAAATCTTCTTACTCTTCTTAATTCACTATCAAATATAACTGAGAATTCTGAGCCGGACCAAGGGAATAATTCTCAGCGATACAAAAGAGAAGTAACGGTGAAAACATCCATGACCATTGTAAAGACTTCACCAATTCAAATAATTAACTGAACTTAATAAATAATTAAGAATTCTGACTACCGGACCAAGGAGTCAACTTCTCTAATTCCAAACAAGAGGAACCAGACCAAGGAAATCTTGTGATAAAAGTGAATCCAGAATGATGAATTATCATGAACAACACAACCATTTAGGAAATATGTATAAAAACTCCTCAATAACCACATCCCCGACACGTCTTTTCTTCCCATTTTAAACTCTTTAAATTCACTCGTTGTTTTCTTTAAAACTGTTAATCATTTCTTCAAAGTAAAACAATATAGTTTTAATACAAAACCAAAATTAAACCAATCAACTCTAAATTCTTCATACTTCACCTAATTAAGTATTAACTCAATTGAATTCACGCACGCCATAGTTCCCTGTGGATCGAACCAGAACTTATGCTATACTAAAGTTTTAATAATGGGTAATTAATTTGGGACACATATAACTTCAGCCATAACGACAAGCGAGACCAAATTTTGGCTCCGTTGCCAGAGAACTATTTGGTTTTAGTGCTAAGATTTAAATTGTGTTAATAATTGATTTAAGTGAAAATAAAAATCAAATATTATCAAAAATCTCTTTTCTAATCGCATTTCAAATTTTCTCTTTTACTTTTCCCTTGTTACGCTTGGTATTTGTGTTGTGATTGTGCAGACGCTTAAAGTGCATGAATAGACACCCTACACGGTCCAAGAGTGCTGAGTCATCGGAACTACTTCCGCTCGACCTGGAGATTGAACAGACCCTGCTTCGTCGTCGGCGTGCACTAAAAGAAACTCACAATCAGCAACCCTCTACCATGGCAAACACGGAAGAGGGACCACCAGCCGTGGATGCTACGCCTGAGCAGCAGTACTAGGATCAACAGCCTCCCACTGCTGGTCTATCAGAGAAGGCTCCTGAAGGCTTCGTGGAATTCCTTCCGAGGGATTACCAATGGCCGCCGCATCAACCTCCTCCGGCATACGACCAACTGCAACAACCGCAGAAACTCTTCCAATGACCCTATTTCACCCCTCAGGAGAAGCGGTATCTGCAACCACCACCCCCTCATCAGCCACCTCCAAGACGTACTCTTATGGAGTACGGTCTTCCTTCAATCCACGGAGCTCATACGGGCATCGTCTGTCCTCCAGTCTAGGACCAACACTTCAAGATCAAGCCTGCAATCATGCAGCTGATCCAGAACACTGTCCAATTTGGAGGCCTGCCCAGTGAAGACCCGAACTCCCATCTCTCCAACTTTCTGGAGATCTGCGACACATTTCGTTACCATGGCATGTCTGAGGATGTCGTCCGTCTTCGCCTATTTACCTTTTCTCTACGGGACAAGGCGAAAGAATGGATTAAGGGGCTGCCACAACGATCTATTCTCACTTGGGAGGAGCTAGCCCAGGCGTTCCTGTCCAAATACTTCCCACCATCGAAGACGGTGACGCTATAGAATGAGATCCATAACTTCCAGCAGCATGACTCCTAGTCGTTGTACGAGTCCTGGGAACATTTCAAAGAAATGCTACGAAAATTCCCACACCATGGACTCCCACTCTGGATGCAAGTCCAGACCTTCTACGGAGGAATTACAACAAATACCAAGTCCATGGCGGATGCTGCTACTGGAGGTACGGTGATGCGGAAATCCCCTGAAGAACTATTCGAACTACTGGAAGACATGTCAGCCAATAGCTTCCAGTGGCACTCCGAGCGGGGGACTCAAAAGCGAGGTATGCACAATATTAACACTACCACTATGTTAGCTGCTCAGTTGGATGTTATGTCCAAGAAAATTGACGCATTGAATCTCAAAGGAGCATCTCAAGTTCATGCGGCGAACCATCCAGCATGCGGCGACTGTGGTGATAACCACATCATGGGAGAATGCCTGGGTTCGACTAGAGGCCCTTCAACGAGCGAGGTGAGTTATGTTACCCAAAATCAAGGGACCAAATAGTACCAGCAGTACCAGAACCCGACATGGAGAGATCAAAAGAACACAGTCTGGGGCCAACAATAGTATAATCCTCTGCCCCAGAGACCACCCAGCTACAGCCAGCCTCCATACCAGAACCAATACCAAAGGTCGCAAAAACCCCAGCAGGTTCCTTATCAGCAATAAGGGTATCAGAACCCTCGCCCACAGTAGCCACGACAACCACCTCCTCCACCGGCTCAACAACCACCTCAACAGAATAACACCTCAAGGTTAGAGGATCTGATGACTAAATTCATATCTGCTGTTGAGACTCGGTTCCAAAATTAGGAAGCTTAGATTCGAGGCCTGGAGAATCAGATTGGCCAGCTGGAAAACCAACTCTCAGGAAGGCAACCCGGTACACTACTGAGAAGCACATAGAAGAATCCGAGGGAGGAGGCCCATGCTGTCATGCTCTGGAGTGTTAAAGATATCCAACGGAACTAACCAGCACAGCTAGGTGCACCCACACCCCCTGATGATGAAGAGCGTTCCAGTACTAACCCCTATTCATCCAAAAGGCCGTAGAAGGAGGCTTTGCAGAATAAAGGAAAGGAGGTAGTCCAACCATTAAAGCCTGCATTACCCTTTCCGTAGATATTGAAGCAGAGAAAGCTGGACCACCAATTTGGTAAATTCATGGAGGTGTTCAGAAATCTCCACATAAACATACCATTTGCGGAGGCACTGACACAAATTCCTAAATATGACAAATTAATGAAGGAAATCCTCTCAAATAAGATAAAGATAGAGGATTTGGGTGTTATTTCACTAACAAAGGAGTGCTCCGTGGTTGTTCAATATTCCATTCCTCCAAAGCTCCAGGATCCAGGTAGTTTTACTATTCCCTGCACAATTGGACCCTGTGACTTTGGAAAATATCTATGCGACTTGGGAGAAAGTGTCAACCTCATTCCATTTAGAGTTTTCCAAAAGCTAGAGCTCCATGATTTGAAACCAACCCGAGTAGCACTTCAACTTGCTAACCAATCCATTAAGTATCTGAAGGGGATACTAGAAGATGTACTGGTAAAAGTGGGACGATTGATCCTCCCAGCATATTTCATCATCCTCGACACGGGGGATGATCTGGAGGCACCACTTATATTGGGAAGACCTTTCCTAGCCACTAGGAAGGCACTCATTGATGTGCACCAGGGAGAGATGATTTTCCGGGTAGGAGATGAGAGAGTCTCCTATAATGTTCTCAAAGCCATCAAGCAGGCATCATCGTCCGATCATGAGGATTGTTCTGCAATAACTACCATGGACGATCGCCTGGTGGATGATTTGGTATGTTCCTATATTTCTGATAACTTTAACATTCGAGACTTTCCTGTTGAAGAATATCTAGAGAACTTTCAACTCCTATATGGCTAGGGAGGCCACTATTGGGACCATTATCCACCGTAAATATCAGGTAAGCAAGGTAAGAAGGTCGAGCCAATGACCTAAAACAAAGGCACTTCCTGGGAGTCAACACAGAGGTTACATGCCGTGTCCCACTTATATACACGGTGTGTACTTATCTTTTTAATTTATAATATTAATAGTATAAATCTATAGAATAACAAATAAATAACTAGGGATGATTCCGGTGCCGATGGTAAAGTCACTGGAGTTTATTCGAGCCATCCCCAGTTTGAATCCTCCCGACCTACCTTCGGCACGGGGTTCCTCTTTTTATTTACACGGTGTGTGTGGTGTTTTAAATATATATATATATAAATGTATTTAAATATAATAAAACCCATGATGGGGATGGACCGATTGGCTAGAATCGTAATTCAGTTCCAAAAGATCCGGATTCGAATCCAGACAACCGCCCCATTTCCATCATTTATTGTTTTAATAAAACCAAACGATGTGCACTCCGATATACACCGTGTGTGCCATAATTTTTCAAATATAAATTAAAAACATTTTTAAAATAAGAAATTACATGCGGGTGAAGTTGGCGGATTGGAAATGTCTCGGCACCAGGTTCAAAAGACCCAGTTTCGAATCACGCTAATCTCCCTACTTCATCCCCATCCTTTCCTAACTAAAAACCACATGCCGTGCATTTCTTTATTCCTGTGTATATAGGCCATATAGAATAAATAAATAAATATATCATAAATATGGGCAGCAGTACAACCTCCACTCCAGTGGTTGAGGGCTTCCATTCGGAACGACCGATCGCCGGTTCGAACCTCACCCCGACCACCGGACCAAAGGTTATACTTCTCTTTTTCCAATTTTTAAACACACGACGTGTATTTTCACACTACATTACGTGTATAATTTTATTTTCTTTTAATTTTGTATATAAATATATTTACCTATTTTAATTTTATTTTTAATTAATTAATATTAATTATTATATAGTATATTTAAAGAATTATTTTTTTTGGCATACACGGCCTGTAGTCCAAACATACATGCCGTGTACCTCACCTATATAGGCCACGGGCCACCCGGATTGAGCCCATGTCACGCGGCCTCCCCATTTCCTCCCCTCTTCCCGTTTTCTTCTCCCGAACACCACCCACACCCCATTTTCTCAGATCTGTTGATTCAGGGCGTTTCAGGTTCTGATTCTTCTTGAATTGTGATCCTCGGTCAAGTTACGTCATTCTAAACCCTCTCTTTTAAATTTTTAGACTCGTTTAGGGTGTTTTTCGGATTGGTTGACCGTTCGGCTTCTTCCTGTACACATCCACGAAATGAAGAACACATGCCGTGTAGTTCTGTACATGGCCACACAAAAAATAATTCAAAATTTGAATATACACGATGTGTATGTTCGGTACACACCATGTCCTTTTCCTCATCGTGCCTGAGTACCCCTTTGCACACAGCCTCACACACCATTTTCATGTACACGGCGTGTGTGTTTGGTGCATGCCATGTATTCCCTTTCCTTTGGCGCTTCCGTGTGTATCACCTAACACAGCCTCTTACCCCATGTACCTATACACGACGTGTGTGTTCGATACATGCCGTGTATACCATTTCCTTTGGCCAGCCCGTGTTTCACCCTCCACACGGCCATGTTCTTCTGGTAAAGAACACGTTGTGTCCTATCTATACACGACGTGTACTTTATTTTATCCTTTTCACAAACATGGTTGTGTCCTTTATGAATACACGACCACCTATACTTTGAGTGAACACGAAGTTTATGTCCGGTACACGCCGTGTACTTTTACATGGTCAATTTTTCACTGTCGGTGTGTCTATCTTGAGAACACGGGCTACTATAAATTTCCAAATACACGCCGTGTACTCTAGAGTACACGCCGTGTACTTTTATTTTCCAATTTTCTCACATTTTCTTTATTTTGTTTTCTTTCCTTTTTATTTTTCTTTTTTTCTAGATTATGGCAGATCACGATCCTTCCCGAGGGAAGCAGCCGGCCTCCGCCATCGAGGGTGAGAGGCCTAGCTATCGCCAGATCCGACTCTGACCTCCTAAAAATCCGGACCCAGACGATCCGGTCTTCGAGCTCCCTCCATTGGCCATCCTGCCGCCACTCACTCCCTCAGTGGAGGCCAGGTCTACTTCTGCTGGACCTCTACCTACCGGCACCAAGCTTCCGAGCACCACCATTTCTGCTCCACCAGCTGCCGCTCTACCTGCACCATATTTTTCAGCAGCTGGTCCCTCTTCGAGCACACCTTCCACCGAGCCACCCTCTACTTCGGCATATCCACCCACAGAGCCAGCCGTTGCTACTACACCAGCACCTGGGCCGGGACCTGTAGGTTATCCCTATCCCTACACGGTATTCCCGGTCACCGACTTCGCATATGAAAGGGTTTGACACTTCTCTCGTCGGCCGATACTGTTGAGTGGCCAATACCTCGACCGTAGCATTCCATAGCAGATCAGTATTTGGGAGGACTTGGAGGAGTTTCTTGGGAACACCTCACTCTTAGATATTTTCCAGGTCAGCACTCCTGTTTTTCGAGATTTATTTTTGGAGTCCGTGGCCTCATTTGAGTTTGACAGAGCAGAGTACCGGGAGACACCTGGTGATGCGGTGCCCGTGGTATGCTTACGGTTAGGCGACCGACGTTTCTCCCTCACCATGACCGAGTTTGGACGAGGGTGTGGATTCTACCCCCATCCCATCACCCCACCTCCTGTTTCTACCCTATCCAGGACCGAGCGCTCTGATCTCATCGCTATGTGGAGGGAGATCACTGGGCCTGACCACCGGTACTCCCCCAATTCCCAGAAGAGCACTCTTATAGCTGACCCCATCATCCGCTTCACCCACCGGTGCTTCAGTGCCATCCTTTTCCCCCTCCATGAGGATATGGGGGTCGTGACCAGCCGTGACATGAAGCTCCTTACCTGTGTCATTCAACACGACTACCCGGACCTCCCCTATCTCACCGCCTCCTATTTCCACTCCATGTTTACCGCCTGTCAGGGCAACCTGAATGACGAGTTTTACACCACCCGTCTTGCCCACCACCTCGGGGTATTCGAGCCCTCTTTACCTCATGACTTGTTAGGTTCACCCTAGTGGATGGACTTTCTCATGATCATTCACATGGGATTGGTCCGGAAGAAGGGGTGCCTACATCCTTGCTCAAGCTCGAGCCCCGCCACCCGCTGACCCTCCTGCCCCAGCTACTGCCCCTGCTCCTCCTTCCCCACCCCTCCAGCTTCTCCACCTCACCCACCTCCTACTGACCCCACTTCTTCTGACCTTCCTTATTCTGTCCCATCACCCATACCACCTACCCCCGCATCCTAGATCAATATTTCCCTTTCCCATGGCCTAGACGCGATGGAGCAGGTCTTGGGTCGCTTCGACAGCCGACAGGATCAGATGGAGCAGTGGTTGGATCGTATTATCGGCCGCCAGGACACCATAGCGTGGAATTTGATTCATCTCGACAGCCGCCAGGACTGCATGGAGAAACTGTTGGCGCATATTTCTCAGCATTTTGGTCTTCCTCCACCTGTCTCTGCCTCAGATCCTGGCCCATATGCTGCTACTCCACTACCCTCTCCTGCGCAGGCCACAGATTCCGTTTTTCTATCTACGGTAGGTCCTACTGCTACTCCTGCCACCGCCACCACTGTTGCCAGTCCAGGGCCTGCTGTTGAGATTCCTTTGACGATTCTAGCACCTGTGGCTCCTACTTCTCCAGCTACCCTTCCCGGTGCCGCATCCCAGCCTCCCGCTTCCATGGATCCTGCGCCGTCTCTACCGGGTGGTTTTGTACAGGATGTTGCCTCCCCTGAGGCGACCCCATGATAGTGAAATTTTTCTTTATCTTATATATCTCTTTTTTCATTTTCTATGTTGTGATGTTATACTTGTTTGTAGTTTTCTTTTTTCTCGACAGTCACAGGTATCATGGAGCACCTTGGGCATCACTTTTCACGAGGGGAGTATTTTTCCATTTCTATTTTCTTTCTTTTTGGATTTACTTCTTCCACTGCTTTCCCTCATGTTGTCCCCCATATCTCACCCTTTCCCACCCTTTACCTTAGTATGCACTTGGTGGACCATGTGCAGTATTAAGTATGGGGGAGCATCTATCTCTTTCACCTTAGTCTTTGCCCTTGAACTAATCTAGGAGACATCATTATTAGATTATATATTTTCAAATGTAAAGAAATTTTGGTTAATAATTCTTATAAATGCTAGAGTTATTTAGTAGGGACTTTTTGCGGAATTCATTATTATTTTGATTCTTAAGTTTTTTAAAATGATTGCTGATATAGTCTCAATTGCAACTTTTAATCCTTGATTAATTACATTGATTAGGCTAATCATTTATATGCATGTCATGACCTGATTGTCCCTTTATTATTTTTCCACTCCTGAGAGGTATTATAAACCCTTTTTCATATTTCTTTTCTAATACCCTCTTTCTTGAGAGATTCTTAGGATATGCATCACTACCATAATTTTCAAGTTTTTCTTTTCAAAACATGAAGAATTTTTGAATTGTTTTAAAATGATTGAGGCATTAGATTGTTTCAACCCCTTTATCTTGAGACCTATCCTACATTTAATCCTCGTTAAGCCCATAGAATCCATGAAAAACCTTTATAGGAAGCCAATTTACAAGCCTATTTCCCTTCCTACCCTATTTCTTTTTGAACTTTGCATGATTATTCATTTTGGTGCTTTAAAGAGGGAGTTGGAAATACATGGCATATTTTTGTGCACATCATGAAATTTAGTGTCGGGGAGTGCCTCTTGACTATTTGGGGCGGAAAGGGTTCCAAACAATTATTCGTTGTATTCATAAGTGTTTCCCTTGAGTTCTTTTTAAAAAAAGAAAAAAAAGAAGAAGAAAAAAAATCCAAAGAGAAGGGAACCTTGTGCTCATTTCGAAACCCTACTTGACTAAGGGAAAAGGTGGTGATTACAAAAGCATTCCACTGAGTTTGTGAAGGATAAATTTTCATTGAAATTTACATTTAATATAATGAAATGTTTCTTAAAGGAATTATCCTTCCTTTTTCAAGCCGCAGAAATTATTTTCACATCTAAACCTACCAACCCTTAGCCACAGAGACATTTGAACCTTATTGATAAAGCCCTCATGATTTTTGTAATTCAAATTTTTCTGAAGCAGAGAACAAGATATCTTGCAAACCTATGGATAGAGTGTATATACCTTAGATTGAGCATAACTTTGAATAAAAACATCTTGAGTGTGGAGTGTTATTTTGACTGGTAAGGTAGACCATCAAGTGGCATGCTTATTTTTTAAAAGTTGAAAAATGTGTTGAAAAGGGATGAGAGTAGTTAAGTGAATTATATATGAGGCGTGATTTTAATATCTTATGAATTTAATTTTTTTCTGGCTTTTAGAATTTTCCTCAGTAACTTTATCATTTTTACTTTTGATTAATTAAATGCCTTCCTTTTAAAAGTCCAGGCTCTTTTAATTAGATGTTGAGATTTTCTTGAGGGCAAGAAAACGACTAAGTGTGGGGGAATTTGATGCACCCGATTTGTTTATACATTTTCATATATATAATTGAAAATAAAAACATGTTTTCAGCAAATATCTGTTGTTTCATGAACATATTCTTTGATTTTGGTGAACCTGTTTACTTTCAAGAGCTTTCTAGCTTAAATACATAAATCAAGGGAAGTCTGTGAAAATTTTGAAACTACACAGCGTGTACTTTTTATACACGCCGTGTACATCCATACAGGGACACGGACCGAAGGAGGGAGTACACACCCATGTCACCAGGCAGAAGCTACACGCCGTGTGTGGCGGCATTACATGCCGTGTACTACATTCTAGAAGCGGTTGTTGTCGAGAAGGTTCTACATGACCATGTGGCCGTTGAAGGAGACACGGCGTGTTCCATTTCTACACGCCATGTATGATATTCTAGAAGGAGTTGGTTGCCAAATTTTGATGCTACACGTCGTGTATGGTGGCACTACACACCGTGTACACTCAAACACCAGGAAACGCCCTGTTCAAAAGTCAAAGACGGCGTGTTAGGCCGCCTACCCATGGAGAAATTGGTGCCAAAGTGCGTTGACGAAAAGTACACGACGTGTACTTTCTATACACGCCGTGTACTTTATTTTTCTATAAAAAGAGGCCTTGGACTATAGATTTTGGAGTTGGAAACCATTGGAAGGGAGAGAATCTATGCTACTACCGTTCCCAAAGCCACCGAGGTGCCGCCATTCCGCCATCCGACACCTTACCTCAACGCTTACACGATGAATCCATCAGGTATCACATGTGTCGTTTCTCTCCTGCTTTCTATGTGTAACTAAACCCCTCGCGTTGGGGTTATGGATGAAAGGATCGTAATTTGTGTGTTGTTTTATATAGTTGTGTTTTCTCGTTGTAAATCTTCTTATTTTTCTTAATTCACTGTCAAATATAACTGAGAATTCTGAGCCGGACCAAGGGAAGAATTCTCAGCGATACAAAAGAGAAGTAATGGTGAAAACATCCATGACCATTGGAAATATTTCACTGATTCAAATAATGGACTGAACTTAATAAATAATTAAGAACGCTGACTACCAGACCAAGGAGTCAACTTCTCTAATTCCAAACAAGAGGAACCGGACCAAGGAAATCTTGTGATAAAAGGGAATCCATAATGATGAATTATCATGAACAACATAACCATTTAAGCAATCTGCATAAAAACCCCTCAATCACCACAGCCTTGACAAGTCTTTTATTCCCGTTTTAAACTCTTTAAATTCAATTGTTGTTTTCTTTAAAACTGTTAATTATTTCTTCAAAGTAAAACAATATAGTTTTAATCCAAAACCAAAATCAAACCAATAAACTCTAAATTCTATATACTTCACCTAATTAAGTATTAACTCAATTGAATTCACGCATTCCATAGTTCCCTGTGGATCGACCCTGAACTTATGCTATACCACTACAGGAAAAATGGCCTTTTGCGACGGGTTATTTGCGACGGGATTTATTCCCGTCGCAAATAGTCCCGTTAGAAACTTATTTGCGACGGGGGAATTTTCCCGTCGCAAATAACTAGTTATTTGCGACGGGAAAATCTCACCCGTCGCAAAAGGCTTGGCGCGCATAGCGCGCCAAACCGCGGGAAAGGTATTTGCGACGGGTGGTTACCACCCGTCGCAAATAGCCGGCGGCGGTAAAAACTATTTGCGACGGGAATATACCCCCGTCGCAAATAGTGTGTCGGCAGGTTGTTATTTGCGACGGGACCCGTCGCAAATAACTATTTAACCGTTGACAATGATAAATGCGGGTTAAAGTATTTGCGACGGGTCCCGTCGCAAATAATATTATTTGCGACGGGTATACCCGTCGCAATTAGTCCCGTCGCAAATAAGCTAACCTATAAATACCCCCATCCGTTTTTTTTTTCATTCATTCTCAACTTCTCTCAAAACTGTTTACAGTTTATTAAGTTTAATTTTTTTTTGCAGAGTTGATATTGAAGTCTTCAACAATTATCGGAGATCAACTTCAAATCCATTTTAAAGGTACTTATGTTATTTTTAATTTAATATTTATTTTAATTTTTTTATTAGTTTTAATTATTTTTAATTAGTTTTAATTAGTTTTAATTAGTTGTAATTTAATTATGTTTATATTGTTTTGTTATTTAAAAAATTTAAGTTATTAGTATTCATAGTTAATGGTAATTAGGTGTAATTAATAATAATTAGAAATAATTAATAATGATTAGGAATAATTAATAATAATTAGTAATAATTAGGAATAATTATAGTTATATATATATATAGTTATATATATATATAGTTATATTTATTCGTATATTAATATAGATTTATATTAATATAAATATATTTGGTTATATGAATATATATATATATATATATATATATTTATTTATTCATATATTAATATATATATTTATTCGTATATTAATATATATTTATTCTATTTATATATATATATATAGTTATAAGTTTTTATTCGTATATTTATTTGTATATTAATTAATATATATTTATAAGCTTAGTTTTAAATAAATTTATAAAATATGTGTTTTTATGTGTATTTATAAATAAATAAATAAATAAATACATATATACAATACAGACACACACACATACACATACACACACACACACACATATATATATATATATGTATAGTTATGAATGAATACATAGAAATGAGGGGGTGAAAATCCTCTGAGAATGCTAAAATGACGATAACTTTTAATCCGTAAGTCCGTTTCAACTCCACAACCAGTCAAATCGAAGAACATGAAACGATCTTCGATATGATATGCGGTACAGGCCAAACGGACATCCGGATCGGAAGTTACAGCCATTTGAATGTTAAAAGGACCATAACTTCTAATCCAGGAGTCCGTTTCAGCTCCACAATTAGTCAAATCGAAGAACATTAAAAGATCTTCGACATGATATATGGTAGAGGTTTATCGGACATCGGGATTAGAAGTTATAGTTGTTTGAACGGTGAAAAATCGGGGTGCCCCGACTAAAAACTCAGTTTTGGAGGCCTTCGGGGCCTTTTTGGGCCTCGAAAAAACCTTGGACGGGTTCCACCGGTCCATAAGGCTGTAGAGCTCGTCGCAAGCTTCGATTTGATATGCTGTAGAGCTCAAACGGAGTCCCGGATCAAAAGTTATGGCCGTTTGAAGTTTGGGTTTCATTTTCTTCTTATTTTCCATCTTTCATTAATTTTTTTATTTTTTTTATATTCAAAGAGTTATTAAATGACTATTAATTGATAAAAATTAGGTAATTATTAATTAAAAATATTTTTTAATTTATTTTATAACCCTCTTTTACTAAACATCTTATAAATTAATGTTATATTTCCATAGATCCTTTCTAAAACGTATTTATAAAATAAATATTATATTTATATCAATATAAAAACGTTTATTAATTTATATATTAATAAATATTTTTTTAATTTTTTTAAATTTTTTTAAATTTTTTTTATTTTTTTTATTATTATTTGCGACGGGAATATATTCCCGTCGCAAATACCTTTTTGCGACGGGACCGTCGCAAATAGTTGATTCGAGGCAACTATTTGCGACGGGAAAAGGCCCGTCGCAAAAACTTATTTGCGACGGGCCCGTCGCAAAAGTTTTTTTAAAAAAAACCACAAAACTATTTGCGACGGGCCCTTTTCCCGTCGCAAATAAGTGTTTTTGCGACGGGCCCGTCGCAAAAAATTTTTGTTGCGACGGCGTTTTCCGCAACGGGCGATTTGCGACGGAGCCCCGTCGCAAAAGGCTATTTGCGACGGGATCCCGTCGCAAATGACCCGTCGCAAATGCCTATATTTCCTGTAGTGTACTAAAGTTATAAGAATGGGTAATTAATTTGGCAAGCATATAACTTCATCCATAACGACAAGCGAGACCAATGTCAAGGAGATATATTTGGAAGAAAACTCCAAGAAGATCAAATAACTTGACTCTTTGTTACAAAACAAAGTAAAGATGCATGAATATGAAGTTGAAAGATTAAAGAAGGATTGTGAAGAGAAGATGACTATGATTGAAGACCAGGAAGTCATCCTCAATATGAGATATCTAGAATTGGAAGTTGCGTTTACCAATCTTGAGAAAACACATATTGAGTCTCCACAAAAGAAGGAAATAATTTCTGTCAGCATTCAATACTCAATGGGGGATTCTACTGTCAAAAGACCTACAACATGTGATAAGAAGATCATGGTTTCACTCATTGATCTATCAAAAGTAGCTGAGAAAGTAAAGGTACCATCCATACCAACTTGTACTAATGTTTTTGTTTCTACAAAAATGTATGGGTTGGAATAAAAATTCTAAACAAGTATGGATGAAGAAAAGTGAGAAGAAACCTACCACCATGGATATGGTGGATAGGATAAAGAGTGTGGAAGATAACTCCCCACATAAATCACAACATACAAAGAAGAAGATTCATCAACCTTATAAAAAAGATGGAAAGAAGTCAAGGTTTTTTGGTCAATGATGGTGTTGTTATAGATTTGGGCATTGTGCACTAGATTGTTGGTTCAACCCCTTAAATGTAAAAGCATAGAGAAAGATCATCTCAAGGGGGAGAAATCCAAAGAAGAAGAACCAATATCCATAGATCCAATAGCATATGTATATTGCAAACAGATTTGTAATGTTAGATAACATATGTGATGTACGCAATAGGAGTGGTCATATGAAAGGTGCATGTTCATATAGAAAAACAATACCACAGAAGCTGAGTAAGAATGAAGAATAATCCTTGGGAAGAAATCAAATAAATAATGTGAAAACAAATTCACCCAGGAAGATTTCAAGAAGGAAATATGAGAAGTCCTTGGATTCTAAATCCAAGAAGGTGAAGAGTGGTGCATCCAAAATAACTACTAAGAAATAAGCCACTCAGAAGAATCCATGTAGAATATCCAATCATGATTCCTCGGTCCCTAATGATATTTTGGTGGTTTGGCAAGAAGATTTGGAAAAAATGAGAAAGATGGAAGATGCACAGGCTAATACTTGTGCTAAAAGTAAAAAAAAAAGATTCTACATGAAGAAAAGGAAGTTCTGTGTGTGAGGTGCAACAAGACTGGTCATACTATTAAAAGATGGTTTGAATTTACTCCAACCTAACAATAATTCCTCAAAAAGATAAAAGTGTCACTAGGAGATTCTAGTGCTTTGAAATCCCTTAAAGAAAGAATATTCACACAAAAAGAGATGGAAGAAATAGTGAGGTCCACACAATCATAGTCAGCATTGAATATCAGTTGTGAAAGTGTGAAGAATGGAGCATTTGGGTTGAGAAGATCATCTCAACCTTGTTGTTTACATTGATGGAGAAAAGAGGATCCACATTATTCCATTAAATCTTTGTGTATTGTATTTTTTATTATCATACAAGGAATTGAAGTCAATGTAAGATATCAGGGGGAAAGGATTCAGTGAGGAGAAGTGTTCCCTTGAGGGGGAGACACATAAAGAAGATGTCAGAGTCATTATATCAATCAGTATCAACATCAGTTGGTATAAAATTCAATTACTCTGAAGAATGTCTGAAGATCATGTCATTGGAAAAGGTATACCATTTCTTAATCTCTCATCCTTAGTTACTCAAAATAAATATATTTTTACAAAGGGGGAGTAACTAGGTCAATCAGTGACATAAGAAGAATGAAAGAGCCCCAAGGCCACTTATCCTGCTAATTTCACTTGAATGTTTTTGATCCTTTTGTTGAAGTGAGTGCAGGAATTTTAGGATTGATTATTTCCTATCACATTCAATATCTTTATCCTGGAATGAAAGTGGAAAACCCTTGAAGACAAGTATAGGAGATCTCATATCATGAGGTATCACGATCAGTGGATAATGGAAAAATTTGTTGTCTAAATCAAATTCTTTGGTTTTCTACATTGTGCTTTTCTCAAGTTGACTTAGAGTGAAATGATTGATGGCACACTGCTTTAGTAAGGACTGATACCCTCTCTACCATGAACTTTGTATTTCTTGTCAATAAGGGGGAGAGAAACAAGTAAAGGTGAGAGAGAAGATTCTTATTTTGACATTGACACATTAATTTGAGGAGACTTTGTTGTATTGACAACAAAATACGAAGGAGGAGATTGTTGGGACCACTTTGTGTATGGAGATTGTATTTGTTGTCAAAAGTTGTCAATACTCATCAAAATGAATAAGGAGATGAAGAAGGAATAAAAATTTAGTGGATATTGGCTGAAGTGAGGTTTCCTGGAGAATTTTTATGGAATTATAGCATTGGATGTCATACTTGAGAAATTATCTAAGAAGATCTATTTAGATGATTGTTGAACTAATACTAAGTTCAAAGAACTTGTGTCAAAGGTAATACATTTTTTACAACAATGAAGAATGGTGAAGTATCATCTATCTAAGGATAATTGAAGAATAATGAGGATATAAAGAAGACCATGCAATTCTTCACGATTGCATGAGAACCTTGTAAGAGCTTACTTGAAGAAAAGAATCATATGATTTGAATGAAGTAGAAAATTATGGATGAATAAGAAGAGAGAGTGTGGAAGGTCTAGGCATTCTAAGAAGGTCATGAATTACACATTTCATTTCAAGTTCCAAATACATGTATCAAAGGTGATACATTGTTTGCAACATTGAAGGTTTTTGAAGAAGCTTCAAGCCTCCACTTTTGGATGGAGATAGATGATTGGAGTTATTTGGAATTAACACTCCAAAAGGAATTGAGGATTTGAAGTGAGGATGAAGAAGTACTTTGGAATTGATATTCCAAAAAGAATGGACCAAACCAGAAAATGATCTGTTGATATTAATTTCACAAATATCATAAGTTAGGAGAACTTGTGATGAAAGACTTACGATGGAAAGGGGGAGAAATGACGATGCCAGTCATATACAATTTTTATTGGAAGGAATGATGCTGCTAGAAGATAGGGAAGTTTCAATACTTTCCATTAAAACTATGATGATGCTTTGATTATTTGTATTTCACAAATATCATAAGTTTGGATAACTTGTGATGAAATCCTTATGAAGGATCGGGAGAGTAACAAAAATATCATAAGTTTGGAGAACTTGTGATGTAAGCCTTATGAAGGATAGGGAGAGTAAATAAGTATTTTTGGCAAAGTAAATAAAGTGGCGCACAAGTCAAAAGTGGCATGCAAGTGTGGCATGAAAGTATAAGTAGTGCAGAAGTGTATGTTGTGCGCAAGTCATATTTTAAGATCATAACATCAAAATATGACAAAGGAAATAAAGTGGAACGCAAGTTAAAGATTGGCGCGCAAGTCAAAAAGTGGTGCACAAGTATAAGCAATGCGAAAGTGTGTCGTGCAAGTATATGTGTCGTGCAAGTGGATGTTGCATGCAAGTCACATTTCAAACATCATCATATCAAAATTTGATAATGGAAAGAAAGTGTCGCGCAAGTGATGGAGAGGCATGCAAGTTCTGGAGCGGCGCACAAGTGTATGTGGCGTGTAAGTCACAAAAATTCCTATAAATAGAAGACTAGCCTCCTCATTTTTCAAGGCTCAAAACTTAAGAGAAAATTTGAGCTCTGATCGCGCAAGTAGTAGAAGTGAAACGCAAGATGAAGTGGTGCGCAAGCTGAGGGTTATTTATAAGGCGTACAAGTAGAGTGGCGTGAAAGCAGAAGTGGTGCGCAAGTTTTCAGAGGTGCGCAAGAAGGTAGGTGTATTCGAGAAGTGTATTGTGTATAATCCAAAAGCAGCATGCATGTTGTGAGCTATTCAAAATAGAGGTGCAGAAGTTGTGGCGCACAAGCAGGTGGTATCCAAGCAGAGTGGCGCGCAATCATCATGGAACACAAGTAAAATTGGCGGGCAAGTTGTGAGTTATGAACAATTGTGGCACACAAGTATTTAATGGAATGCAAGCAGGGAGGTGAGCAATCAGGGTGGCATGCAAGTAAGGATTATCGAACAAGCTATGAGTTGTTTTAGAAGTTCTTACCAGCTTCTGTTCAATTGTGATGATGCTAAGTTGATCTATACTTCATTTTTTTACAATCACAAAGAGAACTTGTGATTATAGCAAGAAGAAGAAGAAAAAGAGCTTGGTGCAGATGGTTCTGCATTGAAAGAGAACGTGTGAAGAAGAGTAGGTTTCAGTGCAATTGGTTTTGCATTGAAGAAGTAGAAGAATAATAAGAGTGTGAAACTTACAGGTTTAACACATAGAAAGAAGAGAATAAGAAGGAGAAGAACATAGTATGCCCAGTTGAAGCCTACAATTATTTATGGTAGTTTAATTTAGATGATGCCAAGTGAACTGATCTTCACTGCCTGAATAATCACATTGGTATATGTGATTCTAACCAAGAAGAGATAAGAAGTTTTAGTGCAGTTGGTTGTTGCACGAAGAAGAAGAAAGAAGTAACCTAGTACAGTTGGTGTTGCACCAGAAAAGAATATAAGGAAAGAAAGAAGAATTTCTTGCTTACTTCTTTGCAAGTAATCAAGTGAAGAGCATTAAATAAGACCAAGAGCAGAACCTTCCTTTTAAAGAAGGAAGAAGACTGTCTCTATAGGTAGTATAAAGATCTAGCTAGACACTGTAAGTTGGGCTAGGTCACCACTAGTCCAAGAAAGAGGAATGTTTCCCACCCCCTCTAAAGTGTAGGGACTCACACTGGCTAGAGAATTGTTTTCCTAACCACTCCACTGTAATTTCATATCACATCATAGTGGAGAATCCATTCACTGGTCATAACCATGCATAGAAAAGATGTAGATACTCTTATTGAGTGGTGAACCTTGTAAAAATATTGTGTGCATATTTTTACTACTTTTTATTATTTCATGTGACAGGGAAAAGAGAATAAGAGAATCAAGATCCTAATAGGTCAAGAGGTACAAGGATAAAAGTTGGAATTGGTTTAAGAAGCCCCCAACACTGATTCACCCCCTCTCAGTGTTAGGTATATCCCAAACTGGTTCTCTCACACATGATACTCATGATTCTACTAAGATAGGCCTTTATTCAGTGGATCTTTCACATTTTCTTTTGTGGAAATTTTGGTAATTGAAAATTCAACATTCTGAGAAAAATCCATCAGTGTGTGACATTTCCGAAGTATCTGTTTTATCTATTAGTGTGACCTTGGATATTTTATAGGAGACACCACTACAATATTATCACAATAAACTATGATAGGTTATTTAATTATAAGTACCATATCAAGATCCTGGAAAAAATTCATATCTAAATTACATCATTAGTTTCATCATAAGATGCTATTTACTTGGACTCCACAGTTGAATCAGTGAAAACTAGCTAGTCTGTGCTCCTTCAGATCACAGATCCTTCATTGAGAAAGAAAACATATCTAAAATGTGACTTTAGATCATTTTGAACTATTTGAAAACTAGCATCAATATAAACCCCGATGACTAGCTCCTTGTCTCCTCCTTACACTAGGAATATATCCTTAGTTATTCTCAGATATTTAAAGATATCCTTAACTGTAGACCAATGATTTTCTCTAGGATAAGCTTGATATATTTCTATCATTCTCAATGCATAGGAAACATTATGTCTACTACAAAACATTTAATACAATATTTATTTTATAGATAAAGTGTATGGGATATTACTCATTATCTCTTTCTACTATTATGTTTAAGGACACATTTTATTAGAAATATGTACACCATGTTACACTGGAACCAATCCCCTCTTGGATTGTTCTGTACTAAATAACTTTTATATTTGTTCAATGTATGTACTTTAACTTATTCCAAGCATCTTCTTGGGTATATCACGAATGATTATGATCCCTAGAATATGGGTTCCCTCACCCAAATCCTTCACGGGGAAAAACTATTTTAACCAATCCTTAAGAGACTATAAGATCGGTATTTCATTTAAAATAAGTAATATTTCATCAACATATACTACTAGGATAATGACCACATTCTCATTCAACCTATTTTAAACACATGTCTCACATTCATTCACAATGAAACCAAATTCTTTTATAGCTTCATCAAATTGAATGTTCCATGACCTCGATGCTTGCTTCAATCCATAAATGGATCTTTGTAACTTGAAAATATTTTTAGCATCACCTGGAGTCACAAAACCTTCTATTTGTGTCCTATAGACATCTTCCCTAATATCCCCATTAAGGAAATAATTTTTGACACCTATCTTCCAAATTTCATAGTCATGGTAAGATGTTGTAGCAAGTATAATTTTTATGGATTCAAACATGGAAACTATTGAAAAAGTTTCATCATATTCAATTCTTTGATATTGTTTAAATACTTTATCCACAGACCTTTAATTATAGGTGTTACCTTACCTCCCATGTCTAGTTTTCTCTTGAATACCCATTTTCGTCCTAAAAGATTTACATTAACTGAAGCATTAACCAGAACCCAAACTTGTCTTTGATTCATGGAATCCATTTCAAAATTCATTGGTCATTTCTACATTGCAGCTTCTAAGATCTTTACTATATCTTTATAGGAGAGAGGTTCATCATTATCAACAAATAATGAGTCACCATCTTTGGTGACTAGAAAACCATATCTCTCTAGTTCTTTTACAACTCTAGTTCTCCTATATAGAACTTATGTTTTAGGACCTAATTATTCTATAATGACCTATGAAATCTATTCCTATACCAAATCTTGTGTATCTCGAGCATCAACTTCATCGAAGTCAATTTTTATCCCACTATCCTTTTTGAGGATATTCCCCCTCTCAAGAAATACGACTCATCTAGTGAGGGTAACTTTCTTATCTAAGGGGTTTTATAGGTGGTATCTATTTGTTCCCTTTGGATACCTTATAATGATATACTTTATGCCACAAGGTGCTAGTTTGTTTCCTGAAAATACCTTAAATATTCCTTGCAACCCCATACACATGTATGTGATAAAACAAGTTCATTTCCACTCCATAACTTGAAGGGAATTATATTTTCTTCTTTCATTGGTACTTGGTTTAGTGTGTATGATATAGTTTATAATGAATGTCCCCAAAAGGATAATAGAATATCTGCATGTCTCATCATCGACCATACCATGTCTAAAAATGTACAATTCCTCCTTTCACTAACAACATTACACCATGGTGTGTAAGGTGGAGTGAGTTGAGATAAAATATCAAACTCCCATAGAAATTAAATGAAATCTTGGTTAATATATTCACCACCTAGATCTGATCAAAGTTTATTTTTCTTATTTTCCAAGTTGATTCTATACTTAATTATTGAATTCATTGAATTTCTCAAATGAATCGGACTTAAACCTCATCAAGTGGACATATCCATATCTACTCAAGTAATGAGTAAATGTTATGAATTAAGAATACCCACCTCTAGATTCTACTGGAAATGGTTCTCAAACATTAGTGTGTGCCAATCCTAAAATATATATGAACTTTTCACCCTATCCACCAAATGGTGGTTTGGTCATTTTTCCTTGTAAACAAGCATAAAATATTTTTTAAGTGGTTTTATCTCAAAAGAGTCTAAATAACTATCTTGATAGAGAATTATCATATGATACTCATTTTCACGACTAATGTGGTGATTCATAGTAAGGTGTTATATGAGTTGTGCGAACATGATTCATTATCTATTTACAATACTTGGTTTTTTTAAATTTAATACATAAAGGTAGTCATTTATATTCACCATACCATAACATGTATTTTATTTATAAAAGGAAAAAAATTATTTCCAAACATGAAAATAAAACCATCTATGTTTAGGAATGATACATAAATTATGTTCCTAGTAAAATTTGTTACATAATAAAAATCCCTTAAAAAATCATTCTGGTTGGTAATAAAAGGCAGTAGTCGCCAATGGCTACAAATTCCATCCTCGCATCATTGGAAGCTTGAATATCTACATATCCACTAGAAATAATTTAGAATCTACTTGGTTATTACATTTGTACACAAATGTGATCACCAAAATCTATATCTAATACCCGATGTGTAGATATTGAAATATTACACTCGATAATGAACATACCTTTAGCTTCTCCTTAATTTTTTCTATAGTTATTCTTCAAGTGGCCTTACTTTCCACAAGAAAAACATATCACCTTATTTTCCTTCCCGTTTCTCTAGATCTTCCTCTTCATGTAAGGATAGTTCTTGGGAGCTTTATAATTATTATGAGTCTTGGGACCTTATCCTTGTTCTTCCTTTTCTTATTCACCTTAAGGACCTTGAGTTTTTCACACCCCATGTCCTTATCCACTTGGATAATGAGAGTAAGAATCTCTAAAAGACTCTTCTCATTGTCTCTAGTGTTATAATTAATAATAAAACTGAAGAATCTATTAAGTAGTGAGAAAATTATGAGATCTGTGCACAAATTATCTAGAAATCTAATCTCTAAGATGTATAAGCATTCAATTTAGCCAATAATCTTAACTAAATGAGGCTCAACTGACATAGACTCTCTAAGCTTATTTGTAAATGGATCATTGGAGATCTCATATCTATCTTTTCTCTCCTTCTCTTGATAGAGATCTTGAAGGTGATACATCATGATATACGCATCTATGTCCTCATGTTTCTTAGAAATATCATTTATCATGGATGATAGCATAAAACACTAAAAATATGTAGCATCATTCCAAATTTTCTCATATAGAGTCAACTATTACTCTCTAGGCTCATTACCAGACAAATCAAGAATAGGTTCTTATAGCACATACAATTTCCTTTGATGGTATAGGATAACATATAAACACCTTTTCTATTCATAGAAATTTGTGTGGGTGAGAAGATTATCCTTCTCAATTATGGATCATAGTGATATGTTTAAAGTCATCTAATTATTGTTTCTACAAATAATATGAGCAGATTTTTAGTACTTTATCTGATAAAATTTAGACAAATAAATATATATTATATTTATTAATCTCCCACAATTTTATTGAAACCCAATATCCCTCACCATTGGATTTGAAATATTCAATTTTTTGTAAATTCCAGTGGCAAGGATCTATATTCCCCTTCTCATCACCTAAATTTAGTTGATAGGGAAATTTTAATGGTCTTAGGTAATAATTAAAAATTCCAAATTCATTAAATCATTTCTCCATGACCTATTGAGTAGACGACCTTGTCCTGAAATTCTTAAATTGTATTTCATCGACATTTTCCTCTCAGTTACTCTAAGTTATTATTTGGCAGTGAACTATTGATGTAAACTAAATTATGTCCACCCAAAACATAAAGTTATAATTCCCCAATAATTAAAATCACCTCAACTTTGGATAGTCAATAACTTTGATCTATGGTTCGATTTTAACTGAAGTAGTTGAAGGTTATATCTATTTAATATATATCATTGAGGGATGTTATCTTTTATGTGTAGATTTCTAATTATTATCTTTATTATATGATTTTTAATATTAATTGGATTTACTTAAGGGATTAACCATGTAATAGATAATATTTATGCATTTGTAAATTTATTTTAGTTATATCTTACATGATTGTTAATTCATTAATTCATGTGATCACAAAAAAACATCCTTAATATGAAAATTGATAGAAATAAAATAATAAAGTGGTATGATCATGATATTTTACTAATGTTAAGTTTATCTAGAATATGATAAACTAATCATCAACCTAAAACAAAAAACACATTGAACCATTTGTGGTTCGTATTACATCTTTCCACATGTCCACCTATGTATCTCTCTTGGGTTGGTTTCATCTTGGCTCCAAACTTAAACCACCTCCAATAGCTTTGGAGGTCTATTCATTACATATGAATTTACTCACATGCAGGTGAGGGGAACCAAGGGATTGGTTAATGGGTTTATATAGAAGAAACCATGGGCACACATGACATAACATAATGAGATGATTGATGACACACATGCCAAAAAAATAATTTAATAATAAATTAAATGAAACCAATCACATAGAAAGTTCTAGTTTAATATCATGATCATTCACTCACATGCAACGAATTACACATTTAATGAAGTTATTATTAAATTATAATCCTTCTTATTTAAGATAAATCACACTCAAATTGGTCAATTATATTATTTAATTAATCAATTCATTTATATTAATTCTCATCTGAATTTCTTTAAGATTCTTATCCATCATAATTTTAAACAAATTAAATAAATGTATTTAAAATTAACTATGTACAGAAAAATGTGCCTTGGAGGAAACACAGTGAGAACCAGTCTACCCAATGTGTATTATACTCGTATATTGTTTACTCTTGTGATATGTGTCATACATGAATTATCACATGATTTCACAACATGTACTATCAACTTAATGAACACACGAAATACATTGTATTTATATAGCATGTTATGCTTCATTACACACAGAGTAACAAATGTAATATGACATATACATGATTTATAGATCCAAAAATTACACCAAAACTAATTAGATTTATATATATACATATATATAAACTATAAAATGGAATATACTGTGAACATAATGACCACACGAAACACATGTTGATAAGGTTTTTATAGTATATTAGATTAATTTTCAATTCTATGTAATTTGGTAAAAGTGAATGGAATGTACATTTGAGCTACATGACATGTATTTTTCTCAGTGTCTATCTAGGGAAAATTACTAGGGAGTTAGTGTATAACTATGTCACATAAAATGTTAGAGTACTTGGTATATACATGGTCTACATGGCATGTGGTCTCCGAGTTACATGGTGTAACAACCCAAAAATTCATTAATGAAAATTCCTCTTGGTCTATTTAAATGTATTCTTATGGTTATGTAAAATGTATAGAATTATTTGGTTTTATGTTTTGGATTTTAAAATAACATTAAGAATTTTGATCATTTTTAATATAGTTATTGAACAGTGATCACATGAATAGTATAAATACAGGGCTTTAACAAATCCAATTTACTCGGACAAAGGAAGTGATGGCCTCATCCAGTAGACTTGCCCCATATGAATCCCATTTTTTGGAGCTTGAAAAGGATGTGGTGTCATTGGGTTTCTCTCTTGACCAAGCCCAATCTGATCTTGAATATGTAAAGCTTGAGTAGAACCACCTACGGGAGAAGTGGAAGTTGATAGAGATTATCATTCAAGCAATGTTATCCGAGCCACCCCAAGAGTCTGTCACCATCGTGCACCTTACCCTAAGGTCTTATACGGGTGTTATAAGGGGTTATGTAATCGGACCCTATCACTATGATTATGTGCATTATTTTTTTTATATAATAATGAATATACATTCATTTTATTATTGTAACTACCTAAATAGTTTTTAATGCACAAATAATATTTTTAGTTAATTTTCAACTAAGGAATCTATTTTGATAAATTAATGTATTTTTGAATTAAATAATATTTTAATAAAATATTATTATTATTAAATTACTTTTATTAGTTATAAATGATCATATAATTTTTATAAATGGAATTGTAATTTTTTTATTAAGGTTTGAAAGTTGTCTTTGTCAAAACCCACGAATTTTCGATAAACGTCGGTTTTTATTTTAAAAGTGAAAATTCGAATATTTAGAAAATTATTTATATAAAATTAATACTATTTTTGGAATCAGGACATGAAAATTATCCAATGGTAAATGTTTAATTATTTTCTGAGACAGTCGAATTTTTTGGTAAAAATTAAATACCGTTTAAATATATAATGTGTTTTATGACATCATAATGACCCAATAGTGATGTAATAAAATACTATAAACATTATTTTCGGACAATATATGTTTTACCATTAAAATAATGTGATTTTAGTTTTTATTTATTTATTTTACAATGCTTTAGTGGATCCTTTAAGAATTATAAAACATTTTAGCTTTTTAAATTGATTTCCTTGAGAGTGTGACTCACCTCCACATAAGAAACCTTACTATTTTAAGAAGTTAGGACATTGTAATTATAAAATATTTTTTAAAATCCCCTTTGGAAAAAACCATGTGCAAAAACCATGGTCTATTTTGTGGTTTTTATTAGTTTAATATGTGGTGTCCCAAACCTAAATAATAAAGAATTCCCTCTCCTTTCCTATATAAACCCACCCAAGATCCCACTTCCTCCTCACTCAAATCCTTTAGATTTAGACCAAAACCGGGAATCCTCTCTCTGGAATCCTCCCAAGGCACCCCAATATCCCAATAATCCTCTCTCAAGCCTCTCCCAATCTTTTGAGATCACACTTCCAAGTAAGGGACTTCTTCCTTTCTAGATTTTATCCAAGTTTCTTTATATTGTTATATCCTTTTTTTTCAATTAAAAATATTGGGGTATTATTTCACACCTCCCTCATAGTTCCCTATTCATTTTGTAATAATTATATATCCCCTTTCTATCTCATTAATGCCTTCCATGTACACCCATTACCATACTGAAATTCCGTAAGGAATTTCTCTCTCCTCATTTACATTCAAGCAATTATTTTGTATTATGAATATAAATTCCATTAATTTTGTTAGAAAATGTATCTATATGAACCCCTTACTGTCCATTTCATGTACATATGATGAAACCATAATTTCTCACTTATCAACCTTTTTTATGAATTCCTTTGTCACGCTGTTATGTTGCCAAAATTGCACCACGATTTTCCAAATAAAGTTATTGTGTAGTGAATACCATGCCCCCTTCTCTATCAAGGGTATTCAACTTTACAAACTTCTATTATTGATTATAGAGTTTCATGTATGTATTCCACATTCCTTTATCGTGAAATAAAATATGATGTTGAATGATTTCAGGTTGTGTGATCAATGTGGCACACTTATGCATGAAATGAAATGTTTAAGAAGGGTGTGCCCTGATAGAACTCCAATGCTTTGGGTAAAGTATAGTATCATGATACGTCATGTGAAATGAGTGTTGAATCATGATAATTCAAGTGAAACGAGGTTTTACTCATTATTCATGTACAATGAGGGTTTATTCATATTCCACGTGCAATGAGCCTTGGATCATGATAATTCCATGTTAAGTGTTGTTGCCACATTTCAATGTTATGATTATCATGATTTATCATGCCTTTATGTTCATATTTCTATTGTGATCCATTGATATTCCTATTTACTAACATGTATTGTATTCCTCATGTTATTCCATGTTTATTACCTTACTGGGCTTTATAGCTCACCATTTTCTTATGCATGTCCTCAGGTTATCTCATGCAATGTTAAGTACGAGGGAATGTAGTAGTCATGTAAAGGATGTTTTCAATAAAGATTTTGTGTGTTTTATGTTCTAAGTGGTTATTTAATGTTCTTAATCCCCAAAGACACTAGAACTATCGATATTATATATTGTATCAAGTGAATTTTATGTAATAAATTAGGTTTAAGTGTGTAATAAAAAGTAGGGTTTTCATACATGGACACCAGTCATTTAGTCCATATAAGAGAATAAATAGTCCTTATGTTAATAAGGAACTACACACCATATAATAAAGTTACATGATGTGTACTCCAGCTGATTGTGTTCTAGGATGGCCCGATCAACATGTGGTGTATAATAAAATTCCTTGTTTTTAATAAATGCACACGCCTTAAATTAATTAAGGATTAATTATTGGTGCATTAAACACTAGTATACGACATACACCTCTGAGTTACATGGTATGTGCTCTTGTGTAATCTAGACAGACTCCTTGGAACCTTTGTATGAGATATTTGAATTTATTTCATTCATAAAATTAATCTATTTGATTATATTTATGAGAAATTAAGAGGAAGAAAATAAATCTCATAATTCAAATTAAATAACGATTAAACTAGAATTGAGAACCAATAATAAAATTTTAAAACAATAAATGATATTTAAATAATTATAAATAATTATGGTACCCCTCTAATACCACTTTAAGGTTATGGGTGTGGCGCAAGCATCCTATCATCCATGCCCAACTTATCTTTTAGTCATTATCAATGATTAATCTAAAATTTACATATTGATAAATTACATGATCAACATAACTGAATCAAAGAATATGGATAATAGAAAAATACTGGAACAAAAGCACAAGACCATCGGATATTGTTTATAATTAATTTAAGCAATTAAATAATTTCCTTTGGAGAAATTATTTCTCCATTGATGGATTTGAAAGTGGATCTACGTCATACTGTCATTATGTTATAGGAATCAAGAATATATTCCCTCTAGAACTGATCCACATGTGTTCCATGAATCTCTAAACATCATCATAGGAATATCTAGGTGTTACACATAAGATCCTATCACTTGAATCATTCGCCATTGATCACCCTAATAATCACTTCCAAATAATTCTTCTTAATCATCCTAGAATCAAGTGTGGAAGTTGGAGGAAGATCGCTCTACATTCTTGAGAGTTTTCTGGGAGAGGGACCTCTATATGGATTGAGAGGATTCTCTCCGAATTTCATTGTGCATACCAAAAAATGAATTGGATCTCTTAAGAAAATAATATAACTGATTTTATATACCTATAGGATCAGAAAATAATAATTTCACATACACCCTTTATTATTTCGGTAATCCCTTCAAAACACCATGTCTATAATAATAATAATAATATTATTATTTCTTTACAAGTTCTAAACTCATGAATTATATTTAATATTATTTAATCAAATGATATTAAATATATATTATTTCTCTTCAAACCATTAAACATGGTTTTCCATTCCTTCATAATATTTTCTAGGCCTAGAATTATGACTATTTATTTAACAAACGAATAAAACTGCATTATTTGATAATAAATAAATAAATATTATATTCATTAAATTGAAAATAAATAATTATTAAATATTCTTCTCACAAAATATTCTCTTGAATAACTGGTGATAGAATATATGTGATCAAGAAATCATTAATAATTATTAAAGCACATGTGGGAATAATATTTATTCAAATCTTTAAATAATAGATAATAATATATTATTTAACTAAGTTTCTAGATAAACTTAGTGTGTGACCCTCTAGGCCTCTCTCTCTATGGAATTTGGTGAAGTAGCCTAAAGCCCATGGTTAGCGTATAACAACACTCCAATGCACCCATATAGAAAGAAGTTAACGTAATAATGACATAATTAATCATACAGACACTTACTGTGTAATATAAACCCTTTATCATGATATCTCTAATTGAGCAATTTTCATGCCAGTGCCATAAACCTATATACTCGATGTCTCTTTCTTTAACTTTCTAGAAATCAGAATTTCCTATAGAACACCATGTCCATGGATTTATTTAGTATATATCATTTCCATCAAAGGGCCTGATATATAATTTTTTTTAAATAATAGAAGGGATAAATACTTTCTCACATTATTAATTAATGAAATATTAATCATGATATACCCAACATATCCTACCTTTCTGTGAATATATGTTGTCATTTTTTAATCTATACATCAGAGTACATGACTTATAATACTCATTAATAATAATCTTAATGTATAAGGGTCAATACACACATCTACAGTTATAAACATCCAATTGAATATATAAATTTTTATTTCCTACTGGAGGATATCATTATCATGATATCCTACACTGGATATTACTAAGGGCTTACACAATTAAAAGGTTTTTCAAATTCCTATGAGTCTCTACCCCTCAAATTTTGTATCAGTTGTGCCCATAAAATGATTCCATATTTCTATATAACCTATATTTAATTGTACCATCATGGAAATTTTGGGTTCTCATCATATAGGGGAACGGCTATGAACTTTTAGTTTGACATGTACTCTTAATACATTATCAAATACTATGTTACATATAATAATAACCATTATGTGATAAGGAGTTTATTAATATTCAAAAAATTGAATATAGGTTATCATAAAGCACACAAAATTTAGCTCTAGGGAACCAAATACAATGGTAACTACTGATACCCATAAAAATAAATCACTTTCTGATGTATTAAGACACTGCCAAAGAAAAGACATGAAGCATCATAGTAGACCTCAATTTGGACTCCCTCTTTTGGAAAAAGAATAATAATGGTGTTGACCAACTTATTTTTTTAGTACTCAAAATAGTCTGAAAATGGTTAGTCCACAAGAGAACCCAATCCTTTCTATTCAAGGTTATCAGAGGAGTCAAAATCCAATATATGTTAGGTACAAACCTCCTATGATATCCTGTAAGACTAAGGAAACTATGTAGCTCTGCATCATTCTTGGGGGCTGCCTAAGAAACAACCACCTTGATATTTGAAGGATCCATGGATACACTATACTGGTTGTAACACCTTGATATTTTAAAATAACACTATTTTCGATAGCATATACAACAAAAAACACTGAGATTAAATGAACCCCCAAGATATTATTATTTTAATATGACTATTATAACATAGTTGTGTAAGTACTCAATTTTTAGTAAATTTATTTTATGCTTTCAAAATATGTTTTCTTTAAAATGATTTTTATTGGTTTTTGTGAGGAAATATTATAATTACTTTTTGGAATATATATTAATTTTATTTTATAAAAATGATATCATTTTTGAAATCATAATATCAAAATTATCTTAGGGCGTTTTTTTGGTATTTTTTTGAAAAATTTGAGTTTTGAGTGAATAGTGAAAATGTTGTTTTATTGGAAACTATATATTTTTCAAACACTTACAAAGTCCCACTTTGTTTTAAAATGTTTTAAAAGTAAAATTAATTATTTTATATCATTAATAATCCAATTAAGTTCATTGTAATAATTTTTATGATTTAATTTATTATAAAAACATCTTTTTACTAAAAATGCATTTATCTGAAAAACTGATTTTCATTACTTTTTGTTTTTTATTTTTTATTTAAACTATTCTACATATATGTTTTGAATTTTAAAAAATGGATTACCTATTTTAAATTACTATTTACCTATTTATTAAATAGATTACTTTTTTATCAATATGAATAGTAACCTTGGTAATTTTTGTTACGAGAGTAAAGCGTAAATCAGGTAATTAAATTTAAAAATAAAATGATATGAACTAGAAAATGACTCTAAAACTTAACTTAATTTTATTTTATGATTATATTTCATCCATAGTAATCCAATATTCTTTTATATGGAATTTTATGACCATTTGGATGAGATTATGACATTTATAATATTTAATTTCAAGAATAGTCAAACATGTCACACTCTTGTTTTTAATAACCATAATTTTTTAATAAGTCTTTATCTAGAGGATATGTTATAATATATATATTATTTTAAAATTTAAAATATTTATATTCATTATGGTAATTTATTTATAATTTTTTATGAAAAATAATTCCCTTAAATTCTTACACAACGTTGGCATAATAATTATTCAATTAATGTAAAAATAAAATAAATTATATTTAAAATATTAAAAGTAATATAATCTAAGATAAATTATGTGATAAAAAAGTTTTCTATATGAACATGACATTTTAGGTATATTATTAAAATTTTGGTTCTAATTCTAAGTGTTTTATTGATATTATAAAAGTCAAAGTAATTAATAGTTCTAAAAATTGACAATATTGATATTTTTAATAATAAAGATTTTATTAAATGATATAAAATTTCTAAAAATATTATATTCATCCAAATTAATTTTTATATTTTTAATAAGATCTACCATTAATAATTTATGAGTCCTTTTTCATTTTATAGTAAAATTATTGACCCTTAGAGAGTAGAAAATTCTAATAGTATGGTAATTATCAAAAGGGTTTACAGGGGTTAAAACAAATTGATAAGGGTGAAAACATATCCAAAACATGTAAAAAAATTATATGAAATTATTCATACTTATTTTTACCTTATATTATAATTATATAAATTTTTAACCATTTGGACATGAGAAATAATTTATATTATTTGAATATTTTAAGAAATTCTAAGAATGCCCCTCACCACAACTATAATAGGTAACCTACTCCCTTAATTATTTACACCACTTTGATCCATATATATTGATAAAACCTAGACCATACCTCCTATTAAAATCCTTATACAAGTTATTTAGGTTATATAACTTTTAAAATAGAAACCCTAGGTCCTTTATGAATAGATCTAAAGGGAGTCCATAGAAAAAGAGGTAATCGGGTTTACCGACTCTGAGGTTTATTTATTATTCTAATTCATATGAATTTGTTTTAAACATCATAAAATAATAACTAAAGTATCATAAATATACTTATATGTTATTATGATTATGGTGAAACCATATTCCATCGCTTTTCCATCCTATAAAAAATGAAATCATCACTCGTGCATATGTATGACTTACCATCTCCACGTAGGAGAGTAATTTATTTTTCACCACCAATTTACTTGGATGGTTATAAATATGGAACTAATGTGTATATATATGATATTTATGAAATAATTATGATTCTAAAATTATTAATAATTATTCATATTTCTCTATTTCCATCCATTAAAAAGTGAAAACATTGTTCATGCATATGTACGGTCTACCGTTTCCTTGAACGGTGTCATTAAGTTTTCTTTTTATATCTCTATGGATGACTATGAATATCAATATATTTAATATATATGACAGGTTCCCCTTCAACCCTTAAAAGGTGTATTATCTATAATAAAATAAAAAAGGCCTTCGGGCCATTCAGAGCTAATATATATGATATTTATAACCCAATTAATATGATGGATATGATGGAACCACGATAAAATTATAATGACTAGAACTATTGAATCAAAACATATATGAAAAATGAAGCAGTTACCAACTGAAACAATGATTAAAAACAATGAATTGATAATAAATGGGTGATAAAATATTATAAATAAATAATTTATGATATTAAATATATGATTATTATTATATAATAAATTAATAATAAATATATATTTATTATACAGTAGGTTCAATTACATATAAAGTAAGTCGAATATGAGGTAAGGGTTTATCGTCTCGCTTTTACTTTCGTGTGACGTATAACATTTTCACTACTTATTCCTTTTTTGTGGTGTATATAAATTCCATTTGATATTTTATATCATTGATCACTTTATATTTATGGTATTTAATGTTTCATTTTATGTTATTTCTTTCATGGAGGTAATAATTCAAAAGTTACTAAAGTGTTAAGGGTTTATTTCACAATCTCATCATTATTCGGGATTGTTTATTTTTAAGTCTTAGCTAAGGATATTTCTATTCCATGTACATTTTTTCTAATTTTTTTTAATATTATCAAATTATGGTTTAAATTCCCCTTTACCCTTGTTTTACTTTTTAAAAAATTTCTTAAAAGGAATCTTCCTATCATTTTACAAACAAGGTACTTTTTGTCTTTTCTTTAAAAAGTGTGAAAGGAGTGGTTTTTTAACTTATACTGCACAAATTTAATTTACCTCTATCATGATACCTAAATTATTTTAAGCTTACTTTATAATTTTATGGGGTTATTTTCAACGGAAAATATTTCTTTATTACATGCATATTTTTTAGATTTTGAAAATTATTTATAAAGTAAAAAAAGGGTATTTTTCTTAAGAAATATTCCATTAATATATTTAAATTATTTTAATCTATGTATATATAATTTGATGAATATTATGTTAAGTATGTACTATAATGATACCATTCATTATATTTCTTTGGATGGTTTATGATAAGTTTGACAGGGGAAAGTACTGACATCACTACTAGAAAATGGGTATATACCCACGATTTTAAAAGAAACCATGGGTATAGACCCTCCTATACCCATGGTATTCATGAACCATGGGTATAGCCTTTGGTATATAATACTATACCCATGGTTCATGGAAATTGTGGGTATATATGTCACCTATACTGTAACACCCCAAGATTTTATGAGAATTATTCTTTTTAATTTATTTGATGTCTTTTGTTGTACGCTTCACCAACATTAGCTTGCACTATACGCAACACCATATTACCTTGTAGTATACACAACACTATTCTTGGCTTGTGATGCACAAAATTTCAAGTTCTTTCGAATAAAATTCATTTTACACAACACTAAGAATAGATTTTGATCAATGTATAATTGAAATATATTTTGAGTATGTTATACGCAACACCAAAGAGTATTTTATATGCAACACCAAAGGAAGATTTCCCTACATGAAACCCTGACTTGGCTTGCATTACACGAAAGAGTGACCTTCCTCAATAGCGTGTGTTGTACGCAATACTGAGTTTCACTAAACAAAAATATATTATTATAATATTATTATGAACTAGCCATTATGAATAGTATTAACTGAATTTTTAATTTTATAACATTATAGTTCATCTTACACATTTTCTAGAATGAGGTATGATAACAAAATCAATTTTTAGAATAAAAGAAGTATTTATAAAAAAAACGAAGTTTTGCCGCCTTTTGATGGCGCACCCACTTTAAATCTAGTTTTTTACACATTTATAAGTTCAATTTGACAAAATTAAATTATTTATTTCAATAAGGATATAAAAATTTACTTTGGATAACTTTTTAATATTTTTCTATTAACTTTCATATTTTGATGAATAGTAAAAATATGCTAAATTTTAATTAATTTTTTTTTTATCGAGATAATTTATATGGTTAAATTATAATATTGAATGGTTTTAAATTATAAATATAATATATTTTATCATTTAATATAATTTAAGTCATTAGCATTAATTTTACATTGAATTCATGGGTAAAAACATTTCAATCTTTGACAATGCTTTAACTTTTAAAACCTATTTTCTTAACAAAAGAATTAATTTTAAATTAATTAATGAAACTTATGTGTTTTGAATTTTGAAAAATGGATTCCATATTTGGATTCATTGGGTCCAAATTATTTTAATAGGTTAATTTTATTTTTTTTGATGTTATGAATAGTAACTACGATAATTTTTATTTACTACAGTTAAAGGTAAATCGGGTAATTAAAGATAAAAATAAGATTATAAAATTACCCTAAGACCTGAAAAAATTCTATCAGATTCAAAAAAGTAGAACCATATAATTTAAGGGTCTGAATAGATTCATTCCATGGACTATTGACTATGAAAATGATATAATTATTATTAAAACCAAAGAAAGTGACAACATGTCACTCTCTTATATCTTATAAGTGTAATAATTTTAATTTAGTGATAAACCTCATAAAACTTTGAATATAAATAGTATACAGAAAGATAATAAAATTATCTACATCATGAGAATTTATTTAGAATTTTTAGGGATTAAATAATTATCATTAATGATGACACAATAGTGATGTATAAATTATTTTATTGATTGAAATATCAAATAAATGGTGTTAAAAATATTAAAATAAATATTATATGAACTAATTAATTTTCTCTAAAAATTTTATAGATTAATATGACATCTTGGGAGTCTATTAAATATTTTGGTTCAAATATATCCTCTATTTGGATTTTATTTAAATTCAAATAAATCAATAGTGTCAAAATTGACACTCTTGTTATTTTATAAAAATAACATATTATAAAATTGTTTAAAAATCACAAAAATATTTAAAAACTATAAATTGAAATTTATATAGTCTAAAATTTCATAAATTATCCAATTATGGACAATTCACCACACATAAGTAATTATTTATAACAATCTAAAATTTATAATATTATTACCACAAATAAAATTAAATAGATTAAATAAGGATAAATCAAGTTGATAAGGTTTAAAATAAATTACCAACATGTCTAAATATTATTTGATGATGATATTAAAACCCTATCTCATCTAATCTTCGTATTTGAGTCATTTTTAGAGATTTTTAAGTGGGTTTTGAGTTTATTATAAATTAATATTTTAGTGGTTTCCAAAAGTGCCCCTCTCCTCTCTTATAAAAGGGCACCTCCTCCCTCTTCTCCTCACACCATTTTGAGCCTTCAAGATCGGCCTAACCCTTCCAATTTCTCTTCTACACTTACCTATAAACATACTAGAGGTCCTGGTATTCTTCAAAGACCAACTTTAATGCCCTAAGAGGAGGTTTATAAGATGCGCGTCAATGAAGATGTAATATCCTTTACCGATTCTTTCAAGTTCATCTCTTCTTCTACTTCCTCTTATTTTATTGTTTCATAATAAAGTAATAACATAAGTATCACTCATATAATGATATGTTATTATAAATATGAACCAACCCTATTTCACCTTCTATCCATCCTACGGAAAATGAAATCAATGGGCGTGTGTACGTACGAAATACTGTCTCCACGCTGTGGTGTATTCTGTTTTTCCACCACCACCTTACTTGGATGGGTATAATGGTGTAAAGAATAACTATATATGGTTATTATAACATGATACTAATTCTGAGATATTATAACATCCACTCTAATTCCATTCAATAATTATGGGAACGATATCATCGCTTGTGCGTACACCGAATTACCGTCTCCACGACGTGTTGAGATTCATTCTCCAAGTTAAACATTAAAGAATGATTATAAAGTATATATATTAAATAATCATTAAATATATGAAATATTAATGATAATTTATTTATTTATATGTTATTTACTTACTTCCATTCAATTTAATAAGGAAATTAAAACAACATTCATGCGTACGTACGGCCTACCGTCTCTATGAACGGTGTATTTCATTCCATTTATCGATCTACTATATATTTGTATATTCTGAATATATTTTATATATAAATCATGTTTTACATTCTGTAAGTAATTAATCATGATCTAAGTAATCATATGAATATTTATAAGTCAAAACACAGACGATAAATGAAACAATTTTATCCAAAACGTTGTTTTAACAGGAATTGACAAATGAACGGGTAATATAAAGTATTAAGTGAATCATATATGATATCATAAATATTATTACGGTTCTTCTAAAAGTTAATAATATTTTTAAACCCACTATACAGGAGTCTCGGACACATAAAAAAGAAATTGGACATAAGGTAAGGGATAATTTTGCAAATCTCATTTTTATCCGAGATTTCTTATATGTAAGTATTTACTAGGGTTATATTTTTCATCTATGTCCATAAAAATGTTTTTCATAAAGTGTTTAATATTCTTCCATGTATGTTTAAAGTCATGTTTAACCCTCTTTGACTTTTACATTGTGTTATGGAAGTAATATTTCTTTTTTTACCATACGAGGAACTTTTTGACTTTTCTGGAAAAAGTACAAGGAGAATGTTTCTTTTAACTTATACGACATGAATGGATTTTTACGGTTTCATAATGCCTAATTTTAATGAATCTTCCTCTAAAATATTTCATGATTATTTTCAACAAAATAATTTTCTTTTAAAATTTAATGGAATTTTGTGAAAAGAAAATGATTTTAAAGAAGAAAGGATATTTTCCTCAAAATTAATTTCAAGTGTTCTGTCAAATATATTTTCCATCTAAGATGACATTATTTAGTATGATTATGTTTTAGGTATAATGTATCTATTATTTCCATGGTTTGATTCTTCTTATGATGAATTGATATCCATTTGTTTTATATGGATTATGTTATGATGGGATGATGTTTATGAAACTCATTTTATTCTTTGGGTTATGATGAATGATTTATGTTTATTTTGTGGAACAAGTAAGAATGATTTCATTATGAGATGGGTGAGACCAATATCTCTCTCCAATGAATTGGGTAAATATTTATATCTCATGAGATAGACATGGCTGGAACGACAAAGAAAGTGACAACATGTCACTCTCTTATATCTTATAAGTATAATAATTTTAATTTAGTGATAAACCTCATACAACTTTGTATATAAATAGTCTCCAGAAATCGAATAAAATTATCTAAATCATGAGAATTTATTTAAAATTTTTAGGGATTAAATAATTGTCATTAATGAGGACACAATAGTGATGTATAAATTATTTTATTGATTGAAATATCAAATAAATGGTTCTAAAAATATTAAAATAAATATTATATGAACTAATTAATGTTCTTAACAAATTTTATAGATGAATATGACATGTTAGGAGTCTATTAAATATTTTTGATTAAATATATCCTCTATTTGGATTTTATTTAAATTCAAGTAAATGAATAGTGTCAAAATTGACACTATTGTTATTTTATAAAAATAACAAATTATAAAATTGTTTAAAAATCAAAAAAATATTTAAAAATTGTAAAATGAAATTTATATGGTCTAAAATTTCCTAAAGTATCCAACTATGAACAATTCACAACACATAAGTAATTATTTATAACAATTTAAAATTTAGAATATTTTTACCACAAATAAAATTAAACAGATTAAATAAGGATAAATTAAGTTGATAAGGTTTAAAATAAATTAAAAACATGTATAAATATTATTGGTTGATAATATTACAACCCTATATCATCTAAGATATATATTTGAGTCATTTTTGGATGTTTTTAAGTGGGGTTTGAGTTTATTAAAAATTAATATTTTAGAGGTTTCCAAAAGTGCCCCTCTCCTCTATTATAAAAGGGAACCTCCTCTCTCTCCTCCTCACACAATTTTTAGCCTTAAATCTTGGAAAAAACCTGAAAATTTCTCTTCTCCACTTCCATATAAACATACTATAGGTCCTGGTATTCTTCAAAGACCAACTTTAGTGCCCTAAGAAGAGGTTTAGAAGAGGCGCGTCGAAGAAGAGGTAATATCCTTTACCGATTCTTTCAAGTTCATTTCTTATTGTACTTCATCTTATTTTGTTGTTTCATAAAAAAGTAATAACATCAGTATCACTCATATACTGATATGTTATTATAAATATGAACCAAACCTATTTCACCTTCTATCCTTCCTACGAAAAATGAAATCACTGGGCGTGTGTACATACGGAATACCGTCTCCACGCCGTGGTGTAATCTGTTTTTCCACCACCACCTTACTTGGATGGGTATAAAGGTGTAAAGAATAACTATATATGGTTATTATAATATTATACTAATTATTAGATATTATAACATCCACTCTAATCCCATTCAATAATTATGGGAACGATATCATCGCTCGTGCGTACACCGAATTACCGTCTCCACGACGTGATGAGATTCACTCTCCAAGTTAACCATTCAAGAATGATTATAAAGTATATATATTAAATAATCATGACATATATGATATATTAATGATACTGGATTTATGTATATTTTATTTACTTACTTCCATTCAATTTAATATGGAAACGAAAACAGCGTTCATGCGTACGTACGACCTACCGTCTCCATGAATGGTGTATTTTATTCCATTTATCGATATTATATATATATGTATATTCTGAATATATTTTATTAATAAATAATATTTTAAATTCTATAATTAAGTAATCATGATCTAAGTAATCATATGAATAATTACAAGTCAAAACACGGATGATAAATGAAATGATTTTACCCAAAACGCTACTTTAACATGGAATCGACAAATTAATGGGTAATATAAAGTCTTAAATGAATCATATATGATATCATAAATATTATTATGGTTCCATTATAAGTTTATAATATGTTTAAACCCACTATATAGGAGTCTCATACACATATGGAATAAATTGGACATAAGGTAAGGGATAATTTTGCAAATCTAATTTTTATCCGAGATTGCTTATACGTAAGTATTTACTGGGGTTATATTTTTCATCCATATCCATAAAAATGTTTTTCATAAAGTGTTTAATATTATTCCATGTATTTTTAAAGTCATTTTTACCCCTCTTTGACTTTTACATTGTGTTATTGAAGAAATATTTCTTTTGTTTACCATACGAGGAACTTTTTGACTTTTCCGGCAAAAGTACGAGGATAATGTTTTTTTAACTTATACGGCATGAACGAATTTTTACAGTTTCATAATGCATAATTTTCAGGAAGTTTACTCTACAATATTTCATGACTATTTTCAACAAAATATTTTTCTTTTAAAATTAAATGGAATTTTTTGAAAGGAAAATGATTTTGAAGAAGAAAGGATATTTTCCTCATAATTGATTTCAAGTGTTTTGTCAAAACTATTTTCCATCTAAGATGATATTATTTAGTATGATTATGTTTCAAGTATAATGTCTCTATTATTTCCATGGTTTTATTCTTCTTACGATGAAATAATATCCATTTGTTTTATATGGATTATGTTATGAAGGGATGATGTTTATAAAACCCATTTTATTCTTCCGGTTATGATGAATGATTTATGTTTATTTTGTGGCATAAGTAAGAATTATTTCATTATGGGATGGGTGGGACCTATATCTCCCTCCAATGAATTGGGTAAATATTTATATCTCATGAGATAGACATCGTTGGAACGACAAGTGAATCTGGTTCAGTAATACAGGGCTGGAACGACAAGTAAACCCGGTTCAGTAATGGACTTTGTCCACTATGATGGTCTTGGAAAAAATTCCTTAGCTAATTTTCAAATCATAACACATGCTTAATGGTTTTCCACAATTATATATTTTATTCCCATGATATTTTATCATGATTAATGTTCCTTTATGATCTATTCCTTATGTACTGCCAAGATTTATTTCATTGCTTATGTTCATGTTTTAACTTTCAAATGTTTATGGATTGTTTTTATGTTCACCATGTTCAACCTTACTGAGCATTTGAGCTAAAAAATTTTATGTTTTATTTTCCCCAGGATATAATTAAAGGTTTTTGGTAAGAAAACAAAATGGGAAGATATTTATGGGAGAGGTTGAAGATCTTTCACCATGATTAGAAGATTATGTTACAAGTTTACAAAGACACTAAACTAATACGATCTTTGGGCATCTGTTCTTGTAATGTATTAAGTATTATGGAAATGTAATGTAATTTATATGTACATAAAGTATGGGTCTTTACATATACCCATGGTTTTACTGAACCAAGGGTATAGGGTCCCTTATTTGTGCGTCCGAAAAAAATCAGGGGGGGGGGTGAAACTTATTGCACCGGTTTTTTACCTATACCCATAGTTTATAAATATATATATATGTGTGTGTGTGTGTTTAATTGTGAGCAGTGTATTGGTAAGGGACACCCGCTACGGAGTAGTCATTTGGGTTCAAAATCCACGTGTGACTATTTATTTAAACCCACATATTTTTTAAATATATATATAAGATAATACAGATATATATATATATAAACATATATATAAACATAATTACAAGTAGTGTAGTGGTAAAATAGTTCTGTGATAGAGCAGTGGAACTGGTTCAAAACTTGCACATGAATCTTTATTTATACCCACATTTTTTAAATATATATATATATATATAAGATAATATATGTATATAAAAATAGTATTGAAATCGGTGTGGTGGTAAGGGAGTTAGCCGGCGGATCAGAGGCATGGGGTTCACTTGTACAATAGCGATGCAACTTCAAAACCTACACACGATGTTTTATTTATACCCATGTTTTATATTAATATATTTAGATAAATACAGATTTATATATACGTGATCTGCGTAGGTGGGTTGGTGATGATTTTTCTGTTGGTAGTGGAGGTTGCAGGTTTGAAACTCACAACCAATTATTTTTCTAATACTCACACTTTAGATTTATTTATTTAACTAAATATAGATTTATATTAAGGAAATTCTGGTAGATGGAGTGGTTAGTCTCTGGGCTTTAGAAAAGGAGACTACGGAGATAAAATTTGCTGACAAATTTTTTTATAATACAGAAAGTTCATATTAATATATTAAGTAAATGTAGATATATATATATATACACGTAAGTTAAATAGGTTGAGTGGTGAGACACTGGGTGTTAGAGGAGAAAGTTTCATTATTGAAACCCGTGGGGCAGCCCAATTTTTTGTAAAAATATTTATACCCATGGTATTCAAACTATGGGTATAAGGCTATGACACGGTGGAAAAAATCTAATACCTACGGTTTGGAAAATCATGGGTATAGGCTCTTGAGATATACCAACACATTTGTTTCCCACAGTTTTCTAAACCATGAGTATATGCTATACCCACAGTTTTGGGGGCTATACCCATGGTTTTAAATCGTGGGTATATGTCATTTTTCTAGTAGTGTATTTCGTATGACTAGTTCTTCCAATACGGATAGTTATTGATTTTGTTAAGGAATGTTGGTTCAGTTGTATTATTTATTCATATGAGGAATGCACTAGACTTAGTAAGAGATGATTAGGGTCCAATATATCCCCTTTATATATTATTAGGTCTCACGAGACATGCTAGATTGGGTTTTGGATGAGGCCTTACCCATTTATTTAGATGTCATGGTACAAGGCCTTGATGATATTTTCAAATGTCTTAGCTGATTCATTGATGGTATATTTCAGATGTCTGAAATTATGCATTCTATAATGATGAAATTAGTTACTGATGTCCATGTGATTATTCGATTAGTCAAAATATCCATGGATAATTTTCAATCTCATGTGATTATTTATATGTAATTGTTTAATCATCATTTATTCTAGTCATATTAGTATTCATTATAAATTTATTAATTAAATGGAGTGTTTTTTCAGTTATTTGCCTTTCCATATTTAGTATTTCTTATTTATTCATGATAAATTTCATTATACACAAATCCCTACTAAGAATTAGAGCTTTCCCCTTACATATGTTTCCTTTCTCTAGGATGCCAGGAAGTGTATTATTATTGATATAGAGGGATATGCTAAAGGGAATAATGGTGTACTCAAATAAAATATTATATTGTATTTTACTTTTCCAATTATAATGTAAAATTAATTTATGTATCTAGTTTACCATGACTATTTAACTATTTGATCCTTTAGGATAAGATTCCTTGTATATATTTCCAATGTAATAAGGTAAATATTGACTCTAGGCTGTGGAAGTTAGGGTCTTTACTATTGGTATTAGAGGAAGTTTAGTAGATATATTGAGAACTAGATTTAGGAAAACATATATTAGAGAAAAAAACCTATAATATAATTTGTAAATATTCCTAAACAAACCAAGATTATGATTTATATATTAAGTATACATAAAATTTTAATTTATGTTAAGTGTTTCACTAGTTTTGAGATTATAAATTATGTTTCATAAAGTTATGATGTAATCTAATTTATGGAGTGTTTTAGAAATGTCACATAGAATAAGGAATAGAAACCATATTAATGCATGTAATACATGTTGGGATTTCCTTATTGGGAAATATAATGAAGATTGAGCTGGAGTATCAGCTGGAGTTGAATAAATTATAACAATATTGGGACAACTGATTCGGGTTATGTAAAATAACCTTACACATATGAAGCAGCCTGCTAATCCACATCACAATGTATCAATGGTAGACTATTTAATGTGTCAACAACCACCATCAATCAATGGAACAATGAATCCATTTATAGATGACCAATGTATAAGTTCCTTAGAGAAGATATTTCCCACTTTGGTATGTAATGAAAGAGATAAGGTTATCATGATAGTTTATCATCTCTCATGGGATGCAAATAAATGGTGTTCGTTGATTCAAAACACTAAGGATGTGGAAGAAATATAAATAATATAATGTAATGATTTTAGGTAACTTTTGTTGAAAAAATATTTTCCTCAAGAACAATGAGTGGATATGGAGATATAATTATTGAGTTTGAGATAAAAGGAAGAAGAAAATGTTGCTAAGTATGAAGCTACCATTATAAGGTTATCCAAGTATGTTTTAGACTACGTATGTAATCCAAAGAGTATGATTGATCATTTTTATGGGATTAAACCAATCCTTTAAAGGGCACTGATCTCCTAAAAATTCTCATCATATGAGGATATAGTATCTTGTACTATCAAGATAGGGAAAGAATTATCTAATTCTTATGATTCTAAAGGAAATAAAGAGAAGAAGAAAAATTAAGATAAAAAATAGATAATGGGAAGGAATGAAAAAAGGGTTTTCCTACATGTGACATTTTTTGGAAATAAACACCTCGATACTTGCTTGATGGGAATGGTATTTGGCAATAAGTGTTGAGAGATAGCCCACAAAACTCATGATTTCAAAGGGACCAAGGTCAATATTATACTATTACTAGAGTCAAAGTGGAATGATTCAAGTACTTATGTATTTGGATTCAATAATTATGTTGTATAAATATTTTATCAATGATATTCTGGTTATAAGAATCATAAAATATATAACGATTGTAGTACAATATTTTTCCCTTAAGGATTTGAAAGAATATATTAAATGGTATGATAAATAATAAGAGTGATTATTGGTAAGGAGTTATTTTTGGAATAATGAAAATATAACACTTAATATGTTCATGATGTTGAGTTAATAATGTTTAGTCATGGTAAAGAGAAGATTAACATTGATAAAGTAAATCGGAAATTATTAGTGACCATGAAAATGGTCAGTGATTTTATTTATGATGGAGTTTATTAAAATTTTGGATTTATGGAATATATTCAATAATCTATGATTTTATAAGGAAATATCTAATTTTTGTAAGCATGAATGTTTTCAAAAAAAATTTATGGTGATCACTTTGTTTTAGGAGAATAAATGAAAAAAGTATTTAAATATTTGTTATATGAATGTAATATCTGCTTTATTCTATTTTAGGAACTAATGTTAATTTGAAATTTAGGGACCTTATTTTTGTATTTTGGATTTTTTAAGATATAATTTAGAGTATCCTTAAGTTTAACTCCTTTTGGAATGGATTATATTGAACTTTGGTTAATATTGTTTGCAGTTAAAGTATGGTTTATCATATTGGATGACATATGCTAACAATTTTGGTTTTGGTAAATATTTAGAGGTTGATAGAATGACTTATGGATCTTTTTATTCATTAAAAGTGATTCAAGAATGAAAAATTAATCTCTAATATCCATTTTTTGGCATAATAAATAAAGTGGAAATTGACTGAAGCACAACCAAAAGATTATATTTTACATTTGTCACAGAAAGAAATCAGGTAATATAATTTTTATCAAGTGATTTATTTGTATAGAAAAAGAATCCCTCAACTTTAGGAAAATGGACTTGAAATAAAAACTTTATCCATTTAATTTTATTTCCATGAAATCAATGGCCATTTAACTCATCACAGATTAATGGTTTTGTGATGGTTAACTTTATCTTAACCATGATATATATCACTCTATAATATTACTTTTGAGTTATTTTTCTCTTCCATATTTCCACTTCCCACTGATGTTCTCTTATTTAGAAACATAGTTTTGTGATAACCTCCATATTTCTTTTCCCTCTTTTTAAAAGGAAGTTATCTTAACCCTTTTTATGATGTGAGTTTTCCAAAAAGGTATTTTCAAATATAAAACCCTTGATTACCAATCAAAATTCAAAATTGTGAGGATGAAATGTATTTAAAGGAGGATAATGTAACACATTGATATTTTAAAATATCATTATGTTCGATGGAATATACAACACACAACACCGAGCTTAAATGAACCCCAAAATATAATTATTTAAATATAATTGTTATAACATAATCATTAAATTGGTAGGTATAAATAATATGAACTGAATTATAAAATATATATACAATGTACCTACTTAATAAAAAATCATTTATTTATTCTTAAGAAATAACTACTCAATTTTTAGTACATTTATTTTATGCTTTAGAAATATTTTTTCTTCAAAAATTATTTTTATTACTTTTTGTGAGAAAATATTATAATTAATTTTTGGAGCATATATAAATTTCACTTTATAAAAATAATATAATTTTTTAAATAATCATATCAAAATTATCATAAGATAATTTATTTTATTTTTCTGAAAAGATTGGTTTTCCAGTAAATAGTGAAAAATACTACTTTTTATTGAAAACTATATTTTTATTTAAAACATTTAAAAAGTCTAGTTTTGTTTTAAAATGGTTTTAAAATAATATTATTTATTTAATATCTTTAATAATATAATTAAGTTCATTATAATAATTTTTATGATTTATTTTATTATAAAAGCATTTTTTTACTAAAAAGTCATTTTTCAAAAAAACTATTTTTCATTGGGTTTTGGGTTTTAATTTTAAGTTAAATTATACCAAATATGTATTTTTAATTTTGAAAAATGGATTAAATATTTATAATAATAAGTAAAAAACTTATTAAATATGTCCCTGTTATTTTTTATCAATATGAATAGTAACATTGGTAATTTTTGTTACTACGGTAAAGGGTAAACCAGGTAATTAATGTCAAAAATAAAATGATATGGACTATAAAATGTCCCTAAAACTTTATTTAATTTTATATTATGATTTAATTTTATCAATATTAATATAATATTTATATATATGTCATTTTATATCCATTTTCAAGATATTATGACCTTTATAGTATTTTATTTCAATAAAAGTCAAACAAGTCACACTCTTGTTTTTAATAAATGTAATATTTTTAATATGAATTCATATAGATGATATATTTGACTATAAATATAATTTTTAAATATAAAATATTTATCTTCATCATGTTAATTTATCTATATTTTTTATTAAAGAAATAATTACCATAAATTCTTACACAATCTTTACACAAAATTTTTTCAATTAAATGAAAAATAAAATAAATGATATTTAAAATATTAAAAGTAATATAATTTGAGATAAATAATGTGATTAAATAATATTATATATAAAAATAACATGTTATTGATATAATAAAAAAAATTCTAAGTGTTGTCTTGATATTATGTAAGTCAATGTAATGAATAATTTTAAAATTAATAATATTGATATTTTAAAATAAATAATATTTTATTAAATGTTATAAAATTCTAAAAAATGTTATATTCAGAAACATTAATGGAATATTGTTAATTAAATATACCATTATCCATTTATGGGTATTTTTTAATTTTATCGTAACCTTATTGATCCTTAGAGAGTAAAAATTTTCAATAATATAGTTACTGTCAAAAGGATTAATGATGGTTAAAAATAAAAGATAAGGGTGAAAACGTATCCAAAACTTATCCAAATTTTATTGGATGAAAATATTTTGACTTAAAATGACTTTATTTTAAAATTATATAAATTTTTAGCCATATTTAAATGAGAAATAATTTATATTAATTTAATATTTTAAGAAATTTTAAGAATACCCCTTACCTAAATTATAAAAGGGAACCACCTCCCTTACTTATTTACAGAACATTGAACCATATAGATCAAAACAAAACCACCCATTAATCTTATTTATATACTTATACAATTTCATGAAGTTCTTTACCTTCTAAAATAGCAACCCTAGTCCCCCTAATAAGAGATCTAAAGGGAGTGGCCAAAGAAGAGATAATTATCTTTACCGATTCTTTTAAGTTTATTTCTTCTTATAATTACTCTTCATGTGTTGTAAATATCCTAAAATAATAAATAAAGTATCATAAATATATTATTATTATTTTTATTATTATTATGGGGAAACCATATTCCATATCTTTTCCATCCCACAAAAAGTGAAAACATCGCTCGTCCATACGTACGACTTACCATCTACACGTAGCAGTGTAATTCATTTTTCATCACTAATATACCTGAATGGTTATAAATATTGAAATAATGAGTAAAGTTGAAATTTATTACATAAAAATTATTAGGAAAATATTAATTATTATTCGACTTTATTTCTTTCCATTCATCGAAAAGTGAAAACAATGTTCATGCATACGTACGACCTACCGTCTCCATGAACGGTGTAATTAATTTTCTATATATATCATTATGGATGTCTATAAATATCTATATATTTAATATATATTATATTTCTACCATAAATAATATTTTGTATATGATTTAACCATGATAAAATAATAAGTACCAGAACTACCAAATCAAAAGATACATGATAAACGAAGCAGTTATCACTTGAAACAATGATTTTAACATTGAATTGATAATAAAACGGGGATAAAATATTATAATTAAATCATATATGGTATGATATATATGAGTATTATTATATAATATATATTTAATAAATCTATATTTTTTATACATGAGGTTCAAACACATACAAATGAATTCGAACATGAGGAAAGAGTTTCTCGTCTCACTTTTTCTTCTATGATACATATGCTATATTCACCACTTATTCATTTTGTGTGGTATGTATATTTTCCCTTGGATATGTTATATCATGAATATATTTATATAAATAGTATTTAAATTTAAATTTGAATTTATTTCTTTCATGGATGTTATGATTCAAAAGTTACCAAAGCGTAAGGGTTTATTTCATAATCTCATCCTTATTCAGAATTTTGTATTTTTAAGTATCGACTGAGGATATTTATAATCCATATCCATGTTTTCTAAAAATATTTTTACTATTAAAAATTATGTTTTAAATTAATTTTTATCCTTTTTTACCTTTAAAAAAATATTTTAAAATGAATATTCATATCGTTTTCCAAATAAGGTACTTTTGGAATTTTCTTACAAAAGTGTGAAAGGAATGTCTTTTTAATATACAAAATGAAAATAATTTCTTGGTTTCATGATGCATAAATTATTTGAATATTTCTTTAAAATTTTACAAGGTTATTTAAAAAAAAATTATTTCTTTATTAGGTGTGTAGTTTTTATATTTTAAAAAATGTTTTCAACATAAAAGGGGTTATTTCTTCGAGGAATATTTTAGTAATATCTTTAAAGTATTTTCATATATGTAAATATCCTTTTTTTAATATTATGTTGATCATGTAATCTAATGATTCCATTCATAATATTTCTTTGGATGGTTTATGATTAGTTTAACAATAAAATATATTGATATTTTGTATGACTAGTTATTCCAATACAGACAATTATTAATTTTGTTAAGGAATGTCGATTAAATTGTATTATTTATTAATATTAGGAATTTATTAGACTTATTAAGTGATGGGTGAGTCCCTCTATATCCCCTCAATTCATCAGTAGGTCTCATGAGATAAACTAGCTTGGGTTTTGACCAGGGCCATACCCATTTATTCATATTTCATAGAATAAGGCATTGATGGTATTTATAGATGTCTTGGAAGAGGACTTGATGGTATTTTTCATTTGTTTGAAATTATTTATTAAATCATTATGAAATTTTTTATTGATTTCCATGTGATTATTTGATTAGTTAGAATATCCATGAATAATTTTCATGCTCGTTTGATTATTTATATTGAATTATTTTATTATCATTTATTCCTTACATATTATTCTTCACATTCAAGTTATTGATTAAATAGAAGGTCTTTTAATTTATTTACCTTTACATATTGATTATGACTTACTTATTAATTATAGCATCCAATATATGCATACCCTTACTGAGCATTATATCTCACTCTTTTTTATGTTTCCTTTCTCCAGGATGTCAAAAAGTGTATTATTATTGATATTATGGGGTATTATAAATGGAATAATGGTGTACTAAAATAAAATTCTATGTTTTATTTTATGTTTTCAATTGTAATTTGAAATTCAAATATGTATCCAGTTTACCAAGAAAAATAAACTATTCAGTTCTTTGGGATGTGATTCCTTATATCTAGTGCCAATGTAATAAAGTAACTACTGACTCTGGGTAAATGGAGTTGTGGTCTTTATACTGGTACATGATATGCCCTAAAAACTTTATGAGCCATAATTCACACTACAAAAGCATCCCAAATAGCTTCTAATAAAGAACTCCCAAAACTTCCTGCATATACTCTGTGTGATCCTCCTTAGATACGAAGTACACAAGGATGTCATCAATGAAAACCAACATTAATAGATCTAGAAACTCTCAAAAAATAGTATTAATCAACCCCATGAATACAGTTGAGAAATTCATCACACCAAACATCAACACAACAAACTCATAATTCCTGTAATGAAATCAAAAGATAGCCTTTGATATTTCCTCATCCTTCCCGCACATCTTATGATATTTTGATCACATATTGATCTTTAATAACCAACTATATCCCTTCATATGGTCAAATAAATCATCAATCCATGGAAAATGACATTAATTATTCACTATCACCTAATTTAAGTGATTATAATTGATACACAGCTATATACTATCATTGTCCTTCTTTGCAAAAAAAAAACTGGTGCACCCAATAGTGACTTGATCAGCCAAACAAAACCTTAATATAAGGGATTATCGATCTGCATTCGTAACACCTGTAACTCAAAATTAATCAGCATATATGTATAAATCAAGATTTTAATATCTCCCAAATGTAACACTACCCAAAAATCAATCTCCTATCGAGGGGGTAACACCATGAACTACTCTGAAAAGATATCATGGTACTCTTTCATGACCCTATGAAACACCATCATCTAAACCTCCAATGAACTCAAACATTAACTTGAATATCAAATAAAACAAGGATGAAACAGTACTCACACCTATTTTAGGGTCCTTCTCACCAATTAACACTATAGAACCTCTACCAGCATCATAGAACATGATATGTATCATGAAGAAATAAATGATATCCTGTACCGAATACCTCTATTCTATACTAATTATGATGTTGTATGGTTATATATTGAAACATATGAAGTCTTACCAAAAGTGTTTCTTCCCTAGAACTAGATCATATTATTTATATACTTCTTATAGATAATCTCAACCAGCAATTGACATAGTCAATGGCAATGGAACTAGAAGTCTCTCCACCTCATGTCCCAAAGCATGAACCATGGAAAGTGATATGAATGGGTGCATAACTTATGTATCAAAAAAACCATGAATCCAAGTATAAAATAATAAAAGGGTACCTCAAATGATGTTTGGCTCACCTAATGATGGAAACTCTAGATCATGTAGCTGACCAAGAACTCTCTGAATATAATGACGACCATCTTCATAGACATGATTTGATCTCTGAATATGAAGAGAATCACAGGGTTTTATTCTCCCCACCCCATCTCCCCAATATTGATCAAATATGAAGAACCCTGTTTTTTCCATATTTAATGAAAGTTCTACAATAGATGAACCTGAAGTGGAACACCAGTTGTATGATTCCTACTCAAAAAATTTGGCCACTCTCATCACTGATGACCTCAACCTTTATAAGAAAAACAAATTAATAATCTCTTGGTAGGGTCTTGAGATCTTCCACCCCTAGATAAATGATATGGTAAGGACTGGGACCTACCCTTGATTTTAAAAAAACCATTATATCTAGGAAAATTGGGGGGGGGGGATACCATAACTATATTACATGGAGAATCTTGACAACTCCTTTATCATGATGATCTGATTATATCCATCATCCTCTCAAAAACCATTGATCTCACAAGTACCTCAAGATATGTTGGTAATATAAATGAGGTAACCTAGAAATGGATCTCTATATATAAATCCTCCTTTTAAATTCCATTCCATAGCCTCATCATATGGAAACGGGTTTGAAGTATATCAAAGAAGGGTCCTAAAACAGATCCCAAACTCCCGTATGTAGGAACTCTACAATAGAAGGGTAAAAAGATCCAAGAAACTAGTCTCCTTCACTATTGAATAAAGAAACATGACAAAAAATAGATCTTGAAACTCCCCCCATAAGACATATTACTCATAATTATTCACATGGAATAAGGACCACCACTACCTAGCTACCCCATGAAACATCATCATCGCCAATGAAACCCTATGCTCCTTTTGAGCACAAATCAAACTAAAGGCTATCTAAACCTCCTACAACTAGTATTTTATCACTAATTTTGAAATTAATACCTCATAATTCTACAAAATCTAGCACATAAACTCTTAGATTTTCTTCCTCTAAGTGTTATCATCGTCATCCTATACTATGCATTGATCTACTAGAATAACCTACTGGACATCTTCTGCTCAAACCTAATTAGGATATTGACCTAGGGCCATGCCTATAAAATAAAAAATGGGTAGTTAATCCTAAACCTGGGGTATGGAATATTTATTATTAATTATTAATTTACTGTTCAATCTAACCCCAAGGTCTTCCCCTTTAAAACATAGGTATAAGTAAGAATGATGCATGATCCTTTCCTAGATCTCTATCACACAATAAGTTTTAATTAATTTATTAGGCTTGGTAAAATTAAAGTAACTTACATTAGATCATAGGGGGCCCTAAATACTTGTGTACTTACTATTATCTCTTGTTTATATCATAGAAAAAACTAGGCAAAAACTATTTCCCTACCAACCCTTGTAGTCCTCACTTGTGACTGCCTTCAAACTTCATCATATCCCTCAACCTAACCTTTCATAACACTACGTCATGACCCCCTTCCCCCAAAAGTGACCCTCATGGGATGAAAATGAGAGAAAGGAGAAGATGAACCCTAAATCCAACCTCCAATATTCCATGGGTTGGCAACAAGTACCGAGGTTATATCATGATAAATTGGAGGCATTTCCCACTAATAGAACATGAGAAATGAGAGATAAGATAAAAATACCAAAAAATTACTACTCATAGAAAAAGTAAAGTGATCCCAATACATGCATGTAATTTCATACAACTAAAGAAACTAAAAAATGAAGAACAAGAACCAAAATAAAAACCTTGTTATCAAACTCGAAGCACAATCAACTTTTAGATAACTCCACAAGTTAGAACTGTATATCCTTGTCACCAACCGAATCTTGAAAACCTACAAAATAGTTTAAATATATGTATCATGATAATAAAATTTACACTCAATTGGATCATCTATAGTCCCTCATGTAAAAAAGATAAAGAAAGCATACTAAATCCAAGTTAATAAATAAGTGAAGCTAATTCGCTACCTAAACAGGTATGATAAGTTCCCATCCTCACCGTGACTCACTCACCAAGTATCACATATAAGTAAAAATATAATAACCAATATAATATCAAATAAAGGTACCCCTATACCACTCCCCCACTAGTCTACCACTATAACCCAAGATCACATGTCTTGAATAATCTCTCTCCAAATATATAAGCCCACCTAAAAACACTTGGGAAACTATAACATATCATGCACCTCATGCATCAAATCATATTGTCATCTGCATCCACATATCCACCTAATAAATTGACAGTTTTTTAGATCCACCACATCTTTTACATCATGTATTATACCACAAGACATCATAACCCATATATAACATACCAATAATAATCCTTAGGATACTATATCTAGAGATAAATTTGTGTGAAATAACCCCAAGCAATTACAACCATTTATAAACATATAAGGGAGAAATAACCATCGTTCATACTAGCACATAATACTACTAGGAGGAGAGAGAGAGAGAAAAAGAAAGAAGGATTAGTCATCCATCCATTCCTTTCCAACCTATATATTGGGGGAAACACCCTCCAGAGTCCACTAGTGTCATTCTCCCTACTGACATGGGTGGTGTAGGAGATGAAATCACATACAATACTAAAGTATATATATCTCACAACCACACTATGGGAAACTACCTATCATTAACAATAACTATAGCTATAACCACATGGACACCTGACTTCCACCTCCAAGGACTATATATCCTATAATAACACAATAATTTCAAGGAAGTTTTATTTAATTTTTTTCATTAAACATTTCATAATAACATTAATTACCAACTGAAGTCCATGACCTTGAGGAATAATCAAACCTATTCCAAGGTTCCTTAGGATTTATCATCATTTTAATGTTTAGTTAAGCCTTGTACCCCATAGGTTAAATCTTTAAACATTAATATTTTAATTCCATAATTCCATGTACTCTAGGGCTCATCATAAGATACCATAAAAGATGTATCAACCATGAACTTTCAGCTATGTTAAGCAGTGGGGAAAGGAATATAGAAAAAATAAACCTGACCATATTTCATTTAAAATGGATCCATTAACAATAAATCATCCAAATTTTATCACTATAAAAAAGGGTAATCCCATTTTCAATCCATTCAATTGGTCTCAGTGTCATCCCCAAAACTACTAAGCAAATCACTATCCATCCCACAATCCCAGGATCCAACTACTTCCACAAACCCAGACACACCTTCCCATTCTCATCAAACCATTATCCATCATAGAATCACATAATATCACATATCAAGGTTCACATCAAGATAAATCACATAATTTACTAATAAAATAAAAAATAGTCAACATGGAATCTAGTCTATAAAACCTAGGAATCCAACCATAATAAGAAAATAGGATCTCTCGACCCTAAAGAATTATATTTTCAAACAAATAATTATTTACCATTTTAAATAAACTTATTCATTTATCATGGTTTACAACTACATGAAACTAACGCAATAATTATCAATAGTTATTGGTTAATTGACATGATTTAAGCATCACTTTGATTTTCCCTCAATTACAAGAAGAACCATAATAATTAAACATGCCTATTTATTATTTAACCGAAAAGAGCTAAAATATTTATGGATATTTATTTAGTTAAATTATATAATACTTGCTAAACCATATCATAAACATAAATAACACAATATAAAAAAAAAGAAAACTGTTAAAATGGTTGAAACACATGTGATCGCTACAACCAAAAAACAATTATTTTCATTAAATATGGTTTAATATTCATTAAAGGTTATTTACACAATTATATAATTAGATAAATCATGATACTTTATGATTTCACACATAAAAAAAGAGAAGCAATGAATCCCCTACCTTGATTTATATGTTCAACATTCTGTAGGAAAGTAAAGATAATCGAGGATCAACCACTATCAAAATTGAAGGAAGATCTACTAAAACCTATCGCCAGTAATCCACTTATAAACCATGCTCATATATCTACATAAAAAATATAGTATTTCTATAATGATCACCTAGGATAATGAAAGAACAAAGGGAGAAAGAGGAGGGAAGGGTACTTTAATAAAGAGCACTCAATTCTACATAATTTGAGTTAGAATCAACAAGGAGTTGATTACAGGATGCCAAGGGGAGGTAGAAAAAACACTTACCCATCAAAAATTTCTATCAATAGAGCCTCAAAGGGATAAATAATATCAAATGTTCCATATGTTTATCGTAGCATATAGAAATCAAGGATTTCAGAGTAGAAGTGTGGATTAGTTAATATACTGAAAAGATATAATTAAAAATGAATTTAAGACCCCTAAATTAAGATGAATGATTTTATCCCTTAAAAAAATTAGATCCATGAAGAAAAAAAATGATTCTGGCCATTTGAAAACAAGCCTAACTACCTCCAGGGATTCTGCCATGATCATAGTGTTCTTCATCATACCATCCCGAAACAACATTTTACATGGCTTGTTTCCCATGCCTAAGCCTTTATTACCCTCACTACAGCCTCCAACATTGATAAACAAGACATTTCCCCATCCTTTTGCAGAAATGAGATCTCCCAAGGCTTTTTTCCCTTTTTAGGAATTTCCACACTAGTTGTTTCAGATAGACAGACACCGACCAACACTGCCTCCAAAACAGATTTAAAAGTTGTGTTGTTGGTTGTGGTGCACTAAGATCGACATGACCAGACCAAAATAAATTTTACACAATATTTTATACAACACAATCATCATCACACCTGCCACTAGGGCATGGTAACCCCCAAAATAGTAAAGACCACTCCCCTAGCCTCTAGAACACCTATAAACTCCCTCTTTTCACCACAAAACCTTGGGAAAACATAAAGGAAGTTCCAGTAATGTGACGAATAAGATTTTTTTGGTTTGGTACTTTGAATATTTATATTTCTATATATATATATGTATGTATTTTCTCTCATATTTAGCGTTGTGTTTGGGTGTCGCAAGAACCTGGAATTAATATTATATATATATATATATATATATATTAAATCATGCGCATGCATATTTTTGGAATAAATGGTTTTCCTAATAAAATAAACTCTGTAAACTAAATTAGAGGCCACTGTTGTTTCTAGAACATGGGGTTTACCCTAGGTGAAATATAAAGTTGTTCAGTATTAGGTGGTTGGTTGAGGGACATCGTCATCGGGTGTCTTAAGTGAATTAAATATATTTTTTAATTTATTTAATGACCAAAACCTAGATACCTATCTATATATATTTCATTATGACTAATTACTAGGTTTATTTACATAACCTTGGGATATTAGAGAGTAGGAGGAGATCTTTATTATCATTGACGACCCATGAATGTAGATCGATGATTGGAGATCAAGGAGAGTCATGATAAAAATGATAAACATAGTAGGATCATCACTTGAAAATGTTTTCTTCAACATCGATCAATCCTTTCTTGAGTTATGGAGAGTTATTTCATGGATCTACACCCTTTAATTATTTGATAATAATATATCATCTTATCTAATTTATTATTATGTTATTTATCATTCTTCTCATGATCCATGTTTCCAAATAGTGTTCTGGAACATAATTAATTAATTTTTATGTCTTTATTTCTCCCCTTTTTCCATATTATGTAATCATTATATGAGATCTCACTAACCCAAGATAGTTTTCAATTAGATATTGTTCCTTTCCCACCACTATTCTTTGTTTTCTTTTATTTTGTCATATAGTGATGGTGATTTGTCATTGTTGGGACATATTCGAGTGTGATCAAACCCCCAGATTAATGAAAATGTCAATTGTTTACTTAAAATGAGAAATGTTAAAGTATATTTGAGGATCTAAGGAAAAGGTTGACTAGTGATCCTATTATTAGAATACTGGAGGAGGGTGTTAGGTATGTAGTGTTTTGTGATGACTTTGGAGTTGGGATCATGTGTGTGTTGATGTAGATACAGACAATGATTTCTTATGGGTCAAGGTAGTTGAGACACCATGAGTATAATTACATCAACCATAACATATAATTGGTGTAGTAGTCTTCACCCTGAATATAGTGAGGCACTATCTTCTGGGCGATCATTTTGTTGTTTACTCAGACTATCATAGTATCAAGTACATCTTCACTCTGAGAGATCTCAATCTGAGATAGAGGTTTTGGTTAGATTTCTTATAGGACTATGATTTTGAAAAAATTTATACTCCATGTAAGGGAAACATGGTGGAAAATGACCTCATAAAGAAATCTCATTCTCTCTTAGTGGAGGAGGCATCTGATTAGTTGGTTGCATTTCAGCTGACCCTGATGAAGGAGAGGGGTGAAACTTACCTTTAGGTGATGGTAGTGACTCCACTAATTCTTCAAAATGGGATAGATACCTAGTTGGTAGATGTCAAGCATGAGCTTATACATGACCAAATATTCTCAAGAGATATACCAGATGGATTTTCCGAAGGAGGGGACCACATTGTTCTTTTTCAGGGATGGATGATAATTATGGCCATGTTGTGTGAGGAGGTGTTGAGAGAGTTTCATAATTCCCACTCGGTAATAAATTTAGGTGTATAAAAAATGTACAAGGACCTTCAGTGGCAGTTTTGGTGGGATCAAAAGAGGTGGATCATGGCCATGTTTGTTTATTGGTGTCACACATTTTAGTATGTAAAGGCTTAATATTAGGTTTTGATAGGTTTGAATCAACCTCTTTACATCCAAGAATATAAGTGGGATGGAATATAGATATATTTTGTTATGGGGCTTCCATGGAAAGTTAGAGATCATGACATTATTTGGGTGGTTGTCAACCAACTAACCAATCCAATTCACTTTCTTACCATCAGGGAGAAGAGTCTGGTCAAGAGTTTATGGTGTTCATATATGCACGATATCATATAACTTCATTGGGTACCCACAAAGATCATCTGAAACTATGCTGCTTGGTTCACATCACGGTTGTGCAGAGGCTTGTAGAAGAATTTTAGGACCCAGTTACGGATGAACATGGTTTTCCACCCCCATATGGATGGCCAAACCAAGCATATTATCTAGGTGTTGAAGTATATGTTGAGATCCTATGTGTTAGGAATCATCCATATATGGGAGGATCAATTTACTTTGGTATATTTATTTTATAATAGTAGTTATCATTCCACTATTGGTATTATAGGACCCTTGAACACCCTAAGAGGGGAGGGGTGAATTAGGGTGTAAACTTTTTCTTTAAATGAGATGGATCTTGTACCCATTTTGGTAGGAACCTATTACACCTTTCTGATAGAATTTTTCAATTATCAAACACCCAAATGCAGAAAAAGAAACAAAATACAATAGTTTTACTTGGTTCACTACTAAGGACTAGTCCAAGGAGCGTACATCAATATTTTGTTGATCATAAGAAAATCCACTAAACTTCACTATGTTTTATGGATGATAATTTTTTGGACATGGACACTTTGTTCTAGGAACACTTCCTTTACAATAATTTTAGGAATAAAAAACTTACTCTCTCATATCACTTCTGTCAACTCCACATTGCTCAATGCCATGGATAAATCCTTACTCAGTTTATTGACTTGATGGTCACTTAAATAGATTCATAATTTAAGAATTTTTACCTAATTAGAATAATACTCTAATTACACCATAATCCAAAATTGGTGCAATTGAATTCATTGATCAATCAAAAATATGTTCAAAAAATAATCTTCCCGCAAATATTTAAATTGCATGAAACTTCTACACTTACGCACAACTCCTTCACTCGTGTGAACCTCCTACAATTACTTGCAACTCCTAAACTTGTGTAAAACTTAAATTTACTTAAAAGTAATAGGTATATTCATTTTAAAACTCTGATGTGTGAAATTTTGATGCATTCAACTCTGTTGTAAATAACTCTTTCATGAAGCAGAGGTTCCATATCTTCATTGAGAGATTTAAGTTGTTGACTGGTGGTACCCACCTATTTATAGATGTTATTATACCTACATGAAACTCTATTGTAAACTATACCCTCATTTAAAACATCCTGGTTCACTAAAATCCAAAATTTTTAAATCACCTTTTAAACATAACTTTATCTCTATTCCATGGGTTCACACAACTGTGATTTTCACACAACTTCATACTTTATGCACAATACTTTCCTTAGCTGAATTTTGATAAGATGGAATTGAATCTTCTCTTGCACAAAAATATATAATACTCATTAAATTTTTTCACAAATATTGTATTTTTGTGAAAATATTTCCTTTTCTAGAAAAAATACTCTCCATCCTCCAAATTGTGGACCCCAAAAATTTGGAAAACACTGAAAAATTGCACCGTCCTCAACACTGAAGCCACATTCACCGTAAGATCATTTTTCTTTTGAACTCATTTGATCAAACTAATGAGTATTAACAAAAAAACACAATATAAAATACTTCTCTAGATGTGAAAAACCTTGGTTACAACAATCTAAACCATTGGGATTTTTGGCAATCTTTATATAAATTCAATAAAGCACCAACCTCAATCAAAAATATAATAGGGCATGAAATAACTCATCCATCATACTAATTCTATGTGATAAAATATTGGTGTATAAAACAAGAGTGTAAAAAGGGAATTTCATGCCTTAATATACCACTAACCAATCCTATAACCAATCCTGTAAACATGCAATTCATTGAATTCCACTTATCTCCCCCTTTGGAAAGAAACCAAAAGAACCTATATTTTTACTTTTAGTGATCAAATAAAACTCTCCCATGGATAGTATCTCCACCATATACCTACATCACATCCATAAAAATATTAGAACATTTAACACAAATAGGGATAGGGGGAAAACTATAACTTTCTCATGCAATTGGCGGTAGCTGAACAACGATGTTCAACTGATGTTTCTCGAATATTAGTGCTGGAAAAGGCTTAGTTGGAATATCATCCACATGATCATTAGTTACAACATGATCCATTTTAATCATAACTTGTTCATATTTTTCTTTGATGAATATATATCTAATCTCAATGTGTTTGGTATGAGTGTGTTGAATCAGATTTTTCATAAGATCGACCACGCTCTTATTGTCACAGTGTATCACCACTAGTTGTTTCACATCATCACCAATATAAGTAAGTTGTTTCTTCATCCACAATAGATGAGTTCATTCCTTTTCCATAGATATATAATTTTCTCTAGCTATACCAAGAGAACTGATATCTTGTTTCTTGTTCAACCGGCCCACACATTTGTTTCTAATGAAGAATGAACCACCACTTTTGGACTTTTGATCCAATATATCTCTAGGACATATAACATCCAAAAATGATGAAAATTCATTATATCTTCCCACTAAAATTTATAAGTCAAAATTGAGAGTAACTAAAATATATATCATTATTATTTTAACTATTTCGAGATGTTATTCCTTCAGAGCACTTTAGGATTGAGCTGCTAAACTTGTTGCAAAGAAGATATTTGGTCATGTTTTAGTCAAATATAATAAGCTTCCAACGATCCTCCTATACAAGGTAGGATCGACATATTTCCCATCCTCATGCTTTCCAAGTTTCATCCCGGCTAAAATCAGAGTCTAAATTGGTTTATAGTCATACATATTTATTTTTTTCAGAATATCTCTCACATACTTTTATTGAGAAATGAAAGTGTATACCTTATTTTGGATCAACTAAAGACCTAAAAAGTAAGTGAGTTCACCATTCATTGACATTTCAAATTCTGATTTCATGTGATTAGAAAATTCTTCCACTTATCTCTATCTACTTTCTCCAAATATAATATCATCCACATATACAAGCACCATAAATTGATCTTCTTAAGAATTATTCAAATAGAGATTTTGGCCAATAACACACATTTTAAATTGTAGCTTCTTCAGATAAGAATCTAGTTGAGAGTACCATGATAGTGGTTCTTACTTTAGACCATAGAGAGCCTTCTTTAATATAAAAACCTTTTTTCATTATTTATAACCAGAAATCCCACTGGTTTTTCTATGTATACTTCTTCTTTAATAACACCATTTAAGAATATCATTTTGAAATCCTTATGATAAAATTGGTACCCACTTTGAATTTCCATGTCTAGGAAGAGCCTAATTGACTCTGGTCAAGATATTGGAAATTTTGTTTCTTCAACACCATTTCCTTCTATTTGTGAATATAATTTACACACCAAGCATGCCTTGTTCCTGATCAAATTTCCAGGCTCATTGAATTTTATTTTTAAGAACCACTTTGTTACAATCACATTGAGATTTTATGGTCTCTTAACAAGATCCCAAGTTTGGTTCTTATCAATCTAACCCAGTTCTTCATTCATATCCTTAACCCATGATTCATCATTTTTTGCTTATTCAAATGAAGTTGGTTCTATAATTGATAGGAGGGAAGATTTTTCTTCATTACTCATTCTCTTTGTCTATATAGGTGTGGTCTAATCCCCAATGATGTTCGATTGATCAACTTCTACCTTTCTATTTATCTTATGAGGTTCTAGTATAGTTTCTTTAGTTATTGTTTTCTCTTCTAATTTCACATTTAAATCGTCATCATTTAGAGATCCCAGAATGTTTTCAAAGCCTTCCATAATTACTGTATTTGAACTTGTCCCTTGTCTACTTTATTCTTCATCTTCAATCATATCAAAATATGATTTACTCGAGCTATTTATGGGTTTATCCTCAATGATATTGACATCATTACTCTCAAAAATCTTTATAAGATTATTATTGTAAAAATTTTAGGCTTTAATCCGCATTGAATACCCAAGGAAAATTCTTTCATTAGCAGCATCACCATATTTTCCTTGATTACATTTCGTGTTCCATATGAAACATTTACTTTAAAAAACATTAAAATACATTAAAATACATCAAAGAGTAATTACTTCCATTACATATCACATATGGTGTCTTATAATCTTTTATAAATAGCCCTATTTTATTTTGAGTGTACACTGTAACCTGGACAACCTCCTTCCAATAATGATGCAAAACACAACTCTCAATTAGCATAGTTCTAGCCATATTATTCACCTATCACCTTATATGTTCAATGATAATTTTTTTTGAGTTTTTATCACTAAATACACCTCATGATTTATCCCATGTTTTTAGGTAATTTTCAAATTCAATGGATATGTATTCTATTCTATTGTGAGATCGTAAAATCTTGATTATTCGGCCAGTTTCATTCTCAAATCTTTGACGATTTCTCTTCATGCAAGAAATAACTTGTTTTTTATTCTTCATAAACATCAAAAAATCCATTCTACTATAATAATAAATAAAATTTTTAAAATACCTCTCTGTATATGGTCCATGCACATTTATTGGACCACACACACATCTGTGGACGAGATCAAGCAAATTTGATTCCCTTTTGTTCTTCGTCCGATATGAACTTTGGACCATATTTCCTCACAAGAAAGTATCACATGTATTTTATTGATCATGCTTCATATTGGGAATTTCGATAAAATCCTTTATCCTAGATATGTGTTCCATGCAATTTTGATTAATGTGACCCAACCTCAGATGCCAAAATTCATTTTCTTGTTCAATTATTAAGAAAAAAGTGTTTTATTTACTATCTACCTGGTATAAATTGTCATTTTTCATGAATCCTTTTATAAGATAATTACTTGTCTTTAATTTTATTTTTCACCCCTTATAATTAAATTCCACTACCATTCCCAAGTCACAGAGTTGACTCACACTAAGAAGAATGTGATGCAGGTTGTCCTATAGAGAACTTTTGTCTTTCTTATCTCATCATTTTCTAATTTTATATTACCACTTAGTATGATCTTTAATGCACCATCATTGTCAAATATCATTGTTCCATCAACTCTTTTCATAAAATTTATCAAAAAATATTCATTTCTTGTCATGTGTGATGATAATACACTATCAAGAATCCATAAATCCCTAGAATTGGAATTTCATAAAATGAATGATCTTCTCACTTCCATTCCTCCACAAGTGCACTTTTTTTGTAAAGGTATTTGACTAGAAATCCTCTATGGATACTTGGGAATTATTTACATATCTCTTCTCTATTTGGTTTAAAGTTTTATCTGTTAGGACATTAGGTGAATTTATGATATTCCCAACTTTCTGCTCTCTTTACTTCAGATCATCCCATTTCTAGTGTTTTATGTTTCTGTATCACATCTAATTCCACTTTTCCCATAAATTTTGATCTTTTATCATTCAAGTCTTTTTATACTCCTTCATAAAAACTCTTAGATACTTCCAAAATATCTTCATCTAAAAAACACCCAAACTACAATTTATTACTTATTTCCTTTGATTTTTATTTAGGATTCAGTTTACTTCTTAAAGTAATGAATTCTTCTTCAAGGCCCTCAACTATCTTACAATTTTCCTTCAATATTGATGTAAGTTCATTGATGACTTTTTCTTACTCTTCAATCCTAAGTTTAAACACAACAACCTATTTCAATCTTTAAATATTTGTTAAATGTTCTTATACCTATCCTTCTAATCAATCGATATCTACTTCAAGATGATCCACATACTCTGACAATTCTTTCAACAAGGCTCTCATCTTTCTATTTTTCTTTGTTTTAATGTCAAGATCATCAAAATCACCCTCAAGCTCCACCATGTGATCAAAAATACCATTTAATTTATTATCTTCATCTTTTAAAGGTTCTACTTTTTCAACTGTAGTGATCATGGAATCTTTAGTATTGAGTTTAAAATTTGGTTCTGTATCCTCCAAGAAGTAATTTTTATCCTGTTCTTATTTTCATATTAAGATCTTTATCTAAAATTTCTTTCTGGATTTGAAGTCAACCTTTTTAGGGAACCTCTTTTGAGGCTTCTACATGATTTTTGTTTCATATTCTACATCATCAAATATCCTTGGGCATTAAGTGTCAATGTGCCACACTTCACCACACTGAAAGCAATCCAATGGAATTCTACCCTCAAATATCCCTTTTCCTCCCTTGAAATTCCTAGAAAAAAGAGAAAGAAATTTTCATCCATATCATCTATATCATAAAAAACCATAGAGGTGTCATGTTTTTCATGTATTTGGATGTCATTTACTTTATAAATCAGATTTTTTCATCTTCTAGTTTGACTCTCATTTTATAACTCATAAGACTACTTATTAGATCATTAAGAGAGAGATAGGATAGATATCTTTCCTCAAGGTTTGGAATTGATAGATTACATAGAGGTGGGATCTTTCACTAGATTTTCTTCACAATGTTAATATCCTTAATTTCATTACCAATTTCTCAAATAGATCCAACTTATTATGTAATGTGATTAAATAAACTATTATCATTTTTATCTGGATGCATTTTCAAATCATCGAACCGATTGTGAAAAATATGAAGTTTGGCCTCCTTCACTTTGTTTTACCTTCATATATATATATTTTACAGTTTCTCCCACATAGACTTGGAAATAGTGAAACTCATCACCTTTGGATATATTTGATCATATAGTGCTATAGTAATAGAATTTTGAGCTTTGGCATCAACATCACGCTTTTTCCTACCTGCTTCAGTCAAAGAAATAACACCCTAAGAGGGGAAGGATGAATCAGGGTGTCAATTTTTTCTTTAAATGAGATGGATCTTGTCCCCATGTTAGTAAGAGCCTATTAACCCTATATAATATAATTGTGAAATTATAAAACATCCATATGAAAAAAAGAAACACAACACATTAGTTTTACTTATTTCACCACTGAGGGATAGTCCAAGGAGCATACACTGATAGTGTGTTGTTCATACCAAAATCCACTAAGCTTTACTAGTTTTTATGAATTATAATTATTTTTACATGGTCACTATATTATAAGCATGATACCTTTATAAGACTTTTAGGGATAACACACTACCTCCCTCAAATCACTTCCATAAACTCCCCCTTTCTCTCTACCTTAGGTGAAGTCCTACTCAGATTATTAACTTTATGGTCACTTTAATAGATTGAGCATTTAATTATTTTTCCCAAATTAACATGAGACTCTTCTTGCACTGTAGTCCTGAATTGATGCATTTTAATGCACTAATGGATCAACAATATGTTCAACAACTACTTGTCCCATAAATATTACACTTTCATACTACTCTTTAACTTTCAAAAAAATGTTATAATGGCACACAACATACTTTTCCTTAAAATGAATAGGTATATTATTTTCACAACTTTGATGCGTGAAACTCATATGAACGCAAATCTGATGCGCACAACTTTGATTCATCCAGCTCTATTGTGTGAAACTCTTTTGTGAAGAAGAGGTTCTGGATCTTCATTGAGTGAGTTAAGTTGTAGAATAGAGGTACCAGGCTATTTATAGAGACTTCTGGCCCTGCATGAAACTCTCTTGCATGCTCTCCCACTTGCGCATAACTTCTTGGTTCATTGAACTTCAACATTTTGACATCACCGTTTGGGATCAACTCTATTTGTATTTCGTGGGCGTGTGAAACTATAATGTTCATACAACTTCATATTTTTCATGAAATACTTTCCTTAGCCAAATATTGATGTTATGGACTTGAATATTCTCTTGTGTGAAACTCTAGAATCCTTCTTTAACCTTTTTCACAACTATTTTATTTGCACGACAATATTTCCTTTTCCAAAAACAAAATTCTCCATCCTCTAAATTTTGGACCCCACAAATCTAGAAAACACAAGAAAATTGTGCCACCTTCAACACTAAATCCACATGCACCATAAGATCACTTGTCTTTTGAACTGCTTTGATCAAACCCAGTGTGGATTGAAAACAAACACAACATAAAATACATTTTCATCTATAAAAAACCTTGGTTTCAATAGGTATGGTACCTTTTGAGGCCATGTACATGAGGCCCTATAGGTCACCCTTGTGTTAGATTGAGTTTGATAAGACATATCTTATTGGGACAAAACAGGTGAAGGAAATTATGGAGAAGGTTTAGGTGATCTGAGAGAATATAAATATATCCCAAAGATGAAAAGAAATATTACATGGGATGATATTGTAAGCCTTTACATTTCGATTAGGGAGACCAGGTTTTCTAGGGAGTATCCCCATAGTGAGGATTTTAGATATTTTTCAAGGGAAACAATTTATCATTAGGGTTCATCAGGATATTCTAGATCCTATGGAGGGTTTACGAGGTTGCTTACTGCTTGTTCTTGCCTCTATAGTTGAACGGATTTCATGAAATCTTTAATGTGTCACAACTAAGGAGATACATGCTGGACTTGAAGTGCATTATTGAACGGGGTGAGATTGATATGAAGGATAGATACACCTTCTCATAGTACCCAGGGATGATTGAGGATCATCAGGAGAGGATTCTGTGTTGACACACCATTCCTCTGGTTTGAGTTCTTTGGAGGAATGGGAGAGTACATGATAGATCCTAGGAATTTGAGAGTCGGATGTCGACTCAACACCCCCACCTTTTTGTGTAGCTTATGGTTTTTATGGAAAAATATTTTAAGTATGGGACAATGTAATGAATTTGGTTTTTGTAGTTTGAACTTTGAATATATATATATATATATCAATATTTTCTATCAAAGTTAGTGTTGTGTTTGGGTACCGTAGGACCTTAGAATTTATATATTAAAAATATTAATATATATATTAAAGAATGAACATGCGTCTTTTGGAATTAATGGTTTTCCCATTGATCGGGACCTCATATGGAAATATGAGACCATGATTATTTTTGAAATATGGGGTTTACCCTATACATGACAAAGAATTTATCAACATCGGGTATTAAGTTGAGGGAAACGATTAGTGGGTACGTTATGTGAATTAAATAATTAAATAATTTAATTTATTTAATTACCGAAACATAGAAACCTCTATATATATGTTTTTATAAAATATTATCAAGGTTAGTCACATAGCCCTGATAGATTAGAGATGATAATGAGAGATTTTTGTCTTTGATAACCCTAGAATGTGGGTTGATGACCAAAGATCGAGAAGAATCATGAGACGAATGGCGAACATAGTGGGATAATCTGCTTCATTTCTAGTGAACATTTTTAAACCAATGATCGACTTGTTCTTGAGGTAGGCATATAATTTCATGGATTTCCTCCGTTGACTTGTTTGATAAGCATGTATTTATTATCTGATTTATTATTCCATGATTTCCCATTATTAGCATGACCCTAGTCTCTAATTAGTATTATTGAACCTAATTAATTATTTTTGTGTCTTTATTTCACCCCTATTTTCACATTATGTAATTTTTGGATGGGATCACACCAACCCAAGATGGTTTTTACTTCATTCTTGCGCCTTTCCCACCATCTTTCTTAAAGTTCTTCATTGTTGGACCAAGCGGTCAGTGATTTGACATTGTCGGGATGGATTTGAGTGTGATCAAACCCCTGGATTCATATAAGATTTTTGAATTACCTTGTAAGAGGTTTTTTGTAGATTGAATGAGGCATATTGAATTTTTTGGGTGATAGATTCAAGGATCATAACCATTAATGGTGGTAGATGGCATGATCGATTACCAATCGGGTAATCGAAGTCCTGATTTCCAGCCACCGGAGGCTGTGAATAAATGATTAGAGGCTTTCCCATTCAATTTAAGTGGATTCTAGGAGGTCAAACAGTGAGAATGGTGGTGTAAATGGAGGATTTGAGTGCTTATGAGAAGACTATAGGATTCTATAAAATGACAAGTTACTAGACATGTAGTTCAGATGAACACACTTAGTCTGGACCCTTTTTGTGGTAGCTAGGGTCTCATAGAGAATTAAATTTTACACATCGTGTGACTTATCACACACTGCGAAACCCATAACTAATAACCTAGCATGTACCTTGAGGTACATGGGCACAAACATGGCTAGGTACATGGGCATGACCAGAATACCTGAAAATATCCAGAGTACATGGGTACGACTAGTGTAAATAGGCACAACCAAGGTACATGATCATGGGACAAAAGACATAGGCATACCTGGACTATCCATCATATGTCACGTATTTCCTATACTCATTGTGTAATTTATCCTAGAAACTTCTACCATGTCCATCTACCTCTTTGGGACCCAAATTTGGGCCTGCAAGCAGCCTATATTGAGTGGTTTTCTGTGCATTCCATGATAGTAGCCTTTGTTTTGGTAGTAGAGATATGACATGAGGTGTTACATGTGGGATTCTTACATCAATAATGCTTAGCTGATGGCAGTGATCGAGTTTGATCATCAGAGAGATACCAGGGTGAGTACTCCCCTATCACACTAGGGTGCGGGTGCCTCATACTCTTTACATAGGAAGAGTCGGTACTCCCCCATACTATAGTGGGTGCAGGTCCTCTATCTACATATTGTAACTCCCTTGTCTTCGAGCTATAATGGGTAGTGAGTATTCCATCGAAGATAGTTTCTCCCTCAACTATGGAGCATAGTGGTGAGGTTTGGGCCCTCCACCCTAATTATTGAGTGGTTTATTGTGGTGATAGGTATCTAAGATGGACCCTTAGGATCTGTTAAGTGACTCATTGTTCTTAGATTGGTTGTAAAGATGGAGATCTCAATTCTCTCTTCACTTGTATTTCTTCTGATCAAGTATGATGTTAAGTTTTTTTTCCCTCTTTACTTATGGGTTGAATTGACTATTGTTATTCCTACTACTTTTCTTTTGGTTTTCTAGGGCATCCTACTGGGTATGTGTATACTCATTCATGCATGGTCTCTACCTACATGTGTTGTGTATTATATAGTTGATAGGTAGATTAGTTGTGACATTGGTGGACCAAGTTTCAGTGGAGAATAATAGTTCTTGGTCTTGACCATGTTTGATGGTCGACCTTAAAGATTGTGAGTCGGGATCTCTTTGGAATTTACCTTTTTTAGTTGTTATCAGGTTGGGACCTCATTTCTAACTTGATGAATATTTTCCCTTATTATATTTTACATTATTTTGTTGTAATTTTATGTATTTCCTTGAGGTTTTTCAATGAATGGATTACACTCTAGATATATTAGACATTTATTATATCTCTGCATTGTTGCATGGTGTGGGTTACCTGTGTACATGTAATTAGCCTAAGACATCCCATTTTAGTGATACTTCTGCTTGATGCTCGTTGCAATCCCCTATCCTATTGGATGTGAGTTTGGAATGTTACCCTTGGCTTATTGTTAGCCTAGGAGGGGTCCTAGTGGGTCGGGTCATGATAGGGGAGGTCTGAACCATTACAATAGCAACACAAAAATATATATTAATATATTATCATTTACTAATTTTATCATAAAATAGTTTATTATAATACATCAATATATATTAATTTTAATATGTTATATTAATATAAAATATAATAGTAATTTTATTATAATAATAATGTTAATATTAACTCTAGGTATTCATTATATTATTATATTTGTTATATTTGTTAAAATATTAAAATTAAAAATATATTAACATTATATAATTTATATATATTATATTTATCATAAATAAGTTAATATATATATATATATTATAGTTTAAATATTTAGATTTATATATACTAACAATATATATATATATAAAATTTTATTAGATATAGATAAAAAATCCATCCCAAAATAAACAAGTTAATCGGGATAAATAATTTGTCTCAAATATGTAAAAATTATAATTATAGAAATTTATACATACATATATGCATATATATATAATATTAATATATATCAACATTTAATATTTATTATAATATTATATGTTATAGTAAATATATTAAATAAACACAATTCACTGTCTATGATGTATATAATTTGCACACTATTTCTAAAATGTTATATATTAATATGTATTAACATTAATATATATTAATACACTAATACATATGCACATTAACATATAATAATATATCATAATACATTAAAATATATATTAATAAATCAACATACATTTCAATGTTAATATATATTAACTCCATATATTCATTAAAATATTATATATATTATTATTTTTATAATATTAAATTTAATATATGCTAACATTATATAATTTAAATATATCTTATTTATTTTATTAAAATGATATATTAATTTATACTCATAATATTACATTTATTATAATTGTGTTAATAAATATTTATATAAGTTGTAATTTAAATATTTATATTTACATATACTATCTTTATATACGTGTTTGTGTGTGTAATTATATATTTTTAAATTATTATTACACTACTACATAATCCTCTTTTATTGGTGATCAAAATGGTATTTATCATCTTTAAAAAAATCATTGACATCCTATGTGCAAAAAAAGTGGTCCATTTTTATTGGAGCTAAAAAAAGTGTTGGGAAATTCCCCAAAGATATTTTTAACACCGGTAATGGGGGACTATGTTAGTGCTTTATTTTAGCACTAATAAAATAATAATTTTTATTTTTATCCCCCTCCCCTCCATAGACCCTATTCAAAGCCCGAACCCCTTGTCAACGCTCTCAGATAGCTCAAGCTCCTAATCATGCATGATTTTAACCAATCCATCTTTTGTCAGTGCTTGACCGCTTCCCAACCACCTGCTCACCTGCGAGTGCCTAAACTCGAACCTATGACCTTCATGTGAAAAGAAATCCTCTTTACCACCACCCTATATTATTTTATTATATTTTTCCTGACATTTATATTTATTTAAATATATTTACAAACATTTTTTATCTATGTATTTATATAATTATTTTAAAATACATTTATAAAATGTTTGTGTGTTTGTGATATATATATATATATACTTACACTTATATTTATTTAAATATATTATATATTAATGTTCATTTACATATATTCGAATAGAAATATAAATCTTTATACATTTATTATCACACACACATATGTATATATAAATATTATATATATATATATATTAATACGTTTTTAGAATGAAAAAAGGTTAGATCTTATTTTAAATAAAATGGATAATAATTATTTCCATATGATTTGAATATTGAGAAATATAATATAAATCATATTTAATAAAATATATTATATTTATATCAATATATTACAAACAGTTAGGGAAGGGGTACTAAAAAACTACAAAGAAACACACAAACACACACATGTGAGAGGTCGGGGAGACTCGAACCTGAGATCTTCCTGACACCCCACAAGGCCCTTTTCCCTAAGTCTAGGCCTTGGGGGCTCTATCTATATCAATATAAATATATTTAGATATTAATATATGATTTTCAATGATATGTAATTTTTTTATGAAATATACCTTTTATCAGCACTAAACACACTATTAAGACCACTCTTTATCAGTGCTAAAAAATGATAATAAAAATGAATTTTATTAGCTGTAAAAAAAGCACTCGCACATGGGTGATTTTATCAACATTTTTTTAGTAATGATACAGTCCTTTATCAGTGTTTTTATCTAGAATTGATAAAGACACCCCCTTTATCAGTGCTTTTTTAGTGGTGATAAAGGGTAGCACTGAATATAGAAAAATCTATAGTAGTGTTAGGAAGTAATAAAAATATGTATTGAATGAACAAGTTATTTAGGATGTATAATCCATCAAAAATATTTAAAAATATCAAACACACACTATAATAATATATATAGAAATTATATATTTATTATAATATTTTATGTTATAATAAATATATCAAATAATACTAATTCAGTATATATGATATATATATATATATATTATTTTCAATTTGTAATGTATTAATACGTATTGAAATTAATATATATTAAAATATTAATTACATATCAATTTTATCATATAATCATATATTATAATACATTAGTATATGTAATTATATTAATATATATATTAACTCTGTATATTAATTATAATCTTATATATATTATATTTTTTTAAAGATGGAGGAACAATAGAAGTTTCTCCTGACACTCTCCGGTAATTTGGTTACCCCAGACCACCCAAGGAGCCTAAATCTCTACTCATATGTTTCAAACCATCAAGATAATCTATTGAGAACATCTAATCCAAAGAAGATCAAGGAAATCGAGAAAGAAGCCTTAAAGGGATTCTCGTCCTTCTCTAGTTTTTCTTTGGGAGGATCGTTTCTCTCACTCAAAAATCAGGCTTCAAAAAAAATAATTCAAAAAGGTTATATTGCTCACATTTCAGTCTCGGATAGCGCCATGTTAGAAAGGATTGATTTGTGTAAGCATTCAATTATTTCTATCATTTCACTATCGAAAGGTATGAAAACCTAGAAAATAGTAGATCTTATTTCCCGATTAGCCACTATTTAGAGATTCTCAGATTTTAAGTGTTCCTCCCTTGATTGTGGAATCTTATGCATATTATTCCCTTCTGCAGAATTAGAAGGATGAGCCTAGAGTGTTGGATAAGTCAATATTAGAATGGGAACCCTGAGGATTCATGATTGGAATTTAAATTTCAGTCTAAATGTATAACAACCCATACCTTACATACATTGTTATTAATTCAAAATTGAAGCATACTTATTACAACATATAAAAAAACCATGATAGGACTGTATAGGTATAGTGTCTTTAGAAACTGGAAAAACATAAACAACTGGTTCATAAAGAATCTACGTTGTCTCCCATTTATTTCATCATATCTAGAGTCTCTTTTTCCATATCCTACTTAATAACCTTCTTCCGGACCTGGGGAAAAGAAAATATACAAAAGGGTGAGCTTAAATGTTCAGTAAGGGTAAACAAAGGAAATATCAATCATATCATATTCATAAGAACATAACATTTTGAAAATCTTAACCTACAAAAGAGATTATAACATCATAACATGGGATAAATCATAGTAGTGAAATGTAATCCCAATAATCATAACATAAAACATGAAACTTTATGGCATAGACACATAATCATAGAAAATCATTTCATATTATTCAAGACTCATTTCCAAGACTATCATAGCGGATAAAGTCCATTTCTGAACCAAGTTCACTCCTCATTCTAGACCTATATCACTGAACCAGATTAAATTTCCGTTCCATCCATGTCTATATCAGGAGATATAAATCTTTACCCAATGAATTGGAGGGAGATATAGGTCCCACCCATATCATAATGAAACCATTCTTATGTGTGCCACAAAATCATAAATCATACATTATAGCATAACCCATGTAATAAAAAATGGGATTCTTAAACATCATGCCATCATAAAATAATACATATAAGATAAAAGGACTTCATAAAAATAATTCCATCATAACATAATCAAATCAATTTAAAAATAGGGATAGAAACAGAACCCTATATTATCTTATATGGAAAATAATTTTGATAAAACACTTGAACTCCATTCTTGAGCAAAATATCATTTCTACTTCAAAAACATTTTTCCTTTCTTAACATGTCATACAATTTTAAAATAAAAGAATTTAATTAAAAATAAACTTGAAAACTTTTAAAGTAATCTTCATGGAAATAATATTTTATGAAATCATAAAAACCCATTCATGCCGTATAAGTTAAAAACAAACATTCTTCTTGTACTTTGGCCAGAAAAGTCAAAAAGTATCTCGTACTGAAAACGACAAAATATTCCTTTCATATCTTTTACTAAAAATTACCCAATAGGTAAAATTGGATTTACAAAATTGTTTTAGGATAGAAATAATATTACATATTGAGGAAACATGAATGTGGATGATAAATATGCCCCAGTAAATTCTGAAGTATAAAAAATCTCAGATAAAAATTAGATTGTGAGATTTTCCCTTACCTTAGGTCCGATATGCTTTGTAAGTATCTGAACCTCCTGTATAATGATTTAAATAATTTCATTGACTTATTACAGAATCATATTCATTGTTATGATATCATATATGGTCATATTCTTATCTTCTTATTAGTAATATTTCATTGCTACTTGTTATTTGGGTGTTCATTGCTTTATGGTATTATGCGTGTTTTGTCAAATAAATTCTTATTACTCTTTTTAGGTTATAGATAACTCATTTACAGAATGTTTTTAGTGTAATATATATCATATTTATTCATTCAATTCATTTATATAATCATTATTCAATGAAGATCATGTAGAACGAGTCGCATCACATCGTGGAGACGGTAGGCCGTACATACACACGAGCGATGATATCATTATTTTGATATTAAAATAGTAAAAATTGGATAGTATATCATATATAAATAATCATAATAATGTTATATTTATTATTTATATAATTTATACACATTATCATACCCATCCAAATGATGACATGTTTGAATAACAAACTACACCACGACGTGGAGACGGTAAGACGTAGGTACGCACGTGTGGTGACTTTTTCATTCATAGGATGAATAAAATAACTAAAATGGTTATAAAATTTTTATAATAAAATCACAATATATATAAGATACTGGAGTTATTATTTTATAATGTAAACAACAAAGAAGGAGGAAGTGGAAGAATAAAGGAACTTGAAATAGGTGGTGAGATATTTACCTCTTCCTCGGGTTCTTCCTTTTGATTTGATCAAAAGGGCTCCTTAGGATAGATTTATGACTAAATTAAGGCCTCTAGGATGAAGGGAGGACATTTTTTAGGGTATTTGGGCAGGGTTTGTCCGAGCCAAATGGCTTTGGAGGTGTGAATTAGAGTGAAGTGGGAGTGCCCTTTTGTAAGAGGGGTGAGGGGCACCTTAGAAAAAACATAAAATATTATTTTATAATAAATTTATATTCAGTTTATAATGGCTCCAAAGTGACTTATTTCTAGGATATGGTGGGGATGGGTCTAAATACTCTCAAACAATAGGTTTTATACAAGTTTAGGTTACCATTTCAACCTTATCATTTAGATTTAACTCTAAGTTAAATAATTTAACTTTTACCGTGTCTTCTTGTATTCTTACACTATATGGTTAATAAACTTACAATAAACTACCAATATAACCCCAATTGGTTCATTAATGTCATATATATTATTATATAAGTCTTTTGACCAATCCTTATATTTTTAAAAATATAATATCAATTAATAATTTAATATTTTTTTTAAAACTCTTTTATGTCAATTTTGACACTATTTGGTATTTTATTTTGGCTAAATTCATAACAGAATTATTACTTAGAAAAAAATTAATATAACAAACCCTAATATGTTATATTAACCTAAAAAGTATTTTAATTCATAAAAAGTCTCAAATTACATTTATTTGGGTATTTATAATATCAATTATGTTAATATTTCATTAAAAAGGTAATTACTGCATCATCATTGTGTCATAAATAAATTAAATTATTTAATTTCTAAAAATTATAAATAAAATACCATTATTTAGGAAATCTTTTTATATTTATAATTAATATTTATAGTTGAATATATCTTATGTATAACCTTATATTAAAAATGTTTTACTTATTAAACTTTGATTTTAAATCTTTTAGCTCTTCTTTGAATTAAATAATAATAAATGTCTTAATCTAATCCAAGTGGACCTAAAGGGTAATATTTTAATCCTAAGGCTGTTTTTGGTCGAATTACACTTATCTAATATAATTAGAACAAGTGTTAGGGTAATAATAATATCATTTTTACCTTTAATTACCATATTTACTTTTAACCGTGGTAAATACAAGTAAAAAGTCACTATTCACAAAAAAATTATTTTTATCTTATTTAACCATATTTTACTTACTGATATCAACCATGTCTCTCGGATTTTTGAAATTCCACTCATAGAAGTAGTAAAATTAAGTTTTATGTAAATTTGCAAATTCTCCTACGAGGTGGGTAAAAGACAGTAAAAAGTTCAATAAAATTTTTATATATCTAAAATTATTATAAAATGACTCCAATGAATTAAATTGAAATTATATAGGTATTATTTATCTATTTTGACCTAAAAAAATTTAAATAAAATAAATAATTATTTAAATAAAAATTCGGTTTTAAACTATAACTCAGTGTTTTTTACTATTCATCAAAAATTGAAAGTTTTCAGAAAAATACCAATAATTCACCCTATGATAATTTCTATATTCCGAATCCAAAAATGAAGTCCATTTTGAAAGATAAAATTTATAAAATTTCAAAAAGTGGGTATTACTATCCATAACGGCTAGTTTATATAATATTTTAATAACATATCGTTGTTTAGTGATACTCGGTATTGCGTACAACGCAAGCTATCGAGGAAGGTTTCTATTGTGTTTAAATCAAGCCAAGATAGTGTTGTGTGTAGTGAATGATTTCTTTGGTGTTGCGTATAGCATAATACATAAAAACAAAATATTTCTCATAAAATCTCAGGGTGTTACAAAATGATTTCAAAGATACTTACACAGAGGTTTTGATTAAAATTCATGGTATTAATTTGGTCTTATGGAATCCAAAAATTCTATTTAAGATCACATCCAGGATTGGAATTCTAATCAAGCTGGATAATTATACCAAAATGGTCAGTTTTGGTCATTATGATCGTGTTTTTGTTGAAGTTTATTTAAGATCTAATTTGATTGATAGGATGGTTTTTTCTACTCCAGATTATGAGAATTATCTTATAATTGAGTTTGATAAAACACCACCCTTTTGTGATTCTTTACAAATTATCAGACATTAGAAGTATACATGTAGTGGAGATCTTGTTTTCTCTAACTGTTAAAATAAAGTCCATGACTTACAACCCTATCAAAGGAAGGAATATGAGGCTGTCCAATGCACTGTTGATCAAACTAAAAATAAAGTTGAAAATAATATTGAAAATTATTCTACTTCTAGGACTTTAGATCCACCTGGAGGGCAATAATAGGTATTTACTGTTGATACTGGTCTTAAAAGGGATGAACCTATGTTTAAAAAATCACCTATATGTACTTTTGATCAGATAAAGAATGTTGATCGCAACACGAAGTTCTCTTTAGTTCCTACTCTTATTGGAACAAGTGCTCAACCAGGTCCTAATTTGGACTTTGAACAAGTCCATGGTAGGGAGAATTTGATAGCTATTTTTTAAGATTCTTTGGTTTCATTATTGGATGGAACTGATGGGGAAGACACGGGAAAGACTTCTAGTACAATGAGTGTATGCTCTGAATTTATAAAGACCTAGAAATTCCATATAATTTTAAAAAAAATTATTTGGGATTATTAAGAGTCTAAAAAAATTGATGGCACTTGATTCTGAGGCCTGGTGTGCCTAGAACATATTTTTGAACTTTTTTAAGGTATGTTCAGTAAATGTGTGGGTGAAATTTTATATCTTTTGAATCGGTGCTCAGATTAAAAATATGAGGCCACCATTGAATCTACAATGCTGGGATTCACTTAAGGGAGACTTAATTTTGACTGCAGTAGGTCAGGTGAAAAAGATAGTTTTACAGACTATTTAAAGAATAATAAAATAACATAAAAATGTTATTTTATTTTTCTACCAACCGTTGAGCAGCGGTGGTGGGACCACTGTGTTGTCAAGCCATTTAATGTCTTGAATATTCCATTGTGTAACCACACTGTTGAGAGTTAAAAGGTTTATTAATCAAAACTCATTAATGAACCTAATTAATTATATGATGCTTTAATCACCCTTCTCCTCTATTTAAATGAGGCTTGAGCTTGGGATTTTGGCACTCAAGAGAGGAACCTCTGATGAAGTACTACAATGTCTTCCACCAACCTAGAGTAGAGGCTTGGACAACAGCATTGGAGGAATCAATCCGGGATCAATGAATGCCAATGACTTCATCAAACATGGATTCTTCTTCTGTAATCGCGACGTCTTCTCCGAATCCAAGGTAGGGGTAATTTTATTTTAAATTCTTGAGAATTTGTTTCTTTTCCTCATTCTTGAAAAGTATGATGAACGCAGATCAACCAAAATGAGTTGATCTGTGATTCATATGAAATTGTTGGTGTTTGTTGCGAGAAAAGATCGAATGGGGTTAATCTTTATCTATGTAATGATTAAATTACTCTCTCTTGATATGATGCTAATGCGGAGATCATGGGACAAACGAAAAAGGCATGGACCCTCCGCTGCATCAATTTTTGTCACGTTCTTTGGGGATGGATTTTCAACTCGACATAATCCTAAATCTGGGAGCCACACAGTTACAGAAGAAACTCGGGAGGCCCATAGGCGCGTTTGGAAGGGAAAATGGACCACCGGAGCTCAGCCGATGGCCCACAGAATCCCTACCGATGGGAGATGGCTAAAAAGGAGAGGGGGTGCCCGAAGGTTCTATGGTGGAAAATGGGCTACCCGACGTCGGCTCGCTGTGGTGGCAGCAGGGCGGCACACCGTTGCGCGCCGCAGATGGAGGCCGCAGCTTTGAAGCCACGACAGAGGGGGACCTGTGCCCCGCAGGTCTCGCTAATAGGGTGATGGTGCCATGTGGCGTCGCCAGTTGAATAACCCAAACGGATTTTCTGTTCAGGAAGGAGGGCAGCCACCTGACTAGTGGACCATGCGAGCCACCGGGCTGGGTCACCCGGCAGGCCTCACCCAGTCAAGGCGGGTCGGGCCGGTCTGCGGCCCAGCGGGCTGAGCCCGCGACCAAGCCCACTCAGGTCAGCTCAGCCAGTTTGTTTGGAACTGGTCCAGACCTGGATTGGGTCAGGTCAGCCTGAACCGGTTTGGGTCAGCCAAGGGTGGGATGGGTCGGATTAAACCCAAACCCTTCTCGGCTTAGATACGCTTAAAAGGCCATATCTCACAAACCAGACGCTCATTTTATGAACCGTTTGCGGCAATAGAATACGTGTAATGAGATGATAATTTTGAGATACTCCACATGAGTTTTGGAGAAAGTTTTAATACATCTGGGTTGGATCGAACCCAAATCCAACTGGGCCCTCGAAACTAAAACTCTTATAACTCACAGACTAGGTATCCGATTGACGCACCATCTATCACATTGGGACCCTTACGACATGGCGGTCCTTTAGGTTACTCCTTTGTGGATCATCGTGGAAGTTGAGGCATGACTGATATCTTGAGGATCAGATACTATAGAACTCAAGTGCACCGGGTGCGGGGAATCCTGTGGCTGGCTGTCAATTGAAGAATGACCATGTGTGGATCAACATCATAGTGAACCTGTGTGGATCAGAATTATAGTGACCATGTGTGGATCAAAATCATAGAAAGTCTATGTAGATCAGCATCATAGAAACCCTGTGTGGATTGACATCATAGCGACCCTGTGTGGATCAACATCATATCGACCTTGTGTGGATCAGCATCGTAGCAACCCTGTGTGGATCAGTAGTGCGTGACCTGATGAGGACCAGCCTTATAGTGGCCCATCATGGATCAGATACATAAGACCCTGTGTGGATCGACAATGGAACAAATCCTTAGTGGTTCAGTTGTGGAAACATCCTAATGGAATAAAATGATATAGCTTAAGACTAATCATCTTTATTCCTGATCTCTGAGTTGTATACCTGGTTTGAGTTGAGTCTTTTGCAAAGTTCTTTGTGATTGAGGTCATGCCTTATGTTTTCTCCTTTGTGGAATTCTAAGAGACCTTCAAGGGTCTTGGGGTCCCTACTAGGTATTTTTATACTCAACCTACATGGGATTCACCCGCACCTTGTTGTTTTTTGTGCAGACGACGAGCAACTTGGATGAGACTACAGGAGTGAGGACAAGGAAGTACATGGAGGTGACTGGTTGATGTGGAGATCTATGGAGATGAGTTACACCTACCCTTCAGGTAGGATCCTTGGTGTATGATATCATGATTTGTTTTCTGTTTTAGATGTATCTTTAAGTTGGGATTGTATTCCGACCCCTTTATGTTCTGTACACACTTTTACTACTGCAGTTTTACTACATGGTTTGCATCTTGTCGTGGTCTTGGTTAGTGTATTTTAAAGTTCAAAGATAATGCCTTTCTATTTTATGGAAATATATTTCTATTTCTAGTCTCCAACCCCTGACCTATGGAAGGCGGGCTAGAGGTAGTCATAGCATGGGCCTCGGGGGATGGGTCATGACAGAATTTTTCAAGTTATATAAATCAATGAGTTTATCTAAATAGTAATAACTAATATTGTTAATCTGGTAAAAGAAAAATTTCATGGGAAGGTAAGTACACACAACTCCTATTAGTTGCTTTCATCTGCAAGCAATGAAAAGGAATAACAAGAAAATCATTATGTGATTGGAGTAGATTCTTTGAGGGATGATATTGATGTTGGGATCCTAGATGATGGAGGTGGATCATGGTTGTATGTCAAAACATAGAGATGTGGAAGAAATACCCATGGTTGAGATGGATGCTCATCTCACCATAGTATGAGTACACATTTGCGAGTCACTTGATGCCTTATGTTTACTGTTTTATTTTGGATATTCTTTTTCTTTCTTGTTCCTCCTCTATAACTTTTTTCTTATTGAATAAAGGGTCCTCTATGCCTCAAGCTTTCAAAAAAATATAATATTTTTTATAATATTAAATTTAATATATATTAATGCTATATAATGTATATTTATTAAATTTATTATGTTAAAGATATATGTTAATATATTTTAATAATACTATATTATATTATATTATATTATATTACACACATGTAATTGAAATGAAAATTTATAAATAGTTAAATATGAATAAACATACATGTGTAGTTATATAAAAAATAATAATTCTATTTTAATATTGTGTGTATGTGTTAATATGTTTATATTGTATTGTTATATGTTAACATCATATATTTTATTTCTATATTTATTTTAATGTTTTATAGTTTTATTTTAATTTTATTTTAACTCTATAATTTATGGTAATGTTATATTTTAATGTTTTATATTACCTTTATATGTGTTTTAGTGTCATGTAATTATATTTTAATGTTATATATATATATAATCCAAGAGAGAAATTATAATTTTATTTGAATATAACTAAGTAGATATGAATAAAAAAATAAATTAACATACATATTTATAAATTCATGTATTTATGTAAATAAATTAATATCATATAAAGTTATAGTAATATAAATGTACAATATCATTCACATGTCATTTGTGGGTGAGTTGGTTTGTCTTTGCTAGAATTATGAGGTCTTGGTTGTAATGGAGGGGCGGGCCGTGTTTGATTTTGGTCTAGAAAATAATATTCAAAATACCATTTTTTGAGACACCTTTCATGAAACAAATTCTCATCCCATAATACATCTTGTCAGGACTTGGAAAAACTACCCAACATAAATGATAAATATCTTTCATAAACTCTTACCTCAAGGGAAAAGTTACCATTATCCTTTTTCTAAAATAAATAACTCCATCAAAAAGACATTCTAAAATAAATAACTCTATCAAAGGACTACGACCATTCATTTATAGTGGTTTCCTACTTATACATTGTGAATTATGTCAGATGGGGTGGTCCATGTTTATAATCCACACAAATAATAATATTTTCAACACCATTTTATGAAACAATTTTCATGGGATGAATTTTCATCCTATGAACCCTTTTTTGATAGGTTTTTTATTATCTAGGATAGAATTTTTTTTCACAAGTACTCGGTTTTCTTGTAGTGAACCAATATTGACGATTGAGATGATAACAAATCTTGTTATCACCCGAGAAAACAAACTAACATAAATGATACAATCTTTCATATCCTCTTACCTCAAGTTAAAAAGGTACCACTTACCTCTTCCCAAAATAAAGAGATCCATTAAAATTCATACACAATTCACTATCTATTTCTCCACCATTTAAAACATCTCTAGTCTGATGTAATTCATAATCAGACACCTTTTCTTGATGAATTCTGTCGATAAAGCAAGGCTGACTTAAACACACCATAAAAATACTTGATTATCCTTTTCACATTCAAATGACACTCAAAGAAAATATTCATCAACTGATATTCTTCCTAATATTTTTTCACTATTTGCACTGAAAATCTCCAACTAAGAGAATTGATAACCACATTGCCTTTTCCTAGGGTGTAACCCAGATCACAATCAAAAGTATGTAGTTATTCTACCCATCATTTCTGTTTGAGGTTCAGATTATTCTAATGGAAGATATACTTAATAATTTTATAATCAGTGTAAAATATAAATTCATCCTCAAACTAGTAAAGAATATAATACTTCAATACACTATTACAGATAGTTTCGTTATCCGTGTTATAAAATGCTTTTAACATAGTTAGAAAATCGATGTTAATCTCAGTGAAGATAAATGGGGTGTCCCCTTTAACGGTGATAAAAAAGAGCTGATAAAGGGAGCCCTTTATCTACTCTAAAAAACCACTAATATAGGCCCCCCCTTTATCAGTTCTATTTTATCATTGATAAAGGAAAATTTTATCAATTCTATTTCCAGCACTAATAAAGAACCACTTTATCAGCACTTTAATTAGTGCTGATAAAGAGGGCCTTTATTAGCACTAAAAATAGCACTATTAAAGTGGGACTTTATTAGTGCTCTAAATAGCACTGATAAAGTCCTAGATGCCGGTGATGTGCTGTTTATATAACACACCCTCCAGCAGCACCTACAAATATAAACAACACACCCACCAGTAGCACCTGTACAACACACACACACACCACCCACACAAAATAGCACATGCACAACGCACACAAGAACAAAGAAGCGAAGAAAAGAACAAAGAAATTCACATAAGGGTTTGGAAAACAATTCTATATAAATTTGAAAAATGTTTTACATAATTAAATTTACAATTATCCAACAAACAGTTAAAAACATTAATGTTTCATTCTTTGACACCCAAGATCTGCTCTAAAAAATTTCCTCCCATGGTATTAGTTGCCAAACAAATTATCCCAACTCAAGTAAAAGGTTCTACCTATATAAGAATACAAATATTATGTTAGTAATACTATAAATAAATAAATTAATCATTAATATGAAAGAATACATTAATAAAATGTCAATTTTTAATAAAAAAATACATATTTGGAGTTATATAGGTCAAACTGTTTGTTGTATTGAGGTGGGGTTGATTCCGACATGTCATAAATGATTTATGGATTGTTGTCCTAAAATATCAAAAATGATCCGAATGGGTTTTATTGGTTTTGAGTATGTATCTTTTTCTACTAAAATTAATATCAAATTTAAATGACATATTTGGATTTATACTGGTCACATCATTTATCAAATTGAGGTGTTGTTGATTCCTAAATTCCTCAAATTACTCATGGATTGTTGTTCTAAAGTATCAAAATAATCTGAATGGGTTTGCTCAGTTTTTAGTATGACAGTTGTGTTTCTTTTACTAAAATATCATTTCAAACCGAAAACACACATTTTGATTCATACCGGCAGCATCAGGTGTCAGTTTGAAGTGATACTACTTCATACACGTCAAAAAGAACTTAAATATCACTCCCCAAAATTATGAAGACAATCAGAGGGTGTTTTCTTGGTTTTTAGTGAGTGAAACATTTTGGGCTAAAATGTGAATTTTAAACTGATAATGGAAACTTTTAGTCATAATGGTCACACCATGTGTAAGGTTGAGGTGAAATTGATTCCTACACATCATAAATGACTCATGGATCATTTTAGTAAAATATGATACTACTTCATAAATCGTGTGTTAGTTTGAGGTGATACTACTTCATACACGTCAAAAAGGACTTAAAAATAACTCCCCAAAATTATGAAGGCAATCAAAGGGTGTTTTCTTGGTTTTCAGTGAGTGAAACTTTTTGAGGTAAAATGATAATTTTAAATTGATAATGGAAACTTTTAGTCATAATGGTCACACCGTGTGTAAGGATGAGGTGCATTTGATTCATACACATCATAAATTACTCATGGATCATTTTATTAATGTATCAAAACAATCCAAATATATATATTTTTTTTCAGTATGTCACTTGTTCTTTTTTACTTAAATTAATTTCAATTTTAAATAAAAAACATTTGGATTTATACTAGTCACATTGTTCATCGGATTGAGGTGTGGTTGAATCATACCGGTCACACTGTACATCAGATTGAGGTTCGATTGATTCCTACACATCAAAAATGACTTATGGATCATTGTTCTAAACTATCAAAACAATCCGAATGTGTTTGCTCAGTTTTCAGTATGCCAATCATTATTTTTAGTTAAATCAATGTCATTTATAAATAAAAAGATACATTTTTGTTATACTAGTCATATCATGAATTGTTTTGAGGTGGGGTTGATTCCTAAATGTAAAAAATGAATTATGGATAATTTTCCTAAATTATCAAAACAATATGAATATTTTTCTCAGTTTTTAGTATGTCAGTTTTTTTTATACTAAAATTAATGTCATTTTTAAATAAAAAGAGACACTTTGAGTCATACCCTTCTCACCGTGCATTGAATTGTGGTGAGGTTGATTCCTACACATTAAAAATAACTTTAGATCATTTTCCTAAAGTATCAAAATAATAAAAATACTTTTTTCACAATTTTTAGTATGTCAGTTGTGTTTTTTTACTAAAATATCATTTCAAACCGGAAACACACATTTTGGGTCATACTGGTCGCATCGTCTGTCAGTTTGACATGAGAAAACTTCATGCATATCACAAATAACTTATGAATCATTATTCTAAACTGTGAAGACAATTAGAGTGACTTTTCTTAGTTTTCATTGAGTGACACATTTTGAGCTAAAATGTCAATTTTAATTTGATAAGGGACACTTTTAGTCATATTGGTCACACCGTTGAATTTAGGTGTGGTTGATTCCTACACATCACAAATGATATATGGATCATTTTCCTAAAGAATCAAAACAATAAAAACATGTTTCCTTAGTTTTTAGTATGCCACTTGTTCTTTTTTCTAAATTTATTGTTAATTTAATATAAAAATACACACTTAAAGTCATAACGGTCACACCAAGCATTGGATTTAGATGAGGTTGATTCCTACACATAAAAAATGACTTATGGATCGTTTTACTAAAGTAAAAAATCCATCCTAATGTATTTTATTAGTTTTAAGTATTTCACTTGTTCTTTTTACTAAAAATACTTACAATTTTAAATAGAAATAGACACTTCGAGTCATACCGGTCACATATTCATGCTATTTGTGTACATTCATCCATCAGTTATGCTTCCCATTCATTTCTAAACAAATTTATATCATCTTGTGAATAGGAGTCTTTTCGAAAATCATGGTAGTACATAAAAAATTTAAATACGCAAAGGATAAATAAATATTTTAAATTTAATAGTAATTATCATCAAAAATTCCTCTTCAGGGATGCTGGTTTGTTCATGAAATGCGATATCTTTAATAAATTTACAAACATAATAACCACGGTCTTTTTGTTTGTTTGTTTCGGACACTACAGAAGCATTGAGAAAAATAATTAATTTTTTTATATGTGTTTGGATAGTTAAATATTATTATATATACCCTGATTTGTATCTAGTCATAGTACTTGTGATGTTTCTTGTCCTTTTCCCCTGGCCTCATTCCATGATGTAGACAATATTCACGCACTGCCTTATCATAACAGAATCCTCATTATAAGATAATATATATTATATAACTAGATGTTTAGTTATAAAATATTGGATGTAGTGTATTAAAAATTGAAAAATTACATCATGTGTGGTTGGTTTGTTGGATATCCATGCATTGAATCCAGATAATAAATCTTTGGAATATCCAAATTGACCGGAATGAGCATCCAATGATACCTAAAAACTAAAAAATGAATAATTAAAGAATAAATTAAAATATATTTGATATTATTAAATTTTATAGTTTTACCCCAGCATCGTTGGTATTAAGAATAATCTATCATTCTTAATTTTTTTGTTAAATTATTTGAGCAAGCCTTCCACTATTTCACCCACATTCTCAGATTATATTTTTGTTTGTTCTGTATAGGTGATGTGAGGACTAACGAGTAGAAAATGTTTTTCATGAGGAAATCCCTTCAATTGTTTTTCATATATACACCTACAAAAAATATGAAATTTATTTATTCATAATTATCATATTATATCAGGTTTTGGAAAATCAAATCATGAAAACATACCTCATGTATACATTTACAATTATGCTTCCTATCCAATCATACTCTATTATTTCACTAACATTGTCAACACTAATGAAATTTGGATCTTCCCATTTGTACATATTTTCATAAAAAATAATTGTGTGAACCCCACTATCTTTCAACATCATATTCACATGAGCCTACAATGATAATGAATGTGAATATAGAACATTCAGGTTTAAGGTGCTTTCAGTAGATCGTTTTGATCAGTTGTTTGATCCTTGAGATTGTTTTGATCCATTATTTCTTTTCAACCCCTACCCTGTGTCCATCTATATTAAAATTCATTGGTTTAGACCTTTTTTCATTAAATGTTAAAGGTTTATCTTGAAAAATAAATTGGAAATGAATACCTCCTTGATGACATTTTTTACAAGATATGATGTACATGCGATGAATGTTCCAAGAGCTTATTCAACCTTATAAATATCTTCATCATAATTTGGAATAGGTATTTCGACACTCAGCTTCTGGACTATGTTAATCAACACTTGGACATGAAATGTTGGAAGTGGTATATTGTGTAGTATGACATTCTGGATATTGAACATCGTAGCCCTCATTACAAGGCGATTGGTGGGTGTTGATAGATATAAATAATAGTCATTTTTACCCTTTAAATATTATTAAAAGAAAGGTAGCAGTGTCTATCTGATTCACAATTCACATAAACAAATATTAGAACATTGATTACCTCATCTAAGACAAGTTTTTGAGGGGAATGATTTGCCTCAATGTTGTTGGGGGTGGGGTGGGATCTTCACAGGCTGGTTATTCTTGAGTTGTTTCTTCTCTTTCCCCCCCACCATCATATTTTCCATGAAATCTATCTTCAAATGCATATGTTCTTCAAGGATAGATATTATTTATCTCATCATTTTGATTTCTTCACTTTGACCCTCCTCTTGTTTTTTATCATAAAATGTTCAGAGTGTAACCCCAAAACCCACACCTCTAACACGAACATACTTTTCTGCCTACTTCAAGGCCATCAAAAGTTTGTCTTCATCTAGTTTGTATGTTTTTGATTCTCATGACTATGTCTGATAGAAAATATATGAAAATAAGTAATCATTATTATTTAATATCTATTTAATGGAAAAAAATATTTATTATTTCATACTTACACATGTTTTTCCCTTTTTTTTCCATCTATTAGTATCCCATATTTATTTACACATGCCTCCCTCCATAGCACATGGTGTGGGATGGAAGTGACTTTTGATTTGGATTCATCAATCTATATATAAATATATGAACATAGTTATGGTGTTTTTTATGTCACATTAAAGTATTATGGTAGATTTAAAATAAGTTCCAATTTTTTTTTCAAGTGAAGCGTACCCCATTCTTGCTTTACTGTAGGGTTATGCTGTTTTGATGCTCATTACTTATTTTCAGCACTCAGTTACTGTTTTATAAATAAAAAACTATCAATCAAAGTAATGGATACCTTCATAATCAAACAACGTATTACCAAACACAATGTACCTGAAAAGACTCCTCCGTACATCATCTAGTAAATGCATCCCACACTCCTTGGGTTATCAGGTGTGCATAAATCGGAGGTGGGTGTAGGTTTATCTTCCCTTCAATATCTTTAAGATAATATCTTTTAAAATTGTGTCAAAGCCTCTATAAATCTTTCCAACAACCCTTAATACATATTCTATGTGGGATTCATCCACTATAAATGAACTCTACAAGGGATGATGAAGAGTAAGTCAATGTTTCATTATTTTATCTTTTAGTAAATTAAAGAAATTATATCATAATGTTACCGTAATTTCTGCCTACATTAGTGTCTTAAGCTCAGTGACAACATGGTTCCACAACCATACATAAATTGGCACATGTTTCTGAGTGACAATTCCAATGTAAATACTGAACATGACCTTGTTGGGATTAACATGTTATCCCCTCTTATTCCATTCAACCTTGTATTTTATGCCTTTCACTTTTGCCTTAAGGATGTTTTCTAACACTGTAAAACTATGTCATTTTTTTTGCACCTCTAGTGATTTGTTGCCTACCATTTCCTCAGTTTCAACATAATAAATATGTTCCTCCAAAGTGCTAGCATCTATATGTTTAGATGGTGGTAGTGCCTCTGCACTGGGAGAAGCATCAACAACAGGTTGAGAAACCTATTAGTCCTCAGCACTGCGAGCAGCAATAGATTGAGAGAACTATTGTGCCTTGGGATTGGGAGAATCTTCACGTACAGAAGTCATTATCTACAGAATTGGTTTAAAATTTAATTTAGATTACATAAATGTGGAATCAAATAGATAATAACATAAGCTAACATGATGTATATTACAAAAAAAATAACTTGATTATTAAACACTCTTTTTTTAAAGGATTAAGGGATTTGACCCCTCTATCGACTATAGAAATATCTTCATTGTGGTATCCTATAACATAAAAAATACCTTCTACATTAGTACCACTGAAAAATGATTTGAAATCCCAATTAAACAATCATACTCCATTGAATTTTCATCTGACCCTTCAGTGGTTTTGGTCGATAACAGAACAATTGACCAATTTCAGTTTGTGGGATTTGCAACATAAAGTACATGTACTATCTGTGATTCCATTATAAACAGTTTGTCTTTATACCCTCCCTTACTGAAATAAACTTTCTTGAATCCCAAATCACCTATTTTAATAGAACTCATGTTATCAACCCACTTGTATTGAAAAATAAACACTTGGAAGTTTTTATAATCCAACACTCATATTTGTTTGATGATGCCAAAGTATGGCATATTCACATAAATTGGATTTCTGTCCTTATAACTGAAATCATTCATCACTTTAGCCATAAGTTTAACTACACTATTCTACATTATACTTTCTTCATCATGTTCATTAGTATAGAATGTGTACCCATTAATAACATAAGAATTATAAGATAATACATACAAACTTAGTACTCCGTCTAGCCATAAAAGTCGTTCTAAAATTGAGTCTGGATTTTCATCTGACTTATTAAATATATTGTCCCAAAACCATCCTATACACTATTTATATGTGTATTTGATATCCATTTTTCATCCCTTGATGGATTCAAATGTCGAAGAATTTCCTTGTCAGTTTCGACATATGGGTCAACCTCCAAACTGTTATGAAAAATATAAAGTTGTGCCTATTCCTGATCTATAATATTGATTATGACAAACTCTCTTCTATAAATTTATTTAACAATAAGTAGTTGAGGGTGATGAGATTTCGGTAGACCAATGACTTCCACACCAGACGGGTATTCAGTACATAATTCAATGACTTCCTCAACAATATATCTCTTCGCAATACAACCCTTTGGACAACTTCGAATTTTGGCATACCCTTTCAAAATATTCATATACCGTTCAATGGGGTACATCCATCTATAGGGTATATGACTACATATTCAAATATCTCTCACCAAGAGAACCATTAAATGAACCATCATATCCAAGAATGTTAGTGGAAAGAATATTTCTGATTCACATAATATGACAACAATTTATCTTTCCATACTTGGAAATTTTTTCTGGTCTATTACTTTACGACATGTATCCTTAAAGAAGGAAAAAAGGTTTGTTAATGTATAACAGATATTCTTGGAAAAAATTCAATGTAAATCTATAGGAATTAGATCTTTAATCAAAACGTGGAACTCATGTGATTTCAAACCCTTTAACTTTAAATTCATCATTGACACGATGTTATTGATATTATATGAATAACATCTAGAACCTTTTTTTCATTCAAGAAGTTGAAAAATAGATATATCTTATTATTGGACAGAATGTAAGCAACTGAAGGAAGAAGAGTTTGTTTTTCACCCTTCATTGGCGCCAACTCTTCTTGTATTCCCATGTCAACAATGTCCAACCTAGCCTTAATTCCATCCTTTGTTTTTTCAGGTTCATTAAGAAATGTGACGATGACACTGGAACACAAATTTTTTCAACATGTATAACATCAAGAAAGTGTCTAACGTACAGACAATTCCATTATGGTAATTCAAAAAAAAAACTGATCTCTTCTTCCCAATGGTTTTCGTAAGCTTTTTCAAAAATGGTTTACCAAAAGTAGTGTCCACATATTTTACTTTCTCAAATAATTGATCACCTATTAGTGGATACAGTGATTTAAATTCTTTTCAACTTCTACCAAATGATGTATTCCAAGATCGGTACTTATTTCAACGTGGTATAAATCTTCGATGTCATAGAAATATGGTTTTCAATGAATGTTTCATCCTAATTGATTGTGTACCGTATTCACAGATGGGACACCCATTACTTCCTTTAATACTATATCCGAACAAATTTCCAAAATCAAGAAAGTCATTTATCATCCCATAAAACATGGATCTTAATGTTAAATCTTCATTTCTATAATAATTATACAACATTACACCTGAATCCCGTAATAATTTCAAATCCTCGATCGATGGAGCCAAATAAAAATCAATATCATCCCCCAGTTTTTTCGGTCCTGATATAAGCATAGATAGCTTGATATGTTTTCGTTTCATGCATTACCACAATGGAAAGTTATAATTTTCCAACATAACTCTTCATGTACTATAAGTGATTCTTTAAAAACTACAAGGATTCACTCTATCTGTAGATAATGAAAGATGAAGGTTTTGCAGCTCACTTCCAAAAATCAGGATACTCATGATCGATTCTCTTCCACTGAGGAGAGTCTATTGGGTGATGTAGTTTACCATATTTATTTATTCTATCTGCATTCCACGTCAATTTCCCTGGGGTCTCCTCACTTTCATATAAGCACCTAAACCATATAATGATTGGAAAGTAACATATAACTTTCATAGGACCATATTCATCTTTCTTGTATTGAGAAGCTCCACACTTTGGGCATTCTATAAGGTATTTGTGGTCCTTGAAAACAGTATACAATTATTTGGGAAAGTGTGTATTCATTCGGACATTATACCCATCTAATGTATCATTTGTTTAGAATCGTACATTCATATCAGGAGCTCGTTATCTTCTAGGATCATGTCATTCAAGAGAGCAATTAATTCTTTAAAACTGGCATCACTCCATCCATTTCCTGTTTTCAAATTATACAGCTTTATTATTACTGAAAATGCTATATATTTAGTGCAACCACTATACAAAGGTGTATTGGAACAACTCTTTAACTACTCAAATATTTTTTGGGAAATCATGAAGTTCATCTTCAACTTTCCCTATCATTTCCTCAATACGATCTTTATCATTATTCACATCTTTAATCACGTCCTCAATATGGTATTATTCATTTTCAACACTTGTAATCATATTAGATGATCTATAAAATACATTGTTATCCCAACCACTAGCTACATTCTCTTTTTCCCCACGTTTATTCCAACATTTATAACTTCGATCTATTCTGTGATAGGTCAAGTGTTCTTCCAACTCCTCTAGACTAAAGTTTCTTGAATAACAACATCATAAACACTAACAACTGATTTGAGAAGGGTCATATACATGATCCTTTGCAAACTTGATGAACTCTTTCACTCCATCTTCATACTCTCTTGTCAAATTATTGAAATCCATTCATTATTTATTTATATCCATCCTATTTTATTTGGTGATATTAGTATTTAACAAAATAAATACATAAAATATTGATATAATGTACTAGTTTTCTTAATTCTATAAAAATCTAAACTTAAAATATTATGAAAAAACTATAGTTCAAATGTCCTTTGAAAACTATTTAAAAATAACACTTTAAATCCCATTAAAAAACCAACCATTTACTCAAATTCCACTTTAAAATAACTCTCCCTTTTTAAAATAAATCAATTCGTTCCAAACACTCTTTCAAAAAACCAAAATTCATTTTTTAAACATTCAATGTAGCTTCATGATCCAACAATATTAATCATTTAAAATGAGAGACAACCCTCTAAGAAACATTTCAAAACACTTGAATCATTTTAAAAGACCCACTTAGGAATTTTCACAAAGACATAGATCCCAATAGAGAAACTTTATAAAAGATACATAGAAAACACCTCGATTCATCCCAAATCAATCAATGTTGTATGATTACATAACATTATTCCAAAGGTAGGAGTAATAATAATAATTTCTATAAGCATTTGATAGTGTGCTCCCCACTATTGGATATCACTTATCCATGCTTCCACTATCCAGTTATATCAATTATCCTTCACCACAACACCATACTCCCAATAGATATGTTCCATAGTTAGTGACCACACTCGCAGCCATGAAACACTCATGTTCTAGTTTACTATAAACACTGCATTATCCCAATGATCCTTGGATCACACCAAATAAATTGGTTTTACACCCCAAGAACACTGTATATGTCTATCACATGAAGTACTACCAGTTCCATCCTTTATAAATACACCTATGAAAATCTATAAGCATGAACCCATTACATAATTAAAAATTTCTCAAGTGTCATTCCTTTCACACAAAGAATTTACCTTTTCCACTCATCACTAGAAGAAACTATGTTGATTTCCCGATCCTTTTAAGTACATACTATCTCAAGTCAAAATAAGAAAAGAACTATGGTTCTAAACTAATAGATGGCATGATTTTCCATAGTCTATTTTATAAAATCTTCAAAAAGGCTTTATAAATGACAATAAAAAGAGTAGTCATTCTAAAATTATTAACTAAACTCATATCAGTAACCTCTAGAATCAAAGTGATGAGAGTATCATTATAAGTCTCAAGATAATTTTTACCTCTCCAAAACTCATTCACGAGGTTAAAAACATCATGTCCCAAAATAGTCTATAACATTTTAAAGAAAATTTCATAAAGAAAATCTTGGTTTGGTACCTTTGATGGATGCATAAACATAAATGTCATGACCACTTCATAACATTGTATATAAATAGTTAATAATTTATTTATATAATTTTTTAAAGTAGTAATAAAATAATGATTTATATATTTAGATATCAAATTATGCTAAGAAGAAAATATGATTTTATGATCACTTGAATTATATCATTTTTCCCTTTGAGGGGATTCAACGTAATGTGCTTGTGGGTGGAATGATTCATTACATGAGTTGTTATGGTTATTTGACTAGGGTGTACATAAAGTGTCTCATGTAGCTTTGGATAGGTAGGGCTAACAAAATATATGTTTCAATTATAACTCCATTTATCCCTTAATAAAAATATCAATGTATTCCCCTATCAAGTAGGATTGTCATCCAAACAACATAAATTTCATGTGGTGTTCTTATGCCATTTATGTCATGCATTTATCCTTTATTTCTCATTTTCTTATAGGGGAGGTATTTTCAAAACCAAGTGGTTACTAGAACTAGAAGGTAGAGATCTGATGTAGTGAATTAGTTGTATCTCTACTTCTATGTTATGATATATTAGGTTTGGGGATTTGTTTCAATTTAGGTATACTCTAGAATTTCTTCCTCTATCTACAAGTTTCATGGGTTTAATTTTTGTTTTGGGGTTTTAACATTAGGATTGTGTATTTATAACAAATCCAACTTGTGGTACATCTCGTTTTCTTATTCTACTATAAGTAACCAAAAGGTGGTATTAAATCTTGGTTACATAACATATGGTGATTATTTTATCAAGACTCAATAAAAAGTCTTTGTTTCAAGACTATTGGGTTTCCTCTAGTGAAGTGGTTCTCTATGATTTAATAGAACTGCACTAATAACAAAGTGGTGGTGTCATTGAAATGGTTAAGGTTTGGATTGATATTTAATGGTGAAGGATTCAAAATTTGGGGGGAAATGCCCCTCCTACTCTTAGAGAGTTCAAAAGTTACATTGATTTTGAATTATTCAGAAGTTAGGTGTTCAGTAGAATGGGAAACCATGAGATGAAAGCATTAAACATTTTTTAAAAGGTGTGTCCAAGAGAATCTAGATCCAAGAGGGAAGCATGACATCCCTCAACGATGTAGATCATTAAAGGTAGATGTGTAGTAGAGGGAGGGATTAAGGAGCATGATTGGTCGAGGTTTTGGTGTAAAAGTGGTTCTCAGTGAGAATGTATCAATGCCTAGAAAGTGAAGTGTTTTGATCCATATCTAGGGAGACCATATTGATTCCTAGTAAGTGTGGGGATGTAATCCCATACTAGAGAGAGCAGATCAATTTCTTTCAAGTACATGTCCTAGGTACCACCTATGTAACAAGGGTCCTCGTGATAAATGAAATGGTGGAGATCAAAATCAATCATCAAGTAAATCACATAAAATCTAAATGACATAAAAAACTTTTCATCTCACCTCTAAACAACTTTCACTAAAACAACCCCCTTTTACCCATGTATAACACATTATAAAAGAAAATCAACACACTTTATATAACCATCAAAATAAAAATATAATATAGTGAAAATGTTCCAAAATCAAAAATTATTTTTATAAAGTTCCAATCGAGCCTTTGAGAAATTATTGATAACCAAAACATGAAATTATTTTTAAGAATTTTCCAAAAAATAATTAAATATTTCACCCAATTTGAACACATAAAATCCTTTTTTTGGAGACCAAACATGATTCAAAACTTAATGAACAATTCATTTAAATAATAAATGAATTAAATTCCAACATAAATATATCAAACATACATAATAGGGTGTCCCAAAATCATATAAGATATCATTACATATTTCTAAATCAAATTAATATATAAGATTCATAAAATGATAACAAAAGAACACTAAATCTCAATAACAATTAAATCCCCTTCAAAAACCATCCAACATGCAATTAATTTAGTGTGCAAACAAGGACCACCAATTTCATTTCAAAAACCAATCAATATACAATTAATTTAGTGTGCAAACAAGGACCACCAATGACCATGATTTTCAGTGGGGGCGGTTAGCCTGTATAATTCACAACATCACCATCAAACAAAGAGAAATAGGAGAAAACTCACTACAGAGGTGTTGTTTAGCGTGCAGCAGAGGTACGTTCATAGTGAAGGAGAGGCGCACAACAGAGGAGTCCTTCGGCGGAGGTGTGGTGCACAACGAAGGTGTGGAGCTCGGCGGAGGAGAGGTGCATGACGGTCTGGTTGGAACAGGGTGAAGGGGAGGCGCACAATGAAGGTGTGGTTCACAGTAGAGGAGGGGTGGCGAGAGAGGAGGAGGAGGTGCGACAGCAGTGATAGGCTTCCGTGAGAGATTGAGGGGTGCAAGGAAGGAGGAGGAAGTTAGGGTGTTTTTATACAACCCGATGAACCTTTTATCACCACTAGCTAAAAATCACTGATAAAGGGATGTTTTATCAGTGCTAATAAAACATGCCTTTATCATCGCTTTTTTAGCCCTAATAAAGACAGGTATTTATCATCCCTAAAAAGCGCTGGTAAAGATTTAATGTTAATAATTTATTGATATTATTATCTATATTTATAAAATTATATACACGATAAATATATATTTATATTTATAAAATTATAATTTAAATAATTATGAAATTATAAGAAATATACTTATTATATTTATAATCTTAGAAATATATATAACAAATATATTAGTTATATATATTTCTAAGATTATAGATGTATATAACTATATTTCTTCTAATTTTATAATTATTTATATGAATATATATTTATTTAAAATTATAATTATAAATGAATGTATATATTCATTTAAATAATTATAAAATTATTAAAAATTAATATTTCTAATAATTTTAATTTTAATAATATTTATATTTAATATATTTGTTAAAATTTTATAATTATATAAATATATTTGTATTTATTTATAACTATAAATATAAATATTTCTACTTATTTATAAATATTTTTAAATATTTATTTAATTATATATAACATTATATAAGAAAATAATAAATATGTTTTTATGAATTAATAATTATTAAAATATATATATAATTATTTATATTTATAACTAATATATATAAATATAAATATAAATATAAATATATATATTTGTAATTAAAAATTATAATAAATAAATTATCTCTAGTTGTAATTATATATATATGTATATAATTATAAAATTATAACAAATATATTTATAATTTTATAAATATATATAATTAATATATTTATTATAATTTTTTTAATTATTTAAATATATCTACATTCATTTAGAATTATATTTATATCTATTTATATTTATTTATAGATATTTGTATATAAATATATATAATCAATATATTTATTATAATTTTTTATTTATTAAAATATATCTATATTTATTTAAGAATTATAATTATAAATATTTTTATTTATTTATAAATATTTGTATATATTTATAAATATATTTATTTAATTATATATTTATAACTTTATAAGTAGTATAATAAATATATTTTTTATAATTTTATAATTTTTTACACACATATATATATATATTTATAGTTATAATTTTAACTATAAAAAAAATATATTTATAATTTTTTGTATTTATTTAAATAAATATATACATATATATATTTATAAAATTATAATATATGTATTTATTGTAATTTTATAATTATTCAAATATATATAGTTATTATAATTATAAATAATAAATATATTTAAAAAGTATTTATATATACTTAAGTTTTAATAATTATAAATGTAATTAATATATTTATTCTTTAAATATATTTAATATAATTTTATAAGTATTGAGAACATAATATAATATATGGGTAACATGAATTAATCATATACACCTAGTAAAATATACATAATAAAAAACAAGTCATCAATAAACATGAATAATAAGGAGTTTAATGTATAAATGAACATTCATGATTATACATAATGTATATGCACGCATGATCAATATATTAATTGACCAAATTTATTGGAAACACATATATATTTAATTATAATCTTATAAATTTTTAAAATATTATATATATATATATATTATTGAATTATTAAAAAATATATATTAATTATAAACATGAGTTTTTTATTTAATATATTCATATAAACATTATTTTTACATATAAATAGAATAATGGTATATAAATTATTATTAAAAACTTTAATCAGTGCTAAGACTAGCACTGATAAAGGCCCCTCCCCTTTATCAGTGATTTCTGCTTAGCGGTGATAAAACAACATGCTTCCCTTTCCCTATTTTGTGGTAGTGATACATGCATTGCAATCTCCAACTCATGTTCATAGGTTTGGTAATTCCTATCTTGAGGGGACAATTGTCGAGAACCATATGCTACAACATGATTGTAATGACTGGAAAATTTTATGGGTCCTTAGTCTGAGAGAGAGTTCAAATTTTTGGCATGGGAGCAGGGGTCGTTTCATGAATTGGGATATGGATAGAGAATATTATCATTGGAACATCTCTAGAAATGTTTTTGGAAATGGAATGAGGTTTGGTTGGTGGTTCAAGTGCTCAGGTGGATACTAGAGAGGGGTCAGGGTGACCCTTAGATGATTCTTTAACTGCAGGTAGGGACTACACCGTAGCCCTGGGTGTTGTAACATATTGAGGATTGTCGTATTTTTCAATTTTTTGTTAAAGGTAAGACCACACCGTAGCCTAAGGGATATGTTGTACGGATATTGTAGAGAAGGACTATTTCGTAGCCCCCAGGTCGCACCTTTGTGGGTGTTCATGAGGTAGTGGGGTTAAGATGCCCCTTGGGAGGGGCCACGCCACATTGTGGCCATAGTCGACGAATACCATGGTATCCCCCAAGCCCTTTGGTGTCTTGCTACACCACATCTAAGAGGGACATGTCACATCGTGGCATGGCTGCAGGACGTTTTGTCGTAACACCATGGGATCTCACTACAATGCCCCCCTTGGGATTTTTTTAAATAGGGGAAGATTAGTAATTTATTTATTTCCCCCACAGAGATTTTTACGAGTTGGGGTGATGGGGTGGGATGATTTTTTTGAATCTCTCGCTCCTCTCTTCTCTATTTTATCCCCCATGCTGAGATATGGTTCTTGGTGGGTTCATACAGCAGATCCTAGTTACAATATTAATTCCTCCCTCCATCCTTGGTCAACGTTATACCCCACTGATTTTGGGAAACATTGATTATGGTTTATTGATGGTTTCTAGTATATCATGGTGAAAATTGTCCAGAATGATGGATCATTCATGTACGATCCCAAAAGGAGGTCTCGAGGGGATGATTTCACATTGTCCTTCATCATTTCGGTTTAGGTATTCCATTACCCAAATTTATTTATGGTTTTGGATAGAATTGGGAAAAATTAGTAATTGACTAGGTTCTGAGTGATATGGATTTTTACTGGGATGGTTTTGGGGATACACCATGAACCCTCCAGGCATGGATGGTTGGAATTTTATTGACGTGTTCAATGATTACGCCACTTCATTTTTAATTAAATAATTATTTATAAAATTTCATAATTAATCATTTATGTTGTATGATGTGAGATAGGAGTTTGAGTAGTGGTATGAGCTTGAGTTTTGGTAAGATCTTGGTCAGGACCATGAAAGTTTAGTGGGGATGGTAACTCCTTTATGGATGTTGGTGGTCCCTATAATATAAATTCATATGCCTATTTGTGTATGATTTATTACCTACATGCACGTGCATGGGACTGGGTAGAAGGGATAGGGATCAATATCACCCTAGATAAATATATAGGATAGTGTTGGGCCTTCTAGGCTTGGGACATGTGCTCTTAGAACTTGGGTAATTTGGGATCACTCGATGAAAATGTTGCCAAGGGGAGAAGATGCCATGTGAGTTTATGGGAGACCTCAGAAAGGTCTCAAAATGTTATATGAGACATGGGTATCCTAGTATTTTCCCCTAGGTCTAGTAGACTATTTATGAGAGGCTTAGGCCTATTTGGATGGGAGTGATTGTCATATGTATCACACCAGGTGAGTAACACCCTCATGGGGGTGGTTTGAGAGCTTGAAGAGTGTTGTGAGAGGGATAAACCCTACGAGGTTAGGCAGGTTGTGATAGGGAATGTTTCCTCTGGGTGGAGGGCTAAGATATTTCCCTTAGTAGATGTGATATGGGACTCGAGTGGGAGTTTTGTTGTGGAATTGGATGAGAATGTAGAACCTGCCTTTGGGGATAGCTTCTGGAAGATCCTACAGGATGTGAAATCACTAAGGGGTAACATATGAGAGATGGTATCAATGAGAAAAGACCGAGATGGATTGGAAGGACCCTAGTAGATTCCCTAGAAGGCAAGATGAGGTGTTCTTAGAGGTGCAGTTCTGGGTCTAAGTGACTATCACCTGGGTGAAGAATGTAAGTCACAGTGAACCATGAAAACACACCTAAAGGGGGAGGGTGAATCATATGTGGACCAATTTTACCAAATTCCAAACTCTTTCTTTAAACCTTAACAACCCCCATTAGACTTGAACCTTTGATTTCAGTTAAAACTCTTGGATCTTGTGTTACTCAACCAAGCATACACCTATATGCAATGCAAGTAAGGTAATAAATAGCATAGGTGTTTTTACAAGGTTCGACCCCTTCTAGGAATCCTACTCCTTACCTCACTTGGAATGTCCAAATCATAGATTTTCTATTAAAATCTTATTATCAGTACAATTGGATTTGTATGTTGTTTTTATCCTTACTCAAACACAACATATTATATAGGCGTGGAGTTCACAATATTACACATGTGAACTTGTGGCCTTTTCCCTCCAATCATTAGAGCTACTTCCTCCGCCTCCCCTATTTTTATATTTAATAAAATCCCCCTTTTATGAAATATAAGAAATTATCTTTTCAAAATAAAATCATACATGCCCCTACCCTACAAAGAACATAAAAAAAAGGCAATACTCTCTTATCAAATGGCATATCAGCTGCAAGACCCGACTCGTGTGGATAACAAACCTGTGTGATTGGGGCATTCTAAAATTTAAGGTTTGATTTATTCTTCTTCTTTATGACTGAGATTTTTTTGACTCCCTAACCTAATATATATACCCAGCTTAGTACTATACTCTAATAGTGAGAATAACCAACTTCTTATTCTTATTGTATGACCATGCCGAGTTAAGCAAAAGAACCTTCTCAATTTATGTAATGTCTAATACTTTTTTGACTACTTAATCTGTTGCTGGATGATTTATTGTGGTTTGACCAGGGTTAATTACCTTTTATCAAGGCCTTTGCTTCCAAGATGTAGAGTTGTTTACAAGATGTGAGAATTTTGGATTCCTCGAGATGTCTAGTTATATCCTGTTGTGTCACTTTAAAGATGATTGTTGGGGACAACTTCAATGATTTTATTTCCTCCGGGCCTATTCAAGAAGATCAGTATAATATAGGTAGTAGGGATATTTATGTCCTTTTTTCATTGAAACAAGTTCCAACTATGATGGTTTGGTGTGATAGGTAGATCCAAATGCGCTGATTTCCTTGTTTTCCACCATCTCTTTCAAATGTTCATTTATTCACGTCTTAGAAAAAGTGGGTTCACCCCTTTGTGTGCCGGTTGGTCCTTAATTTATTAATATAAAAAATAATAATTGGGTTTCAAATTATATTTTTATAATGGATAAGATTTTAAATAAATAGGAAAACCATCCCTTGAATGTCATGCTTCATATCTGTCTCAATTGGCCGAGCTAAATCAGTCAACCTATAAGAAACAAACTAGTCAATTTCTCTTCTATCTTACTAAATCCCTAAACTTTTATTCCTACATCATTTTCATACATTTATTATTTGGGATAATGTGTTTATGTTTTAAAAGGTATGTATAATGGAAATGGCTGAATAGAATCAATGTATCCTAAAAAAATAGAGTCTGGTGGTTTGAATCAACTTCTAAATGTGGGTGAAGGTGGGAACATTAATAACCTCAACTCAAGAAAAGAAGGAGAACCAGAATCCTCTAATGAGGATATCTTTTAACATAAATCACCTAATTCTTTTTATTCATGGATGTATTTTAAGGATACAATCTGCTAGAAAAGACCAAGGATAGAACCAATTCATCTGGTTGAAGTATTTGCCCTTCCATCAACAAAATTGGCTCCATCGGGCCTAAGTAAACCTCCTCCATTAGTTCCAAAAATTGATGGTTATTATCCTAGTGAGTAACTAGGTATAGGTAAAGAAGTTAAATAAATAATGAGTAATAACAGATAAAGAAAAAAATATTTATATTTCTGAATTTCACACATGTCAGAACAACACTTAGAGATCGAGCAACACTGGGAATGGATATACAAGTTCCGAAGTAAGGTTTCTCGGTATGAAATAGAAGCTGATCTTGCACCAACCATTGAATTAAAATATTCAAAACCAATTATGATACTTTAATAAGGGTAGTTTCCTTAGTCATGAAGGGGTATAACTTCTCTAATATTTGTGTGTAAATTAAAGTAATTTGTTTGATTTCGCCTTTGAAACCTTATTTATAAGTTGAAAACCTTTTGGTATGGTCTCTCGTAGAATTATTTTTTATTAATTAGAGTTAGGTTCACCTGAGGGAGTGACAAGTTATTCAAGTAGGATCCTAGAGACTATTATAAGAGTATTTAAGCCATGTGGAAAGTAAAATTAAATAGGGGCGACTCTTTGCTACTAATTTGAGACTTGGAATAAATAAGTGTCCACTCTTGAATTGTAGTGAATCCCCCCTTTTTCACAACATAAACGAAAGGATAAGATCATGGGAATAGGATATAGGGTAGGTCTTTCATCAGATGTTAATCCTACTGATGAAGATACTAAACCAAAGGTCTTTCCCAAGTTGACCTTCTTTCTCTTAGTTTTCTCTTAACAACACCTTTTAAATCCACACCAACTAATAAGTATAGGATAGACCCTCTCAAATGCACAATTTAATCTGAGTAGTGGTGAATAGATAAAGCTATATGGGACCCATCGATGATATTTGATTTCCACAACTCTAAATTTACCATAAAAGGGAAGGAAAAGAGGCTTGCTCTTGTATTTTATTCTTAACTGACACACTATCGGACTTTACTAGCTTGAAAATTTCAATTATCTTACGCGACTATTCTATATAACATAGATAGATCCATATCTTCATTATATAGGGTTCTTTCTATCCAATAGGGGGGAATCCACTTCATTCAATTCCAGCATCTCTCTCAGATGGAAGAAGATCAACTACATTGTTAAGACACAACTTCGCTTTTAACTTTAGTCAGCTCCTCCTATAGTTTAGAATCATCAAGAGATAAGAGTGATGTACTTAAAAATAAGGAAGTGAATCAATACCATTTTCTAAAAGAAATATATGTAAGTACTAGATTTTAGGTAAACCCCTTTTCACTAAAAAGTCGAATCTCAGTCTGTAACCCCAATACTTGCTACTTCAGTAGATGCATCATCCTGACTTAGAAAATATCCTCCAGAGATTCCCACATACTCCTAGTCAAGATATTATCTTTCTCCTATCCTGGTATATGGGTGAGCATATCCCATCCTTAAGAAGTTCATTTTCAAGAGGATAAGTACTTCTCTTCAATGATGATCCTTTCCTCAGTTATTCTTAGTACCCTTTAATGAATGGGAAGAGGAAGTGGGATGAACTCCCTACCCAACCATTCAATCATTTTTCAACTCTGATCTCTAACCTAAAAGTATGTTCGACTAGGTTTAATAGATTATTGTCTACTCAAACTAAGAGAAGTTTGAAACCTCCCTATTCCCATGCGTCGAGTGGGATATTTCTTCTCCACTTCAAGTAGAAGACTATCCATTTATTACCAGATATAAGATTACCTTCAAAAAGATGTCAAGTGGTGATTTTCTTCTTCACCTCTAGTTAGGAATAGTCCAAATTAGCTCATCATTGGTAGAAGTTGGTTCATTGGCTTAATCTAATCAATATATCCAAAGAACCTACCATATGCTTATTATAATAGATTCAACTCCAATTGTGTTTTGGTTTTTTCTCAATACTAAATCATTACTTTATATTTTCATCATGAAAGATTCTTTCTCATTATCTCAGACAAAAAAATAGAGATACTATCGTAGATACTAATCGGACTTCAAAAATAAAGCTAATAAGGCCTAATCAACACTCAACCATTTTTATAGTTGTTTCTTATTCTTCTTTTATTTCCTTTTTTCATGATCTCCTAAATCTTCTCATGCGGCTGCATTAATTTTATTCTTTTCTTTCCAATATCTATAAATGGAATATAGAGAGGACTTACCCACCTCCAAACAAAAGAACAGTATTAAAATACCCTGTTTGGGTTCCCATGATATTTCATGTGCTATTTTTTCAACCTAAGGGATATTTCAAGAATAAACTTATTTATTGTTCCTCATTTTTTTAGACATGACTGAATATATTTTCCTTTGTATTTTCCACAGCTGACTTGACCTCATCTTCTTATTAAACTAGAAATATCTCCCCTAAAACTTTCACACCAAACTTCAAAGCTTTATGAAAATATATGGCACACATATCTATGGTGTGGAACTCTCTTATGCATGATGAGAGAATTATCGGGAAATCTAGAACAACACTTTGTTTGAGTTTGTATAAATCTCAAAAAACACAGACTCTTCTATCTTCTCCTCATTTAATATTGTTCAAATATGTATAAAAGTATTTCTTCTAGTATTCTCAAGAACCATCCCATTTACCTTTCTAGATTTCAATAAATCTATAAGTCTTCTAATTTAAGGCTTGGTAATATTCCTATCCTTCCATACCAATTACTTTTATCACCTATTAATCAACCATGGAGATTAAAAAACTCATTCATTTAGCTTAGTTTAGAATGATTTAATCTTTTTTGGAAAACTCAAGATTCAATGGAACTTCATTTTTATTATTCTTGAAAACTTATTAAATTCACATTCTTTAATAAGAAATACATGTAATGGATCCTCCACAACAAAATCTTGAATCATGGATCTAAATAAGCTTCATGATATTCTTAACTCGAATACACAACACAAGCATCATCATATTTTCATTTCCTTAGAATTAAAAAATTCTAGAAACTCCATTTCTTCCTCTTACTTTGATCTTCCCTTTATATGGATGAAGACTATCTCCTCTTGATTTTATAATGATTGAATCACACACCTATTTTAGGTGTTTATGAATATGGAAAACTCTATTTTTCATCCAATAGAATCCATGATTTTCCTAAGTTTTTTTGAAACTCATGTTGGGTCTGGTGAAACCTGTTCAGGTAGCAATAACATGTATGGACAATTAGATAATACACACCCTGAGGTAGATGACACTTATTCTCAACATGATACGCATATAAGATGATAGTACTATGACAAATTATTGAAGTCTACTGACTACCACACATACAATGACTATTTTTCACACGTAAAAAGGCCATTGTGACACTTACACATGGTATAATGACATTTATGATAGATAAAAATGCACTTAAACTGAGTTCTAATTAAACTTACACTCACTATATTTATCCATTTTTCTATATTTGTTTCTAAAAATTCCAAAATTCATCAAATGGCCTCAGGACCTCCTCAAATCACCTCAGGTTTTCTTTAACCTTCATCCATTATTTTTTAATCATTATATTCAGCAACCAATATTCTTTGTACCCAAGGATGGATTCTCCTTTTTATAGGATATATAATCCTCAACTTTTAACTTGATATAATCCTTTAAAATACATCTTTATAAGTTATCTGATCTATATTCAATATCCATCTCCTCCATTCCTTTATAACTATTATAAAAAGGGATTATCCTACTCTTGTTGCAATTTTAATAGCCATATAAACCATATCAATAATCTTATGATGTGTTGGATGACCTTTGCGTCTATCTAGCTAAGTATTCAAGGAAAACAACATATTCCTCTAATTATTACCCATTTGAGTATGGGAAATATCTTCCCCAACCTTTACTCAATGCTATGAGTGTAAACTTATTCACTTACTTTACCATATAAGATAGACCCTCTTTTTCATGGTTCATGGTAGAAATTAGTTTTATTTTATTAAGCAGTATGATAGTTGAAGTATAAGTCCATTTTTGGAGTCATATACGGTTAATATCACCATAAGATGGAATTATGTATATAAATTTTTCTAACCTTATGTTTGAGACAGATGGAATGACCTATCATTCTATTGCATGATCTGCTAATACTTCAAGGAAGACAAATTCAACTTCATTTCTTTTAGAGATGAAGTGGAAATTGTTCAAGGCACAAACAACAGTGAGATTGTACCAAAATAAGGTAAGTATTTATTTTAATTCTTCAAAATTAGGGAAATGATCTTGAAAACAAAAAATGTTGTCCTAGTGCCCTCATATCTAATTAATCAGATGGTACATTAGATAATCACAAATTTATGGTTTTCTGATTTTTGTCTTTTTCATAGACATGTTCTCTACCACTCTTCATCCAAACATGATGGTTAGATTTCTCTTCTATATCCATATTTTCACCTATATTATCTTATGTGGAAACCCAGTGATGAGATACTTTGTGTATCCATTATCTTTCTAACATACCTTTTTTAAAATGATGATTTAGTATTACTTTTTACGATGTGGGTTTCTATGAAAGAAACTTTCAAGTAGAAAACCATTTATAACCCTGAAGAATTTCGAGGGCGAAATTCATTTTAAGGGGGGTAGAATGTAACACCCCGAGATTTTATGAGAATTATTATTTTTAATTTTGTTGATGTCTTTTGTTGTATGCTTCACCAAGATTATCTTGTGCTATACACAATACCATATTACCTTGTAGTATACACAGCACTATTCTTGGCTTGTGATGCAAAAAATTTCAAGTTCTTTCGAATAAAATTCATTTTACAAAACACTAAGTATAGATTTTGATCAATGCATAATTGAACTATATTTTGAGTATGTTATATGCAACACTAAAGAGTATGTTATACTCAACACTAAAGGAAGATTTCCCTCAACGCAACCCTGACTTGGCTTGAATTACATACAAGAGTGACCTTCCACAATAGCGTGTGTTGTACGCAATACTGAGTTTCACTAAACAACGATATATTGTTATAATATTATTATGAACTAGCCATTATGAATAGTATTAAACAAATTTTGAATTTTATAACATTATAGTTCATCTTACACATTTTCTAGAATGAGGTATGAGAACAAAATCAAATTTTCGAATAAAAAAAGTATTTTTCAAAAAATGCAGTTTTGCCGCCTTTCGATGGCGCAGCCACTTTAAAAATAGTTTTTGACACATTTGTAAGTTAAATTTGATTAAATAAAATTATTTATTTCAATAAGGATATAAAAATTTACTTTGGATAATTTTTTAATATTTTTCTGTTAACTTTCATATCTTGATGAATAGTAAAAATATGCTAAATTTTAGTTAAAAACAACTTTTTTTATTGAGATAATTTATATGGTTAAATTATAATATTTAATGGTTTTAAATTATAAATAGAATAAATTTTTACCATTTAATATAATTTAAGTCATTAGCATTAATTTTACATTGAATTCATGGGTAAAAACATTTCAATCTTTGACAATGTTTTAACTTTTAAAACTCATTTTCTTAACAATGAGATTAATTTTAAAATAATTACTACAACTTCTGTGTTTTGAATTTTTAAAAATGGATTCCATATTTGGATTCATTGGGTCCAAATTATGTTAATAGGTTGCTTTTATTTTTTTTATGTTATGAATAGTAACTACGGTAATTTTTATTTACTACAGTTAATGGTAAATCGGGTAATTAAGGGTAAAAATTAGATTATAAAATTACCCTAAGACCTTCAAAAATTCTATTGGATGTATAAAAGTAGACACATATCAGTTAAGGGTCATAATATATTCATTTCATGGACAAATGACTATGAAAATGATATAATTATTATTAAAACCAAATAAAGTGACAACATGTCACTCTCTTATATCTTATAAGTGTAATAATTTTAATTTAGTGATAAACCTCATAAAACTTCATATATAAATAATATTCAGAAATATAATAAAATTATCTACATCATGAGAATTATTTAGAATTTTTGGGGATTAAATAATTATCATTAATGATGACACAATAGTGATGTATAAATTATTTTACTGATTGAAATATCAAATAAATGGTTTTAAAAATATTAAAATAAATATTATATGAACTAATTAATGTTCTTCACAAATTTTCTAGATTAATATGACATATTATGAGTCTATTAAATATTTTGGTTAAAATATATCCTCTGTGTGTATTTTATTTAAATTCAAATAAATGAATAGTGTCAAAATTGACACTATTATTATTTTATAAAAATAACAAATTATAAAATTGTTTAAAAATCACAAAAATATTTAAAAATTATAAATTGAAATTTATATGGTCTAAAATGTCATAAATTATCCAATTATTAACAATTTACAACACATAAGTAATTATTTATAACAATTTAAAATTTAGAATATTATTACCACAAATAAAATTAAATAGATTAAATAAGGATAAATCAAGTTGATAAGGTTTAAAATAAATTACCAACATGTCTAAATATTATTTTTTGATGATATTACAACCCTATATAATCTAAGATTCGTATTTGAGTCATTTTTGGAGGTTTTTAAGTGGGGTTTGAGTTTATTATAAATTAATATTTTAGAGGTTTCCAAAAGTGCCCCTCTCCTCTCTTATAAAAGGGAACCTCCTCCCTCTCCTCCTCACACCATTTTGAGCCTTCAATATCGGACAAAACCTGAAAATTTCTCTTCTAAACTTCCCTAGAAACATACTAGAGGTCCTGGTATTTTTCAAAGACCAACTTTAGTGCCCTAAGAGGAGGTTTAGAAGAGGCGCGTCGAAGAAGAGGTAATATCCTTTACCGATTCTTTCAAGTTCATTTCTTCTTCTACTTCCTCTTATTTTATTTTTTCATATAAAAGTAATAACATTAGTATCAATCATATACTGATATGTTATTATAAATATGAACCAACCCTATTTCACCTTCTATCCATCCTACGAAAAATGAAATCACCGGGCGTGAATACGTACGGAATACCATCTACACGCCGCGATGTATTCTGTTTTTCCACCACCACCTTACTTGGATGGGTATAATGGTGTAAAGAATAACTATATATGGTTATTATAACATGATACTAATTCTGAGATATTATAACATCCACTATAATTCCATTCAATAATTATGGGAACGATATCATCGCTCGTGCGTACACCGGATTACCGTCTCCACAACGCGATGAGATTCATTCTCCAAGTTAACCATTCAAGAATGATTATAAAGTATATATATTAAATAATCATGAAATATATGACATATTATTGATACTTTATTTATGTATATGTTATTTACTTAATTCCATTCAATTTAATAAGGAAACAAAAACAACGTTCATGCGTACGTACGACCTACCGTCTCCATGAATGGTGTATTTCATTCCATTTATCGATCTATTATATATATGTATATTCTGAATATATTTTATTTATAAATTATGTTTTACATTATTGAATTAAGTAATCATGATCTAAGTAATCATATGAATAATTACAAGTCAAAACCCGGATGATAAATGAAACGATTTTACCCAAAACACTGCTTTAGCATGGAATTGACAAATAAACGAGTAATATAAAGTCTTAAGTGAATAATACATGATATAATAAATATTATTATGGTTATGTTATGAGTTAATAATATATTTAAACCCACTATATAGGAGTATCATACACATACTAAAGAAATTGGACATAAGTTAAGGGATAATTTTGCAAATCTCATTTTTATCCAAGATTGCTTATACGTAAGTATTTACTGGGGTTATATTTTTCATCCATGTCCACAAAAATGTTTTTCATAAAGTGTTTAATATTCTTCCATGTATGTTTAAAGTCATTTTTACCCCTCTTTTACTTTTACATTGTGTTATGGAAGGAATCTTTCCTTTGTTTACCATACAAGGAACTTTTTGACTTTTCCAGCAAAAGTACGAGGAGAATGTTTTTTTAACTTATAAAACATGAATGGATTATTACAGTTTCATAACACCTAATTTTCATGAATATTCCTCTACAAGATTTCATGATTATTTTGAACAAAATATTTTTCTTTTAAAATTAAATTACATTTTGTGAAAAGAAAATGATTTTGAAGAAGAAAGGATATTTTCCTCAAAATTCATTTCAAGTGTTTTGTCAAAAATATTTTCCATCTAAGATGAAATTATTTAGTATGATTATGTGTTTCCTCTATAATTGGGGATGACATCATTGATTTAAGGTTCAAACATTCCAAGCGGGTTCTAACAGGTTTGTTCTTAGAACCAGAAACATCCAATGATTCCATATCCATTTGGACCTACTTTTCAAAGGTAGGTGCTCATTAGTTGTGAAATAATGAGGCTTAAGAATTTGCATTGGTCGAGAGGATGGGAGGTCAGACTCCTCAAAACTTTTTTAGGGGAATTATTGTCTACTCCGGGACTCTCTTTATAGATTTAAGTTATGCTCGTGAATCCTTATTAAATTACCAAGTATGAAAAAGATCTTTCCTTTAGATCTTACAATCAAGGATTAATATGTATGAGATTTAGAGAATCTTTTATATGTATTCGAGGTTCTTCATCAATAGAGAATCATCTGTATTTGTTAGATATTCTTAGTCAATGGTATCCTTCGATACATTATATAGAAATCTCTTGGTCATTATGATAACCATACTGGTTTTAAAGCCACTCATCGGGGCACTTGAAGTTTATTGTTATTCAGAAGGACATAGATTATTTCAGAGTTGGGATCATACCCGTAGATGGCCTACCTACTTATCCTTTGTTTTGAAAAAGGAATCATAACCCACCTAGTTTGAGTAAAGAAGTATGAGGTTTATTCATGATTGATGGATCAAAGAAAGATGTCATAATTACTTTTACACTCTAAGCTCACGTGAGTCATGCTCGGTGTGAGAAACAAGAGGTATTGGTAAAACCAGACAATTGTGCCATGAAAGATGCAATTATAAGAAATGATGTGGGGATTATGTATGTATGACTGCCCATATGGATGAAGATTAGGATTTACTTCAGGTAAGAAACCCGGGAACATGGTCTATAAAGGTATATGTGCTTTATGGAAATTTGGATAGTTAACTTAGGACTTAATCCTGAGAAGGATGCCCAAATTAGAGAGGACTTATGATTGGGTTTTAATCCTAGGAAGGAAGCCCAAATAAAAATTAAATTAGGACTGATTGAAAGAATTTATGACTGGGGTTTACTCCTGAAAAGGAATCCCAGGTTAAAGGGACTTGAGAACTGGGGCTTACTCCTGAGGAGGATGCCCAGGTTAAGGGGAACTATGACTGGGGCTTACTCCCAAGGAGGAGGCCCAAATTAAAATAAATTTGGAATTTTTGGCACTTACTCCTAAGAAGGATGCCCATATTTGGGAATTTGGGGCTTAATCCTAAGGAGGATTCCCATATTTGGGAATTTGGGGCTTACTCCTAAGGAGGATAACCATATTTAAGGAATTATAGTTGGTTCTTACTCCTAAGGAGGATGCCCAAAATTAAGGGAACTTGAAGACTGGGGCTTATTCCTAAAAAGGAGGATGCCCAAATTTGGGAACTTGAGATTTGGACATAATTCTGATAAGGAGGCCCATTTGTTAAAGAGTCTTGAGACTTAGGACTTATTCCTAAGAAGGAATCCTAAGTTAATTGAATTTATGAGTGGGAATTACTCCTAAGGAAGATGCCCAATTTATAGAAATTATGATTGGGGCTTACTCCTAAAAAGAAGGCCCAGGTTAGGGAACCTCTCATCTTAAAAGGATGAGGTTGAATGAATGAAGTCTCTCACCTTAGTGACATGAAGATATGTAAATCACTAAGTTTTGAGAGATGTTCCACAGAATTCCTTTCAGATAAGGAGGACAAGGAAGGAAACATGCCCTAAATGGATTTGAATATGGTCCCGAAGGCTGAATCTTGAATATGAGAGGTGGATAGACATAAGATAGGTGAAATAGGCAGGAGGGGCACCCAAAAAGATAGAGGTGCGCAAGTCCTGCATAGGCGCGCAAGTCCTGGTCGCACAAGTATACTGGCATGACACATGGGTACTTGCGTGATGGTCAACCCTTATTGTAATACTTGGGCAAGACTTGGCTCAAGCCCTTTATGTTATCCATAAAGGCTTTCAAAAGAGTGTTGCACAAGTTTTGTTGAAGGGATAAGGCGGCGCACAAGTGTGGCCATTTCCCTTAAGGGCTGGCCACTTAGGCGTGCAAGTGTTGATGAATTTCAACACTTAGGCCTTGTTTCATCTGTTTAGAGCTTCCATTCTAGGTAAGAAATTACCTTAGAAGTGTTCCGAAGACTTCCAGAAGAGACTTGGGTGACCAGAGCTTGAATATGAGTTTTGGAATTTTTCCGTCCTTTAATGGGGGGCCCACCAGGGGTATTTATAGGCTACTGAAGACCCTAGGCGAGAATCAAAGAGGGCGCGCAAGTACACTTGTGCGACCATGATGAAACTTGCACGACCCAAGTGAGAGGAAATCCTTCTTCATGCCTTTGTTTATTTTTGATGTTTCTTCAAAGGATAAATCACTTTGGACTAAGGCATTTCCCTTTTTCATTCATTAGACTCTGTGACGGAAAGGAGCGTCAACACAAGTCCACCCTCAGAGTTGGATCCGAAAGAAATGAGAACGTGACTCTGAGGTAAAGAAGAAAGTTGGTTGGTCGTTTCACCGAAAGTGTATTATCAGTGCCCTAAATTGTTATTAACCCACTCTTAAAACTTTAGTATAGTGCAAGTGCGGGTTCAATCCATAGGGAACTTTGGAAGTGCGTTGGTTCGGTTGAGTTTATAATTAATATAGTGAAATATGTAGAATTTAGAGTGGATTTTCTTGGTTTGGATTGAGTGAAACTATTTTACTTACTTTAAGAAAATGGTTAATAATTTAAAGGAAACAACAAGTGATTTTAAGGTGTTTTAACAGAAAGAAAAGTGTATTGGGGATATGGTGATCAAGGAATTTTTATGCAGATTGCTTAAATGGTTTTGTTGTTCATGATAATTCATCATTCTGGATTCCCTTTTGTTATAAGATTTCCTTGGTCTGGTTCATCTTGTTTGGAATTGAAGAAATTGACTCCTTGGTCCGGTAGTCAGTGTTTCTCAATTCTTAATGTGGTTTAGTCCATTTATGAATTGGTGAAACCTTTTCAATGGTCATGAAATCTTTCACCATTACTCTTATTTTATATCACTGATAATTCTTCCCTTGGTTCGGCTCAGAATTATCAGTAATATTTAACAATTATTTAAGAGGAGTAAGAAGAATTAAGAAGAACGAACACAATTATCTAAATTAATACAACACAATACAATCCTTCGTCGCCCACAACCCCAAAACAAGGGGTTTAGTTACACATATAAATCATAATAGGAACAAAACACTCGATACCCGATGAATTCATCATGTAATCCTCGAGGAGTGGTGTCGGTAGGTGGAATGGTGAAACTATGGAACTACAGTGGATTGGGAATGGCGAAGACAAAACTTCTCCCTCCTCAAATGGTTTATAACCCTCAAAATCTGAAGGCCAAGGCCTCTTTTTATAGAAAAATAAAGTACACAGCGTGTATATAAAGCACACGCCGTGTACTTTTCGTCAACGCGTTTTGGCGCCAATTTCTCCATGGGCAGGTGGCCGAACACGCCGACTTTGACTTTTGAACACGGTGCCGCCTGGTAGTTGAGTGTACACGGCATGTATCACCGCCATACATGGCGTGTAGTATAAAACTTTTTCCAACAACAGCTTCTAGAATTGTAGACACGACGTGTAAAAATGGAACACATCGTGTCTCCTTTAACAGCCACATGGGCATGTAGACTCTTCTCGGTAATAACCACTTCTAGAATGTAGTACACAACGTGTAATTCCGCCCCACACGGTATGTAGCGTCTGCCTGGTGACATGGGCGTGTACTCCCTCCTTCGCTCTGTGTCCCTGTCTGGATGTACACGACGTGTATAAAAAGTACATGCCATGTAGTTTCAAAATTTTCACAGAAATCCCTTGATTTATGTATTTTAGCCAGAAAGCTCCTGAAAGTAAACAGAATCACCAAAATCAGAGAATATGTTCATGAAACAACAGATATTTTCTGAAAACATGTTTTTATTTTCGATAATATATTTGAAAATGTATACACAAATTAGGTGCATCAAATTCCCCCACACTTAGTCTTTTTCTTGCCCTTAAGCAAATCTCAACATCTAATTAAAAGATCCTATACTTTTAAAAGGAAGGCATTCAGTTAATCAAAAGTACAAATGATAAAATTACTGAGGAAAATTTTAAAAGGCACAAACAAATTCAATTCATAAGATATTAAAATCATGCCTCATATATAATTCATTTAACTACCCTCATCCTTTTTCAACACATCTCCCAACCTTTCAAAAATAAGCATGCCACTTGATGATCTACCTTACCAGTCAATATCACACTCCACACTCAACATGTTTTTATTTAGCATTACGCTCAATCTAAGGTATATACACTCTATCCATATGTTTACAAGATGCCTTGTTCTCTAATTCAGGAAAATTGAATTACAATAATCATGAGGGCTTTATCAATAAGGTTCATATGTCTCTGTGGCTAAGGGTTGGTAGGTTCAGATGAAAAATAAATTCTGAGGATTGAAAAAGGAAGGCTAATTCCTTTAAAAAACATTGCATGATAGTCAAAATATAGTTCAATGAAAATGTTTCCTTCTCAAGCTCAGTCGAATGCTGTTGTAATCACCACCTTTTCCCTTAGTCAAGTAGGGTTCCGAAATGAGCACAAGGTTCCCTTCTATTTGGAATTTTCTTCTTCTTCTTCTTTTTAAGAAGAACTCAAGGGAAACACTTATGAAAACAACAAGTAATTGGTTGGAACCCTTTCTTCCCCAAATAGTCAAGAGGCACTCCCCCACACTTTATTTCATGGCTGTACACAAAAATATGCCATGTATTTACAACTCCATCTTTAAAGCTCCAAAATGAATAATCATGAAAAGTTCAAAAAGAAATAGGGTAGGAAGGGAAATATTCTTGTAACGTGGCTTCCTATAAAGGCTGTTCATGGATTCTATGGACTTAACGAAGATTAAATGTAGGGAAGGTCTCAAGATAAAGGTGTTGAAACAATATAATGCCTCAATCATTTTAAAGCAATTCAAAAATTCTTTATGTTTTGAAAAGAAAACTTTCAAATTCTGGTAGTGATTCATATCCTAATAATCTCTCAAGAAAGAGGGTATTTAGAAAAGAAATACGAAAAAGGGTTTAGAATACCTCTTGAGAGGGGAAAAAATAATAAAGGGACAATCAGGTCATGACATGCATATAAATGATTAGCCTAATCAATGTATTTAATCAAGGATGAAAAGTTGCAATTGAAACTATATCAACAATCACTTTAAAATACTTAAGAATCAGCATAAGCATGAAACCCTAAAAAATTTCCTACTAATAACTTGAGCATTGATAAATTTAACCAAAAACAGCCTCAATTTTGCCAATATATAATCTAATAATGATGTCTCTTAGATTAGTTCAAGGGAAAAGACAAAGGTGAAAGAGATAAATGCTCCCCCACACTTAATATTGCACATGGTCCACCAAGTGCAATACTAAGGTAAAGGGTTGTCAAGGGTGAGATATCAGAGAAAAATGAGAGAAAGTAGTGGAAGAAGTAAAAGGGAAAGAGATGGACAAGAAAAATGGAAAAATACTCCCCTCGAAAAAGGATGCTGAGAGTCGCTCCATGAAACCTGTGACTGTCAAAGAAAAAAGAAAACTGCAAACATGCATAACATCACAACACAGAAAATGAAAAAATAGATATATAAGAGAAAGAAAAATGTCACTATCATGGGGTCACCTCAGGGGATGGCACATCCGGTACAAAACTGGCTGGTAGAGACGGCACATGAGTAGTGGAAGCGGGAGGCTCTGATGCTGCACCGGGAAGGGTAGCTGGAGAATTAGGAGCTGCAGGTGCGAAACTCAGTGAAGGAATCTCAGCAGCAGGCCCTAGAACAACAACAATGGTGGCAGCAAGAGGAGCAGTAGGAGAGCTCACCGTAGACAGTAGAACAGAATCCTTGGCCTGCGCAAGAGAAGGCAGTGGAGCAGCAGTAGAAGGTCCAGGAGCTGAGGCAGTGGCAGGTGGAGGAGGTGGAAGAAGACCAAGATTCTGATAAATATGCGCCAATAGCTTCTCCATGCGGTCTTGGAGGCTGTCGAGATGGATCCAATGTCGTTCTATGGTGTCCTATCGGCCAATAATACGAACTAACTGCTGCTCCATCTGATTCTGTCGGCTATCGAAGCGACCCAAGACCTACTCCATCACAGCTAGGCGGTGGGAAAGGGAAAGATCGACTGAGGGTGAAAGGGTAGGTGGGATGGGTGATGGGACAGAAGAAGGAAGGTCAGAAGAAGTGGGGTCAGTAGGAGGTGGGTGAGGTGGAGAAGCTGGAGGGGGTGGGGAAGGAGGGGTAGGGTCAGCAGCTGGGGCAGGAGGGTCAGCGGGTGGCTGGGGGTGAGCCTGGGCAAGGATGTAGTCACCCCCAGCTTCCGGAACATCCCCATGCGAATGAGCATGAGAAATTCCATCCAATGGGGTGAACCTAACAGGTCGTGAGGCAAAGAGGGCTCGAATACCCCAAGGTGGTGGGCGAGACGGGTAGTGTAAAACCCGTCGTCCAGGTTGCCCTGACGGTTAGTAAACATGGAGTGGAAAAAGGAGGCAGCTAGATAGGGGAGGTCTGGGTAGTCATGCCAGATGACATAGGTATGTAGCTCCATGTCCCGGCCGGTCACGACCCCCATATCCTCGTGGCGGGGGAAAAGGATGGTGCTGAAGCACCGTTGGGCGAAGCGGATGATGGGGTCAGCGATAAGAGTGCTCTTCTGGGAAGTGGGGGAGTACCGGTGGTCAGGCCCGACGATCTCCCGCCACATAATGATGAGCTCAGAGTGCTCAGGCTGGGATAGGGTATAAATAAAAGGTGGGGTGATGGGATGGGGGTAGAAGCCGCAACCTCGGCGAAACTTGGTCATGGTGAGAGAAAACTGTCGGCCGCTTAGCCGGAACCGTACCACAGGCACCGCATCACCAGGTGTGTCCCGGTACTCCACTCCATCAAACTCAAATGAGGCTGCAAACTCCAAAAATAAATCACGAAAAATAGGAGTGCTGACCTGGAAAATATCTAGGAGTGGGGTGTGCCCAAGAAGCTCCTCCAAGTTCTCCCAAATACCGAGCTTCTACGAAATACTGTTGTCAAGGTATCAACCACTCAACGGTATCGGCCGATTAGAGAAGCATCAGACCCTGTCATATGCTAGATCGGTGACCGGGAATACCATGCAGGGATAGGGAGCACCTGCAGGTACTGGCCCCGGAGCAGGTGCAGTAGCAGCGGCTGGCTCTGTGGGTGGATCTACTCGAGTAGAGGGTGACTCGGTGGGTGGGGTGCTCGAGGAGAGACCAGATGATGATGAAGATGACGTAGGTAGAGCGGAAGCTGGTGGAGCAGAAATGGTGGTGCTCGGAAGCTCGGTGCCGGAAGGTGGAGGTGTAACATAGGTAGGTCCAGCCTCCGCTAAGGGAGTGAGTGGCAGAAGAATGGCCAAAGGAGGGATCTCGGAGACCGGAGCATCTGGGTCCGGCTGTGTCGGCGGTCAGAGTCGGATCCGACGAAAGATGGACCCCTCGCTCTCAGTGGAGGAGGCTGGCCACTTCCCTCGGGAAGGCTCGGGTTCTGCCATAATATGAAAAATAAAGGAAAACCAAACAAAAGAAAAATAAAATAAAACAAAACAAAACAAAACGAAGAAAATGTGAGAAAATAAGAAAATAAAAGTACACGGTGTGTACTCTAGAGTACACAGAGTGTAGTTGGAAATTTAGAGTAGCCCGTGTTCTCAAGATAGACACGCCGAGGGTGAAAAATAGACCATGTAAAAGTACACGGCGTGTACCAAACATACACGCCGTGTTCACTCAAAGTATAGGTGGTTGTGTATTCATAAAGGACACAACCATGTTTGTGAAAAGGATAAAATAAAGGACACGCCATGTGTAGATAGGACACGGCGTGTTCTTTACCAGAAGAACATGGCCGTGTGGAGGGTGAAACATGAGCCAGCCAAAGGAAATGGTATACACGGCGTGTACCGAACACACACACCATGTATAGGAACATGGGGTAAGAGGCCATGTCAGGTGCCACACATGGAGGGGCCAAAGGAAATGGTATACACGGCGTGTACCAAACACACACGCCGTGTATGTGAAAATGGTGTGTGAGGCCGTGTGCAAAGGGGTACTCAGGCACGATGAAAAGGACACAGTGTGTACCGAACATACATACCGCGTATATTCAAATTCAAAGTATTTCGTGTGTGGCCGTGTACAGAAGTACACGACATGTGTTCTTCAGTTCATGGCCGTGTACAGGCAGAAGCCGAATGGTCAGCCGATCTGAAAAGCACCCTAAACGATTCGAAAAACTTGAAATAGAGGGTGTAGAATGGTGTACCTTGACCGAGGATCACAATGTAAGGGAAATCAGAGCTTGAAACTCACCAAATCAATAGATCTGAGAAATGGGGGTGCGGGTGGCGTTCGAAAGAAGAAATGGTAAGAAGGGGTAGAAATGGGGAGCCTCACGACACGGGCTCACGCCGGGTGGCCAGTGGCATATATAGTTGCGGTGCAAGGCGTGTACATTTGGACTACACGCCGTGTATTCCCAATTTTTTTAAGAATACATTATATATACTATATAATAATTAATATTAATTAATTAAAAATAAAAATAAAATAGATATATATATATATATGTATATACAAAATTAAAATAAAATAAAATTATACACGTAATGTAGTGGGAAAATACATGCCATGTGTTTAAAAATTGGAAAAAGAGAAGTACAACCTTTGGTCCGGTGGTCGGGGCGAGGTTCGAACCGACGATCAGTCTTTCCGAATGGAAGCCTTCAACCACTGGATCGAAGGTTGTCCTACTTATCATATTTATGATATATATATATTTATTCTATATGGCCTATACACATGGTAATAAAGAAATACATGATGTGTGGTTTTTATTTAGGAAAGGATGGGGATGAAGTAGGGAGATTAACACGATTCAAAACCGGGTCATTTGAACCTGGTGCTGAGACTTTTCCAATCTTCCAACTTCACCCGCATGTAATTTATTATTTTAAAAATGTGTTTAATTTATATTGAAAAATTATGGCACACACGGCGTGTACCGGAGTGCACGTCGTGTGGTTTTATTAAAAGAACAAATGATGGATATGGGACGGTTGTCTGGGTTCAAACCTGGGTCTTTTGGAACTGGATTACGATTCTATCCAACTGGTCCATCCCCATTATGGGTTTTATTATATTTAAACACATTTATATATATATAAGAAAAAACCACACACTCCATGTAAATAAAAAGAGGAACCCTGTGCCGAAGGTAGGTCAAGAGGATTTGAACCTGGGATGACTTGAATAAACTCCAGTGACTTTACCATCAGCACCAGCATCATCCCTAGTTATTTATTTGTTATCCTATAGATTTATACTATTAAGATTATAAATGAAAAGGATAAGTACACGCTGTGTATATAAGTGGGAAATGACGCCTAACCTCTGGGTTTCCTCCCAAGAAGTGCCTTTGTTTTAGGTCGTTAGCTCGACCTACTTACCTTGGCTTACCTAAGATGTATGGTGGACAATGTTCCTACCGTGTTGTCTGTAGGATGGTAAGCTTTCAACTGCTGCCCGTTTACCTTGAATGGTTGACCATCTTCTCCAGAAATTTCTACCACTCCATGATGGAATACATGTACAACGTGGAATGGTTCCGGCCATCGTGACTTTAACTTCCCTGGGAATAAGAGAAGACGAGAATTAAAGAGATGTACCTAATCACCGGGTTGGAATGATTTTCGAGAAATAATCCATTCGTGAATGGATCTTGTCTTCTCCTTGTACAGCTTGGCGTTCTCATATGCCTCTAATATAATTTCATTTAGTTCCGATAGTTGTAACTTCCATTTCTCTTCAACTGTCTTCAGATCAAAATTTAGGGCTTTGACGGCCCAGTAGGATTTGTGTTCCAATTCCACTGGCAGATGGTAGGGCTTTCCATAGAAGAGGCGGAATGGAGACATTACCAGTGGTGTTTTGAAATCAGTCTGATATGCCCACAAGGAATCATGTAACTTCTTGGACCAGTCCTTCTGTGAAGTGTTCACTATTTTTTGCAGGATCTGCTTGAGCTCACGATTGGAGAGCTCTACTTGTCCACTGGACTGGGGATGATATGGTGTCCCCATCTGATGCTTGACTCCATACTTCTACAGTATTCCTCTCATCAATGTGTTGTCGAAGTGGGTCCCTCTATTGCTGATCAGTACTCGTGGAACCCCAAACTTGCTAAAAATATTTTTTTTAAAAAAATTCATGACTACCTTGGTTGTGTCGTGTGTTGTAGCAGTGGCTTCCACCTACTTGGAGATGTAGTCGACACAGACCAGGATGTAAGTGTTCCCTAAAGATGGGGGAAAGGGACCCATGAAATCTATGCCCCAGGCGTTGAAAATATCGACCTCCAGGATGGGGTGCTGGGGCATATCGGCTCTACGTCCCACATTACCGGTCCTTTGGCACCGATCGCAATAGGAAACAAAGCCCCAAGCATCTCTATGCATGGTGGGCCAGAAAAATCCAGACTGCATGATCTTAGCTATGGTACGGTCCGGCCCATGATGTCCTCCTACTGGTGAGGCGTGACAAAACTCCAAGACACCGTGAACTTCATTCTCTGGGATGCAATGGAGGATCACTCCATCTGCACAAGATCAGAATAGAAGAGGATCTTCCAAGAAGTACCTTTTCACATTAGAGAAAAATCTTTTCCTTTGCTGGAAGGAGAGGTCGGGGTGAATGACACCTGTAACTAGAAAATTAGCGATATCAACATACCATGGTCTAGGTGTTTTGTTGATCGAAAAGAGGTTCTCATCAGGAAAATCCTCCCTGATCTCCCGATATTCTTCCTTCTCCAAATGAGGCATCTCAAGGTGGGAGAGATGGTCAGCAATGAAGTTCTCACTCCCTTTCTTATCTCGGATCTCAAGATGGAATTCTTGTAGGAGGATTACCTAGTGGATCAATTGGGGCTTCACATATTTCTTTTTTAGGAGGTACTTTAGTGCTGCATGGTTAGTATAAATAATAACATTAGAAAAAACTAAGTAAGAACGAAACCTTTCAAATGAGAAAAACATTGCAATCATCTCCTTTTCTATGGTGGTATAGTTGATATGTGCCTCATTGAACATCCTTTTGGCATAATAGATAGGTTAGAAAATCCAGTCAAGTCACTGGACCAAGACTACTCCCACTGCGTAGTCGCTCACATCGCACATCACCTCAAATTGTTCCTCCCAGTTGGGAGAAATCATAACTGGATCTTCTAACAGGCGCTGCTTTACATGCTCAAAATCTCTAACACATGTCTCATCGTACTCAAATATGGCATCCTTGGTTAGAAGATTGGTGAGGGGCTGGGCTATTTTGGAGAATTCGCATAAAAACCTCCTATAAAAACCTGCTTGCCCCAGGAAACTATGGATGGATCAGACGGAAGTCGGTATAGGTAGTCGTGAAATGAATTCGATCTTCGCTGGGTCCACCTCTATCCCCTTTTTTGAAATTCTATGGCCAAGTACTATGCCACTTTGCACCATGAAATGACACTTTTCGCAGTTCAAGACTAGGTTAGTGTTCTCACATCGTTCCAAAACTAGCTCCAGGTGCCGTAAAATAATGGTGAATGATTTTCCATAAACGGAAAAATCATCCATGAATATCTCTAGGATTTGTTCTGCCATGTGATGCAAGATGGCCAGCATACAACGCTGGAAGGTGATGGGGGAATTGTACATACCAAAAGAAATCCTTCGATAAGAAAATGTGCCGTAGGGACAACTGAATGTGCTCTTTTCCTGATCCTCTGGAGCAATGGAGATTTGGTTGTATCCGGAAAAACCATCGAGGAATCAATAGAAGTTGTGCCCTGCTAGTCTCTCTAGCATTTGATCCATGAATGGAAAGGGAAATTGATCCATTCTTGTGGCATCGTTTAGCTTCCGGTAATCCACACAGACTCGCCAGCCCGTGATAGTGTGTGTAGGGATGAGCTCGTTCTTTTCATTTGAAATCACAGTGATACCCCCCTTTTTGGGTACCACTTAGAGGGGACTCACCCACAGACTATCCGAGATGGGATAGATGATGCCTGCATCTAATAATTTTATCAACTATTGTTTTACAACTTCCTTCATGGGAGGATTCAAGCGCCATTGTGGTTTCCGAGATTGCTTGGAACCTTCTTCAAGTAGCACCTTGTGAGTGCAAATGGTAGGGCTGATGCCCTTCAGATCAGCGACTATCCACCCAATAGTGTGCTTCCGCTGTTGAAGAACCTTCAGAAGTGCATCTTCCTGATCCGGTGATAGTTCTGCGTTAAGTATAACAGGAAAAGTTTGATTGGGTCCTAAATACCCATACTTGAGAGAAGATGGAAGAGGCTTCAGTTTGAGTTCAGGCACCTTTAAAATCGAAGGCACAAGTGGTTGCACCTTGTCCCATTCCAAACTATCAGGAACAACTGCATGCTGCCAATAGTGGTTGTCCTGGCCTTCTAAGAATTGCAAGTCTTCTGGCGCTTATTCTAATAGAATATCTGGAATAGTTAAATTATTCGAAGTAGAAGAACATAACAGATCATCCCCTTCTTCGCTAAAATGGTTTACCATGGTGGAAACTGCATAACAGTCCTCATGATCTGATAAGGAAGCATGTATGACGGCCTTGAGGATATTGTAGGAAACTCTTTCATCCCCTACCCAAAAAATAATCTATCCTTGGTGCACATCGATCAGTACCTTCCCAGTTGCCAAGAAAGGTCTTCCAAGTATAAGAGGTGATTCCTGGTCATCCCCCATGTCGAGGATGATGAAATCAGCAGGGAGGATCAGCCTACCAACCTTGACCAGTATGTCCTCCAGTAGTCCCTTCAGATGTTTGATAGATCGATCATCAAGTTGAAGGGCTACACGGGTAGGCTTGAGCTCGTTAAGTCCCAACTTCTTGAAAACTCCGAGGGGCATGAGGTTCACACTGGCCCCTAAGTCGCAGAGGGCCTTCCCAAACTCACAGGATCCAATAGTACAAGGAATGGTGAAACTACCTAGATCTTGGAGTTTGGGAGGAATTGAATGCTGGATGACCACTAAGCACTCCTTTATTAGTGCAATAACTCCCAGATCCTCCATCTTCTTCTTATTCGAGAGGATTTACTTCATGAATTTTGCATATGTGGGCATTTGAGTCAGGGCCTCTGCAAATGGGATGTTGATTTGTATCTTTTTGAATATGTCCATGAATTTTCTGAACTGGTGGTCCAGCTTTCTCTGTTTCAATCTCTTCAGAAAGGTTAAGGCAGGTTCAAAAGGTTTGACAACATCCTTCCCTTTATTCTGAGAAACCTCCTTCTGTGGGATTTTGGATGAGGAGGGGTCAGTATTGGTACCTTTTTCATAAATAGGGGGTGTGGATGCACTTGACTATGCTGATTGGTTCTATTGGAGCTCTTTTCCACTCCGGAGCATGATGGAATGGGCCTCCTCCCTCGCATTCTTCTCTGTGTTTCCTGGTAGTGTACTGGGATTCCTTCCTGAGAGTTGGTTTGCCAGCTGGACAATCTAATTCTCCAAGCCTCAAATCGATGTTTCCTGATTTTGGAACCGAGTTTCAATAGTAGATATGAATTTAGTCATCAGATCCTCTAACCTTGAGGTGTTCTCCTACTGAGGTGGTTGTTTATCCGATGGAGCAGGTGGCTATCGTGGATGCTGTGGGTGAGGGTTATGATACCCTTTTTGCTGATAATAACCCTTCTGGGGTTGTTGCAGCCTTTGGTATTGGTTCTAGTATGGAGGATGGTTGTAGCTGGGCGGTTTCTGGGGTGGAGGATTCTGCTGTTGTTGGCCCCAGCCTTTGTTCTGTTGATCTCGCCATGCTGGGTTCTGGTACAGCTGGTACTGGTTGGGCCCTCAATTTTGGGCAACATAACTCACATCGCTCATCGAAGGGCCTCCAGTAGAACCCGGGCATTCTCCCATGATGTGGTTATCACCACAGTCGCCGCATGTTGGATGGTTCACCACATGAACTTGAGATGCTCCTTTGAGATTCAATGCATCGATTTTCTTGGACACAACGTCCAACTGAGCAGCTAAAATAGTGGTAGCATCAATATTATGTATACCTCACTTTTGATTCCCCCGCTCGGAGTGCCACTGGAAGCTGTTGGATGACATATCTTCCATTAGTTCAAAAAGTTCTTCGGGAAACTTCCTCATCACCATACCTCCAATAGAAGCATCTACCACGGACTTGGTATTTGTTGTAAGTCCTCCGTAGAAGGTCTGGACTTGCATCCAGAGTGGGAGTCCGTGGTACGGGTATTTTCGTAGCATCTCATTGAAATTTTCCCAGGAATCATATAACGACTCAGAGTCGTGCTGCTGAAAGTTCTGGATCTCGTTCCATAGCGTCACCGTCTTCGATGGTGGGAAGTATTTAGACAAGAATGTCTGGGCTAGCTCCTCCCAGGTGAGGATAGATCTTTGTGGCAGCCCCTTGATCCAGTCTTTCGCCTTGTCCCGTATAGAAAAGGGAAATAGGAAAAGATGGATGGCGTCCTCGGACACGCCATGGTAACGAAATGAGTCGCAGATCTCCAGAAAATTAGAGAGATGGGCGTTCGGGTCTTCACTGGGAAGGCATCCAAATTGGACGATGTTCTGGATCACCTGCATGATTGCAGGCTTGATCTCAAAGTGATGGGCCTGGACCAGAGGACGAACGATTCCCATATAAGCTCCATGGATCTAAGGAAGACCATACTCCATAAGGGTATGTCTTGGAGGTGACTGCTGAGGGGGTGGAGGTTGCAGATACTGCTACTCCTGAGGGGTGAAATAGGGCTGTTGGAAGAGTTGCTACGATTGTTTCAGTTGGTCGTACACTGTAGGATGTTGTTGCGGTGGCCATTGGTAATCCCTCGGAAGGAATTCTACGAAGCCTCTCGGAGCTTGCTCCGGTAGACCAGCAGCGGGAGGCTGCTGATCTTGGTACTGATGCTCAGTTGCCGCATCCACGGCTGGTGATCCCACTTCTGTGTTCGCCATGGTAGAGAGTTGTTGTTGGTGTGTTTCTATCAGTGCATGTTGATGATGAAGCAGGGTCCGTTCGATTTCTGGATCAACCGGAACAAGTTCCGATGACTCAGTGCTTTTGGACCAAGTGAGGCATCTACTCATGCACCTAAGGTCCTGCACATCCACAACAAAAATACCAGGCATAAAAGGGAAAATAAAAGAGGAAATTGAAATGGGATTAGAACAGAAATTTTTGAGAATTTTTGATTTTTATTTTCACTTAATCAATTATTAACACAACATAAATTGTAGCACTGAAACAAAAAGTCCCTAACAATGGCGCCAAAATTTGGTCGGTCGTTTCACTGAAAGTATATTATCGGTGCCCCAAATTTTTATTAACCCACTTTTAAAACTTTAGTATAGTGCAAGTGCGGGGTCAATCCATAGGGAACTTTGGCAGTGCGTTGGTTTAGTTGAGTTTATAATTAATATAGTGAAATGTGCAGAATTTTGAGTGGATTTTCTTGGTTTGGATTGAGTGAAAATGTTTTACTTACCTTAAGAAAATGATTAATAATTTAAAGGAAACAACAAGTGATTTTAAGGTGTTTTAATAGAAAGAAAAGTGTATTGGGGCTGTGGTGATCGAGGAGTTTTTATGTAGATTGCTTAAATGGTTGTGTTGTTCATGATAATTCATCATTCTGGATTCCCTTTTGTCACAAGATTTCCTTGGTCCGGTTCCTCTTGTTTGGAATTGAAGAAATTGACTCTTTGGTCCTATAGTTAGTGTTTCTCAATTCTTAATGTGGTTTAGTCCATTTATGAATCGGTGAAACCTTTTCAATGGTCATGAAAGCTTTCACCGTTACTCTTCTTTTATATCGCTGAGAATTCTTCCCTTGGTCCGGCTCAGAATTCTCAGTAATATTTAACAATGATTTAAGAGGAGTAAGAAGAATTAAGAAGAACGAACACAACTATCTAAATTAATAAAACATAATACAATACTTCATCACCCAAATCCCCAACACAAGGGGTTTAGTTACACATGTAAAGCATAATAGGAACAAAACACTCGATACCTGATGAATTCATAATGTAAGCCTCGAGGAGTGGTGTCTGTAGGTGGAATGGTGAAACTACGACACTACAATGGATTGGGAATGGCGGCATCATAACTTCTCCCTCCTCAAATGGTTTGGAACCCTCAAAATCTGAAGTCCAAGGCCTCTTTTTATAGAAAAATAAAGTACACGACGTGTATAGAAAGTACACGACATGTATAGAAAGTACACGCCCTGTACTTTTCGTCAATGTGTTTTAGTGCCAATTTCTCCACGGGTAGGTGGCCTAACATGCCGACTTTGACTTTTGAACACAGCGTCGCCTGGTAGTTGAGTGTACACGGCGTGTAGTACCGCCATACATGATGTGTAGTATAAAACTTTGGCCAGCAACCCCTTCTAGAATAGCATACACGGCGTGTAAAAATGGAACATGCAGTGTCTCCATTAACGGCCACATGGGCGTGTAGACTCTTCTCGGCAACAACCGCTTCTAGAATGTAGTACACAGCGTGTAATGCCGCCCCACATGGCGTGTAGCGTCTTACTGGTGACATGGGCATGTACTCCCTCCTTCGGTCCATGTCCCTGTCTGGATGTACATGACGTGTATAAAAATTACACGCCGTGTAGTTTCAAAATTTTCACAGACTTCCCTTGATTTATGTATTTTATCCAGAAAGCTTCTGAAAGTAAACAGAATCACCAAAATCAAAAAATATGTTCATGAAACAATAGATATTTTCTGAAAACATGTTTTTATTTTCGATAATATATATGAAAATGTATACACAAATCGGGTGCATCAAAATCCAAGGAACATGCGGTGCGCAATTGTTGAGCGCACAAATGACGGCGCGCAAGGGTGAGCCGCGTAGGTTTCGGCGTGCAAGGGTTGAGCGTGCTAGATTTATCTGCGCAAGGTTGCGGCCTGGCCTATATATATATGGCCATTATTGCACAAAGAACCCATATTTCAAACTTTTGAGCTCTCTCCATGCAGGTTGCCTTCACCACGCAAGTTGCTCAGTTTTCCACTTCTTCTTTTTGTATCGCGCTACTGTAGAGGTATTTGGACTTATGTGGTGATACCTACGCGCCAAAACTTGGACAACACACTAATACTTGCACGCCAACTTTGGGACTTGCGCTCCTTAATTCCTTAGCCATTTTTTCACTTTTCTTCTCAAAATTTATGAAAAAACAACTTAATTAAGAGTTAATTATTCAACTTTTCTGCAGATTAAATGGATCCCAAGAGAATCAGAACGACTGATGAACTGGCTAGCAAGAAAATTGATGATATGATGAGCATCATTGGCCATGATTATTATACTGTTTGTGACAGTACTCTTCCAGATTTGGCTAAGTACCTGAAGAAGTATCATCTTGACTTCCCACAGAGCATTTATCTACCTCTGTACGGTTATGGTCATCTACGAGAAGTCACCATTCCAGAGGCAAAGAATTATCTCCCCCATTCTTGGTTTCAAAATTACACCAACTTTGCTTCAGCAAATATCTCCAGTGGAGGAACATTTATAAATACTGGAACAATGGAGAAGGCCTACATAATGCATCATAGTCCATGTACCTCAGATCTGAAACCTCACTAGCCTGAGCTGCAACCACATTGTTATCCCTCAATCTCCCGAGATTCTCAGATGGATCAATCCAAAGGCTGGAAGAAGAGTTGGGACTTTCTTCTCGGAGGAGGTGTGAATCCAACTTGGATGTGGGCATACTGGGTGCGACAAACCTGCGGAGAGTTTTTTGTTTATTTAAAAGGAGCTGCAATACATGAAGTCGTCTAGCCTTGGCAAACATATGTTTATAGAAATGATGACTTTGTGTCGGAGATACTCATCCATTGGAGCCTAGAAACCAATTCTTTCCATATGAATCATGGAGAAGTAGGCATCAATCTTTGGGATGTCCAGAAGATCTCGGGGGCTCCAATTCTCGGCGAAATATATGATGAATTCATCCCCCCCAAGGTGACTTGGAATGATTCGAAGAAGACCCAAACTTTGGCTCATGAATTATTGAAAATATTTCACAAGCTCAAGATTTCAAAGACCTCCTTAAATAATTATAGAAATGATATTCCTCCAGTGGAGTGGATGAATATGTTTCTTACCAAGAAGTAGGAGAAGGAGCCGAAGGAGAAGGGATCAAAGGGGAAGGGGCCCAAGGGGAAGGGGCCCATCTGTACTCATCCTACTACCTGCGCCAAAATAGAGAATAGGGGTGCTCCTGGCACATTTTGGATGACCTTGGAAGTAGGAGAATTTGAGAAGTGGGGATATGAAGTGAATCAAAAAATCCCAAAGAAGACTCGTCTGGCGGGCTTCTTCGCCTTGTGGCTCAGTGTTTATCTTCTGCTAGTTAGGGGTTCTAAGGGAGGCATCAGGACAGGGACCTTCGTTGTTGCAGCCAAGTTGGATGAGGGGGAAAATGGTTGGGTTGGATACCCCCATTTTAGCAAAGATTCACAGGATATTACTCCATGTCTTCATGGGTAAGTCTCCTTTTAGAATAGTGGGACCATTCCATGTTTTGTGGGGATGGATCACCACTCACTTCAGGATGTATAATGTACAGAACAGAGCACAGATCCACGGAGGTTCTTTCAGGACATCAGTGCAGGCATTCTTTGGAATTTCTCCACTAGCTCTCAATTCCTATGACATGAAGGTGAGGCTGAGCATGTATAAGGAATTCAATTTCTTTCCTTATGGAAATCCGCCAACCGGGCAGTTTGTTGATGATGGAACAACCAGTCTGGAATTAAGGGCATACATGCTGGCCTGTAGAGATGGTGTACTGGTCACCAAGATTGACAGAGAGATTATATGTGAGGCCTATGCTCCATATAGATTTGCACGTCAATTTAAGTGTTTGCAGCAGACTGTTGTATCTCCCCCTATGCATGTCAGGTCAGAGCAATATCCGATGGTTGCCCAACAACTATGGTTGCTGACATTTAGGGAGAAGACCGAGGTATTATTTGATCTACCAGTTGATAAAGCAGCAAATAAATTGACTACATGGTATGCCGAGAACTAGATAGAATCATACCTTGGAGGGGTGTTGAATCACCCGGTTTACTAGGTGGGGAAAAGGAAAAGAACTGTAGAGAAAGAAACCCTTCATCTGGAAGGCGATTCTTCTAAACCACCCAGAGCTGATTCTCCAGATTCCCATGATGGGGATGATGATGCACCACATGCGGAAAAGCGGCCTCATGCTAGATATAATCCTCCTGTCAGAATCAAAAGACCAACTCCATCAACTCCTAGTGAGTTACTTCATTTAGGGCACTTTAATCAGTATTACTTTATAGAGAAACAAGTTTTATTTTCTTATTCTCTATTTTTAATTGAAGGAGATGGGAAGAAGCTAAAATCCAAGATTTTAGGACCTTCCTTGTATACTTCTGGTACACATACTGAATATCTACGACCAGAGGCTGTCAAGACATGGCGGAGTTTATACTGCGATGCTGAAACTGCATGGCTGGATTTGTGTGAGGGGCTACACCTCCTTGGAATAAGGAAACTTCTGGCCTCCATCGATATTTGTTTCAAGGATGACCCTGATGAAGTGCGTGCTTACATCAGAGAGCTGGAAATGCTCATATATACCACCGATGATTCCATTCTTGTCACCAAGCAGGTGAAGGAAATGATAGATCGTGGCGCCACTGAGGGAATTGGTGCTTCTGAAGACGAGGAGTGAAACGATTATGTGGATCCTGAAGATGTAAGTCTCTTTCATTATTTACTTTGTAACTTGATTTCAGTTAAAGTTTTATTACTCAAGGAAATTATTTTCTTCATCCTTCAGCTTACAAAGAAAGTAACTGTAGAGGTTCCTTCACCATTGTATAGCCCTGGTGGTACTGACATCGGGGCTGTTGAATCTCCTCGTGAGCCAGGTGAAATATCTCCAGGCCAGTAAGCCATGGATGAGGACTAGTAAATGGATTTCCATTCTGAAATTCATGTACCTATAAAGGAGACTGTCAACACTCCCAAAAAACCAAAGAGACAAAGACATCAAAGGAATAAGTTCACAACTAAATGCTTCATCAGTAGTGGTAAGTTCTTCGGATAATCATGAGTTTTAACCCATGAAAAGGTTGCTCATACTTTTTTGGGATTGCAGTGGATTCTTAAATTTCCCCTCTGAGGGAGAGAACTGATCCTCCTTTGAATACCATGAAGGGTATTGGTGAACAATCACAAGTTCAGGCTGACTTGGATGCTCCTGGAGAAGAGCCAACGTATGTTCCCAGTATCTCTCCTACTGTTTTTGAAAGAAGAGAAGATCCTGCTTTGGGTAAGTTAACAATGCTTCATAAAATGTTGAATGAAACATCAACTGACTTGCATTTTGTGATACTTTAGGTTCAACCCCTGCACTATATCTCTTGGTGGCCATTGCAACTGATGCCGCAATTTTATCTGAAGAAGTTTTTCAAGATCAGAGGTCACAACATAAAGGCCTTCAAGAAGACACATCGAATGCTCCCATAGGTGAGATTAACCAGGATTCTGAGATTACATTGGATAAAATGATGGAAATTGGCACATATTTTGAAGATTTTTTAGATTATGTTAAATTACCCTGCAATTTAGAAGATTATGGATGTGACTGTTATCCTTCGTCCTATTAAAAACTACTTCTTTTTACATTTCTAATCATGATCGGTTCAAATATGCAGTTCTATCTGAGCAAGACGATGAACTGCCAATGCCTGAAGGGGATACAGAAAACCCTACTATTGTAGAAACATTTTCTCAAGTGGAGCTTAACCTAGAAGAGCTTCCTGAAACTCATCCTAAAAATCCTATTGAAGCTAGGAAAGATGGAGAGGATCCTTCTCAAATTAGCGATCTACAGTTGGGTAAGGGATAACAATATTTGCGACTGTGCTTAATTTTCAATACAACCAATCAATCTTTATTGTCCTTTGAAACTAACCATAGATTTCAATTGATTATGTAGGGCCATCAATTTCAGTGGCTAGATCTGGAGGTAAAGCCTCAGCCTCCACCCCAACGGGAATAGAGAGTGAAGAAACAAAGGTCAGGGGGGAAGGAGCAAAACAGGGCACTTCTCTAAGTGCATTAATCCCAGATTACATTCCCCCATGTGACAGTGATGCTGATTCAGACCCGGAAGTACAAAAGGCACTCCAATTTTCATGACGCAAGGCATGGCCGAACATATGGAAGATCATATCTGAAGTGCCTTTAGAAGAGCTGTCATCGAAGATCCCATGACTTTCATCCCTGTTTTTCGTGTTGGGACTTGGCGGTTTTGGATATCAAGATATCCATGCTGCAATGAAACAAGTCATCTTAAGGAGGGAGCAGGAGAAAAAGTGCCGTCAAGATTTGACCTGGGTGAGGCTGTCAGTCAACATCAGTGAATTTGAGGCTATGGTGTCCCGAGCGGAGGCTGATCATGCTGCCAAGTTGAAGGAGCTGAAGCATAAGATCAAAGAGAAAGTCGTCCAGCAGATGCACCTTCAACAATAGTTAGATACTGTTACTGGGGAACTTGACCAGCTTAACAATTCATTAGAAGGAGTTTAAATGAATGGTATGAAAGCCATTGCAGATGCTAAGAAATCACTCCATCAATCTAAAAAGAGTGAAGCTGGTAGAGCGAATGAGCTTCAAGTGGCTGCTGATGAAGCTCGGGATGCTGTAAATCAAATAAAGATTTATGTTGGCAGCCTTTTGTAATTCTCGGAAAAGAGAAGAGACTCCAGTCTATAGATGTCTTTCTAAATATTGTGCATAAATGAAAAAAACTTTCATCTTCCATCATTTGTTCTTGTATTCTTTGATACCTGCTTTAAATTTTACCTAATCCAATGGTCCTAGTAAGCATTGTTTTATTTTTTCTAGGATTATTATGAATAACCCTACAAACCTTGAATCTTTTTATTGCTCAATATTACCTAAAATCATACAAAATTTATGTTTTAGTGAGTTGGAACTTTACTTTTGTTCAGAGTTCCCTTGTCTTTTGTGGGAAGTTTAAAGTCATGCACATCGGACATAAGAAGGCTAATGTTTTAAGGTCGAAATAGATTTGAACAAATGGATTAGAATTGACTCAATTCCTTGATAATTTATCTAAAATCATATTACCCTGTTCATGTATGGGGGAAAATATGTAAATGATGACTTAAGAAATTTTGAATCTGAGGAATGGTATGAAAAAAGGGCTAAAAGGCATTAGAAGAAGTAGTTCCCAAGAATGAAGTTAACATTATTTAACAAACCTGTTAGGGGGTTGAATTATGCAGGGCCACCTAGGGGCATTGGATGCATAGTCAAATAATAGTATCTTTTGGATGACAGGTCCGTTATGTAGACTACTTATGAAAGGCTGCCTAAGGGCATGTGCAACATAGTAAGGAAAAAGAACTCTTAGAAATTTACTTTTCTACTGCTAAAAAGCCAGTGGAAGTTTATGGAGATTCAAAATTTCCAAATCATAGAGTTTGTTGTATGGAGAGAGGTACTTGAATATGGAGAAGACATTTCCAAACAAGATTGTCTAAGAACTGGATGAATTTCACTACTATGAAGGTATGACCCAAACATAGGGAAGGGAAAATATAAACCACAGACTTGAATACTTTCAGATCATGAAAAAGAGTATGGGACAACTATGTTAAGGATGACTATTTTTGTGGATCCCTACATATTGTTGTTAAGACAACTAAGGACAAAAGAAGTTTTATTCCCAAGAATGAAGTTACCATTATTTAACAAACCCGTTAGGGGGTTGAATTATGCAGGGCCACATAAGGGCATTGGCTTCATAGTTAAATAATAGTATTTTTTGGCTGACAAATCTGTTATGTAGACTATTTATGCAAGGACACCTAAGGGAACATGCTGCATAGTCAGGAAAAAGAACTCTAAAAAATTGGACATTTTGTGACCAGAAGTCAAGAAAAAGGGTTATGGAGATCTGGAAGTATTTAAGGTTATGATTATGACACATAAAGAATGGATATTGTTCAATGCATGTAGATATACACAGACCAATGCTAGCCATAATCATGTTATGGATGGGTCCTGAATTATGATGCTGGACTTCACCATGTATCCCATAAGAATGGGAATCAAGCCATGCGTAGTTCTTAAAATATAGTTTAACGTCATGTGGGATGAAATTGTAGGAGATCTTAGTTTAAGGTCATAGAGATCGGACCATTATAATCAATACATAGTGTGTGTTTTCATAGGGGAACTTTTCAGCCAGGAGACTGAAAGTAAAATTTGGGGTTAGGCCCAAAGATTTGGGGCTGGATTAGAGGGATGATCAAACGTTCCTACGTATCCCATAAGGATGGGAATCAAGCCGCACGTAGTTCTAGAAATACCCTATGTATAGATTTGGTTAGTATAAGTGAAGGGTGAAAGGAGACTTTAGTGTAATGATGGTTTGACCCAAGACAAAAGGTTCAGGAATTGCCATGTAAACACATAGTCTTTAGAATATAACATGATTGAAGATCAATGTAAATAACAATTCTCTCTCAGGTGAGGGTATCAAAGAATTTTGTAGTTTATTATCGTACAGGACAAAAGTGGTGTACAATTTAACGTCATGTAGCAAGGAAAAAGGTAAACCAATGTGAAGAGATTGATTCCGAGGGTGGCTTCATGAATCAACATCGTATGAGATGGAGGTGAACCGATGTGAAGGGATTGGTTTTGGGCTTCAACCTCAGAAGGTTGCATATGTACCCTACCTAGAAGGCAAGGATCAAAGTTTTCATAGTTCAAATTAAATAATGAATTAGTAATCAAGTTGTTTTTTTAGAACAACGACCTAAAAATGGTGTTGGGACTTACACATGGTTAGTGGCCCAGAGAGGGTGTTATGGTTGAAGTTTACTCTAAGATCATGTGAGTCATACTCAGTGTGAGAAACAAGAGTTAACAACAACCCTAAAGATGCATAGTTTAATGTCATGTAGGACATATGAAGGGACTATGCAATTTAAAGTCTTGCAGTGAGGACTATTGGTGCTGCATAGTTTAGTGTCATAAAGTAGGGAAAAAATACAGTTTAACATCATGTAGGACATATTAAGGGACTTTGTTCAGTTTTACGTCATGTAGGACGAATGAGAAGTATAGTTTAGCGTCCTGTAGCTAAGACGATGGGGAAAATACAGTTTAATATCATGTTGGACGAAAGGGGGAATGTGCAGTTTAATGCCATGAAGTAAGGACAAAGGTGACACAGTTTAACGTCATGTTGGACGTATTAGGGACTTTTTCACAGTTTAACGTCTTTCTGGACGTAAGGGACTTCTGTACAGTTTATCATCATGTAGCTAAGACGTCACAGTTTAACGTCATGTTGGACTATGGTATAGTTTAACGTCATGTTGGATGATGGTTTGAATAGTTTAAGGTCATATGCATGGACTGGTGATGACGCAGTTTAACATCTTGTTGGATGATAAAGTATTTGTGTTACACAAAATACTTCTTCAGAAATCTATCATTGGTTGGAGTAGTGATGAGTTCTCCATCCATTGAGATTAAAGAATAATCTCCATTGGAGTAGACCTTATGTATTGAATAAGGTCCTTCCCATTTTGGATTCAGCTTGGGAGGTTTCTTTCCTGGTATCATTAAAGTTGTAAGAACCAATACCAATTCTCCCCGAGCGAATAAACGAAGACAAAATTTTTTGTTGAAAGCTTGTACTACTCGATTCTGATAGACTTCCAAGTGGTGCAATGTGCACAATCTTTTCTCATCCAGTCATTCCAATTCATTCAATCGCTTTTGAGATTGTTCACTTGTAGATGACTGATCACAAATGGATACTCTGAGCGAGGGTAACTGAACCTCAATGGGAAAGACTGCTTCTGTTCCATATACTAATGAATATGGATTTGACCGCGTTGCAGTGCGGGTGGTGGTCAGATAAGCCCATAAAGCATGAAAGATTTTATCAGACCATGATTTCTTATCTTTATCCACCATCTTTTGCAGTTTATTTGAAAGAGTTTTGTTGAAATATTCTATCTGGGCATTGGCCGCTGCATGATACCGAGAGGAATGATTGGATTTGATGTTGTATTCTTGATACAACTTCCTCACCTCGGATGAACAGAAGTTGGTGCCATTGTCCGTCAATATGGTATGAGGGACACCAAATATGGTAATGATGTTAGAATTGATGAAGCTAAAAATGCTTTTAGTACTAACTTCTTTGAGAGGTATTTCCTCTGCCCATTTGGAAAAGAAGTCAGTAGCAGTAAGAATGTACTTAAACTTCTTGGATGTAGTCGAAGGATAAGGTCCCACTATATCCATTCCCCACGTGGAAAATGGCCACGAGTATTTAACTGTATGAAGAAACCTTGGGGGTTGATGAATGAAATTTGCATTTAATTGGAAAGAATTACATTTCTTTGTGAAATCAACACAATCATGTATCATTGAAGGCCAAAAGTACCAAAGCCTTCAAATTTGACCAGATAGTCTATTTCCAGATTGGTGGGCACCATAGACTCCTACATGAACTTCTTTTATGACAGCCATTGTCTCTTCATCATCAATGCATCTGAAGAGAATTCCATCAAAACCTATTTTGTAGATAATTTTCTCTAAATTATCTGGGCTATCATAAAGAGTGAAATTGACCACACGTCGTCAGATTTGTTCTTTCCTAGCTCTATCAGGTGGAAGTGTTCCATTTTAAAGGTATTCCCTGATAGGTATCATCCATCCCGTAGTATGACCATATGGTTCAGAGATGGGAATAATTTCATTGATTTCCTCTATTCTGGTTTGAACATTAGGTGAACTTGTATGACGGTGGGAAATACTGATGATTGTCTCATCCCGATTTGGATCTGCTAGAGTTGTAGCTATATTATCCAATGCATCAGCTTGGGCATTTTGTGATCTCGGGACATAATAAAATGTCGGTTCCGAAGGAAATTCCTCCATTAACTCTCTTATGTAATCATACAAAGGGATTAGCTCTTCTTTTCTGATGACATAATCCCCATTGACTTGTTTTTTTACCAGGTCTGAATCACCTTTCACCTTTAAGTGATTCACTTATACTTGAAGTTCCAATTCCAATCCTGCGATGAGAGCTTGGTATTCTGCTTCATTATTTGTACCACCTCCCAACAATGAGAAGGAATAGGGTAACACTGCCTTTTCTAGAGAAATGAGAACAATTCCTAACCCAACTTTTTGAATTTAGGATTTTCCATTTTCCTTCTTGTTGGACTTCTGGAAGCACCATCAAAGTACATTTCCCATGTTTGAAGACTATCTTGAATAAAGAAGACTTACTCATCAGAAAGTTCAATATCTAAAGATGTATCTTATACTGAAGGGTGTTCAGCAAGGAAATCAGCCATAGCTTGGACCTTTATCACCTTCTGAGACACATACTGAATATCAAATTGTAGTAAAATAACCACCCACCTTGCCAGACGTCCAGTAAGCATTGGACGACTAAGGATGAATTTGAGCGGGTTATTGCGAGATACCAATTGGACCTCGTGATGTTGCAGGTAATGTCTCAACTTCTGAACTACAAAGATTAATGATAGGTAGCACTTCTCAATACTTGAATATCGGGTTTCTGCTTCAAGCATAGTCCGACTGAGATAGTAGAGGCTGTTTTCATTCCTAGAATCATTCTTCTGAGGAAGAAAGGCACCCAATGATCGCTCTAAATCTGTCACATAGAGGATAAGTGGTCTTCCTTCAATAGGCGGCATTAATACCGGTGGACTCAAGAGATACTTCTTCATAATATCGAATGCTTCTTGACATTCTTCAGTCCACTGGTAAGTGACTCCCTTCTTCATCAATTTGGTGAAGGGTAAACTTCTGCCTGCCAAATTGGAAATGAAACGCCGAATATAGGCCAAGTGTCCTTGAAGCCCTCTCAATTATTTCAAATTTCGAGGAGGTGACATACCAAGGATTGACTTTGTCTTCTCAGGATCGACTTCAATACCACGATGATATATAACAAAGCCGAGAAATTTTCCTCAGGTTACCCCAAAAGCACATTTTAAGGGGTTCATCTTTAAATTATGTTGCCGAAGTTTGTGGAATATGACTTCCAAATCAGCCAAGTGATTAGAACGTTGTTTTGATTTAACTACCAAATCATCCACATAACATTCAACAAAATTCCCTAAAAAGGGTGTGAAGATACGATGCATGGAACGCTGATATGTTGCACCTGTATTCTTCAGGCCAAAGGGCATTACCCGATAGTAAAACACACCCTGAGGGGATCTGAAGGCTGTAGATTCTTCATCTTTTAGAGCCATTCATATTTGATTATATCCAGAATATCCATCCATGAAAGAAAGTGCTTCATAGCCAGTTGTTTCATCAATTAAGAGTTCTGTAATCGGTACTGGAAAATCATCCTTGGGACAATGTCAATTAAGATCTCTTAAATCAATGAAAACTATAATTTTCCCATTATTATTTTTCACTGGGACAATATTATCTAACCATTTGGGATATTGAACTTCTTTGAAAAAGTTAGCTTTGATAAGCTTATCCACTTCAGCCTCAATTTTGGAAGCATAGGTTGGGTGTGTTCTTTTAGAGGCTTGTTTGAATCCTTGATGTTCTTCTGGAAAACCCAAATAATGAGTGTCAACATCAGGATCAAGCCCTAGAATCTTTTTATAGTTCCAAGCAAATATATCTCGATATTTATTTAAAAAAGAAATATACATCTCTTGCTCTTCAAGGGTCATGGACGCACTAATTAAAGTGGGGCGTGGATCTTCTTTTGTACCCAGATTTATTTCTCTGAGTTCATCCACAGTGGTAGAGATACCCTCTTCAAATGTTGGAGGAGAATCCCTAAGATCTTTCCCTTCTTATTCAACATGTGTTATTTCTTCTGTTTCTACATGCATAGTAGATGAAGAAGCAGAATTTCCATGATCAGAAGAGATGTTAAAATTTGAAAATCTTGAAGAAGAGGTGATTAGCCACTAAATGAGGCTAATATTCATTGTTAATATACATAATTTTCATGTTCTTTGTTACTCATAAACACCATTTTAGTGCATTTTACACTTTGAACACCATTTCACATTATGATTGTAATACCTTCTTAAAATGCACTATTATGTGGTACATTTTTGAACATCATTTAAAGTACCCAATGATTCATCTGATTTTAAGAAATTGAATTTTACATATTTTAATTTGATATTTTTGGAAATTGATCTACACTTAAATATGAACATGTTTGATTCAGGGATCAATGGAGAATTCATGGAGGATGATGGAGATATTTGGCAATGAAAGGAAGCAATTCTGAAGAAGGTAGATTGGACACCATTCCACTGATGAGACGGTGGTTCCCAACATACAGGCCCAATTAATCCCAAATTTCTTGGGATTCTAGAAGACATGTACAGGAACAAATCACTATTCAGGAGTTAATGCTAATTCGGCCTCCATGTTTCTCATTTATGCGGCCCAAGTTAGAGATAAACTTTTGGGCCAGATTCTGAGGCCCAGAAAAACAGTCCACCAATTTGATCATATCTCGGAATACACAACTTCAAATGGGCCCAAATTTTACAGGCGGTTATAAGAGAGCCGTAGCTATATTTTCTTCTTCTATGGACCACCCTGATTCGGCCATCTAGAAGGTCATCCAAACGCGTCTGTTCGGTGGATGAAATCTGGATGCCACCTCGGGTCAAATGTGGAAAATTCCAAATTCCACAAACTTTCCACCACCCTAGGCCTACCATACTCAAGTGGGATGACTTGTACTGTTGAAGGCTCGACCCAAGGCTCCCAAAATGCCTATTTAAGGCAGTGGTGGTGAAGGAGTTGAGGATCTTGGATGCTTTGTTTAATTGTAATATTATGCTGCATTTTTGTTGCCTCAATTTTGTCTTTCACATGTAAGTTGTTCAATTCACTTTAGTTTCTTAATAAAAGTTCTTCTTCTACTCTTATTCTGTTGTTCTTAATATCAATTTGATACCGTTGGATCAAGGTGTGAATTTATTCACACCAACCCTTGTGAAATTATTCACACAACGGTGGAGTGATCATTTTATTTTTGTTGTTTTCTTTACTTCTCCATTCCTCCCTTATGAGTCTACTTTCCGCTTCCATTGAAACCATGGGATCAATGGAGGGATAACCCACTTATGGGTTGATCCAAGGGAGTAGCAAGGGGCTGTATTGGATGTTATTTATCACCTAATTAATGTATAATCACTTCTTTAATTGGGATTTTTATTTGATGATTTTTAAACTCCATCGTCCTTGTTGAATTTAAGGCCACACACTTCAAGTACTAATACGATCCTTTACCTTGAAGTGCTCAAAACTTTGATCCTTCAAGTGTATAGGTGATTAGTATTAGAGGGTGTAGGCATTAAACCAGTAAGTGATGATGTTGTTTTATCTCCTTAATTGAACCCATCTCAAATTTAAGAAATTGAAATCATTAAAAAGAAAATACGTCCAATCCACCCCGAGTGATAACCTAGGATCAACTCATTCTTTTAAATTGAATCCACTTAAATCTTTTAGATATCTTTAAAACCCATACAAAATCAATTCAAGTTGGCCACTTCATAGCCAAAAATCCATCCCTTAGGTTGTGTATCTTAGGTATCTTCTTAGGTCTCTGTGGAATCGACAACCCAAGCTACACTACAAGGACCGTTCTACCCTTCTTCTCTTGGGTAAATTTGGGCGTGAACCAAATTTTGGCGCCGTTGCCGGGGACCTAAGTAAGTTATCTTATATACTATCATTATTTTTTTTCATTTTTCTTCTCTTATCTCATCCCCAATTTCATTCCTATGGAAAACCCTTTTGAACAAATCCAAACATGGGGAACCTCTCCTTACTTTGATCACTCAACCCCATGTATGATTTATAATGACCATCCTAATTCCTACTTGTGGGATCATCAAAAACCTACTGAAACACAATGTATTTACTCCTATGACCCACAAAACATTCCAAAATATAATGAGTTTCAATCCTCACAATGCCAATTTGATCATCCTCCTATGGAATTCCAACAACATAATTATCCACCTGGAATTGAACATCTTTATCAACCCCTTATCCGTCCTAATCCACAACCATTACTTGAAAAATTGTGTCAACAAATGGAGATAATGAATTTTGAGGTTTCATCATTGAGGTTAGAACTACAAAGCATTAAAAATTGTGAGGAACCCATCCCTACACAAATTGTCTCTTCCATAACCTTATGTGAAGTGTCTAGTTTCCCACAAACCCCACATGAATTTATTGAAGAACCAACCTTTAGATTTGGGATAGATGAAGAGGATCAAAGAAATTTTGAAGGTACTTTAAATCAGGAGGAAATTAACTTTTTGGATTCAAAAGAGGAGAATTTGACATCATGGATTCAGTCACATGAATATAACTCCATTGATGATTTTTCAAAAATGCAAATCATTGAACCATTAAGAGAAATCACAAACTTTGACTCCATATCTATTCCTGATACTGATATTTCCAATTTGGTGGTTAAATCTTATATTCAAAAGGAACCAAATCTATTGAGCAATTTTGAAAATGAAATTGAGTTCAATTCAAAGTCCCAACCTATGTTTGAAAGTTTTAGCCTACCTGAACTTGAACAAAAGGACCTTCCATCCACCCTCAAGTTTCCATTCGTTGGGGATAGCCAAAAACTTCCATTTTTCACCATTTCTTATCTTGAAACCACTAAAGAGTTGATTATTCATAATGTCTTAGAAAATACTACAAAAGAAATTGAATCCATCATTTATGATATTCCTTGGATTTACCTGCTCATTTTAGAACAGAGGTTTGTGCATGAAACAAATTCTAAACATAGAATCAATCTCAACCTAGTAGAAGTGGTGAAACATGTGGTCCTTAAAATGTTGAAAGTTGGTATTGGATAAGTTGGGGGGTTCATGTCGAGCTAACGACGTTAAACAAAGCACTGCATGGGAGGTAACCCATGGTTTTCAAGTTTCCTATCATTTTGTTGTTTTAATAAAATTTATATTTTAATTAATCGTTTTTATATTTAAAAAAAAATAGACTGTTGACCTGTTATTCTATTATGAGTATGGATGGGTATGAAAGGGGAGCACCATATTCATCCGTGTCACGTGGTGTGATCCTTGAGTAATACCTTACCCAGAAATTTAACAAAGAAGACAATGTATCATCAGTTTATTTTATTTTATATATATACTTATATTTTACTTATATATATATACTCTTTTGTATTGTTTGTTTGTTTTTTTCCACTAGGGAACTTTGCAAGCGACATGGATATCAAAGGACTAAATTGGAGCAGCAAGAACTTCAACTTCAACCACCAGGTGATTTCATTCCATGATCCTCAATTTCAATTTCCTTTTTGAACTTCCATTATCTGCCTCTAATCCTTCTAAATTTTAATTTCTTCAAACACTGGGGATAGTGTTATTTTAAGTTGGGGGGGAGATAAAATAAAAAATTATTTCGTGTCAAAAAAAAAATTGAATGATCTGAAAAAAAAAATTATGAAAATGGAAGGAAAAATTCCTTTAACTTTGAACATGGTAATACGCATTGCACACTTTGAAACTGAATATCAAATAATTTAGCATACCCTAATTCTGATTTTAATCCTTGTATAATTTCATGAGCATAGATTTTGGAAAGTGTGGCTGTCCAATGTGATATTTCATCGTTTATATTTTCATCCAAATAAAAAAAATGCCACAATGCACGTCCTCTAGACTGTGGGGTACTAATTTTAATTTTTGGGGTCCCATAATAAATAGCAAAGGATGGTTTTTTTTTATGAATAATATGAGTATTCAAAAAAAAATTAAAAAAAAATTATTAAAAAATAAAAAAATAAAAAATAAAAATAAAAATTTGCGTGTAGAGCAATGGATTGATAAAATGCGAGGCTTTCGGCACTTGGGGATCGTGAATCTAGAGTTTTCTAGCCCTGAGTTTTTCAATATATCTCTATTTATGGTGATATGACTTTGTTTTTGATTAAGTTAACTTGAGACAATGCCCGAGTATGTGGGTTTCACTTGGTGCCCTAAGGCCTTTGAGTCTGGGAGTCATCGGCAAAGTCTTGCTACATGGGTTAATTTGATTAATTGCAATCTCAATTACTATAGCAATATTGAAAAAAAAATCAAAAAAAAGAGGGATGAAGAATACTCATATTAGGATTAAATGTGATTCCACCTAGCGCTTCCATGATTTCCCCCTTGAATGAAAATGAACCCCCATATCTATTGTGATTCACAACACATCATTACACCTAATTGAGTTGGATGAAGTATGATGATGGATTTGATCAAAGAAATGGGCTTGGGATTGGGATCTGCTTATGAAAATATCTTGTATTAAAATATTTTGATGTGTTTCATGATTGTTTGGTATAAGGTTTTTTGGTGATCATTGTGTATTAAAATGTTTTTAGAAAAGGGAATTCGAATTTCATTTTTGATGAGATATATTTTGCTCGGGACTAGCAAAACTCAAGTTGGGGGGTGTGATTAGCCACTAAATGAGGATAATATTAATTGTTAATATACATAATTTTCATGTTATTTGTTATTCATAAACACCATTTTAGTGCATTTTACACTTTGAACACCATTTCACATTATGATTGTAATACCTTCTTAAAATGCACTATTATGTGGTACATTTTTGAACATCATTTAAAGTACCCAATGATTCATCTGATTTTAAGAAATTGAATTTTACATATTATAATTTGATATTTTTGGAAATTGATCTACACTTAAATATGAACATGTTTGATTCAGGGATCAATGGAGAATTCATGGAGGATGATGGAGATATTTGGCAATGAAAGGAAGCAATTCTGGAGAAGGGAGATTGGACACCATTCCACTGATGAGACTGTGGGGCCCAACATACAGGCCCAATTAATCCCAAATTTCGTGGGATTCTAGAATACATGTACAGGAACAAATCACTCTTCAGGAGTTAATGCTAATTCGGCCTCCAGGTTTCTCATTTATGCGGCCCAAGTTAGAGATAAAATTTTGGGCCAGATTCTGAGGCCCAGAAAAACAGTCCACCAATTTGATCATATCTCGGAATAAACAACTTAAAATGGGCCCAAATATTACAGGAGGTTAGCAGACATCCGTAGCTATATTTTATTCTTCTATGGACCACCCTTATTCGGCCATCTAGAAGGTCATACAAACGCCTCTGGTCGGTGGATGAAATCCGGCTGCCACCTCGGGTCAAATGTGGAAAATTCCAAATTCCACAAACTTTCCACCACCCTAGGCCTACCATACTCAAGTGGGATGACTTGTACTGTTGAAGGCTCGACCCAAGGCTCCTAAAATTCCTATTTAAGGCATTGGTGGTGAAGGAGTTGAGGATCTTGGATGCTTTGTTTAATTGTAATGTTATGCTGCATTTTTGTTGCCTCAATTTTGTCTTTCACATGTAAGTTGTTCAATTCACTTTAGTTTCTTAATAAAAGTTCTTCTTCTACTCTTATTCTGTTGTTCTTAATATCAATTTGATACCGTTGGATCAAGGTGTGAATTTATTCACACCAACCCTTGTGAAATTATTCACACAACGGTGGAGTGATCATTTTATTTTTGTTGTTTTCTTTACTTCTCCATTCCTCCCTTATGAGTCTACTTTCCGCTTCCATTGAAACCATGGGATCAATGGAGGGCTAACCCACTTATGGGTTGATCCAAGGGAGTAGCAAGGGGCTGGATTGGATGTTATTTATCACCTAATTAATGTATAATCACTTCTTTAATTGGGATTTTTATTTGATGATTTTTAAACTCCATCGTCCTTGTTGAATTTAAGGCCACACACTTCAAGTACTAATACGATCCTTTACCTTGAAGTGCTCAAAACTTTGATCCTTCAAGTGTATAGGTGATTAGTATTAGAGGGTGTAGGCATTAAACCAGTAAGTGATGATGTTGTTTTATCTCCTTAAATTAACCCATCTCAAATTTAAGAAATTGAAATCATTAAAAAGAAAATACGTCCAATCCACCCCGAGTGATAACCTAGGATCAACTCATTCTTTTAAATTGAATCCACTTAAATCTTTTAGATATCTTTAAAACCCATAAAAAATAAATCCAAGTTGGCCACTTCATAGCCAAAAATCCATCCCTTAGGTTGTGTATCTTAGGTATCTTCTTAGGTCTCTGTGGAATCGACAACCCAAGCTACACTACAAGGACCGTTCTACCCTTCTTCTCTTGGGTAAATTTGGGCGTGAACCAAGAGGCTTCCATTTCTAACCCTATTAATGATGAAGGGTCTTCCCTGGGTAATATATAGGAGATGATGGATTGATAACCGACATCATCATTAACCTATGACATTGATATAACTTCTTATGGCCTAATTTGAGAAGTATAGACTTTCTAGATTTTAGCGGATGAAATGAAGACATATCCATTTGAGATTTCATCATTTCTTGGTGGATCACAACTTTCTCCCATGTTGTCTGGATTGTTTTTCGTAATTGACATTATGTAAGTTTCCATAAGAGTATTTGGGTTTGGGTGTATCCTTTCAATTTGACTGATAAGCAATACATAATCTGTACTCACATGTGCTAATAGTTTTACTGGAATCTTTTCCAAACCATATGGAGCATTAACTTTAGTAATCTCCCTTGTTGTGGATTTCTCTATTCCCTTTATGTGATATAATTCCACCTCAATTTATTGAGATTCACATGTCTTGAAAGAGGACTTATCACCATACAATGTCCCAATTTTACCATCAAAACAATATTTGAGACATTTATGGTATGATGAAGGGATAACTGCATGTTGATGTAGCCAGGGTCTTCCAAGCAAGATGTTGAAGGCTGAGTCTTGATCAACAACCATGAAATATGAATTGGATACAAGATCTCCAAACTGAGTTCTGAGTGTAATATTTCCCAATGGTTCTTGTTCATTTTTATCATATCCTTGTAACATCAAAGTAGAAGGAGATAAATCAGATTTTGTGAGGCCCAATCGACGAAGTTTACGAATAGGGATGAGATTGACTCCTGAAACATTATCAATGAAAACTCTTCGGACGTCTACGCCATTGACCTTTCCAGATAAGTAAAAAAGGTCTAATATGTCTATGCACGACATCATCATCTTCTTCATCTGTGAAAGATATCACTGCATGGCATTCTACAGGATTATTCTCTACATGGTAGACTTCAGCTGCAACAATTTTAGTTTCAAACTCCTAAGGACTCAACAAGGCCTCGATGAGTGCCTCCCAAAGATCCTTCGATAAATTCAAAGAATCCAGAATTGATAACTTGGATGGTATTTGGGCCAAGTGTTTCAATACATCATATTTTTGATCCAATGGTCTGCGTTTCCCAACAGGAACATGTGGTTTCATAGGTTCCTTAGAAGTTGATGCTTTGGAAGTTGATGCATCTTGTATCAGGGTAGGAGTTGGTAATACTCCTGGATTTGGACTATTAGACCAATTAGGTCTATTTACTTACTGAGAGGAAGAAGGTGGAAAATCCAACCAATCTTCTTGAATAATTGTGCCAGGACAGAGTTTGCTATTGGTGGAAGAATTTTCTTGTTCTTGTTGAGCCCGTTGAAGGGCTCTACCATGAGTTTCTGCTGCATACACAGTTCTAGTAGGGGTAGAATTGGAATAGTGGCCTCTGAAATATCCACATCTTCCCCTGTACCCTGAGCCTCTAGAACTCCCTCTAATTCCTCTATTTGATACAGGGAACTCAGGTTCATCAAAATCAAAACTGCGACTAGCATATGGATCTGTTAAGTGAATCATGTTAACAGAACCAAAGATCAACTCCTCGTCTGATGAAGACTCTGCCTGATTAGCCAGTTTAGGCTGTGCCATTTGAAGGGGCGGTGCCCGTGGCTTCGAAGTAGATGGAAAAAAATCTGACAGATTCAAAGACAACTTGGTCTTTGACACGATTTCATCTTATTCTGATTGTTCCTCTTTCTTTGAATTATTCCATTTCTTTGAGTATTTTCCCTCTTATGAAGAGGGTTTTACTGTGGCATTCATGGTAGAAGACACAATTGGTTTCTTCAATTGTGTTCGAAAAATAGAATGAGTTTGGTTGATCATTTTTCTAACCATCCAATCATCATATTTTTACGCATTTTTGTTCTTAACATCTTTCCACTCGCCTTCCTCCTCTGGATCTGTAGCAGTAACACATGCTACCTGAGTTGAATAACCTTTCAGTTTGACTTGTCCCGAGTCGACCATTTTTTGCAGGAGGTCCTTGAAGACAAAACACTCCTGAATGGGATGCCCCAACATCTGATGAAACGAGAAATAGTTGGGACGGTCTTCATATCCTTCCTTGTTTGGTCCCTTGGGGCTTGGCAATTGAACCAAATTATTTTCCAGAGCTGAAATGAAGTAACCATGAACTTGTTCATTTCGAAAAGAGTAAACTTTACTCTTAAGATCCTAAAATTGTTTTCATCTTTGATCTCTTTGATCATCTTGATGAAACAGACTCTGTTGTTGATTCTCAGGAGGCGGAGCCCTTCAGGAAGATGAAGGTTTTGAAGTAGAAACAGGTACGTGTTCTTGTTTAAGCATAACTGTAGCAGTCTCTGGTCTATCCATTCTCCTTCCTGGAGCTGATGGAATTATACGAGTTTTATCCTTAGTCTTCATAAGAGAATCATAAATATATTGAGTGATTGAAGTAAGGTCTCGAAACCCTCCTGTATATTTCACAGGGATCAACAACGTGTGTAGTTCATCATATAGATTTTCCACACAGATTGGCAACAATTCCTCTTGAGGGAGTGCTAAGCTCAGGGAATATGTTAATCCCTTTCAACGAGCAATGAAATCCGAAACCCTTTCATTCTCACTTTTCTTAGAGTTTGTAAGATAACGAAATGTTGTCTTTGGAAAAGTTGAGTTGAATTGAAGAAGGAATCATTGACGGAGATCCTCCCACCCAGTAATTAATCGAGATTGCAAGCTTGTGTACTAGACAAAAGCAGGCCCTTGTAATGACTGTACAAAACACCTGAGCGTAACTACTTCCTGTTGCTGAGGGGTTCCCATCATAGGATCACAACGAGAAACAAAATGTGTTAAGTGTTTCTCTGGATCTCCCGAACCATTAAAGATTGGGAATGCAGTACTTTCAAAATTTTATGGGGGATAAATTTCATCAACCCATTCAGTGAAAGATCTTTTTTCTGGTTGAATTTGAGTTTGTTTCCCCTCTATAGCTTCCAACTGAGCTGTTAAGGACTTAATAGTAGTTATTAACTTTTGAGAAACATCCGTTTGAGCTTGAAATTGAGTATGTGCAACCACTGGAGCTTGGATAGGTGTGGTGGATAGTACTGAAACTGATGGTAGCACCGCCAATTATTGTTTCAATTGACCCATAGGATTAGACCTATGAGGGTGTACTGATAAAAGAGGATATTCTTGATCCATCTCTATAGACGCAACAAATTCTCATTGGCTGACTGACTCCAGCACACTTATGAGGAAGACTACCCTAAAGTAGTTCTGCATTAAACCTCATCAATTCCTTCATTTCTTCCTCCTTTTGTGCAAATCTTTTCTCTAGTGAGAGTGATTGTCCTTCTCCAGAAGAAGGGTATGTAACCTGATTCTTTCCTTTCTTCTTATTGGACACCTTTAAGAGAGGGGGAAGTGGTTTACTTGAAGGATTACATAGATTCTGGGTAATCCTTTGATTTTGTGTACACACACCTTCTTCATTTGTGTCTGTGCGTACAACCTCTTGAGCAGGAACCTCTTCATCTGACCCCTCTGAGTGAACCTCATCTGGGGGATCAGCAACAACGGCATTGATGAAATTGATTGATGCATAACGCATTGCATCCCTTCTATCGTCATTTTTACGATACTGTCTTCTTCCATGTCCTTGATGAGACATTTCGTTTTTTCGATTTGATCCCTCAGGAACTTCTTAACGGACCGTAATTTGGAGGGAATCCCCTGATAATTTGGCTCTTCATTCCTCTTGAGGCTTCTTCCCGAATCGAGAGAAGACTGAATTTCTTTGAGGAAGAGATTGAGGATTTGAAAAAGTCCCCAGTCCGGTGGAATGGGTCTGTTCTTGCTGTTCCTGCTCAACTCCTCGAATCCTATTTGTTGACTCTGAGGGTTGAGTTAAAAGATTCCCCAGTCTAGAAAGATGGGGTGATTCTTGAGCTACTACATCTGATACTTTCTTGAAAGCTCTCCTGATCTTGCGGACTTTAGTCCGAAAATTGGCTAGATGCATCAACCTGCATCCACTTTTATGACCCGGCTAAAAAGACCATTGGATGATTTCTGAAACTTCTGTCACTTGATGATGTGCTTGCTCCAAACGAGAGGAATGTTCAATATTCTCGTTTGATTAATGCAGGAGTAACTCAACAACTTGTTCTCTGAATGCTTGATTTTGAGAATAACTAGTTGAGACCTATTCTTGAGCGAGCCTTTGATTACAAACAAAGCCAATTGGCTATGGCCGGCCATGGGCAATAACATTGCATGAGACCATTTTCGGCGGGCTTTGCTGACTGGAGAGTACAGTGAAATGTAGTGCTCCATGAACACCCCATCCCCTGATATGAATACCAGATGGGGCATTGGAAATTAAATGTCTCAATCTTCTTAGTGCGCCAAGGCATGAACGCTGAAGGGCTCTCTACTATTTTTCGGCCTTCGGATATCGAGAAACTGAGAGAGATGCCAAGTCTATTTGGTGTTGTAACCCTTCTATTATCTTGAAATTATTTTCATATTCATCATGAGATAATATTTTCTTTTTCAACTGACAAAGAATTTTCCATATGTTTAGACGAATATCACGAATTCCATCTTCTGTCAAAATTTCTAGAATGTCATACTGAGAATCAACCAAAGGCCAAAACATAACTGGCACTTCACCTTTTTCCAGTTGTTTTCTCATATTCAGTACTTCCTCTTTATCATTCAATGAATATTCTTCTACCTGATTGGACCAGAGCTGGTGCTTCCTTCTTGCTTAATCGGAGTCAACAAGATTGGTAGAGAATTCACTGATCAAACTAGAAGATGAACGACCCAGGGGTGGTTCAGAGAATGACATACACCCCAGGATATCTTCTGATTGAGAGAGTATTTCACCTACTAGTGGTAAAGCATAAGACATGACTGGATTCACATTTGCAAGTGCCTCAAGATAAGAGGGCTTTCTCATCACTACATTTTCCATTGGAGCATTTTCTAGGCAATGTGCATTATTATTGTGGAGATGACATTCATAGCTAAATTCATCATCATGGGGAGGACCACCATGGTGGGTTACAACAGAAGATGAAACCTTTTTCTCCTTGATCTTCTGGACACACAGAGGGTTACTGTAGCTATCATCTAAATATGGAACTTCAAGATCAACCGAATTGTAATGAATCAAGCCCTCATGAGGAAGTTTCTGATGAAGACCTTCAGAATTAATGTTACCACTATTGGGAACTGAAAGAGTAGAATCTTGAGTTGCAACAGATAATTGTCTGAGTGCATCAAGAACTACAGCATCGAGCAAGGCCTTGTAACAGACTGGCCTTTGATTTCTTGACTGTGTTGGGTGGGTATTTTTCTTAGATGCCTTCTTACTCACTTTAGGAACCACTTTTTGATGAAAGTGGTCATTATGGGCAGGTGTATGTTCCTGCTCAAGAGAAATGATTAGGTTAGGCTGATTATCTCCACTCAAATCAGGTGTATATGCCTGACTTGGTTGTCCATATGATATGGGGGACTATACCACACAACCCTCTTGGACTGGAACAGAGGTGTGTGTCTATTCCGGAGTGAACTGTTGATGTGTCACTCCACTGGTAGGGATAGATTTGCATTTCTTCCCCTGTGATGCTGCTGAAGCTGTTTTAATATTATGGCTGGCATCCAGAATATGAGCAGGGATTTGCTTCTGCTCTTTCACCATTGACAGAATATGCTTGGTGACTTCAGTTGCCGGAATGAGAATATACGTCCATTCCGTGCTTGGAGTAGGTGTGTGTTCCTGCTCCTGTCCTCCTTTTCCTGTCAGTGAATCCTGACAGTACTCATGTGTGGGGGAAAAGAGTTGAGTTTGCCTCCTGTTTGTCATCGGAGCTTTCCGACTGACTTCTCCAAATGCTACCAAATGAGAATATTGGTAGGCTTGATCAATACTAGAAGGTGTATGTGACTGCTGATTTCACTCCACCGAACGTGGTTGATGAACTTCCTTCAATACTGATAGACGAGGCTGCTGGCAGGACTGATGAGTGTAAGCAGGTGTATGTGCCTGTTTACCAGTTGTCAATACATTGGGTTGGCGGGCTTCATTGTATGTAGTCAGACAAGCCTGGTGACTAACTGATGATTTATAAACAGGTGTATATTCCTGTCTATAGTACTCCGCCAGAATTTCCTGGCGGGATCGGCGTGTTACTGCTAGACGAGTCTGCTGGACAACGGAATTAAAACGGACGGGTGTGTGTGCCCGCTCATTGCTTGCCACCAAGTTAGGTTGGTGGACTTCTCTGGAGATGGAAGAGATAAGGAACTACTCACTGTTGACCAGATTTTGCCTCTGGTGGTTCGTCTTGCATGCTCGCGTCTGAGGGACCTGAGTCGGACCCCTAAAGGCGATACCCTCATCATGTTGAGGGCGCACTGACGCACGAGTCTGGTGGAAATTGTTGATGGGAGTCCCCGGGAAGGACTCCTATCTCTTTGAATTAATTCCCCGAGGGACCTTCTCATTCACCTCCCTAGAATATGGGATGGACTTGTGATTGCGTTCCGGGGATAACGACCCGAAACGGTTGGAAACGGTGGTTGGAACCACCTGCTTCTTGATCGTTGGTCATCACTGTCCGGACGACCAGGGTGAATTATTTACTTGGAGGGCTTGTCGAGCGGCCTCCAGAGTTGAAATAGTACCGTTTTGATGGTACTCCTTAACCAACACATTTGATACCCAACATTGAAGACACTGAGTAGGTGATGTCGTCCTCAGAGCGGACGACGATCCAGCAGGAGTAGCAGCGGTGGTATTCACAGCAGATGTATTCGCAGTTGTGAACCTTAGAGAATCCATTTTTTGTAATGCGGAAGATCTTGGAAAAGAGTGCCTATTTGACATAACATACATAATTAAGAAATGTTCGATCACTACATATTTTAGATGATCACATATGTTATTAATTTCTTTGTTGTCCCTCTCATTGATTTTAAATAGAGGCCTAACAAATAAGTAAAACATCATTTCAACTTGGTTAAGGATTCACGTCGAGTTCACCATTTTTAGTTTCCTCTGGAATTGAGGATGACCTCATTGATTTAAGGTTCAAACATTCCAAGCGGTTTCTAACGGGTTTGTTCTTAGAATCAGAAACATCCAATGATTCCATATCCATTTGGACTTACTTTCCAAAGGTAGGTGCTTATTAGTTGTGAACTAATGAGGATTAAGAATTTGCATTGGTCAAGAGGATGAGAGGTCGGACTCATCACACCTTTTTGAGGGGAATTATTGTCTACTCCGGGACCCTCTTTATATATTTAAGTTATGTTCGTGAATCCTTATTACATTAAAAGTATGAAAACGATCTTTCCTTTAGTTCTGACAATCAATGATTAATATGTATGAGATTTAGAGAATATTTTATATGTATTCGAGGTTCTTCATTGATAGAGAATGATCTGTATTTTTTAGAGATTCTTAGTCAATGCTATCGTTCGATACATTATATAGAAATCTCTTGGTCATTATGATAACCATACTGGTTTTGAAGCCACTCAGTGGGGCACTTGAAGTTTATTTTCATTCAGAAGGACATAGATTATTTTATAGTTGGGATAGTAATCGAAGATGGGCTACCTACGTATCCTTTGTTTTGGAAAAGGAATCAGAACCCACATAGTTCGAGTAAATAAGTATGAGGTTTATGCATGATTGATGGCTCAAAGAAATATGTCATAATTACTTTTACACTCTAAGCTCACGTGAGTCATGCTCGGTGTGAGAAACAAGAGGTATTGGTAAAACCAGACAATTGTGCCATGAAATATGCAATTATAAGAAATGATGTGGGGATTATGTATGTATGACTGCCCAGATGGATGAAGATTAGGATTTACTTCATGGATGAAACCCAGGAACAAGGTCCATAAAGGTATATGTGCTTTATGGAGATTTGGATACTTAACTTAGAACTTAATCTGGAGAAGGATCCCCAAATTAGAGAGGACTTATGATTGGGTTTGACTCCTGGGAAGGAAGCCCAAATAAAAAGTAAATTAAGACTGATTAAAAGAATTTATGACTGGGGCTTAATCCTAAAAAGGAATCCAATGTTAAAGGGACTTGAGAACCGGGGCTTACTCCTGAGGAGGATTCCCAGGTTAAGGGGAATTATGACTGGGGCTTACTCCTAAGGAGGATGCCTATATTTGGGAATTTGAGGCTTACTCCTAAGGAGGATGCCCATATTTGGGAATTTGGGGCTTACTCCTAAGGAGGATACCCATATTTAAGGAATTATTGTTGGGGCTTACTACTAAGGAGGATGCCCAAAATTAAGGGAACTTGAAGGCTAGGGCTTATTCATAAAAAGGAGGATGCCCAAATTTGGGAACTTGAGATTGGGACTTACTCCTGAGGAGGCCCATTTTTTAAGGAGGCTTGAGACTTAGGACTTATTCCTGATAAGGAATCCTAAGTTAATGGAATTTATGAGTGGGAATTACTACAAAGGAAGATGCCCAATTTATAGAAATTATGAATGGGGATTATTCTTGAAAAGGAGGCCCAGGTTAGGGAACCTCTCATCTTAAAAGGATGAGGTTGAATGAATGAAGTCTCTCACCTTAGTGACATGAAGATATGTAAATCACTAAGTTTTGAGAGATGTTCCACAGAATTCCATTCAAATAAGGAAGCCAAGCAAGGAACCATGCCATAAATGGCTTTGAAGATGGTCCTGAAGGCTGAATCTTGAATAGGATAGGTGGATAGACATAATATAGGTGAAATAGGAAAGAGGGGCACCCAAAAAGATAGAGACGTGCAAGTCCTGCGTAGGTGCGCAAGTCCTGGTCGTGTAAGTATACTTGCATGACACATGGGTACTTGCGTGATGGTCAACCCTTAGGGTAATACTTGGGTGAGACTTGTCTCAAGCCCTTAGTATTATCCCTAAAGGATTTCAAAAGAGTGGAGTGAATGTTTTTTTGAAGGGATAAGGCGGCACACAAGTGTGGCCATTTCCCTTAAGGGCTATCCACTTAGGCGCACAAGTGTTGATGAGTTTCAACACTTAGGCCTTGTTTCTCCGGTTTAGAGCTTCCATTATAGGTAAGAAATTACCTTAGAAGTGTTCGGAAGACTTCCAGTAGAGACTTGGGTGACCAGAGCTTGAATATGAGTGTTGGAATTTTTCCGTCCTTCAATGGGGGGGCCAATAGGGGTATTTATAGGCTACTAAAGACCCTGGGCGAGAATCAAAGAGGGTGCGCAAGTCACCTGCGTGACCACTATGTGGCGCGCAAGTACACTTGCGCGACCATGATGAAAATTGCGCCACCCAAGTGGGAGTAAATCCTTTTTCATGCCTTTATCGATTTTTGATGTTTCTTCAAAGGATGAATCACTTTGGACTAAGTCATTTCCCTTTTTTAGTCGTTAGAATCTGTGACGGAAAGGAGCGTCAACATTATGTTTCAAGTATAATGTCTCTATTATTTCCATGGTTTGATTCTTCTTATGATGAAATGATATCCATTTGTTTTATATGGATTTTTTTATGATGGGATGATGTTTATGAAACCCATTTTATTATTTGGTTTATGATAAATGATTTATGTTTATTTTGTGGCACACGTAAGAATGATTTCATTATGAGATGGGTGGGACCAATATCTCCCTCCAATGCATTGGGTACATATTTATATCTCATGAGACAGACATGGTTGGAACGACAAGTGAATCCGGTTCAGTAATACATGGATGGAACGACAAGTAAACCCGGTTCAGTAATGGACTTTGTCCACTATGATGGTCTTGGAAACAATTCCCTTGCTACTATGGAAATCATAACATGTGCTTAATGGTTTTACACAATTACATGTTTTATTCCCATGATATTTTATCATGATTAATGTTCCTTTATGATCCATTACTTATGTACTACCAAGATTTATGTCATTTATTATGTTCATGTTTTTACATTCAAATGTTTATGGATTGTTTTTATGTTCTCCGTGTTTACCCTTACTGAGCATTTGAGGTCACTCTTTTTATGTTTTCATTTCCCCAGGATATAATTAAAGGTTTTAGGTAAGAAAAAAAGGGGAAGATATTTATGGGAGATGTTTAAGATCTGTCACCATGATTAGAAGATTATGTTCCGAGTTTCCAAAGACACTAAACTAATACGGTCTTTGGGTGTCTGTTTTTGTAATGTATTAAGTATTCTGCAAAAGTAATGTAATTTCTATGTACGTCAAGTATGGGTCTTTACATATACCCATGGTTTTACTAAACTGATGGTATAGGGTCCCTAATGTGTGTGTCCGAAAAAAATTAGGGGGGGGGGTGAAACTTATTTCATTGGTTTTTTACCTATACCCATAGTTTATAAATATATATATGTGTGCGCGTGTGTGTGTGTGTGTTTAATTGTGAGTGGTGTATTGGTAAGGGACTCCCACTACGGAGTAGTCATTTGGGTTTAAAATCCACGTGTGACTATTTATTTAAACCAACAATTTTTAAATATATATAAGATAATACATATATATATATATATAAACATAATTACAAGTAGTGTAGTGGTAAAATAGTTCTGTGATAGAGCAGTGGAGCTGGTTCGAAACTTTCACACGACTCTTTATTTATACCCACATATTTTAAATATATATATATATATAAGATAATATATGTATATAAAAACAGAATCGAAATCGGTGTGGTGGTAAGGGAGTTAGCCGGTGGAGCAGAGGCATGGGGTTCGCTTATACAGTAGCGACACGACTTCGAAACCTACACATGATGTTTTATTTATACCCATTTTTTATATTAATATATTTATCTAAATATAGATTTATATATAAGTGATCTGCGTAGGTGGGTTGGTGATGCTCTTTCTGTTGGTAGTGGAGGTTGCAGGTTTGAAACTCACAACCAATTTTTTTCTTCTAATACTAACACTTTAGATTTATTTATTTAACTAAATATAGATTTATATTAAAGAAATTATGGTAGCTGGAGTGGTTAGTCTCTGGGTTTTGGAAAAGGAGATTACGAGGATAAAATTTGCTGACAGATTTTTTTATAATACAGACGGTTCATATTAATATATTAATTAAATGTAGATATATACAGATATAAATATATATATACGTGATTTAAATAGGTTGAGTGGTGATACACTGGGTGTTGGAGGAGCAATTTGCATTATTGAAACCCACATGGCAACCCGATTTTTTTCAAAAATATTTATACCCATGGTTTTCAAACTATGGGTATAAGGATATGACACGGTGGAAAAAATTTATACCTACAGTTTGGAAAATCGTGAGTATAGGCGATAGAGATATACCAACACCTTTGTTTCCCATAGTTTTCCAAACCATGAGTATATGCTATACCCACAGTTTTGGGGGCTATACCCACGGTTTTAAATCGTGGGTATATGTCATTTTTCTAGTAGTGTATTTCGTATGACTAGTTCTTCTAATACATATAGTTATTGATTTTGTTAAGGAATGTTGGTTCAGTTGTATTATTTATTCATATGAGGAATGCACTGGACTTAGTAAAAGATGATTGGGGTCCAATATATCCCCTTTATGTATTATTAGGTCTCACAAGACAAGCTAGATTGGGTTTTGGATGAGGCCTTACCCATTTATTTAGATGTCATGGAACAAGGCCTTGAAGATATTTTCAAATGTCTTAGCTGATTCATTGATGGTATATTTTAGATGTCTAAAATTATGCATTAAATTATGATGAAATTAGTTACTGATGTCCATGTGATTATTCTATTAGTCAAAATATCCATTGATAATTTTCAATCTCATGTGATTATTTATATGTAATTGTTTAATCATCATTTATTCTAGTCATATTAGTACTCATTATCAATTTATTAATTAAATGGAGTGTTTTTTCAGTTATTTTCCTTTCCATATTTAGTATGTCTTATTTATTCATGATAAATTCCATTATACACAAATCCCTACTAAGCATTAGATCTTTACCCTTACATATGTTTCCTTTCTCTAGGATGACAGTAAGTGTATTATTATTGATATAGAGGGATATGCGAAAGGTAATAATGGTGTACTCAAAGAAACTATTATATTTTATTTTAATTTTCCAATTATAATGTGAAATTCATTTATGTATCTAGTTTACCATGGCTATTTAACTATTTGTTCCTTCAGGATTAAATTCCTTGTATATATTTCCAATGTAATAAGGTAAATATTGACTCTAGGCTGTAGAAGATAGGGTCTTTACTGTTGGTATTAGATGAAGTTTAGTAGATATATTGAGAACTAGATTTAGGAAAACATATATTTGAGAACAAAACCCTATAATAGAATTTGTAAATATTCTTAAAAAAACCAAGATTATGATTTATAGATTAGGTATACGTAAACTTTTAAGTTATGTTAAGTGTTTCACTAGTTTTGAGATTATAAATTACGTTTCATAAAGTTACGATGTAATCTAGTTTATGGAATTTTTTAGAAATGTCACATAGAAGAAGGAATAGAAACCATATTAATGCATGTAATACATGTTGGGATTTTCTTACTGGGAAAGATAATGAAGATTGAGCTGGAGTATCAATTGGAGTTGAATAAATTATAAAAATATTGGGACAACTGACTTGGGTTATGTGAAATAACCTTACCCATATGAAGCAGCCTGCTAATCCACATCACAGTGTATCAATGTTAGACTATTTAATGTATCAACAACCACCATCAATCAATGGAACAATGAATCTAGTCATAGATGACCAATGTATAATTTCCTTAGAGAAGATATTTCTCACTTTGGTAAGTAATGAAAGGGATAAGGTTATCATGACATTTTATCATCTCTCTTGGGATGAAAATAAATGGTGTTCGTTGATTCAAAACACTAAGGATGTGGAAGAAATATAAATAAAAGAATGGAATGATTTTAAGTAACTTTTTTTGAAAAAATATTTTCCTCAATAACAATGAGTGGATATAGAGATACAATTATTGAGTTTGAGACAAAAGGAAGAAGAAAATTTTTCTATATATAAATCTAACTTTATAAGTTTATCCAAGCATGTTGCGGACCACGTATGTAATCCAAAGAGTATGATTGATCATTTTTTATGGGATTAAACCAATCCTTTTAAGGGAAATAATCTCCTAAACATTCTCATCATATGAGGATATAGTATCTTGCACTATCAAGATAGGGAAATAATTATCGAATTATTTTGGTTCTAAAGTAAATAAATAGAAGAAGAAAAAGAAAGATAAAAAATGGATAAGGGGAAGGAATGAAAAAAGGGTTTTCCTATATTTGATATTTTTTGGAAATAAACACCTCGATACTTGCTTGAAGGGAATGGTATTTGGAAACAAGTTTTGATAGAAAGTCCACAAAACTCATGATTTCAAAGGGACCAAGGTCAATATTATACTATTAATAGAGTCAAAGTGGAATGATTCAAGTACTTATGTATTTGGATTCAATAATTATGTTGTATAAATATTTTATCAATGATATTCTGGTTATAAGAATCATAAAATATATAAGGACTGTAGTACAATAGTTTTCCTTTAAGGATTTGAAATAATATATTAAATGGTATGATAAATAATAATATTTATTAGTGGTAAGGAGTTATTTTTGGAATAATTAAAATATAACACTTAATATGTTCATGATGTTGAGTTAATAATGTTTAGTCATGGTAAAGAGAAGATTAACATTGATGAAGTAAATCAAAAAGTATTAGTGACCGTGAAAATGGTCAGTTATTTGATTTATGATGGAGTTTATTACAATTTTAGATCAATGTAATATATTTAATAATCTATTATTTTATAAGGAAATGTTTAATTTTTGTAAATATGAATGTCTTCAAAAAAAGTATGGTGATCACTTTGTTTTAGGAGAATAAATGACCAAAGTATTTAAATATTTGTTATATGAATGTAATATATACTTTATTCTATTTCAGAAACTAATGTTAATTTGAAATTTAGTGACCTTATTTTTGTATTTTGGATTTTGTAAGATATAATTTAGAGTATCCTTAAGGTTAACTACTTTTGGAATGGATTATATTGAACTTTGGTTAATGTTTTTTGTAGTTAAAGTATGGATTATCATTTTGGATGACATATGCTAAAAACTTTGGTTTTGGTAAATATTTAGAGGTTTATGGAATGACTTATGGATCTTTTTATTCATTAAAAGTGCTTCAAGAATGACAAATTAATCTCCAATATCCATTTTTTGGCATAAGAAATAAATTAGAAATTGACTGAAGCACAACAAAAGGATTATATTTTACATTTTTCATAGAAAGAAATCAGGTAATATAATTTTTATCAAGTGATTTATTTGCATAGAAAAAGAATCCCTCATCTTTAGGAAAAATACCTTGAAATAAAAACTTTATCCATTTAATTTTCTTTCAATGAAATCAATTTCCATTTAACTCATCATAGATTTATGGTTTTGTGATGGTTATCTTTATTTTAACCATGATATATATCACTCTATATTATTACTTTTGAGTTAGTTTTCTCTTCCATATTTCCACTTCCCACTGATGTTCTCTTATTTAGAAACATAGTTTTGTGATAACTTCCATATTTCTTTTTCCCTCTTTTTAAAAGGAATTTATATTAACCCTTTTTATTATGTGAGTTTTCCAAAAAGGTATTTTCAAATATAAAACCCTTGATCACCAATAAAAATTCAAAATTGTGAGTATGAAATGTATTTAAAGGAGGATAATGTAACACCTTGATATTTTAAAATATCACTATGTTCGATGGAATATACAACACACAACACCGAGTTAAAACGAACCCCAAAATATAATTATTTAAATATAATTGTTATAACATAATAATTAAATTAGTGGGTATAAATAATATTAACCGAATTATAAAATATATATACAATGTACCTACTTAGTATAAAATCATTTATTTATTCTTAATAAATTAGTACTCAATTTTTAATACATTTATTTTATGCTTTAGAAATATTTTTTCTTCAAAAATTATTTTTATTACTTTTTGTGAGAAAATATTATAATTAATTTTTGGAACATATATAAATTTTATTTTATAAAAATAATATCATTTTTTAAATAATCATATCAAAATTATCATAAGATAATTTATTTTATTTTTCTGAAAAGATTGGTTTTCCAGTAAATAGTGAAAAATACTACTTTTTATTGAAAACTATATTTTTATTTAAAACATTTACAAAGTCCAGTTTTGTTTTAAAATGGTTTTAAAATAAAATTATTTATTGAATATCTTTAATAATCTAATTAATTTCATTAGAATAATTTTATGATTTATTTTATTATAAAATCATTTTTTTACTAAAAAGTCATTTAAAAAAACTAATTTTCATTGAGTTTTGGGTTTTAATTTTAAGTTAAATTATACCAAATATGTATTTTTAATTTTGAAAAATAGATTAAATATTTAGAATAATAAGTAAAAAATTTATTAAATATGTCCCTGTTATTTTCTATCAATAGGAATAGTAACATTGGTAATTTTTGTCACTGCATTAAAGGGTAAACTAGGTAATTAATGTCAAAAATAAAATGATATGGACTGTAAAATGTCCCTAAAGCTTTCTTTAATTTTATATTATGATTTAATTTTATAAATATAAATATAATATTTACTTATATGTCATTTTATATCCATTTTCATGATATTATGTCCTTTACAATATTTTATTTCAATAAAAGTCAAACAAGTCACACTCTTGTTTTTAATAAATGTAATATTTTTAGTTTGACTTCATCTAGATGATATATTTGACTATAAATAGAATTTTTAAATATAAAATATTTATCTTCATCATGTTAATTTATTTATATTTTTTATTAAATAAATAATTACCATAAATTCTTACACAATGTTTACACAAAAACTATTCAATTAATAGAAAAATCAAATAAATGATATTTAAAATATTAAAAGTAATATAATTTGAGATAAATAATGTGATTCAATAATAGTATATATAAAAATAACATGTTATTGATATAATAAAAAAAATTCTAAGTGTTTTATTGATATTATGAAAGTCACTGTAATGAATAGTTTTAAAATTAATAATATTGATATTTTAAAATAAATAATATTTTATTAAATGTTATAAAATTCTAAAAAATGTTATATTCTAGAAAATTAATGGAATATTGTTAATTAAATATACCATTATCCATTTATGTGTATTTTTTAATTTTATAGTAACATTATTGATCCTTAGAGAGTAAAAAATTTTAATAGTATAGTTACTGTCAAAAAGATTAACGAGGGTTAAAAATAAAGGATAAGGGTGAAAACAGGTCCAAAACTTATCCAAATTTTATTGGATGAAAATATTTTGAGTTAAAATGACTTTATTTTCAAATTATATGAATTTTTATTCATATTTAAATGAGAAATAATTTATATTAATTTAATATTTTAAGAAATTTCAAGAATACCCCTCACCTCAATTATAAAAGGGAACCTCCTCCCTTACTTATTTACACAACATTGAAACATATAGATAAAAAAACACCACCCATTAATCTTATTTATATACTTATACAATTTCATGAAGTTCTTTACCTTCTAAAATAGCAACCCTAGTCCCCCTAAGAAGATATCTAAAGGGAGTGGCCAAAGAAGAGATAATTGTCTTTACCGACTCTTTCAAGTTTGTTTCTTCTTATAATTACTCTTCATGTGTTATAAATGTCCTAAAATAATAAATAAAGCATCATAAATAGATTATTATTATTATTATTATTATTATTATGGGGAAACCATATTCCATATCTTTTACATCCCACAAAAAGTGAAAACATCGCTTGTGCATACGTACGGCTTACCATCTACATGTAGCAGTGTAATTCATTTTTCATCACTAATGTACCTGAATGGTTATAAATATTGAAATAATAATTAAATTTTAAATTTATTACATAAATATTATTATGAAAATATTAATTATTATTCAACTTTATTTCTATCCATCCCTCGAAAAGTGAAAACAACGTTCATGCATACGTACGACCTACCGTCTCCATGAACGGTGTAATTAATTTTTCTATATATATATTTATGGATGTCTATAAATATCTATATATTTAGTATATATTATATTTCTATCATAAATAATATTTTTTGATGATTTAACCCTGATAAAATAATAAGTATTGGAACTACAAAATCAAAAGATACATGATAAACGAAGCAGTTATCACCCGAAACAGTGATTTTAACAATGAATTGATAATAAAAGGGTGATAAAATATTATAATTAAATCATATATGGTATGATATATATGAGTATTATTCTAATATATATATTTAATAAATCTATATTTATTATACATGAGGTTCAAACACATACAAACGAATTTGAACATGAGGAAGGGGTTTCTCATCTCACTTTTTCTTCTATGAGAAATATGCCATATTCACCACTTATTCCTTTTGTGTGGTATATATATTTTCCATTTGATATGTTATGACATGAATATATTTATATTCATAGTATTTAAATTTAAATTTCAATTTATTTCTTTCATGGATGTTATGATTCAAAAGTTACCAAAGTGTAAGGGTTTATTTCATAATCTCATCCTTATTCAGAATTGTTTATTTTTAAGTATCGACTGAGGATATTTATAATCCATATCCATGTTTTCTAATTTTTTTTTACTATTATAAAATTATGTTTTAAATTAATTTTTATCCTTTTTTACCTTTAAAAATATATTTTAAAATGAATATTCATATCGTTTTCCAAACAAGGTAGTTTTGGAATTTTCTTACAAAAGTGTGAAAGGAATGTTTTTTTTAATTATACAACATGAAAATAATTTATTGGTTTCATTATGCATCAATTATTTGAATATTACTTTAAAAGTTTACAAGGTTCTTTTAAAACAAAATGATTTCTTTATTAGGTGCATAGTTTTTATATTTTAAAAATTATTTTCAACAAAAAAGGGGTTCTTTCCTCAAGAAATATTTTAGTAATATCTTTAAAGTATTTTCATATATGTCAATATACTTTTTCAATATTATGTTGATCATGTAATCTAATGATACCATTCATAATATTTCTTTGTATGGTTTATGATTAGTTTAAATATATAATATATTGATATTTTGTATGACTAGTTCTTCCAATACAGAAAATTATTAATTTTGTTAAGGAATGTCGATTAAATTGTATTATTTATTAATATGAGGAATTTATTAGACTTATTAAGTGATGGGTGAGGCCCTCTATATACCCTCATTGCATTAGTATGTCTCATGAGACAAACTATCTTGGGTTTTGACCAAGGTCATACCCATTTATTCATATTTCATAGCATAAGGCCTTTATGGTATTTATGGATGTCTTGGATGAGGACTTGATGGTATTTTTAATTTGTTTGAAATTATTTATTAAATCATTATGAAATTTGTTATTGATTTCCATGTGATTATTTGATTAGTTAGAATATCCATGAATGATTTTCATGCTCGTTTGATTATTTATGTTGAATTATTTTATCATCATTTATTCCTACCATGTTATTCTTCAAATTCAAGTTATTGATTAAATGTATTGTCTTTTAATTTATTTACCTTTACATATTGATTATTACTTAATTATTAGTTATGGAATCCACTATATACATACCCTTACTGAGAATTATATCTCACTCTTTTTTATGTTTCCTTTCTCCATGATGTCAAAAAGTGTATTATTATTGATATTATGGGGCATTCTAAATGGAATAATGGTGTACTATAATAATATTATATGTTTTATTTTATGTTTTCAATTGTAATTTTAAATTCAAATATGTATCTAGTTTACTAAGAAAAATAAACTATTCAGTTATTTAGGATGTGATTCCTTCTATCTAGTGCCAATGTAATAAAGTAACTACTGACTCTGGGTTAATGGAGTTGTGGTCTTTATACTGGTACATGATATGCCCTAAAATATTTATGAGCCATAATTCACACTACAAAAGCATCCCAAATAGATTATAATAAAGAACTTCCAAAACTTCCTGCATATACTCTGTGTGATCCTCATTAGATACGGAGTACACAAGGATGTCATCAATGAAAACCAACATTACTAGATCTAGAAACTCTCACAAAATAGTATTAATCAACCCCATGAATATAGTTGGGACATTCATCACACCAAACATCAACACAAAAAACTCATAATGCCCATAATGAAATCAAAAGATAGCCTTTGATATATCCTCATCCTTCACGCACATCTTATGATATCCTGATCACATATTGATCTTTAATAACCAACTAGACCCCTTTATCTGGTCAAATAAATCATCAATCCATGGAAAAGGAAATTTATTCTTCACTATCACCTAATTTAAGTGATGACAATTGATACACAGCTGTATACTATCATTGTCCTTCTTTGAAAAAAAACCGGTGCACCCCATAGTGACATGATCATCCAAACAAAACCATACTATAAGGGATTATCGATATTCATTAGTAACTCCTGTAACTCAAAATTAATCAGCCTTTATGGATAAATCAATATTTTAATATCTCCCAAATGTAACACTATCCTAAAATCAATCTCCTATCCAGGGGGTAACACCGTGAACTACCCTGAAAAGATATCAGGGTACTCTTTCATGACCCTATGAAACACCATCATCTAAACCTACAATGAACTCAACATTAACTTGACTATCAAATAAAATAAGGATGAAACATTCCTCCCACCTATTTGAGGTTCTTTCTCACCAATTCACACTACAGAATCTCTACCATCATCATAGAACATGATATGTATCATGAAGAAATAAATGATATCCTGTACCGAATACCGCTATTCTATGCTAATTATGATGTTGTATGGTTATATCTTGAAACATATGAAGTCATCCCAAAAGTGTTTCTTCCCTAGAACTAGCTCATATTATTTATATACTTCTTATAGATAAGATCATCTAGCAATTGACATAGTCAATGCCAATGGAACTAGAAGTCTCTCCACCTCATGTCCGAAAGCATAAACCATGGAAAGTGATATGAATGAGTGCATATCTTATGTATCAAAAACAACATGCATCCAAGTATAAAATAATAAAATGGTACCTCAAATGATGTTTGGCTCACCTAATGCTGGAAACTCTAGATCATGAAGCTGACCAAAAACTACTCTAAGAACTCTCTGAACATAATGATGACCATCTTTATATACATGATTTGATCTCTAAAGATGAGGAGCATCACATGGTTTTATTCTTCCCACCCCATCTCCCCAATATTGATCAAATATGAAGCACCCTGTTTTTTATATCTTTAATGAAAGTTCTACAATAGATGAACCTGAAGTGGAACACCAGTTGTATGATTCCTACTCAAAAAATTTGGTCACTCTCATCACTGATGACCTCAGCCTTTATAAGAAAAACAAATTTATAATCCCTTGGTAGGGTCTTGAGATCTTCCACCCCTAGATAAATGAGATGGTAAGGACTGGGACCTACCCCTGATTGTCCAAAAACTATTCTATCTTTGAAAATTGGGGGGGGGGCATACCACAACTATATTACATGGATAATCTTGACAACTCCTCTATCATGATGATGTGATTATGTCCAGTATCCTCTCAGCAACCTTTGATCTCACAAGTACCTCAAGATATGTTGGTAATATAAATGAGGTAAACTAGAAATGGATCTCTATATATAAATCCTCTTTTTAAATTCCATTCCATAGCCTCATCATATGGAAACAGTTCTGAAGTATATCAAATAAGGGTCCTAAAACAGATCCCAAACTCCCGTACATAGGAACTCTATAATAGAAGGGTAAAAAGATCCAAGCTACTGGTCTCCTTCACTATTAAAGAAAGAAACATGACACAAAATTGATCTTGAAACTTCTCCCATAAGACATATAACTCATAATTATCCACATGGAACAAGGACCACCACTACCTAACTACCCCATGCAACATCATCATCAACAATGAAACCCTATGCTCCTTTTGAGCACAAATCAAACTAAAGGCTATCTACACCTCCTCCAACTAGTATTTTATCACTAATTTTGAAATTAATAACTCATAATTCTAAAAAATCTAGCACATAAACTCTTATATTTTCTTCCTCTAAGTGTTATCATCGTCATCCTATACTATGTGTTGATCTACTAGAATAACCTATTGGACATATTCTGCAAAATCTAATGAGGATGTTGACCTAGGGCCATGACTATAAAATAAAAAATGGGTAGGGAATCCTAAACCTGGGGTATGGAATATTTAATACTAATTATTAATTTAATTTTGAATCTAACCCCAAGGTCTTCCCCTTTAAAACATAGGTATGAGTAAGAATGATTCATGATCCTTTCCTAGATCTCTATCCCACAATAAGTTTTAATTAATTTTTTAGGCTTGGTAAAATTAAAGGTACTTACATTAGATCATAGGGGGCCCTAAATACTTGTGTACTTACTACTATATCTTGTTTATATCTTAGATAAAACTAGGCCAAAACTATTTCCCTACCAACCCTTGTAGTACTCACTTGTGTCTGCCTTCAAACTTCATAATATCCCTCAACCTAACCTTTGATAACACTGCGTCATGACACCCTTCCCCCAAAATTGACCCTCATGGTATGACAATGAGGGAAAGTAGAAGATGAATCCTAAATCTAACCTCCAATATTCCATGGGTTAGAAACAAGTACCGAGGTTATATCATGATAAATGGGAGGAATTTCACACTAATAGAACATGATAAATGAGAGATAAGATAAAAATACCAAAAAATTAATACTCATAGAAAAAGTAAAGTTATCCCAATACATGCATGTAATTTCATACAACTAAAGAAACTACAAAATAAAGAACAAGAACAAAAATAAAAACCTTGGTATCGACCTCAAAGCCCAAACAACTCCTGGATAACTCCACAAGTTAGAACTGTATATCATTGTCACCAACAAGATCATGAAAACATAAAAAATACTTTAAATACATGTATCATGATAATAAAAGTTATACTCAATTGAATCCTCTATAGTCCCTCATGTAAAAATGATAAAGAAAGCATACTAAATCCAAGTGAATAAACAGGTGAAGCTAAATCGCTACCTAAACAGGTATGCTAAGTTCCCATCCTCACCATGAATCTCTCACCAAGTATTGCATATAAGTAATAATATAATAACCAATATAATATCAAATAAAGGTACCCTCTACCACTCCCCCACTAGTTTACCACTATACCCAAAGATTACATGTCTTGAATCATCTCTCTCCAAATATATAAGCCCACCTAAAAACACTTGGGAAACTATAAAATATCATGCACCTCATGCATCAAATAATCTTGTCATCAGTATCCACATATCCACATAATAACTGGGTATTTTTTTAGATCCACCACATCTTTTACATTATGTATTATACCACAAGACATCATAACCCATATATAACATACCAATAATAATCCTTAGGATACTATATCTAGAGATAAATTTGTGTGAAATAACCCCAAGCAATTACAACCATTTATAAACATATAAGGGAGAAATAACCTTCATTAATACTAGCACATAATAATACTAGGAGGAGAGAGAGAGAGCGAATAAAGAAGGATTATTCATCCATCCATTCCTTGCTAACCTATATATTGGATGAAACACCCTCCAGAGTCCACTGGTGTCATTCTCCCTACTGACATGGGTGGTGTACGAGATGAAATCACCTACAACACTAAAGTATATATATCTCACAACCACACTATGGGAAACTACCTATACTTAACAATAACTATAGCTATCACCACATGGACACCCGACTTCCACCTCCAAGGACTATATATCATATAATAACACAATAATTTCAAGGAGGTTTTATTTAATTGTTTTCATTAAACATTTCATAATAACATTAATTACCAACTGAAGTTCATGACCTCGAGGAATAATCAAACCTCTTCCAAGGTTCCTTATGATTTATCATCATTTTAACGTTTCATTAAGACTTGTACCCCATGGGTTAAATTTTTAAACATTAAGATTTTAATTACATAATTCCATGTACTCTAGGGCTCATCCTAACCATAAAAGATGTATCAACCATGAAATTTCAGCTATATTAAGCAGTGGAGAAAGGAAAATAGAAAAAATAAACCTGACCATATTTCATTTAAAGTGGATCCATTAACAAGAAATCATCCCAATTTTAGCACTATAAACAAAAAAGGGTAATCCCATTTTCAATCCAATCAATTGGTGTCAGTGTCATCCCTGAAACTGCAAAGAAAATCACTATCCATCCCACCATCATAGGATCCAACTACTTCCACAAACCCAGGCACACCTACCCATTCTCATAAAACCATTTTCTATCATATAATCACATAATATCACATATCAAGGTTCACATAAATATAAATAACATAATTTACTAATAAAATAAAAAATAGTCAACATGGAATCTAGTCTCTAAAACCAAGGAATCCAACCTTAATAAGAAAATAGGCTCTCTCAACCCCAAAGAATTATATTTTCAAACAAATAATTATTTACCATTTTAAATTAACTTATTCATTTATCATGGGTTACAACTTCATGAAACCTATGAAAAAATTATCAATAGTTATTGGTTAATTAACATGATTTAAGAATCACTTATATTTTCCCTCAATTACAAGAAGAACCATAATAATTAAACATGCCTATTTATTATTTAAATGACAAGAGCTACCATATTTATGGATATTTATCTAGTTAAATTATATAAAACTTGCTAAACCATATCATAAACATAAATAACACACTATAAATCAAAAAAAGAAGAGAACTGTTAACACGGTTGAAACACATGTGATCGCTACAACCAAAAAACAATTCTTTTCATTAAATATGGTTTAATATTCATTAAGTTTAATTCCACAATTATATAATTAGATAAATCATGATACTTTATGATTTCACATATAAACAAAGAGAAGCAATGAATCCCCTACCTCAATTTGTATGTTCAACATTCGATAAAAAATAAAAGATAATAGAGGATCCACCACCATCAAAACTGAAGGAAGATCTACTGAAACCTAACACTAGTAATCCAATTACAAACCATGCCCATATATCTACATAAAAAATATATGATTTCTATAATGATCACCTAGGATAAAGAAAGAAAAAAGGGAGAAAGAGGAGGGAAGGGTACTTTGATCAAGAACACTCAATTCCACATGATTTGAGTTAGAATCAACAAGGAGTTGATTACAGGATGCCAAAGGGAGGTATAAAAAACACTTACCCATCAAAAATTTCTATCAATAGAGCCTCAAAGGGATAAATAATATCAAATTTACCATATGTTTATCGAAGCATCTAGAAATCAAGGATTTCAGAGGAGAAGTGTGGATTAGTTAATATACGAGAATGATATAATTAAAAATGAATTTAAGACCCCTAAATTAAGATGAATGGTTTTCTACCTTAAAAAAATTAGATCCATGAAGAAAAATGATGATTCTGGCCATTTGAAAACAAGCCCAACTGGCTCCAGGGATTCTACCATGATCACAGTGTTCTTCATCATACCATCCTGAAATAACATTTTACAGGGCTTGTTTCCCATGCCTAAGCCTTTATTCCCCTCACTACAGCCTCCAACATGGATAAACAAGACATTTACCCATCCTTTTGCGGACATGAGATCTCCCAAGGCATCGTTCCCTTGCTAGGAATTTCCACGCTAGTTGTTTCAGATAGACGGACACCCCGACCAACACGGCCTCCAAAACAAATTTAAAAGTTGTGTTGTTGATTGTCAGGCACCAAGATCCACATGACCAGCCCAAAATGGATTTTACACAACCTTTTATACAACACAATCATCATCACACCTGCCACTGGGGCATGATAATGCCCAAAATAGTAAAGTCCACTCCTCTAGCCTCCAAAATACCTATAAAATCCCTCTTTGCACCACAAAACCTTGGGAAAACATAAAGGAAATGCCAGTAATGTGACGAATAAGGTTTTTGTAGTTTGGTAAATTTAATATTTCTATTTCTATATATATATGTATGTATATATGTATGTATCTATGTATGTATGTATGTATGTAAGTATGTATGTATGTATGTATGTATGTATGTATGTATGTATGTATGTATGTATGTATGTATGTATTTTTCCTCAGATTCAGCGTGTGTTTGGGTGTCACAAAACCTGGAATTAATATATATATATATATATATATATATATATATTAAATCATGCACATGCATATTTTTGGAATAAATGGTTTTCCTAATGAAATAAACTCTGTATACTAAATCAGAGGCCACAATTATTTCTAGAACATGGGGTTTACCCTAGGTGAAATATAAAGTTGGTCAGTATTAGGTGGTTGGTTGAGGGACATCATCAGCGGGTGTGTTATGTGATTTAAATAATTTATTTATTTTTAATTTATTAAATTACCAAAACCTAGATACCTATCTATATATATTTCATTATGACTAATTACTAGGTTTATTTACATAACCTTGGGAGATTAGAGAGTAGGAGGAGATCATTATTATCATTGATGACCCATGAATGTAGATTGATGACCGGATATCGAGGATAGTCATGATAAAGATGATGAACATAGTAGGATCATCACCTTCATCACTTGAAAATGTTTTCTTCATCATCGATCAATCCTTTCTTGAGTTATGGAGAGTTATTTCATGGATCTACACCCTTGAATTATTTGATAATAATATATCATCTTATTTAATTTATTATTATGTTATTTATCATTATTCTCATGATCCATGTTTCCAATTAGTGTTCTGGAACATAATTAATTAATTTTTATGTCTTTATTTCTCCCCTTTTTCCATATTATGTAATCATTATATGAGATCTCACTAACCCATGATAGTTTTCAATTTGATATTGTTCCTTTCCCACCACTATTCTATGTTTTCTTTGATGTTGTCCTATAGTGCTGGTGATTCAACATTGTTGGTCCATATTCATGTGTGATCAAACCTTCATATGAATGAAATATGTGTTAATAGCCTTGTAAGTGATGTTTTATAGATGTATCATGGCATATTGTGTGTTTTAGGTAATTTATTTGAGGATATACTATGTCACCAGACTGTATGGGTATGACTAGTGTGCATGGTCATGACCAAGGTACATGGGAACAAGCTGGGGGAGTAAGGAATTCCCAGACTAGCTGAGATGTGTCATGTATTTATTATACACTTCGTGTACTTTTCCCGTAAACTTATACCTTATGTACCTCCCTCTTTGGGACTTAGATTTAGGATCATGAGTATCCAATACTAAGTGATTTTCTATATATGATGAAATGGTGGCCTTTATTTTTGAATCATAGATACAACATAATGTATTATGATCAAGATTATTCAATTAGAGATGCTTGGTCAGTGGAATTGATCAAGTTTGATCATCAGGGAGATGTTGGGGTTGGTACTCCCCCATCACACCAGTGCATGGGTCCCCCATACTCTTTATATGTGTAGAGTCGATACTCCTCCATACTATAGAGGGTGTGATTACTCTATCTATAGAGTGGTAATCCTTTATATTTGAGCTCCGATAGAGATTGGTTACTCTACTGTAGATATTTCATCCCTATATTATGGAGCGTAGTGGTGTGGATCATTCCCTCTACCCTAATTATTTATATGTTTTCATGTGTTTGGGCATTAGATTGGGACCCTTGGTAGGTACCAGTTGACTCATAATTTTTATCTTATTTGTATGAATGAATATCAAATTTATATCTTTTCTTTCGTTTCTTTTGAACATATGATGTTGGTTTTCATTTCCCTCTTTACTTTTGACTTGAGATTAATTTTTTTATTTCTATTGATTCCCTTTTGGTTTTCAAAGAATCATACTAGGTACATATATACTCACCCCTACACGGGCTATGACCACACGTGTTATGTTTTATGCAGACCACATGCAGATTAGTGGTGACCTCAATAGACCTAGTTTCGGTAGAGCATAGTGGTTCTTCGCATTGGTCATGTTTGGTGGTCGACCTTGGAGATTGTGATATGGGATCTCTTTGGATTTTCCCTTTTTTAGTTGTTTTCTTGTTGGGGCCTCATTTCTGGTTGGGCATGTATTTTTTTCCCTTATTATCTTTTACATTATGTTATGGTGGTTTGATGTATTTCCTAAATGTTCTAACATGTATTGTTTACACTCTAGATATTTTAGTCTTTTATTATATCTTTTTACTATTTCATAGAGTGGGATTCATTCATACAGTACTTAGGATAAGGCCTCCTATATTAGTGATATACCTACTTTATGCTAGTTTCCAACCCCTAGCCTATTGGAGGTGGGCATGGGGAATCACCCTTAGCTTACTACTAGTCCAAGTGGGGTCCTGGTGGGTCAGGTCCCGGAAAAATGAAGTCAATGGTGGTTTGTCCTCAAGTTGAATTTTGGAGTTATACTTTGTTGTGAGGTTTGGTTTGGGAACTTAGTGAAATGATGTTGGAGTGTCTCAAGTTTGTATCTCAGTCTAGGGAACCTAATGTTGGTGCATTAACTGATGTATCCATATACTAGGACTTTTACTACATACTTGTCAAATCAACATACTAAGGCATCAGTTTTTGGGAACCAATGGAACATACATCATATAAGATTGGTTTTTTTAACTTTCATTTCCTTCTTGAGTTAGTTCCCCACATATTCTCATCTAACTATAGTATGACTTGATAACTTTTAGGATTCCTCCATGATGAAAACCAACTAGGATACCAAAATAGGATTATGAAAATGATCAGTTGGGCAATGAGGCCTCAATTTAGGGACCCAATCATGAGGTGTTTCCCCCATTAAGGCATAGATCAGTGTTACCACCTTTTGAGCAGTCCATGGATCCACCCCCAGTGGTTCAAGTTGGTGATTGCCTTCATGTTGAGTGGTTGATGGATATAGTAGGTTAGGAAGATGACACACATAGTCTTATCATGTTATGAAAGTACCAATGATAGATACCTCTAAGGTTTCATGGAAATATAGACCCTCAAGTAGTAGGAAATTGGATCGAGATAGTGGTATGAGTTTTCAGGATTGTTCATAGCCCGAACAATCAAATGGATGCCCTTATGATCAATATTATTTATAGAGAAGCATATAACTAGTAGATTATGATCACTCAGAATCATGATGGGGTGAAACTATCATGGTTAGACTTCTAGTATTTATTATGTGATGAGTATTACCCCACCATCTTGTGTTCTGTGTGGATCCTAGAGTTTCTCAAGCTACCTAAAGGTGATATGTCAGTTGCTGAGTACACTGTGAAGTTTACTAACCTCATGCATTACTCTATCAAAATAGTTTGGGATGGATACTTTTAGAAGAAGAAGTTTGAGAAAGCCCTTCTCAGAGACATCCATGCTATCATGTCCTCTATATGAATTCCCACTTATGATGGAGCGAGATTTTGTTACAGAGAACTTCCTAGTGGAGGGACTCTAGGTGGATTTAGATGAAATTGGACATAATGGGGCTGATTCATCTATATAACATAGCATGTTTTAGTCATTGGGGTCTCTTCGTAGGAGGCATACTCATTCCTGGACACAAACACATGAATATGTAGAACTAAGTTTTCATAAAGGATCCAGTCAGCTTGGAAAGGGGTGATGTCATTCTTGTGATAGGAGAGGTTTCTCGGCACATGATTTCCTAACCTAAAATGATGATACTATTGGTAAAGAAGTGGATGGAGAAACATGGTAGAGGTAGTGTCATGATCAAGGATCTCCTAGGTGCGGTCAGGGTAGACCCTATGGAGGTGGTGCTGGTAGAGTAGCAAGTGGAGCTACAAAGGAAGGAGTTGGTGGTGGAGGAAGATATTATAAGATACTTCCCCCAAAACCATCTAGTGGCCCATTATAGGATTAGAGAGCTGGTAGTCAAGGGCATGGGAAGTTGAAATCTATGGAGGGATATGATCAGGATGCACATGAGATGGTTTGAGTTATGATCTAAGACTTTCCTACTTTATCCCCAATACTTTTAGGCATAGGAATGAGTCTTTCCTTGATCTCTATATACCTTGTGCAAGATTTAGAGCTTCCCATTGAATCTTTATCCCATCATCCATAGCTATATGTTCCTACAAGGAGTGATTCTTCTATATCACAAATCTTCCAATAATGCAAGATGGAACATTGTGGATAGAGTTTCTCGTGGGACCTCTTGGTCATTGCGATGGAACCTTATGATGTCATCCTAGTTAGGGATTGGTTTTTCATGGTGTGTTACCAAATATATTTTCATCATGGGATCATGAGTAGGAAGCTATAACCTATCACCCATTAATTGGTGAGTTTTTCCCTCTAATCCACAAGATATTTAGGTATCTTTCATACAGTGGTGTTGGAGGATTATATGGAAATATTTCCTGAAGATTTCATGGGACTACCATTGAGGCCATATATTTTCTTCTACATTGACTTACTCCCTAGGACCACACTGATATCTTCTACAACATATTGGATGGCCCCCATTGAGCTCCAAGAGATGAGGTTTCAGTTATAATACCTTCAATATAAAGGTTTTATTAGATCTAGTGTATCCCCCTAGGTAGCTCCAATGTTGTTTTTAAAAAAGGTGGATAGGATTTTGAGGCTTTTTATTGATTTTCATCACCCAAATTAGGTAAAGATCAAGAAAAAATACCCCTTATTGAGGATTGATGCCTTTTTTTTACCATTTTAAAGGAACACGTTGATTTTTAAAGATTAATATCAGGTATGTCTATCATCATTTTGGGGTTTGTGGGGATGATATTCTGAAGAAGAAATTCTAATATCGTTATAGAAACTATAAGTTCTTGTCAATTCCTTTTGGTGTGAAAAATTCCCCCACTATATTTATGTCTCTTATGAACCAAATATTCTAGTTATACTTGGAATAATTCAATATTATATTTATTGATGATATAATCATATATATTATGTTAGAGGAGGAGCATGAAGAGCATTTGAGGATGGTCCTAGACTTACTCTGAGAGCACTAGCTATATGGTAAGCTCTCAATGTATTGATTTTAGATCTGATTGGTTCACTTTTGGGGAAATTTCATCTATGAGCATGGTTTATATATGTATCCTATGAATATTGATGTAGTTATATCTTGGTAACAACCTAAGAGAATCTTAGAGTGGAAAATATTTCTTAGTTTGTACGGGTACTATAGGAGGCTCATGGTAGAATTTTTGAAGATAACATCCCATTTGACTACATTAACATGATAATGTAAAATATTTACTTGGAATGAGAAATGTTAAAGTATATTTGAGGATCTAAGGAAAAGGTTGACTAGTGATCCTATTCTTAGAATACTAGAGGAGGGTGTTAGGTATGTGGAGTTTTGTGATGCCTTTGGAGTTGGGATCATGTGTGTGTTGATGTAGAGACAGAAAATGATTTCTTATGGGTCAAGGAGTTGAGACACCATGAGTATAATTACATCAACCATAACATAGAATTGGTAGTAGTAGTCTTCACTCTGAATATATTGAGGCACTATCTTATGGGCAATCATTTTGTTGTTTACTCAGACTATCATAGTATCAAGTACATCTTCACTCTTAGAGATCTCAATCTGAGATAGAGGTTTTGGTTGGATTTATTATAGGACTATGATTTTCAAACATTTTATATTCCATGGAAGGGAAACATGGTGGAAAATGACCTCATCAAGAAATATCATTCTCTCTTAGTGGAGGAGGCATCCGATTAGTTGGTTACATTGCAGTTGACCCTGATGAAGTAGAGGGGTGAAAATTACCTTTAGGTGATGATAGTGACTCCACTGCTTCTTCAAAATGGGATAGATACCCAGTTGGTAGATGTCAACCATGAGATTATACATGACCAAATATTATCAAGAGATGTACCAGATGAATTTTCCAAAGGAGGGGACCACATTGTTATTTTTCAGTGATGAATGGTCATTATGGCCATGTTGCATGAGGAGGTGTTGAGAGAGTTTCATAATTCCCACTCGGTAATACATTTAGGTGTGTAAAATATGTAAAAGGACCTTTAGTGGCAATTTTGGTGGGCTCACAAGAGGTGGATCATGGCCAAGTTTGTTTATTGGTGTCACACATGTTAGTATGTAAAGGTTAAAATCAGGTTTTGATAGGTTTGAATCAACCTCTTGACATCCAAGAATATAAGTGGGATGGAATATAGATATATTTTGTTATGGGGCTTCCATGGAAATTTAGAGATCATGACATTATCTGGGTGGTTTTCAACCAACTATCCCAGACAATTCACTTTCTTACCATCATGGAGAAGAGTTCAGTCAAGAGTTTAGGGTGTTCATATGTGCACGATATCATATAACTTCATTGGGTACCCACAACAATCATCTGTAACCATGCTTCTTGGTCCACACCACGGTTGTGGAGAGGCTTGTTGAAGAATTTGAGGACACAGTTACGGATGAGCATGGTTTTCCACCCCCAGATGGATGGCCAAACCAAACATATTATCTAGGTGTTGAAGGATATGTTGAGATCCTATGTGTTGGGAATCATCCATATATGGGAGGATCAGTTTACTTTGGTATATTTATTTTATAATAGTAGTTATCATTCCACTATTGGTATTATAGGACCCTAGAACACCCTGATAGGGGAGGGGTGAATTAAGGTGTAAATTTTTTATTTAAATGAGATGGATCTTGTCCCCATGTTTGTAGGAACCTATTACACATTTCTGATGTAATTTTTCAATTGTCAAACACCCAAATGTAGAAAAAGAAAAAAAACACAATAGTTTTACTTGGTTCACTGCTAAGGACTAGTCCAAGGAGTGTACATCGATAGTTTGTTGATCATAATAAAATCCACTAAACTTCCCTAGGTCTTATGGATGATATTTTTTTGGACATAGATACTTTGTTCTAGGAACACTTCCTTTACAATAATTTTAGGAATAAAAAAATTACTCTCTCAGATCACTTCCGTCGACTCCACATTGCTCAATGCCTTGGATAAAGTCTTACTCAGTTTATCGACTTGATGGTCACTTCAATAGATCATAGTTTAAGAATTTTTACCTAATTAGAATGATACTCTAATTACACCATAGTACAAAATTTGTGCACTTTAATTCATTGATCAATCAAAAATATGTTCAAAAATTAATCTTCCCACAAATCATTAACTTGCATGCAACTTTTACACTTACGCACAACTCCTTCACTCATGTGAACCTACTACACTTACGTGCAACTCCTAAAATTGTGTAAAACTTAAATTTACTTAAAAGTAATAGGTATATTCATTTCACAACTCTTATGTGTGAAATTATGATGCATTGAACTATATTGTACATAACTCTTTCATGAAACAGAGGTTCTATATCTCTATTGAGATATTTAAGTTGTTGACTGGAGGTACCCACCTATTTATAGATGTTATTTGACCTAAATGAAACTCTATTGTGAACTATAACCTCATTTAAAACATCCCGGTTCACTAAAATTCAAAAAATTTAAATCACCTTTTACACATAACTCTATCTCTATTCCATGGGTTCACGCAACTATGATTTTCACACAACTTCATACTTTATGAAAAATACTTTCCTTAGCTGAATTTTGATGTGATGGAATTGAATCTTATCTTGTGCACAACTCTATAAGACTCATTAACATTTTTCAGAAATATTTTATTTTTGTGACAATATTTCCTTTTCTAGAAAAAATACTCTCCATCCTCCAAATTGTGGACCCCAAAAATTTGGAAAACACTGAAAAATTGCGCCACCCTCAACACAGAAGCCACCTGAACCGTAAGATCATTTTTCTTGTGAACTCATTTGATCAAACTAATTAGGATTAACAAAAAAACAATATAAAATACTTTTCTAGATTTGAAAAACCTTGGTTCCAACAATCTACACCATTGGGATTTTTGGAAATCTTTATATAAATTCAATAAAGCACCGACCTCAATCAAAAATATAATAGGGCATGAAATAACTCATCCATCTTGCTAACTCTATGTGATAAAATCTTGGTGTAGAAAACAAGAGTGTAAAAATAGAATTTCATGCCTTCATATACCACTAACCAATCCTATAACAAATCCTATAAACATACAATTCATTGAATTCCACTTATCTCCCCCTTTGGAAAGAAACCAAAAGAACCTATATTTGTACTTTTAGTGATCAAATCAAACTCCCCCATGGATAGTATCTCCCCCATAGACCTACATCACATCCATAAAAATATTAGAACATTTAACACAAATAGGGATAGGGGGAAAACTATTACTTTCTCATGCAATTTGTGGTAGCTAAACATGTTCAACTAATGTTTCTCAAATATTAGTGCTTCCAAAGGCTTAGTTGGAATATCATACACATGATCATTAGTTCCAACATGATCCATTTTAATCATAACTTGTTCATATTTTTCTTTGATGAAGTTATATCTAATATCAATGTGTTTGGTATGAGTGTGTTGAATCATATTTTTCATAAGATCGACCATGCTTTTATTGTCACAGTGTATCACCACAAGTTGTTTCACATCATCACCAATATAAGTAAGTTGTGTCTTCATCCAAAATAGATGAGTTCATTCCTTTTTCATAGATATATACTTTTCTCCAACTATACCAAGAGAACTGATATCTTGTTTCTTGGTCAACCGAACCACACATTTGTTTCTAATGAATAATGAACCACCACTTTCAAACTTTTGATCCAATATATCTCTAGGACAGATAACATCCAAAAATGATTATAATTCATTATATCTTCCCACTGAAAAGTATAAGACAAAATTGAGAGTAACTAGAATATATATCATTATTATTTTAACTATTTCGAGATGTTATTCCTTCAGAGCACTTTGGGATCGATCTGATAAACATGTTGCAAAGAAGACATTTGGTCATGTTTTAGCCAAATATAATAAGCTTCCAACAATCCTCATATACAAGGTAGGATTGAAAGATTTCCCATCCTCATGCTTTCCAAGTTTCATCCCGACTAAAATCAGAGTCTAAATTGGTTTCTAGTCATGCATATTGAATTTTTTCAGAATCTCTATCACATACTTTTCTCGAGAAATAAAAGTGTATGCCTTATTTTGGATCACCTAAAGACCTAAAAAGTAGGTTAGTTCACTATTCATTGACATTTCAAATTCTGATTTCATGTGATTAGAAAATTCTTCCACTTATCTCTACCTACTTTCTCCAAATATAATATCATCCACATATACAAGCACCATAAATTTATCTTCCTAAGAATTATTCACATAGAGATTTTGGCCAATACCACACATTTTAAATTATAGCTTCTTCAGATAATAATCTAGTTGAGGGTACCATGCTAGAGGTTATTACTTTAGACCATAAAGAGCCTTATTTAATATACAAACCTTTTTTCATCATTTATAACCAGAAATCCCACTGGTTTTTCTATGTATACTTCTTCTTTAATAACACCATTTAAGAATATCATTTTTAAATCCTTATGATAAAATTTGTACCCACTTTGAATTTCCATGTCTAGGAAGAGCCTAATTTACTCTGGTCAAGATACTGAATTTTTTTTTCTTCAACACCATTTCCTTCTATTTTTGAATATAATTTAGACACCGAGCATGCCTTGTTCTTGATCAAATTTCTACGCTCATCGAATTTAAATTTTAAGAAGCACTTTGTTCCAATAACATTGAGATTTTATGGTCTCTTAACAAGATCCCAAGTTTGGTTCTTATCAATATAACCTAGTTCTTAATTCATATCCTTAACCCATGATTCATTATTTGTTGCTTATTAAAATGAAGTTGGTTCCATAATTGATAGGAGGGAAGAATTTGCTTCATTACTCATTCTATTTGTCTATGTAGGTGTAGTATAATCCCCAATGATGTTAGATTGGTAAACTTCTACCTTTCTATTTATCTTATGAGGTTCTAGTATAGTTTGTTTAGTTATGGTTTTCTCTTCTAATTTCACTTTTAAATCATCATCATTTAGAGATCCATGAATGTTTTGAAAGACTTCCAAAATTTCTATATTTGAATTTGTCCCTTGTCTACTTTCTTCTTCATCTTTAATCATATCAACATATGATTTAATTGAGTTATTTATGGGTTTATCCTCAATGATCTTGACATCATTACTCTCAAAAATCATTATAATATTATTATTATAAAAATTTTAGGCTTTAATCTTCATTGAATACCCAAGGAAAATTCTTTAATTAGCAGCATCACCATATTTTCCTTGATTATATTCCTTGTTCCATATAAAACATTTACTTTAAAAAACATTAAAATACATTAGAGAGGAATTAATTCCATTCCATATCACATATGGTGTCTTATAATCTTCTATAAATAGCCCTATTTTATTTTGAGTGTACACTATAACCTGGACAACCTCCTTCTAATAATGATGCAAAACATAACTCTTAATCAAGATTATTCTAGCCATATGATTCACCTATCACTTTCTATGTTCAATGATGACATTTTTTTTGAGTTTTTATCACTAAATACACCTCATGATTTATCCCATGTTTTTTAGGTAATTTTCAAATTCAATGGATATGTATTTTGTTCTATTGTGAGATCGTAAAATCTTTAGTATTCATCCAGTTTCATTCTCAAATATTTGACGATTTCTCCTCATGCAAGAAAGAACTTGTTTTTTATTCTGCATAAACATCACAAAATCCATTATATTATAGTAATCAATAAAAATTATAAAATAACTCTTCGTATATATTCCATCCACATTTATTGGACCACACACACATGTGTGGAAGAGATCAAGCAAATTTGATTCCCTTTTTTTATTCGTCCGATATGAACTTTGGACCATGTTTCCTCACATGAAAGTATCACATGTCTTTTCTTGATCATGATTCATATTGGGAATGTTGGTAAAATCCTTTATCCTAGATATTTGTTCCATTATATTTTGATTAATGTGACCCAACCTCAGATGCCACAATTCATTTTATTGTTCAATTGTTAAGAAAAAAGTGTTTTCTTTACTATCTACATGGTATAAATTGTCATTTTTCATGAATCCTTTTATAAGATAATTACTTGTCTTTACTTTGATTTGTACCCCTTCTAATTAAATTCCTCTACAAGTCCCAAGTCACATAGTTGACTCACACTGAGAAGAATGTGATATAGGTTGTCCTATAGAGAAATTTTGTCCTTCTTATCTCATCATTTTCTAATTTTTATTACCACTTCCTATGATCTTTAATGCACCATCATTGTCAAATATCATTGTTCCATCAACTCTTTTCATAAAATTTATCAAAAAATCATCATTTCTTGTCATGTGGGATGATAATCCACTATCAATAATCCAGAAATCCCTAGAATTAGAATTTTATAAATTGAATGATCTTCTCACTTCCATTCCTCCACAAGTGAATTTTTTTTGTAAAGGTATTTGACCAGAAATCCTATATAGATACTTGGGAATTAGTTACATCTCTCTTATTTATTTGGTTTAAAGGTTTATCTGTTAGTACATAAGGTCACTTTATGATATTTCCAAATTTATGCTCTCTTTACTTCAGATCATCCCATTTCCAGTATTTTATGTTTCTATATCACATCCAATTCCACTTTTCCCATAAATTTTGATCTTTGATCATTCAAGTCCTTTTATAATCCTTCAGAAAAACTCTTAGATATTTCCAAAATATCTTCATCTAAAAAACATCCAAACTAAAATTTCTTACTTATTTCCATTGATTTTTATTTAAGATTCATTTTACTTCTTAAAGTAATGAATTCTTCTTCAAGGCCCTCAACTATCTTAGCCTTTTCCTCCAATCTTGATGTAAGTTCTTTGATTACTTTTTCCTACTCTTCAATCCTAATTTTAAACACAACAAACTATTTCAATCTTTCAAGATTTGTTAAATGTTCTTATACCTCTCCTTCCAATCAATCAATATCTAATTCAATATGATCCACATACTCTAACAATTCTTTCAACAAGGCTCACATCTTTCTATTTTTCTTTGTCTGAATGTCAAGTTCATCAAGATCACCCTCAAGTTACACCATGTGATCAACAATACTATTTAATCGATTATCTTCATCTTTTATAGGTTCTAATTTTTCAACTGTAGTGATCATGGAATCTTTAGTATTGAGTTTAGAATTTTGTTCTGCATCCTCCAAGAAGTCATTTTTATCCTATTCTTATTTTTATATTAATCTCTTTATCTAAAATTTATTTCTGGATTTGAAGTCACCCTTTTTAGGGAACCTCTTTTGAGGCTTCTGCATGATTTTTGTTTCACATTCTACATCATCAAATATCCTTCTTCATTAAGTGTCAACATGCGATAGTTTACCACACTGAAAGAAATCCAATAGAATTCTGCCCTCAAATCTCTATTTTCCTCCCTTGAAATTCCTAGAAAAAAGAGAAAGAAATTGTCATCCATATCATCTATATCCTAAAAAACCTTATATGTGTCATGTTTTTCATGTATTTGGATGTCATTTACTTTCTAAATCATATTGTTTCATTTTCTAGTTTGACTCTCATTTTATAAGCCACAAGACTACTTATTAGATCATTAAGAGAGAGATATGACAAATCTCTTTCTTCAAGGTTTGAAATTGTTAGATTACATAGAGGTGGGATATTTAACTAGATTTTCTTCACAATGTTAATATCCTTAATTTCATTACCAATTTCTCAAATATATCCAACTAATTATGTAATGTGATTAAATAAACTATTATCATTTCCATCTGGATGCATTTTCAAACCATCGAACCGATTGTGAAAAATATGAAGTTTGGACTCCTTCACTTTGTTTTACCTTCATATATATTTTCCAGTTTCTCCCACATAGACTTAGATGTAGTGAAACTCATCACCTTCAGATATATTTGACATGATAGTGCTATAGTAATAGAATTTTGAGCTTTGGCATCAACATCAAGCTTTTTCCTACCTGCTTTAGTCAAATAAATAACACCATGAGATGGGAAGGATGAATCAGGGTGTCAATTTTTTCTTTAAATGAGATGGATCTTGTCCCCATGTTAGTAGGAACTTATTAACCCTATCTAATAGAATTGTGAAATTATAAAACATCCATATGAAAAAAAGAAACACAACACATTAGTTTTACTTATTTCACCACTAAGGGATAGTCCAAGGAGCATACACTGATAGTGTGTTGGTCATACCAAAATCCACTAAGATTTATGAGGTTTATGAATTATAATTATTTTTACATGGTAACTATATTATAAGCATGATACCTTTATAAGAATTTTAGGGATAACACACTACCTCCCTCAAATCACTTCCATCAACTCCCCCTTTCTCGCTACCTTAGGTTAAGTCCTACTCAGATTATCAACTTTATGGTCGCTTCAAAAGATTGAGCATTTAATTATTTTTCTCAAATTAACATGAGACTCTTCTTGCACCGTAGTCCTGAATTGATGCACTTTAATGAACTAATAGATCAACAATATGTCCAAAAACTACCTGTCTCACAAATCTTACACTTTCATACTACTCTTTAACTTTAACAAAACTGATATAATGGCACGCAACATACTTTTACTTAAAAAGAATAGATATATTCCTTTCAAAAATTTGATGTGTGAAACTCATATGAATGCAAATCTGATGCACACAACTCTGATTCATTCAGCTTTTTTGTGTGAAACTCTTTTGTGAAGAAGAGGTTCAGGATCTTCAATGAGTGAGTTAAGTTGTAGACTAGAGGTACCAGACTATTTATAGAGACTTATGTCCCTGCATGAAACTCTCTTGCATATTATCCCCCTTGCGCGTAACTTCTTGGTCCATTGAAATTCAACATTTTGAAATCGCCTTTTGGGATCAACTCTACATGTATTTCGTGGGAGTGTGAAACTATAATGTTCAGACAACTTCATATTTTTCATGCAATACTTTACATAGAAAAATATTGATGTTATGGACTTGAATATTCTCTTGTGTGAAACTCTAGAATCCTTCTTTACCCTTTTTCACAACTATTTTATTTGCATGACAATATTTCCTTTTCTAAAAACAACATTCTCCATCCTCTAAATTTTGAACCCCAAAAATCTAGAAAATACAAGAAAATTGTGCCACCTTCAACACTAAATCCACATGCACCACAAGATCACTTGTATTTTGAACTGCATTGATTAACCCAGTGTGGATTGGAAACAAACACAAGATAAAATACCTTTTCATCTATAAAAAACCTTGGTTTCAATAGGTATGGTACCTTTTGAGGCCATGTACATGAGGCCCTATAGGTCACCCTTTTGTTAGATTGAGTTTGATAAGACATCTCTTATTGGGCCAAAACTGGTGAAGGAAATTATGGAGAAGGTTTAGGTGATCTGGGAGCATATAAAGATATCCCAAAGTTGAAAAGAAATATTACATGGGATGATGTTGTAAGCCTTTATATTTCGATTAGGGAGACCATGTTTTCTAGGGAGTATCCCCATAGTGAGGATTGTAAATATTTTTCAAGGGAAAAAATTATCCTTAGGGTTCATCAGGCTATTTTGGATCCTATAGAGGGTTTACGAGGTTGCTTACTGCTTGTTCTTGCCTCTATAGTTGGATGGATTGAATGAAATCTTTAATGTGTCACAACTAAGGAGATAAAAGATGGACTTGAAGTGAATTATTGAATTGGGTGAGATTGAAATGAAGGATAGATACACCTTCCCATAGTACCCAGGGATGATTGAGGATCATCAGGAGAGGATTCTGTGTTGACACACCATTCCTCTGGTTTGAGTTCTTTGGAGGAATGGGAGCATACATGAGAGATCCTAGGGATTTGAGAGTCAGATGTAGACTCAACACCCCCACCTTTTTGTGTAGCTTATGGTTTTTATGGAAAAATATTTGAAGTATGGTACAATTTAATGAATTCAGATTTTGTAGTTTGAACTTTGAATATATATATATATATATCAAGATTTTCCCTCAAAGTTAGTGTTGTGTTTGGGTACCGTAGGACCCTAGAATTTATATATTAAAAATATTAATATATATATTAAAGCATGAACATGCATCTTTTTGGAATTAATGGTTTCCCCATTGATCGGGACCTCATATGGAAATATGAGACCATGATAGTTTTTGAAATATGGGGTTTACCCTATACATGACAAATAACTGATCAACATCGGGTATTCGGTTGAGGAAAACCATTAGCGGGTGCATTATGTGAATTAAATAATTAAATAATTAAATTTATTTAATGACAGAAACATAGAAACCTCTATATATATATGTTTTTATAAAAAATTATTAGGTTTATCCACATAACCCTGATAGATTAGAGATGACAATGAGAGTTTTTTTTTGTCTTTGATGACGCTAGAATGTGGGTTGATGACCAAAGATCAAGAAGAATCATGAGATGAATGGCGAACAAAGTGGGATAATCAACTTCATTTCCAATGAACATTTTTCACCAATGATCGACCTGTTCTTGAGGTATTCATATAATTTCATGGATTTCCTCCGTTGACTTGTTCGATAAGCTTGGATTTATTATCTGATTTATTATTATATGATTTCCATTCTTATCATGACCCTAGTCTCTAATTAGTATTATTGAACCTAATTAATTAATTGTTGTGTCTTTATTACACCCCTATTTTCACATTATGTAATTTTTTGACGGGATCACCCCAACCTGTAACACCCCAAGCTTCCACTGTACGTTTCCCTTCGAATAATGCAATAGCGTGTGTTGTAGGCAACCTCGAGCTCTAACACACACCACAACTAATTAAACTAGACGTTGTGAATAGTAATACCTACTTTTTGAAATTTTATAAATTTTATTTATCAAAATGGACTTCATTTTTGGATTCGGAATATTGAAATTAGCCTATGTTGAATTTTTGGTATTTTTCTGAGAACTTCTAAATTTTTATGAATAGTGAAAAATACTTAAAAACATATTTTTTAATGAAAATAATTTATAGTGATAAATTATAATATTTAGTGGTTTTAAATTATAATTAGAATATATTTTTACCATTTTATCCAATGGTGGTCATTAGAATTAATTTAACATTGAAATTGGACATAAACAATTGTCAGTCTTTTGATATAAATTGTTTCTTAAAAACACGCTATTTGTTGTAACAGCAGGAATTAATTATAAAATTAATTAATACAACTAATATGTTTGGAATTTTTTAAAATAGACATCATTTTTGAATTCGGAATATCAATTATAGCTTAGGGTGAAATTTTGGCCTTATTCTGAAAAACTTCAATTTTTGATGAATAGTGAAACCCCTAAGTGGTTGTTAAAAACTGATTTTCATTAAAATGAAATATTACCACTTCTGTGATTTGATTTTCAAAAATCCGACATACATGGTTGTCATTAAGAAGAAAAATGTGGTTCAATGAGATTAAAATATTTTTTTGGTGAATAGTAACTTTTAAGTTCTTAATCGCGATTAGAGGTAATTAGTGTAGTTTAAGGTACAAATAATGTTTTAATAATATGAGATGAGCATGAAACTTATCCTACTCCTATTGGATGAGTCATGGCAGACCAATAAAACCCATGGGTCAACTTGGGGACCCCATGGAGCCACTTTAGTTGGAAAATGACATTAATATATATTTATTTAATGTTAAAATTAAATTGACACAAACATGAGTTGATTTACTAAAACAGTTTTTAAGTGGGGTTACACAGATCCAAATTTTGACTATAAATATTCATTAGAAATCTAAAAAGATTTCCTACATCATAGTATTTTTTTATAATTTTTATACATTAAATAAATTAGATTATTTATGACATCATTATGATGCAGCGATGACCTCATTATTTAACGATTTAAATAAAATGAGAAGATAATGCAAAATCCAAGGCTTACACTTGTCCAAAGCCTATTGGATGAAGATATTTCGAACCCTTATGACCTTAGACACGAATTATATAAGTTTGAGACCTTTAGAATCCGAAAATCATTGTATAATAATGTAACATTTCAATCTTTCCAAAAGAGCCCCTCCTCTCCTCTTATAAAAGGCCCCCACCTCTACCACCTTATTCACACTTTCAAGCCTTTTGGTTCGTCCAAACTCTGCCCAAATACTCTCCCAACTTCTCTCCCTTCATCCTAGAAGATTTACTTTAGTCAGAAAGCCATCCTAAGGAGTCCTTTTGATCAAATCAAAAGGAAGAACCCGAAGAAGAGGTAACATTTTCATCACCCTCTTTCACGTTTCTTTCTTCTTCCACTCCCTCTTTGTTTATTATTTCAATTCTAAAATTATAACTCCAGTATCTTCTATATACTGTGATGTTATTATAAATATGGAACAACCATATTCAGTATTCTACCCATCATTTCAATGACATGTCACCATACGTGCGTACGTACGGCTTACCGTCTCCACGTCGTGGTGTAATTGTTATTCAATATATTATTATTTAGGTGGGTATAATAATGATATGTAATTCATGTAAATAATAAATATAACATGATAATGATTCTGTATATATGATATACTATCCAATTATATATTATTTTAATATCAAAATAATGATATTGTCGCTCGTGCGTACGTACGGACTACCGTCTCCACGAACGCGATGAGATTCATTCTCCGTCATATCCATTCAAGTATAATTATCATTTGATGATTTAAAAATAATGTTTAAGGACATTATATCATTCTGTATATGAATAAGATACAACCTATCCATGAAAAACACGACTTACGTAACAAAACATATAAAAGAAAACGAGTAAGTTAACACCCGAAACAACGATAAATCTAAGATATTGTTAACAAAGCAATGTTAAAAGATCATATATGATATCATATGAATGTATATGATTATTGTATAATTTAATAAAAATTATTTCACCATTATACAGGAGGTTAACCTACCCCAACCAAGGAAAAGTACAAGGTAAGGGTTTACTTCACAACCTCTTCATTATCCAAGGTTGTTTATACATAATTATCTACTGGGACCTCGTTATCATCCACATCCATGTTTCTTAAAAATGTCTTTCAAAACATTTTTACTATTAAATGGAAAATGGGTTAAAGTCATTTATACCCTTATACGTTTTTGAAAGGAATCTTACCGTCGTTTTCCAAACAATATACTTTTTGACCTTTTTGACAAATTTAAGGTAAGAATGTTTTTTTTACTTATACGGCGGGTGCGGCTATTTTCCGCCATTATAACTTCGTCGAAGCTTCCCTAACAAGCTTATAAGAATATTTTCAAAGTAAATGTATTATTTTATAATTATGGGACTTTTAAATGATTTCAAAAAGGAGAGATATTTCTCTCAAATAGCTTTGATTTCATCCATGTCAACATCCTTTGATGGGTTTTAAGTTTAATTGAAATTGATTTATGATACAAAACTTCCATTGAACATTTTGTGAAATATTTGACTGTGGATGTGTTATTTTTATACCATCCATAGTTTATGGAGAAATTGTTGACATTTCGTATGCTAGTTTTAATACAAATATTTATGTTATGTTTAAACCTATTCATATGAGGAATGTATTGGACTTAATATGTGACGGGTGGAGCCCGCTATAGCTCCTCGATGCATCGGTAGGTCTCATGAGACAACTAGACGTGGAATTGGCTGAGGCCCTTTCCCAATTTGATTTATGGTTTTGGCCGAGGCCTTAATCATTTTAGATGACTTGGCCGAGGCCTTGACAAAATGTTTCAGAATATCTGGCATTATACATTCCCTCATTATGAAAGTGGTTATTGATATTTCATGTGATTATTCGTCTAGTAGAATATCCATGTGAGTAAGTAATGGCATTATTTTATTTTAATTTTTCCATATTATGCTGAAGTTCAAGTTCAATAAGGCTTTTGTTTTAGTTATACATTGCCTTAAATGCTTATGTTTTCTTATAAAAGTTTCCGCTATATTGTTATCCTTACGGAGCATTTGAGCTCACCCCTTTAAATGTTTTATTTTTCCCAGGATGTGAAGAGGTGTATTATGACTGACTTGCAAGAATAGTCAGTGAGGATATGAGTGTGGACTAGGGAGACCATGTTATTGTAGTTTTCATTTTTATGATGTAATGTAATGTTTATGAATGTATCTAGTGTTTCCAAGTCTACTAAACTAATCGGTCTTTCGAGACTTGATCTTTTGTGATCATGCCAATGTTACGAAGTGATGCACCGACTCTGGGTAGCTGGGGTCAGGGCGTTACAGTTGGTATCAGAGGAAGTTTAGTACAAACCTTGGAAGCTAGATTTAGACAAACTCTGATTAGAGCACGTAGACCTAAGATGAACTTTGAGGATTAGTATAGAAGAACTTCCTAAAAATTTTGGTATTGTAGAGATTTTGTGAGTTTTCCGAGCAATACATCCCTGTCTGGATACGAGCAGGTAGAGGCGGCTCTGGCACAAATGTACCTAGGGGTAAAACCCGAAAACACCGCTTTGAGCTAGACTCGAATGGGAACTGGTGCACGACAACGGGCCTTGCTGCACTCTTGGTTACGACACTCCCGGGGGATATGCTTAGGATAATTCCTATTTTCTTTACAAACAACTATGAAGGGTTACGAGTATATAATTCCTCAAAGAAAATATTTTTATAATTATGGATTATATCCATAATTAGTTCAATTTATGTTAAGTGTTTTACAAGTATGAAATTATGTATTTTGATTCATAAACTAATCCAGTTTATGCCATTATTTAGAAATGGCGCCTAGTGGAAGGAATGGAAACCGTATCAATGCACGCACTCCATGTAGGGATTTCCCTCCTACTCAAGATAATTATGGTGGAGCTAGTGATACAACTGGTGCTGATCATCTTCTCACCGTACTGGGACAACTCACGCAGGTTATGAATAATAACCTTACTCGTATGGAGCACCCTGATCTGCAACGTGGAGGATCAATGCTAGACCGTTTCATGAGGCAACAACCACCAACCTTCAATGGGAGTACAAATCCTATAGTAGCTGAGCAATGGATAAATTCCTTAGATAAAATATTCCATGCCTTGGGGAGTAGTGAAAGGGAGAAAGTTGTCATGGCAGTTTACCGCCTCACTGGAGATGCCGATCAATGGTGGTCACTAATTCAAAACACAAAGGAAGATGATGAATTAACAAACATGGAATGGAAGGAGTTCAAAGAGCTATTCTTAGAAAAATACTTTCCTCGAGACCATCGAGCAGATATGGAAAGGCAATTTCTGTGTCTGAGGCAGAAGGAGGATGAGAATGTCGCAAAGTATGAGGCTAACTTTACAAGGTTAGCGAGGTATGCTGCAGATTACATACGTAACCCAAGGAGTAAGACTGATCGTTTCTTTGATGGGTTTGTTATTTATAGTGATGCATCAAAGAAAGGACTTGGTTGTGTCCTTATTCAGAATGATAAGGTCATTGCCTATGCATCACGACAGCTAAAAATTCATGAGCAAAACTATCATACTCATGATCTTGAGTTAGCAGCTGTGATCTTTGCTTTAAAGATATGGATACATTACCTCTATGGTGAAAAATGTGAGATTTATACTGATCACAAGAGTTTGAATTATATTTTCACACAAAAAGAACTCAACATGAGGCAAAGGCGATGGCTTGAACTACTCAAGGATTATTATTGCACGATACATTACCACCCGGGGAAGGCAAACAAGGTGGTAGATGCTTTGAGTAGAAAAGACCATGGAGTTTTGAATGTGATGAGAATTGAAAGGGATCCAATTTTCTTGGATCTAGTGAAGATGGACATGGGAATAACTAGGGAAGGTGAAACATCAATTATTTTTCAAATGGTTTCCAAACCATCATTACTAGAAAGGATTAAGAGTTCTCAGACCAATGATGAAGAATTTCAGAAGAAGATTAAAGATATGAATGATGGAAGATTGAGGGACTTTGTGTATAAGGATGGAATTTTGAAATTCAGGAAGAGACTTTGTGTTCCCGATATACCTGATCTAAAAAGGGAATTGCTGGATGATGCTCATAGTTCCAATTTCACTATACACCCTGGGAGCACCAAAATGTATAGAGATTTGAAGGAACATTTTTGGTGGGACAATATGAAGAGGGAGATTGCTGATTTTGTGTCGATGTGTATGGTTTGTCAACAAGTGAAAGCTGGAAGGCAACATCCTGGTGGAGTATTGAAACCTCTTCCCATACCTGAGTGGAAATGGGATAATATTATGATGGACTTTTTCATGGGACTACCAAAGACTCCTAGAAGGAATGATGCAATATGGGTCATTGTTGATCGTCTTACTGAGTCAGCACATTTTCTCGCTATATGGGAGGATCTACCACTTGAACATCTAGCAAGATTATATATTAATGAAGTTATAAGACTTCATGGAGTACCCCTATCGATTGTTTCTGATCGTGATCCTCGTTTTACTTCAAGATTCTGGAAAAGTCTTCAAAAGGCCTTGGATACTGAACTTTGTTTGAGCACTGCCTATCACCCTCAAACAGATGGAAAATCAGAATGGACTATTAAAACCTTAGAAGACATGTTGAGATCATGATCTCTTGACTTTCAGGGTATGTGGGATCAATACTTACCACTGGTAGAATTTTCCTATAACAATAGCTTCCATTCAAGCATTCAGATGGCACCTTATGAAGCGTTATACGGAAAGAGGTGTCGTACACCAACCTGTTGGGATGACGTTGGTGAGAGAAAACTTGTGGGACCAGAACTGGTGGAAGAAACAATGGAAAAGGTGAAGGTAATCCAAAACCACATCAAATCATCTCAAAGTAGGCAGAAGAGCTATGCCGATAACAGAAGAAAGGTTTTGGAATTTCAGGTGGGAGATCATGTTTTCCTAAAGGTATCTCCATGGAAGGGAGTTATACGTTTTGGTAAGAAGGGTAAGTTGAGTCCCAGGTACATCGGACCTTTCGAAATTCTAGATCGTATTGGGGTTGTATCTTATCGTTTGGAGATGCCGCCAAATCTCTCCAAAGTTCATGATGTTTTCCACATATCGCTATTGAGAAAATACTTGCCCGACCCAACACATGTACTTACCTATGAGTAATTAGAACTGGAACCCGATCTATCTTATTGCGAAGAGCCCATCATAATTCTTGATGTGAGGGAGCAGGTGCTGAGAAACCGGACGACTCGTCTGGTAAAGGTTTTGTGGAGAAATCATAAAATGGAAGAGGCAACGTGGGAACCTGAGGAACTTATGATGAAGAACCACCTGAGTCTTTTTATGCAGTAATACCCTAGAAATTGCGAGGACGCAATTATTTGAAGGAGGGGAGAATGTAACACCCCAAGCTTCCACTGTACGTTTCCCTTCGAATAATGCAATAGCGTGTGTTGTACGCAACCTCGAGCTCTAACACACACCACAACTAATTAAACTAGCCGTTGTGAATAGTAATACCTAATTTTTAAAATTTTATAAATTTTATTTATCAAAATGGACTTCATTTTTGGATTCGGAATATTGAAATTATCCTATGTTGAATTTTTGGTATTTTTCTGAGAACTTCTAAATTTTTATGAATAGTGAAAAATACTTAAAAACAACTTTTTTAATCAAAATAATTTATAGTGATAATTTATAATATTTAGTGGTTTTAAAGTATAATTAGAATATATTTTTACCATTTTATCCAATGGTGGTCATTATAATTAATTTAACATTGAAATTGGACATAAACAATTGTCAATCTTTTGATATAAATTGTTTCTTAAAAACACGCTATTTGTTGTAACAGCGGGAATTAATTATAAAATTAATTAATACAACTTATATGTTTGGAATTTTGTAAAATAGAAATCATTTTTGAATTCGGAATATCAATTATAGCTTAGGGTGAAATTTTGGCCTTATTCTGAAAAACTTCAATTTTTGATGAATAGTGAAACCACTAAGTGGTTGTTAAAAACTGATTTTTCATTAAAATGAAATATTACCACTTCTGTGATTTGATTTTCAAAAATCCGACATACATGGTTGTCATTAAGAAGAAAAATGTGGTTCAATGAGATTAAAATAATTTTTTGGTGAATAGTAACTTTTAAGTTCTTAATCGCGATTGGAGGTAATTAGTGTAGTTTAAGGTACAAATAATGTTTTAATAATATGAGATGAGCATGACGCTTGTACTACTCCTATTGGATGAGTCATGGCCGACCAAGACAACCCATGGGTCAACTTGGGGACCCCATGGAGCCACTTTAGTTGGAAAATGACATTAATATATATTTATTTAATGTTAAAATTAAATTGACACAAACATGAGTTGATTTACTAAAACAGTTTTTAAGTGGGGTTACACAGATCCAAATTTTGACTATAAATATTCATTAGAAATCTAAAAAGATTTCCTACATCATAGTATTTTTTTATAATTTTTATACATTAAATAAATTAGATTATTTATGACATCATTATGATGCAGTGATGACCTCATTATTTAACGATTTAAATAAAATGAGAAGATAATGCAAAATCCAAGGCTTACACTTGTCCAAAGCCTATTGGATGAAGATATTTAGAACCCTTATCACCTTAGACACTAATTATATAAGTGTGGGACCTTTATAATCCTAAAAGCATTGTATAATAATGTAACATTTCAATATTTCCAAAAGAGCCCCTCCTCTCCTCTTATAAAAGGCCCCCACCTCTACCACCTTATTCACACTTTCAAGCCTTTTGGTTCGGCCAACCTCTGCCAAAATACTCTCCCAAATTCTCTCCATTAATCCTAGAAGCTTTACTTTAGTCATAAAGCCATCCTAAGGAGTCATTTTGATCAAATCAAAAGGAAGAACCCGAAGAAGATGTAACATTTTCATCCCCCTCTTTCATGTTTCTTTCTTCTTCCACTCCCTCTTTGTTTATTATTTCAATTATAAAATTATAACTCCAGTATCTTCTATATACTGTGATGTTATTATAAATATGGAACAACCATATTCAGTATTCTACCCATCATTTGAATGACATGTCACCATACGTGCGTACGTACGACTTACCGTCTCCACGTCGTGGTGTAATTGTTATTCAATATATTATTATTTAGGTGGGTATAATAATGATATGTAATTCATGTAAATAATAAATATAACATGATAATGATTCTGTATATATGATATACTATCCAATTATATATTATTTTAATATCAAAATAATGATATTGTCGCTCGTGCGTACGTACGGACTACCGTTTCCACGAACGCGATGAGATTCATTCTCCGTCGTTTCCATTCAAGTATAATTATCATTTGATGATTTAAAAATAATGTTTAAGGACATGATATCATTCTGGATATGAATAAGATACAACCTATCCATGAAAAACACGACTTACGTAACAAAACATATAAAAGAAAATGAGTAAGTTAACACCCGAAACAACGATAAATCTAAGATATTGTTAACAAAGCAATGTTAAAAGATCATATATGATATCATATGAATGTATATGATTCTTGTATAATTTAATAACAATTATTTCACCATTATACAGAAGGTTAACCTACCCCAACCATGGAAAAGTACAAGGTAAGGGTTTACTTCACAACCTCTTCATTATCCAAGGTTGTTTATACATAATTATCTACTGGGACCTCATTATCATCCACATCCATGTTTCTTAAAAATGTCTTTCAAAACATTTTTACTATTAAATGGAAAATGGGTTAAAGTCATTTATACCCTTATACGTTTTTGAAAGGAATCTTACCGTCGTTTTCCAAACAATGTACTTTTTGACCTTTTTGACAAATTTAAGGTAAGATTGTTTTTTTTTACTTATACGGAGGGTGCGGCTATTTTCTGCCATTATAACTTCGTCGAAGCTTCCCTAACAAGCTTATAAGAATATTTTCAAAGTAAATGTATTATTTTATAATTATGGGACTTTTAAATGATTTCAAAAAGGAGAGATATTTCTCTCAAATAGCTTTGATTTCATCCATGTCAACATCCTTTGATGGGTTTTAAGTTTAATTGAAATTGATTTATGATACAAAACTTCCATTGAAAATTTTGTGAAATATTTGACTGTGGATGTGTTATTTTTATACCATCCATAGTTTATGGAGAAATTGTTGACATTTCGTATGCTAGTTTTAATACGAATATTTATGTTATGTTTAAACCTATTCATATGAGGAATGTATTGGACTTAATATGTGACGGGTGGAGCCCGCTATAGCTCCTCGATGCATCGGTAGGTCTCATGAGACAACTAGATGTGGAATTGGCCGAGGCCCTTTCCCAATTTGATTTATGGTTTTGGCCGAGGCCTTAATCATTTTAGACGTCTTGGCCGAGGCCTTGACAAAATGTTTCAGAATGTCTGGCATTATACATTCCCTCATTATGAAATTGGTTATTGATATTTCATGTGATTATTCATCTAGTAGAATATCCATGTGAGTAAGTAATGGCATTATTTTATTTTACTTTTTCCATATTATGCTGAAGTTAAAGTTCAATAAGGCTTTTGTTTTAGTTATACATTGCCTTAAATGCTTATGTTTTCTTATAAAAGTTTCCACTATATTGTTATCCTTATGGAGAATTTGAGCTCACCCATTTCAATGTTTTATTTTTCCCAGGATGTGAAGAGGTGTAATATGACTGACTTGCAAGAATAGTCAGTGAGGATATGATTGTGGACTAGGGAGACCATGTTATTGTAGTTTTCATTTTTATGATGTAATGTAATGTTTATGAATGTATCTAGTGTTTCCAAGGCTACTAAACTAATCGGTCTTTCTAGACTTGATCTTTTGTGATCATGCCAATGTTACGAAGTGATGCACCGACTCTGGGTAGCTGGGGTCGGGGCGTTACAAACCCATGATGGTTTTTACTTCGTTCTTGTGCCTTTACCACCATCTTTATTCAATTTCTTCATTGTTGGACCATGGGGTTGGTGATTTGACATTTTCGGGATGTATTTGAGTGTGATCAAACCCCTAGATTCATATAAGATTTTTGAATTACCTTGGAAGAGGTTTTTTGTAGATTGAATGAGGCATACTGAATTTTGTGGGTGATGGATTCAAGGATCATGACCATTAATGGTGGGAGATGGCTTGATCGATTACCAATCGGGTAATCGAAGTCCTGATTTCCAGCCACCGGAGGCTGTGAATCAATGATTAGAGGCTTTCCCATTCAATTTAAGTGGATTCTAGGAGGTCAAAAAGTGAGAAAGGTGGTGTAAATGGAGGATTTGAGTGTCTATGAGAAGACTATAGGATTCTATAAAATTCCAAGTTACTAGACGTGTAGTTCAGATGAACACACTTCATCTGGACCCTTGTTGTGGTAGCTAGGTTCTCATAGAGAATTACATTTTACACATCGTGTGACTTATCACACACTACGAAACCCATAACTAATAACCTAGCATCTACCTTGAGGTACATGGGCACAGACATGGCTAGGAACATGGGCATGACCAGAATACCTGAGAATAGCCAGAGTACGTGGGTAAGACCAGTGTACATAGGCACGACCAAGGTACATGAGCATGGGACAAAATACTCATGCATACCTGGACTAGCCATAATATGTCACGTATTTCCTATACTCATTGTGTACTTTTTTCTAGAAACTTCTACCATGTCCATCTACCTCTTTGAGACCCAAATTTGGGCCTGAAAGTAGCCTATATTGAGTGGTTTTCTGTGTATTCCATGATAGTATCCTTTGTTTTGGTATAAGAGATATGAAATGAGGTGTTACATATGGGATTCTTCCATCAATAATGCTTAGATGATGGCAGTGATCGAGTTTGATCATCAGATAGATACCGAGGTGAGTACTCCCCTATCACACTTGGGTACGGGTGCCTCATACTCTTTACATAGGAAGAGTTGATACTCCCCCATACTATAGTGGGTGTAGGTCCTCTATCTACATATTGGAACTCCCTCGTCTTCGAGATACAATGGGGAGCAGGTCTTCCATCGAAGATAGTTTCTCCCTCAACTATGAAGTATTGTGGTGAGGTCTGGGCCCTCCAACCTAATTATTGAGTGGTTGACTATGGTGATAGGTATCTAAGATGGACCCTTGGGATCAGTAAAGTGACTCATTGTTCTTATCTTGGTTGTGAAGATGGAGATCTTATTTCTATCTTCACTTGTTAAATTTCTCCCTCAACTATGGAGCATAGTGGTGAGGTCTGGGCCCTCCACCCTAATTATTGAGTGGTTGATTGTGGTGATAGGTATCTAAGATGGACCCTTGGGATCTTTTGAGCATGTCTGATGTTATGTTTTGTTTCCCTCTTGACTTATGGGTTGAATTGACTATTGTTATTCCTATTGATTTTCTTTTGGTTTTTCATGGCATCCTACTAGGTATGTGTATACTCATTCATGCATGGTCTCTACCTGCATGTGTTGTGTATTATGAAATCGATAGGTAGATTAGTTATGACCTCGGTGGACCAAGTTTCGGTGGAGAAAAATAGTTATTGGTCTTGACCATGTTTGATGGTTGACCTTAAATATTGTGAGTCAGGATCTCTTTGGAATTTACCTTTTTTAGTTGTTATCAGGTTGGGACCTCATTTCTAGCTAGATGCATATTTTCCCTTATTTTATTTTACATTATGTTGTTGTGGTTTTATTCATTTCCTTGAGGTTGTTCAATGTATGGTTTACACTATAGATATATTAGACATTTATTATATCTCTACATTGTTTCATGGTGTGGGTTACCTGTGTACATGTAATTAGCCTAAGACATCCCATTTTAGTGATACTTCAACTTGATGCTCGTCGCTATCCCCTAGCCTATTGGATGTGAGTTTGGCATGTTACCCTTGGCTTATTGTCAACCCAGGAGGGGTTTCAGTGGGTCGGGTCATGATAGGGGAGGTCTGAACCATTACAATAGCAACACGCGAATATATATTAATATATTATCATTTACTAATGTTATCATAAAATAGTTTATTATAATACATCAATATATATTAATTTTATTATTTTATATTAATATATAATATAATAGTAATTTTATTATAATAATAATGTTAATATTAACTCTAGGTATTCATTATATTATTATATTTTTTATATTTGTTAAAATATTGAAAGTAAAAATATATTAACATTATATAATTTATATATATTATATTTATCATAAAAAAGTTAATATATATATATATATATTATAAATGAAATATTTATATTTATATATACTAACAATATATATATATATATATATTTAAAATTTTATTAGAGATGGATAAAAAATCTATCCCAAAATAAATAAGTTATTTGGGATAAATAATTTGTCTCAAATATGTAAAAAATTATAATTATAGCAATTTATACATACATAAATGCATATATATATATAATATTAATATATATCAACATTTAATATTTATTATAATATTATATGTTATAGTAAATATATTAAATAAACATAATTCACTGTATATGATGTACATAATATGCACACTATTTCTAAAATGTAATATATTAATATTTATTAACATTAATATATATTAATACACTAATACATATGCACATTAACATATAATAATATATCATAATACATTAAAATATATATTAATATATCAATATACATTTCAACGTTAATATATATTAACTCCATATATTCACTAAAATATTATATATATTATTATTTTTATAATATTAAATTTAATATATGCTAACATTATATAATTTAAATATATCTTATTTATTTTATTAAAATAATATATTAATTTATACTCATAATATTATATTTATTATAATTGTATTAATAAATATTTATATAAGTTGTAATTTAAATATTTATATTTACATATACTTACTTTATATACGTGTTTGTGTGTGTAATTATATATTTTTTAAATTATTATTACACTACTACAGAATCCAATTTTATTGGTGATCAAAATGGGATTTATCATCTTTACAAAAATCATTGACATCCTATGTGCAAAAATAGTGGGCCATTTTTATTGGAGCTAAAAAAAGTGCTGGGAAATTCCCCAAAGATATTTATTTAACACTAGTAACGGGGGACTATGTTAGTGCTTTCTTTTAGCACTAATAAAATAATAATTTTTATTTTTATTCCCCCTCCCCTCCATAGCCCCTAGTCAATGCCCGGACCCCTTGTCAATGCTCTCAGATGGCTCAAGATCCTACTCACGCATGATGTTAACAAATCCATCTTTTGTCACTACTTGACTGCTGCCCAACCACCTGCTCACCCACGAGTGCCTCAACTCAAACCTATGACCTCCATGTGAAATGAAATCCTCTTTACCACCACCCTATCATGTTTTATTATATTTTCATGACATTTATATTTATTTAAATATATTTACAAACATTTTTTATCTATGTATTTATATAATTATTTTAAAATACAATTATAAAATGTCTGTGTGTTTGTGATATATATATATATATATATTTACACTTATATTTATTTAAATATATTATATATTAATGTTCATTCACATATATTCAAATATAAGTATAAACCTTTATACATTTATTATCCCACACACATATGTATATATAAATATTATATATATATATACATATTTATATGGATATATATATATATATATATATTAATACACTTTTATAATGAAGAAAAGGTTAGATCTTATTTTAAATAAAATGGATAATAATTACTTCCATATGATTTGAATATTGAGAAATATAATTTATGTGTGAAAAAGTTTAAATATTTATTTTTACAATTAAATTCTTATATGAGAATATATTCAAGTATGTGTATATATATAAATGTATATATTTAATTACAAATAATACTACAATATGAAAAGTGATAAAATTTAAACACTGTAATATCCATTTGAGTGTAAGAACTAGGAATAAAATTAGTCTATGCTAAAAAAGATAAGAAGACCCCCCACCTCAAATGTTCAAAAATTAAGGGACCCTAACAAAAAACTCAATTTTGGAGACCTTCTGAGCCTTTTTTGACCTCAAAAAAAATGCTAGAAGTAATTTCTTGGTCACCACATTGTAGATATTTTCACAAGCTTTGATTTGATATGTAACAAATCTCAAATGAATACCCAGATCAAAAGTTACACCCATTTGATGTTCAAGTCACACTTTCAATTAATTTTATATTGTTCATTAATTTATTAAATTTTTATGTCATCATATTGTTATTATATGAATATTTCTCAATAATAATTAGAAAATTATTAATTATTATTTAATTTTAATTATTTTATAAATCATTTTCAATAAATATCATATATATTAATTGAAAATACAAATTTAGTATAATATTAGTCATATTTAATAAAATATATTATATTTATATCAATATATTAGAAACAGTTAGGGAAGGGGTACTAAAAAACTACAAAGAAACACACAAACACACACATGTGAGAAGCCGGGGAGACTCGAACCTGAGATCTCCCTAACACCCCACAAGTCCCTTTTCCCGAAGGCTAGGACTTGGGGGCTCTATCTATATCAATATAAATATATTTAGATATTAATATATGATTTTCAATGATATGTAATTTTTTTTATGAAATATACCTTTTATCAGCACTAAACACACTATTAAGACCACTCTTTATCAGTGATAAAAAATGATAATAAAAATGAATTTTATTAGTAGTAAAAAAGCACTCGTACATGGGTGATTTTATCAAAAAAAATTTAGTACTGATACAAGTATCCTTTATATGTGATTTTATCTAGCATTGATAAATACACCCCCTTTATCAGTGCTTTTTTAGTAGTGATAAAGGGTAGCACGGAATATAGAAAAATCAATAGTAGTGTTAGGAAGTAATAAAAATATTTCTTGAATGAACAAGTTATTTGGGATGTATAATCCCTCAAAAATATTTAAAAATATCAAACACACACTATAATAATATATATAGAAATTATATATTTATTATAATATTTTATTTTATAATAAATATATCAAATAATAGTAATTCAGTATATATGATATATATATATATATTATTTTCAATTTGTAATATATTAATACGTATTGAAATTAATATATATTAAAATATTAATTGCATATCAATTTTATCATGTAATCATATATTATAATACGTTAATATATATAAGTATATTAATATATATATTAACTCTGTATATTAATTATAATATTATATATATTATATTTTTTAAAAGATGGAGGAACAATAGAAGTTTCTCCTGATGATATCTGGTAATTTGGTTACCCCATACCACCCAAGGAGCCTAAATCTCTACTCATATATTTCAAACCATCAAGATAATCGATTGAGAACATCTAATCCAAAGAATATCAAGGAAAGCGAGAAAGAATCCTTAAAGGGATTCTCGTCCTTCTCTAGATTTTTTTGGGAGGATCGTTTCTCTCACTCAAAAATCAGGCTTCAAAAAAAAATTCAGAAAGGTCTCACATTTCAGTCTCGGATAACTCCATGTTAGAAAGGATTTATTTGTGTAAGCATTCAATTATTTCTATCATTTCACTATCAAAAGGTATGAAATCCTAGAAAATAGTAGATCTTATTTCCCGATTAGCCACTATTTTGGGATTCTTAGATTTTAAGTGTGTCTCCCTTGATTGTGGAATCTTATTAATCTTATTCCCTTCTGCAGAATTAGAAGGATGAGCCTGGAGTGTTGGATAAGTTAATATTAGACCGGGAACCCTGAGGATTCACGATTGGAATTTAAGTTTCAGTCTAAATGTATAATGACCCATACTTTACATACATTTTTATTACTTCAAAATTTAAGCATACTTATTACAATATATAACAAAACCATGATAAGACTGTATAGGTATAGTGTCTTTAGAAACTAGGAAACATAAAAAACTGGTTCATAAAGCATCTACATTGTCTCCCATTTATTTAATCATATCTTGAGTCCCTTTTGGCATATCCTACTTAATAACCATCTTCCTGACCTGGGGAAAAGTTGTAAAGACCCGCAAATTTCAAGGAAATTTTTTTTTCTTAATTTTCTTTGGAATTTTACAAGAACGCAGCTTCAGACGGCACCTGATTCCGAGGCCCGGTGTGCCCGGAATCAATTTCCGAAGTTTGGCTCGGGTACGTTCAGTGAACGGACGAGCGGGTTTTTCTATCTTTTGAACCGGTGCCCGGAATCGAATTCTGAGGGCACCGATGAAATCGCAGCGCCGGTATTTGCTTAGAAACGCCTCTTCCGGAGTTGCGTTTGCTCAGACGTGGTTTTTAAATTTTACGGCTTTAAGTCAGAAATAAAATAAAGTTTGTGCGACAACTTTATTTTATTTCACTTAAGCTGCTTGGAAGCCACTTGAAGTCACTTAAAGACGGCTTGAACTGAGTTGAACTGGATAGGATGCTATCCAGAAATATCCTACCCCTTGGTAGGATATTTGTGCGGTGGGACCCGCACGAGCCCCGCCGTTTCTTTCGCTAAGTAACGCACCCGCGAAAACCCGTCAAAGTAACTGAAAAGTCAACCGACGCGTTTTCTTTAATTCTTAACAGACCATTTAATTGGGCGGTTTATTTCGTGAATTAAATGGACTGTTTCTTCGTGAATTAAATGGGTCGTTTCTTTCGTTGAATTAATTCAACGAATTGATGGATCGTTTCTTAACCGGTTTCGTGTTGGCATGTTTATAAAATAAGACCAACATAAAAATCCTTGGAAAGGATTTGAGAGAATCTTCGTTCCTCCACCCTCTCCGCGAAGAACGCGAAGAACGCGAAGAACGCGAAGAACGCGAAGAACGCGAAGAACGCGAAGAACGCCGGCGACCGGAATTCGACGACGCACACCAAGATCTGCGACGTCGACGAGATCTACCCGCGACGTTCTTCGGCGACGTCTTTCTTCCGCGGCCGATCCTCGTTCGGCAACAAAGGTGAGAATCGGATCTTTTCTTCTCCCTTTTTAATTTCAATATCAACGGATTTAAACTAATTAAATCCGTTGATCTTGATCCGGAGATTGGCGACGCGACGAGCGATTCCGCGACGACGCGACGATCTCCTTCCTCCACGACGAGCGATTCCGCGACGATCCCTCGTTCGGCAACGACAGCTGCGAGGTAAGGGATGTTGGAATTCTTTTTAAAATCCCGTGTTTATTCTTTTGAAATATAGAACCCGATCACGAAACAATTTTAATTTATTTAAAATTGTTGATTGGTTTCTTTCCTGCTTCTCCCGTTGATTATGACTAACGCGGAGGGTGCGGGTCTAACGAACAAGACCCGGCAACCCTCCGTCGATCTTCCTTTGTGTGCGGATTTGGCGAGCGACGGCAAAAGCGCGACGCAAGGGCCATATGTTGATTCCGCAGTGGAGGACGCATCCCGGGAGGAACAACGGCGCAGACGGGAGGCAAATCGGGCCACCGGAGCATCTCCGGCGGCCCGCGGAAGGAGGCGGCGGCGCGGGTCGCCGGCGCGGCGGCGCCGGCGACCGGGGGCGGCGGCGCCCGGCGCGCCGCCGGAGGAGTCCGCCGCGGCCGAGCCGCGGCGGCGGCGAGCCGCCGGACCGCGTCCGCGGTCCGGCCTTCCAGCACGCGGCCCGCGCGGGCCGCGTTTTTCTCCAAAGCCGCGGGTTTGACCCGCGGCGGCAGCGCTTCGGCCGCTCGGCCGAAGCCGAGCCGGTCCGGTCGGCCGGGCCGCGCCCAGGCCGGACCGGACCCGGCCGAGCCGGTTCGGGCCGGGTCGGGCCGACCCGGTTCGGGCCGACCCGGTTCGGCCGACCCCAGGGGGGGTTCGGGCCGGGTCGCCCCGGGCCCAGTACCCCCGTTTCGGGCCCTCTTCGGTCTTTCGCCCATAACTTGGGCCTGGGACCTCCGATTGACGAACCGTCAGCGGCTACGCGATCCTTGGATCGAGACGGTCGTTTCGGTATATTATACTCAAGGTTTCGGAAGACTTTGGGTTCGGCCGGGTTGGTTCGTACACGAAGCCAACCGGGCCCTCGGAGCGGAAACGCTCATAACTTGAGCTACGGACGTCCGAACGACGTACCGTCAGCTGTGGTAGTTTCCTCTAAGTGAGACGGAACTTTTGGCATACTCCGCCCAAGGATCGGATACAGGTGAAGTACGGTCGGGTTGGTTTTGCTCTAAAAACCAACCGGGCCCCTGGGACGAAAATGCCAATAACTCTCAGACCGGGCGTCCGATTGACGCGCCGTCTGTCGCGTTGAGATCCTGTTGTCGATACGGAACTTTTGGATACATCAACTTCGGACTACGTGTCAGTTGATGTATCAGCCCCTCGGCTCGTGGAGCGGACCCTCCTAAACGAGCTCGCTACGTGCGGGAACCCTAGCGCTGGCTGTGACCTCGACGACAGAGCAGAGATCCTCCGTGGACTGCGACGACGGCAGAGCAGAGATCCTCCGTGGACTGCGACGACGGCAGAGCAGAGATCCTTCGTGGACTGCGGCGACGACTGTGCAGAGATCCTCAGTGGACTGCGTCGACTACTGCACTCAGCGATCCCACGTGGATCAGTGCTTCAGGTTCTGTGTGAGCCCGATCCTCCGTGGGTCCTTACTACCGGTTCTGTGTGAGCCACTGCCTACAGGTTCTGTGTGAGCCCGATCCTACGTGGGTCTTTTTGCGGGGGTTAGTACCTATCGATCCTTCGTGGGTCCGACGACTGAGACGGATCAGTGATCGTCTTTGACGTCATCTGAAAAAGTATACCTGGTTGAGCTGAATCTTATGTTACTCTCCTTTGTGGATTGTGTTGAACCATCCTTTGTGGATTTACTGTTTACTCTCCTTTGTGGATTTGGGTCTTGCTTTCCTTTGTGGATTGAGTTGTTCTTGAGCTCGTGAGCAGAGCTAGAATTGGGGACTTAGGTATATGTATGGGCATATACCTAAGTCGAGTCAGATGTTACTTCGTGATTGCATCTTTCTTTTGTGCTATATCCTTTGTGGATTTCGAGAGACCTTCGGGGGTCTCGGGGTCCTTACTGAGTAGCTTGTACTCACCCCTGCACGGGCTATGCCCGCACCTTGTTGTGTTGGTTGCAGACGACGGACAGCGCTGATCGCGGTTGGGGCGTGGAGCAGGACGGTACCTAGAGGTGGACCACTGGGCGGTACGTACTCGGAGCGGACGTGGGACCCGAGGAGCTTGGAGGCTATCTGTACCCACCCTTCAGGTGGGATTGCCAGTGGACGACACGAGGCCGCCGTCTTTTCTTCAGTTGCTGTACTTTACTTTTCAGTTGTACTTTACAGTTGGGCTTGTATTTCCGGCCCCTTTTCTTTTCTGCACTTTACTTTCCGCTTGCTGACTCTGTGTGGTTGTTACTTATAAAGGCAATGCCTTCCCTGTTTACTGGGATTTTACGCCTTGGTGCTAGTCGCCAGCCCCTGGCCTATGGAAGGCGGGCTTGGGGTAGTCACGGCACGGGCCCCGAGGACGGGTCGTGACAAATTGGTATCAGAGGCGGTCGGTTCTACCGCAGACTCTGATCGTCCTTTCTTTCTATGTGAAGCAATAGTGTTTAGTGTATTGAGTGTGGTTATCAGTTCAGGGAGCCCAGTGTTGGTGCGGCGGCCGACGTATCCGTACACCAGGACCCTGACTCCTGATTTCCGACTTAATGCATGAAAACATTGATTGCGTGTGTGTTTCAAGTTTTTCTTTGTGATTACTTATGTCAGCTCACCGGGTATACTGATCTGCTTTATGAAAGTCTCAAGTTTTCCTTGTGATTACTTGTGCCAGCTCACCAGGTATACTGTTCTGACTGTGGTGCTCTTGTTCTCCTTTTCAGGATGGCCCCGCGACGACTGCCAGCTAGGGTTCCGAGTGTAGGGCGCGACGGCAGCCCACCGAGCGACGAGGCCTCGGTGCAGGGCCCTTTGCCAGCAGTGGCACCGGCGGTAGCCTTACCCGCCGAGCCACCGATGCTTCCAGTACCAGACGCCGACGATGCACGTCGCCTCAGGGCACTGCACGAGTTTCAGAGCCAGCGACCGCCCAGGTTTCGCGGTGAGGCGGACCCCCAGGCCGCCGAGGACTGGCTAGAGGCGGTGGTACGGATCTTCAGGCTAGTGAGGACACCAGCGGATATCATGGTGATCCTCGCAGCGAGCCTCCTGCAGGCGGCGGCAGGACGATGGTGGAGCCTGATGCTCCAGGTTCACGATGAGGCATCCCTGCTCTGGACGGACTTCGAGAGCCTCTTCCGCTCTGAGTTCGTCCCGGCCACCCTCCGAGCGGTGCGCATCCAGGAGCTTCTCCAGCTGCGCCAGGGCAGCATGACGGTCGCTCAGTATGCGGCGAGGTTCACGGACCTATCTCGCTACTCGACCGACATGGTACGGGACCCCTTCTTCCGGGCCCGGACCTTCGAGCAGGGCTTGCGACAGGAGATTCGGGCGTCGCTGATCTCCCTCAGCATTCCGACCCAGGCGGGAGTGCTGGAGCGAGCCCTCCTGATCGAGAGCTTCCTGGCAGAGCCTTCTTCAGCGGCGAGACCTAGCGCAGGGCGGCAGGTAGCTGAGTCTTCGGCAGCAGGTAGCCGACGGATGACTCACGGGTCCAGGCAGACCAGACCCCCACGCAGACGGCCTCAGGACACCGGCTCAGCAGTACGAGGCACACAGCGGAGTGCCAGCCTTTCGAGAGGCAGGCTGTGCTACTCTTGCGGCGGGCAGGGTCACATGGCTCGTGACTGCCCGACTCGCCGATCAGAGGAGCAGCAGACGGTGGAGGGGCCACCCAGGCAGAGGCAGAGGGTCGACCGTGGCGGTCCGCAGGGAGGAGGCGGACGAGGCCGAGGAGCTGGCCGAGCAGCGGGTGGTGGGCGACGCTTTCAGGCTCTACCCCCACCACCACCAGGAGGGCCACCTCGACCACAGGGAGCCGGCGGGCAGGGACAGGCCCAGCTCCAGGCAGTGGAGGCCTACGACCCCGACATGCCAGAGATGATTCGAGGTACGATCTGTGTCTATTCCACCCTTGCTGCAGTACTTATAGACACAGGAGCGAGTCACTCTTTCATAGCCTCTGCCCTTGTTCGGAGCTCGGAGATTCCGACTGAGCCGTTGGCTCGATCCTTACGGCTAGAGACTCCTACGGGAGCAGACTCGACGATTACGCACTGGTGCCGGCAGTGTGAGCTTACTCTAGGAGGCGAGAGCTTCGGCTGGGATCTCCTTGTAGCGGCGTCGAGGCCTTACGACGTCATCTTGGGCATGGATTGGCTATCCACGGTTCATGCCCAGATCGACTGTTTTAGGCGCAAGGTACGATGTGTTCGTACCGACGGGAGCAGGTTTACCTTCACCGGCGAGAAGGGAACCTTTGCAGCACAGGATGGACTTCCGCGGAGGAGAGTGCAGCCCATCTCACATCAGTTGGCTAGCCTCATCCTAGGAGCAGTGGACGTGCGGAGTCCGGCTTTTCCTGCAGTGGTGGACCAGTACGTGGACGTCTTTCCCGACGACGTTCCAGGGCTACCTCCTCGTAGAGAGGTAGACTTTTACATCGACTTGTACCCCGGGACAGCCCCGATATCTACTCCAGCATATCGGATGGCCCCCGCCGAGCTTCGAGAGCTGCGGGTACAGTTGGAGGACTTGCAGAGCAAGGGGTTTATCCGACCCAGTGTTTCACCCTGGGCTTCCCCGATTTTGTTCGCCAAGAAGGCGGACGGGAGCTTGCGACTTTGTGTCGACTATCGTCGCCTGAACCAGGTGACAGTGAGGAACAAGTATCCGCTGCCACGGATTGATGACCTCTTCGATCAGCTCAAGGGAGCGCGGTGGTTCTCGAAGATAGACCTCCGGTCAGGCTATCATCAGCTCAGAGTTCGAGACGAGGACGTGCAGAAGACGGTCTTCAGGTGTCGGTATGGCCATTATGAGTTCTTGGTTATGCCGTTCGGCGTAACCAATGCTCCAGCGGTGTTCATGAGCCTCATGAACAGGATCTTCCAGCCATACCTCGACCGATTTGTCGTTGTCTTCATTGACGACATTTTGGTATACTCGACGACTGAGGAGGAGCATGCCTACCACCTGCGAGTTGTGCTAGACACACTCCGAGAGCACCAGCTTTATGGCAAGCTCTCAAAATGCCAGTTCTGGTTACGTGAGGTCCATTTCTTGGGGCACGTCATTTCTGAGGCGGGAGTTGCAGTGGATCCCGCGAAGATCGAGGCAGTGCTAGCTTGGGAGCCACCCAAGAGCGTGACAGAGGTGCGGAGCTTCTTGGGCCTAGCCGGATACTATCGGAGATTCGTGCCAGACTTCTCCAGAGTTGCAGCACCACTCTCAGCCTTGACGAAGAAGGGGAAACCCTTCGTGTGGTCAGACAGATGTCAGCAGAGCTTCCAGGAGCTGAGACAGAGATTGACCAGCGCACCTATCTTGAGGTTGCCTGAGGAGGGAGTTGGGTACGTAGTTTACTGCGACGCATCAGGGACTGGACTCGGGTGCGTCCTGATGCAGGAGCGGGCCGTGATCGCCTACGGATCACGTCAGTTGAGGCCGCATGAGCAGAACTACGCCACTCATGACCTGGAGTTAGCAGCAGTGGTCTTCGCTCTGAAGACTTGGCGGCACTATCTGATGGGCGAGCGCTTCACTGTCTTTTCTGACCACCAGAGTCTCAGGTATATCTTCTCTCAGAAGGACCTGAACCTGAGACAGCGGAGATGGCTTGAGTTCCTCCAGGACTATGACTTTGAGATAGTCTATACTCCTGGGAAGGGGAACGTGGTAGCCGATGCCCTCAGCAGGAGGACGGGCATTCAGCTGCTTGAGGAGGCGACGGAGCAGCTAGCCTCCTTGCAGATATCCTTCGTGGATAGAGACGGAGCAGCCTTTCTTCAGTCTCTCACAGTCTCTCCTCCACTTCTACAGCGGGTCAGAGAGGCTCAGCGTGGGGACGCTGACTGTGAGACCCGGCGTGCACTGATATCCTCAGGTCAGGCGCCTGATGGTTTCTCCCTTGGAGCAGAGCATGACATCCTTTTCAGAGGACGTACCTTCGTACCAGTCGCTCTACGAGAGGAGGTGCTGAGAGAGTTTCACACTTCTCCCTTGGCGGTACATCCCGGAGTGGCGAAGATGTACCAGGATCTCAGACGACAGCACTGGTGGCCGGGCATGAAGAAAGCTGTGGCAGAGTTCGTTTCACGATGCCTCACCTGCCAGCAGGTGAAGGCAGAGCACCAGGTACCAGCAGGCTTGGTACAGCCCTTGGAGGTCCCGGAGTGGAAGTGGGACGGCATATCTATGGACTTCGTGACTGGACTTCCACGCACTTCCAGAGGTCACGACTCCATTTGGGTGATTGTCGACCGACTCACCAAGTCGGCACACTTCTTACCCATCAGAGAGCAGGGCTCAGTGGAGAGCTTGGGACGTCTTTACGTCCAGGAGATCGTACGGCTTCACGGTGTGCCATCGTCTATCGTCTCCGATCGAGATGCTCGTTTCACTTCCCGGCTCTGGAAGGGGTTGCAGGAGGCGTTCGGGACGCGGCTCCATCTGAGCACAGCCTTCCACCCTCAGACGGATGGTCAGACGGAGAGGACCATACAGACACTCGAGGACATGCTCCGTGCATGTGTTCTCGACTTTGGTCGCAGCTGGGAGGACCACCTACCCTTGGTGGAGTTTGCGTACAACAACAGCTACCACTCCACCATCGGGATGGCACCATACGAGGCGTTGTACGGCAGACCCTGCAGATCACCGTTGTGCTGGACAGACCCTGGGGAGTCAGCACTCGTGGGACCAGAGATGGTCCGAGCCACGACAGAGAAGGTCCAGATCATCCAGGAGAGGATGAGGACAGCTCAGAGCCGGCAGAAGTCATATGCTGACAGGAGGCGGAGGCCACTAGAGTTCGAGGATGGCGACCACGTCTTTTTGCGTGTCTCACCTCGACGTGGTTTACGGAGGTTTGGCCGAGGCGGCAAGCTGTCTCCCCGCTTCATCGGGCCTTTCCAGGTCCTCAGCAGGATAGGAGAGGTGGCTTATCGCCTGGCTCTACCACCTCAGTTGCACCGGGTGCACGACGTCTTCCACGTGTCTCAGCTGAGGAGATACGTGCACGACCCGACGCACATCATCGACTTTGGGGAGCTGGACGTGGACGATGGGGCGACCTTTGCGGAGGTTCCAGTGGAGATCGAGGATCGACAGGAGCGGGTCCTACGTGGGCGGGCGATTCCTCTTGTGCGCGTCAGGTGGCAGCACGGGAACCTCCAGGAGAGCACTTGGGAGCGGGAGGCTCAGATTCGTGCTCAGTACCCCCATTTGTTCCCCTAGTTTTTGATGTATCTTTACGGGGACGTAAAGCCCTGAGGTGGGAGTAATGTAAAGACCTGCAAATTTCAAGGAAATTTTTTTTCTTAATTTTCTTTGGAATTTTACAAGAACGCAGCTTCAGACGGCACCTGATTCCGAGGCCCGGTGTGCCCGGAATCAATTTCCGAAGTTTGGCTCGGGTACGTTCAGTGAACGGACGAGCGGGTTTTTCTATCTTTTGAACCGGTGCCCGGAATCGAATTCTGAGGGCACCGATGAAATCGCAGCGCCGGTATTTGCTTAGAAACGCCTCTTCCGGAGTTGCGTTTGCTCAGACGTGGTTTTTAAATTTTACGGCTTTAAGTCAGAAATAAAATAAAGTTTGTGCGACAACTTTATTTTATTTCACTTAAGCTGCTTGGAAGCCACTTGAAGTCACTTAAAGACGGCTTGAACTGAGTTGAACTGGATAGGATGCTATCCAGAAATATCCTACCCCTTGGTAGGATATTTGTGCGGTGGGACCCGCACGAGCCCCGCCGTTTCTTTCGCTAAGTAACGCACCCGCGAAAACCCGTCAAAGTAACTGAAAAGTCAACCGACGCGTTTTCTTTAATTCTTAACAGACCATTTAATTGGGCGGTTTATTTCGTGAATTAAATGGACTGTTTCTTCGTGAATTAAATGGGTCGTTTCTTTCGTTGAATTAATTCAACGAATTGATGGATCGTTTCTTAACCGGTTTCGTGTTGGCATGTTTATAAAATAAGACCAACATAAAAATCCTTGGAAAGGATTTGAGAGAATCTTCGTTCCTCCACCCTCTCCGCGAAGAACGCGAAGAACGCGAAGAACGCGAAGAACGCGAAGAACGCGAAGAACGCGAAGAACGCCGGCGACCGGAATTCGACGACGCACACCAAGATCTGCGACGTCGACGAGATCTACCCGCGACGTTCTTCGGCGACGTCTTTCTTCCGCGGCCGATCCTCGTTCGGCAACAAAGGTGAGAATCGGATCTTTTCTTCTCCCTTTTTAATTTCAATATCAACGGATTTAAACTAATTAAATCCGTTGATCTTGATCCGGAGATTGGCGACGCGACGAGCGATTCCGCGACGACGCGACGATCTCCTTCCTCCACGACGAGCGATTCCGCGACGATCCCTCGTTCGGCAACGACAGCTGCGAGGTAAGGGATGTTGGAATTCTTTTTAAAATCCCGTGTTTATTCTTTTGAAATATAGAACCCGATCACGAAACAATTTTAATTTATTTAAAATTGTTGATTGGTTTCTTTCCTGCTTCTCCCGTTGATTATGACTAACGCGGAGGGTGCGGGTCTAACGAACAAGACCCGGCAACCCTCCGTCGATCTTCCTTTGTGTGCGGATTTGGCGAGCGACGGCAAAAGCGCGACGCAAGGGCCATATGTTGATTCCGCAGTGGAGGACGCATCCCGGGAGGAACAACGGCGCAGACGGGAGGCAAATCGGGCCACCGGAGCATCTCCGGCGGCCCGCGGAAGGAGGCGGCGGCGCGGGTCGCCGGCGCGGCGGCGCCGGCGACCGGGGGCGGCGGCGCCCGGCGCGCCGCCGGAGGAGTCCGCCGCGGCCGAGCCGCGGCGGCGGCGAGCCGCCGGACCGCGTCCGCGGTCCGGCCTTCCAGCACGCGGCCCGCGCGGGCCGCGTTTTTCTCCAAAGCCGCGGGTTTGACCCGCGGCGGCAGCGCTTCGGCCGCTCGGCCGAAGCCGAGCCGGTCCGGTCGGCCGGGCCGCGCCCAGGCCGGACCGGACCCGGCCGAGCCGGTTCGGGCCGGGTCGGGCCGACCCGGTTCGGGCCGACCCGGTTCGGCCGACCCCAGGGGGGGTTCGGGCCGGGTCGCCCCGGGCCCAGTACCCCCGTTTCGGGCCCTCTTCGGTCTTTCGCCCATAACTTGGGCCTGGGACCTCCGATTGACGAACCGTCAGCGGCTACGCGATCCTTGGATCGAGACGGTCGTTTCGGTATATTATACTCAAGGTTTCGGAAGACTTTGGGTTCGGCCGGGTTGGTTCGTACACGAAGCCAACCGGGCCCTCGGAGCGGAAACGCTCATAACTTGAGCTACGGACGTCCGAACGACGTACCGTCAGCTGTGGTAGTTTCCTCTAAGTGAGACGGAACTTTTGGCATACTCCGCCCAAGGATCGGATACAGGTGAAGTACGGTCGGGTTGGTTTTGCTCTAAAAACCAACCGGGCCCCTGGGACGAAAATGCCAATAACTCTCAGACCGGGCGTCCGATTGACGCGCCGTCTGTCGCGTTGAGATCCTGTTGTCGATACGGAACTTTTGGATACATCAACTTCGGACTACGTGTCAGTTGATGTATCAGCCCCTCGGCTCGTGGAGCGGACCCTCCTAAACGAGCTCGCTACGTGCGGGAACCCTAGCGCTGGCTGTGACCTCGACGACAGAGCAGAGATCCTCCGTGGACTGCGACGACGGCAGAGCAGAGATCCTCCGTGGACTGCGACGACGGCAGAGCAGAGATCCTTCGTGGACTGCGGCGACGACTGTGCAGAGATCCTCAGTGGACTGCGTCGACTACTGCACTCAGCGATCCCACGTGGATCAGTGCTTCAGGTTCTGTGTGAGCCCGATCCTCCGTGGGTCCTTACTACCGGTTCTGTGTGAGCCACTGCCTACAGGTTCTGTGTGAGCCCGATCCTACGTGGGTCTTTTTGCGGGGGTTAGTACCTATCGATCCTTCGTGGGTCCGACGACTGAGACGGATCAGTGATCGTCTTTGACGTCATCTGAAAAAGTATACCTGGTTGAGCTGAATCTTATGTTACTCTCCTTTGTGGATTGTGTTGAACCATCCTTTGTGGATTTACTGTTTACTCTCCTTTGTGGATTTGGGTCTTGCTTTCCTTTGTGGATTGAGTTGTTCTTGAGCTCGTGAGCAGAGCTAGAATTGGGGACTTAGGTATATGTATGGGCATATACCTAAGTCGAGTCAGATGTTACTTCGTGATTGCATCTTTCTTTTGTGCTATATCCTTTGTGGATTTCGAGAGACCTTCGGGGGTCTCGGGGTCCTTACTGAGTAGCTTGTACTCACCCCTGCACGGGCTATGCCCGCACCTTGTTGTGTTGGTTGCAGACGACGGACAGCGCTGATCGCGGTTGGGGCGTGGAGCAGGACGGTACCTAGAGGTGGACCACTGGGCGGTACGTACTCGGAGCGGACGTGGGACCCGAGGAGCTTGGAGGCTATCTGTACCCACCCTTCAGGTGGGATTGCCAGTGGACGACACGAGGCCGCCGTCTTTTCTTCAGTTGCTGTACTTTACTTTTCAGTTGTACTTTACAGTTGGGCTTGTATTTCCGGCCCCTTTTCTTTTCTGCACTTTACTTTCCGCTTGCTGACTCTGTGTGGTTGTTACTTATAAAGGCAATGCCTTCCCTGTTTACTGGGATTTTACGCCTTGGTGCTAGTCGCCAGCCCCTGGCCTATGGAAGGCGGGCTTGGGGTAGTCACGGCACGGGCCCCGAGGACGGGTCGTGACAAAAGTAAACATACAAAAGGGTGGGCTCAAATGCTCAGTAAGGGTAAACAAAGGAAATATCAATCATATCATATTCATAAGAACATAACATTTTGAAAATCATAACCTGAAAAAGAGATTATAATATCATAACATGGGATAAATCATAGTAGTGAAATGTAATCCCAATAATCATAACATAAAACATGATTTTTTTTAGCATAGACACATAATCATAGAAAATCATTTCATATTAGTCAAGACTCATTGCCAAGACTATCATAGCGGACAAAGTCCATTTCTGAACCAAGTTCACTCCTCATTCCAGTCCTGTATCACTGAACTGGATTAACATGCCGTTCCAGCCATTTCTATCTAATGAGATATAAATCTTTACCCAATGCATTGGAGGTATATATAGGTCCCACCCATCTCATAATGAAACCATTCTTATGTGTGTGAAAAAATCATAAATCATACATTATAGCATAACCCATGCAATAAAAAATGGGATTCTTAAACATCATGCCATCATAAAATAATACATATAAGATAAAAGGACTTCATAAAAATAATTCCATCACAACATAATCAAATCAATGTAAAAATAGGGATAGAAACAGAACCCTATATTATCTTAGATGGAAAATAATTTTGATAAAATACTTTAACTCCATTCTTAAGGAAAATATCCTTTCTACTTCAAAAATATTTTTCCTTTCTTAAAATGTCATACAATTTTAAAATAAAAGAAGTTAATTAAAAATAAAATTCAAAAATTTTAAAGGAAGATTCATGGAAATAATGTTCTATGAAATCATAAAAACCCATTCATGCCATATAAGTTAAAAACAAACATTCTTCTCGTACTTTGGCCAGAAAAGTCAAAAAGTATCTCATATTGAAAACGACAAAAGATTCCTTTAATATCTTTTACTAAAAATTCCCCAATAGGTAAAATTGGATTGAAACAATTGTAGGAGGATAGAAATAGTATTACATATTGAGGAAACATTAATGTGTATGATTAATATGCCTCAATAAATTCTGAAGTATAAACAATCTTGGATAAAAATGAGATTGTGAGATTTTCCCTTACCTTAGATCCGATATGCTTCGTATGTATCAAAACCTCCTATATAATGATATAAATAATTTCATTGACTTATTAAAAAATCATATTCATTGTTATTATATCATATATGGTCATATTCTTATCTTCTTATTAATAATATTTCATTGCTACTTGTTATTCGGGTGTTCATTGCTTTATGTTCTTATGTGTGTTTTGTCGAATAAATTCTTATTCATATTTTTGAGTAATAGATAAATCATTTACAGAATTTTATTAGTGTAATATATATCATATTTATTCATTAAATTAATTTATATAATCATTATTCAATGAAGATCATGTAGAACGAGTCGCGTCACATCGTGGAGACGGTAGGCCGTACATACGCATGATAGATGATATCATTCTTTTGATATTAAAATCGTATATAATTGGATAGTATATCATATATAAATAATCATAATAATGTTATATTTATTATTTATATCATTTATAATCATTATCATACCCATCCAAATGATGAAATGTTTGAATAACAAACTACACCACGACGTGGAGACGGTAAGCCGTACGTACGCACGCGTGGTGACTTTTTCATTCATTGGATGAATAAAATAACTAAAATGGTTGTACCATTTTTATAATAAAATAAAATTATATATAAGATACTGGAGTTTTTATTTTATAATGGAAAGAATAAAGAATGAGGAAGTGGAAGAAGAAAAGAACATGAAATAGGTGGTGAGATATTTACCTCTTTCTCGGGTTCTTCCTTTTGATTTGATCAAAAGTGCTCCTTAGGTTGGATTTCTGAATAAAGTAAGGAATCTAGGATTAAGGGAGGACATTTTAGAGGGTATTTGGGCAGGTTTTGGCAGAGTCAAATGGATTTGGAGGTGTGAATTAGAGTGAAGGGGGAGTGCCCTTTTATAAGAGGGGTGAGGGGAACCTTAGGAAAAAATTAAAATATTATTTTATAATAAATTTATATTCAGTTTATAATGGCTCAAAAGTGACTTATTTCTAGGATAGGGTGGGTATGGGTCGAATTAATATCAAACAATAGGTTTTAGACAAGTTTAGGTTACCATTTTAACCTTATCATTTAGATTTAACTCTAAGTTAAATAATTTAATTGTTACTATGTCTTCTTATATTCTTACACTATATGGTTAATAAACTTTTTATAAACTGCCAATATAACCCAAATTGGTTCATTAATGTCATATATATTATTATATAAGTCTTTTGGCCAAGACTCAAATTTTTATGAATAAAATATCAATTCATAATTTAATATTTTTTTTAAAACTCTTTTATGTCAATTTTGACACTATTTGGTATTTTGTTTTTGATAAATTCATAACAGCATTATTACTTCCAAAACAATTCATCTAACCAACCTTAATATGTTATATTAACCTAAAAAATTATTTTAATTCATAAAAATCCTCAAATTACATTTATTTGGGTTTTTATAATATCAATTATGTTAATATTTCATTAATAAGGTAATTACTGCATCATCATTGTGTCATAAATAAATTAGATTATTTAATGTCTAAAAATTATAAATAAAATACCTTTATGTAGCAAATATTTTTGTCTTTCTAATTAATATTTATATTCTAATTTATATTATGTATAACCCTATATTAAAAATGTTTTACTTATTAAACTTTGATTTTAAATATTTTAACTCTTCTTTGAATTAAATAATAATAAATGTCCTAATCTAATCCAAGTGGACCTAAATGGTAATATTTTATTCCTAAGGCTGTTTTTGGTTGAATTAAACTTATCTAATAGAATTCGGACTTGTGTTATGGTAATAATAATATCATTTTTAGCCTTAATTACCATATTTACTTTTAACCATGGTAAATAAAAGTAAAAAGTTACTATTCACTAAAAATTATTTTTATCCTATTGAACCAAATTTTACTTACTGATATCGACCATGTCTCTCGGATTTTTAAAATTCCACTCACAGAAGTGGTAAAATTATGTTTTATGTAAATTTGCAAATTCTCCTAAGAGGTGGGTAAAAGACGGTAAAAAGTTAAATAAAATTTTTATATATCTAAAATTATTATAAAATGACTCCATTGAATTAAATTGAACTTATATAGGTATTATTTATCTATTTTGACCTAAAATAAATTTAAATAAAATAAATAATTATTTAAGTAAATTTTCGATTTTAAACTATAACTTAGTGTTTTTCACTATGCATCAAAAATTGAATGTTTTCAGAAAAATGGCAATAATTCACCCTAAGTTAATTTCGATATTCCGAATCCAAAAATGAAGTCCATTTTGAAAGATAAAATTTATAAAATTTCAAAAAGTGGGTATTACTATTCATAACTGCTGGTTTATATAATATTTTAATAACATATCTTTATTTAGTGATACTCGGTATTGTGTACAAAGCAAGCTATCGAGGAAGGTTGCTCTTGCATGTAACACAAGACAAGACAATGTTGTGTGTAGTGAAATATTCCTTTGGTGTTTTGTATAACATAATACATAAAAACAAAATATTTCTCATAAAATCTCAGGGTGTTACAAAATGATTTCAAGGATACTTACACAGAGGTTTTGATTAAAATTCATGGTATTAATTGGGTCCTATGAAATCCAAAAATTGTATTTAAGATCACATCCCGGATTTGAATTCTAATCAAGCTGGATAATGCTACCTAAATGGCCAGTTTTGGTCATTATGATCGTGTTTTTGTGGAAGTTTTTTAATATCTAATTTGATTGATAGGATGGTTCTTTCTACTCCAGATTATTAGAATTATCTTATAATTGTGTTTGATAAAACACCACCCTTTTGTGATTCTTTCCAAATTATCAGACATTAGAAGTATACATGTAGTGGAGATCTTGTTTTCTCTAACTGTCAAAATAAAGGTCATGACTTACAACCCTATAAAAGGAAGGAATATGAGGTTGTCCAATACACTGTTGATCAGACTAAAAATCAAGTTAAAAATAATGTTGAAAATTATTATACTTCTAAGACTTTATATCCACCAGGAGGGCAGGAATAGGTATTTACTGTTGACACTGATCTTAAAAGGGATTAACCTATGTTTAAAAAATCACTTATATGTACTTTTGATTAGATAAAGAATGTTGATCGCAACACGAAGTCCTCTTTAGTTCCTACTCTTAGTGGAACAAGGGATCAACTGGTCCTACATTGGACTTTGAACAAGTCCATGGTAGGGAGAATTTGATAGCTATTTTTTAAGATTCTTTGGTTCCATTATTGAATGGTATTGATGGGGAAGACACTGGAAAGACTTCTAGTAAAAAGAGTGTAGGATCTGAATTTGTAAAGACCCAGAAATTCCATATAAATATTTTAAAAAAATGATTTGGAATTATTAAGAGTTTTAAAAAATTAACAGTGTTTGATTATGAGGCCTGGTGTGCCTGGAACATATTTTTGAACTTTTTTTAAGGTATGTTCAGTAAATGTGCGGGTGGAATTTTATATCTTTTGAATCGGTGCTCAGATTAAAAATATGAGGCCACCATTGAATCTACAACGCCAGGATTCACTTAAGGGAGACTTAATTTTAACTGCAGTAGGTTAGGTGAAAAAGATAGTTTTGCATACTATTTAAAGAATAATAAAATAACATAAAAATGTTATTTTATTTTTCTACCAACCGTTGTGACGTGGTAGTGGGACCACAATGTTGTCAATCCATTTAATGGCTTGACTCTTCCATTGTGTAACCACACTGTTGAGAGTTAAGAGGTTCATTAATTAAAACTCATTAATGAACCTCATTAATTATATGATGCGTTAATCACCCTTTTCCTTTATTTAAATGAGGTTTGAGCTTGGGTTTTTGGAACTTAAGAGAGGAACCTCTGATGAAGTGCTGCAACGTCTTCCACTAACCTAGAGTAGAGGCTTGGACAACAATGTTGGAGGAATAAATCCGGGATCAATGAATTCTGATGACTTCATCAAACATGGATTCTTCTTCTACAATCGTGATGTCTTCTCCGAATCTGAGGTAGGGGTTATTTATGTTAAAATTCTTGAGAATTTTTTTCTTTTCCTCATTCTTGAAAATCATGATGAACACGGATCAAAAAAAATGAGTTGATCTGTGATTGATATGAAATTGTTGGTGGTTGTTGCAGGAAAATATTGAATGGGGTTAATCTTTATCTATTTGATGATTCAATTACTCTCTCTTGATATGATGCTAACGCGGAGAGCACGAGCCCAACGAAAAAGGCCTGGAACCTCCACTGCATCAATTTTTGTTGTGTTCTTTGGGGATGGATTTTCAACTCGACGTAATCATAAATCTGGGAGCCACACAGTTACGGAAGAAACTCAGGAGGCCCGTAGGCGCGTTCGAAAGGGAAAACAGACCATCAGAGCACAGCTGGTGGCCTGCAGAAGACCTACCGATGGGTGATGGCTACAGAGAAGAGGGGGTTCCCAAAGGTGCATCGGTGGATAGTGGGGTACCCACCATCGGCTCGTTGTGGTGGAAGCAAGGTGGATCACCGTCGCGCGCTGCGGATGGAGGTCGCGGCTTCGAAGCCGTGATAGAGGGGGACCCTTGCCCCGTGGGGCTCGCTGATAGGGGGATGGTGCCACGTGGTGCTGCCTGTTGATGAACCTAAACAGATTTTCTGTTCAGGAAGGAGGGAGGCCACCCGACTGGTGGACCATGCTAGCCACAGGGCCGGGTCACCCGGCAGGCCGCACCCACCAAGGTGGGTCGGGCCGGTATGTGGCCCAGCGGGCTGAGCCCGCAGCTAATCCCACTAAGGTAAGCTCAGCCACTTCGGTTGGAACTGGGTCAAACCTGGATTGGGTCCGGTCGGCCCGAACCAGGTCAGGTCGGCCTAGGTTGGGGCGGGTCGGATCAAACCCAAACCGTTTTCAGCTTAGATGCGCTTAAAAGGCCATATCTCACAAACCAGATGCTGGTTTGACGAACCGTTTGTGGCACCAAAATCCATGGAACGAGATGATACTTTTGAGATACTCCAAATGAGTTTTGGAGAATGTTGGAGTACATCCGGGTTGGATCAAACCCAAATCCAACTGGGCCCTCAAAACTAAAACGCTTATAACTCATAGACTAGGTATCCGATTGACGTGCCATCTATCACATTGGAACCCTTAAGACATTGAGGTCCTTTAGGTTACTTCTTTGTGGATCATCATGGAAGTTGAGGCACAACCAATATCATGAGGAGAAGATACTACAGAACTCAAGCGCATCGGGTGCGGGGAATCCTGTGGCTGGATGTCAATTGAAGAACGACCCTGTGTTGATCAACATCACAACGACCCTGTGTGGATCAGCATTATAACAAACATGTGTGGATCAACATCATAGAAAACCTATGTAGATCAGAATCATAGAAACCCTATGTGTATTGAAATCATAGCAACCCTGTGTGGATCAACATCGTAGCGACCTAGTGTGGATCAGCATCGTAGCAACCCTGTGTGGATCAACTGTGTGGATCGACAATGGAACAAATCCTTAGTGGTTCAGTTGGGAAAACTTCCTAATGGAATAAAATGATATATCTTAAGACTGATCATCTTTATTCCTAATCTATGAGTCGTATACCTGGTTTGAGATGAGTCTTTTTCTTTGTTCTTTGTGATTGAGGTGATGCCTTATGTTTTCTACTTTGTGGAATTCTAAGAGACCTTCAGGGGTCTTGGGGTCCCTACTGGGTATTTTAATACTCACCCCTACACGGGATTCACCCACACCTTTTTGTGTCTTGTGTAGACAATGACCAGCTTGGATGAGACTATAAGAGCTAGGAAAAGGAAGTACATGGAGGTGACTGGTTGATGTGGAGAGCTATGGAGATGAGTTACACCTACCCTTTAGGTAGTATCCTTGGTGGATGATATCATGAGTTGTTTTCTGTTTTATATGTATCTTTAAGTTGGGATTGTATTATGACCCCTTTACTTTCTGTACAAACTTTTACTACTGTAGTTTTACCACGTGGTTTGTATCTTGTCATGGTCTTGGTAGGTGTGTTTTTAAGTTCAAAGGAAATACCTTCCTATTTTAGGGAAATGTATTTCCAGTGCCAGTCTCCAACCCCTGGCCTATGGACGGCGGGCTTTAGGTAGTCATAGCACGGGCCTTGGGGGACGGGTCATGATAGAAATTTTCAAGCTGGATAAATCAATGAGTTTATCTAGATAGTAAGAACTAATCTTGTTCATATGGTAAAAGAAAAATTTCATGGGAAGGTAAGTACGCACAACTCCTATTAGTTTCTTTCATCTGCAAGCAATGAAAAGGAATAACAAGAAAATCATTATGTGATTGGAGTAGATTCTTTGAGGGATGCTATTGATGTCGGGATCCTAGATGATGGAGGTGGATCATGGTTGTATGTCAAAACATAGAGAAGTGGAAGAAATCCCCATGGTTGAGATGGATGCTCCTCTCACCATAGTATAAGTACACATTTGCAAGTCACTTGATGCCTTATGTTTACTGTTTTATTTTGGATATTCATTGTCTTTCTTGTTCCTCCTTTATAATTTTTTTTATTGAATAAAGGGGCCTCTATGCCTCAACCTTTCAAAAAAAATTATATTTTTTATAATATTAAATTTAATATATATTAATGATATATAATGTATATTTATTAAATTTATTATGTTAAAGATATATGTTAATATATTTTAATAATACTATACTATATTATATTATATTATATTACACACACATGTAATCGAAATGAAAATTTATAAATAGTTAAATATGAATAAACATACATGTATAGTTATATAAAAAATAATAATTCTATTTTAATATTGTGTGTATGTGTTAATATATTTATATTGTATTGTTATATGTTAACATCATATATTTTATTTCTATATTTATTCTAATGTTTTATAGTTATATTTTAATTTTATTTTAACTTTATAATTTATGATAACGTTATGTTTTAATGTTTTATATTAACATTATATGTGTTTTAGTGTCATGTAATTTTATTTTAATGATATATATATATAATCCAAGAGAAAAATTATAATTTTATTCAGATATAACTAAGTAGATATGAATAAAAAAATAAATTAACATACCTATTTATAAATTCATGTATTTATGTAAATAAATAAATAGCATATAAAGTAATAATAATATAAATGTACAATATCATTCACATGTCATTTGTGGGTGAGTTGGTTTGTCTTTTCTAGAATTATGAGGTCTTGGTTGTAATGGAGGGGTGGCCCATATTTGAGTTTGGTGTAGAAAATAATATTCAAAATACCATTTTTTGAGACACCTTTCATGCAACGAATTCTCATCCCATAATACATCTTGTTAGGACCTAGTAAAACTACCCAACATAAATGATAAATATCTTTCATAAACTCTTACCTCAAGGAAAAAGGTAATCACTATCCTTTTTTTGAAATAAATACCTCCATCAAAAATACATTCTAAAATAAATAACTCTATAAAAAGACTGCGACCATTCATTTGTTGTGGTTTCCTACTTATACTTTGTTAATTATGTCAGATGGGGTGGTCCATGTTTAGGATCTGGACAAATAATAATATTTTCACACCATTTTATGAAACAATTTTCATGGGAGAATTTTCATCCTATGAACCCTTTTTGGATAGGTTTTTTATTATCTAGGATATAAATTTTTTTCACAAGTACTGGTTTTTCTTGTAGTGAACCAATATTGACGATTGCGATGATAAAAAATCTTGTTATCACCCGAGAAAACAAACTAACTTAAATGATACCATATTTCATAACCTCTTAGCTAAAGTTAAAAAGGCACCACTTACCACTTCCCAAAATAAAGAGCTCCATTAAAATTCATACACTATTAACTATCTATTTCTCCACTATTTAAAATTTCTCTTGTCTGATGGAATTCATAATCTGACACCTTTTCTTGATGAATTCTATCGATAAAGAAAGGCTGACTTAGACACACAATAAAAATACTTGATTATCCCCTTCACATTCAAATGAAACTCAGAGAAAATATTCATCAACTGATATTCTTCCTAATATTATTTCACTATTTGCACTAAAAATCTCCAACTAAGAGCATCGACAACCACATTTCCTTTTTCTAGGGTGTAACCCAGATCAAAATCAAAATTATGTAGTTATTCCACCCATCATTTCTGTTTGAGGTTCAGATTCTTCTAATGGAAGATATACTTAATAATTTTATAATCAATGTAAAATTTATATTTATCCTCGAACAAGTAAATAATCTAATACTTCAATACACTACTATAAATAGTGCCTTTATCAGTGTTATAAAATGATTTTAACATTTCTAGAAAATTGATATTAATCTCAGCGAAGATAAATGGGGGGTGACCTTTAACGGTGCTAAAAAAGAGCTGATAAAGGGAGTCCTTTATCTGCTCTAAAAACCCACTGATAAAGGTCCCCCCTTTATCCGTTCTATTTTATCATTGATAAAGGAAACTTTTATCAACGATATTTCCAAAACTAATAAAGAAACACTTTATCATCACTTTAATTAGTGCTGATAAAGGGGGCCTTTATTAGCACTCAAAATAGCACTGTTAAAGTGGGACTTTATCAGTGTTCTAAATAGCGCTGATAAAGTCCTAGCTTCCTGTGATGTGTGGTTTATATAACAACACACCCACCAGTAGAACCTGCACATATAAACAGCACACCCACCAGTAGCACCTGTACAACACACACACATACCACCTACACAAAATAGCACATGCACAACGCACACAAGAACAAAGAAGCGTAGACAATAATAAAGAAATGCACATAAGGGTTTGGAAAACAATTCTATATAAATTTCAAACAATGTTTTACATAATTACATTTACAATTATTTGACAAATAGTTAAAAACATTAATGTTTCATTCTTTGACACCCATGATCCGCTCTAAAAAATGTCCGCCCATGGTATTAGTTTCCAAAAAAATTATCCCAATTCAAGTAAAAGGTTATAACTATATAAGAAAACAAATATTATGTTAGTAATACTATAACTAAATAAATTAAACATTAATATGAAATAATACATTAATAAAATGTCAATATTTAATAAAAAAATACATATTTGGAGTTATATAGGTCACACTGTGTGTTGTATTGAGGTGGGGTTGATTCCGACATGTCATAAATGAGTTATGGATTGTTGTCCTAAAATATAAAAACGGTCTGAATGGGTTTTATTGGTTTTGAGTATGTATCTTTTTTTACTAAAATTAATATTAAATTTAACTGACATATTTGGATTTATGCTGGTCACATCATTTATCAAATTGAGGTGTTGTTGATTCATACATGCCTCAAATGACTCATGGATTGTTGTTCTAATGTATCAAAATAATCTAAATGGGTTTGCTCAGTTTTTAGTATGATAGTTGTGTTTCTTTTACTAAAATATCATTTCAAACTGAAAACACACATTTTGATTCATACCGGCCGCATCAGGTGTCATTTTGAGGTGATACTACTTCACAAAAGTCAAAAAGGACTTAAATATAACTCCCCAAAATTATGAAGACAATCAGAGGGTGTTTTCTTGGTTTTCAGTGAGTGAAACTTTTTGGGATAAAATTTCAATTTTAAACTGATAATGGAAACTTTTAGTCATAATGGTCACACCATGTGTAAGGTTGAGGTGCAATTCATTCCTACACATCACAAATGACTCATGGATCACTTTACTAAATATGATACTACTTCATAAATCGTGTGTTAGTTTTTAGGTGATACTACTTTGTACACGTCAAAAAGGACTTAAAAATAAATCCCCAAAATTATGAATACAATCAAAGGGTGTTTTCTTGGTTTTCAGTGAGTGAAACTTTTTGAGCTAAAATTCCAATTTTAAACTGATAATGGAAACTTTTAGTCATAATGGTCACACCGTATGTAAGGTTGAGGTGCAGTTGATTCATACACATCAGAAATTACTCATGGATCATTTTATTATAGTATCAAAACAATCCAAAAACATTTTCTTGGTTTTCAATATGTCACTTGTTCTTTTTTACTTAAATTAATGTCAGTTTTAAATAAAAAATATTTGGATTTATACTAGTCACATCGTTCATCAGATTGAGGTGTGGTTGATTCATACCGGTCACACAGTGCATCATATTGAGGTTCGATTGATTCCTACATGTCAAAAATGATTTATGGATCATTGTTTTAAAGTATCAAAACAATCCAAATGTGTTTTCTCAGTTTTTAGTATGCCAGTCATTATTTTTACTTAAATTAATGTCATTTATAAATAAAAAGATACGTTTTGATTTATACTAGTCATATCATGAAATGTATTGAGGTGGGGTTGATTCCTAAATGTTAAAAATGACTTATGGGTCATTTTCCTAAATTATCAAAACAATCTGAATATTTTCTCAGTTTTCAGTATGTCAGTTGTTTTTTTACTAAAATTAATGTCAATTTTAAATAAAAAGAGACACTTTGAGTCATACCAGTCACACCGTGCATTGAATTGAGGTGAAATTGATTCTTATATGTTAAAAATAACTTTATATAATTTTCCTAAAGTATCAAAATAATACAAATTCTTTTTCTCAATTTTTAGTATGTCAGTTGTGTTTTTTTAATAAAATATCATTTCAAACTGGAAACACACATTTTGGGTCATACTGGTCACATCGTCTGTTGGTTTTACATGAGACAACTTCATGCATATCAAAAAGAACTTATGAATCATTATGCTAAACTGTGAATACAATAAGAGTGAGTTTTATTAGTTTTCATTGAGTGACATGTTTTGAGGTATAGTGTCAATTTTAATTTGATAAAGGACACTTTTAGTCATATTAGTCACACCATTTAATTTAGTTGTGGTTGATTCTTACACATCACAAATGATAGATGGATCATTTTCCTAAAGAATAAAAACAATCCAAAGGTGTTTCCTCAGTTTTTAGTATTTCACTTGTTCTTTTTGCTAAATTTATTGTTAATTTAATATAAAAATACACACTTAAAGTCACAACGGTCTCACCATGCATTGTATTTAGATGCGGTTGATTCCTACACATCAAAAATGACTTATGGATCATTTTACTAAAGTCAAAAATCCATCTTAATGTATTTTCTTAGTTTTAAGTATGTCACTTGTTCTTTTTACTAAAAATACTGACAATTTTAAATAGAAATAGACACTTTGAGTCATACCAGTCACATATTCATGCTATTTGTGTACATTCATCCATCAATTATGCTTCCCATTCGGTTCTAAAAAAAATTTATATCATCTTGTGAATATGAGTCTTTTCAAAAATCATGGTAGTTTATAAAAAATATAAATACGCAAAGGATAAATAAATATTTTAAATGTAATAGTAATTATCTTCAAAAATACCTCTTTAGGGATGCTGGTTTGTTCATGAAATGTGATATCTTTCATAAATTTACAAACATAATAACCATGGTCTTTTCTGTTTGTTTGTTTCAGACACTGCAGAAGCATTGAAAAAAATAAGTAAATTTTTTATATGTGTTTGGATAGTGAAATCACATTATATATACCCTGATTTGTATCTAGTCATAGTACTTGTGATGTTTCTTTTCCTTTTCCCCTGGGCTCATTCCATGATGTAGACGATATTCACACACTACCTTATCATAACAGAATCCTCATTATAAGATAATATATATTATATAACTAGATGTTTAGTTATAAAATGTTGGATGTAGTGTATTACAAATTGAAAAATTCCATCATGTGTGGTCGGTTTGTTGGATATCCATGCATTGTATCCAAATAATAAATCTTTGGAATATCCAAATTGACCGCAATGAGCATCCAATACTACCTAAAAACTAAAAAAGTAATAATTAAAGAATAAATTAAAATATATTTGATATTATTAAATTTTATAGTTTTACCCCAGCATCGTTGGTATTAAGAATAATCTATCATCCTTAATTTTTTTGTTAAATGATTTGGGCAGGCCTGCCACTATTTCACCCACATTCTCGGATTATATTTTTGTTTGTTCTGTATAGGTGATGTGAGGACTAACGAGTTGAAATTTTTTTTCATGGGGAAATCCCTTCAATTGTTTTTCATATATACACCTACAAAAAATATGTAATTTATTTATTCATAATTATCATATTATATCAGTTTTTGGAAAATCAAATCATGAAAACATACCTCATGTATACATTTACAATTAAGCTGCCTAACCAATAATACTCTAGTATTTCACTAACATTGTCAACTATAATGAAATTTGGATCTTCCCATTTGTATATATTTTCATCAAAAATAATTGTGTGAACCCCACCATCTTTCAACTTCTTATTCAAATGAGCCTGCAATGACAATGAATGTGAATATAGAACACTCAGGTTTAAGGTGCTTTCGGTAGATCATTTCGATTAGTTGTTTGATCCTTGAGATGGTTTTGATCCATTATTTCTTTTTACCCCCTACCATGTGTCCATATATGTTAACATTCACTGGTTTAGACCTTTTTTCATTAAATGTTAAAGGTTTATCTTGAAAAATAAATTGGAAATGAATACCTCCTTGTTGACATTTTTTTGACATGATATGATGTACATGCGATGAATGTTCCAAGCGCTTGTAAAACCTTATAAATATCTTCATCATCATTTGGAATAGGTATCTCAACACTCAGCTTATGGACTATGTTAATCAACACTTTTACATGACCTATTGTAGGTGGTCTGTTGTGTAGTATGGCGTTCTGGATATTGAACATCATAGCCCTTATTACAAGGTGATTGGTGGGTGTTGATAGATATAAATAATAGTCATTTATACCCATTAAATATTAGTACAATAAAGTTATCAGTGTCTATCAGATTCACAATTCACATAAAAAATTATTAGAACATTGATTACCTCAGCTAAGATAAGTTTTTGAGGGGAATGGCTTGCCTCAATGTTGTTGGGGATGGGGTGGGATCTTCACAGGCTGGTTATTCTTGAGTTGTTTCTTCTCTTTGCCCCCACCATCATATTTTCCATGAACTTTCTCTTCAAATGCATATGTTCTTCAAGGATATCTATTATTTATCTCATCATTTTGATTTCTTCACTTTGATCCTCCTCTTTTTTTTCTCAGAAAATGTTCAGGGTGTAACCCCAAAACCCACACCTCTAACGCGACCATAATTTTCTACCTACTTCAAGGCCATAAATTTTTTTTCTTCATCCAGTATGTCTGATAGAAAATATAAGAAAATAAGTAATCATTGTTATGTAATATCTATTTAAAGCTAAAAAATATTTATTATGTCATACTTACACATGTTTTTCCCTTTTTTTGTTTTTCCATCTATTAGTATCCCATCATTATTTACACGTGCCTCCCTATATAGCACATGGTGTGATATGGAAGTGACTTTTGATTTGGATTCATCAATCTATATATAAATATAGGAACATAGTTATGGTGTTTTTTTATTTCACATAAAATTATTACGGTAGATTTAAAATAAGAACCAATTTTTTTTTCAAGTGAAGTGTACCCCATTCTTGCTTTAAGGTAGGGTTATGCTATTTCGATGCTCATTACGTATTTTTAGCACTCAGTTATTGTTTTATAAATAAAAAACTATCAATCAAAGTAATGAATACCCGCATAATCAAACAACGTATTACCAAATACAATGTACCTGAAAAGACTCCTCCATACATAATCTAGTAAATGCATCCCATGCTCTTTGGGATATCAGGTGTGCATAAATAGGAGGTGGGTGTAAGTTTATCTTCCCTTCAATATCTTTAAGATAACAGCTTTTTAAAATTGTGTGAAAGCCTCTATAAATACTTCCAACAACCCTTAATACATAGTCTATGTGGGAGTCATCCACTATAAATGAACTCTACAAGGAATGATGGAGAGTAAGTCAATGTTTCATTATTTTATTTTTTAGTAAATTAATGAAATTATCTCATAATGTTACCATAATATCTCCCCACATTAGTGTCTTAAGCTTGGTGACAACATTTTTCCATGACCATACATAAATTGGCACATGTTTCTGACTGACAATTCCAATGTAAATACTGAACATGACCTTTTTGGGATTAACAAGTTATCCCCTCTTATTCCATTCGACCTTGTATTTTATGCCTTTTTCTTTTTTCCTTAAGGATGTTTTCTAAAATTGTAAAAATATGTCACTTTTTTTTGCACCGATAGAGATTCGTTGCCTATCATTTCCTCAGTTTCAACATAATCAATATGTTCCTCCAGAGTGCTAGAATCTATATGTGTAGTTGGTGGTAGTTCCTCTACACTAGGAGAAGCATCAACAACAGGTTGAGAAACCTATTGGTCCTCAGCACTGTGAGCAGTAGTAGGTTAAGAGACCTGTTATGCCTTGGTATTGGGAGCATCATCATGTACAGAAGTCATTAACTACAGAATTGGTTTAACATTTAATTTAGATTACATAAAAGTGACAGAAAATAGATAATAACATATGCTAACACGATGTATATTACAAAAAATAACTTGATTATTAAACTCTCTTTTTTTAAAGGATTAAGGGATTTGACCCATATATCGATTATATAAATCTCTTTATTTTGGAATCCTCTAACATAAAAAATGCCTTATACATTAAGACCACTGAAAAATGATTTTAAATCCCAATGAAACAGTCATCCTCCATTGAATTTTCATCTGAACCTTCAATGGTTTTTGTCGATAACAGAACAATTGACCAATTTCAGTTTGTGGGATCTATAACATAAATTACTTTTACTATCTGTGATTCCATAATAAACAGTTCGTCTTTATACCATCCCTTACTGAAATCAACTTTCTTGAATCCCAAATCACCTATTTTAATATAACTCATGTTATCAACCCACTTGAATTGAAAAATCAAGACTTGGAATTTTGTATAATCCAACACTCATATTAGTTTGATGATGCCAAAGTATGGAATTTTCACATAAATTGGATTTTTGTCCTTAAAACGGAAAACATGCATTTCTTTAGCCATAAGTGTAACTCCACTATTATACATGATACTTTTTCATCATGTTCACTAGTATAGAATGTGTAACCATTAATAACACAAGCATTATAAGATAATACAGACACACTTGGTCCTCCGTCTAGCCATCAAAGTCATTCTAAAATTGAGTCTGGATTTTCATCTGAATTCTTAAATATATGGTCCCAAAACAATACTATAAACTATTGATATGTGTATTTGATATCCATTTTTCATCCCTTGATGGATTCAAATGTCGAATAATTTCTTTGTTGGCTTTGACATATGGGTCAACCTCCAAACTGTTATGAAAAATATAAAGTTGGTCCTATTGCTGATCTATAATATTGATTATGACAAACTCTCTTCTATAAATTCCTTTACCCACAAGTAGTTGAGAGTGATGAGATTTCGGTAGACCAATGATTTCCACACCAGACGGGTATTCGGTACGGAATTCAATGACTTCCTCAAAAATATATCTCTTTGCAATAAAACCCTTTGGCTAAATTCGAATTTTGGAACACCCTTTCAAAATATTCATATACCATTCAATGGGGTACATCAATCTATAGGGTACATGACTACATAGTCAAATATCTCTCACCAAGTGAACCATCGAATGAACCATCATATCCAAGAATGTCAGTGGAAAGAATATTTCCGATTCACATAATATGACAGAAATTTCTCTTTCCATACTTGGAAATTTTTTCAGGTCTATAACTTTACAACATGTAGCTTTAAAGAAGAAACAAAGCTTCATTAATGTATAACAGATATTCTTGGAAAAAATTCAGTGTAAATCTATAGGAATTATATCTTTAATCAAAATGTGGCAATCATGTGATTTCAAACCCTTTAACATTAAATTCATCATTGACATGATGTTATTGATATTCTATGAATAAACTCTAGAACCTTTTTGTCTTTCAAGAAGTTGGAAAATAGATATATCTTATTCCTAGAAAGAATGTAAGCAACTGGAGGAAGAAGAGTTTTTTCACCCTTCACTGGCGCCAACTCTTCTCGTATTCCCATGTCAACAATGTCCAACCTATCCTTAATTCCATCCTTTGTTTTTCCGGGTGCATTTAGCAATGTGATGATGAAAATGGAACATACATTTTTTCAACATTTATAACATCAAGAAAGTGTTTAACGTACAGAAAATTCCATTATGGTAATTCAAAAAAAAAAGATCTCTTCTTCCCAATGGTTTTCGTAAGCTTTTTCAAAAATGGTCTACCAAAAGTAGTGTCCACATATTTTACTTTCTCAAATAATTGATCACCTATTAGTGGATACGGTGATTTAAATTCTTCTAAACTTCCACCGAATGATGTATTCCAAGAGTGGTACTTATTTCATCGTGGTAGAAATCTACGATGTCATAGAAACATGGTTTTCAATGAAAGTTTCATCCTAATTGACTGTGTACCTTATTCACAGATGGGACACCCATGACTTACTTTAATGCTATATCCAAAAAAATTTCCAAAAGTAATAAAGTCATTTATCATCCCATAAAACATGGATATTAACGTGAAATCTTCATTTCTATAAGAATTATACAACATTACACCAGAATCCCATAATAATTTCAAATCCTCGATTGATGGATCCAAATAAAAATTAATATCATCCCCTAGTTTTTTCAGTCCTGAAATAAGCATAGATAGCTTGATATGTTTTCATTTCATGCATAACCACAATGGAAAGTTATAATTTTCCAACATAACTGGTCATGTACTATGAGTGATTCTTTAAAAACTAAAAGTATTCACTCTATCTATAGATAACGCAAGATGAAGGTTTCATAGCTCGTTTCCAAAATCAGGATACTCACGATCGATTCTCTTCCATTGAGGAGAGTCTGTTGGGTGATGTAGTTTACCATATTTATTTATTCTATCTACATTCTACATCAATTTTCCTGGGGTATCTTCACTTTCATATAGGCACCTAAACCATGTAATGATTGGAAAGTACCATATAACTTTCATAGGACCAGATTCATCTTTCTTGTATTGAGAAGCACCGCACTTTGGGCACTCTCTAAGGGATCTTTGGTCCTTGAAAAATAGTATACAGTTATTTGGGAAAGCGTGTATTCATTCGGACATCATACCCATCAAATTTATCATTTTTTTAGTGTTGTACGTTCAGATTAGGAACTCGTTATCTTCTAGGATCATGTCATTCAAGAGAGAAAGTAATTCTGTAAAACTGGAATCACTCCATCCATTGCATGTTTTCAAATTATAAAGCTTTATTATGACTGAAAATGCTACATATTTAGTGAAACCACCATAAAAAGATGTATTGGCACAACTCTTTAACTACTCAAATAATTTTTGGTAAATCGCGAAGTTTATCTTTAACTTTCCCTATCATTTCCTCAATATAATCTTTATCATCATTCACGTATTTAATCACGTCCTTGATACAGTTTTATTCATTGTCGACACTTGTAATCATATCATATTATCTATAAAATACACTGTTATCCCAACCACTAGCTATATTATTATTTTCCTCGTGTTTATTCCAACATTTATAACTTCGATCTATTCTATGATAGGTCAAGTGTTCTTAAAACTCCTCTAGAATAAATTTTCTTGAATAATAACATCATAAACATAGACCAGTGATTTGAGAAGGGTCATATACACGATCCTTTGAAAACCTGATGAACCCTTTCACAACATCTTCATACTCTCTTATCAAATGATTGACATCTATTCATTCTTTATTTATATACATCCTATTTGATTTGGTGATATTAGTAGTTAACAAAATAAATACATAAAATATTAATATAGTGTACTGGTTTTCTTAATTCTATAAAAATATAAACTTAAAATATTATGAAAAAACTATAGTTCAAATGTCCTTTGAAAACTATTTAAAAATTACACTTGAAATCCCATTAAAAACCCAACCATTTAAACAAATTACTCTTTAAAATAACCCCCCCTTTTTAAAATAAATCAATTCGTTCCAAATACTCTTTCAAAAAACCATAATTCCTTTTTTAAACATTCAAGGTAGCTTCATGATCCAACAATATTAATCATTTAAAATGAGAGACATCCCTATAAAAAACATTTCAAAACACATAAATCATTTTAAAATATACACTTATGAATTTTCACAAAGACATAGATCCCAATAGAGAAACTTTATAAAAGATACATAGAAAACACCTCGATTCATCCCAAATCAATCAATGTTGTATGATTCCATCACATTATTCCAAAGGTAGGTGTAATAATAATAATTTCTATAAGAATTTTATACTGTGCTCCCCACTATTGGATATCCCTTATCCATGCTTCCACTATCTAGTTATATCAATTATCCTTCACCACAACACCATGCTCCCAACAGATATGTTCAATAGTTAGTCACCACACTCGCAACCATGACACACTTGTGTTCTAGTTTACTACAAACACTTCATTATCCCAATGATCCTTGGATCACACCAAATCAATTGGTTTTAACCCCAAGAACAATGTATATGTCTATCACATGAAGTACTACCAGTTCCATCCTTTATAAATACACCTAAGAAAATCTATAAGCATGAACCCATTACATAATCAAACATTTCTCAAGTGTCATTCCTTTCACACAAAGAATTTCCCTTTTCTACTCATCACTAGAAGAAACTAAGTTGATTTCCCGATCCATTTAAGTAAATCCTATATCAAGTCAAAATAAGAAAAGAACTATGGTACTAAAATAATAGCTGGCGTGATTTTCTATAGTCTATTTTATAAAATCTTCAAAAATGCTTTATAAATGACAATACAAAGACTAGTCATTCTAAAATAATTAACTAAACTCATATTAGTAACCTCTAGAATCAAAGTGATGAGAGTATCATTATATGTCTCAAGATAATTTTTACCTCTCCAAAACTCATTCACGAGGTTAACAACATCATGTCCCAAAATAGTGTATAACTTTTTAAAGAAAATTTCATAAAGAAAATCGAGGGTTGGTACGTTTGATGGATGCATCAACATAAATTTCATGACCACTTCATAACATTGTATATCAATAGTTAATAATTTATTCATATAATTTGTTAAATTTGTAATAAAATAATGATTTATATATTTATATATCAAATTATTATAAGAAGAAAATATTCTTTGATTATCACTTGAATTATATCATTTGTCCCATTGAGGGGATTCACCATAAAGTGATTGTGGGTGGAATGATTCATTACATGAGTTGTTATGGTTATTTGACTAGTGTGTACAGAAAGTGTCTCATGTAGCTTTGGATAGGTAGGGCTAACAAAATATATGTTTCAATTATAACTCAATTTATCCCTTAATAAAAATGTCAATGTATTCCCCTATAAAGTAGGATTTTCATCCAAACAACATAAATTTCATGTGGTGTGCTTATTCCATTTATGTCACGCGTTTATCCTTTATTTCTCATTTTCTTATAGGGGAGGTATTTTTAAAACCAAGAGGTTACCGGAACTAGAAGGTAGAGATCTAATGTAGTGACTTAGTTGTATCTCTACTTCTATGTTATGATATATTAGGTTTGGGTATTTGTTTCAATTTAGGTATACTCTAGAATTTCTTCCTCTATCTACAAGTTTCATGGGTTTAATTTATGTTTTGGGGGTTTAACATTAGGATTTTTGATTTATACCAAATCCAACTTGTGGTATCATATCATTTTCTTATTCTACTATCAGTTACAAAAAAGTGGTATTAAATATTGGTTACATAACATATGGTGAGTAATTTATCAAGACTCGATAAAAAGTCTTTTTTTCAAGACTATGGGGTTTCCTCTAGTGAATTGGTTTTCTATGATTTAATAGAACTGCACTAATAAAAAAGTGGTGGTGTCATTGAAATGGGTAAGGTTTGGATTGATATTTAATGGTGTAGGATTCAAAAATTTGGGGGGAAATGCCCCTCCTACTCTTGGAGAGTTCAAAAGTTACATTGATTTTGAATTATTCAGAAGTGAGGTGTTCAGAAGAATGGGAAACCATGAGATGAAAGCATTAGACATTTTTTAAAAGGTGTGTCCAAGAGATTCTAGATCCAAGAGGGAAGTAGGACATGCCCCGACGATGTAGAGCATTAAAGATGGATGTGTAGTAGAGGAAGGGATTAAAGAGCATGATTGGTCGAGGTTTTTGTGTAACAATGGTTCTCAGTGAGAATGTATCAATTCCTAGAAAGTGAAGTATTTTGATCCATATATAGGGAGAACATATTGATTCCTAGTAAGTGTGGGGATGTAATCCCATACTAGAGAGAGTAGATCAATTTCTTACAAGTACATGTCCTAGGTACCACCTATGTAACGGGGGTTCTCATGATAAATGAAATGGGGGAGATCAAAATCAATCATCAAGTCAATCACATAAAATATGAATGACATAAAAAACTTTTCATCTCACCTCTAAACACCCTTCACTGAAACAACCCCTTTTTACCCATGTATAACACATTATAAAATAAAATCAACACACTTTATATAACCATAAAAATAAAAATATAATATAGTGAAAATTTTCCAAAATCAAAAATTCTTTTTATAAAGTTCCAATCGCGCCTTTAAGAATTTATTGATAACCAAAACATGAAATTATTTTTAAGAATTTTCCAAAAAATACTTAAATATTTCACCCAAGTTGAACTCATAAAATCCTTTTTTAGAGACCAAAAACGATTCAAAACTTAATGAACAATTCATTTAAAAAATAAATAAATTAAATTCCAACATAAATATATCAAACATACATAATAGGGTGTCCCAAAATCATATAAGATATCATTACTTATCACTAAATCAAATTAATATATAAGATTCATAAAATGATAACAAAAGAACACTAAAGCTCAATAACAATTAAATCCCCTTCAAAAACCGTCCAACATGCAATTAATTTAGTGTGCAAACAAGGACCACCAATTTCATTTCAAAAACCAATCAATATGTAATTCATTTAGTGTGAAAACAAGGACCACCAATGACCACAATTTTCAGTGGGGGCGTTTAGCCTGTATAATTCACAACATCACCATCAAACAAAGAGAAATAGGAGAAAACTCACTATAGAGGTGTCGTTCAGCGTGCGGTAGAGGTACGTTCGCAGTGGAGGAGAGGTGCGCAATGGAGGAGTCCTCCGGCGGAGGTGTGGTGCGCAGCGGAGGTGTGGTGCTCGGCGGAGGAGAGGTTCATGACAGTCTGGTTGGCACATGGTGAAGGGGAGGCGCACAACGGAGATGTGGTTCACAGTAGAGGAGGGGTGGCGAGAGAGGAGGAGGAGGTGCGACAGTAGTGATAGGCTTCCGCGAGAGATTGAGGGGTGCGAGGAAGGAGGAAGAAGTTAGGGTGTTTTTATAAAACCCGATGAACCTTTTATCACCGCTAGCTAAAAATCACTGATAAATGGATGTTTTATCAGTGATGATAAAACATGCCTTTATCGTCGTTTTTTTAGCGCTGATAAAGATGGGCATTTATCAGCCTTAAAAACCACTGGTAAAGATTTAATGTTAATAATTTATTGATATTATTATATATATTTATAAAATTATATACATGATAAATATATATTTATATTTATAAAATTATAATTTAAATAATTATGAAATTATAAGAAATATACTTATTATATTTATAATCTTAGAAGTATATATAACAAATATATTAGTTATATATATTTCTAAGATTATATATGTATATAACTATATTCCTTCTAATGTTATAATTATTTATATGAATATATATTTATTTATAATTATAATAATAAATGAATGTATATATTTATTTAAATAATTATAAAATTATAAAAAAATAATATTTCTAATATTTTTAATTTTAATAATATTTATATTTAATATATTTATTAAAATTTTATAATTATTTAAATATATTTTTATTTATTTATAACTATAAATATAAATCTTTGTACTTATTTGTCAATATTTTTAAATATTTATTTAATTATATAAAACATTATATATGAAAATAATAATTTTTTATGAATTAATAATTATTTAAATATATATATATATATATATTTATAAATAATATATATAAATAAATAAATATTTCTTTATTTATTTGTAATTAAAAATTATAATAAATAAATTATTTGTAGTTGTAATTATATATATATATATATGTATATAATTATAAAATTATAAAAAATATATTTATAATTTTATAAATATATATAATTAATATATTTATTATAATTTTTTAAATTATTTAAAAATATCTACATTCATTTAGAATTATATTTATATCTATTTATATTTATTTATAGATATTTGTATATAAATATATATAATCAATACATTTATTATAATTTTTTATTTATTTAAATATATCTATATTTATTTAAGAATTAGAATTATAAATATTTGTATTTATTTATAAATATTTGTATATATTTATAAATATATTTATTTAATTATATATTTATAACTTTATAAGGAGTATAATAAATATATTTTTTATAATTTTATAATTTTTTACATATATATATATATATGTATTTATTTAAAGTTTTAATTATAACTATAAAAAAAATATATTTCTAATTTTTTGTATATATTTAAATAAATATATACATATATATATTTATAAAATTATAATATATGTATTTATTTTAATTTTATAATTATTCAAATATATATATAGTTATTATAATTATAAATAATAAATATATTTAAAAAGTATTTATAAATACTTAAGTTTTAATAAATATAAATGTAATAAATATATTTATTCTTTAAATATATTTAATGTAATTTTATAAGTATTGAGAACATAATATAGTATATGGGTAACATGAATTAATCATATACACCTAGTAAAATATACATAATAAAAAACGAGTCATCAATAAACAACATGAATAATAAAGAGTGTAATGTATAAATGAACATTCATGATGTTACATAACGTATATGCACGCATGATCAATATATTAATTGACCAAATTCATTGGAAACACATATATATTTAATTATAATCTTATAAATTTTAAAATATTATATATATATATTATTGAATTATTAAAAAATATATATTAATTATAAACATGAGTTTTTTATTTAATATATACATATAAACATTGTTTTTACATATAAATATAATAATGTTATATAAATTATTATTAAAAAAATTTATCAGTGCTAAGACTAGCTCTGCTAAAGGCCCCTCCCCTTTATGAGTGATTTCTGCTTAGCGGTGATAAAACAACGTGCTTCCCTTTCCCTATTTTGTGGTAGTGATACATGCATTGCAATCTCCAACTCAAGTTCATAGGTTTGGTAATTCCTATCTTGAGGGGACAATTGTCGAGAACCATATGCTACAACATGATTGTAATGACTGGAAAATTTTATGGGTCCTTTGTCTGAGAGGGAGTTCAAATTTTTGGCCTGGGAGCAGGGGTCGTTTCATGAATTGGGAAATGGATAGAGAATATTAGCATTGGAACATCTCAAGAAATGTTTTTGGAAATGGAATGAGGTTTGGTTGGTGGTTCAGGTGCTCGGGTGGATACTAGAGAGGGGTCAGGGTGACCATTAGATGATTCTTTAACTACAGGCAGGGACTAAACTGTAGCCCTGGGTTTTGCAACATAGTATGGATTGTGGTATTTTTCAATTTTTGTTAAAGGTAAGACCACACTGTAGCCCAAGGGATATGTTGTACGAATATTGTATAGAAGGACTATATCGTATCCCCCGGGTTGCACCTTTATGGGTGTTCATGAGGTAGTGGGGTTAAGATGCCCCTTGGGAGGGGCCACACCACACTGTGTCCATAGTCGACGAATACCATGGTATCCCCCAAGCCCTTTGGTGTCTTACCACACCACATCTAAGAGGGACATGTCACATCGTGGCATGGCTGCAGGGCATTGTGTCGTAACACCATGGGATCTCACTACAATTTCCCCCTTGGGCTTTTTTTAAATAGGGTAAGATTAGTAATTTATTGATTGCCCCCACACAGATTTTTAGGGGTTGGGGTGATGGGGTGGGAAGATTTGTTTGACTCTCTCACTCCTCTCTTCTCTATTTGATCCCCCATGCTGATATATTGTTCTTGGTGGGTTCCTACAGCATATCCTAGTTACAATATTAATTCCTCCCTCCATCCTTGGTCCAACTTATATCCCACTGATTTTGGGAAACCTCGATTAGGTTTTATTGATGGTTTCTAGTATATCATGGTGAAAATTGTCCAAAATGATGGATCATTCATGTACAGTCCCAAAAGGAGGTCTTGAGGGGATGATTTCACATTTTCCTTCATCGTTTCAGTTTAGGTAATCCATTACCCAAATTTATTTATGCTTTTTTATAGAATTGGGAAAAATTAGAAATTGAGTAGGTTCTGAGTGATGTGGATTTTTACTGGGATGGTTTTGGGGATACACCATGAACCCTCCAGGTATGGATGGTTGAAATTTTATTAACGTGTTCGATGATTACACATCTTCCTTTTTAATTAAATAATTATTTATAAAATGTCATAATTAATCATTTATGTCGCATGATGTGAGATAGGAGTTTGAGTGGTGGTATGAGCTTGAGTTGTGGTATGAGCTTGGTCCAGACCATGAAAGTTTAGCGGGGATGGTAACTCCTTTATAGAGGTTGGTGGTCCCTATAATATAAATGCATATGCCTATTTATGCATGATTTACTGCCTACATGCACGTTCATGGGATTGGGTAGAAGGGATATGGATCAATATCACCCTAGAGAAAGATATAGGATGGTGTTGGGCCTTCTAGGCTTGGGACAAGTGCTCTTAGAACTTGGGTAATTTGGGATCACTCGATGAAAATGTTGCCAAGGGGAGAAGATGCCATGTGAGTTGACGGGAGACCTCAGAAAGGTCTCAAAATGTGAGATGAGACATGGGTAGCCTAGGATTTTTTCCCTAGGTCTAGTAGTATATTAATGGGAGGCTTAGGCTTATTTGGATGGGGGTGATTGTCATACGTCTCACACCAAGTGAGTAACACCCTCATGAGGGTGGTTTGAGAGCTCGACGAGCACTGTGAGGAGGATAAACCCTACGAGGTTAGGCATGTTGTGACAGGGAATGTTTCCTCTGGGTGGAGGGATAAGATATTTCCCTTAGTAGATGTGATATGGGACTCGAGTGAGAGTTGTGTTGTGGAATTGGATGAGAATGTAGAACCCGCCTTTGGGGATAGCTTCTGGAAGATCCTACAGGATGTGATATCACTAAGGGGTAACATATGAGAGATGGTATCAATGAGAAAAGGCCGATATGGGTTGAAAGGACCCCAGTAGATGCTCTGTAAGGCAATATGAGGTGTTCTTAGAGGTGTGGTTCTGGGTCTAAGTGACTAGCACCTGGGTAAATAATGTAAGTCATAGTGAACCATGAAAACACACCTAAAGGGGGAGGGTGGATCATATGTGGACCAATTTTACCAAATTCCAAACTTGTTCTTTAAACCTTAACAACCCCCATTAGACTTGAACCTTTGATTTCAGTTAAAACTCTTGGATCTTGTGTTTCTCAACAAAGAATACACCTATATGAAATGCAAGTAAAGAAATAAACAACACATGTGTTTTTACAAGGTTCGACCCCTTCTAGGAATCCTACTCCTTACCTCACTTGGAATTTCCACATCATATATTTTCTATTAAAATATTATTATCAATAAAAGTGGAGTTGTATGTTGTTTTTATCCTTACTCAAACACAACATATTATATAGGTGTGGAGTTCACAATATTACACATGTGAACTTGTGGACTTTTTCCTCCTATCGTTAGAGCTACTTCTTCCAGCTCCCCTATTTTTATATTTAATAAAATCCCCCTTTTATGAAATATAAGTTATTACCTTTTCAAAATAAAATCATACATTCCCCTACCTTACAAATAAAATCAAAAAAAGGAAATACTCTCTTATCAAATGGCATATCAGCTGCAAGACCCGACTCGTGTGGATAACGAACCTGTGTGATTGGGGCATTCTAAAATTTAAGGTTTGATTTATTATTATTCTTTATGAATGGGATTTTTGACTCCCTAACCTAATATAGATACATATATTAGTACTATACTCTAATAGTGATAATAACCAACTTCTTATTATTATTGTATGACCATTCCGAGTTAAGAGAAATAACCTTCTCAATTTATGTAATGTCTAATTCTTTTTTGAATACTTAATCTGTTGCTGGATGATTTATTATGGTTTGAACAGGGGTAATTAACTTTTCTCCAGGCCTTTGCTTCTATGATATAGAGTTGTTTACAAGATGTGAGAAGTTTGTATTCTTCGAGATGTCTAGTCATAGCCTGTTGTGTCACTTTAAAGATGATTATTGGGGACAACTTCAATGATTTTATTTCCTCTGGAACTATTCAAGAAGATCAGTTTAATATAGGTAGTAGGGATATTTAGGTCTTTTTTCATTGAAACAAGTTCCAACTATGATGTTTTGGTGTGAGAGGTAGATCCAAATGCGCTGATTTACATGTTTTCCACTATCTCTTTCAAATGTTCATTTATTCACATCTTAGAAAAAGTGGGTTCACCCCTTTGTGTGCTGGTTGGTCCTTAATTTATTAATATAAAAAAAAATAATTGGGTTTTACATTGGTTTTTTATAATGGATAAGATTTTAAATAAATAGGAAAACCATCCCTTGAATGGCATGCTTCCTATCTATCTCAATTGGAAGAGCTAAATCAGTCAACCTATAAGAAACAAACTAGTCAATTTCTCTTATATCTTACTAAATCCCTCAATGTTGATTCCTACATCATTTGCATACTTTTCTTATCTGGGATAATGTGTTTAAGTTGGAAAAGGTATGTATAATGGAAACGGTTGAATAAAATCAATGTATCCTAAAAAATAGAGTCTCCTGGTTTGAATAAACTTCTAAATGCAGGTGAAGGTGGGAACATTAATAACCTCAACTCAAGACAAGAAGGAGAACCCGAATCCTCTAATGAGGAGATATTTTAACATAAATCACCTATTTTTTTATTCATGGATGTATTTTTAGGATACAATCTGCTAGAAAAGACCAATGATAGAACCAATTCATCTGGTTGAAATATCTGCCCTTCCATCAACAAAATTGGCTCCACCGGGCCTAAGTAAACCTCCTCCATTAGTTCCAAACATTGATGGTTCTTATCCTAGTGAGTAACTAGGTATAAGTCAAGAAATTAAATAAATAATCAGTCAGAATAGATAAAGAACAAAATATTTATATTTCTGAATTTCACACATTTCAGAACAACACTTAGAGCTCGAGAAACACTAGGAATGGATATACAAGTTCTGAAGTAAGGTTTCTCGATATGAAATAGAAGCTGATCTTGCACTAAAAATTGAATTAATATATTCAAAAACAAATATGATACTTGAATAAGGGTAGTTTCCTTAGTCATGAAGGGGTAAAACTTCTCCAAAATTTGTGTGTAAATTAAAGTAAGTTGTTTGATTCTGCCTTTGAAACCTTATTTATAAGTTGAAAACCTTTTTTTATGGTCTCTCATAGAATTATTTTTTATTAATTAGAGTTAGGTGCACCTGAGGGAGTGAAAATTTAGTCAAGTAGGATCCTAGAGACTATTATAAGAGTACTGAAGCCATGTGGAAAGTAAAATTAAATAGGGGCGAATCTTTGCTACTAATTTGAGACTTGGAATAAAGAAGCGTCAACTCTTGAATTGTAGGGAATCCCCCCTTATCACAACATAAAATAAAGGAGAAGATCATGGGAATAGGATATAGAGTAGGTCTTTCATCATCTGTGAATCCTACCAATGAATATACTGAACCAAAGGTCTTTCCCAAGTTGACCTTATTTCTCTTAGTTTTCTCTTTACAACACCTTTCAGATCCACACACAACTGATAAGTATAAGATAGACCCTATCAAATTCACAATTTAATCTGAGTAGTGGTGAATAGATATAGATATCTAGGACCATTGATGATATTTTATTTCCTTAACTCTGAATTTACCATAAAAGGGAAGTAAAAAAGGCTTGTTCTTGTATTTTATTCTTAACTGACACACTATCAGACTTTACTAGCTTGAAAATTTCAATTCTCTTACATGACTATTCTATATAACATAGATAGATCTAAATATTAATTATAGAAGGTTATTTATATCCAATAGGGGGAATCCACTTCATTCAATGCCAGCATCTCTCTCAAATGGAAGAAGATCAACTACATTGTTAAGACACAACTCTGATTTTAGCTTTATTCAGTTCCTCCTATAGTTTAGAATCAGCAAGAGATAAGAGTGATGTAATTAAAAATAAGAAAGTGGAATCAATACAATTTTCTAAAAGAAATATATATAAGTACCAGCTTTCAGTTAAACCCCTTTTCACTAAAAAGTAGAATCTCAGTCTGTAACCCCAATACTTGTTACTTCTACAGAGGCATCATCCTGACTTAGAAAATATCCTCTAGAGATTTCCACATACTCCTAGTCAAGATCTTCTTATTCTCCTATCCTGTTATATTGGTGAGCATATCACATCCTTAAGAAGTTTATTTTCAAGAGGAGAAGTACTGCTCTTCAATAATGCTCCTTTCCTCAGTTATTCTTAGTACCCTTTAATGAATGGGAAGAGGAAGTGGGATGACCTCCATACCCAACCATTCAATTAGTTTTCAACTCTTTTCCCTAACCTAAAAGTAAGTTCGACTAGGTTTAACAACTTATTGTCTACTCAAACTAAGAGAAGTTTGAAACCTCCCAATTCCCATGGTTTGAGTGAGATATTTCTTCTCCACTTCGAGTCACCGACTATCCCTTTATTACGAGATATAATATTACCTTAAAAAGGATGTCAAGAGGTGATTTTATTCTTCAACTCTAGTTTGGAATAGTCCAAATTAGTTCATCAGTGGTAGAAGTTGGTTCATTGGATTAATCTAATCAATCTATCCAAAGAACCTACCATACGCTTCCTATAATAGATTCAGATCCAATTTTGTTTTGGTTTTTTCTCAATACTAAATCATTACTTTATATTTTCATCATGAAAGATTCTTTCTAATTATATCCGACAAAAAATAGAGATACTATCATAGATACTAATTGGACTTCAAAAATGAAGCTAATAAGGCCTAATAAACACTCAACCATTTTATAGTTGTTTCTTATTCTTCTTTTATTTCCTTTTTTCTTGATCTCCTAAATCTTCTCATGCGGCTGCATTAATTTTCTTCTTTCGTTTCCAATATCTATAAATGGAATATAGAGAGGACTTTCCCACCTCTAAACAAAAGAACAATATTAAAATACCATGTTTGGGTTCCCATGATATTTCATGTGCTCTTTTTTCAACCCAAGGGATATTTCAAGAATAGCCTTATTTATTATTCCTCATTTTTTGAGACATGACTGAATATATTTTCCTTTGTATTTTCCATAGCTGACTCGACTTCATCTTCTTATTAAACTATAAATAACTCCCCTAAAATCTTCACACCAAACTTCAAATATTTATGAAAATATATGGCACACATATCTATGGTGTGGAACTCTCTTATGCATGATGAGAGAATTATAGGGAAATCTAGTACAAAACTTAGTTTTAGTTTTTTATAAATCTCAAACAACACAACCTCTTCTATATTCTCCTCATTTACTATTGTTCAAATACATATAAAAGTATTTCTTCTACTATTTTCAACAACCATCCCATTTACCTTTCTAGATTTCAATAAATCTATAAGTCTTCCAATTTAAGGCTTGGTCATATTCCTATCCTTCCATACCAATTACTTTTGGCACCTTTTAATCAACCATGGAGATTAAAAAACTCATTCATTTAGCTTATTTTAGAATGATTTAATCTTTTTTGGAAAACTCAAGCTTCAACAGAACTTCATTTGTATTATTCTTGAAAACATAGTAAATTAACTTTCTTTAATAAGAAATACATGCAATTGATCTTGCACAACAAAATATTGAATCATGGATCTAAATAAGCCTCATGATATTCTTAACTCGAATACACAACACAAGAATCATCATATTTCCATTTCCATAGAATTAAAAAATTCTAGAAACTCAATTTCTTCCTCTTACTTTGATCTTCCCTTTATATGGATGAAGACTATCTCCTCTTGATTTTCTGATGCTTGAATCACACACCTATTTTGGGTGTTTATGAATATGGAAAACTCTATTTTTCATCCAATAGAATCCAGGATTTTTCCTAATTTTTTTTGAAAATCATGTTGGGTATGGTGAAACCTATGCGGGTAGCAATAACATGTATGAAAAATTAGATAAAACACACCCTGAGGTAGATAACACTTATTCTCGACATGATATGCATATAAGCTGATATTCCTTTTCCAAATTATTAAATTCTACTGACTACCACACATACAATGACTATTTTTCACACGTAAAAAGGTCAGCGTGACACTTACACATGGTATAATGACATTTATGATAGATAAAAATGCACTTAAACTGAGTTCTAATTAAACTTACACTCACTATATTTATCCATTTTTCTATATTTGTTTCTAAAAATTCCAAAATTCATCCAATGGCCTCAGGACCTCCTCAAATCACCACAGGTTTTCTCTAGCCTTCATCCATGATTTTTTAATCACTATATTCAGCAACCAATATTCTTTGTACCCAAGGATGGATTCTCCTTTTTATAGGATATCTGATCCTCAACTTTTAACTTGATATAATCCTTTAAAATACATCTTTATTATAAAAAGGGATTACCCTACTCTTGTTGCACTTGTAATAGCAATATAAACCATATCAATAATCTTATGATGTGTTGGATGACCTTTGAATCTATCTAGCTAAGTGTTCAAGGCAAACAAAATATTCCTCTAATCATTTCCCATTTGAGTATGGGAAATATCTTCCCCAACTTTTACTCAATGCAAGGAGTGTAAACTTATTCACTTACTTTACCATATAAGACAGGCCCTCTTTTTCATGGTTCATGGTAGCCACTTCATTTTTATCACACATTTTCTTATATCATATTGATAACAAATACAATTTTATCCTCTTAAAATATAATGGAACTTTGATCCACCCCTTTGGATTTATTATCAATTCTAAATTACTTCAAAATTCAATGTATTCCCTCTCCCCCTAATTGATAATAAATTAAAATGAGTGAAAATATTCTCACCCTTAATGATATGGTAGGGTAGTTTCTTCTCATCTCTAACTAATTCCCCCTAAGTGATTCCATCCACATTCCAACTCTTTAATTAGTTCCATGAGAGAAGGGTGGCATCACACTTTCTTTAACAATGTGTAATCAACCCATCAAATCTATGTTTAATTGAGATAACCCTTCATAGAAAATATGAGTGACAATATTATATAAAAAAATATCCATAAATAAACCCCCATGGTGATACCAACTTTATATTCACTACTTAAGTGATTCTCAAATAGATTTTCAATAATTTTAAGAACATTCACTTCACTAAAACAAACACATAAAACTATTTCAAGTGAAAGGTGTTTCTTACACATTTAGTTATATAATCACTCCTGATTGATCAACATCATGTTTAAGAGTTAAAATATAGAGTGTATGATGAAAAACTAAACGTTTATTTTTCATCAAACATGTCTAAAATTCTAGATTCAAGGTTTCTCATAAGTTTTTATTCCAATTGGAAATGTGGAGGTATTGATGTAATATCATAATTTCTAAATTTTTTTTGACCCTATCCAAACATTTCACTTGAGTAAGATATATCCTTATTATTCTCTTTGTATTTTAATATAAATTAATCCAATTGTTCATGAAGTTAAGAAATAGAGATATGAAATTAAAAGTGGATTATTTTTGTAGATAGGTGATACAACATGTATATTTTCCATATACAATATTATATTGAAACACTCAATAATTAAATAATTTTATTTCATGGAAGAAAATAATTATGAAATAACCTTGAGGTATGAATGACCTGGCACTAGAATAATACTCCTTATGTTAAATTTAAATTAATTAATCCCTCTTAAATTGGTTCTAGATAAATACATTGTAACAATGATTAGGAATGATAAAAATGTACTGATACCTAATGGAAACATCATGTAATATTTTATATGTGTTTATTATTTAAGTATTAGTGGTAAAATGATAATATATTACCTTCCCTTTACTTAAATTTATAATATGATTTGAAGGATAAAAATAAAGAGTATTATTTCATTCATATATTATAGTTTCACCTAAAAATCAAGATAAGAGTATAAACACATGGCCTTTACTTATATCATTTAGTGTGATATACCATGAAGATGTACTTAATGAATAGAATTTAAAATTGTAGTTTGTAATATTAAAAGAAACTTGAATTTCGATTAAGTTATTTTTTTACTATTTTGACATTTTGAGATTATGTGTTAAATGATTGATTTTCATGTTATAAATAAATTTTGTGTTAGGCCCAAGTTGTGTTTTGGTTGTATTTTTTGTCAATAGATCAGTATGTTGATTATGTTGAAGAGAGAAAATATATTGATAAAATGATGGATGGAAATCTATATTGAATAAAGTTTTCAATTTGATCCAAAACATTTAGACGATTCAATACAATTCACCGGATTATGATGTTCATAAAAAGGTTTGAAGATTTTGGAAATCAGATTCACCATTGTAATAAGGAATATTCTTGTTGATGATCGGTTTTACTGCCAAACAGGAAAAGGAAATCTCTTCACTTTGTAAAAAATGGTGATCAGACTCAAAAAACATATTCATAAATTTATCCTATTTAGGAATCATCATATTCAATAATTCTGACTCACAATAGTTACAAATTTCTATATTCATAAGTTATTTGATGGAAGAAAAGGATCATCAGACCCACCTTGGGTTTGATCAAGGAAAGTCTGATTTTAATCTCATTAATTGTATTCAGGATGGGTAGGAAAGAAATATGTTTCTAAAGGAATGGGAAGTTACAATACATTCCATTATAAGACATATTATGCTAAATATGATCTTTAACATAATAATACTCATGAAGGAAGTAATGATACAAGATGAAGTTTGTGAATGAAAGAAGTTACTGAAACTGGTCCATTGTATTTAGTATGTCATCATATTCATCATAGGAATAATTATTTGTATATAAAAATTCATTGGTATCTTATTCATAATATAAATAAGCTACTAATGTTGAAGATTCTCTTATCAGTCAATCAAACTCGATATGCTATCGTAATCATTGGAGGAAGAATTGTTTGGGAATGATGAATAAAAAGAAGCATAAAAATATGTGGTGACAAATACAAATAAGAATTTCAAATCTTTATCAAAAATTTATTCAACCATTTAAAGTGGTTTGAATTACTTTGTTTCTTATTCAAGTGGTTCTAGAGAAAGGTAGAAAAATATTCTATTATTTTACATTTGCTTTCATCGAAATGAGGTAGATTATAATGATAATTAGAATGAAGAATCGGAATTGGATTGATGTTTGTAAAGAAATTCATAAGCAAGATGAAGTTTTTAGAATACTCGAGAAGGATCAAGAAGAAATTAGAAGAGTTGAGAAGTGCTGAAAAAGTCAAGATGCACCTGAAATTCAAGGAAACATGAAAATTTGGGTAATTTGGTTAAGAGGGAAAATTTTCAAGAATCCTACACAAAGCATATTTCAGGTGAGTATAAAATGTGAAAAGTACATTGTACTTTTTTGACTGAAGTACTGTTCATGAGAGGTATAGAGAAGGTAGAGTAGTGAAGAAATTTTAGATAGAATAAGTGGTTTCTAGATAATATTTCTTGAATAATTCATGCCAGAAAGAAGTGAAAGGAGAAGAAACATGATTGCAACGTATTTAGTTGATCATTGTATTCAGCTAGTTATCATATTCATCTAGTAATCATATTCAGCCGGTTATCGTATTAGATAGGATTATCATATTCATCCAGTTATCATATTGGACAATATTATCATATTTAGATAGTTATTGTGTTAGGAAGGATTATCGTATTGGGATTTCTGGACTGAAGAAGAAGTGGTTCAGAATTGTCTCAGCTGTATTGTGATAGAGTTATATATTTTTTTCATATTGGACAATCAGACTCGGAGAATCAAACAAAAAATCGGACCAAGTCTTATAACAAAGTTTAAGAAGTTCTTACCATCTTCTGATTAAAAAAGTGAAGAATTTTTTTGAAAGAATACATTTGTGAAAGTTGATAAATAAGCATCGTAACACGTTTTGTTACAAAAAATTTGTATTAACTCATTTTTTCTAGAAGGAGCACATGCACTATTGGATTGTTTACATAGAGCTACATGAGTTCAATGGAATATCCTAATCATTTTATTCCACACAAAAGGATTTTATTCTAGTGGATTGTGTGGTATTTGATCATTTCCATACCATACTAAGGATGTAGCTATTCTTGTTGAATAGTGAACCTTATAAATAATTTTGTTCTTGTGGATGTGTGTTTGATTTGTTTTTAGTAGGGAAACAAATCTTTAATCGGAGGTGAAGGTTGTTTCTTATGAAAGAAACATAAAATAAAAAGGTATCACTGATTCTTCCCTCCCCCTCTCAACGATACAACTATCCTGACTAGACACTTACAAGTGGCATCAGAGCTGGTGGATCCCTTCATTTATTCTTTGTTGAAGTTTTGAAGAAAAAATTATGATGGATAATCTATGTTTTGTGAATAGTAAGGGTATTACAATTTTAAATGATAGGAATTATCATATCTAGAAAGAAATAATGTTTCCATATCTTATGTATCTTGGGTATGATGTTTCAAAAGTTGTTATAGATGGTTTCCCTCCTCATATTGAGAATTATTCTCTCACAAATGGTGATAAGTAAAAACTTGAGAATGATAGAAGAGATAATAATGTTTTACTCTCATCACTATTAGAAAGTGAGTTTATGAGATTAAAAGGACTTTCAACTACCAAAGTTATATGTGATAAGATGAATAACTTTTATTAAGGAAATACAAAAGTGAAAAAGACAAAGTTACAAATATGTAGATTGAAGTATGAAGATCTTAATATGGGTGAGTATGAATCTTTTGGTGACTTCTTTACCTTGGTGAATGAAATTTTTAACACTATCAAAGGTCTTCATGAAAAATTAAAATATTCCATAGTTATTGAAAAGATCTTGAGAATCATTCCTGACAAGTTTGATGCCAAATTTTCTTCATTAGAAGATAGATATCCTGATACATTATCTCTGGGTTATTTACATAGAACTCTCTTTACATATGAGATGATAATAGAAAATGTTATGAATAAAATAATAATAAATTATAGATAAATTTCTTTCAAACCTACAAATTAATTAAAGTTTAAGAAGTTTCATGAGGAAGATGATGCTGCTGACTCTGACTCAAAAAATGAGGTATGTCAAAATCGTGATGAAATTTTATTCTTGTTTTCTAAAAATGTGAAAAGATGTTCAAGAAGGTATAAAGGGAAACATCCATTAATTTTTTTGGATGTGGAGCCATTGGTAATTTCATTTCCAATTGTCCTCTATGTGTTGATGAAGAAGAAAGTGATGAAAAAAAAAGCGATGAAGAAGAAATAAGTCCAAGAATATCTTAGAAGAAAAAGTGTGATAAAGAAAAATCCTATTCCAAGAGGAAATATAAGAAGTTATCCAAATCCAAAAGGATAAAATTTTTGTCTAAGGATAATTATAGTAAATGGGTTACAAATGATGATGAAGAGAACATGTTTATTTTAATATTTAATGAAGAAAGTTTTTCTTGAAGATAAAGTAGTTGTTCCGAAGAAGAAGAAGAAAATGAAGTTGAATCCAAAAAATCTATAGAGCATGCTAGGGAGAATACTTTCATTGCAACAATTAACAATGAATAATTTGTAAGTTTCAGTTCTAAACAAGAAGAAACTCAATTATAATATCATTATAAAGAATAATTTAAATAATATATAAGGAAGATTAAGAGGCTTGAAAAGGATATTAGAGATTTTAAAGGTGAAAAATCTTCAACAAAAAAATCAATAATGTATTCCTGATGATAAATTCATGATTTTTTTACGTGAATAATGATTTCAAGAGATCCTTTGAGAAAGAAAATAATCATAATGAACATCTAGAAGTGAAGTTGAAAGAAAAAGAATAAGAGTTGAAACTTGTCCAACAAAAACATTCTAAATCTATACAAAAAGGTACATGTTTGAAAAAATTAATCTCTGAAGTTGGCGAAAGTTCTAATAAGGAGAAACTTAATAAGGATCAATAAAAATTACCTTCAGAAGTTGAGAATAAAATTTTATTTTTTTCTAAAAATAAGAAATCTCAGAAAGTTATTTATGTATCCAAGACCAATAAAGTTGGGAAATCAGAAGTTACTAAACATTATGAGTCTGAAAAATTTTCTATCACTTCTGATTCTGATAAGGTGAAAATGAATACCAAGATAAAGAAGTATGTTTCAATTGAAAATAGAAAATTGATGGTGAAGAAATTTTGTTAATAAGGATGCCAAGAAATTTATTAAAAACACATTTCAGTATGAAATTTATAGAAGAAAATACTATTTCTATAGATACTATTGGTATTGTGGTGGATTTGGGCATACAACTAACATGTTTTAGTTTAACCAACAATATGATAATTATTCCACAAATTACCAAAGGTATAGTTTGAGGGGGAGTCAATCCCCTCAAGGGAAGAACTCTGAGAAAGATTTTTAAATGAAACCGGAGATGGTTGGTGTGAAAATTGAAAATAGGTTCCAACCTCTGGAAACTGTTTGTGAAATATTTGAGCAACTTGGACATCTTTCTAAATGATTTGTTTTTTTTATAAACAAAAAAAAGTTTATGAAAAATTCCTAGAAGACGGTGTTTAAGAAGTTAAGAAAAACAGTTTTGTTGAGTTCCAAATGAATGAGTGCTTAGTTATATGGCTAGAACACATTGACTTGACTAAGTAGTTAAAGGAAGAAAAAAACTAGCTAAATAAGAGGGAAATAAATAGACTTCTTAAGATATAATCAAATTTGACAAAAAGATATCAACAAATTGTGGATATTATAAAGAAAGAAATGATATCAAAAGTTATTCAACTGTATTTACAGAACAAAAGACAGACATGGAAAAATGTTACAAACTAATTGTAACAAAGATTTTACTAAATATGGAGAAAATATAACATCCTCATTAGACGATTCTATAGAAAATAATAAAGTTGTTACAAAACCTGAGAAGGATAAACAAAAGGAGGAAAAAACATCCAATGAAAAATCCAAGAAAAACAATAAAAAGTCAATTTTGAGATAGGACTCTTAGTCCAATAGTTATTTATATGAAACAATCAAGGTTCCTCCTTATTCCCAAAATTTTTGTATATTTATACTAAAATGAAGGCAATTGAAGGAGTTGAAATATGAAAGCTGTAATTGATGAGTCTCTTACTATTCTTACAAAATAATGAAATGAGGTTATGAAAAATATGATTTTTTGAAAAGTTGTGGTTTAATACACCTAAATTTTTTTATATGTTTATTTATATGGGTGCAAGTTACTTTTATATCAAACAAATTCTTTCAAGGATTTACCCAATCATGAGAACTTTGAAAGAAAAATGAAAAGGGTATTATATAAAAGTTATGCAATGGAAAACATTGATAACCTTGATTATTTAATACTTTTTTTTACATTGGGTTTGCCCATTTAGAATTATAGTTTTTTATTTAAAGGTTATTTATTATAAAACTCATGTGATACCTATGTTGAAGAAAAGGTTCAAGATTTAGAGAAGGAAAGTTACATCCCCTGTGAATGAGATAATTTTTAAATAAAGTAGGAACTTTTCACAATGACCCCTTTGAATTTGATCGTCAATAAGGGGGAGAGATAAGAGAAATGGGGAAAGAAAAAAAATAGGGTGAGCAAGAAACTAATGGAGAGAAGAAAACATAAGAAAATAAAATAATCCAATGTATTGTTTTGAAGTGGTTGATGTGGTTGATATGGGTATTGACAATAAATACAAAGGGGGATATTATTATGGTCAAGTTGGGTTTTGGTTGTATTTAATGTAAGTAGATCATGATGTTGATTTTGTTGAAGAAAGAAAGTATATTTAGAAGATTATGGATGGAAATATAGATTGAAGAAAGTCTTCAATCGGATCCAGAATATCTAGATGAGTCAATATGAGTCATCGGATTGGGATGTTGATAAAAATCCAGAAGTTGGTGAAAATCAGATTCACTGTCATAATCAGGAAGAAGTTTGTTAATGATCAGTTTTGCTGCCAAATTGGAAAATTAAATCACTTAACTTTGTAAAAGATGGTGATCAGACTCTAAAATAATATTCATATGTTTACCCTATTCATGAATTTATCATATACATGAATTATGACTTACAATACTTAAGAAAGTCCATCGTATTCATAAGTTGTTTGCTGGATGAAAAGGATCATCAGATACACCATGGGTTCTATCAAGGAATGTCTGATCATAATCATGTAAATTGTATTCCAGATAAGTAGAAAAGATAGATGTTGTTGGTGGAATGAGAAGTAACAACACTTTTTATTATAATTTAGATGATTCTGAAGCTGATCTTCAATGTAATCAAAGTCATGAAGGAAGTCATAATTCAAGCTGATTTTTTTTGAAAGAAATAAGTTACTAAAGTTGAAGCTACTGACATTGGTCCATCATATTCAATATTTCATCGTATTCATCATAGGAAGAATTATTTGTGTAGGAAAATTCATTGGTATCGTATTCAGAAGATAAAGAATCTTCTGATGTTGAAGCTGCTGATATAGGTCCATCAGACTTGGTATGCCATCGTAATCATTAGAGGAATAATTTTTTGGGATCAATGAATGGTAATAAGAAGAAAAATATGTGGTGAGAAATACAAATAAGAATGTTAAATATTTATCAACAATGTATTCAACTATTAAAAATGGGTTCAATAACTTTGTATCTCATTCAAGTGGGTCAAGAAAAAGGAGAAGAAAAATATATTGTTTTTTATTTTCTTTCATCATAGTGAGACATATCGTAATGACAATCACAATGAAGAATCAAAATTATATTGATGTTTATGAAGAAATTAAAAGGATAATTGAAGCTTTTAGGATATTTGAGATGGATTTAGAAGAAATGAGAAGAGATAAGAAGCATTGAAAAATTCCAGATGCACCCAAAATTCATGTAATGTTGTTGAGCAGGAAAAATTTCAGGAATCCCACCTAAACCATATTTGGGTAGAGTATAAAAGGAAAAAAGTGCATGGTACTTTATTGACTGAATTACTATTCATGAGAGGTATAGAAAATATATAGTGGTGAATAAATTTTACATACAATTAGTGGTTTCCAGATTTTGTTTCTTGAAGAATTCGTGTTAAAAAGAAGTGAAAGGATAAGAGACAAGATTACAATGTATTCAGTTGATCATCATATTCAACTGATTTTTATATTCAACAAGTTATCGTATTAATCCAGTTATCATATTGGACATGATTATCATATTTAGTCGATTATCATATTGGATAGGATTATCTTATTCAGTAGGTTATTGTATTGGGCAGGATTATCTTATTGGTATTTGCAGACTAAAGAAGAAGTGGTTCAGAATTTTCTCATTTGTATTCTGATAGAGTTATATATTTTACATATTGAGCAATTAGACTGGGAGAATTAGACTGGAAATCGAACCGAGTCTTAAAAAAAAGTCCATGAAGTTTTTACCATATTCTAGGTAAGAAAGTGAAGATTTTTTTTTGAAATAATAAATTTTTGAAAGTTGGTAAAGAAGCAATGTATCATGTTTTGTTACAAAAACTTTTTATTGCACAATTTGTTCTAGGAGGATAACACACACAATTTGATTGTTTACATAGTGCTACATGAATGTAAGGGAATATCCTACTCATTGTATTTCACACAAAAGAACTGTTTTCTAGTTGAATTGTGTGGTATTGGATCATTTCCATAACATACTAAGGATTTATAAATTCTTTTTGAATACTGAACCATATAAATAATTTTGTTCCTATGGATGTGTGTTTTATTTGTTTTCAGTAGGGGAAATATATTTAATAGGTTCAAATGGTGTTTTTTAAGAAATAAACTTAAAAGAAAAAGGCATCATTGATTCACCCCCTCCCCCTCTTAGTGATACAACTATCCTGTAAGGGCACTTACATTCTGAAGAAGTTTAATTTTATAAGACTCATTAGTTAGTTGTAATGAGTACTAAAATGTGAAAATGTTTGAATATATGATCTATAATGATTTAGAATCCATTTATCCATTGGATTCTATATACTTAATTTTTTTTGGGGAAGTATAATGAAATCTATATTCATAGAATTAGAGATTCACTAACAGGGAACTCCAAGGTCGAACTAATGTAGAGATTCCACTCCACTTTACATGGTGTTTCTTGTCACAATGTGGGGCATGTGAGCTCTTTAATAGTTTATCTCATATTTTCTAATTATGTGGATTACATGATAATGGAAAATATTTTTTTTGTGATAGATTGTGTTCATCAATCACAGGGAAAGTAAATGTGGCAATGACTTTTCAAGCATCACTTTTCATATATAATTTTATTTTTTAAAATGTCACTTAATTGATCATGGGTTGGTTTTATATTTATATTTCAATATATATGTGGTTTATAAGATTCCAAAAAATAAAAAATTATAATTTATATATGTTCTATCTGATAATGTTTTAGATTTGTTAGAAAATGATAATTATTAAAAAAATCAAGAATATAGTTTTTCCGATATGAAATATGAATGTTACTATATATGATATGATGTAGTTTTATGTGGTTCATTTATTTTTTTAGTTTTATTATATTATTAAAAATTTCATAATGTAATTACACAATCCAAATAAAAAATTATGAAATACAAGAGTGTATTGGGCTATAATACTCCTTTAAAATAAGTTACACTCTATGAATGAGTTAAAGTTATGTTTTGGAAAAAAATTTATATCTAAACTAGATGTTTCAAGATTGAATTAATAAAATATAATACTTGGATATATCATGTGGTTTAGGTAGTAAGAATTTTTTATTCTTTTACTCATATTGTATGAAATAGAGAAGATATATAGTATGACATTGAGCTTCCTCTCCACTATTATGATTTTTTTAGTTATAGTATATTTTTTATATTAATAAAAACTTTCTTTTTGTAATAGAATGGATAGAAGTTGGATTTATGATATTGATCAGATCTCAACCAAGTTTCAAAATAAGTTGGATTGTTTTTTAGATTTTTCATTTAAAAATTCTTTATATAGAAGTTGTATATACTGCCCTTGTTATAATTATGTTGGAATACCTTTATTAAGTTATACAAAAGTTATCTTCCATATAAAAAAATGTGCATTTTCAAATATTCTATTATGTTTGTTATCATAATGGTAAGAAAAATAAATCATAGACTATTCATGATCAAAATAAAAATATTCGATTGGATAATTTGGTATTTGATCACTTTCTATTTATTTATCATATCAAGAAAGTGTTCCAATGCAAGAAGATAATTATATAAGTACACATGATGAAACTAATGATAATGATAATGTTGAGAGGGTGAAAAAATTAATGGATAGTTTCAGAACTCCTATATATTGGAAATGTGATAAAATGAAAAAGATTTAATTTTTAATGCAGTTATATTATTGGAAAATATTAAATTTCTAATACTAAGATCAATTATATTCTTTCCTTTTTGAAGGAATTGCTACCTGGTGATGCTGATATTCCCTCAAATCATTATATGACATTGATGTTAATTGGATAGATTATATTTTCTATAAATAAAATTCATTTCTTCCCAAAATATTTCAACCTATTCTAGGAAGAAACTTTAGGCTTAAAGGATTATAAATAATGTGGTACATCTATATGGAATCCAAATTTAGATGCCACTGAAAATAATATGGAACTTTCAATTGATTCCTAGGAACTAAAATATTTTAATGTCTAATAAAATCTCAAAAAAATATAATATGACATGATACTAAGAGAATGAAGGATAATGATGATTTGGTTCATCCTATAGATGGATTATCATGGCATATATTTGATTTACGATATCCTGGTTTTAAAGTTGAGGCATGGAATGTGTTTTTGGGTCTATCATGTGACTATTATAATATGTACACATGATACCTTTAATAAAGGAGTTGAAGAAGCTTTGGAATATTACTGTGAACACATACTATGCTTCTTAGAAATACATATTTTATATTTTTATATGCTTATGTGGACAATAAATTATTTTCATAATTATTCCTTGATGTATGGTAAGATAATGAATGTCAAACTATATTTTCCTATTTTTATGAATAATACATGATCCATAAAATTTACCCAGTGTTGTAGTTTCAGTTTCATGGGGCATAAATGATTATTTCTAACAGATCATCCATATATTAATAATATTTTATGTTTTGGAAATACCATTAAGATAGAGAGGCCACCTTAGTGTATGTTTGAAACTAATATTTTTAATGAATTACAAGATTGATGTTTTTCATTTGGGAAATATAAAATAAAGTATAGAAAAAAAAGAATATTTCCACTGAATCCAATTATAGTTGGAGGAAGATAGGTATATTATTTGATTTTCCTTATTGGTCAACCAATTTCTTATTTCATTTTTTAAATATAGTGCACATTGAGAAAAATATATGTGAATGGTTTATTTAAAATCTTCAAAAATTCAAGGGGTATAATAAATATGATTTATGCTCTCAACGTGACTTGGTGGATTGGGGTATCAAACCAAAACTACATTATGTGCATATCAGTGAACATAATTAGAAAATTCCTTGTGTTTCTTATGTGATTACACCATCAGAGAGAAATAAATTTATTTAATTATCAGATTTTATCCTGGTTGTTGATGGATATTTAATACACATATCAAAATAGTTCAATAGAAGTTAGTTGAAACTTTAGTATCTCAAAAATCATGATCATCACATCCTTCTTCATGAATTAATTTAAATAGAAATAAATCATTTATTATTCAAATAATGTAAGGGTGTTTATAATTCAATTGTTTCATTTTTATAGATATATTGTTACTAAAAACTTTTTGAAGTATTTTTTGAAAAAAATATTTGAAGAAGCACCATTAATATTTCATGAGTTAGTGAAAAATTTCCTTTTATAATTTTTTCACTTCCATGTTGCATATAATTTTCCATCTTCCAACTAAAATAATTATTGGGGAACTCATTTATTTTCATTTTATATATCGAAAATAAATAAATATATAAAAAATGAATTCTTACTCCTAGAATAAGAATCACCTTAAAAGTTTCACTATGAAAGGTTACTTTGACTAAAAAAGTATGAATTTCTATTAAATTTATTTGATTGATGTGAGAACCAAATGTAAGATACTAATGAGAAATAAATATGAGAATTATAAGAAAATTAAACCCAATTTTCCATCACTTCCATAATCTTAGGTAATTATTAGATCATATACATTGGCTACATTGATCCTTGGAGAGTGGGAGATGAAAAATCACACAGTCTTGTTTAAATATGATTTGTTCAATGACTACATCAAGTAAGTAATTTGAACATGTATATGTTATCTCATACTATATAGTTTAACATATTTCTTAAATTTTTATTATATTTTAATATAGGGAACATAAATAAATTATAAGTATAATTCTTTATTCTTTTCCTTTGAGAAATAGAAAAAAAATTCATAAAAAAGAGTTTCCTTCTTGGTTGAAATTCAAGGTATGAGTATTATTTTAATAAAGTAAAAAAATAAATATTCTGTTAATTTTACCATTAATATATATTTCAGGTTTTGAGTTTTCCTAGTGAATCTATCTCTCAATAAATAATATCATTGGATTTTGTTCCCAATTCTATGGTTCATCAATGAAAATCCCTTACGATCAATGGGTACAATTTTGTTATAACTAATCATGTAGTGAACATGATAAATCCAACATGATGATGTTATTTTAACTAAAAAAAATATACTATTATGGTGGTGCAGTGGATAAAAGGTATCAATATGAAAAAATTTCATATTATATATTTTTTGAGAAAATACTAATATTAGATTATTACTCCCATGTTTGAGCCACTATAATAAAATGAAAGTTGTATGATTTAATGTCAGGATATGACACATTTTTTTAAGGGTTGGGGCTAAAGCCTAAATTTATTACTTTAAAGAAAAGACCTCTTTTGACTGGGTAGAGGGAGACCCATTACATAGCCCAAAGGCCCAAGGCCAAGTTTCTTGAATACAGGGCTTTAAACCCTATTTTTTGGCTCAAAGGTCCCTTTGGTGAACAATACTACTACAGTACCCAGGCTGCTACAGTCCCGCCACCACTATAGTCCCCTGCTACAGTTCCTCTACCGCTATAGTGTCTCTGTAGCCACAGTTCCACCATTGCTATAGTACTGCTACAGTGCACTATTACAGTCCTAATAAAGTACCGAAAATTAGTCCCTACCCAGATTTGATCCCAGGTCTATTGGATGCCAAGTAGGAGCCTGTACCACTTGGGTATAGGCTCGTTGGAAAAACATGACACATTTATTGATTATTGTGGATTTATAGTTATTAATATGACTTTATTACTAGTTACTGATGAGCCATATATATTGGAATCAATGTGAGAACAAGTTTTCTATGTGAAAGATCATCTAAGACCTGAATTTGGTGTCATTATTAAAGTAATCTGAAGATATATTTATGATAATGGTTGGGATAAAATTGAAACCTTAGATACCCCCATTAGTCTTGATTGATTTACTACCAATGGTGACTCAAATAATCTAATTATTAAGGTTGATTGTAAACCTGAAGCAGTGGTGGGTAATATATAGAAGCAACCTTATGTATTCTTGTGTCATTCAATTTGTCTCAAATTGGGTATTTCAAGTTGGTTCTCTTCAAATTTATTTATTTTGGTTTCATTTTGTAAACTGTAAATTGATTTTAAAAAAAAATTTACATATAAAGTTAATTTATACAATTTAAAAAATATATGATGTCATGATGATTAAATTATAATGTATTTGAAATAAAGATATAAAAATTTATCATTGGTGTAATTTAGAATTTTGATGAATGGTGATTTAATTAAGTATTAATTTATTCTAAAATTGGATGCATGCAATTTTTTCTTTCTAGTGGGCTCATTCATTTTTCTGATATTGTTCTTATTTTTATATAAAAGTGGTCAGGTCAGTCTATATTTCTATAATTGAAACCCCTTAGAGGGTGGATATGGGTAAAATGGATTAGGTATGATGAAAAATTTCCATGTTCCATAGCTAGGGTATGATTATCCACTTATTTTTGTTGGGTGTAGTGTGAGTTGTTTTGGATCAATTGAGGCTTGGGTGACCATGTGGCTTGGTATATGCATATGGGTGATTAATCCCTTCAATTTGGTTTTAGTTGGTTTTAGTTTTGAATGGTAATTTTGTTTTTATTTGTTTTTGTTGAATTTAATTAGAATTTCATATACTCAAATAAAATCAACCCAACCTCTATTTAATGGAATACAACCAACCTAAAGTGGTAATTTCACTTGATTTATCTTGTAAAACAATCCAAAAATAGAAACAGTACTAAAAAATATTTAAAATTTAATAAAATAGTCCTAAAAAAAACCCAAGTTCCTCTAAAACAATTTTAAAATGAAGGTTTGTATTTTCTCATGTTGGTTTTAGTTTTTAATTGTAATTTTAAAATTGGTCCCACATAAGGTATCCATGTGCATGTTGGTTTTCATCACATTCTATCCACTTACCACTTTAATATTTTTTTTCTAAAAATATAGTTCTTGAAGGATTCTACAGATTTTTTCTTGGTCGAGTTTATGATTTCATCCTTGATATAGTCATCTATGAACCTTTTTTAACCTATTTAAAGAGTCTTGTTTCCTCTAAATCTTCCTCATTTTGGGATAATAATTTCTCATTATTTCTATAAAATTTAGATTATTTGTTTTTTGTAACTGGGCATCAAAGAATAAATGAATTTTTTTGATCCCATTTGAAGACACTTCTTATTAATTATCATTTCAGTTTTTATATCTTTGCATATTGAAATTTAAGCTTGTTGCTCATATATCCTTTGAATAAAAGGCTATAAATATCCCCTTAATCCTGAATTTATATCTTGAATTAAGTTCTCTTGTACCCTCCAAGATGTGTTAAAATCCATCCTCCAAATAGGATGTAAATTTCCCTGAAATCTAGAAATTTAATCTTGATAGATTTAGTTTAACTACTTAATGATATGTCAATATAATCCCTCTAGACTTATGCTTCAATTAATGTATCATTCCTCAAGGGATGAATTAGATAAATTCTCATTTAAAAAAACACCCTTTGAAACAAATATCCTATCCCAAAAATAAACCAAATGACCTAACCCAAATAACAGAAATGACTAAATGACATAACCCAAAATGAACCAAATAACCTAACACAAAATGAACAAAATAACCTAAAAAGTTAACCAAATAACCTAACCCAAAATGAGCCAAATGAACTAATAAAAAATTGAAAAAATGGACAAATCACCTAACCCAAAATGAACCAAATAACCTAAACCAAAATGAACCAAATTACCTAAAAATGAACAAATTAGAAAACCTAAAATTAATTAAATGACATAACCCAAAAATGAACCAAATCACAAAATCCAAAATAAAATAAATGACCTAACTCAAAAATGACATAACTAAAACATGAACCAAATGACCTAACCCAAAATGGATTAACCTAAAATAAACCAAATATTCTAACCCAAAATGAACCAAATGACCTAACTCACAAATGAACTAAATAACCTAACGCAAATGAACCAAATTGATTTATCCCAAATTGAACTAAATTATCTAACTGAATGACTAAATGGAAAAATAAGCCAAAAACCTAACCCAAAAATGAACCAAATGAAATAACCCAAAAAATGACCAAATGACCTAACCAAAAATGAATCAAATAATCTAACCAAATGAAAAAAATGAAAAAATGACCAAATAACCACTAAGAAAAAAAAATGAACAAATGAACGAATTACCAAAAGATAAAATCGATTAAAAATCACATAAATCAAACCAAACCATCCTAAAAATAACCAAACTGAACCAAACCAAAACAAACTCAAGGATAAATAAAATAGAAATGAACCATCCTAAAATAATCCAAATTTAATTAACCTAACCAAAGTTTAATTATACCAAAATGAACATCCAAGAATGAAACCATATCACACCCATGTTTAGCATGTTAATTTGTATGTGTTGATCATATTATGCCATTATTACTAAATTTATAAATATATATTTATATATATATATTCTAATATAGTAAATGATAAAATTTAAGAGATACAAGGGAAGAGAATTTCTAAAAATTATTTCTTCATGAGAGAGATGGATATTCCTCTTCTGGTGCCCCATATGACTATTCTATTTCAAATATATATATATATATATCAATTTTAAAACATATAATTTCATTGTATTAATAATTTTTAAATTTTAATCAGGTTCCATGATCTAGTTAAAAATTGTTCATCTATAATAGTTATAGTGGTGATCAGCCTACCAGTTTGGGGGGGGGGGGTATTAGTGCTACTCTTAGCAATCGTCGCACCCAATAATACCTATAACCTTCACCAGATATACCATGTACCATATATCATTGTTTCTTATCCCAGATTTCCATTAGAGGCATTATGTATATTCTAGATGCTTGTGTTGTCACCACTATTTTCAACTAATTCTCGTCCGTATCTATTATTTCCTTATCTGATGATGGAACGACCCACCATCCCTATTATCATTTTCTATAAACATATTTCATCATATCTATTTACAAATTTCCCATCCTTTCATAGATTTTATATCCATTATCATTCTACTTTTTCACTAGTTCCTTATGATAATCTCGATCATACATAAGACCCCTTGGAACTACATAGGTTATAAATCCTTCACAACCTAGGGATCTATCAGATCCCACTAATAAGCTTGGATCAGGTATATATATACAACCCTAGTAAATTTTGTAACCAAAATTTATTTTCATTATAACATGTATTAATTTAATGTTTGTATTTTATTCTTGTACAGTTGGATCTACCACTATTAGGTGTTGTCAGTGCACTCACATGCATAAAGTGTGGAATCACCAGACACATATGATGGATAAGTATAACGAATCCAATCAAATGATTGGTAAAACTGGGAGATGATATAAGAGTTTTTATAGCAATGCTTTCCAAATAATATGATATCATTCTTTTGAAAATAGTTTCTTGAAGACACTTTGAAAATAAATAAAGGATATTTCATGGGATTAGATTTAGATAAAAAAATTACTAGATTAAATTTTATGTTATCATTATATTTATGTGAATTACTATTTTGGTAGAATTGTCACCACAATTTTCCTAATGGTGAAGTTGCATGGGGTGCATGGCTGGTGGAATTAAGTGATATATGGAGAGAATATAAGCATAATCTATATAATGGCTAGACTAGTAGAGTTGGTATAGATTTAGAGGGTATAACAACCATCAATGAGTGTCCAGTAACATAGTACTAGGGAATTATTTCTTATTGGAAGGGTAACAAGTTTAAGGTATTATTCAAATATAATGTTTTTTTATTAAAACTTATTATGATTTTTATTAACACTTAATTTCATATTATTGAATTTTCTTTTTCAGTAATCATCATAAAAAAACATGGATAATATGAAGTATATCCACACTTTATGGTGAACTATTATGCCTGATCTTGAGAGAAAATTGGTATTTTTCATGAAAAACTAAATCTAATTATGTTTCAATAAAAATAAACCAAAAAAAATCAAACTTGACATGACTCAACATGAATAAAAAAAAGTGAACTGAATTTAATTAAAATAAAAAAAAATCAAACTAAACTGACATGAAATGATCCAAATAGATATAAAATCACCAAAACCAAACTTAAATGGATAAAACACAATTAGAATGATTTTAAATTGACTATTTCTATGAACCTTTCCCTTGTATTTTCAAATTCCCCTTAAATATTGAAAAATCACCTAATTTTTACCTAATTTTTACCTTCCCACTCCAAAAATTAACATTAAATATTCCAACATCAATATACATAAAAAATTATTATTTCCAATCATTAAAACTTAAAATGAATGATATTTTAAATATTTTACACCCAAAACCTCAACATCCCTTAGAATTATAATGAAACTCGACAACCTTAATACCCAAAACCACAATTCTCATACATAGACTATTGAATATCATATCAATTATTTATTAAAGATAAAATACACATGGTTTAACCCTACATTACAATAATTCAATCCATATGACCATAAAATGATTCACCCATCAAATAAGCCACTTTACCTTTTCATTTATACCTCAAAAATCAACCAAAAGGGTATAAAATCTAAAATAACCACCCAAACCAAAAAAATCCAACCTAATTCAATCTAAAGAAATCATATATAATGGGTTTATACTAAATAAACCATTCTCGAATCCATCTCACACATAAGACCCAAAATCAACACTATCCTTCCACTTAACATAAAATTCAAAATTTTCATCTTCAAACAAAAAATATTAACAACTCAATCATTAATCAAATCAAGAAAACAAAATATAAGAAAAACTAAAAGAAACCATATAAAAATTAATTAATTCAAAACATCCCAATGGAGAACCATAGAAACCATGGTTCAAAACACACAAACATCAACATCTCACATAATCTATATTAATTGAACAAAATAAGAAATAACCAATAAGATGAAAAAAGTTTTAATACATAAATCATGTGAATATATTTATTTTAAATCAACATCATGGTTTTTAAGTCAAATAATAATTTTAAATTTTAAATTTTTAAAATGAACCCCATTTAATCTGAAAACAAATTATGCCAAAGATTAGATAAAAAACATTATATTTGTCCCAAATAGGTCTTAAAAAAACTACCATGAAACCAATTTTATTAAAACATTGTGATGTTAATAAATTTAACATGGTTTTATAAAAACCACACATTATGATACACCGAGAAACACAAATAATGATTTTAACAAATATATATAACCTCAACCGATCACATTCAATAATATTTTTAAAGTAAATGAATGAAACTCATATAAATTAAATTGATTGAACCTAAAAAATAAACTCAAAATTCATAACAATAATTAATGTGTACTAAAATTCAAAATAAATTATCATTTCCTAATTTAAGATAATTAATTTCATTAATTAAAATAATTACAAAACTTCATAATCATTCATTGAAACTAGTTTAATTCATTTAAAAATAGTAACTTTATTATGAAACCTCACTATCCTTCTACACCTTACTAGGATTAAATTAAAAAACAACTCATTTTAAAACACTTATAACCCAAAACCAGTAATTTTTAATTTAAAAATACCCGAAATATTAAACTAATTACAAGTAGTTTTTTCACAAGTAAATTAAATCATTAATGCAATATTATTAAATATTTTTTTCTAACATTCAATCTCATTAGTAGTGGGCGGTATTGAACATAAAAGGGTGCGTTATTTTTTTCCCTTGAGTTGAAATAATAAATATGATAGTGTTTTAAATGAATAGACATATTAAAATATTATAAGTTTTATTCTAATACTTTTAATTTTTAATATCTATTTTATAACTAAATATATCATTTATATTATCAACAATATGCTTTGGAGGCCCTTGATGAGTAGGAGGATGAATATTCGGTCCAACCTATCATTTGAAACAGATATTAAGTGATGAGAACCATGATGGATTCTATTATCGACCTAGTAAGAGTATCATATTCACTATATATTCACCCAATTTAGATGCCTATAAAACCTTTGGTAGCATTGAGTTATAAGATGCCTATTCAAAGGTAGTGTAGGGCCATACTGAGATAACAAAAAAAAATAGCCATACGGGAGCATAAAAGAAGTGAAAAATGAAAATGAGTAGTTTCTAAAATCTATTACAACTTTATGATAATCACTAACACTGGATACCATTGCAATTTTTGATACATGCATGTTGATGATTCACTCCTTATTTGACGCACCTGGTGATGGAGATGATTATCCCAGTGGTGGGTGGGGTGATGAATTCCCTGGTAGTGATGGAAATGAAGATATAAGAGGTAGTTATACTAGAGAGGATGCTCATGAAGATGATGATGATGATGATAGTGATGACCATAATGGTAGTGGTGGTCATGAGGGGGATAATGACCCCCATGCATTTGTGACATTATATTTATGACACAACTGTGTGGATTGTGTTTTACGACGGAAGATAATTATGTATATGTGTTATGATTTGTTTCAAAAGTTATCAACTGATTAAATGTGAAATATGTAATATATGTGATGTTTTGAAAGTAAACTATTACTATTTCAATAAATGCTTAATTTTTAGGTTGCTATATAATGTCTTACGTTGTTTGTGGTGGGGCACAAGTTGGTTGGAATAGACTACCTAGTGGAGGGGTTCATACCAATGATTCTTTGAACCATTGATATATTCATATATACCAATGGTTCTAAACAACCCTTTATATTAGAAAATTTCATTGGATTTATACCAATGGTTACTAAGAACTATTGGTATATCCATTTCTCGATGGTATAACAACCAACAGTTAGGGGAATAATTGGTGTAAGTTAGTCCCATGGTTCCCAAGACTATAAAATGTTCAAAACCATTTATATCGCTTGAATATATAGTTGTGTTATGATTAATATATCTTTAGAAACATGAAATTCCTTGTATGTGAATAATTCTTCTTTATATAAATATCTCGTGAACATGATCTCATTGGTTCTTTCCCTTTACATTTCATCAATTCTTCTTGTTTAGGTAGCCATGTCATACACTTGTTATAAATTTTTCATTCCTTATTTCATTTTCCACACACCTATTTTTCCACCTTTGAGATACCTTTTTTGGGAAGAATTCCAACCTCTTCATCATAAGCAACCACAACTATTTCAATCTGGCTATCTCTTTATTTAAATGATAACCTTTTGGATTTCATATTTCTCTCTTATTTGTTGAGTTTTAGGGTTATCCTATAATAATCCATTATGTGGCATATCTTTCCAAAATATAAGTTTTTCTTCCTTATTTTTTTGTGCAAGCTGAATACCTTTCTTCACTATCTTCTTGGGTGTGCCATTTTTCAACGATTTAGAACCCAAGGTAGGGTAATTTTCAAACATCACCTACTTCTCAACTTATGGTGGTTCTAATCCCTCTTTATTAAATCTATGATACCTTGAAGGGTTGAATAAAAATTAAGCATATTATTGAACAATAATATTTCACAATTCATAGAAATTTCCAAGTGATTCAGTTATATTCTTTATAGACATATTTTTATTTTTCTATAGAGTTTTTTTCCTTCAGCATTTTGTTTGACTTTCCTATTTACCCGTTTCTTCAGGTTTACTATAACTTTTACACATTGAAATATTATTAAATAAATCAATGTCTCTATGCACGAGTCTCTAATAGTGCCAACATATTCTAATAAGTCTTTATTTTCTACCACTGCATGTAATCTTTCCACATTTACATACTTGTTGTTTTTGGGATGGAACCTTAGTATCATAGGATCCTTTTAGGGGGAATTGTTTTTGGGACATTCTAACCTCCACCCTTGATGATGTGGTGGATGTAAAAGCATCTTTATTTTTCTATATTTGTACATAATTTAACATTTTTCATATATTTTTGAATAAAAATAGATTCATTATAAAATAAATTTTCAGAGTTGTTGGATATATTTTTGTATGGTCTGAAGGCGGATGCTTCTCCAGATGATATAAAGATATCTTTTCCACTAACATGAGTTACTTATAAGGGAAAACAAATCTTAGAAACCTGAGTGACCACACTTTTCATCTCAAAATATTCTGAAGATTCACCCTGGGTAATTTACTAATTTTTCATTTTGACATCCAATACTAGACATTTCATATTAAGAAAGTATTTTGGGTCTTAAAGTGCCTTGACACTTTCTTCAAAACACTTCCTTAGCTTCTTTAACTAATCTATATGAATTTGGTTTTTATCCAATAAGGTATTTTCCATATCCTTTATCCTTTTTTATATAAATTAATATTGGTAGATTTAACATCCATGGATACTTTGTGAATCTTTTCCAAAGCATGTAATACTTCCTTAACAACATTCTTAGAAAAATTAGTTTAAACATAAAGATATTTTAAATTCATTTTCATCTTGAATGAACATTTCATTGTAAAGTGATGAATTTTTTTCTTTGTATTTCACTAGAATTATGAGAGTATTATAGTAACTTATCTTCTTTTCTAATGCTTTTTCCATAGAATCAGCTTTAAAATTGAGTTGTAACTTCTCATCATGAAGTCTCTTGTTGAATTTCAATATATAAGTCACCACTTAAATAAGGAAATAATTTAGATAATATTTAACCTTAAGATAGATTACTTTAGTATATTCAATGAATACTTATTCAAAACTTGCACCTTTTTCAGCTGAAGAATCATAATAAATAGATTCTACAAGATATGAACCACCCTAACCACATTCAGATAATAGTTGATCCTCTTTCTTCTTGGTGAATTTTATCCAATTATTAGCCTCTTTCTTACCCCTATTTTCAATGTATTTGTTTAAAATTATAAATATAATCAGTAGTGATGAAAACCAATTATTTCATATGATCAATTTCTAATGGATATTTAAATATTCAGTTCATCTATATCAAGTAAGAAAAAATAGGAAAAAACTTATCATAGATAACCTTGTTCTTATAATTCTAGATATGACACACTAGATTCAATTTAATGGGAACCTAGGTTGTGTGATACCATTTATAAGTACCAATGTATTGTGTAGTCACACCTAGGGGTGAATTAGGTGTGGACTAATGTTACCAAGTTCTAAATTTTTTATTTAAACCATAAAACCCCCCTTTGGAATTGGACCTATGATATCATTTAAAAGTCATGTGTTATTCAACCTACAATAAACCTATATGAAATATAGATATAGTATTAAATAACACAAGGGTTTTTATAGGGTTTCTTCCTCCCAAAAATCATACTCCTTATCATGCTTGGGATGTCTAGGTCATAGATTCTCCACTAAAATATTATTATCAATTCAAATGGAGTTGTGGGTTATTTTTATCCTTACCCATGCACACCATATTATATAGATTTGTAGTTTACAATATTACACATGTGAACTTGTGATTCATCCCACAACACCTCTTCAAAACTAGTATCCCACTATCTTGTCTTATTTTTCTTGCATCATCCTGTTGAATTAGATCACAAGTACTTCATAAGGATATTGTTGTACCCAAACAATAATATAATTCCTTAAATTCAAAGAATATTATACTGTATTTATATCTTCAAACTTCATTCATGAAACCTAGCCTATGAATCTATATATATTAGCTACGTACGCTACTCAACTCTTCTTCCCATACTCAACACTGTATTCTTAGGTATATAAAATAATCATAGAATACTCAACCCTAACTTCAGCAACACTTCCTTTCATATTTCTTTTACTTTAACTATAACTAACTAGAAATAGTGGTCGATCACTTCTTATTCAAATTTTTATTGATGTAAAACTTTATCACATGTTTGGTTAACCACTTTTACCTCACTATAGCTTTCAAAGTATTATCTTGGTTCTTTACCTTTTTCTTTTAGAGTCTTAAGGTTCTCTCATATGCAACCTCTTCTTTTCTTCAAGATCACTTTAGTTTCTATGAGCTTATCTAATTAAAACTCAACCATTGTTATAACTATTTATTCCTTTTCTTATATTTTCATCTCTCTTGATGTCTTCAATATTTTAATGCAATTGCATTAGTTATCATATTTCCTTTCTAATATCCATAAATGGAATATAGAGAGGACTTTCCCACTACGAGCCAAAATCATAATAACAAAATACCCAATTTGGGCTCCCATGATATTTTATGCACCCCCTTTTAAAATCCTAGGAAATTCCAAGAATAACATTATTTATTATTCCTCATTTTTCAAAACTTTTATGAATATATTTTCCCTTGTATTCTCTATATTTAGATTATCTTCATCATATTATTTAACCTAAAACATCTCCATTTAAATGTTCACTTAAGACATTATAGTTGTATGAAAATATACAACACACATATGTGGTGTGGAAATATATATATATAGGTGATATAATTCTTAGGAAATCCTATATAGAACTTGGTTTGAGTCTATACAAATCAACAACTACTCAACCACTTCAATATTATCCCCGTTTATTCTTGACCCAATATTCATACATCTCATCCTTCTAGTAGCCTTAGAAATCTTCCCATTTGTATTTATAGATTTCAAGATATTTGGAAGACTTCTCATTTCAATAATGGGTAGATTCCCAGCCTTCTATTTAATTTAATTTTATCTCCTTTTAATTATCCATGGATATCAGTAAACCCAATCATTTAGCTCAGTTCAGAATGATTTAATCTTTGTAAGACAACTCGGTCTTCGATGGAACTTCATCTTCATTATTCATGAAAAATAGTAAATTCAATTTATTCAAAAAATAAACATATGCAATGGATGATCCTAAACTCAGGTTTGAATCATGGATCTAAATAGTCTTCCTGATATTTTAAACTATTATGCACAACATAAGAATCATTATATTTTAATTTCCTCAGAATTAATAAATTATGAAAACTCCATTTCTCCCTCTTGATTTGATATTCCCATTACATGGATGAAGATAAAATTATCTTTATTTTTTCATGACTTAATCACACACATGTTTTATTTTTTTGTGATGTTTTAATCCTTATATAACAGATCTAGAATCATCTCAAATAATATTTTCTTTAAGATATATAAATCTGGAAAACATACTTTTTCTTATAGAATAATCCTTGATTTTTCCTAAGTGTTTCATTAACTTATATTGGGTATGATGGAACTTACCCAAGAATAAATCAAACATACACATAAATAGATTACATATATGCTGAGGTAAATGACACTTAAACTTAGTATGAAGCATAAATGCACTGAGAGTCATTCACTATGTTTTTAAAGTATGTTGAGGTTAAAACATTTGATAAATCTATTTCAAAACTATGTAGGTCTATTAGACACTTACATAGGGAATATTAACACTTACACTAGAGGGAAAAACATTTATCCTTTGGCCTGATGGAACCTACGCTTGAAAGAAATTGTCATTTTTCTGGCCAGATTTCAAGAAATCCACACTTTATCCAATGGCCTCATGACCTCTTCAAATCACCTCAAGACTTTTACAACCTAAAAACAAGATATTTTAGGAACTATATTTTGTATCCAACATGTTATGTATCCTATGAGTGTGTTTTATTTGTTATAAGAAAGTTTATTTTCAACTTGGAACCTGATATACACCTTTGAAATATAGTTTTATAAGTTTTCTAATCTAGATTTGGAAAACAGGTCCTCCATAACTTTGTAACTTTTGTAAAAAAGGATTATAAATATTTTTATAACCATAAAACTATCTCAATAATCATTTTATGTAATGGATTACCTTTGAATCTATTAATACAAGTATTCAAGGGTGGCATGATTTTACCCTCATCATTACCTATTAGAGATTGGGTAACTGCTTCACTAACCTTTTACTAAAGCAATGGGAAACACTTTCTTCATTTAATTTTCCATATAATATAAATCCTCCTTTACATGGTTCATATAATCCACTTAATTATTTATCACATATTTAAATTATTCATATTGAAAATAAATACAATATAATCCTTTTAAAACCAAAGTGTATTCCAAAGAGACTGTGAACTGTGCAACGGGTTGCGAGCCCTATTTATATTTCAGGTGTGTTCTTGGATGTGGACTATTTGGCTTCCATGGATGATCATAGGTCTACTGATGCTCGTCTCTTTCATATATATAGCATGAAGCCAGAATGTCTTAACCTTATCAGAGGGGATGCCCTCTATTTGCATTACTATAGACCCCCATAGCTTGTTTTTTTCCTTTGATCTTTTAATAAAAATTTATTTTGGAGGTGTGTGCTTGGTTGTGTGCTTGTGATAGAAAATAAACCATATTTTGGGATATGGATCGTATGTTCCATATCTTCCATGAGTGACATGGGATCTTAATTGTGCATGAAGTCTGGGTATACCTTGAGTGAGAAGGTATGACTTTAGACCAATTGGCTGCACCTTGCATGAGAAGGTGTTTCCATGAAATTTTGTTGAGTGAGAAGGTAATGGTAAAGATAATAAAAAAACTTGAGTGATAATTCTATCTTGATCTTTATTTAGTGAAAGGTGTGGATAATGGACCCTACCTTGAGTGATAAGGCTATTGGTCTGGATGTGGATGAGGGACCCAACCTTGAGTGACAAGGGTAACTAGTTGGGTCTTGGATGAGGTACCCTAAACTACTCCTTCAGGTAGTGTTTGGGACTTGTGGACACCCTACCCTACATCCTCGGGTATGGGTTAAGGATCATTGAGGATATATGTTGGGTTTCTGGTGCGATGACACAATGAAATGATAGGATTTCAACATAGCATTAAAGTAGGTATGATCAGGTGTTCTGGTGGCCTAGTTAGCACATGATGACCTAATGTGCATGGATTCTTGGTGAACTGATTAGCACACAATATCCGACATTCCTGTTTTATATGTTTATTTTCCTCTTGAATACTCATATATGATGGCATATAATCAGGTCACTTACTCAGATGTATTTATCACACCCCGAATGAGCACTCTAGTGCATGTTCAGACCTTATATCTATTTTATTGGTCTAAGAACAGGTTGTGTAGGGGTTCAGGATGGAGTAACTCGATAGGTATGTGGATATTGTATTGCGTCAAGGCATATGGATAGAAATTGAGCTAGTTGTCTATTTTGTTTCTTTTTTTTAAATATGTGATCAGTCTAGTGATAAATCAACTGATGTATAATTGTAAGCTTTCACATGGAATATTTTATTATAACATTATTTTTTATTGATTCATGTATATTTATATTACTATTTTGGTTGATTTTTTGGGTTATTTTATACTGTTTTCTTACTTTTAATTGAGGGAATAGTCTCCCTATTATATATATTAAGATATTGCTACTAGTTTGTAGACTCTAGTGTATGGGTAGGTGAACTAGAGGACACCTAGATCTTTGGATCATATGAGTGTTCAAGGATGAGGTGTTACAGTGATCATGCTCTATAAGAATTCAACCAAAACTCATACTTGAGTAATCATAGTACATAGTATTATATTTAACTAGCTCAATTTGACTCAATATAAGAGTGGAAGTAAACTTCTTATCTAATTTATCAAAGGATTTATGAAATTATTTTCTCTATTAAAACTTCATGTATTTATACATTAATTCCATCAAGGATGTATCCAAATTTAATAAATCTTGAACAAAGTGCCTTAGTTTCATTCCAAACATCCAAAACATATGATTTCAAATGCATTCTTAGGGTTATACCAAGGAATAAAAATTTAAACCTTATTAAGATCCATTGAAATTATTCTCTTAGATACCACATGACCCAATAATTTAACTCTATGAATAAAAAATATAATTTATATGGCCTTGTATATAGGTGATGCAATTTAAAAGTTCTAAAAACAACTTCAAGATGGCTATAATACACCTTATTCAATTTTAGAATAAACCAAAACATCATCCATGAGTATTAAAATAACGCTCTCAATATATATATGTAATATAAGCTTCATTAACTCCATGAAAACCATATAATCATTTATAATCTGAAAGATCATCACAAGATATTTATAATTCCCATATCTACTCCTAAAAGTAGTCTTAGGTCTACTGGTGATATCCAAATCTATAACTGACTTTAGAAAACAACTTTTCTTCTATAAATTAATTAAAAAGGTATTAAATTCAAGGAAAAGGTTTTTTAATCTTTATAGTCACTAGTTTAAGCTTCCAATAATCAATGTAAAGGTGTAGGCTTCTACCTAACTTTTTTTTGTAAAAAGAGCTAGAGCCACCTAGGTAATTACACTATGGTGAATTAATACCATGTATTTAAGGTCTTAAATACGAATCTTTAATTATTTTAATTCACTTATATCCACCCAATAATATGTTATAGATATGGGACTTGTACCACGAATCAAATCCATTGATAGTTTGGCCTCTCTATTCAGTGAAATAACAGATTAAAAAAACTTAGAGATTAATACTAAAGGAAGTTTCTTCTCTAGAATTCCCACTATAAAATCCAAAATTAAACTCAATAACTATAATTAAATAGTCTTAATATATTTAAGGATCAATCCTTGTTTACTATATCATGTACCCCACTCATTTTAGAATACATGAGTCCTCCCATCAAGTGAGAGGGACACAACCTTTCAGTTATTGTAGTTAATGTTATCCTTTGAACTAATCATCAAATTCATACCAAGGATAAGATAATTTTCATATGAATCATGGATAATAAATTCCACCATGAATTCAATACCAGAGAACACCACATGGAAAAAATATTATTTTAACTCATTTTCCTTATTTTTCCCCATAGGAGAAGTGATCTCCCTAGCATAAGGCATAATCTCATCTCACAACTGAATTAATCAATTAATTTATATAATATAAAATAATGTAAGACAATTAACTCAAATAGAGACAGAACCATATAAGATACAAAAAATAAAATACCTTAAACTATCGATGATATAGATTATGATTCTATAGGTGTATGCTCCGTAAAATATAATCTTTTCAACTTAGGTCGATGTTGAGATTTTCTTCTTATATAAGAATCACCTTGAATTTGAATTTTTTGTTATATTTTTGACCCTAAATTCATTAAGCAGTTGTAGTCTTAGAGATATATTATATCATGTGATGTATATTAATGTAAATACATTATAATTCATTTATTTTTATTATATATAACATGAGAGATGATGTGATAATAACCCCTTGAATATATATATTACTAGGTTATCCTCGATCAATGATCAATATATTATGCTGTTATGGTATGTTAAGATCATTATGTGTAGGATTACATATATAAAAAATAAACTAATCACTCATGTGATATAATTTGGTGAACTTGTAATTAGATTATCTGGTTTAAAGTACACCACATGCATAATCATATACGTGTCATTGGTGTTAATTAAGTAAACACTGACTATATATCCATTTACTTAAGGTTTTAAAATAATTTATTATTTATAAAGTTTAAAACTTTTATATATATCTAAATTCATTTGAAAAGTTTAATTAATATATGGTAATTGAGCATGAAACTAATCATGTAAAGGTATTTGATTAACCAAGAAAGATGTGTATGCCCATATGATGAGTTATGTCATCAAGGACCTTAATTAAGTTTCCAATCATTTTAATTCCATGAAAAGATAATTATAAGTAATTTAATTATATAATATTTAGTCAACTATGTAATTGGGAAAAATATATAGGTCATATGGTATTGACACTATCAGTGTCTCGTGATTAATCTCATCATTAAGGATAAATGAACATTTCAAATGGAAATGTGGTGGATTAGATTACAATAAACCCCTTTGTAATTTGGGTATCTATGACATGTTTCTAGAAACCATTATTAATTTATAATTATGAATTAGATTCATAATTATTTCAATCTTTACAAAGGGACCATGGGGTGACACATAATATAATGCTAATTGGGATTTTTTTACTAATGTTTCTAGTTCATTTATAAATATGTTTATGTTTATTATAAACACTAATAAGATTTTTTTAATGAATTTGAAATATTTAATTAAATAATCTTTATTTAATTAAATAATTATTAGGAAATTATAATATACATAATGAGTTTTTTATATTATTAAAAAATAACATGAGAAAATGGAAAATCTAAAATCATATTTTTGCCTGGTATTGAATTATTAGGTTTGTGAGGCCCATTACATGAGAGAAATTTTGAGGCCTATATATAAAGGGGATTTAGTAATATCTTTTATTACTTTTATCCCACTTGGAGGCTTATTAATTCAACTCCCAAAGTGGCTTGAAACTTAATACATTTTTTGAGGCTATTTAATGTTCTAAATGTCCTTGAGGGTCTATTTATTGTACCTCCTTGAGTTTACATTAGAATTAACTTCCATGGAGGATATATAACATCCCTATTTTTATAAGTATTAAGGATGAGATTTTTAGTATTTATTCCATTGAGAGAATGAAAAGGCAGTTCTTATTGTTATCTAGTGTTCATCGTCTGAGATAACTTCCAAGTTTTCCTCACTCGAGGGGTTATCTAATGGATTTCACTTTCATAATTCCATACATTTCCTTAGATGACTGACTGGAATCACCGGGATAGGTAAATAAACCCACCAAGGTATTAGTGATTGAAATTATTAGTGGATACCAAAGTATACTTGAATTCATCAATTCAAGTTTGATCTAAATATTCCAAATCATGTTTAATGATATTTTTTATTTTATTATTTTGTTATTTTATTATTGTATTTTCATTTACTTATTATGATCTTGATTTAGTTTTATATATTCTTCTGAAATATACTAAGGGATGGTAAGCAGATTAAAAATATTTCTTGGTATTAAAGCTACACTTAATAAATAAAAAATATGTAAAAAATGTTATAATATCTAATAGTTTTATGTCATATTCATAATTTGTAAAATTAATTTATGACCCACATAAGATATTTATGTACAGTTTGTTAATTTTATTAGAACCCTTAAGGGTAATTCTAGGTAGTGGGTTTTCACATGACCCCTATATAAAATATCACATTCCTTATTCTCTAGTCCACTAGGCCCCTTAAGAACATTGGATCCTATGTTTTACTGAAATCAATGTGCAGATATTTAATTGTTATATGTAATTTAAATTATTTCCCATTGTATGCAATACAAAGGGGAACGAATTAAGTAATTATTATGCATAATATTCATTAAGTATGTATATGATACATATTATTTATTTAATATGAATATAATCAGAAAGGTTATGTATGCGATATATAAAATGTAAACAGTGATACTATGTACAAAATCATTCATTAAATATCCAAGTGTTATATGACTTACAATAAAAGTCACATTCTTCGAGACCTTGATTGTTAAAATAGATGGGTTTTTCTTAGTCGAGCATTGATAATATATCATGTGTTAGGAGAAAAGAGAAATAATAATCTTAATGTGAATGTTGGATGACACTTGACTTGGTATTGTAGTTGGATTAGAACTTAGAATCATGGTGTTGATAATGTTCATTAAATGAATTGAGAATGATGTTGTTCACTCAACAATCCAATATTATCATTAGATATAATCCAAAAGAGTTATTTACCTAAATATAAATGGATTAAGAGACTAGATTATCTAAGTTAAGACATGTAGAAATATGGTTCTTGGCCCATTAAATTTATAATAGTGAAATTTATTACTTTAGTGGAAGTATTTTTAATAAAAGACTATATTTAATAATTATATAAATGATTCAAATAATGACACATGTTTTTTGTAGATATTGATGAAATTAAACACAAACTCAAATTTATCAATGAGATATATCATTGAAAAGGAAAATTTTAATTGTCACAATTTCATTTTTTATATCATAATTTGAGAAATGTTCTCAAATAAGAGAAGAAATTAAACATTCTAGATTTACCCACACTATATGAGAAATTTTCTTCTACCTCACAAGAGGGAAAATATTTCAATGAAAAATATCAGAAGGTTTCATAAGAAATATGATGAATTATGTTATGAACCATGGTTTCTAAGATTTAAAATATTTATGAACACATGGAATCATTCCATGTGATTTAATGACTAAAATGTAATAAAAACTTTATAGGTGTAGATAATTATGTGTTATAAGGATAAAATTATCTAACTCTGAATCATGGCTATTATATACCAAATATACATCACAAATTTTTGGAAATTCACAACCTCTAAAATAACAGAGTAAATTAATTAAGGTAGAAGTAAACCTATGAGTTAGTAATGGAGAAATATTTGTTGCATTATCCATAGGTACAATTAATTTACTTATTATGAATTTATTGTCATTATTATTAGAATACTATTATCATGTACCATCAGTAAATATATATTTTATTTCTACATATTTCCAAGACAGGGTGTGATTTTAATTTTCAATAAATATATTTTTTTCATTTATATGAATGAAATGTTTTATGTTTTTATAACATGTTTAATGGCCTATATATATAGGATCTTGAAAATCGTATCTATAATGTTAATAATAAAGTATAGAATAAATGATTTTAATTCTATTTTTATTTGTAATTTTTTCCTATGGAATATAAATATAAATAACATCCATTGAATTCATAATGTTGGATTGCAATATTTGAATGATTATAACCCATTTAATGTATGTGAGTATTGTTTATTAGAAAAAATAGAAAAATATTTTTTAAAGGGTAAAGGGAAATGATAAAATGATTTATTAGAACTCATGCATACTAATGTATGTGGTCTTACAAGAAAACAATCTTAAGGAGGATTTAAATACTTTATTACCATTACTAATAACTTTAGTAGGTATGGGTGTATCTTATGAAATGCATGTTTGAATCCTTTGAAATGATAAAAATGTTCAAAAATGAAGTAAAAAAATAGACTTGGAAAAAAGTATTAAAAAAATTATATTTGATCAAGGTGGAGAATATTTGAGTCAATAATTTCATGAATATCTAGGAGATTGGGGTATAGTATCACAAATCACTCCAATTGTTACACCATAGTTAATTGTGTACTTAAAAGGATTAATCAAACTCCATTTGATATGGTTTGTTCAATAATGAGTCATGTAAACCTTTTTATTTCCTTTTGGTGTTATTGTAATGACTCATGTCATGGATATAGTGATTAAGGAACTTTTTAAACCTTATATGGGAAATTTGGAAGGTTAAATCCTAAGTACATTTGAATTTTCAATTTTAGTCAAGGGTTCATTTTTAATTTTGAGGATTTAGATTTAGATTAAGAATTCGAGGATGAATTATATTGTTATTTTGGATGAGATTCAAAGTTTAGTAGGTGATTTTAGGAGTTAGGGGTACCTATGAAGTGTTCCAACTACTGGTGACACTGGTTACCCATCAACCTTAGAATTGGATTAGGGGTGACACTAAGTACCCAGTGTCCATGTATTGTGTTTTTTTAGTATAAGAATCGTAGTTATGATGGAGCTAATATATGGTTATAGTTCACTGAGAGGGGGGGGGGTGAATTTTTAATAATATACTCGGTTATTTTTTATTATTTCTTTTAAAATAAACCTCCATTACTTTTTAGCGTGTACATCCTCACTACTGAACTTCTCACACACTAAATAAATAAAAAAAACAAAGAAAACTTGATATAAATAATTCAATACTAAAAATGTGTAGCTATATCCTTCATATAATCTCGATAAATTTGAGATAACAAAATCTAATAGAATCACCATTGTGGATACAATGAGTAAGGAATATACAGGAACTTGTATTATAAGAATGCAACACAACCATCTCCTGGAATAAAAAGAATGGATTTTTCCTTAACCAATCATAATATTGATGATGTATTGTCTTCATCAAGAAAGTTATTATACTTTTCCTCAGAATTATTGTCTCCTAACAATATATAGTTCTTCTTCAATTCTTCACGATATAGAATGTGTGTGAACTTCTTTCTTCCTCAACACAGAATAAAAGTGTGATGATTATACACCTACCAAGTGTGTAATATTATATTTATAATTATTATTCTTCTCCAAATTATTCTACCCTTATCCTCCTATTCTTATCATCCTCTTTTTCATCTTACTTTCTACATAGAAAACATGAATGACCTATATTCCCTTAGTCTTACACAATAAGACTCTCTTAAAATCTGAATTTCCAATTCAAATTGAAACTCACAAATTACTTCAAATTTTATTAAACTAGTCTCACTTATTCTTAATTCTTTAGATAAATATATTTATATTTTCACCCATGTATATTTAATTAGGAACAACCCTTTAATCACCAATTGATCCATATCATCAACATCTCAAATTCTGCACGCTAGCACAAATCATGGTGTGGAATTATACATTATCATGTGATTAATCAGTTTTCCTATAATTTATTATCAAAATACTTATACCTTTATGGTGTGACACATTTATTACTGATAAAATTTTCCTTTACAACTAAAAATTCATAGGTCTTATCTCTCACAACTTCTCTTTATAGTGAAACTTCATCCTACAAGCCACACTCCATCCTATATTGTGGTGTGTCCTCAAAATAGCATAACCATATCTCAATTAATAGGATAACAGCAAGATTTTTTTCATCCATAAATTTCTGTATGGTGTGATAATCAACTTCATGGTGTGATTCCCTAAAACCTCCCAATATATTGAAAACATGAAAACTTTTGGTTATACATTATGATATGGCTTCCATGTCATGAAAGACTAATTCAAAACACATTGTCATATTTAACTTGGTTCATGGTGTGAATCATCATGTTATGACATGATTCTATCTTCCATTAGAGAACTTTAATCTTTCACAACTTAAATCATTTAATGTTATATTTTATTAAATCATGATTCATTATTCCTTTACCATATTTTTAATCTTCTATAGAATTCAAACCATAATAGCCTAATCTCACGTAGCTCTACATATGGTGTGAAAAAATCACTCAAAACATGACTAGATAGAGCATCTCCTTACATAAATTATATCATAGTAGGGATAACCTTACATATAATTAATTACCATAATAATTAATCACACTTATACTTTATTACAGCGTGACAACATCTATTGTGACATGATTTAATATATTGCTCCTAAACCTCTTCCAAACTATGAAATCTTAAATCCAAAATTATTTTAACCATCTCCAAACTTTCAAACATCCTTCACCACAAAATAAACTCTATTTTATGTGTGTTTTGACAATATTTATGTATTGAAAAAAATAAAGAAATATATATCCACTTTATCTCTTCTCTAATTCATCTCCCCTTTAAAAAACTTCACAATATAAGGGAAATCTTATTTATCTTCTGATCTTAATAAATTTCCCTTTGGTTATATAAAAATCTATAAGGTCATAATAACTATATATCTAATAATATTTATACATTATATATTTTTCTAAACTATCCCCCCATTATATTTTATTGTCAATCATTGAACATAAATCAATTTTCAAACTTACACACTTATAAACGAATCATTATTCAATAATTTTAGGACCAAATGAGCAAACTTGTTATAAGAAATAAGAAAATTGGATAATAATGACCTTATGTCCAATAAAGTGACTTTCTTACACTTCTATAGAGAACTTGAAAACAACTAAGATAAACTTTTTTTAAAAACTCTTCTTCCACTTCAAAAAACTACTCATTGAACCCATGTAAAGAATGTTACTACATACATCACAAAAAAAAATTTAGAATACTTAAAATTCTTCTAAAACATGTACACATATTAAATTCATAGATTATCCATTTTAAAAATTCCCCCCAAATTTATACTCCCTCTTAATAACAGTTATATTCTTTGTAATTAATGTTTTTATACTCTCCTATTGAATTAAAGAAAGAGAAATGAGAGATTAATGACCCACCCCCCTTTGAAAAAAAATATCTTGAGAACAGGTGATATAGGGGAAAGGATCACCATCCCTTAACCTTTAAAGGGTTGAGGTTTAACACCCATCAACAACTTTATTATTTGAAATAAATCCTTTAGTAGTGGTTTAGTGAACACATCCTCAATTTGGCCCTTATTTGGAACAAACTATAAATTTTAAACTTTTTTCTATAAAACCTACACGAGTAAGTTTTATTTGATATATATGTTCTTTGATTAAGAATATTTAACCATATTGTGTGGTATATTGATATCACTTTGATTATCATAGACAATGAGCAGTGACAACTTCACATCAACATCATGATCTTATAACTGTTTTTCATCAACATCAATTAAGTTTTTCATGTGTTACAGAAAAATAATCCACCTCAATAGTACTAAAGGTAAATTGAATTTTCTTTTTTGTGTGACATGACACAAACGTTTATCCTCTAAAGAAAACACCACTGGATTTATACCTTCTATCCTAAAAATTCCCAACCCAATCCACATCGGTATATCTAAATAGATTATTCACTTTATTGGTGTCATATTTCAACCAATGATTCACAATTCAATTGATATATCTGTGATAAGATGTGATTCCTTCATTTCACACTGAAATCTATCACAAAGTGTAACAATATACACAAGATTCATCCATGAATATTCCAAGTAGAGTAAAATCAAAATTTTCTTTATGAATTCCCTTGAATAAACATCCTTTCCTTATTCATATTTTTATATCATGGTTACCATGAAAATTTAAGTAAAAACATGCCTCAAATACTCTATTCTAAACTTCTTTAGAGTTCTTGAGCATATTTTTCTTGAGATAAGAAAATGAGATTCTCCTACGTAGACATTTTCAAACCCAAGAAACACTTCATTTCACCAATCATAGACATCTTAAATATATTCTTCATCTAAAAAAACTCCTTAAAAACATCTTCTTTATTTTCAGTAAAGATAATTTCATCTACATAGATTATAATAATTAAATATACCTCTTTATCCTCCTTGATGTAGAAGTTTTTTTCCACTATTCCTTTCTTGAACTCTAGAACATTCAAGAATAAATCAAGTTTTAAATTACATGATATTAATGTTTAATTTAATTCATAAAATTCTTTCTTTAACCTACAAACATATCCTTTATATCCACTAAGAAATAATCCTTTGGGTTTCTCAATATGCATATCCTCTTTTGACTATCCATTGAGGAAGACTAACTTTAAATCTATTTAAAATATCTTGTATATCCTTTTTACTATGATAATAAGAAAATATTAATATTTTTAAGCCTATAAACTGGTGAAAAGATCTCATTAAAATAAATTTCTTCAACCTATGAATATACTTTTCATATTAGTCTTTCCTTGTTTTTCTTGAATTATCATCTATCATTATTCTTGTTAAGGAACACCCACTTTTTTATGATGACGTTCTTCTTTATTGGTGGTGGTAAAAACTCCCAAGTGTCAATATTATCAAAATAATATAACTCCTCATTTATAGAATCAATATAATCTTGATTATAAAAATATTATTTAACATATTTTGACTTAATCTGAGATAACCATGATGTATGTGTTACTAACCTCAAAGTTCTTCTAGTTTCAACTACCTATCCTTGTCTTCCAATTATGTTTTAGACCTCCATTTTCATTTTAAACCATGGATGATTTGAATAGAGATTTTTTTCATCACTAGAAATGGATGAATTATTATATTCAACCTTCTCTTCATCCAGATTCACATTATCTTCAACACCTTCATCCCACTTCTTAACAATTTATTCCTCACCATATTCACTTATGAGACTTTCTTATGAATGTGGAACTTCATTATTTATGTGTTCCAAAAATTTCACATCAATACTGTTGTAACGCCCCGACCCTAGTTACCCAGAGTAGGTGCATTATCACATAACATTGGTATGATCACAAGGGATCAAATCCCGAAATACTGATCAGTTTAGTAGCCTTTGAAGTACTAGATACAAACATAAGTTTTACATTACATCATGAAATAAAAAACAACAACATTTTGTCTCCTATTAACACATTCATCTCTCTTAGACTATTCTTGCAGGTCAGTCATAATATAATTCTTCACAACCTGGGAAAAATAAAACATAGAAAGGGTGAGATCTGGTGATCAGTAAGGATAACAATATAGCGAAAACTTTCATAAATAATCATAAACATTTAAGGCAATATATAAGGCTAAAACACAAGCCTTTTAAACTTAAACTTCATAATAATATGGAAAATATAAATAAAAAATGTCATTTACTTATTCAAATGTATATTCTAATAGTCGAATAATCACATGTAATATCAATAGGCAAATTTATAATGATGGAATGCATAAATTTTATTATCATAGTAAAAAGGATAGACAATATAAGTCATGTTTGTTATAATATGATATCATATATGATCTTATAATATTTCTGTGTTAATAATATTTCAATAGTATCATTGTTTCGGGTGTTAACTAATTCGTTTTCCTTTATATGTTTTGTTACATAAGTCACTTTTGTTATGGAAAGGATGTATTTTATTCATATATAGAATGATATTAAGTTGATAAACATCATTTTTAATAATAAAATGAAATTTATTCTTGAATGATTACGATGGGGAATGAATCTCATCGCGTTCGTGGAGACGGTAATCCTTACGTACGCACAAGCGACAATATCATTATATTGATGGTGAAATCATATTTAATTAGATTTTATATAACATATAAAGAATAATTAACATGTTATATTTATTATTTAAATAAATTATACTGATTATTATACCCGTCCAAATAATTAAGCGTCGAATAACAAAATACACCACGATGTGGAGACAGTAAGCCATACGTACGCATGTATGGTGAATTTTTCATTCATAGGTTGGATAGAATAATGAATATGGTTGTAAAATATTTTTAATAACATCATAGTATGTAAAATTTAATGGAGTTATTATTTTGGTATGGAAATAACAATGAAATAAGAAGTGGAAGAAGAAAATAACTTAGAAAGAGGTGATGAAATTATTATCTCTACTTCAGGTGCTTCCTAATGATTTGATCAAAAGGGCTCCTTAGGTTGGATTTCTGATAAAAGTAAGGCCTCTAGGTCAAATTTAGTGTAGTTTGGAGGATATTTAAGCAGATTTAGGCCGATCCAAATGGCTTTGGAGGTGTGATTTTGAGATAAGGTGAAGTACCCTTTCATAAGAGAGATGTGGGTCACTTTGGGAAAGGCTTGAAATATCATTTTATTATACAATCATATTCAGTTTATAATGGATCCAAAATGATTTATTTAGAGGCTAATGTGGGTCTAGGTATAAAAACTCTCAACAAATAGGTTTTAGACAGGTTTATGTCACCATATTAACCTTATATTTTATATTTAACTCTTATTTAAATAGTTTGACTTTTACCATGTATCCTTGTATTATTATAATAAATGGATAATAAAATTACTATAAAAAGAAAAGAGGACCCCAGTGGTTCATTATTAATATATATAACCATATATAAGTCTTTTGTCTGAACATTATATTTTTAGGAATATTATATCAATCAATAATATAGTATTTATTTTAAAAACTCATTTATGACAATTTTGAAACTATTTAGTATTTTGTTTTTTTGAAAGTCATAACAACTTTATCACTTTGAATTTTTTTAATCAACACTAACATGGAATATTAACCTATAAAATTTTTATAATTCATCAAAAGTCTCAATTTACATTTATTTGGATATTTATAATATCAATTATTTTAATCTTTCATTAATAAGGTAATTACTGCATCGTCATTGTGTGATAAATAAATTTAATTATTTAATGTCTAATTTATTTTATAAAAAATTCCATTATGTAGGAAATATTTTTATATTTCTAATGAATATTTATATTCGAATTTATCTTATGTATAACCCTATATTAAAAATGGTTTAGTTATTAAACTTTGAATTTAACACTTTTAACTCTTCTTTAAATAAAATAATAATAAATGTCCTAATCTAATCTAAGCGGACCAAAAGGATCATATTTTATTCCTAAGGTTTATTTTGGTCAAAATAAATTTATCCAATAGAATTAGGAAATGTGTTATGGTAATTATAATATCATTTTTACCTTTAATTACCCTATTAACTTTTAGTCGTGGTAAATAAAAGTCAAAAGTTATTATTCACCAAAAATTATTTTCATATTATTGAACCAAATTTTACTTACTGATTTCAACTATTCCTCTTGTATTTTTGAAATTCAATTCACAAAATTAGTGAAATTATGTTTTATGAAAATTTGCAAATGCGCCTAGAAGGTGGGTGAAAGACGGTAAAAAGTTCAATAAAATTTTATATATCTAATTTTATTATAAAATGACTCCAATTTATTAAATTAAATATATATAGGTATTATGTATCTATTTTTACCTAAAATAAATTTAAATAAAATAACTAATTATTTAAATAAAAAGTCAGTTTTAAACAATAACGTAGTGTTTTTCACTATTCATCAAAAATTGAATGTTTTCAGAAAAACACCAAAAATTCACCCCAAAATAATTTTGATATTCCAAATCCAAAAATGAAGTCCATTTTGAAAAATAAAATTTTAAAAATTTTAAAAATTGGGTATTACTATTCATAATAGCTAGTTTTCTTGGTCGTGGTGTGCTATAACTTGAAGTTGCGTACAACACAATCTATTAAATTATTCAAAGGGAAACATACTGTGGAAGCTTGGGGTGTTACAATTATCAATGATCTTCCTTTATTTATTTATTGAAGAAATGTTAGCATCTTGTATTTGGAGGATAACCAAGGAAGATACTATCAAATCCTATTTTTACAAACTTCCTTAAGTTTTCACCATTTTCTTTAATAATACAGGGATTTCAAAATACCATAACGTATTTCAAGCTTAGGTATTTTTTTAATACATCTCATGTAGTGTAAAATAAAATTTGGGTCAGGAAAAACAATGTTTTTGAATTTGAATCTCTATACTTATGGTTTTCCTCTAAAAAAATAGAGGATTATTATGTTTATCCAACATCGTATGATCCATTCCACCATGACACTATTCTCATGTTCAACAACATAATTTTATTTTGGAGTATATGGTGTACTTAATTATTGATTAGTAATATGTTTTTTAAGGTAATATTTGAAATTTCCACATGTTTATTCAATGTTTTTATCCATCCAACTTCTTTAAGGATAAATTATTGGATCACATGAAAGGTGATTCACACTAAGAATGGGTGAATTAGTGTGTAAAGTTATTTCAAATACATTCACTATCATGAATTTTCATCACCTCTACCTCATGTTACTCATTGAAAAAAAATATACACAAAAAGTTTTTTAATGAGGTTCTCTTCTTTTATGGATGGTCATGTCCCCGATTTGTCATGGTTATTATCCAACAAACATAGTCCCATTTTTATTATCAAAAGGAACTAAAAAAGGGCATGAAATTGAATTCATACAATTTTTGTAACTAACTAGTTGATTCTCACATCAATAGAAGAAAACCACTCCTTATGAATAATGATCAGAGATAAGAATATGAGATTCCACCCAGACTCCAAATGATGATCTTATTACTCTTCCTTGCTTAAAAATTTACTATGGTTTTTCTTAGAGTTTATTCTTCTTATTTTATACTACCGCATATTTTTTTCTTCTATAATATAATTATCAATATCCTCTCTCTCTTCATTTTTCGTTATTTATATTCATTGAATGTTTTTTGAATATTTTTTCCATAACAGTTATGTAAATATCCTTGAATCTCATGTGTATTTTAATCATTAAAATTCATATTATTAGAGTCAAATATTATTTCATATTGAACTTAAAAAACTAGTCTGAGACTCAATTCTTTCCTTCCTCAAAATATTTCCAAATATCATTGTCTCCCTATTCATTTAAGTTCTCCAAAAAATCATGTGTATGTTTTCCTTTTTATTATTGTGATATCAGAATCCCAATGAATCTCATAGTAATTAAATCATTCATAATATCTCCATCCATATATGTATTCATATTCAAATGTATGGACCCATGACGTGGCACATACTCCTAAAATCGAACCTACCAAAATGACCACAACATTTTCACTATGGCGTGTTGTTCCTTGACATGTAATTTTGCAACCATTATTTTCACCATGGTTTTTCCTATGTCATGGTCTCAATCTTATTCTTGTTTCAAAACCTCTCTTCCATTCACTATATAACTCTTCCAAAACAACAAAAATGTTGAATTAAAATTATACATGAAGTTTTATCATCTTCTCATTTAAGTTTAACTTTATACATCTCTATCCCATGCTTTTAAATCTTGATCCACATGAAGATTATATTTACAAAAATGCACTCTTTCAAGCAATCATGTTTATGAAGTATTATCAGATCATCACCCCGACTTGTCTTTTGTTTACACAAATCAATTCAATTGATCAATCGTGAATATCTTTCATAATAAAGAACTTTATATAGGCTAAGTTTTACCCTTACATACCCTTTAGAAATTATTCAATTACCTTAATGTAGAACATGTGGCTTTGATATTACTTTTACATCTTTTCAGATTTTTCTTTGCTACCCTCACATATCCAAATACTAATATTTAGAGTACCTTTACACAAGTATTGATATAGCTTTATGCAACCTAAATAATTACAAATTTGCCTTTACTCAGATACTAAACTTATCCAGATTAATTTTACCTCTTCAAATATTTTAATAAAACTAAAATAGAGGCCTTCTTAAACACATTCTAAACTATTTTAGATAATTATCAACACATGTATTTTTTTTATTTTAATATCATCACACACAATCATTACAATTCAATAGGTATTGCCGAAAAATACAACATCATCACGAATGGTTCAACAATCCATAGAACAAGTGATAGAGGGAAAAAATGTCACCATACCTTAACCTTGAAAGTGTTGCGGTTGAACACCCAAAAATAACTTCATTATTTTATAAAAATCATTTGGAAGTGGTTTAGTGAACACATCCACTATTTGGTCCTTTTTTGGAACAAAATATAACTTTTACACTTTTTTATATACAAGTTAATAAATGAAGTTATATTTGATATAAATGTGCTTTGATCAAGAATATTGAACCATATTGCGTGGTAGATTGATATCACTTGGATTATCACTACTAGTGACAACTTTACATCAACCTCAAGATATTCTAATTGTTTTTTCATCAACATCAAATAGGCTATTTCATGTGTTACAACAAATAATACACCTCGACAATACTAAAGTTCACAAGCATTTTTTTTGTATCATGCCAAATACATTTCTCCTATAAAGAAAACTCTATCATATTTAGACCTTCTATCATCAACATTTCCAACCCAATCCACATTGGTATATCTAAATATATTATTCCCTTTGTTAGTGTCATATTTCAATCAATAATTCACAATAACTTTGATATATTTGAGTATCCTATTTTTAGTGATAATATGTGATTCCTTAAGTGCACACTAAAATCTAGCACAAAGTGTAACAAAAAACATATGATTCATCCAAAAATATGTCAAGTAGAATAAAATCACAATTACCTTTATGTACTCCCTTGAATAAACTTCATTTCCTTATTTATGTTTTTATATCTTTGTTCCCATTTAAATTGGAGTAAAAACCTGCCTCAAATATTCTATTCCAAACTTTTTTAGAGTTCCTGGTCATATTTTTTTTAAGATAAGAAAATATGACTCTCCTATTGATAAATTTTCAAACCTAAGAAATACTTCATTTCACTAATCATGGAATTCTTAAATATCTTCTTCATCTCAAAAATATCTCCTTAAAACAAATTCTTTATTTCTATTAAAGATAATGTCATCTACATAGATTATAATAATTAAATATATCTCTTTATCTATCATAATGTAGAGGTTGTTTTCCACTATTCCTTTCTTGAAATTCGGAACATTCAAACATAAATAATGTTTTAGATACCATGATATTATGGATTAATTTAATTCATACAATTCTTTATTCAACATAAAAAAATATACTTTACCTTCACTAAGAAATAATCCATTGGTTTTCTTAATATGCACCTCCTCTTATAGCTATCCATTGAGGAATACTGACTTTAAATCTATTTGAAAGATCTTATCTATCCTTTTTACTATGATAAAAATAAAATATTAATGGTTTCAAGCCTATAAATTAGTGAAATGGTATCATTAAAACAAATTCCTTCAACCTATGAATATCCTTTTCATATGAGTATTTCCTTGTTTTTCATCACTTATCCTTTATCATTCTACTTGTTAAGGAACACCAACTTTATTATGATGATATTCTTGTTTATTCGTGTAAGAAATAAATCAAAAGTGTCATTATTATTGATCTAATACAACTCCCTGTTTATATAATCAATATAATCTTGATTCTCTAAATATTATTTAACATCTTTTTACCTAATATGAAATAACCATGAATTATGTGTTACTAACCACAAAGTTCTCCTAGTTTGAACTACCTATCCTTGTCCTCTAATTGTGTTTTCGACCTCCATTTTAATTTTTAACCATGGATGAGTTGAACATGGGTTTTCTTCATCACTATAAATGATTTAATTATTATATCCAACCTTCTCTTCATCAATATTCATATTATCTTTAGCACCATCATCCCACTTCTCAAAAATTTCTGCTTCACCATGTTCACTTCTGAAACTTGCCTCTGAATGTGGAACTTCATTATTTGTGTGTTCCAGAACTTTCACATCAATACTATTAATAATATTTCATTTTTTATTTATTTTATCAATGGTATCATCTTGTATTTAGGGGATAACCATGGAAGATACTGTCAAATCCCATTTGTACAAACTTCCTTAAGTTTTCACCTTTCACTTTGATAATACAAGGGTTTACAAATACCCTAACACATTTCAAGCTTAGGGATTTTTCAATACATCTAATATAGTGTCAAATCAAATTTAGACTAGCCTAAATAATTTTTTTGAATTTTAATCTCTATACATGTGATTTTTCTCTAGAAAAAATGATTATTATGCTTATCCAACATCGTATGATCCATTCCATGAAGATCCTATTCTCATGTTAAACAACACCATTATATTGTGGAGTATATGGTGTACTTAATTATTGATGAATAATATGTCTTTCAATGTAATATTTGAAGTTTTCACATGATTATTCAATGTTTTTATCCATCCAACTTCTTTAAGGATAAATTATTGGATCACGTGAAAGGTGATACAAACTAAGAAGGTGTAAATTAGTGTGTAAAGTTATTTCAAATACCTTCACTCTCATGAATTTTCATCACCTATATCTCAAGTTACTCACTGATAAAGAAATAAAATATACAAAAAATGTTTGGTAATGAGGTTATCTTCTTTTAGGGACGACAATGTCCCCGTTGCGTCTTGGTTATTATCCAACACACACAGTCCCCTTTTTATTATCCAAAGGAACTCAAAAAAGGGTATGAAATTGAAATCATACAATTTTTTCACTAATATTTGCAATCTCAAATCAACAGAATAAAACCACTCCTTATGAATAATGATTAGATATGGGTATATGAGCCTCCACCCGAACTCCAAATGATGATCTTATTACTCTTCCTTGCATAAAAATGTCTTATGGGTTTTATAAGTATTTCTTCTTCTTATTTGATACTAAAACATATTTTCCTTATATAATAGAATTATAAATATCTTCAATTTATTCAGTTTTAGTTATTTATATTCATTGAATATTTTTTGAATAATATTTCCATAAGAGTTATTGAAATCTCCTTGAATCTTAAGTGTATTTGACTCATTCAAATTCATTGTATTAGAGTCAAATATTATTTCAAATTATTCTTAAAAAAATGGTCCAAGACTTTGTTCTTTCCTTCTTAAAAATATTTCTAAATATCATAGTATTCCTATTCATTTAAATTCTCCAAAACAAACTGCGTGCATATTTTCTTTTCGATTATTGTGATATCATAATCCCCATAAATCTCATATAATTTTAATCATTTATAATATCTCCATCCAAAAATCCAATCATATTCAAATTTATGGTCCTATGATGTGGTAAATCCTTTTATAATGTGGAACATACCAAAATGATCACAACATTTTAACTATGGAGTGGTGTCCTTGACATGTAATTTTGAAACCATAATTTTCACCATGGGTTTTCCTATGTCATTATATCAATCTTATTAATGTTTCGACACTTCCATTCCATTCACTATGTAACTCTTCTATAGTGACCAAAATGCAGACATAAAATTCTACATGTTGTGTTATCATATTATCATTTATGTTTACCTTTATTCATCTCCATTTGATGTTTATACAACTAGATCCTCAATAAGATGATATTTTCACAGATGCACTCTTTCAAGCAATCATGTTTATGAAGTTTGGTATGATAATCACCCTGACTTGTCTTTTTTTTACAAAAATCTATTCAATTGATAAATCATGAATATATTATATAATAAATACCTTTCCATAGGCTAAGTTTTACCCTTACATAGCCTTTAGGAATTACTCAATTTCCTTTATGTAGCACATGTGACTTGGAGGTTACTTTTACAAATATTAGTATTTTTATTTGTTACCCTCACATAGCCATATACTAATATTTAGAGTACCTTTAAACAAGTATCGATATACCTTTATGCAACCTTAATAATTCCATATTTAACTTTACACGAATGCTAAACTCATCCAAATAAATTTTACCTCATCGAATATCATCATAAAACTCAACTGGAGGCCTTCTTAAGCACTTTCTAAACTATTGTAGATAATGATCAACACATGAATTTGTTTCTTTGAAGATCACCACAAATGATCATCAGAATTCAATATGTATTTATGAAAAATATAACATCATCACCAATGGTTAAACAACCCCCCTATGAATTTTTTGGTAATACCACTCATTCTCTCTACCCCTTACTGAGAATAAAACCAAATTGAAAATCTATTAGGGATCAACACAAACTTATAAAAGAAAAAGAATCATCAATTAATCAACTCTAAGTCTACGTGATCTATCTCTTTATAGAAAATAAGTGTGATTAAATCAATCACTAATATTGTATTAAAAAACAACTCATATCAGTCCTATATATTTTCTTAAAAAACTTGCCTACACCACTTAGTAAAGACATTAAAAAAATTAAAAAATAGGGGAACCATCTTTCTCTATTTAAAAAATAATATCTCCTCAAAAACATTAACTGGAATGGATATAGAAGGAAACTAAAAATTTGCATACCTTAGTTTTGAGGTGTGGGTCGTGCTCTTGTTTTCATCCTTATCTTATCAAATTACTCTATTATGAGTGGTTTTATTTGAATATTAGACATTTTTACTTGGAATTAACTAACTATAGTTTCAATATTCCTTCTACCACCTTATCCTTAAATAAATGATACTTGATATCAATATTTTTGGACTTTCAATGATGCATATGATATTTAAATATATTAATGGAACTTTGATTATCACAACCTAAAATCAAAGGGTACTCAAGTTCAAAACTCAAATTACACAACTATATCTTCATTCACATCATCTTTATAGAAACTTTTTATGCAGCCACATACTTATATTTAGTGGGACTAAGTGTAACTAATGTTGCCTTCTTTGAATTACATGAAACATAACTTTTCCAAAAAAATGGTCTATGAGATTTAGACTTTCTATTATCAATAACCCATGCCCAATCAACATAAAAAAATCCTCTTAGAATTAGCTCAACTATTATCTTATACATCATCCCATAATTGAAAATATTTGAGATGTATCTTAATATTTTCTATATTTATAGTAGATACGATTCATCAGGATTATATTGGTACCTTACATAAAGTGTATAAAATTTCTTGTATGGTGGCTATTAGACACATAAGACATCCAATAAATCTTTTAAAATACTTCTTATTCGTTGTTTGTCCTTCAAAAATCTTGTATAGTTTTAAGCCTACTTGAATTTGTGTATACACACCTATGGATTCCTTAATGTCAAACATATTTTGGAATTATCTAGAATACTTTACTTGTGAGATAAATATGTATTCATCATCTTGAGTAACTTGAAAACCCAAGAAAAACTTCATTTCTCTAAGTATAGACATCTCAAATACACAATCATAAGGAGTCTTGTGGTGTTGGTATTTCTCACATACAAGTTTTTTCCCACCTATATTTTCCTAAATTTAATGATTTTTATATATGCATCTTTGTTGAAATACCATTTCCTTAGAGCCCTCATAAATCTATAATGTGTCTTATTTAACTTACACAATTTTTTCCATAATAATCCAATATAATTCCTTAGTTTTTTCTATATATACTTCCTCATCAGTCCCAAAATTTGGAAAAGCTGATTTAACATATATTTTAAATATTTTGAAGATTATTTGAGTTATTATGGATAATAATATTATGATTATATAAATTTTGACCACTGGATAAAACGTTTCATCAAAGTAAACCCCCTCAAATAGTGACTATCCCTTGTATACTAGCCTATATTTATTTCCACCCACTTAAATATTCTAATAAATTTTATTTCTGAATACCCATTTTTCTCTAATTACATTCCTTTTAGTTGGTATCGGAACAGGTTTCCAATTTTAATTTGTTTTGTTCTGTTCAAGATCCCCATTCATAGCTTGAAACCACTAATTATGTTAAAATTCTTCCTTAACTATTTGAGGTTCAACTTTAGATAATAAACTTTTATTAAAAGTTTCCACAATCTTCCTTTTTATCTGTACATATTGATTCTAAACCCTAATGATATTCTCAACATCAAAATTTCCCCATCCATAAATTTCCTATATTGAGATATTTGTCTTTATCTTCATATCTATAGAGTGATAAATATGCATCATTAGTATGAATTTTTGTATTTTATGCATATTATTTAATAGTTTCATAACTAAAAACATCATCCACATCAACTATACTGAATGTGTTCTTGATTCCTTCTTCATTTTCAAGGGCTAATATTTCCACACTTTCAACAATACTTTTAAACCTCTTATTATAGCACATATAGGAACTTACATTTGGTGAATACCCTAATAAAATTTCATCCTCAACCTTTTCATCAAAATTAATTCCACTTTTATCCTCCATGTTGATCATACATGAACTTCCAAACACATATATATGTTTAAAATTTAGATTCTTCTTGAACCACATCACATTGGGATCTATATCTAAGTTTAATCTTATAATGAATCTATTATAAATTATTATAGTTTTTGTGATATCCAAAAACCAATAATACCTTGGTTTATCATGCTCTTATAGCATGGTTATAACTATATCAACTAGACTCTCATTCTTCTCCTCAGCTACTCCATTTTTTAGAGTAGTATATAGAGAATTGGATTCATGTCTGATGCCTCACTTGTTCAGATATTTAGTGAATTTAATGTTGGAATATTCACTACTATTTTCTAACATTAGTTTATTGAATTTAAAATATGTTTGCCTATTGGCCAGTATTATAAAGTTTTTTAATATTTTCAAGGCCTATGATTTGTGTGTCATAACATGATGCATGTCATTCTTGTAAAATAATCTATTAATATTATGAAATATCTTTCTCTACTTTTTTACTTATTAGTCATAGGACCACACAAATTAGAGTGAATCAACTCAAGAGGTTTTAATGTTTGGATTTCACCACCCTTGTGAGTTTTTCATCATTTTTTCCTTTTTTACATTTTAAAAATAGTTGTGTTGTTCTCTTTAAATAGGGGTAAATCCAATAAAACTTCTTATTAAATCAATTTATTCATATTCCTTTGGATAGGGTGTTTATTCCTTATAATCTAGAACTCATTTTTTTATTATTTTATTAAGAAATGTATCTTTTATTCTCCAACTTAGAATAAATTTCATGGGGTTCTCAAATTTGTAGTAACCAAAACCACATATTTTTTTTAACTATGAATCCATTTTTACAAAAAATAACTTTATTTATAGCATCACATAGTTTTCATACACTCAAAATATTATACTTTAGACCATCAACAAACAACACATCATCTGGACTGATTTCATTTCTGAAAATACTTGTTGTTTTAATACGTGTGATTTTTAGAGAGCTATAATTTACCAATATAAATGATCATCCTTTATAATTCTCAATATTTCTTAGGTTTTTTAGTCTAACTATCATGTGGGATGAGAATACACTATCTATGATACATGGTTTTCATATTTGCAAGCTTTAGATGTTTCTTTAACTATATTTTCTTATTGCTTGATCTGACTTTAATTATGATCATTCCCAAACCTATAACAGATACTCAACTAAGTAGGAATGAATGCAACACACACATATAAAGTGTGACCTTCTTTATCACACCTTCCACACACCTCTTTCAAGCATTCAAAACTATTTCTCACTTCAACCTTATTTTTAAACTATTTATTCCTTGTATGAGTTCTCACCTATGATTGTTTTCTCCCCCATGATTATTACTATCCTTTTCATCTAGAAATAGATATATTATACCAGCATTTATAGGCCTTATATAAAAACATGATACAACAAAAAAAATACCCTTTAAATATTCTATTCTAATAATATTTTTTCTGCTCAATGGGTTTCATTCCTTCTCTATTTTTATCTGTTGAATGGGTATATCTTACAAGGTCGTTTTATAGAGCTATTCCATTAATATTTGTGACTGATGAAGCTTATTTCTCAAAATTTATTTCATTTCATGTATGAATAGATTTTAGTCTTTATTAAGAACATTCAATTATTCTATATTGTAATTTATCATATGTTTCTTCAGTAAAGGTAGTATCTCTTTGCCCTAAAACTTTTATAGATATTCCCTTTTCATATCTTGCATATTTATTAGAGTAGATACTTACTGTCTATTTCTTATAACATTCCCCTTATTCTCCAACAACTTTATTTATTACATTTAATTTTATCGTCCTACTTCTTAGTTTCATAATTCATCCTTATGAGTTTATCAATTTCCTTATCCAATAAGATAATAGTGGAAGTTATATATTTATTGATTTTGTTACTTTTTAGAAATTTTAAGCCTCTTCATCTCAATTTTTTTGATAAGATTGTATTTTTAATCAAGACAGTGAATTTTTCTATCTGGTCCTATTTTTAGTCGAGTGTTATCTTCTCTCAACCTTCCAATTTCTTTCAAACACATCTTGACTAATCCAATGGATAACCATAAATAGGGGAAAACATTTCAAAAACCAGATATCCAATGAGGATAATATCTAAATCATCAACATATGAAATCATCCACTCAAAATCAACACCACACTCCCAAAACTGAAATCAAGAATGCCTCTAACCAAGAGTATTGTCTCCACTAAGATTTTTTACTATTCTTAGCATCCAATATAGAAAATAACCCTAAAAGTAAATTAGAATGGTAAGAATGAGTAACAATAAAATATGAATAGGAGAGAGAAATAACATTGGAATACATTGACGAAGGAATAAAGTTCTAAACAAAAATGGATAAATAATTATAAGGAAAACTCCAGGAATCCCCGCCTAGCCTGAGAGTAAAGTAATAAAGGAAGAAACACCTAGGTTATAAACCCAAAAAACTGAAAAATACACAAACAACCTTGATGATCCACCTATCCAAACCTATTCCCATCATTATAGACATCAATATCTTCACTTTAATGCCCCTACTCCACTTACAATATCATATCTAGACAATGAATGTGTTGATCCAACCTCCTCCATAAATGAATAAAATCCTCCACCCCTAAGGGGATATTTAAGAACTCCTTTTCAAGTCACCAAGGGATGGAGAAATCACCTTATGAGGAAGAGAGAAAAGAATAAAACCCAATGGAATACACAAAAGTGGAGGTTATGAAACATATGGAAAAAATAAATCCCTAAATAATGGGGTAAAGGACTAGAATAGTAGTAATGGAGAGGAAGTTGAAATGTAGATAAGGTGAAAACACCACCCACAGATTATAAGGGAAGGAAAAACCAAAACCATACCAAATGTGAGAGATGTCTGGACAACAAAATAAGAATGTATATAGGAAGGGAAGAATGAATTTTTAGAGGAGTTTTTATTTATAGGGAGAAACCCTAGCCCAAAACAAGATATAATCACTGAGCGAGTTGATATCCACATTTATTTACATTCTCTGTCAACATAATTTTTCAATTTCAATTTGTGTTTTGACATTGATTTTAAAATAAAGTATCAATATTATTTCTACCAGGATAAAATTATTTACTTAATCAATACGATTTATGTGTTATATAAAACATTATGAAGAATAATTTTCACTCTCTTGACATTTCTCTAGGAAGACCAGTTTGTCATGGATTCTAGATACTGTGATACAACTTCTTTCATATGACCTTAGTGAGATGATCTCTTCAATGAAATATAGTTACAAAGACCTTATTTTCCTCCACTGTCACCTCAATGGGGATTTAAAAAAATGAGTACCTTATGGTGAAAGGTCACATGGTGTTATAGAACACCCTAACAACCTAATACTAGTAATATTACCAATAGAAAGATATGAATAGATTCACTTGTGATTCCAAAATTTTAAAATAGTAAGTGGATATAACTATATTATTTTTAAAATCACATCATGATTAAAATTTTGTGGAAAAATATTACTAAAATTAATATGTTAGAGAATAAATTATCTACCTTTCATACCAACAATTTTATTTTTCAGCAACAACATCATGAGTATATCTTTACTAAATATTATGAATTACTTTCATTCCTTATTATAATGGTAAAAATAATGATATATTGATGAGGAACCCTGAATCATGACCAACTTGTTTAGTTGAACTAAATATAAATACTCATAATCATCATCTAAAAATAATTGATGAATTTAAGGTCATGTAAAGTACTTTACCAAAGTCAAATTATAAATCCAATTAAAAGAGAAAAGAGCACCATCAAATGTGTTTGAATGGTGAGAAACTATACTAAAAGAAATAAAATCATGATGAAAGTGGGTGTTTTGATGTAATATAAAGGGGTACTAGTCACTTACCTATTATAAACAAAATTATTTTTTTGATCTTTAACAAAAATATATTAAAGGATAATGGAAAAGTGTCTAAAAAAACATTATAGACCAATCTTGATGAATGCTGATTATATCATGAATTTTAACATCCTTAAATATTTTTTAAACACTAAAGGTATTGTTCATAATGAGAACCTATAAATTCTTATAGAGGAGATTATCTCTATTGTATAATGATTTAATAAATATTTCATGTTTTTATATATTTTTATTTTTTATTCCTTTTACTCTTTATATATCCTATTTTTTATTATAAATATATGTTACAAATTGCTTCATTGGAATTAATTTCCATGATTAATATATTTTTCATATTGACTGCAAGACCCTACTCATATTTTGAGTAATTTACCATTTAATTTTTATTAAAATTCCCTTAATTTTACTTTATTGTATTGTTCAAGAGAGTGGGGGAGGACTTGGGAGTGTCTTAGGGGTTAAGGGTTTGGAATTTCAAGTTTTAGGGAGGCAGATCAGGGAAAATAGTTAGCGCACAATTTATACTAACTGTGTGGTTTGAATAAAGAGGAGGACAATTTTTTAAACTATAAAAAGGGGTCCAGGAAACTGTGCAAAAGATTTCAATTTAATACAAAGTTATTTCACATGTTTTTCACTAAATTTGTTTAACTGTGTTCTTAACCATACAAGGTGAGGTGTTTTTAAGTAGTGGGGTTCACATGTTTAACGAATAGTTTGGCCAACCATGTGGCCAAACCGTGCACCACGGTAAAAAGTAGAAAATTACCAAAATTACCTTATGATAATAACCCATTATTATCTGATATTCCCACATTTCAGGACATTTGTTGCAACATGAATCCCTCTCTTCCTCCTCAAGGTTTTTTGGGTGGATCTCCTTATAACCTCCACCGTTTTTACTGTCGTTTGTCACATTAGAAGAATTGTAGTAAGGTTTCCACTCTATTAGCTTCCAATATCACTTTCAATTTCCTTTTAAATATATCGTACCTTTTTTAACATAAATACCATATTTTTAGGGAATTTTTTTAATTTTCTCAATAGCTTTTGTTTTAACTCAAATCTGAGGCTAATATCTAGTGAGTGGAAAACATATAACCTATGGTAGGTAGTACCTTTATTTTCCTTCAATTTCCCACTATAGTATTACATCATTGGCATGTGTAGTCACACCAATCTATCATAATATTGATGTATAATTAACTTAAATCATTTAAATTACTTTTCTATGTCTTATAAGCACCCCTGGTTTTAGAAAAGTGGTTTGGGTTTGGTAGACCCATGTTTAGATTATTATATAAGTTGGTTATGACTTATGTAATGTTATCTTGTGAACTAAAAAATGTAGCTAGGGATTCCCTTAATGACATAGTAATTTAGTAAGGAATTTGGGATTCCTATAAGGAACTCTCGGATCCCCCTAAATTTTTATAGACATGAGATGTTAAATTAGAAATTTGAATTGAACCACATGAATGAACTTGTCTAGCCTTGTGGAATTGTTTTTATATGAATTTTTGAATAATAAAATGATTAGAAAATCTTGGATATAGTCATTAGCTTAGAATGACTTGGTGGACCACCTTGGATTCCTTATGATTCCCATTGGTTTGGAATTCCATGGATGGGCCTTGGATTGCATTAGGGGATGCATGCTAATTTTGGATTGTGAAGACACTTTTGGATTCAATGAGGTCCAATGACATGGAATGCCTTGAGTAAGCTAATAGATTCTATACATATTCATTACTATGAATTCCATGATAAAATCCCCCAAGGTTTCAGGTAATTTCTATACATTTTGGATGCAACATATTAATGCCATGAATTCTTGAGGGATATCCTTATTGAATATCATGATATGATCTCCCTAAAAACAGCTTGATTTATATTGGTATGTAATTCCTCTAGTGTTAGCCTTGGATTCTAATAAATTTGCTTATGTTATGACTTGACTAGTGGTTTATCTTGGGTGTTATTAGTAAGGAATATCCACATGGATTCCTTTGTGTTATATATCCATGGTTTCCTCAGTGATTCACCTTAGAACTAGATTAGTCCACGACACCTCCTTCGAGTTCAGAGACCAATGTAGGCTGAAGAAGGTAGCATCAACTAGGGCTGTCCCCTTGATACCTAAGTCTTGAATTGGTTCCTTTTATTTCTACAATTTATTATTTATACCCACTTATTCTCTTTTATATTTCACACATTTATTTTTTACATGTTATATTGCATTTATATTAGACACCATTGATGGTTTACTTATGAGTTCTATTCACACCCTATTTGGGTTGTTGTTTAGTTCCAAGATAGAATTCCTGGATATAGGTTGGGAAAAGGGAAAGTTACCTACATCTATTGCTTAATTTTATTCCTAGGACTGGAGTTTGGAGTTAGTAGTTGTGATAGAGCTTAGTAATTTTATGTTTTATTGTCTTTTGGGTTTCCCCCTTTTTTTACTTTTGGGGTTTTATATACTAGACCTGAATTGTGTATACTTTACTATTTATATGTGACATCAATATGTTATTACATGGGTTGTGATTTGGTATTTAGAACCTATTTATTTTATTTGGAGGATATATGTATGATGTTTCCTTTATTTTCATTTATATCCAATTCTCATAATAAATTATAGTCTCTCCATTATACCACCATATACTCATTCTTCTAGTCGGAAGACTTTGACATATGAGGAGGTGCACCTGATTCCATGTGACGTATTAGATTGGTGCACCATTTTAGTATCTTTTAGGTAAAGGCATTACAAAATGGTATTATTTGTTCTTTTTATTTATTTTATTATTCAGGCCTGGAAGATAGGAGAATAGGATGTGTTAGAATTTAGTAATGAGATTGTGTTAGGGAATAACTAGCCCCCATATGAGAGAAAATATAAGTTTCCAGGGGAGGGAATTACTTTTCTTGGAATTCATTTTTATAGTTTATTTATTTTATCCTTGAGTGAGGTATTTGTTTTATGAGGTTATTATTTTTGGGGGTTTCACTCTTAGGCTAGTATTAAAAGAGTTCATATGTCATGCATCAAATTAAAAATTTAGGTATTTACATTCCTCTTCAATGATTTCTAGATTTCTTTCTTTGATTATTTTCTTGGGATATTTTTTTATGATATGGGTTGGTAATTTAAAATGTAAGCATTAACCTAAACAAAATTTTCATGCATATATTAATGGGGAAATTATATCTAACCATCCATTATAAGACTAAAATTTTTGAATTGTGACCCCCTATATGAAAATTAAATTGGTGGCAGTTAAATAGGGTGACAAGCACAACATGAAGGATTTTTCCTCTATAAATTCTGTTTGAAACTTTATATAATGACACTAGGGTAATGGATTGGAAAATGATAATAATATAAATGGAAATAATGTTTTATATCTAGTTTAAATTAAATGATGGTTTATGTTAAATAAAAATTCAGTGAGAAACCTATAAAAAGTTTTCCCAGATAGCTTGGGAATGACATCTTAGTTAACCAAGACTGGTGACATAATGCTTCATGGTATGTGTGACTTGACCCTAGAGTGCGTAGATGGGGCTAGTGAGAGTTATTTAATTGTGAGTTTATGATCCAATTCTCATTACTTATTTCCTTGTTTTTTATATGAATAATTGTGTTAGTAACATGTTTTTAGTTGTTCTTATGGAATTTTAGATAAATTCCTCCTCTTAGACCACTAGTTATATGTTGAGAGGGAACTGGTGAGCATGCCCCCAAGGTGTAGTGGCCTAATCCACCTATAACATAAGTCTAGGTTATGAACACTCTACTTAGAGATATTTTTATTTGGGTGATGTATTCAATAGAGATATGGATTCACCTTGAGTTTCCTAAATGATATCTAAGTTCACCTAACAGTTTTAATTGAAACATACTTCTTCTTTTTTGGGGGATAGTGGCCCCCAAGAAACTGAGGATTGGATTGAGGCAATTCACACAAACTTTAAGCATCTGGAGACATCCCCTGATAAGAAAGTGAATATTTACACTAATATTCTTTAAGTTCAGGATAGGTGATGTTGTGACATTGTGACCGAGGTTTATTAGAATGTTGGTTTGTTATAGAAGGATTTAAATACTAGTTTCCTTAAACATTTCTTCTCCAATACCATACTATCTAATTGGGCCATATAGTTTATATACTTGGAGTAGGGGATCTTATCAATTATAGAGTATTCCATTCATTTTACCAAGTTAAAATGGTTTTCTCTATCTATGTATAGTAATGAGTTGGCTAGTTTAAGATGCTTTGAGGATGGACTTGGACATAAGATAAAGGTATAGTTGAATGTATTTCGTCTCACCAAAATCTATGAGATGATAAATTAGGACTTGATCTCTAAGAAGAATATATAATAATCCCATATCTTAGGGAAGGAATATCCAGTTAGTATTGGATTTTCTAGTTGTAGGAAGCACCACTTTGATGGTTCATAATAAAGTAGTGGGGGACATAGCAGTCAGGGAGGTAGTATGAGCGTATGTCATCAATTTGGTAGGTAAGGTCACTACCATTGGAATTATAATAGACTTCTAGTTGAGTGTTGATACTTTTGAAAGATGGGATATCTATAGAGGTTTTTTAGGATGTCACATGCACCTAGTGATAAAGCCTCCAGGATAATTCAATGCTTTGGTGTTGGATCTTCTACTTCACGGTAGGCAGGTAGTTAGAGTTAGATTGGTTTCACAAGACAAGGTAGTGGTAGGGCTGCACATTGTCAGAGTCAGACCAACTAGTAGGGTAGTATAACACCAGTGAGCTAGGTTGGAATATAGAGCTGAGGTTCAGGGTAGGTATATGTAGTGAAGACTACTATAGTAGATCAGGGCAATGAAATTTCTACCCTGAGAGATACAATTATAGTGAATTTGACATTAGATCCTTCTCTTTTGATATGGGGGATTCACACACTTTCATGTAAACTCATTTCATGGAAGGTCTGGGTTCGGCTATCAAGTATTCATATGGGGCTAGGGTCATTGACATCATATTGGGAGTCTAATATAAAGAAATCTATCATTGTAGTGAGTGTTCTCTTGATATTGGATATTGCCAGTTTCAATGGGACATTTTTGTGTTAGATATGACTAAGTTTGACCTGATTCTAGGAATATATTTTTTGGTTCCCTTCTGATCTCACATACACTTCTTTCATTATTGAGTGACCTTTGTGTCACCTGAATTCATTAGTTATGTTGACAAGGTAGACTGGGACTTATAGGTTGGTTGAGCTGGTCCTAGTAAATAGAAGCTCAGTGGGGTTTCAGCCTAGTTGGTTATCCTTATAATGGATAATGATGGGGAGAGACTAGTAGTTTACCCTCTTATGGTGGACCTATTCATATATATTTTTTCTGATGATTTCTCAGGATTTCCACTAAGGAGGGAGGTGGAGTCTATCATCGAGCTCATGTTGGGTGTTAATCTTCTTTCTATTCTTCTGTATCACATGGATTTAATAGAGCTTAAATAGTTGAATAACCAGATAGAGAACTTAGAGTACAAGTGGTTTATCTTCCCTAGAACATCCCCTTGGGGATCTCCTATCTTATTTTCACAGAAGGTTGAAAGAACCTTACAATTGTGTGTGGATTGTCAGTGATTGAATAAGGTGAATTTTAAGAATCCATATCCACTACCATATATCAATGATCTCTTTGATTAGATTATCAGTTCATGGATATTCTCAAAGATTTACTTGAAGTTAGGTTATCACTAGGTGAGGTTGAGACCCTATAATATAGCATATATTGGTTTTTGAAGTAGTTAATACCTCTACAAGTATCTAGTGACTTCTTTCATCCTGATGAACTCACTATAAATGTTTGTGTACTTGATATACAGAGTCTTCCATCCATACTTGGATACTTTTGTAGTGGTTGTTTTGGATGATATCCTCATATATTCTCAGATGAGGGAGGATCATGGACAACACTTTGTTATTATTTTTGGAACACTATGGGGGAATAGGTTCTATATCAAGCTCTCGAAGTATCAATTTTGGGTTGAATAGGTACACTTCTTGGGGAATATCATAACATAAGTGGGGATGCCTTTCAACCCCAAGAAAGTTATAGTTTTGTTATCTTAGGAGAATCCTAATATTTTTTTATGTTTCTAGTTTCATAAGCATAGTAGGATATTATCGATATTTTATAAAGGAAATTTCCCATTTAGTGGGGCATCTGATAGGGCTAGCCAAAATGGGGGTAAATTTTGTTTGGTTATAATCTTGTGAGAATGACTTATAGGAGTTAAAGGGGATATTGACCTCAACAACAGTCCTAATTTTTTCAGATTTGGGTTGGGAGTATTTTGTATACTATTATGCATCAGGTATTAAGGTAGGTATAGTTTAGTTTTAGGGGGGGTCAAGTCATGGAATATGGATCTCAGCAGTTGAGGTTGAATGAATGGAATTATCTAGAACATGATCTTGAGTTAGAATCTATAGTACATGCCTTGAAATACTAGAGGCTCTATCTATTTAGGGAATGGTTCATGGTCTATATAGACCATAAGAGTTTGAGGTAAATTTTTAATCAACAAGACCTAAAACTTCAGTTGTGAAGGTGGAATGAGTACCTCCGATATTTTGACATCAAACGAGCCTATACACCAAGTAATCATAATAAATTTTACAATATTCTATGTTAGAAGACGTAGCCTCATGCTATCTAGGAGTTTTTCAATGAGTGGAAATTGATGTATCTTTTTACTAAAATGCATATGGATGTTTAAGAGGACCATGATTGAGCAGTTATAAAATTTTTATTCATGGTTCTTTCACTTTTATATCAGATCAAGAGAAAGCATATTTCATATCCAGAATGCCTCACCCTTAGAGACAACTTTGATGGTGGTGTGCTACCAACACCATGTACTATATATGAGGATGAGATCATCCATGTTCATAGGAATTTCTTGGTGCCCACCCATATACGAGAGGAGTTGATGAGGGAATATCATACTTATAGTTGGTAAGTACACCTAGGACCAATGGAGATATATCATGATATCTATCATAAGTATTGGTGGTCAGGTATGAATAAGGATATAGTAGGGTTTGTTACTTGGTGCTTCACCTATCTGTAGGTGAAGGCTGGACATCAGTGGCCTATTTTTCCCCTTTAGTATCTACCTATCCAGTGTGAAAATGGGATAATGTCACTGTATAAGTTTTTATGGGTTTACCAAAGATACCCCTGGGAATGATTCAATGTGGGCCATCATGGATAAATTGATGAAGGTTTCCCATTTTCTACTGATATGGGAGACCTTTACGGTGGATTATCAGGGAAGTTTATATATCTAAGGGATCATATGGATACATAGGATCTCCCATATAATTTTTTTGATAGGTATGATCATTTTACATCACTATTCTATAATTATTTATATAAAGAATTGGGATATCAAGTTCTTTTGAGAACAACCTACCACCCTTAGACTGATGGGGATTCTAAGTGGACTATTAATGCTTTGGATGACATGTTGGTGTGTGTCAATGAATTTAGTGGTTCTTGGGAGAACCATTTTGAAATCATGGAATTCCCTTATTAAAATTGTTATCAAGTGATTATTTAGATGGCTCATTATGAGGATTTTAATAGGAGGCCATGTCGTTCACCCTTGTGTTGGAAGGAGGTAGGTTATGTGATGATGGTTAGACGTAGCCTCATTTAGGAGATGATAGAGCATGTCCAGTTGATCCTCAAGAGGATGGTTACGGGGTGGAGTGAGCAGAAATCATATGTGAACTAGTTTCATTGAGCCAATGAGTTTTAGAGAGGTGAGAGAGTGTTTCTTCATGTGTCATCTAGATTGGGACATCATCATATATAGGGGAAAGGAAAGTTAGTGCCTAGGTACATTGGGCCATATGATATTGGGGAGAGGATTGGCCTAATGGAATACTTACTAGATATTTCATATATGTCATATTCAATGGTAGTTTCCCAATCCATCAAATGCTTTTTATTCTAATGAAATCGATCTTGAGGTTGATGTGTAATTTGAGGAGCATCCAATTCATATCATGGACGATAGAAAAAAGATGCTTTATAGACAATATGTTCCTCTAGTGCATGTATTATGTAATCATTAGGGTGTCCATGATGAAATTTTGGGGGTGGGAATCAAATTTACAAGCCTAGTGGTTTGGTCGTTCCTTTGATGAGGTCGAAGAGTGCTTGAGGTTATAGATGGCAGATGAGTTATCCTGAGGTAGGGATTTTATAAGACCCCAATCTTATTTTGAGTTATAGAACCTTTATTTTTTTCTTAAATTCCTTTTCATTTACTTTAGTGGATTGACCAAGGGAGTTAAAGAGGTCTTAGGAGATTCATAGGGGTTTATGTCCTGGAATTTTAGTTTTGGTGGAAGATGAGTAGGGCACACAGTTAACACATGGCTTGTGTTAACTGTACACCCTAGCCATGTGGTTTGAATAAGAAAGAGTACGGTTCGTTTTACCATGTGAAGGGTTCTGGGAAACCATACAAAAGACTGAAATTTATTATAGATTTGTTTCAAATGATTTACATATGGTTTATCTAATTGTGTTCGTAACCATGCAATGTGAGGTGTTTTTAGGTAGTGTGGTTTTCACGGTTGACACACAGTTTTTCCAACCATGCCAAAATACCACACACCTCAATAAAAAATGAAAAATTACAAAAAAATCCCTTATAAACCTACCCCATTCTTATCTAAATTTCAACCCCTTTTAGGCCATTTACTATTTCATAAAGCCATTATCTCCTCTTTTGGGTTATTGAGTTGATCTCCTTCAATCCTCCACAATATTTTCACATCATCTATCATGTTAGAATACTTGGGGTAAGGATATCACTATGTTATCCTCCAATATCACATTTAAATTCCATATAAATATCTCCCACCTTATTTATTACAAATAACATATTTTAGGTATTTTGTTTGGTTTTTCAATATATTCTATTTTAGCTCAAATCAGAGGCTGATATCTGATGAGTGGAACTCATTTAACCTAAGGATGGTGATATTATGATTTTCCTAAAAATTCTTGATGTAGTATTTCATCATTGGGATGTTTGTTCATGTCGACCCTTCAGAGGTTTGATATAAAATTAAACTAAATTGTTTAAATTCCTTGTTTATGACTTAGAAGCATCCTTGGATTTAGAAAAGTGGATTGGGTTGGGTTGGGTAGACCCATTTTGAGAATAATATAGAGGTGTTTTAAGCCTTATTCCATGTTAGTGGGTGAACTTAAAAGGGTAGTTAGGACATACCTTAATGAAATATCAATCTATTATAGAAATTGGGATGCATTGGATGACCTTTAGGACACCCTTAATTGTTTATATACATGGGTTGTTAAATTGGAAATGTGAATTGGACCTCATAAATGAACTTGGATTATTTTCTAGAAATTTTTATTAGGTGAATTTTATAATAATGATAATATTATAAATCTTGGATATTCTCATTAATATGTAATTCCTTGGTGGACCACCTTAGATTCCATTTTATTGGTATTTATATAGAATTCCATGAAAAATCTAGGATTCCATTAGAGGATGCATGTGAATATTGGGGTGTGAAGAAACCTTTGTATTCAATGAGGTTAAATTCTATGTATTCCTTGATAATGATAGTTGATTATATATAGATTCATTATTATGAATGCCAAGGGGTGGCTCCACCTTTTATTTGGGTAATGTTTATACTTATAAAATGCTATAGATTAATTTCATGGATTATTATGGGATATAATTAATTAATGTCACAGGATGAGTTACTCATATTGAGCTTGATTTATATCAGTATGTAATGACTCTGGTACAAGCCTTGGATTCCAATTGAGTTGTGCCTTTTAATATTAAGGGTGGTCCCTTGAGTGTAGACCTGACTAGTGGTTTATCAAGGGATTTATTAGAAAGGAATTATCGGATGATCCATGTGGATTACTTTGGTTTATATGATTTTTGTTTCCTTAGTGACATACCATGGAACTAGATTAGTCCATGAAACATCCTCCAAGTTTAGAGACTAGTAGAGATCGAAGTAGGTATCATCAGCTCAGGTTGTCCCCTTGAGAAATGGGTCTTGACTTGGTTCATTTTATTTCTACAGTTTATTATTTTTACCTACTACTTCAATTATATATTTCACACCTTTACATTTTATGCATTAGACTGTATTTTCAATAGACACCATTGATGGTGGTCTATTCAGTTGTAATGACACCCTGTTTAGGTCATCATTTCGTATCTGAACAGACTTTGTGGATGAAGGTTGGTATAAGTAAAATCACCATGCAGATGATAACTGATGTGATGCCTAAGACTGAAGTTAGGATCTGGGATCTAGGATAGAGCTCATAATTTCTAGGTTTTACTGTCTTTTGGATTTTTTTCTTTTTTTTTCTTTGGAGATTGATGTACTAGACATGAATTTTTTATTTTTTCATGATTGTATGTTACATTATTATGTTATTACATGGGTTGTGATTTTATTTTTAGTAACTATTTATTTTATCTATAGGTGATGTGTATGATGTTTATTTTATTTAAATTTATATTCTACGTTGATAAGTGGGTATAGTATCCCCACTATAACACCTTAGACATGCAATTTTATTCTGTATCCTTTAGCATACATGGTGGCATGTCTGAGGCCATGTGATTCACTAGATCGGGGCACCAGTTCAGTGACTTTTTTTGGGGTGTTACATTAACAGTTCCCTGATGCATCCAATACTTACACACGAACAATATAAAATAAAAAGTACACTTATGAGTACCTTAATTGTTAGTGAAAAATTAATCAAAGGCACCAGAAGAGAAAATATATACCTACCTAGTGGTGCATATATTTTAATAAATAATTATTTATTCTCTCCTAATTCTTGAACAAATATATTATGTTTTAGATATATTTGTGACAAAATATATCACATTGAGACTTTGATGAAGGAGGTGTTAAATACCTCTATATAATAAGCATTAACTTTATGAAAGAGTTGATTCACGATAAACTCTTGATATTTCATTGTGGAGTATATTATGCGAATATATGTACAAGAAAATCAAATACATTAAAACATAAATTTACTAAATATGGTATATTTAGGGTAATGAACAATTTTTTGGGGAATCATTGATGAATTATGATGGAAAAAATATTTAAGTTCACACATGATCATTAGTTGGTTGATATAAATGTTCTCACACCCAATGATTTATCATGTGATAATTATAATAAAGGAAAATTAATTATTAGACCATCTCCATCAAAATTTTGGACTAAATCCTCTATATTCCTAGAAATAGTTCATGGTGATATATGTTTTCTAATTCATTCTTGATATAGATCATTTATGTATTTTATGATATTGATTGATGTGTCCACTGGATGGTTCCATGTCTGATTATTATCAAACTACAACCTAGAATTTTTGAATTTTATTTCCTAAATAATAAAGTTAAGGTTACATTTGCAAGATTTTTCAATTAATCAGATTTGACTTAATAATTCTTGAGAATATTCACTGTATAATTTTAATAATTATTTCATATGTTGATTAGAATAAGTGTTGAATATAATATTTCTCATATTCACACTCAAAATGGTATACAAATCATTTATAAATATATTTTAACTAATATATGGACCATTGGTTGTTTAAAATCAATTTCTTAGTTAATTATGTGGACATGAAATTCTTATACAAAAATATTTACCTTCAATTTTTCCCTTTGAAATTATCTTATGGTCATGATAAAAAAAATTCACATTAAAAAAACATTTGGATATTCTATATATGTTTAAGTAGTACCCCCATAATGAACAAATATGGGACCCATAGAAAGATAAGGATTTATGTTGGGTTTGTAAAACCACTAGAAAAGTGAGGCTTAAAGGGATAAATGTTACTAAGCATGTTAAAAAGGTGGACATTTATTTTTTGAAGCCTACCTGATTAGAACCCTATAGTTAAGCATGATCATACCAGAGTAATGTCAAGATAAGTGACCTCCTGGGAAGTTTCCTAGGGTGTGTGTGAGTGAGGATAAAGCACACTAAAATAACATGTGTTAGCCTATTAGGACATTCATTAGTATGATAAGTGACCTTGGTGGGTAATAGTATGTGGTGTGTTGGAAAGGCATCCAGGATTTTACAGAAGGCCCATGGGGTAAGATGACTTGGTTCATTGATCGAGGCAGTCAGGTCATGAAAAATGGTATAAGATCCAATACCCAACATAAATTTTAGAGGTACTTTCAAGGATTGAGGTTTGGGGTCCACAGTAAGGATGTTTTTCTTTAAGGGGGGAGTGTAAAACCCGTAGAAAATTGAGGAATAAAAGGATAAATGTTACTACCTAATGTCAACAAGGTACACCTTTCTTTTTTGGATCCTACCTAATTATAACTCAACAGTAAAGAATGCTTGGCTTAGAGTATTGTTAGGATGGGTGACTTCCTAGGAAGTTCCAAAGGTGTGTGTCATTGAGGACAAAATGCACATAAAGAACATTTTTTGACATGTGGGGATAGTCTGAATGGCCATAAGGCCTTCATTTTTAATGATTTTTTGATAACCCCCCTTTCAAGGGATGAGGGGAAACCCTTACAAGGCCTGTAGGCTCAGAGATTACATGGCCCGTAAGCTTAGGAGATTACATGACCCGAAGGTCATAGGGAATTGAACCATACTATCTTCAAGGAACAATGAGGTACTTCCTGGGTTTGAGGTTTGGGGTTTATAATGATGATGCTATTATTTAAGGGGGTTGTAACACCCCTGGAAAGTTAAGGAATAAAAGGATAAATTTTACTACCCATGTTAACAAGTTTCACTTTTCTTTTCAGGATCTTACCTAATTAGAAATCCACAATTAAGCTTCCTCGTCTTGGAGTAGTGTTAGGATGAGTGACCTCCTAAGAAGTTCCAAATATGTGTGTGAGTGAGGAAAAACACATAGAAAGAATATGTGTTGAACTTCTTCATGTCCTGAGGTGGTCAGTTCATGACAGGGTTTGAATCACCCTCAATTATAAAATATCTTGAAACAATGATAGGATATTTATTTACAATTATACTTTTTATTTTCATTTTAATGAAAATATTGTTCTAACATCAAAAGTGTAATATAAATTAATATCAAGAGAAATATAATGGAAAATGAAATCATATCTTGATCCTTGTATGAATTTGAGTGAACTAGAAGTTTAAAATATTATTAATTTTCAAAATTTGGAACATTAATTTATCAATGCTCTCAATGATTCAATACATGCTAAAAAATTATATTATTATCAATAACATTTCTAACCCACACTTGAATCATGAGAGACTACTTATTTGAAAAGATAAAAATCTCATCAAAGGAAATAAAAAAAATACATGGTGATTGAGTAAAGAAATAAACTTATCAAAAATATAAATTTAATTGACCATGATATTTATTAATTAATCAATGTATGTGAAGTACATGATCATGATTAGGAGGAAACGTATATAAATTTTATTAATTCTTGAAGATATTGTAACTTAATAGAAACTATTTTTGATGAAAACTTTTCATATAATGTGGTTCTTGATATTCTAGATGAGGATCAAAGACCTAAATTAGTAAATGAATATCTTAATAGATAAAATTGGGATAGATGAAAAGTTGTAATCCAATCCAAATTAGACTCTCTTTATAAATTTATGTTCTTTGTTTCAATTTTAAAAATCCCAGAATGGATTAAACCCATAAATGGGTATTTGTGTGAAATAGAAGTTAAAATATTAATGTTTTGGGATAAAAATAATGACTAGTAGCTCAAGGTTTCTCACAATGATAAAGACTTGATTCTTAAGGAATATATACCTGGGTAATTAATGTTATGAACTTTAAATATCTCATTAAATTGGTTATTAATGAAAACCTTGAATTACTCTAGATGGATATTGTGACCACATATCTTTATGGTACCATTTATAATAATGTTTATATGAAAATCCCTAAAGGATTCAAAATTCCGAAAGCATGTTTTGGATCTTAAGATATTTATTCCATTAAATTAAATAAATCATTGTATATATTGAATTAGTTAGGGTGTATGTAGAATAACCATATGAGTAAATATGTGATGAAAAAGATTATAAAATTGATCCAATTTGTCCATGTGTTTTCATTATCATAATATATCTTCAGTGGAACCCCTCCTGAGTTGGAAGGCCCACCTCCAATAGGTCATGGTTTGCTGACTAACTTTGAGGGTATAATCACACAATATGGGAGGAATTTCCCTCATAAATCATAGGAATGATAAAAGAAACTGCCAATAAACTTCATAGAATAACATAAAACCAATTATAATCTATAATGTAAAATAAATGTAATTTCATACATGGAACAAAATATCTAAAATGAATTCCAAAAGAACAACTCTTATGGTAGAGACTCCAACACCAAGCATGAACAGTACAAACTACTAATATCTAGAATGATCACCAATTGTACCCTTCAAATCAATAAAAATATGATATATACGATAGGGGTGATCACATAATTATAATTAGTGGGATCCTACCCATAAAATCTCATTAAATGTGGATAAAAAACTAAAATATTAGTGAATAAACAATGAAACCAACTCATCACATATCCAAAGGTCATCTACAACACAAACTTACTAAGGCTCACTCACCAAATCCACATACAAGTATAGTAATGAAATAATCATAAAAATATATTATAAAGGTACCCCACACTAACTTCCTCACGGATCTAGTCACCCTCAAATACAAACAACATATGTCTTATACCTCCCATCTCTTCTATATCCATATAAACACATACCACATGCCACATACCACATACCATATCATATCCATATCCACAAACCATATCCATAAATCATACACCACCACATAACCACATTAATTTCATATAACGACATCATTGCCTCTTCATCTCATACACATACCACATACCTCATACCACATACCACATACCACATACCACATACCACATACCACATACCACATACCACATACCACATACCACATACCACATACCACATACCACATACCACATACCACATACTACAGAACACAACCACATTTAATCACAACATAACTACACTACATTAAGAAGAGAGTAGGATAGGGGTATTTTTTAATCATCTATATCATCCACATCATGGATATTGGGGGTTCACCCAAAACATCATCTGGTCATTGATTGCATTACCTAACTCAGATGTTTGTGTATAAGAAATAAAAAAATATAATGGATATATAAAACTAAATTTATTCCCAACCTAATGGTTTACTTCTGATGAAGAAACCTTTAAATCCATTTCTAAAAACACATCCCCTTTGCTTTACAACAACAACCACTTCCACATATAACCACAAAATATCCAAACATCTTATTACCTTTCATAATCCATTATTAATTCCTCATTTACTAACATCAATAGATTCATTTTCTATATAATATTTCTGAGACACTACTATTTCACATTATATAATTAAATTTATTAATTAAAATATGGAATTCAATTTCCAACAATTAATTTGGACTATTCCATACTTAATTAATTATGAATAATCTCATTCCTATTTATCTTCCATTCAATTAGTTAATTTAATTTCATCAGGATTTTATCCTCTAGAAACTATGACACCAACCATATCAACTAACCATGATAACAATACTTATCATCACCTCTTCCATTACTCACAAAAAGAAACAATATAATAAACATCTTCCGCCATAATAGGAAAACTACACGAAAAACACTACCACTATCATAGAAAATATGAACTCACCTCTAGAATCAATGACACAAATCTATCACAAAAATAAACATGAATTTTATTCTTCATACTTCATTCCTCATTAAAAAATTTTCAATTTCATGCTCAACACAATAACATTAAACATTACTTTTTAACTTCTAATTCCTTATTCCATTACTATCAATAAATATTTTAACCCATTTAAACACATTTAATCATATCAATAATAAGAATAAATTTATTGAAATATGTTTTCTCAAAATCAGTCAAAAATATCAAGGAAATAAAAAAAATAAAAATATGCTCAACTCACTTCCCATTAATTTCCATGCAATAATTATATTTATTGGGTTAATTTAATCACCTTACCTAAAGGAAACTAAAGCATTATTAATTTAAATTAGCATGAAAATTAAATAGAGAGAATCTAAATCCCCTTCCTTAAATAAAGAATTAATAAAAATACCATAAAAATAAGATAAGGAGACCAAGATTCAATGTTAACGATCTCACAATGATCCTTAAACAACCTATAACACATCATCAATCATCGATAATTCAACTTAAATATATCATAACAAAGTTAAAAATTCACTATAACACCATAAGAATGGAAAAGAAGAGAATAAATATAAGAAGAGGTGATAGAAAAACACCTTGGACCACAATAGATCACTCACTTGAAGCTAATGTATTCAAGGACCACCAAGGATGTCAAAGACCACCAAACTAATCCATAAATACATCTTGGGTTTAATAGAATATAAAATAATCAAATGAATGGAGAGGGGTGGATAAATTTATAATAAAACTTGAGTTTACCTCATTGAGGAGTAGTTAAGGACTAATCACATGATAGTGGAGATCAGTTAATAAGGATCTGAAATCCGTGAACTTTAAAATAGCCACATACCATTATTATTACTAGCCATTTCACTCCACAAACCACTCCTATGACCATTAATAGGGAATAGTAACATTGTTCACAATATAACACCTTCAATATTAACATTTTAATCCTGGACCTCCGTAATATAGCCTAAAAATACCACACAATTTCCTACTCATCTCCTCAAATCTCCATGATAGGACTATAATGTGGCACTCACCAAACCAAGTTATAATCCACCACATTCTCCAAAATGGGTATTTTTACCCTTTTCATAATAAATATAGATTTATTAAATAATTATATAGCACCAATACCACTAAAATATAGACCATGATGCCATAATTTAATACCATGGAATAATAAAGTTCAAACCACAATGTGGTCTCATTCAAAAACCAAAAAATCATCTCTTCTCTCCCAAACCACTTTTAACTCTACCCCAACACCTAAAATAATTGAAAGAAATAAAGTAGTGGAATAGGAAAATATATACCTCTATATTAGATAACTATTTAACAATTCTCAACCTTTAGAATCCAAGCAAAACCCAATAAGAAGAAAAAAACTTAAAAATAAAAACACCATAAGAGATAACACTCAAAAAGGAATCTCACCATATTAAAAGAAAAAATATATCATAAGAAACAACTTCATAAATGTTTTTTATGTTTTCCTTTCTCACAAGTCTATTTTGGTTGTTTTAGGTATCATGTGACACTCCCTCCTTCTAAAAGAGGGAAACTACTCAATCACCAGGGTGTTAATTATGAAAACTCTTTTTTAGATGAGAGGATGGAAGGTTGAATCATCCTATGAGGGGGTATTGATGCATAGTTTTAGAATCTATAATATATTTAAGACATGTTTTTAAAATTATTCCTTGTAATAATAATAATTTACCTTTGGTGAAATTGATTGACTGAAAACATGCATTTAAGAGTGATATGGATTTTATTTCATGTATTTTTTTCACATCACCTTTGTTGAATAAGTAGTGTATTTAATGCCAAATTATTTTGAAAATTGGTTAATTATAATGTTTTGATTATTTTTTTTCAAATATTGAAATATTTTAATTTCTTATTAAAATGTGTAATTTTATGTTGGAGTTATTAATTATTCCATTATTTGAATATTTTCTTTCTTAATTTATTTTTAAATGTTAATTTTAAGTGTTTAAATTTATTATAGATTATTATTAATTTAATATTTTTATATTTAGATTTATGTCATTTTTTATTAATGCTAATATAATTTAATTTTTAGTTATTTTAATTAATGATTTTTTCATTTTAAAATTTTAATTTACTCTATTAATGTATTTTAGAATTATCATGTATTTATTTATTTTATTTTAAATTTTAAATTTTTTTTATTTTACTTATTGAAATGTAAGGAATTATTTTATGTAAGATATCTTTATGTATCGTTATAAGATAATATGAAGCAGCACTACATCAGGCACAAGATAATTACATAATAGAGGTTGTGTAATACAATTTCTACTTCTCATATGAAAGAATCATTTGGATTTCATGTAAAATAATTTTATCGTAGCCTTCCCATAAGATAAATTCTCCTAATTGAAATTAATTTTTATTTACCTAAGGTAATTTGGGGGTGTGCGTGTAAGATAAAATTCATGCAGGATAAATTATCCAACATGATTTCTAATTATGGATTTTCAAGGAATCTGATACTGATTCTTAGTTTTAGGAATCCAACCTTTATCCAAGATCGAGCTAGGATCACTGAATATGATGAAAATGTAGGTTAGGATGAAACTGATCCATCCCAAATAGAAGAAGGTTAGATGAGGATCAAATCTGCCTTAGCTCACACAATGATGAACTTGGATGAAATTATCATTTATGATATATCTATTGAAAACAATTGAGCTAGAGATTTCAATTTAGGATAGAATAAGAACCCAAAAATATCTTTATAGCAATCTCAACTCTTAAAGAAGTTTTGAAGGCCAAGAGGGTTCTGATTTTTAGAATCAGAAATGAATGTAGTGCAGCCCTACGAGTCTAGATTACTGGGTAAAGGGGTTGTATCCTATCCCTACAGAATAAAAAACATATGAGGTAGTAAACTAAAGAAGACATTATATAGGATCTACAATAGGGATGTAGGCCCCTACATCAGAATATTGTACTCTTTGGTTCACTGCCTCATGAATTTTTCTTCAATAGGGATTGATTGAGGGTTCGACAGCCCCAATATAGATCCTAAAATTGGTATTATAGTGGGTAGAAAAGCCTCTTATTTATAGGGAAATCACTAGGGGAGATTTTTGGAATCCCAAATGAATGCATTTCCACCCTACGAGTCAAGGTTGTTGGGTGTAGGGATCCCTATCCCACATCAGAGAATAAAGAGGTGTTGGGCATCATATATAAGCCTGAGTCAGCCCCCTCCCATCACAAGGACTTTTCATAATGGGGATGGTAGTGATCCACCCTTGTGTGTAGTGAGCCCCGCTAAAGAAAAAACCCATGATATAGTGAACCAAAGCAGACAATATTGTGATGTAGTGTCTTACATCCCCAATATAGATCCAATAATTGGTATCAGAGGGGGTAGGAAAGCCTCTAATTTATAGGGAAAGTACTTGGGGAAATTGTTGGAATCCCAAACGAATGTGGTGTATCCCTATAGGTCAAGTTTGTCGGGAATAGGGGCCATATCCATTCCCAGCTGATGAAAAAACCCATGAGGCAGTGAACCAAAGTGGACAATATTATAAGATCTACATTAGGGCTATAAAGCCCTAAATCCCAATATTATATGATTTGGTTCACTACCGCACAAGTTTTTTTCTTCAATAGGTCTTGGTGGGAGGGGGTGGATGAGGCTTATATATGATGCCCAACACCCCTCCAGTCTTCGATGTGGGACCAAGACCACTTCACATAGAAACCTTGACCCATAGGTCTGCACTGAATTCATTTGGGATTCCAAAAATCCCCCCCAGTGATTTCCCTATGAATTAGAGGTTTTTCTACCCACTCTAATACCAATTTTTAGGATCTACATTGGGGATACAGGGACCTACATCACAATATTTTCCACTTTGGTTCACTACCTCATGGGTTTGTTCTTTAGTAGGGATCACTACTTACTAGGGTGGCTCACTGTCATCCCCCTTATGAAAAGGCCTTGTGATGGGAGGGGGATGGATGGGGATTTTATATGATGCCCAAAACCCTTCCATTTTTCGATGTGGGATAGGTACCCCTTCACCCAACAACCTTGACCCGTAGGGAAGTAGTGCATTCATTTGACATTCCAGCAATCTTCCACCAGTACTTTCCCTATGAACCATATGCTTTCCTACCCGCTCTGATACCAATTTTAGGATATAAATTGGTTTGTAGGGACCTACATCACAATATTGTACACTTTGATTTAATAACTCATGGGTTTGTTCTTCAGCATGGCTCATTGCCCAGTAGAGTGGGTCATTTCCAATCCCCTTCTAAAAAGGCCTCATGATGGGAAGGGGATGGTTAGGGATTATATATCATTCCATGCACCCCACCAGTCTCTAATGTGGGATAGTTACACTGCATCCAAAAACCTTGACTTGTAGGGATGAACTGTATTCATTTGGGATTCCAACAATCTCCTCTAGTGCTTTCCCTTTGAATCAGAGGCTTGACTACCCACTCTGATACCAATTTTAGGATCAGAATTGGGGCTATAGGGCCCTACATCACAATATTGTCTATTTTGGTTCACTACCTCATGGGTTATTTCTTTAATAGGGTTCACTTCCCACCAGGGTGGCTCACTTCCATCCCTCTTATAACAAGGCACTTTCAGAAGGGGGTGACAGTGAGCCACCGTGGTGAGAATTGATCCCTGCTAAAGGGAAAACATATGAGTTGGTGTACCAAAGAAGAAAATATTATGATGTGGGATCCCGCATCCCCAATTTAGATCCTATAATTGGTATCATAACGGGTAGGAAAGCCTCTGATTCATAGGGAAATCACTAGTGGGGGATATTTTAGGAATCCCAAATGAATACAGTGCAGTCCTACAGGTCAAGGTTATTGGGTGTAGTGTCCCTATCCCACATATGAGACTGGAGGGGTGTTGGGAATGATATATAAGCATCAACCACTCCTCATCTCATCAAAAGGCATTTTCGGAAGGGGGGTGGAAGTGATCCACCCTGGTGGGTAGTGATCTCTATTGAAGAACAAACCCATGAGGTAGTGAACTAAAGTGGGAAATATTGTGATATAGGGCCCTATAACTAAAATGTATATCCTACACTAATTTCATTGAAGCTACCTTCATAGAGGCCATCGAAATTGAGGTCTTCGAGGAAGATAATTCGTTGATTTCTTATGTGAGATCCAAATGTGTTCATTCGGTACAGATTTCCATAGATTCCAAGAACTAGAGAAGAGATACCCAGATGATATTGGCTAGTCTTTGATGAATAGGATTAGGATGGTTCTAATGATGAACCCCACTGCTAATGAATCCCAAAAAAGACCGAAGATGTTGTTCTGATTGAGGGTGACTGAAGCTCGATCAGGTACTGATACCATTGAATCCATTTAATTTGAAGACACTATGGAATCCACTAATGAAATCCAATTCTCAAGCTCACCAATAAAGATAGAGTCATATTACCGAAGTTGCTTCTTGAATCTCTTATTTCCAAAGAGAACCAAAGATCACTATTTAATTTGGGTGAAATTAGTTTGTTGTTAGAAAAGACGAAGCTAAGTCATACTGAAGACAATGTTTTTGGAACTTTGATTGTTTCCAAGCATGAAGAATAAGATTATGGGGCCTTTTATGGTTCTCGATGAGGTGGCTGTAAAGATGTGGGAGGATTCACACCACTTGTTCAGTGAAATTCATTAACATGTTTGAACCAAGAGATGGGAATTTTGTGATGTTGGTTATATTGAAACCTTAACTCTTCTTGTTGTTGAGGTATGGTGTTAGGTTAACTATAAAAAAATAGAGTTTTTCTCAAACCTAAACTATAACCATGGATATGGTTTGATAATGGGACTGAAGCTGGTGGTAGTCAGATTTCAAGTAAAGGGTATGTTGGTCAGGAATAGTATTTAAATATTTTGAGCTAACATTGACTATAGTCAATGTGGTAGGATGAAGGGTTTGATATAATTTTGGGTAATACATGCTGATCTTGATGCATGTGCATAAGAATTGTTTGCTTGAAGGGGAAATCTATTATCACTCTCTTATGAGATAAACAAATGATTCATTCCAACCAGGAGCTACTATCTGAAAAGAAATGTTGTGAGGTATTCATAAGGATATGGAAAGAAAAAATAAACAAATAAATGGATTAAATATGAGATTAAGAAATTTATTTTGACAAGATTAGTATACAGACAAAATCTATTGGTACATTTAAAGGGGAGCTAGAGCCGTAGATGCAGGCAATGTAGAAGCTTATTCAATATTAGAAGATAAAGGGAATAATTATCATTTTCATCTTCATCTATATTATGTTCTTGATCTTTAGTTATTTTATATTTTATTTCATAATGTTTTTTGTATAATTCATGATTGGGGAATTTAAATTTATTGGTTTCGTATATTCACTTCTTCATGTCACTTCTTTAATAAAATTTTCTACACCACTAGAAATTAATTTCCCAAAAATCAGTATATTTCAATGACATTGATTCTGATTATAATTTCATTAAATATATGTGATTGGATAAACCTTGATAGTGTAAATATTCAAGAATATTCCCTCTACATGTTAATATATTAATGAAGGAGGTTGACCAAATAAATTTTATGAAAGATCATTCAATTAACCTTCCATTAAAAAAGATATATTTTTTAAACCAAGTAGTTAGAATTCCATTTTCTTTTCATCCTTACACATTTTATGCTCATCTAATATCATTCATTTGTTTTCACTATATCTTCTTCTCATATGAATTCATAAATATAATTGTCATCACTATTTTTTACATGTATATATTTTTTGGTTTTCTTATTTAGAATGCACTCATAATTACTTTAACTATAGATTAAATACCTAGATTGCTACTATCTAGTAGTTTTTAGGTTTAAATTTTCAGGACATCAACATCATTATTGTCCATAATTTGATGTGTCCTTTATTTCATGTGTTTTGAAACATCACCTTTGTTCAATAAACTATGTATTTATTTCCAAATTATGTTGAAAATTAACTAATTATAATGTTTTTTATTTTTTTGTTCAAATATTAAAATCATTGAATTTATTATTAAACTGTGAAAATTTATGTCTGAGATATTAATTATTGCATTCATTGAATACTTTATTTCTTAATTTATTTTAAATTTTAATTTTAAGTGTTTAATTTTTTAAATGTTTTTTTATTCAATATTTTAATATTTTTGTAAGATAATTACATAACAAAATTTAGATAAGTTCAGCTATATAAGATAATTTTTTCCGACTGCATAAGTGAATCATTTGGCTTTCACATAAAATAATTTTATGGCACCCTTCCCATCAGATAAATTCTCCTCACCAAAATAGTTTTTTCTTTGTGTAAGATAATTTTGAGGTCTGCGTGTAAGATAAAATTCTCATATGACAAATTATCCTACGTGCTTTTAGAAAGTGTCTTGCCAAGGAATCTGAGCTCAATACTTAATCTGATGAAGATAACCCTTATCTAATCCTAATGCTTAATTATTCTAGGAGAGAATGAGATAGATTTACCTGATTTAAAAAAAGTTGAGGAACATTTTGATAAGGTTTAGGGAGATTTTTTAGAACAATTTAATGATTTTTATTTGATAGATATATTTAAATATGGTTTAGAAACTTAGAGAAGTGGGTTTTCTTCTTTGTACAATAGTGATAAAAAATGAAAAACTAGTTTTGAAATTCAAAAATTGTTTAATTTGCAAACTCACTTTAAGAAACAAGTTGAATAACTTGGACAAACTTGGTCCAATGTTCTACTATCTAGTGAATAAATTGAGCTTAAAACATTTCCATCACAATTGAAATATTAATTTTTGGGTGAGAATTTTACACTGTCTGTCATCATTTCTATTAAGTTGGATAAAAATAAAGAAGAAAATATTTTTGTTTTGTTGAAGAAATACAAAACTATCATAGGATGGACCATTTTAGATATCAAAGGGATTATTATTTATTTGGTATGCATGGTATCCCTATGTAACTTGATTATAAACCAAGAGTTGAGGGTCAATGAAGGCTAAATACGATCATGAAAGAGGTTGTGAGAGAGGAAGTAATCAAGTTCATAAATATAAGAATAATTCAACCTATCTAGGATAGTGCTTGGGTCAGCCCAATCCAAGTATTTCCCAACAAGGGAGGATTCATTGTTATTTTAAATGATAAAAATGAACAAATTCATTTTATAAAATCCACCAAGTGTAGAGTGTATATAGATTATAGAAATCCCACTCTTTCAACTAGAAAATATCATTTCCAAATTCCATTTTTTGATCAAATAATTTAGAGGATAGTTGGAGATGAATTTTTCTATTTTCTATATGGATATGATGGGTACAAATAGATTCTTATAACCTTATAAGGTTAGGAGAAAACTAGTTTCACATGCCCCTTTGGGAAATTTTCTTACCAGAAAATTCCCTTTGGCTAGTGTGGTGTGTCAACTAATTTTCAAAGGTGTATAATGATAATTTTTTCCAATATGATTGAGACGTTCATTGAGGTTTTCAGGGATGGGTTTTCTATTCTTGGTAGTACTTTTGAGAGATTTTTTAAAAATATGGTAACGGTTTTAGAGAAATTATTAGAGACCAATCTTGTTCTTGATTGGGATAAATTTAAATTTATGGTCACATGAGGAATTTTTTTAGGACATAAATTGTTTAAGAGGGTTATAAAGGCCTAAAATTCTAAGATTTAAGTCATTTAGAAGAGTCCCCTCTAGTGAATTTCAAAGGTGTTTAATGTTTTCTAGTCAATGGTAGTTTTTACTATATATTCATAATTTTTTTTATAAAATCATTAAGCCTATTTTTTCACTATTATAGAAATATGCAGTCTTCTTATTTGATGAAAAATGTCATGAATCCTTTAATATTATTAAGGATAAGCTCACATATTCACCCATCATCATTGCACCTGATTAGAATATTCCATTTTAACTTATGTGTGATGCTATTTATATGGTTATTGGAGAAATTTTAGGTCAATGTAAGGATAAGAGATTTCATGTGGTGTGATTTGCTAGTAGGTTGCTAGATAATGCTCAAAGAAATTACACCATGAATAAGGTGTTGTTTATTCTTGTGTTTTATTTGGAAAATTTTAGTTAGTAATTTTTAGGATCCAAAGTTATTGTCTTCATAAACCATTGTTCCTTGAAATAATTAATGTCTAAAAAAGACCATACCAAGGCTGATTATATGGATACTTTTATCACATGAGTTTGATTTAATGATCAAAGATAATTAAAGAGCTTAAAATGTAGCATCTACTCATTTTTATAGATTTTCTACTACCCAAAATGATGATCCAAGGGAGATAAATTATTCTTTTTTGGATGAAAAATAACTTGTTGTTAATGTTAAACACTTTATTTAGTATTCATATTTTGAAAACATTTTAGCTGTCATAGTGATACCCAAAGATTTTACTCAAAATCAAAGGAAGAAATTATTTATTGAACTTAAGTTTTATATGTGGGATGTAAATTTTCTATTTATGAGGTTTGATTATGGTATATTAAGTATATGTGTCTCAAAAGAATAAATGTTTCACATTTTTGAGAGTTTTCACTCCTCACCTTGGGGATGTCATAATGGTAGAGAAAGTAAAGACCAAAAAAGTCCTTCAAGTAGGGTTTTATTAGAAGACATTGTGTAAATATGATAGAAGTTTAGTTTTGGGTTGTGATAAGTGTAAGAGGTTAATAAATGTTTGTATGAAACATAAATTTATTTAGAAACTAATTTTTTAAGTTCAAATTTTTGATGTTTTGTGATTGGACTTTATGGGACCATTTTCATATTCACATGGGAATGATAATATTTTGGTAGCTATTGATTATGTTTCCAAATGGTTCGTGGCGTGGTATTTCCCAAAAATTAAGCTAATAGTGTTATCAAGTTATTTAAAAAGAACATATTTTCAAGGTTTGGGGTGCCAGAAGCTTTCATCATAGAAAATGGAACTCACATTAAAAATTATAATTCCAAATATTTAATGGAGAAGTATGGGTGTGTCCATAGAAGTGGAATTACTTATCATCCACAATCTAGTGGATAGTTAGAAACTTTAAATACGGATCTTAAGAATATTTCAGAGAAAATTGTCACTAACACTACAAAGGATTGATCCTTGAAACTGGAAGAAGAATTATGGGCTTATAGAACTTCATTCAAACCCCTATAGGTATGTATCTATATAGGTTATTATTTGGAAAATCATTTCATTTACTTGTGAAGTAAAAACAAAAGTCATATTGGGATATGAAGGCCCTTAAATTTGATTTTAAGATTGTTGAAGAGAGAAAACAATATTGATCTTAGCGAGTTAGATGAAATTAGGATGGAGTCCTATGAAAATTCTAGAATATATAAATAGAGGACTAAGGTTTTTCATGATTCTATCATTCAAAATAAATAATTCAAGTTTGGTAAGAGTGATCTCCTCTTTAATTCCATACTTAAACTCTTTACAAGAAAATTATAATCCAAGTAGTTTAGACCATTCCCAATTCTTAGAGTTCTTAAAATAGAGCATTTGAAATTATTAGAGAAGAAAATAAACCAATGCTAGTTATTGGACAAAGAATCAAATGTTATTTTGAATGGAATCCAAAGGTTTTTCTACATTCTTTCTGCTTGAAAATTGAGAATTCATTGAGTCTAGATGAAGACTATTAATTTAGTGTTGTATAGGAGGCAACCCATAGATATTTTTATTGTTTTATTTTTTTTAATTACAATAAATCTTTTTGTGTTTCTTCCATGGTTTCACTTATTTCTTTATAGTTCCAGGTAAGGTTAACATTACTTTATAGGTACCTCATGGACAAATATTTTCAACTCTTAGAGATTATTTCTAATTATTTTAATTTTTTGGAAAATATTCTAGTTGGATTTTCCAAGATTAAACTTCCCTTAAAAATATTTTTGGTTATTTTCTTTCTTAAATATAAAATTATAGAGTCTCGTGTTCAACCTTTCATTATTTAGGTGTTACTACTTTCTAACTAGAGAAATCACTCACAGAATTAAAGGGAGTATTTTGAATAAACATCAGAGTAAATCTTCTTCATACCAAGGGAGTAATTTTTTTAATTGTTTAAATTTTTTAATACATAAAAATATATTTTAATGTAATTTTTAGTCTTCATTTTTCATTACTAATTTTTTTTTCTAAAATTATATGTTCCATGCTATAATCATTGTTAAGGCTATTAGTTATTTCTTCTTTTCACTAATTTATTCTACAATAGTGCATGTGCATGCTATTTTATGCGTTCTTTGAAAATTATTATTTAATTAAAATGTGACATCATGCATCATTTATTAATTTTATTCTGTGTGCTAAACTAGTTTGATGTGGCAAACTATTTTGTGTATGTTGTGAATTTTATTTTGTTTTGAAAAATAATTTGAACTTTCCTATAACACTAAACATGAAATATTCACTATGATATTGTAAATATTTTTTAATTTTATCTTTCTTAAATTTTCTTCCATCTTCAATTCAATATTGGGGAAACTTTTGGGTTTTAATTTTGTGTGAGTGGAGAGTTATTTAAATGTGTTAAGTTGTTCATTAATCTCAACCCATTAAAAACACCTTATTTTTTTAATTTTTTTTTCAAGATTTACGTTTTCATATTCAGTGGGTGATAATGTTTCTCAAATTTGAAGGCTTTTCATGTCACTTTGAGGAGATTACTCATTAATAATTTATTTTTTTTATTGGGTAAATAATTTTTCTTTCCCACTTCAAAAAATGGCTTATGTAAAAAATTTGGGAGAATTTTATGAAATAATCATTGATTTTTGAACATTTTAATTTGAATTTAAATTATAGTATATGCATCCAAATGGATTATTCAATGAAAATCCTAATTCAATTTTAATTATTTATTTTTTTATTCTTTTATTGTTTATTTATAAACTAAAGGATGAGTTATTTATTCAATCAATAAATTATCACTCCATCCCATATGACTATGTGTTTATTTATTATGAGTTCTTAAAATACGTGGGTCTATTCTCCTGGAGGTAAAGAGAAGTTTAACTTATAGTTGGATGTAATTTGAGGTTTTCCAAATTCACATTAAAATCCCCAATTTATAATCATTTTTGTAAAATAGTAACCAATTTTTCATTGATAACATTTTATTCGAGAGGAAAACCATGATTTTTACTTGACACAATATAAAAGGGTAAATCACTTTGAAAATTAATTCATTATGTAATTATTATTTTTTTGAACTTGATATTTATTTAACTCTACTGAATTTGGACTAATGGATTGCTTGAGGATAAGTCAAATGCTAAGTGTGGTGGAATTTGATGTGCCTTTTATTTCATGTGTGTTTCCATATAACCTTAATTGAATAAAATGTGTATTTAATTCCAAATTATGTTGAGAAATGTTTAATAATAATTTTTTGTTTACTTTTTTGTTCAAATATTAAAATCTTTGAATTTTTCGTTAAAATGTGCAATATTATTTTTGAGTTATTAATTATTATGTTTTAAAATATTATTTTTAAGTGTTTAAATTTATTTTAGGTTATTGTTCTTCGTGATTTACAATAAAGGATTGAGCCTGATGATGAATCTGATGAACCCCAACCTTATCCAAGCCCGATCTGAGTGATGAGGCAAGTTGGGATCCAAGAAGAAACTGATATATCCTGAAGTGACGAAGTCCTACCATGGATAAGATCTACCTAACCTCAAGAAAAGAATAATTTAGACAATAGGAGATTTAATTATTTTTTTGATGAAGTTGATTGGACCTAAGAGTTTGATTAGGTCTAGAATGAGAACCTACAAAGATCTTCGTAGTGTGATCGGATTTTAAAGAAGGTCAGAAAGCCAAGTGGCTTCTGATTCCATCAAAGCTACTTTCATATCCACCGTCAAGGATGTGGTCTTCAAAAAATAGTATTCATCGATTCCTGATGGGAGATCTAGATGAGTTCATCTGATATCAATTTCCATAGTGTTGGGGGATAATTCCAACCTTGGGATAAAAATTTATTGTGAAAAAATTGATGATAAACCTAATGAAATAAGGAAGTGATATTATAAAGAAGAAAGAAATCATCATGCATGATTTTTAATGTGGAAAACCCTCTGATGTGAAGGATTGAAAAACCACAACACAATTCCCAAATATCCACTATAAATCAGAGAATACAATGAATCCAAGTAATTCCTGAACTTGAATTACAAATAAGAGGGAGTAGAAATCTTGTGTGAAAACCACACCCTAATATTCCTCTCCTTCTATCTAATAAACATCCCATTAATTCCATGTATCAAAAGATCCATCAGTGAAAAAACTTCACCCTTTTTTAAATGAAACTTCACTACCTCATAGATCTTCATTTGAACATGTGTCAGCTTTGCACCATCTTGTGACACCCAAAGGATATCTATCTCATGATATTGCCATCATGATGTACTGCTGATCTTCAATCGGGACACGCCGCTTAATCACCACAATAAATAAGACTCTCGATATATGGATCAGATCATTCATCATGATTCTTTTGCTTCACACTTGTTGAACACTGACGCGCTGGAAAAGCTATCACCGATGTGGTATCCCCCTTCTTTCTCTTGGTGAAATACATTTTGAGTATCTCTCTCCATTCGCCACTAGATGCTTCCCTTTTTATAGTCTCCCATATGCCACATATCTTTTTTGAAATAGATATCCAAAAATATCACAAAAATATATCATGAGATATCACATATATCTCATGCTGGTAGATACACAGTGGAAGGATCTTGAATTTCCCAAAAAAATATCTTCAAATATAAAATATATTATGTATGGGTTGAACCCCAAAAATATCCCCCTTTATCCCATAAATAGAGATACCATCCAACATACTCATTTGGACTGAAAACACGTTGGCATTGCACCAACCATCATCCTCTGTACAAAAATGATGATTCCCTTTTTCAACTCCAAAAGAAACCTAACTACTCCCCTACAAAATAAACTCAAACCCTAAAGTCATCATTATACCTATGTCTAAACATCTAATACCGGAATCAACAATATTCGGTTTCCCCAAAATCATGATCACCACAAAATCTGAAGCACCTGTAGGAAAATATTTCTCCCCTGGCCCAAAATGCCAAGCACCTAACGCATCACCTCGATCTTCAAATTTGAATTATTTCTACACCAGTCGCACAATATGAGGAAAATAATTAGGTTTAAGATCTAGAACACCTCGCTCAACCTAATTTCCAAAAATTATTCTACCTCATGCATGTTCCATCTATCCTCTTGAAAAAATCCAAAAATTATCACCGCAAATTTCAAGCTTGAACCGTCACCTCTGATACCACTTTTTGGGGGAGAATCCTGACCTCATGATAAAAATCACTTGTGAAACAATTTGTGAGAAACCCAATAAAATATGTAAGTGATATTATGTATAATAAATAAATCATCATGTGGGATTTTTAATGTAGAAAAGCTCTCTGATGTAGAGAATTAAAAAACCATAGGACAATTCCCAAATATCCACTATGAATCATAAAATACAAATAATCCAAGTATTGCCTAAACTTGAATTAAAAATGATAGATCATATAAAACTTATGTGAAAAAACACACCACAATACACCTCTAACTTCTCTTTGATAAACATCTCACCAATTCTATGTATCGAAAAACCCATCTATGAAGAAATGTCACCGTTCCCTTGATGAAATGTCACTACCTCGTAGATCTTTATCTGAACATGTGTCAGCATCGCACCATCTAGTGACACCTGAATGATTTATCACTCATGATATCCCAATCATGATGTACCTCTGATCTTCAATCGGGACACGCCACTTGATCACCGAAATGTAGAAGACTCGATACATGGATCTGATCTTTGATCACATCAATTTTTCTTTGTACTTGTTTAACATTGACATGCTACACATTCTTCCACTGACGTGGTAGCCCCCTTCTTTCTCTTGGTGAACAATATCTTCAGTAGATCTATCCATTAGCCACTAGCTGGCTCCCTTTTTATAGGCTCCCATATTCCACATATCTTGTTTGAAATAGATATATAAAAATATCTCAAAAAAATATATAATGAGATATCACCTATATCTCATGTTGACCGATACACAATGGAAGGATCTTGAATTTCCCAAAAAAAATATCTTCAAATATAAAAGATACAACGTATGGGCCAAACCCCAACACATAGATGTCAAGAACCAATGAACTAAGACCCATACAAGATCAGTAAGTCTTTGATGAAGAATATTAGGTCAGTATAAATGATGAAACCCACTACTAATGAATCCTAACAAAGGTTAATGATATTGTTCCAATTGAGGGTTACTGAAGTCTAATTAGGTATTAATTCCATAGAATTCATTCAAGATGAAGTGGCTATCGAATCCACTGACCAATGTCAACTCTTGAGCTCATCAATGAATCCTGAGTCATATTTCCAAAGGTATTTCTTGAATCTCTAATTACTAAATATCACCAAAGATCACTTTTGAATTTGGGTGAAATTAGTTTATTGCTGGAGAAGACCAAACTATATTGAACTAAATATAATGTTTTCTGACACCATTTTCTTATCATTGTTGATTTTTATATTCTTTTACTATAATGCTGCCTGTTGTGATGTGTTTTTTTCATCTATAGTTGGGTTTCTTTTAAAAATGGTTTGAAATGAGACTTTTTGGAAGTTATTTTAAAATGAAAAGGAGTATTAGTTTATTTTAAAAGAAAAAGATTGAAATGAGGGGGAAATGGTTTCATTTTGTGATACTTTTAAAATAAAAGGCCCTTATTTCATATTTAAATTGTTTTACTTATAAATGGATATTCAACTTGTTTTTATTCAAATAGAAAGGTTTTATTCATAAAATGTTTGAGTATAAGGTTTTATTTCAACATTTCCTTGTGAAAATGAAAACCATACTTCATATTATATTTCAAACTATTACCTATAAATTATATCATGTAAGAAATTTCATAGACTTGTTGGTGAGATACTAGTGGTATTTTTAGCTCACACCTTGTATATAATATCATGAGCACGTATGCAACTCCTGTGTCTTATACAGGTTTCGGGTTCCGTCTCACTTTGTCTTTCACTTCCCTGGGTCATCGATGTGTGATTTGAAATTTGGTGAGTGACCATGGGTTACATGGAGGTGATCTTGCAGTTTGGTTCAGGTTTTGATTTATTTGGGATGTGATGTATCATCCAAAATTACCTTTCTTTTGTTTATATTTAGATTATTCTTGTTGTATCTTGTTATCTATTTAATTGTGAATGATGTGTCCATGTTTATAAATGATTTGAATCATATTTATTGGTTTTTTCTCATTTCTTTCCTTTATTTATTTGGTTTTTATTTTTTTCCTTTACACGGTCATCCAATGTATGGAAATTTAAAATCATATTTTAAATATAGATCAACTATCATTCTTACTCAAATTTATGGGTGAAACCATTCCCAAGGTGAATTCTTAGATTCTAAAACACTAGTTTCTAGTTCTTGGGGATTTGGAATTCCCTTTTGGGGTTGTTGTGGGATGAGTCAGGTGACGTGGTAGGTTGAACCGATCATGTTCATGATAGTGTATTAGAGACTAGGTTTCTGGAAGGACTAGCTTCTCAAAAGGATCTCTTGTTAATTTGGTAGTGTCGTAGTACAGTGATAAGGATGTCTAGACTCAAGAGGTAAGTGTAGGGAGATTTTATCTAACACTTCCTTGTTTGGAACCTCGAGTTACCACAAGTATTTAGGACTTGATTCATCAATTCTGATTCTATTCATGACTAGTTTTGGGATATTTTGATATGGTAAAGTGGTATTTTGAAACCAAATGTGTTATAAAAGTAATTTGGGGGTAATTTTTAGTTTTTAGTTGAAAATGGAGGAAGAACCGGGGATTCACAATTAGCCCACATGATCTGATAAATCATGTGGATCCCATGCAGATGGTTTTGAGGATTTCAAAGGGATTATTTCACTTTTGATGCATGAACCATAAAATCATGTAGCTAAACTATTCATATCTCGGTATTCCTCTTATATTTATTTCTTTGACCCCTCTCGATTCCAAATTGCTCCTAAAATGGTTTCCACTTGTTGGAGATAAATTTAACAGGGTTTTATGGTATTTTAATATTGTTTAAATGGATTTGGTTTGATGTGTGGTTTATGTTTTTTCTATGCCTAATTATTTAAAAGTTTTGTTTCAACTAAAGAGATGGAATTTTATATAATTATTTATTTCTAAACCCAATTCTTGTGTATTTTTTGAAAAAAAAATCTTTTTATTTCATGAGATACTTTATAAAGTGGCTGATTTCATTACTGTATTTGAGAAAATGTTTTAAAATCAAAGTGTACCTATATGTAAATGTTTTTAAATTAATACTTTCAATTTATAAATGGTTTCAAATTATAATATAATTGAGAAATGGTTTCATTTAATTTTCAAATGGTAGTGAAATATTTTACCAAAGTATGTTGTTTTTTGAAGAGTAAGTTTTTTTTTAATTTTTACAAAGGTATTCAATGGTAAAAGGGTTTTAAAATTATCTATTTTATGTGGGAGATTTCAAAATTAAAATTTTTATAATGTGTTTTTTTAGGGTGAATTTTTATTTTTGGATGTGTCCCTTAGTCTGTAATAGGAATGCTTGATTTAAATTATAAGACATGAATCTATTATAGTGAAGTCTTATATTATTTAGAAAATATAGAAAGTTCAATAAATAAATTATAAGGATATTCTCTAATTATTATCCTATTGGTGAATCCTCTAGTATTTTCGGGGAAATACCTTCAATTTTGGACTCTGGTCATACTCTAACTAGAGTGGTGGACTCAGAACCTTATCTTCTTTTGGAGTTTGTTTTGGACTTCTTGAATTAGTATCTTCCCTATTTCTATAGAGATCATGGTTTGGTTGAAGTGAAAGAGTGGTTAAAAAGTATTTAGGGAATTCTCAATTTAATTAGGACTCTTAAAACTTTTATGGTGAGAGTTTTTGTGATATTTCATGTTGTAATGAGCTGAGTGTAGTGGGAGTTAATGGTTCCTTCCTAGGTGTGTGAGTACATGTATTGGTATTTCTTCAAAATGATATCCATTCAGTCATTTTTTTTCAAAAGGCATAAAATTTGAGAGATATATTTTAATTTTTGAGACTTTATCAGGGATAGTGGTTAGTGAAGGAGTATTTTAGTCACTTTGTGGAGCTAGTGATCTTCACTCTTGAGTTAGTAATCAAGAATTTATTAAAGATCATTTATTTGGTGGAGGTATTCACCAAGATCCTAGATTTTCTATTCTTATTTATTGCTTTAAATCCTTTGAATATGTGGTTGAGATAGACATAAAGCTATAAAGTAACAAGTCTAAGAAACCTATGGTGGGTGACACCTCAGTTTTTCCTCTTATGACTAAAGGAAACTCCCTGGGTATAGACCTAGAGATGGGAGAGCCTGAATTAAAAGTGTGGGTAGGTAAAGGTCATTATTACCTAGGAGTTGCTGCCTATCATGATAAGAAGATGTGTTTTATATATACTATCAGTGTGAAGCTCCTAGGTACTCTAAGACATCATGATGGAAATCTCTGAGGACTTTTCTATGTTGTGGCCACTTAGGTCATATTCAGAGGTTTTATAAGATAGATTTTTAGATGAAATATTAGTTGTAGTTTGGTTTTGGGATTTTTAAAAATGTTGGTGTTTTACTTTTTTGGATTTGGATATGTTTAATGTTTTTCTGAGGTGTTTCTAGTGTGGTTTATTCATCATAAATATCTTGGAACATTTCTTGTGGGATGTTGTTATTTTGTGGTTGTGTTTATTCTTGGTTAATGGGATCATGTTTCTTGAGGTTTGTTTGTGTGATATTTTTTTATGATATTTTTTTATAGAATCGCATAGGGATATACTTGGGTGTATGCCTTGGTAACTAGGATATATGATAGTTCAGGTTTTGCATCAGATGGGGTTTGGTTTGGCTTCTACCAGAATCATTGTGAGTCATAATTCTATATGAAATGTCTTAGGTTTCCAATTTCTCATCACTTTGATATAAGGTTATAACCATGTCACTCCCTTGGGGTTATTTTTTATTATTATTTTTTTATTTTTTTACTTTTTTTGTCATATGTTGGTGGGTTCTTTGATGGTTTTAGTGATATTGCCTCAATTTGTGGATGTTTGGTTGTGTTTATCTTGGTGTTTGATTAGTTCCTTTTGGATGGTCATTGTGTTTAGTGGAAGGTTTCCTATTCTCAAATGTTCGGAAGGGGGTTATTTTTTTATGTTAGTGTTATCCTTCGTTTCACCATTTTAGATGAATTCTAAATGGTTGAGAGACTTATGTTAGTCTCCTTTTTCTTAGGATTTTTGGGTTCATTGGTTATATTTTGGTTTGTGCTTGTAGAATTATGATGGTGTTTTAGGATTGGTTTTACATTGTTTGAGGTTTGTGTGGGTTTTATAATTTTATTTTCCAAATAGACCCTCTCTTTCTCTTCCCTTACCCGATAACCTATTTCATTTAGGTGCAGAGTTTTAGCTTTCTGCAGCCTTCTATTTTTTTACCTAAATAATTTTTTTTGGGGAAGTAACTGACATGGTTGGAAGAATTTTAACACCCTGGTGTTACTATTATTTATTAATATTATCTAATTATGTGAATTTTTAAATTTTGGGAGTTTCAAGATAAATTTTTTAAATTTTATAAAGTTTTTCTTTTGATGTATGATTGCCACATGGTTAGAGAAAACCTTGAAAATTTTTGGAGGAAAACTTTCAAATGATGTAGTTATTTATCAATGGGTTTTTTAATGGTTAGCACATGGTTTTTTAAATGGTTTGGATTCTTCTATATAACCATGTGGTTTAGTTGGTGTGTGGGGGGGGGGGAGTGACCCACTTATTTGTCATGTGGTTAGGAGAAACTGTGTAGGGTGTGGTGTTCTTATCACTGGATCCCACATGGTTGGCTCATGGTTTGGTAAATCGTACAACCAAAACAAGTGTATTTCCCAATTTCACTTAAAAATTGAAATTAAATATTTTCTACCTTTGATTTTCATGTGTATCCCCACCCTTTACCCTCCCATTTGTGTGACTGTCCTTTTCATAAGTTCAAGTAGATTTCTCTCTCCTTCCTTCATTTTTGACTTCTCTACCATGATTTCTATGTGGATTCTCAAGTTAATCCCTCCTCTCATCCTCATTTATATTCTCTTCTCTTCTCTTTTCCATTTCTCATAGGGTTTACTTTATTCTCCAACCTTAGTCTCTTTATGTGAGGATTTTGGGTTTCGAGTTGTGACTAGCCTAGGGTTTTGGTTTATTAGGGTATATAAAGGGGGTTTCTTTTCTTGTTGGGGTACTCACCATGGAATAAGACATATTGTGACTTGATTCCTCTCAGATTAAAGTAGTAAAATCCTTATTATTCCTTAAATTTTCAATTAATTATGTTATTGAGGTTTATAAATTCCATTCTTATGACATTATATCCACACATGACATTTATGATGGATTTATAAATTGGTTTCATGAATTTTAAGCTTGGAATAAAATGTTTTATTAAATAAATTTAAGTATTTATTTGAAATTAAATATTTTCACATACTAATAATTTTTAGAAATGTCGATGAGGATATTTAAAATCGGTTGGATGGTAATTGAAGGGATTGGGCTCTGTTTTTATTTCGAAAGAAGGAAAACTACGTTTTAAATGATGTTTTTATAACAACCCATGTATTTAATACTCCTTAATTAATGATTTATTATACAAAGATACACATAATAAAATCTTATAATATTGATAGGCCTAGTGTTTTTGTAAAATTAGATACATATCACATTAACTTGAAATATGTATATATATACATTTTTTTAAATTGCATAACATGCCCTTAAAATTAGTTGGTCTTCTAATACTGTACGAGATATCCTGGGGTGGTACATAAGAAACAGGTGAGATATAAATCCCGTTAAGGGAATAATAAAATAATAAATTTATGAAAGTAATAAATATTATTCAAGATTCATATCAAGGTGACATAAAAGTGGTGAATATCATAAACATAACCATCAAATCATGATATAAGATTATCACATCAAGTAATTATATGAATGTAAAAACAACATAAAACATGAAATCACAAGAATAAGTTAAGGATAACTTCCAATAAATCATAACATAGTATTCTTAGGATAACCTCATGTGCACCATACATGGTATCTCATTAGATAAAAACATTACCTAATTTATTATAGGACTATATAATTCTAGTCTCACCCATCACATTCATATCATGTACATGCATTTTTCTTCCACATATATCATACAACATAATAATGAATTATATCAATTTTAATCCCATGATTAATTAGTTTGGATTAAATAAATGGGAGTCCCCAATCAATGAATTATGGGTACATCTAGGTAAATATCCATCATTAGAATTGGTGATATTTATTCACTACAAAAAGGCTTGGCATGGAAAAATCACAAGATAATTTTGGTAGCATAACAGGTGTACATAAAAATACATGAAAGGGTTTAATGAGAGTGAAAGGTGGTCTATAAATAGTGATAAATGTTATGTATAGTAAAAGTGATGTGTAAAAACACATTCCAACATGAAAAATTGGAAATCAAATGGAATAATACAAAGAAATCGCTTGAATAAAGGGGAGGATAGAATCTATTACCTTGAGATGGAATTTCTAAAATCTTGATAGTAGATTTTAAATAGTTTTAGAACACGTTTTAATGGATTTAGACAGATATAGTGAGAGTAAATTTATGTTAAACGGGTTTTCAGTGAGGTGGAGTGGGAGGTTGGGTGGGTATTTATAGCAAAGTATAGGGGGATTATTTATTAATTTCTAAACATAGGTTTTGGATTCTATATGATAAAATAATTAAAAAGCCTTACTATAGTTTTTGAACATGGTTCCTACCAAATAAGAGTGGTTTTAAATATTTTATATGGCTAAGAACCAAACATATTAAAATAATACAATTGGTGATGTGGAAGTGATTGATGTTTATAAAGAATTGATTTTAAAACGATTAAATAAAATATAGGTTTTAGTGGATTCATTGAATGTTTATAGAAATAATAAAATAACTTCAAAATTTTATTATTTTAAAGGGTAAATATATATTTGGTATTTTATTCCTTTTATAGTATTTATTACATCACTCTTTGGTTTTTATTATGTCATAATACATACCATATATTTATACCGAATTTAATTTTTACCCTAAAATTTGACTAACTTAGAAAATTATGGAAGGTTCAACATTGGATAATTTTTATGTGATGATTTAAAAAATAATTTTTATTTTATCCAAATAATTATCTAAATATGATAATTTACACTTTTAAATAAAAATACTTATTTATTGAAAAATACTTTTTTAATGATACTAACTTCAATCTAACCCTTTTAAAAGTACACTGGACATCATTAAATTATATTATCATTTATATATAAATAAATTATATTTAATTAAAATATTTAATGAAAAAAATTATTTCAAAATTCTTGAATTTATTAAAAAGAGTGTTCTTATTGAAACTATATATCTCTAAAAAGTATAATTTTGATTTCTTCATATCAAAATATATTTTTTATTAAAATTTTTATATAATAATTTATAAAAAGAGATAAATATAATTATTATTTTATTTAAAATAAAATATAAAAATTCATAATTATAGAGTCTATATACATTACCCTTTATTACACCATCATACGCCCAAAGGGTAATGTGTTCGATGGTGGAACGTTCTTAGGGTGGTTTAGTGAACATGGTTTAGGTTGTGATATCGATAAACTTGAAATTATCTCATAAATGATTTTTTTTATGTTTAAACTATTGAATTTTAGCTTGGGATTGGTCAAGTGAAAATTCTAGTGACTCTATCTCCCTTAGATCCTTAGATAATTTGTCTTCATAAGTTACGATCCTACTGGTCGAGACTATCGCTTCTCCAATCTAAGTCAGTTAGAATTTATTATAACCCTTACTATAAACTAATCTTAATTTTCACTATAAAAAACAATATTATCAGTGCTTAATATGTTTAAAGGTACTTTAAATTTGAATGGATATATTTTTTAATGGTCCAAAATAAACAAAGTAGTACATTTGTTTTCTATAACTACATTACTTAATAATGCATTTCTTTGTTCAAAAAGGGAATTTTATTTATAAAAGCCTAGGTTAAAAAATTAATCCACCCTTTTGAAAATTTTCCATCAGTATTTCATTTCATACACTAAAATAGATGAGGGTACTTTTGTTTCATTGCGACTTCTTATTCCCATGTTGCTTCCTCAAACTTGTAGTTCCGCCAAAACATTTTAACCAATGTGACTTGTCTTGTTTCGTAGAACTTTGTCTCTACAATCTACGAAATTCATTGAATTATCCTAATATGAAAGATCATTATCCAAGGGTACCACCTCTATATTTAGTACATGTGAGGGGTCTAGTATGTACTTCCTCAATAGGGATACATGGAACACATTATGTGCTTGGGAAATGTTAGGTGGGAGTTCTAGTCAAAAGGACATAGTTTGGATGTAATTAAGGATCTAAAAGGGGACTATGTATCTTAGAATAAGATTTCCATTCTTCCCAAAAATCATAACCTTATTCAATGGAAATATAAAAAGGGAAACCATACCTCTAACCTCAAACTTCAGGTCTCCTAAATAATTCTTTTCATAGATTTTCTATTAAATTTATGTATATTTCATATGATGATAAATATTTTGAACCTTATCTATCATATATTAGATAATATCAAGTCCCATTAGCTTTTTCTCTCTAACTTTATCCCAAAATATCTGAGTCCAACACCTCTTACCATATAGAGCCTCATAAGGTGTCATTTTGATACTAGAATGTAAACTATTGTTATATGAGAACTCTACTAGGAGAAGGTAGTGATCCCAAAATCCTTGTATATCCATTTAACATGATCCCAACATATCCTATAGAGTTCAAATGGTTCTCTTAGATTGATCATCCGTCAGAGGGTGACAAGCAGTACTAAAACTCATCTTTGTATCTGGTATTTTCCAAAGTCCTATCCAAAACCTTGAGGTAAACCTCAGTTCTCTATTAGATACAATGGACAGTGGTACTCCATGAAGTATTACCACTTATATTATTTATATCATGGTGATTTTTTCAAGAGATAGATATTCTTTTATAGCAATGAAATGCACTGAATTTGTAAGGTGGTTAACTACCACCTTGATCGAATTATTTTCTTCAAATATCATGGGAATTCCTATGATGAAATCTATGTTTATGTTTTTCCATTTCCATACTGATATGGGAAATGGTTTCATAATACCCTCAGAATTTTGTCATCCATCATTGACTTGTTGGAATTAAGATACAAATTCTAAAATCTACATCTTCATGTTATCCCAAAAAAATATTTACTTTAGATCTCTATACATGTTAGTGATTCTTGAATGAATAGAAAATGATGAGATATACGTATTATCTCGAAGTTCCCCCTTCAGTTTTGGTTTTGATGTGAAATATATCCAAGTTACAAACCTTATAACCCCATATTTAGAAAATTTGACTTCATAATATTCAATAGCTTTTTCTATAGCACCTCATCATCTTGTTGGGGCTCCTTGATCCTCTCATTAATGAATGGATATGAAGTTATTTGAGAAAGGATGTATTAAGACCCTTTTATTATTCCCATGTCTATCATTTTAATGTCCGAGGATATTAGATCCCTTTAAATTCTTATCATGGGTAGGGTTTCAAGACCATTTCTACTTAGATCATTTACCACTTTGTTTGATTTCCCAAGATGGTAATGAATTAAACAATAATAATCCTTGATCTACTCTAACCACCTCCATTAGAGAATATTGATATATTTTTGTGTGAATATATACTTGAGGATTTTATGATCTATATATATGTCATATTTATCCTCATATAGATAATTCCTCCAAATAGGTAATGTAAATATCACTGCAACCAATTCTAGATCATGAGTTAGGTATTTCTACTCATCGATATTTAATTGGAGGGAGGCGTATGCTATCATTTTTTCATGTTACTGGAGTGCACAACCCAAAACATTTTTGGAAGTATAATTTTAGATAAAAAATACTTCAGCATTGGTTGGTAATGTGAGAACAAGTGTAGTGATTATTCTATTCACTGATGTTTTAAAGTTATCCTCACAATTATTATCCCAGAAAACCTTCACTCTCTTTTTATTTATCTTAGTTAATAGGCTTGAAAATCATGAGAAGTTTCTCAAAAATCTATGATCATCATTATCATCATTTTTATTATTTTAGAAACCCCCAAAAGGGGGGAAACATCAAAGACAGAAAAAGCACAGGAAAACTGGGAAAACATGGGGAATCCCCAAAAGAGACTACAAAGGCCTAAATTAGTGCAGACCTAGGGCGTCACAACTGATCAGGTTCTTAGCTTCAATAGAAAAGGCAAGCATGTCCTCAGGGAGAAATACCTGAATTCCTTGCAGAGCCATGGCAGCAAGATGATCAGCGACCTTGTTACCTTCCCTCCAAGTACGGGAGAGGATGGTTTCATTGCTGATGAGCTTCTTGGAACTTCTCAGGGCATAGTGGATGGACCAGGGTACACTTCGCTTTCCATGCATGGAGTCATTCAGGATAAGGGAGTCAGTCTTAACCACAACAAGATCAATATTGCGGAATTTGGAGAGATGGAGGCCCGTCAACATTTCCATGGCCTCAGCCAGAAGGGAGTGGCCTCTTCCAAGGTGAACAGAGAAAGTGATATCCACCTAGCCCAAAGGATCCCTAACAACACCACTACCTTTCATCTCATTCATCGAATATGAGCCTTCAATGTTTAGCTTCAAACCAGTCGGATGGGGTAACCACCACACCCAGTGGCCAGTAGGAGAGGAGAGGGCCACCGAAGAGGCCACATGTAGGGTTATAAGGGAGGGGGCCTCGCGCAACTTTTTGAAAGCACGGACCATGTCCACAAGCATTAATTTAGTCCTAGACACCAAGTCCCTTCCAGAGGTCGGATATCCCTTATATCTGGATCTGTTATGGGCCATCTAGATGCACCAGCAACCCGAAGCAAGACCGATTCCACGAGATTTCCTCTCTGGCCCAACATCCCCAACACCATGGAACCATCGGTATAGAAATGGGAGGTCCCTAAATGATGCAACCAAAACACCTGTGAAGTTACCAAAATCCTTCCATACAAGCTGTGCCCACTCTCTGTCGAAGAAGAGGTGGGACGAGATTTCCTCCCTCGGGATGCTACAGTACAGGCAGCGAGAATCCATGCATATACCAGAGTGCCTCACGTTCTCATCCATTGATAAATCTCTATTCCTGATATGCCATAGAAGGAATTTTATTTTGGAAGGAACTTCCTTAACCCATAAGAATGACCCCCACGGGTCTTGATGGCCAGCACCAGGATACACCCTCCTGTAATCATTGGCTGGAAAAACACTCGAGGGCGACACAGAAAAAACACATTGTTCTGGCTCCTCCATTATATCAATCATGTCGAAGGCCATCCGTCAGTCACTATCCAGTACCGCATTTATAAATGGTGGTAAATGACTTGCCTCGTTGAAGGTGATGTGCGTAACCGGACAACATCTAAACTCAAGGACAGAGCCCACCCAATTGTGATGCCATAAGAAGATGTTCCCCACCCCCACAATCCACCTGGAGAGCGAGCGAAGCGTAGGGATATGGGAGCTACCAGAATCACAGAGTGACGATTGTCACGCATTGGGGCAACCCCCCCCCCCCCATCCTTCAGTCGTACAGACATGAACCCGCCCCAGAGAGAGCGACCATCAATCACCTCCCATGCTAACTTTTCATGCATGCCATCTAGTGCCTCCAAAGTACTCTTGACAACATTACCACCCTCTTGGAATGACCTTTCAAGCCTCTCCCATGAAACCCAATTCTTCTTCCCCACTTTATGTCATCCATAGATATCCCTTTTTTGGTGATAACATTCCCCGTAAAAGTTAATTTCTCCATCAAAAACTCACATTTACTATATATAAAAAATAGATTTTCCGTTCACAAGTTCTTTAGTACATAATTCAAATAATTATTATGTTCCTCAATAATTTTAGATTAGATAATAATATCATCTATAAATGCTACCAAAACATTTTCAAGGTAATCCCTAAAGACTATTCATTAAGTCCATGAACATAGTTGGAGCATTAGTGAGTCCCAATGGAATATTTATGAACTTTTAGTTCCCATAACTTATATGAAAAGAAGTGTTGGGGATATACTCCTTCTTCACCTTTACATGATAATATATCAACAAAATATCCAACTTAGAGAAGTACAAAGCTCAATGTAGGTGATTGAATAAGTCATCAATCCATGAAAAAGGATACTTTTTTTATTGGGATTTTTTAAGCTCATGATAATCAATGAATATGAACATTAACTCATCATTCTTCTTGAAAAAAGGACCAGTGCAACCCACAGTGAAGAAATTGAGCATATAAACACTTTATCTATATTCTCATGTAGTTGTTTCTTTAACTCCTGTAATTAAATAGTGGACATTCCATATGGATTCTTGGATATTGGAAAAGTTTTGGGTATAAGATCAATTGATAACTCAAACTCACAGATTGGAGGAAGTCCATGTAATTATTCATTAAACACATCTGCATATTCCCTTATAATGGGAATGCCATCAAGTATGATCTTTTCCATAGTATCAATCATTTGAATTTGATATGATTGATCACAAACCAATAATATCCATTCCTGAGGTGACTATTCCAAGGATATTCGTCCACATCTTTTCACTTGTATATAACTAGAGGGTGATTCATGATATGGATGAATATTTCCTTTTCTTGGAAGTTTATTTTGGATGTATATAATGAATTCCAATCCATACCTATAATTTCACTGAATCCCATTAAAGAGAGTCTCATAAGGTTCTCTAGGAAGTTTAACCTAAAAATATGGATATGGAAGAAGCTATATACTTGGGATGCAATGATTCCATCATTTTATATTTTCATAGATAGCTCTACTTCTATATTTTGAGGTGGTTTTTGAATAGTTCTATTAAACTTTAAAGATATGGAAGAATTAAATATAAATATTCACATAAGACATTTGAAGTTCATGAATCTATGATAAAGCTTCCTTTCACTATTTTAATCTGGTTCTAATCATTTACTTCTTCAAAAATATACTTAGGGATGATAATTTTAAAACTATTAAACATGTAAAGGATAAAATTTTAAAATTAGAGGTGTAAATCATAAATGACATACATTACTCAACATATGAATTTCTAGGTTTTGATCTAAGTTATCCATGGTCTATTTTATATCATAAAATTGTGTGGTCATTTTTGTTTCCTTAATAATGGTCGATAGAGAGATTTTGAATTTATTAAATCATATCCCCCAGAGGTATCAAACTAGGTGTAAAAAAATTCCTCTTTTTTGTGCACCATATGATGATCGAGTTAATGTCCGATGCTCCCTTTTCAGGGTTATTACCCCTAGGTACAATTGTGTCAGAGACACATCCACTTGTAGTATCCAGAAAAATATTTTTTTTCATGGAAACCACTTTATCAAAACTTTACCATAATTTAGGAATTTTTTCCCACACATAGAATTATCTATAAATATTTCACTAAGATTTTCTAATATTATTCCCCAAAAAATAGTCATTCCTCTGATACCAACTATGATAACCCATGTCTTCAATACACCTTAATTAATGATTTATTACATAAAGATACAAATAATACAATTATAAATGATTGGTTGGCCTAGTGTATTTGGTAAATTAGGTACATATCGTATTAACCTGAAATAGGGATACAAATACATTATTTAAAATATCATAACATGCCCTTAAATTTTTTTTGATCTTTTAATACTGCACGAGATAACCTGGGGACGTACATAAGAAAGGGGTGAACTATAAAGCCTAGTAAGGGAATAATGAAAGAATAACATAATTAATGTAATAAATTTTATTCAAGAGGCGTATCGAGGTGACATCAAAGGGGTGAAAATAAAAACATGAACATTGAAGCATGATATAAGATGATAACATCAAGGAAATATAGGAATGTGGCAATAATATAAAACATTACATCATAAGAATAATTCAAGGATATATACAGATAAATAATAACACAGTGTGCTTAGTATAACCTCTCATTCACCATAAATGGTATCTCATGTGATAAAAACAATATTCAATGTATTGGAGGGATATATAATTTTGGTCCCTCCGATCACATTCATATCATGTACATGAATTTTTGTGCCACATAGGTTATAAAAAAATAAGGGTTAATTTCATAACTTTTAACCTCGTAATTAAGGATGGGGTCCCCAATAAATTAAGGATAGGTACATATAGGGTAATACTCTTGAGTGTAAATGGTGATGGGTATTCAATACACAAATTTTTTTCCTAGAAAAATCACAGGATAATTTCAGCATCATAACAGGTGTATATAAAAATTATGGAAGGGTTTAATGAGATAGAAATGTGGTATTTAATTACTTGTAAATCATATGGATAGTAAAAGGGATGTGTAAAAACACATTCCAACATGAAAATTTAGAAATAAAATGGAATAGTATAAATGAATTTATTAAATATAGAGGATGAGAGAATCCCTTACCTTGAGAGGGTGATTCTAATAGCTTGAGAGGATATTCTTAAGAGATTAGGAAAACCATGTGAGGGATTTAGAGATATATATGGATATAAGATTAATTATCAATGGGGTTTTAGTGAAGAGGAGTGGGATTTTGGTTTCGTATTTATAGAAAAAGAGATGTTAATTATTTATTAATTTATAAACTTAGGTTTTTGAATCTATAGGATAAAATAATTAAAACCATAAACATTCCCATAATTTTTTTGGATTTTTTGTTCTAGAACTAACTATTTTCACTTTGATTACTTGTATATTATAATATTTTAATATTAATCAAACATCTTATTACATATTATTCATTTTTCTACATTACTTTGACGTAATAATTTCATAGGGCATCGTCGCATTGATATGGTCATAGTTATTCCCTACTATGATGAGAACCTTGAAGTGCCATGAAGATATTATTAAATATAATTATATGGTCAGATAATGTACTATGATAGGCCACATAGTATGTATAATTTATAGTGTTATTACACATAAGTAGATGATACTTCTTCTCATGAAGTTTTCACTTGGTAATCTCCTAGATGAGAAATTATGAGAAGAGGCACGTCAGTAGGAATTCTACATGTTTATGTGTCATTAGATATTTCTATATATGATTGCATGTAATGGTCCTTAGAATTTAATATTATCATTAATTCATGTCATGACTCACACACTTATATTTAATGATCAAAACAATGATGCCATATGTTCACAGGAAGTTGGGTATATTGGGTGCGTCACAAATGACTTGTTATTAATGAATAAGTTAAGGAAGGATTTTTACCTTCCATATTTATATAATTTGATAAATAAAAAATTTGATTATAATAGAATTGTCACATTAAATTTCACGGCCATGGTGTCATGAAGTGTTTATTTCAGATAATAAAAGAAATATATAACAAACATATAGGTTGAAGATACAGATGTCTAACCTTATTGATGTGATATCGTGAAAAAGGTATTATATTATACTGTAAGCTTTTGTATGTGGTTTTTGAAATTGTGACATTAAATTATTTCTCTTGGGTGCATTGACCCTTTTCTATATAAGAATCTTAGACTTCAGGAAATCCCACCTAATTTCTATGAGAAAGAATCCTAGAGGGACACACATTAAGTGTTTTCATTGATCTTGATTAAATTATATTTGAATTTAATTAATGGAACACATATTATTCTCAAAACCACGGGATAATTTTATTGAGGTTTTATTGATCAAATATTATTTATTGGATATTTAATAAATATTTATTCACCAGACTATGAATAGAATATTTATTTATGGATAAATATTTAACTAAATATTTATTCGAGTATTTGATAAATGCTAAGAAGGAAGAACAAACCAATATCCTGTTTAGTGATAAATATTAATTTAAAATCATGTAATATAATATTTATCATTGTGTCAATTAACACATGACATAAAATAATAATAATATTATTGTTATTATGGAATAGGGCTAAGAATGGTTTATTATATTATATAAGGGTTGGTATGAAATTAAATAATATTATAACCTAAAACCTAGATATATAAATTTATGGTTATTTCTATTATGTAGTGTTAACCAAGATTTGATAATTTTTTTGCACAATAAACTTCTCTCTTCATTCATCTGACTTTCTTCCTCTCAGGAACGAGAAGTATTAGAGAGATTCCTTCAATCTAAAAGGAACTAGAAGTGATCAGGATGAACAACACAAGACGATATATCTATCATATTAGAACTCAATGATACATTGGTGTTTCTCAAATATTTAACATGAACATGTAGATCATTGTGAGAGGGATTCGACACTTAGATCCTACCAGTTCAATGACAGTAATCTAAAAAGTGTTTTTAGATGATTAACAACACCTTCAAAGAAATATCCTAAGACGAGGTATCATTTCATCAGATAAAATTTAATTTAATTATAAATTTTACATGTAAATATACTCTCTATGGGTTTCGGGTTCTCTTGTATTAATATTTAGTGGAAAATTTTCATTGGTCATGACATTTACGCATTGTACAATTTTAGAATGATCCATTAAATCTGGAAAAAAATCTTGGGTTTTTCCACCATACACTTCCATTGCACCTGAAACCTTCAAGTGGTATCAAAGGGGTCACATTTAAATTTATAATTATTTATTTTATTATTTATCTATTATTCTAAATAGTGGTTAGATGTTTCATTTCTAGAATATTCATTCTTTAATATATTTTTAATTAACATGATTTCAACATATTAATCATCATCCTTTAGTGCTTCATTTTATTAAAGGACTGTGAAAAGATAAAGAATGACCATAGCTTACATTGGGAAGTGTCAAGGATTAAGGATAGTGATATTGGGTTACACGACATGCAACCAGAGTACAAGACATGTACCTTAGTTCATTGCACTTGGATGTGTCATGGGATTCACAACACACTAATCAGTAATTATACATTGTACATTTATTTTACACTGTGTGTTGACCAGGCCAACCTGGTACATGGATTCTAAAATTACATGGTATGTATATAGAGTACACATAATGTATTCTACATGGTTTATCAGTGAAATCCACACAAAAATGTCTGGTAAATTACATGGTTTTACCCCACATGATATTGATATCCTAAAACATTAATTAAATAAACGATGTTTAGTTACCATGCACAACATGTAATTGATTAATTACCATATCCAAAATGAATCTTGAGTCATCTAGAGAGTTATGTGGACACATGGATTGTAGAGCATACGATGTGTAGCTAGAGTATACAATGTGTTGTCCCACATCTGAAGTACACACCAAGTACAGTGGTGGGTTATCACATACACACATAAATCATGATACATGGAATGTAGATAGCTATTACACACCATGTAGTTCAACTAAGGTACTCACTGAACCACCAGGAATTTATCCCGGGTACACAAAATTTGAGGAATATGGTGTGTAGTTTATAGGTACACACCGTGAAGTCTCCCAATAAAATAAAAAATTAAATTACATTAAAATAATTAATTTCAACATTAAAACCTTATTATATTAATTATAACCAGATGTATTTGACAATGCAATAGAGGTTTTGAAGAATTCAAAATGTTCAATTTATTTAATTTAATAATCTGTAATCTTTGTCATGCTGTTTATTTTCCATGAATACCTTAATGATGGGTATCTCCAATATAATTCATATGGTCATTAAGATAAAATGGAATTAATTAATTAATTATTTAATTATTTAATTAACTAATTAATTAATGAAAGATTGTTTATCTTAATAATTAGGAACAAATATAAATGAATGTTAACCAGTGTATTTTGCATATTTTTTCATGTATGATTGTTCATGAGCTTGACCAAAACCTGTGTATGTGTTGGTTTTATTTAATATAATTTATTACTTGATTGTTTAAATATTAATAATTAATTAAATATGACGAATTGTGAGTCATTCATACCTCCTTTATTATGAAGGACCCGCATATCCAAGGGTATTTATGTAATTTACCTTAACTAATCTTTTGGTTTCCATCACCTATGAGTGAATAATAAATACATGTAATAAAAGGTGTATCCCAAGGAATGTGGAGGTTGTTTAAGGAAGAACCAAGATGATACCAACTTAGGTGATGCAAAGGTGGATAGGTGGAAAGTTAAATCTCATGCCAAGACTAATAGAATGAGTTTTTCCCTAGGTCATAGGTTGATTTATTTTCCACTCAATAAATCAAATGTTAGATAAGCTCCTAATAAATCCATTTATTTATTTATGTCTTATACATTATTTTTTATGGATGTAAGGCTATGATCACATAAATAAATAGACTAATATGAAAATATGGAATTTAAAAAAATGGATTATGCATAATTTTTTTATCAAACATAGTTAATCACTTTAGTAAAATCCACTTAATATTAGAAAATCATGTAATGGATAAATCAAAATAATGTTTATTCATAATAAATAAAATCTTTCAATTATATATTAAGTAAAACTAATCCTTCTATTACTTGATTAAGAATAAATTCCATAAAACTAAGTTTTTAACCAACCCACATTGGGATACTTACTTTTATCATGGAAATATTATGATTTGGGGTTGACTTAACCAACTTACGTCAAGAGAAGTATCCCTCACTATAATTGATATAACTTGGAGGTAAGTGTTGGGTAAATCCAAGTCATGATTTCTATAGTGGGGAGTCCACTCAACCAATAAAGGAGCTTTAGGTTTACAGTTGTAAAAGACCTTCCTACCTAAATACCTTCAAGTAGCTTGACCAATTCTCATTGGGGTTATGATAAGGGGAATATGTATCCTTTCCACTAGAATTTCTAAGCAACTAGACATTTTGAGTCGAATGTTGAGGGATGTTAGTACTTAATAAAATAGTGGGAGACCTAATAAAATTAATTATTATTACTTATGTTGAGTCAATAAGGTTTTCCTTATGACTTTTCCATTCCTTCATGTAAGGGGAATATTGTTGAGTCATTAAGGTTTCCTTATGACTTTACCATTCCTCTTGTTTTGAAAATCACAAACACCTTATCTTAAGGAAAATTTCATTTTACCCTATATTTTACCCCTATAAGGAAAACTTTCCTTCCCCAAAGAAATTTATCATTACCATGTTTTCATTGCTCAAGTGATTATTTTTCCAACTGTAAAAATTGGATTGGAACCCAAACCTCGGAATCATATAATACTTTGATTTGAGGCATTCTGTTTTAGACTCCGAATTCTGGATTTGAACTCTCATGAAGTTCAACTCTGAATTCTAGATATGAACTCTCATGAAGTTAAACTCCGAATTCTGAATATGAACTCTTTTGAATTTCAACTCCGAATTCTGGATACGAACTCTCATGAAGTACTAATCTGAATTCTGATTACGAACTTATGTAAAGTTCTAATCCGAATTCTGGATACGAACTCTTCTGAGTTCTGACTCCAAATTCTCATTACAAATTCTGATTATGAAATTTTCCATGTTCTGACTCTAAGTTATCTGAATATAGACTCCAAACTTTTATGAGTTCTGACTCCAAATTCTCATGAACTCTGACTCTAAAATTTGTAAGTTCAGGTTCTGAATTCTAGTGAATCCAGACTCTGAATTTCCTTGAAATTCAGACTCTGGAATTCTACAGAATTCAGGTTATGAATTCCTACAAAATAGAATTCGAATATCTTTGTACTATAGACTCCTAACTTTCATTTACCTTCATTTTGAATATCATTTTTGTTTATGCTTACATATGTTTAGTTATAAAACGATGTCATGCTTTCAGTTATCAACTAACCGTTGTTTGAGCGACATGTGTACAGGTCCCTCCGAAATTCAAGGAAGAATATGACCATTGGAGGAGGGAGCCAACCATCGGAGAAATGTCTATAAATAAGAGCTCATTTGAACTTGCTCAAGCCTTTTGGAACTTTTGGAATTTTGAAGTTCAGAACTTTCAGAAGTGATTTTTAGAGAGGGAGTCTCTTATAAACTCTCAGGCTTCGTGCAGAATGTTTTGAACTTCTCATTCAAACTTTTCTTCGTGCAGATTTGCTTAGTGTAGAGGTTTGATTTCCTTAAAATCAGAGACTTCGGGTTGTGAAGTCAGAGGTCCTTATTTTCTTACAAATCGAGGGCTTGCAGGGATAGCAAGATAGATACCGATCTTCAGATTGAGGGCTTACCTGGGTTTGGGTAAGACAGACGTTTTTGAAAGTATAAATCAAGGGACCTCTTATCCAAGATTTTTGGATACCCTCCTCTTTGGGTTAAAAGAGTTATTACTTTTTTCTTGTTACTTGTAATACTTTGTTTTTCAACTGTTTATTTTAGCTTTTGAGGAAATTATAACTATCATATACTTCCTTACACTTGTACTATGTTTTAGTTAGATTCTATATGCTTTAAGGTAGAATCTCATTTGTTGTAAACTTTTTAAATGTTTCATTTCTAGAATAACTTTTCCGGAATCAAGAAAAATAATAGATCTTAGAGGTGTTGTGAATTTTGGTTATGCAAAATTCCATTAGGAATCTTTTAAAAGTATACAATTTACCCCCCCCCCTCTTGTATTTGAGTATCTCATTACATATTCGATCCTTCATTTGGTATTGTAGAGTATATCATACTCAGACATGCCATCCTAACAATTTGTATCAGAGGATTGGTTCAATCTGAATTAATCTCATGATTATATTTTTAAGGGAATTTTATGAATTGATTTCTCGGAATCATATTTTCCGGATTCATATTTTTCAGAATCTTTTTTTCGGAATCACATAGTTCGGATTCAGTTTTGCTTATAGATACTCTTTCTCTATATTTTCCTTGATTAGGAATATTTTCCTTGTTTACAAACTCTTATTACTAACATGTTTTTGTGCCAAATATTTTCTTAAGAATGGAAGGTTTAAACATTGGTTCTATAGATAATCTAAATCCTAACAAACCTCTTGTTTTTGATGGAAATGATTATGAGTACTGGAGATATAGGATGAATACTTTCGTTATAAATACTGGAGTTGATAACTATCTAATGATGACTGGAGATTATAAGATTCCAGATAAGGACTTGAGAACCTTTACGAATCAGTATAAATCAGAATATCAATGAAAATTCGGAGTCAAAAATACTTCGTTGTGTTCCATGAATAGGAACCTCTATAGTCAAATATCATCGTGTGAAGCTACAAACAGTATCTAGAAGAAACTTGAAGTTACACATTTTGGTACATCCAAAGTCATATAGACAAGAAGATCTGTGTTGAGAGATGAATACCATGGATTTAACTTTCCTTATGTAGAACCTGTAAGTAAAGTACAACAAAGGTTTATGACTATCATGAATAGCTTAAAATCTATGGGAGAAAAAGGTTTGGATGATGAGGATATTGTGGATAAGATCATAGATATCATTCCAAATGAATGGGAGTCCAAGAGGACATCTATTGATGAGAACAAAAATGTCACTTAGATTTCCTTAGATGAGTTGTTTGGAACTCTTCTTCAGCATGAAACCAGAATAAAGAGAGATGCTAAAAATGTCAAGAAGAAGAATGGGAATGGAGGAGTTGCTTTTACAACCACTTCTAAAAATTTGAAAACGAAGACCCCAGTAAGGGTAACTTGATCTAAATCTAAAATATTCATTATTTAGTAAGAATCTAGTGATATAGAAAATTCAGAGAATGAATTATCTAATCTTTCTAGGAGAATGAACAAGATTGTCTCTCATAAGAATTATTAGAATAAGTACAAGAAGAAAGACTGCAGAGATAAGAATGATGGAGAAGTTACTTGTTATGAATTTAGGAGAACATGTAAAATCAGACCTGATTTTAATTTGTTAAAGAAGAAGGAAAAGAAGGAAAGGAATTCAAAAAAGAATAAGAAGAAATTATATATATCAAAGCACAATAAAAGCCTTAAATCTAATGATACTTGGAGTTCTAGCTATGTAGACTCTGCAGAAAGTGAATCATATGAATATGATTCATCAGAACAGAAGAATATGAGATTCTTTGCTACTACTTATTTCCCAAATACATGTCTTATGGCCAAGGTATGCTCTGCCAAGGCTTTAACAAATTTATCTCTTGATAAGAATTACTATTCCAAAAATAGTACTTCCAATGATAATACTTCATCCTTAGAAAATGAAGAACCTTCATATGAAGAAGTATCTAGATTTTCCAAGTTACTTGAAGCAAAAAATTATAAAATTTCTAAGAAAATATACAAGGAAAATAATAGGGAATAAATTCTTACAAAAGAGATTTCAGATCTTTCTAGAGATCTCGGAGATAAAGAAGAGATTTTAGAAAAACTTTATAAGGTCCTTGAGAAAGCAAATTCTGCTAAAGATGAACTTTCTAAAGATCATAAGAATGCTATTTTAAAGATAAATGTTTTTGAGTAAAAATCTAACTCTAAGAAAATGATTCCGGAGGATAGGAATTTAGTAATTAGACTAAAATCCGAAATATTTTCTCTTAAGAATATTCTTGAAAAATTTACCTCTGGGAAGGAAAATTTTGACAAGATGTATTCTCAAATTAAACCTCAAGTAAACACTACTGGAGTAGGTTACACTCACCAAAAACCGTTTTTCAAAAAAAATTATTTTGTTCCTTCTAGAGCCCCTTTTTGTACTAAATTTCAAAGTGGTGGGCATTGGAAGAAAAATTTCTCCTTAAATAAAGTTCAATCTCTTGGGTTTCATAAAGCTTATTTTTCTAAACAAATGTGGATACACAAAATTTTGTTCTCTAACAATTCTGGATCCAATAAAGTCTATATTCTGAAAGTCTAACTCTTTTATTTTCAAGAAAATAGAGAAGGTACCAACAATAATACGTGGTACATGGATATTGGATGTTCCCGACATATGACTGTTAACAAAAACAATTTTGAAAAGATTATCAAGATGAAAGGAGGAAAAATAACTTTCGGAGATAATGCTCAGGGAGAAATTATTGGTATAGGTAACATTGTTTTTCTTGGAAAAACGTTGATTTCAAATTTTTTATTTGTTAAGGTTCTTAAGAACAACCTCATTAGTATAATCCAATTATGTGATGAAGGCTACCTTGTGAATTTTAGGAATTAAAAGTTCTTAGTACACAATTCCAAGGAAGAATTTATTCTTTCTTTCAACAGGCAAGAGAATGTTTACACACTAAACCTAGAAGACCTTAGGAGCCAAGACTTACCTTGCCTTAGTGCAATGGAAGATCATTCTTGGTTGTGGCATAGAAGGTTAGGACAATGTAACCTTAGGAACTTATGAAAAATTTCTAAGAAAGGACTAGTCAAGGATCTAACAGAGCTTAGATTTGATTCTTCAAAAGTTTGTAACCCATTTCAATATGGCAAGAAACATAAATCAAGTTTTAAATCAGTCAGTAAAGTCTCAACTACTGATGCATTACAACTAGTGCATATGGATCTTTTCGGCCCGACACAAACTAGAAGCATTGGGGGAAAGTACTATGTATTTGTTTTAGTTGATGATTACACTAGATATATGTGGGTCTATTTTCTAGTAAATAATTCTAGAGATTTTTCTTATTTCAAAAGTTTTAGAGCCCAAGTCAAAAATGAGAAAAAACTTCCCTTGAAAACTATTCGTAGTGATCATGGTGGAGAATTTCAAAATTCTGATTTTGAAACTTTTTGTAGTAGAAAAGGTATTACTCACAACTTTTCAGCACCTAGAACACCTCAATAGAATGGTGTTGTTGAAAGAAAAAATAGAATTATTCAAGAGATAACTAGAACCATATTGAGTGAGTATTCTGCAGCCAAACATTTTCGGGCTGAAGCTGTAAGTACTTCTTGTTATACTATAAATCGAGTTTTGATTAGATATTTTCTTAATAAAACTCCTTATGAGTTATGGAATGATAGAAAACCTATACTTTCCTACTTTAAGGTTTTTGGTTTCAAGGTATTCATTCTAAATACCAAAGATAATCTGCATAAATTCGCACCAAAATATGATGAAGGAATCTTCTTAGGATACTCCACAACTTCTAAGGCTTATAGAGTTTTTAACAAAAACACTTGTACTGTTGAGGAGACAGTGCATGTAAAATTTGATGAAACTAATCCTTTTGTTTTTAAAAAAACCCAACCTACATCCTCGGATGTGTTTTCAAAAACTGATTATCACCCTTTGATAGAAAATCCTTCTGATAAGGAAAATGTTCAAGAAGATACTTCTAAAACATTTACCCCAGAAGATTTCCTACCTTACGTTGATGAACAGGTTTTACAAAACCCAAATCAGTCATTTCTAAATAATCATCCTACTAATAGTATCATTGGTGATGTAAATCAACCCTTAAGGACTAGAAGTTTCTTAAGAAATGATGTATAGCATCTAGCATTCATTTCCCAATTAGAACAAAAAATCACTAAAAAAGTTTTAAGTGATGATGATTGGATTAATGCCATGTAAGATGAACTAAATGAATTCGAAAGGAATAAAGTCTAAACCTTGGTTGAAAGACCTAAGGAAACTTTTGTTATTAGAGTAAAATGGGTATTCATAAATAAATGTGATGAAAATGGAATCATAGTAATAAATAAAGCTAGATTAGTTACTAAAGGCTATAATCAACAAGAAGAAATAGACTATGAAGAAACCTATGCTCTATTGGCTAGACTTGAATCTATTCGTATTTTACATGCCTTTGTAGCATTCATCAATTTCAAAATTTTTGAAATGGATGTGAAAGGTGATTTCATTAATGGTTATGTTCAAGAGGAAGTTTTTGTTGAACAACCTCCTGGCTTTGAAGATACAAAACATCCTAATCATGTTTTTAGACTTACCAAAGCTTTTTATGGCCTTAACAAGCCCCTCGAGCTTGGTATGATAGACTTACATGATTGTTTCTTCAAAATAACTATGTTAAGGGAAATGCAGATCCAACCCTTTTTATAAACAAAGATAAGAAAAATGTTTTTATTGTTCAAATTTATGTTGATGACATTATATTAGTTCAACTCAGCAATCTTTAACCAATTCCTTTGTAGATCTAATAAAATCTAAATTTGAAATGAGTATTATGGGTGAGTTAACATTTTACCTCGGTTTTAAATTTCTCAAAAACCATAATGAATCTATATATCTCAACATAAATATATTAAAGATCTTCTTAAAAAGTATGGATATGACAACACTAAGAGTATAAGTACTCCTATCGGTACCTCAAAAAATCTTGATCTTGATGAAGCTGGGAAACCAGTAGATCAAACAACTTTTAGAGGTGTGATAGGAAGTATAATTTACTTGATATCTAGTCATCTAGACTTAATTTTTTCATTGTGATTATGTGTAAGATATCAATCTAATCCTAAGTAATCTCACGTAAAGGTAGTGAAAACAATTTTGCGCTACTTTAAGGGAACCATGGATTTAGGACTATTTTATACTTCTGGAAATGATTTTATTTTAAAAATATTTTCAGATGCTGACTTTTGTGGATGTAGAATTGATAGAAAAAGTACATCCGGAACTTTTCATTTATTAGGAGATTCATTAGTTTCTTGGTCTTGCAAGAAGAAAAACTCAGTAGCAATTTCCACTGCTGAAGCTGAATATGTAGGAGCTAGAAGTTGTTGTTCTCAAGTGTTGTGGATGCAACACACACTCACGGACTATGGCTTGAGTTTTACTAAGACTCAAATTTTGTGTGATAATACAAGTTCCATTGACCTTAGTAAAAACCCATCACATCACTCTCGTGCAAAGTACATAGATATTATGCATCACTTTCTTAGGGATCACACACTAAAAGGAGATATCATTCTACAATTCATCGGAACACAAGATCAACTTGCTGATATTTTCACAAAATATTTACCTTCTGATAGATTTGAATACATTAAACAAAAGTTAGGAATGATAACCGTGAGGTAATATTCCTCCATTAACTTCTTGTTCAACCAATATTATTACAGTAGTAAACTCCTTTTCATAGGGGGTGTACATCTATTATTAAAGTTTTTGAAATTTTTTGAAGTTAGTCTTTCAGGAATTTTCGTAATGAAAATTTTCGTAGTTGGTTTTTCAAAATTTTTCGTAATGAAAATTTTCATAGTAAGTTTTTCAAAGTTTCTATAATGGAAATTTTAAGATTTGAAATTTTTGTAATGGAAATTATCGGATTTTAAATTTTCGTAATGGAATTTTTCAGTTTTAAATTTTTTGTATTGAAATTTTTTTTGTATTCAAGTTTTTTTTGAATCTAAAGTTATTCAAAAATAATATCACCTATTAAAAATAATATTCCTAGAAATAAGAAAGGTATGATTTCCTTCTTAAATTTTCATAGTCATTATTTCATTTCTGTTAGCTTCTTTTGTTTTTAAAATTTCTCAGATTGAAGTTTCCTTTAATATGAATGTTTTCCTTCAAAACATCAAAAGATCGGATTCAACCAAATTTTTCCATGCGGCTATAATATCAACTGTTAGATCACATCAGAAGGTTTCCCAACCATCAGATTATAATTGGAAGTTGAAAGGTCACTTCCATCGCCTATATAAAGGACCCCTGAAGGGTTGTCCCACATTAGTTATCAAGATTTTGCTTCTCAAATCTCTGCCTCTCTACAAAAGCCCATTCATAATTCTTCAAGAAGTGCTTAGTATGAATGTCTGCAGAAGCCCCTTCTCAAGATATGTCTATTGTAAAGCCGATTCTGGAATAGAAAATATACAACGAGAGGTTATTTTATCCAAACTTCTTCAATAATTATGACTCCATTATTTCCAAGAACATCAAGCTTAATGGATGGGAAAGTATAGCTATCTCAAAGAAAGAAGCTCAAGATGTAGTCTATCTAGATCATCTCATCGAATTCTATGAATCAGTTTGCTTCTTTAAGGAAGAGGGTATAGAAAAATTCTCGTTCAAGAGTTATGGAAAGACATACAAACTCTCTTACACAAAGGCTACAAGCTTGGTAGGGAGGTGAAGCTGAATTCTGCTCACACAAGCTTCCATAGGTTCAAGGAAGTTTTAATAAGACAAAGGCTATGGAATTCCTTGGGCTCAAAGATGTCAAGACTGTAAAAATTTCCCATATTTCTACCAACAACCGTATTCTACAGTTATGGGTGCAAGGCCTTATTATACCAAGGAAGGGTGATAAGGACACCCTGAAGAAAAGTGACATGTATATCCTAGACTTTTTGGTAAACCTAAGGAAGGTTAATCTCATGAGACACATCCTAATTATGATTCGGAACATCAAGAATGGTAATCTAAGAGCTCATATTTTTATGTATCCGACATTGCTTTCAAAGATGATAGTTTTGTGCCTAGAATCCTTCAAGATTCCCTATAGTTATAAGGCAAGGAATTAAAAATTGATGCTGATAAGTGATGACACCCTGAAGAGAATGAAAGTAGGTTTTTCAAAGGAGTCAGGTGAGTTTTATGATCTACCTGAGGAGGAGGTAGAGTATGTTCCGAAAGTTTCTATTGATGTTGAACCTTCTAAGAAGGATGGAAAGAAAATAAATCTAATGGAAGTGGAGGAAACAGACAAAACCCCCAAAGCCAAGGAAGACCAATCCGTACCTCCTAAACCCAAGAAGCAAAAGGATTACCCGGATGAGGTGGTAGAAAAGTGGAGGCAGGATAAGAAGAGTAGAAAAGTAGGGGAGCCACAGTTCAGTTTGGATCATACTGAGGCTAAGGCCTTGAAAGAAAAAGTTGCTTATGAGCTAGAGAAGCAGGCTAAAGAGAAGAAGCTAAAGAAGAAAATGTCTGAGGCAGAGATTGTTCAATCTCTTTTGAAGGCTACATAAATTTCATCCGAGAACATTCTAGTGTCGAAGTCTTTTTTGGTAGAACAATTTCCTGAGACTCCATGTAAGAAGACTCCAAAAAATCCCAAAGATAAGGAAGTTGAGAAATAAGTGATGGAGGAAGTTCAAGAAACTATGGAGGATGTTCAGCAAGATGAGATGAGTGGTGGCTCTGATGATTTAATTATTCAAGTTGAAGAATATCAAGATAAGGGAACCCCATTTGAGAAGTTGTCAATACAGACTTCTCAAGCCTAATCCTAAAAAATTGCTACTCCAGGAGTTGATGATAAAGGAGAAGAAGAAGAAGTGAACAAATTGTCAGAGGAAGAGAGTCATAATCATGACTTCATTCTTCCTGAGGATGTTAAAGCAGAAGCTCAGAAAGAAAAAACCTGATTAAGACAAGATTGTATAGTTATCCGAGAGTGAGCATGAATCCCCTAATGAGGAAGCCATACCGAAAATGAGAAAGGGTAACCAAGTGCTTGTTGACACTCCAAAGAAAGACATTCTGAGGAAAAAATAAGTTGGAGGAACATCAAAGAGGAAGTTGGTAGAGTTGGAGGAAGAACCATCTCAAACCAAAATGTCTGATTCGGAGTCATCTGCCTTAGGGCATGATTTTTTTTTGTAAAATCTCTAAAAAAGTTGGTGGATACCATTCTGATTTTTCCTACAATTGATTCTAGATGCTAGATGCTTCAATACACCATGAATCAGAAATCATAATCCATATCCATGGTGATAGACAGATGTGTTAAGATTGAGAGATAATTCAAAAATTTCTTTATCAATTATGAGGCCCACAAAAAATCCTGTAGAAAAATGACTCTTTGGTCGAATAAAATCAATGAATATTTGGTAGAGCTTGATCAGTTTCAAGAAGATGTCAAAGAGGCCTTTGACACCAAAGACTCCAAGATCAAGGATCTTACAAATAGTTTTCAGGATAAGCTAAATCTTGGACAAAATTCTCGGATTCATGATGTCTAAGATCTTAATTGGAAGCTGATTTATATTGTTCAAAGCTTGAAAACAGAGAAGGATCACCTGAGTGAGATGCAAGAAAAGCTTTTGAAGCAATATGAATTGTTAAAGTCTCAAGAAGAGGCCTTGAAGGCTCAAGAAGACAGGATCAAGACATTAGAAAAGCAAGCTGAGGAAGATCCCAAAGAGTTGAAGAAGTTGAATACCATTGTCATGATGCTAATGCCCAAAGAAAGAGAAACAAAATATACCACTCTTATCTTTTGTTGTATTTTTTCCTTGTACTAATTATTTCCATCATAATGAAATTTTTGGTTGCTTATTTTGTTTGCATGTCTATACTAATATTTCAGGTACTTTATTGTTTTTCCATTCCCTCAAACTCTTTTTGAAAATCACAATGGGGATAAGAAAAAAGAATTCTAAAAGGGAGAAGAAAATTTTCTAAGTAAAGAAGAACTATCCCTAAGTAAGGGCAAGTTTATTTAAAGGGGAGTGCTCATTACGAAGATTTACACATTCAAATGAAAATTCTCATTCTGGAAATCCAGAATACGATCCTTAGAGTTCTAAATCCTAAGGGGGAGTTAGTCGTATTTACCATTATCCATAAACAAAGGGAGATAAGCTTTAATTTAAAAGTCTAGAAATTTATTTCAAGTCCTTATATTCTTTTTCGTAAGGATGTTTGTTCTTTCCAAAAAGGATGATATTGTTGAGTCAATAAGTTTTTCCTTATGACTTTTCCATTCCTTCATGTAAGGGGAAGATTGTTGAGTCATTAAGTTTTCCTTATGAATTTACCATTCCTCTTGTTTTGAAAATCACAAACACCTTATCTTAAGGAAAAATTCATTTTACCCTATATTTTACCCCTATAAGGAAAAATTTCCTTCCCCAAGGAAATTTATCCTTACCATGTTTTCATTGCTCAAATCATTATTTTTCTAAGTGTAAAAATCAGATTGGAACCAAAACCTCGGAATCATATAATACTTCGATATGAGGCATTCTGTTTAAGACTCCGAATTCTGGATAAGAACTCTCATGAAGTTAAAATTAGAATTCTTGGATGTGAACTCTCATGAAGTTCAACTCCGAAGTCTGAATACAAACTCTTGTGAAGTTCAACTCTAAATTATGTATACGAACTCTCATGAAGTACAAATCTGAATTCTGATTATGAACTTATGTAAAGTTTGACTCTGAATTCTGGATAAAAACTCTTTAGAGTTCTGACTCCGAATTCTCATTATGAATTCTGATTACGAAATTTTCCAAGTTCTGACTCTGAGTTCTCTGAATGCAGACTCTGAACTCCTATGATTTCTGACTCCGAATTCTCATAAACTCTGACTCCGAACTTTGTAACTTCAGGTTTTGAATTCTGGTGAATCCAGACTCTTAATTTCCTTGAAATTCAAACTCCGGAATTCTACAGAATTTAGGTTCTGAATTCCTACAAAATAGAATCTAAATATCTTTTTACTATAGACTTCGAACTTTCATTTACCTTCATTCTGAATATCAGTTTTGTTTATGCTTACATCTATTTAGTTATAAAACGATGTCGTGCTTTCAGTTATCAACTAACCATTGTTTGAGCGACACATGTACAGTTCCCTCTGAAATTTAAGGAAGAATATGACCGTTGGAGGAGGGAGTTGACCATTGGAGTTGTTCCTATAAATAGGAGCTCATTTGAATGTGCTCGAGACTATTGGAACTTTCGGAATTTTGAAGATCATAACTTTCAGAAGTGATTTCTAGACAGAGAGGCTCTTATAAACTCTTAGGCTTTGTGCATAAATTTTTTAAATACAAATTCAAACTTTTCTTCGTGCAGATTTGCTTAGTTTAGAGGTTCGATTTCCTTAAAATTATATACTTCGGGTTGTGAAGTCAGAGGTGTCGATTTCCTTACAAATCGAGGGCTTGTGGGGATAGCAAGGCAGATACCGATCTTTGGATTGAGGGATTTCCTGGGTTTGGGTAAGACAGACTTTCTTGAAAGTATAAATCAAGGGACCTCTTATCTGGGGATGTTGGATACCCTCCTCTTTGGGTTAAAAGAGTTATTACTTGTTTCTTGTTACTTGTAATACTTTGTTTTTCCACTGTATATTTTAGCTGTTGAGGAAAGTATAACTATCATATACTTCCTTACACTTTTACTCTATTTTAGTTAGATTCTATATGCTTTAAGGTAGAATCTCATTTGTTGTAAAATTTTGTTAAGTTTCATTTCTAGAATTACTTTTCCGGAATCAAGCAAAATAATAGATCTTAGAGGTGTTGTGAATTTTGGTTACACAAAATTCCCTTATGAATATTTTAAAAGTATACAATTCACACCCCCTATTGTATTTGAATATCTCGTTACATATTCGATCCTTCATTTGGTATTGTAGAGTATATCACACTCAGACATACCATCCTTACAACTTCTAACATAATTTTTAATCATGAAAAGTACTAATAAAATTATCTTTTATAATTTTAGAACAATGGATAGTTTTTCATCCACATTATTCCTATGATCAATATTGGAGAAGAACCATCTTCTCATTGGTAGTAACTTCTATAAATGATTATGAAACCTATAGGTTGTGTTACACCATGAACATGAATCTTACATGCTAGAATCCTCACTACCTAATATGTATACAAGTGAGGCAAGTGATGAATATTTCATTATATACGATAAACAAATGAGAGATGTGGTAAATGTTTAGTGTTTAATGATTTCACCTATATCTAGTGAACTCATGAAGTCTCATTTAGAAATGAATTCTTATATAATGATCCATCATATTTATATTCTATATCAGAAGAGATGTAAATATTAATGGTTTGAGATATCCAAAGTACTCTTTTAAAGTAATCTTGTATTGGGTGCACCAATTGGGCCTCACGTAGTCCAAATCATTGGCTAAATTGAGCACCTAGAGGTTCTAGGGTTTAAATTATCTAAATAACTATACAATTATCTCATTATTACATCACTCCCTTAGAGATTCTATATTTTTTTAATTTGAATATGAACAACATTGATAAGTATCTTCAAGATATTCTCTCTCTTCTTCACAAAGTTGATAAAGAGATGAAGCATGAAAATCATTTTGTCCTTACAGTGAATAAATAGAAAGACCAAGAAAATATCTCTAAGACCAAATCCTCATCACAACACCCTTCCATGAAGATAAAGATCAAGGGGAAAGCCAGGGAATAAGATACTATATGTTTTTTCATATAGAAAGAATATTCGTTGGAAGAAAATCTACACCCAATAAAATAATAAAGGGGAAGCTTCGGGTGTGTTTATTATCAAGTATAATTTATCTGTTTCTACAAATTGGGTATTAGATACAACTTTTTGTTCTCACATATGTATAAAAATATAGGAACCAATTATATTTAGAAATATTTAATGAGGGGAGGTAGATCTATGAGCAACCAAAGGAGCCAAACTCGTTGTTGTGGCTATCTGAGACTACCACCTCATGTTGTTTATGGGAATGATCTTGTTTTTAAAGTATTTTCATTTTGTCTCATATGTTACCAAAAGAATTATTTCTATATCCAGACTTTATATGGATGGATTATTTTTCAAATTTGGGAATAAATGTTTCTTATTTTATAAATATATTTTTTTTGGTAAGGAACAATTAAATAACGTTCATTATGTTTTAGGTTACATAGACCAAGTATTGGAAATTGATAACAAAACTAGTTCACATGACCCATACTACAATCAAATTTGGAGTCACTGGATAGCTCATGTAAATAAAAATCATTTGACAAAATTATACCAAGATGGATATTGATATTCTTTTGAACTAAAAAAATGGTGTATGTCACACATGTTTACAAGAAAAAATGATCAAATCCCTATTTTGTAGAAAAGGTGAATGGGAAAAAGTGCTTCTTAAACTATTTCAAACCGATGTGTGTGGACCATTTCCATCTAAAGAAGGGGTGAATACTAATAATTTATAAAATTTACGAATGATTTTAGTAGATATGAATATATTTAATTAATAAGGTATAAGTTACATTCCTTTAACTATTTAAGGAATACAATAATGAAGTTAAGATCCATATTGGTGAGAATATTATGAAACTCTACTCAAAACATGGTAGAGAATATCTTAATCAATACTTCATTAACTATTTATAGGATTTTGGGATTTTTATAAACTCACTCATCCTTATAAACCTCAGTGGAATGGTGTGAGTGAAAGGAGGAACCACACCATGTTAGACCTAACGAGGTCAATGATGAGTCATTCAAGTCTTCCATTATCCTTTTGGGTATATTCATTATAGAAAAAAAACATAGATAATAAACTAAATTCCAACTTAAATAGTATATGGTATATCATACAAGTTGTGGAATGAAAAGAAACCAATGTTGTCGTACTTACATGTGTGGGGTTGTAAATCATTTGTTAAAGACTCTTTAGGCAAAAAAATTGTACCCCGATATACAAAGGGTACATTTATTAGATACCCCAAGGAAACAAAGGAATATTACCTATAAAACCCCTCAAAAAAAATTTAATAGCTATAATAAATTCCATATTCCTTGAGAGGGATCACATCTATAAAATAGATATTGGGAATGAGATATTAATGTTGAAGTATAGAATCAAGGTACACCAGATTTGGAACTAAAATAGATTACACAGATAACCATATAAGAAAATGTTCTAGAGTCAAAATTACTACGTAAGAGTGTAATGGAGGTTAGATAAATGGAATTATATGGTTTTCTAGTCACTGAGGATGTTGACTCATTATTAATTGATAATAATGATCCTATAACCTACAAGGAAGCAGTTTGTGGAAAATATGTTTCTAAGTGTAAAGAAGATATGAATTATAAAATGGATTCTATATACAAAACCCAAGTATCGATTTTAGTACATCCTCTAGTGGATGTAAATACTATTGGATTTAAATGGGTATTTAAGAACAAACTAGACATGGATAGACAATTCAGTACTTATAAGGCACCACTGGTTTCAAAAAGGTTCAAATAGTGTCAAGGAATTTACTATGATGAATCCTTTTCACCATTTTCTATAATGAAATCAATCATAATTATACTTACCATTATGGATTTCTGTGAATACGAGATTTGGAAAATGGATGTCAAAAAAAATTCCTTAATAGGAAAATTTAGGAATATTTTTATATGATACAAACCGAAGGGGTTATAACTTCAAAGGATTCCCACAAGGTATGAAAATTAAAAATATCAATTTATGGATTACAACTAGAATCCAGGTCAAGGAAAATTCGGCTTGATGAATCCATAACAGAATTTGGTTTCATAAAGAATGGATGCAAGCCTTTTATCTATAATTATTGTAGTGGTAGTGTGGTCATTTTATTAATAGTTTATGTCAATGAAATATTACTTGTTAGAAATGAAATACCAAACTTACAGTATTTTAAATCCTAATTGAATAAACTGTTCTCCATAAAGAACTTAAGTTAACATGCATATAATCTTGGGATCAATATCCATCATGGTAAATCCAAGAGGATTCTTGACCTAAGTCATGGAATATATATTGAAAAAATATAGAAGATATTTAGTATGGAACAATCCAAGAGGGTATTTTTTCTAATGTCACATGAAACTCATCTTTCTATTAAAATGTGTCCTCAAGCACATGAGGAAAGACAAAGGATAGAAATAATTCCATACATGCTTGTGATTTGGTTAGTCATGCATGATATATGCTATGTACAATATTAGATTTCACCTACTACTTAAGTGTGGTGGGTAGATATCAAGCTAATCCAAGTGAACACTATTGTATGGATTTGGAGACAATCCATAAGTATATGAGGAGTACTAAGAATAGGTTCATGGTGTATGGAGGTGATGATGAACTAGTCATCAGAGGATATACAGATGCTAGTTTCCAAATAGATCAAGATAATCTAAAATTGCAGATAGGATACATATTCACTCCCAATTGAGGTGTTGTCAGCTAGAAGAGCTCAAAGCAGGCTTTGGTCAGATATTTTATAGTAGTATGCTAATACTGTAGTTTAAGAGGTATCTATAGAAGTAGTATGGATATGAAACTTCATTCAAGATATTTTCATGGTAATAAGAAGTAAAGATCCTATCACACTCTATTGTTATAGTACTACAGTGGTGGCCTATGACAAGGAGCAAAGGCCACACCAGTGTAGAAATAACATACTTCATAGGTTTCATCTCTTGAGGTATTTTTCACAAAGATAGATGTTGCAATGAGCAGAATATCCATAGAAGACAATGTGGTGGACCCCATGACTAAATTCTTAACTCAACAGAAAAAAGATCATCATGTGAGGTTTAACATAATGAAATTTGTAGGTAGTTGGCATCCAAGTGGGTTTCTATTGGATTTGTTTTTCTATAACCAACTTTTTATACTTTTATTACATGTATAGTCAATGACTTCAGTATAAATAAAACATATTTTTACATATTTTTTATTTTTTATGACTTTGATGTAATAATATCCCAGGGTATCTGTAACATTGATAAGGTCATAACATTTCCCCACTATGATGAGAACCTTGGATTTCCATGATTATATTCTTAAATATAGTTCTATATTCTGATAACATACTATTATAGGGCACATAATATGTTTACTATCAGGCATGTGTACTTGTAAGTGAGTAATGTATCTTATCATGAAGTTCGCACTTGGTAATCTCTAAGATGAGAGATTATGAGAAAATTCTAGTTAATAGGAATTTTTCATGTTTATATGTCATCAAAAATTATTATCTATTAGCATGTTTAATGGTTATTGTACATTAATATTATTATTAATTCCTGTCATGACTTGCACACTTATATTTACAGACCAAAACCATGATTCCATATGTTTGCGGGAAGTAGGGTATCTTGGGTGTATTGTGAATGACTTGTTATTAATGGATAATTCAAGGAAAAAAATTTCCCTTCCATATTTTTGGAATTTTATATCTCATCCCTTTTATTGGAATAGAATCATCTCATTAAATTCGATGGTCATAGTGTAATGATGTGTTTATTTTAGATTATTAAAGAAATATGTATCAAGCATTTAGGTAGATGAAACAGATGCGCAACCTGGTTGATGAGATATTATGATTAAGGGATTATATTACAAATTTAGTGTTTATATTTTGTAGTAAACATTCCAACATTATGTTCATTCTCTTGGGTACCTTGACCTATTCCTAGACAATAATCTTGGGTTTTAGGAAATTATACCTAATGCCAATGCAAAATAATCTCATAAGGTCACACAATATGTGTTTCTATTGATCTCAACTAAATTCTATTTGTATTTAACCTATAGAATAAATATTATTCTAAAGGGTGAGGAATAATTTTATTCATGTTTTATTGATTGAAATTTGTTTATTAAAAATTTAATAAATATTTATTCTCCAAACTGTGAATAGAATATTTATTTATGGATAAATATTTAATTATTTATTTATTCAGGTATTTGATAAATGTTGAGAAGTATGAAAAGACCAAGATAATTTCCGATGATAAATATTAATTTATAATCTTGTAATATAATATTTAACATTGTATCAGTTATAAAAATCTGTAAAATAATATTATTATTATAATGATGTCATAGGGTCAAGAATGATTTATTATATTATTTAATGGTTGGTAAGAAATTAAATAATATTTCAAACTAAACCATAACTTTATAAATAGATGGTTATTTCTATTAGATAGTGATAATATAGATTTTTGAATCATTATTTACAATAAATTTCTCTCTTCATTCCCCCACCTCTCTTCCTCTCAATAATGGAAAGCACTAGCGAGGCTCCTTTAAGCCCAACAGAAATAGAAGCGGTCAATATGAACAACACAAGAAAATAAACATGTCACACTAGCACCTGGAGAACCATCGATGTTTCTCAGAGATCAAATTAGTACTTATGAATAACTGTTGAATTGATTCTACACTTGGATCCTACCAGCAGAATGATGGTAATTTGAAAAAAAAATAGATGATCAATAACACCTTCGAAAAAAGATCCTAAGGAGAGGTATCATTTGTTCAAATCATATTTAAAATAATTATAAATTTAATGTAAAAAGATACTCTCTATGTTTTCTAGGTTCTCTTATTTCAATATTCGGTGTGAAAATTTTATTGGACAAGAATTTTACGTCTTATACAATTTTTTCAATGATCCAACAAATCTGACAAAAACCATCTTGGTTTTTCATCCACCAGGAACTTTTGCTACACCCAGAACCTTCAGTTTTTCCCATTTTTTTCCAAAGAGTATTAGTTTTCATTATTTTCTAAGTCCTTAAATTGGACATATTAAAATTACACCATTTTTTATGTGAAAGTGAGTTATGTTCATAAGGAATTGATTTTAAAAACTTAAAATATAATATAGGTTTTGGAGGATTCATTAAACATTTATGAAATTAATCACATAAATTAAAAAAACATTATTTTAAAGGATAAATTTATATTTTTTTCAAGGATTCCTTTTATATTATATATTAAATTACTTTTTGGATTTTATTATTTCATAATACATACCATATATTCATATCATACTTAAGATTATTTAGAAAATTATAGAAAATTAACTATTGATTAATTTTGATATGCTAATTTTAAAAATAATATTTATTTTATCAAAATATTTATCTATATATGAGAATTTACCATTTAAAATAAAAATCCATATTTACTGGAAAATACTTGTTTTATGATGCTAACATCTTTCTAAACCTTATAAAAATTACATTGGGATTTATTAAATTATATTATCATTTATATATAAATAAATATTATTTATTAAAAATATTTTATAAAAATAATACTTATTTCATAATTGTTGAATTTATAAAAAATATCATTTTAATTGAAACTATATATTTCCAAAAAATATAATTTTTATTTCTTCATATAAAAATCTAACTTTTATCAAACTCATTATATCATGTATAAAAAGGGATAAATATAATCATTATTTTATTTAAAAGAAAATTTATAAATTCAAACTGCTAGGGTCTAGATACATAACCCCTTATTACACCAACGTACTCCCTAGGGGTAAGGTGTTCAATGGTGTCACTTAGGGTGGTTTAATGAACATGGTTTGGTTCGATATCATGATAATTCTGAACTTCTATTCTAAATAATTTTGTTTGTGTTTCAGTTGTTGAATTTCAACTTGGTCTTTGTCAATGGAAAATCCCAGTGGCACCATTTACCTTAGAAGCTCTAATAACTAGGCTTCATAGGGTATGATCCTACTAGTTGATGTCATCCCTTCTTCTAGTTGTATCAATTAGACTTTATGATAAGCCTTAATATATACTAATCTTAACAATCACTATACAACAGTAATGTTATAAATGGTTATGATTCTTAATGTTATTTTAAATTCAACCAGCTATATTTTATAATGGTCTAAAATAAACAAATTAGTGCATGTGTTTTGTATAACCACATTATTTAATAAGTCATTTATTCATTCAAAATGGGAATTTAATTTATAAAAGTTCAGGTCATTATAATTGTGGATTTTTAAAAGGGGTGTTTATGTCTAAAATTTATTTTAAATTTTGAGGTTTAATAAGTGGAAAGTGACTTGGATTTCCAAAAAAGAATTTTGAGAAAGCCCATTTGGCACTTTATAAAAAGAATGTCTTGATTCCTGTGAGACCCTCATTGATTCTCCTTATTCTTCTGTATCACCTTTAGAGGTTGTGTACTTATTATGTGATTATTATATAATGTGAAAGGCATTTTTTCATGTGAGGGTGTTAGTGGTGAGGCAAAATTTATTCTTTATGATTATGATACTTGTGATTCCTTTCATTTGATTGTTTATTCACCTCCATGTTTGTTTGGTCATCAGAACCTGAGTAACTAAGTGGTATATCTTGATTAATATTACACTAGTTAAGATCACACATGGGATAGATTCCCCCTGTTTTTATTATGCCTCAAGTCTAGAGGGGGGTGCCCTTGATGAGGCTAGTATGATATAAATGGGTGTATTTTGAATTTTTAGGATATGATGTAGGTTTTCATATGGTATTATTTTTATAGTATTGTTAGGGTCATCTCACTTTAGGACCTAGGGATTTTTCCATGAAACTTATTCACTGATTTGGTGGTTTATAGAGGATTTACATAATTGATATATATCCCCTTCAATTTATTTTCTTATGGAACCATTTCTTATCCTTTTTTTTGTTATATTCTTTTTATACAGTGGTTCATGTGGTTTTTTACTTTGTTCATATATGGTTGTGATTGTTTTCAAAATGTATTGAAATGTGAATTATAAAAATTTATTTTAAAATCAAAATAAAATTTGTTTGTTTTAAAAGAAAAAGGTTTTAATTAAGTGTAAAATTGTTTCATTTTGTAATGATTTTAATGTCAAAGGTCCTCATTTCGGTTTTAAAGAATTTTAATACTAATTAGAGATTCCAATTGTTTTTTGTTCAAAGAGGAAGGTTTTTTTATTGAAAAGTAAGATTATGTGGTTTATTTCACTATTTTCTTATTAAAATGAAAACCTTCATTTCTATAGTATTTCAAACTAGAACTTATGAATTTTTTCTTGTAAGAAATTGCATAGAACCCTTAGTGAGATCCTACTGGGCATGTTATCTCACACCTTGCATAAACACTCATGTGCATATATGCAACTCCTATGTCTTATACATGTCGCAGGTTCCATTTCAATGTGCTTATAAATTTCTTTGGGAATAAATGGTCAATTCAAGATATGGTAGAAACCATGGGTCACTTATAGGTGAAAATGTAGTTTTGTTCGATTTTTTCTTTATTTTGGGATGTCATGTGTTGACAAAGCTGACTGTTTTTTAGATTCTTCTTATTATATCTTGTTATATATTTATTTTTTTTAGTGATGTATGAATTTCTTTAAATAGGTTGAATCTTAGACCCTCATTATTAAAAATAAAAACAAGAGAACCTCTTTTAACAAATGGTGTAAGAGGTAACCCATTACATTCACAAAAGAAAAGGCTAAAAAATCCAAACCCAAATAAAGAAATTGTTTAAATATACAATGAGAGGTAGATATAAAGATGAATGCATGCAGGGATTTCTTTTCTCCCCCTAACAGATAATGAATTAGTGGAATCGGCCAAATAATAGTGTTCCCCCTACTAAGAAAATGTGTTGTGCTAGCGGCACAAAGTGGAAAAGCACCCTTCTAACACAAAATAGTGAAGGAAATACCAGATGATAGATGTCATCACACCTATATCTATTTCAATCCGCCCACCCGATAAGCTTTTGATTATGTCACAACAATTCAACATAATGCAATGAAAATCAAGACCCAATAAACTTTACGATATACAATCAGAGTACTCATTCATCTAATAAAAGAACATATGGCAGATGATGAGTGTTAGCACACCTATCCCTCAATCGAGGTCTCCCACCCAAGAACACCTACAAGAAATTGTGCCGAAACCAAATGCAATGAAACCAGATATAGAATCCATAGAGACACCTACACCCTCATCAAACAACCAGAACCAAATAGATTAGATTCCAACTAAAGCATGCTTGAATGAATCACTGACAACATGGTCTCACACACAGCAATAGTATGTGATTCCCCAACATCACTATCAATCACACCATAGGATACTTCACCTGACTACCAACCGTCGCCCGATGTCTTCCCAATAAACTCCATCATCATAAGAGAACCCAAAAAAATCATGAACAATGCCGCCTAGGAGAGGCATTCGCCTCCAAATCACTACCACATGAAGATCCATAAACCACAGATCTGTGCAAACACCAATCACGCTAGTATGGTTAGATCTGAATCTAGATCTAGAAAGGAGGGGTGTTGTAATGTGCATAAGAAGACAAAAAACAACAAGGAACCATATTCTTCTTTTAATGAGAGGATAATAACATCCATGAACAAAAACCACATCTACATGTGCCTCCGTTGAAAACATCATGGCCGCCGCAAAGAGATTAGTTGTCACCCGAGATCGATCCATCATAAGGTCACCATCATCATCACCCGAAGGTATCCAGACAACCACTTGAGACTAACCAAGCCATAAAATCGTAGATCTAAAGCAGATCAAGGGATGAGAGTGACCATAGGAGGAAAATGGAAAGAGATAACTCAACGATTCAAACGAACAACTTGAAGTATAAAAGGAATCGATGAAGTCTTCAGAGAAGATTAGAGAATGTAGTTTCCTCCAGTTCTAGTGAGATAATACTGGAGAGTGAAGATATGGTCACCAAAGAATCAATCAACAAATGAGTGATGGAGTTGTGGATATCGAGAAACCCTATAGGGGTTCACCACTCTAGGGGAGTACAGATCCATCTAATGATTTATTCATGTTTAGAAATTAGTTTAATCATATGTATTGGTTAAGACTTATTTATTTCCTTTATTTATTTGGTTCTTAATATATTTAATTTTATGGAAATCCAATGTATAGACATTCCATGTTGGATTTTTGGTATATATATGATTTCATACTTACTCTAATTTGAGGGTAAAACCTTTCTAAAGGTGAATTTCTTGATTCTATAGCACTAGTTTCTATCCTATGGGGATCAGAATGCCTTTCTAACCTTGTCATGGGCTGAGTAGAGTGACATGGTAGGTTGAACTGAGATTCTTAGTCATAGTATTATTTCATCATGAAACACTTAGGTACATAATGAATAATTTATAATCTATATCAAGGCCTATGAGATTGATTTTTCTATTATAAGAGTTTGATGCGGAAATCAAGGAAAAGATATGAACATAGATAATGACCACTCCTTTCACCTAGGAGTGCATTAAAAGATCATATTTACCTCATAATTTGATCATATTAATGAGATCAGATATAGTTATGAGGGAGGGGGAATTTTTTGTTTTTTAAATTTTGGAAAAAGAATAATTCCATAAGTTCATTGACAATATTAAAAAAAATTGAAAGTGGGGAAAGATAACTAGGAACCCAAGTATCTTGTGTATAGTTCCTAGAGATTTGTTCCTAGAAATTTTTAATCTCAATATATTGAAAAGGTTTCAAGATAGAATATTTTCATATTTTAAAATAAATAGGGAGATACATCCTCAAAGTTGGGGCCTCTTATCGATGGATTACAAAATAATATGGGGGCATGATATATATACAGAACCTTACAATATATTTTCTATCGAATAGAAGTTTTTGATCAATTATTATTCTAAGTCATCAATAACCCAGTGAATAACATCCATATTTTCAATGTTTTAAATCTTCTAAACAATAAATCACAGGCCCTAGTGGTGGTATCCTCACATACCTTCTTAACATCACCAGCATACTTCTCATGATATTTTATCTACTCCCCAACTTCAGCGAATTTTGAACGGATGAATCTTGATAATTTTAAGCCTTATGAAACATATTTTCATTTCTTGGTCAAAATCATAACATCTTAAGTAAATTCCCAAAGTACAATGGATTTAATCACCATAGGAGAAACAACATCCTCTCACCTTGTAAGTTATAACTGGGTTTTATTGGCCAGTTCCCACTCATAAATAATCTTCTTAAAGGAATTATGGATTCACTCTAATAAAATACATCATACCTCATAGTGGTGCACATATATTCATGGTTTGGTAGTTGATGACAGAGTTATCTAATGGAATTTCAATTTAAATGAAAATTATTGTTGGTGTTTACCTTCATTTCCAGGATTGTTAATTTCTCCTAATTTTGATGCCCCACTAGGGGGACCGATGGGAGAACCCTTTTTTACCATTTCATACCACCTAACTGATGCATCGATCTAGGAAAGGTAGATGATCGCATTCTCCATCGTTAGCTATCATCTGGGGTGATCAGTGTTTTTTTTCATGAAAACCATCCTCGAAATTTCCGGTTGATGAACCTGGGAATTCTTAAAGAAATAGATAATCATTTAGGGAATTAATCCCTATAATATACCTCACATATTCATTGATATCTATAATACTTATAACTTATTTGGGACCTATTGTTGGAAGAAGGATGGTTTCATCACAATATATCATTTATAATTATGATTTATATGGTAAAAATAGATGTTTCACAATAACTAGATATACATGATGAAGCCACCCCCAATGTCCACTCCACTATAATTGGAGGATCCAAAAGAGTCTTCAGCTCCTCCATTTCCAAGGCCACCTTCTCAATGACCCGAACATCAGCTTGAGATACTGAGACCTCACCAACGATAGTGGGAAGGTTGGATTGCTACACTGGGATCTCCTTCCTTCCAATCGGGGCCTTAACCTCAAATATTAGAAATGTTATGGTGTACTTTCTCTCTTAATGATAAAATCACTTGTTGCATAAGGAACTAAAAATGGAAGAGGATAATGTCAGTTTTTTAGAAAGAAACATGGTAAATATCCTAACAAAATATGGGGATCAAGATTACAAAGGATGGGTTCATTACTCAAGGGGACCCATTCCTCTACCTTTTCATTCTATATTTACTCATAAGTGTGGGGGCTAATACCGGTTAAGTATTTTTTAGAGAGGATAATTCTATCAAAATGGAGAAGAAGACTCTTTTGGTGGGCATCTTCTTCCTTGGTTGGAAATAGACACAATGGATGTGCAGCTGTTGAAGGAAGAATAATTCTAGGGTAGATGAACTAGCCAAACTATCGGAAAATAATTGGATCTTATTCATCTATAAAATGAGATAAAATTCCATGAATTATAATGAAAAGATATATTTTTAACCCTCTATATCATAATCTGAAGTGTCATACGGATATGAATAATAGATTTGGCCTCTTTCACCCATGTACATAGGCAATATTTACAAACCATGTAAATATGTGTGTTCTTTTTTTCACTATTTTTCTATTTGATTTTATCACTAAGGTGTTCCCATACCCCAAAAAAAATGGTATTAGGGCCACTAAGGTCGAAACATTGATGGTGTAGAGAGATTTTCAGGTGACCAAAAAATTAAATGTGGTTGAATTCTTTGTAGATGAGATTAGTGAAGAGATCAATGATATGATTCTAATGGTGTAAGAAACGTTAAAATGGATCCTAAATGATAACGTTAGAGGAATTAGAAGTTTCGATGAAACCCCAAGTGCTATAGTCCCCATACCATAAAAGAAGATACAGTTCACACTGATGGAGAATTTTCAGCAGTTTTTCCAGTGACTGTTCTGGCAATCCATGTCAGTGCCACCTTATCAATCGATCTAGATCATTGATTTTTTCCCCTATATGTTGGCTAATGTACACCCATTTTCAGTGAACCATGAGTCATTTACAACTATTTTGACCATTTAGGACACATCTTTTTTTTTATATTTTCAAAATTATCACTCCATCAATGGAATAAAATAACAGTAATATGATTAAGCTCGTCACTTTTAATTATTCCCCCTAGAAACCCAAAATAGTGGATCTTTTATTTATTAAAGATTTGTGGAAACCAATAGTGGAAACCACTAAATCCATTGTAGACAAAGAGGGCGAGTAATCAATAATTGGTTAACATGGTCATAAGATGTTAGCCTATACCCTTCCAGCTGATACAGAGTGGGTTGTACTTAATAGGAAGTGCACTGCCCAAATTAGACAGTGGGTTGATAAGAGTATCTTCATAAAAATTCCAACAAACATGATTCTTCCATTTTATGGAAAAAAATTGGAAAAGATGTATACAAGGAAAACCACATGGAAAAAAGAAAACCTAATATGCCGAATTTTCAACTTGAAGTAAAAAAAGACAGGACCAAAGTATCAAAGAACATGAGTGAGTTCCAAGGTAACATTGATCTGTTTAATTCCATGAAAATGATGATTGAAAATGATTTTCATGCACTATTGATGTTTAGTTATTTACTGAAGACGTGGGACACACTTGTTGTGTTGGTCATCAATTTAACTCTAGATTGAACTCTCGCCGTTGAAATAGTGAAAAATAGAACGCTGAATAAAGAGTACTAAAGGAAGCATGAGGGTTTTACACATGAATCAAAGGCTCTAGTCACTAAAAGATAGGGGAAGTAGAAATGGTAGGTAATAAGTAGAGGAATAGAACCTCATGATCAAATTCTTCAAAGGAGGAAGCAATCGAAATCCCAATCGAGACATGGCATGAAGTTCCACCACTATGGAATGCTCAGACACTTTATATGGGATTGACGAATGCTCAAGGTAGAGTAGAGGAATCCGGAAGGCAAGACCCAAAATAATGATGCTGCAACTATCAATGAATAGATCATTATTGTTTAGTAAGATAATCAGGTCATACTAGAAAGCCAAGACTCGACATGGGTTATTGATTTGGGTTCCTCCTACCATGTCACTTCAAGAATATATTTCTTCTCATCTTACACTTTAGGTAGTTCCATACATGTGAATATCGGAAATTATGGTGCATCTAAAATCACTAGAATTTGTAATATTTTTATGGAGACTAATATTAGATGCATGTTACTATTTAAGGATGCGAGGAATGTTCCTGATATTTTCCTCAATATGATATCCATTGGAATGGTTGATGATGATAGATATTCTAGTTCCTTTAGGGATGGTAAATGGAATCTTACCAAAGGTAAATTGGTAATTGATAAAGGAAAGAAAGACACTTCTCTTTAACTTGTAGATTCTAGACCGTGTGGAGGAGAAGTCAATACATCCAAAAAATATGTTCCTATAGAAGTTTGGAATGGGAATCTTGGTCACATGAGTGAGAGAGTAATTAGAATTCTCTCTAGGAAGGATATCTTAATAGGAATAAATGGTACAAATTTGGATACCTATGTTTATTGCATCATGGTGATATAATAGAGAGTATCATTTCATGGTTATTTACCTTCTAGAAAAGTAAAATGTTTTAGAGTTGATATAAATGGATGTTTGTATGATGATCAATAAGTCGATGGAAGGTTCTATTTATTTTGTTACCTTCATAGCTGATCATTCTAAAAAATTATAGACCTTATATTTGAAAACTAAAGATCAAGTTTAGGATTCTATTAATTAGTTTCATGTGAAGGTGAAAAGAGAAATAGTAAAACAGTTAAAGTGTGTAAGAGTAGACAATGGAGGAGAATACCATAATCTATTTGAGGAGTATTGCTAATTTTTTTATATCAGACTTGAAAATCAATATCAAAGATGCATAAGTATAACAGTGTTGCTGAGACGATGAATATAACAATTTGTGAGAGATTTTGGTGTATTATCTCAAATTTAAAGGTACCAACCACCCATTGGGAGGAGGTAATGAGGATTTTATTTGATCGTATCAACCTTTCTCTATCATTTCCACTAAAATAAAACATTCCAAAAATATTTTTTATAGTTAAATATGTTTCATACAGAAACTTGAGATTATTTGACTATAGAGAATTTGTTCATATCACAAAAGATGAGCGGAAGAAGCTGGATAGAGAAAGAAATAAGGGTATCTATTTTGGATATGCTCATGAGGAGTATGGATACCGACTCTATGATCCTATCATTAGGAATATATATATAAGTATATATGTGGCGTTTCTTTAGGATCTGATGATTTAAGATTTTGAGTAGCCCTAAAATGTATAGAAGTTACAGTCTAAGGAAATTAAAATCAACCTGGAACCAGTCTCACCACCATCAGTTCTAGCTAGTATGAGAGGGATACATGACACTGATGATACATCACTACCAGTTAATATGTATCTATAATATGATATTTTTCCATCATATGATATTCTAGAATAGATTACCCCTGAATCTCAGTTGAAGATATCCACCAGAGAATGACAACCAAGTCATATATACTCACCACATGTGTATATGATTCTTACTGATGGGGGAGATGCAGAAAATTATGATGATGAAATTAGAATATATCAGAATATGGAATGGAAAAAAGGACATGAAATAGGTGATGTGATCCTTTCACAAGAACCAAACATTTGATTTGGTGGAGTTACTAAAAGTAATAAAGGCACTGAAGAACAAGTGGGTGTATAGAATCAAAGGAGAATATGGAATCTCATAACCGCTATATAGTTCCAAAATGTTTGTGAAGGGATTAGTTTAGAAGAAAGGGATTTACTTTGATAAAAAATTAACTTGTGGTTAAAATGTCTTCAATTAGAGTTGTTCTTAGATTAGTATATAGTCTAAACCTATATGTTCAACAACTAGATGTAAAGACAGCTTTTTTACATGGAGATATTGACAAAGATATTTACATGGAGCATCTAGATGGATTTCAAGTGAAAGGTAATGAAAACCTATTATACAAACTTAATAAAAAAATTTATGTTTTTAAATAATCACAAAGGAAATGGTATAAGAAATTTGACTCAATCATGGATAAAAAAGTATAGAATGATAATTTCTTATTATTGGTAGATAAAACACTGAGATTGGTAGGTTGAATAAAGAGTTAAAAAAGTCTTTTAAATAGAGTAATTGGGAGATACTAATCAGATTCTTGGTATGGTGATTACTTGTGATAGGGGGAATCATACAATTTGGATATATTAGGAGTGATATAATTATAATATTCTTGAAAGATTCAATATGAGCAAGAAGAAAAAATTTATCACTGCACTTAAGAGTCATTTCAGGCTTACAAAAATTTATAGTCCATCAAATGGGAAAGATAAAGCATAGATGGAAAATTTTCATTATCATTCAGCAGTTGGAAGTCTTATGTATGCCATGGTGTGAACCAAACTAGACATTTCTCATGTTGTTTTTATTGTGAAAAAAATCTTATCAAATCCTAAAAAGGATTATAGGATAGTGTTCAAATGGATATTGAGGTATCTCTGAGGTACATATAGTCATTGTTTATGTTTTGGAAGTGATAAACCTATTTTAGAAAGATACATAGATGTTGATATGGATGGAGATATAGACACTAGGAAATATATATTTGGGTACCTGATATCATTTGTAGGGGATGTAGTCTCATGGAAATCATGACTTTAGAAGTGTGTTTCCTTGTCTACTAAAGAAGAAAAATATATCATGGTCAGTAAGGGATACAGGGAGAAGTTTTTGATAAATAATTTTTTCTAGTAGTGGGGATAGAGTTAGAAGAATTATATTCTCTATTTCGATAGTCAAAGCGTTATTTATATCAACAAGAACCCAACATTTCATTCTTGGTCCAAACACATCGAAATGAGATATCAATGGATCTAAAATGTGCAAGAAGAAATATTTTTGAATTTTGAGAAAATCTAAACCAATGATAATGGGGTAGACATTATGAAGAAGGTTTTACCAAAAGAGAATCTAGAAGCCTAAAAGGAGACTACATGTCTAGATTCTACCCCAAATTGGTCATTAGGGGGATATTTTTGGGGGCCACTCCCAATTGAGGATTTTTTTAGAGAGGATTATTTTATTTGCAAGGATAATCATTCTCCTTTTCTATGCATCTTCTTCCTTAGTTGGAAGATGATATAGAAAACATGCAACAGCTAGGGGTAGAATAATTAAAGGGTGGTTGAACTACCTAAACTACTAGAGAATAATTGGATCTTACTTTTTCTATAAAAAGGATTGCATCCCATGAGTTTTAATGAAAAAATACCTTTTTAACCCTCTATGTCATCCTATAAAGATTCATCTAGAGATAAATAATAGATTTGGACCCCTTCTCCCTTGGACGTAGGAAATATTTCCAAAAAATGTAAATCTATATGTTCTTCATTTTTTCACTCTATTTGTGTTTGATTTTTTCATCAAAGAGTTCTGATTCCCCAATAGTAAGTTACCCTCTCTAACCAATAGAAATCTATGACTAAAGGGATTGATATATCAATATTTAAATAATAAGGTAAAGTTTTAAATACCAACCTATTTTAGTGGTTCAAATACTCTTGTCCAATATTTCATCACATCACCATCACCTAAATAGGGGTATAGGGAAATCTATGATCACATTCAAGAAATAAGGTCCTAGGACTAGGATGTATAAATTAGGCCCCACCCTGCCACCTCCAACATCATCCTCTAGCCAGGTGAAAGTTCCCCATATTCTGGGGTGGCCGACCCCATGACACTACCTGCTAGAGTTCCACCATCAACATACTAAAGGTAATTTACAAGTGTATATATTGTTTCCATTCTAAAAAAAGGTATAAAATTTAAACGTTTCAAGATCAGTTTGGTAATTGAAGAAAACCTTTCCATATTATCTTCATCATAGGACTTTTCAGTCAAAGGAATCATCCCACTCTTCATCGATAGATTAGTTGATGGCCCCTTTCATGTTCCTTTTTTCTAGAATCCTCCACATGTGCCTGGTAGTTGGGACATTTTCATCAATGGTATCCACAATAATCTCCAACTCATGGGTATACAAGATAACCAATGTTTCGTTTTTATCAAGTATGATTCTTGCTATAGATTTCACATTCCCCATATATGGGATTTTTATTCCACCATGGAGCATAACTCACAGATCCTTAATCTTTTCAGAAACTAGCCATCTGTTGTAGAATTTGATGGACTCAAGATATACAGAGCTCAGAGAGGCCTTATATTCCTTCATATTTGACTACTTTCTTATCTTTTAACCTTATAACCAGGCACTGTTTTGTCTCTTTTGGATTGATCAGCCTGTTTCAGGCTCAGGATGAATTCACTCTTTAGTAAGGATTTATTAAGTGGACTGGGTCCACTTCTAGCTTGGATGTTTACATGATTCCACCTTGGAATTATATTTTTTAGGATTATTTATTTCATGTTTCCCCATGATATTGACATCCAATTCGTTAAGCTTGGAAATAATTTGGGATAATATTCTTTGAGGGTAAGATGAAATCCACGCATCAGCATACTAAGATGTTAACTTAATACGAGAATCTATGAAAGGAAAGTAAATCTTGAAATAGGTATACTCATGGATTATCATTGACTAGAGTTCCCTAACCACCATAGGAAGTTGATTCATCCTATAACCCATAAATAGTTTCAAAACTCATTGTTATATGCACCCAAATTGGTGAAAAAACTGGTGCGGTTTTTATACCTCACTAGTGATGTCATAATTGACCTGTACTGACATCGCGCAATCAAACCTGACCATTATATATGATATATATTCATATAACCCACAACCATCATCTATGAATTTATGTTCTTGGGATTCATCCTATTGGAATAAATTGAACTACATGTATATCATGAGATTCCTAATTATTCTCATCACGTCCATCAATAGTGCTCAAATGCTAGAGATAGACTGACTGAAGAGATTAAATCTACACCTCAGAATCACAAGCATGTATGAAATTAATACATCTCAATGTGTAGTTTTATCCAACAATACAACACCTAGAATGGTTCAAATACATGAAATAAAGACTTCCCCTCATAAACATGCAACACAAATCCATATATCTTCACCAACATTAGAACCAAAAACCTAATAGGACCTATGTTCTAATCCACCAACCTCATTTCCATCATAAAAAAAACTCTATCACACACCCATATGTGAATCAAGAACTATAAATATATACCAATTGAGCCACTTGGCTAAGAAACTGCTAATAAAAACTTGGGGTTTTGTATCCATATTAAATCTATAACCCAATTAATTATATTACCTCACTCTAATTCAGGCTAGTAGGTGCCTACGGTTCCCCTATTCTATATGGTGGGACACACTATCGACCATTGAGAAGTGTCTACATCACCATTTTTAACTAAAAAAATCTCATCTACTTCTTGAATTTGATGTCAATGCAAGGGAATGGATCTTTCCTAAAAACTCTCTCAACTTCCTCTAATGAATCTCGTGATAGGGTTGATGCCTACTCAGTGTCCCTCTAGGTAACCTTATATGGGAGGAACTCATCATACATATACCTAAGTTTTAGTGCTCCAGAATTCTTGTATAAGTCCCATAGACTAATCCCTACTTGTCTAAGTTATAAAAAGAAGGGGGTTTAGATAAGTAATCCATTAGCTTAGAAGATCTGGAATGATGTCATCACTTTTGTAGACATACATTTGTGTCTCCCAGACAACCTTGTATATCGTTGCATCTAATTGTTGATTCTCAAACTTTTCTTACATCTAGTGAACTCAGTACACCCACATCCACTAAGGCTTAAATATCCTCCCAAAGTAAATATCCCAACCCTTATTCTACCCTTAAATTTTTTCAATGGCTTCCTGATGGTAGATCACCATATAGTATTACATATAGGGATCTATTTGGGATTTGAGGTTTTCATGAGTGTACCTCATGTACCACATGATTTATGTCGAGTCTAAAAAAAATCCTCCCCAACAAATACCTCATTCATTAAGATATTGTACCACTATAGACATGAATAGAATGTAAACAAGGATAACAACATTTTATGATCTTGTTGGGGGATTCCAATATCAATCAGTAGCTAATAGTCGTATAGGGGTAGGAATTATAATAGTTATAAATCCTAATGGTAATTGATAGTGTCTATGAATGATCTTACATTTATGGATGGCACTATCTAATCATCCATAACTTTTTTATTTTATTCATATCTTCTATGTGAGATAAAAATAACTCAACATAAAAAATGTTTGAAGATCCATCCATTTCATGAAAAGGAATTCAATAGAGTCAGGTCCATTACTTCATGATGAATATTATAGGAAGACATGTGAATATAGGATCATGATAAAACAAAATTTATAGAGATGAGGGGGTGAAATTTTCACTAAGTATATATTTTCTCCCATCCTATCATGTCCAGGTCATAGTACCCAACTCATAGTGCCAAGGTGCTCATGCATAGAGGTTTTTGACTAGGCCTCTATACCCAATATTCCATGATCAGTTCCCTAAAAAAGGGAGCATTCACTAATTAAAATATTCTTGAAAGTTTGTTCCCTACTTCTGCACTTTGTCTCTCATTCCAAATTTCTAAATTAACCTAGCGTTGAGGGTTACCGAGAACACGGTGCATGTATTAGGGGAAAAGATAAAGATTTGTCGATAGGATTATCCCAATTAGAAAAAGTGAATTGATAAAGTAGTCCATTTTATTTATAGGGGATGATTCATTCTGAATAAAACATTCTAGATAGAGTGTGTATCACCTTAGTTCACAGCCACACCTTTCATTTGATCATGCACACATATCCCAACTCACACCCAGCTCATATTTACATCATAATTTGATCATAATCATTCTGATTTTAGCCAATTAGAAAGAGAGGAATTTGTTGGAACTTTAATTTTTTTAAAAGCATGAATTCCACTAGTTTTACGAGAAAAGTAAAAAAATTGAATTAGTAAAATATAAATGGGTACTTGGATATCTCGTTCCTAGTTATAGGATAAACACACCCAACTTTTCTCATTTGACACCAACATGCCCAACCTTCTAAGGCATTTCACCTTGTGTTGCAACTTTCTCTATAACCACATTTATTGTCCATATCAAGAGAGTTGGGTGCTCCAAAAAGGTACCAATTTTTTTTGTAATTTATCATTTTTTCTATGTAAAGCCCTAAAATATATCGATTAATATTTTTAGAGTTAGGCGCTGAGACAGTGTGAGATTCCGAAACCCGGTGAGCCTAGACTTGATATTTGAAAAATATTAAATATATTAATATCATGCACAATCATTTTTTTTAGAAAAGGTGGAATAAATCCTAAATGGAGTCTTAGATTAGAAATATAAGATCACCATTGAGTTCATAATGTGGGCTTTACCCTAGGAACGACATAATTTTTATCGGCATTAGGAGTTTGTGAAAAAATAATTTTAAGTGTAAATAATAGAATAATTAATTAATTAATTAATTTTTATTTTATGACACAATGACCAGATAAAATTCTATATAAAATCTTTTATAACCAAATTTCAAGTTTGGCCTCATAACCTTGGAATTTGAGAGACTGGGACGTTGGAGGAGTTTTTATGAACAAACATTGATGGATAAAGATTTAGCGATTTTTGTACTAATAAAAATTTAGGATCTTTCTAATGATAGTGATTTAGATTAATTATTTGTTAGATACCAATCCATCTCATGGTAGAACATTTTTATATGGATTTATCCCAATTTTCTTATCCTATGACAAAATAAATCAATCTACTAATAGATTGATTCGAAGATCAGTCATATTTTGGGTATGGGATTATTATGCAAGAAATTTGGGGATTTCTTTTTTTGTTTGATTATTATATATTCATTCGTAATTATAATTGAAATTAATTGATTCCAACAGGAACATAAATTGAGGTATGTTCTTCATTTTTTTTTGTTTTGTGCATTTCTTCCACCACTCTTTGTTCGTTCACTTCCAATATTCTTTTGGAATTGTGGTTCAACAAATACCCAGTAATCAATCACTGTCCACCCATTTCTTGGAATAATGGATAGATACTGCAAATCCATGTTTGGTTTGGTGATGGGATCGATCCATGTTGGTGATGAATGTCGATCAGTTTTGGGTTTTCGGATCCCCAATTGTGGTTTCGACATGTGACAGTGGTATGAATCGATGGTAAAGGATTCCCAATCAATTCGTATGACTGAAAATTGTATCTCTAGTGACAATTGAGTTCAGATGACTAAGATCCATGGCTTGTGGTAAGTTTCATAGAGTAAATAAGTATGATAGAGGCATAGAAGGAATCCGCATAATGATCAATAGATTATGAAAATTTATAATATACATGACATGTGATATAGAGATACATGCCATGTGGGGACCTATATGTAGAAATATGGTTTAAGCGAAGAAGAAAATATCACACACCATGTGACATATGTCACACACTATATGGACCTTACATGGAAGATTAGTGTGTATCTCAAAGGATACATGGACACATACACAGGCAGGTACACAACATGGCTAGAGAACATGGGTTGAGCTGTGTGCTCAGATATAGTCGGGTACATGGAGATGACTAGGTAAACAAACATTAAAAGGTGCACAAGAGCCCAAAACAAGCATGGATGATGATACATGGGTAGACGTAGTGCATATGGGACATGTTGTGAACTTCTAGTACATGTCGTGTACTCCTTAAAAGATGTTTTGGAAACCTTTTCCCCCTCAATGTGGACTGGTTTCCTCAATGGTGTGTTTCCTCAATCTATCCCTATGAGGGTATAGTATGGAATTACATCCTGAACAAAGGATTGTGATCTTATGTAAGGGATTAGTTTTATATAGAGTTTTAGTAATCTCTCCCAAAGGCCGGGATGTGATCATCTATCAACTATTACCCTAGGTGGGGTTCTCAGAATCGGTGTGACCAACCGTACACAGGTGTTGATCCTCTACTTAGTAGGTTAATCCAGATTGGGTTAGTCATCATTACCCCATGGACCTGGGTGTGATCCCCATCAATGTATTGGTCTTTTCAGACTTCTAGTGTGTAATTCTTTATGTTGAAAACCAATGAGCATGACATCTTGAATGGATTCCATCAGTACTATCAGACTTGTAGAGTGAGTTCTTCTGGGTGAGTGTGGTTGCGAACTCTCAAGCATAATATTAGGTTGGAAATGAGGTTGTGACCTTAACTTGAGGCTGAGTGTCTAATAGGAATATATCTGGATGTTTTTTTTGTATATATCACATTATGATTAACATATCTTGTAATGATATAACTACTCTTGATGCTTCATACTTAGTGATTTCAGGGTTTTCTACTGGGTATTATTATACTCACCCCTACACAGGCTGTACACACACATGTCATGTCTTATACATATGAACAGTTGTTTGATGGGTTTCTCAGTAGAACACGAGTATATGGAGATTATATTTGGGCTAGACATGTCATTTTTCTTACCAGGTGTTACATTTGGTGGTTTTCCCCTCTTACTATCAGGTTGTACTTCTTTGTAGTTTTTGGTGGGATTATATTTATCCCTTATTGCTTCCCAATATTTTTGTATTCTAATTGTAGGATTTAGATATATGCATGAATTTTCTATCAGCTCTATTTTACATTTCATCATCATATAGTCTTGTAGATTTGTTTTTGTGTGTATAGATACATTATTATAAGACCTCCCATGTGATTTTTATGCCTATTAGGTGCTAGTTGCTAGCCCCTGGACTATTAGAGGTGAGATTAGGGCAGTCACACTAGGATTGTCATTGACCATATGAGCCTTGGTGTGTTGGGACATCATAGAGTGGTATCAAAATTAGTTTTCCATCTTAGGACTAGAGTTTGGATTTTTTTTCTCACTGTGATATTATTTTAGGTTTTATGGAAACAATGTTATGTTTTTAGAGTTCAGATTTCAGGCTAGGGACTCCAATGTTGGTCTAGCATTTGATGTATCCATACACCAAGACTCTAATCACCTACCTTTTGACTTGGTACATATGGAAATTGGTTGCAGGGAAAAACATTGGTTAATGTATCATATAGAAATGGGTAGGGTTTTCATATCCTTAATGAGTTAGCTCCCCATATATACTCATTAACTATGGTACATCTTGTCTATTTCAAGATACCTCCATGATGATTTCAAACAATGATTAAGTATAAGGATCACAAGAAAGACTCCCTCAGTGATGAGGTTCGATACAGAGACCTATTTAGGAGGTAGTTCCTATTGTTTGTTTTCCAATTATACCTCCACCCATCAAGTAGTAGATGGTACCCACAGTACTAGTGGATGAGGTGAATAGGATGAGCGCACTTTATGAGTTTCAGTGTCAGAAACCCCTTAGGTTTAGGGTAAATCCAGAACCATAGGAAGATAAGGATTGTCTCAAGGTGGTTACATGAGTCTTTTATCTCATTAGGACACCTATAGACCATATGGTGGTCCTAGTGTAGATCCTTATCTATGGACTTATAGGAAATTGGTGGAGCTTGGTTGTTCTGTCACATGATGAGAAAACTCTTTCATGTGCTATGTTTGAGCATATCTTCATGGAGGAGTGCTCTTTTTCTAAAATTTGATTTTCATGAATCTAAGATATTTTAAAACAACAACAGGGAATCATGACTATGGTTGAGTATTCGTCAAGGTTTACCAACCTCTCATGATACTAGATGTTTATGGTTCAGGAACCATTATTTTAGGTAAAGAACATTGAGCGAGGACTTTGCAAATATATATAGGCTAGTGTAATACCTCTATGAATTACTACTTATGATGAGGTTCTAGATCATGCTTTGGTGATATAGATCTTTTAGGTTACACATACACTGGCAATGGGTTCTAATATTGGGACCACAGGGGCAGAGGCTTCAAAAGTAGGTATCTGATGGCAGATTTAGTGATCTAGACATGCTAAATGTTTCAATAGGTGATATCAGGTCAGAGGTTTTGTGGTTGAGGTCTCTCATGAAGGGTCTATTTATCCTAGGTGTAGGCGGTTCTACTCTTGTGATGGTTAGGTACATCTTGCATGGGATTTTCTGACCTTCCATATGGTTGATAGAGAGACAATGGATGGGCCTCCTAGTTAGAGGAAGTTTCAGGAGTATGGAGTTCTTTATATTTGAAGATGTGGTAAAGGATAAGGGGGGTAGTGAGAAGTGGAAGATTATTTGACATGTTGACACCACCACCCCTAGGTAATCCCCACCAGGCTTAGGGAGCTAGTGGATGAGGGTGAGGAAAGATGAAGGTCATAGAGGCCTATGATCTAGAGACTTTGAGTATGATTGTAGGTACAATTTGTGTATTTTCTACATTATCTATAGTTTTTATAGGTTCAAGCATGAGCCACTCTTTTATTGCCATATCCCTCGTTTGAGACCTAAAGGCTTTATTTGATCCCTTGGCTTGATCCTTACACTTAGTGAATCCTACCATAGATGACTCAGTGATCATTCACTCTTATCAGTAGTGTGATCTAACAATTACATGAGATATTTTATCACGATATCTCCATGTTTAAGTGATGATTCCTTATGATATAATCATAGGCATGGACAATCTAAACATTTTTCATGCATATATTAGTTGTTTTAGGAGAAGGATGTGGTATTTCCATGTTTATGGGATGAGGTTTTCCTTCATAGGTGAGAAAGAGACCCAGGAAGAGTGGGATGGACTCATACGTAGGAGTGTTAAAAAATTAATCTCTAGTTGGATAGCATAACTTTTGGAGTAGTGTATTCTTTGGGTTATCAGTTTCTTACTGTGGTGCCTAAGTATGAGGATGTATTTCCTAAGGACATTCCAGACTTACCTCCCTACTAAGTGATAAAATTCAGCATTGAATTACACCCAGGTATGGACCTGATGTCTATTTCATCATATCAGATGGCTCCTGTAGAGCTTCGTGAGTTGAGGGTTTAGTTGGAGTACTTGAAGAGGAAGGGATTAGTGAGACCCAGTTTTTCTCCTCAGGTAGCCCCAATGTTCTTCTCTAAGAAGTTGGATGGTATCTTGAGGTTATGATGAATTTATAGTGTGTGAAACAGGTGGCAATAAAGAACAAGTATCCACTAAAAAGGATTGACAACCACTTTTATTAGTTGAGAGGGGTGATATGGTTCTCAAATATTTACCTTAGATCAGGCTATCAATAGTTATGTGTATGATTTGAGGATATACTGAATATGACATTCAAATGTTTATATGGTTACTATGAGTAATTGGTGATGCCCTTCGGCATGAAAAACTTCCTATCAGTGTTCATGGGACTCATGAATTGGATCTTTCATACATTCTTAGACTAGTTTGTGTTGTTTTTCAACAATGATTACTTAGGGTACTTAGAATCCAAGGAGGGTCATGCAATGCACTTGAGGTTGGTTCTAGATTCACTCTGAGAGAACCATTTTTATGGGAATCTCTCTAAGTGTTAGTTCTAGATTCATGAGGTCCACTTTCTGGGACATTTTATCTCAACTGATGGTATATCCGTGGACCCAGCAAAGTTCAAGGTATTTTTCTATTGGGATCCACCCAAGAGTATGATGGAGGTACAAAGCTTCCTTGGGTTGGCAGACTACTATAAGAGGTTTTTTCTCTATTTCTCTAGGATATCAACACCTTTGAATACTATGACTCAGAAGGGGGAACCTTTCATGAGGATTGAAAAGTGACACCATAATTTTCATGAGTTGATATGGATATTGATGAGAATCCCCATCTTGAGATTACTAGAGGTGGGTGTTGAGTACATAGTGTTTTGTGATGATGCAGGGACCAAACATGGTTGTGTGCTGATGAGGAGGTAGTTTTTGAGTTCTTATAGGTATTAGTAATTGAGACCACATGTACATAACTATGAAACCCAATATCTTGAGTTGTAAATTATAGTATTTACCCTAAATATGTGGCGACACTATCTTATGGGTGAGTGGTTTATCATCTACTCTGACCAAAGGATTATCAAGAATATATTATATCATAAGGATCCTTACTTGATACATAGGTGATGGATAAGGTTCCTCTAGGATAATGACTTTGAGATAGTCTATACTACTGGGAAGGGGAACGTGGTGATAGATTCTCTCAATAAGAGATCTTATTCTCAGTTATTGGTCGAGGCATTTGAATAGTTATCATCATTTCAGTTGTCCTTAATGGAAAATTATGGTGATTTATTTATTTAGTTGATGGTTGTTACCCCAAAAAATTTATAGTGTGTTAGGGAAGCTCAACAAGAAGATACCAATTATAAGATCTTACATACTCAGATATCCACTGCATGTACTCTTGATGGATTTTCTGAAGGTGGGTAGCATGTTATCCTTTTCATAAGATGGAGAATGGTACCAATGATATTGAAAGAGGAGGTGGTGAGGGAGTTTTATACATCCCCTTTTTCAGTACATCTTAGTGGTTTGAATGTGTACTACAACCTCTAAATTTAATTGTGGTGTCCATGAATGAAGAAGGGTATAATGGAGTTTCTATCTCAATGTCTCACTTGTCAGTAGGTGAAGGTTGAGCACTAGGTTTTATTGGGTTTATCTCAACCCGTTGAGGTGCTAGAGTGGATGTGATATGAAATATCTATGAAATTCATGACAAGGTTACCATTTATGTCTAGAATACATGATTCCATCTGGGTGTTTCTAGACTTCCTCACAAAGTCAGCCCACTTACTATCTATTCAAGAGAAAATTTTATTAGAGAGCTTGTAATTCCATTATGTACAAGAGATTTTCTATCTCCACAAAGTTCCTTCAATTATCATTTCAAACTATTATTCATGATTCACATCATGATTATGGAGAATATTATAGGAGGCCTTTGGGACTCAGTTTCATTTGAGCATGGATTTTTACCCTAGACCAAATTCCAAATTGAGCAAACAATTCAGGTCCTAGAGGACATGTTGTGGGATTTCTTGTTAGAATTTAGCTCTTGTTGGTAGGATCACCTGCATTAGTGGAGTTTTTGTACAATAAAAGATACCATTACACTATCGGTATTAAACTATTTGAGTTCTTTTATAGGTGAACATGTAGGTCAACACTCTTTTTGGAATGATCTAGCTGATTCAGGACTCATGGGACTGGAGTTGGTGTAATCTATGAAAATTAATGTACAAATCATCCAGGAGTGTATGAGGATTTCACAGACCCATAAAAAGCCCTATGTGGACTAATTAAGAAGGGATTTGGAGTTCAAGGATAGAGACCTTGTGTTCTTGAAGGTCTCACCTTAGTACGGATTATGGATATTTGTCTAGGGAATCAAGTTTTCTCTGAGATTCGTTAGCCTTTTATAGATATTGTGTAGTGTTAGTGAGATAGTGTACCACTTGTCTCTACTACCATAGTTAGACTAGGTACAATATGACTTCCATGCATCACATCTAAGGATATATGTTCATGACACATCACTTGTTATTGACTGGGGTGATCTAGACATAGAGGATGGAGCTAACTTTGTAGAGTACTTGGTGGAGATTGAGGATCAGAAGGAGAAGATCCTCTGTGGGTGAGTGATTCCATTGGTGCATGTCCACTGGCAAGATGGTAATCTTCAAGAGAGCGCTTGGAAGTGGGAGACCCAAAAGTGATCTCAGTACCCACATATTTTTGAGTAGTCCTTCTTTAGTTTTTTAGAAAATAAAGATCTAGGGTGGGGGAGAATGTAATGTCTCAATGATTTCCATGTAAAGCTTTGAAATATATCTAATAATATTTTTAAATGTAGGTGTTGAGACGGTGTGAGATTCTGGGCCCCGATGAGCCTGGAATTGATATTTGAAAAAAATTAAATATATTAATATCACATGTGATAACGTTTCCCAAAAAAATTGGAATGACTCATAAACAGAGTCTCATATCAAAAATCTAAGACCTCTATTGAGTTTAGAATGCGGGCATTACTCTAGGTGAGAAATAATATTTTTGACATCAAGAGTTTGTGAAAGTCATCACGGGCATAAATAATATATTAATTAATTAATTAATTTTTATTTTATAACTTAGAGACCTAATAAAATTATATATATAACTATTTATAACCAAATTTTATGGTTGGCCTCATAACCTTGTAATTTTATAGAGGAGCTGGTGGAGGAGCTTTTATGACTGAACATCAATGGATTGAGCTTCGGTGATCGGTGTGCCTATAGAAATAAATGTTCTCACCAATGATAATGAATCAGATTCATTCTTCATTAGTGATCGATCCATCTCATGGTAATACAATTGTTTTATATGTATTTATACCCTTTTTCTTATCCAATGATGAATGTGAATCAATAAACTAATAGATTAACATACAAATCGATCGGATTCCAGGTATCAGATTATTAAATTATAAATTTTGGGATTCATTTAGTTTTTTGATTTACATCTCTTTGTTCATCAATATAATGGAAAAAAATAAAGGTCTACAAAAACATCATCCAATTTTTATTCCTCATGCTTTTGTTTTATGCATTTCTTCCACCATTCTTCATTCATTCATCACTAATGTTCTTTTTAGATGGTAGTTCGACAAATACCCAGTAATCAATCATTGCACGCCTACTTCGTGGTGAAATAGATTGATACCATAGATCCAAATTCATTTTTGTGATGGTATCAAGCTATAATGGTGAGGTTAGTGGTTTGTGTTTGGGTTTTCAACCCCCTATTGTGGTTTCAGTGTGCGAAGGTGGTACAAATATATGGGGAAGGTTTCTTGATTAATTCGAATGGAAAAAAATCGAATATATAATGGGGATAAAGTTTGGTTGACTTAGATCCATGGATCATGAAATTTTTCATAGAGGAAATCAGTACGGCAGGGGTGGAGTAGGAATCTGTGTAAGGATCTATGGATTCTAAAAATTTTAGATATACTTGACATGTAATCCAAAGTTTCACACTATGTGGGTTCTTATCTATAGTGCTACGGTTTATGCAGAGAATAAATTTATCACACACCATGTGACACATGTCACCCACCGTGTGACCCTCACCTAGAATCTCGACACATATCTTGGAAGATACATAGACACGCACATGACTAGGTACACGACACAACTATAGTACACGGGTTGAGTCATGTACTCAGATATGGCACAATACATGGGCATGGATAGGTACATGGAAACAACCAAGTGTATACAGACATGGGAATGATAATGGTTTGTGATACATGAGTAGACCTGGTGTTGAATAGACACATCGTTTACTTCCAGTCCACATCGTATACTCCTTCAAATATGTTGTGCAAACCTTATTCCTCTTAGTGTTCAATAATTAATTAAGGGTGAATTCCCTCTATCTATCCCTATGAGGGTATAGTATGTTAAAACGTCACGAACAAAGGATTGTGAACCAATATAATGAATTAGTTTTAGATAGAATTATAGGAATATCTCCTAGAAGCTGGGATGAGATCCTCTATCATCATTTTCCCTAGGTAAGGTTCTCATAATTGACATGATCAACTGTACATGGGCATCAATCCCCTACTTAGCGGGTTAATCCATATTGGGTTAGTTAATATTACCCCATATACCTAGGTGTTATCCCCATATGTGTATCAATATATTTTAACTTCCAACATGTACTTCCTTATGGTGACACCCAGTGAGCAGGACATTTCAGATGGATGTCATTAGTAAAATTAGACTCACGGGGTGAGTTCTCCTAGGTGAGTGTGTTTGTTGACTCTTAGGTAGAATCTTAGGTGAGAAATGTAGTTATGACCTCACCTTGTGATCGAGTGTATAATATAAGTATATATGGATGTTTTTTTCATGTGTCACATTATTATTTACATATCTTGTGATGATATGACTACCCTGGATTCTTTATGCTTAGTTATTTCAGGGTGTCTTATTGGTTATTTTTATACACACCCTTGCATGGGGTCTTCCCACACGTGTCATGTATTATGTAGATGAACAAACATTTTATGGGGTTCTTTGAGGACCAAGAGAAGACAAAGATTATATTTAGGCTAGATAGATCATGGTTCATACTAAGAGTCACATTTGGTTTTTTCCCCTCTTACTATCAGGTTTTACTTTTTTACAGATTTTTTTGGGCTTGTATTTGGTCCTTATTGCTTCTAAATATTTTATTGTACTCTGATTATGGGATTTTGTTGTATGCATAAATTTGGTATCAGTTTTGTTTTACATTATAGCATTGTATGGTCTTGGAGATGTGTGTTTGTGTATAAGTACTATAGGCTAAGACCCCCCATCTGAGTGTTATTCCTACTCAAAGCTAGTCACCAACCCTTGGCCTATTGGAGAAAGGATTGGGGTAGTCACCCTATGATTATCACTATCCAGGCCGACCCCAGTGTATTGGTTCATGACAATTTGGGAACCCAGATCCCATTTTATATATATAGACCACCAAAATACCAATTTCAAGTAATAGGTGTGAAGGAGTGTAAAGTGATCATAAAGGAGAATCTCATGCAACACTTGAGTGCCTGAAATCCATTCAAAATTTCTCCAAGATCCCCCTTAGGTTAGTTATGATTCCAAAATAAAGTGAAACACAAGGAAGGGGAATTTGATTCTTTCAATAGATATAACCATTAAATGACCACTTTTCCCAAGTCATTACCAAAACCAAGGTAAGGGACTCACCTCAAGAGGTGAATCCAAGAGACCAGGGCACACCAATCATGTTCAATATTTGTCCCAAGGGAACTACACCTAGGTATTCTTGAAGGGACCACACCCAAATTTTAGAGGTCACTCAATTGATCACATTTTTTATCAGTCCTCTAATACAAAATGGTTCTCAACCTTTGATTTGTACATCACATGGTGCTTAGGTCTTCCTAAACAAAGTGTTCCCAAATCCTCCCAAGGGGGTTATGCCCGTGTCACCTACCCAGGCACACCATTTTTCTAGGTCACCTAACTTGGAACGCTATGTAATACCTAATATCCTATTATAGCAGGTGAACACTGCATCCCTAGACTATTTCCCAATGCACATCATATTATTTTATAATTAAAATAAAATTGTTTCATTGTAATATTTAAAAGTAAAATTCTTAAAATTTAAAATTTTAATTTGATAAATTGGATATCATTTTTGATTTCATAAGGTCAAAATTATCTAAGGTTGAAATTTTGTGATTTTTCTAAGAATTTTGACTCTTGGATGAATAGTGAAAAATACTTTTTTTTACAAATACCATCACTTCTAAGACACCATCATGAAATAAAAATCAATTAGAATTTTAAGAAACATTTTTTATAAGATATATATGTTTTTATATATTATAATAAATCATATAAAATATTACTTTGAATTTATAAACTTATGTTTGACATTTTAGAAACTACGTGATGATTATTCTAATAAAATATCTATATTTGATCCTTTTATTTAATTAAGTAATTATAAGTTTACATTTAGTTTTTATTAGATTTTAAGGTTTTATAAATCTCATTTTTATTAATAAATAAATAAATTTCATGGTAATCAACATTATACATGATTTTGGTGAAAAATAATTTTTATACTTAAAATGACATTTTTCAAAAAAAAGTTATTTTTCATTGTGGTTTGCGTACATATATTAATTTTTCTACCACATATATAAATTGAATCTTATAAAATATATTATAGATTTTTAGATAGGATAATAAAAATTAGGTAATAAGTACAAATTATTTTTTTTTGAGAATAAAAATAAGTTACCATGGAAAACTTTTGTTACTAAGGTAAGGGTCAAAAGGTTTAAAAAGGGGGGTTAAACTAAGAGATAAGGTTGAAAATATCTCTTAAACTTGTATAAAATTGATTTTTTTGGGTGGATTTAGACCATAAAATATCTTATATTTTAAATTCTACTAAATTTGAGCCACTTTACTTGAATATGACATTTATCTTATTTAAAAGTATATAATATTTACAAGTGTGTCACTCCTCTCACTTATAAAAGGGAACCTTCTATACTCACTCATCTACACACATTGAGCCCCTTATATCAACCAATATATTCTAAAATAAATTACCAAAACCCTTATCCATGATTTATAGGTTATTTTATTCCCAAAAGATCCATATATGAATCCTTAAGGTGTTTTTCAAAAGAGATTATTCACGAAAGAGGTATATATTCTCACCAAGCACTTACAAGTTTATTTCTTCTTAAAACTCATCTAAATATTATATAACCTTCATAAAATAATTAAATAATTATATTTTATATATTTAAATGTTTTTATATTAATGGTATAACCATTTTATTCATCCTTTATATCCAATGGAAAATAAAAATGTTGCTCATGCGTACGTGCAGACTACTGCCTCAAAGAAGCGATGTATCTCATTTTTCCTCATAGACTCTCATGGATGGTTATATATATAGACTTAATGAATATATAATATATTTATAATATAATTATTATTATGTAATGATAAAAAATTATAATTTATTTCCCTCCCATCCATTAGAAAATAAAAATGTTTCTTGTGTGTACATGTAGACTATCACCTCCACAAAGTGACGTAATTAATTTTTCATAACCGCTTTACATGGTTCTAAAGGTGTATTTGATGTGTAAAGTTTTATTTTCATATATTTTTCCTACCTATTCCTATTGGTATCCCACAAATATAATCTAATGTGAGGATCAAATATTGGAATTGGAGGTATAAATGGTCCCTAAAAGATCAGTAATTACTTCCTATATGTACTCTTCAATGACAGGGGATCGCTATTCCATGATACTTTAATTAGAAAAGATGACCATTATAAGCATTGTTAACCCTTTAGTATATTGTATGGAATTAATAGGGGAATTATTACTTCCACCACCTATAAGATTTCAAAACGAGCGAGAGTCTCATTAATGATGAATAAAAAATTAAAATGTAAATTTATTTCACTTCTTCGTAGAGAGTGATTTTACCCCCATCATCATCCATTTACACTCTTCGTATTAAAATTTTTAGCAACTAATCTGAATAATTAATCATATTGAAAGATTTAATTGAGGGGTCCAAGTCTTCAAGATAATATATGACTTCTTCAGGTTGTTCCTCAAAAAGACATGTACATGAGTTTTTATGCATCCATAACCCATATAGTCGACTTACTTTTCTTGAATTATCTTCCAAGATTCTTCAATAAACAGGATCTTCCTATAGTTATCCCACTCCTCATATAAATATGGGAATGTATCCATGATAGGTATAGGTAATGATAGAAGTACCCCACTAGTCAAGGGAGCTGGATCCAAATGCCTAGTTTTGTCGGAATCTTATATATTAAATATTTCCTTGGAGTAGGCTGTTTATGTGGCCTTTTTGTGTTTATTGGTGGTTCTTATTACTCCTCATTAACTACTAGTGGATTCTAGAATAAGGGAACCAGTTTAGCCAAATTTTCACATGGATTGATTAAATCTAAGAATCAACATAGTTCTTTGTGAGTCCATATACAACATTAGTGGGTAGAATTTCTACTTAGATGTGCATCTGATCTCACGTTAATATTATTTAGAGTTGGTATGAAACTATCGAATATATCACTTATCAAATTCTTCTCGTAGTATTAGGATATATCCTCTAGACATATATTATTTGTCACTCAAATCTAAATATTTAATACCCCCCATATATTAGATCTCCATCAATCCAATCGACTAAAACAACCTCTCTAAAATATATAAGATAGTTCCACAGTATGGTGGTTCCATTCACCTAATCTATCAAAATTAAAATCAGAGGTTTGTAGGGAATATAGGCAAAGGATCATGATTATTGAGCATGTAATTCAGACCCTTCTCCTCTATTAATAGTGGGTTAACTCCACCCATACACTAAAAATATGACCTGCATCAGGACTCTAGAATCGACTAGTTATTTACAAAATCATTTCCACACATATGATCTATTATATAACCCTAGAGAACCTGAAATGAACCAAAAAGTCTGAAAGAGGCCTCCTATACTGATATGTCCAAAGTGATGATATATATTTGTAAAATTGGTACTACCAAATTCATATGATTCCCAATCACCAGCTGAGCCTCATTTATAATGGTCATGACTCTAACTATGATATGGGAATCATGCCCAAATGTCTCAAAGACCTTATTTTTATTGATTTCTGATAAACATTCTTTCAAGGGATGAGGGGGAACCCTTATAAGGCTCGTAGTCTTAGAGATTACGTGGACCTTAGGATTATGAGACATTACATGGCCTGAAGGTCTTAGGAAATTCAACAAGACTATAACTACAAGGAATTTCCCATCTCCATCATCTGCATTATGATGTTATATCTCCACCTTCGCATGTTTGTCTGTGAAAGATTCATGTAAAAGCACAAGCTAGTCCCGATGGCATAGTCATGCCCTCTCATTCTTCCAAATCTTTTGGTTCTGCTATGGTGGGTGCGCCTACTCGGAATCCTTCTTCTAGGGATGCTCCTTTTTTAGAGTTTTTCTGGGGAAACTGCATTGATCATGTGTCTTGAAGGCCTTGAGGTGGCCTGAAGGGCTTGTGGTGGCCCAAAATACTTACTGGCCTGAAGGCCTTGGGTGGCCCGAAGGCCTTAAAGGCCCTGAAGACCAAACCGGTTGCACGAAGGCTTAAAATGGTGAATAGTTCCTGCTGCTACAGTGCCGAATAGTAACTGCTATAGTAGATGCTACAGTACCCACTATAGTAACTGCTACAATGATGCTATAGTACCCCCCAAAAATATCCTTCCACTTGTTTTTTATCTCGGGTCTCTTGGATTCACTTGTCGAGTCCTCACCAATTGTTCTGAGGATCTTATTCTATATGGGACTCATGCACTGCTAATAAGAATCCACTTAGGTATATATAAATGAATACTTCTATTCATACTAGATGATCACTCCCAGGAGTAAATTCCCAACCCCACTTAATAAAAATTACCTTCTTCCAACATTATCTAACATGTACCTATAATTCTATAGGTTTTGAGGGTTGGGAAAGTCCTTTTCCTCATCACTTCTATCTCAAAACCATTTGGGGTGAAAAATACATTAGCTCATTCAAGAAAAAGTTATATCAATCTTAGGATAGACCTTTTCCTCTCCTAATAGATTCTATGAAACTATTATTAGATCCTTAGAAAAAATGGGTTTCCTATATATGTTATCCAGTATAGAATAATGGGGAGTAAATCATCATAAATTTCCCTCAATATTGGTGCCTTTATAATCTTAAAAATTTCCAAAATACTGATGTTTACATCCCCATGAACCAGGTGGAATTTATTTGTATATAGACTCTACATACTAAGAAATTTTAGGGGGATGTTCTTTTTGCAGTGTGATAATGAATGTAAAACCTAAAAATATTCAAAAATTTCCACAACTCAGAGCTCCTAGCTGAACTCATCATAGATATTACTTACACAGTATGACCATCCATAGTTTATTCTAAATGAGTACCTAGGTAAGAGTTCCCACATAGATAATGACACAAAATTTTCATACATAATGGACCTCTTTATGATTGATCCATAGTTGTGTATGTATAGCTACAAAGCTATTTGGTATTTATCTAATATTAAGAGAGTGTATCCCAGGATGAACCCTTTAGAGTGATCCTCCCTGATATATGTAACCTTCACCAAGATGTTTTCTCAAGGTCCCTAATGATAGGTAATGGGATAATTCTCATAATGCGGTGTAGGAATGGGGACATTGTCCAGTAACCTGAATCCATAAATTGGAAAAAACCCTGATACTTTGTAGTCCTAGAGACTAGTTCCTAATAACTTTGATAAAAAATGATTTCTTAAACACACTCTACATCTTTCATTAGCTTCAAAACTCTTGATAATGGCATTACTCCTCTTATAAATGGAAAAACTTATTTATGTTTGAGTTATTTCCTACATGAGACAAGAGATGGTTAGGCTTTAGGGAATTTGAATGAAAAATTTGATAAACTCTAAAATATTACATTGAACTATTATAATTACATGAACTGTGTTGCACCAATATGCTTTTATAAAGCCAATGATTTCACTTATTTAATTTCTACATGAAGTGTTAACAGGATTTCATGAATTATCTATTCATTTTTGAAGCACCGGCCTTCCCTAAAGAACTCATATTTCATGAAACAAAATTCGTCCACAAAGAAAGTTCCCTATGCATAGAATCTTAGTCGCGTGCATAGGAATTGATCAGGAATAATAAAATAATGAAATCAACCTAACTCATTTGATATATGCATGGTCCCTATTACTAGAACACCAATAAACCACTAATAACCTATGTTGGTTAATTTTCATCCACAGAACCAGTATCAATTCATGTCGATCAAACCCTATTCCATGGGGGGAATTGTTTGGGGACTATAAAGTTTCATATATTTGAAGAAAGTGTCAATAAGAAGTTATATAATCAAGTATTTGATCAATATGATGTATAAATAAGAAAAAATAATTATCAAAACAAAGAGTTATGTATAACAACTAGGCTACCCTACAAAGTAAATTAAGCACTATGAAAAGAAAGCATTCCTCCATGAATCAGTTCTTCCTCCATGAAGTTGCAAGACTCCCACAAATCATTTTTGTTTATAGAAGCATTTATTTTTTAACTCCTATAAATCCTTTTAATTTATAAGGATACAATGGTATTTTGGCCTCCCCCAAAGCATGTTTGTTTTAAGGGTTGTTGGAGATATCACATGCCTCAAATAGTTCTTTGGGAAGTGAAATTTATAATATAGAGTGACGTCATGAAGCACCACATGGCCATATTTTTTGAGATATAAGTTTCATTGGAACCAACTATAAATACCCCATTAATTTTCTGAATAGATAGATAGATAAATACACATATAAAATAAAAGGATAAGGCGTTTTGATTTTTAAAACTCGAGCATTGAATTTCCTTGTGAAAATAAAGTTCCCTTTTTGATGGAATCACTTCCTAAATCCATTTGTAAAGGAATCTCTTTGTGAATCCTTTTTCAAAGGAATCATTTCATGATCCCTTAATTAAGGAGTTGCTTCATGAAATCTCTATAAAAAGGGACCCTTTTCAAAGTCCCTCCATTTCACATAGTAGACCTACTACATGAAATGGGGGGTATTTATGGTACTTATTACCCATTTGTGATTATCTCATTCTAAGTATCATTTGAATTTATTATTTTCCCATCGTGGATCACCCATATGGTCCTTTTGGATTTCTATTTCCAAGAAAAAAACCTTGAAATAGCCAAATAAATACCTATTAAAAATCCACTGGACATGAAAGAGTAGGTTATTGGGAATGCTATAGTGCCCCTCTTTCGATCGTGTATCCCCTTGATAAAGTGTTTCACCCACTTATCTTTCTTATCTAATAGGGACCTTAGGGAATTTGGAGTCATGAATTCCCTTGATATTGAGGGTCCTCACCATAGGGACATCGATGAGTCCATACCTAGGACATGTAATCTAATCTGAATGACCTCAGTGTAAGTCCAATTGGATTAGTGCTTGGTGGATGCTTTAGTCCATTCATCAAGGGAGGTAGTCCAATATGGAGTAATACCTACATCTACCCTTATGATCTACTAATTGAGAGTGGGCCTCCTTTATCTTTCCCCACCTACCAATAGTAAGGAATAAGAGATGATGGGCATCCTATTGGGTGTAATCTCCAAATATCCATGCCTATTCCTAATCCAATTATTGGGTTAGGCATTTTAGGGAATATCTAAAGTTTAATATCTGGTAGATATTCTTTTTCAAACCTTTAATGACATTGATTTAACTTCAACATGGTATTAAACTATGCGGCCAACATTGTAGTCACATGATGTAAAGATTCATTATAACGTTCTTACTACATGTCATTAAACTAAATCATATAGTCTTTTCACATGACCATAAACTATACTCATTTAACTATGTGGTATTTCATTCTTGTCAATTAGGATACATATAATTACACCTAGAGGTTCAAAACCAAAATCATCAACCCTCCATTATCATCCTCATGGGGCCATATTCCTTATGAAACCACTTGCATCCTCTCTCATCAGGCTATATTCCCCATGAGATCAAATGTCCCTTTTATCAAGGAAATACTCTCTAGTAACTCTACTCAATGATCTATATTACTAATGAAACCATACCCCACATGAAGATCCATAACCCCTCTAGTTATCACCAAATTTACCTCATTAGACCGTACTCCTAATAAAACTATATTCAGCTTAGTGGTTCATATTTCTGCTAGCATAATCAACCCTAGAACTCATAGAGATATATTCCTTATGAAAAAAACTTAACATTATTAGGCTATATTCCATTCAAGTTCAAATAGAAGGTGATTATAATGCATAATTCCCACACTATCCACTGATAGGCATATTTTTTCTAATCATCCTTATCGTACAACATTAAACTACGAGGATTGGTTCTTATTACATGAACCTAAAAGGTATGACATATCATATTAAGTGACAGAAAACTACTTGGATTATATTTTCATTAATAATGATATATATGAATCCCTTTTCATGAGCCTAATCCCAGCATCATCAATACTTAATTCCTCCTTGTACAGTGATAAACTATAGAGTGCCCAGTTGTGTGACTTTAAACTATAGTACCTTAAAACTAAGTGTCACTAATCAGTAAAGAACAAATATGGAGAAAATATAATACATATGAATGTTCACATCGATACATGTTAACAACCAATTGCTAGTACATGGGTAACCATCCCTATACTACGACTTGGGAAGGATTCATTAATATGAATTAAATCTATAAGAGAGTCAAAGAATAGGAAAGAATCTCCTCAAAAAGGTGTGGTGAGCCTGACCACCCACCCTATTAAACAAAATTCATTCTAAGATGATTTTGATAAATTCCCAGGGACTAACTACCATTGAAAAGTAGGTATGCCTTGACTCAAAACCAAATCACCCCATAGTGTGAATAATGCATCAAAGTTTTCCATTAGAAATAAAAAATGTGAACCTAATATGAATCCATTAACTATTAAAGTGGTTATACAAACATTAATTTTACTTATGATTCATCTTTTTGAGTTTTATTGTTCATGTTTTTTTAATTTTCAGGAAAAAAACATAACTCCCTTCAGTCCAAACTGATAGCATCACCTTAACAATAAACATATTCTTCAATATCTGCAAACATTGGGGCCCCATAAAACTGGAAGGCATTGTCACCAATGTTGAATATACAATGATAAATAAAAAAACATTGGTTAATTAGTAAAATTTAAATGGTAATATACCAAAACTAGAGGTCATGTGTGAATCCCTCCTTAACATGAATCCCCACCAACTATCCATTCAATGGTGGGCAGTGAAGAAGCAGTCGATAACTATCATCATCGTGAATTTCTTCAACAGAATCCCCCTAAAGTGAATCAAGAAGAAGCTACCTTATCTTTGGGAGGTTTATTAGAATTTTGATTGTGGACTCACAATAATTTTGGATTCACTTGGGATTGATCCTTTAAATGGCCACTATCACCAACATTGTGTGGTATTAACCCCTCAATGACCTTTTGAGGACGCCGTATGGGAAGTCACTCCACTGGTCACTTATACTCAAGAATCTAGGATATCTCTCCAGAAGTATTGATCCACCAATAATAGGGAGTGGTCTCATATCCCCACTTCTAATAAATAATCCTTCCAACATGTTCTAGTGGAAACCGGTGAGTAGGCACATAAACCTGTTCCCACCCAACAAGCCTATAAACTTACCCTGGCATCACCAAAAGATTTGCATCAACATATCCTGATTGGCAGTATGGGGTGGGACCATATTACCAATCACAATCATCAATCATACTAGTATACACACCCAATATCTTAAGAATCATGCCAAAATATTCAGATAACTATTAAGGGAACACATATATTTCCACCCCTACACATGAATCCCATTAGTGTATCCTAAAGAAAATTGGAGGAGGGAAGTTGGATTATATCCACACTCCCATTAATGAACAAGGACACATTCCCATTCCCATAAATGAATCCCTTAAACATATCATAGTGTCAATTTATGGTTAGGCCCATATCCTAACCCATGCGTTATGAAACTATCAGTATATTCTGGAAAAATAGTGGAAGTCCATTATCAGTATATCCTAGTAATCAATAGGTTACATGAACATATTCTTTCAACCACCATAAAATTATCTCATCAAAATAATTCAAGATATACATAGGAGTAGGAACATGTTCCTACTCCCATTTGGGAGTATCATTATTGTGTTACAGTGAAGAATGATAAATAAGACTGGGCTCATATCTGTATTCTGACTAAAGATCAATGACCCATTTTATCAGCCACTTTAGGGTAGGCCCATATTCCTACTGATCATACAAAATCTCATTAGAATATCCTAATGAAAACATGGGGTTATCCTAAGAGGGATCCTACATGTTAAGATCTTTGTTTAAAACACACACCCCATCTATCCAATAGATATCATCCAAGATAAATTCTAATTGGTGGAGGAACAAAGTACATGATCATGAACATAGCTCTTATCTACTTAATTATTGTGTTCTTGAGGCCTGAAATCATCTTTAGATAGTGGAAAAATCATTTATTAATTCTTTTATAAGAGGATGCAGATACATTCTTGGGTGTCTTCCTCACAATATTGTTACTAGAAGCACTAGAGGTGTTCTCTAAAGTTCCTTCCATGAAGGTCCTCCCCATGTAAATATTAATTTTGATCCTTATAACTCTTCTCATAGAGATAAATATGAAAATATTCCTCATGGATTGAAGATCAAATTATAATAAATTACTACATTACCACATCAAACATCATCCACCTTAAAGTCATCCCCAGGGTATATGTCGTAGGAATCCTCCTTGTGGTTGTACATTGAGCAATGATGGTTACCCTCTCCATAGTGGAATTATTTGAAAAGTTCCTCCCTATGATAACATATCATTTCAGAAATAAGTTCCTCCCCATACTGAAGTAACTCTAAGAAATTCCCCACATCGAGAGGCAGTTAAGATATTGAGGCAAGTTACACCCAGAAGCCTATCTATTAAAAGTGATATCCTTTCTTAACATGAAGATATTTTGAGGTAGCAGTCATTATCCATACCACCTTCAGACTACTCATCCTTAAATACAGTAGATAAGATTCCAACTAATCCTACTATCTTCAATAAGGAAGTTATTAAATGAAAACTCTAGTAAAAAATGGTAGAGGAATTCTCACTTAATATGAAGAGAACATTGTGATTGTGATGAAATAATTGGATAAAGAAAATATACCAATCATGTTCTATCCCGTATTCTCTTCCTAATATGTCATTTTTAAGACCTTTAAGGAGGAATTTATACACTATTTGTCTTAATTTTTGGATGAATCATCTTTATCTGAATGTAAAACCTCCTCCTTATGTGGAATACACAGATAACGTCAAGTAAATGGGGGAACTCGGGCATCAAATTGACTTAGTATCCCTTTCTATTGTGGAACCTTAAGTTGGAAAGGAATCACGAAAAGCTTTAGTGTGCATGTATTAATAAAATGATTACTCTTTGTTAGTTAATTGTTGACACTCCATCCAACATATATATCATAGGATGGGGAAAACACATGGAACTGCATTTTACTCTACTCCCTAGTATGCAGATTCCACTAAGAAATGCATCTTATAACATCATTGAATTATGCTATATTCTTGCCTCAATATCTATATATGGTATCCATCTTTTCCAATAGAGTCTTGTTATCTCTAAATCCTAGAAATTATGTAATCAGTGGGAATGAGAAATTGAGTGACTCGTGTATGAGGCCTCTAAAAAGGATGAATAGTTTTTTCCTCTGAGAATATCCAAATTCTCAGTTAGAGAACTTACCTTAACAGTGAGTATGTAACACCCCAAGGTTTTGAAAATAAATATAGAATTAAATTTTATAATCTAACCATTAAACACAACTTTGTCTCTTCTATGTTTTGAATTTCGAAAAATGGTCATCAAGAGTTGTGTTCAGTAAGTCATTTGGAGTCTGATAGAACAAACTTGATTATTATCGAATATTAACATACCCTTATGAATAGTAATATGAATAGTAATATGACCCTAATGAATAGTAAATTTTATTATTATTTTATTTTCAAGTCTAGAAGATAATAACATCTTGGTTAATTTTTCATTGTGATAAAGAAGTAGTTGTAGAATTAGAACTGTTAATTTTTGAATTAAGTATGATTTTATTTAAAAGTTAACTTAATAATATTTAGAAAATTATTTTTCAAAAATGTACTTCACTTTTGAATTCTACATGTCGATAAATGGACGGGTGAATTTTTGGGATTTTTCTGAAATTCTTGAATTTTTGATGAATAGTAAAATACGATAAAATATGATAAATGCTAAATACTTGATTTACTGCATCATAGGTGATTCAAGGATTACTTAAGCCCACTTGGATCGAAATCACAAGCCATTATTACTATTAGGGGTCACATGAATCAATACTATTCATTGTCTTGAGAGAAATAATAAAATAATGAATTAAATATTCAAAATATACCCCTCTCCTCCACTATAAAAACCCCCACCACTACCTCTTCTCTCCACACCTCTAAGCCTTGAATATCCTCAAAGTTATACTCAATTGACCTTCCATAGTCACTCCCCACGACCAATAAGCTCTTAGTCTATCCAAAAGACCAAAACACATTCCCTTAAGGAGTTTCTCAAGGAGGTTATTTCAAGAGGTAAATCACCCTTCTTTCACATTTCGTTTTATTTCAATTTATCTACTTTTGTTATCCTCTCCTATCCTCCTCTGTCCAAATGATCATGCTAACTCCAGTAACATTTATATACTGGATTTATATCATGTTAATTGAATAACCATCACAAATATTCTTACTCCCTCCCTTTTATTTTATAAACTAAATCGACGTCCATGAGGTTCCGATTTATAACCTTCATGGACGATGAATTTTCGTTCTTCAATTTCTTCTTCATTACTGGTCATGAAACCATATTAATGATTTAAACAGACTTTAATATATGTTTTATAACCTAATTAATATTCAAGAACCATAATATGTACATATAATCAAGTTATATGACAAAACTAGTTCATAATATTCCAAATACCGCTGAATAATCGAAGTGGTGGTCATCTAATGATTCATCCTCATTCCATGTAACCAAATAATAGAAATTAACATTATCAATTATTTATGTTCATTAATAATATATAATTCTAATCCTGGAGATTTATAACCATTCCACAAGAACTTCATTACATAAAAACAAGTGAACCGAATATGAAAATAAAGGAAACGAACACTCCAGATCGACAGAATTCAATACAATAACTTGTCAATAAAGACATAAATGAACTAACCAGGATTATGGTAAACTAAATACATGTATAATAGGTTCTGAAATAAATTATTAACAAGTATAATTACATATTCCAGGAGATTAAGTACAAGATAGGAACACATTTGGAGTTAAGGTAAGGGTTTTTCACCCGAACTTCCATTTTCATTCGGGTTACTTCTATTGTCTAATTTCCTCAATGAAATACTTATTTATTGTGATTTAATCCTAATTAATTCTGTGTGAGTATTATATATATGTACACAAACCATAATCCTTCCTTATTTTATGAATAGTTACACGTTTTAAAAGGAACATTCAAAATTGTTTCAAAAATACAAGCCCGATTCAAGGGAATTTCTCAAATTCTTACCTATTTTTAAGGGCACTATATAATATGTTTTTTGGAATACATTATCTTTATAAAATAAATCATTTTATTATTAAAATACTTTCTTACTTCAATTCTGGTTTTATACATATATTTTTCACAAAATAACTCTTCTTTTCAAAATAAAAGAGTATTTATCTCTAGAATTGCTTAATGATTTTATAAGAGTGTTTTCGTCTAATTCAACACTCATGTTGATTCCATGGTATTATTGGGTTTAATAATTTATAAATTCATCTACCATATTTTATTTAGTGGTTTATGACTAACTCTATTGTGGATGATCTATCCTAAAACCATTCACCACATTATTCTGAATGGTTAGTGTTTTATGTTTAATGATTACGGAAAGTTAGTTACATTTCATATGATAGTTTCAATATGAATGTATATCTTTTTTATGTTGATCTCTCCTCATATGTGGAATTCATTGGACTTATTATGTGATGATTGGGGCCTTCTATAGCCCCTCGATGCGTCAGTAGGTCTCATGAGACAAATAGACGTGGAATTGGCCGAGGCCTTTCCCAGTGTGATATGGATTTTGGCCGAGGCCTTAATCATTAGACGTCTTGGCCGAGGCCTTGAAAAAATGTTTCAGAATGTCCGAGATTATTAATTACATCATTATGGGTTTAGATATTGATATTCCATGTGGTTATTCGATTAGTATAATACCCATGATTATGTTTTATTATGGCATTATTTACTCAGCTCATTTTCCTTCCATAATGTGTTCATGTTTATTATTTAAGGTCTGTGTTTTCAATTATTCACCATGTCTAATGTTTATATTATCTTCCTCTGTATTGCTTACTTTTACTTAGAGTTTGAGCTCACCCCTTTATTATGTTTCATTTTCTCAGGGCAAGAATATTTTTTTATGAATGACATGCTGAAATAACCTAGAAGTTATGGAAGTTGTATAAGGAGTTTCTATGTTGCCTTTCATTTCAAGTTGTAATGATGAACTTATGTATGTATCTTGTTTCCAATAATAATAAACTACTCGGTCCTTTGGGATTCGTATTCCTTTTTTGTATGCCAATGTAATCAAATAAGGCACCGGCTCCAGGTAACTGGGGTTGGGTCCTTACAGAGTAGCTTATTCTTGGTAAGAGAATTATATTCATACCATGCTCAGTGAAATCCCAAAAAATAAAAATTGAAATAAAAATAATAATTGTGATGATAATTTAGGAACAACCCCATCCCATAAAGCTAGGGGAGTTTTTACCATCACCAGCACCTCATGGAATATCAAATCCCTAGTGAATCCAAAATTTCACAGTGGAAGAACCAATTCAACCCCATCCCATAAGGTTGAGGGATTTTAAATCACTACATTATATTCTTCCATGAAAATAAATATTCTCTAGGTTGTGATAAATAACAAAATAATTTCCTTAGATGTTCCTCCCATTGTGTAACCTATTTCTCTCTTTAGGGATACACTCGTTAAGGGTTTCTAGAGACACTCTTAGGATCACCCTATATAAATTAGTTCCATGGGAGCACTGGAAGGAGAAGACACAATCTCATAGGGGGCTCATGATGAAATGTATGGCTAAGAAAGGAAAGACCATGAAAATTTTAATCTTCCCCTTGGTGGATATGATGACCAATAACTTTAGCATTATAATGAGCACGTGATTTTTTCATCAAGATAAGCATCATTGAATTTCATTAACATCAGCCTCACTAATGATCCAAAACATGACTTTGACATAAAAATGTAGAATGAGGATGTCTATATATGAAACACAATCCACATTGAAACACTATAATAAGTTATTCATAATCATTTTCAACGGCGTATCTAGAATTTCAGGGTTTCATCAAATACACTACTACCACCTCAGTGATCCCGGAAAAATGTAAAGGGGAAGAGTGTGGTTGTAGTCCACCTATAACCAAAATAAGTGGAGCCTCCTACTATATATGAAATATTTTATCAATATGAAGAGGAGATAAAGGAGTTAAAATTAATTAATATTGAATTAATCATGATAAATATTCCTACTGAGTACAACGTAAAAATAGATACTCATATTTCTCTATCAGTACAGAAAATTCACTCCATAGAAAAGAATAGAATTTTTACATGTAACCGATAAAGGATCCAAAAAATCTGTTTATTTTGACCTATTGGCCTAGGGATATTAGAAGTTCTCTCCCTTGGTATGACAGCTAAAACTATGTCAGGTGAGATTCCCTAGGCCAGCCTATACTGATCATCAGTAGCAAACATGAGCATACCTACCACATCAAACTCTGCCCACTGCCTCTATTAAAGTGTTTATCCATCCAACCATTATTCTAGATCTTATATACTTTATCAAATCCATATAATCTCTAATGGAGTCTATGGAAGGGAATCGAGCACTTGGGTAGATGTAACTCCTCCTTCATTAAACATTTAAAATCTAACCTTTTCAATCTTTAACAACACTGGGGACCCATGAAAAGACATCTCAAATTTTCTATATTGATTTTTCCCCATGATGGTAATGGTTGTGTAGAAATTGGCATCCAAACTCAGGTGTTTTGTATATACTCTGGAAATTCCAATGTTTTTTGGTATAATAACTTACTAAATGGGTCCATCATTGAATGGGAAGACATATTTCGATAGTTTCTCTACCAATTAATCTCAATACCAAGAAATAAAATAATAATTGACCTATAAAAATCAAGCAGTAAGAGAAAGAGTGTGTCTCAAACTTCATTAATATATCAAAGTTTACAACCAACTCCTTAAATATTCAACTCCCACAATAGAATCTACTAGAACTATGCATAGAGATTATGCATGATGAGTTGAAGGAATCATCGATCCCAATAAAATACCCTAATAGATTCTATGAGTTATCCACAATGGAATAAAGGTTGGAAGATTTCATTCAGTGAACCAAGTATAATTATTGGCCAATATAAACTACCTTAGGAAAGAATATTGAAAAAAAGAAGTGACAACTATAATGATTAATCCATCTCTAAAACCATCTATGACACCCAAACTAGTGAAATATCACATGGTATCTCCTCCTAAACACTAATAACTATAATTTTATCCTTGTAAATAGGGTATATAGGATAAAAGGAACCCACCATATAAATATCAAAAGAATAAATTTTATTCTTTTTAAAATGTAAAGGTTCATACGTATTTAATCATAGTTATGGAGAAAAACTTGTTAAAGATAATAAAGCCCAAAAATCCCAATAAAGTTGGCATTAGTAATTATCCCAATCATTTTCCATTCCACTGAATGATGGGATACACCATCTAGGAGTTCTTTTTCTCCAAATCTAAACTCATTAATATGGTAGATTTCATGTAGGTTAAATTAGTAAAGCTTCTAGAACAGGTGGATTTTGTTTCATCCATCCCACTAGAAGAGAAATTATAATGGTAGGAAGTCATAATAAATGGTTTATGAATTTTTAATGCTTGAATGGTCATAAATATAGTCAACTAAGCCCATGTTATCCTTAGGGAACAACTCAATCAACAATTTGTAACTCCAACTCCATTTGTGATGATTAATCCAACTTCTTTGGTACTAAAATCATCTAAGGGGTGGTATTTTATGAATTGGTGAAATCATTATAATAAGAATAAGGATAGAGAAGAAAAATAAATTATGATTATTAATTTAGATAAAACTCTTCAAGATTCCAAGCCTTCATTATTAAGAGGATGGTAACCTCTCTACAAAATGGTTCAATGAGTACCGACCCATAAAATTGAAACATATCCATATGAAGAATCCCAACAAAGTTTTGTCAATGTGTTTTACTTGGAAAATACCTTATCTAAAAAAGAATATGTATATGACCATGAGTTCTCCTCCCATAATCAAGGAGGAGGTAGAGGTCACAGAGGTTGGTGGGGTCAAGAAAGATGAGGTGGACATGGATATTGACAATCCAGCTATATCAATACTGAAACCATATATACTGAAGAGACCAAGAAACAACCACTTTAGCATGCTCAATAAAAGTACTAATCCACTCTTAAATCATATAGGACTCATTTAGTCCCAATCATACCAGAAGACTAATTGGAAGACTAGAATTTTTCTTATCGATTTTAAAATGTGGTAAGGTCAACTCATCCCAACTCATAGATGACAAAGATTAACTCAATATCTAATTAGGGAAGGCATCCAACAACACAAAAAACCGCAAATAAAAAACTTCAAACCAAATAACAACCTCATGTATGGAATTTTAGGTTTTTGGATCATAAGTATGATATATTGAAACAATTCATTATTGTCCCAACAAATCTTTCAATTATCTATTCCCTCCATCTTTCAAAGGAGCTTTGAGAAGCACTTATCGAGTCTCTCATAAGACCTCAAGAGTTTAAGGATAAGTTTTACACTTCTCAAGTATGTCATATAGAGATTGGACCTATTGAGTGTCATGTAGTCATATCCTTCATATATTAAGATATGAATAACACCATAGAAGGCCATATAATACCCTTGTACCTATCTGGAAAGATTGATAACACTATCATTCATTTATACCTCATTGGTAATAGTTATGGAATCAATATCATTCTAGTATGGACCCTATAATGATTGGTTTAAAATGAAGCTGATTTATCTCCCAATACTCTAACAATCCAATGGTATGATAAGAGAGATTAAAAACATTTGGGCCAAACCTATCTCAAATATCAATTTGGTGACCTTGTCTCTAAATCTAATTTTATGGTTGTCCACCAAGACATGTATTTTAATGATTTGTTAGGAATATTGTGGTTTCATTCACATGTGGCAGTGCCTTCATCATACCACCAATGTCTTAATTACTCTCTTGGGGAATAGGTTGTAGTGTTATAAAATAATGGAACACACTTTAATTCCAATGAATCTCAATACATAGATATAGGATTTTATTAAAGGGAGTGGAAATAACTAGTTTTAGGTGATGTTATCTAAACCACTACACCTAGTGGTTTGTAAATGACCCATGTCGACCCATTTCATAAACTTGGTGAAGATTATGTATTTCCCATTAATCTAATAAAGGAAATATCTCCCAATATAGGGATTCATTGGGTCATATGAACCATTTATGAGAGGATGAAACATTTGAACACCTTTATATCATATGATGGGAAAGATAAAGTTCCACCAAAATAGCCAACATCCTTATAGAAAAAGAATAGCATACCATCCATATAGAATAATCTCATTCTTCATCATCTCTATAAGAAGGTTGGTCTGACTAATCTCTATCTCAAATAAAGACAATGAAGTCTCTTAAACCAAGTGGATATTAATCCTAGAAGAAGAAAAAAATCTTGAGGGTTGGGTACATTTTTGTAATGAACCACCAATTCTCATTGGCTTGAGATTACAACGAGTCATTACTAGGCCTTAAACGACATCCCCAAGGTGCCAAAGGCTGGAAATAAATGCCGAAGGGTTTCAAAACCAGTGGGGGATGATTTACCCTTTTTGAACATACCACAGAGCCAATAACCATAACCAAACAAATCAACTAAATGATGCATGATAAAATCAAATACAACTCAACCATTTGTTTTATCATAACCCAACCAAAAGTACCAAAGTGGAAACCAACACTCAATCAGAGTAACCAGCGGAAAGACAAACTAAAAGACCACAAGATGACAACCCAAATCCATGATCCACAAGCTTTAAGCTCCAACATCACGAACCCGCCCAAGCATCACAAAGTAGTGTTATAAAAATGCGACACCTTACCTTTTCCAACATCCTGGTATATGACAGCTGTAAAATCACCATGTGCCAAAGTAGGGGGTGAGTAATTAAACTCAGTAGGTTTTCCCCGATGACTTCCCAACCCATGCCTCTAGGATAAAACATGTTAGCACATTTATATAAAACAATTCCAAAACAGTTCACAATATAGGAAGTTCTATGTAAAAACCATTGCGCAACAAAAACTGTCTCTCTCAAGAAAAGCAACCAAGAAAAGTTTCCAATCAAATTCCCATTTCCATTTTTGGAACATTCATTCCATTTCAAAAATCCACACAACCAACCATGCATGCAACATGGACCTTCCTATACTCACGAGTGGTGAGTTATCATTACACTAAGTCATCACTTGGTGGACTATCTTGATGGGGGAACTTGAAGACCTTATCCGTCCCTTTTGATGGGGGTAATTCTCACCCTTATCTATCCCAATGCATATGAACACACACCAAAACCCATGAAAATCATTTCCAAAACCAAGTGTGTTCAAAACCTTTCAATAAAGCATAAAACCTTTTATTGAAAACCATTTCTTTTAATCAGTAAAACCACAACCGGTTTAAAATCACCATTTTAAATTCATTTCAAAAAACACTTTCCAAAAACACACAATTTCCATCACCCATTACTAAAAAGGGTTTCAACCATTCTTTCAAAGTAGATAAACAAACCATTTCAATAAAGGAAAAAAAATTTGAAACTAAGACTTCAAGTTCTAAGAAAGAGGGATTGAGAGTGAAGTGACCTACCTCAACAAAATAGGCGAAACCAACCAAGAACCGGGTTGAAACACCACGAAACCTCCTTATATTCCTTCCTCTATCACCAACAAGACCAAAACCTGACTTAAAATTCATCCACTACCTTAGATCTACCCACCATGGGTGTAGATATAAGGATTCATCAAGAGGGAATAAGGAGATCTAAGAAAACTCAAGGAAACAAGACTTACCTTGATCAACCGGCCTCTAAACGCCAAGGAAACCCTCCGGATCGCTTCCAAAACGCCTGGTAAGTGTTCTCCCACCTTCACCAAAGAGAAATCCTGAGTTAGGACTGTCTAGAAGCAAAAAAGAGTGCGTTAAATTATAAAATAGATTAGATCCTTAAACATAGGATCTAAGTTGACCTTGTGCATGGTTAGTCGGCACGGTTAGTCAAGCTGTGACCTAACTGTGCAGTAGTCACTGCTTGGAAGGGGCGCTCCACACGACCTCCTCACATGGTTTTCCCTAACCATACGCACACCATGCAGTCTCCTATGTCCAAGGTGACAACACCTGCACGGTGTCCGTACAGTTTGGGAAAACCGTGTGAAGCCCGTGCATCACCACCTTTTTCCATTTGACACTTTAAAAGTCTCCACAATTTCCCCAACCATTTATCATATGCTTCATGTACTTAAAAAGCATAAAAAAGGGTTACTTACCAGAAACCATGGGTACTACATTCTCCCCACCATTGGCCTTTCCGTCCCCAGAAAGTAGAAAACCATCGCTTGCCTGAAAGAGTTCTGGCCACTGCTCTTTCATTTCTTTCTCGCGTTCCCAAGTCTCTTCCTGAATTTGACCATGTTGCCACAAAAACCACACTAGACAGATGGTTTTTCCACATAACACTTTATCCTGCCTATCCACAATCCGCACCGAAATATGTACCAACGAAGCATCCGGCTCTAGGTCAAAGTGATCTCATCTGATCACATGGTCAGGATCAAGCTGATACTTCTTCAACTAAGATACATGGAACACATTATGCACTGCACTGAACCACGGTGGTAATGCCAACCAATACACCACCTTGCCAACCCATTCCAGTATCTCAAAAGGGCCTATATATCAAGGAGATAATTTTCCCTGCTTCCCAAAACGACGATGTCCAAGCCTATGAGAGATTCTAAAAAAGACCCGATCACTCACCACAAACATCTACGGTCTTCGGCGATGATCCACATAAGATTTCTGACGACTTTGTGCCGTCTCCATCCTCTTAATTATCAACTCGATCTTTTCCATTGTTTCTTGGAAAAGGCTCGGCCCAACTAGTGAAGTCTCACCTGTTTCCACCCAACAAAGTGGAGAACGACAAGGACGCCTATACAATGATTCAAATGGAGCCATGTGTATCGAGGCCTGATAATTGTTGTTATATGAGAACTCCACTAAAGGAACGTGCTCCTCCCATGAGCCACCAAAATCCATTACACAAGCCCACAACATGTCTTCCAAAATCTGTATCGTCCTTTCGGATTGTCCATCTGTCTGAGGATGATATGTCGTACTCATATTCAACTGAGTTCCCAGGGCTTTCTGTAAGGATTTATAGAAACGAGATGTGAACCTCAGATCTCTATCTGAGATGATGGACACTGGTACACCATGCCTTTTTACCACTTCTCGGATATAGATTTTTGAAAGATCTTCCACCGTATGAGTTTCACGAATAGGGATGAAATGGGCCGACTTGCTAAGTCGATCCACTATCACCCAAATGGAATCGTGTTTTCTAACCATTCTTGGAAGACCTGTAACGAAATACATAGAAATATTCTCCCATTTATATACTAGAATTGGTAGAGACTACAACATACCTGCTCACCGCTGATGTTCTGATTTAACTTGCAGACAAGTTAAGCACCGTGAGACAAACATGGCCAATTTCCTTTTCATGCCACTCCACCAGAACTGCACCTTGAACACCTTATACATATTCTGTGTTCCTGGATGAACATCCCATCTGGAAGGGTGCTAAGCATGAAGGGGTTGTTCCTGAGAAGTTAAAGGTACAACCATCTAATCTAGAAACCGAAAAACTGAACTCCCATCCAGCTTCCATTCCTCAATGGTCTCCCCACCATTGATTTTTGAACTCATTACAACACAGTATACATCAAATGCTTGTGCCTCCTTTACTACCTCCACCAAATCTGGAACAAATGCAACTGGAAATAAAATAGTAACATCAGCTCGGTATTCACATTCCACATGCATGCCAGTTAGGACTGACATCACCTTCCACTCATCTGAAGCTTCTTTTGCCAACTGGGCATACAAATTTATGATTAATGCATCGACCAATTAATTTCCCTTACCCGGTGTATACATCAAGTCAAAGTTGAACATTTGAAGATAATCCATCCATATCCTCTACCTCAGATTCAAATCTCGTTGTGAGAAAATGTGTTTCAGGATTTTGTGATCCGTAAACACAGTGAATTTCTCACCAAAGAGATAATGTATACATGTTTTCAAAGCATGGATGACTGCAGCTAACTCCATATCATGTGTTGGGTAATTTTTCTCATGCACTCTCAACTGCCTTGAACCATAAGTAACCACATTATCTCTTTGCATGAGAACACAACCCAACCCTGATCCTGAAGCATCACAATACACCACATACCCCTGTCCTGATTCTGGAAAAACCAAGATAGGTGTCGATGTAAGACGAACCTTCAGTTCCTAGAAAGACTTTTTACATTCTTCTATCCATTAAAATGGAGCATTATACATTTTCAGATCTGTCATTGGTGATGCTATTCATGATAAATCATGCACAAATCATTGGTAGTAACCAGCTAGACCAAGAAAACTACATATCTCGAACACATTCTTCGGTGGTTGCTAAGAAAGAACAACTTCTATCATTTCTGGATCCACTGAAACACCTTTCTCAAAAACCACATGGCCCAGAAAGCGTACCTCTTGTCTCCAAAAATATCACTTTGATAATTTGGCATACAACTTATGGTCTCTCAAGATTTCCAACACTATCTCTAAGTGTTTCTCATGCTCTGCCCTTGTTCTTGAATACACCAATATGTTGTCCACAAACACCACAACAAAAGAATCTAGATATCGCTGAAATATTTGATTCATTAATGCCATAAAGACTTCTGTTGAATTCGTAAGACCAAAATGCATGACTACATATTTGTAGTGGCCATATCTACTTCTGAAGGTTGTCTTTGGAATATCCTCCTTCCGAACTCGCAACTAGTGATATCCTGATTGTAAGTCAATCTTAGAGAACCACTGAGCTCCCCTCAATTGATCAAACAGGTCATCAATGCATGGAACTGGATATCTATTCTTTATCTTAATTTGGTTAAGTTTACGATAATCCACACATAGCCTCAAAGTTCCATCTACTTTCTTTACAAACAAAACCGGGGCTTCTCACGGAGATAGGCTTGGCCGAATAAAACCTTTTTTTCCAGTTCTTTCAACTACACTTTCAATTCCTTTAACTCTGTTGGTGCCATCCTATAAGATGGGAGTGAGGCAGGACTGTTCCCCAAAAGGAGATCAATCATAAACTCCATTTCTCTTACAGGTGGTAACCTTGAGAAGTTTTCAAGAAAAACATCAGGAAATTGATCTACGACTACTAGAAAACTATTATTCGTGATCTCGTCCATCGATTCCAAGTTTAATGCAGCCAACTGGTAAGAGATCATTGCCACTACTGGTTCCAACAAGCTCGTTGCACCTGCCTTCACCGCTCTTTCTACTCTAAAGAGATGCTCGATGCCATCCTCAGTTTTGAAACTGACTGTTCTACTATAACAGTCGATGTGATCCCTAAACTCTATCAACTAATCCATACCTAGGATTATATCATAAAATTCTATATCCAGCACAGAGAAATCCCATTTCAGCTCAGCTCCATCTACAGTTATAGAACATGCTCTACACACGAAGGCTCTACATTCTCTTTCACCGAGAGGAGTTTTAAGTTTTATCATAGAAGGAATCATTTCAAGTTTTAAGTTCAGAAAATCCTCAATACGAGAAGCAAGAAAAGAATATGATGAACCAGTATCGAACAACACTTACATGAGGGTAGAATTCAAAAGAATCATACCTCTCACCATAGAAAGTCCAGACTAATCATCCACAGTCAGCTGTTCTGCTCCATAAAATTGCTTTATTGCTGCACTTTTCTCCTTATTGCCTTGTTGAGATTTCCCTGCCTAAGGAGTCATGGTATTCCTAGAATCACCATGGCTAGATCTGTTCTACTATTGAGACTGATTTTGTTGTCCTCACCCTATCAAATCATTAGATTCTTGTGACACCTGAGAAGTGTCGTGAACACCCGACCGTGGAGCACTACGACAATATCACTAAATATTCCCCATCTTGTTGCAATTGTGGCATCCTCTCGGTGGTGTTGTACATTATCATTTCATGTGGTCAATCGAGCCACATTGAAAACACCCGGCTTTCATCATGGGTCGTGGAGGAAGATTCACCGATGTAGCCGTCTGATTTCGATTCGCACTCCCACCTTGGAAGTAGGTGTCCCTCTTCCACTTGTTCCCAGTATTAGAGTTCCCACCCATTCTCGTGGGTATCATCATAGTTCCTCCTCCCATAACTCTGGAGATGTCTCTTTCAGCTATTATTGTTCTGTTTACCATCTCCGTATAATCCGTAATACAGAGCATAGCTATCTTGGAGCGAATCTCATGTCGTAATCCTGATTCAAAGATGCATGCCTTCAACGATGAACTGGTAGAAACTTCTGGTGCAAAGAGCACTAAATTCATGAATTTAGCCGCATACTCCGTGACAGAGAGTTTCTCCTGCTTCAGACTGAAAAATTCCATCATCCTCTGGATCTTGAATGTATAAGGATAGAATTGTTTATTGAACAATTCCTCAAATTCCTCCCAGCCCAGGCCTTGATTCACCTTAGCCTACACAACTATCTCCCACCACGGTCGTGCAAGATCCTCCAGCATATACGTCACCAACTTTACTTTCAGTTCTATTGATGTGCCGATGAAATCGAAGATACGATTCATCCTAATTTTCCACACCTCCGCCCTTTCTGGTTCAGAATCACCCCGAAATATGGGTAGATTCTACTTCTAGAACTGGATGGAAAGGTCTACATGCCTTGACTCATCCCTCTGATTCCCCGTGTCCACATCCTGAAATGCTTGAACTATACTTTGGACTAGCTACTGGTTCACATGTGGCACAGGTGCGACCACATTCTCCACAGCCTCTTCCGCTTGGTTTCTACGATGCCTAACGGGTTCCAATTTCTATATAACCAATGCATGCTGTTAGTCTCACTTCCTAGCAACTGAAGTCTTAGCATTTAAATATCTCTCACATCACTATCACAAAATTGATTTCCAATCATCCAACTTTTCCCCATTTACCCATTTCTAAAAAATCTTTTCATTATTTTGAAAATCAATCCATTTTCAAAATACATCAATCATTCTCTTTTCAAAGTCTTTCATTTGAAAAAAAGTTCAAAAAATTTCAGAAATCACGATTTTTCATCAAATCATAATCCATTTCTCAAAATGATATTAGAAATCCTAGTGGTAATTCATTCCTCTAATGCATGTCATGTTCATCTCATTGGCTAAACCCATGACAATGAGATGTGTTATCCTATAAGTTTCTCCAAAACACTTATGTACCCAACTCCCTGGTAACTTAAGGTTCAGCATAAAAAGGTTAGCTATGTCTTTTTTATGCTCTACATTCCAAGTTACAACAATACTACTCCTTCCTAAGATGACCACCCAAGGAATAGATATGTAATAATTCAATGCCAAGAGCCACAAAAATTGATGACTACTTGTTCCACAAAGAAAAGAACAAGCTGATTGCTTTTATACCCCAAGGGATGAACAAACTGATACCATTTGTAATGACCCACCAATTCTCATTGGCTTGAGAGTACAACGAGTCATTAATAGGCCTTAAGAAACATCCCCAAGGCACCAAAGGCTGGAAATAAATGCTGAAGGGTTTCAAAACTAGTGGGGGACGATTTACCCTTTTTGAACATACCACAGATCCAACAACCATAACCAAACAAATCAACTAAATGATGCATAATAAAATCTAATAAAACTCAACCATTTGTTTTATCATAACCCAAAAAAAAGTACCACAGTGGAAACCAACACTCAATCAGAGTAAACAGTGGAAAGACAAACTGAAAGACCACAAGATGACAACCCAACTGCATGCTCCACAAGCTCCAAGCTACAACATCAAGAACCAGCCCAAGCATCACGGAGTAGTGCTATAAACCTGTGACACCTTACCTTTGCCAATATCCCAGTATATGACATCTGCAAAAGCACCAACATTCCAAAGTAGGGGGTGAGTAATGAAACTCAGTAGGTTTTCCCCGATGACTTCCCAACCCATACCTCTAGGATAAAACATGTTAGAACATTTATATAAAAAAATTTATATAAAACAATTCCAAAATAGTTCATAATATAACATGTTCCATGTAAAAACCATTTCCCATCAAAAACTGTCTTTCTTAAGAAAAGAAACCAAGAAAAGTTTCCAATCAAATTCATGTTTCCATTTTTGGCACATTCATTCCATTTCACAAATCCACACAACCAACCATGCATGCAACATGGACCTCCCTATACTCGCGAGTGGTGAGTTATCCTTCCACTAAGCCATCACTTAGTGGACTACCATGATGGGGGTACTTCACGCCCTTATTCTTCCCTTTTGATTGGGGTACTTCTCACCCTTATACATCCCAATGCATATGAACACACACCACAACCCATGAAAATCCTTTCCAAAACCAAGTGTGTTCAAAATATTTCAATAAAGCATCAAACCTTTTATTGAAAACCATTTATTTCAAGCAGCAAAACCACAACCAGTTTAAAATCACCATTTTAAATTAACTTCAAAAAACACTTTCCAAAAACACACAATTTCCATCACCCATTACTAAAAAGGGTTTCGAAAATTCTTTCACAGCAGATAAACAAACCATTTTAATCAAGGAAAACAATTTGGAACTAAGCCTTCAAGTTCTAAGAAAGAGGTATTGAGAGTTAAGCCACCTACCTCAACAAAATAGGCGAAACCAACCAAGAACCAGGTCAAAACACCACTAAACCTCCTTAGATTCCTTCCCCTATCACCAACAAGACCAAAACCCGACTAAAAATTCATCCACTACCTTAGATCTACCCACCTTATTAGTAGATCTAAGGATCCATCAAGAGGAAAGAAGGATATCTAAGAAAACTCAAGGAAACGAGACTTACCTTGATCAGCCGGCCTCTAAACGGCAAGCCAACCCTCTGGATCACTTCCAAAATTCCTGGTAAGTGTTCTCCCACCTTCACCAGAGAGAAATCCCGAGTTAGGGCCATCTAGAAGAAAAAACGAGTGGGTTAAATTATAAAATGGATTAGATCCTTAAAAATAGGATCTAAGTTGACCTCACACATGGTTAGTCCGCACGGTTAGTCAAACCATGTGCTAACCATGTGGTAGTCACTGCTTGGAAGGGTCACTCTGCACACCCTCCATGCATGGTTTGCCTAAACCATGAGCACACCATGCGGTCTCCTCTGTCCATGGTGAAACCACCTGCACGGCTTCCACACAGTTTGGGAAAACCATGCAAATCCCGTGCATCACCACCTTTTTCCCTTTGACACTTTAAAAGTCTCCACACATTCCCCAACCATTTCTCATATGCTTCATCTACTTAAAAAGCATAAAACAAGGGTTACTTACCAGAAACTGGGGGTACTAAAATTTTTCTCTATCCTCAAGATATTGGTCACATCAACTAAATCTAGTTGTGTGGAAGAAGGGTGAAATCTCAGTATTGATAATAATTCCCTAGATAATAATAATAATCCTTTTTTGTCTCAAAGGCAAAATAAGATCCTTGAATCATCTCCTAGATAATAAAGTGGTCACACATTAATGAAATAGATTGAAAATTTATTAATTTCATCTACTGAATCTCAGAATATCGGCACCTCTTCTTCTCTCAGTGATAGTGGAGAAGAATGAGAGTGTATCCAACATTTCCCTAATAATAATTCCTATTTAATAACACCCTTAGAGCATAAGATGCATTCTCATAATTAATGGATGATAAAATTGTACTTATATCATCATTACATCCCCTAAATTTCCTTTCATCTCCTGTTTTCACTTAAATTGAGGCAGTGGGTGAAGAGGGAGAAGAAGTGGGAGATCTCAGAGATTCCCCTCAAATATTTGTGGAAGGCATCTCAACCACAATATATCAATTTAGAAAAGTAAATCTTGGTATACAGGAAGACCAATTTTCTACACTAATTAGTGCCTCCATGTCTCCCAAATAATAAGAGACATTAATCTCTTTTTGGAAGTAGCATCATTATGTATTCACATGGAATTATATAGAAATGTCTGAACTTAATCCTAATGTGGACACTCGTCATTTATATCTACTTGAGGATCACCATGGATATATGTATGTAGTTATAAGAATGAATCTAACTCATGTTTCCAGGGTATAATCCAAATTTGATAAGCTCATGAAATCCAACTTCATTTTGGAGTTCCAATAACCAAAATGGATTCCCAACATTGCCCCCATGAAAAATAATAACAAAAATATTAGAGTTTTTATTGAATTCAATGATTTAAAACTCTATTGACCAAGGGATAACTTCTTTATCCCAATTACATAAATTTTGATCAATACAAAAACCATATTTTAACCACTCTCTTTCATGGATGGATATTTCGACTATAACCATATTTAGATGGTTCCCAAAGGTGAGGAAGCAACTACTTTATGGGAACCTCAAGGGGTTTATTTCCATTGATTAGTTCCATTTGGATTGAATAATTATGGTGACACATATCAATGTGTCATACAATATATCTTTAGTCCCTTTCTAATAAAAATTGTGGAATGCTACATTGATGATTTGGTGTTAAAATCTTAGTAACACTATGACCATCTTGTCAATATTGAGAGACTTTTCCACAAATTATAGCAACAAAACCTAAATAAAAACCTATTAAATTCACTTTTAGGGTAACACCAAGAAATATTCTTAACTTATTAGTACTTCATTGTGTAATTTAGGTCTTCCTTAGGAAAGACAAGGTGGTCCTTAACATGTAACCACATCAAAATCTCAAATAGTTGAGTGGGATTCAAGGATAACATACCCACATCATATTATTTATAGTGAACCCTGAAGGTAAGTGACTACCCTTTACCAAGATCATAAATAATGGAGTCACCTATTAGTGGGATGAATATTTTCAAGAATCTTTTGATAATCTCAAGAAATATTTATTGAGCCCATCGGTATTGATGTTTACTATAAAAGGAAGTCCAATGATTCTATACATAGAGGCTTTGGAATGATCAATTGGTTCCTTTATCATATATAATAATTATTTGTGAAAATAAATTAGTCTCTACTATTTTAGAAGAACCATGTTAGATACTGATACCTTATATTCTAACATTGAGAAAAATTATCTTGCATTGATCTTCACAGTTCAGAAATTGAGACACTACATATGACATCATGAGGTTCATTTGGTCTCTTGTATTGTCCCACTCAAGTATATCCTCAATCTTTTGATATTGATTGGATGGATTTCATGGTGGTTATTCATTCTACATTAGTTTGAAATTTATTTTTTACAGTACAATGTAGTAAAAAAGGAAAGTGTTGTCATAATTTCTTCTCAAACATCCCACCTTGAAAAGCATTAAAATAGATACAGAATTTTTGGATAAATAATTATTATCCATTTGTGATACTACCCATACATGTGATATGTATTCTTATTTCACTTCCATGAGTCCAATAGAATGAAGGTTGAAAAACCTGAAAATAAATAGAGTTGGATTGGGAATTGTTCGTATTTCTCCAGTAAAGGTAGTTTTGTGTTATTTGTTCATATTGTAAGAAGGATGTACTAACTATGAAGTATAATATCAGGATCTTATTTAAGGATTAGAATTGGGTCTATAGATATTAAATTCATACTAAATGTCAAGGGTTATTCAAAGTTGGTAATTAAGAAAATTAATGGTGAAAATATCATTAAGAAAGAGGAACTAATTCTCATGCTCAATTATGTATGGGGTTTGAATGAAAAAAAATCCCTATGATCCAGTATTGGTTCATGAAACACATTTGAAAAATTACCATGTATATTGATTAGATAATGTCACCACATCCATATAAGATCCAGACTAGGATGAGATAATCATCAACACTGCACACTATATGGTGGTTTCCCAATTTGTTAGAAGAGATGTGGAAGAGGTTAACAAGATTGACACCACTCATGAATATGAAGAGATTATGGCCCCACTAAATGATAATTGTATTAGATAGATGTCCCCAATATTGAACTATCTCCAAAGTGGATTTCTTCCATTGGATCAAGGAAAAAATAAATGGATTTGATGATGGGTAGAAAACTTTATTCTTTGTGACAACTGTGATTATAAAAAATTAATCTATAAATAAGGTTTTGATGGAGTCCTCCTCAGATTCATTTAAGGAGTAGAGACCCTCATAGTAATACAATATTTTCATGGAGGCACCTTTGGTGCTCATCAATCCTATACTAAGCTCTCCCATCAAATCAAATGGCTTGGATACTTTTAGCCATCAAAAACACAAGATTATTTAGAATTCAATAGGAAATTTCATTCTTTCTAGATATATTTCAATTTCATCCATCAATCGCAAAAGTTTCTATATGAGGATAAATATTCTTGGTTATTTTCTATTTGGTTAATAGATATCTAGGGGCCATATATTCCTGTAATATCCAGGTAGTTCAAGTAAATATTTACCACCATTAACTTCTTCTCCAAGAGGGACGAGTCTATATCCCTCAGGGAAGTTAGGATGAAAGCAATCATCAAATTCATGAAGTCAAATATCATCCCCATATTTGGTTCTCTTGCACAATATTGACAGAAAATTTGACCAATTTATTCTTTTCTAAGTTTAAAAGGTTGTATCAAAAATATGGAATTCAATTCAACCGCACATACCACTGGTATGAGACGGAAAATGGAAAAATTGAGGATTTTAATAATATTATGTATAATATACTCTATAAGATGGTGGAAAATGGAAAGAAGTACAATACTAATAAACTTCACCATGCTTTATGGGATTATCACACCAAAACCAACATTGGCGTGAATAAAATCCCATATTCAGTTATATATGATACAATGGTAGTCTTTCCCATTGAATTCTAGTTTCCTTCACTCTGTGACACCATCTATAATAATTTATCTAAATATGAGAAATCTCGAAAGTATCTAGATGAGTTAGAGTGACTCAAAGAGAATATATTATACATTTTTCACAACTTGTAAATCCATCAAAACCAAGTATTATAAGATTTTAATTAGAAAATTCACCTTTTCTCATTCATCCAGGGAGATCTAGTTTTGCTTCTTAGAAATCAAAAGACACTAATAAAGAAGCCTATAAATATATAATTGAAGTGATAAGGAACTTATGTAATATATACTTTTTACTTTAACAAATCCCATTCCTTGTTCAAAATGGATGGATAATGTATCACACCATCCCAAAATGTAAGGTTTCCCAAAAATTACTTTTCAAAATTTCACATCAGTTCACCAAACACATTAAAATTAAACTAAATAGCAATCATCCTAGTTACATGACATAAAACTGAAAAACAAAGTCCTAGTAGTATGAATTTAAACTATATATAATATCATCCTTAGCGTAAAATGTAAAACTACATGGTCAGGTTTCTAGTTGCATGATTTGAAAAGTCATGCTCCATAGTCTTGGTTGGAAGTTTTTAAACTAAAAAACAAAACATCCATATAACATTATGTAAAATTGTATAACATTCATCCTCACTATAATATGTTAAAATGGATAGTAAAAATCTTTTTAATAAGATGTTAAACTATATGGTGTACGTCCGAGATGTAAGACCTTAAACTACTTAGTTACATCATAATAGTCACATGCGATCTTGTAACACCCTGATATTTTAGGGGAAGTATTTTTTTTATGTCTTATGTTATACGCAATATAAAAGGAATCTTTCACGGCACACAACACTAGTTTGGCTTGCGTTACACGCAATCACGACCTTCCTCGATAGCGTGTGTAGTACGCAATACCGAGTTCCACTAAACAACGATATATTATTATAAAATAATAAACTAGCCATTATGAATAGTATTAACTGAATTTTAAATTTTATAACATTATTATTTATCTTATATATTTTCTATAACATGTTATGAGAACAAAATATATTTTTCGGGTAAAATAAGTATTTTTCAAAAAATGCAGTTTTGCCGCCTTTTGATGGCGCACCCACTTTAAATCTAGTTTTTGACATGTTTATAAGTTAAATTTGAAAAAATAAAATTCTTTTTTGGAATCAGGATATAAAAAATCACTTTGGATAAATTTTTCATATTATTCTGATAACTTTCATATTTTAATGAATAGTAAAAACACGCTATATTTTAATTAAAAAAATCTTTTTTCATCGCAATAATTTATATGGTTAAATTATAATATTGAATGGTTTTCAAGTATAAATAGAATATATTTTTACCATTTAATATAATATATGTCATTATCATTAATTTTACATTGAATTCATAGGTAAAAACATTTCAATCTTTGGCAATGTTTTAACTTTTAAAAACCCGTTTGCTTAAAAATGGGATTAATTTTAAATTAATTACTGAAACTTCTGTGTTTTGAATTTTGAAAAATGGATTCAATATTTTGATTCAGTGTGTCCAAATTATGTTAATAGGTTACTTTTATTTTTTTGAGATTATTAATACTAACTACGGTAATTTTTATTTACTGCAGTTAAAGGTAAATCGAGTAATTAAGGGTAAATATAAGATTATAAAATTACCCTAACACTTGAAAAAATACTATTGGATGAATAAAAGTCTACCCATATCACCTAAGGGTTGGACTAGATTCATTTCATGTACTTTTGACCATGAAATAATATAATTATTATTAAAACCAAAGAAAGTGACAACATGTCACTCTCTTAAATCTTATAAGTATAATAATTTTAATTTAGTGATAAAATTCATGAAAATTCGAACATGAATAGCCTCCAGAAATATAATAAACTTATATACATCATATGAATTTATTTATAATTTTTAGGGATTAAATAATTATCATTAATTATGACACAATAGTGATGTTGAAATTATTTTATTGATTGAAATATCAAATAAATGATTTTAAAAGTATTAAAATAAATATTATATGAACTATTTAATGTTCTCCACTAATTTTCTAGATACAAATGACATGTTATGAATCTATTAAATATTTTATTTTGAACATATATTCTGTATATATTTTATTTAAACTCAAATAAATGAATAGTTTCAAAATTGACACTATTGTTAATTTATAGAAATTACATATTATAAAATTGTTTAAAAATCACAAAAATATTTAGAAATTGTAAATTAAAATATATATGGTCTAAAATGTAATAATTTATACAATTATAGAAAATTCACAACATATAAGTAATTATTTATAATTATTTAAAATTTATAATATTATTACCACAAATAAAATTAAATAGATTATATAAGGATATATCATGTTGATAATGTTTAAAATAAATTCCCAACTTGTCTAAATTTTATTGGCTGATGCGATTACAACCTTATTTCATATAATCTTCGAATTTGAGTCATTTTTGGAGGTTTTTAAGTGGGGTTGGAATTTATTATAAATTAATATTTCTTATAATTCCAAAGGTGGCCCTCTCCTCCCTTATAAAAGGGAACCTCCTCCCTCTCATCCTCACACCACTTTGAGAATTCAAGCTCGGCCAGCCACTGAAAATTTCTCTTCTCCACTTCCCTAGAAACATCCTAGAGGTCCTGGTCTTCTTCAAAGACCAATCTTAGTGCCCTAAGAGGAGATTTCAAAGAGGCATTTCGAAGAAGAGGTAATATCTGTTACCAATTCTTTCAAAATTTTTTCTTCTTATACTTCTTCTTCTTTAGTTGTTTCATTATGAAGTAATAACGTTAGTATCACTAATATATTGATATGTTATTATAAATATGAAACAACCCTATTTCAACTTCTATCCATCCCACGGAAAATAAAATCACCGCGCGTGCGTACGTACGGAATATTGTCTTCACGTCGTGGTGTAATCTGTTTTCCACCACCACCTTACTTGGATGGGTATAATGGTGAAAAGAATAACTATATATGATTATTGTAAGGTGATATTGATTCTGAAATTTTATACATACACTTAAATACAATTCCACGATCATGGGAACTGTATCATCGCTCGTGCGTACGTATGGTCTACCGTCTCCACGATGTGATGTGACTCGTTCTACATGATCTTAATTGAATAATGATTATATAAATGAATTGAATGAGTAAATATGATATATATTACACTAATACCATTCTGTAAATGAGGTATCTATAACCTAAAAATAAGAATAAAAATTTATTCGACAAAACACACATAAGAACATAAAGAAATAAACACCCGAATAACAAGTAGCAATGAAATATTACTAATAAGAAGTTAATAATATGACCATATATGATATCATAACAATGAGTATGATTTTGGAATAATTCAATGACATTATTTAAATCATTATACAGGAGGTTTAGACATGTACAAAGCATATCATACCTAAGGTAAGGAAAAATCTCGCAATCTCATTTTTACCCGAGATTATTTATACTTCAGAATTTACTGGGGAATATTTATCATCCAAATCCATGTTTCCTCAATATGTAATTTTATTTCCATCCTCCTACAATTTAATAAATCGAATCTTACCCATTGGTGAGTTTTTAGTAAAATATATGAAAAGAATCTTTTTTCATTTTTAGTACGAGGTACTTTTTGACTTTTTTAGCCAAAGTATGAGAAGAATGTTTTTTTAACTTATATGGCATGAATGGATTTTTATGATTTCATAAAACATTATTTCCATGAAGCTTAATTTACAAGTTTTCAAGTTTATTTTTAATCAACTTCTTTTAGTTTAAAATTGTATGACATGTTAATAAAGGAAAAATGTTTTTGAAGTAGAAAGGATATTTTCCTTAAGAATGGAGTTCAAGTGTTTTATCAAAAACAAATTCCATATAAGATAATATAGGGTTATATTTCTATCCCTATTTTTAAATTTATTTGATTATGTTATGTTGGAATTAATTTTATGATGTCCTTTTATCTTATATGGATTATGTTTTGATGGCATGATGTTTAAGAATCCCATTTTTATTACATGGGTTATGCTATGATGTATGATTTAGGATTTTGTGGCACACATAAGAATGGTTTCATTATGAGATGGGTGGGACCTATATCTACCTCCAATTCATTGGGTAAGGATTTATATCTCATGAGATAGACATGGATGGAACGACAAATTAATTTGGTTCAGTGATACAGGACTAGAACGAGGAGTGAACTCAGTTTAGTAACGGACTTTTTCCGCTATGATGGTATTGGAAATGAGCCTTGAATAATATAAATGATTTTCTATGATTATGTGTGTATTCCACAAAGTTTCATGTTTTATGTTATGATTATTTGGATTACATTTCACCACTATGATTTATCCCATGTTATGATATTATGATCTCTTTTGCAGGTTAAGATATTCAAATTGTTATGTTCTTATGAATATGATATGATTTATGTTTCTTTTGTTTACCCTTACTGAGAATTTAAGCTCACTCTTTTGTATGTTTTATTTTCCCCAGATCTGGATGAAGGGTATTAAGTAGAATATGCCAAAAGGGACTCTAGATATGATGAAATAAACGGGAGACTATATAGATGATTTATGAACCAGTTGTTTATGTTTCTCAGTTTCTAAAGACACTATACCTATACGGTCCTTTCATGGTTTTGTTATATGTTGTAATAAGTGTGCTTTAATTTTGAAGTAATAACAATGTATGTAAAGTATGGGTCGTTATATTTGGTATCAGAGGAAAGGTATAGTCAACCTTTGGAAACTAGGATATGAAAGCCCTTGTAAGAACCCTAAGGATATGTCTAAGCATAGAACACAATATTAGTGTTTTATAAATGGCATGAATAACCTATGAAAAGACCTTAAGTGTAAAATTTTATTCTTGATTATGTGGTTTTCTTATTATGATTAGTGTTTCTCACACTATGCTTGTTGGTTTTAGTCAATGGATGGAACCCAAAGGAACCGTGTTAATGCTGAATGTGACGGACAATGTAATGATTGTACACCTAAGGAACCAAACGTTATGGGAGATGGAATGAAAAATCTTGTAGCCATGCTCTCACAACTTTCTCAAGCTATGAATCATGCAGGACTTCCAAACAAGCAAAGGAAGGAGCAACATTCTGTTGAATCCTTCATGAGGCAGCGTCCACCTTCATTCAGCGGGTCTTCTGATCCATTAGTGACTAAACAATGGATCAGTACCACGAAAAGATATTTTCAGTACTTCAATGTTCTGATCATGATAAAGTCATCTTATAAGTGTATCGTTTGGAAGGTGATGCTGATAAATGGTGGAATCTTATCAATAATATGAGGCAAAGAGATGAAATTGAGTCCATGGAATGGGACGAGTTCAAGAACTTATTTTTCAATAAGTACTTCCATCGTATTCTTCGAACAAATATGGAGAAGGGGTTTCTTGAACTGAAGCAAAAGGATGATGAATCTATTGGTACCTACGATGAAAATTTTACAAGACTTCCAAGGTACGCTTCTGTAATTCTTATCCAACCTGAGAGTAAAATCGATCTATTCTTTAGTGGCTTAAAACCAAGTCTTCGAAGGGCGTTAGCCATAAGGGACTTCAATAGCTATAAGGAAATTTTTCGATGTGCTCTCAAGGTTGAGATGAAGATTGGAGTAACCTATCAGTCATATGGTTTTGATAAGAAGAGGAAAATGCAATTCAAAGGAAAATATAAAGACCACACTGAAAATAAGATGATTTTTCCTTTATTCTCAAATTGTGGAAAGAAACATGGAGGGAATTTTCTTAAAGGGACAAGCAAATGTTTTAAGTGTGGAAAAGAAGGTCATCGGGCAGTTGAATGTCGAAATAATGGGAAGAAGATGTCTAATGATGCAAAAAAAGAAAGGGATACACATAATTCACCTCATACACTTCAATGTTTCAAGTGCAAGGAGATGGGGCATTATGCCAATCAATGCCCAAATCCAAGGGTTGTTGATGATGATCGACGTCAACAAACTCTTAAGGCCAAAGACAATGGAAAGTCACATGAAATTACTATCGGCGATGTGGAGTACGATAATGAAGTGGTGAAAGGTATACTTACCATACCATCTAAAGTAGAAAATGTTTTATTTGAATCTGGATCCACCCACTCTTTTATTTATGAAGAATTTTCTAAGGGTATCTCCGTATTACCTCAACAATTAGATGTTGAGTTAGTTGTGACAACTCCTAATGGCACAATGGTCGCATCAAAAGTTTATAATTATTCTCTAATTGAAGTTTGTGGGAAAGTGCTTCCTACAAATCTTGTGATCCTTACTATAGTGGAATTTGATGTGATTCTTGGCATGAATTGGCTTTATTTATACAGAGCTCATATCAATTTCCAAAGAAGGGAAATCACATTTAATATTCCCGATCAATCTACTATCATCTATCGATGCAAGGATGAATATAACCTTCCAGTGGAAATTTCTTCCATCTTATGGGTCTTGATTCCAATAAAAGAAGGTTATTTATCTCAAATGGTTGGAGAGAAACTCACAATTAAGAATACACCCATTGTACGGGAGTTTGATGATGTCTTTCCAGAGCAACTGTCGGGTCTTCCACCAAATCGTGAAGTTGAGTTTTCAATAGAACTCATACCGGGTGCTATGACCATTTCAAAGACACCTTATAGAATGGACCCAATTGAGTATCAGGAATTGAAGAAGCAACTCCAAGATAATCTTGATAAAGGATTCATACGCCCTAGTGCATCACCTTGGGGAGCACCTATTCTATTTGTTAAGAAGAAAGATATATCAATGAGACTTTGCATTGATTATTGAGAACTTAACAAGATCAATATCAAGAACAAATATCCTCTCCTACGCATTGGTGACTTATTTGACCAACTACGTGGAGCTCAATAATTTTCCAAGATTGATCTTCGTTCAGGGTATCATCAATTAAGGGTAAAAAAAGAGGATATACCAAATATTGTTTTCCATACAAGGTATGGACACTATGAATTTATATTGATTCCATTTTGTCTTACTAATTCTCCTACTATCTTCATGGATCTAATGAATAGAGTCTTTAGAGACTGTCTTGATCAGTTTGTGGTAGTCTTTATAGATGATATTCTTGTCTATTCAAAGAGCATGGAAGAACATGAAGATCACTTGAGAATTGTATTGAAGACCCTGAGAAAGGAGAAGCTTTATGAAAAATTTACCAAGTGTGAATTTTGGAATCAAAAAGTTGCATTTTTGGGTCACATAATCTCAAAAGAGGTGATATCTGTAGATCTAGCAAAAACAGAGATTATCGAAAGATGGTCGAGACCAACAACAATAACTGAGATCCGAAGTTTTCTTGGTTTGGTTGGATATTATCAATGTTTTGTGAAATATTTTTCACGATTATCTAATCCACTCACCAGGTTGACTCGAAAAGGAGTTAAGTTCGTATGGATGGAGGAGTGTGAAGATAATTTCAAGGAGTTGAAAAGAAGGTTATTCAGTGCACCTGTGCTTACACCGCCTTGTAGTGGAGAAAGGTTTTTGATCTATAGTGATGCATCCAAGAAGGGATTGGGGTGTGTTCTCATCAAAAATGATATGGTGATAGCTTATGACTCACGACAATTAAAAATCTATGAGAAAAATTACCCAACTCATGATTTGGAGTTAGCTGCGGTAATCTTTGCATTAAAGATTTGGAGGCATTGTCCTTATGGTGAAAGGTGTGATATCTATACTGATCATAAAAGTTTAAAGTATATTTTCACACAAAAGGAGCTGAATATGCGCCAAAGAAGATGGTTGGATCTGATTAAGGATTACGACTGTTCAATTCTTAATCACACTGGGAGAGCAAAAAAGGTGGCAAACGCATTAAGTCGACAAGACCGTGTTAGATTATCCATGATGAGGATAAAAAAAGATCCAATATTTATGGATTTACAAAGGATGGATCTTGGAATTATAATGGAAGGGGAAAATATTATCTTTCTCAAATGAATGTTCAACCATCTATGCATGTGAAGATTAAAGAGGCACAAAAAGAAGATGCAGAGTTACAAAAGAAGGTGATAAATGTTCCTGAATTCAACCTTGATTGTGATGGGATAATAAGGTTCAGGAATCGGTTTTGTGTTCCTCCCATCCCAGAATTAAAGAAGGAGCTGCTGGATGAGGCTCATAGTTCTTCATTCTCTATTCATCCTGGAAGCACAGAGATGTATAGGGACCTGAAAGAGTACTTCTGGTGGGATGCCATGAAAAGAGATGTTGCTTAATATGTCTCTCGATGCTTGGTTTGTCAGCAAGTTAAAGCCGAGAGATAGAAGTCTAAGGGGATGTTACAAACATTACCCATACCCGAATAGAAATGGGAAAACATCACTATGGACTTTGTCACTGGACTTCCTAAAACATCCAAAGGCAATAATTCTATTTGGGTCATAGTTGATCGTCTTACGAAGTCGGCACACTTCATTGCTATTAGGGAAGATTTCTCTCTGGATCATCTTTCCAGGATATATGTAAAGGAAGTGGTAAGATTGCATGGATTACCACTTTCCATTATATCTGATTGGGATCCAAGGTTTACCTCGATGTTCTGGCGAACTCTTCAACATACTCTAGATACAGAGTTGAGTTTCATCGCTGCTTATCATCCTCAGACAAATGGTCAGTCTGAGAGAACAATTTAAACTCTAGAAGATATGTTAAGAGCTTGATCTATGTATTTCAAATGTGGTTGGGATCAACACCTACCTTTGGTGGAATTTTCTTATAATAATATCTTTCACTCAAGTATTCATATGGCTCCTTATGAATCTCTCTATGGAAAAAAAATGTCTAACTCCAACTTGCTGGGATGAAGTTGGGGAAAGAAAGCTATTAGGACCTGATCTTGTTGATGAGATGGTAGAAAAGGTCAGATCTATTCAACAACACATAAGACCAACTCAGAGTCGACAAAAAAGTTATTCCAACAACTGAAGAAAAGACCTAGAGTTTGAAGTCGGTGATAAAGTGTTCTTATGAATATCTCCTTGGAAGAGAGTAATGAGATTTGGAAAGAAGTGCAAGTTGAGCCCTAGGTATATCGGTCCTTTCGAAATACTGGATTGTGTTGGGAAGGTAGCTTACCGATTGGCGCTTCCACCAAATCTCTATCAAGTTCCCGATGTGTTCCATGTATCTCTCCTGATAAAGTACATACCTAATCCTTCACATGTACTCATCTCAGAAGTTGTACCGCTAGAGAAAGATCTTTCTTAAGAAGAACAACCGATAGAGATTTTGGATCATAGCGAGAAAGTTCTACGGAACAAGACCACTCCCTTGGTGAAAGTTTTATGGAGGAACCACCAATTAGAATAAGCTACATGAGAGCTTGAGGATATGATGAGGGAGAGGTATCCTCATCTGTTTGTTATGAAGTGACGAATTTCGAGGGCGAAATTCATTTTAAGGGGGATAGAATGTAACACCCTGATATTTTACGAGAAGTATATTTTTTTATGTCTTATGTTATACGCAACATCAAAGGAATATTTCACGACACACAACACTAGCTTCGCTTGCGTTACACGTAATCGCGACCTTCCTCGATAGCGTGTGTAGTACATAATACCGAGTTCCAATAAACAACGATATATTATTATAATATTATAAACTAGCCGTTATGAATAGTATTAATTGAATTTTAAATTTTATAACATTATTATTCATCTTACATATTTTCTAGAACATGTTATGAGAACAAAATATATTTTTCGGGTAAAATAATTATTTTTCAAAAAATGCAGTTTTGCCGCCTTTTGATGGAACACCTACTTTAAATATAGTTTTGACATGTTTATAAGTTAAATTTTACAAAATAAAATTATTATTTGGAATCATTATATAAAAATTTACTTTGGATAAATTTTCCATATTATTCTGATAACTTTCATATTTTAATGAATAGTAAAAACACGCTATATTTTAATTAAAAAAACATTTTTCATTGCAATAATTTATATGGTTATATTATAATATTTAATGGTTTTAAATTATAAATAGAATATATTTTTACCATTTAATATAATTTATGTCATTATCATTAATTTTACATTGAATTAATAGGTAAAAACATTTCAATCTTTGGCAATGTTTTAACTTTAAAAAACCCGTTTGCTTAACAATGGGATTAATTTTAAATTAATTACTGAAACTTCTGTGTTTTGAATTTTGAAAAATGGATTCCATATTTGGATTCAGTGGGTCCAAATTATGTTAATAGGTTACTTTTATTTTTTTGAGATAATGAATAGTAACTGCGGTAATTTTTATTTACTGCAGTTAAAGTTAAATCGGGTAATTAAGGGTAAATATAAGATTATTAAATTACCCTAACACTTTCCAAAATCATATTGGATGAATAAAAGTCGACCCATATCACCTAAGGGTCAGAATATATTCATTTCATGGACTTTTGAACATGAAATAATATAATTATTATTAAAACCGAATAAAGTGACAACATGTCACTCTCTTAAATCTTGTAAGTATAATAATTTTAATTTAGTGATAAACTTCATGAAACTTCAAAAATGAATAGTATATAGAAATATAATAAAATTATCTCCATCATATAAATTTATTTATAATTTTTAGGGATTAAATAATTATCATTAATTATGACACAATAGTGATGTTGAAATTATTTTATTGATTGAAATATCAAATAAATGATTTTAAAAGTATTAAAATAAATATTATATGAACTATTTAATGTTCTAAACTAATTTTCTAGATAAAAATGACATTTTATAAATCTACTAAATATTTTATTTTGAACATATCTTCTGTATATAATTTATTTAAACTCAAATGAATGAATAGTATCAAAATTGACACTATTGTTAATTTATAGAAATTACATATTATAAAATTTTTTAAAAATCACAAAAATATTTACAAATTGTAAATTAAAATATATATGGTCGAAAATATAATAAATTATAAAATTATTGACAATTAACAACATTTAAGTAATTATTTTTAATTATTTAAAAATTAGAATATTATTACCACAAATAAAATTAAATAGATTATATAAGGATAAATCATGTTGATAATGTTTAAAATAAATTCCCAACTTGTCTAAATTTTATTGTCTGATGAGATTACAACCCTATCTCATCTAAGCTTCGTATTTGAGTCATTTTGGAGGTTTTTAAGTGGGGTTGGAATTTATTATAAATTAATATTTCTTATAATTCCAAAGGTTCCACTCTCCTCCCTTATAAAAGAGAACCTCTTCCCTCTCCTCCTCACACCACTTTGAGACTTAAATATTGGAAAACCCCTGCCAATTTCTATTCTACACTTCCCTAGAAACATCCTAGAGGTCCTGGTCTTCTTCAAAGACCAATCTTAGTGCCCTAAGAGGAGATTTCAAAGAGGCGTGTCAAAGAAGAGGTAATATCTGTTACCAATTGTTTCAAATTTATTTCTTCTTCTACTTCTTCTTATTTAGTTGTTTCATTATGAAGTAATAAAATCAGTATCACTAATATAATGATATGTTATTATAAATATGAAACAACCCTATTTCACCTTCTATCCATCCTACGGAAAATGAAATCACCGCGCGTGCGTACGTACAGAATACCGTCTCCACGTCGTGGTGTAATCTGTTTTCCACCACCACCTTACTTGGATGGGTATAATAGTGAAATGAATAACTATATATGATTATTGTAATGTGATATTGATTCTAAAATAGTATACATACAGTTAAATACAATTCCACGATCATGGGAATGATATCATCGCTCGTGCGTACGTACGGCCTACCGTCTCCATGATGTGATGCGACTCATTCTACATGATCTTCATTGAATAATGATTATATAAATGAATTTAATGATTAAATATGATATATATTACACTAATACAATTCTGTAAATGAGTTATCTATAACCTAAAAAGAATAATAAGAATTTATTCGACAAAACACACATAAGAACATAAAGCAATAAACACACGAATAACAAGTAGCAATGAAATATTACTAATACGAAGTTATAAATATGACCATATATGATATCATAACAATGAGTATGATTCTGTAATAAGTCAATGACATTATTTAAATCATTATATAGGAAGTTCGGACACGTACAAAGCATATCGGACCTAAGGTAAGGGAAAATCTCGCAATCCCATTTTTACCCGAGATTGTTTATACATCAGAATTTATTGGGGAATATTTATCAACCACATCCATGTTTCCTCAATATGTAATATTATTTCCATCCTCCTATAATTTTTTAAATCCAATTTTACCCATTGGTGAGTTCTTAGTAAAAGATATGAAAGGAATCTTTTGTCGTTTTTAGTAGGAGGTACTTTTTGACTTTTCCGACCAAAGTACGAGAAGAATGTTTTTTTAACTTTACGGCATGAATGGATTTTTATGATTTCATAAAACATTATTTCCATGAATATTCCTTTACAAGTTTTCAAGTTTATTTTTAATCAACTTCTTTTAGTTTAAAATTGTATGACATGTTAAGAAAGGAAAAAAAATTGAAGTAGAAAGGATATTTTCCTCAAGAATGGAGTTCAAGTGTTTTATCAAAATTATTTTCCATCTAAGATAATATAGGGTTCTATTTCTGTCCCATTTTTACATTGATTTTATTATGTTATTATGGAATTAATTTTATGATGTCCTTTTATCTTATATGGAATATGTTTTGATGGCATGATGTTTAATAATCCCATTTTTATTACATGGGTTATGCTATGATGTATGATTTATGATTGTGTGGCACACATAAGAATGGTTTCATTATGAGATGGGTGGGACCTATATCTCCCTCCAATGCATTGGGTAAAGATTTATATCTCATGAGATAGACATGGCTGGAATGACAAGTTAATCCGGTTCAGCGATACAGGACTGGAACAAAGAGTGAACTCGGTTCAGTAATGGACTTTGTCCGTTATGATGGTCTTGGAAATGATCCTTGACTAATATGAAATGATTTTCTACGATTATGTGTGTATTCCAAAAAGTTTCATGTTTTAAGTTATGATTATTGGGATTACATTTCACCACTATGATTTATCCCGTGTTATGATATTATGATCTCTTTTGCAGGTTAAGATATTCAAAATGTTATGTTCTTATGAATATGATATGATTGATATTTCTTTTGTTTACCCTTACTGAGAATTTGAGCTCACCCTTCTGTATGTTTTCTTTTCCCCAAGTCTGGATGAAGGGTATTAAGTAGAATATGCCAAAAGGGACTCTAGATATGATGAAATAAATTGGAGGCAATGTAGATGATTTATGAACAATTTGTTTATGTTTCTCAGTTTCTAAAGACATTATACATATATGGTCCTTTGATGGTTTGGTTATATGTTGTAATAAGTGTGCTTCAATTTTGAAGTAATAACAATGTATGTAAAGTATGGGTCGTTATAGCTCTAGTGTGGTGTGATTAATCTTCTAATTTCATCTTATTTATCACACCAATCATGGATCATGTGAGCTTAGGGGATTTGGTCAATAACTCAACTTAGAATGGATAAAAATCACCATGAATAAATATGGTGAATGAATTGGTCCATCCTACAATACTTTAAACTACTAAGAGTGGATTAAAATGAACGAACCAAATCCCCTACATAAGAACCTGATCTATATAGGATTTCTTAACACATAAACATCATGGACATGAAGATATAAATGCCCACACCTAGGTGAAATACCTTGATCTATATAAGGGAATCCTTATATAACTATGTGTGGATTGATTTCGGTTACTTAAGAATATATAGTGACACCCGAATATTCTATCCTGGGTCTGACTATAATTTATAATAAATATAAACCCCTCCTTACTGTGTGGAATTGTTCTGAGGAAAGGCCTAATTTTATTCCCCTACATATGAATCTGATCTATGTAGAAGAATCCTTATAATGACTATGCATGGCTCAATAAAAATTCATTTACCTACTTATAAACTAAATTTACATAGAGATATTGATATTGATTTATATTCTAAATAAATTACAAAAAATGATTCCTCTCCTATGTATGATCTAGATCTATGTAGGAGTCTTTATCGTGAAGTTATTCAGTTGTGAACCTATACTAAAAAAATACCCCCTCTATTCAAGATTTTGATCAATATAGGGAACCCTCTCTAAGAACTATTTTTGAATTGATTCGTATTTTTATAGGATAGGTAGTGATTATTGGATCTCCTATCATAGAATCAGCTATTAATCCCCATTATATATTCTATTTTTATTTATTATGTCATTGTAGACACTTGGCACCAAGAAAAAATTGCCTCAGTTTGTGCACAAACTAGATTTACACAAAGTGTGTAACACTATTTCATCCTTGTTGCATGATGATAAACATCACGACATGTAGTCCATTCCACATGACTTTAAACAATTCATATTGGTCCATTTAAAATGAACCTAAACTACTTCTAAGGTTATGTTCCATATGAACCAATTCATAAAATTCCCCTCCCTATTGTTGGATCAAGATCTATATAGGGAATATTTATCTATACCTTGATGATTCAATGGTTATGGTTATATTAGCTAACTTTGATATCATGATTTACCTAAACTATAATATAAAATGTCCCCTAAAATATAATGACTATATATATTGATTCATAATATCTCATGATATGTAGTGTCATCTAAATTATATATTCAAGACCTATATATGAGTCATCATCCATTTCCACTTCTTTTAAGGAAATCATAGCAACCTAATCATGGAAATATCAAGTATAAAATGAATTCATCACTCATCCTGAACATACTTTTCTAGAAATCACACTTTTCACCTTGAGTGTATTGTATTTCCAAAAATCATCCTGGTTATTTGTAACGAGTGTATTTTAATCCAAACGAAACATCTTATTGACTATGCATACATGCCCCCAATATAGCTCTGCATATGTGCCCCTCATATAGATGGACAATAAAATGAATCTATATCCTAAAGAGAAGATCCTATAATCACCTTATTCCCTCAAACCATCACAAAATAAATTATCATTTTAATTTAGTCCATCGTTATCCCTGCATACTTGTTCCACATCACTGCTTCGGACCAAGAACAGAGAGTTGTGATTTATGATGTCACCGCTACTTTCTTGAAAGATGTTGTGAAAACCTTAGTCATTCATCCCCATTTGTATTTTCATTCTCACCCATCAATTCCATCTATCATGGCCATAAAATGTGTATTCCCCCTTTTAGATGATCTATAGTGGCATTAGACTCTTCATTCACATCAGGAAAACTTTTCCCTTTCCACTATATAGACTGTCTCGACCCCTTTGGTTCATGATTCATGAACTTGACCAATTTACACCATTATTGAGGTAGTCTATAGTGGAATTAGGATCTCCATTCACATTAGGTTATTCCTTTTTATTATGGTATAAATTATCTTTCTTATCGATAAAAGTTGTATGACCTTAAACTCAGCCCTTTTTAATCAAACTTTCACTACCTTAAACTCTATCCATCATTGGTATAGACTGTAAGAATATAAAATGTAGGAAAAAATGTGTAAAACTTATCAATATAAAAACCCATAAAGGGAATTTAGAGAAAAATTTAATTCATATCTCACTAATCCTCCCACTCTCAAGGCCTATTAAATATTCTAATGTGAATAGAAAATCCACAAAGCTTATATATCCCATCATATGGCCTTATAAAAATCCAACCCATTATCACTAGACCCACTGGTTTAGGAAAAAGTTAGAGAAGTGACATATCATATCTCTTCACCCTGATTGTGTGTTCTATACATGGTAGTGTAACCTTTAGGGTGCCATAACCCTTCTTGAATATTCCTTCCATACATGAACCTACTTCGTTTCATAAGTGATTGCATCATCTAAAAAATTTATAGTTATCGGTAATGAGTGTATTCGACTCCAAAGGACACTTATATTTGTTTATTCATGCAAGACATAAATATGTATTTTCATATTCACCCACCATATAGCCTATTAATCATAGGCATCTATTTCATAAGAAGATTATCCTCTAACCTTCTTAATCCCATACACCCTTATAGTGGAAGCCATCATTTAAATGTGGTCACTATCCATCCCTGATATACATGTCTCATCTCATCATCCCAAATTTAAATTTATTGAGTTATAATTTAAAAGACTCATTATCTAATTATTCAAGTGGATTTAGATCCCTTAATGTTACAAACTTATACACCATACACACTTTCAAAGTGGAGATTCGACATCTCACCCTTGAAATTATGAATAGTCCTTATTACATGAACTTAAAATATAAGACATAGTGGTCTGAGATTCATGACCATAAAATTAATTCCCTTATATTCTAAGTTATTCTATAATTACTTTGGTTTAGGTACTAAAAAGGGGCATCCAATCCATTGCATTCTATATCGACAATCTCCATATTGTATCTGCCTATTGAGATCACAAAATAAAGATCTATAATACTCCTGGAGAGTGAAATTTCAACATCATTGATAGATATGTTCAATTGATTGGGTTGATCACTAGTGCTAGGATTTTTTAATTTCATTCCAGTTTTATCTCACCCATTTTGTTATTCCATCCACCTCATTGGTTCAACATTAAACATTAGCTACATTGGCCTAACTTTCATAACTTAAAACTTCTAGAGAAAAGAGTCATGGACATAACAATTTTATAACCTATAAAAGGATACCTAGGAAAAAGACGAGTCTCCTATCATAGAACATACACAATGCATGATTTAGTAAAAAAATGAGCATTTGAAATTGAAAAGATGCAAAAGTTTTCTGGTCAAAAACCTATAATGGGTGGCCTAAGAAGAATTTGAGTTCCTACTCTCTATGTCTCCATTAAAAGAGGATTTGGAGAAATAAATTACATAAATAAAGTAAAATATACAAATCTTTTGGGGTCAACAAAATGGCCCTAGTAGAAGTTGAGTTGTGTTTGCTAAGACCCTTAGCCTAGGAAAAACCTAGATCATTCATCAATTCCCTCATCCCTAGAATATTAGTCCAGATGAACCATGAAAAGTGCATAAAACATAGATTCAGGGGACTCAAACCCTTTTAAACACCAAAATATTCATTCCAAGACCCCCTTCATGATCCCCATCATTTTGATTCAAATCATTCATCCAAATAGACCAAATATAGTGTTATGGTGATGGTATTTCTAACTATACCCATCTATGAGCCATGACCAAGAGAAAATAGTTCATCCAAATAGAGTCTCTCTCTACTAGGGATCACTTATATATAACCTGACCTTGTTACCCCACTACCACTCCATCATCTCAATAGGATTCATTAAGTATAATATTTCTAGCTTTAAAAAATGGGCCATTGATTTTATAGCCATGATATATTATTATGTTTGGCTCATTTGTTCTTCATTTGTAATAACATACTTCACCTTGGAATGGATGCAATTATAATCAAACTCTCCATCCTAATAAATAAGCGCATACATTGAAGTCTGGGTAGTTTTGCTAGTAATCCTTGTATGGGAGTTTGAGTGATCAACTTATACATGTATCTATATATATTTTGTCAAGTGGCATGTAATATATCAATAGTTTCTTGATCAGATTAAAAATATATCTTAGAATGCGAGACATATTTAGGGACTAACTAACTTAGAGGGGGACCAATATCAAAACCTCCTAAATGAGCCATCATCATAATAGATTATTTACCTCTAATCTCTTCCAATTGAGATGTCAAAATAGTGGCATCTCTAACTTCAAAATTATATTCTATAATTCTTAAAATATACACATAGGGTTTTTTAGTGGTAGGTACGAAAATAAATGGTATGTATAGAGATATTGTAACCTACTTTAATATACTAAATTATTAACCTCTACAACTATCGTTACCCCAACAGAAGGCATAACAGGTAGGACCCTTCATGTAAACTTGTGTTATGTGCTTCAATATTTTACATTCATCATCATGGGAACTATATCTACTCCCACTATTGAGGTAATAGAATAATTTATTATAGAATCTAGCCCATAAGGAACACCTAACCAAGGCACATTGGTATTATTATCATCAAGAGCTAAACATGAATTTTTTCAATGTCATCGCAGTTACAAAAAAACTATAAGTTTCAAAGGTCACTAACCCTATTACATTGATTATTAAACCACATCAAGATCAGTGGTTGAGTAATCAATTAGGTATTTAATCCCCATAATATGATCCAACATCCCTTAATGAGTAGGAGTGATAACCAAGGAATTTAGATCAAAGTCTAATTTTGTTCCTTTCTAGGATTTGACTACTATCACTTCTTCAGTCACCATTGTTTCCACAAATTCCCCTTCCAAAAGGGAATGATCCATTTTCTCTAGGAGCATGGGAATTATTAGTTCTAAATCCCTCATGAAAATAACTATTGATATTATCTTGTTTTTGGGTGAGGATCAGTGCAACTAGATTCGACCTCCCCTATGATTCACCTATCATCACCCCTACAGAGCTCCTTTCTAAAAGTATAAAGGTTTTTTATCCTAGGAATTCTGATATCTCACATTTGTATCCCCTATAATGTAATAAACCAAGTTTGGATGAGTTTGAATAATGGTTAGTGCAAATAAGTCTGACATTTCTTGAATTTCACTTGATGTCATTCCTATAGAAGTTCCCTTAGGAAGGCTCGGTGTTATGGGTCCCATGGGAGATGACACTCCAAAATCCACTGTCTCCATGGAATCACCCACTAAAATTGGATCCATGGGAGGAATGACCAATCTAGTTGGGTCCTTAGTTGACTGTTATCTACTAAGGATCACTCTTATTACTACATCAGTGGTCCCCCTCTCTAGGAGAATGGAAGTTTCATGCTTTCTAGTAGTTGGTACACTCAAATGAGTGAAACCGAGACCACCATCTATATCAAATGAATTTATCAATATAAAGCCACAGAAATAGTATGAGAGTTGAATAAGAAGGTATAATAATCACTATTTATACTTCACTGAAGGAGTATTGTCAAAATTTTTCCTACCTCCACTTAGTGGTCTCTCATAAATATAATATTAAGGGAGTATTAGATGCTACAGGTGGTGTTATAAAGACTCGCGTGGGATTAAAAATTACCTCCCATATCTACTCTTCCATGCCAGAGGATCCATCTCTTATGGTCTATTCGTTAGAAAGAAAAAAATACCCCAAGAGCTGATCCCCCTACAGTATATTTTGAGGAATAAATAGAGTAATTCTCACCCCCCACACACAAAAATTCAAAAAGGGTGAGACTCATTAATGGTGAAAGAAAAAACAAAATGGAAATTTATTTCATCTCTTCTTGGAAAGTGTTTCAACCTACATCATCAGTCATTTTCACTCCTTGTATTAACATTTCTAGCAAAAAATCCAAATAATTAATCATATCTTTGATGTAATTAATCTATGTGTCAATTTATTTTATATAATCTCAAATTTCTTTAGGTTTTTTTACAAAATAGAAATTTATAAGAGTGTTTTTGTATCCATAACGCACCAGGTCAACCACCTCTTCTTGAAGTATTTTCCAATATTTTTTAATAGACAAGATCTTCCTCTAGTTATCCCACTCTCTCCAGTAATCTAGGAATACCTCCATAATAGGGATGTGTAATGATGAAATTCCCCCACCGGTTAAGGGAGTGGGATTCAAATTCCTTAGTTGTTTTCAATAAATATTATATATTAAAGTTTTCCTTATAGAAGGATATTTATGAGTAATTATTGTATCTATTGGTGGTGATTATTCCTCCTCCTTAACTATTGGAATACCCTCAACTAAGGGAACCATTTTATCAAACTATCCGCCAAAATATGAGTATATCCAAGCATCAATATAGTTCTTTGTGATCCCATACATAACATTAGTAGGTGGAAGTTTTACTTGTACACGTGTCTCATTTATTATGAACATTAACTGTAGATAGTTTGAACCCATCAAGTTTCTATCTTCCCACATGATTCCTAGAGGAACAAGAAAAATCTTCTAGATATAGAGGAAATATCACCAAAATCTATAGGGTTAATAACCCTAACAGATTAGCACTCCATCAATCTTGGTTACTAAAACACCCTCTCTCAAAGATATAATATATCTTTAGGGTACGTGGGTTCATGTCATGTGATATGTAACAATTCAAGTTGGAGGTATGTAGGGTGTAATGATTGATCATATTCATCACATCCTTTTCCTATAATAATAGAGGGTTGAATCCACCCATACATTATATATATGGCCTGAATTGGGCCTCTAGAATAGGTGGTCATATAGGAATTCACATCCACCCATATGATCTGTTATCTAACCCCAAAATTATTTGAAATGGTAAAAAACTTATTAAAGAGGCTTCCACCTACTGATATGCCAAAATTTTCCAGAACTGGGACCATCTGATTGATGTGATTCCCAATCGCCAGCTAGGCCACTATTATAAAGGTAATGAATCTAACCCCGGTATGGGACTCACACATCGGTAGTAGGAAAGAACTTAATTATATGTTAATGAATTCTACCATCCATATCATATGATCATTCCCAAGAGAAACGTCCAACCTCACTTAGTAAAATTACCTTCTTCTAGTATCGGCCAATATACACCTATAAGTCTATGGGTTTATAGGTTGGGTAATTCCCTATCATCCTCAATGATGGTTCATGACCATTTAGGGTGATGAATATTTGATCCCATTTGAGAAAAGGTATGTCACTATTGTGATAAACATTCTACTCTCCTAATAGATTTTGTGAAATTGTAAGTAACTCCTTAGAAAATGGGGGGATCCTCTCCATGTCATCCCATATAGAAGAATAGGATAGGAAGTAATCATACATATCCCCTAATATTGGTTCCCCCATGATCATATGAATTTATGTCGACCTCCCCATTCACCAAGTGGAATGTGTTTGTGTCCCAACTCTATCTGCTGAGAAAGTTTAGGATGATGTGCTTATTGCAATATGATAATGAATGTGACACCAAAACAACATTAAAAACTCCCAAAACCTAAACCTCCTAGTTGAACCCATCACAACTCTTCCTTACTCATTATGACTATACCTAGTCTATTCTAAATGATCCCTCATGTCAAAGATCCCACCTGGATGACCACCCTAATTTTTTATCGGTCATGGCCCTCATCATGATTGATCTGTAACTATGGATGTCTATATTTGATAATCACTAATCATAATCAAATGTTTAGGGTGTGTAGATTAGGATTAACCATTTTGATTGATCTACAATGATATATGTCCCCTAAATTGGGATTTTTTTCTCAAGGTTCCTACCGATGAAAATTTATCCAAGTAGTGGGTTGAGTCCCACAACATGGTGTGGGAATGGGGGAATCAGTCAACAACCCAAATTCATAAATTGAAATAAATTATAATACTAGGTTATCCTAGTGACTACAATCTTTTATAATAAGTTATTTCTTGAATACACACATTGTCTAGTATCATCCTTGACACTCTCAATCATGGCATTCCTCATCTCATTGGAATCATAAATGACTTGTTTTTTAGTCATTTTCTACATGAGATGAGAGATGGTAAGATTTTAGGGAATTTGGATGAAAATTTTAAAAAATTACACACTCCCATGTAACACCTATATTACTATGTGGATCCAACGATTGTGCATAATTAATTTCTCTACAAAGAATCAACATGAGTTTATGAAGTACCTAGTTATTCACAAAGAACTATTCTTCTTCAAAGCAGTCATCATCTATAAATTACAAGTCATTCATAAAGTAATGTATCTATGCATAGAATCTCATATGTGTATATATAATTCAAGAAGGAATAACAAAATAATAAAAGTTGTTTGATTTTCTATATATATGGGTGGGACCTCTTCTCAACACACCAATACACCGAATATAACCTAAGAAATCCAATTTTACTTCTTGTAATCTAATTCTTTTTATATTGATCAAATCCCATTCTATGTGAGGAATTTATTGGGGAATAAAAAGTTTAAAATGTTTAAAGAAAGAATTGGGAATAAGTTCTCCAATCAAGTATGGAATTAATGGGATGTTGAAAGTAGAGTAAAATTTAGCAAAGGAAAAAGTTTCACATAGTAACTTTCTCACTCCTTTAAGAAGATTAAGATCTATACAAAGCATCCCTTCCTCCATGAATAATTTCCTACACTATAATTCTCCAAGCCTCCCATAAATCATTGTCATTTTTGTCTTGATTTTTATCCTCCTACAAATATTTTCCATCAGTAGGGAGTTGGTAATATTTTTCCCACCTGTGAAGTGTATTCATTTGTGGCTTAATGAAGATATAATCTTCCTTTCATAGTAATTCACAAAGAAAAATTTCTACTATGGATCACCCCCATGAAGTTCAATGTATTCGTCTATATAAAGATATATTTTTCCCCAAAACATGATCTAAATACCTAATTACTCGTTTTAATAAACAGATAGAGATGTACTTAGAGAGAGAAAAAGTATAAGACTTTCTAATTTTTGAAACTCGATCATTATATTTTATTTCATAACACCAAATTTAGGTAATAAAATTACCACAAAGGAGAAAATAAGGTTTCTCATGAATCTCAAGTTCCCCCTTTTTTGAAGGAATCACTTTGTAAATCCCTTCATGAAGGAACCCCTTCATGATCCATTCATGAAGGATCCACTTAATGAAAACCCTATAAAGAAGGGGACCCTTTTCAAAGAACCTAAAATTCACATAGAAGACATTATGTTTGTAATATAGGGTCTTTAGGGCACTTTTTACCCCTATTTCAAAAGATCTCATTCCATATAGAATTTAGATTTATTATATCCTCTTTTTAAAGAACCTTGATGATTCTTATGGATTTCAATCACCAAGACAATACCTTGAAATGGACAAATAGATACCTCTTCCAAATCTACTAGAAATGAATGACCAAGACTTTAGGAATTCTACAAAGCCCCTCCTTTGATCATGCATTTATTTGATAAAAGTTTTCTCCCACTTTTCCTCCCTTAATGATAGGTCCCTTGGGGAATTTTTATTTATGAATTCCCTTGATAAAGAGGGTCCTCATTATAGGTACATTAGTGAGACTATCCCTGGTCCATGAAATTTAATCCATAAAACCATATTTGGAGTTCAATTGACCTAGGTTCTTAGTGGAAACCCAAATCTGTTCCACAAGGGAGGTACCCAAAGCTGGTGTAATACATAGATCTACCATTTTCATAATCTAATTGGGAATGGATCTCTTCACATCTACCTATCTATAAATAGTCATAAAGATAAGAGGATGGTCTTCCTATAAGGTGTAAGCCCTAACTATCCATTCCTTTACCTAAGACACTTATTAGGTTAGGCATTCTAGGGAAGCTCCAATGTGTAAGCCCCACTTGATAGTATATTATCACAACTTTCACAACATGAATTACCTCATAACATGATGTTAAACTACATGACAAACATCCTAGTTTCATGAAATAAAATTTAATGACAACATCCTTACTTCATGATGTTAAACTTCATGGTACAGTCCTATCACACAAAATTAAATTATTCTCATCCAACTATGTGTGATTTGAGTCTTGACAAGAAAGATACATAGGATACCTCCCATAGGTTCAATACCAACATCATCAATCCTCTATTATCATCTTCATGGGGATATATTATTCATAAATCCACTTATGTACGTCCTCATTGGGCTATATTCCCGATGATCTCAGATGTCCCTTTAACTGGGACCATATTCTTTAGGAACTCTCCTCATTGGTCCATATGCTCGATTAAACCATTCCATGTATGGAAGGTCGTATCACCTCTTGGTATCTCCATATTTCCATCATTAAACCATATTCCTAAAAAACATTTTCTGCTATGTGATCCAAATTCCTACTAATCAAATCAACCCCACACCTCAAAATGATATATTTATTGTGAAAACAACATAACCTCATTGGTCCATATTCCCTTAAATGTTAACCAAAATGGTTCTCTCATGCATATTCCACACACTAACCATCGTTATGTATCTTTCTACAAATCATCCTTACTGTACAATGCTAAAATACATGGATTGGTCCTTGTCACATGACCCTATAAGGTATGAAGTGTCCCATTAAGTGACGCCAAAGTACATGGGTTATGATTCCATTCACAAGGATACATATAAATACCTTTTAATGGGTCTAATACTAGAATCATCAACACCTAATTACTCCTTGGAAAATGATAAAATCCAGAGTTCCCTTCTATATGGATTTAATCCATAGTTCCTTAAAATTAAGCATCACTAATTAGTAAAGAAGAAATATGGAGAACCAATAATAAATATGAATATTCACATTTATACATGTTAATGACCAATTTTTCACACATGTGTAACCATTCCCACATTGATACTTGATATGGATTCATGAATATGAATTAAATCTATAAGAGAGTCTAAGTATAGGTGGGAATCCCATAAAAAATGTGTGATGAGCCCAACCTTCCACACTCTCAATTATCATGCATTATAAAGTGTCACTAGTAATTTTTTAGTGACCACCAACCTTTGGAAAGAAGGTCTTCCCTAACTCAAAATCAAAGCACCCCATGGAACGAATCACACATTAGATTTTCCCATCAGAATCAATGGTTTATATAGAAATAGTTCCTAACAGAAGGAATGAAAACTGAATCAACACTCATAACCTATATAGGGATCTCCATCATGAGAAATTTAAGGAATTCAATGAGACTAGTTCAGGATCTTAGTAGATTATAACTATATTGGGGTAGCTAACTTAGGTTATGAACGATAACCTTTCTCAGATAAAGCAACCTAATAATCCCTAACATGGTGAAACAATTTTGATCTGATTTATATGATAGAAACATACATTATTAAATTATACTACTAATCCATTAGTATTTGAATAGTGGATCAAGTCTCTAGAGAAGATATTTAACACTTTAGAAATTTTTGAAAGGTAAAAATTTATCATTACAGTTTATCATATAAATGGATATGTTGATCAATGGTGGTCATTTATTTAGAACACTATAGATGTAGAGGTGATATAGAGCATGGAGTGGAATACTTTTAAGGAGATAATATGTAAAAAATAATTTACTCATGAACAATGAGATTATATATAAAATAAATTCCTCAAATTAATGTAAGAGGAAGAAGAAAATTCCACTAAATATGAATTTAAATTTACATGTTTAGAAACTCAAGCTACAAAATATGTATGTAATACAAAAAGTAATATTGATCGCTTCTTGAATAGACTAAAACCTATCCTCTAAAGGGTATTAGTCTCTCACACATATTTAGTATATGAGTTCATAATATCAAATTACATTAACACAAAGAAATAATTTCCTAAGTCTTATGTTTTCTAGTAAAATCATGAAAAGAATAGGGCAGATAAACACTGTAAAAAAATACAAAAAAAGGAAGAAGGGAAGGGTGAAATTTCTAACATGTAATAGTTTTAGAAAGAAACACTTTGAAACATGATTAAAGGAAATTAAAGTTTTATAGTAACTCTATTTTTTGGTATTATAGGTTATAATGATGTATTATTAAGTCATGGAATGTTTGAGTTTGGTTTTATAAAGTATCTAGATGGTTTTAGGAGGCTTTGGAAGTTATTTGGAGGGTACACAATTGGTGAACGGATAGGGTAAATCACGTAGATTCACCAGTTAAACGTATAAGGTGGAAAGGAGACCCAAGAAGATGTGTACAATCTTCTCGTGGTTTGGGTGAACAATGTAGTAACTGCATGGCTTTGAATTTTTTTTGATATTTTCGATTTACATAGTTGGTGCACAGTTTACCAAACCATGTGAATCTTTAAAGTGTTTTTGAAAATTAGGATTTTAACCCTTATTTTCTTCAAGAAATACCATTATTTACTCTATGTCAAGGGATCTCGAACCAAAGGTTTCGTTGGGGAAAGTTTGTAAATTCCTTTCCTTATAAGTCTTCTTCTATTGGATTCTTGGAGTGCTTGACCTATACATCAAAGGTAAGGTCTCTGCTTCTTCTCTTTCTCATTTTTTATCATGTTTCCTCTTAGGGAAAATCAAAGTCTAAGGCTTCCATGACTAGATTTTGTGGTCAGGGTATTTTTTTATAGATATTTTATTATGGATCATCATAGAAAGGTTTTTAAGGTATGGATCTTAAATGGCATTACATGTTTCCATCTTAGTGACTATGTTTGTGGTAGGTGGATTCTCCTCTTTCTCCAATTTCTCCTAGAAAAAAATATCGTTATTTTATAAATAAACTACTTCTATTTTCAGTTGAAAAACTCTTGTGAAATCCCTGTTGGAAATTTATATTCCTTGGTTGGTCTTAAAATCTATAATTACGTATGATTTCCATAATGTGTTTAATTAAATTATAATACCCTATATCTATATAAGATAATAAATTCAAGAGAAATTTTAATTTTTGATGTGGTGGGTGATTTGTTTTGAAAAATGATAATTATAGCATGGTTATAAGGGTTTGGACATCCATAAAGGGTGTTATGGATATGGTTTGATATTTAGTGGAGGGTCCAAGGATTTGGGTGAGCATTGGAGGAGGAACATGAGCCCGAGGTTGCTAAAAATAATATCAGATTCCCTTTCATGGGATGAAATGGGTATTCATAGCATGAAATGGGTTAATAGGGTGAGTACTACTCATGTGAGGTATATCTAAGGGCTCTAGATGAAAAAACAAAGAATTCATGGCATGAACATATATTTCAAGTTGTGATACATTCTTAGTAGTTTTTTAGTTATAAAACGGGGATCAATCCCCCTTTCTTATTCAAGTGAACTAGGCATATAGGGGGGGGGGGCTCAGATGGAGCTCCCCACCCTTATTTCTCATTTTTTTAATAAATTTTGGGTGATTTTTGATGGAATCAGATATAATATTATTCCTCATACTTCCCTCTTCTTTATTTTCTCTACATAGATTCTAATTTTGGTGTGAACTAGTTTAGGGTTTTTTGTAAATTTCAATCAGATCATGGTGGAAATCACCCCTATCAATGGGGATTTTTTATAGCATGGACATAGGATATCCTAGGATTAATTCCACCAGACTTCATTCATTATTTTATCAAAAGTACATAATCCCATGGATTTATTTACGGTCTTCCATTTAAATTAAATTCAATTAACCATGTAAATCGATCTTAAACTTGGGGATTTAACCCAGATTGGTACCAGGGGTGTGTTGCGAGCCTCCCATAGTAGGTTGGACTTGGTTTTAGTGAAATTTGAAAACTCAGTGAGTTTTATATGATTATGATAATTTTTAGATTAATTGTATAATTAATTGAAATTGGTTTTAATTAATTAGTTTTGATTACTTGGTGTGAGGTTGGTTCACTAGAGTGTGGGATGGTGAATGTTAGAGGTCAGATAGGTATGGGTGATCCTAGGAAGTGAGCTACCAAGCTATGAATAAATTGGGAGGAGATTCAAAATAGGTAGATGGTATTGGTACTTTCCTTGTGATATAGATTCTTTCTATTATATGCATGTGGATTCACAAGATTCCACTGAGGGTGTTTCCCTTCTTGATTAGTTATTTTAACTACTTAAAATTAAAGTAAAAATGTATAATTAAAATTAATGTTTAGTATAGTGAAGATGCTTCCCATAATACTTGGGGTCTAGGGAATTGTCATGATGCTTTAGCCATTGATGTTCATGAATTAGAATAATATGGTGTCCCATAGATGCTTGTACCCTTTTGTGGGATGTTAATAAAATTTTCTAGAATATGTAAGGTGTGGTGACCATTTTCAGGTGAATCAGAATAAGTTATAACTAAGAGGCCATGGGGAAAACCTTATGGGACCTAGGATCCATTAGGCTCGTTGAGTTGAAAGTGGGGTGAGTAATCGTTTCCTGTGAGATGTGACAGGACCTAGGTGGATAGAACTTAGGAATAATTGGACTATATTGGGTGAGTGGACCAGCTAATAGTGTCCTTGAAAAATAATATGGGTCATGTTTTATCTCGTTGATTGTTTCCTCTATGGATAACCTCCTATAGTTGGTGAGGTTGTGTTACCCTGTTGAAAATGCCAAGGAGTACAACATCCTCTGAGCATTGGGTGTTGACCTAATACTTTTGTTAGGACCAAGGACCCTTGTAAGGGTTTCTCTGATGTACTATAACCTAGGGGACCTAAGTGGGTTCCCTATTGATAAACTAACCTTGTTCGAGTATATATGACTATGAGTAGAGATACTTGTGGGTTTCTCCCAAGTACCTGAACCAATGTGTAATCCTAATAATGATGGGATGTTGATGGTGGGTGTGGGGGTTTATCTATACCCTATTGTATATTTATTTTAATGTATTTTTATGCATAATGGAATTATATTACCTAGGATTCTTGGGAATTGGCTTTTGGCCCTAGCATGTATGTGATTACTTAGGATGCCTTGGAATCAACTATAGAGATGGATGAGACCCTAATATATCTGATATTTTTTGGGATCCAATAACATGGTAGATTGTGGTTGGTTTCCTTGTACGAATAGAATCCATAAATATATTTTATGAAAGAGTGTATTCCTAGGGGTGGCACTTAGGATCCAATATCATGGCTATGTGATTTTGAATGTACAAGAATTCCCAAGATACATGGGATTTATCTGATATAGTGAGACCATTATGAATACCTGGGAATAATAGGATTTGAATGGAATTTCGATTAGAATATTGTGAATTCCTGGTATGATTGAGATTAAAATGGAAGCATGAGGTCTCACATTAGTGTATATCCCCAATCATGAATTTTGGAAATCATGAGGGTGACTATTGGATCCCTATGATTGATTCCTAAGATACCCTTAGGATCAGGTGGATATAGCACTAATGGTTTGACTAAGGAGTCAAAAGATATGGGATGCCTATGAGATTGACTATGGGATCCAAGAGGGTATTCCAATTTGATTTCCTAGTTCACCTAGTAATCAGTCAAGCATGGATGTATAGGATTTCTATGGGCCTCACTCTCCTCAGAATTATATGTTGACCTAGCACAAAGAAAACTTGGGTACTACCATGTTGTTCATATTGAGGGATTGAGGATGGGGGATGAGTGGAGACCCCCTAGGGTTCACTAATCATCATGGTGGATGTGTGAGAATAGGATCCCCAAAGTGTGGATAGAGATTCCCCTGAGGTGATTCTCATGCTCATAGAGAATTAAGAATTAGTCAAAGAAGCTATGGTCGATCGGGGTCACATACCTAAGGATTGATTATGGTTATTGGGATTTTCCCAGGATATATGAGTATGCCCATGTGGTAGTGGTGACAATGTGGTTGGTTAAGTCATCGTGATTTTCTTAGATAAATTCTAGTATCAATATAGATAAAGTATTGTGGGTTGTTTTGTTTGTTTGTTTTCAGTAGTTATTTATTTATTCAGATCATGTCATGTGAACATATCACTACTTTTCCAGTTATGTACAAGACCACATTAGTGGTTCCTACTATGTTATGCACTCACACCCTACTCAAGATTTAAATTAATATGAGTACATGAGTATCTCTCACATGGTTATTGTAGGTTCAGGTTGGTCAAAAGCTTGAGATAGCATGGTTGAGCAGGATAACTCATATGTGTTTGGAAATTGGGATGAGGTGAGGCTCAAAGATGTATTGGAGCCTCCTATATATTTATGTTTTCCTTTTATTTCTTTTTTTATGTGTGATTATCCTGGTGGGTAATCAGTCTTGATGTATAATTGTATGCTTCCACATTCATTTATTTATTGATTATTTTATTTTTATTACTTCTACGTACTCTGTTTATTTACTCTAGTGGTTGATGTTTGGTTATTTATTTACTATGTAACACTCTAATTCTGAGGGTATATTCTCTCCATGGTATCTCCATAAACCCCTCCTACTTTCCAGTAGCCTCTATCATTTGGGGAAACCTTCCTAAGATAACGTGAAGGTCGGGTCCAATTATAGTTTGGATTAATCCAGGTGAGATTTTTATAAAGCGGTATCAGAGAATTTTAATTTCGTATTACTATTTGGGGATATCATTGTAGAGACCCTAAGATTGACGTACATGGACATTACATTACTTTTTCGGAATACTTAATACATAACAAAAATAGACACACAAGGACTGTAATAGTTTAGTTTCTTTGGAAACTTGGAACGTAATCTTCTAATCATGGTGAAAGATCTTCAACATCTCCCATAAAGATCTTCCACTTTTTGTTTCCTTACCTAAAACCTTTCTTTTGATCCTGGGGGAAAATAAAACATAAAAAGGGTGAGCTCAAATGCTCAGTAAGGGTAATCATGGATAAAATAAAACATACCATATAAATTTTAAATTAAAAACATGAACATAATGTTTAAACATCAAAATCTTGAGCAAAGACATAAATTGTGGAAGTACATAAGGCATAGATCATAATGGAACATAAATCATGATAAAATAGCATGGGAATAAAACATGTAATTGTGTCATCCATTTAAGCTCAAGTAATGATTTCCATAGTAGCCAAGGCATTGCTTCCAAGACCATCTTAGTGGACAAAGTCCCTTTCTGAATCGAGTTCACTCCTCGTTCCAGTCCTATAATACTGAACCGGATTAACTTACCGTTCCAGCCATGTCTATATCATGAGATATAAATCTTTACCCAACGCATTGGAGGGAGATATAGGTCCCACCCATCTCATAATGAAATCATTCTTACTTGTGACACAAAATAAACATACATCATTCATAATAACCCAACGAATAAAATGGGTTTCGTAAACATCATCCCATAATCACATAATCCATATAAAAGAAATGGATATCATTTCAAAATAACAAAAGTGAAACTATGTAAATCATAGAGACATGATACTTGAAACATACACATGTGAAATAATGTCATCTTAGATGAAAATGGTTTTGATAAAACACTTGAAATGAATTCTTGAGGAAAATATCCCTTTTTCTTCAAAATCATTTTCTTTCCACAAAATGTCATGAAATTTTAAAAGAAAAGTATTTTTTTGAAAATAGTCATGAAATCTTTTTGAGGAAACTTCATGAAAATAAGGCTTTATAAAACCGTAAAAATCCTTTCATGCCGTATACGTTAAAAAAACATTCTTCTCATAATTTGGATGGAAAAGTCAAAAAGTACCTCATAAAAGAAAGATTCCATACATACCATGTAGTAAAAGTAAAAAATGGGTAAAAAGGACTTTAAACATACATGAATACACTTTTATAAAACATGGACATGGATGATAGCAATAACCCCAGTAAATTCTTACGAATAACCAATCTCAGATAAAAATGAGATTTGAAAAATTATCCCTTACCTTTGGTCCGATATGCTTCATACGTATCCAAACCTCCTGTGTAATGATTTAAATAATGCCATTGACTTATTACAGAATCATATTCATTATTATGATACCATATATGGTTCACTTATGACTTTATATTACCCGTTCTTTTGTAAATTCCATGTTAAAGAGTGTTTTGGGTAAAATCGTTTCATTTGTCGTCCGTGTTTTGACTTGTAATTAATCATATGATTACTTAGATCATGATTAATCAATTCCAGACTATAAAACATGATTTATATATAATATATATTCATAATCTACATATATATAATAGATTGATAAATGGAAAGAAATACACCGTTCATGGAGACGGTAGGCCGTACGTACGCATGAACGTTGTTTTCGTTTCCTCATTGAATTGAATGGAATTAATTGGATGAAATACATATATATACATAAATCCAGTATCATTATTATGTCATATATTTCATTATTACTTATTATATATACTTTATAATCATTCATTAATGGTTAATCATTGAGAATGAATCTCATCGCATCGTGGAGACGGTATTTCGTACGTACGCACGAGCGATGATATCGTTCCCATGATTGTAGAATTTTATTGGAGTTTATGTATACTATTACAGAATAAATATCACTTTTTAATAATCATATATATTTATTATTTACACCATTATACCCATCCAAGTAATGTGGTGGGGGAAAATAGATTACACCACGGCGTGGAGACGGTATTCTGTACGTACGCACGCGTGGTGATTTCGTTTTCCATAGGATTGATAGATGGTGAAATAGGGTTGTTTCATACTTATAATAACATATAAGTATATGAGTGATACTGATGTTATTACTTCATAATGAAACAACCTAAGAAGAAGAAATGGAAGAAGAAATAAAGTTGAAAGAATCGGTAACGGACATTACCTCTTCTTTGAAGCGCCTCTTTGAGACCTCCTCTTAGCGAACTAAAATTGGTCTTTGAAGAAGACCAAAACCTCTAGGATTTTTCTATGGAAGTGGAGAAGATAATTTGGCAGGGTTTGGCCGAGATTTAAGGCTCAAAGTGGTGTGAGGAAGAGAGGGATGAAGTGCCTTTTTATAAGGAAGGAGAGGGGCACCTTTGGAATAACTAAAAATATTATTTTATTATAAACTCAAATTCGGATTTTAATAGCTCCAAATTGATATATTTCTAAGATAATGTGGGTATGGGTATAAATACTCTCATCCAATAGAATTTAGACAAGTTTAGGTATCAATTTTAACCTTATCATTTAGATTTAACTTTAAGTTAGATAATTTAACTTTTACTGTGTCTTCTTGTTTTCTTACACTATAAGGTTAATAAACTTACTATATCAAGCCAAACGAACCCCAAGTTGTTTATTATTAATATATATAACCTTATCTAAGTCATTTTTCCTATCCTTAGATTTTTAGGAATAAAATAACAATTAATAATATAGTATTTGTTTTAAAAACTATTTTATGTCAATTTTGACACTATTTGGTAATTGATTTTTGTGAAAATCATAACAGAATTATTAGTTCGAACAAAACTTAATTAAATAAATACTAACATGTCATATTAACATATAAAATTATTTTAATTCATAAAAAGTCTCAAATTACATTTATTTGGGTATTTATAACATCAATTATATCAATATTTCATTAATAAGATAATTACTGCATCATCATTGTATCATAAATAAATTAAATTATTTTAATTCTAAAAATTACAAATAAAATACCATTATATAGGAAATAGTTTTATCTTTATAATGAATATTTATAGTCGAATTTATCTTATGTATAACCCTATATTAAAAATGCTTTAGTTATTAAACTTTGATTTTAACTATTTTAACCCTTCTTTAAATAAATTGAAAATAAATGTCCTAATCTAATCCAAGTGGACCTAAATGGTCATATTTTATTCCTAAGGTTTTTTTGGTAGAATTAAACAGTCCAATAGAATTAGGACATGTGTTAGGGTAATAATAATATCATTTTTACCTTTAACTACCCTATTTACTTTTAACTGTGATTAATAAAAGTAAAAAGTTATTATTCACCAAAAATTATTTTCATCTTATTGAACCACATTTTACTTACTGACATCAACCATGACTCTTGTATCTTTGAAATTCCACTCACAGAAGTGGTAAAATTAAGTTTTATGAAAAAATGCAGTTTTTTAACTACCACTTAGTGGTTTCACTATTCATCAAAAAATGAAAGTTTCTAGAAAAATACCAAAAATTATGCCTAAGATATATTTGATATTATGAATTAAAAAATAATTTTTATTTTACCAAATTCAAAACATATCAGTTACATTAACTAATTTAAAAATTAATTCCCGTCTTCAAAACAAATAGCGTGTTTTTAAGAGATAATAACTATCAAAAGATTGACACTTGTTTATGTCTGGTTTAAATGTGAAGTTACATCCAATGACCAAAATTGTATTAAATTGTAAAAATATATTCTAAATATACTTTAAAATCACTCAAATTAATAATTTATCACTATTAATTATTTCGACTAAAAAAGCTGTTTTTTAATTAAAATTTAGTAATTTTCACTATTCATCAGAATATGAAAGTTATCCGAAAAGTACCAAAATTTCACCCAAAGCTAATTTCAATATTCCGAATCCAAAAATGAAGTCCATTTTGAAAGATAAAATTTATAAAATTTTAAAAAGTGGGTATTACTATTCAAAACGGTTAGTTCATAGTAATATTATAATAATATCTCGTTTAGTGAAACTCGGTATTGCGTACTACACACGCTATCGAGGAAGGTCGTGATTGTGTGTAATGCAAGTCAAGTCAGGGATGCGTGTTTTTCAAGCTCCTTTTGGTGTAGCGCACAACACAATACATTAATGAAATTAAAAAGAATATTTTTCATAAAATCTCGGGGTGTTACAATCATAGACATGAGATATAGGGATGTGTTAGATCTTTTGATGGAATCCAAACTGGTGCATCACGAACACCTTTCCCAGTGGAATCATAGGTTACCAAGGGTATGGTATTGGTTTTCTTGGTATGTTATGTTACGTTTGATATGATTTTCACCTCTAATGAATCACACGTGGTTTTACATTTATGACTAATGAGTTATTGGGTTTTTTTGGATCTTGGACCATTGGAAGTAATCCATTTAGTTGAATTTTGGATTTTTTTCCTCTTAAGGTGAGAGTCATCTCATGTATCATATCATCCATATAAGATTCACATGATATATACTTGTAATTGTGATTTTTTATATTGATAACTGAGGGTTTTCTATTTAAAGCATCAGAAATTTCACATGCAGAGTTTTAACATATAAATACTTGGTGTCATTATACTCAGTTGGCCCAAATTATATGAATTTATTTTAATTTTCTGGTACATATTATAGATCCTTTGGTGATATGATCAATGAAAATAATGATGGAGATACAGTTCCTTTGGAAAGGAAAAATTAGAGACCCTGAGGGGTCGATAAGGGTAGAAAATTCCAGAAAGGCACACCCTGGGAGGGTGAGTATGGGATAGGTTTGGTTATTTAAATTTCTAGTAGAAACCTATAAATTATTTTCACATATATCATGAAATTTTATTCTATCTAGCTAAAACTCATATTTATGGTTCTTTGGAACATATCATCTAGGACAATGGCGTTGTATATGTATGACATGGATGAGTTTTGATTCTCAAGGGAGAAGTCTTTTAAAAGGATTCTTGATGAGAATGAGTTACCTGGTTGGTTTTGGGATGAAATTTGATTCCATTATATATATGAGACCCTTGATAGGGTTATGGAACATGATATTTCATGGAGCGTATGAATAGGAAAATGTGGTGTTTCCCATGAGCTATGGTATTGGTGAGATATTGGTTTATGGTCCAGGTGAGAGGACCTAGATACCTTGAGATACAAATCATTGTTTAGTGAGTTTTTGGAATGGTTGGAATAATAATTAGATGGTCTAGGTTGATCTTAGGCATTTATGAGCTGTACATCTGATTTATTTGGGCTCATGTAAATTCCATATTTGAGATTTGAATGAGACTTTGGATGATTCAGTGCATTAGCATCAAGCTCGAGATAGTTTTTGTATGATTTTATGGAAGTTCATTATGTGAACCCCATTTTATGATATTGTTTAAAAGTTAAAACCTAGACCAATACATGTTTTAGGGGGTGAAATAGTTTCACGACATGTTTCAGGTGTGAAATAATATTGTGACATGGTTTTATGGGTGAATTCATTTTGTCACTTGATTCAAGGGGTGAATTATGTGATGAGATGTAGTGAATGAGTCTTTTCAAAACAAAATGGCTGGGAAAGAAAGGTTATCTAGTATCATGGTTTAAGTACATCATATTTGGTATTATGGGAGTATTTTGAAGTTTAGTCAGGACCTTTCAAGGAGATTTCGACATATGTGGGCCTTGTGCATGGGTTGTGGATACTCATCTGATTTGTTTTTTCAAAATTATATATGAGAGGTAATTCTAGCCTTTGAATGGTGTTTTTATGTGTGTTTTCATTCAATGAAATGGAAATTGCATCAATTTGGTCATTGGACTGCTAGGAGTGTGCTTTGATGGGTGGTTCTGATGGTGGGAAGCACCATGGATTTGAATCGGTCATTATGAGTTAAGGTTTATGATGGTGATCCCTATAATCCAGATGATGAGTTGGTTGATGAAATAGTGGTACCTCATTAATTAAGGGATTCATGAATCATTTTCTAGAGGTTTCAGTGATGGCAGTGAGAAGTATCTTGATTTTTTATGAATTATGTGCCTTATGTTTGGAGTTTTGTATTGGGATATCATTCAGGGTTATGGAGTAGAGTATGATGCACTTATCATAATCAATGACCCAATTAAGTTGGGTTTGTTTATTAATGGTTGAAAAAACTTATCAGGGATGATAAGTTTTATGGTGCGGAGATTCTAATACCTCGTGTCCAGATAGGATGTAGAATTCAAGAGGAATTTAAATTTTTTATATGTTGGGTGGTTTGTTTTGAGAACCAAGAATCAAAATGGGGTTCTAAAGGTTTTTATGTCCATAAAGGGTGGTTTTGGATGTTCTTTTATCTCCATTGGAAAGATTAAGGGTTTAGTTTAACACTTGAGGAGGAAAGGGAGCCTGAGGCAACTGAAAATAGTAGCATAAACTCATTCATGATGTGTAAGGGGTATTAAAACTATCAAATGGGTTTATTGGGTGAGTAAAATTCATGACATGGATAAAAAATATCTTTATGGGAACAACTTAAAAATTCATGATGTATCCATATGTGTTATGTCATGGCACACACTCATCAAGTTTCTTTTAAAAATTTTAAAAAGGGGATCAACCCTAATTTCTTATTCGAATGAAATTGATGTGTGGGGAAGGCTTATACCAAGATCCCCTTCCCTTATTTATTCTCTATTTTAGGTGGTTTTGAGTGTGTTTCAATAATTCTAGAAGTAATTTTATTCCTCTCCTTTCCCTCCTTATTTTCCCTCAATTATTTTAGATTTTGGTTCAAAAAGGTTTAGGGTTTTCTTATATTTCCACTAAATCATGGTGGAATTTCCCTAATCAATGGGGATTTCATGTAGCCTATCTAGAGGATATATTGGGACAACTTCCTCCCACAATTTATCATTTTTTCATCAAATCTAAATCATTACAATGATTTATTTAAGTTTTTTTATTTAAATTAAATTAAATTAGTTATGGAAATGATTCTCACACTTAAGCCATGGGCTCAGAATGGTACTGGGGGGTGTTGTAGGTATCGCACAATAAGTTAAACTTGGTTATGGTGTGACACACTAACATGATGAGTTTTCAATGATTATTCTATTTTTGAGATTAATTATTTAATTAATTGAAATTTCTTATAATTAATTAATTTTGATTCCTTTGTGTAAGAGAGGTACCCTGGAGTGTGGGTGGTTAATGTTATAGGTGAGACATTCTTGGGTGTGCCAGAGCAATGAGCTATGAGGCTATGAATAAAGTTGTAAGAGATTTAAAAGTGGTAATTGGTCATGGTACTTTCTTTGTGGTGTAGATGATTTCTGTTATATGCATGTGGACATGTGGGTCACCACTGAGGGTGTTTCCCATTTTTATTAATTATTTTCATTGTTTAATATTAAATTAAGAATTTATAATTGAAATAAATGTCTAGTATGAATAATATGAGGTTCTTAGACCACTTAGGGTATAATACACTAGCTTAATTCCTCAGCCATTGAAACCCAATTCTTGGACTAATATGGTATCCCTTGGATACATGGACCCCTTTTATGGGAGTTGATTATATTCTCTAGAATGTGTAAGGTGTAGTGACCCTTGTGAGGTGAATTGGGAATGGTTGGACCTAGGAGACAATGTTGAAGCCCTTACGATACCTTGGAGCTATTAGGCTCATTAAGTTGATAGTGGGGTGAGTTATTTTTTCCCGTGAGATGTGATTGGGCTTAGGTGGACAGACCTTAGGAAAATTGGGACTAAATTGGGTGAGTGTATTAACTGATAGTGACCTTGATGACTGAGATGGGTCATGGGACATCTCCTTGACAGTTTCCTAGGTGGAAAACCTCTTATAGTCAGTGAGTCCATACTACCCTTTTGATGGTGTCGAGAAGCGTGATGTCTTATGAGAATTGGGTGTTTACCTAAGAATTTTGTTGGGAAAAAGAAACTTCTTAAGGGTGCCTCTAATGTAATATGACCTAGGGTACCTAAGTGGGTGCCTCATTGATAGACTGACATTGTACTGGTACATATTTCTATGGCTAGAGATGGTTGTTGGTGTTATCCTATAACCTGAACTGATATGTAATCTCGATGGGGACGGGATGTTTATGTTGGGTGTGTTTGTTCATCCAGAACTTATTGTATATTTATTTTTACTTATGTTTATGAATAATGGAATGTGATTGCATAAGATTCCTAGGAATCACCCATTGTTTTTGGCACTGATGTGATTTCCCGAGATGACTGGGAATCACCTATTGAGTTGAATGAGACCCTGGGATTCCTAATATGTTGGGGATCTATTATCACATTATACTGGGGGTGTATTTCTAGTATTTATAGTATACAATGATACAATTGATGAAAGAGTGAATTCCTAGAGGTGGTGTCTAGGATCTAACATCAGATCTATGTGATTTAATAGATATATGAATTCTTAAGTATGATATTCCTCTTATATAGTGAGACCATTTTGAATTCATGGGAAGCTTATGATTTTAATGGAACTACCATTATACCATTAAGAATGCCTAAGATTCTCATGATTTTAATAGAGGAATGAGGTGTTGGGTGGTTTTATATCCCTAATCATGGATGTTGAACATCCTGAGAGTGACTATTGGATCCCCTTGATCGATGCCTAGGGTACCCCTAGGATCGAGTAGATGCACTAGTGATGGTTCAGCTGAGGATCACTGAGATATTGGATTCCCAAGAGATTGATCATGGGATCTAGGAGGGTATTCTCATTTGATTTCCTAGTTTTCCCATGAATCATTCATGCATGTACATATAGGATTTCCTAGGGCTTCCACCTATTAGGAATCAGATGTCGACCTTACGCAAATAATTCCCAAGTACTATCATGTGGTTCATCCCGAGGGCTTGAGGATGATGGATTCCTGGTGATTACCTATGGTAACCTACTCATCATAGTGGGGTGTATGTATGGGATACCCATAGTGTGTATAGAGGTTCCCCTTAGTTGATGTTCATGCCCAGAGACACTCTGAAACTAGTCAAAGTAGGCATTGTTGATCAGGGTCATGGACATGTGGATCTATGATGGTTAGTCGACTTGTAAAAGGGTATATGAGTATGCTCATGGGGCGATGATGACATTGTGGTTAGAAATATCTTCATGAATTACTCATATATATTCCATTATTGGTATGAAACAATTATTTTGGGTTATTTGGTTTGTTTATTTTCAGCAGTTATTTATTTATTCTGAGTATTCCACATGTAGATATAACTACTTTTCTGGTTATGTATGTGATCTCATTAGTGGTTCCTACAAAGTTATATACTCAAATACCACTCAGGCCTCCATTACACATGGATACCCAAGTATATCTCATATGGTTATTGTGGTTTAGGTTGTGTAGAGGCATAGGATATCATGCTCATGAAAGATAGCTCAGATGATTTTGGATATCAGGATGAAGTGAGGCTTGGGGATATAGTAGATCCTCTTATACATTTATTTTTTACTTGTGTTTATTTTTTTTATATGTGATCATCATGATGCGTGATTTATCTTGATGTATGATTTTATGGTTCTAAATTCATTTATTTATTGACATATGTATTTTTATTTCTTCTTCATACTCTGGTTATTTACTACAGAGGTTGATGATTGGTTATTTATTCATTATTTATCACTTCTATACTGAAGGTATATCCTCCCCAAGGAACATCCTTATATCCTCGCTACTGGTCAAAAACCTATAGTATTCAAGGAGGCCTGCCTGAGGTCATGCAGTGACCCATTCTAGCTACTGTTCAGAGTGATCTAGGCCATGGAGTTACATTAATGATTGAATGAATTTATTTTAAAATTATGTTTTTGGGTGTGATAAGTTGTTATAAACTTGGTGTGTGTGTCTTTGTGTCTCTGTGTGTTCATCAGCATATGGAAAGGGACATATGGGTTTTGACAAGATCATGGTACCAAATCTTATGGCATGTAAGATTATATCATTGAGTGATGAATTGGGATTGGAGGGGAGAACACCACTGATGATTTAGACTATTTAGGAGGGTCCTCAAGGTATTGGTTTCATTGGTAGGTGTTATACATGTGTGTTTGGGTTCATTATATGGGCGTGTTTTTGGTTTGGGTTATTTAATTGCCTTAGGAACATGTTTATATATTGATCACTACTTTTCTGGATTATGAATGTCATTTATTTTAAATAAAACATGATCTAACCTATTTATTTTTATTGGAATTTTGGGGAAGTCTCAGGGTTTTCTTACTATATTGTATACCCACCACCTACATATAAATGTTGTTTTATATGAAGATTTTTTTTATTATGATACAGGTTAGGGTAAAGTTTCTTATTTTACCATTGGTGTAGTGTCACGACCCAGTATCCACTTAATCGGTGCCCTGAACTAGTGGGTCTTATGGTCTCAAGTATGCCTCCATATATGCTAGAGGTTACTGACTAGTAGTGAGGATATACTGATGGTATGTTTGGGAGACAATTCCCTCTCATTAGAATGGAAAGAATGGAAGTAACTAATAAACATACAATGATACCATAATCATATATAACAAACAAAAAAATAAATAATCAAATACAGAAGCGTAAATACATAGAACAACTAATAATATAATCAAAAACCTTTAAGGAAGTGTCTGATACATGGATCCATGGCATGCTATAATACAAAAAGGGAATAGGTAGATACAAGCATTCCATATAATAGAATAAAATAAAAAAATAACAAAAACTTCTCCATAAGAATCCTGACCTAAAGCTCAACCCTCTACTTCTAAGCTCCATCTAAGTAAAATCATGTCAGCAACCTATATTAGGGCACATGACCTTATCCACACCTATAAGAAAATAGTCTTTTCAAGTACCAAATGAATTTGAGTAGGGTGTTAGATAAAAATCTCAGTAGGCTGCCACTGATGGTGTCTAAGTGTAATCTGATTAGTGTTCATAACTAAAAAGTGTGTAGGTATAACCATAATAGTAAATAAAGAAAGAAAATAAATAACTAGCCTACTTAGGTTCCTATAGGACACCTGGACAGTCTACCTACTTTGGATAATATCCAAGAGGAGTGTCTAATCATGTCACTATATATATAGTATTAATAATATATATAGTTTAATTTTATATTGAATCCACCTATATAAACAATGTATATGTGGACGTAAGTGGAAATATAGCTAGAATACTAGTTTTTGCTAGTATGTGGTGTAACTCAGACATCCATGACTAGTATAATGATACTATAAGCTCATTCAATAGAGTACATGACCTACATACCAATAAAGTGAAATACGTCATACTAAAACACTTGGGATAGTGATTGAGACATCATGTCAACACTCTAATCATGGTACATGGTGCATAAATCCCAATTCCAATATAGTATCACTGGTGTGAGATTCCATACTCAAAACCCGATGTAAATGAGCATGATTATCCATCATGATCAAGACCCCTTACCATTATACACAATCTATATCAAGGAGTATCATTTATAATATAGGCATGAAGAAAAAACTATCATACAACTCATTTATCAAGCCTTTTTATATATATAAATCACCAACATCTTTATAATCCAAAAAATGAGGCATTACCTCTCATTTGCTAGGATATCCAAATTTAATTCCATTTAGAACATTACAATTCATATTAATCATTTTATAAAACATAAACAAAGGGAATGACCTTACCATCCTTTTAATTCTTTCATTTAATCCATTTAAAGGATGAAAATTTATCATGAGTATTCCATAATTCAATTAAATCTATTCAATTAATTTAAGTAAAATAAACCAACATGCATATTTTATTCCATATTAATCAATTAATTCATTTAAGGAAGGGTTATCCATCATGAAAAAACCTTAACATTTAACACATGCTATTAAATTTCCTTTTAATTCATTTATCCAAGGTTATTCAAGGTATAAGGTTCATTGGTAACTTCATGGTTCCATAGTCAAACAAGGGAATTTCCTTAATGGGAAATTCCAACTATAAGAGGGTCAAACAACTAAGAGGTTATTTGGGTTACATTTAATATTCAAACCTCAAGGGAAATTTCATTAAAAAGTTAATCCAGAAGGAATAAAGTAGTTCTATGCACTTTGGAAAAATGAAAAAAAATGGACAATTTATCCTGGCACACCAATGGGGTGACTATATAAGGTGTATACAACCTAGGAAACACCAAATAAGGATCATTAGATGCATATTAATATGAAAATATCAAATTGACATGAAGCAACAAATTAAATGGAGATACTCGAAAAAAAGAAGGTATGTGACACAACGACATAATTACGAAAAATTAAAACTCAAAGGGAAAACAACATGAACACCTACCTCAAGGATGTAGACAATGCCTCCCCTAATATTGACTTCATATTTCAAGAAGGTTGGAAGAGATCTAAGAAATACTCCAATGAACTGAAAATAGGGAAAATGATCCTAAACCAAAATAGCACAATGGATTCCAAGATAAACATAGATAGGAATTGAGAGACTAGGTGAGATTTCTAAGATGGATCCAAATCTTCTAACATATCAATGAACGGACACCATATTGGAGTTCTAGCTCAATGCCTAGCTTGTGGACCTTTTGAGATCAAAAGAAGAGGAAGAGAGGTGTTGGTCTATGAACGCATTATTGTGACACATCAAATTTATTATGATTTTAATATTTATATATATTCTATGGAAGACCCTAGGTTGTCTCTCAAGGAGTGTTGATAGGTTTTGAGTGTGTATTTTTAATAAAATTTACTAAAAGAGGGGGTGGTTTTGAAAACAGTTTTAAACATAAAATGACTTAATTAAAGAGTTTAATAATTGATAAATAAAAGTGGTGTTTTAGAATTATGAGATAAGGATATAATTTCAAGTTTACTACACATCTTTTTTAGTTCATCATTCTGAACAATACATATGGTTTAATGGAATCCTTTGGTTGAGGGTTCTCAAGATCTCAACTTTCCTTTTGCCTCTTAAAACAATTCTCAAAGAACAACCCCTTGACAAAACAATTGTGTTGTCAAGGTTTGGGTATCAAACATAAAAAAATAAAGTCTACCAAATCATATTAAAATATTATGTATGTGTGAGATAAATAGGACTCTTTTCTTGTCCAATCGGAACAATACAAGATTCCAACTTTAAATATCAACCCAATCGGTGTTGAGATAAAAAGTGTTACACTTAATTATAATAAACGAAATGTATTAATAGGAGAAGCACATAAAAGTTAAACCAAAGTGACATATTTATGACACAAATTATAGAAAACTAGTGGAAGTTAAACAATCGGAACTCCCTCCCAATTTTGTGTAGCTCCCACAAAATGATCGTCCACCATTTAGCTCATCATTGAGAGGAGGAGAAGGCTCGTGTGGAACTCGTTCTTCATCCTTGATCCCCCTATGAGGATAGGGGCCTATAGAACTTATAGTATGATGAGGAGACTCCCTTATTACTTCCAAATGGAAGATCTTGGCTTCTGGTTTGAACTCCTCAAATGAGGTGCCCATAGTTCTCTTTTATAGCAAAAATGGGAAGTGGTTTTGGGAAAACAGATTGTGTAAATCCACTTATACCATTATTTTTTCACTCCATACAGTCTTCAATATCTTTTTGAAAAAACTAAAAAGTTGTTTCCCCACATCTTGGATATATCCACTAAAATTTTGGCTTCATTTGAAAACCTACATCTCTATATATAGACATCAATTTGCACACAAATTTTGACTCTGTGCAAATTCAGTGGCCTGGACAGATCACTTCGGTTGGGATACATAATGGCCAAATGGGGATTGGTTTTTTTAATAAGAGTTTTATATATTTTAATTTTGGAACATACCACAAAATACCAGCCCATTTGGATGCACTTAGTTTTCATACTATACCCAACAGTGGACAGGTGTTCATGGAACCCATGTAGTTTTGGCCCATTTTCCTTCTGGATCAACTCTTGGGCCTCCAAATCACCTCCTCCTGCAATGGAAACGTTAAAACAAGTAACATTTCCCTTTTGAAAATTGATAAAAATAAATAAATTATTAAAACATGGAATCAAATTTGTTATTATTTTTAAAAAATTTAATATAAAACAAGTTTAGCATAGTGGTGTAAGGGTGAAAATGAAATAGTGAATCACGGTGCGATCACACCCCCACACCTAAACATTTTCACTCCTGGGCACAGTTACATTTTTAGAAATTATGAATGAATATATTATCAATATCATGAATATTTAACATTTTAGGAAATTTGAATTCATTAAAGTAATGTGATCAATGAACAAACCACACCAAGGAGTTCTTCCTAGTAAAAATAGAAAAAAGATGACTAATAAATCATATCACAATGAAATTAAAAGAGATTCATGATAAAAAAATGAGCAAGGAATTCAGAAGTCAATTATGCCACTAAATGTTCATGTGTGTGTGTGAAAATCATTCCATGCTATTATTTCCACTTTCTATCCAATAAATAAAGGCTATTTTAATATTTTTCTGCTTAAATGATTTTATCCACCAAACCTACCCTACATCCTTTGCAATCATATTTCAATACCCACTCACTTAATCATTCCTAGAAGTCAAACCATAATCTCCCGACCTAGATATCCCCATATGTTTCACATTTCATCACTCCCCTCATTTATTATTTTTTTTTCAGAAGTTTCATTTTGAACAAATATCACACTCATCTGATCTCCTCGCGACACTAATTGTAATAGTTATAAAAAGATTAAAGGTTAAGGATGAGTGATTTTTGACCTACCCAAGACACAAACATTTTTTTTTTATTTTTTTTAGGGTGTACAACATTCGGATATCAAGTACACACGCATAGGTCAATCTGGTACGGTAATGAAAAATATCGGATAAGGAACGAACGTATGGAAATATAATTTTAAGATGATAAATATTAACCTAACATATATTTACCTTATATTAAGTAAGAAATATTCACACTTTGTAGTTTTGTGAAAAAATGTGTGGAGATATTAATGACACAGTTTTCCCAAAAATTACTCACACAATGGGCATAAATTATCTCAAAGGTTTCACAGAGATACAACCATTTATATCATTGACAAAAAACCAATTCAATAAAAATCACTCCCCCATGTTAAATTCATACAAACATTCATTCCATAATAGAGTCAGATTTTCATCAAATGTTAAATCAACATGGAATAAAAATTTTCAACATGCATTTTCAGTAAGTTCCATGATTTGGTGACCATAAGGGGGGAACTAAAATACCATAAAGAAAGATAAAAAGAGAAGAAAGAAGAAAGAAAATGAAAATCCTAATGAACTGAATAATATGGTAAAAGTTAAAATACCATAAAGATGGTAAAAATAGAATAAAGAAAAAAAAGATCATGAAAATCCATATGAACTCAACAAGATGGGGAAAAGTGAAATTACTATAAAGAAGGCAAAACATAAAAGAAATAAATAAACAAAAATGATGAAAATTCCAAACTAACCACAGAATGTACCCCCCCCCCCTCCCCACACCTATAGTGTGCAGTGTCCCCTCTTTAATAAAATAGAATGGGGAAGGAAGGATAAAACCCGGTGGGTTTCATTGGTATGTTGCTTCTTGAACATGGAGTTACTCCATCAGAAACTCCCAAAGCACTTAATTTGATTGTTTTGTCATGAAACGTCAAATTCATTATGATTTTAAGATTTATTTATATTCTAGGGAAGACGCTAGGTCATCTCTCAAGGAGAGTTTATAGGGTTTGAGTGTGTAATTTTAATAAAATTTAATAAAATAAGGGTGGTTTTGAAAATAGTTTTAAAAATAAAATTACTTAATTAAAGAATTTAATAATTGATAAATAAAAGTGTTGTTTTAGAATTATGAGATAAGGAGATCCTTTCAAGTTTACTACATATCTTTTTGAGTTCATCATTCTAAACAATACACATGGTTTAATGGAATCCTTTGGTTGAGGGTTGTCAAGATCTCAACTTTCCTCTTTCCTCTTAAAACAATGCTCAAAGAACCACCCCTTGACACATTAATTGTGTTGTCAAGGTTTGGGTATAAAACATATAAAATAAAGGCTACCAAATCATACTAAAATCTTATGTATATGTGAGATAAATAGGACTCTTGTATTTTCCAATCAGAACAATACAAGATTCCCACTTGAAATATCAACCCAATCGGTGTTGAGATAAAAAGTGTTCCACTTAATTATAATAAAAGAAATTTATTCAGAGGAGAAGAAAATAAAAGTTAAAACTAAGTGAAATATTTATCAAGAAAATTATAGAAAACTAGTATAAGTTAAACTATCAGAACTCCCTCCCATGTTTGTGTAGCTCCCTCAAAATGACCGTCCACTGTTTAGCTCATCATCGAGAGGAGGAGGCTCGGGAGGAACTCCTTATTCATAATTGATCCCCCTAGGAGGATAGGGGAATATAAAACTTCTAGGATGAGGATGAGACTCCCCTAGTACTCCCAAATGACAGATCTTGGCTCCTAGTTCGAACACCTCAAATGAGGAACCCATGGTGCTCTTTTATAGCAAAAATGGGAAGTGGTTTTAGGAACACGGATTGTGTAAAACCACTTATACCATTTTTTTCGGCCTCCATATAGTCTTCAATATATTTTCAAAAAACTAGAAGTTGGTTTCCCCATGTCTTGGATATATCCACCAAAATTTTATTTTCATATTTACACCTACATCTCTATATATGGACTTCAATTTGCACACAACTTTTGACTGTGTGTAGATTCGGTGGCCTGGACAGATCACTTTGATTGGGATCCTTAATGGCCGAATGGGGATTGGTTTTCTTAATAATAGTTTTAGATTATTGAATTTTAGACCATAACACAAAATCTAAAACCATTTATATGTACTTAGTTTTCATACTATACCAAACAGTGGATAGGTGTTCATGGAACCCAAGCAGTTTTGGCCCATTTTTTTTTCTAGATCATCTCTGGGGCCTCCAAATCACCTCCTCCTACGATGGAATCATCAAAACAAGTAAAATTGACCTTTTTAAAAGTGATAAACACAAAATAAATGATTCAAACATGGAATTAATTTTTTTATTATTTTTATAATTTTTAATATAAAATAAGTTTAGCATAGTGGTGTAAGGGTGAAAATGATACAATGAATCGCAGTGCGATCACACCCCCACACCTAAACATTTTCAATCCTGGGCATAGTTTCATTTTTATAAATTATTCATTTTGATATTACCAATATCATGAATAATTAACATTTTAGGAAATTTGAATTCATTAAAGTAATTTGATCAATGCACAAACCACACTAAGGAGTTATTCCTAGTGAAAATGGAAAAAAGATGAATCATTAATCTTATCACATTGAAATTAAAATATAATCATGATAAAAAATTGATAAAGGAATTTAGAAGTCAACCATGTCACTAAATCTCCATGTGTGTGTGTGAAAACCATTCCATTCTATTCTTTCCACTTTCTATTCAATAAATATAGGTTATTTTAACATTTTTTAGCTTAAATGATTTTATCCAACAAACCTACCCTACATCATTTGCAATAATATTTCAAGACCCACTCACTTAAGCATTCCCAGAATTTAAACAATAAGCTTCTAACCTAGATATCCCCATATGTTTCACATTTCATCACTCCCCTCATTTTTTTCAGAAGTTTCATTTCGAACAAATCTCACACTCATCTCTCGACCCTTGTTTGATCTCCTCATGAAACTAATTGTAATATTTATAACAAGATCAAAGGTTAAGTAGGAGGGATTTTTTTCCTTCCCAAGACACAACCATTTTTTTTATTTTTTTGAGGGCGTACGACAGTCGGATATCAGGTACACACACATAGGTTAATCTGGTACAGTACTGAAACATATAGGATAAGGAATGAATGTATGGAAATATCATTTTAATCTGAAAAATATGAACCTAACATATATTTACCTTCTATTAAGTAATAAATATTCAAACTTTGTATTTTGGTGCAAAACTGTGTGGAGATATTAGTGACAAAGTTTTCCCAAAAACTATTCACACAATGGGAATAAATCATGTCAAAGGTTTTACAGAGATACAACCATTTATATCATTGAAAAAAAAACTAATTCACTAAAAATCACTCCCTGATGTTAAATTCATACAAACATTCATTCCATAACAGATTCATCTTTTTATCAAGTGTTAAATCAACATGGAATCAAAAATTTCAACATGCATTTTTAGTAAGTTCCATGATTTGGTGACCATAAGGGGGGTAGGTAAAATACCATAAAGAAGGAAAAAAAGAGAAGAAAGATGAAAGATGATGAAAATCCTAATTAACAGAATAAGATGGGTAAAAGTGAAAATACCATAAAGAAGGTGAAAATATAAGAAAGAAAAAAAGATGATGAAAATCCAAATGAACTCAACAATACAAGGAAAAGTAAAATTACCATAAAGAAGGAAAAAAAAGAGAAGAAATAAAAAAAATGATGAAAATTCCTAACTAACCCCAAAATTTACCCATCCCACCACACATAGAGTGTGCAGTGTCCTCACTGTAATAAAATCGAATGTGGGAAGGAAGAATAAAACCTAGGGGGTTTCATTGGTATGTTACTTATTGAACATTGAGTTCCTCCATTAGGAACTCTGGAAGCACTTAATTTGAATGTGTTGTCATGACATGTCAAATTTATTATGATTTTAAGATTGATTTATAGTCTAGGGAAGTCCCTAGGTTGTCTTTAAAGGAGCGTTGATTGGTTTTGATTGTGTATTTTTAATAAAATTTACTAAAAGAGGGGGTGGTTTTGAAAACAGTATAAAAAATAAAATGACTTAATTAAAGAGTTTAATAGTTGATAAATAAAAGTGGTGTTTTAGAATTATGAGATAAGGAGATCATTTCATGTTTACTACACATATTTTTGAGTTCAAAGTTCTTAAAAATACACATGGTTTAATGGAATCATTTGGTTGAGGGTTGTCAAGATCTCAACTTTCCTATTTCCTGTTAAAATGATGCTCAAAGAACAACCCCTTGACACAACAATCATGTTGTCAAGGTTTGGTTATCAGACATAGAAAATGAAGGCGACTAAATCATACTAAAATCTTATGTATGTGTGAGATAAATAGGACTCTTGTCTTGTCTAATCGGAACAATACAAGATTCCCACTTGAAATCTCAACCCAATCGGTGTTGAGATAAAAAGTGTTCCACTTAATTATAACAAAAAAATTTATCCAAAGGATAAGAACAACAAATTTAAACATAAGTGAAATATTTATAACACAAATTACAGAAAACTAGTAGAATTTCAAGTTCCATAACTCCCTCCCAATTTTTTATATCTCCCTCGAAATGATCATCCACCATTTAGCTTGTCATCGAGAGGAGGAGGAGGCTCGGGTGGAACTCCTTCTTCATCCTTATAGGGGCCTCCAGAAATTCTAGGATTATGAGGACACTCTCCTAGTATTCCATAATGGAATATCTTCTCTCCTGGCTCGAACTCCCTAAATGAGGTACCCATGGTGCTCTTTTATAGCAAAGATGGGAAGTGGTTTTAGGCACACAGATTATGTAAAACCAATTGTCCCATTGTTTTCGGCCTCTAGAAAATATTCAATCGCTTTTAACAAAACTATTCATTTGTTTCCCCACGTCTTGTCTATATGCACCCAATATTTGGCTTCATTTGGACACCTAAATCTTGAGATATGGACAAAACATTACACACAACTTTTGACAATATGCAGATTTGGTGGCCTGGCTAGATCACTTCGGTTGGGATCCTTAATGGCTGAATGGGGATTGGGTGTCTTCATAGAAGTTTTAGATAATTGAATTTTAGACCAGAAAGTAAATTATCAGCCCATTTGGATTCAATTATATTTCATACTATGCCCAAAAGTGAATAGGTTTTCAAGGAACCCATGCATTTTTGGCCAATTTTTCTTCTAGATCATCTTTGGGGCCTCCAAATCACCTCCTCCTGCAATGGAATCATAAAAAAAAAGTAAAATTGAACTTTTTAAAAGTGATAAAAACAAAATAAATGATTAAATCATGGAATTTAATTTAATTTTTTTTATAATTTTTAATATAAAATAAGTTTAGCACAATGGTGTAAGGGTGAAAATGAAACTGTGAATCGCGGTGTGATCAGTCTGCTAGAGGAAGAAAGGGAAAAGATAAATAAGGGTTTTAAAGTTATGTGAGGGTAAAAATATCATTTAACCTAAAAATAAATAGGTTCATGGTTTGGATTCTTTGTTTGTCCAAATCGTTCACAAACCGTGCTCAATTCACTACTATTATGGAGAATACTACATAGTTAAGTTCATAGTTTGACTAAACATGAACAAACCATGAAAATGGATCTATACCATATTTGCAACTAGTCACATGGTCATGCGCCCAAGGTCGTAAGACTACAGAAAAACTGTGTGGCCTGGTTCCTTCTTCCCATTTTAGGGATCTGGGCTCTAAATGATCCTCAGATGCACTCGTGACCTCCTTAACCTGACTAGGACTTAGTATTAGGGCCAATTAAGGAATTAAAGTTAAAAAACTAATGATCCATACCTTTTTTTGAAAATATGGTTCATTACAGCCTACCCTCTTTAAAGCAACCCATCCCCAAGGTGGCCTTATTATGGTAAATAGGCATCATATGCAAAGAGTTTGAGCCACTAAGATTCTATATTAGATTATCGCTCCCAGGTCTCATCCTGTACTCGGTAGTGTTTCCATAGCACCCATAACAAAGGGACTGACCTGCCTCAAAGTGTCCTCACACTTTGATCCATTATACACATGGGGTACTCCTCAAAGAAATCCTATATCTCCAGATCAACATCATCAGGGTTAAAAACATGTTTCAGGTTTGGATAGTATCGACGAAGATGAGATACATGAAACATATTGTGCATTGACCGGTGTCTCTGAAGAAGTTCCAACTGGTAAGACACCGGTCTAATCTATTCCCAACATCAAAGGGTAAAAAAACATCAGTGAGAGTTTAAACTACTTCCAAATAAATTGATGCACTAACCTGGGTGAGACTCGCAAGAGAACCGATTATTTCACATCAAACTCAAGAGGTCACAAGAATTTGTTTCCATATGACTATTTTCTAGACTGTGATATCAACATATGATTTCTGATAAGTTGGATCTTATCTATAGTCTACTACATGAGACATGGTCCAAGAATATCTACCTCCCCCACCTCAAACCAGCACAAAGGTGAGTAGAAATTCCAAACATATAAGGATTTATAAGGATCCATCTTGATGGTATCCTGAAACCTATTATTAAAAGTGAACTCCACAAGAGTAATATGTTTCTCCTAGGAACCCCCAAAGTCAAGGACACATTCACAGAGTTTGTTACCTAGAACTTGAATCATACGCTATGTTTGTTCATAGTTATATGGTTGATAGGTCATACTCATAAGTATCTATATACCCAAGGCCTTATGAAACCTCTACTATACTTGTGATATTAAACTAGCATGTCTATCAGAAATGACAGAAAAATGATCTCAATGAAGACGTACTACATCCCTGACATAAAACCTTCCTAGAACATCTACTATGAAGTTATCTCTCATAGATAAGAAGTGTGTGAGATTCATAAAATGATTAACTATAACCCACACTATATCATTTCTATAAGGTGATTTTGGTAGAATAGTTACAAAGTCCATTGAAACATCATCCCATTTCCACATAGGAATTGACAATAGCTATAAAATCCCTATTGGTCTTTGATTCTCCACCTTCACCTGTTGATAGGAGGAACACCGAGTGATGAAGATATAAATATTTCATTTCATACCAGGCCACCAGTAGTGGTGTCAAAGATCTCGATACATTTTGGTGACACTGGGGTGAACTGCCCATGCTGAGGTGTGAAATTCTCACATTATCTCCTCTCTGATGTCTGATGGGACCCATAAATTACCATAGAACAATAAGGTATCATCACCATCCACATTACAACCTAAAAATGTATCATCATATAAAACTCTTTACCTTAGGAAAAGGCCTTCAGGATCAGATAATTGTCTCATTCCTACCCATTCTAGAAGAGTAGATGTCACAACTAAGGCTGAGAGGATAATATAGTCATGTTCCTTTTAAATTCAACATGCATCTCTAATAATAAGGCCATAATCTTTCATTCTCCAATGGATTCCTGAAACACATGTGTTTGAGTCTTCTAGCTCAGAGAATCAACTACTGAATTACCTTTACCTGGCATGTAGGCAAGCTCAAAATCAAACGAATGTAGGTATTCCACCCACCTATGTTGCTTGAGAATGAGATATTGTTGACAAAAAAATACTTGAGGATTTTTTGGTCTGTGAACATGAAAAAATTCTCTCCAAGTAGATAGTGTCTCCAATAGTGTAAGGAGAGAACAACCATAAGGATCTCAAGATTGTGTGTTGAGTAATTCCACTCATGAGGCCTCAACTGACGAGAACTGTACACGAAAAATCACTTATCTAACATTAGAATAGCTTCAAGCTTGATACATGATGTATAGTGACTCGAGCCTTTTATATAAAAAATTTCATTATTTCAAGCATAGTTAACCATCAGAGTACAATCCAAGGATCGTTAAGTCTGGTGTCTTGGAATACTAGGTACATATAACATAAAACATGGGGCTAAAAAACTTCTTTATTTAATCTCCATAAAGATATTCTAACTTCCTTTGAGCTCTTACATCTGCATAGGGTACCCTGGGGAACACATGAACAAAGGGATGAGCTAAAAATGCCCAGTTAGGGAATGAACATAAGGATACATCTCAAGAACATGAGTTAAGAGGCATGACATAATGATATCCAAAGCATGAAACTTATTAAATCATTTAATATAAGCATGGGATTATATAAGCATGGAATCATATAAATGTGGCAGAATCATAAGTCATATCCTTAGTATGGGTCAAGGCTAACCGCTAATCTCGTTTCCCATTTTAGTACGAGTCAAGGCTAACCGTCAATCCCATTTCACATCACATCTCATGAGACTTATCCTTACCCAATGCGTTGGAGTGCTATCTAGGTGAACCCATCTCAACATATTCATGAATATTCTTACCACATAAATAATCCTTCCACATAAATAATCATACATAATCAACCATACATAAATATAAGGGTACCCACAGAAAGAATTGGGTACCATAATCATGACATAAAACGTATTCAATGGGAGTATCACGAAAGTGTCCATGAAAGGAAGGGATTAGAATATAAATGGACATTAATAGGGTAAAATAGTCATATAATATTGTAATTGGTTTCAAATATAAGTGACAACGTATAAAAAATGTATTTTAGAAACATTAGCATTAAAACTTTTTTGTGCGGTTTTAAGGAAAACACTCTAGATCTTTTCAAATAGAAAAGAGGACATTATTTTATATAAAACCAGAATTAAACCAAGAATATTTTCATAATAAAAATACTGATTTTATAAATACAATGTTATTTTAAAACATATGATAGAGAGAACTTGAAATTTGGGTAAAAATTTGGGAAGTCCCCTAAAAACAGGTTTGCTTATCGGAAAGTTCTAAGGAGGGAATCTTTCAAAATCATGTATATCCCTAAAAGAATGTGATGAAAGGGTCTTGATATAAGAATCTTTTACAACTGAACATAATTCATAATACTCACATAGATATATAAGATAACACCATTTTGAAAGAACGATAAGGCAACTCGAAAGACCAAAGATGGTTTGGGTAGAATTCGTTGCGATATTATCGGCATGGTGTCGGGTGTGACCAAGAGGGATTAATGAGAGAGAAATGGGGTTTCTCATCACTTATAAATCCATAAGTAAGTATGGGGGAGGTTCTTAAACATACCTCATAATTTTCTAGTACACATAAAAAGGAAAAGTATAGAGGACAATATTTTTTAAGAGAGAAAAGGGGGGGATCGCTTACCTTAAAACCGGTGGTGTTCTCCACTTGTTATTGATGACCTGAATAAAAAAATTAGGCTTATTAATTAATAAGTCCAGAACCTCTTATATATGTAATTTATTTATTATGACCCTTTTTAGTTCATTCAAAGCTTTTTTAATTAGTTATAAGGTTCAATTTCATTGTTTGGCTTTTTTGTTTACATGGCTTTAAAAGATCGGTTCACTTATATTCAAGTTTGGATTATATGGAAGATGAAAGTGGTTGTCCAGAATTAAAGTTATATTCTTTAGTTCATATCCAGGAGATCATATGGTTTTAATTTTAATTAGGTTAATTAGAGTGATGTTTAATTATTATATATATAACCTTAGTGGTAACCGTTTTTGTTAATCGGTGGATTTGATTACAAAGAATGCGTTTTTCATTATAACTTAATTCCCTTTGTACCAAAAGATTACAGAACCAAAAATAGGATATATTACATATATAATAATATGGTTCAAATATAACATATATGGTTTCATGACCATAATTAAAGATAATAATAGAAATTGATAAACTGTTGTCCTTGAATGTGCTAAATTAGCACATCTCAAACGGTGCTTTCATTTCTTTCAAAAAAAAAGTGGGGAAAGGGAGAAGATAATGAAATATACCAATAGCATGAAGAAATTACAGTACATGTATGTTAATGGATTTATAATACTACTATGGTGAAGGGAGGTGAGGAAAGAAATAAAAAAAAGAAAAGAACTTAAAAGAAAAGAAGAAATTTGGGAAGAGGAATTTACCTCTTGAGACTTCCTCCTTTGAGAACCTCTTAAAGGGAGAGGTTTTGGTATTTTGAGGAGGCTGGGAGATTTTGGACGTGGGGTTGTAACTTGATGAGATATTTGGACATAAATTAGAGAAGGATTGGAGCTTGAGAGGAGTGGAGAGAAGAGGGAGTGAAGGGGGGTTTTATAGTGGAGGAGAGGAGGGATTTCATGATATTATAATCATTAATTTATTATTTATTCCCAAGACAAGGAATAGTAAGTATTCCATGACCAAGAACAGTAAATGGGTCATGTGAATTCGAACCAAGTGGTCTTATATCAGCATAACATCATCGATGACTCAATTAATCCATTATTTAGCATTTATTATGAATTATCGGATTCTACTGTTCATCAAAATTTCAAGTATTTAAAAAAAATACCAAAAACTAACCCTAACCATTTCTCAATGTGTAGAATCCAAAAATTAATTCCATTTTTCAAAAATAATTTTATAAATATGATTATTTTAATATTTAATTAAAATCATAATTTATTATCGAAAACCAGATTTAAAACATGCATTAACTCATTCTAAAACATAGGTATGTTGTACTTCCAACTTGAATATTATTTTTATACTATCATAGGTGAGGTTACTATTTATTAGGGTATATCACTATTCATAATGGTATGTTATTATTCATTAGGGTAGGTTAATATTCACCAAAATTTATTTTTATTTTATTAGACTCCAAAAAACATCTTAAACACAACCGTGTATACCGAATTTTCAAAATTCTAAACACAGAAGTGAAAAACTTATGTTTGAAGGTCACTTATCACTTATTAGTTCATTATTATGTGATTTTATGGCATATTAATAAGAAGGTAATTTCCATTAAAAACATCGGGTCATTACATTCTTCCCCCCTTAAGAAATTTGACCCTCGAAATTTCATTTTAAATTCTAGGCCAAAACAGATGTGGGTACTTTTCCTTCATTGATTCCTCCAGTTCCCATGTTGCTTCCTCAAACATACGGTTCCTCTACAACACATTGACAAGATGGGTTGTTTTGTTGCATAGAACCTTATCTCTCCGATCCAGAATCTTTACTGGCTACTCTTCATAGGATAGATCATCCTCCAGCTGCACCACCTCTGATTTTAGTACATGTGATGGATCAGGTATGTACTTCCTCAAGAGTGATACGTGGAAAACATCATGAAATAGAGCCATATTTGGTGTAAGTTCAAGCTGATAGGCCACGGATCCTATGCGGTCAAGGATCTCAAAGGGGCCAATATACCTTGGTCTTAGCTTCCCTTTCTTCCCGAATCGCATGACTCTCTTCCATGGAGATATTCGAAGGAAGACTTTATCTCCAACTTTGAACTCCAAGTCCCTTTAATGGTTGTCAACATAGCTCTTTTTCTGACTTTGAGCAGCTTTGATGTGTTTCTGGATGACTTGAACCTTATCTGTCATCTCTTGAACAATATCGGGTCCAAGTAGATTTCTTTCCCCAACTTCATCCCAAAAGGTTAGAGTTCTACATCGCTTTCCATATAGAGCTTCATATGGAGCCATCTAAATACTCGAGTGGAAGATATTGTTATATGAGAACTCAACCAATGGGAGATGCTGATCCCATCCACCTTTGAATTCTAGAGATCAGGCTATAAGCATATCTTCAATCATCTGAATAGTTCTTTCAGACAGGCTATAAGTTTGGGGGTGATAGGTCGTGCTGAAATTTAATTCAGTACTCAAAGAATGTTGAAGGCTCCTCCAGAGTTTAGATGTGAACCTTAGATCATGGTCAGAGACAATTGAGAGTGGAACACTGTGCAGTCTCACCACTTCCTTCACATATAACTTTGCACGTTGTTCAAGCGAGATATCTTCCCGAATAGCAATGAAATGGGATGTCTTGGTGAGTCGGTCAACCCCAACCCATATCGCATTATTTCCCTTAGACGTCTTCAGGAGACCCGTGAAAAAGTCCATAGTAACATTTTCCCATTTCCACATTCGTATAGGCAATGGATGCATCATACCTTTGGACTTTTGTCACTCAGCTTTAACTTTCTAACATACCAATCACCTTGATATATATTCCGCAATCTCCTTGTTCATGTTATCCCACCAGAAGTGTTCTCGGAGATCACGGTACATTTTGGTACTCCCAGGATGGATAAGGAAGGTTGAGCTATGTGAATCATTAAATAACTCCTTCATTATCTCTAGATCATATGGTACACATAATCATGTCCCAAATCTTACAACTCCTTCCTCATCAATTTTGAAATCGGAGGATTTCCCATTTTTAACAGCTTCCACCCTTTTCTGAATTTCCACATCCTTTCTTTGAGAAACCTTTATTTTCTCCATGAGGGATGGTTGAGCAATAATTTGAGAAAGTATTGATGATGTTCCTCCCTTAATGATTCCCATGTCTATCCTTTTCAAATCTGTTAGTATGAGAAAAAGGGAGTGATGGCAAGAGGGGGGGGGGGTGAATTGCCTTTTAAAAAATGATTAAAAAATTAAAATCAAAGTGAAATCAAAGTATGTGCAGCGGAAAATAAAAGAGGCAATCACACAAGAAATTGTTAACGGAGTTCGGCCAAAACCCGGCCTACGTCTCCGCTCCCAACTAAACCGTTGAGAGATTCCTACCGCTTGCTTTTCAATGGTTTTAGCAAGAAACCCACTAGGCTTTGAGGTAGCACTAGGACCTATTACAGCTTGCTTTTGGTGGTTTAGCAAGAACCCACTTGATTTTAATGGTTGAGCAAGAACCCACTAGCCTTCTTACAGGTGAAGGCTAGCTCACCTATGACACAAGCCTTTTAAAAGGAAAGGCTTGAAGAAACCTCTTCACACCTTAATGGTGATGTGAAACCCAAAAGAAATAGGGATGAAGAAAGAGTTTGGGGTTTGTAGGCACAAACCCAAATTTAAAGCTCAAAATAAATAAAACAATAAAACCCGTATGTTGAGAAGCCTTGGGCGCCTTTGATTGATTGGAGATGTTGAAGGCCGCTTCCAAGCTTCTTTGGAGGAGCTCCTTGGATGTGGAAGTTTGTTGGAGCAAGATGGGTTCCTTGAAGGAAGTCTGCCGGAGGTACGCCAAATGATGAACAACGTGTCCGTGGGCTTTGTATATGATCCGGTTTGGTGTCCGGGGCTTCCTCAGCCTCTATTTATAGGCATGGAACCCATTGGGGGCCTTCGGAGCCGTTGGAGAAGTCTTCGGAGCCGTTGGAGGCCAAAAGAGGGTTGACTGGTCAAACCCAACGACTAGTTTGACTGGGCTACCGGCTGGCCGGTACAGCTCCACCGGCTAGCCGGTGCCTTGGCAGAGGAGAAGAATTTTGGTCCAGGCTCCACCGGCTGACCGGTGGAGGAGCCACCGGCTGGCCGGTGGGGAGACAGTAGCTGGCCCATTGGTCTGGGTGCCACCGGCTGGCCGGTGACAGAGCCACCGGCTGACCGGTGGAACCTGGCAGTGGGCAATGCCTCTGCCAGGTCCACCGGTTGGCCGGTGGACTGCAATTCAGTCCATTTTTTCCAGCTTTCTTGGGGCAATCCTTTGGAAATCTTTTGCCTATCATCCACAACACTTAAAAACAAGGTTAGACAAAAAATAAGGTGATTGTGATCATGAAAATCAAACAACGAGGGGAACGAGAGGTACAACAAAATCTAATAAGATTGGATCCTTTTCAATTCTCATCATGGATAAAGATGCAGGATCCTTTCTACTTAGAGCATCTGCCACCTTGTTTTCCTTTCCAGGATGGTAGTGGATTGAGCAGTCGTAATCATTGATGAGCTTTATCCATCTTCTCTAGCACATATTAAGCTCTTTCTATGTGAATATATATTTGAGATTATTGTGTTCAGTATATATCTCACATTTTTCCCCATAGAGATAATGCCGCCATATTTTCAACACAAAGATCATAGCCGCCAACTCCAGATCATGTGTGGGATAGTTTTTCTCATGGATTTTCAGCTTCCTTGAGGCATAGGCTATCACTTAATCATTTTTCATTATCACACATCCTAATCCTTTCTTAGAAGCATCACTATACACCACAAATATTTCTCCACTTAAAGGGAGTGTGATTACAGGCACAGTGATAAGCCTCTTTTTCAACTCCTTGAAACGGTATTTACATTCCTATGTACAGATGAACTTTACTCCCTTCTGTGTAATCTTGGTCATTGGGTTTGACAATCATGAAAAGTTCTTCACGAATCGTCGATAATACCCAGTTAGACCTAAAAAACTACGGATCTCTGTTACAAAAGTTGGCCTCGACCACTCTTCAATTGCCTTCATCTTAGAAGGTTCCACAAATATCCCTTTCCTGGTGATAACATGCCCCACAAATGATACTTTCTCTATTTAAAACTCACATTTACTGTACTTTTCATACATCTTCTCCCTTCTCAAAGTCTTTAACATAGTTTCCAAATTCTCCTCATATTCCTCCTTGCTCTTAGAGTATATCAGGATATCATCAATAAAGACCACCACAAATTTGTCGAGGTAATCTCTAAAGACTCTATTCATTAAATACATGAAAATTTCTGGAGCATTAGTGAGTCTGATGAGAATCACTCTAAACTCATAGTGTCTATACCTCATTCGAAAGGTAGTCTTGGGAATATATTCCTTCCTCACCTTTAGTTGGTGATATCCCAACCGAAGGTCCACCTTAGAGAAATAACTGGCCCCATGAAGCTGATCAAACAAGTCATCTATCCATGGAAGGGGATACTTGTTCTTTATAGTGATTTTATTGAGCTCACAATAATCAATGCAGCGGCTCATTGATCCATCCTTCTTTTTGACGAAGAGGACTGGAGCACCGCATGTTAAAGCACTCGGACGTATAAAACCCTTCTCCATATTCTCATGTAACTGCTTCTTTATCTCTTCTATCTCTACAGTGGACATTCTGTAAGGTGTCTTTGAGATGGGTATAGATCCAGGGATATGTTCAATTGAGAAATCAACCTCTCAGTTAGGGGGAAGACCAGACAGCTCTTCGTGGAATACATTAGTGTAATCCCTCACGATGGGCATGTCTTCAAGCATGATTCTCTCCTTTATCTCAATCATTTGAGCTAGGTATGCATGTTCATAAGGAAGCAATATCCAAACTTGAGACGAAGTTCTAAAGTAGACGAAGATTATAAAGGAGACTCATCTTCCTCCTTTCACTTGTAAAGAATCGGAGGATGCTTTGGGATGTGAAGAGTAATATCCCTTTCCCGGCAGTTGATGTTGGCCTTGTACAAAGATACCCAATCCATTCCCAAGATAGAATCAAACTCCACTAAAGGAAGTATGACAAGATTTTCTGGGAGGTTCAGTCAACAAACATTAATCGGGGAGGAGTTATAAACCATGGATTCAATAATTTCCCCATTCTCTATTCTCACAGATAACTTTTCCTCCAAATTTTGAGGTGGTGTTTGAATAGTTCTACTAAACTTGAAAGATATGAAAGAATGTGTAGAACCAAAATCAAATAGTACGTTCGCTATTCGTGAATGAATAACAAGTGTACCTATCACCACATCGTTTTCCAGCTCCACCTCAGCAGTAGTGATAGCATAAGCCCTTCCTCGTTTCCTTGGAGGTTGTTGTTGATTGCCTCCGACAACCCTCAAATTAGGGTAATTGTTCGCATAATGCCCAAGCTCCTTGTAGTTAAAACACTGCACTACAGGCTGAGTGTTGATATAAACCTTCCGTTCTTCTTCAACATTAGTGGGATTTTTCATATCCCTTCAGCAGTTCTTGGCTAGATGACCAAACTTTCTGCATTTGAAGCAATTCCTAGTTCCCTTGAGACAGTCACCAAGATGTTTATTCCCACAATTTTTGTGAAGGGGAATGTGAGTCTTCTTTCCATCATGGGATTTGTTTGATGAACCACCCATGTTGTTCTCCATTTTTTGCTTCTTGTCACTAGGCCCATGAGACCACTGAGAGTATCCAATCTCCATTTAAACCTTGAGGGAAAAACGAACAATTTCTTCATAGCTGTCGAAGTATTTAATTGCCAACACTTTTCGTAGACTCAGATTTAGTCTGCTAAAGAAGTGATCCACCTTTCTTTCGGTGTTCTTGACAAAGCCAGAGGCGTACCTTTCAAGCCTTGTAAATTTCACTTCATACGCCCTGATGGACTCATCTTCCTTCTACTTGAGTCCAAGGAACTCTCTTTCCATCTTGAGATGGAGGGTTCGAGGAAAATATTTGTTGGAAAACATCCTCTTGAATTCCTCCCAGTCTATGGAATCAATTTCCTCTTGGGACTTCGTATTCTTGATCAGTGTCCACCACTGATTAGCTTCCCAATCAAAACAATAGATTGCCAGTACAACTTTCTATTCTTCCAAGAACTGGAGGACATAGAAAATCTTTTCAATTGAGTTAATCCATTGTTTTTCAAGGAGGGGATCAGAAGACCCGCTAATCATGGAAGGCCTTTGCCGCATGAAGGATTCTACAACAACTTTCTCTTTCCTTGGAGGAGGGGGATGTTCCACCTAATTCAAGTTATTATTCATAACTTGAGCCAGCTGAGCAAGTACTACCATGAAGTTTTGAACACCCGTTTCCATCACATCAGGCATGTCATTAGGGAAATCATCACATTGCCTATCAAATTGGTTGTTGGAACATGTTCTTATATTTACCGCCATTAACTAATAAAAATAACGTATAATTAGAGGTCTTGAATACTTAGCTATTGGGAAATAAAAAGGAAACTTTGAAGATTAAAGGATAAACTTATAAAGAAGAAGTACATCCTATCTTGTGATTCATTAGGATTATATCTATGTTATCCTCGATCTATTTCATAATTTATATTCTTATGGGATTTTTTTCCTTAATAATGGTTTGTACTAAGCTCGTTGATCTACCAAAGCATATCCCCTGGGAGTTTCGTAACCAAGAGTGCATCAAGGCAAGTTATTGTGCACCAGTTCTCGTTCGAGTCTAGCTCAAATCGGTGTTTTCGGGTTTTACCCCTAGATACATCTGTGCCAGATCCACCTCTACCTGCTCGTATCCAGACAGAGATGTATTTTCTTGATAAACCACTTACTCTATAATCACCAAAATTTCGGACTGTTTCCTTTTACTTAGTCTTATCCTTAAGTTTCTCACTAAGGTGCTCTATTCCTAATCTCCAAAAAAACTAGACCATCCTCTGATACCAACTATATCAACCCAAGCCTTTTACATAAAACATTTCATTATTTCAAGCATAGTTAATCATCAGAGTACAAGCCAAGGACCGTTAAGTCTAGTGTCTTGGAAGACTAGGTACATATAACATAAAACATGGGGCTAAAAAACCTTCTTTATTTAATCTCCATAAAGAGCTTTTAACTTCCTTTGAGATCTTACATCTTCATAGAGTACCTTAGGGAACACATGAACAAAGGGATGAGCTAAAAATTCCCAGTAAGGGAATGAACATAAGGATACATCTCAATCACAAGAGTTAAGAGGCATGACATAACGATATCCAAAGCATGAAACTTATGAAATCATTTAATATAATCATGGGATCATATAAGCATGGAATCAAATAAATGTGGAAGAATCATAAGTCATATCTTTAGTATGGGTCAAGGCTAACCACCAATCTCGTTTCCCATATTAGTACGAGTCAAGGCTAACCGCCAATCCTGTTTCACATAACATCTCATGAGACTTATCCTTACCCAATGCATTGGAGTGCTATATGGGAACAACCATCTCAAAATATTCATGAATATTCTTTCCAAATAAATAATATTTCCACAAAAATAATCATACATAATCAACCACACGTAAACATAAGGGTACCCACAGAAAATATTAGGTACCACAATCATGACATAAAACGTATCCAATGGGAGTATCACGAAAGTGTCCATGAAAGGAAGGGATTAGAAAATACATTGAAATTCATAGGGTAAAATAATTATATAATATGGTAAGTGGTATCAAATATAGGTTACAAAATATAAAAAATGTATTTTAGAAACATTAGCATTAAAACATTTTTGTGCGGTTTTAAGGAAAACACTATAGAGATTTTCAAATAGAAAAGAGGAAATTCTTTTATATAAAAACATAATTTAACCAATAAAGTTTTAATAATAAAAATACTGATTTTATAAATACAATGGTATTTTAAAACATTGGATATAGTGCACTTGAAATTTGGGTAAAAATTTGGGAAGTCCCCTTAAAACAGGTTTGCTTATCGGAAAGTTCTAAGGAGGGAATCTTTCAAAATCATGTATATCCCCGAAAGAATATGATGAAAGGTTATTGATATAATAATCTTTTAAAAATAACCATAATTCATAAGAATCACATAGATATATAAGATAACACCATTTTGAAAGAACGATAAGGCAACCCGAAAGAACAAAGAATGTTCGGGTAGAATTCGTTACGATTTTATCAGCATGGTGTCGGGTGTGACCAAGAGGGATTAATGAGAGAGAAATGGGGTTTCTCGTCACTTATTAATATATAAGTAAGTATGGGGAAGGTTCTTAAACATACCCCATCATTTTATAGTACACATAAAAAGGCAAAGTATAGAGGACAATCTTGATTAAGAGAGAAAATGGGAGGATCCCTTACCTTAAAACCGGTGGTGTTCTCCACTTGTTATTAATGACCTGAATAAACAAATTAGGCTTAATAATTAATAATTCAATAAACTCTTCTATATGTAATTTATTTATTATGACCCTTTTTAGTTCATTCTTAATTAGTTATAAGGTTCAATTTCATTGTTCGGCTCGTTTGTTTACTCGGCTTTAAAAGATCGGTTCATTTATATTCAAGTTTGGATTATATGGAGATGAAAGTGGTTGTCCAGAATTAAAGTTATATTCTTTAGTTCATATCCAGAATATTACATGGTTTTAATTTTAATTTGGTTACTTAGAGTGATGTAGAATTATTATATATATAACCTTAGTGGTAACCGTTTGTGTTAATCGGTGGATTTGATTACAAAGAATGTGTTTTTCATTATAACTTAAGTTCATTTGTACCAAAATATTACAGAACCAAAAATAGGATATATTACATATATAATAATCTGGTTAAACCATAACACAAATGGTTTCATGACCATAATTAAAGATAATAATAGAAATTGATAAACTGTTGTCCTTGAATGTGATAAATTAGCACATCTCAAACAGTGCTTTCATTTCTTTCAAAAAAAAGGTGGGGAAAGGGAGAATATAATGAAATATACCACTAGCGTGAAGAAATTCCAGTACATGTATTTTACTGGATTTATCATGCTATTATGGTGAAGGGAGGTGAGGAAATAAATAAAAAAAAGAAAAGAACTTAAAAGAAAAGAAGAAATTTGGGAAGAGGAATTTACCTCTTGAGACTTCCTCCTTTGAGAACCTCTTAAAGGGAGAGGTTTTGGTATTTTGAGGAGGATGAGAGATTTTGGACGTGGGGGAGGACCTTTAAGAGAGATTTGGGCAGAAATTAGAGAAGGCTTGGAGCTTCATAGGAGTGGAGAGAAAAGGGAGTGAAGGGGGGGTTATAGTGGAGGAGAGGGGGGATTTCATGATATTATAATCATTAATTTATTATTTCTTCCCAAGACAAGTAATAGTAAGTATTACATGACCAATAATAGTAAATGGTTCATGTTAATTAGAACCAAGTGGGCTTAAATCATCATAACATCATTGATGACTCAATTAATCCATTATTTAGCATTTATTGGGAATTATCAGATTCTACTATTCATCAAAAATTCAGGTATTTCAGAAAAATCCAAAAAATTCACCTTAACCATTTTTTGACGTGTAGAATCCAAAAATGAAGTCCATTTTTCAAAAATAATTTTTTAAATATTATTATTTTTATATTTAATTAAAATCATAATTTATTATCAAAAACCAGATTTAAAACATGCATTAACTCATTCTAAAACATAGGTATATTGTACTTCCAACTTGAAACTTATTTTTATACTATCATAGGTGAGGTTACTATTTATTAGGGTATATCACTATTAATAAGGGTATGTTACTATTCATTAGGGTATGTTACTATTCACCAAAAATTATTTTTGTTTTATTAGACTCCAAAAAACATCTTGAACATAACCGTGTATGCCATATTTTCGAAATTCCCAGCACAGAAGTGACAAACTTATGTTTAAAGGTCACTTATCACTTATTAGTTCATTATTATGTGTTTTTATGGAATATTTATAAGAAGGGAATTTCTATTAAAAACATTGGGTCGTTACATGATGTGTCATAGTATACATTATAACTCTTTCCTGAATCTGGAATAATTACTATCGACACTGAATTCAAACAACCTTTCAAATCTTGAAAGGCGACTTCAAAAGCTTTTGACCATATGAATTTCACACCCATATTTATCAATCTTGTAAGAGGTGTTGTAAGGCATGAGAAATACTGGATGGAGCATCTATAATATTCAGTTATCCCCAAGAAACACTGAATTTCAAATACTTTCTTAGGCTTCTCCAAAGTAACTACATCTCTCACTTTCTCCAGGTCTACTGAAACTCCATAATTCGAGATGATGTGACCCAGGAAATAGACTTTGTCAATAAAAACGTGGAATTTATTGATCTTCACATAGAGATGATTCTCTCTCATTGTATTTACCATGATATCAATATGGGTTTCATGGTCATGTCTGTAGTGTTAATACACCAAGATATCATCAACAAAGACAACCACAATGGAATCCAGATATGGGTGGAAACCCTGATTCCTATGATCCATGAAGACTGAAGGTGAATTTTTTAATCTAAACAGCATAACAAGGTACTCGTACAAACTATACCTTCTTCTAAAATCTATATGAGGTGTGTATGAAGTCCTGACATTAACCAGATGATAGCCCAACCTCAGATCCATCTTTGAAAACACTTTAGCTACTTAGATATGATCAAAGAGGTCATCTATTCTAGGAAGTGGAAACCAATTATTTACCATGTTTTTGTTTAAATAGAATTAATCCACACAGAGCCTGAGGGTACCATCTACCTTCTTAGAAAATAGAACTAGTGAACACCAAGTAGAAGTGTTGGGGCGTATAAATCCTTTAGCCTACAGAACCTCAAATTGTTTCTCGAGTTCCCAATGATCCTTAAGTTTCATCCTATAAGGAAGAATGGTCACTGGTTATGCTTCTAGAAATAGCTCAATATTCAACTCTACCTCTCCCGCTAGTGGTAGACTAGAGAATTCATCAGGAAGGACATCTTTGAAATGCTCCACTATAGGGGTAAAAAAATAGGTCATAACTGTAACATCTTGAGTTTTTATGGACCATTTTTTCTCTAATAAATTACTTTTCATTGATGTATTTAATTGCACCAAGTAAAAAATTCCATTCACATGGTAAAAACTTGGCTCATTCTACATGCAACACCGACTTGGCATGAATTACACGCAACACTAAGTTTCTACAAAACTTCATTTTATTGTAATAATTATTTGAAAGATATAGTTGTAACCTAGAAATTAAAATTAGTAATATGAATAGTAATAACCAATTTTCAAATATTTTTTATAATGTTTTTATATAAATAGAACATATTTATAATGAAAATATATAATTTTTGGTGAAGTCTTTATATGTTTTAAAATATTATTTTCTCACATGAACTACTTTTCATGTACTTCTATGAAAAACAATAAAAATAATTTTAGACACATTCATAAATTTAATTTTATAAAATAAACTTCACATTTTAATTTATAATTTCAAAATTATCTTAGGTTTAATTTTTGGTATTTTTCTTTGAAACTTCATTTAGGTATGAATAGTGAAAAAATACTGAATTTTAATTCAAAACTTCTTTTTCATAAAATTTATTTATAGCATTAAATTATATTTTAATTTGGTTTTAAAATAAAATTATATCAAATTATATCAATTAATATAATTTATTTCATTATAATTTATTCCAAATAGAAATTTAATATAAAAACATAGAAAACTTTTGAATGCTTTTACTTTAAAGACCCGCAGTGTCGTCCTATCTGTGGGACTAATTTTAAATTAATTTATAACACTTATGTGATTAGAATTTGGAAAAATGGATTCCATATTTGGATTCATAATTATTTATAATTTATAATAAGTTCAACTTAGTTTTTTACTAAAAAATATTAGTGAAAGTGATTAAAATTAATAATAGTGATTAAGAAAAAAATTAGCTTAACAAAGAACTAAACCTTAAACATAAAACCCAAAAAGACCTATAAACTTGTTTAAAAGTAATTTAACGGCAATATTTATACCCTATATTTAATTTTATTGAATTCTTTACATTATTGGATCCACTTTTAATGGTAAAAACGTGGGTGGAATTCCCTTTTCCAAAATTTACATGAGTGTCACTCCTCCTCCACTATAAAAAGACCTCCTATCCTCCCACTTCCTCACACCTTTCAAGACACTTTTGATTGAAAATTATCTATAAATATTTATCCTAAAAATCCCTCCCATAATTATATAAGCCTTTAATTGGTCATAAAGACATCCATGGAATCCATTTAGTGCAAACGAAAAGGAGTTACCCAAAGAAGAGGTAATATCTTTCCTCGAGCTCTTTAGTTTTATTTCAATTATCCACCCCCTAAAATTTCCTTATTCCATTATTATAAAGAAATTATCCTAAATATAATAATATTTTTTTATTATAGGGGTTATACATAAACTTACACACACTTACATCTAATGGGTAACAAACATATTGTTTATGTGTATGGTGAACTGTCGCCTCATGAAACGATGATTGTTCATTTTTCCTTTACCACCTTTCATGGTTGGTAATTATGATAAAAAACTATTTATATATTATATATATTATATGTATTATGTATTTTATCTTATTTAATTATTTTATAATTCATACCTTTATACTTTCCATCTTGTGTAAATACAATAATTTCATTTCTGGATGTGTGGACTACCGTCTCCTCAAAGCGGTGTGATTCATTCACACTTTACATGGAATGTGCTAAGGATGGTTTTAGTGAAAATGTATTATATATAAAACATAATAATTATAATTTAATGATATTATATACATACATAAATATATTTCATTTACTTACTTTCTTTCAATACGACAACAAAACAGAAACATCGTCCATGCGTACGTACAGCCTACTGTCTCCATGAACAGTGCATTTCATTTCATTTTCCATATTTTATAGATTATTTTAAATAAATAAATAATTAATATATATTATATTTATATAATTTTATACATTTTGGAAGTAATTAAATCATCATCCAACTAATATAATCAAGAATAATAAGTCAAAACATGTACAAAGAACAAAGCAGGTATTACCTGAAATGAAACCTTAACATAGAATTGTTAATGAGCATGTAATATAAACTCGTAATAAAATAATTTATAGTATTATATATAATGATATATTTATTTTAAATATTTATAATAAACTTATATTTATTATACATGAGTTTTTTACAAGTACGAAGAGATTCAAGACACAAAGTAAGTGAATTTCATCTCACTTTCTATTTTCGTGAAAAATATGCCTTATTAACTGTTATTTTCCTTTTCATGGTGTATATACTACCCATTAATATATTATATGATTATTATTATTAAATTTATTATTATTTACATATCCACTCTATGATATTTATTTTATGGGGTTTATATTTCAAAAATTACCAAATCGGTAAGATAGTTTTGTCTCAATTTTCTTTCTTTGAGACACATGTTTTGTTATGCACCTACATTATTTTTAAATGTATATATACATCCATTTGACTTGTTATATAATTAATATACTTATTTTAATGATATTTTAAGATTAATTTAATTTAATTTTCTTACATGGAGATGAAGATCCCAATTTACCATGTGATAATAGTTTATTGAAACAATCTCATCATTTAGCAGAACTATTTGTGATTAAGCTTCCATTGATGAAATATTACGATCCATATATCAATAAAACTCATTATTTTTATTTTTCTATATTTATTATAGATATCTCCATGTACTATTACAATTTTTCAATCTTTTTTACTCAATATAATTAATAAAATCTTTTTAAGAAAAACATGACTGGATTTCTCTTTTTGGTTGAAAATCTATTTTATTTTAAAAAAAATGTTTTAAAAAATGTTTTTAAATGATATTTGAATATCATTTTCATGGAAAAAGGATTTTAATAATGTTTTATGGTTTTAAAATATTTCTTTATAAGTTTTAAAAATAATTTTCCACAAAAAATCTTTTAAAAAATGTGTTATGTTTTTAAAATAATTTTTTAATGAAAAAATGATATTTTAATCAAGAAATGTTTTTAAAAGATATTTATAAATTATTTCCCATATAATATGACATATGTTGGTGTTACTCATGAATTTATGGGAAAATGATTCAATTTTTCCATTCATATTCTTTCTTTTAATGGTTTGTGTTTTGCTAGCACAATGTTTATGAAACTCATTTATCTTCCACGGGTTTTATGATTATAAAATATGATTATTTTCATGGTTTATTCTTTGATGAAATGATTATGAAACCTATATTTTTTTACATGTTAAGATATGATTACATGTGTATGAAACCCATTTAATTTCTTGGGTTATGATATGATTGTTTATGATCTTCTGGAACACGTATGTATGATTTCTTTATGATATGGGTGGGACCTATATCTCCCTACAATGCATTGGGTAAAGATTTATATCTCATGAGATAGACTAATTTGGTATTGGGAGTGAACCTTGACTTCTAAGATGGCCAGGTGACTGAAGCATGACTACCAAGATTGTATAGGGAGTGAACTCATACTACTAAGATGTCTATGGGAGTGAACCATTACTACCAAGATGTTATGAGGAGTGAACCCATGCTTCAAAGATGGCCTTGGTAGTGATGCCTTAACTAATATAGAAATAATTTTATATGCATATGTGTCTGCCATAATTCCATCTCTTATTCCTATGTTATGCATTCATAGAATATGTTCTTTATTTCCTTATGATTAATGTATTATGAACTTCCATTATTTATTCCAAGATTCCTATTTATGATCTTTAATACACAAAGTGGAATCTTCTATTTTTTGTGATCATGTTCTCATACCATTATGCTCATGAATATGTTTACATATATACTTTTTTTACCCTTACTGATCATCTGATATCACCCCTTTTATGTTTCATTTATTTAGGTTTTGAGGATATATATTATTTATGATGTTTCTAATAAGGTTTAAAGTCATGAAGAACCTTGTGGGATATTGTGTATCTCACTTATGTACTAGTTTTTAGGTTTCCATGTTTCCAAAAGGCACTAGACTAATATGGTCTTTGGAAATATATTTCTATAATGTTTTAAGTATTCAAAAAAAGAAATGTAAAGTTCATGAATGAAAAGAAAGGGTCTCTATAGTTGGTATCGGATAAAAGGTTTAGTTAACCTTTAGAATATAGGATAAGAAACCCTTATTGAGAACCCTAAGGAAATTTCTAAGAATAAGATTAAGGATAAGGAAAAGTATAGTTAAGTTTCCTAGAATCTTGGTAAAGGATAGAGAGAGTGGTTTCCTAGTAATATATCCCTTTCTGGATACTAAAAGTGGATGTGGCTCTAGCACAGATGTACTTACGAGTAATAACTCTAACAATGTGTGTTAGGTATTACTCGACATAACCTGGTACGTGATAACGGGCCTTGATGCACACCTGGTTTGACACTCCCGAGGGATATTATTTGATAATTTAAAAACACTTCATGGACTATCATGAAAATTTTAAATAGAAGTTGGTTATGAATAGCCTAGGATAAACCTAAGGCATCATATATTAAGGAAGTTTTTATAATTTAAACATCTTATAAGTTAATTTTCATGATTATGTGGTTCCTCATTATGATAACTATTTATTTCTATATACTTTTGGTTTTAGTCAATGGCTAGAACCCGAAGGAGCCACATTAATGGTGATTATGATAGATAATGCATCAATTTTCCTCCTAATAAACTTAATGATATGGTATCTAAAATAAAAAATATTATTTCTATTCTCACAAAGCTTTCTAAATCTATGAATCATGGTTGACTTCCAAATGAGAAAAGGAGGGAACAACATTCTGTTGAGTCCTTCATGAGGCAATGTCCACATTATTTTAGCGGGTCTATGATCCACTTGTTTCTAAAAAATGGACCAGTACTACTGAAAAGATATTCTCCATTCTCTAGTGATTAGAGAATGATAAAGTAATTATGGTTGTTTATCGGTTATAAGGTGAAGTGGACTAGTGGTGGATGCTAATCAAGAATATTATGCATCAAGATGATATTGAATCCATGGATTGGGATGATTTCAAGAACTTATTTCTCAATAATTAATTTCCTCGTATTATTCATAAAAATATAGATAAAGAGTTCCTTGAGTTGAAGCAATGGGATTATGAATCTATTGGTACCTATGATTCTAATTTTATAAGGCTTGTGAGTTACACTTCATGAATTATCATCCAACCCAAAAGTCAAGTTTATAGGTTATTTAGTGTCTTAAATCCAAGTCTCATAAGGGTGTTGTCCATAAGAGACTTTAATAGCTACTAAGAGATTGTGCATTGTGAAATCAAGGTTGAAATGGAGGTTAGAGTCACATATCAATCTCATGGTTTCGACAATAAAATGAACATGGAGTTTAAAGAAGAATCTAAAAACAATTAAGAGAGGAATATGAGCTTTCTTTAATGATCTAAGTGTGGGAATAATCATGGAGGAAATTTCCTTAAGGGGTCCAATAATTGTTTTAAGTTTGTAAAGGAATACCATTGGGAATTTGATATCTGAAGTGATGGGAAAAAGTTAGCTAACAGTGAAAATGGAGAAAAAGTGGAATAGAATGCACCTCTCATACTTTAGTGCTACAAGTGTAAGGATAATGTGAATTATGCTAACCAATTACCAAACCCAAGGGCTGGTGATGATAACTGACTTCAACAACCTCTTAAGACTAAGTAAAAAAGGAAAATCTCATGAAATCACTATTTTTAACGAGGGGTGGGATAATGATGTGGTGAATGGTACACTTACCATCCACTCAAGAACTGATAATATCTTATTTGATTCTAGATATACCCACTCTTGCATATATATAGAGAATTTTATAAGGGTGTTAAGATTCCACCAAAATGATTAGATGTGGAATTATTAGTAAAAAATCCTAATGGTATAATGATTACATCCCAAGTCTATGATTCCTCTCCAGTTGATGTTTATGGGAAGGCGATTCCTAAAAAAATTTACATTCTTCCTTTGGTTGAATTTGATGTCATATTAGGCATGGAATGGATTTATTTTCATAAATACCACATCAATTATCAAGGAATGGAATTTATGTTTGATATTTCAAACCCTCCTATGATCATCCATAAATGTGACGATAATTATGAACTTTATGGGGATACTACATCTAGTGTATGGGTATTAATTTCAATTCAGAAGGGCTATTTATCTGAAATGGTTGGGGAGAAAATTGAAATCGATGATATGCCTATTATTTGGGAATTTGTGGATGTATTTATAGAATATTTTCCTAGCCTTCCACTAAAATGTGAATTTTATTTCTCAGTAGAACTCATACCTGGTTCCACACTAATTTTACAGACTTCTTATAGAATGGCCCTAATTGAGTTGCAGGAATTAAAGAAGAATCTCTAAGAAAACAATGATAAGGGATTCATTTGGCCAAGTGTGTAACCTTGGGGGTGCACCTATTCTTTTTTTGAAAAAGAAAGATAGATCCATGCAACTCTTCATTGATTATTGGGAGTTGAAAAAGATCAAGATAAAGAAAAATCACCCTCTCCCCTATATTGATGACTTATTTGGTCAACTATATAGAGCTCAATACTTTTCCAAGATTTACCTTCATTTTGGATATCATCAATTGAGGGTCAAGAAGGAGGATATACCCAAGATGTAATTCCTTACAAGGTATTTACACTATGAATATATAGTAATTACTCTTTTTCTTACTAATTCCCATTTTATCTTCATTGATTTAATGAATAGAGTCTTTAGAGATTACTGCAATTAGTTTGTGTTAGTCTTTATAGTTGATATTATTATCTATTAAAAGAGAAAGTAAGATAATGAAAACCACTTTATAATTGTAATAAAGACCCTAGTAAAGGAAAAACTACATGAAAAATTTTATAAGTGTGAATTTTGGCTATAAAACGTTTTATTTTTGGGTTATATAATCTCTAGAGAGGGTATTGTAGTAGGTCCATCAAAGGTGGAGGCTATTGAATGCTGGCCTAGACCAACCATGGTGACTAAGATCCATAGATTTCTTGGTTTAACTAGATATTATCAATGGTTTTTGGAAAATTTCTCATGAATATCTAATCCTTTGACCAAGTTAACTCAAAAGGGTGTCAGGTTTCTTTGGATATATGAATATGAAGAAAATTTCAGGGAACTGAAGAGAAGGTTAGTCATCACACCTATGATTATATTACCATGTAGTGGAAAAGGGTTTGTAATCTATAGTGATTCGTCTAATAAGGTATTGGGATGTGTTATTATGACTAATAACATGTTTATAACTTATTCCTCACGGAAGTTGAAGATTCATCAGAAAAATTACCTAACTCATGATTTGGAGTTAGCCGTGGTAATTTTTGCATTTAAGATATAGAGATATTATATTTATTGATAAAATTGTGATATATATATACTGATCATAAAATTATAAAATATATATTAAAATATAAGGATTTGAACATGTGCCACAGAATACGATTAGAGTTGATAAAGGATTATGACTACTCAATACATTACCACCCTATAAAAGAAAACAAGGTGGCTGATGCTTTGAGTCGAAAGGATTGTGATAGCTTATCCATGATGAAGATAAAAAAAATCCAATATTTCAAGATTTTAAAAAGATATATATAGAAATAATGATGGATGGGGTAAAATATTATCTTTCTCAAATGACTATTCAACCCTCTATCCAAGTGAAGATTAAGGAGGTGCAAAAGGAAGACGTAGAGCTGAACAAGAAGTTATAAATGTTCCTGAGTTTAACCCTGGTCAGTATGGAATGATAAGGTCCAAGAACTGTGTATGTGTTCCTTCCATACCATATTATAATAAGAAGCTATTATAGGAATCTCATAGTTCTACATTCTATATTCATCCTAGAAGTGTAAAGATATATAGGCATTTGAAAGAATAATTATAGCGGGATGGCTTGAGGAGAGATATCATAGAGTTTGTATCTCAGTGCTTAGTATGATAGCAAGTTAAGGTTGAAAGTAAAAAAGTATACATAGATTTTTCAACTATTACCCATACCAAGATGTAAATAGGATAACATCACTATTATGACACCCAAATTTTGGTTTTCTTCATTTGTTTTAGATCAGATTTTGGATCTTGGTTTTCTCTCGAGTTTCAGGTGTGACAGTTTCAAATTTTGAGACAATGATTTGTTTATTTTTGAACTTGTGGTTATTCCTTAGTTTCCAAGTGAGTTTTCGGTGAAAAAATAAAGTTTTGGGTTGAAATTAGGGGGATCATGGTTGGATCATGGTTAGGGGAAACTATTTTCCATGCTCTAGGAAACCGTGCGAGCCTTGGAATGCCTCTGGACAGGGGTACATGGCCCATGCATGGCTAAAAAAACCATGTGAAATGCATGCTCATGGTTCTTCCATTTTGGACAGAACTATGTTCCACGGTTGGTGCATAGTTTACCAAACCATGTAGGAAAACCATGTGAAGTTCTTGGTGTTTCTATTAATAGGTGTATGGTTGGAGAATAGTTTGGGAAATTGTGCGGCCTAACCATGCGCAATGTCCAGGTCATTAAAAATGTAAAATTCCACTTATTCCCTCTCAATTTTTTAGCCCCAAATCTTGTCTCTCATTTATTATCTAGTTCTTAATACCCAATAGTATCCTCTACCATCTTCTAAGGTCTCTCCTCCTCTCCCATGGGGTGTATATATGGTTTTCTTCAAGGTTTTGGCTATATGTCTCAACGTATTCACCTCTTCTCTTCTTCCACTTCCTTATCCTTCCATTATCTATTAAGTTATTCTTCTCCCTTTTTCATTTGGATATAGATTTCATGTTTCCATTGATTTATTTTGGTATTTTTTCATTTTTAAGGTTCCTTGTGGTTTTTCTTTCTTCCTCGGGCCTTTGTGAGGCAGTTTCAGGTTTGTGTTGTTGAAGCATTATGAGTCTGAGGTAGTTTTCCCTTTGCAATTTCCCTTTAAATTTAAGAATCATAGGTTTCTTTCTTTTATCACCTTCCTTATATGATAAATAATTATGTGAAAGCCTTGAAATAATTGGTTTATGTTAAATGAGGTGGTTTTCATAACTTTTTGAAGTATATGTCATTGTTTTGTTGAACCATGCACACCAAGTGTTTGATAAAATTCCTGGTTGGATTTTGAATGTGATTTGTGGATTTTAAAGCATAGTTTGGATTTATTAATGTTGTTGTGAAATATAAAGTGGTGATTTGGTTTTCTTAAATGGGTTTCTAATGGTTTTGGACTTGAAAATGGTGTGCATATGGTTCTTGAAAAATAGTTTGACATGAAATGACGTTGTGTAGCCCATTTGTCACTTTGATGAAAATGATTTTGGTTTGAACATGTGGTCTGAGTAATTAAATGGGATTTTTATATATTATTTTTAAATATAAATTTGTGTTTTTCACCTTTTTTGAAGGATGATTTTGATTCTTTGAAAAAGGATGTTTGAGGCCCATTTGGTACTTTCCTGAAAGTGGTGAAAATGTTTTTCATGAAAACCCTCCTTATATAATATTAATTCCTTTTTTATATTTAATGGATGGGATTTCATTGCTCTGGAATCTTTTTGAACCATTATGTAAATGGGTGGGACATTATCATTGTGGACTCCTCGTGACCCATTTACTTTGAGTGGAATAAAAGATCCTCGGTGTGGACTCCCTTGAGATCTATTTTTTTATGTAAATATATTGATCTTTTGGGTGACACGAGGTGATGCCTATTATGTGAATTATTATATATGATATATTTTATTATGATTGGATGCTCATTTGGAATTGGTTGTCTCATCGCCTCTATATGCTGGACATGGAGACCTGACATAACTAGTAAATTTTCTTAGAACGATTGATGCACTAATTAGGATTACACTCTAACTAGTGTCTAATAATAGGGAATGTGATATATTTGTTTATTATAGTTATGGGATAGTGCCCCTCGGTCATACCATTTAGGGTATGATCGAGCGTGTGGGAGAAATTTTATGTCATCAAGTGAGGTATGTTTTCTAGGTGAGTCAAGATATATAGTGTGTTCTAGATTATTTCACAAGATCCTAGGTTCTCTCATGTCTATTTGAACTTAGTTTTCTATATATGATGATTGAGATATATTTTTAGTTGGTTATCCTTGTGTAATTATTTTCATTTCTCTTATTATGTGATTATTTCTATGGCCTACTTTCATTGTGTGCCTCTTGGGTACAAGTTGGGTGTTAGATTTAAAAGGTTTATGGAAAATGATTTAGAAAAAAAATTCACACTTTCTATTATTTTTTAAAAATGAAAAAATATTACTTTTTCTTTGAAACTCTCATAGTTCCCACTGGGAGAAGAGTGTTATTTTAAATGAAAAAAGGTAAATGGAACCATTTTTTGTTTTAAATCAGAAATATGTGGGTAAATATTACTTTTATACATTATAATTCAAAACTGAAGTTGATGTTTCTTCTATTTTAAAGTAAGTTCATTGGGAATAGATTTGTTTAGCCATGCCTAATGATTTTTAATACTGACATCTATAGTTATATCTTTTCTTAGATTTTGGTGCATGTATAATCTTGGTTTTGATCTTCATGGAATATGGGTGGTTTTGGTATTGAAGAGTGACCCTCGGGGTCACATGGAGGTGTTGTGGTAGTAAAGTTTCAATTGGGTTTTGTTGTTTAGTTTTTTTTTCATTTACCAGCTTTGTAAAATGAAAATTAGTTTGGATATTTATATATATTGGGATTCTATGTATATTTATATTGTTCAGTTTATTTATATATATATATAGATAAATCATTCCCTTGGTTACTCTAGTGATATCTGACAACAGTTTCTAGCTCATGGGGATCAGGAACGCCCTTTAGGCCTTGTTTTGGATCAACTTAGGTCACTGATTCAGGGTCGATCTGGGTTGGTTCAGAAAAAAATGGTATCAAAGAAGGTTGGTTCTTTAGAGGACCTAGCTTTTAGAGCACCCTTTGTTACTTGGGGATGTCAAGGTAGAGGGAGTAGGATTTTCACATCTTGAGGTGAGAGTCTGGGGGAGTGTGTGGCCAACACATTCTAGACTAAACCTTGAGTTTCCATGGTAAGTTGGGTTTTGTTTATGATATTTGGTCCTTCTGCTTTTATAGTGTTGGGGATACGAAAAGGGAGTTGGTCCAATAGTCTCAGTGATCTCTAAGAACCTAGAAAGCCATGTGGATCCAGGGACATAGTCCTATAATACTCTCTGTGATGAGGGCATGATTAGAATACGGCCGCCAAACATATGGAAAAGTCACCCATCAAAACTAGTTTTCCCTTATGAGTTATTTTGGGTTTTCCATAACTTTGAAAATTGTTTTGAAAATTATTGTTTTGGAATTGTGAAAATTGGATTTTTAGTGGTATTGTTTTGGTTTTGGGAAATTGGAGAATGGATTTTCATAATCAACTTTGAGAAAGGATTTAGAAAAAATAATTTTTATAAAATGACTCTTTGGGGTAAAATGGTAATGGTTTTACGAGATTGGAATTGTATAATCAAAACTTGGTGGTTGTTAATCTTTTGAAAAGTTTTATGGATATTTAACTGGTAAGTGAATTGATAATTTTAAATCATGGGTTGAATGATTTTTTTTTTTGGAAATTGGAAATGTTTTGATTTTTCCTTTGGTATTCCCATGGGTTCTCACATGCACGGATATGTGTGAAAAATGTATGGATGATGGAATGTGAAGATGAGTAGTGCCTTGATTGGCATGAGTTGATGGGTTCTCTAGGTGTCATGGTAATTTTAATTTGTGGGGATCCATGGGATACCATTATTGAGTGTGAAACCCACCAAGTTTATGTTATTTCAAAAGTTTTTTAAGGGGAAAATTTTGATGATTTTAAAAATAGTGGTTGGGTGGAATGTTTCCCTTAGATTTGGGAATGATGTTAATGCATTGATTTGGGTTTGAGAACTCTTTTTAGTGAGTTGATCTTGATGGAGCTATTTAATTTCTTGTTTCCTAGTGTTTATCCCCCTAAATATTTGATGGATAATTGAGGTGAGGATATGGGTGGTTTACCATTATAAAACCCTCCAGTTGATCAACCTAAGGATTTCCTTCTTCGATTTTGAAAGTTAAACCCACCTATATTTTATGGTCAAGAGGATCCTCTCGAAGTGGAAGATTGGATTTGGAAAATAAAAAGGGTATTCAGTCTCCTTGAGTTTCTTGAGTCGTTAAAGGTTAAGTTTTCTACATTTTTTCTTGAAGGTATGACCTAGAATTTGTGGAAGTCAGTTTTTCAAAACAAGCCTCAAGAAGATCTCACCTAGGAGTTATTCAAGGCTTCACTCATTTAGAAATATTTATCTAAGTTAGTCAAGGTGATAAAGGGAATAGAGATGTGTTTTCCACAACAAGGTGATGGATTAGTGTTGCAATTTTTCTTCCATTTTTTGGATCTAGCTCCTTAACTTCTAGAGTTGGGTATGGATGATTCTCTGAAGGCTTGATGTTTTGAGAGTGAGCTTCATCCTGATCTAAAGTTAAAAGTGTTGGAGTTCAGTTTAACCTCTTTTGTCAACATTTTGAGGAAATTTGTTTAGGTTGAGGTTTTTTTAGAAGTAGTTATTTAGGAATCCGTCCTTCCTCTTATCACTAGAAGCGATAAAAGAGATTTCATTAAGTAGATATAAGATCGGCATGAAGTTGTTGGTGTTGGTTTTGGTATTAAAGTGCCTCTTGATCTTTCATCATCTTTTTCTAAGCATAGGATCATGGTGATTCATAAGTTTGGCAAGCTACATCAAAAGAATCCATCATACCCAAGTTCTTTGAATACCCTCCATGCTTGTGGATGCCTAGGTAACTTGCAACAGTTCTGTCAGGATGTTCCTAGGAAGTGTCATGGTGAAAACTACACTTCTTAGAAAGACACCCCAATCCAGTCATAGGAGTAGGGTGCTGTTTTGGCTCAGTTTAAAGTTTACTTCTATTATATAGGTTGTGTTCGATAGAGTTTTGTGACATTTTTTCACTTTATGTTTTAAAAGTGGATGTTGTGGATCTCTTGAGAACTTCTATTTCAATGGAATCGTGTTTATCATTTGGAAGTTTTAAATTCTTGTAATTTTGAGTGGAGGTGTGCCTTTTAGGGTGTCTTGTTTATGTTTTTTCTCATCTGAAGTGAAATAGGAAGTGTATTGTGCATCATATTATTCCATACTTCGATGGAAGTAAGGAGTTCCGATTGGGGATTTTTAGATCCTGACTATGAGGCAGTGGATGCTTCAAACGCCAGGGCTTCAGCCATAGGCCCCAAAGTGAAGCTGGTTCATAGTCAAAAATACTAGGGGTATGAGGGACCTTGTCTTAAATTTTGTCTTCAGTATAGTAATTTATATAGTTTATGTTTATCCATTGTATATTCTTCATCTTAAAATGTCATGTTTTATAGAAAGAGGTGTAGAGATATCATTTCATTATTGTGATCCTTGTGTATTGAAGAGTTCCTACTTGGTTATAAGGGGGTATGGTGGTTTTGTTTTCATGAAATTTCTATGGTAGTGTCATTCTAGATGAGGACATCTTGTTTGGTTTTAATTTTGAAATTAGACTTGATGAATCAGTTTTGGTTATATCCAGTTGTGGGTTAGAGTTATTTTCCCACCTTGTGGTGGGGATGGTTGGCATGTAGGGAAAGTTACTAGTTTGTTGGTCTATGTGGAGAGTCATGGGTTATCCCATGTTTGGTTTCCTATGTTAGTCTAGGATTTTCAGTTCCTAAATAGTGAGGATACCCACAATAGGTCTCATTGTGGTTTCTTCTAATTTTGATTAAAGCTAGTTGATTTCTTATGGTGGGGAGTCCATTTGGGCATCCTGTGTTAATAATTGGGTTTGGTTTCTGGTGATGGTTTGGTAGGAGGTGGTTTCTTTTTAAAGTTGTTGAACATGTAATTTGGATTAATTTGGGGAAAATTAGGGCTTTTATAAAATTTGGTTTGAGATTTTCATCATATTTCAGGAAGTGTCTTTGGATCATTAGATCATTTTGGGTAAGAGGCATGCATTTATTTTGGTGGTGGTTGAGGTATTCTTTATTTGAGAGGTTGGATCATGTGGTTGTGGAAATCCTTTGTCCTTGATCAATCAACTGGAAAATGTAATGGATTTTAAAGGAAAAAATCATTATTGTAGGGAGAATTGTTGCACCCAAATTTTTATTTTCATAATTTTTTCCTATTCAACTTTTAGATCTTGGTTTTATCTTGAGTTTTATGTGTGAAAATTTTAAATTTTGAGATAATCCTTTGTTTATTTTTTATCCCATGGTTATTCCCTTGTTTCCCCACAAGTTTTTTCTGAAAAATAGAAGTTTTGGTCTTGAAAGTAGGTGTCTCATAGATTGATCACAGTTAGGGGAAACTATGTTCCATGCTCCAGGAAACCATGAGAGCCTTAGAATGCCTTGGATAGGGGTGCACAACCCATGCATGGTTGGAAAACCATGAGGAAGGTGTACTCCTGGTTCTTTAATTTTGTATAGAACCATGCTTCACGGTTGGTGCATGTTTTAATAAACTGTGCAACCAAACTTTGTAAAGTCACTAGTGTGTCTAGTAAGAGGTGCACAGTTGGTGAAAAGTTTGGGATACGTGTGGCCTAACTGTGTGCATGGTCTAGGTCATTAAAAATATGAAATTCCACTTCTTCCCTCTTGGAATTTTATCCACAAATCACCTCTCTCATTCCTCCTCGTGTTCGTGCAATCCAAGGGGAGCATATCCCTTCTTATCTAAGTCTATCATCTCCCATTATGTGGATCTAGGGTTTTATTTATGGTTTTGGATAGATTTCTCAAGGTATTCCCCTCTTCTATTCACACTCTTCCTTCTACTTTCATTATATCTTGAGTTATTCTTCCCCCTTGGTCTTTTGGATATAGGTTTAATGTTTTTGTTAATTTGTGTTGGGATTTTTTTGTGTTTAAGGTTTTTTGTGGTTTTTATTGCTTCCTCGGACCTTCATGAGGTGGTTTCAGATGTTCATTTTTGAAGCACTGTGAGTTTGAGGAAGGTACCCCTTTGAATTTCCCTTTAAATTTAAGAATAACTGGTTTTTTACTTTAATCACCTTACTAATATGTTAAATAATTATTCTTTTCCATTTTAATAATTATTTGATATGAAATGAGGTGTTTTTCATAATTGTTTTGAAGTATATTCCATTATTTTGTTGGGCCATGCACCCCAAGTGTTTGATAAAATTCCTGATTGGATTTTTCATGTGAGTTATGGATTTTAAAGAATGGTTTGGATTTATGAATGTAGTTGTGACATTTAAAGTGGTGATTTGGTTTTCTCAAGTAGTATTCTAATGGTTTTTTACTTCAAAATGTTGTGTGTTTGGTTCTTGAAAAATCATTTGACATGAAATGACGATGTGTGGTTTTTTTGGAACATTGATGAAAATGGTTTTGGTTTGCACATGTGGTGCGAGTAAATAAATGGAATATTTATAAATGATTGTGAAATAGAAGATTGTATGTTTTTACCTTTTGGTAAAGGTGATTTTGATTCTTTGAGAAATGATTTTCTAGGCCCGTTTGGAACTTTTGTGAAAGTGGTGAAAGTTTTTATCATGAAAACCCTCCATGAAAATTCTTCTTTCCCTATTTATGTTTAATGGATAGGATGTACTTTTTAGGGAATCCTCTTGATCCATTATGTGAATTGGTGGGATGTCCTCACTATGGAATCCTTGTGACCAATTTACTTTGAGAATAATGGGAGTTCCTCAGTGTAGACTCCCTTGAGATCTATTTGTTTATGGAAAGAGTTTGATCTTTGGGTCAAGTCAGGGTGGTGCATGTTGTGTAAATTATTATATGCGATATATGTGATTGTGATTGGATGCTTATTTGGAATAGGTTGTCTCATACCCTTTATACTCTTTACATGGAAACCTATCATAGCTAGTGATTTTTTTGAGAACAATTACTGCACTAGTTAAGATTATGCTTTAACTAGTGGCCTATAACAGGGAATATGATATGTTTTTATATTATTGCTAAAGGATAGTGCCCCAAAATAAAGAAATTTAGGGTCTGATCGAGTGTGTGTGTGTGAAATTTTATGTCATCGAGTGAGGCGTTATTTCTAGGATGATTCAATATATATAGTATATTCTAAATTATTTCATGATCTTCTAGGTTCTCCCATGTATATTTGCATTTAATTGTCTACAGTGTATGATTGATATATATTGTTAGTTAGTTATCCTTGTGTACTTATTTAAATTACCCTTATTATGTGATTATTACTATAGATTACTTTCATGGTGTAACTATTGGGTACAATTTTTGTGTTGTCTTTCAATGTTTTATGGAAAATGTTTTCGAAAAAGTTTTTCACACTTTATATTCTTTTTTTAAAATGAAAACATCTTCCATTCTATTTGAAATGCTAATGGTTCCCACTTGGGGAAGTGTGTGATTTTAAATGGAAAAATGGAAATTGAATCGTGTTTCGTTTTAAAGTGAAAATGTGTGGATAAAATATTACTTTGATACACTGTAATTCAAACCTGAAGTTGATGCTTCTTTTATTTTAAAGGAAGTACATTGGGGATAGATTTGTTCGAATGTGCCTACTAAGTTTTAATACTCACGCCTATAGTTATTTTTTTTATCTTATGGAACAAGTCTCATATTGGATTCAATATCATTGGGATATGGGTGGTTTTGGTATTGTAGAGTGGCCCTTGGGGTCACATGGAGGTGTTGTGGTCATCAAGTTTCAGTTGAGTTTTTTTGTTTAGTTTTTATGTATTTCTCAGCTTTGTAAAATGATGACCAATTTGGATATTTATATATATTGGACTTCTATATTTATTTTTGTTATTCATATTATTTATTTATATTGGGATAAATTGTTCCCTTGGTTATAATGGTGATTCCCAATACTATTTTTCATCCCATGGGGATCAAGAACACCCTTTGGGCCTTATTGAAGATTGGCTTGGGGGACTGGTTCTGGGTTGACCTGGTTTGGTTTGTGACAAATATAGATTTTTTAATTGGAATCCCCAAAACCTATAAAGTGTTTAATGTTATATGGGTGGTATTTTACCACCTTACAAATTCATCACACTTCATCTCTATCATATAATACTTCTCTTTAGATCACCTTTCCATGATATACATTAAGGAAGTGGTAAGGTTTCATGGAGTATCACATTCCATTCTATCAGATCGGGATTTGAGGTTTACATGTATGTTCTGGAGAAGTATTTATAAAGCACATGATACATAATTGAGATTTAGCACTTCTTATCATCATCAGATTGATGGTCAATCTGAAAGAACAATTCATACTTTAGAGGATATGTTCAGATCTTGTTCATTAGATTTCAAAGGTGTTTGGGATCAACACCTTCCTCTATTTGAGTTTTCTTACAATAATATCTTTCACTCAAGAATTCATATGACACTTTATAAATCCCTATATGGGAATAAATTTAGATCTTCAATGTTTTGGGATGAATCTAGATAAATAAATCTATTGGGACCTGAGATCACTGAGGATATGGAAGAGAAGGTTAGAACCATTCAGCAGCATATCAAGGAAACTCAAATTCGGAAGAAAAGTTATGCTAATAATCAATAGTATGATTTAAAATTTAATGTTAGTGATAAGGTATTTATATAAATCTCACCTTGTAATAAGGTTATAAGGTTCATAAAGATAGGAAAACTAATCCCTATGTATATCGGTCCCTTTGAGATTTTTGATCTTATCGGAATGGTAGCATTTCACTTGGCACTTCCTCCAAATCTCTCTCAATTACATGATGTGTTCCATGTATCTATCTTGAAGAAGTATATACCTGACCCATCATATGTACTAAACTTAGATTACATACCTCTAGATTAGGATCATTCTTAGGAGGAACAACCATTTGAAATTTTCTATTCTACATAGAAAGTTATACGAAACAAGACCACTCACCAGGTGAAAGTTTTATGGAGAAATAATTAGTTATAGGAATATATGTGGGAAATTGGGGATATTATGAAGCATAATTATCCTCATTTTTCAACCTAATGATGAATTTTGAGAGTGAAATTCATTTTAAGGGCAGTAGAATGTAACACCCTAAGTTTTTATGGGTCATTTTTTTCTCGAATGAATTAATTTTCATTGATTTCTTGAATTACACTAAGTCAAACATTCATTTACAATACACTTACTTGTCTTGCTCTATACACAACATCGACTTGGAATGCATAACACATAACACTAAGTTTCTACGAAACATCATTTTACTTTTATAATTATTTAAGCGAGATAGTTATAACCTAACTGTTAAACTTAGTAATATGAATAGTAATAACCACTTTTCAAATATTTTTTATAATTTTTTTACATAAATAGAAGATATTTATATTAAAAATATATAATTTTTGGTAAAGTATTTATATGTTAAAAATACTATTTTCTCAAATGAACTACTTTTCATATCCTTTTATGAAAAAAAATAAAATAAAATTTTAAAAAAATATAAATTAAAATTTGATAAAATAAGCTTTATTTTTTAATTTATAATGTCAAAATTATCTTAGGTTTAATTTTTCTGATTTTTTTGAGAAACTTCATTTTTTGATGAATAGTGAAAAAATGATGAATTTTAATTCAAAACTACTTTTTAGTCTAATTTATTTATAGTGTTAAATTATATTTTAATTTGGTTTTAAATTAAAATTATATAAATTATTTATCAATTAATTCAATTTAGTTTATTTTAATCAATTTCACATTGAAATTGAATATAAAAACATATCAAACTTTTGAACATGTTTACTTTAAAAACTCGTAGTGTTGTCCCATCTGTGGGGTTAATTTTAAATTCATTTCTACCAATTATGTTATTTTAATTTGGAAAAATTAATTCCATATTTTTAATCATCGTTATTTATAATTTATAATAAGTTTAACATGGTTTTTTACCCAAAATATTAATAAAAGTGATTGAAATTAATTATACTGATTAAGAGAAAATTTAACATAATAAAGAACAAAACCTTAGAAATAATTCCCAACACAACCTAGAAACTTCTCTAAAATTACTTTTATGGATATATTTTTAACCTACCCTACCTTTTCTTGATTTTATACCATTATTGGAGCCACTTTTAATGGAAACAATTTGGTTGAAATTCCCTTTCCCAAAAATTTACAAGAGTGTCACTCCTCCTCCGCTATAAAAAGGCCCATCTCTCCTCCCACTTCCTCACACCTCACAAGACACTTTGGATCGACCAAGATATTCCAAAATATCTCCTCAAAATACATCCCCCAATCCTATAATCACCCCCACATTGGTAAAAAAAATCTATCCAAGGAAGCCCTTCGGTTCAAACAAAAATGAGTTACCTAAAGAAGAGGTAATGTCTTTCCTCAAGCTCTTTAGTTTTATTTATATTTTACACCCCCTAAAATCTTATTATTAAATGATTATACAACAAAAAAAATATTTTCAATATACTAAGATGTTTTTATTCTAATATTTCGACCTACACTTACACACACTTCCATCTAATGGGTAAAGAACATAATGTTTATGTGTACAACAAACTACCGCCTCACGAAATGATGATTGTTCATTTTTACTTTACCACCCTCCATGGTTGGTAATTATGATAGAAAATATATTTATATATGATATATATTATATTTATTATCTCTTTATGCATCTTTAATTATTTTATAACACATACATTTATACTTTCTATTTTGTGTAGATACGATAACATCGTTTGTGGACGTGTAGACTACCTCCTCCTCAAAGTGATGTGATTCGTTCACACTTTACATGGAATATATTAAGGGTGGTTTTAGTGAAAATATATTATATATATAACATAATAATTATAATTTATTGATATTATATACATATATTTTATTTACATACTTTCTTTTAATACGATAACAAAACCGAAACAGTGTCCATGCATACGTACAGCGTATCGTCTCCATTAACAGTGTATTTCGCTTTATCTTTATATATTTTATATATTATTATAAATACACATTTAATGAATATATATTATATTTATATATATATTTTACATTCGGTAAGTAATTAAATCATGATCTAAGTAAGACAATAAAAAATAATAAGTCAAAACATGTACTAAGAACAAAGAGGATATCACCCGAAGTGAAGCCATAACATAGAATTGTTAATAAGAGGGTAATATAAAATCATAATAAAATAATTTATGGTGTTATATATAATAATATGGTTATATAAAATATGTATAATAAACTTATATTTATTATACAAGATGTTTGTATGAGTATGAAGAGATTCAAGACACAATGTAAGGGAATTTCATCTTACTTTTTATTTCTGTGTGAAACATGCCTTATTAACCACTCTTTTCCTTTGTGTGGTGTAAATTCTACACATGATTGTATTATACTATTATTATTATTAAATTTATTAGTATTTACATATCCATTCTACGATCTTTATTTCATGGGGATTATGTTTCAAAAATTACCGAATCGGTAAGATAGTTTTGTCTCAATTTTATTTCTTTGAGAAACATTTTTTATTATGCACATATATTATTTTTAGAGGTATATATAAATCCATTTGACATGTTATATCATGAATATAATTCATTTCATGATATTTAAAGTTTCATTTAATTTAATTTTTTCACATGGGTAGAATGATTTCATGTTACCATGTGGTAAGAGTTTATTGAAACAATATCATCATTTATCATGATTGTTTATGATTATGCTTCAATTGATGAAATATTATGATCTATATCTCAATAAAACTCATGATGTTTCTTCTCCTATGTTTATTAAATACATATCTATGTACCGGTACCATTTATTCACTCTTCGGTACTTAAGATAATTAAGAAAATGTTTCTAAGAAAAATATGATGGTATTTTATCTCTTCAGTCAGGAATCTGTTTTATTTCAAAAACCATGTTTTAAAAAATGTTTTCAAATAATAATTGAAGATAACTTTCATGGGAAAATGATTTAAAAAATGTTTTATGGTTTTAAAATCTTCCTTTAAATTTTTTCAAAGTGATTTTCCAAGAAAAAACTTTTCAAAAATGTCTTATGTTTTAAAAATATTTTCCTCAAGAAATGTTTTTAATGGTATTTCAAAATTATTTCCCATCTAAGATGAAATATTTTGGTGTTGATCATTCCTTTCTATGTAAATTATTTTATTTTTACATTCATATTCATTTTTTTAATATTTTATTTGTCAGTGGAATGATGTTTATAGAACTCGTACCTCTTCCATGGGTTTTATAATTATGAAACTTGATTCTTTTCATGGGTTATTATTTGATTAAATGATTATGAAACCTATATTTTTTAACATATTAAGATATAATTACATGTTTATGTAACCCATTTAATTTCATGGTTTATGATATGATTTTTTATGATCTTGTGTAACATGTATTTATGACTTCCTTATGTGATGGGTGGGACCTATATATCCCTTCAATGAATTAGGTAAATATTTATATCTCATAAGATAGACTAATATTATATTTGGAGAGAACCTTGACTACTAATATGAACATTGGAATGAACCATGACTACAAAGATGGTATAGGGAGTAAACTCATGCAACTAAGATGGTCATGGAATTGAACTGTTACTAACAAGATAGTATGGGGAGTGAACTCATACTACTAATATGGCCTCGGTAGTGATGCCTTGACTACTATGAAAATCATTTTATATGATTATGTGTTTGGAAAAATCCCATGTCTTATTCCTATGTTATTATTTCATGTATTATGTTCTTTATTTTCTTATGATTAATGTCTTATGAAATTCCATTATTTATGTCGTTATTCCTTTTTATGATCATTGATATTAAGGGTATGATCTCCTATTTTAAAGATCAAATTCTCATACCCTTATTCGCAAGATTATTTTTACATATATTTCTTTCTTACCCCTATAGAGCATCTGAGTTTTCCCCTTTTTATGTTTCCTTTCTCTAGGTTTTAAGGATATGTATTATTTATAATGTGTCTAAGAAGGGTTATAGTCCTAAATAACCAATTGGGAGATTATGTAGCTCTCTTATGTATCAGTTTTATGTGTCCATGTTTACAAAGGAACTATAATAATATGGTCTTTAGGCATCTATGTGTATAATGGTTTAAGTATTCCAAAAAAGATATTTAATGTTAATGTATGTAAATAAAGGATCTCTATAGTAACCCTTGTTTGACTAGGAAAAGACTAATGATCTGAGCTGTTACACTACCTAGCCTCTGCTACTCGAGTCCTTCTCATTTCATACTCACATCCCATTATCCATTATGTGCATACCTAATGCCCTATGGTGATGTAAACACCACCCTTTAATGATAGCAGTCAATATTGGATCAATAGGGAACTAAGTAGTCCATCCTAAAGATTACATAAAATCCTATCATGTCGAGGTCAAAGAGATTCCACATGAAAAGGTAACCAACTATCTCATGGGGGAAATTCTTACAATGGTTAATTCCCTTAGAACGGATACTTAATGGGGTTTCTAGCATCATAATTCCATATTATTCATCGATTTTGAGGCCTATAATCCTAGTGATTTCCTTATTTATAAATGAGTGAGATTAACTTGTGTCAAATAAAGTAGACACTAAAGTGGAGTTTACTTGAATAATACCTCATATAGTAGAAGGTATGACACTCTGTTCCTTAGGCGTATGTTGGATTGCATGTAACTGACCTGTATTGTGGTCCTGAGTCACTTCCTAATTTTCCTGTGCATTCCCACTCTGATAGAACTAAGAAACATAAGTCTGACTTCCTATACATTGACTTCCACCTCATCTTGATCAGCTGGTAGTATTCTAGTTGCCAACCTGATGTGATCCTACTTGTATAGATCCTGACCATGGAGTAGGTGTAGATCCCCACTCGCTAGGCACTATCAGAAAAATCCTACAGAAATGATGGATATTCCTCATCCTATCATAGACTCTACACTCCACTAGATCCTATAATCACTGAGGCCTTGTGAGTCCTTGCTTCCTACACTGTTGAAAAATCAAGAAGTTGTCTACCTGAGGAGCCTGACTGCAACCACCTCTACGAGTAGCCTCAAAACACCTCTTTCACCCAGAATAGAAAGTAATAATATATTTCAATATCAAAACACTCTAACCATCACCTTTATTATCCCTCAAATTATTCTCAATAATAAGGGACAAGTTGATTATTTTAGAAATAGTCATCAAGCTAATTACATTGACCTATGACCGAATGACGTAAGCCTGCCCATCCTCAAATCACCTAGCAGTCATAAGATCATCACTTGATTGATAAGGAGTGAACCACTATAGCTTTGTGAAATGAGTATAATATCCCATGAAATATATTCTCCCTTAATAAATGATCATTAATAATCTAGTTCATTAAGTACTTAGAGTTTGGGAAAAGAAGTAATCATATAAGATCATCTAGAAATCATCCTAGACCATATCATGATGCCGATCCACCTGAGTGATTACATCCCACAACCACTTGGTTGAATCATGTAGAATATATTATTCAATCTTGAACCTCCTCTCTGGAGGCATCCTTATATGCTCAAATATAGATAGGACTTCTTCGATCCAAGACTCTGTAGTATGAGGTCCACCATCTCCTGAGAAAGTGGGAGGATGCTACTGCTAAAATTCACGAGTCAACTCTTCCATACTTAGGGAAGGTCAAACTACACCTATCATATTCTGAAGCATACACATAAAAGTCTCTCAGAAATGGGTGTTAGTGCCCATATCAAAAATAGGAAGAGGATCTATAGGTGGATCTACAAGAGGAAACATTGGTGGCTCATGTCCCACAACCTCAGGAGTATGGTTGTCACCACCTTTAGGGTGTGCGACTAGAGGATGTCATGGCAGAATGACACTAAAATGAAAATCACACGCCTCAAAAGAGATTTAAGAAACTAATAAGAGTGTATTTATGAAACTAGGATAGGAGTAAAGAAATCTAATATAAATAACTATGCCTATATACCTGCTTCAAAATCTAAGTCTAGATGATTGAAGAGAACATAACATGCCATAAGAATGTAAATAAGATACCCCACTACCCACTACTAAGGTTAGGTACAGGTCTATGTCTTTGTTTCACATGTATAGGATATCCAATTTCACTTTATAAGTCATATTCGTTTTAAATTTTTCCTTGTTCAATTGTATAGATTACTTAAAATACTTTAATTAGATGGTATACCACTTTCAATCCATAAGGGGCCATACTCCTTATGAACCAAAATATGATATCCATTAAACTCACACCATAACATGTTCTAGTCAATGCAATGAATAGTCCATGGCTCAACATTCCATAATTGTCTACTTAAGGTTTCTACTTTAACCTATTCATGAAAACAATGTTAGGCTAAGGTAGGAACTTTAAGTATCAATTATGTTTTCCAATCCATGTAAAAAGTGTCATCATGATTCAATATAATCAAGACACTAATAATGTAATGACCTAAACTTTTTCAATGATAATCATTTCTTGAAAATGTGTGTTATATTATTTTATACACAACAAAAATACATCTCATTAATAATGAAGTGAGTGAAAATTAAAATGTGACCATCGATTTTTGACTATTATATGGTTTTTGGTCAATTATGACCATTGTTCAATATGACCATTGTAAACTATACTCTTGATAATAATGTTAACGATATAATATTGTTTATAAGTAGAAATGAAAAAGGATAATTAATGCATAAAGGAGAAACAATGGCCTCAACCAGTAAAGTCGTGTCGTGTGAATCCCATTTTTTAAAAATTGGGAGGGAGGTAGCGTCATTGGGATTCACTCTTGACCAAGCCTAAGCTGAGCTTCAACAAACGTGGCTTGACCAATATCACTTACAGGAGAAGTTCAAGTTAGTGAAAATTACCACTCAAGTGATGTTAGCTGAGCTCCCCCATGATTTCATCACCATCACACGCCTCATTTTTAGGTCATATGTGGGTGTTATAATAGGTCATTTTTTGGGTCCCTAGTTACTTAAAGTGTAATCCCTTTTTATAAATAAATTTTTGATTCTATCATTTCTGTTTTTTGAAACAGTTTTCTTAAAAATATGAAGAATTTGATAAATTGATTTTTTGGATAGAAATTATACTTTTTAGAAAAGATATAATCATTATAATAAATAAATTTAATATTAATAAAGTTCATTTTAATAAAATGGTATGATTAAAACACTCCTATTTAAATATAAATAATAAAATAATTTTAGTTTTTCCAAGTATTAGAAATTTCACTATGCATTTTTTATCCACTATTATTTTTAATAAATATGGATTTTTATATTAAAAAGTTAAAATTATCAGTTTTATATAATTATTATGATAAAATAAAAATCATTTTTGAAATCATCACGTTGAAATTATGTTAGGGTAAATCTATGAGAATTTTCTAAAATACTTTAGTTTTTCATGAATAGTAAAAATACAATTTTGGTTTTTCGATAAGTTAAATGACTTCATAATTATGTCATAATGATGTAATAAGTAATATAAAATTTTTATCGAATCTTTTTTATTAAAATATTATCATAGATGTCCCAAGTTTCCAATACCATGGTCAAATACCATGGGCAAGCTTATGGTTTTGCATTTACCACTACATAGGTCTCTAAGAAAATTAATAAAAAAAATCCTCTTTTTCTATAAATACCCACCCATTTCTCCATTTGTTTCACTCAAAATTCATCCTATATGATTATTTGGTATTTTTACCTCCCAAGGAGTCCCCCAAGTTTTTCTCAAGCCCCAAGGTCCCAATCCTCAAGTTTTTGGAGTCACACTTCAAGGTTAGAGAAATCTCAGCTTCTCTATTCCTTTCAAGTTTCCTTTTTTTGTGGTATATATTTCAAATTTAAAAAATATTTTATTCTATCCATTTTATTATATACCTTTACTTTATTAAGATTAATTCATGAGTGTTATACCTTTTTCCCCTCTCTTTTTCTATTTTCTAAAACCATGTCTCATACCCATTATGCTGTCGAATTTTCTTCTCAAAATTTTTCTCTTTTTCTCAAGAAATTCACTTATTTTCTTTTATGAATACCCAAACCTATTTATTTTCTAGTGTTATTCATATATATTTCAATATGATATATTTTATTCTATGATTAATATACATGAAACCAACCTCCCTTTTTCATGGGTTAATAATGACACAAAGTTCTTATTTTTAAACACCTTTTAAAAAGTCCATGATTTTGATATGAAACCCATTTCTTTTATTCTCCACAAGTTATTTATGAAATGTTTTATGATTATATATTTGGCTCGAATTAATTAATATATACAAATGGTGTTCCCTGATATCACTCTAATGATTTGGGTAATGAATTTAATCTCTAGAGATGACATGTTGTACAATACCTTAGGGAATAACCTTGATAATTTTTATAACACCTAGGTAAAAAACCTCAGTGATATGCTTATGAATGTCTCATTTAAATGTTTAATCCAAATTTCCAAGTTATGATTCATTTTATTCTTCTTATTATTATATGCCTCTTTCTCATGCCTTAATATGATATTTCTCAAATTCTTATCGATAATTCTCATGATCACATGTAAACTATTTCCCTTGCTTTCTCCTATTGGGCCTTATACTCGCCCTTTCCTTCAATGTATTTCCCCAGGTTATGAGATGTAATAAAATTACTTAGGATTAACCATGAATAATACTTTCATGTTTTTTAGAAGAATGATTTATTTTTTCATGTATTATGTACCTTGTTTCTAAGAAATTAAGCTTTACAAGATCCTATGTTTTGTATAATGTAATGAAAATTTTATTTAATAAAAAGGTGGGATGACATAGTTGGTATCAAATTATGGTTTAGTTATTTTTAGAAATTATTATTTAAAAAAATTAGGAAGAACCTTATAAAAAAGTTAAAATATGTGAAAACATCCTGGTATTTTGGTAAAGTTTTAAGTAAGTGGTTTCTGAGCAAATAAATCCATGTCTGGATACAAATAAGTGTATTTGGTTCTAGAATAGATGTACCTAGGGGTAAAAACACTAACAAGGTTTGTTAGGCCCCACTCAACGTAACCTAGTACATTATAATGGACATTACTGTACACCTAGTTTGACACTCATGGGGGATATTATTAGTTAATCAGAAGCTTTTTATAAACCATTATAAAGGATTTATAGAAAATGTAATTGTAGTTATTGAATAAAATATTTAAGCATGATGTTTTAAGACATAAAATTCCTTTATAATTACAATATTATTAAAATAAACACATTTATCATTAAGTTTTTCTTCTTTTAGAAAAAAAGGCAGGAAATAGGAGGAACTATGTAAATAGTGAATGCAATGGACCAATCATTGACGACCTTCCTATGGAATTCAGAATGGAAAACTTCATCAGAATGATGAATCAACTGACTCAAGTTATGAGAAATAACTTAAATCAAGTTGGGAGAATAGATTAAACTCAAAGGGATCAACTTTCAGTTGAGTCATTTATAAGTCAAGGACCACCTTCTTTCAGTGGATAGATTGACCCATTGATTTATAACAAAGTGGATAACATCTATAGAAAATATCTTTTCTATACTTTTTTTGTTTAGAATAAAAAAAGTCACCCTGGTTGTGTACCACTTATAGGGAGAAGGTGATCAGTGGTGGAAGCTGATTAAAAATATGAATCCAAGAAGAGATATTGAAGATATAGAGTGGTAAGAGTTTAAGGGAACCTTTTTCAAAAAATATTTTCCCCCATTCAATGTGAACAAAAATGGAGAAGGAATTCCTATAGATTAATTATAAGGAAAATGAATATATGGGAAGCTATGAGATTAAATTCACAAGGATTTCTTGCTAAAACTCTATATTTTTCATGGATCCTAATCGAAAGGTTGATAGATTCCCCATTGGACTAAGACCCCATCTACATAAGAATATTTCCAATCAATACTATGGAAGTTGTGAGGAGATAAGTGTTATGAAGGTTGAATTGAGGTTAATAGAGATACAATGGCCCCATAGATCAAATGAAAATAAGAGATCAATGGAGCCAAGCTTGTGCAGTAAATTTGATCATGGAAGAGGAGAAAGGTATGTTCAAATTTCCACATGAAAAAATTGTGTGAAGAAGAATTCAGATAACTTCTTGCTTAGGATAAAGAAATGTTACAGGTGTGTAAGAGATGGACATATTTCTTGAAACTATCGTGGTGAGGTGAATCCTCAACTTCTCAACACTAATGAAAAAGGGAAGATTATGTAGGCCCAGCTTGAAATAAAATGCTTTAAGTGTATACATCTTGGTAAATTTTCTGATCACTGTACAAATCTAAAGATAATGGAGGGGAATCACCATCAAACTCAGAAAATTCCAAGGGATTATGTTTGGGGGTTTTCTATCACAACAGCTGAAGTTGAAGCTCCAGATGATGTGGTGGTAGGTACTATCATTTTTCTATCAAATCTATAAAATAATTTGTTTGATTTAAGTTCTACATATTCCTTTTCCTCCTCAAAGTTTGAAAAGAATATAGAATCATTCCCTTAACCACTATAAGTAAACCTATCAGTCAAGACTCATGGAGGGATTATCCAAGAATCAATAGTGTATAGAAACTCTAGTATTAACTTTGGCGATAAAAATCTCATCATAAATATAGTAGTCATTACCATGATAGAATTCGACATTATACTAGGTATGGGCTGGCTCTAAAATTATAATACTATTATTAACTATAGAAGCAAGGAAATATCAGTATCCTTAATTGGAAAACCTACTATTTTTTTCAAAGGATAGATATCTCGACCTAATCTTTTTCTAGAAGCACCTCCTGTATCCATATTTATGGAAATTATAAATGAATATGAATAAGGAAATTAAAGTATATGAATAAGGAATTTCCCCATCATTTAGAAATACATTAACATATTTCCTAAGGAGTTGCATAGACCTCCCTCAAAATAGAGTTAAATTTATATATTTAACCCATGCCTAGATCCAAGCCAATATCAAAGACCCCATATAAAATAGAAAATGTGGAGCTGGAGGAATTAAAAAAACAACCCCAATATCTTTTAAAGAAGGGGTTTATCTAACCAAGGTGTCTCCTTGGGGAGAACCTCTTCTCTTTATGAAGAACAAGGATGGATCAATGTGGTTATGCATTGATTATAGAGAACATAATGTGATCATGTTGAAGAAAAAGTACTGTCTTCCAAGGATTGATGATTTATTTGACCTGCTTCATGGGGCTCAATTATTCTCCAAGGTTGATCTCTAATCGATTTATCATAAATTGAGGTTGAAGAAAGAAGATATTCCAAAGGCTGCCTTTAAATCAAGATATGGTCATTATGATTTTGTTTTTATGCCCTTCGGTTTGACTAATGCTCATACTATATTTTGGAATTTGATGAATAAATTCTTTAAGAACTACCTTGATAACTTTTTGGTAGTTTTTATTGATGATATTATGATATATCGTGAAATTCATGAGGAGCATGAGGATAATATAAGGGTTATACTGCAAACTCTGAGGAGGGATAGGATATTTTGAAATTTCAACAAATGTGAATTTTGGTTACAACAATTTTCTTTCTTGGGGAACAATGTAACCAATAAAGGAATATCAGTTGACCCTGCCAAGACAAAGGTTGTGGAAGAGTTGCCTCATCCTACAACAGTAACTAATATTTTTAGTTTCCTTGGTTTAGTAGGATATTATAGGAGGTTTTTGAAAAACTTTTCATGGATTTATAATCCACTAACCAAGTTAACTCTAAAAGGGGAAAAGTTCATCTAGAAACATGAGTCTCAAGAAATATTCCAAGATTAGAAGAAGATATTGGTTATTTAACCTATGTTAACTCCACCCTCTATCAAAGAAGGATTCATTATTTTTAGAAATTCATCTCTGAAAGTTCTTGGGTGAATCCTCATGAAAAATGGCATGGTGATTGCTTATGAATCTCAATAATTGAAGCCTCATAAGAAAAATTATCCTACACATGACCTGAAGCTATCTATGGTTGTTTTTTCTATGAAGATATTGAGGAATTATATTTATGGGAATAAATGTGATATATACACAGACCACCAAAGTTTGAATTATATTTTCTCACAAAATGAATTGAACATGAGATGAAGTAGATGTTTTTAACTTCTTAAATAATTTGATTGTTCAATTAATTATTATACAAAAAGAGCAAACAAAGTCGCTGATGCATTAAGTAGGAAAGACCCTATTGTTTTGGAAATGATGAGGATTCAAGGAGATCCTTTGATCAAAGACCTAGTAAAATTATACATGGGAATCACAAATGAAGGGACATAATTAACACTTTCCCAAATTATTTCTTAACCATCATTAATAGATAAGATCAAGAAATATAAAAGAGAAGATCCTTTGTTACAGAAGAACATAGAGGATGTGAGGAATGGTAAGTTTCCTGAGTTCAATATTGATTAAGAAGGTGTACTGAAATTACATACAAGGAAATGTGTTCCATCTATTCTAGAAATAAATAAGGAGATGATGGATGGATCTCATAGATATACATTCTCTATACATAATGTAATCACTAAAATGTATAGGGACCTTCATGATCATTATTGGTGGGATAATATGAAAAGGGAGATTGTCGACTATACTAAAAGGTGCTTGATGTGTCAATAAGTGACAGCAGAGAGACAACTTCCTAAAGGGGTATTACAAACACTAACCATACCATCATGGAATTTGGATAATATCACTATGTTTTGTCATTGGTCTCTGGAAAACATCTAAAGGAAAAAATGTGATATGGGTTATAGTGGACCACCACACTAAGACTGCCCATTTTATCTCTGTTCAAGAAGATTTCTCTCTTAACCAACTTACCAAGCTATTCATGAAGTAAGTGTTAAGGATTCATGGGGTACCACTATCTATCATATCTGAATGTGATCCAAGGTTCACATCAAAATTATGGAGAAGTCCACAACATGCTCTGAGTACCCAATTGAATTTTAGTATGACCTATCACCCCCAAACATATGTCCAATCTGAAAGGACTATTAAAACACTTGAGGACATTCTGAAAACATGATCAATGGAATTTAAAGGTGGATGGGATAAACATATCACATTATTTGAGTTCTCATACAATATCATCTTCTATTTTAGTATTCAAATGGAACCCTCTAAAGATCTATATCGAAAATGATGTAAAACTCAAACTTTTTGGGATGAAGTTGGTGAGAGAAATCTTCTTGGAACAGATCTTCTGTAAGAAATGATAGAAAAGTTTCATTCCATCTAAAAACACATAAAGGTTTCTCAGAGTTGGAAGAAGAGATATGATGACAACTATTGAATGGACTTGGAGTTTTATGTTGGTGAAAATTTCTTCCTTCTAATTACACAATGGAAGAGATTCATGTAGTTGGGTAAGAAAGGGAATATTATACCTAGGTACATTTTCCCCAATGAAATCCTTGATCACATAGGAGAAGTGGCCTATCAGATTGTACTTCTCCAAGATCTAGCTCAAGTTCATGATTTATTCCATGTATCTCTCTTGGGGAAGTAAATACCTGACCCTTCACATGTTCTAAATCCTAAGGTGGTGCAACTAGAACATGACCTCTCTTATGAGGAGAATCTAGTGGATATCCTAGACCACTGAGACAAGGTTCTACACAACAATAATACCCACCTCATCAAAGTGTTATGGTGGAACCACAAATATGAAGAATAAACATGGGAACCAAAGGATACAATGAGATAGAAGTACCCACACCTTTTCTAAACTGATAGAATGAGTTGATATTTTAGGGAAAAATTTTATAAGGGAGGAAGAATGTAATGGCCCAAGCTTTTTGAATGATAATTGTTTCCTGAAAATGTGTGTTATATTATTTTATACATAACAAAAATATATCTCATTAATAATGAAGTGAGTATAAATTGAAATGTTACCATTGGGTTTTTACTGTTATATAATCTTTGGTCAATTATGACCATAGGTCAATATGGTCATTGGAAACTATACTCCTGATAATAATGTTAACATTATAATTAGTGTTTATAAGTAGAAATGACAATGGATAATTAATGTAGAAAGGATAAACGATGGCCTAAACCAATAGAGTCATGTCATATGAATCTCATTTGTCAAAATATAGGGGGGAGGTAGCATCATTGGGATTTGTTCTTGACCAAACCCAAATTGATCTTCAACAAGTGAGGCTTGAACGAAATCGCTTATAGGAGAAGTTCAAGTCAGTATAAATTTCCACTCATGCAATGTTAGTCGAGTCGCCCCACGATTCAATCACCACTACACACCTCACACTTAGGTCATATGCAGGTGTTATATGGGGTTATGTTTCAAGGACCTAGTTACTTAAAAGTGTAATATATTTTTATAAATAAAATTTTTATTCCATAATTTCCATTTTGAGAATAATTTTTCTCAAAAAATATGATGAATTTGATAAATTTATTTTTTGGATAGAATTCGTATTTTTTAGAAAAATTTAATTATTATAATAAACTAAGGTATTATTTATAATGTTTATTTAAATGAAATGGTATAACTAAAACACTATTATTTAAATAAAAATGATAAAATAATTTTATTTTTTTCATGTGTTAGAAATTTCACTATGAATTTATTATCTGTTATTATTTTAAATAAATAAGGATTTTTATATTTAAAAGTTTAAAATTTCATATTTAGGTAATTATTATGATAAATTAAATATTATTTTTGAAATTAGTATGTTGAAAATAGGTTAGGGCAAATTTATGATACTTTTATAAAATACTTTAGTTTTTTGTGAATATTAAAAATACAGTTTGGGTTTTCAATAAGTTTAATAACTTCATAATTATGTCATAATGATGTAATAAGTATTATAAAATTATGGTTGAATCTTGTGGATTAAAAAACATAATAGGTGTACTACGTTTAGAATACCATGGTAAAATACCATGGGTAAACCCATGGTTTTTCATTTACCACTACCTAGGTGTCCAAGGAAATTAATAAACAAATCCTCCTCTTTTTTTATAAATTCCCATCCATTTCTCCATTTCCTTTCAATTTCGATTCATCCTCAACAAATATATGGTATTTTTACCTCACAAGAAGTCCCCCCAAGGTTTCCTCAATCCCCAAGGTCCCAATCCTCAAGTTTTATGAGTCACTCATCAAGGTAAGGGAAATCTCAACTTCTATTTTCCTTTCAAGTTCCCTTTTTATGTGGTATGTATTTAATATTTCTAAACTATGTTCTTATGTAAATTTTATTAAATACTTTTACTTTATTAAGAGTATTTTATGAGTGGGATAATATTTTACCCTCTCTTTTTATTGTTTTCTAAAACCATATTTCATACCTATTATGTTGCCAAATTTTCTTCTCAAAATTTCTCCCTTTTGTTATCAAAATTTCTCCATTTTTCTCCAGAAATTCACTTATTTTATTTTGTGAATACCCAAACCACTTTATTTTCTAGGGGTATTCACCTGGAATTCAAAATGATCTATTTTATTCTAGTATTAACATATATGAAACCTATCTTCCTTTTTCATGGGTTAATAATGACATAAAGATCTTGTCTTTAATCAGTTTCTTAACACACCATGATTTTGATATGAAATTCGTTTCTTTTATAATCCATGGGTTATTTATGAAATTTCTTATTATAATATATGTGTATCACATTAATTAATACATAATAATGGTGTTCCCGAATATCTCTCCAAAGCGTTGTGTAAAGAATTTAATCTCAAGAGATGACATGTTATATGATACCTTGGTGAATAATCTTAGTAATTGTTATAAGACCTCGGTGAAAATCATGGTTGATATGATTATGAATGTCTCACTTAAATTTTTTATCCACAGTTCCAAGTTATTATTCAGGTTCTTCTTGTTATGATATGCCTCTTTCTCATGCAATTATGATATTCCTTAAATTCTTATCAATAATTCTCATTATCACATGTAAATTATTTCCCTTTATTTCCTTTATTGGGCCTTATACTTAATGTTTCCCTTGATGTATGTCCCCAGGTTATGAGATGCTGTAAAATTAGTTAGGATAAACCATGAATAATCCTTTCATATTTTTTAGAAGAATTTTTTAGGTTTTCATGTATTATGTAACTTGTTTTTAAGAAACTAAAGTTTAAATCATCCTCTATTTTGTATAATGTAATGAAAAGTTTATGTAATAAAAATATAGTATTCCATAAATTATATGAAATAGAAAAATTCATTCTAAAAATATATGTGACATAAAAAAATGCATGGCATATTAGTCTTAGTGTACCTAATAATGATGCATATAATAATACTCCTTTCCCTCGTATCATTGGGCCAAAAATGAAATAAATCCTCAATCAGAACAATAACAATAACCATAACACAACATGCATGTAACCCAATAGTGAAATTATATCAATAGTAATATGCTAAATAATAAAAATAAGTATAATTCAAGAAACTCGGCCTTTACCCAAAAAAATGGGTTTTTGAAACCCAAGCATGGCTTATAATCAAGTTCCAGGCATTCCCAATCTCTAATATATTGTCTCCAAATGGTAAAGCAAGAAAGGAAACCCCTTTAATACCACTTTGTAACATCCCAACCCAGGATCCACTTAACTCATTCCCTGAACTGGTGGATCACATGGCCTCAAGTGTGCCTCCTTGTATGTGATAGGTTGCTGACTAACAGTGATGGTGTAAAGTTGGTAAAGTGGGGAGACTATACTCTCTTATCAGAATGGAAAAACATAAATAAATAATAAACATAAAACATTAAAGGAATCATATATAAAAATAGACATAATAAATAATCAAATGCAGAAGTGTAAATAAATAGAACAACTAATAATATAATTAAAATCCTCTACATAAGTATTGGATACATGGATTCAGGGCATGATGTAATACAAAAAGGGAATAAGTAGATACAAGCATGCTATAAAATAGAACAAAACACAAAAATGAAAAAATTTGATCCATAATCATTTTCATCTAAAACCTAGTCCTCTACTTCTAATATCCATCTAAGGCCTTCATTTTTATTGATTTTTGATAACCCCCCTTTAAAGGGATGATGGGGAACCCTTACAAGTCCCGTAGGCTCAGAGATTACATGCCCTGTATGCTTAGGAGATTACATGACCTGAAGTTCTTTGGGAATTCAACCAGACTATCCACAAGGAACTACCCCTCCCAAGCATCTAAATCATGATAGTAGCTCTCTACCTTCGCATGGCCGTCTGGCTAGGCTTCCCATGCAAGCACAGGCTGGTCTCGATGGCATAGTCATACCCTCTCATTCTGATAAATCCATTTGGATCTACTCTGGTGAGTTCACCTACTCTAAATCCTCTTTTGGAGATGCTCCTTTTTGGTAGAGTCTGTCTGGGGAAATTGCATGTGGCCTGAAGGCCTTGAGGTGGCCCAAAGGCCTTAAAGGTGGCCCAAAATCCATACTGATTCGAAGGCCTGGGTGGACCGAAAGCCTTAAGGACTCCAAGCCCAAACCGGTGTCCTAAGTTGAATAGTTCTAGCTGCTACAGTATCGAATAGTACCTACTACAGTACCTGCACAGTGTACAGTTCTGTTATAGTACCTTCTACGGTACTGCTACAGTACTCGGAAATATGCCTTTATCTAGTTTTGAACCTAGGTCTTGTGGATGCACTTAAGGATACCTCACCAACTGGGCTAAGGATCATATGCTCTAATATCCATCTAAGCAAAAGCATATCAACAACTTGTATAAGGGAACTTTTCCTTATCCATACCTATAAGTATATTGTCTTCTTAGGTACCAAAGGCATCCCAAGAAGGGTGTGAGATAAAATTATCAATTAGCCACCACAAATGTTGTCTACATGTAATCTGATTAGTTCTAATAAATAAATAGTGTGAAGGTATATGTAGAATAGTAAATCAATAAAGTAAATAAATAACTAGCTCACTCAGGTTCCTATAAGACACCTGGAGGGTTTAGCTACTTTAGATAATAGTCAGGAGAAGTTTCTAATCATGTCACTATATATAGTATTAATAATATGTATAGTTTAATTTTATATTGCACCCACCTATATTAATGAAGTACATGAATACGTATGTATCCATATACTAGGAATATTAGTGCTGGCAAGATTGAAACGTAACTCAGACATCCATGACAAATCTAATGAGCCTATAAGATCATGAAATATGGTTTATTCCCTACATCCTAATATAGTGAGAGACGTCATGCTACAACACTCAGGATGGTGAGTGAGCCATCATTTCAACACTCTAATCATGGAACCTGGTGCATGAATCCCAACACCCATATAGTACCACTGGTGTGATATTCCATACTCAACACCTAATGTAATGAGGTATGATTATCCATCATGTTCAACACCCCTTACCATTGTACATAGCCTATATCAAGGTGTATCATTTATAATATAATCCTAAATAAAAACCTATCATGCTACTCATTTATCAATCCTCTTTATATATATATATAGCACATACATCTTTATAATTCACAACATGAGACATTACCTCTCATGTGCCAAGATAGCCAAATTCAATTCCATTTAGAACATTATAATTCATATTAAGAATTTTATAAAGAATACACAAATCAAATGGTTTTACCTTCCTCTAAATTCATTCATTTAATCCATTTAAAAGAGATAAATCCATCATGATTATTCCTTCAATTCAATTCAATCCATTCAATTCATTTAAATAAAAGAATCTAACATGCATAGGAAATTACATATTAATTAATTCATTCATTTAAGGAAGGGTAATCAATCATGAATAAACTTTACCATTTAACACATTCTATTTAATTTTATTTTAATTCATTAAGACCATAAAATTCAAGGTATATGTCTCATTGGGAACTTCAAGGTGCCATAATCAAACAAGGTAATTTCCTAAAAGGGAAATTCCAACTATAAGAGGGAAAAACACCAAATAGGTTCTTTGGGATCTATTTAATATTCAATTATCAAGGTTAATTTCATTTAAAATCTAATTAAGAATGAATAAAGGAGTTCCAGGCACTTTGAAAAATTGACCAAAAAGGGCCACTTTCACTTGGTACACACATGGGGTGACCGTATAAGGTGTTTACAACCTAGGAACCACCAAACAAGGATCATTAGGTGCATAATAAGATTAAATGGTCAATTTGATATGTAGAAATCAATTAAATAGAGACGCTAAAAAATCCAGTGTGTGGAAAAATAGTATAATTATGAAACATCGAAACTTAAAGGGAAAATGACATGACCACCTACCTAAAGGTCATAGATGAAGCCTCACTCAATATCAACCTCAAATTTGAAGTATGTTGGAAATGATATTAGAAATGGTCCAATGACCTAAAAATAGGGAAAATGATCTTTCACCTAAATAGCACAATGGATTCCAATATAAATATAGATAGGAATTGAGAAACTATAGAAGCTTCTTGAGACATATCCAAATCTTCTGATGGATCAAAGAACATATATAGAATAGGGGTTCTTGCTCAATGCCTATCTTGAGGATCTTTTAATCTCAAAAGATGATGAAGAGAGGTGACGTTCTTATAGATGAAGAAAGGGAAAAGAGAAATAATTTTTTTAAGTTAAGTAAGGTAAACATGTTCATTTCACCCCAAAATACATAGGTGTAAGGTTTGGCCACACAGTTCGGCGAAACCATGCGAAAACCACGCTCAGTTCACTACTAATATTTGGAACAACACATGGTTTAGGGAATTTTTTGACTAACCATGCCTAAAAAATGAAAAATGGATCTATCCCATGTCTGCAACCAGCCAAATAGTCATGTTCCCTAGGCCACACGGGTGTACACAAACCGTGAAGCCCATTTACTTCTTCTAATTTTGGGTCTCTGGGCTCCGAATGAGCCCCAGACACACCTGTGACCTCCTTGAATTTATTAAGAATCAATATTAGGATCAATTAAAGAATTAAATTTTAAAAACTAATTATCCTTACCTTTGTTGAAAATATGTGTCGTTAAAATTGGAGCTTCATGATGTTGCGATCATGGATGTTTAGAGTTGGATATTGGGGATACAGTTGAGTCTTGGAGTCTAGAGTGATAACACTTTAGTTCCTTAGGTCCTTTTTCTTTTAGTATTACCTACCTTGAGTTTTATTTGTCTTGGGATTGTAGACTTCTATTTTTTTATTTTTCATTGTTACTCTGATGGTCATTAAGTTATACCCTTGGAGTTTGTTCTATTTTTATATCACGTATCATATTGTGTCTCTTTATTATGGTCTACTTGCTGGTTTTATTTAAGGGAAAATTATCCCCCATGATTTAGTAAATCCCTTGACATTTAATGTTATCCTATGGTTCCCTAGGGACATCACCTAAGGTTAGTAGAATTTCAGTCCTTCCCAAGCCAATGGATCAGAGTTGGGATGTTACAAATAGTATCAGTTTAGTACAGTCTTTCATTTGGGATGATAGGAGTAGAGATAGGATGTGTTGGAACTTTAAATGTAGATCATAATAAGGTGAATCTAATGTATTTATTCTAAACATCAAGTTAATAGGGTGGTTAGGGAATAAATTTTTTTGGGAAGCACTTCTGGGTTTTCTGTTGCCTCATCGTTGTGGGTTTAGCTGATGAGTCTATAGTATCATGAATTTTTAAAGAGACTTCCCAGTAGGATTTTATAATTCATGTGATATTTGTTTGGATATGAATTTATAAATGGTAACATGATAACCTTGTTTTTTTAAATGGTTAATTATTCTTATGGATAAAACTGAGAGTTTATAAGAAATAATTTTAAGAACATGGTAAAATATACTTTTTCTTTCTCTTTTCTATTAATTTTTTATAACATTGATCAATTTTTATATATTTATAGTGTCTTATTATTTAAAGTAACATGAAATTTTTTTGGAAGTATAATTAAAACTAGTAATGATTCTAATTACAAGTAATGGACTAAATGGTAATTGTAATCCATGATATTTTAAGGAAATGTAAACAATTTTAGAATGATAACTCAAAAGAATAATTGTATGTTTACTATCTTTCTTTCATATGGATTTTTTCATGTCTATATTTTAGATAACCTCTACACTTGTTTGAGTACATTTTTTTCCTGAAATTTTAATATTTTTTATGACATGCTATGTGTTTATTTAAAATTGATGATTTGAAATTTTAGTTTATATTAACTTTTATTAGATAAAGGGCATGTTAGAACTTTTACTTTTTATTTCCTTGGTTAATTTATTAATATATTAAAATCGAATAGACTATTTTAATGTTTAATTTTTTTTATGATTCATATGATTTTTAGGTTATTGGTAATGAACGCATGATGAAATTTTTGACGTGTTAATTTCAATTGTTTAATTTGTGTATTAATTAAGCTTGAATATTTAGTAACAACATTTTTTTTCTAAAATTTTTAAACTTATAATATAATGACATGGAATATATAAATTGAATATGTTCCCATAGAATTTTTTTCTTCTTGGTTAGAAAAACTTTAACACAATAATAATTTTTGGCATATAAAGTAACAGGTCTTTGTCTCAAACTGGTTTATTGATCATGATTTGATAAGAAATGCAGTAAAATTTTCATGTAAATGAAATTATCAGTGCATATTACTAAATTTTTTCTTCTTGTTAGTTTCATGATTTTGTTATTGGTGTTTGTGTGTTTTGGATTTATGATCCATATTATGATGAAAAATTTGTTTTCAAATTAAGTAATTTCATTGGAAAGTTTTGATCTGAAACTAATTTATAGATTTAAATTTGGTTTAAAAAATATTTTGTGTAATTTTTTATGAAAATTTACTTGTATTTTGGGTTATAAAAAACATTTCAAGACACTTATTTTAAACCCCTTCTTTAAATAGACCTTGGAAGAAAAGAATTATATAAAATAAACCTCTTTTTTAAAACTAAAAACTATCTTCTTTTTAATAGGTTTTTTTATAGTTTCGCATTTTTTTCATACTAGTTTTAAACATATTTTATTAAAAAAAATATTTCCAAATTATTTTTCTAGTTTTCAAAATTTAGGACATATTTAAAGATTTTTCTTAACTATGGTTTCATAGAGGAAAATTTTTTATTGTAAACCTTGTTACCATTTTGGGAACTTGAAAATTTTTCATGTGGTTTTTGATAATGTGGAAACATCGTGAACTAGTGGATGGAAACCTTAATGGAATCTTAGAATGGTAAATAGTGAGTTATTATTATAGTAAATATGTAACTTGATATTTTCTTAGAAATTTGTGGTATTTTTTTCATTTTTTATGATAGTTATGCTTTTTTGTATCTCCTTGTATGTCCTTTATTGTTCATACCCTTGTTCTTCTAGTTTTTGTTGTTGTGTGATAGGTGTAATATGTGTAAAGGGGGAATATAGGTTTGATGTGGGAATGGTGTCTCATGAGATTATCATCAAGGTATCTCATGGGCAGTGGAATATTATGGGATCTAGATTTGACACCATGCTCAATTAACATTGTCATGGTCTAACTTGGGTGGCATTCATTATCTTAAAAGTTTCATTTGTTATAATCTATAGAATATAGTGGTTCCTACCATTCAATTTCATATTGATTACTATTCTTGGTGAGTCACTATCCCAACTCCTGATAGATATTTTCCTCAATTTCAATGGGGATTGGATTCAAGTATAGAAAGAGAATAGTCATATTGGGTAGAGTTTAGAACTATATCTTGTCAGCCACCAACTAAATAGTTTGAGCTTGTGGTCTAGTTGGGGAAATTGAGAACTAAAATGGGTAAAATTTCTTAATTAGGTGTGATTCATTAGTAACAGGTTTTTATCAGTAACCTTCTTTGAATTTTTCTCAGTTATCGTTCAATACATGGTCTTTTCCCTAGCTTTAGCAATGACTGATATATTTTCTTAGATACCCTGTGTTAAACCCTGAGATTTTATGAAAAATATTCTTTCTAATTTCATTGATGTCTTGTGTCGTACGATACACCAAAAGGATCTTTCACTACACGCATCCCTGACTTGGCTTACATTACACGCGATCGTGGCCTTCCACGATAGCGTGTGTTGTACGTAATACCAAGTTTCACTAAACAATGATATATTATTATTATATTATAATGAACTAGACGTTATGAATAGTATTAACTAAATTTTTAATTTTATAACATTTTTATTCATCTTACACATTTTCTAGAACATGGTATAAGAACAAAATAAATTTTTCGGGTAAAATAAGTATTTTTCAAAAAATGCAGTTGTGCCGCCTTTTGATGGCGCACCCACTTTAAATCTAGTTTTTTACATGTTTATAAGTTAAATTTTACAAAATAAAATTCTTATTTTGAATCAGGATATTAAAATTTACTTTGGATAAATTTTTCATATTATTCTGATAACTTTCATATTTTAATGAATAGTAAAAACACGCTATATTTTAATTAAAAACAACTTTTTCATCATAATAATTTATATTGTTAAATTATAATATTGAATAGTTTTAAAGTATAAATATAATATAATTTTACCATTTAATACAATGTATTTCATTATCATTTATTTTACATTGAATTCTTAGGTAAAATCATTTCAATCTTTTGCAATGTTTTAACTTTTAAAACTCGTTTTCTTAATAGTGGGATAAATTTTAAATTAATTACTGCAACTTCTTTGTTTTTAATTTTTAAAAATGGATTCCATATTTGGAATTAGTAGGTCCAAATTATGTTAATAGGCTACTTTTTATTTTTGGGCACTATGAATAGTAACTACGGTAATTTTTATTTACTTCAGTTAAAGATAAATCAGGTAATTAATGGTAAACCTAAGATTATAAAATTACCCTAACACATGAAAAAATTATATTTGATGACTAAAAGTCGACCCATATCACCTAAGTGTCGGATTAGATTAATTTTATGGACTTTTGACCTTGAAAATAATTTAATTATTATTAAAACCAAAGAAAGTGACAACATGTCACTCTCTTAAATCTTATAAGTATAATAATTTTAATTTAGTGATAAACTTCATCAAACTTAAAACATGAATAGTCTCTAGAAGTATAACAAAATTATCTACATCATGAGAATTTATTTAGTATTTTTAGGGATTAAATAATTGTCATTAATGGTGACACAATAGTGATGCAGAAATTTTTTATTTAGTGAAAAGTAAATAATATAGTTTTTATTAAAATAACAATACCTATCAAAAGGACCATAAACATGACCAAAAATTATTGGTCGAGTATATATATACCCTAATCATCCAAGGGTCTATTTTTGGACCATTTGGAGCCTTATAAAACCGATTATGGCATTTATATTATTTTATTTCAAATGATGTCAAAGATGTCACCTTCATAATTTAATAAATATAACAATTTAAATGTTGTGATTTTAGGATGATAAATTCAATTAGGAATATTATTATGAAATTTATTATATCTATATTCATCATATGATTTTATTTTAATTTTTTATGCAACAAATAATTATATTAAATAATTATACAAAAATGTTGTAACAATTATTTTATTAAGAGATATACCAAATAAAAGGTTTTAAAAATATTAAAATAAATATTATATGAACTATTTAATGTTCTCCACTAATTTTATATATATATATGACATGTTATTAATCTATTAAATCTTTTAGTTCGAACATATTCTCTATGAGGATTTTATTTAAATTCAAATAAATGAATAGTGTCAAAATTGACACTATTGTTATTTTATAAAACTTACATATTATAAAATTGTATAAAAATAAAAAAAAATATTTAAAAATTATAAATTAAAATTTATATGGTCTAAAATGTAATAAATCCTACAATTATGGAAAATTCACAACATATAAGTAATTATTTATAATTATTTAAACTTTAGAATATTATTACCCCAAATAAAATTAAATAGATTATATAAGGATAAATCAAGTTGATAATGTTTAAAATAAATTCCCAACTTGTCTAAATTTTATTGGTTGATGAGATTAAAAATCTATCTCATCTAATATTTTTATTTGAGTAATTTTTGAGGTTTTTAAGTGGGGTTGGAATTTATTATAAATTAATATTTCCTATAATTCCAAAGGTGCCCCTCTCCTCCCTTATAAAAGGGCACATCCTCCCTCTCCTCCTTACACCTTTTTGAGCCTTAAATCTCGGCCAAACCCTGCCCATTTCCCTTCTAAACCTCCTTAGAAACATACTAGAGGTCCTGGTCTTCTTCAAAGACCAATCTTAGTGCCCTAAGAGGAGGTTTCAAAGAGGCGTGTCGAAGATGAGGTAATATCCGTTACCGATTCTTTCAAATTTATTTCTTATTCTACTTATTCTTATTTAGTTGTTTCATTATGAATTAATAACATCAGTATAACTCATATACTGATATGTTATTATAAATATGAAACAACCCTAATTCACCTTTTATCCGTCCTAAGGAAAATGAAATCATCGTGTGGGCGTACGTACGGAATACCGTCTCCACGCCTTGGTGTAAACTGTTTTTCCACCACCACCTTACTTGGATGGGTATAATGGTGTAAATAATAACTAAATATGATTATTATAACATCATACTGATTCAATGATATTAAATCATTCACTCCAATTCCATTCAATAAATATGGGAACGATATCATCGTTCGTGCGTACGTACGGATTACCGTCTCCACGACGCGATTGGATTCATTTTCCATGTTAACAATTCAAGAATTATTATAAAGTATGTATAATAAGTAATCATGGAATATATGACATAATAATTCTACTGGATTTATGTATATATATATATGTATTTCATCTACTTAATTTCATTCAATTCAATAAAGAAATGAAAACAGCGTTCATGCGTACGTACGGCCTACTGTCTCCATGAACGGTGTATTTCTTTCCATTTATCGATCTATTATATGTATGTATATTATGATAATATATTATTTATAAATCATGTTTTATATTCTGGAATTAATTAATCATGATTTAAGTAATCATATTAATAATTACAATTCAAAACACGGATGATAAATGAAACGATTTTACCCAAAATGCTACTCTAACATGGAATTTACAAAAGAACAGGTAATATAAAGTCATCATTTAACCATATATGATATCATAACAAAGAATATGATTATGTAATAATTCAATGACATTATTTAAATAATTATACAGGAGTTTCGGATACGTACAAAGCATATCAGACCTAAGGTAAGGGATAATGTTGCAATCTCAATTGTTTTCTATTCGAGATTGCTTATACGTAAGTATTTACTGGGGTTATATTTATCATCCATGTCCAAGTTTTATAAAAATGTTGTCATGTATGTTTAAAGTCCTTTTATCCATTTTTTAATTTTACTACATGGTATGTAAGGAATCTTTTTTTTGTTTACCATACGAGGTACTTTTTGACTTTTCCATCAAAAGTACGAGAAGAATGTTTTTTTAACTTATACGGCATGAACAGATTTTTACGGTTTCATAATGCCTTATTTTCATGAATATTACTCTACAATATTTCATGATTATTTTCAACAAAACCCATTTCTTTCAAAATTTCATGGAATTTTTTGAAAAGAAAATGATTTTGAAGAAGAAATGATATTTTCCTCAAGAATTCATTTCATGTGTTTTATCAAAACCATTTTTCCATATAAGATGAAATTATTTCATATGTTTATGTTTCAAGTATAATGTCTCTGTGATTTACACGGTTTCAATTTTCTTATTATGAAATGATATCCATTTGTTTTATATAGATTATGTTATGATGGGGTGATGCTTATGAAACACATTTTATTCTTTGGGATATGGTGAATGATTTATGTTTATGTTATGGAACACACAAGAATTATTTAATTATGAGATGGGTGGGACCTATATCTACCTCCAATGCATTGGGTAAAGATTTATATCTCATGAGATAGACATGGCTGGAACGGCAAGTAAATCTGGTTCAGTAATACAGGGCTGGAACGGTAAGTAAACTCGGTTCAGTAAGGGACATTGTCCACTAAGATGGTCTTGGAAGCAATGCCTTGGCTACTATGGAAATAATAAAATGTGCTTAATGGTTTCCACAATTACATGTTTTATTCCCATGCCATTTTATCATGATTGATGTTCCATTATGATCTATACCTTATGTACTGCCATGTTTTATGTCATCGCTCAAGATTTTGATGTTTAAATTTTATGTTCATGTTTTGAAGTTCAAATGTGTATGGTTTGTTTTATTTTATACATGATTAGCCTTAATGAGCATTTGATCTCAACCTTTATATGTTTTATTTTCCCCAGGATATAAAGAAAGTTTTTAGGTAAGAAAACAAAAAGGGGAAGATCTTTATGGGAGATGTTGAAGATCTTTCACCATGATTAGAAGATTATGTTTTGAGTTTCCAAATACACTAAACTATTACGGTCCTTGTGTGTCTATTTTTGTTATGTATTAATTATTCCGCAAAATTAATGTAATGTACATGTACATCAATCTTTGGGGTCTCTACAGTTGGTATCAGAGGAATGGTTTAGTTAACCTTTGGAAACTAGGATGCGAAAACGTTAGTGAGATCCCTAGAGATATTTCTAAGGTATGCCTAGTGATGTCCCTAAGGTTAAGTATAATTATAGCTTATAGTCCTATAATTATGGTAACGATCTTAGAATTAAACCTAAGATGTTAGATATTGAAGGTCCTCCCCCTTTATTATGTTTTTTTCCTAGTATGATTTTTGCCTCTCACACTGTTCTTTTTGGGTTTTAGACAATGGTTGGAACCCGAAGGAACCGTTTTGATCAATGTAATGGGCAATTCAATGATTGTCCTCCCGAGCAACCAAATGTGATGAGATATGGAGTGAAAAATCTTATTTCTATACTTACACAAGCTATGAATCATTCTGGATTTCTAAATGATCAGAGAAAGGGAAAATATTCTATTGAGTCCTTCATGAGGGAACGTCCACCGTATTTCAATGGGTCTTCTGATAAACTTGTTGATGAACAATGCATCAGTACCATTGAAAAGATATTTTCCATACTTCGTTGTTCAGAACATGAAAAATTCATTTTAGCTGTTTTCCGTTTAGAAGCTGAAGCAGACCAGTGGTGGACTCTAATTAAGAATACAAGGCCCCAAGATGAAATTGAATCCACGGAATGGGATGAGTTCAAGAACTTGTTATTCAGTAAGTACTTCCCTTGTATTCTTCGAACAAAGATGGAAAAGGAGCTCCTTGATCTTAAGCAGAAGGATGATGAATCTGTTGGTATATACGAAGTGAATTTTACAAGACTTGCAAGGTATGCATCTGGATTTATCATCCAACCTGAAAGTAAAGTTGATCGATTCTTCAGTGGCTTAAAACCAAGTATTTGAAGGTAATTATCTATAAGAGACTTCTGTAGCTATAAATAAATTTTACGTTATGCTATCAAGGTAGAACTGGAAGTTGGTGTAACATATCCTTCTCATGGTTTTGACAAGAAACAAAAGATGCACTTCAAGGAAAAACCTCAGAACAATGGTGAAAAGACGGTGAATGTTTCTTTATACCCAAAGTGTGGAAAGAAGCATGGTGGAGATTTTCTAAAAGGTACTAGAAAATGTTTCAAGTGTGTAAAAGAATGTCATCGAGCAGCTGAGTGTCAAAGTAATGGAAACAGGGTTGCTAATGATGTAAATAAAGAAAATACTGCAGAGAATGCTCCACCAACACTTCAATACTTCAAGTGAAAGGAAATGGGGCATTATGCTAATCAATGCCCTTATTCAAGGGTTAATGATGATCGGCGTGAGAATCCTATTAAGGAAAAGGAAAAAGGGAAGTCACATGTGATCACTATTGGCGATGTTGAGTATGAAAACAATGTAGTGGGATGATTATTTTTTTATGTGACGGGATTCCAAAATAATGTTGTGGAATCTAATTTATAGTACTATGGAATATTGGAATATCTATGTATGGGTTTATTATGGTTTTCAATAATTATATGGTACCAGTAACCATGAAAAGTAAATCATATATTTTGGAAAGAAGATGATATTCTCATAATGAACGGATAAGGAGAAAGTAATATGTTTGATGGTATTCATGAGCTCATGATTGATATAAGGACAAAGTGATATCATGGTTTGAGTATATAGAATTTTTGAAATTTTAGTATGTGGAAAGAATTAACTTTTGACAGTATTCATTTTTTCACTAAATTTTAATGGGTATTCATTTTTTTTCAAGAGAATACTTATGTTCGGAATGTGACCAACAAGATATATCTTATGATATATAAGGGATAAATGGTGGTATTCACATGCTTGTTATATGACCATTCTAGTAATCATTTTATTTATCCTATGAGATTGGACACAAGTATTTTGCATAAACCTAAAGATTGGAATCGATTAATTTAGACAACAGATAGTATTGATTAAGGCTATAACTTTTTGTTATGTTATAATAGTATAGTTTTAGAAAAAGGACAACCCGTAGGATGGGCAACAACCCGTCACGTCGGACAAGGCTGTGGGAATCAAACCCACAACCGAAGTGCGACAGGCCTTTATCACCTACCACTAGCCTACAGGAAGTCCCTGGTCATTATAAATTAGTTTTAATTTATTAAGTGGTACGAGATATGAAGTATAAGTCCATTTTAGGAACTATATACGATTAATCGACTTATGTATATTTAATAACTTTTGCTAACCTTTTGTTTGAGACAGATGGAATTCCCCATCATTCTATCACATGATCTGCTAACACTTCACGAATAAAAAATTCAACTTCATTTCTTTAAGAGATGAAGTGGAAATTTTTTTAAGGCACGAACAACAGTGAGATTGAACCAAAATCATGTAAATATTTCTTTTAATTCATCAACTTTAGGGAAATGATCTTGAAAACCAAAAATGTTATCCTAGTGCCCTCATATCCGATGAATCGGATGGTACCTTAGATCATCACAAATTTATGGCTCTGTGATTGTTGGATTTTTCATAGCCATGTCCTTTACCACTATTCATCAGAAGTTCATGGTAATATTTCTCCTCCATATCCATATTTTCACCTATGTTTTCCTATGTGGAAACCCAGTGCTGAGTTACTTTGGGTGACTATTATGATTCTAACTTCCATTTTTAAAATTAAGTTTTAGTATTCCTTTTTACGATGTGGGTCTCTATGAAAGAAACTTTCATGTAGTAAACCATTTATAACCCCAAAGAATTTCGAGGGAGAAATTCATTTTAAGGGGGGGTAGAATGTAACACCCCGAGATTTTATGAAAAATATTATTTTTAATTTCATTGATGTCTTGTGTTGTACACTACACCAAAAGTAGTTTTCACTACACACATCCCTGACTTGGCTTTCATTACACGCGATCACGGTCTTCCACGATAGCGTGTGTTGTACGCAATACCGAGTTTCACTAAACAATGATAAATTATTATTATATTATTATGAACTAGCCGTTATGAATAGTATTAACTAAATTTTGAATTTTATAACATTATTATTCATCTTACACATTTTCTATAACATGGTATAAGAACAAAATAAATTTTTCGGGTAAAATAAGTATTTTTCAAAAAATGCAGTTTTGCCGCCTTTTAATGGCGCACCCACTTTAAATATAGTTTTTGACATGTTTATAAGTTAAATTTGAAAAAATAAAATTCTTATTTCGAATCAGTATATTAAAATTTACTTTGGATAAATTTTTCATATTATTCTAATAAGTTTCATATTTTAATGAATAGTAAAAACAGGCTATATTTTAATTAAAAACAAATTTTTTCATCGTAATAATTTATATGGTTAAATTATAATATTTAATGGTTTTAAAGTATAAATAGAATATATTTTTACCATTTAATATAATTTATGTCATTAGCATTTATATTACATTGAATTCATAAGTAAAATCATTTCAATCTTTTGCAATGTTTTAACTTTTAAAACTCATTTTCTTAATAGCGGGATTAATTTTAAATTAATTACTACAACTTATGTGTTTTGAATTTTGAAAAATGTATTCCATATTTGGAATCAGTAGGTCCACATTAAGTTAATAGGCTACTTTTTATTTTTGGGCACTATGAATAGTAACTACGGTAATTTTTATTTACTTCAGTTAAAGATAAATCGGGTAATTAAGGGTAAACCTAAGATTATAAAATTACCCTAACACATGAAAAAATTATATTGGATGAATAAAAGTAGACCCATATCACCTAAGGGTCGGATTATATTAATTTTATGGACTTTTGACAATGAAAATAATTTAATTATTATTAAAACCAAATAAAGTGACAACATGTCACTCTCTTAAATCTTATAAGTATAATAATTTTAATTTAGTGATAAACTTCATGAAACTTCAATCATTAATAGTATCCAGAAATCTAACAAAATTATCTACATCATGAGAATTTATTTATTATTTTTAGGGATTAAATAATTTTCATTAAGGGTGACATAATAGTGATGCAGAAATTGTTTATTTAGTGAAAAGTCAATAATATGGTTTTATTAAAATAACAATACCTAACAAAAGGACCATAAACATGACCAAAAATTCTTTTTCGAGTATATATATACCCTAATAATCCAAGGATCTATTTTTGGACCATTTGGAGCCTTATAAAACCGATTATGACATTGATATTATTTTATTTTAAATGATGTCAAAGATGTCACCTTCATAATTTAATAAATATAACAATTTAAATGTTGTGATTTTAAGATGATAAATTCAAGTAAGAATATTATTATGAAATTTATTATATTTATCTTCATCATAGGATTTTATTTTAAATTTTTATGTAACAAATAAGTATATTAAATAATTATACAAAAATGTTGTAGCAATTGTTTTATTAAGAGATATACAAAATAAAAGGTTTTAAAAATATTAAAGTAAATATTATATGAACTATTTAACGTTCTCGACTAATTTAATATATAAATATGACATGTTATGAATCTATTAAATCTTTTAGTTTGAACATATTCTCTATGAGGATTTTATTTAAAGTCAAATAAATGAATAGTGTCAAAATTGACACTAGTTATTTTATAAAAATTACATATTATAAAATTGTTTAAAAATCAAAAAAAAATTAAAAATTATAAAATAAAATTTATATGGTCTAAAATGTAATAAATCATACAATTATGGACAATTCACAACATATAAGTAATTATTTATAATGATTTAAAATTTAGAATATTATTACCACAAATAAAATTAAATAGATTATATAAGGATAAATCAAGTTGATAATGTTTAAAATAAATTCCCAACTTGTATAAATTTTATTGGTTGATGATATTACAACCCTATCTCATCTAATATTCGTATTTGAGTAATTTTGGAGGTTTTTAAGTGGGGTTGAAATTTATTATAAATTAATATTTCTTATAATTCCAAAGGTGCCCCTCTCCTCCCTTATAAAAGGGCACATCCTCCCTCTCCTCCTTACACCTTTTTTATCCTTAAATCTCAGCCAAACCCTGAAAATTTACCTTCTCAACATCCTTATAAACATACTAGAGGTCTTGGTCTTCTTCAAATACCAATCTTAGTGCCCTAAGAGGAGGTTTCAAAGAGGCGTGTCGAAGAAGAGGTAATATCTGTTACCGATTCTTTCAAATTTATTTCTTCTTCTAATTGTTCTTATTTAGTTGTTTCATTATGAAGTAATAACAAAAGTATCACTCGTATACTGATATTTTATTATAATTATTAAAAAAACCTAATTCACCTTCTATCCATCCTAAGGAAAACGAAATCACCGCGCGTGCATACGTACGGAATACCGTCTCCACCCCGTGGTGTAATCTGTTTTTCCAGCACCACCTTACTTGGATGGGTATAATGGTGTAAAGAATAACTACATATGATTATTATAACATCATACTGATTCTAAGATATTATATCATTCACTCCAATTCCATTCACTAAATATGGGAATGATAACATCGCTAATGCGTACGTACGGATTACTGTCTCCACGATGCAATGAGATTCATTTTCCATGTTAACAATTCAAGAATTATTATAAAGTATGTATAATAAGTAATCATGAAATATATGACATAATAATGCCACTGGATTTATGTATATATATATATATATGTATTCCATCTACTTAATTTCATTCAATTCAATAAGGAAATGAAAACAGCGTTCATGCGTACGTACGGCCTACCGTCTCCATGAACGGTGTATTTCTTTCCATTTATCGATCTATTATATGTATGTATATTATGAATATATATTATTTATAAATCATGTTTTATATTATGGAATTAATTAATCATGATCTAAGAAATCATATTAATAATTACAAGTCAAAACACGGACGATAAATGAAACGATTTTACCCAAAATGTTGCTCTAACATGGAATTTACAAAAGAACGGGTAATATAAAGTCATAAGTGAACCATATATGATATCATAACAATGAATATGATTATTTAATAAGTCAATGACATTATTTAAATCATTATTCAGGAGTTTCGGATACGTATGAAGCATATCGGACATAAGGTAAGGGATAATGTTGCAATCTCAATTGTTTTCTATCCGAGATTGCTTATACATAAGTATTTACTAGGGTTATATTTATCATCCACGTCCAAGTTTTATAAAAATGTTTTCATGTATTTTTAAAGTCCTTTTTACCCATTTTTGACTTTTACTACATGGTATGTAAGGAATCTTTTTTTGTTTACCATACGAGGTACTTTTTGACTTTTTCCAGCAAAAGTACAAGAAGAATGTTTTTTTAACTTATACAGCATGAATGGATTTTTACGGTTTTATAACGCCTTATTTTCATGAAGATTACTCTACAATATTGCAAGATTATTTTCAAAAAAACCCTTTTCTTTCAAAATTGCATGGCATTTTGTGAAAAGATAATGATTTTGAAGAAGAAAGGATATTTTCCTCAAGAATTCATTTCAAGTGTTTTATCAAAACCATTTTCCATCTAAGATGAAATTATTTCATATGTGTATGATTCAAGTATAATGTCTCTTTGATTTACATGGTTTCACATTTCTTATTATGAAATGATATCCATTTTTTTATATGGATTATGTTATGATGGGGTGATGCTTATGAAACCCATTTTATTCTTTGGGTTATGATGAATGATTTATGTTTATGTTGTGCCACACGTAAGAATGATTTAATTATGAGATGGGTGGGACCTATATCTACCTCCAATGCATTGGGTAAAGATTAATATCTCATGAGATAGACATGGCTGGAACGGCAAGTAAATCTGGTTCAGTAATACAGGGCTGGAATGGCAAGTAAACCTGGTTCAGTAAGGGACTTTGTCCACTAAGATGGTCTTGGATGCAATTCCTTGCTTACTATAGAAATCATAACATGTGCTTAATTTTTTCCACAATTACATGTTTTATTCCCATGCCATTTTATCATGATTGATGTTCTATTATGATCTATGCCTTATTTACTGCCATGTTTTATGTCATTGCTCAAGATTTTGATGTTTAAATATTATGTTCATGTTTTGAATTTAAAATGTGTATGGTTTGTTTTATTTTCTCCATGCTTACCCTTACTGAGCATTTTAGCTCACCCTTTATATGTTTTATTTTCCCCAGGATATAAAGAAAGTTTTTAGGTAAGAAAACAAAGAGGGGAATATCTTTATGGGAGATGTTGAAGATCTTTCACCATGATTAGAAGATTATGTTCCGAGTTTCCAAATACACTAAACTATTATGGTCCTTATGTGTCTATTTTTGTTATGTATTAAGTATTCCGCAAAAGTAATGTAATGTCCATGTATGTCAATCTTTGGGGTCTCTACAGTTGGTATCAGATGAAAGGTTTAGTTAACCTTTGGAAACTAGGATGCGAAAACGTTAGTGATATCCCTAGAGATATTTCTAATTTATGCCTAGGGATTTCCCTAAGGTTAAGTATAAGTATATCTTATAGTCCTAGAATTACGGTAACAATATTAGAATTAAACCTAAGATGTTATATATTGAAGATACTCCCCCTTTATTATGTTGTTTTCCTAGTATGATTTTTTCCTCTCACACTGTTCTTTCTGGGTTTTGGACAATGGTTGGAACCCGAAGGAACCGTGTTGCTCAATTTAATGGAAAATTCAATGATTGTCCTCCCGAGCAACCAAATGTGATGGGAGGTAGAGTGAAAAATCTTATTGCTATACTTACACAATCTATGAATCATTCTGGATTTCTAAATGATCAGAGAAAGGGAAAATATTCTATTGAGTCCTTCATGAGGGAACATCCACCATCTTTCAATGGGTCTTCTAATCCACTTGTTGCTGAACAATGGATCAGTACCGTTGAAAAGATATTTTCCATAATTCGCTGTTCAGAACCTGAAAAATTCATTTTAGCTGTTTACCGTTTAGAAGGTGAAGCAGACTAGTGGTGGACTCTAATTAAGAATACAAGGCCCCAAGATGTAATTGAATCCATGGAATGAGATGAGTTCAATAACTTGTTATTCAGTAAGTACTTCCCTCGTATTCTTCGAACAAAGATGGAAAAAGAGTTCCTTGAGCTTAAGCAGAAGGATGATGAATCTGTTGGTATATACGAAGAAAATTTTATAAGACTTGCAAGGTATACATCTGGATTTATCATCCAACCTGAAAGTAAAGTTGATAGATTCTTTACTGGCTTAAAACCAAGTCTTCGAAGGGAATTAGCTATAAGAGAATTCAGTAGCTATGAAGAAATTGTGTGTTGTGCTATCAAGGTAGAACTGGAAGTTGGTGTAACATATCCTTCTCATGTTTTTGACAATAAATGAAAGATGGACTTCAAGGAAAAACCTCAAAACAATGGTGAAAAGAAGGTGAATGTTTATTTATTCCCAAAGTGTGAAAATAAGCATGGTGGAGATTGTCTAAAAGTTACTATAAAATGTTTCAAGTGTGGAAAAGAAGGTTATCGATCATCTGAGTGTCGAAGTAATTGAAAAAGGGTTGCTAATGATGTAAATAAAGAAAAGACTGCAGAGAACGCTCCACCAACCCTTCAATTCTTCAAGTGCAAGGAAATGGGGAATTATGCTAATCAATCCCCTAATTCAAGGGTTAATGATGATCGACATGAGAATCCTCTTAAGGTAAAGGAAAAAAGGGAAGTCACATGTGATCATTATTGGCGATGTTGAGTATGAAAACAATGTAGTGGAATGATTATGTGTTTATGTAACGGGATTCCAAAATAATGTTGTGGAATCTAATTTACAGTACTGTGGAATATTGGAATATCTATGTATTGGTTTATTATGGTTTTCAATAATTATATGGTACCGGTAACCATGAAAAGTAAATCATATATTTTGGAAACCAGATGATATGCTCATAATGAAGGGATAAGGAGAAAGTAATATGTTTGATGGTATTCATGAGCTCATGATTGATATAAGGACAAAGTGATATCATGGTTTGAGTATATAGAATTTTTGGAATTTTAGTATGTGGAAAGAATTAACTTTTGACAGTATTCATGTTTTCACTAAAGTTCAATGGGTATTTATTTTTTTTCAAGAGAATACATATGTTTGGAATGTGACCAACAAGATATATCTTATGATATATAAGGGATAAATGATGGTATTCACATGCTTGTTATATGACCATTCTAGTAATCATTTTATTTATCCTATGAGATTGGACAAAAGTATTTTGGATAAACCTAAAGATTGGAATCGATTAATTTAGACAATAGATAGTATTGTTTAGGGCTAGAACTTTTTGTTATGTTATAATACTATAGTTTTAGAAAAAGGACAACCCGTAGGACTGGCGACAACCCGTCACGTCTGACAAGGCTGTGGGAATCGAACCCATAACCGAAGTGTGACAGGCCTTTATCACCTACCATTGGACTACAGGAAGTCCCTGGTTAGTATAAATTAGTTTTAATTTATTAAGTGGTACGAGATATGAAGTATAAGTCCATTTTAGGAACCATATACGATTAATCGACTTATGTATATTTAATAACTTTTGATAACCTTTTGTTTGAGACAGATCGAATGACCCATCATTCTATCTCATGATCTGTTAACACTTTACGAATAAAAAATTCAACTTCATTTCTTTAAGAAATGAAGTGGAAATTGTTCAAGGCATGAACAACAATGATATTGAACCAAAATCATGTAAGTATTTCTTTTAATTCATCAACTTTAGGGAAATGATCTTCAAAACCAAAAATGTTGTCCTAGTTTCCTCATATCCGATGAATCAGATTGTACCTTAGATCATCACAAATTTATGGCTTTGTGATTGTTGGCTTTTTCATAGCCATGTCCTCTACCACTCTTCATCAGAAGTTCATGGTAATATTTCTCTTCTATATCCATATTTTCACCTATGTTTTCCAATGTGGAAACCCAGTGTTGAGTTACTTTGGGTGACTATTATGATTCTAACTTCCCTTTTTATAATGAAGTTTTCGTATTCCTTTTTACGATGTGGGTTTCTATGAAAGAAACTTTCAAGTAGTAAACCATTTATAACTCCGAAGAATTTTGAGGGTGAAATTCATTTTAAGGAGGGTAGAATGTAACACCCCGAGATTTTATGAAAAATATTCTTTTTAATTTCATTGACGTCTTATGTTAACGCTACAACAAAAGGAGCTTTCACTACACGCATCCCTGACTTGGCTTGCATTACACGCGATCGCGGCCTCCCACGATAGCGTGTGTTGTACGCAATACCGAGTTTAACTAAACAACGATATATTATTATTATATTATTATGAACTAGCTGTTATGAATTGTATTAACTAAAATTTTAATTTTATAACATTATTATTCATCTTACACATTTTCTATAACATGGTATAAGAACAAAATAAATATTTCGTGTAAAATAAGTATTTTTCAAAAAAATGCAGTTTTGCCGCCTTTTGATGGAGCACCCACTTTAAATCTAGTTTTTGACATGTTTATAAGTTCAATTTGACAAAATAAAATTCTTCTTTCGAATCATGATATTAAAATTTACTTTGGATAAATTTTTCATATTATTCTGACAACTTTCATATTTTAATGAATAGTAAAAACACTCTATATTTTAATTAAAAACAAATTTTTTCATCGTAATAATTTATATGGTTAAATTATAATATTGAATGGTTTTAAAGTATAAATATAATATATTTTTACCATTTAATATAATGTATGTCATTATCATTTATTTTACATTGAATTCATAGGTAAAATCATTTCAATCTTTTGCAATGTTTTAACTTTTAAAACTCATTTTCTTAATAGCAGGATTAATTTTAAATTAATTACTACAACTTATGTGTTTTGAATTTTGAAAAATTGATTCCATATTTGGAATAATTAGGTCCAAATTATGTTAATAGGATACTTTTTATTTTTGGGCACTATGAATAGTAACTACGGTAATTTTTATTTACTTCAGTTAAAGATAAATCGGGTAATTAAGGGTAAACCTAAGATTATAAAATTACCCTAACACATGCCAAAATTATATTGGATGACTAAAAGTCGACCCATATAACATAATGGTTATATTATATTAATTTTATGGACTTTTTACCATGAAAATAATTTAATTATTATTAAAACCAAAGAAAGTGACCACATGTCACTCTCTTAAATCTTATAAGTATAATAATTTTAATTTAGTGATAAACTTCATGAAACTTCGAAAATTAATAGTCTAAATAAATCTAAAAATATTATCTACATCATGAGAATTTATTTAGTATTTTTATGGATTAAATAATTGTCATTAATGGTGACACAATAGTGATGCAGAAATTGTTTATTTAGTGAAAAGTCAATAATATAGTTTTTATTAAAATAAAAATACCTATCAAAAGGAACAAAAACATGACCAAACATTATTGGTCGAGTATATCTATACCCTAATCATCCAAGGGTATATTTTTGGACCATTTGGATCCTTATAAAACCGATTATCACATTTATATTATTTTATTTTAAATGATGTCAAAGATGTCACCTTCATAATTTAATAAATATAAAAATTTAAATGTTGTGATTTTCAGATGATAAATTCAAGTAAGAATATTATAATGAAAGGTATTATATTTATCTTCATCATATTATTTTATTTTAAATTTTTATGCAACAAATATGTATATTAAATAATTATACAAAAAGGTTGTAGCAATTACTTTATTAAGAGATATACCAAATAAAAGGTTTTAAAAATATTAAAATAAATATTATATGAACTATTTAATGTTCCCCACTAATTTTATATATAAATATGACATTTTATTAATATATTAAAACTTTTATTTCAAACATATTCTCTATGAGGATTTTATTTAAATTCAAATAAATGAATAGTGTCAAATTTGAAACTATTGTTATTTTATAAAAATTACATATTATAAAATTGTTTAAAATAAAAAAAATATTTAAAATTATAAATTAAATTTATTTGGTCGAAAATGTAATAAATCATACAATTATAGACAATTCACAACATATAAGTAATTATTTATAATGATTTAAAATTTAGAATATTATTACCACAAATAAAATTAAATAGATTATATAAGGATAAATCAAGTTGATAATGTTTAAAATAAATTCCCAACTTGTCTAAATTTTATTGGTTGATGATATTACAACCCTATATCATATAATATTAGTATTTAAGTAATTTTGGAGGATTTTAAGTGGGGTTGGAATTTATTATAAATTAATATTTCTTATAATTCCAAAGGTGCCCCTCTCCTCCCTTATAAAAGGGCACCTTCACCTCCTCCTTATCCTCCTTACACCTTTTTGAGCCTTAGAGCTCAGAAACCCCTGACCATTTCCCTTCTAAACCTCCTTAGAAACATACTAGAGGTCCTGGTCTTCTTCAGAGACCAATCTTAGTGCCCTAAGAGAATGTTTCAAAGAGGCGTGTCGAAGAAGAGGTAATATCTGTTACCGATTCTTTCAAATTTATTTCTTCTTCTACTTCTTCTTATTTAGTTGTTTCATTATGAAGTAATAACATCAGTATCACTAATATAATGATATGTTATTATAATTATGAAACAACCCTAATTCACCTTCTATCCATCCTAAGGAAAATGAAATCACCGTGCGTGCGTACGTATGGAATATTGTCTTCACGCCGTGGTGTAATCTGTTTTTCCACCACCACCTTACTTGGATGGGTATAATGGTGTAATGAATAACTACATATTATTATTATAACATCATACTGATTCTAAGATATTATATCATTCACTTTAATTCCATTCAATAAATATGGGAACGATATCATCGCTCATGCGTACGTACAGATTACCGTCTCCACGACGCGATGAGATTCATTTTCCATGTTAACAATTCAAGAATGATTATAAAGTATTTATAATAATTAATCATGAAATATATGACATAATAATGCTACTGGATTTATGTATATATATATGTATGTCATATACTTAATTCCATTCAATTCAATAAGTAAATAAAAATAGCGTTCATGCGTACGTACGGTCTACCGTCTCCATGAACGGTGTATTTCTTTCCATTTATCGATCTATTATATATATTTATAATATTAATATATATTATTTATAAATCATGTTTTATATTCTTTAATTGAGTAATCATGATCTAATTAATCATATTAATAATTACAAGTCAAAACACGGACGATAAATGAAACGATTTTACCCAAAACGCTACTCTAACATGGAATTTACAAAAGAACAAGTAATATAAAGTCATAAGTGAAACATATATGATATAATAACAATAAATATGATTCTTTAATAAGTAAATGACATTATTTAAATAATTATACATGAGTTTCGGATATGTACGAATCATATCGGACCTAAGGTAAGGGATAATGTTGCAATCTCAATTGTTTTCTATCCAAGATTGCTTATACGTAAGTATTTACTGGGGTTATATTTATCATCCATGTACAAGTTTTATAGAAATGTTTTCATGTATGTTTAAAGTCCTTTTTACCCATTTTTTACTTTTACTACATGGTATGTAAGGAATATTTTTTTTTGTTTACCATACGAGGTACTTTTGACTTTTTCGGCAAAAGTACGAGAAGAATGTTTTTTTAACTTATACGGCATGAACGGATTTTTATGGTTTCATAATGCCTTATTTTCATGAAGATTACTCTACAATATTGCATGATTATTTTCAAAAAAACCCTTTTCTTTCAAAATTGCATGGCATTTTGTGAAAATAAAATGATTTTGAAGAAGAAAGGATATTTTCCTCAAGAATTCATTTTAAGTGTTTTATCAAAACCATTTCCATCTAAGATGAAATTATTTCATATGTATATGTTTCAAGTATAATGTCTCTGTGATTTACATGGTTTCACTTTTCTTATAATGAAATGATATCAATTTGTTTTATATAGATTATGTTATGATGGGATGATGTTTATGAAACCCATTTTATTCTTTGGGTTATGATGAATGATTTGTGTTTATGTTGTGGAACACGTAAGAATGATTTCATTATGAGATGGGTGGGACCTATATCTCCCTCCAATGCATTGGGTAAAGATTTATATCTCATGAGTTAGACATGGCTGGAGCAGAAAGTAAATCTGGTTCAGTAATACAGGGCTGGAATGGCAAGTAAACCCGGTTCAGTAAGGGACTTTGTCCACTAAGATGGTCTTGGCAGCAATGCCTTGGCTACTATGGAAATCATAACATGTGCTTAATGGTTTCCACAATTACATGTTTTATTCCCATGCCATTTTATCATGATTGATGTTCCATTATGATCTATGCCTTATGTACTGCCATGTTTTATGTCATTGCTCAATATTTTGATGTTTAAATATTATGTTCATGTTTTGAAGTTCAAATGTGTATGGTTTGTTTTATTTTCTCCATGATTACCCTTACTGATAATTTGAGCTCACCCTTTATATGTTTTATTTTCCACAGGATATAAAGAAAGGTTTTAGGTATGAAAACAAAAAGGGGAAGATTTTTATGGGAGATGTTAAAGATCTTTCACCATGATTAGAAGATTATGCTCCAAGTTTCCAAAGACACTAAACTATTATGGTCCTTGTGTGTCTGTTTTTGTTATGTATTAAGTATTCCACAAAAGTAATGTAATGTCCATGTATTTCAAGATTTGGGGTCTCAACACCCTGAGGACTCTTACCCTCTATTCTTAGTGGGTTATTTCTATATCATTATTCCCATATTCTCATGTCTAGTCTCAATGAGGACTACTCTACCTCGCTCTCACAGTTCATGGTCGATGGGATATTTGAACTCTTAACTCAAAATTCTCTAGGTGTCTGGTTAGTGAAATTTTGTATCATGAATAATTCATGGGATCAATAACTAACATGCACCTGGGTCATACAAACTAATATGGTGTCATGGTTTTCTGTTAGATGGATCACATTCCTAACTTGGATAATCAAGTCTAAGGAATTCTAGTAGTAGAATTTTTATTTTATTATAATTAATTTAAACATTAATTATGGGGATCCGCAAAGGTATGGACAAAGAATGACAATTTTCACTTCAATGTAGGGACCCAATTCTTGTACCTCATTGTGTTGGGAAGATATCAAGTGGATTTTCCATTCAGATATTGGGAAGATACACAAGGTAGCGAACATTGAACACTGACTTGTGGACATCTTATGACTATTAACAATACCTTTCCAATAGGGGGAGTAAATTCTCATTGTATTTGAAACCAATATGTCTTGTAAATAATGATTTCATAGAAGTGATCATTCACCAACTCATTGATTCGATATTTTTTATTCCTACTTGGGCGGTAGTTTCTATCAAGATCAATTATTGGGGTATATTTGGGTAGTTTTTTCTATTCATCACGTATTAATCATCATCTTATTTGTTTGAGACCAAGTCTCATATGTGGGTTATTGTTTGATTCATTTACCTTTGGGACCATGGATATCTATGACTATAGGATACCACCTATCAAAGGGGAAGCCAAGTTTATCCTTATTCTGGAAGGAAAAGTGTGATGAATACTAGTGGTTCAATGGAGAATCACTTTACTTTCATAGATCTTTTATAGGTTTCCAAGTTGTCTATAATTATTTATAAAGTTCTAGTGGGATAATTTTACTTTCCTCTGGATCAAACCCCATTGTTTAGGTGGAGGTTCAAAAAGTATTTACTTTAAGGGGGAGTCTTCTCTAATAGGTTATGAAATGTTGAATATTTGGATTCAATTTTGTAGATACCTTAATATTCCTATAATTATTTTTTATGTTCTTTAAAAATGGGAAAATAATGTTTCTTGTAGGTATACTTATGTTTAGTGAGTTTTAATCTTGTTAATAATGAGTGGTAAAATCCTTGGTATCTTGAACCATTGGATATTCTTAGATGTATCAGTGGGTTTGTTTTTTGGGAATAATTTAATTCATAATTCTATGTAGTTCATGTAATTAAATTGTCTCTATCTATTCAACATGTGATTTTAATTATAATTATGTATTTGTGGTGCTCATGTTGTTATTGAGCCAATTTTTTTAGTCGGTTCTTTTTATCTTACATATCATGGGAAAATAATGATAAGATCATGTTAGGTTGACATGTAACTTTGTTAGACTATTTTTTCTATAATCGATGAATCTTTAAGAAATATTGAAGGCAACATACTATAATTCTAGACTAGTGGTATGACCTTATGTATTAACACCACTAACTTCTAGCTTCTCGCGGACAAAAAACCTAATAGTTTGGAGAATATAACACCCATAGTTTGTGTTATTAGAGGTTTTATTTTGTATTATTATGCTATGGAATTTTTTATTTTGGTTTGAGGAAGTTTATTGTGGGTGTTATTAAGTTTATAAAGTGAATTGGAGGGTGCATAGTTTTTTTAAGGTTTGGGGAAACCATATAGATTCCCTAGTAAAATGTATGAGGTGGAAAGGGGACCCAAGAAGAGGTGTATAATTGGAATATGGTTTGGGTAAAACATGTAGTAACCATGTGGATTTGAAATTTTTTGGACATTTCCAATTCTCATGGTTGGCGCGTGGTTTTCCAAACTGTGGAACCAAACTATTTATGTCATTAAAGTGTTCAAAAAAATAGGTTATTAACCTAGATTTTCCCCCAAAACACTCATTCTTTCTCCTATGGCTAGGGATATCAAACCAGAGGGTTAATTTGGGTGATTTTAGAGATTCATTTCCTCTTATATATTCTTATCTTGGATTCTTGGTGTGTTCATCATAGAAATCAAATGTAAGGTCACTGCTTATTCTCTTCCTCGTTTCTTATCTCATTTTCTCTTGGGAAAAACTCTATTCTAGGGATTGCATGACCAGATTTTGTGGTTGGGGTATGTTTTTATGGAATTTTTTTATGGATCATTGTAGGATAGTTTCTAGGGCCTATATCTTTGATGACATTGTTTGTTTCTATCTTGTAGACCATGTTCAGGGTAGGCGGATTCCCCTATTTTTCTATTTTCTCTGAGAACATGAAGAATCGTTATTTTCTAAATATTTTACCCTGATTTTAGTTTAAAAATTATTTTGAAACACCTGTTTTAAATTCCACTTCCTTGATTGGTATTAAAATATATAATTATGGGAGATTCCCACATTATGTTTAATTAAATATTAAATGAATTTTTTATTTAAAATAAAGGTTTTGGGTGTGAGAACTTGGAATGGACTTTCTAGGTGTTTGTTCGTAAGTATATGGAAATGTTTATTTGAGTTAGAGATAGTCATCATGCCAAATATAATGGAGCATTGGATTATACCACTGAGTGATGACTTTGTACTGGAGGTATAGATAACACTCATGATTTGGAATATTTAGGAGGGGCCTTCATGTAGTGGTTGTATTGGTGGGTATTTTGCATGTGTGTGTGGGTTCATTCCATAGGCAGGTTTTGTGTGTGAGTTATTTCACTACCTTATGAATATTTTTATATATTGATCACTAGTTTTCATACTTCTACCTATCTTTTATTTAAAATAAAATATGAGCTAACATATTTCTTGTTTTAATGGAATTTACAGGAAGACTATGGGATTTCCTACTGGTTTTTATACTCACCCCCTATGTATACATTCAGGTGTATATACAGATACTATTTATCATGATATAAGAAATGAGAAATTTTCTTATTTTACCAGTGGAGCTTTGTGATAGTGTGGTTATGTATGTTTGGAGTTGTATCTCAGGGTGTTGGTCGAGTCCTGGAGTCTATAGTGGTTCCACCTTGGTGCCTTGGGTCCCTTTTCCTTGAGTCATACCTACCTTGAGTATTATTTATTTTGGGATTATAGACTTATGTTTTGTCATCTCATCAACTTCTACTCTAATTATCATTTGGTTATAAACTTGAAGTTTATTCTATTTTTGTATCATGCATCATATTGTGTCACTTTATTATGGTCTTCTTGCATGTTTTTTGTTTAATGGAAAGTTATCCCATATGATTTAGTAAATACCTTGATATTTATTATCAACCTATGGTGCCCTGGGGAAGTCTCCTAATTTTAGTGGAATTTCATTCCATCCGAAACCAATAGTACAGGGTTAGTATTTTAAAAGTCTACTATAAGTGTAGAGAGAAATTCCATCAGGATTGTAAATGTAAAGGAATGAAAGAAGACTACAATGTTCAATGATTCAACTATAAGGAGATGGGATTCTATTCAAATTAATGCCTTTATAATCAAGGGAATTTAACTAAAAAATTCCAATGGAGTAAGTCCGTGATTATGAGATTAGTACAACCAAAGTTGAAATACCAAATGACATGATAACAAGTACCTTGATCATAAACTCAAATTCAGTGATTTATTTTATTCCCAATCTATGCACTCTTTTATATATTTTATGTTTAATAAGATAAATAAATAATAACCTAACACTCTATGGAAATATTTTTCAATCAAGACACATCATGGGAATCTTATTGAAATAAGAATATATCAATCAGTCTCTATTCAGATGCATAGATATTCCTTAGTTGCTTTCTTTATTTTCATACCTATGATATTGTTTGACATAATCCTCTGTATGGATTGGATTTTAAAGTATAATTCAAGATTTTATTACTGAGAGAATGGTATTACTATTTATAAAGGGTGTATAGAATCTCATGTTTTTAAGGGAGAGACTTCATTATCTAAATCATTTATAGATCCACCTCCAATAGCTCACCTTAATGAAATCCTGGAAGAAGAGGAGGAAAAAACACTATCTATGGATGGGAAAGACAACCTAAGGATAGATAATATACTTATTATTCAATAATACATTGATTTATTCCATAATAATTATTATTACATCCCCCTGAATGTGAAGTTGAGTTTTACATTGAACTAATCCTTGTTGAAAAACCTATATCTAAGAATCCCTATATAATATAACCATTTAATTTGTACATTTGAAGAAATTGTTATTGGGATTGTGTGATAATGAATTTATTATCCCTATTGTTTCACCTTGGGGATCCCTTATCCTATTTTTGAAAAAAAATGGGCCTATGAGGTTATGCATTGATTACAGGGAGATCAATGACATTTCTATAAATAGTTATTATCATTTACCATGCATTGATAACTTATTTGATCAACTTCAAAGAGATCGATATTTTTCAAAGATAGATCATTGCTCTGGTTATCATAAATTAAGGGTGAAGAAGGATTATTTATAGAAGATAACATTTTGTATGATGTATAGGCATATGATTTTTGTGGTAATATTGTTCATATTAATTAATGAACCTTCTGTTTTTATGGATTTTATTAATATATTATTCAAGTATTATCATGATAACTTCATGGTAGTATTCACTGATGATATATTGATATACTATAAAAGAAATAAAGAGTATGTAAACTATATATGGATAATTATTGAAACCTTCAGAGAAAAAGAATTATATAGGAAATTTAGTGAGTGAATTTTGGAACTATAAAGTTTATTTTATTGGTTCTATTATTTCTAAATATGGAATATTTATTAATATTTTAAAGAAAATAGTAGTCAAATAATGGCTAACACTGATTAATATATCTAAGATAAATAATTTCCTCAGTGTAATAAGTTATTATCAGTGGTTTGTTCAAACAATTTCCCGATTGTCCATCCCATTAATCAAGTTGACACATAAAGGGGTTAAATTCACATGGTTAAGGTAATGTGAATAAGGTTTTGAATAACTAAATAGGTGATTGATTAATGAACCAGTATTAAATTTACCATTGGGAAAGGAAATATTTTTAATATATTATGATACATCAAATAAAGAATTATGTTGTATCCTTGTACAAAATGATAGAGAATCCTCTTATGTGTTAAGGAAATTAAAGATCCATGAATATAATCTAACTTGTGATATTAAGTAATAATATTTAATTTTTACCTTTAATACATGGAGGCACCATACCTATGGTGAAATTTTTTGTAACACCCCAAGCTTCCACGGTACGTTTCCCTTTGAATAATGCAGCAGCTTGCGTTGTACGCAACTTGGAGTTTTAACACAACACGACCAATCAAACTAGCCGTTATGAATAGTAATCACAAATTTTTGAAATTTTTGAAATTTTATTTTTCAAAATGGACTTAATTTTTGGATTTGGAATATCAAAATTAGCTTCGGGTGAATTTTTGGTATTTTTCTGAAAACTTTCAATTTTTGATGAATAGTGCAGAACACTACGTTATTGTTTAAAAACGAATTTTTATTTAAATAATTAGATATTTTATTTTAATTTATTTTCGGTAAAAATATATACATAATACCTATATATGTTTAATGTGATTCATTGTAGTCATTTTATGATAAGTTTGGATATATAAAAATTTTATCGAACGTTTTACCGTCTTTTACCAACCTTCTAGGAGCATTTGCAAATTTGCATAAAACTTAATTTTATCGCTTCTGTGAGTTGAATTTCAAAAATCTGAGAGACACGGTTGACATAATTAAGTAAAATGTGGTTCAATAGGATGAAAATAATTTTTTTTGAATCGTAACTTTTGACTTTTATTTACCACGGTTAAAAGTAAATAGGGTAACTAAGGGTAAAAATGATATTATAATTACCATAACACATGTCCTAATTCTATTGGATAAGTGTAATTCGACCAAAAACAACCTTATGAATAAAATATTACCCCCTTTGGTCCACTTGTATTATATTATAAATTTATTATTATTTTATTTAAAGAAGAGTTAAAAGAGTTAAATTCAAAGTTTAATAACTAAACCATTTTTAATATAGGGTTACACACAATATAAATTAGAATATAAATATTCATTAGAAATATAAAACTATTTCCTACATAATGGAAATTTAATTATAATTTTTAAACATTAAATAATTTAATTTATTTATGCCACAATGATGATGCGGTAATTACCTTAATAATGAAATATTAAAATAATTGATATTATAAATATCAAAATAAATGTAAATTGAGACTTATGATAAATTTAACTAACTTTATAGGTTAATATGAATTTTAGGGTTTATAAAATAAATTTTATTCGAAGTGATAAAGTTTTTATGTCTTTCAAAAAAATTGAATACTAAATAGTGTCAAAATTGACATAATTGAGTTTTTAAAACAAATACTATATTATTAATTGATATAATATTACTAAAAATCTAAGGTTCGTCTAAAGGACTTATATAAGGTTATATATATCAATAATGAACCACTTGGGGTTCTCTTTTCAGTTTATAGTAAGTTTATTGACCATATAATATAAAAATACAAAGAGGCATGGTAAATGTCAGACTATTTAACTAAGAGTTAAATCTAAAAGATAAGGTTAATATGGTGACATAAACCAATCTAAAACCTATTGGTTGAGAGTTTTTAGACCCATCCCCACCTTATACTCTAAATAAATCATTTTTTAGACATTATAAACCGAAAATTATTTTATTATAAAATAATATTGCAAGTTTTTCCTAAAGTGACCCTCACCTCTCTTATAAAAGGGTACTTCTCATTCTCTTAATTTCACACCTCCAAATCCATTTGGATCCACCAGAACCTGCCCAAATATCTTTCCAACTTCCCTCACTTCAATAAATAGGCCTTAATTGGATCATAAATCCAACCTATGAAGCCCTTTTGATCCACTCAAAAGGAAACACCCGAAGAAGAGGTAATAATTTCACCACCCTCTTTCAAGTACTTTTCTTCTCCCACTTCCTTTTTCTTTGTTGTTTCCATACCAAAATAATAAATCTCGTACCTTCTATATACCATTATGTTATTATAAATATGGTACAACCATATTCGTTATTCTGTCCATCCTATAAATGACAAAGTCACCATACGTGCGAACATACGACATACCGTCTCCACGTCGTGGTGTAGTTTTTTATTCAAACACTTCATTATTTGGATGGACATAATAATGAGTATAACTGATGTAAATAATAAATATAACATGTTATTGATTATTTATATATGATATAACATCCAATTACATATGATTTCACCCTCAATATAATGATATTTTCGCTCGTGCGTACGTACGGATTACCGTCTCCACGAACGCGGTGAGATTCATTCCCCATCGTAATCATTCAAGAATAATTTTCATTTAATGATTAAAAATAATGTTTAGTAACATAATATAATTATTTATATGAATCAAATACATCCTATTCATATCAAACATGGCTTACATAATCATTCATATAAAGGAAAACGAATCAGTTAACACCTGAAATGATGATACTACTAAAATATTATTAACAAAGAAATATTAGAGGATCATATATGATATCATATTTATGTATATAGATCTTGTAAAATTTAATAAAAATGTTTTAACTATTATACAAAAGTTTAACATACCATCGACTAATTAAAAGTACAACGTAAGGGTTAATTCTACAATCTCTTCATTATCTGAGGTTGTTTATATGTGAGTATCTACTGGGACCTCTTTATCATCCACATCTGTGTTTCTTAAAAATATATTTCAAAACATTTTTAATATTTCATAGACTATGGGTTAAAGTCATTTATATCCTTGTTTTAATTTTTATAAAACTTTTATAAAGGAATCTTTCCGTCATTTTCCAAAAAAGGACCTTTACGACCTTTTCGATAAAATTAAGGAAAGAATTTTTTTAACTTATACGGTGGGTGTGGCTATTTTCCGCTATTATAACACCTTCAAAGCTTCACTTACAAGATTATAATAATATAAATGTTTTATTTTATAATTAAATTACTTCTAAATTATTTCAAAATAGAAATAGATATCCCTCTCAAAAAGTTTTTATTTCATTTATGTCAACATCCTTTGATGGATTTTAAACTTGTTTGAAGTTTATTTATTATGATACAAATATTCCATATTGTATTGAAGATTTTGGGATATATTTTTCTGTAGATGTGTTATTTTTATACCATTCGTGGTTCATGGTTAAAGTATTTACATTTCTTATGCTAGTTTTAATATGAATGTTTATGTTATGTTTCAACCTTTTCATATGAGGAATGTATGGGACTTAGTAAGTGATGGGAGGAGCCCACTATAGCTCATTGGTTCATCGGTAGCTCTCATGATACAATTAGATGTGGAATTGGATGAGGAATTTTCCAATTTTGATATATGGTTTTGGCCAAGGCCTTAATCATTTTTAGACGCCTTGGTCGAGGCCTTGACAAAATGTTTCAGAATGTCCCACATTATACATTCCCTAATTATGAAAATATTATTGATGGTTCATGTGGTTATTAGACTAGTAGAATACCCATGACTATGTTTTATTATGGTATTATTTACTCAGCTCATATTCCTACAATAAAGTGTTCATGTTTATTATTTTTAAAGACATGTGTTTTCAATTATTCACCATTCCTAATGTTTATGTTATCTTCCACTGTATTTCTTACTCTTACTGAGTTTTCGAGCTCACCCATTTATTATGTTTTATTTTACCATGATATGAATAAGTTAGTTATGAGTTACTTTCAGGAATAATCTAGGAGGCTTGGATGTTTCTAATGGAATAAATTAGTGTTTTATTTCTTTTCAAGTTGTAATGTTGAACTTATGTATGTATCTTGTTTCCAATAATACTAAATTGATCTGTATTTTGGGACATGATTCCTTATATCATGAAAATGTTATGTATTAAAGCACTTACTATGGGTAACTAGGGTCAGGGAATTGCAGTTGGTATCAAAGGAACTTTAGTACAAACCTTGGAAACTAGATTTAGATAAACTCCGATTAGAGCACATTACCATAAGATAGACTTTGAGGATTAGTATAGAAGAACTTCCTAGAATCTTGGTAATATAGAGATTTTGCATATTTTCCAAGCAATACATCCCTCTCTGGATACAAGCAGGTAGAGGTGGCTCTGGAACAGATTTACCTAGGAGTGAAAACTCCGACAGGGAGTTTTAGGCCTGACTCGAGGTATCCTGGTACACGACAACGGGCCTTGTTGTACTCTTGGTTACGACACTCCCAGGGGATATGCTTAGGATAATTCACATTTTCTTTAAATACCATTATGAAGGATTTATGAGTATATAACTCCTCAAATAAAACATTTTTATGATTGCATATTATATCCATAAACTGTTCAATTTATGTTTACTGTTTTACAAGTTTGGAATTATGTATTTTGATTCATAAACTAATCTATTGTATGACATTTTTTTAAATGGCACCTAGTGGAAGGAATGGAAACTGTATCAACACATTTAATCCATGTAGGGGTTGACCTCCTACTCAAGATAATTATAGTGGAGTTGTTGATGTAACTTGTGTTGATCAGCTTATCACTATACTGAGACAACTCACTCAGGTTATGAATAATAACCTTACCCGAATGGAGCACCCTGATCCACAATGTGGAGGATCAATGTTATACCGATTCATGAGGGAAAAACCACAAACATTCAATGGTACTATAAATACATTTGTAGTTGAGCAATGGATAAGTTCCTTAGAGAAATATTTCATGCTTTGGGGAGTAGCGAAAAGGAAAAAAATTTCATGGCAGTTTATCGCCACACGGGAGATGCAGATCAATGGTGTTCATTGATCCAAAACAAAAAGGAGGATGAAGAGGCATCAAGTATGGAATGGAGGGAGTTTAAAGATATTTTATTAGAAAAATACTTTCCTCGTGACCATCAAGCGGGTATGGAAAGACAATTTCTGAGTCTAAGGAAAAATGAGGATAAGAATGTCGCAAAGTTTGAGGCTAACTTTACAAGGTTAGAAAGGCATGCAGTAGATTATATATGTAACCCAAGGAGTAAGATTGATCAATTATTTGATGGGTTAAAACCATTTCTCTATTGAAAATTAGTCTCACAATCCTTCTCATCATACGAAGATACTGTCTCATATGCTATAAAGACAGAAAAGCAATTCTCTAAGTCTTATGACTTTAAAGAAAATAAAGAGAAGAAGAGATCTGCTGAACACTCTAGGAAAGGAAATAAGGTAATTGGGAATAAGGGAAGAGTTGAATTTCCACCCTGTGATAATTGTGTAAGGAATCACCCTGGTGCATGTCTAAAAGTAAAAAGAGTATGCTACAAATGTGGACAGAAAGGCCATCTTGTTCGTGATTGTAAGGGGAAGAAAGAAGCTACCAATGTTCAATTATAAAATTGTAGGTATATGGGACATTATGCACATAAATTTCCTAAGTGCCAAGAAAACTTACTTCAGAAAAGGTCAAGGGAGAAAGGCCAATCTTATGTGATCACTACTGCTGAGGTTGAAGCTTCGAAAGATGCGGTGGTAGGTAATTTAATGGTTTCCTCAAGTTTAGACAATGATTTATTTGATTCTAGATCATCACATTGTTTCATTTAATCCCATTTTACTAATAAAATTAGATATTTACAATTTTATTTAACAAAATATTTGTCTATCAAAACTCCTAAGGGAATTATCATTGCAACAAAGTTTTGTGAATCAATTCCCATTAGAGCATATAAATGTTATTTATCTACTGATATCATTATCAAACCCATTATTTAATTTTATATAATCCTTGGTATGGATTGGATTTTGAACCATGATGCAAAAATTTATTGTAAGAAGAAAGAGGTTACAATTTTTGATGATGATAAAGAGTACCTTATCTTTAGAGAAGAAATTTCACCATCTGATTCTTATCTAGATCCACCCCCAATAGCTCTACTAAATTCAATTATTGGGGAGGAAGAGAATGAAATAACTATGGGTAAGAAAGGGAATGTTCAAATGGAGGATGTATCAATTGTGCAAGAATATATTGGTGTGTTTCCTGAGGATTTACCTGGACATCCTCCAGAATGATAAATTGAGTTTTCCATTGACTTAATTCCTGGTTCAAGGCCCATATCGAAGACCCCTTATAGAATGTCCACTGTAGAATTAGAGGAACTAAAGAAAAAACTATAGGAATTGAGTAATAAGGGATTTATTCACCCTGGTGTTTCTCCATGGGGAGCCCCTATCCTTTTTGTTAAGAAGAAAGATGGATCTATGAGGTTGTGCAATGACTACAAGGAGATCAATGCTATAACAATAAAAAACAAGTATCCCCTACCTCACATTGATGATTTATTCAATCAACTTCATGGAGCTCAATATTTTTCAAAGATTGACCTTTGATCTGGATATCATCAGTTGTGTGTAAAGAAGGAAGACATTCCGAAAACCGCATTTCAAACCAGGTACGGGCATTACGAGTTTACAGTAATGCATTTTGGACTGACTAATGAACCCTCTATTTTCATGGATCTAATGAATACTATTTTCAATGAATATCTTGATGACTTTATAGTGGTATTTATTGATGATATCTTGGTTTACTCAAAAATCTATGAAGATCAGGAAAATCACTTGTGCACTATTCTGAAAACACTGAGAAGAAATGAATTATATGGGAAGTTTATCAAGTGTGAATTCTTTCTTTAAGAGATTTCTTTCCTTTTCCATATTATCTCTAAGGATGGAATCTCTATTAATCCTTCAAAGACCAAGGCAATACAAGAATGGCCAGCACCGACAAGTATAACTGAGGTACGTAGTTTTATTGGTTTAGCAGGTTATTATCGATGTTTCATCTAGAATTTTTCCCGGTTGTCTAGCCCATTAACCGAGATCACACGTAAATGGGTTAAATTTGTTTGGAAAAAAGAGTGTGAAGAATGTTTTGAAGAACTGAAGATAATATTAGTCAATGCTCCTATCTTTTCTCTACCACCAGAGAATGATGAGTTTGTTATTTATAGTGATGCTTCAAAGAAAAGACTTGGTTGTGTACTTATGTAAAATGATAGAGTTATTGCCTATGCATCATGACAACTAAAAATTAATGAACAAAACTATCTTACTCATGATATTGAGTTAGTATCTGTAATCTTTGCTCTGAAAATATGGAGGCACTATCTCTATGGTGAACAATGTGAGATTTATACTGATCACAAGAGTTTGAAGTATATTTTCTCATAGAAAGAACTCAACATGAGGTAAATATGGTGGCTTTAACTACTTAATGATTATGATTGGACTATACAATACCGCCCGGGGAAAGAAAATAAAGTGGCAGATGCTTTGAGCAGAAATTATCATGGAGTTTTGAACAAGATGAAAGTTTAAAGGGATCTTATTTTCATGGATCTAGTAAAGATGGATATGGGAATAACCATGGAAGGTGAAACATCAATACTTTTTCAAATTGTTGCCAAAACGTCATTATTAGAAAGGATAAAGAGTTCTTAGACCAATGATAAGGAGTTTTAAAAGATGATTAAAGCTGTGAATGATTGGAGATGGAGTGACTTCATATATGAAGATGGAATTTTTAAATTTGGGAAGATACTTTGTGTTCCTAACATACATGATCTAAAAAGGGAATTGTCGGATGTTGCTCATAGCTCCAATTTCTCTATACACCATGAGACCACCAAGATGTATAGATATTTGAAGGAACATTTTTGGTGGGACAAAATAAAGAGGGAGATTGCTGATTTTGTGTCGAGATGTATGTTTTGTCAACAAGTGAAAGCTGGAAGGCAACATCCTGGAGGAGTCATACAACCTCTTCCCATACTTGAGTGGAAATGGTATAATATTATTATGGACTTTGTCATGGGGCTACCAAAGACTCCTAGAAGAAATGGTGCAATATGGTTCATTATTGATCACCTTACCATGTCAGCTCATTTTCTTGATATAAGAGAAGATTTACCACTTGAACATCTAGAAAGACTATATATTAATGAAGTTGTAAGACTTTACACTGTACCCCTATTGAATTTTTCTGATCATGATCCCCATTTTACATCAAGATTCTAGAAAAGTCTTCAGAAGGCCCTGGATACAGAACTTCGTTTGAGCACTGCCTACCACCCTCAAACTGATGGACAATTAGAACAGACTATTTAAACCTTAGAAGACATGTTGAGATCTTTCTCACTTGACTTTCTAGGTATGTGGGATCAGTATTTACCTCTGGTAGAATTTTCCTATAACAATAGTTTCCAATCAAGTATTCAGATGGCACCATATGAAGCGTTATATGGAAAGATATGTCACACACCAACTTGTTGGGATGATGTTGGTGAAAGAAAACTCATAGGCCGAGAACTTGTTGAGGAAACAATGGAAAAGGTGAAGATTATCCAAACCCACATCAAAGCATCTCAAATTAGTAAAAAGAGCTATACTGATAATCGGAGGAAGGATTTGGAATTTCAAGTAGGAGATCATGTTTTCTTGAAGGTATCTCCATGGAAGGGTGTTATAGGATTCGGTAAGAAGGTTAAATTGAGTCTCAGGTACATCGGAGCTTTTGAGATTCTAGAACGAATTGGAGTTGTGGCTTATCATTTGGAAATGCCTCCAAGTCTCTCCAAAGTTAATGATGTGTTCCGCGTATCACTATTGAGAAAATGCCAGCCTCACCCTATGCATGTACTTACCTATGAGGAAATTGAACTAGAACCTAATATATCTTATTGTGAAGAGCCTGTCAAGATTCTTGATACCAGAGAACAAGTGATGAAAAACCGTATGACTCATCTGGTAAAAGTTCTATTGAGAAACCAAAATATGGAAGAGGCAACGTTGGAACCCAAGGAACTTATGATGAAGAACCACCCGAATCCTTTTATGCAGTAATATTATAGAAATTTCAAGGATGAAATTATTTTAAGGAGGGGAGAATGTAACACCCCAATCTTCCACGGTACGTTTCCCTTTGAATAATGCAGTAGCTTGCGTTGTACGTGACTTGGAGTTTTAACACACCACGACCAATCAAACTAGCCGTTATGAATAGTAATACCAACTTTTTGAAATTTTATAAATTTTATTTTTCAAAATTAACTTCATTTTTAGATTTGGAATATCAAAATTATCTTAGGGTGAATTTTTGGTATTTTTCTGAAAACATTCAATTTTTAATGAATAATGAAAGGCACAGCGTTATTGTTTAAAACCAACTATTTATTTAAATAATTAGTTATTTTATTTTAATTTATTTTAGGTATAAATAGATACATAATACTTATATATGTTCAACGTAATTCATTGGAGTCATTTTATGAAAAGTTTAGATATATAAAAATTTTATCGAACTTTTTGTCGTCTTTTACCCACCTTCTAGGAGCATTTACAAATTTGCATAAAACTTAATTTTATCGCTTATGTGAGTTTAATTTCAAAAATTTGAGAAACACGGTTTACATCAGTAAGTAAAATTTGGTTCAATAAGATGAAAATAATTTTTGGTGAATAGTAACGTTTGACTTTTATTTACCACGGTTAAAAGTAAATAGGGTAATTAAGGGTAAAAATGATATTATAATTACCCTAACACATGTCCTAATTCTATTGATAAGTTTAATTCAACCAAAAACAACCTTAGGAGTAAAATATGATCCCCATTGGTCCACTTGGATTAGATTAGGACATTTATTATTATTTTATTTAAAGAAGAGTTAAAAGAGTTAAATTCAAAGTTTAATAAATAAACCATTTTTAATATAGGGTTACACACAATATAAATTCGACTATAAATAGTAATTAGAAAGTTAAAAATCTTTCCCACATAATTTTATTTTATTTATAATTTTTAGATGTTAAATAATTTAATTTATTTATGACACAATGATGATGCAGTAATTACCTTAATAATGAAATATTAAACTAATTGATATTATAAATATCCATATAAATGTAAATTGAGACTTTTGATGAATTAAAATAATTTTATAGGTTAATATGATATGTTAGGGTTTATTAAATAATTTTTTTTAAAGTGATAAAGTTTTTATAACTTTCAAAAAAATGAAATACTAAATAGTGTCAAAATTGACATAATTGAGTTTTTAAAATAAATACTATATTATTAATTGATATAATATTCCTAAAAATATAAGGTTCATCCAGATGTCCTATATAAGGTTATATATATTAATAATTAACCACTTGGGGTTCTCTTGGTAGTTTATACTAAGTTTATTAACCATATAATATAAAAATACAAAGAGACATGGTAAATGTCAGACTATTTAACTAAGAGTTAAATCTAAAAGATAAGGTTAATATGGTGACATGAACCTGTCTAAAACATATTGGTTGAGAGGTTTTCGACCCATCCCCACATTTTCCTATAAATAAATTATTTTTGATACATTATAAACCGAAAATTACTTTATTATAAAATAATATTTCAAGCATTTCCTAAAGTGACCCTCACCTCTCTTATAAAAAGGTACTTCCCCTTCTCTTAATTTCACACCTAAAAAGTCATTTGTATTGGCCAAACCCTGCCCAAATATCTTCCCAAATTCCCTCACTTAAACCTAGAGTCATTACTTTGATTATAAAGCGAACCTAAGGATCTCTTTTGATCAACTCAAAAGGAAACACCCGAAGAAGAGGTAATAATTTCACCACCCTCTTTCAAGTTCTTTTCTTTTTCCACTTCCTCTTTCTTTGTTGTTTCCATACCAAAATTATAAATCCAGTACCTAATACATACTGTGATTTTATTATAAATATGTTACAACCATATTCTTTATTGTATACATCCTATAAATGAAAAAAGCCAACATACGTGCGTACGTACGGCTTACCGTCTCCACGTCGTGGTGTAGTTTGTTATTCAAACATTCATTATTTGGATGCATATAATAATGAGTATAACTGAAGTAAATAATAAATATAACATGTTAATTGTTCTGTATATAAGATATACCATCAAATTACATATTATTTAACCATAAATATAATGATATTGTCGCTCGTGCGTACGTACGGATTACCGTCTCCACGAACGTGATGAGATTCATTCACCATCGTAATCATTCAAAAATAATTTTCATTTTATGATTAAAAATAATGTTTATGAACATAATATTATTATTTATATGAATCAAATACATCCTATCCATAAAAAATGTCTTACATAACCAATCATATAAAGGAAAACGAATCAGTTAACACCTAAAACGATGATACTACTGAAATATTATTAACAAAGCAATATTATAGGATCATATATGATATCATATTTATGTATATAGTTCTTTTATAATTTAATAAAAATGTTTTAACTATTATATAGGAGTTAAATTAACACTGAATAAGGAAAATTACAAGTTAAGGGTTAATTTCACAATCTCATCATTATCTGAGGTTGTTTATACTTGAGTATCTAGTGGGACCTCTTTATCATCCACATCCATGTTTCTTAAAAATATATTTCAAAACATTTTTACTATTTACTATACTATGGGTTAAAGTAATTTATACCCTTGTTTGAATTTTTATAAAATGTTTATAAAGGAATCATTTTGTCGTTTTCCAAACAAGGACCTTTACGACCTTTTCGACAAAATTAAGGAAAGAATGTTTTTTTAACTTATATGGAGGGTGCGGATATTTTATGCCATTATAACACCTTTGAATCTTCAATTACAAGATTATAAGAATATAAATGTTTTATTTTTTAATTAAATTACTTCTAAATTATTTCAAAATAAAAAGAGATATCTCTTTCAAAAAGTTTAGATTTTATCTATGTCAAAATCCTTTGATGGATTTTAAACTTGTTTGAAGTTGATTTATTATGATACAAATCTTACATATTCTATTGATGTTTTTGTGATATATTTGTCTATGGATGTGTTATTTTTATACCATTCATGGTTTATGGTTAAAGTATTTACATTTCCTATGCTAGTTTTAATACAAATGTTTATGTTATGTTTCAACCTTTTCATATGAGGAATGTATTGGACTTAGTAAGTGATGAGTGGAGCCTGCTATAGTTCCTCAGTGCATCAGTAGGTCACATGAGACAATTATACATGGAATTGGATGAGTCCTTTCCCAATTTTTATATATGGTTTTGTCCAAGGCCTTAATCATTTTTTAGATATCTTAGCCGAGGCCTTGAAAAAATGTTTCAGAATGTCCCGCATTATACATTCCCTCATTATGAAAATAATATTGATGGTTCATGTGGTTATTAGACTAGTAGAATACCCATGACTATGTTTTATTATGGAATTATTTACTCATCTCATATTCCTGCCATAAAGTGTTCATTTTCATTATTTGTAAAGGAATGTGTTTTTAATTATTCACCATGCCTAATGTTTATTTTATCTTCCACTGTATTGCTTACCCTTACTGAGCATTTGAGATCACCACTTTATTATGTTTCATTTTCCCAGGATATGAAGAAGTTAGTTATGATTGACTTTCAGGCATGATATAGGAGTATTATATGTTTCTAATGGAATAAATTAGTGTTTTATTTCTTTTAAAGTTGTAATGTTGAACTTATGTATGTATCTTGTTTCCAATAATACTAAACTTATCAGTCTTTCGAGACATGATTCCTTGTATCATGCCAATGTTATGTAATAAAGAAGTGACTCTGGGTAACTGGGGTCGTGGTGTTACGGATGTGATATATATGGTCCACAAAAGTTTTAAGTACATTTTATCCCAAAAATATCTCAACATGAGAAAAATAAGATGGTTGGAACTACTCAAGGACTATAATTCCTTGATACACTACCACCCTATAAAGGAAAACAAGATGGTTGATGCATTGAGTATGAGGGATCATGGAGTTCTAACAACGATGAGTATTAATAAGTATTCTATATTTAGGGGTTTAGTGATGTTTTATATGGTGATTTTTATGTAAGGGGATACAACATTCCTTTTCTATGTAATTGTTAAACCATATTTATTAGAAGATACACAAAAGTCCAAGCATGGTGACAAGGAATCTCAAGGTAAGATAAAATTTGAGCATAATAGGAAATTGATAGAATTCATCTATAAATATTTAGTGTAGAAGTTTGGGAAGAGGTTTCGTGTTCCATATATATTATAGCTAAAGAGGGAGATACTATATGAGTAACATAACTAAACTTTATCTATACACCCAAGTAACACAAATATTTATAGGGATTTAAGAGATCATTTTGGTTGTGATGGTATGAAGTAGGAAATTGAGGACTATGTGTCAAGATTCTTGGAGAAATAGTAGGTAATGATTTAAATATAACATCCTATGGGATTCTACCAATATGAAAGTGGTACAATATTATAATGGACTTTTTCACATGGATTCTGAAGAATGCTAATAGGAATAGTGATATAAATGTATTTTTTAATTTCCTTCCCAAGTATTCACATTTCCTAATATTAAGGGAAGATCTACCCCTTGAGAACCTTATCTGGATCTATATTAATGAAGTTATGAGACTTCAAAATGTGCCTCTATCAATTGTAACTAATCATGACCTTTTTCACATTGAAATTTTAGAGGAGTATTCAAGAGGATCTCAATAATGAGATGCATTTGATAACCACACTACAAGAAAACCTCCCTTTAGCGGCAGTTATTTTTGTGTTCGGCGGTTTACAGAAACAGCCGCTAAATTTGGCGTCGGCAAACTATTAGCGGCGGTTTTTTCCATTTAGCGGCGGTTTAAGAAAAGTGTCGTAGCTTCCTCATTTCATAGTGGTTCTCGTCACTTTAGCGGTGGTTATAACCGCTGATAATAAAATAAAATCCAGCGGCCATAAAAATGCCTCTAAAGTCACTAGAACTTCCGCGAATGCACGCAGGTGATGCGACTCTGTAGTGGCGGTTAAAACCGCTGCTAAACATAAAAAATACTTATGTTTCCTGGCAGTTTTAACCATCGCTACTTTCTTACTTGTATACTATTAGAGGTGGTTAAAACCGCCGCGAAAATCTGACCAGAAAAAAAAATTGCTGCTTCCACTACACCACTGTCCTGAAAAACAAATCAAACCAGACACAATCTCATAAAATAACATAAAATCAATGATGTGTTGGACCTTTCAAGGATTTTTTTGGATATATTTTTGAAGAGTGGATTGGGTTTATGGCCACCCATGGGGTGTGCCAATCCCTTGAACATGTGAATTTAGTTATTAAATGATAAATTTAAAGGTTTATGAGATTAAACCAATTATAGATATTTTTAGCATGTCAAAATGGAATAAGTGGTTGTTTATCATACCTTTTATGGTTAAATGGGTTGTGATATAACTAAGGGGATAAATAATGAATGGAAAATGTGGTAATATCCATGTTATAAGATGGAATTGAAAATATGTACAATGGTTTTTATTATGAATGAATAGTAAAATAGAATAGTTATGGAATTACGTTAAGTGTAGTGAAAGTGATAAACTATGTGAATATTGGTGAAATGAAACAGGTTCACCCTTGATATTGTAATTTGTTAAAAAGTTAAAGTTTATTTGACGTTGTGGAATGTGTATTGATGGATTAGTAAATGATGAGGGACACAGTAGATCCCACCCATGGGTAAGAATTGTTTTACAAGGAATTCCTTATCTTTGATGTGGGATGGATAGACATGAAATTTGACATAATGGACTTGATATGATGTATATGGAGTTTCCTATGCTTGGATAGTGCATTAACATGGATTTCCAGGCACTAAAGCCTATGTGTATGATATGAGTGAACTGATTAGTGCACCACAGTATATGAATTTGAAATTATTAATGAATTACCATTGTTAATAAAAATGTAAAACCCATTTATATTAATGGAATATAATTTTGACATGGCTGAAGAAGGTTTTGTGGTATTTGATTTCATCATAAAATCAAAGGATATACAGGGTTAAATTCTTGATATTTAATTATGGAAGTTGTTTACCTTTTCTTCCTTGTTCATTATTTAATTGTACTTATGTATACAATATTTTTGTTATTATAATATTTATTTTTTAGACACTATTGGTGGTGTCCTAGTAACCTATACTCACATCCTTTTTAAGATTCCATTGATACCTGAGTAGATCTCATGGTTGTAGGGAAGTATAAGGGAAAAATCCTTTTGATAGATAGTTGATTTGGGATATGGTATGGAGTATGTATGAGGGAATTGGATGGACATAGAGACCCATTTTAGGATTTTTATGGGTTTTTTTATTTTGTTTTTTCCTTAATACATGACACTTGTATGAACTGACATGTTTACTATATTGGTTGTGGGGATTTACCCAAGTTTTGGAATTAAATACATCATGCATGATTATTATTATAACATACATGGTTATCATTTAAATTGATTTATACTATTTTTTTACACTGGTAAAGATGGTATATTATCCCCACATACCTCATTGGACACTCAATACTAGTAGGAAGCCTATTTTATATGAGGAGGCATTCCTATGGTCATGTGGTACATTGGTTTGGGGAACCAGTTTAGTGGAACCTAGGTAATGGCGTCACAATGTTGTATCAAAGCCATTTTATTTTCTATTGAATAATTTTTTTAATAGTTTTATATTATATTAAGGTGTTTTAGTCCTTGGTAATGTGTTTTTTTGTGGGATTATCTAACCCATATATGGGAGAAAAACCCAGGTTCTCGATGTGGGGTTGTTGTTCTTGTTGTTTGATGTTATAGTTGGATGTTATTTCACCTTGGGTGATATGCTAGCTATGAGATATTATTGTTTTCTAAGGTTTTATTCATGTAACGACATGTAATTTTTTATATATTCATGAATAATTTTAGGAAATCAGGATTTATATAACATGAATCATATTAAGCTCAAATAGAAAACAAGGTTATGTTTATGTTATGGAAAATGAAAATCATTTTCTATTGGTTTCATAGAAAATAGTTCCTAATAAAGAGTTATCAATCCACATGTTTTTGTGATTCATAGTGTGATAGGATACCAGCGCCAGAAGGGTTTACCTTCTTAGATGATGATATTGAATAATTATATAATATAATATTAGGCATCGAGAATTTATTCAACACATCAATGATGGGTTTAACTCCTAGTCATCCAAAATCTCGACTACCAATTCAAACACAGACCTTACTGGAATGATGTATACCACACTCGAGAAATCAATACATAAAAGGAAACATCATAAATCAATAAAATGCATAAAAGGAAACATGAGAAATCAAGGAAATGTTAGGACATAAAAATGTTTGGTGGCAACTATGTGCCACACATGGTACATATACAAACCAAATGTTCCCATATTTGTTCAACACATCAACAATACAACTACTTAGGGTCTGATGATGCATCATCACCCTCTCCACTTCCATATCCACATTCTGTTGTCACCTATAAGAACATTATATTGAAAATTAAATATTGTTGCATATTTATATTAAAATTAAAACCAATTAAAGTTTTAAAACTAAATGATTCTTATTTTTTTTATTTATCTGCTAACCACCAATCGATGCACTACCACCGGGGGAATATATTCTCATCTGCTGACATATATCAGTCATCTCTTTCTGCAAAGTAGATATCTGAGCCCCTTGATCTTGAACTGTGGTTCGTAGAGAAGCAATCTCCCTCTGAGAATATTCGGGTATAGACTAACTATAACTAGGAGTAGATACAGCTAGAATCCCTAGTGGCGTGCCAAATACCTCAGATAGTATGGGTCTAAAACCCATTCCGTGCACTCTACGAGGATGCTCCTTTCCAAGGACTTTAGCAACTGGGTCATCCTGGGAGACTGAGTAGGACTGCCCAGGATTAGCATCCCATAGTTCTTTAATTTTTACCTATCAATAAAATATAAATATATATTAACATAGTAAAAATTGATAATAAGTTATTATAATAAAAAGTTGACTTCATACCCCAACTTCTTTGGAAGGCTCATTAACAAAACTTCAATCTGATTTTTTTTGAACATCCAACCACAGTTCAGTTCAGGATGCTTCGTGCCCTAAACTATGTGACTGCATTAAGAAAAGATAAATCAAAAATTCAATATATTAAATAGATAATATTTTCTTATAAATATTTAAAATAATTAAAGGATTACCAATGTCGTTCGGCTTCTAGAAAAGCTTTTGGAGTCCGCAATGTGAGGGATGACTTGCTTATCCCGGTTTGATGCATTCTGTCTTGAGAGATCCTAAAATAAATAAAATGAAATTTCAAATTAATGTATTCAATGTCATATCCTCTTCATATACATGTATAAATGTAAAATTAGGATCATATAATAATATATATTTCAATACCATTTGCTTCTCATCACGATGTCTGTCAACAAAAACTTTCCATTTTTATTTCGGTACCCCACTGGGTAGCTTCTCATACATTTTTTTCATGATCAAAAAAGTATCTTTTACATTACACCACAATCTCCATTTGAAATCTTTCCATTTCTTACCAAGATTTTTCAACTTCCACTTCTATGCTATCACATCAGCAACTGTAAAGTGAAAGAACATCTGTATATAGAAATTCATTTTGAACATATTAGTAACATGACATTGAATTAAACCATAATGTAATAAAATTACCTTTATTTTGGAATAAAAAACATAATTTTTCCATCTTGGAGGCATATGTCTCCAATCATCATAAGAAATAGGAATGGAAATGGGCTCTGCTGCCAGCTGTCCTAGAATCTAGCCAAGTAACCCTACGGCATCATTTGTAGGGACCCCATAAGAATCCAATGGCACGACTATATTCTCTCCATTAATATTCAAAACATCTGAAATTTTTAAGTTTTTCTCCACGGTTTCATTGTTTTCATCTTCAATGAGCAAACAATTAGTATAAAAAAATGCAATAAATATATTTAATTAAAATTTGTACCTATGACAGTGACACTCCAGTATGTTCGTGATGAACTATAAGGGGAATGTCGCCACCCCACTGCTGAGGCTTCTGAAGGGGGATTCAATGACTCAACCTCTAATGGGACACCCACAGATGGTGTGAGAGATGGTATAGGGGGAGATGGCGCAGGGGTGTAGGCAGATGGTGCCTCATATGCCGTGGGGAGGGAGCCAGATGGATAGTCATCTATCGTAGAACTAGATGAAATAGTGTACCTCTTTTTCCATAGCATTCCTATCATTTAATCAAATAAAATTTAGTTCATAATATATATTTCAAAAAAATTATGCAAAAACAAAAATTAAAAATGATAATAGATGCCTAGTACTAACAGAAAAAATATATATAACAATGATAATGAATGACTGCAGAAATGAAACAAGTGGTTATTGAATGAATAAATAATTTTACATACAATAATTTTCCACTTCAATCATGTCGGTTTCCTACTCCATTTCTTCATCCACTTCATTCATCTTTGCTAGACTAATATCTTCAATATCATGATGGACAAATAACGTTGCTTCCTATTGTTGATGAAATTCAATTTCAGAGGTCAAATCTTCCACTTCATCACCCATATCATACAAATCTCTTTGTATTATGTGAAAAAATACACTCCACCCTTAATCCACAACATCATTCACATAATATACCATTTTTGATTATAATGCTAAGATATATGGATCATGCAGTTCACGATCACCGACATCCATCAAGCAAGAGAAGTTCACAGAAGTAAATTGCAAGGAATCTCTTTTAACACCTCTGATAATATCAACCCATTTGTATTTGAGTAAAACAATAGAAAAATGTCTATGTTAGTTTAATTCAATAATATCATGCAGCTTTCCATAGTATCCCACTTCAGAAAATGTAAATATACCACTATTCTGTGTTTTCAAACCCACTTCTCGATCGACTGTACGAAATCTAAAGCCATTCACATTATAAGCGTCAAACTTTCTAACTTGTTTTATAGGACCTATAATAAGAAACTTCAAATATTCTAACAAGTCTGCTCGAGTATCAGTATTCATGATCTGAAAAAAGAAATATAATTTAATATATTTACAAAATGTATGTGTCAAACTAATATTCATATTTATTGCAGTATTTATGAACTTACACATCGTGAAAACCATTCTACAATCTCTTTATTCACAGCTTTCGTTATATCTTTCTCATTTCGTATTCGGCCTCTAATTCGTCTCTTTGTTTGTATCCTCAACTCTTCAATAAATGGATCTACAATTTCACTATTCAGCAGCACATATCCATGTGCCTGTAATAATTCCAATTCTGTTAGTGTCACATTTGAGGTCCTTCTAACTGATCGGCCAATAGCAGGAAATATTTTTGATTTCTGATGCATTTGAGATTGAGTTGATGTGTCTTCAACATGTCCAACTCGATTAAATCTTGTCTCAATATCATCCAAATATCTATAACAAAAGGTAAGACACTCCTCAGCCAAATAGCATTCATCAATAGAGCCTTCTGGTTGAGATTTATTTCTCACATATGCTTTCAAATTCCCATGATATCTATGAAATAAAATAATAATATTATGCATTTATTTAAATGTCAAAAATTGTTTACTTAAATGAAAAACATATAAATAAAATACCTCTCAATTGGATATATCCATCGATAATGAACGGGCCCTCCTAATTTAGCTTCCTCAACCAAATTCACAGTTAAATGCATCATGACAGTAAAAAATGATGGAGGAAAGATCATCTCCATTGCACAAAGGGTCAATACAAACCTCTCTTAGAGGTTGTCAAGCTGAAATGGATGTATAGATTTCCGACATAATTGCCTGAAAAATGTGCAGAATTGGAGTACAACAACATGAACTTTTTCAGGTAATAATGTACACAATGTCAATGGTAGTAATTGTTGTAACAAAATATGTGAATCGTGACTTTTCAATCCATGTAACTTATGATTATTCAAGTCAACACACCTTGAGATGTTACTTGAATAACCATCAGATACCTTCACATTCTTTAAAATTCGAATGAATGTATCTTTATCCTTATATTTCATTGCAAAAATGGCCGGAGCATACTTTTCATTCTCATCTGGACATAGATCACATTTTATGTTCATTACTTGTAAGTCTTTGCGAGCATTGAGATGATCCTTCGACTTTCCATGCTCATTAAGTAATGTGAAAATCAAATTATCATAGACATTATTCTCAATATGCATCACATCAAGATTGTGTCGCAACAAATTAAATTCCCAATACGGGAGTTTGAAGAATATACTTTTTTCCTTCCATTGTTTCATTCTGATTTCACCTGACAATGCACTTCAGACCTATTTTCCGCTATCATTCAAATGATTAATATTCCCAAATTCTGTTTCAACATTTTCAAGCTATGTCAATATTTCAGAACCAGTTAACAACTTTAGAGGTGGTCTATGATCAATGGAACCATTAAATTTTGATCTGTTCAGCCAAAATCTATTAGATTCATTGAGAAATATTCGATGGCAGAAGAAACACCATTTTCTATTGTGAGGTAGCTATTTGGGCTCAAAATCAAAGTTACAAATGGGACAATCCAAACCCGTGTAAGTGTTCCAACCAGATAAATTCCCAAGCCCAGGGAAGTCACTAATGGTCCACATTAAAGAAGCATGCATTTTGAACATTGTTTTAGAAGAAGCATCAAATGTCTCAACACTGTTGATCCATAACTCCTGCAATTCATCAATCAAAGGCTGCAAGTATACATCAATATCATTTCCAGTAATTTGTTTTCCAGGAATAATAATCGAAATTTTAAAAGATTTTTGTTGCATAAACATCCACGGAGTCAGATTATAAGGGATGAAAACAACTGTCCAAATGCTATAACTGGTACTCAAAGTCCCAAATGGGTTGAATCCATTGGCAGCCAATCCCAATAAAACATTCCTAGGATCAGCTGATAAATCTAGATGTAATGAATCAAATGTATTCTATGATTGGGAATCTCATGGATGTCTCATTAACCCATCATTGTTTTTATCTACAGAATTCCACTTTATGTGTTCGGCGTTTTTTGATGACATGGATAATCTTTACAATCGAGGCTTTAAGGGAAAGTAGCGCAAAACCTTTGCAGGTGTGTTCCTTTTCTTCTTCTCCATGAAATTATGTTTATTCAGACTTCCAACATCACCCTTTGACTGCCATCTAGAAGAATAAAATTTCTTGAAATTCTTTCCACTTGGCTCCTCTCCCCAATAAAGCATACAATCATTGGGACACGTATGTATTTTTTCATAATTCAGACCAATCTTGTAAACAACCTTTTTTATATCATAAAAATATTCTGGGATTTTTGCTTCAGGAAATTCATCACGAATCAATTCCAATTTCATGGACATTGCCTTATTTGTAATTCCACCTAGACATTTGATATGGTACAACTTCAGCAAAAAGGAAAGATTTGAATATTTCAAACACCCACTATAAAACTCTTGATTTCAATCGTCAACTAAATCATGAAACACATTTTTCTTAGTGATGTTTTCTCTTACATTTGGATCCACGTAATCAAGAGGAGGATCCAATGATATGTTAAAATCTTGATATTCTTGTGTTACAGTCTCAAAAACATCACTTGTCATGTTGCAATTTGTAGCACCCTCTTCTGGTTGTTCGGATATGTTTTGATGCTGATAGTGGTGTCTTGCAGTGCCGAATGCATCATTTATGAGGTTTTTCATTTCATTTTACATTGACGACAAACTTGGGACCTCATTTTGTGGATTAACATCAGTACTCAATCTTTCTGTAACATTCGATTCTCCATGCCAAACCCAACACAAATATTGACCAGGGAATTCCTTCAGTATTAAAGGTTCATAAACTTAATCTATCTTCAACCATGTTATAAATTTACATTTAGGACATGGACATCTTATTCTCCTATCAAAGGATCGATTATAAATTGAAAAATCTAAAAACTCATTCAAACCCTTAACATACTAAGGTGTGTTCCTCGGTAATGTGATCCAGCTTTTATCCATGTATATCACAATGTGCCTACACAATAATAATAAAAATTAAAACACATATTTACTACTAAATAGATAAATAGATTCATATATACGATATTGTAAGATTACAGAAACATAATATAATAAAGATGATCCCCTGAGTTAGATATAAACCCTCTATTGTTTGGGATAGGGGAAGTTTCTTTGGCAAAGAGAAATAGTGTGCTAACCACACCATATTACTCAATTACCACATGGTCAATAATAAAAGATATGCTAAATAGTATTCCTATCATGTTTCTCCCAAATCTCCAAATTTTCAACCCTTGACTTTTGAAATCCTTTATAGCATCAAAATATAATATTAGATAACAAAAAGTAACATAAGCATAACTTGGTTGGAATCACAGTTCATGAGGAGGCTATATTCTTGGACTACCTATTCCTCTTAGGAAGTGATAAAATGATGGATAAGATCATATAAGTTCCATTAATTGAACCCAATTGTGCCCAAGCCATAAAAGAGTTGGAGAAGAAACTCCACTTTATCAATATTCTCCTCTATCCCCATGATGATAGAAAAAAATTGGCAACAAACACATTTTATCAAAGCTTATTTTTTTACAGTGATGTTGGGATCCAAATACTATTTACTTGATTCTGTAATTAGGAAGCTAACGATACTGTATAAGCATCCCTGTTTTATCCCCCCATGAAGCCACTATAACCAAAAGATAGAGAAACTCAGAATGTAGATGCTCTAGGATATATTGTTTCAATACCTCACTTGGAAAGGATTTGTATACTTCTAATGTAAAATAATTATTCTTGAAAACCATTGGGGTAATAAATGTAGAATAATTTGTTAAATTTGAACATGTATGTGTATAAGAGATTAAATATACTTCAAAATTCAGTCACCTTGTTCACTGTTCATGAGAGGAAACACCTAGAAAAGGACTGAATGAATAGATCATTATTTAAGGTATCCAAACTAAGGATATATCAATATTTTTAATGTTCTATATTATATTCCACCTAGAAATATATAATAAGGAGTTGGTTGGAGGAAGAAACTTTGGATGGAATATTAGTGTAGGAGACACCATTGTTCAACTATGTGAAACTAGGAGCATCAACATGGGATTTAAACACAATATGTAGATTCAGTCCTATGATAGTAATGTAAGATAAAATCAATCAATGGGATGTGTTTATTATAATCCATATCACATCAATTGACTAGGTTTTTTACAATGCATCTTAAATTTACACATGAATAATTAATTCATATCACCAATATAGAATTTACACCATTGTTCCATGAATGGGAATCTTAAAAAATATTTTCATAAATTTCTATGACCAGTTGGTGCAACAAGATCAACTCTGCCTCTGGTTTTGTATGCTCATATGGAATAGTCCAATTAGACTAGTTCTTAACAAAAGACTTAGGAAAACTAAAAGGCATCTAGGACCAATTAATTTTATTACTATGGGCCTCATTATAGAAGCAATAACTATCTTATGACATTTGAGAAGTATTTTTATACATAAGTGAAGGATATAATTAACAAGAAACATAATTCCTCTATGGTTTGGGGTACCATTTGTCTAAATATGTAAATTATGGATATCATATATGATATTTTTGTATTGGATACATCCATCATTCTTCTATTGTTAATAAACATGAGGAAACTATTCCTCATACCATCAGTGTCAACACACCTCATAGATAGTGGTAGTGAGGAGGATTGAAATGGATAGAATTATACAAGACTATTATTGTAGTATAATTTATCTAGTTTATTTAGATCATATACATGTATTTAATTGATTTAATCTTTTGTATGAACTACATGGTGGGATTTAAAGTTGGTATAGTCCACCAAGATTATTAGGTAGTGTTCACATCTCTATACAGATATCTTCATGAATTCACTTGGGATTTAGTTCTAAATACAGTTAGAATTAAAGATATACTAATTGTGGTTAGAAAAATCAAGGACTAGTTAGTGTTAAAAAATTTGATTGCTGCTAATGAAACATGAAATGTAACTCTTCCTATCATAGTGGATTGATACACCAACATCTTTCCAAATTATTTCTCTAGGTTACCATCCAAGAATGAAATAATATATTATATCAATCTACTTCAATGATCATTCCCATAACTGACTATTTATATCCCATTTATATTGAATATCCCATTAACAAATATTCCATTTAAAATTGCAACTCGTTTATCACATATATCAATTCTATACCTTAAACCATTTAACACAATAAAATTATACCAAATGCCCCCTTATGTTATTTCATCAACAAAACACATTTATCACTTATTTAATTTAATAAAACAAGTTAACATTCCAACCTAATTGTCGGGGTTTCTCTCTCACTAACCCATATATCATTTAAATGACTATGTTCTCAACATATCTTTAAAATCAAATCATGGGATAAAACACAATTCAAGATACTCAATTGAAATAATCTTGAATCCACCCTTCAAAAAAAGAGTATTCCTCTTTTAAAAACCCAACATTTCCCAAGAATTTCATTTCTATTTACAACCATAAAAGGGGATTTTAGATCATTTTCAAAAAAGGGGAACCACACCCTCATTTATAATCACCATTTTTAATCTATTAAGATAAAACCGTTTTTCCTATAACATTGAGGTCAACACCTCCTTTTCAAAAAAAACCCACTTTCAAAACATTGTTGTCCTTCATGGAAAACCATAAACAAATCAAAGTAAAAAATGCTTATTTTAATCCATTTCAGTATCTAACTAGGCATTTCAAAAAAATACCAATTCCATATTTCAAATATCCCATTAACCTCGAATATATACCAACTTACAATTCTCTACCCATTCACTTTCATAATTATATTATTGCAACATTTTAAAAAATATTTCACCAACCTTAAGGGGTTTTCATAACCCAAGGGTAGACCTAGGTACGATCTCAAACATCAACGGACCCAACAGAGTCCTTAGAGGGTTTCATACATCAATCTGAGTCCTAATCTCACTTTTCTTACTCAGGAACACAAAACATAGTAAAGAAGTAAATTAAAACAACCACATATGCATATAATACATAAACTTTATGATAAAAGTCTTCAATACCACCTGGGGTCGTGGGGTCGTCGGGGCCGTGGGGGGTCGGGGTCGCCGGGGTCGCGGGGTCGCGGGGGTCGCGGGGGCCCGAGGCCGCGGGGGAAGCGGGGGAAGCAGGGAGAAGCGGGGTCGGGGTGGGGGGGGGGAAGTTTCGACAGAGTTACAAAAAATATTCCATGGTGGTTTATAATAAACCACCGCGAAACCATTTAAAAAAAACATTTAGCAACGGTTACCAAAACTACCGCTAAAAATCGCCGCTAAAACCAATTTTTGTTGTAGTGCCACCTATCATCCTCAAACTGATGTAATGTTTGAAAGGGATATTCTAAAATTATAATACATGATGATATCATGCTCTCTTAACTTCCAAGGTATGTGGGATCAGTATCTACCTCTGGTGTAATTTTTATTCAATAATAGTTTTCATTCAAGAATCCATATGTAACCGTATAAATCATTGTATGAGAAGAGATTTCATACTATAAATTTTTTGGATGATGTTTGATAAAATAATCCAGTAATACCCTGACTTGTTTATGTGACAACTATGAATGTAAGGACTATTCATAATCATATCAAAATAGTTCAACATAGACAAAATATCTATGTTGATAATAAAAGGAAAGACTTTTAATTTCAAGCGTGTGGTCATGTATTCTTAAAGGTGTATCCATGAAATAGAGATATAAAATTCTATAAAAATGGGAATTTAATTCCTACATACATTAGGCCTTTTGAAATTCTTAAGAGAATTGGATTTGTGGCTTACTGATTGGTTATGCCACCCAACCTCTCTGAAGTACATGATGTCTTCCATGTTTCATTATTGATAAAATACATGCTGGATCCAATGCATGTATTCACATTTAAGATAATATAGTTGGAACCTAAATTATATTATAATTAAATGTTTTTATAGATTCTTGATACTAGAGAACAACTGTTGTTGAATTAGAAAACCCAGCTGGTGAAAGTCCTTTGGAGAAATCAAAAAGTAGAGGAAGTAGCATGGGAGCTTAAAGAAGATATAAGGAAGGATTATCCAAATTTGTCTAATAACTAACATATATCACCAATTTAAAGGATGAAATTATTTAATGGGGAATGTGATACCTAAGATCTTACTATAGTAGATAAACACCACATCCCTAGTCTATTTCCATTGCACATCTTATTATTTTATAATTATAATAGAAATTGTTCATGGTTATATTTAAAGGTAAAATTAATAAATTTTAGAGTTTTAATTATATAAAATGGATATAATTTTTATTTTAGAAGTTTGAAATTATCTTATGGTGAAATTTTTGAATTTTTCTAAACAAGTTTATTTTTATGTGAATAATGAAATGTACTATTTTTACAAATATTGTCACTTTTAAGACACCATCATTATATAATAATGAATTATAAGTTTATTAAAACTTTTTTCTAGATAAAATATTTGATTAATTATTATAATAAATCATATAAAATATTACTTTGAATTTAGAAATCTATTATTGACATTTCATATTCTGAGTTATGTTTTATTCTAATAAAAGACCTATTTTTTATCCTTTTATTTAATTAATTAATCATAAGGTCACATTAGGTTTTGGAATATTTTAGGGTTATATAACTATCCATTTTTATTAATAAACCAAAAAAATTCATGTTAATCATCATTGTACATGATTTTGGTGTAAAATCATTTTTATGCTTAAATAGATAGTTAAAAAAATTATTGTGTTTTGTGTACTTATATTAAAATTATTTTTTTCCACATATAGAAATTTAATATTGTAAAATGGATTAAATATTTTTATTTATCATAATAAATATTAGTTAAAAATATTAACTTAATTTTTTTGGAATAAAAAAATTTATCATGGTAAAAGTATGTCACCATGGTAAGGGATAAAAGGGTTTGGGGGGTTAAACTAAGAGATAAGGAATTAAATATCTATAAAACTTTTATAAATTTGATTATTTGAGTGGATTTAGATTTTAAATTATCCTATATTTTAAATTGTACTAAATTGGATCCACTTTTCTTGATAATGACATTTATTATATTTAAAAGTTCTTAATATTTAGAAGAGCGCCACTCATCACACTTATAAAAGGAAACCTCCTCTTCTCACTTATTTGAACACATTGAACCCCTTGGATTGAACAAGATCTACCAAAATTAATTAAAAAAAAATTATAAATGACTTATAGGTTTTTTTATTCCCAAATTATTCAACTAAGAATCCTTAATGTGTTTTTCAAAGGAGACTATCCAATGAAGAATTATATGTTCTTACCAAGCTCTTTCAATATTATTTCTTCTTAAAAATCATCAAAATATTATATTACCATTTTAACATAGTTAAATTAGTATATTTAATCTAATTAAATGTTTTATGTTAATTTTATTACCATTTTCTATATTCTTCTTATCCAATGGAAAATACAAACGACATCCATGTGTACATGCAGACTATCACCTCTATGATGCAATGCATTTATTTTTTCATCACCGCCTATCATGGATACTTATCTATATTGATTTAATAAATATATATTATATTTATAATTTAATTATGATTATTTAATTATAAATTATTATCTAATTTATTTTTCTCTCATATGTTGGAAAACGAAAACATTGCTCGTGTGTACGTACAGACTATCGCCTCCATGAAGAGAAGTAATTCATTTTTCAAAAATAAATTACATGGATGATTTTAAATTTTTATTTGATTTATATATACAATATATATGAAATTATTAACATTATTTAAGTGATTATACCATGACCAAGGTTCAAGTACTAGAACGGTCGAATCAAAAAATGCATGAGAAATAGAACAATTAACACCTAGATAGTTGATTTTAACAAAGAATTATGAGTAAATGGGAAAAAGGAAGTTATGAATAAATTATATCTATATAAATATAAATAAAAATATATATATAAGATTTATTAATAATAAATATAAATTCATTATACATGATTTTGGAATGCATCTAACCAAATGGGAATCCAAGGTAAGGATTCCTGTTCCAATCTCGCTTTTTATTGAGATAGTTTATATTTCAATTTCCATTGAGGTAATTGTATTTTATTACTCTCATAAAACTCATATGATTTAATTTAAAGGGTTTTAAAGTACTATTTTAATTTTTTCTATCATTGGTACTCAAATCAATTGAAAGAATATTTATAAGAAAAATGACATTATTTCTCCTTCTTGGCCAGGAACCTTTTTCCTGCATATACATATTAATTATTTTGATTAATTTATGTTATGTTATACAATTAAATGATTTATTAAGGAAACTTTTAGTTAAATTTTACTTCTTATTCTAAATTTTAAAAGGAGTATTTTTAATGTTTTTTATAAGTTATTTTTGACTTTTTTACAAAATTTCTACAAGAATGTTTTTTTAATGTTAACTATATGAATTTCTTTCACCACCATCATGAAAATTATTTTTTATCAATATTAATTAAAAAAAATTCTGTATTTTTCAAATAATATACTTTTCTCATTTCTGTATGAATTTTTAGTTTTTTTAAGTTACCAAAAGAAAATGATATTTCTTCTTATTTTCAAAGCAACTACCAAATGTATTTATAAAAGTGTTTTCAATCCATGTAAAAATCATTTATAAATTATATTATACTTTAATGATATCATCCACCTTATTTCTATGGATGTATTATGATCATGTTTTTCTATTTATTTATTGTGGAAAATATTGACATTTTGTATACTAATTCTCTAATAAAAATGTTTATTGATTTCTAGGGTATGTTGATTATGTATTTTATTATTATTCATTATTTTCATACAATAGAAACATTTTAATTAGTAAGTGATGGGTTGGGTATGATATTAGATAGCTCCTTGATTCAACAATAGGTCTCATGAGACAAACTAGCTTAGGAATTTACTGTATTCCTTACCTATTTATGTATAATGTATTGGCATGAGGCATTAAGGGTAAAATTATGATATCCAACATTATGTAATTTATCACTATAAAACCATTTATCTTTATCCATGTATTTATTTATGTTGTTATGTCATCCATGGAAAAATTATTATTTTGTGACATTAGCTATAAGGCACATTTAATAATTTTTTATCTCTAAAATATTATTCATTCCTTGGTTATTCTATGATCACTTATGTTGTAGGTTTTCCCTTGCTCAGAATTAGATGTCACCCTTTTATTCTGTTTCTTATCCCCAATGTACTCAGAAGTTAACTTTGAATTATTTCAAGTATATAATAGAAGGAATAATAAATTTATCATTGTAATATTAAGTTGTATTTCATGTTTTCAAATTTAGTATGATAAAAATGTATGTATCCAGTCTCTTAAGACTAGTAAAATAGTAGGTACTATGGGATGTGATATTTTGTATCTTATGAAAAATGTGATATAATAAAAACTAGCTCTGGGGTACTAGATTTGCGGTTTTATACCCCACACTCTGAGGTCACCTACCTGGGTTTCCCATTAGCCCAGGTCACCTACCTAGGTTCCCATGCACCTAGGACTCTTACAAGACCTTATGAAATACATGATGAGGTTATGAAAATCGTAGGGAAAAAATTAAATCATTTATTTATTTTATAATGGGTATTGGGTTTCCCATGATAGATAATCCCTAAGTTTTTATCCCTAACTGATATGACTCTTAGGGTGTTAATGATCATGTACTCCTTTGATAATGAGGGTCCCTTCCATCAGGTAATCAGTGAAACATCTATTAAATCAAGATTCTTATATTGGTTGTACCATATCTAGAATAATGTCATACTTCAAACATAAAATCATCATATTTGGTTTACTTGATGAGTTTAGGAACCAAATATGACTTTACTATTGGATTTTTTTCAATCACTGAAACCATGAAAGATCCAAGAGTCGTGAGGAAGTTGTTTTTTATTTAAGTTATCCTAGAGTTGGGTTATAGAAATAAATTACCTATAAATATATTTTTAGGATGATTCTATAATAACTAGTGAAGTATAATTGAATATTGATAAAACTATTTTGGGTTGGATGGTCACATAGGATTTATATGGTTTGTGTAGAAGTAGGAGCATATATAAAGAAGTTGGAAAAGTATAATGGAAGATATGTGAAGGGAAGGCACATCACGCAAGGATTTAAGCTCAAAAATGATTGAAAAATTCTATTTAATTATTTTTTTAATACATAATATGTTTGGTGTTGTTGAAAAAGTGGAATTCCTGAGATACATAAGATTTTATCCTTAATCATTTTGAGGATAAAAATGGTCTCATAGTGAAATGATCTGTCATGATATGAATATCAAAACATGATGAAATGTAAGGTTTTTATATCTTGTATAAGTTTTTATTATTTATAATTTTTAGGAGGAAAACAATCATTCATGTTATGAAATGAATAGCCATGTCATGAATAATACATGGTCAAGTTTCAGTGGCTCTGTTAAAATAGATATATCCATGCCATGGCTCATGGATCACACCACAAGAGATAGAATTCTAGTAAATCATAGAATAAAATTAAAGGAGATTGTACTGAACATGGAAAAGAAGTTGTATCCATAGATTTTTTTTTCTTTGGTATGTTTTTGAGCAAGATATAGTGTTCACACTATGAAGCATATATACACATTGTGATAGGATTATGTATTAATAAATTTATAGAGATCACACCATGGAATTCCCATGGATTAAATATGGGTTTGGCCAAGAAATTTGGATTCATTTTCATGAATAAATATCGCATCATCGAATAGAAATTCCCATCATGATAAAGGTGAGGTGGAAGGAGACTACATCATAATGAGGGAATTCACATTGCGAACAAGTGATTTTCAGAATATATAGTAGTTTAGATTAGAATTAAAATGAAGGATATCTAGATAAAGATTTTAGAGATTATGTAAAAACCTAGTTAATGATATAATAAATCATTTTCGTATTTATTAGTATTTATAAATTAGGTTTTTAAATTCATTATAAATATATTAATAAATTTTTAAAATCAAAAAGGAAATAGTTTTATCAAACTCTTTTTTATAATATGTTATTTAAAGGTTTAATTTAAAAGTATATAATTTGAAAAAATTAATTTCACTTTATAATTCATAATGTCAAAATTACCATGTGATGAAATTTTGATAATTTTTTGAAAAGATTGATTTTTCAATGAATACTGAAAATACAGTTTTTATAGAAAATTATATTTTCTTTTCGAGTATTTACAAAATCAAATTATTTTTTGGATTATTTTTAAAATGTCACTAGTTTCTTTTGATTAAAAATAATACAATTATAGTCTTTTGAGTTAATTTTATATTTTAATATGGTATAAAAATATTATTATACTTCAAAATACATTTTTCTAAAAAACTATTTTTCATCACTTTTTATCTGTTCAATTTTAAATTAAATCCTCAAACTTGGGTGTTTTGAATATTTAAAAATAGATTCCAAATTTAGAATTAGGAGGTAAAAATTTGGTAAATATTTTCCTTTTATTTTTATTCATTATTAATAGTAATTGTAGTAAATTTTTTTACCACAATAAAGGTAAAATGGGTTAATTAAGGGTAAAAATAATGTGATAAAGACTAAAAAGTGCCCCTAAAACTTTCCTTAATTTTATTTTATGAGTTTATTTAATACCTAATTATATAAAATTATAATATACAACATTTGTTTCCATTTTTCCATGATTTTGACACTTATAATATTTTATGTAAAGAAAATTCAAAAATGTCATTCGCTTTGTTTTATTATCTTTAAATTTTTGTAATCGGGATAAAAAGAAGTTGTGTTTGGTTATAAATAGTAATTTAAAATATATATATATATATATATATATAATTTTTCTTTATCATGGTAATTTATTTCTAATTATTAGTTGTTAAATAATTTACTTAAATTCTTACACAACACCAACACAGTATTTATTTAATTAACAGAAAAATAAAATAAATGATTTTAAAAATATTAAAAGTAATATAATTTGAATGAATTATTATTTTCCATAAATTTTATAGATTAATATGACATTTTATAAATTTTTTAAAGGATTTTATTTTAATTCATTTTCATTCATGATATTTTCAAAGTCAAATTAAATGAATAGTTCCAAAAAATGACGTTAATGATATTTTATAATAAATGATATTTTATTAAATGATTTAGAATTCCTAAAAATACTATATTTAGCCAACTGATTCAGATATGGTTCTAAATATTAACCATAGTCCAATTATGTTCTAATTTTTTTTTATATTAGCTATGTTTACCCCTAAAGGGTAAAAAACATTGATATCACTGTAATTGTCAAAAGGGTTAGCAGGAGTAAAAACAAAAAACTAAGGGTAAAAATATAATCTAAACTTGTCCAAATTTTTTCATATTAGGGGATTTAAAATCATCCTGATCTTATCTTTGAATATTGTCAATTTTGATCCATTTTAATATGAAAATTAATTTATATTAATTTAATATTTTAAGAAATTCCAAGAGTGCTCCTCCCCTCACTTATAAAAGGGAACCTCCTCTCCTCTTTTCTAAACACTTAAAAAGCCTTTTGTTTTGAAGAATACCTACCCAAATACCTTTCTAGAATTTCTCACCTCATTATAGAGTCACAGTTTAAGAATAATATGAACCTTATAGGAATTAAGGTGTAAATAAAAGGAGATTGTTTAAAGAAGATGATGATAAGGAACATACGTGATGAGTCAAACTCAAGGTAATGAATAATTTACTTCAAAAACCTAATTTTAAATCTTTTCTAGATTTATTTTTTATATTTTTTCTTAAATGTTAGTATTATTAAAATTATATTATGGATATTTATATATAGATATAAATGAATTATAAAATACATTTCTCTCTCTCTTTTAACATGGTTTCAAAGGTTTTTAAAAGGAATATTTTTATGTATTTTATACAGAACAGATTTACTTTCTTTAAAAAAGGTAAAAGGAATGTTCTATTTTAATTTATACAGTTTAAATGGTATTTTCCACCATTATAACCATTATTTTATGTTTTATTCTTCTAAAATATTTCATGTTTTCTTTAAATAAAAAACCTCCTTCCCTTTTTCTAGGTATTTTGGTACTCAAAATGGGTTTTTAAAGGAAAGGGTGATTCAATATCCAAATGGATTTTACATAAGGGTTTTAAAAAGTATTTTAATGGTTTTATAATGAAAATATAAAGAATAAATTTTTTTATTCTTGATATAGTTCTTGATCATTATGTATGAGAAATGGGTGAGCCCAACACAGCTTATATGATGGTTTGAGCCTCGTTATATCTTATGAAGATGAGTGATCCTGATATAGATTATATGAATGGTGATCCCCATTATAGATCTATAATTCATTGGGCAATGTCCCTTGTCTTAAAAGGCAAGGATGGGGTTAAATGTAGTGGTTTCTCCTATGTATTTAACCACACTTTAGTTCAATCTGACATGGTTTTAAAATAGTTTGAATATGATGCTCTAAGTCCCTAAAATAGATTTCCATTTTCTTACTATGAGTTTTAAAGTTTTGTTTGAAAAAAATTGTGTGTTTTTAATATGAAAATGATTTATTTCATATGCTCAAATAATAATTTGAAAAAGGTAAGTATTTATGGGTTTTCATGGTTTTTCATTGGACTAAAAAATTTCTTGTTTTTATGTCCCGTACTGAGATTTTTATGCTCATCCCAAAATTTTAAAATATTTTTCATAGGGTTTTAGGATGGGTAGGAACAAATAAGAAGTCATGTTAAAAATCATAATTTTTTTTCATGCAAAAAAATGTGTTTCATTTTAAAAGTTTTATATAGTGGGAAAATGGATACTGAGTAGAAGTGTCCAATTATAATATATGGGTTTATTATATATGATTTATGACCTAATTATATAAAACTATAAACTATAAAGATCCCTAGGAATGTAATAAAATTAATTATTGACTAAAAACTTACTATTATGTAATGTTTGAAGGACCTCGGAACACCCTGAGACGGGAGGGGTGAATCAGGGTGTCAAATTCTTCTTTTAAACTAATGGATCTTGTTCCCATGTTGGTAGGAACTTGTTAAACCTATCTGGTGAGGAGGAGCAGAAAATTGACAATCACATGCAAAGAAATGACACAACAATTTTACTTGGTTCACCACTAAGGGCTATGTTCAAGAAGCATATGCCGACAGTATGTCGGTCGTACAAAAAAAACTAATCATCACAAGTTGTGGAATACAAGATTTTAGCACAGTCACTCAGTGCTAGGAGCTCTTCCTTTACAAGGTTCAAGGATAGCACACTGCATCCCTCAGATCACTTCCGTTGACTCCCCCTTTCTCACTGCGTTGGAAGAATATTCACTCATTTTATCGAATTGAAGATCTCTTTAATGGTTTAGCATCAAATAATGCATCCTCCACTATAAATAGATGCTCTGTTGAAGTTCCTTTTTCACCCGTAGATGAAGTCCACCTTCTCAGGTATTGCTAAGTACTGGAAAATTCCTTCGCAAACCGATTTGAAGATTTTTCAATCTTCCTTATGCAAATTGCGAATCACCTGATCCTACCGCATACTGAGTACTGGGTTTGATATGCAGGACACCTTCTTCATGTACCACTTCTACTGCCGCGAACCGCCCTTCATCCACAGAATGCCTCCACCTTCATGATCTCGTATCGATTCCGCGAACCTTCTCTATGAAACCACTCCTATCCATAAACTATTTTTTGTTCATAGACTTCCTTTTCTTTCACATACTGGAGCTCCCCCTCTGCGTACCACTTGTGAAACCCTCACTCTTTTATACCGAAGATTTCTCCTCTGCATACCGAGTCAACTCTTTCCGCGTAACAAACTTCCTCCTCCACATACCAGACTTCCTTTCTAGGTTATGAATTCCCACAAACACCTTCAGCGCAAATCACTTCAGGCTTCACGAACCTCCCTTCACAAAATACCTTCGTCCTTTTCCGAAATCCAAGAGAAAAAATGTATTTGATAATAATGTTTGATCTCCTCAGTAAATGGTGGGTTTAACAATTCTTATATATGAAAAGAAACCTGCTTGATATACTAAATCAAGATTTACCAAATCTTTAATCCAACCTCCACCACTTACCAATTCTTCAGCCACCATGAACTGTAGGCCACCCACGAACCATTTTCCTACATGATCCGCATACAACCTTTGCTCCTACGTGGTCGATTTCCTCCGCAGACTTCAGCCCATCTGTGTATCGTCTTGTCGTTCAACCGTGAACCATTTTTGGTTCCACTAACCTCACCTAAGTACCGCTTTTGCTGCTCCATGTACCCTTCCCAAAACATGGTACACATCTGATGTATTATGGTACGCAGTTCTTACCCTTTGCCAATTTTCTTCAACATTCTTAATACAATTCACTCCTATGAAGAAATCCTTCCTTTGCCCTGATTTTAAACCCCAAAAATTTGGAAAACACTGAGAAATTGTGCCACATTGAATACTGCTTTCAACCTCAATCATATGGCCTTATTCCTTGAAAACTCCTTAGTCATCTATGTACTGATTGACAATAAACACAAACCAAACTCCATTATTATCAATGAACAACCTTGGTTCCAACAATATCCCCCTTTGGGTTTGTTTTCAATCTCAAATAAATTCACTGAAGCGCCAGCCACGATCAAAACCTAAATCATCAAGAAACAACTCAGTCATCACTCTAAGTCTACATGAGAAGTGCTCGGTGTAGAAAACAAGAGAGATGACATGAATTTATTTATCATCCTTTTCTTTTCTCCACCTTCATTGTTGAAGTTATAACTTTTTTTCATTGAATTTATCCATTCTCACCCATTAGAAATAAACCCAAAGACCGGTATTTGAACATTATAGAGCTTAGAACATACTCCCCTTGGATTATACCTCCCCCATAAACCTACAACACTTTCAAAAACCGATTATCACAGTTAAAAAAACTAGGGAGAGGGGAATATTTTAACCTCTTTATGCACTGGGAGGTGGATGAACACCGAGGTTCAACCGATGTTTCTCAAACACAGCTGAAGAAAGTGGATTGTTTATAATGTTAGCCACTTTCTCATATGTTCCCACATGGTCCATTTTGATCACGTCTTGTTCAACTTTTTCCTTGATGAAGTGATATCTGATCTAAATATGTTTCATACGAGAATGTTGAACATGATTCTTTGTAAGATCAATTGTTCTCTTGTTATCACAATAAATCACCATTGGTTGTTTCACCTCATAACCTATGTCAGTCATTTGCTTCTTCATCCAAAGTAACCGAGTGCATTCCTTGGTAGCAGATATATATTCAGCTTTAGCAGTACTAATAGAATTACTTTCATGTTTCTTTATTAACTATCCCACACATTTCTTCCTAATATAGAATTCTCCCCCACTGGTAGACTTCTTATCCACTACATCTCCAGCTCAGTCAACATCAGAAAATGTTGGTAGTTCACTATCTCTTCCAACAGAAAAGTATATCCCATAATTATGTGTACCTTAAATGTATCTCATGATTATTTTTTACTGCCACCAAATGTTCTTCCTTCAGATTAATCTGAAATCAGGCCACAAGGCAAGTTGTAAAGACAATATCTATTTGTGTCGCAGTTAGGTATAGTTAGCTTCCAATGATTCTTCTATACATGGTGAGATCCACAGAAGTCTCTTCCTCATGCTTTTCAAGCTTTGATCCAACTACAATCAGAGTCTTCATTAGTTTGGAATCATGCATATTGAATTTCTTTATCATCTCTCTTTCATACTTTTCTTAAGAAATGAAAGTTTATTCCTTCTTATGAAGCACCTGAAACCCTAAAAAAAATTTCAGTTCACCAATCATGGACATTTCAAATTCAGATTTCATGTGATTAGAAAATTCATCCACTGATCCATGTCTAATTCCACCAAAAATAACATCATCCACGTATACCAATACCATGAACTGATCCTTTTTGAGAGTTATTTACATAGATATTGTGATCCACTCCGCCTTTTTTAAACTCAAGATTTCTCATATAAGAGTCCAACCAAGAGTACCACGCTTGTGGCACCTATTTCAAGCCATTGAGAGCTTTCTTTAATTTTTAAACCTTCAGTTCAACATTTCCAAGCAAGAAACCCATAGGTTGTTCAATGTATACTTCTTCTTCTAATACTCCATTTAATAATGTTGTCTTGACAACCATTTAATACACCTTATATCCTCTTTGTATTTCTATGGAAAAAAATAGTCTGATTGACTCTAGTCTAGATATTGGAGAAAATTTCTCTTCAACATCAACACCTTCGATTTGTGAATATCCCTTACAGACTAGGAATACCTTATTTCTGATCACATTTCCATGCTCATCAAATTTGTTCTTGAATATCCACTTCATACTAATCACATTGTGACCTTTATGTCTTCTGACAAGATCCCAAGTCTGATTTTTGTCAATTTGATCTAACTATTCATTCACTACTTTCACCCATGACTCATCCTTTGTATCCTCTTCAAATGAGGATGGTTCCACAACTGATAGAAATTAAAATTGAGAATTAATTCTCATTATCCTCATCTATGTAGGTGAATTTGGATCCCCGATAATGTTGGATTGATCAATTTCTGCTCTTCGATTTCTTCTTTGGGGTTCAACCACATTATCTCTAGTTATAACTTCCTCTTCTGATTCCTCTTTTGAGTCAACATCATGATGTGACTCCTAATATTTTTGAACATGTTCCTCTACCTCTGTATTATCATTTGTTCCATATTCACATTCTTCCTCATCTTTTATCACGTCAGCATAATAATTCCTTGAAGCATTCATATTTTTATTTTCAATGGTCTTAACATCACTACTTTCCATAATTCTTCCCAAGTGCTTATTAAAACAAATGTAGTCCTTTATATTCATGGAGTATCCAAGAAATATTCCTTCATCTTCATTGTCACCATACTTCCCTTGATTTCCTTCATTGTTTCGGATGAAACATTTGCTTCCAAAAACACGAAAATATTTCAAGGAGGGTTTCCTTCCATGACACAATTCATATGGTCTCTTTGTCTCACCCATATATATCCCTGTACAGTTTTGAATATACAATGCATCTTGAACTACCTCTTTCTAGTAATGTCGAGGAATATGACTCTCGATTAGCATATTCATTGCCATAATGTTTACCTGTCGATTCCTATGCTCAACAACTCCATTCTGTTGTGGATTTCTCATAGCATCTACCTCATGTTGTATCCCATGCTTCTATAGGTAATTTTCAAACACAATAGACATGTATTCCCCCCCATTTTCATATCATATCACTTTTATTGTTCGTCCAATACCATTCTCGGTGATTTGGAGATATGTTTTCATCAATTCAATCACTTGTCGTTTCCTGTGTATAACCATTACACATGCCATTATACAATAATCATTTATGAAAAGAACAAAGTACCTTTCTCCATGTGTTCTAGTAACATTTATTTGGCCACATACATCTGTATGGATGAGTTCAAGGATATTTGATGCAATTTTCTTCTTTGGTAGGTAGGAACTGCAGACTAGTTTCCCTCACATGCATGCATCATAGGTCTTTTATTGTTCATGCTTTAGATTAGGGATATCCATGACTATATTCATATTAGATATATTTTCCATGTATTTCTGATTGATCTGCCCCAATATTCAATGTCATAAGTTGTTTTCCTCTTCAAATGTTAAGTAGTAAGTTTTCTCTTTGCTGTCAAATTGATATAAGTTGTCATCTGTTATACATCATTTCATGAGAAAAATCCAAGACTTTCCTATTATAGTACAACCATTCTGATTGAATGTCACAATAATATCTGAGTCACATAGTTGACTCAAACTAAGAATATTGTGACATAGAAAATCCACATAAAGGACTTCAGTTTTCTTCATCTCTCCATTGGCTAGCTCAGTACTTCCACTACCTTTTATCTTAAAAGAACCATCATTACTGAACCTCACTGTTCCATTGACCTTTTTCTTTACATTCATTAATAGGTCTTTATTACCAATCATGTGGGATGAATATCCACTATCAAGAATCCAGGTGCTTTTGTTCTTTGTGGCTTTGAGGGCTACTTCTACAAAATTAGACTTTTCAATTTTCCTCTTTTCCTTCCATGAGATATTGGATTGAGTGTAGCATGTTGATGTCCTTTCAATTCTCTCTTAAATGTATATGGTTTCTTCATATTCAAATTCTTCTTCCAAAGGAGAAAACATTTTTGAAATAGAAACACCATCTGATATATGTGTATTGACTAATCTCTGAGTTTTGAAAGACTTTCTCCTATCATACCTCTGCCAGCAATGAACAGCTTTATGGCCAAAGTTATAACTTTAAAAAAAATATCCATAGAAATTATTTCTTCTATAATAAGTAGGATATGAATATGTTCTCTTTTTTTGAAAACCTATCTCTTCTCCATTCATATAGCTCCTTGCCTCTTCGTAGTATGACATGGTATGGCCCATATAGCCACAAAACTGACACTTCATGAAACGAAATGTCTTCTCACTTCTATTTATCCTCATGACTTCTTCCTCATGAAAATAGTTTAACTACCTATAATTTCTGTAAACTCAAGGATAAAATTCATTTCTCCTTTTAGTTTGATTTAAGGGTTTATTTTTCATCACTTCTGGTGGATTTTTAACATGATCAACTTTCATATTTCCTTTATTCTAGTTCACTTTATTTACAACATTTTACATTTTGGCATCACAACCAATTCCACTATTTCCTATGAAAGTTGATATTTGATCACTTAATATCTTTTAAACACCATCAGAACCATGTTTTACTCTCTCTAATAGCTCATCATCTGAGAACCTTCCAAATTTTATTTTCTTCTTTGCTTCTTTTGAAATTAATGCACTTTACAGTTTAATTCTTAGAGTAACAACTACTTTTTAGAGTCCTTCAATAGTCTTGTATTTCTCATTAAGTCTCGAGGTAAGGTCATTGGTGACCTTTTCTTGTTCTTAAATTCTGAGTTTTAGTTCTACAACATCATCAGTGCTTTCAAGGATTGATGATTGAACTTTCACCAGTTTTTCTAGTCATTCAATTTCCGCTTCTAGATGATCAATATATTCTGATGATTCCTCCAACATTTCTTTCCACTCATTACATATATTTCATTTAATGTAAATCTTACCAAAATCATCCTTCAGTTTCAATTTAGGATCAAATTTAGAATTAAAATGATTATCTCAACCTTTATGTGACGATGGTTCATAATTTTCAATGGTAGCCATCATGGAGGCATGGTTTCCAGTCTTAAATTCGGGTTCATCATCCTCACATAATTAATTATCATCATCTTCCTCCTCACAGACAAAACTCTTCTTCTTTAGTTTCTTTGAAAATTTTAAGTTTCCCTTTTTGAAGAAGCTTTTCTGAGGCTTCTTTGTGTCTTCAACTTCGCTCTCTTCATTATCAAATTTTGTTGATCACTGAGAAGCAATGTTCTCAACTCTTCCACAGCGAAAACAATACAGTGGTATCCTGCCTTCAAATTTCCTTGTTCCCATCTTGATCTTCTTTTCAACGAGAGAGAGAGTTTCATTTTCCTCATCATCTACATCGCTAGTATCTCCTGAAAATTTTATTTTTCCCATGGATTTGAATGTTATTTCCTTGCTCACATGATTTTTAACTTCTTCTGGTTTGGTTCTTATCTCATAAGCTGAGAGATTTCTCATAAGATCATCCACTGAGAGTTTAGATAGATCTATTTCTTCAAGGGATATCACCATTTCATTGTAAAGGGGTTGAATTCTTCTCAATATTTTCTTCACTATGTCAATGTCTTTGATATCTTCACCCAAACCTCATATTTCTCCTATAACTTCAGTAATTAGATTGAAAAAGGAGTTTACATTCTCATCAGGGTGCATATTTAGATATTCAAACTTTTTGTGTAGTACTTGAATTTTTTCTTCCCTCACTTTTTTATCTCCTTCATTAATATTCTCTATTTTATCCCACATTGACTTGGTAGATGTGAAACTCATTACTTTTAGATAAATCTGATTATAAAGGGCTGTAGTGAGAGGATTTTGTGCTTTTGCATCAACATCCAGCAATTTCCTATCTATATCTATCATTGACAATCCTGTAGGATAAATGACTTGTATTCCCTAAAAAGTAGAAAATAAGACTTCTATTCTAAGAAATCTTAGGTGAGATCTTATCCTGTTTTTCCATATTTGAGAATTACTTCCATCGAAGAGGGGAACTCCCCTAACGTTGACTGGATTCTCCATGATAGTAGAAGAAATATTCCACACTAGAAACCTTTACCCTCTGATACCACTTAAAGGACCCAGGAACACGCTGAGAGGGGAGGGGTGAATCAGGATGTCAACTTTTTCATTTAAACTAATGGATCTTGTTCCCATGTTTCTAGGAACCTGTTAAACCTATCTGGTGAGGAGGAGTAAAAAATAAACAATCACATGCAAAGAAACGACACAACAATTTTACTTCGTTCTCCACTAAGGGCTACGTTCAAGGAGCATACGCTGATAGTGTGCCGGTCGTATGAAAACCACTAATCTTCACAAGTTGTGAAATAAAGGATTTTAGCATAGTCACCCGGTGCTAGGAGCACTTCCTTTAAAAGGTTCAGGGATAGCACACTGCATCCATTGGATCACTTCCGTTGACTCCCACTTGCTCACTACGTTGGAAGAATCTTCACTCAGTTTATCGACTTAAAGGTCTATTTAATGGTTTAGCATCAAATCATGCATCCTCAACTATAAATGGAAGCCCTTTTGAAGTTCCTTTTTCACCTGTAGATGAAGTCCACCTTCTTGGGTACTACTAAGTACCGGAAAATTCCTTCACAAAATGATTTGAAGCTTTTGCAAGCTTCCTTATGAAAATCACGAATCACCCGATCCTCCCGCATACTGAGTACTAGGTTTGGTATGTGAGACACCTTATTTTCATACCACTGCTACTGTTGTGAACCGCCCTTCATCCGTATACTGCCTTCTCCTTCGTGATCATGTACCATGGCTGCGTACTGATTCTGTGAACCTCCTCTGCAAAACCCCTCCTATCTGTGAACTGTTCTCTATTTTTGGACTGCCTTTTCTTTAATGCACTAGAGCTCCCCCTCTGAGTACCACTTGCGGAACCCTCACTCTCACGTACTGGATATTCCTCCTCTACGTATCGATTTAACTCTTTTTGTGTACCAAACTTCCTCCTCCACGTACCAAACTACCTTTTCGGGTTATGAATTCCCACAAACACCTTCAGCGCGAACCACTTCAGCCTTCCCGAACCTCCCTTTGCTAACTACATTCAGCCTTTTCCAAAATCCTGGATAAAAAAATTATTTTCTAATAATGCTCGATCTCCTCAGTAAACAGTGGGTTTAATAATTCTTATATAGGAAAAGATACCCACTTAATCTGCTAAATCAAGATTTACCAAATCTTTAATCTATCCACCACCAAAAATAATATCATCCATGTATACCAATACCATGAACTGATCCTTCTGAGAGTTCTTTACATAGAGATTTTGATCCACTCCGCCTCTTTTAAACTCAAGCTTTCTCATATAAGAGTCCAACCGAGAGTACCACGCCCATGGAACCTGTTTCAAACCATAGAGATCTTTCTTTAATTTTCAAACATTTAGTTCATCATTTACAAGCATGAACCCCACAGGTTGTTCAATGTAGACTTCTTCTTCCAATATTCCATTTAGGAACGTTGTCTTGACATCCATTTGATACACTTTATAACCTCTTTGTATTTCCGTGGAAATAAATAGTCTGATTGTCTCTAGTCTCACTGTTGGAGAAAATATCTCTTCAACATCAACACCTTCGATTTGTGAATATCCCTTACAGACCAGGTGTACCTTATTTCTGATCACATTTCCATGCTTGTCAAATTTGTTCTTGAAAATCCACTTTGTACCAATCACATTGTGACCTTTAGGTCTTCTGACAAGATCCCAAGCCTGATTTTTGTCAATATGATCTAAATATTCATTCATTACTTTCACCCATGACTCATCCTTTGTAGCCTCTTAAAATGAGGATGGTTCCACAACTGATAGAAATTCATATTGAGAATTAATAGTCATTCTCCTCGTCTGTGTAGGTGCATTCGGATCCCCGATAATGTTGGACTGATCAATTTTTTCTCTTCGATTTCTTATTTGGGGTTCAACCAAATTATCTCTAGATAAAGCTTCCTCTTATGATTCCTCCTCTGAGTCAACATCATGATGTCACTCCTGAGATTTTTGAACATCTTCCTCTACCACTATATTAGCATTTGTTCCATATTCACATTCTTTTTCATCTTCTATCATGTCAGTATAAGAATTCCTTGAAGAATTTGTATTTTTCTTTTCAGTGATCTTAACATCACTGATTTCCACAATTCTTACCAAACACTTATTGAAACACTTGTAGTCCTTTCTATTCATGAAGTATCCAAGAAATATTCATTCACCTGCATTGTCACTATACTTACCTTGATTTCATTCTTTGTTTCAGAAGAAAAATTTCCTTTCAAAAACATGAAAATATTTCAAGGAGGGATTCCTTACATGCCACAATTCATATGGTGTCTTGGTCTCACCCATATATTGCCCTGTATGGTTTTGAATATACACTGTAGCTTGAACTGCCTTTTTCCCATAATGTCGAGGAATACGACTCTTGATCAGCATAGTCCTGGACATATTGTTTACATGTTGATTCCTATGCTCAACAACTCCATTTTGTTGTGGATTTCTCATAGCAGCTACCTCATGTTGTATCCCATGCTTCTCCATGTAATTTTCAAACTCAATAGATGTGTATTCCCCTCCATTGTCATATTGTAGCACTTTTATTTTTCATCCAGTATCATTCTCGGCGATTCGATGATATGTTTTCATGCAGTCAAGCACTTGACGTTTCTTATGTATAACCATTATACATGTCATTATACTGTAATAATTTATGAAAAGAATAGAGTGACTTTCTCCATGTGTTCTAGTAACATTTATTGGGCCACATACATCTATATGGATGAGGTCAAGGATATTTGAGGATCTTTTCTTCTTTGGTCGATAGGAACTGCAGATGAGTTTTCCTCGCATGCACACATTGCAAGTCTTTTCTCGTTCACGCTTTAGATTAGGGATATCCATGACTATATTCAGCTTAGATATCTTTTCCATGTCTTTCTGATTGATGTGCCCCAATCTTCTATGTCATAAGTTGTTTTCCTCTTCAACTATTAAGTAGCAAGTGTTATCTTTGCTGTCAACTTGATATAAGTTTCCATCTATTCTACAGCCTTTCATGAGTGAAATCTCGGACTTTCCTATTATAGTACATCCATTCTGATTGAATGTCACAATAAGACCCGAGTCACAGAGTTGACTCAAACTGAGAATATTTTGACGAAGACCATCCACATAAAGGACTTCAGTTTTCTTTATCTCTTCATTGGCTAGCTCAGTACTTCCACTACCTTTTATATTCAAAGCACCATCGTTACCGAAACTCACTATTCCATTGACATTTTTCTTTACATTCTTTAATAGGTCTTTATTACCAGTCATGTGGGATGAACATCTGGTATCAAGAATCCAAGTGCTTTTGTTCTTTATATATTTGAGGGATACTTCTACAAAATTAGACTTTTCAATTTTCCTCTTTTCCTTCCATGAGATATTGGATTGAGTGTAGGATGTTGATGGCCTTTCAATTATCTCTTCAATGTATATGGGTTTTTCATATTCAAAATCTTCTTCCAAAGAAGAAAGCATTTTTGAAATAGAAACACTTTCTAGTTGATGTGTATTGAATCATCTTTGAGTTTTGAAAGACTTTATCCTATCATACCTTTAACTGTAATGCACTGCTTTATGGACAATGTTAGAACCATAAAAACAATATCCATAGAAATTATTTCTTCTATAAGAATTAGGATATGAATATGTTCTCATTTTTTTAACACCTAACTCTTCTCCATTCATATAACTCATTGCCTCTTCATAGTATGACATGGTATGGCCCATATAGCCACAGAACTAACACTTCACGAGAGGAAATGTCTTATCACTTCAATTTATCCTCATGCCTTCTTACTCATGAAAATAGTTTGAATGCCTATCATTTCTATAAACTCAAGAATAAAATTCATGTCTCCTTTCAGTTTGATTTAAAGTTTTCTTTTTCATCACTTCCGGTGGATTTTCAACATGATCAACTTTCATCTTGTCTTTATTCTAGTTCACTTTATTTATAGCATTTAACATTTCTGCATCACAACCAATTCCACTATTTCCTATGAATGTGGATCTTTGATCACTCAAGATATTTTCCACTCTATCAGAACCATGTTTTTCTCTCTCTAACAGGTCATCATCTGAGAACCTTCCAAATTGTATTTTCTTCTTTGCTTATTTTGAAATTGGTTCACTTTCAAGTTTAATTTTTAGAGTAACAAATTCTTTTTCAAGTCCTTCAACGGTCTTGGATTTCTCATCCAGTCTCAAGGTAAGGTCATTGATGACCTTATCTTGTTCTTAAATTCTGAGCTTTAGTTCCACAAAATCATCAGTGCTTTCATGGATTGATGATTGAACTTTCACCAGTTTTTCTAGTTGTTCAATTTCTTCTTCTATCTTATCAATACATTCTGATGATTCCTCCACCATTTATTTCCACTTATTACATCTCTTGAATTTAATTTCAATCTTACCAAAATCATCCTTAAGTTGGAACTTGGGATCAAATTTATTATTAAACTGATTATCTCCACCTTTATCTATCGATGTTTCTCAATTTTCAATGGTAGTCATCATGGAGTCATGGTTTCCAATCTTAAATTCTAGTTCATCTTCCTCACGGAATTCATTATCATCATCTTTATCCTCACAGACAAAACTCTTCTTCTGTACTTTCTTTACAAATTTTATGTTTTCCTTTTTGAAGAATCTTTTTTGCGTCTTCTCCATGTTTTCAACTCTACTCTCTTCATCATAAAATTTTCTAGAGAACTGAAAAGCAATGTTCCCAACTCTTCCATAGCGAAAACAAGATAGAGGTATCTTGCCTTCAAATTTCCCTGTTCCCATCTTGAGATTATTCGCAATGAGAGAGAGATAGTTTCATTTTCTTCATCATCTACATCACTGGTATCTCATGAAACTTTTAGTTTGTCTATGGATTTGATTTCCATTTCCTTGCTGACACGATTTGTAGCTTCTTCTAGTTTGATTCTCATCTCATAAGCTGGTAGATTCCTCAGAAGATCATCCATTGATATTTTAGAGAGATATCTTTCCTCAAGGTCTAACACCTTTTCATTATAAAGGGGTGGAAGTCGTCTCAAGATTTTCTTCACTATGTCAATGTCTTTGATCTCTTCACCCAAACCTAGGATTGCTCCTACAACTTTAGTAATTCCATTGAAAAAGGAGTTTGCATTCTCATCAGGGTGCATCTTCATATCATAAAACCTATTGTGTAGTACTTGAAGTTTTTCCTCCTTCACTTTAATATCTCCTTCATATATATTCTCTAGTTTATCTCACATTGACTTGGTAGATGTGCAACTCATTACCTTTATATAAATCTGATCAGAAATGGTTATAGTGAGATCATTTTGTGCTTTTGCATCAGCATCCATCAATTTTATATCTATATATTTCATTGACAATCCTATAGGATTAGTGACTTGTATTTCCTACACAGTAGAAAATAGTACTTCTATTTCAAGAGTTCTTAGGTGAGATCTCATCCTATTTTTCCATATTTGAAAATTACTTCCATCAAATAGGGGAAATCCCCTAACGTTGATTGGATTCTCCATGACAGTAGAAGACAGATTCAACACTAGCAACCTTTACCCTCTGATTCCACTTAAAGGACCCCGAAACACCCTGAGAGGGGAGGGGTGAATCAGAGAGTGAACTTTTTCTTTTAAACTAATAGATCTTGTTCCCACATTGTTAGGAACCTATTAAACATGTCTGACAAGGAGCAGCAAAAAATAAACAATCACATGCAAAGCAATGACACAACAATTTTACTTGGTTCACCACTAAGGGCTACGTTTAAGGAGCATACGCCGATAGTGTTTCAGTCATACCAAAACCACTAATCTTCACAAGTTGTGGAATATAATATTTTAGCACAGTCACTTGGTGCTAGGCGTACTGCCTTTAAAAGGTTCAGTGATAGCACACTGCATCTCTCAGATCACTTCTGTTGAATCCCACTTGCTCACTACGTTGGATGAATATTCACTCATTTTATCAACTTGAAGGTCGCTTCAATGGTTTAACATCAAATCACGCATCCTCAACTATAAATGGATGCTCTTTTGAAGTTCCTTTTTCATCCGTAGATGAATTCCACGTTCTTGGGTACTAATAAGTATCGGGAAATTCCTTCACAAACCGATTTAAATCTTTTTCAAGCTTCCTTATGAAAATCGTGAACCAGCCGATCCTCCCACATACTAAGTACCAGGTTTGGAATGTGGGACACCTTATTCACATACCACTGCTACTGTCATGAACCGCCCTTCATCCGAAGACTTCATTTGCCTTTGCGATCGTGTATCGCGGCCGCGTACTGATTCCACAAACCTCCTCTACAAAACCCCTCCTAAATGTGAATAGTTGTTTATTCGTGGACTGCCTTTGCTTCCAAAAACTGGAGCTCCCCCTCTGATTACCACTTGCAGAACTCTCACTCTCACATACCGAAGATTCCTCCTCTGCGTACCGAGTCAACTCTTTCCGTGTACCAAACTTCTTCCTTCGTGTACTGGACTTCCTTTGTGGGTTATGTATTCCCACAAACACCTTCAGCGCGAACCACTTCAGCCTTCCCAAACCTCCCTTCGCTAACTAACTTCAGCCTTTGCCGAAATCCTGAAGCAAAAATGTATTTTCTAATAACGTTTTATCTCCTTAGTAAACGGTGGGTTTAACAATTCTTATATAGGAAAAGATACCCTCTTAATCCGCTAAATCAAGATTTATAAAATTTTTAATCCATCCTCCACCGCTTACTGATTCTTTAGCCACCAAAAACTACAGGCCACTTTCAAACCATTTTTCTATGTGCTCTGCGTACCACCTTTTATCCTATGTGTTGGACTTCTTCTGTAGACATCATCCCATCTCTGTACTGCACCACCGCTCAGCCGCAAACAGTTTTTGGTTCTGTGAACCTCACCTGCGTACCCCTTCTGCCGCTCCATGTACCATTCCTAGAACATGTTATGCAGCCCATGTATTATGGTATGTAGTTATTACCCTTTTCAGATTTTCTTCAACATTCTTCATACAATTCACTCTTTTGAAGAAAACTATTCTTTGCCCCGATTTTGAGGCCCAAAAATTTCGCAAACACTAGGAAACTGCGCCACATTGAATATTGCTTTCAGCCTCAATCGTATGACCTCAGTCCTTACAAACTCTCTAGTCATATGTGTGCTGATTGAAAACAAACACAAACCAAACCCCATTATTATCAATAAACATCCTTGGTTCCAACAATGTCTAAGGTTAGGTCCTTATAGTTGGTATTAGAGGAAAGGTTTAGATAACTTTATATTCTAGGATAATATTAATAGAATAGACTTGAAATATTATAATTTATGGTTAAATTGAAATGATATAGAATTTGTAGATTACTAGGTTGTTTCATCTAATTTATGTTATTTCAGAATAGTTTTCCATAGAGGAAATAGGAAATCTATAATATGAATGTATGAAGAGGAAAATATCCTTCCAAATCAGTGTCATGGAATGGTTGAAATTGGAACTAAGTAATTTGTTGTAGTGATGGCTCAGTTGACACATGATATAAATGTTGGTGGTATCCATGTTATAGAGAAACTTGATTTACCACAATGGAACATGTCAATAGTTGAGCATTTCATGAAATAGAACCCTCCATATTTTAATAGAACTTCAGATCCATTGGTATCCAAAGATGGATCAATGCTCTGGAAAATATATTTGAATTAATGTGGTGTCTAATATGTCAAATGGTAAACCTTTGCATTTATCATTTTGAATGTGAATCTAATCGATGGTGATCTTTGGTTATGAATTCCAAAGAGATAAATGATCTTGATTCTATGGAATGGGAAATATTTAAGAATAGTTTCCCTGAGAAATATTTCCCTAATATTTTTCAACTCGAAATGGAGAAACTATTATTTTAATTGTGGAAAAAAGATAAAGATTCTATTGTCGTATATGAAGTAAATTTTACAAGGCTGGCTAGGTATGTACCAACTTTTATTCAGGAACTTGATAATATAATTAATAGATTATACTTAGGACAAAAACCAAGTTTATGAAGATATTTGTCCAAATTATAATTTAGAATTTATGATAAAGTTCTTCATTATGATGAGAAATTTGAGATGGAGTTTTTTAATACTTAGGTTCCTTGAGATGATACAATTAATAAATGGTAAAAGTGGAAAGAAACATAGAAGCACCCAACTAAGAAGTCTGGAGGTAGTCCCCCAACATGTTCAAAGTGTGGTAAAATAAATTTTAGGAAATTTGTGAAAGGAACTTGAATGTGTTATCAATATGGTAAGTTTGTTCAAAGGGTTCATGACTGTTGTATCCTAAAAACTTTTCAAAGGGAATTGAAATTATCCCATGAAATTGAAAAAGGAAGGATACTAAATCGAAGAAATAATTAAAGGAAAAATGTTTAAATGAGTGAATTCAGAAAAGGAAAAATATCAGACCATGAAGAGGGAAACCCTTCACGGATCTATGTTCTTTATGGAGATCCACTTCACAAAGACACCTACAAATAAAACCATTCGAGGGAGTTAAATAGTGGCACCAGCTCTGTGAACATAGTTGTTTTTTGGACAAGGGTGGAGAAATTATCCCCACAAACTACATCCCTCATGGACTCAAATGGTCTGTGGGAAAAGAAAATACAATGGATTACCTAAAAAACAAAGTCATTCTCAAGACCAAGGTAGTGATTTTCTCCTTTGTAGACCGTAACCCCATGGCCTCTGCTGACTAAGTCATCTGTGGCCTGGGTAATGGCCATGGGATTCCAAAAAGGGGTGTTCACATCCTCGTTACAAAGAATCGGCTACACCAGTAACTAGATCTATGATTCTCTATAAATAGATTTTGAGGGGATCTAAATAAATTATTTCAATTTTAGAAGATTAACATTTCGAAGGATCGATGATCGAAGGAAGAAATTGAAAGCTACAAAAAATCTGAACTCCTTTAACAATTTACTACAGGTTAAAACACCACTGCATAGTGTTAAGAAGGGGAATAAATAAAAAAATTAATCTCATGACTGAAGATCCCTCACATGTATACTCCCCGAGAGGTGTAGAACCAATGCCCCCTTCACAACTAGGCACCCCACATAGAAAAATGCTATGTGGATGGAACTCTTCCCTACATAGCAATTCACCAAGTGGGAGGAATTTGGCCCCACTTAGCAATATGATATGTGGATGTAACTTGGCCCAGCGTAGCCGAACGCTATGTGGAATCCACCCAGGTCAGCATAACATAATGGTACATGGACAACTCCTTGCCCATGTAGCAACATGCTATGTCGAAGAACCCCTATCACATGTCAAAACCTTACACATGAAGGGGGTACCCTATGGTGTTCCACTCTTCGGCCCTGGTCATTCCCTTCTATCACATCAACAGTCCCCATGTCGAATCCTCTGCAAACTAGTTCAACAAAATTATGAAAAGGCCTTTTCCAAAGCATTCAGAACTGTATAATAAATCCATTGGGTTCACTAGTGTGTCCTTTTGAGTTTACATACCCACGGTAAGTGGAGGCATGTTGATTATCCCAGCAGTAAGGTGGACCCTGATAAATACCATAAGTTTATAGTCCCATAGTAACATAGGGTCTAAACTTGGGATACTCACATGTACCTCCCTATTTTGGGTAAGAATATAGGGGATCACACATTCATATCATTTTTATAAGAAATGGTATCCTTCCTCTGGAACTGAATTATGTTCACTCCCACTAAGGTAAGCCACTAACCTTTCTTATAGGAGGGTGCACTCGTGCTCCTATCTTCCCTCACCCAGGACATATCCGGATAGGTCTCCAAATCTGAATATCCAATATATGAAAACAAAAGAGAAGATAGGCACACCCAAATCCATTTCTCTCTCCACTTGGGCTTCAGTTCCATCTATCAGGAGATGAAGTAGTACATGCGATCTTCAGATCCACTGCCTCCTCTTGTTTCTCACACTGATCATGACTCACATGGGTTTAGAGGTTTTTAGTGATCATAAAATCTGAATGATCCCAAATAAAGGGTATTTTCCATATATTTAAGCCCTAATATCAATCTAATTAATGGGACCTCTCCATAGATTTAAGCCCAAATATCAATCCAAAGAATGGGAATCCCCAAAAGTGTAAGTCCTACATCACATTAAACTATACGGGATTTGATTCCCAACTAACTGAAATATGTAGAAATCCACCCTATGGTACAAAGCCAACATCCAAATCACCCTAATGTTTTCTAGGATACATCCTTGGTTGGGTCAAATCCACCCAAGAGACTATATCCCTTCTGGGTACCTCAATCCGCTTTGGTATAAGTCCCACACCACCCTTGATCAAGAAACCTTTCACCTGTGTGTCCTTGTTGCACAAAGTTAAACTACACAATTGGGTCCTTGTCACATGACCTTAAAAGTTGATATGTCTAGTAAAGAAAAACTAAAATATGTGGTTTCTGATTCCTCTCATGAGAATTCATAGCAATCCCATCTTATGGGTTTGATCCCGACATCAAAATAGATCCCATCCCCCCTGGATAATGATAAACTCCAGAGTTCCATCCCATATAGTTTGAAACCAGCATTGTCTTAGAGAACAACTAAAAAATCCATGATTTATCAATAAAAGGGTAACATTCATAGAGAACTTTGGATACATTCAGATGATTCCAAACTCATGAGTAATCATGATTAACAGTTTCTCCAGGGATATATCGTAGACACATTCATGGGGATAAATCAAGGATTCATGAACATATGAACATAGGTTAAATCGATAAGAGAGTCCTAGAATAGGCAATAGTTCCCCCTAAAAGGGTGATAGGTGCCTGAGTTCCCATCCTATTGACCAATTTTATTTATTATGTTTTGTTGGGAAAATTACCCAATGAACGCCTGCCTTTGGAAAGAAGGTCCATGAATCATTGATGTGAGAGTCGTTGGGTGTTTCTGGATCTACGAACAAACCCGTTTGAGACCATCAAAGTTGTTATAACTCGCACCAGTTATTACCCACCAATTAATCCCTGCAATTGAACCAATGGGCCACATTCCCCATCAGGAGGAAACAATAACATTTTCATCAGAAGAAAAAAATGAAATAACCTAACAAAACTAAGCCCTTTTAATCATTTGTTGGGTCCATAACATTTTCAGACGAAAAAAAATGGTTAACCCAGTATGAATCCTTAACCAAGGTGGTGGTATTATCCCACCAAATCCCCTTTCACATCCAAAAAGAAAGAGGGCCAAGAAATATCATCAATTATGCATGTGATCATGAGATTATACTTTGATGGGATTTTTTTGTCTACACTTGTCACATATATTGAAGTTCTTCAGAAATACCTTCAATCTAATGCCATCATAAAAGTTCTCACAGACACAAATGTTTATCAATTCATTGGTTGATTTTGAGTCAATAAGGTTTTCCTTATGACTTTTCTATTCCTTCTTGTTTTGAAAATCACAAACACCTTATACTTAAGGAAATATAAATTTTACCTTCACAAGGAAAATTTACTTCTTCAAGGAAATTTACCTTAACCTAGATTTTCTTATACATAGCCATATTTTCTTAAGTACAAAAACTGGATTCATACCCAAAATCCTGGAGCCATATAATGTAAAGATTTGGAGCATTCTGTTTTTAGGATCCGAATTCTGGATGTGAACTATAATGCAGTTCCAATCCGAATTCTGGACTCCGAACTCTTAAGCAGTTCGACTCTGAACTCTTAAGCAGTTTGACTCCGAACTCTTATGAAGTTCGACTCCGAAATCTTAAGAAGTTTGACTCCAAACTCTTATGAAGTTCGACTCCGAACTCTTAAACAGTTCGACTTCAAACTCTTAAGCAGTTCGACTCCGAACTCTTATGAAGTTCGACTCCGAACTCTTATGAAGTTCGACTACGAACTCTTAAATAGTTCGACTCTGAACTCTTAAGAAGTTCAACTCCGAACTCTTAAACGCTTCGACTCTGAACTCTTATGAAGTTCGACTTCGAACTCTTAAGTAGTTCGACTCCGAACTCTGCAAGTTTAGATTCTGATCTCTGGTGAAACCAGACTCTGAATTCCTATAAAACAGAATCCGAACATTTCTTAACATAGACTCCGAATTTCATTTTGGTTAGACTCCAAACTTTTGACTTGTTTACACTCCGAAATATTGATTAGATTTTACTTACATATGCTTCATTTCAAAACGATGTCGTGCTTTCAGTTATACATGGTTTGTTATAAAACTATGTCGTATATTCTGTTTCTAATTAACTGTTGGTTGAGTTACACGTGTACAGGTCCCTCCAAATTTCATGTAAAATATGACCATTGGAAGAGGGATCCGACCATTGGAAGTTTTCCTATAAATAGGAGCTCATTTGAAAGAGCTCAAAAAGAAGTTGATCGATCTAGAGAACACACGTTGTTAAGGTGATTTCTAGAGAGAGAATCTTTTCATGCCTTGTGTGTACTGAACCGCTCGTTCATATTGATTTGTGCGACTCCGAATGTTGGTGATTACATTTGAGGACTTCCGGGGATAGGAAGACAGAGGTGTCGGCTACCTTGAAGTTCGAGGGTTTCCTTGCTGAGGAAGAAAGAGGTTCCAACTACCTTGAAGTTGAGGTCTTGCGGGGATAGCAAGACAGAGATTTTGATCTTCGTATCGAGGGCTTATCCTGGTGTGGGTAAGACAGACTTGCTTGAAAGTAAAAATCAAGGGAAGTTTATCCAAGGTTGTTGGATACCCTTCTCTTTGGGTTAAAATATTCATATCTTGTTACTTGTAGTTTTACTACTTGTTTTTCTGCTGCATATTGTATTGTAAGGAAAGTATAACCTTCTTATATTTCCTTACACTTGTACTCTAATTAGTTTAGATTCTATACACTTTAAGGTAGAATATTATATTGTAAATCTTGGTTCCAATTCTCCAGTTGGTGATTAGAGGTGTTGTGAAATTTTCTTAGTTTAACTTTGTTAAACTTAGAATTTTCCTTGTCTAAGGAAAACATAGTTATCCTTAACCAACTTTAAAGGTTCCAAAGGAATTTTTAAAGTATACAATTCACCCCCCATCTTGTATATTGAGTATCTACATCATTATTTAGATCCTACAATTGGTATCAGAGGAGGTCTCAGAAATACTTATACTCACGTATAGGTTTTTCTTGCTCATATTTTTATTTGTTCTTCAGCCTTGCTTAGAAAGTTTACTTTGTCATTCTAAACTTTTTCGTTCCGAACTTTATCATTCCGAATTTTCATTCCGACATTTGTGGTTACGAACTTTTTCTACTAACTAGTTTGGTTGCCAAGGTTTGTTTTAAGAATGGCAGGAATCAATGTTAGTTATATTGACAATATAAACCCTAAAAGACCACCAATATTTTATGGTAATGAATATGAGTACTGGAGAGATCGAATGAAGACTTTTGTTATCAATACTGGAGTGGATAATTTTGTTATTATTACTGGTGAGTATAAAATTCCTAATAAGGAAGTTAGAACTTTCAATAACCAGGAAAAGAAAGAGTATCAACTCAATTATAAGGTACGCAATACTCTACTATGTTCAATGACTAGAAATATATATAGCCAAATTTCTTCTTGTGAAACATCTAATTGTATCTAGAAGAATTTAGAGGTTACACACTTTGGAACTTCTAAAGTGATTGAAACTAGGAGAGCTATGCTTAGAGATGAATACCATGGTTTCAATTTTCCTTATGGAGAACCAATCTATAAAGTTCAACAGAGGTTTATGACTATAGTCAACATCTTATAGTCTATGGGAGAAAAAGGGTTAGATGATAAAGCCCTTGTGGATAAGATAATTGATATTATGCCCAATGAGTGAGAATCAAAGAGAACATCTATAGATGAAAATAGGAAGGTCGCTCAAATTTCTCTTGATGAGATATTTGGAACTCTTCTCCAACATGAAACAAGAATGAAGAGAGATGCTGAAAACATCAAAAAGAAGAATGGGAATGGTACTGTCACTTTTACAACAACATCAAATCATATAAAAGCTAAGACTCCTGAAAAAGTAACCAGATCCAAATATAAGAAGGTGGTTATTCAATCAGATTCTAGTTAAAGTGAAATCTCAGAAAATGAGTTAGGAAATCTTGCTCGAAGAATGAACAAGATATCTGGACAGAGAAATTTCCAATCCAAATATAATAAAAAGGAAAGGAAATATAGGAAATATGGAGAAGTCACTTGTTATGAATGCAAGAGAGCTGGACATATTAGACTAGATTTCCCTTTGCTCAAAAAGAAAGAAAGGAAAGAAATGTATTCTGAGAGGAATAGAAAGAAGTATTACAAGACCAAAGCTAAGAAAGTTCTGAAAGAAAATGACACATGGAGTGTCAGTGGTGGTGACTCTTCAGACGAATCTTCTGATTATGAATCTTCAGGACAGAAGAATCTTGGCCTTATAGCCAGATTACCCATTGACAATCATTATTTTATGGCTAAGGTACGAAATGTTGAATCATTGACCAATGTTTCTTTAAATTCTAATGATAGTAAGTATTATAACTCTTCAGATGAATAATCCTCTTCTGATGAAGAAAATACTTTACCTACCTATGAAGAAGTTTCTAGGTTTGCTGAACTTCTAGAGATTGAGAATTCTAAACTCAATAAAAAACTTGATAAGGAAAACTCTAGGAATTATATTCTTACAAAATAAATATCCGATCTTTCTAAAGATATTGATAAGAAAATGCTGATTTTTTAAATATTTCAAAGAATCTTGAGGAAGTAAGTTCTGAGAAAAACAAACTTTCTAAATAGTTAGAAAAAGTAATTTCTAAGAAAAGTATCTTTGAGCCTAGCTCTAGTTCTAAATCTAATGATTTTGAAGATAAAAAATTGGTTATAAAACTCAAGTCCGAAATTTTTTCCTTAAAGAAGTGTTTATCAAACTTTACCCATGGTAAAGAAAATTTTGATAAAATGTATTCTCAAATACAACCTTTGAGAAACAAATCCGGATTTGGTTATACCCATGCAAAACCAACTTTTAGTAACAACTACTTTATTCCACAAAGTGTCCCATTTTATACCAAGTGTCAATGTGGTGGTCACTGGGCGGAGAATTTTTCTTTAAATAAAACCCAATCTCTAGGTTTTCATAAAGCCTTTTTTTCTAAGAAAGTGTGGGTTCTGAAAATTTTATTGTCTGGAAATCTCGGATCCAAGCAAGTTTGGATTCCGAAAGTCTAATTCTTTTATTGTTTTCAGGAAAATAAAGGAATTACCAACAACAATACATGATACATGGATAGTGGATGTTCCCGGAACATGACTGGTAACAAAAGATATTTTGAAAAGATTATCAAAACGAAAGGAGGAAAGGTAACTTTCAGAGATAATGCTCAAGGAGAAATTTTTGGTATTGGTAATATTGTTCTTCTAGGTAAAACTTTGATTTCAAATGTTTTATTTGTTAAGGGTCTAAAGAACAACATCATTAGCATAAGTAAATTATGTGACGAAGGTTACCTTGTGAATTTTAGGAATGATAAGTGCTTAGTACACAATTCCAAGGAAGAATTTATTCTCTCAACCAATAGGCAAGAGAATGTTTACACTTTGAACTTAGAAGACCTCAGGAGTCAAGACCTAACTTGCCTAAGTCCAATGGAAGATCATTCCTGGTTATGGAATAGAATATTAGGTCACTGTAACCTTAGAAATTTATGTAAACTCTCTAAGAAGAAACTAGTTAAGGATCTACCAGAGCTTAGATTTTATTCTTCTAAAGTTTGTCATCCTTGTCAATATGGAAAGCAACATAAATCTAGTTTTAAATCAATCGGTGAATTCTCAACGATTGATGCATTACAGTTAGTGAACATGGATCTTTTTGGTCTAACATAAACTCGAAGTATTAGAGGCAAATACTATGTGTTTGTTCTAGTTTATGATTACACCAGATTTACTTGGGTCTATTTTCTAGCAAAGAAGTCTGAAGCTTTTTCTTATTTCAAAAGTTTTAGAGAACAAGTTAAAAATGAGAAAAATCTTCCACTGAAAACCATTCATAGTGATCATGAAGGAGAATTTCAAAATTCTGATTTTGAAACTTTTTGTATAAGAAAAGGTATTACTCACAATTTTTCAGAACCTAGAACTCCTCAACAAAATGGTGTAGTTGAAAGAAGAAATATAATTCTTCAAGAGATAACTAGAACCATGTTGATTGAATATTCTATAGCTAGACATTTCTGGGCTGAAGCTGTAAGTACTGCTTGTTATACTATAAATCAAGTTTTGATTACACCTTTTCTTAATAAAACTCCTTATGAGTTATGGAACGGTAGAAAACCAAGACTTTCCTACTTCAAGGTTTTTGGTTGAAAAGTATTCATTCTGAATACTAAAGATAATTTACATAAATTCACACCAAAATCTGATGAAGGAATTTTCTTAGTCTACTCCACAACTTCTAAGGCATATAGAGTTTTCAATAAAAATACTTGTACTGTTGAAGAAACAGTGCATGTAAAATTTGATGAGTCAGTTCCTTTCATTTTCAAACCACCCCAACCTACATCCTCAGATGTTTTTTCAAAAACTGATTTTCAACCTATGATAGAATATCCTTCGGATAAGGAAAATTTTCAAGAAGATACTTCTAAAATATTTACCCCAGAAGAATTTCTACCCTATGTTGATGAACAGGTTTTACAAAACCCAAATCAGGTGTTTCTTAAGAATCATCCCAGTGATAGCATCATTGGTGATGTAAATCAACCTGTAAGGACTAGAAGTTCCTTAAGAAATGAAGTAGAACATCTAGAATTTCTTTCCCAATTAGAACCAAAAAGCACTGATGAAGCTTTAGGTGATGATGATTGGATCAATGCCATGCAAGATGAACTAAATTAATTTGAGAGGAATAAAGTCTGGACCTTGGTTGAAAGACCTAAATAAACTTTTGTTATTGGAGTAAAATGGGTTTTTAGAAACAAGTGTGATGAAAATGGAGTCATAGTAAGGAATAAATCTAGACTCATTTCTAAATGCTATAATCATCAAGAGGGAATAGACTATGAAGAAACATATTCTCCAGTAGCTAGACTTGAATCTATTCGTATTTTACTTGCCTTTGCAGCTTTCTTCAATTTTAAACTTTTTCAAATGGATGTGAAATGTGCTTTTCTTAACGGTTATGTTCAAGAGGAAGTGTTTGTTGAAAAACCTCCTAGATTTGAAGATACAAAACATCCTGATCATGTTTTTAGACTTACCAAAGCTTTGTATGGTCTTAAACAAGCCCCACGAGCCTGGTATGATAGACTCACAGGATTTTTTCTTCAAAATAACTATGTTAAGGGAAATGCAGATCCAACCCTTTTTATAAATAAAGATAAGAAAAATTTTTTGATTGTTCAAATTTATGTTGATGACATCATATTTGGTTCAACTCAGCAATCTTTAACTGATTCTTTTGCAAGTCTAATGAAATATGAGTTTGAAATGAGTATGATGGGTGAGTTAACTTTTTTTCTTGGTTTTCAAATTTCTCAAAAACCAGAAGGAACCTATATATCTCAACATAAGTATATTAAAGATCTTCTCAAAAAGTATGGTTATGACAACACTAAGAGTATAAGTACTCCCATCGGTACCTCAAACTCCTTAGATCTTGATGAAGCTGGGAAACCAGTAGATCAAACATCTTTTAGAGGTATGATAGGAAGTATACTTTACTTAACAGCTAGTCGACTAGACTTAATGTTCTCAGTATGCTTATGTGCAAGATAGCAATCCAATCCTAAGTAATCTCACTTAAAGGCGGTAAAAATAATTTTTCTCTACCTAAAGGGAACCATGGATCTAGGATTATTTTATACTTCTGGAAATGATTTTGTTCTAAAAAGCTTTTCAGACGATGACTTTGGTGGATGTATAGTGGATAGAAAGAGTACATCCAGAACTTGTCACTTCTTAGGAGATTCATTAGTCTCTTGGTCTTGTAAGAAGAAACATTCTGTAGCACTCTCCACAGCTAAAGCTGAATATGTAGCAGCTGGAAGTTGTTGTGCTCAAGTGTTGTGGATGCAACACACACTCACAGATTATGGCCTGAGTTTTTCTAAGACTCAAATTTTGTGTGATAACACAAGTGACATTTCCCTAAGTAATAACCCTACATATCACTCTCGTTCAAAACACATTGACATTAGGTATCACTTTCTTAGGGATCACACACTTAAAGGAGATATCATTCTTCAGTTTATCGGAACGCAAGATCAACTTGCTGATATTTTCACAAAATCTTTACCCTCTGATATATTTGAATACATTAAACAAAAGTTAGGAATGATAACTATAAGGTAATAATTCTTCATTAACTTCTTGTTGAACAATTATTCTAACAGTAATAAACTCCTTCTCACAGGGGGGTACATTTGAATGTAAGTATAACTAAATTTTTTTCAGAATCTGTTTTTCAAAATTAGTATAACTAAAAATTTTTCATAGTTAGTTTTTCAAACCTTTCAGAACTGAAGTTTTCGGAATGGAAATTTCTGAAACTGAAATTTTCGGAATGGGAATTTCCGGAACTGAAATGTTCAGTATTGAAATTCTCAGAATGAAAACTTCCGGAACAGAAGTTTTTCGTACTGGAACTTACAGAATGGAGATTTTCTGACTGGAATTTTCGTAATGATATTTTCATGCTATTTTTTTAAAAAAAATGAATATTACCAATTATGAACAATGTTTCTAGCCACTCCTAAAGCTATGATTTCCTTATTTTTAGTTTCATAATAAAAATTTTCTTGCTGGTATTTTCCTTGTTTTTAAAAGATCGGATTCTAGTTTTCTTCAAATCCGAATGTTTTCTTTAAAAAAACCTCAAAAGATCTGAGTCAAGTTTTTCTTGCGGGATTGTTCTCAACCGTCAGATCAGATCAAAGCGTTTTCAACTGTTAGATGGCTTTTGGAAGACCAATGGACACATCCATTGCCTATATAAAGGGGACCCCGAGACTCGTCCCACATCGGTTTTTCAAGATTTTGCGTCTCAAAGCCCTACTACTCTTCTTAAGGCCGGTTCCGAACTTTTCAAATCCGATCCAAATCTTTCAGATTTCTTCACTCCGAATGTCTGTTGAAGCAACATCTCAAGATATGTCGAATGGGTAACCAATCTCTAAGTGGTTAGTCTTTAGGGAAAGGTTAGTTCATCCGGATTTCTATAAGCTTGATTCCCTTATTTCCAAGAATATAAAGCTGAATGGATGGGAAGATGTCTGCGTAGCAAAGTCAGATAAACAGGATCCATTTTATACTGATTTGCTGACCGAGTTCTACGAGTTTGTTTCCTTCCTGATGGAAGATGGCAGAGAGTGGTTTTCTTTCAAGTCTTATGGGAAGACTTATAAGCTTTCCTACACCAAGGCTGCGAGCTTGGTTGGTTTTTCATATGAAGGAGAAGCTGAATTCTTCTCACACAAACTTCCCAATCTGCAAGGAAGTTTCAACAAGGAGAAGGCACTAAATTGTCTTGGACTTAAGGATGATTCAACTATCAAGATTTCTCATCTCGCTCCGAACAATATAATTCTTCATCTTTGGGTGCAAGGCTTTCTATTTCCAAGAAGAGGTGATAAATACAATCTGAATAAAAGTGATATATATGTCTTAGATTTTTTGGTAAATCTAAGAAAGATAAATCTAATGAGAAATGTCTTGGTTACGATCAAGAATATCAAAGAAGGCAATTTAAGAGCTCAGATTATCATGTTTCCTGCCTTACTATCTAAGATGATAGTTTAGTGCTTAGAATCCTTCAAGGTTGCCTGCAAATCAAAGATCCGGAATTGCAAGCTCATGCTAGTCAGTGATGATACTCTCAAGAGGATGAAATGGGTTTTTCCAGTGAATCCGGAGAAGTTTACCCTCTGTCTGTGGAAGAGGTTGAGACATCTCCGAAAGAAACACACTCTCCGAAACCATCCAAAGAGCAAATGAGGAAGAGAAAGGTTAAGGAAGCCGTTGCTGATGAAGAAATTCATCAGGCTAAGGAAACTCAATCTGCTCCCCCCAAGCCAAAGAAGCAGAAAACATATACGGATGAAGTGGCAGCCAAGTGGAGGGAAGATAAAGAAATGAGGAAGGAAGGGGATCCTCAATTCGGACTAGACCCTACAGAGGCTAAGGACTTGAAAGAAAAAGCTGCGGAGGAGCTAGAGAAATAAGCGAAGGAGAAGAAAATGAAAAAGAAGATGTCTGAAGTAGAAGTGGTGCAATCTTTGCTGAAAGCTACAGAGTTGGCTTCCGGAATGCTTCCCATTACAGAAACTTTTGGTGCTGAACCCTCTTTACCAGAAACTCCATCCAAGAACTATGTCTCTCTGGATATGTCCAAGGGTAAAGAAATAGTTGAAGAAGCTGAGAAAGAAGTTGCTGAAGAAGTTGAGGAAGAAGAAGAAGAATAAGAGGAGAGTAAATATTTGGATACCCTGATCAAGCAAGTATAGGACTATAAAGATAAGGTTAAATCCGCAAATTTAGTTACTCTAGGAAATGGGGATGAGGAAGCTAGCAAGAAACAGCAAGAAGAAGAAGAAGAAGAGAATGCCTTATATGATGAGGAAGAATCTTATGAAAGGAATTTTCTTGAGGGAGGACAAGAAAAAAAACATATGAAGACCAGATCGTTCAAGTATCTGAATATGAGGAAGTATCCCTTAATAAGGAACCTGTTTCGAGAGCTGATAAGGGGAAGAAAACTCTCATGGAGACACCTATAAAAGATTTCATCAGGAAGAAAGAGGTCGGTGGCATCTATAGAAGAAAGTTGGTGCAAGCTGAAGAAGATCAGTCTCCAAGCAAAGTTTCTGATTCGGAATCATCATCTCATGGGCATGATTTTGTGGTTTAGTCTCTGAGGAAGTTGGTAGAAACAATTTCGATTTTTCCAAAAATAGATTCCAGATGTCAGATGTTGCAACAAAGTATGAATCAGAAATCAGATTATTTATCCATGGTCATGGATAATTTTGTGAAGTTGGAAGCTGAATAGAAAAGTTTTCTTATTGATTATGATATTCATATAAAATCTTGCAGTAATATAACCAAGTGGTCTAAGAGAGTTGACGAAGATTTAGTTCAGTTTGAGAGTTTCCAGGCTGAAGTTCAAAATGCTTTTGAAATGGAGGATAAAAAGGTTAACGAGATTCATGAAAAGATAACCCAAGAGGAAAATTCTCAGAATCAACAGGTCAGGGACCTGAATGGGAAGCTTAACTCAGTATCTCAGAATTGGAAAACTAAAAGAGATTTCCGGATTGAGTTTTAGCGGAAGATGGAAAAGAAAGATGATATAATAAAGTTGCATAAAGAATCTTTGGAGGCTCAGGCAGAAGCTTTAAAAGTCCAAGAAGAAAAGGTAAAAGCCTTGGAGAGGCAAGGTGATGAAGACCAAAGAGACTTAAAGAAACTCAAAACCCTATTAAAGAAGCTCATTCTGAATGAAAAGGAAGACAAATGAACTCACTCTGATCTTTTGATGTAATTGTCTTTCTTTGTAAAAATTTTCCAACTCTAATGAAATGATTATTTGGTTGGTTGTATCTTGTCATATACTAATGTTTCAGGTACCATAATTTTTTTTCCATTCCCTTCAATTCTTTTTGAAAATCACAAAGGGGTAGAAGGAAAAAGAACTACTCCTAAGGAGGATAAATGAAAATTCCTAATAAAAATTTTCTTAAAGGGGGAGTTTACCACTACGAAGTTCTTTATTCTTACAATAATGAAGACTTCTCTCCAAAAATTCAGAATACAATCCTTAGTGTTTCAATGCCTAAGGGGGAGTTAGTTGTATTTACTTTCATCCATGAACAAAGGGAGATAAGTGTTTAATTTCAAAGTCTAATGAAATTTTTCAAAGTCCTTATTTTCTTTTTTGTAAGGATGTTTGTGCTTTCCAAAAAGGGGGAGATTGTTGAGTCAATAAGGTTTTCCTTATGACTTTTCCATTCCTTCTTGTTTTGATAATCACAAATACCTTATACTTAAGGAAATATAAATTTTACCTTCATAAGGAAAATTTACTTCTTCAATGAAATTTACCTTAACCTAGATTTTCTTATACATAGACATATTTTCTTAAGTACAAAAACCAGATTCATACCCAAAATCCTGGAGCCATATAATGTAAAGATTTGGAGCATTCTGTTTTTAGGATCCGAATTCTGGATGTGAACTGTAATGCAGTTCCAATCTGAATTCTGGACTCCGAACTCTTAAGAATTTTGACTCCGAACTCTTAAGAAGTTCGACTCCAAACTCTTATGAAGTTCGACTCTGAACTCTTAAGCAGTTCGACTCAGAACTCTTATGAAGTTCGACTCCGAACTCTTAAACAGTTTGACTCCGAACTTTTAAGCAGTTCGACTCCGAACTCTTATGAAGTTTGACTCCGAAATCTTATGAAGTTTGACTCCAAAATCTTAAATAGTTCGACTCCGAACTCTTAAGTAGTTCAACTCCGAACTCTTAAATAGTTCGACTCCGAACTCTTATGAAGTTCGACTCCGAACTCTTAAGTAGTTCGACTCTGAACTCTGCAAGTTCAGATTCCGATCTCTGGTGAAACCAGACTCCGAATTCCTATAAAACAGAATCCGAACATTTCTTAACATAGACTCCAAATTTCATTTTGGTTAGACTCCGAACTTTTGACTTTCTTACACTCTGAAATATTGATTAGCTTTTACTTACATATGCTTCATTTCAAAAAGATGTTGTGCTTTCAGTTATACATGGTTTGTTATAAAACGATGTCGTGTATTCTATTTCTAATTAACTATTGGTTGAGTTACACGTGTACAGGTCCCTCCAAATTTCATGGAAAATATGACCATTGGAAGAGGGATCCGACCGTTGGAAGTTTTCCTATAAATAGGAGATCATTTGAAAGAGCTCAATAAGAAGTCGATCGATCTAGAGAACACATGCTGTTAAGGTGATTTCTAGAGAGAGAAGCTTTTCATGCCTTATTCGTACTGAACCACTCGTTCAGATTGCTTTGTGTGACTCCGAATGTTGGTGATTACATTCGAGGACTTTCGGTGATATGAAGACAGAGGTGCCGACTACCTTGAAGTTCGAGGGTTTCCTTGCTGAGGAAGATAGAGGTTCCAACTACCTTGAAGTTGAGGGCTTGCGGGGATAGAAAGACATAGATTCTGATCTTCGTATCGAGGGCTTATCCTGGTGTGGGTAAGACAGACTTTCTTGAAAGTAAAAAATCAAGGGACCTTTATCCAAGGTTGTTGGATACCCTTCTCTTTGGGTTAAAAGATTCATATCTTGTTACTTGTAGTTTTGCTACTTGTTTTTCCGCTGCATATTGTATTGTAAGGAAAGTATAACCTTCTTATATTTCCTTACACTTATACTCTAATTAGTTTAGATTCTATACGCTTTAAGGTAGAATATTATATTGTAAATCTTGGTTCCAATTCTCCAGTTGGTGATTAGAGGTGTTGTGAAATTTTCTTAGTTTAACTTTTTTAAACTTAGAATTTTCCTTTTCTAAGGAAAATATAGTTATCTGTAACCAACTTTAAAGGTTACAAAGGAATTTTTAAAGTATACAATTCACCCCCCCCCCCTCTTGTATATTGAGCATCTACATCGTTATTTCAATCCTACAGTTGAGTCTTCCACAAAGAAGAGGACTTTGTCACCCAACTAGTGTCACCAATTTTGGGTTTCAAATGTGTTGATAAAGTAGTAACACCAGAATAGTACTCTCCCCACAGTGGAGGTAGCTAGACAAGCCCTCCATTTGATGCAATCCTTCCAGATACCCACTCATCAGTGGTCGACGGCCCGGAACTAGTTGTCTCTACTAACCATCTCTAATCATTTTGGAATCCTATCCCCAGAATGTGATAATGAGTACCTCCCTTATCTTAGGTAGGTTGATGAAGTCGTCTCTAATGACTTCATCCGTAATGCACTGGATCCCCACTCAAGGGCCTCAGCTAGAAGAATTCACCACCAACGCTACATGGCTCAGCATCCTCACTTTGAGGAGAAGACTACTCCACAAGTTCCTATTGAGGGTATACAGATATAAGTTCCTCAGGTTTCCTGCCGAGGGAGACAAACATATAATCAAGAATAGGTCATCACCCTGATTCTCGAGAAGGAGATCCACCATACAAATATAGTGGCACACTATTAGTAGACGTATAATCCCACTCTCTCTTATAAAGTCCTCCATGAAAATACAATGGAAAAATACGAGTAAGTGCATATTCTCGCCAGTGCTCGTCAGAATTGCCACGCAAGTAGGGAGGCAAATTATAGGTGGATTCAAATCACTACTGATGTACAAGAATCTCGTCATCCAAATAAGATGAAAATTATCTATAAGTAGGCACAAATTTCTTTTTATGCATACCAAGCCTGTTATCCAAATAGGATAAAAAATTATGGCCATTAATAGAACCCTTCTAATGAATATGAATCCCACCAATCAAATACGATGGAAAGAAATGAAAATTCCTATTTAACAAAATGAGTCACACCAATCAAATACGATGGAAAAAATACAAGAAGAGTCAAATTCCTGTGGATGCATATCAATCCTGTCAGATAAATACAGCGGAAAACAAGCAGATTCAAATGCTTAATTGTAAATATGAAGCCCACCAGTCAAATATGGTATAAACTGGAGAAATCACCTAGTGTATCCCAGCCATGAATCAGGGAAATACACATTCCTCTACCTTGATACATGAGAACCACCAGTATATACTGGAAGAAAATAGAGGACCAGAGCATGCACATATTCCTTTATCGATATCGGAATGGGTATACATACCCATTTCAGCCAAATACTTCTCTCAAAATATCCTAGAAATGATGTAGGATCAGATGTCAATTTTTTAACATATCCTCCAAACATGTCAAGATGTAATCACATCCATGGAAATATTAAGGAGTCAGGCCCAAAACCCCAACTCCCTAAGTGGAGTGACTCACCCACAAAATAGGATGGTCACCTTAGAGCATACATGCATCCCCGATCCAGTCTAGGAGGTTCTTCGGCCATATTACACAATGAATGGATAACTAGATCAAAAAAAAACATGTTCCAACTGGGGGAAACCATTCCACCATGGTGGTTTCTCCAAGGATGGAATATATCTCTACCAGAATACAAGATACTTGTTGGTGTATCTCAGTGACATCACAAGAACCACTCAAATAGGAACTCGTCTATGGATTCCATTACAAATAGTAGGCATCCCCAGTTTCCCACAAGAGATCTCCCAAGAATGAAATGTGCCGAAGGAAATTGTAAAATTAAGAGCACATTTATGACACTTCTCTTCTAGAAACTAGATTTCTTGAAGCCATCAAACATTTATCAACAGAGGCTCAATATTCTGTTGATCTATTACCAAATTATAGAAGTGAAATTAGTAGTTGTGAAGTTCATCCCTACAACATTCTTACCAGAATATTTGAAGATCCTCCCTAGAGAACACACCACAGAGGCTTACTTCCTCAGAAAGAAATGATTGATCAAGAGATCTTGTCCCTTGATGAGTGTCACGGTATCCCTCTGCGTGACCCGAATATTGGATGGTAAGAAGGCCCTATCCTTGATTTTTTCCACCCTGATGGTACTCCCCAGGGTATGCAATGTAGAAATTATCCCTATAGTCGGATATCAAGCCATGATGGTATCCCTCTCCACGATGGTGGTCACCATGAAGGTCCTCCTGGCAATGACATCAAGCAGAAAGAAGTCCCTACCATTATTTCAGTTCATCCTGAAGGTCCTCTCCATGATTCACACAACAGATGTTCTCCTTATGAGAAAATACCAACCTATGATTGTAGCCCTTTACATCGTGGCACCGACGGCAAAGTTCCTCCCTACAATCAAATTTCACACTGGCAAGAAGGTCCTCCCCTTTCCAATATAAGAATGAAGAATCCCTCATATTCTGAGGCACTTATAAGGACAGGTTCTGACATGTTAGAAACCTTTTCAATGACAAGTGATATCCTTTCTCAATGATAAGATGTTCCAGGGCTATGCTCTTCTTCAGATCCCCCCCTATACCGTTCACATATTAATGAGATCCTTACAAGCCCCGCTTCTTGTGATGAAATTATCAAGAATTGTTCAAATTAGGCCATTCAAGTAGATAAATATCTAGAAGAATAACAAATGGAAATGTTACTTGTGAGAAGACAATTATCCAAGGATGAAATAATAGTTATGTTTTGGCCCAAAACTACTCCTCAGTTCGACATACCAAGGGAATTGTCAGAGGAATGCATACATAACAATCGCATCAATATCTGGGAAACTCTTAGCCACATGAGAACAAAGTACTTACCCTATAAAGGGTAAACATAGAATGTACAATTATTGGAGGATCTCCACTCTAAAATCAACCTAGAATACCTCCCATCTATGTGGTGACCATTATCAGAGAGGTAGAAGAAAGATATTGTACTGACCAACCTCAATGTGCTTCATAAGTTGTGTCACCTAATCGATGATTCCCCGCCTGATGTTCATATTTGGGGATGGAGAGAGCATGGAGATTTGCACTTTACCCAACGTCCCATCCAGCAGAACCCATCAGAAATGAAATCCTGAAATTTCATCATCCCAACATGGTCATCAAATGAAATTACTGTGCAGGAAAGGTGGTATCCTCGACATGAAATGGTCATGAATAGTCTCAAAAGAATCAGGAAAAATGAGAGATATCCATTGAAAGACTCATTAATCAATCAAATATGAACATTAAGCATGCCTCTTATTTATTAGAGGCCAATCAACAAGCATTTTTAATGTCCTATGAAGAAAATAAGTCACGTGCATACCAAAATCTATATCCAGCTCACACCTGAATGAGAATTCATGAGATCAAGAAAGCGGAAGCCGTAGAAGCAGCACTTGCTGCAATATGGGACAAGCCCCATCCCATAGGTCTGGGGGAATTTTAACACATAATTCCCCCATAATACCTACAAATTCATGCTGATATATCACAATAAAGTAACAAGAGCAACCCCAACCTATAGGGTTGGGGAATTTTTACCGAAATCACCCGCACAACGAACATCAGTATTTTACTGCCTAGGGAGGACAAAAAGTAAATAGGTCACCTGTTATGTCATGTTTCATGATTTAGTTCCCCCATAAGGGAGGCATATAGAAAGATCACATTATCGTTCCCTTAGATTTACTCTTTTCTAGGAAGCATGAAAATAATTCTAGAACAAAAGGAGAAGATCCAACAAGAATCTCCCCTACCATTAAACAGATGGCATGCCACCTATAACGTGTTACAAATTAGTGAACATCATGGACATAAATCCCATGGACCGCACTGAAGATAATGCAAATGCAGAAGAGTAAGGAAGGTTGGTTCTACCCAGAATCTTATCCACACAGAACCTGACAGTGTACGAACTTAAAATGAGAGGGTCGCCTTAAATTTGGGTGCTCCCTCAGTCAATACCTTGTTACCTCCTTTTATAATTTCCAATAATGAGAAGCGTACAATTAAGGTCACATACAACCCACCTCCTCCTCCCAATTAGAATGTGTCCCTTATTCTTGAGGAGAGATTCATTCGGAAATAGGAAGAGATGAAAGAGTTAAGGCGAATAAATGTTGAGCTACTCCAGGAATACCATTATATAGAATATGCTCCTCAAATCCTTCTAGAATAACCGTAACATACTCTCCTAGAAGGTATTCCTCAGCCCTAAGGGTTCATCCTAGTGAATGAAGCAAGGTTGGGACGTTCATCCAACATAGCGCTAGGACCATTAGTCAACTTGAATCTAATCTCATAGGGATATCAAGATTGTCCCCCATTGAGGAAACAAGTAGAATAGGTTTAGGTAAATCCACAAAGGATTCCCCTAGTTGGGTATCCCCCTCAAGTACCAGAAGCATCGGCACGACCAAATATTCCCCTACTACACCAGCCCATTCTTAGGTCTAACAAAACACACATCAAGGGCTCATGAATACCATCAAGTCATTTGTATCTCGATTGGAATCCATGAAAGGATGTTGTGATCCTATATAACTAGAACGTAAACCTTACCCTGACTGGGTGAGTAATGTTCTACCGCAGACAAATATTTGGAACCCTGTATTCCCAGTATTCAATGTCTTAGGTTACCCATAAAAACATTTGATGCATTACGCATCCTATTGTGATCCCATGATGGGAACCCTATAGAAAAAAGAATTAGTGAAACTCATATGATTCATAAAAACACTACAAGGATAATCCTTTATATGGCACACCAATTTTCCAGCTCAGTCGATAATAGGATGGGAGGATCTCTGATGAAAGTTCCCTTTCTAGTTCATTTCAACACTGCCAAAGACAATATTCAGTGACCTCATGAACTGTAAACCATGGAAGAATGAGAGAGTATTGTACTTAATTTCTAGTTGTAATGGGTTTAAATACTCCTAGAATTGGTTTCTCCCTTAAGATGTGATACTCTCTATATGCATCGATAATCTCTATGATGAACTGTGAACACTGCTCATCACAGTGAAATATACAAGTGGGTTCCGATATTTATCTTTCATTTCCCATAGAATAGAATATTCCTTACAACAAACTAATCTCAAGTCCCAGGCATCCCCACCACCCCCTAGAAAGAGGGTAGGAAGATTTGAAATAGCTTATTTTATGCTTAATACACCCCTGGTGCCTACTCTAGCTCCAATGCCACCACTGAATCATGCATGACCCCCTAGACATCAATAGTAACCCCCACTTTGATAAGACAAGTGAAGGGGACCCAGGAAAAATCAGTTTGAGGAACGAAGGAACAAACTTTAATCATTCTGTGATGACTAAGTCTATGGATATTTTATAGCCTCTATGAACTGCAACCTGCTCCATCTTCCAGAACAAAAAAATGGATGATGAAGTTGGTCTTGAATACCATTCATATTATTATTCCTTCCACTAGATACTGAGACACACCATTTAGAAGTGTTTCGTCTTCAAGGACTTATTCCAAATAATTATAGATTTTGGGAAAGTGAAATTGGGAACACCTCCATAATAAGTGACATATGTATCCACCACTACCACCGATGAGGGAGATGAGTGGTAAGAAGTTTTCAGTAAGAGAGAATAAAATTTCAATAGTTGGATGACTCAAAAGATAATCAATCAAACTCAGAGAATTATACAAACATAGTTGAAGCAACCAACTATATCTTCATTTTCTCCTACTGAAACATAGTTGACATCCTCAACCCCACAATCTTCCAGAAGTCGATCTCCTTGAATACAATCTGATGGGGAAAGAAAAGAGAAAGCATAAGAATATGATTTTTTGTCAAGGAAAATATTATCCTTGACCCTCTCGGATTTCATGCCATCAAATATGAAAGAATGGGAACCGCCCCACCAAATAGAACACCTGAATATATTGATCAAGAAGAGTCATCATCATAAGAAGAGTTGATTTTTGGATCTGTTAATTTCATTCATTTAATGGACCCCTTCTCTGATGACGAGTATGGATATGAACCCGAGTAACCCACACCCAATCGGGGAACTAGCGGAATCGGCCACAGATGCTGAGGATACCAAAGAAAATGCATCCATGGTAGAAACCAATATTGTGGATGCACCCCTAATCAAACTATAAATGTAGTATAAAAATGGGGAAGAGCACTCCAATGGACCTAATAGGAATAAGGAAATTCCCACGCACCTACTAGAAGTCACTCTGGTCTAATCATTCTGGAGTATCTATCAGAAGAAGATTAGGTGTCTAATTTCCCTTAGCACATGGGAAGACCTGTCCAACCCAACCCACAAAGAGTGGATGCACCTCTAGCTCCAATCCTAAGGGTCAATCTATCATCATCAACTAAAGTCCCTATGAAAGAGAATCCACATGCTGGGAAGCACCGATATTTAGACTAGAAGTATGATATCCTAGAGTAACTTGCCTTAGTACCAACCAAACCATCAGTCTTGGAAGCTATGAGTTTGTCCAGAGACCTCAGAGAAGCACTCATATAGGCTCTACAAAACCCCTGAGATTTTGAAGCCAAAATGGTCGCCTATAAAGTATATCGGACAGAGACTGTTCCTTCAGAATGTCATGTGATTATCTCCTTTACAAATCAAGATGAAGATTCCATTATGCAGGGACACATCAGACCAATATACATGTATATCAGGATAAATGATATTGATATTTGAAAATTTTTCATTGATAATGGATTTGGATTTAATCTCCTCCCAATGTGAAAACTTCGTCGGTTGGGTTGCAGTAAAGATAACCTGACACCCTTGGTCAGAACCCTGTTGGGTTATAACAAAAGTAACCAGAAACCATTGGGCCAAATCAAGCTCAAAACTTGATTTGACAACCTTGTAGTTGGATCAGAATTTCTGGTGGTTCAGAAAAACACTACCTTCAATGTTCTTCTAGGAAGTCCTTAGTTGAACTAGCATGTGGTGATTCCTTCATCCTACCACCAGTTTATCAAATACTTCACTAATGGAAAAAATGGGACGTTATACGCTAATAAGTCCTCGTTCGAGTCATGAGAGTTACACTATATCAATGCAGGATTTTATAAGCAGAAAGGGAAGTGACCCTCAGTCGATGGTATTGATTTGTGTTTGTGCATGTGCATTATCTTTTGTTTGATTACTTGTTTGATTACTTGTTTGATTATTTGGGGAGATTATTTTTTTCATGTGAATATTTTCTTTTGTTTGATTACATATGATTTTTTATTTAAAAATATTTCTATATTTTTATGATTTCTTAAACTTAAGTGTATGTATTTCTGTGATTATTATCATGTTAGATAGATAAGATATTTATATACATTTCATTAGTTTATAAGGAAGTCTGAAATGGATTTTTATTGCTCTAAAATTTCAATTAAGTTACTACTATAATTTTTAGAAACTCTACAACCATTAGTTTTAAAAAGTTTCTGTATTTATTTTACTAAAACTTCTATAGATATCATATTTTTTTGGAAATTGATTTTATATAAATTAAACATGATTATATTGATTTCATTAGTTTACATAGAAGTCTAAAAAGGTCATTTTAATGGTGATTAAATTGTCTAAAGTTCTTCTTTGATTTTCTAGAACAATAGTTTTCTATAATGTTGTTGCTTCTGTTTTTTTATGATATTTTGAACAGTAGATGTAGGTTTTATTTGATTCTTAATTAATTATAAATATAAAAATTTTCTCTACAAATGAGTATCCTTGACCAAATTTTGAATCTTCTATTTAGATCCCTTAAAAATTATTTGAATTTTGTTAAGGTATATTATCCAGTTTTTCATAAAGTATGGGAAAACCTACTTTCTTAATAGTGGAAAGTATGGTTCATCATCCCTACATTACTGTTCATCATCCATACACTACATTAATGTTAATGAATAGTGAAAAGTATGGTTCATCAACCCTATGTTACTGTTCATCATCCATAAGCTATGTTACTATTCATGAATAGTGCAAAGTATGGTTCATCAACCCTACGTTACTGTTTATCATCCATATGTTATGTTACTATTCATGAATAGTGCAAAGTATGGTTCATCAACCCTATGTTACTGTTTATCATCCATACGCTATGTTACTGTTCATGAATAGTGAAAGTATGGTTCATCAACCCTACATTACTATTCATTATCCCTATACTACATTATTGTTCATCATCCCTGTGTTATGTTACTATTCATTTATAAAGTTACTGTTCATTCCGTGTGTTTTTTCTGAACAATGTTTTCTGCATATATATGGATTATTTTCAAAGGTTTTTCTACTAGGAAAAATATCATTAAATCTAAGGATTTTTATCAGAGATTTTAATATTTTTGGTGTTATATTTAGACATAAAAATTAATAAATTATTTCACCATCTTTTTCCAAATTAAGTCGGTGGTTTCAAGTTTATTTAAATTTAAATTTTTTAATTTACTTTTGGTTTCTACTGCAACTTTCAAGTAACTATTTTTAATAAATTTAAATTGGTTTGAATGGATTTAAACAAGAGTTTTAAATCTTTCAACGCTGCTATTATTCTGGAGATATTTTTGGAAGAATTATTATTTTAAATTATTTTATTTAAGATTTATTCTACATAAATAAAGAGGCAACAATGCTATGATTTTTATGGAGATATTTATGATAGCTCTTGACTCAATATATTTTGAATATCCAAAGAAAACATAGCTATTGCACCATGTTGATTATTTATTCCCTATATATAGATTTATCTCTTACAGGTTAAAAATATAAGATCAATATAGAGACACATGTTAACATTTTTATACTCTTTTTTTCAAAGAGAAATCACTATGAACATTGAACCTGCTGTGTAATTTGGAACATCCTATGACACTCTGTTTCATCACCTGCACGATCTCTCAAGGGATTAAATTCTTATGCTTTGAATTCAATTTCCTTGATGAGATGAGATGATCTAATCCTCAATAACTATTACCTAAGCTTTAATATTTTATCTTCTCATTCGTCTAGTTCTGAGTCTGTAAAACTTTTTCCCATCACTCACACACACTCTATTATTCTTTTTTAGTGTCATGGTTATCCCCCCACTAGAAAAGGATTCTGTAATTGGGTTATGATCCCCCCATAAAAATCATTTTTAGTGTACATGTATCTCTTGTTAAGTAAAGAGGTATAAGAGTAGTGTAGGCCCAATTTGAACCGAACTAATATAAAAAACATACTTTCATTCTTTACTTTTTTTGCTGCTAAATAACCTCAATAATTAACTTTGATAATTATTTTAATTAATAAATTTATTTTTTTAAAATTTTAATTTGCACTACCCCCCCCCCCCCTCTAGACCATATTTCATTACCCAGTCTAAATTAACAATAGGTATCAAAGGGAAATCTTTTTTATAATTGATTAGCTAAATTATTCTCTTTATGATAGCTTTCAATTTATATCAAAAGATTGTTCCTTTAGGAATTATCAAATCTCTCTCTAAAGTATGCATTGATTTTACTTATGCTAACATTTTCCTAGACCTCATAGTCTAAGGACAGGATCTTATAAGATGGTGGGATTGAACCAAAATGATGCTTGGATTCCTCAAAATCCACCACACTTTGATAGAAATGATTATGGACATTAGAGATCCAGAATGAAGGCATGCCTAAAATAGTTGAGCATTGAGCACTGGTCTATCATATAAAAACAGTACACACTTCTTAAATCCGACATAGAACTCTTAACAGAATTGTTGATACTAAATATGTTTTAAATTACAAAGTTGTTAATATTTTATATTGTGCTATTAACAGAAGTGTTTTTATTCATGTGTCTACTTGTAAGATAGCTCATGAAATATGGAATATTCTATAAGTTACCCACCTTGGCTCTGACAAACTAATTCATACCAAACTTGGAAAGCTTCATCTTAAGTACCAAGACCTCAAGATAGGTGAAGAGGAAACACTTAACCAAATGTTCCACAGATTTACAAGAATTATGAATGGAATGAATTCACTTATAGAAGATCTAGAAAATACAGTACTTATTGAAAGATTCCTATGAACATTACAAAATAAATGGCATGACAATAAGGTTTCCATTGATGAAAGCAATAACTTCAAAGAGTACACACTTGATGAATTTATTGGATCACTACTCCAATATTAACTAGAACAGAACAACATAGATGTCTAGGAGACAATAAAAATAAAAGGTGTAGCTTTTAAATCTATGAATTTTGTTTCTACTGAATCTTCCGGTTCTAATCTACAGTATTTTGAAAAATAATATATGGCTCAGATTGTAACTGGATTTTACAAAATAATGAAAAAGAAAGGATTCAAGAAATGGTTTAAAATAAACCCTCAAAAATAAAAATATAGAGAGATAAGTAAGGTGATATGAATTATAATTTTTCATATGTAACTTGTTATAAGTGCAGTAATAAAGGGAATATCAAACTTGATTGTCCAAAACTAAAGAATAAAGAAAAATACAAAAAAAGGGTAAAAATTCATTGACCACTAATTGGAGTTGTATAGAAGAATCTGATTCTAGTGAACAATCTAGAAATGAAAAAGAAAGTTCTAACTTGTGATTCATGGAATCAATAGATAAGTTTAGTAATTCTTTTTTTTATTCAAAATATTTTGATTATGAATGTGATTCTAAAAACCCCAATGTTTTTTAATTAAATAAATAAACTAAAATATTAAGAAAATATATTTTCAAAGATGTTGATTTATATAATAAGCTTAAAGAGAACAATGAGAAACTTATTTCTAAAAATAAAATACTTTTGTAGTAGAATGAAAAACTAAGTAACATTTTTTCTACTTCTCATTCAATAGTTTATGAAAATTTGAAATCTTATCAAGATTTGAATGAAAATTTGAAAAAGTAAGTTGAATTTCTTAAACAAATTTTATCTTCTTTTATTCAATGTTATGAAAAATATCATGATATGATGTCTTTGATAAAAATAGATAAAAATAAAGGTGGTTTTTGCTATGATATAAGATTACCCCAAATGTACAAAACTCATTTTATTAAAAGTAAAAAATGGTTGTAATTCAACTGTTACTTGTTTCAAATGTGGCATGAATGGTCATTATGAAAATGATTGTTCTCTTAGATTTCAAAAATCCTTGGGATTTACAAAAAATAATATTTTTAAATCCTTGTTTTGTAGATTACCTTAAAATACATGTTTAATTTTTGTATGGGTACCTAAAAATTGTATAACTAATTCCATTAGACCCAAAGTATCTTGGGTACCAAGATTGTCAAGTAATTTATTTTTGTAGTAAAAATTCCTTGGATGTCTCAAGAATAACATATGGTACATGGATAGTTGATTCTCTAGCCATATTACTAGAGACCCATCAATTATTACCACTTAAAACACATGTGATGGCAGCAATATTACTTTTTGAGACAATTCCAAAGGAAAAGTAAAAGGTTTTGGTAAAGTTGGTATTTCAAATTCAACTTTTATTTCTAAATTTTTATATGTTGAAAATTTGAAGCATAATTTAATTAGTATATCACAATTAATTGATGATGGAATAGAAGTTAAATTTCTAAATGATAACTATTTAGTTTTTAAATATGATTCTTTATTATTTTATGTTAATCAAAAAGATAATATTTATACTATCGATTTTCCTGAACTAATTGTTCAACATGTAAAGTGTTTTAATGCTGTACAGAATGATAGAATCTTTTGGAATCAATGTTTAGGTCATTTCAATTTCAGAATGTTTCATAATCTCTCAAAACATGAAAATATGCTACAACTGCTTTCCTTGAAGAAAGAACATATTCATGTTTGTGATTCTTTCATGAAAGAAAAGAAGTACAGAATTTCTTTTAGACTTATCAATATGATAAGTACTAATAGAAATTTATAGTTAGTACATATTGATTTATTTATACTGACTCAAATTTCCATCCTTGGTGGAAGGAAATATACCTTAGTTATTATTGATGATTATAGTATATTTACATGGGTATAATTTCTTGCTCATAAAAATGATACTTTAAATAGATTTACATCTTTTTGTAAATTAGTTCAAAATTAAAAAGTTTGTATGATTATTTCTATTCATAGTGATAAAGGAGGTGAATTTCATAATTTATATTTAGATTTTCTTTGAAAAGAATAGCTATTTTAGTAATTTTTCTTCTCCTAGAACACCACATAAAAATGGTGTTGTAGAATGGAAAAATAGAAATTTTATTGAAATGGCTCGAAATATGTAGAGTGAATATAATTTGCCTATATTTTTTTGGGATGAGACTATTTTTTCTATATGTTATATTTCAAATAGAATTCTTATTAGACCTTTGTTAAAGAAAAATATTTATGAATTATTCAAAAATAAAAACCCTAAAGTTGGTTACTTTAGATTTTTTGGTTGTAAAATTTTTATTTTAAATTCAAAGAATAAATTTGATAAATTTGATTCTAAGAGTGATGAAGGTATTTTTCTTGGATATTCTAATAATATTAAATCATATAGAGTTTATTATAAAAGAACTATAATTATTCAAGAATTTTTTCATGTTATGTTTGATGTAAATAATGTTAAAATAAATTCTGATTCTTGTGTTATTAACAATGAGTTTAGAGATTTTAATTTTGGTGTAAAAATTGATCAAGATAAGAATGAATCAATTAAGGGGGAGTATACTCCTTATTAAATAGATCCCAAATCATGGAATATTTACAAAGATCATCCTATTGAAAATGTAATTAGCAATGTTGATTCTGGTATTAAAACCAGAAATTCTATTTTAAATTTTTGTGCAAATTTTTCTTTTATTTTTGATTTTATTTCTTTTAATGATAATGATTCTTTGAAAGATGAAAACTAGATTGTTGTTATGCAAGATGAATTAAATTAGTTAATTAGAAATAATGTTTGGACTTTAGTAGAATTTATTAAGGATAAATAGGTTATTGGAACTAAGTAGATATTTAGAAACAAGTTAGATAAATCTAGATAGATTGTCAAACACAAAGCCATACTTGTTACTCAGGGATACTCTCAAGAAGAAGATATAGAATTTGAATATTCTTCTACAGTTGTTTCCGGGTTAGAGTAAATTAGAATTTTATTGGATTTTTCTTGTTTTCAAGGTTTAAAATTATATCAAATGGATGTAATAAGTGATTTCTTTAATGGTTTTATAACCGAAGAAGTTTATGTTTCTCAACACCCTGGTTTTAATAGTGAAAAATTTCTAACCAAGTTTTTAAACTTTCTAAAACATTGTATGGTCTTAAATAAGAACCTTGTGCTTGGTATGAAAGGCTTTCTTTGTTTTTGTTAAATAATGATTTCAAGAAATGAAATTTTGATCCAACTCTTTTAATTAAAATAACTTATAATGATATTTTAGTTGTTCAAATTTATGTTGATGATATAGTTTTTGGTTCCTCTAGTGAAATACTTTGCAATAATTTTTCTTCTTTTATGTCTTCTAAATTTGACATGAGTTTAATAGGAGAATTAAAAAAAATCTTGGACTTCAATTTTTTCAAAGAAAAGATTAAAATTTTCTTAATCATTCTAAGTATGCTAAATAGTTATTTAAAATATTTGGTCTTGATTCTGTTAAATCTATGAAAAATCCTAGGGGTATTAATTTTAAATTAGATATTGATACTTCTAGTAAATTTTTTGATTTTAAAGTTTATAGTGGTATGATAGATAGCTTGATATATTTAACTGCATCTATAACTGACATCATTTTTAGTGTTTTTTTATGTTCTATATTTCAAGAAAATACTAAATAAATTAATATTAAAGCTATTAAAATAGTAATTATATATGTTAAAGGAATTATAGATTATGTTTTATTTTATCCAAAATATAACTATTTTGATTTAACATCTTATTATGATTCTGATTTTGGAGGATGTAGAATTGATATAAAAGCACATCAGGTATGTGTCATTTTCTAGGAAAAATTTTAATTTCTTGGTCTTCTAAGAAACAACTATTGGTTACTTTATCTATTATAGAAGTTTATTATATCTCTACTACTAGTATTTAGGCTCAAAGTTTATGAATTAAGAAAACTTTATGTGATTTTGGTGTTTATCTTGATAAAATGCCTATTTATTGTGATAATACTTCTGTAATTTCTATTTATAAAACCCCTTACAAAATTATAGAAAAAATCATATTGATATTCGATTTCATTTTTTTAGAGATCATGTGAACAAAGGTGATATTGTTTTAGAATTTATACCTTTTGAAAATCAGATAGCAGATATTTTTACAAAGCCTTTAGAATCTTCTTAGTTTGAAAAAATTAAATTTTATCTTCGTATGTTTGAATTTTAACTTTTTATTACTTCATTTGTTTATGGGGAGTTTTTTTACTTTTTTTATTTAAAAAAGGGGTAGATATATTTTGGGAGAAAATGGGAGAAAATAGGGAGAAATAAATGGAGAGTAATAAATTGGTTTTAAATGTTTTTAAAATTGGTTTTAATTGTACACAAGTTTTAGTTTTGTAATCAAACAAAAAGGGGGAGATTTTTTGTATATGTGTATTCTCTTTTGTTTGATTACTTGTTCGATTATTTGGGAAGATTATTTTTTGCATGTGCATGTTTTCTTTTGTTTGATTACATATTATTTTTCATTTAAAAACCTTTCTATATTTTTATGATTTATTTAACTAAAGTGTATGTTTTTATGTGATTCTTATCAAATTGGATGGATAATAGATTTATCTACATTTCATTAGATTATGTGTAAGTATGAAAATGCATTTTAATTACTCTAAATTTTCAATTAAGTTTCTGTTGTAGTTTTTAGAAACTCCACAACCATTAGTTTTAAAAAGTTTTTGTATTTATTTTTCTGAAACTTCTAAAAATATCATATTTTCTTTAAACTTTATTTTATAGAAATATAACATGATTTTCATTATTTCATTAGTTTACATAGAAGTATAAAATGGTGTTTTGATGGTGATTAAATTATCTGAAGTTCGGCTTTGATTTTCTAGAACTATAGTTTTCCATAATATTGTTCCTTCTGTTTTTTATGCTATTTTGAACAGTAAATATTAGTTTTGTTTTATTCTTAATTAGTTAGAAATTTAATAAGTTTTTCTACAAATAACTATTCTTCACCAAAGCCTGAATCTTATATTTAGATCCCCTAAAAATTATTTGAAGTTTATTAAAGTACGTTGTCCAGTTTTTCATAAAGTATGGGCAACCCTACTTTCACAATAGTGAAAAGTATGGTTCATTAACCCTACATTATTTTTCATAATTCATACGCTATGTACTATTTTATGAATAGTGAAAAGTATAGTTCATCAACCCTACATTACTATTCATCATCCATACGTTATGTTACTATTTATGAATAGTGAAAAGTATGGTTCATCAACCCTATGTTACTGTTCATCATCCATACACTACATTACTATTCATGAATAGTGAAAAGTATGGTTCATCAACCCTATATTATTGTTCATCATCCCTATGCTACATTACTATTTATCATCCCTACGCTACATTACTATTCATTTCTAAAATTACTATTCATTCCATGCATTTTTACAGAAAATTGTTTTTCTGCATATATATGGATTATTTTGAAAGGTTTTTCTACTAAAAAAATTCTCATTAAATCTAAGGATTTTTATCAAAGAGATTTTAATATTTTTGGTGCTATATTTAGAGAGAAAAACAAAAAAATTATTTCAACATCTTTTTCTAAATTAACTCGATGGTTTAAAGTTTATTTGAATTCAATTTTTTGAATTTGATTTATTTTTTTGCTGATACTTACTTGGAACTATTTTGACTAAATTTAAATTGGTTTAAATGGATTTAAATAGATTTTTTAAATATTTCAATGCTGCTATTATTCTAGAGATATTTTTGGAAGATTTATTATTTTATATTCTTTAATTTAAGATTTATTCTATAGGAATAAAGAGGTAACGATGTTGTGATTTTTATGGAGATATTTATGATAGCTCTTGAGTCAATTTATTTTGAATATTCAAAGGAAATAGAGATATTTCACTATAATTATTGTTTATTCTCTATATATAGATTTCTCTCTTGTAGGTTATAAATATAAGAGTAATATAGAGACACACGTTAACATTTTTTATACTCTATTTTTTCAAAGATAAAGTGATATGAACTTTGAAACTATTGTGAAATTTGCAACATCCTATGACACTCTATTTCATCACCTACATGATCTATCAAGGGATGACATTCTTCTTATTCAACTACAATTGCCTGGATGAGATGAGATGATCTAATCCTCAATAAACAGTAATTGTGCTTTAATATTTTATCTTCTCATTCGTCTGATTCTGAGTCTGTAACACTTTTTACCATCTCTCACACACACCCTATTATTATGTTCACACTTTTACACACAAAATCATTATTAATTATTCGGTTTCTTTGGGTTGTGACTCCCAAATTCTAAAGTTTGGATCTAAGGGTTGTGTCTCCCTATATCTAAAGTCAATATTGTTTGAGTTGTGACTCCCTTTATCTAAAGTTCGGTTTTAATGGTTGTGGCTCCCCATACAAAAGTCGGTGTCATGATTATCCCTCTACTAGAAAAGGATTTTGTAATTGGGTTATGATTCCCCCATAAAAATCATTTTTTGTGCAAATGTATCTCTCACTAAGTAGAGAGGTATAAGAGTGGAGTAGGTCCACTTCATACCAAACTACTATAAAAAACATCCTTGTGATCTTTACTTTTTCTATTTCTAATTAACCTCAATAATTAACTTTGATAATTATTTTAATTAATGAATTTATTTGTTTAAATTTTTAATCTAGTATATTCACCCCCCCCCCCCCCCTCTAGGCCATCCTCTATTACCCTATCTGACCTAGAAATTAGTTCACTACCCCAAATGGTCTATAGATAGTCCTCGTCGACCACTTCAAGTCGGTCAACAAAGAATACATACTTGTCATCAATTAGGTGGAGTGAAAGAGCCTATATTTGTATGTGTAATCAACAATTATCATGATTAGAATCTTGGCCACTGAGCCTAATATTGTATAAAAATCTACTGGTCCCCCAAATAATGGTAAATGCTTGAATGGAAATGCTCTCAATACATCCTCGGGGCTCTAGATAATCTCTACCTCACCTGCTAAGGAATAAGATAATGAATACATTCCTTTGTCCCTCACTCCATCCCCTCCATGAAATTCCTTGTTGTTAGTTGGGTCAGAAGACATCATCTCAACCTCCGAAGGTCAAAATTGCATCTCTTCTCTTAACTCTGGAGAGATCATTTCAAGAATTATTTCCCTATAGTAAGAATATGAGGAGGAGGAGGATTTGGAAGAGGAAAAGTAATAAGACATTAGGTATTCTCCTCTAACATTTGAGGAAGGTGTCTCTACCACCATTGATGAACTTAGGGAAATAAACCCGGGTACCGAAGAAGACCTGTGGCCCACTCTAATTAGTATGGCCATGAATTCCAAAGAGAAAGAGGTATACACCTCCTTCCTATGGAATAATCATGATTTTTTCATCTGGAACTATACATAAATTCTAGGTCTCGCTCCTAAAGTGGCCACTCACCACTTGGTCCTTCCATAAGATCATCGTGTTTATAAGCAAGACGCCAGAAGGAAGCACCCAACACATGCTGCCAAAATAGAGACTGAATATGATAATATCATTAGAGAAAACTTCAATAGTGTGGTCCAATGTCCCATCTAATTGGTTAATATTGTGCACATAAAAAATAAGAATGGTTAAATTAGAGCTTTCATTGACTTCAGGGATCTCAATCGGTAATGTCTGAAAGATGACTTCTCAGTTCCAATCATAAAATTATTAATCGATGAAACTTATGGATATCAAGTCCTCTATTTCATGGAAGGTTATTTAGGATACAAACAAATCTGGATGGCCTGAGAAGATGAAGAATCCACGTCCTTGAGGGTCCCCAGGGAGTATTATTCTACAAGGAAATTCCCTTTAGTATGAAAAATGTTAGTGGCACATATCAACATGTCATGTATCTCATCTTCAATCCCTTACTGGGAAAGTTTTTTGAATCTTATTATGATGACTTGTTAGTTAAATCACAGAAATTATCTAACCACCTATTATATCTTCAAGTCATATTCATCAAAATGTGACAACACTACCTTAAAATGAACCCCTTGAAATGTTCTTTTGCTGTTACCTTAGAGAAATTACTCGGCTTCGTCATACTCCATCATGGCATCAAATTCGACTCCAAGAAGAAAAAGTCTATCCTTGGTATGTCACCTCATCACAACATCACAGATTTGAGAGTACTTTAAGAAAATCTAGACTACATTCAGTACTTCATATCCAATCTTATAGTAAAATTCTTACACTTCACCAAGTTGATGAAAAGGGGGGTTGAATATCAATGGAATGATGATTATCAAGAACTATTTGACATTCTCAGGAAATATATCTTAAGTCTGCAAGTGCTAATGTCGCCTGTTGAAGGAAGACCAATAATATTATATGTGACTAACTTGGAGAAATCCCTAGGAAACTTCCTTACATAGAAGAATGACTCTGGTAGTGAAAATAGCCTTTAATATCTCATCCAAACCATGATCAATGATAAGAATCAATATTCAAATATTGAGAAGTGTTTTCTGGAACTGATCTTCATAGTACAGAAACTAAGACACTACCTACAATACCACGAGGTCCATTTGGTATCACACAGCAACTGACTCAAGTATATTATTAGCCATCCAATGCTAATTTTACATATATCACGGTGGGTAGTCATTATACATCAGTTTTACATCCAATTTTTGCCTCATAAATTCATCAAAGTCTAGGAACTATAATATTCTATGGCAGAGCACCCCTCATCAGAAATAACTTCACTGGATGCTGAATTTCTAGATGAAGAGGTTTTCACTACAAAGAAAGACTCCCAAATATGGTAGATGCATTTTTACAGTACATCCATAAGTCCAATGTGGAAAAGTATGGAGGACCCCAAGTTCAAAAAAGTAGGGAAAGAAATTGTAATCATATCTCTAGAAAAGGCGGCCCTATGTTACTCCTTCCTATTATCAGAGGGGTGTGTAAATAATGAAGTAGAATAGCATACTCTCATTGCAGGGCTAGATCTGGCAATTCAAGTACAAGTAAAACATTTAAGGATAAAAGGTGATTCAGAATTGGTCATCAAACAAGATAACGATGGTTACGCCATCAAAAAGGAAGAGCTAATCCCTTTGTTTGATCGTGTTCAAGGACTTATTTTAAAATTAACTTTAGAACCAATGTTAACCCATATCCCCCGGTCACAAAATGATCAAGATGATGCATTAGAAAATGCATCCATAGCTTTGGCTGACCCGGATCAGGATGAAACAGTTATCAGTATTGCACACCGCCAGATGGTCTCACCATTCGTTCAGGTCGATAGAGAAGAAATTAATGAAATCAATCTCATCCCTGAGCCATATGGTCCTACCACAGGTTAAATGAATCACATTATTAACTATCTCCAAAAGGGATAACTCCCACCAGACAGGGCCAAAAGGGACAAAATATGAAGATGAGCAATTAATTTTGTTCTATATGATAGAGCTAATCAATAAAAGAACCTTTATAAGCAGGGACTTGGTGAGATCCTTCTTAGATTCATTGATGGAGACTAGACCAATAACATTGTGAAGGAATGTCATTCTAGAGATTGTGGGGAACACCAATCAAGATCTAAGCTCCCTCATCAAATTTGAAGACTTGGGTACTACTGGCCCACTGTGATGCGAGATTGCACTGAATTCACTAAGAAATTTCATTCCTGCCAACTTCACGCCAAATTAATCCACTATCCCCATAGTTACTCCACATGGATAAGTACTCTTTTTCTTTTTTAATTTGGTTAATGGACATTTTGGGACCATACCATCCTGCTATGGCTAAGAAATTCAAGTATATCCTCACAATAACTGACTTCTTTTCCAAATGGGAAGAAGTTGTATCCCTCAAAGAAGTCAGGGAAAGAAACATTTTCAGCTTTTTGAAGACCAAAATAATTACCATATTTGGTGTCCCTTACACCATACTGATGGATAACAGAACCAACTTCTGTTCAGTCGAGTTGGAAAAATTATATCAGGAGTATGGTATCAAGACCAACCATTCATCCCACTATCATGCAGTGGTTAACAGATAGATAGAGGACTTCAATAAGTCTATTTCCAATATACTCTAATAGTGGGTAGATAAAGATAATAATTCATGGTCATACAAGCTCCTCCGTGCTCTATGGTATTACCATACCACCACCCATACCATTACTCAAGAAACCCTGTATTCATTAGTGTATGTGATAGAGGTAGTCCTACCAATCGAAGTTCAACTGCCTTCACTCCATGTTTCCATTTTTAACCAATTTTCCATAAATGAGAAATCCCAAAAGTGATTGGATGAATTATAATTACTTGATGAAAATATATTTCATACCTTTCACCATTTGGAAGTTTACCAAAACTGGATTGCACGAGCCTTCAGCAAAAAGGTTCACATCTGGTCTTTCCTCGAAGGATAAATGGTGTTGGTCCTCAGAACACCGATGATACTCTAAAAGAAACAACAAAAATAGGAACCAATGTGGGAGGGGTCATATGTAATACACAAGGTTTACTATAATGAAGCATATTCATTAATTTCAATGGAGATAAAACTCATTACAACGCCTACCAATGAAAGGTTCCTGAATAAATATTTCATGTATCCAAAGGAATTCATCCTAGAAACATGATGTTAAACTATTCCAAATCATCGTAGTTGCATGATGTTAAAATGAATGAACATGTCCTAGTAGAAAGATATTAAACTGTATGGAATCTATTGTCCTGATCCTAAGATGTTAAATTTCATGATGAGAAGTCCTTTTTGTACAACATTAACTGCATAGAAAACATTTCCTTACCGTACAACATAAAACGACATGGATTCATGTTGTTCATACATACATTCACATCAAGTCACCTATATCCTCACCACAAGATGCTAAACTACATGGAAATTATAGAACTACATATGGATTGATTATCATTTTCAATGAGATGCGTAGGGATGCCTTGATCCTATATCTTGGTCCAGCCACTACATGATACGAATTTCCCTTGTTGTACTCTCACTTGTCTCATAATTATGGGGAACCTATACTACTTCTTATTTATCACACCGATCATAGCTCATGTGAGATTAGAAATTGTGGTAAGGGATTACCCTCACAAGTAAGGGATAATGGTACAAAATAGGCCCATTACAGTCTTGAATGAAAGACCGTAAAAGGTATACCATGGGTCCTCACTGCATGACATTAAACTGCATGGTATTTCAAGAACTATGTGTGGTTTGATTCTTATTTTCATGGTATGTGTAGTGACACATGAACCTTCAAATTTGGGCCCAACAAAAAAATTTCTATTTATTCATGTCAGTCTGCCTCCTTTCTTACTACATGACATTAAAATGCATGGAGCTCCAAAAACTATGTTTAGCTTGATTCCTATTCATGTAGGATATATAGTGATTCCATGATTCTTACATCCTAGTTTATCCACCCTGAAACTAAAAAATTCCCCTTTCCCATACATGGGTCAAACCTACATAGTAAAGTTTCCAAGAACTACATACGACTTGATTCCTGTTCATACGGGATATATAGTGACACCCCAACCCTATGTCCTAGGTCCTGCCATGAATGAGGGAAAAAATTCCCTCCCCCGCATATGGGTTGGACCTACATGGAGAATCCTCATCAAAGTACTACATAAATCCTAATTCTCATCCCCATGAGATATGTATTGATTCCCAAGTCTTCATATTTGGGCATAGCCACAACATTCCCACACTTTCTTGTCGATTAACCTACTTCCTTACTACAAGATGCTAAACTGCATGGTATTTCAATAAATACTTATAGATTTATTCCTACCCTTATAGTATACGTAGTGATTCCTGTATATCACATCTTGACCTAGCCACTCCCAAAAGCATACAATTCCTCCTCCCCTGCATACAAGCCAAGTCGATGTGGGGGACTTTTAAACATGTCCAATTTGTAGGAATTCCAAAAAAAGAGCCCAACCCCCCAATGCATGAATCATATCTTCACAGAAAATTCACTAATAACTACATGTGTCTTGATTCTTGTTTCAACAAGGTACATAGTAATTCTTTTATCCTACATCCTAGGCCTAGACATTGAAAAAAAATCCTTCATCTTCTACACATGAATACAGATCCATGAAGAAGGTTTAAAATATGGATTCCACATTAGGGATCTGTCAGGAAATCAAAATACCCCAACATTTGAGTTATATCTATGTAGGGAGATCCATACTTTATGGGAAATTGTATCCTAGATGTTTCTTGTGTGTCCAGACACATTCTTTCCATTCACCAAACTATGTGCCCTGGGAATATCAAATCTTCATAAACCTCCATGGCCATAAGAAATTGACGATTAGTATCCTGAGGACACCTCTACTTGACTACAAAAAATATACCCTGGTGGCTCTACATATGTTTTCCACAAAAAAGTTCTATCAACTAGAGAAAAATTCATCCTTAGGAGAGTATTTTCCTATATCTGTATGCCCTAATGAATCTCATGCCTCATATCATTCCTCTCAATCGAAGAGCCCCCGAGATTACAATTTACATCTTCATCCCCCTTCATGTCCAGATCATTCCATAATCTCTTATCCTGGTTTTCCATCAAGTTACTCATGATTTACATGAAAACAATCCCCTATAACATGATACTACACTTTCCTACCACTTTCCTAACCATAATACATTAAATTGCATGGAAAAAGTCCTAATTTTATGACATTAAACTACATTATATCAAAAAACAAGGGTGGTTTTATTCCACGGTAATTCCATAATTCTTACATCCTAGTCCAACCACCACAAAATTAAAACTTCCCCTTATGTGTGTGGGTAAAACACATGCAGAGTTTTAAATTAAAGATCTATGTATATATTTACTCATGTCCTCATAGGATACATGGTGAAACCTCAACATAAAATTTCAGGTCTATCCATAAGACATAAATTTCCCCATTATCATTGTGTATGATCCAAATCTACATAAGAAATTTCAGACACAATAAAGAGTTTTTTCCCCTATACTCTCGTGCATGAAATAAATCTGCATGGTGGAGTCCAATGTGAGATTACCCCACTAGTAAGCTTGTATTCAAAAAATGACCCACTCACATTCGTAAGCTAGATCTTCATGGGAGGATATAATATAGCTATGTCCTTACTTAAAGACATTAAACTACACAGCTAATGTTTTGTCTTATGCATGGGTCATTCCTGGGAAAGGGAACCTCCCCACCCCATCATGGTAAAAATTTATTTATCATTTTCAATGGGAAATTGTGAATTTAAATTCCCTTGTCACATTAATGTACCTTTTATCCATAAACCAAACTATGTTCTTGGAATGGAATGAGTCCCCGTATCCTTCCAAATCCATAAAAAATGGATGGTCAATGTCCTAAGGAAAACCCTACTTGACTATGCACAATATTCCCTAGTGGATTTAAATAAATTTTCCACAAAAATTCATGTAAACCAGAGAAAAATTAATCCTTATGAGAGGATTTTCCTATCTATGTATTCCCTAATGGCTCCCATTCCCCGTATCATTCCTTGGATTTGGAAACCCTATGGGTTATAGTTTACATCATTTCCCCTTTCATTCCTAAACATGGTAGAACATTTCTAGTCAGACTACCATGAAAAGGGTGAGTCGTTTCCCCTCATTTGGTCAAAACAAAGTGGTAAACCCCAATAAGTCATGGTTTCATCACATTAAACTACACCATGCTTTAACTCTCCTTTACACAAGCCAAATTCTTGTAGGATTTGTCTTCTATTCAAGATTTAAATTGACATGAATACCTTCATACTTTATAAATGTCACTCCTTTGAGAATCCACCCCTCATGGTCTTGAGAAATCCAAAGTCCCATGAAATCACCACAACCATCAAAAATGGACAATCAGTGTCCTGAGGACACCTCTACTTGACTATACAAAATATGTCCTAGTGTATCTGCATAAGTTGTGAAAAAAATTCCTACCAACTAGAGACAAATTTATCCTCAGGAGAAGAATTTTCTACCTCTATACACCCTAATGTATTTCATTCCCCATATCATGTATCATGCCCCAAAATCATAACACCAGGGTTAAGAAAAATCCCTCACTCATGTCTGGAAAAAATTAGTATATTCTATGATAATATGTCCTATTGGGGCCCTTTCCCCATAAATTCATAGTCAAAGATGATCGAACTAAAATATTAGTAATGATAGTCTGGATTTCAAGACTTTAAACTTCCCACAAAGAGAGATGTGAAACTTTCTAGGTTGAAAACTCACAAAGGGATCCTTGAGTAAAAGTTGAGTATCATATTGCTAGATCAACACATTCTATGGTTTCAGAAAGATATCTAGAAATCAAAAAAATACACAAATATTGTTAGGTTGAAAACTTGTAAAGGGAGTCATAAGAAAAATTCAAGTTAGGCTCGCTAAGACCACATCATAACAAGATTAGGGAAAAATTAGGGTTATAACAGAAAAATAAATAAACTAGTAGGGTATTTAATGTGACCCTAGAAATAGTCAAGTTATACTCATTGATTCCCTTGGACCAGGAAAAAATTATAGCATTCTTTTATTATTTCAATTTAATTACTTCGTATCATGATTCAAATCAACATTTGGTGAATATTATCATATGAGGAGAAAATAAAATAAGAATGTGGAGAGAGAAAAATCTCTTTAATTTCATAAAGAAAAAGTAACATCCACATTATGGAGTCTCTTTCTGATGATATTTAAAATAAGAGAATAAGAAACATGGGACAACCAAAATGGTTTTAGTGAATCCCAAATCAATATGGTCAGAAAATTGAACACCGCTTGGCACAATCCATCAAGAGTCCATTCCAAAGTTTTTCTCTGCTCAGTCTCAGCCTCAGCTATTGGGTGTATGTGTCTAATAGTGGCCTTGAGATCCTGACCTCTCTATTTAAAAGCTTCAAGATTTTTAGTTGTTGACGATATTTGTGCCTTCAGACTTGCAATACAAGCTTCACACTCCCACAAATCCTCAGTTTGCACCATCAATTGATCATAATAATTAACTTCAAATGTCACTAAGTGATGTATCTTAGTGGTAATATCCCTTAAATTCTATTTCTACTGGTGGGAGGAGTTAAATTTAGCAAGGTCATGTTCGTGAACATATAGGTCCTCTCGAGCTATGATGATTTGGTATGCAAGAAGGTGAAAATGCCTATAATTAAAGTCACATGATACCAAATCAATGAACAGTCACTGGAGAGTGTCTTCTTGGTAAATGAATTCTACCAAAGGGGTTTGGGTGATAGTAGTACAAATTTGAAGCCATTCCCTTTTCCACACATCCCGATAACCCCAGATAGCATCTGGACTTTGGCCCTTCTCACCTACTGTCATAGGAATATAATTTGGAAGTGCCAATGTGGATAATGGAATTTCTCTAAGTTGTAATGCCAAATTAGGGAGATATACCAACTCCATAGATGGATCACCACTAGAAGCTAAGTATATGGGGTTGGTTGGGGCTTCTGGAATACCCGATGATGTTCCACTTGGTCCTGCCTCAACAAGACCACCAACAAGGTCAACCAAAGATAAATGATCTAAATCACTCTCCAGAGATATAGGGTATATAGATGAAGTCACCTAAAAATTCATGTGAAAGCAGATATAATGCCTCCTTCCAATGGGAACATGGAGAGATTCTACAACTGGTATGTGACTGGAGGCAGCCAAGGGCCTTTACACCCATCAAACTAATCTCTCCAATATTCTGGCAGGGTAACAAGTCACACACAGTTGAGCACACTCTAATGAAAAGTAATTTAAGGACATTGTGGGGGGAATAAGGACTCGTGTACCAGGATACCTCCTCTTCATCATCAACCACAATTAGAGAAGTATTACCATATGGGATTCCCTCCAGACTTGTGTAATTGGGAGAGGCACGACGTGCTACAGGCATTCGAATTGCCTGGAAAATTTATATAGGGTATACATCTCATAGATAGTTACTCTTTCAATATTAGTGGTCAATATTCCATCCATCATCACAATAATGTAAGAACATTCTTCTGAAGAACCAATCTTGTTATCCAATTCTACTCCATGAGGCACCAGGTGAGGTGAAAAGGAAAATCAAGAAAATTCACTCACTAATTCAACTATACTGTCAACATCCAGGGTTTTGGGATAGACCATGGCAATACTAATCTAAGATGGGTGGAAGTCATAATGAAGAACTGTCATGGTATTTTGATACTTATAGTAGGATAAATGCTCATCTATTAAGCCATATAAAAATTGAAGTGGAACGTTAAGACGATGCAGAGGTCTTCCCTCCTGTATCTGACCTAATAACTCATAAATTCAGGCAAGGGTGGGACCATATAGATTAATAGGTCATCCTTCATCCAATGCAGCTGCCATCATCAATGGGAAAAATCTGAAACCAGTGTCAATGTCCCGAGAAGAGAAAATCCATCCACATAAGAACATGGAAAAGAAACCCGTTAATCTGAGCTCAAAAAGATACATCTGACTTAATTTCATAACCCTAGGTGGTATATCGACCAACATCAAGGGTAGCACAATAAGATATGGGAATATGTCACAACTACTAGGTTGGATGTATTCAACTATAGTGAACTCTTGGCCTTGGTTCGTTCACTTGCAAGAACAATCCCATCTAATCCTCAAACAAAATGAGTGAGCGAGCATGAAGCGGTTGACCAAGTAATATCTCCACCATGATTAATAATTATCCTTCCAGTAGAGATACTTTCTCAACATTTCCCTAGGTTTTGTCCATTGGTAAAAATTCATCATACATATTTACAAGGATGGGAAGTCCCCCTATCTGATATATATTCCATAAACTGATTCCCACTTCACTATGGGACAAGTGGAAGGTGTCGGTGCTTAAACACCGGCAACTGAGCAGCTCAGGCAGTATCCCGCCCGAAAAATAAATGGAAAATTGGGAAACCCACATTTCTTGGTATAAGTTGAGAGCTTTCAATGGATTAGGAGCTTCCAAAGAGTTTTGATAAATCCATAATGACCAGGCCCATTCATCAGAGAAACATACTCCAGATTGCAGATCCCACTTGGAGCTCCACCCTCCATTGGGGTTACCTCATGAAAGTTTGAAAATGGGTGGATAGTTATGAATAAATGAATACAAATATGTGTCTTGGTCATGATGATTACTCAAAGTCCACATAGATCTATCCAAAACAAACCTTTTTCATCAGCCTAAGCCAGATGTGATTTCCCCTATAGCATAAAATTTGCTCGATCATGCCCCTGAGACATCTCTCGATGGAAAATATGTATATTCTAGTCAATTGGTGATATCGTAGCATCATCTTGAAGTCCAAAGTTATAAAGAGGAAGTTGGTTGGATAGTGGGTAGGCCATAAATCCTAGAGAAAGGAGGTCTTTCATAATACCCTCTTGAGGTATGATGTAAGAATGTGGATTATATTCAATGTTCTTTTCCATAACCTCCCTCTCCCAAGTTTCATTCATTGAAATAATAATTAGATCCATTTTTAATTTCTATATCAAAATTACATATAAGAAAATATTTAGCCTATAAAAATTGGCAAAGGACTGAAAGTAGTCCGCATACTAGAAGTCCCATGAACGAATGGTCCATGGAATATGTCGTATGTGAACTAACAGTTCGTGGAATCTTGTGAGGTGTTGGACCAAAAAGTGTTTGTTAGTGAATTATCAGTTTTCAGAATAAGAGATATGCACATAGAACCTTGCTATGTGGAAATATGAACTCACTGATCTTGGGTATAAATTTTCAATTCATGGATCCAAAGTTCTGTTCGTGGATGAAGGTGTCCGCAAAGGGTTGTAGTGTGTAGGAGTAGGAAATAGAGAGCGGTCTGTGGTAGCACCTTGTTCTCAAAGAAATATGATAGAGGATAGATGGAATGGGCCCCCTTTATATAGGCATGGTCCCCTTCCTACGCGTACACCCTCATATCACAAACTGACAAAAATCAGAACCGCTTTCTATATTGAAATAGCCTCCTCTTCATCTCGATCGAACCCCATTCTGGTGGGGGGAATTTGTTGGGTCCTTAAAACTTTACAAAGGGAATTGAAATTATCCCATGAAATTAGAAAAGAAAGGAAACTAAACTGAAAGAAGAATTGAAGTAAAATTGTTTAAAGGAGAGAATTCGGCAAAGGAAAAAATCCAAATCATAGAGGTAAACCCTTCATGGATCGCTGCTCCACATGTAGATCTTCTTCATGAAGGCACTCATGAATAAAACCATTTGTGGGAGGAAAAAAGCAGTTCCATCTCCATAAACGCGGTCATTTTCAAGATGAGGGAAAATAAATTCGTCTCGTGCACTAAATCTCCCACGAACTCAAATGGTTCATGGTCAAGGTAAATCCAATGGATTCCTACGAATGAAACTAAGTCGTTCGTGGAACTGAGGTGGTGATTTTTGACTCCATAGACTGTAACCCCATGGACTCTAGTGACTAAGTCATTTGCGGGCCAAGTAATGGCCATGGGATTCAGAAAAAGGGGGATCGCAGTCTTGTTATAAAGAACTAGCTACACCGGTACCCAGTTCCTCACTTCTCTATAAATATATTTTGAGGGGAGCCAAAGAGAGGATCAATATTTTATAGGATAAACATTTTTAAGGATCAAAGATCAAAGGAAGAAATCAAAATCTCTATAAAATATTCACTCATTCAATAATTACCCGCAGTAAAAAACACCACTGCATGGTGTTAAGAAGGAGAATAAATTAAAATTGAAAATCCAAATATTGAAGATCCCTTACGGGCATACTCTCTAAGAGGTGAAAAACAATCTCCCTCTTCACAACCAAGCATCCCGCATAGCAACTACTATGTGGATGGAACCCTGCCCCACATAGAAATTCACTATGTGGGAGGAATTCATCCCTGCATAGCAATATGCTATGTGGATGGAACCTAGCCCTGTGTAGTTGAAAACTATGTAGACTCCACCCAGGTCTGCATACCACAATGGTATATAGACAACCTCCTTGACCACATAGCAACATGCTATGCGGAAGAACCCCTATCTCATGTGAGAACCTTCTATGTGAAGGGGGGTACCCTATACTGTTCCAATCTGTGGCCTCGATCATTCCCTTCCATTGCATCAGCAGTCCCCATGTTGACTCCTCCGCAAACCATTCCAACAGTATTATGCCAAGGAATTTTCCAAAGCCACCAAACCCATATGATAAAATCATTGGGTTCACTAGTGTTTCCTTTTGAGTTTACATACCCATAGTAAGAGGAGACATGATGGTTATCTTAGCAGTAAGGAAGACCCCTGAAAAGACCATAAGTTTACATTCCTATAGTAACATCGGGGCCAACCTTGGGATACTCACATGTAACTCCCTATTTTAGGAAGGAATAGAGGAGGTCACACTTTCATTTCCTTTTGATAAGGAATGAGATCATTACCCCTGGAAGAAAATTTAGGGCACTCTCACTAAGGTAATTCCTTAGTATTTCTTATAGGAGGGTGCACTCGCACTCCCCTCTGCCCTCAACCAGGACATATCTGAATGAGTCACCAAATCAGACTATCTATGATATGAAAAGAAAAGAGGAGATGGCACACCCAAATCCATTTATCTCTCTCCTAGGGCTTCAATACTATCCATCATCATATGAAGTGGGACATTCAATCTTTAGATCCAGAACCTCCTCTTGTTTCTCACACCGAGCATGACTCACGTGAGCTTAGAGGTTGGTAGAGATCATGACATCTGCATGATCCCAAAGAAAAGGATTTATACATATATGTAAGTCCCAATATCAATCCAAATAATGGGCCTTCTCCATAGATGTAATTCCCAATATCAATCCAATGAATAGGCCTCCTCTAAAGTGTAAGTGCCATCTCACATAGAACTAAAAGGGATTTTATTCCCAACTAACTGTGATACATAGGAAGCCTCCATAAGGTCCAAACCCAACATCCAAATCACCCTAATGTTTTCTGGGCTACATCCATGATAAGTTCATATCCACCCAAGAGACCATATCCATTCTAGGTACCTCAGGCTACTTCGGCATAAGTCCCACACCACCCTTGACCAAGCAACCTTTTGTATGTGTGTTCTTGCCGCATGACAATAGACTACATGGTTGAATCCTTGTCACACAACCTTAAAAGGTGATGTGTCCAATAAAGTGACACCAAACTACATGGGTTCTGATTCCTCTCATGAGGATACATAGGAATCCCATCTTATGGGTTTGATCCCGATATCAACATAGCTCCCATCCCCCCTGGATGACGATAAACTCCAGAGTGCCATCCCATATGGCATGAAACCATAATTTTCATAGAGAACGACAAAATAATCCTTGATTTATCCATAAAAGGGTAAAATTTATGGAGAACCTCATATACATCTAGATAATTCCTAACCCATTCATAATCATGATTAATTACTACCCTAGGGATATATCGTATACACATTCTTGAGAACAAACCAAAGATTCAAAAACATATGAACATAGCTTAAATATATAGGAGAGTCTCATAATAGGAAATAGTTACCCTCAAAATGGTGATATGAGCTTGAGTTCCCATCCTATTTACCAATATTAGTTCCTAAGTGTCTTTGGTAAAATCAACCAATGAAAGCCTACCTTTGGAAAGCAGGTCCACGAATCATGGATGTTAGAGTCGTTGGGTGTTTCTAGCTCCATGAACAAACCCATTGGATAACATCAAAGATTTTATAACCAACACAAGTGATTTCACACTAATTAACCCCCTACAATCTAACCAATGGGCCACATTCCCCATCATAGTGAAACAATAACATTTTTTCGAAAGCAAAAAATGAAATAACCTGACAAAATTAAGCCCTATTAATCAGTCATTGTGTCCATAACGTTTTCATATGAGACAATGATTACAAATAAAAGAGTCATGAATAATCCAATAATGGGGTAATAGATATCCAACTAGTGGTGAGATGTTTTAAGTGCAGTGAGTTGGAAAATTATGCTACCATGTGTCTAAAATTATTTACTTAGGCTAAAAACCAACAAGACCAAAAGCATAAAGGTGTGTAAAAATATGTTTCTACCATTATAGTTGATGTTGGTACATATAATGAAGTGGTTACAAGTATGTTACTTATTTATTCAAATTATACCAATGCCCTATTTGACTCTATATCTTATTATTTCTTCATTTATGAGAAATTTTCAAGTAAAATGGGATATAAATGCATGAAAATAATATAGAAATTTTAATTAAAACTCCAGGTGGAAATATTAAAGAAACCAAGATTTATAGGAACCCTCTTCTTATTATTATTGGGATGGTATTCCCTAAAAATCTTGTTTAACTACCCATGGTAGAGACGGATATTATTTTGGGTATAGATTGGATTTAACTTTATCATGCTAAGATAGATTACAGAGCCAATAAAGTTTCATTCAATGATTTCATACCTCTGATAACCTACCAAGAAGCTAAAAAATTGATTAGATATGGCAGTGAAAGTTACTTAGCTCACGTTATTGAAAAAAACTAAACTATTAAAATTAGTCATGTGCTGGTAGTGAATGAATATATAGTTTTTTTCTGATGAATTTTTTGGTTTCATTCCTGATCGAGAGGTTGAGTTTAATATTGAATTAGTTCTTGATGCTAAGCTTATTTAAAAACCCCCTTATTGAATGGCCCAAGAAAAAATTTTGGAATTAAAAAAGCAGTTGCAAGAGTTTCTTGATTAAGGTTTTCAATCTTCAAAGCACTTCACCTAGGGGTATTCATGTTTTTTTATTAAAAAGAAATATGGTTAAATGAGATTTTCATTTATTATAGAGCCTTGAATAATATCACTGTTAATAAAAAATATCCTTTGACTCATATCGATGATTTTTTTGATCATCTCCAAGGAGAAAAATATTTTTTGAAGATTGTTATCAGGTCAAGATATCCTCAGTTGAAGGTGAAGGAGGAAGATATTTCAAAGATAGAGGTTCATACTAGATACGGGCATTATGAGTTTGTAGTTATTCTCTTTGTATTATCTAATGTTCCAACTATATTTATGGGCCTTATGGATAGATTTTTTCATGTGTTATTTGATAAGTTTTTGGTTGTGTTTATTGATAATATATTGGTATATACTAAAATTCATGGGGATCATGAAAGACACCTATATATTTTTTTGAAACCTTAAAATAAAATAAACTATATAGAAAATTTAGTAAGTTTTAATTTTGGATATAAAAAATTTCTTTCCCTAGAAATATTATTTCTAAAGATGGCATAACTATTGACACTACTAAAACAAAATTTGATGAATAATGGAAAATACCCAAAATGTCATAGAGATTCATAGTTTTCTTGGATTAGTGGGTTACTATTAGTGGTTTGTTGGAAACTATGATTGTTTTTCTATACCATTGAAAAATTTAATATGAAAAGAGTTAAATTCATCTAGAAAAAATTGTGTGCTAATTGTTTCTAGAAACTAAAATGAAGATTGGTGAATGCACTAGTTTTTGACCTACCCTCTATAAATAGTGAATTTTTCATCTACAATTATGTTTAATTGAAGGGACTTGGTTTTTTTATGATGCATAATGATCATATAATTACTTATTATTCACATAAACTAAAACCTCATGAGTTAAATTATCTTACACATGATCTAGAATTAGATTCTGTGATTTTTTCTTTAAAAATTTGAAGGAATCATTTATATGGAGTAAAGTGTGAAATATATACTAATCATAAAATTTGGAAGAATATATTAACTTATAAATATTTTAACATGAGGTAGAGAATATGGTTAGAAGTATTATGACTACATGATTCATTACTATCATGGAAATTAAAACAAAGGATTGGATGCTTTAAGTCATAAAAATAATGATACATTAAACGTGTTACATTTAGAACATGACCCTTTGATTAATGATTTGAGGAAATTGTTTTATAATTTATGGATGCAGGAACTTCCTCTATTTTGTTTCAGTTTTCAATAAAATTGTCTCTTTTAGAAGAAATTAAGCAATATAAGAAGGAGGATCTATTTTTAAGGAAAATATAATTTTTTTTAGAATGGTAATTTTCTAAAGTTTAATGTATCTGAAGAAGGTGTTATTAGATTTGGAAATAGGTTGTATGTTCCTTCTGATCCCATTTGAAGTGATAAATCTCATAGTTCCCCATTTTCTCCTTTATCTTAGAAACACTAAGATGTATAGAGACATTTAAGAATATTACTGGTGGGATGGAATGAAAATAGATATTGTTTACTTTACCATGAAATTTTTCACTTTTCAATAAGTTAAAATAGAATGAAAATTATAGAAGGGGATGCTTCAATATTTTCCAGTACTAGAAAGAAAATGGTAAAAATATATCCATTGATTTTTTGGTGGTATTATCAAAGAATTCTCATGTTAATAACGTAATTTGGGTTATTTTTTATCTACTAACTTAATCTTCACATTTCATTCCCATTTGAGATACTATGTATTTAGATCAAATTTATTGAATATACCTCAACGATATAGTCATGTTGCATTGAGTTTTTATCACTATTTTCTCTAACCATGATCCTAGATTTACTTCTAATTTTTGGAAAGTACTTTAAAATTCATTTGAAACTAAATTAGATTTCAATATAGATTTTCAACCTCAATCTAATAGACAGTTCAAGTGAATGATTCAGACATTTTAATACATGCTTCATGATTGCTCAATAGATTACCATGGAAGTTGGGATCAACATATTTCAATGTTTAAGTTTTCTTATAACAATATTTTCATTCCAGGATATAGATGGCACCTTTTGAGGAATAATATGGAAATCTGTGACGAATGCCATATTTTTGGGATAAACTAGGAGAAATAAAGTTAATGGTTCCAGAGTTATTAGAAGAAATGATTGATAAAGAGAATATGATTTATAAATATATTAAGATATCTTAGATGATACAAAAAGTTTCACAAATAATTAGAGGAAAGATCTTTCTTATGAGGTAGGTGATCAAGTTTTTTTAAAGTATCTATATGTAAAAGTGTTATGTGTTTTGGTTAAAAGGGGAAGATAAGTCCACGATTCATCAAACCATATGAAATTCTAGATAAATTTGGATTATTTTCCTACCAAGTGACCTTGCCTCCAAGTTTAACCTAGGTACATAATTTTTTCATGTTTCGATGTTAAGAAAATATGTGTTGAATTCATATCATGTTTTAATACCTAAGTTAGTTCATTTATAACATAACCTTTCTTATGAGGAATAACCAGTATAGAGTCTTGACTGTAGAGATAATTTTTTTTAGAATAATGTGATTCAATAGGTTAAGGTTTTGTAGAAAAACTATATAATTGAAGAATCAACATGGGAAAGTTAAAATGGTTTAAGGGAAAGATATCCTCACTTTTTAATAAGTGAATAAAAATATGAGGATGTAATTTTAAAAGGGGGGGAGAATGAAAAAACCTTGATAATGATAGAATAAATCATTCACATGTTTATTAGTATTCATAAATTAGATATTTATATTCATTATAAATATATTAAGTAATTTTTAAATAAAAAAGGAAATAGTTTTATTAAAGTCTTTTATTATATGGTTTTATTTAAAATTTAATTTTCAAAATTTCAGAATTTTAATTTGATAAATTAAATTTTATTTTTAAATTCATCATTTCAAAATTATCTTAGTATTAATTTTTCATAATTTTCTGAAAAGATTTATTTTTCAATAAACAGATAAAAATATTGATTTTTATCAAAAATTGTATTTTATTTTCGAGTATTTACAAAGTAAAATTATTTTTTGGAATAGTTTTAAAATTTAATTAGTTACCTTTTATTAAAAAATAATCCAATTATATAATTTTTAATTAATTTTATGCTTTAATTTAGTATAAAAGTTTTCTACTTTAAAAGGAATGTTTTTGAAAAACTCTTTTCATCATGTTTTACCGGTTTAATTTTAAATTAGATTCTACCAATTCTATGTTTAGAATCTTAAAAATGGATTCCATATTTGGAATTAGCAAGTCCAAATTTTTGAAATAGTTCCCTTTTATTTTTATTCATTATGAATAGAAATAATAGTAAATTTTTTTACCATGGTAAAGGTAAAATTGGTTAATTAAGGGTAAAAATAATGTGATAAAGACTAAAAAGTAACCCTGACACATGACTTAATTTTATTAGATGAGTATATTTTGTCCATAATCATCCAAAATTAAAATATGTGACCTTTTTTCCATTTGTCCATGATTTTGGCCTTTATAATATTTTATGTAAAGAAAAGTGAAAAATGTCATTCTCTATTTTATTATCTTAAATTTTTTGACATAGGTATAAAATGAAAGTATATTCAGTTTTAAATAGTAATTTGAAAGATATATTATTTTTATTTATCATGTAAACTTATTTATAATTTGTAGTGATTAAATAATTAACTTAATTTCTTATAGAATGATGATGAATATTTATTTAATTAAATGGAAAATAAAATAAATGATATTAAAAAAATTAAAAGTAATATAATTTGAATTAATTATTATGTTCCATGTATTTTATAGATAAATATAACATGTTAGTTATGTGTTGAAATATTATATTTGAACTTATTTATTGTCATTATATTTTAAAATTCAAATTAAAAGAATAGTTCTATAAAAACAATTAATGATATTTTATAATAAATGATATTTTATTAAATGATTTAAAATTCCTAAAAATACTATCCTTAGACAAGTGGTTTGTATATGGTTTAAAATATCAACCATGGTCCAATTATGTGATAATTTTACTTTTATAGTAACTATTTTAACCCTTAAAGAGTAAAAAACATTGATATCATTGTTATTGTCAAAGGGGTTAACGAGGGGTAAAAACAAAAACATAAGGGTAAAAATATAATCTAAACTAGTAAAAAAATTATTTAATGAGATTATTTTAACTAATAGTCACGTTATATTTTAATGTCATCAATTTTAATCCATTTTAATATGAAAATTAATTTATATTAATTTAATATTTTAAGAAATTCCAAGAGTGCCCCTCCCCTCACTTATAAATGGGAACCTCCTCTCCTCTTTTCTAAAAACTTAATAAGCCTTTTTGTTCGGTAAATCCCTACACAAATAACTTCCCATAATACCAACTCTCATTATATATGTCTTAGTTTAGGTACAATATGAACCTAATGGGGCTTAAGATGTAAAGCAAATGAGACCGTTCAAAGAAGAGGATGATAAAAAGCGTATGTGATGAGTCAGACTCGAGGTAAGGGACAATTTACATTAGAAACATAATTTTAAATTTTTTCTAGATTTATTTTCTAAATATTTGTCTTCCATGTCCATATTCTTAAAATTATTTTATAGATGTTATTATATGGACATAAATGAATTATAAAATATATTTTTATTTCTCTTTTGACTTTGTTTCAAAGTTATTCAAAAGAAATCATTTTACATATTTTATAAGTAACATTTTGAATTTAATTATAAAAAGATAAAGGAATGTTTCATTTTAATGTATATGGCATCAATGGTATTTCCCACCATTATAACAATTATTCGATGTTTGTTGACCTCTATAAGATTTCATGTTTTCTTCAAAGAAAAAAAACTCTATCCCTTTTCTTGGTATTTTGGTATTTAAATTGAGTTTTAAAAAGGAAAGTGTGTTTTGATATATGAAAGTGTTTTTCATATGTTTTTAAATATTTTTTAAAGGGTTTTATGATGAAAATGTGCAATCATAAAAAAATTATTTATGATATAGTAATTTATCATTATATATAAGAAACATGTGAGACTAATATAACTTATATGATGGGTTGAGACACTTTATAGGCCATCAATATGGTTGATATTGATATATATTATATGAAGGTTTAGACCCATTATATCTCTATAATGCATTAGTTAATGTTCCTTGTCAATAAAGACAATGAGGAGGGATTTAACTGGTGTGGTTTCTCCTATGGGTTTAACCAGGCTCCAATTATTTCTAACATGAGTTTAAAATGGGTTATGAATATGATTCTCTAAGTCACCTAAAATTTATTTAAATTTTCTTGATATGTGTTTTGAAGTTTTCTTTGAGAAATTTTTTTCATGTGGAAATAATTTATTTCATACACTCAAATAATAGTGTGTTAAAGGTAAGTATTTTATGGGTGTTCATGTTTTTCACTGGACTAACAAATTTCTTCTTTTTTATGTCCCTTACTAATATTTTTGTGTTCATACCACATTTTAAAAAAAATTATTTGGTTTAAGGATGGGGGGAATAAAGAATAAGTCAATTTGAAATCCATGATGATTTTTCATAAAAAGAAAATGTGTTCCATTTTTAAAAAATTATATTGTGTAAAAAATGGATATTGAGTATAAGTGTAAACTTTTAATGTATGGGTTCATTATGTATGAGCTATAACATAATTATATAAAACTCTAAGTAGTAAAGGTCCTCTATAATGTAAAAAAATTAATTCTTGAATAAAATCTTAGGATTATGTAATTTCTAAGGTTGAGTCATTATAAATTAACTCAATTAAATTGGATCATAATAACCACATTAAATAATGTGGTACACCTAGAATAACTATGTATAATTAATATAATATGGATTTATCTCAACCATGACATTAAATGGTTGGTACATGGAAGATTTATATAAATTTATTACAGTGGTTTTGAAAAAAAAGTAGAGAGGTGGAGCATATTGATAGATCTGAGTTTTGGTAAGAGATAAAAATGAGATATATTGAGAATATTGAGATATTTTATTCTATGGAGAATAAAAGAAGACTAAATATATTACCAATATGGTTCTTGAATATTATGGAGAAGGTTAAGAAGGGGTATCATTACAATACATATTTCTTGAAAAATATATAATAAAAGAAGATAATTTTAGTCTATAATTATATTCATATGAAAGGAGTTTTTCTTGTTGTGATTTGTGGAATACAAAGACTCAAACCTCACATTGATAAGTTTATATCATCCAATAATTAATAAGAATACTGAAATAAAATATATCATAAGAAGTGATCTATCTAGAGATGGATATCCAAGTCAACCCAGCAACCTATAATGACCTGGGAGAGACTGTCTAGTCTACAAACTATTGAAAATACCCCGACATCTATAAATTTTCCATTACTTATCTCTGATAATTTCATAAAATTATAATAATAATAGGGAGTTCCCTTAGGATCAACATTGTATCTTTCCTGAACCATTATAACATATACAATGCATATTGTTAATTTCTAGTACACCAACACACCAATGTGTGTATTCACCTTGGTTTAGACCTTATTGATAAACTAAGTAAAATATTTTTATCTTATGTATGAAATACTTATGAATATATTTTTTATAATTTGTGTTGAATTACATAATATAATTACATATTTAATGAGTCCCTCTAACAAAGAAATAAGATACATAAGACCTAGGGGACTAAGATGGGAAAACTTTTAATCATTATTCATCTTGATTGACCCCCACCCCCACACTCCATGGTTTCCTTAGATCAACATAGTCCAAAAAGGTTGTATCATATCCAAAAGGTTCTAATTAAAAGTTCAAACTAAAAATTTGTTTTGGATTTTTTTTCACATGGAATCAATGATGAAGCCTCAATTTTCAAGATGAACTAACTCTGATGATTAGAAAAATGAATATTGTTGTAAGATTTTGGAAGGGAGGTGATGGAATATATACTTAAACATACTAATTTAAATAATCATAGTGAGATTTTAGGTGATGTTAGGATAGAAAATATCTTGATTAAATCATTTTCCAATGATGTATACAATAACACCTCCCATTATGATATTATATTTGAGATGTTTAAGACTATTAAGAATATTTATGAGAAAAAAATAGAAGTAAAAAATATTGAAATATCATCTTCAAAATTTAGTGAAGAATACCTTATGTCAAAAGTCAAGAAGAAGTGAAATAAAAAAATAATCTTGGAAAAATAAATACTTAAACTGAGGTAAAAATTTATTATTATATTGTAAATATTTTTCTCTCGATGTTTTAAAAGATGTTTGAGAATCTAGAAATTCAAAGTTCCTCTAGAAATTATTATAATTATGGAATATAATTATAACATGGAAACTAAAAAATCAATATTAAGGTTGTTAATGAAATAAATAAGAGAATATCCAATCTATAAATGAGAAGGTGTATTAATTAGAGATTATGCATGGAGTATACTATGATTTCGTAGAATATTTATATATGGAAAATAAAATATTGATTAAATTAGAGGTGTCCCTAAATATACATATAATGAATATGGGTGAAAAGATAAAAATAAAATTGATATTCTTGAAGATATTTGATAAGATATAGGCAAACAAATGGACATAGATAAAAATATTAAAGAAAGAATTATCCTTCTCAAGTTACAACTTGAAGAGATGAGAAAATTTGGAAATGAAGTTGTCTCTATAATAAAGGATATTTTTTCCCAAATAAATGAGAAATATGAGATGGTCAAGGAGCTTGAAAGATCATATCCTAAAAGGGAAAAGAGAATACCTCTCCTATGGAAACATCATAAAGTGGGTAGTGTGAAAAATAAAATCTAAAATCAATGAATAAAAGGTAGTTACTTTATAAACCTAGTGTGTAAGTATCTCTAAGGAAGGTACCTATAATGTGTTACTTTTTTAGGAAGATTAGGATACACTATGAGTGTGTGTCTAGAAGCCTGAGGGCTCAATGGTGGAAGGAAAATTGTTACAAAAACATCTCAACTAAAGAAATAAAACATGAGGTTTGTGTTTAATGTGAGATGTTATATTTTTGCTAACCATGGTCATATGAAAAAAAAATACAATAGTAAAGGAGAAAAATGTGTCATAAAGGATTCCTCCATTCTTATAATAAATGGGAAGAGAATGCACGTCGAAGGAAAATCTATTCATCTAGAAAATAGATTTATTATTTTTGAGGAAAATAATTGATCTTAATGAATCTTTAACCAATAATAAATGAAGTTATACTCATACAAACCCTTATGGAGAGAAAAAAAGCATAGGTGGAAGAAAAATAAAGAATTTACTCTAGTTGTGAGAAATAAGTATATTTGAATAAAGACTCTCCAAGGAAAAATAATTTATAAGTGACTATTATGGAAATTAAAGATGATAGACATGAGGCATGCCTTAGTGGTTTCAAAAATCATACCATAAGGTAAGAGGTTAAGATTAGTGAAATAGCCCTCCTATTGTAGAGGAATATTAATGAAGGATGCAAGAAAAATTCATCATTAGAGAAAACATGTATAAGTTTTATTAATCTTATAAAAAAGATAAAACTCAAGCCAAGGAACTTAAAGAAATTTATAATAAAATATTTATTAGTGTTATTGTAATAATAAAAACTACCAATTCCTAGAATAAGATCAAAAGTAAATGGTTGGTCTATAATGACTAACCAATTCCCTTTACTTTAGGATGTTAGAGGTTCCCCTATCCCCATGTATTTAAATGATTCTAATATCTACTATAAGTTGTAAAAGACTAAGAGAGAAACATAATACTTGGGTTGATTATAATAAAAGAAGATATATGGTAGTAATAAATGATTATATATATATAATTTTAATAGATATATAAGAAATAAAAATATTCAGGATGAATGAAGTTCCAAATTAGTATCAGAACTGATCAAAATGATGAAATGGTATCAAGGCCTTGATATGACTCAGAAATTGGTGTTAAGAATCCACTTTGTTTTTGTAATCCTAATTATAAATTTGTATTTTGTTTTAAATAATATTAAGAAAAAAATTATTAATATCCTAGTATGAAGTTAAAGTGATGTCAAATTTTGATCTAAAATATTCAGTGGTATTGATCCATCATTGAAGGTCAACTAGTGATATCATGCTATATTTCAAGTGGTATTAGGCCTCCAAAAAGTAGAATACCAATTATTATATGAAGCATCAATGATCATGGAGTTCATTTTTTTATATACTAACATTTGGTATTAGTTTTCTATTTCTATAATTCCAAAAGATGTTAGGAGAGAAGTTTCATAACCAATAAGTGATTCCCCATGCTGAATAATATCTCAATAAATAGAGTCAAGTATCAAAGGTGTCCAGGGGTATTTGTTAATGAAATATCATAGGATTATTATCCTTATCTAAGAAGTAATAACCTTGTTAAGAGAATAATATTCATGGGTATCAAATGACATCACTAGTTTATTACAAACAAGTGGTATCATTTGATTCAAACATGTGTTAGTACTTTCTTGTTTATTTTTTAATGGTTTTTTTCAAGAATTATTGAGATCATAAAATGTGTTACAGATAGTAAAAATATCAATATTACAAAATCTATGAAAGTAATTTAGGGAAATGGACAATATTTTTGTTCACTAGTTTAAACTCTTGTTTTATACATCATGTTTTTACTTAGTATGAATAAAGGATTTTCAATGACTTGATGAAAAGTGGTGAAATAACTCACTAAAAATCATTGAGTAAATTTTTTTTGAAGAAGATAAAGTGACTCAAATCTTAGAAAATAAAAATTTGGAATTGTGTTTATTCAGCAAGTGGTATCATCCAGAGGAATAAAGGATGGATTATAAATTTGTATTTTCTTTACAACTAGTGGTACCAATGGGTGGTTTAATATCAAAAGGGAAAATTAAAAATTGTATGAGTCTAAATAGTTAAAGGTGGTAAATTAATTTATAATCTTAAGATAAAGAGTTTATTTTAAGTATTTAAGATAGCCTAATGTGTGTGAAGGTATTTTTCAAATGGTTAATAGGGCCAAGAGGTTTTGGATGTCAACTGGTGATATCAAATGGGGGGAAATCTCTCTAATCCAAATTTTAAAATTCAAGTAATTATATTTCACTAAAAATACCTTTTTATATTAATTATTATACAAAAAAATGAGGAGTAGTGCTAAGAAGGTATCCTCTGTGGAATTTTGTGAGATGGGGGAAGATAACTTGAAGTAAAATATAGAGAAACCCCAAAAGGTAGAGAGTATGAAAATAAAAATATAAATTTGAAGTTTTCCCTTTCAATTTTATTGTTAAAGGGATTTATGATAAAATTTATAACAAAATAAAATGGGGGAGAATTTTGGAACCAAAGGTGAATTTGGTATTAGATTTATTTTCAATCACTAGAATCATGAAAGGTCCAAATTTTATGAGGATATATTATATTTTATAAGTTATCTTAGAGTTTGATGTTTGAAATAAATTACTTAGAAATGGATTTTTAGGATGGTCTTATTATATCTGTTAATATATCATTGAATTCAAGGTAGTAGAGGAAGGCACTATAATATCACTATATATCAAGGACATGGTTTTGGATTGAGGGGCCGGGAGATTGATAAATCTGGTTTGAATTGGATAATCATATAGGATTTATATGGATGGTTTAGAAGTATGATTATACATGAAGGAAATTGGAAAATATTATTGAAATATCTATGAAGGGAAGGAACATCACATCGTGGGATATGAATTCACGTTGTGATTTAATCTCATAGAAAATTGATGAAGTTTGTTGTGTGATATTTTTAGTTTATATGTAACATATTTGGTGTTGTTTTAAAAATAGAAAATTCCTATGATATGTAATATTTTATCCTTAAACATTTTTAGTATAAAATTTGGTCACACTACAAGATTATTTATCATGTTGTGAATCTTATATGATGATGAAACATAATTATTTTATTTGTTGTGTAAGTTTTTATCCTTTATTAATTTGAGGATGAAAAAAAATTCTAGGACATGAGATGAATATCCATGTTGTAAAGAAAACAAAAGAGAGTTTCAGTGGACCTATGAAAATATATGTGGCCAAGTTGTGGCTCTTGGAACATGGAACAAGTGATAGAATTATATTAAATCTTATAATATGATTGAATGGGGTTGTTACGTAGAAATCGATTATAGAAAATAATCAAGAGCCATTAATTTACTTTATTTTGGCTGTTTTGATAAGGATAAATCATTCGCATCATGGAGAAAATATACATGTCTCAATTGGTTTATAGATTGAGAAATTTATAGAGATCACAGCATGAAATTTCCATGTATTACATGTCGATTTTATCTAAGAATTTTGGATCTAGTTTTTTGATTGATACCATGACATGGAAGAGTAGTTCCACATCAGAGTGAAGATAAGGAGGAAGGATACCATGCCATAGTGAGAGAATTTACTTTTTGAACTTATAGTTTTTAATTTACTAGGAGTTTTTTATTAGAATTTTAAAGGAGTATATCTTGCTCTAAATTTCCAAGGATTAACTCAATTTAATTGGATAATAAAAATCACACTAAATCATGAAGTACACCTATCATGATTATTTAAAATAAAAATAATTTTTATTTACCCAAAATCTTGCATCAAGTTGTCGGTGTATAGAATATATATATATATATATATATATATATATATATTACCTGTAGTAGCATTGAAAATAAAATAGAGAGTTGAAACATATTGATAGATTCTAGTTTTAGAGAATAGATAAACAAGAGAAATCTTGAGAATAACAAGATATATAATTTGAATGAGAAGAAGAAAAGACTAAACATATTTTTGTATCTATTTCTTAAAGATTGGAGGGAAGGATAAGAAGGATTATTATTACAATACCTAGATATTAAAGAATATATAGTTCAATAAGATAATTCTATTTTGGAATTATAATTATTTGGAAGAAGTATTTTTTGTTATTGTGATTTATAGAAGACAAATACTCAATCCTCACATCAATGGGTTGATCTCATCTATCATTGAAAAAGGAGTTCACAACAAAGAAGATCATAATAGGGAATATATATAGAGATGGATATGAAAGGCTTATCAATAACCTATGCTAGCCTAGAAGAGGCCATCAAGTCTATAAAATTTTTAAGAGACCCTCTAAGAGGACCAGTTTGGGATATACCTAACACTGAGAGGGGGTTGAATCAGTGTTGGGGACTTTTTAAACCAATTCCAACTTTTATCCCTATACCTCTTGACCTGTTAGGATCTTGATTCACTTATTCTCTTTTCCCTGTCACATGCAATAATAGAAAGTAGTAAAAATATTCACACGATATTTTTACAAGATTCACCACTCAATAAGAGTAGCTACGTCCTTTCCATGCATGGATATCATCATTGCATGGATTATCTACTATTATGTGATATTCTTTTACAGTGGATTGGTTAGGAAAGCAATCCTCTAGCCAGTGTGAGTCCCTACACATCAGAGGGGGTGGGAAACAATACTCTTATCTAGAATGGTGATGGCCTAGTCCAACTTACAGCCTCTAGCTAGTTCTTTATACTTCCTATGGAGACAGTATTATTCCTTCTTGATAAGGTAGGTTCTTTTCTTGGTCTTCTTTAGTTCTCTTTACTTGATTACTTGAAAAGTAGTAGGCAAGCAATTCTTCCTTCTTTCTTTCTCTTCTTCACTAGTGAAACACTAACTGCACTATAATTCTTATTTCTTATTCTTAGTGCAACAACCAACTTCACTAAAACTTATTCTCTATTCTTAGAAATAATCACATACACCAATGTGATTATTCCATAAATGAAGATCGGTTCACTTGGAATAATCTGAATCAAACTTCCCTGAAAAATTATTATCCTTTAGTTGGGCATGCTCTGTTCTTCATATTCTTCTCTTATTTCTCTTTGACACGGTATAATAAGGTATAATACTGCAGTGTCTTAATCTCTTTCTTCAATTCTCAATACCAACATAGGATTGTATCATTGTACTACCTTCTTTCTTCATGTAGATATGAATTTAGTTTCATGTCTAGTTTTTCTTCACTTCGCAAAGCACAATGAGAGTGTTAAACACCAATTGTGTGAGTGTGGTTATACTTATCTTTGTGATAATGAATGGTTCACGGTACATTCTTCTTTGAAAAGTCACTTTGAGAGTGCTATGAACATGTCGAAGGTCTGTGGGACCATAGTCTTTCACGCACCCCCTTTTGGGCCACTTGCACGCAATATTAATGACTTGCGTGCAACATTCAACTTTTTTCTCGGAAGACCTCTTGAAAAAAACTTCTATCTTGCACAGAAATTATTCTTCTTGTGTGCAACTATCTTCTTACACGCAACTATCCTTTCTTTCATGCAACACTTACTTCTTTCGCACAACTGCCTTTGCGTATATTTCTTATGAACTTCAGAGCTCTGATTTCTTCTAAGTGTTGAGCTACTCAAATGTGAGGGGTCACCTATTATTTATAGACAATGTTGACCCATGCACGCAAAAACCCCAATGGGTTACGCAAGATCCTGATGTGTCGCGCAAAACTCCGATTGACATCGCCTTTGGATTGTAAGTTTCGTTCGCACCAACCTCATCTTTCACACACTTTTGAAATCTTTCGCGTGCTTCCTTCCTTTTCCATTTTCCGAAGTTCAGGCCAGGAATTATGCCTGGCATGAAAAACCCCATTTTACGTCACCTTTGGCATGCAACTATCTTTCGTGCCAACCTCATCTTTCATGCACTTTTGAAATATTTCGTGCACTTCCTTCCTTTTCCATTTTCCGAAGTTCAGACCACGAATTATGCATGGCACGCAAAACCCCATTTTATGTCACCTTTGGAGCACAATTTTCTTTCACGCCAACCTCTTCTTTCGCGCCAATTCTCTAATCTTTCACACAACCTCATCATTTTTGCACTTATTACCTTTGACATTTTCCAATGTTTGGACCTCCAATCATGCCTTGTTTGCAAGATTCCAAACAAATTTCAATCTTACGTGCAAAAACCAATCTTGCGCACAAAACCCAATCTTTCATGCAGGCCTCTCCTTTTCCAAATTTTTATTTTCTAATCATGGAACTCCACTTGCATGTAACATACCAATCCATCTTAAAACTTGTTCACAACATCCTTTGCAAAAAACACCTTTCTTCATCTCCTGATTTTCAAGCCCTAAAATTTGGCAAATATTGGAAAACGGTGCCTCCTTAAATTGCTCTTTTGTGCCACCCCAGATTGTCCATTCCTTTTTCATTTCTCTCTTCACTTCATCCCATAACCATTATTCATCTTTCATCACAAAATCCACCATCGTGATATGTATCCTTTGATAGTCCAGTTTTAGCATCGTCATAATTTCAATGGGAAGTACTGAAACATCACTATCTTCCAGCAGTATCAGTCTTTCCAATCAAAACATCATATGAATGGAATCAACTTTATTCCCACTTTCTTCATAAGGCTTTCATCACAAGTTCTCAAAACTTATGATATTTGTGAAATACAAATCAGCAATGCATCGTCTGATTTAGATACAATGTGAAATGCATGGCTACCTCAGAATGAAAGCCCTTCCACATTCTCTATTTTTCTTCAAACATCATTCTACACATCATGAAAATCATATTATTCTATTCTTCAAGTAATCTCTTTCATGTTTATCATGAAATCATGAATAGTTTCATGTTCTTCTTCGAATTCTCTTTCTTGTTCAGTTGTCCTCAGATGGATGATACCTCACCATTCTTCATTGTTGTAAACAATGTGTCACCTTTGACACAAGTTCCTTGAACTAAGGATCAGTGCATCAATCATCTCAATTTACTTCATAGATAATTGATCAAGTATGAAATTCAATGATATGATTTTATAACAATTCTCCAAGCATCCTCACTTCAGCTGATCTCCATTAACTTTTGAGTCCTTTATTTTGATCGATATTGACAACTGTTGACAACAAATACAATCTTCATACACAAAGTGGTCCCAACACCCTCATGTCTATTAACTAAACATTCCATGTCTCTAATAATTGTGAAAAATAGAATAATAAAGAGTTACCTTGGGATCAAAAATGTATTTTTTTTCTAAACCATTATAACACATATAATGTGTAGTGTTGGTTTTTTGGGACATTGGCACATCACCATGTGTATTATCCTTATATTAAACCTTGATGGTGAACCATGTAAAATCCTTATATCATACATGTGATTTAATTTTTTTCATATGTTTTTATCATTTTGGGTGAATGGAATAAAAGAATTCAAGATTGAACAAGTTCCTATAACAATATAACAAGATTAATAAAGCCTAGGGGACTAAGAAGGGAAAAAATTTAATCATTGTACACCCCAATCCCCCTATACCTAGGGTGATTTAGGTCAACCTCATCCTAATAATGAACCATAAAAATCATAGACTTATAGTTTGGTGTAATCCCAAGATCTTTCTCACTAGGTCATATCCCTTCTTATTCTAGTCTTCCTTTCTAATCTAGTTACCAATAGACTATAGGTAGACATATACATATGATCCTCCTTCTAGGAACAATCCCTAAATATATCCTCATTGATGATCTCATCCATGTACCCCATCAATTATCCATACATATTACAGACCTCCTACTAGGTGTAATAACTAACTATACCCTATCATGTTTAGTTACCAACAAGCATGGTGAACTAGAAAGGGCCTCTCATTTTTAAGTCCCATGCCAACCATTTCTCGGAACCTTTTTTCTACTATTAAAAGATACATGAATTTAAAATTTATAGAATATATTTCATTCCACACAATGTTAAACTGCTTGGAATGGGTTCTCATCATACGAACTTAAACTACAAGACATGACGGTCCTGGTTTCATGTCCTTAAAATGCATACCATCAATATTAGATACATAACCTTAAAAATGAACTTCACTTAGTCATGGATTTAAGACCTTAAAAGAAACCACATTGGTCCTTATCACACAACCTTAAAAGTTATGACGTGTCCCATTAAGTGTCATTAAATTACATGGGTTCTAATTTCCTTTATATGAATATTTAGAAATCCCTTATCATGGTCCCAATCCAAAATCCACAACACATACCACCTCCCTGGATAGATAAAAATTTCATAGTTCCTAAATTTACAAATTTAAACCATATTATAATTAACCAACATTAAGAAATATATAACCTTTGATATTTATAGATATTCACATCAATTCAGGGTATCAATTGACCACTTCATGGAGGTAACCAATGGTATTTATACTGGGAAGGATTTCATGAATGCTTCTTAAATCTATAATATAGTATTTTTTCTAGGAAATAAGACCTATTAAAGTATGATCTTACCACCCACCCTATTCATTAAGGTGTGATTCAAAGTGTTGTTGGTATGCCCCGATGACCCCTTCCTTTGGAAAGTAGGCCCACATTGTCATAAAACATCAACGGACCATGGATCATGTGAGGGAAAAATGTAGTGCCACATTCCATGTTTTATTATTTATATATTGGAGAACTAAATCCAAAAAAAGTGGTAGTTCTTCTAGCTAACTGAGCCACTGAATTTCTAGTTAGAGTGCTTGAGGATGTGTTAGTGAGATTACATAACTTGATTTCTCTAGATAAATTATATGTCCTCAACATAGAAAGAGATATCCCCTAATAAATAACTAATAATTCTAGTCATGAATTTCATGAAGACAACTGAAATTATAATAAATTTTTATAAAGTTACTTTAACTATATAATTTAGAGAAAACACTATACATTTTAGTATTTTTTATTTAATAAAATGTTCCCAAAAAGAATATTATTTTTTAATACTTACACACTCTAATATAATATATTTTTTCACACTCACACTTACACACTATAATAAACCTAATTCATATAGGTAAACTAATTTTTTAAAAGAGATATTCAATTTTGGTAATAATTTGATATTTGTGAATTCAATGGAAAATGTTTGTGAGAAACCTGCAATTACCTTACAAGAACTAGAGGATGAGGTAACATCTAAATTATATGATGGATTTGATTGTTTATTTCCAAATTATTAATCTAAAACTTTAATTTTTATATAGTAAATACATATATTATATGTAAGTGAACCTAAACTAATGTCATCATTAATTCATACACTAAAATTGGAATTGAAACCATTACCACCAGAATTGAAATATGTTTACTTAAATGGGTGAACATAAGTTTCTAATGATAATTTATAAAAAATAAAATGGAAAATAATTTGAACTCATTGATCTATTAAAATAAAATACAAAAAAATAGGATGAAATTTATGTGACTTTATAAGACTTGTCCCTAGGATCCATATGCATAAAAAAATTCTTGAAAATGATTTCAACCCAGTTAAAAAACCCCAAAGGAGACTAAATCTCATCATGATAGAGGTAGTTAAAAATAAAACTTGAGATACTTATAGTGTCCAAAATCATCTACCCATTTCTAACTCATAGTGGGTACAATTAATTAAAATTGTTCCCAAAAATATAGTACTGAATATTTTTGAGAATAAAAAGAATAAGTTGATCCAAGTGAGAGTGAAAAATCATTGGGATTGTACACAAACTATAGTAAATTGAACCAAGTGTGCAAGAGATATCATTTTGTAATACCATTCATAGATAAAATTATTTAAATGATATTTGTAAAAACCCATTAATATTTCTTGGATATATTTTTAAGGTATTTTCAAGTACCCATTACTCTTGATGAATAAGAGAAAAACATATTCACTTATCCCTATAAAACCTTTACCTATAAAAGGATACATTTTGGATTTTTAATACCCCTATAATATTTGAAAGTTGTATGGTAAGTATATTCTATGATTTTATTAAATATTTTTTAAAATTTTACTTATATTATTTTATTATTTTCGAAAATTCATTTCATCATTTCTTCTTAAATATGTAAAAATTGTTAAAATAGGAATTTAAAAGGATATTATGCTAAATTTTTTAAAAAAATCATTTTATGGTGGAAAAATGAATTGTTTTGAGATATGTGATTTCAAAATAATGTAATTGAAGGTGAAGAATCAAATATTAATGTCATCATTTAATTTCCCTTCCCACTTATGTTAAACATGTTAGGTCATTTTTGGGACATGAAATTTTTATAGGTTATTTATTAAGGATTACAATAATATATCTTTAAGGCTATCCAATATACATCAAAAAAACACTGAGTTAATTTTTTATGATTCTTATAGGGAATAATTCAATGTTCTAAAAAGTAAGATGAATACATCACTAGTGATACAACCACCAAATTAGTAATACAATTTTAAGATATTATGTGATAACTAAAATTAACCTATAGGGGTAGTCTATACACAAAGGAATAATGGAAGAATATATATCATATATTATGCTTCAAAAACACTAGATTCTACCTAGAGAAATTATTCCACCACTAAGAAGGATTTTCTTATAGTTGTTCAAGATATATAAAAATTTAGATCCTTTTTTCTAAGAAATAAATTTATTGTATTTTATGATCATGTGGTACTTAGATACCTACTAAATAAAGTGTAATCTTTAGCGAGTTCTGTGAGATAGATGTGGTTGTTTCAAGAGTTTAATGAGAAGATAAAGAAAAATAGGGAAACTATGAATCAAGTGGTTGGACACATGATTAGACTACCCAAAACTATTTAGGAACGTATTTAAAACAAGTAACCCATAAATGATTACATCATAAGTGAGCACCCCTATATAATTGAAGGTCAAGTACCATGATATGATAAAACGGTAAACTAGATTATTAATTCTCAAGTTCCTTCTCACCTTAACCAATAAAAAAAATTCAAGACCAAAGGAAAAATCAAATTTCTATTCATGGGATAATCCATATCTACAGAGAATCTATAGTCACTAAGTAATTGGAATATGTCTAACATAGAGTGAAGTGCCATCTATACTTAGCATTTATCACCCAATAGCTTTTATAGGTCATTTTAGATCCCATAAAGCTGCTAAAAAGTTCTAGAATTCATATTATACTTTACAACTCTTTTCAAGGATACCCATGAATTCTATAAAATGTGTTAACAATGCCATCTTAATGGAAATATCATAATAATAAAACAAATGACCCAAAGACCCATAAACATCAATGAAATATTTAATGTATGAGTCATGGATTTTATGGGACCTTTTCTCATATATTTTGGGTGTTCATACATTTTAATTGTTATATATTTTTTTAATTAATTGGATATCCACCAAGGATGATGAATCATCTATTGTTTATGACTTTAAATGAAATAACATCTTCTGTAGATTTAGAATTCCAAGGGCCATCATCAGTGATCAAAGAACTCAATTATGAAAAACGAGCAAGTAAACCATGATGATGAGATATGTATTGAACCATATGACATCAATAACATACCATCCTTGGAACAATAGGATTTCTAAGGTTACCAACAGATAAGTGAAAGGAATTATTAATAAGACTATCAACCCCAATAGGAAGGATTTGGTCTAAAGGTGAGAAGACACTGATAGAGATAATATTTTAATCATTTTATATATGAATTTAAATTATTTAAACCCTACCAATTTATTAATTTGAGATTATAAGGATCAATTTTGGATTTATGGTGTGTTTTGAGGAAAAATGTAAAAATTGGTTATATCTGGATCTTTGATAGAATTTTATCCCAAGGGTATTTTGGGAACGTTTATAATATTAATCCAATTTGAGTCATTATTTTTTTTTATTCATTGATTTAGTTTATTAAACTTTTTCATCAAGTATAAGAGCTAATTCAAATATCTAGAGGCCCGAATAAATCATTGAAGTTGGAAAATCTTCCGGGCGGACAGCGTGGACCCTACCTCTGTAACGGAAGATCAATTTGGGATATATACCTCCAATTGAGGTGATTATAATTAGATATGAAAGATAACTTCAATAATCATTACCCCGTTAAATTACATGGATTTTTGAATCCATTAAGGTAGAAATTGAACAATGTACATTAAAGGAATCTTCCTGGAAATCTTAGACATAAAATTTCATAGTCAATGAAAAATTCATAACTCCTTTATACTTTGGATAATTATGATTAAAGTTTTCAATTGAAAGCACAAGACATTTATAAAAAACTATTATGAATAATAGAATGCATGAATCATTCATTTAATAGGCCAAAAATGTTAAAACTTTCAGAGAAAAGATTCTAGCCTAAAAAAGGAGGAGAGATTCTCCTTCCAAAATCATTTGATTTCATTCTATTCCATCCCATTCCATCTAAGGCACCAAGGATGATATCTCCACTGAGGGAGGATGGTTGAAAATATTTCTCTTTTCTTCTTAATTTATTTATTTTTTCTTTATTTTTGTTTTAGTTATCAATTGTAATTTAGATTTCTAATAAATTCATGCATTCTTAACTTTGTTCCACCATGTTCTTATTCTTATTTTTCTTTCCTTGTATCATTTATTTTATTTTATTATCATCTTTTATTATCCTTCTATCCACCATAAAATCTTACCCTTATAAATGATGGTCTAACCTAAGGCATGTCCTGGGGGAGGTAATTAGAGATTCCATTCATTCTACACTTAAATTCATATGTTTTATTAAGTTTTTGATGAGCAAGAGTGATGTGAATAGGTGTGGAGATATTCCACCACAACATTAATCTCAAACTCATTTCTATTTTTTTATTAAATATTTTCCCTCCATTCTACTAGATACAAGCTCTTCATATGATGGATTAGAGCCATTCATTGGATGAAATGGCATATGATGAAGACAGTTCCTTAGAGATGTCATACTCTTGATAGAGGTGTTATATCAACCTTGATTATAGGATGAGGTGGAATTAATATTTCTAAATTCATTCACTATTTCACACCACTAAATAAAAGAATATTAATTCATGAATGAGATCTCGGAATTAAATTATCAAACTTAATTTAAAAACCAACAAGGAGAATGATGGAACCCATAAAGGCCAAGTTCTTTCTTCACTAATTACATTTTGTCATTGCATGTTAGCTGTATATTTTATTTCATTTAAATTTCATTACTTCCCTATATTAAATAAAAACAACCAAAATTAATTACTTTAGGTGAATTAGATTAAGTGATTGAATAAATAAAAAAGCTCCTCAAGTGATACAACCTTGGTCAGCCACTATGATGCACTAGAAAAACATAAAAATATGCTTTTTCCATGATCTATGACAGGTGTTCTATGTTTTCCTAGTGCAGCACAGTGTATGACCAAGGTTTTCTCACTTGATGATATTTTTCATTTGTTCACCTACTTAATATAATTCACATAAACTAATCATTTTTTTTATTTTTAATATTTATGAATGAAATGAAATTGAAAAGAAAGAAAATATTAAACTAACATGCAATGACAGAATAATATTAGTAAAGAAAGGACTTGGCCTTTATGGGTTGGTTTATGGGTTCCATAATTCTCCTTGTTGGTGTTTAAATTAACTTTGATAATTCAATTATGAGATCTCATTGATGAATTAATATTATTTTATTTAGTGATGTGAAATATTTAATGCATTTAGTAATCTTAAATCCAACTCCTCCTATAATCAAGGTTGATGAAACACCTGGATCAAGAGTGTGAAATCTCCTAGGACTTGGCTCCATTGTATGTTATTTAATCCACTGAATGGATCAAATACATATTATAAAGATATTTTATCTAGTATAATGGAGGGAAAATATTTAATAAAATCATATAAATTAGTTTTAGATTAGTGTTGTGGTGGAAGATCGCCACACTCATGTACATTACTCTTGCTTGTCACAAACTTAATAAAACATAAGAATTTAAGCATAGAATGAATGGAATTTCTACTTACCTCTCCTCGTCCAAGACTCAGGTTAACCCATAATTTATAAAGGTAAATGGTCATGATGTATATAAGTAGAATAAAATAGGATAATAAAATAAAAATAATGATGATGGCGAAAGAAGAAGAAGAAGAAGAAAATGGTGGAACAATGTTAAGAATGCATGAATTTATTAGTTTTCTAAATTATAATTGAAAACTAAAACAAAAATAAAGAAAAAAAATAAGAATAAAAGGGGAATATTTTAGGTCATCCTTCCTTGGTGGAGATATCCTCCTCAGTTCCTTGAATGAAATAGGATGAAATGGAATGGAATCGAATGATTTGGGAAGGAGGAGATCTCCTCATTTAATAGTCCAGAATCTATCCTCCAAACGTTTTTACGTTTTTTTCCTATTAAATGAGAGATTCACATGTTTCATCCTTCATAAAGGTTGTTGATAAATTTATTTTACGTTCAACCTAAAAATTTCATATTAATTGACCACTAGATGAAGGATTTATGGGTTTTTAATTGAATATGTATTTTCTGTCTGAGATTTTCAGGAAGGTTCCTTCAATTTATATCATTTAATTTCCACATTAATGGATTTTAAACTCCATGTAATTTAATGGGGGAACACATGTTGGAGTTATATTTCATATACAGGTGAAATAACCACAATTGGAGGTGTGTGTATTGTATTATACTTTCGTTATGGAGGTGGGGTCCACGCTGTCTTCCTGGAAGATTTTCCAACTTCAATGATTTTTTTGGGTCTTTAGATATTCAAATCAGCTCTTGTTCCTGAAGATAAAGTTAAATAAAATATATCAATATATAATCCAAAAAAATAATCACTCAAATTAGATTAATATTTTATATTTTCTGCCTAAAATACCCTTGAGATAAAATTCTATCAAAAATCCAGATTTAACCAATTTTTACATTGTTTTCTCAAAACGTACCATAAATCCAAAATTGATCCATATAAGATCAAATTAATAAATTGGGAGGTTTAAAATAATTTAAATTTATATATAAAATGAGTAAAATATTATCTCTATCATACACCTTATGGTATTATAGAACATCTTATACAACACCCATTGAAATGAGTCTATAAAATTTTCTTTATAAGAAGGGTTATCACATTAATGTGTAATTAAAATATAAAACATATTGGATAGTCAATAAGATAAAATTTGTTTTAAAATCAATTTAATACTACAAGAAGGTTCAGATAAAATTTCATGAATAAATTTATAGAGAAGAATTTGATAATGAAAAAAAAAATCAAGGATAAAGTAAGGGTGTCACATGAACAGCTGATTCAAAAGAGATAATTTCATCCTAGAGACAAAATTCTACTCTAAAAATCCTTATATAAATTCATACTTGGTAAAAAAAAATCCATATGGAAAGGACCATTTGTAGTTAATAATGATATACCTTTAAGTGAAATTGAGATTAATATAGGAGGAATAAAGAAAACCTTCACTATGAAAGGGAAGAGAGTAAATAATCACCATGGGAGCTTCCCAAATGATCCCCTAGAGAAGTTTGAACTCCTCCAACCATTATATATGTTAACCCATTAGGTAATCCCTATCCTTTAATTAGTTTAATATTGTTTTATTTTATAATCTATTGAGAATGATTATAGCTACTAGAATTCACCAAGAACATTTCATGAAATAAGTGTAGGGAGAGAATATATCTATAGTTTAGGATTTTTTATTTTTTATATTTTAATTTTTATGTTTTCTTTTGTGATTTTTATTTTTGGTGTGTTTTGAAAAAAAATTAATTGAGAACCTTTATACTCATAAAAAAATAAATAAAGTGAAAATTTGGGGATAAAATAATCTTTTGTTCAGAATTAGGAAAATAAATATTAATGAAAATGGTTTCTGGTGAATCAAATTTTTGACATAAACTCACTAGAAATTTCAATTTAATATGATGTGATTAGTTAGATAATTAAAAGTAACACAACATAGATCATTCATATATGGATTTTTTATAATTCATATGAGCTGGAGTAAAATGATACGATGATAACTCATCTAGAAATTTCCCTAAGATAACATGGAAAAGTGTGTGTGAGTGAGAGAGAGAGAACCAAATCTAGGGGTGGGTGAAGATTATTTTGATTTCATTTTGACTAAAGATAAAACAAAACCAACTTTTATGGTTTGGTTTTTATATATAAAAAATGAAACCATTTAATAGATATTTGGTTTAGTTTAGAAAACTTTTAATCCATTAATTTATAGTTTAGTTTGGTTTATATTATAGATTAACCTTTTTTAAGTACAAACACAACTGATTAAATACAACCACAACCAAATTAAAACATTACCCAAGAAGAAGGACCACCCAAAAACACATGATTGTGAATAAAGGACCCCCAAAACACATGTAAGATTTATGGTTTAAGAAATAATGTTTTTAGAATAATTTTTCAAGGTTAAGGTGCTAAAAGATATTTAATATTACCATTTTAGGATTAACTTATCATTATTTATGATTATAAATAAAGGATTGAGATTTAATGTTTAAAATTTAAAGGTTAAAATTTTAATAAAGTTTAATTACATTTCAATGTTTTAGATAAAATATATATGATTTAAGGATTCAATGACTAAATTTTTTAGTTTAATATTTTGAAAGTAAAATTTTTTATAATTTAGAAAAACTAAAAAAGTTTTTAGTTTATAGATTAATGACTAATATAGTTTTTTTAACACAATATTATTGTTGAAATGTAAAATAAAATTCTAAAATAATCTTTTTAATGATTTAATTTTTTTGAAAATTGACGGAAAAAAGTTCACTTTTTAAAAAAATCAAACAATGCCTAAGTTGTCATATTATTGAAATAAAAATAAAGAAAATTGTAAGAATATACATCTATGGGTGTAATAATATTATTCTAACTTATGAAATTAAATTTATTCTTTTTATTAGTATCACTTAAGCCTTTCCAATGTAAGTTGTGGAAAGAATAGAATAAATAGTGTCAGATGAGTCTAGGAAAAAAATAAGGAATATTCCAAATCTCTTAAGCCCAGTTTTCATGATAGAAAATAAATTAATTAAAAGAAATAGATACAATTATAATGAAAATAAAAAAATAAAAAATATGTTTGATTTGATATGGAAATTAATCCAATATAATTAAAATAATATTATATTAATAAAAAAAATTATTATAACCAATAAAAAATGAGCTCATTTTCCTTTCTATATATCTTGTAAAGGAGGCATCCAAATAGGCACTTGGGTCAAATTCACAACCTCCCCCTCATAAAATATGTAAGAATTCAACCAATAGCATAATATCAAACTCCACACAACCAATGATAAAAAAACTATATTAATGTACAATGGTAATGAAAACATTACAAGTATTCACTCTATCATGAACATTATAGGCATACTTTCAACAATTCTAGACATGATGTTAACTCACATTGAAAGGATTTATTTGAGACCAATATTAGGAAACCCATAAATTATGGGAATAAAAATCCTAAAACACCACACCCTAAGAAGGAACAATAATACAGGACATAGCCTGAAGTAAGAAAATAACAAGACTGAATGATTAAAAGATAAATTTTTATTCAAAAGATAAGGTAAACCCATTTAAGTTTAGGTTATCAAAATAATCTCTAACTTACTCTATCTAGATAAAGGAAAATAATCAATGTTAAATTTATTAATTTGGTTCCATAAGGTTTGTTCCAACATTTATTATAACCTAAATGTGTGGTTCACTATAACTAGAAGAGTTGGTTGGGTATGTCGGAAGTTGGAGTATAGTGGTTAATCAACTAAAAATTAAGCACACTTATGTGTGGTTGTAATATTTTTTATATAAATTGGGTAGGAGGGAGGGATCATTCATAGGTCAAGACTGATGTCGGGATAGGGGACTGAAAATGCGGAAGGATGGAAATGAATATTGGATTAGATCATAAGGGTAACGGGATCAAGAAAGTGGTGGGAATTAGATTAGAATAACGAGGGATCAAAACAAAGTGGGGGTCAAAGGAAGGAAGATACGGAGAGCATAGGGGAGGGATTGGGAAGGGTATTGGGGCATATTAGACTAGAGGATAGGATATAGGATGGGATAAAATTAAAAAAATATATATGTTTTTTTAAATAGGTATGGTTTGGTTTAACAAGTATAGTTTTTTTAACCTGAACCAAACCAAAAACCATAATGGTCTATTCAATACACACCATAAACTAAACTATATGAAAAAGATTCAATTTAAGTTTGGTTTGGTTTCATTTTAAGTTTCATTTGGTTCAGGATTTTTTTTATGCTCACCCCTATTTAATTCCATTAATCAGGGTTATATAAATATGATATTCAGTTGTCTAAACCATAATTCTATGTGTTGATTATTAAAAATAACCATGGTTTTGCATACTATTTGAAATAACTTAGTGATAAATTATATTCACTCATCCAATAAGTTCTATTCGTATTCATGGCTGGGAAAAATCCAATAAGTGCCAAATTTTCAAAGGGAGTGGACAGATTTGGAGAATTCTAAACTCAAATAAAGAAGGTACAAATTTTATATCAGAATATCATATAGAAAGTATCAAAGAATTGTGAAATTAGATAGTGTATAGGGAGTTTGAGAGAGAGGTAATTTTGAAGTTTTTTAATTTTGGAAATTTGATACATTTGATTTCTTTTTACTTAAATTTTATTTACTTGGGGATAAAAATTGAGTGGAAATAGAACCTATATGGCACATGTTGAAATTTATTACTTGATTATAAGTAAAAATTCAATTTTTGGGGAAGTGATTTATGCAAATAGTTTATTATATTTTTTCTCAAAATGTATTCATTTTATTCCCTTGCATGTGTTTTTTATGATCAATCTATAATGTTTTTAGAAAAACACTTCATTTCATTAGATTTGGTAAATATTTCTTACCATGACCAATTTTTTAATATAGTTGATCAATCAATTTTTCAGGTTAGTGGTGGATTGGTTAGGATGGAATCCCCTACTAGTTTGTTGAAAATGGTATCAGATATTGGATTCTTCAGTTAGAGTCTATGTTTATTTAAATACCATATATTATTTAGGAATATTGTTAGTATAGTGATGGGTTAGTTTTTGGTACTCAGGAGGTTGGTTGTGATTGAGTGCCTATTCAGAACCCATCATGTTGGCTCTAGAGTTACCATGGGTAGTTGGGATTTGAATTTTGAGTTTGGAACTATGTTTTGATTATCATTTATGATATTGATCCTCATTGGAATAGTGAGTTTTCTTGGGGGTCTTTTTCTTAGATTTTGAATGGAAACGGAGGAAGTATCTATGGAATGAGGTTAGTTTTCATGGCCTGATAAACTAGACAGTGAATAAATGCTTGATCCCAGAATTTTTTTAAAATTGTCAAATGATCATCGCATGGCCCATCAAACCATATGGCTAGTTCAAGCAAGGTTTCACATTATGCTTCTATTTATTACTTAGACCCCTTGATTCATAGATCCTATTAGTGGGAAAAAGGTTATGTTGGGCCTTATGATGTGTTTAAAATGTTGAATTAAAATTTTTTATTGGATCTATGTCATTTCATTGCTTGTGTGCATTTTTGGAAACTTTTTTTTGGGGTGAGGAAAGGGGAAGGTTTTATGAAATGTTTTCAAAATTAATATTTGTGATAGTTTCAAAAGTGTTTGAAATGGGGGTGGTGGATTTTGTAATTTATGTTCATTTTTTTAAATCAAGAATTTCTTAAGTGGAAGAAAAATATTTTCAAAGGAATATAAGTTGAATTATTCAAAATCAATTCGAGTATTTTTAGTATTTTAAAATTCTAAAAGTGGGATTTTGAGTGTTTCAGATTCAAAGGAAATTCTTTTGTTATATTTTAAAAGGATTTATAAAGATTTTAAGTGGGGTTCGACAAGAGTTTTTGTATGTTTAAAATTTTGACTGAACATGGGATATTTTGGTGTGGAAAATTCTTTAATAAATTATTTGAGTAAAGATAAATTTTAACTACTTTTCTCAATGAAATGGGGTATTTTCAATTTTAGATGGGTTATTTTAAAAAAGGGTTTATCCTCTCCTGTATAAGAAAAATGATTTTTTCATTTTGGCATTTTGGAAAAGATTCTAAATAAAAATAAATTTGAAAGAATTTATTTTCATGGATGAATGAATTTGATTTCATCCTATGGTTTAGATTGGGGAAACTTGGTTTTAACCTAAAATCATGAATAGTTGATTTCATGATTTTTATTATTTTATGCATACCCCTGAAAATTCTTCATAAAAGGTAGAGATTGATCTATAGGGTTTCTTTATCCATTATCCTGGTGTAAATCATTTTTTGAGTTTAGGATGGGTATCTTTTTTGAGTTTGATAATTAGATTTTAGGGTTTTATGCTTATAGAGTCTAATCCATTTGAATCTCTTGAGAAAATATTAGGTTGATATGTTCTTTAGGTATTTCCTTGATTAGTCTATGGGATTTAGTGGTTTTGATGATTTTGTTCCTAAGTAGTGGTTGTGACCCTTGATTTTGGTGTGAAGCTAGAATTGTGGTGAGATTCCATTTCTGAGGAGTTTTATATTGAAAATATTGGGGGGTTTGGGTGGATAGGACTGATATTACACCAAGATCAAATTTTGTTCTAATTAGTTTTTTATCATTTAGTATGGTTTTTAGTGTTCTGATGGTGAGGTATTAGGTTACCCTTACTAAACCAATGACTATATTCCATGTTGTTCTTTATTATATATCCCTTTGCATGAGGTTTTTTCATTTAAGTCTTTCCATTTTTCACTAGTCTATCTTGATTTTTTGATTGAGGTAGATATTATAAGGTCTTGGTGTTGATGGAGTGATTGAGTCTTGTTTGAGAATAATGCCTGGTTAAAATGTATTAATTCCTTGGGTGGTTTAATTTGGACCTACTTAAGTGTCAGTTAATTTTCCTTCAAGTTCTTCTTTCCCTTATTGAGTCCTTTGTGGAAAATTTTGTTCATTTAGAAGTTTTAGGAGTATTGGTTGTTTTTTGAGAATTGGAATTATAAAAAAATTAATAAATATTTGGGAGACCACCATGAAAGTTCCATTTCTATGGATTAATTAGGATTCTATGATAGTTGTCTGTGCATATAGAAGGTTGGGTACTTGCAATATGCTTAACCTTTGCATGAAAGATAGAAATTTGTTTCATTTTTATTCTTAGTCTTTAACATCTTTGAGTCTAGTTGTGGTTTATTTCATGGTGTCTCTTGGTTTTTGTAATCAATTTTTAGAATATGAGGATAAAAATCATGCTTATCTTGATCTGACTTTCTTGATTGAGGCTTTTTGGGGTCAGAAAGTATTATGGTGGGGAGATTGTAACACCCATTATTTTTAGAATTTGTTATTTTTATATTATTTTAAGTGAATTTTAGTTTCATAAAATTTTGTGATTCATGTTTTAAAATTTCAAAGTTTTAAGGGGTTTCACAGTTGGTTAAACCATGAAGAAACCATGTATTTGGGTTTTTCTCTTGGTAAGTGCTAGTTTCATAGTCAAAACATTCTTATAAAACCATTTAGGTACCTGAAGTAAATCTTGTGAGGTGTTTAGTGTAAGGGTTGGTGTCCTGAGAACCAACTGTTTTGTACTTTTATTACATTAATGTTCACTTATTATATATTGTTCATTGTTCTTCATGACTATAATATAATAACGTCCTGGAATATTTGTTGCATTGATAAGGTCATGGAAGATCCTCTCTATGATGAGAACCTTGAAATGCTATAACAATATTCTTAAATAAAGTTCTACAGTTGGATGATGTACTATGATAGGACACATGGTATATAGACCGTCATATGCGATTACTTGTAAGAAGATGAGACTCTCTCTCATGGAGTTCGCACTTGGTAATCTCCAAGATGGTAGATTTCGAGAATAGACCCGCCATTAGCAATTCAGCATGTCTTGGTGTCATCGGAAATTTCTATCTATGAGCATGTGTAATGGTCCTTAGATTGGAAGATTATCATTAACTCATGTCATGACTCGCGCACTTAGATTTACTGACAAAAACTGTCACGCAGACAGTTGGCGGGAAGTAGGGTACGTTGGGTGCATCACGAGTGACATGTTGTTAATGGATAAGTCGAGGAAGGATTTGTCCCTTCCATTTATGGAAGTTGATATCTTGGCCCTTTGATTGAAATAGAACTATCGCATTAAATTCCATGACCACGGTGTGAACGACGAGTTTATTTCAGGTAGTCAAAGAACGATAGATCAAGCATATAGGTTTATGACACTTCCATGAAACCTTCTTGATGAGATATCGAGACAAAGGGATTAAATTACACATTAAGCATTCATATGAGGTGATATGTCAATGCGGTGTCAACTTCTTTCTCTTGGGTGCCTTGACCCGTTGCTAGACAGTAATCTTGGACTTTAGGCAAGCTCGCCTAATGCCAACAAGAAAGAGGCCTAGAGGGTCACACACTAAGTGTATTCAAGTATCTCAAGTAGAATAAATATTATTCTCATACGTGGTTTAATAATTATTCAAGGAATACTAAATCGTTTTAATGATGGAGGAAGAAGGAAATGAAAAACAAGATATACACTCCGTGTATTAAAGATTACACGTCGTGTAGTTTTTCATGAAAAACAAGTACATGATGTGTATTAATAAATAAATGACGTGTAGTTTTCTTTATGGAAAGGAAATAAATAAATGAAAACAAGATATACACGCCGTGTACATTGAATGTACACGCCGTGTAGTTTTCAATGAAAAACAGGTACACGCCGTGTATTTATTAATACACGCCGTGTAGTTTTTCCAGTCGGGATTTTGAGGATATAATATTGTTTTAAATTATATTTTTTATAATCAGTGTGGTCGCATGTCAAGGAATTAATTATTCGACATGGGGGTTTTAAATGAGAGTCAATGAAATAAATAAAATGCATAACGCGTTTATTTATTTTCATAACTCTACAACCTCAAACCTGATTATAAATATCCTCACAACCCCAACTATTTTCCTACACACAAGAGAATAATTGTGTACAACAATTCTGGAGAATTATTTCAAGGCTGAAAGAACCTCTTCCTCCAAGAACGCTCTCAAGACCGAGAGAGATCCTCTTCCATCAGATCAAGATGATCTAAGGCAGACAACGCAAGCAAATGCTTCTCTACACTAGCACCCGGAGAATCCTTTGGCGACGTCCAGAGATACGAGGTACACGTGTGGATCACCGCTAGAGGGAGTCTACACTTGTCTTCTACGACGCAACGATGGATCACATCGACAACCTGATCAAGAACATCAACGAAGAAAGAAAACCCAAAAGGTATTTCTTTATAATTAATTAAATTAATTATAATCAACCTGTAACGATCCTTGTTTGTGGTACCAGGACAAACCTTCTTCTTTGTCTTTTTATATGATTTGATCTGTGGAGACTGGCGTTTATCGTCATATTGATCCCAGATTGATCATTTCTAATGACAAAAATCCATGTGGGCACATCCACCCACGCGATTTCGCTACGCCCGGAACCTTCAAATGGTATCTGAGGGAGGTTACAACATTGATTATAGTTATTTAATTTTCGTTGATAATTTACGTATTTATATTTGATTCAATTAAAAATATATCATTCTATTAATCTGAATAAACGAGATTTATTCCTCCTCCTTTGTTTCTCGATTCATATCACATAAACGACCTTTTAATTTTAATTTTTGATTAAAATAAAAATGAGGAACTCATCCGGAGGAGCCGCTCTTTCTGTCTATACAACACGGGATTACACGGCGTGTAATTAAAACTACACGCCGTGTAATTAGGTTCAATGAACCAGCACTGGTCTGCCAAACCACACTGTGTGAATTGAATATGCCTAAGTATTAATCACGCCGTGTTGACCAGAATTGAACGGCGCGTGGAACTGGAATACATGGTGTGTATGTTGGAGCAACACACCGTGTAGTCCGTTCCGGCCCAGGTGAAACCATGTACAAGGATAAGTCACGTACCGCGTACACGGGATTGACAAGCTGGTTACCGCGTAACAAGGAAGTACATGCCATGTATTATTCATCTACACGTCGTGTACTCCAAAATTTCCAAATTATAGAAAAAACATCAAATCCCCCGGCGTGTACTTTGGATAAAGGGTGAAAAGAAATACACGCCGTGTAAATATAAACTACACACTTTTTACTTTCAAGAAATTTCACCAGGTTTCCTCCAAAAGTACAAAGACCTGTACAAGGAATATGAATGAAAAGAATCTCAAGAAATTTCAAAAAGGAATTTAAGATAAACAATTGATTAATTATAAGATCATAATTAATTTAATTCGAGTGTGACTTATCTTAAATGAAATAACGATTAAAATAATTTGAATTCTAAATATGCATAAATTTCGTTGCATGCTATGGATGATCATGAGCTAGACCAAATACCCTTTGTATGTGTATGGTTTCATTTAAATTTATTTAATTTAAATTTGTGGGCCTGTGATCCTTCTTCCAATAAAATGTAGGGCCTGCGTGCCCATGGTTTCTTTAATGTAAACCCATATAATGGAGGATCTCCCAAGCTAAAGGAGATGGTTCAAATCCCAAAGCCGAGGCAAAACCGACACAAGAAGATACAAAGGTGTACAAGTGGGAGCTGCAAAACACGGACCACCGGGTTCAAGGTGTTTTCCCTGGGTCAGGGTTAGCTTATCAAACCGCTAGATAAGATAACCAATAGAAGCTCATGATCATGCCATCTTATTTTATTTATGTCTGATTGCATAGTTTATTTATTATGTATGTGTTTTCGCGATCACATAATTAATGAACAAGAATGAAAAGATGGAATAAAATAAAAACCGGACTATGTGTAAACATTATCGGAGCATGGTTAATCACTTAAGAAATCATAACTTAATATTAACAAGCATGTGATATTGAAAAACTATTCATAAAGAATAAAATCCCTCAAATACCATATTAAGTCAGACCAAGCCTTTCGTTACTTGATTAAGGGAAAGACTCAATAGAACTATGTGTTTGACCAACCCTTGTTGGGACACTTACTTTTATAAAGGAATCCCTTATGAAAGGCTTCAGGTTGACTTAACCATATTACATCAAGAGAAGTATACCTTTCTAGACTTGATGTAATATTGGAGGTAAGAGTTGAGGAAGTCCAAGTCAGGATTTCAGGATTGGGGAGTCCACTCAATAGATCAAGGAACTGTAAGCTCACAGTTGGAAAAGACCTACCTACCTAAATACCTTCAAAATAGCTTGACCAACCCTTGTTGGGGTTATGCGAAGGGGAATATGGATCCTTGACACTAGAATGTGAAAGAAACTAGACATTCTGAGTTCAATGGTGAGGCCCATTGAGAATTGATAAAATAGTGGGAGACTTAATAAAATTTATTATTTCTCATAAAATGTAATCAAGAAAGTACTAATAAATCTTCTCTTTTAAATTGTAGAATCAAGATGACAAACTTGTCAACCACATTTTCTCTATGATCAATTCTGGATAAAGACAATATCCTCACCAGAAGTAAATTTCAACAATGGTTTAGGCGCCTTTGGGTTATCCTACACCATGAACGAAAGTTTTACGTGCTGGAGTCCTCGCTTCCTTATTCTCCTTCCCCAGGAGTGAGTGATAAAGATTTCATGGTCTATGATCAACATTTAAACAATTCTCTTGACGTTCAATGTTTGATGTTGTCATCTATGTCTAGTGATCTCATGAAGTCTCATGAAGACATGGATGCCTACAGCATGCTCGAGCACCTCTATGGTCTATACCAGGAGAGAGCAAGACAGGAAAGGTTTGAGATCTCCAAGGCTCTATTTCAGAGCAATCTTGGAGAGGGTGCCCCAGCTGGGCCTCATGTAGTCAAGCTCATTGGCTACATTGAGCGCTTGGAGGTTCTAGGGTTTAAACTCCCCAAAGAACTGGGTACCGATCTCATTCTTGCATCACTCCCCCAAAGCTTCTCAAACTTTTTTGTGAACTTCAACATGAACAACATTGAGAAATATCTGTCTGATCTTCTTATCCTTATTCGCCAAGTGGATAATGAAATGAAGCGTGAAAAACCTTCTGTCCTTATGGTGAATAAAAGGAAAGGGAAGGCGAAGAGCTTTAAGCCCAAAGCTTCTTCAAGGCCTTCCAAGAAAAGGAAGATCAAAGGGGAGGCAAAGGAACAGGATGTTGTTTGTTTCACATGTGGAAAGAAGGGACACTGGAAGAAAAACTGCACATAGCCAAGGAAGCAAGGGGGAGCTTCAGGTGTGTTTATTATCGAATTCAATCAATCTGTTTCTACTAATTGGGTATTAGATACTGCTTGTGGTGATCACATCTGTATCCAAATACAGGAATCAAGTAGATTCAGAAAGATTGACCGAGGTGAGGTGGTTCTACGAGCAGCCAACGGAGCCAGACTCACTGTTGTAGCTGTCAGAGACTACCACCTCACATTGCCTAATGGGATGATCTTGGTGTTAAAGGGTTGTTATTATGTGCCTTATGTTACTAAAAACATTATTTCAGTATCCAGATTAGATACTGATGGATTCATATTCAAGTTTGGAAATGAATGTTGCTACTTTTATAAAGATAGAATTTGTTTCGGTAGGGCGCATTTATATAATGACCTTTATGTGTTAGACTACACAAACCAAGTAATGGAAATCGGTGAAAAATTAAATTCACATGACTCATACCACACCCAACTTTGGCATCACTGTCTAGGTCATGTCAATGAGAAGCGTTTGAGAAAATTGCATCAAGATGGGTATTTAGATTCTTTCAAAATAAAACCACTTGGTGTATGGCATGCGTGTCTACAAGGCAAAATGACCAAAGCCCCATTTAGTGGGAAAGGTGAAAGGGATAAAGAGCTTCTAGAATTAGTTCACACAGATGTGTGTGGACCATTTCCAGTTGAAGCAAGGGGTGGGTTCTCGTACTTCATAACTTTTAATGATGATTTTAGTAGATATGGATATGTCTACTTAATGAGGAATAAGTCAGATTCTTTTGATCGGTTCAAAGAATACAAGAATGGAGTTGAGAACCAGCTTGGTAAGAAGATTAAGAAACTCCGCTCAGACAGAGGAGGAGAATATCTTAATCAGGACTTCATTTATTTCTTACAGGATTTTGGGATTTTATCTCAACTCACTCCTCCATACACGCCCCAGTGGAATAGTGTTAGTGAAAGGAGGAACCGCACACTGTTGGACATGGTGAGATCAATGATGAGTCATGCGAGTCATCCATTATCCTTTTGGGGATATGCATTACAAACAGCAGCACACATACTAAACCAAGTACCAACTAAATCAATAAATGGTATTCCATATGAGTTATGGAGTGGATGCAAATCCATGTTATCGAATTTACATGTGTGGGGTAGCGAAGCATTTGTTAAGGCCTCTTCGGGTAACAAACTCGCGCCCCGAGGCACAAAGTGTATCTTTATAGGATATCCCAAGGAAACAAGGGGATATTACCTATACAACCCCTCAGAAAAAAAGGTTACAGTGGCAAGACACGCCATATTCCTTGAGAGGGAGCACATCTCCAAAAGAGATAGTGGGAGTGAGAAAGACTTCGATGAAGTCGAGGCTCAAGATACACATGAGTTGGTACAAGAACAGATTCCAAAAAGCCCCGTGGAAGAACAATCTATTCCAAAGACACAAGAACTGTGTAGGAGCACGAGAGAGGTGAGAGAACCAGAATGATATGTTTTTCTTGTCACCAAGGATGGTGGCTCATTATTGGTTGACAATGATGATACTATTACCTACAAGGAAGTAGTTGAAGTCACAGACGTTGCCAAGTGGAAAGAAGCCATGAATTCTGAAATAGATTTCATGTACCAAAACCAAGTCTAGATTTTGGTAGATCCTCCAGTTGATGTAAAGCCTATTGGTAATAAATGGGTATTCAAGAAGAAAATGGACATGGAGGGGCAAGTCAGCACCTATAAGGCACGACTGGTTGCAAAAGGTTTTAGACAACATCAAGGAATTGACTATGATGAAACCTTTTCACTGGTTGCGATGCTTAAATCCATCAGAATCCTATTGGCCATTGCCGCTTACCATGACTATGAAATTTGTCAAATGGATGTCAAAACAGCTTTCCTTAATGGGAACCTCCAGGAAGATGTCTACATGACACGACCTGAAGGGTTTGTGACTCTAAAAGATTCCAAAAAGGTATGCAAGTTACAGAAATCCATTTATGGATTAAAGCAAGCATCAAGGTCATGGAACATTCATTTTTATGAAGCTATAATGGAATTTGGATTTGTTAAGAATGAATGTGAGCCTTATGTCTACAAGAGGTTTAGTGGGAGTGCAGTCATTTTCCTAATAGTATATGTTGATGACATATTACTAATTGGAAATGAAATACTTGTGTTACAGTCAGTTAAGGCATGGTTTCATAAATTCTTCTCCATGAAACACTTGGGCAAGGCAGCATATATTCTTGGGATCAAGATCCATCATGATAGATCCAAGAGAATGCTGGGCTAGAGTCAAAGTACATACATTGACAAGATACTGAAGAGATTCAGTATGGAACAGTCCAAGAGGGGATTGTTTCCAGTGTCACATGGAATTCATCTTTCCAAGAAAATGTGTCCTCAGACACATGAGGAAAGAAAGAGAATGGCAAAGATCCCTTACGCATCTGCAATTGGGTCAGTCATGTATGTTATGTTATGTACGAGGCTAGATGTTGCATGCGCATTAAGTGCAGTAGGAAGATATCAAGTTGATCCAAGAGACCACCATTGGATGGCAGTCAAGACTATCCTTAAGTATCTGAGGCGTACTAAGGATATGTTCCTGGTTTATGGAGGAGATGATGAACTAGTCATCAGAGGACATGTAGATGCTAGTTTCCAAATTGATCAAGATGACATGAAGTCGTATACTGGAAACATCTTCAGTTTGAATGGAGGTGCAGTGAGCTAGAAGAGCTCAAAGCAAAGTGTGGTGGCAGATTCTATAGTGGAGTCCGAGTATATCGTAGCTTCTGAGGCAGCTAAAGAAGCAGTATAGATATGAAGCTTTGTCCAAGAGTTGGATGTTGTACCGAGCAGTAAAGATCCTATCACACTCTATTGTGATAATACTGCAGCGGTGGAACTTGCAAAAGAGCCAAGGTCACATCATCTGACAAAGCACATACTTCGGAAGTATCATCTCTTGAGGGATTTTTCTCAAAGAGGTGAAGTTGCAGTGAGCAGTATTTCCACAGAAGACAACATGGAGGACCCCTTGACTAAAGCCTTGACTCAGCAAAAACATGATCATCATGCGAGGTCTAGCGGACTAAAAGTCGTAGGCAGTTGGCTCTAGTCCAAGTGTGAGTTTGTAAGGGTTGGTGTCCTGAGAACCAACTGTTTTGTACTTTGATTACATGAATGTTCACTTATTATATATTGTTCATTGTTCTTCATGACTATAATATAATAATGTCCTGGAATATTTGCTGCATTGATAAGGTCATGGAAGATCCCCGCTATGATGAGAACCTTGAAATGCTATAACAATATTCTTAAATAAAGTTCTACGGTTGGATGACGTACTATGATAGGACACATGGTATACAGACCGTCATGTGAGAGTACTCATAAGAAGATGAGACTCTCTCTCATGGAGTTCGCATTTGGTAATCTCCAAGATGGGAGATTATGAGAACAGACCTGCCAGTAGCAATTCAGCATGTCTTGGTGTAATCGGAAATTTCTATCTACTAGCATGTGTAATGGTCCTTAGACTGTAATATTATCATTAACTCATGTCATGACTCACGCACTTAGATTTACTGACAAAAACCGTCACGCAGACAGTTGGCGGGAAGTAGGGTACGTTGGGTGCGTCACGAGTGACATGTTGTTAATGGATAAGTTGAGGAAGGATTTTCCCCTTCCATTTATGGAAGTTGATATCTAGGCCCTTTGATTGAAATAGAACTGTCGCATTAAATTCCATGGCCATGGTGTGAACGACAAGTTTATTTCAGGTAGTCAAAGAATGACAGATCAAGCATATAGGTTTATGACACTACCATGAAACCTGCTTGATTAGATATCGAGACAAAGGGATTAAATTACACATTAATCATTCGTATGAGGTGATACGTCAATGCGGCATCAACTTCTTTCTCTTGGGTGCCTTGACCCATTGCTAGATAATAATCTTGAACTTTAGGCAAGCTCGCCTAATGCCAACGAGAAAGAGGCCTAGAGGGTCACACATTAAGTGTATTCAAGTATCTCAAGTAGAATAAAGATTATTCTCGTACGTGGTTTAATAATTATTCAAGGAAGCCTAAATCGTTTTAATGATGGAGGAAGAAGGAAATGAAAAACAAGATATACACTCCGTGTATTAAAGATTACACGCCGTGTAGTTTTTCATTGAAAAAAAGTACACGTTGTGTATTAATAAATACACGCCATGTATTTTTCTTTATGGAAATGAAATAAATAAATGAAAACAAGATATACATGTCGTGTACATTGAATGTACACACTGTGTAGTTTTCAATGAAAAACAAGTACACATCGTGTATTTATTAATACACGCCTTTTAGTTTTTCCAGTCGGGATTTTGAGGATATAATATTGTTTTAAATGATATTTATTATAATCAGCATGGGAGAATGTCAAGGAATTAATTATTTGACATAGGGGTTTTAAATGAGAGTCAATGAAATAAATAAAACGTGTAACGCGTTTATTTATTGTCATAACTCTACAACCTCAAACCTGATTATAAATATCCTCACAACCCCAACTCTTTTCCTACACACAAGAGAATCATTGTGCACAACAATTCTGGATAATTCTTTCAAGGCCTAAAGAACCTCTTCCTCCAAGAACGCTCTCAAGACTAAGAGAGATCCTCTTCCATCGGATCAAGACGATCTAAGGCGGACAACAGAAGCAAAGGCTTCTCCACGCTAGCACCCGGAGAATCCTTTGGCGACGTCCAGAGATACGAGGTACATGTGTGGATCACCGCAAGAGGGAGTCTACACTTGGCTTCTGCGATGCAACGATGGATCACATCGACAAAGTGATCAAGAACATCAACGAAGAAAGAACACCCAAAAATTATTTCTTTATAATTAATTAAATTAATTATAATCAACCTGTAACGATCCTTGTTTGTAGTTTCAGTACAAACCTTCTTCTTTGTCTTTTTCTGTGATTCGATCCGTGGAGACTGGCATTTATCTTCGTATTGATCCTAGGTTGATCATTGCTAATGACAAAAATCCAAGTGGTTACATCCACCTATGTGCTTCCTCTACGCTCGGAACCTTCATTTAGGGGGTGTCTAGTGTGGGCTACATGAGTATCTCAGGGTTTGGTAAACCTTATGGGTTAATCATGTGGGTTGTACAAGTTCCTTTTAAAAAAATTATGAATAAACCCTTAATGAAATAAAATAAAAACTCTCAACCTCAACTATTGACTTCCCTCTCTTAGGTTAATACCACAACAGCCCTAGAGAGGATCCCCTCATGCATGTGTACCCCCTCCTCCTATCTGCTCTAATTTTGGGCCCCATTCCTTTCGATTCTTGGTGTGATCTTCCTAAGGGTTTCTCCCCCTCTGTTTACCTTTTATCTCCCATTTTCCCATTCTTCTTCACTATGATTTTCCCTAGGACAAACCCTAGGTGGGGTTTAGCTTAATATGTTCTATTTCTTATTATTAGGGATATGGAGGTTTCTTTTTAGACTTTTTCCTCCATGGTTGAGGGTTTAATTGCATCTACATGTCATTGAGGTAGGTGCTTAAATATTTCCTCTATTTTCATATCAGTCCATATTGCACTTGGGTTTCTTAGTTTCTAGTTTGTAGAAATTAAATGTGATATTTATTCAATTAAATGTTTAAATATATTTCTCAAATTAATTGGGTATTTAAATATATTTTTAAGATTCTGATAAATTTTCAATAAAAAAATAATGAGTTTTATTTGGATATTTCTATTGTAAAAGGATTCTAAATATGTTTTGGAATTTATTTTATATTTTTTATTAGTTTCTCATGTTTATGGTTTTTGGATGATTATTTAATAATATTTGGACTTGCTAATTTTTTTGGATTGATGATTTTACTTGGAAATTCTTGTATTCTTGAAGAATGATTTAAACAATATCCCTTCATTTAATACATTAGAATTCTTTATAAATGTTTATATATAAAAAGGTGATAGATGTATATCTATATGTTCACATATGTGTACATATAGATGTGTACTTGTATATTTATGTAAATTTTAAAGAATGTATCTTTAAAATATGGGTTCTTAAATTGTTTATAGGTTTCAAAAAAAGGATTTCCAAAATTGGATTTCAAATGAGTTTCAAATGCTGGTTAGTTTTCTAAATTTCCAAGGGAATCATTAGATAATAATTTATTTACTATATTAATTTTTGTGTGGGGGATTAATGCTTGTTCTCGATTGTATTATTGGATGGGTTATGGTTGGAACATGGGAGACATTAGGTAGGTAGATGAGTGAAAAAGTGTATCCCTAGCTTTAGGCATGGTCCTAGATAGGGATATTTACTAGTGCTGCCTTAAGAGGCATGGGTTTCTTAAGTCACATAGTGTAAGGTCCCATGTTTTCAAACTATGTAAATTTTTCCAAAGTAATTTTAAAATTTCTATTTGGTGGATGAGATGTTTCCTAAACTCATCTTTGGAATAAAAATTTGAGCTTTGGAACACTTAAAATTGTTTTTTAGAGATATTTAAGGATTGAGAGGTTTCTTAGAAGTTTGGGTGAGTTTTGGGAGAATTAGGCTCTGAAAAATCCCTTTTTGGGAGAAACCAATAGGTTTTATGGTTTGTTTAAACTATGTAGCCCCTCATGAGAAACGGTGCTACTATGTAAGGGGTCACTACTAGAAAATTAACCTATAACCATGGTTTGTAACCATGGGTATAACCCATAAAACCATGGGTATAGGCTATACCCACAGCACAGAGAACTGTAGGATATTAAGTCATCCGTATAGCCCTAATTTATACCCATAGTTTGAAAATTCTATTGCCTTGGTTATGAACCATGGAAATAAGTGTATGGGAAATAGTCTACTATGTCAATAACCCTATACCCATGGTTCTAAAATCATGGTTATAGGATTTAAAAAAATTCATGTCACCGGATTCGAAACCCTAGACCACCAGTATAGAATCCAAGCACCTAACTAATGCACCACATACAATTATTGGTATAAAAATATATATTTACTTATATTTTTTTTAAACCATGGATATATATTGAAAATGGGGAAATAGGTGTTCCTGTGGGAATTTTTTTCCCAAGATTATGCAGGAAAGTTATTGCCATAATTAAAAATCATGGCTATAGGGATGACCTATACCAATGCTTTTGGGAAAACTGTGGGCATATGTTTGACCTATACCCATGTTTTTTTAGGAACGGTGGGTATAGGTCTTGAACCAAACCATATACCCATGGTTTTTGGAAAAATGTGGGTATAGGTCTTGAATTAAACCATATACCGACGTTTTTATCAAAACTATGGGTATAGGTATGAACTAAACCTTATACCTGCGGTTTTTTACAAAACCATGGGTATAGACTTTTTTTTAGTAGTGGGTGTTGTACTGTTTTTTAAACCAAGTAAGGTGAGGTGCATGGCCATGTATAAGATCTACAGTAAATAGATAGGTGGGATAATGGGTTATAAACAGTTTTCCTAACCATGCACTTATCTACATAGTTAGTTCCACTTAACCAGTATCATTGTATGGTTGATACATATTTAGCCCAAACCATGCATCCAAACTATGCGAGGTATGACTCTTAGATAGTATGAGATACATGACTGGTGAAAGGTTATCTAAACATTCATACTAACCATGTACCTTGTTAAATATGGGTAAAATGACCATTTTTCCTCTAGCCTTATTTATTTTCTTCCTCCATTTCTTCCTTCTTTTCTCCCATGCCAGGTCATTAAATCTCCCCTCTCCTCCTTGGAAAGGATTCTATGTAACTCCCTCATTTGAGATCTAAATAAAATGTTCTTAGGTGTGTTACAACCATATCAGTAAGTCTAATACTCCTACTTCTTCCTCTATTCGTTTATATCTCTATATTCGGCGCTATCTTCATGCGATCTAATTCACCCTATTTTTCAGGTGTTTGTCTAATATTACAATTTATCTAATTCTATCTTGAATCAAATCCCGGTAATTGGCAAGTGAAGAATCTTAAATATGAGGTAGGTGGTCTCATGCTTTTCCCTTAAAGTTTAGCTTGTTTATAAACTATGTCATTATTCCACACGTTTAAATTCCTATGTATTGCCCTTAAAATGTAAAATTAATAATTTATAAGTTAATGCATTAAATTATATAGTCGTTTTACATTAAATTCCATTGTTAATAGTTTTTCGTCTCAACTAGAACCATCCCATTAGGGTGTGTTATTTTAATGTTATGGATTTTATGCCTCTCTTAGGAAAATTAAGCCATTCCCTTGGGATGTGGTGTTAAATTATCATAATTATAAAGTAATATTGATCTTAGAACACCTCATAAGGTGTGTGTGGTTTTATCCCTCATGTAAGGGATGATTAACCTAAATTAAATAAACTGGAATGACACCCTTTCTCTATTTTGTAGTAAAACCACCTAAGAGTTGTATTGTATTATCAACTAAAAAGAAGAATTTAAATGGAAACATTTGGATGGTAGGTGACATGTTTATAGGCATGAATATATGTATTTATACTTAATTTTTTATAAATATAATGCTTTTATACAAGGCCTTCTTTATTAAATTATTCTTGGCTTATCTTTTACAAATGAAATTATAAAAGAAGGAATGAAATGAGTCATGATACTTGAAATTGGAATTAATGAATCCCATGGACTAAGATTAAATACTAATATATGACATGTAAAAAAGGTAATTACACTTCACCTTGAGCAATACTCAGGTTCCTTATTAAGTAATTCCTAGGATGGGATCATTGACTATTTGACATTCTATGCACCATAAGAGATATCATTTTCCTCATTAGGGAATACAATGTACAAGATCATAGGTTACTTGAACTATATTACACCTTGAGTGATACTTAGGTTTCCTTTTTACATAATGCCTTGGATGGGCTCTTAGGCTAGATGATTTTCCTCATTCTATGAGTGATACTTGGGTTTCATTTTTACGCAACACATTAAACGGGCTCAGAGGAAAATTATAAGTTTTGAGAGATACTTGGGTTTCCTCATTATGGAATGCCATGGATAGGATCATAGAATAAATATGATTATGTTACATCTTGGGTGATACCTAGGTTCCTCGTTATGGAACGCCTTGGATGATCTCATAGAAAAAATGAAATATGTTATGCTCATTTAATACATATGACTAGTTGTATCTTCTTATGATGATTATTATACTAGGAATCCTTGGCTTGTACCACGGGTCCTTGAACAACTAATGGAATTCTGTTTAGATACATGTGACTTCCCAGAATCTCCCTTTGGTTTAGAGACACTCATTATATAGGGACACGAGGTTTTTACCCTAGGCCCTATACAACTATTATACTTTTATGGCCATGGATATGTTCCATGGTTAGGTTTTCTTAGCTATTTTTCTTAATTAAATAAATGATCCTTATGCTACTATTATGTGGATTCCTTGTCTTTCTGCCTCATTCCCAGGTTGGTGCATGTATATCTCTACATATGTATTTTCATATATGAATATATATACATTATTTCATGTCATATATATTTTAGCTTAGGCCAAAGTGGGTATGGTAGGCCCAGTGTCCTTGAAGAACTCAAACTGGCTTATTTAAATTTATTTATTTACTTCTTTATTTATACCTGCACACTAGTGAATTTTATATTCAAAAATTGGATAATATAATAGACCTCATGGTTGTAGGTTTAGGTTATGTATTATTCTTGTGTTGTTATATTTGTACTTGGGAGATTAAAAGCAAAGGACTGAGCCAGATCATAGAAATCTCATGGATATAGACTGAGGATTTTTTCTTTCATTTTTTATCATTCATTTATGTCTCAATGTATGACTATTTATTTCATATTGTATCATCATATGTACATGCATGGGTGTGTATTTGGAATTCACCATTTTATCTATTATTATTATCTTCCATTCCCTTTCATTTATTTCTAATTTCACTATTTTTTTTATCTATATATACCATTGTTCTACTCTAATCATGAGGTTATATTTTCCCCATCATACTATCATTGGATCCTTGCTGCTAGTTAATAGCCTCTTATGTACAGGGAGGTGCACTTGAGGCTATGTGATCGATCGTCTTAAGGAATTGTTCAGTGGATCTTGGTTCAAGACATTACACATATTCATCTAGTGTGTTATGTGATAAATTATGAGTTCATTTGTAACCTATAGGTTAGATCTCTTCCCATGTTGTCTACATTATGCTTTTGATAATGTGTTTATCTTTATGCCCACACACATGGTTGTTTTCTTTTATCATATTGATGTGTTAGTTAATTTCATATTCTGTTTTGTTTAGTTATTTTTATATTAGAACTATTAGGGTAAATGGTTTTCCATTACTTAATATTCTATCCTAAAATAATGATTTAGTAAAATGGGGTTTTTGAAAAGGTATGATTTAAAAAAATATTTTGGAAGTATTTTTAAATGAAATGCTTAAAGTCGTTTTTAATTTTTTTTCTTAAAATGTATATTGAATTATAAAAAAATATTTTTAAAAAAATATTGAGCTTTCTTATTGAATATCATGAAAATACTTATTTTAAATTATTTTACTTTAAACTAATGTTACTAGAATTCTTTGTAAAATGGAAACACATGGATTCTATTGTGCTTACCTACTGGGATTTGGATCATACCCTACTTACACCACTAGGTCTTTGTAGACCAAGTGGATTTTTTATAGGTTTGGATTTAGTTCTTCATTTCTCAAAGAGTGGGTTCTTAGGATGTTGTAGTGGGTGCGAATTTGGGTCACACAAGGTATCATTTTATTTGATTTATTTAAAACATCATCCAAGAAAACCTTTACCACTTTATATTATCATTATTGGTGGGGAATTTTATTAGTGGAGGTCGTAGTAGGATATGAATTCCGCTATGTGAGAGAGTTTGGAGGGTGATTGGAGGGATTTATTTTTTCATATTATTGATCTATTGTTTGTTTAGTTTAATTTAAAACTGTTATTTATTTTTGTTTTCAATTTAATTTTGGCATAGATGCCTGGTTTATAGATGGATCATCATGCATGATTTATGAGAGAAAAATATATTGTGTGATAGCTATGATTTAAGGATGAAATTATCACCAATGATTTATTTTGATACATGTGATACTTATCATCATCCTGGAAATATTAGGAATGCACTTTGGGTCAGTGGTGGATCAGTTTGAGCACTAGTTTGCATGGAAACCCCATCTAGTTCATTACAAGGATACTTTAATTCCCAATGCTATATGTGTCTATACCAACGAAAGGTCTATTAAGCCCAATGTAATGTAATAATTTTGTACCAATATATAAACTCACTCTATTGTATTGTGGCACTATCACCTGAGGCTATGTTGAATAGAGAACATAAAAAGCATTGTGATGCTCTAAATTTTGGGAAGTTGAATCATAATCAACTAAACTGTCCATAAAATAATCAATTAAATCTCATGTTATCTCTTCATCATCCATCATCTTTTAAATTTTATATAGAATCTAATACTCACATTACACCCTAATACAATAGACCTTGTATCAACCTACTGGTGCTATATTGCATCCAATGGAACCTCAAGTTTAGCTTCCTCAAACTATGTATTCTAATAATGGATGTTATATCCACCTACAGAAGTTATATTAGACCAAATGGAATCATAATAATCAAACACATCATTAAAAATCCATGAAATGTAATGATCATAATTAACCTTTGTTCTGAAGCATGTTCCAATTTAATTCCAAAACTATTTTGTTACCCAATGAAATCCCAAGATCCAACATAGAATATATCCTTCCACAAACATAATTCCATCTTCCAACACAGAATATATCATAAAAATAATACTTAAAGGTTTATAATAAGTGTTTAACATTTATTAAAAATATCATAAGCATAAAAAACCATATAACCTATAAACACCTTGCCTTAGAAACTGAAATTGTAAGAAACTGTATATGAAGATCATGTACTTTACATCATATTTTTTTATTGTTTTTTCCTTCCTTCATTATTTGATAAAGATCACTAAAGGAACAATTGAAATGATATTCACTCCAATTTGTATCCATGGTATGTACTAAAACATCCAAACTCTTTGAGAAATACCCTTTAAACCTTCATGATATATTATTATATCAGAAGAAAAGAATGTATGAAAAATAGAGCTTCAGGAGGGAGGGTATTTTGGATGGTTTCTATTTGATAATTGAACACATCCAGTACACATAGCCTATAATCCTTTATAAAGTCTATAGGGATTCTCCTAGATCAATGAATTTACTCATACCTTTCACAAAAATATGATTAATCCCTTCAGTTACATCCCATTCAACCCTCAATCACTAAATTTCCCTTCCATTTAATCTTATAAAATGACTTATTAATGATAGAAAACACGTTGTATATTTTAATGTTAACTCTTTAACATTCATATGTATATGTAAGTCATGACAGTGCAAAAGGTATCAAACCATTTGATACTTGGCACTACAATTCAACCATATTATACAAAACAATATTCTTCGACAGCCAACATATGATATCACTATATCAAAAAATATGATATGCCCAAAGGATTAAATATAATAATTTTTCATATGTATGTCATTCTCTAGGACCTTAAATAATATACAATATTATATCACATTTATTTAGGTCACATTACCTTCAATCTCCCACTTCCACTAAAGCCTAAATACCTTCATTCTATTTCACATCATATTGTAACATATATGATAACTTTTGAAACCATATCCAAAAAACATTTTATATATCTTCCAAAATAATTTTGTAAATATATAATTAAATTTACCTCGTATTACATCATATTTAATACCTTTTGAAAATACTATCCAAACCTTATTTTGGATAAAACTCAAAAACATCTTTAGAGTACATTTTTTATCCAAACTCAATCCTCATTCAGTTAACCACAAAGTGTGAACCCATGGGACTTTATATAATTAAAAAAATGTGAATAATTGGATCCAAAATGTTGGAAAATAGTAAACTATAGAAATGAATCAATGATACTCAGGCTATAGAGGTATCTATATTGATCTTCATCAAACACATGTATCTCTATATCTATACTCACTAGTTACATCATATTTAAGCATTTATTTTCATATGTTCCCTTTTTCCAAGACATCAAGTGACTATGGGACATGGAGTGTGTTAATCTCATATAGCCTCCTCATATGTTTTTGATTCTACAATTATAAACTGGAAAGGTGGATGAATACATCACATGTCATCCATCTAGTAGATGAGCACATCACATGCCCTTCATCCAAGTAGAAAAGAACATTATATGTACCTTTCTAATTATAGCAATAAATTTTATCAGTATATATCAATTGAGGTCATAGATGGAATACTCATCATCTGATAAGAAAAATCTCATCTTGGTTGAGCTCCAACTAATGAAATGATCAGCAACATACCCAAACACCACTTATTAGTTAACCCCTCAAGGCTTGTGAAAGAAATTTATCAAAGTATAAAGGTTCTCATTCTAGGTATTTTACCTACATCGAGTAGTGGGGACTCCAAATATGAACATTTTACCCCTATTATACCAAATACATATTGTATGACACTCCATGTGGTATACTTCATGGGCCATCCAGTGCACAAAAACCATTTTTTTACCTCATGAGAAATTTTATATCCAGATATAAGAATTGTTCTCACACTAACCTTAGCATTTCATCAAAACCTATACTACTCCATGATGAACATTAGTTAGGGGTAACTAAAAGTAATGATTTGAAAGGAAAGTCGTTATTACACTTCATGAAATATATATCAAAATATACATATATGTAGTAAATGTGAAAATATGATAAAATAGATATTGCCTTTTATTTTACATAATATATTTTACATTCATAAGCTCTTTAAGAATATTTTAAAAAAACCATATCTAAGAGCCTATCTAATATATCATGCATGATATAATGCATAATCGGCCTTATTTTTACAACACTTTCAAGGGTATTATTAAAATCATTACATATCTTATGTAATTTCTATCATATCTATATGTGTTCATCTAATAAAACCCTTCCACTAAAATCTTTAGCGAGTAACATCTATGAAGTAAGATAGATTGAATAATGGTAAGATTTTGGAACCATATTCCCAATGTTCAACTCCTTAAACATATTCAAACTTCTTATCTTTGTTACATCAAATTTTACGATCTTAATAAAAAAATTTCTACTTATAATTATTTCTAAGTGCATCATCATCGCTCTTTGAAACCGTTCCATCAAACTTTTTTCTCAAAATCTTAAAGTAACGAATGTATCTATTTACATTGTTTCTTTACCAACACATATTAAACTCCTTTAGGATATAAAGTTATATTTATTCTATTATGGTAACTCAATGTGACTCTTTTTATTGTTTCTTTATCATCATATCCTAAAACTTTTAGGGTATCGCGTGAAATTAAATTTGAAGTTTGGCTATAATAATCATTTATTCATTAACTTTTAACGAATATAAGTCCATAAATACTCCCATTAACCTCTTAAAAACTATATTACTTTAGTAATATCATGATAAGAGACACAAAATCCTTTGTGTTCAGGAAGTAAAACATATTTCCATTAGTGGAAAAAATGTAATAAATAAATTGTTGTTTACTTATAAAATATTTTACTATATGGGTTTGGAATATTTACTAAAAATAAGACATTATTAAATATTCCATTATTAGTGGTGGAGTCATATTCCTTCATATTCTAGGATAAACACTTTATCCCAGATAAAACTTATTTATCCTTGTTTCCTTTTCAATCATGTTACAGAATTTGGATCATTCATAATAATGTGTATCAAAATAGCCATCTCATTTTATTGATATTTTTTTTACAAAAACACTTATTTTCACATAATAGGTAAAATAGATTATACTAACAGACTCTTTTTTCTAATCCAAATAAGATTTATCGATTGGATTTAACACCTTGTTGTAGTAACCCCTTTCCCCACTAGTTGAATGCAATATTGAAGCTTTCAACTCTGAATCTATCATTACTTCCGAACTCCTATGATTTACAAACATTTTAAAACATACAGTTGGTATAATATTCCCTTCATAAAAGAAAAAATTATTTATATAACATAAATACATATTGATTTGGGATCTCAATGTGGTTTATTTCATCCCTTCAAGTATTTTGGAAAATTTCTTATCCAATGGACAATTTTTCTATAATGAAATAATTGTCATTTCTTTTCTTTGGTTTAAATGGTGATGTAGACTCTTTGTGACCTTTTTTCTTCTCCATTTATCCAAAACTTTTACCCTTATACTTATACACCATCATAATTTCATTTGATATATAACCTCACATGTCTTGATTATTTATCCTCAACATATTAAGGAGATTGGGTAAACTTTTATTGAACACATTCATGTTATAGTTCATAAAGAATAGTCAAAACCTTACTAGAAATTATTATAAAATTTATTCTTTAGCTAGATCAAGTTTAGGAGGAAAACTTGGTCACTCCAAGTCATTAACATAGCCAATAATATTGATCACATGAGTTGATATTGATGTCCCTTCTACTATTTTTTTATTGAAAGAGAACATTTAACACCCCATATCTCTAATTCCTTTATTTTTTGTGATAGAACATTTTTAGGTTTTTTATCATATTATAAGGATTAATGGTCTCATTTTTCTTTTGAAACTTAGGTTCCATGGTGAAAACCATGTAGGTAGATAATTCTAGTGAATCCTTTAGATACTTGTTATATGAATTTATATATTCTTTTTGAATGGATTCACTAGTCAATTGCTTAGGTTGGGGATTCTCTGACACATAGAATTCACCTTATTTCTTAATTACTATTCTTAAGTTCTGATACCGATTAAAGAAATTATTTCCATTTAGTTTCTCCTTTTCCAATATAGATCTCAAGTTCAAACTTGAAGATGATGATGATGTCATTATCTACAACAGAGTATTTTTATAAGACTAACATCATGTTTTACATTAATTTAATAAGTACTTTTATTAAGTGGGATCCCATTAAAATTATGATCCCTTTTAAATTCATCATACCCATTAGTAGGAAAAGATCCATATTTCAATAATCTTTGGGTTACTTTAGAATTTCTCTCATCACTTAGTAATTTCGGCCTAGAATTATCCCAATCATATCATATATGACTCTTGCATAGTCAAGTGGATAACTCTTTATTCATGATATATAGTTTACTTTAAATATGTGATATTTATGAAATATAAAAAATTTATATTTTATGTAAACATTTTACATACTATAAATATCACATATTAATATTATTTAAACCTTTGATTAAATAATTTATCAAAACTCATTTAGATATAGTTTAAATAATTTCCATATATGGCCCTTTTAATTTGAATGATTCAAATTAAACATTATGAACAATTAAAAATTATTTAAATATAAAAACTTTATATTTTTCCTTATTTTTTTAATTTATGATGTCTATAAATTACACTTATAATTTTCATATAAAAATTTTTATATCTAAATTATAATTCATGTAATATAATTTTGAAAAATGTATCTTAATATTAACTCTTAATATTATGGAATATTTATTAATAAATATTTCATAAAAAATTATTAATTAATTATAAACACTTTAAAATTAATTAATTTAGAAACACTTTTATAAATTAAAAAATATCCCAAAATACCTTTTATTATAATTTATCAACAATTTATAAATTATATAATTCAATTAATAATTGGATTTAAAAAAACAATTTTTCTTTATCAATCGTATTTATTGATATTGGTTGAATTTTAGGATATTATAAATAGGTCGCGATGATTGAACTATTTAAGTGATATCAGTCATGTTTTACAACTGATATGCCTATAATTGAATATGATAAGTGTAATACATATGTTTTTTCCACTCCATGGTAAATGTAAGGATTATTATGTACGGGGAGTTACCTTTATGTATGAGTGGTCTTACCCTTACCTATAAGTATCTTAATCCTTACTTATCAATCATATTTTATAATTCACATCGATATTGTAAAGGTTACATGATTCTCTTTTTTTGAAACCATGACACAACACTAATCATCAAATATGATATCCTGATGGTGTATGCTATGACTAATACAAAATCAAAGTATTTGTACTGAGTTGTTGGTGATGATATCCCATATCATAAGTCTCAAATAAATCAAGAAAAAAATGAATTATATTTTATCATAGGGGGTCTGATGTGAATTATGATTATAATAACCTTTATTTCTCAAAATGATTTCAAAAATCAAATAGCATAGTAAGGTTACGATACCACAGAAAGGTTTATAAGGAGTGATTGAAATTTAAATGAAACAATAGAAGTGTAAAGAAACCATGTAACCTAGAAACATCATGTATTTGGTAATAAAATAGAAAGAAACTATAAATTAATATTTTTTACCTCACATCGTAGTTTGTCGTTGTTATTTCCTTCCTTCAATGTTTGATGAAGATCACCAAAGGAACAAATAAAAGGATCTTCCCTATAAGGTGTAATCATAGGGTTCACCAAATCACCCAAACACTTTTATCAAGACCTTATGAACCTTCATGGTATACTAGTATCTCAAAATAAAAGAAGGTAAAAAAAGAGGTCTTTGGGATAGATAGTTTTTTGGCCAGTGGATATTTGAGAATCGAACACACCCACAGATACACATAGCCTAGACTCCTTTATATAGGTTATAGGGATTCTCCCTGAGTAATGAATTTACTTATACATTTTAAAAATTTATAAGTGATTCCCTTTCTTACATCCCATGTAACCCTTGGCTAATAACTTTTCTTCATATTTCATCTTATGAAAAATATTATTAGTGATAGGAAAAATATAGAAGTTTTAAATGTTAACTCCCTAAAATTTGGATGGCTAAGTAAATTATGAAAATTCAAAAAGTATCAAAGCATTCAATACTTACACTATGAAACAACCATATCAAAAACAACAATTTTCTTAACTGGCTATTATATGATATCACTATATCAAGAAAATATTACAAACCCAAAAACTTAAATATAAGACTTTTCTATATTTATATCACATCATTTTAGGGAATATTCCCTTAAAATTAAATTACATCATTCATGTAACACCCCCAATTTGAGGTAAAATGTATTTTATCACTTTTACTTTATTCTTGGAGTTATTGGGTTAACCTCAGGAAGAGTTTGAAAGTGTAATAGGGGGAATAAAATAGAGTTTGGATATTGGAGATTTGTTTAGGAAATATTTACACCATAAATAGGTTTATGGCATAAATATGTCGGGGCATAATCTATAAGAATAATTTAATTCATAAAATATATTTGGTTGATATTATTATGTTTTAATAATTATTTACACTATAAAATTAGTTTTCTAGAAAAATCAACCAAGGTGTTAGGTTTTTTAGATTAAGAGACCCCTCGATGGATTCATGATGTAAATTCTAAATTTTCATCGTAAATCAGTTTGGTCCCTACCAATTTTAGTATGGCCTATAGATGAACTTCTACTTACATAACTTCTTGATTCCTCTTGACTTCTAGGGAACCTTTAGGTTGTCCTTAGATACCTTCAACATCTGACGTCTATTTTTAATGGATCTTTGAGCTTGCAATTGTGGAAATCATGGTTTGTGTATCATTTTTCATTCTCATTTTTAATTTTCAAGTTTGATCTTAAACTAAACCATAGACTGGTATTGGAATACCTAGATATATGTGTTTGGATAAGTTCTTATGATATATTATTGGGTTTTTTAGAGGAATAGAAGGATGAATGAGGATTGGTGGTTTCATCATAAATCCTTTTTTCCAATCAATTGAATTTGAGGTAGGTGGTTAATCTATCACTCTGCAGTTCTAAAACTAGAAGGATTGGTTTTTTTAAAGTTTTTTTCTTGGATTTTATTTATTATTGCTACATTGTTTAGGGAAGGTAAGTTTTTTGATTTTTAATTTGGAAAATTGGATGGTTTTTGGAAAACCCCCTTTTGTTTATAATTTTAAAATCATAAATTTTAAATTATGAAATGGTTTTTATGTAACAAATATTTTTGGTTAAATTTTTTTAAATGAAGGTCATTTTGTAGAAAATAATTTTTTGTGGAACATGGCATGAATGGGTTGGCATGTGTGCAAGTGGATGGGTTTTGTAGGAAGCACCGCCATCAAGGTTGGATAGGTTATGGTCATGGAGTACAGATTATCATCTTCAAATGGAAATCCTTACAACAAACAATCGGAACACAATTGAACTTGAGCATATATTATCATCCTAAAATGGATTAAAAATACGAATGGATGATCCAAACATTGGAACACATGTTGAGGGTTTGTGTGATGGATTTTGGTAGATCATGGGAAGATCATATACCATTATTAGAGTTCTCATACAATAACAGGTATTAATCTTCAATACATATGGATCCTTTTGAATAATTTTACGGTCATCCTTGTTGTTCTCCACTTTTTTGGGTGGAAACAACTATGACACCACTTATCATACCTAGACTTTTGGAATAGATGATGGATAAGATTCATATGATCAAAAATAGAATGGAAATGGCTCATATTCATTAGAAATTGTATGTGGATAATCATCGATGACTGTTATCATTTGAGGTGGTTGATCATTTTTTCTTGAGAATATATAAAATACTAGGGTGTCATCACTTTGGTAAAAAAGGAAAGTTTCTCCCTAGTAAATTGTACCTTTTGAGATACTTGAATGAGTGGGTGATGTAGCTTATGAGTTGGCTTTAACACAAGGGTTTTGTTCAGTGTATAATGTGATTCATGTATCTCAATTGAAGAAGTACCATCCTGATCCTGATCATGTGATTAAATAGGACTATGTTGATCTTTAATTGGATGATACATTGATTCATGTTCCAATATGGATATTGGATAGGTAAGAAAAGATCTTTCTTGGGTGAATCATCGATGTGGTATTGGATTTATAGAAGCATGGTCATATTTAAAAAGAAACATGGGAGTGTTAAAATGAAATACATGAGTAATGACCCAAACTCTTTTGAATAAATGTCAATTTTATAATTTTTGAGGATGGAAATACCAACTGGGGGAGAATTTAACACCCATGATTTGAGGTATGCCTTATTTTTTTCATTTTTTTTATGCTTAAAGTTGTTGGGTTAGTCTTTAGAAGGGTTCAAAATTGTAAGAGGAGGAATAAACTAAGAGTCTGGATATTGGATCCTTGTAAAAAAAATATTTACACTGTAAAAAGGTTTTAAAACATACATATGTTTGGGCATAAACCATAAAAATACTTTAAGCTATAAAACAACTTTGGTTGATATTCTTATATTTTAAGAATGGTTTTTGTTTTAAAATCGATTTTTCTAGAAATATAAACCAAGGCATCAGTTTTTTCAATGTAAGAGACCCCTAGATGGATTAAAGAAATGAATTACCCATTTATGCAATAAACTATTCTAGAAATATCCATTTTTTAGTATTTCTTATGGTTAAATTTATATTACATGAATTTTTTATTCCTCTCAACTTCTAGGGAACTCGTAAGTTATTTTCAGAGATCTTTGATGTCTAAACTCTGTTTCCAACGGATTTTCAAGTGTGATATTGTGTAAATAAAGTATTTTGTGTTGTTCTTACTCCTTTTTTTGGATATCCATGTTTTTCCTTAAATAGAACCATAAATCGGTATTGTAATACCTGGATCTATGTGGTTGGATAATTTCTTATGATATCTTATTTAGTTTTATTATTGGAATGAAAGAAAGAAGGTATATTGATGTTTTTTTTATAAATCCTTTATGTTAATAAATTGAATTTGAGGTAGGTGGATTCTCTCTCACTCTACAGTTATAGAACTGGAAGTCTTAGTTTTTTTAAAAAAACTTATATTTATTTGGTATTTCAGCATGATTTCATGAAGTAAATTGTTTTGATTTTCAATTTTGAAGATTGGATGGATTTTGTAATACCCCCTTATTATAATTTTAAAAGTATGATTTTAAAATTATGAAATTCTATTGATGTAAGAAACATGTTTAGTTAAATTATTTCAAAGGAAGGTTGTTTTGTGGGAAATAATTTTGCATGTAAATTTTCATGAATGGTTTGACATGTGTGAAAGTGGAAAAGTTTGGTCAAAAGCACCACTATCAAGTTCATACGGGTTATGTTCATAGAGAACCACCATCAAAGGTAACACCAAGATTGAGTGTATTGTGTGTGTGGTTATGGGTATGTAGATGGGTGTGTCATAGGGTGAACATAGGGATTATTAATCCAAACATAGGAAGTGGTAATGTGCTTTTTTATGGTTTTTCTCAGTTAGTTTTACATGATATGTTATCAAAACTATTTAATGTTTTTCAAATGTTTTATATAAGTTTTTCTAACTTGTTTTTTCCTAGTTATGTGAGTTGGGAAGTCTTGAGGAAAATCTTACTCAGTTTATTCTCACCCCCTTCTTGTGAACTATGGTGCATTTGCAGATGTAATCTATTGGGACATAGGAAAGGTAAAGGTATCATACTTCTCTAGTGATACATCGCGATACCATGGGAAGGGAAGGTGGCATTGGATCTTGGAGCTTGTTTGGTTGGTACTTGGGATTGTGACTTGATGTCTTTGAGTCATGTTATCTTTTGGATTTTTATCTATTGTATCTTTCTTCACCCTGATATTGTTGTTCTTTTATTTTAAATTCAGTTATTATTTTTTATTCATTCATCATATAGTGGTTGTATGTGTATGCTATGTGTTTTCATATAGTTTCATTTTACAGGGAAAATCATCCCCTAACTATTCCCTTAATACCTTGTCATTTTTTTCTAACCTTTGGTTCCTTCACTTAAGGATAGTATCATTCTTTCCTCCTCTCAATCCAATGAGATGGGAAGGATGTTAAAATTCAACATAAGTAGTATTCTCCATCTAACATTGTTTGATATGAACCAAAATAAGAATAAATACTCGAGCCAAGAGAGCCCTCGATCTTCAAGTAGCACATGTGGAAATCATATAAGAGATATGGGGACCAAAGGAATCTTTATTCAAGTTGTATAACCTAATAGGGAAATGGGTAAAATTGGGATATATACCCCATGTTCTAAGAGAGAGGGATAATTAGTTGAGAATGTGGGAGTGAAAACTTTTCCCAAGAATTCATGGAAGAATCATTCAATCCATGTGTAACAAAATAGAAGGATCTTAATGACACATGGAATGGTCCAAGATGAAGAAGGAACTTATAAAAGGAGATGAAAATTATCACTAGAGAATAGTTTTTAATATTAGAATGTTGTATTTCTTTTACTTTTAAATTGTATAGCTTGATGTCCATGGTCATGGTCTTTTATAAGAACGTATAAAACCTTTACCAATTATTGATCTATTGGGGGAGACTTTTATTTTATTGAGTTCCAATATCATTTTAATTCTTCTATTATTATTAATCTTAGTTTCTGAATTTATTATGTTTGGTTGTTTGATATATAATAAATATACATTTCATTGGTTTATTTATTCTTTTATTGTTAATCAATTATCTCACTCCACTAAAAAAATCCTATATATGAAGTAATGTGAGTGATTGAGTGGTGAAGTGTTAGAGATTAATGGGATGTGTATGGAAGACATAATAAAACCATAAATTTTTCTAGATCAACATATTCTAATTGGGATAGGCCTTAATAGTTTAATGTGATTACTATATTGGAGGATTAGGATATTTCTCGAAACTCTCCCATGCACATAGAAAGGAGTTATAATTAATAGTGATTGTTATGAGCCAAATTTTTTGAATGATAATTGTTTCCTGAAAATGTGTGTTATATTATTTTATACACAATAAAAACATATATATTTAATAAAGAAGTGAATATAAATGGAAATGTGACCTTCAGGTTTTGACCGTTATATGATCGTTGGTCAATATAACCATTGTAAACTTTACTCCTAATAATAATTTTAATGTTATAATTAGTGTTTATAAGTAAAATTTGATAATAATTAATACAAAAAAAAAAGACTCGATGGCCTTAGCCAATAAATTCATATCGTTTGAATCCCATTTTTTAAATCATGGGAGGTAGATATCATCATTGGGGTTCCCCTTAACCAAGCCCAAGCTGATCTTTAAGAAGTGAAGTTTGGACAAAATCTCCTACAAGAGAAGTTCAAGTTAGTGGAGATTACCACTCGGTCAATGTTAGCCAAGGTACCCCAGGAAACTAACACCATTTCACACCTTACTCTTAGGGAGTACATGGGTGTTATAAGGGGTTACATGTCACAAACTTAGTGTGTACTTTGCTTAAGTAAAATTTCTATTCCATCAATTCTGTTTTAAGAATAGTTTTTGCTTAGTGAAATTGAGAAGGAATTTGATAAATTGATTTTTCGAACAAAAATTGTACCTTCTGAAAAATATATAAATACTTATAATGAACTAATTTATAATGAATAATACTTATTTTAATGAAATAGTATGATAAAAACACTCTTATTGAAATATAAATGATAAAATAATTTTATTTTTTCTAAGTCTTGGAAATTTTACTGTGCATTTTCAATCCGCTGTAATTTTTAATAAATAAATATTTAAATATTTAAAAGATAGAATTATCATATTTATATAATTATGATGATAAAATAGATATCAATTTTTAAATCATCATGCAAAAATTAGGTTAGGGTGAATTTATGAGAATTTTCTAAAATACTTTATTTTTTTATGAATAGTAAAAAACAATTTGAGTTTTTCAGTATGTTTAACAACTTCATAATTATTTCATAATGATTTAATAATTAATTAAACACAATACAATACCAAAAATATTTTATTTTATTAATATCAAGTATTTTAATATATTTTAATCAATTTACAAATCTATAATTTACTTTCCAATTTTTAAAATAGAAACTTTAACTTTAAAAATGTTATTTTGAGTAAGATTTACTTTTCCTTTACAAAATAAGTAACATGAAATTATATTTGACTCTTGTGGATTAAAATAACATAAAAAATTTTCCAAGTGTCCAATACCATAGTAAATATCATGGTTTTTCATTTTCCACAGCCTAGGTTTCCAAGGCCTATATTTGAAAATTAAGAAACAAATCCTCCACTTTTTCTATAAATACTCACCCATTTATCCATTTCCTTTCACTCATAATTCATATTCCATGAATCTATGATATTTTTACCTCTCAATTATTCTTTACAAGGTTTTGTAAATCCACAAATGTCCCGATCCTCAAGTTTTAGGAGTTACTTTTCAAGGTAAGGGAATTATCCTTCTTTTCTTTTCGATTCAAGAAACTCTTTTTGTATATGTCTTATGAAAGTTATTCTAACTCTCTCGTATTTTATTTTTATTAATTACCTTACTTAAAAATTATATTTTATCAATGGTATACCCCTTTCCCCTCTCTTTTAACCCTTTTCTAAAACCAAGTTTTATACTCATTACATTGCCGAAATTACTTCTCAAAAATTTCTCTCTTCTCCTCAAGAAATTCTATTTTATTTTATTTTTATGAATAGAAAAACCTATTTATTTTATATTGGTATTCAAAAATATGTAAAAAATTATTTATTTTATTCTGTTATTGACATACATAAAACCATCATTCCCTTTACATGGGTTAAAAATGACATAATGATCATGTTCTTTAAGCACTTTTAAAACGCCATAATTTTGATACAAAACTCATTTCTTTTATTCTCCACAAGTTATTTATGAAATGTTTTATTTTATATATGTTCTAACATTAATTAATACATATGAAGGTTTCTCCTTTATAGTTCTCTAATTCATTGGGTAAAGAATTTAATCTCTAGAGAATATATGTTTTATGATACCTTGGTGAATAACCTTGGTAATTTTTATGATACCTCAATGACAATCCTTGGTGATATGATTATTAATGTCTCATTTAAATATTATAGCCACATTGTAATGTTATTATTCATATTATTTTATTATTTTATTACCCTTTTTCCTTTTCTCATTACTTTATGATATTCCAAAATCTCTTATTGATTTTCCTCAAAATCGCATATAAATTGTTTCCCTTTCTTTCCCTTAGAGGGCCTTATTCTCACCCTTTCCTTTGATTTATATCCCTAGGTTAATAGATGAAATAAATTTACTTAGGATGAACCTTTTAAGAATCCTTTTAAGTGGATTAGAATATATTTTTTATGTTTTCATGTATTATGTACTTTTTTTCAGGAAACTAAACTTTAAAATACCCATTGTTTTGTACCATGTAATGAAAATTTTATGTAATAAAAAGATAGGATTACATAGTTGGTATCAAAGGATAGTTTAGTTATTTTGGGAAATTAGGATTTGAAAACTTTAGTAATAACCATATGGATAATTTAAAATATTGGAAAACATCCTCATATTTTGGTGAATTATTAAGTAAGTTGTTTTCGAGAAAAGAAATCCTTATCTAGATACGAACAAGTGGATGTAGCTCTAGTACAAATGTATCTAGGGTTAAACCCCGAAAACACCTCTTTGAGATAGACTCAAACGAGAACTAGTTCATGAAAATGGGACTTACTGCACTCCTGGTTTGACACTCTTGGGGGATATTTTTGATAAATCACAAGATTTTTATGAACAATTATAAAGGATATATATATAAACATGTAATTGTTGTTAATAAATAACATATTTAAGAATGATGTTTTAAGACATAAAATTACTTTAGAATTATAATATTACTAAAAGAAACACATTTCTCACTAAGGTTTTCTTCTTTAAGAAAATGGTGGGAAATAGGAGGAACTGCGTAAATGGTGAGTGCAATGGACCATGCGCCGATAGCCCTCCGATGGAATCTATAATTGAAAACTTCATGAGATTGGTGAATAAACTAGCTTGAGTTATGAGTAATAACTTAAATCAAGATGAGAGATTAGACTCACCTATAAGGGAAAAATTTTATGTTGAGTCTTTTATGTATCAATGACCATATTCTTTGAGTGGATCTACTGACCCATTGATTTCTAAATAATGGATAAGCTCTATAGAAAAGATCTTTTCTATACCCCGTTGTTTGGAATAAGAGAATGTAACCCTAGTTGTAAATTTCTTAGAGAGAGAAGTTTATCAGTGGTGGAAATTAATTAAAAACATGAATATAATAAGGAAGATTCATTCTATGAATTATGAAGTGTTTAGGGGAACCTTTTTCACTAAATTATCCCTCGTTCGATGAGAAAAAATGGAGAAGGAATTCCTAGAGTTGAGGAAGAAGGAAAATGAATATGTGTGAAGCTATGAGATGAACTTTACAAGACTTTCTCATTACACCTCTAGCTTTGTCATGGATGCTAATGGAAATTTTGATATATTCTTCAATGGAATAAGACCACATATATGGAATAATCTAACCAATCAAGACTATGACAGCTATGAAGAGATAGTGTGGAGTACTATGAAGGTTGAACTAGAATTCGGAGAGATGAAGTGGTCCCACGGGTTGAATGAAAATAATAGATATTTGGATCAAACTTAGGGATGAACTTTGATCATGGAAGAGTAGGAAAGTAATTTAAAATTCCCACATGCAATAAATGTGGGAAGAAGTATTCAGTAAACTACTTTCTTTGGAGTATGAAATTTTATAAGTGTAGAAGAGATTCCCATATTTCTCTGAACTATCTTAGTAAGGTTAAACCTCAACTTCTCAATGATAATGACAAAGGGAATATAGTGTAGGCCCATCCTGAAATCTAATGCTTCAATTGTGGATAGCTTGGTCACTTTTCCAATCAATTTTAAAATCATAAGGTAATGGAGGGGAATCACTATCAACCCCAATATTTTCCAAGGGATAAAGGTAAGACTTTCTCTATTATAACTGCTAAAGTAGAAGCTCTAAATGATGTGGTGGTAGGTACTCTCATTGTTCTCTCAAATATAGAAAGTATTTTTTTTATTCTGGTTCTATGCATTCCTTTATTTCTTCCAAGTTTTAAAAGAATATAAAAATAAATACCTGAACTTCTAGAAGTAAAGTTATCATTCAAGAATCTTAGAGGTATTATCCAAGAATTGATAGTGTATAGAAACTCTGGTATTGACTTTGGAAATCACAATCTCATCACAAATATAGTAGTCATTCCCATGATGGAATTTAATATTATTCTATGGATTTATGGGATCTAAAAGTATCATACTAAGATAAACTGCATAATCAAGGAAATATCAAAAGTCTTGAATAGAAAACCTACTATTATATTCAAGGGATAGATTTCACGACCTGAGTTTTGTCTAGAAGCACCTATTGTAGTCTTATTTATGGATATTTTCAGTGAATATAAAGAAGGAAATGAAAGTATATGAATAGAAAATGTCCTCATCATTTAATAATACATTGACATTTTTTTTGAGGAGTTACTTGGACCTCCCCTAAAAAGAGAGGTAGATTTCTCCATTGAAATCATGTCTGGATCTAACCCAATATCAAAGACCCTGTATAAAATGGAAAATGTGGAGTTGGAGGAATTAAATAAACAAATACAAGATATTTTGGAGAAGTGATTTATCTGACCAAGTGTGTATCCTTAGGGATCACCTATTCTCTTTGTTAATAAGAAGGATGTATCAATGTGGCTATTCATTGATTATAGAGAACTTAATGGGATCACAGTGAAGAAAAAGTACCCTCTCTAAAGGATTGATGGTTTATTGGACCAGCTTCATGGGGCTCAATTATTATCCATGATTGATCTTAAATATATTTATCATAAATTTAGGGTTAATAAATAATATATTCCAAAGACTACATTCAGATCAAGATATGAGCATTATGAGTTCGTTGTTATGCCCTTCGGCTTGACTAATTCACCTACTATATTTATGGATTTCATTAATAGAGTATTTAAGGACTACCTTGATAAATATTTTTTAGTTTGTGTTGATGATATTATGATATATTCAAAAATTCATGATGAGAATTAGGATCATTTAAGGTTAATATTAAAAACTCTAAGAAATGAGAGTCTATTTGTAAAGTTCAAAAAATGTGAATTTTGGTTACAACAAGTTCCTTTACTGGGGAAAATTGTAACCAATGAAGGAATCTCATTTGACCATTCCAAGAAAATGGTTGTGGAGGAGTGGCCTCATCCAATAATATTAACTGAGATTCATAGTTACCTTGGTTTGACAGGATATTATAGGAGGTTTGTGAAAAAAAATTCATGACCTTCTAATCCACTGATCAAGTTAACTTGAAAAGGGTCCAAGTCCATATGAACAAAGAAGTGTGAAGAAAGTTTCCAATAGCTGAATAAGAGATTGGTCACTACACCCACACTAACTCTACTCTCTACTGGAGAATGATTTTTTATTTTTAGAGATGCATCTTTGAAATAGATTGGGTGTGTCCTCATGAAAAATAACAAGTTTATTGCTTATGTATCTCAATAGTTGAAGCCTCATCAGAAGAATTATCCTATGCATGACCTGGAGATGGTTGCAGTTTTTTTTATCTAAAGATATAAAGGCACAATCTTTATGGGTAGAAATGTGATATATATGTGTTGATTCAACATTTTTGTTAATTTATTTTTTGTTTTTGATGCTAACAACCACCCACATTTGTGTTACTAATGAATTTTCTATTTAAGTGTATTTCAGAAAATTAATATTCATGGAAATATTTATTATGGAATTATATTAAAGTCATTGACCTGCTAGTAATATTTGATAAAGTATTCAAAATGTGTTTTAACATATTCTATAAACATTGTTCGTACCCTACATTGTTAAGTGAGTGTAAGGAATCAACCCTATGTTGGTAATCATAGCATAATAAATCAACCCCACATTCTGAATAGCATGTATGGATCATATACCCTACATTTTAGAAAACAAATGTATGGTACATCAACCCTAATTTTTTATTCAACCCTAAGTTCGGAGTATTGTCATCACATGAAGGAACCCTACATATGACTATTCAATGACGGAGTTTTAAATCCATGATATTATCTATGATTTATAAAAAACTCTTGTAGGTCATTAATATCTATTCAAAGATCATTTATGATTCATTATAAGTCTCATATTTAACAAAGTAAATCCTTACTATTCTTACAGGAAGCTACGACCTCTCTTGAATGTTTTTGAATTAAAATATTCATAATTTATTGTGTGATATTTCTAGATTTTCTTTTACCTGTTGTCCAAACTATAGTATAAATATCAAGATGCAATTCATCAAAATAAGGTGGTTCAAATAAATAAAAGTTGATTTACATACAAAATCATGTGTCATTTATTTTAGAGCTACACTTTGGAGACATACATGTTTTGATCTATCATCTTAATACTATTATTGTTGTTATTGTCACTACTATTAAAATTTATCATTACATATTCTACTTCAAGAAAGATGAAGAATTTATCAAAGATACACTTTAAAGGGATACATGTTTAAAATTCTATCTGGTGTTTTCTCTATTGTTGTTCAAAAAGAAAGCTTATGCGACGTTCAATATCTATTTGTTGTTGTGAATTATTGAAGATCTAAATACATCTATCAGTTATTACTATAATTGTCAAGTTTAATCTGTATTCTTAATAAAATAAATATGTATTGACATGGTGGAGTTTTTAGCTACTTGGACTTAGTCATGGTTAAGTGTCAGCTTATTTCACTAAGTCGAGGTTTTACAATTCCCTATAAAAGAACCAGAAGACTCTATTTATCCTTATTGTAAAGGTGTTAGCTACCTTCACTCAGTTATGGATTTTGAAGATCTTAGGATAAGAGGACCTATTAAAAATATCCAAGATCATGGATTTGAGCATTGGTAGATTATACTAATGGATCTTTGTGCCTTGAACCACTATACATATATGTATTCATTTCCTCAATTTATTTCTACTGCTTGCTCATCTTTGAGATAAAAGGAAAGGTTCATCGCTAATCAAAAGAGGTGTTCTGAATTGTTTAAATTTTTTAAATACACAATTCACTCCCTTCTTGTATCTTTATCTTTTTCATTACCATCCTGACCCAACAATTGGTATCAAAGGTAGGGCTCTTCTGGTATATTTTCTTCTAATTTTTTTTCTGATATCAACTATTTACATTAAAGGAAGTACTCTTCTGCTATCAGTTTTTTTGGAATATTCTGTTTGATCTATTCATCATTAACAAATTGGTATTTAAAAGTTCTTCTACTTAATGGTTCTAACAATCCTGAGTTAAAGGTCCAAATAAAAATATCTGAAAATGAATTATTCTAGAGAAGGTATTTATATGATCTATCCTCCATATTTTAATGGTGGTGATTATGGATGTCGGAATGCTCGTAAGACCATATATTTTAAAAATATTAAAATAAGGCTTTATTTGAAGGTAGTTAAACCTTATAAAATTCCTTAAGGAATATTTAGAAATTTAGATTAATGATCAAGAAATGGAATATTATTTAAATTAAAAATCTATGAATTTTATTATGTGTGGTTTACAAACTGATAAATTCATTCGAGTATCTCAATGTCCTACTGCATATGAGATATGGAAAACTATTATCATTGCCTAAGAAGGAACTAGAAATATTAGAAAATCAAGGTACACTAATATGAAATTAATTTTTGATACTTTCAGAATGTGTGAGGATGAAACCATCACCCAGATGAATGGGTAGTTGATAGATATATTCAATGATGTTTCTGCTTTGGTAAATCTAATTTTATAATAAGAACATGTGTTAAAAGTACTCACAGTACTACCCTTGAAGTGAAATGGAATATATGCATATATACTTCAATATAAAGCTATGAAAAAATTATTTATGAAGGATTTAATTGGAATTATAATGATGTTTGAAGCCGAGATGCAAGTTGAAGCTGAAAAATCATTTGAAACATGAAGAAGCTTCTCTCAAAAAGACTATGAATGAATCATCTGATTAAAATCATCCAAACTTGGATAAATATCTATCATATCTTGAAAATAAGTTTTAAAATATATATATATAAAGAAGAATAAAGGTATTGATGAAAATAAATGTTGTGAATATAAGGGAAAAGATCATACAAACAAATTCCCCCTTACTAAAAGAAAAAAGGAAGGATAACTACAAAAGATAAGGTAAGAGAATTATGAATGCTACCTAGATTAATACTTCTATATCACATAATGGATCTACTACAGACTCTTATTCTGAACATAAAAAATCAAATGGTATGTCTAATAGAACATACCGATCATGAGTTACAATCTTCTTACTCTCAAAACTCTAGTTGTGAGAAATTATCTTATGATGAATTAAAAAAAATATAGTTTTATGTTGCAAGAAAAGTATGAATTGATAAAAAAATATCATATAAAGATTAATAAATATTATGATATTTTTCTTTTTGATAAATAAAATTTGTCAAAATAGATTATAAATTTAAAATTTGTTTCTTTCAAATTAAGTGATCTACATGATATTAAAATTAAAGAACTATTTGATAAAATTGATGATTTAAAACAATCCTCTAGTATGATGATGAAAGTATAAAAATATTTAAATCAAATCCTTGGGAAAAATAAAATACGAAAATAAAAATATTTAATAGGAAGCAATGGTGAAAAACCAAAACTACATAAAAATTATTTTGTTCCTTGTTTAAATAGTAAAAAAATGTCTACTGTTAAATGTTTTTATTATTGTGTTAGTGGTCATTATGAAAATTATTTTTGTTTTAGAAATCCTTAAAAACAATTGTGTTAAAAATGTTTATTGTTCAAAATAATTGCTTAAATTGAATAGTATAATTCTTACTCAAAATAAATTAATTTAGTTACTAAAAAAACTAATTGTTAACACTGTTGGACCCAAAAGAATATGGGTACCAAAAATCACTTATAATTGATATTTTTTAGGATTATACCACTAAGATTCATTGTTAAATATTTAAGTGTTTAATAAATGTATATATGTTAAAATATATACAAAAATAGTGAACAACTCTGAAGTAGTTCATTATCAAAGAATACTCAATTATAAAGTCACAATTCTAGGAAGTATTTCTATTTTAAATATTTTTATACTTCTGGTACATTAACTATTTTTATTTATCTCTTAAAATTTCGATAAAATCTATTTTATATATTATGTTATTAGTTATAAAATATTTTCATTTTGAAAATTTTTATATTTCATGTACAAAAATTAGTTCGTTGTTTAACGAAAACAGGAACACTCTTCTTGTGTAACAGGTAATGATTGTTATATATTTTTTTACTAAAGAGATTAAAACATCGTATTGATAATTTCAGAACCTAACATTACATATTCTTATTAAAAAATTTAAATTATAAAGTCTTGCTATTTGAATTATCTTGTTCAAAAGTTTCTGGAAAACCATTCCCAACAAGATGAAGTGATCAAGCACTTTAAGTTCAAAAGAAAACCATTATTACAAAATAATTAAAGGTAATTCTTCTAGTTTATCTATTTATTTTGTTGAATATTTACTTAAAAATTATTTTGAAATAAATAAGGAAGTTAAAAGTCATGAAGAAAAGGATATATCATCTTCTCAATTATCTTATGAAAATATTCTGATCAAAGTTGGGACTTTGAATGAAGAAAATGAAAAGCTACAAGATTAGTTGAATATGATTAAAAATTTGTATGATGATCTACAGAAATCTTCAATATCAAAAATATTTTTTGATTCGTTAAAAAGGAGTATTAGAATATGAGAAATAGTTTGATCTCGAAATTAAATTTTGAAGCTTCCAAAATAGAAATGTTAATTCAAATGGATTTAATCATAAAATAAGTTCCCATAAAGATAGATCTTGATAAGTTGAAGTTTTTTCTCATTGAACAGCATGCATATTCTTCATATCAAATAACAATAGATGTTCAAAACATATTAGAATAACTATAAATAGTTTTATATGCTCTAAGTAATAAAGTTCAAAGTTTGGAAAGTCCGAATGAACCATCCACTTCTTTCTAACCTATTTTTTGTTTATTTAAATATCGATGTACTATTTTAAAATTATATTTTTTAGTAAAATTATGTGTTATCAGTTAGTTTTTAATTTCTTTTTCTTAATCATCTTACATGTGCATGTATTTAATATTTAAATTATCTCAAAAATCATAAATAGTTTTATTTTATGCAATAATGTTTTAATTATTGTGAAAAATTAGTCAAAGTTTTATAATTAATTGAATACCCTAAATGCTAAGATTCTGGGGGAGTGTTAAGAAAATAGTCAATTTATTATGACCTTAAATTTATTATCTATATTTTTATCATGATTTTATGGGAATCGCATTTTAAATACTCTTTACTCTTATCTTTTTTATGTCACAAAAACGGGGATAAGTTTTATAAAGTTTTGTTTTTGAAGTTTACATGAATAAGTCTATATAAAAGTTATTAGTCTATAGTTTCTAATACTTTAGGGGATAAATTTTTATAAAATTTATAGTTTAAGGGGATAATTAATTTTGAAGTAAATTTTGAAGTGTTTAGTCTATTATGGGGGATAAGTTTTTATTCTTTCTAAAAAAATATCTACAAAAGAAAAATCATATAATAGGATTATAGGGGAGAATTTTCCTTTATAAATATTGTATTATCTATCACAATGGAATGAAGTTTATTTTTAAATATTATTTCAAAAATGATTTTTAACATGGGTTTTGTGACCATTAAAAATGGAGATATTGTTGAGCATGTGTTGATTCAATAATTTTGTTAATTTCTTTTTGGTTTTGATGCTCACAAACACCCACATTTGTGTTATTAATGAATTTGATTTTAAGTGTATTTTAGGAAATTAATATTCATGTAAATATTTATTCTAGAATTATATTCAATTCATTAACTTGTGAGGAATATTTGATAAAGTGTTTGGAATGTGTTTTAACGTATTCTGGAAACACTTTTCATATCCAATATTGGTAATTGTAGTGTAAGTAATCAATCCTATGTTAGTAAGTATAGAATAAATAATCAACCACATGTTTTAAACAGAAAATATGGATCATATAACCTATTTTTTAGAATAAGAAAAATGTAAGGCACATCAACCCTACTTTTGTATTCAACCCTACGTTTGGAGTTTTTTATTGCATGATGGAAACCTACGTTTGACTATTAAATAATAGAGTTTTAAATCTGTGATAATATCTATAATTTGTGGAACAATATTAGCGTCATTAAGATCTATTCAAAGATAATTTACAAATGATTTAAAGTATTATATTTAATAGATTAAATCGTTACTAGTCTTATAGGAAGTTATGACCTCTCTTGAATTTTTTTGAATTAAAATATTAATGATTTATTGTGTGATATTTCTAGATTTAGTTTGACTTGATGTTTGATCTATAGTATAAATATAAATATATTCTTCATCGAAAGAAGGTGGTGAAGATACAGAAAATGTAATATAAATACAAAATCATGTGGTATTGCTTTCAAATATACACTTTAGAGACATAAATGTTTTGATCTATCATATTACTATTGTTGTTATTATTGTTGTTGTTGCTACTACACTTTATCATTACATATTATATTGTAAGAATGATTAAGCATTTACCAGAGATACACTTTGGATACATATGTGTTTAAACATATCTCTGTTGTTTTCTCTATTGTTTTTTAAAAGAAATTCTAAGCGACATTCAAGATCTATTTACTATTGTGCATTATTAAATATCTGAATACATCTTTCAATTGTTACTGAAACTGTGAAGTTTAATCAGTATTCTCAATAAAATCAATCTCTATTGATTTGGTGGAGTTTTTAGCTACTTAGACACAGTCTTAGTTAAGTGCAAACTTCTTTCACTATGTTGTGGTTTTATGGTTCCATGTAAAAGAATGAGAAGGCTCTATTTAGCCTTATTGTAAAGGCTTCAACTACCTGTACTCAATTGTGTATTTTTAAGGTCTTAGAATAATAGGAGCTAGTGAAAATCACCAAGATCTTGGAGTTGAGAGCCGGTGGAGTAGACTAAGGGATCTTTGTTCCCTGAACCACAATACATCGTTGTGTTCATTTCCTTTATTTATTTCCACCATTCGTTCATCTTTGAAAGAAAATAAAAGGTTCTCCACTAATCAAAAGAGATGTTCTGAATTATTTAAATTTTTGAAATACACAATTAACCCCCCCCCCCCTCTTTTTTCTTTATCTTCATCATTACCATCCTGACCCAACATAGACCACCAAATTTTGAATTATATTTTAACAAAAAAAGGAATTTAACATGGGACAAAGGAGATGGTTAGAACTTATTAAAGACTATGATTTTTCAATTAATTATCTTCCCAGAAGAGCAAACAAATTCGCTGATGAATTAAGTATGAAAGAACCTATTGTGGTGGAAATGATGAGGATTTAAGGATATCCTTTAATCAAAGAACTAGTAAAACTGGACATAGGGATCTTAAGTGAAGGGGAATCATCAACCCGATCCCAAATTATTTCTCAACCATCATTACTAGATAAGATCAAGAAATCTCAAAGAGAATATCCTTTTTTACAAAATAAGGTAGAGTCTGTGAATAATGGGAAGTTTCCTGAGTTCAATATTGATCAAGAAGGTGTACTGAAATTTCATACAAGGCTATGTGTTCAATCTATTTTTTAAATAAATAAGGATATGGTGGATGAATCTCATAGCTCTACATTATCTATACATCCCGAAAGCACTAAAATTTATAGGGACCTTCTTGGAAATTATTGGTGGGATAATATGAAATGGGAGATTATCGACTATACTACAAGGTGCTTGGTGTGTCAATAAGTGATGGAAAAGAGAAAACTTCCTAAAGAGGTTTTACAACCACTACTCATACCAACATGGAAGTGGGATAATATCACTATGGACTTTGTCACTAGTCTCCCAATAACATCCAAAGGAAACAATTCGATATGGCTTATAGTGGATTTTCTCACCAAGACTTCCCATTTCATCACTATTCGGGAAGATTTATCTCTTGAAAAACTTTCCAAGATTTATATAAAGGAAGTGGTGAGGTTGCATGGGGTTCCACTTTCAATCATTTTTTATTGTGATCCAAGATTCACATCAAGATTCTGTAGAAGTCTTCATTATGATCTGTGTACTTAATTGAATTTTAGTATGTCCTATCACCCCAAAACTGATGACTAATCTGAAAGGATTATTCAAACACTCGAAGACATGCTGAGAACATTCTCAATGGAATTTAAAGGTGGTTGGGATCAACATCTCTCATTAGTTGATTTCTCATGAAAAAATAGATTCTATTTGAGTATTCAAATGGAAGCCTATGAGTCTCTATATGGGAAGAGATGTAGAACTACTACTTTTTGGGATGAAGTTAGTGAGAGAATGATTCTTGGGACTGATCTTGTACAAGAGATGACAGAAAAGTTTCATACCATCCAACAACACATAAAGGCTGCTCAGAGTCAGAATAAAAGATATGATGACAACCGTCAAAGTGACTTTAAGTTTGATATTGGGGACAAAGTGTTTCTTATAATATCACCATGGAAGAGAGTCATGTATTTTGTGAAAAAAGTGAAGTTTAACCCTATGTGCATTGGACCCAATGAAATTCTTGGTCACGTAGGAGCAGTGTTCTATAGGCTAACACTTCCAAAAAAATATATCACAAGTTCATGATGTATTCCACGTATCTCTCTTGAGGAAGTGCATACATAGCTCTTCACATGAACCAAATATAAAGGTGGTACAACTGGAACAAGACATCTCTTATGAGGATCATCCAGTGGAGATCTTGGACTGTAGAGATAAGGTTCAGCACAACAAGACTACCCACCTTGTCAAAGTGTTTTGGAGGAACCATATATGTGAAGAAGTGACATGGGAACTAGAGGAGACAATGAGGCAAAATTACTTATACCTTTTTTCAACTAATATAATGAGTTGAAATTTTGGGGATGAAATTTATTAATGGGGGAAGAATGTAATGACCCATAATTTTTTAATTATAATTATTTTCTGAAAATGCGTGTTATATTATTTTATACAGAAAAAAAACTATATCTATATATTAATGAAGTAAATATAAATGGAAATTTGACCTTTAGGTTTTGACCTTTATATGAATGTTGGTCAATATGATCATTGGAAACTTTACTCATAATAATAATTTTAATGTTATAATTAGTGTTTATAATTAAAATTTGACAAAGAAAAATTGATACATAAAGAAGAGTCGATGGTCTCAACCAGTAGAGTTGTGTTGTTTGAATCCCATTTTTCAGAGCTTGTGAGGGAGGTATCATTACTGGGGTTTTCCCTTGACCAAGCCCAAGCTGATCTTCGACAAGTGAATCTTGAACAAAATTTCTTATAGGAGAAGATTAAGTTAGTAAAGATTACCACTCGGTCAATGTTAGTTGAGGAACCCCATGAAACTACCACCATTGCACACCTTACTCTTAGGGAATAAAAGGGTGTAATAATTGGTCATATTTCCCAACACTAGTGTGTAATTCCTTTGTTTAAATAAAATTTTTATTCTATCAATTCTATTTTAAGAATATTTTTTCTTAATAAAATTAAGATAAAATTTGATAAATTCATTTTTCAAACAGAAATTGTACTTTCTAAAAAAGATATAAATATTTATAATAAACTAATATATTATGAATAATACTTATTTTAATGAAATATTATGATAAAAATATTCTTATTGAAATATAAATGATAAAATAATTTTATTTTTTTCAAGTGTTAGAAATTTTACTATGCATTTTCAATCCGCTGTTATTTTTAATAAATAAGGATTTTTATAATTAAAAGTTAAAATTATCAAATTTAGAGAATTATTATAATAAAATAAATAATATTTTTGAAATATTCATTACAAAATTAGGTTAGGGTGAATTTATGATAATTTTCTAAAATATTTTATTTTTTCATGAATAGTAAAAATGCAATTTGAGTTTTCCAGTATGTTTAATGAATTCATAATTATATCATAAATATGTAACAACTAATTAAACACAATACACGGCCTAAAATATGTTATTTTGTTAATATAAAGTATTTTAACTAATTTTAATCAATTTAAAAATCTATAATTTACTTTTTAAATTCTAAAATAGAAACTTTAACTTTAAAAATATTATTTTGAGTAAAATTTTCTTTTCCTTGCCAAAATAAGTAACATAGAATTATGGTATACTTTTTTGGATTAAAATAACATAAAAGGTTTCCCAAGTTTTCAATACCATGGGAAAATACTATGGTCAAGCCCATGGTTTTACATTTTCCACAACCTAGGTTTCCAAGGCCTGTATTTGGAAATTAATAAACAAATATTCAACTTTTTCTATAAATATCCACCCATTTATCCATTTCCTTTCATTCCCAATTCATCCTCCACAAATATCTGATATTTTTACCTCACAATGAGTCCTCTAAAGGTTTTCCCAATCCACCGAGGTCCCAATTCTCAAGTTTTAGGAGTTACTTTTCAAGGTAAGGGAATTGTCCTTCATTTATTTTCAATTCAAGAAACTCTTTTTATATATTTCTTATAAATGTTATGGTAACTCTATCATATTTTTTTATTAATTACCTTACTTAAAAATTATGTTTTATCAATTTAAAATCCTTTTACCCTCTCTTTTTACCCTTTTCTAAAACCCATTTTATACCCACTATGCTGTTGAATTTACTTCACAAAATTTCTCTCTTCTCCTCAAGAAATTATCTTTTATTTTATTTTTGTGAATAACCAAACCTTTTTATTTTCCATAGTTATTTACCAATATGAAAAAATGATTTATTTTATTATATAATTGATATACATAAAACTTTAATTCCCTTTATGTGGGTTAAAATTACATAATGATCATGTTCTTTAAGTACTTTTTAAAATAGAATGATTTTGATAAGAAACATATTTCTTTTATTATCCAAAGGTTATTTATGAAATGTTTTATTTTAATCTATGTGGATCAAATTAATTAATACATATTAATGTTTCAACCTTATAGCACTCCAATTCTTTGTATACAGAATTTAATCTCTAGAGAAGACATGTTTTACGATACCTTGATGAATAACCTTGGTAATTTTTATGATACCTCGGTGACAAACCTTGGTGATAGGCTTATGAATGTCTCATTTAAATGTTTTATTCACATTTAAATTATATGATTCATTTAAATTTATTATTATATCATATTTTTCCTTTTCTCATTACTTTATTATATTCCTCAAGTTCATATTGATTTTCCTCAAAATCACATGTAAATTATTTCTCTTAATTTCCCTTATTGGGTCGTATTCTCACTCTTTCCTTTGATGTATGTCCCCAATTTATGAGATGAAATAAATTTACTTATGATTAACCTTTTAATAATCATTTTGAGTGGATTATAATAAGTTTTTATGTTTTCATGTATTATATACCTTTTTTCATGAAACTAAACTTTAAAAGATCCTCTGTTTTGTACCATGTAATGAAAATTTTATGTAATAAAAAGTTGGGATGCCATAGTGATCATTGTTATCCTAGAACTCACTTTCACTATGAAATATAGTCGATAGTTTTTTTATTATGAACTCTCTCAATGATCAACTTATAGAAGAATGAATCATCATTAAGGAGATACGATATTATTTTCTTAGCACTCCTACCCTCAAATCAATAACTAATTCATCATCTAATAATTACACTTCTGTTTTTTCTAATATTATTTTTTTTTTCTTTTAATAGAGCACAATTAAAACACAAACACCCATTATAACACTTAACATTGTGATAACCTTGAAATTTCACCCCTCCTTAGAGACAATATGAGGCCTTGCTACACTAAATTACCTTGGATTTAAAATCTATGTTCAACCGTCTCATGGTAAGGTGTAGATAAAAATATTATAGAACTAATACTCCACCTTATTCAACAAGGAATAATACAATTTTAATATGATATAGTAATCTCTACCACTGAATCTCTCCATATTCTTATGCAAAGCTGCAAGATCCTCCAACATCCTTCATCATCCTCAGTCTCTCAAGTAACATCTCTATGTGACATTTTACTTATTGCATCACATACTACATTTACTTTACCCATAGTATAGGAGATATTAAAGTCATATTCCTATAATAACTCTATCTACCTCCACTAGAAAAAATTAAAATCTCACTGAGAGAAGATATATCATAAGATATTATGATCTGTTAAGACCATAAATCACTCAATGATAATATAATTCTACCACAACCTCTGGAAAAACACTAATATCAAAAGATCATGATCATGGGTATCATAGTTACATTCATGAGGATATAATTACCAAAATCCATTGTAGATCACCACTTTCTACTGTATCAAAAAACAACTCAGTCCATGACAAGAAGCATTGTGAAACACCTTGAATATGACTCTCTCTTTTGGTAAATGAAGAATGAGAACACTAATTAGCTTCTCTTTATAGCACTCAAACACTTCCTAAGACTAATATATAGATATGAAGCCCTAGTAATTTATGGAAAAATATATCAAATGTGATTTGGTCTAAGTGAAAATCGAATATGAACCTATTATAGTAGCCTAAAGTACCATAGAAACCATACACCTCTATAATATTCTTGAGATATAACCAAAAATAGTTTCCTTGATCTTAACAGGATCAATTGATGGACCTTATCGAGACATTTAATACACAAGTAAATTTATCTCATGTGTCCAAAACTTTCAATTTGATAGTTTCTCATGTAGATTATGTTGTCAAAGGTCATCCAAAAAAGTCCTCAAATTATTGGAATGATCCTTCTCTAAACAAATACACCAGGATATCATTGATGAACACTAATACAAATTATTCTAGGCACTCATGAAATACTGATTTCATTATTCCCATGAAAAAATTATGGGGATTCATGAAACTAAAAGGAATTATCATGAACACAAAGTTTCCATAATGAATCTAAAAAGTAGTCTTTGGTATCCTCCTCCTTCACCCTCAGCTGATGACACCAAAATCACAAATCAATCTATGAGAATTAACACACTTCATTCAACTAATTGAACAAGTCATAAATCCCTGGGAAGGAATAATAGTTCTTTAATATCATAATTTTTATTAGAAAACAATTAATGCATAACCATATGATACCATTTTTCTTCTTCAAAAAAAACATGGGAGATCTCTAAGGCAAGATACTGGTCCAGATGAAAACCTATTTCAATAGATCATTGATTTTAATCCATAAGCCCCAAATCTTAAAAGTTGTTATACTATAAGGATACATATAAATTATATAAACACTAGAATACAAATTTATTTTGAACTTGATGTCAGGTAAAAGGGGTAATATCACAACCACTTCAGAAAAAACATTGGAAAACTTCTCCAAAACTCTTGGAAACATTTTTTCCTAATATTAAATTAAACTCAGCATCAATCCTTATAGATGTGATGAAATAGACACTAATCATGTTCAATCCATTTGATGATCCTACTCACTAATGAAAATTTCCTGATTATCCTCCAAATCAAAGAAAATACCTATCCTCTGAAGGAAATATATTACAGCCATCATAGAATACAACTAATCTATACCAAGGATGACATTATATGGATGTATGTTAAATAAGAAGAACTTTGCTAATGACTAATGCTACCTCACCATTAGTTCACATTCCCAACACACCTTAAATAAACTAAATTAGTCATTAACTGACATAGATAACACTGAGGGAACTGGAAGTATATCCACCCTGAGAATAAATTCTTAGAATAAGGTAGGTAAAAAAAGGTGTTCATATTTCTTGAATAAAACAAGGCATAAACTAAGGTATAATAGAGATGTATTACCTCGAATGATATCTAGTATTTATATCACTAGAAACTCTTATAGTGAAACTGATAGTGCCATGCACATCTACCTTATTTCCCTTGATGATGTCCACTACCATAATAATAGTTATCCCTAGGTACCCAAGGAAAATTAATGTCCTAGTGATCACCTATGCCTGATCTATCTCCCCTCTATGATCCAAAATCTTGAGGACCCTGCTGATACTGATAAGGCCTCAGAGGTAACTATTATTGAGGCATTATCTGAAACTAGCCACATATCATGATCTAACTTTTTTCCACCCCTAATATGAGCACTCAAGTCATCCCTTGACATTATTGAATCCAATTCTCAATTACCTCAGGCTAATGAAAAGCTTCTATGCATCAAATATTAACCCAAGTGAGTGGTTTTTTCTAAAGAATCTATACTAAGAAAAAGAATTTAATTCATAAATCTGGCATAACCATTCCATATGTTAGGGTGACACAACATATAAATAATAATTCATAATATGAAAATAATACCAAACACTTCATATGAGAAATAAACATATCGCATAAGAATAATGATAAATTTGAATCAGAAACATTCCTGATGAAAACATTTCAAATAAAACTCAACAATAAACCAAAACCATAAATAGGTCTAACATTACGCAAGCTAACTACAAGGAAAACCAATAAGATATGGTCAACATGGATGATACATTAATGATACCAACATAAAAAAATCATTGTTATCCATTACTATTAACAAATGAAACAACTCCACTTACTACCACCAATAAACTCGAACCAAGAAACTGAGATCACTCACCACAGTCAAGTGAGGCCTGTTAAACCTGTAATGTTATAGGCATGAGAAAAAATACCTAGTAGGTATCCTCCCCACATCTCAGGAATACCCTTTAAAAATAAAAACATTTCATTCTAGTTTGAATATACATGTAAAAAGTAGGCTTTCCATTTTTTCAAAACAAGTAACATGCTAATATCCTTCAAAACCATTTTATTTATTTTAATTCAAAGCAAGAATTGTTTAATTAAAAGAACCTCATAAACCCTTTTAGAATATAATTGGAATATGATACAATTAAAACCTTTAAAATGAAATAGATGAATACTAAATAAAATTTTGATAATAGATTTATAATGTATTAGAAAATATAATACATAAAATGTCAGTCATTATGAGAACCTAGGAGCTCGAGAGAAAATATTGGACAAAGATAATATAAATAACATAAAGAAATACTGGAAATAGATACAAGAAATCCTACCCTAATACTCAGTATTAACCTACTTGGTATTACCAAGGGGTGAATCTCATAAGAAAAGTATAATCTATCTCAGGTCTACTAATAAGAGTATAATACTAAACTAGTGTTATAAGTGTTCCTATATTTGAACCTTAACAATCAAAGGCTTCCCATGAAATAAAAAATAGAGTTGAGTGAATATAATAAATACAAATATATAATATAAATCATAAGAAAGCCTCACCCCCACCTCCATTACCCTCAAAATAAATAGCCCCAATTTCCATTAAGAACATATATAAAGTATATAATCCCCTTCACCGGGAACCATCACGCACATAGCATCATTAAAAAAAATTCCATAAATATATGGTGCATGTTTCAATGGATTATTGTTTTTAGAAAACCAATCTGAAAGTTATAATTGGTCCTCATAGTTATTCTTTAAAGAAATAGTTTAATAGACAAGTTTTGAAAACCAAATACACAACTGTCATAAAACACCATAATCATTTGAGTGACTTATATTCTTCTTTAAATACCAAGAACACCCATTTGACTTGGAATAATTCCTCTAATTTAGTTTATAAACTAAAACATCCTTAAAATTCAACTATTGATTTTGAAAAAACCAACTAGGCATTTGTATGAACACTTGGTGTGTGTGGATTTCCAAAATAGGTTTTTCACTTTGAAAATAAAAAAGATTTCCACTCACATTTGATGAAATTTGAATAGATGCAATCTTATACTAAAAAATACCACTGGATATACTTGATATAATTTTTAAAACACATAAGGTGTGTATTAAATCTATCAAGTAATCATAGTTTGAAGTTTAAAGAGTTATGTAAGGGACCACCTACCTTTAACCTCATTGGTTTCACAAATAGTGGTGATATTCCACCTCAAGAAACCCAAATGAGCACTAAAATATCATGAGGAACCCAATAATTAAGAAATACCAAATTAAAAATTATTCTAAGGGAACCCAAAGTTCAATAATTCCTTATTAGGGTAAGAATTGAAAGATAAAAGTGATAATAATGAGGTTGGAAGAGACTAAGAGTAGCCTTCCATGAAGAATCCACCTCTGACATGAAGAAATCCAATGGGATATGGCCTTAGAAGAAGAGGGAGGTGAAGGGGAGAACCACAAGATAAGGTGGTCAAATTGGGGAGAAATTAATCCCCCAAGGTATTTAATTAAAGAAAATAACCAAGTTTATTTTACATTTTCAATGAAACTAGGCACTATACACGGTTGGTCAAACCATGCACCAACCATATACTGCCTACTGGGAACCTAGAACACTACACATGGGTAAACCTCATAGTTATAATAACTATGTGTAAACTATATAATTTTTCACTATCAAAGCTATAGGCTCATCGTATGATTATTCACATTGTTAGTGTTAACCATTCTCTAATCATATGACATACATTGCATGCTCAAAAACTCTAAATTTCAAGTAAATTTGACCCGTAAAGAGAGAGAAATATAATATACTCAAAAATAAATAAGATAATATAGATAAATAGGTTCATGGTGTTTCAATACTACCACCATTAGACTTTATTCCCTTATAAAGTTAAATAAGGATCGGTCGATCAATATAAGGACTTGAGGATCCGCTTCCCTAATGAAGGCATGACCCAAGGGGTGAAAAACTAAATAACTAGAGGAACCATCCTTGAAGAAACTGATAAAAAAATTCCAAGATAAAATTTTTAATAGTACACACACCCCATCTCTGGTATGGAGGTCATCCCAAAAGACAAAATATTGATATTCCTGAGGTCTCACAACTAGTGAAGCAATGGGTTATGAAAATGAAAGGTTATCTCCATAACAATTAGATATAAAAAACAAGTAGCACCCCAACCTGGGAATATATAAATCAAAAGGGACCTATTAATGCAAGATCAAAATATCTCAAAGCATCCATAACACAATCCACAATCCATATCTATAATAATGGTTAAATATAGGTTTAGGTCAGGCAGGAACAAGAGGCTAATCAAATAGGTAGATTCCAAACTCTATAAGGAAAGATAAGGAGGAAAAAAGAATTTATTTTTTAATAGATTACTCTATGGTAGTATCCTCATCATATAAATAATACTCATTAAACCCCAACTTCCATATCCTAAAAGAACTTGCAAAATCCCAACAGAGTCCAAAGACTTTAAGGAAAAATACATGGTTCCAAAAACCACTATGTGTCATCATAAAAAATTATAATTAACCAAAATGGATTTCCATAATTAATATATTATCATAATTCTACAATAAATCATAATCCAAAATAACAAAAAATATGGGGAAAAATGAAGGAAAGTGTAATATTATAATGAACACCTCAAATAATCAGCACATTGACATCATGTTCAGCAAGTTGAACCTTAGGATTCTTCATAAGGGTGGATCTAGATCCATATATATTATGAAAAAAACCTTTAAAAACCTATAAATGTACCTTTAATAGCCACATATATGAAATTTATTTGTATTCTCCTAACATGAAGACTTTTTATGCCAATCTTTCCCACACTTATGGAACACCCAAGACTTAATTCCAGAAGAATATAGAATGAATAAATTGGATGGCCACTTGATACCACTATAGGTATATCTATACTTGGATTGCTTCCATTTACCTTTAATAAAACTCCATAATCCACTTACAAGGATAGGAAAAACATCGATCACTTCTCATATTCCCTCCAAGTTTACTTTAATTCTCATGGCCTACTTCACCACATCTCTATAGGTGTTAAGGGCATAAGGAGAAACTGTTGAGATAAGATCTTGTTGAATACCCCTCTAAAAAAAATCAAGCCTTCAAGGTTTCATCCATATCTAGGTTAGGAAGGTACAACACAAACTCAAAAAAATTACAAGCATATTCCAATATTGATCCATCACCTTACTGGAGGCAATACAACTCCATTTCCATTGGTATTCTCATAGCTTCAAGGAAGTACTATTGAATGAAAAATGTTTTGAAACCTTATCAAGGAAGCCACTTCTACTATTTCATATGAATAATGGATTTCTGACACTTCTAATTCAGTCCTTCTAGTATAAAGGTTGCAAACTTGTGCTTTGGAGACTCAAAAATATCAAGTTAGATAAGGATTGCCTAAATATCCCACAACTAATCCTCATCTCCCTTAGAGTATGGTTGTTTGAGGAAATGAGGAGGATTAGAATATAAAAACTACAAAATATAATCTAAATACCTAGGAATAAGAGGAAGGTCACTATGCTCTAGGATTGGATCTGTAACACCCTGAAATTCTAAAGTAAGAACATTGTATTCGACAGTGTGTATGAAACGAAACACCAAGCATAGAAAGGGGTATAACATCCCAAGACTTTACAACATATTTAATATTTTAAATAAATTTAATCTATTCTATATATTTAAATTCACACAAAACTTAGTTATCTTTACTTATATGCTAGGAAGAATTTTTTGATTGCTTGCGTTACACACAAGATTGAGTTTTCTCAAATAATAATATATTATTTAAATATTCTTATTTAATATAATAAGATACAACATAGACATTTATTTGATGGTTATGAATAGTATTAACTAACTTATCAAAATATATGGTTTAAACAAATATATAATGAATTAATTTTTAATCAATTAATTATAAATGAATATAAAAACTAATTGAATATAAAGGGAATGTTTTTATAAAAATTGTTTTTATGTTCACAGAGGCGTTTTATCTTAATAAATTAAATTAATTAATATTATTGAATGATATTAATGAAATATATATATATATATATATATATTATATTCAATAAAATATTTTTATATTCGTCCAATATATTTTATATGCATAAGATTTTAACAAACTCAATTTTATGCATAAAAAAGCTATATTTTTATAAAGGTAGGTTTGCCACCTTTTAAGGGTGTAACCATTTTAAAAATAAATTTAGGAAATTTTATAAATTTTATTTATAAAAATAAAATTAATTTTTTATATTGAAACTTAAAAATTAACTTAGGGTTATGTTTTGTTATTTTTATGAAATATTTTATTTTTTGATGAATAGTGAAAATAATGAATTTTAATTGAAAACTTCTTTTTCTTCTAATTTATTTATATAGTAAAATTATATTTTAATTTGGTTTTAAAGTATATTTAGTTCAATTATACATAAATTAATCTAATTTAGTTCATTTTAATCAATTTCACATTGATATTGGATGTAAAAACATTTCAAACTTTTGAACATTTTTAGTTTAAAAACCTGCTTTGTCGTCCTATCTGTGGGATTAATTTAAAATTAGTATTTTCTAATTATGTTATTTGAATTTATAAAATGTATTAGATATTTATAATCATAATAATTTATAATTTATAATATGGTCAAATTAATTTTTTGAAAAAAATATTAGTGAAAGTGATTAAAACTAATTATAGTGATTAGGAGAAAACTAGCTTAACAAAGGACTAAACCTTAAACTTAAAGGCCAAAATGACTTAGAAACATGTCCAAAACCTATTTTATAGAAATATTTAGACCATATTATACCTTATCTATAATTTGGAACATTATTGAATGAACATGATGTAAAGACCTCGACCCCAGTAGCCTGAAGCTGGTGCCTTACTTTATTACATTGGTATAATAAACAAGGAAGTCACATCCTGAAGGACTGAGTAGTTTAGAATATTTGGAAAACTAGATACATACATAAGTTTTAAATTAAAACTTTAAAGTAAAAACAACATATAAACCCCATTAGAAACATCTATAAACTCCTAGACTATCTTTGTAAGTCATTTGTAATAAACATCTTTGCATCCTGGGGAAAAATAAAACATAAGAAAGTGGTGAAATAAAATGCTCAATAAGAGTAAAAAATATAGTGGAATATATCATAAATAATAAGTAATAGTGAATAAATAAAAATTCATCCCATTAAATCATAATATTGAGCATAATATGGAAGTAGTGAAAACTAATTAAATAATGTCATAAATAATTACATGAGAAAGAAACTTAACCATGGATATTCTATTAGTAGAATAATCACATGGATTATCAATTACTAATATAATAATTAGGGAATTAATAATTCTAGAAATATTAAACATATTGTTGAGGCCTCATCCAATACATCTGAAAATAAATGGTTAAGGCCTCGTCCAAATCCATATCTGAAAATAAATAGGTAAGGCCTCAGCCAAGTCCATATCTATTTTGTCTCATGAGACCTAATGATATGTAGAGGGGATATATAGGGATCTTCCCATCACTTAATAATTTCAATTCATTCCTCATATTAATGGGTTGAAACATAAAAAACATATACATGTGAAATATAAATAACTTTCCTCAATCTATAAACATAATCACTAACCATTGGAGTCAATATAGCATATCCACATAAAAAAGGATCATAAAAAATTATTAAAATATGATATATGATAATAATAAGAGATAAATCTCAATAAATAATTATATTAAATAGATTTTTTTTAATATATGAAAATAATCTAATAAAATAATCGAATAATTATTGATATAAATACCCTTTTTACTTTGCAAAAAAGAGTTCTTTTGAAAAATATCATTTGTATTTGTCATAAATATTATGAAAAAATATAGTTTTTCATGAAAAAATTATTGATTTTATAAAAATAATGGAGTATTAAAACAAATTATTAATGGTACAAGAAAATGGGTATGAATTCGGGAAGTTCCCTTTAATCAGATTTGCTTATCAGGAAGAATTGAGAAGGAACCTTGTAAATCCTGTATTTCCCAATAAAATAAATATGAATTGGTCTATATATATGATTTTAGAATATAAAAATATAATTATAATAATTATATAAAAATAATTAATAATTAAATTGGGGTGGAGAGAGAGAAAGTGTGACCTGAATGGAAAATGGAGGTTAGGGAAGAAACCCTTACCTTATGTCCAGAAGTGCTCTATACTTGCACTTAATGTATTGTATAATGAAATTAGATTCATTAATAATTTAATTTAAAACTTATTAAACAATTATTTGATTTATAATAATTTTATTAATCTCTATTATGGTCTTTTTGATGAGTTAAAAGATTAAATTTTGTCGATCAGATGTGTTCTTTTCCTTGGTTTTCATGATTGGTTTACTTTTATACACATATGGAAGATCATGTAAAATGAAAATAGTTGTCTATAATGGAAATTATATGTTATAAATGATATTATATAATATTAAATGGTTATATAATTAATTTTTTTTATTTCATGTGAATATGAATCATTATATAAGGCGTTAGTGATAATTGTTTAGATTATTTTGGCAGTTTTTTGATCAACACAAAATAGTTTTATTCCATTAATTAATATTATGTATATATAATGGTTAAATAAAATTATATAAGATGTAATACATATATTATATTCTGGTTTAACCATAAAAAATTTATGATCAGCTGTGAAGGCATAATTGAAAAATGAAAAGACATCGTCCACGAAGGCGGTAAATCAGCACCTCACAAACGATGTTTTCATCTTTAAAATAAAAGGAAAAGGATAAGAGAATTGATGTTGGATTTTACATTGACATGATAAAATTAAATTATATAAAATATATTGTATTTATCATGTCACTTTAGATATGGTAGGTGATGTAAGGATAAGAAAATAAAATATTGAAAGAAAATTAAAAAGAATGACAGGGGATTTTACCTCTTAAATTCCTCTCCTTGAGAACTTCTTTAAGGAACTTTGAAATGGTATTTTGGGTGAGACAAAAAAGATAAGGATGTGGGGAGAGGTTTGGGAGAGTAAATGATCATAATATAAGCAAGATTCAAGGCTTTTTATGTGTTAGGAGAAGGGGTGGTGAGGGGTGATTTTTATAGTGGAGGAGAATGGTGTTTTTTGAATATTTTATTCATTTGATTATTATTTTGGCTCAGGACTAATAATAATTTGAGAATTGTCACTAATTATATTAAAATATTAAGGATAGTTTTATATTATGGGCTTACATTTTTCATACATCATATATGACTCAATAATTCTTGTATTTATTAAATATAGTAAATTATCGTATTTCACTATTCACTAAAAATCAACTATTTTAGAAAAATCACAAAATTTCACCCTAACCATTTTTTGATGTGTATAATTAAAAAACTAAATCCATTTTATAAAAAAAATCTTCTAAATATGAGAAATTTAATTTTTAAATAAAATCATCATTTATCTAAAAAATACTGATTTTAAAATTATAATTGATTTTGAAACACGTTGAAAAATTAATTAAGGTCTCATAAAATTATATTATAATCATAAGAAAACAAAATATTAATTTATGATTATATTTTATGAAATTATATTTTATTTTAAATCATTATAATAATTATAAAATTGTAATTTAATATTTATGACTTATAAAAATACAAACACTAAATTTATCATTTCTAAGACATTTATTTACTTATTCCTTGATATAAATATACCATATTTTTATTTATAAGTTACCTAAATTTTATTTATACTTTTATAGGTTAATTTATAATTTAAATCATAAATATACTATTAATATAACAAAAATGACAGTTTTATAGAAATCGGGATTTTTCACTATTCACTAGAAAATAAATATTTTTAGAAAAATACCAAAATTTCATACTAAACTAATTTTTACATTATAATTTTAAAGATAAAGTTTATTTTGTTCAATATAACTTATAAAAGTATGAAAATTTAGTTTTAAAATAAGTGTGTCATTAAAAGGCGGTAAAATGGCCTTTAGAAAAATATAGTCTTTTAATGCATAAAATTGGATTCATTATTATCTTATGTCTATAAAATCATTTAGATGAATTTAAAAACATTTGATCAAATATATAATATATAAATTTCATAATTTGGTTAATACTATTTATTCCTGCTAATTTAAGGGCTAGGTTATAATGGTCATTTTAAAATAATGACATTTAATTTTATATCATTGTTCTTTATGCTTGGTGTTGTGTGAAATCTATGTTATTGAAGAAATTAAATTTAAAAATATACATACCATAAAATCTTGGAGTATTACATTCTACCCTCCTTCAATAAATTTCACCCTCTTAATTTGAAATTGTACTTCAAAAATCAAAGGTTGATACTTAATAATTACTTTTTGGGAAACCCATATCAGAAATAGGGTTAATAAAATATCCTCTTAATAAGAGGGAAAGGTAAATGCATAGGTCACCAAAAAATTAGGCATTCGAATAGGATAACACTAGTGCGAAGTAAAAATATGTACATGGAATAATAATCAAACCATCCAATTCTGATGGAGATTGATTGAGAACAAGTTCATTAGAAAGTTAACCATCTTAAAGCCATAAATTTTTGATCGGTTAAAGGACCGTTGATTTATCAAAAAGAAAAGTAAAAGGATAACGTTTTTTTTATAAAATATTTTTCATAGATTTGATGTGTTATTTTAATATTCAGATAAGAACTTATGAAAATAAAATTACTTGATTACTTTCTATGTCGTAAGAATAATCTCATCCTTTTCTTGTGCTTTGATCTATTTTCACTTCATCCCTTACATCTGGAAAAAATATTCAAGATGAATTTTTCTTTCCTAAATCACTATTAATGAATTATATGGTATTTAAGTCTTTCCTTCAACCTTTAAATGTTTAGTGAGGCCAAGAAGGTTAGCATATGTTATCAATGAAAAATAATTTCCAAAGTTTAACTTGATCCATTCGACAAGTAGTTAATCTTAAGACTCATTTAAATATGTATGTCCACATTCAACAACCAAAATTTTAGAAGGAAGGTCACTAAATTTCCAAAAGAAACTTAACATAAGATTCTCTAAATAATTTATCTCTCAACCCCATATACCAAATATATTAATACCTTTATCAACTTAAAGCCTTAATGAAAGAATGCATGATTCTAAATCTGTAAAGAAGAAGTATTGCAATATAATCCTTATATATCTCATGATTCTTATAACTAAAATATTATAACATGATTATTGAATCAAAAAACACAAATACATTAATTGTTCTACTTCGACTATAGTAATATCATAATCTTGACCTTTATCCCTTTTATTTTTTTTGAGCTATATTTCCTTCACGCTTGGGACATTCATTTGCGTAGTTCCCCACCACTTTATAGTTGAAAAATTTCACATTTACAAATTATTTCTTTCCCTTACATTCATAATCCTGGTGAACTTTATCTCTATACTTGTAACAATATCTCATTCCCTTCAGTTAAGTACCGGGGTGTTTCTTCCCACAATTTTCACATGTGGGAAAATCATTATTTCCCTTTTTCCCTTTACCTGTATCTTGCTCCACCCTTCTTTTTTTCTCTTTATTTCCCTTAAATTCATAAGACTTAGAGAATTATTTCTCTATCTTAATAGAGCATGAGGCTATATTCTCATATGATGATAAATTTTGGGATACCAGTTCCCTTCAAAGGATTGGTTTTAACCTATTAAATAATTGATCAATATTGATCTTTTGATTATATATGTAATCCATAGCATGCCTTGTTAACCTTGTAAAGTTGGATTTATACTTGGCAATGTTTTCGTCCACTTTTTCCTCAAATTCAAGAATTGTCTCTCCATATCCACTCATTATTCATGAGGGAAATATTTTTCAAAGAAAATATCATTAAAATACTTTCATTACATGTTTGTTATTTCTTCGTCCTTCGTGTTTTGAATCAATTACCACCATTGATCTACATCTCTCAATAGATGATAAACATCCATGATAACCTTATCCCTTTCATTACTTCCCAAATCAAGAAATATATTCTCTAAGGAACTTATCCACTACTCTGCTACAAATGGGTTTGTAGTCCAATTGAATGATGGAGGTTGTTGTCTCATAAAGCAGTCTAATATTGTTCCTCACATTGTTGATTGGGATGCTCCATATAGTCAAGGTTATTGTTCATAACCTGAGTCAGCAATCCCATTATAGTTATAAGTTTCTCAGATCCATTTTTAACTCTTGATCCAATATCATTATCTTGTATGGGAGGGTAATCCCTACATGGGATATTGTGTTGATGTGGTTTCCATTCCTTACACTAAGTTCCATTTCTAAAAAAAATTATACACTAAATTAGATTATTTATCATAATACATAATTTAAAACTAGAAAAACACTTAACATAACTTGTAAATTTATTCATAACTAATCTCATAATCATAAACATGGTTTTTTTGTACATATTTATTTTAAATCATTCATAATGGTTTGTAAAGAAAATGTAAATTATCTTAAGCATATCCCCCGAGAGTTTCAAACCAAGTGCACAATAAGGCTCGTTGTTATGTACTATGTTATGTTGAGTCAGGCTCGATGCACCTTGTGAGAGTTGTTACCCCTAGGTACATCTATTCTAGAACCACACCCACTTATAGTATCCATATAGGGATGTATTTCTAGAAAGACCCACATAATATATACCCTACCAAAATTCTAGGATGTTATTATATGCTTATCCTCAAAGTATATCTTAGGGTTATGTTCCCTAATCTATGTTTTCTAAATCTAGTTTCCAAGGTTTCTACTAAAATTCCTCTGATATCAACTGTAAATACCCTGACCCCAATAGCCTGGATCTGGTGCCTTACTTTATTAAATTGTTATAATAAATAAGGAATTTGCATCCTAAAGGACCCAACAGTTTAGTAGATTTGGAAAACCAGATAAATATATATGTTTTACATTACAACTTGAAAGTAAAAAAAACAACATATAAACTCTATTGTAAACATCCATAAACTCCTAGATTATCCATCTAAGTCATTCATAATAAATATCTTCGCAACCTGGGAAAATTAAAACATAAAAAATGGGTGAGATAAGATGCTCAGTAAGGGTAATAAATATAGTGGAATATATAATAAAAAATATGTCATGGTGAATAACTAAAAACAATTGTTTTTAAATCATAATCTTGAGCATAATATGTGGGAGTGAAAACTAATTAAATAATTCCATAAATAATTACATGAGAAATAAACTTAACCATGGATGTTCTACTAGTCGAATAATCACATGGATTATCAATTACTAATATCATAATGAGGGAATGCATAATTTAAGACATCTGAAACATACCATTGAGGCATTGTCCATGACATCTGAAAATTAATGGTTAAGGCATCGGCCAAATCCATATTTGTAAATAAATGGGCAAGGCCTCGACCAAGTACATATCTGTTTTGTCTCATGAGACCTACCGATGCATAGAGGGGCTATAGTTATACATAACCATCACTTTCTAAGTCCAATTCATTACTCATATGAATGGAGTGAAACATAAACAACATATACATACAAAATGTAAATAAATTTCCCTAATATGTAAACATAATCACTAACCATTAGTCTCAAGATAGCACATCCACAAACAAACCGATCATAAACCATTTAATAAAATATGGTGGATGAAAATCATAAGAGATAAATATCAATAAATCATAATATTAAACAGAGGTGTTAAAATAGATAAAAATAATATAATAAAATCATCGATGAATTTTTGAGATAAATACCCCTTTTACTTTGCAAAGAAGAGTTCTTTTGGAAAAAATAATTTTTATTTGTTATAAATGTTTGTATAAAACAAAATATGAAAAAATATAGTTTTTTATGAAAAAATTAATGATTTTATAAAAATAATACTATCTTAAAAAAAATTATGAATGCTACTGGAAAATGGGTATGAATTCAAGAAGTTCCATTTAATTGGGTTTTCTTATCGAGAAGAATTGAGATGGGAACCTTGTAAAACATGTATTTCCCCATAAATAAAGATAAAATGATCTAGATATATGATTTTGGAACATATAAACAAAATTAAAATAAGTATATAAAATAATGAATAATTAAATTGGGGTAAAGTGAGAGAAAGTGTTACCTGAATGGAAAATGGAGGTTCAGGAAGAAAGCATTACCTTATGTCAGAAAGTGTTTTATACTTGTGCTTAATGTCCTGGATAATGAAATTAGATTCATTAATAATTTAATTTAAAATATATTCAACATTTATTTTATTAATTATAATTTTATTAAGTTCATTTATAGCCCTTTTGATGAGTTAAAAGGTTAAATTCTATCATTCAGAAGTGTTCTTTTCCTTGGTTTTCATGATCGATTTACTTTTATGTGCATATGGAAGATCATGTAAAATGAAAATAGTTGTATAAAATTTAAATTATATGTTATTAATTATATTACATAATATTAAATGTTAATATAATTTATTTGTTTAATTGGGGTGAGGATGAATCATTAGATAATACTTTAGTGATAATCGTTTAGATTATTTTAGCGGTTTTTTGATAAACACAAACTAGTTTTGTTTCATTAATTGATATTATGTATATATACTGGTTATAAAACATTAGATAAGATATAATACATATATTATAATATATTTTAACTATAAAAATGGTTTTATTACAATATTTTAAGGTGGAATTGAAAAATTAAAACACGTCGTCCACGAAGGTGATAAATTGACACCTCACGGACAATGTTTTCATATTTAAAATAAAAGGAAAATTAAAAGAGACTCAATGGTGGATTTTACAATGAAATAATAAAATTATAGTATATAAAATATACTAGAGTTATTATGTCACTTTGGATAGGGTAGGTGAGTTAATGATAAGAAAATAAAATAAATTGAAATAAAATTAAAAGAACGAAAGGGGATTTTTTTTCTCTTGAATTTCTAACCTTGTGAACCTCCTCAAGGAACTTTGAAATAGTCTTTTGGGTGGGACCACAAAGAACAGAATGTGGGGGAGAGGTTTGCGAGAGTAAATGGGAATAATATAATCAAGTTTTATGGATTTGGAGGTGTGAGAAGAAGGGGTGGTGAGGGGTGGTATTTATAGTGGAGGAGAGGGATGTTTTTGAATATTTTATTCATTTTATTATTATTTTGGCTCAAGACTATGAATAGTTTGAGCATTATCACTAAATATATTAAAATAATTAAGTATAGTTTGAGATTATGGGCTTACATCATCTATGACTCAATAATTTATGTATTTATTAGATACGGTAAATTGTCGTATTTCACTATTCACCAAAAATTAAACTATTTTAGAAAAATCCCAAAAAATAAAACTAACAATTTTTCAAAGTTTAGAATTCAAAAATGAACTCCATTTTATGAAAATAATTTTCTAAATATGATAAATTTAATTTTTAAATAAAATCATCATTTATTCGAAAAATACATATTTTAAAATTATAATTGATTTTATAACACTTTAAAATTTTAATTAAGGTCTCATAAAATGATCTTATAATCATAATAAAACAAAATATTAAATTATGGGTCTATTTTAGGAAATTATATTTTCTATTAAATCATTATATTAATTATAAAATTGTAATTAAATATTTATGACTTACAAAAATACGAACACTTAATTTATCATGTTTAAAACATTTATTTACTTATTACATGATATAAATATGCCATATTTTCATTTATAAGATACCTAAATTTTATTTACACTTTTATAGGTGAAGTTACTATTCAAATCATAAATATACTATTAATATAATAAAAATGAGAGTTTTATGGAAATCGGGATTTTTCACTATTCGTTAGAAAATAAATATTTTTATAAAAATACCAAAAATTCATCATAAACTAATTTTGAAATTATTCTTTTAAATAAAAAGTTCAATAGAATTTATAAAAGTTTTAAATTTTAGTTTTAAAACAAGTGTGCCATTGAAAGGCGGTAAAATGGCCTTTAGAAAGATATAGTATTTTAATGCATAAAATTTGATTCATTCTTATATTATGCTTATAAAATAATTTGGATGAATGTAAAAAAAATTATTAACTATATAATATATAAATTTCATAATTTGGTTAATACTATTTATTCCCTCTAATTTAAGGTCTAGGTTATAACGGTCATTTTAAAATAATGATATTTAATTGTATATCATTGTTCGTTTAAGCTTGGCGTTGTGTGAAACCTATGATGTTGAAGAAATTAAATTTAAAAAGATACATATCATAAAATATTGGGGTGTTACATTCTCCCCTCCTTCAATAAATTTCATCCTCGCAATTTGAAATTGTATATCAGAAATCAAAGGTTGATACTTAAGTTTTTATTTATGGGAAACCCACATCAAAAATAGGGTTAATAAAATATCATTTTAATAATAGGGAAAGGGAAATTCATAAGTCACCAAAAAACTAGACATTTGAATAGGATAAAATAGTGTGAAGTGAAAATATGGACATTGAAGAATAATATAACCCTCAAGTTTTTATGGAGAGTAATAGAGAACATGGTCATTAGAAAGTTAACCATCACAAAGCCGTAAATTTTTTATCAATTAAAGGACCATTTATTTCTCAGAAATAAAAGTAAATGGATAGCATTTTTGTTCCAAAATATTTTTCATATAGTTGAGGTATTCTTTTAATATTATAATAAGCACTTGATAAAATAATCTTACTTTATTACTTCCCATGTCATAAGTATAATCTCAACCTTTGGTTGTTCTTAGATCAATTTTCACTTCATCCCTTACACATGGTCAAGATGAATTTTTCATTCCTGAATCACTTTTAATGAATCATAAAGTCCTTAAGTATTTCCTTTAACCTTTAAATGTTTACTAAAACCAATGAGGTTAGCATATGTTATCAACAAACAATAATTTCCAATTTTTAACTTGATCTATTCCACAAGTAGTTAATCTTAAGACTTATCTAAAAAATATATGTCCACATTCAATGACCAAAAATTTAGAAGAAAGGTCACTAAATTTCTAAAATCAAATTAACATAAGATTCTCCAAATAATGTATCTCTTAACCCTATATACCAAATATATGAATACCATGATCACCTTAAAACCTTAATGAAAACATGAATGCTTCCAAATATGTAAACAAGAAGTATTGTGGTACAATCCTTATATATCTCATGATTCTTATAACCAAAATATCATAACATAATTATCAAATCAAAAAACATGAATACATTAAGTATTCCACTTTGACTATAGTAATAGCATAAGCTTGACCTTGATCCCTTTGATTTTTATGATCTATATTTCCTTGATGCTTGGGAAATTCATTTTTGTAGCACCCCCATCTCTTTATAGTTGAAACATTGCACATTTATAGCTTATTTTTTTCCCTTACATTCATGATTCTGGTGACCTTTCTCTCCACACTTGTAATAAACTCTCATTCCCTTTAGGTTAGTACTGGGGTGTTTCTTCCCACAATTATCACATGTGGAAAAATCCTTCTCTCCCTTTTTCCCTTTATCTGTATCATTCTCTACCATTCTCTTTTTCTCTAGATTTCCCATAAAGTCATAATACTTAGAGAATTCTTTCTCTGTCTTAATTGTGCATGAGGCTATATCCTCATATGATGAGAAAGTTTGGGAGACCGGTGCCCTTTGGAGTAGTGGTTTTAACCCATCAAATAATCAATCAATCTTGCTCTTTGAATTACATATATAATCCATAACATGCCTTTCCAACCTTGTAAAGTTGGATTCATACTTGGAAATGTTTTCATCCTCTTTTTTCCTTTGATTTAAGAATCAACTCTCCATATCCACTCGCTACTCATGAGGGAAATATTTTTCTAAGAAAATATCATTAAAATCCTTATATTCCATGTTTTATATTTCTTCATCCTCCTTCATGTTTTGAATAAATGACCACCATTGATCTTTATCTCCTAATAGAAAATAAACTACCATGATAACCTTCACTCTTTCTTTACTTCCCAAAGAGATAAATATCTACTATAAGGGACTTATCCACTACTCTGCTACAAATGATTTTTTTAGTTCCATTAAATGATGGAGTTGTTGTCTCATGAAGTGGTATAACATTGTTCCTATGCATTGTGGATCAGGATGCTCTATACAGATAAGGTTATTGTTCATAACTTGAGTCAGATATCTCAGTATAGTTATAATTTTCTCAGCTCCAATTCCATCTCCTACTCTAACATCATTATCTTTCATGGGAGGGAAATTCCTATATGGGATACGGGCATTGATACAACTTTCATTTTTTCCACTATGATCCATTTATAAATAATAGCATACACTAAATTTGATTATTAATCATAATACATAATTTAGAACTATAAAAACATTTATTATAAATTGGAAATTTATGCATAGATAATATCATAATCATAAACATGGTTTATTTAAAGACATGTTTACTTTTAAATCCTTCATAATGGTTTGTAAAAAAAATGTGAATTGTTCAAACCATATCCCCTAGGAGTTTCAAACTAGGTGTGCAGTAAGGCTCATTTTCATGTATAAGGTTATGTTAAGTCAGGCCCGACCCATCTTGTCGGAGTTGTTACCCATAGGTTCATTTGTTCCAAAACCATATCCACTTGTAGTATCCATAAAGGGATGTATTTCTAGGAAGACCCGCATAATCTTTACCCTATGAAAATTATATGATGTTATTATATGATTTTCCTCAAAGTATATCTTAGGTTTATATTCCCTAATCTATTTTTTTTAAATTTAGTTTCCAATATTTCTAATAAACTTCCTCTAATACCAATTGTAAAGACCCTAACCCCAGTAGCTTGGAGTCAGTGCCTTACTTTATTACATTGGTATAATAAACAAGGAAGTAACATCTCTAAGGACCGAGAATTTTAATAGATTTGGAAAACTAGATACATACATAAGTTTTATATTATATCTTAAAATGAAAAATCAATATATAAAATCCATTATAAACATCCATAAACTCCTAGATTATCCCTGCGAGTCATTCATAATAAACATCTTCGCATCCTAGGGGAAAATAAAACATAATAAAGGGGTGAGATCAGATGCTTGGTAGTGGAAACAAATATAGTGGAAGCTATAATAAACAATAAGTATGGTGAATAACAAAAAACATGTGTCGTTAAATCACAATCTTGAGAATAATATGGTAGGAGTGAAAACATATTAAATAATGCCATAAATAATTACATGAGAAAGAAAATTAACCATGGATATTCTACTAGTATAATAATCACATAGATTATTAATTACTAATATTATAATAAGGGAATGAATAATTCTATACATCTAAAACATATCATCAAGGCCTCAGCCATGACATCTGAAAATAAATAGTTAAGGTCTCGTCCAAATCCATATTTGAAAATAAATGGGCATTTCCTTGGCCAAGTCGATATCTATTTTGTATCATGAGACCTACTGATGCATATAGTGTCTATAGATGGTCACTCCAATTACTTACTATGTCCAATTCAATCCTCATGTTAATGGGTTTAAGCATAAACAATATATACATATGAAATGTAAATAACTTTCCCCAATCTGTAAACATAATCACTAACCATTAGTGTCAAGATAGCAGATCCACAGAAAAATGAATCATAAGCCATTTAATAAAATATATTGGATGATAATTATAATATATCAGTCTCAATAAATCATAATATTCAACATATTTATTTAAATATATGAAAATACTCTAATAAATCATCAAGGAATTCTTGAGAGAAATACTCGTTTTACTTTGTAATGAAGAGTTCTTTTGGAAAAAATCATTTTTATTTGTCATAAATATTTGTATAAAATAAGAAATGAAAAAATATAGTTTTTCATGAAACATTGGTTATTTTATAAAAATAATGGTTTCTTAAAACAAATTATGGATGGTACTTGAAAATGGGTATGAATTCATGAAGTTTCCTTTAATCGGTTTTTTTATCGGGAAGAATTGAGAAGGGAACCTTGTAAAACATGTGTTTACCCATAAAAGAAAGATAAAATGATTTGTATATATGAGTTTGGAACATATAAATATATTTATAAGAATTATATAAAAAAATGAAGAATTAAATTGGGGTACAGAGAGAGAGAGAGCATGACCTGAATGGAAAATGGAGGTTTGGGAAGAAACTTTTACCCTATGTCCGAAAGTGTTCTGCACTGGCGCTTAATGTCCTAGATAATGAAATTAGATTCATTAATAATTTAATTTAGAACCTATTCAACATTTATTTGATTTATTATTATTTTATTAAGTTAATTTATGGTCGTTTTGATGAGTTAAAAGATTAAATTTTGTCGTTCAGAATTATTCTTTTCCTTGGTTTATGATCAGTTTACTTTTATAAGCATATGAAAGATCATGTAAAATTAAAATAGTAATATATAATTTAAATTATATTTTTATAATGATATTTCATCATATTAAATTTTCATATAAGTCATTTTGTTATTTTGGGTGATTATGAATCATTAGATAAGACGTTGGTGATAATCGTTTAGATTATTTTGATGGTTTTTCAATCAACACAAACTAGTTTTATTTCATTAATTAATATTATGTATATATATTGGTTCCAGAACATTATATAAGATTTAATACATATATTATAATATGTTTTAATAGTAAAAATGGTTTTATTACTATCCTTGAAGGTGGAATTGAAAAATGAAAACATGTCGTCCATGAAGGTGGTAAATTAGCACCTCACGGATGATGTTTTCATCTTTAAAATAAAAGAAAAAGGAGAAGAGGATTGATGGTGGATTTTTTATTTAAATAATAAAATTAAAGTATATAAAATATACTATATTTATCATGTCACTTTGTATATGGGATGATATGGAAGGATAAGAAAAGAAAATAAATTGAAAGAAAATTAAAAGAATGAAAGGGGATTTTACCTCTTGAATTCTTTTTCTTGAGAACCTCCTTAAGGAACATTGAAATGGTATTTTGGGTGAGACCAGAAAGAATATAACATAGGGGATAGGTTTTTAAGATTAAATGGGTGGAATATAATTAATCTTCAAGCCTTTTTAGGTGTGAGGAGAAGGGGTGTTAAGGTGTGGTATTTATAGTGGAGGAGAGGGGTGTTTTTTGAATATTTTATTCATTTGTTTATTATTTTGACTCAAGACTATGAATAGTTTGACAATTATAACTAAATATATAAAAATAAATAATTATAGTTCTATATTAGGGTATTAAATCATCCATATATCATATATGACTCAATAATTCATGTATTTATTAAATATGGTAAATTACTATATTTTACTATTCACCAAAAAATTCAACTATTTTAAAAAAATCCCAAAAATTCACCCTAACCATTTTTCAACATGTAGAATTAAAAAATGAAATCCATTTTATGAAAATAATTTTCTAAATATGATGAATTTAATTTTTAAATAAAATCATCATTTATTTGAAAAATACTGATTTTAAAATTATAATTGATTTTATAACACTTTGAAAATTTAATTAAGGTCTCATAAAATTATCTTATAATCATAAAAATAAATAAAAAATATTAATTTATGAGTCAATTTTATGAAATTATATATTCTTTTAAATCATTATATTAACTATAAAATTGTAATTAAATATTTATGACTTATAAAAATACAAACACTTAATTTATCATTTTTTAAAAAAAGTATTTACTTATTCCATGATATGAATATACCATATTTTCATTTATAAGATACATAAATTTTATTTATACTTTCATAGGTGATTTTACTATTGAAATCATAAATAGACTATTAATATAATAAAAATGACAGTTTTATAGAAATCGATATTTTTCATTATTCATTAAAAATAAATATTTTCAGAAAAATACAAAAATTTCACCCTAAAATAATTTTTAAATTATTATTTAAAATTTAAAGTTTATTTTGTTTAATAAAATTTATTAAATTATTAAAATTTAGTTTTAAAACAAGCGCGTCATTAAAAAGGCGATAAAATGGACTTTAGAAAAAATACTCTTTTAATGTGTAAAATTGGATTCATTGTCATCTTATTCCTATAAAATAATTTGGATGAATTTAAAAAAAATTATTCAATATATAATATATAAATTTCATAATTTGGTTAATATTATTCATTCCCGCTAATTTAAGGGCTAGGTTATAATGGTCGTTTTAAAATAATTATATTTAATTATATATCATTGTTCATTTAAGCTTGGTGTTATGTGAAACCTATTTTTTCAAAGAAATTTAATTTAAAATGATACATACCATAAAATCATGGGGTTTTGAACATGATATAAGGGATACCACCCAATAGTTTTTATCTTTTTATATTTACAAGAATGTCACTCCTCCTCCACTATAAAAAGGCACTCACCCCCACCACTTATTCACACCTATCAATACATTTTTATCATATAAAACCTACCCAAATAGCTCCTCAACATACCTCCTTTAATCATATCATCTTTAATTTGGGAAGAAATAAAACCAAGGAAGTCTTTTGATATAAACCAAATGGAGTTACCTAAATAAGAGGTAATGTTCTTCAACGACCACTTTTCTTTCATTTACTTCTTCACCCATTAAATTCATATTATATATTTCTCATATAATAACCTTAGTATCTTAAATATAATAATATTTTGTTATTTCAAAGGTAAAACCTACACTCACACACACTTCCATCAAATGGGATACGTAATCATTGTTCATATGTGTGGTGGACTATCACCTCACGAACCAATGTCGTACGTTCCTCCATTACCACCTTTAAAGGTTGGAAATAACGATAGATTTATATTTTATATGTGATATTTCTGATATTTATAATTTATTTATTCTTATATAATTATTTCATAATACATACCTTCATGATTTCCATTTTGTGGGAATACGATAACATCGTTTGTGGACGTGTGGACTACCGCCTCCTCAAAGCGATGTGATTCATTTACGCTATACATGGAATGTATAAAGGATGGTTTTAATAAAAATATGTGATATATATGATAAAAATATTATAATATAATTATAATTTACATATACACTAATTACTTTTCATTCTTTTAATATGACAAGAAAATGAAAATAGTGTCCATGCGTATGTACAGCCTAGCGTCTCCATGAACGGTGTATTTCATTTCCTATCTAAAAACTTTATGGAAAACTATAAATGAATATATAATGAATATATATAATATTTTAATCATGTTTTAAATTATTTATATGAGGAAGTTGTGATCTAAGTAATAGGAACAAAAAACCAATTCATAACATACTCAAAAAACTAGGCGATTAACAACTAAAATAGTGAAAATAATGAAGGATAACAAATGGGTAATAAGATATTATTATAAGTAAATATATGATATTATAAATATTATTATGGTTCTAGTATAATTTAATAACATGATTAAAACCATTATACATTAGGTTAAAGGATGTTCACCCAAAAGGAAATGCAAGGTAAGGGATTTGGTCTCAATTTCATTTCATTGAGGCATATTGTAATGTTATGCACCCAATTTCTTTTATATGATGTATATAATTAACTTCGTAAATTTAATATCATGAATACTTTATTATTAATGGTATTTTTAGATTCAATTTTAATTATTTAATTTAAGTGCATTTCACATAAAAGTTACCAAGGGGTCAATAATTTCAAAACCCAATTCGTTTTCATTAGGTTATATTACCTCCTAAATGTAATTAATATTATAAGATTATGTGTATAATGAATTTTTAATATATATTGATGTATTTACACTTGTTTTATTTGGATTTATAGTTGATAAACATAATTTATTCGTTGATTAATTTCCACTTCAACGTTATGATCATTTTAACAGTTTATTTCACAATCTCATTCTATTCGAGATTATTTATTCTTGAATTACAATTAAAGTAAATTATTTGATAAATGTTCAATAAACACTTTAATTTACTTATATTATAGTTATTAATGATCATTTTCAAGTAATAGTGCCATTTTCCCACTCTTTTTTGCTCAAAATGTTTTAGAAAATAATTTTAAAAAAACCAGAATTCATTTCTCTCTTCGGTCAAAAAATTATTTTCTCTCAAAATAATGTTTTATAAACACCTTTTCAAAAATATTTTTAACCCTTTAAAAATGATTTATTAAATAATTTTTTACCCATTTTTTCTTTTTAAATATTTTTAAAGTAATCTTTTTATCTCTTTCTGAATAAATCATTTTTCAAACCTTTTTACCATGAAAAAAAATGTTTTTTTACCTTGTATGGCATGTACAAATTTATGCGTCATAATTTCTTTGAAGATTCCATTGAAAGTTTAAAATGTTATTTTTTAAAGAATTTTTTTTAAAGTTATTTTAAAAGAAAATTATTTTAAAAATGTTTTCAAAATAAAAATAATATTTTTCTCAATAATGTTTTTAAAATATATTTTTATATTATTTCCATTAATCAATGATAATAACCCTTTATTTTAATCTACTTGGGATATATTGTATTGATACCATCCTTATTCTTCATATGTATGTTTTATAATTGATTTTTACAGGGATAATATTTAAATTCACCTCCTTGATTCATTTTTTGTAGTCCCCTTGAAATATTCACTTTTATGTGATCATTGGACATTAAATTTCCCCTAATTATCCATATCATTTATCATAGATATTTTTATTACCTAAACTATATAACATTTTTTCATACGGTGTTTACTTTGAAATTTATTTTATTATCTTGGGAAATATTGATAAATCCATATTCTCTATTCAATACGGATATTTTATGAGGTATATTGTTTATTAATTAAATTGATTACTTGATATATATAAGTAATGCTTTGGACTGGCAGTGACAGGTGGGCCTGGAATTTATAAATCTCATCAATGCATCGATAGGTTCTCATGAGATAAATCAGTTGCACAAATTAAACAGGTTTCTACCTGTAGTTTTAAACCATCTTCTGAAAGGTCTTGACGGTATAGGTTTTCATGCACCTAAGACATGATGTCCAGTAATTATTAATTTCCTTTATTCAAAATTTGGTTATTGTTATTATTTATCCATGATATTTTCACTATGAAAAAATCTATGGATGCATTTCATTCTCATATTATTGATTACATGGCATGTGTGTTCAGTTATTTACCTTTACATATTGTTTACGCACTCCATCTTATTGATTTCATGGCATGTGTGATCAGTTATTTACCTTTCTATGTTGATTATTCTCATTGATTCAATATTTATTCTAATATACATAACTCTTACTAAGAATTTGATCTCACCCTTATTTCATTTCCTTCCCTGGGAATCCAAGAAGTATACTAAGAAATATATGCATGGATAATCTAAGTGGGAATAAAGTTATTATCAAAAAAAATTATGTTATAATTAGTGTATCCATGTTTCCCTCAGAAATATGTTTCGGGTTAGGAATGGAATGGTCTGATGGGGACTAGGTAGTATATCCTTTTTATCTTATGAAGTAGATGTAGTAGTTGAATCATTCATGTTGGGTTTGACATTTTTTTCTTCCAATAGAGAATGTGTGGCCTGATGATTGATTAAATGGGGTTGAGTTGTGTGAAATCATTCACATTGGGTTCACTATTTATGAACGGTTTCCAATGGGTTTATTCGTGGAACCAGAAACACCCAATGGTTTTATATATATAGGTACATTATTTCCAAAGGTAGGTTCTCATTGGTAAATTTAGCCAATGATGCTTAAGAACTCGCATTGGATGAGAAGATGGGAGGTCGGGCTCATCACACCATTTTGGGGGGAATTTTTTCCTACTCCGGTACTCTCTTATAGATTTAAGATATGTTCATGAATCCTTTATTAATTCCCAAGTATGATGTGGTTCACCCTATAATTAACAATCAATTATTAGCATGTATGGAATTTATAATCATCTTTATGTATCCAAGGTTCTTCATCAATGGAGATATCAATGTGTATCTGAGGTTCTCCATTAATGGCATCCTCTTATGTATAGATTAGAGATTCTTAGGTTTTTATTATGATGATTTTGGTTTTCTAGTCACACAGTGGGGATATCTATAGTGTTTCATTATCCATGGAGATATAATTTTTTTTGATGTTGGGATCAAACCCATGAAATGGGATTCCTATGTATTTTTTTGAAAGGAATCAGAAACCACATATTTTGATGACATTTAATAGAGAACACGATACCTTTTAAATTCATGTGATAAGGACCAAACCATACAGTTTAACTATATATGGTAAGGACATCTAGGATAAATGTTTTTAGTCAATGTTTCACGTGGGACTTATGTTGAATCATCCTAGGAAAATTGAGAGAGATATGGATTCTTAGGTTGAATTAAACCCTATTGGGAATGTGGCCTAGAGTGAATAGGGTTGATTTTAGGTGTTGGTTTTGGACCTCAGGGAGGCTTCATATGTATCTCATTTGGTCAATAATCAAAACTCGTGTAGTTTGGTTGGTTGTACCATAGTGGAGTGTAGCCCTTTGAGAGGATTAATTTGGGGATTATTTCTGAAAACTATTCCTGGATAAATTAATTTGAGTCCATGAGAAGTGGCTTCACTCATGTAGATTTGGGGTTTTGGTTCAGGGCTTACTCCTGAGGAGGATTCCTAAATTATTTAAATTTTAGTGGGGGGCTTACTCCTGAATAGGATGCCTTGGTGAATGGGGTTAGGATTGGAGCTTACTCCTGAGGAGGATTCCCATTGATCTTAGGCCTTAGGTATGCATCCTACATATCCTGGTTATAGAAAGAATCAGAGTTCTCATGGTTTAATAGTTTAGGGATTACACACTAGAGATTCCTTATATAAGTTCTATTGGGGCTTACTCCTAAGGAGGATTCCCATGGATTGGTTTGATTTGGGTCTTACTCCTAAGGAGGATTCCAATAATTAGTTAGTGCATACACTTAGAATGAGGCATGATGATTAGTATGATTGGGGCTTACTTTTGAGGAGGATTCCCATTAGTTTGGGATCATGTGGATGTCATGTAACGACCCGAAATTTTTAAATAAATTTTGTTTCCTAATTTTATGTGTTATTGTTATACTCAACAAAAATGTTTTATTTGATAAACATGATTATAATTAAAATGAGATCAGTGGGTTTTGACTATTATATAACCATCGGTCAACATGACTGCTGTGAACAAAATGTTTTGATTATTGTCTCTAAATATAAGTAATCTTGGTTAATTATTATAGAAAGAAGATTCGATGGCCTCACCTAGTAGTCTTGGACCGATCGAAGCCCATCTAACAGAGCTTGGGAAGGAGGTAGCACCACTGGGCTTTGCTCTGGATCAAATCCAAGCCGAACTTCATCATGTGAAGCTGGAACGAAATCGCCTTCGTGAGAAGTTCAAACTGATAGAAATTACTACTCGGGCAATGTTGACTGAGCCGCCCCAAGCTTCTATCACCCTAGCACACCTTACTCTTAGGTCCTATGCTGGTATTATAAGGGGTTATTTAACGAGACCGTAACTACCTTGTGTAGTCCTTGTTTTAAATAAAAATTGGGATTTCTTCTTATGATGAAGTTTATGAATTTTGAAATGACCGGATAAATATAGTATGCATATTTTTGATGAATTTTAGAAAACGATATTTTAAATATGTTTATGTAAACCCTAAATAATTAAAAATGTGTAATGATTTTCAAAAAATGGTCTTCTGCAATTATGTTCAGTACTAAATTTAGAGTCTAATAAGATCAACTTGATTTTTGATGAATAGTAAATTATGAATAGTGATTTTATGATTAGGATTAGTAATATGACCAAATGGATTAGTAATCTCACTTAAAGAAAGTTTTAAAATAATCTAGGCACCTTGATTAAGTAATGTGATTCAATAAAATAGTTAAATAACAGTTTCATTAATTATTATTCAAGTATTAGTTTTTTTCGGGTGAATAGTGTTTTTTAATTAAAAATTTAATTAAAAATAATTAGAAAATTATTTTTATAAAAATGACTTTATTTTTGAACTCAGAGCATTGATATTATGTTATGGTAATTTTTGGGGTTTTTTCTGAAAAAAATGAATTTTCGATGAATAGTGTTTTTATTTAAAAATTAAATTAAAAATATTTAGAAAATTATTTTTAAAAAATGGATTTCATTTTTGAAATCAGAGCATTGATATTTGGTTAATGTGAAATTTTGGGATTTTTCTGAGAAAGTTGAATTTTCAGTGAATAGTAAAAATACAGTTTTAGGGTTTCGGTATGTTTAATGACATCATAACGGTGTCATGATGATTTCATGAGATCTTTTGAGGGTTGGCCGGCCAAGGGTGATGAATTATTGTTTTGGGGGCCCCATGTGGCCTAACTCCATGATAAATGACAAGGGAGAGCACATGGGTTTGAGAAAAGCACATGTGAGGTGTCCCTTGGCCATTAATGCCTTGTCCCCTCACTTTCCCTATAAATACCAAGCCCTCCTCTCATCCATTAGACTCCCCACTCATTCCCAACGAATTTCTGGTCTCATTACCTCCCAATGAGTCCTCCCAAGGTGCCCCCAAGCCCTCAAGGTCCCAACCTTTGAGGTTTAAGAGTTACATTTTAAGGTAAGGGATCCGACCCCTCTCTTTCTTTTCAAGTAATCTCTTTTATGTCATTTTTTTTATACTCCATGTTCTTATGTTGTAGGATGTTCTTTTATATTCATCCTACTGCCTATTTCATTTTCATATGATGAGAGACCCCCCTTGCTCTCATCAATTCGTTTTAAGAATGTTTAAGTGGCGTCGTTAGGCTACCGAATTTTTAAGGGATTCTTTCACCTTCCTCGTTTTCAAGTTCTATTCTCATTCAAGTCTTTCATGTTCCTTTTTATTATGTTGGGGTATGATCTCTAAATTGTCATACTGATCTTTTATGATCATATGATGAGAGACCCCATTTGATCGCTTCAATTCAGTATTTTGAAGTTTTAAGTGGCGCCGTTAGGCTGCCGAATTTTTAAGTGGTTCTTCACCCTTCTCGTTTTGAAGTTCTACTTTCATGTCAATTATTTCAAGTTCCTTTTTGTTATATTGGGGTATTATCTCTATATATATCATACTGGACTCTTATGTTCATATGATGAGAGACCCCATTTGATTGCTTCAATTCAGTATTTTGAAGTTTTAAGTGGCGCCGTTAGGCTGCCGAATTTTTAAGTGGTTCTTCACCCTTCTCGTTTTGAAGTTCTACTTTCATGTCAATTCTTTCAAGTTCCTTTATTTTATGTTGGGGTATGATCTCTATATATATCATACTGGAATTTTATGTTCATATGATGAGAGACCCTATTTAATCTTGTCAATTCATTTTTGTTGAAGTTTAAGTGGCGTCGTTAGGCTGCCGAATTTTTAAGTGGTTCTTCACCCTTCTCATTTTGAAGTTCTACTTTCATGTCAATTCTTTCAAGTTCCATTTATTATGTTGGGGTATGATATCTATATCTATCATACTGATCTTTTATGTTCATATTATGAGAGACCCTATTTGATCTCATCAATTTCATTTTTTTGGTTGAAATTTATGCGACACCGTTAGGCTGTCGGATTTTCATAAGAGAAATCGTATTTTTGTCTTCCTTTCATACTCTTCATTTCATAGGGTATATTTTCAAATTTCATTACCATGTTCTTAAATCCATGATATTATTTCCCTCTACTGTTTTATGGATCATTTATGAGTGGGTGACCCATGTCCCCTCTCTTTTCAATGTTTTCTACAACCCCGAAACATAGCCGTTATGCTGCAGAATTTTTGGTCTCAAAATGCCTCTCTCTTTTCTCAAAATTATTTTATGTTATAAAGTGAATACTCAAAGCTCTTATTTCTACAAGGGTATTCACATATATATATTAAAATGTTCTATTTTAAATTCTGGGATTTACATACATGATACCCGCTTCCCTTTCCGTGGGTTTAAAGTAACGTAATGATCATGTCTTTAAAGCAGTTTTTAAAAAACGTTATGATTATGAAATGAAACCCATTTATTTTATTCTATATGGGTTATTTATGAAATGTTTGATGATGATATATGTTTCTCACATGATAATAAAGGCAAATTTAAGGGTGCGCCCTGATAGCGCTCCAATGCATTGGGTAAAGACTAAATCTCTAGAGATGACCATTTTTTTAACGACGCCTTGGTGAATAACCTTGGTAATTTTTAACGATACCTTGGTGAATAACCTTGGTAATTTCTAACGACACCTTGGGGATGGACCTTGGTGAAACGAAACGATTTTCAATATTAAATGTTACATCCACATCTTCAAGTTATGAAAAAGTTTTATTTTTATTATGATATGCCTCATGATTTCATTTTCATGCATTAAAGTTCTTTTCATGACTATATTGATGTATCTCAAGTTCATATGTAAAATGTTTCACTTTATTCCCTTGCTGGGCCTTCTGCTCACCCTTCCTTTTTATGTATTTCCCCAGGTTATGAGATGCAGTAATGAGCCTAGGGTGAACATGAGGAGAAGCCTTTCAAGTGTTTAAGAAGAATGTTTTTTTTTTGTTTCATGTTTTATGTTCCTTGTTTCCAAGACACTAAACCTTAAAGATCCTCAGTTCCGTGTAATGGAATGAAAAGTTATGTTATAAAAAGACGGGATGCTATAGTTGGTATCAAAGGATGGTTTAGTTAATTGTGGAAATTAGGATATGAAAACTCTAGGAGGAACCCTATAGAAAAGTTTAATATAGGAAATCTTCCTGGTATTTTGGTGAGTATTGAGTAAGGGGTTGCCAAGCAAATACATCCCTGTCTGGATACGAGTAGGTAGAGGTGGCTCTGGCACAGATGTACATAGGGGTAAAACCCAAAAACACCGCTTTGAGCTAGACTCAAACGGGAACTGGTACACGACAACGGGCCTTGCTGCACTCTTGGTTACGACACTCCCGGGGGATATGCTTTGGTAAATTCATAAGCTTGGTATGAACCATTGTTAAAGGAACAAAGATAAAATAAAATAAAGGTTCACATAAGAATATATGATCATTCATAACCTAGATGGGAACCTAGGAGATCACAAGTTAGGGTATACCTTTCATATAAAAGTTATCCTTATATGCTTTCAGTTCCTTTTCATGATTAATAGCTAAGTACTTAAGCCCCTAATTATGCTTTCTCTTCTTAGTTAATGGTGGGAAATGGAAGAACATGTTCCGACAACCAATGTGATAGGAAATGCGATGATTTTCGTATTAATATGACAGGGATGATTAGGGGATTAAAATATGATTATTATTTTGGAAGACGTTCATTATTTTGGGAACCATATTTGATCGAGGTAAATAGATTACTACGGTATTTTCATTGAGGAGTAAGGTTGACTTATATTTTGAAGAATCGATGAATTTAAGGTGAACTTATAGTAATTTAGGTTACTTATGGGAATGACTAACCTATCTTGGGTAAAATATGTTTAGGTTAGCTACTTTTTATAAGATGTTAGGAGTGGTTGATGTTGTCTGGAGATGAACAATGAAGTTTTTTTGGAAGACTATGTTATCAAATCCTTATTGTATTTGGGTTTCAATCTTATTTTGGTTTGTTTTGAGGAATTTTAAGGACTGTTATTTATGGAATGGTCTATGATGAACATTGGGTAGTACCATGGAACTTTGATGATTTAAAAGTAGTTTCCATTCCTATGAGATTCTTTCTTTTTGAAGAGTTGTTTTACCTTAACCTTTCTGTTTTTGGGATAATGTTTAAAGATAGAAGAAATAGATAGTTAATCTTTTGTAGATTATGTGATTCTATAGAAGATGATTCTTGTGCTTTTATGAGACCAAGTGTTTTTGAATTCTCATCATTTGGAGAAAAGATTAGTGTTGGTAGGGACTTGTTAAAGGATGAAACTCTACTTGAAGGTAGGTATATTTTCTTATGTTTTTGTTCTATGTAGTAAATGAAATCCTCAAAATTATGAAAAGAAACGCAAAACAAAAATGTTGTTGGTTTACGTTTCCTACTAGGTAATCAAAGACCGTTTACACACATCATAAGTTTGGGATTTTCTCATGGTTAACTTTCTCCTAATCATGTTCTCTATCACTCTCCTTTAGGACGTGACCCTTTGTTTTTTCCTCCATGTCCATGTTTCCTACATGGAATCCCAGTATGAGTAAACTCGGGTGGCCTTTGTACTCCCTTTTCTTTATTTTAAAGTAATGGCGTCACCGACTCTTTTTCCGATGTGGGACTTTCAATGAAATTTCAAAACCCAATTTTTTTAAAATTGCGAGGACGCAATTTCTTAAGGGGGGAAGATTGTAACGACCCGAAATTTTTAAATAAATTTTGTTTCCTAATTTTATGTGTTATTGTTATACTCAACAAAAATGTTTTATTTGATAAACATGATTATAATTAAAATGAGATCAGTGGGTTTTGACTATTATATAACCATCGGTCAACATGACTGCTGTGAACAAAATGTTTTGATTATTGTCTCTAAATATAAGTAATCTTGGTTAATTATTATAGAAAGAAGATTCGATGGCCTCACCTAGTAGTCTTGGACCGATCGAAGCCCATCTAACAGAGCTTGGGAAGGAGGTAGCACCACTGGGCATTGCTCTGGATCAAATCCAAGCCGAACTTCATCATGTGAAGCTGGAACGAAATCGCCTTCGTGAGAAGTTCAAACTGATAGAAATTACTACTCGGGCAATGTTGACTGAGCCGCCCCAAGCTTCTATCACCCTAGCACACCTTACTCTTAGGTCCTATGCTGGTATTATAAGGGGTTATTTAACGAGACCGTAACTACCTTGTGTAATCCTTGTTTTAAATAAAAATTGGGATTTCTTCTTATGATGAAGTTTATGAATTTTGAAATGACCGGATAAATATAGTATGCATATTTTTGATGAATTTTAGAAAACGATATTTTAAATATGTTTATGTAAACCCTAAATAATTAAAAATGTGTAATGATTTTCAAAAAATGGTCTTCTGCAATTATGTTCAGTACTAAATTTAGAGTCTAATAAGATCAACTTGATTTTTGATGAATAGTAAATTATGAATAGTGATTTTATGATTAGGATTAGTAATATGACCAAATGGATTAGTAATCTCACTTAAAGAAAGTTTTAAAATAATCTAGGCACCTTGATTAAGTAATGTGATTCAATAAAATAGTTAAATAACAGTTTCATTAATTATTATTCAAGTATTAGTTTTTTTCGGGTGAATAGTGTTTTTTAATTAAAAATTTAATTAAAAATAATTAGAAAATTATTTTTATAAAAATGACTTTATTTTTGAACTTAGAGCATTGATATTATGTTATGGTAATTTTTGGGGTTTTTTCTGAAAAAAATGAATTTTCGATGAATAGTGTTTTTATTTAAAAATTAAATTAAAAATATTTAGAAAATTATTTTTATAAAATGGATTTCATTTTTGAAATCAGAGCATTGATATTTGGTTAATGTGAAATTTTGGGATTTTTCTGAGAAAGTTGAATTTTCAGTGAATAGTAAAAATACAGTTTTAGGGTTTCGATATGTTTAATGACATCATAACGGTGTCATGATGATGTCATGAGATCTTTTGAGGGTTGGCCGGCCAAGGGTGATGAATTATTGTTTTGGGGGCCCCATGTGGCCTAACTCCATGATAAATGACAAGGGAGAGCACATGGGTTTGAGAAAAGCACATGTGAGGTGTCCCTTGGCCATTAATGCCTTGTCCCCTCACTTTCCCTATAAATACCAAGCCCTCCTCTCATCCATTCGACTCCCCACTCATTCCCAACGAATTTCTGGTCTCATTACCTCCCAAGGAGTCCTCCCAAGGTGCCCCCAAGCCCTCAAGGTCCCAACCTTTGAGGTTTAAGAGTTACATTTTAAGGTAAGGGATCCGACCCCTCTCTTTCTTTTCAAGTAATCTCTTTTATGTCATTTCTTTTATACTCCATGTTCTTATGTTGGAGGATGTTCTTTTATATTCATCCTACTGCCTATTTCATTTTCATATGATTAGAGACCCCCCTTTCTCTCATCAATTCGTTTTAAGAATGTTTAAGTGGCGCCGTTAGGCTACCGAATTTTTAAGGGATTCTTTCACCTTCCTCGTTTTCAAGTTCTATTCTCATTCAAGTCTTTCATGTTCCTTTTTATTATGTTGGGGTATGATCTCTAAATTATCATACTGATCTTTTATTATCATATGATGAGAGACCCCATTTGATCGCTTCAATTCAGTATTTTGAAGTTTTAAGTGGCGCCGTTAGGCTGCCGAATTTTTAAGTGGTTCTTCACCCTTCTCGTTTTGAAGTTCTACTTTCATGTCAATTATTTCAAGTTCCTTTTTGTTATATTGGGGTATGATCTCTATATATATCATACTGGACTCTTATGTTCATTTGATGAGAGACCCCATTTGATTGCTTCAAATCAGTATTTTGAAGTTTTAAGTGGCGCCGTTAGGCTGCCGAATTTTTAAGTGGTTCTTCACCCTTCTCGTTTTGAAGTTCTACTTTCATGTCAATTCTTTCAAGTTCCTTTATTTTATGTTGGGGTATGATCTCTATATATATCATACTGGAATTTTATGTTCATATTATGAGAGACCCTATTTAATCTTGTCAATTCATTTTTGTTAAAGTTTAAGTGGCGCCGTTAGGCTGCCGAATTTTTAAGTGGTTCTTCACCCTTCTCATTTTGAAGTTCTACTTTCATGTCAATTCTTTCAAGTTCCATTTATTATGTTGGGGTATGATATCTATATCTATCATACTGATCTTTTATGTTCATATTATGAGAGACCCTATTTGATCTCATCAATTTCATTTTTTTGGTTGAAATTTATGCGACACCGTTAGGCTGTCGGATTTTCATAAGAGAAATCGTATTTTTGTCTTCCTTTCATACTCTTCATTTCATATGGTATATTTTCAAATTTCATTACCATGTTCTTAAATCCATGATATTATTTCCCTCTACTGTTTTATGGATCATTTATGAGTGGGTGACCCATGTCCCCTCTCTTTTCAATGTTTTCTACAACCCCGAAACATAGCCGTTATGCTGCAGAATTTTTGGTCTCAAAATGCCTCTCTCTTTTCTCAAAATTATTTTATGTTATAAAGTGAATACTCAAAGCTCTTATTTCTACAAGGGTATTCACATATATATATTAAAATGTTCTATTTTAAATTCTGGGATTTACATACATGATACCCGCTTCCCTTTCCGTGGGTTTAAAGTAACGTAATGATCATGTCTTTAAAGCAGTTTTTAAAAAACGTTATGATTATGAAATGAAACCCATTTATTTTATTCTATATGGGTTATTTATGAAATGTTTGATGATGATATATGTGGCTCACATGATAATAAAGGCAAATTTAAGGGTGCGCCCTGATAGTGCTCCAATGCATTGGGTAAAGACTAAATCTCTAGAGATGACCATTTTTTTAACGACGCCTTGGTGAATAACCTTGGTAATTTTTAACGATACCTTGGTGAATAACCTTGGTAATTTCTAACGACACCTTGGGGATGGACCTTGGTGAAACGAAACGATTGTCAATATTAAATGTTACAGCCACATCTTCAAGTTATGAAAAAGTTTTATTTTTATTATGATATGCCTCATGATTTCATTTTCATGCATTAAAGTTCTTTTCATGACTATATTGATGTATCTCAAGTTCATATGTAAAATGTTTCACTTGTTTCCCTTGCTGGGCCTTCTACTCACCCTTCCTTTTTATGAATGTCCCCAGGTTATGAGATGCAGTAATGAGCCTAGGGTGAACATGAGGAGAAGCCTTTCAAGTGTTTAAGAAGAATGTTTTTTTTTTGTTTCATGTTTTATGTTCCTTGTTTCCAAGACACTAAACCTTAAAGATCCTCAGTTCCATGTAATGGAATGAAAAGTTATGTTATAAAAATACGGGATGCTATATGTCATGAACACTATAAAACTCTAAGCTCACATGATTCAAGTGTAGTGTGAGAAACAACAGGAAACATAAGATCCATGAAACCATGAAATCCACTTTTCCATAAGATTGGATACATGTCCTTGAGGACTCAGGGCTATGGGGGAACTCTAGAGGAAGGTGAGAGGAATATTAAAAATAAGACTCTAACAAAACATTCATCTAGGTGTGCAATTGTTGTGTTTGTGGCTATCCTTTAATCCCACAAGTCATGATGAGTCATGATTAAACGTGATAAATAAGAGGAATTGGAAGATATAGTAAACCATGCACTTATCCTCCTCCACAAGTGGAAGAGGTTGAGGGTACAGGAGAGAGATTAGAGGACTTTAGTGCCCATCCCCTCTATAACCTAGTATCCAAGGGGGGAGGAGGAGTAGGAGTGAAACCTCCTACAATAAATTCTAGGGGATTACTCCAATATGTATTCCCTAAAATTGGTTTCATAGTAACGTAGGAGGATCTCATTTAATATTGAATATAAAATCAAGCATAATCCTTACCCTCCCTACCAAGAACTAAAGGCTCCAAGTCTTAGAGAAAAAAAGTGTAGGACATGGTCTTATCCCTTGTATCCAAGACCGAGAACTCCCTGACATCATCTTTGTGGTCGGGGTCCTCATGATTGTGGGAATAAAAATACACACACACCTCAAGGGCCCTAACCATATGGTAGGATAAGTGCGGGAAACCTTTGATTGTGGGAATAAAAATCCAAATGGGAGACATGTTGGTGTGCATTTATTCATCGTATTTTAAGTCTATAGGCCTTGGTGGAGGCTTCAATTTGGTCCCTCTCATATAAGGGAACCATAGGAGGGGAGGCCCTACCACGGGTAGCTTAAAAGTGGACGTTATCAAAAGCTCAGGCAAGGTAGAGGCTAGGGAGAGCCTAGGGAGGCTCACATAGGTAGACCTTGGAAAGCCAAGGGAGGCTTGCACAGATACCCTATGCAAGGTGATGGTACCTTGGGCGATGGACGAACTATTAAACTACACTTGGTAGAGACTGTAATCGATCCTTCAAGGGTCTCCACAGATGTTCCCAGAAATGGATTGTGCGGGTCCCTGGTTATGGAAGGGGACCTCACACTAGTGCTTGTTCGCCACAGGGGAGCGAGTTCCTTGCATAGGTGTTGTTTTATTTTAAACCCTGGGAGGAATTTAGTTTCACTATCCCCTTTTAATTCCCTCTTCTTCAAGTTTTTTGAGGATTACCTAGAAGGTTTTGGAGGGCTTGGGTTAAGGACTAGGGCGATCAGAGCATCGGAAGGCCTTTGGGAATTTCTATGTGTGAAAATGAAGAGCCCAGGGTCCTATTTATAGGAAAATATGGGACCCTGGGTGAATTTTCTATCTTTCTTAGGGTTTTTACTTAGGTAAGTTGCATAGGCTCTCACCCAGGATGGTCGTGAAAGCTTGTGAGTAGGTACCATGAGTGCTGATGTTGCTTGGGGGTACCTAGGTGAATGGCATTTGGAGGAATTTTTGGTCCTTGGAATTCTTCATTTCTCTCCATCTCTTATTCCTAAGGTATTTTACTTAGTCTTCTTTTCATCCATGTAACAAAATGGAGTGTCAACAAAATCCTCCCCTTAGGATTGGATCGGATCGAAAGAAGAGGTTTTTATCCTAAGGTAAAGGGATGAAAAAGGGGGAATGGATGGTAGAGGTAGTCCACGCAGGTTGTTCATGCTCGTAATCTTTTTAAGTATTCCGTGTGGTTAGGGCGCATACATGGGACACTAGCCCTTATTTCAACGGATGACTATCATGACTCCATATTTTAGGTCTTGATATGTTAGTGTCCCGCACAGACCCTCCGCTAAATCTATTTCACTGAAAACATCATTCATAAAGACATAGTTTTCATCTATCTGCATGATGCATATGCTTGGGTGAGTGACTTGTGCAGGGGACATGAAAGATGGACATGTGCAGGGCACTTGTGCAAGGAACCTGTGCAAGGCACCTATGTGAATCCATACATTTTCCAAATTTTCTCTATTTCTTCAATTTTCTAAAATAAAGACCTATCTAATCCCAAAAACTTAATGCTTATTTATAGGTTCCATGGACACTCAAAAGACCATATTTTCTAATAAATAATATAATAATCACCTCAAGGAGATGGTAAAAGTTTTAGGCCATGAATACTATGATTCTCGTGATACTACTCTACCTGATCTGGTGGGTCATCTAAAGAAATATCACCACAACTTTCTTAAGAGTAATTATCTTCCACTCTATGGTCACAAATATCTAAATGAGGTCCTTATACTAGCTTCAAATAATTATACTCCTCTCTCTTGGTTTCAAGATACAAAAATTTCACTACTTCCAATGTTTCAAGTGTGGGTGCATATATTAATGTTGGGACATTATCCATAGCTTGTGTCATTCACCACAACAAATGTACTCTAGATATAAAGTCACACATACCTGAATTGAAGTCACACTATTATCCATCTGTCTTTTGTGATTCCAAAATAAATCAATCAAAGGGTTGGAGGAAATACTCGGACTTCTGCCCGATATGGGGTGTTAAGCTAGAGGGGATGTGGGTGTACTGCGTGTGCCAAACTTGTACAGAGTTCAAGAATAAATTGAAAGATGTCCAAATTTATGTGGTTATAGGGGTAAGGAAAACTTATGTATATAAGAACACGGAATTTCTTCCTAGGTTATTAAGATGGTGGAGTCCAAAGATAAACTCTTTCCACTTGATGAATGGAGAATTTTGTATTATCTTGTGGGACATCCACAAGATCTTTGGGGCACCGATCCTTAGAGATATGTATGTTGAGTTCATTCCTCCAAGGTAAACATGGGATGACTCAAAAAGGAAGCCACCTATGGCACATAAACAGTTGAAAATAGCTCAAGGTATTATGAAGGAAGACCCTCGCCTAAAGGGGGTATCCATCCTGAGGTGTGTATGAGTACCTTCCTATGGATAGAGGGGTAAGGCCCCACTTGAAAACGTTCAACTGGGTGTCCCATGATGGTGAATCAGAGCACTCTCGGTACATTCTGGCAGACTCTGGAGAAGGGGGAGTATGAAAAATGGGGGTACAAGCCCAATTCCAAAGTTCTTTTAAATACATATCTTGGGGTATTTTTAGCCATGTGGATAAGAATTTACCTAATGCATGTTTTTGATTCCAACAATGACATAGGGTTAGGTACATTCATCCAGGAGTCCAAGATAGCCAAGAAGAATCATGTGGGGTTGGAAATCCTCATCTTGGTGAAACTTTATCAAAACCTATTGTATATTCATGTGGGGAAGGACCCATTCCAAATTCAAGGGTTGTTCCAAGTACTATGGGGATGGGTTGCAACCCACTTTAGAACCTATGTTGTGTTGAGTGGGGTCAAGATTTCTGAGAGTCGATTTCAACTACATGTTTAGGATGTTTCTATTATTTTTCCTTTTTCTCTAAATCCAAGTGATATTTTATTGATCTTGAGCATGTTCAAGGAGTTAAATCTATTCTCATATGGGGAAACACCTAGCTGGAGATTCAATAATGATAGGAATACTAGCAATGAGCTAATATTGTATATGATAGCCTTTATGGATGGTGTGTTGGTGACTCGTATTGACGGAGAAGTTATATGTGAGGACTATGATCCATATATGTTTTCACACCAATTCAAGTGCCTATAACAAATAATTGTGTCTTTTCTAGTACGTTTACAATCCAAAAAACATTTGATGGTATCCCGACAGATATGGATACTTATAACAATGGATTTGATTCAATCGGTAATCAATTTACCTCCAGTGGATGCGACCAGTGGATTAACTTCATAGTATGCCAAGGCATTGATTTCATCATACCCAGAAAGATTGTTGTCCAAATCCATTCCTCAAATTGATATTGGGAAAGTATCCAAGCATGGAAAGTGGGGTAGAAAGGCTTCTACTCCAACAGAGGATGTTTCTTCTCTTCTAAAGGATACTTCATCCCCTTCGGAAGGTGATGATGATGAGGTCCTGAGTTTGTCTAAAAGACCTCGTGCAAGGTTCAGTCTACCAGATAGAATCAAAAGGGATACACCAATTGAGATTTCACCTAGATGGTCCAGTCATCACCACCAAGAAGAGACCCAGGTTTTGTTTTCTTATCCTTCATCTGCAACAAAGAGCGTTGGGAAGCCCATGAAATCCAGAGATATCAAATCATCTTCAAGGAAAGCTGAGACGGCCTCATAATTCATATTACTAGAGAAAATCCAATTTTGACAGGACATGTCCTCTAATTCTGAAATTATATGTTCACTTTTTCATGATGGCCTGTGGATTCTGGGGATAAAAGATGCTTGAGCCTTTCCCGATCTCCACTTTGAGAAAAAACCCACTAAGGTGGGGATTTATATCCGAGATCTATAGATTCTCATTTATACAACTAAAAACTGGATCTCTGCCATGAGATGGGTGGAGGAAATGATGATATGGGGCTCTTCTAAAGGGATTGACCACTCTTCTTCTGAGGAATGGATTGATTATAACAATCCCAAGGATGTAAGTCCTTATTTTCTCATCTCATCTTCTACTCTTCATTCTTTTATCTGGGAAAAAGAATTTTTCTGAGGGGGGGTCATTTTGATTTGCAGCGGGCTGGGGAGAATCAACTAAGGTTTCATCTCCAAAATATAGCCCAATAGGTACCCCATTCGGGATTGATGATTCATCTCCTAAACTGGGAGAGCTATCCCTAGGAAAAAAACAATGGAGTTTGAGATGTAAGGAGAAAATATATTTCCCCCTCTAATACCTGTCTTTGAGGTGGTTTATTCAATCCCTTCTCTATCGAAAATGAAAGAAATCTGAAGGATAAAATCTTTGGCTAAGCGCCTCATCAATAGTGGTAAGTTATCATGGTGCTATAAATATCTGCTTTAACCAGAACAAATGTATAACCCTTTTTGTATTGTGAATATCCTTTTATATCCTCCATCAAGGGACTTAAAATGATCCTCTAAGGATGGAGGAGGGTTCTCTAGAACAAGTTTATATCCCTACTAGTGAGTTAGCACCCTCAATATAAGAAGTGTCGAGGGTTAAGGATACAACATCTTCTCCTATCACTTCTCATGTTTCTGTAAAGAAGGATTAGGATTCTGGTAATGTAAAAGGTACAATATAAGGCATTACATACAGGTTTTTGACTCTCATCCCTATGATATTTCAGGTTCATATCATGAACCATGGGTCCTTAAAACGGTTGATGTTGACCCTACTGTTGTCACTGAGGAAGTTTTTCAGGGTCTCAAGTCATCGGAATCAGGTGATGTACTAGGTCCCAAGCCAAATATTCCAAGCATCTCCATGTGTGATATTTCTATGGGGCTTGGGACATCAATAGATTCCATGAGAAATCTTGGAATGACCTTTGACAAAATGTTGGGACATATTAATATTCCTACTACTTTAGAATAATTTGAGGAACTTAATAGGGAATTAAATGGACATGAGTATTTTTTTTTTTTGAAACTAATAATTTTATGTTTGATTCTCTAATCATGATTGGTTGAAATGCACAGCTCCATCTACATAGAATTTCGCAATGGTGGTGCACAAAAAAGACATCGAAGTCCAACCCAATCCCATTGAAGAGGGGTGAATCTCAGGTGGACCTTGAAATGGGGAGTCTTACTGAGCCTCATTTGGAAAACCCCAGTCAGACCCAGGAGAGTTCCCCACATCGAGAGGTTCTAGTTCAAACTGTCTAAATTGGGGATGTTAGGGAGAAATTTTACTCAATTGTTGACTTGTTACTAGGTGAGTGTCACTGGCTGCTTTAATCATCCCATGTTTATTCTGTTTATTATACTTTTGAGTCTAACAATGAATCTTTCCAATTTTTCAGCACCATCAACTTCCATGGTTGGGTCTAAGGGAAAAACCTTGATTCCAATACAGTAAGTACCAGAATAAGAAATCATTATTGTCTAGGAGGGGGCAGGGTAGGGTTCTTAAATAATTGCATTGATCCTAGAGTATATTTATCCCTCTAATAGTGGCTCTGAGTTGGATTTAGAGTTTTAGAATAATCTCCACATCACACATTGTGGGTCTTGGTGAGATATATGGAAAATAATCTATGATATGTCTCTTAAAGACCTTCCTTTGTGAATCCATAGGATTTCATTTTTTTCTGGTATGTTGGGATACAATGGATTTGATTATCACATGATTCATGTTTCTATGAAGGAAATCATTCGTAAAAGAGAGAGAGAGCATGAGATTCATCAGGACCTTATAAAGGCAAAGATGCTCGTCAACATTAATGATTTCCAGGATGCATTATCCTAGGAGGAGGCTAGAGATACCAAGAAGTTGGAATAATGTAAACAATAGAATAATGAGAAAACCATTAAAGTTTCGCACCTTTATAAGTAATTGGATGTCACTTAGGGGGATCTCGAATAAATCCACCATTCATTAGAAGGATCCTAGACTGAGGGGTCAGTTACCATTAAAGTTGCGGTGTAAGCACTTCATCAGTCCAAGGAGAATAAAGTTGTTTGGTTGACTAGGATTCAATAGGTGGTTTATGGGGATCGTAAGTCCATTCAACAAATGAAAATTTATTTTGATGGTCTCTTGTAAATTTTTATAGAGAGAATCCATATTTTGGATTCTCTTATAGTTTTTTTTTCTCCATAAATGAAAATAATTTTTCTTATAATCATCTATGTCTTCATCCCTATTTTATTTCTACAATCGTAATATGACATTGAAGCTAATTTCCATAGCAAGAAATTTTTGCACCATCCAGTCATAACCACAATGATGGGATGGGTAAATTCTCTAATTTTTTCCTAATCCATGGGGCCTAGTGAGAATATATTTACTGTTTCTATGGTTTTACATACATCCCTAAAAACTTTGTGTCTTTTTTGTTATCACCCTAAATGTTTTCCTTAAGTCCGTTATAGAGTAGACTTAGCAAGAGAGATTTGAGTTTTTCTTAGAATATCCATTTTGGGTTTTCAGACTAACAAGTTTTGTGCCTTTTTAATGGGTATTTTAAAGTCATGAAAGTAGGATTAATTAGACTAGTGTTTAATGTTGAACAACTTTGACTATAGATTTTTAAATGATGACACAAATAAGACTTGTGGTCCTAGAATGTTCTGACATTATTTAGATATCTGGTGGGGAATCTTGAGCCAAGATTTTGTGGTTCCCAAATCTAAAACATGGTATTTATTAATATAGGAGGTCTCTCCTGAGGATGATGTTAACACTAATTGAAAAACCCATTTTGTGGGCTGTTTTATGCAAATCCAACTTAGGCTTGTTAGTGCATAGTCAATAGTGGTATCCTTTGGCTGAAAAAACCATCTTGTGGGATATTTTATATAAATCTGACTATGGGATATTATAGCACAATCAGGAAAATAAGTCCTCAGGAATGTCAACATTCTATCATTGATGAATGAAAGGAGTTTATGGACATTCATATTTCTCAAGACCATGGTGAGTGGCTTTGCCAAAGGAAGGATGTCTAAGAATGAAAAGAGAATTTGCATTGGCATTGACCATGAATGGGAAACCACTCTTTCACATATTTGGATTGCACAAAGGAGGGAACATTTTTTCAAATGATCGATGTTAGATAAGGGGAATCCCTCTTCCTGATAAGGGTTTAAAACATCGTGTAGTTTAAATTCATGCAGAAAGGACAATATGTTGTGAAATTTAAAGTCATGATAAAAGGACATTATGTTGTATAGTTTAAATTCATGCGGTAATGGAATTATGGGGTGATATAATTTAAGGTCTTTATCTTTGAGTTAAAGGTTAATAATTATCCCATTCTTGGTAACCTTTCTGAAAATATTCTACCATATTCAAATGTGAGAGAAGAAAGTAGTAAGTTGTGATTTGGGGATCCTTGAATCCAAATAGTGGTATAGGGAAAGGGATTATAGTGTTAGAGGAGGTCTCTCTTGAGGATGAAGTTACTGTCGGTTGACAAACCTATTACAAGGGTTGTTTTATGAAAGGACAACTAGGGAACGTACTGCATAGTCAATAGTTGTATCCCTTGGCTGACAGGCCCTAAAATTTATGAGCAGCTTATGCAAAGCCAACTGGGGCATGTTACAGCATAGTCAGGAAAATAAGTCCTTAGGAATTTTGACATTCTATTTCTAATAGTTGATGGTGGTTTGTGAAGATTTGGATTTACCCAGGCATAGAGTTTGGTTTATGGGAAGAAATTACTTGAATATAGAAGGGGAATTTCAAATTTCCAAATAATTTGGGGAATAGGTTTTCTACACAGATCTGAACCAGGCATAGGTGACATGTGTCCTATCAAACCAAGGATATCCCGGAATACTTCAAACATGAGGGAGGAAATTATAAACTATTTTCTTATAGGTTCTTAGATCAGGAGAAATTATATGGGAAAATTAAGTGGGAGATGACCGTAAACCGAATTCAAATCATGAGTTCTAACATAATGTCTTCAAAACTGATGGAGGCAAAAGAGGCTTATCCCAAGGATGAAGTTTCTGCTGATTAGAAAACCTGCTACAAGGGTTTATTTATGAAAGGCCAACTAGGGAATATACTGCATAGTCAATAGTGTCATCCTTTAGCTAAAAACCCCATTTTTAGGTATTCTTTATGAAAAGACAAATGTGGTGTGTTATAGCATAGTCAGGAAAATAATTCCTCAGGTATCATAGATTTTATCTCCAGGATCTAGAGAAAGATTATAAAGATCTAAAAGTGTCCAAGATTAGGAGTATGTAATGAAAAAGGGATATGTTCAAGAATAAAGGAAATGTTTGGACTAATATGGGCCATGAAATATTGATTCCCTTACATAGATCTAACTCATATGTAGAAAGGGACATCCCTGTTTCTTTGGTAGATCCTTTAATGAGGAGACCCAAATTGAGAGATCATGTATATATCCTTGTTTGTACATATGAGAGGGGGAATTATTCTTTACCCTATGGCTGGGATAGGGAATAGGACCTTAGAATTACTAGATATCTCATCAGAACAAGAATCAAGACACACGTAGTTATAAAGGTATCATGTTGTTTAAAGTTATGCGGTAAAGGAATTACCAATGCAGTTTAACCTCATGCGGTAAGGATGAAGGTGTCTCAACATAAAGAGCGAGGGAATGTTGTGGTTGGCTAGGGAATATGACCCAAGATTCACTACGTATCTTTTTGGAACAATAATCAATCCATACACATTTCTAAAATAAAGAGGCCCTACATTGATTTAATTCATGTGTGAAGGAAGTTGGGGGTTGAATATGGGTTCATGTATAGGGTGAGAACCCATATTGAATCCTCTCATATAGATCTGACTCGTACATGGGAGAGTAGAGGAATTTCCTGTATTGTGCTACAGCAGGGCTTAGGATTGATGATTTGAATGTCATTATGTATCTCATTGGAATGAGAATCAAGTCGCACTTAGTTCTTGAGGAAATTTTTTAGTTTATTGTCATGTGATGAGTAAATATGGTGTGCCTTTTAAGGTCTTGCGGTTAGGACAATAGTAACCCCAATGTGAATTGATATTCCTTACTTGTGTAGGGAACTCTTTTACCAAAACTCTTAAACCCACATGAGTTGTGCTCAGTGTGAGAAAGAAGGAGTATCAAAGGTTCTATTTTCTACACAAAGTCAATAAAATGGAAGGATAGGGGCATTTAAATTTTTGTGGTGGTTATGACAGGAGATGTGATCCAAGCTTCACTACATATCTCATTGGTATGAGAATCAATCCATACATAGTTCTTAAAATATATTGCAGTTTAACGTCATGTATTAAAGATGAAGATGAATCAACATTAAAGGAATAAAATGTCATTTTTGGTCCTGAGGATGGAAATCTAGGCATCACTACATATCTCATGGAAATGAGAATCAATCCACACATAGTTATTTGAAGGTTTCCTATGTATGTTTGATCCGTACATAGGGAGTGGGGGATTTTTTTTACTATATTTGGACCTGAAATTGGAGATATGGGCCTCACTATATATCTTGTTGGAGAAAGAATAAATCCATATGTAGTTCTTTAAAATTGTTTCCCACATCAATCAGGCTTTGACAAAGGGAAATGGGATTTAATATTTTCCAGAATAATGGTTGGTCCCAAGACATATGGTCCAGGTGTCACTATGTATCTCATTGTAATGAGAATCAAGGAATATGTTCTAGGAAATTTCCTTGTGCATATATGGTTTATACATAGGGAAAAGGGGAATTTTTTTCTATGTGGCCATGGCTGGACCCAAGATTGGAGATATGGGTGTCACTATGTATCTCACTAGAATGAGAATCAATCCATGCATAGTTCTTAAAGAACAGTTCAGTTTAGCATCATGTGGAAACGACATTGACTGTGCAGTTTAGCATCTTGAAGTAGAGACCTGAGTCACCTAACATGAAGGAAATATTATAGTTAGACCATGGGATAGGGCTCAGATGTCACTACCTATCTTGATAGAGTAATAATAAAGTGACACGTAGTTCTTGAAAGGTTCCCTTATGTCAGTCTGATTCATACATAGGAAAAGGGGGCTATATATTTTTTGTTGCGGATAGACCCAATATTAGAGATCTGGGTGTCACTATTTATCCCATTGGGATGAGAATCAAGCCACACGTAGTTCTTGGATAGATCATGTAGTTTATTTTCATGTTCTAAGGACGTTGGTTGTATAGTTTACTATATTATGGTAAGGATGTGAAAATGTTGAGGATTATAACTATAAAGGGTCCCAAATTCCATTATGGAGTGGCAATGATGTGATTGGGGATTTTTCATGGGATATTTCCATCTTTTATTCCTCATGTCTAACTAAGAGGGAATATCAACCCACTGAGGGGTTAGAGGGATGATATTGGGACTTACACCTGAGATAGAGGCCCATTTGTAAGGGACCGTGAGGAATTTCTCACCTCATGGTTCTTTTGGGGTTTCTTAATATTGAATGAGTGATATTTTAACCATGTAGTTTAATGTCATGCAGTGAGGATGAATGGTGTCTTTAAATTTTAAGTCATATGAATAAGACCTTATGTCATTAATTTTATCATCATGCAACAAGGATGATGATACCACACAATTTAACATCATGCAGCATGGACTTTATGTCATGCCTTTTAAGGTCATGCGACAAAGACCAACTACATAGTTTAACATCTTGCAACTGAGATGTATATGGTGATATGAATTTTAACATCCTATTGATAGGACAATTTTCATGTGATCACATGAAATATTTCTTTAGGAACCTTGCATTGGTTGGGGTCGTAATGAGTTTTTCATCCATTGAGATCAAGGAATAAGCTCTATTATATTGGACACTATATATAGAGTAAGGTACCTCCCACTTAAGCTCAAGTTTTTTAGGATTATTTCCTAGTATCATTGGAGTATTGAGGACCAATACCAGTTCTCCTTGGAGGTATGAATAAAGGCGGACCTTTTTGTTAAAGGCCTGTGCTATCTAATTTTGATAGACTTCCAATTGATCCAAGGTATGAAATCTTTTTTCATCCAGTCACTCCAATTCGTCTGGTCATTTCTAGGATTTTCCATCCATAGACATTTGGTCACATATGAAAATACAAAGTGATGGTAATTTAACCTCAATGGGTAGGGCTGCTTTGGTTCTATATACCAATGAGTATGGGGTCACCCATGTGGTGGTATGGGTTGTAGTCTGGTAATCCCATAAGGCATACAAGAGCTTGTTAGGACAAGACTTTTTATCTTTTCCCACCATCTTTTGGAATATATTTTATAGGTTATTTTTTAAGGCCTCTATCTATCCATTATCCATTTCATGATAGTGGGATGAATGGTTGGACTTGATATCATATTCTTGATATAGTTTTTCCACCTTAACAGAACAAAGGATGGTGTCGTTGTCCATTGGTATTATATGAGGGACACCAAATATAGTAATTATGTTGGATTTCATTATGCTGATGATTCTTTTGACTCTGACTTCTTTGAGGGGTTTCCTCAGCCCATTTGGAGAAGAAATTAGTATCAGTCAGGGTGTACTTAAACTACTTGGCCGTAGATGGGGGTATGGCCCCACAGCATCCATTCCCTATATATAAAATGGTTAGGATTATTTGGATGTATGTATAAACTATGAGGTTTAATGGATAGATTTTTAATGTAATTGATATGAATGAAATTTCTTGGTGAATTCTATGCTATCTTGTGCCATCGGAGGCTATAAGTATCCAAACCTTCAGATTTGATCAGAAATCATGTACCCTAATTGGTGGACACCACAGGCTCCCACATATACTTCTTCCATAATAGTCATAGTATCTTCTCTATCAACACATCTAAGAAGGAATCCATCAAATCCCCTATTATAGAAGACTTTCTGGTGATTTGGACCATCATAAATAGTGAAATTGACTTCTCACTACAAGATTTTCTCCTTCCTAGCTCTATCTGATGGAATTACTCTATCTTGGAGGTATTCCATGATGGGTGTCATCCATATCTTGGTAGGACCATATGGATTATGGATAGGGATTACTTTTTTAATCTCTTCTGTTCTAATTTGAATGAAAGGTGAGACCATTTGATAATGGGCGATGTTGATGATTGTTTCATCTCAGTTTAGATCCTCTACTACTATAGCAGCATTTTCCAATGCATCTTCTTGGGAATTATGTGATTGCGGGATGTGAGTCAATGTTGGCTCTAAGGGTAATTATGGAATAAAACATTGGACACCTTCAAGTAGAGGGATTAACTCTTATTTTCTAAGGAAATAAACCATATTGATTTGTTTTATTACAAACTATGAGTTGCCTTTCACCTCTAGGTGGTCCATTGGCATTTGGAATTCCAGTTCTAGACCCGTAATGGGGGCCATATATTCCACCTCATTGTTAGTATAGCCTTATGATAACTATAAGGAGTAAGGTAAAATTGCCTTCACTGGGGAAATCATCACAACCCCTAAACTAACTTTATTGAACTTAGGTTATTCCATTCTCTTCCCTATTGAGCTCCTAGATGCATCTTCAAAATACATTTCCCACGTTTGGGGCTGTATTGAATAGAGAATATATCTTTATTTGGAAATTTATTATTTAATGACATTGTCTTTATAAATGATTGTTCTGTAAGGAATTCTTCCAAGTCCTAGACTTTCACTACTTTCTAAGGTAATAATTTTATAAAAAGTTGTTACAAAATAACTTCCCACCATGCCATACCTCATGTCAATATAGGACGGATGAGGATAAATTTGAGCGGGTTATTGTAAGAGACCAATAGGACCTCGTGGTTCCATAAGTAGTGCCTCAATTTCTAAAATGTGAAGATTAATTTTAGGAATATCTTCTCTATATATGAATAATGATTCTCATCATCGATCATGGTTAGACTGATATAATAAAGGTTATTTTCAATCCCAACATCATTTTTTTGTGCAAAAAAGTTACCTAGTGATTTCTCTAGAACCTTCAAATATAGAAGGAGAATATTTCCTTTAACAGGTGGCATCGATGCTAGTGGGATCAAGAGGTATTTATTTAGGCTATCAAATACTTCCTAGTAGTCACTGGACCATTGATACGTGGCCCCCTTATTCTTTAGTTTAGTAAAGGTAAAACACTTGCGTTCAAGGTTGGCTATGAAGCGACAGATATACGCCAGTGATGTTATTAATATTTTTATAATTTATTATATACTCCCTTTACTTATTTTATATGAAATGTGCATAATTTTTGTGAAATATTAATGTTTAAATATTAAATATAATTTTAGAGCACTATTTGAATTCATCCAGATTCAAGTATTTTTAATGTTTTAATAATAAATCTCACCCTACATATCCAAATTTCATTATTATTGTTTTTTAGGGTTCCTTACTTAAATTAAAACATTTAATTATAAGTAACCTTTGGCCAAATCGTCCATTTGGAGGGTCAAATGGTCTACACAAGAAGTCCCACGGAATCTGTGAAGAAACTGAATTATCCATGAAGATTGAATTACTGGGATCAATCCATATGTGAAAATTCATTAATTATCCTCAAAAATTTGGATAACAATTCAAGGATTCAGGAATAAAAATTTCAAGGCCCAAATCCAAAAACAAGGGGCCCAAATGAAGCTTTGAAGTCCATCCCACCATTCTGGCCTATAATTAAAATCAGAACACTATTCCAGAATTTTCTTTTAATTTAATCATCAAATCAGGCTGATATTTTTCATTGTGAAAGATAATATATGTTCGGAAAACTTTTTAGAATAAATTATTTTTATTTGAGGGCATCTTCCTGTTCAAAAAACCATTCACATTTTAGCCTTAGAAAAAGTGTTGATAAAAATGGACAATTGAAAATTGTTTAGTAAAATAGTCATATATTTGGATCAAAAAGTCCAATGGCTACCCAATTTTTAGGGATGAAATTAAACATAAATATATACAACTTTTAAGAAGAGATCATCTCTAGATTCAGCTTTCTGGATGTCCAAATTGGGGATGCAAGTGGAGGGGAAGATTTGGAATGCAAACTGTCCACCTCCTTGGGATATAAATACAACCCCATCTTCTCCTTGCATGTGGTTTCCATTTTGAAGCAAAGGAGGATAGTTTTTCATGAACAAGGCTCAGAAAAAGGATTGGGAATATCTTCTATACTCAAGTTTTTACTTGAGAAACCATTCCTCCTTTCTTCCTTTCATTTACTTTTGTGTTGTTCTTCGTTTGTAATCGTGTAAGTGTTTGTTTTTTGTAATTATGTTTTAATGAAAGCTTCTTATTCAATATCTCTTATTTTCATCCACCTAATGTAGTTTAATATTAATGTTCTTAAAATATTTTAAATCAATTTAAAACCCTTTCCCTTATTTTTATTCCTCATTCAATCGAAAGTCTTTTTTTAACTCTCTTCAACGATCGTGTGTGTTCGACACACTACTCTTTTCTTATCCTGTTCTTTTTGTTCTATTTATAATTCATCACCATAATCATATATTACCAAATTAATAACCATATTAATTTCTGAGTAAATATACCATTGGGGTGATTCATTATTTAGATATGTTAAGCGATTGAGAGCTTTCGCTCGATGAGTATTCTTTAATTTAGCATTGTGTATGTTGGACTTAACATGTCATGGATTAATGACTTGTTTTGTTTAACTTGTGGTTTACATGGATTATTAGAACCATAAATACACTACCATAAACAATATATTATTGATATTATAACCCTAAGTTAATTTATTTCTTGGATTAAAGCCTTAACATTTAGGAATTTCGATCAATGTTATCTTGTGAAGTGGGTGTTAATTTAAATGCAATATAAAGCAAAGTTCAAGGATATCACAAGCTTAACTCCCTAAAAATGAACTCACCCAAATCTTTATAAAATTGTTAAATCAAACACCAACCATTAATCACTTCATTTAATGTCTACAAATAAACCCCCCAATAAAAATACAATCAACTAAAAACAATCGACTATTAAAAAGTATCATTGTTGAGGATTCGACCCGAGTGTTGATATACACATTAGCAGAGCATCATAACTTTGAATGGTCAATAAGCGACAATCGTTGGCACTTTTAAATGGTGTCGTTTCTAGGGATGGTGCAATTAAATATTCATTAGTTTTTGGTTATTGTAAAAAAACTAAAATAACAAAATTTTAAAAAAAATTGAAAAAAAAACACAAAGAAAAACTCACCTTCTCATAAAAATCATAAATAGAAAAAAAAACACAAAGAAAAAACCATCTTCCTATTTCTTCCAAAATCTCTCTGAATTCCCCATAGCATTCTAAAAAATCCCTTAGATTTTTTTGACCCTGAAATTGAGTGAACACTTCGCCAACTTAGGAGGAACATAAGAGATAATCAACTCATTCAAGAATCTGTCCTTGTCCAACCAATTGAATTAGATATGGACAATCCTAGGGAACAAACACTTAAAGAACTTTTTGCCCCTGATATGAATTACCAACCTCTTGTTATTCAATATCCAAACATAGAGGATGACTTTGTACTCAAATTGGATTTGATTCATCTTCTTCCTTATTTCCACGGGCTAACCGGTGAGGATCCACGTCTCCACCTTAAATAGTTCCAAGTTGTGTGCTCTACCATGAAGCCTCAAGGGGTTTATAAGAAACAAATAAAACTCCAAGCATTCCTTTTCTCCTTAGTTGACTCTGCCAATCCATGGATTTACTACCTCCATCCTCATTCCATAACCACATATAATGACATGAATCAAATTTTATTAGAGAAATTCTTTCCTACTTCTCATACTGCTTCTATATGAAAGGAAATAAGTGGTATCCGTCAATTCCCAAATGAATCACTCCATGAGTACTAGGAGAGGTTAAAAAAGTTTGTTGAAACCTTCCCACGCCACCAAATCCCTGATCAACTCTTGATCAAATACTTCTTTGAGGGGTTTTTGGCTATGGAGAGAACTCTCATTGATGTCGCACGTTGCAGTGCTCTATTGATAAAACTCCTGCAGCTGCAAGAGATCTCATAAGTAACATGGATACAAACACACAAAAATTCCATACTCGAGTGCATGATCAATTCAAACAAGCTCAATATAATCAATCTATAGAGTCGAACAAGATGATAGAGTAGATGAGTGAACTTACAGGTCATGTGTGACAACTAGTTGTAGAGTCCAAATCCCCAAGTGTTGGATCGGGATATACCATATACACAAGAGGGGGTGAATTGTGTATTTTACAAATTATTTAAGAAATCATGTTCTTCCCTTTGACTTTAATCAGATGGATTAATGCAGCAAAAATTTAAATAGTAGGGACACACGATGTATAGTGGTTCAGGGAACAGAAGGCCCCTAGTACACTCCACCAACACTCTACTCCGCGAGCTTGGTGATTTTTGATATCCGGTCCTTGTGTCAACAGACCATTCCACAACTGAGTACAGGAAGTTGACACCTTTAAAATCTAAGACAAAACAAAGCCTTCTGGTTCACTCACAGAACCTATACAACTTAGTATGAGAATCCGATCAATCAAGAATATAAAATAAAGGTATTTGTAATTTGAAAATACTTTCCCATTGTTCTTCAAAATTGCAAAAAAATGAAAATGACAGTAGATGGATCATCTAATTCATAAATAATGATCTTCCAAGAAGAGTCTTTTTGAGTCGATCCAATTGCAGTAGATATAGAAATATAATTCACAACTTCAGTAGCAATAGATTCATAGTAGATCTTCGATTTAGAATGATTGAATCTTCTATCATGATTATTCTTCTTCAATAAAAAGAGCTTTGACGCTTTTTAAATCAACAGATATGTGTTCTTGATAGTTTCTATTTTTCTTCTTTTTTATATATATTTGACGTTGTTGTTTGGAAAAACCTATATATATTATCTATGTAAATATCACATCTATATAATAATGACGAGCACTTCTCCTGAAAATTTATATCTACAAAAGTCTCTTTCTAACTCACAATAATCAAAAATTCAAAATAACAAAGTAGTCATAAATTTCTTGAAGATTCGGCATAAAAATCTCCTTTTAAATTGATCATTTTAATCATAAATAAAACAGCTTTGGATCAGTCAAAAACACACTTTAAAAATCAGCTTTTAATCCGGCTTGAAATCAGCCTAATAATCCACTTGCAGACCATTGCATAATAATATCATCTTTAATTCTCCAACGCCAAACGTAAGGTTGAATTGTATAGCATGCATTTTTCAAAATTAATGTTGAACACAAACGTAGGTTTGATGTTGCATCCTTCAAACGTAAGGTTGATTACAAACGTAGGGTTGATGAACCAAACTTTTCTTTCAACAATAAAACGTATGATAAATGATCCATACTTTTAAAATCTTATAAATGTAAGGTACATGATCCATACTTTTGATGAAATGTAAGGTTGTTTACAAAATTAAGGTTGATGTATTATACTTTTTAATATCCCAAACGTAGGGTTACTTTCTAATGTATGGTTTCTCTTCAATACTTTTCTAATAACATATGGTTGATTAACCTTACTTTTCTGATAACTCATAAATTATACACTGCATTTCATCCTTACGCTACGTTTCTTCACGTAGGGTATGGACAGTGATTCCAGAACACGCTTAAGAAATTCCCAAACATGTAAAGCATGAACATTGTTTCCAAAAAACGCTAATGATAATTAAATATCGTTGTTCAAGAACTTAAATATTTCTTCCAGAAATAAAAATATAATGAATAATAAATTCCTGAAATATACTTAAAAAATAAAATCATTAGAAAACAATTAAGGGTATTTGTGAGCATCAAAATCATCAAAGAGATATAGTATTGTTCTCAAACATCTCCCCCTCATTAAATAAAAATATTATGTATTGTTGAAAACAACACTTGATCAACACCAACCTCTTCTTTTCCACAATCTTTGTTCCCTGGACCTATCAAGAATTGTGGAATCTATAGCTACCCATCTCATACAACTGACACATGTCCACAACTTCAAGAGGATCCATCTGATTCATCTAGACCAATGGAGCTCAATGCAGCATATGCTCAGTGGAACCCCAACCCTCAACAATCAGGTCAGTTTGTTAGAAAGTTCAACTAACCCCATTCTGATCCCTTCTCTTCTACATATAACCCTAACTTGAGATATGGGAATCCCATTTCTCATCCCACTCAATTCCCTCATCAAAACCCAAACCAATTATAATATGGTCAAAGTGTTGGTAACTTCCAACAACCTTACCCTTTTGTTTCTCAACCTCAAAGGATCAATCCTCCTCTTTCTCCTCCTAGATTCCACTATCCTAGTGATCCTTCGCAATTCCCAAACCAATACAATCAATTCCCAAGAACCAAAATCAAGGTAATCCCAATCTGTGACAAGCCTCTTCTTCCAAGCAACCATGGGAAAGTGCAGTGGAATATATTGCCTCCTTCACCCGTTCCAGTCTCAAAAACATTAAAATGCAAATTGGTCAACTTGCATCCCACCTAATCTAGCAACAACAATCAAATTCTTCCCAACTCCCAACTCAACCATTACCCAACCCCAAAGGTAATGTAAGTAAAATTTCACTTAGATCGAGAAATAAAATTGTTATGCCTCATGATGAGTCCTCCAACCCCCCTTTGAATGTTGACCTAGAAAATGAAAAGAAAAAAAAACTTGAAAAGGAACCTGAAGCCATTCCCTCACCTCCTTCCATTCCACTTAGGAATCCAATTCCTTTTCCCCAAGTTGTTTCTAATCCAAAGAATTCCTTTGAACCCGATCCTGAAATGCTTGAAATGTTTAGAGGTGTTGAAGTCAACATTCCCCTATTAGATGCCATAAAACAAATCCCAAAGTATTCCAAGTTTCTTAAGGAATTGTGCACCCACAAGAGGAAACTTAGGACCTTCAAAAATGTTTCCACCCAAAAGTCTATTCCCATAAAGTGAAAAGATCCAGGGACCTTTACAGCTTCATGCCAAATTGGAAGTTCCAACTTCGATGATGCACTCATAGACCTAGGAGCCTCAATTAATGTCATGCCCAACTCCATCTTCTCCAACCTTGGTCTATGTCCCTTATATACAATGGGTGTTTTCATTCATTTTTTCAATATAAGCACATCCAGTCCTGAGAGAATAATTGAGGATGTCCTTGTTCATGTTAATGATCTTATCTTCCCATCTGATTTCTATGTCCTTGACATGGAAGGTGAGACAAACTCTTCTCTATCTCCCCTAATTCTAGGAATACTATTCCTAATGACAGTGAGAACCAAAATTGATGTCTATTTAGGCATCTTATCCATGGAATTTGGTGACCAACTGGTCAAGGTTCAACATTTTCCAAGACATGAGATACCCATCTAAGAATCACTTTGAATTCTCAATTCATGCTTCTGAGGACACTTCTAAGAGTCAATTGAACCACATTCCATCAGGTTCATCATGTTCTAATGAGATAGGATCTTTTGAAATCTGCACCATGATTAACCAAGCATAAATGGTGAAGTTGATGTTGACCTCTCATTCATAGACTCCATCAATCTAGAGGATCTTGAAAATTCTCTTGAATCCCACATCAACTATGATCTCTACTGCTCCACCTTGGACAGTATTAAGGAAAATTAATCTGAATCAACTGAAGTCCCTTCCTCCATTCCTGAGTTTTCTAACCCACAAATGAAAGATGATACTGATCTGAAACCTCTTCTTGAACACCTAAAATATGCATTCCTTTTCCATGATCACTCATATCCTATCATTATCTATACTTCACTTACTAAAACTAAGGATTCTAAACTTGTTCAGGTATTAGAGGAAAACAAAAAGGCCTTAGGTTAGACCCTAGATGACATACCAGGAATCAACCCTTCTCTTTGCATGCATCACATCCATCTTGAGGAATCATCCAAACTAATTAGACAACCACAAAGAAGACTCAATCCACTCATACTTGAGGTATTTAGGGAAGAGATCACTAAGAATCTTCAAGCTGGTATTATCTACCCAATTTCTGATAGTGAATGGGTTAGTCCAATTCAATTTGTACATAAGAAGGGTGGGATAACTATTGTCACAAATGAACATGGGCAGGTAGTCACAACTTGAGTGAAGAACAAATGGCATGTCTGCATCGACTATAGGAAATTGAATGTTAAAACAAGAAAAGATCACTACCCTCTTCCATTACTTGATCAAATGCTGGAACGATTAGCCAGAAAGTCACACTCTTGCTTTCTTAATGGATACATCGGCTAATTCCAAATCCCAATTGCACCTCAGGACCAAGAAAAGACTACTTTCACATGCCCCTTTGGAACATATGCATATAAGAGAATGCCTTTTGTCCTTTGCAATGCTCCTACAACATTATTGAGGTGTATGATGAGTATATTTTCTAAATTAATTGAACATTGAATGGAAGTATTCATGGATTACTTCACCATTTATGGTGAGTCATTTGAATATTTCTTTAATTCACTCTCTATAGTCCTCCAAAAGTGTGTCAAGTGTAACCTTTTGTTAAATTTTTAAAAATGTCAATTCATGGTTGAAAATGATAATGTTCTGGGGCATATAGTTTCAAAAGATTGTATTGAAGTTGATCCTACCAAAATTGAAGTGATTCAATCACTTCTTGAACCCGCTTTTATTCGAGACATCCGTTCATTCCTTGATCATGTTGGTTTCTATCATCGATTCATCCATAACTTCAGTAGGATTTCCCTCCCACTCACTCGGTTTCTCCAAAATGATGTCACTTTCCATTTCTATGATGTTTTCAAGAGAGCCTTCGTTGAACTCAAACTACTCTTACATATGCCCCAATAATCCAACCCCCAGATTAGTCTTTACCCTTTGAGTTGATGTGTGATGCTTCTGATAGATTTGTTGGGGTTGTTCTTGGTCAAAGAAGAGAAAATATTCCTAATGTCATCTATTATGCCTCAAAAACATTGGATGAAACTCAATATCACTACACTGTCACTGAAAGGGAACTTTTAGCATTGTTTTTTACCTTAGATAAATTCGGGACCTATCTCTTAGGTTCCAAAATCATCATCTTCAAAGACCATTCTGCTATAAAGTTATTACTCAAGAAAAAGTTATTCCAAACTGAGGCTAATAATATGGATCCTAATTATCCAAGAGTTTGACCTTGAAATCAAAGATAGACTAGGAAAAGAGAACCATGTGGCTAATAACTTGAGTAGAATTTTTAATTATTCTCATTCTGAAATAATTGATCCAGAATTTCCAACTGATCACCTTTCATCTCTCACTCTAAAAATACCATGGTATGCCCCAATTGTAAATTACTTGGTTTCTGGTGTTTTTCCTGAACATTTTTCAAAATAACAAAAAATGAAGTTGAAAAGTGATCCAAAATACTATTTTTGGGAAGAAAATAAACTTTAGAAAACTAGGTCAGACATGGTAATTAGGAGATGTGTTGATGAAAATGAACATTCTTATATCTTAGAATTATGTCACTCAATGCCTAGTGGTGGCCACTTTGGAACATAAAGGACCTCCTGAAAGGTCTTGGACTCTGGATTCTTCTGTCCTTCACTCTTCAAGGACTCACATGAGTTTTTTCAATCATGTCCCACTTGCCAAAAATTTGGCACAATTTCAATGAGAAATGAAATGCCCCAAAAGCCTTTAATTTTCTGTGAGATCTTCGATGTTTGGGGCATCAATTTCATGGGACCATTTCCCCCTTCCAATGGATTCTCATACATTATTCTTATGGTTGATTATGTTTCTAGGTGGTTCGAGGCCAAACCCAATAGAAAGGATGATTCTCATACTGTTAGTGAGTTCCTAAAGACATACATCTTCCACCGATTTGGCACACCACGTGCCATGATTAGTGACTTAGGAACCCATTTTGTAATAGAACCATGAAATATCTTTTGAAAAATAATGGGGTTGTACATAAAACATAAACTTTATATCACCCCCAAACAAATGGCATGGCTGAACTTTCTAATAGGGAAGTGAAAAAAATTATTGAGAGAATTTTAAAACCCACCAGAAAAGACTGGCTTGAAAGACTTGGTGACGCACTTTGGGCTTATAAAACTGTCTATAAAACACTCATTGGGATGTCTCCATTAATTATAGTATTTGGTAAAGCATGTAATTTACCAGTTGAAATCCAACATAAGTCTTTTTGGGCTGTGAAAACCTGTAACTATGATTGTGAAAACTCTGTTGAAGAAATATTATTTCAATTGGATGAACTGGAGGAGCTTCTATAACATCCCAGGTAAATAAAGAATATAAAATTTTAATATTTATTAAAATTTGTGAATTAAATATTAATTTTACTTTAAATTTAATGCTATGTTTGATGGCGTACCCTCTACGCAACAATGGGTTTCTTTGAAATCTTATATTTCACACAATGTTGAGTCATACTGAAAAATAATAATATAATATTATTTTAAATGGTAGTTAATGCCTAGTCGTTGTATTGGAAGGAATGGAAAAAACTAACTAAAATATTAATATACATGATTGTTAAATCTTTTTACATTTATCCAATAAATTTTAGAGGCTTAAAATAAGAAAGAATACGATTTTAAGCATAAATACTCTAATATTCATTAAAAGGTCGATTTATCACCTTTTGATGGAGAACCCTATTTAAATATATTTTTGGCCACATTTACATGTTATATTTGAAAAAATAATATTCTTATTTAAAATCAGGACATAAAAATTTACTTTGGATAAAATTGTGGTATATTTCTGATAAAGTTCATTTTTTATGAATAGTGAAAAATACTGTATTTTAATTCAAAACTACCTTTTAATCTAACTTATTTATATGGTTATATTATCTTTATAAATGTTTTTAAAGTGTAATTAGATTATATTTTTACCATTTAATCTTATTTTGGTCATTTTAAGTAATTTTACTTTGAAATTGGATATAATCAAGTGTCAATCTTTTGGTAGTTATTATTTCTTAAAAACACGCTTTTTGTTTTGACAATGGGAATTAATTTTAAATTAATTTCTACCACTTCTATGTTTTGAATTTCGAAAAATGTATTCAATATTTTTAATTAGGAGTTACAAATTGTGTAAATAGGTAACTTTTATTTTTATACATTATGAATATTTACTTCAGCAAAAAATTTATTTGATATGGTTAAAGGGTAAATCTGGTATATAAGGGTAACAAAATATTATTATAATAATATTAAATTACCCTAACATGTGTCCTAATCCTATTGGTTGATACATTTCATACTATTGGAATATTTGGTTCTATTTTGGGACCCCATGGAGCCACTTAAGAGTGATAATGACACTTTATATTAATAAATTTAAAGTAAAGAAAAAAATGAATTAAACATATATCTTTTAGTAAATAAATTATTACAAGGGGTTATATAAGTTATCTATTTGACTATAAATATTTATTATAAATCTAAAAATATTTCCTACATCATGATATTTTTTTGTAATTTTTAGACATCAAATAAATAAAATTATTTATGACACAATAATGATGCAGTGTTTACCTCATTAATGAATGATTTAAATAAATAAGATTATAAATATTAAAAATATATCCAAAACCTGTCCAATTATTATTGGATGATTTTATTTCGAACATGAGTCATCTTATATTTGACTTTAATAAGTTTTTGACCTTTAGAAACCGAAAATAATTATATAATAAAATAATATTTTTAAACATTCCTTAAGATCCCCTCCTCCCCCTTATAAAAATATCTCACTTCTAACTCATTCCTCACACTTATCAAGCCCCTTGGATAATCCAACATCAACCCTATTAATCTCCATACATCCCTATCCTCATACTAGAAGCCTTCCCCTAGGCATAATGCAATTCAATTAAACCTTTTGGTTCAAACCAAAGGGAGATACCCGATTTAAAGGTAACGACTTCTCTTAAGTTCTTTTGTTTTATTTTACTTCTACAACCCCCTAAACTCTTTTTATTACTTTATTTTATAACAAAACCAGTATAATAAATATAATATTTTGTTTTTATGATAATTATTCTAACTACACTTACACACACCTCCATCTAATGGGTAAAGAACATACTGTTTCTGTGGACAGTGAACTACTGCCTCATGAAATGATGATTGTTCAATCTTCTCCTACCATATCTTATGGTGTCCATTAATATGGTACTATATTTATATATGATATATATTATATTTATATTGTTTATATTCTTCTGTATTTTTTATTTATATAATAACTTTATGGTTTCCATAGTGGGTAAATATGATAATTTCATTTAAGGAAGTGCGGACTACCGCCCCCACAAAGTGATATGACTCGTTCATGCCATACGTGGAACGTATAAAGGATGGAGATAATTAAATTATATTTTATATTATACTGGAATTATAATATACCTATTTATCATTAATTTTTTATTCCATTAAATATGAAATAGAAATGAAAATAGTGTTCATGCGTACGTACGGCTTAACGTCTCCATGAACAGTGCATTCCATTTATTATCTACAAATGTTATGTACTGTTATAAATACATATATATATATATATAATGGATATATATGATATATATGATATCTAAATCATGATTATAATTCTATATATAATGAACCTTTTACCACATGGATAATTTGTAAATATAACAAGTTCATTTTTGACTCAAGTACCAAATATCGACAAAACGACCATTATTAACTTAAATGATTGAATAATGTTTATAACATGGTAATAAGTGATATAAAATAAAAAATAAACTTTAAAAATGTTCTTAATAAAGTATAAATTAACTTTTTTTATTATTTAGGAGATTAAAGAATGAATGGGTCAAGTCTTATACGAGGTAAGGGGTTTCTTATCTCACTTTTAATTCCGTGATATTTCCATTGTTCGCCACTTATTTATTGAATGTGGTGTATTTTGTACTACCATTTGATATATATTATCATGATTATATTTATATTCATGGTATTCTATGATTAATTTGGTGTTTATTAACTTTTTTTCATATAACTCGATTGATTACAATGTGGTAAGAGGTTTTCATCTCACTTTTTATTCCCGTGAGATTCATGCTATATTTGCCACTATTTCCTTTTGTGTGGTGTATGTACTTACAATGATTGTATTATTTGTGTAATATAGTTTAATTTATGGGTATTTACATATTCATTTTATGATAATTCCTTCATGGGGTGTATGTTTTGTAAGTTACCAAATCGGTAAGGGAACATTTCACTGTACTCTTTTAGTCAAAGACTTCTTTTATGTCATGAATTTTAATTTCCTTTTTATTATGTTAGGATATGTTCTTATATATCCTTATTACTATGAATTTTATGTCCATGTGATGATAGACTCTTTTCTATCTCATCAACTCATTTTCTGAATTTTAAAGTGACGTCGTTAGGCTATCAAATTTCTGTAAGAGAACTTCTTAACCCAATTTCAATTCTTTGGGTTAAACTTCTACTTCTTGATTATGTCATGCTATGAATATGTGTGAATTACCTGTGATTTTTTTACACTTAATATCCACTTATATTGGGTGTATTCTTATTTTTTACACATAATTATGTCATTGATTTATCCTTAATCTAATAATATGATCTTTCCAAGGGACTTTGTCTCAATTTACATTCCATTGAGACTTATTTGTTGTTACACACCAATTCACTTTTATATGGTGTATATACTAATCTTTGAAATATTATATCATGAATATATTTATTATCATGGTATTATAAGCTTTGATTAATTTTATTCCTCAATTATTTGTTTTCAAGAGTCTCTCATTTGGTTAGGAACTCTTTAACTGAAATATAATTTTAAATATTTTAAAGATTTATTCTTCTAAATCTTTCTCATTAATGTCCATGTTTTAAAAATGGTTTAAGGATTTATTTATAAGAACTTTAATGTTTTGAAATTAAAATTTCTTTCAAAAGATTCAAAGTGGTATGGGACACTTTGATTCAAAAATATCTTTATTAAATGTTTTTAATGGTTTTGAAAATGGTTTGATAAAGAATTGTTTATTTCAATATCTTGATATGATATATTGTGATTGGAATGTGGATATGGTATCTTTCCTTTATTCTTGTTTTATGTGTTATGAATGTGTTATGGTTATTGGGCATTGTTTACGTATATGGGTGGTTCCATGATAAACCTAGGGCAGGTGAGCCCGAGATAGCTCTCTAATGCATTGGGTAATGTGACGGAGGTAAACATTAATGTTTTTCCTAAGAGATTTAGAGAATATGTTGTGATGGGTATTCCAACATAACTCCCTACATAAATGTGAAATCTAAAATTTAAGTATGTTATGTATGTCATAAGTTACCTTTATGATTTATGATTTTTGTGTGTTATTCATAAATCTTATGATTTCATAAGGTATGTTATGATTGAAAAGTATGGTTTCATTGTTTTGTATTTATTGATGGGCTAATGGTTTCATTCCTTATTTTATAACCCTTACTGAGCTTTTTATGCTCATCCCAAGTTTTTGAAATGTTTCCCACAGGACTTAAAGATGAATAAGGTTCAAGGATGGGATTAAGGAAAAGTCATGTTGTCTAAAACATGGAACTAGACATGTTTCTTTTTAAGAGTTTGTTTTATGAAAAAAATGGGTACTGAGTAGTAGTGTCTACATGTAATATTCAAGCTGATATGTAATAGTTATGGCCTAATTCAACTATAAACCTAAAAAGATCCTCAATGTGAATTATTAATTTAATTCATGATTATGTAATTTTTTAAGGCTAGGTCATTATAGTTGGTATCAGATGTCGGTTTAGACAACTTTAGGGATTAGGAGTTTTCATTAAACACATGGTTAGTCCCTATGTCTATTATTTCAATTAAATCCTTGTTTTGTAAATTTTTTAGATCAAGGAAATTTGGTTACAAATGGAAGGAGGAGGATCTCAAATGACATTCCTATCTCTTCCTGATGACATGCTTGCAATAATTATCGCAAAGTCGTGTTTAGATGATTGTGAAACTTTTTCTAGCATACAACTCACTTGCAAGAAGTTTTTTGAGATATAAAACACCTCCAATATACCTCGATATCATCATGAATCATGGGTTGTATTTAATCAAATAATATTTTCTCAATATTCTCATATTTTCAAGAAAGGTAAATATTATCAAGGAATTTTAAAATATTTTACCTTATCACAAGATTTTGAAGAATATTATGATTTTGAAAAAGGTGCTGAAGAAGAAGACCCTTGCGCAGCCTATTTATATTTTCTTTTACAATATAGTCTCTCATCACATACTTATGGTATTTTAAAAGGACCATTGATTGAAAGTTTCAACTCAAACTCGGTCCAACTTTTTTATAAAAATCATTTTTTATCAGATGTTTTGAAATTATATGTCATACATGATTATTTTCTAAAACTATTTTCCTAAGAATACCCATATGACCCATGTTGTACAAGGTGTATTTGGAAGAAGGAATAAAATGAATTTGAAGGATCTTTAAATCATTGTTTCAATGCATGGACCTTCCACCTACGTGAACAAGATGATGATGAAACTATTTGGACACCATGATCAAGGTATGATATTCTTTCTATTGGGAATATTTTTATTTTATCATATGGAGGTGAAAAAAATGACAATATATAATATGTTGAGGTCTTAATGTATTGGGATGAAAATTAAATGTATAATAAAACCTTTGAGGTTAAAACATGTTATGGTTATTTTTGAGTTTTATAAAAAGGACAACCCGTAAGATTGGTGACAACCCATCACGTCTAGAAAGGCCGTAGGAATCAATCCCACAACCGAAGGGTGATAAGGGAGCATCACCTACCACTGTCCTACGTGAAGTCCCTGGTTAGTATGACTTATTCTTTTATTTTAAGTGATTTTATGGATCAATAATAAGTTGATTTTGGGAACTTATGTGTAAGGAAATGACCCTGGTTGCCCGGAGTTGGTGCCTTATTTTATTATGTTGCCATACATACAAGGAAAATGAATCTTGAAGGACCAAGTAGTTTAGTATTATTGGAAACAAGATACATACATAAGTTCAACTTTACATAAGGAAAGTAAAAACAACACTAAATTATTCCACTAGAGTCATCACATCACCTAGATTATGCTTGCAAGTCATTCATAAAATACTTCTTCATGTCCTGAGAAAATGAAACATAAGAAAGGGGTGAGCTCAAATGCTCGGTAAGAGTAAGCAATACAGTGGAAGATAATATAAACATTAGATAAGGTGAATAATTTAAAACACGTGCCTTTAATAATAAACTTGAATACATTATGGCAGGAATATGGGCTGAGTAAATAATGTCATAATAAAACATAATCATGGGTATTCTACTAGTCAAATAACCACATGAAATATCAATAGCTGAACTCATAATGATGGAATGAATAATTCCGGGCATTCTGAAACATTTTTTCAAGGCCTCGTCCAAGACGTCTAATGATTAAGGCCTCAGCCAAAATCCATATCACATTGGGAAAGGCCTTGGCCAATTACTCGTCTAGTTGTCTCATGATACCTACCGATGCATCGAGGGGCTATAGCAGGCCCCACCCGTCACATAATAAGTCCAATGCATTTCTCATATGATCGGGGATAAACATAAACAACATATACATTCATATTGAAACTATCATATGAAATGTAACTATCTTTCCCCAATCATTAAACATAAAACACTAACCATTCAGAATAATATGGTGAATGGTTTTAGGATAGATCATACACAATAGAGTTAGTCATAAAAAATTAAATAAAATATGGTATATGACTTCATAAATGATTAAACCCAATAATACCATGGAATCAACAAGAGTGTTGAATTAGATGAAAACACTCTTATAAAATCATTAATCAATTCTGGAGAGAAATACACTTTTATTTTGAAAAGAAGAGTTATTTTGGAAAAATATTTGTATAAAACCAGAAGTGAAGTAAGATAGTATTTTCATAAAAAAATGATTGATTTTATAAAGATAATGGTTTCCAAAAACAGATTATATAGTTCCCTTGAAAATAGGTAAGAATTTTAGAAATTCCCTTGAATTGGGCTTGTATTTTTGAAACAATTTTGAAAGTTCCTTTTAAAACGCGTAACTATCCATAAAATAATGAATTATTATGGTTTGTAAACATATATATGGTACTCAAACAGAACATATGATTAGTACATAACAATACATAATAATTACATTGAGTTAATTAGACAATTAAAGTATCCCGAATGTAAATGGAAGTTCGGCTGGAAAAACCCTTACCTTAACTCCAAATGTGTTCCGCTCTTGTAATTAAGCTCCTGGAATATGAAATTATACTTATTAATAACTTATTTAAGAACCTATTAGACATGTATTTAGTTTATCATAATTATAGTTAGTTCATTTATGTCTTTATTGATAATTTATTGTATTGAATTTTGTCATTCTGGAGTGTTCGTTTCCTTTATTTTCATATTCGGTTCACTTGTTTTTAAGTAATGAAGTTCATGTGGAATGGTTATAAATATCCAGGATTGGAATTATATATTATTAATGAACATAAATAATTGATAATGGTAATTTCTATCATTTTGTTCCATGGAATGAGGATGAATCATTAGATGACAACCACTTCGATTATTTGGCGGTATTTGGAATATTATGAACTAGTTTGGTCATATAACTTAATTATATGTACATATTCTGGTTCCTGAATATTAATTAGGTTATAACATACATATTATAGTCTGGTGAAACCATGAATATGGTTTCATGACCATTACTGAAGAAGAAATTGAATAATGAAACTTCGTTGTCCATGAAGGTTATAAATCGGAACCTCATGGACGTCGATTTCGTTTATAAAAATAAAAGGGAGGGAATAAGAATATTTATGATGGTTCTTACATTAACATGATATAAATCCAGTATATAGATTTTACTGGAGTTATCATATTCATTTGGATAGAGGAGGTGAGGAGAGGATAACAAAAGTAGATAAATTGAAATAAAACCAAGTGAGAAAGAAGGGTGCTTTACCTCTTGAAATAACCTCCTTGAGAAACTCCTTAAGGGAAGGGGTTTTGGTCTTTTGGAAAGACTAAGAGCTTCCTAGTCGTGGGGAGTGACTTGGGAAGGGTAATTGGGCAGAACTTTGGGGAGATTCAAGGCTTAGAGGAGTGAAGAGAAGAGGTAGTGGTGGAGGGTTTTATAGTGGAGGAGAGGGGTATAATTTGAATATTTAATTCATTATTTTATTATTTCTCTCAAGACAACCAAATAGTGTTGTTTCATGTGACCCCTAATAGTAATAAATTCATGTAAGTTCGAACCAAGTGGCCTTGAATCACTTGTGATGTCATGAATAGTGTATTTAACTGATAAATTGAATATACGGTATTTTACCGTATTTCACTATTCATCAAAAATTCAAGATTTTCAGAAAAATCCCAAAAATTCACCCCTACCATTTTTAGATGTGTAGAATTCAAAAGTGAAATCCATTTTTCAAAAATAATTTTCTAAATATTATTAATTTAATTTTTAAATAAGGTCATAGTTAATTTGAAAAATAACAATCTTGAAGTGTAGTTAGTTTTATGTGACATTGAAAAATTAATTAAGATCCCATTATCATATTGCCGTAAGAAAATAAAATAATATAATTATTTACTATTCAAGGGTCATATTACTATTCATATTACTATTCATATTACTATTCATAATGGTATGTTACTATTCACCAAAAATCATGTTTGTTCTATTAGACTTCAAATGACTTAATGAACACAACTCTAGATGACCATTTCTCGAAATTCAAAACATAGAAGAGACTAAGTTGTGTTTAATGGTTAGATTATAAAATCGCATTCTATATTTATTTTCAAAACCTTGGGGTGTTACATTCTCCCCTCCTTACAAAAATTTCGTCCTCGAAATTCACAAAATATTACCTAAAAAGATTCAGGTATGTCTTTAACATAAGCTCCTCAGGCTCCCATGTTGCTTCCTCCATCTTATGGTTCCTTCATAGAACCTTCACCAGACGAGTCGTCCGATTTCTCAATACTTGTTCTCTAGTATCAAGAATCTTGATAGGCTCTTCACAGTAAGATAGATCAGGCTCAAGTTCCATTTCTTCATAAGTGAATACATGTGTTGGGTCTAGAATGTACTTTATTAACATTGACACATGGAACACATTGTGAACCTTAGAGAGACTTGGCGGCATTTCCAAACGATAAGCTACGGTTCCAATTCAGTATAGAATTTCAAAAGGTCCGATGTACTTGGGACTTAATTTTCCCTTCTTACCTAATCGTATAATACCCTTCCATGGAGATACCTTTAAGAAAACGTGATCACCTTCTTGAAACTCCAAATCCTTCCTTCAGTTATCAGAATAGCTCTTTTGCCTACTTTGAGCTATTTTGATATGGTTCTGGATAATCTTCACCTTTTCTATTGTTTCTTCAACAAGTTCTGGGCCCATGAGCTTTCTTTCACCAATATCATCCCATCAAGTTGGTGTACGACATCGCCTCCCATATAATGCTTCATAGGGTGCCATCTGTATACTTGAATGGAAGCTATTGTTGTAGGAAAATTCTATGAGAGGTAAATACTAATCCCACATGCCTTGAAAATCAAGTGAACAAAACCTTAACATGTCTTCCAATGTTTGAATAGTTTGTTCTGATTGTCCATCAGTTTTTGGGTGGTAGGTAGTGCACAAATGAAGATCAATATCTAGGGCCTTCTGAAGACTTTTCCAGAATCTTGATGTAAAATGTGGATCACGATCAGAAACAATCGATAGGGGTACTCCATGAAGTCTCACATCTTCATTAATATATAGTCTTTCTAGACGTTCAAGTGGTAGATCTTCTCTTATAGCAAGAAAATGTGCTGACTTGGTAATAAAATCAACAATGGCCCATATTGCATTGTTCCTTCTAGGAGTCTTTGGTAGTCCCATGATAAAGTCCATCATGATATTATCCCATTTCCACTCAGGTATGGGAAGAGGTTGCAATACTCCTCTGGGATGTTGCCTTACAGCTTTCACTTGTTGACAAACCATACATCTTGACACAAAATCAGCAATCTCCCTCTTCATGTTGTCCCACCAAAACTGTTCCTTCAAATCTCTATACATCTTAGTGATTCCAGGGTGTATAGATAAATTGGAACTACGAGAATCCTACAACAATTCCCTTTTTAGATCAGGTATATCGGGAACACAAAGTCTTTTCCCAAATTTCAAAATTCCATCTTCATATATGAAGTCACTCAATCTCCCATCATTCACAGCTTTAATCTTATTTTGAAACTCTCCATCATCATCCTGAGAATTTTTTATCCTTTCTAGTAAATATGGTTTTGAAACCATTTGAAAAATCATTTATGTTTCACCTTCCATGGTTATTCTCATATCCATCTTTACTAGATCCATGAAAATAGGATCCCTTTCAACTATCATCTTGCTCAAAACTCCATGATTATTTCTGCTCAAGGCATCTTCCACCTTATTTGCCTTCCCCAGGTGGTAGTGTATCGTGCAATAATAATCCTTGAGTAGTTCAAGCCATCTTTTTTGCCTCATGTTGAGTTATTTTTGTGAGAAAATATACTTCAAACTCTTGTGATCAGTATAAATCTCACATTTTTTACCAAGAGATAATGTCTCCATATCTTCAAAGCAAATATTACAGCAGCTAACTCAAGATCATGAGTATGATAGTTTTTCTCATGAATTTTTAGTTTTCTTGATGCATAAGCAATAACCCTATCATTTTGCATAAGGACACAACCAATTCCTTTCTTTTAAGCATCACTATAAATAACAAACCCATCATTCCCTGATGGTAGAGTCAATATAGGAGCATTGACTAATCTTCTCTTCAGTTCTTCGAAACATTCTTCACAATCTTTTTTTCAAACAAATTTAACCCCTTTACGTGTAAGCTTTGTTAGTGGGTTAGCCAGTCGGGAAAACTTCTGCACGAAACGCCGATAATAACCTGTTAAGCCAATAAAACTACGTACCTCAGTTATGTTTGTTGGTGTGGGCCAATCTTGGATTGCCTTTGTCTTTGCAAGATCAATTAGGATTACATCCTTAGAGACAATATGGACAAGAAAAGAAATCTCCTGAAGCTAGAATTCACACTTGCTAAAATTCCCATATAATTCATGTCTTCTAAGAGTCTTCAGGATAATGCGCAAGTGATTTTCATGATCTTTGCAGCTTTTGGAGTATACCAAGATATCATCAATAAATACCACTAAAAAATCATTGAGATATTCCTTGAAAACTTTGTTCATTAGATCCATAAAGACAGAGGGTACATTAGTCAATCCAAAAAGAATCACTGTAAACTCGTAATGCCCGTACCTGGTTCGAAATGTTGTTTTCAGAATGTCTTCCTTCTTCACACACAACTGATGATATCCAAATCAAAGGTCAATCTTTGAAAAGTATTTAGATCCATGTAGTTGGTCAAATAAATCATCAATGCGGGGTAGGGGATACTTATTCTTTATTGTAATAGAATTTATTTCCCTGTAATCAATGCAAAGCCTCATGGATCCATCTTTCTTCTTGATAAAGAGGACAGGGGCTCCCCATGGAGAAACACTAGGTCGAATAAATCCTTTTTCACTCAAATCCTCTAGTTGTTTCTTTAGATCCACTAATTCCACAGTGGTCATTCTATAAGGAGTCTTCAATATGGGAATTGAAATAGGAATTAAATCAATGGAAAACTCAATTTATCGTTCTGGAGGATGTCCAGGTAAATCTTCTAGAAACACATCAACATATTCTCTCACAATAGGTACATACTATATTTGAACATTCCTTTCCTCACTCACAGTTATTTAATTCTCTTCCTCCCCAATAATTGAATTTAGTTGAGCTACTGGGGGTGGATCTAGATAAGAATCAGGTGGTGGTGATTCTGCTCTAAAGATAAGGTGTTCTTTATCATCGTCATCAAAAATAGTAACCTCTTCCTTCTTACAATAAAATTTTGCATCATGGTCTGAAATCCAATCCATACCAAGGATTATATCAAATTCAATCATGGGTATGACGATGAGATCAGCAGATAAAGAACATTTGTATGCCCTAATGGGAACCGATTGACAGAACTTTGTAGCAATGATACTTCCCTTCGGTATTTTTACTGACAACTCCCTTGTTAAATCAAATTGGAAATATTTTCTTAGAAAACTAGGAAGATATGAAACAATGCGAGGATCTATAATCAAATAGAGCATTGGCTAAAATTGAGAAAACAATTAATGTAGCTGCCACCACATCATTAGGAACTTCAACCTCTGCAGTTGTGATTGCATAAGCTTTTCCCTGATCCCTTGGCCTTTTATGTTGCATATTTCCTTGATGTTTTGGACAATCATTAGCATAGTGTCCCATCTCCTGACAACTATAGCATTGAACATTATTGGCTTCCTTCTTCCCTTTGCAATCACCAGAAATATGACCTTTCTGACCACATTTGTAGCATACTCCTTTTCCTTTTAATCATGCACTAGGGTGTTTCCTTCCACAATTGTCACATGGTGGAAATTCGACTCTTCCCTTCTTCCCCATTTCCTTATTTCTTTTTCCAGGGTTTTCAACAACCCTCTTCTTTTCTTGCTTTCCCTTAAAGTCATAAAACTTAGAGAATTATATTTCTGTCTTGATGGCACATGAAACTATATCCTCATATGATGAAAAACTTTGGGATACCAGTTCCTCCCGGAGGAATGGCTTTAGGCCATCAAAGAATCGATCAGTTTTGCTCCTTGGATTTCGTATGTAGTCTACAGCATGTCTTGTTAATCATGTGAAGTTAGATTCATACCTTGAAATATTCTCATCTTCCTTCTGCCTCAGATTCAAGAATTGTCTCTCCATATCTGCTCGCTACTCATGAGGGAAATATTTTTCTAAGAAGATTTCCTTAAAATCCCTCTGTTCCATCTCTTCTATCTCTTCCTCCTCCTTTGTGTTTTGGATTAATGACCACCACTAATCTGCATCTCTCGATAGATGATATACTTCCATGACAACCTTCTCTCTTTCATTACATCCCAAAGTGAGAAATATCTTCTCAAGGGAACATATTCATTGCTCTGCTACAAACGGGTTTGTATTCTTGTTGAATGATGGAGGTTGTTGTCGCATAAAGCGGTCTATCATGGCTCCTCCATGTGGTGGATCTGGATGCTCCATACGGGAAAGGTTATTATTCATAACCTGAGTAAGTTGTCCCAGTATATTTATGAGTTGCTCAGCACCAGTCATAGCACCAGAGCCAACATCATTATCATGCGTCGGAGGAAAATCCCTACAGGGGACACGTGTATTCATGCAATTTCCATTCCATCCACTAGGCGCCATATCTAGATAATGGAATAAACTAGATTAGGTTATGAATCATAATGTATAATCTTAACTAAAAAAATACTCAGAAAAAAAAATGAGATCCTACGCATGGCTAATACCATATTCACAAAAATGGTTTCTTTGAGAAATATTTTACATTTCAATCCTTCATAATGGCTTTTAGAGAAAATGTGAATTATCCTAAGCATATTCCCTGGGAGTTTCGTAACCAAGAGTGCAGAAAGTCCCGTTATCGTGCACCAGTTCCTATTCGAGTCTAGCTCAAAGCGGTGCTTTCGGGTTTTACCCCTAGATACATCTGTGCCAGAGCCGCCTCTACCTACTCGTATCCAGATAGGGATGTATTTATTGAAATATCCACATAATATATTCCTTACCAAAATACCAGGATGTTATTTTATGTATTATCATCAAAGACTAACTTAGGGACTCTTCCCTAATTCTACATTTTCTAAATCTAGTTTCCAAGTATTCTACTAAACTTCCTCTGATACCAACTGTAAGGACCCGACCCCAGTTGCCTGGAGTTGGTGCCTTATTTGATTATGTTGGAATACATACAAGGAATATGAATATTGAAGGACCAAGTAGTTTAGTATTATTAGAAACAAGATACATACATAAGTTCAACTTTACATATGGAAAGGAAACACAACACTAAATTATTCCACTAGAGTCATCACATCTCCTAGATTATGCTTGAAAGTCATTCATAAAATACTTCTTCATGTCCTGAGAAAATGAAACATAAGAAAGGGGCGATCTCAAATGCTCAGTAAGAGTAAGCAATACAGCAGAAGATAATATAAACATTAGACATGGTGAATAATTGAAAACACATGCCTTTAATAATAAACTTGAATACATTATGGCAGGCATATGGACTGAGTAAATAATTCCATAATAAAACAGAATCATGGGTATTCTACTAGTCGAATAACCACATGAAATATCAATAACTGAACTCATAATGATGGAATGCATAATTCCGGACATTCTGAAACATTTTTTCAAGGCCTCGGCCAAGACGTCTAATGATTAAGGCCTCAGCCAAAATCCATATCACATTGGGAAAGTCCTCGGCCAATTCCTCATCTAGTTGTCTCATGAGACCTACCGATGCATCGAGGGGATATAGTGGGCCCCACCCATCACATAATAAGTCCAATGAATTACTCATATTAGCAGGTATAAACATAAAAAACATGTACATTAATATTGAAACTATCATATGAAATGTAACTATCTTTCCCCAATCATTAAACATAAAACACTAACCATTCAGAATAATATGGTGAATGGTTTTAGGATCGATCATCCAAAATAGAGTTAGTCATAAACCATTAAATAAAATATTATAAATGACTTCATAAATGATTAAACCCAATAATACCATGTAATAAACAAGATTGTTGAATTAGATGAAACACTCTTATAAAATCATTAATCAAATCTGGAGATAAATACTCTTTTATTTTGAAAAGAATAGTTCTTTTGGAAAAATATTTGTATAAAACCAGAAGTGAAGTAAGATAGTATTTTTATAATAAAATGAGTGATTTTATAAAGATAATGGTTTCCAAAAACAGATTATAGAGTGCCCTTGAAAATAGGTAAGAATTTGAGAAATTCTCTTGAATTGGGCTTGTATTTTTGAAACAATTTTGAAAGTTCCTTTTAAAACGTGTAACTATCCATAAAATAAAGAAGGATTATGGATTTTAAACATATTTATGATACTAAAACAGAACATATGATGATTACATAACAATACATAATAATTACATCGAGGTAATTAGACAATGAAAGTATCCCGAATGAAAATGGAAGTTCGGGTGGAAAAACCCTTACCTTAACTCCAAATGTGTTCTGCTCTTGTACTTAAGCTCCTGAAATATGAAATTATACTTATTAATAACTTATTTAAGAACCTATTAGACATGTATTTAGTTTATCATAATTCTGGTTAGTTCGTTTATGTCTTTATTGATAAGTTATTGTATTGAATTTCGTCGTTCTGGAGTGTTCGTTTCCTTTATTTTCATATTCGGTTCACTTGTTTTTAAGTAATGAAATTCATGTGGAATGGTTATAAATCTCCAGGATTGGAATTATATATTATTAATGAACATGAATAATTGATAATGTTCATTTCTATCATTTTTTTACGTGTAATGAGGATGAATCATTAGATGACAACCACTTCGATTATTCGGCAGTATTTGGAATATTATGAACTAGTTTGGTCATATAACTTAATTATATGTACATATTCTGGTTCCTGAATATTAATTAGGTTATAAAATATATATTATAATCTGTTTAAACCATGAATATGGTTTCATGACCAGTAATGAAGAATAAATTGAAGAATGAAACTTCGTCGTCCACGAAGGTTATAAATCGGAACCTCATGGACGTCGATTTCATTTATAAAAATAAAAGGGAGGTAATAAGAATATTTATGATGGTTCTTCCATTCACATGATATAAATCCCGTATATAGATGTTACTGGAGTTAGCATGGTCATTTGGACAGAGGAGGTGAGGAGAGGATAACAAAAGTAGATAAATTGAAATAAAACCAAGTGAGAAAGAAGGGTGTTTTACCACTTGAAATAACCTCCTTGAGAAACTCCTTAAGGGAAGGGGTTTTGGTCTTTTGGAAAGACTAAGAGATTCTTGGTCGTGGGGAGTGACTAGGTAAGGGTAATTGGGCAGAAATTTGAGGATCTTAAAGGCTTAGAGGAGTGAATAGAAGAGGTAGTGGTGGGGGATTTTTATAGTGGAGGAGAGGGGTATAATTTGAATATTTAATTCATTATTTTATTATTTCTCTCAATACAACCAAATAGTGTTATTTAATGCGACCCCTAATAGTAATAAGTTCATGTGAGTTCTAAACAAGTGGCCTTTCATCACTTGTGATGTCATTAATAGTGTATTTAACTGATAAATTGAATATACGGTATTTTACCATATTTCACTATTCATCAAAAATTCAAGATTTTCAGAAAAATCCCAAAAATTCACCCCTACAATTTTTCGATGTGTAGAATTCAAAAGTGAAATCCATTTTTAAAAAATAATTTTCTAAATATTATTAATTTAATTTTTAAATATGGTCATAGTTAATTCGAAAAATAACAATCTTGAAGTGTAGTTAGTTTTATGTGACATTGAAAAATTAATTAAGATCCCATTATCATATTGCCTTAAGAAAATAAAATAATATAATTATTTACTATTCAAGGGTCATATTACTATTCATAAGGGTATGTTACTATTCACCAAAAATCAAGTTTGTTCTATCAGAATCCAAATGACTTATTGAACACAACTCTAGATGACCATTTTTTGAAATTAAAAACATAGAAGAGACAAAGTTGTGTTTAATGGTTAGATTATAAAATTGAATTCTATATTTATTTTCAAAACCTTAGGGTGTTACATTATGTTTTATCAAATGAATGTCCTTAATATAGGAAAATGATTTGCTGATTAAGTGATAAAGATTATTTTAGAAGATGTTTGCTCTTTTGGAAAAATTATATGCTTGAGGGAAATAAAATACTATGAGATCTCATTTGTGGAGTAATGGATGAAATTTTATTTTGGAAGAATGTATGTTTTTATTTTAGACATATGAAGATTTGGTTTATTTATGGAAATGATTAACCTATCATGCAGAATGTGTGATTAGGTTAATTACTTTTCAGTATGAGACTTTAAGAGTAAATGATGTCATTTGGAGATAAATATTAAGATTTATCTTGGAAGACTATGTGATTAAATCCTTCTGAGATTTGGGTTTCAATATTAGTTTGGATTACTTTGAAGAATTTTATGGACAGTTGTTTATTGAATGGTCTTTGTTGAACTTTGGGTATTGTTTGACAAATTTTGGAGATTAAGAGTAGTTTTTATTTTTGAAAAAGATTATCCTTTTTGGGGATTATCTGATCTTGTGCTTTTCATTTTGGTTTTGGTTAATGTCTAAAGACATGGGAAAAATATAGTTCATATTTTTTGGATTATTTTATTCTCTAGAAGTTGATTTTAGTGATTTCAATGTGAACAAGTCATCTTGAATACTCATCTTTTGGAGAAAAGATGAGTTTGTGGTAGAAATCTAGTAAAGGATGAAAGTTTACATGAAAAGTAAGTATGTTTCCTTATGTTCTTATTCAAGGTCTTAAATAAATTCCTCAACTTTATGAAAAGTAACTTAAAACAAAAACATTGTATGTTAACTTTTCCTACTAGGGAATCAAATATTGTTTAACCCATCACAAGTTTGTGATTTTCTGGTGGTTAACTTTATTCTAATTATGTCTTCTACCACTCTCCATCAAACCTTGATGGTTTGTTTCTCTTCCATATCCATGTTTTCATGGAATCCTAGTATCTGTTGTCTCAGGTGACCTTTTTTTTGTTCTTTCTTTTAAAGTGATAGTTTTATTGACTGTTTTTCAATTTGGGACTTTTAATTAAGTTTCCAAACCCAATTTTAAAATTGTGAGGATGCAATTCCCAAAAGGGGGGAAGGATGTAACATCCCAGGTAAATAAAGAATATAAAATTTTCATATTTATTAAAATTTGTGAATTAAATATTAATTTTACTTTAAAGGGGATTCTATGTTCGATGGTTTACCCGCTACGCAATAATGAGTTTCTTTGAAATCTTATGTTGCACACAATGCTGAGTCATACTAAAAAATAATAATATAATATTATTTTAAATGGTATTTAATGCATAGCTGCTGTATTGGTAGGAATGGATAGAACTAACTACAATATGAATATACATGTTTTTTAAATGTGTTTACATTTATACAATAAATGTTAGAGGCTTAAAATAAGAAAGAATTTGATTTTAAGCATAAATACTCTAATATTCATTAAAAGGTTGATTTACCGACTTTTGATGGCGAACCGTCTTTAAATATACTTCTGGACACTTTTATATATTCTATTTGAAAAAATAATATTCTTCTTTAGAATTTGGTCATCAAAATTTACTTTGGCTAAAATTTTGGTATTTTTCTGATAAAGTTCATTTTTTATGAATAGTGAAAAATACTGTATTTTAATTCAAAACTACCTTTTAATATAATTTTTTTATATGGTTATATTATCTTTATAAATGGTTTTAAAGTGTAATTAGATTATATTTTTACCATTTAATCCTATTTTGGTCATTTTAAGTAATTTTACTTTGAAATTATACATAAACAAGTGTCAATCTTTTGATAGTTATTATTTCTTAAAAACACGTTTTTTGTTTTCACAATGGGAATTAATTTTAAATTAATTTCTGCCACTTATGTATTTTGAATTTGAAAAAATGGATTAAATATTTGGAATCAGGTGTTCCAAATTTTTTAAATAGGTAACTTTTATTTTTAGACATTATGAATATTTACTTCAGTAAAAAATTATTTACCATGGTTAAAGTGTAAATCTGGTAAATAAGGGTAACAAAATATTATTATAATAATATTAAATTACCCTAAAAGTTGTCATAATACTATTGGTTGATACATTTCCAACCATGGGCATCCTTGGGTCAATTTTGGGACCCCATGAAGCCACTTAAGAGTGATAATGACACTTTATATTAATTAATTTAAAGTAAATACAAAATTGACTTAAACATATATCTTTTAGTAAATCAATTATTACATGGGGTTATATAAGTTATCTATTAGACTGTAAATATTCATTATAAAGATAAAAATATTTCTTAAATCATGATATTTTTTTATAATTTTTAGATATCAAATAAATAAAATTATTTATGACACAATAATTATGCAGTGTTTACCTCATCAATGAATGATTTAAATAAATAAGATTACAAAGATTAAAACAATATCCAAAACCTATTCAATTATTATTGGATGATTTAATTTGTAACATTTGTCATATTATCTTCGACTTTAATAATTTTTTGACCTTTAGAAACCGAGAATCATTATATAATAAAATAATATTTTTAAAAATTCCAAAAGAGATCCTCCTCCCCCTTATAAAAAACCCTCACTTCTAACCCATTCCTCACACTTCTAAAGCCCCTTGGATCATCCAAAATCTTACCAATTAAGCTCTGTACATCCCTTTACTCCTCCTAAAAGTCTTCCCCTAGGCATAAGGTAATTCAATTAAATTTTTTGGTTCAAACCAAAGGGAGATACCTGATTTAAAGGTAATGTCTTCTCTTAAGTTCTTTTGTTTTATTTTACTTCTCCAACCCCTTAAACTCTTTTTATTGATTTTTTTTATAAAAAAACCAGTATCCTCAATATACTAGGTAGTTTTCATGATAATTATTAGAAATACACTTGCACACACCTCAATCTAATGGGTAAAGAACATACTGTTTCTATGGGTGGAGAACTACTGCCTCACGAAACGATGATTGTTCAATATACTCTCACCACCTCTTATGGTGTCCATTAATATGGAACTATATTTATATGTGATATATATTATATTTATATTTTTTCTATGCTTCTGTATTTTTTATTTATATAATACCTTTATGGTTTCCATAGTGGGTAAATACGATAATTTCATTTGAGGAAGTGTGGACTACCACCCCCTCAAAGTGATATGACTCGTTCATGACATACGTGTAACATATAAAGGATAGAGATAATTAAATTATATATGATATTATACTGTAATTATAATATACCTATTTATCATTAATTTTTCATTCCATTAAATATAAAATATAAATTAAAGTAGCGTTCATGCGTACGTACGGCTTACCGTCTCCATGAATGGTGCATTTCATTTCTTATCTCCAAATGTTATGTACTGTTATAAATACATATAAATATATATATACTGGATATATATGATATATATGATATCTAAATCATAAATATCATTCTTGACATAATGAACATTTGACCACATGGACAACTTGTAAATATAACATGTTCATTTTTGACTCAAGTACCAAATATCAACAAAATGACCATTACTAACTTAAATGATTGCATAATATTTATAACATGGTAATAAGTGATATAAAATGAAAAATAAACTTTAAAAAGGTTATTAAGAAATTATAAATTAACTTTAGTTTATTATTCATAAGATTAAAGAATGAACGGGTCAAGTCGGACACGAGGTAAGGGGTTTCTTATCTCACTTTTAATTCTGTGAGATTTCTATTATTCGCCACTTATTTATTGAATGTGGTGTATTGTGTACTGTCATTTGATATATATTATTAGGATTATATTTATATTCATGGTATTATGTGATTAATTTGGTGGTTATTAACTTTTTTTCATATGACTCGATTGATTACAATGTGGTAAGAGGTTTTCATCTCACTTTTTATTCTCATGAGATTCATGCTATATTTGCCACTATTTCATTTTGTGTGGTGTATGTACTACCCATGATTGTATTATTTGTGTAATATACTTTAATTTATGGGTATTTAAATCTTCATTGTATGATCCTTCCTTCATGAGGTGTATGTTTCGTAAGTTACCAAATTGGTAAGGGAACCTTTCACCGCACTCTTTTAGTCAAAGACTTATTTTTTGTCATGTCTTTTAATTTCCTTTTTATTATGTTGGGATATGTTCTTCTATATCCTTATTGATATGAATTTTATGTCCATGTGATGAGAGACCATTTTCTCTCTCATCAACTCATTTTCTAAATTTTAAAGTGATGTCATTAAGCTATCGAATTTCTGTAAGAGAACTTCTTAACCCAATTTCAATTCTTTGGGTTAAACTTATACTTCTTGATTATGTCATGCTATGAATATGTGTGAATGACCTATGATTTTTTTACACTTAATATTCACTTATATTTGGTGTATTCTTATTTTATACACATAATTATGTCAATGATTTATCCTTAATCTAAGAATATGATCTTTGCAAGGGACTTTGTCTCAATTTACATTCCATTGAGACTTATTTGTTGTTATACACCAATTCACTTTTATATGGTGTATATACTGCCCTTTGACATATTATATCATGAATATCTTTATTCTCATGGTATTATAAGCTTTTGTTAATTTTATTCCTCAATTATTTGTATTCAAGCGTCTCTTATTTGGTTAGGAACTCTTTAACTGAAATATCATTTTAAATGTTTTAAAGATTTATTCTTATAAATATTTCTCATTAATGTCAGTGTTTTAAAAATGGTTTTAAGGATTTATTTATATGGACGTGAATGTTTTTAAATTAAAATTTCTTTCAAAATATTCAAAGTGTTATGGGACACTTTGATTAAAAAATCTCTTTATTAAATGTTTTAAATGGTTTTTGAAAATGGTTTGATAAAGCATTATTTATTTCAATATATTGATATGATATATTGTGATTAGAATTTGGAAATTTTATCTTTGCTTTATACTTGTTTTATGTGTTATTAATATGTTATGGTTATTGGGAATTGTTTACGTATATGGGTGGTTCCATGCTAAACCTAGGGAGAGTGAGCCTGAGATAGCTTTCTAATACATTAGGTAACGTGATAGAGGTAAATGTTAATGTTTATCCTAAGAGATTTAAGGAAAATACTATGATGGTCATTAAAATTTAACTCCCTATGTAGTTGTGAAATCTACAATGTAAGTATGTTATGTATTCCATAAGTTACCTTTATGATTTATGATTTTTGTGTGTTATTTATAAATCTTATGATTTCATAAGGTATGTTATGATTGAAAAGTATGGTTTCATTCTTTTGTATTTATTGATGGGATAATGTTTTAATTCCTTATTTTATAACCCTTACTGAGCTTTTTATGCTCATCCCAAGTTTTTGAAATGTTTTCCACATGACTTAAAGATGAATAAGGTTCAAGGATAGGATCAAGTAAAATTCATGCTATCTAAAACATGCAACTAGACATGTTTCTTTTTAAGAGTTTTTATTTTATTAAAAAAATGGGTACGGAGTAGTAGTGTCTACATGTAATATTCAAGTTGATATGTAATAGTTATGGCCTAATTCTCTAAAACTCTAAACCTGAAAAGATTCTCGATGTGAATTATTAATTTAATTAAATATTATGTAATGTTTTAAGGTTGGGTCCTTATAGCTCCAACTTGATTCTTACGAGAATTATAATCTCTACAAAGAAAAATCCAAGGCACTCCATGACAAACACATCCTGCAAAAGGTATTTCATGAAGGTGATAAGGTAATTATCTTCAAATATCGATTTAGGCTTCACCCAGGTGATCTTAATTCTCATTGGGAAGGTCCTTTTATTATTAATAATGTTTACCCATTCGGTGCAGTGCAAGTTCAATACCCCTCTTCTAAACAGAAATTCACAGTTAATGGACATCGGTTAAAGCATCACCATGAGAGGACACACAATCCTAGAAGCACATCGAATTCCATTGGATCCACAACTTCCACCGATCCACCACCGGATGGAGACGGCGACCCACCAAATCCAAAACAGGGGGAACCTATTTCCCTTTAACTCTCTCTCTATCTCTTCCTCTCTCTACCTCTTTCTTATTCTCCACATCTCTTTCATTTTTTTACCACTTCCTTCATCAAACCCTTTCTTGTTCTCTTTATCTTTTGTGTAGGTTTTTATTTTAAAAAAACACTAAAAACTAAAAAACAAAAAAAACATTTAAAAAAATATGAAAAATAAATAGTTATACTTACTCACCTTCCAATTTTAAAATTTTTTCCATCCATTTTGGGGAGTCAAAATATATGGTTTCATCTGAAAATTTTTTTGGTTTCTTCATAAATTTGAATAAAGAATATTGTTTCAAAACAAAAAAAAAATTGAATGATCATTTTTTTTTATTCGGAAAACGATTTTCCCCACCTATGAGGAACAACATTTTATTTCATGTCAAGGCCACCTATGGCCATCTTTTCAAAATGTGTGTTTTTTACCCCCATTTGTGAATCTTTAGTTTGTGGACCTTCGAGCTTAATTTCCTACTTTAGTGTGCATTAATATGATAGAGTCATTTTATGTGCCACATGAGAATTATAATAGCCAAATAGACTCTCATTAACCATACATTAATTATTATTTTGGAATCCCCTTCAATCCTATGAATACCTTTTCTTTGATAGCCACATTACAAGTCCAATACCTTATCCCACCCAATATCAACATGGATTTTTATTGCATAATTTTTTTGAAATTTAAGTGTTGGGGTAATGGATTTCATTTTGGATACCCTTTGTTGATTTCACCATGTTATCATATGCTTGAGGGCAAGAATCCATTTCAGTGTGGGGGAGAGGTTGTTATTCAGTGAGTTTTGGGAATGTATATATTTTTATCTTGTTCAAATGTTATTCACAAGTGTTCAAAAAAATGATGAAAAAAATCAAAAAAATGAAAAAAAGAATTTGTTGTGTCTTAGGTGGGTCAAAAATCACTCTTTATCTACCTTTGATCTTGTTATAACTATTATAATTAGTATCTTCAGGAGATAAAACATGGGTTAAGAGATGATTGTGAGATCTATTTCAAGTTCAAATTTTAAAAAAATATATAAAAAATAAAATAAAAAAATGAACACTTATGTCATTGGGAGAAGTTTTGTGGTTTGTAAATATTTCATCTTCTCATACAATTCAAATTTCCTTCCTATTTTTTGTCTTATTTCACATTTTCATTCCCTAGTAAATATGTGTTTCCATTTCCTTTCATGTCTCATTTCAAAAAAAATGTTCATTTATTTTTCCATGTTGGTGTTTTACCCCCCCCCCCCTTCCTATCTTTTGGATATAATCTTCCTACCGTACCATAGCCACAGAAAAAAACCCTAAAAATACCTCTTGATTTTTGAGCACTTTAGGATAGGGATTGGAAGCTGAGAGCTCTTACAAACTCTAAGATTTTTACTTTTGGTTGTCGAATGAGTGAAGCTCCATAAATTAATTTTATCATCTTGAGAGCAGTAAGTTTTGTGTGCCACCATTTTCCATTTCTAAATTTGAGCATAAAAAAAATGAATTGTTTTTGGAACATTGTTTCTATAACAAATTTTGGTGGAATTAAATATGGATGAGTAAAATTTTCTAAACCTCCCCCGATTGGGGAAAACAACATTTTAATATTTCTTGGTGAGTGAAAATGATTTTTTCATGGGTTTATATTTTTTGTACATGAGGACATGCACAAGAATAAGTGTGGTAAAGTTGATGTTATTAATATTTTCATAATTTATTATATACTCCCTTTACTGATTTTATATGAAATGTGCATAATTTTTGTGAAATGTTAATGTTTAAATATTAAATATAATTTTAGAGAACTATTTGAATTCATCCAGATTCAAGTATTTTTAATGTTTTAATAATAACTATCACCCTACATATCCAAATTTCATTATTCATTATTTTTAGGGTTCCTTACTCAAATTAAAATATTTCATTAGAAGGAACCTTTGGCCAAATCGTCCATTTGGAGGGTCATATGGTCCACACAAGAAGGCTCGTAGAATCTGTAAAGAAACCGGACCATCCATGAATATTGAATTACTAGGATCAATCTAGAAGTGAAAATTCATTCATTATCCTCAAACATTATTATAACAATTAAAGGATTTATGAATAAAAATTTCAAGGCCCAAATCCAAAAACAAGGGGCCCAAATGAAGCTTTGATGTCTATCCCACCATTCTGTTTGGGAATTAAAATCAGGACACTATTCCTAAGTTTTATCCTAATTTAATCATCAAATAAGTCTGGGATTTTTCAGTTTGAAATATAGAATATGGTTGTAAAACTTTTTAGAATAAATTGTCTTTATTTTATGGAATATTCCTATTCAAAAACCCATTGTTTAGTAAACTAGTCATATCTTTGGATAAAAAAGTCCAATGGCCACCCAATTTTTAGGGATGATAGTACACATCAATATATAAAACTTGGAATAAGATATCATCTCTAGATTCAGATTTTTGGATGGAAAAATTGGCGATGCAAGTGGAGGGGCATATTTGGAATGCAAACTGTCCACCTCCTTGGGTTATAAATACAACCCCCTATTCTCCTTGCATGTGGTTGGAATTTCAAAGAAAAGTAGGATATTTTGGTATGAACTAGGCTCTTATAAATTCTTGGTAGGATCTTTGATACTCAATTTTTTACTTGATAAACCATTCCTCCTTGCTTCCTTTTATTTACTTTTGTGATGTTCTTCGTTTATAATCATGTAAGTGTTTGTTTTTTATATTCTATTTTAATGAAAGTTTATTCTTAAATATATCTTATTATCATCCACATTATGTAGTTTAATATTAATATTCTTAAAATATTTTAAATCAAGTTAAAACCCTTTCTCTTCTTTTTCTTCCTCATTCAATCAAAAGTCTTTTTTTAACTCTCTTCAACGATCATGTGTGTTCGACGCACTATTCTTTTCTTATCCCATTATTTTTGTTCTATTTATAATTCATCACCATAATCATATATTACCAGATTAATAACCATATTAATGTATGATTAAATATACCATTTGTGTGAGTCATTATTTAGAGATGTTAAGTGATTGAGAGATTTTTCTCTATGAGTATTCTTTAATTTAACATTGTGTATGTTGGACTTAACATGTCATGGATTAATGACTTGTTTTGTTTAATGTGTGGTTTCCATGGATTATTAGAACCATAAATACACTACCATAAACAATATATGATTTATATTATAACCCTATTTTAATTTAAGGCTTTTATTAAATCCTTAACATTTAGGAATTCCAATCAACATTATCTTGTGAAGTGGGTGTTAATTTAAATGCAATATAAAGAAAATCTCAAGGATATCAAAATCTTAACACCCTAAAAATGAACTCACCCCAATATTTATCAAATTGTTAAATAAAACACCAATAATTAATCACTTAATTTAAGCTCTGCAAACAAACCCCCCCAATCAAAATACAATCAATTAAAAACAATCGACTATTAAAAAGTATCATCATTGAGGATTCGACATGAGTGTTGTTATACACATTAGCAGAGCATCAGATCTTTGAACGGTCGATAGGCGATAATTTTCCGCACTTTTATCCAGGTTTCCTTGAAGTCCTCTCAACTCTTTAAGGTTTTGAGGAGGTGACATGCTAAGGATATATTTTTTTTCTTAGGGTCAAATTTGATGCCGCAATGGCATATGAATAAGCTGAGAAACTTTCCTAAGGTTACCCCAAAAGCACATTTTAAGGGGTTCATCTTCAGGATATTTTATCGTATCTTATCTAAGATATTCTCTAGATCATCCAAGTGATTGGGACATTTTCAAAACTTGACCAATAGATCATAAATTCATCATTAAAAAAACTTCCCTAGAAAGTATTTGAAGATGTTGTACATGGAACATTGGTATGTGGCACCAGCGTTCTTCAAGAAAAAGGGTATTACCCAATAGAAAATTAATTTTTGTGGGGATATAAAGGTTTTTGATTCTTCATATTATAAGGACATATGAATTTGGTTGTACCCTAAATATCCATCCATGAAGGATAGGCCTTGATAAATAGTCATTGCATCAATTAGAAGTTCTATGATTAGAACTGGGAAGTCATCTTTTGGAAAATGCTGATTGAGATCTCTGAATTCGATGAAAACTCTAATTTGAACATTTTTATTATTTAATGGGACTATTTTAGCTATCCATTTTGTATACTTTACCTCTTGGATGAAGTCATCCTTGATGATTTTTTCCACTTCAGCCTAAATTTTGGAGGTGTGAGTCAGGTGTGTCCTTATGGCTGCCTACTTGTATCCACAATGGTTTTATAGAAAACCCAAGTGATGGGTGGATACCTCATGGTAAAGGCCTGGAATTTCTATGTGATTCTAGGAAAACATGTCTCAATGTTTTTTTAGGAAGGAATTATATATCTTCTATTCTTCAGAATTCATGGCCGCACTAATCAATGTAGATTGTGAATCTTCCTCCATACCCAGATTTATTTCTCTAAGTTTGTCAACAGTGGTCGAGACACCTTCCTTGAATGCCATAGGGGCTTCCCTGAGTCTTCTTCTTCTTCCTGTTCCTCATTCTTTACTTATTTTTCCTCTACCTAGGAGGTAGGTGATGAAGCAAGATTCTCATAGTTAGAGGAGGAGTCATTATTTGGACATCCGGATGATGAAGCAATAATTTCTAGCTCAATCAATGGAGAAATTACTTTTTGGAGCTCCGAAGGGGACACAAGGGACTAAGAATGGGAATATCTACCTTTCCCCATTAACATGACAACTTATTCCAACATAGACGATGAAACGTGGATTTTTTGAAGTTGGGGTGGAATGATGGCATTTTCATCTAGGATTTCATTAATGTTCGGAGAGTTGAAAACTTCTCTTGTGTTGTCAGGTTCAGTTTCCACAACTAACAATACAAAATTTGCTAAATGAGTGCTTGAATTTGGGCCCACCCCTTTGATTTGATTGATGTTCGGTATGTAATCTGCACTGAGCTTCTTGAAAGGGTTATATGGGATCATCTCCAAGCCATTTGGGGCATTTATCTAAGCAACATTATCATCCATAGATTGTTTCCCTTCTTTTTGGTAGATTCATGTGTCAATGTATTATGACTAAAAGGATTTTAATGGGTATTTTTCATCATAAAATGTCCCAATTTGATCATTGATAAAATATTTGAGGCATTGGTAGTATGAATAAGGAATGTTCACATGTTGATGTACCCATGGTCTTTCCAAAAGTAAATTGAAGGTTTTTTCCTATCAAACAACCATGAATTCTGAGTCAGACATGGGATCCTTGAACTAACTTATGAGTGTGATATCACCAAGAGGATTTTTTTTCATTTGTTTCATAACCGTGTAACATCAAAGTGGAGGGGGGAAAGTGAGATTCATTGAAACCTAGTTGGTGAAGTGTCCAGACCGAAATGAGGTTGACTCCAGAGTCATTATCGATGAAGGATCATTGGATATCAATGTCATTTATCCTGATAGATATATACAAGGACCTTATGTTCCCCTGTATGATGGAATCTTCATTTTAGTCTATGAAAGAGATGACCATGTAGAATTCTGTAGGATCATTCTATGCACGATATACTTCAATAATGGAAACCTCAACTTAAAACTTTTGGGGGGCATGGAAAGGCCTCAATGAGTGCTTCTCGGAGGTCTTTTGAAATATTCAAATCATCCAGGATTAACAACTTGGCTAGAACTTGGGCCATTTTCTTCAAAACATCATACTTATGATCGATAGGCCTGCACTTCCCAACATGGGGATTATCTTTTTTAGGTATATTATGAGCTAATATACTTGATTTGGATGGACCATCCCTTAGAATAGGAGATTAAGGTGCTTCTAATCTTGGCGGATTAGGTCGATTAAGTCTGCCTACACGCCGGGGCTGATTAGGTGATGAATTATCCTCCAATCAATATTCTAGGATGATCATGTTAGGGAATACCATATCATGCATGGGTAAATTCCCTTATTCTTGTTGAGATTGCTGAAGATATCTCTCATGAGTTTTGTCCACATAAATAGTTTGAGAAGGGGTGTGGTTAAAGTAGTGACTCCTAGCATGACTGCATACTCCCATGTATCCTCAACATTGAGGTAATCTTCCCCCAATTCCCTACTCAAGTGTAGGAAACTAGGTTTCATAATCACAATAATCATCTACTAATGGATCAATTAAGTGAATAAGGTTAATGGAACCAAAGATCAATTCCTTATCTGAAGAAGATTTCATCTAGTGGGTGGACCCTTGTACCATTTGGTGGGGCAATTCCTGATCTTATGGGACTATAGGCATGAATTCTGCTAAATTCAAGGACAAATTTATATTTGGTATAGGATCATCTTCTTGCATTTTCTTCTTGCCCTTCCGGCCATGTTTCTTTTTGGAGGACTGACTTACAAAGGATTGAGTTATCAGTGAAGTTAGCTGCATTGTAGTAGAAGTATCTGGAGGCATAGTTGGTTGTCTCAAATACTTTTGGAGAATATCATGATTCCTTTTGATCATTTTTATGACCATATATTTATTTAAATTATATTAACTCTTACTCTTAACTTATTTCGATTCATTTTACTCCTCTGGATTAGTGGAGGAAATAAATGCAGCCTGAGAAGGAGAATTTTTCAACTTCACTTACCCAGATTCCACCATCTTTTACAAGAGGTATTTAAAAACAAAACAATCCTAGATGTTATTCCCTAGTAATATATGGAAGGGGAAATAATTTTTGAGATCTTCATCACCTTCTTTTTTGGTATTCTTGGGATTTTGAAACTTGACTAAGTTGTTTTCCAATGTCGAGATGAAGTAGTCCGGGACTTGGTCATTTCAAAAAGAATAGACCTTGTTTTTCATATCCTCAAATTTTTTACTCCTTTTTTTCTCTATGATCATCCTAATGAGGCAGGCATTGTATATGATTCTTAGGAGGTGGAGCCTCATGATATGGTGTGGGATTTGAAGCGGGAGTAGGTACAGGGTCTTGCTTAAGTGTAACTGTAATATCCTCTGCTTACCCTTCTCTCTTTCCATGAGTTGATAGAATTACTTGGGCCTTGTCTTTGGTCTTTGTGATGGATTCTTCCACCTTTTGAGCAATTTCAGAAAGGTCTTGAATCCTTCCTATGTATTTCATAGGGATAAGTGGCATGCACAACTCATTGTGAATATTCGTTATACAGATAAGCAACAACTCTTATTTAGTGATTGTTAGGTTCAAAGAGTATTTAAATCCTTTCTACCTAGTAATGAAATTTGAGACTCTTTCATTCCCCTGCTAATTATAGTTTTTAAGGTCAAAGATTGTTGTCTTTTGTAGTGTTGATCTGAACTAGGAGAGAAATTTTTAATGAAGGTTTTTCTACCCCATGATTGACTGATCCTGCAAACTTTTGTACCACACAAAGTCTGGTCCCTACAGAAATTTCACAAATCACATAAGTTTCACCAACTCTTGTTGTTCATGGGTTCCCATCATGGGATCATAGAGAGAAACTAAATGTGTCAAGTGCTACTCTAGGTCTCTTGAACCATTAAAAATTGGAAATGTAGGATTTCCAAATTTCATATGGGGGAGATTTGGATCTACCCATTTAGGGTAAGGTTTCTCTTCCAGCTATATTGGTGTGCATAATTTTTCCATGGATTCCAATAGAGCTGTTAATGACTCAATAGTGTTCATAAGAATTCAAGGAATGTCTGGATGAGTCGGAGACTAGATAGGTGCAGTGGCCAGTAGGGCCATTGGTGGCGGCAATGCTGGTACTTTCTATGGGTAGCCTATAGGGGAAATACTATAAGGATGTGTTTGGACTTGTTATGGTCATGCACCCAACTGGGGGAACTCTCTATATACTACTATAGGAACCAAGTATATTAGTGGTTGGTATCCCACATTGAGTGTATGTTCCAAATCTACTTTAGTTATTGTGGAAAACCCTCTTTGCTGGGGTACACCATTCGAGAGTGCGAGTTGAGTATCTTCATGCAGAGTATATCCAATAGGAAGGATACCTCGGAGTAGTTTTGCATTGATTCTCCTAAATTATTTAATCTCTTCCTCCTGGTGAGAAAATATTTATTCAAGTGAAAGGGGATTAACCTCTCTAGGAGGGAGGTGAGGTACAATTTGACCCTTGCCCTTTTCCATGTTAGATGCCTTTCAAGGAGGTAATGATGGATTGTTCTAGTTACTAGTATGCATAGATCCTTCAATTTTTTCAATGTGGACTACATTATGAACCAAAAATTCTTCCTCTAACTCCTCTAAATTGGCCTCATGTTCTATAGAATCTACAAGAGCGGCATTGATGGCATTCACTGATGTGAAATGCATTGCAGGAATTCTATTAGTGTATTTATGCGACTTTCTTCTTCTTTACCTTCCATGGGGCCTTTTTCTCTCCTTTTCTGGTTCTATGGGAACCGCTTGGTGAATATTGATCTGAATGGAATCTTCATATAGTTCAGTCATGTGTTTCCTTAATGAGGGTACTAGAATGCGGGATGGGACAAACTAAGAGGATCCACACTATGGAATTTTTTCTAATCAGGAGAAGACTGATTCTAGCTGAGGATGGGATTGTTGAGGTGAAAAAAAAAACCCTAACTCTATCAATTGGGGATATTCTCATTCTTCTTTAATAACCCTTCATGTCTAGTTTACTGACCTCAAGTGTTGGGTTAAAAAATACCACTGCCCTATAGGATGGGGTTGCTTCTGAACTTCTATGGATGATATTACCATGGATTCCCTTTTGATTCTATAGAGTTTTGTTCAAATGTGGGTTGGGTGAATCATTCAGTACCCACTTAAATCGCCTTCTTTCAAAGAATGTTTCATTATTTCTAACATTTTCATTATCTTATGATGAATTTCCCCTAAACAGGAGGCTTGCTCGATATTCTCAAATTCCTGATGAAAAATTCTCTCAATAGCCTTGTCTCTTCTGGCCCAATGTCAGTGAGAGTCGGTCGGGTCCTGATTTTGTTAAGCATGTATTTTTTTTATGAATAGATTTTTTTTAAGCCAGCCTAAATTTATAACATTTCACGCTATAACTTTCGGTGGGATTTTTTTAGGGAGTGCGGTAAAATGTAACACTCCATGCACACCCCATCCTCTGATATGAACACTATATGGGGTTGTTGTAATAGTGGGTTCCCTGGACCCAACTATACAGTGCTTTTGATTACCATATAGTGTATATAGTTAGATATACATGAGGTTTACTTACTATTATAGTGTAAAATTTTCTACATCCACTATTGAAATGGTAATGTCCATAGATTAATTATCATATCAAAAGGTTATAGCATATCCCAGACTATAATGAGAACCTCAAGATACCAAGAAATTAATCTTAAATATATGTCATATGGTCTAGATACATCTTACTGATTGGACATAGTATAATTTTGACTATAAGGTGCTATGGGATCATAAGCATTGATACTTATTCTCATGAAGTTCGCACTTGGTGATCTCTAGAAGTGATATCATGAGGACAGACCTTCCAATAGGAACACCACATGTTTAAGGTGTCATTGGTTGTTCCTATCTATGGACATGTCTATTGGTCTCCTGACTTGAGATCATTATCAATGTATACCATTTGATTGTGTACTTTGATGCAAGGTGAAAACCATGACAGTGAAGTCATGGCAATGTTGTTTTTGTTGGGTACATCATTGGTGGTATGACATTGGTTGAATGATCAAGATAGGATTCACTACTGGAAAACTGCCCTATACCCATGGTTCAAAACCATGGGTATAGCCCCCAAAACCGTGGGTATAGGATATACCCACGGTTTTGGGAACCGTGGGCTGGAACAGCGTCGGGATAGGGGGGTTGGTCTATACCCATGGTTTGGAGAAAACATGGGGATAGGATTGCCATAGCGTGGCAAGTGCGTGGCCATGCTGGCACAGTGTTGACCCCACGGTTCTCAAACCGTGGGGATTTAATCTTCAAAAAAAGTGCCTAGGTGGTTTCGAACCCCGGCCTCCCACTACACCTGGATAACGCGCCCAACCAACAGACCACCCAAGCTAAGACTTCAATCTATTATATATACATGTATTTGCTTATATATATTAATATGTGGTATTAAAATTCCAAAAAAACGTCTAGCGTGTTTCGAACCCGTACCTCACGCAAAGTCTTGCGGCCGCACCCCAACAACCAACCAACTGAGCTGTGATTAATATTTGTTATATATACATACATCTGTGTATATATATAAATATAATCCACGTTGGTATTTAAATTCAAAAAATTTTGTCGGAGGGATTTGAACCGATGACCTACAGCAGACGCAGAGAACGGTTTACCAATTGATCTACTGAGTTTTTGATATTATATATTTACATTTACATAAATATATTAATCTAAACCGTAAATAAATTCCTTCCCGCCTAATTTTTTTCATGTCCCGCCTAATTTTATTTTCCCACCATAACGCGGGAAATCTATACCCACGGTTCTGGAGAACCGTGGGTATAGGTATTCAAAAAAAAATCCAATACCCACGGTTTTGATGAACCATCGGTATAGGTCTTCGTAAAATACCCTATACCCACGGTTTTCTCCAAAACCGTGGGTATAGGTCTTAAAAGAAAACTATACCCATGGTTTTTGTCACAACTGTGGGTATATATGGCCTATACCCACGGTTTTCCAAAACCATGGGTATAGGTTCACATACTATCCCTATACACACGGTTTTGGAAAACCGTGGGTATAGGGGTACCCTATACCTCAAACCCGTGGGTATAGACCTATTTTCTAGTAGTGATTTTTCACTTTTGAGTTAAGGAAGAAATATCTTGGGACTGGTTGATCAGGATGGTAGTACCTTCATAAATCCATGGCCATGGTAGTCGAAGGTAAGTTTGTATGGTTTGATCAACAAATAATAAATCAATTAAATGATGAGTACACAAGTATGCATCCTACTTTATGAGATATCGATGACAAAGATATTATATTACACAGTGTGTGTTCGTAGGTTGATAGTCATTGCTATAAATTTTCCTTATCTTTTTAGGGGCCCTGATGGGTTGCTGGACCCCACTCTTGGTCTATGAATGTTATTCAATGGTATTGAGATAAGGGCTTAGAGGTTCATACATAATAGAACTTTAAGAATCTTCCATATTCTATTGAATAGGAATATAGGACTTAGTGGGGCCCACCATGGGCTCCAGGTATTGTCCAAGTTCTATCGATCACTAATGAATAAATAAATTCATTATTATTCAAATAAATAATAATTAGTCTAAATTTATTTATTACATGTATTTAAAAGTGATTAAGTAAATAAAATGATTAATAATAGATGAAAAAATATTAGAATAATATTCCAGATTTGTTTAATATTATCAGGAGATGTGATTCCAATTAATGGAACAGGATTATCATGTAATATATTTAATATATATTATAGGTAAGTGATAAAATATAATTAATATTTATGGCATAGTTTAGTCATCATAAATAATTATTTAAAATACTTATTTAGTGGATGTTTATTACATGGGGGTCAAGAACCCAAATAGGGTATTATATATCTCCACTATATAAGTGGAGAGAAGCTATTCCCATAGTGATTATTTCATTTTTTGGAATTGAGAGATTCTCTCTCCTCCTGATTTCTAGAGAGAGAATATCTCAATTGAGAAAGCAATCCAAGTTTGTCTTCTCAGATCAAGGATAGTGGATCATATTGATCATCGCTGCATTGAAGTGTTCATTGGAGTTCCGCTCTAGCACCTGGATTCTGACATATGGTGCGCACACAGATTCGAGAAGTGTGTGTGGGTCATCTAGAGGGATTCAGTTTCGGATCCTTTGAGCAATGGACATTAGCAACTTGCAATGATCATGAATTCATTGAATCATAGTGAGGTATTAATTTTTTTATATTTTTGTTCTAATTAAACCATGTAGGATCCTTAGATAAAACTGGGGCCTGATCACTAGAGACGACAAGTTTAAGTCACTCCGGTGGTGCAAAAATTTTAAATTCTCAATCCACTGGCTTATATTGAGTGCCCCGATACCTAAAATTGCTATCAGATGGACATGTGGTTTTTCTGATCCAAGATAAATTAAATTGATTTAAATTTTAAGTAGAGGGTGTTAAAAGGGTTCCAATGAATCCAACTATGTGACGATTCAATTTCAGATGGTCAAGTTACGGTCATCTGGAAAAAAAATTCTGGATCACTACAAGTGTGTTTTTTGAATTTAAAATTTTTTTATTTTAATTTGTTTTGAAGAACACATTTTATTAATATAAATTTTTATTCATGTTCTTGGATATAACGGAATCCAGTCAAGCATTGGCCGGAATCTATCCGCCAGATCTCCTCCAGTCAGGTCCTGATAATTAAGAAGAATAAATTATGATATCATATTTTATTAGTTTATATTTTTTCTCATAATCAAAAAAAAATTGAGTTAGGAGGATATATTTTTGCCTCCTGTGGGACCAGCCGACTTTTAGTTCACATACCAACAAAAAAACGTGGGATACAAGACTAGTTCGAGACTTCCCCGTAGTTGGCCCCTCCTCCTTGGACTAAACTGGTTCGTAGCTCCCTCTCCTTTGGTGGATCCTGTGCCCCCCCCCCTTCTCCTCTCCTTACCTTCGTACACGGAACCCCTCGGTAGCACACCTCCCCTCTCCTTCCAAGCACTGGTGACCCCCTATCCCTCTCAGTTTCAGCTCGCAGGCAGCCTCTGTAAAGACCTGAAAAATCCATATAATTTTTTTTAAATTATTTTGGATTTTTATGAGTGTGAAAATTGACAGTGCTTGATTCCGATGCCCGGTGTGCCCAGAACAGAATTTGAACTCTTTTTAAGGTACGTTCGGTAAACGTGTGGCTGGCATTTTCTAACTTTTGAATCGGTGCTCAAAATTGAAATTTGAGGGCATCGTTGAATCTACAATGCTAGGATTCACTTAAAGGAGGCTTAAATTTGACCGCATTAGGTCAGGTGAAAAAGTTAGTTTTTGCAACTTTTAAAGAAATAATAGAATAACAAAAATTGTTATTTTATTATCCTATCTCCTGTTGAGTGGTAGTGGTGGGACCGACGGGTTGTCAAGCCATTTAATGGCTTGACTCTTCAGTTGTGTAACCACACCATTGGGAATTAAGAGGTTCATTAATTAAAATCTCATTAATGAACCTCATTAATTTTGTCGATGCATTACTCACCCCCCCCCCCTCTATTTAAATGGAGCTCGGGTTGGGGGTTTTTGACATGGCTTCATCAAGTGAGGAACCTCTGGCGAAGTACTTCGGCAACTTACACCAGCAGAGGACAGAAGCTTGGGTGACAATGATTCGGGATTGACGAATGCCAGCAAATACATACAATGAGGACTCTTCTCCTACCACAACCGTGACACCTCGAACGATTATCAAGGTAGGGGTTGTTATTAAATTCAAGAAACTCTTTTTTCTTTTCCTCATTATTGAATTTAGGGTTGTTTGTTGTGGAATATTTTAACAGGGATTAATCAATATATATGTGGTGTTTTCATTTGATACTCGCTTATTATGATGCTAATGCGGAGGGCGCAGTCCAAACAAACAAGGCTCGAACCCTCCAAAGAATGTTTTATCATTGCATTCTTCGTGGGTGAATTTTTAATTTGACGAAAACGCGAATCAAAGGGTCACGCAGCAACGGCGACATCCCAGGAGGCCCATAGGCACAGACGGAAGTGGAAACGGAGCTCTGGAGCATCGTTGGAGCCCCACGGAAGAAGTGTCGGCATGGCGCCGGCACGGCGGCGTCGGCGACTGGCTGTCGGCGCTCGCTGGCCACAGAAGGAGGCAGTGCCACTCGATGCCATGGCAGACAAGATGGGTGGACGACCCTCAGCCGACCGCGTTGGCGGAGAGCTGTGCGTCGTCGCACGCCGCAGGAGCTGGTCGTGGCTTCGAATCCTTGGTGAAGGGGACCCATGCCCGCGAGTCTCACTGCCAGTTGAGGTGGAGCTATGTGGCAATGCCAATTAAAACACCCAAACAGATTTTCCATTTGGGAATTTAGTTCACCACCCAGCTGGTGGACCACGCCAGCTGGCGGACCGTGCTAGCTGGCGGGCCGGTCTGCCTAGCGGTCAGGGCCGATCTGCAGCCCAGTGGGCTGATCTATGGCCCAGCGGGTTGAGACAGCCCTTTTGAGATACTCCACCTGAGTTTTAGAGAAAGTTAGAGTACGGCCAGGTTGGATTGTACCAGAATCCAACTGGGCCCTCAGCACTAAAATGCATATAACTCTCAGACCAGGCGTCCAATTGATGCACCGCCTGTTGAGTTGGAACCCTTATGACATGAAGGATCATTGGGTTACTTCTTTGTGAGACTTTGGGTCATTTGAAGTACAACCAATGGTTTGAGGAGTGGATCCTCCCAGAATCAAGTGAACTATGTATAGGAATCCAATGCCTAGCTGGGACGTGAAGAAATAATAGCGACCCTGTGTGGATCAACACCTAATGATCATGTGTGGATCAGTGCCTAGAGATCCTATGTAGATCAGTGCCTATCGATCATGTATGGATCAGCACCTATGGATCCTATGTGGATCAGCACCTAGTGATCCTGTGTGGATCAGCACCTAGCGATCCTATGTGGATTAGCACCTAGAAATCTTGTGTGGATTAGCACTAAGTAATCCTATGTGGATCAGCAGTAGGACCCTTGACAGAATAAGATGATCTAGCTTTATGACTAATTATTTGTACTTCTATACTTAAGTTATACCTATTTTTAGTTGAGTATTTTGCTTTGTGCTTTATTATTGAGATCAAGATTTGTGGTTTTCCTTGTGGAATTATGAGAGACCTTTGGGGGTCTCAGGGTCCCTACTGGGTATCGTTATACTCACCCTTGTACAGGCTTTGCCCACACTTTGTTGTGTCTTGTGCAAATGACGGGCAGCCTTGACTGAGACTTAGGGAGCTAGGACCTGATGGTGTATGACGGTGATGGTTGACGTGGAGAATTGTGGAGATGATATGTACCTACCCTTCAGTTAGGATCCATGGTGGACAATATCAGGAGCTGTTTTTTGTTTTTTGTTGTATTGTATCTTTCATTTGGGCCTGTATTCCAACCCCTTTACTTTCAGTACACACTTTTACTACTATAGTTTTACTTAATGGTTTCATATTGTTGTATTCTTAGACTGTGTGTTCATACAATTTTAAAGGAAATGCCTTCCCATTTTTGGGATACGCCTTTATGGTTCCAGTCACTAACCCCTGGCCTATGGAAGGCAGTATTGGGGTAGTCACGGTACAGGCCCTAGGGGACGAGTCGTGAAAAAGTGGTATCAGAGGATTCGGTTCTACCGAAGAACTAGGACTCTGATCTTTCCAATGGAGTAATAGTGTTAAATGTTTTGAGTGTCGATTTTAGTTCGGGAAGTCTAGTGTTGGTGTGCTGGCTGACATATCCATACACTAGGACCCTAAATTCTGATTTCTGACTCAGTGCATGAAAACATTGATTGCGTGTGTTTTAGAAATGTTATACTTTTGATCACTTTTAAGTCATCTCACTAGGTATAACTTATTGACTATGACACACCTATTTATTTCAGGATGCCACTGCATAGATAGCCAGTCAGGATTCCAGAGAGAGTACACGATGATGGTCCACCAAACGATGAGGCTTCTGTGCAGGTCCCTCTTACTATGTTGGCACCTTTGGGTGGTGTACCAGCAGCACCACCACTCAGAGGGTAGCAGTTTCCACTATCCCCACCAATAGACCATTCACAAAAACTAAGTGCATTGCATGAGTTCCAGAGATAGAGGCCTATGAGGTTTCGAGGCGAGACAGATCCCTAGGAATTTGAGGACTATTTGGAGGTTGTGGAACGGGTTTTTTTGCTTATTTGAGATGCCAATAGATCAGATAGTGACTTATCTTCTAGCCTCTTCTAGGGATTAGCAGGGATATGGTGGATTCTAACGCTCTAGATGAATGAGGAGGAAACACTCTCCTGGATGTGCTTCAAGACCCTCTTCAGGGTATAGTTCATACCAGCGACTTTATGCTTAGTGCGTATCTAGGAGTTTCTGCACTTATAGTAGGGCAGACTATCTGTTGCCCAGTATTCGGTGAGATTCACTGACCTCTCATGCTAATCCACTGACATGGTATGAGACCCTTTCTTCAGGTCTCGGACCTTTGAGCAGGGTCTCTGGCGGGAGATCAGAGTGTCGATGATATCACTCAATATCCCGATGCAGGCTAGAGTGCTCAAGTGAGCATTATTGGTGGAGAGATTCTTATCTGAGCAGGCACTGATGGTGAGAGCCACTACTGGACGATAGGTATCCAAGTCATCTAAATTAGGTAGTAGGTAGATGACGTAGAGGTCCAAGCGGACCAAACCTTCCGGTGGACAAACCTAGGACACAGGGTCGGAGGTGCGGAGCTCATGAGGCAGAGGAGGTCTTCTAAGGACTAAATCTTGTTACTCTTGTGGCGGATAGGGACACAAGGATCGCAACTGTCTGAATCCCTGCATAGACAATCAGTAGATGACTAAGGGACCACCGAGGTAGTGGTCGAGGTTCAAGTGAGGGGTTCTGTAGGGTGGTGTATGTGGCAGAGGAGCAGGTCGTGCAGTAAGTGGTGGACGATAGTGTGAGTTTCTACTACCACCACCACCCCCCAGGTGGTCCAACCCAACCACAGGGAGCATGTGGACAGGGACGAGCTCAGCTTCAGGCGGTTGAGGCCTATGACCACGGCACTCCAGATATGATTAGAGGTATGATCTGTGTCTATTCCACCCTAGTTACAGTTCTTATAGACACAGGTTTCAATCACTCTTTTATTTCCACAACACTCGTTCAGATCTCAGAGATTCAAATGGAGTTTTTGGATTTATCCTTACGATTAGAGACTCCTACATGAGAAGATTAAAGGATTACACACTGGTACAAATAGAGTGAGATCACTCTAGGAGGTGAGAGATTCAGCTGGGATCTCCTAGTAGCAGCATCGAGGCCTTATGATGTCATCTTAGGTATGGACTGGTTATCCACAGTCCATGCTCATATCGATTATTTTAGGAAAAAAGTATGGTGTGTCTGCGAGGATGGGACTAGGTTTTCCTTCACCAACAAGAAGGGGACTTTTGAAGCACAGGATGGACTTACTCAGAGGAGGGCGAAACTGATCACTCATTAGTTGGATAGCCTTTCCCTCGAAGCAATTGATGTGAGGAGTCCGATTTATCCTGTAGTGGTGGACCAGTATGCTGATATCTTTCCTGATTATGTACTGGGACTACCTCCTCACAGAGAGGTTGACTTCTACATCGACCTATACCCCGAGATGGCACTGATATCTATACCATCATATCATATGGCTCCTGTGGAGCTTCGTGAGTTGCAGGTACAGTTGGAGGACTTACAGGGGAAGGGGTTTATAAGGCCCAGTGTTTCTCCATGGTCATCCCTGATTTTGTTTTCCAAGAAGGCAGATGGGATTCTAAGGCTTTGTGTGGATTATCGATGCCTTAACTAGGTGATTGTGAAGAACAAGTATCCACTCCCAAAGATTGATGATCTCTTCGAGCAGCTAAAGTGATCTCAATGGTTTTTGAAGATAGACCTTAGGACATGGTATCACCAGCTCAGGGTACAGGATGAGGATGTACCAAAGACAGCCTTCAGGTATCGGTATGGCCATTACGAGTTCTTAGTGATTCCGTTCAGCATTTCCAACGCTCTGGTAGTGTTCATAGGGCTCATGAATAGGATATTCCAGCCTTACCTCGATTTCTTCATGGCAGCCTTCATTGACGACATCTTGATATACTCGGCATCGGAGGAGGAGCACACCATGCACCTAAAGATAGTTATGGATACACTCCAAGAGCACCATCTTTATGGAAATCTCTTGAAGTGCCAGTTCTGGATATGTGAAGTCCACTTCCTGGGGCACTTTATATCATAGGCTGGAGTTACAGTGGATCTGGTGAAGATAGAGGTAGTGCTTTCTTGGGATCCACCCAAAAGTTTGACTGAGGTGCGGAGTTTCCTGGGATTGGCTACGTACTACCAGATATTTGTACCTGACTTTTCCAGATTTTGACACCCTTTTCAGCTTTGAAAAAGAAGGGACATCCCTCTGTGTGGACAGAGAGATTTCAGCAGAGTTTTCAGGAGTTGAGGCCGAGACTGATTAATGTCCCCATCTTGAGGCTACCAGAAGAGGGTGTTGGGTATGTAGTCTATTGCAACGTATCAGGGACCGAACTAGGTTTTTTCCTAATGTAGGAGCAAGTAGTGATCACCTACGGATCATGGTAGGTGTGATAGAATGAGAAGAACTACGCTACCCATGACCTAGAGTTAGCAGTAGTGGTCTTTGCGCTGAAGATGTGGCAGAATTACTTTATGGGTGAACAGTTTATTGTTTACTCTAATCACAAGAGTCTCAGGTATATCTTCTCAAAGAATGAACTAAACCTAAGGTATCAATTATGGATATAGTTCCTATGGGACTACGAATTTGAGATATTCTACACTCCAAGGAAGGGGAACATTGTAGTAGACACACTCAGCAGGAGGTATGGTCTACAGTTGCTATGTGAGGTGACAAAGTAGCTAGTCACATTGCATATATCCTTTATAGATAGAGATGGAGTAGCTTACCTCTAGTCTATGATAGTTACTCCCCCACTCCTTCAGCGAGGTAGGGAGGCACAGCTTGGGGACATAGACTTTGAGGCCCGACATGCTCAGATATCCTCAGAACAGTCATCCTCTTTAGAGGATGCACCATGGTACTAGTGACGTTACGAGAGGAGGTGTTGAGGGAGTTCCAAACATCCCCTTTGGTGGTACATCCTGGAGTAGAGAAGATGTACCAGGACCTCCAGCATTAGTACTGGTGTCCAAGGATGAAGAAAGCAGTAGCAGAGTTCGTATCAAGATTCCTTACTTGTCAGCAAGTGAAGGCCGAGCATCAAGTACAAGTAGGATTAGCTCAGCCACTTGAGGTACCGGAGTGGAAGTGGGATGGTATATCCATGGACTTTATGATAGGGCTAACATGTATGTCCAAGTTCCATAATTCTATCTGGGTGATTATTAATCGACTCACCAAGTCGGCCCACTTCCTACCCATCTGAGAGTAGGGATCAGTAGAGAGCTTGGGATGCCTCTACATACAGGAGATTGTATGGATTCATAGGCTTCCATTGACGATTGTCTCATATCATGACACTCATTTTATATCCTGCTTGTGGAAGGTATTACAGGAAGCATTCAGGGCTCATCTACACTTGAGAACCACCTTTCATCCTTAGACAGATGGTCAGATGGAGCGAACCATACAGACACTCTAGGATATGCTTCATGCTTGTGTCCTTGATTTTGGCCATAGTTGGGAGGACCACCTTACACTGGTAGAGTTCGCATACAACAATATTTATCACTCCACCATCGGCATGGATCCATTTGATGCCTTTTATGGGTGACCTTGCAGATCGCCATTATGCTGGACAGACCCAGGGGAGTCGGCACTTATGGGTCTAGAGTTGGTATAGGCTACTGTGGAGAACGTACAGATCATCTAGGAGAGGATGAAGACTACACAGAGCTAGCATAAGTCTTATGCTGATAGGTGACGGAGACCCTTGGAGTTTGAGGAGGGGGACCATGTCCTCCTACGGGTCTCACCCCGATGAGGATTATGGAGGTTTGGCTGGGGTGGCAAGCTATCTTCTAGGTTCATTAGACCATTCCAGATCCTCAGTAGAGTAGGAGAGGTGGCGTACCATCTAGATCTTCCCCCACAAATGCACCGGGTGTATAATGTTTTCCATATGTCACAGATGAGGAGGTACGTGCATGATATATCACACGTTATCGACTGGGGAGAGCTGGAAATCGATGATAGGGTGACGTTTGCGGAGTTCCTGGTAGAGATAGAGGATCGACAGGAGTGTTTCCTTCATGGGCGTTTGATTTCTCTAGTGCAAGTTCATTGGCAGCACAGGAATATCCATGAGAGAACATGGGAGTGGGAAGATCAGATGCGTTCTAAGTGTTCCCCTAGTTTTGTTGTAGCTTTTGAGGACAAAAATCCCTAAGGTGGGGAGAATTTAAAGACCCAGAAATTCTATATAATTTTTTTTATATTATTTGGGATTGTTACGAGTCTGTGAAAATTTAAATTGCTTGATTCCGAGGCCCGTTGTACCCAGAATGTAATTTTGAACTTTTTTTAAGGTACGTTCAGTAAATGTGTGGGCGACATTTTCTAACTTTTGAACCGATGCTCAAAATTGAAATCCAATGGCACCGTTGAATCCAAAGTGTTGGGATTCGCTTAATTGAGGCTTAACTTCAATGATAGTAGGTTGGGTGAAAAAGTTAGTTTTTGTGACTTTTAAAGAAATAATAAAATAACAAAATTTGTTATTTTATTATCCTACCTCCTCTTGAGCGGTAGTGGTTGGACCGACGGGTTGTCAAGCCATTTTATGGATTGAATCTTTAGTTGTGTAACCACACCATTGGGAATTAAGAGGTTCATTAATTAAAAACTCATTAATGAACCTCATTAATTCTATCAATGCATTACTCACCCTCCCCCTCTATTTGAATGGAGCTTGGGTTGGGGTTTTTTGACACGGCTTCATCAAGCGAGGAACCTCTGGATAAGTACTGTGGAAACTTCCACCAGTGGAGGATGAAAGCTTGGGTGGAAATGATCCAGAATCAATGAATGTCAGTCACTCCATCCAATGAGGACTCTTCTCCTGCCACAACCACAACACCTCTAATGATTCTTGAGGTAGGGGTTGTTATTAAATTCAAGAAACTCTCTTTTCTCTTCCTCATTCTTGAATTTAGGTGTGTTTATTGAGAAATATTTTAATGGGGCTTAATAAATATCTATGAGATGTTTTTATTTGATATATGCTTGTTATAATGCTAATGTAGAGGGTGCGGCCCAAAAAAATGGCCCGGACCCTCCGCCGCTTGTTTTATCATTGCATTCTTCGCGGGCAAATTTTGAATTTGATAGCAATGTGAATCAAAGGGTTTCGCAGTGACGAAGGCATCCCGGGAGGCTCATAGGCACAAACAGAAGTGGAAATGGAGCTTCAGAGCGTCGTCAGATCCCTGCGGAAGAAGCGTCGGTGCTGATCGGCGCCGGCGGGTGAAGGCGGCAGCCAGCGCTCACTGCTAGGTGCCGCGGTGGACCAGACGAGCATTCGGCCCTTAGCTGGCCACATTGGTGGAGAGCAGTACGTCGTTGCATGTCGTGGGAGGTGGTCACGTCTTCGAAGCCCCAGCGAAGGGGACCCGCACCCTGCAGGTCCCGCTGCCAGCCGAGACGGCGCTATGTGGCGCCGCCAATTAAAACACCGGAACGGATTTTCCATTCAGGAATTTGGTTCACCACCTAACTGACAGACTGTTCCAGCTGGTGGGTCGGTTTTCCTGGTGGGCTGCGCCTGGCCAAGGCAGCCTGTGCCGGTCTACGGCCCAGCGGGCCGAGCCCATGGCCTCGCCCACTCAGGTCGGCCCAGCTAGTTCGGGCCGACCTGGGTCAAACCCGAGTCAGTTCGACCCGAACCAAGTCGGGTAGGCCTAGGGAGTAGCGGGTCGGGTGGGTCCGACCGGGTCGGACCAGACCCAAACCCATTTCGGCCAAATACGCTTAAAAGGTCATATCTCACAAACCAGACGTCCATTTGACAAACCATCTATGGCGATGGAATCCTTGGAATGAGACAGTCCTTTTGAGATACTCCACCTGAGTTTTGGAGAAAGTTGGAGTACAGCCGGGTAGGATCATACCCGAATCCAACCAGGCCCTTGGCACTAAAATGCCTATAACTCTCAGACTAGGTGTCTGATCGACGCATCGTCTATTTCATTGGATCTCTTATAACATGACGAATCATTGGGTTACTTCTTTGTGGGAATTCATGCTGGTTGAAGTATGACCAATGGATTGAGGATCGTATCTCCCATAATCAAGTGAACTATGTATGGGAATCTGGTGGCTGGCTGGGACATGAAGAAATAATAATGATCCTGTGTGGATCAATGCCTAGAGATCCTGTATGGATCAGTGCCTAGCGATCCTGTGTGGATCAGCACCTAGATATCCTGTGTAGATCAGTGCCTAGCAATCCTGTGTGGATCATCCCCTAGTGATCATGTGTGGATCAACACCTAGAAATCCTGTGTGGATCAGCACCTAGAGATCCTGTGTGGATTAGCACCTAGAAATCCTGTGTGGATCAGCACTAAGCAATCATGTGTGGATCAGCAGTAGAACTCTTGATAAAATAAGATGATATAGCTTTATGACTAATCATATGTACTTATGTACTTAAGTTGTACTTGGTTTGAGATGAGTCTTTTGATTTGTGCTTTGTGATTGAGATCAAGCTTTGTGGTTTTCCTTGTTGAATTATGAGAGACCTTTAGGGGTCTTGGGGTATCTACTAGGTATTGTTATACTCACCCCTGCCCAAGCTTTGCTCGCACCTTGTTGTGTCTTGTGCAGACGATGGGTAGGCTTGATTGAGACTCATGGAGCTAGGACCTGACGGTGGATGGTGGTGATGTTTGATGTGGAGAGTTGTGGAGACGATTTGTACCTACTCTTTAGGTAGGATCCATGGAAGATGATCTCAGGAGATGTTTTCTGTTTTCTGTTGTATTGTATCTTTTAGTTGGGCTTATATTTCGGCCCCTTTACTTTCATTACACACTTTTACTACTGCAGTTTTACTTTGTGGTTGCATCTTGTTGTGTTCTTGGACTATGTGTTCGTACTGGTTTAAAGACAATACCTTCCCATTTTTGGGATACTCTTTCCTAGTGCCAGTCACTAACCCTTGGCCTATGGAAGGCGGGCTTGGGGTAGTCACAACATGGGCCCTAGGGAATGGGTTGTGACAGCCTCTGAATCCTCTCATTTTCTACCAGTCATGCTTCCATCCCAAGATCTGGCCGCCCAAGGTTCCATCGCCAACCTGTGAGCTCTCCCTACCTCCTGGATCTGTTCATGCTCCACCGTGATAGGTCTTTTCCACCCTTGGTCCACAAGACCCCATTGTTCTCATCATCTCTCGGTTTCACCCCAACATGCACCCTGAGTCGCCTCACCATCACGCCTGCAGATCCTGCCTAGTGTCAACCGGTCTACCCCCCTCCTCCTTGGTTTGAGGTCTCACCGCTACCACCACCCGCAAGTACTGTCGTGGGATGCTACCCCCCCCCCCCAACTCTAGCATGATCTCTTCATCGACCAAGACCTCAGGCCACTAGGGATCACCACTTCTAACCCCTACCACTCCACCTTGCCTATCCCTACCGTCATCTGCAGTCCAGTCGAACACCTCCCACGAGCGAGGTAACTACTACCTTTGGTTACAATCCTTCTAGACCTGATTTTACCCACCAAAGATCTAGGGTAGGTCTTCCCAACCTGAAGCGGGTCTGGGTAGGCCTATCTGGGCAAAGATACCCCTACACGGGGATTTCTAGGCCCAAATGGGCTGGCAGGACCACGACCCAATCAACTAAGAGTCGTGGTGGGGTTTTCAGGCCTGGTTGATATTAATAATTTTAAATTAATTAATTTTCTTAATTTAATTTTAGTTTTTTAAATTAAATTAATTAAAATTAATTTCGGTTTAAAATTTTAAGAATATGAAATATTAATTTAATTTGAGAATTAAATTAAATTAATGGTTTTAATTTAATTTTTGTATTTAAAATTAAATTAAACCTAGAAATGATAAAATAAATTATTTGAATTTATTTAAATTCATGTAATTTATTGAAACATCCTCATGCTGTTTAAATTTATCACGCTTTAATTTTATTGTGCATTATTTTTATATCGAATGGTCTTGATCTAGTGATCAACTCATGCATGTCTGGTTTTTATTTATTTAATTATTTATTCATTGTATGTGATGATTGTAATAATTAAGTGGTTAAATGACAGTCTGTGTATTGTCTTATTTTAATTCAAATATGTATAAGGTTTTGCGCATCCAATGCACCTATTGTACATTGCACTCCTAGACCCCCTTACTTGTGTGTGAGTATATTTGTACAAAGATGAAGATGTTCTAAGATGCAAACCCCACCAAGTTGAGTCTATAATCTAGACGAGAAGCGAACACATTACTTTGGGGGTGACCTGTGATACGAGTCATGAGTTGACTCAGGTATGGACCCCCTAGGTCAATATTGATTCTTTATGGATCAATATTTATTAGATTCTCAGGAATAGTTGGAAAGATTAATTTATTTTATGAATTTTTTGTTATTTTATGCAAGTTCATGATTATTACATGACCACATAAAATAATAAAAATGATGAAATGCATAAAATTGTGACGTATGTTTTTCTATTGCATGGTCAGTTGTGAGTGTGATCACTTAGTATATTCCCATCAAATAGAAAATGATTTCTTTTGTCAATTTAAAATAATAAAACCCTCAAAGAAATATTAATTCATAACCACCTTCCATCATTTGAATTTGGATAAAACTGGGTGTTTGGGGTGCTCGTCGTTCCATATATGAGGGTACCTCTTACTACTGGGGAATTATTATGAGAGTGGTGGGTTGACTTAACTAAAGTGGTAGTAAGGATTAGCCATAGATAAATTTCTATCATTTTAGAGGCAAACATTGAGTAAATCAAGTTATAATTCTAAAATTTGGTTCTTCACTCAACAGATTAAGGAATCGCGAGTTAATGCGGTTGGCCAGTCTAACGTATACATTGAATCCTTTGAGTAGTGGCGTAGCCATAGTTTATAGAAAATTAATGAGGTTTAGGGATCCTTTCCACTAAAATAATAAATCAATATATTATTATTATTCTATCATATAGGGTTCCTAAAATTAGATAAAATAGTTGAAGACATTTAATGATTTAATTAATTAATCAAAATGTCTAAATCGGTAATCGTGATAAAAGGTACTAATCTGCTAGAATTTTAATTTTTTTAAAAAATGGAAACTTATACTACAAGTAATGCTATGATAATATTTGGATAAATTAAATGTCCAAACTATCATGAATTTACAAGTAGTACATGTGCTTGTGTACACAACTGTGATATAATAAATTTAAGGTGCTGGTTTCCCTACCTGTTATGCCACCTTGGTAAGCGTGGGTGTAAAATTTCTTACATGACACTCATGTATAAATAATGTGGTGGTTATTTAATAATGATATCATCAATGTCTGATGTTATTTTTGGTCACTACATTAGGACATGGATGATAAGAACATGTAGTCTTATCTCTAAGAATTTTTTGAGGAGAAAGTGAAGAAAGATATGAATGGGTGATAACTACACTATTCATGTGTAAAGTGAAAGATAGTTCATGATCTTTTAATGGATCCCTTTCTCATATAATTTTCAGCCAATTACTCAAGTATCGTTTAAGTTTACAAAACAAATAGGATGGAGTAAACACTTCATTATATTTTAGGTAAGGTTCACCAAACAATAAGAATATCAAATAAAGTACCATCTTTAGTTCTTATGGAGAATAAATTGGAAGATAATGAGACAAGTCCAATGGAAAGTTATGTTAAAGGAACCTTCATAATGTCATTAAAATAATATAGGTTGGTTATTAAATAGGAGGTTATTTTCATCGTATATTATGAAATAAATTTATGGAAGTTTAAAATGTAATGAATAGAATTGAGTAATCAAGAACCCGCTTCTTCTTCAGTGTATATTAATCAAATAAAAGTATTGTTTCTGACATAATTCTTGGGTATTAAATAAAATATTCCTTTAATATATGTGTATTAAAATACAGTAACCAAGTAAGTATATAAAAATTACAAGAAGTAATGTTCCTTCTTCAAGCAGCTAGGAAAGGGTGATTCCTAAGTCAGAAATGAGAAGCACATAACTTCTATTTGACAAGTGATAGATTATAGTAGAAAATTTGTAGAGTATAACCAAAAACATTTATATCATATGTTAATTAAACATAAGGATACATCATTCCAAGTTTAGGAATAAATTTTGATTGTGGTGTATCGTACTCAACAAATAGTTTGGTGATACTTGAATCATAGGCAATAAGTGATGAATATAAAATGTAAGAATTATTTACCCAATTGTGGAAAGATATTCTTGGTCAAGAAAAACTAAAATTAGACATCAAGGATATACCCAGTATGGTATTTAGGATTAGTAAATCTAAAAACCTTTAGTATTATCAACGTCTTTATTTTCGACAAAGAAACCTTTAGAAATAAAGGTATGCCATGAATATTTTGGAATTCGTTCAGCTAGAGAGAATGAACTATTCCAAGGGTAAGCTCAAGGTATATATATAATTCATAATATTCCTTTAATTAATTAAAGAATGGTCAAGTGAAGTATATGCATAGTCATAATATATAATTTGTTTTGAGCTAGCATGTTGAAGAATGTCTTGACCAATCATTCATTGATCAATAAAGTGTATCGTGGAGTGATTCATAAACTCTCATTACTTTATATACATCATATAATTGATGGGACATCTTGCATGCCTAGTTCTGGATGACTTGGGTCAGTAGGATGAGGATATCACCCTCATCATGTTGAGGGATTACTACCGCATGGCATTGGCAATAGATATTACTGGAAGGATCCCTTTAGAATGACCCTTGTATCTTCTAGATGACGATATATGTGGACTATTGATCCACCTACCCAAAATAAGGTAGGGACTGGTTGTTGCATTCTGAGGACAGGATCCTGAAATGGATGAAGACAGTGGTCAGCATCGTCTACTTCAGGACCACCAGTCATCATTAACTGAATGATTAGTGAGGATTCACGGGCTAGAGGGCCTATTGGTGACCTCCAGGGTTAGGATTGTACTATTATGATGGTACTCCTAGACTAATGAGTTTGAGACCCAGCATTGAAGATGTTGGGTTGGTGATTTTTTTCTTCATTTGGATGAAGACCAGATGTTTACAGCAGCCAGGGTGTTCATTGGTGAGAGCTGGAAGGATTCCATTGGATCGAAGGGAGTTCTTAGAGAAAGTGTCTAGATAAACATAAACAATTAAACATCATCAAAAACAATATATCATTTGAATTAGCACATGCATGATTGATTGTCGTGTTTGTCCCATTTTTATTTTAAGAGTGAAAGGGGGCCTAACAGACAGGTGTTACTATCATCTTGGTTAAATATTCACATCAAGTTCACCCTTTTGTTTCCCTCAAAAATATGTTTTTGGTCAGGAATAGAATGGTTCAATGGGGATTGGGTAGTATATCATTGTTATCTTATGAAGGAGATTCCATAGTTGAATCATTCATATCGGGCTCGCCATTTTTTTGTTTCTGGTGGAGAATGCATGGCCCAATGATTGATTATAGGGGGTTGAGTTGTGTGCAGTCATTCACATTGGGTTAAATATTTCCAAACGGTTTCCAATGAGTTTATTTATGGAATTGGAAACACCCAACGGTTCTATATCCATAGGGACCTACTTTCCAAAGGCATGTGTTCATTGGGAATTTTATCCAACAATGCTTAAGAACTTACATTGGCATAGAGGATGGGAGGTTGGGCTCATTACACCCTTTTGGGGGGAATTTTTTCATACTTCAAGACTCTCTTATAGATTTAAGATATGGTCATGAATCTTTCATTAATTCCCAAGTATGATGTAGGTCACCCTATAATTAAAAATCAATTATTATTTGTATGAAATTTAGAATCATTTGTATGTATTCTATGTTCTTCATCAATGGATGTATCTATATATATCTGAGGTTCTATATTAATGGAATCCTCTTATGTATAGATTAGAGATTCTTAGGTCGTTATTATGATGATGCTGGTTTTATAGACACATATTGGGGTGCGTTGGAGTGTGTCTTCACCCAGGGAGACAGAAGTTATTTTTATGTTGGGATCAGACCCATGAAATGGGTTTCTTATGTATCCTCGTGAAAGGAAACCCACATAGTCTGGTGCCACTTAATGGGGCATGTAGAGACCCGAAGCTTGACGTACATGGACATTACATTAATTTTGCGGAATACTTATTACATAACAAAAACACACACACAAGGATCGTAATAGTTTAGTGTCTTTGGAAACTCGGAATATAATCTTCTAATCGTGGTGAAAGATCTTCAACATCTCCCATAAAGATCTTCCTTTTTTTACCTAAAACCTTTCTTTATATCCTGGGGAAAAGAAAACATAAAAGGGTGAGCTCAAATTCTCAGTAAGGGTAAACAAAATAAATATCAATCACATCATATTCATAAGAACATAACATTTTGGAAATCTTAACCTGCAAAAGAGAGCATAATTTCATAACATGGGATAAATCATAGTAGTGAAATGAAATCCCAATAATCATAACTTAAAACATGAAACTTTGTGGCATACACACATAATCATAGAGAATCATATCTTATTGGTCAAGACTCATTGCCAAGACTATCTTAGTGGACAAAGTCCATTTCTGAACCGAGTCACCCTCGTTTCAGTCCTGTTTCACTGAACCGGTATAACCTACCATTCCATCCATGTTTATCTCATGAGATATAAAATCTTTACCCAATTAATTGGAGGGAGATATAGGTCACACCCATCTCATAATGATACCATTCTTATGTGTGCCACAAAATCATAAACCATACATCATAGCATAACCCATGTAATAAAAATGGGAATCTTAAACATCGTGACATCATAAAACAATTCATATAAGATAAAGTAATTCATAAAAATATAATTCAATTACAACATAATCAAATCAATGTAATAATAGGGATATAAATAGAACCCTTTATTATCTTAGATGGAAAATAATTTTGATAAAACACTTGAACTCCATTCTTGAGGAAAATATCCTTTCTACTTCAAAAACACTTTTCCTTTCTTAATATTTCATACAATTATAAACTAAAAGAAGTTGATTAAAAATAAACTTGAAAACATGTAAGGGAAGATTCTTGGAAATAATTTTTTAAAAATCCATTCATGCTGTATAAGTTAAAAGAAAACATTCTTCTCATACTTTTGTCGGAAAAGTCAAAAAGTACCTCGTACGAAAAACGACAAAAGATTCCTTTCATATCTTTTACTAAAAACTCAACGAAGGGTAAAATTGGATATAAACTATTGTAGAAGGATATAAATATTACATATTGAGGAAACATGGATGTGGATGATAAAATACACCCCAGTAAATTCTGAAGTATAAACAATCTCGAATAAAAATGAGATTGTGATATTTCCCTTACCTTATGTCCGATATGCTTTGTACGTATCCTAACCTCCTGTATAATGATTTAAATAATGTCATTAACTTATTAAAGAATCATATTCATTGTTATGATATCATATATGGTTCACTTATGACTTTATATTACCCGTTCTTTTGTAAATTCCATGTTAAAGAAGCGTTTTGGGTAAAATCGTTTCATTTATCGTAGGTGTTTGGACTTGTTGTTCTTGACATTATTATTACTTATATCATGATTTACTTACTTCCAGAATATAAAAAATGATTTATATATCATATATATTCAGTATATATATATATATAATAGATAGATAAATGAAATGAAACACACCGTTCATGGAGACGGTAGTCCGTACGTACGCATGAACGTTGTTTTCCTTTCCTTATTGTCTTGAATGGAAGTAAGTAGATGACATACATATATATATATACATAAATCCAGTAGATTTAACATGTCATGTATTTCATTATTATTCATTATATATACTTTATAATCATTCATGAATGGTTATTGTGGAGAATGAATCTCATCGCGTCGTGGAGACGGTAGTCCGTACGTACACACGAGCGATGATATCGTTCTCATAATCATAAACTTGTGTTGAATTTTATGTATACTATTTCAGTATCAATATCACTTTATAATAATCATATATAGTTACTCATTACACCATTATACCCATACAATTAAGGTGGTGGCGTAAAATAGATTACACCACGGCGTGGAGACGGTATTCCGTACGTACGCACGCGCGGTGATTTTCTTTTTTCCGTAGGATGGATAGAAGGTTAATTAGAGTTTTTTCATATTTATAATAACATATCAGTATATAATAAATACTTATGTTATTAATTTATCATGAAACAACTAAAGAAGAAGAATTTTAAGAAGAAATAAATTGAAAAAGATCGGTAATGGATATTACCTCTTTTTGACGCGCCTTTTCTTAACCTCCACTTAAAGAACTAAGGATGGTCTTTGAAGAATACCATGACCTCTAGGATGATACTAGGGAAGTGGAGAAGAGATTTTTTCAGGTTTTGGACGATCTTGAAGGCTCAAAGTGGTGTGAGGAAGAGGGGGAGGAGGTGCCCTTTTATAAGGGAGGAGAGGGGCACCTTAGGAAAATCTCAAAATATTATTTTATATTAAGGTCAAATTCGGTTTATAATGGTTCCAAAGGGTATTATTTCGAAGATAAAGTTGTTATGGGTCAAAATACTCTCATCCAATAGGATTTAGACAATTTTAGGTTATTATTTTAACCTTATCAATTAGATTTAACTCTAAGTTAAATAATTTAACTTTTACCGTGTCTTTTTGTTTTCTTACACTATATGGTTAATAAACTTACTATAACAAGCCAAAAGAACCCCAAGTTGTTTATTATTAATATATATATCCTTATATAAGTCATTTGGCCGAACATTATATTTTTAATAATTAAATAAAAATTAATAATATAATATTTTTTTTAAAAACTAATTTATGTCAATTTTGACACTATTTGGTACCTGATTTTTATGAAATTCATAACAGAATGATAAGTTCAAACCAAGTTACTTATATCAACAATAACATGTCATATTAACCTATAAAATTAATGTAAGTCATAAAAAGTCTCAAATTACATTTATTTGGGCATTTATAACATCAATTATGTCAATATTTCATTAATAAGACAATTACTGCATCATCTTTGTGTCATAATAAATGATAATTATTTAATCCCTAAAAATTCTAAATAAATTCCTATGATATAGATAATTGTATTAGATTTCTTGAGACTATTCATGTTTGAAGTTTCATGAAGTTTATCACTAAATTAAAATTATTATACTTATAAGATTTAAGAAAGTGACATGTTGTCACATTCTTTGGTTTTAATAAAAATTAAATTATTTTCATGGACAAAAGTCCATAAAATGAATCTAATCAGACCATTAGGTTATATGGGTCTACTTTTAGCCATCCAATAGGATTTTTCCAAGTGTTATGGTAATTTTATAATCTTATATTTACCCTTAATTACCCGATTTACCTTTAACTATAGTAAATAAAATTTACCGTAGTTACTATTCACAATGCCCAAAAATAAAAAGTAGCTTATTAACATAATTTGGACCCACTGATTCCAAATATGGAATCCATTTTTCCAAATTCAATACACAAAAGATGCATAAATTAAATTAAAATCAATCCTGTTGTTCGAAAGAAAATGGGTTTTTCTTTAAAACATTGCAAAATATTGAATTGATTTAACCTACGAATTCAAGGTAAAATCAATTCTAATGAAATACATTATATTAAATGGTAAAAATATATTCTATTTATACTTTAAAACCATTCAATATTATAATTTAACCACATAAGATATTACGATGAAAAAAGTTGTTTTTAATTAAAATATAGCGTGTTTTTACTATTCATTAAAATATGAAAGTTATCGGAAAAATATCAAAATTTTATCTAATGTAAATTTTTATATCCTGATTCAAAAGAAGAATTTTATTTTGTCAAATTGAACATATAAACATGTAAAAACTATATTTAAAGTGGGTACACCAGCAAAAGGCGGCAAAACTGCATTTTTTGAAAAATACTTATTTTACCCGAAAAATTTATTTTGTTCTTATACCATGTTCTAGAAAATGTGTAATATGAATAATAATGTTATAAAATTCAAAATTTAGTTAATAATATTCATAACGGCTAGTTCATGACAATATTATAATAATATATCGTTGTTTATTAAAACCCGGTATTGCGTACAACACACGCTATCGAGGAAGGTCACGATTGCGTGTAATGCAAGTCAAGTCAGGGTTGCGTGTTGTGAAAGAATATTTCGTTGTTTCGTATAACAGAATCCAACCATATTTCATTTATACATTGAATATATATATATATATATATATATATATATATACTCAATGTTGCGTAGAATAACTATTATCAAAATTGTGTGTAACACGATCCAAGAATAGTGTTGCGTATACTGCAAGCTAATACGGTGTTGCGTATAGCGCAAGGTAATCTTGGTGTAGAATACAACACAAGACATTAATTAAATTAAAAGAATATTTTTCATAAAATCTCGGGTTTTTACAGGGCACATAATACCTTTGAAGTTAATGTGATAAGGACCTAACTATACATTTTAATGTCATGTGGAAAGGAAATCTAGGCAGAAGGTTCCTAGAAAAGGTTTGGTGTGGGACTTATGTCAAAGTAGTCCAGGGAAACTGAGAGATATATGGATTCTCAGATTGAATTAGAACCTACTGGGAACATGGTTTAGAGTGAATATATTTGATTTTAGGTGTTGGGTTTGGACCTTAGGGAGGCTTAATACATATCCCATTTGGTCAAGAATCAAATCCCACATTGTTTGGATGGTTGTACCATATGGGATTATAGCCCTTTGAGATCATTAACTTGGGTCTTAATCCTAAAAAGGATTCATAGATGAATGAATTTGAGGCCATGAGAAGTGTCTTGACTTGTGTAGATTTGGTGGTTTGGTTCAGAGATTACTCTTAAGGAGGATACCCAAATTATTTGAAGTTTATTGGGTACTTACTCCTAAAGAGAATGACCTAGTGAATGGTGTTATGATTGGGGCTTACTCATAAGGAGGATTCCCATTGATCTCGATCCTTAGGTAGTCATCCTATGTATCTTGTTTATAGTAGGAATTATAGTTCTTATAGTTCAATAGTTCATGGATTGCACACTAGGGGTGCCTTAGATAAGTTCAATTATGGATTACTCCTGAGGAGGATGCCCATGGATTTGTTTTATTTGGGGATTAATCCTGATGAGGATGCCCATAATTAGTTAGGTCTTACACTTGGAATGAGGCTCGATGATTAGTATTATTGGATATTACTTCTGAGGAGGATTCCCATTAGTTTGGGATCATATGGATGTCCTGACCACCATCAACCTTTAAGCTCACGTGAGTCGTGATCGGTGTGAGAAAAAAGAGGAAATGGAAGGTGTGGGAAACCACAAAATCCAATTTTACCTGAGATTGGATACATGTCCTTGAGGACCAACACCTATAAGGTCAATATGGAGGAAGGTTAGAGGAAGATTCAAAAGAAGACTATTCCAAAACATGCATTTGGGTGTGCAGGTGTTGTGGTTGTGGTTATCCTCTAATCCTAAAATTCATGGTGAATCATGCTTTAACATTAGAAATAAGAGGAAGTAAAATATCTATAAAACCACAAACTTCTCCTCCTCCACTGGTGAAATAGGTTGAGGGTACTAAAAAGAGATGAGAGGACTCCTATGTCCATCCCCTCTTTAACCCAGTAGCCAATAGGGAGACGAGGAGTAGGAGTGCAACCTCCTGCGAGAAATTCTAGGGGGTTACTCTAGGAGGGATACCCTAAAATTGTTTTTGTATTGAGGGATGAGGCACGCATTAAATGTTGAATGGAAAATTAAGAATAATCTTTACCCTCCCCACTAGTAACTAGAGGCTCTAGGTATTAGAGAAGACAAGGGTAGGACATGGTCTTAGCCCTTGTATCCAAGACTGAGAACTCCCTGAAATCGTCCCTAGGGTCGGTGTCCTCATGACCGTGGGAATAAAAATCCACATGCACCTTGAGGGCCCTAACCATATGGTAGGACAAGTGTAGAAAACCTTTTACATTAGGAATATAAATCCAAATGGAAGAAATGTTGTTGTGCCTTTATCCATGGTATTGAAAGTCTAGAGTCCTTAGGATTCAATTTGGTCCCTATTAGATAAGAGAACCATAGGAGGGGATGCCCTACCATGGGTGTCTTAGAAGAGGGACTGACCAGAAGATTGTGTAGGGTTGAGTCTAGGGTGAGCCTAGGGAGGATCACGTAGGTAGGCCTAGGCAAGCCAAGGGAGGATATCATAGGTACCCTGGGTGAGGTGATGGTACCTTGGGCGACATATGACCTGGGAAACTACACTTGGGTGAGAACTTTCTCAAGCCTTCAAGGGTCTCCACAAATGTTCTCAGAAGTGGATCACACAGGTCCCTAGTTAAGTAAGGGGACCTCGCACTAGTGTTCATCAACCATAGGGGAGCGAGTACCTTGTGTAGGTTTTGTTTTATTTTAAACCCTGAGAGGACTTTAGTTTCAATATCCCCCTTTAATTACCTCTTCTCTTGGTTTTTTTAGGAGTACCAGGAATATTTTGGAGGGTTTGGGAGAAGTAATAGGATGATCAGAGCATCCTGAGGCCTTCGGGAATTTTTGTGTGTACAAATGAAGACCCTAGTGTCCTATTTACACTATTATAAAATGGGTCTATATCAATGGTTTTTGGGAAAACTATGGGTATAGACCCACCTATACCCACAATTCATGAAAACTGTAGGTATAGGTGACATTTTATAACCTATACCCATGGTTCTTACTAAACCATGGGTATAGGTTACCCACGTAAGTGCGAGAAGCCAAAAAAATTTGCGTGAATGCCACGGGAAAACCTATACCCACGGTTCACAAAGAACCGTGGGTATAGGTGGGCCTATACCCATGGTTTTTATGAACTGTGGGTATAGACTTTGATATATAATCTTATACCCATGATTCTCAGAGAACCGTGGGTATAGGCTTTAATCTATAAGTGTATACCAACGGTTCATAAAAACCATAGGTATAGGTGACATCTATACCCACGGTTTTAGTGAACCGTGGGTTTAGGGTCCCTTATGTTTGCGTGTGAAAAAAATCTTGTGAGAAAACTTATTTCCATAGTTTTTTTATCTATACCCATGGTTTAAAAATATTTATATAAGATAATATATATATATATATACCCATAAGTGAAAACAGTGTAGTGGTAAGAGACTTCAACTGCGGAGCATCTATGAGGGTTCGAAACCCACGAAAAACATTTTATTTTATACAACTTTTTATAAATATATATATATATATATATATTATAACATATATAAATATACAAGTAAATTGAAATGGTTTAGTGGTAAAGCACGGTGTGTTGGTAGAGAAGGTCTCAGGTTCTAAACCTGCTGCCAGATTTTTTCTAATATCATTGCTTTAAATTAATTTATTTAAATAAATGTAAATATATATTAATGGAACTTCATTTGCTGGAGTGGTGAGTTGTTCCATGTTCCAAAGTGAGTTCATCGGATCAAAACTCTATGTAGATTTTTTTCTAATATGAATTGTTCAGATTAATATATATATATATATATATATATATATATGGAGTGGTGAGATGCTGGTTGTGCGAATAGCAGTCCTCAGTTGCCTATGGTTCCCAAAACCATGGGTATATCCTATACCCACTATTTTTGGGTGATATACCCATGGTTTTGAACTGTGGGTATAGGTCATTTTTTTAGTAGTTTTATAGGTAAATATGGGACCCTGGTGAAGGGGTTATCTCGCTCAGGGTTTCTGCTCAGGTATGTTATGCAAGCTCTCGCTCAGGCTAGTCATGTAGGTTGATGTGTAGGTACCCTGATCGTTGATGCTTCTTTGAGGTACTTGGGCGAATGGCCTATATAGAACTTTATAATCCTTGAACTTCTTTACTTTATCTTCATCTCTTCATCCTAAGGTATTTCCCTTAGTCACCTTTTTATCCATGTGAAAAAATAGAGTGTTAACAATCCAGTTGTAATGTAAGTCTCATGTATGTTTCTGGTCTTCCAAGACTACTAAATTGATCAGCCTTTCGGGATTTTATTCCTTGTAATCATGCCAATTTAATGGTATTAGAAACCATCTCAAATATTATTGAGGCCAGGACACTATAGTTGGTATCAAAGTAAGTTTAGTACCAAACTTGTAAACTAGATTTAGGAAAACCTAGATTAGGAACATAACCCTAAGATAGACTTTAAGGATTAGCATAGAAGCACATATGTCTTCATTAACTTAAGTTTTATGGATACCATCACAAAATTATGAGATTATGGTTGATCATAAGTTCTAAGTCTTAAAAACCACTTTTTAGGTTTCATGTAATGTGATTCTACTAGGATTGATGGAATTTTAGAGAAACTTATGGAAAGTATAAGTTTTAGTAGAAAATGTTATTTAAGGAATAATGACCTTAAATTTTAGATACATGAATTTAAAGGTATTGATAACATTTAGTGTTATTATTATCATTAATTACATTATAATAATACTCAAATTGTATTATTATGCTTTGAAATAAAATATGTTGTATTGAAAACCATAGTGAAAATATTCTTAAATGATTAAATTTCAAGGATTTCCATCATATTTATTTTGGAAATTATATTAATATGGTTTTAGGAAAAGAAAAATCTATAAGGTGGTGGGGCCTGAACCCATGACTGAAGGATGATAAGGGTTCTATGCCTACCACTGGCCTATGTGATGTCCTAGTTAAAGTGTGATTATTTTTAGTTAAACAATTTGATTAATAAATATTAATAATGAAATTACGATATCACTTTTGAGGTTTATAGATTAATGTATTAACCATATTAGTTTTGGAAAATAGTTAGAGAAAAACGTAAAGACTTGTTTAATGGATCTTAAGATCCGTAAAAATTCAATTCTATTGCTTTGAGAATAAAATAAAGTGTTCATTTTAGGATATCTATTTTATAGATTAAGGGGTGAATTAGATCGAATCACAACCAAAAGATGAATTATTATTATGAAATTGAAACGTATCAATTAAGTAAATTTCCTTATATTCTCGATCAATAAAATAATTCCTCAACATTAATAAAAGGATCTTAAAACAAAAATGTTATCCAAATACCTTCATTTTTATTGAACCGATTTTCTTTTAAATTATCACAGATTTATGGCTTTGAGGCCCTCAACTTTCCATTGACCATTCACTTTTTTGTGATAAATAACCTCAATCACTTCCTGTAAATATTTATGTTTTCCCTCCATGTATGTATCTCCACTTTCCACTAATGTTATTCTACTTAGAGAACTAGTTATATGTTATTCCATGTGACCTTTGTACTTCTCATTCTCTATTATTAAGAGGATGTTTTATTAACTCTTCTCATGATGTGGGATTTCAAAAAAGGAATTTTTAGATATAAAACAATAGATTATGAAGATCAAATTTAAATTTTTTGGAAACAATTTATTTAAGGTGGGGAGAATATAACACCCTGAAATTCTAAATTAAGAATATTGTATTCAATAGCATGTATGACATGAAACACCAAGCATAGAAAAAAAATATAATGCCCTGAGACTTTACAACATATTTACTATTTTAAATAAATTTAATATATTATATAGCTTGAAATACATGAAACACTGAGTTATATTTCCTTACATGAAATAATTACTTTTTTGATAGCTTATGTTACACACAAGATCGAGTTTCATCAAACAACAATATATTATTCAAATATTATTATTTAATATAGTAAGATACAACATAGCCATTAATTTGGAGGTTATTAATAGGATTAACTAACTTATAAAAAAAATTTAGAGAAATATAAAATGAATTCATTGGTAATAAATTAATTAGAAATGAATATAAAAACCAATTGAATATAAAGGGAATGTTTTTATAAAAACAATTTGTATGCTCACAAAGGTGTTTTATCTTAATAAATTAAATTAATTAATATTATTGAATGATATTAATGAAATATATATATTATATATTCAATAAAATATATTTAAATTCATCCAATAGATTTTATAGTCATAAGATAAGAACAAAACCAATTTTAAGCATAAAAAGCTATATTTTTATAAAGGTGATTTTTCTGCCTTTTAATGGCCACCCATTTTAAAACTAAATTTTAGAAATTTTATAAATTTTATTTGTAAAAATAAACTTCATTTTTTAAATTTTAATTTCTATCACAACCCGTCCCAGTGGGGCCCGTGCCGTGACTCCCCAATCCCGCCTCCAATAGGCCAGGGGCTGGTGACTAGCACCGAGTAGGCATATTACTAACATGGGAGGCATTGCCTAAGTACATGTACACATGCACACATCTCCAAGCCCACAAATGCTGAAATGTAAAAGAAAAAAGAAAAAAAAGAATGCATGCATACAACTAAACCTAACCAACAGAGTTCGACGAAAGGTAGAGTACTAAAAAAGTAAACTGGACCAAAATACAAGCCCACCAAAAGAAAACAAACAAACAAACAAACAAACAAGAGTCTGAAAACAGAAAAGTCCAACCTGTAAGCAAAAAAGGAACTGGGACTACTACTCGTAGCTGTAGGAACGCCTCGGCCTGTAGGGACTCAGAAAGCTTGGTCATGTCCTGGTCCGCCCTGGACTCTGTCAAAAGGCTGCTCATCTGCACAAGACACCAGACGTGTGGGCAAAGCCCGTGCAGGGGTGAGTATAACAATACTCGGTAGAGGACCTCGAAAACCACAAAGCAGTACACAAAGTAAAGTTAAAGTCAGATATGCACAGTATATGTCTACAGAACATATAGAACAAACCAGATATACTCAACACCCAAACCCATGGTCTAGAGACAAGTCACACAACCGCATACCCCCGTAAGGGATTCTGTTCGAAGATTCTGTGATGCGCTCGTTCTGGGAGAACACACTCCACGAGTCTTATAGCTCTGATGACGTCCATCCGAGAAGTGATGTTCATCGAGAACCATCACAAGAGATGGCTACACTCATTAAGGGAGACACACTTCTGAGTGGAAAGGTTATGGTAGATAGAAGAACTCATTACGGGAGACACACTCCTGAGTGGGAAAGATCACGATACACAGATGAGGATAACTGCCAGGGCCATGGCAGATACTACGAATCATCCAGATTCACCAGTTAGGTGATACACCAGCTAGGTAGAGGATCAATGCCTAGTAAGATTGGTCACGTCGATGACTGACTCCACCTAGGGTCAAGAATGGATAGAGGATCTCAATCCGGGCCTCTCGGATGGATGCCAAACTCTATCACAGAAAGTCATGCTGAAGGGATCATACTCCTGAGTGGAAAATGATTCCTGACCTTCAGGGGAATAGGAAGAAGGGGCACTAACCCAAATGAAATATTTCGAAGGTACGGTGAACTAAAGGACCATACCGTTTTCCAAAAAGTACATGGTGTGTAGAAAAGATACACGTCATGTTGTCTGACCCCGGGTACTGCCTGTGTACAACGGCCCATGTCATAGGATGGTCGTGTAGGAAAAACTAAGTACATGGCATGTAGTACGGTGTACATGTCGTGTCTGGGTAATTGGGGTTGTCTCTGTGTACTCTGGCCATGTGCCTGTACACGGTCATCAACCCGTGTACTCCAACCCGTGTAATCCGCACACGGGGTGACCCGCACTACTAGCCTCACCTGGCCGTGTGATGGAGTACACGGTCGTGTACTCCATCCTGTGTCTGCGTATCCCCGAGATACACGCTGAGTCCCGGGTAGCCGCTTCTGCCAATTTGTACACACCGTGTCGCCTGAAGCCGTGTAGATCATCTCGTGTCCGTGTACTACCCAAATTACACGCTGAGCTTCGGGGAAGTTCCAACATGTCATGTGACCAGGGTCACACGTCGTGTGATTCTTCTCTGACCCCGAAACCCTAGCCGTCACTGCCAGTACTACACGGCGTGTTCTTCAGAAGTACACGCCGTGTATTCTAGAAATTTCCAGAAACGGTGCTCTTCGCCGGCGCGCCTCCCATGCTGCTCCGATCATTGATCCAGTCGTCTGATCGCCATGAAACCTTTAGGTTTTGGTCGCCCCGATGCCACGAAGCTGCTTCCGGTGTTTTTGGACCTCCGATAGGCTCCAAAAATGTGTTTTGATATTCCCGCACAAAGAACGCTAGAAGAACGCTCTTTCGATCCGGCCTGATTCGTCGTCCGCCATTGTCGCTGCACCTCCACCAGGTCGTGGCGGTGTCGAACCTTCGATTTGAGATCGTTGCGTCACAGAACGGATGCGCAACGATCCGTTGTTCGTCGCCCCGCGAAGAACGCGAAGAATGCGTGAGGAAAGAAGGGGGAAGAAATCCAAATAAACAAAATGAGGAACGAACCTCTGCCGTCATTCGTCATGGTGTTGATCCACTCCCGATAATATGTAACAGAGCAAGAATCAACAACAACATAAAGCATGGATCAATTCCCCAAAATCATCCCAAAGAAATCCCTCCCGCAAGAATGCACGAATCCGCGGATCAACTTGTTCGTGGTTGATCCGCATTCGTGGTTTAAACTCAAAAATGGGGAAAGGAAATTGAAATAACAAACCCCTACCTTTTGAAAGGATCGATCATTGACAAAGGCTTCGCGCTTCCGTTGTCGTCGAGATCCTTCAACATTGTTGGCATAGCGATTTTTGACTTCGATCTGTCGTCGTTCGTCGCCGAGAGTTTGCTCCAACGCGCCATGGATTCGGTAGAGGTTCCTCTCAAACGTCACCAACGATCAAAAATTGTTCACCCCTTTAAAAAGGGAAACAAGATTGGCACTTAATTATGCGGTGATATTAATGACTCCTACTTTCCAAATCTTGAGTCATTATGACGCACCATTAGTTAAGGAAAAAAACGTCCCGTCACTGCGTATTAAAGAGTCCAAATTTCCATTTAATTTTCATTATGACACAGAATTTAAATAAGGAAACAGCTGCCCTTTTACCACGCTACAGCGGTTGTTTCCATAAAATAAAATAAACATTTAGATTTTTATTTTTATTTTTATTTTTAATTAAAACGTCCGAAAATTAACTTTTTCCCTCGACCCGCGCCGGTCGAGGTTAGCCACATTCTTAGGTAAATTCGTTGTCCCAGACGCAACTGTGTGCTCAGATTTTTAATCTGGGCATCCGTTTGGAAACTTCCACAACCTCACACAAGTGTCGACTTACTTAACTTAAAAAAAGTTCAAACCACCATTACGGGCTCACTGGACCTCGGAATGATGGGCCGTCTCCGCGCACGGTCTCAAAATAATTCCATATAATATTTAAAAATAATAAATGGAAAATCAAAGACATTACATTCTCCTCACCTTGGGGCTTTACGTCCCCGAAAATCCAAAACAAAGGCTACTACAAAAGATGAGGGTACTGGGCATGGATCTGGGCCTCCCGCTCCCACGTGCTCTCCTAAAGATTTTCGTGCTTCCACCGGATGCGCACCAAGGGAATCGATCTCCGACGAAGGATCCTCTCCTGCCAATCCTCGATCTCCACCGGGTACTCAGCAAATCTCCCTCCATCCTCGATGTCCAGCTCGCCCCAGTCGATGACGTGCGATGGGTCATGCACGTACCTCCTCAGCTGCGACACGTGGATGACATCATGTACCCGATGCAACTGTGGCAGTAGAGCTAGGCGGTATGCCACCTCTCAATCTCTGCATAGAATCTGGAAATGTCCGATGAACCTCGGAGATAGCTTTCCACCTCGGGAAAATCTCTGCAACCCTCGTCGAGGTGAGACCCGAAGAAAAATGTGGTCTCCCTATTCGAACTCCAGAGGTCTCCTTAGCCTGTCAGCAAAAGACTTCTGCCGGCTCTGTGCAGTCTTCATCTGCTCCCAGATGATCTACACCTTCTCTATGGTGGCTCGCACTAACTCTAGACCCATGAGTGCTGACTCTCCGGGGTCGATCCAGCAAAGCGGTGACTGGCAGGGTCTCTCGTACAAAGCCTCAAACGGTGCCATACCAATGGTGGAGTGGTAGTTGTTGTTGTACGCAAACTCCACCAATGGTAGGTGGTCCTCCCAACTACGACCAAAGTCCAAGACGCAGGCTCACAACATATCCTCCAGAACCTGAATGGTCCTCTCCGTCTGACCATCCGTCTGGGGATGAAATGCTATGCTCAAGCGTAGCTGAGTCCCAAAAGCCTCCTACAATCCCTTCCACAACTGGGATGTGAAGCGGGCATCTCGGTCTAAGACTATAGTCGAGGGGATTCCATGAAGTTGAACTATATCATGCATGTAGAGGCGTCCCAAGATCTCTATGGAACTCTGCTCCTTAATAGATAAGAAGTGGTCCGACTTGGTGAGTCGGTCAATGATCACCCAGATGGAATCATGCCCCTTGGACATCCGTGGTAAGACTATCACTAATTCCATTGATATTACATCCCACTTCCACTCTGGGACTTCTAGGGGTGAGCTAATCCCGCTGAAACCTGGTGCTCAGTCTTTACCTACTGGCATGTGAGGCATCGAGAAACGAACTCTGCTACTGACTTCTTCATGCCTGACCACCAGAACTGCCGTTGGAGGTCCTGGTACATCTTTTCCACTCCGGGATGTACCGCTAAAGGGGATGTATGAAACTCCCTCAGGACCTCCTTTTGCAACGCCACTGCTACAACAGTGCATCCTCTGAAAATAAGTATGTTCTCTCCACCTTGCGAATATCTATCAGGAGCATGTCCTGTGGATAACTGAGCACATAAAGCCACACAGTCAACATCCCCAAGCTATGCCTCCCTAACTCACTATAAGAGTGGAGGGGTGACAACCATCGACTGTAGGTAAGTTGCATCCTCTCAATCCACAAAGGATAACTGTAATGCGGATAACTGTTGTGTCGCCTCACTCAACAGCTGTGGGCTCGATCTTCTGCTAAGAGCATCTGCCACCTTGTTCCCCTTTCCATGAGTATAGATGATCTCAAAATCATAGTCATGGAGGAACTCTAGCCAACACCTCTGCCTAAGATTCAGATCTTTTTGTGAGAAGATGTACTTGAGTCTCTTGTGGTCAGAGTAGACAATAAACCACTCACCCATAAGGTAGTGTCGCCACATCTTCAATGCGAAGACTATCGCTGCCAACTCGAGATCATGGGTCACATAGTTCTGCTCATGTGGCCTAAGCTAGTGCGAACCATAAGCAATCACTGCATTCCACTGCATCAGGACACAGCCGATCCCGGTCCCTAATGCGTCGCAAAAAACTACGTACTCGACACCCTCCTCAGGAAATCTCAAGACTGGGGCGCTCGTCAAACTCTGTCTCAACTTCTCAAAATCCTGCTGGCACTTCTCCATCCATACAAAGGGTTTCCCCTTCCTGGTCAAGGTTTTCATCGGTGATGATATCTGGAAGAAGTCAGGAATAAACCTCCGGTAATACCCTGTCAACCCAAGGAAGCTCCGTACCTCCGTCACGCTCTGAGGTGGCTCCCATGCTAAAACATCCTCCACCTTGGATAGGTCCATAGCTACTCCATCTGCTCAGATGATATGTCCCAGAAAGTGGACCTCCTGAATCCAGAACTGACACTTCGAGAGATTCCCATAAAGCTGGTGCTCCCGAAGTACGTCCAGAACCATCCGCAGGTGTCTCGCGTGCTCCTCCTCTAACGCCGAGTACACAAGGATGTCGTCGATGAAGACCACTATGAACTGGTCAAAGTACGGCTGGAAGATTCAGTTCATCAGCCCCCTGAACACTGTGGGGGTGTTCGTCATTCCAAAAGGCGTCACCAAGTACTCATAGTGACTGTAGCGGCATCTGAAATATGTCTTTGGTATATCCTCATCCCGCACTCGTAGCTGGTGATAGCCTGGTCGAAGGTTAACCTTCGAGAACCACTATGCCCCTCTTAGCTGATCGAAGAGGTCATCGATTCTCGGCAGTGGATACTTGTTCTTCACCGTCACCTGGTTTAGGCGCCGGTAATCCACGCACAGTCTCAAACTCCCATCGGCCTTCTTGGAAAACAAGACCGGGGCCGCCCAGGGTGAAACGTTGGGTCTCACGAAACCCTTGCTTTGCAAATCCTCAAACTACACCCTCAGCTCGCGTAGCTCTGCGGGAGCCATCCGATATGCCGATGAGGAAATCGGTGTCGTCCCGGGGTGTAAGTCGATGCAGAAGTCAATTTCCTGGTGGGGAGGTAATCTTGGAACATCTTCGGGAAAGATGTCCTCATACTCTGCCACCACTGCTAGAAACTGAGGGCTCACAACATCTACTGCTCCGAGGGTAAGGTTAGACAACTCGTGAGTGATTGGCTACACCCTCCTAAACATGAGCCCATTCTGTGCTTCCTAGGTTTCTTTTTCTCTGACAAAGGAAAACCTTGTTCCATCACGGCGGACACACCGCACCCTTCACCTAAAACAGTCAATCTGGGCATGGACCTAAGATAACCAATCCATACCGAGAATGACATTGTAAGGCCTCGACGCTACCACCAAGAGGTTCCAACTGAAACTCTCGCCTCCAAGGGTAATATCACACTGTCTGCAAAGGTGCGTGATCGTCGAGTCTCCTCCCGTAGGTGTCTCCAAGTGTAAGGATCGAGTCAACAGTTCTACCAGAATCTCGAGGTTTTGTACAAGACATGTGGATATAAGGGAATGATTGGAACCTGTGTCTATGAGTACGGAATCTAAGGTATAAAAGACACAGATCATACCTCGAATCATCCCTGGAGCCCCTGGGTCATATTCCTCGACCGCATGCAGTTGTCCTCACCCCTGTCCCCCATCTCCTGGAGCCTGGTGCGGACCACCTAGGGGTGGTGGTGGAAGTAAGTCGAAGCGTTTTCCACCACCTGCAGCTCTCCCTGCTCCTCTACCACGTCCGCCGCCTGGCGAGTCTTCCTGCCCTATTCTCTGCCTCTTCCTCGGTGTTACATCCATCGCTTCCCTATCAGTAGCTCGACGGGTCGGGAAATCTCTAGCAAGATGTCCCCTACCGTCTCATGCATAGCATCGCTTCTCCCTAGGCTGACTGGATCCCGCCTGAGAGCCCTGGACTATCGATCCCATATCCTGGGTCCTCCTCCGACGTCTCTCACGTCTTGATCCCTACGTCTGACGTCGGCTACCTGATGTCAGTGTCTCCGCACCTGTCTGTCTGCTGCTGACTGCCGGCGGCTGTCTCTGCTCCGCCAAGAAACTCTCGATCACCAAGGCTCGCTTGAGCACTCCAGCATAAGTGGAAATGCATAGAGGTATGACACTAGCTTAGATGTCACGATGTAGACCTCACTCAAGGGCCCGAGCTCTGAATTACTGATCCCTGACCATATCCATCGAGTACCTGGCGAGGTTGGTGAACCTCAATGAATAGTCAGCCACTGTCATACTACCTTGCTGAAGCTGAAGAAGCTCCTGGATGCGCACAGCTCTCAGCGTAACCAGAGAGAACTCCTCCCTGAAGAGTCGCTCAAAATCCGTCCACGAAAGAGTCTCCTCGTCGTGAGTCTACATGGTCAGACTCCACCATCGTCCCACTGAACCCTGAAGAAGGATCGCTCCTAGGATCACCATCTGGTCTGCTGGTGTCCTCACTAGATGGAAAAATCTGGTCACCGCCTCAAGCCAGTCCTCAGCTGCCTGAGGTTCAGGCTCACCTCGGAACATGAGGGGTCTCTGTCTCTAGAACTCATGGAGCGCGCTAATCCTACGCACCTCGCCGGTCGGTACTGCAGGTACCACTAGCTGCTCCACTGGTGGTGGTATAGCAGGTGCACCACCTGGTGGTATCGCCTGGGGAGCTGGTCCCTGTATCGAGGCCTCGTCACTGGGGGGGTCATCCTCGTGATCGTGTTGCTGAATCCTAGCGAGTATGCATTGTAGAGGCATCCTGTAAACAAACAAGATGTACCATGGTCAATGAGTATATCTGGATACCTGACACAAAGTACATGGAAAACACAACCCATTCCTACATGATGCATGTACCTTTTATTTCCCCGCAACCAGTGTTTTTGTGAACCGAGTTGAAAAGCAGGTTATCAGAGTCCTGGTGTATGGATACGTCGGCCGCCGCACCAACACTGGAGTCTTTTTCCTGAAAGCCGAACCCGAAACACCTAACACTGTTGCCCTAAACCAACTCACAGACTCTTGGTCCTAAGGTAGAACCGACCACCTCTGATACCACTCTGTCACGACCCGTCCCAATGGGTCCCGCGACGTGACTCCCCAAGCCCGCCTCCAATAGGCCAGGGGATGGTGACTAGCACTGAGTAGGCATATTACTAACATGGGAGGCATTTCCTAGGTACCTGTACACACGCACACATCTCCAAGCCCACAAATGCTGAAATGTAAAAAAATAAAAAGAAAAAAAAAGAATGCATGCATACAACTAAACCCAACCAACAGATTTCGATGAAAGGTAGAGTAATGTAAAAGTAAAATGGGACAAAATACAAGCCCACCAAAAACAAGCAAGCAAACGAACAAACAAACAAGAGTCTGAAAACTACAAATTCCAACCTGTAAGCACAAAAGGTACTGGGACTGCTGCTCGTACATGCAGGAACGCTTCAGCCTGTAGGGACTCAGAAAGCTCAGTCATTTCCTGGTCCACCCTGGACTCTTTCAAAAGGCTGCTCGTCTGCACAAGACACCAGACATGCGGGCAAAGCCCGTGTAGGGGTGAGTATAACAATACTCAGTAGAGGACCCCGAAAACCATAAAGCAGTACACAAAGTAAAGGTACAGTCAGATATGTACAGTATATGTCTACAGAACATATAGAACAAACCAGATATACTCAACACCCAGACCCATGGTCTAGAGACAAGTCACACAACCACATACCCCCATAAGGGATTCTGTTCGAAGATTCTGTGATGCGCTCGTTCCGAGAGAACACACTCCACGAGTCTTATAGCTCTAATGACGTCCGTCCGAGAAGTGTTGTTCATCGGGAACCGTCACGAGAGATGGATACACTCATTATGGGAGACACACTCTTGAGTGGAAAGATTACGATAGATAGAATCACTCATTACGGGAGACACACTCCTGAGTGGGAAAGATCACGATACACAGATGAGGATCACTTCCAGGGCCATGGCGGATACCGCGACTCATCTGGATTCACCAGTTAGGTGATACACCAGCTAGGTAGAGGATCAACGCCCGGTAAGGTTGTTCACGTCGATGCCTGACTCCACCTAGGGTCAAGAATGGATAGAGGATCTCGATCTGGGCCTCTCGGATGGATGACTGACTCTATCACAGAAAGTCCTGCTGAAGGGATCATACTCCTAAGTGGAAAATGATGCATGGCCTTCATGGGAACAAGAAGAAGGGGCACTAACCCAAATGAAATATTTCCAAGGTACGGTGAACGAAAGGACCATACTGTTTTCCAAAAAGTACACGTCCTGTAGAAAATATACACACTGTGTTGTCTGACCCCGGGTACTGCCCGTGTACAACAGCCCGTGTCAAAGGCTGGTCATGTAGGGAAAACTAAGTACACGGTGTGTAGTACGGTGTACACGCCATGTCTGGGTAATTGGGGTTGGCTCCGTGTACTCTGTCCATGTGCCCGTACATGGTCATCAACCCGTGTACTCTAACCTGTGTAATCCGCACACGGGATGACCCACGCTGCTGGCCTCACCTGGCCGTGTGATGGAGTACATGGTCGTGTACTCCATCTCGTGTTCGCGTATCCCTGAGATACACACCGAGTCCCACGTAGCCGCTTATCCCAAGTTGTACACGCTGCGTCGCCTGAAGCCGTGTAGATCATCTCATGTCTGTGTACTACCCAAAGTACACACTGAGCTTCGAGGAAGGTCCAACATGCCATGTGACCAGGGTCACACACCGTGTGATTCTTCTCTGACCCCGAAACCCTAGCCGCCGCCGCCAGTACTACATGGCGTGTTCTTCGGAAGTACACGTCGTGTATTCTAGAAATTTCCAGAAATGGCGCTCTTCGCTGGCATGCCTCCCGTGATGCTCTGATCATTGATCTAGCCATCCGATCGCCATGAAACCTTCAGGTTTTGGTCACCCCGACGCCATGAATCCGCTTCCGGTGTTTTTGGACTTCTGATCGGCTCTGAAAACGTGTTTTGATCTTCCCGCATGAAGAACGCTCGAAGAACGCTCTTTCGATCCAGCCCGGTTCATCGTCTTCCATCATCGCCGCACCTCCACTAGGTCATGGCGGTGTCAAACCTTTGATTTGGGATCATTGCGTCGCAGAACGGATGTGCAACGATCCGTTGTTCGTCACCCCGTGAAGAACGTGAATAATGTGCGAGGAAAGAAGGGGGAATAAATCCAAATAAACAAAATGAGGAACGAACCTCCGCCGTCATTCGTCATGGAGTTGATCCACTCCCGATAATAGGCAATGGAGCAAGAATCAATAACAACATAAAGCAAGGATCAATTCCCCAAAATCATCCCAAAGAAATCCCTCCCACAAGAACGCACGAATCCGCGGATCAACTTGTTCGTGGTTGATCCGCGTTCATGGTTTAAACTCAAAAATGAGGAAAGTAAATTGAAATAAAAAACCCCTACCTTTTGAAAGGATCAATCATTGACATAGGCGTCACGCTGCCATTGTCGTCGAGATCCTTCAACGTTGTTGGTGTAGCGATTCTCGACTTCGATCCGTCGTCGTTCTTCGCCGAGAGTTTGCTCCAACGCGCCATGGATTCGGAAGAGGTTCCTCTCAAACATCGCCAACGATCAGAAATTGTTCACCCCTTTAAAAAGGGAAACAAGATTGGTACTTAATTACGCGGTGATATTAATGACTCCTACTTTCCAAATCTTGAGTCATTATGACGCACCATTAGTTAAGGAAACAAACGTCCCGGCACTGCGTATTAAAGAGTCCAACTTTCCATTTATTTTTCATTATGACACAGCATTTAAATAAGGAAATAGATTCCCTTTTACCATGCTACAGTAGTTGTTTCCATAAAATAAAATAAACATTTATATTTTTTATTTTTTTATTTTTTTATTAAAACGTCCGAAAATTAACTTTTTCCCTCGACCCGCGCTGGTCGAGGTTAGCCTCATTCTTAGGTAAAGTCATTGTCCCGGACGCAACTGTGTGATCAGATTTTTAATCTGGGCATCCGTTTGGAAACTTCCTCAACCGCGCACAACTGCCGACTTACTTAACTTAAAAAAAGTTCAAACCACCATTCTGGGCTCACTGGACCTCGGAATGATGTGTCGTCTTCGCGCCCGGTCTCGAAATAATTTCATATAATATTTAAAAATAATAAATGGAAAATCCGATACATTACAATTTCAAAATTAACTTAAGGTTAATTTTTGGTATTTTTCTGAAATACTTCATTTTTTGGATGAATAGTGAAAAATACTAGATTTTAATTGAAAACTACTTTTTCATCTAATTTATTTATATAGTTAAATTATATATTAATTTGTTTTAAAATTATATTTAGTTAAATTATACAAAAATTAATACAATTTATTTCATTTTAATCAATTTTACATTGATATTGGATGTAAAAACATTTCAAACTTTTGAACATTTCTGCTTTAAAACCCCGCTTTATCATCTCGTCTGTAAGATTAATTTTAAATTTATTTCTGCCACTTATATGATTTGAATTTGTAAAAATTTATTCCATATTTATAATAAGAATAATTTATAACATATAATGAGGTCAAATTAATTTTTTACTAAAAAAATTAGTGAAAGTGATTAAAACTAATTTCAGTGATTAAGAGAAAAAATAGCTTAACAAGGGACTAAACCTTTAACTTAAAGGCCAAAATGACCTAGAAACATATATAAAACCTATTTTATGGACATATTTAGACCATAAACTCCTTTTTTTATAATTTTGTTTATTATTGGAGGCACATTATGTAAGGGAGACCTCCCAATAGTGTTTACCTTTTTATATTTACAAGAATGTCACTCCTCCTCCACTATAAAAAGGCACTCGGCCCTACCACTTATTCAAAACTCTAAATCCATTTTTATAATCCAAAAACTAAACAAATAGCTCCCAAAAACCCCTAAACTCATCATATAATCCTCAATTTTATAATAAAGCAAACTTATAAAGTATTTTGGTATAAACCAAAAGAAGTCACCCGAATAAGAGGTAATGTTCTTCAACAATCACTTTTGTTTCATTTACTTATCCACCCATTAAATTACTCTTATATATTTATCATATAATAACCTCATAATATTTAATATACTGAGATGTTTTTATTTCAAGGATACTAACTAGACTCACACACACTTCCATCAAATGAGATACGCAATCATCGTTCATGTGTACGGTAGACTACTGCCTCGCGAACTGATGTCGTTCATTCTTCCATTACCACCTTTAAAGGTTGAAAATAATGTTGGATTTATAGTTTATATATTATATATTATATTTATAATTTATTTATGCTTCTATAATTATTTCATGACACATACCTTCATGATTTCCATTTTTTGGGAATACGATAACATCATTTGTGAACGTGTGGACTAACACATCTTCAAAGCGATGTGATTCATTCACACTATACATGGAATGTATAAAGGATGGTTTTAATAAAAATATTTAATATATATGATACAAATATTATATTTTAATTATAATATACATATACACTATTTAATTTTCATTATTTTAATACAATAATAAAATGAAAATAGTGTTCGTGCGTACATATTGTCTACCATCTCCATGAATGGTGTATTTCATTTCCTATATCCAATATTTATGGATTGATATAAATAAATATATAATATTTAAATCATTTTTTTACTTTATTTATATAATTAAATCATTATTTAAGTAATAGGAACAAAAATAACAAGTCAAAACATACTCAAAAAACTAGACAATTAACACCCAAAATAGTGAAAATAATGAATAATTGTTAACAAATGGGTAATAACATATTATAAGAAGTAAATATATGATATTATAAATATTATTATGGTTCTGTTATAACTTATTAATATTCTTTAAACCATTATAAATGAGGTTAAATGATGTTCTCCTAAAAGGAAATGCAAGGTAAGGGATTTCGTCTCAATTTCATTTCATTAAGGCATATTGTAATGCTATACACCTAGTTTATTTTATATGGTGTATATACTACTATTTTTAAATTTAATATCATAAATAATTCATTATTAATGGTATTTTGAGCTTCAATTTAAATTATTTAATTTATGGGTACTTGAATTAAAAGTTACCAAGTGGTAAAAAAATTAATAACCCAATTCCTTTTCATTAGGTTATATTACTTATTGTCATTAATATTCTAAGATTATGTGTATAATAAATTTTTAATATCTATTTATTTATTTCAAAAATTTTTATGTGTATTTATAGTTTATTCACATAATCTATTCATTTATTAATTCTCGGTTCAATATTATGAACATTTTTAGGGTTTATTTCACAATCTCATTCTATTGGATATTGTTTATTCTTGACTTTACATTAAAGTAAATTATTTGATAAATGTTCAATAAACCCTTTATTTTTATTATACTATAGTTATTAATGATCTTTTACAAGTAATATTACCATTTTTCCACTCTTTGGTACTCAAAATGTTTTAAAAAATATTTTTTAGAAAACCAGACTTCATTTCTCTCTTTGGTCGAAAACCTATTTTCTCTCAAAACCATGTTTTATAAAAATGATTTCAAAAATGTTTTTAACCTTTTAAAAATGATTTATTAAATAAATTTATACTCCTTTTGTCTTTTAAAAACGTTTTCAAAGTAATCTTCTAGTATCTTTCCAAACAAGGCACTTTTCAAACCTTTTTATTATGGAAAAGGAATATTCTTTTTACTTTGTAAAGCATGTAAAGATTTACCCTCTATCATTTATTCGAAGCTTCCTTTTAAAGTTAAAAGTTTAATTTAAAAAAAATGTTTTTAAAAGTGATTTTCAAGTAAAATTATTTTTAAAATGTTTTCAAAATAAAAAGTATTTTTTCCTCAAGAATGTTTTTAAAATATATTTTTATAGTATTTACATTCATCAATGATAAAACCCCCTTTATTTTAATCTACTTGGGAAATGTTTCATTGATACCATAACTATTATTCCTTTGGATGTTTTATGATTAATTTTTTCAAGGATAGTATTGAAATTCAATTCCTTTATTAATTTTTGTAGTCCCATTGAAATATTCACTTTCTTATGATCATTGGACATTAAATTTCACCTAATTATCCATATCATTTATCATGAATATGTTTATTTCCTATACCATATACCATTTTTACATAATGTGTTTACTTTGATAGTTATTTTATTTCCTGGGGAAATATTGATAAATCTATATTCTCTACTCAATACGAATATTTGATAAGCCATATTTTTTATTAATTAAATTGATTACTCAATGTATGAGGAATGATTTGGATTGGCATTGATGGACAGGTATCAAACTTTATATAGCCCCTTGATGCATCGATAGGTTCTCATGAGATAAATCAGTTGCGCAAATTAAATGGGTTTCTACCTATAGTTTTAAACTGTATTGTGAAAGATCTTGATGGTATTGGTTTTAATTTTCCTTAGAAATGACGTCCAATAATTAAGAATTTACTTTATTCAGAATTTAGTTATTTTTATTATTTATCCATGAGATTTTAACTGTGCCAAAATCTATGGATTCATTTCATTCTCATTTTATTAATTACATGGAATGTGTGTTCATTAATTTACCTTTCCATATTTTTTATTAACTTCCTATTATTGATTTCATGGAATTTTTTCTTAGTTATTTACCTTTACATATTTATTATGATCATTGATTCGTTATTTCTTTCATTGTACTTAACCCTTACTAAGCATTTGAGCTCACCCTTATTTTTTTCCCTTCCTTGAGAATCCAAGAAGTATACTAGGAAATATATGTATGGATATGATAAGTGGAGATAAAGTTTTTATCAAAAAAAAAATATTGTAATTAGTGTATCCAATTATAATATAAGACTAATGTATATATTTGGTTTTCTAAGACTACTAAATTGATCAGTCCTTCATGATTTTATTCCTCATAATCATGCCAATGTAATGGTAGTAGACATCGTCTTTGGGATTACTAGGGTTGGGTCGCTATAGGAGAAGATTATTCCATCATCTTTGATGGATATTGATCAACCAAAGGGTGTGTCAGTGGTGAAATACCCACAAATTATTCATGAGTATCCATTGAGACTAATGGGGGGATATTCTAAAATAACAAGAATCGTAAATAAAATTAGGAAAAAAAACCTCAATTCACAACCTCACAAGTTTTAATATACATCAATAAACCAATATAAAAGTACCACAAATAGTCAATTTAAAACCTAGAAGATTTTATGAAAACTACTTTAAAGGGAATTATAATCATTTTAATTCACCCTCTTTAACACATTTTATAATAAAAAAATTATAATTCAAAAATTTTTAAAATTACCATTTTTAAAAAACCTAGAAAAAATTCATACAAAACTTCATACAAGTATTATTAAAATATTTCACCCATCATCCCTTTTCATTAAATTGAAACATTTGTAAACCCACACTCCACTTTGATCTCAAAACACTTAACAAAATATTCCATTTTCATAAATTCCAACCAATTATTAAGACAAAAATAGAGTTTTCATTATGAAAATAAAAAATAAAAAAAACTAAAATACCATCAATAACTCATAAAAAACTTCCCAATTCATCTTAATTCAATGATAAAAGAAATAAAGGACAATGTAAACCATGAAGAATCAAAATATAAAATTTCAAAAGAAACAATAAGTGTGTATGGTTTGGTCACATGGTCAAGCTAACTTTATTCCACTAATGTGAAGGTCACTGGAGGATCACCAGATTGGTTTTAATGGTCTAAGAATGGTTTTTCAAAAGCATTCATGGTAATCATGTTATCCAATACTTTTTCCCAAATCTCACCAAAATCCAAAAAAAATCAATAACTACTCATAAATTATCAATTAAATAAATAAACACAAACACTTAAATAAATACTATAAATTTCATAAATATTCAAGAACTAATATCGAATTCAAGACTTTTGCATCCCAAACAGCCCCGGTAACTCAAGCATTATCCCATAAGGTGGTGATCAGGCACCTACTCATCAGCTTCCACTTGAATTCTAATGATCCTATCTCTATACTATCGAACACCAAAAATATAATGGGAAACTTTGGGACCTAGGACCACATAATAACATAGAATCTAATATAATGTTTTTATGAACCAACTCCAGTACACCCCTAATCTATGAACCCAATCCAGCTTATGACATGCTCGAAGTGCATTCCCAATCACACTAGGCTGGTGAAAAGTACCTGGGAATCAAATGAAAACCTAAGGAAATAGTTTCACCCTAAAAATCATTAATAAGAAAAGGAATTCAATATATAATTCTAGAATAACCATTTTATATGTCATAGTTATATGCCATAGAAATAAGCAGTCATGATACAAAAAGGAAACCAAACATGGAACATGAAAGATAAACATATCACATGATAATAATACTAAATTGGAATCATAAACATTCCCAATGAAAATATTTCAAATAAATCTCAATAGTGAACCAAACCCATAAATAGATACAACATCGCACAAGCCGATTACAAAGAAAACCAAGAATACAAGTTCAGCATAGCTGATATATTAATGATACCAATATAAAAAGAATAAACAAAACTACTACTATCCATCATCATGTATAAGAGAAACAACTCCTCTTGTTGCATCCATGTAACTTGAACCAAGAAACTAAGATCACTGCCCATGATCTAGCAAGACCTGGTAAACATATAACATGATAGACATGATCAAAAATTCTTAGTAGGTATCCTCCCCACATACTAAGTATTCCCTTTAAAAATGAAACCATTTCATGCTAGTTTAAATATACTTATAAAAATTAGGTTTTCCATTTCTTTTCAAAACAAGTAACACAATAATATCATTCAAAATCATTTACTTTTTTAATTCAAAGTAAAAAATTATTTAATTAAAAGACCATTATAAAACCTTTTAGAAGATAAGTGGCATATGATATAATAAAAATCATTAAAATTAAAGAAAGGGGGAGTATAATACTAAATACCATTTTAAAAATAGTGTTACCAGATATTTAAAAAAATAATATATACAAAAATAGTCATCATGATAACCTAGGAGATCATAGGAAAATATATGAAAAAACTAACAAAAATAAAATAAATGAAGATAAACCCTAGATACAAGATAAACTACCCTAACACTTGGTATTTAATAACCTATCCTAATTGTGGGGAGAATCCCATAATTATAGTATAATCTATCTCAGTACCACTAGTCATGTAATAATACTAAACTAGTGAATAAATTGTTCCTATATTTCCCCCTTAACTACCCAAGGCTTCCCATGGTGTACAAATGGAGTTGATTGAATTAAATAGATAATAATATATAATACAAATCATAATTAATTCACACCCTTTCCTCTAAATCCCTCTTAAGAAACATCCCTAATATCCATCAAGAACATATATATAGTACATAATTCCCTTCACTGGGAATCATCACAAAAATAGAATCATTAAACATCCACTTTACATAAATACATGGGTCTTTTTCAAGGAATTATTGTTTTTATAAAACATATTCAAAAGTAAAAATTAGACCTCGTGATTATTATTTAAAGAAAATGTTTAATTGATAATATTTGAAAACCAAATACACAGCCATCATAAAATAACTTAACCATTTGAGCGAATTGAATTATTATTTAAAGACTAAGAACATTCATTTCCCTTGGAAAAAATTCTCTAATTTATTTTAGAAACTAAAAAATCCTTAAAAAATCCAATTATCGATTTCAAATCATCAATTGAGAATTTATACAAACACTTGGTGTGGGTGGATTTCCAAAAGAGATTTTTCACTTTTAAAACAGAGGGGATCCCCACTCCCATTTGATGAAATTAAAATAGACAAACTTTTACACTAACAAATACTACTAGATATACTTGATACCATTTTTAGAACACATAATGAACTCATTAAAACCAACAATAAATCATAGTTATAAGTTCAAATATCTATTAAAGGGACCTTCCTTTAAGAAAATTTATTTCTAAAATGGTGGTTTTATTACACCTAAATAAATCCAAATGGGCCTTAAAATATCATGAGGAACTCAATAATTCAGAAATCCCTAATTAAAAATTGAGATGAAAGAATCCTTAGGTCATCGATTATAAAGACCGCGACCCCAGTAGCTCTGAGTCGGTGCCTTATTTTATTACATTGGTACTAAGAACAAGTTTTCATAGACCAAAGTACCAAATAGTTTAGTAGCTTTGTAAGACTAGATACAAACATAATTATTACTTTACAACTTGAAATGGAAACACCCATAAACTCATAGGATATCCCTACAAGTCATTCATAATATACATCTTCGCAACCTGGGGAAAAATAAAACATAAATAAGGGGTGATATAAGATTCTAAGTAAGGGTAATAAATATGATGGAAGATAACATAAATAAATATAAACAATAAGGCAATGTAAATAACTAAAAACACATGCCTTTAAACATAAACTTGAGCATAATATGGTAGGAATATAAGCTGAATAAATAAATACATATAAATATTCATAAGAGAATTAAACTTAAACATGGATAGTCTACTAGTTGAATAGTCACATGGATTATCAATTAATAATATCATAATGAAGTAATGTATAATGTCGAACATCATAAACATACCGTCAAGGCTTCGAACAAGACACCATACATAAGTGGGTAAAAAACCATACTAGTTTGTCTCATGAGACCTATCAATGAATCAAGGTGCTATAGTGGGGCCCAATAATCACTTAATAATTCTAGTTAATTCATAATATTAATGGGGTAAAACATAAATAACGTATATGCATAAAACGTAAATAACTTTCCCCCAATCAGTAAGCATAAACACTAACAATTTTGATTAATACGGTGAATGGTATAAAAAAAGCACATCCATAGTAAAACTGGTCATAAACCATTTAATAAAATATTTTATATGATGTCATAAAATATCAATCCCAATTTATAATAATATAGTTTAAAAATCTCTAATAAAATCATCTAGGAATTATTAAGAGGAATACCCTTTTCACTTTGGAAAGCAGAGTTCTTTTGGAAAATCATTTGTATTTGTAATAAAATTAGACAATAAACATGTATATACCAGAAAAGATAATGGAGGGGAAATTAAATTATATTTTAGGCATAAATTATTTCCAACTTAAGTAAAAACATGTAAAATAGCATTTAAGAAACCTTATAAATGAACCGTTTTAGTGCATTTTAAGGTAAAATGCTAAAAATTATTTAAAACAGAAAAGGATTGATTATTTACATAAACCAGAAAAAAGATAAGATTTTTTTCATGATAAAATTATTTATTTTATAAAAAAATTTGTGCCCTAAAATAGATTATGGATTGTACTTGAAAATGGATGAGAAATTGGGAAGTTTCCTTTAATCGGGCATGCTTATCGAGAAGAATTGAAGAGGGAAACCTTATAAAACATGTAACTCCCCATAAAAAGTAAGAAGGATTATTATAGGTACATATCTATATAAAATTCACATATAATTTAGGAGGATTTAATAAGAATAATTAATATTTACATTGGGTTAGAGAGAGAGAAATTGTAACCCAAAAAATGGAGGTTTTGGGAGAATTGCTTACCTTATGTCCAAAAGTGTTCTACACTTACACTTAATGTCCTAGATAAGGAAATTAGATTAATTAATACTTTAATTAAAGACCCTTTAAGCATTTATTTTATTTATTTTAATTTTATTAAGTTCATTTATGGTCTTTTTGATGATTTATAAGATTTAATCCCATTGTTTGGGAGTGTTCTTTTCCTTGGTTTTCATGATTTGTTCACCTGTATACATGTATGGAAGATCATGTAAAATGGGAATAGTTTTATAGAATTAAAATTATATTTTATTAACTAAAATACATAAGATTAAATTTTTATATAATTCATTTGGTTATTTGGGATGAGGATGAATCATGAGATAAGATGTTAGTGATAACCATTTGGATTATTTTGATTTTTTTCGATCACGCACTAGTTTTATTTTATGAATTAATATTACTTATATATACTAGTTATATAATATTAAATAAGTTTAATTAAAGTCTATTTTAACCATAAATAAGTTTTTATGACCATCATTAATTATAAAAACAAAAGTTCATCGTCCACAAAGGTGGTAAATCAGCACCCCACGGATGATGTTTTCATTTTTAGAATAAAAAGGGGAAGAGAAAAAATTGATGGTTGATATTTCATTATCATAATAAAATTCCAGTATATATAATATAATAGAGTTTATAATGAATTTTTGTACAAATTAGGTAAGGAAAGGATAAGAAAATAAAATAAATTGAAAGAAAAATAAAAGAACGAAATGAGATTTACTTCTTGAATTCTTCTCCTTGAGAATCTCCTTGAGAATCTCCTTAAGGGAATTTGAAATGGTCTTTTGGTGATATCATTAATAAAATAATGTGGTGGAGAGGTTTAGGAGAATAAATGGGTAGAATATAATCAATATTCAAGTATTTGGGTGAGTGAGGAGAAGGGGTGGTGAGGGTGGTATTTATAGTGGAGGAGAGGGGTGTTTTTTGAATATTTTATTCATTTGTTTATTATTTTGGCTCAAGACTATGAATAGTTTGATCATTATCAATAAATATATTGAAATAATGAAGGGTAGTTTGATATTATGGTTTTACATCATCCATACATCATCTATGACTCAATAAATCATGTATTTATTAAATACCATAAATTATTGTATTTCACTATTCACCAAAAATTCAACTATTTTAGAAAAATCCCAAAAATTTACCCTAACCATTTTTTGACATGTAGAATTTAGAAATGAACTCCATTTTATGAAAATAATTTTCCAAATATGATAAATTTAATTTTTAAATAAAATCATCATTTACTCAAAAAATACTGATTTTAAAATTATAACTAATTTTATGACACTTTGAAAAATTAATTAAGGCCTCATAAAATTATATTATAATAATAAGACAAAAAATATTAATTTATGAATCTATTTCCTGAAAATAATTTTTATTTTAAATAATTTTTTTAATTATAAAATTTTAAATTAACATTTATGTTTCACAAAAATACCAATACTTAATTTATTATTTTTTTAAAAATTATTTACTTATTCCATGATATAAATATATTATATTTTCATTCATGAGATACCTAAATTTTATGTATACTTTCATAGGTGAATTTACTATTCTATTGGTCATATTACTATTCCTAATGGTCACATTACTATTCCAACGGTCATATTTAATAGTATATTACAGTTTAAAACTCGGCATTGTGTAAAGAATAAACTATTGAAGATATTAATTTTTAAAAGATACATGCCATAAGATCTTTAGGTGTTACATTATCCCCTCCTTAAAAAAATCATCCTCTAAATTTCCAAAATATCACCTCATAAAAATATTTGGGTAGTTCTTCATCATAAATTCTTCTAGTTCCCACATCACCTCTTCAATTTTATGATTTTTTCAAAGTACCTTTACCAACCAACTCATCTGATTCCTCAAAAACTATTCTTTAGTGTCTATAATATGGATAGGATCTTCATAATAGGATAAATTAGGCCCCAATTCTATTCCTTCAAAAGTGAAGATGTGTGTTGGGTTTGGCATGTACTTCCTTAACAAAGAGATGTGGAATACATTGTGTACTTTAGAAAGACTAGGTGGCATCTCCAAACAATAATCCACAACCCCAATTCCCTCTAGGATTTCAAAATTACAAATGTAATTAGGGCTTATTTTCCCTTTATTTCTTAAACTTATAACACCCTTCCATGGAGATACTTTCAAGAATACATGATCTACCACTCAAAATTCAAAATCCTTACTTCAATTAGAGACATAGCGCTTTTGTATTCTTTGAGCTACTTTGATATGTGTTTGAATAGTCTTTACCTTTTCTATTGTTTCCACTACAAGTTCTAGGCCTATGAGCTTCCTCTCACCCACATCATTCCAACAAGTTGGTGTATGACATCTCTTTCTATACAATGTTTCATATGGTTCCATTTGAATACTTGAATGGAAACTATTATTGTAGGAAAAATATACCAAAGGTAAATACTGATCTCAGATTCCTTGAAAGTCAGGTGATCATGATATCAACATGTCTTCTAATGTTTTAATGGTTCTTTCAAACTACCTATCAGTTTGAGGGTGATAAGTTATACTCAAATGAATCTTGTTGTCTAAATCTTTTTGAAGGCTTTTCCAGAATTTTGATGTAAATCATGGATCACGATCAGACATAATTAAAATAGGTTCTCCATTAAGTATTAAAACTTCATTGATATAGATTCATGTAAAGCACTCTGATGTAAAATCTTCTCTTATAGTGAGGAAATGTTCATATTTGGTATGTTGATCAACAATTACCCATATTGAATCATTATTTCTTGGAGTATTTGGTAATCTAGTAACAAAATTGATAGTAATGTCATCCCATTTCCATGTAGGAATATGCATAGGTTTCATGACTCATATAGGATGTTGTCTTTCAGCATTCATTTATTGATATACTAAAAATCTTGATACATAATCAGCAATTTCCTAGTTTATATTATCCCACCATAAATGTTCCTTCAAGTATCTATACATCTTATTGCTATCAGGTTGTATAGAGAAATTTGAGTTATGAGAATCATCCACCAATTCCCTTTTTAGCTCAGGTATAAAGGGAACACAAATCCTCTTCCCAAATTTCAAAATGCCATCTTCATATATAAATTCTACCAATTTCCCATCATTAATAGCTTTACTTTTCTTTTGAATATTCTCATAATAAGACTAAGAACTTTTAATATTTTCCAATAAATATGGTTTGGAAACCATTTGAAAAAGTAGTTATGTTTCACCTCCCTTGATAATTCTCATATCCATCTTTACTAGATCCATATACATAGGATCCTTGTCAATCCTCATTTTGTTAATCAAAGCACATGCTACCTTATTCTCCTTCCATGGGTGGTGGTGTATTGAACAATCATAATCCTTGAGTAGCTCAAGTCATCACGTTTTCCACATGTTGAGTTCATTCTATGAGAATATATATTTCAAACTCTTATGATATGTATATATCTCACATCTTTAACTATAGAGATAGTGTCTCCATATATTCATATAAATGATTATAGCTTCTAACTCAAGATCATGAGTTGGATAGTTCTGTTCATGAGTTTTTAACTACCTTGGTGCATAGGAAATAAATCTATAATTCTACATAAGGACACAACCAAGTCCTTTCTTTAATGTATCACTAAAAAATTACGAATCCACCATTTCCTGATGGTAGAGTCAATATTAGAGCATTCACTAATATCTTATTTAGTTCCTCAAATAATTATTCACATTCCTTTGTCCAAATAAACTTAACCCCTTTACAGGTAAGTTTGGTTGATGGGTTAGATAATCAGAAAAAAAAAATATGAATGAAATGATGATAGTAACCTGCTAAACCAATAAACTATATACCTCAGTTATGTTCATTGGTGTAGGCCATTCCTAAACTTTCTTTATCTTCATAGGATCAACTGATATTCCATCCTTATAGACAGTATGTCCAAGAAAAGAAACTATTTGAAGATGGAATTCACACTTGAAAAACTTCCCATATAACTCTTTTCTTTTAAGAGTCTTTAGAACAATCCATAAGTGGTTATCATGTTCCTCATAGATTTTGGAGTATTTCAAGATATCATTAATAAATACCAAAAAAATCATCAAGATATTACTTGAATACTCTATTTATTAGATCTATAAAAATAGAGTGTGAATTAGTTAGTCCAAATGGTATTACGGTAAACTCGTAATGTCTATACCTGGTTCAAAATGTTGTCTTTGGAATATCTTCCTTCCTCACATGCAATTGATGATATCTAGATCAAATGTCAATCTTCAAAAAATATTGAGCTCCATGAATTTGATCAAATAAATCATCAATGCGAGGAAGAGAATACTTGTTATTTATTGTAATAGCATTAATTTCTCTATAGTCAATGAACAGCCTCATGGATCCGTCTTTCTTCTTAACAAAGAGAACAAGGGATCCCCATGGAGAAACACTAAGGTGAATAAGTATCTTATCACTTAGTTACTCTAGTTGCTTCTTTAGCTCTACTAACTTTATAGTGTCCATTCTATAAGGAATCTTTGATATATGTCTTTCACCAGGAATTAAATCAATAGAGAATTTAACTTCCCACTCTAGAGGATGTCTAGGTAAATCCTATGGAAATATATCAATGTATTCTTGAAAAATAGGTGCATCTTAAATTTAAAGATTTATTTTCTCAACCATAGATGATGTTTTCTATTTCTACACAAGGATTTCATTTAGTGGAGCTACTGTAGGTGGATCTATATAAGAATCAGATGATGAGGTTTCTTCTCTAAAGATAGGGGATTCTGTATCTTTGTCACCAATAGAAATTTCCTTCTTCTTACAATATATTTTCACATCATATTTTGAAATTCAGTCCATATGAAGGATTATATCAAAGTAAATAATAGGTATGGTGATAAGGTAAAAAACTAGAGCACGTTTATGGGTTGGGCCTATGGGTCATGTAATGGGCATAGTATGCCTATGGGCCTTTGGGTTATGTATTGGCCTTCGGGTCATGTCAGGCCTTGTACCTTGGGCCTACGGGTCATGTAAGGGTTCCCCTTCAACCCTTAAAAGGGGGATTATCCATAATAAAATAAAAAGAAGGCCTTCAGTCCATTCGGGCTAAATAAAGTTTATGTGTCATAAAGGGTACTGAATGACACATCTTTTTTGCAATGAGATTTCCCTTAATAGTTTTAACTCACAAATCCTTTAGTAAAACAAAATGGAAATATCTAATTTTCGTGGAAAATTGGGAAAATATAAAAAAATGAGATGATACATAATCAAATAAATCAGTGTCTAAGTTTGAGTAAATGATTAAAGTACCTACCACCAAATCATTATGAATTTTAACCACAATAGTTGTGATTGCATAAGCTTGGCCTTACTCCCTTGGCCTTTTTTGGGGAAAGTTTCTTTGATGCTTATGATAATAATTTGTGTAATGTCCAGTATCTTTACAATTTTAGCATTGAATATTGGTGGATTATTTATTTCCCTTACAATCATGGGCTTTGTGGCCTTTTCTCCATACTTATAACAAAATCTCATTCCCTTCAGGCAAGTACCGGGGTGTTTCTTCCCACAATTATCACATGATGGAAATTCAACTCTTCTCTTCTTCCCATTTTCCTTATTTCCTTTTCCATAGTGTTCAACAGCCCTCTTCTTCTATTTCTTCCCTTTAAAGTCATAATACTTAGAGAATTATTTTTTTTCTTGATATCACATGATATTATATCTTCATATAATGATAAATTTTGGGAGACTGGTGCCCTTTGGAGGAATGGTTTTAACCTGTCAAATAATTGATCGATCTTTATCTTTAGATTTCCTATATAATACGAATCATGCATTTCTAACCTTATAAATTTGGATTCATACTTAGCAACATTCTTATCCTCTTTTTTCCTCATATTCAAGAATTTTCTCTCCATATTTTCTCAATGTTCATGAAGGAAATATTTTTTCAGGAAAAGTTCATTAAAATACTTCCATTCCATGTTTTATATCTCTTCCTCCTCATTTGTGTTTTGAATTAATGACCCCCATTGATCTATATATCCTGAGAGATGATAAATTGTTATGAAAACCTTCTCCCTTATGTTACTTCCCAAATCATGAAATATATTCTCTAAGGAACTTATCCACAACTTAGCTACAAAAGGGTTTGTAGTACCATTTAATGATGGAGGTTGTTGTCTCGTGAAGCATTCTAACATTGTTCCTCCACGTTGTGGATTAGGATGATCTATACAGGTAAGGTTATTATTCATAACCTGAGTCAGTTGTCCCAGTATAGTTATAAGCTTCTCAGTTGTAGTTATAGCTCCTGCTCCAACATCATTATCTTACATAGGAGGTCAATCCCTATATGGAATACATGTGTTGATACGGTTTCCATTCCTTCCACTAGACACTATTTATAAACAATGGCATGAACTAAATTAAATTATTAATCATAATGCATAATTTTGAACTAGTAACACTTAACATAAATTAAAAAAATTATGCATAGCTAATCTCATAATCATAAACATGGTTTCTTTGGGGACATATTTACTTTTAAATCCATTATAATGGTTTTTAAAGAAAATATGAATTATCCTAATCATATCCCCCTAGGAGTGTCAAATTAGGTGCATATTAAGGCCCATTATCATGTACCAGGTTACGCCAAGTCAGACCCAATGCACCTTGTTAGAGTTGTTACCCCTGGTATATCTATGCTAGAACCATGTCCACTTGTAGTATCCAAACAGGGATGTATTTCTAGGAAGACCTACAATAATCTCTACCTTACCAAAATTCTAGGATGTTTTTCTATGCTTATCCTCAAATCCTATCTTAGGGTTATATTCCCTAATCTACGTTTTCTAAATCCAGTTTCCAAGGTTTCTACTAAACTTCTTCTGATACCAACTGTAAAGACCCCGACCCCAGTAGCTCGGATTCGGTGCCTTATTTTATTACATTGGAAATAAGAACAATTTTTTTCATCCCAAAGGACTGGATATTTTAGTAGCTTTGGAAGACTAGATATAAACATAAGTATTACTTTACAACTTGAAATGAAATACAGCATAAAAACTCCATTGGAAACACCCATAAACTCCTAGGTTATCCCTGAAAGTTATTCATAATATACATCTTCACATCCTATAGAAAAATAAAACATAATAAAGGGGTGATATTAGATGATCAGAAAGGGTGATCAATATAGTGGAAGCTAACATAAATAAACTTAAACAATAAGGCAAGGTGAATAACTAAAAACACATGCCTTTAAACATAAACTTGAGCATAATATGACAGGAATATAAGCTGATTAAATAAATACATATAAATAATCATAAGATAATGAAACTTAACCATGTATATTATAATAGTTGAATAATCACATGGATTATCAATTACTAATATCATAATGAGGTAATTTATGATGTTGTATATCATAAAAATATTGTCAAGGCTTCGGCCAAGATGTCATACATAAGTGGGTAAAAACCCGGTCTAGTTTGTCTCATGAGTCCTACTGATGTATCAAGGGGATATAGTGGGACCCACCCATAACTTACTAATTCAAATTCATTCCTCATATTAATGGTGTAAAACATAAATGACATATACACATGAAATGTAAATAACTTTTCCTCAATCAGTAAGTATAAACACTATCCGTTTTTTAGTAATATAGTGAATGGTATCAAAATAGAACATCTATAGTCAAATTGATCATAAAACATTTAATAAAATATGGTATATGATATAATAAAATATTAATTCCAATTGAAAATAATATATATGAAAATTATCTAATAAAATCATCAAGGAATTATTGATATAAATACCCTTTTTACTTTAGAAAGAAGAGTTGTTTTGAAAAATCATTTGTATTTGTCATAAAATTAGACAAAAAACATGTATATATTAGAAAAGAAAAATTAGGTACAATTAAATTATATTTTAGGCATAAATGATTTCCAAATTAAGTGAAAACATGTAAAAATGGCATTTAAGATACTTTAGAAATGAGCCGCTTTAGTGTGTTTTAAGGGAAATTACTAAAAAGTCTTTAAAACATATAAGGCTTAATTGTTTAAATAAAACTAAAAAATAGATAAGATATTTTTTCATAAAAAAGGGTTATTTTATAAAAATATTGGTGTCCTAAAATAGTTTATTGAGTGTACTTGAAAATAGATGAGAAATTGGGAAGTTCTCTTTAATTGAGCTTGCTTATCATGAGGAATTGAAAAGAGAAACTTTATAAAACATGTAACTATCCATAAAAGAAAGAAGTATTATGATAGGTACATATATATAGAACATTAACACATAATTTAATAGTATTAAATAATAATAATTAAGAATTACATTGGGGTAAATAGAGATAAAGTGTAACCCGAATAAAAATAGAGGTTGAGGAAGAATCTCTTACCCTATGTCTGAAAGTGTTCTGCACTTGAACTTAATGTCATGGATAATAAAATTAGATTCATTAATACTTTAATTAAAAACTATTTTAACATATATATGATTTAGTTTAATTTTATTAAGTTCATTTATAGTCTTTTTGATGAGTTATAAGATTTAATTACGTCGTTCGGGGGTGTTCTTTTCCTTGGTTTTCATAATTGGTTCACTTGTATACATGTACAAAAGATCATGTAAAATGGGAATAGTTGTCAAGAATTGAAATTATATGTTATTAATGAACATACAGAATATTAAATGGTTATATAAGTCATTTGGTTATTTGGTATGAGGATGAATCATTAGATAAGACGTTAGTGATAACTGTTTGGATTATTTTGGCATTTTTTGATCACGCATTAGTTTTGTTTTATGAATTAATATTATATATATATACTATTTTAATAATATTAAAATAATTTGAATTAAAGTATGGTTTAACTATAAAAATGGTTTTATAACAATCCTTGAAATAATAATTATAAAAACAAAAACTCATCGTCCAAGAAGGCGGTAAATCGGCACCTCACGGATGATGTTTTCATTTTTAGAATACAAAGGGGAAGAGAACAAAAATGATGGTTGATATTCCATTATCAAAATAAAATTTTAGTATATATAATATAATGTATTTTATTATGAATTTTTTGATAGAGGAGTTAAGTAAAGGATAATAAAAGAAAATAAATTGAAAGAAAAATAAAAGAACAAAAGGGGATTTACCTCTTGAATTCTTCTCCTTGAGAACCTCTTTAAGGGAATTTGAAATGGTCTTTTGGTGAGACCAGAAAGACAAGAACGTGGGGGGGTTTGGAGAGGAAATGGGTATAATATAATCAAGATTCAAGGCTTTGGGTGAGTGAGGAGAATGGGTGGTGAGGGATGGTATTATAGTGGAGGAGAATGGTGTTTTTTGAATATTTTATTCATTTGTTTATTATTTTGGCTCAAGACTATGAATGGTTTGAGAATTATCACTAAATATATTAAAATAATTGAGAATTATATATTATGGGATTACATCTTCCGTACTTCATATAATACTCAATAAATATTTTATTTATTAAATACTGTAAATTACCATATTTCACTATTCACTAAAATTTTCACTATTTTAGAAAAATACCAAAAAATAACCCTAAACACTTTTTAACATATAGAATTAAAAAATGAAATTGATTTTATAAAAATAATTTTCTAAATATTATAATTTTAATTTTTAAATAAAATCATCATTTACTCAAAAAAAAGTGATTTTAAAATTATAACTAATTTTATGACACTTTGAAAAATTAATTAAGGACTTCTAAAATTATCTTATAATCATAAGAAAAAAATATTAATTTCTGAATCTATTTCATGAAAATAAATTTTATTTTAAATAATTATTTTAATTATAAAATTGTGAATTAACATTTTTGTTTCACAAAAATACCAATACTTAATTTATTATTTTAAAAACATTTATTTACTTATTCCATGATATAAAAATATATTATATTTTCATTCATGAGATACCTAAATTTTATGTATACTTTCGTAAGTGAAGTTACTATTCTATTGGTAATATTATTATTTCTAATGGTCACATTACTATTCCAATGGTCATATTTTATAGTATATTATGGTTTTAAACTTGATGTTGAATGAAGCATAAATTATCAAAGATATTAAATTTTAAAAGAGACATACCACAATATCTTTGGGTGTTACATCAATACCTTGTTAGGGTAATAAGAGAAATAGTAATGGGAGAATAATGAAGGAGGAAGAGACTAGAAGTGTCCTACCTTAAAGAATCCCCACCTCGAATTTGAAGAAATCCAATGGGAGATAGCCTTGGAAGAAAATGGATAAAATTTGAGAAACCCATGAGTTGATGGGGTAGAATGGGGGAGAAAGGAATCCACAAATAGCTTTAATTTGAAAAGGGAACCAAGATCATTTTACATTTTTAATGAAATTGGGCACTATGCATGGTTTGGCAGCATGGTTGGTCAAATCATGAACCTCTTATTGGGAACCAAGAAAACTATGCATGGGTAAGCCTCATAGTTATACTAATTTTGTTCCAACCATGAAATTTTTTCTATCAAAGTTACAATCATGTTTTATGGTTTTCTGCATGGTTAGTGTTAATCGTGTGTTAACCATGTGACATGCACCACATGCTCAAAAACTCTAAATTCCAAGTAAATTTGACCTGAAAGGAGAGAGAAATAGAAAAGACTCAAAATATATATATATATATATATATATATAAATATGGTTGGTTTGTGACACCACTTACCCCATGCTAACCACTAATGAGGGTTGGACACTAGAACAGTCGTTGGCCTCAGCCTTCAAAAACATATAAAACTACAACATAACTTATAATAGAGGCTTGATAACTTCTAGAACTGGAGAAACAAGAATAAGAAAGTTGAGACTAACTTTATCCTGTTAAAAACCTCAACTATTCATACAAATGAAAACTCTTACCCATAGCTTCATTCTTTAGAAAATTCTAATGAATTCCCTCTTTGGACAAACCCATTTGTGCTAACGTCATCTTGATCACCTCATCGTTAATCAAGACCTCAAAATATGTTAACATAGTGAAAGGGGTGACCTAATGTTGTATCTTCATAAAAAATTACTCCTAAAAATATAATTCTCTTACCTCAACATATAGAAGAATGTCAAGATCGTAGTGAAAATGATTCATAAACTGGACTTCAAGCTCCCACATAGTCAGGCTCCCCTGCTAGAGAGTGAGAAACTTATATCTTCACACTACCTTCAACATTGAATATATAAACTCATCTTAGAATAGTATTATAAAATTATCACATGAAACCTTAGTATCCTAAGTATTTCCAAGAAAAAAATCCACCATTAATGAATCTCACCCCTCAATAAGAAAACAACCAATGGAATTCAATACTCCTTCCTCAAATGGATCAAACCAAAAGCAATCTCAAGATCATTTATCCACCTCTGTGTATCTTAATTAGAGACAGTACCCTCGTATTTAATAAAAACTAAAATTAAATTCACACAATTCCTTCATCCATGAATCATTGTAACATCCCAAGATTTCAGTATATATATTTTCCATTAAATAATATTGAGTTCAATATTTTTCTTCACATGCACTAAAATGAAGGTCATGATACAATGTTAAATTAAAATAATCAGCTGAAAAATATAATTATTATAATATATAATATATCTATATATGATATAAAATATTAAAATTCTTTAAATTATAAAAATTTTATGAAATAATATTAGAAAGACTTAATGTTCAATAAGGTGTTTTTTAAATAAAACCAGGTTATCTTTATGTTTTGTATTTTGTATTAAAAGTTAAATATATAATTTTTAGAGATATAATTAAATAAAATTAACTTTAATTTTTAATTTAGAATATAAAAACTTACTTAGTATGAATTTTTTATCATTTTTTGAAAATATCTATTTTTTAGTCGAAAATACGCTTTTAAAGAAAATTTTAATTTTCAAGAATTTTTAAATATATAAGAATGATCTTGAAGTTCATAAAACCATTTAAGTGATTAAATATGAAACTAAGGAATATCATTATGCATTTTAAAATATTATTTTAACTTATAAAAGATATGCCCAACATTTTTAAAACTAAAGTAAAAGGTTACTTTAATAAAGAAAAATGTTTTATATATTTTATTTTAATTAATTAAATTTTTTGTTAAAATTTGGTTAGGATTTATTTTAATGTCACATAACCATAATTTTTCTATAATAAATCAATTATGATCATGAAAATCATTAACCATAAAAAAATTATCTTATATATAAATTTAAAGTTTAAAAACACTCTTTTATTTTAAAAACAAATTTTATATGTTATGTGTGTTTAATTTAAAATAATATTTTCTTCTATTTATGAAAAAAATTAGGTTAAATGGAGACAAAATTCATAATAATAATTTTAAAATTTTATAATAAATGTTTACCTATATTTTTAGTAATAAAATAATTGACATGATTAATATTTAATTAAGGGTAATAAGTGTTTAAATGACTAATCTAAAGTGGTTCAAATTTTCCTAAGTTTTCATGACCTTTATACCTTATAGAAATCATTTTTTTAGGTTTTAAATTCTTAGCACATGTCTCACCAACCATTCCATACCTAACTTTCCTAACTTTCATGCACTTCCATTCTTACCCCTTAATATTTTTTCCATGGAAATTCTCTTTTCTTTACTTATAAAAGGATACCACTTACACCCCTTCCATACCTCACCTACCATTATAATTACTTGGTGAAAATATTAGTATTTGTTATCCTATAATCATATCCCATGAAACATTTCCTTTGGACACCCTTTATTATTCTAAGCCCTTAATTTACAAAGAAAGTTTCATGAAACATCTAATTCTCTAATGTGAGCATTTCTTCTTCTTAATATTTATTTTTTAAAAATATTATCCTTATATTCCCTAAATCCATTAATATAATTTATTTAATATCAATTATATACTTTATGTTCATTATATTTATTTAAAAATAATTATCCATCCCCATGTATCCACTAAGAAAAACATAAGCATCGATTAAGGGTTGTGCGAACAACCACCTCCATGATGTGATGCAATTCATTTTTCATCACCACCTCATAAGGATGGTATCAAGGATGGTTTTGATGAATAATTATTTTTTTTATTTTTTTTATAAAATCCTAAAATTATCACCATTTACATTTAGAATTATTTATTCCATTTGTTAAGGAATGTGATCCTTAATCATGCATATGTGTGGATTATCGCCTCCATGAACGACACATCTTATTTGGATTAACCACCTAACATGGATGGAATTAAAATTTTAATTAGTAAACTAATATTATTTTTATAAAGTTATTATTATTATTAAATGATAAATAATTTTACTTTCTACCTCCCTCTCATTTTATGTAAAATAAAATTATCGATTGTGTGTACGTACAGATTACTGCCTCCACATAGTGGCATGTTTTATTTTACATTACCACCACTCATTGTTGAATTTAAAACTTCTTTTTATGTATAAAAATTATTTTTAAAACAATATTTATATTATATATTTTGTGAATATATTTTAAAAATAAACCTAACTATGATCAACATGATAAGAAATTCATGTAACAATCAACCAAACCACCTCGATTAACTGATATGAGTGGAAACAATTTAATAAATGAGAAACTTATAATGATAAGTATACCTTGTTAAATTAATTATATATGAATAATGTTCTTATTAAGGTTTTTAATAAAAAACATTAATTATTTAGGAAGTTAAGTTCAAGTACATAATGCTTTCACACACAGGTAAGGGTTTCGTCTCAAAACTTCCTTCTTTGAGACACATATTCATTTATGCGCCTAATTTATTGTAAATGGAGTAAATACATCCAATTAGATATTTTATATCATGTATTATCATTATTAATGATATTTTAACTTCAAATTCAAGATCTTATTCTTTCAAGTGGTTTTTATTAAAATGTTCTTTAGTCGTAAGGGTTTTTTGTCTTAGACTACCTTTATTGAGAAACGTTAGACTTCATGTGCCAATTTACTTTTATATGGTGTATATGATACCCAATTGATATTTTATCATGAAATATATTTTATTAATGGTATTTAAGGTTCATTTTCAATCCCTTTCTCCTTCAATGGTTTTGATTAAGATGTTACTCAAGTCATAATTATTTTCTCGACTCAAGTTCTTTTTCCCATGAGTCATGAAATATCTTCTTGAATTTGATTTTCAAAGTATCTATTTCATACCATTTTATTTTAAAATGGTGGATTTAATTTTTATATGATGTTATTAATTCCCTTCATTTTTATGAAATTATTCCTCAAATAAAATCATGATGTTGGTAAGAATAATCGTTATACGTTCTAATGGATATTTTTCTTCTATGTCTATATTTTACCAATAAAAAGTACAATATATAACCTGAATGTGTTTCATATAAAGTGGCCTTAAAGTTTACATTAACCTATTTTAAAATGAAATTTTTATCATCATTTTTATGAATTGGATTTTATAAAATATTTTTAAATAATTTTTAACATTTTCCACATGGGTCGTTTTTAATAGAAGGAGTCTCTTTTACATGTTTCCATGTGAACGTATCTTTCCACCACATTTATAATTTTCTAAGAGACTTATTATCTACACTTTAAAGTTTTAAAAAAGTAAATTATTATTCTAATGGTTTAATAAAATATTCCTTTTAAAAAAAATCAAAGTACAAGGGAATTTCTTATTTTCAAATAAATTCTCTTAATGCTTCTAAGAGTGTTCCTCATATATGTTGTGTGCTTAATCAAGAGTATTATTAAAATGATACCATCCACCTTATTTATCTAGATGGATTATCAAATTCTATTTTACATATATGGTATAATCTAGAACTACTTTCGTCTTTCCTAATCATCCACTTGTATAAGAATGATTTACTTCCAATGATTTTCCTTTGTGAATGCCCTATATTTCATTACTTGATGGAAGGGTGTTCACCTTGATAACCAATACATAAATTGATTGGGGAAATTTTTGTCTAAACCATATATCCATTTACGATATAGTGTAAATACCATATGCATGAACATATTTGTTGAGTGGTATTTATCTAGAATAATTCTTAAGGTCATTGGATACCCATTTTATTTTTCATCAGTTTATCATGTTATTATTATTGATGAAATAATGAATGCTTCCTTAGGTAACCATTTGAAAAGGATATGAAACCCATTTTATTTCATTATATTTTTATGATATATTTATTGAAATCATATGGAACACATATGTATGATTGTTTATTAATATGGATCCACCCATATAGTGATCCAATGCATTAGGTAATGTTAATGTATCATGAGAATCTATGTATGGGATTATGGAGTAAACCTAATCTATTTTGATGTCCTGGAGAGTAATCCTTAGCATATGATAATTTCCTAAGGAGTAATCCTAGTAATATGATGGTGGTTTCCTAGGTATTAATCCTTGTATATGTTTATGGTATCATGTTTATGTCGTTACCACATTCCTATGGTGCTATGCTCTTATGTTATGATCATTGTTTAATACATGTCTTTATGATATCCTCTCTTTATTACATTCTCTCAAGATTATAACCATTCTCATTATGATATCATGTTATGCCTCATGTCTCTCATGTTATGCTTTATTATCATGTTTACCCTTACTGAGCATTTTATCTCACCCCTTTCTTATGTTTCCATTTTTCCAGGTTATGAAAGAGAGTATTAGGTATGTTAATCCTAGAAGAGTATCTTGTACAGAGAATTATCTTTTACATTTATGGTATGATTCATCATTTATTTTTTCTTTCCTAATCATCCACTTGTATAATAATGATTTACTTCCATTTATTTTCCTCTATGAATTTCCTATATTCCATGACTTGATTGAAGAGTGTTCACCTGGATTCCTAATACATCGATTGATTGGAGAAATTATTGTCTAAGTCATATATCCATTTTCTATATGGTATAAATAATATATACATAATCATATTTATTTAGTGTTATTTACCTATAATAATTCTTAAATTCATTGGATACTCATTTATTTTTCATGGGTTTATCTTTTCATGCTTATTGATGAAATCATTAATGCTTCCTTAGGGAACCACTTGGAAAGGATATAAGCCCCATTTTATTTCCTTGTGTTTTATGATATGTTGATTAAAATCATGTGGCACACATCTGTATGGTTTTTCATTATGATTGGTGCACTTATATGGTGATCCAATGCATTGGGTAATGTTAATGTCCCATGAGAAGTTATGTATGGGATTATGGAGTAAACCTAATTTGTTTTGATAGACTGTGGAGTAATCTTTGGAATGTGATAATGTGCTAGGGAGTAATCCTTGGAATATTATAATGGACTAGGGAGTAATATTTGGCATATTATAAAGATGGACTAGGGATTAATCCTTGCAATATACTTATTATATCATGCTTATATTGTTTCCACAAACCTATGATGTAATGATCTTAAGTTATGATCATTATTTAATCCATGTTTTTATGATATTGTCTCTTTATTCCATACTATCAATATTATGATCATTCTCATTGTGATATCATGTTATGCCTCAAATCTATCATGTTATGATTTATTATCATGGTTACCCTTACTGAGCATTTGAGATCACTCCTTATGTTTACCTTTCCCCAAGTTATGAAAGAAATTATTAAGTGTGATAAGCCTAGAAGAGTATCTTGTGTGGAGAATTTTCAAGTGACGTTGAAGACCCATTATAGATTTTCTAGCTTCTTATATAGTGGGAAAAAAGTTTCCATTTGATGACAAACTTGATAATTATTTTTTAGTTATTTTTATTAATTATCCAAAACTCTAAACTAAATGGCCCTTGGATTTTAAATGTGAGAAAGATATTATAATCATTGATGTGTTTCAAATCTGGTGTTGAAAGTAATGTGTTTTAGGCATCGGATCTGGGAGCATGGGTTTATGGGTTCTACAGTTGATATCATAGGAGTTTTTAGATAACTTTAGAGGTTAGGATGTTATGGTTTGAGGATTATTTAAGATTTAGGAATGAAGTAAAGGTTCTATGGGTAAGGATGATCTTGGTTTCAATGGTATAGATAAACATTTAGGTTTAAAGTTTTGAATATTTTATTATTGTTTAGGGATTAGGATGAGATAGATTTGGTTAAAACCCTAAGTATAAGACTAATATAACCTCCTAAAATTTTGGTAAAGAAGATATTATGTGGTTTTCCTAGAAATACATCCATGTATATATACTAAAAGTGGACATGGTTTTGGGATAAATGAATCTAAGGGTAATAACCCCGAAATGAGTTGGTTGAGTATATCTCGACCATCATTTTGGTTCATGGTGAATGCACCCTTATCACATTCCTATGTTTACACTCTTAGGGAATATGCTTGGGTTAATTCATATTCTCTTTACAACCCATTATAAAGTATTTGAACATATTATTTTATAAAAGCTAACTAGATTAGAGAACCTGATATTAAAATATCCATGGATAACCTAGATTAAAGCTAAAGACTCCTAAGATAGGGTATTCATATCATTTATGAATTATTTATTCTAAGATCATAGTTTTCCCTTTTGTATTGTTATCCCTAAACTTTATTTTAAAGTAATGTTGGGAGTAAGGAGGAACCAAGCTAACAATAGATGAAATGGACAATGAGGTGATTATCCTGACCTACAATCAATTGGGATAAGAACTGATATTATAAATATTGTTATTATTCCAAATCAAATATCATGAATTATGAGGATGAAGATATTTGAATTCCCAAGAAGGATGGAGTCTCATGAAAATCTGGGTGATGAAGATGAATAAGGAAAAAAATATAATTTTCTTTATGCCAAAATGTGGTAAGAAACACACTGGGGAGTGTCTCAAAAGAACTAGAAAATGATTTATGTGTGAAAAAAGAGGACATAAATCATATAGATACCGGGGTAAAATGAATCATTCAATAACTTGATAGAGGAGAAAGATTTGTCTTCTAGTTTTAATTTAGATATTAATATAGACATTTCATTTGAAATTTTATCCTAAGTCATGTCTATATTTTTGAAAAACTTAATTAATGTATTTTTTAAATGTGGGTAAATTTTAATTAAGTTGTAGATAATGCTACATCATGGGGTTTTAGTATATATATTTTTCTTTAAATAATATTGAGTTCAATATCTTTCTTCACATGCACTAAAACAAAGGTCGTGATACATTATTAAATTAAAATAATAATATTTAAAAGATCATTATGTTAACCTATAATATATCTATATATGATATAAAATATTATAATTATTTAAATTATAAAATTTATATTAAATAATATTAGGAAGACTTAATGTTTAAGAAGGTTTTTTTAAATAAAATCTATTTATATTTATATTTTGTATAGTATATTAAAAGTTAAATATATAATTTTTAGAAATATAATTAAATTAAATTATTTTTTTTTTGAATTTTTAATATCAAAATTTACTTAGTATGATTTTTTGAACATTTTCTGAAAATATCATTTTTTAAGTCGAAAATGTGATTTTTATGAAAATTATAATTTTTATGAATTTATCAATATATAAGAATGACCTAGATAGTTATAAAAGAATTTAAGTGATCAAATATGAAACTAAGGAATAATATTATTCATTTTAAAATATTATTTGAACTTAGAAAACCCATGCCCAAAATTTTTAAAACTAAAGTAAAAGGTTACTTAATAAAGAAAAATGGTTTAAATATTTTATTTTAATTAATTAATATTTTGTTAAAATTTAGTTATTTATTGATTTCAATGTCACATAACCTTCATATGTTTTATAATAAGTCAATTACTATCATAAAAATTATTAACCATCAAAAATTTATCTTATATATAAGTTTAAAATTTAAAAACGTACTTTTATTTTAAAAAAAAACATTTTTTATGTTTTACGTGTATTTAATTTAAAATAATAATTTATCATATTTATGAAATTAATTAGGTTAAATTAATCCCAAATTTTTAATTACCATGTAAAAATTTTGTAATAAGGGACTACTTAAATTTTTAGTAATAAAATAATCGACATGATTAATATTTAAGTAAGAGTAATAAGTGTTTAAATGACTAATCTAAAGTGGATCGAATTTTCATAATTTTACATGACCTTTAAACCTTATAGAAACACTTTTTAGGTTTTAAATTCTTAATCATGTGTCTCACCAACCATGCCACACCCAACTCACCTAACTTTCACGAACTTCTATTCCTACCCCTTACTTAACATTATTTTCCATGGAAAGTGCCCTTTTCTTCACTTATAAATGGAGACCACTTCCAGCCCTTCAATACCTCACCTCCCATTTTAATTAATTGGTAAAAATATGTCTATTTTTTTCCTAAAACTATCTTACATTAACCTTATAATTTTTTCACCCTTAATTATCTTAAGCCCTTACTTTATAATGAGAGTTTTAAGGAAAATATAAGTCTCTGACAGGAGTGTTTCTTCTTCTTAGTATTTATTTTTTTGTATTTTTTTATCCATATATTACCTGAATACATTAATATAATGGATTAAATATAATTTATATACTTAAAATTCATTATATTTATTTAACAATAATTATCCATCCCCATGAATCCACTAAGAAAAACATAAGAATCGATCATGTGGTGTGCGGACTACTGCCTCCACGACGCGATGTGGTTTGTTTTTCATCACCGTCTCTAAGGTATGGTATCAAGGATGGGTTTAATGAAAAAAAAATTAAGTCACTTATAAAATCCTGAAATTATTTCCTTTTACACTTACCATCATTTCATCCATTCATTAAGGAATGAGATCGTTAATCATGGGTATGTGTGGACTATCACCTTCATGAACGACATGTCTTATTTGTATAAACCATATAACATGGAAGTAAATAGAAGTCTAATTAATTAAATAATATTATTTTTATAACATGATTATGATTCTAAAATAATAAATCAATTTACTTTCTATTTTCCTCCTGTTTTATGGAAAATAAAATTGTCAATCGTATATACGTGTGGATTGTCGCCTCTACGTAGTGACACGTTTTTTTTTACATTACTGACAATCATGGATGAATTTAAAATTTATTTTTATTTATAAAAATTATATTTAAAATACTATTTATATAATAGATTTTTTGAATCTATTTTAAAAAAAATAACCATGGTCAACATGGCAAGATATTCACATAAAAATCAACTGAAGTGCCACGAGTAACAGACATAAGTGGAAACAATTTAATAAATGAGAAACTTATGATGATAAGTAGACATTGGTAAAATAATTATATGTGAATAATTTTATTATAAAGTTTTTTAATAAACTTAATTTGATTATTTAGAAAGTTAATTGTAAGTGCATAATGCTTTCAGACACACGTAAGGGTTTTGTCTCAAAACATCCTTCTTTGAGACACATATTCTTTTATGCGCCTAATTTATTTTAAATGGTGTATATAATAAAAATTGTATATTTAATATCATGTATTATCCTTATTAATTTTATATTAACTTTAACTTCAATCTCTCCTTTTTTAAAGGGTTTTTTATTAGAATGTTCCTAAGTTGTAAGGGATTTTGGTCGCAAACTCCCTTCATTGAGACATGTTTTACTTTAAACATAAATTTACTTTTATATGGTGTATATATGGACCGATTGATATTTTATAATGAAATATATTTTATTCATGGTATTTGAGTTTCATTTTCAATCCCTTTATCCTTCAATATTTTTTATTAAAACGTTACTCAAGTCACAATTTTTTTCTCGACTCAAGTTCTTTTTCCTATGAGTCATGAAATATCTTATGGAATTTGATCTTACAAGTCTCTATTTAATACCATTATATTTTAAAATGGTATATTTCATTTTTATATAAGGATATTACTTATCTTCATTTTTATGAAATGCTTCCTCAAATAAAAGCATGATGTTGGTAAGAATAACTCTTATACTTTCTGATCGATATTTTTCTTCCATGTCCATATTTTACCTATCAAAAGTTTGATCTATAACCCAAATATGTTTCATCTAAAGAGAACTTCAATTTTTCCTTAACCTATTTTTAAATGAAATTTTTTTTATCCTTTTTATGATATAGGTTTCATGAAAGGTTTTTTAAGTATTTTTAATGTTTTCCACATGGTTAATTTTCAATGGAAGGGATATATTTTACACATTTTTGTGTGAATGTATCTTTCCACCACCTTAGTTATTTTCTGAGAGACTTCCTCTTTGTGATTTAAAGTTTTCAAAAAATAAATTCTTATTATCATGGTTTAATAAAATCTTCCTTTTAAAGTGTTTTCAAGAGACAAGGTAATTTCTTATTTTCTAATAAATTTTCTTAATGCTTCTAAGAGTTTTACTCATCTATGTTGTATGCTTGATCAAGGGTATTCATAAAATGATACAATCCACATTCTTTATCAAGATAGATTATGAAATTTTCTTTTACATCTATGGTATGATCCATCACTTATTTTGTCTTTCCTAATCATCCACTTGTATAATAATGATTTACTTCCAATTGTTTTCCTATGTGAATGACCTATATTCCACTAATCGATTGAAGGGTGTTCACCTAAATGCCCAATACATCAATTAATTGGGGAAATTATTTTCTAAACCATATATTCATTTCCTATATTGTGTAAATACTATATGAATAATCATATTTATTGAGTGGTATTTACCTAGAATAATTATTAAAGTCATTGGATACCCATTTATTTTTCATAGGTTTATCATGTCATGATTATTGATGAAATCATGAATGCTTCATTAGGGAACCATTTGAAAAGGATATAAAACCCATTTTATTTCTTTTTCTTTTTATGATATTTTGATTGAAATCATGTGGAAAACATATGTATGATTTTTAATTATGATGGTTGCACCCAGATAGCACTCCAATGAATTGGGTGATGTTAATGTATCATGAGAAGCTATGTATGGGATTAAAGAGTAAACCTAATCCATTTTGATGGCCTGGAGAGTAATCCTTGGAATATGATAATTCCCTGAGGAGTAATCCTTGGAATATGATGATGATATCCTAGGGATTAATCCTTGTCATATGATTATGATATCATGTTTATGTTGTTTCCACATTCCTATGATGTTATGATCTTATGTTATGATCACTATTTAATCCATGTATTTATGATATCATCTCTTTATTCTATGATCACAAGCTTATGAGCATTCTCATTATGATATCATGTTATTACTCACATCTCTCATGTTATGATTTATTATCATGTTTACCCTTATTAATAATTTGAGCTCATCCCTTCTTATGTTTCTCTTTCCCCAAGTTATGAAAGAAATCACTAGGTATGCTAATCTTAGAAGAGTATCTTGTGTGGAGTATTTTTTGACCGACGTTGAAGACCCATTATGGATTTTCTAGCTTCTTATTATTGGATTTGGTTCTCTAGAACCAAATTCTATGTAATTTATGATAAACTATATTCATTATTTTGAATATAAATAAACTCTTTATCACATCATGATTGTTCTTATGCATGAGATAGTATGTGATAATTTCATAAGAGTAGTTTTCGCACTGAAAGGTCATAGCGGATCCCTACTATAATGAAAACCTAGAAGTACCATGATAGTATTCTTAAGAATATATTCGAATGAAATCATTTTAGGGCTACAAATGATATAGTCTATTAGGGGTGGAGACTCATAGGACTTTTAGGCACCTACTCATGGTGTACTCCCTTGGTAATATCTAGTGTAGGATATTATGAGAACGAGACCTGCCAGTAGAAAATCCACATTTATATGTGTCATTATATTTCCCTATCTTTGGATGTGTGTATTGATCGTTAGACTTTAATATTATTATTAATGATTATTATAATTCATGTACTTTTATGTATTGATGAAAATCATGATGACATATGCTCACAGTGAGATAGGATACGTTGGATGCATCATGAGTAATATTTCATTAAGGAATAATGTGAGAAAGGATGTGCCCCTTTTGTTCTTTAACAGAAGTTGATATCTCAATCCCTTTGTTGGAAATGATATATCCTAAATAAATCCATGGCCATGGTGTTCTATAAACAAGTTTGATTTCTGGAAAGTCAAAGAAATATACATTGAACACATAAGTTGATGGCACCAGCATGAAACCTACTTGCGTGATTAGAGATATTGCAATAAAGGGGATATATTACTTATTAAGTGTCTATATGATGTATTATGTCATTAAGGCATTGACTTTTTTCTCTATGGGTTCCTTATCGTGTTGCTAGATGCTAACCTTGGACTTTGGGTTACTTTGCCTAATGCCACTAAGAAAGATACCTATAGAGCCGCACACTAAGTGAATCCAGAATCATAATTAAATAATATAATATTATTTATTATTTAAAAAACTGAATAAATATTATTCTTTCATGTGGTTTAATAATTATTCATGTTTGCTTGATCACATATATTTTGTCGCCAGTTATTTGAGAGAATATTATGTGAGCAGAATATTTAATAAATATTTATTTTCTATTTAGTGAATATAATATTTATTTATTTATTGGTGAATAATATAGAGATATTTATTTATTAAATAAATATTCATTTTTCAAGGCCCGATAAATATTGAGGAGGAATGGCGAACTAAGATTAATGGGCTGGTGAGAAATAATATATATTGAATATTATTTGAATAGATGATATTTAATTTAATTCGTGAGTTTAGAACATGTTAAAAAATATTATTATTAGTAGTAGTAGTAGTAGTATAGACATGGGGTTCCACAAGGATTACGGAAATAATAAGTGTTCATATTCAATTATTATTTTCTAACCCTAGTGGTATATAAACCCAGTTATATTATTTTTCTAGAGAGATTATTCATTTGTGTTTTGCACGATGAGATTTGGAGAGAATCCTCTTAAAGACCTAGAGAGATCCCTCTCCAAGAACTCTCTTAAGAATAAATAGTGATCCTCCTCCACCACCACTCTCAATTCAAAAGAGATCGAAGAAAACCCTTCCTTAAAGAGGTTCTCGATGAGATCAAAGGAAAATGACTTAAGTGTTAAGATCTATCATGCTAGCACCCATATATTCTTATGGTGGTGTTTTGAAGTTCTTGGAACATGTGTGGAACACCGCTAAAGGGAATCTATTCTTGATTCTTACAACACAATGATGGTGCAATGTAGAGACATTGTCAAATCCATCAAAGAAGAAATAATTTCTCACAAGGTAATTCTTGATTGCTTAAATTAATTATAAATAATATGTGATGATCCTACACTTTGGTTCCAGAATTTATCTGTTGTCTATATTCTTTGATTCAATTTCATTGATCATGGAATTTATCATCATATAAATATCATATTAATCATAGATCATGACAAAAATCAAAGTTTATCATGCACCATTTGATGCTTCCACTACGTCTGGAACCTACACTTATATAGTGGGAAAACGTGTCCATTTGATGAGAAAAATTGATATTTATTAGTAAGTGATTTTTCCCAATTCTCTAAAACTCTAAACTAAAAGGAACTTGTATTTTAAATGTGATAAAGATATTGTAATCATAGATGTGTATCAAAGATAGTGTTTAAAGTTATTTGTTTTCAAAACTAGATCCAAGAGCACAGTTCTGGGGATGCTAAAATCATCCTCATTAGGATCAACCCGCCTATGATCTGTAAGAACTTTCTGCTTCACTTCACTAAACCGAACCACATGAGGATGCCTTCCACTAGCCATATATACAATACAAATCAATAATTCATAATCTTAGGATGTAAAATTTATTTAAACCACTTTGACTAAATTCATTTTAATTTCCCAAACAACTTCCTCTATTAAAACATGGGTGTAAAAAATCATGATGCATGCAGCACATTGTGGTCTCTACCCCACAATCATTATTATCTCACTTTAGTATGTTTTGTAATCTTAAGGTCCATGTGTTTGATCACAAGGGGTCTGTCTACATTCTAGCCAATCTCACTTGCCTATAATACATGCTAAGTTTTAATAATGTTGCTTTCCTACCAAAGCAATGTAATCATCACCGGTGTCTAACTCCAGTCTCCATCCTAACTCTTATAAAAGGCTCTGATATAACTTTATTATGATCCATCCCCACTAGAACCCCACCTGGGTTGGAAGTGAAGACAAGTGTGACCCCCCCCCCCCAATCCTACCTATAATTGACCATGAGTTAGAGACTGACGTCAAGGGTATAATTACATAATATGGGAGGCATTTCCCTTATAAATCCCAAGAACAATAAAAAAACCACCAATCAAATTCATATAATAAAATAAAATAAAATTTCATCCATAATGTAAAATGGATGTAATTCCATACAAGGAACAAAGTCTCCAAGATGAATACCAAAAGAACAACTCCCACGATGGGGGCTCTAACACCAAGCTTGAACACCATGAGCTAGTAATGTCCAACCCGATCACCAACTCCATCTTGAAAATCTAAAAAAAGATATAGAAGATAGGGGTGATAATACAAGTATACTCAATAGGATATTCCTCAGAAACTTTTGTTCAATATGGATGAAGTATACTAAAACCTCAATGAATAAATAGTGAAACTGACTTGTCACATTTTCCAAGGTCATCTACAACTCAACCTTACCAAGGCCTACTCACCAAATCTACTAGTAATATAATAATTGTGAAAATATATTGAGAAGAAACCTCACACCCACTTCCCTGCTGATCTAGTATCCTTCGCATCCTAATGACATAAATCTTGGTGCTCACATCCCTTCTATATTCACATAACCATATACAATATACCATATGAAAACCATATCCATATATAATGGCCACAAATCACACACTACTTCATAACAACATCACTACCATATAACTATATCACTACCTCATCATCTCATCCACATAAAATATACCATAACCACATTCCAACACAAGATAACAATGATAGAACATGAGAAGGGGATTAGTTATCCATTCATATCACCAATATCCTGATTTTGGGGGGTACACTTGGAACTAAAAACCTCATATGGGCATCAATATCACTACCCGGATATGGTGGTGGTGCATAATAAATAAAAAAATAAAATGGATATATAAAAATGCATGCATTTCTAACCTAAGGGTCCACTTTCTATTACAACGCCTCTAGAACCATTACCCAAAGACACTTCGCCACCATTGCACAATAATGAATGTTTTCACCTCTAAACACACAACAGCATCACAACAACCACACAAAAACAACACATCTTATTCCCTTTCATAATTCAATATTAATTCCTCATTTACTAACATCATTAGATTCATTATCCATACAATATTTCACATCCACCACTATTTCACATCACCCACTTCATTTATTGATTCAAATACCACTTTCTATTTCCATCACTTAAATCATAGTATTCCATAATTCATTAATTTAGCACAAACCCATTCTCATTACACTTCCATTCAATTCATTTATTTAATTAAAATAAGCTTCCATTTTCCTAGGTAACTGCAACACTAACCACAACAACAATATTCATCAACACCTCTTCCACCACTCACAATAATCAACGATATAGTAAACCTTCTCTATAATAATAAACCAACTACACCGGAGCCACTACCACTATCATACCAAAACATAAACTCAAGCATAGCAACAAATATAAACATAACTCTATCACATCAGAAAAAAGAATTTCATTCTTCATACTTTATGCCTTCTTATAAACTTTTCAATTTAATTATCAATATAACAACATTTTACATTACTTCTGAATTTCCACTTCCATATTCCATTACCATCTTTAAATTTTTTTAACCCATTTAAACATGTTTTGTTGTATCAATAACAAAAATAAATTCATAACGGCATGCTTTCTCAAAATCAACAACAACATAATGGAAATAATAAGAAAAATAAGAAAAACCTTCTTGACTTTATTCCTATTGTTTTTCATCCATTTATTATCTTTATGAGGTCAATTTCATATCATTACACAAAGAAAACTAAATCATGATAATCCAAATTATCATAAAAATAAAATAGAGAGAATCAGAATCCACCACCTAGAACAAAGATTCAAACAATATAGCGCATAAAGAAGAGAAATAAATTGAGATCCAATGCCAATTATCCTTTAACAACCTGTAACACATCATCTATCATCAACCCTTCAATCAGACTCCATCAAAATTGAGCACAAACCTCCACCATACCTCCATGAGAAGGAAGAACAAGAGAATAAATAGAAGAAAAGGGAAGAGAAAAGCACCTTGGATCACAAAAGATAAATCACATGAAGCCAATGGAATAAAGGATCATCGAGGATGTTAAAGACCACTAAACTAATCTATGGGGATGCCTAGGGTTTTAGATAATACAAAATAATTGAAGGAATAAATAGGGGAGACCAAATTTATAATAAAACTCAAGCTGACCTCACCTCGACATAGTGAAGGACTAACCACGCCACAGTGGAGCTCATCCAATGAGGATTTAAAATCTACAATCTTTAAAATGACTACATAACTTAATTGTATTTGGTCATTTCACTCTCTTTAATTCTCCTCTACCCATTACCATAGTGTAGCCGCATGGACCACGGTATAGTTCCTTCAATCTTTACATTCTAACCGCAAACTTCAACAACATAGCCTCTGCCCACCGTGTCGTTTTATCCCTATCTCCCTATATCTCTACTAAAAAACTACAATGTGGTTCTCACCAAACCATATTGAAATCCACCATGAGCACCAAAATAGGCATTTCCACCCTTCCTATGGAAAATTGGGATTTCCCAAAAAACTCACTGAGGACCATGACCACTAAAACAGGGACCACCATGTCATAATTTAAGACCATGACATAATGAAGGCCAAACCATAACATGGTCTCCTTCAAAACCCAAAAAAACATATATTCTCTCTTGAACCACTTTTGAACTCTACTCTTACACCTCCAACGCATGAAAAACACAAAGTGGAGGACCAAGAAAATATTAGCCTTTACATTTATAAATAGGACTAAATTTGAATTTGTTATCATTGTGTTATATGTTGATGATTTGAATATTATTGGGACTCATGATGAACTTTACAAGGCAGTAGAATATTTAAAGAAAAAAATGAAATGAAATACTTTGAAAAGATAAATTTTTACCTTAGATTACAAATTGAACATCAGAAAAATAGAATTTGTGTTCATCAATCAAGGTTTAGTGTAAAATTCCTACAAATGTTTTATATGGAAAAATCATATCCATTAAGTGCACCAATGGTTTTATGGTCTCTTGATCGTGATAAATATCTCTTTACATCACAAGAGGATAATAGAGAACTTTTTTGTCCTAAAGTGACATATCTCAGAGTTATAGGAGAATTAATATACCTTGCAAATAAATATGGTAGGGTATATCATTTTATGTGAATTTACTGGCCAGACACAGTTCTCCTAATCATAGGCATTGGAATAGTATTAAACAAGTATTATGATATCTTTAAGAATCAATCAATTGATCGATGGGTTTTTTATTCTAAAAATTCTAAACCAAAATTGTTTGGTTATGTCGATAAAGGATAATTGTTCAATCCATATAAAGCTAGATCTCAAACTGGATATTTATTCATGTATGGTGGAACAATCGTTTCATGACGTTCTACAAAACAATCCATTTTTTTAATTTCATCAAATCATGTCAAGTTTATTGTAATTTATAAGGCAAGTTGAGGATGTGTTTGGTTGAGATTGATCATTCATCATATCAAAAAAATTGTGGATTAGATGTGAATAATGACATTCTCATCACTTTATATGAAGATAATATTGTTTGTATAATGCAATTAAAAGGTGGGTATGTCAAAGGTGTGAGGACAAATCATATCTCATCGAAATTCTTTTTTACTCATAAGCTTCAAAAGAATGGTGAGATAAACATTTAAAAAATTAGATCATGTGATAATCTTGTAGATTTATTCACAAAGGCATTACTAATTGCAAATTTTGGGAAATTGATTTATAAAATTGAGATACATAGACTACAAAGTATATCATGATTTAATCAAAAGAGGGTTTGAATTGTTGTACTGTTTTTCCCTTCATCATGTTTTTCCCATAAGGCTTTCCTGATAAAGTTTTTAATAGCGGCCAAAATCGGCATAAAACTCAATTTTTGTTGCTTTGCCTGTTTTTCCCTACGGAATTTTTTTAAGTGAAGGGTAAATAATATTTCATGAGATTGATGACATCCAAGAAGGTGATTCTCATGGTCTTTATTCCTATGGATAGTAATTACCATGACCATTCATCTCTGAAACTATATCTTATGTCAACAATCTTAGTCGTTGGGTCATTCTTAGAGAATAAAGATTAATCCACATTGTTGGTCATATGTATATGTTATCTATATATATGTTAATATAATAATGAAATTAGAACTTTTGGATCTATTATTCTCTTTAGGTGTGGGCAAAAAAACCACCTAAACTACGAACTGGATCAAACCAAACTGAAACAACTATTTTTCTTCTTGAAGTTTGTTGTGTGATGCAGATTGAATAGATCCCTATGATTTGCGGTTCAATTTGAGTTTCAAATCAAAGTGCACTTGTGAAACCAAACCACACATGTTAAATCTAACTGCATCTGTTTTTTTTTAACATTATTTTCTAGTTTTTTGTCACCCAACTCATGCTTTCATTCTCTAACCCTAACCATGACAAAAGTTTATTTTGATAGCAAGCCATGGATGATATCATGTCATCGTAATTCCGTCCAAATTATAAGTTAATCATTGTAAAATATCATAGATCCATATCTAGGATGTCAGCATAAAAAATAAGTTAATTCGCAATCTAAACCGAACCGCCACAAATTAATGGTTTAGAAATGTTTTAATCCAAACCAAACCACTATTAAATGGTTTGGTTTTTATATATAAAATCTAAACCGCAAATTATGGTTTGGTTTGATTTTTAGTCAAACCCAAACCAAACCAATCTATGCTCGCCCCAAATTCTCTTTGTTGCTTGTCTTCATTTTGATTGTCTTTGATTTTCAATAAAATACTCGTATTCATTTGCTATCATTCTTGCCTTAGGTCAATATTGCAATTCGCACACAATCATTGACAAGGTTCCAATTTCGACGTACTTTGCACTTTAGATCACCATTCACAGCACAAAAAACTTTTTATGTATATTTTTATTGTTGATGTCCCATTTTATATTGTTACTATGATTGTTGATTATCTTGTTTTTTCTAATGGATGTTTCTAAGTAAAAACGATGATGGATCTTCACTAGCACTTCAAGTGTCATTTGTATCACTAATTTTCTAATTGGCATTCCTTCCATGATAAAAAGATCATTCCTCTTCTACACGTTAGTGCAAGGTAACAAAAAACAACTCAAAAAGAGTACGATTTTGAAAGATAAAGAAGTGGGCTCTGATACCAAGCATTGTTTCGGTGAGTAAAACGTATGACACCTTCAAGAGGGAGGTGAATTGAAGTCAAAAGTGACTAAAAGATCAGAAGTTGAACAACTTAATTGATCAAAGCAATATAATTGAAAATTAAGACAATTCAAGTAAGAACAAAACCCAGAGTTTCAGATAACAATCTGAAAACTCCTATAAAGGATATATTTATCAAATAATTCCAAATCACAAAAACTCTTTGCTTTTATTTCAAAATGACAGGAGGTTTGATAACCAGTACAAGCTCCAACCAAGAACTTCTTCCACTCACCCGTCGAAAGGTAGCAAGTTTCCCACCATGAACTACTTTGACAGATGCATTGGCAACAAGCAATTCTATCCTCGAGCTCCTCCTTGATCTCCTCAATCGACACCAAGTCCTATCCTTGGAGTTCGTCGAACTTCACGTTTGGAAGATACAGTTTTCTAGCCCCAAAAACCTATCGATCACACAGGATTGGAAGAAACAATTGCAATAACAAAAACTAAGAGCTTTTACAATACAGTACCTCATAACAGAAACTCTTAGCAAACACGCTATAGAAAAACAATACAATCAAATCACTCAAAGGCACTGAAATGATGCACAAGCTTTCGATTGAAGGTTTCCAGCTTCTTCCGTTCCTCGAAGCCTCTGTCCAATTTGCAAGTGTTGTTGTAACAAGTTTCAATGGCAACATTCGAAGTACTTGGGTTGGATTGCAACAACATTGGAATCAAATCACTCCTTCGGACAAAAACAATTCAACATGGCTCTAAAAGTTCAGTGTCTTTATCAAGTTCCAGAACATAAATTCATTGTATCAGTTCACCACAATTTAAATGATCAGAAGTTAAAATATGTGCATAGAAACGAACTTCAAGTTAAAACAATATCAACACGAAATCAGTGTATTATGATTTCCAAAATTAGAATACGAAAGCAGTGTTTTGACTCAACGCAAAGTACGGTTCAACTCCCATATAAATTCTTTCAATGAATGTGTGTATAGATATAATCAAAAGCCCAAATCTACTTTCGCGATGAACCCAATTGAAATCAAGTGTATTTTTGACAGGCCAGCTGATAAGATTCCAAAGTCAGGTCAAACACATGTCGCTAAAGATTAGACAATCCCTTAGAGCTGTGATTTCCTTCAGGAAGTGTGTTCAGTTTTTCTAACATTTTAATGCCAGATCTGGAGGTGCAAAATAGATGAGAAGGACGAGCTTGGGATTGCAGAGTTCCTCATGGAACTGGAGAACAGAAGAGCAATTAAGGTTATCTGTTCATCAGAAGGACAAGCTTGGGATTGCCTATTTGGGTTGCAAATCTCAGGCACTTCCTCTGGTGAGCACTTTTTGGGGCATCGTGTTCTTTGGGGAGTACCGGAGATCATCCTGGAGACTTCCGTGCTGCTCACGAGCATGCTGATCATGTTCTGCGTTAGGTTTAACCTAATCGATCTTATCATCCAGAGAGCCATCCAGAGAGCGGCATCTCCAATCTGCCTTCCACACAATGGAAGATGACAAAAGGCGTTCTGTATTCCACCCCGATGACTGTAGCTTGGCAAGAAAATTATCGTAGTGTTTATCAACCCAAGATTGACTTGCTGCATGTGGAGACACTTGTTGATCCAGAAGCTTCGCCAGCACCAGTGCATGGCAGAACGACTGCAAGACATCCACAGCTGTCGAATCCTTGCGTACCACAATGCCTATGATTCCCTTGCTCACCAACAGTACATGCTTCGCTAGAAATGTGCCAAAAGAAAAAAACAATAATAAGGTTTAAGTCTTAAATCATAATTTATTAATTGAAAGAGCAATAAAATCTAAACCTTTTTTGTATTGAGATCCTGCCATATTTAAGAAATCCATCCTGTTGGTCAATGAGAACAAACATCAATCAAGTGGTTCCATGCAGCAAAAAAATGCGTTGACTTAGGTCCGTTTGACAGCACTTATAAGCAATTTAAAAAAAAATAAGGGGTGTTTCAGTAGTGGAAAAAACACTTCAGCTTAAATGTCAGAATAAAATCACTTGAAAAGGTGACAGAAAAGCTTGAAAATTGATTATAACCCTAATCACTTACTAAAAGTGCCTCTGTACAAGTTTTTCTTGATTGTTTATTGAATAAGTGTTTTAATGTCAATTATTCAAGTGATTTACTTCTAGAATCCAAGTGCGAGTGTTTTCAGAGACAAAACAATCACCACTTATTCTTTCAAACTGATTATCGTAAGTGACAATTGCTGTCAGCAGTTTTGAACAAGTGATGTCAAACAGCTATAAGTACTTTTCAGTATGTGTTGTCAAACGGCCCCTCTGGTTGCATTTGAGAGCACTTACAGAAAAGTGAGTAGCACTTAAAACTTATGATAAATTATTTGGAAAAAAAATGTGATGTCAAACGCAGCCTTATCATCTCAGATTTGCAAAGCAGTTTGTCCACAGTACAAACATAGTTACCGACATGCGCATGGCCTTAGAGTTTATTTATAGGGAAATATAAAGATGACAAAACAACCAAGTCCGATGTGGGACACAGACTCCAACACTCCCCCTCAAGCTAAGTCTACCTAGTTTGGATAGATAATAAAAAAAAAACAAAGCAAACAAGGAAAACAATAAACACCGCAAACACTCCCCCTCAAGCTGGACATACCCAGCTTGATTACAAAACAAGATGAAACAAAAAAGAAATCATCCGCGATCACAGCTCCCTCTCGAGATGAAAAATGATGGATGATGGAAGATGTCACTGAAAAAGGTGTACCAACAAGCAGCCAGGATAGCCGCACAGGTGAGGCCAGTCGACGTGGCATCGGGAAAGCCGCACAGGCGATGCCGGTTGACGAGGCATCGGGAATGCCGCACAAGCGGGCCGGTCGGCGGGGCGTCGGGAAAGCCGCACAGGCGAGGTCGGGCGATGGTGCGATGGCAAAGTTGACGGTCGTCGCTCGGGGAGGCAGCAAGCTAAAGGGGGGATTGACGCCCAGGGGCGTCGTCGAGGAGCTGTTGGATCCGTCGCACGGGAGAAAGGGATGTCAGTCATGACGCCTAGAGCAGGATGGGCGCATGGAGGCGGAAGGGGCCGTTGTGCACAAGGAGGCGCAGGACTGACGAGCGGGAGGGCCGGCAGCAAGATAGGGGGCGGCGAGAGGGCGCGGGGATTCTGCTACCAGGTCATCGGGCGTCCAGCATGGGACTGCACATAGGGAGGCGGGTTTGTCGCGCGCAGAGAGGTGGGGCCGCAGAGGGCCTTTGCGCGTAGGGAGGCGGGGCCGCAGAGGGCGGGATACCGCGGAGGAGCTGTCGGGGCTGGCGCACAAGAGCCGTCGCGAGAGGGCGCGGAGATTCTGCTGCCAGGCCGTCAGGCGTCCAGCAGGCCGCACGCAGGGAGGCGGGTTCGTCGCGCGCAAGGAGGTGGGGCCACAGAGGGCCTTTGCGCGTAGGGAGGCAGGGCGGCAAAGGGCGGGATACCGTGGAGGAGCCGTCGAGGCTAGCGCACAGGAGTCGTTGCACGGGAGTCGCAGAGGAGTCGCGTGGGAGCAGCCGGCGAAAGATAGGGGCTGCCTCGCAGGAGAGTCGGTCGACCGAGGGACGGTGAAGAGGACGGATCCATGCGGGAGGGATCGCACAGGAGGCCGACGGGTGGAGCAGCACTGTTGCGCAGGGAGGCGGGGCCGCGATAGCCGCACGGGGAGGCGGGGCCGGGATAGCCGCACAGGGAGGCGGGGCCGAAATAGCCACATGGGGGGAGGAGGTCGTCGGGGAGGGCGACGGAGCGTGTGGAGGCGGGGATTCCGCAGGAGGAGGCCGGCGTGGAGGTGGGGCTTCCGCAAAAGGAGGGCTGGGTAAGATAATCTGCCTCTAATACCATGTAGAATGATAAAGAGAGTGGACCCAATACTCAAGATACCTCTCTAAGGGAGATCTTGGAGTTTCTTCATAGGAAAATATAAAGATAATAAAACAACCAAATCCAATTTACACAAACAAAGATAGAACATGAGGCATTTAAGGATTCTCTCATTATCACTTTTAGAATCGTCGGGATAGCTCATAATCATCGTTATCATAAAAAAAGAAACATGAGACATCTAACAGTTCATAAATCTAAAAAAGCTATCAATAAGATAATTAGACACGACAATAGTCATCCAAAATCACAAAAAAAAAGAAAAAAGAAAAATATAATAATAGATGAAAGAGAAAGAGAAAGTTACATGTAAGTAATTAATATATGAATCCAAAATCAAAGGAAAAAATAAAAAATGCAGCAGGAGGATCAATGGAAAATTCAAGGAAAAAATGGAAAATAGGCTGGTTAGGGCAGTTGGAATCGCTTGGTCGATTCTCGGGGAGAAAATAAAATAGGTTGACTCATACAAAAACACTTGAGAAGCCACAAAGTAATAATCCTGGAAGAACCACATGGTTGAGAAGAGGGAAAGTTGCACTTGCACGTTGTCGAGAAAGAAAAAGGTCACAAGACACACATGCCTAGAGTTTTTGGTTCCCATGTTGTCAGAAAGGAGGTTGTTGCTCGCTGGGTCAACATGTTGGGTATAGATCCTATTAAAAAAAGGTAAAAGTTGTTCGGGTTGGGCAAGTTAAAAAGCCTTCCAGTTGGGCAAAAAAAAAGGATTTTTGGGATGGTGCTATGGCTCACGCAATGCAACACTGCGCCATGGCGCATGCCATGCAGGGGATCTTAAAAGGGCTATTGCGCATCCATGGTGTGGCGCGATAAAGCCTAGTGCTATGGCGCACGCAATGCAACACTGCGCCATGGCGCATGCCATGCCGGGGAATCTCGAAAGGGCTATTGCGCATCCATGTTGTGGCGCGATGGAGCCTGGTGCTATGGTACAGGCAATAGCACACCATTAATAACTAAGAGTACAAAATGTAGAAAAGATGATCCAACAAAAAAAAAATCAAGATTTTGGACTAAGCTATTTTTGGTATTAAATAGGTCCCGTGTAAAGATCCATCAACGAACAGATGATATTAGCTGAAGGTTGAAACTCACATTTCTAAGTGGCCGAGCGATGAAACTTTTACACCTAAGCATATCCGAGTGTGCAGAGGCTTCATGCCCTTTGAGCTCCATAAACTCATCCATAAAGGCAGAACATGCTCCTTAAGGGACACCTGTTTAGGAGACAGAACTGGCAACGAAATCCACATGGAAGGACTTAAAATTCATAGACAAGTGCTTCAGTTGATGATCATGATGTAGAAATTCAAAAATCCACATTTGATGCACATAAGGTTATGTCACATCCTTCCTATTTGTTTTGAGACTTTTTTTTTTTTTTATTACAATCATGTTCATTAGCACTCAGTAAAAAGGGTCCTATCAATCACCTTGTCCGGTCTCCAGAAAATGCTGTGCGAGTATTGAGCACCTTTCGCTGTTCAGTGTATTCAATGAAAGGCAACGAACAGCCTTGTAATTAGCTGCATATGACAAAATGAGGTATTTGACAACTCAATAAGCAAAAAAAAAAAAGTGTTTAAAGCAAAACCAAGAGATGCATATGAGATCTTTTACATTAGGGGTAAGTTTGGTGCAAGGTAATCATGGTGAGGGAAAGGGAATTGGAAAAGGAAAAGTATTTTCTAATGTTTGGTGGGTGGCACTGTAATGTTCAAATCATCTCACTCATTTCCATTCAAATTCTCATTTTCATTCGCACTCCCTTTCCCTTTTCAATACCAAACAGGGCTTAGAAGTATAATAGAACCATTCAATTGAAGAAAAATTAGGTTAGGCATGTAGATGATTGAATTAAAATTCAGTTATGCATGCAGATGAATCAGAACCTCCACCAATACAAAATATTTATCATTTTAGCATGGATGACAATAAATAGAGCACATGGGTACCCCGATTTGAAAAATTAATATTAGGCCAATATAATATTAGGGGGACAAAAGCAACATAAGAACTATGTAAAGACATGAAAAGCTATGTGCCTGTTTGATTTTATTTTTAAACAAAAACCAATATGTGTGTGTGTCCATGTGTGTATTAATGTTGATAATTATAAAATTAATTTTTCATTTTTTCATTTTTTTTTTAATATTGACATAAGAAAACATAAAATATGAAATGAGTTTTATGGTTTATGAATTAAGAGTTTTAAGATAATGTTTCGAAGTTGTAGAGTTAGATTTAATGTTAGTATGTTGAGTTTAAAGGACTGTTGATGATTTTGATAAAAGAACTGAGGTTTCATATTTTACGGTTTAGAATTTAAAATTCAAGAGAATGTTGTTTATAATTTATGACTTCAGGTTTCAGGTGGTAGATTTATGATTAAATGATTAAATTTTTCGGTTCTAGAAGGAATTAAATTTGGGATTTAAAATCATAAGGTTTTGATGTTTTAAAATTTAGGCTTTAAGGTTTTGGACTTTAATGTTTGTCTTGAGGCTTGGATTTTCAGTTTTAAGATTTAGAACTTAAATTTTTTTTTACAAGTTGATGACTAATAGGTAAGGAAACATTTTGAAGGCATGTTTTTATTGTTTTCACTTTTTTAAAAATTGGACAATAACTCAATTTTTTTACAACAAAAACAGTTTCACCAAACATGTTTTCATGTTCAGTTTTCAAAAAAATGAAAACAAACGCATGAAAGCTGAAAATGAAAACAAAATCAAACAGGGCCCAAGCATCTGACAACAAATTTCACAAATAAAAAAAATCTTAAAATGAATGCTGACTAAAAAAACTTACCATACAGATGAAAAATGGTGAGAAAAATGAAAGAAACCCAAATATAGAGGGCATGTCCCATTGTGATGTGTGCAAGGATCATTCCAAATGCCATTCCAATCATTGTTGCTACAGTCTCTTGACTTCCCTCCTATTAAAAGCAAGCAGTTGAACCAGGCAGGCCACATGAATTACAGCTCATTCAAAAAAAAAACTTCTAACATAAAGAAACCTTTGCAAATATATCAGCTGCGTTGTTCTGCAAGGCAAAATGCTGTGTCAAAGCAGCCCTCGTTGCACCACTTGCGACACCAGCTAAATGATGACAAATGGTGGAGAAAATTAAAGTTTACACTAAGCCTCACATAAACTTAAGAATATGAATATTGCCCACAAGCTTAAATCTTTTGCTCCAATGATCATTTTATATCTCACAAATCACTTCAAATATAAGGGGTATATCAGCCCAGCTAAAACTTGTTAGATACTAACTAGGGTTTCTCATTTTTGATACACATTTACTATGTTTTACATGACACATTAGACAGTCCATCAAGGTTAAGGTTCCTCACTAATGTTATATATTTACCATTTTCTCACTAGCAAGCAACATATTTTGACTTGATTTACTGCTTCATGGTGATAAAAAATCTTGATCATTGGTTTTTACAAGCCTTAATTTGAAAATTATCGAGACTTCGTTAGTGTTGCGACTCGCAACCAAATTAATCCAACATATAAAAGCTCCAGAATACAAGATTGCAATAACTTACTAAAGGATCTTGAGAGGCTTCCTAAGCAGACAACAAACACAAAGGCAGAAGGGAATAAAGGGGAAACAAGGTCCATTAACATCCCTGCAACCGAAAGACAAAATTCATACTGTTTTAGAATAGGCACAGAAATATAGGCAAGTTACAGCACAATTTATATAAGTTGAAAATACAATTAGAATAAAAGGTATTAACCGCATTTAACACTTTTTGTTAAGGCAAAAAAAAGTCCATTTGCAACTTAAATAAAATGGGAGCCCAAGACTACTATCTAAAAGCAATATGAGTGCTCACAACTGTATCAGAGGACCAAAAAAATACTTTTAGGTGGACACATAAATAAATGCATATACCAGCACAAAAAGAAATCACACTTGGCAATATATATTCATTTACTTAATGAGAACCACAACACCAAACAGAGCATGAGACATTAAAACTTAAAAGAATCACTCAAAACAGAACAAAAAAGATAATGAATGAAGTACTTATTGATAGCACAAGATACCAAATCATAACTCAAAATATTATAATTAGTATGCAATTTCATATGTGAAAGAAACTGTGTTGTGTGTTCGAACAGGATGATAGCAGTTGTCACATATAAGGCTTGGTTTGATAGCACTTACTGAAAACTGCACTTATGATAAGCGCTTCTGTGCAACTGTTTTCAGAATGTTTATTGAAAATTTATCTTTCTGCAACTTATTTAAGTGGTTTTATTCTGGAATTTAAGTGTAAGTGTTTTTTTAGAAACAAAACAAACACCAATTATTTCTTCAAAACTGCTTACCATAAAGGATAAATGCTATCAGCAGTTTAAAATAATTGTTATCAAATGGAGACAAAGTATTTCCATATTACTTATTGAAAACGCGTTTTTCTACAACTTAGTGAATTTATTTTGGAATGTGAGTGTAGGTGTTTTTTCAGAAACCGGAGAAATATCACTTATTTTTTCAAACTGTATATCAGAAGTGATAAATGTTATAAGCAGCTTTCAATAAATTTGAAGAACCCAAGGAATTGTGATGAAAGTCGGTTGTATTTGTTGCCTTAGGAAATGTTCCTGAGAAGATTGAAGAAGTTCTAAAGAATTTTGGAAAAGGCTGAAGTTTCTGCGTATTTGAGAGGTAAGAATTTCACTGCCTACAAAACTGTGAAAACATTTTTCAACCGACTATGTAAGATCGAAATTTGCACTGTTTAAGAATAAAATGAGTATTCTAAAGGGTATGTGAGATACAAAAGTTCAACTAATTATGTAAGTGAGACCTGTCTCTACGTAAATGAGATTCATGAGTTGGAAAATTGGCTAAGTTTTTCAGTCAGTTCAACCAACCGTGATAGAACAGTCACCTGACCGTGTCTGTGTACTTCACTGATCCACGACTAGTTGGATCGATCATGGCAAAAAGGGCCAGCTTGTAACACCCCAACCCGGGGACCCGAATCCTGAGACCCGAATAGGAATGCCACATGACATCAAACGCGTTCCCCTGAATACCAGAGGCTGACAACTAGTGCTGAAAGATAAAATAAACTGTTGGGAAACGATTTTTCCTCAAAAGTCATAAACCAAAAGGATAACAAATGCATGTGGATGTAAAACTCATTTACTGAAAACCTTTAAAATACACAGCAGAAAAAGAAAATAAGTTTTACAAAGCCAACATAAAGGAAACAACCCAATCTCTAAACTGACACAAATAAATGGGACACAACCTAAGTCCAAGCCACCAACTACTCCTGTTATATCTCCAATGCAGACTGATGAAGACCTTGAGCCAACAGTCACAAAAAGTGGATGGATTTGTATGTATTGGAGGTAAGTGTCAGAATTATACTGTGAGGGGGAAGAAGAAAGGAGAACGAAATGAGTTACACAAGAGGGCGACCCATTCTCCCGCCCAAGCCAATTGGCCGAACTGCAAAACAGAAGAATATTCTCTCGTACCCCCCTCTCTCTTCCCCCATTACCCTTATAACAGATCCCCCCCCCCCGCTCCATCACGTAGGCCCAAATGGCCCCTCTAACAGACTTCCCTCAATTGTGACGTTTTTACCCCTTCAAGAGTAAACCTTCCATGCACCAAGCTTGTCTAAGGCTTTATCACTCGACGCCTGATAGGAATGCAGGGGGGGTATTGTTGTACGTAGGGAATGACCAGGGGCAGTAGTGTATTTCTCTAGGGGGTTTGTTGGGTTAGTTGGAAGTTGTTGAGAAGTGTTTAGAGGGAGGATATTCTGTGGGGCCCAGATGGTTAGTAGTGGGGTGGAAAGAGGTTATAAAAGGGGCAAAGAGAAATTGCACAGGGGGGGTTCTGTTTTAAAGAAGCGGCCAGTTGGGCTTGGGCAAGAGCTCCCTGGGGTACTCTTGAATTTTCTTCTCCAATTGCTTCTCTTCTCCTCCTCCCTGCTTGTATTTCTTCTCTGTTTTTCATCTCTAGTTAAATATAAGAAGGGTGTCCTCTATTGTTATTCGTCAATTAGTCCGACCTGCCGACGGACACCGTCACCCACTGTTCAACACCAGCGTGCACACTCGGATGACGCTCCATCAGCAACAGCCTTCGTTTCTGCCCACAGCCCACTTCTGCTGGGATTTCTGAGACAGCAACCGCAAACCGACTTTCTCCTACCAGTGTGTTTGGGTCCTCGGCTGCCGCACCTTCTTGCAGCAGCGCCGCGCATGACGGGAAGCCACACAAGGTCGGCTTTAACTCAGAGGCTGACGACCCGCCGCGCCCCGTCGTCTCCACCTCTCCTCTCGCACCGCACTACAGATGGAGGCCCGATATCCGTCTCGTTGGAGGGTATCGAACAGCACCTCGGGACGTTCGAACTCAAATTAGCTTCAATGCTTTCAACTCTGACATCGGCCATGGATGCTCTAACCGCACAACATCACTCTTCGGAACAAGTGCGTCTCACACAGGCTGAACACGCGCGCCAGGAACAGACGAACAATTTCGCCAAATTCCACAACTACATCTCTGGCCTGGTGCGCCGATTGGACAAGCAACCCTTGAAGAGGGAGACGCGCCCAACGGAGGTCACGGAGGAGTCCAAAACACCTCCAGCTGGATTCGCCGCTACGGCTCAAACGACACATGATGACATCTCCGATCAGTCAGTGTTCTGTTCCACGGATTGGCCCAAGGCACCTCCTTTTCGGCCTATGTTGTGCCAGGCGGAGATGACGCCTCAGCAGGATGAGGTGCACCCGTCGATTGTGACGAGTTTTCCAGCATCACATTTGTTGGAGCCTACTGAACCTGGGACTCCACACTGAAACAATCGGTTGGTCAAACATCCCGTAACAACTAATTCCGGTCAGTGTCCAGCGACCCAACAGATCACCCCACCTCTATTTGAAGGGAGATATCTGCCGTTACGGAAGGACAGACGACGTATGATGCTATTTAGAAACACAGAGAGTGCGAAACAGGTACTCCGCACTTTGTCTTTTGCTGCAATTCTGGACACTGCTAGAATTCAATCAGGGCCCCGAGGTGTTGCGTTACCTACGAACATGGGACAGTCTGGCACAAACAGAATCATTCTCTCCTTCTACCTACTGTTGTTGCGTGTGCTGGTGGGTGGAGCTCATCGACAATTTCTTCTCTAATGGAACTGAATTTCGGAAAGCATGGACACCGCTTGGGCATATAGATGCAAGCCCCTAAACCTTTCACCTTGTATATCTCCCTGCAGTTTCTCCATCCAGATGTGCTAGTGATTTGACGCCAAACCAGGTAGAGGAGGTAGCAGCAAAATTTATATCATATCCAGCTGTGATTATTGTGGCATATCCCCCTATTGTTGCTCCGCTTGCGAGAGTTAATAATGTTCAGCATGGAGCACTTGTGTTGGAAAACAGCCCCCACCACTACGGTTGCATGTTAACTAGGGGATTGCTCCATCCAGCAACTATGATGCAGCCCGGAGGCGAACCGACAACAATAGATACCAAGCAAGCCGGGAGAAGCATATGGAAGATTGTTTGGCATGACTTTATGAGCAGTGCCCCTTATCACCATCCGCGGTTCCATAGAGCAAGGTTGGTCTGGAAAATTGCTTGGCATGCTGGATCCGTCACACTTGGGGACACATCCATCGCGTTGAGGACAAGGTGGTTTTTCGGGATGGCGGCATTGACAGGAATGCAGGGGGGGGCATTGTTGTACGTAAGGAATGGCCAGGGGCAGTAGTGTATTTCTCTAGGGGGCTTGTTGGGTTAGTTGGAAGTTGTTGAGAAGTGGTTAGAGGGAGGATATTTTGTGGGGCCCAAGTGGTTTAGTGGTGGGGTGGAAAGAGGTTATAAAAGGGGCAAAGAGAAACTGCACAGGGGGGATTCTATTTTAAAGAAGCGGCTAGCTGGGCTTGGGCAAGAGCTCCCTGGGGGACTCTTGAGTTTTCTTCTCCAATTGTTTTTCTTCTCCTCCTCCCTGCTTGTATTTCTTCTCTATTTTTCATCTCTAGTTAAATATAAGAAGGTTGCCCTCTATAGGTGACGAATATCTCTAGTTAAATATAAGAAGGTTGCCCTCTATAGTTATTCGTCACCGCCCCTTGAAAAACTGTATTGTCCTCAAGACTGAAAGAAAGGAACTAGTTCTGAAGGATAAAGTCATCCTCCCATGTTGCTTCCTCTACTGGCCGCCCCTGCCAGTGGATTAAACTTTGAGGGGTTTCCATGCCATCTTGCTGCTTGAGTTGCCGAGACAGTATAGGCCTCTGGTTCTGGCTAGTCAGTAAGGTCCCCTGCCAAGTCAGTAGGCAGCGTAGAATGGAGAGCCTGGGCACCGACTGCCTTTTTAAGCTATGAGGCGTGGAACACCGAATGGATGTGGGCGGACTGTGGCAAGTCAAGCTGATAAGCCACCAGTCCAAGACATTTCAGAATAGTGCAAGGCCCATAAAAACGAAGAGACAATTTCCGGTTAATCCGCTGAGCGAGGGACTGTTGCTTATGTGGGCGAAGCTTCAAATACACTCGGTCACCCACTTGAAAAGAAGCTTCGCGGCTATGCCGGTCAGCCTGTTGTATCATATAACTTTATGATCGTGCCAAGTGGTGTATGAGTTGTTTCAAAGCCTCATCACGTTCCCACAAAGCCGAAGCCACCGCTTCGACACGTATTTCAGAAGGTAGAAAACCGACAATAGTGGATGGTTTCCTACCATAAACAACTTCAAATGGGGTGGTGTTGATAGACGCATGCCAAGTGGTGTTATAGCTCAGCTCTGCTCATGGCAGCCAAAACAACCATCCTTTGGGCTGCTCCCCTGCAAAACACCTCAAGTAAGTTTCCAGATAGCGGTTGACCACTTCCATTTGGCCGTTAGTTTGGGGATGGTATGCAGAACTCAGCTTTAATTTCGTGCCATAGAGCCAGAATAGTTCTATCCAAAAATGATTGACAAAGATGGGTCAATGACAATGGAGGTAGCAATACCATGTAAACAGACTACCTCTCGCATAAACAACTGAGCAACACCTTTGGTGGTGTAAGGATGCATTAACAAAATGAAATGGGCATACTTGGAAAGCCGATCAACCACCACTAGGATCACATCATATCCTCTTGATTTCGGCAGCCCTGTGATGAAATCCATGAGAAGGTCTGCCCATACAATGATTGGAATTTCCAAGGGTTGTAAATAAACCAGCTGGGGAGAGAGTTGAATACTTACATCATTGACAAACCTCACAATTTCGGACAAAGTCCAGCATCTGCCGCTTCATGCCAGTCCAATACAGGTTGGCGACCATTCTGTAAGTTCAATAGAAACCTGAATGCCCCCTAGAGGATATGTGTGGAATTCCTCCAGAAGTTTTGGCACCCATTGGGAAGACGCTGGGAGTAGCAGCCGGCCCTTATACTTGAGAGCCCCCTGTGTATACGTGAACCCAAGGTAGGAGCACTGTCCTGCCTGCACAGCTTGGATGATCCTGCGGAGGTAAGGATCAGTTTGTACTCCTCCGGTCAAACTGCCGCCCCCCTCCTAAACTGGAGAGAACCTGATTAGCTGCAGCTCTAATGCTTCGTCTCTTCGAGATAATGCATCAGCAGCCGTATTTTCTTTCCCAGGTTGAATTTTACAAACCGGTAGCCCAATAATTTGGCAATCTAGCATTGTTGGTCTGCAGTAGCTATAGGCTGATGCAACAGAAACTTGAGGCTCCCATGATCTGAAAAAACTGTGAACGGTCTCCCCAACAAATACGGTCGCCAATGTTGTATAGCCAATACCAAGGTCATAACCTCCTTCTCGTATATTGATTTCATTGGGGTCTGTTCTGCAAGTGCCTTACTAAAAAATGCAACGGGACGCCGAAAAATCAGCTAAAAGCTAGGACCGGTGCTTCCATGATGAGCTGTTTCAGCTGTTCAAAAGCCTGTTGAGCTGCCATCATCTAATGAAACCCATCTTTTCAAGTTAAAGCTGTGAGAGGCTGAGAGATTTGCCCGTACCCCCGCATAAATTTTCTGTAGTATGCTTGGAGTCTCGTCTCCATCGTCATCCACCCCCACTGTATCTGCCAAGTTGGACCAAATGATGAAGACCTTGGGCCAACGGTCCACAAAGAGTGGATGGTTTTGTATGTATTGAAGGAGGTAAGTACCAGTATTACAGTGTGAAGGAGAAGAAGAAAGGAGAACGAAATGAGTTACACAAACCCACTCTCCCACCCAAGCCAATTGGTTGAACTGCAAAACAAAAGAATATTCTCTCATATCCCCCCCCCCACCGCTCCATCATATGGGTCAAGATGGGCCCCCTAACAGACTTCCTTCAACTGTGATGTTTTAACCCCTTTTAGAGTAAACCTTCCATACACAAAAGTTGTCTCAGATTTTATCACAGACCTACGGCTCTTCAATGATGAAGCATGAGACCTTACTTTTCCTTGCATCACGGCCAATCATATCTACATGTATTGGGTTCTCCCTCAACACAGTTCAAAAGGGGCTTTCCTTTTTAATAAAAGAGGGTTTCCCCTCATCCTGTTTAAATAGATATCTATATGTCCACCAAAATGCACATGTAGAGGGTTGAGTACAGACCCAATAGGATTTCTCTAATGACTCCGATAAATATCCATGTATAAGCAAACAAATGCAGTGCTAACTAACAATGATAAATCAAAACAGTTTTATCAAAAACATTAATTTACCAAAAGCATTCAAACCAAGACATCAAAGTCCAAGATATCAAAACCATTTAGCAAAAAAAATCACATTTTTCTTGAAATGCCAATTCGATTTCATCTTTTACTAAACAGTTTATAATCCACGTTTTCTTCCCGAAAACATCCGCTTAGAAAAACTCCCCGTTCTCCCAAAAACACCAGAAACTCCTTGTTTCCTAGAAATCACCGGAAACTCCTTGTTTCCTAGAAATCACCGGAAACTCCCCGTTTCCTGAAAATTTACTTGTGCTAAGGCGTAAAAGAGCATAATTAAATTGAATTAAGTAATTGCTAGCTAGCTTTCTCATGTGTAACGCACAATCTCTAAGTTCCATGCTAACTATGGTAGAAGCATAGAGGTTTTCAAAACAGGTCTTACCAGAACCATTTTCACTCACAAATTCACACCGTACAGAATCTAATAAACTGCATTTAAATCATTTAACAAAACCAACCTTCCCCAGGTATTTAACAAAATCAGTTCATAACAAAATCACATTTGAGACAAAAACATGGTTTCTAACAAAACCTGAATAATCAGATTACTTCATGATCATAATCAACCAACGAAGCATAAATGAATTAGTCAATCGCATATAAAGTATCGAAGCCACCTGCCTAGATGAGTTTTTTCGAATTCTCCACAAATTCTCGACTCGATGACCCTTTCAAGGTAAACTGTTGAGTCATACAATCAAAATTCCTTATAAATCCCGAATCATGAACAAAAGGTCATGATCCTCCATTTAGAGAAGTTTTCCACGTTTATAAATATTTGGCACAGCCCCGAGCCATATTTAGCATGAACGTCTATCCAAGAGTGCATAACCCCCGGTGAGTTGCTACCACTTGGCACGGCCCCTGTAACTCTTCGATTAAGATGTGTAAAAGGAGGAGAGTCGGGGGGGGGGGAGTTTCACTGAGAGGCACACACCCCGTGCCAAATGTCGTAAAACTCCTTTCCAACGCCTCTTTCGAGAGAACATCAAAAATAAGGGTTTTATGGCGTATGCATATTTCTAGATACTTAAAATAATTTCAATAATGTATATAGGATAACATTTTCTACATACCTTAACTCTCTAACCAATCTCCTGGCCTTCGTTCGCCTTCCATCTTTCTTACCGTCCAAAATCCACCGTCACCGCAAGAGAATATGGAAGAAACTCAAAGAGAGAAATAACCATCCCTCTATATATAGACATCTTTGTCTAATTCTTCCATAACTTTGTCATAATTCACTATAAAAATTCTATTAAATGAGTTAACATCTCTCATTTAATTCCCAAATTTTCATGCCAACTTCTCCCATAAATTCCACCAATTCAATTCTCTAAATTCATATCCCTTCTCTCTCTAAGCCATGACCCACAACAAACCCCATTTTAAAGTCCAGAGTGGACTATTAAAATTTCATGAGACAAAAACCATCTAACCCAATCAATTCTCAAAAATTCCCTAATTCCTTTAAATTGAAAAATGTAGGGAAACTCTCTGATACATTCTCATTCTTGTATTCATTTTATGAAATTAGTGGGTCATCTGTGACTCGGATTTCACTTATCACCGCAAGGATGTAGACACCCACAATGGAGTCAAACCTTGTAAAAATTCTGTATGTTTTGTGTTCATGTTTTATTTTTACATACGGGTGAGGAAGTGTTAAAGTGCCAATGGGGTCTAAACTTTAACCAATTACAGAGGTTGATTTCAATAGAAAATTGTAAAAGAAGATGACATTGATTCAAACCCCCTTCTTGATGTTACAGTCAATCATTCTAGGGCATCTCAAAGTTCTGTAGAACAGAGCCTAAAACACCAGGAATGAATAAAATATGTAATCATTAGTGGAAATAAGTAAACATGCACATATAGTATCAGTCAAGCACATGATATTCGAAGTACAATCATTTCTTCAGAATCATTCAATGATATATGCTAGTGATTGATGGTTATTCCAACATTATGATAAAATAGTGCAGTGAGAACAAGTGTCGGTGCTTAGCAATGTGCCTCCAAGTATGAGCCAATGTAGTGAGCATCAAACATAAAGAGGACAAATTGAAGGACCAAACATACAACAACCCAAAAAGATAGAGTATTGAAGGACCAAACACACAACAATCCATTAAGATAAAAGCATTACCAAGGTCATTCATAAGATCTCCAATCAAACGCCACATTTTGGCATTGCTGTCCAGATTTGAACCCTAAATTGAAGGTTCTTTGATTAGTAAAAGAGAGACAAGCCAATGATAAATCATTTGGTAAATGATTTTTTTTATTTATAGTAATAATTATTGTTATTATTATCATCATCAATATTCCTTACTATTATTTGTAAATTATGAACCTTGAGGCAAAGATAAGTTGTTTTGTATAACTACACATGCAAAAACAGGCCTAAGTATGTAGTGTTCCAATTTAAATTTATATAATTTTATTTGGTTGATGAGAAAATTTTAAATTAAACTATATGCATGAACTGGTACAAGTTCTATATTTTAAAATTTAAATTATAGGTCAAATAAAAATGGGCTTACCCATGGACAAGCTTTTACCTTGTGAAAAAAAGACTAGATTTGTGAATTTTGGTCCATATAAAAAACAATCCAAAACGTACTTATAGATGGACCCAGGCTCGTATAGTTCTGTGTAGTTTGGGCTCAAACCGCCCATTTTTTCATGTTTATGTTTAACGTTGATCTTCCAACAATAACATACCTGGAAAAATGTGAATAGGATGCCACCAATCATTGCCGTCCATTCTCTTAAGAACCACTATTTGTTGTTCCAAAGTCAAAAAACCAGCATTAACAAAAGCATGCAATAGCAAAATAAACCCATCACTGACTGGAGTTTCTTTTAAGCATGCACTTACTTGAAATGTGGCACCAATGACAGTCGCAGATTTCTCCCCTACGCCTATGGCACTTAGAAGAGCCTAATAGAAAGGGAATTCAAAATCAACAATGAAAATTTTAATAAAAATAAAAAGTTAAAAGGTGAGGCCAGTGCCTCAACTCATCGAAGATGGTGAGGTTCGCCACCCCGTTGTGCTACAAACAACGGTGAGTGCTTGGTGTGTCCTATGCCAATTCAGAGTGAGAATAATAAGATCTTACTTGCGTAGACAGCATGGCTCGAATATAAGTTGACACGCCCTATAACAAAAAAATAAATTCCCAAGGTTTGATTAAACAAATCCACAAATATAACTTCACGTGTGCAAACATCAATGCAACAACCCACACCTGCAGTGAGTCCCACAACTGGAAAGAGGCATAATCTGGAGTAACACTGCTTGGAAATCCCTTCATTCATGTTAATAGAAGCAAATAATCAATACTGGATAAAATTCAACAATGATTTAGCTAAATGCATCATTTATGTGTACAGTGTTTTTTTGAATTTCACCCCAGCCCCATTAATTCATTCAAATAAACTGGAGAATAAGGTAACCAAGCCCTGATAAAACAATTTTTTGATTTTCAGTAAAGAATTCAGTGATCGTGTATTCTACAACCGTTGCAGGTGATGAAATAATTGTATATATGATAACAAATCCAGTAAATATTGCATAAACTTACCTCGGGCACAAAAGCTCCTAGAACTCGTGCCCATACGTAGCCGAAATGCAGGCCTGATCTGCGCATTCACAGATGATAAAAAAAGGCTAAAAGAAAATTATATAAAAAAAAAAAGACGGAGACCCTATGTGCGCATTCAAGATGATAAAAAATGCCAAGCGAAAACCGCAACAAAATAAATGCACCAACACGGGTATGTCTCGTTGAAAAGATAGTAAAGGGATCGAAGTTGAGGAGGGCTTTGAGTTAAACAGTTAACGAACCTTTCTACGGAGATTGAAGCAAAAGAGGTAGAAGTAATGGTTGCAGTGAGGGAGAGGGTTGTGGGGAATGAACCGCTCCATTCTTCGATCACGATGTGCCGCGGCGATCGGCTCCGTGACTTGCCTCCTTCCATGGTGGTCGCCGAGCGAAAATGATCGTCTCAGGTCCGCCACCTGAGGGACACGGTGGCATCCGATCCGTTTTTTTAGATAAATCGATTTTTAAAATTCAAATTAATTTATTTTGATCGGTTGGATCGTAATATCCTTCCATGTAAATGATTTTAAATAAATTATAACCATAAAATGTTTAATTAAAAATATTATTATAAAATATTAATAACAAAATTAAATATAAATCATTTAATAAAAAATATTATTATAAAATATTAATAATAAAGATAAATAAAAATACGATACGTTAGTTTATATTTGGATATTTTTAAATGTTTTAAAATGAATTTATGTGACATCAAATTTTAATCTAATCAATGTATTTTAATTAAATATTTTATATTTAATAACATTGTTTATTAAATAATATTTTAATAACAGTTTTTATTAAAAATTAATAATAAATATATTATTAATGTGTTGATAATAAAGATAAATGAAAATATAATACATTGAAATGTGAATGGAACTTTACTCTAAAAGTTTTGAGTGAAAATTTACATTAAAAGCTTCCAGAGTAAATCCTCAATGTAGATTTTTTATGAAAATTTACATTTTTTATCTATGTATTAATGTATCGATGTTGTAATTGTTAGGGAATTTTTGAGCTGAAATTTTTCAGTGGATGTGTGCACTGAACAATTTCAGTGTAAGTCAAGTTTGTCCTTGAAATTTCCATTGAAAGTTTGCACTGGAAATTTCCGTAGTAAATTTGTCGTTCAAATTTTCAATACATTATTTATGTGTTAATATATTTGAACCGATAATTTAAATAAGCATTTATTTTAGAATTTTTATAATAAAATTTTCAGTGTAATTAGAAAGTTGCATCGGAAATTTAATTGGAAATTTGAACTAAAATTTCCCAATGGGAATTTCCATTAAAGGTTTATAGTGGAAATTTTCAATACAAATTCCCAAAGAAAATTTACATTTTTTATTTATGTATTAGTAAGATTTGTATTAGAATTGTAACGCCCCGATCTCAGTTACCCAGAGTCGGTGCATTATTTTAATACATTAGCATGATCACAAGGAATCGAGTCCCGAATGACCGATCAGTTTAGCAATCTTGGAAAATATATTACATACATGAACATTACATTACATTATAAAATGAAAAAAAAAACACATTGTCTCCACTGACCACATTCATATCCTTTAGACTATTTATGCAGGTCAGTCATAATATACTTTTCGCATCCTGGAAAAAATAAAACATAGAAGGAGGTGATCTCAGATGCTCAGTAAGGATAACAATATAGCGAAAACTTTCATAAACAAGTATAAACATTTAAGGCAATGTATATGACTAAAACATAAGCCTTTTAAACTTAAACTTCAGCATAATATGACAAATATAAATCAAATAATGTCATTTACTTATTCACATGGATATTCTACTAGTCGAATAATCACATGCAATATCAATAGCCAATTTTATAATGATGGAATGCATAATGTCAGACTTCATAACCACATAGTCAATGCCTTGTGCTGAGACTACAAATAAGATTTTGTCAAGGTCTTGTGTCAAGACACTAGTTTGTCTCATGAGACCTACCGATGCATCGAGAAGCTATAGCGAGCTTCACCCGTCACTAAGTCCAATGCAGTCCTCATATAAAAAGGTTTAACATAACATAAACATTCGTATTAAAACTAGCATACAAAATGTCAATACTTTATCCATAAACCATGAATAGTATAAAAATAACACATCCACAGTCAAACATATCACAAAACTTTTAATACAATATGAAAGATTTGTATCATAATAAATCAACCTCTATCAAGAATAATATCCCATAAAGGATGTTAACATAGTTGAAAATGATCAGTAAAAATCTTTGAGAGAAATATTATTTTTCATTAAATCATTTAAAAGTCACATAATTTATAAAAGAAGTCATTTAAAAGATAGTTTTGAATCAAAGTGTCTCATACCACTTTGAAACTTTTGAAAGGAATTAACATTTTAAAACATTCATGTCCATATAAATAAATCCTTAAAACCATTTTGAAAACATGGACATTAATGAGAAAGGTTTAGAAGAATAAATATTTAAAACATTTAAAATGATGTTTTAGTAAAAAAGTCCCTTAAAAAGAATCTATTTGAAAACTCTTTTATGAAACATGAACATTATAATAATAAATATGTCCCAGTAGATACTTACGTAAAAACAACCTCGGATAATAAAGAGATTGTAGAATTAACTCTTACCTTGTAATTTTCCTTAGTCGATGGTATGTTAACCTCCTGTATAATAGTTAAATCATTTTTATTAAATTATACAATAACCACGTACATAAATATGATATCATATATGTTCTTCTAATATTGCTTTGTTAATAATATTTAAGTAGTATCATCGTTTTGGGTGTTAACTGATCCATTTTCCTTTATATGCTTGGTTACGTAAGTCATGTTTGTTATGTATAGGATGTATTTGATTCATATCCAGAATTATATTAAGTTTTTAAACATTATTTTTAATCATAAAATGAAAATTATTCTTGAATGATTACGATGGGGAATGAATCTCATCGCGTTCGTGGAGACGGTAAGTTGTACGTACGTACGAGCGACAATATCATTCTTTTGATGGGGAAATTGTATATAATTGGATGATATATCATATATACAGAATCATTAAAATGTTATATTTATTATTTACATCAGTTATACTCATTATTATACTCATCCAAATAATGAAGTGTTTGAATAACAAACTACACCACAACGTGGAGACGGTAAACCGTACGTACGCACATATGGTGACTTTGTCATTCATGGGATGAATAGAATAATGAATATAGTTGTTCCATATTTATAATAACATCACAATATGTATAAGATACTGGAGTTATTATTTTGGTATGGAAACAACAAAGAAAGAGGAAGTGGAAGAAGAAAAGAACTTGAAAGAGGTGATGAAATTATTATCTCTTATTCTGGTGTTTCCTTTTGATTTGATCAAAAGGGATACTTGGGTTGGATTTATGGTCAAAGTAAGGCCTCTAGGTCTAAGGTAAGGAAGTTGGGAAGAGATTTGGGAAGAGTTTGGCCGAGCCAAATGGCTTTGAAGGTGTGATTTTGAGAGAAGGGGAAATACCCTTTTATAAGAGAGGTGAGAGTCACTTTAGGAAAAGCTTGAAATATTATTTTATAATAAAATCATTTTCAGTTTCCAATGGCTTCAAAGTGATTTATTTTTAGGCTAAGGTAGGTATGGGTCGAAAAACACTCAACCAATAGGTTTTAGATAGGTTTAGGTCACCATATCAACCTTATCTTTTAGATTTAACTCTTAGTTAAATAGTTTAACTTTTATCGCGTCTTATTATATTCTTACACTATATGGTTAATAAACTTACTCTAAACTTTCAAGATAACCTCAAGTGATTCATTAATGAAGTATATAATATTATTTAATCCATTTTGCCAAACCTTAGATTTTTAAGAATATTATATAATTTAATAATATAATATTTGTTTTAAAAACTCATTTATGTCAATTTTGACACTATTTAGTATTTGGTTTTTGTGAAAGACATCACAACTTGATTACTTCAAACAAGATACATTGAATCAAACCTAACATTTAATATTCACCTAGAAAATTCGTGGATGTCATAAAAACTTTGAAATTATATTTATTTTAATATTTATAATACCATTTATTTGATTCTTTCATTAATAAGGTAATTACTGCATCATCATTGTGTCATAAATAAATTTAATTATTTAATGTATAAAAATTATAAATAAAATACCATGATGTAAGAAATATTTTTAACTTTCTAATGAATATTTATAGTTGAATTTATCTTATGTATAACCCTATACTAAAAATGTTTTAGTTATTAAACTTTGAATTTAACACTTTTAACTCTTCTTTAAATAAAATAATAATAAATGTCCTAATCTAATCCAAGTGGACCTAAAGGATAATATTTTTGTTCTAAGCTTGATTTTGGTCAAAATAAACTTATCCAATAGAATTAGGACATGTGTTAGAGTAATAATAAAATCATTTTTACCTTTAATTACCCTATTTACTTTTAACTGTGGTAAATAAAAGTCAAAAGTTATTATTCACCAAAAATTATTTTCATCTTATTGAATCACATTTTACTTATTGATATTAACCTTGACTCTCAGATTTTTGAAACCCAACTCACAGAAGCGGTAAAATTAATTTTTATGCAAATTTATTAACGTGCCTAGAAGGTGGGTAAAAGACGTTAAAAAATTCAATAAAATTTTATACATCTAATTTCATTATAAAATGAATAAAATTAATTACATTGAACTAATATAGGTATTATTTATCTATTTTTACTTTAAATAAATTTAAATAAAATAAATAATTATTTAAATAAAAAGTCAATTTTAAACAAAAACACAGTGTTTTCACTATTCATCAAAAAATTGAAAGTTTTCAAAAAAATACAAAAAATTCACCCCAAACTAATTTTGATATTCCGAATTCAAAAATGAAGTCTATTTTACCAAATTAAAAATACAGAAGTTTCATTTATTAATTTAAAATTAATTCTCATTGTCAAAACCAAAAAGCGAGTTTTTTAAAAAGTAAAAACTATCAAAAGATTGACATGTGTTTATGTCAAATTTAAATGTAAAATTACTTATAATAACCTAAATTGTATTAAATGATAAAAATATAATCTAATTATACTTACAAACCATTCAAATGAATAATTTAACACTATAAATTATTTCGATTAAAAAAGTTGTTTTCAATTAAAATTTAGTATTTTTCAGTATTCATCAAAATATGAAAGTTATAAAAAAAGTACCAAAAATTTATCCAAACTAAATTTTTATGTTCTGATTATAAATAAGAATTTAATTTCATTAAATTGAATATATAAAAGTGTCAAATATTTGTTTTAAAAAGGATTCTCCATTAAATAGACGAAAAAATTGCATTTTTTGAAAAATACTTCTTTTATCTGAAAACTTGAATTTGTCCTTATATTATGTCTAAGAAACACAAAATATGAATGTTAAAGATATATATAAAATTCAAAATAAAGCTAATACTTTTCATAACCACTTTTTGAATGGCTAGTTTGGTAAGTTGTGGTGCGCTCGAACTTGGTGTTGCGTATAGCGCAAACTATTGAATTACTTTAATGAGATAACGTACTATGAAATCTTGGGGTGTTACAAGAATTACAAGTGGTGAAAATTACACTGTAAAATTTCTATGAAAATTCTCAATAGATTTTTACATTGGAAATTTGCATTGCAAGTTTTTATTGGAAAATTACATTGTTTATTTATATATTAATATATTTGTACTGAAATTTTTCTTTTTTGATAATAAAATTTTCAATATATTTTTATTTATTTGAAATTTCACTATGAATTTTCATTTAAAAAATACATTATGTATTTATATTATGAAATATATGGTGTGTGTAAAATATGTATTGAAAATGTGCTGTGGAAATTCATGTGGGAATTTGGGCTACAATTTTCTAGTGGAAATGTGTAGTGAAATTTGTCAATGAAAATTTGCAGTGAAAATGTGCGATGAAAATTTACATTGTTTTTTATATATTAATAAATTATGTTTGCATATACTGAAATTTTTTATTACAAATTCCAACTGAAAAAATAAACTATATGTTTATAATAGGATACATATGATGTGTAGAAAATAAACACTGAAAATTTCTGGTGGAAGTTTCAAAGGATATTCCAATGGAAATTTCCATTGGAATTTTGCATTGTTTATTTGTATATTAATATACTCTCACATGTAATATTAGTATACATTCAAACTGAAAATTTAAGATGAAAAATTTCTTTCCAAGTTTTCACTGTAATTTTCCATTGCAAATTTTTAGTTTTTATTTTTTGTATACTAGCCCTTAAAATTTCAAAATATATTTGATGATAACTAGAGGATCATCCTATGATCCAAGACAACGAGAGTGAACCAAGATACATTCAAAATTTAACCCTGATAGATTCAACATGTGATGAATAACTAAGAATACTGAAAATTGATCATATGAGGAATGATGTTGATTCAATAGACATTAGTTCCATTGATAATTATAGATTTTCATTGTGAATTTTCATTAGAATTTTTCAATGGAATTATATGGATTTCCGGTGTGAATTTTCACTTGAAAATTATATTGTATATTTATATTTATAAATATACATATATATATGTGTGTGTGTTTGTACATTTTTATTCAATCAAATTTTGTACTGTGAATTTGCACTGAATATCTTCAGTATATATTTATATCAGTGGAGATTTACAATGTAAGTGTAAAACACCAAATACCAATGCAAATTTACTTGGATGTTTGTATATATGTGTTCAAAATGTCCACAATATAATTTTCACTTGAAATATATAATTTAATATTATCATGTATATTTTTATTTGTGTGTGTTTCTTTGTGTATTTTTATTTTGCATTGAAAATTTCAACATACATTGAAAATTTATTGAAAATTTTCTGTGCAAATTTGCACTATGAATTTTAAATGAAAATATCTAGTGAAAAATATACATTGAAAATTTCTAGTGGAAATTTGAATCAAACCTTGCACTGAAAGTTTTCGGTGGAAATTTACACTAAAGGTTTCTAGTGTAAATTCTCAATGCAAATTTCTGATGAAAATTTACATTTTTTATTTGTGTGTTAACATATCTTCGTTGTAATTTAAAGTGTTAATTTGAACTAGTTTTTTCCATTCGATGTTTGCACTGAAAATTTGTAGAGTGAGGATCTTGGGAAGATATTATTTTACTTATACATGATTTATGAAGTGTTAGGAATCCTTAAAATTTACACCAGAAGTTTTGAATGCAAATTTGGAGTGCAAATTTTCAGTAAAAAAATGCATTTTTTATCTATGCATTAATATATTTTCAGTGTAATTTTAAGTGAAAATTTAAAGTGGAAATTTGATGTGGAAATTTACATAGGAAATTTCCAGTGGAAATTTACACCATAAATTTACAGTGAAAATTTACACTAGAATTTCCAACAGCGACAAAGTAAAAAAACAAGAATGCATAATGGAGGCATTTTCATCTAAAACCCCAATTTGAGGGTCAAGTCCAAGTGCCAAACTCAAGACAATTTTAATCCATCGTCGAGACTCACTGGTAGATGACAGGTAACAGGACGATTATTTTATAGTAAATATCAATTTTTTTTTTGTTTTTGTTTTTTTTGCGACCTATTCGAGTGGTTTTTTTCCAGTAGTTTTTTCAAAAAAATAAATAATATAAATGGATATAATTTTTTTATATTTTTAAATATAGTTTTGAAATGCCTTGAAACCCTCAACGTATTTTGGAACTATTCTCTAAACACCTTTTCCCGATTAATGATCAAAGGGGTTGGGGATCCAACGCCTTCGGTTTGCCTTATAATAATTTCTTTTAGTTTTAAATTTTTTATTTTTATTTGTTTTGTTTATGTATAACAGAAAATTTAGCATAATTTAAATGTTATTATGTCCAACATTACTTATATTAAATTATTCAGAAAATATAACTAAAATCACCACTTATAACTCCCTTTTATAAGGGAGGGTAGCCTGAAAATCCTTACAAATTTCCAGTGTGGGATTCAGTTTCCCTCTTTCGTGTGCAATAATAATAACATATTATTATTATTAACTCATTATTGATAATTAGTACATAAATAATGATAAATATTAATTATTAATAAATAATATAATAAACAACTAAATAATAATTAACTATTAATAATTCATATTAAATATTAACAGTTAATAATTAATAATTGATTAGTAATTAAATAATAACAATTACTAATTAATTATTAATAAATATTAATTACCAATTAATATTAACTACTAGTATATATTTTAAATTATTATTTAGTTAATAAATAATAATAATAATAATTTAATTATTAATTATTAATTATTAATTTAGTTACTAATTAATTAATAATTACTATTAAACAATTAGTAATAAATATTTAAAATTATTATTTAGTTTCTAATTATTAAAAATAATAATTATTTAACTAGTAATTAATTAATTATTTGTTTGTTAATTAAAAATTAAAAATTTTCTATAATTAATAATTATTATTAAATAATTACTAATATTTATTTATTATCATTAATTAATTACAATTCATTAATAATATTTAATAGTTATTTTTATAAATTTTTTTAGTACTTAATAGATATTAATTAATTAATAATATTTATTTATTATTAATTAGTTAGAATTCGTTAATAACTATTAATAATAACAAATAGTTCTTTTTATTATGTTTATTATTAATTAAAAGTTATTAATAAATTAGTAATTAAATAATACTTAACTGCTGATTAGTAATAATAATTACTAATTAATTAATAACTATTAATAATTTCTATTAAATAGTTACAAGTAAATAGTTAAAATTATTACATAGTTACAAAATATTAATAATTATTATTAAATTATTTAATTACTAATTATTAGTTAATTAATTATTATAAAATTATTATTAATTTATAAACTCGTTGTTGGTAATTATTAATTATTGTTAATAATTTAATATTTATTGATTAATTGATTGTTAATTACAAATAAAATAATATATAATCAATAATTATTATTAAATAATTATTAATATTTATTTATTATTGTTAATTAATTACAATTCATTAATAATTATTATTCATAATTAATGGTTATTTTTATTTCTTTTCTTAATAAAAAGGGGCTTCGACCCTAGCCTGTTAAAAAATAATTATTTTTATTGAGTTTATTAATGGTTAATATTTTTTAATTAATTACTAATATTTATTCATTATTAATAATTTATTACAACTCATTAATAATATGAGTACCCGACCTTAAACTATAACGAACTAGCCCGGGTCGACATGACATGTCACCCGAGTTGGCCCGCCGTAAGGTAAAGATCAACCAAAACAACTAAACAAGTCTCATGAATAATCAGAAAGAGAAAACCAACAGAGTACAATGAGGAAGAAAGGAAAACATCCATGTGACATACAACGTCAAGCCGAAAGGCTAAACTAGAAATTCAAACAAGACAAGGTAAGAATGAGTCTCTATGTGACCATCTATCACTACAAATCGGTCTAACTATGAAGGTAATGACACCCAAGAGAAGTCAACTAATTACATGACACCATTCCCTTTACCTCTGTCCTGCAAAACCACATCTATAGACGCTCAATGGCAAAAGTAGGGTGTAGGCGTAAATTTTAGGAGGATTTTACCAAATAATTTATACAAAGTCTAACGTCATTAAAACGTTAGCTCTAACTTTTAAAGCAAATCTAGTCTATAAAACATTTATGAAAGATAAAACATTTTGTAAAACATATTTTGGTTTTCATAAAAACATTTTATATTCACATAATCTAGGAACATGACAGTACATGCAAGATAGTATGAAAGTAAAAACAAAGTCATTCATGGATATACCATAAGACGAACACGTGAGCAACCAAGTAAGAAAGAATCATCATGTATAAAACCAATCATAAATGAAAAAGCATATGATTGGGATCTATCCTATGAGAATATGTACCCAAACATAATAAAGAAACACTAAGTCAGACATAACATGAATCCAACTGATATCGAGCTTTGTCATAGTTCGTCGATATCAACAAAAGAACCCCTAGTGGTGAAACACACACTAAGGCGACATGCCCATTTCCTGACACACCCAAGGTTTTCAATGTGCTATGTTTGTGAAAACCATTTGAAAATCATGCTCACAATTTATAAAACATTTTCACAGTGAAGCATCACCATTCCCATGCTTGAAAACTCATTTTATAATCAAAACCACCTTTAAGGTATTTCATCAAATACATAGCATGAACAAACCTGTTTTTAAAGAAAAACCCTTTAAAAACATACTTCTCTTTGAACAAAACCACTTCAATATCAAATCTATCAATTTCATAAAGCAAACCAAAGGAATTTAAAAGAATTGTAATGAATCAAATTTTTCATGTATTATTTTTGGATATTATATGGATTATTTTTGAGACTAGATGCTGAGACGACGTGTGATTCTGAGGCCCGGTGTGCCCATAATAAATGCTAAAAATATACCAAATATATTAATAACACGAGCACATAGTTTTTCTAAAAAAGTGTAATAACTCCCAAACAGGGGCCCAAATTATAAATCCAAGGGTACCGTTGAGTTTAGAATATAGATTTTACCCTAGGCATGACATAACCTTTGTCGGTGTGAGACGTTTGTGAAAAAATTATTGCGGGCACAAAATTAATAAAATAAATAAAATAAATAAATTAAATTTATTTTATTCAAAACAGTGACCCAATCTCCTTTAAATATATGGTTATGAGATTTGCCTCAGGGTTGGTCACTTAAACCCTAGATATCTAGATGACCGTCGGAGACCATTCTTGGGGAACGACGATGAATCATGACCGGATCAGAGATCATTACACCAATGGAGTTCGTGGATCTCATCAATGATGACAACACATAACCATTCTTCGTCAACGATCAATCCAAACTTCAGGTAGGATGTTGATTTGTGTTTTCTATCCCACTCTTTAGTTTCAGATGAATGCGGATCAATTCCATGAACAAAATTGACACATGCATCATCAGTAGATTTAATTTGATGGAATTATATTTGTTCATTGTGTTTTATTCCTCTTCGATTGTCTTTTTCTATGAAAAAAAATTGAGGCTGAATGAACAAAGTCCGAAGTTCGTTCCTCACGTTTGATGGCTTTTGGATTTATTCCCCTATTCTTCACATGTTAATCATGAACATTTCTTTTGGCCCGTGATTCGACGAATACTCGGTATTTGATCGTTGCACGACTGTTATTCGGCGTAATAGATCAATACTACGAGTGTAGTTCGTGATTGACAGTGCGATCAAGGTGCGGCAACAATGATGGAAGATCAAAGGCAAATCAGAACAAATTTGTGGGTTCTGTTCTTCCCGATTTTGATGCACGGTGATAGACGACTTGATGTGGCATTTTTAGGCAGATTCAAGCCCAAATTTCATCCAGTGATGATGTCAGGGCTCGGTCGACCCCCAATCTACAGGTTCTAGTGAGGGTGGTGACTTCGATAGTGCATAGGACGTTATGGAAAAGATTCTGACGGATCTGGAAAATTCCACAGCGCACGATGTGTATTTCAAGATTATACGCCACGTGAGACCCATGGCTACAGTGCTGGGGTTTCATAGTGTGTTAAATATCACATGTCGTGTGACACTTCCTTGGCAGCACAGTGTGTACCATAGTGGGTACATGAACATGACTATGAGTACATGGGAACAAACACATCGTGTTCTCAGACACGATCAAGTGTATATAGGCTGGTACATAGTCATGACCAGCGGTACACAGACATGGCTAGATGACACGGGCAGGGTTCCAGGCAACCTTTACATGCTGTGTCACTACAAAAAAACCCACATATTAGTGGTAGTTTAAACCTCCATCAAATGTTTTTGCGACATTTTTCAAAAAACTCCGCTAAAATTGGCGTTAGAATCTAACTCGCGTCAGTTCCTTCCATTTAGCGGTGGTTTCTGGGAACCGTTGAAAAATGTTTGTTTAGCGGCAGTTTTTCCTCCCAAAAAATGTTGAGGATACAACGACGGTTTGAACCGCCACTATATCATTGAGATTTTTTTTGGGGGGGGGACCACCATTAAAACAAGAAAACAACCGCCATATAATATCAACATTATTTAGTAGTGGTTAAAACCGCTGCTAAAAAAATTTCAAAATTATATAGTGGTAGTTTAAACCACCGCTAAATATCGCTTTTAAAAAAAAAATGCAACTGTAAAATCTGCAGTCCCAGAATAACCAAAGAAAAACATAAACCAATATATCATAACAAAATTTATCCATCCCACCTCTAACACCCATTAACAAAGATCCCATTTCAAGTACATAAGAATCAATCCATTATCTAATAATATCACAATACATATGATCAAGAAGAAAATATAATCAAGGGGATCAATAAGGTTGTAACCATAACTTTTGAAATCATTATACATGATGTTCCAAATGGGACTTTGGTTTATGGTACTAATCATATACTTTAAAATTCATTTTTAAGACCACATTAAAAACAAATAAAAATTTAAAAAACACATAAGTAACATAAAAAATTAATCACAATCATGTAATGAATTCCCTAAAACCACCCCATAGACCAAACAAACCCCTTATTACTTGGGAAACTTAGTAAACTATAGAACGACCAACTCCATAAATCATGTTTGTTTGAAAACACCATGTATAAAGCATTATATTTGAGAAAACCCTCATTGAAATTTTATCAAACACATAAAGGGCATAAATTTATAAAGACACGTCGATGCTGATTGTTAGGGGGATTGATGGTGTACTATGTATCATAGACCAACAAACGGATTCCACACTCTCTAGATGTGACACATAAGGTGAAAGACAGCGGTGAAGCTCGACCACAATGAGCATGCAAAAGCAGTCGGGAAGAAGGAAATGAATTAGGGTTCCCAGTGGGACTTGTATTGATAACCTCTCGAGAAGTGCCCAAATGACTATCAATTTCTTGGATTTTGGAATGAAGAAGGTCGTAACCATGCATGATACCAAATATATTAGGCTCTAAAACTTTAATTCACCAACCAATTATTGAAGTGAATGGATGAATTCATGTTTAAATTTTATAAAATTATATCATGACTTTAACAAATCAAAACACACTCAAATTAAAAATATCCCCCTTTATGTGAAAAGTAAATTAATGGAAAACAATGAGGATTCTTGATAAAACTACCATAAATAACTTATATTATATTTTCATAGATAAGAAAACAAGTTTCAAAGTACTAAACACCCATGAAACTCTCAAATAAAAGAAATGAAATGAAGACACCGACCTTAATCAATGGAATCATTTCACCTTTAATTAATACCACATGAATAAGTCACAAGAGGGACTCTGAAATCACTAGAAACCAAGAACACCAATTTAAGATAGCCCTAGACATGATACCCAACCACCATGGCCGCTAGGGTTTGAGAGGAAAGGAAGAACATGGAAGAAACCAAGAGAAAGAGAGGGGATAATGAGAAGGAATCCATTACCTTAAGATCTGGATGAGAAATCCTTAACAAATATCCTTAGAACCACCAAGAGAAGAGTAAAGAGGGTGGGAATTAGCTAGCATGGGATCATGGGATATATAATTTGAAGTGGAGGATATATAGAAGGGGTCCCAAAATTAAAAAACTATAAATGACTAAAATTATAACCCCTGAGTAGGTTTAACGATTCGCGCATATGGTTATAAAAATCATGTAGTAACCATGAAACCTCCGCTAGAAACTCAAGGTGAGTCAACATGGTTTCCTGGAAGTCTTGCATGGTCAGTTTTAACTGTGTGAAACTACACTAGAAAACCAATTCAAGAATGATGGCCATATGAAAGAAAACAATGACACCATCCTAGCCTATATGACCCAAGTTCATGTAAGTGATTTAATCCATGAATCAATGATGTTCATGCATTACACTAACCTATAACCTAGATACATTTGAGTTAAGGCATCACAATGAAATTGATCATGAACTATCATACATATCCATAGAATTCTTTATTGATACAAGACATGATAAGACAAAAACAAGGATCTGTAAATAACCCACTAAGAAAAGATGTTGTGATTACTTATGTTTTCTAGAAGGGATACCATTAACACATTCTAAGAAAACCATTTACACATTTCAAAAGAAAGTGATATTATCATATACTCAACCATACCCTAGAAACAAAAAATGTGGTTACCCATTCAAAAAAATACTCTAAAAGAACCAAGCATATAGATTTTCATGAAATGTAAGGAAAATAAAAATATCCCTATCAGAAACCATAACATGGTTTCTAAATCACTAAATTATTGTTAGTTTATCATAAGTTTAGTTTCAAACCATCTCTGAATCCAAATTGAACCCTAATCACTACTCGATGAACTTTGCTCGACACCCTCTTCATCTCAGTCTCCACTTCCTGCTACTGGTACTTGCATGACAATTATATTAAAAATTAAATAGTGTTTTATATTTAAATTTAAACAAATATAAATAAAAAATTTAATATATTAAACAATTAATATTGTCTTATAAATATTTAAACTAAGGAAAAGATTACCGGAGTCGGTCAGTTTCTAGAAAAATACTTCGACCCGATAGTGTGAGGGATGACTTGATTAGATCAACTTGATGCATTCTTCCTTGAAACATCATGAAATAAATAAGATCAACAATGGTAAAGTGAAAAAATATATGTAAAAATTGATTCATTTTTAAATTATTAGAATTTAATAACATAATAACATTCAATTACACCATAATGTATTAAAATTAGCTTTATTTGTGAATTAAAAACTTTATTTTTCCAAGATTGAGGAATATGTCTCCTATCAGTATAGGTAATCAGAAGGGTAACTGGTTCTGTCACCAACTGGCCTAGAATCTGGCAAAATAATCTCACAACATCATCTATTGGGACCCCATAACAGTCAAATGGGATAACTATCTTCAGTCCATTTAGATTCTAGACATCTAAAATGTTCATATTTCTCTCCATAGTAGCATTGTTTCCATCTTTTATGAAAAAAGTTAGTAGTATAAAAATGCAATAACTTTATTCACGTTAAAATTTGTACCTATAACTATCACCTTCCAATATCCCCATGAAGAAATAGGAGTGACGATCTACTCCCTTGCTATCGAGCTTGCTGAATGGGGAGGCACTATCTTAGCTGCTGATGGGACACTAATGAAGGGTGTTCCAGAAGCTTATATAATGAAGGATGTGAGAGATAGTGTAGGGGGTAGGCAAAGGATGTCTTATATACTGTAGGGAGTGAGACCGATGAATCATCATCTATCAGTGTGGTTGAGGGAACATCGACTGAGAGTCGACTGGGATCAGTAAAATGCTTCCTCCTTGACATTCCACTCATTTAATCAAATAAAATTAACTTCAAAACATATATTTCAAAAAATTCATGCAAAAAGATAGAAAGATAACAGATGGATAGTACTAACAAAAAAAAATATGCGTAACTATGATAATGAATGACTGCACATATAACATAAGTGGTTGATGAATGAATGGATGACTGTACATACAATCATTTTGTCCTTTAATCATGTCGTTTTCCTGCTCCATCATTACTTCATATACTTCATCCACCCTTGCAAGACTAATTTTTTCAATATCATGATGGAAAAATAAGTTCACTTTTTACTGTTTATGAGATTCAATGTCAGAGGTCAAATCTTCCACTTCATCACCAATATCATACAAATCTCTTTGTTTTACGTGAACAACTACACTCCACCCTTCATCCACAACATCTTCCACATAATATACAATTTTCTATTGCGATGATAAGATATATGGATCATGTAATTCATAGTAAATGACATCCATCAAGCGTGAGAAGTTCACAAAAGTAAATTGTAAGGAATCTCTTTTAACACCCCAGATAATATCAACCCACTTTCATTTGAATAAAACAACTAAAAAATGCATGTGGTAGTTTAATTTGTTAATATAAGTCAACTTTCCATAGTATCCCAATTCTAAAACCATAAATATACCACTATTATATGTTTTCAAACCCTCTTACTGACCAAATGTATGAAATTTAATGCCATTCACATTGTAAGCGTCGAACTTTCTAGCCTATTTTAGAGGACCTCGAGCCATAAACTTCAAATCTTCTGACAACTCAGATCAAGTATCAACATTTATGATCTAAAAAAAGTAATATACATTATTATATTTATAAAATATATGTGTCAACCTAATATCCATATTGATTACAATATTTATGAACTTACACATCGTGCAAACCATTCTACAAACTCTTTATTAACAACTTTTGTTATATCTTTTTCATTTCATGTTTGGATTCTTATTCGTCTCTTTGTTTGTATCCCAAGCTCTTCAATAAATGGATCCACAATTTCACTATTCAACAAAACATATCTATGTGCCAGTAATAATTCCATTTCTATCATTGTAACATTTGAGCTCCTCCCAACTGATCGACCAATAACAAAAAATATTTTTTATTTCCCATATAGTTGAGATTGAGTCGATGTGTCATTAACATTTCCAAATTGATTGAATCTTGTCTCAATCTAATCCAAGTATCTAGAACAAAATTAAAGACACCCCTCTACCAAATATCTTTAATAAATAAAGCCTTTAGGTTGAGCTTTATTTTCCACATATGATTTCAAATTCCCAAGATATCTGTGAAATAAAATAAATAAAATATAATTTTATATTTAATGAAGTGCCAATAATTTCTTACTTAAGAAGAAAAACATATAAATAAAGTACCTCTTAATTGGATACATCCATCGATAATATACGAGCCCTCCTAATTTAACTTCCCCAACCAAATGAATAGTTAAATGCATCATGACAGTAAAAAACGATGGAGGAAAGATCATCTCCATTGCACAAAGTATCAATAAAAACCTCTCATTAAGGCTGTCAAGCTCAAATGGTTGTAGAGTTTTCTCACATAGTTATCTGAAAAATTTACAAAATTGGAGTACAACAACAGTAACCTTTTTAGGTAATAATGTGCACAATGCCAATGGTAATAACTACTGTAAAAAATACATGAATCATGACTTTTAAATCCATGTAAACTACAATGATTTAAGTCAAAACACCTTGATATGTTACTTGAATACCCATAAGATACCTTCACATATTTTAAAATTTTAAGGAATGTATCTTTATCACTATTTTTCATTGAAAAAATTGTCAGATCATACTTTCCATTCTCATTTAGCCAGATATCATGCTTTATGTTCATTGTTTATAAGTCCTTATGAGCATTGAGACGGTCCTTCGATTTTCTATGATCATTAAGAAATGTGAAGATCAAATTGTCATAAACATTCTTCTCAATATGCATAATATCAAGATTATGCCGCAACAAATTAAATTCCCAATACGAAAGTTTGAAGAATATACTTTTTTTCTTCCATTGTTGCATTCTAATTTCACTTGATGATTCACTTTGAAATCATTTCCCACCATCATACAAATGATTCACCTTCCCAAATTATGTTTCAATATTTCCAGGTTATGCCAATATTTCAGAACCTATCAAAAACTTTTGAGGTGGTCTATGATCAATAGAACCATTGAATTTTTACTTATTCAACCAAAATATATGAGATGCATCGAGAAATCTTCGACGACACAAGAAGCACCATTTTTTAATCAGAGGTAGTTGTTCAAGCTCAAAATAAAAGTTACAAATAGGACAAGCCAAACCTGTGTAAGTATTCTAACCAGCTAAATTCCCATGTTTAGGGAAGTCACTAATGATCCACATTAGAACATGTTTCATTTTGAACATTGTTATAGAAGATGCATCATATGTATCAACACCATTACTCCATAACTCCTATAATTCTTCAATTAGAGGCTGCAAGTATACATCAATATCATTTCTAGATTTTTTTTTCTAGTAATAATCATCCAAATGATAAACGAAATTTACTGCATACACATCCACATAGACATATTGTAAGGGATCAAAACAACCAGCCAAATGCTATAACTGGTGCTTAAAGATCCAAATGGGTTGAATCCATTGACAACCAATCCCAATCACACACTCCTAGAATCATATGATAAATATGGATGTAATGAATCAAATGTATTCCATGATTTTGAATCTCTTGGATGTCACATTAACCCATCATTATTATTATCTATAGAATTCCACTTCATGTGCTTGGTGGTTTTCGATGACATGAATAATCTCCACAATCGAGGATTTAAAGGAAAGTAACACAAAACCTTTGTAGGCATGTTCCTTTTCTTATTATTCATAAAAGTATGTTGATTCATACTTCCAACATCACCCATTGAATTCCATCTAAAAGATTTTTTTTTCAATACTGTCTACTTGAATCCTCTTCCCAATAAAGCATACAATCATTGGTACAAGCATGTATTTTTGTATAATTCAGACCAAGATTGTTAACAACTTTGTTCAAATCATAAAAATACTCAGGGATATTAGCTTCAGGAAATGTATCATGTAATAATTCCAATATCATGGACATCACCTTATTTTTAATTCCACATAGGCATTTGATATGGTACAACTTTAGTAGAAAAGAAAGTTTTGAATATTTAAAACATCTACCACACATATCTTGATTTTCATTTTCAACTAAACCATGAAATGAATTTATCTTCTTAGTGAAGTCCTCTCTTACATTAGTCTCCATAGAATGAAGAGGAGAATCCAATGATATGTTATAATCTTGATCTAGTTGTCCTATAGTCCCAAAAACATCACTTATCAAGCTGCTATTTGTAGCACCCTCAACTGGTTATTCTGATATTTTTTGATATTGATGTTGTTTTCTTGCAATTATGAATGAATAATTTATAAGGTTTTCATTTCATTGTCCATTGTTGATGAAGTTGGGAGCTCATTCTATCGATTTAAATCAGTGCTTGAAATTTTTGTAATGTTCGATTCTCTGGGTTAAATCCAACACAAATATTGAGTAGGTAATTGCTTCAATATCAAGTGTTCATAAACTTCATCTCTCTTCAACCATATTCTAAATTTACATTTAGTACATGACCATCTTATTCTCTCATTGATGGATCGATTGGAAATCAAAAAATCTAAAAACTCATCCAAACCCTTAGCATACTAAGGTGTGTTCCTTAGTAATCTGATCCATCTTTTATCCATATATATCACAACATGCCTAAACTTTATTAAAAAAATTAAAAAACATTAGTGTTACTAACTAAGAAAATAGATAAATGGAAGTGAAAAAAACACAACCCAAGTAGTTATAAGAAGATTCATATAAGTACTAAAAAAGTCAAAGTAAAAAAAATAAATCAATCATGGATAGTATTATGTAAAATAGAAGCAAGATAAAAATCATACAATCATTAAGAAACACACAAAGATACATCAATAAAAATCATCCCCTCATGGGATCACAAATCTCCTTGGGTGTAACTATAATCACACGAGGATCAAGAGGGTCTCACACATTTGTAAAAACATTTTTCTTAAAGTGTCAATCAAGCTTTCATAAAGAGCTTCAAAAGCCAAACCATTTTCACACCATTTGAAAAATACATTTCAAATGTTATTTTAAAATCATTTATCACACCACCCATTGAAAACCAATTTAGAAATTTAACTTTTTCCATAAAATCACTTTTGAAGGAAAGAGACCCCTATTTAAAGGAAGTCAACTACTGTCAAATACCAATTTTTTAAGACTAAACTTTCAACTTTTTAAAACATTTAAAGCCACCATGAGACTTATGGTCTCAAAAAATTTAAAAAAAGATTAAATTTCAACTACCATCAATTCCCAAAACACACCTCTAAAACAATAAACACACATTTTAAAGACAAAACTGGTGTCAAACACCCCTTTAAATAGTTAATTACCATTAGAAAGCCACCGTTAATTTTAAAAACCACTTGGAATGTGATAATTAAAGAATTATGATCATCCCTTTAGGTGGTAAGCCATTTCATGAATGGCAATGTTGAATGATGAGATGGATAAGATATATATACTATTTATTTTTTATATTAATTTTATAAATACATTATATCAGTTATAATATGTTTATATAATTCTAATTTATATTGGTAAAGATATATAATATGAAGTGAATTAATAATGAAAGAGAAGTGTGAGAGTTTCTACATCATATATGAAAATAACTCTTAACCAAATAACCTGGAATCAGACCAACATAGAATAACAAAAGATTCTACTCTACCCAAATAAGGACGTATACCTTTAGCCCAATCCCCTTTCAAACAATTTGAACATGACCAATTAAAAAAAATCTATATTTATAAAGGATTCATAATAAACCAAAAAAATTAGTTTGTTAAAAACACTTTTTAAAAAAAATTCATTCCCAAGTAATATTAATCAAATAAAAAAATAATGATTTCAAAATACCAATGTCTATCCATAAATTTCATTCACTTTTCCAGGATATATAAAACAATGATTTACATTGAAATGTGGCTAATCTAAATAATGATTTTCTATGGATACTATAAATTAGATTAACTACCTTATTTAAACAAAAACACATGTAGTTAAAACCACTCAATTAATAAACTACTTAAAAAATTCTTCAAAACATTAGTTTATATGATATGAAATATTTAAATAAAGAATTTAAAGCTCAAATTAGTATTCTCCCCAAACAAAATTCATGGAAAACATTTGATTAAAAGCATAAATCTATAGTATACCTAATATATGTTAGGACCAAGCTAATAAGAATGATTGTATTCAAGTTTTGTATTTTTTCGTTAAGGAAGTTTTTGAAGAAAAGAAATCAATTCTCTTTGTATTTGGTGAAAATCAGGCTAACAAGTGTTTTCAAGAAATTAGACTCACAATGCTTGAAAAGGTCCATTGGATTAAGGAGAAGATTGGTGGAATAAAAGGATCCTCAGACTCATCTTGATTTTGGAATAAAAGGTTTGATCGTAATAAGGAAGAATCAAATTATACATGATTACAATAAAAATTTGATGATACTTTTCTATTTTATATTTCTCAAAAATAATAAGTAAGTTGTGAAACTTGTGATGCAATCTTGATAAAAGAAAGGGGAAGAAAAGATGATGGAAATCATATTCAGTCCGATCACAATCATGTCAATCGTATTCAGGCTGAGAAGGAAAGAAAGATATTGATGAAAGATAGGTAAGTTACAGTAATTTCCTTGGAAAGTCAGACAATGCTGAAGCTGATCTCCAACGTAATCAAAGTCATGAATGAAGTCATGATACAAGCAAAAAATTTGTGAAAGAAGAAAATTGGTGAAACTGAATTTTTTCGATCTCACGATCATCGTAATGAGTTTTCTAGATGTATATTTGTTTAAAGTATGTGAAGGATGATTTTAATGAAGAAAAGAAAGAAGTTTTTGAAGTTGAAGCTACTGATGACGATCCATCAGATTCATTATACCATCATAATCATCGAAGGAAGAGTTGTTTGGAATCGATGAATGTAAAGAAGAAAAAAAGTATGTGGTGAACAATACGAAGAATAATTTCAGATTTTAATCAACAATTTAGTCAACCATTTAAAATTGGTTGAATTACTTTTTTTATTATAAGTAGGTCAAGATAATATATGAAGAAGAATTTATCATGTTACATTTTTCTTCATCATAATGAGGAATATTGTAATGACAATCATAATTGGAATCAGAATTGAGTTTGTTAAGAGTTTGAAGAAGATACAAAAGTGTTGGAAAGGGGGAACTTGAAGTTCGAAGAAGATGTCTTGTTTTAATCATTTGGTGTAGAGAAACATAATGGATAAATTATATCAGACAATCAGAATAGAGAAATGAAATCAGACTGAGGTTTTCTAAGAAGACTAAAAATGTCTATTTTTTCATACGTGCATTTGGTACAGAGTATCGTAATCATATTGGGAAAATTGGATTCATATTGATGTTTGTGAATAAATTATGAAGTATAACTAAATTTGTTAGAAGATTCGAGAAGATTTGAGAAGTGCTAAGAAGCATTGGCGAAGTTAAGATGCACCCTAAATTCAAAAGAAATGTATGATTCAGGTAATTTGGTTAAGTAGGAAAGTTTTCAAGAATCCCACCCAAACTATCTTTTGGGAGTGTATAAAAGGCAAAAGTAATTTTTACTTTCAGACATAAGTATTGTTCATGAGTGGTAGAGATAAAGCAGAGTGCTAAATAATTTTCTAGAGAGACGAAGAGGTTTTTGGATTTTCTTTCTCGAAGAATTCATATCAGACAAAAGAGAAAGGAGAAGAGACAAGATTGCAATGTTTCAGCTGATGATTGTATTTAGCTGATTATCATATTCAGCCGATTATTGTATCGGGCTGGATAATCAAATCGGGGAACTCATATTGAGTTTTTCGGATTGAATAAGAAGTGGTATATAATCGTTTTAGCGGTATTTTGATAGAGCTATATATTTTTCATATTAAGCAATCAAAATGGGAAAATTGGACTGGAAAATTGGACTAAGATTTCTAGACTTATAATAGAAGTGGTTCAGAATTGTCTCAATCGTATTCTAACAGAGTTATATTATCGTATTGAGTAAATTGAACTTTGAAATTGGACTGGGAAATCAGACTGAGTTTTATTACAAAGTCCAGAAAATTTCTTACCAGATTCTAGGTAAGAAAGTGAAGAATTGTTTTAAAATATCATATCTGGGAAATTTGGTCAAGAAGCACCGTAACATGTTTTGTTACAAAAACATTGCATTACATCATTTTTTCTATAAGGATCACACACACTATTAGATTGTTTACATAGTGCTACATGAGTGTAAGGGCATATCTTACTCATTGTATTCCACACAAAAGGATTGTTTTCTAGTGGATTGTGTGGTATTAGATAATTTCCAAACCATACTAAGGACGTAGCTATTCTTATTGAATAGTGAACCTTATAAATTCTTGTGTTCCTATGGATGTGTGTTTGAATTGTTTTCAATTGGTAAAGTAATCATTAATAGGAGGTAAAGGTTGTTTCATAAGTAAGTAAACATAAAAGAAAAAGATATCACTAATTCACCCCCCTCTCAGTGATACAATTATCTTGACTGGGAAATTATAACTGGTATTAGAGTGAAGGTTCCCTTCATTTTTACTTTATTGAAGTTTTGAAGAGAAGTTGACGGAGAATCTGAATTGTGTCAATAGTAAAGGTATCTTGGGTTTTTATGGTAAGAACTATCATATTTGGAAATATATAATGTTTCCTTATCTTATATCTATTGGTTATAATGTTCTTGAATCTGAAATAAATGGATTTCCTCCTATTGATGATAAATTTCCTCTTACATCTATTGATAAGAAGAATCTTGAGAATGATGGAAGGGACAAGAATTATTTACTATCATCACTTTCTCAAAAGTGAATTTCTAAGGGTGAAGGGTGTTTCCACAACCAAAGGTATATTATACAAGTTGAAAAACATATATGAAGTTAATAAAAAAGTGAAGAAAGAAAAATTAAAAATCTGGAGGCTAAAGTACGAATATTTGAAAGTGGGTGGGTATGAATCTGTCGGGGACTTCTTTTCCAAGGTAAATGAAATTGTCAGCACTATCAGATGTCTTGGTGAAAAGTTAGAAGATTCTACAGTTGTTGAAAATATTTTTAGAATCCTTCCTGAAAAGTTTGATGCTAAAATTTCTTCATTGGAAGATAGAGATCCTGAAACATTATCTCTATATGATTTGCATAGCACTCTCATAACTTATGAAATGAGAAGTGATAAATCTATGAAAATAAAAACAAAAGTTGATAGAGAAACTTATTTCAAAGATGTTAGGAAATATAATTCAAAGAAGATTCTTATTGAAAAAGAAGCTGATGATTCTGATTTTGAAAATGAGGTATGTAAAAATCTTGATGATATTTTATCTTTGTTTTCTAAAAATGTGAGAAGAGGTACAAGTAAATAAAAAGGGAAACTTCTCTTTAAATGTTTTGAATGTGGATCCTTTGGGAACTTTATAGATAATTATCCTTGAAGGAATAAATATGAGGATTGTGATAAAGAATAAAGAAGGTTAAGAATATCATAGAAGAAATAGGATGATAAAGATATATCCTTTATCACAGGGAAAGATAAAAAGTTCTTCAAATCCAAAATAAGTTTTTTATCTAAAGATGATGAAGAAGAAGACAATGATGGTGAATCCAAAAAATATATTAAGTATGTTGGTGAGAATACTTTTATTGTAATAGTGAATAATGAATAATTTAGAAGTAATAGTTTCGAAGAAGAAGAAACTCGATTAGAATATCATCTGAAAGAGGAATTGAAAGAATGCCTGAGAAAGATTGGAAGGCAAGAGAAAGAAACCAGGAAGTTAAAAAATAAAATTTCCCCAACAAACAATAAATAATGTTTTCCTAATGAGAAAGTAAATATAGTGAAATAAATTGATGATTTAAATAAATCTCTTGAGTAAGAAAATAATCGTAATGAACATTTGGAAGTGAAGTTGAAGGCAAAAGAAGAAGAGTTGGAACTTGTACAATAAAAACTTTCTAAAGATGAACAAAGAAATACAAGCCTCAAAAAATCTATCTCTAAAGTTGGTGAAAATTCTAGCAAGAAGAAACTTGATAAGGATCAACAAAATTTACCTTCAATATGACATCTAACCTTTTTATTACATAACTTTTCATTACATTTTACAAATAAAGGATCTTTAAAGTCTAGTGTCTTGGAAATAAAGAACATAAAACATGAAAACATAAAACATTATTCTAATAAACTTGTAGGGATTCATCATAAGTTCTTCCTGAGCACACTTATTTCATCTCATAACCTGGAGACATACATCAAAGGAAAGGGTGAGCAGAATTCCCAGTAAGGAAAACAAGGGAATCAGTTTACTTGTAAAATCAATAAGAGCTTGATAAAAAACATAAAGACATGTGAAATGGAAGTAGAGGCATATCATAATTAAAATAACTTGAATAATAACTTGAATATGTGGCTAAAAAATTTAATTTATACATTTATGAACATATCACCAAGTTTCATCCCCAAGGTGTCATAAAAATTACCAAGGTTATTCACCAAGGTATCGTGAAACTTGTCATCTCTAGAGATTAAATTCTTTACCCAATTAATTGGAGTGCTATCAGGGAACACCCTTAATATATATTTATTTTAATGTGATCCACATATATCATAATCAAACATTTCATAAATAACCCATAGAGAGTAAAAGTAATGGGTTTTACTTCAAAATCGTGACGTTTTAAAAGTGCTTAGAAACATGATCGTTATGTCTTTTATAACCCTTGGAAAAGGAAATAGGGTTTCATGTATGTAGATTACAGAATAAAATAGATCAATTTTAAATCTTTATGAATACCTCTATAAATGAAAATATATTCGGGTATTTAGATAAATAAAACAAGATAATTTATTGAGAAAAAGAGAGATATATTTTGAGACAAAATTTTTGCCGCATAACGTCTATATAAAATGGTTTTAGAAAACAATAAAAAGAGAGAGGACAAGGTATCACATCAATAAATGAATAATTTAAATTAGAAGTACAAAATAAAAATAAATAATATCATGGCGTGGAATGACACACCACATGAAAAAGAAACTTGAAAGAAAAGAGAAAATGTGATTTCTTTTACGAAAATTCGACAGCCTAATGACGTCGCTTATAATTTAGAAAAAATAAGTTGATGAGAGTGGAAATGGTCTCTCATAAATTGGAAATGAAATGGATAGTAATAAAGATATATAATAACATAACCCCACACAATGAAATGTAAACTAGAAGACATAACATAAAGGAAGTCATGACTTAAAAGAGGAGGGTGAAAGGTTCCCTTACCTTAAAGAGTAACTTCGAAAGCTTGAAGGTTGGGACCTTGGGGGGCTTGAGGGAACCTTGGGAGGACTCCTTGGGAGGTAAAAAGACCAGAACTTTGTTGAGAGGGATTTTTGAATGAAATGAATGAGGGAATGACTTGGTATTTATAGGAAAAGTGAGAGAATATTTAATTAATTTCCAAGGGACACATCATCGATGGTATTTGAAAAACCATGGGCTTGCCCATGGTATTTTCACATAGTATTGGCCACTTGGTAAACATCATAGAATATATTACTATTAAAAATTATACCAGAATTATTACATAATTATTACATCATTAATGATGTCATTAATCACACCGAAACTCAAAACTATATTTTTACTATTCACTGAAAATTCAATTGTTTCAGAAAAATCCCAAAAATTTATCCTAACCTAATATCAATGATATGAATTAAAAAATGAACTCCATTTTATGAAAATAATTTTCTAAATATTTTTAATTTAATTTTTAAATGAAATCATTATTTATTCCAAATAAACAACTTTAAATCTATAACTCATTTTGTAACACCTTGAAAAAGTAATCAAGGTCACATAAAATTATAGTATAACCATAAGACAATAAAGTAATAATTTATGATTACATTTTATGAAAATAAAATTCAATTTTAAATTATTAAATTAATTACAAAATTTTAAACAAAATATTTATGACATACAAAAAACCAAAACATATACTATGATCGTTTTTTCACTTTTAAGATGTATAAATTATATTTATACACTAATGGGTTAAGTTTCTATTTTTTTGGCCGATTTACTATTCATTACTATTCATAAGGGTATATTACTATTCACTAAAAATTAAGTTGATCTTATTAGACTCTAAATTTCTTACTGGTCACAACTGTAGAAGACCATTTTTTGAAAATCATTTCACATTATTAATTATTTAAAGTTTACATGAATATTTTAAAATACCCTTTTTACAAAATTCATCAATAATATTCATCCTATATTTATCCTGAAATTTTAAAATCACAAATTTTACCATAATAAGAAATAAAAATTTTATTTATACCAAGGGATTACAAAAAGTATCTAAGGCCTCGTTACATAGCCCCTTATAACACCTACACAGGACCTAAGTGTAAGGTGTGCTATGGTGATTGAATCTTGGGGCGTCTTGGACAACATTGCCTGAGTGGTGATTTCTATCAGCTTGAACTTCTCCCTTATGTGATTTTTTTCAAGTTTCAGGAGGAAAGCTAAGAAGGAATGTGAGTATTCAGTAAAGAAGTTGAGAACTGACAATAGTGGTGAGTATAAAAATTAATAATTTTAAATTTATCTTGAGAATCATGGAATTAATCATGAGTATAGTTCCTCATACACTCCTCAACAAAATGGGGTTGCTGAAAGAAAGAATAGAAGTTTGGTGGAAATGGGAAGAACTATGTTACTTGAAAATGGTCTTTCTCATTCCTATTGAAGGCGAGCCATGAGTACTGCTGTATATATTAAAAAATAATGTTTCTATAGGAAAAATTTACATATGACTCCATTTGAAATGTTTTATGATAAAACTATAAGTTTGAAGCACTTAAGAGTTTTGGGGAGTCCATGCATTATAAAGAAGAAAGGTCGAAACCTTGGAAAGTTTGAGCAGAAAGGTAAAGATAGATTATTTATTTTCTATACTTTAGAAGGAAGATGATACAAATGTTTCAAAAAATAAACTAGAAGAATTATTGATTTTATTGATGTGAAAGTTATTAAAAAACCTGAGGAAGATAAACAAACTCATGCAAATAAGGAAGTTGATCAGGATAGGGAAACTTCTCATAACATTTCCAATAAGGATATAGACAATTGTGATCCTACTCAAGAAAAAGAATCAGACTCATCTATTTCCAGTGATGAGGAATAATTTTAAAAATCTCATCCCAGGCTGAGGAAGCAAGTGGAAACTTAGAACACAATTGGTGATCAACATCAAAAGGTTAAAAAAAGAAGAAAAATTTCACATACTTATTTGTATTAAAAAGTTGATCCAAATGATGTGAATGAAGCCTTTGAGTATTCGAAATGGGTTCAGGCCATGAATAAATAGATGAATAAGATAGAAAAGAATGATACATGAGAACTTTTACTTAATCCAGGTAACAAAAATGTTATTGGTACAAAGTGGTTTTTTCAGAACAAGATGAATGAAGAAGGTGAAGTAATAAGGAACAAAGCAATATTAGTGTGAAAAGGTTACTCACAAATTGAAGGTGTTGATTTTTATTAGACTTTTTCTCTTGTGGTAAGGTTAGAAACAATCAGAATCTTTCTTACTATTACTACACAACAAAGTTACAAATTTTTTCAAATGGATGTAAAGTTCACATTTCTAAATGGGGATCTTGATGAGTAAGTTTACATTAAAAAAACTTGTGGATTTATTGTTTGGAAAGATGAAATTCATGTGTGTAATTTGAATAAATCCTTGTATGGGATGAAACAATCTCTGAGGGTATGGTATTTTAAATTGGATACTTTCTTAAGGAATACGAGTTTCTAGAAATGAAGAGTTGATACCAATATTTACATTAAATAAAGTCAGAAGTTTTTCCTCATTGTAATTGTTTATGTTGATGACATTATCTTTGATGGGAATTATTAAAGATCTTGTAAATGATTTTCTTAATAGATACAAAAGTTATTTGAGATGTCTATGATGTGGGAAATGAAATACTTTCTTAGGTTACAAATCTTTCAAAAGAAGAAACACATTTTTCTTTATCAAGAAAAGTATGATAAGGAACTACTTAATAAGTTCATAATGGAGAACTCAAAATCCATTTCCATACCAATTTCAGTGGGAAAAAAGTTTTCTAAAGACAGAGAAGGAAAATAAGTTGACCAGAAAGAATTTTGGAAGTTGATCGGAAGTTTTTTATATTTGACTGCCTCAAGACATAAAATTGTTTATGTTGTTACCTTATGTAAAATATTTCAGATTTCTCCTAAATAATCACATTTACTTGCTAGAAAAATAATTCTCAGATACATAAAAGGCACAACAAATTTTAGAATCAGGTATGATAGCTCAGAAAGTATTGATATGTTTGGGTATTCAGATGATGATTGGGTAGGAAATATTGATGATAGAAGATCTATATCTGGTAGAGTTTTATTTCTAGGGAAAATTTGTTTTAGTTGGAATAAAAATAAAAATAACTCAATAACTCTTAGTATGAATGAAGATGAGTATGTTTCTGTTACTCAAGATGCTACCCAAATCATGTGGATGAATATTCAATTAGAAGACTTACTTGTTGAAGTGAAGTTACCCTTGTTCCTGGTTTGTTATAATCAAAGTAAAATAAAACTCAACAATAATCTGGTATAACATTCACATTCAAAACACATTGATATCAAATATTAATTCATCTAAGATCATGTGGAGAATAATGAATTGAAGTTGGAGTATGTTCCTATATCAAAACAAGTTACTAACATTTTTAAAAAACCTTTACTAGAGGAATCTTTTTCTAAATTGAGGTTGAACATTGGCATCCAACCTATTTCTCATCAAGGTTGAGGTATGTGTTTTTCCCCCTCTCTTACCTTACATTTGGATAGTTTTTTCAAGGGGGGGAATTGTTTTATAAATATATCCTTAAAGGAAGCATGTTTAAAGTGAGAGTTATGGGTAAGCTGTGAATTCAACATCGTAAGTGTGTGAACTATTCTAATTGTTTATTGGAGTGGTTGTAGAAAACAAAAATTTTTTATTCCAAGGAATTTGAAGAAGTGAAGTAAGCTGAGGAAGAAAAGCTAAAGAGGTTTCATAATCACTGCTTTTGGACAACATGGATTTTCTATCAATAATTCTTATTTCCTACAATGAGTTAGCTCACGTAAACTTAGAATTGTTGATAAGTAATCCATATCTTGTTGATATAAATTTTAGTGATTTATGAACCTTGGTTGACAAAAAAAATCCAAAGGGGGATATTGTTAGGACTAAGATGATAAGGATGATCATATTTGAGTTTTGTCTTTTGTTTTCAAGGAAGTTTTTGAAGAAAATAAATCACCACTCTTTGTATTTGGTGAAAATCATATTGACAAGTTTTTTCAAGAAATCAGACTCACAATTATTGAAAAGGTCTATCAGATTGAGGAGAAGATTACTGTAATAAAAGGATCCTTAGACACACCTTGCATCTTGAATGAAAGGTTTGATCTTAATAAAGAATAATCAAAGTCTACATGACTACAAGACAAATGACTACGAAATAAATCTGATGATGCTTTACTATTTGGTATTTTTCACAAATCATAAGTAACTTGTGATGAAAGCTTGATAAAAGAAAGGGGAAGATAAGGTGCTGAAAATCTTATTCAATTTTATCGTAGTCATGCCAATCATATTCAGGATGAGAAGGAAAGAAATATGTTACAATGCTTTCCTTGGAAATTTAGATGATGATGAAACTAATATCCAATGTAATCAAAGTCATAAAGGAAGTTATGATACAAGTAGGAATTTGTGAAAGAATAAAGTTGGTGATATAGTTATCTTGACTGGGTAATTAAAATATAAGCTAAAGATAAACACCCATGAAATCCCTTATAAGCATTAAATGTAAATAAGAAAGTCAAAAATGAATAAATCAATCATGTTGTATTCAATTTAAGACATCACAATTATAGGAATCATTCTAAAAAATCTCTATAAAAAGATATAATATTAAGTATTCCAATAAAATAAAAATAATGAACATATCTAAGGGAACATACACAACATATTTATTTTATAACTAGTTATAAAACTTACCCAAATAGAAGCCTCTACTCATTTCAAAATACCCCATTAGTTTTAGAAAACCACTCTATATGATAACTTTATAAAACCTATAATCTTTAAAACATCTAGTCAATTTAAAAAATAAAATAAATAAAATATCTACAACTCAAAATAAATTTTACAACTCATAAAATATATAAAGATCCAACTATGATGAATAAATTATGGGAAACACCTTATATCGGATTTGTCTTATAATTAAGACACATCAATAATTATACAAAACTAAAACATGAAGATTGACCTTATACTTTGAGACCTAAGTGATGTATACAAGTAGGCGACTGCACAATCAAGCCAATAATCAACCTCCTCTACCTAGAAAATCAAAATCCACATCATTAGAGATTCCCAAGAGTTAGTAGGAGTAAGAAAAACTGAGAAAGGGTGAAATGGAATAATGGAGAAGAAAAAATACCAATAAGGAAGGGCTTACCATTGGGGGAGTCGAGGGAGAAGGGGGATAAGTGGGGTTGGTGGGGATGGTTCATGGGAGAAATCTAGGGTGATAGATCAGGGGGCTTAGGGTTGACTACAGATCTAGCGTGGACTCGATCAAAGGCAACAACTTGGGGGAGGGAGAGGGATCAAGTGAGGGTTATAGCTTGGTCATGGGAAATGGTTGGGGAAAAGGGTCGGTGGGATGTGTCCGTAATGCTAGTGAGGGCTCGAGGGGCTCGGGATTGGAGGGTTCAGAAGATACCCAAGCACTGGTGAGGGGGGAACCATAGTGGTGCTAGGGATCGGGGTCATGGGGGATAGGGGAGCTTGGGGGAGAAGGATGGGAGTCGGGGAAGAATGATAGGGGATGGGGGAGAAGTGTCTTTTTTTAATAAACACATAATATTTAGCGGTGGTTTTTAAATAACCATCACAAAATCATTTAATTTTTTTTAGCGGTGGTTTAGTAACCCACTGCTAAAAACCCACCTCTAAAAAACAAATTTTTTTGTAGTGTGTGTTTCACTCACACGTCGTGTGTGTTTCACTCACACGTCGTGTGTGTTTCGGTTTACATGTCGTGTGAGGTAGCACCACATGGGTAGATCCAATTTGATAAAGGCACTCTGTGTACTCTACTTACACACTGTGGATTACCTTAGAGACAACTTGGAGATTTTCACCACTTCAGTTTAGACCAATGTCGGTTGAGTGGTTTTCCCCTTGGTTCTTTACCTCGAGGTTACAATGTGTAATTACATCCTTAGCTATATATTATGATCCCCTTTAGAGGATGAATCCCAGATAGAGTTTATGGCATCCCTCCGTGAGACTGGAGTGTGATTCTTTATCATCTTTATATCCTAGGTGGGGTTTATGGAATCAACGTGACCTCCTTGATAAGGGCGTTGATCCTCCATCTAATAGGTAAAATAAGTAGGGTTTTTGGTATTGTTGGCATATGATCCCTTACGTAGTAGGTTGATCCATATTGGGTTCATGGTGTCCCTCAGCGGTTCTAGGCGTAACCCCCTATCTGAGTATCAGGGTATTCTGAGACCGGTGAGATTTCTTATATGGGTCCTAATGATCTATACCTCTTCAATGAGAGTCTCTGGTAATAACATGGATCTTGGAGTTGATTCTCCCACAATGACCATTGCTTCAAGCAAAATCCTGTGGTTGACAGTTAGTTGTGACCGCCTGGTAGTGCGGTGTCCTTCCTGAGTATATCTGAGTGTTTTCTACTATACATTGATTGTTATATACTTGTATTGAGTTGACTATACTTGATTCATTATGTTTAGTATTTTCAGAGTGTCCTACTGGGTATTGTTATACTCACCCTTACATGGGATTTATCCACACGTGTCATGTCTTATGCAGACGATGAGCCTTTTGACGATGTCCTGGGAAGATACAGAGCAATTGGATAATAACTTGAGCTAGACCATCCGAAGTGTTTTCTGTGAGCTTGAATTTAATCATAATCCTCTCCCTTGGAGTAGGTTGCAATCTTTATATTTTTTGGTTGGGCTTGTGTTAGACCCCCTTTTTTGCTTTCAGTACTTTACTATCATACTCTGGTTGTGAGATTATAGATGTACGCATGCATTAGTTTCAATTATTTACATTTTCAACATTGTATGGTCTTGGAGATATGTGCATGTGTACAATTACATTATGCTAATGCCTTCCATTTATGGGATATGCCTACTCAGCGTTGGTCTCCATCCCCTAGCCTTTTGAAGGTGGGATTGGGGTAGTTGCAAGTCGGACCCCGATGGGTCAGGTTGTGAAAGAGTGGTATAAGAGATTTTGGTTCTACCTCAGGACCAAATTTAGTGATATTGGTTTGGGGAAATAGTGTTCAGTGTTTTGAGTTCTTATTTCAGGCCAGGGACTTTAGTGTTGGTGTAGCGACCAACGTTTCCATACACCATGACTTTGATCACCTGTCTTTCTACTTGGTACATGTAAACATTTACTGCAAAGAAAAATTTGGTACATGCATAATATAGGAATGATTTGTGTTTTCTATGTCCTTATAGAGTTATATCCCCATATATAGTCTTTGATCGTTTCACATCTTATTTTATTTTAGGATGCCTCCACGAAAACATCCATCCAGGATTCCATTGCGTGATCACACACTACTGTAAATGGAGGCTATACCAACAGAAAATTACCAACGGTTTTCATAAACTGTTGGAGTAGGGATGTTGAGAGGACCTTACCCAACAGTTTACTGAAACCGTTGGAATAGAGATTTTTAGATGAGTTTTACCCAACGGTTTTATCAAACCGTTGGAATATGTGAGTTTTAGATGAGTTTTACCCAACAGTTTTATCAAACCATTGGAATATGTGAGTTTTAGGTAGGCTTTCCCAACGGTTTTTCAAACCATTGGTAAATCTTACCTTTCCCAATGGGTTTTTTAAACTGTTGGGAAAAATTTCCCCTAAATTGTCAACAGACCCAATCCCACATCCACGCGATTGCAGGCTTAAAGCGAAGACCTAAAGTGGATATCTCTCACTCCAAAAATCATTCCACTAGATCCATCTTCAATTAAGAAATTGTTTTGTTCTACACTTCAAATTTGTAAGTGGTACCTTAGGTTTAATGTTTTGCATCTATTTTTTTGTTTTCTGTTTTGATTTGGCCTAAACCCGAGGTCCGTGTGGTATGGTATACCCAATAATTACAATTTTATTTGTTTTCTATTTTTGTTCTACACTTCAACTATCATGATTGTGCGAATAAAATTTATTTGAAGTATTTATAACCACTCCTATGTAGAGTTAGTGAACCATATGAATGGATTGAGGTCGTTTAGGGTAGTGGTGTATGTGGTTTTCCATTTTTTAGTGGGGTGATATGGCCGTTTCTATGGACTTTAGTTTACTTTATCTTAACTATGTATAATTTTAAGTTTGTATCTATATGTTTTACTTTGAGCCTATAATAATTATTTATCATATGCCTAAGGTTAATAAGGTTGTTTACATGTAAACCACCATACTATAACACCCATATGGATATATTCTTAAGAATAATCCATGTAAATTCTTATTGGATATGTTGTTAATAATATAAAAGGTTTTTTTATAAAGAATTATAATATATGAAGTATTTAAAATTTTTACCCTTGATTATATAAGGAAGACAATTCATGGCCCTGATTGGGTGAAGGATGGGTCATATACTGAATGAATTAGACAAATAACATGTGTTATATTCATTTATTTTGTTTACTTAACTATGAAAATAGAGAATGGATAGATTTCAGAAAATGATATTGACACTTCCTACTTACCATGGATATAATCCATGTATTTGAAAAAGGATTAAATACATATATATACATTCATGTGTGTGTGTGCATTTAATTAAGATAACACTAGAACACTTTATTCCATGGGTAACATTGATGTATTTTAGATACTAGTAATTTCTTATGATTATGGATTATAAACTCATAATCAATATTAATACTCTAAATTTTAAAAAGGCTACACATAACATTGTGAATAAGTATTTATTTAGATAACATTATTTATACCAGATTTATTATCTAATTCTATAATGGTTAACATGATTTTCATTGTATACCTTAGAGTATGATATAATTTTAATTGAATAATATAAATTATCATTTGAATTAAATATACAATACTTGAATTGGATATTCCAATTAATATACCAAATCAATCATTTATTAGGCTTTCATATCATAGGATGATATATATCATGAATAAAAATAGCATGGTCATGTGCACGTAATCATTCACTGCTAGTTGATAGTATTTGAAGTCTGTGGAGGTGCACCTAAGGTGTTGTTGTGCACTTGCTTGGATTCTATTATAGGTTAATAGGGTTATGAAATTTCACTTCTTGATTATCAATGTTATAGTTGAGATATTTACTCAAGTATGATGTGTTGATTTGATATTTTAATTTGTGGTTTTGGCACTTGGACCATACAGGAAAGAGGATTGTGTACATTCATCATATGTGGAATGTAGGATTCACATGAAATTTATATTCTTATGTGTGACTGAATTTTCTAATGACATAGGGTTTAGTTGTATAAAGTGTCCATAATGAGTTTTATATGGGTTTCCTATATAACTTGTTAGTGGAATTAACAATATGATTAATTATGATTGTTCCTCAGTGGACAATTTTTTAGTAGTTGAGTATAAATTCGATAAATCCTCAAATGAAATGGGTGTATGGAATATATGAGGGTACTATGTTACTTCTCCACATAACACTTTGTTTTCTGAGACTTATTACCATAAGTGTACATGATCCTATAAATTCATGTATAGTTTTCAAAGATATTTTGTTATAAATATAGTATTTTGTTATCTTTTATATTATGATTCTCATATAGAGTAGTGTGTCAGTTATGGTTTCATATAAAGTGAACAATTCTCGTTTACTTAAATATATTTTCGATGAAACTTCAATCTTATTGAATTGCTTTTGACGAAATGACTTATAACATTTTTTTTACAGAATGGATAGAAGTTGGATGTATGAAACCGATCGGATCACAAGCGATTTTCAAAACAATTTGGAGATCTTTTTAGATTTTGCATTTTAGAATGCTTCAGATAATGGTCGCATACACTACCCATGTTACAATTGTGTTGTAAGACCTTGGTTGAGCCATGAATAAGTTAGCTACCACATAACCAAATACGGTTTTCAAGAAAACTACTATGTGTGGTATCACAACGGGGAGAAAATGAAATCTCAAATTGATGATGATCCAAATGAGAGGAATGGATTAGAGAATTTGTTATATGAATTGTTTTCGTTTATTCATCATCATGAAAAATAAAGGATTCCAACCCAAGAAGACTTCAATATGATCACACATGATCCATCTAATGAAAATGATGATGCTGTCAGGGTGAAAAAATTGAATAATGCTGTCATGACTCCAGTATATCGACAATGTGGTAAAATGAAAAAGTTGGAATTTTTAATCTGATTGTTTCATGGGAAAACTATGTATGGGGTTTCTAATACTGCCATCTATTACATTCTTACCTTCTTTAAGGAATTACTTCCAGATGATGCAGATATTCCCTCAAACCACTATATGGCATGAAAGTTAGTTTAGGAACTTGGATTTTCAAGAAACAAAATTCATGCTTGCCTAAAAGATTACAGTTTATTATGGGAGGAAACTGCTGAACAAAATGATTGTATAAAATATGGCACATCCTACTAGAATCTAAAAGCTGATGGAACACCATCTCGTGTGCCACATAAAGTAATGTGGCACTTTCCATTGATACCCAGACTCCAGAATCTTTTTATGTCTGATGAAATATCAATAAAAATGAAATGGAATGATACCGAGAGAAAGAAGACTAATGACGAGTTGGTTCACCCTGTAGATGGATTTTCATGGTAGAGTTTTGATGCTCGATATCCTGATTTTGCAGCTGACGCGCGTAATGTGAGGTTGGGTCTTTCATGTGACAGTTTTAATCTGTTTGGGCAGATTCTTACTTCGCAAAACACATGACCAGTTTTTATACATATTTATAACCATCCCCCATGGTTGTGTATGAAAAAACCTTTCACTTTCACAAGTATACTCATATCTGGACCTTCTAATCCCGACAATAATATAGACGTATACATGAAACCTTTAATAAAAGAGTTGAAACTTCTTTGGGATGTGGGTGTGCGCACATACGATGCATGTTTGAAAGACACATTTTAGATGCGTGCTACACTTATGTAGACGATCAATGATTTTCCTACTTATGAAATGATGTTTGGATGGAGCACAAAGGGAAAACTATCATGTACTATTTGTATGAAGAATACTCGATCTAGAAGACCGAAACATCACTATAGTTTTAGTTTTATGGGACATCGATGATTCTTGACAATGGACCATCCATATATAAATAATCATCAAAGATTTGACAATACCATAGAGACCAATGATCCACCTTAGTATATGTCTAGAACTGATGTGCTTAATAAATTGAAAGATTTCAGTTTTTCATTCGGGAAGGGTCAAATGAAATCTGGAAAGAGAAAGAATGTTTCCACTGAAACCTGTTACAATTGGAATAAGAGAAGTATCTTCTTTGATTTGCCTTATTGGTCAACCAATTTGTTATGTCATTGATTAGACGTAATGCACATTGAAAAAAATATATGTGAAATGTTGCTTTCGATTCTTTTAAATGTTAAGGTAAATACAAAAGATGATTTACGGTCTCGACATGACTTGGTGGATTGAGGCATCAGACCAGAATTGCATCCTGTACGTATCAATGAAAATAAATGGAAAGTTCAATGTGCTTCTTATGTGATGACACCTATAGAAAAAATCAAATTCTGGAAGTACTAGAGACTATTAAAGTTTCTGATGGCTATTCAAGCAACAAATCTAAACTGGTCAACAGAAGAGAGTTGAAGCTAAAATCTTTGAAGACTCGTGATTATCACATCCTTCTACATGAGTTGATTCCAATAGAAATTCATCATCTTTTTCCCAATAATTTTAGGGTGACTGTTATTTGGTTGTGCCATTTTCTTAGAGATCTTTCTACTAAGAAGTTTTCTAAGCCTTTTTTGCAAAAAATGTTGGCAGATGCCCCATTAATTTTGTGAGTTAGAGAAAATATTTCCTCCATCATTTTTCACATGCATGCTGCATCTGACTGTCCATATTCCAACTGAAATACTTCTATAAGGACCTATTTCTTTTCATTGGATGTATCCAACTGAAAGAAATATGTACAAATTAAAGTCTTATGTCCGAAACATGAATCATCCTAAAGGTTCTATCGTGAACGGTTACTTGGATCAAGAATGTATGGATTTCTGCTCTATGTATTTGTCTGATCTTACTATAAGAATTAATAGACCAATGAGAAATGAAGAAGAATATTATGAGGAAATTGAACCCAATTTTCCATCACTTCCACAAATAGAAGGAATTCCCGTATCATATACATTGACGACATTAAGCCTAGAAGAGCGGGAGATGGCACATCGCACAGTTTTGTTCAACTGTGATTTGTTTGATGACTACATCAAGTAAGTAAATTGAATATGTGTATATCTTACATATATATCTATTAAAATATTCCTATTTTTATCTATAGGGAATATAAAGTAATGATAAATAGAAAGCATCATTCTTTATCTTTGAGAAGGAGGGATACTTTTCATAGAAAAAAGTTTCCTGCTTGGTTAAAATTGAAGGTAAAAATATTACTGTTTAAAATAATTAAATCAATATTTAATTAAGTTTAATATTCATTTATATTTTAGGTATTGAGTTTTCCTATTGACTCTGTCTCTGAGGAAATAAGAGTTTTGGATTTTGGTCCTAATACCATGTTTCGTGACTATAAATCAATTGTTATCAATGGGTACAAATTTATCATCACTGAATGAGTAAAGAACATGAGAACAAAACATGATGGTGTTATGGTTACTGCCACAACATACTGTTATGCCAGTGCATCAGATAGTAGACCACAATTTGAAAATGTAGGTTATTATAGAGTCATTGAAAAAATAATTATATTGGATTATTATTCTCATGGATGAGTCATGATGATGAAATGTCAGTGGTTTGATTAGATGATGAGGTAGGGCACATTTATTGATGATTTTGGATTTCGAGTAATTGATATGACTCACACTCTTGCTACCGATGAACCATATGTATTGGTATCAATGGAGAAACAAGTTTTTTATGTCAAAGATCACCTTCGACCTAAATTTGGTGTTATTATTGAAGTAATTCCAAGACATATTTTTGGTGATGATGATGATGAAATCGACACCATCCATACTGCCATTGGAAATGATCCATTTATTACTTTTGATGCCTCCAATAGCTCAATTGTCAGAGTTGACTGTGAACCTGAAGTTGTGGTGGAAAATATATAAAATCATCCATCCATTTTCTCAATTATTTTGGTTTATCTCAACTTGGGTTGTTAAGGTTGGTACTATTAAAATTGATTTAATATTTATTACAAATATGTTGACTGCATCATCTACTTGGGTTAAAGAAATTAAAATTTTCCTTAATTTTGAAAAGTGATTTACCCCTTATGAACATGATGGTTTGTCTTGTTTTGCAAAACATGTATAGAAACCCGCATCATCTACCTAGGTTAAAGAAATTAAATTTTTCCTTAATTTTGACAAGTGGTTTACCCCTTATGAACATGATAGTTTGTCTTCTTCTGAAAAACATGTATAGAAACCTGCATCATCTACCTGGGTTAAAGAAATTAAATTTTTCCTTAATTTTGATAAGTGCTTTACCCCTTATAAACATGACGGGTTTTCTTTTTAGTAAATAACCATCCCACTAAATATTAAATTTCTTTATTACATCTTGTATGATTTATTGAATTCATTATATATCTATTCAAGCTCATCTAAAATAATGGATAGTTAAATTATTCACGAATCCCCCTATTCCCTCTCATTTATTTTGTTTTTTGGGTTACAAATTAGTTATCTTTTTCTAATTACTTCCATATTTTTTTCAAATGCAGGAAATGAAACTAATTGAAGAGAGGTGATGGAAAAAGATGATGGACAACAATCGTCGCATGGATGATATGGGAATTCCACCACTAGTGTCTGTAGTGAGTATTTTATTTCAAATATATATATTTAAATAATTTATAATATAATGTGATTAATTTTATTTTAAACATTTTTTAGGATCCACCTCTTAGGTGACGATTATTTGATGGGCATCCTAGAAGTGGTCCCAGTACTCAGGGTGTTCGTACGAGGGGTGGTGGTGGTGGTATGAGAGCTAGCTGATCTGGTCGGCATACCCGATTAGACCCTGCCCCTCCCACTGACATACCATCTATCCTACATTCTGATCCTGGTGTGTCATTAGGGACACAAGGGATATTTCAGTCTCCCGTTTTTTCACCACACTTTACATCTAAGTCTCCTCACCCGTCTATACCATATCCAATGATGATTCCCACTCCCCATCCAGCATTCGACCAGTCATTCGCGCCATCTTCTTTTACTTCTACTTCCTTCTCTCTGAGCTTTTATATTCCATCTTCTTAGACTCCTGCTCTGCCAGAGTCTGTCCCTATAGAGCATACATTGGGACCCCCTCCACCTACATAGGATGTTCCTTCATTTTCTACGGATCCAGCGATGCCCATTGATCAGACTGTCGCAGGTATATTTATAGAACCCTAACAATTTTTTATACCATTATTTATTTTCATTATAACATGTATTGATAAAATATTTGTTTTTATTTCATAACAGATACATATAATGATAGGAGGTAGGGGAGGGGGTGTACATGCATGTGTGTGGTGTGGAACTTCTATATGCATTTGATGGGGGACTACAATGAAGATAATCAGATGGTAGAAAAAACAAGGCAACAATGTCGGAGTTTTTTGGCGACACTTTCCAAATACTACTACATCATTCCTATCAACCCACTTTCATAGAGACATTTTCTAAATGAATTCATGGATAATGCTTGGGTAGAGACATGGGTAAAAAATCTATTTTATTTAATGTAATATATTATTTTTTGTAATTATATGAATGAATATTTTTATGTCAGCTTCACTTTAATTTCCCCGATGGTGAGGGTGCATGGCCAACACATCTAAAGGATTTATGTGAGAATTGGATAGCCTATAAGAACAAGTTGTATACTGGTTGTCATGATAGAGTTGGTATAGAGTTAGAGGCAGTCCGTATCATTTATGACTGTCTGATAGAATAGTATCGACAAATGATTACTTATTGGACGTCTAATCAGTTTAAGATATTAATCACATTTGAGGTATTTAAATAAAAAATTTCACGTTTTTCATTAATACTATCTTTTGTATTATTTAATTTTATTTAGGAATCACCTGGAATAAATAAAAAAACATTGATTCTAAAAAATACCTCCACACATTGGGACATACTACGATGCCAGATCATGAGAGAAAACAGGTATGATGGTTGTTTATAATTTTTCTTTACGACTTGCACTTTCTATTATTTCCTCCATAATTTATTTAATTGATAAAGTTGTTATATTATTTTAGTTATGAAATTAATTATTGGTAACCTATTTTTAATTATGTTTTACTATATTCAATGTTATTTTAGAGGTAAAAATTGAATATTTAAGGATGGGTGCCTCGAGCAAAACTGTTTTTCTCGAGTCGAAGTAAGAAAGATGGAAGTGCGGTTAATGAACCGAATCACCAGTAGATTGTAAGTTTTACTATGTTGATTTAAAATTTTAATATCTATTTTGTAACTTAGTAATCTATTTATATTTGTAACAGGTTGCTTTAGAGGCCCTTGATTCCCAAGAACCTGATAATTTTGGGCCAAATGATCACTTACATCAAGTGTTGGGAGATGAGCACCCTGAAGAGTATGTTGTCAACCTGGGAATACTATAGTCACCAACGAGATATTGGACCTCCTCAGGTACGAGTTGTAGCACCACTGAGTTCCATCAGGTTAATGTACAGGTAGAACAGGCTGAAAAATGGGCCATAAAGATGACAAAATAGTCTTCTAGGGGAAACACTGCATTTATGAAACTGATGGAAGTTTTGCATCCAACACTTCCACCAGAGGACAGTACATCTTGTGATGAATATATGTCATCGATGCGTTCTATATATGGTGCACCAAGTGGGAGTTCTAGTGGTGGTCAAGACGATGGCGAGGAGGAGGCTGAGGCGGAGGAGGATGAGGGAAAGGAGCAGGGTAAGGAGAAGGTCATGGAGGAGTAAAAGGGAGAGGAGGAGGCTGAGGAGGAGGCCGAGGAGGAGTACGATGGCGAGGAGGAGGGATTTGAGGAGGGCGATGACAATTATGGGGACAAAGATGAGGAAGAGGGTGGGGCTGATGATGATAGTGATGATAATGATAGTGACGAGGGACAAATTGATCCGTTACATTTTTGACTGATATTACTGACATTTGATGTTTGATGATTTGTTGTGCTTGAATATATGTGTGATTAGGTAGGTCACGTTATCTTTATTTATTTATCGATAAATAATAAAACTTGACTTGATGATTTTCTATGACTGATTCACCACTCCTATGGACACCCCCATCCCCTGGACACCACCCCACCCCCCAGAAACCCCTACCCCCTTGGAAAGCCCCCCTAGACACCCCTACGCCCTTAGACAGCCCCACAACCCCCATGGACAGCCCCCTCGCCCCCTGGACAACCCCCCACCCCCTGGACACACCCACCCCCCGGGAAAACCCCCACCCCCTGAACACCCCCCACCCCCTGGACATCCCTACCCCCTTGGACAGCACCCCCTACCCCCTTAGACAGCACCCCCAACCCCTAGACACCCCCACCCCCTTGGACATCCCCCCAACCCCCATGGACAACACCCCACCCCCATGGTCAACCCCCGCCCCTGGACACCCCCACCCCCTGGACACCCCCCTACCCCCTTGGACAACACCCCTACCCCCTTGGACAACACCCCTACCCCCATGGACAACCCCCACACCCTGAACAGCCCCCCACCCCTTGACACCCCCACCCCTAAACATCCACCCTCTAGATAGCCCCCTCACCCCCTGGACACCACCTCACCCCCCTTGGACACCACCCCACCCCCTTAGACAACCCCCAACCCCCTGGACAACCCCCTGGACACCCCACCCCCATGGACACACCCCCTCACCCCACCCCCTGGACACCCCTACCCCCATGGACAGCCCCTACCCCCTTGGAAAACCCCCACCCTTGGACACCACCCCCACCCCCTGGACAACCCCCACCCCCTGGACACCACCCCACCCCCTAGACACCCCTACCCCTTAGACAGCCCCCAACCCCCTAAACAGCCCCCCTGGACACCCCCTACCCCCTTGGACAACACCCCCAACCCCCTGGATATCCCCCCACCCCTTGGACACCACCCCACCCCCTGGACACCCCACCCCCCTGAACACCCCCACTGGAATCCATATTTTAATTGGATATTTTGATGTTTACAGAAAATTTAGATATTATATTATCAATTGTATATTTAGAAGGTAGATGTATGAAAGTTTTATTTATGTATATTGAATGATAGAAGAATTTATATATTAATTTTTAATTTCATAAAGTGTCTTTATGCCTATGGTTTATATTCCTAAATATGTTTTTTGATTTTTAGATAAATGGTATATAAAAATGTGTTATTATATTTAAGATTAACCACAATCATCACTTCCATGTTTAAAGTTATAATGAAATGAAAGATGCAAACAGTAGAAAAGTCTATATATTAATGATGGTAATCAAGATCATGAATAATATCTTCTTAAGTGTGTAAATATAGTTACTAAATTATGTTATCATAGCATGTGTATGGAACGTTATAGGTTTCTAAAAAAAGGTAATTCCCAATATTACCCCCACCCCCTGGACACCCCCCACCCCCTTGGATAGCCCCCAACCCCCCTGAATAGACCCCACCCTCTGAACACCCCCACCCCTGGGACACCCCCTACCCCCTTGGACAACACCCCATACCCCTTGGACAACACCCCTACCCCCTTGGACACCCCCAACCCCTGGACACCACCCACTCCCCTGGACACCCCTACCCCTTGGACAACCCCCAACCCCCTGGACAACCCCCCACCCCCTAGAAACCACCCAACCACCTGGACACCCCCACCCCCCTAAATACCCCTACCCCCTTGGACAACCCCCCAAACCCCTGGACAAGCCCCACCCCACTGGATACCACCCACCCCTTGGAGACCACCCTACCCCCTGGACACCCCTACCCCTTGGACATCCCCCAACCCACTGGACACCCCCACCCCCTGGACACCCCCACCCCCGTGGACAACCCCCCAACCCCCTGGACACCCCCCACCCCCTGGACACCCCCAGCCCCCCAGACACCCCCAGCCCCCCGGACACCCCCAGCCCCTAGAAACCCCTACCCCCTTGGTCATCCCCCAACCCCCTGGACAACCCCACCCCTGGACACCACCCCACCATCTGGACACCCCCACCCCCACCCCCTAAACACCCCTACCCCTTGGACAACCCCCAACCCCCTGGACAACCCCCACCCCCTAGACACCCCCGCCCCCTGGGACACCCCCACCCCCTGGACACCCCCACCCCCTGGACACCCTACCCCCTTAGGAAGCACCCCTCCCCCTTGGATAGGACCCCCCAACCCCCTGGACATCCCCCACCCCCTGGACACCACCTACCCCTTGGACAGCCCCCCACACCCCCTAGACAACCCCCACCCCCCCTGAACACCACCCCACCACCTGGATCCCCCACCCCACTGGACACCACCCCACCCCCTGAACACCACTTCACCCCCTAGACACCCCTACCCCTTGGACATCCTCCAAACCCACTGAATATCCCCCTAGACACCCCCACCCCCTGGACACCCCCACCCCCTAGACACCCCCTACCCCCTGGTGAACAACCCCCAACCCCCTAGATATCCCCCACCCCCTGGACCACCCCTGCCCCCCTTGGACAGCCCTCACCCCCTGGAAACCCCCTACCCCCTTGGATAGCCCCCAACCCCCTGGACAGCCCCCCACCCCCTGAACACCACCTCATCCCCGGACACCCCTACCCCTTGGACAACCCCCCAACCCCCTGGACACCCCCACTCCATGGACAGCCCACCCCCTTGGATAGCCTCCACCCCCGTGGACACCCCCACCCCACCCCATGGACACCCCACCCCCTTGGATAACCCCAACCCCCTGGAAAGCCCCCACCCTCTGGACACCACCCCACCCCCTAGGACACCCCCACCCCCTGGACAACCCCCACCCCCTGGACAGCCCCCCCCGGACAGCCCAAAAGGAGAACCCCCCCAGACAACCCACACCCCCTCCCTAATATAATATTACTATCATATAAACCAAAATATTTTCCCAGTGTTGTTCTTTTTGCTTTTATATCATGCATTATTTTGGTCATGTTCATTTTCATTAAATGGAAGCACTTTTGGAAGAAAAATGAGGTGACCAAACTAGAAGCAGGGGTGGATTAAAGTGATGGATGTAGTGCCTCAACTACCCAGTCTCAAATGTTGAATCATGGTAGTTTTATCAATTGTAATATATAACTTCTATAAATTGATATTCTCCACCTGGCCCCAAAAAAGTGGTATCAATTCTTGGTTATAGTTTATTTGGATTACCAAATTACCAAGACTCAGAATTTGAGATTGGTTGGAAGACTAATGGGTTCCCCAGGCCAGGATGTTTTTTTCGTTTCTGAAAGCATTTTAACCAAAAAAATAGTAGTGTTATTAAGAATTTTGGGTTTGAAAATTTATTTTTAATGATTTTTTTTCAAGAGGCATGTTCAATTAATCATTGTGTGACTTGGATATTAGTTGATAAATACTGATGAATTCATGATGAAAGTCCTAACCACTTAACCTTTTTATATTTAGTAGCATATGAATGTTTATTGATGATAGTGTTATAACACATAGGTTTCAACTTGATTTTTATAGTATAATTTGTAGAAATTAGAGGATGTTAGTTCTATTATGATAAAAGAGTTAGTATATCTATAGAAAGGTTATTCATCTTAAAGTGATATTGTTAATATAATGGAAAACTGTGATAAGAAAGGACTAGTAAATATCCTGAAATATCTGTCTAGAATCAACGGTGCATTATCCCAAAGGAATAGTATTTTGGAGATAAAATTAGGGAAACACTACGGTCAAATTAAAGAGAATAATTAATGAGAAAAAATTAAGCTATTACCCAGTTTTAGTATTTAGTAATGTGGAAGGCAAGGGTTTGGAAGTAACTACTAGGACTATGAGGACTATTATAAAAGGTTTATCTTATGGTGAATATGGAATGTAGTTTGCACAATGTATGCAATGTTGGAGTCTGGTGTATGCAATATTGGATTCTGTGTGTAGGTGTATTGGCTTGTGTCTGTAGGTGTATTTTATTTTCTGTAGGTGTATTGGAGTCTGGTGTATGAAATATTAGAGGCTTCTGCATATTGTATTCTATGTGCAGGTGATGTTGGATTCTTTGTGGGTGTATTGGGCTTAGGTGCATTGGCTTCCCTACAGGTGTATTGGGTTATGCATACTGTCTGGGTGTTGGGTTCTGCATACTGTCTGGGTGTTGGGTTCTTTATACTGTTGTGAAATCTGGGTGAAGGATATACCAACAGTTTATAATCGTTGGTATACTGCTGAAAGAAATTTTATACTATACCAACGTTATAAACCATTGGTATAGGGGGTGAAATAAATGTGAAAGGTATACCAACAGTTACAAAACCGTTGGTATATCAATGGACTTATGAATTTTACCAATGGTTTATTGAAACCATTGGAAAAAAAACTATATCACGGTTTTGAATTGTTGGGTCAAAACACTGAATACTTTGTAAACAACCGGTTTTAAAAACCGTTGGTATAGATTTTTTCCAACGGTTCTAGGTAACCATTGGGAAGTTGTGATTTTTTGCATCATATACTAATGGTTATTTAGAAACCATTGGTATATATCTACCCCTACTCCAGACTAACCAACTGTTTTCCAAACTAATTGGTATATTATATACCAATGGTTTTACCTTCTATACTAATAGTTTTCAACCGTTGGTATAGTTTAACTTTACAGTAGTGATGAGGATGACCTGCTTAGTAATGAGGCATCAATGTAGGGACCTATAATAAATATAACACCTCTGTGTGGTTTACCATCTATACCACCACCTGTTGAGAATAATCTAGCATTGGTAGTTCCAACAAAGGATGCACACAGGCTGAGTACACTGCCCAATTTTCAGTGGTAGCGACCTCCCAAGTTTCAGGGAGATCCAGACCCCTAAGTGAATGAGGAATGGATAGAGGAAGTCACTCAAGTTTTCCACCTTGTGAGAAACACCCTTAGATTATATGGAGGTCCTCACGGTGAGCCTTCTTTAGGGATTTACTGGGTGATGTGGAGCTTAGTGACCCAATCACACGATGAGAAAACTCTCTCCTGGTCAGAATTTGAGCATATCTTTGGGGAGGAGTTTTATCTGGCCATGTTGTAATTAGTGTGTATTCAAGAGATTTTACATATATAGTAGTATAGTTTGACCATGGAAGAGTACTCAACATGGTTTACTGATCTCTCATGATACTCCATGGATATGGTTTGAGATCCATTTTCAGAGCATGAACATTTGATCAGGGCTTATGATAGTATATCAAGGCTTCAGTGGTATCTATTTGCATTCCTATCTATAATGGGGTTCTTGAGTGGGCCTTAGTGGTGGAGAGATTCCTGGAAGATCAGGCACTAACAATGGGTGCTGGTAGTGAGCACTTGGGATATGAGACCTTGGAAGCAGGTAGTCGACGATAGTCACAGGGATCCAAGCATGATAGATGCTTCAAGAGTTGATCCCAAGACACAGGTTCATCTGTTTAGGGCTCCCAGGATGGCTCAATTCAATCGAGGGAGAGGAGGTGTTTCTCCTGTGATGGTCTAGGACATCTGGATTGAGATTGTCCAACCTGTTGTTTAGTTGATTGAGAGATGTTTGATGGAACACTAAGACAAAGATAGGGGTAGGAGTAGGGTGGTTTGTAGGGTGGAAGATGTGGTATAGGGGTTGACATGGTATTATAAGGTGGTTAGATGTTTAAGTTATTACCACCACCACCCACATGTGGTCCATGTAAGGCTTAGGGAGTTGGTGGCCAGAGATGAGGTAGGTGTAGGATATAGAGGTCTATGAACCTAAGGCTCCAGGGATGATACGAGGTACAACCTGTGTCTTTTCTACTTTATCTGTAGTATTTATAGACACAAGTGCAAGTAATTCCTTCCTTTCCACTTATATAGTTCAAGACATAGAGATTCTGATTGAGCTGTTAGCTTGAACCTTATGGTTGGAGACTCCGACAAGTAGTGACTCAACGATCACACACGTATACTAATAGTGTGATCTAATGCTTAGAGGTGAGAGTTTTTTATAAGATCTCTTTATAGTAGTGATGAGGCCTTGTAACACCATCTTAGGTATGGAATGGTTATCCATAGTTCATGCCCAAATTTATAGTTTTAAGTGGAGGATGCGGTGTTCCCATAGTGATGGGGCTTAGTTTTCCTTTATGTGTGAAAAGTAAACCTTGGTATAGAAGGATGGGATTAGGCATAGGAGAGTGCATCCGATTAATCACTAGTTGGATAACATAGCTCTTGGAGCAGTAGATTCTATGGGCTACCAATTTCCTATGGTAATGGTGGAGTATAAAGACATACCGGGTTTACCTACCCACTGAGAGCTAGACTTATACATCGACTTACACCCCAAGATGACACCGATATCTACACCAACATTTTAGATAGCTCCCATAGAGATTAATGATCTGAGGGTGCAATTATAGGACTTGTAGTAGAAGGGATTTGTGAGACCCAGTGCTTCCCCTTGGGTATCCCTAGTGCTGTTATCCAATAAGGTAGACAGGAGCTTGAGATTATGTATAAAATACCAATTCTTGAACTTGGTGACCATGAAGAATAAGTATCCACTACCTAAGACCAAAGAACTCTTTGATCATTTGATAGGGGTTTGATAGTTCTTGAAGATTGAACTCAGATCAGGCTATCACCAATTGCGAGTACATGATGAGGATATATTGAAGATGACATTCAAATGTCTCTATAGTCACTATGAGTACATGGTGATGTCATTCGGTGTGACTCATGAACCAGATCTTTCATACTTTCTTAGACTGGTTTATGGTGGTATTCATTGATGACATCCTAGTGCACTCAAAGTCTAAGGAGGATCACACAAGACACTTGAGGATGCTCCTAGACACACTCTGAGAGTACCAGTGATATGAAAATCTATTGAAGTGTTAATTTTGGATTTGATAGGTCCACTTCCTAGGACACATCATCTCATAGGTAGGAGTAGTAGTGGACCTGATAAAGGTCGAGGTAGTTCTTACTTGGGATCCACCCAAGAGTGTTACTAAGGTACAAATTTTCCTTGGGTTTATACTATCATAGGTTTATACCCGATTTCTCTAGAACAGTAGCACCATTGAAATCCTTGATCTAGAAAGGGGATCCTTTTATGTGGATGGAAATGTGACAATAGTACTTTTAAGAGCTGAGTCAGAGGTTGATGAGTTCTCCCATCTTGATATTTTTAGAGGAGGGTGTTGAGTGATGGTTTTGGGTGTAGTGGAAACGTGTAGAGGTGGGAAATATATTAAAATTTCTTTTAATAATCATTTCCTGAAACCAAGAGTGAGGATCTTGCTTGTCAAATTTAAAATCAATTTATTTAATATTTTAAGAAATAAATATACGGGCTTATGAAATTTCTTCTTTGGTGAATTTTGATTATTCCAAAGGACCCTTTCGGATTACCTTCGTTGTGCTATGAGGATCCAAGGATATAATCCCTCTAATGATGATCCACACGTGCTCCTATGATCTCTGAGAAACACCACTCGATCTACAGTTGCTAGCACAGTGAGTCAAATGTCTTGGGTTGTTTGTTCTAGATCGATCATTATTTGGCCTTGAAAAAATCTCTCTTGCACTTCTCATTCTTGATAGGGAGAGAGAATGAGGAGTTGAGAGAGAATTCATTGTGCACAACAATTATTTATTCTTAATTTTGGATACTCTACACAATAGACATAATCATCTATTTATAGAGTTAGGATTTAGGTTAAAATATTATTTAATTGCATACCATCCATTAAATAAAACTTATTACCTTTAATAAATCCCATGCCACATAATAATAATTATATTATTATTATTATTTTTTGGTGCACACCAACTTTCACAATAACAAATATTATGTAATTGTCATGTTAATTAATATTTATCACTAAATTTGGTATTGGTCTATTTTAACTCCTCTATCATTTATTGAACAAATGAATAAATATTTTATTCATAAATAAATATTTTATTCACAATCTATCAAATAAATATTTATTAAAATATTCAATAAATAAAATAAATATTTTATTTACATGCTGGAAAATAAATATATATTTAATTTATGCGATCAATATAACTTGAATAAAATTATTTCTCAGAATTGAGAATAATATTTATTTCATTAATTAAACTCAAATAGAATTTAATTAAGATCAACAGAAACACTTATTGTGTGACCCTCTAGGATTCTTTCTCATTGGCATTAGGTGGGCTTGCCTAAAGTCTAAAATTACTGTCTAGCAACGGGTCAAGGCACCCAAGAGAAAGAACTTAATGTCACAACATCGACAACCACATATGAATACTCAATGTGTAATATAATCCCCTTTTCACAATATCTCATCAAGCAGGTTTCATAACCGTGTCACCAACCTATATGCTTGATATGTATTTCTTTGACTATCTGAAATAAGCATGTCGTTACACCATGACCATGGAATTTAATGTGATAGTTCTATTCCAATCAAAGGGATGATATATCAACTTCCATATGGAAGGGAAAAATCCTTCCTCAACTTATTCATTAATGAAATGTCACTTGTGATGCACCCAACATATCCAGCTTCACCATGAATTATTATCGTCATGGTTTACAAAATACATCTATGTACGTGAGTTATAACATGCATTAATAGTAATCTTAAATTATAAGGACCATCACACATGATCATAGATAGAAATATCCGATAACAACAAAACATGAAGAATTCCTAATGGCAGCCCTGTTCTCATAATCTCCCATCTTAGAGATTACCAAGTGAGAACTTTATAAGAAGAAGCCTCATCTTCTTATGAGTACTTGCAACTAACAGTATATGTACCATGTGTCCCATTATAGTATGTTATCCAACTGAAAAACATTATTTGAGAATATCGTTATAGTATATCAAGGTTCTCATTATAGTGGGGAACTGCTATGACCTTATCAATGCGATGTATAATCTAAGACATAATTACATTAGAGTAATGAAGAACACCAAATAACATGCAATAAGAAGTTTTATTAATATTTAATACATAAAATATTCATGTAATCAAAGTATAAACAATTGGTACTAGGACACCAACTCTAACAAACTCCCACTTGGACTAGATCCAACTTCTTATAACCTTAAATCCACTAGACCTCACATGATATTCATGTTTCTACTGAGTCAAGGCTTTATTTAAGGGGTCTTATATGTTGTCTTGCTTGGAAATACTGCTCACTACAACTTCACCTCTCTGAGAAAAATCCCTCAAGAGATGATACTTCCAAATTTTGTGCTTTGTCCGCTGATGTGACCTTGTATCTTTTTCAAGAGCCACCATTGTAGTATTATAATAATAGAGTGTGATAGGATCTTTACTAATAGGTAACACATTAAGATCTTGGATGAATTTTTGCATCCATACTACTTCTTTATCTACCTCATAAGCCACAATATACTCAGACTATACCATAGAATCTGCAAAATATGGCCTTTATCAGCGCTAGAAAAGTGCATTAACAGCACTGAAAAAAGCACTGTTAATCGAGGTGAAGATAGGGGGATCCCTTTTATTAGCGCTCAGAAAAGCACTGATAAAGGTACCTTTTATCAGCGCTAAAAAAAGCATTGATAAACTCCCACTTTTATCAGTGCTAAAAAAGTGCTGGTAAAAGGGGTCCTTTATCTGCGAATTTTTTAGCGCTGATAAATGGGGACTTTTATCAGCGCTTTTAAAAAGCGCTCATAAAAGTCAAAAAAATTAAAAAAAATAAATGCGGGGGGGGGGGGGGGGGGGGGAGGGGGGAATAATTAACAGTGTTGGACACCCCCTTTATCAGCGCTAGGCGGACCCACAACCTCACACTATCACGCTGCCCTTCCCGTGCATCCCCCACATGCGTGCTGCCCTTCCCGCGCATCCCCCACATGCGGGCACCTCCTTGCTTCCACCCGAACTCGAACCCGCGACCTCCCCCCTACGCACCTGCACCTTTACCACTAAGCCAATTTATTTTTTTATCTATTTAATAATATATCTATTTATTTATATATATATAGTTATATTTATTCGTATATTAATATAGATTCATATTAATATAAATATATTTAGTTATATTAATACATATATATTTATTCATATATTAATATATATATATTTATCCGTATAATATATATATATATAGTTATATTTATTCGTATATTAATATAGATTCATATTAATATAAATATATTTATTTATATTAATACATATATATTTATTCATATATTATTATATATATATATATATTCATTCATATATTAATATATATATATATTTACTTATAATTTTTTATCCGTATATTTATTTGTATATTAATATATATTTATAAGATTAGTTTTAAATACATTTATAAAATATGTTTTTATGTGTGTTTATAAATAAATAAATAATTACATACATACATACATATATACAACACACACACACAGAGACACACACACACTCACACACATATATATTTACGAATAAATACATATATATGTGTATTTGAAAAGTCATAGAATGTCAAAACGACCATAACTTCTAATACAGAATCCCATTTCAACTCCACAACCAGTCAAATCAAAGAAAATGAATCAATATTTGATATGATATGTGGTACAGGCCTAACGGACATTCGTATAAGAAGTTATACATGTTTGAATGTTAACAAATCGGGGTGTCCCGACTAAAAACTCAGTTTTGGAGGCCTTCTGGGCCTTTTTTGGCCTTCAAAAATGCGAAAAAATCTTTTTTTTAATTATTAGCGCGTAGAGCTTGTTGCAGGCTTTGATTTGATATGCTGTAGATCTCAAACAGACACCCGGATCAAAAGTTATGGCCGTTTGAAGTTTGAGTTACATTTTCAACTTATTTTAGATCTTTTATTATTATTTTTTGATTTTTTGTGTCTTCCAATTATTATTAAATGATTATTAATCAATGGTAATTAGCAAATTATTAATTAATAATGTTTTTTAAAATATTTTAAAGCCATTTTCACTAAATTTATTATATATTAAATTTAATAGTTTATTTATACTTATCTAAAACATATTTAAAAAATATATATTATATTTATATCAATATAAATATACTCATATAACAATATATTTTTTTCATGATTTTTTTTGAAACATAAAATTTATCAGTGCTAGGAAAAAGCGCTGATAAAGCCCCCCTTTATCAGCGCTACTAAAAAAAGCGCTGATATAGGGGTCCCCTTTAACAACACTAAAAAAAAGCGCTGATAAAGGGGGGCCTTTATCAGCGCTAAAAAAAGCGCTGATAAAGGGTCACGTTTAACAGCGCTTTTTTTAGGGCTATTAAAAGTGACCCTTTATCAGTTCTTTTTTTAGAGCTGTTAAAGGGGTACCGCTTCCCTTGCCCATTTTTGTAGTAGTGTTAACCACAACCTGCTTTTACCTCTTCCATCTCACAATACCTCCATTCAAAGTGAATATATATCCCGTTTATGACTTCATGTCATCTTGATTAGTTTGAAAACTGGCATCTACATATCCTCTAATTACTAGTTCCTAATATCCTCCATAAACTAAGAACATATCCATAGTACGCCTTAGATACTTAAGGATAGTCTTGACTGCCACCCAATGGTGGTCACTAAGATTAGCTTGATATCTTCATATCTCACTTAATGCATAGGCAACATCTAGCCTAGTAGACAACATAACATACATGACTGACCCAATCGTTAATGCATATGTAATCCTTATCATTATGTTTCTTTCCTCATGTGTCTGAGGACACATTTTATTGGAAAGATGAATGCCATGTGACATTGGCAACAATCCCCTCTTGTATTGTTCCATACTAAATCTCTTCATTATCTTGTCAATGTATGTATTTTGACTTAGGCCGAGAAAACTCTTAGATCTATCATGATGGATCTTTATCCCAAGAATATATACTTCATTTCTCAAGTCCTTCATAGAGAAGCATTTATTCAACCATTCCTTAACATGCTGTAAGATTGGTATTTCGTTTCCAATGAGTAATATGTCATCAAAATATACTATTAAGAAAACAACTGCACTCCCAATAAATCATTTATATACACATAAATCACATTCATTATTTATAAAACCAAATTCCATTATGTCCCCATCAAAATTAATGTTCCATGACTTGGATGCTTACTTTAATCCATAAATGTATCTTTGCAACTTGAATACCTTGTTGGCATCCTTTGGAGTCACAAACCCTTTGGTTTGTGTCATATAGAAATATTCCTAAAGCTTCCTGTTAAGGAAGTCCATCCATTTTCAAAATCTCATAATCATGAAAATTTTTAATGGAAAGTAGAATTTTGATGGATTTCAGCAATGAAACAAGTGAAAAGGTTTTGTCATAGTCAATGCCTTGATGTAGTTTAAACCCTTTTGCAACCAATAACACCTTATAGGTATTGAATTGTCCTTCCATTTATAGTTTCTTCTTGAATAACCATTTGCAACCAATAGGATTTACATCTATTAGAGGGTATACCAAAATCCATACTTGGTTTTGGTACATGGAATCCATTTCATAATTCATAGATTCTTGACACTTGGAAACATCTGTGCCACTTACTACTTCCTTGTAGGTTATAGGATCATTATTATCAACTAATAATTATTCACCATCCTTGGTGACTAGAAAAACATATTGTTCTAGTTCTATAACATATTTAGTACTCCTACATAGTAATTGTGTCTTTAAAACAATTTCTTATTCCATAGGGATTTGTGGAATTTGTTCCTATGCCAACTCTTATGTATCTTTAGCCCGGAATTCATCAAGGTCTATATCGATCCCACTATCTCTTTTAGAGATAAGATCCTCCTCAAGAAATATGGGACATATATCAACCATAACCTTTTTGTCTGGAGTATTTTATAGGTATTATCCCTTTGTTTCTTTGGGATATCCTATAAAGATACATTTTGTGCCTCAGGGTGTAAGCTTGTTACCTAAATAGGCCTTAAAAAATGCTTTGCAATCCCACACATGTAAGTAAGAAAACACATGTTTCTTTCCATTCCATAATTGGTATGGTATACCATCTGTTGCTTTAGTTGACACTTAGTTTAGTACATATGCTTCTATTTGTTATGTGTATCCCCAAAAGGATAATGAAAGACTCACATGACTCATCATTGATCTAACCATATTCAACAAGGTGTGGTTCCTCCTTTCACTTACACTATGCCACTGAGGCGTATAAGGAAGAGTGAGTTGAGATAAAATCTCAAACTCCTATATATAATCAATGAAGTCTTGATTACGATATTCTCCACCATGGTAAGAGAGAAGTTTCTTAATATTTTTACCAAGTTGGTTCTAAACTTCCTTCTTACATTCCTTTAATTTTTTTAAAAGAATCCGACTTATACCCCATTAAGTAAACATATCCATATCTACTAAAATCATCAGTAAAAGTTATGAAGTATGAGTACCCACCCCTTGCTTCAATAAGAAATGGTCCACACACATTGTTATGAACTAATTCAAGAATCTCTTTAGCCCTTTCACCTTTCCCACTAATTAGGGCTTTGGTCATTTTTCCTTGTAAACATGCATGATATACATGAAGTGATTTTAGTTAAAAAAAATATAAATATCCATCTTGATTTAATTTAGTTAAGCACTTTTCATTTACATAACCTATCCGGTGATTCCAAAGTTGGATGTGGTATGAGTCATGTGAGGTAACTTAGTTATCAATTGCCATTATTTGGTTCATGTAATCCAACACATAAATACCATTATTTAAATGTTCCTTACCATAAAAATTCTATCTTTATAAAATAAGAAACATTTATTTAGAAATTTGAAAATAAATCCATCTATATCAAGTATGGATATAGAAATAATATTTTTGGTAACTGAAGGAACATAAAAACAAACCTTGAAAACCAATATCATTCTATTTGGAAATGTGAGGTAGTAGTCTCTAATAGCTACAAAAAAAAGTTTAGCTCTATTGGATGCTCGAATATCCACCTCTCCTTGGTCAATCCTTTTGAATCTACTTGGTTTCTATATTTCAATACATATGTGAGCACCACAAGCTGTATCTAATACCCAATTTTTAGAAATAGATAAATTTAACTCAATAACAAACACACCTGATGATTCCCCTTGCTTCTTTAGCTAGGTGTAGTTTTTCTTCCAGTGACCCTTCTTTCCACATAAAAAACAGACAACATCTTGTTCCCTTGCTTACCCTTGATCTTCCTCTTCTTGGAAGGGCATGAATAAGCTTTGGGCTTAAATATCATTGCTTTCCCTTTCTGTTTGTTCAACATAAGGACAGAAGGTTTTTCATTCTTTATATCCTTATCTACTTGGAAAAGAAGAGTAAGAATATTTGGAAGAGACATCTCAATGTTGTTCATATTAAAAATTACAAGAAAACTGGATAAGCTCTGAGGGAGTGATGCTATAATGTGGTCGGTGCCCAGTTGTTCAGGGATTTTAAACCCTATAACCTCTAAGCGCTCAATGTAGCCAATGACATTGACTATGTGAGGCCCAACTGGGAAAACCTCTCAAAATTTTCTATGAAATAGCTCCTTGTAAATATCAAACTGTTCTTGTCCATCTTTCTCCTAGTAAAGACCATAAAGGTTCTTAATCATGCTATACACATCTATGTTTTCATAAGACTTTATTAGTTCACTAGAAATCGATGAAAGAATAAAACATTAAACATCGACCATGTCAATCAAATGTTTTTTATAAACAAGGAACTTTTTATCACCTGCCTCTTTAGCAGGTGGATCAAGCATTGAGGATTCTAGCACATAAGATTTCTATTCATAGCATAGCACAACCTGAAGATGTCAAAACCACTCTGAGAAGTTACTTCCAGTTAGGAGGTTATCTTTATACAATATTGATTGTAGGGATAATGTGGATGATTAACTTGTAATTTTATTCTAAAATTAAAAAGAGCATATTATTAGTACTTTTCTTGATTATAAAATAAGTGAGATATAATAAATTAAATGTTTTATTTATTTATTTATTAAATCTCCCACTATTTTATCAAGTCTTAATAACCCTCACCATTGAACTCAGAATGTATAGTTACTTTAACATTCTAGTGGCAATGATCCCCATTAATTTTCTTAATGATCCAAACTTTGTCCATGAAAAACCATAATAAAGTAATTTGGTAGGTGGTCTTTCCAACTATAAACTTATAACTCCTTGATCCATTGAGTGGATTCCCCTATCCTGAAATCCTAACTTGGATTTCTTCAATACTTGCCTCCAAATTTATATTGAACAGACACTGGCCGTTAAAATCAAAACAATGTCGGTTAAGTCAACCCAAAACTCTCATGAGAACTCCCAGATAAAAGTAAGTGTCCAGACTTTGGCCATGTACTACACTTAGTTATATTATTTCATTCTCAATCAAGTAATGGAAGGCTTAGTCTGACTTAATATTTAATTGAGGGATTTTAATTTATTATGCATAAATTTTTATCTTGTTTTATCCTTTACATGTATTCTTAATATTAAGTGGATGTTACTTAATTAATTAATCATGTTGAATAAAACATTTACGCATAATTTATTTATTTAATTTCCATCTTTGTGCATTAATTCATTTATTTATGTGATCGCGACCTTGTATCCATAAAATAAATAATTTCATAAATAGAAATAAATAATTAATCAAATGACCCATTCATGAGCTTTATCTAATGGTTGATTTAATGATTGGAAATTAAATCAACATTTGACCTTGGGGAAATAACTCATATTGTCGGTCTTGGCATGAGTTACAACATTCCACCTATCCACTTGTGTATCACATGGGTTCGCATCATTATGATTCCATCTTGAACTATCTCCACACACCTTGGGATGCTCCATTAATTATAAATATTTACTACTCACATGCAGAAGAGGGGAACCAAAGGATTGGTTAAATGGGGTTACATAAACATCATTGGACACATAAGTCATACATAATAATGGATGGTAGGATGACTCGCAGACCATAATTTAATTTAATATTAAATAATTTCAAACTCATACAATAAATTAAATTAAAATATCCAACACATATACAGGTCTTGGTCAAGATCATGAATAATCATATATGCAATGAATACACAAAAGTAAATAACTAGCATTCATATTAATGATCATCTAATATTATTTGGAGACACCTGTCATTAATGTCAACCATGAAAAATAAATTATAGAACCAATAATGACATATTAATTACAATAAATTAATTGGGAATTTAAAATTCTATAAAACCATTATTAAATTGTCAAACACACAACGGTGTGTCAATCAATAAAATAATATTTTAATGCTGTAATTTTCAAATTTAATGTAATTTTAATTTTTTCTATTAATGAGAGACTACACGACATGTACATATAATTACATGCCACGTACCTCAGTTTCCGTATATCCAAGTCACATGCTTGGGGTTTTGTTATGTTAACTCGGTCGGATTACATGGTGTGTAAATGCCAACTACACACCCTATATCTACTTTCCATGTTCCAGGTTGGCCTAGTAAACATGTGGTGTGCAATAAAATCACCAAGTGTAATTAATTATTCAGTGAATATTGATACAATGTGCATGGGTATACAACATGTGCTCCAGACGAACACTGTGTAACCCAGTTTTACCGACCAAAGATTTGGCATTTCCCAATGAAATCTCCAGTCATTATTCATTTTTTATTAAATTGTTAAGAAAATGAAACACTGAATGAACATGATTAATATTCCAATAACATGTTAATTCAAATCGGATTAAATAAAAAATAACTTGAAATGAAAATATAACCACAATTGTGCATAAAGAAATAATCAAATAAATAATTATAAATTTAAACATAAACGCTATGATACCAATTAATGGTTCTGGGCATCGAAGAAGCGTGCATAGGTAGGAGATATATTAAAATTTATTTTAATAATCATTTCTCGAAACCAAGAGTGAATATCTTGCACGTCAAATTTATAATTAATTTATTTAATATTTGAAGAAATAAATACCTGGGCTTATGAACTTTCTTCATTGGTGAATGTTGATCATCTGAAAGGACCCTTTTGGATTAACTTCATTTCCCTGTGAGTATCCAAGGATAGAATCCCTCAAACAGTGATCCAAAGATGCTCCTATAATCTCTGAGCAACACCACTCGATCTCTGGGTGCTAGCACAATGAGTCGAATATCTTGGGTTATTCGTTCTTGATCACTCATTCTTCGGACTTGAAGAAATCTCTCTTGCGCTTCTTATTATTTATAGGGAGAGAGAATGAGGATTTGAGAGAGAATTCATTATACGCAACAATTAACTATCTCAATTTTGGATACTCTACACAATAGACATATCCATATATTTATAGAGTTAGGATTAGAGTTAAAATATTATTTAATTGCATACTGAACATTAAATAACATTTATTACCTTTAATAAACCTCATTCCACATAATAATAATTATATTATTATTATTTTGTGGTGCGCTCCAACTTGCGAAATAACAAATATTACATAATGGTATTGTTAATTAACATTTTTCACTAGACCCAGTCTTGGTCTGTTCAAAATCATCTACAATTTATTGAACAACTAAATAAATATTTTATTCACATACGAGTGAATAAATATTTATTTAACTTATGTGATCAATATAACTTGAATAAAATTATTCCTCGTAATTGAGAATGATATTTATTACATTAATTAAACTCAAATAGAATTTAATTGAGATCAACGGAAACACTTAGTGTGTTCCCCTCTAGGATTCTTTATCGTTGGCATTAGGTGGGCTTGCCTAAAGTCCGAGGTTACTATCTAGCAATGAGTTAAGGCACCCAAGAGAAATAACTTAATGTTACAACATCGACAACCACATACGAATTCTCACTGTGTAATATAATTCCTTTATCATAATATCACATCAAGAAAGTTGAATAACCATGTCACCAACCTATATGCTCAATATGTGTTCTTAAGGGTATCGCCTCAATGTGGATTGTGAAGATTTATACGGGGTGAAAAGTTATCTTCGAGATTCATTGGTCCCTTATAGATACCACATAGAGTTAGAGAGGTGGCATACCACTTAGATCTACCACCACAGTTGGTCTGGGTGCACAACGTCTTTGATGTGTTGAAACTGATGAGATATGTGCACGAACCGTTACATGTTATCAATTGAGGTGATTTGGACATCGAGGATGGAGCAACCTTTGCTGAGTACCTGATGGAGATCGAGGCCTAACATAAGAGGATCCTTCATGGGTGATTGATTCCCCTAGTATGTGTCTAATGACAACATGAGAATCTTTAGGAGAGAACCTATCATTTTGAGTAGGTTTTTCTCTTTTCGAGATAAAAAGAACTAAGGTGGGGATAATGTAATGACTCGTATTTTCCATGTATTATTTTTGGATATTATATGAATTTTTTTCGAGACCAGGCATTGAGACAACGTGTGATTCCAAGGCTCGGTGTTCCCAAAATAAAATTTTAAATTATATTAAATATATTAATAACACACACACATAGTTTTCTTGAAAAAGTGGAATAAATCCTACACGGGGGCTTGGATCAGAAATAAGAGGGCACCATTGAGTTCATAATTTAGGTTTTACCTTAGGTGTGACATAACCTTTTTTGGCGAGAGCATTTGTGAAAAAATCATCATGGGCATAGAATTAATAAAATAAATAAATAAAATCAATTTAATTTATTTTATTCAATCCACCGACCTGAACTTATTTAAATATACGGTTACTAGATTTTCCTTAGGTTTGACCGCTCAAACTCTAGAGATATAGATGACCGTTGGAGAGCATTCTTGGCGAACGAAAATGGATCATGACTAGATCAGAGATCATTGTGCCAACAGAGTACATGGATCTCATCAATAACGGCAACACATAACCTTTCTTCATCAACGATTGATCCAAACTTCAAGTAGGATGTTTATTTTTGTTTTCCATCCCATTATTTAATACTAGATGAACACATATCAATTCCATAAATATAATTGATATGCACATCATTGGTAGATTTAATTTTATGGAATTATATTTGTTCATTGTGTCTTATTCCTCTTCGATTATCTTTTTCTATGACAACAAATTGAGGCCAAATGAATAAAGGCTGAGGTTTGTTCCTCACATTTGACGACCTTTGTATTTCTTCCCCTGTTATTCACACATTCATCATGGACATTTTTTTGGCCCGTGGTTCAACTAATACCTGATATTCAATTATTGTGCGACCATTCCTCATGGAAATAGATCAATATTGTGATTGCGATTTGTGTTTGATGTTGTGATCAAGGTGAGATGATGGTGGTGGATGATTAGAGGTGGATCAGAATGGATTTGTGGGTTCTGTTCTTCCTAATTTTGTTTCATGGTGATAGATGGTTCGACATGGTGTTTTTTGAGTAGATTCAAGTTCAGATTCTAGCTGGTGATGATGAAAAGTCTTAGTTGACCCCTGATCTATAGGTTCTAGTGAGGGTGGAGCCTCTGATGGTGTGCAAGATGATGAAGAAGAGATCCTAATGGATCTGGAAAATCCCACGGTACATGAAATGTATTTTGGTATTACATGTTATGTGGGACCCATGGCTGCGACACTATAGTTTTGTGGTGAGTTAAATATCACACACCATGGGACATGGTCACACTCTATGTGACAATTCCCTGTAATCTTGGAGTGTACCTTATAGGGTACACATACATGACTAGGAGTACACAATCATGTACATGATATGTACTTGGACATGGCTAGGTGTAAACAGGCTAGTACACGGTCATGATCAACAGTACACAGACACGACTAGGCAGCATAGGCAGGGTGCTGGGTGACCTCTACACGCCATGTGTTTCACTCACATGTTGTGTATGTTGAGGTTTACATTCAATGTGAGGTAGCACCACACAGGTAGATCTAGGTTGAGAAAGGCACACCGTGTACTCTACTTACATGCTATATACTCCCTTAGAGACAACTTGGAGCTTTTCGTCTTTTGAATTCAGACCAGTTTCTATTGAGTAGTTTTACCCTTAGTCCTTTACCTTGAGGGAATGGTGCGAAATTACATCCTTAGATGTGGATTGTGATCCCCTATAGAGGATAAATCCTAGATAGAGTTTTTGGAATCCCTACATGATATTGGAGTGAGATCCTATATCATATTTATACCCTAGGTGGGGTTTATGGAATTGACATGATCTCCTTGAGCAAGGAGTTGATCATCCATATAGCAGGCTGTATTAGTAGGGTTTGTGGTATCATGGCATACGATCCCCTACACAGAAGGTTGATCCAGATTGGGTTCATGGTGTCCCCCAGTGGTTCTAGGCGTAACCTTCTATCTGAGTATCAGGGTCCTCTGAGACTAGTGGGATTTATTTGGTAGGGCCCAATGATCTATACCTCTTTGATGAGAGTCCCTAGTGATGAAATGAATCATGGAGTGAATTCTTGTAGAATCCTATGGATAATAGTTAGTTGTGACCGCCTAGTTTCATGGTGTCCTTCCTGAGTATATCTTGGTGTTTTCTGCTATACATTGATTGTTATATCCTTTTTATTGAGCTGACTATACTTTTTCTTTATGTTTAGTGTTTTTGGGGTGTCCTAATGGGTATTTTTATACTCACACCTATATGGGCTATTCCTGCATGTGTCATGTCTTATATAGACGATGAAACTTTTGACAGTGTTCTGGGAGGACGCAGAGCAGGTGGAGCATAGCTTGATCTAGATCGACCAAGGTGTTTTTAGATATTTTTCATTTGATTGTAGTCCTCACTCTTAGAGAAGATTGGACTATTTATAGTTTTTGGTTGGGATTGTGTTTGACCCATTTTTATGATTTCAATACTTTTTTGTCATACTCAGTTGTGGGATTATAGATATATGCATGCATTGGTTTCAATTGTTTACATTTCATCATTATATAGTCTTTGATATGTGTGCGTGTGTATATATACATTAGGTCAATGCCTCCAATTTGTGGGATATGCTTGCTTAGTGCTGTTCACCAGCCTCTGGCCTATCAGAGGTAGTCTTGGGGTTGTCATGGGTTGGACCCCGGTGGGTCAGGTTGTGATAAGAACTTCAAGTAATTCATGAGTTAGAACCTTTGTACAGAGACACCTACCTCAATAATGGAGGAAAATTAATCATCTTCAAGAAAAAATATTATGATTGAGTAGATCGGGTACCCATAAGCCAAGATCCATATGAAACATCATCAAATCTCTATCAAACCTCTTATATTTGGAAAACATAACCTAAATATGTTATAACAAGATAAGGGGAGAAGATATAAAGTAAGGATCTAAGAAGAGGAGAGAAAAATAGATTTAAAGTAGAATATACCTTAAAGAGATCCATCAAGAACGAAGGAAAACCATCAAGAATCCAAGGGGATAAGCCTCTAAATCACTAGGGAAGGTTTAATTCGAGCCTAATGGGGATTAATAGGTGATTAGATATAAACAAACCAAGGTAAAAGAGGTAAATTCCAAAAAAATTATAGTTTAGATTGGGGTGCGTGTTTAGGACACATGATTAGACAAACTGTGCACCAACCATGCATGGCCTTTTTCCCTTTGAAAAACAAGGTGCACATTTACCTAGGATGAGTTGAATGGTTTGGGGAAACCATTATCAAATTTTACAACGCCTCTGGACAATCACCCAGTCACTCACATGGTTTTCTTAGTAAGCCAAATAGTTTTAAAAACCATGCAAAATGAATTTAGATCCTCACAATGAAATATCATACGGTTAGTCCTAACCACGTTTCTTAACTGTGTTCCTGGATTGTTTCATTAAAAAAACCATGTTTTTCAACCCTTGACTCCCAGAAAGCTCTAAAACGACCCAAAAGATAAACCAAGCTCAAAATAAGGAATATTTGTGACCTAGAGGGCATAAAAATTCTCCCCATAATAGAAGATTTAGGTCCCCAAAAAGCGATCAAGATTCTAGACTCATAAAAAGAGAAGCTCACTGTTGCCTCATCAATGATTCCCACTCTCACATCATGTGTTTATCTTGTTCTCACTTCCATAGTACATAGAACAGGAGAATTTTTTTTTCTACATGGTACCTTTTCTTGGTGATCTATAATCTGAATTGGTTGCTCAACCATAGTGGTGTTGGGCTCAATATTAACATCTTCCCATCCGATCACATGGGAAGGGTCTGGTTGATACCTCATTAGCTAGGAAACATGAAACATGTTGTAAATCGATGTTAAGCAAGAGGATAAGTCCAATTGATACACCAAATTTATAATCCATTCAATGATCTCAAAGGGTACGATAAACCTTGGTGCCAACTTACCCTACTTACCCAACTGATGGTGTCCCAATAAAGGTGAAACTATAATAAAAACCTAGTAACCAACCTTAAACTCTAGTGGGAGACTAAGATGGTTCATATAGGATTTCTGATGTTTCTGAGTAGTCACTAACCTCCTACTGATAAATTTCACTTTTTCTATTATCTCTTGAACAAGGCTTGGTCCAATGAAGGATCTTTCACCCAAATCTTATTAGTACAGGGTAGGTCTACATATAATTCCATAAAATGTTTTGATGGAAGCCATCTTGATCATTTCCTGATAACCATTGTTATAGGAAAACATGATTACATACAGATGCTTTTCCCACAAACCCCCAAAATCAAGAACACACTCCTGGAGAATATCCTCAATAATCTAAATAGATCACTCATTATTCCCATTTTTCTATGGATGATACAACATGATTAATCTCAATTGGTAACCCATCACCTCTTACAAACCTTTCCACAACCTGGATGTAAACCACATTCCCCTATCTGAAATGATTACAGAGAGAACCCCATAAATCTTTAAAAACTCTTGGATTTATAGGTCTTCAAGCTAATCCAACTTCATCATCTCTTTGATAGTGAGGAAATTATATGATTTTTTAAGTCGATTAATGATCACCCAAATTGTGTCCTTCCTACTAGGAATCCGTTACAAACCAATGATGAAGTCCATAGATATCCTGTCCCACTTCCACATTAGAATGGTAAAAGGATATAACATCCTAGTAGGTCTCTGGTGCCCCACCATAATTCTATGATAAGTAAGGCATCATGAAACAAATCCTACGATCAAATACATTATCCCTTACTACCAATACTGACATCTCAAATCATGATACATATTGATAGTCCTAGGGTGTACAGACCAACATGATCAGTGTCCACTATCCAATAACTCCAACCTCATAGATATAGGAACAACTAAACTACTTAAGAAATATAAAGAACAATTGGAGACCAAGACTAATCACCTAAGGTCTCCCCACCATTTAGGATTTTTATAAAGCACGATAAATCAGTGTTTGACATCTGATCAACCTGAACCCGCTCATCAAATGACAATTCATACTTCACTGAGGCTAAGAACACCACCCCACCAGTCTCTTCTACTCCCAATATCATCTCAGCAAACAAACTAATTAGATACAAATCCTACATTGACTCCTTCAAGGCTTGAGTCAGTAATTTTTTTTTCTCAACAAATCGATGACTGGATTCCCTTTTCATGTAGTATAAGCAATATAAAAATAAAAAGTTTGAAGATACTCAAGGCAACATGTTTTTCACAACTTCAGTTCTCTCTAAGTAAAAATATTATTCTTTATATTATGATCAGAGTATACCATAAATCATTCCCCTAATAGATAGTGTATCCAAGTTTTGAGAGCATGCATAAAATATTCCAACTCAGGGTCGGGGGTAGGGTAGTTATTCTCATGAGGGTGTAGTTTGTGAGAGACATAGGCCTCCACCTGCTTTCCCTGTATCAAGAAACACCCCAAGCCTATACCTAAGGCATCAAAATAAACATCATGACCCAAACTTGGTTATGAAAGAATCATAATTGGAGTTTAAGTCAATCACATCTTCATTTCCTCGAAAGATCTATGACATTTTTCATTCCATTCAAACTTAACACCATTATGATTAAAATACATCATTGAAGATGCAAGCTTGGAAGTCTTGAACAAACCAATTGAATATTATTAGGATCCATTGATATTACCCTCTTAGATATAACATGCTTAAGAAACTTCACTTCTTGGATACAAAATTCATACTTGCAAAGCTTACCATACAAGGGATGTTCTTTAAAGATTATAAGGATGATATTCAAATGATCCATGTGTTCCTCTTCTGACTTTGAGTACACCAAAATATGATCCACAAACATGACTATGAAAGTGTCTAATAACCAATGAAAAATTTGGTTCATCAACACCATAAAATACCATAGGAGCATTAGTAAGACTGAATGGCATAACCAAAAACTCAAAATGCCTATACCAGCTCCTAAATGTTGTATTTGGTATATCCTCTTCTCGAACTCTCAACTGATGGTACCCCAAACATGGTTCAATTTTAGAAAACCAATGAGCCCCTATTAGTTGGTCAAAAAGACCATCAATCCTTAGTAAGGGATACTTGTACTTAACGGTCACCAAATTTATCTTTCGGTAATTAATGAAAAGTTTGAGGCTTTCATCTGCATTATTAGAAAAGAGGATAGGCAAAACCCAAGGTGACACACTAGGATGAACAAATCCCTTGGCCTTAAAATCCATCAGCTGAACCTTAATATCCTTTAACCTAGTTGGTTCTATGAGATAAGATGGCATAGAAATGGGCATAATACCAGGAAGCATGTAAATAGTGAACTCAACCTCTATTTGAGGTGGTAATCTAGAAAAAGCACTAAAAGACCTATGGGTATGCACTCACCACTGAAGGAAGTGGACTGCTCAAATGAGGATCAAAAGGCTCAAGAAAAATCTTAAAAAATTGACATGAGATCATTCTATCATAAGGAACAACAAGCCCCAACCTCCTAGATCTATATTCCCACTCACCCTGAAAGTCATGAGAAACCCCATTAGGAGACAAAAACTAAACTCAACAATAATAACAAATAATCCAGACCTTAATGCTTACTGTCCAATCTATTCCGATAATAAGTTCTAAGATATCAACACCAAGAACTAAGAAATATCACACCACTTCAAAGTTGACTATCATCACTTGATGCACTATACATCTAAAACCATGCTCGAATCTCTTTCCCAAGGGCATGTAAAGATCAAAAAAGAATGACATAATCTTAGAACATAAGTCCAACATGTCAATTAACTTTGATAATATAAATTAATGAGTAACACTCATATCAAACAAAGTTAGTACGATAGAGGATGAAATAAACATCGTGACTCTAATAGTAGTTTCCCCTACTTCATATTCCTCTAATGCATACTTTTCTGCATAAAGATGTCTGAACTTTGCTCCTCCCCAAGCCTTTTTTCCACATGAATACCCCCCTTTGAATAAGGATACAACCCAACAACCTTGGAAGCATCAAAATAAACATGTGAAACCTTAGTGAGAGTGTGTTCTTGCCCAAATTTACCCAATATTTAGGGTTAAGCGGTCGCTTGTAGTTTAGCTTGGGTTGTTGATTCCTGAGAGACCTAATAAGTAACCTACGAACATGAACATTCTATGGACTATTTTTGGCTATTAAGTGGACAACTTTGGGTTGATTTTAGATGGGTTTAAATGAACACTAAAAGCCTTAAGTGAATTCAAATTATGAGAAGGGTTGATCCTAGGTTATTACACGGGGTGGATTGGAAGCATTATTATTTTTAAATATTTCAATTTCTTATATTTGAGATGGGTTCATTTAAGGAGATAAAAAAAATCATCACTTACTGGTTTAATTCATACACACCCTAATACTAATAACCTATACACTTGAAGGATCAAAGTTTTTATCACTATAAGGTAAAGGTTCGTATTATCACTTGAAGTGTGTGACCTTAAATTCATTAAGGATGAAGAGGTTTTAAAGTCATCAAATAAAAATCTCATTTAAAAGAATTGATTAGCCAATAATGGAGTGAGAAATAACATCCAATATAGACCCTTTATACTCCCTTGGATCAATCCATAAGTGGTTTATCTCTCTATTGATCCTATGGTTTCAATGGAAGTAGGAAGTAGACTCGTGAGGGGGGAATTGGAGAAGTAAAAAAAACAATGAAATAACAATCACTCCACCGTTGTGTGATAATCTCACAAGGGTTGGTGTGAAAAAGTTCACAAATTAAACCAACAATATCAAAGTGATATAAATAACAACATAATAAGAGGATAAGAATAACTTTTATTAAGAAACTAAAGTTAATTGAACAACTTACATGTGAAAGACAAACTTGAGACAACAAAATCGCAGAACAACATTACAATTAAAGGAATCTCAAAAGATGATAAAATAATAATCAAGGAATACAAAATTATTTAATATTCAGTTTTCAAGGTTTGCAATGTGTAATAACATGTTCAAGGTTAAGGAAAATTTTCATTCAATTAACATGCACATTTTATTGCTCTATGTGATTGATTTTTATTTTCACCTCCCCCCAACATAATATAACACTGTCCCCAGTGTTTAAAGAAAATATAATTTAGAAGGGGTAGAGGTAGAGAATAGGAGCATAGAACAATTTCACCTGATATTTGATGTTGAATTTTGTGATGCTCTCATTTAATCCCTTGGTCTCCATGTCAATTGAAGAATCCTCACTGTAGTGTACGCTTGTACTCTTATGATTTCCCTGAAAATCCATCAAACTTGGCAGCCCCTGAATCTCAAAAACCAACATAGTTAGACACAATGGAAACCCCTTGAGGTTCCCTTTTCTAAAAATAAACAACAATAAAATAAAAAAAATAAAAAATAAAATAAAAATAAAGACAAAACATACTTGTTAATTTTGAAACTCCAACGATCGACACTCATAACAAGTAATAATTTTTTTTTTAAAAATTATGTATATATACAAAAATTTAAAATATAAGTATATATATATAGAATATAGAATAAGGAAGCACCAACCACCGTAGTTCAGTGGTAGGCGTGCGCCCCTGTCTCCCTTCGGTCTCGGGTTCGAGTCCCGCGGCTTCGCTGGCCGTGACGGGGTTTGACCCACGTCCTACGGCGTGTCACTTTTTTTTTGTTTTGTTGTTTTGTTTTGTTTTTTTAATAAAAAAAATAAAAATAAAAACTTACAAACACCTATATTGTTGATACATTGTCTTATTTTTAATTTCTGGGTAAGATAATACTCAGGTATCACACCGCGTGACACGGATGAATACGACGCTCCCCTTTTATACCCATCCATACTCATAAGAGAAGAACATGTCAACAATATGAGGTAAAATTATATCAAATTGTTTTGCTAAAAAAAAATTGATTAAAACAATAAAGTGATTGTAAATTTAAAAATCATGGGTTGCCTCCCATTCAATGCTTTGTTTAACGTCGTTAGCTCGACTTAAACCCCTTATTGATTAATTGTTTTTTTTTTCATCAAAGGTAGGTTAACTCAGGTCTTCATCAACTTCATGTTTTTGGAATGGTTCTATGACTGGTTTGACTCTATGACCATTAAATTTAAATATTTGACCATTGGTGGGATCTTGAATTTCAATAGCCCCATAGGGGTACACCTTATGCACTATGTATGGACCGGACCATCTAGACCTCAACTTTCCCGGGTGCAAATGAAGTTTAGAACTATACAAAAGCACAGGTTTCCCTGGTTCAATGTGTTTAGTTTTAAGATTCCTAGACTGGTAGGCTTGAACTCTAGCTTTATTGATCCTTGAATTTTCATAAGCCTCCATCCTAAGTTCCTCAAGCTCGTTTAGATCCAATTTCCTCTTTATTCCGGCCAAAGAAATGTCAAAGTTCATTTTTTTGATTGCCCAAAAGGCCTTATGCTCAATCTCCACTGGAAAATGGCATTCTTTACCATAAACCAACCTATATGGGGACATTCCTAGGATAGTTTTAAATGCTGTTCGATATTCCCAAAGAGCATCTAAGAGTTTTCTCGACCAATATTTCCTAGATGGATTAACAGTTTTCTCAAGAATTTGTTTGATTTCTCGATTGGCTAACTCAGCTTGACCATTGGTTTGTGGGTGGTAAGCGGTGGACACTTTGTGAGAAATTCCATACTTCTCCATGAGTGATGAGAATCGGCGATTGCAGAAATGAGTTCCACGATCACTAATGATAGCACTAGGAATCCCAAATCTAGAGAAGATGTTTTCTTTAAGGAATCTAATCACAGTTTGATGGTCATTTGATTTTGTAGGAATGGCCTCAACCCATTTTGAGACATAATCGACAGCCAAGAGAATGTAAAGATATCCCCTAGATTTTGGGAAGGGACCCATGAAATCAATTCCCCAACAGTCAAAGATTTCAACCACTAATATTGGAGTGAGAGGCATTTGATTCCTTTTTGTGATGGACCCTACTTGTTGACACCTAGGACAACTTTGACAAAATGTGTAGGAGTCCCTTGAGAGGGTGGGCCAAAAGAGACCACATTGAAGAACCTTGGCAGAAGTTTTCTTAGAGAAAAAGTGACCTCCACAAGCCTCACTATGACAGAACATTAGGATGGACTCTTGTTTGGATTCTGGCACACACCTCCTAATGACTTGGTCAGGACAGAACTTATAGAGGTGTGGATCATCAAACACATAATGCTTGACATCAGAAAGAAATTTTCTTCTAGCTTGGGTCCCTAAGAATTTTGGAATGACCCCTGAAACTAAGAAGTTGGCTATGTCAGCATACCAAGGGAAATCACTCACAGAATAAAGGTTCTCATCGGGAAATGAATCAGACACAGAAAGGTGATGTGAGTTGTCTTTGAATTCCAACCTAGAGAGGTGATCAGCTACAACATTCTCAACACCTTTTTTATCCTTAATGGTTAAATCGAACTCTTGAAGAATAAGGACCCACCTAATCAATCTAGCCTTGGCATCTTGTTTTTGGAAGAGATATTTTAGAGCTGAATGGTCAGTGAATACAATGATGGGTGATCCTAAGAGGTAGGACCTGAATTTCTCTAAGGCAAACACAACAGCAAGTAACTCCTTTTCAGTGGTGGTGTAATTGATTTGGGCATCATTTAAGGTTTTGCTTGCATAAGAAATGACATATGGAGTTTTATCACACCATTGTCCTAACACATCTCCTACAAAAAAGTCACTGGCATCACACATGAGTTCGAAAGGAAGGTCCCAGTTTGGAGATTTCATAATGGGAGGAGAGTTGAGAGAGGATTTGAGGGTTGAGAATGAACCCTCACATCTTTCTGTCCAAAAAAATGGAGCATCCTTTACTAAGAGAGCACAAAGGGGACGAGATATTGAACTAAAGTCCTTGATGAATCTTCTATAGAAACCAGCATATCCTAAGAAAGACCTCACTTCCTTGACAGTTTTGGGTGATGTAAGGTGACGAATGATGTCAACCTTTGCTTTATCAACTTCAATCCCCCTACTCGAGACCAGATGGCCTAGAACAAGTCCCTCTTTAACCATAAAATGGCATTTTTTCCAGTTTAGGACTAGATTCTTTTCTTCACATCTTGACAAGACTCTCTCCACATTCTACAGACATCCCTCAAATGTATCCCCAAAGACAGAGAAGTCATCCATGAAGACCTCTAGAAAATCCCCTACCATATCTGAGAAGATTCCCATCATGCACCGCTGGAAGGTTCCAGGGGCATTGCATAACCCGAACGACATGCGTTTGAAGGCAAAGGTGCCGAATGGACAGGTGAAGGTTGTCTTCCCTTGATCCTCCAAGGAGACCTCGATTTGATTGTACCCTAAGTACCCATCTAGGAAGCAATAGAATTGATGACCCGCCACTCGCTCGAGGACTTGATCAATAAAGGGCAAGGGAAAATGGTCCTTCTTGGTATAAGAGTTGAGCTTCCTATAGTCAATACAGACTCTCCAGCCACTACTCACCCTAGTTGGAAGAATTTCCCCATCCTTATTAGTGATCATAGTGATTCCAGCTTTCTTTGGGACAACTTGAATTGGGCTTACCCACTCACTCTCAGCTATGGGGTAAATGATACCAGCTTTCAACAACTTAAGAAGTTCTTTCCTTACCACATCCATAAGATTTGGATTGAGTCTCCTCTGAGGTTGACGACATGGTTTGGATTCAGATTCAAGAGTAATCCTATGAGTTCCAATAAGTGGGATAATCCCAGGAATACCAGACAGGGTCCAACCAATGGCTTTCTTGTGTTTCCTAAGGACATCTAGAAGAATCCCCTCATGATTGGCTTCAAGAGAAGAATATATGACTATAGGATGTGTTTGATTTTCCCCTAGGAAGGCATACTTGAGGGAAGTAGGAAGTTATTTCAATTCAAGATCAGGTTGGTTCAGAATTTCAGCAGAAGATTGGGACATTGGATCAAGATCAAATTTTTTTCCTAGATTTTCAGATTGAATTGATTCCCCATGTGTAGAAGTTTCAGCCACAAGATTTTATTGACCTGGGTTAGGGAAGGGAGTTTGAGTTGTCTCCATGAATGTGGTTTCCTAAAAGGTTTCACTGATTGTTGGTTCTAAGACATCATCATAGGAGCAACTTGAAAATGATTCGAGCCAAGGAGATAAACTTCCTTCATGTGAACAAAGGAAATCAATCTCATCCTGACTTAAAAATCCATCAAATATTTATTGATGTTCTATGGATTCATTTTCAATGCTTCCTAACATGTTTACTTCATGAATTTTCTCATCGTCTCCTATTTGTGAGCTTGCATTATAGATGTTCAAGTCTAGAATCATGTTCCCAAAGGTGATGGTCATGTTCCCATTTCGGACTCGGATAACAGAGTTGATTGTTGCAGGAAAAGGACGGCCAAGGATGATTGGGGTTTGTTCCTTATTTCCTAAGTTTGGATGGTTGTTAAGGACAATGAAGTCAGCAGGGTAGATGAAGTTTTCAACCTTTACCAGAACATCCTTTAAAATCCCCTTTGGAACCCTAATGCTACGATCAACAAGTTGAAGTGTGACAGATGCGGGTTGGAGTTCTTCTAGGCCTAACTGGCAGTACACAGCATATGGGATGAGATTGACACTAGCACCTAGGTCACACAAGGCTTTGACAACTTTGCTTTCTCCTAGTTCAACATTGATGTAAGGGCAACCCGGGTCTTTCAACTTAGGAGGAATTGTCCCTTGAATGGTGGTACTCACATTAGCAGCCAAAAGGACTTGGTTTTTATGTGAAAATTTTCTTTTAAAAGTGCACAAGTTCTTAAGGTACTTTGAGTAGGAAGGTATGGTTTGGATTGCATCGATAAGGGGTATGTTCAACTTGACTTGTGAAAATATTTCCCTCAACATTTCACTCAGTTCAGGCTTGGTTTTCCCCCTCATGCATTGGGGAAATGGTGCAGGTTGTGGGGTTGTTTGTTGAAGAGTTGTTTCTTTCACATTGTTATCAGTTTCCTCAGTTTGATCTTGTGGTTCATTTGAATTTTCATCCAAGTTTGAATCTTCAGGTGGGTTCTGCATTAGTTGTTCAGGTTTCTCAATTGATTTCCCACTTCTTAAAACAGTCACAACCTTTAGTTGTTCATGAGTTGTTTGAGCACAACTTGACTCTCCCCTTGAAGTTGAGGATGGAACCGCCTGAGTAGGCATGGGTGCCTTTCCTGTTTTGATGGTTTGAAGTTCTTGTTTTAGGGAAGAGACTTCTGAGTTCATCCTCTCTATTTGTTTGCACAGTTGTTCTAGTAGGCTTTGTGGAACAGTTTGGGTTGGTGCTTGAGTAGGTTGGTTTATCCCAGGGGGATATTTTAGAGGTGGGATGGTTTGTTGAAAATGGACCGGTGGCTGTTGGTATTGGATAGGTTGGGTTTGGAACTGGTTATGGGTTTGGTAGTTCTGTTGAGGGTAAGGATTTTGCCCTTGTGGTTGGCTATGTTATTGGTTATCCTTCCATCGGAAGCCTGGGTGGTCATTGTACCTTGGATTGAAGGTGTTTTGGTATTGGGGCTTTTGAAAGTTTAGGGCATTGACTTCTGCTGGGGGTCCTCCTAGAAGAACATCCTTGATGGATGGAATGGTTGGGCAGTTGTCTGTTTTATGGTCATGTTTGTCACAAATTGTGCAAACAAGGTCTACATTTTGGATTTCATGGACTTTCCTAAGGTCTATCTCTTCAACCTTCCTAGAGAGTGCTGCGAGTTTATCCCTAAGGCTTTCCTCTTCTCTAAGTGTATGAATTCCAGTGGTTCTTTGTGGCTTTTCAGAATAAGGTGAAGTTCCCCAAGTTTGGTTTTGTTCAGCCAGACTTTCCAGATACTCGTAAGCATCATTTGGGGCCTTGTTTTTAAAAGTTCCATTACACATCATGTCAATGAATTGTTTATTACCCGGACCCAACCCTTCATAGAAAATTCTCACTTGTTCAGGTATGGAAAACCCATGGTGTGGAACCATGTTTAGGGTGTCTTTGAACCTCTCCCATGTTTCATAAAATGACTCTCCCTCTTTTTCAAAATAGTTTTGGATGCTCTTTTTAAGTGCAATTGTTTTGTGATGAGGGAAGTATTTTTTGTATAATTCTCTTTGTAGTTGGTCCCAAGAGTGGATTGATGCAGGTCTCAAGTTGTTTAGCCAATTTTTAGATCGATCCTTTAATGAAAAAGGAAATAGCCTCATCTTAGCGGATTCTAGTTGATGTGGGGGACACATGGTTTCAACAATGTCGTTGAACTCTTTGACATGAAGGTATGGCATTTCTGACTCTATCCCATGAAAGGTTGGAAGGTGGTTTAGGACACGGGGTTTGAATATGTAGTTGGTGTCTCCTATGGAATTGTGTCTAATGCATGAGGGGGCATTGGTCCAAGCTGGAGTGAGGTAGTCGTTCATGGTTTGATCAACTACATTCCCTAAGTTTGGAGCTTCTTGGTTTTGGTTTCCCATTTGATTCCCCCCAGGGTTTACAATTTGATTTTGTGGATGACCCTCCATTGGAATTGTTTCAAGTTCTGACTTTGGGGTTTCAATAATATTTGGATATGATTTAAACAATCCCTTAGGTGCACTTGACTCCCCTATCCTAGGACTTTCCACCCTAACTAGTCTGTTTGAGAAATCGCGGGTGTAGGCGGACATGCGCCCAAAAAAAAAGCGAGAAAGGGACAAGATAAGAGATCTTGGGTGAGAGTAGAAGAATGGAGGTGCGGAAAGAAGGTTTTTTTGAATCTAAGGTACTTACTTGGTCCCCGAAAACGGTGCCAAAATTTGGTTCATGCCCAAATTTACCCAAGAGAAGAAGGGTAGAACGGTCCTTGTAGTGTAGCTTGGGTTGTCGATTCCACAGAGACCTAAGAAGATACCTAAGATACACAACCTAAGGGATGGATTTTTGGATATGAAGTGGCCAACTTGGATTTGTTTTTAAGTGTTTTGGGAGAAGACTAATAATCTTAGTTGAGTTCAATTATAATGAAATGGGTTGATCTTAGGGTTACGCTTGGGTGGATTGAATGCATTTTATTTCTTTAGACAAATTTTTGGTTTTATTAATTCTTGATGAAACCATTCTTCAAAATAACACTACCTTCATCATTTTCTGGTTAGATACTAACTAAACTCAATTACTAGTCACCAAAACACTTAGAGAACCATATTCATGATCTCTCCAAGGTATATGGTCAATTTAGTAATTGGAATTAGCTTTCTCAAACACAGTGAAGATGAGGAGAAAAAATAATTGAAGAATGGAAGTCTTGAATTATTTAACCAATTAACAACAATTCGTGCATTAAATAACATTCAATCCAGCCTTTTCATATTCCTAAGATCAACCCATTAAAGGGTTAGCCCTCCATTGATGATATACTATCAATGGAGGGCAGAAGACGGCTTACAAGAATTGAATTGAAAATATTAAAACCGCGGAAATAACGAGCACTCCTCCGTGTGTGTGAATGGAATTCACACCTATGTGTGAACTATATCACCAAAACACAGAGTTATCACTGTGATTTTGTGATTTTAGATATTTAAGTATAGAAATTGGAATAATAGAAGAGAAGGAATTGGATTAAGAACTTATAAATACAAAAAGAAACTTACATGGGGAAAATGAAAGCATTACAACGAAAATTGAGCATAATAACATTACATGAAAGAAGGTATATGTTCCTCCTCACCACCACTACCTTAAATAGGAAAATTTGGATCCTTAGGCCGATCTCCAACAGTCCAAGTCATCCCAATCAATGAGGGTAGGCATAGGTGGTGGAAAGTAGGTGGAGAGGAGACTTCTCCACCCTTGACCCAAGATGGCATCCAGCTTGCATCCACTTGACATATCCGCTTCAAAGTCCTTCTAGATGGCCGATTTGGAGTGGGACATAGAAGAAAAAAATGAATCCCCGTATGTCTTATAACCTCCTGTAAAATATCATCCCAATTTAATTTGTTGTTAGGGAGATATGGAAGATTCATTGGGCTGACATTCTGGGCCGCAGATTCTGGCCCAGATTCTGATCTTCCATTTGGGCTGCCTTGATCACCATCATGGAGACCGAATTAGCACTTTGGCCTGAATAATTATTTGTTCCCCTGTATGTCTTCTATCATCACAAGAAATTTGGTCTTCATTGGTCCAGTATTGTGGTACCCACATCCTCAACAGTGGGTTGATGTCCAATCTGCCTTCACCAGAATTGTCTCCTTTCATCACCAAATATCTTCATCATCCTTTATGAATCTTTTCTTGCTCCCTGAATGAGAAACATTTAAATTTGAAGTGAAGATACATTTCCAAAAATACAATATTAAAACATGAATAATTACATTCAATAAAATCAGATGAGTCATTGGGCCTAAATTGGTGTACATTAGGCATGAAGTGCACAATTGATGAGAGTGGATGTTTAAAATTAAAGTGTACTAACTCAGGCCCATATGATCAAAAATGAACTTTTAATCCCAATAAAATGTAATTATAAAATGTATTTTTATTGTCTAATCAGAATGATAAGGGGAAATGGTCCTTCTTGGTAAATGAGTTTAGCTTCCTGTAGTCGATTCAGACTCTCCATCCAATACTCACCCTAGTTGGAAGAATCTCTCCATCATTATTGGTCATCACAATAATTCTTGCCTTCTTAGGAAGCACTTGGATTGGGATCACCCACTCACTCTTAGCTATGGAATAGATGATACCAGCTTTTAACAACTTTAGAAGTTCTTTTCTCACTACTTCCATGAGATTAGGATTGATTCGCCATTTAGGTTGATGACATGGCTTTGAATCAGATTCTAAAACAATCCTATGAGTCCCAATTAGTGGGCTAATTCCAAGAATATCAGACAGGGTCCAACTGATGGATTTCTTATGTTTCTTAAGGACATCTAGAATCATCCTCTCATGATTTGATTCAAGAGAAGAATAAATGACAATAGGATGTGTTCCATTTTCTCCTAGGAAGGCATACTTAAGTGCAGAAGGAAGTTCTTTCAATTCAAGATCAGGTTGGTTCAAAATTTCAGCAGAATATTGGGACATTGGCTCAAGATCAATTTATTTTTTTTAGAATTTCAGATAGGATTGATTCTCCACATGTCGAGGTTTCATCTACAAGGTTGGTTTGATCAAATTTAGGGAATGAAGTTTGATTGGTCTCCATGAAAGTGGTTTACTGAAAGGTTTCACTAATTTTTGGACCTAATATTTCATCATAAGAGCAATTTGAAAATGATTCAAGCCAAGGAGATAAACTTCCTTCACATGAACAAAGTAAATCAATCTCATCCTGACTTAAATATACATCAAATATTTCTTGATGTTCTATGGATTCATTATCAATTCTTCTTATCATGTTTACTTCATGAATTTCCTCATAATCCCCTATTTGTGAGCTTGCATTATAGATGTTCAAGTCTAGACTCATGTTTCCAAAGGTGATGGTCATGTTCCCATTTCAGACTCGGATAATAGAGTTGATTGTTTCAAGGAAAGGACGACCAAGGATGATTGGGGTTTGTTCCTTATTTTCCAAGTTTGGATGGTTGTCAAGGACAATGAAGTCAGTAGGGTAGATGGAGTTTTCAAACTTTACCAGAACATCCTTAAAAATCCCCTTTGTAACCCTAATGCTATGATCAACAAGTTGAAGTGTGACAGATGTGGTTTGGAGATCTTCTAGGCCTAACTGGCAGTACACAACATATGGGATGATATTAACACTAGCACCTAGGTCACACAAGGCCTTGAAAACTTTTCTCTCTCCTAGTTCAACATTAATTTAAGGGCAACCCGGGTCTTTCAACTTAGGAGGAATGGTCCCTTGAATGGTGGTACTCACATTTGTAGCCAAAAGGACTTGGTTTTTATGTGAAAATTTTCTTTTAAAAGTGCACAAGTCCTTAGGGTACTTTAAGTAAGTAGGTATGGTTTGGATTTCATCGAGAAGGGGAATGTTCAACATGACTTGTGAGAAGATTTGTCTTAATGTTTCACTCAATTTAGGATTGGTTTTCCCCCTCATGCGTTGAGGATATGGTGCATGTTGTGGGGTTGTTTGTTGAAGTGTTGTTTCTTTGACAATGTTATCCTGTTTTTCAGTTTGATCATTTGGTTCATTTGAATTTTCATCCAAGTTTGAATCTTCAGATGGGTTTTGAATTAGTTGTTCAGGTTTCTCAATTGATTTCACACTTCTTAAAACAGTCACAACCTTTAGTTGTTCATGAGTTGTTTGAGTGAAAATTAACTCTCCCCTTAAATTTGAGGATGGTACCGCTTGAGTAGGCATGGGTGCCTTTCCAGTTTTGATGGTTTGAAGTTATTATTTAAGGTAAGAGAATTTAGAGTTTATTTTTTCCATTTTTTTGCACAGTTGTTCTAGTAGGCTTTGTGGAACAGTTTGGGTTAGTGATTGAGAAGATTGGTTTATCCCAGGGGAATATTTTGGAGGTGGGATGGTTTGTTAAAAATGGACCAGTGGCTGTTAGTATTGGATAGGTTGGGTTTGGAACTGGTTATGAGTTTGGTAGTTCTGATGAGGGTAAGGATTTTTTCCCTATGTTTGGCTAGGTTGTTAGTTATCTTTTCAGCGGAATCCTGGGTAGTCATTATGCATTGGGTTGAAGGTGTTTTGGTATTGAGGCTTTTGAAAGTTCAAGGCATTTACTTTCGCTGGGGGTCCTCCTAAAAGAACCTCCTTGATGTATGGAATGGTTGGGCAGTTTTCTATCTTATGGTCATGTTTTTCACAAATTGTGCAAACAGGGTCTATGGTTTGGATTTCATGGACTTTACTAAGGTCTATCTCTTCAACCTTCCTAGAGAGTGCTACGAGTTTAGCCCTAAGGCTTTCCTATTCTCTAATTGTATGAATTCCAGTAGTTCTTTGTGGCTTTTCAGAATAATGTGAAGTTCTCAATGTTTGTTTTTGTTTAGCAAGGCTTTCCAGATACTCGTAAGCATCATTTGGGGATTTGTTTTTAAAAGTTCCATTACACATCATGTCAATGAATTATTTGTTCCCCGGACCCAATCCTTCATAAAAAATTCTCACTTGTTTAGGTATAGAAAAACCATGACGTGGAACCATGTTTAGGGTGTCTTTGAACCTCTCCCATTTTTCATATAATGACTCTCCCTCTTTTTCAAAAAAGTTTTGGATGTTCTTTTTAAGTGCAGTTGTTTTGTGGTGGGGAAAATATTTTTTATAGAATTCTCTTTGTAATTGGTCCCAAGAGTTGATGGATGATGGTCTCAAATTTTTTATCCAATTTTTAGCTCGATCCTTTAAATAAAAAGGAAATAGCCTCATCTTAGCTAATTCTAGTTGATGTGGGGGACACATGATTTCTACAATGTCATTGAACTCCTTAACGTGAAGGTAGAGCATCTCAGACTCCATTCCATGGAATGTGGAAAGGTGGTTTAGGACATGGGGTTTAAATATGTAGTTTGAATCTCATAGGGAGTTGTGTATAATGCATGATGGGGCATTAGTCCAGGTAGGTGTGAGGTAGTCATTCATGGTTTGATCAATTTCATTCCCCAGGTCTGGTGCAGCCTCATTTGGATTTTCATTTTGGTTCCCACCTGGGTTTATGAGTTGGTTTATTTGAAGACCTTCCATTGAAATGGGATCAATTTTTGTCTTGGGGGTATTAGGATTATTAGGATCTAATTAAAAGAGTTCCCTTGGTGTACTTGACTCCCCAACCCCAGGACTATCCACCCTAACTAGACGGTTTGATTGGTCATGAGTGTAGGGGGACATGCGCCAAAAGAAAAAAAAACGAGAAAGGGAAAAGATAAGAGAATTTGGATAAGAAAATAAGAAATGGGGAGAATATAATGGGTGTTTAGATTACTTACTTGGGTCCCCGTAAACGGCACCAAAATTTTCTCTCACCCAAATTTACCCAAGATTTAGGGTTAAGCGGTCGCTTGTAGTTTATCTTGGGTTGTCGATTCCTTAGAGACCTAAGAAGTAACCTACAAACACATACATTTTTATGGATTGTTTTTGGCTATTAAGTGACCAACTTTGGGTTGATTTTATATGGTTTTAAATGAACACTAAAATACTTAAGTGAATTCAAATTATGAGAAGGGTTGATCCTAGGTTATTACAAGGGGTGGATTGGATGCATTCTTTTTTTAAAATATTTCAATTTCTTATATTTGAGACGGGTTCATTTAAGGAGATAAAACAAAATCATCACTTACTGGTTTAATGCTTACACACCCTAATACTAATCACATATACACTTGAAGGATCAAAGTTTTGAGCACTTCAAGTTAAAGGTTCATATTAGCACTTGATGTGTGTGACCTTAAATTCAATAAGGATGAAGATGTTTTAAAATCATCAAATAAAAATCTCATTTAAAAGAATTGATTATCAATTAATGGAGTGAGAAATAACATCCAATATAGCCCCTTTATACTCCCTTGGATCAAACCATAAGTGGGTTATCCCTCCATTGATCCTATGGTTTCAATGGAAGCAGGAAGTAGACTCATGAGGGGGAAATTTGAAAAGTAAAAAAAAAAACAATGAAATAACAATCACTCCACCATTGTGTGATAATCTCACAAGGGTTGGTGTGAAAAAGTTCACACCTTGAACCAAAGACATCAAAGTGATATAAATAACAACATAATAAGAGGATAATAAGAACTTTTATTAAGAAACTAAAGTGAATTGAACAACTTACATATGAAAGACAAACTTGAGACAACAAAATCACAGCATAACATTACAATGAAAGGAAGCTAAAAATATGATAAACTCCACCACCACCACTACCTTAAATAGGATTGTTTTGAGCCTTGGGTGGATACTCTAATATTAAAAAGCATTTCACTTGATTATGGTAGGCCTAGGGTGGTGGAAAGTAAGGGAGAGTGGACTTCTTTATCATTGACTCAAAATGGATACCAGCTTGCATCCACCAAATAGATGCACCTATATGGCTGAATTAGAGTGGTCCATAGAGGAAAAAAGTGAATCTTCGGATGTCTCATATCTCTCTATAAAATTTTAGCCCAAATAAATTTGTGGTTTCCGAGATATGATTAAATTGGTGGGCAGTTTTTCTGGGCTGCAGAATCTGGCCCAGAATTTTATCTCTAAATTGGGATGCCTTAATAACCACAATGGAGGCCTAATTATCACTGGATCTTGCAGGATTATATGTTCCTATATATGTCTTCTATCATCCCATGAAATTTGGGCTTCATTGGACTTGAATTTTGGGCCCTGCATTCTCATCAGTGGGTTGGTGTCCAATCTGCCTTCGCCAAAATTGTTTGCATGAAATCCCATTTTGGTGGTCTTACAATGTGAATCTTCCAACACTACACAAGTATGAATTGTTCCCAATATAATAAGAAACCTGAAAATTAAATATGAAAATAAAATCAAGATCATTGGGTACTTTAAATGATGTTAAAAAATGTACCATATAATAGTTCATTTTAAGAAGGAATTACAATCATAATGTGAAATGATGTTCAAAGTGTAAAATGCACTAAAATGGTGTTTATGAATAATAAAGGAAATGAATATTATATATATTAAAAATTAATATTATCCTCATTCAGTGGCTAATCACACCCCCAACTTGAGTTTTTCTAGTCCCGAGCAAAATATATCTCAAAAAATGTGAAATTCAAATTCCCTTTTCCAAGAACATTTTAATAAAAAATGATCACAAAAAACCTTTATATAAAACAACTATGAAAACCATAAAAATATTTTAATAAAATATATTTTTATAAGAATATTCCAATCCCAAGCTTATTATTTTGTTCAAATTCATCGCTATATTTCATCCAATATCAATTAAGCATGATGATGTGTTGTGCATCGTAATAGACATGGGGGTTCATCTTTATTCAAGGAAGAAATGATAGAAGTGCTAGGTGGAATCACATTTCAATATTAAGATGAGTATTTTTTTTTATATATAATTTTTGGTTTTTTTTGTTTTTTTGTTGCAATTTTTCCATGGTAATTGAAATTGCACTCAATAGAGTCAACCCATGTAGCGAGACTTTGCCGATGACTCCCAGGATCAAAGACCTTAGGGAACCAAGTAAAGCCCACATACTCGGGCATCATCTAGAGTTAAATCAGTCAAAAAACAAATTCAAATTACCACAAATAGAGGTAAAATTACTAACTCTGGGCCAGACAACTATGGAGTCATGATCCCCAAGCACCGGAAGCCCCAAATTAGGTCATTTCATTGCTCTACGTGCAAATTTATTGTTGTTTTGATTTCTTTTTTTTGAATACTCATATTAAAACTAAAATGATCACCAAACCTATGCTATTTATTTAGGGGACCCCATAAACTCAAACTAATACCCCACTATCCAAAGGACGTTCCTTGTGATCTTTTTTTTAAATTTGGATGAAAATATAAATGATAAAATATCACATTAGACATCCACACTTTCCAAAATCTATGCTCATGAAATTATACATGGATTAAAATCATAATTGGGGAATGCTAATTTATTTGATATTCAGTTTCAAATTTTTCAATGTGTATTATCATGTTTAAAGTTATGGGAATTTTTCCTTCCATTTACACACATTTTTTTTCAAATCATTTTTTTTCACACAAAAGCAATTTTTTTTATTTCATCGAAAGCAATTTTTTATTTCATCTCCCCCCAAACATAAAATAACACTATCCCCAGTGTTTCAAGAAAAGAAAATTTAGAAGGGGTAGAGGAAGATAAGGGGAGTTCAAAAAGAAAATTGAAAATGAGGATCATGGAATGAAGTCACCTTGAAGTTGAAATTCTTGCTGGTTCCTTTTAATCCCTTGATCTCCATGTCACTCTGAGAATTACCTAGTGGAAAAAGGAAAAAAAAAACAAAAAAAAAACTATATATATATATTTATATAATAAAGAAAGTAAAATATAAGTATTTATACAAAAATTATATAATAAGGTAACACTATAATCCATAGGTCAGTGGTAAGCGCGCGCCACTATCTCCCTTCAGTCCCAGGTTCGAGTCCCTGCAGCTTCACCGGTTTTGATGGGGTTTTCCCCACGACCTATGTTGTGTCCTTTTAATTTTTTTTATTTTAACCTAAAAACACATAAAAATAAAATGAAATGATGATACATTGTCTTCTTTTTAAATTTCTAGGTTAGGTATTACTCAAGGATCACACCACGTGACACAGTTTAATATGGACCTCCCCTTTCATACCCATCCATACTCATAATAGAAGAACAGGTCAACAGTAAAAAATATTATATATATTTTTTAAATATAAAAAATGATTCAATAATCCTATTTGAAAAATAAATATGATTTAAAAATATTAGAAACATAAAAACCATGGGTTTCCTCCTGTGCAACGCTTTTGTTTAACGTCATTATCCCGACATGGATCCTAAATCTATCAATTTTTCCTAGTTCATAGATTAGCTCAGTTAAATCAACCTCTATTTCCTATTTATTGAATGATTCAATGAATGGTTTTAACCTATGACCATTGAACTTGAAAATGTGACCACTTGTGGGATCCTGAATCTCTACTGCCCCTTGGGGGTACACATGATGCACTATGAAAGGACCTGACCATCTAGACCTTAACTTTCCTGGGTATAAGTGATGTTTTTAACTATACAAGAGCACAAATTTTCCCGGTTCAAAATGTTTGACTTTGATATTTCGAGATTGGCAGGCTTGAACTCTAGCTTTATTGATCCTTGAATTTTCATAAGCCTCCATCCTTAGTTTCTCAAGTTCATTGAGATCTAATTTCCTTTTTTTTTCCTACCAATGAGAGGTCATAATTTATTTTCTTAACTGCCCAAAAAGACTTATGCTCAATTTAAATAGGTAAATGACATGATTTTACATAAACCAACCTATATGGTGACATTCCTAGGATGGTTTTGTATGCTGTACAATATTCCCAAAGAGCATACAAGAGTTTCTCGGACCGATGTTTCCTAGAGGGATTGACAGTTTTTTCAAGAATTTTCTTAATCTCCCTATTCACTAACTCAACTTGACCATTGGTTTGAAGATGGTAGGCAGTGTAAACCTTGTGAGAAATCCCATACTTAGACATGAGTGAAGAGAATGTTCGGTTGCATAAATGGGTTCCACGATCACTAATTATATCTCTAGGAATTCCAAATCTAGAAAATATACGCTCTTTCAGAAATCTAATCACAACTTGATGATAATTAGACTTAGTGAGAATGGAATCAACCCATTTTGAGACATAATAAATAGATAATAGGATATAGAGATATCCCATAGAGTTTGGGAAGGGTCCCATGAAATCAATTCCCCAACAATCAAAGATTTAGATGACCAGAATGGGAGTGAGTGGCATTTGATTCCTTTTTGTGATGGATCCTAACAGATTTGAAAAAATGTGTAGGAGTCCCTTGAGAGGGTGTACCAAAAGAGACCACACTGAATAACCTTAACAGAAGTTTTCTTAGAGGAAAATTGACCTCCACATGCCTCACTATGACAGAATTTAAGGATGGACTCTTGTTCAGATTCTAGGACACACCTCCTAATGAATTGGTTAGGGCAGAACTTATAGAGGTATGGATTATCAAACACATTGTGCCTAACATTAGAAAGGAATTTCCTTTGAGCTTGAGTCCCTAAGAATTTTGGAATGACTTCTATAACTAAGAAGTTGGCTATGTCCTTATACCAAGGGTAGTCACTCACAGAGTATAGATGTTCATCAGGGAATGAATCTGATACAAAAAGGTGATTTGAGTTATCTTTGAATTCCATCCTAGAGAGGTGATCAACTACAACATTTTTAACACCCTTTTTTTCCTTGATTGTGAGTTCAAATTCTTGTAATATAAGGACCCACCTAATCAGTCTAGCCTTATTATCTTGTTTTTGGAAGATGTATTTTAGTGCAGAATGGTCAGTGAACACAATGATGGGGGATCCTAAGAGGTAGGACCTAAACCTTTCTAAGGAAAATACAACTTAAAGTAACTCCTTATCAGTGGTGGTGTAGTTGATTTGTGCATCATTTAAATATTTTCTTGCATAAGCTATGACACATTGATTTTTCTCACACCGCTGTCCTAAGACTACTCCTACAGTGAAGTCACTTGCATCACACATGAGATTAAAAGGAAGTTTCCAATTTGGAGACTACATGATAGGTGGAGAGATAAGAGCTAACTTGAGTGTATAGAATGATTAATCACAGCTTTCTATCCATAAAAATGGATCATCTTTCACCAATAGAGCACAAAGTGGTCGAGAAATAGAGCTAAAATTTCTAATGAGCCTTCTATAGAAACCAGCATATCATAAGAAGGAACTCAATTCCTTAACAGTTTTGGGTGATGGAAGGTGAAAAATTATGTCAACCTTGGATTTATCAACTTCAATACCCTAGTTGATACTATATGGCCAAGGACTAATCCCTATTTAACCATGAAATGAAATTTTTCCTAGTTTAGGACAAGATTCATTTCTTCACATCTAGACAAAACTCTCTCCACATTCCTAAGACATCCCTCAAATGTATCCCCAAACATAGAGAAGTCATCCATGAATACCTCTAGAAAATACCCTACCATGTCTGAGAAGATTCCCATCATGCACTGCTGGAAGGTTCCAGGGGCATTGCATAACCCAAAGGGTATGAGTTTTAAGGAAAATATGCTGAATGGATAGGTGAAAGTAGTCCTCCCTTGATCCTCTAGGGATACCTCAATTTAATTGTACCCCGAGTACCCATCTAAGAAACAATAGAAGACATGACCTACCACTCTCTCAAGGACTTGGTCAATGAATGGTAAGGGGAAATGGTCCTTCTTGGTAAATGATTTTAGCTTCCTATAGTCGATGCAGACTCTCCAGCCATTACTCACCCTAGTTGGAAGAATCTCTCCATCCTTATTGGTTATCACAGTAATTCTTGCCTTCTTGGGAACCACTTGGATTGGGATCACCCATTCACTCTTAGCTCTGGATTAGATGATACCAGCTTTTAACAATTTCATAAGTTCTTTTCTCACTACATCCATGAGATTAGGATTGAGTCGCCATTGAGGTTGACGACATGGATTTGAATTAGATTCTAGAACAATCCTATGAGTCCTGATTAGTGGTCTAATTCCATGAATATCAGATAGGGTCCAACCAATGGCTCTATTATGTTTCCTAAGGACATCTAGAATCATCCTCTCATAATTGTATTCAAGATAAGAAGAAATGAAAATAGGATGTGTTCAATTTTCTCCTAGGAATGCATACTTAAATGTAGAAGGAAGTTCTTTCAATTCAAGATCATGGTGGTTCAAAATTTCAACAGAATATTGGGACATTGGATCAAGATCAATTTCTTTTTTTAGAGTTTTATATAGGATTGATTCCCCACCTGTAGAATTTTCATCTACAAGATTGGTTTGATCAGATTTAGGGAATGAATTTTGATTGGTCTCCATGAAAGTGGTTTCCCAAAAGGTTTCACTGATTGTTGGACCTAATAATTCATCATAAGAGAAATTTAAAAATGATTAAATCCAAGGAGATAAACTTCCTTCATGTGAACAATGGAAATCAATCTCATACTGACTTAAACATCCATCAAATATTCCTTTATGTTATATGGATTCATTATCAATTCTTCCTATCATGTTTACTTCATGAATGTCCTCATCATCCCCTATTTGTGAGCTTTCATTATAGATGTTAAAATCTAGACTCATGTTTCCAAAGGTTATGGTCATGTTCCCATTTCGGACTTAAATAATATAGTTGATTGTTGCAAGGAAAGGATGACCAAGGATGATTGGGGTTTGTTCCTTATTTCCTAAGTTTGGATGGTTGTAAAGGACAATGAAGTCAGAAGGGTAGATGAAGTTTTAAACCTTTACTAGAACGTCCTTTAAAATCCACTTTGGAACCTTAATGTTACGATCAACAAGTTGAAGTGTGACAGATGTGGGTTAGAGCTCTTCTAGGCCTAACTGGCAGTACATAGTATATAGGATGAGATTGACACTAGCACCTGGGTCACACAAGGCCTTGACAACTTTTCTCTCTCCTAGTTCAACATTGATGTAAGGGCAACCTGGGTGTTTCAACTTAGGAGGAATGGTCCCTTGAATGGTGGTACTCACATTTTCAGCCAAAAGGACTTGGTTTTTATGTGAAAATCTTCTTTTAAAAGTGCACAAGTCTTTAAGGTACTTTGAGTAGGCAGGTATGGTTTGGATTTCATCAAGAAGGGGAATGTTCAACTTGACTTGTGAGAAGATTTATCTTAAATTTTCACTCAATTCAGGCTTGGTTTTCCCCCTCATGAGTTGAAGAAATGGTGCAGGTTGTGGGGTTCTTTGTTGAAGAGTTGTTTCTTTGACAATGTTATCATGTTTTTCAATTTGATCATTTGGTTCATTTGAATTTTCATCTAAGTTTGAATCTTCAGATGGGTTCTGAATTAGTTTTTCAGGTTTCTCAATTGATTTCCCACTTCTTAAAACAATCACAACCTTTAGTTGTTCATGAGTTGTTTGAGTGCAACTTGACTCTCCCCTTAAGTTTGAGGATAGTACCGCCTGAGTAGGCATGGGTTCCGTTCCAGTTTTTAGGGTTTTAAGTTCTTGTTTAAGGGAAGAGAATTCAGATTTCATTTTGTCCATTTGTTTGAAAAGTTGTTCTAGTAGGCTTTGTGGAACAGTTTGGGTTGGTGCATGAGATGATTGGTTTATCCCAGGGGAATATTTTGTAGGTGGGATGGTTTTTTGAAAATGGACCAGTGGCTCTTAATATTAGATAGGTTGGGTTTGGAACTGGTTATGGGTTTTGTATTTCTTATGGGGGTGAGGATTTTGTCCCTGTGGTTGGCTAGGTTGTTGGTTATCTTTCCAGCGGAAGCTTGGGTGGTCATTATACATCGGGTTCAAGGTGTTTTGGTATTGATGATTTTGAAAGTTCAAGGCATTTACTTTTTCTGAGGGTCCTCTTAAAAGAACCTCCTTGATGGATGGAATGGTTGGGCAGTTTTATGTCTTATGGTCATGTTTGTCACAAATTGTGCAAACCGGGTCTATAGTTTGGATTTCATGGACTTTTCTAAGTTCTATCTCTTCAACCTTCCTAGAGAGTGCTGCAAGTTTATCCCTAAGGTTTTCCTCTTCTCTAAGTGTACGAATTCCAGTAGTTCTTTGTGGATTTTCAGAATAAGGTGAAGTTCCCCATGTTTGGTTTTGTTCAGCACGACTTTCCAGATACTCGTAAGCATCATATGGGGATTTGTTTTTAAAATTTCCATTACACATCATGTCAATGAATTATTTGTTCCCCGGACCCAACCCTTCATAAAAAATTCTCACTTGTTAAGTTATAGAAAAACCATGATGTGGAACCATGTTTAGGGTGTCTTTTAATCTCTTCAATGTTTCATATAATGACTCTCCCTCTTTTTCAAAAAAGTTTTGGATGATCTTTTTAAGTGCAATTGTTTTGTGGCGGGGAAATTATTTTTTGTATAATTCTCTTTGTAATTGGTCCCAAGAGTTGATGGATGATGGTCACAAATTTTTAGCCAATTTGTAGCCTGATCCTTTAAATAAAAAGGAAATATCCATATCTTAGCTGATTCTAGTTGATGTGGGGGACACATGGTTTCTATAATGTCATTGAACTACTTAACATGAAGGTAGGGCATCTCGGACTCCATTCCATGGAATGTGGGAAGGTGGTTTAGGACATGGGGTTTAAAGATGTAGTTATAATCTCCTAGGGAGTTGATTATAATGTATGAGGGGGCATTGGTCCAGGCAAGTTTGAGGTAGTCATTCATGTTTTGATTAACTGCATTCCCCAAGTTTGGTGCTACGTTATTTGGATTTTCATTTTGGTTCCCACCCGGGTTTATGAGTTAGTTTCTTTGAAGACCTTCCATTTAAACATGATCAATTTTTGACTTAGGGGTATTAGGAATATTAGGATATAATGTAAAGAGTTACCTTGGTGTACTTGACTCCCTAACCCAAGGACTATCCACCCTAACTAGATGGTTTGACAGGTCACGAGTGTAGGCGGACATGCGCCAAAAGAAAAAAAAATGAGAAAGGGAAAAGATAATAGAATTTGGATGAGAAAAGAAGAAATGAGGGAGAATAGAATGTGTGTTTATATGACTTACTTTTTCCCCGACAATGGCACAAAAATTTGGTCTCACCCAAATTTACCCAATATTTAGGGTTAAGCAGTCGCTTGTAGTTTAGCTTGGGTTGTCGATTCCTCATAGACTTAAGAAGTAACCTACGGACACGTACATTCTATGGACTATTTTTATCTATTAAGTGGCCAACTTTGGGTTGATTTTAGATGGGTTTATATGAAAACTAAAATTCTTAAGTGAATTCAAATTATGAGAAGGGTTGATCCTAGGTTATTACAAGGGGTGGATTGGATGCATTTTTTTTTTAAAAAATATTTCAATTTCTTATATTTGAGATGGGTTCATTTAAGGAGATCAAACAAAATCATCACTTACTAGTTTAATTCCTATACACCCTAATACTAATCACCTATACACTTGAAGGATCAATGTTTTGAGCACTCCAAGGTAAAGGTTCGTATTAGCACTTGAAGTGTGTGACCTTAAATTCAATAAGGATGAAGAGGTTTAAAAGTCATCAAATAAACATCTCATTTAAAAGAATTGATTTTCCATTAATAGAGTGATAAATAACATCCAATACATCCCCTTTATACTCCCTTTGATCAACCCATAAGTGTTTTATCTCTCCATTGATCCTTTGGTTTCAATGGAAGGGGGAAGTAGACTCATGAGGGGGAATTGGAGAAGTAAAAAAAACAATGAAATAATGATCACTCCACCGTTGTGTGATAATCTCACAAGTGTTGGTATGAAAAAGTTCACACCTTGAACCAACGGTATCAATGTGATATAAATAACAAAAGAATAATAGGAGAAGAAGAACTTTTATTAAGAAACTAAAGTGAATTGAACAACTTTCATGTGAAAGACAAACTTGAGACAACAAAATCGTAGCATAACATTAAAATGAAAGGAAGATCAAAAGATGATAAACTACTCCACCACCACTACCTTAAATATGAATTTTGGGAGGCTTGGGTATATTCTCTAATAGTACAAATCATCTCACTTTATTATGGTAGGCCTAGGGTGGTGGAAAGTAAGGGATAGTGGACTTCTTTATCCTTGACTCGAAATGGAAACCAGCTTGCATCCACCGAACAGACACACCTAGATAGACTTCTAGATGGCCTAATTAGAGTGGTCCATAGAGGAAAAAATTGAATATCCGGATGTCTCATAACTCTCTTTAAAATTTCATCCCAAATTATTTTTTGGTTGCTGAGATATGATTAAATTGGTGAGCTGTTTTTTTGGGCCGCAGAATCTAGCCCATAAGTTTATCTTTAACTTGGGCCACCTATATAACAACAATGGAGGCCTAATTATCACTTGATCCTAAAGAATTATATGTTCCTCTATATGTATTCTATCATTCGATGAAATTTTGGCTTCATTGGGCCTGTATTGTGGGCCCCACATTCTCATCAGTGGGCTGGTGTCCAATCTTCCTTCTCCAGAATTGTTTGCATGAAATCCCATTTTGGTGGCCTTCCAATGTAAATATTCCAACACTACACAAGTATGAATTGTTCCAAATATAATGAGAAACCTGAAAATTAAATATGAAAATAAAATCAAGATCATTTGGTACTTTAAATGATGTTAAAAAATGTAATATATAATAGTGCATTTTAAGAAGGAATTACAATCATAATGTGAAATGATGTTCAAAGTGTAAAATGCACTAAAATGGTGTTTATGAATAATAAAGTGAAAGAGCGCTGTCGTGGGCGCCCTCAAATGATTAGTGTGATTTGGGGTACTTAAGTGCAGCAGAGTGGCTGGCCAAGGTCGTCTCTCAAAGGAGGAAGTGAATTTAACAACTTATTAGAGGTATTCTAAAAAAATAAAATAAAATAGAATAGAATAAAAACACTACTTTAAAGGATTGGGGTTTTTTGTAGTTTATGAATCTAGAAGAAGTTTTCTGGAAGAAGATTGTATAAATTTTTTTTGTTTTTAGTTTTGAAATGAATTTCAATTTAAATGACACAACAAGAAGATGTTTTTTTTAGAAATCTATTTAAAAAGCGTAATCGATCTAACTCTACCTCTTCACTTTATTATTAATCATTATCATTTAAATTAACATTCACTTAATTATGATCCCTTAATTTGTTAAATCCCGAACCCTACGAGAATTAACTTTACCACAAAGATGATGTGAATTTAAACCTAGGCTAACTTTGGAACGTGCAATCGCAGCACCCTGCTTTGATTGATATTCTAAGATTAGCTTATGATCAGTGGTAAATTAAGGCACATATCCATTCTGGAAATGAGGATGAATTGTGTTTAGGGATTATATTTGAACTCTACAAATTTATCCCGTGTGGTCTTGTATTACCGATTAAGATCGCGCTCTCACAATTTACACAAAATCCCGACCTCGCGTGTTTTTGTGTTAATTGTTCAATTGCTTGCTTAGTTTCTTACAATTTAAAAACACAATTCATGGATAATATTAAGTGAATTACAGTAGCTCATTGATTCAAAATAATTAAATGAAGAGGGTAGAAGATAGATCGATTACTAAAAGACTACTCTTCCATGGGTGGCGTAATCATCGTAGAAGCATTTTGCATGTGCAAAGGTTTAAAATGGGTATAACCCAATAACGCTTCTACTCAAGAATTCCAGCCCAATTAGGAAGATTAAGAGAAGAAGAAATTTAAACAAAACAAAAGAAAAGAGAAGAAATATAAGAAGAGCAATGAAGTTTATTACACAAATGAAAACATTACAAAATGAAGAAGAGAAGGAGGCTTCGATGAGGGGATCCTTGCTTCAAGAGCTACCCCTCTTACAATGGTTGGAGAATTTGGGTGAAACAAATTCTCCTCTGCCTCCAATCTCCCAATTCACGTCCCAACCCCTCCAAATGAGAAAAACTCCAATTTATATAGGGGAGGGGAGGAGAGGTTACAAGTGGTTTCAAGTGTGAATGTGGAAATTCGGACAAATATTTTATGCCAACTTGCACCGCACATTTGACCACCAAAACGCGTGAATTTTCCGGCCTTCCAGAAGGATGATTTGTGCCACATCATTTCCCCGAGCTTTCATCAAAATTTGGGCTCAATCCAAGCCCGTATGTAGAATATATGGCCCAAATACAGAACCTTCTCCATTCTGGCGAGCCCAGCCCAACTTTGACTTCATGGCCCAATTTCAACAACCAAATGAACTCTGTAGCTTTAGTGTCCTGAATAAAAGTTGTAGATAATTAAGTTATGAACACTGTTACAAAATTTCAAATTCAAATAATAAACATAAAAATATTTATCTTCGAAATACTACAGTGCACTATTAAGGGTAAAACTGGAATTTTCACCAAATTTTCAAATGAATGATCAAATCCCAAATATTTTATAAATAAACATGTTTAACACAATGTGAGGAAATTATATCATTTATTATCAATAAAATATTCAATAAAGTAGTGTTTTATCAACTCCCCCACACTTACCCTTTTGCACACCTGGGCAAAACCTCATATCAAGTAAACATCAATATCAAATCAAAACCAATTTTAAAACACATATCTTTAAGATCAATCAATTTCACACCAAGAATAAAAAAGATATCATGCCTCATAAAAAACCTTATTTCAAGTTCTCCATTTATATCATTCAATATATTTCCACTTCATTTATCCACCCATGCACAAAACACTTACCTCGCTTGAATTTTCTCTCATCACTCAAATATCAATTTTTTTTTGCAATGTCTTTCTCATCCAAACTCATACAAGGGTCACCATAGGATTGATAGATTCCTACATCGCTACCCGATGTGATTCAAGGACATATGTTTATCATGAGGACTTTTCAGGGTTGTTCTGTGGCTTTCGGTTGGTAGGATTAAGATGCGAAAAACTCTGAGGCTGAATGAGGAGGGCTTGACTCTTTTGAAGAAAAATTGCATTAATCTAATTTTCACTTAATTATGGTCTTCTCTTCAATCCCCATAGTATCAATTCAGCACCATCATCATGAAAATTCATGAAAGGTTTACACCATTCATCATTTCAGCATAAAAAATGTCAATCTTCTCAAACATGATTTTCTTGAAAGCTCTAGATGGGCACAACTTTCCACCTCAATTAGAAGCTCCAGAAAAGGCACAGCTTTCAATATAATGAATTTCTTTAGCAGCAAACACATCTCTTCAGAATTTAATTTTCCACCCAAAGTATCACATAATGTGGTGGCACAACACAAGACAGCTTCCCCCACACTTAAGCTCAACTAGATTATGCAATTTCACTTCAAGAGTTGGTTGGATAGGGAAAATTGGCTTGTAATGTGGCTTAACCTAACAGGCTGTGCATGGATTCTAAGGGCTACAAGGATTAAATATTCAAGGTAGGCCATTATAAAAAAGGATTCTTTGAAAATGGGGCTTTAATACCAAACAAATGCCTCAATCATTTAAACATATGTACCTCAAACCCTCAAGTTTTGACAGGAATATATCAAATTCTGGTTAAATCAAGCATGGTTTGGTTCTCTCAAGAAGTGAGGTGAATGTAAAGAATATGAAAATAATGGTTTAGAAGCCTCATAGGAAAGTGATTTCAAATATAAAGACAGTGAGATTGGCATGGGATTCAAAATTCAGCGTACTTTTTATGAAATTACTAAATATTTGAACTTGAAACAAAGTCATTTCAGCATTCATTTAAGCTTAGTTTCAAGGGGTAAGTTGTTTCACTTATTGATATGGATTTAAAAATTGTAATGAGAATAATTTTAGCTCAAAATGTTTCAAAAAACACATAAAATTGTAAAATAAACACACAAAATTTGAAAAACACACAATTTTTTTTTTGGTTTTTTTTAAACAGGAAAACAATTGAAATTACTAAACTAAAAGGTTCCCTCCCCCACACTTAAAATATTGCATTGTCCTCAATGTGAACCTATGAGATGATATATGCACATGAAATGCAGAATTTTTAAATAGGACAAATAATATAAAAGTGAAAGGGTTAGGAACAGCCTGATGTGATCAAGTGATGATGGGGTCATGCAGTGTGATAAAGTCCACTGCATCAGTAGGATGGCCCTCAATGTATCTCTTCAAACGTTGCCCATTGACTGTAAAGCTCCTTCCAGTGTCCTCTTGTGTGATCTCCACTGCATCATAAGAAAAAACATTAGACACAATATAAGGACCTAACCATCTGAAACGCAACTTACCAGGCATCAACTTCAGTCATGAACTATAGAGAAGGACTTTATCTCCAACATGAAACTCCCTTTTTTGGATCATTTTGTCATGAGCTGCTTTTGATCTTTCCTTGTAGAGCCTTGAGTTCTCATATGATGACAGACGAATCTCCTCAAGCTCTTGAATTTGCAACTTCCTTTGAATTCCAGCTTGGGCCAAATCCATGTTGCATTTCTTTATAGCCCAATATGCCCGATGCTCGACTTCCACGGGGAGATGACACGCTTTCCCAAAAACAATCCGAAATGGGGACATACCAATGGGGGTCTTGTATGTTGTCCTATAAGCCCACAATGCATCATCCAAGCGCTTGCTCCAATCCTTCCTATTTGGCTGCACGGTTTTCTCCAAGATTTGTTTCAACTCACGATTTGAAACCTCAGCCTGACCATTTGTTTGGGGGTGGTATGGTGTTGATGTTTTGTGTGTCACCCCATACTTTCGAAGGAGGGAAGCAAAATTCCTATTACAAAAGTGTGTCCCTTGGTCGCTGATGATGGCCTTTGGTACGCCAAACCTGCAAAAAATCTGTGCTTTGACAAAGTCCACAACAACATGAGAATCGTCAGTCCTGGTGGCCTTGGCCTCCACCCATTTACTCACATAATCAACAACAACCAAAATGTACAAAAATCCAAATGAACTAGGAAAAGGACCCATAAAGTCGATGCCCCATACATCAAAAATCTCACAAAATAGTATGGGTTGTTGGGGCATCTCATGTCTCCTAGAAATGTTCCCAGTGTGTTGGCAATGAGAGCATGACTTACAAAACACATGGGCATCATGGAATAATCTAGGCCAATATAATCCAGAGTCCAAAACCTTCCTAGCTGTCCGTTGGGGTCCAAAGTGTCCACCACAAGCAAGTGTATGACAGAAATACAAAACAGACTCAAACTCATGATCGGGAACACACCTCCTAATGACTTGGTCACTACACATGTGCCAGAGGTACGGATCATCCCACACATAATACCTAGACTCACTTTTTAATTTTTGGACTTGATGCTTCTTCAAATTTACTGGGATTTCAGAGCCAACAATGTAATTAACTAAATCAGCATACCAAGGATGCTTACCTGAGATGGTATAGAGATGCTCATCGGGGAAAGTGTCCCGAAGTGGTACCTGGTCCAAGGTGTCACCCTCTAGTGTGTGAGTAAGCCTACTCATGTGGTCTGCCACCAAATTCTCTGACCCCTTCTTGTCCTTTATCTCAAGGTCAAACTCTTGAAGAAGGAGCATCCAACGGATAAGTCGTGGCTTTGCATCTGGCTTCTTTAGGAGGTACCTCAAAGCTGCATGGTCAGAAAAAACAACTACTTTAGAGCCCAATAAATATGAACGGAATTTATCTAAAGCAAATATGACAGCAAGAAACTCCTTTTCTGTGGTAGTGTAGTTTGATTGGGCTGAATCTAGCGTCCTCGATGCATAGGCGATCACATGTGAACGTACCTCCACCCTCTGAGATAAGACAGCTCCAACCGCGAAGTTGGAGGCGTCACACATAAGCTCAAATGGAAGGTCCCACCGTGGGGGCTGTATGATTGGTGGAGTGGTCAGAAACTTCTTCAGCTCATCAAATGATACCCTGCATGAATCATCAAAATTGAATTCAATATCTTTTTGAAGCAATCGAGATAAGGGTAGAGCGATCTTACTAAAATCTCTGATGAAGCGTCGATAAAATCCAGCATGCCCAAGGAATGATCGAACATCACGCACACATGTAGGATATGGGAGGGATGAAATAATGTCTACCTTAGATTTATCAACTTCAATTCCATTTTGTGAGACTATATGACCTAAGACAATTCCCTTTTCGACCATGAAATGACATTTTTCAAAATTTAAGACCAGATTCTTCTCAATACAACGATGCAACACATCACCCAAACTAGAGAGACATTCATCAAATGAGGACCCATAAACTGTAAAATCATCCATAAATACCTCCATGCAGGTCTCAATGAAATCTGAGAAAATACTCACCATGCATCTCTGGAAGGTACCTGGGGCATTGCAAAGTCCAAATGGCATCCTTCAGTAAGCAAAGGTACCGAATGGGCAGGTGAATGTTGTCTTCTCCTGGTCCTCTGCTGCAATGGGAACCTGAAAATAGCCAGAAAATCCATCCAAGAAACAATAGTGTGTCTTCCCAGCTAGTCTTCAAGCATCTGGTCAATGAATGGAAGTGGGAAATGGTCCTTACGAGTGGATTGATTGAGTTTCCTATAATCGATACACACTCGCCAACTGTTTTGTACTCTCACAGGAACTAACTCATCATTTTCATTTTTTATAACAATGAAACCAGTTTTCTTTGGTACAACCTGAACAGGGCTAACCCATTGTGAGTCAAAAATAGGGTAAATGATACCCGCCTCAAGTAATTTTTCAACTTCTTTCTTAACAACTTATAGGAGGGTGGGATTAAGTCTCCTTTGTGGCTGTCTCACCGGTTTAGCCCCATCCTCCAAGAGAATCCTATGCATGCAAATGGAGGGGCTAATACCTGATATGTCTGCCAATGTCCAACCAATTGCCCTAATGTTATCTCTCAAAAGATTCAAAAGTTTTTCTTCATGTTCAAAAGAGAGATTGTTAGCAATTATGACAGGTAATCTATCACCACTGAGCAAGTATGCATATTTGAGATTTGGGGGCAATGGCTTGAGTTCCAATGTAGGTGGGTGATGTATGGATGGAAAAATTGATGCAACAGACATATCTGCACAATGAATATCAGTATCAGAATAAAAATCATCACAATCAGAGAATAAAGCACCAAATCCATCAGTATACTCAATAGCCATGTCATAATCAGAGTTCACATGATCAAAATCAGAATATGATTCCATTTCAAAATCAAATCTTAGAGAGTCTTGTTCCTTAAAAATGGGTGTAGAAGTATTCTTAGACATCAAACTAGAACCAATACTCATAATCTCCCTAAGAATAGGACAATCAAATTCTATGGAGTTTTTATTTGGTGGTTCAAAATGGGAGATAACAAAAGTAGAATGGTCCTCTGAGGGGTACTTCATGGAATCCATAACATTAAATATCACAACTTCATCCCCAAATTCCATGAAAAGTGTAACCTCATTGACATTTATGATAGTTTTTGCAGTTTTGAGGAAGGGTCTACCTAAGATAATGGGGGCATGAGAACTTACCTGATCATCCTCCATGTTAAGAACATAGAAATCCGCTGGAAAGATCATGTCTCTTACCCGGACAAGTACATCCTCAAGGACTCCCGCTGGATATGCCGTAGCTCTATTCGCCAATTGCACCACTACTCTTGTTGGCTTCAACTCACCAACCTGCAAGGAAGAGAATACAGAGTGAGGCATCACATTTATGGAAGCACCTAAATCACAAAGTGCATCAGAAAAGTGCAACTCCCCTATGGTACATGGGATGGTGAATGTCCCGGGATCCTTGCACTTTGTTGGCATTGCTAGAGTTGGTGTAATGAGTGCTGAGACATTCCTTCCAAGGTTGATCCTCTCATTTCCCTTGAGCCCTCTTCGATTGGTGCAGAGTTCTTTTAAGAATTTGGCATACCTTGGGATTTGCTTAATGGCTTCAAGTAGAGGAATGTTGATCTCCACACGCTTGAATGTGTCCAAAACCTCCTTTTGCATTGCTTCTTCAGCCATCTTCTTGGTTTGAACAACCCTGTTTGGAAAAGGAAGAGGTTTAGAAGGAACATCATCAATCTTTTTCTTACCTTTATCTTTCTCCTTGGATTGCTCATCAGTTGGTATGGAATGCGTCTTCTCTGAAGTTGAGGTGAATCCCGGTGGAATGGTAGGTGCAGATGTATCGTTCATTTGCTTCCCACTTCTCAATGTGATGGAACTAACATTCCCCTTTGGATTTGGAGTGGGTTGGGAAGGTAGATTTCCGGAATTCTTACTCACAAGTTCATGGAGGGCGGTGGCAATCTGACTCATTTGAGTCTTCAACTCTCTCAGCTCCGAACTTTGACTCTTCAGCTCATTCTGTTGATTAAGAACAATTTGTTTCAAAAGATCATCAGTGTTAGAGTCTACCTTGTGTTGGATATTCCCTTGTTGCTGACTCGTTGATGTTTGAGCTTCGAATCTCCTTTGGGGTTGTTGGAAACCCTGTTGGTAAGGTGGATGCTGCTGGAAGTTTGGTTGAAAAGGGGGCCTTTGTTGTTGTCCAGAGCCATACCTCATGTCCGCTAGATCTTTCCACCCTTGGTTTTATGTTGGATCAAACTTCTTTTGGGGATATGGTTGTTGTTGTTGTTGCTGAAATGGTCTCCCAGGGAACACTGCTGCACAATCTTCTGTTTCTTGGAGTTGTGGGCAACAGTCAGTTGGGTGGCTTGACTCAGTGCAAATACCACAAGGCCTTGAAGGAGGGGGTTGGGATGTCTTTTGAGCCAATGAAATCTGCCTCACCATAGTTGTCAATTCTTCTAACTTAGTATCAATCAAATGACTTTCAAGAGAAGAAGGACTTACTTGATGTACTCCTCGAACATGTGGTGTACCTCTATCACTGAATTGTTGAGAGTTTTGGGCCATTTTGTCGATCAATGCTCGTGCAGCTACTGGTGTCTTGTCCACTAATGCTCCTCCAGCTGCAGCATCCACCATGCTCCTCTCCATGGGTGTGAGTCCTTCGTAGAAGTATTGGATGAGGAGTTGCTCACTGATTTGGTGATGTGGGCAGCTTGCACACAACTTCTTGAATCGCTCCCAGTACTCATACATTGACTCCCCTTGTGCTTGCTTGATCCCTGATATCTCCTTTCGAATGGATGTGGTCCTTGATGCTGGAAAAAATCTCTGCAAGAAAAGACGTTTCAAATCGTTCCAACAAGTTACATCTTCAGGTTGTAAATAATACATCCAATCTTTCGCAGCTCCATCAAGTGAGAATGGGAATGCTCTTAGTTTGATTTGATCTTCAGAGACATTTCTAGGTTTTAGGGTTGAGCAAATCACATTAAATTCTTTCAAATGTTTATTGGGATCCTCACCAGAGAGGCCATGAAACTTTGGAAGTAAGTGAATTAACCCAGATTTCAGTTCGAAGTCCGATTCGATATTTGGGTATGCAATACAATTTGGTTGATAGTTAATATCAGGTGCAGCCAATTCTCGAATGGTTCTATTAAGTTCATTTCCATTGTTTCCAGCCATTGGTTCTTGTTTTATGGTTGAATTTGAATTGCTTCCAATTTCAATGTTCTGATATTGGAGTAATTCTCCAACTGGTTGAATGTTGAAACTTTCCGTAGACTGAGAATGTCTGATTCGTGCCCTAAGGCTACGTTCAATCTCAGGGTCAAGATCTAAGAGATATTCGGGATTAGTTCGTGTCATCAATCAATGAAAGATGAAAAGAAGGAATGTGGACCATATTAAAATAAAAATTTTAAGTTTGAGTTGATGGTCCAAAAAGAAGTAGAAGAAAATAAAAGAAGAAGAAGAAAAATCAGATTGGGTAAAGAAGGAGGAAAGAAGAGAGGAAGAGAATTAAAATGTAAAATAAAATAAATACCTCTAATTGGTTGAAATAATTACTTGACTCCTCGGCAACGGCTCCAATTTGAAAGAGCGCTGTCGTGGGCGCCCTCAAATGATTAGTGTGATTTGGGGTACTTAAGTGCAGCAGAGTGGCTGACCAAGGTCGTCTCTCAAAGGAGGAAGTGAATTTAACAACTTATTAGAGGTATTCTAAAAAAATAAAATAAAATAGAATAGAATAAAAACACTACTTTAAAGGATTGGGGTTTGTTGTAGTTTATTAATCTAGAAGAAGTTTGCTGGAAGAATATTGTATAAATTTTTTTTGTTTTTAGTTTTGAAATGAATTTCAATTTAAATGACACAACAAGAAGATGTTTTTTTAGAAATCTATTTAAAAAGCGTAATCGATCTAACTCTACCTCTTCACTTTATTATTAATCATTATCATTTAAATTAACATTCACTTAATTATGATCCCTTAATTTGTTAAATCCCGAACCCTACGAGAATTAACTTTACCACAAAGATGATGTGAATTTAAACCTAGGCTAACTTTGGAACGTGCAATCGCAGCACCCTGCTTTGATTGATGTTCTAAGATTAGCTTATGATCAGTGGTAAATTAAGGCACATATCCATTCTGGAAATGAGGATGAATTGTGTTTAGGGATTATATTTTAACTCTACAAATTTATCCCGTGTGGTCTTGTATTACCGATTAAGATCGCGCTCTCACAATTTACACAAAATCCCGACCTCGCGTGTTTTTGTGTTAATTGTTCAATTGCTTGCTTAGTTTCTTACAATTTAAAAACACAATTCATGGATAATATTAAGTGAATTACAGTATCTCATTGATTCAAAATAATTAAATGAAGAGGGTAGAAGATAGATCGATTACTAAAAGACTACTCTTCCATGGGTGGCGTAATCATCGTAGAAGCGTTTTGCATGTGCAAAGGTTTAAAATGGGTATAACCCAATAACACTTCTACTCAAGAATTCCAGCCCAATTAGGAAGATTAAGAGAAGAAGAAATTTAAACAAAACAGAAGAAAAGAGAAGAAATATAAGAAGAGCAATGAAGTTTATTACACAAATGAAAACATTACAAAATGAAGAAGAGAAGGAGGCTTCGATGAGGGGATCCTTGCTTCAAGAGCTACCCCTCTTACAATGGTTGGAGAATTTGGGTGAAACAAATTCTCCTCTGCCTCCAATCTCCCAATTCACGTCCCAACCCCTCCAAATGAGAAAAACTCCAATTTATAGAGGGGAGGGGAGGAGAGGTTACAAGTGGTTTCAAGTGTGAATGTGGAAATTCGGACAAATATTTTATGCCAACTTTCACCGCACATTTGACCACCAAAACGCGTGAATTGGCCGGCCTTCCAGAAGGATGATTTGTGCCACATCATTTCCCCGAGCTTTCATCAAAATTTGGGCTCAATCAAAGCCCGTATGTAGAATATATGGCCCAAATACAGAACCTTCTCCATTCTGGCGAGCCCAGCCCAACTTTGACTTCATGGCCCAATTTCAACAACCAAATGAACTCTGTAGCTTTAGTGTCCTGAATAAAAGTTGTAGATAATTAAGTTAGGAACACTGTTACAAAATTTCAAATTCAAATAATAAACATAAAAATATTTATCTTCGAAATACTACAGTGCACTATTAAGGGTAAAACTGGAATTTTCACCAAATTTTCAAATGAATGATCAAATCCCAAATATTTTATAAATAAACATGTTTAACACAATGTGAGGAAATTATATCATTTATTATCAATAAAATATTCAATAAAGTAGTGTTTTATCATAAAGCACATGAATATTATATATATTAATAATTAATATTAGCCTAATTTAGTGGCTAATCAGAGTGGATCCAAATTTACTAACTTGGGACATCCTTTCACAAAAATGCATGAGATGACCAGATTTTCTACATGAGGAACAATTTTGGGGCACTTCTATAAAATTAGGCTTGGTATGACCATGAATTACACACCGATAGAAAATAACCTACTAATGTACTTATTAATCCCCTAAAACTAGTCTCAAAGAAAACTGATCACCTTTACATTTCTTTTTTTGGACAAATGATACACCCTAGCTAACAACTGCAGCAACTAAAGCTCCACCTAAACCTGTTTTCCCAGCTATGTCTACCTCTACCATAACTACTTTATTTACTACCTCAAAAAAGATTTAAAGGCACAAAATAATCAACATTTACCAAATATCATCCCTTATACCCATCTTAAACCTCTAGGATTTAAGGTAATCATTGGTGTTAAGCTTGGGAGCTAAGTTTACCAACTTAGAAAAATGGGTGGAATACTCCCAAACTGAATGCTACCCTTTCTCTAAGGTCAGAAATTCATAAGTATTCACCACTCACAATGTCTCAGGATATAATTTATGGTTGAATATCTTCTTTAAATAAGTCTAGGTAAGGTCCTCATGTAACTTATCTTGCACGATAAAGTCCTTATATTTCCTTCCTGATCCTTCAAGCATGTACATGGATAAACCCACCTTATAATCCTCTAGAGTTTTTAGAAAATTGAAGATTTGTTCAATCCTCTCAATCCACTCTTTGGATTATTGGGGTCCTTTATCCCCAAGAAATATGGGTGGATTCTTCTTAGTAAATTATGAGCCATGATCTACCATTATTACTTAGTTCCAAACACTTTCCTAACCCAGAGTTTGAATAGTGTGGATAACTGTTTCCATTAAAGAAGGATCTATTGGTGGAATCACCTTCAGAACTTGTCTTTCAACTTCCTCTCCCAAATTCGAAAGATCTCTTCTAGGAGGAATTGTCTAATGAATACAAAAGACAACAACCAATCAGATTAAGGGTTGTTCTACAAAGAAAGAACTACCTCAAGAATCCATATTAGATCCTTTAAACAATTAGAATTTAAAGTAATCATGGATTATAAGAACAAAAGAAAAAAAGTAATAGGTTCATTCCAATAAACATAAAATCCAGTTCATTTAGATAACCTTAAACAGTAAATCTCAGGCTTGGAAAAAATCCCCAAACACCCATGGTAACTTGATTTTAGACACAAAAGTGAGATGGCCAGACACCCTCATGAACTTACTACCTAAATTTCAATGGTCCTAAATACTATCTACCAAACAACCTAAACCAAACCTAGGAAGTGTCACAACACTTATGGATGGGTAATCCCTTTGATACAATTTTGTAATGAACCATCCTAGTTTGACCCAACATGTCACTCGAGTTGGACCACCACAAGGTAAAGATCAACCCAAACAACTAAACACATCTCATGAATAATCAAAAAGAGATAAAATAATAGAGTATAATGCAGAATAAAGGAAAACATCCATGATATATACAATGTTAATAAAAAATGATAAATAAAAAATTCAAATAAGAAAAGATTAGAATGAGTCACAATGTGACCATCCATCACCACTAATCCGTCTCACCAAGAAGGTGACGACACACAAGACAAGCCGAAAAACTACACTATTCCCTTCCATTTAACTATGTCTTAAAAACCACATCTATAAACACCTAAAGGAAATGGTAGTGTATGAGCACAAATCCCAGTAATATTTCACCAAAGAATCTATATAAAGTCTAATACCATGAAAAAATTATCTCTATCTTTAAAAAAATACAGTTTATAAATCATTTAAAAAAGATAAAACATTTTTTAAAACATACTTTGGTTTTTATAAAAACATTTCATATTCACATAATCCAAGAATATGATAGGTATATATAAGATAGTATAAAATAAAAATCAAGTCCATCCATGGATACACCATATGATAAACAAGTGAGAAACTGAGTAAGAATGAAACATCATATATAAAACCAAGAATAAATGGAAAAGCCCAATATTGGGATATATACTATAGAATATATACTCAGACATAAATAAAAGAATGGTAATTCATGCATAACATGAATCCGACCAATATTGAGTCCTGCAAAATTCTATCTATATCAAAAAAAGAACCCCTAGTGGTGAAACACACACTAAGGTGACATGTCCATTTCCCAATGATACCAAGGTTCCCAATGTGCTATGTTTTCCAAAACCATTTGAAAACCATGCACACAATTTATAAAACATTTTCATAGTGAATCATTATCTCTCCCATGCTTGAAACCCCATTTTAGAATCAAAACCACCTTTAAGGAATTTCATCGAACACATAATGTGAACAAATATGTTTTTAAAGCAAAACCCATTTAAAAACATACATATCTTTGAACATAACAACTTTGATATCAAATAAATCAATTTCATAAAGAAAACCAAATGAATTTACAATAAATTTAAGTTATGAATGAGTTAGGACCTTTGTATAGAGACACCTACCATGAGAAAGGAGGAAAGCTAATCGCCTTTGAGAAAGGAGATTGGGAATGAGTAGATCAGGTCCCCACAAGGATAGATCCATAATAAACAACATAAAATATCTATCAAACCCTTTAGATATGAAAACCATATCCCAAATAAGTTCCAATGAGATGAGGGTAGAAGAGATCAAGCAAGGATTTAAGAATAAGAGAGAAAAACAGATAAAAAATGGAACATACTTTGAATAGATCCATTAAGAATGAAGAAAAAACATCAAGAATCCAAGGGGATAAGCCTTTAGACTGCCAGAGAAGGTTTAGTTCAATTATAATGGATATTAAGAGGTGGTTAGATATAAAAAAAATTAAGGTCAAAGAGGTAAATTCTAAATTTTTTAAGGTTTGTATCGGGGCACACAATTAGGCTGCATGGTTATAAAAACTGTGCACCAACTGTGCATGGATTCTATCCCTTTGAAAAAAAGGCACACAGTTACCTGGGATTAGCTTCACGGTTTGGGAAAATCATGCTCAAGCCATACGATGCCTCTAAACAATCACTTAGACACCCACATGGTTTCCTTAACAAGCCACACAATTTGAAAAACATACTTAAACCATACAAAATACCTCTAGAGACTCAAAATTACATACCATGTGGTTATTATATAGTGTGTACTAATAGTGTTCCCTAACCGTAAACCTTAAATATTTCCTTAAAAAAACCTTGTTTTAAACCTCCAAATCACAGAAACCTCTAGAATAACCCAATGGATAAACCAAGATCAAAATAGGGCATACCTATGACCTGGAGGGTTTCATAATTCTTCCCATCACAAAATATTTATGTCCCCATAAAGTGATCAATATTATAGACTTACAAAAAGTAAAGGCCATTACTACCTCATTAATGATTCAAACTCCCAAGTCTCATGACTATCCTGTACACACTACCGTAGTAGACAAACTAGGGGAATTGTTTTTCCACATAGTAACTTTTCTTAGAAATCCATGATTTGAACTGGTTGTTCAACCATAGTGGTATTGAGCTCAAAATCAACATCTTCCCATTCAATAACATGGGAAGGTTTTGACTGATACCTCCTCAGCTGGGAAACATAAAACAAATCATGAATTAATATCAAGAAATATTAAAAGTCCAACTGATACACCACCTTTATAAACCATTATCAAAGAGTCCAACAAACCTTGGTGCTAACTTACCCTACTTATCTAAATGATAGTGTCCCATACAAGATGAAACTCTGAGAAAAAATTGATCACTAACCTTAAACTTTAGTGGGAAATTATGATGGTCTATATAGGATTTATAATGATTTTTAGCAGTCATTAACCTCCTACATATCAACTACACTTTTTTCCATCATCTACTAAACAAGGTTCAATCTAACTAAGGAATATTCTCCCAACTATACTCAGTATAAGGTAGATCTACATAGATGAACAAACAATGATTTGAAGGGAACTATCTTGATCGATGCCCAATAACTATTATTATAGGTTAAATCTACTAGAGACATATTCTTTTCCCATGATCCTCTAAAATCAAGTGCACACACTCGAATCATATCCTCAAGAATCTAAATAGCTCGCTCAGTCTTCCTATCCATCTGTAGATGATACACTATACTTAATTTCAATTGGGAACTCATCACCTTTTGCAAGACTTTCAGAAACTAGATGTAAACCATGAGTCTATGTCTGAAATGATTGCAGAGAGAACCCCATGAAGCTTTACAACCTCTCAGACGTACAAGTCCCCAAGATTCTCCACCTTCATCATCTCCTTGATAGGAAGTAAATGAGATTATTTCATAATTTGATCAATGATAAAACAAATCATATTATTCCCACTCTAATTCCATGTAAAACCAACAAATAAGTCCATAGAGATCTCATCCCACTTCCACACTCGAATGGGTAAAGGCTGCAACATCCCAGTAAGTCTTTGGTGCTCCACCTTAATTCTCTGAAAATTAAGGTACAATGACACAAAGCCTATGATCAACTGCCTCATCCTCACACACTAATATTGTCATCTTAGATCATGATACATCTGGTATTCCTAGGGTGTACAGACTAACAAGACATGTGTCCACTATCCAATAACTCTTTCCTCAAATATATAAGAATAAGTAATCAAATTTGGAAACACAAAGTGCCAATGGGAGACCGAGACCAATCACCCAAGGTCCCCCCACCATTTAGGATTTTTCCAAAGCATGGGAAAATTGTGTCTAACACCTGCTCAAGCTAAAACCAATCATAAAATGACGAGTTAGCCATCACTAAGGCTAAGAACACCATCCCACTATCCTCTTTCACTCCCAAGCTTATCTCATTAAGCACACTCATCAGAGACCACACCTCCACAGACTCCTTCAAGGATCAAGTTGGTAATTTTCCTACTCAATGCATCATAAAAAAAAATCCCTTTTATAAGAGTATAAGAAATATCAAAATCAAAAGTATAAATATATCCAACCCAGATTCTCTATTGAAAGTTTATATCCCTCTGAGTAAAAATATACTTTATGCTCTTATGATCATATTATACTATAAACCATTCCCCAAAGAGATAGTGGTTCCAAGTTTTGGGAGTGTGGATAAAAACTACCAACTCAAGGTCCTGGGTAGGGTAGTTATTCACATGTGGGAGTAATTGATGAGAGACATAGGCCGCCACCTGTTTTCTATGCATCAAGATACACCCCATACCCATACATGAGGCATCACAGTAAACATCACAATATGAACATGGTTTTGGAAGAATTATATCTGGAGATGAATTCAACCTCTTCTTCAGTTGATCAAAAGATCTATGCCATTTTCCATTCCATCCAAACTTAAAACCCTTACGAGTCAAAGATGTCATTGGAGATGCAAGCATGAATAATTCCTAAAAAAGCCACCTGTAATAACCATCCAATCCCAATAAGATCTGAATCTCAAACACATTTATAGGATTCTCCCAAGACATTACTGCTTAAATATTCTCAAGATCCACTAAGATTCCCCTCTCAAATATAACATGCCCCATAAACTTCCCTTCTTGGATCCAAAATCCACACCTATAAATATTACCATAAAAGTAATGATATTTCAAGATTCTAAGGATGATATCCAAATGATCCACACGTTACTCCTCTAATTTGGAGTAAACTAAAATATCATCTAAAAACATGAATATAAAAGATTCCAAGAACCAATGAAAAATATGTTTCATCAATGCCATAAATACCACATGATCATTAGTGAGACCTAATGACATACCCATAAACTCTAAATTCCCATAACAACTCCTAAATGTTGTATCAGGTATATCCTATTCTCATAATATCAACTGATGGTACCCTGATCATAGGTCAATTTGAGAAAACCAAAGATCCCCTTTGGGTTGATAAAAAAGACCATCAATCCTTGGTAAGGGATACTCATTCTTAATGGTCACATTATTTATCTTTTGGTAATCAATGAAAAGCATAAGGCTTATGTCTATCTTCATAGAAAAGAGGACAGGAGAAGAACAATGTGACACACTAGGAAAAATAAATTCCTTAGACTCAATATTAGTCAGTTGAACCTTAATCTCCTTTAACTCAGCAGGTGCCATGCGATAAGATGGAATAGAAATGAGAATCAAACCAAAAAATAGGTCAATAGTAAACTTAACCTCTCTCTATGAAAATAATCTAGAAAAAAACTAGGAAATACCTTAGGGTACGAAATCACCACTTAGAAAGTGAAATGCTCAAATGAGGATCAATAGGATCAAGAATCATCTCCAACAACTAACATGATATCATTTTAGCATAAGGAACAATAATCTTTTCCCTCCCAGATCTAAAATCCCACTCACCTTGAAAGACATGATAGACCCATCAGGTGACTGAAACTGAACTCTATGATGGTAAAAATTAATCTGGTCCTTAACATTGATCATCCAATCCATGAAAATAATAAGTTCAAAGATATCAAGATCAAAAACCAAGAAACACCACACCAATTCAAATTCGGATATCATCACCCGACATGCGATACATCTAAAACCTTGTCTGGATCTCTTTCATAAGGGTGTGGACAGATTCAAAAATAATTTAATAAGATCAAAACATAATCCCAACACATCAATTAAATTTTATGATATAAAATAATGAGTAGCATTCATATCAAACAAATCTAGTACCATAAAGGAAAAAAATAAACACCGTACCTCTAATAGTAGTTGACCCTACTTCAGATTCCTCTGGCACATACTCTGCTGCATAAAGACATCTAACCTCAGCTACTCCCCAAGACTTATTTGATACATGAATACCCCATTGGAATAAGGATAAGATGCATCACCCTTGGAAGCATCAAAACTAACCTGTGAACCCTTGGTGAGAGTAGATCCAGTCATACTACCTTGGGACATCCTTCCAAAAAAACACCTAACATGACTAGATTTTCCACATCAGTGACAAGTTTGGGGTGCTTCCACACAATTAGTCTTGGTATGATTAATACTTCCACACCGATATCAAAAAACCTAATATTTTCCTTAAAAATACCTTGAAACTGTTCCCAAAGAAAATTGAGTACCTTTTAATTTCCTTTTATGTCCAGAATACACACCCTAGATAACAAATGTAACAACAAAATCTCCACTTAAACCCTTCTTCCTAGATATGTCTACCTCTTCTAGGGTCTCTTTATTTAATAAATACACTAAGTTCAGAAGGAATAAGAGAATCAATATTGACTGAATATCATCCCTCATACCCATCTCTAACCTTAGATCTTTAAGTTAACCATTGGTGATAAGATCAGGTGCTAAGTGCACCAAATCAGAGAAATAGGTGGAATGATCTAAAACTAAATGATCCCCTTGCTCTAAGGTCAGAAACTCCCTAGTATTCAATATTTGTAATACATATGGATAATACTATTGGTTAAATATATTCTTGAAATAAGTCCAGGTAAGGTCCTCATATAACTTAGCTTGGACGATAGAGTCCCACCATTTCCTTCCCAGTCCTTTAAGAATGTACATGTAAAACCCACCTTATAATCCTCTAGAGTTTAAAAAAAATTGAAGATTCATTCAATCTGATCAAGCCACTCTTAAAATTCCTAGGTTTATTTATCACCATGAAATATGGGTGGATTCTACTTAGTAAATTCTAATCCATAATCCATCATTAATCCCTGGTTCCCAATACCCGCCTAACCCAGAGTCTAAATAGTGTGGATAAATGCTTCCACTAAATAAGGGTCTATTAGAGGATTTTTCCATGGAACTTGTCTAGAATCTTTATCTCCTGGATTTGGAAGATATTTTCTAGGAAGTATTTTATAATGAATACAAATACAATAACCAATTAGATTAAGAGAAGTTCCAGAATCAAAGAACAACCTCAAGAATCCATATTAGTGCCTTAAAACAACAAGAATTTAAAGAAATCATGGATTACACAAATGAAAGATAAAACATAAAAAGAAATAAATTAATTCAAATAAAATCCAAATCCAGTTCATTCAAATAACCTCAAACACCAAGTCTCAGGCTTGAAAAAATCCCTGACCACCCACGATAACTTGAGTTTAGACACAGAAGTGAGCTAACTAGGCACCCTCTTACACTTAATACCCAAATTATGATGGTCCTATATCCTATATATCAGAGGTATTGAACCAAAACTAGGAAGTTTAACAACACTTATGGCTAGGTAATCCCTTTGATACAATGTTTTAATGAACTAGCCTGAGTTGACCCAACACGACACCCGAGTTAGCCCACCACAAGGTAAAGATCAACCAAAACAACTAAACAAGTCTCATAAATAATAAAAAAGAGATAAACCAACATAATATAATGAAGAATAATGTAAAATATCCACAAGAAATATAACATCAATCCAAAATGCTAAACCAAAAATTCAAACAAGAAAAGATAGGAATGAGTTTCTATACGACCATCCATCACCACCAATCCATCTCACTAAGAAGTTGATGACACCCAAGAGAAGCCGGAGAACTACATGATTCCATTCCCTTTAAATGTTTCCTACAAAACCACATCTACAAATTAACAAAGGAAAAATTAGGGTGTAAGCACAAATCCCAGTATGATTTCAACAAAGAATCTATAAAAAACCTAATAAAATGAAAACGTTAGCTCAATCTTTAAAAAAATTCAGTTTATAAATAATTTTTGAAAGATAAAACATTTTTTAAAAATCTATTAGTTTTTATAAAAACATTTCATATTCACATAATATAATAATATTATAGGTACATGTAAGATAATATAAAATCAAAATCAAGTCCATCCTTGGAGACACCACAAGATAAAAAAGTGAGAAATTGAGAAAGAATGAACCATCATGAATAAAACCAAGCATAAATGAAAAAGCACAATATTAGGATTTATCCTATGGGAATATGTACTCATACATAATAAAGGAACACTAATATATAAATAACATTAATCCAATTGATATTGAGTCCTACCACAGTCTATCGATATTAACAAAAGAACCCCCAGTGGTGAAACACACTAAGGTGAAATGTCTATTTCCCGACGCACCCAAGGTTTAAAATGTTCTATGTTTTTTAAAACCATTTGAAAAACATGTTCACAATTTATAAAATATTTTCACAATGAATCATCACCTCTCCCATTCTTGAAAACCCATTTTAAAATCAAAACCACCTTTAAGTCATTTCATCAAACACATGGTGTGTACAAATCTATTTTTAAATTAAAAACCATTTAAAACATACATATATTTGAATAAAACCACTTTTATATCAAATAAATAGATTTAATAAAGAAAAAAATGAATTTATAATAACTTAAAGTAATTCACGAGTTAGAACCTTTTTATAGAGACACCAACCTTGAGAATAGAGGAAAACTAATCAACTTTGAAAACAGAGGCTGGGATGAGTAGATTAGGTCCCCACAAGACTATATCCATAAGAAACATCATCAAATATATATCAAACCCCTTAGATATATTAACTAAAACCCAACCGGGTTCTAATGAGATGAGGTGAGAAGAGATCAAGTAAGGATCTAATAATATAAGAGAAAACCGGATAAAAAACTGAACATACCTTTAAAAGATCCATTAAGAATGAAGAAAAACCATCAATAATCCAAGGGGAGAAGCCTTTATATCACCGAGGAAAGTTTAATTCAATCCTAATAAGGATTAGTAGGTGATTAAATATAAAAATTACCAATTAAAATATGTCAATTCTAACTTTTTTAAGGTTAGGATTGGGGTACATGGTTAGGCCTCATGATTAGAAAAACTACACGCCTGTTAGAGTTAGTGTCCTAAGACCAAATGCTTGTACTTTGATTACATGTATATTTGATGTATTGAATATTAATAAACTTATTATTACATATTGTTTATTATTATATATGAATCTAATGTAATAATTTCCTAGAGTGTACGTCACATCGATAAGGTCATAGTAGTTCCCTACCATGATGAGAACCTCAATGTGCTATGATGATATTCTTAAATAATTTTATATGGTTAGATAGCATACTATGATGGGACACATAGTAGATAGTCTTTCAGGTGTGAGTACTCATAAGAATATGATCCTTATTCTCATAAAGTTCACACTTGGTAATCTTTAAGATGAGATATTATGAGAACAAACTTGCTAGTAGGAATTATGCATGTTTTGGTGTCATCAGATATTCCTATTTGTGAGCGTGTGTGATAGTCCTTAGACATTAATATTGTTATTAATTCATGTTAAAACTCATGTAGTTAGATGTACTTCATAAACAAATATGATAAAAATTCATGTAAAATTTGGATACGTTGGGTGCATCATGAGTGAAATGTCATTAATGGATAACATGAGGAAGGATCTGTCCTTTCCATCTTTATAGAAGTAGATATATCGACCCTTTGATTGGAATAGAACCATTGCCCTAAATTCCATGTCCATAGTGTAATGGTGCATTTATTCCAAATAGCCAATGAAAGAAATATCGATCATATAGGTTGGTGACACAAATGAGAAACCTTTTTGATGAGATATTGAGACAAATAGATTATATTACACATTGAGTGTTCATATGTGGTTGTATTCGTTGTGACATTAAGTTTTTTTATCTTAGGTTACTTGACCTGTTGCTAGATAGTAACCTTATACTTTATGCAAGTCCACCTAATACCAATGAGAAAGAATCCTATAAGGTCACATAATAAGTGTTTCCATTGATCTCGATTAAATTATATTTGAATTTAATTAATTGAATAAATGTTATTCTTAATATAGAAGAATAATTTTATTCAAGTTATATTGACCACATAAATTAAATAAATATTTATTCACTGGCATGTGAATAAAAATATATTTTTTATTTTATTGAATATTTAATAAATATTTATTCATTGGTATGTGAAAGAAATATTTATTTATGAATAAAATATTTATTCAGGTATTCAATAAATACTGAGGAGTTTAAACGGACAAAGACCACATCTAGTGATAAAATAATTATTTAAAAGCTGTTAAATATTATTTATTAATTTGAGAATTTTGACACACTATAAAATAATAATAATAATATTATATGGAATGGGTTTTAAAGGTTTTAAATGTCATTTAATGACTAACATGAAATTAAATAATATTTTAACCTAAACCCTAACTCTATAAATAGACAGTTATGTATTGTGTATTGCATCCAAAATTGAGAATAATGAATCATTGCAGATAATGAATTCTCTCTCAACTCCCCATTCTCTCTCATTATCAAGAATGAGAAACAAAAGGGATATTTATTCAAGACCAAATAACAAGTGATCAAGAACGAACAACGCAAGACATTCGATTCACCACGCATGTACCCGGAGATCGAGTGGTGTTGCTCGAATATCAATGGATCACGTGTGGATCACTACAAGAGGGATTCCATCCTTGGATACTCATAGAACAATAAAGGAAATTCTAAAGGGTCTTTTAAGATGACCAACATTAATTAATGAAGAAAGTTCCTAAGCCTAGGTATTTATTTCTCTAGATATTAAATAAATCAATTATAAATTTGATGTGGAAGATCCTCACTGATAGTTTTGGGAAATGATTATTAAAATAAATTTTAATATATCACCCACCACCGCAATCTTATGTTGCGCCCAGAACCAACAAGTGGTATCACAACAGTTACATTTAAATTTATAATTATTTATTTGATTGCTGATCCATATGCAATCATGGTTGAGTTTTCATTTATCATTATTCGTTCTTTAATATGATTTAAATTAACAGGATTTGACATATTAATCATATTAGTTTATTATTTTATTTTATTAAAGGTTTAAGAATAGATAAATAATGACTGAAGATGACATCGAGAAGTGCCAAATATTTTTCCAGTAAAACTAGGTTACACGACGTATAGTTGGATTACACGTTGTGTACCCATGTGCATTGCACCAGATGTACCGAGTAGTTACTTACACATGGTGCATTTATTGGACACTACATGTTGACCATGACAACATGGAACACAACAAGTGGATACATGACATGTAGTTGGTATGTTCATGTCGTGTAGTATGTCCAAGTTAACATGCCGAAGCCCCAAACATGTGACTCAGATACATGACAACTGAGGTACACAATGTGTAGCTAGAGTGTACATGCTGTGTAGTCTCCCATTAAAGGACAAAATTAAAAATTAAATTAAATTGAAAAATCGTGTCATTAAAACCTTATTTTATTGATTGACACACAAATGTGTGTTTTACAATTTAATAATGGTTTTAAATAATTTCAAATGATCAATTAATTTATTGTAATAAATATGTCATTAATGGTTCTTCCATTTATTTTCCACGAATTCCATAATTGATTGGTATCTCTATTTAAGTTCTAATGATAATTAAGATGAAAGGGAATTAATTAATTAAATTATTAATTAATTAATAAAAGTGAATTTACCTTAATAATAAAGAATGAATAAAGAAATGAATGCTAGCCGATTACTTTTTTTGTATTCGTTTCATGTATAACCGATCACAAGCTTGATCAAGACCTATGTATGTGTTGGCATTAATTTAATTTAATTTATTTCATGGGTTTTCAATTATTTAATATTAGATTAAATGATTGCCTAAATGTCATCCCTCCCTCCATTATTATGTCGGGCCTACGTGTAAAAAGATATTTATTTTAATCCACTTTAACCTATCCTTTGGTTCCCCTCACCTGCGTGTGAGTAATAAATACTTGTAATTAATGGAGAATCCTAAGGAACATGGAGGAAGTTCAATATGAAATCATTATGATTACAACTTGGTGGTACACAAATATATAAGTGGAATACTGTAACTCATGCCAAGAATGACAGATAGAGTTATTTCCCTAGGGTATAAGTTGATTTAATGTTCTCTCATTAAATAAACTATTAGATAAGCTCATGATCGGGTCATTTAATTAATTAATTTATTTTTGTCTATGAATTATTTATTTTATGTATGAAAGACCTAAGTCACATAAATAAATGAGTTAATATGAAAATATGAAATTTAAATAAATGGATTATGTATAAATGTTTTATCCAACATGGTTAATTAATTAAGTAAAATACACTTGATATTAACAAGACATGTAAATGATAAACCAAGATAAAATTTATGCATAATTAATTAAAATCCCTTAACCTAATATTAAGTCAGACCAATCCTTCCATTAATTAATTGGGAATGAAACCATATAACTAAGTGTAGTACATGGCCAAAGTCCGGACACTAAATTTTATTGGGGAGTTATCATGAGGGATTTGGGTTCATTTAAATAAATTTGTATTGAGTTTAATGGACAAAGTCTGTTCAATACAAATTTGGAGAAAAGTGTTGAGGAAATCCAAGTCAGGATTCCAAGATAGGAGAATCCACTCAACAGATCAAGGAGTTGCAAGTCCGAAGTTGGAAAGACTTCCTACCTAATTACTTTCTTATGTTTTTCATGGCCAAAGTCTAGATCATTTAGAAAAGAAATGAAGATCCATGACACTAGAATTTAAAATCAACTATACATTACTGAGTTCAATGGTGAGGGCTATTGAGACTTGATAAAATAGTGGGATATTTAACAAAAACATTTAATTTATTATATCTCACCTAATTTGTAATCAAGAAAAGTACTAATAATTTTATCCTTTTAATTATAGAATAAAATGAAAAGTTCATCATCCACACTATACCTATGATCAATAATGGAGAAATGGCTTAGTTGTAAGCACCCCATAATCCTACATGAAAAATGGGGGTTCAAAACCCATTGGGCGTAGGTACTATAGAAGTACTATAGTGCACTATAGAAACAGTGACATTGTAGCAATGTCGATTACTATAATGGTGGCAGGTCACTATAGCGGCAGCATAGCACTGTAGCAGCGGCGGGTACTGTAACAATACTATTCAAAAAATAGTCCTTGGGCCAAAAATTTGGGCCTATGAGCCATGTAATGGGTTAAATGCCCACCCGGCCTTTAGGTTATGTAATGTGTCTCCCTATAACTAGTTAAAAGAGGTATTTGCTTTTCTTTAATAATAAATGAGGCCCCGGACCCAACTTTAAAAAAAAGTAATGGAGAAAGAAAACCTCCTAAATGGAAATAACTTCTAGGAGTGGTTTAGATGCCTTCAAGTTGTCCTATGCCATGAACGAAAATATTACATGCTAAAATCTTTGATTCATGATCCTCCTATTAAGGAGGCAAGTGATGAAGAATTACTTGTCTATGAAAAAAATTTGAGTGATGTAGTCGACATTCAATGTTTGATGCTTTCATTTATGTCTAGTGAACTCATGAATTCTCATGAAAATATAGATTCATATAAAATCATTGAGCACCTCTGTGGTCTTTACTAGGAGCGATCTAGACAGGAATAGTTTGAGATATCCAAGGTGCCCTTTTAGAGCAAGCTTGGAGAGGGTTCCCCAGCTAGCCCTCATGTAGTCAATATCATTGGATATATTGAGCACCTAGATGTTATAGGGTTTAAACTCTCTAAAGAACTGGGAACCAATCTCATTCTGGAATCACTCCCTCAGAGTTTCTCCAGCTTTGTTGTAAATTTAATTATGAACAACATTGAGAAGTCTCTACGAGATCTTATTACTCTCATTCACCAAGTAGATAAGGATACAAAGAATGAAAATCATTCCATCCTTATGGTGAAAAAATGGAACTTGAAAGAAAATATATTTAAGCCCAAATATTTTTCATGCCCTTAAAAGAAGAGGAAAATGAAGGGGAAAGAAAGGGAACATGATGCTGTTCGTTTTGTATGTGGTAAGAAGGGCCACTGGAAGAAAAACTACACCCAGTCAAAGAAGAGAGGGGAAGCTTCATGTGCATTTTTTATCAAGTACAATTTATATGTTTCTAAAAATTGGGTATTAGATATAACTTATTGTGATCATATATGTATTTGAATATAGGAACCATGTAGATTTAGAAACATTGACCAAGGGGAGGTAGATTTATGAGCATCCAATGAAGTAAAACTTACTTTTTGTAGCTATCATGGACTACCACCTCACATTTCCAACCAGAATGATCTTGGTTTTAAAGGGTTGTTATTATGTGTCTTCAGTTACAAAAAACATTATTTCTGTATCTAGATTAGATGCAGATGAATTTATTTTTAAATTTGGGAATAAATTTTGATTCTTTTATAAATATATAATTTTTATGCTAAGACAAATTTAAATAATGGTCTTTATGTGTTGGATTACACAAAATAAGTAATGACAATCAATAGAGAAGTTACTTCACATGAATCATACCACAACCAACTTTGACATCACCGACTAGGTCATGTAAATGAAAAGATCTTAACTAAATTACATCAAGATGGATATTTAGATTCTTTTGAACTAAAACCACTTAGTGTATATCACACATGTTTATAAGAAAAAAATAACCAAATCCCCATTTAGTGTGAAAGGTGAAAGGGCTAAAGTGCTTCTTGAATTAGTTCATACTGATGTGTGTGATCCATTTCTTATTGAGGTAAGGGGTGTGTACTCATACTTCATAACTTTTAATGATGATTTTAGTAGACATGGATATCTCTACTTAATGATATATAAGTCATATTCTTTATATAAATTCAACGAATACGAGAATGAAGTTGAGAACCATCTTGGTAAGAATATTAAGAAATCCCACTTAGACCATGGTGGAGAATATCTTAATCAAGAATTCATTGATTATTTATAGGATTTAAGGATATTATCCCAACTAAATACTCTTTATACATCTCAATGGAATGGTGTAAGTGAAAGGAGGAACTAAAACTTATTAGACATGGTGATATCGATGATGATTCATACGAGTCTTCCATTATCCTTTTGGAGATACACATTACAAACAATAACATACGTACTAAACCAAGTGCCAACTAAATAAACAAAGAGTATACCATACCAATTATGGAATGGAAATAAACTTGTGTTGTCTTACTTAAATGTGTGGGGTTGCAAAACATTTTTTAAGTCCCTTCAGGAAATAATATTTTACCCTAATGCTCAAAGTGTATCTTTATAGGATATACCAAATAAAAAAGGGATACCACCTATACAATCCTTTAGATAAGAAGATTTTGGTTGTAATACATCCCCCATTTATTGAGGAGGGTCTTATCACTAAAATTTATAGTGGGAGAAATATATAAATCAATAAAATCCAAGCTCAAGATACAACATATTTGGTATAAGAACAAATTACATAAAGCCCCATGGAAGAAGAAATTGTTCTAGAGACACAATTACTATGTAGGAGTACTAGAGAGGTTAGAGAACCAGAATGGTATGGTTTTATAGTCAACAAGTATAGTGACTCATTATTAGTTGATAATAATGATCCTTTAACCTATAAGGAAGTAGTAAGTGTCATAGATGTTTCCAAGTGACAAGAGTCCATGAATTCTGAAATAGATTCCATGTACCAAAACCAAGTTTGGATTTTGGTAGATCCTCCAGTAGATAGAAATATCATTGGTTAAAAATGGTTATTCAAGAACAAACTATACATGGAAGTACAAGTTAATACCTATAAGGTGTGACTGGTTGCAAAAAGGGTTTAAACAACATCAAGTCATTGACTATGATGAAACCTTTTCACCAGTTTTAATGCTAAAATCCATCAAAATTATACTTTACATTGTGGCTTTACATGATTATCAGATTTGGAAAATGGATATCAAAACATATTTCCTTAATGGGAAACTTTAGGAAGATGTCTATATGACAAAACTCTAAGGGTTTGTGACTAAAAAGTATGAAAACAAGGTTAGAAAGTTGCAAAGATCCATTCATTCATCCAGGTCTTGGAATATTCATTTTGACGAGGCCATAACAAAATTTGGTTTCATAAAGAATGAATGTGATCTATGTGTCTATAAATAGTTTAGTGGGAGTGAAATTAGTTTCTTAATAGTATATATTGATGAAATATTACTCATTATAAATGATATATTGGTCTTGTAGTCTGTCAAGACATGGTTAAATAAACGATTCTCTATAAAGGACTTGTGTCACAAACCAAGCTGAGTCGTTATCCAAACCGGTGACCAACCTGGTTCATGGCATGGCATGAAGGGAATTACCGATCCTCAAGAGTTAAAAAAAGTGCCCGGGTATCAATGATAAAGCATGAGAATGATTTTACCTGATTTCATTATCATAACCAACCATCAAAATAAATAAACTGAAACTAAAAATACTCAACCAAACATGGCCTAACCAATTTTCCAGATTTGAGTTACAACATTTAAACAAAACCCAAAAAGGGATAAAATAAAAAGGGGAAAAAAGAACTATCTCAAAAACCACCATATGATAAGAGGAGCATAGCCTTGAAGTCACCACCAACAATAACTCATAAGGAAGACCTCTAGAAACTTGAACCACCATCTCCAAATGCCTTGCCTTTACCCGTGTCAAACATAACCAAGTCTACTTACACCCAAAGGTGTAAGTAGGGTGTGATCCAAAGCCCAATAAGATGCCACCCAATAAAAGATTCCATGCTATAAAAATGATAAGAGTTTTATGAAATAAATACTAGAAACATTTTATGGAAGAAAATTTTAAAGAAAATATGTTTGCCTTTAAAATAACCAACCAAGTATACTACATGCCTATGGTAAGTGTGATATCACCATAGAGCACTAAGTCATAGGATAACCCTATAGGAACTAGCTATAAATGAGACAATAGGTATATCATATCTTAGTGAAATGTGGCATAGAAACCACAAATAATAGTATTCTCATGCACAAGACACTAGGAGGGGAAACCCCATGGACCTAGTGGTCTCCAATCATCACAATGTTTAGTTAGTGTTGTAGCGTCAATCCTGCTAGAAGAAACCGGGAAAAACACTTCCTAATCATCTATCATACTAGTCATAGTTCTCCCACCTAGTTACTCGGGATTCTCTTTGTGCTCAAATATGTTCCACATTACACACAACACATTATCCTCATATTACTCAAGCTAAACAAGTCAATGAACACAATATGCCAACACCTTCACAACCAAAATCCTCTTTTGAAATCAAACACACACCAAAACTATTTCAAAACATGATTTTCACCACTTTCACAATTAAATAAACTATTTTCATAATTTATAAAACACCCTCAAGAGGCACAACAAGGCTTTACACAATAAATACACCCAATTTATTATAGAAAAACCATTTTCAAACCATATACATGTCAAATTCATTAAAAAAATCCTTTCTCACCACACACACGAATTATAGAACACATAAAAATACTCAATAAAACATAATAAATTCATCCAATAATGTTTAATCATGGAATCACTTACCTTGGGTGTAGAAGCTTCCAGAATCCGGTGCAAAACTCCAACCGCACCTCAAATAAACCTTCAAGAAGCAAGATCAAACCCTATAAATAAAGGTTAAACCCAAAGAATTAAGATAAAACCATAAATCGATACCCAACCTGCTGGAGAAGAGAAAACCCAAATAAAGAGGAAAGAAACCCCAGAATAGATAAGGAATCAAGGAGAGAAGACACTTACTTGAAGATTTGGAGGGAAATCACACCAAATCTCCCAAAAAAATGGAGCTCCAAGGGAGTTTAAAGGAGAGGGAGGCACACCTAGGGTGAGGAACCCCTAAAAGGGAGATAAAAGAGGGGATTTAGGGTTTGAATAAGGGAGATATAAAACATAAAACCCAAATTTTAATGACTTGGATAGGCTGTACGGTTAGTCTGCATGGTTTTTCCAAACCGTGTGATAATCGTGATCCCCTTACTATCTAAGAAGGACATGCTGCACTGTTATCCCACACAGTTTATAGACTGTGCGCTAATCGTGTGATAAACTTCTATCCAAAAACACCACTTGGCCACATGGTTACCCAGGAAAGGGTGAATGGTTTACAAACCATGTGCCAAGTACTGTTTACCCAATTTTCCTTATTTTTCTCCAAAAGGTCAAAGGAAAATCAAAGAGAAAAAGGTAGAAAAAAAGTAAATAGAAAAATACCTCAAAATAAAGTCATGAATGTGAAAATTCTCCCCACCATGAAAACTTTCTGTCCCCATAAAATCAACTAGAAGCTTGATCAGAAAATAAGGACGAGTATTCTTGTTTAACCCATGAATTCCGCTCCTAAGTCTCATATATATCACTACCATGATGCCAAAGGACATAAAAAAATGGAATATAATTCCCATGAATCACCTTCTCTTGGGAATACACTATCCACATTGAACGTTCAAACACAGATAAATCAGGCTCTATTTCTAATTCTCCCTAATTAACACATGAGATAGGTTTGGATTATACTTCTTCAATTGGGAAACATGAAACACATCATGAATTAAAGTCAACTAAAAAGGCATGGATAACCTGTATTCTGCCTTAACAACCAAATTAGTGATCTCAAAAGGTCCAACATACCTCACCATTAGCTTTCCTTTCCTTCTTAATCGACGATGACCCAAATGAGGTGCTACTTTCAAGAACACCTGGTCACCCCCAGAAAACTCAATATCTCAGCACCTCTAATATCTATAAGATTTGTGGAGACTTTGAGCTATCAATAACCACTACATGATCAACTTGAATTTCTCAGATGTCTCTTTCACAAGGCTCAGCCTCAACAGTGAGGTCTTAGCTACCTTATACCAACACAAAGGAGACTGACACGGACGACCATAGAGCACCTTGAAAGGATCCATTCAAATTGAGGATTGGTAACTATTATTATATGAAAATTAGACCAATATTAAATTACTATCCCATGATCCTATGAAATACAAGACACATGCTCAAAGCATGTCTTCTAGAATCTGGTTTTCCCACTTCGTCTGACCATCCATTTGAGAATGGTATGCTGTAATCACTTGATTTGAAACCCCAATGCCTTTTTAAGGCCTTCCTACAACCGAGAGTTAAAATGGGGGCATCTATTTGAAACAATTTCTGATGGCACACCATGGGGCCTTACCACCTCTTGAACATACAATTAGCCCAACTCATCCACTTTTACTGAATCTTTGATTGGAGTGAAATGGGATGATTTGGTCAAACAGTTAATTACCACCCAAATGGAATTCCTTCCCTGAGGTGTATGAGTCAATCCAATAATAAAATCCATGAAAATATTGTCCCACTTCTAGGTAGGAATAGGTAGTGTTTAAAGCAAACCAGAGGGCCTTTAGTGTTCTTATTTCACTTGCTGTCATGTATAACACCACGATACGAAGTCAGCTATATCCCACCTCATGTCTGACCACAAGAATAACTAACAAACATCATAGTACATCTTGGTATCACTAGGACGAACAACCCACTGAGAATGGTGGCTATCCTACATCACCAGCTTCCTCAAAGATAAAGTCACCATAAAGCATCCCTTGAAACATAAAACTCCCTTAGGAGACAATAAAAAATCGTGAGATGTATCCCCACCATGAAGAAACTAAAAATACTACTATAATAACCCATCACTAGGCTATTCCCACCGAATCAGCTCTAGAGGGGAAGGAGAAAACTGAACACTAGCCAAGAACACACCGCTACTGTGCTTCTTGGTTTCTAAGTGCAACTAGGAAAAAAGCCCCATTAAGGCCCAATCATAACTGGACTTCCTCAATGCCTACACTTACAATTTTCTTATCAAGGCTTTATCCATGATGTAACACCCCATAATTTCATAGTACATTATCTCTTTAAAGTAATTCAATAGCTTGTACTACATGCAACACCGAGTTCGAGCGCACCACGACTTACCAAACCAGCCGTTCAAAAAGAAATTATGAATAGTATTAACTATATCTTGAATACTCCATATAATTTTAACATCCATATTATGTATTTATTAGACATAATATAAGAAAAAATTCAATTTTTCAGATAAAAGAAGTATTTTTCAAAAAATGCAATTTTACCGCCTAATAATGGAGAACCCTTTTTTAAATCCAATATTTGACACTTTTATATATTAAATTTGACAAAATAAACTTCTTCTTTAGAAGTGAGACATAAAAATTTAGTTTGGATAAATTTTTGGTGTTTTTATGATAACTTTAATATTTTGATGAATAGTGAAATATACTAAATTTAATTGAAAACATTTTTTTAATCAAAATAATTTATAGTGTTAAATTATAAATTCAAATGGTTTTTAAGTACAATTAGATTATATTTTTATTATTTAATAAAATTTATGTCATTATAAGTAATTTAACATTTAAATTGGACATAAACACATGTCAATCTTTTGATAATTTTTACTTTTTAAAAAACCGTTTTTTGGTTTTGACAAGGGGAATTAATTTTAAATTAATTAATGAAAATTATATTTTTTGAATTTGGTAAAATATAATTCATTTTTTAATTTGGAATATCAAAATTAGCTTAGGGTGAATTTTTGGTATTTTTCTGAGAACTTTCAATTTTTGATGAATAGTGAAAAACACTACGTTATTGTTTAAAACCAAATTTTATTTAAATAAGTACTATTTTTTATTTAAATTTATTTTAAAGTAAAAATAGATACATAATAACTATATTAGTTCAGTTTAATTCATTGGATTCATTTTATAATAAGATTAGATATATAAAATTTTATTGAAATTTTAACGTATTTTACCCACCTTCTAGGCACATTTGCAAATTTTCATAAAACTTAATTTCACCGCTTATGTGAATTGAATTTCAAAAATATAAGAGACACAATTGATATCAGTAAGTAAAATTCAGTTCAATAATATGAAAATAATTTTTGGTGAATAATAATTTTTTGAATTTTATTTACCACGATTAAAAGTAAATATGGCAATTAAAGGTAAAAATGATATTATAATTACCCCAAAAAATGTCCTAATTCTATTGGATATGTGTTTTTTGACCAAAATAAACCTTATTAATAAAATATGATCCTTTTTTATCCACTTGGATTAGATTAGGACATTTGTTATTATTTTATTTAAAGAAGAGTTAAAAGTGTTAAATTGAAATTTTAATAACTTAAACATTTTTAATATAGGGTTATACATAAGATAATTTAAACTATAAATATTACTTAGAAAGATAAAATTATTTCCTATATCATGGTATTTTATTTATAATTTTTAGATATTAAATAATTAAATTTATTTATGACACAATGATGATGAAGTAATTACTTTATCAATGAAAGATTAAAATAATTGATATTATAAATATAAAAATAAATGTAAATTGAGACTTTTGATTCCATACACTAATTTTATATGTGAATATGACATGTTAGGGTTGATTTAATGTATTTTTTTCTAAGTAATAAACTTGTTACGACTTTCACAAAAACCAAATACTAAATAGTGTCAAAATTGACATAAATGAGTTTTTAAAACAAATACTATTTTATTAAATGATATAATATTCCTAAAAATCTAATATTAGGCCAAAAAAAATATATAATGATATATATATGCCATTAATGAACCAATATAGGTTCACTTGTCATTTTATAGTAAGTTTATTAACCATGTAATATAAAAATACAAGAAGACGTGGTAAAAGTTAAACTATTTAACTAAGAGTTAAATCTAAAAGATAAAGTTAATATGGTGAACTAAACTTTTCTAAAACCTATTTTTTGAGAGATTTTCGACCCATACCCACCTTAGAATCTAAATAAATCCATTTGGATCTATTAGAAATTGAAAATTATTTTATAATAAAATAATATTTCAAGATTTTCCTAAAGTGCCCCTCACCTCTCTTATAAAAGGGTACTTCCATTTCTCTTAATTTCATACCTCCAAATCCATTTGTATCAGACAAAACCTGATCAAATATTCTACCAACTACCCTCACTTAAACCTAGAGGCCTTACTTTGATCAGAAATCCAACTTAAGGAGCCCTTTTGATCAAATCAAAAGGAAGCACCCGAAGAAGAGGTAATTATTTCATCACATCTTTCAAAGTTATTTTCTTCTTCCACTTCCTCTTTCTTTGCTATTTCCATACCAAAATAATAACTCCAGTACCTTCTACATACTGTTATGTTATTATAAATATGGTACAACCATATTAATTATTCTATCCATCCTATGAATGAAAAATTCACCATACGTGCGTACGTATAGCTTACCGTCTCCACGTTGTGGTGTAGTTAGTTATTCAACACTTAATTATTTGGATGGGTATAATAATGAGTATAATTTATGTAAATAATAAATATAACATATTAATGTCTCTTTATAATTAATATACCATCCAATTCCATACCATTTTATCATTAATTAAATGATATCGTTGCTCATGCGTACGTATGACTTACCGTCTCCACGTCGCGATGAGATTTATTTCCACATTCACCATTAAATAATGATTATAAAAATATATATTATTAATAAGTATGTAATATATAAAATAATAATTCTACTGGAAATATATATATATATATATGTGTGTGTGTGTGTGTGTGTGTATGTATGTATGTATTTACATATATCTCAATCACTTACTTCCATTCAATACGATAAGAAAACAGAAACAACGTCCATGCGTACGTATGGGCTACCATCTCCATGAATGGTGTTTCCATTTCATATATATATATATCTATATCTATTATACATATTTATACTCTAAAAATATATGATATATAAATCATGTTTTATATTCTTGAAGTATGTAAATCATGATCTTAGTGATACGATAAAGTATAACAAGTTAAAACACATACGATAAAGAAAGTGATTATTACCCGAAATGTTACTTTAACATGGAAATTATTATTAATGTACAGTATAAATTCAAAAATGAGTCATTTATGATATAATAAATATAAATATGGTTCTGGTATAATTTAATAACATACTTTGGTCATTATATAGGAGGTTAAACGTACCCTCGACTAACGGAAAGTACAAGGTAAGGGTTAATTCCTCAATCTCATTATTATCCGAGATTGTTTATGTGTAAGTATTTTCTAGGACTTATTTATCATCCATGTCCATGTATCATAAAAATGTTTTTAAAAGGAATATTTTAAGTTTTATAGAAGGTATTATTTAAATATATCATCATTTAAATGTTTTAAAGATTTATTTTTCTAAATTTTTTTAATTAATGTCCATGTTTTCAAAATGATTTTAAGGATTTATTTATATGGTCATGATTGTTTTAAAATGTTAATTACTTTAAAAAGTTTCAAAGTGGTATGGTATACTTTGATTCAAAAATATCATTTAAATGTCTTACTTTATAAATGTGTGACTTTTAAATGATTTCACAAAAAGTGATATTTCTATAAAAGAGTTTTACTGATCATTTTCAACTATATAAACATACTTTATTAGATATTATTCTTGATTGAGGTTGATTTATTATAAATACAGTCTTCAATATTGTATTGAATGAGTTATGATATGTTTGACTGTGAATGTGCTATTTTAATACCATTCATTATTTATGGTTAAAGTATTGACATTTCATATGCTTGTTTTAATATGGATGTTTATGTTATGTTTCAACATTTTCATATGAGGAATGAATTAGACTTAGTAAGTGATGGGTGAAGACTGCTATAACTCCTCTATGGATCGGTAGGTCTCATGAGACAGACTAGTGTCTTGGAACAATACCTTGACAAAATCTTTATTTGTAGTCTTGGCATGAGGCTTTGACTATATGGTTATGATGTCCAACATTATGAATTCCCTCATTATAAAATTAGTTATTACATGTTATTATTAGACTAATAGAATATCCATGTTCATGTTTATATGGTAATGTTTTACTTATTTTTTCCATATTATTTTCAATATTATGTTTAATTTTTTTTTGTTTTTATTACACATCTTTCTTTAAAATTTTATAGTTTCCGCTATATTATTTACCATTACTGAGCATTTGAGCTCACCCCTTTCTATGTTTTATTTTTCCCAGGATGTGAAGAAGTGTATTATGAATGACTTGCAGGGATAAGCTAAGGGATGTGAGTGTGTTCAAAGGATACAAAATGTTGTTGTTTTTCATTTTATAATGTAATGTAAAACTCATATATGTATCTAGTACTTCTAAGGCTACTAAACTGGCCAGTCCTTAGGGACTTGATTCATTGTAATCATTCCAATGTTATGTAATAATGCACCGACTTTGGGTAACTAGGGTTGGGGTGTTACAGATGACATTACCCTTTCCTAGGGTATAGATGATATTGAAGCCTAAACCCTTCAAATACCCAATCCAATGACATTTCCTCAAGTTCAAATCCTTTTGGGAGAAAATATAGGCTAATATTTTATGATCAGAGTAGACCATGAATTTCTACCCAAAAAGATAATGATGCCACATCTTCATAGCATGCATCACCACTAATAACTCCATGTCATGGGTTGGTAGTTATTTTCATGTGGTCTATATTGGTGGGATCCATATGCCACCATATGATCATCTTGCATAGGCACACATCTAAGGCCCATACCTGAAGAATCGTAATAAACCATGTAGCACTTTCCCAATTCTGGAAAGATCAACACAAGTGTGGTATTCAACCGCCACTTCATATCCTCAAAGGAAACCTAACACTCTGGGTACCATTCAAACTTCACTCCTTTCTGGGTGAGTGCTTTCATGGAAGAAGCAATCTGAGAGAATTCCGAAACAAACTGCCTGTAATAACCAACCAAGCTAAGAAAACATCTGATTTCAAAAACATTATTTAGCTACTCCCATGACATAACTGCACTAATATTTTTGGGTCTACCAAAGCCCCTTTCTCTGAGATTACATGACCCATAAAATTCATTTCCCTAATCTAGAAAGTGAAATTTGAAAACTTTGTATAAATATGATGATTATGTAGAGTTCCCAACATGATCCTAAAATTATGCTCATGCTCCTCCGTAGATTTAGAATAAATTAGGATGTCATCCAAAATTACCATAACAAAGGAGTTAATATACTAGCAGAACACCCTATTCATGAGTTCCATGAGAAACACCATAGCATTCGTCAGTCCGAAAGACATGACCAAGTACTCAAAGTGACCATACCTGCTTCAAAAAGCTATTTTCAGAATATCCGCCTCTTTCACCCTGGCTTAGTGGTAACCATAATGCAAGTCTATCTTATAGAACAACCTTTTCCCTTTCAGATGATCAAAAAATTCATAAATTCATGGAAAATGATACTTGTTCTTGATGGTTACCTTATTCAACTTTCGGTAATCGATACACAATTGGGGAGATCTGTTAGTATTCTTTGAAAACAAGACTAGGAAGAACCAAGGAGAGACACTCAGGTGAATGAGCCCTTTGGATTCAAAATCATCCATCTATATCTTTAATTCCATCAAATTAATGGGGGCCATGCGATATGAGGGAAGAGATATAGGCTTTGTCCCCAACACCAAATTAATTGATAACTCCACATCATGCTCCATGGGTAAACCTGAAAAGTCATCTAGAAATACCTCTGGGAAATCATCCACTACAGGAGGTAATCCAACCTCAGGAGCACCACCATATTCCTCAATCACAAGTGATGATAACTAAAAAATAAGATTACCCAACTCCGGGAGGGGGGGTCTAGCACGACCTGACCGATGATCCCATTCTCCAAGAAAAACCTGAGTACTCCCATCAGGCACCATGAAAATTACCCACAACCTATAACAATAGATATTCACTTATAATCAAACTATCAAATTATGACAAGGATTACATAAAATAGGTCCATATACAAGACTAGAAAATCCCATTCTAGCTTGACCCCTCATATGGTGAGTGAACAAGATGGGAACCTGAGGCCCTGCTCCTTCTTCTTACGCAACGAAGTTACCAAATCCATCAAAAAATACATAAGACCAGTTAGAAAATTCAACAGATTCACAATATGGGAAGAGATAAATGAAACAGAAGCACCAATATCAAATAAAAAACTGTTATAGAATATGCAATTAAAATGGTACCTTGAACTATTGTGGGCATTGCATTCAATCCTTCAAGTGGTTGGTCTAAAACATGAAGATGTATGGTCTCTACCTGGGTCTAAACATGACTGGATCTTCCCTAAACTAACTTTGACTAGAAGAGGATTCAGTCCTGCCACCGTGAGCACTGAAACTAGATCCCACCAGCCTAGATGGCTCTGTCTGAGCAGAAATTTCCCTAGAAGCTACAAATCACACCCCACTCTGGTATGAGCGCATCACCTTGAATAAACACTATAAGTATCCCATAAATCCACATCTATGACAAGGTTTGGGATGGGATACACATGTAGGCTAAGTTTTCCCTTTCTCATCTTGCTTTCTCTTCTTCTCAGATGAACTGCCACTGCCCATCACTAACATAGACATAGAGGAACCAGACCTACCGTTGCGGTCTATCTACATCATACAATATTGATCAACTATCTTAGAATAGGTCCTTAGCTTGAACAGAAAGACCTGGGAATAAATCTATGACCGCAACCACCTCTCGAACCTCTGAGCCTTCATATGCTTGTTGGAAACAATTCCAGGTGAGTAAAAAACTAGCTTAGAAAAGTGGTTGGTATACTCCATTACTGACTGGTCCCCATGAACAAGATCCATAAACTCCTTGGATCTAGGATAGGCCAATAAATAAAGGAAATACTAGTCATTGAAGTCATCCTTGAAGTATTTCTAGTTCATCTCCTTATGCTTCCCCATTTGGACCACTGAGTCCCACCACCTTCGATTGGGACCTTCTAGAAAAAGGAGGCACATTTCACCTTGAATTCCTTAGTAGTGTCAAGAAATTAAAACATGCTCTCTATCTTCTCAATCCACTCCTCCACTTCTTGAGGCCCCTGCTACCCTGGAAAGAAGGAGGTTTGTTCTTAGGGAACTCTAGGAATCTGTCCTTCCTAGGACCGGGTTCAGCTTCCATGACTGGAGCAGGACCAAGACCTGCTCCCTATCCTAGAGCTTGAACAGACCAAACCACAAATTACACTAGTCTCCGATCAAGAAGGGAGGGATAAATCTATCTTGATTATTCCCATGGTTGTAATGGAATTCTCGAGGGAGGCATGTTACTACAAAAAAGCAACGATCACAAGAAAAACCATCAATACAATAAATCTTAAAATTTTCAATAATAAAAAAATTTACAAATAAGTCAAACTCATCACAAAATCATAACAAAAAAACCACTTCACCCCCACCCAATGTCCATGTATAGTCTACAGCCTGTATGTACCAACTGGAGGAGAAGTCAAACAAAAATCACAATATCCCATGGTGACTCGAGGTCTGTCATGAGGTGTGTTGGATAGGAACCCCACTCACAACTAGAACAACAAGTCCCGACAATCCTAGATCAAGTCTATCCAGACTCATCCCAAATATCTTGACCCAAAAAGAGCGAACCCCCTCTGATACCATTTTTTCATGAACTAAGTCAAGTCTTCATCCGAAACGGCACCTGAACCAATCTGTGACATGGATATAAGGGCATTGTTGATCCCCATGGGTTGGAAACAATTTCTCAGGTATCAATGATAAAGCATGGGAATGATTTTACCCAATTTCATTATCATAACCAACCATCAAAATAAATAAACTAAAACTGAAAATACTCAACCAAACATGGAACAACCAATTTTCCATATTTGAGTTACAACATTTAAACAAAACCCAAAAAGGGGCTATAAAAAAAATGGGAATTGAGAACTATCCCAAAAACCACCATATGAAAAGAATAGCATCGTCATTAAGTCATAACCAATAACAACTCACAAGGAAGACCTATAGCAACCTGAACAACCATATCCAAATGTCTTTTCTTTACCCATGTCAAACATAACTAAGTCTACTTACACCTAAAGGTGTAAGTAGGGTGTGATCCAAATCCTAGTAGGATGAAACCCAATAAAAGATTCCATGCTATAAACATTATATGATAATTAAACTTGAAAGTTTTATGAAAGAAATACTAGAAACATTTTATAGAAGCAATTCAAAAGAAAATATGATTTCCTTTTAAATAACCAACCAAGTATACCATATGCCGATGGTAAGTGTGATATCACCATAGATCACTAAATCACGAGAGAACCCTCTAGGAACTAGATATAAATGGGACACTAGTTACATTGTATCTCAGTGAAATTTGGAATAGAAACCATGAATAACAGTATTTTCGTGCACGAGACACTAGGAGGGGAAACCCCATTAGACTATTGGTCTCGAATCATCACAATGTTTAGTTAGTGTTGTAGCATCTATCTTGCTAGAAGAAACCAGGATGAACTACTTCTGAATCATCTAGAGTACTGGTCCTAGTCTACCCACCTAATTACCCGGGCTTCCATTTGTTCTCAAATATGTTTCAAATTACACATAACACATCATCCTCACATTACTCAAGCTAAAAAAGTCAACACACATAATATGCCAACACTTGCACAACCAAAACCCTCTTTTGAAATCAAACACACACTAAAAATATTTCAAAACATTATTCAAACCACTTTCACAATTAAATAAACCATTTTCACAATTTATAAAACACCCTCAATAGGAACAATAAGACTTTACACAAGAAATACACCCAATTTCTTATAGAAAAACCATTTTCAAACCATATACATGTCAAATCCATTCAAAAAATCCTTTCAAACCACAAAAATGAATCATAGAACACATAAAATACTCAAGAAATCATAATAAATTCATCCAATAATGTTTAAGCATAGAATCACCTACCTTGGGTGTTGAAGATTCTAGAATCCGGTGTGAAACTCTAACCGCACCTCAACCGCACCTTTAAGAAGCAAGATAAAACCCTAGAAATCAAGGTTAAACCCAAATAATTAAGATCTTACCCTAAAATTGACACCCATACTACTGGATAAGAGAAACCCCGAAGAAAGAGGGAATAAACCCTCGAATAGAGAAGGAATCAAGGAGAGAAGACACTTACTTAAAGATCCGGAGGGAAATAACACTAAATCTCCCACAAAAATAGAGCTCCAAGGGAGGGTAAAGGAGAGGGAGGCACACCTAGGGTGAGGAAACCCAAAGGGGGAGAGAAAATAGGGGATTTAGAGTTAAAATTGGGGAGATAGAAAACATAAAACCCAAATTTTAATGAACTGGATAGGTTTCATAGTTTTCCAAACCGTGTGGCAACCGTGCTCCCCTTACTGTCCAAGTAGTACATACTGTATGGTTATCCTTCATGGTTTACAGACCGTGCACTAACTTTTTGATAAGACTATGTCCAAAAACACCACTTGTCTGTATGGTTACTTGGGTAAGGGTGCATGGTTTTATAAACCATGTTCCAACTACTATTTACCCAATTTTTCTTATTTTTCTCAAAAAACTCAAAAGAAACCCAAAGAGAAAAAGGTAGACTGAAATTAAATAGAAAAATACATCAAAAGAAAATCATGGATGTGAAAACTTGGGTGAGACATCATATATTCTTGGGATCAAGATCCATCATGATAGATCTAAGAGGTTGCCTAGCCTAAGTCAATGTACATACATTGATAAGATACTAAAGAGATTCAGTATGGAAAAATCCAAGAGGGGATTGTTTCTAGTGTCACATGACATTCATCTTTCTAGGAAAATGTGTCCTCAAACACATGAAGAAATAAATAGAATGAAAAGGATTCTATACAAATCAATGATTGATTCAGTCATGTATGCTATGCTATATACTAGGCTAGATGTCTCTTAAACATTAAGTGAGGTAGGAAGATATCAAGATGATCCAGGTAATCACCATTGGATGGTAGTCAAGACTATCCTTAAGTATATGAGGTGTACTAAGGATATGTTCCTAGTTTATGGAGGAGATTAGGAACTAGTCATCATAGGATATGAATATTCTAGTTTCCAAACTAATCAAGATGACATGAAGTCACAAACGAGACACATCTTCACTTTGAATAGAGGTGTTGTGAGTTAGAAGAGATCAAAGTAGGATATGGTCACAAATTATATAGTAGTGTCCGAGTATATTGCAGCTTTTGAGGTAGCTGAAGAAGTGGTATGGATACACAACTTAGTCCAAGAGCTAGACATGGTACCTAGAAGTAAATATCCTATCACACTCTATTGTGATAATATTGCAGTAGCGACTCTTTAAAAAGAGACAAGGTCGCATCAGCGGACGAAGCACATAATTTAGAAGTATCATATCTTGAGGAATTTTTTTAGAGAGGTGAAGTTATAGTGATCAGTATTTCCATGGAATACAACATGGAATACCCCTTGACTAAAGACTTGACTCGACATAAACAATACTATCACGTGAGGTCTAACAGACTCAAGGTTATAGGTAGTTGAATCTAATTCAACTGTGAGTTTATTGGATTTTGGTGTCCTAGGACTTATTTTTTGTACTTTTATTACATGTATATTCATTGTATTGAATATTTATAAAACTTCTTATTACATATTGTGTATTATTCTTCATGAATCTAATGTAATAATTTCCAAAAGTGTACAACACATTGATAAGGTCGTAGCAGTTACCCTCTACGATGATAACCTTAATGTACTATGATGATATTCTTAAATAATGTTCTGAGGTTGGATAACATACTATGATGAGAAACATAGTACATAGACTGTTAGGTGAGAGTACTCGTAAGGATACTATTCATCTTATCATGAAGTTTACACTTGGTAATATCCAAGACAAAAGATTATGAGAACATACTCACCAGTAGGAATTCCACATGTTTTGGTATCATCAGATATTTCTATCTGCGAGTGTGTGTGATGGTCCTTAGAATTTAATATTATTATTAATGCATGTTATAACTCGAATACTTAGATGTATTTCACAAACCATGATGATAACAGTTTATAGAGAAGTTGGATATATTGGGTGTGTCATGAGTGACATGTCATTAATGGATAAGCTGAGGAAGGATTTGTCCCTTCCATCTTTATGGAAGCTAATATCTCATCCCTTTGATCAGAATTGAAACTTTTTCCTAAATTCCATGGCCATGGTGTAATGAATAGTTTATTTTAGATAGTCAAAGAAAGAAATATCGAGCATATAGGTTGGTGACACAGATGTGCAACCTGCATGATGAGATATTGAGACAAAGGGATTATATTACACATTAAATATTTGTATGTGGTTTTCATTGTTGTGACATTAAGTTATTTCTCTTGGGTGCCTTGCCTCATTACTAGATAGTAATCTTGGACTTTAGGAAAACCTTCTTAATGCCAATGAAAAAGAATCCTAGAGGTTCACACATAAAGTGTTTCCATTGATCTCCATAAAATTCTATTTGAATTTAATTAATGGAATAAATATTATTCTTAAGACTAAGGAATAATTTTATTCAGGTTATATTGATCACATAAATTAAATAAATATTTATTCACCAACATGTGAATAAAAATACATTTTTTTATTTTATTGGATATTTAATAAATATTTATTCACTAACATATGAATGAAATATTTATTTATGAATAAAATATTTATTTGAGTATTCAACAAATAATGAGGAGTTCAAATGGACCAAGACCATATCCGATGATAAAATAATTATTTATAAGCTGATAAACATTATTTATCAATTTACACAAGTTGACGCACCACAAAATAATAATAATATTATTATGTGGAATGAGGTTTATTAAAGGTTTTAAATGTTGTTTAATGGTTGAAATTCAATTAAATAATATTTTATCCTAAACCCTAACTATATAAATAGATGATTATGTCTATTACGTATTTCATTCAAAATTGAGAATAAAGAATTGTTGTGCACAATGAATTCTCTCTCGACTCCTCCTTCTCTCTCATTATTAAGAATGAGAAACAAAAGAGAGATTTATTCAATACCAAATAATGAGCGATCAAGAATGAACAATGTAAGAATTTTTATTTACTACACTAGCACACAGATATCAAGTGGTGTTTCTTGGAGATCATTGGAGTATGTGTAGATCACCACTAGAGAGATTATATCCTTAGATACTCACAAAACAATGAAGGTAATCTGAAAGGTTCTTTTCAAATGATCAAAATTCATCAATGAAAAAAGATCATAATCTCATGTATTTATTTTTTTAGATATTAAATAAAATAATTATAAATTTTACATGAAAGATCCCTGCTAATGGTTCTAGGAAAAAATTATTAAAATAAATTTTAATACATCTCCCACTACTACATGCTTCTATTGTTCCCAGAACCAACAACTCCAACCATGCGTGTCTTATATCCCTTTGAAAAACAAGGCCCCCAGTTACCTGGGATGAGCAACATAGTTTGGGAAAACTATGCTCAAGTAGTGTGACACCTTTGAACAATCACCCTCCCACACACACAATTTCCTTGGTGATCTGAATAGTTTGAAAAACCATGCTCAAAACATGAAAATCACCTCTGAAGCCTCATATTTGCATACCACACAGTTAGCACACAGCTAGCACTAATCATGTTCTTGGATTTTTTCCTTCAAAAAAAACAAATTTTCAACCCCCGACTTCCAGAAACCTCTATAATGACCCAAAGGGAAATCCAAGCTCATACTAAGGAATTCCTATGACTTGGTGGGCGTCATAATTCTCCCCACCATAAAATATTTTTTTCCTCTGAAAGTGGTCAAGATTCTAGTCTCACAAAAAGAGAAGTCACTAACCTCTTATGGATTAGCTACAAAATTTTCATCATATCTTGAATAAGGTTTAGCTTAACCATGGACAGTTCTTTCAACTCTACTCAACACAAGGGAGATATACATGGCCACCATAAAACATTTTGAAGGGATCAATCTTGATCTATGCATGATAAATATTGTTATAGGAAAACTTGACTAGAGACATATTATTTTCCAATGACCCCCCAAAATCATGAATGCATGCCCAAAGAATATCCTCAAGAATCTAAATAGCATAATCAATCTTCCTATCAGTATATGGTTGATACATCATGCTTAATTTAAACTGGGAACCCATCACCTCTTTCAAACCTTTCCATAACTTAAATGTAAATTGCATGTCCCTGTCTAAAATTATTATAGAGGGAACCCCATTAAGAATTATAACCACTAAAACATATAATTACTTGATCTACTCCAGCTTCATTATCTCCTTGATAGGGAGGAAATGATATGATTTTATAATTCAATAAATGATCACTGAAATCACACCCTTCTCACTAAGATTCAGTGGAAAATAATGATGAAGTCCATAGAGATATTGTACCACTTACACATTAGAATGGGAAAGGGATACAATATCACATTAGGACTATGGTAATTTTCATTAATTATTTGAAAAGTTAGGAATCCTGACATAAAGACTTTGATCAAACACCTCATCCCTAATGAATAATAATGATGTCTCATATCATGATACATCTTGGTAGTCCTAGGGTTTACGTACCAACAAGACTGGTGTCCACTATAAAAACAAATTATACCTTAGAGATATAGGAACAAACAACCTGCTTCAGAAACACAAAGCACCAAAAGGAGACCGAGACCAATCACCTAAGGTCTCCCCACTATTAATGATTTTGTTAAATCATGGGAAATAGATGTCTGATGCATTTTCAATACAAACCCACTCATCAAATGACAATTCATCCTTCATTGTGGCTAAGAACACCATCCCATTGACCTCTTCCACTCCCAATATCATCTCAATGAACAAACTCATGAGAGACCACTCCACTAACTCCTTTAAGGCTTGAGTTTTTAATTTTCCTTCTCAATTCATTAGAAACCACATTCCCTTTTCCAGGAGTATAAGTAATATTAAAATCAAAAGTCTGAAGATACTCAACCCAACATCTCCATCGTAAGTTCAAATCTATCTAAGTAAAAATATAATTAATGCTTTTATGATCAGAGTATACCATAAAATTGTTCCCCAAAGAGATAACGGTGACAAGTTTTGAGAGCATGTATAAAAGCTTCCAAATCAAGGTTGTGGGTCAGGTAGTTCTTCTTATGAGGGAATAGTTTAAAAGAGCCATAGACCACCACTAACTTTCCCTAAATCAATACACACCCCAAGCCTGTACTTGTGGAATCGTAGTAAACATTATAACCCAAACTCAGTTATGGAATAATTAGATCTGGATCTGAAGTCAACCTCTCCTTAAGTTACTTGAATGATCTCTAAAATTTTTCATTACATTCAAACTTAACAACCTTATGAGTCAAATCTATCATTAGAGATGAAATATTGGAGAAGTCCTAAACAAACCAATTATAATAACCGACCAAACCCAAGAATCTTTGAATCTAAAACACATTTATAGGATGATCCCAATACATCATTTCCTGAATCTTCTTAGAATCCGCTAAGATTACCCTCTTAGATATAACATGCCCTAGAAAATTTACTTCTTGGATCCATAATTAACACTTAGAAAGCTTACTATACAAGTGATGTTATTTAAAGATTATAAGGAAGATATCCAAATTATCCATGTGTTCCTCCTCTAACTTGGAGTACACCAAAATATAATCCACAAACATGACTATGAAAGAGTTAAAGAACCAATGAAAAATCCACTTAATAAATTCTATAATTACTATAGGAGTGTTCGTGAGATCGAATGTTATAACCAGAAATTTGAAATTCCCATACCAACTCCTAAATGTTATCTTAGGTATATCCTCTTCATGAAATATCAATTTATGGTACTCTGACCACATGTTAATTATAGAAAACCAATTACCCCTTATGATCCAATAAAAAATATCACCAATCATTAGTAAGGGATACTTGTTCTTAACAATCACCTGATTTATATTTCAGTAATCAACACAAAGTATGAGGCTTCCATATACCTTATTAGTGAAGAAGATAGGTGAAACCCAAGGTGACACACTAGGATGAATAAATCCCTTGGCCTCAAGATATGTTCAATAAACCCTAAGCTCATTTAATTCAGTGGGTTCCATGAAATAAGATGGAATAGAAATGGGCATCATATAAGGAATTAGGTCAATAGTAAACTCAACCTCTCTCTATAGTGGTAATGAAAATAAAACATCATGAAAGACCTCAGGGTACACACTCACCATTATAGGAAGTGGTATACTCAAACAAAGATCAACAAGATTAAGAAACATCTCCAAAAACTGACATGAGATCATTCCAATATAAGGAACAACAGACTCCACCCTCCCAGATCTAGAATCCCACTCACCCTGAAATACATGAGAGACCCCATCAGGAGATAGAAACTAAACTCAGTAATAGTAAAAATATATAAAGTCTTTAATACTGATTATCTAATCCATGGGAATAATAAGTTCAAATATATCAAGACCAAGAACTATAAAATCTCACACCACTTCAAAGTCATCTCTCATCACCTGATACATGGGACATCTAAAACCTTTCCTGGATATCTTTATAAAGGGAATGGAAAGATCAAAAAATAATGGAATAAGCTCAAAACTTCATACCAACACATCAATTAAATTTTATGATATAAAATAAAGAGTAAAACCCATATAAAAAAAATATAGTACCATAGAGGATAAAATAAATACCGTACCTCTAACAGTATCCAACCCTACTTTAGATTCCTCTAGTGTATACTCTGTTGTATAAAGATGTCCAAGCTCAACTCCTCCTCAAGACTTATTTTCCACATGAATATTATCCTTGGTATAATGATAAGACCCACCATACTTGGAAGCATAAAAACAAACCTACAAACCCTTGGTGAGAGTGGATCTAGCCTCACTACCTTGGGACACACTTTCACAAAAATTCCTAAGAAGATCATATTGTCAATACCACTGCAAATTTTGGGGAGATTCCATATAATTAGGCTTGGTATGACTATTACTTTCACAATGATAGCAAAAAACATGTTTCTATCCTAATTAATCCCCTAAAACTATCCCTGAAGAAAACTATTCACTTATGCATTTCTTTTTCTAGTCATAAGATAAACCCTGGATAACAACTGAAGCAACTGAAGCTCCACCTAAACCTTTCTTACCAGCTATGTTTTTCCTATTCCATAACCACTTTATTGACTACATGTCCATAAGGTATAATAGAATTATCATTAGTTTAATTTAATCCCTCAGACCCATCTCAAACCTTTGATATTTAAGGTAATAATTAGTGAAAATCTCGAGTGTTAAGAACCCAAATTTATAAAAAAAGTGAAATACTCTAAAACAAAATTCTCACATTACTCTAAGGTTAGAAATTCTCAGGTCTTCATCACTCTCAATGTCTCAAGATAGAATTACTAGTTAAAAATATTCTTTAAATAAATCCAACTAAAGTCCTCATGTAACTTATCTTACATGATGGAGTCCCGTAATTTCCTTCCTGGTCCTTCAAGAATGTACATGGTGAAACCCACCTTACAATACTTTAGATTTTTCATAAAATTGAAGATTCGTTCAATACATTCAAGACACTATTTGGATTCTAGGGGTCATTTATCACCATGGAAGATGGGTGGAATCTTCTTAGTAAATTATGATCCATGATCCACCATTCATCCCTATTTCCCAATACCCACCTGACCTAGAGTCTAAATAGTGTGGATAACTACTTCCACTAAAGAAAGGTCTACTGGAGGATTCACCTATGGAAGTTTTCTCACATATTCCTCTCTTGGATTCAAAATATCTCTTATATGAGGCATTTTCTAATTAATACATAATACAATAACCAATCAGCTTAATGGAAATTCCAAAATCAAAAAATAACTTCAAGAATCCATATTAATGCCTTTAAACAATAAGAATTTAAAGAAATCATGGATTCTATAAATGAAAATAAAAACATAAAAATGAATAGTTTCATTAAAATAAACTCCAAATCTAGTTAATTTAGATAAACTCAAACACTAACTCTTAGGCTTGGAAAAAATCCTCTACCACCTATGGTGACTTGAGTTCAGACATGAAAGTGTGCTGAACAGGAACCCTCTCTCACTTACTACCAAAATTATGACAGTCCTAAATCCTATATACCAAAGAACCTAAACCAAAACCAACTAGTTTCATAACACTTCTAGTTGGGTAATCCCTTTGATACCATTTTGTAACAAACTAGCTCAGGTCGACCCAACGCATCACCCGAGTTGGCCCACCATAAGGCAAGGATCAACCAAAACAACTAAAAATGCCTCATGAAGAATTAGATAGAGATAAGACAATAGAGTAAAATGTAGAAGAAAGGAAAAAATCCATGATACATATGACATGAAGCCAAAAGGATAACCAAAAATTCAAAAAATACAAGACAAGAATGAGTCTCAATGTGACCATCTGTCACCACCAATTCGTCTCATTAAAAAGGCAATGAAACCCAAGGGAAACCGATGAACTACATGACACCCTTCCCTTTACCCATGTCCTATAAAACCAAATATATAAACAACAAAATGAAAAATTAGTATGTGATCACAAAGCCCAGTAGTATTTCACCAAAGAATCTATAAAATATCTAATACCATGAAAACATTACCTCTAAATTTTTAAAAAATCATGTTTACAAATAATTTCATAAAGATATTTTTTTTAAAACATACTTTGGTTTTTATAAAAACGTTTCACATTTCAATAATTTGAGAATATGAAAAGTACATAAAATATAGTATTAAATAAAAACCAAATCCCTCCATGAATACACCATATAATAAATAAGTGAGAAACCGAGCAAGAATGAACCATCATGTATAAAACCAAGCATAAATGACAGATCATAAGATTAGATTATAGCCTATTGGAATACATACCTAAACATAATAAAGAATCTCTAATCTAGGCATGATGTGAATCCAACCAATATCGAGTCCCACCACTATTTATCAATGTCAATAAAAGAACCCATAGCGTTGAAACACACACTAAGGTGGCGTTTCTATTTCCCAACGCACCCAAGGTTCCCAATGTGCTATGTTAGACAAACCCATTTGAAAACCATTATTATGATTTATAAAACATTTTCATAGTGGAGTATCTCTACTCCCATTCTTGAAAACCCATTTCAAAATCAAAACCACTTTTGGAAAATTTCACCGAAAACATAGCATGCACAAATATGTTTTTAAAGAAAGAACCTTTTAAAAACAAACATCTCTTTGAAAAAACCACTTTTATATAAAATCAATAAATTTCATAAATAAAAACAAAATAATTTATAAGAACTTAAAGTAATTCATGAGTTAGAACCATTGTATAGAGACACCTACCTTGAGAACATAGGAAAACTAATCGCCTTCGAGAACAGAGATTAGGAATGAATAGACCAGGCCCCCATTAGCCTAGATACATAAGAAAAATCATCAAATCTATATAAAAACCCTTATATCTGGAAACCATAGCTCAAATGGGTTCCAATGATATGAGGGGAGAAGATATCAAGTAAGTATATGAGGAGAGGAGAAAAAAATGGATCAAAAACAGAACATACCTTGAAGAGATCCATCTAGAATGAAGGAAAACCATCAAGAATCCTAGGGGAGAAGCCTCTAGAGCAGTGGGAGAGGTTTAGTTCAATGCCAAATGGGGATTATAAGTCTATTAACAATTAAAATAACCAAGGTAAAATATGTAAATCCTAACTTTTTTAAGGTTTTGACTGGGATGCATATTTAGGATACACTGTTAGACAAACTATGCACCAATCATGTGTGACCTCTATAACCTTTGAAAAACAAGGCACACAGTTACCTAGGATGAGCTGCATGGTTTGGGAAAACCATGCTCAAACCATGTAACATCTCTAAAAAACCACCGAGGAACCCACATAGTTTCCTTGGTGAGTATCATAGTTTGAAAAATTGTGCTCAAACTGTAAAAAATGTCTCTAATCATCATAGTGACATACCACATGGTTAGTACTAACCATGCACACAAACTATGTGCCTAGATTTTTTTCCTTTAGAAAACCATATTTCCAACCCTCGACTCCCAGAAACCTCTAGAACGACCCAAAGGATAAACCAAGCTTAAACCAAGGCATACTTGTGACCTAGAGGGTGTCACATAAAGAATACGTAAAATTGATTATTTAGATAAGAATTAATTTTTTACATTGTAGAATATATTTTAGGTTTATAGTTTTAGATAATTAGGTTCACCACCCTTATATTAATAAATATTACATCACAAAGTGGATACTTCCACTCAGTATCCATTTTTTTCACAATAAAAAACTTTTAAGATATAAAAAGTTTTTTTTTCATAAAATATCTTAAAAATTTTCACCTTGAACTCATCCTTGACCCTAATAATCCTTAAAAACCTATGAAAAACATTTTAAAATATGGAATGAACATAAAAATCACAGTAAGAGACATATAAAAATAAAGGAAAAAATTATTTTTCCATGAATACTCATAAATATTTAATTTTCCAAAATAAAATTTGGGATCAAAATAAACATTTTATTACCCAAGAAATAAAATTCACTACCCATAGATTTTTATAAAACATTTCATAATAAATTTTAATAAAAAAATAAAACTCATAAAGGTTTCTTTGCAATCATTAAAAACTCATGAAAACTTTTTCACGAAGTTATACATTCCACCCTTATGAAGCGACATAAACTTTCCTTTAAACTTAAGCACATTAGGTTACTTTGTAAAATCATAATATTTATATAAAAAATATATAAATCATAGATAAATTATATAGGTAACTTGAGACATCATATTTATATCACTCTTTCAATCACTCTTTCAAATTGAATAACCTACCCAGTAAATTCTAATAATCTATAAGGAGAAACCTAACCAGTTAACCTTGTCCCTTTACCCAATGAATTAGAGAGATATATCAGAATCAACCAATATTATGAGATATATTAGGATCACCCATCATAATAAAAAATTTAAAACATAAAATAATCATAATATATGAAATCTTGAATTTCCATCAGCATACTTATAAAAATATTCCTTGCACCCCTAAGAAAAACATTTTCAGATATTAAAATATCCATATATTTAAAACCCTTTTTGAAAATACTCATAACAAAGAAAAGGAGGGTTTTTATTGAAGAAAATATGAAATATTTTAAATGAATCCTAGCATCAAATAATGGTTATGGTGGTGAGAAAAACTATTGAATCCATATATGTTAAAATAGAACATTCTTTTTGTCTTTTTTTTTCAAAACGTTTTGTATAAAATATCTAAAAAGATTCATTTTTTAAACCTTTGAAAGAAACTAAAAGTGGAATAAAATTTGAATTATAATTCATTTATGTCCATATAAACATATTCATAAAATAATTTTAAGATTACATACATAGAATAAAAATATTAAGAAAATAAATCTTTAAAACATTAAAAACAGGGTTTTTAAGGTAAAGTGTCCGTTACCTCAAGTCCGAATCATCACGTACATTATTTATATTCATGAATAATAAACTTATATTAATTATTTATTTTCATAGGAACCTTTTTCAAGATTATAATTTATTTTATTTTATTTATCACCATGTTATATACAATTACTTAATCAATTAAGTTCAAATCAGATGTTTTGGTGATATTTGGCTCAAATGTCCGAAATGACTTTGATAAGTTGACTATGATCAAGGATGTAATTATTATATAATATCAAAAATAACAATTATGAAATAATTATAATTTTAATACATCAATTATAATTTTATAGAAACCATGAAATATGATTAATAAAAATGAATTATGTTATAATTATGGAGATTGTAGGTTACACGTAGGCATGAGTGACATTTCCATTTTCCAATGAACATGATGGAAGGAAGGTAAGTATTATTTTATATTTTAAGAATTATTATTATATAATAATTATCATATTATTTATTTAAATATACCTATATATAGTATCCATGTGTTGTGGTCATGAAAAATGAATTAGATTGCTTAAAGGAGGTGGTAATCCACACATACGCACGAACAACGTTATCTCTTTTCAATAGATATAAAGGTAAGAAAAAAGATGAAATATTATCTTTTAATAATTATAAATATTTCATGAATATCATAAATATAAATTAAATCCATCATTTTAACCATCCATGAGAGGTGGTTATGAAAAATGAATTACATCAATTCGTGGGGTGGTAGTCTGCCATACCCACAAATTATGGTTTTATTTCTCTTTTAATTGAATGAAGAGATGGATATAGGTTATTAAATTAAAATATAAATATATTGGTATATGAAAGATACCTATTTTATTATTTCATCATGTTTTAATATTATTTTAATGAGGTATAAGAAAAATTAAAACAAAAATGATCGGTTAAGAACCATACATCTTCTTAGGAAAACCGATTTAGGTTTATACCTAAATCCTTCCTAGGTTGGTTTTATGATCAAAATAGGGCCTCCAGGATGTGGGGAGGGATGTTAGGAATATATTTGGTCAAGTATTGGATGAAAAAAGGCTCTTGAAGTGTGGATATGGGAGGATATAGTGTGTCCTTTTATAAGTGGGGGAGAAGAAACACTTGGAAATTTTAAAAAGATTAAAATATATTAATGTATTACCTAAGAAAAATGGTCCATTTATGATGATGAAATGATAAATGGTAGAAATATTTCTATAAATTAGAATTTAGAAAAGTTTATAGGTTATTTTAACTCTTATCACTTAAGTTTAACACACAGTAAACCTGTTTTAACCTTAACCGTTGTAACAAATTTTTACTCTTTTTATTATTCATTATGAAAAAATAAAGTTGACCTTATTAACTAATATTAATTATGATAATTATAAATATGGAATAAATTTTAAAATTAAATTTAAAGAAGTGGTAGAATTTAATTTAAAATAAAACCTACAAGACACGATAAAAAACAGGTTTTCAGAAAATGCATTTTTAAGTATAAAAATGTTTTTATACCAAATCCATGTATAATGTTGATTCCAATAAAATTTATTAGATTATTTTTAATCAAAATAAAGTAATTAAATTTTAAAACTAATTCAAAATAGAACGTGACTTTGTAAATACTTGAAAATAAAAAAATAATTTTCAATAAAAATCAGTATTTTTCACTATTCATTGAAAAATAAAACTTTTCAGAAAATTATCAAAAAATAATCCTAAGATAATTTTGACATGATGAATTAAAAAAATGAAGTTCATTTTGTCAAATTAAAATTCTATAATTTGGAAATTAATCTTTTAAATAAAACCATATAATGAATGAAAACCCAATTTGGTTAGTAATAAACCTTTTTCCCTTTAACTGAAAAATTATCTAATATTCTTATAAAGAATACAACTCTATAAAATCTAATTAATGAATATCAATAAGACATGAAAATGATTTATCTTAACGTTACCTGATTTGTTACAAATAATAATTATTAATAATTTATAGTTTTTTATTATGTTTATTAATAATTAATAGTCATTAATTAATTATTAATTAAATAATATTCAATTATTAATATTAGTTTATAATAAAAATTAATTACTAATTAATAATATTACTAATTAACTATGAAATTACTAATTAATTAATAAATATTAATAATAATCATTTAACAGTTACTAATAAATATTTAAAATTATTATCGAGTTGCTAAATATTATTAAGTATTATTAAATTATTTATTTATTAATTATTAATTAATTAAAATTCATTAATAATTAATAAAAACAATTAATAATTATTTTTACTAAGTCTATTAATAATTAAATAATAATAATTATTACTAATTAAAAAATAATAATAATTTTAAATATTTATTAGTAATTTTTCAATAATGTCACGACCCGACCTCGGGGCTCGTGCCGTGACTACCCCAAGCCCGCCTTCCATAGGCCAGGGGCTGGCGACTAGCACCAAGGCGTAAAATCCCGGTAAACAGGGAAGGCATTGCCTTTAAAAGTAACAACCACCACAGAGTCAGCAAGCGGAAAGTAACTACCAAGTGCAGAAAAGTAAAGGGGGCCGGAAATACAAGCCCAACTGTAAAGTACAACTGTAAAAGTAAAGAACAGAAACTGAAGAAAAGACGGCGGCCTCGTGTCGTCCACTGGAAATCCCACCTAAAGGGTGGGTACAGATAGCCTCCAGGCTCCTCGGGTCCCACGTCCGCTCCGAGCACGTCCCGCCCAGTGGTCCACCTCCAGGTACCGTCCTGCTCCACGCCCCAACCGTGATCAGCGCTGTCCGTCGTCTGCATCCAACACAACAAGGTGCGGGCATAGCCCGTGCAGGGGTGAGTATAAGCTACTCAGTAAGGACCCCGAGACCCCCGAAGGTCTCCCGAAATCCAAAAGGGATATAGCACAAAAGAAAGATGCAATCACGAAGTAACATCTGACTCGACTTAGGTATATGCCCATACATATACCTAAGTCCCCAATTCTAGCTCTACTCACGAGCCCAAGAACAACTCAATCCACGCAGGAAAGCAAGACTCAAATCCACAAGGAGAGTAAACAGTAAATCCACAAAGGATAGTTCAACACAATCCACAAAGGAGAGTAACATAAGATTCAGCTCAACCAGGTATACTTTTTCAGATGACGTCAAAGATGATCACTGATCCATCTAAGTCGTCGGACCCACGAAGGATCGATAGGTACTAACCCCCGCAAAAGACCCACATAGGATCGGGCTCACACAGAACCTGTAGGCAGTGGCTCACACAGAACCGGTAGTAAGGACCCACATAGGATCGGGCTCACACAGAACCTGTAGCACTGATCCACGTAGGATCGCTGAGTGCAGTAGTCGACGCAGTCCACTGAGGATCTCTGCACAGTCGTCGCCGCAGTCCATGAAGGATCTCTGCTCTGCCGTCGCTGCAGTCCACGGAGGATCTCTGCTCTGCCGTCGCCGCAGTCCACGGAGGATCTCTGCTCTGCCGTCGTCGCAGTCCACGGAGGATCTCTGCTCTGTCGTCGAAGTCACAGCCAGCGCTAGGGTTCCCGCACATAGCGAGCTCGTTTAGGAGGGTCCGCTCCACGAGCCGAGAGGCTGATACATCAACTGACACGTAGTCCGAAGTTGATGTATCCAAAAGTTCCGTAATGACAACAGGATCTCAACGCAACAGACGGCGCGTCAATCGGACGCCCGGTCTGAGAGTTATTGGCATTTTCGTCCCAGGGGCCCGGTTGGTTTTTAGGGCAAAACCAACCCGACCGTACTCCGCCTGTGTCCGATCCTCGGGCGGAGTATGCCAAAAGTTCCGTCTCACTAAGAGGAAACTACCACAGCTGACGGTACGTCGATCGGACGTCCGTAGCTCAAGTTATGAGCGTTTCCGCTCCGAGGGCCCGGTTGGTTTCGTGTACGAACCAACCCGGCCGAACCCAAAGTCTTCCGAAACCTTGAGTATAATATACCGAAACGACCGTATCGATCCAAGGATCGCGTAGCCGCTGACGGTTCGTCAATCGGAGGTCCCATGCCCAAGATATGGGCGAAAGACCGAAGAAGGCCCGAAAACGGGGGTTCTGGGTCCGGGGCGACCCGGCCCGAACCACACCTGGGTCGGCCGAACCGGGTCGGCCCGAACCAGGTCGGCCCGACCCGGCCCGACCCGGCTAGGCCGGGTCCGGTCCGGCCTGGGCGCGGCCCGGCCGACCGGACCGGCCGGCTTGGCTTCGGCCGAGCGGCCGAAGAGGCGCCGCGGGTTTGACCCGCGGCTTAGGTGGAACGCGGCCCCGCGGGGGGGGGGGGGGGGGGGCGCCTGTCACGCGGACGCGGCCGGGCCGCCGCGTCCCTCCCCGGTTCCGCGCGGCCGCTGAACTGGCCGCCGCCGCCGCGGCTTCAGCCGCGGCGGATCTCCTCCACGGCGGCGCGCCGGGCGCCGCCGCCTCCGGCCGCCGGCGCCGCCGCCGCCTTCCGCGGGCCGCCGGAGTTGCTCCGGTGGCCCGTTTTGCCTCCCGTCTGCGCCATTGCTCCTCCCGGGGGCCGATCTTCACTGCGGGATCAACGGATCGCCCTTGCCGCACTGTTCGTCGTCGTCCGCCAAATCCGCACAACAAAAGATCGGCGGAGGGTTGTCGGGTCTTGTTCGTTAGACCCGCACCCTCCGCGTTAGTCATAAACAACGGGAGGAAAAGAAAATAATCAACAACAATTTTAAATAAATTAAAATTGCTCGGAGATCAGGTTCTTTACTTTAAAAGAATAAACACGGGAAATAAAAATATTCCAATCAACCCTTACCTTGTCGTCGTCGTCGGACGAGAGGTCGTCGCGGAATTGCTCGTCGCGGAAGAAGGGGGATCGTCGCGTCGTCGCGGTATCCGGCGTCGCGTCACCAATCTCCGGATCAAGATCAAACGGATTTAATTAATTAAATCCATTGTAATTGAAATTAAAAAAAAGGGATAAATAAACGATTCGTTTCTCACCTTAATTGCCGAACGAGGATCGGCCGCGGAAGAAGAGGCGTCGCCGAAGAACGTCGCGGGTAGAGCTCGTCGACGTCGCAGATCACGATGTGCGTCGTCGAATTCCGGTCGCCGGCGTTCTTCGCGTTCTTCGCGTTCTTCGCGTTCTTCGCATTCTTCGCGAGGAGGGGAGATGAAGAAACAAAGATCCTCTCAAATCCTTTCAAAGGATTTTTAGGTTGGTCTTATTTTATAAACATGCCAACAAACGTAAAAGCGTAAGTAACGACCCATCAGTTCGTTGAATTAATTCAACGAGCGAAACAGCCCATTTAATTCACGAAATAAACCGCTCAATTAAATGGTCTGTTAAGAATTTAAGAAAACGCGTCGGTTGACTTTTCAGTTACTTTGACGGGTTTTCGCGGGTGCGTTACTTAGCGAAAGAAACGGCGGGGCTCGTGCGGGCCCCACCTCACAAATATCCTACCAAGGGGGTAGGATATTTCTGGATAGCATCCTATCCAGTTCAACTCAGATCAAGCCGCCTTTAAGTGGCTTCAAGTGGCTTCCAAGCAGCTTAAGTGAAATAAAATAAAGTTGTCGCACAAATTTTATTTTATTTCTGACTTTAAGCCCCAAAATTTTAAAACCACGTCTGAGAAAACGCAACTCCGGAAGAGGCTTTTCTAAGAAAATACCGGCGCTGCGATTTCATCGGTGCCCTCAGAATTTGATTCCGGGCACCAGTTCAAAAGATAGAAAAACCCGCTCGTCCGTTCACTGAACGTACCCGAGCCAAACTTCAGAAATTGATTCCGGGCACACCGGGCCTCGGAATCAGGTGCCGTCTGAAGCTGCGCTCTTGTAAAATTCCAAAGAAAATTAAGAAAAAAATTTCATTGAAATTTGCGGGTCTTTACATTACTCCCACCTCAGGGCTTTACGTCCCCGTAAAGATACATCAAAAACTAGGGGAACAAATGGGGGTACTGAGCACGCATCTGAGCCTCCCGCTCCCAAGTGCTCTCCTGGAGGTTCCCGTGCTGCCATCTGACGCGCACAAGAGGAATCGACCGCCCACGTAGGACCCGCTCCTGTCGATCCTCGATCTCCACTGGGACCTCCGCAAAAGTCGCCCCATCGTCCACGTCCAGCTCCCCAAAGTCGATGATGTGCGTCGGGTCGTGCACGTATCTCCTCAGCTGAGACACGTGGAAGACGTCGTGCACCCGGTGCAACTGAGGTGGTAGAGCCAGGCGATAAGCCACCTCTCCTATCCTGCTGAGGACCTGGAAAGGCCCGATGAAGCGGGGAGACAACTTGCCGCCTCGGCCAAATCTCCGTAAACCATGTCGAGGTGAGACACGCAAAAAGTCGTGGTCGCCATCCTCGAACTCCAGTGGCCTCCGCCTCCTGTCAGCATATGACTTCTGCCGGCTCTGAGCTGTCCTCATCCTCTCCTGGATGATCTGGACCTTCTCTGTCGTGGCTCGGACCATCTCTGGTCCCACGAGTGCTGACTCCCCAGGGTCTGTCCAGCACAACGGTGATCTGCAGGGTCTGCCGTACAACGCCTCGTAAGGTGCCATCCCGATGGTGGAGTGGTAGCTGTTGTTGTACGCGAACTCCACTAAGGGTAGGTGGTCCTCCCAGCTGCGACCAAAGTCGAGTACACATGCACGGAGCATGTCCTCGAGTGTCTGTATGGTCCTCTCAGTCTGACCATCCGTCTGAGGGTGGAAGGCTGTGCTCAGATGGAGCCGTGTCCCGAACGCCTCCTGCAACCCCTTCTAAAGCCGGGAAGTGAAACGAGCATCTCGATCGGAGACGATAGACGATGTCACACCGTGAAGCCGTACGATCTCCTGGACGTAAAGACGTCCCAAGCTCTCCACTGAGCCCTGCTCTCTGATGGGTAAGAAGTGTGCCGACTTGGTGAGTCGGTCGACAATCACCCAAATGGAGTCGTGACCTCTGGAAGTGCGTGGAAGTCCAGTCACGAAGTCCATAGATATGCCGTCCCACTTCCACTCCGGGACCTCCAAGGGCTGTACCAAGCCTGCTGGTACCTGATGCTCTGCCTTCACCTGCTGGCAGGTGAGGCATCGTGAAACGAACTCTGCCACAGCTTTCTTCATGTCCGGCCACCAGTGCTGTCACCTGAGATCCTGGTACATCTTCGCCACTCCGGGATGCACCGCCAAGGGAGAAGTGTGAAACTCTCTCATCACCTCCTCTCGTAAAGCGACTGGTACAAAGGTACGTCCTCTGAAAAGGATGTCGTGCTCTGCTCCAAGGGAGAAACCATCAGGCGCCTGACCTGAGGATATCAGTGCACGCCGGGTCTCACAGTCAGCGTCCCCACGCTGAGCCTCTCTGACCCGCTGTAGAAGTGGAGGAGAGACTGTGAGAGACTGAAGAAAGGCTACTCCGTCTCTATCCACGAAGGATATCCGTAAGGAGGCTAGCTGCTCCGTCGCCTCCTCAAGTAGCTGAATGCCCGTCCTCCTGCTGAGGGCATCGGCTACCACGATCCCCTTCCCAGGAGTATAGACTATCTCAAAGTCATAGTCCTGGAGGAACTCAAGCCATCTCCGCTGTCTCAGGTTCAGGTCCTTCTGAGAGAAGATATACCTGAGACTCTGGTGGTCAGAAAAGACTGTGAAGCGCTCGCCCATCAGATAGTGCCGCCAAGTCTTCAGAGCGAAGACCACTGCTGCTAACTCCAGGTCATGAGTGGCGTAGTTCTGCTCATGTGGCCTCAACTGACGTGATCCGTAGGCGATCACGGCCCGCTCCTGCATCAGGACGCACCCGAGTCCAGTCCCTGATGCATCGCAGTAAACTACGTATCCAACTCCCTCCTCAGGCAACCTCAAGATAGGTGCGCTGGTCAATCTCTGTCTCAGCTCCTGGAAGCCCTGCTGACATCTGTCTGACCACACAAAGGGTTTCCCCTTCTTTGTCAAGGCTGAGAGTGGTGCCGCAACTCTGGAGAAGTCCGGCACAAATCTCCGATAGTATCCGGATAAGCCCAAGAAACTCCGCACCTCTGTCACGCTCTTGGGTGGCTCCCAAGCTAGCACTGCCTCGATCTTCGCGGGATCCACTGCAACTCCCGCCTCAGAGATGACGTGCCCCAAGAAATGGACCTCACGTAACCAGAACTGGCATTTTGAGAGATTGCCATAAAGCTGGTGCTCTCGGAGTGTGTCTAGCACAACTCGCAGGTGGTAGGCATGCTCCTCCTCAGTCGTCGAGTATACCAAAATGTCGTCAATGAAGACCACGACAAATCGGTCGAGGTATGGCTGGAAGATCCTGTTCATGAGGCTCATGAACACTGCTGGAGCATTGGTTACACCGAACGGCATAACCAAGAACTCATAATGGCCATACCGACACCTGAAGGCCGTCTTCTGCACGTCCTCGTCTCGAACTCTGAGCTGATGATAGCCTGACCGGAGGTCTATTTTCGAGAACCACCGCGCTCCCTTGAGCTGATCAAAGAGGTCATCAATCCGTGGCAGCGGATACTTGTTCCTCCCTGTCACCTGGTTCAGGCGACGATAGTCGACACACAGTCGCAAGCTCCCGTCCGCCTTCTTGGCGAACAAAATCGGGGAAGCCCAGGGTGAAACACTGGGTCAGATAAACCCCTTGCTCTGCAAGTCCTCCAACTGTACCCGCAGCTCTCGAAGCTCGGCGGGGGCCATCCGATATGCTGGAGTAGATATCGGGTCTGTCCCGGGGTACAAGTCGATGTAAAAGTCTACCTCTCTACGAGGAGGTAGCCCTGGAATGTCGTCGGGAAAGACGTCCACGTACTGGTCCACCACTGCAGGAAAAACTGGACTCCGCACGTCCACTGCTCCTAGGATGAGGCTAGCCAACTGATGAGAGATGGGCTGCACTCTCCTCCGCGGAAGTCCATCCTGTGCTGCAAAGGTTCCCTTCTCGCCGGTGAAGGTAAACCTGCTCCCGTCGGTGCGAACACATCGCACCTTGCGCCTAAAACAGTCGATCTGGGCATGAACTGTGGATAGCCAATCCATGCCCAAGATGACGTCGTAAGGCCTCGACGCCGCTACAAGAAGATCCCAGCCGAAGCTCTCGCCTCCTAGAGTAAGCTCACACTGCCGGCACCAGTGCGTAATCGTCGAGTCTGCTCCCGTAGGAGTCTCTAGCCGTAAGGATCGAGCCAACGGCTCAGTCGGAATCTCCGAGCTCCGAACAAGGGCAGAGGCTATGAAAGAGTGACTCGCTCCTGTGTCTATAAGTACTGCAGCAAGGGTGGAATAGACACAGATCGTACCTCGAATCATCTCTGGCATGTCGGGGTCGTAGGCCTCCACTGCCTGGAGCTGGGCCTGTCCCTGCCCGCCAGCTCCCTGTGGTCGAGGTGGCCCTCCTGGTGGTGGTGGGGGTAGAGCCTGGAAGCGTCGCCCACCACCCGCTGCTCGGCCAGCTCCTCTGCCTCGTCCGCCTCCTCCCTGCGGACCGCCACGGTCGACCCTCTACCTCTGCCTGGGTGGCCCCTCCACCGTCTGCTTCTCCTCTGGTCGGCGAGTCGGGCAGTCACGAGCCATGTGACCCTGCCCGCCGCAGGAGTAGCACAGCCTGCCTCTCGGAAGGCTGGCACTCCGCTGTGTGCCTCGCACTGCTGAGCCGGTGTCCTGAGGCCGTCTGCGTGGGGGTCTGGTCTGCCTGGACCCGAGAGTCATCCGTCGGCTACCTGCTGCCAAAGACTCAGCTACCTGCCGCCCTGCGCTAGGTCTCGCCACTGAAGAAGGCTCTGCCAGGAAGCTCTCGATCAGGAGGGCTCGCTCCAGCACTCCCGCCTGGGTCGGAATGCTGAGGGAGATCAGCGACGCCCGAATCTCCTGCCGCAAGCCTTGCTCGAAGGTCCGGGCCCGGAAGAAGGGGTCCCGTACCATGTCGGTCGAGTAGCGAGATAGGTCAGTGAACCTCGCCGCGTACTGAGCGACCGTCATGCTGCCCTGGCGCAGCTGGAGAATCTCCTGGATGCGCACCGCTCGGAGGGTGGCCGGGACGAACTCAGAGCGGAAGAGGCTCTCGAAGTCCGCCCAGAGCAAGGATGCCTCATCGTGAACCTGGAGCATCAAGCTCCACCATCGTCCTGCCGCCGCCTGCAGGAGGCTCGCCGCGAGAATCACCATGAGATCCGTTGGTGTCCTCACTAGCCTAAAGATCCGTACCACCGCCTCTAGCCAGTCCTCGGCGGCCTGGGGGTCCGCCTCACCGCGAAACCTGGGCGGTCGCTGGCTCTGAAACTCATGCAGTGCCCTGAGGCGACGTGCATCGTCAGCGTCTGGTACTGGTAGCATCGGTGGCTCGGCGGGTAAAGCTACCGCCGGTGCCACTGCTGGCAAAGGGCCCTGCACCGAGGCCTCGTCGCTCGGTGGGCTGCCGTCGCGCCCTACACTCGGAACCCTAGCTGGCTGTCGTCACGGGGCCATCCTGAAAAGGAGAACAAGAGCACCACAGTCAGAACAGTATACCTGGTGAGCTGGCACAAGTAATCACAAGGAAAACTTGAGACTTTCATAAAGCAGATCAGTATACCCGGTGAGCTGACACAAGTAATCACAAAGAAAACTTGGAACACACACGCAATCAATGTTTTCATGCATTAAGTCGGAAATCAGGAGTCAGGGTCCTGGTGTACGGATACGTCGGCCGCCGCACCAACACTGGGCTCCCTGAACTGATAACCACACTCAATACACTAAACACTATTGCTTCACATAGAAAGAAAAGACGATCAGAGTCTGCAGTAGAACCGACCACCTCTGATACCAATTTGTCACGACCCGACCTCGGGGCTCGTGCCGTGACTACCCCAAGCCCGCCTTCCATAGGCCAGGGGATGGCGACTAGCACCAAGGCGTAAAATCCCGGTAAACAGGGAAGGCATTGCCTTTAAAAGTAACAACCACCACAGAGTCAGCAAGCGGAAAGTAACTACCAAGTGCAAAAAAGTAAAGGGGGCCGGAAATACAAGCCCAACTGTAAAGTACAACTGTAAAAGTAAAGAACAGCAACTGAAGAAAAGACGGCGGCCTCGTGTCGTCCACTGGCAATCCCACCTGAAGGGTGGGTACAGATAGCCTCCAGGCTCCTCGGGTCCCACGTCCGCTCCGAGCACGTCCCGCCCAGTGGTCCACCTCCAGGTACCGTCCTGCTCCACGCCCCAACCGTGATCAGCGCTGTCCGTCGTCTGCATCCAACACAACAAGGTGCGGGCATAGCCTGTGCAGGGGTGAGTATAAGCTACTCAGTAAGGACCCCGAGACCCCCGAAGGTCTCCCAAAATCCACAAGGGATATAGCACAAAAGAAAGATGCAATCACGAAGTAACATCTGACTCGACTTAGGTATATGCCCATACATATACCTAAGTCCCCAATTCTAGCTCTACTCACGAGCCCAAGAACAACTCAATCCACGCAGGAAAGCAAGACTCAAATCCACAAGGAGAGTAAACAGTAAATCCACAAAGGATAGTTCAACACAATCCACAAAGGAGAGTAACATAAGATTAAGCTCAACCAGGTATACTTTTTCAGATGACGTCAGAGATGATCACTGATCCATCTAAGTCGTCGGACCCACGAAGGATCGATAGGTACTAACCCCCGCAAAAGACCCACATAGGATCGGGCTCACACAGAACCTGTAGGCAGTGGCTCACACAGAACCGGTAGTAAGGACCCACATAGGATCGGGCTCACACAGAACCTGTAGCACTGATCCACGTAGGATCGCTGAGTGTAGTAGTCGACGCAGTCCACTGAGGATCTCTGCACAGTCGTCGCCGCAGTCCACGAAGGATCTCTGCTCTGCCGTCGCTGCAGTCCACGGAGGATCTCTGCTCTGCCGTCGCCGCAGTCCACGGAGGATCTCTGCTGTGCCGTCGTCGCAGTCCACGGAGGATCTCTGCTCTGTCGTCGAAGTCACAGCCAGCGCTAGGGTTCCCGCACATAGCGAGCTCGTTTAGGAGGGTCCGCTCCACGAGCCGAGAGGCTGATACATCAACTGACACGTAGTCTGAAGTTGATGTATCCAAAAGTTCCGTAACGACAACAGGATCTCAACGCAACAGACGGCGCGTCAATCGGACGCCCGGTCTGAGAGTTATTGGCATTTTCGTCCCAGGGGCCCGGTTGGTTTTTAGGGCAAAACCAACCCGACCGTACTCCGCCTGTGTCCGATCCTCGGGCGGAGTATGCCAAAAGTTCCGTCTCACTAAGAGGAAACTACCACAGCTGACGGTATGTCGATCGGACGTCCGTAGCTCAAGTTATGAGCGTTTCCGCTCCGAGGGCCCGGTTGGTTTCGTGTACGAACCAACCCGGCCGAACCCAAAGTCTTCCGAAACCTTGAGTATAATATACCGAAACGACCGTATCGATCCAAGGATCGCGTAGCCGCTGACGGTTCGTCAATCGGAGGTCCCATGCCCAAGATATGGGCGAAAGACCGAAGAAGGCCCGAAAACGGGGGTTCTGGGTCCGGGGCGACCCGGCCCGAACCACCCCTGGGTCGGCCGAACCGGGTCGGCCCGGCCCGGCCCGACCCGGCTAGGCCGGGTCCGGTCCGGCCGGGGCGCGGCCCGGCCGACCGGACCGGCCGGCTTGGCTTCGGCCGAGCGGCCGAAGAGGCGCCGCGGGTTTGACCCGCGGCTTAGGTGGAACGCGGCCCCGCGGGGGGGGGGGGGGGGGGGGGCGCCTGTGACGCGGACGCGGCCGGGCCGCCGCGTCCCTCCCCGGTTCCGCGCGGCCGCTGAACCGGCCGCCGCCGCCGCGGCTTCAGCCGCGGCGGATCTCCTCCACGGCGGCGCGCCGGGCGCCGCCGCCTCCGGCAGCCGGCGCCGCCGCGCCGGCGACCCGCGCCGCCGCCGCCTTCCGCGGGCCGCCGGAGTTGCTCCGGTGGTCCGTTTTGCCTCCCGTCTGCGCCATTGCTCCTCCCGGGGGCCGATCTTCACTGCAGGATCAACGGATCGCCCTTGCCGCACTGTTCGTCATCGTCCGCCAAATCCGCACAACAAAAGATCGGCGGAGGGTTGTCGGGTCTTGTTCGTTAGACCCGCACCCTCCGCGTTAGTCATAAACAACGGGAGGAAAAGAAAATAATCAACAACAATTTTAAATAAATTAAAATTGTTCGGAGATCAGGTTCTTTACTTTAAAAGAATAAACACGGGAAATAAAAATATTCCAATCAACCCTTACCTTGTCGTCGTCGTCGGACGAGAGGTCGTCGCGGAATTGCTCGTCGCGGAAGAAGGGGGATCGTCGCGTCGTCGCGGTATCCGGCGTCGCGTCGCCAATCTCCGGATCAAGATCAAACGGATTTAATTAATTAAATCCGTTGTCATTGAAATTAAAAAAAAGGGAGAAATAAACGATTCGTTTCTCACCTTAATTGCCGAACGAGGATCGGCCGCGGAAGAAGAGGCGTCGCCGAAGAACGTCGCGGGTAGAGCTCGTCGACGTCGCAGATCACGGTGTGCGTCGTCGAATTCCGGTCGCCGACGTTCTTCGCGTTCTTCGCGTTCTTCGCGTTCTTCGCGAGGAGGGGAGATGAAGAAACAAAGATCCTCTCAAATCCTTTCAAAGGATTTTTAGGTTGGTCTTATTTTATAAACATGCCAACAAACGCAAAAGCGTAAGTAACGACCCATCAGTTCGTTGAATTAATTCAACGAGCGAAACAGCCCATTTAATTCACGAAATAAACCGCTCAATTAAATGGTCTGTTAAGAATTTAAGAAAACGCGTCGGTTGACTTTTCAGTTACTTTGACGGGTTTTCGCGGGTGCGTTACTTAGCGAAAGAAACGGCGGGGCTCGTGCGGGCCCCACCTCACAAATATCCTACCAAGGGGGTAGGATATTTCTGGATAGCATCCTATCCAGTTCAACTCAGATCAAGCCGCCTTTAAGTGGCTTCAAGTGGCTTCCAAGCAGCTTAAGTGAAATAAAATAAAGTTGTCGCACAAATTTTATTTTATTTCTGACTTTAAGCCCCAAAATTTTAAAACCACGTCTGAGCAAACGCAACTCCGGAAGAGGCGTTTCTAAGCAAATACCGGCGCTGCGATTTCATCGGTGCCCTTAGAATTTGATTCCGGGCACCGGTTCAAAAGATAGAAAAACCCGCTCGTCCGTTCACTGAACGTACCCGAGCCAAACTTCGGAAATTGATTCCGGGCACACCGGGCCTCGGAATCAGGTGCCGTCTAAAGCTGCGCTCTTGTAAAATTCCAAAGAAAATTAAGAAAAAAATTTCCTTGAAATTTGCGGGTCTTTACAAATAATTTTTTTAGTATTTATTAATTAATTAGTAACTACATAATTAATTTGTAATTAGTAATTAAATTATCATTATTAATTAATTATTTAATTATTAATATTATTAATTAATAAATAAATTTTATTTAATTATTAAATAATTAATAACAATTATTTATTAATAAAAATTTAAAATTAAATATTAATAATTTTTTTTGAAAAAGGAGGGAAAAATCCCTTTTATTAAAAGTAAGAAAACAAATAAGATATGAAATGGGGTCATATAAGAAAAACTACCCACATCATTAAAACAGTCATAAACTTAACTTTTTTATGACTGTCTCTCCAATACGACATTCCTCACCATGCATAAAATTCCAATAAGAATGCCCATGCCCATGCCCTTAGACTCTGGGATGAAGACCTCGTCTCCAAGTTTTAATTTGCTGCCAAAGTCCATCAATGCTACTGTCCTCCATGTCATATTTCACATCTATCTGAACCTCCTCCTTATTATAGGTGTCGTCAAGTAAGGTAACTTATTTATCTTTTTGTATGAGGGTATGATCCTCAACCGGATGGATTCCCATTTTTGAAGTTTTCAGGATTATATCAGAGTCACACACCTCATGGTCAACCTAATCATCGCCTTCCTGCATTTCAAAAAAAAGATTAAGCATTGCATAGGAATTATGAGTAATCACCTACGTATTAGGTGTTTCATTTTTTGTTTGAGCATTGGTTTACAAAGCCTTCATTCCCAAATAGGATGATCTCCTAATAGCACTCACATCCACTCGCTTCAACTCCAAAGCTTGAGGCTGCCTTTCCAAAGAGGAAGTAACAAGCCTCAAGACATCAATATCTAAAGGGGTAGGAGAAATTATTCATCCAACATCATATTGAAGCACACTTTCTTCCTTCTTATTTTTATATTTCATATTAGAATCATCAATCATTTTTTGTATACTCTTACGAGCTCTCAATGGAATCATCTTTTCATGCATACAATGTTGGTCTACCATATCCTAGGAAATAGCTTTATTAAATCATTGATCATCAAATGGATCATAAATAGTTCTGTCATCTGCTACATGATGCTCTTTTTCATCCCTTGGAAGAGGGATAATTCTTAGAATATCATTAGAGGAGACCACCTTCACAGCAGGAGCCAACAATTCATACTACACAATTTTAGCTTCAAGTACTATAAGGATAGAATTAAAAATAACATCAAAATTGATGTTTTCTATAAACAAATTTCCACCATTGGTGCCCAGAATATGACACCATTTCTCTTTCAAGGAGCCAGAATTAGGTGCAAAATTTTCTTTAGCAGCTATATTCACCCATTAATTCCACTTTCTGTCAGAGCTCTTGTCACCAAATGGAGCAGTATGCTAAGTGCTGGCCTAAACATATTCCCAAAAGGCAACTTAGTAGAGTAGGAAGAGACCTCCATCATTGCAGTAGTAGGGGGACCAAAAGAGGAAGATGTCCATATCATTTGGATGCTTTCATTCTAAGAAATATCAACAACTGAAGATACTTGAACATCCCATTCATTCTGTACATCCTTCATAGTAGCCGAAATAGGACCAAAAGGCTTCATAATCTTGTGTTTTTTTGAAACATTGGATTTCATCACGTCCTTTGGAAGAACAGAAAGAACAAATTACCAATATTTTAAAAATCAAATTATCATGTACAATGACTCTATAATTAGAACAAAAAGAATAAATTTTATCATACTCAATGTGTAGTTCCAATTCATCATCATCAGTTGGCAACATCACCTTATCAACAAGTGTAGAGCTCAAATCCACTTCAAACAAAAAGCACGCATAATGGATGAATCTGAATAATTCCATTTCCTTATCCATTTTTATAGAAATTCCAATGGATAAATCAATATCATGAAAAATTTTAAGGTACCAAATAATCCAATTAAAACCATGAACCTTGGCCCATGTTTGAATAAAGGAATGACATACCACCAATGAGTTAAAGCAATGATCCCATTCTCAGATACGTAGAGTCCTCGACTTGAAGAAAACTGAGCCAAAACCCCATGCCCTCATCTTCAATTCCTTAAAGAGGAAAAGTATGTGAAAGAATAAACATCCTAAGGAAACACATTTATAGTTTGATAAACCCCAAAAGCCTAAAAGATGTGCTTCTAGGTTTCCAATTATCCATGGAATAACATCCCTAGGAAAAATTAAGCGAGAAATAAATGAATGCTTACCGATATCAACTCGTTCCGAGATCATGAATAGATCTGCTTTCACAAAAGCAACATTAACCTTGCGCTGAATACCTCTAGAAACAGTGTTCTTGAAGAGAGAGAGAAGGATTGATTGAACCCAATCTTCAAGAGTGAAGTATCTACATCCCCACATCAGTCAATACCTTTTCTCTCCTTACTGACAGAAAATTTATGGCTATCAAAATGCCCCTACATAAGGAAGAATTCAGCCAAAGGAGGATCAACCAAAGCAGCCATAGGATCGAAGCCCTAAACTCTATCAATGTGTAGAGAGAGAAGATCTCACTTGGAACCCATTTACCCACTAATAATTATTAATTAATTGTAATTAATTGTAATAAATAATAATAATAATAAATAAATAATAGTAATTAATTAAAAACTATTAATTATTAATAAACTTAATAAAAATATATATCAATATATATCAATAATTATTAATGAATTGTAATTAATTAATAATAATAAATAGATATTAGTAATTATTTAATAATTATTATTAATGATTAGAAATTATTTAAGTTGTAATTAGCAAACAATTAGTAATTAATACTTAATAATTACCAACAATTAGTTAGTTTTTTTAAATAAATTGGGGGAAAGACCATTTATTAAAAAGAAAATAGAATCCCCCTTTTCAACTGGGTTTAAAGGTAACACATTACAAGACATAAGTCTTAAGAATGCATGGCCCAAAGGCCCATTGTAATTAAAAGCACAAAGGCCTATTAGAAAACAACCCCATGTCGATAACTTCCTACGTTATTTGAGGCTATCCTCTCACCTGACAGCAACCCCATCTTGAGGTCATCATCCCACACCTTGATAATTCTCTGTCCGATATCAACCCTCACCAAAAGTCATGCACCAACACTGACCATCGCTGATAGCTTATTGAGGTAGACCCACACCCTAAGCTCTTTGTCATGCATCAATAGTTGTAACCTGAGGATGCTTCTGATCTCTCTCTATGTCAGTCGATGCTAGATTTTCTTGAAGTCATCTTCCAACAATTAGTTATTTTTTTAAATAAGTTGGGGAAATACCATTTATTAAAAAGAAAATAGAATCCCATTTTTAACCAGTTTTAAAGGTAGAACATTACAATACATAAGTCTCAAGAATGAATGGCCTGAAGTCCCATTGTAATTAAAATCCCAAAGTCCTATTAGACAATAACCCCATGACAATAAATTCCTGTATTATTTGAGGCCATCCTCACACCTGATAGAAACCCTAGCCTGAGGTTATCATACCACACCATGATAATCCTCTTTCCGATATCAAACCTCACCAAAAGTCCATCACCTATAGCGACCATCGCTGATAGATTGTTCTTATCGAGGTAGACCCACACCTTGAGGTCTTCATCATGCATCAACAGTCATAACTTGAGGATGTTTCTGATATCTTACTATGTTGATCGATGCTAGATTTTCCTAAAGTCATATATCAACCACCAATTCACCTGATGAACCCGCTTAAAGACATTATCCACCCACAGGGAACTTAGAGGCAGATCAACTAGAGATGTGGTGAGACTTATTGCTACTCACCGTCGACCCCCACGATGTCGTTGACCCCCGCATCAAGTGGTGATCCTTATTCTCCACCAGCCTCCACATCAAGTGGGGGACATCCTCCACTGAAACCTTTGACCGACCCCTACCATCATATGGGGGGTTCAAGAATCGCTTCTGACCCACACAATGAGCGGGGGGCTTCCTTCACCATTGACCCCCGCGACCGGCGGGGGTCTTTTTTCACTGTAATCAACTCACCCTTGAATGGGGGTCCAAGTTTCACCTTTGCCACCCCCACGCTAAGAAGAGACATTCTAATATAAGTAATTATTTAGAAATAATAAATAATAACTAGATATGTAATTAAAAACTAAATAATAATTTTAAATATTTATCAATAGTTGTTTAATAATAATTATCAATAATTATCAATTAATTAGTAACTAAATAATTAATTAATAATTAGTAATTAAATTATTATTATTATTATTAATTAGTAACTAAATAACAATTTTAAATATTTATTAGTAATTAATATTATTAATTAGTGATTAATATTATTTAATTACTAATTAATTATTATTAATATTTAATATTAATTATTATTTAGTTATTATTAATATTATATATTATAAATTAATTAGTAATTGATATTTATTATCATTTACTTTATAATTATTAACAATGTGTTATTAATAATAATATATTATTATTCCTATAAATGAAAGGGAAATAAAACCCCACATTGGAAACCCATAAGGATTTCTAGGGCACTCTCCCTTATAAAAGAGTGTCGTGGGTGAAGGTTTTAGTTATATTTTTAGACTACTTTAATTGAAGTAATACTGAATATATTATTAGTTAAATTCTGCTAAAATATTTGTTATATATATATATATATATAAAATGGCAGGAACCATAGGTTTGAAGCCCATGGCCCTTAGGAAAAAAAACAAACACACACGATATAAGAGGTTATGATTTAAAGAGCATGGAACTGAATCCACCAAGCAATAAAAAATAGAAAAGTGAAAAGCACAATCATCATATCCATCATCAACCATGAGAGAGAATCCCCTACCCCCTCCTTTACACAATCCAATGAATTAGCACATGAAAAGAATAATTGATCAAATATTATCTTCTTTGGTGTCTGTTTCCCATAATCCTTGCATTGCCTTAACCTTAGGTTGAATTTATTTACTCCATTTAGGATTAATCCATGGGCCACCTTGGTTATCCATGATTCTGAAAATATCCTCCTTAGTCTCGAATATTTTTAATTCATACATATTTGTGCATTCCAAATCAGATTATTGTGATCCAACTTCTTCAGCCTTGACTAAAATAATTGTTACATCAATTTACTGCTACCCTGAGGTTGTTTCCTCCTCTAGAGGATACATATTAGTCTTCTTAATAGCCCCATTTTTAAACTATACAATAATGTAACTTTCAACCAATGGAGTGATCCTCTTCCCCAATTCATGTTTGTAGCTTACCTTTGAAAGAACCATTTGCTCATCCCCCATATGGAAGACTAATAGATTGGTCCATTTATATCAGCCTTATGATCTAGAAGACCATGGCCTATAACTATAGGCCCTTGAGATCTTTACTTGTAGAATACATGTGAGAAACCAGATCCCCAACCTTGTCACTCGTGGAACCGACTTTCATTAACTGAATGTGATTAGTGATAACGTAGCCCTTATGAGCCTGTGTAGCTTATACAGAAATTATATGATTTATTTTTGGCTTCCCTAATGTCAATATATGAACATATTCCCCAATAGCTAGGGTAGAGTCATTCCCAGTCTCCATTAGAACCTCACTATCCACATATGATCTACTCTACTTGGGATGCATTAAAAAATATCATGTATTGATAACCACTTTACCTTTATAAAAATATTAATCCTATAAACAGTCAGTAGATTCACCTCTAGTATTAGTATCACAATTCTTAATTTCAGTGTGCTCATCCATATCTCCCCATTTCAATCGATACCCATCACTGATTATAGAATCAATATGAGCCATACTATGTTCAGATTAAACATTTCCTTCCACATTATGCGTGACAAGATTTAAAATAAAATCCTTTTATTGAACAAAATCCCTAGATTTAGATCCAAAAACCATATCAAAAAAATATATTAGGCCTTGAATTAGGTGAGAAACCCCAACTGATTCAACCCTCCATCCTTTAGTTCTTCCCCCAGATTATTAGAAGCCATAGAAAATTTATAATTTTCGGCTAGATAACCATTAACAGGTGGTCCAATTCCATACACAGGACTAAAAAACCAAATACCCATAATTATTCCCTTTTTCCTTGATTAAGAGAAACATTAGTATCCTTTTCCTATTTCAAAATAGTGGGAAAAAGTTTCATATCATTATTTAAAGTTTTATGTCCCTACAATGCAGAATTACCATCTTCTAGCATTAATAATTTAAATTTGTAATTCTCAACCAAATTCCCATTATTTTTACAATTAGAGTATCTTATTCCCTTAAGGAGTCTTTCCTTAAGATTACCAATGCAATAATAATTGAAAAAAAATTAGATACATCTTCATACTCAATAGAGAGTTCAAATTTAAATTCATTCGCCACAAAATAAACAGTTGAAATAAACAGAGAATATGGGTCAAATTCAACAAAAATTCTAACAAAATCCCCAAACCTTACACGTTTAGTTTCTCCATAAAATTTGATGGTAATTCCCATGGCTGACGCAACATCTCATAGAATCTATGGGTTCTAAAAAAAACCAGTTTAACCCCTTAATCCGAATCCAAGATCGAGTACTCGAGTTCTTAGACCTTGTTGGTTCAAACTAGGGATCCCATTCCTGGAGTCTCAGGACCCAAATTAATAGAGATAAATATGAAAATCTAAGATTTTAATTCAATATATTGTGAAATAAAGATAATATGGAAGAAATTGAAACCAATTGAAACAATCTGCTAGCCATCAAAACCCCAAACCTAAAAATGTCGAGTCCTTAAATCCTCAATCTTCCAAGTATTACTATTGTGTTATGGAGACAACCAAGCGATTATGGAGTGATTTCATTCCTAGATCCAATCTTGAAATAATCTAGGGTTCACTTATACGAATGCCAAGACTCCATTCTTCATGATCTTTTTCTGTGAATGTGTGCAATCATATTGAGATTCATAGAAAAACATGTAATTAGGATATCTCTCTATACTATAAGTCAATATGATCCTCAAATAAACCAAATAATTCCTTAAATCAAGATACCTAACTTCATGGATATCATATTCAATAATAACCAACACCACTTGTGTTGTGTCTCGAACCATGCTTTCAACCACAATTTCATCCTTCTTAGAAGGGAAAACAAACACCTCATGAGGATCAAAATAATAATCCAAAATGGGACCCATTGATTCATAAACCTAATCACCATGAAAAACAAGAGAGATAATAAAAATTAAGTTAGTGAAAACTAAAGGTATATGATCCACCAACGCCTTTGGCCCTGGTTAAGGGCCAGTAGTGTTGATGGATTCAATGCCTTTTAGTGATTTTTTGGATTATCAAAAGTCATTGAGTACTTCAGCACCTTTAAAACACATATTTAAAAATATTTAAAACCTATACCCATAAATAATATTTTAAATCAATATATTATAAAAAATGATACTATAAAGTAGTTTTTATCCCATATTCATACTTCTATTATTTCCAAAATGTTATCTTTTAAATACTTATAACACTATTTGGATGAATTTGGCATGTATTTTTTTAAAATATATAAAAAACATTTTAAGTTTCATAAATGAAAACCCTTTACTATAAAATGAAAATAAAATAATTTATTTTTAAAAAACTGATGATTTTTTAGATTATAAAAGGAAGACATCTCGAAAGAGGCCTTATATAATGAATTTATTTCCTTCCATCCATCTAAATATTTTTAATATACTTTTAAAAAGTAAAAATAAAATATATTTTTACATATTAAATGTTGTATATTAGGACCTTAGATTTATAAAATGTAAATTGTATGGTAGTATATGTCTCATCGAGACACATGATTAATTTCTCCTCACTAATTTGAAAATACAAATGGTTGTTGATGACCTCTCTATAAAATAAAATGATCAAAATATGATCATTATAAAAATGTAATTTTTGTAAAAAGTCCATTTTAAGATTCATATAATATGGGATAAGGAAAAGAGTCTCTCACTCATGTGTTGCAATGGATGTATTGTGATTCCAATGGTGAATGAAGAAGTTTTGAAAAGTATATATATTTTTGAATGAATCATGACATCTTGGATGAGATCTCATGGTGGTATTTTTATAGGTCTTGCAATGTTTTTTTGAATTAGGTTCCATACTCATCCAAAACATGTCAATACATTATCGAATAGGTTGTACATAATAGTTGGTGTGTAGGTACACAAAATATTTCTATATATTTTATGTATTTTTTATGTTTTAAATTTTTTACTATATATTATGAAAGTAATAGTATTTTTATTAATTAGTGGGTGAAGGTAATTGAAAATATTCATGTATGTTATTTATAATAGTTAGTACAATGCCAATTCATTTTTTAAATGAAAAATTCTAAATTTTTTATTTTGATAATCATTTTACAAACATATATTTTTTAGAGTTGGTGCTCTGGAACCATATAACTTTGTACTTTAAATTACCAATATATATTCAAATGCCTGTATATTAATAAATATCTTATGACATGATGAGTTTTTTTATGTGTAACATTAATATGATAATTCCTTAAGAGTATTCATCGCATCAAAAGGTTATATCAATTATATACTATAATTAGGACCATGAAGTGCTATGATAGTATTCTTAAACCTATGTCCTATGGTTTGGATAACATCCACCTAACAAGACATAGCTGATGTTTTACTATCAGGTGCTGGATTATCATAAGCATATGAGGCTTCGACTCATGAAGTTTCACACTTAGTAATTTCTAATAGATAAGGTTATGAGAACAGACCCACCAATAGGAATTATACATGTTACATGTATCACCAGATATTTTTATTTTTAGATATGTGTGTTGGTCCATAGACTTGAGACTATTATTAATGTTTACCATGAATCATGTACTTTGATGTATTGTTGAAAACTCTGACGACATATTCTCACAGCTAAGTAGGATATTTTAGGTGCATCATAAGTGATATGCATTAATGAATAAGTCAAGAAAGAATTTTTCCATTCGGATAATAGAAGTTTATATCCTTGGTCCTTTAATTTAAATGGAACTATCTGATTAAATTCATGGCCATGGTGATTCATCGATGAGTTTATTTTAGAGAATCAAATAAATATATACCAAGCACATAGGTTTATAAGAAAGTATGCAACCTACTTGATGAGATATTGAGACAAAGAGATTATATTACATGGTGAGTGTTCGTATGAGGTTGTGGTCATTGTGACATTAACTTATTTATCTATGAGTGCCTTGACATGTTTCTAGATGCTAATCTTGGACTTTAGGCCAGATCGCCTAATGACACTAATAAAGAGGCATAAAGGGTCACACACTAAGTGTATCCAAAATCCCAGTTAAGTTTTATTTAAATTAAATAATTTGAATAAATATATTCCCGACTTATGGTTTAATAATTATCCAGGTTCTAATGATCACATAAAATTCAATCACTAGTTATTCAATTTAGAACATATGTGAGTTGAATATTAAATAATACTATTTGTCTACTACTAAATATAAAATGTTTATTTATCACTTGTTTATTATTCATAGGGTAATAATTAAATATTTATTTATTAAATATACATTTATTTATTTATGTGAATATTATAGTAACTAAATATTTTTCAGTTAGTGAATATGATATTTATTTATTTAAAAAACAATATAATGATATCTATTTATTTCAATAAATATTTATTATTCAAGGATTGATAAATGTTAAGGAGGATTGATGAGCCAAGTTAAGGTCCTGATAGAAATGATATATTTTATTTAATATAATTTAAATAAATATCAATTTATTTATTTAATAAATGTCACTAGTAGAAAAATTATTTTTAACGTCCATTCAACATAACCGAAATTATAATAGTAAAAATGTTCTACTTCAGCATCATTTATTATAATAACCGATGCCGAAATATAATGAGTTCCATTTTTAGTGTCGGTTCTATGAAAAACCAATGTTGAAAATTATGTATAATATTTTGGGTGTCAGTTTTAGTATAAACTGATGCTATAAATGCTCAATGAAATTATTTTTCATGTCAGTTTTATTAAAAATAATGAGAAAAATAAAAATAAAAATTGTTTTAACGTTGGTTTTATTGAAAAATGACTTTAAAACTATTTAAAAAAAGACCCAACTGCAGAACCCTTATTTTTTATATCTATTGTTCTTTATTTCTCTCAACCTATGATGATTCTGATGGATAACATAACCCTCATGATAGAGTTTTTTATTGTGTTTTATCGAGTTGAATTATTTTTTATGATTTCTGATCATCAATCATTCATCTTTTGCGATTCAGGTTTATATTTCATCTCTATAACCCTTAAACGATCGATTGACACTCAGATCATAAGTTTTTCTGTTATTTTTTGTTTTTCATTGTTTTAAAAATGTTATAATTATTCTTTTGAGTGTTTTTTTACCAACTTCAAGGGAAATATATTACAGTCGAGCTGCACCATGATTAGAGGGTTTTTTGTTGTTTTTTTTTCTTGTTTGTTTTTTTGAAAAGGTTTTAATAATTTATTTTAGTGTTCTTCCTGCCATCGAATTCAAGAGAAATTATTTGTATTGAGGATCAATCTTGAAGTGTACAACTCTAAAATTTGTAAGGGGTTTATAAATTTTTTTAAGATAAATTTGTTATTTGTTAGTTATAAATTTGATTCACTCATTCATTTGTTTGTATGAATTTCAATTTTAATTATTATTTTTTGTAAAAGTTTGTTTAATTATATAAATTATGTATTTATTGCGATTATCAAATAGTTTTGTTCTTGGTTATAACTAAGAGGAATATTTATTTCTCTTCTGATGAATCTAGGTAGAACACAATGGTGTTGTTTGATAGTCGTTTAAAAAAATCTATGTAAACTTTACAAAAATATCTTATTCTTTACCATGGTCATCAAGGATTGTTTATAATTATTTATTTAAATAAAATAAATACCTAGAGTAATTTATTTTTTATTTTATTACAAATAATCGTTGATCTCTCACCAGATCAGAATTTTTTTCATTAAATTTTTGTGCATTTAAAATCTATCTTTATATATATATATATATATATTTAAATGTTTAAATGTTATATATATATATATATATTTGTATATATGTGTATATATGTCAGTTGAAATTAGTTATATTTTTATTTTTTGATTCTAAAAAAAACATATACTTTTGGACCAGTGACACATCACGCAAAATAAATACCTAGAGTAGATTAGTTTTTATTTTATTCTTAATAATCATTAATATTTTATTTATGAGTACTAATCATTTTATTGTATGTTTTTATGATTAAAATTCATATGTATATATATATATATATATTTAAATGTTTATATGTTTTAATATATTCACTAATTATATTAGGATCTTAGGTATTGAATGGATCGTAATTGGATAAATTTATGAAGAAACAATAATGAATATGAAAAAGGAGTTGATGAGTTCTTGGAAATTTCTAAACAAAATATTCAAAACATAGATTTGATTTTCTATCCATGTGTGAAGTGTTTGAATATGAGAAAGTTAAATTCTAGAGAAACCAAGAATCATAACATTTGTAATGGTTTTAGCCTTAATTATACATGTTGGATCTAGCATGGTGAAATTACTATAAATTCAACATCTAATGTTGATGAAAATATTCATGATGATATATAGGATTGTATTGAAGAATTAATTCATGATTTAGGTGTTGAAACCATTCAAAAAATAGAAACTGTTGAACAATTGTATAATGATTTTGAAAAACCATTATCCCCACATTGTAAATATACAGTATTATATGCAGTTTGAGATTGGTTAACTTGAAAGAAAAAAAATGATTGCAGTGATAAAAGTTTCTCTAACTTATTTTAGATTTTAAAAAGCTACTTCCATAAGGCAATGAGTTTCCAAATCCCAATTATGAGGCGAATAAAATATTATTCCCAATGGGATTGAGGTATAAAAAGACACATTCTTGCCCTAATTATTGGGTGTGGTATAGGAAAGAATATGAATTTTTATCAAATTATTCTACATTTGGAAAATCACACTATAAAATGGATGAAAAAGTCAATTCAGATCCATTATTAGGTATTGAAATCTAAAATCATGATAAATCAAATAATTCCTTCCAATAATCCCTTCATATAATTATAATAAATTAACTCTGATTCATTCTCAAGTACGTAAATCAAAGCTTATGGTAAAGAAATTCGGTACCTTTTAATAATTCCTCATTTAAAGCGCCTATTTTCAAATTCAATTGATGCAAAAATGTTAATATGGAATTCAGATGAATGCATCTATGATGATAAATTACATCACCCTACTGACTCATCAGAATAGAAGAGATTTGATAAAAAATTTCCTAATTTTAGAAGTGAAGTTAGAAATCTCAGAATGGGAGTGTGTACAAATGGAATGAATCCATATCGGATCCTAAATAGCCAATATAGTTCATGGACTATTTGTTTTGGTAGTTTACAACTTATCCTCAAAAATATTTATAAATAAAAAATATGTTATGATTATCTTTATTATTTTCGTACCAAAACATCCATAAAATTATATTGATGTGTATCTTTAACCATTTATTGATGATTTGAAACTTCTATAGGAGGTAGGTGTTAATGTTTTTGATGCATACAATAAATAGTATTTTCTTTTACGTGATTTGAAAATATTTAGTATAAAATAATTTTTTATATATGGAAAATTATCTGAATACAGTGTTAAGGGACATAAATCATGTCCAATTTGTGAAGAAGAGACTTCATATTATCAATTTCATAATGGAAGAAAGACAGTGTACATGGGACATCAAAGAATTTTGCAAATTGATCATCCTTATCGTTGATTGAAAAAGGAATTTAACAGTTTACAGGAATAAAATATTCCCCAAAAACCATTTTCAATTGAATAATATTACAAAAGGGTGAAAAATATTTATTTGACATTTGGAAAGAAAAGTAGTTCTGGTCTTCAAAAAAATATCTGGTAGAAACATTCTATTTTTTTGAACTACCTTATTAGAGATTTTTAGAGATAAAAAATAACATTGATGTTATGCATGTTGAGAAAAATATATATGATAATTTGATTGGAACTTTATTAAACATAAAAGGAAAGAAAAAAGACAGATTGAATTCTATATTGTACTTGATAAAAATGAGAATACATATAGAGTTATCTCACACTATGAAAGGAAACATAACATATTTACCTCTGACTTGTTATAAATTAAGAAAGAGTGAGAAGTTGAATTTTTTTCAATGTATGTATGGTATAAAATCAACTAGTGGATATTCTTCAAATGTGAAGAATTTTGTATCAGCGACGGATTTCAAATTAATAGGTATGAAATCTCATGACTGTCATGTATTGATGCAATAACTACTACTAGTCGTACTGCATGGTATATTTCTACCAGCTGTTAGAAAGACTATTATTAGGTTATGAAATCTTTTCAAATCCATTTGTATCAAAGTTATTGATCCAAATTTGTTAGATGTGTTTGATAATAAAGCTTCTCTTATATTTTTTCAACTAGAAATGAATTTTCCACCTACATTTTTTGATATAATGGTTCATCTGGTGATTCATATGGTGCATAATATAAGAATATATAGGCCTATTTATTTATATTGGATGTATCCTTTTGAAAGACATATGAAAATTTTTAAGGGATATGTTAAAAAAACTTATCAACCAGAGGCCTCTATTGTTCAAAAATATGTATAAGAAGAGTTGATTGAGTTTTTACTGATTATTTATATGAAGTGGAGCATATTGTCCTCCCTATATATTAAAATTTGATAGTTGATAGTAAAGGTAGATGGATTCAAGGCTTATAGGTAAATTTTATTCCTCGTGATGATGTGATGAAGGAACATTTATATATTTTGAACAACACAGATGTTGTTCAATCATATATATCATCACATATTACTGAATTAAAGAGATGATATTCAAAAAGAAATGAAAAGCGGTTGATAATTGAGCATAAAAAAATATTTGTTTCATGGTTTAAAGAGAAAGTGAGAACAGATATATCTATATCAGAAATGTTGAAATGGTTTTCAGGGGGACCATCAATTAATGTGATAACATGGACTGGTTTTGATATTAATGGGTACACATTTTACACAAAAAAGCTAAGAGTACTGTTCAAAATAGTGGTGTGATGGTTTTCGCTGAAGCAGTACATTTTTCAAGTGAAAAAGATAAAAACCCAATTTCTGCTTTATCGACATATTTTAAAGTTCTTAAGGATATATGGGAAATTGATTATACAAAAAATTGAGTCACTATGTTTAAGTGTAATTGGGTTGATAGAAATAGTGGTGTGAAACATGATGATTGTGGATTTACACTGGTTGATTTGAAAATATTTAATTACAATGAGGAACCATTTATCATGGAGACACATGAAAAGCAGATATTTTATGTCATTGATTCATCGAATGATCAGTGGTCCATCGTTTTGTAGGAAAAAAGATACCATTTGAGTGATGATAATGATGTTGATGATGTTATTGATTTACATGAGTCTTATTCATCTATTACACGATTCTCGGATGATTACAATGACTACAAGGTAGACATAGGGCATGCAATACCTAATGATCATGATGAAGGAATATGAGAAAATAATAAATTAGTCTCCTAATTTTTTTGGTAATTATTTATATTTTGTTTCTTTTTTTGAAACATACAAATGCGTGCCTCATTTTTTACTTATCTTTTTCATCCTTGTTTCTAAATATTTAGTTTTCTAGTGATATGCAGGTACACAAAAATTTATTACACTTTTTGTGTCAATGTTATATACACAGAGAGAAGAGAAATTATTGAGGTATATCTATTTTTTCATATTTTTAAATATTAAGTAATATAATTATTTAATTAAAGAAAACTTTTAATTTATAATTTTTTTGCAGGACTACTGATGCATCATCAGCGAAGGAGACTTCTCCTATTACTAAAGATAAATCAAGTTCTCAAGTTGGTAAATGTGGTATTACATGTTTAAAATTTTTTTCACTTTCTCATGGAGATGAGAGATTACATATTCATTTTGATGATAATAATAATGCAATTGGCCCAAATGCAGTTAACTTTATCAGTTATATATCAATGCAGAGCCATTGCAAGATTAGTATTTTATATCATGATTGTAAGTACATGGAAAAGATAGAGAAACAACATCTTTCGGAGGACATGATGGTAAAATATCTCAATTGATTTATTTTATTTCATTTTTTTTAATATTAAATATTTTAAATGACATTTTTCATATATTCAATTACAAATGAAATTTAATTTTAAGGGAAAAAAATAAATTAAGAAAAGACATATCTCTTTAGCAGCAGTTCGATGGAGAGATTTTAAAACAAAACTGACGAAAAATATGTTTTTGGAAAGAAAAAGTTTGAAAACCCATGCCTTGAGTATCAATTTATGAATACAGATACATGGAAGCAATTTGTTGACAACTGACATGAATTTTTTTTTCAGCTTTGATAATTATTTTATATTATAAAATTTACTATATATTTATCTAATTACTTATTAGTTTATTTTTATATAATAGTACTCTAGGAGATCTCATCAAGAGATCCAGTTGAAAAATGTATACCCTCGTACTTTATCACATGGAGGGTATCCGTTATTAGAGTAGAAAATAATTGAAGAAAAATTTGAAGCATTAAGATCTCAATCTAGTAGTGGTTTAGAAGAGGTCTAGTTTTATCTTCCCTCTCTTCCCACTCATCATGAAAATGGAAATGAGTGAGAAAAAGGAAAAATGAAAAAATCTTATAGGGTAAGCTAAGGAATTAGATGATAAAATTATAAGTAAATATTATTTATTTTTCATGATTTTTTTCTATTTTATAAATTATAAACACTAATATAACTTTTTCATTTTTTTCATTTCAGGATGATCTTCAGGAGAAAGAGTCACAAGTCTATTTTATCCCTAAATGTAGGATGGACATCCTAGCCACTACTTTAGGAAAGGTATAACACCCCAAACTTGTTAGTAGATATCAGACAGGTGTTAGTATTCAGAATTTTTTTAGTAAGAGTAAGAAATCAAGAGACCCATAAATAGAATCCTTAAAATCTGAGATGAAAGATATGAAACAGTATATGGGTGATCAAATTCAAGTATCCATGCAGAAGGTTTTGTTAGAACACTTGACAAGATAGTCACAGTCTGCGTAGCCTTTCCAGCCTTCCCAGCCTGCTCAATCGGTTGTGTAGCCTCTACAACCATCCCATCTAGACTACCCTGCCCAACCTGCCTACTTTGATCCTCCGCCTCCTCTCTCTGATCAAACTATATACCGTGAGTTGTTTTCTAGATATTCTCATATACATATTTTTTCATTAGAACTCATGCATTTTTTTGGAGGTTTCTATACATCACCATTCTATGAATATGGGTTAGGTTAGAGTACCAATACTTGATATTATTGATCCTAATTCTCTATTACCATTTTCTACTGAGAAGATTACCAGAATTGGGGATTGTCTGGGTCATTTTTTACTTTTTCCAACTGGTCTTCTTCATTATATTTCATATTAGGTATGCATTTTTTTAAATATTAATTACATATTATTGAAAATTACTTATTATGTTTTCTAGAATTTAACTTATATTGGATTATATGAAAGCAAAAGAAATTGAACAATTGAAACAAAATGTTTAGAAACAACCGACTGTAGATATTTCTGATATTTATTATGGGATACAAAGATTATCTCAGGCTTTATATTCCTTGAATTATATCAATGAGTTTCAGATGAAGTCTGATATATATGGAAAAGATTATCCATTGAGATTACTCAAAGAAGATATCATGCATCTAGTTGATTTTGAAGAGCTCGACCTGAATGTGTTGCAATTGTTTTCCATGTAAGTAAATTGATGTTTGAATTTTTATTTCTTTAATAAAGATGGTTTAAATTAAATAACTATATTTCATTTTTTAATTAGGTATCTACACATGCTTCTTGTACAAAATGACAACACATACTTATATGGTTTTATAGATCCAGAATACATTTCCATGGAAGTGCAACATGCGAAGAATCCAGATAGAGTTGCATATATATGTGAGAGATTATCACATACAGAGATTGGATGTTGGTTTTTTTTCCTTTCTTAATAAGTAATAAGAGAAACATAATTATGAACTAATGATTATTATAATGTCATTAATTGGGAATTTTTTGTATTGTAGGGGGCATTGGATGTTAGGTATATTTTTCCCAAGTGAATGCACCTTATATTAGTTTTTCTCTTTATTAGGGAGTGTTTGTAAAATATTTTCCACCATATTATACAGTTAAGTTTTTCTTCATAAGATGATTATGTTTAATTCTCATTTTCTATACATGTATTACTAGTTCATATATATAAAAATGAAGCTCATGGAAAAAATTTAACAAAGAACACATGTGGACAAAGAAACCAAATGCAATCCAATATGTGGAAGTAAAGGTGATTATTTTTTATATTAGATATTATTATGATTTTTTGATATATATATATATATTGGTTTTTATTATCAAGTTAATGTTTTATAACCGCAGTGTTATCATCAACAAGGAAATGTTGAATGTGGTTATTATGTTCTACGATTCATGTACGAGATAATCACAACTGGGGTAACTACTAAATTTGATAAGGTTAGTTATATTAATTATTTTATATTTTCTATCATAGTATTCTATTTATAATGTCATATAGTTCAATGTTATTGTATACATTCAATGATGACAAGTCTTATACCCAAACTGAACTTACCCAACTTCAATAGTTAATTGTGAACTATTTGTTAAGTCTGATTATGATTTGAGATATGTATATTCTAATGTTTATAAAACAATTACATTGTCCTAATAAAATGTGATGAAAAAAATAATTATTTTGTTATAATATGTGATTGAACATAATGATATCAAATGAATGCTTCAACAATAACCAACAATAATTGTAACACCCCAAGCTTCCACGGTATGTTTCCCTTTGAATAATACAATAACTTCTGTTGTACGCAACTTTGAGTTCAAACACACCACAACCAATCAAACTAGCCATTATGAATAGCAATACCCACTTTTTAAAATTTTATAAATTTTATCTTTAAAAATGGACTTTATTTTTGGATTCAGAATATTGAAATTAGATTAGGGTGAATTTTTGGTATTTTTCTGAAAACTTTCAATTTTTGATGAATAGTGGAAAAACCCTGCGTTATTGGTTAAAACTGACTTTTTTATTTAAATAATTAGTTATTTTATTTTAATTTATTTTAGGTCAAAATAGATACATAATACCTATATATGTTCAACGTAATTCATTAGAGTCATTTTATAATAAGTTTAGATATATAAAATTTTATCAAACTTTTTACCGTCTTTTACCCACCTCCTAGGAGCATTTGAAAATTCTCATAAAACTTAATTTTACCACTTTTGTGAGTGGAATTTCAAAAATCCTATAGAAATGGTTGATATCAGTAAAAAAATGTGGTTCAATAAGATGAAAATATTTTTTGGTGAATAGTAACTTTTTACTTTTATTTACCACGGTTAAAAGTAAATAGGGTAATTAAGGGTAAAAATGATTTTATTATTACCCTAACACATGTAATAATTCTATTGGATAAGTGTAATTAGACCAAAAACAAAATTATGAATAAAATATGATCCTTCAGGTCCACTTGGATTAGATTAGAACATTTATTATTATTTTATTTAAAGAAGAGTTAAAAGAGTTAAATTCAAAGTTTAATAACTAAACCATTTTTAATATATGGTTATACATAATATCAATTTGACTATAAATATTCATTATAAATATAAAAATATTTCATATATAACAATATTTTATTTATAATTTTTATACATTAAATAATTTAATTTATTTATGACATAATGATGATGCAGTAATTACCTTAAAAATAAAATATTAAAATAATTGATATTATAAATATCCAAAAAAATGTAAATTGGGACTTTTGATAAATTAAACTAATTTTATAGGTTAATATTCCATGTTATGATTGGAAATATGAATTTATTTCTAAGTAATAAAGTTGTTAGGACTTTAAAAAAAATCATTTATTAAATAATGTCAAAATTGACATAATTGAGTTTTTAAAACAAATATTATATTATTAATTGATATAATATTTCTAAAAATATAAGGTTCGGAAAAAGGACTTAAATAAGGTTATATATATTAATAATTAACCACATGGGGTTATCTTGTCATGTTATAGTAAGTTTATTAACCATATAATATAAAAATACAAAGAGATATGGTAAATGACAAACGATTTAACTAAGAGTTAAATCTAAAAGATAAGGTTAATATGATGAACTAAACCTGTCTAAAACCTATTGGTTGTGAGGTTTTAGACCCATAAACACCTTATCCTTTAAATAATTAATTTTGGAGCCATTATAAACCAAAAATGATTTTATTATAAAATAATATTTCAAGATTTTCCTAAAGTGACCCTCACCTCTCTTATAAAAGGGCACTTCCCCTTCTCTTAATTTCACACCTACAAAGCCTTTTGGATCAGACAAACCCTACCCAAATATCCTCCTAACTTTTCTCCCTTCACCCTGGAGACCTTTATTTAGTTAGGAATCCAACCTAAGGAGCCTTTTTGATCAAATCAAAATGAAGAACCTGAAGAAGAGGTAAATATTTCATCACCTCTTTCAAGTTCTTTTCTTCTCCCACTTCCTCTTTATTTGTAATTTCCATTATAAAAAAATAAATCCATTATCTTATATATACTTTTATGTTATTATAAAAATGGTACAACCATATTAATTATTTTATCCATCCTATAAATGACAAAGTCACCAAATGTGCGTACGTACGGATTACCATCTCCACATCGTGGTGTAGTTTGTTATTCAATCACTTCATCATTTGGATGGGTATAATAATGAGTATAAATGAAGTAAATAATAAATATAACATGATAAATATTCTGTATATATTATATACCATCCAATTATATACAATTTTAATATCAAAAGAATGATATTGTCGCTCGTGCGTACGTACAGATTACCGTCTCCAGGAACGCGATGAGATTCATTCCCCATCGTATCCATTCAAGAATAATTTTCATTTGATGATTAAAAAAATAATTTTTAAAGACTTAATATCATTCTGAATATAAATAATATACATTCTATCCATAAAAAACATTACTTACATAACAAATCATATAAAGGAAAATGAATCAGTTAACACCCGAAATGATGATACTACTGAAATATCATTAAAAAAACAATATTAGAAGATCATATATGATATCATATTAATGTATATGGTTCTTGTATAATTTAATATACATTATTTAACCATTATAAAAAAGGTTAACATACCCTCAACCAAGGATAAGTACAAGGTAAGGGTTAATTTCACAATCTCTTCATTATCTGAGGTTGTTTTATACGTGAGTATCTACTGGGACCTCTTTATCATCCACATCTGTGTTTTCTTAAAAATGTATTTAATTTTTTTTACTATTTACTAGACAATGGGTTAAAGTCATTTATACCCTTATTTGATCTTATATTTTTTAAAGTAATCTTTCAGTCATTTTCCAAACAAGGTACCTTATGACCTTTTCGAAAAAATTATGGTAAGAATGTTTTTTAACTTATAAGGAGGGTGTACCTATTTTACACTATTATAATATAGTTGAAGCTTCCATTACAATATTATAAGAATATTATCAAAATAAATGTTTTCTTTTATAATTATATGACTTTTAAATGATTTCAAAATAGAAAGAGATATTTATCTAAAAAAGGTTTTGATTTCATCTATGTCAACATCCTTTGATGGATTTTAAGATTATTTGAAGTTGATTTATTATGATATAAAACTTCCATATTTTATTGAAGGTTTTGTGATATGTTTGACTGTGGATGTGTTATTTTTACACCATTCATGGTTTATGGATAAAGTATTGACATTTCGTACGCTTGTTTTAATACGAATGTTTATGTTATGTTTAAAAATTTTCATATGAGGAATGAATTGGACTTAGTAAGTGACGGGTGGAGACTGCTATAGCTCCTTGATGCATCGGTAGGTATCATGAGACAAACTAGTGTCTTGGCACAAGGCCTTGAAAAAATCTTATTTGTAGTCTTGGCACAAGGCCTTGACTATGTGGTTATGAAGTGTGGCATTATGCATTCCATCATTATGAAAGTGTCTATTAATATTGCATGTGATTATTCAACTAGTAGAATATCCATGTGAATAAGTAAATGGAATTATTTGATTTTATCTTTTCCATATTATGCTGAAGTTCAAGTTTAAAAGTCTTTTGTTTTAGTCTTACACTGCCTTAAATGTTTATACTTATTTATGAAAGTTTCTGCTATATTGTTATCCTTACTGAGCATCTGAGCTCACCCCTTTTTAGGTTTTATTTTTCCCAGGATGCGAAGAAGTATATTATGACTTACCTGTAGGGATACTATAAGGGATATGAGTGTGGCCTATGGAGACTATGCTGTTGTAGTTTTTCATTTTATAATGTAATGTAAAACTTATGAATGCATCTAGTATTTCCAAGGCTACTAAACTAATCGGTCTTTAGAGACTTGATCTTTTGTGATCATGGCAATGTTATGTAATAATGCACCGACTCTGAGTAACTAGGTTCGGGGCTTTATAGTTGGTATAAGAGGAAGTTTAGTACAAACCTTGGAATCTATATTTAGAAAAACTTTGATTAGATAACATTAACCTAATATAGAATTTGAGGATTAGTATAGAAGAACTTACTAGAATTTTGGTACTGTAGAGATTTTGTGAGTTTTAAAAGCAATATATCCTTGTCTAGATATAAGAAGGTATAGGCGACTCTGGTATAGATGTAACTAGGGGTAAAACCTGAAAACACCGCTTTGTGCTAGACTCGAATGTGAACTGGTGCATGACAATGGGCCTTTCTGCACTCTTGGTTATGAAACTTTTGGGGGATATGCTTAGGATAATTCTCATTTTTTACAAACCATTATAAAGGGTTTATTAGTATATACTTCCTCAAATAAAACATTTTTTTGATTATGAATTATATCCATAAATTATTGAATTTATTTGAAGTGTTTTACAAGTTTGGAATTATGTATTATGATTCATAAACTAATATAGTGTATGCCATTATTTAGAAATGGAGCCTAGTGGAAGGAACAAAAACTATATCAATGCACATAATCCATGTAGGGATTTCCCTCCAACTCAAGATAATTATAGTGGAGCTTGTGAATAAACTGGTGCTGATCATCTTATCACCATACTGGGAAAACTCACTCAGGTTATGAATAATAACCTTACCCATATGGATACCCCTAATCCACAATTTAGAGGATCAATGTTAAACCGATTCATGAGGAAACAACCTATAACATTCAATGGGAGTATAAATCCATTAGTAGATGAGAAATGAATAAATTCCTTAGAGAAAATATTTTACACTTTGGGGAGTAGCAAAATGGAAAAAGTTGTCATTGCAGTTTATCGCCTCATGGGAGATGCAGATCAATGGTGGTCATTTATTCAAAACACAAAGGAAGATAATGAAGTATCAAATATGTAATGAAGGTACTTTAAAGAGATTTTATTAGAAAAATACTTTCATTGTGACCATCAAGCGGATATGAAAAGACAATTTCTGAGTCTGAGGCAAAAAGAGGACGAGAATATCGCAAAGTATGAGGCTAAATTTACAAGGTTAGAAAGGCATATTGCAGATTATATACGTAACCCAAGAAGTAAGAATGATTGTTTCTTTGATGGGTTAAAACCATTTCTCCATCGAGAATTATCCTTACAATCCTTCTCATTATACTAAGATATTGTCTCATTCGCTATCAAGACAGAAAAGGAATTCTCTAAGTCTTACGACTTTAAAGAAAGGTAAGAGAAGAAGAGATATTTTGAACACTCTAGAAATGGAAATAAGGGGAAGAAGGGAAAAGTTGAATATCCATCTTGTAGTAAATGTGGGAAGAAACACCCATGTACTTTCCTAAAGGGAATGGGAGTCTGTTACAAGTGTGGTGAAAAAGGCCACCAAGCTCGTGATTTCAAGGGGAAGAAAGAGGCCGTCAATGTTGAATGCTAAAATTTTAGAGAAAAGGGGCATTATGAAAATGAATTTCCTAAGCGCCAAGGGAACTTACCTCAGAAAAGGCCAAGGGAGAAAGGCCAAAATTATGCGATCACTACTGCTGAGGTTGAAGCTCCGAAAGATGTGGTGGAAGGTAATTTATTGGTTTCCTCAAGTTTATCCAATGCTTTATTTTATTTTGGATCATCAAATTATTTCATATCTTCCTAGTTTGATAAGAAAATTAGATATTTTCAATTTGACTTAACAAGGGAGTTGTCAGTCAAAACACCTAAGGAAAGTATCATCGTAATAAAGTTTTGTGAATCAGTTCCCATTATGGAATCTAAATGTTCTTTATCTTCTGATCTCATCGTCATACCCATGATTAAATTTGATATAATCCTCGGTATAGATTGGATTTCAGAACATGATGCAAAAATTTATAGTAATAAGAAGGAGGTTACAATTTTTGATGATGATAAGGAGTACCTTATCTTTAGAGCAGAAAAGTCACCATTTGATTCTTATCTAGATCCACCCCCATTAGCTCAACTAAATTCAATTATTGGGGATGAAGAGAATTAAATAACTATGGGTGAGGAAAGGAATGTTCAAATAGAGGACGTACCTATAGTGAAATAATATATTGATGTGTTTCTAGAAGATTTACCTGTACATCCTCCAGAATGAGAAATTGAGTTTTCTATTGATTTAATTCCTAATTCAAGGACCATATCGAAGACCCCTTATAGAATAGACACTGTGGAATTAGTGGAACTAAAGAAAAAACTATAGGAATTGAGTAATAAGAGATTTATTCACCCTAGTGTTTCTCCATGGGGAGCCCCTTCCATTTTTGTTAAGAATAAAGACATATCTATGAGGTTGTGCATTGACTATAGGGATATCAATACTATAAAAATAAAGAACAAGTATACCCTACATCACATTGATGATTTATTCGAACAACTTCATGGAGCTTAATATTTTTCAAAGATTGACCTACGATATGGATATCATCAATTGTGTGTGAAGAAGGAAGACATTACGAAAACAACATTTTGAACCAGGTATGGGCATTATGAGTTTACAGTAATGCCTTTTGGATTGACTAATCCACCCTATGTTTTCATGGATCTAATGAACAAAGTTTTCAAGGAATATCTTGATGAATTTTTAGTGATATTTATTGATGATATCCTGGTATACTCCCAAAGCTATTAAGATCATGAAAATCAATTACGCACCATTTTGAAAACCCTTAGAAGAAATGAATTATATGGGAAGTTTAGCAAGTGTGAATTCTGGATTCAGAAGATTTTTTTTCTTAGAAATATTATCTCTAAGGATATAATGTCCATTGATCCTTCAAAGACCAAGGCAATCCAAGAATGGACAACACCTACGAGTATAACTGAGGTACACAGTTTTATTGGTTTAGCAGGTTATTATTGACATTTCGTCCAGAATTTTGCCCGATTGGCTAACCCATTAACCAAGATCACACGTAAAGGGGTTAAATTTTTTTGGACAAAAGAGTGTGAAGAATGTTTTGAAGAATTTAAGAGAAGATTAGTCAATGATCCTATCTTGACTCTACCACCGGGGAATGATGGGATTGTTATTTATAGTGATGCATCAAAGAAAGGACTTGGTTGTGTCCTTATGCAGTATGATAGGGTTATTACCTATGCATCCCGATAACTAAAAATTAATGAGAAAAACTATCCTACTCATGATCTTGAGTTAGTAGCTATAATATTTTCTTTGAATATATGGAGACATTATCTCTATAGTAAAAAATGTGAGATATATACCGATCACAAGAGTTTAAAGTATATTTTCTCATAGAAAGAACTCAACATGAGGAAAAGGAGATGGATTGAATTACTCAAGGATTATGATTGCATAATAAACTACCACCCAGGGAAGGAAAATAAGGTGGTAGATGATTTGAGCAGAAAGGATCATGGAGTTTTGAGCAAGATGAGAGTTGAAAGGGATCCTATTTTTATGGATCTAGTGAAAATAGATTTGAGAGTAATCATGGAAGGTGAAACATCAATACTTCTTCAAATGGTTGCCAAACCATCTTTACTAGAAATGATAAAAAGTTATCAGGATGATGATGAGGAGTTTGAAAAGAAAATTAAAGCTGTGAATGATGAGAGATTGATCAACTTTATATATGAAGATGAGATTTTGAAATTTGAGAAGAGAATTTGTGTTCCCAATATACCTGATCTGAAAAGAGAATTGTTAGATGATGCTCATAGCTCCAATTTCTCTATACACCCTGGTAGCACCAAGATGTATAGAGATTTGTGGGAACATTTTTTGTGGGACAACATGAAGAGGGAGATTGCTGATTTTGTGTCAAGATGTATGGTTTTTCAATAAGTGAAAGCTGGAAGGAAACGGCCTAGAGGAGTCATGCAACCTATTCCCATACCTAAGTGGAAATGGGATAATATTACAATGGAATTTGTAATGGGGATACCAAATACTCCTAGAAGGAATGATGCAATATGGGTTATTGTTGATCATCTTACCAAGTCATCACATTTTCTTGCTATAAGAGAAGATTTACCACTTGAACATCTAGCAAGAATATATATTAGTGAAGTTGTAAGACTTCATGGAGTACCCTTATCGATTGTTTCTGATTGTGATCCCCATTTTACATCAAGATTCTGGAAAATTATTTAGAAATATCTGGATACTAAACTTCGTTTGAGCACTACCTACCACCCTCAAACTGATGGACAATCAGAATGGACTATTAAAACCTTAGAAGACACGTTGAGATCTTGCTCACTTGACTTTCAAGGTATGTGGGATCAATATTTACCTCTGGTAGAATTTTCCTATAACAATAGCTTCCATTCAGGTATTCGGATGACACCATATAAAGCATTATATGGAAAGAGATGTTTCACACCAACTTATTGGGATGATGTTGGTGAAAGAAAACTCATAGGCCCAGAACTTGTTGAGGAAACAATGGAAAAGGTGAAGGTTATCCAAACCCACATCAAAGCAGCCCAAAGTAGGCAAAAGAGCTATGCTGATAACCAAAGGAAGGATTTGTAATTTCAAGTAGGAGACCATATTTTCATAAAGGTATCTCCATGGAAGGGTGTTATACATTTCGGTAAGAAGGGTAAATTGATTCCCAGGTACATCGAAACTTTCGAAATTCTAGAACGAATTGGAGTTGTAGCTTATCATTTGGAAATTCCTCTAAGTCTCTCTAAAGTTCATGATGTGTTCCATGTATCACTATTGAGAAAATACATGCCTGACCCAACGCATGTACTCACATATGAAGAATTAGAACCAGAACCCAATCTGTCTTGTTGTGAAGAGCCTATCAGAATTATTGATACCAGAGAACAAGTGCTGAGAAACTAGACGACTCGTCTGGTAAAAGTTCTATAGAGAAACCATAAGATAGAAGAGGCAATGTGGGAACCCGACGAACTCATGATGAAGAACCAACCGAATCTTTTTATGCAGTTATATTCTAGAAATTTTGAGGAAGAAATTATTTTAATGAGGGGAGAATGTAACACCCCAAGCTTCCATGGTACGTTTCCCTTTGAATAATACAATAGCTTGTGTTGTACACAACTTTGAGTTCAAACACACCACAACCAATCAAACTAGCCATTATGAATAGTAATACCCACTTTTTAAAATTTTATAAATTTTATCTTTCAAAATGGACTTCATTTTTAGATTCAGAATATCTAAATTATCTTAGGGTGAATTTTTGGTATTTTTCTAAAAACTTTCAATTTTTAATGAATAGTGGAAAAACACTGCGTTATGGGTTAAAACTGAATTTTTATTTAAATAATTAGTTATTTTATTTTAATTAATTTTAGGTAAAAATAGGTACATAATACATATATATGTTCAACTTAATTCATTGGAGTCATTTTATAATAAGTTTAGATATATACAATTTTATCGAATTTTTCATCGTCTTTTACCCCCCTCCTAGGAGCATTTTCAAATTTGCATAAAACTTAATTTTACCACTTCTATGACTGGAATTTCAAAAATCTGAGATATACGGTTGATATCAATAAGAAAAATGTGGCTCAATAAGATAAAAATAATTTTTTGTGAATAATAACTTTTTACTTTTATTTACCACGGTTAAAAGTAAATAGGGTAATTAAGGGTAAAAATGATATTATTATTACCCTAACACATATCCCAATTCTATTAGATAAGTTTAATTCGACCAAAAACAAAATTAGGGAATAAAATATTATCCTTTAGGTCCACTTGTATTAGATTAGAACATTTATTATTATTTTATTTAAAGAAGAGTTAAAAGAGTTAAATTCAAAGTTTAATAACTAAACCATTTTTAATATAGGGTTATACATAATATAAATTAGCCTATAAATATTAATTATAAATATAAAAAGATTTAATACATAATTATAGTTTATTTATAATTTTTATACATTAAATAATTTAATTTATTTATGACACAATGATGACATAATATTACCTTAATAATGAAATATTAAAATTATTGATATTATAAATATCCAAACAAATGTAAATTGGAAATTTTTATGAATTAAACTAATTTTATAGGTTAATATTACATGTTATTATTTAATATATTAATTTATTTCTAAGTAATAAAGTTGTTAGGACTTTAAAAAAAATCATTTATTAAATAATTTTAAAATTGACATAATTGAGTTTTTAAAACAAATATTATATTATTAATTGATATAATATTCCTAAAAATCTAAGGTTCGGCCAAAGGACTAAAATAAGGTTATATATATTGATAATGAACCACATGGGGTTCTCTTGGAATGTTATAGTAAGTCTATTAACGATATAATATAAAAATACAAAGAGACATGGTAAATGACAAACTATTTAACTAAGAGTTAAATCTAAAAGATAAGGTTAATATGATGACCTAAACTTATCTAAAACCTATTGGTTGTGAGTTTTTCGACCCATACCAACATTATAATCTAAATAATTCATTTTTTAGCCATTATAAACTGAAAATTATTTTATTATAAAATAATATTTCAATCTTTTCCTAAAGTGACCCTCACCTCTCTTATAAAAGGGAACTTCCCCTTCTCTTAATTTCACACCTCCAAAGCCTTTTGAATCAAACAAAACCTACATTAATATCCTCCCAAATGTCCTACCTTAATCCTAGAGGCCTTAATTTGTTCATAAAGACAACCTAAGGATCCCTTTTGATAAAATCAAAAGGAAGAACCCGAAGAAGAGGTAAATATTTCATCACCTCTTTCAAGTTCTTTTCTTCTTCCACTTCCTCTTTATTTGTTGTTTCCATTATAAAATAATAAATCATGTATATTATATATATTATGATGTTATTATAAAAATGGTACAACCATATTCATTATTTTATCCATCCTATAAATGACAAAGTCACCATACGTGCGTACGTACGGATTACCGTCTCCACATCGTGGTGTAGTTTGTTATTCAAACACTTAATCATTTAGATGGGTATAATAATGAGTATAAATGATGAAAATAATAAATATAACATGATATTGATTATTTATATATGATATACCATCTAATTATATATTATTTTAATATCAAAATAATGATATTGTCGCTCGTGCGTACGTACGGATTACCGTCTCCACGAACGCGATGAGATTCATTCCCCATCGTATCCATTCAAGACTAATTTTCATTTGATGATTAAAAAAATAATGTTTAAAGACTTAATATTATTCTTAATATGAATAAGATACATCTTATCTATAACAAACATTACTTACGTAACAAATCATATAAAGGAAAATGAATCAGTTAACATCCGAAACGATGATACTAATGAAATATCACTAACAAAGAAATATTAGAAGATCATATACGATATCATATTAATGTATATGGTTCTTGTATAATTTAATAAAAATTATTTCACCATTATACAGGAGGATAAACTACCCTATACCAAGTATAAGTACAAGGTAAGGGTTAATTTCACAATCTCTTTATTATCTGAGGTTGTTTTATACATGAGTATCTACTGGGACCTCTCTATCATCCACATCTGCGTTTTCTTAAAAATATATTTCAAATTTTTTTACTATTTAATAGACAATGGGTTAAAGTCATTTATACCCTTATTTTAACTTATATGTTTTTAAAGGAATCTTTCTATCATTTTTCAAACAAGGTACCTTATGACCTTTTCGACAAAATTAAGGTAAGAATGTTTTTTAACTTATACGGAGGGTGTAGATATTTTCCGCCGTTATAACATCATCGAAGATTCCCTTACAATATTATAAAAATATTTTCAAAATATTTTTTTTCTTTTATAATTATATTACTTTAAAATGATTTCAAAATATAAAGAGATATTTCTCTAATTTTTTTTTGATTTCATCTATGTCAACATCCTTTGATGGATTTTAAGATTATTTGAAGTTGATTTATTATGATACAAAACTTCTATATTTTATTGAATGTTTTGTGATATTTTTGAATGTGGATGTGTTTTTTTAGACCATTCATGGTTTATGGATAAAGTATTGACATTTCATATGCTAGTTTTAATACGAATTTTTATGTTATGTTTAAACCTTTTCATATGAGGAATGCATTGGACTTAGTAAGTGACGGGTGGAGCCCACTATGGATTCTCGATGCATCAGTAGGTCTCATGAGATAAACTAGTGTCTTGGAATAAGGCCTTGATAAAATCTTATTTGTAGTCTTGGCACAAGGCCTTGACTATGTGGTTATGAAGTCTAGCATTATGCATTCCATCATTATGAAAGTGGCTATTGATATTGCATGTGATTATTAGACTAGTAGAATATCCATGTGAATAAGTAAATGGAATTATTTGATTTTATATTTGACATATTATGCTGAAGTTCAAGTTTAAAAGGATTTTGTTTTAGTCTTACATTGCCTTAAATGTTTATGCTTATTTATGAAAGTTTCCACTATATTGTTATCCTTACTGAGCATCTGAGATCACCCCTTTCTATGTTTTATTTTTCCCAGGATGTGAAGAAGTATATTATAACTGAATTGCAGGTATAGTCTAAGGGATATGAGTGTGGCCTATGGAGACTATGTTGTTGCAGTTTTTCATTTTATAATGTAATGTAAAACTTATGAATGTATCTATTATTTCCAAGGCTATTAAACTAACTGGTCTTTCGAGACTTTATCTTTTGTGATCATGCCAATGTTATGTAATAATGCACCGAATCTGGGTAACTAGGGTCAGGGAATTACAATAATCATATTATAAATTTCAGTTATGTATATTTTAATTCTACTTTATAATACAAATGCGTAGACAATTTTATGATTAACTAGATAAAAGAATGTAAGTTGTTATATATTTTTAGTCAATGATAAATATTGTTTGATTGCTATATACTATTTTTTTATTGTAGGTATTTTTATTATTTGGGAAGTGTAATATTCTGAATTTTATAAAAAACTTTTTTTAAACTTTCGGTGTCAGTTTTCATAAAAAATGATACCGAAACATTTTTAAAAAATACCCAGTTTTTGATGTCGGTTTTCATTAAAATTGATGCCAAAAACAGACCTGTCTGTGTTTTTCCACGTTGGTTTATGACAAACCGATGCGGAAAAAAATCCTGTGTTCAATTTTCGTTGTCATTTTATTAGTAAAACCGACACCGAAAACTAAGCCCAACATCAATTTCGGTGTCAGTTTTTGAAATCTGACGTCAAAAATATTATTTTTTATGCTGCTTTTATAGACTTTGGTTAAAAACTAATGTCAAAAATGAAAAAAACCGACGTTAAATACATCTTTTACACTGGTGTGGGTTTAAATATCCATGAGTAAGGGTACACTATGAAATATAATAATAATAATAATAATAATAATAATAATAATAATAATAATAATAATAATAATAATATTATTATTATTAGATGTGGGGTTTACTTAGAATAAATGAAATAGTTAAGGGTTTCTGTGCAATTAAGAATTTTCGAACCCTAAGTATATAACCCAACTTATATCACTTATAGTGAAATGTGAATGGTTATGCACAAAAACTCTCTTAATAGAATTCAATCAAGGCCGAGAGGAACTCTCCCAAGAACGTTCTTTAGAACGATAAATGATCTTATTCCTCCCTCCCTAGACTGAGATAATAAGAGAAATAATATTTCTAGACCCATAGGATTCTTTTTACGATCAAAAGTGAGCACCACAAGATGATTGGTACCTCCATACTAGCACCCAGAGTTCTATTAATGATGTTATGAGATTCATAGGGTATGCATGGATACCGCTAAAGAAATTCTACTTTAGATTCTTCACCACAATGATGAGACCATGACAATGACCACTATATTCATCAAAAGAGAAGGAATAATTAGGGAAAATTATTTATTTTCTATAAATTAATTATAAATCATATGTTAAAAGATAATTTATTCAAATATTTCAAGGTTTCTTCATCCAGTTTTAAGGATTTTATCCAAAGAAACTGGTAAAAATCATTATTGGGCACAAGAACAACCACTTCTACTACTCCCAAGACCTTTAAGTTGTATTAGTTTGGTAACATATTAATTTATAATTATTTATTATTTGTTGATCAATTACACATTTGATTGTTAGATTTTTATTTCTATTTTTTTCATTCATTAATTTTAATTTAGAGATATTATGATTATTCAATTTTATATGACCAATAACAGATGAAGAATGTTCAAAGTTCATATTCAAAGGTGCTGAAGATTTTGGTTAGATGACACAGATACATAGAATGTGATAGAAATGTACACACAGTGCAACCATGGTCAAACACACAAGGATGAGATGCACAATCATGACATGTTTTGTGGGGGTTTGGTACAAAATAACATTACATGCCTCATATCGACTACCAGTTTACATGTGATATGACATGGTATACTTGACGTGTAGTTGGAATACTTGTCGTGTAACCCCACATGGGTTGTTTCTACGGGAATCACGGTAGCCGTGTGATCAAGTCACATGACATGTAATTAATAAAAGCAGTGTAATGACTATTATCCAATATATGTGAAAAAATGTGAAATTATTGACATATAGTAGGCTGAACAAGTCATGTAACCTATAATTAATTACATTAAATACACATCAAGTCCCCAAGTGTGTAATATGGGTGGCCAGTAATGAATCACACGTTGTGTAGCTAGTTTTATATATCATGTAATTCATGCCAACTCACACCAAGTACATGATAATATTGTCATTTCATGTGAGTCAACACATGGAGAAATTAATTAGTTAAAATATATCAAACTACACATTGTATATATGGATGTACACTCTGTGTGATGGGGTTTTCACATAGATTACACATTGAGTGATTTTTGATGGGTTGTGTGTGATATTAAATGATTAATTAATTAATTTAATCATTATTATGTTGATACATGATGTGTATGGTTTTTGTACATGTTATGTACTTCACATTCATCACCAGTGGTACACACCACAAATATACTAGCATGTCATGTGGTTGGACACCTCATGAAGACCCATAGAAAAACATGTCTTATATACCCCAACACATCATGTGTGCATAAATATAATGTAAGTACAATAAACACAACAATAACTAGACAAAACACTAGTAACACACCATTTCATGTGATGGAACATGCCATATAACAATTAAACTCCATAAATGGGTTTAAGGAAAAAACAGAAGGGTACACATCGTATCGCCTCTAGTACACACCGTGTATGTACTTAATTTGAAATTAAAATTAATTTATGTAAAATTATAGTGTATGAGGATCTCAAGGAATATTTGGTTTATTAATTAAGATAAATGAATTATTAATTAATTATAAAATTGATTTATTAATTTGTGAAAATTTATCTTAACTACGAACATATTGAAATTAATGCTATCTTGTTTTAAATTCATATCCATTTTATATGTGGATGATCATGAGCTTGAACGAACCATGTATGTGTTTGGTTTCTATTTAATTTAATTTTTTATTTCATGCATTTTTTTGATTAAACTATTATTAAATTTAATATGATAATCTATGTATTGTCCCTCTCTCTTTATAATGTATGAGCTTGTGTGTCCATAGTTTCTATTATTTAACCTCAAAACCCCAGTTGCTCTCAACCATGAGTGAGTAAACATATGTAAAGGAAATATCTCGCAAATGAGATTAGATGGATCTATGTCGATCTTAGGTTAAACCAATAAAAAAGAATACATAGGTTAAGGTGGAATGTTGAAATTTGAGCCTATCCTGGCTTAAGGAGTTATTACCCTAGGGTCTAAGGTTGGTTTATAATTTTCTCAATAAATCAACCTATAGTAAAGCTCATGATTATGTCACATGTTTATTTTAATTTTCTAGTGCAAGGTTATTTATTTATGTGATTCATGTTTATTTTAACATGATCATATTGAGATAATAATTAACAATCATATTAAGATAAGATAAACTAAATGAACTATGTATAAATTATTTTATCATGACATGGTTAATTAATTATGTAAAATACATATAATATTAATAATCATATAAAAGGATAAAATAAAGAACATTCATTCATAAGATAAATAAAATCACTCAAGAAAATATTAAGTCAAACAATGCCTTCTATTACTTGTTTTATAATGCAAACATATATCAAATTGTTAGACCAATCCTTTTTAGTCCAATTTCATTTATCTGGGAGTTTTAGTGAAAGTTTTGGGTTGAATTAACTTGAAACCAAGAGTATTTTCCCTCTCAAGACTTGGTGTAATATGGAGGCCAATAGTGAAGAAATATGAGCTCAAGATTTCATGATTGGAGAGTCCACCTAATGAATCAAGGAACTATGAATTAATGTAATTAGCAAGACCACCTAGCTAAATACCTTTAATCAATCTGATCAAGACCTATTTTGGGTTATAATAATGAGAATATGGATTCTTTCCACTAGAATATCCATGTGACAGGATATCCTGAATCCAATGGTGAGGGATATTAGGATTTGATAAAATAGTGAGACATTAATAAAATTAATTTATTATGCCACACTTTTTAATCAAGATAAAGTAATAAAACCTTATTTTATTATAGAAAATGGAAAGTGAAGCCATAAGAAAACTATAACAATTTTTGGACACAAACCATTTCTTTACCAGTACAAATTTTCTAGAGTGGTACAACCATTTATACATTTCTCTACTATGGGAAAATTTATATTATGTGATGGAGTCCCCTATTCCTGATAAACCACCTCACCAAGTGATCTTAGGTGAAAAAGGATGCCTACAAGTGATTCATGGAGGATTATTATTATATCTATTATTTCATTCATTTATGTCCAGATATATGATGATGTAACATAAGGACTTAGATGCTTACACCATGAGAACTGATCTCGTTGAAGAGTGGATTAAGATAAATGAGATTGTCACTACACTATACCAGTGTAAACTGGAATATGGTTACCAAACTAGTGATCATGCATTCAAAATGCTAGAGTATATTGATCAGCTAGCAAAGTTAGAATTATACTTGGATAATGAATTATCCATTAATCTCATGTTATCATCATTACCAACAAAATTTTCCATATTCATAAAAAATTATAAGATGAACAATATAGATGAGCTACCCATGAATATTTTTACTATGATTCGAATATAAGGATTAGTGAGAATAGGGTTAATCACTCCTTATGGTGAAAAAAAATAAAAGATCAGGTTGGAGAGACTTTAACCAATTCAAAGTTAATAGCGCCTTAACAATATCCTTTAAAGAGATAAAAGGTTCAAATGGATATCAATGAACATAAGGATATATTCTTATCATGTGGAAAGAAAGGTCATTAGAATAGGAACTACAATGAATTAATGACGAATCTAATTATAACATATACTTTAGGTATATTCATCATTGCATGTAACATTGTTTTTTCACTTTCTAAGTATTAAATACAATATTCAGTTCACATACTTGTATTCAAATATAGGAACCAAATAAGTATAGAAAAAATACAAGAAGTAAGGATAAATCTCTAATTAGTTGAGAAAGGGAGGTTTCTTGGTTATCTAAGAGGAGGAAATAGCTTCATATTACTTGTTGGATTATTTCTAGTTAAACTATTATTTTTTATTGAGTATTACCAAAAAATTCATCTCAATATACAGTTAGACATAATGATACATTATTTCATGTTTTTAATGAATGTTGTTATGGTATTTAATACTTTACTAATAGTTTAGTAATAATTAAATCATATAAATCTAATATTAGAAATAAATGACAAAAATAAAATATAAGACTTATACCTATTTTTAAAAAGATAAATTTTTATCAAATAAATATAAAAGTAGTTTTCAAAGATTTACCTAGTTGTATTTAAAAAAATATTAGGTATTAGACATAATTATTAAATTGTAGACAAATAAACCTTTATAGATAAAGGTACAACCACAAAGTATTCTACAGTTAGTTCAACTAGACCGTGTCAAATATTCTAAGGAGAATCTAGAAGAAAATTCATATAATCCATGAGATTAATTTAATAAATTTTAGGAATTCTTAGTGGAAAAAATGAATAAACTTGGTAAAAGATATAAGATCCCCCAGGTGGTATTGTAGAAGAATATCTTAATGAAGTATTCATCTATCATTTAAATATAGAGTGGAGCTACTTAAAAACTTAAATTACCTTATACACATCAACGACCTGATGGTTGTACATGGGGGATCGATGAGGAGTCATATATATATATATTTCATGTTTACCATAATTCCTTTATAAACATGTTTCAAAAATAGAAGCATAACAACCAGCCATTTTTCAACCACATTGACTAATGGTGTCATATAATTCATTAGATGGAATAAATCAATTATGTCAAAGCTTCATGTGTTTGATGATAACTTTTTGTTAAAAATATATTTAGTAACAAATGAACATAGAAGAAAACACTAAGTTTATCTTAGTTAATTATTCTATAGATACTCAAGATATTAACATCCCTAAGAAAGGTATTAATCTTGACCGACTATGTTTCTAAAAGAGATAAACATTTCTCTTTTGAGATAGTGGGATCAGACTTTAATTTTGTGAGGTTTAGTTAAACGTTCCTATTGTGGGGTGAGACAAAAACAAATATTACCTAAGTTAAAATGTAGTAAAGTGGTTAACCTAGATTGTCTCCATATAGGAGTGCACAACAATTACATTTTTCACTTAATTAGAGGAAAAAATGGGTGGTTTCTGAGTTTTAATTGGTTTTGGAAAGAAAATTAAAAATGGAATGAAAAATATTAACTGAAGAAAACATTGAAAACTATGATTTTAGAAGGTTGATTAGGTCGGGGTTGGTTTTCTAATTGCAATGATATCCTTGTTTTATTTTATTCTAACATCTTCTTCTATGTTGTTTAAAGTGAGATTCCGTGATCGTTTCCTCTCACTCCTTCGGTCGAATGGTGATAGTGAGAGAATTCCTTACCAATATCTCAGTTTGGTCTAATATCCTTCCATATGCATGAGAGTTGTAGTAAATATCCTCAATTGACTTGGACAATACCAGATCGGGTCTTGTTTATCCCAAGCAATCAAAAACATTCACCACCACTTTCACACAAACTGATGATAACTGAGTACTTCACCACTAAGAATTGGTCTATTCGATAATATATAAACCAAAACCTAGTGGAGGGAGACAATGATAATTGACCAAATAAAAAATCAATAATGGAATCATAAATCAAATACAATGACACTTGATAATAAAAACCGCTATATGAAATTGAAAACAACTTTGCAGAAAAGAGATAAAATTTTTATTCAATAAATTGCATGAACTCAAGAATTAAAAAATAGAAAACCTACCCTTCCCAAATCACTAAAATTTTTACCCCACCACGGTAAAGGTAATAGAGATTGATGGGGAAGGAAAATGCATTACAAAAATATGAAAAAGAAAAGAAATAAAAGAGAAAAGAATAAAAACTGTCCAGCAGATTCTGTCCTCCGAAAGTTTGCTCCTGTTTGGCACCCCTCCTTCTCGAATAACCCAAAGGTCTCTTATTATAGAATTATCCAAATAAAATTTCCTTTCGTTACTCAAAATAAAAAATTAATTGGACGGTTATAGAAAAATATATGCAATATTTATTGAGGATGACTTTTTCTCAGTGAGATTTCCAAAAAACTTCATCCAATGCTTCCCATCCAATATATGACTTAATGAATCTCAATCTCCATGATATTCAACAGAGATACACATATCTGACTTGCCTTCCCATTCTAATTTTACTCACCTTAATTGGAGATATTATGACTGATTTAGGATGGATTAACTGATGTGGGGTCCACATGGTCGTCCAGAATCATTCTCCATATTAATTGAAATTTTAGGGTCCCTTGATGGTCGAATTATATCATACCCCATAAGAAAAATATGTAGCCCGAAAATACAGGTTTTCGACAAAAAATGAATCACATAAATTGAGATTATATTATAAAAGATATAGTCGAATTACCAAAACATATAAAGTCTGTTAAATTCCCAAAATTAGGAAACTTTCCAATTTTAACACAAAACATACCATAAATCCAAAAATGATGTAATTAAACATAAATTGATGAATATGGGGGGGGGGTGTAAATATTTGAAATACATATAAAAAATTTATAAAATATTAACTTTATTAATTCCCCCACACTTGGCACATCAGAATCAAATCAAAGAAAATTCAAAACACATGCTAATGAGATATACCAATTCCACACCAAGAAATAAAAGATATCATGCCTCATACATAACTGTTATTCCAAGTTCTCAAATCAGATAATTCAATTTTTTTCTTCATTTCTCCTCCCATGCACACAATACACCTACCTTACATGAATTTTCTCTCATCTCTCAAATATCAATTTTCAACAAAGTTTTTCTCATCCAAACCAATGAAAGGGTCACCATAGGTTTGAGAAACTCCTACTTCTCCACCTTATGTGAGTCAAGGACATGTGTTTCTATTGAGGACTTTTCAGGGTTGTTCTGTGGATTTCGGTTGGTAGGATTTTTATGAAAAAACATTCTGAGGCCGAATGAGGAGGGCTTGGCACTTATTGAAGCAAAAATTACACAATTCTAATTTTCACTCAAGTATGGTATCCTCATCAATCCCCTTAGTAGAAATTTAGATCCATCATCATAAAATCTCAAGAAATGTTCAAATATCTCATCATTTCCGCAGAAAAAATTTCAATCTTCTTAATCACGCTTTTTCTGGTAAGCTCCAGAAAAGGCACAACTTTCTTCATCCATTAGAAGCTCCAGAAAAGGTACAACTTCTCTTATCGTGAAAGATCCAGAAAAGGCACAACTTTCAATAGAATAATTTTTCAGCAGCACACACATCTCTTTAGCATTTGATTTTCCACCCAAAGATTCACTAAATGAGGTAGCACAACACAATACATATTCCCCCATACTTAAGTTCAACTAGATCATGCAATTTCACTTCAAGATTAGGTTAGATAGAGAAAATTGGCTTGTAATGTGGCTAACCTAATAGGCTGTTCATGGATTCTAAGAGCTACAAGGATTAAATGTACAATGTGGGCTAGAATGAAAGGGATTATCTTGAAAAGGGGATTAAAACCAAATAAATTCCTCAATCATTTAATACAAAAGTATCTCAAACCCTCATGTTTTGAAAGGAATAAATCAAATTCTGGTTAAAACAAGCATAGTCTAGTTCTCTTAAGAAGTGAGGTGAATGAAAAAAATGGTTCATAAGCTTCATAGGAAAGTGATTTCAAAGATATAGACAGTGAAATGTGGCCTGAGATTCAAAAATCTGAGTACTTTTCATGAAATTCCCAAAGAATTGAACTTGAAACAAAATGATTTTCAGCATTCATTTAAGCTCATTTTCATGGAATAAATTGGTTCATTCAATGACATGGGTTTCAAAAATGGAAATGATAATCATTTTGGCTCAAAACTTTAAAAAACACACAAAAAACTGAAAAAACACACACAAAAATTTGAAAACACATTTTTTTTAAAAAATACACAACAAATGAAAATCCTAAACTACAAAGGTTCTCTCCCCCACACTTAATTGGTGTAGTGTCCTCAATTAATTCAAGTGGATTTAACATGTAAGCCAATTTTAAAATGAAACACAGTAGCAAGCAAGTTTAAAGGAGAGGTATGACCTGATTTATTAGTAGTGCAACATTGAGTTAAGCTCCTAAGTGTTGCACACTGAAAACCTGTAAGAAAAGTAACAAACATAAGAAATTTATTGAAAGAAAATAAAATAGAAATAGGATGAGAAAATAAGGATAGATATTGGTTTAATCCCCCAAGTGGTCCCTGGGTTTTGACTACCTCCAGATGGGCAGTTCTAATCTTTTATCCCCAATCTGATGGTGGGTGAAGTTTCTTGCCCATGAACCAAAAAAAATTCTTCTTTAAATCATGTTCTTCATCATTTTTGTTGAGTACATCATGAGTATAGTACACAAAATCTACCCATAGGATAATAAGATACAACTTTCTTGGTGGGGGTAGGACAAAGAATGAGTCCTCATCTTTCTTGTTTTCCAATTGCACAACTTCTTCTTCATTGTCTAGTGATTTCTCTAGGTACGCTGCATCAATTGAATAATCAAAGGGAATGTCAGAGTATAATTCTATTTGAAAAAATTTAAAGCATGAAGTTTCAATATCGAATTCTTCCCTTTCAAAGTAAGCATCTTGTGTCTCTTTTTCCACTTGAATCATCTCATGTACTCCCTCCAATAAATGGTCAACATGTTCTGGGAGCTCCATATGTTCTTCAATAGCTGCATTATCCTTTTCTTCCTCATCCACCAAGGCAATACAAGAGTTATCTGAATCTAAAAATTTCATTCAAGTAGAAGTATTACTCAATTCATCATCTATAAAATCAGAATAAAGAGATTTAGAAAAACATTATCTTCATTAAGTGGATTTACTTCAATTGATTATTTAGTGGAAAGATCCTCATTGAGTTGAATTTCATTGGGTAGAGGTAGGTAGTCAGGGTCATATATTTGAAAGATGAGTGGTGAATTCACTTCCAACAATAGTTCTAATTCTAGTTCAGGTTGAGGTCTTTGATCCAATGTAACGTTCTCCACGAACTTCAATATTTGATAATCAATGTTGACTTTATTCACCATGTCCATCATTTATTGAAGCGAGATACCCGTGACATGTCCATTCATCATTTTCTTGGCCAAAATTGAGAGTTCATCAAGCCTTTGAAAGAGGGATTCCTCATCATTATGAACCATTTGTCCCAGAAACTGTGAGTAATCAATACAAGAAGAATAATTGAATTTGGAATACATCTTGGAATTTTTTATATTTTTTTTAAATAAAATAAATGAAAATATTTACAAAATGTTAGAATTAGATTGTTGGTATAGACTCCCAGGCAAAAACGCCAAGTTTTGACATGTTCCTATCATGGGGTTTGAAAAAAACAAATATTACATAAGTTAAAATGTAGTAAAGTGGTTAACCTATATTTTCTCTAAAGAGAAGTGCACAACAATTACATTTGTCACTTAATTAGAGGAAAAAAATGGGTGGTTTCTGAGATTTAATTGGTTTTGTAAATAAAATTAAAAACGGAATGAAAAAGATTAACTGAAGAAAATATTGAAAACTATGATTTGAGAAGGGTGATTAGGTCGGGGTCAGTTTTTTAATTGTAATGCTATCCTTTTTTTATTTTATTCTAACCTCTTCTGCTATGTTGTTTAAAGTGATATTCCGCGATCGTTTCCTCTCACTCCTTTAGTCGAATGGTGATGGTGAGAGAATTCATTACCACGATCTCATTTTGGTATACTCTCCTTCCATGTGCATGAGAGTTGTAGTAAATATCCTCAATTGACTTGGGCAATACCTGACCAGTTCTTTTTTATCCCAAGTAATCAAAAACATTCACCACCACTTTCACACGTATTGACGATCGCCGAGTACTTCAACACTAAGCATTGGTCTATTCCATTATATATAAACCAAAACCTAGTATATGGAGATAATGATCATTGAACAAAGTAAAAATCAATAATGGAATCAAAAATCAAATACGATCGCACTTGATAATAAAAAACGCTATATGAAATTGAAAACAACGTTGTAGAAAAGAGATAGAATTTTTATTAAATAAAGTGCATGAACTCAAGAATTACAAAATAGAAAACCTACCCTTATACAATAACTAAAATGTTTACACCACCATGGTAAAGGTAATATAGATTTATGGGGAAGGATAAGGCATTACAAAATTATGAAAAAGAAAAGAAATAAAAGAGAAAAGAAGAAAAACTATCCAGTAGATTCTATCCTCTGAAAGTTTTCTCCTGTTTGGCACCCCTATTTTTTGAATCACCCAAAGGTCCCTTATTATAGAATTTTTCAAATCAAATTTGATTTATTTCCTCAAAATCTCAAATTAATTGGACAGTTATAGAAAAAGATATGCAATATTTTTTGAGGATGAATTTTTCTCAACGAGATTTCCAAAAATATTCATTCAATGTTTCCCATCCAATATCCAACTTAATGAATCTAAATCTTGATGATATTCAATAGAGATTCACATATCTTACTTGTATGACCATTAAAATTTTAATCACATTAATTGGAGCTATTATGACTGATTTAGGATGGATTAACTGATGTGGGGTCCACATGGTCGTCCAAAATCTTTCTCCACCTTAATTAAATTTTTAGGGTCCCTTGATGGTCAAATTATATCATACCCTAGAAGACAAAGATGTATCTAGAAAGTCCAGGTTTCCTACAAAAAAATAATCACATAAATTGGGATTATATTATAAAATATATGGTCGAATTACCAAAACATATAAAATCTGTTAAATTCCCAAAATTAGAAAACTTTCCAATTTTAACAAAAAACATACCATAAATCAAAAAATGATGTAATTAAATATAAATTGATGAATTTGGGGGGTGTAAATATTTTAAATACATATAAAAAATGTATAAAATATTAACTCTATCATTAAGGATCCATATGTGCATGAGTTGGTGTAAGAATATTAGACTCGACCAAATTTTGTGGGTGGTGTTGTTCCAAAGATACAAACTATGTAGTAAAGTTAAAACCAAATACATGGTTTTATATTCACCAAGACCAGTCACCACTATAAAACTGGGTTTTAACAGTTCTAGTAATGGGCCTTTAGCAGTGCTTATAAAGCACTGTCTACACAAGCGATGTTAAATGGAAGGCTTTAATAGTACTCACAACTTCCACACCCCCTTTAATAGTGATCCACCCCCCTTTATCAGCACTTTTCACCCCATGACCCCTTTAATAGTTCCTTTTAAATTTCCAGCCTCTTGTTCATGCTTGGATTTTGAACCTCGCACATCACCTTTGAAGATGAAATGCCTTTACCACTACACCATGTTATTTTGTTATCTATTTAATTATATATATATATATATATATATTTTATTCACATATTTATATAATAATTTTTAAATAGATTTATAAAATATCCGTGTGTGTGTGATATATATATACTTATATTTATTTAAATATATTATATATTATATTCATTTACATATACTAGAATATAATATAAATATACATTCATTTATTAATACAAACATATATTTATATATAAACATTATATATATTTGTATAATGTAAAAAATGGTTAAATATTGCTTTAAATATATTTTTATAACATGTATTTATTTATATATATTATAATATACATACACATATATGTTCACATACATGTTTATATATAAAAATTACTTATATAGGTATATATATACATATTAGTGCATTTTTATAAAGTAAATAAAATAGATAATTTTTTACTTTAAATAAAATTAATAATAAATATTTATTTTATATATTTAAAAATACATTTCTATGTAAATATGATGATATATGTATTTATACATGTGATTTATTATAAGTAAATATAAATCAATATGGAATTATTTAATTATAAATAAAAATAAATTGTGAAAAATGAAAAAAATTTAAAACCATAATATCAATATGAGTATAATCCCTAAGAATAAATCTAGTCCTCACAAAAAAAAGGCAATAATACCCCTTAAATGAGGTTGAAATTCCATCAAATGTTAAAAAATTGGGATACCCCGACTAAAAAATTAGTTTTAGAGGCCTTATGGGCCTTTTTTAGCCTAAAAAATGTGACTAGGGGTTCCCCCAATTCACTAGGGCATAGAGATCATTGTAGGATTCTATTTGGTATGTGTTGAGTCCAAATAGACACCTAGATCAAAAGTTATGGCCATTTGAAGTTCAAGTCATGTTTTCAACTTATCTTAGACAATTAATTAATTAATTTATATTTTATGTCATTAAACTATTATTAAATGACTATTACTTGACAATAATTAGAAAATTATTAATTAATAATATTTTTTAATTATTTTACAATCCATTTTCACTAAATATCTTATTTATTAAGTGTAAATGCCTATTTAGTTTATCTAAAACATATTTAATATATATATATATATATATATTATTTATATCAATATAAAAATATTAATATATTAATATATTATTTTTAATGAAATATATTTTTTATGAAATATACCCTTTATCAGCGTTTGAAAAAAAGCACTGATAAAGGGTGGGCCTTTATCAGCGCTTTTTAAAAAGTGTTGATAAAGGATGGCCTTTATGAGCAATTTTTTCTAGAGCTAATAAGGGGGCCCCTTTATTAGTGTTTTTTTACAAGCATTGATAAAGTCCTACCTTTAAAATCACTTTTTTAACATTATTATATACCCCCTATAACAACGCTAAAAAAGCACTATTAAAGGCTTCCTTTAAGAGATGTTTTTCTAGCATTGATAAAGGGGGTATTCAATAGTGTTTTTAGCCAGCACTGTTAAATACCTAGCGCATGATAAACCCAATTTTGTTGTAGTGACTGATATATTATTCAATAAGAATAATTAATCCTATAAGGAAGTAATAAATGAAAATGGGGTAAAATTGGTAAGTTCATATGAAATCTGATACTTCTTCCATATACCAAATACTATTTTTGTATTTTTGAAGTTTATTTAGTTTATGTAAAGTTGTTAGTGGGTATTTACGAGAAACCATATATGGATAGTACAAGCTAGTACCAATAAAGTTTGAATGATTACTAAAGGTTAATTTTATGTCTATACATAGTCTATGACAAAACATTACACTTGTTTTCATGCTAAAATCCATTAGAATTCTACTTGTAATAACTAACTTCTATGATTATAGAATATTTTTTTGATAAAGCCACCATATATTATGTTTTATCTAAGAATGAAAGTGATTCATGTGTCAATAAGATATTAGTGAGAGTAATAATTGTTTCCTCAAATAGATATATTGATAACATATGGAAAATAGATGATTAGTCTTACAGTTAATTAAGACCAAGGATTAATTCTCCATGAATCAAATAAAATAAAAATCCAAGTTCCAAGGCACAATATCTACAAATATAAATCTATAGGGTTTCTTATATCAAGTAATAGCATATACATTGATATGTTATTGAAAATAAAACATGAAACAATTCAAAACTAAATTATTTCCCATAACACATGGCATGAAATCTCTCCATGATTGTATACAGAAACACATGAGTAGATTCTTGTGATTAATAGAATATATATTCCTAATAGTAATTTGTAAATCCATATCACATGCCATGATGTGTAATGAGTTTTAATTCTGCTTCTGAATAAAGCATAGAGGGTGAATATCAAACAGAACTTGGATAATTACACATACTTATAGTTGGAATTATTCAAAAGTACTGAATAAATCATAAATGGATGAGATATTGGTTATTGGATAAATGAGAATAATGATTTCAAAGGGGATATAAAACTAGCATTACTTTAGATAAATTTGATCTAGTATTATAGTGAGGCTAAGGTAATATGCAAGATAAACTTATTAGAACCAGTGGTTATTATCTCTACATAGATTGAGTACATTGCAGCTTCTGATATATCTTAAGAAGCAATTTTAGTAATGGTTGTTACAAGACATGGTTTTATCCAAGATGTCATTGTTTTGATAAAGGGAAAAAGGTAAATACTCAGTGATATCACATTTTGAGGGATTTTTATAGAGTGGTGAAGTTTTAGTAAGTAGAAAAACAACTAGAATATGGTATGCTCAATAGTTATATCCATACTCATTAGAAGCATGTTTAACATGTGAGAACTAATTATTTAGTTAGCAGTTGGATCAAGCGAAAGTGAGAGTCTTTTTAATTTGGTGTTATAAAACCAACCTACTTTTTACTTTTGATTACCTATATATATATATATATTCAAATTATAGAATATTAATAAATATATTATCACATGATGAGCGTTATTTTGGGTAACATTAATGTGATAATTTCCTAAGAGTATTCATCACATCAAAAGGTTATCACAGATCCCTATAATAATGAGAACCTTGAAGGGCTATGGAAATATTCTTCAACCCATGCATTGTGGTCTGAATAAATACTATCTAACACGACACATATGATGTTAAACTATCATATGATAGATTCTTGTAAGCAAACAAGCCTTCACCTCATGAAATTTTATACTTGGTAATCTCCAAGTGAGGAGGTTGCGAGGATAAACCCACTAATATAAATTCCACATGTTATATGTTTCATTGGATATTATTATCGATAGATGTGTGTATTGGTCCTTAGAATTAATATTATTATTAATTTATATCATGAATATTGTATTTTGATGTATTGTCAAAAACCATAAAAACATATGCTCTCGGTGAAGTAGAATACATTGGGTGTATCATAAGTGATATACATTAATGAATAAGTCAAGAAAGGTTTGTCCCTTACGACAATGTGAGTTTATATCTTTGATCCTTTGATTGAAGTTGAATTGTTTTATCAAATCCATGGACATGGTGATTCAATGAGTTAATTTTAGATAATCAAAGAAAGATATATCAAGTATATAGGTTGACAACACAAGCATACAACCTTATCAATGAGATATCGATACAAAATGATTATATTACACAATGAGAATTTTCATGTGGTTGTTGTCATTATGATATTAACTTATTTCTCCATGGGTGCCTTAATGTGTTGTTAGACACTAATATTAGACTTTAGGCTAGCTTGCCTAATCCCACTGAGAAATAGGTTAGCGGGTCACATACTAAATATATCTAGAATATCAATTAAGTTATATTTAGATTTAAAAGTTTTAATAAATATCATTACTAACTTATGGTTTAATAATTATTCTAGTTTTAGTGATCACATAAAATTTATTCACTAGTTATTCATTTCAAAATACATATGAGTTGAATATTAAATAAATATTATTTTCCATCTAGTAAATATAAAATATTTTTTATCTCTTATTTATTATTCGCAAGGCAATAAATAATTATTAATTTATTAAATAAATATTTAATTAGTTATGTAAACACTATAATAAATAAATATTAGCTGGTTAGTTAATATAATATTTATTTATTTATTGAATGAATAATATAATGATATTTGTTTATTTAAATAAATATTTATTATCCAATGTTTGATAAATACCGAAGAGGATTGATGCGGAAAGTTAAGGGTCTGATGTAAATGATACATCTTATTTAATATTATTTAAACAAATATTGCTTTATTTATTTAATAAATGGTATTTAAATATTCATGAGTAAGTTAACATCATGAAATATATTATTATTATGATTAGATATTGGTTTTACATAGAATAAAGGAATTACTTAAGGGCCTCTATGAAATTTCTAATTTCCTAACCCTAAGTATATAACCCAGCTTATATCATTTCTAGGGGAATGTGAATGGTTGTGAACAACAAATCTCTCAAGATCAAGAAGAAATATCCTAATAATGCTTTTTAGAATGAAATAGAGTCTTACTATTACTGGAATTCATTAGGGTATAATAAAAATTATTAGATCAAGTGTAATCGATTAAATTCATTTCTCGAGGATCTCTCATGCAAGAAATATAAAACCCACATAAGAAACTAAAATAAAGAATCTGTTGTAAACACATACCATACACCATAGAGCCACTGTAACATCCATATTTCCATCACATGGTTTTGTATAGATCACTAGAGTGGAAGATGAAATCCCCCCACTTTCAAAGGTATCCACATGCTGACCAAATTGCTTGACATTTGAGTAGGATCCATCCAATATCTACGACATGATAGTGCCTATTGGAGTTGGTTCCCTATAGACAAATTCTATATACTTTATAATTACTCGTATTCATTTTTTTGAATATTAATTAACTTCTTATAATATCATTGCTGTTCTTTATGATTAATAGAAGTTCCACATTAGTATTATTAAATATTTTTTCTATAGATGGATGATATCATTTGACTGGATAAAAATGATATAGTCTATCATAGGTAAATAGTCATAGGAATTTGGGGCACTTTCTCATGGTGTATACCCATGGTAATTTCTAGTGTAGGAGATTATGAGAACATGACCTATTGGTAGAAAATACACATTTAAATGACCCATAGGATTTTACTATATGAAAAAGTTTTTATTGATTCTTAGAATTTAATATTAATATTAATGGATATAATTACTGGTACCAAGTTGGTTGAAGGTGTTTTGAATGGGATGAGATGTTATCATGGAATATGTTAAGAAACTTTTGTCATTTTTTCCAACATAAAATCACCTTACTTTTTTCTGATTTATAAAATGAAAAAATAGATGGAGAATATCAGATGAAGTTGGTTTATAGATTTTATAGATTGATTTTTTCAGAAAAATATCATTAGATATACTATTCTAGATGAATATTTGTTGTCATGATAAATGTGTCGAATGTTTATCTTTTATTGCTTACAAATTTCATCCGAAAAAGTTTAAAATACGGTGATGCTTTATTTTTCTAATTGTTTACAACACCATGAGTTAAAAGAGATATCATGATCCAAGTGTAATAATAAAAGGTGATAAATTAATTTGTATATACAAAAATCAAACTAATTAAGATCTGAGAAAGTTATATAGAGTTCATCGGATATATGAAATTAGATAGAGGTTTGGATGACAAAAGTTTGAGCTTGAAGTTTGATAAGTTTTCTGGAAAGATGAATGTTGTTGAAGTACAAAGGGAAGATACCAAAGAATCTCATTAAAAAAATTCTAAATTGTACAAAGTAAAAATGGACAAATACCATCAGAAAAACTTGTTCAATGTTATAAAATAAAGTCTAATCAGATGAACTGAATATTGGATAGAAGTCTCCAAGTCATTAGATATATGGTTTTTGGATAAATTCATCAGATGAATGTTTTTTATGAAGGAAACCTAACGAGATTTATTATGCAATTCATCAGATAGAGGAAGTTTCTAGAGAAAGTTTTTTGAAGTGGTCCTATGAAGTTATGTCTGATAATCAGATAGAGTCTTAACAGATGGAAGGATTTCTATTTTACCAGAAAAATGTTTTAGTGGTACCAGTTTAAAGGTCTATAATTTTTTTTGTAAATATATTAATTGTGATGATGAAAAACTGACCTTTAATTATTAAAAATATCACTGAAGGAATATCTATGATTATTTACAAATTATAAGGAAGTTTTTTGAAGGTAGAATACACTAGAATTTACATATAGAATCTAGATAACTCAAAGTATTTTGAAGTATCCAAGAATTTTTTTGAGTTGGATTTTTAAATTATGAGTTTTAATTAAGTGGGGAAATAATTTAGAGTTACCACCTTTTCTCATTCAATATCTACTATATAAAGGGGTGTTCGTACACTCAAAAAGGTGTACTATTCATTCATGTCAAAACTGAAGCACTGTAGAAATATTTTTAGAGAGTGATAATAAATGAAATTCTAAAAGATAATGTTTGATAAAAAAGTTTTTAAGCCAAGTAATCTCTTGGTTGAAGAAAAATTGAAATCAAATAGAGGAGTTATAATAAGAGGCACATGAAAAAAGATATCATATAATGATTAATATCGGGTGATCATAAAGTCTATGTATAGAGGTGAATAGAAAGATAGTGTAATAAAGTGGTATTAGTTTTTAGAATGCATTGAATAGAGTTTTCTAGAGATAGTTTACCAAAATGAAGAATTGACAGAGAAAATTGAAGAATAATGAATGAATGAATGTTTTATACAGAATTCCAAGGCGGAATTTCTTTTCTATTCTTAGTCAAGAAATTAAAGAATAAGTTCTTGCAAGAAGTGAAATAGTGAATAAGAACAAAAAATATAGTGACAACATGCGGATTTCTATTGGTAAATTATTTTAGCATTTGTTACAAAAATAATTGTTACATAATTTATCTGTATGAGGAGAACATGCACGGTTGTTTGATTATAGTGAAATGCAAGTGTAAAGACATCCCCTTCTTTATATAACCACATAAAATGATTTTTTCTAATGGATTGTGTAGTGTTGGATTATTTTCAAACCATGATAATTATCAGTTATTCTTATTGAGTAGTGAACCTTGAAAATACTTATGTTTACATGGATTTTTATTTAGTGTTTGTTTTCATTAAATTCAAAACTCTTTAAGAAGAGGCGAATTTTGTTTCATAAGTATGAAAATATAAAAAGAAAACATCATTGATTCCCCCTATCAGTGATCAAATATATCCCGATTGGTCCTTTCAAGTGGAATTAGAGTAAAGGTTTCCTTAATTGACTCTTTTTTGAAGTTTTAAGAAAAGTGAAGTTTCCATGGATGTTTAGAATTATGTGAACATTAAAGGGATTCCTATTTTCAATGGAAATAATTATCATATTTGGAAAGATAAAATGATTTTGTATCTTATAGCCCTTGGTTATGAAGTTCTCAAAGCTTCTATATATAGTTTCCCACCAAGGGATGAGTGAGTTCCTATAATAAATGATGATAAGGAGAATTTGTAGAATGATGGTAAAGCTAGAAATGCTATACTTTTCTCACTCTCAGAAAGTGATTTTATTAGAGTTAAATGAGTTGGAATGGATAAAGGCATCTGGGAAAACTTGAATAACATATATGAAGGAAATATGAAAGTAAAGAAAAGTTATAAATCTGAAGACTGAAGTACATATATCTTAAGATGTGTGATTACAAATTTGTTGGTGACTACTTTACAAGGGTGAATGACATCACTATCACTATAAGATGTATTAGTGAGAAGTTGGAAGATTCAACCATTTTTTAAAATATCATATGAATTATTATTGATAAATTTAATGAAAAAGTTTCATCATTGGAAGATAGATATCCTAAAACTCCATTTTGGATGATCTACATAACACTCTCATCACTTATGAAATAAGAAGAGAAAATATTATGAAGAAAAAAGAGAATTATGATCAATAAATTTCTTTAAAATATTCAAAGGAAAAAAATATTAGAAATTTCTCAAATAAGAAGCTAGTGACTTTGACACTAAAGACAAAGTTATTAATTTTTTTGAGGAATTTATGTCTTTGTTTTCTAAAAAGGTGAAAAGAGGCATAAGAAATTACAAAGGGAAGTTACCACTGAAATGATTTGGTTGTAGAGATGCTGAATTTTTTTATGAAAATTTACCGTGATGAAAAGAAGTTGAAGAAAGTGATGAAGATGATGGAAAGTTAGGTATATCCCTCAAGAAGAAGGTGAAAAAATACCAACCCTATTCCAAGGGAAAGGATAAAAATTTATTTAAATAAAAAATGAGAAACTATTTGATAAAACATGATGAAAATGATGATATCGAAGAAGTGGATTATAAATTCAATGATTATGTTTCTAAAAAAATTAACCAGTGATAAATGTAATAGTTCCAAAGAATAAGAAACTCATATGGAGTTTATGATAAATATCGAGTTTAAATAATGTCTTTAAAATATTGTAAGAATTGAGAGGGAGAACAAGAAGTTAAAGAATGAAAATATTTCAACAAACACAAAATAATCTTCTTTTAAAGATAAATCCAAGTTTCTAAAATAAATTTATGATCTGAAAATTTTTTTCAATGAGAATAAAAATATCAACATTAATATTGAAAAAAATTTGAAAGTGAAGAAGGGAGAGTTAGAAAGCGTTCAACAAAAACTTGTTAAAGTTGATCAAGGAGTTACAAATTTTCAAAACTCAGTTTCATAGGTTGGTGAAAGTTTTGAGAAATGTAAAAGTTAAGAATATCATCAAAAATTGTTCTCAAAGAATTATAAGAAGGTTAAAAAAATGCAGGAGAAAAATCAAGCTAAGAAGTCCATGTTTATAGCCGACACAAGCAGAAATAAAAAACTTGAAGTTTATATGTTTTCAAATTCTAAACCACAAGCTACTATAATTATAGATTTTTTTGAGGGTAACAAGAAAATTTTATCAAGTAACCATAACTTTGGTTCATAATAAAATACTAAAGTGTAAGGTAAGAAGGTCAATGAAAAGAATAAACACAACTCCAGGTAGTATGTAAGTTATAATGTGAAATATGATTTATATTCTAACTAATGGTATTGTGGAGGATTTTGGAATAAAATATATAAGTGTTGGTTTAATCATCAATTTTACAATGAATCTTGTAGAAACCAGAGTTAAATTTTGAGGGGGTTTAACCAACTCATAGAAGGAAACATGTGAAAGTTAGTTTGAAGGTTGAAAATAGATTCTAACCTTTGTAAACTATTTGTTAAATATGTGAAAACCTAGAAATATTGAAAAATGATGTCTCATCATGATTCTAGAACAATTTTTTTTAATAAAAAATATCAAAATTCAAATGAGAAGAAAGAAAAAGGAAAGGAAAAATCCTTAGTTGTTGAAAATGCTCTCAAATCTACAAAAGGAGAATGACCTTAGATATTAGATAGTGGGTATTCCTCACACATTATAAGAGATTAATTTTTTTTAAAGATTATAAAATATTATAAATAAGGTACAATGATTTTTGGAAACAATGAGTCACTCAAAATTAAAGGCATTGGATCTACTATTATTGGGGAAGAAAAGTCAAAATCCAAAAGAGCCTTATTTGTTAATGGGTTGAAACACAATTTTTTGAGTGTTTCACAAATTTTTGATATATTTAACAAAGTTATTTTCAGAAAATATTATTTTATTTTTAAAATAATAGAATATGGGAATGTTCTAAGGAGAGTCCAATGAATAAAGGGAAACTTGTTTCAATTTGGTGATTCACCAAGTTCGTGACATAAAAGGATGGGGAATATATGTCAGAGGAATATGAGAAAACTAATAAAGAGAGAAATTATTCATGATATTCATAACCTGAAAAGAATAAGATATTGGTGTTGTTCTATTTTCCAAAAAGAGAAGATTGAAAACTCTATGCATAAGAAAGTTGAGATACATTCAACTCATCCCTTGGAGTTGATACAATCTGATATCTATGGGCCCATGAGTATATATTTAAAAATGAAGATAAATAATTTATATCTTTTATTGATTACTTTACTCACATAACAATATTATGTTTTTAAAACATAAACCAGATGCTCTAAAAATGCTTAAAAGTTTCAGGATAAGTGCGAAGAAAGAGTGTGGGTATGCTATGAAGAATATTCATACTAATAATGGTTAAGAATATAAAAGTGGGGAGTTTATATATTATCTTAAAAATCATGTAATTATTCATGAGTATAGTGTACCATACACACTATAAAAAATTGTGTTGCTGAAAGAATAAATTGAACTTTGGTTAATATGGAAAAACAATATTGATCGAACTTGATACTTCTCAATATTTTTGGAGTCAAGACACTAGAGAAACAATTTATATTCAGAATCAATGTTTCTATAGGACTAACTATGATATGAATTATTATGATATCTATTAAAAATAAAACCCAATTTTTAATCACCTAATGGTTTTTGGTATTCCTTACATTATAAAAGTCAAGGGTGAAAATATTGGGAAGTTTAATCCGATAGGTTTTGATGGAACCTTTCTTGGATACCCTCCTAATTGTTGAGGATACACGCATTATAATAAATAGGCAAGAAATATTATCGAATCAGAAGATGTGAAAGTTATTGAATAGTGTGATTAGAAAGTTTCTCAAATGGATGTAGATATAGAAGAAAGGTAATATGAGGTGGTTGTAGTTGAATAATGTGAAAATATTGTTAATAATAGTGACAATGTTGAAACAAATCGTGATGAATATTATGAATCACCAATATCAAGTGATGATGAAAAATTATGTTCATCTCATCCTAGGATGAGGAATCAAGTAAAAATTCATAAAATTATTGGAGATTAATGGAAATAGGTTCAAACCAGAAGAACTTCAAATTTAGTTTCACATAATTCCTTATATTCACAGGTTGAACCAAAAGATATTGATAATAATATGGCACATAAAGAGTGTATTGATGCTATAAATTTTTATTCCAAAGTATTTTTGGCTGTATTTGTTTTCAATATATCAATATTTGTTTTTTTAAGTTACTTAAGAAATTTGGACAATTTTTTGAGAAAATAATTAAGGAACTTTACTGAAGGAGTGTAAGAAATTTTACTAAACATTGATAGAAAAATTTCCTTATAGAGTCAGGTGTTACTATATTTTTCATCAAAGATTAATAACATAATTATAGTATTCATGATCCAAGAAAATATTGTATGATTTTATAAAAAGTGTGAGAAGTGGGTTGATGTATAATGTTCGAGCTACCATTATAAGAATACGAACTAGGTTGTATGAAGTTGTGTTATTTTCAGATGAAAAAACCCAAGGTTTATAGAAAAATATTACCAAACAAAGTATTCCAGACATAGGATATTATATGCACAACATTTAATGGAAAGAATTATGTTTCAAATGAATATGTGTAAGAATTAAAAGGGGGAGATTGAGTTCCTGACACAAATCATTGGGTGAATATTTTTGGATGAAGTTATTTAGATGAATGAACCATAATCATGTATTCAGATGGAGGTCTGAGTTATAAAGTTTGAGTTTTGGATATGTGTAAAATGATCTATAAAGTTACGACTCTATAATATTTTATTTATAGAGTTCTGATGCATAATTATCAAACAAAGAAATCAGAAAAAGTCTGATCGGTTAAAGGAATATTAATAAAACTGCGTTAGATAGATAATAAAAGAGTAAAAAGTACAATAGATTAAGTATAAATTGTAAAATCTATCAAATAGAGGAAACCCAAATAGAGCACTAGATGGATATGAAAATAAAGTTTTAATGTTTTATGTAGCATCAAACCGACACTCAAAATATCCAGCCTATTGAGATTTTCAATGGACATCAAATACAGAAATGTGATGGAATTCTAAACAGAAATGGGTGTATAAAGTTTGAGATGAAGTTATGAGACATCAAATGGATAATCATTGGTCATAGATATTATATTAAGATCATAGAATACAGAAAAATAAATAGATCTATAGAATGGAGAAATGATCAGACAAATATTTGATGAGCATAATAGAAAGAGGTTTCCTAACAAAGGGAGACTAAATCAAGGTCCATAATGATGGAATCTTGGGAGATCCATCAAATATAGAATTATGAATGTGTGACATCATATATATAAGTTATTATTAAATAAATAGACATAAGTACAAAGAAAATATAAGATCTAATAAGCTTTATATAAACTATGTAAAGTTTTTAGTAACATGATGATGTTGTGCTGAACATTCAACATTTTATTATCTTTCTAAGATTAAGTAAGTTGGGATACATTTCTTAACACCATGTTTAAGGAAGTTTGAAGAAATTTGGGAATAATTGGAGTTTCATGAAGGTTCAAGATTATTCTAGAATACTCCATAGTTCTTGATTCCATTATATCAATTTTCAACTAACCAGGAAAATACAATTTAGTTCCCACCAATTCTATTTTGGGAGAACATATATAAAGGGGGTAAAAATTATGACTGTACTTAACACTATTCACCTGTATGAAATGGATGACATGCTAAAGTTTTTGTGGTAGGATGAGTTTCCTACCAATTTAACTTTAAAGTAGAAGAAGAGATAACATACCAAGTTCCACTAAATGGAGAATAAGCACTATGAGTATCTAACTGAGTTCTTAATCATTTGAAGAAGAGTGCATCTGAAAGAGGGTATTTGATAAAAGATTAAGAAGATGGAGACCAAAAGGATAGAGAATCATCAGATAGTGGTAAACCATATATATTCTTTAGACAGAGATACTGAACATATCTTGCCAAATCAAAGCGTAGTGTAAAGAATTAGATAGATACAAACTGGACAAAGCTAATAGACAGATGAAAATTAGAAAAATTTAATTAGAAAAACATTTGTTAATTAAGTTTTCTAGATTAAGCTATATAAATGTTTAGAATGATATTATCTATGTATTATAAATACTATGATGATGTTTCAAGGACAATAGACTCTTAAGAGAGTTGTTGAAGATCTTGATGTTTGTACACAAGTGAAGATGATCCAACTTTCTTGTAGAGGATAAAAATATATTTCTAAAATGGATCAAAAAAGAAGAAGTAAAGAGCTTATTGTTGGGGAGTATAACTAGTTACTGAAAAATCTCATTGTATAGGGTGTATAACTACCTGTGAAGGAAGATTATACAATTAGGACAATTGGTGTGTATAACCAAGTGTGTTTGCAGAGATTGATTATTGGGGGGTAGTACCAGGGTTAGGTGGAGGAATGATTACTAGGGTGTATAACCAGTTGCTACTCATTACTTTGTAATCCTATGAAGATATTAAAAGAATCAAAGTAGGTGGGAATAAACAATATTGAAAGAAGCATTTCTTCATACTGAACCTTGTAAATATCCTGTTCTATTCTCTCTTTATATTTATTTCATGTGAAAGGAGAGGTTGAGATTTATATCTAAGTATATTATAAATCTAACAAGTTTTATAGGTTAAAAAAGTTTTCTTATGAAGTTAATAAAATATATTATAAAATAAAAAGTGATCACTGATTCACCCCTCTCAGTGATACTATATTGATCCAAGGTAACTACAATTGGCACCAGAGCTTAGGTTCCCTCTTAAAGATATTACTATTGAGGATGATGAATTTTAATTCAGTGAATAATAGGGTTTTTCCAGTATTTTATAGAATAAAATATCATAGTTTTAAGAATAAGATATTTCCCCATCTTTTATCACTTTGATTAAAAGATAGAGATGCAAAAAGTGGGATTTTATCCCATTAAGAAAGTTTCTATGATTGATGCTAATAAGATAACTTTGGAAGTTAATAGAAAATTATATAATTATATATTAATGTTTCTCACAGAGAATGTTTAGACAAATAATATGGGGCTTATAATGTCTAATAAAATGCGGGATAAGTTTAGAAGTATCTATTAAGGAAATAATAAAGTTAGAGAAACTAATTTGCAAATATGGAGAAGAAGGCTTAAATATGTTAATATGGTTGATGAAAAAAGTATTGATGACTGCATTACATGAGTTGATGAAATTTTCAATATCAAAGGTTTTAGTGAGAAGCTATAAGATTATACTATTATTAAGAAATTGATGAGAAAATTTCTAGATATATTTGATGCCAAAGTATCTACTTTAGAATATTGAGAAGATTTACCTCTAGATGAAATTCAAAATATTCTTGTGGAATATGAGATGAAAAAAATGACTTCAAGAATAAAGCTAAGGAATAATTAGATTTTGAATATTTGTTAAAAGGAAATATTGGAGATAAATATGTTGTAGAAGTATCAAATGATTTATAGGAAGAGGAAGAAAAATATGAATTCAACAAAATCATCCCTCTTCTTTCTAAGAAATTTAACAAGGGTAATTTGAGTGGTAAAATTTCTCTTAAATTTTGGAATTGCAATGATAAAGTCCATTTTCAAAAAAATTCCCTAAGAAAGAATAAAAATATTCCAAATATGAAGAAGAATATAAGAAGTCTTAGAAACATAAGTGGAAGAAACATAAGAAAAAGTTTCCTAGCAATAATAAGAAAAGTTTGTTGAGCAGAAGAGAGTATAATGATACTTTATCTAGTAATGAATCTAATTGTTAGATCAACTTATTTTCTTGAGTTAGAAAATAAAATGCTTTATTAAACAGTGATGATTATGGTGACGATATTACATAAATATATTTGATTCTAAAAGAAAATTTGGAAGAAATACTTGATCAAAATACACAACTCAAGAAGAAAAGTAATAAGTTAAAGAAATATATTAAGGAAATAACTTTTGATAATGATGAGTGAATAAAAAATGAGTAGATAAACCTCAATGTGATTAGATATCATAAAATTAAAATTAGCGAGATTCATAGAAAACTGAAAAGTTATGAAGAAACATTAGCCAATAATGACAATCTACACATAGAAGAAACTACCCTTGTTGAGGAAAGTAAGTGAACAGGTTGAAGTTAGCTGAACTTGAAAATATGGTAAATTTTCTAAAATAAAGTTTAACTGATAAATAAGGGGAGTTGTTAGAAAAAAAATAATTTTTTATAGCACAAATTGAGTTATGAAAGATGAGATAAGACTTCCCAAAATAAGTTGTGGTTAAAGGTGAATCTTCTCAAGATGGTGAAAAAGGGTTAATAAAAGTAGGTTTTTTCTATTCCAAAATATTATCCATGTACATTTTATTTTATTAACAATGTAGTTTCAAAAGTTAAGAATTTTGAAAAATAATCTTCCACTAAGAAAAAGTAGAATTCATTAAGAAATTATGTCCTTGAACAAATTCTCCCACAGTTTATAGTAAGACAACAACAATATACTTCAAAGTAATATTACTATCAGTATGAATGATCAAGATTTAGAGTTCACTACTAGTGTTGTAGAGTTTTTAGGTATAGAGTGTACTCATGCTGTTAAAATAGTTCTATACCAGAAGGAAATTATAAATCAAGGGGGATCTATAATGAATAAAAAAGAATAAAATTTACAAGGAGCTATGATGATAAGAGAATAAAAAAAATTCCTAAATTTTTTTGATACAAAAAAGAAAGTTAAATAGGTGGAGAATGTTAATGTTTCAATAAAACCATGTGAGAAAGGTAAGAAATTTGAACAAGAAAATAATTTTAAGAAATTTGAGAATATTACAGAAATTGAGTAAGAAAAGAAAGTGTGTTTCGTCATTTGGCCATAAAAATGACCATGGCTAGAAAGATTGAGGGAGCATAAAAATATACTGAATAAAAAAGTAAAAAAAGTTTTTATAGGTTGAGAACAAAGTTGATAAAAAATTTCCAATAAACAGCGACTTGAAAATTTAGAAAAAGTGAAAGAGGTGTGAGTAAGATATTGATGTTACTAAAATTTGTATGACTACCTTACCATCCCAAGAAGAAAATATAAATATGATGTTACAAAATTAAAGTAACAAAGATGTTATGAAAGATGAAGAAAAGATAAAAAATTCATCTAAAGATTCTATATATGATAAGAAATATATCAAAAAATATGAGAAGGATGATAATAAGGAGTTAATTATATACAATGCTAAATATATAAAGAAGAAGAAGAAGTCTGGACTGAGAAAAGATTCTCAGTTTGAATGTTACTTATAAGGAACACTATGGTTCCTCCTTATTCCTATTATACTTGTTTATTTATACTAACTTGTAGGGAATTTAATGATAAGAAGTAAGGAAGATGTACGGGTTATATATAAGTTTTATATAAAGTTTTATAAATAAAACATGGAACATTGTTACTACTATGATGGGGAATAATGTACTACCCTTGAAGGGAAGAAAAGATGAATCTAAGTATTAATCTTAACAAACTATCTTAGATTTCCCCTAATATAAATATGTTTGAAGAATCTAAAGTAAATTATTACATGAAATAAGTGCTATATAAAATATTGATCATCTTGATTATACACTCTTGTTTTCTACACCAGGTTCACCCACATAGACTTAGAGTTGTTTAGTTAAAGACTATTTTTTAAGAAACTCATGTGATGTTATTTTTCTCTTGATATTTTTTAAGAGTATGAGACGAATAAAGATAAGTTTAAATGGACCCCTTAAATTTGATTATAAATAATGGGAATAAGTAAAGTAGGGGAATAATAATATGCAGAAATCACATGGGGAGAATGTATTGAGCACACATATTGAATTTGAATTTGTTTGAAGTTTTATATGGGTATTGAAAACAAAAAAGGGGGAGATTATTGTTACAAAGTGTGTTTGGTTGTATTTCTTATTAATATATGAATATGTGTTTTTTGTGAAAGTTACTTAAGAAAGTTAGATCAGTTTTTTAGAAAATAATTAAGGAACTTTACATAAGGAGTGTATGAAAGTTTATTAAACTTTGTTAAGTAAATTTAATTATAGAGTTATATGCTTCTATGTTGTTCATCAAATATTATTACATTATAATAGTATTTATGATCCAATCCAAGTTTATATGAGTTTATAAAAAGTGTGATAAGTGGGATGGTGAAGAAATTTTGAGTTATAAATGTAAGTAGATGGACCTAGTTGTTTGAAGTTGTGCATATTTTCAGATGAAAAAATCCAATGTTTCTAGACACAGATTACTAGAAAAAGTGTATGAGACACATGCTACCAGATTCAAAATATCAGATATATTAAATGATGTTTCAAAAAAATATGTGTAATAAATTAAAGGGGATATCGAGTTCCAGACACAAATCACTAGAATAATATTTCCAAATTAGAGTTTCAGATATAGTTCTTTGGGTGTATAAACCATGCTCATTTTATCTGATGAAGGTCCAGGTTACAAAGTTTTAGTTGCAGTTCTATCGAAAATTATCTATAAAGTTACATCTCTACAAAGGTTGATTTATAAATTTCTGATGTAGAATGATCGAATAAATAAATAGGAGAAAGTATGATTAATTAAAAGAATATTAATAAAGCCACATCAGACAGAGAATGGAAGAGTATAAAGTATAATAGATTAAGGATAACTTTTCAAAATTATTAGAAGGAGGAAATACGAATAGATCAATAGATGGAGATGACAATAAAGTTTTAATGGTATAAGTACCATCGAGCAGATACTCGAAAGATCCAACAGACAAAGATTTTCCACAAAAATTGAATGGAGAAATGTAAAGGTGATCTAAACAGAAAAGAATGCATAGTTTTAGATGAAGTTGAGAGACATTGAATAGATGATCATTGTTCAGAAATTTTATACAAAGAGAACCATATGGATAGTTGTATGAAGATCCACCAGACAAAGAAATAACTTGGAAATTTTTTTCTTTATAGAATGTATTGAGGTTTCCTAATAAAGGGAAACCAAACCAAGGACCATCAGATGACATAATATTGTGAGATCCCTGAGAATAGATAATGCTGAAGGTGTACTATCGGGTAGAGAATCCCTTATGAAGGAAAAAAATAGACATACATTGAACAGATAAGATCTAAGGAGCTTTACATAAACTATATAAAGTCCTTAATAACTTGATTACGTTATGATGAACATTAAATGTTTGATTATCTTGTTGAGATTAAGGAAGTTGGCATAAGTTCCTTAACACCAAATTTTAGGAGGTTCAAAGAAATTTTGGAATCACTGGAGTTTCATGAAGGTTCAATATTATTCTAGAATACTCCAAAATACTTGAGAAGAGTGCAAAAAGTTTCTTCTGAGTCGTAAAATACAATTTAGTTTCTGCCAATTCTATTTTAGGAGAACCTATATAAAGGTGGTGAAAAGTAAAATTATACTTAAAAATATTCACCTGTACAAAAAGGATAACACACTGAAGTTTTTGTGGTAGGATTATTTTCCAACCAAATTAATTTTAAAGTGGAAGAAGATCTACTAGACCAAGTTCCACTGAATGGATAATAAGGAATATGAGTAGCTAATTGGGTCCTTACTCATTTGAAGAAGAGTGCATTAGATGTAGGAGATTTGATTAGATATTTAGAAAATGGATACCCAATGGATGGAGAACCACTGGATAGAGGTAAAATGAATACATTCATCAAAAATAGCTACTGAACATATCCCACTAAACCAAAGTGTAGTGAGAAGAATCATCTAGATACATTTTAGACAAAGACAATAGTCATAGGATAATCGGGCAGAGTCGATTAGATGAAAATTTGTAAAATAATTTTCCAAATGAAGTTCTTTAAAAGTTCAAAATGATATTATCCATATATTACAAATATTAGAAGTAAGTTTTAAGGAAAGAAGACTCTTAAGAGAGTTGTTAAATATCTTTAAGTGTATACAAAAATTAAGGTGATACAACTTGCTTACGGAGGAAGAGAATAAATTTATATAATGGATCAAAAAAGAAGAATAAATAAAGAGATTGTAGTGGGGGATATAACCAATTTCTAAAAAATATTATTGGATAGGGTGTATAACTATCTGTGAAGGAAAAGGATGCAGTTAGGATAGTTGGGGGTATAACCAATTGTGGAAGAAGAGATGATTACTGGGGGTAGAAATAGAGTTAGCTAAAGAAATTATTAATAGGATGTAGATCCAGTTTCTTCTAGTGCCTTTATAATAATGTGAAGATAGTAAAATGATCCATGTTGCGGGAAATAACCAACATGGTGAGGAGTATGCCTTTGTACCAAACCTTGTAAATATCACGTGCTAATCTCTCTTTATATTTGTTTCATATTAAAGGTGTGGTAGAAATTTATATCTGAGTGGATTGTAACTCCAACAAGTCTCATAGGTTAAGAAAGTTTCTTTAAAAATTTAAGAAACTTTCTTATAAAATAAAATTTATCACTTATTCACACCCTCTCAGGGATCCTACATTGATCCAGGGGAACTACATGAATAAATATCTGGATCAGATTGAAAATAATGATACTTCTGAATTTTTACCCAAACCAAACAATAAGAATGTGATTGGTACAAAGTGGGTGTTCTGAAACAAGTTGAATGAAATTAGTGAAGTTATAAGAAGCATGGGATGACTAGTTTTGTGAAGGTTATTCTCAAATTGAAGTCATTGATTTTGGCGAGACCATTAATCTAGTAGAAATATTATAAAATATCACAAAATTTATTCTATTATTGCACAATGAAGATATAAAACATTCCAAATGGATGTTAAGTGATATTTTATTAATGAAGATATCAAAAAATAAGTTTATATTGAACAAACATGTGGATTCATGCTTGGTAAATATGAATGTTTTTTGTAAAAGTTGGAAAAGGATTTGTATGGGCTGAATCAAGATTCAAGAGAATGATATTCCAAATTGGATACTTTATTAAGGAAGTTTAACTTAAAGAAAGGAAGAGTTGATATCAAAATCTATATAAAATAAAATCAAGAGGTTTCCCTCATTGTGATTGTGTATGTTGATAATATCATATTTTCAAGGAATGATAAATAAACATGTGAAAATTTTTCGAAGGTGATGAAGAAGTAGTTTAAAATTTCCATTCTATGAGAAATAAAATACTTTCTTGGCTTAAAAATATCAAAAAAGAATAAATATAATTTCCTATCTCAAGATAAGTATTCTTAGGAAATTCTAAGGAAGTTTGGAATAAAAGGATCAAATATAGTTTCCACATTAATTTCAAAGGGAACAAAGTTTTCAAAATATGGGTAAGTAAAGGAGGAGGATTATAAAGAGTTTATAAAGTTTATTTTAATTTTTTTATATCTAACATCTTGAAGGATAGATATAGTGTACATGGTTACACTTTTTTATAGGTATAAAAATGAACCAAAATAATCTCATCTCATGGATGGAAATTGAATTTTCAGATATATCAAAGGCATAACTAATTTTGGGTTGAAATATGATAGTGCAGGAAAGATTTATTTGTTTGACTATACAAATGCAGATTGGGATGGAAGTGTAGATAATAGAAAATCCACATTTTGTGGAGTGTTTTTATTGGGAGAAAGATGTGTTAGATAGCATAAAAAGAAATATAATTAAGTGAATATCTACACAATATAAGTTGAGTATGTTTCTACCACTCAAGCAGAAACACAACTTATGTGGATAAAGATACAGTTATAAGACTTGTTTGTTGATATAAAGTTCCCCCTTATCTCAGGTTTTGATAATCAAAGTTCTATAAATATCACTAAAAATCTAGTAAAAAATTATCTTTCCAATCAAATTGATATAAAATATCACTTCATTAAAGATCATGTAGAGAATAATAAACTTAATCTAGAGTTTTTTTTCCAATAATGGAGAAAGTTTCTAATATCTTTAGAAAACCATTTCCAAAGGAAACATTTCATAAGATGAGATTGATAATGGATGTTCAAACTCCATATCTTCAATGCTAAGGTATATGATATCCACCGCTTCTCCATATTATCTTGGATAATGTTTTCAAGGGGGAGAAACATGTTTTAACATAAATCTATCCATTGGTATGTGTTTTACCTTTTAAGGAAAATCATGTATTTAAGGGGGAGTTATTAAAAGGGGTAATATGTAATTTCAGTAAGTGTGAAATATTTTATCAGTTTATTGAAGTGGATATAGGAAAATTTATTCTTATAGGATGATGTTGTTTTTTGTAATGAAAGTTATAAGTAGAAGAAGAATTTACTTATGAGGTGTATGAAAAGGTTTCTTAAGTATATTCTTATGGAACATATGATATTTTTGTTCAATGATTCTTATTTCCTACACTGATTTCACTCAAGTAGGATTATAATTATTGAATAAGTAATCAATTTCATGAGTTACAAAGTTTCAGTGATTTATATTCCTTGGTTGAAAACAAAATACAAAGGGGGAGATTATTGGGAATAAGTTGGTTGAAGGTGTTTTGAAGGATATGGAACATTATAGAAGACGTTAAGAAAGTTTTGTCTTTTATTGTCCAATATAAAATCAAATTACTTTGTTATGATTTCCAAAATGGACAAATAGACAAATAAGATGAGATAAAGTTAGTTGGATGATTTTCTAGAATTATTTTTCTAGAAAAATCTCATTAGATGGATTATTCTGGGAAAATATTTCTTGGCATGAGAAATGTATTTAATAATTATATTTTATTTCTTATAAAGTTCATCAGAAAAAGTTTTAGCGAATTATAAAATATGGTGATGCTTTATTATTCTTAATGTTTCCAACATCATGAGTTACTAAAGATATCATGATTTAAGCATAATAAGAAATGGGGATAAATCCATTTGTATGTAAAAAATTTACAATAATGAAGATATGAGGAAGTTATATAGAGTTTATTTGATAGATGAAATTAGACAAAGATTTAGTTGAGAGAAGTTTGTGTTTGAAGTTTGAGAAGTTTGTCAGATAGAGGAATTTCGTTGAATTACAAATGAAAGATGCTAAGGAATTTCATCAAAAAATGTCTAAATATGTAGAATTACAAATGTTTGAATTCCAAATAGATTAATACCATCAAATTGACTCATTCAATGTCAACGGATAAAGTCCAATTAGACAAATTCCATTAGATAAAATAGAGATCATACATAAGACTCTAAGTCATTGGATATAAGGTTTTTGGTTGAATTCATTAGATGAATGTTTTTTATGAAGGAAATAGACAGAGAGTTTTGTTTCAAGTCATTGTAAAAATGAATTTTCTAGAGGCTATTTTCTGAATTGGTGCTATAAATTTATGTTGGAGCATTGGATTAAGTATCAATGGATGGAAGAGTTACTATAAAGTTTTACTAGAAAAATGTTTTAGTGGTACTAGTTCTAATGTATTTATAAAACATTATAAAGATATTAATTTTTAATATGAAAGTATGATTTTAATTGTTCCAAATATCATGGGAGGAAGATCCATGATTCTCACTGAGTTAGAAGGATGTTTTTTTAAGGTAGAAGATACTAGAATTTATATAGAGATTATAGAATACTCTAAAAGCATTATAAAGCATCCAGGGAAATTATTTTGAGTGGGAGTTTTGAATTATAAGTTTTCAATAAACAATAAAGTAATTTGGAGTTCTCACCTTTCTCATTAAATCTCTACTATATAAAGGGGGTGTTTTTACACTCAAAATGGTGCACTGTTGACATGTGTAAAAGATGAAGTTCTACAAAAATAGTTTTGAATAGAGATACCAGGAGAAATTACGAAAGCCAAAGTTTGAGAAGGGAAGGTTTCCAACCAAGGAATATCTTGGTTGAAGAAGAAGTTAAAATAATAAAGAGGAGTTTTAATCAGAGGCACCTGATATAATACACAATACAAAGTTTCATATCAGGTAATCAGAAAGACTATGTGTAGAGGTGAATAGATGGACATAGTGGAAGAAAGTGGTACTGGTTTCAGAAGGCACTAAACATAGTTTTCAAGATAGAGTTTACCAGATAGACGAACAAATAGAGAAACCAAATGAATAATAAATGAATGAAATTTATATAAAAAATTACAAGGAGGAAGTTATTGACTATTATTAAGAATTAAAGTGAAGAACAAGTTCTTGTAATAAGTGAAAGAGTGAAGTACAAATAGAACAATGACAACATACCGATTCCTATTAATGATGGTTTCTAACAGTTGTTACAAAAATCTTTGTTAAATAATTTTTTGTGTGTTAGGAGCACATGAATTATTGTTTGATTATAGTGAGACACAAGTGTAAGGATATTCCCTTCTTACTATAACCACAAAGGATTGTTTTCTATTGGATTGTGTGGTATTGGATTATTTGAAAACAATGCCAAGGACTAGATACTCTTTTTGAGTAGTGAACCTTAAGAATAATTGTGTTCCTTTTGATTGTGCTTGTGTTATTGCTTGAAAAAAATTCATAACTCTTTAATAGAAGGTGAACATTGTTTCATAAGTAATAAAATAAAAAAAAAATCAGTGATTCACCCCTCCACCTCTTAGTGAGCACACAGATCTTGATCAACCCTTTCAATCATTAGTCACATACATTGATGTATTGATAAAAACCATGATGACATATGTTCATGGTGAATTAATATATATTGGGTGTGTCATAAGTGATATTTCATTAATTAATAATGAAAGAATGGATTTTACCTTCTATTATTTAATGAAATTTCATATCTCAGACCCTTTGATGGGAATGAAACAACCTAAATTAATCTATGGCCATGGTATTTTGTGGGAAGATTTATTTCAAAAAATTTAAAGAAAGATACATTGAGAACATAGGTTGATGACATCAACATAAATCCAACTTTATTAGAGATATCACTATAATATATTATATTACACAGTGTGCGTTCGTATGAGGTTTTATATCATGGAGACATTAACTTATTTCTATATGAGTGCCATGGTGTTCTAATAGACAATAACCTTGGATTTTAGGTGGTTATGCCTAAAGCTATTGAGAAAGGAGCTTAGAGGGTCACATACTAAGTATATCTAGAATATTAGTTAAATTCTATTTTAATATAACTAGTCAGATTAAATATTTTTATCGATTTGTGGTTTAATAATTATTCAAGATTATTTGATCATCAATATTTAATCATGAGTTATTTAGAAGAATAAATATGTGAGTTACATAATAATAAATATTTATTCACATGATTTATTAAATATAATATTTATTAGTGAATAATGCATTAATATTTATTTATTTAATAAATTGTCATTATTCAAGGTTTGATAAATACTGAGGAGGATAGACAGACTAAGTTTAATGGTCTAATGAGAAATGATATATTAAATATAATTTAAATAAATATTAATTTATTTATTTAAAAAATGATATTTATTTATTTTCAGGTATTGTGCATGTCTAGATAGACATGTGGTTCACTAGGGAATAAGGAATTGTACAAGGGCCTTTATATAATTACCATTCCTAACCTAGCTCTATTAATACCTGGTTATATCACCTTCTAGGGTTATCCACTTATTGTGCGCAACAAACTGAGAGATAATTCTCTCAATACCTAGAGATAATTTATTAAGAATTCTATTAATAACAAGAGCGCTAATCCTCCCATATCAACTCAAGCCTTCAAGTTATCCTTAAAAATACTTCATCTAAAAAGTGATTCTTCATGCGATCAATGATAAATGAATCACATGATTAGGATCAACTGTGCTATCACATGGTGATTCTATAGTGACATTCCAAGATTTTGGAGCATGCGCAGCTCATAGCTAGATGGATTATACCCTTGGATCCTTTGACATAATGATAATGTGACAAGATAAGTCAAACAAATAATCAACAAAGAAATAATTACATAAAGAATTAATTCTAAATCTATCTATAAATTAATTATAAATTATATATGATGATACTAACTTTTGGTTCTGGAATTCAAGTTAATAATTTTTTTATTTAATTTTGTTCGTTATGAAATTATTTATCATGTACATCCCATATTATTCATCAATTATGAAAAAATAAAACTTGTATATGCCTAATATGCACTTCCGCTGCACTTTAAATCTTCAAGTTGTATCCAATGGGTCACATAATAAATTTATAATTATTTATTAATCATTGATTGATAATATGCATTTATTATTAGTTTTATTTATAGATTATTTGTTCTTTATATATGAACATTGAACCCCCCTTATTCATTATCACTCATATAACCAAGAAAAGGTTAAATTAAGATGAAGAATATATGAAGAATTCATCATAAGATGTCAAGGGTTATGGATAGATAACACAAGAGTACACAATGTGTAGCCCAAAGGTACAAACCATGTACTCATGTTCAATGCACCAGGATGACTCACATTAAAAGTGGGTCATCATACATTAACTATACGAGTAACATATTTAATTCACACCATGTATTTACTAGGCGAAGAAAATATATGGTTTAACTGGACCACACACCGTGTAACTCACTTACACATCATGTAGTCCATGTGTTTTCCTAGAAGAAAACATGACGGGTCCAAGCCGTGTCTTGTATTTACTACACGATATAGGGATCAACAAACCGTGCAACTTCAAGGTCACATGAATTGCAGCTAGAGTAAACATCATGTATCATGTACACATCCACCATTAAAAAAACACCTAGTCCCTATGAATTTGTCATGAATATGGGTAGAATAGGGTACAAAACATGTAGCTCTAGTACATTCCGTGTAACCTGCTGTACCACATTTAATTAATTAACACAGAGATAAAAAATTAATTATATAATTAAACCTATTTACATGTGTTCCATGTGTTATTTATTTGAAAATACATTCAATGTGATAGTATTATTTATTATATGTTAAATTATTTTCTTTATTAAATTCTGAACTACAAGTTGTGTATGGTCTTTACTTGTAGTGTACTCCGTGTGTATTAATAACATCACATTTCATGTAATTTACTTATGATCATGCATCATTTATTTCCAAATTGATTCCTTATAATTATATGTATAGAAATGTATGATATATTCCATGTGAATACATATTACAAAGACCATGCTGAGAGGTTTAGACAAGTACATTTTGTTGCCTCAAAGTACACTTGTATACTTTATTGATTTTAAATAAAATTAATGTTTTTAATTTTTTTAAAATTATGAATGATGGAAATTAGAGGATGGTTTGGATGTAATCAAGATAAATTGAATTAATTAAATAATTGGATTAATTCAAGGTTTTTATCCTAATTAAATAAAGAATTGAAGTAATTTCTATCTATATTGAAAATATATATTATTTGCTTGTGTGTGGATGATCATGAGCTTAGTACAAGCCTGCATATATGATTGGTTTCATTTTAATTTATTATTATCATTATTAAATTAATTGTTGGTCTATGTGTCATCCCCTTATCTCATTATATAAGTGTCATCATTCCCATAATTTCTTTTTTTGTAAACCCCTTAAAACCAATTATTTGGTTCCCCTCACTTGCATGTGAGTAAATATTATGTAATGGAAAAAGTTCCCAAGTGAGTGGAGGTAGTTAAAGTTCATATTTGAGGTGATAATAATCCAATAGGTTCAAAGGATCATAGGTGGAATACTATATCTCTAACCAATTCAAGTTTAAGGAGTTATTCCCCTAGGGCCAGAGTTAGTTTATCATCCACTAGATAAACCAACAACTAGATAAATCTCATGATCATACCACTTTATTTATTTATTTCTATCAGTTTCATGATTATTTATTTATTTTAATGGATAATAGACACATTAAATAAATTAATTAACAAATAATTCAAGATGAAATTAAACAATTAGATTATGCATAATTTTATCAAGACATAGTCAATCACTTAATTGAATCCACTTGATATTAACAAGCATGTATTAAAGATAAAATGAGAAATTTATGCATAAATACAAAATCCCCCAAATAAATATATTTAGTCAGTATAGACTTCCACTACTTAAGTTAAAATCAAACTAATATTTGAAAGTGTTTGACCGACCCAATTTGGGATGATTTTAATTATTGAGGAATTTTAGACTGGATTTTGGGTTGGATTAAACTTAGGTCACATAAAGGATTGAATTTATAATAAGTAATTAGTGTAACTAAGAGGAAAGAGTTGAGGAAATCCTTATCTAGAATTTCAAGATTGGGGATTCCACTCAATAGAACAAGGACCTATGAGTCAATGTAGTTGGAAAGTTATGTCTGCCTAAAACTCTTTAAATAACTTGTTTGGCCCAAGTATGGGTTATGAGAAGGAAAATGTGGGTACTTTACACTTGAATATCCATCTAATAAGATATTTTGAAACCAATGCTGAGGGAAATTGGGTCTTATAAAAATACTGGGATATTAATAAAGCTTAAAATTTATTTATCTAATTTTGTAGTCCAAATAAAGTAATAATATTTTACTTTTAATTAATTGTAGAAATAGATAACCATATAACTTTGACTATATCACCATGTTCCATACTAGAGAAGGATAAAATTCTCACCGAATAAAATTTTTAAGAATGGTATATTTTCTTAGGAATTATATTATGCCATGAATGAAAATTATACATGCTGGAAACCCCACTTACTGAGTCAATTTCTAAAGAGGCTAGTGAGGAAGAAGTATATCTCTACCTGAAACATGTGGAAAATTCCATGGATGTCTAATGATTCTCTATGTCTAGTGATATTTTAAAGAAACATGATGATATGTATGTGTATAACATCATATCTCACCTTTGTGATCTTTATCAAGAGAAGGTGAAAAAAGAGAGATATGAGATCTCAAATTCACCATTCTTGTGAAATCTTAGAGAGTCAATGCCAGTTAGGCCTTATGAAGTTAAGATGATTAGCTATATAGAGCACTTGGACATCTTGGAGTTTAAAATACTTGATGATATATACACAAATCTCATTCTATTACCACTTCCAAAAGTCTTCTCTAGTTCATTTCAAACTATAATATGAACAATAGTGAGAAGACAATTTCATAACTTCTTACTTTTATTCACCAAATTTACAAGGACATGGCCCGTGAAAAACCTATGATCCTTATAATGAATAAGAAAATGAAGAGCATGGAAAATAGACCCATGAATTTTTCCAAGTCTAATACTCCCAAGCACCATCCTTCAAAGAAGAAGAAGATCTAATGGTAATCAAAGAAACAAAATGTGGTATGTTTTTCATGTGGAAATATAGGCCACAAGAAGAACAAATCCACCTAGTTGATGAAGCAAGGAAAATATTTAGGTGTGTTCATTATTGGGTTAAATATTTATATATCAACACACTAGGTATTAGATACAACTTGTGGTTCTCAAATTAATATTAAAATATAGGAACCAAGTATATTTTGGAATATTGTTAGAGGATAGGTGGATCTTTAACCAATTAATGGAGTGCGTTATGCTGCTTTGGCTATAATAGATTATCGCCTTCTATTGAAAACCGATATATTTTTTGTTTTAAATAACTAATATTTTATGCTTAGTGTTACTAATAACATTATCTTTATTTCTTTCCTTATCATGGATGGATTTATTTTCAAAATTGGGAATAAAGAATTCCAATTTTAAAATAGTGGCATTTGTTATGGTATGGAACCACTAAATAATAATATTTTATGTATTAAATGAGAAACATCTAGAAAATATCCATTAATATGATTATTTATACATTTTTGAGCTAAAAATAACTGAAATATGCCATACTTTTTATAAGGAAATATGAAAAACCCACAATTTGGTGCACATAGTGAAAGAGCCAAAAAACTTATATAATTAGTTCACACTGATGTGTGTGGACCTTTTCTGGTAGAAGCTAGTGGTGGAAATTATTAATTAATAACTTTTACTGATGACTTGAGTTGATATAATTATATTTACTTGATTAGGTATAAGTTTTATTCCTTTGATAAATTCAAATAATTCAATAATGAAGTAGAGAATTAACTTGGAAAGAAGATAAATAAGCTTTAATACGATTGAGCTTATGAATATATCCACTAAGAGTTTATCGACTTTCTATGGGAGTATGAGATACTATCTAAACTCACTCCACATTATACACTATAGTGTAATGGTGTTAGTGAAAGGAGTAACCTACCTTACTTGACATAGAGAGGTCAATGATGAGTCACATAAATATTTCATTATCCTTTTGTAGATATTCATTACAAAGTTCAGCATACATACTAAAAAAAGTACCAAAAAAGTGGAAAATGAAATTCATTTTAAGTTATGGAGTAGAAATAAACTTTTTTTGTCATATACTCGTGCATGGGGATAAAGGCATTTGTTAAGACCCACTCAAGAAACAAACTAGCACCTTGAGACATGAAGTGTATCTTTAATGGGTATCCTAAGGAAATAAGGGGATACTATCTATACAACCACTCAGATAATAAGGTGATCATCACAATAAAAGAAATTTTTATTGAGAGGGATCACATCCTCAAGATGTATAGTGGGATCGATATTGACTTCGATAAAGTTGATCCTCAAGATACACAAGAGTTACTAAAAGAACACATTCCTTAGGTCCCTGTGGATGATGTATTCCCTGTAACATAAGATCTGTATAAGAGAACCATAGAGGTTATAAAACTAGAAAAATATAGTTTTCAAGTCACCAATGATGGTGAATCATTGTTTAATAATAATGATAACCCTCTTTCCTACAAGGGTATAATAAAGATACCAGAAGCTACAATATGGAAAGAATCCATATATTTTGAGATGGATTCCAAATATGAGAATCAAGTTTTTGTTTTGGTCAATTTTCTAATTTATGTAAATCCCATAGGGTGAGAATGGGTATTCAAAAGAAAATTAGACATATAAAGTAAAGTGAATACCTACAAAGCATGACTAGTGGATAAAGGTTTTAAACAACATTGAGACATTATCTATGATGAAATTTTTTCTCCAGTATCCATGTTTAAATCCATCAGAATACTACATTCTATAGTATCTTTCAATGACTATGAGATTTATAATATATATGTCAAAAATAATTTCTTTAACGGGAACCTTCGGTAAGATGTCTATATAATACAACCATAAGTTTTTTGTGACTCTAGGTAATGCCAAAAGGGATTCAAGTTTCAAATATTTATTTCTGTATTGAAGTAAGCATCTGGGTCATGGAACATCTGATTCAATGAAGCTATAAAATAATTTGGTTTCATTAAGAACAGATGTGATCCATGTTCTTACAAGTGGTTCATTTGGAATACAATTTTTATCCTAGTAGTATATATCGATGACATATTACTTATTAGAAAAAACATACCAGTATTATAGTTGTTTAAGTAATAGTTGAAAAAGTGATTCTCTATAAAGGAATTAGGTGAAACAACCAACATTATAGGGATCAATATCATTCATTAAAGATAATAGAGACCTTTTGGACTAAGTCAAAGTACATGAATTAAAATGATATGAAAGAGATTTAGTGTGGAACAATCTAGGAGGATATTGGTTCTAGTGTCACATGGTATACATATTTCCAAGAAAATGTGTCCTTAATCATATCCTTAACTATCTGAGGCATAATAAGGATATGTTCCTGGTGTATGGAGGAGATGAAGAGATAGTCATCATTTTTTATACCAATGCTAGCTTTCAGACAGATTAGGAAGATCTGAATTCATAGTCAGGATATGTCTTCAGTATCAATGGAGGAGCTATGATCTAGAAGAGTTCAAAGTAGCAAGTTTTTACTGATTCTACAATGTATTCTAAGTATATAATAGATTATGATATTTCCAAATAAGTTGTTTGGATATTCATTTTTTTCTTAGATCTTTATGTGGTGCCTAGCAGTAAAGACCCCTTCACATTATATTGTGATAATAATACAATAATGGATCTCGTAAAGGAGCCAAGATCACACCAACGGAAAAAGAACATACTATAAAGGTATCACCACTTGAGGTATTTTTCTCATAGGTATAAAGTTATAGTGATAAGAGTTTCCATGGAGGAAAACATGGTGGATACCTTGAGTAAATCCTTATCTCTACATAAGCATGAATATCATGTGAGAGATAGTAGACTAAACATTGTTAATAGTTGGCTATAGTGAAAGCAGGAGTTCATTGGAGTTGGTTCCCTAGAACCAACTTCTATGTAATTTATGATTACCTGTTTCCATTTTTTTGAATATTAATAAACTTCTCACCACATTATGATTTCTATTTTTCATGAAATAGTATGTGATAATGTTCTAAGAGTATATTTCGCACTGAAAGGCCATAAAATCTATATACTATGATAAAGATCAAGAAGTTACATGATAATATTCTTAAATACATGTTCTATAGATAGCTGATAAAATTTTATGAGATGAAAATGATACATGCTATCATGGGTGGAAACTTATAGGACTTTGAAGTACTTTATCATGGTGTATGCCCTTAGTAATTTCCAATATAGGAAATTATAAGAACATGACCTGCCAATAGGAAATCTATATTTATATATGCCATTGGATGCTCCTATATAAATACATGCACATTGATCCTTATTATTTAATATTATTATTAATGTATACCATTAGTCTTGTACTTTTATGTATTGATGAAAACTATGATGACATATGTTCATGGTGAAGTAAGATATGTTGGGTGCATCACAAGTGATATTGCATTAATGAATAATGTGAGAAATGATTTTTCCATTTTGTTCTTTAATGGAAGTTGATATCTCAAAACTATTGATGAGAATGAAACATCTTACATAAATCTATGTAAATGGTGTTATGTGGGTAGGTTTATTTTTCTAATGTCAAATAAAGAGACATAGAGAACCTAGGTTGATGAAACTAGCATACTACCTTCTTGATTTGATATTTCACGATAAAGGGATTATATTACACAATGAGAATTCATATGAGGTTTTATGTCATTGCGACATTAAATTCTTTTTCTATGGATTCCTTGACATGTTTCTATATTCTAACCTTGGAATTTAGGTGGTTCTTCCTAATGCCACTGAGAAAGGGGCATAAAGGACCACCATTAAGTATATCTAAATTCTTAGTTAAATTATATTAGAATTTAACAATTCAAAATAAATACTATTCAAATTTTGTGGTTTAATAATTATTCAAAATTGGTTGATCACCCATATTTAATCATGAGTTATTCAAAAGAATAAATATGTGAGTTAAATAATAATAAATATTTATTTATAATATTTAGTGAATATAATATTTGTTATATTTATCATGAATAATATAGTAATATTTATTTATTAAATAAATATTCATTATTCAAGTTTTGATAAATATTGAGGAGGATAAATGGACTGAGTTTAATGATCTGATGAGAAATGATATATTAAATATCATTTAAATTAATATTAATTTATTCAAAAAATGATATATATTTATCCACAAGTATTGCACATGTCAAGAAAAATAATAATAATATTTATATTATTATTATACATGGGGTTTTCTAATGAATAAGGAATTAGAAAATGGAATCTGTGTAATTACCAACCCTAAACTAGATTTATTAATACCTGGTTATATCACTTTCTATGGTTAGATACATACCGCACACAACAAACCTAAATAGAATTATCTCAATCCCCAAACAGAATCCTCTGAAGAATGTGCTCAAGAATAAGGATTCTAATCCTCCTCTAACCTCTCAATACTTAGAAAGATACTTAAGAAACCTTTGTACATGAATAGATTATTCATGTGATCTACAATGAATGATGCATGTGATCTAGATTAACCATGATGGTACCTGATGATTCTATGATGACATTCGATTTTGGATCATGTGTGGATCACCTCTAGAGGGGTTTTCCCTTGGATCAAATGACTTAATTATGGTGTGATGAGATAAGTAAAAAAAATTATCAATGAATAAAGAATTACAATACAAGTTAAATCTAAATATATTTATAAATTAATTATAAATTATACATGATGGTCCCAAATTTTGGTTCTGGTGTTCCTAAGTCAATTAGTCTTTGATTTAATTCCATTGATCATGATGTTATTTATCATGAATACCTCAAATTATTTTTCAATTATTATAAAAAGATGATTTTTCTATGCCCAATAGGTACTTTTACTAATCCCAAAACCTTAAGTACCTTGGGTACAAAGGAGAAATATGAAGATAGATTTAGGTTATAGGGAGTTTGGACAAGGCATCATGTAGGTCTTAATATCACATAGGTATGTGTTCAACATTGATAGGGGATGTGAATTAGTGTTGGTATACTTTTAACCAATTTGAATTTTATCCCTTAATTACCTCTTTACTTATTTAGTTAGTATCTCTCTCTTTATTTACCTCTCATTTGGTTAGTAAAAAGATATATAATTAAAAAGAAACATAAGAGAACACAAGAGATTATTAACAAGGGTTTCCTACCTAAGTATGATTACACCCTTGATGTATGGTGGTTATTATCCCATGCACAAACATATTATTATTTATTATCACAAGAATCCAAATCAAGGGTATGACCTTGAACCTATTATCTTGGAACTAACTAGGTACAAAGAAAGTAATGGATTGCTCTCCCCTTATACAAGAGAATAGGCTTGTACTTCCTTGAAGCAAGATCACCTATGTTGGATCAAGTCCATACTTGACTATTTGGATTGATCTTCTTCCCTCACTCACAACATTCATATGAGCTTCCTCAATATTTTTTTAGGATTATACAGAAGGATTTAATAGCCTGTATATCAAAAACCAACCCGGGTCAACCTTGAATCGGTCATCTGAGCTAGCATGCAATAAGGCTTGAGAGGCGTTCCCAATCCTCTCGGGCAGACAACTCAGGTTTTTCATCACGCATACTCAATTGGGAATGATTTATCCCAAGAAAAATAGATGAATAAACCAGAAAAAAATAAAAGAAAAAATAATAGCAGAAGTGAATAAAAATTACTACACATACCTCCATGAGACCTCATGGTTCACCGATAACCACTGAACCAAACTCTCTCCATGAGCGATCCAGAACTGGGAGAACCTAAAATTGAAAAAATATAGAGAATATAGACATGATCATTAAAGTTCCCAGTAGGGATGCCAAAGTATAAACAATTCCCTCTGCTGCACCTTTAAATAAAAATCAAAATCATGCTAGTTTGAAAATAAGACATATCAATATAGGGTTTTCCATTCCTTTCGAAAATAATTAACATGATGATATTTATCAAAAACCAATTCCCTATATTTATTTTGAAAATAATTTTTAAAGAATGTTCACTTTCCAAAAATCCAATTATAAGAATGAGCATGCAATAAAAGAATCATTTTAGTAAGAAAACATAATAGTGGGAAAACCATTTCATAAAATGCCACAAAATAGAGTAAAGTAGTGCATACATAAAATGAGTGTCATGGAATCTAGGGTGTTGGTTGATATGGCCTAGGAAAAAGCTATAATACTCACATCATAAATCTCTATAAACATTGGTTTCCATAAAGCACTGCCCAAACACTCAACAAAACCCTCTGTGGCTCGACCGCGGGGTACATCCCAAGGACAATCAAGTTATCTAACATGATACACTATCTAGTGCATAATCTCAACTAGTGGAACATGTGTTCCTAGAATCCCACCTCACTACCCATGTATTCTCATGATGTTTAGAAGGAGGTGAGTTTTATCAAGATAGAATATAAAAAAATATCATTCATTTTTCACTAAAACAATAACCTACTTCTTACCTATGTTATCCCTCCTTAAGTGAAACCCATTCCCAAGTCAACCAACCAAAGAAAAATCCATTTCACCGGGATTCTTCATATTTAACACATTTCACACACACACACACACCACATGTCTATTTTAAGGGGATTGACTTAAGAGGGATTTTCTATTTTCATAAAATATTTCAAAGTTCCAACCGGTCCTCATCACTTTAAATGAACCACTTTTACTTTATAAAACACTTTTCCCAAAGCTTTTGAGTTACAAAGACACATTTAATTCTTAAAACATATAAACCTAGATATATATAAGTACCCTTTATACAAATGAACATATTCCACTTTCTATGAGTGAATATGTGAAAAGTAGGAAACTAAATATATATCTATATATGTATATGTACGTAAGTCACATTCAACTAGTCACAAGATTAAAAATCCCCTCAAGGATTCCTATAAAATAAAACCAAGTTGTTAGGATATTTTTATAAAATTTGGTCAAAATACCAAAAAACCTTTGGTAAATTTCACTTTATATGATAGAAACCATTTGGAAAACCAATTGAACCTATAAAATTCTATACATTTAAAAACAAGATTGAAAACATGTTCAAACTAATACAATACATGTTGAAAGCTTAGGTAAAAAACTTAAAAAGAAATTGATAATCTAATTACAAGAACCATAGCCATTAAATTTCATATACATTTCATATAATAAGGTGAACCCACTTTTAAAACACCAAGAAATCATAGATTTAAAATTAAAGTCTTGGACATAGGGAACCTACCTAAAAACATGCTGCCTTTGATGATGACCACTCAAATCCACCCTTTTTATGATTACACACATATATAACTTCACATATATATAAGAACGCCTAGCCCCAATGTATATATTCACATTCCGATGAGAGAATATGCATAAGGGGGTCCTTATATATATTCTTATATTTGAATATACATGTAATCCACACCTTAAGTGCCACAAGTCACCCTAAATAAAAAAGTGGAAACTAAAAATATAAAAATACCTAATTAAAAATCATCCAAAGAAGAGTGATGGAAGAAAGCCAACCCAAAACCAAAGTAGAAATCATCACCTTCAATTAACATATCTATAAGGGTCCTCAATTGAACCCCAAAAGCCTTAGGAGAAATAAATCACCCAAAACAAACACCCAATTTGGGTTTGGGTTTAGCCATAGTTCATGCACCACAAGAGAGGGAAAATATACCAAGAATAAAAGAGATAATAAGGAATAGGAGAAACTAACTTGGGAAGATTATGCCACAAATCATAAGAGGAATTAGCTTGACATTAGAGGGAGGAGGGGTGGTGGAGCATGTTCCTGAGAGGGAGGAGAGGGGGATGGGTGTGTAGAGAATAGAATAGGGTAGGGGTAGAATAAATAAACCCCTAAAGGGTTTTAAAATTTTAAGGTAAAAAAGGGAAAATAAAAAATTTTAACCCCTAGAACACTGCACATGGTCTGGCTACATGCTTGGCCAAATCGTGTGCCAACCATTCACCCCTACCGGAACTCCTGGACACCCCACATGGGTAGGTCACCCAATTAGGGAAATCGTTCACCGACTATAATATTTTCCTCTATTAAAATTTCAGATACCCTCACATGGGTTGCCTGTGGTTTCTACTAACCATGCGCCAACCATTTGTCTATACATAAAAACCCAAAATTTAAAATTTAAAAATAGATTTGACACAAAACTTAAAAAATAAAGCTAAGAATAATTAAATAATTAAAAATAATTCATAAAACATGGTTGGGGTGAGACATTTATCCCTACTATTAAGAATTCCCCCCCTATAAAGTCTTAAAATTTGGATAACTGAGACACGAAGTAAGGAAAAAACACCATCCAAAATGAAACTTCATCCACGAGAATACTGAAAACTGAAAACCCGTTTTCCATCCAAAACCTAAAAATCTAAAATCCAAATAAGATGGTAAGAACATACTCAAGAAACTGAATTTACTTGAATAAAAAAAACTAATGAATCTCAAGGTTTAAACCAAGAGCGCAGAGACCAAAAATTAGGGACTCACATCTCCAAAATCACTCTCAAAACATGAAAAACCCCAAACCATAACATAGAAATCACCAAGTGAAACACATCATGGAATGTTTTGGATCTCTATAATAATCCATCCCATGACCCATTATCAAATATATATGAACCACTCTGACTGAGGTTTGTCAGGGGAAAAATAAGAAAGTGACCAATCAAGAACACATGGAAACCAGGATCATCATGAGCTTATCTCATGGTGGCCTCCCCACCATATTAAGACTCCATTCAAACATTGATTTCCAAAGTTAAAACAACTCTAAAATATTAACAGAAACAAAAAAAGGGAAATAATGCATGGAATAATTAATTCTACCATTCCACAAAAATAAGATTCATATTTTTTTCCCAAAAGGCACTTTCATTAAGAAAAAAATTCCCCAAAAGGTACACAAAATCATTATCTATTAAAAAAATTACATCACTAAACACCACATCCAAAAAAGAAAAAATTTACAATAAAGAAAAATTTAAACTGATCCTAGATCAATACCCTTATTCTATAAATGGGATGGTGGTCCTTCTAAAGGGTGGACATAGCTCCACATCACTTCCTGGAAACACCCTAGAAAGCTATTGAAAATGACCAAAGAATCCATAGGTATGAAATTTATTTGGTGCTTCTGGAAAAGATAACTTCTTATACCCTGACATTCCAAACTTATGGCACACCCACAATTTATCTCCAAACAAGTCTGGTGAGAAAAAACATGACAACCTCTTCATTCCACCTCCCAACAGGCTAGACACCAATTCTTTCTATTTTTCTTTATCGGAACCACTGGCACTATTTCCAAGGATTGTTGAAACATCCTCCACATTGGGTTTACTAAATAGACTAGCCACGAATCAAACATCTTTTTTAACTCTTTATTTGTAGCTTTCAGGTAATTATGACACTTCCTAGAAGAGTCATAATCTAAGGATCTTTTCAAAGAACCAATCCTTAAAGGAATAATTTTTGAAAAGTTCTAGGAGATACAACACCTGATCAAAAAATATCTTAGCATAACCTAGAACCATTGAACCGCATATCTCAAGATGGTACAACTTCACATCCTTCAGTAAATTCATTTTCTTGCGAAAAACCACCAAATGAATAGGGCCTTGAAGCTTTCCCATGAATGGACTCTTCGTGGTTCAGACTGGAAAATGGACTTCCACCACTTCCATCTTGGCCCCTACAGCATGAAGGTTGTGAACTTGAGCTTAAGAGGATCATGAATCTCAAGCTAAAAAAATTTCCTCAAATTTTTTCAACCATTATTCATCTTTTCCCATTTCTGACTTCCTAAGGAAATGATGAGGGTTTGATTCTTAGAAATTCTGAATGAATACCTGATACTGAATACTAATGTGATTCATATATAGGACAAACCATATAGCTAAATAAATACTTGACCAACTAAAGGAACATGGTGGAAGGGACACCCATAGATTCTCTTCAATATTACTCAAAGCTTAGTGGGGGAATACTATAAAACAAAAGGCATAAAAGTGAATCAAAATTCATCATAAACCAAAACTCCACATCTCAATCAAAAAAGAAAAACCCAAACTCAAAAAACCATTTTAATCACACTTCTAGCATGACATAACCAAAGGGCCTGAAAAATAAATATCTAAACAAAAAAAGGAAGAATCACTCCACACCCCATTTTAAATCATTGAAATCCCCCCTTATTAGAAAAAATTTCCAAAAAAATACAACCATAAGCAGTTAATCACTTACCATTGGTATTCTATGAAGCCTCACATATACACCCTTAATCTATATCAAGATCCCATCCAAACATACCCACAACCACCCACTTACCACATACATACATCCATACATGTAATCTTTAATAGTAATACCAAGGGTCAAAACAAGACATTTCCATTTTCAAAACAAAACATTTCACCCCAATCCTCGGTTCCCTTTTATTTTCACATTACACAAAACCTTTACAAAATTCCAAAGTAATTTCTAAAATAATTTTAATTTTATTTCAAAACAAACCAAGGTTTCCATTTTGAAAAAAAATATTTGATAAAACAATCACTATTTTAAAATACAAGGAAAACACCCCAAAACTAACTCAAACCAATTATGAGAACAAACAAAAACAACCCAATAGTCAACAGATCCAAAAATATCAAAGATCAGAAGAAAAACTACTACACATGGATTGGTTTCACTATTTGGAAGGCCGTGTGCCAACCAAGTGAGCACACTAGAGGTTAATAGAGGTGGCTACATGGTTTTCTATACCCTTCACAACAACCTTTCATAATCCAAATCCCACTAAAATAACCACCAAATATCAAGACAAACCAGAAATGTTAAAAAAAACCAAAAAACTTGAAAACATTCAAGATCCAAGATCGAAATTTGAGGCACAACCATCCAAGAACACCCTAGAAATTCAATAATCCTTTTGAATAGGTGGTTTTTAAGAACCTACCCATAAATAACCACCTGAATTCTGACAATCCTGGATTTGAACTACCATATAACCCCAAATATCAAGGATTAATTGATTTGTTACCATTTTTCATGAAACAACCCAGGACAACCTTGACTCAGTCACCTGAGCCAGCCCGGGATGCTTTCTTGATCCTCCAGGCCTGGAAATTAGTGTTGGGAATCATGCATACTCAGTTGGGAACAATTTATCCCACAAACAACATATTAATAAATAATAACAAACTAAAGTAACAAAATAGCACTGGAAAGAAATAAAAACTACTACACTTACCTCTATGTGATCTCACAGGTAATCTCTAACTACTGAACCATGCTTTCTTCATGAGGGATCCAGATCTAGGAGAACCTAAAACTGAAAAATGATAGAGAATATAGGCTTCAGAATTAAAATTACTAGTAGGGATTCCAAAGGATAAAAAATTTCATATGAACCACCTTTAAATAAAAATACAAATCATTCTTGTTTTAAAATAATACATATTAATATATGGGTTTCCATTCCTTTCAAAAACAAGTAGCAAACAAATATTTATCAGAAACCATTTCCCCCCTTTTTATTTTAAAAATTATTTTTAAAGAATTTTCAATTTTCCTAATATCCAATTATAAGAAGGATCGTGAAATAAAAGAGTAATTTTAGTAAGAAAATATAAATTTTTTAAAACCATTTCATAAAAGTGACAAAAAATAGAGTAAAGTAGTTTGTACACAAAATGAGTGTTATGGGATCTAGGGTGTTGGTCGAGACGACCTAGGAAAAATATGTAATACTCACATCATCAATCTCTATTAGAGAAAGTTTCCATCAAACTTTAACCAAACACTCAGCGACACCCTCTATGGATCAAATGAGGGGAACATCCCAAGGGTTTCCTGGTTATCTACCTCAGGCCACTAGCCAATGCGTAATCTCAACTAGTGCAGTATGTGTACCTAGACTCCCACCTAACTACCTAAGGCTTCCCATTACACTTAAATTGAGTTTATTTTTATCAAGCAATAATATACATAAACATCATTACTTTTTTACTAAAACAATAACCCACTTCCCACCTCTGATCTCCTTCTTTAAGTGTAGATCCTTCACAAGTCAAGCAACCAAAGTACAATCCCCTTCACTGGGATTATTTACATTTCACACATTTCACACACACATCACATGTCAATTTTAAAGGGATTGACTTAAGAGGTATTTTCTATTTTTATAAAACATTTTAGAGTTCCAACCAGGAATCATCAATTTAAAAGAAACACTTTTACTTTATAAAAAAAAATTCCCAAAGATTTTGAGTTCCAAATCCACATTTTACTCTTACAACATACACACATATATATAAGTACCCTTTATCAAAATGCACATATTCTACTCTCCATGAGTGAATATGTGTAAAGGAGACACCTAGATATATATCTATATATGTATATATATGTAAGTCATGTTCAACCAATCACAATATTAGAAATCCACTCAAGGATTCCAAGAAAATAAAACCAAGCTGTTAGGACCTTTTTATAAAACCTGGTCAAAAGAGAAAAAAACCATTGGGAAATTTCAATTTCTATGATATAAGCCAATTTTAAAACCACTTGAACCTTTAATATTATCTACATTTAAAAACAATCTTGAAAACACGATCAAACCAATTCAATCCATGTTGGAATCTTAGGAAAAAACATAGAAAGTAAGTGAGATGCTAGTTCTAAGAACCACAACCATTACATAGCATATAAATTTCATATAATAAGGTAAAAAACATTGAAATCACTAGGAAATCATAGATTTAAAATTAAATGCTTGGACATAGAGAACCTACATCAAAACATGTCACTATTGACAATGTTCACTTGAATCCACCATTTTAATACTTACATGCATATACACCTTCACATATATAATCACACTTAACCCCAATGTATATATTCACATTACCATGAGAGAATATGTAGAAGGAGTCCTTATATATATTAATATATTTTCATATATATGCAAACCATTCTCAAATAGCCATAAGAAACCCTAAATAATAAATATGAGACTAAAAATCACAAAATCCCTCATTAAAAATAGGCCAAAGAAGAGTAATAGAAGAAAACCTACCTAAAACCAAAGGAGAACTCATCACCTTCAATGGTTGTAGCTAGAACGATCCTCAATCAAACCCCAAAAACCCTATAAACTAAAAATTACCCAAAAAACACCTAATTTGGGTTAGGGTTCAGCAATGGTGAACTCATTTAAAGAGTGGTAAAATAATCCAAGAATAAAAGAGGTAATAATTAAGAGGATAAGAGGAGAAGCTAACTTGGGAATATCACACCACAAATCAGAAGAGGAATCGACCAAAAATATGAGGGAGGATGGGAGATGGAGTGCATTGTTGAGAGGGGGTAGAGGGGTATGGGTACATCAAGCATGGAATATGTGTGGGAGAGAATAAATAAAACCCTTAAGGGTTTTAAAATTTTAAGGGGAAAAATAAAAAATAAAAAATTTTAACCCCTAGAACACTACGCATGGTTTGGCCACACGATTGACTAAACCGTGCGCCCTTACTGGAATTCCTAGACACCCTGCATTGATAGGCCTCATGGATAAGGAAAATATGTGTTGACCATAAAATTCATCTCTATTAAAATTTTAGACACCCACACATGGGTTGTTCATGGTTTTTAATAACTGTGTGCTAACCATACATCTATATAGAAAAACCCAAATTTTAAAATTTAAAACTAGTTTGACTCAAAACTTTTTAAATAAAGATAATAATAATTAAATAGTTAAAAATAATTAATAAACCATGGTTGGGGTGTGCCATTGTATCTCTCATCTTCTCAACTTGGAATATAATCAGTAGCAGCATGTCCAGACTATTCCTCCAGATATCTACAACAAGTGATGGTTGTAAGATGGACTTATCAGTCACTTCATCTTAGATGTGATCAGTAGTAGTATTGTCCAAATCCTCTTATTTTTATTTCTTCTTCTTCAGTATATAAGAATAAAACTAGGAAACCTTTATCTTCTCTTCGATTCCTAATATCTATAACATATTTTTTATTGGTTCTTTACTTCCTTCCTTTATTTAGACTTGTAGAATGTACAGTGGTTATAGACCAGAAATCCCTATATTTCTTTTCTTTCAACTGGAAGAATATCTTTACTATTCACCCCATTGAGAGTCTATTTATTTTTAAACCTTTACATATATTTATATATAGATATAATAGTTGTAAAAACATAATAAATTTACTATATTCAAACTCCATCAAATCTTAGATATATTTCTTTTCTTTCTTGAAGACACAAAACTTGGTTTCTATAATACTCAGAATTAAAATCTCATGAAATATCATCCATTAAACATATGAATCTTTGAGTCAAAGTTTTATTCAAAACATCCTTTAAATATGATTGGAGATTTGACATGATTCCTCAATGCAATATTTGAATTATAACAAGCTTTATTTTCATTTAATTATTCCAAAAAATCCATGCTTTTAGTTTTCTTGATATTTTCCTCATAATCATGGTGATGTGGAATCTAATTCCATAGTGTGGAAATATATTATCATCAGTTTCTTATCCCTTATATGGTTCTTCCTTGATCTTTACTTAAATCATTATCATTTACTTGATCATGATGTTTGATTCATGAAGATCATGTCTTAAGAAACTTCTGATTTAAATCTTCCTTTATTAAGAAATCTCAATTTAATATTCTTATAATTTCACGAAGTAAATAATTTCACATGCTCCACATAGATGAATTATCTTATGAGTTGTTCATATAACTCAATTATCTTATAGGCCCCTCAAATTCACTTTGAAAATTTTCAACATCCATCATGTAAGTGAATTATCTTAAGTGGCTCTAAAAAACTTGTTGTATGATGGTTTTATTTGAAATTTTCCATTCACGTTGGTGATTGATCCTACATGGGTATCACTTCATATAATTTACATAACCAAAACATCACCATGTATCTGAATTTACTTTCTTAGTCTTTATTTTCATTTGTGTGGATCAATCATCTTATATTGAATAAAATATCTCACACACTTAAGATAAATTCCTTTTACAATTCTCTAATATATATTTACTATGACTTTATCAATGAATTTAATGTGAGTAAAATATCACTATATAATACATGCAGTCAGTGGATCAACCATATAAAAAAATTCCATCAATTGTGAGTGAAGTAACAATATAAACTTCATATCAACCACATGAATAAAACCCAATCGACTATGCTCAATCTAATGTGGCTTTAATTAACCATACATAGAAACTCATTTGATCCTGAAGCTGAAAAGTGATAAAAATGTATCAATTATATGTATGGATTGACAATGTTGTGACATCTCCATTCTAGGTATACCTCTTTTAAACTTCTACATAACTTTTTAATCTTGTATTTAAGTGTTTAGAGGTAGGATAGAGGTTTTAGGGAGGTTCGAATTGACCCGAGGCTAGGCGGGTGGATGTTATGTAACTTTTCAAGTTATAATAATCCCAATGGATATCTGGTGAGGCTCCTGGGCAGAAGTAATTCTACCCAGAATCCACCGGTCAACTAGCAGTTCTCTTGGGAAGAACCAGATATGACCAGCAGCCACCATTTATCCTGTAGCATCACACAAAACCCAACAGGGACATCAATTTTATAGGCAATTTTCTAAAAACATAATTTTCACCCCTTTTTAAATTCCCTTAGGACTCATTTAACCCCTAATACCATAGGACACCCTAAAAATTTTAGGATCTTCTATCCCCTTCAAACTTCGCTCTTCAATTCCCGACCACCCGTTTGATCTGACACAACCGATTTGGTAATTTCTTCTTTGATCATGATCAATTATCTCCTATTGTCCTTGATCAAAATAAAATACATCTTCAATTTACTAGTAAGATCTAAGGTTTTTGGCATAATCTAATGATGGGTTTGATGATCATGAATAGAATTTTTATTTGGATTCAAGGATTTGGATTTTACATAACGCTAGAATATATACCATTGTTGGAATTGGATCTTATATAGTTTGTTTATCTCATCCTAACCTTTTTAGGTGTGCTTCCTCTTGTACATCAATCCTAGAGTTCTAAAATTGTCAAATTGGGAATGGTTCTAGGATCTGGTGGTTCTTTTGGACTTGGATGGTGAACCTTTCCTTGATCATCATTGTTTCACCTAAGGTATAAGGCCCATGAATTTAGTGAATGTTTTATATAAGTTCTTAGAATGTTTGTTGGCATGTGTGTATATCCACTAGAGACCTATGTTTGATGCTTGATCACATGTGGTGTGCATGTGTAGCCTTGAGAGACTTATGATTATGTTGTTTTCATGTGGATTGTATTGGTTTTGATACTTTTTTATTTTATTTCATGTTTGATCTATCATTTATAACTTGTATCGTATTGTGTTGTTCTTCTATATTGCAGTTGAGCATGTATATTGAGAGTCATGGACTATTACATTGACGGGGATGTGTTAGAAACCTATTCAACATGATTTGGGTTATCTCTTCAAGGGGGATTCACCAGTAATGTTTTCTGAACTATCCCATGAAGGGGATGTGTTAAGAGGCTAATTGTTGTTCATTTTGGCATGGAGTCAAAGTAGGTAGAGGTGGTCTATGAGGAATCGACATATGCGCTGTAGTTGGGTGATATATTATTATTATATTTTTACCCTATTTATTTTATAGAATGCACCAGTATATTCTTATACCCTATTATAAGTTCCATTGGCGGTGTCCTATTAAGTCATGTACTCACACCCTACTCAGGCATTTCAGTGTGCTTATAGATTTAATTCTCAGGGATCCAAAAAAGGGAAAGGGCCTAGTGATGGATGGTTGAGAAGGTTAGTTGGCGGATGCAAACATTACAGGATAGACTTGGGATGGATTTTTATGCTCTTATTTTCTATCTTACCCATACTTTGGATCTTTTTATTTAGTTTTGGTTTATTTAATTTACATGCCATTATGATACACCATAGGTTTTCTTTAGATACATTACTAACTTGGTGACTGATTATTTATTTATTCATTATTATTTTATTATTGTATCACTTTCATTATTTGTGATATGATGTTTAACTGGTACCAAGGGCATAGTCTCCCCATGATGTTCTATATGCCCTCACCACTAGTCTACAACCTCTTGTGTATGAGGAGGCATGCATGACGCCATGCGGTACCACCAGCTCAGACTCAATGGTTCGGGTGGGGGTGTTACAAAATGGTATCAGAGCACTAGATTTATGAACTTGTTCTTATCTTTTCCTTGATTTGGGACGGGGTAGAAAAAAGGTAGGATGGTTGGGACTCAGGAAGGGGAACTATGACAGTGTCTGGCTAACACTGTATAGTGGACTTCTAAGTTACCATGAAAGTGGGATTTATTTTCTTGATATTTTATGTTACCATTATTTTAAATTCACCTTTCAGTGATAGACATGATGTTGGTATGTTGATTTATGGGATTTGGTGTACATTAATGCATCATGATTAGGTATATAGGGTCACATTCTATATGACCGTTTCTTGCTTTAGATATATCCCAAATAATTAAATTCCTATTGAAATTGTGATATGTACTTGGTGAATTATTTTTTTATTTTTTTATTTGAACTTGTTTTATTCTATGCTCGAGTGTATATATGTGGTTGTGACTAATGTGCAGGTACTAGAGGCTTGAATCAAGGTTTGGGTAGTGCTTAGGGTGTTATGCCCTGTTCTTATGGGTAGTGTAACACCCCAAATTTTTTATGAACCTTTTCAAATAAATTAAACCTCTTTGATGTGTTTTTTATACTTTACACCAAATTTAGCTTGTGCAACACGCACCACCGACTTATCTTGTTTTACATGCAACATTTAGTTTCTACAAAACATCATTTTATTATTATACTTATTTAAAAAAGTAAATTATAACCTATCCGTTAGAATGGAAGGTATGAGAATGATTAAATAAATTTTTAAATTATGGTTTACACATGATTCTTTGATCAATTTATTATAAATGAATGTAAAACCCTTTTTAAAATAAAAGGAAATGTTTTTCTAAAAAATTATTTAAATGTGCATAAGTGCATTTTATACAAATAAATAAACAAATTAATCTTTTTGGATTGTATTAAATATATATATATATATATATATATATATATAATAGATTCAATCTAATTTTTAATATTCATATTATGTGTTTTCTAGACATGATATAAGAACAAATCCAATTTTACATATAAAAGAAGTATTTTTCTAAAAACCAGTTTTGCCACCTTTTGATTGTGCACTGGTTTTAAATCTAGTTTTGAAACTTTTATAAATTATATTGGAAAAAATAAATTTATTATTTGAAATTTGGATATAAAAATTTAGTTTGGTTTATTTTTTAGTATTTTTTTGATAAGTTTCACATTTTGATGAATAATGAAAAATACTAAATCTTAATTGAAAAAAACTTTTTCATAGAAATAATTTACAGTGTTAAATTATATTTTGAGTGTTTTAAAAGTATAATTATATAATTTTTATAATTTATTCCAATTTAGGTCATTTCAATCAATTTCACATTTAATTGGATATAAAAAAAATTCAATCTTTTGGACGTTTTCACTTTAAAAACTTGTTTTCTCATTCCGTCAACGAGATTAATTTTAAATTAATTTTAAAAAATTGTATGATTTTAATTTTTAAAAATGGTTTCCATATTTTTAATCACGAGGTTAAAATTTAGTAATTAGGTCCCTTTTATTTTTGGACAATATAAATAGTAACTTTGGTAATTTTTATTACCACAATTAAGGGTAAATCAACTAATTAAGGGTACAAATAATTTTATAAATATTACAAAAATACCCTACACATTCTAAAATTTTATTTTATGGTTTTAATTAGATCAATATCACCTTAGTATTCTAAATTGAATAATTTAATGGACACTTTTCCATGAAAATGATTTAGATAATATTAAAATCAAAGAGAGTGATAAAATGACACGCTCTTAAACCGTCGCTAAAAATATTATTAGGGATGAGAAGAATTACCGTTGCTAATACTAGTCGATGTATTTAACAAAATCTGTAAATAAGCATTTGTGACAGGATCGTTGTAAATTCTATTTGCGTCGGGTTACTCATACCGTCGCAAATAAATATAAAAAAAATATTCAAAAAATATATTAAAAAGTATTTGCGACGGGCCCGTCGCAATTACCTTTTGCGACGGGGTCGTCAGACCATCGTAAATAAGTATAAAAAAATATTAATATTATTATAATTAATATTAAAAAATATTATAATTAAATTAAAATATTTGAAAATTTTAATATATATAAAAATAATAACTATTATAAAATATGAATAATATTATTAATCATATTAATATTATAATATTATATAATAATAATAATAATATAAAGAATTCATATTATTATAAATAATTATAAAATTATAAAAAATAAAAAAATAAAATATTAATATTATAATAATAATAATATTATTATAATTCATATTAAAAATATTATAATTAAATTAAAATATTTGAAAATTTTAATATATATAAAAATATTAACTATTATAAAATATGAATAATATTATTAATCATATTAATATTATAATATTATATAATAATAATAATATAAAGAATTCATATTATTATAAATAATTAAAAAATTATAATTTTACTTAAAATATTTGAAACTTTTTATGTATTAAAAATATTGAATATAATATTATTAAAATAATTAGAAAATAAAAATATGAAAATTATCAAAATTTGAAAAAAAAATATAAACAGATAATTAAAATACTAAGTATAATATTATTATTAATAAAATAAATAATAAACTATTAAAAATAAATAGAAATTAAATAATGCAATATATAAGAGAGACAAAAAATCTGAATAGAAAATATTATATATTTTGAATTTACAAACTTTATAACATCAAAAAAAATCATTGATCTGAAGGAGGAGGAGGAGGGGGAGGGGGAGGATCTGTAGGAGCTGGTGGAGGAAACTCCATACCTAATGCACGAGTAAGTCTGTGCATGTACTCCATTTGCTCATGCTGCTGCTGCTGCCACAGACTCATCTGCTCCTTGTACACCTGCTGTTGTCGTCAACGCTCCTCGTCATACTACTGCTGATGCAGACACATCTCCTCCTGATCCTTACGGAGACTCTCTATCAACTCAGTCTGAGATCGCAACTGATCCTCATACTGTGAAGCAAAAGATAATACACGAGCTCCTCTCGAGCTGGACGCTGACATCGCAGCAGTGCCATAACAATCTTCGGGAGTCAGTCGACTGCCGATACCAACTACTCGGCCCTTCTCTAATCCATACTGTGTCGCCTGCATCCAGGCCGCCTCATCAAACTGATGGCCACTGGCCTGATTAGCTATCTCGGCCTGACTCTCAGCCTGAGTCTGTGACGCTGCGGCCTCATATGACTCATGTAATTTCAATTTAAAATTAAAATTATGAATATATTATATGCAGTTAATTTTCAAATTGAAAAAAAAATAATACTGACCACAATCTGCCACTGGCGATCACCTCTAATATCCCCAGTAGCTGAATCAGTATACATCCTCCGATATATGTCGTACTCCGTAATATCATGCTGCTTGACAGCCTATAAGAATATAAAATAAATTGTTAATATTTAAAGTTATATAAAATATTTATAAAAAATGTACGTACCAGATGCTGTCTATGAGTACTGAATGTACGACTCCCAGCTTGATGAGTCACCTCCTATCTCCCTCGATTCTGTCTCCCCATCGATGATCTCCTCTGAAAGCCACCACTCAACCAATGTGAACAAATCCATCCCATACGTGGAATGAAATGTACTCTGGTCGGTGAGATCTACAGGAGTCATCAAACACTAACACTCCTGCTTTCTTCATGGTAGCCTTTCTTAAGTTGTGCAAAAACTGACAAAAGTGATCACGCATGGCCACCTTACATGCCTCGTGGATAGGGTCACGCATGGTATCCTCGATCGGATACCATAAACCCTACAAATAATTCAAAATATCAAGTTATAAATGAAATAAATTTCAAAATAAAAATTATTTATTTACGTACGTACCAACCAATGGTCAAACATGGCCTACTGCACATCAAAAAGAATTTGCTCCCATGTGGTCCATGGCTCAGAAAAATAGTTGCGCAAGATAGCGCTGCCCTGTCCAACTACTATATGCGTAAAACTGTAAAAACAATAAAACATTTATTATGTAAATAGATTAATGAAATCATAGTAAAATGAACAGGTTATCATAACTCCGTGTGCGTGCATCAAACCCAAGACGTGGACGTCACTCGGGGATGGGGTCAGGAATCATCAGTCGGGCAAGACCGCGCCCCCTCCGCGTACCTCCTAAAGCGCCTGCAGGCTGAGGGTCAGATGCCACCAAATCGCCCTCATCGAAATCTAGATCATCCTCTAACAACTCACGAATTATGTATGAATCCATCTGAAACAGAAAATAAATATTGTTAGAAAAAAATTGAAAATTATTATTATATATACATATATATTAGTTATGATTATATATAACTATCATTGAATTGTATCAACCTTCACCTTAATCATCATCTTCATATCTAACGATGTCATATTCATATTCCTCCTCAATATCATCGATATCCATTTGACTTCCAGTTTATTCATCTCTTACCATTTCACATTCATTTGTGACATCATTAACATCATCGTTATCACCGACTCTTAATTGTAGGGTGTCATCATCGATACTCATGTCTCTTTGTAAAAAATATTGATTTTGAGTACTCTCTTGAAAAACTTAAATTCCTTTTACTTCAGTGATAACACATTCACTCTGCCTAAATTGATTGTCTCGAATTTTGATTTTTATTATGCTCCACCAATCAGTCAAGTCTCTTGATGTAGAACAGTACTTTGTGTAATAAACTTGATGTGCCTGTTGAGCCAGTAAGAATGGTTCATTTACTGTAAGAACACTTTTATATTTAATATCGATGATTCCATGAGTCACATGAAGACGCACGCCTCTCTCAGTATCCAACCACTGACATTTGAACATCGTTATGTAATGTTGTCCTAAATAACAGAGTTCAATAATTTCATCAAGCATGCCATAAAAGCCAACTTCATTTTCTCTATGATGAGATCCTCTCAAGAAACCACCACTATTCATTGTCTTTTTTGATTCCTCATATGCATGTGTATGAAATCGAAAACCATTCACCACATATGCATTATAATATTTAACCATTTTGGATGGTGGGTTACTCAATATACACAACCGTTTGTCAATTTTATCATCATATCGAGACACCTGATTATTTTTGAAATAATTATCAATATACCAAACTATAAATTGAATGAGATGTCAAAACATTAAGAATTTATGTTACCAGTTTTTGAAACCACTGAGAAATTTTTTTCTGTCGACGTTCTTTGAGAGTAGTTGCTGTAATTTGTGGAAGTTGTTTCTTGATATGATTATCATATAACCTATAAAACAAAGTTATTTATTGTAACATAAATGATATAATAAGTGATAGAAACACTTATAGTACAAATGATGTCATCTCTTCACAGTTGAGCAGAACATACGTATGAGCTCTATGATGTTCATCATCCGAAAGCCATCGTTCATGAACTCCACCAAAACCAAGCTCTGGCTGGTTAAAAATAGATAATTGATTGTCGCTTTCATCAAAATTCATCTCGTTCCGTCCCATGCGGTTGTGTTTTGATGGATACTCAGATTTAAAATAGTGGGAGCAGAAAAAAGATATTTCTTCTTGCAAATAAGCTTCAGCAATAGATCCTTCAACAAATGCTTTGTTACATTATTTATTTTTCAATTTCTGCATGTATCTTTAGAATGGATACGTCTATCAAAACTGTACCGGACCTCCACATTTTTCTTCATATGGAAAATGTAATATCAATTGTTCTATTGAGTTAAAGAAAGATGGCGGAAATATTTTTTCTAGTTTACATATAATTACAACAACAACTTCTTCAAGTTTGTTTAGAACATCGTAATCTGTTGCTACCACACAAATGTCCCGAAAAAAATATGATATGTCTGTTATGGAATCCCAAATCACGGAATTCAACAGACCTATTAATCCAATGGGTAGAAGTCTTTCCATTAAAACATGACAATCATGACTTTTTAATTCAGTAATATAACCATTCTTTACACATCTACCCAAATTGGAAGCACAACCATCTGGAAGTCTCAAATCTGCAATCCAATGACAAAATAATAAGCGACTTTCTTTGGACAGTGTATAAACTTCTTTTGGTTTCATTAACCTTTCTGTTCTAACATTCTCAAACAATTCGAGTTCTGGACGCCTGCAAATTTGGGAAAGATCTAATCGTGCATTTACATTGTCTTTCCTCTTTCCTGGTGTATCCAAAACTATATGAAAAAAATTATTAAAACAGTTCTTCTCAATATTCATGACATCCAACATGTGGAGGACCAGCAAATCAGACCAATATGGAAAATCCTAAAATATGCTACATTTTATCCAATTGTGCTCTTTCCTAAAACCATAAATTTTCTGTTGGTTTATTGTGAGTCCAAATGTAATGGGAGGTAATGAAAATAAAACTGATTTTAACTCCGTACCTGATAGCATTTTTGGAGGTCCATCCCTTTCAATTGTGCCTTTTCTAAAATGAGATCTGTTTCTGCAAAAAGGATGATCAGCTGGAAGAAATATGCGATGACATTCAAAATAGCAAGGTTTTTTTCCATGGATGAGCATAAATGCTTTGTTCTCTACCATATAGTAAGGACATGATTTCGGACCATGTTTACTCCATCCAGATAACATGCCATAAGCCGGGAAGTCACTAATTGTCCACATAAATGCTGCTCTTAGTATGAAATTCTGTTTCACAGCAATATCATATGTACTGAAACCGGTACTCCACAATAAATTTAATTAATCAATCAATGGTTTCAAATAAACATCAATATTCTTCTTCGGATGTCCTGGGATTAGTATGTTCAAATAGATATAGGGTTATTTCATCAACATCCATGGAGGTAAATTGTACGGAGTTAAAAAAACAGGCCAACATGAGTACTGAGTACCACAAGATCCAAACGGACAGAAACCATCAGTGGAAATACCCAGTCACACATTTCAGGTTTCTAAATCAAATGACGGATGTACTCTATCAAAATGTTTCCATGAATCACCATAGGATGGATGATTCAAGCTTTTATCAGTTGAAATATTCGTTTTGTGCCATGACATCATTGTTGATGTATTCTTAGACAAGAATAAACGCTGAAGTTTGGATGTAAGCGGAAAATATCTCAACTATTTTACAGGAATCAAGCCAGACTTCCCATGTTGCACTTCTTTATACCTCGGTTGACCACATGTGGGATAACTATACAATGACTCATTTTCCCGAGAATATAAAATGCAATCATTTGAACATGCATGAATCTTCTGACAACTAAGTCCCAAATTCTGAACTAGCCTCTTACTCTCATAGTAATTTGCAGGCAAAACATTTCCTTCGGGCAACAGTGTTTTAATCAAAGTAAATATCTGATCAAAAGAAGTGTTTGAAATTCCATTATCTTATTTGATAGCCATAAATTTAGCAACTGCTTCTAATTTACTTATCTTGAAACTAGGATATAATGCATCCTCAGCAGACCTCAACAATTCATAAAATTCAGACGGTGCAAACTCAGGAGTTGAATCAATATCATCCTGAGTTTCTATATGTTGAACAGATGGACCTGCAACATCATGTACTAAATTTTGAAACCGAGATGGATCCGGAATCAAGTTAGTATCACCTTCTCTAGAACTGCGTTCACCGTGTTGATACCAAAAAACATAATCCGATTGAAAACCAAAACGCAAGAGATGTCCCCCAACTTTGTCAAACGTGTCAAACGTTCTCAGTGCACATTTTTTACAAGGATATTTTATTGTGCCTTCTGAAACAAATTCTGAATTTGATGCCGCAAATGCTAAGAAAGTCTCCACACCCTCAATATATACTAGATTTAAACCAGAACCGTTTGGATTTCTACGTTGATTTATCCATACGCAGTCATCTAATAATGACTGTTGTCGACTTCATTGTTCCATATTTTTCTATAAAATATAAAAGAATTACTGGTTTTGAATAATTTGATAGAAGAAAAACAATCTCTAAAAGAGAAAACTATAATAATTACCACTACTTACGAGTGGCACAATTTTCAATGAAATTATTAATAATTAGTAACATAATTGATAATATAATTAGTAACGTAATATAATAATGTTATTAATTATTTGATTAATATTTATAAAAAAATAATATTAATATTATTAAAATAATAATAAAAATTATAAATTATTAAAATTATCAATATTCGCAACAGACTATTCTTAACATGTTCAAATCTTAAATGGTCGTTAATTTTTAAATCACGCCCAATAAAAATTTCACATCAGTCATGTCCCATTTAAACTCTATAATTATCCTTATATGGTTGATCACCTCGCAAGTAGTGTTGCAATATGACAACCCAACTAATATCTTTCCCACCTCTAAGAATCATCTCACATGACCGTTTACATAGATCATTCTTCCTTAAAAATTTAATCCCTTAAATTTTTAAGGAATAATGGTCTATTTAAAGGGTCATGTGATATCATTCTTATAGATGAGAAACACATGACTTGGATCGTCTCATTGAAATGCTACTTGCAAGGTGGTCAACCAAGAAAGGACAATTATAGAGTTTACATCGAACATGACTTACGCAAACTTCTTATTGAGCATGACCTAAAAATTGATGATCGTTTAACATTTGAACATGTTAATAATAGCTTGTTGTGAATATTGATAATTTTAATAATTTATAATTTATTTATTATTTTAATAATATTAATATTATTTTCTCATAAATATTAATCATAAAATTAATAACATTATTAGATTATGTTATTAATTATATTATCAATTATGTTACTAATTAGCAATGAGAAGATATGCATATAGACTAGTTAACCAAAACAAACATGCTCATCTATCACCTTCGTTAATTGTTCTAATTGTTCGCTAATTGTTCGCTAATTGTTCTGCTTATTTGCTAATTATTCTACTTATTTGCTAATTGTTTTCTAATTGATCTGCTTATTCGCTAATTGTTCTGCTTATTCGCTAATTGTTCACTAATTGATCTGATTATTCGTTAATTGTTCTAATTATTTGCTAACTGTTTTAATTATTTTCTAATTGTTTTAATTATTTGCTAATTGTTTTAATTATTTGATAAATATCATATTATTAGTATTTTATTATTATCAATATTAAAATAATAAAATTTTTATATTATGTTACAATTATCTTTTCAGTGTTGAAACTTGACATTCTGTCTCCACATGTAATATTTAAATTCACTTTCACCTCTCTGTTGGTGAGGAGGTTGACAATTTTGAAAATGAATGCAAATATTACATGTGAAGACAGAATGTGAAAATATTTCTAATTATCTGTTAATTATTCTAATTAAGTGTTGAAACTTGACATTCTGTCTCCACATGTAATATTTACATTCACTTTCACCTCTTTGTTGGTGAGGAGGTTGATAATTTTGAAAATGAATGCAAATATTACATGTGGAGACAGAATGTGAAAATATTTCTAATTATCTCGTAATTATTCTAATTATCTGGTAATTATTCTAATTATCTGGTAATTATTCTAATTATCTGGTAATATTTCTAATTATCTGGTAATATTTCTAATTATTTAGTAATATTTCTAATTATCTGACAATTATTCTAATTATCTGGTAATTATTCTAATTATCTGGTAATTATTCTAATTATTTGGTAATTATTCTAATTATCTGGTAATTATTCTAATTATCTAGTAATTATTCTAATTATCTGGTAATTATTCTAATTATCTGGTAATTATTCTAATTACCTGGTAATTATTCTAATTAGCTGGTAATGATTCCAATTATCTAGTAATTATTCTAATTATCTGGTAATATTTCTAATTATCTGGTAATTATTCTAATTATATGGTAATTATTCTAATTATCTGGTAATTATTCTAATTATCTGGTAATTATTCTAATTATCTGGTAATATTTCTAATTATCTGGTAATATTTCTAATTATCTGGTAATATTTCTAATTATCTGGTAATTATTCTAATTATCTGGTAATTATTCTAATTATCTGGTAATTATTCTAATTATCTGGTAATTATTCTAATTATTTGGTAATTATTCTAATTATCTGGTAATTATTCTAATTACTAGCTAATTATTAGCTAATTATTTAAATTATTTATTAATTATATTAATTATTAGTTAATTTCTAATTAAATTAGATTATTACCAAACAAATATCATCCAGGAGTGTCGAACCAAGAGTGCAGCAAGACCCGTTGTTGTGTACGAGGATACCACGGGTCAGGCCCGAAATTCCTTGTCAGGACTTTCACCCCTAGGTACATCTGTGCCAAAGCCACCTCTACTTGTTCGTATCCAGACAATGATTACTTAATTGATAAACAATCTAATTATACCAAATTATATTATTTATCTACTAATTATGCCTAATTATTACTAACAAAATCATTTTATTAATAAAACTAAATATAAATATTAAATTAAATTAAATTTATCTAAATTACTACTAATTAACAAAAATTAAAATTAATATAAAAAAATGAAATGAATATAAAAATAAATAAAAGAAAAATACCTTAAAGTTTATGCTGAACTTTTGGAGGCCTTCGAATTCCACTCAAAAAAAATTAAAACTATTAAAACTTAAGATTGTAGAGAGAAAATAGAGAGGAATTGGATGTTCTGAAAAAAAAACAAATGGGGGGTATATATAGGTTAGATTATTTGCGACAATAGTATTTGCGACAGGACCCGTCGCAAATACCTTCGCCGCATCAATTACAACTTACGGTTAAAAGGGAATTTGCGATGGGTCCCGTCGCAAATACCTTCGCCGCATTAATTACAGCCTGCGGTTAAAAGGGAATTTGCGACGGGGCTCGTCGCAAATACCCCTGCCGCCAGAACTTTTTGCGATGGGTAGCGAGCCCGTCACAAATATTATTTACCACCACCTGGTATTTGTGACGAGGAGGATACATCCCGTCGCAAATATCCTTCCCGCGTTCTTGCGCGAAAGCCGCACCAAAACAATTGCGACGGGGCATCTCTCACCGTCGAAAATAACTAATTATTTGCAACGGGAATGCATTCCCGTCGCAAATGTGTCTTCAGTCGGACTATTTGCGACGAGAATATATCCCGTCGCAAATGACTCGTCGCAATAGCACATTTTTCCCCTAGTGTATAAAATGCTTATACACATAATATTTTTTTTTAAATTTTTATTGAATAAATAATTATCATAAATAATTATGAAATGATGGTACAATAATTATTCAATTAATGAAACAATCAATTAAATGATATTATAAATATTAAAAGAAATATAATTTGACTTAATTAAGGTTATCCACGAATTTTATAAATGAATATGAAATGTTATGGGTGTATTAAATGAATTTTTTGAAGTTATCTTACTATATTAATTTTCTTAAATTCAAATTAATGTATAGTGACAAAATTGACACTTATGATATTTTATGAAAATAATAATTCATTAAATTATTTAAAAATAATAAAATATCTATAAAAATAAATAAATTATAATATGATATATAATTTTATAAATTATTCATTTATTATTTAATTAAAACCTCATAAGTAAAAATTACAACCTTTTATTATTGAAAAACTTGTTACCTTAGTTAAAATTAAAATAGGATAACTAAGGGTTAAACAAAATGATAAGGTTTAAAATAATAAAAAAACTTGTCTAAAATCTATTGGTTTATGAGATTAAAATACTATATCATCTTATATTCTAATAAATTTCCTTTTAGTGTTATTTTTATTGATATTGAATATATTATAAATTAATATTTTGAAGAAATTCCAAAAGGGTCCCTCACCTCTCTTATAAAAGGGAACATATTCTTCTTTTTTCTTCACACTTCAGAACCTATTTGTTTTGACCAAAATCTATCCAAATATCCCCAAAAATCCCTCTCTTAATCCTATAATCCTACCTTTGGACATAAATCCAACCAATGAATCCCTTTAGTGAAAATGAAGCGAGTTACCCAAAGAAAAGGTAGCATCCTTTCACAAGCTCTTTTGTATTATTTTCATTGTCCACCCCAAAAAATATTCTTATAACATGATTATATAATAACCTAATTATCTTAAATATATTGAGATGTTTTTATTCTAAGTGTTATACCTACACTCACACACACTTCCATCAAATGGGTAACGAACTAACCATTCTTGTGTACGGTGAACTACCGCCTCACGAAACAATGTTGTTCGTTTTTCCTTTACCACCTCTCACAGTTGAGAATTATGATGGACATTATATTTTTATATGATATATATGATGTATTTATTCTTCTGGAATTAATATATATATATATATATATATATATATATACATATATGTCATTTACTTACTTTCTTTCAAAATGATAATTAAATAGAAACAACATTCATGCGTACGTACGACCTACCATATCCATGAATGGTGTATTCTATTTCACATTTATATTATTTATAAATTATTATAAATATTTATATACTGAATATATATGATATTTATATCATGTTTTACATTCCTTAATAAGTAAATCATGATATAAGTATGAGGATCAAGAATAACAAGTCAAAACAAGTGGATATTACCTAAAACATAATACTAACATGGAATGATTAATAAATAGGTAATGTATGGTCATAATTAAATCATATATAGTATTATGTAATTCAATATGGTTTTTTACTATATTTATAATAAACTTACATTTATTATACAGGAGGTTTGAGCGAATACGAAGAGATTCAAGACATAAGGTAAGAGATTTTTGTCACACATTTATTTTTGTGGGACACATGCCTTATACACTACTTGTTTCTTCTTCACGGTGTATATATTTCCCATTAATGTATTTTAAGATTCTTATCCATAATATTATGGTATTTTCGTATCTATATAATTTTCTTTCTTTTATGGGGCATACGATTTTACTAATTATAAAGTGATGAGTATTTATTTCACAATCTCATCAATATTTGGGATTATTTTGTTTTAAGTCTCCATTGGGGAATATTTATCTTCCATGTCCATGTTTTCTAAAATTATTTTCAAAAATGTTTTTACTATTCTACTATATATTTTTAAAGTCATTTTTACCCATTTTTTACTTTTACTACACGGTTTGAAAGTAATCTTTTTATCATTTTCCAAACGAGGTACTTTGTGACTTTTCCAGCAAAAGTACAAAAGGAATGTTTTTATAACTTATATGGCATGAATAGAATTTTCTAACAACATTATGTCTTAATCATTTGAAGTTTCCTTTACAATATTCAAGGTTTATTTTCAATGAAAATGTTTTTTTAAATTACACATCATTTTAAGCAAAGAAAAAGTTTTCAAAGTAGAAAGGATATTTTCCTCAAGAATTGTTTTGAAGTGATCTCTCAAAATTATTTCTCATCTAAGATAACATTATTTGATGTTACTTATGTTTTACTGGGGATATGACTCAATGATAATAATGGTTTATGTTTATGATGGAATGATATTTATGAAACCCATTTCTTTTCCATGGGTTATGTTATGATGAAATGATGTTTATGAAACTCATGGGTATTGATATGTTAAATAATTTATGTTCTTGTGGCACACATATATATGGTTTTCATTATGTGATGGGTGAGACTTATATCTCCTTCCAATGCATCGGGTAAATATTTATATCTCATGAGATAATTATGGGAATCATTTTGATAGTCTTGATCTACTATGGAAAATGGGGAAACCCAATCCACTATGGGAAGATGGGGAAACCCAATCCCTTATAATAAATGGAATATGACTAGTGATAGTGGTGTGTCCCACCCAGTAGGTGTAGTCCCGATGAAGTTCCTAGTTAAGTTTTGTCAATGTGCCTTGATTTATAGGTAATGATATTACATGTTTATGTGTCTTCCAAAAATTCTACGTCATATTCTTATGATATGCTTTCAGGGTTTTTTCTCTTGATTCCATTATGATTCATGTCTTTTTAACTTCTAATATTTATGAAATGACTCTTGTTTATGATTTTTTATATGTAGGGTATGATATTCTATTTTCATGATCATGTTCTCATACCCTTATTCTCATGATATGATTATATATGTCCATTTTTTACCCTTATTGAGAATTTGAGCTCACCCCTTTTTATGTTTCCTTTCCCCAGGTTATGAAGATTTTTATTATGTATGATGTGTCTACGAAATGTGATATTCATGAAGAATATAGTGGGAGATAATGTAGATCACTTATGTACCAGTGTTTTTGTTTCCATGTTTTCAAAGGTACTGAACTAAAATAGTCTTTGGGCATCTATTTGTGTAATGTATTAATTATTACAAAAAAATAATGAAAATTTTAATGTATGAAAAGTGAGGGTCACGATAGTTGGTATTGGAGAAAAAGTTTAATTAGACTTTGGAAACTAGGATGAGAAAAATTTGGTGATATCCCTAGAGATATTTCTAAGGATATGTCTAAGGTGTTATAGATTATAGAATGTGTCATCATTTTGACATCATATAAGAGTTTTCATGATTATGTGGTTCCTCACTATGAAAAATATTTCTTAATCAATGATTTCTTGGTTTTAGTCAATGGTTGGAACTTGAAGGAAATGTGTTAATGGCAATTTCTATGGACAATGAAAAATTTTCCCTCCTGAGAAATTGAATACTATGGGAGCTGGAGTGAAAACTATTGTTGCTATGATCACCCAACTTTCTCATGCTATGAACCATGCTAGACTTCTAAATGAGAAAATGAGGGAACAATATTCTGTTGAGTCCTTTAAGAGGTAGCTCTCACCATATTTTAGTGGGTATTTTAATCCACTTGTTTTTGAACAATGTATTAGTAACCATGAAAATATATTCTCTATTATCCAATGTTCGGAACATGAGAAAGTCATTATGTCTGTTTATCAGTTAGAAGGTGAATCAGACTAATGGTGGACTCTAATCAAGAATATGAGGCAACAAGTTAAAATTTAATCCATGGGTTGAGATGAGTTCAAGAAATTTTTATTCAATAAGTAATTTCCTCATGTTCGCCATATGAATATGGAAAATTAGTTCCTTGAGTTTAATGAAAAGGATGATGAATCCGTCGGTACCTATGAGGATAACTTTATAAGACTTTCGAGGTATTCTTCTGGAATTATCATCAAACTATAAAGTAAGGTTGACCAATTCTTTAGTGGGTTAAAGACAAGTATTAGAGGGGCATTATCCATAAGATAATTTAGTAGCTATGGATATATTGTGCATTGTGCAATAAAGGTTGAAATAGAGGTTGGAGTTACGTATCAATGTCATGGTTTTAATAAGAAAAGGAAGATGAATTTCAAAGAAAAATCTAAAAACCATAGAGAAAAGAATAAGGTCCTTCATTTTTTCTCTAAATGTTGACAGAATCATGGAGTAAATTTTCTTATGGGGTCTAATAAATTCTTTAAGTGTATAAGGGAAGGCCATAGGAAAATTTATTATTGAACCAATGGGAAAAAGTTTTCCAATGATGCAAATAGAGTGAAATCTACATAGAATGCACCTACCACACTTCAATGCTTCAAATATAAGGATAATGGGAATTATTCTAACCTATTACCAAACCTGAGGGTAAGTGATGATGATCAATGTTAGAAACCTATTAAGCTAAGGGACAAGGGGAAATCTCATGCGATTAATATTTCTGATGAGGGGTGTGATAACAACATGGTGAAATGTACACTTACCATATACTATAGAACTTCTAATGTATTATTTGATTCTGGATCTACCCACTCTTTCATATCTAAAGAATTTTATAAGGGTGTTAAGATTCCACCCAAATGATTAGATATGGAATTAGTAGTGAAAACCATTAATGGTATGATGATTGCATCTCAAGTCTATTATTCCTCTTATGTTGAAGTTTTTTGCAATGTGTTTCCTAAAAATCTTATCATTCTTACTATTATTGAATTTAATGTCATCTTAGGCATGGATTGGATTTATCTACATAAAATACCACATCAATTTTCCAAGAAGAGAAGTTACATTTGATGTTTCAAACCAACCTATGATCGTCTATCAATGTGATGATAAGTATGAACTTACTATAGAAATTATATCTAGTGTATTACCATTTAGAAGGTATTTTTATGTCAAATAGTTAGAGGAGAAAATAAAAACTGATGATATACCTATTATTCATAAATTTTTGGATGTATTTCTGGAATATTTCCCTACCCTTCCACAAAAATGTGAATTTAAGTTGTCGATATAATTAATATCTAGTTCTACACCAATTTAAAATAACCCCTATATAATGAACCTAATTTAGTCATAGGAATTGAAGAAGAAAATCCAAGAAAATATTGATAAGGGATTCATTCATTCTAGTGTGTCACCTTGGGGTGCACTGGTTCTTTTTATGAAAAACAAATATGGATCAATGCAACTCTATATTAATTATATAGTTAAACAAGACCAAAATCAAGAACAAGTATCCTCTTCCATGTATTGATGATTTGTTGGATCAACTGTGTAGATATCAATACTTTTCTAGTATTCAACTTTATTTTGGATATCATCAATTGAGGGTCAATAAGAAGGATATACCCAAGAGGGAATTTTTTACAAGGTATGTGAACTATGAATATATAGTGATTCTATTTGGTCTTACTAATTCTCCTACTATATTCATGGATCTAATGAATAGAGTCTTTAGAGATTACCTTAATTAGTTTTTGGTAGTATTTATAAATGATATTATTATATATTCAAAGAGAAAGGAAGAACATGTAGACCACTTGAGAATTATGCTAAAGTTCCTAAGGAGAAACTATATGAAAAATTTATAGACTATGAATTTTGGATGTAAAATATTTAATTTTTTGGTCACATAATCTCAATAAATGGTATAACTATATATCCATCAAAGACAGAGGCTATTGAATGCTGTACTAGAAAAACCACAATCATCGAGATCCATAATTTTCTTGGTTTATATGGATATTATCGACAGATTGTTGAGAATTTCTCATGACTATCTAATCATTTGACCATGTTAACTTGGAAGGGAGCCAAGTTCCTCTGGATAGATGAATGTGAAGAAACATTCAAGGAACTAAAGATAAGATTGGTCACCTCACCTTTTCTAACATTAACCTATAATGGAGAAGGGTTTATAATATATAGTGATGCATCTAAGACGGGATTGGGATGTGTCCTTATGAAGAATAACATGGTTATCCATTATGCCTCGTAAAATTGAATATTCATGAGAAAAATTACCCAACTCATGATTTGGAGTTAACCACGGTAATTTTTTTCCTTAAAGATATGGAGGCATTATCTCTATAGAGAAAAGTGTGATATATATACCGACCATAAAAGTCTAAAATATATATTCAAACATAAGGAGTTGAACATGCACCATAGGAGATGGTTAGAGATGATAAAGGATTAAGGATACTCAATACATTACAACCCTGGGAAAGAAAACAAGGTAGCCGCTGCTTTGAGTCAAAAGGATCACGATAGATTATCCATGATGAGGATCGAAAAAGATCCAATATTTTTGGATTTGTAACGGATGTATCTATAAATCTTGAAGGAAGGGTAAAATATTATCTTTTTCATTTGAATGTTCAACCATCCATCCATGTGAAGATTAAATAGGAATAAAAGGAAGATGTAGAGATGCAAAAGAAGGTTAAAAATGTTCATGAGTTTAACCTTGATCAGTATACAACGATAAATTTCAGGAACCATGTATGTGTTCCATCCTTTCTGGATTTAAAGAAGGATCTATTAGAGGAAGATCACATTTTTCATTCTCTATTCACTCTAGAATTATGAAGTTGTATAGAGATTCTAATGAATACTTCCAGTGGGATGACATAAAGATAGATATCGCAGAGTTTGTATCTCGGTGATTGGTATTCCGGTATATTAAATATGAAAGAAAAAAATCTATGGGAATGCTGCATCCATTACCCATAACTAAATAAAAATGGGATAAAATCACTATGGATTTTTCCATTAGACTCCCCAAAACCTCTAAAGGGTTTAATGCTATATGGGTGGTAGTCAATCGTCTTAATAAATTAGCACACTTCATAGCTATAAAAGAAGAAATATATCTAGATCAACTTTCTAGGATATATGTCACGAACCACCTTATTCATGACGAGGGAAGGGACAACAAAATTCCATGCCCTTCCTTATTCAAGATAAAGGGGAGATAATGACCCCTGAGTCCTGCCTTCAATAGGCCCCGGAGTGGCGACTATCACTAAGGGTATATAATCTCACACAAAATGGAAGGCATTACCATTTTTAATGAAAATAGGATTGGGTGATAAGACTGTAAAAATCTCAAACAACACCAAACATTTATATAAAGGGAAACCAAAATCCAGTGAATACATGATTTAAACATAAACTACCACAAAGGTACGACAAAAACTCCAAATCAAGGTTCCAAAATAAAAAAAACTAAGTAGAAGCACAAAAACTATCCCGAAACCCGAGATAGTAAAGTCCAACATAGTCCTCAAAGTCCTCCTGGAAATCTAAAAACAGTTCCACAAACGTAGGGTTAGTATACAAGTATACCCAATAGGAAAACTAAATCCACTTGTGCATAAGTGGGGGAACATACTAATTCCCCTGTGAGAGAACAACAAAACTTCAAATCACCTACCAAGGAGTACTAACCATCCTAGTCTCACCAAGGCACACTCAACAAATAACACAAGTCAAGTAAAGTATTAGTATAATCACATCGACAATTGGATACCCTACACCATTTTCCCACTGGTTAGATTCTCTTTCCTAATGGATAACGTCTTGATGCTACCACTCTTCCAAAATGCAGTCTCACTTCCATAACCTACCTGAATACACCTGGGCCTCAAAACACAAAAAAATCCCACCCAAAGACACCTGGGACACAACCACACCACACATCCTGCTCGCAGACACCAGGGACACAAAAACCAAACCTCTTGCCCGAAGACACCTAGGCCTCATTCCGAAGACACTTGAGAAAACAATCCTGGCCCAAAAACAACTAGGCCGCTCATCCACAAAAAAACCTTCCCGAAAGATCTTGGACTATGGTAAACCTCAATCCATTATAGCTTGCGTAGATAAAATCAAGTGGTAAGAACCTGAAAGAGGGTGAGAGAAAGAAAGTCAGTAACCATCCATCCATCCTCCCACTAGGATGTTGGGAAAGACACCCTCCCCCATGAAATTAGGGTGTTCAGAACATGGTGATCAACAATGGTTGTGTGCATATAGGAATCACAAGGAACTAAAATTTATACATATAGGTAAGAAAGAACTCAACCCAACCTATGGTTTAAAAACAAACAACCATCCCACCCAAAACCACATTTGCTGCTACCCCTATACGCACAACCACACAAACAACAACAATAAAACACAAGCTAGACCCCCTTTCATTTAACCACTTTACATGTGTTAATGAAGGGGTCCACTTTAATTTATTCCAGAACTACCTGGGAAACTAACAAACACAACATATGAAACCGTTTTCCGAAGGTAAAGGGAACTAAACACTGCCAAGGAAAACAAAGGAGTAGGGACCAAGATAAGAAAATCCATTTTAACACCCATTTATAAAAACAATAGAGAACAACCAACCCGTAGTCCCACTACAGACCCCTTTTTTCCTAGACACCCATTCAAACACTACCATATGTCATTATTCAAAGTTATCCCACTCAATCATCCTCTCACAACTAGAACTGGCAGCCCTAATGCACAACAACACCACACCCATCACACCCATAAACATGAAGTCACGACGCAACCTATTCCTGCAGCCCCACTGCCCATCCAATACCTAGAAGTAGTTCCACTACACAAAAATTACATCCATTCCACAATAAATCAATCTCTCAACCTGAGATTCTGTCACACCTCCTGTACCACCCCATATTAAAATCCCATAGTAAAACACCACCAAACAGAAACCCCACTACACAAATAGGCCCTTACCCATTCACAAGACCAACCCCTCTATCCACCCCCATACCCATAACAAGGTTACAAAAAAAAACTTCACACAACCCCCATGAAGTAAAAAATCCAACCAAGCACAACACACAACCACACAATTAATCCAAGCATATTCAGATTTATCAAGAAGAGTTCTTTAATTACACTTTAAATAACAGGGATGATCACAGAAGAGGTTTGATCCTGGGGAATACATTTATTTAACAAAGTATACATGATTAAGAAGATTTAACATTACAACCATTTATCAAATCATCACAAAAAAATATAGAACACCACTAGTGCGCAATAAAAGACCACCAACAACCAGGATTTTCAGAATCCATACAGCCAAAAAAGATCACATCCTCAACAAAGATAACAATTAAAACAAATAAAACATCATAAATATCTCCCCTATCCACCATTTATTACTTATCATTATATTTGATAAATTTGGATACAACCAATCTCATAAAAAAACATTACTACACCCACCCCGCATGATACACAAATAAAGAGAGGCAGAAGAATCCCTACCTGAAATTACAAGCAACCAAAACTCCTCTTTTCACCAAAACAGGGGGTCTCCCAAGCAGTAAGAAACTACAAGAAAATATAGGTAGAAAAGGGATATAGCATAAGTGCATGACTCGTTTAGAGATAAGGGATCTAGGAACACCAAGAGAAAATAGAAGAGAGGACCTTGACTTTTAGAAAAATCCAGATCCTATATCAACAGAAGGAAACAGTTTAAAAAGTCATTAACGTGAGATCGTGGTCAAGATCACGTGGTTTGAATATCTCAAAGTCCCCAGAGCATTATTATATTAAAGATATACTTAATATCCTTTGAAACACCCTTAAAAACTCCCAAACAAGGCTTTAAACTCTGTTTATGACAAATAAAATATAATAGGAGAGAAACTGAAAAAACTCAAGAAACTAGAAATTTGGATAAGGGTGAGACACTGTTTAGCGTGCCGTGATTTTGGTGTGCCACCATCACAGTTCCACCATTACAGTGCCACCATTTTGGTGTGCCACCATCATAGTTCCACTATTATGGTGCTACTATTATGCTGCCACCATTACGGTGCCACCATTATGATGCCACCGTTACGGTGCCACTGTCTTAGTGTGACACCGTCACAGTGCCACCATTTTAGTGTTCCACCATCACTATGCCACCATTTCGATGAAACCATTTAGTGAAACTGGATTTTTGGAAAAATCCCTAAACAAACAAATGAGACCCCTAAGAACACCACAAGCACCAGATTTTCACAAAGGAATGAACCAGATAAATCCATACCATTACATCAGATAACACTCAAACAATTCTCATCCCCAAGAATTCAAAACTAACCAGAAGAAAGAGGGGTCTGAACAACCACCACATAAGATACCTCTTAGGTAAAAACCACCCTTCATTGTTCGAAAAATGGATAGGAAACCTTGACATAAAAGAACACCTCACCGACCACTACTGCCCCAAACAACCACACAAACACCAAAGGTCACACTATATAGAAACATGGATTAGGGAGATCCTTCCTCCATTCCAATATACTATCCTCTTTGGGTGGCACTGAATCACCTTTATAGGTTCAATCACATCCGAAATAATGCGTCTTGATTAGAGATCTGGTCCTCCCCTCCCCATAGTCAGGATTTTTCACACACATTTAGAGAAAAGGGAAAAAAATAATCTCACAACAAAAGAGGTCAAGAATTACATCATAAGAAAATCACAAAGAAAAAAATGGGAGAAAAAATCAGAACAAATATGGGCACTGGGAACACATATGTTCCTCTCACTCCCATGTACTCTCCTCCAGGCTACCATGCCTCCATAACACACAAACCAAAGGAATGGTTTGTCTACAAAGGACCTTCTCCTAATGATCATCGATTCTTACTGGTCTCTCCACGAACATTGTGTCTTCCTCAATATCTAACTCTCCCCAGTCAATGACATAGGAGTCATCATGTAGATTCTGATAGAACCGAGAGACATAGAAGATGTCATGGATCCTCTCCAACCATGGTGGAAACACCAGCTGATATTCTACCTTTCCAATTAATCCCAACACCTATAAAGGTACGATGAACTTGGGAGAAAGCTTTCTCCCTCTACCAAACCTCTCCTACCCACATCGAGGGGAAACCTCTAAGAAAACTTGGTCCCCAACCTCGAACTCCAAAGGATTACTCCTATGATGGAAATATGACTTCTGTCCATCCTGATCCACCTTCATCCTTTAACATACAAGCTGAAACTTCTTCTTCATTATATACACCAAGTTTGGACCTAGAATAGATGCCTCCCCAATTTCCATTAAGCACAAGGGTAAACGACACGACCTCCCGTATGGAGCTTCAAACGGATCCATATTAATGGAAGAGTGATAACTATTATTGTAAGAAAAATCTATCAAGGTCAAATGACTCACCCAAGACCCAATAAAGTCCAAAACACATGCCCATAACATGGAATCCAATGTATGGATGGTCCTCTCTATCTGTCCATCCATTTGAGGGTGGAAAGCAGTGCTGAGACGTAACTGAGTGCCAAAGGAATGCTGAAATCCCCTATAGACTCATGAAATAAAATGTGTATCCTGATCCGAAACAATGGATCCTGGAACCCCATCCAGCCACACCACTTCATCCACGTACCTATGTGCTAAGGAATCTACTGCGCTCGACTCCTTGATCACTAAGAAGTGAGACAATTTCATTAACCAATACACTACTACCCAAAGAGCATCACATCCTCCCTGAGTCTTGGGTAGTACTATAATGAAATCCATCAATATTTCATCCCACTTCCACTCAGGAACATCTAATGGAGACAACAGACCACTGGGAACATGGTGCTTATCCTTCACCTGCTGACACACTAGGCACCTTTCCACAAACTCCGCCACTGCCTGCTTCCCCCTGAGCCACCAAAAATGTTCCCTCAAGCCTTAGTACATTTTAGAAACTCCTAAATGAACTACTAGGGGTGATCTATGGAACTCACAAAGAACTCCCTCATGCATTTCCACTAGGAAAAATAGCTTCCTGCAAAACAACATTTGATTCTGACTATCCTCTAACCATCCCTCCAGAGCATCACCCTAGACATCACGATCACACATCACTTTAGTCTCTGAGTCTCCCCACTGAGACTCCTCCACCTTCCGCACTAAGGAAGACTAAACTATTTTCTATAATAGATAGCCTCTGTCTCCATCCACTCTCACATCTAGACGCAAAGCAGCCAACTCCTCTATTTCCTTCCAATCATCCATAGATTACCAAACTACCTCCTTCTACAACTTCCTTCTTAACGTATCAGCTACCATGTTCCCCTTTCTTAAGGTGTAAGAGATATCGAAGTTGTAGTCCTGAATAAAATCCATCCACCTTTGCTTCCATAAGTTCAGGTCTCACTAGGAGAATATATACCTCAAGCTCTTATGATCCATGAAGACCAAAAAGAGTTCCCCGAGGAGGTAATGTCTCCACAACTTCAGCACAAATACGACCGCTGCAAGCTCCAAATCATTGGTGGCATAGTTACGTTTATATGGATGTAACCGCCTAGACCCATAAGAGATCAATCCCCACTGCTGCATCAACAAACACCCCAAGCCTAGACCGAAAGCGTCACAGAACACCTCGAATGTCACCCCTTCCTATAGAAACCTAAGTACTAGGGCACTAAACAACTTCCCCTTTAGGTAGATGAAAGCTGCTTGACCCTGCTTACTCCACCTCAAGGTATGGTATTTTATGGTCAAAGCTATCAAAGAGTCTGGAACTCAAGAGAAGTCAGGTACGAACCTCTGGTAATAGCCCGCTAGACCCAGGAAGCTATGAACCTATTCCAAGTTCTTAGGTGATACCCAAGAAACAAACACATCTACCTTTTATGGATCCATTAAAATCCATTTCTAAGACACCAAATTTACAAGGAATTGAACCTATCGCATCCATAACTTGCACTTGGACAACTTCCCATAGATCTGGTGGAACCGGAGGAACTCCAAGACTTTCCAGAGGTGCTCATCATGCTCCTCCTCTGACTTTGAGTAAATTAGAATATCTTCAATGAACATGATGAATAAACGGTCTAGGAACTTTTTGAATATAAAGTTCATGATACCCATAAACATGGATAGTTCATTCCTAACACCGAAGGGCATGACCACGAACTTGAAGTGCCCATACCTACACCCGAAAGTAGTCTTTAGGATGTCACCCTTCTTCAGCCTCAACTGGTGATATCTAGACCATAGATTGATCTTGGAGAACCAACCTAATCCCCTTAACTGGCCGAAAATATTTTCTATTCTCAAGAGAGGGTAACAGTTCTTGACTTTTACCTGATTTAGTCTCTGGTAGTATATGCAAAACCTTAGACCACAATCTGCCTTCTTCGCGAACAAGACTAGACCACCCCACAGTGACACACTCATCCAGATAAAACCCTTTTTCATTAGGTCTTCAACTTGAATATGTAACTCTCGCAACTCATAAGTAACCATCCAATAGGGAGCCATCAAAATCAGATAGACACCGGGTTGCAAGTCTATTCCAAATTCAACATCACATCAAGGGGGTAGAGTCACAAACTCTTTAGGGAAAACATCCAAGAACTCCCCGAAAACTCTATAAAACTCCACCATCTTAGCACCTGTCGACCCCTATGGTAGCTTGGCTAACATAAAAAGAAGAGGCTCCAAACGTAAACTTCCATCCTGACAACTGCGCTCACCAACAAAAGCTACACACAAGACATCCATATCTGAAAACAAAACTCTCATACAGAAGAAATAAATAATGGCATGAACATAGAACAACCAATAGATTCCAAGGATGGAATCATATGGCTACATCTATAGTAGAAGAATATCCCCACTGGACTGATGTGGCCCCAACATTAGTCTACAACCCTAGAAAACATCAAACAGACTGGTCTAACCTCAAAATGGAATACTCAACACTAGGGGAACACAAAGTCTCTCTACATATAGTCATAAGGAACATGATAGAATGGGTGAAACAAAGGAGTACAAATCTCCTAAATCAAACAAGGCACACACAAGAGTACTAAACAAACTGATCATACCCCGAAAAACCTCTATCCCTGCTAGAACTGCTATCTCAGTGGCATGAAACTGCCCACACCCAGATCATTTACCCCTATTTCGTCAACAACATTCCCAACCACTCCCTAGTCGAGGTACTTGAGGAGAACCCTGAGGTCGGACTCCTCCAACACCATCTACCCTCAGTGGAGCGGGATCCCATTACCACTATTTCTAGAAAGGCCTGATTGACAACTGCTACTGCTGAGGTGGGCATCGAACTTGCCCACCCCCACCATACTGAGATAGAACTGGTCACTAACTCTGAAGATGTCCACGAACTCCACAGAAAAAGAACCTTTGTCCCAGAACTATGGTGAAAGGGTGAGGACCAGGAGATTGGAACTGGAATTGTTGAGGCTTACTTCCCACTGGCCGAAACCAGGAATGTCCTGACACTAGAGACCTACTACTGACTGCCTTCCCCTTCAGCAAACTCGGCTGGCTCCCCTATCATGGTACACCTCCCTGAGAGTTCATCCTCTCTAATACTTCAACCTTCTTTTGAACTTATAAGTATGTTGGTATGGTAAAGGGAGTGAAGAAATACCAAAGAGAAGGTTAGAGTGCCTCCTATAAGCGTCTTGCCCGCAAATCATCATCCAAAAATAGATCTGGAGAAAATCATTGGAGATCCTTGAACTTGATCCCCAGTTCCATTACTTATATACTCCCATGCGGGAGGGAGAGTAGCTCTTGCCTCTTATCATCCTTCATCATCAAGGAAAGAGAATCTACCCGAAACTCCTTCTCAAAGTCATCCCATGAGACATCAGTATCCTTCCTCTCCATGAAGTAAAGAATCTACCACTGATGTGCCACTCCTCACATCTGGCTCACTGCCAAAGGAAACCAGTACTCCCTCAGAGCACGAATCAAGGTAAAGGTGATTGTCAGATCCTTAAGACAAACCTCCGTCTGTAAGTCTAAAATGTTACCTTCGTACTTCCCGAGGGTCTACCACTGGAAAGCATGAAGGGTATTTTGCCACAAGTCATCTTCCTCGTCTCGATCAGACCTCCACTGATCAACCAAGTTAGCCTTCTAGGCCTCAACTACTCGTACCATATGTGAGAAATGTTTGGGTTCCACAGCTGAAAAGGGTAAACAAAGAACTCCTAAGCTTGGGTAGTATGAAATTTTCTTTTAATATTTATTTTAACACTTTATTTAAATTAAATTCCCAAAACGCCCAAAACACACAAGAACACAAGTCATTATGATGCATGTACATTTCCTAGGGTCTCTAACCTATAATTAGTGTAGCCTCACTTGGTCATTCAGTAGGTCCAAAGTCCTTTCATCGGATCATGGGGGGCCCTAAAATTCCATGTCCTAACTGGTATTCCCTGGACTATTTTACAAACCAATATTTCCTAATACCATTTCCCTACCATACCATGTAATCCTCACTATACCTAAATCTGAGCTCCATCCTATCCCTCAACCAACCTCACTCTGATACCATTCTGTCATGACCCACCTTCTTCAAGATGAGGGAAGGGACAATAAAGTGCCACACCCTTCCTTCTTCAAGATGAAGGAGAGATAATGACCCCCGAGTCCCACCTTCAATAGGCCCTAGAGTGATGACTAGAACCAAGGGTATAGAATCTCACAAAAAATGGAAGGCATTACCCTTTTTAATGAAAATAGTATTAGAAGATAAGATGCTAAAAATCCCAGAAAACACCAAACATTTATATAAAGGGAAACCAAAATCCAACCCATGCATGATTTAAACATAAATTGCCACAAAGGTACAACAAAAACTCCAAAGCAAGGTACCGAAAGAAAATACTATGTAGCAGCACACCAACTATCCCAATGCCCGACCTAGTAAAGTCCAACATAGTTCTTAAATTCCTCCTAGAAACCTGAAAATAGTTCCACAAATGTAGGGTGAGTATACAAGTATACCTAGTAGGAAAACTAAATCCACCTGTGCACAAGTGGGGGAACATACTAATGCCCCTGTGAGAGAACAACAGAACCTCAAAGTACCTACCAAAGAGTACTAACCAGTCTAGCCTAACCAAGACACACTCACCAAATAATGCAAGTTAAGTAAAGTAGTAGTATAAGAAAATCAACATTTGGGTACCCCCGCACCACTTTCCCACTAGTTAGCTGCTCATTCCTAATGGCCAAAATCTTGATGCTACTAATATTCTAAAATGAAGTCCCACTATTACAACCTGCCTGCACACACCTGGACCTCAAACCACACACAAATCCTTCCTGAAGATACTTGGGACACAACCACACCACACATCCCACCCATAGACACCTGGGCCACAACAACCATGCCTCTCGCCTGAAGACACCTGAGCCTCATCTCGAAGACACTTGGGAAAAAATACTGGGCCACAAATACCTGGGATCCTCATCCACAAAAAACCTACCCAAAGGATCTTGGAATATGGTAAACCTAAATACATTATAGCCTTCCCCAATATGCTCGATTGGTAAGAACCCAAAAGAGGGTGTGAGGAAGAAAGTTAGTAACCAGCCATCCATCCTCCCACTATAATGTTGGGAAATACACCCTCTCCCATGAAATGGAGGTGTTCAGAACATGGTTCTCAACAAGGGTGGGGGTGTAGAGAAATTACAAGGAACTAAAATTTATATAAATAGGTAAGAAAACACTCATCCAAACCTATAGGTTCCAAAAAAACAACTAGTCTATACTGAACCACATTTTGTTTTCTGCCCCTATATGCACAACCACACAAACAACCACAATAAAAAACAAGCCAAACCCCTTTTATTTAACAACTTTTGATTAATTAATTAAGGGGTTCACATTAATTTATTCCAACACTACCTGGGAAAATAAAAAGTACAACATCTGCAACCATTTTCAGAAGGCTAAAGGCCACTAAACACTGCCAAGGAAAACAATGAAGTAGGGACCAATGTAAGGAAATTAATTTTAACACCCATTCATAAAAACAATAGAGAAAAAACAACCTACAGTCCCACTACACACCCCCTTTTTTCCTAGACACTTGTTCATACACTACCAACTATCATTCTTCAAAGTTATCTCGCTAAATCATCCTCTCATAACCAGAACCGGCATCCCTACTGCACAACAACACCACACGCAACACACCCATAAACATGAAGTCACGACATAACCCAATCCTACTGCCCCACTGCACAACCACTACCCAAAAGCAGTCCCACTACACAAAAAATTCCATCCCTTACACAATCAATCAATCTCTCAACCTAAGATTCCATCACACCTCCTGTACCACCACATATGCAAATCCCACAAAAAAAACACCACCAAACAGCTACCTCACTGCACAAACATGCCCTTCCCCATTCATAGGACCAACCCCTCTGTCCACCCCCATACCCATAATAAGGTTACCAACAAAAACTTCACACAACCCCCATGAAGTACAAAACCCAACCAAACACAACATACAACCACACCATTAGGCCAAGAATATTTAGATTTAGTAAGAGGGGTTCTTTAATTCCACTTTAAATAATAGGGGTGATCATAGACAAGTTTAATAATGGGGAATCCATTTATTTAACCAATTATACGTGATTAAGTAGATTTCATGTTACAACCATTTATCAAAACATCACAAAATAATACAGAACACCACAAGTGTGCAAGAAAAGACCACCAAAGACCATGATTTTTAGAATCCATATGGACACAACAGATCACATCCTCAACAAAGATAATAATTAAAAAAACAACACATCATTAACATCTCCCCGTACCCTATTTATTATTTCTCATTATCTTTGTTAAATTTGTATCCATACCTTCTCAAAAAGAAACATTACTACACACACCCCATATGATACACCAATAAAGAGAGATAGAAGAATCCCTACCTTAAACAATAAGCGAACAAAACTTCTATTTGTGACAAAATAAGGGTTCACACGAGCAATAGAAAAATCCAAGAAAAAAATAGATAGGAAAGGGCTCTCGCACAGGTGCACAACTCTTATAGAGAAGAGTTCTCTTGGTTCACCAAGAGAAAATAGAAGAGAGGACCTTGACTTTTAGAAACATATAGATCCTATATCAACAGAAGGAAACTATTTCAAAAGTTATTAACGTGGGATCATGGTCAATATCACATGGTTTGAATATCTAAAAGTACTCAAAACATTATGATAATAAGGATATACTTAATAAACTTTGAAACACCCTTAAAAATGTCCAAACAAGTCTTTAAACTTGGTTTATGTCAAATAAAACATAAGAGGGGTGAAACTAAAAAAACTCAGGAAAATGGAAATTTGGAAAAGGGTGATACACCGTTTGGTGTGATACCATTTCAGTGTACCACCATCACCATGCCACTGTCACTGTTCCATTGTTACGGTGCCACTATTTTAGTGTGCCACTGTCACAATGCCCCATTTTGGTGTTCCACCATGACAGTGCCACTGTCTCGGTGTGCCACTGTCATAATGCCACCATTTCAGTGTGCCACCATCATGGTGACACTGTTTTGGTGAAAATGGATTTTTGGAAAACTCTTGAAACAAACCACTACGACCCCCAAGAACACCACAAGCACTGGATTTTCAAAAAGGAATGGCCTAGAGAAATTAGGGTCATTACAATATAAATTAAGGAATTGTTAAGGTTTCATGGAGTAACAAATTCTATTTCATTTGATCAGGACCTGAGGTTTACCTAAAAAATCTATTGAAGTCTTTAGCAAGCACTTGATATGGAATTGAGTTTTAGCACTACTTATCATCCTCATACAGATGGTCAGTCTGAAAGAACAATTCAAACCCTAAAGGATATATTGATATCTTGTTCTCTAGATTTCAAAGGTGGTTGGGATCAACACCTTCCTCTTGTTGAGTTTTCTTACAAAAATAGATTACACTCAAGTATTTAGATGGCTCCTTATGAATCCCTATATGGGAAGAAATATAGAGCTCTAACATGTTGGGATGAAGTTTGAGAAAGAAAGCTATTCGGACCTGAGATCATTGAAGAGATGGATGATAAGGTTAGAACCATTCAGAAGTATATCAAGGTAGCACAAAGTTGTTAGAAAAGTTATGTTGATAACTGATAGCGTGACCTAGAATTTGAATTTTGTGAGAAGGTGTTTCTATGAATTTCTCCATAGAATAAGGTTATGAGGTTCATGAATAAAGGGAAACTCTGCCCTAGGTATATCAGTCCCTTTGATATTCTTAATCGTATCAGGATGTTAGCCTATGACTTGGAACTTCCTCCAAATATATCTCAATTCCATGATGTGTTTCATGTATCTCTTCTGATGAAGTATATACCCAAACCTTTACATGTACTGAACTCAGAGGTCATACCTCTAGAGCCGGATCATTATTATGAGGAACAACTAGTTGAAATTCTGGATCGTACAAAGAAATTTCTATGAAACAAGACCACTCACCTGGTCAAAGTTTTGTGCATAAACCACTAGTTATAGAAATCTACATGGGAACTTGAGGATATGATGTGGTATAAGTATTCTCATCTATTTTTATCAGAATGATGAATTTTGAGGGATAAATTCATTTTAAGAGGGGTAGAATGTAACATCCATAATTTTTATAAACTATTTTCAAATAAATTAAATTTCATTGATGTCTTGTGTTATATGCTACACCAATTTAAGCTTTCAATACAAGCAACACTGGATTAACTTTCTTTACAGGTAACATTGAGTTTCTATAAAACATTATTTTATTATTATACTAATTTAAACAAGTCAATTATAACCTAGCTGTTAGAATGAAATGTATGAACAATATTGAATGAATTATGAAATGAGGGTTTACACATGATTATTTGACCAATTAATTATAAATTAAAGTAAAACCTTTTTGAAAATAAAAGGAATTTTTTTCCTGAAAAATTATCTTAATGTGAACAAGTATGTTTTATACTAATAAATAAACAAATAAATATTGTTAAATTATATTAATGATATATATATATATATAATATTCAATATAATTTTTTACATTAATCTTATATGTTTTCTATTCATGGTATAAGAACAAACCCAATTTTATGCATAAAAGAAGTATTTTTCTAAAAAGACAGTTTTGCTGCCATTTGATGGAGCACTAGTTTTAAAACTAAATTTTGAAACTTTTATAAATTATATTTGAAAAAATAAATTTCTTATTTTAAAGAGGGATATAAAAATTGTTAAGACCAAGCAGATGATGAAGGTTATTGTTTTCATATGTTGTCTTTTGTAGTCAAGAAATTTCTTTGAAGAATGGAAATAAACTCACTTTTTATTTTGGTGAAATTCAAACTGACCATCATATTCCTAGAATCAAACTCACAATGCTTGAAAATGACATAGTATTCAGGAGAAGCTGGATCATTAGATTCACACTGAATTTGGAATGAAAGGATCAATCATATTGGGGAAAAGTATTGCTAGAATTAAATGGTCATCAGATTCACACTGAATTTGGTATGAATGGTTTTGATTGTAATGGGAGAATAAGAGTCTGTATGACTACGATAAATCAAATTTGATGATGATTTTATGATTTGTTGCCGATGTGATGGATCCCACGACGATGCTATTGTATTTTGGATTTTGAATATGGATATGGTTTTAATTTTAAAAGTGTCAGGCGAAATATGCATGGTTTCCACTTTTCTCTCAAAGTGGATTTTTAGGAAAATAAAAAATGATTTGGACCCATTTCAAGTCTAACGATACTAAACTGTTCTCAAATGTATTCAAAATCATGAAGGAAGTCATGATACAATAAGAAGTTTGTAATTGATGGAATTTTCTGAATTTTAATCTATTGACACTGGTACATCATATTCAAGAATTTTTTTTCTTCAAAAAAACTGATTGAAAAATATTTGAGTTGAAGCTAATGTAAATCATAATGACAGAGACCGATCAACAATATAGTTAACCATTTAAGATGGTTGAATTAATTATAAAAGGAAGAGTATGGAATTTAAAGGATGGGGAGATTTGTGTCAAATGAGAGAAAATGAAGGTACTGGTTTTCAGTAAATCCAAAATCCAAAAGATATAAAACCCCGATGATTGAAGATGAAAAGTTTCAAAAGAAATAGATAAACTCTGATTTGTTTTCAAATGTTTTTAGTCAACTGGATCAAAGAAGAGTTGAAGGAGATGGCCAGATATTTTGTCATGGGGGAGTTCAAAATTTGAAGAATATGTTTTGTCTCCTCAATTGGGTCAAGAGGCATTATATTCAAGCCATCCTACCAATTGTAATGACACAATTATAATGGATATTATGAAGAAAATGAAACTTGTCTATTTTTTCCTACTTTTACAATCAATTGTACAGAGCATCATATTGAAGAAATTTGACTAAGCTAATCGGTATCATATTATTGGTAATATTATCAAGGGGAGTATCATATTCAGAAATCAGAATGGGTGATAGGAATCAGAATGTCATTTGAGAAAAAATTCTGAAGAAAAGTAGAAGTCATGGAGAAGATTTGAGAAGAATCGATAAGCATTGATGAAGTCCTAAATAAACCCAAAATTCAAGGGAAATAAAGATTTGGGGAAATTTTCCTGAGCGATAATTTTTTTTGGGATTCCCACCAAAACCACTTTTGGGTCACCTATAAAAGGGAGAAGTATTTTGTACTTTCTCTAATGACTGACATAGATATACCATTCAGATGATCATCATATTCAGTGATCATCATATTCTGCTATCTAATTTATTTTTCTTATCATCGTATTCAGATGATCGCTGGTTCGAGCTGGATAATCAGATCAGGATTTCTGTATTGGGATTTCCAAAATGAGAAGTTTTGAATTATCTCAAATATATTATATTAAATCTATATTCATTGTATCTAGAAATCATATTTGAAGATCAGATCTAAAGATTCAGAGTGGGAAGATCGGATTGGAAGAATCAGACTTGGAAATCAGATTTGAATTCTATGTTAATGTCCTTGAAGTTCTTACCATCTTCTGGGTAATAAATTGAAGAATTTTTTTTCTAAAGAATACATTTATGGAAGTTGAAAATAAATATAGGTAATATGAGTTGTTACACAAACATTGTTTTACCCTATTTGTGTTAAGAGGGTGCACACACTCTATTGGATTGTTTGTATAGTTCCACATGAGTGAAAGGGTATATCCTACTCATTTTATTCCACACAAATGATTGTTTCTAGTGTATTGTGTGGTATTGGATAATTTCCAAACCATACCAAAGACGTAGATATTATTACTAAATAGTGAACCTTATAAATTCTTGTGTTCCTATGGATGTGTGTTTGAATTTTTTTCAGTAGGGATGACATATTTAATAGGAGGTGAAGGTTTTTTCAAGGAAACATAAAAGAAAAAAGTATCATTGATTCAACCCTCCCCCTCTTAGTGATACACTTATCTGGACTGGTCACTTTCAATTGATATCAAATCATAGGTTCCCTTCACTTATTCTTTATTAATAGAGAACATGGATTTTGTGAATAGTAAAGTAATTCCAGTATTAAATGAAAAGAATTATGATATCTAGAAAGATATAATTTTACCATATCTTATGTCTATTGGATATGATGTTATTGAAGCTACAACAAATGGGTTTCCTCTTATTGATTATGAAGTCCCTCTTACATCTATTGACAAGAATAATCTTGAGAATAATGGAAGGGAAAAGAATTCTATATTATCATCACTTTATGAAATTATATTTCTAAGGGTCAAAGGAGTTTCCACTACCAAAGGTATATGGGAGAACTTGAAAAACATATATGAAGCAATACAAAAGTGAAGAAGGAAAAATTAAAAATCTAGATATTGAAGTATGAAGATTTGAAGATGGTTGAATATGAATCTATTAAGGACTTGTTCACCAGGTTAAATGACATTATCAGCACTATCAGATGTCTTGGTGAAAAGTTATATGATTATATAGTTGTTGAAAAGATTTTTAGAATCCTTCTTGAAAATTTTGATGAAAAATATTCTTCACTGGAAGATAGAGATCCTGAAACATTATCTCTAGATGATTTTCATAACACTCTCATTTCATATAAAATAATAAGGGAGAAATATATGAGAATCAAAAAAATTTTATAGAGAGATGTATTTCAAGGATTTTAAGAAAGAAAAGTCAAAGAAGATTTATATTAAAGATGAAGCTGGTGATTCTGACACAAAAAACGAGGTATGAAAAAATAATTATGACATCTTATCCTTGTTTTCAAAAAATATGAAAATAGGTACAGGGAAATAAAAAGGGAAACTTCCCTTTTGAATGTGGAGTCGTTGAACATTTTGTTTCTAATTTTCCTCAAATAAAGAAATAAGAGGATAGTGATGAATAAGAAATAAGGCCAATAAGATCATGAAAGAAATAAGAAGATAAAAGAAAATCGTATTCTATAGGGAAATATATAAAATTCTTAAAATCCAAAAGAAGAATTTTCTTATCTAAAGATGAATAAAAAGGAAGTGATGTTGAATCTAAAAAATATATTGAGTATGGTATTGATAATACTTATATTAGAATAGTAAATGATGAAGATTTCAGAATTAGTAGTTATGAAGAAGAAGAAACTAAACTTGAGTATCATTTGAAAGAAGAGCCGAAAAAATTTCTCAGAAATATTAGAAGGCTTGAAAAGAAAAACAAAAAGTTGGAAGATGAATGCTTCTCAATAAGAAATAAATATATTTTTTTCTAATGAGAAGGTGGAGTTGGTGAAATAAATTTATGATCTAAATAAATCACCTAATAAAGAAAATAATAGTAATGAACATCTAGATGCAAAGCTAAAGGAAAAAGAAGAAGAGTTGGAACTTATCTAAAAAATCCTTTCCAAAGATGAAAAAATAAATACAAGTTTCAAAAAATCTATCTCTGAAGTTGGTGAGAGTTATTAAAAGTAAAAACTTAAGAAGGATCAATAAAATTTACCTTCAAAGGTTGAGAATAATGATGGAATTGAATATGAAAAGATGAAAGCTGGGAAAGTTATGTATGTGGACAAAACCAACAAATTTTGGAATTCAGAAGTCTCTAAAAATCATGAATCCAAAAATTATAAGTCCAAAAAAGTTTCCAATGCTTTTGGTTCCAGTAAAGTTACAAAGAAAATAAAGACTCCAATTGATAACAAAAATTTTAGTGGCTCAGAAAAGAAAGACAAAAAGGTTGTTGAGAACCATAACTACAATTCCGACTAGTATGGAAGTTTCAGATGAAAATAATATTTCTGTTGATAAAAAATTATTGTGTTGGATTCGGAAACACAAATAATATGTGTTGGTTTAACCAAAAACATTACTATTATTCCATAGGTTATGAAATAAAAGGTTTGATAGGGAGTTAATTTCCTCAAAAGAGGAATTATGAGAAAGTTGTTTTGAATAAACTTGATAAGGTTGAGGTAAAGATTGAAAATAGGTTCCAAACTTTGGAAAATATTTATAAAATGTGTGAAAAAACACAAAACCTTGAAAAAGGATTTATTGTATTGTTACCAGCACAAAAAAAGTATCTTAATAATTCTCAGAGGCCAAAAGTGAAGAGTGAAATGGAAGAAGAAAAAGATCATCTTATAGAAACTATTATAAAATCTACAAAAAGAGAATGACCTTGAATTATGGATAGTTGGTGTTCTTCCCATATGATTGGATATTTTAATTTATTGAAGAATGTAAAATAATTTAAAGAAGGAACAGTGGTATCTGGAAATGATGAATCCTTGAAAATTAAAGGTGTTGGATCAACCATCATTAGGAAAGAAAAGATGCAATCCAAGAAAACTTTGTATGTTTATGGGATAAAACACAATTTTCTAAGTGTTTCACAATTGTGTGATGTGGGTAAAAAATTTATCTTTATAAAAGATGGATTTTTTTGTGAAAAGTGAGGAATATAGAAGGATTATTACAAGAGGCCAACATACAAAAGGAAACTTGTTTCAGGTTGGTGAAATAAAAAACTCTTGATACTTGAGTATAGTGGAAGAGAATCAATTGTGTCATAAAAGTCTAGGAAACATGTGTTAAAGAAAAATGGGAAAGTTATCAAAACAAGATAGTGTCTGAGACATTATTAATTTTCTATGAAGAAGAGATAGATGTTTCACTATTTTTCAGAAAAGAAAGATTACAAATTCAATGCACAAGAAAGTTGAGATTTGTTTAAAACAACCCCTGGAGACGATTCATTCTGATATTTGTGGTACAATGAGAAAAAACCAATAAATGGATATAATTAATTCACTAATTTAATTGATTATTTTACTCTCATTACTTGTGTCATGTATATGAAACAAAAGGCAGATGCTTTGAAAATGTTTTAAAGTTTCAGATGGAAAGCTAAGAAGGAATGTGAGTATTTAGTGAAAAAGTTGAGAATAGACAATGGTTGGGAATAAAGAAGTAAATAATTTTAAATATATCTTGTGAAGCATGGAATTTGGAATGAGTATAGTTCCCCATATAATCCCCAATAAAATAGGGTTTCTGAAATAAAGCATAGAAGTTTGGTGGAAATGGGGAGAACTATGTTACTTGAACATGGTCTTTCCCATTACTATTGGAGGAAAGCCATGAGTACTGATATTTATATTCAGAATCATTTTTTCTATAGACCTAATTTATATATGACTCCATTTTAATTGTTTTATGGAAAAAATCCAAGTTTTAAACACTTTATATTTTTTGAGAGTCCATGTTTTATAAAGAATAAGGGTGGAAACTATGGAAAGTTTTAGAAGAAAGGTGAAGATGGATTTTTTTTGGCTATGCTCTATAAGAAATAGTATTTATATGTTTCAAAAAATAAATAATAATAATTTTTGATTCAGTTGATGTGAAAGTAATTTAAAAATATATGGAAGACAAGTGTATTCGAATAGACAAGGAAATTGAGTAGAATAAGAAAAGTTTTGAAAATAGTTATGATAAGGATACAAACAATTGTAATCCTTATCCAGAATAATAATCAGACTTATCTATCTCTAGTGATAATGAATATACTAAAAAATATCATCTTAGGCTGAGGAAGCAAGTGAAAGTTCAAAATATAATTGGGGATCGACATTAGAAGGTTCAAATAAGAATGACAAGAAATACTCTTACACATACTTCTTTGTATTCAAATATAACTTGCATGATTTAAAAGAAGATTTTGAGTATCCAGAATGGGTTTCGACCATGAATGAAGAATTTTATTAGATTTAAAAGATTTAATCATGGGAACTTGTACCCAATCTAGAAAACAAAAACATTATTAGCACAAAGTGTGTCTTCCAGAACAAGATGAATGAAAAAGGTGAAGTGATAAGAAACAAAGAAATATTGGTGTGAAAAGGGTATTCACAAATTAAATGTATTTATTTTGATGAAACCTTTTCTCTGGTAGTAATATTAGAAACTATTATAATATTTCTTGCTGTTGTAGCATAATGAGGTTACAAGATCTTTCATATCAATGTTAAATATGCATTCTTGAATGATGATCTTGATGAGGAAGTTTACATTGAACAACCCTATGGATTTGTTGTTGGGAAAGATGAAAGATATGTATGGGATGAAACAAGCTCTAAGATCATGGTATTCCAAATTGGATACTTAAGAAAAATGAGTTTTAAGAAAGGAAGAGTGGATACCAATATTTACATCAGAGAAATTCAAGAGTATTCCTTCATCGTAATTGTTTATGTTGATGGAATTATCTTTATTAAGAATGATGATAGAATTTGTGAAAGATTTCCTAAATAGATGTAAAAGGTATTTGAAATGTCTATGATGGGGGAAATGAAATAATTTCTTGGGTTACAAATTTTATAAATGAAGAAATAAAATTTTATTTCTCAAGAAAATTATTCTAAAGAATTTCTTCAGAGGTTCGACATGGAAAAATAAAAACTTTTTTCCACACTAATTAGAATGGAAAAAAAGTTGAGTAAAGATGGAGAAGGAAAAGAAGTTGATTAGAAATAATTTCGAAAGCTGATTGGAAGTTTTTTTATTTGATTACCTCAAGAACCAACATTGTTTATGCTGTTATCTTATGTGAAAGATTTTAGAGTGCTCCAAAATAATCACATTTACTTTCTGGAAAAATAATTCTTAGATACATCAAATGCATAACCAATTTTAAAATCAGATATGAAAACTCAGAAAGTATTGATTTTTTTGGGTATTCAGTTGCTAATTGGGCAGGAAATGTTGATAATAGAAGATCCACATCTGGTGAAGTATTCTTTCTGGGAAAGAATTGTATTAGTTGGCATTTAAAGAAACAAAATTTAGTAACTCTTAGTACGGATAAAGCTGAGCAGGTTTCTACCACTCAAGCCACTACTCAACTTATGTGGATGAAAACTCAATTAGAACACTTGTTGAAGTGACGCTACCCTTGCTCTTTGGTTGTGATAATCTAAGCACAATCAATCTCACTAGGAATCTGGTTCAAAATTATCATTCAAAACATATTGATATCAAATATCATTTTATCAAATAGCATGTGGAGAAGAATGAATTGAATCTGGAGTATGTTCCTACATCAGAACAAGCTACTGACATTTTCAAAAAACCTTTACCAAATTAATCCTTTTCTAAATTGAGGTTGAACATGGGTGTTCAACCTCTTTCTCATCAAGGTTAAGGTATGTGTTTCTATCCCCTATCTCATCATACCTTTGGATAGTATTTTCAAGGGTTAGAATTTAATTTTTTCACAAATCTATCCTTTTTTATGCATGTAAAAAGGGGGAGTTGTCGGTAAGATGTGAATTCATCATTGTAAGCATGTAAAATTTTATAACTATTTTTTGGAGTGGTTTTAGGAAACAATTTTTTTTTGTATTCCAGAAAATTTAATGAAGAAGGTTTTCATAATCACTTATTTTGGATAACATGGTTTTTCTATCAATGATTCTTGTTTCCTATAATAAGTTAGCTCACGTAGGATTAGAATTATTGATAAGTAATCTATTACTTGAGGGTAAAAAGTTCAGTGATTTATGAATCTTGGTTGATAAAAAAATCCAAAGGGAGAGATTTTTAGGACCAAGATGATTATGAATGTGATTATTTTTAGATTTTGTCTTTTGTTTTAAAGAAATGTCTTTGAAGAAGGGAAATCACCTCACTTTGTATTTTGATTAAATTCAGACTGACCATCATATTTAGAGAATTGGACTCACAATGCTTGAAAAGGACATCGTATTTAGGAGAAGATGTCTCATCATATTTACACTAAATCAGAAATGGAAGGATAAATCATATTGAGGAGAAATATTTCTAGAAGTAAATGGTCATTTTATTCACTCTAAATATAGCATGAATGGTTTTGATCGTAATGGGAGAATCAAAGTCTGCATGAATATGATAAATCAAATTTGAAAATTCTTTTCTGATCTTGGATTTCTCATAAATCATAAGGTAGTGATAAAACTTATGATGCAAGATTCATGAAAGAAAGGGGGTGTAAAAAAGATGCTTCCAATCGTATTCAGATTAATCAGATCTGGATAGAAATATAAAAGTTACTGGTGATTGTATTTAGCCTAATAGTAATCATGCTAATCATATTCAGGATAGTTGAATTATGAATAATCATATTCAGGTTGATTTGGAAAAAATCTGGTCGATGAATGAAAGGGAAGTTTCAAAACTTTCCATTTCAAGTCTAACTGTGATAAATCTATTCTCAAATGTATTAAAAATCATTAAGGAAGTCACGATACAAGCACAAGTTTATAATTGACAGAAGTTTATGAAGTTGAAGCTGCTGAAAATAGTCCATTGTATTCGGGAAAAATTATTTTCAAAAAAACTGATTAAAAAGTATTTGAGTTGAAGCAGATGAAAATAGCAATGACAGAGACCGATCAAAAATATAGACCACCTTTTAAGACGGTATAATGAATTTTCAAGGGAAGAATTTGGAATTTTAATTATGGGGATATTTTTATCCAATGAGATAAACTGAAAGCACTGGTTTTTATTCAGACCAAGAGAAAAAAGATATAAAACCTCGGTGATTGAAGATGATGAGTTTCAAAAGAAATATATGAACTATAATTTGTTTCCATATGTTTTTAATCAACTAGATAAAATAAGAGTTGAAGGAGATGGCTGGGTATTCTTTCAAGGGGGAGTTTGAAATTTAAAGAATATGTTTTTTCTTCAATTGGGTCAAGAGCCCTTGTATTCAAGCCATCCCGATGATCGTAATGACACTATCAAAATGGGAATTGTGAAGAAAATGAAAGATGTATATTTTATTCTACTTTTACAATCAACTGTATAGAGCATCATATTGAAGAAATCAGACTAAGATATTTGGTATGGTATTTTTAGAAGTACAGTCAAGGGGAGTATCATATTCTGCAATCAAAATGGGTGATCAGAATCATATTGGAATATAAGAAAAAAATTCTGAAGAAAAGTTGAAGTCATGGAGAATATTCGAGAAGAATTGATAAGCATTGAAGAAGTCATAAATGAAACTTAAATTCAAGGGAATTCAAGATTTGGGGAAATTTAGTTGAGCGGGATTTTTTAGGATTCCTTGCAAAACCACTTTTGGGTCACCTATAAAAGGGAGAAGCACTTTGTACTTTCTCTGATGATTGAAACAGATGTACTGTTCACGATAAGAGAGAGAAGCTCCAAATTTCTAGGGAGAGAAATATTTTTCCATATTAATCATTTTTTGAAAAAGTTTCAATGGAGAGAAGTGAAAGGAGAAGAGACAAGATCCCAACATTATTTAACTGATCATCATATTCAGTGATCATCATGTTCAGCTATCTATCATATTCTGCTTGTCATCATATTCAAATGATCACCGTATTGAGATGGATAATCAGATAATAATTTCCTTATTAGGATTTTTGGATTGAGGAGTTATGAATTGTCTCAATTGTATTATGTCAAATATATATTCATCTTATTTAGTAATCAGATTTTAAGATCAGATCTGAAGAATCAGAGTGGGTAGATTAGACTAGAAGAATCAGATTGGGAAATCAGATTTGAATTCTATGTAAAATTCCTTAAAGTTATTACAATTTTATGGGTAAGAAATTGAAATTTTTTTTCTAAATAAAACATTTTTTGAAGTTTAAAAGAAGCACATGAGTTTTTACACCAACATTTTTTACCCTATTTGTGTTAAGAGGGTGCACACACACTATTGGATTGTTTTCATAGTGCCACATTAGTGAAAGGGTATATCCTACTTGTTATATTCCACAAAAGGATTGTTTCTAGTGGATTATGTGGTATTGGATCATTTCCAAACCATACCAAGGACATATCTATTCTTACTGAAAAGTGAACCTTGTAAATTCTTATGTTCCTATGGATGTGTGTTTGAATTTTTTTCAGTAGGGAATAAAATCTTTAATAGGCAGCAAAGATTATTTCAAGGAAAAATAAAAGAAAAAGTATCACTGATGCACCCTCCCCCTATCAGTGATACACTTATCTTAAATGGGCACTTTCAAAAATTTAATTTGGTTAAATTTTTGGTTTTTTTTTTCTGATAAGAATTCATGTTTTGATGAATAGTGAAAAATATTGAATTTTAATTGAAAACATCATTTCATAAAAATAATTTATTGTGTTAAATTATATATTGATTGGTTTTAAAGTATAATTAGATCAATTTTTTATCATTTAATCCAATTTAGGTCATCATAATCAATTTCACATTGAATTGGATATAAAAAACAATTCAATCTTTTGGAAGTTTTCACTTTAAAAACCCGTTTTCTCATTCTGTAAATGGGATTAATTTTAAATTAATTTTATCCAATTATTTATTTTTAATTGTGAAAAATTGATTCCATATTTCGAATCATAAGGTAAATATTTTTTAATTAGGTCCCTCTTATTTTTGGACAATATGAATATCAACTTTGGGAAATTTTACTACCATGATTAAGGGTAAATCAGGTAATTAAGGGTAAAAATAATATTATAAATATTATAAAACTACCCTAACACTTTCCATAATGTTATTTTATGAAGTTAATTTGATCCATATCACATAAGGATTCTAAATTTAATAATTTAGTGGACACTTGTCCATGAAAATGATTTAGATATTATTAAAATCAAAGAGAGTGACAAAATGTCGCACTCTTACTTTTAGTAAGTATAATATTTTTAATATGGGTATAAATAGAAGATATTATAGATTGAATATATTATTTTGAAATATAAAATGTTTATATACATTTTATAAATTTATTTTTAATTTTTATTGAATAAATAATTATCATAAATAATTGTAAAATGATGATACAATAATTATTAAATTAATAAAACAATTAGTTAAATGATATTATAAATATTAAAATAAATAAAATTTGATTTAATTAAGGTGATACAAAAATTTTATAGGTGAATATGACATGTTAGGGGTGTATTAAATGAATTTTTTTTGAAGTTGTCTTGCCGTATTTATTTTTTTAATGTCCAATTAATGAATAGTGCCAAAATTGACACTTATGATATTTTAAGAAAATAATATTTTATTAAATTATTTAAAAATAATAAATTATATTTAAAAACAATAAATTATATTTAAAAATACAAATAAATTATAATATGGTACATAATGTTACAAATTATTCATTTATTATTTAATTAACATCATATAAGTAAAAATTATAACCTTTTATTATTGAAAAACATGTTACCTTAGTTAAAATTAAAACAGGATAACTAAGGGTTAAACAAAATGATAAAATTAAAATAATAAAAAAACTTTTATAAAATATATTGGTTGGTTATATTACAATACTATACCATCCTATATTATATGAAACTTTCTTTGGGAGGTATTTGGATTGATATCAAATTTATTATAAACTAATATTTTGAGGAAATTCAAAAAGTGCCCCTAACATCTCTTATAAAAGGACACCCCTTATTCTCTTTTCTTCACACTTCAGAACCTATTTTAGTTTGGAAAACCTTTATCCAAATATCCTCTCAAAATACTTCCCTTAATCCTATAATCCTCTCTTTGGTCATAAATCCAACCAAGGAAGACCTTTGGTGAAAAACAAGAGGAGTTACCTAAAAAAGAGGTAACATCCTTTCACAAGCTCTTTTGTTTTATTTTCATTATCCACACCTCAAATATTATTATTAAATACTTATATAATAACCTTAGTATCCTAAATATACTTAGTTTTTTATTTTATAAGGGTTTTACCTACACTCACACTCACTTCCATCAAATGGGTAACAAACTTACTGTTCTTATGTATGCCAAACTACGTTCTCACGAAATGATGTTGTTTGTTTTTCATTTACGACCTCTCATGATTGGGAATTATGATGGAAAATATATTTTTATATAATATATATGATGTATTTATACTTCTGTAATAATTATATATATATAAATATACATATATTTCATTTAGTTTCTTTCTTTTAAAAAAACAATTAAACGAAAACAACATTCATGCGTACATGCAGCCTACCATCTCCATGAACTATGTATTGAATTTCATATTTCTATTATTTATAAATTATAATAAATCTTTATATAATGAATATATATGATATTTATATAATTTTTTACATTATTTAAATAAGTAAATCATGATCTAAGTAATAGGATTAAGAATAACAAGTCAAAATAAGCGGATATTACCTGAAAAGCAACACTAACATGGAATAGTTAATAAACGAGTAATAGAAGATCATAAGTAAATAATATATGGTATTATGTAATTGAATATGGTTTTTAATATATGTATAATAAACTTATATTTATTATATATGAGGTTTGATAGAATACTAAGAGAGTCAAGACATAGGTAAGGGATTTTTGTCACACTTTTATTTCTATGGGATACACGCCTTATACACTAATTGTTTCTTCTATGTAGTGTATATATTGAACATGAATTTATTTTATTATTTTTATATATAATATTAGTGTATTTTGAAATCCATATAATTTTCTTTTTTAATGGGGCATACGATTCTACAGATTATAATGTGATGGGTATTCATTTTACAATCTCATCAAAATTTGGGATTGTTTTGTTTTAAGTCTCCATTAGGGAATATTTATCTTCCATGTACATGTTTTATAAAAATATTTTTACTATTATTATATGGTTTTTTAAATTCATTTTTACCCATTTTTTTCTTTTTACTACATGGTTTAAAATTAATCATGTTTTCATTTTCTAAATGAGGTACTTTGTGACTTTTTTAGAAAAATTACAAAGGGACTATTTTTTTAACTTATACAGCATGAAATTTTTTTTACACTATCATGATGCCTTAATTCTTTGATGTTTTATTTACAATATTCCTGAGTTATTTTCAAATATAATGGTTTCTTTTAAAATTTCACGTCATTTTAAAAAAGAAAAAATTTTCAAAGAAGAAAGGATATTTTACTCAAGAATTATTTTAAAGTGATATCTTAGTATTATTTTCCATCTAAGATAAAATTATTTGATGTTACTTATATTTTAATGGTGATATGATTCAATTATAATAATATTTTCTGTTTATGAAGGAATGATATTTATGAAACCAATTTCTTTTCTATTAGTTATGTTATGATGGAATGATGTTTATGAAACCCATTTCATTCCATGGGTTCTAATATAATGAATGATTTATGTTCTTATGGAAAAAATGTATGGTTTTAATTATATGATTGGTGGGACCTATATATCCCTTTAATGCATTGGGTAAAGATTTATATCTCATGAGATAATGATGGGAATCAAGTCAACGAGCTTCATCTACTATGCAAGATGGGGAATCTCGATCCACTATGGGAAGACGGGGAAACATTATCCCTTACAAGGAAAATTCTGGGACTAGGGATGGTAGTGTATCCCACCCAGTAGGTGTATTCCCCATGAAGTGTCATGTTAAGTTTTGGAAATTCTCCTTGACTTATAGGGAATAATATTACATGTTTATGTGTCTTCCACAAATTCCATGCCATATTCGTATATTATGCTTTCATGGATTATTCTCTTAATTCCCTTATGTTTCATGTATTATGAAAAACCAATATTTATGCCATGACTCTAGTTTATGATTTTTGATATGTAGGGTGTGATATTCTATTTTCACTATCATGTTCTCATACCCTTATACTCATGATATTATTATATATGTCCCTTTTTAACCCTTATTGAGCATCTGATCTCACCCCTTTTTATGCTTCCATTCCCCAGGTTATGAATATTTCTATTATATATGATTTTTCTAAGAAGGGTTATAGTCATAAAGAATCTAGTGGGAGATAATGTAGCTTACTTATGTACAATTTTTTTTGTTTCCATGTTTCCATAGGCAATAATATAATACGGTCTTTGGGTGTCTATTTGTGTAATGTATTAAGTATTATACAAAAAATATGAAATGTTAATGTATGAAAAGTGAGGGTCACTATGGGTAGCCTATTATGTTGAACATTTTTTAAACCCTTATGTGTACCTATGAATTATTAATGGTATTATTATTCTAGTACTTTTGTTTAAGGTGTTGGATTTTTCTATGGTTGGTTTGGCATTTCAGGAGATGTCACCCAGTATATATCTTTCCAGCTAGTTACGACACCTATTGTGAAAGAGGATAGAAATGAGCATGCTACCTTAATTACTCTAGTGGGTCAAGAAATAGAACTAGTCTAATTAGGACACTTTCAACTGGTACCTGTTTAGGGCGGAAGAGCCCTCAAGGGCGAGCTAATGATGGTCAAATATATACATGACTTACAAATATAGAACCCCCATCCTTTTAGGTAACCTTAGGCCCATAGGATATATAGTATTTGATATGATTCATATAGAGGATTTTGGACATGGTAGAGACCCCAGATGATCAGAGGGTTAAGATTGAAAACTTTATGCTTTAAAGAAAAACTAGAGGATGGTGGGATTTCATGCTTCAAGCTGGTAAATAGGATGTGATGAGAAGATAAACCTTCATGGGCCTATTATTTGAGGATTTAATCCCTGAAACACTAATGATAGATCATGATCAATAGTTCATGGAGCTCTATTAGGGGTTGATGATAGTGTTTACCTATTTAGAATGCTTCACATAATAGATCTACTTTGCTCCACTTATGGAAGGAAATTAGGCATAAAAATCTAGAAAGTTTGATATTATCCTTTAATTGAAACTAAAATGATAGGCTAGAAACCTCAATATAATGACCTATTCTATAGTGCTTTGTAAGGCACTGATGATAGAGAAGGGTATCGAGGAAGAAAAAGAAGCTGATCTTCTTCTAGCTATCTGTGGATCGATAGGTGCCTTATCTAGCATAGTCCTAGTTGCCCATTATAGAAAAAAAGTTTAATTTAGAGGATAGATTCCAGGTATATGATTAGTAGTCAAAGTAGATAAGATATTGTTTGACTCTTTCTATGGTGAGAAACTCTTCTAGGTGCTGTAATTGTGGGAGGAAGTGACACTTTCTCAAGGAATTTCCTGTTTTACTCAACTCTTGTCACTGGTGTGGAAATATTGGTCATATGAAGCAATTATGTTCTATAGTTTCATGGTTTCACATAGTTAAAATAGACCATGGTGCAGGTATAGGGCCTCAGTAGTAGGTGTAGACCCCACAAGGGTTAGTGAACCAGGTGACTCATGAGGCTCTTGGGCACTGTGGAGTGGTGGAAAGAAGAGTATATACAGTTGATTAGGCTTTATCTGATGGTGGAAGGGACATTCCATAGTTTGAGGTATGATACTAATTTCTTCCACTCTATCTATTGCTTTGTTTGACATAAGAGTATCACATTAATTCGTATCTACTCAAGTTGTTGTTCGTTTATACTTACTAATTAAATACTCCTCTGATTTACTAACCATTGATACACCCATGGGAATAAAAGTAGATCATCTTCATATATGTACAGAATATCCAATAGTGATCGCTGGAATTGATCATGTTTAGAGTTTTACAATTCTAGAAATGAAAATTATCAATGTGATCCTGGGAATGGACTAGTTAACCAACTACCATGAACACATTGATTGTTATTGGAGAAGAGTAACCTTTTCATCACCCAAAGGGGAGAAATTCATGATGACCGATGAATGAGATGTTGAGGTAGGTATAGTGAGACCAGATCCTCATTAGAGAGAAATATTTTTAGCATTGATGGTAGGATTGATCCTTGCAATGGAATGGACATAATGTTCTTCCTCTTTTTCTTATTTGGTAGACCTATACCAAGATTTCTTTTTAGATGATTTCTTAGGGTTTCCACCACACAGGGGAGTTAAATTTGAGACCGAGCATGTGCTCGATGTTCACTTGATATCGATTCCACCACATCTCATTGAACATATGGAGTTGAAAGAGATCAAGTTACAGTTGGATGATCTCAAGGATAAAGGATTCATCAGAGTAAGGGTTCTATGATGTTTTTCACCATGAAGGAAGACAATAGTCTCCATCATTGTGTAGACTACTGGAAGCTGAATCAGATCGTAGTGAAAAATAGGTACATGTTGTTGAGGATTGATGATTTGTTTGATCAATTGATGGTATCTTAGTGGTTTTCTAAAATTTATCTATGTTCAGGCTACCATCTGCTTTAGGTTAGAGATAAATACATACTGAATACAATTTTTAGGAGAAGGTACAAGTTGTATGAGTATCTTGTTATGCCCTTTGGTCGGACGAATACCCCGAAAGTGTTCATGGACCTCATGAACAAGGTCTTCCACCTATAATTTGACTGCATAATAATTTTTTTTATTTATGGGATCCTAATATATTCCAAGACATCAAAACCATATGCTAGACACCTAGATATTGTATTGAGCATACTTCAAGAACATCTACTTTATACTAAGTACTCAAAGTTTCAATTTTGGATATAATAGGTATGCTTTCATGGATGAATTATTTCTAAATAAGGGATATCATTTGATCTAGATAAGTTTGATGAAGTTATGTCTTGGGAATAACGGAAGAAAATGTTTGTGATTAAATCTTTTCTTGAGTTTTTTTTGGGTACTATAGGAGTTTCATTCAAGAATATTCTTTCCTAGAAGCGCCTATAACCACAATCACCTAGAATAGAGTCAATTTTGAGTGGATATATCAGTATAAAGAGGCCTTCTTAGAGCTGAAAAAGAGGTTGGCATCAGCTCCTTTTCTAATTCTTCCTGATCCTAAAGTTGGTTATGCAATTTATTGCAATGCATCTGGTATGGGATTGGGAGCTATTCTGATGTAGGGTGATAAGATAGCTGCTTATAGGTCTCATCATCTATGACCCAAGGAATGGGAATACCCTACTCAAGGATTATAAATTATGGTTGTGGTTCATGTGTTGAATTGTTATCAACACTATCTATTCAGTGAAATAATTTTCTTATAAACATACCATAAGAGTCTGTGGTATATCTTCTCCGAGAATGACCTACATATTTATCAGAGGCATTGGGTAGAGTACTTGTAGAGGTTTGAATTTGAGATAGAGTATGATCCTGGGAAATGAAATGTATTTATAGATGTGATGAGAAGGAAGGCATAGGAGGCGAGAGAATGGATGTTATAAATGGGATGGAAGATCATGGACTTATTGGAAGACTGATAGGCAGTATTAGATGAGGATCGAGGGGTGGTGATTTTTTCAACCTTAGTGATCACATTTTCATTAGAAGAATAAGTAAAGGACAATCATGTCCTTGATCCGGAGTGTGGGATGATACATAAGAGGTTGGAAGTAAGTGTTTTTTTTTGTTTTAGGTTGGGATTTGGATAGATGTGGAGTGTTTCTGATTTATGGTGGGGTGATGATTCTATCTTCTGTAAGAGATTATTTGATGATACCCTCTCATTATTCATAGTAGGTAGTGAACCTAAGGTCAACCAAGATGTATCACGATGTTAAGAGGTAGTTCTAGTATCCCAAAATGAAAAGAGACGTCATAGGTTTTGTCTCTCATTGTCTGACTTGTCAGATAATCAAGGATACACATTAGAGACCCATAGGGTTACTTCATCCACTTCCAGTTCCTATGCGGAAGTGGGATGAGGTGACAATAGACTTTGTGATAGGGTTTCCCAAAACCATAAGAAGTCAAGGCACCATTTGGGTGGTAGTGTATCATTTGACCATGGTGGATCACTTCATTCCAATATATAAGATGAACCTAGTAGATAATATAGGAAATATCACCATTAGAGAGATCGTGAGGATTAATAGAGTTCCATAGAGCATGGTATCGAACAGAGAATCCTAGTTTATCTCATGGTTTTGGAAAGGATCACTTAAGGCGATGGGTGCCTAGTTAAATCTGAGTATGAACTTTCATACTTAGATATAAAGATAGTAAAAAAGAATGGTATGAACTTTAGGGGATATGATTTGAGTGTTTATTTTGTATTTTAGAGGTTCTTGGGATGATTACTTGGATACAGTGGAGTTATCCTACAATAAAATATTTCACGCTTCAATTAAGATGGCTATGTTTGAGGTTATTTATGGAATACATTTCATTCACCTATCTACTAGAATGAGGTAGGTGTTTCTTTAGTTGTTGGGATGAGTATGGTAAAAGAGACCCCAAAGTGGGTGTAGTTAATTAAAAAAAGGATAGTTAAGTAGAAGAATAGGTTGAAGTCTTATGCTGACTGAAGGATACGACCCTTAGAGTTTTCTATGGCTGACAAGGTTTTATTATAGGTGTCACCTCAATTGGGGCATAGGTTTTTGAGGAGTTAAAGAAAATTGGAACCATGGTACATTGGTTCATTCAAGATCATCAAACGTATCAGGGTGTTGACCTACCAACTAAATATTTCTCTATGGTATTATGGTATGCATGATGTGTTTCATGTGTCACAACTTTATAAGTGTAAGCCTGATCTTGTGCACATCCTCAATTGAGAGAATGTTGAGTTGGATAAGAATGCATATTATTTAGAGAAACCTATTCTAATATTAGACCAAAGTGATAAGGTGTTTTAAGGAAATAAAATTCATCTAGTTCAGGTTCAATGGAAACATGGGAGTTTTTAGGAAGAAACATGGGAGTAGGAGACAGAAATTCAGGTGCAATGGCCTGAATTATTCGAGATTACCCGTGGAGACACTTATTGAGGATGATAATTCATAAGAGGAGGAGAATTGTTACATCACTATTCCAGGTATTCCTCTTTTCAACTTTTACATATACTTTTGAGCTTTTCTTTAAGTGTTTAGATGTAGGATAGAGGTGTTCAAGAGGTTGGAACCAAGCTAAAGCTAGACTGGTGGATGTGATGTAACTTTTCAAGTTATATCAGTCCCACTAGCTAGTCAGTGAGGCTCCTCGGTAGAAGTAATTCTTCTCAGATCCAAAAAACAACCTATGGTTATCTTGGGTCATACCAGATCTACCCAAAAACTACCAGGTAGCTAGTAGATTCCACCAGCTATCCGGTGGAATCTCATAGAGCCTAGAGAGGACACTGATTTTATAGATGATTTTATAAAAATGAAAATTTATACCCCATTTTTAATTTCATCATTCCTTATTTGACCCCTAAAACCCTAGTATCCCATATTAAGTTATTTTAGGCTCTCCTCTCTTCTTCCGACTCCTCACTTTGATGCCCAGATGCCCATTTAATCTTGTGAAACCAATCTAGTAAGTTCTTCTTTGATTGTGATCAATTATCTCATCTTCTCTATGATCAAAATCAATTAGATATTCGATTTTCTAGTTGGATATAAGCGTTTTGGTGCGATATAATGAGGTTTTTTATGATCGTTGATAGAATAAATATTTGTGTTCAAGGATTTGGATTTTTTGAAATGCTTGGATGAAGACCCTTGTTGGAAGCAGATCTTCTTTGGTAAGTTAATTTTGTCCTAAACTTTTTAGGTGTGATTCCTCTTCTACCTAAATCCTAGAGTTCTATACATGTCAAACTGGGAATGTTTCTAGGACCCAGTAGTGATTTTGGACTTTGATGGAGACCCTTTTCTTGATTGTTTTTGTTTCACCTAACGTAGGAAGCCTTTGAATTTAGTTCATGTTTTATATGAATTCTTGACATGTTAGTTGGTGTGTATTTTTAACCCATATAGACCTATGTTTTATGCTTGATCACATGTGGTGTGCATGAATAGCCCTATGAGACATATTCTTGTATTATTTATGTGTGGATTGTTATAGTTGCAATAATTTTTTATTTAATTTGATATTTGATCTATCATTTGTATCTTGTATCATATTTTGATGTTATTATATATTGTAGTTGAGAATGAAAGTTGAGACTCATAGAATATTCCCCTAAGGGGGATGTGTCAGACACCTAACCAATATGATTTTGGCTATTCCTTAAAGGGGGATACATCAGTCATGTTTTTATACTATCCCATCAAGGGGGATATATCTGGTGGATGATCTTTGTTCCTTCCAACATGATACCAAAGTAGGTAGATCCAGTCTTTGAGGACCCAACATATCTTTTTTGCTGGTTTGATATATTTATGTTATATCTATACCTTGTTTACTTTCATGGAATGAACCTGTATATCTTATGAATTGTTTTAAGGGCCATTATTGGTGTCCTAATGAGTCTTATACTCATACCCTACATAGGGATTTCATTTCACTTTTAGATTACATGATAAAGAATCTGATGAAGGGAAATGGAACAGTGATGTATGGTTGAACAAGTTAGTAGGAGAATGTAGATGTTGCATGAGGAACTTGGTCAGGATGTTGCTACTCTAATTTATTATCTCACCCATACTTTGGATAATTTTATTTAGTTTTGGTTTATTTACTTGACATGCCATATTGATACTACATGGGTTTTCTTTGGATATGTTTCTACCCTAGTGATTGATTATTTATTTATTCATTATTTGTTGATTATTTTACCACTTCCATTATCTATATTCTAATTTTTACCTAGTATCAATTACACAGTCTCCCAATGATGTTTTATAGGACCTTATCACTAGTTAGAAACCTCTTGCATACAATGAGGTGTGTATGAGGATGTATGGAACCCATGACTTAGACCCAAATGTTTAGGTTAGGGTGTTATGTGATGCTATGGTCATTAGTATAACCATATAAAGCATGCAGTTGACAGATTGATGTGGTGCATATTGACTATTTCTCTTCCTTTATACAACCTCAATCTTTATCCTATTATAACTATCGCAAGTGATACCTCTCTATAGATCCACCTTACCTTTATGTAATTACTTTAATTATGAGATGAAATTTACACAACTTATTAATTCTTCAGTTACTACTATGTATATCTAGACTTACCTTTACTTATGCAGTGAAACTCTCTGGTTACCTTGACCCACCACATCCAAGCTAAATTTCTTGGGAACTTAATAAATTTTCTCAACTAGCCTAGGTTCTACACTTTGCTTCCAAGCTATCCTTCTTATTCACATATTTAAGTCATGTATTTTGACTCATTCATTGACAATAAATAAAACTCTAACAAAAACTGGGTTCCACAATCTCCATATTTGTATTTTTTATCAATACCAATGCCATAGAATGGAATGTCAATATGTGAACTCATTTACTTCTTCTCTCCCATTTTATCATCATTAACTTCTTTAATTTTATTTTATCTCCCATTTATTAAAAACAATTTCAAATATCTTGAGAGAGGATGATATCAATAAATTATTAAGAAATTTTCTATTAACCATTCCACTCTAAGTCTACCTGATCCATGCTCGGTGTAGAAAACAACAGTGTTTGATTTAGGTAACAAGGTTTTCCATTATCAAAAAAATAAGATAATAATTTTACCTTTGTTAATTATCTTCCTTATGGTCTAGTAACATGTATCTAGGCTGTCACTACTTATAAATATCTATTGTTTCAAATATTCAAAAACATTTTTCAATCTGAATATCTTGCACTCACTCAACCCAAAGATTAAAAAATATTCAGGTGTAACAAACAAGTTTGATTTCAAAAAATCCCAAAACTTTATTAATTTTCATAATTTATGTCATTGATTAAAAAATTAAAACTTAATATTAGAACCAATTCTTTGAGAAACACATATGAGAGAGTAGGAATTCATACCCTTTCAATGACTGTTTTTCAAGAACATTCCAAAAATGACAGATTTTTATAAATTGAATGATCCCAAAAACTTCTTTAAGAAACTCCCACTTAGAGTATTCACTTAACCTTTACATCCTCAAGAGTGATCTCATCATAAATTTAAATTTATGATTACATTTTTTTAAATAAAAAAAATATGAAACCATTTATTATTTATTCATCAGGTTAGATTCACTTCTCTAAATAATATTTAGGATATCATGCATTTCATTTCTACTAAGATGGGTACTTTTATCCCTATACCATCTAGATTTGACAACCTCTTATCTTTAATCAAGGTTTGTTGTTTCATTAGATATTATTTAGATTACCATTTAAAAAATTATAACAATATGGTTTCTTATTTAGATGTAGAATAATTATTTAATCTTTATTTTATCTATTTGTTCTCTATTTGGGAACTAGAATCACCTTCAATTCCTTGAATGGATAACACAAAAATAGAAAACAAATGATTTAGTAAAAAAGGTGGATATACCTGTTCATAAATGCGAGTTGTTGGACAGATAATTTCTTCTCAACTAGTTTTTCCTTTCCAATTTTTCTCTAGGTTTGGATAGACACTTTATTCTTGTACTATTATTCTTCAAAGTTTAGTTTAATTTGGGCATATTGGGTTATTTTCTTCTCTCTTTATATGGGACCTTCCTCTTATCATGATCAATCAAGGTACATGCATCAACTGGTGTTTTTTTCATATTTTTTTTGGAATTATTCTTGGGATGGAATAAGTATTACACAATCATTTGAATATTGTCCAACCTACTTTCACCATCCACATATCTCGTCATAAAGTCTTAGGTTATCCAATTTTGAAAACCTCTCATGAGATTAAATTTCTTCTTCATATAGAATATCATATTTCCCTTTGGATCTTGACTTCTCTTAGGATTACAATTATATTAATTTATCCAAATTAGCTGGACATATTTATAGACATACTCTAGGAATATTCTTGGCCTTTTTAGATTTTACACAAGGATTATTAAGAGCATTATTCACCAGTGTAGTCACTTTATTCTTCTGTTGGAATATTCTTCCATTATTCTCTTTCTTTCTTCCATTAACACTTTCAATCATGGATTTTTTTACAAATCCATGATGTGTCCTATTTTGTCACAAAATAAGCAGATTCTTATTATTTTCAGTGGAACATTCTAATTAGACTTCTTGGGTTTGTTTTGAACTTCACCATTTTCCTTATGCTAGTTACCTATGGATAACTCACCCAACATCCTCAAAAACTTATTAGGAATATTATTTTCAACTTTTTTCACACGATTCTTTCCCAATGTAGGATTTTATTCATTATTTATATTCAATGTTAGTTTATTCTTATTTGTTTTAGTTTCATGTTTTAATGATTTATAATTTAATGTCTCTTTACTATGACCACTTCCATTGTAAACTTAACAAATATTTGCAAATCTGTTTATTTTATATATATTATTCCTCACAGTCTATAGATGTCACAACTTCTTAGGATTTAACCATATTATAAGATCTCATTTTTCCATAGGTTGAAATATTAGACTACAATTCTATAACTATATACTCAATTTTTTTATAGAAAAAAGAATAACCAACAAAACTATAATTATTTCTTTGAACTATATGCCATCTAGATTTTCTTTAACCAGAAGCTTACTATATTTTAGTATTTATATCAAATATTTGGGTCCATTTAGGATAAAAAACTCATACATATACTTAAAAACACCTTAGAGGTTAAGGTGTACTTGTCATTACTTTTATTCAACCACTTTTATACATATTTAGGTTTCCAACCTACACTATACATGAAAAAATATTTAGCATAAATATTACTTTCCAAAGTGGATAGTACATTTCCTTTTTTGGATACTATATATTTATGGGTAGATAGTATAAATATGTTGTTTCTATCAAATAAAGATATTTTAGCCTAATAATCCTCCATAGTAGTTTGTTTGGTAGCAACTTTGAACTTGTTGTGAAGATCTGTCTTGTGTTGCTTCCAGATTCTTTAATTTGATTGCAAGCTCCAAGCATTACAATTAAGGACAACTTTCTTATCCTCAATAATTTTAGTTTATCTTTACATTATTTACTCATATTTTCAATATAATACCCATTATTATTGACATTTTCTTTCAAAATATGGTCAATATATTTAATCCTCTTGGTCTTAACCTCAAGTCGACACCTTTTGATAGAAAATAGTTCTTCAGAAGCATGTATTCTTTCTTCAAGATTTTTCTTATATTCCTCTATCTCTATGATTGTGTTGATCCACTCATCTTAAAATATAGAAAATCTTTCCTCAGGATCCATATTCATTTTACTTGTGACTCTAATTTATTTAGAGAGATTAAAACATATTTTTACCCTTTATTTAAAATCTTTCTCCATTCATTCATTCTATTATTCATAGTGGGTGATCTATTCCTACATAATTCTAAAAATGACATAAATATATGAAAAAAATTTATTTATGGAAGTTATATAGGATATATGTTATAACACCAATTGATTCATCCTATAAATCCTAAAAATTATGATAATTTCCACAGACACATGGTTCTTCAGTAGGACAATTTGGAAAATAGAGTTTTGGTACCCCTTCTTCATATAGAGATGATAAATTACATGTAACCAAAATATTTTCCAACTCATTGGTGGTGGATTAATCCCCTAGATATTCACCTTCCATGTATGATTTTTATTGACTAGGATTAATGCACGGGGAAGAAAATATTTCTTCATCTTTACTTAATATAGATGAATTCTCATTTCTAATTCATTTAACAGATATATTATTAGTAGAAAGATTAGAATGAGCTCTACTTTGAGTACCTTAATTTAGTAGAGAGTTATACTTTTATCCTTTCTTAGATGAGACCTTTCTTAACTTCTTTCCCTTACTTTTATTATTATTCTTCAATGTATTGGTATATATTTATTTCATGATTTATTTAATAGGGAAATCATTAGATTATTCATATTTTTACTTCATATAGACTTTGTAAAATAAATTCATATCTTCAAAGAAAATATCAAACAAGATAATACAAATAGATGTGTAACATTATTTGATAAAGATCATTAAGATCACACATGCATGATTATAATGATTGTGTGTGTGTTTGTGGGCTGGTGGTGGTGGTGGTGAATCAGTGTTAATATAATTTTAACCAATTTAAAATTTATACCTTAATTACCTCTTTACTTATTCAATGAGAAGATCGCTATTTATTTATCTCTCATTTAGTCTCTAAGAAGATATAGAATTGGAAAGAAACAAAATATAACACCAGATTTTATTAAGGAGGTTCTATTCCCTAAGGATAACTATGTCCCCAGTATATGGTGGTTATTATCCCCCAACAGAAAACTTCTTATTTATCATCAAAATAAGCTCTCGAAAGGGTATGGACTTGAACTTGTTATCCTAGGACCAACTAGATAAAAAGAAAGTGAGTGATTTATAGCCCTTTGTATAAGATAATGGGATTTTACTTCCTTGGAGAAATATCAGCCATATTGGGTCAAGTCCCTCTTTAACTATTTGAATTGATCATATTATACCTCTCACTATAGTCATATGGTCTCCCTCATTATTCTTAAATATTTTATATTAGAATGTTATAGGAAAAATATATTATCTTTTTAGATTGTAATATATTTAGTAGTGGAACATCTATAATCTTTATTCTTTAGAAATATACAACAAGTGATTAATGTAATCTATCCATCTCAGTCACTTTGGATTGGATGTGAACAATAGTAGGCTAATCCAGATCCAGTTATTTTTCCTTCTACTTCATTAGTGTGTAGGAGTTTCACTAAGACACCTTCTTCTTCTATTTAATACACAATATCTGTAATATATTTTTATAATGGATCTTTATTTTCTTCCTTTATTTCAACTTGAAAAATTTGTAGTTATTATGGTCTATAACTCCCCATATTTTTATTATTTTAACTTGTAGAATATCTTCAGTGTTCAACCCATCTAGTGTCTATCTAATTTTTTATTTATACACACACATATATATATATATATAGATAATAGTTCCAACAACATTAGTTTTTTATTATATTCAAACTTTCTCAAATTATAGATATGTTTTTTATTTTCTTTCCTAAATACCTGAAACTTAGTTTCCATAATCCTTAACATTCATATCTCATGAAATATTGGGATTTAAACTTATGAATATTTGAGTTAAAGTTTCATTAAAAATTTCTTGTAAATCCAATTGAAGAGTCTAACTTTTTCTTTAGTGTGATATTTGAATTATCATGGGATTTTTTTCATTAAATACTTCAAAAAGATACATTATTTTATTTCACTTGATATTTTCCATGTAATCATGATGACATAATATCTCATTCCATAGAATGAAACTCTCTTAGTATCAAATTATTCTCCCTCGATTGGTTCTTTCTTGATATATACTTAAATCATGATCATGTGATTGATCATGATGTTTGATCCATTAATATTGTTCCTTGAGAATCATCTGATTTAAATATTTATTAGTTCAAAAATCATGATTTTGGATTCTTATAATTTTACTAATTAAATCATCATTCATGCTCTATGTAGATGAATTATCTTATGATATGTCCTCATAACTCAATTATCTTATATCCCCCTCAAATTTACATTTTTAATTTTCAACATTGAGCACATAAGTGAATTATCTTATAGGTATTTGCAAAAATTTCTATATGATTTTTTTCTTTTTCATTTTTCATTCATGTAGTTGAATTATCACAAATGTGTCTTACTTATCTGACTTTATTTTTCCAAAACATCACTGTATAGCTTAATTTACTTACCAAATATCTATTCTCATCTATATGGATTGGTTATGTTACATGGAACAAAATTTTTACATGTATAAGATAAATTCCTTTTCCAATTCTTCAATATCCATTGATCGTTCCTTTCTTAATAGATTTATCATGAGTCACAGTTGACTGTATAATACATACGGTCAATGGATTGACCATATGAATAAGTTAAATAAATTATAAGTGAAGTGACTTCATGACCTTCAGACCAAACTCACAAAGAAAACTCAATTAACCATGATGAATATATCATGCCTTCAATTGACCATACATAGAAACTCATTGAACTTTGAATATAAAAAGTGGCTGAAATTCATTGAATGTATGTATGGATCAACTATGTGATGAAATGGTCATTGGATAGAATTTCAGGAATACATATCCTCCCACATGTTTCATCGTATGAAACAATTTATTAAATGATAACTTAAGTGGAGGATTTATTAAGTTTCTATCCATTAAAGGTAGTGTCATAATATTCCATGAAATATGATATATCCACGAATCATATATAAGCTAAATATCATATGATTCAACCATTTTTATCATATAAAAAAATAGGCTTTAGGGTACTTTCACTAAATTCTAAAAGGCTTTGAGTCATTTCACCTTATATTGGATCATATGCAATAAATTGTGAAAAAATATACAAGAATCATTCTGTATATCTTCTAAATTTATTTTTTAAATCTTTCATTTTGTTCACCTTATATCAAATAATATGTAATACCTTGTGATTACCCATCCAAAACTCATTTCTTATTAACTCTAAAACACTTTTAGAGTAGCTCTATGAGTCAAAATCAATCCTCAATTAGTAAAATATAAAGCATAACCCCATAGAAATTTATAGAATTGAAAAAAAATATGAATCATTGGATCCATAAATGTAAGAAAATAATGGTATATCTCAAAGCATCAATTCTACTTAAGCTATAAAGGACATGAAATGATCTCTATTAAACCCATGTATCTCTATACCCGTGTCCACCAGTCTATATCATATGAAAACATGATTTCTAATATTTTAACTTTGTTCAAAGCATCAAGTGACTATGGGACATAGATTATGTTAATCCCATATATCCAACTCATACATTCTTGATTCTATGAGTATAGACTGAATTGGTTAATGAATATATCACATGTCATTCATCTACATGGATGATCACATCACACGTCACTCATATAAATAGATAAGCACATCATATATAATTTCTAGGTGTGTCTACACACTCCATAATATATCTCAATAATGGGACTAGATGTCATAATCATCACATTAGAAGACAAATCCCATGTTTAGTTGGGCTCTAACTGACAAACTGATCAGCAACATACCCAACCACCCCTGATTAGGTAAGTTAATATGTAGACTTATGTAAGTAGTGCATCAAAGTAAAAAGATTCTAATGTTAGGTATCACACTAACCTTAGGTAGTGGGGGACCTAATATAATACATTATCCCATAGTATACCAAATAAATTGTATATGACACCCTTTGCGATATACTTAGAAGGTTATCCAGTTCACAAAAACACATTTTTATACCTCATGATCCTATCATGTATCTCTATATAATAATCCTAGTCATTCTAAAAATAACATTTTTTTTCACAATCTATAATATTACATGGAGAACATTAGTCAAGGATAACTCAAAGTATTACTTTTAGAGCTCAATTATCCTAACACTCCATGAAATGTTTTTTTATATATACTTTTTACAACCAACATTAAATAATGATAAAATAAATACTGGATCCTTTTTTTATGACCTAATACATTACATACTCTTAAAACCTTTTAATAATATTTATCAAACTTAACATAAGCATCAGTTTATCATATCATATATGATAAAATTCCAGGTCATCTTTATGTTCACTGCACTTTATGGGTTTTGTTAACTCAATACATCTATAATAAATACTTTCCACATCTCTTTGTGACCATATAATAACACCCTCCCAATAACTCTTTAGTGATAAAAATCTTTGAAGTAAGTAATTTTGAATAATGGTGAGATTTATGAATCATATTCCTAACTGTTTTACTATTTGAACATATTCAAACCTCTTAGATTCACAACATCAAATATTAAAATGTTATCTTTTATTATCTACTTAGAATTATTTCTAAGTTCATCATCATTATACTTGGAAACCTTTACATAAATTTTTTAATTTTAAATTAATGCAACTACTTACATTATTGTTTACTAGTATATCCTAAACTCTTTTAGGGTATCAAGTAAAAGATCACATTAATATTGTACTGATATTATCTTTTATTCATTAACATTTAAATTTTATAAGTTCAAACATACTCCCACTAAACTCTTATACATTATATCCTTTTCAAATATCATGCTAAGATTCAAAAATATTTTTTAAGAAATAAAAATTATTTTATTTCAATAGGAATATTTGACAAATTAAATCGTATTTCCATACCATATATGGTATTCTATGTATTTGGATCATTTTACCTTTGAAAAATGACTATTATTTAAAATACACAATAGATTGTTGGAATAAAATTCCATCATATTTTAATAAATAGATATATAATCACTTTGTCTTGGATATACACTTTTATCTTAATCCTATTTTCAAAACATGTTATAGAAATTAATGAATCATAAACAATGTGTAAAAAATTAATCACCTTAATTTTTTTTCCAATAAATCTCTATTATTGAACCACTTCTCTTATCATATAAGGTAATACACATCCTTTAAATATATTTATCTGAGCATAATAAATTATTTTATAATCAAATGTTTGTGTTGATACTCATTGCTTCATCATTTGAATAAAAACTACACACCCTTTCAATTATTCCATCAATTTAAAACTCCTGTATATTCTTAACACTTGTAAAATATACATTCAATGTCACATAACTTTCAAAAATAAATAATTTATTTCTATAACGCCTTTACCTGACATGGAAATTCCATATATTTTTCTAAGATCCTTTCAGGTATATTGAATAATCCAATCAAAAATAATTATTTTTACTCCTACCCAATAACCCTAAGATTTAATTACCTTGACCTGATACTTGAAAAAACATTTTTAAACTTTTCAACTAACTTCTGACCTTATAGTTTGAACTTTTACCTATTTTTCTGGATATACAGTACTTTAAAACGTAGACATTATATACCCATTTCATATGTTCTAAACAGTTTGAGAACATATGGTAAAGTTTTTCTTGAACTCAATCACTTTTTTTGGAACATTTATATAAATGATAATAAATCGAATTTTATAACTAGAACAATTCATTTATAGTATCCCTTAAATAATGTTATAGAATTGAACAAATCATAAAATATGTGTATTAAAAATACCCATATAATTTTATTAAAAAATAATTATTTACACACTCTTCCTAAGATAAAAATGAGATAAAAATACACATCTTATGAAAAGTATATACAAGCTTGAAGGATCCATTTTATCAATGAAATAACTCATTTTCTCCATTACTTGAAAGAAAACTTTAAGCTAGTTTAATTTTTTCTCACCTTCCGAACTCCTTTATATTTACCACTTAAAAAAATAAAGTTGATATATTATATCATTAAAATTAATAAAATTGAATTTTATAACGTTTATACCTAATATAGACTCTTTATTGGGCTTCATTCAACCCTTTAGGCCATTTAGACAAATTTTTCTCTAGTGGAAAATTTTTCCACAATGGAAGCATTATCCCTATTTCTTCTTTTTTAGATTAACTAGTAGTGTGGACTCTTCATGACCTATTTTCTTCCCCATTTGGAAAAAACCTTTACCTTTCCCTTTCTATACTGTAAACATGGTACGCGATCTTGGAAAACCCATGTCTTACTCAGATCTCCAAAATATATCAAGGTGTTCAGGTAAATGTTTACATTGTTCATTAATATTATATTTCACAAAACACTATCAAAACCATTCCAATATTGGTTTCAGAATGATATATATGGCCAACTCAAGAAGAATAGGTGAACCTAGCCACTCCAAATCACAGATTTACCTAATCATATTGATTACATGAGTAGATACTAAGGCTCCTTCAGTCATTTTTCATTGAAAAAGTTCTTTAGAAACTTCATTCCATTCATACCTATATTTATCCTCATAAAAGTTTTTTAGGTTATCTATCATTTGATAGGCATCCAGAGTCTTATGTCACTTTTTAAATATTGAATCCATGATAGAAAAAATGAGTTTGAAGACTTCCTTTACACCTTTTAGATACTTATTAAAGACATCTAAATCCTTTTTTTTGAATTACTTCACAAGATGATTTCTTAGGAAGATTTTTTTCCAACACATAGAACTTTTATTATTGTTTGATAACTATTCTAAAATTATGATACTAGTCGAAGAAGTTACTACAATTTAGTTTCAATTTATTCAACAATGATATAAAGGTTATGTTAAATGTTAATGATGTCATTTTTCTATAATAAAATTTGTTATTATATGATCATCATGCTTTATAAATGTTTAATAATTACTTTTATTAAATGATCTCCCACTAAAATTATGATCCCTTTATTGAATTTCATCATATCTATTTAGTCATCCAAGATCCATATTTCACTATGACTGGAACTAGTTTGTTCACGTAAATAAGTCATGATTATTTAGGTAGGGAATCATCCTAATCACAATGGTTAAAACTCTTGGATAATTGAGACTATACCTCTTTATATAATCCATCATATGTATATAATAAAATTCATTACTTCGGTATCCAAACCGTTAGGGTTTCCCAAATAGTGTAACCCAAAAAAATTTCCAAGAATAAGATAAAAAAAGACAATCCAAGGGCACCCAACTATGGAATAAAACTATCGAAGGATGATCTAGTGTTACCAATTCTTTATTTCCTTACAAAAGATAATATAAGGGAAATCAAATTTGACACGAACTACCCAATTGGATGATCTAGGTCTTGAAAAGTGATTCTTTGGATGAAATCTAAAAATTAGTATTTGACGTGGATTTATTATTACTATATTATCTCATATTATTCCCTTTTATGTATGCACGTTTCTATTAATTTAGTTAGAAATCCCATTCTCTTCCCCAAAAAAATATTCTTAGATCATATTGATGCATAACTCTTAACACAACCCATAGTTTGTGTTTCTCACCCAAAATTATAAGTCAAGTACATACATATCCAAATTCATCATATTTATATGGTATATGATCATTTTATTTAAATGAATATATTTATTTGAAATTGATAATCTCTACATGAGTAAGCTCGGAGTAACATAAATCCAACCCCATTCACCTTTCTAAATAAGGAATAAACCTCTAGGTTTGTAGGTAATCCAACCCCAATTCCCTCTACTCGTGGATATTTTAATCAAGAGAGAATTCAATTTATTATAAATTTAAAACCTATTATACATAAACTATATTCAATAACTAAATTCAAGTTCATAACTTCAATTACAAATCGAGGTCATAGTAGATGAAAAACTAAATTAATTATCAAAACTAGAATGTAACTACTTAAATACATGTATGATAATCTCCAGAATCATTTTAACATCTTAAACTAAATAATAATTATTCATAAATAATTTTCATACATGAATAAATATGGAATAAATTTTAAATAAATGAATAATTAATGTATTTAAAAATGAGATAACCATTTATATAAAATTCATAAATAAAAAACTAACCATGAAAATTTTATAATTTTAGTTTTACATTAAAGAAATTATATTTTTTTTAATATAAGTAATTTATATTCATTTTGATATGAACTCTTTCATGTTCTTCATTATATGGAATTTATTTTAAAAACTTGATATTTTATGAATTATAAACAATTTTATAACTAAATTAAGATTATGTAAACATTTAACAAAATATAAATATCATATACTTAAATTTTATTTAAACTAAAATCAATTCTTTGATGTGATTCAAATAAGACCCAAATAAGGATTCATTAATTTGAACAATTCAAAATAATTAGTTATGAAAAATTCATATTTTTAAACATAAATTTTTTATATTTAGGTTTATTTTTTTAATTTATAAACACTTATGTAATTTACCCTCATGATTTTTAAATAATAACTTTATTAATAAATCAAAAGGTATTATATATAAAATGGAAAAAAATATTGAAAATATTAACCTTTAAAATTTTTGGAACATTCTATAAATAAATGTTTCATAAAAATTTATATAATTAATTAAAAAAATTACAATGAGTTAATTTATAATCTATTTATAAATTAAAATATTACCAAAATACTCTTTTTTATAATTTATAAACAATTTAAAAATCATAATAAAACATAATGAAATATTTTTTTAAGTTTTCAATTTACCCTTATGCAGTAAGGGTGACATGAATAGTAGTAAAAACTTTACCTTTATATAGAGTGCCTACATAAAAGTAACATCCCAGTTAATTTTATGTAAGCAAGCTATGACAAGGCAATGAATTGGTTATCTTTATGTAGCCTGACTATGTAAAGGTTAAACACTGCTTACCTTTACACAACCCGACTATGTAAAAGTAAAGAGTTGATTACCTTTACATAGGATATCCATGAAATTTAATGTATTGGTTACCTTTACACAACCAAATTTATAATGGAATTGTCTCGATAACCTTTACATAGCTCAACTACATAATGGTAAACCATTTTTCAAATAGAATTATGAGAATTCCAAAATTCTTCCACGTTCTTCATGATTTATTCATTTCATGCATGATTTCACAAATCTAAACACATGGGTGGATTTAATGTCAATTATGGGATTCATTAGGGTATAATAATTATTATTAAATTAAGTTAAAGTGATTAAATTCCTTTTTCAAGGATCTATTATGAAAGAAATATGAAACCTATGCAATAAAATGAAATTAATAATCCCCTATAACACATACCATAAACCATAGATCCATTGAAACATATTGATTTATATTACATGGGTTTGTTAGAGATCAATAGAGTATCAGACGAAATCCTCCTACCTCTGGAGGTATCCATGGGCTGACATAATCGCTTAACATTTGAGAAGGATCTATAAAATCTCCATGACATTCTAGTGCCTTAGATGTAAAGTAGAAATATTATGTGAGATTCAATTGATGTGGATTTTAGTTAAGTCATTATACAAGCATAAAACACCCTTTAATCCCATGAAAGTGGATTTATATAGACAAGGGGACAATTTTAGATGCTATTTCATTTAATCATTCATTTATAATTCATAAGTAAATTCCATGACCAATTCACACATTCATCGCATGAATGAATCTTCTCTCTCATGTTTATCTTATGAAATGGTTTCTTTAATAATAGCTTAGGTGAAGGATTTTTTGAGTGTATAGCCACATCATCAAAGGTAGTGGCATAATATTCCATGTAATATTATATAACCAAGCATTAAACATAGGTTATGTATTATATGACCTACCGATTTGTATCATATAAAAAATTGGATTTAGGGAATATATCTCCTTCACCTCCTCCCTCTCCATACTGAGAGAATAAAAGAAATAATATTTCCAAACTAAGAGGATTCTTTTTTTGATAAATAGAAAATAATTCAAGATGATCATTACCTCCACACTAGCACTTGGAGTTCCATCGACGATGTTCCAAGATTCATGAAGCATGTGTAGGCACCGCTAAAGAAATTCTACTTTGGATTCTTCACCACAATAATGAGACTATGATAACAACCACCAGATTTATTAAAAGAGAAAATAAAATCAAGGTGAGGTAATTATTGTCTATAATTAATTATAAATTAAATGTGAAAAGATCCTCTTCAAATATTATGGTGTTTTTTTCTAGTTCTTAGGATTTTATCCGAAGAAACTGATGAAAAACATTGTTTGGAATGGGCTCAACTACATCCATCATACCCTGAAACATTCAAATTTTATAAATGTTTTCATTAAAATTTATTAATTAATTAACTTACTACAAATATCATATACCAGACCATAAAATTATAAAAAGTTCAAAATTCAAGAATAATATACCGTATTTTTAACCACTAAAGATAAAACATTGATATATTGGATCACCAAAGACTAAACATCATATATTATTCAAAACTTAACTATATAAAATTCAATATATAGATTATATAGACTTTAATTTTGAATAATTAAAGGCATAAACCTAACACATATTACAATGGATGATTACTTACCAAAATTTTATATCTCCAAGTATTTTATATAATTTTTACTGAGATTCACACATGACTATTTTTGAAGATGTGAAAATCAAAAATATTTATGATATTATTGGGAATTAAATGAACCTTATAGTGTAATGTTTTGAAGAAAATAAGTAACATCACAATGAAAACAATATCCAACAACAATATTTTGAATCCTATATAAATTAATTAGAAGATATATGCCAATATATCAATTAAAATTGGTTAGTTTTTATTAGTGAAATGATAAAGGCAATTTAATTTGGGCCAATCATTTCCCTAAACTTCTATTTTTAATGCTTTATAACAAATAACAAGATATATTTTCTTTATCTTTATAACAAACCATTTTGGGTCATCCAATATTGATATCTAAGATGATATTATATAAGGACTAAATCATGCACTTAATCTACATAGGCTAGCATAAGTGTCAAGGGTATCAACCACAACCTTTTTGGGAATGATTTAACCCTAAAAATCATAAAACTAAACATAATATTTCTATAATATATTTTGAATGAAAAACCCATACTCTAGACTTTTCCATGATAGATAAAAAAATAATTTAAATATAAAACAAATCCAAGAAATGTATAAACATTTTAAATAGCATGAACCACCATAAATAGTTTATTAAACGCACACAAAGTGTAAATGTATGAACATAGAATTACCAAAAAATATACAAAATTTTTATAAATCATATCATAAAATAGTAATAAAAATATACCCAGACAACAAAAAATAATTCTATATCTATGTGACTCATAGTTACCTCACATGTAACACCATCAACATTTCTCTATCTAAGCTGCCAAGGCACACCTCCCAAAGAAGAAGTCTATTTCCCTTTACCAGAATCATGTAAAAAAAAGTCTACACACACACCAAAGTATGTATGTAGGGTGTGGGAAAAATATCATTAGGATACCACAAATATTCATTCCATTTCATTTTATAAGAAAAACCATAAATTTAGTTTGAAAATAAATAATGAAATTAGTTTAATTTATCAAAGAGTGAGTAGGAAAAAAATAAAATCTTTTATCACTAATGGTAATTTATCATAAAAAATAATCAATCACTAAAAAAAGGATAACCATAATAATAGTAATAAACCACAAAAAAATCACATGACAACTACTTATGGATCTAGGAGACAATTTGGGACATGATTTATGGAACCATTGCACCAGTGTATCGATGTGACCTATCAGTACACACCTGACTTACCCTCACATGGAATCTCCAAGAAGGAAATCCCAATAGCCAATTTGAGACCTAATAAAGGGATAATAACAATTTGTGACCTCACTAGTATATCACTCATCCCTATAATTCTTACTTAACTACTCAAGGTTTCTCATGAAATCTTCTAAGTTAAAGAATGAAATAATCAAAGCATTTATAAAACTCTCTCATCACCACTATAAAATATCTATAGAAAAAAAAAATTTATTATAAATATTACATCATATACATGATACAATTTAATAATTATATAACAAAAAATAAGTGTAATTGGGAAGTGTATAAAAAAATTATATCACTATTACTCTATAGCCAAACAAGCCTTTACAATCCAAAACAAACATGAAATTGTCCTTTGTAAAATAAAAAAAATTAATATTATCAATTTATTTTTCATTTATATCATAATAAAATCTAATAAACCTTTATAGAAATCAATTAAATGGGAAAATACCATTTATAGAAGAAATTACACATATTCCAGAAAAAACCCCTTAACATATCATGTCTTTTACAAATAAAAGATGAAAATATTTCATAAAACAAAAAAAGATGATTTATAGAAGAATTATATTGATAATAAAATGGTTTATAATACCTAATAATAAAATTTTATGTAAAAAAATGGAAGGATATAAAATTAGCTACCTTAGACAATTATAGACAACATGATTCTCTTAAATAGAGGTAGATCGAGATTAGAAATGACTTCTACACATAATAAAAATAAAAAATATTTATTTTTAGAACATACATTACTAATGATTATGAAAACATGACCATTTAGGGAATTAATAAAAAATAAGAAGAAATAAAGTAGGAGGGAATGAGATTTTAGTGGCTCATACTTAGGGATTTCACCAAGAAGTGAAAGAAAATCACTAATAGAGTAGGGGGATTCTCTAAATGGGTTCTAACTTGGAAGGATATTGAATTATCAAGGATTAAATGAAATAATAATCAATAAAAGTTTATTTAAAATGATTAAAATATCCACTTCTACTAAAATACAGTCCCCACACAACCTTTTAGACTATGTATGAGGCAGTGTATTTATCACTAGTCTAAATTTCTAACCATACATGATCACCTTTCAGAGTACCTACTTCCATGATATTTGACTATGAATTATTGAATAAATTATAATTTTTATAATTTTTTTACTTGAACTCCATAATACTCAAGGAAATAAATAATAACTAAGATAAACATGTAAAAGTACCATCAAGAGTGTCATAACTCTCCCTACCATGTTTCTTTTTACCCCATAAAGTCACTAATACACTTTAATAGAGAAAATGTGAAGCTATTTCCCCCTTATCATGGATTTATGTTCTAAAATTTCATATTTATCTATCTCATTCTACCATAAAAAATGAATAAGAGGAATCAATTTACTATATAATACCTTGTTATGATAATTAAGAATTCAAAAAATTTGATCAAAAAATGAAGTATTATTCCCTAATTCCAAATATTTCCCATTAATAACATGAGAGGGATCAAGGTGATAATTATTCAATTGGGATACATAAAATATGTTATGAATATATGTCAATCAAGGAGGTTAATATACTTGATATGAAATTTTTCTAAGATATTCCATAACCTCAAATAGAATGACATAACTTAATATAATCTCACCATGAATCCCCAATATTTGATTCTCTAGTCAAGGAGAATCTTTAAAAAACACTTGATATTACAAAGGTTGATAAAATATATCCACATATTATTTTTTGTGACTTTTATCCATCACCAATCATTTCTAAATCAACTGGATCTTATCTATTATTTTATACACAATGATCAGTCTCAATAATGAACTCTCACCCACTTCATCCCAACATAAATAATAATAGCACGGTCAACCATAAAATGTGTCAAAATAATCTATTTTGATTGAAAACTAATGGTTTTTATTATAATATAACTCAATAAATGATAAATTGATCTCCCATGAGCCACCAAAATTAAGAACACAAGTATAAAAAATATCTTAAAGAATCTAAATTTCCTTCATTTGACCATCAATTTATGGATAATGTGTCATTTTATGATTAAAATAAGTGCGTATAGACTCTTGAATACTTCTCTAAAACTAATATATAGAATGAGGGTCTCGATTAAAGATGATAGAAGATAGAACTTAGTGAATCTTAAAAATTTATCATAGGTAAATCTTTCCAAAATCCTATACTTTCATACTCTAATTAGTGGGAAAGAAATGATCTAACTTGGTTAATTGATTGATAATCACCCATATTGCACCCCATACATGATGTGATCAAGGTAACCCTATTATAAAGTCTATGGATACCTCATCCTATTTCCATATGATAATGATAAGTGGATACAACATCCCAATAGACTTTTTATTCACTTATTGACAAGTGAGGAAATAAGAAACAAACTTAGAAATTGCATGTCTCATAAAAAGAAAACAATATAATAAAATTAGGTTTCTAGGATGGAAAATCAAGGCTAATATTAGATATATACAAAATAAAATACATAATTTTCTTGGGACATATTATTTGGGATAAATTCCTTTTTTTGTCCCAAATGAGTAACCATTAATATATCTAAGATAGATTATCTGGAATATATTTGGAATCATCTGAGATACATTGGTGTAAATACCCATCAATTTTTACCAGGGATGAATTTAATTCCATTATAAATAAACCATCTGAAAGAAGTTGTTTGTTGGGATAGATTAAAACTCCACCATAGAAAAATAAATATTAAAATTCATACTTTAAATATGAAATATATGTGTGTGTGTATGCATATATGCACATTCATATGAATTTATTTATTTTTATTATTATATTATATAAATATCATTATATGTATTTATAAATAAATATATCTATTAATGTACTTATTTTAGAAAATGTATGTATTTATAAATATTCAAATAAATTATAATTGTAATTATTTAAATCGATTATTCTTATTGAAAGGACCCAATGGGATATGCGTGATCAGTAAGAGGGGAAGGGGTTGAACCAGTGATCTTTTATTTTTTCAAATTCTTTATTACGAAACAAACTTCATCTCTGGTCAAAGGATTATAACTTTTCTGAGAAAAATCACACAAGTACATTCCATATAAACATAATAATTTACAAGGTTCACTACTCATTAAGATTAGCTAGTCCTTGGAATGATTTGAAAATAATCCAATACCATAAAATCCACTAGAAAACAATAATTTTTATGTGGTTACAATAAGCAAGTAGTATCATTAAACTTATGTTTAACTATCATCAAAACTACAGTGCATCTGCTTTCTGCATAAATAAGATGTAAAATAGTTTTCATAACAACTTTAGAAACCTTCACCAATAGGTTTAATATTTTGTCACTGTTCTTATTATACCTATTAAATTTTTCTCTCATTACAAAAAACATATTCTTCACTTTATCACCTAGAAATATATAAGAAATTACTTCTTGGAATTTAGTATGAAACTTCCATACATTCACTATTTTTCTGATTCCACCTGTTATAAAAGTTTGTATGGTGACTAACACTATTTTTCTAACTCCACAAAACATAAAAGTTTATACAGTGAAACTTTGTTCACTTCATTTAATCACTTTAACTCTGTCCATTTCCACTTATTCTTCTTCTTCCTCAACCAGGGGATTCTTTGGTTGGAAACCTCCTACACCAACTTTGTATTTTAGAAGTTCTTTTAGTAACTCTTTATCAACCTAATTCTTTAGCACTTCAGTTTTATCCTGAGTGAATAGTATAAAACTTGTAATTTGTACTTGAATACTATTTAGAGAATCATTACTAAGAGAAAAGGTTATATTCAAATTTTACTTCCCTAATTAATGAAAACTTGAAATTCAATTATCCCACTCAATACAATTCACTAAAAAAACTTCTCAATTATTTTTGAGAATTTCTGAAATGCCTCGTAAAATCAAGCACCCACTTCTTCAACAAACTTCCTTCTTCCTCAGCAAGAATCAAGAATCTTACACTCATGATTTTTGAAACATTGAAAAATTATAACAACATCATCACTTTTCATATCTTTATGAAAATTTCTTAATTAAATTTGAACTGGTATGAATATTACACCAGTGAATTTTTTTCTATTAATACTTCGTAATGAATGTTTGTTTGATGAGAATATCTATCCAATTTTTCCTATGAAAACTTCACAGGAACTTCTGAAAACATACTCAAATTTTTTTACACTATCTGATTCCTTGAATTTTAACATTATTTTAGCTATCTTTATTCACCATCCTCTGTCCAATGATTGTTATAAAAAATTTCATCTAATCATCTTTTAGTAAATAAATATTTATAAATACATACATGTTTTTCTAATAGAAATTATAAAAAAGTATGTATGATGGACTCCATATGAGGAATTTGTCTTATTTAACCTTTTTAGACTTATACTTCATGTAATTTTGACTTTTTCTGGTTTTGAATTCATCCAATCTCATTATTAAGAATCTTCATTTGTAGTTCAACATCTTTTCTTACATCTGATAGGGTTAAAAAATATTACAAGATTCATAATTACACATCTTCCAAACATCTTAAAACTTGAACACAAAATTCATATCAAGAAAAAATAATATTTTCCTTTATTAATTATAACATAAACTTTTATTTTATCTATAAACTTTAAAAACTTCAAACATAATATTTCCTCATCCAAAACCTCTATTTGATTTTTTCTATCTGGTAAACTCCATAGAATATCATAGTAGGAACTTTATACACCCAAACAATTTTATTCCCCTTTCTAAAAAATTCATAGATCATGATATATTTGTAACTCATAATTCTAGAAAATTTAATAACATAAAAGTTTCACAAATTATATTCACTAAAAACTTCATCCGATGGAACTTTTTTTGTCTGATGTAATAATTTTGACAAACCTCCCAACTATCTTCGTCAGGTGGTATTTCTTCATCTAATGGCCTTTCTCCATCTAATGGTATTTATCTATATAATTAAATTTATCAAAGTAAAGTGATTTTAAAAGTTAATTCAGAATCCTTAGTTTATTTGAGGAAAGGAGATACATTACAAAGGAAAGAAGGAAACATACAATGTAGGGATGTACTCAGCGAGACTTGAACTAGAGACCTCACTGAGACCCATAGGGGTAGCTACCACTGAGCTTCACCCTTGGGGAAAAGTAAAGTGATTTTAACATTGATAAAAAAATCCAATACTCCAACCAAAATTTCATATTACTAACATCTTCTTAACTTATTACAACTTCCTTGAAACAATATAGTAGATTGGTCCCCACAATTCCCCACTTTGTATTTTGTTTTCGACCAAGGAACATAAATCATTTAAACTTTATAACTCATGTAGTCAATCATTTATCCAAAAATTATAAGATTACGTGATGAACTTAATGTATAAAAAAAATCATTGAACAATAATACCATGTTGTCCAAAATCAGTGACTTAGATACTTCTTCAACTTCCTCATAAAACTTTAAACACACACATATCTTTAACCTGTAATAACAATTTTTTCCTACATAAACTTCAATAAATTATAGGAACATTTCACACACATACACACTAAAATCACATATTTCCCCTTTTAAAAAATCCCCCTAAATATATTATTTCACTTGAATGGTAAATCACATACCAATGGATAGATTTATGTTACAAACATTCCCCCCCTTTAAAATACTATCCAAAACAATATGGAGAGGGGATGGATATCAAATACCTCATCCTTAAAGAGAGTGTAGTTGAACAACCATTATAAATCTGGGCTTATGAAATGTTTCCTTTGGTAGTGGTTTTATAAAGATTTTGACAACTTTCTCTATTATAGGAAAAAACTCCATCTTCAGTTTATTCTTCTCCATATCCCCTTTGATGAAGCGATATTTTATATCAATTTTATTATAATGAGAGTGTTGTAGTAGATTTTTAGTGATATTTATAGAACATTTATTATCACAACCCAAGAGAAGGGGAAAATTCATATCAATAAACAAGTCTTCCAACTGTGATTTCATCCACATAAGTTGTGTTGTAACTTGAGGGGTAGAAACATACTTATATTCCACTGTACTGTGAGTTAGCAAATTATGTTTCTTTTCACTATAGCTAACACATATTTTTTTAAGAAAAAAACTCCACAAGATGTGGATTTTATACCATTAGCACTTCCTATCCAATATGAATCTATATAACCCAAAAAAATCAATCTTTCCTACACTGTCATATTTCAACCTGAAATCAATTTTTACATTGATATATCTATGAACCATTTTTCAACCATGATATGAGTTTCTTTGAGAGTAATTTGGTATTTGGAACAACGTGTAACAACATATAATTTATCTAGTATTGAGGCTACCAGATATAATAAACTTCCAAATAAATTTTGAACTCTTTAGGATCTACATCCTTTCCTTCACCAAATTTTTCTAATTTTTCTCGCACTAAACTTAGTGTGGAAAATGGTTTTGAGTATTATACACAAAATTTCCTTATAAGTTCCTTAGAATACTTTTATTGAGATAGGAAAAAATATTTATTCTTTTGTGAGATCTACAAACCAAGAAAATATTTCATTTCTCCCAACTTGGAAATCTAAAAAAACTTCTTTATTTCCTTATAAAAATTTCATAAGTTTCTTCATCATTCCCAGTAATAATGATATTGTCAACATAAACAATAACAATGAGGAAAAAAATTATTATATTTTATATAGAGGTCACTATCAACCCTTCATTTATTTAAGTTCAACTTCCTTAATCAAATATCAAGTTTGTAATACTAAGATCATGGAGCTTGCTTCAACCCATATACAAATTTATTCAATTTTCACACATAAATTTCATAATTCCCAATCATGAAGCCATAAGATTCTTCAACATAAACTTTTTCATCATGTTATCCATTGAGAAAATCTAACTTTACATTGATATTATTTTTTTACCTTTATTGAGGATTGATGGAAAGAAATATTCTGGCCATTTTCAATATATATACTAGAGAAAATGTCTCATCAAAAGGAATTCCTTCAATTTGTGAGTAACCTTTTCAAGCCAACCATGATATGTTTCTTAAAACTTCTCTATCTCCATTAAAATTGTTCTATAACACCCAATTTTTACCAAAAACATTATTTTTATTTGTTTGGGTAAAAGTTCCCAAATATCATTCTTTTCAATTTGATATAGCTCTTTATTCATAGAATCAATCCATTATTGATGCTCCCAAGCTTTATAAACATATTTTGGCTCAATATATGTATATAAGGAAGTATGTGAACCAAATTTGAAAATATTTTGGTTTAAAATTAATTTTTATCACTAATAATGTTATGAAATTGCACTTTATACCTCATCCTAGGATGAGATGAGCATAATTTTCCCTGATCACTTGAGATAGATGAGTCATAATCTTCTTTCCAAGTAGCTTCAACATTGTTATTATTATTAATAAATTTTTCACTTGAATCAACTAATTTTTTTTATCTTATCTATATTCCTCATCAAAATATATTTATGAAACTTTATTATCATATTTTCAAGTACGTTTACATCTAAAAAATAAAACTTCTTTACTATTTATTTATTAAAAATTCAATTTCCTCTACTATTAAGAGTGTATGCAAGAAACATTCCATCAATACCTATCTGATAAAACATCCTAATATTTACACCCCTGACTTTTATAATACAAAGATTACTGAACACCCTTAGGTGATTCAAACTTGGGGTTTCATTATAAAACACTTTGTAAAGAGTCATATCAGAGTTAATTCTATAAAACCATTTATTTTGAATATAAAATTTTGTACTGGTATCCTACTTCTAAAACTAGTGATAAGTATCATGTTCGATCAACATTGTTCATGAATTTTCCACTAAAATTATATTTCTTATTCCAGAAACATCATTTTTATGGTGTATACAGTTTACTAAACTCATGAATAATGCCATGTTTTTCAAGATAATATCTAAAATTCTTATTTTATATTTTCCACCACTATCAGTTCGTAACTTCTTAACTAAATATCCACATTCTATTTCCGCGCTTCTAATGAAATTTTTTAAAAAAATTAGAGCCTTTTATTTATGTCTCAAAAACATAATAATTATAACGTGAGTAAACTCATCAATTAATTAAATAAATTACTTATCTATATGTGTTGATTATTTACTCATCATCCCAAAAATATCATAATGTATCATCTATAATGGGTGAGTTCAACAAATCTAAACTTTTTTATGTATTGAATTTATAATCTTTCATTTTTTTCCAAATGGAACAACACCAATATCTTATTCTTTTAATGCTATTAATATCAATAACACTATCCATATTTTTTAGTTTTCTCATATTCCTATGATATATATGTCCCTCCAATTATTCAATAGGTAATTTTCTTCCATCGTGCTCAGATACCATGAAATTTCTACACTACCAATATAAAACAAGTTTCCCTTAGTTCATTTGCCTTTTTCAACAACTTTACCATCTTAAAATCTCTTTAAAAAAACCATATTTTATTAAAAAAACTTTATTAAGTTCATCACAAAGTTGTGAAATGATTAATATTTTTTGTCTCAATCCATCAACAAATAGGGTTGTTTTGGATTTCAAAATTTCTTCCTCAATGATGGCCGATCCAAAGCCTTTGATTTTTAATGACTCATCATTACCAAAATTCACTATTACTTATTTAAAATATTTCACATCATTTAATTGCTTCAAATATCCTATCATGTGTGAAGAACAACCACGATCCAAAATCCAGGGTTGTTCTAGCTTTGAGAGCAGTTTCAAAAACTAAGGATTTTTATTTTCCCTTTTTTTCTTCTCAAATAGAATTTGAGATTTTTTGTGTAAAATTCGTTATGCTGGTATCACGACAAGACATGATTTCTCAAGATTTCTAGATTGATCACATCATTCAAAAATATTTTTCAGTAGTTGTAATCTACTTTAAATATTCAAACAAACTTTATCAGGTTTTTTTTTGAGTGGGTCGACTCTCCCTAAAAAACTTTCTCCAGATATTTCTTGATTCACTATAATATTGATGATTAAACCAACACATATATGTTTTATGCCTGAATACACCCCAAATACAACAATAACCATAGATGTAACAACCTCGAATCTAGTAACCAGATTTGGTGGTTAATTTATTACATTAGTATAGATACAAGGGGTCAAATCCTAAAGGATTGACAGGTTTATGAGTCTTAGAGGACCAGATACATACATGATACCCGTTTTACAATTGGGATAAAATATAAAGAATAGTAATGGAAAAAATTTAGTATCCTTGAAATCATTCAAATAAATTTTCTTTATATACTAGGAAAAGGAAACAAAATATGGGTGTTCTCAAATGTTTAGTAAGGGTTATGTATAATAGAATCTATTATGAGTAAATAATCATAATCAATATGACAAGGTAAATAGTTGAAAACACATTCCATTTAATCAATAACTTGACCAAGAAATAAATCAATAGAAAATATCAATGAAATAATCTCACGAATAATAATAACAAAATTTTCAATGAAAAAAATGATTAATATTGGATGTCATGACCTCAAACATCATGATATCTATACCATCAAGACCTTCCACCAAGATAGTTTAATCGATGGGTAGGTATACACTAAAAACCCATTTAATCAGGCTAAATGGTTTGTCTCATGAGACTTGTCGATGCATTTAGGGGTGATCTATTGTTGGGCATCACATACTAACACATATCCAATTCATTACTCATATATTTAATGATCATTTCAATTCATAAATAATACTACTTATCAATAAATTTATGTATTATATAAGGAATAAAAGATATCAATATTTTCCCAATTAACTAAATAAATTTAAAAGTAAAACAATGTATGTAAAAATGATATATGGTTTAAGTAATAAAAATATCCATGATAAATAATATGGATATTTAAGAAAAATTTAATGTCCAATGATCATAAAAAAGTTAATTTTTCAAGATAAATATAAAGACTATAAAATTAATAAGAGATAAGAGTTGACCATAGATTCATCGATAATATAGGTTTTGAAATAAAATAATGTCAATTGAAGAAATTAAAAAATGGAATTGAAATATTAAAATAATATTTCACTTAAATTTTTTCTTTGTAAAACCATTGGAACATGTATAATAATCTAAATATCGTAAAAGTGTTATGGTGATGGGAAATTTCGTTAACACCGTATATGTTAAAAAACATTCCTTTTAACTTTTTATCAGAAAATAACCTTTCAGAAAACATTAAAAATATTACTTTTAAAATTTTTAAAAGGTCAAGGATCACTTAAAATATCCCTAATAAATCATTTAAGTAATATAAAGTACTTTTTCAAAATAATTTTCAAAAATATGATCATGAAATAAAAATATATATGATTAAAAAAGAAATAAAATAGATTTTTCTTCTAAACATTATTTTCTTGATTTATGTTCCAAATATAGGAAAATTTGGAATAATATATAGAAAATAATTAAATATTTATTGGATAAGAAAATTATTGTATCTTATCTGGGATAAATTATAAGATTCCTTCAATGAAAATATCAGAAATCCCAAATGAAAGTGAGATTGTAAAATGAATTCTTACCTATTTGGTAACTTTTGAATTCCATCTCCTTGAAAGAATAAACCTAAATTGAAACATTAAAAATCTTAAATAAATAAGTATTCATGTTAAATATATCAAATTTTCAAGATATATGCCACATAAATGTTAATAGGTTCATAATAGCAAAAAATGTTTCAATAGAATGGAAGTTGAGACAAAATCCCTCACCTCAAGGTTCCCTTTTGTTGAACATGATTTAAACACCAATATAATGGTTTTAATAATATTATTAATTTATAAAAAACCATATTCATATTTATAATATTATATACGATCCTCTTATAACATATTACCACCCATTCTTTAATACTATTTCATTTTTACCATTGTTTCGTGTGTTAAATGCTTCGTTTTCTCATACATGTTTTGTCTTGGGAGTTTTGATTCTTGTGAATAGAATATAGATCCATAATCTCCAGAATTATATTAATGCTATAAATATAAAATTTATTTAATATATACCTTTTTAAAATAGTTTATTAAATTTGGTCATGAAAAATGAATCACATCTCTTTGTGGAGACAGTAGGCCAAACATACACATGAGCGATGATATAATTTCCTTAATTGGTGAAAGGGGAAGGAATTGGACGATATATTAATTTTCTAGAATTAAAATCATTTCATATGTATCATATATATTAATTATTTCCACCACTATGACTATCCATGAATGTCGGTGATGGAAAATAAATTACATCAGTTCGCGAGGCGGTAGTCCACCATATACATGAGAAATGAATTTGTTTCCCATTTGATGAAGAAAGAAATGGATAAATATTATTCCATAATCATAATAAAATCTAATTATATTATATTTACCGTTTTTATTATATTTTATTTTTTAAGACATAATTAAAGGTGGTAAAAGAAGAGTTAAAAGAGAAAGAGCCTAGTGAAGACAATTACCATGGATTAGAAGAACCTCCTTTGGATCTCTTATCAAGGAAAACAGGGTTTGTATTTTGGGAAGAATAAAAGATCTATAAAGTGTCTAAGGATTATTTGGAGATATTTTGGTAGGGTTTTTTCAAGATAAGTTGCTTGATAGTTGTGAAGAAGTGATGGGTCAGTGTCATTTTATAATTGAGGAGGAGTGACTTTTTTGTAAATACCCAAAACTATATAATAATGGGAAGTAAATCACAACCCAAGTGCCTCAAAAATTGACAAATAATGGGGTGGATGGAAGAAAATTTATATAAAAACCTATAATAGTAAAAATTAACATATTTTAAACATGATATTTCCTTTACCCCCAAGGTTACTTAGTTTTACCATTTGAGTTTTCACCACGGTAACTATTTATTTAACCTAGGTAATTTATCCTTTAAGCATAAAAATAAAATGAGACTTATTAGAAAATTTGGACCCAATTTTTCTAAATATCAAATTAAATTTATCAAAAAAATATGTGTATGTGGAAAATTAATTTTTATGCAAGCACATGTAACACACAACACCCAATTTTAACTTCAACTATGGTAATTAATTTTTAATGTTTTTACAATTATTTATGACCAGAAATTAAGTTCAAATTATTAACTAATATTAATTATTTTTATTCCAAATATGGAATCAATTTTATAAAATTAAAATCACAAAATTGATAGAAATTATTGTAAGAATAAACCTATAAAACGTGTTAGAAAATGATTTTTTAAGAAATGCATTTTAAAATAATAAGATGATCTTACATTAACTAAATGATTAATAATCATAATTATATGTATTTAAATTCATATATTTTGATATATAACCTATATATTCCATTTAAATCATTCATCATTAAGGATTATTTTAATTAATTAAAATGGAAGGACATTATTCCTTAAAACTAGTTTTAAAAAAAATATCCCTTTTCACTGCCAAATGATCTAATATTTATTTCTATAAAATTGATATTCAATAAAGTATAAATTCTAAATACTATAACACATTATTATAAATAAAATTATTAATAGTAAAATACTACATTTTTTATTATTCATAAAGGCTTATTTCTAAGAAAAAAATCAAAAAACTCATTCTAGGATCATTTGACCAAATAAGTTCAAAATCGATATTCATCCACTAGATTTTGGTTTTTTATTCCATAAAATATAAATATTTTTATTGTATTATAGTTTTATTAAAATATAATGTTGAGTTACTATAATTGAACATTGGTTGTTACATTATTCCCTCTTATAAAAATTTTATCCTTAAAATTTTCATGGATATTACTTCCTAAACAAATGAGGGTGGTTATTCTTTATAATATTCTATAGATCCGAAATTTATTCCTCCATTGTATGATTCCTCTAGATCACCTTTACCAATTGAGTCATCCGATTCCTAAATAATTTATCTCTACTTTCAATAATCTGGGTAGGCTCTTCATATTAAGATAGATCAAGTTCAAATTCTATTACTTCAGAGGTGATAACATGCATTGGGTATGGCTTGTACTTTCTTAACAATGATATATGAAACATATCATGTAATTTATCAAGGCCTAGTAGAATTACTAATCAGTAATCTATAGCTACAATCCTTTCAAAAAATTTCAAAGCACCCTTTGTACCTAAGGATTAGTTTTCCCTTCTTACCGAACCTTATAACACCCTTCCATAAAGATACTTCCAATAAAACATTATCTACCACTTCAAATTACAAATATTTCCTCTAATTATCATCATAAATATTTTTACTACTTTGTGATACTTTAATATGAGGCTAAATAGTATTTACTGTTTTTTGTCTCCTTAATAAGTTTCTATCCTCTAATTTTTCTCTCACTAGCTTCATCCCAACAAGTTGGAGTATGACATCTCTTGCCATATAATACTTCATACGATGCCATTTAAACACTTTAATAGAAACTATTTTTATAGGAAAAATATAATGAAGTTAAATAATAATCCCATATATCTTTAAAGTCAAGTGAGCATGATCTCAATATGTCTTCTAATGTTTGAATGGTCTTTTCAGACCGTCCGTTGGTTTGAGGATGGTTTGCGGTGCTCAAGTGAAGCTCAATATCAAGATACTTTTAAATAATCTTCCAAAATTTTGATTTAAATTGGAGATAATTATTAGATAAAATTGAAATTGGTGTTCCATGATGTCTTAGAACTTAATTAATATAGATCCTTACAAGGCACTAAATAGGTAAATCTTCTCTTATATTGAGAAAATGTACATATCTGGTAAGGTGATCAACAATAACCCATATTTCATCATTCCTTCTAAGAGAATTTGGCAATACAATGACAAATTCCATGGTAATGTCATCCCATTTACACATATAAATAGGAAGAGTTTTCATGAATACTCTAGGATGCTAGCTCTTAGACTTCACCAGTTGGAAAACCAAGAATATTAATACATAATCAATAATATATTGCTTCATGTTATCCCACAAAAAACATTCCCACAAATCCCTATACATATTGGTGATACCAAGGTGTATAGAGAAATTTTATTTATGAGAATCATCAAACAATTACCATTTTATCTTAGGTATAGATGTAACACACAATCTATTTCCAAATTTTAGAATTCCATCTTCACAAACGATGTTTTAAAATTTTATATCATTCATAACTTTAATTTTCTTTTGAAAATTATCATCATCTAGTTGACAAATTTTTATCTTTTACAATAAATGTGGTTTCATAATAATTTGAAAAAGGAGTTATGTCCCCACTTCCTTAATAATTCTAATATACATCTTTACTATATCCATGAACATATTTCCCTTTTAATCCTAATTTGGGCTATAACTCCATGATATTTCTTTCTCAATGTATCATCTACCTTATTTTACTACCCATGGTGGTAATGTATTAAGAAATAATAATCCTTGAGTAGCTCGAGCCATTACCTTTTCCTTGTATTAATCTCTTTATGTTAAAAGATTTATTTTAGGCTCGTATGGTTTTTGTATATCTCACATATTTTACCATAGAGATAATTTATCCATTTCTTATAAGAGAATATTATAGATAGAAACTCAATATCATGGGTTAGATAGTTCTATTCATGAATCATTAACTACCTTGATGCATATTTAATAAATTTATCATTTTTCATAAGGACACAACCAATTACCTTCTTCGATGCATCACTATATATCATAAATCTATCATTTCCTAATGGTAGAGTCAAAATCAAGGTACTGAACAATATCCCCTTAAATGATTCAAAAAATTATTCTTATTAAATTATCTATATTAACTTTACCCCTTTACATGTAATATTGGCTAATTGGTTATCCAATTAAGAAAAATTATAAATGAATCACTGATAGTAACTTTCCAAACCAATGAAACTACATAGATCCATTATATTTATTGGTTTAGGCCATTATTTTACTATATTTGTCTTTATAGGATCAACTGAGATTCCATCCTTGGAGAAAATATGATCAAGAAAATAAACTTCCAAAATCCAAAATTCACACTTGCTAAATTTCCTAGAGAATTACTTTTTTCTAAGAGTCTCAAGAATGATCCGTAAGTGATTCTCATAGTCTTAATATATCTTAGAATACACCAAGATATCAGCAATGAATACCAAAATTAAATTACTAATATATTAATTGAATACTCTTTTCATTACATTCATAAATATTTATGGTTCATTAGATAATCTAAATGAAATTACTATAAACTTGTAATGTACATACCTCATTTTCAATACTATCTTAGGAATGTCATCCATATTTACTCACAATCAATGATACCCATAATTAAGTTAGATCTTTGAAAAATATTTAGCTCCATGAAGTTGATTTAATAAGTAATAAATGTGAGGTAGAGGATACTTGTTCTTTATTTTAATAGCATTTATTTCTCTATAGTTAATACATATCCTCATAAATACATATTTCTTCTTAATTAAGAGAACATGGGATTTTCATGTTGAAACACTAGGGTGAATAAATACCTTATCACACAACCCCTCTAGTTTCTTATTTAACTCTTCTAATTCCACAATGTCCATTCTATAAGGATTCTTTGATAAATGCCTTGTATTGGGATTAAATCAATGGAGAACTTGACTTCATTCTCTATTATATTTCTAGGCCATTTCTTAGGAAATACATCAATGTATTATTATACAATAGGTACATACTAAATTTTAAAATTACCTTTTCTATCTATAAATTGTGTTTTCACTTCTTCCCCAAGAATCTCATTCAGATGAACTAATAGGGGTAGATCTATACATGACCCAGATGATGAGGTCACTTCTCTAAAGACAAGGAATAAAACATATTCATCATAAATCATAATCTACTTCTCCTTGATATAAATTTTGGCATCATATTTTTAAATCCAGTACATACCAAGGTTTATACCAAATTCAACCAGAGGTATGATAATAAATTCAAAAAATAGAGCATGTTTACATTCCATAATGGGAACTTCCTAATTTTCATATAAAACATATTAGATATAAAATAGTTAGAGGATATTGAATCAAATGAAGCATTAGAAAACTTTTAGGCTATTATTATAGTATCTTCCACCACCGCTTTGGGAAATTAAACCTCAACTGTAGTAATTACATAATATTGACCTTATACCCATAACATATTTTGTGGTAGATTCCATTGACTATTGATACATTGGTTTGAATAATAACCCATTTTTTTATTGTTGAATCATTGGATAAAAGTGGTCACTTTTTTTACCTTACATTCATGAACTAGATGACCATTGTCGCCGTACTTGTAACATACACCCATGACCTTTTGGAATTTTCCAGGATGTATCTTTCCATAATTTTCACATGATGGGAATTATGTCATCATATTATTATTATTTTAATCATTCCATTTTCTTGATGTTTAGATAACCTATTATTATCTTAATTTCCATTAAATATATATTATGTAGAAAATCCCTTCTCTGATTTGATTGCATATAAAATCGCTTAACCATATGATGAAAAAGTTTGAGAAATCATTACTCTTTGGAGACTTGGATTAATCCCTTTAATGAAATGGTAAATATTTCATTAATATTTTTTATATAATACATATAATACCTAGATAACCTTATAAAGGTATCCTTATACTCTAAAATAATTTGTTCTTCCTTGTACTTTAAGCTAAGGAACTTTCTCTTCATTTTTGTTCATTTCTCGTGAGAGAAATATTTCTAAAAGAATATTTATTTAAAAGATATCAATTCCATGTGTTATATTTATTATTCCTCCCTAGTAGTTTGGATTAATTATTAACAATGATAAACATATCCTTTGATATAATACATTACAAGTGTAACCTTTCCCTTTCATTATATTCCAAGGCCAGAAATATATTTTTAAGGGACTTAATCTATTGCTCATCTACCACTGGATTAATAGTTCCACAAAATTATGGAGGATTTTGTTACATGACGTAATCAAACATAGAAGAATTATGATAGTGAACAATAGGTGGATCCATTAAGGCAAGTATATTCATCACAACCTAAGTAAGATTCCCTAATATGTCAATGATCTGCTCAGTCCCAACACCAATTGTATTGGGTTGCTCAGTAGGGAAATTTATATATTGGCCATGGGAATTGATTCCATTATTTATGTCGAGATCCATTTTTAAATAATGTAATATACTAAATTAGTTTATAAAATTATGAATTTTAAATCATAATATATAATTAAAAACCTTATGTAACACATAACATAGATTGAAAATTTATTCATTTTTAATATTAAAATCTTAAGCTTGGTTTCTTTGGGGATATATTTATTTTCAAACCCTTCATAATTGCTTTAAAAGAAAATGTTGATTATCTAAACCATATCCCCTAAAAGTTTAAAACCATGTGCGTAGAAATGATCATTTTTATGCACTAGGAGATGATCAAGTCAAATCCCAATGTTCCCTTTTATGAGTTATTACCCCTAGGTACAACTATGCGAGAACCAAATCCACCTATAGAATCTAGAAAGAGATGAAATTACTTGAAAAACCATATAATATATCCCTTACCAAAAATTTAGTATGAACCTACATACTTATACTCAAAGTATATCATAGGGTTATGTTCCCTAATCTATATTTTCCTAAATCTGGTTCCCAAGGTTTCTACTAAACTTCCTTTGATACAAACTCTAATAATCCTGACTCCAGTAACCCAGAGACGATGGTTAATTTATTAAATTGGAAGAGATACAAAGGGTAAAATCCCAAAGTATTGATCTGTTTAGTATTCTTGGAGATCCATATATATATATATATGATACACATTTTATATTGGGGATAAAATATAAAACATAGTAATGGAATACATAAGAAATCGTTAAAATCATTCAAAAAATATTTCTTTATATCTAGAGGAAATGAAAAAAATTAGGGTGAGATAAAATGATAATTAAGGGTTACATATAATGGAATAAATCATGATTAGATAAGGTACAATAAATATGGAAGGGTAAATAAATGAATAAACATGTTATTTAATCAATAACATGAGCATGAAATGAATCTATGGATAATATCAATGAAATAATATCATGGACAATAATAACTGAATTCTCAATGAAGGAAATTATTAATATTATACTTCATGATCTCAAACATCATGATATCTATTTCTTAAATACCTTGTTCCAAGACAGTTTAATCAATGGGTAGGTATGAACTAAAAACCTATTTAATTTATCCAACTATTTTGTCTCATGAGACATGTTAATGCATTGAGGGGATATCTATAACTAGGCCCCCCTCATCACTACATGTCTAATTTATTCCTCATATATTTAATGATCAATTAAATTCATAAAAAATATACCTTATTAGTAAAATTATTTATTGAATAAAGAATAAAGAATAAAGAATATCAGTATTTCCCCAGTCAATCAAATAAATTTCAAAGTAAAACACCATATTTAGAAATGATATACAGTTTAAGAAATAATAATATTCATTATAAATAATATCTATATTTAATGGAAAATTAATATCTATTAATCTAGATAAGGTGAATCTTTCAAGATAAATATAATGACCAAAAAATTAATAAGAGATATAAGTTGACTATACATTAATTTGGAATATAGGTTTTGAAAAAATCATATCATTTGGAGAAATAAATAAAATAGAATCTAAATATTAAAATTGTATTGAAATTAATAGTTTTCATTGTAAAACCATTGAAAAAATTTAGAATAAGCTAAATATCATAAAATGGTTATGATAGTAGGAAAGTCCATTAAAGCCGTATATGTTAAAAATGGCATTCCTTTTGACTTTTTATAAAAAACACCGCTTTTGTAAAAAATTATTAATATTACTTTTAAAGATTTTAAAAATTAAATGATAACTTAAAATTCCATAAATAAATAATTTAATTACTAAAAAGTACTTTTGTAAAATATTTTTGAAAAATATGGTCATGGAAGAAAAATATATCCAATTAAAAGAGAAATAAAATCAGTTTTTCTTTAAAAGATTTATTTTCTTGATTAAAATGTCAAATAGAGGAAAATATAGAAGAAAATATGGGAAATAATTAAATATATAGGGGGTAATAAAATTATTGGATCTTATTAAGGATATATTATATGATTCCTTTAATGAAACTATAAGCAATCCTAAAAGAAAATGAGATTGTAAAATAAATTCTTACCTATTTAGAAACATTTGAATTATAACCCCTTGAAATGATAAACTTGAATTGAAACATTAACCATCATGAATAAATAGATATTCATTTTAAATATATAAAATGGGTAGTATATACACCACATAAAAGTTAATAGGTGCATAATAACAAATATGTATCAATGAAATATAAATTGAGATGAAATCCATTACCTTAAACTTCCCTTTAGTTGAAAATGATTTAACCTATTATATAATGGTTTTAAGATTTTTTTTAATTTATAATAGAACCATATTCATATTTATAAAATCTTTTATGACCCTATTATAAAATCTTACCACCCGCTCATTAATAATATTTCATTATTATCATTATTTTGAGTGTTAACTCCTTCGATTTCTCATGCATATTTTTACACACAAGTTCCAGTTATTATTCATTGTATATATATCCATCATCACAGAAATTATATTAATTTTATAAATATCACATTTATTCATTATATACCTTTTTATAACCATTCTTGAAAGTTGTTCAAGGAAAATTAATTGCATCAATTTATGGATATAGTAGGATGTAATGTCATATAAATGACTTCTTTTAATGGTATTTTTGATTAAATTTCTATTAATTCTTTGTTTTTGGGGGTTTCTAAGGCTTTTTCGAAGGAAATGGTGGGTTTTCAAGATTTTCTCCAAACCGTGAACTCATTTCCATATTAAAAAAAATTGTTTCTTTTATAACTTCTTAGTTTTTTTTATCATTTTTCGCCCATTACACTTCCAACTTGGCCTCCCATGACCTATTAAAATAACCATATCCATTTTGACCTCTTAATAACTTATAATCATGGTGGATTTGGGTGATTTATTCATGCATCGAGCCAACCCATGATCCCATTTACAATTTAAAAAAAATGATTTATATAATTTATATCTCATTCAATTTTTAATATGTTTCAGTCATTCCACCTCTCACTTGAGCACAAAAACTCTAAGAACACCCCCATGTTCTATTTTCCCTATTTGGAGCTCATCTTCATCGAGGATTAGGGATAACTTCATCAAGGTTTCTCAAATCGTCCAGATTTGAAAAGGTAATTTTTTTCCTTCATAAATCATTAATTTTTTACTCTTTTCTCCCATTTTAGTCCTCACTTAACCTCCTTATCCTTATTCAAACCTCCATATCAATTTTGGATTCTTGGATATTCAACTACAAGTGTATTTGGGGCGATTTCTTCAAAGTTTCTCAAGTAAGTGAGTTTCCTCTCTCGTTCCTTCCATTTCCTTATGGTTTCTTACACTTTTCTTAAAGAACCAAATTTCTAGAAGTTAGGGCTTCATACTTAGGTTTTTTTTTAATTTATTGGTTTGATATTGTGGTTTTAGGTTTGTTTTCACTCCCATGTGGTGAACCGGTGGTGTAGTTGAAGTTCTGCACAAGGACTTGAGAGTTTTGACATATATGGCAGGTGATTCCATGTGCAAGAATTGTAGAATGAGTTATATTTCTGGATTTATATTTTTTTTATGTTCATATTTCATTTTTTTTAGTGCGATTTTTTTTAGTATCATTTGTTAATAATTTGAGTTTTAAGTGCCAATTTTGGGTGAAAATGGGTATTTTAATTGTACATTCCATGTTTTACCAATTGGTGTTGATTTATAATTCATGGAATTAATTTATGAGAATGTTTTAGTGATGAAAATTATGGTTTGGTGTAATATTGGTATGCATTTTATTTTAAAAGAGGGGTTTTGAATGGATTTTAGGTGCAATGTTCTGTTATAACTTGTGAAATTGTTTTATGGAAATTCTAAGTGTTTATTTGAGTTATAAAAATGGTGAAAAGAATGTTTAGATAATGTTTGTAATGAGTATTAAAAGAAATGGATTTTTATGTGTAAATGGAATTTTTTAGCATGTGGAACTTGTTTGAGCACAAATTGAGAAACCCAGGTATCTCGGTGGGTGGATGTGTACTAGCATGCTAGTGATCCGGAGTGGTTTCCCCCCTATTTCACTTAGCAGGTTTGACATTGAAAAAACTAAAAAAACTATTATGATGATGATTTTGGGGACAACTTGGTTATGGGTGATTTCTATACTAGTGGATCAATCACGAGAACATATATTGTTATGGTTACTTTCACACCGAGATGCGAGATACCTGTGGCTCACAACTAACTAATGCCTAGGGGTGTTCCCATGTTGAGTTCTCATTAACTATTTGGAATTTATCTTTGGATTATTATGTGTTTGTATGGAAAATTAATTATATTACATTTTTATTTAAATGTACTCATTCTTTAAAGTTACCCACTTTGAAAACTATATTCATTTAAAAGTTTCACCTTTAGAAATTATTTCTACCATTTCTTGTTTATAAAACTTACAATATTTTTATCTTATAATGATTTTAACATGGAGTCTTCAGGTGGTATCTTATTGGGATTAGGATCACACCCTACTTACACCTTTGGGTGTAAGTATACTGTTATGTCTGACATAGGTAAAGGCAAGGCTTTTGGAGATGGCAGTTTGGGTTGCCAGTTTCTTCCGTTGTGCGGTGTTGTGGAGAAGAATAGTGGGTGATGATCCCATGTCGTGTGACAGTATTTGGGTTGTTTTTATGCTAATTTTTTAGTTTTTTATCTCTTGTGTCAAGTTAAAAACCTTGTATTTAGTTCTGAGTTTTTAATTAAGGCTTGTTTGGAATGAATTTTCAGATTCGGTTTATTGATTATTTATGGTTGTTTTATATATCCTAGTTTGGGTAAATTATTCCAAAACCATACTTTATGATACCTAGGAACTTGTTCCAACCCATGGGGATAGGGAATTCCCTTTGGGTCTTATCATGGGCCAGGTTTGGTTCTGGTTTGGATGGTGACCAGATTTGGTTCGTGACACGTATATACACACGAGAGATGATACCATTTCCTTAATGGGTGAAAGGGTAAAGAAGTGGTTGATATATTAATTTTCCGGAATTAATATAATTTCATTTTTATTATATAAAATCATTATTTTAATTATTATTACTACCCATGTGAGTCGATGATGGAAAAAAAATTACATCAGTTTGTGATGTGGTAGTTTGTCGTACACATGAGTGATGACTTTATTTACCATTTGATGGAGAAGGAGATAGATAAATATTACCCCATAAACATAATAACATATAATTATATGGTAGATACTAATGTTATTATATTGTAATTGTTAATACATAATTGAAGGTGGTAACTAAATAAGTAAAAAAGAAAGAGTTTAATGAATATAATTACCTTCGCTTATAAGAATCTCTGTTGGATATCTTATTAAAGACTCTAGGTTTGGTCCTTTGGGAATACCAGTAGGTCCATAATGTGGATATGGATTTTTGGGAGATACATTTTTAGGTTTTTTTGATCTAAATGTCTTGATACATGTGAAAATATGAGGGGAGGGGATTCTATTTTATAATTGAGGAGGAGTGACACTTTTGTAAATACCCAAAACTATTCAATAATGGGAAGTCACTCTCAACCCAAGTTCCTCGAAAATTGATAAATAATGGGGTTTAAGGAATATAAGTTCTATAAACAACTATAACACTGAAAATAAACATGTTTTAAATATGTTATTGTCTTTACCTCAAAGGTTACTTTTACCAATTGAGTTCTCACCAAGGTAACTAATTTTTAACCCTAGGTAATTTATCCTTTAAGACAAAAAAATAAACATATTAGATAATTTTTACCAACAAATTATAAATATGAATTCATATTTATCAAATAAAAATTTTATCTATGTGGAAAATTAATTTAAACACAAGTGCATATAACATGCAAAACCTTATTTTAACCTTAACCGTTGTAATAAATGTTTACTTTCTTTAATATTCATTATGATGAAAGATTAAAATGAAATTATTATATAATATTAATTATTATGATTCAAAATATGTAATACATTTTATCAAATTAAAATCATGAAAGTGATAGAATTTATTTTAAAAACAAACCTCCAAAACGTGTCAAAAAAAGATATTTCAAGAAATGCATTTTCAAGCATAAGATGATATTATATTATCTATATGACTAGAAATAATAATTATATGGATTTAAATTAATATAGTTAGATATATAATATATAAATTTAATTTAAATAATTCATCATTAAATATTATTTTAATTAATTAAAATGGAAGGACATTATGCGTTAAAAAACAGTTTTATGAAAAATATCCCTTTTTAAATATAAATGTTATTATATTAATTTCTATGAAAATTATAATAAATAAATTATTAAATCCATATAAGATAAAAAATTATTATAATTAAAAGTATTAATATTTAAATAATTTTTTTATTATTCATAAAGACTTATTTTTAAGGGGAAATTCGAAAAACTCATTCTAGGCTTATTTGACCAAATAAGTTCAAAATCAATATTTATCCAATTAGATTAGATTTTTTGTGTCATGAAACATTAAAATATAAATTTTATTAAAATATAATGTTTAGTTAATATAATTTAAGATCTTGTGTTATAATATAAATCATATCTTCCTTTATAACTTGAATAGTATTTGGAGTTGTTTTTCTGTTTTTTCATCAAATTTCTTACTTCCCACTTTGATATTTTGTTGGGAACCAAATTTTTTGTTTCCTCCTGATATTTTATTAATCATATTATATTTCTTCTCAACCTAAATTGAATCACCTATATTAGTAAATTTTAGTTTAGATTTTTAAATTTTAGAAACTTTAAATTTTTTAACTTTGTTGTTTTTGGCTACATACATGGTTTTATAAACTATATTATTATTATGAATAGATTCATATACCATATCAAAATTTGAGGTTAAATTTTATTAGTACTCCTTAGGTTTACACTTCTCAAAAATTTCACCAACTTCTATAGTTGAGTTTTGGAATTTTGTAACTCCTTTCTCATCTTTAACAAGTTTTTTTGTATAAGTTATAACGCTTCCTTTATTACCATCAAATTTAATTCAAACCAATATTGAGGTTATTTTATCATGAAACAAATTTTTTATATTATAAATATATTTTAGAAACTTTTATTTTTCTTCAAGAAAAGTTTCTTGTTTTTTTTGTAATAAGATTATCTTTCTTCAACTTATTGTTCTCCCTTTTAAGTCTTACAATCTTTAAAAGACATTATTTTAACTATATTTTAGGAATAAACTCCATCTGAGTATATTATTATTCATAAATATTAATTTTATCACTGTTAAACATTTCATCATTCACTTTTTCAATAAAATTATTTTCAACAACATAATCACTGAAGTTCTCTGCTTCTTCTTCACTATCACCATCTTCATAAAATTTAGATAAATACTTTCTCCTTTTATATTAATAGAACTTATTATCCTTTCCCATAGGATTGAATTTTGATTTTTATTCCATGTTCTCAAATAATATTCTTCATCTTAATCAATTTTTTCTTCTTCTTTTTTTGAGGAAAATTTATAGAAAATTTCTCAAAAACTCCATAGTAGAAGCCCTTCGGTGGTAACTTCCCTTTATACATTACTATGCCTCTTTTCACCTTTTTAGAAAACAAATAAATTAATTTATAAAAATTTATACTAACATCCTTTTCAGTGTCAGATTCATAAACTTACTAATCTTTGAGAACTTTCTTAGATTCTCCATGCTCAATACCTTTGAATGAAATTTCCTAATCAACCTTTCTATTATTCTTTATAAAATTTTCTCTTCTCATTTAATAAGTAATGAGAGTACAATATAGGTCATCCATATTCATATTTTCAGGATTTATATATTCTAATGATGAAACTTATCCATCAAATTTATTAGAATGAATTCATAAGATCTTTTCCACAATGGTTGAATATTCAAATTTCTCAACAATACATATTATGGTGTTTACGATATCATTCAAACTTGTAAATAAGTCACCTATAGATTCATAATCACCCATATTTAGATAATTGTACTTTATCCTCTAAAATTTTCACTTCACCTTCTTTACTTTCATATTTCCTTCAGATATGTTCTTTAAATTCTCCCAATCGCCTTTAGTCATTCCAAATCCTTTAACTCGAAGAAATTCACTTTTAAAGAGTGAGTAAAGTATATCATTTCTAACTCACCCATAATTTTCCAAATTCTTATTATTAATATATATAAGGGGAATATTCTCATCATGAGTTGGGAATCCATCTATGGAAAATTAAATAACTTCATAGCATAGGGACATAAGATATGGTAATATTCTATCTGTCCAAATATGATAGTTATTTCCATTAAAAATAGGAATCCTATTACTATTCATAGAAATATGAACATCCATAGAAACTTCAATTTTCTTCAAACATCATTAAAGTGTTAATGAAGGAAACCATTCCTATAAAACCACTTTAAAATACCTAAAAGGATTTATGTGGTCACAGTGAGGGGGAGGGGTGAATTAGTGATATTTTTTTTAATTTCTTTTTATGAAAAAAATAAAAGAGTTATAATTTTTCTAAGAGAAATAACACAAGGATATTCCATAGGAACATTATAATTTACAAGGTTCACTACTCAGTAAGAGTATGTAGTCCTTGGAAAGGTTTGGAAATAATACAATACCACACAATCCACTAGAAAACAATCATTTTTATATGGTTACATAAAGTAGGGATAATCCTTACACTTGTATTTCACTATCATCAAAACTAAATTTCATGTTCTTTACACACAAATAAGATGTAACAAAGATTTAATAACAAATTTAGAAACCTTCACCAATAGTTTTAATATGTTGTCACTGTGGTGCCTGTACCTCTTCACTTTTAATATTCTTGCCAAAAATTCTTCTTCAATTTATCACCTATTAGTATATAATAACTTCTTTATTATATTTTAGTATAAAAATTATATCTTTTCACTATTTTTCTGATTTCACCTATTATAAATATTTTTTCAGGGACTAACTTTGTTCATCTGATTCCACCAAACATAAAAGTTTACCCGATGAAACTTTTCCCACTTAATATTATTATTATACCTCTACATATTATCAAGTATTATTATTATTATTCTTCTTCCTTAAAAAAATATATTTCTTATTTGGGAACATTCTACTCCAACTTTTGATTTCATAAGTTCATTTGGAAATTTTTTCCGAACCCATTTCCATAACAGTACAACTTTTTCATATGTGAACAATATACAACTCGTATTTTGTACTTGAATTATATTTATAGAAGAATGATAGGGAGAAATGGTGGGATTTCAATTTTAATTTCCTTGTTAATAAAAACCTGAAATTCAAATCTCCCTCTAAAAAAAATCTCTAAAAAACCTCTCAAAGCTTTTAGATAATTCATTAAACACCTCATAAACTCAATCACCCACTTCTTCAATTAAATTCCTTCTTCCTCAGAAAGAATCCTAAATATTCCTCTCATGATATTTAAAAAACCTAATGATCATAACAACATCATAAATTTTTATATATTTATGAAAACTTCATAAAGAACATCAACCCAGTAAGAATATTACATCACTGAAAAGTTTATATAACAGGACTTCCTAAAAAATGTTTTTTATGAGAATATTTGTTCGATTATTCCTATAAAAACTTCATAGGAACTTATTAAAACTTCATTAAATCATCTTATTTCATACAATTACTTACATAAAAACCTTATTTTATCTATCTTCATACACTATAATATGTCTGATGATTATTATATAAAAGTTTATCTAATCATCTTTTAGAAAAGAAAAATTCATTTCTCCATACATGTTTATCCAATGGACATTGTACAAAAAATTACCACTGATGGACTCTATTTGAAGTCTTAATCCAATTGTAATTTTTCATAATTAGACTTCATTCAATTTATACTTCTCGCATTTTTGATTTTTTATGATCTCATTCTTCATCATATCCCTTTTAACTTGAACAAATTTTCTTTTATCCACTAGGCCTTACAAATATTATACACCTCATACTTACAAAACTTCCAAACTTTTTAAACTTATAACAAAAATTTGTACAAGGATAAATAATATTTTCATTTATAAATTATCCCAAAAAAATTTCTTTTATCAATAAACTTCACAAACTTGAAGCAAAATATTTCATCATCCAAAACCTATGTCAGAGTTTGTATATCTAGTGAACTCTACAAAACTTCCTTGTAGAAACTTTTTACTCCAAAAAAAGTTTCTTTCCATTTATAAAAAATTCTTGGATCATGAGATATTTTCAACTCATAATGTTAGAAAATTTTATAACATAGAATCATTATTAGATTATATTTACCAAAAACTTCATCCGATTGAACTTTGTATGTCTGATGGAATTAGTTCAAAAAACCTCCCAACCATTTCCATCTGACAGTCTTTATTCATCATGTGGACTTTCTACATCCAATGGTATTTCTCCTTATGATTACCTTTGTAAAAGTAAATTTATTTAAATGTTTTTCAACAAAATACAATACGCTAATTTTTTTTTCACACAACTAGCATCTTCTTAGCTTCTTCCAGCTTCTTTAAAACACATCTAGCGTCATGGTCCGAATAATTATAATAAACTATATCTGTTTGTGTTAATTGAAATAAATAATTATATGTTTTTTTAAATTATATATATATATATATTTTATGTGTGTGTTCAAAATTTATAAATAAATTAATATTCTTTTAAATATATATATAGGGAAATTATATTTATCTACTAAATATATGTTAACATAAATTTATATGTGTGTGTGAGAGAGAATATTTATAGAAATATAAATAATCTTGAAAATACTTTATGATATATATTATATATATACACAAGTCATATATGTATATAAATATGTTAAATGTATATGTGTATGTGTGTTCGTGTTGTGTGTGTTATTAATATATAGTTATAACATATATTTATATATAAGTAATATAATATAACAAATAAATATTCATGTATGTATATATGTGTGTGTGTATTTGTGTGTGTATATATATATATGTATGTGTGTGTGTGTGTGTGTGTGTGTGTATGTGTCTATGTATGTGTGTGTGAGTGTGTCCAACTTTGTTATAAATAAATATATGAACAAATAAATAGGTAAATAAATAAAATGAGTGTGTGAATGTGGGTTTATTTATCCATATGTTCATTTATTTACTATATGAATACTTATATATGGTTATTTGGGAGATATTTTAATATAACCTATATAAGTAAGACTGCACCAACATAACTAGGGTAGATTTTAAGTCCATCTCAATTTTTTTTATTTGGGTTGAATTTCAATTTTCCCCTGATATTGTGTTACACATGTTTATCTCAGATAGAATTAAATTTTTCCTAGGTAACAATATATAACTATTCTATAAATAAATATAAATAAAAAATAAATATGTGCATATGTAGTTATTTTAAAAATATATAGTTGTAATATATATATTAAATACTTATATATAAATTAAGGTGTATATATTATAATATTTTTTTTTCTAGCATGCTTACGTCAACTTTTTTTTGTTATTTAACCACTTGAAAAAGGTATGTGGTTGTTATGATGAGCTAACAACACTTAAAATTGTATGTTAGAATTGAGAGGATGGGTGGTTAACTCATCCCATGAAAGGTCATATTGTCTAGTTTGATCCTTTCTTATATATTTAAGTGATGTTCTTGAAATCCATCCTTGTAGCAATTACAATTACCTTTATTATGATAAGTGATCGATTGATACCATGCATTTCATGTGAGTTATTTATGTATGAGAGTTTATTTATCTATTCACTCATTGGTTAATTAGTTAATATATAATTTAAATCCATACAAAAGGATACTATATAAATTAATGGAATTTAGGGTGGTGGATATTTTTTGGAGCTGGGATCAGGCCCATAAAAGGGGTTTCCTATGTATCATTGTAAAGGGAATACTAACTCACATATTTAAGTTCCATTTAACAAGGAACACTATACATTTTAAGGTTATGTGATAAAGACCATAGTGGTTCCTTTGAAGATCACACAGTTATGACCAATGGAGTACCTTTTAAGATCATGTGTCTAATACCACCATGTATTGTTGTTTAAGGTCATACAACTAAGAATGGTTATGAGCAGTTTAAATTTTTAGAAAAACTAAATATTATATACTGGTGTATAGAAATGATTTATGTGGGACTTACATGTGAGATAACCTTTTTAGTTTAACCTAAACTATGGGTCATGTAAAGGTTGGTTGGGGATTATACCATATTTGAGGACTATTTTTCTTGTCTTCCATCAGTTGATAACTATACATGTAAGGATGACAAGAAACATGTATGATGAAGACTAATTAAGCAAGGTTAGAACTTATATTGTATTGGTGGCCCATTGGGTTTTCATAGCTCATTGACTAGACTAGGGAGGATGAACAAATACTAAAGAGATATGGGGTTTGGTTCAAATTATTTTTGATGAGTACCTTGGGCCATGAAATGTCTCATCAGTATCCTAAGGTATCCTCATTATCAAGGGAAACATGATTGAAAATACCTCATGGAATATATTTATTAGGGAGTAAAATCGAAATAAATATTCTAAAAAGTGAATGATTCCCATTATCAAAGAAATACATGATCTATGTGAAGCATGAAAACATGAAAAATGACCCAGTCATGTAATCCAAGAGGTCGTAGAGGATTCCTAGATAGAGTAGGCCTTTTAGAGATTTGTATTGGGTAAAATAATGCCAGTGAGGCCATTTCTGCCATTTTTGAAACTTGAATGCCCATAAATGGAATCTTTTGTGAAGGGGTCACCCTAAGTCAAATATTATGTGGAAATATACCATTATAAAGACATAAAAAGTACTTTATGAAGCATCAATTTCACACATGATTTGAGGCTATACATGGATGAGTGGGGACCATATAGGGTAAGTAATTTTAAGGTTGACTAATACATATGATATATACGGTGAAATCCCTCCACAGAGAAACTGAACGAGATAAGTAATGGGACTCAAAAGGGGGGGTGGGGGTGGGGGGTTATGTGTGTAAACATGTGAAAGTATTATGTGTGAAATGAATGTAAATAACTCATAAAGAAGTCCCTTACTCATTTAGAATTAGATTTAATTTCTACCTGAGGTAATTCTCCTCAAAATAATATCTCATAAAGGATTCACTTGTAAATAATGTGATTCCTTGAACTTCATGCATTTGGAAATCTCCTCTTTCTTAAAATTCTTGTCGAGTTCTATTTATAGAAAAATTTGGTATTAATTTTACCCAAGTATTTTTGTCTCATGGAATGAAAACCACATCTACAAAAATGATGATCCTGACTTGAGGGATGGTCACACTACATGTAAAATACATTTGCATATCTAAAAATGACTAAGGTACCACATGAATAAATATGACCACAAAGGATTGATGCTTGGTGATCCCAAATGATGAATGAGATGCATGAATTAAATTTATCCACAAAGGATGGATGATTAGTGCCTAAAAATGATGAATGATATTCATGAATTCAACATGATCACAAAGGATAACTACTTCATGAAAAAATCAATGAACAAATTGCATGAAATGAATGCATATTCTGTGATGGATCTACAATCCTAAATCACATAAAACTAGTTGTTTCATAAATCTTATGCGATTATATAGATTTTCTATGGTGATTCATCTCTATTTCAACTAAGCTATATCCTTTTACCCATTATACATTAAATATTCTTCACAAAGTGTTGATTATATTTTTTAACCACCAACAAAATACCCATAAAAATTAGATTTGTTTGGAATAAAAAGGATCAAATTTTGACTAAGAATGGGTCTTCCACATAAAATTCTTACGCACTGTATAAAATTTGAAAGACAAAAAGTATAATTTTTCCTTATATATGAGGCGAAATGTTCAACCTTCATCACTTAGCATATGTGTGATAATTTTCTAAAAAGTGATAAATTCCCATATAAAAAACTTTTGAATGATGCATAAATCTCAAATATCATGAAAGGATCCACTGGGGCCCCATCCAGGATGATGGTAATCCAAGAGTTCAACCCCAAACTCGCCTCCAATAGTATAGGAGTTGGATAGTATAATCAAGTAGACATATCACATAATATGGGAGGCCTTAGCTTACAAAAACCCACAATATTAAAATATCCAATGAATAAGATAACTCCCAATTACCAATAATATATTTATCGAATTAACTGAACAATATACAATTCACATAAGAGACAATAAAAAAAAGTACATACCACAAGGTTAATATAATATAATATAACATATGATAGGTATTTGAAACAAAAAATTCTGAGAAGTTCCTCCCCACTGCATGTACTCCTGAATCACTCTCTAAACAAAGTGGTCATTAACACTATTTCAAATCAAAATATTCCATAATTAATCACTAAGCATCACTAAACATCAATGGGATTCATATCCAAACAAGACACCCAAACCCATGTTTATCTATCCCATCTCTGAACTTTTTCATTGTCTATATATACACAACACATGTGGGAACATGTACCATGTAGGGGTGAGTATAAAAATAACTATTAGGATGATCCAAAATCCACAAATGAATCACAAAGAAATAAGTTAAATCAACTCTTGGTCTGTGTTCTTTCTAGGAGGAATATTCAAGGGAAGAACCGGAACACCAAGTCAGCTAAAATATCCTGGTACTAAAAACATTCCCATAGAAAAATAAGAAAGAATAATCTTGATATATTCTATAATAAGAATACTCAAGAATGAAATAAATGTCTCAATAATTACTACTCCAACTCTAGATAGTCATAACACATAATAAAACAAAGAATCTCAGAATACCAAAGAGACCAAAAATCCTGAAGTCAGTGAAAGTTGTGCACCATATCTCAAAGGAAAACCCCAATGTGCTAAGGAATCATAAGTTCAACATAAGTACATACTGCATAGACTTCTAATAACTATTCCACCACTATAATCCAAAAAGGGGATCCTATTCATCAATGAATAATTATTTTTAAATGAAGGAGCATTATGCCCTCCGATCTATTAATACCTTACAATCCGACTTAGCCATCGAACTACCCATGCATAAAAACCCATGTAGCCTTACAAGAATCATAAAGGAAAATCCAAAAATAACTGGGAAACACCTCAACTAATAGAATATAAGGGGAATAACCAATCCTACATGTAAAATTAATCCATATATAGAAAATCCTACACCCTGAATAATAGAAGGATATTTGAACCTATGAATGGGATACGATAGAGGATCCCACACCTAGGTAAATGAGGGGATACCTAGCCCTATAAAAAAACTATCATGAAAAGAGAGTATCTTGTTCCTTGAGTAATAAGAGGGATATCTAATTCCACCTATAGGATGAGAAAACTTCCATCATCATTCTTTAACCTCATCATCAACCCCACAAAGCTAAAAATGAATTCTAACTACCTCACATCATAAATGTACTTATATGACCAAGAAACTACACTATGGTAATCTATATGAAAAAATAATCAAGATAAGATATTTATTTAATGAAAATGAGGATCATTTAAAAATTATAAATTTCATATTATTGAACACAAGAGAAGATATGTGATGGAACCTAGGGCCCGCACCACGGTAATTAAAAAAATAGGTTGTAGTACCCATGTATTTAAAAAACATGGGTCTGGTAAAAAAAATTCAATTAAAAAGAGATATGACAGGAATTAAAAAAATAGGATGTAGCTACCCACATCTTTAAAAAACATAGGTAATGAAAACCTAATTAAAAAATATGGAATCAACTTGAATTATTGCAATCTCATATCCCATAACTAAATCATTTAGTGATGTTTATAAATGAATCTAAATGCCAAATAGAAACATGGATAATTTTTTTTCCTATAGTGAGGGAGAGATAGAATTTTTATTCATTAATCGTCATTGGTTTTGTCACCAATCACCATTGGTTTAAATTATTCTACTATATAAATTCATGGAATGTGGATTTAGTCTTCAAGAACAAAGAATTAAATAACCATAACTATTTTGAAAATTATTCCCAAAATAAAATATAATCAATAAAATAATTTGTAAATAACCAACCAAATTTCATTAAATAAGAATAGTGGCTAGTTTAACAAATCCCATATGGAAATCATGAATAACATTGAAAAAATTAGAAATAATAATCCCTACCTTAGATTTGGATTGATATTTGGTTAAGAACACTTTCACGATAGGTGTCACTGATGATTCATATGACTTAATCCCACTTTGTGGATCCCAAAATCCATTCTCTCCATATCCTTATAATTATAAGGTTTATAGAGGAAACCCTATAATTAGAGAAAAATATTTTTTTAATAAGGTAAACCTCTAATTTTTGTGATATTTATTAAAATAATTGTCTTCGTGGATAGACCCATAAATTTTAAAAGAGAATATAAATTATAGAGATTCTAAGGTAAAACCATTATTCCAAACTCAATAATGGTATGTGATTTCCCATCCAATTATTCATTTCAAAGTAAAATCATAATTCTCATGGAAACATGCATGCATGCTAAAAATAATATTTTTATACTTAAACTATTATTTCTGAGGCCCACCCTGACTAAAATTCTATGGAGGCTCAGCATTTCTTCTAAAACCAAACCTAAAAATATTAAAAAACTCAAATCCCAAATATTGAGGTTACCGCATCACTATATGAGCTCCAAGAGTAATACTTATTTAAGAATAAATATTAAAAATCCTATAAAAATCAACATGATCAAAAATTCACCCAAACCTAAGCTGGGTGTAAAAATCACATCCTATGATCAATGGAACCATCATGAAATTTTTATAAGAACACATAATAGGGTAAGTTTACTATTTTACTTCTGTAGAGGTTTCAAGTCTCTAAAACTCAAAATTTAGCTAAGTATCACTTGAGAAAAAACTTAGGCCACTTCATCCCCACCATAAAAACATTTTCTTCCTAGAAAAGGAAAAAACTAGATCTATTAAACACAAAATCTTTGGAAATAACCATGTATGGAAAAAACACACCATCGCATGATCTTTATTTATATATGGAGGATTAAGATCTAAAATAAATTGGTATGAAACAACTTAAGAAGGGAACATACACTATCATACCTCCTAGTCATCAACTATAACCCATTTTAAAGTGAGACCTAAACATTTACATGCTTCCACTCCATGTGAGTATTTCCAATCCATAACACCCAAAATATTTCCACATCCAAAGTTTATCCTAACACATGGGATGAAATGAGTCAATAGAATACTAAAATCTTCTACATAATGGTTTATTTACAAACTTAATATATTGGGAGAACTTTTCACTATAACTTTAATGAGTTTAATTTATATTTGTCACATGAGAACAACCCAAACACACTACACTCTATCATTGGGTACTTTAAAAAAACCCACAATAACATTAGAATATTTGTAAGCTACCATGATCCTCAGACCCATGTTAGTTTCATTGAAATCTCATACTAACAAGGAACAAACACAAAAGTCACTAGAAAATGGAAAAAAGAAACATAGGATTTATTTCCCAACATTACCATCTATTGGAATCCTCTATCCACACACCGATCTATAAAATTTTCTTTCACATTCACTTTCAAAGATTTATTGATTGTGTTTTTTACACCATTTTTTAAAATATATTAATGATAACCTCAGGAACAATACTAACCTCATCTAATTTATCAAAATCACACCACTGCCTATCTCGTGGCCCAATCTAAAGTTGATAACATTTATTTTTCATAGGACCCCACTCTATTGGATCCATATGCCCATATAACACCTTCCCAAGTGACCAAAGTTCACAAACTATAGATAAAAACCCATCCTTCAGTGCATAATAGGGGTTTCCATGTGATGGGTACACCCACAAATATCCACTAGACATACCACATTAAGGTTTTTATTCCACTAAAGTGATCTCTGCTTAAGATTCCCATCCTAAAATTTAACACAAAATCTAGGAGAAAACCACTATCCACCTAGGGAAATGGAAAATGTGCACCCAATATTTGAAAAAACCATTCAAGTCCATCACTCAAGAACATATAGTCCCACTAGACCACTAAGTAAACAAAAATATTATTGTTCTATCTCACACAAGGGAAGAGTATAGGACCACCAATATCGATCTAAGGGTGGTAAACATATCCCTCTTCATTCCATAATCAACTGCTCTGAAGCTAGATTCTTGGGATATTCCTTCATAAATCCACTTAGAAATATTTTAATATCATCTCATGAATGAAATCTAATGCACACAATAGCCTCCTAAGAAGGGATAACCATGGTTCACCCTTTAAAAGCATCGACACTTTCCACAAAATTCATAGGAATTGAATTTTTCATCATCACACCTATAACATGAAGTCATGTTTACCATAATATGGGTAGAAGACTTCAATAATTAAGGATGGTATCTAATCACTACACCTAAGGGGATCCCACTCAGTATTAGGGGGTGTTCCCACCTCACTTACCTGATCATGAATCATTACGTAACAATAGTTTTGGAGTTGGTATTCTAGAGTCAATTGTTTGTATTTTGGATTATATTTATATTCAATTAAGTTAATATTAATTTAAATATCTTATTATATATCATTAATATTTTTGAGTGACTTTAATGTAATAAGGTCCTAGAGTATCTACCACATTAAAAGGGAACATTAGTTCCCCACTATGATGTGAACCTTGAAATTCTGTGATGATATTTTTAAAATAAGTTCTATGGTCAGATAATATTCTATGATAGGGTGAATAACATGTTTATTTTTAGGTTTGAGTACTCATAAGAACGCAATACTTCATCTCATGAAGTTTTCAATTGGTAATCTCCAAGATGGGAGATTATGAGAACATATCCACTAGTAGGAATTCCAAATGTTTTGTGTCATTGTATATTCCTATATGAGAGTGTGTGTAATGGTATTTAAACTTTAATATTATTATTAATGCATGTAATTTATCATGTACTTAGATGTATTTTCATAAACCATGATAATAATAGTTCATGGAAAATTTGGGTATTTTGGGCGTGTCATGAATAATGTGTTATTAAAGAATATATCGAGGAAGGATTTTCCCCTAATATATTAATAGACATTGATATATTATCCCTTTGATTAAAATAGAACTCCCACATTAAATTCCATTAACATAGTGTAACAATGAGTTTATTTTAGACATTCAAAGAAATACATATCAAGCAAATATGTTGATGACACTGTTGTGTAGCCTTCTTGATGAGATATTGCGACAAAGGGATTATATTACATAATGAGAACTCATGTGTAGTTGTTGATGTTGTAAAATTAACTTCTTTATCTTGGGTACCTTAACCTGTTTCTAGATAGTAATCTTGGACTTTAGTCAAGCTCACATAATTCCATTGATAAATAAGACTATAGGGTCACACACTAAGATTTTTCATTGATATCAAATAAATTCTATTTTAATTTAATTATTGTAATAAAGATTATTCTAAATAATAAAGAATAATTTTATTTAGGATTTATCGATCATAAATATTTGTTTTATTGAACATTTAATAAATATTTATTTATCAAAATATGAATGAAATATTTATTTTATGAATAAATATTTAATTAAATATTTATTCAGGTATTCAATAAATTCTAAGGAGGGTGAGCAGACTAAGAATATATCTGGTGATAAATATTATTTTGCAAGCTGGTAAAATAATACTTATCATTATGCTAGTTAGCACACACCATGTAATAAAAATAAAAATATTATTTTTTAATACATGGCATGGGGTCATGCATGGGTTTGACAATTTATTATGGGTAATTGTGAAATTAATTAAAATACAAACACTAAACCTTGTTATATAAATAGGATGCTTATAATTTATAAGTAAGGAAAATTAAGAATCATTGGGCACAACAGACTGATCTCTAGAATTCTTCTCGTCGCCCACACATCTTATCAATAATTATAATATTAAGATAACTTCTTTAAGATCAAAGAAAGGTGAAGTGATCTAGATAAAAAATAGAAGATGAACAATCCACTATACAAAAAACCCAATGATTCATTGATGTTATTCGGAGATAAAATGAGCATGTTTGGATCACCACTAGAAGGATTCTAAACATGGATTCTATAAGAGAAATGATAGATTACCAAAAAGGGTTTGGGATGATCAACATCTAATATACTGAATGAAATCAGGAATGAGGTAATATTTCTTCTCAATTAATTAAATTAATTATAAATTTAACATGAAAAAATACGCTATTGGTTCTAGAGACCTTCTTGTCTATATTCAATTGGAAAAATTTTATTGGTTATGACTTTCATGTCTTGTAAAATATGATAATGATCCATTGAATTCAACACTCAATGAGTTGAGATCAGCTCCAATAAGTGCTTCTAATGTAACTGAAACCTACTTAAGGTATCAAAGTGGTCACATTAAAATCTATAATTATTTATTTTATTTTTGATCATTACACATTTTAAAATTAAGATTCATTTCATGTTTTAATGAATTCTTGATCTATCATAGAAATATCTTCTTCACATTCTTAATTTCTCACAAATATTACCAAGATCAATTAATAATTAATTTAGTTTACATCTAAAGATCCCATCTAAAGGTGATAATTATCCTGACTGGATAATGAAAGGATACACAACATGTACTCCTTTATTACATACCATGTGTCCTTGATCATTACACAAGGATGCTTGCATGGATTCTAGGTCATCATGTAATTTTTACATGTTGCGTATGATAAATCCACCACATGTAGACTAGCTAGGGTGGCACATGGATTTTCTGGAGTACACATTTTCTAGTTTGACTACAGGTTGTGCAGTCCACATGTTTCAAAGATGGAAAAAACATGGCCAAACCGCATCTTATAATTAATACACTGAGTACATTTATTACAAAACACATATATATTGATAGCTGTATAACTATAAGTATATGCTATGTATCCTATATACATTCCATATAATACATAAATTCTCATGATAAGTACAAAATGAGTCCCTAGGAATGTACTACAGATATTCAGCAAAGATAAGTACATGTATTATGGATAGCTTGTACATGCTGTGTGCTTTACCTGTTTACACATAAATATTAAATTTAATTAATTAATCCATTGAACCTTATTGACTCAAGATACATGGGTAATTAAGTTGATAGTATACATCGGTTTTTATATTTTTTATTATATTAAATGTTTTATTAATTTCCTATAATATTTGATACTATTAATTATGCATGGATAGTTTACACTAAACAATCAATGCATTAAATTATATAGGCTATGTATTTTTTATGTGTACCATGTGAAATTAAATTATCCATACACACCATGAAATTATGAAGGATTAAATGTACACAATATGTCGTATGGGTGCATTATTTAAAATTAAAACCATAATGAATAGTTCATACAGGTAATCACCGAGTTGCTTCCAGTAAAAAGTTGTGTACTATTTTAGTGAGTTTTAAATAAAATAAAATAATTTATTTTATTTAAAATAACATCAGATGATGATTTCAAGATGATTAGATGAAATAAGATAACAATAATTAATTGATTAATAATATAATTAATCAGAATAATTTAGGCATGCTTTATCTTATTAAAGAACAAATTGAAATGAATGCTAGCTAATTTCTTTAAATGTGTAATAGTTGCATGTGTATGACTAATGATGAGATCAACCAAAACTATTTATGTGTTGGTTTTATTTAATTTTATTTTATTACATGGTTTTGAAATTAATTATTATTAAATTAAATATAATGGCGTAAACATCACCCCTCCCTCTTTTATTATATAAAACATGCATATCCAATTTTGTATTATGTAATTCTACTTAACCAATTCTTTGATTCCCATCAAATACATATGATTTATAATATATATATATATATATAATAAAATGAGTTTCTGAAGGTGCATGAAGTTGGTTAAAGATATATATAAGGAAGAGGATATTCAATATGGAACTGAGACAAAACCAACACGGAAGATAAATAGGTGTATAGGTAGGATTCTACAACTCATGCCAAGACCAACACAATGAGTTTATCCTTAGAGTCATAGTTTGATTTATTGTCCACTCAATAAATCAACCATTAAATAAAGATCATGATAATTTAATTAATTTATTTATTTTATTTCTACTTTATACATTATTTATTCTATATATGAAGGATCATGATAGCATAAATAAATGAACTAATATGAAAATATGGATTTAAAATAAATGGGTTATGCATAAATGTTTTATCAGAATATAGTTAATCCCTAAAGTAAAATACACTTTATATTAACAAGACATTTTAAAGATAAAATAAGTAAATTTACAGATAATAAACAAAACCCATCAAGTTAATATTAATTCATTAAGATTTTATCATATGAATTAAGATGAACTTATATTTAAAGTGTTAGTTCAGCCTCTACTAGTGGATATTTTAATTATTGAGAAGTCTTAACTAAGGTAGAGGTTCAACTGAATTGAATTAGTATTGGGTTTAATGGCCTTTGTCTATCCAATAAAATTTTGAGGCAAGTGTTGAAGAAATATGAGTCAGGATTTCTATATTGGGGAGTCCAATCAACAGTTCAAGGAGCTTATAGTATGTAGTTGGCACGACTCCCTACCTAAATACTTTCTTATAATTTTCATGTCCTCCATCTAGATTATTAGAATGGAAATATGTACCCTTGCCACTAGAATGTCTATAGTTATGGGAATTTTAGAGTTAAATAGTGAGGTCCATTGAGACTTAACAAAATAATGGGAAACTTGATAAAAACAAAATTATTATATACTCACATAAATTATGATCAAGTAATGTACTAATAATACACTCTTTTATAATTATAAAATAGTGTAATGTTTTTCAAACATATTATTCTTAAAATAAATTTTAGAGAAATACCATATCTTAATTAGAAGTAACTTTCTGGAATGGTTCAGATTCCTAGGGGTTGTGTTGTGCTCTGAAAGGAAATCTTACATTATAGAATATTCACTACTTGATCCACCTATAAATGAGGTGATTGTTGAAGAGTTCATTGTTTATTATAAACACTTGAGTGATGTAGTTTTTGTTCATTCTTTAATGTTTTCATCAATGTCTAGTAAACTCATGAAGTCACATGAAGACATAGATGCATATAGAATTCTCTATAATCATTGCGGTCTTTACTAGGAGAGAGAAAGGCATGAATAGTTTGAGATATCGAAGGCACTCTTTCAGAGAAAACTTCGAGAAGGTGTGCTAGTTGGGCCTCACGTAGTCAAAATAATTGTTTATATTAAGCGCCTAGAGGTTCTAGTGTTTAAATTTCTTGAAGTACTATGCATAAATATCGTTATTGCACAACTTAATTATAGATTCTTTAGATTTTTTTCCAATTTAAATATTAATAAAATTGAGAAGTATCTTCTAGATATTCTCACACTATTTCTACAATTTGATAAGGAGATGAAGAATGAAATCCTTCCATCATTATGGAGAAAAAAGGAAGGGATAAGTAAAGAGTTATAAGTTTAAATCCTTTTCACAACAATATTACAAGAATAGAAAGATCAGGGGGAAATTAAGGGAAAATGAAGTTATCAGTTTCACATGTAGCAAGAAAGGCCACTAGAAGAAAAACTACACCTAGGAAAAGAAGCAAGGGGAAGTTTCTGGTGCATTTGTTATTAAATGAAAATTTTCTTTTTATAAAAATTGGGTGTTAGATATAGCATGTAAAGATAATATATATATATATATATATATATTCAAATACAAGAACCAAGTAGTTTTCATAATATTTTATGAGGATAGGTAGATCTAAGAGCATCCTATGGATCCAAAATTTCTACCATGGCTATTATGGAATACTACCTCACATTTATTTTAGGAATGATCTTGGTTTTAAAAGATTGTAATTATGTGACTTAATTCACTAAAAACATTATATATTTATCTATATTTGATATATATGAATTTTAATTAAAATTTGGTAATAAATGTTATTTATTTTTTAAAGAAATCACGTATTATGGCAGTATCTATTTACACAATGGTTTTATGTGTTATATTACATGAACTAAGTGATGAAAATCAATAAAAAAAATAATTCACATGATTCATACCAAACCCAACTATGACACCATTGGCTAGGTCATGTAAATGAAAAATGTTTGACAACATTACACCAAGATGGATATTTATATTCTTTTGAACCAAAACCACTTGATGTATTACTTGCATGTTTACAAGATAAAATAACTAAAGATCTATTTAGTGTAAAAGGTGAAAGGGCCATTGGTATTATTGAGTTGGTTCATACTAAAGTGTGTGGACTATTTTCAGTTTAAGTAAGGGGTGGTTACTAATAATTCATAACTTTTACTAATGATTTTAGTAGATATGGATATGTATACTTAATGAGGTATACGTTACATTCCATTGAGAGATTCAAGGAATATAAGAATGAAGTTGAGAATTATCTTAGTAAGAAGATTAAAAAACTCTTCTTGGATTATGGTAGATAATATCTTAATTAAGTCTTCATTGATTATTTATATGATTTTTGGATTTTATCCGAACTCACTCCTCCTTATACAATATAATGTAATTGTGTAAGTGAAATGTGGAATGATAACTTGTTAGAAATGGTGAGATCAATGATGGGTCATGTGATTCTTCTATTATCTTTTTGGGGATACACATTATATGAATAAATACACATTCTAAACCAAGTTCTAATTAAAATAGAAAATGGAATTCCATATGAAATTTGGTATAAAAATAAACCTATGTTATTGCATGTATGAGTGTGGGGATGAAAATAATTTATTATGTCTATTTTTAGCAACACCCGAAGGCACTAAGTGTATCTTTATAGGATATCCCAAGGAAATAAGGAGATACTACCTATAAAACACTTCAGATAAAAAGGTTGTGGTTGATAAATGTCTCACATTCATTAAGAATGATCATATCTCTAAAACAGATAGTGGGAGTGAAATATAATTCGATGAAGTCCAAGCTCAAGATATAAAAGAGTTTCACATGAAAAAATTCCACAAATCCACATGAAAGAGAATATTCTTGAGATAACATTACTGCATAAGAGTACAAGAGAGGTTAGATAACATGAAAGATATGGTTTTCTAGTAATCGAGGATGGTGACTCATTATTATCTGATAATAATGATCCTATAACCTACAAGGAAGTAGTAAGTAGAAAAAATATTTCCAAATAGAAAGAATATATGAATTATGAAATGGAATCCATGCGCCAAAACCAAGTTTGTATTTTATTATATCCTCCAATGGATGTAAATCTCATTGGTTGTAAATGGGTATTAAAGAGGAAACTAGACATATATGGACAAGTCAATACTTATAAGGAATGATTGGTTGTATAAGGGTTCAAACAATGTCAAGTAATAGACTATAATAAAACCCTTTCACCAGTTTCAATGTTGAAATCCATCAGAATTATACTTGTTATAACAGTTTACCTTGACCAAGAGATTTAGAAAATTGATATTAAAATAACCTTCCTTAATGGGAACCTTCATGAAGATGTATATATGAAAAATCCCAAAGGGTTTGTGACTCCTTAGTATGCCAAAAAGACATGAAAATTGAAAATATTCATATATGTATTAAAGTAAGCATCCAGATCATGGAATATTCGATTTGATGAATCCATAATATATATATTTTTTCATAAATAATGAATATGAGCCTTGTGTTTATAATAATTTTAGTGGGAGTGTGATCATTTTCTTTATAGTTTATATCAATGAAATACTAATTATTATAAATGAGATACCAATCTTACAATCTATTAAATCATGGTTAAATACATGCATATCCATGAAGGAATTAGGTGAAGAAACATATATTATTGGGATCAAGATTCTTCATGATATATCCAAGATGCTATTTGGTCTAAGTTAAGGTATATATATTGATAAGATACTAAAGTGATTTAGTATGGAATGATCTAAGAGGGGATTTATACTAAAGACACATGGCATTCATCTTTATAAGAAAATGTTTCCTAAGACACATGAGTAAATACATAGGATGACAAGGATTCCATACATGTCAACGAATAGGCTGGTCATGTATACTATGTTATATAATAGGATAGATGTCACCTACACCTTAAGTGTGATAGGAAGATATGAAGATAACATAGGTGACTACTATTGGATGGTAGTCCAGAATATCCTTAAGTATATGAGATGAACTAAGGATATGTTTCTATTCCATAGGGGAGATGAGGAACTAGTCCTTAGAGGATATAAAAATTATAGTTTCCAAAAAGATAAAAATGATTTGAAGTCATAGAAAAGATACACATTCACTCTCAATGGAGGTTCTATGAGATGGAAGAGATCAAAGAAATCCATGGTTGTAGATTCTATAAGTAGTGTTTGAGAATATTATATATTTTTAGGTATCTATAGAACCAGTTTGGATATGAAACTTCATAAAATATCATTATGTGGTACCTCTAAATAAAGACCCTATCACACTATATTGGGATAATACTACAGTGGTGGATCTTACAAAGGATCCAAGGTCACATTAATAAATGAATCACATACTTTGGAAGTATCATCTCTTGAGGGATTAATATCAAAGATGTGAAGTAATAGTGAGAATATTATCCATGTAATACAACACGGTGGACCCTTGACTAAATCCTTAAATCAGTATAAACACGATATTCATTTGAGGTTAAGTGGACTGAAAGTCGTTGATAGTTGAATCTAGTCCAAGTGGGAGTCTCTTAGAGTTAGTGTTGTAGAACCAACTATTTTTAATTTTGATTAAATGTATATTCAAAGAAGTGAATATTAATTTAAATATTTTTTTTACATATAATTTATAGTTTTGTGTGACTTTAATGTAATAATTTCCTAAATTATCTGTCACATTAAAATGGAATTACTATTCCCCACTATAATGAGAACCTTGAAATACCATGATTATATTTTTAAAACAAGTTCCATGGTCAGATAAAATCAAATGATAGGGAAAATAACATATTAAATTCTAGGTTTGAGTGCTCATAAGAACATGATACTTATTCTCATGAAGTTATCACTTGGTAATCCCTAAGATAATAGATTATGAGAATAAACCCTCTATTATGAATTCAAAATGTTTATATTTCATTGGATATTCCTATCTATGAGTATGTGTAATGGTCCTTAGACTTTAATATTATTATTAATTCATATCATGACTTGTTCACTTAAATATATTACCAAAATCTATGATGATAACAATTCATGGAGAAGTTGAGTACGTTGGTTGTGTTAAAAATGATGTGTTATTAAAGAATAAGTCAAGGAAGTATTTTTACCTTTCATATTAATGAATGTTGATATATTTTACCTCTGATTTAAGTAGAAATGTCATATTAAATTCCATGTCCATGGTGTAATGACAAGTTTCATATAGTTAAATAAATACATATCAAGCATATAGGTTGATGACACATGTTTGCAACTTACTTGATGATATATTGTGAAAAAGAGATTATATTACATAGTGAGATCTATTGTGTGGTTGAAATATTTTCTACATTAACTTATTTCTATTGGGTTCCTTGATCCATTTCTAGATAGTAATATTAGTCTTTAGGAAAGCCTACCTAATACAAATAAGAAAGAATCCTAGAGGATCACACACTTAGTGTTTATGTTGATCTCAATTAAATTATATTTGAATTTAATAATTGGAATAAATATTATTCTCAAGATAGAGGAACAATTTTATTCATGATTTATTTATTGAAAATATTTATATTCCAAATTGTGAATGAAATATTTATTTTACGAATAAATATTTAATTAAATATTTATTTGGGAATTTGATAAATTATGGGGAGAACAAGTAGTCCAAGAATGTGTTTGGTGATAAATATTATTTTTCAAGATGGAAAAATAATATTTATCATTGTAAGTGTTAGAAAAGAGTGTGGAATAAAAATAAAAATATTATTTTTTAATACATGTCATGGGGCCTGACATGGGTTTGACATTTTATTAAGGGCACTTGCGCAATTAATTAAAATAAAAATTATAATCTTAGGTCTATAAACATACCAATTATAATTTATTAGAGTGGACAATTGAGAATATTTGTGCACAACATATTTCTCTCTAGAATTATTCTCTTCACCCTTATATCCTATAAATAATGAGAATATCAATAAAACTTTATTAAGAGAAAAGAAAGGTGAAGTAATCTATATGAACAACACAAGAAAATCAATTGACTGCACTAGATCTTGATGATTCATTAGTGTTGTTTGAAGATCAAAGGAGCATGTGCGGATCACCTATAGAGGGATTATATACTTGGATCTTGTAAGGGAAATGAAATATTACTAAAAAATGATTCATATGATCAACATCTATTAAAAATAAATAACTAATTAATGAGGTAATACTTCTTCTAAATTAATTAAATTTATTATAAATTTAATGTGAAATGATTTGATTTTTGTTCTGGTGACCTTATTGTCTATATTCGGTTGGAAATTTTTTATTGTTCATGACATTCACATATTGTAAAATATGAGAATGATCCATTAAATCTGATACTGGCCGAGTCAGGATAATCCTCGAGTAGTGCTTCTATTATGCTCAGAACCTACAACTAGCACTAGTACCCAACCTATACAAAGATAGGTATAACTATGTCTTATATATTCCATTAATGATTCTCATAAAGGACCTATTTATCTAATAAGGATAGTCTCACTTCACTAGAATGGATGAGTGAATAAAGTTCACCATCGTAGGAAAAAATTAAGATAAATAAGGTCCAGCTAGGGGTTCCACTAGAATAAAAAACACCAAAATATAAATTTTATAATGATTAGATCATTTCAGAGTTGACTAGTATGAGGGTATATAAAGAAAAAACAAAAATTATACTTGTTACTAAACCCACTAAGGCCTGACTATAACCATCCATCACACACATTATCCCACAACTCTGAACTTCACCAGTCCACACCTAATATAAACTAGCCAAAGGCGGTGTTTTTAAAACACATCCATAACTTGATAACTCCCCCTAGAGTATTCACCTAAATCGATGAGCTCAAACAATCCCATTATTAAACATGTCTAGGAACACCTTAGAAGGTTCAAAATCCTCGAATCACACTCAATCATCATCACACCACCCTGCAAAGGGTTCAACATACTCTAATAAAAATTTCATTCTATACCAAAGGTAAAAATCTAGCCATAGTAGAGAATCCTCATCATAATTTTTAGAAAATGTCATATTCCAATGACCCATCATGACTTGTAGAAATCTCCATATGAGAATTTACAACTAGTTTGTAAAAATATTGATCCAAATTGAAACGTGAGTCTCTAAATCTAACAAATCCTATAGAGCCCAATGGTTATGATCCTTGAAAACCCATGATGATTCTACTATTTTAATGAAAACAACATTTCTATCCTATGGGTAGTTACAACCAATACAATAAGAACTATAATATACTTTATAATAAGGATTTTCACTGAGAAAGAAGGGGAGAGAAACAACATAAAATCACAGGGCAAAAATATCTCTTAAACAAGTCTTATAAAACAACAAATAATAGATCACTAATTTGTGGTGAGATCCCCAACTATATGCACAATATCATCATGACCTTGAATTTATACATGAGCTGGATATTAGTGGGTAGAACCCATTATTCGATAGGGTGAACCCATAAGGATTGAAGTATATATAGATGAGGTGACATAGGCAAGACCTATAAAATAATAATTGGTCATTATATTATGCATGTTACGACTTAATTATAACTCAAAATTGATGTCTTATATCTCCAAGTTGACTAACATGTTATTAGATTTCTAGAATAGGGATACTTCAACTATCGCACCAACACTAGTTTCCCTGGTCTAATAACCAAAATCAAGACCCCTTTAACACAATTTCCCTAATATTCCCAAACAAACCCTCACATGATCACTAAGTCCAAAATTAGTCCCTAGGATAGACTACTATGATACAAATCTTACACAACCTGACCCACAGGGGCCCCACCCAGGATGATGGTAAGACAAGAGTGCCACCCCAAGCTCGACTCTAATAATACAAGGATTGGAGACTAGCACTGAGTAGAAATATCTCACAATATGAGAGGCCTTATCCAATGAAAACCAACAAAATAAAATCTCAAACTCACAAGATAACCCCGAAATACCCACATGATATATTTATAATTAACTATACTATATATAGTGCATGCAAGAGACAATAAACACAAATACATTCTATAAGGTAATTATAAGGGAAATAGAACATCAGACAAGTATATGAAACATGAAGTACTGAGAATTTAATCTATAAAAAGCTAGGTAATGATAGAATAAATCATTTTCATATTTATCAATAATCATGATATAGATAGTTATATTCATTATAAAAATATTAAATAATTTTTAAATCAAACAAGAAATAGTTTTTTAAACACTTTTCTTATAATATTTTATTTAAAAGTATAAAGTTAAAATTATAGAATTTGAAATTGAAAAAATGAATTTCATTTTTTAATTTATCATGTAAAAAATATCTTAATAATTATTTATTGATAAATTTCCGAGAAGATTTATTCTTCAATGAATAGTGAAAAAAACAATTTTTTATTGAAAATTGTATTTTGTTTTCAATTATTTATATATTCAAATTATGTTTTGGATTAGTTTTAAATTTAATTAGTTACTTTTGATTTAAAATAATATAATTAAGGTTTTTAAATGAATTTTATACTTGAATTTAGAATAAAAAATATTTTATACTTAAAAAAGCATTTTTCTGAAAAACTAATTTTCGTCACATTTTGATGGTTTAATTTTAAATTAAATTATGACCGTTATTTGTTTTGAATATTGAAAAATGGAATTCATATTTGTAATTAGGATGTCCAAAATTTGTTTCCCTTTTATTTTTTGACAATATTAATAGAAACCTTAATAATTTTTGTTTCCATTATAATGGGAAAATCTTATAATTAAGATTAGAAATAAAATGATAAGGACTAAAAAATGAACATAACACTTGAATTAATTTTATTGTATGAGTATATCTCACATATAATCGTAAAAAAATTTGAATTTATGTCCTTTTTTCTATTTTTCCATGATATTTACCTTTATAATATTTAAGTGAATATAAAGCCAAAAATGTCACCCTCTTTCTTTTAATAAATAATTTTTTTAATATAGAGATAAACAGAGAATATGTTCAATTGTAAATATTTATATTAAATATATTTTTTTATCAAGGTAATTTATTTGTAATTTATAGTGAATAAATTATTACCTTAAATGCTTATGAAACACTGATACAGTGCTTGTGTAAGCAGTAAAAAATCAATAATATGATTTTGAAAACTATAAATATAAAATTATTTGAGTGATTTTTTTATGTTAAATGATTTTTTAGAGACAAATGAAAAACAATAGATGTTTTTATTCAATTTAATATAATTCCATCATTGTGTAGAAATTTTAAAAGTAAAATTAAATGAATAATTCTAAAAATGACATCAATATTATTTTATAATAAATAATATTTTATTAAATTATTTAAAATTCATAAAAATATTTTCTTCATACAAGTGAATGGGATATAATTTATTAAATCAACCATGGTCCATTTATGGGATGTTTTCCCTTTTATAGTAACTATATTAACCCATTAATAGTAAAAAACATTGATATTGCTGTAATTGTAAAAAGGTTTAATTAAATATATATATATATATATATATATTAATTAAATATTTATATTTCTAAAGAGATAATATATCATTTACTTTCTTACTTTTCCATTCACTAAAAAAGGATAACGTCATTCATGCGTATGTGTGGACTACCACATCCACAAAGTGATGCGATTAATTTTTCATAACCAAATCACGTCGATGATAAATATAAGAATATTTAAAGAAATAATATTTATGATATAATTATCATTTTGGAAAGATAAAATAATACTTAACTTCTCACGAACCAGCTCAGATACCCTAGTATGCTGATACCCAAGTCAGTTCTGACATATCCTGAAGAGCATTCTTGATCCCCATAAGTTGGAATATAACTCCTAGAATAATAAAATAATAAATAAGGAACAATGTTTTCCAAGAAAGTGAAAGATAAACAATAAAAAATTTAATTCCAACACTCCTCGAGGAGAAAGTACCAGAGACAAAGAGGTAAAACAATAACCAAAATAGTACATCATTGAGTGAAACAACATCTAATAACACAAAAGATCATACATATCCCATATAATATAAGGATCACATATACATTGGTCACCTCCACCACTCAAGTTACCAAGGGTCAAGAACATCCACCTCCTCCAAGGGGCTATTTCCCTTTTCTTGGACCAGGCATAATATAATCTACAAACACCTAAAGGCAAAGGTAGGGTATGAGATAAACATCCTAGTAGGGTCTCACCAAGTGTTCCATAAGATACACCATAACAATAAACCATTAATTCTTTCAATTCATAAATTTAGAAGATATATAAAAATAGGCATAAATGAAAATTTTATATAAATCATTTGTATAAGTCAATGAGCATGAATAAAATTGTTTAATAATCAATGGAATGTAATCATAAAATAAAACATATAACAGAACCATTTAATAATACCTAAAGTATGTTAGTTTCTGGAAATAGGATCCTCACTCTACTCAATCAGGGATCTCGACTCAATGTGTGCACACATCCCTCGACTCTATCCATCTAGACTCAACTCCCAATTAAGTAAATCATTATACAATAAGTTTGTGTCAGTGTTATCATCATAAATATATTAATAGGGGGTTGGATCCGAACATGCTTATCCTAATTACCCACTAACATACTAGTATCACATATGCTTCAGTCAATCAATCAATTAGTCATGGGAAAATCAATAATTTCAAATCAGCTCAAAATACAATTTCCCAAATTCTAGTTTTCAACATGCATTTCTCATTTCAAAACCAAATCATAGGTTTTCATAAATTCATGTCTTTTAAGATCATCTTTCATTTTAATCCATTTATCTCAAGTATTAAAATCAAATAATTTCATCAAATCAATATCCAAATTAATCCATCGATTTTTTTCAATTCCACCCAACAATTTCAATTCCATTGAAATTGGGGGTTGTCACAATTTCCATGCCCTTATCAAAATTAAACATCAATCATCTCAAATAAAGGTTTTTAAATCATTTAAAAAGTCATTTAAAATAAATCTATAAATTCAAGGTTTTAATTTTAGGGAAAAATCATATTGAACTACTTACCTTTTATCAGTGATCATATAAACAACCATAATGGGAACCACCAATGATGAACAAATGAAAAAGAGATCAACAAGGAAATCCAAGATCACAATTCATCAAGATAAAACTATGATTAAATCAACAATCACAAGATCAATCCATTGTAAATGGAGGATATCATAAGGAAGAAGAACACTAATGTGAGGAAACTCACTAGAGATCAAATACCAAACTGAGACATCTGGAAGGGCTAGAGTCACTCACTATGCATGAGAGTAAAAACATGGTTCTCGGTAGGATATACAATAGAATTACTAATTAAATCTGGTGATAATCACAAATAAAATATCTTGGCATGAGTAAGTTATGTTGTAAATATCTGGTTTATGGTGTAAATGAATCATGTTTTAGATAGACTGAAAAAGGCATCACCTTGGGTTAAAAACACACTGAGTGATGAATTTATAGTTTAAGTCTTATTTTTATGGTGTAAGACACTTTTATAGAATAATTTAATCTTTTATGATGTAAATAATTTTATGTCATAATATATTATCATATATTGTGGCTAGTGATAAATTTATATCCTAAACCAAATATTTAGGACGTAAATTCCTTCTGTACATAGTTATTAACAGAAGTCCCTACAGAACCACTCATTAATCTTCTAATTCAATCTAAACCCAAATTGAATCCTCTAAATAAATTTAAACATTTACAACAAGAATCTATTAATTCATAAAAAAATTCATCCCCAAATATTAGATCATTTTCCCAAAAAATTCTCTTTATCCTCAAAATGCCTGAAACACACCCAAACAAAAAGGGAATCAGAATAAGGTCTAAGAAGTTCCTAAAACAGGTAACAATATATTATAAAATATCCACCATAAACACTTTGTATACCCATAAATCCTATAAATAAGATTTCATATTGAAGAGATGAGTCCATTTCTCTCTAATCAGTGCCTCACACTTCTATGTCTTATGATAATCAGAACCATGATGCCATAGCACATGAACCAAATGTACATTCTTCCCATGAATAAACTTTTCCTCAGAACCAAAATCCTAAATAGACACTCCCCCACAGATAAATCAGTCTCAACATTAATATCTTCCAAACTCAAGACACGAGAAGGGTAAGAAATATACATTTTAAGTTTTGATAAATGAAACATGTTGTGGATCGAAGTCAACTACAGTGGAAGTTCCAAATGGTAAGCCACTTTCCCCATCCACCCACCCATCAATCTCAAAAGGACCCACAAGCATTGGCGCAATATTTTCCTATTTCCCAAGACATTAGTGACCCAACTAAGGTGAAACTCTCAAGAAAACCTAGTCACCTACTGAAAACTCCAATGGTTATAGATGATGATCAACATAATATTTATACCTACCATGCACCTTCAACATTCTATGATGAATCAACTGAATCATCGTTGTCATCTGTTGGACCAAACATGGTCCAACCATGGAAGTTTCCCCAATTTCTGACCAAGACAAGAAATATATGCAATTTCAACCATACAAGGACTCAAAAGGATCTATTCTGAGAGTGAACTGGTAACTATTTGTATAGGTGAACTCAACCAATCCAAAATAGACATCCCAAGCTCCACTAAATTCATTAATGCAAGAATGTTTCATATCCTCAAGAATCTGTATAACTCACTCTATCTGGTCATCCATATATGGATGATATACCATGATCATACACAATATAGATCCCAGTGCCTCTTAGATCCCTCTCTAAAAGTGATAAATGGAATGGGGATCCCTATAAGATACTATAGAATATGTAAATTGATGCAATTTGATAATATCTTTCATGTAGTGATGTCCCAAGTCCTCAAATTTGGTTGTATCTCGAATGGGTATAAAGTGATATGATTTGGCCAACCTATCAATCATAACCCATATCACATTCCTCCCTCAAGGGTTATGTGGAGACCAAAAAAAATTCCATATAAATCCCATCCCACTTTCAAGTTGGCAGTAAAACCAGTTGAAGAAAACCTAAAGGACTCTGGTGCTCAACTTTGACTTGTTGGTGCATATAATAATGAGAAATAAATTCAGCGATGTCACATCTCATACTTGGCCACCAGAATCATTACTACATATCATAGATACTTTTCATGGTTCCAGGGTGCACCACCAACTAGGAATTATGGAAATCCTCCATCATAACCTTTCTCACTGGAAAAGTCACAACACACCAATTTTGAATACATAAGGTACCCTCCAAAGAGAAAATCCACTCACTAATGGTATCCCCACCATAAATATAGTATCTAATTCCCTGAAATACACCATAAAACTACTTATCTTGAAGAATCATCTTGATAAGATAGGATTTCAACTATATTATTTCTAAAAAACCTTAGAATCATTCTATAAGACTCTCAAATGTAAATGAGAAAAGATACCCATCATATTATACTCTTCTAGTGATTCTTTAATGGCATGGGTTAGAAGTTTCCTACTCAACATATTAATAATTAAATTCCCCTTAAAAGGGGTGTATTCAATTTAAAAATCAAATTTCTGTAGGTACTCCACCCAACACCTCTGTCAAAGATTTAAATATTTTTTTGAGAAGATATAACTCAAGATTTTATGGTCAGAATAAATAGTAAACCTTTCACCAAAAAGGTAATTCCACCAAGTATTAAGAGAATGAATCACTACTATGAGTTTTAGATCATGGGTCGGTTAATTTTTATCATGCGGTCTAATATGGCATCTCACCTTTTTATTACATAAACCTTTCATCATATGGAATATACAGAGGATATTTTGTAGTTTAGTTTCTTGGAAATCAAGAACATAATACATGAAAACATAAAACATTATTACAATCCACTTGAAAGTATTATTCATGGGTTTATCTTAAGTTCATTTACTACATCTCATATATTGGGGACATGCATCAAAGGAAAGGGGAGAGCATGAGGCCAAGTAAGAGAATTTTCTAGGGAAACAGTTTACATGAGATCATAGGGAATATCAATAAGAACATGAGGAATGTCATTAAGGCAAGAGAAAAGTAAAATAAGGAATATAATAATATTAATAACATTAATCATAACATGTATATTTGGATAAAACATTTAATTTGGACATTCATAAGCACATCACCAATGTTAATCACCAAGGTATCGTAAATGAAAATTACCAAGGTTATTCACCAATGTATCGTAAAACATGTCATCTCTAGAAATTAAATTCTTTACCTAATGCATTGGATATATATTAGGTATTTCGATTGATTTTTATTAATTTTATTTGATCAGAATAGCTCATAATAAATTATTTCATTAATAACCTATGGATATTAAAGAATGGGTTTCTTATCAAAATCATAGCGTATCGAATTTCTTAAAGACATGATCATTAGGTAATTTTTAGATCACAAAAGGGATAGTGGGTTTATTATGTGTAAATAAATGAATTAATAAATAATTTTTATATCTACATTAATAATAATGGATAATAAAATGGGATGGGTATCCACATAAGTAAAATAAAAGATAATTTCTTCAGAATAGATAAATTTTGAGAAGTAAATTCTATAGCATAACGGGTATAAAATGTGGTTTTGAAAAAGGGTAAAATGAGAGGGGAAAAGGGTATCCCATTGATAAAACATAATTTGGTAGTAAGGGCATAAATATAACAATTTATAGTGACCATATCATTGAGAATACATATATAAAAATAGGTTCTTGAATTGAAGAGAAAAGAAGGATAATTCCTTCACATTGAAGATTTACTCCTAGATCTAGAGGAATGAAACCTTGGGGGGATTGAAGACACCTTGGGGGACTACTTGGGAGGAAAATATACCAAACTTTTGTGTATTATGGACAAGGAGTGAATAGTAGAGGTGAAATGGGTGGGTATTTATAGAAAAAGTGGAGGATTTGTTTAATAATTTCTAAATATAGGCCTCAGAAACCAGGTCATGGAAAATGAGAAACAATTGGCTTAACCACGTTTTTTACCATGGTTATAAACATTTGAGACATATTTTATGTTATTTTATATCATAATAATATATCATCATATTATATTAATTTTCACGGAAAAATAAAGTTTCCACAAAATAATGTTTTAAAGTCAAAGTTTCTGTTTTAGACTTTGGAAAATAAATTATAGGATTGGAAATTGATTAAAATTTATAAAAATAAATTATATTAATAAAATAAAATATTTTAGGTTGTTTATTGTGGTTAATTAATTATTACATTATTATGAAATAATTATGAAGTCATTAAACATACTGAAAAACCCAAACTGTAATTTTACTATTCACAAAAATAAAGTATTTTAGGAAATTCTCATAAATTCACCCTAACCTAATTTTGAAGATGATTTAATTAATGATATTTATTTTATCATAATAATTATATAAATATGAGAATTTTAACTTTTAGATATAAAAAACCCTTATTTATTAAAAAAATCGTGGGTTGAAATGCATAGTCAAATTTCTAATACTTAAAATTTTTCAAGGAAATAATAAAATTATTTTATCATTTATACTTAAATATGAGTCTTTCACCGTACCATTTCATTAAAATATATATTAATCATAATAACTTATTTTATTATTAAAAAATTATATCCTTTATGAGATGTTCAATTTATGTCCGAAAATCTATTTATCAAATTCCATCTCAATTAAACCTATATTTTTTTATTAAGAAACAATATTAATGGAATTCCAATTTTATTTATATAAAGGAAATAAAATTTAAGTAACTAAGGCCTAGACATGTAACCCCTCACAACACTCGTGTAAGACCTAAGGGTAAGGTGTGGAATTGTGATAAATTAATAGGGCAACTCAACTAACAACGACTGAGTGGTAATTTACACTAACTTGAACTTCTCCCATAAGTGATTTAATTTTAACTTCAATTATTGAATCTCTTCTTGGGATTGGTCAAGGGAGAGCCCCAGTGATCCAAATTCTCTCCCAAGTTCTGAAAAAAGGCTTCATATGACATGAATCTACTGGTTGAGGCCATTGCTTCTCCTTTTTTAAATTAATTATCATTTATCATTTCTACTTAAAAACACTAATTATAATGTTAGAAATTATTACCAAGAGTATATTTCCCAATGATCATATTGAACAATTTTCATATTTGACCAATGATCATATAACAGTTAAATACCTATGGTAACATTTAACTTTATACTCTATAACTACCACTTCATTATTAAAGAGATATGGTTTTGTTGTGTATAATATAATATAACACACATTATCAGGAAACAAATATCATTTAAAAATTCTAGTTTGTTAAATCCCCCCTTAAGAAATTTCATCCTTGAAATTTTCAACTCATTCTCTCATTTGAGAAAAGGTGTGGGTACTTATGTATCATTGTTTCCTCTAGTTCCCACATCGCTTCTTCATATTTATGGTTCCTACACAACATTTCGACAAGGTGGGTAGTCTTGTTGCATAGAACCTTATCTATATGGTATAGGATCTTTACTGTCTTCTCCTCATAAGAGAGGTCATGTTTCATTTGTACCACCTCTTGATTTTGTACATGTAAGTGATTGAGTATATACTTTCTCAAGAGAGATACATGGAATACATCATGAACTTGATATATATTTTATGTAAGTGCAAGACGGTAGGATATTGCTTCTATGAAATGAAGTATTTCATAGGGAAAAATGTACCTAGTTCTAATCTTCCCTTTCTTCCCAAACCTTATGACTCTCTTCCATGGTGATTTTTAAGGAAAAAATTTCCACCAACATCAAACTCCTTGTCCCTTAAACGTTTTTCAGCATAGCGCTTCTACCAACTCTGAGCATCCTTTATATATTATTGGATGGAATGATCCTTTTATGTCATCTCTTGCACTAGATCATTCCAAAAAATATTTCTCTCACCAACTTCATCCTAATAAGCAAGAGTTCTACATCGCTACCCATGTAGAGCTTCATAGGGTTCCATTTGAATAATCGAGTGGAATGTGTTTTTATACGAGAACTCAAATAATGGTGTTGATCCCATACGCCTTTAAATTCTATTGAGCATTTTCTCATCATGTCCTCAAGTATCTAAATATTCCATTTACATTATCCATAAATATGGGGGTGATAGGCTGTACTGAAATTCAATTTGGTACTCATATAATTTTGAAGACTTCTACATAATTTTGATGCGAACCTTGGATCATGATAAAAAATGCTATAAAGTGGCACCCATAAAACCTCACCACTTATTTTATAGAAATCATGGAAAGTTGGTAAAGAGAGAAATATTTCTGAATAGCGATGAAATGGGTAGTCTTGGTGAGTCATTACACTTTAAACCATATCACATTGTTTTGGTTTGATGTTTTTGGGAGACTAGTGCCAAAGTCCATAGTGATATTGTCCCACTTCCATGTTGGTATGGGTAGTGGTTGTAATACCCCTTAGGAATTTGATGTCCCACCTTTACTTTTTGACACACCAAACACCTTTTTGTGTAGTAACAAATCTCCCTTTTTCATATTATCCCACCAATAATGATCATGAAGGTCCCTATACATTTTAGAGCTTCTTGGATGTATAAAGAATATAGATCCATGGGATTCATCCATTAGTTTTTTATTTATCTATAGAATATATGGGACACATAGCCTTTTACAAAATTTCACTACACCTTATTTATCAATATTGAACTCAAGAAACTTCCCATTCTTCACATCCTCAATATTATATTATAAAAAAGGATATTATCTTTGATATTTTTTGATCTTATCTAGTAATAATGGTTGAGAAATAATTTAGGATAGGATTGATGGTCCCCCTTCCCCAATGATTCCTTTGTACAACCTTACTTGGTCCTTGATCAATAGATCTACTTGAATCCTCATCATTTCCAACATAATAAGGTATTTACTACTTAATGAAATATTGACTTTTTTTGATCTTCCAGGGTGATAATGAATTGAAAATTCATAGTCTTTAAGAATTTCCAACCATCTCCTTTGTCTTATGTTCAATTAATTTTGAATGAATATAAACTTCAAACTCTTCTAGTATGTGTATATATCACATTTATCCCCATAAAGATAGTGCCTATATATTTTTAGAGAAAAAATAACCAAAAATAGCTCCAGGTCATGCCTAATATAATTATACTCATGAGGCTTTAATTGTTGAGATGCATAAGAAATCACATTGTCATTTTGCATGAGGACTCAGCCAAGCCCTTTTTAGAGATGCATCACTAAAAATAATGAATCCTTATCCAATAAAGGGTAGAGTTAATATAGGTTCATTAACCAATGTCTTCTTAATTTCTTGGAATTTTTTTCACACTCCTTAGTCTAGATGAACTTATCCATTTTTCGAGTTAACTTGGTTAGAGGATTATAATGTTGTGAAATTTTTTTCACAATCCTCTTATAATTTCATGATAAACCAAGAAAAATACGAATATCATTTACTATTTTTGGATGAGGTCACTCCTCAACAACCTTTTTCTTAAAATGTTCAATTGAGATTCCTTTATTGGTTACAATATTTCTTTAGAAAGCAACTTTTTGTAGCCAAAATTCACATTTTCTGAATTTTACAAATAACTCTCCTTGCTCATATTTTTTAATATAATTCTTAGATGATCCTTATTCTCCTAAAAATATTTGTAATATATTAGAATACCATCAATAAAAACTACCAAAAATTTATAAAGGTATTCATTAAAGACTCTATTCATCAAATCTATAAATATAACAGGAGCATTAGTCAGCCCAAGTGGCATAACAATAAACTCATAATGCCCATATCTTTACCAGAAGGTACTCTTTGGAATATCTTCTTTCTTCAAACTAAATTGATGATAACCAGATCAAAGATAAATCTTGTAGAATAATTTAGCCCCACTAATCTGGTCAAATAAATCATCAATCCTTGGGAGAGGGTACATGTTCTTCACTGTGACCCCATTAAGTTCTCTATAATCAATTCATAACCGCATTGATCAATCCTTATTTTTCATAAAAATAATTGGTTCTACCCAAGGAGACACACTTTTTTGAATAAATCCATTATCTAAAATATATTGAAGTTGTTTATTTAATTCATCTAGATCCACATTTTACATTCTATACAGGGTCTTTGATATCAGATTTGATCCGAGCATCCGTTCAATAGAGAACTCTATGTAACACCCCAGGGTTTTAAAAATGAATTTACTATAGAATAAATTAAACACTGAGTCTATGTGAAATAAATACTTTGATATTTATAGGATATATTTATAACCTATTTGTTAGATATAATTTTTCTACTTCGGTGTTTTTGAATTACAAAATACTGACATATACAGTTGCGATCAGTATGATATTTAGAGTGTGATAGGATCAACTTACATTTTTGGTGAATAGTAACATACCCTTATGAAAATTAATATGAATAGTAATATGACCCTTATGAAAATTAAATAATAATATTATTTTATTGTCTTATGTTTGTATGATAATGAGATCTTTATTAATTTTTCAAGGTGATATAAAATGAATTATAGTTTTAAAATTGTTATTTTTCAAATAAATTATGATTTTATTTAAAAATTAAATGCATAAAATTTAGAAAATTATTTTCAAAAAATGGAGTTCATTTTTGAATTCATAATCTTTATACTAGGTTATTCTAAATTTATGAGAATTTTATAAAATACTTTAGTTTTTCTTGAATAGTAAAAATACAGTTTTGAGTTTTCGATATGTTTAGTGACATTATAATGATATAATAATTAATATAAAATTATGGAAGACTTTTTTACATTAAAATATGATATGATGTGACCCATTTGGATAACAACATGGTAAAATACCATGGAAAATCCCATGGTTTTTCAAATACTACTAATGAGGTGCCCTTGGAAATTAATAAAAAAACTCCCTCTCTTTTACTATAAATACCCACCCATCACTTCATTTAATTTCATTATAAATTAATCATCCTAGAATATCTAGTATTTTTACCTCCCTATTATTCTAAAAAATGTTTCATGAAGCCTCCAAGTACCTAACCTTCAAGTTTTAGGAGTTACACTTCAAGGTAAGGGAATCTACCACCCTTCTCATTTTAAAGAACTCCTTTTAGGTTATTATTTTTTAATTTCAATTGGATTATGATGGGATATGTAATTAAACATCCCAATTAATATAAATATTATTTAAAACTGATGATATACCCTTTTTTCTCTCATAAACATATTTTATGAATTTTTAAGTGATGTTGTTAGGCTGCAAAATTTTCGTAAGGGATTTATCAACTTCACTTTTTTTTTCCTTTCAAGTTCATTTATTTTTTTATATCCTAAAATACCCTAATAAAAAATGTATTATAACTATATTAACTTAAATATAATGTAATTTTGTTATTATAATATAATAATTAATCATAATCTCTCATTTACCATTATTTTATACAAAAAATGAAAACACCGTCTAAGATGTGTTAATTTATCGCATTCAAGAAAGATGACTTTTCAATTTGTATTATCATCTTAATGGATGGCCATGAAACAATTTTTATGGTTGAAACAGACTATAATATTTGTATTATAACCTATTCAATGTTCTATAACTAGTATGTATACATAATACTAATTCATATGACAAACTACTTTGTAACAACCGCGATATCACCAAAATAATCTAAATGGTTATCACTAATGTTCTATATAATAAATCATCCTCACACCATGTAAACAAGTGATATATATAACCATTTACACTTATATATGTTCATAAATAATATATAAGTTAAATTATATAGAATTATATCCATTCTACATGAACTTCCATACTCTTATAATCAAGAAAACATATAATGAAATTAAGGAAACAAACACTCTGTAATGACATAATTCAATCTTATAAATTATTAATAAGGACATAAATTAACTTAATAAAACTTTAATGAAACAAATTTATGTAGATAAGGTTATTAATTAGTTAATTAATTTATTTAATTTGATTATTCATAACATTAAGGTCAAGTGCATAACATATTCATACATAAGGTAAAGATTTTCTACCCGAACCCCCATTTTCATTCGGGTTACTATTATCCTCTACTTACCTCAATGAAATTATTATTTGTTATTATGTACTACTCATAAATTATATGTGAATGTTATATATATATGTACCAACTATAATACTTCTTTATTTTATGGGGTGTTACATGTTTTAAAAGGATCTTTCAAAAATTATTCCCGAAATACAAGCCCGTTACAAGGGAACTTCTCAAATTTTAACCTATGTTAAAGTACACTCTATTATATATTTTTAGCCACCATTATTTTTATAAAATCAATAATTTTATTATGAGAAAAATATATTATATCACTTCTGGTTTTATACAAATACTTTTCCAAAATAACTCTTCTTTTCAAAGTAAAAGTGTATTTATCTCAAGAATTACTTGATGATTTTATAAGAGTAATTTTATATATTTCAATACACTTGTTGAATATTATGTATAATTGGGACTAATATTATATGATATAATCTACCATATTTTTATATAATGGTTTATGATTAGTTTTAATATGGATGTGCTATCTTGAAACCATTCACCATATTACTCAGAATGGTTAGTGTTTATGTGTATAGATTGGGGAAAGTTATTTTATATGTTCATGTTATTTATGTTTATACCCTTTCATATGAGGAATTCATTGGAATTATAAAGTGATAAGTGGGACCCAATATATCCCCTAGATGAATTGGCAAGTATCATCATGAAATAAGTAATTTATAGTCCATGAAGTTATTAAACTAGTATAATACCCATGATTATGATTTATTATGGAATTATTTATTCATCCCTTCTTCCTACCATATTATGTTCAAGTTCATTTTTGAAGGCATGTGTTTTAGTTATTCACCATGTCTAATGTTTATGTTTATGATATATTCCACTATATTGGTTACCCTTATTATGAATCTAAGCTGACCCATTTCTTATGTTTTATTTTCTTAGGATGTGAATAAGTAAATTATGAATGACCTACAGGGGTAACCTAGGAGTTAATTATGGATGTTTTCAAAGGAATTTCCATGTTGTATTTCATTTCATGTTGTAATGTTTAAATCATTTATGTATATGGTTTTCCAAAACTACTAAACTAATTCATTCATTTGGGATAAAAAATTAATGTAATTATTCCAATGTTTTAAATAATGCACCAGCTCTAAGAAACTTGGGTCAGGGCATTACAATTGGTATCAGAATAAGTTGAGTAGAAAACTTAGAAACTAGATTTAGAAAAATATATATTAGGGAACAAAACCCTAAGATTTATTTTGAGGATAAGTATATAAGAGAATCATAGAATTTTGGTAAGGAATTTATTATGTGTATCTTCCTAAAAAATATATCTCTGTCTGGATATTACAAGTGGACGTGATTCTAGTACAGATGTACCTAGAAGTAAAAACTCTGAAAAGGTGTTTAGGTCTTGACCTGGGGTAACCTGGTACATAATAACAAGCCTTACTGCGCACCTGATTTGACACCCCCGGGGGATATTCTTAGGATAATTCACATTTTCTTTACAATCCATTACGAACAATTTAAAAGACAATTTTTCCTCAAAGAAATGATGGTTATGATTGCGAGATTAGCTATGCATAGGAATTAAATTTTGTTAAGTTTTTTGCAAGTTGTGACTATAAATTATGATTCATAACCTAATCAAGTGTGTTATATTATTTATAAATGTTTCCTAGTGGAAGGATTGGAAACCATGTCAATGTATATAGGGATTAACCTCATATGTAAGATAATGATATTGGTACTAGAGCTACGACTGGTGAGAAGAAACCTATAACTATACTGGGAAAACTGACTTAGGTTATGAATAATAACCTTACCTGTACAGAGAATCCCAATCCACAATGTGGAGGTGTAATGTTAGGCTGATTTATGTGACAAAAACCTCCATCATTCAATGGGACTACAAACCCATTCATAGCATAGCATTGGATAAGTTATTTAGAGACGATATTTCTCACTTTGGGATGTAACAAGAGAGAGAAGGTTGTCATGGTGGTTTATCATCTATTAGGTGATTCAGATCAGTGGTGGTTGTTAATACAAAACACAAAGGAGGAGGAAGAAGTAGAAGAGATGTAATGGAAGGATTTTAAGGAAATTTGACTAGAAAAATATTTTCCTCATGAAAAACTAGCAGATATGGAGAGAAAATTTTTGAGTCTCATATATAAAGAGTATGAAAAATATTGCAAAGTATAAAGACAACTTTATAAGGTTAGAAAGGAATGTTGTAGACTATATACGTTATCCAAGGAGAAATATTTATCAATTATTTGATGGTTTAATACTATTCCTCTAAAGGAAACTAGTCTCCCAAAGATTCTCATCATATAAAGACATTATCTAATATTATATCAAGATAGAGAAATAATTATCAAAGTCTTATGACATTAAGGGAAAACAAGAGAAGAAGAGTGTGTTAGAGGATAGAATGTATAAAGGGAAGAATAAAGAGGGGAATTTTCCCAGATGTGATACTTGTGGAAGGAAACACCCCGGTGCTTGCTTAAAAGGAAAAGGTGTGCGCTACAAGTGTGGATAGAAAGGCCATAATGCTGGTGATTTCATGGGAAAGAAAGAATTTATCAATATTCAATGCTATAATTGTAGGGATATGGGGTACTATGCTAATGTGTCACGACCCATCCTCGGGGCCTGTGCCGTGACTACCCCAAGCCCGCCTTTTATAGGCCAGGGGCTGGCGACTAGCACCAAAGGCGTAAATCCCAATAACTAGGAAGGCATTGCCTTTAAAAAAGTAACAAAACACCACAGAGTACAAGCGGAAGTAAAACACTAAGTACAAAAAGAAGTGCTGAAAAGTAAATGGTCCATAATACAAACCCAAAATAAAGTACAACTACAACTGAACAAAATACAACAGAAAAAGACAATAGATGGAGGGTTGGAAGCGGCTCCTGGGTCATCCTCCTCGGATCCTACCTGAAGGGTAGGTATAGATGGTGTAGCTCCTGGATCGTCCACCACGAATCCTACCTGAAGGGTAGGTACAGATAGCCTCCACAGTGCTCTCGTCCGTCAACCTCCTCCGAGTGTCGTCTCGCCGTGAAGTCCACCTCCGGACATTGACTTGTCGTGTAGTCCACCTCCGGGTACCGTCCAGTCCTCGAACACTCGGCCTCCGTCAGCACTGTCTGTCGTCTGCAACCAACACAACGAGGTGCGGGCATAGCCCGTGCATGGGTGAGTATAACGATACTCAGTAGGGACCCCGAGACCCTCAAGGTCTCACTAAATCCAACAAGGATAACCATAAGAAGATCTCAACAGATAAACTCTACTTAGGTATATGCCCATACATATACCTAAGTTATCAAGTAACCCATCTCAATCATGAGAAAACACAAGGATCATGAGATCAACGGATAACCACTACCCAGGTATATGCCCATACATATACCTAAGTTATCAAGTAACCCATCTCAATCATGAGGAAACACAAAGGTCAAAAGTCTCAGCTCAAACCAGGATTTTCATTATCGAAACCGTAACTACTGAAGAGCTCCGTCTCTAGAGTGTACAATGGTCCTGTCACGACTCCGAGGTACTGCTCACTAACCTAAGACTGCTGAGGTAATCCTCCTGTCGAGTACCGCGGGCTAGCCACCCAAACACAGTAGTGCTTCCCGCCGAGGTATGTCACCCAAACACAGTAGTGCACACCCCCTAGTAGCCTACAGAGGTACTCTCCGGATGAGTACCGCGGGTCTGCACTATCACACAGGTAGTGCTCCGTCCGCCATGGGTCTGCACCCAAACAAAGTAGTGCTCCGTCCACTGGGCTAGTCGACTCACTCCAAGTCGAGTCGGTCAAGCAGTCGTCAGGTCTCAGTCGGCTACACGGTCTCCGTACTCTGCACGCTCGTCTCTGGGAGGGTCCGCTCCACGAGCTGCAAGTCGATACTGCAAGTATCTCAAGGTCCCACGAAGAAGTATCTCAAAGGACCACCTCGTCACAGGGGTCTCAACGCAACAGACGGCGCGTCAATCGGACGCCCGGTCTGTGAGTTATTAGCCTTTTCGTCCCAGGGGCCCGGTTAGTTTCGTGAGCGAACCAAACCCAGCCGTATCTCAACTGTACCTCGATCTCTCATAGGGTATACTCATAGGGACCGTTTCTCAACGTGATCGTCAACGCCGTTGACGGTTCGTCAAACGGACGTCCTGTCTGAAAGTTATCAGCTTTTCCGTTCTAGGGGCCCGGTTGGATTTCAGGTGCGATCGAACCCGGCCACTACCAACTGTATCCAAAACTCGGGCGAAGGATGCCAAAAGTTTCGTATCGTCAACAGGAACTCAACGCAATAGACGGCGCGTCAATCGGACGCCCGGTCTGAGAGTTATTGGCTTTTTCGTCCCAGGGGCCCGGTTGGTTTTTAAGGTAAAACCAACCCGACCGTACTCCACCTGCGCCCAAACCCCGGGCGGAGTGAGCCAAAAGATCCGTCTCACTAAGAGGAAACTAACAAAGCTGACGGTATGTCAATCAGACGTCCGTAGCTCAAGATATGAGCGTTTCCGCTCCGAGGGCTCGGTTGGTTTCGTGTACGAACCAACCCGGCCGAACCCAAAGTATTCCGAAACTTTGATTGCTATAAACCGAAACGTCCAACTCGCTCCAAGGATTGCGTTACCGCTGACGGCGAGTCGTTTGGAGGCCCGTAGCTCAAGTTACGGGTGTTTGAACGAAAGTCGTCCGAAGACGGGGGGTCCGGCCCGGGCCAACCCGGCCCGACCCCCCCTGGTTGGCCCGGCCCGGCCCGGCCAGGGCCGGTCCGGCTCGGCTCGGCCGAGCGGCCGAGCGGCCGACGCGGGGGAAAGCCGCCGCCACGCGTGACACCCCCCGTGGCACCCGCGGGGTGTCGGCCAGACAGCCGGACGTGCCGCGTGACAACCCCGCGACACCCACAGGGTGCCGCCCTGGACACCCGCGGGGTGCCGTGTGACAACCCCGCGGCACCCGCGGGGTGTCGCCCTGGACACCCGCGACACCCACGGGGTGCCGCGCTGGACACCCGCGGCACCCGCGGGGTGCCGCGCTGGACACCCGCGGCACCCACGGGGTGTCGCGCTGGACACCCGCGGGGTGCCGCGTGACAACCCCGCGGCACCCGCGTGGTGCCGCCGCCTCCGGCCGCCGGCGCTGCCGCGCCAGCGACCCGCGCCGCCACCGGCTTCCACGGGCCGCCAGAGTCGCTCCGGTGGCCCGTTTTCCTTCCCGTCTGCGCCGTTGTTCCTCCCGGGTTCCGTTCTTTACTGCGGGATCATCAAACATCCATTGCGGCATGTTCCGTCGTTGCCCGTCAAATCCGCACAAGAACGAAGAACGACGGAGGGTTGTCGGGCCGTGTTCGTTTGGCCCGCACCCTCCGCGTTAGATATAAACAACAGGAGAAATTAAAGTTCAACACATGAACGCATATCTGAAACAATTTTTAATGAAATAAAATTGTTTCATAAAAACGGGTTCCTTATTTGAACGGAAACAACAATTTTAATAATTTTAAAATTGTTCACAAATCCAGTTCTTTAACTTTTTAAAGAAACAATTACGGGAATATAAAAAGAAAAGGGGGGTAATTCCCAAAAATAAATCCCTACCTCGCCGTCGCTGTCAGATGCGAGGTCGTCGCGGAATTGACCGTCGCGGAAGGAGGTGATCGTCACACCGCGGAAGGGCGTCGCGTCGACGATCTCCGAGGACCAAGAACATACGGATTTAATTAATAATAATTAAATCCATGTTGTTGTTGAAATCCAAAAAGAAAATAAAAAGAAGCGCAACCCCCTACCTTGCTTGTTGTCGATCGAAGGCTGTCGTGGGGTTGGATCGTCATGGAAGAAGCGTCGCGAAGGGAGATCCGTTGGCGTCGCGGTACAAGGCTTCGCGTCGTCGATCTCCGTAGGTTTGGCGTTCTTCGCGTTCTTCGCGTTCTTCACCGAAGAAGAACGCTTTCCTCCAAATCCTCTCCACGCCACAAGTTTCAACCCAAAATAAAATAAGCTTAAACCTTATTTTATTTACACAACTAAACATTTGAATTTCAAAAGATAAGAAACGAACCATTAATTCGTAGAATTAATTCAATGAAATAAACAACTCATTTAATTTACGAAATAAACCACCCAATTAAATGGTCTATTAAGAATTTAAGAAAACGCGTCAGTTGACTTTCATAAAGACGGGTTTTCACGGGTGCGTTACTTAGCGGAAAGAAACAGCGGGGTTCGTGCGGGAACCACCTCACAAATATCCTACCAAGAGGGTAAGATATTTCTGGATAGTACCCAGTCCGGTTCAACTCAGTTTAAGCCTCTTTTAAGTGGCTTCAAGTGGCTTCCAAGTGGCTTAAGTGAAATAAAATAAAGTTATCGTAAAATTATTTTATTTCTTAACTTTAAGCCCGAAAATTAAAAACCACACCCGAGCAAACACAACTCTGGAAGAGGAGTTTCTAAGCAAATACCGGCGCTGCGATTCCATAGGTGCCCTCAGAATTCGATTCCGAGCACCGGTTCAAAAGTTATAAAAACCCGCTCGTCCGTTCACTGAATGTACCCGAGCCAAACTTCAGAAATTGATTCAGGGCACACCGGGCCTCGGAATCAGGCGCCGTCAGAAACTGCGTTCTTGTAAAATTCCAAAGAAAATTAAGAAAAAAAAATTTCCTTGGAATTTACGGGTCTTTAAATTACTCCCACCATAGGGATTTACGTCCCCGTAAAGCTTCACCACAAACTTAGGGAAACAAAGCGGTACTGAGCACGCATCTGAGCCTTCCGCTCCCATGTGCTCACCTGGAGGTTCCTGCGCTGCCAAAGAAAGCGCACAAGAGGAATCGACCATCCTCCTAGGATCCGCTCCTGTCGATCCTCGATCCCCACAGGAACCTCCGTATAAGACACTCATCACCACCGTCTAGCTCCTCATGGTCGATGATATGCGAAGGGGTCGAGCACGTATCTCCTCAGTTGGGATACGTGGAAAACGTCGTGCACCTAGTGCAACTGAAGTGGATGGGCCAAGCGGTAAACCACCTCGCCTACCCAGCTGAGGACCTAGAAAGGTCCGTTGAACCTCGGAGATAACTTGCCTCCCAGGCCACATCTCCATAAACCTCGTCGAGGTGAGACCCGTAAGAAGACGTGGTCGTCATCCTCAAACTCTAGAGGTCTCCATTTCTGTTAGAACTGAAACTCAAAATGACTGCTGCTATGAGGGTAAGGTTGACCGACTCAAGAGTGATCGGTCGCACCCTCCTGTGCAAGAGTTACCCTGCACTGCCTGGGGTTTCCTTTTCCGCCGACCAAGGAAAACCCATCCCAACGTTTGCCTAAAACCGTCAATTTGAGTATGAACAGTTATTTCCCATTCCATACTCAAACTAACGTCGTAAGGCCTCGACGCTGCCACCAAGAGATTCCAACCAGAACTCTCACCTCGAGGGTCTGACCACACCGTCGGCGTAAGTGTGATTATCGAGTCTCCTCCCAAGGTATCTCCAGACGTGAGGGTCAAGTCCACGGCTTACCAGAAACTCTAGGTCTGGAACAAGATTTGTGGAAGCGAGGAATGATTCATATCGACTTCTGTTACTACAGCAGCTAGTAGTGGACATAGACTGTCCCTTGAATCATTTCTAGAGCCATTGGGTCACACTCCTTGACCGCATGCAGCCGCACTCTTCCTCCGCCCTCCAGCTCCCTGAGCCTGGCGGGAATAACTAAGGCGGGTGGTTGTACCATGTTAAGATGTACACCACCTCATGCTGCTCTCCTAGCTTTGCCTCCACGTCTGCCACTTCACAGACTCATCTCTATTTAAAGCTACCTCTTCTTGAAACATTTATCACGCCCGAGCCTCTAAGACTGGCACCAGTTCCTTGTTCCTTACTGCACTGTGCAGTCTTCATCCGCTCCTAGATGAACTGCACCTCCTTTAGTCTCACAAGAGCTGCTATGATTTCTTCTTTGCCGATAAGAGAAATATGGTCTCATCCCCTGGATAAACCACATTCGTTGCCTAATACAGTCAATCCTGGAATGAAGGATGCATTCATGCCATGGATGACGTCGTAAGGCCTCGACGTAACTACTAAGAGATCCAACTGTCACTCTCGCCTCCAAGGGTCGAGTCACACTGTCGGCATCAATGTGAGGTCACTGGGTCTCCTCCAGTAGGAATTTCGAAAGTGAGGGTCAAGTCAACAGTCTTAACCAGGACCACTTAGTAACATCACAAAAGAGGACAGGAAAGCAAACATCACAAGATAAGTGTCTTTATTTTATTGCAGCTCACGGTACAAAGACACAAAAACAACATCAACATGGAACTAGAAGTACAAGAGACGTATCCACTAGTTCCGCTCCTGTCCACCTGCTCCAGGAGCTCTACTGCCTTGTCCACTGCTCTACTGTTGCTCAAGCATTCATCGCTTCCTCTGCCTTGGTGGCTCCTCAAAAGCCTATGGATCAACTGTACGAGGAGTCGGACAGTCACGTGCCAGGTGCCCCTTTCCACCGCACGAGTAACACAGTCTGCTTCTGGCACGCCTGGCTCTGACCCCACCCCGGGTGCCCCGCACCACCGGTCCTAAAACCTGAGATCACCCAACTGCTGGTCTGGTCCTCCTGGACCTCTGCATCATCTGTCTACTACCCACAGATGACTCGACTTCTGATCGAAAAACACGCGGCAAAGGTAGCAGCTCCTGAACACGCTCAGGGTGTAGAGCTACTAGCACAAACTCCACCCTGAAGAAGGTCTCGAAGTCTTCCCATGTGAAAGCCATCCCATCGCAAAACTGGAACAAGTGGCTCCACCACCTGCCTGCTGCTGCCTGAAGAAGCCTGGCAGCAAAGGTCACCATGAAGTCCGATGGAATCCCCACTAGCCTGAAGACTCCCACCACAGCCTCCAGCCAATCCTCAGCCGCCTACGGGTCTGTCTCTCCCCCGAACCTGGGTGGCCTCTGGCACTGGAACTCATGCAGTGCGCTCAAGTAGCGGGCATCGCCTACTGCTGGGGCTGGTGGCATCGGTGGCCCAACGTATGGTAGTACCGCTGGCGCCTCCGCTGGTGCCTCAACTGCAAGAGGGCCCTGTACCGAAGCCTCGTCACTCGACAGGCTGTCAGCACGCACATCCCTCTGGTCTCTAGTTGGTCGTCCGAGAAAAGGCATGCTGAAAGAAACAACGTAACACGGTCAAATGATTATACCTGGTGAGCTGACCTGGTTTGAGCTGTTTTAAGGGGGGAAACCTTTGAAAACACACATGCAATCAGTGTTTTCGTGCACAAAGTCGGAAATCAGTTGCCAGGGTCCTCGTGTATGGATACGTCGGCCGCCCGCACCAACACTGGACTCCCTAAACTGAAAACCACACTCGGTACCCTTAACACTATTGCTTCACAGAAAGAAAGATCAGAGTCTGCGGTAGAACCGACCACCTTTGATACCAATTTGTCACGACCCGTCCTCGGGGCCCGTGCCGTGACTACCCCAAGCTCGCCTTCCATAGGCCAGGGGCTGGTGACTAGCACCAAAGGCGTAAATCCCGATAACTGGGAAGGCATTGCCTTTAAAAAAGTAACAAAACACCACAGAGTACAAGCGGAAGTAAAACACTAAGTACAAAAAGAAGTGCTGAAAATTAAATGGGCCATAATACAAACCCAAAAGAAAGTACAACTACAACTGAACAAAATACAACAGAAAAAGACAATAGCTGGAGGGTCGGAAGCGGCTCCTGGGTCATCCTCCTCGGATACTACCTGAAGGGTAGGTATAGATGGCGTAGCTCCTGGATCGTCCACCACGAATCCTACCTGAAGGGTAGGTACAGATAGCCTCCAAAGTGCTCTCGTCCGTCAACCTCCTCCGAGTGTCGTCTCGCCGTGAAGTCCACCTCCGGACACTGACTTGTTGTGTAGTCCACCTCCGGGTACCGTCCAGTCCTCGAACACTCAGCCTCCGTCAGCACTGTCTGTCGTCTGCAACCAACACAACGAGGTGCGGGCATAGCCCGTGCAGGGGTGAGTATAACGATACTCAGTAGGGACCCCGAGACCCTCAAGGTCTCACTAAATCCAACAAGGATAACCACAAGAAGATCTCAACAGATAAACTCTACTTAGGTATATGCCCATACATATACCTAAGTTATCATGTAACCCATCTCAATCATGAGGAAACACAAGGATCATGAGATCAACGGATAACCAATACCCAGGTATATGCCCATACATATACCTAAGTTATCAAGTAACCCATCTCAATCTTGAGGAAACACAAAGGTCAAAAGTCTCAGCTCAAACCAGGATTTTCATTATCAAAACCGTAACTACTGAAGAGATCCGTCTCTAGAGTGTACAGTGGTCCTGTCACGACTCCGAGGTACTGCTCACTAACCTAAGACTGCTGAGGTACTCCTCCTGTCGAGTACCGCGGGCTAGCCACCCAAACACAGTAGTGCTTCCCGCCGAGGTATGTCACCCAAACACAGTAGTGCACACCCCCTAGTAGCTTGCAGAGGTACTCTCCGGACGAGTACCGCGGGTCTGCACTATTACACAGGTAGTGCTCCATCCTCCATGGGTCTGCACCCAAACAAAGTAGTGCTCCGTCCACTGGGCTAGTCGACTCACTCCAAGTCGAGTCGGTCAAGCAGTCGTCAGGTCTCAGTCGGCTACACGGTCTCCGTACTCCGCACGCTCGTCTCTAGGAGGGTCCGCTCCACAAGCTGCAAGTCGATACTCCAAGTATCTCAAGGTCCCACTAAGAAGTATCTCAAAGGACCACCTCGTCACAGGGGTCTCAACACAACAGACGGCGCGTCAATCGGACGCCCGGTCTGTGAGTTATTAGCCTTTTCGTCCCAGGGGCCCGGTTAGTTTCGTGAGCGAACCAAACCCAGCCGTATCTCAACTGTACCCCGATATCTCATAGGGTATACTCATAGGGACCGTTTCTCAACGTGATCGTCAACGCCGCTGACGGTTCGTCAAACGGACGTCCTGTCTGAAAGTTATCAGCTTTTCCATTCCAGGGGCCTGGTTGGATTTCGGGTGCGATCCAACCCGGCCACTACCAACTATATCCAAAACTCGGGCGAAGGATGCCAAAAGTTCCATATCGTCAACAGGAACTCAACGCAACAGACAGCGCGTCAATCGGACGCCCGGTCTGAGAGTTATTGGCTTTTTCGTCCCAGGGGCCCGGTTGGTTTTTAAGGCAAAACCAACCCGACCGTACTCCACCTGTGCCCAAACCCCGGGCAGAGTGAGCCAAAAGATCCGTCTCACTAAGAGGAAACTAACAAAGCTGACGGTACGTCAATCGGACGTCCGTAGCTCAAGATATGAGCGTTTCCGCTCCGAGGGCCCGGTTGGTTTCGTGTACGAACCAACCCGGCCGAACCCAAAGCATTCCGAAACTTTGAGTGCGATAAACCGAAACGTCCGACTCGCTCCAAGGATTGCGTTACCGCTGACGACGAGTCGTTTGGAGGCCCGTAGCTCAAGTTACGGGCGTTTGAACGAAAGTCGTCCGAAGACGGGGGGTCCGGGCCCGGGCCGACCCGGCCCGACCCCCCCTGGTTGGCCCGAACCGGGTTGGGTCTGACCCGGTTGGCCCGGCCCGGCCCGACCAGGGCCGGTCCGGCTCGGCTCGGCCGAGCGACCGAGCGGCCGACGCGGGGGAAAGCCGCCGCCACGCGTGACACCCCCCGCGGCACCCGCGGGGTGTCGTCCAGACAACCGGACGTGCCACGTGACAACCCCACGACACCCGCGGGGTGCCGCCCTGGACACCCGCGGGGTGCCGCGCTGGACACCCGCGGGGTGCCGCGTGACAACCCCGCGGCACCCGCGGGGTGTCGCACTGGACACCCGTGGGGTGCCGCCGCCTCCGGCCGCCGGCGCCGCCGCGCCGGCAACCCGCGCCGCCACCGGCTTCCGCGGGCCGCCGGAGTCGCTCCGGTGGCCCGTTTTCCTTCCCGTCTGCGCCGTTGTTCCTCCCGGGTTCCGTTCCTTACTACGGGATCATCAAACATCCATTGCGGCACGTTCCGTCGTTGCCCGTCAAATCCGCACAAGAACGAAGAACGACGTAGGGTTGTCGGGCCGTGTTCGTTTGGCCCGCACCCTCCGCGTTAGATATAAACAACAGGAGAAATTAAAGTTCAACACATGAACGCATATCTGAAATTTTTTTTAATGAAATAAAATTGTTTCATAAAAACGGGTTCCTTATTTGAACGGAAACAACAATTTTAATAATTTTAAAATTGTTCACAAATCCAGTTCTTTAACTTTTTAAAGAAACAATTACGGGAATATAAAAAGAAAAGGGGGGTAATTCCCAAAAATAAATCCCTACCTCGCCGTCGCTGTCGGATGCGAGGTCGTCGCAGAATTGACCGCCGCGGAAGGAGGTGATCGTCACACCGCGGAAGGGCGTCGCGTCGACGATCTCCGAGGACCAAGAACATACGGATTTAATTAATAATAATTAAATCCATGTTGTTGTTGAAATCCAAAAAGAAAATAAAAAGAAGTGCAACCCCCTACCTTGGTTGTTGTCGATCGATGGCTGTCGTGGGGTTGGATCGTCGCGGAAGAAGCATCACGAAGGGAGATCTGTTGGCGTCGTGGTACAAGGCTTCGCGTCGTCGATCTCCGCAGGTTTGGCGTTCTTCGCGTTCTTCGCCGAAGAAGAACGCTTTCCTCCAAATCCTCTCCACGCCACAAGTTTCAACCCAAAATAAAATAAGCTTAAGCCTTATTTTATTTACACAACTAAACATTTGAATTTCAAAAGATAAGAAACGAACCATTAATTCGTAGAATTAATTCAACGAAAGAAACAGCTCATTTAATTTACGAAATAAACCGCCCAATTAAATGGTCTGTTAAGAATTTAAGAAAACGCGTCAGTTGACTTTCATAAAGACGGGTTTTCACGGGTGCGTTACTTAGCGGAAAGAAACAGCGGGGCTCGTGCGGGCACCACCTCACAAATATCCTACCAAGAGGGTAAGATATTTCTAGATAGTACCCAATCTGGTTCAACTCAGTTTAAGCCGCTTTTAAGTGGCTTCAAGTGGCTTCCAAGTGGCTTAAGTGAAATAAAATAAAGTTGTCGTAAAATTATTTTATTTCTTAACTTTAAGCCCGAAAATTAAAAACCACACCCGAGCAAACGCAACTCTGGAAGAGGTGTTTCTAAGCAAATACCGGCGATGCGATTCCATCGGTGCCCTCAGAATTCGATTCCGAGCACTGGTTCAAAAGTTAGAAAAACCCGCTCGTCCGTTCACTGAACGTACCCGAGCCAAACTTCGGAAATTGATTCCGGGCACACCGGGCCTCGGAATCAGGCGCCGTCAGAAACTGCATTCTTGTAAAATTCCAAAGAAAATTAAGAAAAAAAAAATTTCCTTGGAATTTAGGGGTCTTTATATAATGATTTTCCAAATTGTCAAGGAAACATGCCTCAGAAAAGGAAAAGGGAGAAAGGCCAAGCTTATTCAATCACAACTACTAAGATAGAAATTTATAATGATGTGGTGGAAATCACTTTAATCATTTCATAAAAATTAACCAATGGTTTATTTGATTCTGGATCATTTCATTCTATTATATCTTCCTAATTTTTCAAAAACATTAGATATTTCCAATTTTATTTGATAAAGGAGTTTTCAGACAAAACTCTTATGGGAAGTATCATTGCAAAAATATGTTTCAATCAATCCCCCTCATGACACATAAAAATTCCTTAGTTTCTAACCTTATTATCATACCCATCAGCAACTTTGATATAATACTTGGTATGAATTGGATTTCACATTATGATGTGAAAATATATTGAAATGAAAAGGAAGTTACAATTTTTGAGAACAATAAAGAATACCTTGTCTTTAGGGAATAAACATCATCATATGATTCTTATGTATATCCACCCCTAGTATCTCTACTTAATGAAATTATTAGTGAGGATAAGAATGAAATATCAGTGGGTGAGGAAAGAAATCTTCAATTTGATAATGCACCTATTGTGAAAGAATATATTGGTGTTTTTCTAGAGTATTTACCTAGAAACCCTCCATGATGGGAAGTTGGGTTCTCTATTGATTTAATTCCTAGTTTAAGGGCCATATTGAAGACTCCTTATAGAATGGAAAATGTGAAATTAGTAGAAATGAAGAAACAACTAGAGGAATTGAGTGATAAAGGATTTATTCACCCTAGTGTTTCTCCATGGGGATCCCATGTTCTTTTTTTTAAGAAGAAATATGGATCTATGAGGCTGTGTATTGACTATAGGGAGATCAATGCAATTATAATAAATAACAAGTATCCCATACATTGCATGGATGATTTATTTTTATCAACTTTACAGAGCCCAATATTTTTTGAATATTGACTATTGATCTAGATATCATCAATTTTGTGTGAGGTACAAAGATATTCCAAAAACAGTATTTTAAACCAGGTATAGTCATTATGAGTTTATAGTAACTCTGTTTGGACTGACTAATGCACCCTCCGTTTTTATGGATCTAATGAATAGAGCTTTCAAGGAATATCTTGATTACTTTTATATTGCATTTATTGATGATATATTGGTATAATACAAATGGTATGAGGATTATGAGAATCATTTGCACATTATTATAAAGACCCTTAGAAGAAACAAGTTATATGGGAAGTTTATCAAGTGTGAATTCTGGCATTAAACAGTTTATTTTCTTTGACATATTGTCTCTAAGGATGAAATCTTAGTTGATCCTGCAAAGACAAAGGAAGTTTAATAATGGCCTAATCCAATGAACATAACCAAGGTACATAGTTTTATTGATTTGGAAGGTTATTATCGGTGTTTGGTTCACAACTTTAGTCGATTATCCAAACCGTTAACCAAGATTACTTGTAAAGGGATTAAGTTTTTATGGAAAAAAAATGTAAAGAATGTTTTGAATAATTGAATAGGAGATTAGTGAATGATCCAATCCTAAATCTACCACTGGGGAATGGTAGATTTATGATTTATATTGATGCATAGAAGAAAGGACTTGGCCGTATCTTAATGAAGAATGATAGAGTTATTTCATATGAATCAAGGAAGTTAAAAATTCATGAACATAACTATCCCACTCATCATATTGAGTCAGCAGCAGTAATCTTTGCTCTAAAGATATGGATACATTATCTCTATGGTAAAAGATGAGAGATATATACTAATCACAAGAACTTTAAATATATATTATCACAAAAATAACTCAACATGAGGCAAAGGTGATGGATCAAGATGAACAAGGATTATGATTTTTCCATACACTACCACCCCGGAAAGGAAAATAAGGTATCTGATGTATTGAGTAGGAAGGATCATAGAGTTATAAACAAAATGCGAATTGACAAGGATTCTATGTACATGGATATAGTGAGGATGAATATGAGAGTCATCAAAGAAGGTGAAAAATCATTACTTTTTCAATTGATTGTTTAACCATCTTCATTATAGAGGATTAAAAGTTCTCATCCTCATGATGAGAATCTTTAAAAGAAAATTAATGTCAAGAATGATGGGAAGTTGTAAGAATTTATATATGAATATGGAATTCTAATGTTTGGTAAGGAGCTTCATGTTACCACTATACCCAAGATAAAGAAGGAGTTATTGGATGATTAACATATTTTTAATTTCTCTATAAATCATGGTATCACTAATTTGTATAGAGATTTGAAGGAAAATTTCAAGTGGGATAACATGAAGGGGGAAATTACTAATTATGTATCAAGATGTTTATTCTGTCAGTAGGTGGAGGCTGAAAGAAAACATCCTAGAGGATTCATGCAACACCTAACTATTTCTACATGAAATTGGGATGACATCACCATGAATTTTATCACTACATTACCCAAAACTCTAAGAAATAATGATGCAATATGGGTAATTTTTGATCAACTTACAAAATCTGCACATTTTCTCATTATAAGGGAGGATTTTCCACTGGATCACCTTGCACGACTCTATATCAATGAAGTTGTACGAATTCATAGAGAACCTATTTTAATAGTGTCTGATCATGATCCTTTATTTACATTAAAATTTTGGAAAATTCTTCAGAAAGCTTTGGACACCAAGCTTCCTTTGAGTACTTCTTATCACCCACAAACTGACAGGTAGTCAGACAGGACAATCCAAACTTTACAAGACATGTTGAGATCTTACTCACTTGACTTTCAATGTATGTGGAATCAGTATTTACCATTGGTGGAGTTTTCCTACCATAATAGTTTCCATTCCAGTATTCAAATGAAACCATATGAAGCATTGTATGGAAAGAGATGTCATACACCAACATGTTAGGATGAAGTCGGTGAAAGGAAGCTTGTGGGACCAAATCTTGTAGAGGAAATAACAGAAAAGGTAAAGACTATTCCAACCCACATCAAAGTAGCTAAAAGTAAGAAAAAGATATATGCTGATAATTGAAGGAAGTATTTGGAATTTCAAGAGGGAGATCATGTTTTATTGAAAGTATATTCATGGAAGGGTATTATAATATTTGAAAAGAAAGGTAAACAAAGCCCCATGTACATAGAAACTTTTGAAATTCTGGAGAGAATTGGAGCTATGGATTATTGTTTGGAAATGCCTCTGAGCCTTTATAAGGTACACAATGTGTTACATGTCTCATTATTGAGAAAGTACATGAAAGACCCAACACATGTACTCACTTCTGATGGAATAGAATTGGAACTTAACTTATCTTACTATGAATATCCTATCAGGATTCTGGACACTAAAGAACAAGTATTGAGGAATCGAAAGAATAAGTTAGAAAAATTACTTTGAAAAAATTATAAAATTGAAGAGGCGACATGAGATCTTGAGGAACTGAGGACGAAGGCCTACCCAAATCATTTTATGAGGTAACATTTTCGTAATTTTGAGGATGGAATTTTTGTAAGGGGGAAGAATATAACCCCCCAAGGTTTTAAAAATGAATTTATTATAGAATGAATTCAACACTAAGTCTATTAAAAATAAACACATTTATATTTATAGGAGATACTTTTAACCCGGCCATTTGATATAATTTTTCCACTTCTATGTTTTGAATTTTGAAAGACTAATTTACATAGTTGTGATCAGTAATATACTTAGAGTTTAATTGGATCAAATTACATTTTTTGGTGAATAGTAACATACCATTATGAATAGTAACATGAATAGTAATATGGCCCTTATGAATAGTAAATCATATTATTATTTTATTGTCTTATGTTTATAAGATAATGAGATCTTGATTAATTTTTCAAGGTGATATAAATCGAATTATAGTTTTAAAATTGTTATTTTTTGAATAAATTTTGATTTTATTTAGAAATTAAATTAATAATATTTAGAAAAATATTTTCAAAAAATGGAGTTAATTTTTGAATTCAGAATGTCTATATTAGGTTATGCTGAATTTATGAAAATTTTATAAAATACTTTAGTTCTTCATGAATAGTAAAAATACAGTTTTGAGTTTTCAGTATGTTTAATGATATCATAATGATGTAATAATTAATATAAAATTCTTGTAAACTTGTTTACATTAAAATATGATATGAGGTGTACAAATTGTACAATACCATGGTAAAATACCATGGTAAAGTCCATGGTTTTTCAAATACCACTAATGAGGTGTCCTTAGAAATTAATAAAAAACTCCCTCTCTTTTACTATAAATACCCACCCATTCCTTCATTTTATTTCATTAAAAATTAATTATCCTTGAAGTTATTGTATTTTTACTTCCCTAGGAGTCCATAAAAGGTTTAATCAACCCCCCAAGGTCCCAACCTTCATGTTTTAGGAGTTACTCTACAAGGTAAGGGAATCTACCACCCTTATGTTTTTCAAACACTCCTTTTATGTTGTTATTTTTTTTAAATTCAATTGGATTATGTTGGTATATGGCATTTAATATACCATTTATTGTCCATAATATGTAAAAATTATGGGATACACTTTTTTATCTTATAAAAATATTTTATGATTTTGTAAGTGACACCATTAGGCTGCCAAATTTTCATAAGGGATTTCTCAACTTCTCTTTTTTTTCCTTTCAAGTTCCTTTATTTTCTTTTTTCTCTCATCAACTTACCTCATCCAAAAGTTATGATAAATAAATTAACTTAAATATACTGTAATTTTGTAATGATAATGGAATAATTCATCATCACCTCTTCTTTACCCTACTTTTATACAAAAAAATGAAAACACCATCTGAGATTTGTTAATTTATCGTATTCAAGGATGACTGGTTTTCAATTTATATTATCATCTTCATGGATGGTCATGAAACAATTTTTATGGTTGAACTAGAATATAATATGCATATTATAACCTATTAAATGTTATGGAAATAGTATATATACAAAATACTAATTCATACAACAAACTAGTTTGTAACAATCAAGATATCGTCAAAATAATATAAATGGTAATCACTAATGTTCTATCTAATAAATCATCCTAATACCATGTAACTAGGTGATATATATTACTATTTAAACACATTGATGTTCATGAATAATATATAAGTTAAATTATATGTAATTATATCCATTCAATATGAACTTCCATACTCTTACAATCAAGAAAAAAAATCATAAAATCAAGGAAATAAACACTCCAGAATGACGAAATTCAATATTATAACTTATCAATAAGGACATAAATGAAATTAATAAAATTTTAATGAATCAAATATATGTATATAAGGTTATTAATTAGTTAATTAATGGATTTAATTTTTATTATCTAGGGCATTAAGGTCATGTTTAGAATACATTCGGAGATAATGTAAGGATTTTCTACCCAAACCCCCATTTTCATTCGAGTTACTCTTATCATCTACTTACCTCAATGAAATTTTTCTTTGTTCTTATTTAATCCTCATAAATTATGTTTTAATTTTCTATATATTTTTACTAACAATAATCCTTCTTTATTTTATGGGTAGTAACATGTTTTAAAAGGATATTTCAAAAATTCTTCTCAAAATACAAGCCCGTTACAAGGGAACCTCTCAAATTATTACCTTTGTTCAAGTAAAATATATAATATATTTTTATCCATAATTATTTTCATAAAATTACTAATTTTATTATGAGAAAAATATATTATTTCACTTCTATTTTTATACAAATATTTTTGTAAAAGAACTCTTCTTTTCAAAGTAAAAGTGTATTTATCTCAAGAATTACTTGATGATTTTATAAGAGTAATTTTATCTATTTCAACACTCTTGTTGAATATTATGAATAATTGGGACTAATATTTTATGATATCACCTACCATATTTTTATTGAATGTTTTATTATTAGTTTGAAAATGTATGTTCTATCTTAAAACCATTCACCATATTACTCAGAATGGTTAGTGTTTATGTGTACAGATTTGGGAAAGTTATTTCATATGTTCATTTTGTATATGTTTATACCCTTTCATATAAGGAATAAATTGGACATATCAAGTGATGTGTGGGGCCCGCTATAGCCCCTCATTGAATCGGTAAGTCTCATGAGACAAAATAGATATGGACTTGGTCGAGGCCATGCCCATTTTCAGATATAGTTTTAGCCAAGGACTTAATATTTTTCAAATGTCTTGGATGAGGAATTGAAAGTATATTTTATAGTGTTTAGAATTAGTAATTTCCTTTATCATGAAATAAGTAATTGATAGTCCATGAGGTTATTCAACTAGTATAATAACCATGATTATGATTTATTATAACATTATTTATTCTTCCCTTCTTCTTTCCATATTATGTTCATGTTTATTTTTAAAGGCATGTGTTTTAGTTATTCACGATGTCTAATGTTTATGTTTATGATATATTTCAATTTATTTCTTACCCTTACAGAGAATATAAGCTAAACCCTTTAATATGTTTTATTTTCCAGATATTTGAATAAGTAAATTAGAAATGACCTGTAGGGGTAACCTAGGAGTTATGGATGTTTTCAAAAAAAATCTATATTGTATTTCATTTCAAGTTGTAATGTTGAACTTATGTATGTATCTGTTTTTTCAAAAATACTAAACTAATTAATTACTTTTGGATACAACTTTCTTGTAATTATGCTAATGTTATAAATAATGCACCGGCTATGGGCAACTAGGGCCCGAGCATTACACTCTACCTCTCCTTCTGGTGGAGGTCTAGGTAACTCCTTAGGAAATATATCAATGTATTCCTAAATTATGGGGAAATTTAATATTTTTATACTTTCATTTCCTTTTTACCATTCACTAATAATTTTTATAAATAATGCTAAGGGAGGTGCTTCTAGACAAAGCTCTGGATGGGATATCTCTCCATTAAAAATAACTGTAGGTTTTCCATTCAAGACAACTGATATTTCCATAATTATTTAGTTGATATTAACATTATACTGGGAGATCTAGTTCATACCTAGTATAGTGTCGAATTTCACCATGGGAATGATTACTAGATTTGTGATGATATTGTGCTCACTAAATTCAATACTAGAGTTTCTATACACTCTTTCTATTTGGATAATCCATCCAAGAGTCTTTAATGATAACCTTACTCCTAGTATCTTGGTGATTGATTTTATATTTTTTGAAAACATGGATGAAATAAAGGAATGTGTAGAAGCATAATAAAAAAAGTACTTTCTAGATTTGAGTGAACAATGAGAGTACCTACCACCACACCATTTAGAGCGTATACTTCAGCCATAATGATAGAAAATGCATAACCTTTCTCTCTTGACCTTTGATGAGGTTTAAAGTGATTACCCTCCATTATTTTCTAATTTGGAAAGTGATTGGAAAAGTTCTGAAGCTATCCAAAATTAAAGCATTGGACTTTAGGCCGAGACTGAACCATCTTCCCTTTTTCGTTAGTTTTTAGAAGTTTAGGCTTCACCTCACTATGAGAATTATGATATATATGGACATCTCTTCCACACTTTTAATATTTTCCACTCCAGAGCAAGCAGTTCCCTGAATTCTTCTTCCCAAATTTGTTTCATGTGGGAAGATCCACTTTCTTTTATCCTATTACATGATCAAAGTTACTTGTAAAGTTTGGATCTATTGATATATTCTTTTCATTAAATCTATTTGACCACTAATTCTCTCTAAACTCCACTTCAACCTTCATATAAATCTACACTATCTCCTCATAGCTGTCATAGTATCGATAGGATATATTCCTCCATAGATGGGGTCTTATTCCACTAAAGAATATATCAACCTTTCCATTAGTATCCATAACAAAGATAGAGGTCTAATGATAAAGTATTGTAAAGTTTATATTATAGCTTCCCATTGATTCATTTTCCTTCTCATTCAGTTCTAGTAATTCCTTCTCTATTTTCATTCACATCTAACAGGGGAAATATTTATTGAAAAGGTTTTTATAAACTCTTCCCACTCCATATCATTGACCTAACTTATTTTATTTTTGTTTCTAACTAGTTTCCACCACTGATCAGGTTCTCCTTCAAAGTGGTATACAACGAGGGTGAATTTATCTTGTTCTGAACAATGGAGTATAGAAAAGATATTTTCTATAGAGCTTATCCATTGTTCAGTAATCAATGTGTAGGTAGATCCAATGAAATAAGGTGGTTGTTGAAACATATAGGACTCAATAGAAATTCATTCCTTTTGAGGTGAATATGTTCTCTCGGCTTGATTCAAGTTATTGTTCATAACTCAAGTTAGTTGATTCAACATTCTCATGAAGTTTTCCTTTATGACTTTCATTGGTGTGACATCATATCATAGTCTATTGTGGTTATCATTTATGTGGTTCCACTTATTTTCCACCATTTTCTAAAAGAATAAAACCTTAGTTAGAAATGTGTTTCTTTTTAGAATATTGTAATTCAAAAGGAATTTTATGTCTTAAATCATTATTCTTAAATATTTTATTCTTTAAAAACAAATTCATTTTCTATAAATCCTTCATAATAGTTCATAAAAATTATGTGATTAACCTAAAATATCCCCCAGGAGTGTCAAACCAAGATTCCAACAAGTCACATTGTCATGCACAATTTACCATTCAAGTCTAGCTCAAAGCGGTGTTTTCAGGTGTTACCCTTTTATACATCTATGCTAGATCCATATACACTTGTTTGTATCCATACATGGATTTCATTTCTTGGAAACCACTTAAATAATATTTCACCAAAATGTAAGGATGTTTTACTATATTTAAAAATTTATATAGGGTTCATACTAAATATTTATATTCCTAATTCCCACAAATAACTAAACCATCCTTTGATACCAACTAGGGCATCTCACCTTTTTATTACATAAACCTTTTTTTTACATGGAACATACATAGGACCTTTTAGTGTTTAGTTTCATGGAAATCAGGAAAAAAATACATGAAAACATAAAATATTATTCTAATACAATATAAAGGATTATTCATGGGTTCATCCTAAGTACATTTACTACATCTCATATACTAGGGACATAAATAAAAGGAAAGGGGTGAGCATGAGGCCCAGTAAGGGAACATACAAGGGAAACAGTTTACATGAGATCATGAGGAATATCAATAAGAACATGAGGAATGTTTTTAGGGCATGAGAAAAAGAAAATAAGGAAAATAATAATAAAAATAATATGAATCATATCATGTAAATGTTTCTATAAAATTTAATTTAGACATTCATAATCATATCACCAAAGTTAATCACCAAGGTGTTATAAATGAAAATTACCAAGGTCATTCACCAAGGTATCATAAAACATGTCAACTCTAATGATTAAATTATTTACCCAATGCTTTGGATAACTATCAAGTCACACCCTTAATCTTTATTAATTTCATGTGATCCACATATATTATAATAAATTATTTTATTAATAACCTATAGAGATTAAATAATGGGTTTATTATTAAAATTATGGTGTACATAAGTGCTTAAGGACATGATCATTATGTCATTTTTTATCCCATGAAAAGGGAAAGTGGGTTTATTATGTGTAAATAACCAAATAAATAAATAAGTTTTACATCTAGGTAAATTACCATGGAAAATAAAATGGTTTGGGTATCCACATAATGAAAATAAAAGATAATTTTTTGAGAAGAGATAAATTTTGAGAAGTAAATTACGTAACATAATGGGTATAAAATGTGGTTTTGGAAAAGGGTAAAATTAGAAAGGAAAAAGGTATACCATTGATAAAACATAATTTAGATGTAAGTGTGTAAACAAAAGGTAACAAGTGAGAGTGACCATAACATTCAAAATACATATACAAAAAGTGGTTCTTGAATAGAATAGAAAAGAAGGATAATTCCCTTACATTAAATTGTTACTCCTAGATCTTGAGGAATGGAAACTTGGGGTATTGAAGACACATTGGGAGGAAAATCTACCATAAATTCATGTAGGATGTGTTGGGATTGAATATGAGTGGTGGAATGGGTGGGTATTGATATCAAAACATAGGATTTGTTTAATAATTTCTAGATATAATCCTTGGAAAACTAGGTTGTGGAAAATACAAAAACATTGGCTTACCCATGGTTTAGCCCATGGTTTTGGACATTTGAGACATATTTTATGTTATTTTAACCTAAAATAATCTATAATCATATTATATTACTTATTTTATCATGAAAAATTAAATTTTCCATAAAATTATGGTTTTAAAGTCAAAGTTTCCATTTTAGAATTTAGAAAGTAAATTATAGGATTAGAAATTGGTAAAAATATATTAAAATAAATTATATTAATAAAACAAATATTTTAGGTTGGGGATTGTGGTTAATTAAATATTAAATAATTATGACATATTCATGAAGTCATTAAACATACCGAAAAACCCAAACTGTAATTTTACTATTAATGAAAAATAACATATTTTAGAAAATTTTCATAAATTCACCCTAACCTAATTATGAAATGAATATTTCAAAAATGATGTTTATTTTATCATAATATTTATCTAAATATTATATTTATAACTTTTAAATATAAAAAACTTTATTTATTTAAAAGAAATCTGGTTGAAATACATAGTCAAATATCTGACACTTAAATATTTTCAAGGACATAATAAAATTATTTTATCATTTATATTTAAATAAGAGCGTTTTTATCATAAAATTTCATTTAAATAAATATTATTCATAATAAATTGGTTTATTATAAAAAAATTATATCCTTTTTGAAAATATCAATTTGTGTCCGGAAATCAATTTTTCAAATTCCATCTCAATTAAACCTATATTTTTTTAATGAGAAAAAATATTGATGGAATAAAAAATCTATTTATATAAAGGAATTAAAATTTATGTAACTAAGGATTGGACACATAACCCCTTATACACCCATGTATGACCTAAGGGTAAGGTGTACCATGGTGATAGATTCATGGGGTGGCTTAGATAACATTGACCAAGTGGTAAATTCCACTAACTAGAATGTTTCCTATAGAACATTTCTTTCTATCTTAACTTTTTGAAGCTAAGATTGGGATTGGTCAAGGGTAAACCTCAGTGATGCTACCTCACTCCCAATTTTAGAAAAATGGGCTCCATATTTCATGACTCTACTAGTTGAGGCCATCACTCCGCCTTTCTATATTAATTATACTTCGTCATTTCTACTTAAAACACTAATTATAATGTTAAAAATTATTACCACGAGTATAGTTCCTTTGGTCATATTTGACCAATGGTTATATAACGGCTGAATCCTAATAGGCACATTTCCTTTTATACTCTATAAATACCCCTTCATTATTAAATAGATATGGTTTTGTTGTCTATAATATAATATAACACACATTATTAGGAAAAAAATATCATTTAAAAAGTTTGGATGGTTACACATAAGCTGTCAGAAACCATAGGCTACCACGCAATCATCCTGTATAAGAATGCATCCCAAACCCGAACCTAATGCATAAAAAATACCACATAGACATAAATAACATCTATAAGTGTCAACACTAGCACAAAATTCAAAATAAATTTCATCTAAAAAAACTCTGATATTTCTCATCCTAAAAAAACTTCAATCCTTTTTGATTGAGAACAGTCATCAGAGAGGCCAACTTCGAGAAATCCTTAACAAACTTGTGGTGATATACTACCTAGCCTAAGAAGCTTCATATCTCGAAGACATTATATGGTTTCTATAATGTTATAAAAGATTCCAAATTATTAGGATCAATAGAGATACCATGTTCTGAGACCATGTGTCCCAAAAACATCACTTCCCAAATCAAAAAACTAAATTTTGAAAGATTATCATAAAGTTGATGATTTCTCATGAATTTCAGAACTGCTCTCAAATGATTCACATGGTCCTCATATATTTTGGAGTAAACCATGATTATTTTCACAAATAATACCACAAATGAGTCAATTTATTCATGAAATATCCTATTCATCAAATAAAAAAAACTATAGGATCATTGGTCAGACCAAATAAAATAAAAAGATAATCATAATGGATATACCTACTCCTAAAGGTGGTATTTTGAATGTCATATTAATTAATTCTCAACTATTGGTAACCATATTGACGATGAATCTTCAATAACCACTTATCCCCTTTCAAATAGTCAAACATATCATCAATCCATGGTAACACATATTTATTCTTTCCCATGAATTGATTGATTTTTTAGAAATTAATATGTAGATAACGTTTTCCATCATATTTTTTTGTAAATAGAATAGGTTCGCACAAAGGTGACATGATCGAGTATGTGAAACCTTTCTATATAATATCATCTAACTTAGATTTCAAATCTTTAAACTCCATTGGTTCCATATGGTAAGAAGGAATAGACACAAGCTGAGTAACAGGTACCAAATCAATAGAAAACTGTACCTATCTAACAATTGGTAATCTAGAGAAATAATAAGGAAATACATCAAGAAACTCAATGAAAAATAGATGGAGATAATCACTAAAAGATTCTAACTCCAAGTTAAAACAAACACTATTATTTCCCTAAAAAACTCTATAAAAGAAGGTCCAATTTTACTCAACCTCGAGTCCCATTGTCATTGAAAGGCATGCCACACCCCATCAGGCACAAAATATGAGACCCATCAAAGATAAAAATAAATATAAGTCTTATGAGCAATTATCCAATCCATCCTAAAAAGTAAATCAATAGGTTTCATTTCAAGAACTATAAAACTCTAGTTCAGCTCAATCTATGAGGAGTAGTAGTAACCATCACATAAGAAAAAAGATATATAGGAAGATTTAGAAAATTCACAACACAAGTCGATATAAATGAGTGATATGAACTAGTATCAAATAAAGCAGTCACTAAATATGAATCTATAGTGATGGTACCTCTCACAGTCACTAGAGAATAGTAGATACCTATAGCTGGAACTCCTTAGTTCTTGAAGCATCCAAATTCACCATAGTACTTTTTGGTGTTGAAGATCCAATACCACTGTATAGATCAGAAAAGATATGGAAGAACATCTATAGATGTCATGAGAAACCACAATAACTATATATCCGTATGTAAGGGAACTAACATATGGTTCATTATCCCTAATTTTAGAATTAACCATACATTGTCTACCATACTTTTAAAGTTTATTGCTATAAACCCTATATTTGACTAAGTCAAACTATATGTTTTAAATTATGGATTATTTATAAGTTTTCTATAATGATTTTCATAAAATTTTATATATATTTAAATATGTTTACAGAAAAATTCAAAGTCTCTTATTCAATGGATTAAATAATTCATATTTCTAAGAGAAGTTGTGATTTTATTTGAGAAATTGAATTCAAATGTTCACGATTTATTAGAATATTTTTCAGGATTTGTTTGACCTGAAGTGATCCAATCTCCTTGTTAAATACCAAGAGTTTTTTCTTTTAAAAACGTGATGTTTATTCAAAAATATAGATCTTGATATGTATGGAACAACATATTTTCTATTATTAAGAGCTATACTTTACCAACATACATGTTTTGATCTTTTTATGATTGATCTTAATGCTGAAACTATTATATCCATTGTCAATATTTTTATGCATTTCATCGACACAACTATCATAACTACACTCGGGATATATACAGGTTTATCATCCACTGAGTGTTTTCTCCACTGTAGTATTATAAAAGAAGAAGGCTTGTATAACCTTGTTTATTCTTTTTCTGGTGTTTAATGAAGAGGAATCAATCTATGCATCATTGAATATTTTTTCCACTACTGTGAATTATTAAAGATCATCTACATAAATTAGTATTTGTTGTAAGTGTAATATAAAACTATTATTCAAATTCTACATAAATATATTTCCTGTTGAAGTTTTGACTACTTGTACTCAGTCATAGTAGAGTTTTAGATTCTAATACTAAGTTTTGGATATTTAATTTCCTTGAAAAATAACTAGAATGCCCTATAAAATCCTTATTGTAAGGTTTTAACTACCTACACTTTGTTGTAGAGGGCCCCTAAAAAAGGATCTTCAAATGAAAATCACCAAGATTGCTGAGAGAGAATTAGTGAAGTCAACTAGGGGATTTCTATTCCTTGAACCACTATAAATCATAGTGTGTTGTTCTTTCCTTTATTTATTTTCTACTCCTCACTCATCTTTAATAGAGAAGGAATTTTTTTCACATCAAGAAGAATGTTGTAATTTTTTCAATATTTTTAAAAGGACACAACTCATGCCCCCACATGTCCTTTTCATAGTCATTCTGACATAATACTTTGGTGCCTCATTAAAAAATCATTTCGAATTCCCAGCCTTTCCACACTAAAATAAAGTCAAATGGCCTATTCTAGGAACTGTAAGAGGTATGTATGACACTTACTATCTAAAACCACCATGAGACTCATCACAATTTCTCTTTACTTTAAATGAACTCACATAACTACCATTAGGAGAAAAGGGAAAAACTATAAACCCTAATTTTCCATCCATGTCAAGATCAACCATACAAACTCTACCCATCACATCAACATAAGAGGTGAGTTCGATTTAGAAAAATTATGATCAGATATCAAGTCAGAGACCCATCTTAAACCATTGATCCCGTATCTTCTAACTAGATACAACCTTAGGTGAAAACTGAAAAAGCTTAGAAAAATGGCTTGCAAGTTGTGTCATGGTCATGTCACCCTGATATAGTTTGAGAAACTCAATAACCTTTTCCAAAATCATATATTCTAGATATAACTAATTAGTGAAAATAACTCTAATGTTTTTCCACTCTAAACCCTAATTATTCTTCACCGTTACTATTGAATCCCACCATCTCCTACTATGACCCTCAATATCAAAGGAAAAACATTACAATTTAACCGAATCATGAATTTCAAAGAACTCAAAAAGTAGTTTAATATTTTTCAATGAATCCTAAGCCTCTTGAGGATAATTCAAAATTTTTAAAGATAGTGGTTTTTGATGAAGAAACTCTTAAGCACGATCTCAAGATTCATCCCTTCAAGGTGCCACTATATGATCCTAAATGGGAATAGGTGGAGGTAATTATCCCAAGCATTGGAAAACATGCACCACTATCTGAAAAGGATTCTAGTCCACTAGAGTATTTTCTTGTTGTGGTTCACCATAATATTCCTCCTATATCCTATTCAAACATCTTATCAGAGGCATGATGCTACACAACATTAATAGATAACACTAAATCATCAAAAAAGGATACTTAGATCATTAAATCAAATAAGGGATACAATAATCTCAATTCCATCAAGCAGACTTCAAGATGGGTATTTCAAAATACTCAAATCAAAAGTAGGGAAGAGACTTAAAATTAGATCAAATTATTCCTCAAAGACACTTTTCCCAAACAACCATAGTGACTTAAGGCTCATTATGATGAGATCTATACAAAATCTCGCTCACAACTACCTATTAAGTCTTATGAATCCCAACTCCTATCTACCAGGATAAACCAAACTATATAATGACATCATGGGGAGATACAAAACCTCCTTTTGATACTAATTTCTCATAGAATTTATCGAATACCCTGGTATACTGATACCCGATCCGGCTCTGATATAGTCTGAAGGGCATTCCCAATCTTCACATGTTAGTTACTGGCAACAGGAATTATATAAGAATAAATAGGGAACAATTTTTTCACAAAATAGTGAAAGATAAACAATAAAAATCATTATGCCAACACTCCACAAAGAGAAAGTGTAAGAGACAAATAGGTAAAAAAACCCATAACAATACATCATCAACTGACAAAACATATACTAAGGTAAAATCTCAAAAAAATCCCATGTAACAGGAGTATCACATCTCCACTGGTCACATCCATCACTTAGATACCCAAGAATCAAGAAAATCCACCACATCCTAGTGGTTCTTTCCCTTTTATTGGACATGGAATAAGATAATTTATAAATTCCCAAAGTCAAAGGTAGGGTGTGAGCTAAATATCCTAGTGGGGTCCCACCAAGTGTTATATAAGAAATTAAATAACAATAAAATTTAAATAACAAATACATGGAATGGATTTTACATATTTTTAACAAAAAATGATTTCAATTAAATTTTTTGGTATATATATCAAAATAGGCTTTAATAAACATTTCATATAAAATATTTTAGTTGGAATGAATAAAATAGTTCAATAATAAATGGAATGTAATCATCAAATCAAACATATAATATCACCATGTAATAAGCCTCGTGTTTTATTAGTTTATATCAATAGGATCCTCACACTACTCAATTAGTGATCTAAAATCAATGTGTGCACATGTCCCTTGGCTCCGACCATTAGGTCTTAAATCCCCTTCAAGGAAATTATACCACAGTAAGTTTTTGTTAGTTTTGTCACCATCAATATATTTATAGGGGCCATATACTAGCATGATTTACCTAATTACCCACTAACCCATGATTACATGTTCTTAAGTCAATCAATAAATCAATCATGTAAAAATCAATCATTTCAAATTAGTTCAAAATACAATTTCCTAAATTTCAGTTTTCAACATGACTTTCTCATTTCAAAACCAAATAACAGGTTTTCATTAATTCATTTATTCTCAAATCATCTTTCAATTTAATTCATTTATCTCAAGGTTCAACTTAAAAACATCTCATAAAACCAATTTCCAAATCAAGCCATCAATTTTTATTAAATCCACCCAATAATTTCAATTCCATTAAAATTGGGGGGTTTTCAAAATTTCCATTACCTTTTAAAAATGAAACATTAGTCATCTAAAATCTGGATTTTTAAATCATTTAAAAAATCATTTCAAATTAATCAAGAAATTCATTGTTAAAATTTTAGGTAAAAATCATTCAAAACAATCTACTTTTCTATCAGTGATCAAATCGATACTTGCATTGGTAATCGCCTACGAAGAACAAAGATGAAGGTAATCAACAAGAAAATCATAGTTCACAATTAATTAATATAAAACTCTGATTCAATTAGAAATCATGAGATCACACTTCTATAAATGAAGGATAGAATAAGGAAGAAGAAAAAAAAAATCAAGGAAACTCATTAGATATCAAATGCCAAACCGAGACATCCAAAAGGGTTGGAGTCAATCACTATATATAGGAGGAAAACTAGGATTATCACATGGTATGAGGAATTTAAATTGTAAATCTTGGGTTTATGGTGTAAATGTATCACATTTCACATACACTAAAAAAGGAATCACCTCAGGTTAAAAACACACTGAGCATTTAATTTTTGATATAAATCCAATTTTAATGGAATAAGACACCTTTATGACATAATTGTATCTTTTATGGTGTAAATAATTTTATGCCATAATCCATTCTACCAACTCGTTTCCAGTGAAAAATTTACCTCGTAAACTAAGGATTTACAACATAAATTGCTTCTATAGATAGTTCCCAATAGAAGTCCCTTGTAGAACCACCCATAATGATTTAAATTCAACATAGACCCAAAGTGAATCCTCTAAATACTTTGAGACATTTTTACCCAGACTCCATTAATTCAAACAAACATACACTCCTGAACTTTAGATAATTTCCTCAAAAAATTCACTCCATCCATAAAAGGTATAAAATGCACCTAAATAAACAGGGAATCATAAAAAGGGTCAAGAAGTACCTATAAAAATTTATTGGGATATAAAATACCATCTTTCCATAATGATCATTGAAAAATGATAACATTACTCATGCATATGCACAATGTACCATCTATATGAATGTAAAGTACTTCATTTTTCAGACCCATATTTTATTATTTTTTTAAAAGTATAAGTATAAAAATGATAATTTTTTCATGATTATTATTATATAGATGATGGTATAATGACTTCTTTGACCATAGTCAACCTACCAAAGTCATTTTGGAAATACGAGCCGAATATCATCAAAACATCTGACGTAAAATTAATTGATTAAGTAATTGTATATAACATGAATAATGTTATTGAAAAAGGTTTTTAATAAATAACTGATTTACATAAATTTTTTACTCAGGAATATAATGAACATATGAGATGAGTTGGACTTAAAATAAGAGACTTTATTTTAAACAAATCATATTTTAATGCTTCCATTCCAACTATTTTTCTTCCATGTATATGTTTTTAAAAATATCTTATCAATTCATTTATATGTACATAAAATAATTGTAAAGGAAATTTTATGTTTCTTTTGAATTTATTTCAATGGATTTCAAAAGGAATCATTTTATGGAATGTTTTGACATTATTTATAAAAGACAAAAGGAATGTTCTATTTACCATATATGAAGACAAAAACTTTTCCTGTCATCATACCCATTATTTAATTTTTGGATTCCTTTATAATATTTTATGTTTTATTCAAATAAAAAACCAATTTACCTTTCATCAGGGTATTTTTGTTTTGAAAATGGGTAAAAAAAAGTGTATTTTAATATCTGAATGTGTTTTGTATATGGGTTTAAATGATTTTTTAAAAGTTTTTATAAAGAAAAATTATAAGAAAATTTTTTTAATCATGATATGGTACTTGAGAATTATATATGAGAAATATGTGATCTTGATATAGATTATATTATGGATTGATCCCCATTATAGATCATTAAAAATAAGTGATCCTGATATAACTTAATCTAAGGGTGAGACCCATTATAGATCTCCAATGAATTGGGTAATATTCCTGAACATAAAAATAAAGACGGAGAGAGTTAAATTATGTGGTTTATTTTATATAAGTAATTTATGAAATGGGTCTAAAATGGGTTATGAATATGATGCTCTGAGTTGACTAAAAATGGATTTCAATCACTTGCTATGGGTTTTAAAGGTTTTATTTGAGAAAAATGTATGTGTTATTCATATAGAAAAATTTATTTCATAATATAAAATAATAATGTGATAATATAAATTCATAGTGACCAGAGATTATCAAAAATAGATAATATATCATTTTTAATGAATATTCATTACATGACACAAACACACACCTAAAGACCATAATATTTTAGTGTGTTTGGAAACTTGGAAACATAAACAACTGGTCTATAGGTAAACTACATCATCACCCACTATGATCTTCATAAATATAACCCGTCTTATACATATCATACGTAATACATTTTTTCATAACTTGGCGAAAGTAAACATAAGAATGGGTGAGCTTAGATGCCCAGTATGGGTAAAAAAGGGAGATACATAAGCATAACATGAATATAAGGGTATGCTAACATGATCATACCATTTGAAAACCATAACCAACATATCAAAGATCACAATCTTGAGTCATGTAATAAATATTAACAGTTCATAAGACATGAATCATTAGATAACCAAAGATAATGTTCTATGAGAGAATAACATTGGCATAAGACATATATTTTTATCACACACATAAGTAAAAAAAATAATTACCATATTAGTCAAGGCTCATTGCCAAGGCTATCATAGTGGAATGAGTTCACTCCCAAAACTATCATAGCAGTCAAGGTTCACTACCAAGAACATAATAGAGGACAAAGTCCATTACTAAACCAGGTCCACTTTTCATTTCAGTATTGTATATCTCATGATATATAAATCTTTCCCCAATGCATTAAAGGGAGATATAAGTGTCACACTTCTAATAATAAAAACCATATTTAGTGTGTGCCACAAGATCATAAAACATTCATCATGTCATAACCCATGAAATGAAATGGGTTTCATAAATATTTCATCATATTATAACCTATATGAAAGATATAGGTTTCATAAACATTTCATCATTTCATAATATCATACCTGGGGAAAAGGAAGTAGATTTCATAAGAATCTTATCATGGTATAACCTGTGGAAGAGAAATGGGTATCATAAAAATTATGTCATTATAAGCACAAACCATTCAAAGAAAGAATAATAATGATATAATTGTATAATATCTCTAGTAAGGGATAAGTAACATCAATTAATTTCATCTTAGATAGAAAATGATTTTGACCGATTATTTAAAACGGTTCTTGAGGAAAAATTCTTTTCTTTTTAGAAAAACACTATTTTAAACATGAAACATTTTTAAAATATTTTTATATGAAAAATACTTTGAAAAATTATAAATTAATTTTAAATATAATAACATTCATGATTAAGAGATGTTTCATTCATACTGTATATGTTAAAACAAATATTCCTTTAAAAAATTTGGTAAAAGAAAAACAAGCATTATTTGGAAAATTACATGAAGATTACTTTCAAAATATTTTTTAATAATTCAAAAAGGGGTAAAAATTTATTAAATAAACTATTTAGATAATAATAAAAATATTTATGAATTTTTTTTTAGAAAATATGGTTTTGGAAGAAAAAGTGTTTTCATCTGAAAAGTGATTTTTTGTAAAAACATTTTATTTGACCTCTTAAGTACATAAAGAGAGTAAAATAAATGGAAAAAATGTATTCTCCTGAAATAACCATAGGATAAGAAAAATAATTAGTTTATTAACAGATGTTTCATAATATTTTATCATTAGAAACATGATCATAAACAATCTTGGTAAATGATGATATTTTAACATAAAATATTTACAACTTTGGTAACATTGAAACATAATACCCATGAAGGAATATCATTAAATAGAGCTAAAAAATTATGAAGAAAAAATTAATTCATGATATTAAATGTAAAATGGGTTGTATATACACCTTATAAATGAATATAGATGCATAATATAAACATATTTCTTAGAGAAGGAAAATTGAGACAAAAAAAATAATCTACTACTTTGGTAACTTTTCAACCATAAACCCCATGAAATAGAGTTCATAAAAAAGATTTGTAAATCCACATAAATTTAATGATAATAACTGTAAAATAATTTCATGGTTAGTAGATAGACCACATAAAAGAAACATGTGGTGAACATGGCATATGTCTCACATAAAAATAAAATTGTGATAGAAATCCCTTACCTTAAGTCTTGACTTCCTTTACACACTTTCAAACCTCCTGTATAATAAATTTAAGTTAATTATAAATCTATTAAATAACCATACTTATATATATATATATCATACCATATATGATTTACTTATGAAATTTTATTACCCGTTTATCAATAATTCTTTGTTAAAATCACGTTTTGGGTAAGAACTACTTTGTTTTTTAGTTATATTTTGATTTGTTATTTTTTTGGTCCTCTTAATTTGATCATGGTTCCACCATATACAAAAATGTTAACCATGATATAAATATCTTATATATTGATTATATACGTATTTAGAGTAAGTCATAAAATTTAGTGATATAAAATGAAATACACCATTCAAGGAGATGGCAGGGCGTACATATGCATGAACACTGCTTCCATTTTCTTGTCAGATGGAAATATGAAAGGTAAATGATATATTGTCATTCCAGAATCATTGTTATTTCATTTATATCACATATGTTCCTTAAACCCACCCTGATCAACTTTTATGTAAGAGACCAAAAATCTTGAAGTCAAGTGCCAGCTATGTACCGCATCTCGAAGGAAACCCCTAAGGTGTTGAGGAATCACAAGCTTGATAGAAGTACATAATTTATAGACATCCAAAAACTATGTTGCTACCAAAATTAATAAAGGGGAGCCTAATAATCACTAGAGAATACTTGTTAGATGAGGGAGCACCATACCCTTAGACCTATCAATACTGTACCATTCAATCCAGCCTTCAAACTACCCATGTCTATCAACTCGTATAGGTTCACAGGAATTGTAAATGGAAATGCACACCTTACTAGAATAAACCTTAGCTGAGGGAGTAAAAGTCATATATAGAGGATATTTTTCCCAGTGAATGGGGAGAAACTATAAGAAAAAGGGGTATCATAGTTGTTTTTGGCATTTATCAGTGATTTAAACTGTCACTAAATGATGTGCGATGATTCATAAAAGGGTTATGTATTTGTGTGTGAGGAATCATTTCATGAATTTTTTAAGGCGATTTAAACTCCTAAAAAATTTTAGTGGTGGTTTTTGATTATTTATTATTTATTTATTTTTAAAAATTTATTAATTTATTATTTATTATCCCGACCCCACCCCAGCCTAAACCCACCACACCCTGACCCACCATACCCACCTTTTAAAATCAAGATTATATATATATATATGTATATATATATATATGTGAAAATTGATATTTCAACCCTTACATCTCAATTAATCTACAAAACCTTTACCACTCCACCAAACCCTTCATTTGGTGACTAAATAAACTTTAACATTCTTATAAATATACATATAAATGCATGTAAATGCATATATATGTGTCCATATATTTATTCATAATTTATAAATACATACATATAAAAATATAATTACATATAAATATATGTATATATATTGACATAATATATATTAATGTATATAAATATTCATAAATAGATATAAATATCTATAAATATATATTAATATATATAAATTTACATAAATATATATAAATATATATAAATGTGTGTGTGTGTGTGTGTATATATTGCTAAATATAACAACATATATATACCTACTTAATATATATAAATAAATATAAATAAACATAAATACAAATGCACATAAATACATATAATTATTTATAAATATATATATATATATATATACAAATATAAATTGATTAACACAAATATATATAAAGATATATATATATATTAAAATAAAATTATATAAAAAGGAAATTAGATATACATAAATATATATATACACATATAACTATATATATATCCACTTAATATATATATATAAATAAATATAAATATAAATACATATAAATATACATAAATATACATAAATATACATAAATACATATAAATTCACACACATATATAAAATTAATGATAATTATATATATACATAAATGTAAATATATATAAAAACATATATAAAGATACATAAGTACACACACTCATAAAGATATATATATATATATATATACACACATACACATAATATATATTAATATATAAATATATAAATATATATAAATATAGATAAATATACATAATTATAAACAAATACACATAAATAAATATAAATATCTATAAATATATATAACTCTAAATAAATTTACACACACACACACACATATAAACAAACATATAATTGAATATAAATATATATATATGAACACATAAAAATATAAATAAAAATAAAACCACACACAAACATATATAATTATATAGATATATACCCCCATAATACATATAAAAATATATAAATATTGACATATATATAATAATAAATAATTTATAAATAATTGGTAATTTATAATTCTTAATTATTTAAAATAAAAAATAATAAATAATTAGAAATAATCATTAATACCTATTAAATAATAAATAATAAATAATTAAAATAATAATAATAATAAAGAATAATAAATAATAAATAATATATATTAGGTATTAGAGGGTACAATTACAACGAAAGACACCCACACACACCGCACACCCTTAGGCCATGTGGACAGGTAATATCTCCCCCAAGAGATAACGCATATACTCTACCCTTTATTTATACATATTATATAGGCTCATAGACACCCTATTATTATATATAAGCCCAAATACCCACATTTTAAGCCCAAATGCCCCCAACAAGTTGGGTCGCCCACAAATTAGATTTTTTGGCCCATAACCCCGCATTATCAAGTCCATAGGCTCCCTGCCCTATTGAAGTTGCATTCACACCCTCCTTTTTTTTCTACAGCTCAGCCAATATTAGCTCATCCATAGTTGTCGCCTGTCTCAAGGTCATCCGCATGGTTGACCACCATCAACGCTCCTTCATCATAGCCTATCGCCAAAAGGCAACCACCATCAAGAGAAGACCGAGTTCTAGAATCACTTATAGCTCGCTTAATCATCCACTCTAGTAATCTACCATAGAGAGAACCAAGTATTAACATCAACCCCGCCATTGGGCAGGGTCCCTCCTTATTCTGGCATCGATTGACACCGACCACCAAAATTATCCCTACTGTCGATGGGAAGATCCCATCACCATGTCATCCACCATCATGCCTCTACCTCTTGAATCTGGAACTTTCATCATTAGAACATGTCCCTACCATCAAGCAGGGGTCACCTACACCGTCTTCCCCATCGGGCACATCCCAGTGAAATATGTTTCCCGATCTTCCCATTTTCTTTGCTCCAAATACCTAAATAGTAGAACCTTACTTGCACCGAGGTGGTCATCCACTATAAGATTCTTCCCCCATGAGGATCCCATCTTGCATAGATGAAAATTTCTCATGTGCAACCTCTCAAGATATTGACCAGGATCATCGCCCATGGTCATCGCCAACGACAAAACCATAGAAGACTGTCATAATTAATAATTAACCATTTATAATTATTTATGATTTTAAATAAAAAATACCAAATAAATAATAAATAATAAATAATAAATAATAAATAATAAATAATAAATAATAAATAATAAATAATAAATAATAAATAATAAATAATAAATAATAAATAATAAATAATAAATAATAAATAGAAAATAATAAATAATAAATAATAAATAATAAATAATAAATAATAAATAATAAATAATAAATAATAAATAATAAATAATAAATAATAAATAGAAAATAATAAATAATAAATAATAAATAATAAATAATAAATAATAAATAATAAATAATAAATAATAAATAATAAATAATAAATAATAAATAATAAATAATAAATAATAAATAATAAATAATAAATAATAAATAATAAATAATAAATAATTATAAATTAAGATACTTAAAAACATTTTAACAAAATAAAAAAAAACAAAAAACAAAACTAAATATACTGCAAGGGTTCACTACTATAAAAAAGGGAAAGGGAAGCGCCCCTTATATCAGCGATAAGAAAAAGCGCTGATAAAGGTTACCCTATATCAGTGCTAAAATTTTAGCGCTGATACATGGATTCTTTATCAGCTCTTTTCTAGCACTGATAGAGAGCCTCTTTATCAGTGCTAGAAAAGTGCTGATAAATAATCACTGTATCAGCACTAAAATTTTAGCGCTAATACAGAGTAACCTTTATCAGCGCTAAAGAAGCGCTGATAAAACGACCCTTTATCAGCGCTAAAATTTTAGCGCTGATACATGAATGATTTATCAGTGCTTTTGTAGCGTTGATAAAGAGTACCATTATCAGCGCTAAAAAATCACTGATAAATTATACCTTTATCAGTGCTAAAATGTTAGCGCTGATAACGGTAGTCTTTATCAGTGCTTTGTTAGCGCTGATAAAACCTTAGTCCATTTTTTTATAAAGACAGTCGCACAGTGCCCTCGTTTTATTGCGACCTAAATCTCTCGCGGTACTGTAACCCTGCGACTCCCCTCTGCCGCCCGCTGAGTTCACGTTGCCGGACCTCCGCCGCCTGCAACGCCCTCTTCGGTTTTCCGGACCTCTGCCGCCTACAACGCCCTCTTCGGTTTTCCAGACCTCCCTTTAAGGCATGTTTTCCAAATATTTTTTTAATATTGTTCTTGTTGTAGGTTGAATCATTAATGGATATTTATTGTGTTATTTCATTTGGATTCATTGGTATGTTTTCGGTGTACCTTTCCTTAGGTTTCAAATTATGCTCTTAGTGGTTCTTCATGGTTAGTGGTTGTAGTCTCTTATTTGGGTGAAGGGATGTGTTCTTAGTATATTTCTATCTTATTTCCCACCATCTTAGTGAAAATTTAAATGGTTGGGTGACCTATGCTAGGTCTCTAGACATTATTTGGATTTTCTCTTTTCTTAGTGATGTAGACGTGTCATTTGGAGATGTATGATGTTATTGGAGGATATGCGTTAAGAGTTCTTGGGAACATTGGTTATCTGTTCATTTTAATTTTTTCGTAGTGGTCCTCTATTCGGTGAATCTTCCCATTTGACCCTCTATCCCAAGGTGAAACTCTCTCCCTTTCTCTCTTCCCTTGGGCTCCATTTTTAGGGTGATTTGGCCTTTTATCTACAAAAAATCTCTAAGTAAGAATCTCATATTCTCTTTTATTATCCTTTCTTGGTCAATACTTTTTTCTCTCTTGGGTTATTTTTCTATATAAAGGGTTTTGACCTAGGTTGGCTTTAATCTCAGTTATTTGGGTTAAATATTTATGGTTATGGTGTTTAATTGCATCCTTAGGGACTTTCCTTAGTTTAGTTGGTGGTTTCATTCTTGTTTTATGAAGATATTAAGAAATATGTAGGTTGTTCCATTATTTGAAATTATTTTAGGTGTTTAATATGATTTATTTGGTTCTAAAATGGTTTAATAAATTGTCTGGGTTGTGGGAAACATGTTTTCCAATTTTTTTGTTGTGAGTAAGGGTTTGATAATGATTTGAATATTTTAAATGGTTGTTTTTCATGTGTGTTTCTATTATTAGAAGTGTGATGGTATAAAATAGATATAATTTTATATAGGGGTGAAATTGAGCACAATGGAATCCTAGTTATCTAGGTGGGTAGACTAGGTCTAATATATTAGGTGAATTAGTCAGGCTGATGATTGGTATCCTTAATAAGGATATACATAACAACACTAACTAAAGATTCATGTGCTAGGGATTGGAGGCTCAAATAGGGCCTTCACGTCTAAGAGATGTGATCACTAAGAGTACGAGGATCCTAGGACCCTAGTAACCATAATACCTTAGATATTTTCTATAGTGCTCATACTATTCTTACCGTTATCTTGTCACGTTTACTTTCTCTTTTATTTCAAAGAATATTTTATTTAAATTGTATCTTCCTTTTTCTTAAAAAATAACATGTTAATGTTTATCATAATGTCATTACATGGAATCTATTTTTGTTGTTTCCTACTAGGTATGTTGGCTCACACCTTATATACACCCTCAGGTTTATGTAGACCTTATTATGTTTTACCCAGTTAAAGGCAAGGTTCCCTTAGTGGTGATGGTGGATATATGTGCTAGTAGTTCCCCTTTTGGTGACTGTTATTGGTTGTGGAATGGAGACGTTGACCCTCATGTTTCATGGAGGCTTGGTTGTATTGTTGGTTCCCTTAACTTTTTTTTTTGTTATTTTGGTTTTGGTTGAAATTATTAAATGCTTATCCCCTATTGCAGTGTTATCTTTTGGTCTATTATATTGTGAAATTTGGTTATGATATGGTGTTTGATTATTATGTAATATTTATGGTTTTTTACATGAAAAAACCATTCCCAAAGGTGTTACTCAATGTCTAGGCACTAGTTACAACCCATGGGTATTGGTAATTCCCTTTGGACCTTCCCATGAGTTGGGTCAGGTGTCAAGTGGGATGGAAACCTGGCCTAGTTCATGACAAGAAGTCTACACCATAGTATAGTTGTCTAAATCCTTTCTGTACCGTATCCATGGGAGGTTGCAATGTGGTATCTTTTTTATAGTCTTAAATTCCATGAGCCCCATTTTATATTCTTTTTTCTCCTACACAACTCTCATTTGAAATCTTGATTCTTTAAGGCTTACAAGAGTCATTTTAACTCCTCCAAACTCCCTTCTTCTCAGATAGAAGCTCCAGTGGATGCGTTTGGTTTCTCTCTGACAAGGGGACCTCTCATCGACTGGAAATCCTCTATCTCCTCTTATATCCTCCTTATAGAGTGATAAATCATCATATTTTTAGTGAATCTAATATTATTTTTTATGAATCTTGATTATAGGTTAGACTACTTGATCTCTTACACATTGATTATTCATTGACAGATCCCATTATGGGTGTTAAGTTGGGTTGATCACTAATTAAAGGCAGGTGGTTCCACAATGTTTCTTCCACACAATTGAAATTTTTTTTCTTGATTGATTCAATATTATTATAAAAATAATTTAATATGATTTTAATTAAAGTGGATTTTTTTTGTGATTTTAGAGCCATGTATTTTTTAAATAAATCCCCTTCTTATTTGTTTTTTGTGTCATGGAATGATTTGAGAAACTATATTTTTTAGTGGGAATATTTTATAAAATAATTATCCTTGATTTCAAAAAAAAAATTTATTAGAATATAATATGATTTGAAAATGGAATAGATTTTATGAAAACCTTTGATTTGGTTTTGAAATGAAAATTCATGTTGAAAACTAAAATTGGGTATTTGAATGTAATAAATGAAATTATTTGTAATGATTGATTTTCCCATGTTTGGTTGATTATTTGATTTGAAGTATATGAAGCCAGGGTATTTAGTGGTAATTTGGATAATAATGTTAGGATATAATCTCCTAGAACTAGATTTATGATGAAAATACTAACTTAAACATACTATGACATGAATTTTTCCCCAACAGGAATTTGAGTCCCGATGACCTGAGTCATGGGATGTGTTCACAAATTGAGCCAAGATCACTGATTGAGTTGTGTGAGGATCATATTACTAGAAACTAACATACTATAGGGTTTGATACATGTTACTATGATATAATATTTTTTCTTATTACATGACATTGATTATAGAACTATTTGGTTCATGCCAACTAATTTATATAAGAGTTTTATATACATTGTTCATTTAAGTCAGTTTTTATATATCTTCCATCTTTTTGATTATAAAATAATGTGATGTTGCAAATATGTAAATACTAAGATACCATATTGGTACATGTTACTAAGATTTATGTGTGACTATATACTTATTATATTTTCTTATTATTTCTTACACACCACCACTTTAGTCGAGTAACCTGATTGAAATCCATATTGGTACTTTGGTTCTGATGTGGATATGGTTTTTTATGTGTTCGTGAAATGTGTATGTATGGATATATGGGTACTTAGGCATGATGATATTGAATGTAGGGTAGAGACCTAGGAGTGGTAGATGTATCATTCTTGATTATTCTTGTGTTTGGTCTGGGGTGATTTGAGGGAACTATAATGAATATAAAGTAATTATATTTAATGAAGATGAATAAATACTAATGGTTAGGCTCTATTAATCACTATTTTTATAAGGAATTGGTTCTCTTCTACTGTATTTGGAAGTCTTTCTTTGTGCACTTGAACCATAAATACTAATATTTGAGATTCAAATAGGATGAAGATGAATAAAGATTGGATGGATGCTAATCGTTTAACAATAGAGTATGAGAATGGAGTGAAAGAGTTCATCAAGTTTGCAAAGGATCACACAAAGGATCCTTCTCAAATCCTTTTTCCATGTTTACGTTTTTGTTATTCTAGAATACTTACTCCAGAGGAGTTGGAAGAACATTTGATATATCACAGAATAGACCGGAGTTATAAATGTTGGAATAAACACGGAGAAAAAGCGAATGTAGCTATTGGCTGGGATAAAACTGCATTTTATGGATCGTCAGATATGAATACAAATATGGATAATGAAGAATACCGTATGGAGGATGTGATTACAGATGTCAATGATGATGAAGATTGTATTGAGGAAATGAAAAAGATAATTCAAGATGAACTCCGTGATTGCACAAAATTGTTTGAGAAGTTAAAGAGTTGTGCAAAGACGCCATTGTATGCTGCTTGCACTAAGTATACAACATTTTCAGCTGTACTGAAGTTGTATAAATTGAAAGTAGGAAACAGATGGAGTGATGTCAGTTTTATGGAACTACTTTCTCTCTTGAATGACATGCTCCCAAAAGATAATGGGATCCCAAGCTAGACATATGAATCTAGATGAATGTTACGCTCGACGGGAATGATTTCTGAAAGAATACATGCCTTCCCGAAAGAATGTATATTGTTTCACAAGGAGAAAAAATCACTTACAGAATTCCTAAATTGTGGTGCTTCTCAATACAAGAAAGATAAATCCAATCCTACGAAAGTTGTATGGTAGTTTCCAATAATTACAAGGTTTAGGCATCTATATGGAAGTGAAGAAACTGCAAGACAATTGTCATGGCATGGAGATAAAAGAAATAAAGACGGGTTATTACGTCATCCGGACAACTCTCCTCAATGGAAGAAAATTGATCATGAGTATCCTGAATTTGGAAAAGAGCCGAGAAACCTTCGTCTTGCGTTATCTACAGATGGAGTGAATCCTTTTGGTTTTCAAACCAGCACTCATAGTACATGGCCTGTTATGTTGGTAAATTATAACTTGCCACCCTAGTTATGCATGAAGCTGAAATTCATCATGTTATCTATTCTTATATCAGGACCAAAAAAACCAGGTAACGATATTGATGTTTATATGGCTCCTTTGATTGTGGATTTGAAGTTATTATGGGAATCAGGTGTAATGTTGTATGATGCTTATAAAAGTGAATACTTCACGTTGAGAGCAATGTTGTATGGGACAATAAATGATTTCCCTGCTTATGGAAATTTTTCAGGCTATAACATTAAAGGAACTCAAGGGTGTTCCATGTGTAAAGAAGATATAGAATCAATTAGGTTGAAACATTCATTGAAATTTGTGTTTCTAGGACATCGTAGATTTATACCTCGTCAGCATAAGTACCGATCTTGGACGACATCATTCAATAGAAGTTCAGAAAAATGCGCAACACCATCTCCACTAATAGGTGATCAGCTGTCTGAGAAAGTAAAAGATCTGAACACTGTTTTTGGTAAACCATTTTCAAAAAACCTTACAAAAATTAGTTGGAAAAAGAGATCAGTATTTTTTTAATTACCATACTGAAATTGTTTGTACGTCAGACATTTTCTTGATGTGATGCATGTGGAAAAAATATATGTGATAGTGTTATTGGAACATTTCTAAATTCCCCTGGAAAAACAAAAGATGTAATTAAGGCAAGGTTAGATATGGTTGAAAAGGGAATATGAGAAGAGTTGGCTCCCGTGAAGGGTGAAAATCGAATGTTTCTTCCTACAGCTGCTTATAATCTTTCTAGGGCAGAGATATATCAGTTTTGCAACTTCTTCAATGATATAAAGGTTCCAGAGGGGTAATCATCAAATATCAAGAACATTGTGTTAATTAATGATTTGAAGTTAAAAGTTTTGAAATCACATGATTTCCATGTTTTGATTCAAGATCTAATTCCTATATCTTTACGTTGCATTTTTCCCAAGAATGTTCATCATACATTAACCAAACTTTGTTTCTTTTTCAAAGTTATATGTAGCAAAGTTTTAGACCCGGGGAAATTTCCATCTATGGAAAAAGAAATTTTTAACATATTATGTGAATTAGAAATGTTATTCCTACCAACATTCTTTGATATGATGGTTCATTTGATGATTCACTTGGTGAGAGAGATTAGACTTTGTGGTCCTATGCACTATAGATGGATGTATCCTATTGAACGGTATATTAAGATTTTGAAAGGGTATGTCAAAAATCGAAGTCGTCCAGAGGGTTTTATAATGAAGTGATATATTTTTGAGGAAGCCATTGAATTTTGTACTAAATACCTATCTGATGTGGAAAGCATTGGTCTCCTGAAATCTCGTCACACTAGATGCATTGAGGGTGAGGGAATTTCTAGAAGAGAAGTTGTGAAAATCAGTCTTACAGATCAAGAGTAGGCTCATCTTTATGTTTTTCATAACAGTTGGGAGGCTGCTCCATATATTGAAACTTGAAAAGAAATTCTTAGGTAGTTGAATCCATCAAGGGCTGAAAAATGGTTATCAGATACAAATAATCACCAGTTTATAGGATGGCTTCAGGACCATATTTTTAAGCAGTTAGATGAAAATCCGAATTCAATTTCAGAACGACTTCGATGGCTAGCCGCTAGACCAAGTGTGTATGTATTATCTTACAGTGGTTATGTAATTAATGGTTATACATTCCATACATATGAACATGATGAAGATAGTACCCTGAAAAATAGTGGAGTTACACTAGTGGAGAAAACGATGCATGTTTCTGGTAGTAAGGACAAAAATCCAATTTATGAAAATATGTCATACTTTGGCATTATCAAACTAATATGAGAGTTGGATTATACGACATTCCAATTGCTGATTTTTCAATGCAAATGGATTGATAAAAACAGTGGTGTTAAAATAGATTAATGGAGGTTTTTGAAAGTTGATTTTAGTAAAGAAGAGTACAAAGACGAACAATTTATAATGGCATCACAAGTGGTACAAGTTTTTTATGTTCCAGATCCTGCAAACCGAAAGTTGTCGATTGTTCTGTTATCATGAAAAACTACTGAAGGATCTGATGAAAATTCAGTTTAGGACGATCCTTTTAGTGGTACGTCACAATCATTTAGGAGTGGTCCCAATGCAGATGATGTTTTGTATGTTAGAGGAGACCACAATGAAGGGATTTGGATAGTCGATAGAGGTGTCAAATCCCTTCAACCTTTGAAAAAAAGAAAGAGAGTTCAGTAAATAGGTTATATTTTGTTTGTAATATAGATCTTATTATCTCATGTTATTATCTTATCGCTACTGAATTTATGTAATCTGAATTAACTGTTAAACCAATTTTGCAGATAATGACTTCTGCACATTCTGGTGCTCCTAACCTTGAGGCTGAACAAGTCTCTCAAGCTACTGCTGCTGTGGATGCTGCTGCTCCTGCTGCTTCTGCAGCTCATACTGTTGCTGCTGTTGCTCCTTCTATGACTCATGTTGTTCCTACTGCTCCTTCGGCTACAGCTCCTCCTGCTCCTGCTGCTGCTCCTGCTACTGCGGCTCCTCCTGCTCCTAGCGTTGAGGTCCAACAACCATCAGCACATGCCATTGATACCATTCCAGATGAACATATAGATGATGTTGATATCGATGAAATGGTTGGGAATGAAGGAACGACGTCGCAGAAAACATAGGTGCATCGTAGTTTGACGGTGTTAGCCAAAATTCTTAAGGCGAAAAGCAAAGGAATCAAATTTTATGTCAGATGGAATGCACGAGGAAAACATGTGAATCCCAACAAGGCTATGTTTAGTAGCTACATTCGAGTTGTCACTTGGAAACGCGTGCCGATTGACATAGATTCATGGCAGCATGTTGTGTCCGAGCTGAAGGCTGTGATCTGGGAAGAAATTACGGTAACATTATGAATTTATTTCTTTAATTTACTAGAAAATAAAATAATGAAACAATGTCTTACTCTTCCCAATCTCTTGTAGAGTACATTTATAGTAGATTATTCACACAAGGATTATGTACTAAGGCTTGCAGGAAAGATTTATCGAGGTTTTTGCACTATTTTAACAAGATGCCACCTGAAAGATTCTAAAGGTAAAATAAACCCGCACCCACCCATTGTCTACACTCACCTGATATCCCAAGAAGCATGGGATGAATTTATTGGTCATCTTGGGGATGAGAAGTTTCAGGTATATTGTGGGTGATAATACATTGTTTGAGGATACCTGTATTCATCACTTTGATTCTAAATATTTCATTTATGAAATAGAAACTCTGTATTGAAAATAAGGAATGTGCATCAAAACCAACATACCCCTATCGTAAAGTAATGATGGGGTACTCTTCATTAGAAAAGAAAATAGTACGTATTTTAAATTTATAGTAATATTGTTAGGTTCCAATAAACAACATCATAATTATCTTTCTATGTTTATATGTAGATTGATGAGTCTAAAAAAAAATGCACTTCCATCCCACTTCATGTGATATGGAAGGAGGAACGTGTGAACAAAGAAGAGAAGTTAGTATATGAGAACACAAAAAAAGTGTGGGAAATATGTGTAAGTATGACACGACGATAAAAATATTTTTTTAAAATTTCTTTTACATAAAAATAATTAGTTATTTTTCTATATCCGACAAACACAGGAATCAGCTACTCCTATAGTGGATACAGACCTATTATCGACGGCTTTGAAGCAGCCAGAAAAATATGGTCATGTCAAAGGTGCGGGGTTTGGGGTGACACCCCGAGTATATTTTGAGAAGAAGAAAAAAATGGACAATACAGATGAAAAATTGGAACAAATGAGCGAAAAAATAGCAACCCTTGATGAACGATTGCAATGTCAGGGAGAGTTGCTAGCAACTTTTATTGGTGGGAAGCAAAGGGAAGATACAACTCAGGAACAACCAGTGCGTTAACATCCCACCCCACCCCCACCAGCTTTGAGGTGAGCTATTTGCCTCAAAGAACTGTCTTAGCTATGGTATTAAATATTCTAATAATTGTTCCCATGAGATGTGAATAAGAAAAACATTGATAATTTTTTTTGTACTGATCTTCTACAAGGTTATAATGATTGTGATTTATATCTATCAACACCCACCTATCACCTTGTAGCGAGGGATACAGTGTTCAATATCCCATATGCCACACTAGATAATAGACCACTTCTAAAAGGTCATATGAAAGTGACGATTACTATAGCTCATGATCCAAATGCAGAGCTACCTATTCCACTTGATGATGATGATATTCATATGGTAGAAAAGGCTATTGGGACATTCATTGCATGGCCATCACAACTTCTAAGATTACAAGCGGACAAAGAGGTATTTATTTCCTTTTTTTTCAAGCTAAACCCTTAACAATAAATGAAAAAAGGGTCTGAACCAATGATTGTTGTTATGACGAAGAAAGGAATGGGGGTGAAAAACGTCAACTCAAAACCATGTAAAGGATCGACCAACCGATCCCAAGGAGATACTAAAATCACAATAACACCACCTGTTCTCTATCCACATTTACTAGCATTGAAGACTCATGTGGATATGAAGCTAAAAGATGGTAATATTCATATAGTGGTTTTCGAGGAGAATATATATGGAGAGGAAAGTCAAGATTTCGTTGTTTCTAAAAATGTAAATGAAATACTTGAAAATGGTTGGCTAGGAGTCACAGTTGTAAATGTATATATGAGGCATGTTTCCATGAATTGATTTTCTAAAAGCTGATGTAATGTGAAAATTATGACTAAATGCATTTTATATTGTTGACAGATGCATTTATGAAAAACAATTGAAGTAATTTCCCATGAGCCAAGATTTGGACTCGTTATTCCTCATATCACATCAACACACCTAAAAAAAATAGAGCCATCAAAAAGGGATGCAATAGTGAATGGCTTGCCGAAAACATTTGAAAGCAAGATTACAGATGATAGACTTTTCCTAATACTAACCATGCAGGGGTAATACTCTATGATTAAAGCATATCAATTATATTTTCACTTATTTTATTACTTATTCCTTTTTGTGTTTTTAGGCAACATTGGTGGCTAATTGCAGTGAACTTGGATAATCCGAAGATTTATTTTCTGGATTCAAAGCAAGGATATCCATCAAACCGACCACACATGATGGAGTTTGTGAATCTGTAAGACACTACATCTTACGTTTTAGGTCTAAACATCAAGTAATATAATTTATATTATCTTTTACTAAGGATTCTATTATGATAGGGTGGTGTATCATTATCTTCTAAAAAAAAGAATGAGGATAGGGGCTAAGAATAGGGAGGCGAGCAAGTACTACGTCTGGAAAAATATCAGGGTATATATAATAAAATTTCACTATTGAAACACATCTCAACACAAGTCACTTATTCTCCTAATGATCAATTTTTTTGTAGTGTCCAAAACAAACAAACGATAATTATTGCGGTTATTATGTTTGTAAATTTATGAAAGAGATTATTTTTCATCAGCAAACTAGCATCCCTAAAGAGGTATTTTAAAAAACAACTACTAGTTTGTTTAAGTTATTTATTAATTCTTTATTTTTATATTTTGTAGTACTAATCTGACTGCCAAAAAGCCTCATACTCACAAGACAATATAGATATGTTCAGAAACGAGTGGGCCACATACCTGATGGAAAATTGTACACAAATACAATTAAGATCTGACTTGGGGACATGTACAATTGGTGGTCATTTTTGAGAGGGGTTAAGGGGATCAAAAGATGAAACATTGTTGTATGTAAATGTTCGTAGGAAAATTGTAATTGTTATTAAATAAAACATCCTTTCTCTAATGAGTAATTTTACCATTTTAACAGATGATATGAACTAGCAACATGCAAGAATGTTGAACCACTCAAAGGGTCTCTCTTTAGTTTAAAATGGACACGAATTTAAGTGAAAACAACAACTGACCTATGGAAATATGACCAAATGAATTCGTATTGTGTTTATATTTTAGGAGAACGATCCAAGGGTCCTTGGTGACGTGTACGAGTCAACTCCTCCTCAATATGAGTCACGATGTGGCCAATACCACTCAAAGGGTCTCTCTTTTGTTTAAAATGGACACAATTTTAAGTGAAAACAACAAATGACCTACAGAAATCTGGCCAAACACATTCAGATTGTGTTGATCCTTTAGGAGAACGATCCATGAGAACTTTGTGACATGTAATAGTCAACCCCGCCTCAATCCGAGGCACGGTGTGGCCGCTACCACTCAAAGGGTCTCTCTTTTGTTTAAAATGGACACGATTTTAAGTGAAAACAACAAATGACCTACTGAAATCCAACCAAAAACATTTGGATTGTGTTGATCCTTTAGGAGAATGATCCACGGGTCTTTTGTGATGTGTTAAAGTCAACCCCACATCAATCAGAGGCATGGTGTGACCACTATCACTCAAAGGGTATCTCTTTTGTTTAAAATGGACACAATTTAAATTGAAAACAACAACTGACCTACGAAAATACAACCAAACACATTCGGATTTCCTAGATATTTTATAATAACGATCCAAGGTTCCTTGGTGACGTTTACGATCCATCCTTGCCTCAATCCGAGGCACGGTGTGGACGGTACCACTCAAAGAGTCTCTCTTTTGTTTAAAATGGACACAATTTTAAGTGAAAACAAAAACTGACCTATGGAAATCTGACCAAAAGCATTAGGATTGTGTTGATACTTTAGGAGAACGGTCCACGAGTCCTTTGTGATGTGTATGAGTCAACTCTACCTCAATACAAGGCACGGTGTGACCGCTATCACTCAATGGGTCTCTCTTGTTTAAAATGGACATGATTTTAATTGAAAACAACAACTGACCTACTAAAATCCAAAAAACGCATTCGTATTTCCTTGATCTTTTATAATAATGATCCATGGGTCCTTGGTGATGTGTACGAGTCAACCCCACCTCAATCTGAGGCACAGTGTGGCCGATACCACTCAAAGGGTCTCTATTTTGTTTAAAATGGACACAATTTTAAGTGAAAACAACAACTGACCTACGGAAATCTGACCAATGGAATTAGGATTATGTTGATCATTTAAGAGAACAATTAACAGGTCCTTTGTGACATGTAAGAGTCAACCTCGCTTCAATCCGAGGCACGGTGTGACCGCTATCACTCAAAGGGTCTCTCTTGTTTAAAATGGACACAATTTTAATTGAAAACAACAACTGACCTACGAAAATCTGACCAAACGCATTCAGATTGCCTTGATATTTTATAAGAACGATCCAAGGGTCCTTGGTGACATGTAATATCCATCACCGCCTCAATCCTAGGCACGATGTGGCCGGTACCACTCAAAGGTTCTCTCTTTTGTTTAAAATGGACACGATTTTAAGTGAAAACAACAACTGACCTACATAAATCTGACCAAACACATTCATATTGTGTTGATACTTTAGGAGAACGATACAAGGGTCTTTTTTGACGTGTATGAGTCAACCCCGCCTCAATCTGAGGTGCAGTGTGGCCGCTACCACTCAAAGGGTCTCTCTTTTGTTTAAAATTGACACGATTTAAAGTGAAACAACAACTGACCTATGGAAATCCAACCAAATGCATTTAGATTGTGTTAATACTTTAGGAGAACGATCCACAGATCCTTTATGACGTGTAAGAGTCAAAACCGCCTCAATATAAGGCACGGTGTGACCGCTATCACTCAAAGGGTCTCTCTTTTGTTTAAAATGGACACAATTTTAATTGAAAACAACAACTCACCTACGAGAATCCGACCAAACGAATTCGGATTGCCTTGATCTTTTATAAGAACGATAAAATGGTCCTTGGTGATGTGTAAAGCCTATCCCCACCTCAATCAGAGGCACGGTGTGGCCAGTACCACTCAAAGGGTCTCTCTTTTGTTTAAAATGGACACGATTTTAAGTGAAAACAACAACTGACCTACAAAAATCTGACCAAACGCATTCGGATTGTGTTGATCCTTTAGGAGAACGATTAATGGGTCCTTTTTGACATGTATGAGTCAACCCCACATCAATTCGAGGCACGGTGTGACAGCTATCTCTCAAAGGGTCTCTCTTGTTTAAAATGTACACGATTTTAATTGAAAACTTCAACTGACCTACGGAAACCAACCAAACGCAATCAGATTTCCTTGATATTTTATAATAATGATCCAGGGGTCCTTGGTGATGTGTAAAAGTCAACCATGTCTCAATATGAGGCACATTTTGGCCGGTACCACTCAAAGGGTCTCAATTTTGTTTAAAATGGACACGATTTTAAGTGAAAACAACAACTAACCTACGAAAATCCGAACAAACACATTAGGATTGTGTTGATCCTTTAGGAGAATGATCCACGGTTCCTTTATGATGTGTAAGAGTCAACCCTGCTTCAATCTGAGGCACAGTGTGACCGCTATCACTCAAAGGGCCTCTCTTGTTTAAAATGGACACAATTTTAATTAAAAACAACAAATGACCTACGAAAATCTGACTAAATGCATTCAGATTGCCTTGATCTTTTATAAGAACAGTCCAAGGGTCCTTGGTGACATGTATGAGCCATCTTCGCCTCAATTAGAGGCACAGTGTGGCTGGTACCACTCAAAGGTTCTCTCTTTTGTTTAAAATGGACACAATTTTATGTGAAACCAATAACTGACCTACAGAAATCCAACCAAACGCATTCGGATTGTGTTGATCCTTTAGGAGAACGATCCATGGGTCCTTTGTGACATATATGAGTCAACCCCACTTCAATATGAGACACTTTGTGACCACTATCACTCAAAGGGTCTCTCTTGTTTTAAATGGACACAATTTTAATAGAAAACAACAACTAACCTACGAAAATCCGATCAAACACATTCGTACTACCTTGAACTTTTATAAGAACAATCCAAGGGTCCTTGGTGACGTGTATGAGTCAAAACCTCTTCAATATGAGGCATGGTGTGGCCGGTACCACTCAAAGGGTCTCTATTTTGTTTAAAATGGACACGATTTTAAGTGAAAACAACAACTGACCTACAAAAATTTGACCAAACGCATTCAGATTGTGATGATTATTTAGGAGAATGATCCACGGGTCCTTTGTGACATGTATGAGTCAACACCGACTTAATCCGAGGAACGGTGTGACCGCTATCACTCAAAGGGTCTCTCTTGTTTAAAATGGACACAATTTTAATTGAAAATAATAACTGACCTATGAAAATCCAACCAAACACATTCAGATTGACTTGATCTTCTATAAGAACGATCCAAGGGTCCTTGGTGATGTGTATGAGTCAACCCCGCATCAATATGAGGCACGGTGTGGCCGGTACCACTCAAAGGGTCTCTATTTTGTTTAAAATGGACACGATTTTAAGTGAAAACAACAACTGACCTACAAAAATTTGACCAAACACATTCGGATTGTGTTTATCATTTAGGAGAACGATCCACTGGTCCTTTGTGACGTGTACGATTCATCCCCGCCTCAATCCGAGGCACGATGTGGCTTCTATAACTCAAAGTGTCTCTCTTTTGTTTCAAATAGACACAATTTTAATTGAAAACAACAACTGACCTATGAAAATCTGACCAAACACATTCAAATTGTCTTGATCCTTTAAGAGAATGATCCATAAGTCCTTTGTGATGTTTACGAGTCAACCCCGCCTCAATACGAGGCACGATGAGACTGCTAGCACTCAAAGGGTCTCTCTTTTGTTTAAAATGGACACAATTTTAATTTAAAACAACAACTGACCTATGAAAATCTGACCAAACGCAGTCGGATTGCCTTGATCTTTTATAAGAATGATCCAAGAGTCCTTGGTGATGTGTATGAGTCAACCCCACCAACCCCCTGGACCGCCCCCACCCCCCTGGACACCAATCCACCCCCCAGACACCCCCACCCCTCTGAACACCCCCACCCCCTGTAAAGACCCCCAACACCTTGGACACAAACCCACCCCCCTAGAAAGCCCCCCCAGACACCAATCCACCCCTGGAATTCCCCCACCCCCCTAGACCCCAATCTACACCCACCCCCTGTAAAGCCCCCCCGACACCTTGGACACTAGCCCGCCCCCTGGAAAGCCCCCCCGGACACCAATCCACCCCCCTGGACACCAATCCATCCCCTGGACACCCCCACCCCTCTGGACACCCCCACCCCCTGTAAATCCCCCCGACACCTTGGACACCAGCCCACCCCCCTGGACACCAATCCACCCCCTGGACCGCCCCCACCCCCCTGGACACCAATCCACCCCCTGGACACCCCCACCCCTCTGGAAACCCCCCACCCCCTGTAAAGCCCCCCCCCGCCCCGACACCTTGGACACCCGCCCACCCCCCTGGAAAGCCCCTCGGACACCCCCTACCCCCCCTTGGACAGCCACCCCAAACCGTTGAACAGCCCCCCAACCCCTTGAATTCTGAATTGAATTATTTATGTACTTAATTAACTTATGAATTATGTGTTAATGGTGTACGGGTATACTTGTTGTATGGGTATAATTGGTCTAATTAGATTATGATTTATGAGTTAATTTTGTATGGGTATAGTTGCTTTAATTAGATTATTGAGATGCTGATTTTTTTTGTAGGTGTTCGGGTGTGCTGCTGCAGATTTTTTCGTAGTAGCAGAGAGGGAATTTATTAGCAATAAAAGAGCGCTGATAAATCGTGCTTTTATTATCACTAAAAAGCCGCTGATAAAACACTCATTTATCAACGCTCTTTTAGCACTGATAAAGGGTTGTTTTATCAGCGCTCATTTAGCGCTGATAAAGTCTATCTTTATCAGCGCGTGTTTAGCGCTGTTAAAGGGTACCCCCCTTTATCAGCTCTGAGATTTACAGTGCTTTTTTAGTGCTGTTAAAGCCCATTTTTAGCACTTTTAATACCTGTATTTGTAGTAGTGGTTTAAACTTCCATGAAATGAACCACTAATAAATGATAAATATTTTTAATAAAGAATCATTAATTAGGGGTGTTTTTCTAATATCATCACTAAATAAATAAAAACTATAAATTTAGGGGTTCTCTTGAGTACTATCGCTAAGAAATTACCGCATTCCACTATTTTTTTTGAAGTGTAATACTTAACCCTACCTGTAGGTTGAGATAAAGGATCCTACACCTTGAGAATGGGGGGGGGGGGAGGGGGGGATACTTGTCTATATCTATAACATCAACACGTAGATAGAGGATCTCTCGCCCTGAGTAATAAGGGTACCTGAACCTACCCACAAGATGAGATAAATAATCTCGTGTCAAAGTATACGAGGGGATACCTGACCCTATCAAAAAACCAACATGTAGATAGAGGATCCTATACCCTAAGGTAGAATCAGTCATCAATGGATTTCTTCTTATTACACATATAACCGTATAATGTCATCCTTATTATGGATTAGCTTTATTATACGATGGATGTCATATATTTCATTTAGAGGAGAGTTGTTTTCTTTGATTTGGAGGATAATAATGAAATTTTAATTAGTGAGTGGGATATTCATATGGATTTTATATGTTTACATCATATTTCATCATAGCTATAATGATTGATGTTGAGTTTAATATAATTTTAGGAAATGATTTTTCCTAGAGTTGTGGAAGAGTTTTCTAATGTTTTTTTAAAGAGGTTGTGATATTACCCATTTGACATCACATTGAGTTCAAAATAAAGTTATATTTTGGTGTTTCTATGATTTATATGTATTCTTATTGGATAACACCTTTTATGCTTTGGGGATTGTGAAATAAAATCAACCATCTATTGAAATGGGGTTTCATCTAGCCTAGTGTGTTGCATTGGGGAGCACCCATGTTATTTTTGAAGAAGTAAAATTTTATTATATGGTTGTACATTAATTATTTTATACTAAAACTTGTGATGGTGAAGAAATATTATCCCCTCCCAAGGATTGAGGACTTATTAAATTAGTTAAATAGACTATCTTAGTTATTAGATATTGGTTTGTGATCTGGGTGTAATCAGTTAAGGGTGAAGGAGGAATATACCAAGGAATACTTTTTAGAGTCATTATGGAAACTTTGAGTTCCTGATAACTCCCTTTGGAGTCATTAATCCCCAGTATTTCATTAGTTCCTAGATCAAATTAGGTTAGTGTTAGTAAATGATATCGTGGTGTATTTGAGATTAGAGAAGGATCATACTGAGCATTTGAGGACCTTTTAGAGGTCCTTTAACAAAATAAGCTATATGAGAAACTATCCATTTGAATTTTTTGGACACATGAGCCACATTTCCTTGTGTATTATATGTCTAAACAAGGTCTAGTAGTTGATACTTCAAAGATCAAAGAAAATTTTTCTTGTTTACCTCTCAAGAAAATTGTAGAGGTGCATGGTTTCCATGGTACCTTAGGTTACTATAATTGGTTCATATTCAATTTTCAGTTCTATCTCATCACATTTGATAGATTTATCCAAAAAGGACTATGCCTCCATATCTATATATCAATTTCAAGTGGTGTTTGAGTACTAATAAAAGAATCTAATAATTTTTCTCATTCTTCATTTACCAAAAAAGGGAGTCATATTTGAGAGAATTAAAAATGCTTCTTATCAAGGACTAAGTTGTGTTTTGATGAAGTAGAGAGTGGTGATCTCCAATGTATCTTGGTTGTTACATCCTCATGAATGAAACTATGATACCAATGATAATGGGATTTTGATATTAGTGTATGTTCTAATGTTTTGGTGAAATTATCTTATTTTTTAGTGATTAATGATATTAATAGATCACAAGATCTTAAGATATATCTTCTATGAGTAAGATTTTAATTTGTTTCAGTGGTGGTAGTTAGATTTATTACAGGACTACGACTTCAATATATCATATACATTGGGGAATGTAAATGTGGTAAGTGATTCACTAAGTAATATTTCACTTGGATATATTACTCAAGAGATTAGGGATGAGTTAAATTTGTTAGAGGAGGTTATAGACTTTCATCTGTATATAGAGGGAGTCAGTGGTGGAATTTTTCTATATTAGATTAAAGTGTATTCAATCTTGTTTCATTATATGGAGGAGTAGTTCTATAATATTTTTACCTTAACCTTACCATGAGGTGGTTGAATAATTTTTTTAAATCCAAGGTAATTTAGTGTAGTAGGACCTCATATTTTCTCTAAGGAGGGGTGAAATTTCAAGGTTGTCACAATGTTAAGTGTTAATATGAGGTGTTTGGGTTTTAATAGCGTGCTATTTAAAGAAAAAATAATAGAATACAAAATAAAAGTGTAATTATTAGATGATAAATTAGTGATTTATCTAAGGGTAGGAGTGCCAAGGAAATACAATCATAGCTCCTTAATGATGAATCATTATTCTAGAAGTTGATTAATGAGAGAGTTCATAATCACAAAACTCTCACATATAGTTTTCAGGGATAGTGAGTTATAGTACATAAATGATCACTATAAATTATAAATCTATCCTATCTGAATGGGATAGTTTTGATCAATCACCGAGTACTATAATAGAGGAATCATAGTAAACTATTAAGTCCACACCCAATTAGGAGAATTTAATCAAAAATAATTTAGGGTGATATTATGTCTTCCACACACATCCCAATAATCATTAACACTTCAACACACAATCACCATGTTCCATCATATATAGTATTGGTTGAGTGGTGTGAGATAATTTATTAAAAACCAAATAATAAACAAACCAATTAAATACATATTCATTAGATCTAAACCAACCAAACATAATAAAGTTAGAAACCAATATTAGAAATAAGAGAATAATTAGAAATGTTATTGGAACTCAATAAAATACAAGACTCCCCCTTCACTATATTAATCATTGGTAAATGTTTTATATATTCATGTGAAAAATCATGACCATGTACATCAACATCTATAAGATACAAGTAAAATAACTATAGTAGTATAAAAGTCTAAAATCTTCTCCAGTGATAATGTTAATATCCTTTTTAAGTTGCTTTTTCCTCATAGACCATTACATTTATCATGGATTTTATTCTATTTTGATAAACATGGATTGAATTATTCTTCCTTAAATTAATGAGTGAAGGCTACACTCCCACATTCTCAACTAATTCTTCCTCTCTATCTTAGATCATGTCATATATATCCCATTTTTTCCCCTATTTTCTGATTTGGTTAGACAACTTGATTGAAGATTAATTTATTCCCCACATCCCTTACATTATTTCCATGTGTGCTAATCAAAGATAGGGGGCTCTCTTAGCTTTAATTTTTATTCTTATTTTGGTTAAAATAAAATAATGATAGATAGAGAATTCTAGATGTGTCTAATTGTAACATCCCGCCCATCTCATTGGCTTGAGATGTGGCAAGAATGATACTAGCCTTAAGTAAAATATCATAGTCATGAAATGTTGGAATTAAATATCAAGGGCTTAAAGGAATTATTGGGGGATGATTTTCCCTATTAAATAAAACTATATGAAAACACACACCATACACATCTAACCACTATATAATGCATGAATAAAACAATACAAACTAAATTTAAACCAACAACACAACGATATCAAAGTGGAAACAAATATGAGTGATAAAAATCCAAAAGAAAATATAACTAAAATATATCAAGTAATAATCCCAAGTACCACACAAACAAGGTCCAAGTCCCAACTCCACCACCCCTACCCATAGTATCAAGGTGAATTAATAAATAAGTTCAATACCATTCCCTTTCCAACTTATAGATAGATAACATCTTCAAATTCACCATAGTGACCAAGAAGGGGGTGAGAATACACTCAATATTATTTCCCCAAATACTTCTTAACTCATGACACAAGGACAGAACAAGGTATCACAACTTATATAAAACATTATGAAAGCATTAAACACTTTAGATAATTACTCAAGTAAAACCAAGTGAGAGAAACCATAATCAATCACATTACCATTTCCCATGTTTGGATTAATCATTCTCATGTCCAACCACCAACACACACCCACAAACATACCCAAAACCACACACAAAATACACTAAATATTACTATTACTATTGACAATGGTACTCAATGGAAATAATTATTTCAACCTTAACAGTGGAACTTTTGAGAAAACCTATCTACTTGCACACATGCCAACCCATTAATGCCAAGTTCCATGCAAAATTATTTTCCATAGAACAACCTTCCTTTAAAAACATTTAACCAAACACATTTCTTTCATCAAAACCATTTCATAATTTTAAAATCATTATTTTAACATTATAAAATAAAGTGGGTTTTCCAGAATCAATCCAATTTTTCAAAGTGTAAATAAAAAAAATTCCTTCATGAAATCATGTAGAAATACCAAATAAAATCCTAAAATTTTTTTAAAAAAAAACTAAGACGTCCTATTCTAGAATCGTAGAGTGATATAGAAGCCACCAACCTCAAATTAAATTGATTGAAATAAAATATTCATGATAAAACCAGTAATATCCCTTCTTCCTTCCATTCCCTTAACAGAAACCAAGAAGATATCATAAGAAATTATCCAAAAATATAGATCTAGGTATTCCAATATGATTATATGGTTCTATTTAATAAAAAACATGGAGATCTAAAACAAGAAGAAAGAACAAGACACAAACCTTTATTTCCATAATCATACACTCAACAATCCATTGGAAATAGATTTCAGACATCAAAGGTCTCTTAAAATCACCTACGGGTTCCCAAGAAATTGAGAGGAAGCTAAAAGTCAAGTAAGAGGGATTTCAACTATAGTCCACACTAAAACCGGCTGTACCTAGAATAATTTATTGAAAAAATTGGGAATTTACATTGTGAATCCATATAGGGGTCTCATGCATCAAAAACCTGATTCCTTAGTTTATTTTTATAAAAAACCAATTTTATGTCATAAATACTTATTTTGATCTAAGAATATCTTAAAAAGTAGTTTTATAGATTAAAGGATTATTATGGTTTATGCTATGACATATTTACATTGTAAAACCTATTTATGACATAAATATTTTCTGCATAAGGCTCCAACAACCAGACTCCAGTTTATTCTTCATATTACACTTCAGAACCCTTCCATAAATTGATTTCATTTTGAGTTCTTTTTGCAAGGATTTCCAAAACTGAGATATAAACCTGTGGTCATGGTTAGGCACAATTGAAATCAAAATTCCATGAATCTTTATGACTTATCAAATTTAGATTTTGGATAAGTCTTACACCATATTGGATTCATGAATTGGGATAAAGTGAGTTGGATTTATGAGCCGATCTATGATCACCCATATCAAATCTTGTTTACTAAAAATTATTGGTAGACTTTTGAAAAAATCCATTTCTATCTACTCCCATTTCCATATGAGAATAAGTAAAGAACACAATATACTATCTTTTCATTGGTTATATTCCTTGACTTGTTGACATGTGAGGCATCTCGAAACAAACTCTTCCACTCTTCTCTCTATGCTATCCCACCGAATCTATTATTTCAACACTTTATAAATCTTCTAGATTCAGGGATAAATTGTTCATTATGAATGGTGGTAGGCATAATAGAGTTGTTATTGATAAGAAATAGGTACTATGATCTGGTCTCTAAAACATAACACTAAACTCCCATCCATCTTCCATCCCTCAATGGTCTCCCCACCATTGAGTTTTGACCATATAGATAGACATTTTGGGTTGGATGTTTGAGAAACTTGAACTTGATCAACCAAATCAAGAATAAGAGAAACTAGATATAAAATATCAACTCCCCCATGGTCATTAAAATCAAGTTGCATTTCAGATATAACATAAATCAACTACTAATGATCTAAATCCTCTTTAGAAAAATGATTATATAACTCCCTACTTAATGAATTTTCTACTGAATTCTATTTACCCAATGTATATATCAAGTTGAATTAAAAAATCTCTAGACACTCCATCTATCTAAATTCACTTATATTTAGATCTATTTGTGAGAAAATATGTTTCTATCTTTTATAGTCCATAAAAATAATGAGTTTCTCACAAAAAATACAATAATTCCAATTATTTAATGAATGAACTAAAAAAACCAATTACAAATCATGTATTGGTTAGTTTTTCTAATTCACCCATAATTATCGTGATCCACATGCAACAACATGATCTCCCTACATGAGAACACAACCCCAACCAGATCCTGATTCATCACAATAGACCACATAACCCTATCCGGACTCTGTAAACATTAGGATAGGTGATAATGTAAGGTGAACCTTAATCTCCTTGAAATATTTATAGAACTCATCATTCCATTATAAAGGAATAAATTTTCTTGTAAAAGTTATCATCGATAAGGAAAGACATGAAAAATCACGAACAAAGAATTAGTAATATCCTACTAATCCAAGGAAACTATTTATCTCAAATACATTTTTCAGTGGTTTCTAAGAGATAACAGCTTCTACCTTTTCAGGATCTATATAAAATCCTTTTTTAGAATTGACATGACTAAGAAAATGTACTTATTTAATCTAGAAATCACACTTTGACAGATTAACATAAAGGATAAGTCCTCACAAGATACCAATGTAGCTAAGTGTTTCCCATGGTCTGTTTTGGTCCTAGAATACTTAGGTATATCATCAATGAAAAACACTACAAATGAATTTAGTTACCTCTAAAATATTTGATTCTTTAATGAAATAAACACCACTAGTGCATTAGTTATACAAAAAGGAATATCCATATATTTATAATGACCAAAATGAATTAAAATATCTATTTTTGGAATATCCTACTTCTATTCAATATTAGAGAACCATGATGAACCCCCCAATTGATAAAAAAATGTCAATTAATTGAAGAGGATACCGATTATTTATCATAAATTGCTTAAGTTTATGATAATCCACGAAAATACTAATATTTCTTTGTGAATGTTTCACAAAAAGAATCGATGCTACCTATAAAGACATGCTTGGTCAAATAGACCCTTTTCTTTACAAATCTTAAAACTTCAATTTCAATTACCTAAATTATGATGGTTCCATCCTACAATATGGAAGTGAAATTGGACTGGTCCCTGGTATGAGATCAATCATAAATTCTAATTCTATTTTGGGTGGAATCCCAGAGAAATTGTATAGAAAGACATAAGGAAATTGGTTAATGATTGGTCAAAATTATATATTCCCAATTCTATCCATTTATGTTAATGTAAATACTATAAAATAATATGATATACTCCCTATATTCAGTAATAAAGGTTCTTTCCTGCTTACTTTCACATCACAATCTCTTTTAATGAGATGCAAAACAACAACAAAAGATGTGAAATTAATCTTCCAGATATAATAGTCATTATGGGCCTTGAATAATGTCAAGCAATACATTCCCAAAATAAGATCACAAATATTCATATCTAGAACTAAGAAATCACTAACTAACTTAGCCCTATTTATTATTATAGAACATGATGCACACTTATATAATAAACAATCCTATTTTCCCATAAGTGTTTTCAATTTTAAAATAGAAGGAATTATTTCAACATAAAACCCCATATAATCATCCACACAAGTAGTAATAATATATTGTGATGAATTTTTATCAAATAAAGATTGCATAAGGTTTGAATTAAAAATAATCATACCTCTCACTGTTAAAGGACCAAATTGATCATCCACTATCATTTGTTTTGATACATAAAAATACTTACCATATCCTCCTTTATCCTTGATCCCCTGATGAGATTTCACAATCTTTTGAGTTATGGTAATCCTGGAATCACCTTGGCTCGCTTGGTTCTAAGGAAAAGAGTTATTCTAGAGAGATCATCCTATCAAATAATTGGATGTCTGAGAAACATGATATGGATCACTATCACTAGACTTTGGTGCATTAAGATAATAATGCTGAAGATGTCCCATATGATTACAAATATAATAAGCTCTAGGCAGTGCTGTAAAATATTGATTCTTATTAGAAGTAAACCCACATTGAAAATAATATGATTTTATATTGGGTCTTGGAGGAAAGTTAACGGATCCCATTTTATAATTCTGAGACCTTCTCCTAACTTATAAGAAGGTGTCCCTCTTCTTCTTATTCCTAGTGTTTGAGTTCCCACCCATTAATGTGGTGATAAAAAAGTTACTCCTACGAATTTCTTAAAATATATATTTCAGCTACCATCGATCTATTTACCATTTCTGTATAGTACATAATACAAATAAAAAATATTTTAGAGCATATCTCTAGTCGCAATCCAAGATCAATGATGTGCATGTTCAAGGATAGACTTGAAGAAACTTTCACAAAAAAGAGTAATAAGTTCATAAAAAAATCTTCATATTCTATCAAAGATAGATTATCATTATTTAGGATAAATAATTTGGTTGTACTTACTATCCTGAATGTGTATGGATATAATTTTTGGTTGAAAAATTCCTCAAAATTCACCCACTATATTCCTTTGTCAATTGTATCTTGGATAGTTAAATCCCACCACTGTCATGAAATATCCTCCAAAATTTACGTTTACAAATTTACCTTTATCTCCGATGGTTCACCAAGAAAATAAAAAATTCTATTCATTTGGTTGATCCACACTTTCTCTTTTCTGGGTTAAGAATCCCTTTTAAAAATAGGTTGATTCTATTCCTTAAACTGTATTGAATGATCCACTTTACATGGTTCTTCATTTTGATTTCCTTTTTCAAACACTTATAAATCTTGTATGATACTATATACAATTTGTTTTTTCACATATGGATGAGGTGAAACCACATTCTCAACAACTTAGTCTAATTGATTTTTAAGACATCTACTTGGGGTTGTTTTCTATAACTAGAACAAAAAACCAATTAGTTCACTCTCTCTAGTAAATATAGGACTAATTTTTTTACATATCATCATTATAAACCATCAATAATCAATCTTTCTAAAGATAAAACATTTTAACCATTTTCAAAAACTATTAAACAAAAGATGACCAATTTATCCCTAGTGTGAAGTCTCAAAACATTAATTATATACAATAATCATCAGTTAAAACCAAAATGATGAGATGAAAATAGCTCTAGAAGTGTCTTAGAATAATTTTCTACCTAGACACTCAGATAACTTGAAGTTCACCATAAAAAGGTTAGCTATGTATTTTTATGATAAACATTTCAAGTTATGACATTCCTATATCCATTCTATCATCCCAACAGACTGACGAACTGACCAAGACTGATACTACTTGTAATATACCACCCCATATAATTGGCTTGAGGGGAGCCAAGAATGCTACTAGCCTTAAGTGACATTCCCAAGACACCAATGGATGGAAATAAATTCCAAAAGATTAAGGGAATAGTTTGGGGGAATTTTTATTATAAAATGAAACCATCAAAAAACATACACCTTACACATCCAACCACTATATGATGCATGAATAAAATATTAAAAAATTAATTCTAACCAACAACACAATATTATCAGAGTGACAATGAATATAAGCGATAAAATTCCAAAATATAACATGAATCAATGACATCAAGTCACAATCTCAAGTACCACCCAAATAATATCCAACCTCCAACACTGCCTACCCTACTCATGGTATCATGATTTATCACTAGAGAAGTATGATACCTTTCCCTTTCCCATGTAATTATATATAAAATCTACAAATGCACCGAAGTTCCCATGAAGGGGGTGATAATAAACTTAGTTGTATTTCCCCAAATACTTCCCACACTAGGACAAATTTTTTTATCATAACTTATATAAAATATTTTTTAAAAATTAAATAATTTAGATAATTCCTTAAGTAAAACCAAATGAGAGAAAATATAGACAATCACATTACTATTTCCCATGTTTAGATTAATAATTCCCATATTCACCCACACACACCCATCCACATACCTAAAAACACACACAAAATACAGTCAATCATGGTGTTACCATTGATAGTGGTACTATATGACCATAACCTTTCCAACCTTGATTGTGGAGCTTCTAACCAAGCCTATCCACATGAACACATAAAAATCCATTCATTCCAAATTACTTTCCACAAAACAACTTTTCTTTGAAAACATTTAACGAAACATTTTTCTTGAATAAAAACTAATTCATAAATTTAAAATCATCAATTTAAAATTAGAAACATAAGGGGATTTTCCAAAAGACATCTAATTTTAAAAATATAAGATCAATACCATTTCCTTCAGGAAATCATGCATTAATACAAAAGAAAATTAAAAAAACCTTTTAAAAAACTAGGCCTTAAAATTCTTGAACTGTAGAGTGATAGAGAATCCACCTACCTTGAATTTAATTAATTGGCATAAATGATTTATGAATAAACCACTGATCTATCTTGTTACTTCCATTACTATAAAAAAACCTAATAATATATCATAATAACTTATCCAAACACATAGATCCAAGTATTAAAATATTGATATATAGTACCATTTAAGATAAAAAATAGATATTTGAAACGATAATGAAAAATGAGACAAAAACCATTATTTCCATAATTACACACTCAATGATCCATTTGAAATATATTTTAGATATAGAAGGTCTCTAAAAATCAGATTTGGGTGACCAGGAAGTCAATAATAATAAAAAATTCTTATAAGAGGAAGTTTAACTGTAGGTCTTACTGAAGTTGGCTGGGACTGGACTAATTTACGATGTAAATTGGGAACTTACATTTTTAATACATCAAGGGGTCTCTTAAGATGAAAAAACTGATCCCTTGGTTTATATATCCCAAAAAACCTATTTTATGTTGAAAATAATTCTTAAAAAAAATAATATTAGTGAAATATGTTTTATGGATTAAATGATTCTTATGACTTATGAACTAACATATTTATGTCATTAAACTCATTTATGACATAAATATTTATTTACAAGGATCCAACAATTAGACTCCTGTTTATTCCTCATATTACACTCCCAAACCCTTCTAGAGGTTAACACAAAAACTCCAAGCATACACGAAAAGAACAAAAAGATAGTGTACCTCAAACTGGGGGTGTTACATGAATGGTGACATTGAATTTTAAGGTAATATTATCTAAAGAAACGTGATATCGTATAGTAGAATATGGTATGTTTTAGAGTACTATATTCACATGGAAAAAGGATTATATTTCATTTTTGGGTATATAATATTTTTTGATATAGTGATATCATATATTTTTTGGTTAATCATATTGTATTGTATGATATGGTTGAGTCACAGTGAAAGTGTTGAATGGTATGATAATTTTGGCACTATCACGACTTATCCATTCAAATTTTAGGGAGTTGATGTTTAAATATTCTATATTTTTTTATCATTAATAATATTTTTCATAAGATAAAATATATGAAAGAGTTATTAGTTGAGGGTTACGTGGGATGTAACCAAAGTCATTACTTATATGGTTGTGAAATGTATAAGTAAATTCATTACTTGGGGAGCATCCCTATAGCCTATATAAAGAAGGACATGATATGTGTGTGTGTGGGTTTGTTTGATTATTAAATATCCACTAGCCAAAAAAATATCCCTCCCAAAGCTCTCTTCTTATTGCCTTCTTTTCTTATGAGATAATAGTATACCATGAAGGTTTAGAAGGTATTTCTTAATGTGTTTGGATGATTTAGTGCACCCCATGGATACACCTCATAGGGAAGATCTTTTCAGTCATTCTTTTTGTGATCTTAATTAAACACTGAAGGAAGGAAATTATAATAACAAAGTGTGGTGTGAGGTACAAAATCTTCATTTATAGTTTCTTTTTATTTCAGTTTCAAAGGAATTACGTTTCTTGGTTATATGGTTCCTTTAAACTCACACTTTTTTTATTAAATTTCAATCACTCCTTTGAAACCTTTTAGTGGTATCAAAACCTTACCATGCTAGTCAATTTTTGAAATCATTTTTATAAATAAAAGTTTTTATAATAATAATTCCTATCACATTCCATATCATAATATATGATTCAAATTTTTTTCCTCATTGAGTTGTGGCTTATGATATGGGATATCGTATCCAACAACTTGGTACAAATCCTTTTTTTTCTTATTAGTCATATCATATTCCATCAGGATATCATATTTAATGAATAGTATTTTGTCATGGTTTAAAAAATAGAGCATCATGTCACCTTTACAATATCGGTGTGAATCGTAAAATATAATTGATAAGTAAGGGTTAAGATTCTAATAGGTAAGGGTAAGAATAATCATAAATAAGGGTAACACCCCATAAATAATAATCCTTACATCTACCATGGAGTGGAAAAACTATATGTATTCTACTTATCATATTCAAGGACAGGCCTATGAGTTGTAAAATATGACTAATATCACTTAAAATGTTCAATCATTGTGACCTATCTATCACATCGTACAATTCAGCCTGTATGATTAAATATGATTGATATAGAAAAATTGATTTTTAAAATCCAATTATCAATCCAATTATATAATTTATAAGTTGTTTATAAATTATTATAAAATTTATTTTGGGATATTTATTAATTTATAAAAGTGTTTATAAATTAATTAATTAGAAAGTGTTTATAATTAATTAATAAAATGTTTATAAAACATTTATATATAAATATTCTATAATATTGAGAGTTAATAATAAGATAAAAATTTCAAAATTATATAGAATGAATTCTAATTTATTTGTAAATTTTTTATATGGAAATTATAAGTGTAATTTATAGACATCATATTTAAAAAAATAAGAAAAAATATAAAGTGTTTATATTTAAAGAATTGTGAATTATTTATAATGTTTAATTTGAATCATTAAAATTAAAATGGATATGTATGAAACTTATTTAAAAAATATCAAAATGATTTTTGATAAATTATTTGATCAAAGGCTAAAATAATATTAATATATGATATTTATATTATATATAATGTTTACATAAAATATAAATTGTTTATATTTCATGAAATGTCATATATTTAAAGTAAATGAAATATCATGAATAATATGAAGGATTTTATATTATGAAATAAATATAAAGTGTTTTATTTATGTAATTATGGAATGTCTATAATTAATTATAAAGTGTTTATAATTTTTTATTTTTAATTATTTATTAATTTTGATCTTATGTTTATATTCCTAAATCATTAATTTATTTATCATTACCATTTTATTCAAAGATATAATTTTTATATTATTAATCGTTATTTATTATTTAGTTTAAATATTAAAATACTTATATAAATTGTTATGCCATGCATTTCATGCTAGGTATGATAACAAAATTGTTAATTTTCATCTACCTTGAACACAATTTGTAATTTAAGTTAGCAGCTTCAATTTGGTTATTGAATATTGTTTATATATATATATATTAAGTATTATTGTTATGGTTAATCAGATTCTCTCTTGAGTAAATTATTCCTGGGTAAAGGGACTTCAGGTCATACTTCCCATTAGCCTGAAGACTTATGCGTTATTCTAGAAAGGTATGAGTTTTCTATTGTTGGGAAAAAATCCATCAAGGTAACTTTGCCATATTTTTTGGTTGTTTATGTTTGTTGACAATGTAGGTTTCCATGGTGAATTGTCGAGTTCCAGAGATATTGTTGAAAATCCATGTTGAAAAAAGAACCATAACAAAATAATAGATGATCAAGAGGCGGTACAAAAAGAACAGATACAAGGTGGAACTATTTTCAAGTGTTTGCCAAATTTTTGGGATCCAAAATTTGGGATTCAGTGAGCATCGCAAAATGTGGATTTACTTGAAGATCTCATCAAAATATGAAAAAATATCGAGTTTCATGAAGATGGTCTTCCTGAATTTTATTTCGCGAAGACATGAAGGATGTTGACAGTGTTCTTCGCAATTACGATGAGCTTCACAAACAAAAAAGGTGAAGATAATTACAGAAAAGCATTGAAGTGGTGGAAAAAAGGAATTGACGAAACACTCCATGATTACGAAGATCTCCAAAATAAAAAAATTTCCATGGTGCTTCGCAATATAGAGAGAATTTGGACAGAAACTTTAGAGCTTCACGATTTGAGTTGACATGGAGCTGACTTCATGCGGAAGGTTCTCAAGTTGATTGAATTGCCAATTAATAGGCATCAACACCCTTGGGAGACGTAGAGAGTTTTCCAAAGAAAAATTCATAACTCTTGAATCGCAAAGGAGGTTTGCGGAGGAAGCATGTTTCACGAAAGATAGGAGCATCACGGCGGCTAATCAGGCTCCGCGAAAGTGGTGTGTTCCACATTGGCTTAGTGAGCTTTGAAAAGGAAGTCACTTTTCAATGGCTTGAGCTTTTCTACGGCCTAATATCTTCAAAGTCTTGAGCTTTGGGAAGGTTTGAGCTCTGTGAAGCAGTGTGCTCTGTGAGGTAATGAGCTCTGCAAAGGTGTGTGCTTTGCGAAGAGGCAGGGACTTTGCAAAGGCTTGTTCAAGCTTCATGAAATTGGGATCTTTGTGAAGTAGGGTTCTTTACAAATGTATTTTCCAAAGGTTGTCTCCCAGTGGTTAGGGTCCAAGGGTAATTCATTAGTGGATGAAATTTGGAATTCAATAAATCATCTACATAGAGTGGAGGATGCATTCATTAGTGATAATGAAGAGACCTACAAGTCTATAAACTGTTAGTGGATCTTCTGAAGAAGAAGTGAGCTCACTTCAGTTGAGAGAGCAGTGCGTTATTGTATTGTGAGTGGTTTTAAACCAAGAGAGACAGTGAGTCCACTTCAAAATTGTAAACAACAGTGCGCTTATAGTGGATTTGGTACACCAGTAAATCTCCGGTGTATGCTCCTTGGACATAGCCTATTGAGGGTCAACCAAGTAAAAATTCTATGTTCTATGTGTACTTTATTATTATTTTATACTCTGCAATTTTAAGGAGAGAGAGAATAGGGTTTTTTTCTAACAAAAAAACATGATCAAAATGGTCAGCTGTTTTAATTTTTTATACCCTAATTCACTCCCCTCTCAGGGTATCTATCCCAGTGGACCTAAAAATTAGTATAAGAGAGAAAGGTTGATATTAGTGTTTCTCTCTCAAATGGATGTGTCACTAATCATAAAGGTATTCTAATATTTGACGAGAACATTCTTCAGCTATGGAAGAATCGGATGCAACACTACTTTCGATCTTTGGGAATGGATGTGTTCACATCAGTAATGCATGAAATATCTGCCGATATGAATAGAGGTGCATTATCAGAGCCGAGCGAAGATAATTAGATGCTAACACCAAGGGAATCAATGCTTTAGAGGGATCCTTATCCAATGCTATCTATATAAAGGTGATGTAATTAAAAACATCACATTCTATGTGGGAAAATCTATTGAACATATATGAAGGATATTCAAAGGTTATAGAGGAAAACCTACAAGTGTTGTGGAACAAGTATGACGATCTGAGAATGAACTCGAATGAGTCTGTTGATGCATTCTTTGACAAGGTAAATGTTTTAGTGGAAGACATGCGAGGTCTTAGAGAAGTTATTGAAAACATAAAGATTGTGAAGCGTATATTGATGAAACTTTCACCTCAGTTCAATCCTAATGTTTTAGTTTTGGAAGATAAAGACCCAAAAGAGATGACATTGAATAACCTGCAAAACACCCTTGTTGCATATAAAATGAGAAATGATGATAATGATGCTACAGAAAAGTGGAAATCCAAATATGTGGAATTCAAGGTCATGAAGATGATCACCATTGAATATTCTCAAGAAGAAGAAGAGATATACGAGGTGATGTCATTCCTTTCCTTGAATCTTCAAAGAGGAAAAGGAAAGTCCAAAGGGAAACTTATGCTTTCTTACTTTAGATGTGGAAAAGTTGGTCACCTTGCCGCAAGGTTCCCCAATAAGTTTCAAGAAGATAAGGAGGTTGAAATTGACATTCCCAAGAAGAATAATTCTGCCTATGTAAAAGGAAAGAAACAATTCAAGAGAAATTTCTTTAAGAAAAAGAATCTTCTCTCACAAGAATGTAGTAGTTTAGATGAGACTGAGTTTGAAGATGTTGACGAGATGGAGAACTGCATAGATCAGGGAGAGAATTATATGGCGGCAGTTGTTGGTAGCTCTTGGAAAAAGGAAGAAAACTACACTGATAAAGAAGAATAATAAATTGAAGAAAGAGTCGATATGAAAGATAAATTAGAAGCATCTCTTGAAGAGATAGATGTTTGGAGAGAGAAAACAAAGAAATCCCACAAGGTGGTACACGATGCCAAAATCTACATGAAACATTAGGAAGAAGAGAAGTCTGAGCTGATAAAATAAATTGAAAAACTTAAGTCTTCTAGGCCAGAGAGCTTAGAAAAGGTTGATGAGTATAAACTCAAGGTTGAAGAATAGAAAAGGGATATCGATGGCTTGAATAACACAAGGAAATATCAAATCAAGCGTATTGAAGAACTTGAAGGAGAAGTAGTCAGTTTGAGAAAAAAGGTTAAGGATCAAGAAAACTCTTGACTCCGGATAGGACATCAGGAAAGAAGATCACTCAAAAAACAGAGAAGATAAAAGTGGAGCATAGTGGTTCAGAAGAAAGTAAGCATCAATTATGTTCATATTCTATGGCCGATGGGGGGATTGATAAAAAAAAGCTATAAAAATTGAAGTCATATCATAAGAACCCATTACGAGATTGAATGTTGATTTGGGCACAAAGTAGAATCATAATATTCAGAGATCCCAAGGGGAAACTAGCAGTGTATAAGTGACACGAAGGAATACACCTTATATCATGTGTTGTTGTTGTTGAAAGATGGGACATTCACAGTATGTGTGTTCTATAGGCAAGAGATATTGAAGGTCATAAGAATAGAAGTGTAATTCAAATAGAGAACGGTTCTATAAAACATATATTTAAGGAAACTATTTTTGATATGGAGGATTTGGGCACATGGATAGATACTATGCATCGACCATACAGAGGAATATTCCAAAATAGAATAAAAATGTTAGCAAGCAGTAGAACAATGAACCAACAGGTGAGTTAAAAATGAAAAATAGATTTAAATCTTTGAAATATGAAGCTGGTCTATCATACTCTGAGAAATATCAGAAGTCTCAATCTATGGTGATTTTGAAAGAAAAGATTTTGATCAAGAAGAAAAAGGATGAGAAGGCAGTGGTGGAAGAAATTTCCCTTAAAGAATCAGACCGTTCTGGTGTGTGGATCCTGGAAAGTGGTTCATCATATAACATGATATGTAATAAAAATCTTTTTATAGGAATAAAATATGACAAAGAATGAGTTTTCAAGTTTGGAAATGATGTAGGATAGAAGATTATTGGCTCAGGAAAGGCCAAGTTTGGGGAAAAGAGATGAGACATGCTGATGTCTTAGTAGTAGAAGGCCTCAGTCACAATTTTCTCAGCGTCAGTCAACTATGTGACTTAGGATATTCTATAAGGTTTACTAAGAAGATGTGTATCATAAATTGAAGAGACATGACAAAGGTTCTATAGGAAAAAAGAACAAAGGGGAATCTCTACCTGGTAAGTGGAGAAGAAGATATGTGCTTTCTGTCCAGAGAGGAAGAAAAAAAGTTGTGACATAAATGACTTGGTCATCTATGCCACCGTACCTAGAAGATCTGGTAAATTGTGCTGTATCAAGAGACCTCCCTAAGCTATCATGTGATCATACTCACACATGCGATGCATGTCACCAAGGGAAGTTCATCAGGAATACGTATAAGGAAAATGAAAATAAGTCAACAAGAGTACTCGAGTTGGTGCTGGCTAATGTTTGTGGGCCTATCACACCATGATAAATTTATGAAAATAGGTACTAAGTTCTTTTCATTGATTAATATAGAATAAGGTCATGGGTATTTGGTATTTAACATAAGTTCGATGTGTTTAGTTGCTTAAAACAGTATCGAAGGGAGTGTGAAAGGATGCTTGGACAGAAAATTATGAATTTTCATACTGTCAATGATATGAAATTCACAGATAGTTAGGTGGAAGAATATCTCAAGAAACACGAGACAAGGAATAAAGTTTCTTAATTAATAACCCCCAAAAAAATAGAGTGGTTGAAAGGAGAAATCAGATCATCAACAACATGGACAAAATAATGCTTATAGAAAAATACCTACTAGAGAAATTTTGGAAGGAAGAATTATTGACATCAGTCTATATTTCTAATAGGGCTCTGTTGTGTCTGAATAAAGGAAAGACTCAGTATGATTTGTGGTACGGGAAGAATCCAACAGTGAAATACTTTCAAATCATTGAAAGTAAGTGCATTATACTAAATAAATAAAAACAGAAGAAATTTGAGTCACATGGATATGAGGGAATATTCCTTGGCTACTTAGAAAAAAGAAAAGCATATAAATGCTTTAATAAAAGTCTGGGAAAAGTAGTTGAGAGAAATGACGTCACTATTGTGAAAAATGATGATAATATTCAATAGAACAATGAAAAACTTATTGATGAAAGTGATGAGAAGGAAAGAAATATAGGGGGAGTAGAGGTGTCCAATAATGATTCAGAAAAAGATACTGATGATAAGCATGAGAAAGTAAAATCTATATCTGCACAAAATCCAAGTAGTTGAGCTGAAATTGATAGGAAAAATATCATTGGTGGTCAGTCAGCTCCAATTCAGAAAAGAAAAATGAAATCTCTACAGCATACATCTTTCCTATCTCAGGTAGAGCCTAAATGTTTTATTGATGAAAATAAAGATGAAAAATAGATTCTGGCTATAAATGAAGAGCTAGATCCGATTGTGAAGAATCAGACATGGGAGATTGTTTCAAGGAAAACAGATAGGAATGTCATCGGGACTTAATGAGTCTATTTCAACAAGATGATTGAAGATGGAATAGTGATTCGAAACAAAGCACGACTAGTGGGAAAAGGATACTCCCATATAGAGGGAATAGATGTTGACGAGACATTTACACCAGTTGCATGGTTAGAGACAATCAGATTATGCCTAGCCATTTCAGTGAAATAGAAGTTCGAAGTGTTCCAAATGGATTTCAAATTTTCATTTTTGAATGGAGTTCTGGATGAAGAAGTGTATATCAAGTAGCCAGATTTTCTTCTCATTCATGAGGATGAGAACAAGGTTTTTTGACTGAATAAGGTGTTGTATGGGCTGAAACAAGCACCAAGAACATGGTACTCATGGCTTGATTAGCACTTGAAGAATCTTGGTTTCCAGTAAAGGGGAGTTGATTATAATATCTATTTAAACAACAATAGTAATCAAAGGATGATGGTGTTGGTTTATGTCGACGAAATAATATTTGGCGGATCAGATGAAGCTCAGTGCATAAAGTTTTTTGAATTCTGGAAAAGTGAGTTAGAAATGTCAATGATTGGAGAGATAATGTTTTTCCTTGGTTTATATGTGACACAAGGAAGGAATGGAACATTCATTTCTCAATAAAAATATTCCAAGGAGATTATGAGAAGATTTGGAATAGAAAATTTCAAGGAGATGAAGACTCTGGTGGCTACCCAGAAGAAATTATCAAAGGATGACAATGGAAAGGCAGTTAATATCACATAATATAAGCAAATTATTGGATGATTTTTTAAATGATAGTAATAAGACCTGATATTGTTATCAGCACATTCCATGCAGAACGATATCAAATCTATCCCAAGGAAAGACACATTATTACAGTGAAACGAATACTTTGGTATATCAAAGGAACTGTGTATTTCGGTTTGAAGTATACTGAAAAATATTAGCAAGAGATTTTGGGATATACAGATACAGATTGGGTCGGATCAGAAGATGATAGGAAATAAACATCAAGAGGTGCTTTCTATTTTTGTGATTTTTGTATTTCTTGGCTAATAAAGAAGAAATATTTCATTTCATTAAGCACCACAAAAGCTGAGTATATTTCCACCACTCAAGCATGCACACAGTTATTGTGGATGAAGCATCAAATTGATGATATGTGAGTTAAAGTGAAGTATCCGATTAGAATCCAGTGCAATAACCCAAGTGCTATAAATCTCATCAAAAATCCTGTCCATCACTCAAGGACAAACCACATTGATATAAATTATCAGTTTATCAAGGAGAAGGTAGAGTATGGAATTTTGAAGTTGGAGTATGTGCCTAAAGAACTAAAGGTTGTAGAAATTTTGAAAAATGACTTACCTAAGGTAGCTTTTGAGAGGCATAGACTACCTCTGGGAGTTCAGTCAACTCTCCTCACTTGAAATAATGCAGATGTGGGACCCCCCTTTCCCTAAGGTATGGTGTGTTTTTCTATGATGTGATAATTTGTGTTTTTTCAGATGTTTCATACCACAGAGGAGTGACCTTTGGGTTCATTAACAATGGGGGAGAAATAGTGACTTCTAAAGGGGGAGAAACTGTGGCTAAGGAAGGGAGAAAATTTCTTAGTCAAAGACATAGGGAGAAGCTGATAGGTGGAGCAATGAGATATGGAGAGAGCAATGAGATAGGGAGAGAGTTTTAAATCTAATGATTCTAGAAGTTATCATTCATAGAATAGATATCCTGACAGTTGAGGATCATGATTAAAGCAAAAGAGTGGTGTTGGAATGGTGTTAGAAGGTTTCTAGAAATCAGCAATTGGTATCAATTTGGTATCCACAATTGGTGTTGTAAATTAAGTGATTCATTGATGAAATTTTCATACTAATCTTGTTTCTCACACCGAGCATTTATCATGTGGGCTTAGAGTATGTGGTGAGTGAATCTTTGGTCGCTATCTGAATCGCAAGAGGTGAATGGTGGAAGATGATGGAAGGAGATTCGGTGAGGTATCAAGTGAAGTGAATCGTTATGAGACGAGTTTTCAAAAAACACGAAGGGGGAGATTGTTGGGAAAACATCCCTTAATGAAACTTTGCATTATTTTTGGGTTCTTTGTGTTTTTTGACAATGTAGGTTTCTATGGTGAACTGTCAGGTTCCAGAGATGTTTTTGACAATACATGTTTACAAAGAACCATGACAAAGCAATTAATGATTAGGAGTCGGTACAAAAATAATAGATATAAGGTGGCATAGTTTTCTAGTGTTTTCCAATTTTTTTGGGTCCAAAATTTGGGATTTGGTGAAAATTGCGAAATGTGGATTTTCATGAATATCTTATAAAAATATGGTAAAGGATTTATTTTCACGAATATGGGCTTCATGAATTGGATTTTACAAAGACATGAAGGATATTGATGGTGTTGTTCATGATTACGACGAGCTTCACGAACAACAGAGGGGAAGAACATTGCAGTGAAGCTTTGTGGTGGTGGTGCAAAAGAATTGATGGAATGCTCCTAGATTAAGACGAGATCCATGATCCAAAAATTTCCATGGTTATTCATGATATAAAGAAAATTTTGGCCGAAACTTTGGATCTTATTGATTTGAGCTGACATGGCGTTGAATTCACGCAGAAGGTTCTTGAGTCAGTGGAATCACCTATAAATAAGCCTTGACCCCATCAGGAGAAGTAGAGAGTTTTCTAAAGAAAAATTCATAGCTCTCGAATATCAAAGGAGGTTAGCGGAGGCAGTATTATTTTCGAAAGATAGGATCTTCACGGCGGCTAATCTAGCTCTTTGAAAGTGGTTTGTTCTACGTTGTCTTAATGAGCTTCGTGAAGGAAGTCGCTTTGTAAAGACTTGAGCTCTGTGATGGCCTAAGCTTTATAGAGGCTTGAGCTTTGCGAAGGTATGAGCTATGCAAATCAGTGTTCTCCGCAAGGTAGTGAGCTCTACGAAGGTGTGTGATTTATGAAGAGGATGGGACTTCGTGTAGTCTTGTTTGAGCTTCACAAAATTTGGAGCTTTGTGAAGTAGGTCACTTTGTGAAGGTATTTCCCAAGGGTTGTTTGCTTGTGGTCAGGGGCCAAGGGGTATTCATCAGTGGATGCAATTTTTACTTCAATAGTGCATCTACATACAGTAGAGGATGCATTCATTAGTGATAATGAAGAGACATATATGTCTATAAACTATGAGTGGATCTTTTGAATAAGCAGTGAGCTCAATTCAGTTGAGAGAGTAGTGAGTTATCATATTCTTAGTGGTTTTAAACCAAGAGGGACAGTGATTCCACTTTAAACTTGTAAACAATAGTATTATTATAGTGGATTTGGTACATAGACACATCACTAATGTATTCTCCTTGGACGTAGCCCAGTAAGGGTGAACAAAGTAAATTGTTGTGTCCTATGCATGGTTTAATATTATTTTATACTCTGCAATGGGAAGGAGATAGAGAAGAGGGTTTTTTCTAACAACAAAACAAGATCAAAAGGGGAAGTTTTTTTAATTTTTCATACCCTGATTCACCCCCCTCTCAGGGTATCTAGCCTAGTGGACCTAAAATCTATCTATATCTCTAGGATTACTCATGTAAGGATAACCAATTTATTATAATTATAAACCTTTATATGAAAAATTCACATACCTTATGAATATGATACATTTATATATTTGTAAATACTTTTAGCTTCTATTTTTGAGTGAGTAATAGAAATTATGGTATGTGTAAAGAGTTTCACATTAATATGGTTTGAAAATTTTAATCTAGTGAATGGAATAGGTATTCCAAAACTAAATAATTTTAAGCATGTATATATAAAAGGAATATAATGATATAAGATATTGATATTTAAACTGCATAACATTATTAAGTGTTAAATTCCTTCTGAAGCGACACTTTTCAAGACCTCTATCATTCAACCGGGTAGATCGTGCTAAATCTAGGTGCCCAATATTATCTTGCATAAGACATACAAGTAATGGTGAACTTAATAGTATTAAGTGCCTATTTTAGGAATTTTATTTGTGTTACACTTAATTAGGATATTTTAATAAGATTATGCTACCATAAGAGTAGTGTTGGGTTTATCCACATGATGGATAGAATAAAGAGTTATCCACTCAAATGTCCAAGATTCATATATGATATTATTGGGATAATTCCCTACCAAAATAACTAAGTGATGAGAGGAATGCTAAAGTGACCCAAATCTTAGTAAAATATAGTTCTTTTCTTACTAATGGGTATGGAGAATTTAAAATGTAGAAGCATTTTAATGGGATTCCATTTAATAAAAGTACCTATTAAATTAATGTAAAACTTGATACACATCTTATAAAAATATTCCATTTTAGATAATAACATCATAATTACCTTTGATTTTTAATATGAGATTGATATTGGATAAGTAGAAACTAAACAAAAATAAATTTCTTGATTGGTATCATAAATTAAGAATAGTTCTTAAGAAATAAGGGGACTTCTATGTATTAGAGAATCCCTAACCAGAGAAACCGTCTAGTGAATCCATTCAACAAATAGATATAAATTTCTATTAAAATAATATAAAGGATTCACTAGAAATATCTACCCCCATTATTTTCACCATGGAACCAAAGTTTCAAAAGAAACATGATACCATGTATGCTTATAATATGATAGAAAAACTGAAAATGATCTATCAAGAACAAGGAAGTAATTAGAGATACATGGTGTTAAAGGTTCTATTTCAATGAAAAAATGGTAGAAGGAACATCAATACCAACTCATGTTCTCAATATGATTAGCTATTTCAGTGACATGTAGAGGTTGGATTCACCTCTTAGACTTGATATAGATAAATAAAACATTATTTATTCATTTTTAGAAAGGTTTTGACTATTAATTATGAACTATAACATTAATGGGACCAATAAAAGTTTACATGATCTACTTAATATATTTAGGATAACTACTAAAGACATGGTAGGTTCTAGATCAAGTGATATTATTATGGTGTAGAAGGATAAGGGTAAAAGTTTTGGATAGAGGGAGAAGAAAAGAGGCCATAGAGAGTCCACATCACCATATAAACTGAAGAAATATAAGGAAGGTGCTTTTATTATAGAAAACCTCTCTATTAGATAAGGAATTTTCTAGTATACTTAAAGGGATGAAATAAACCACATTGAGAGTTAAAATATAATATTGATGTTATAAAAATATATTTTTTTCTTTTATAAATGGAATATGATATCAACTATATGTTTTAAAAAAGTTGTAAATACATAAGAGTTCAGAAATAATGATAGATTTGGAAGTGAAAAATTGAAGTTTTCATTCTATTAGTGGGGAAATGGGTTTTTGTAAAAAGGTTTTTAATGTAATGGATAGATCTTATTTGTATTAGAAAAAAGAGTGTGTTATTTTCATCTCTTTTACCTATTACGTGATAACAAGTGTTAGTGTAATTTTTTTATCAATAAAATGGGTAGCTATTTTGATTCATATTATTACGAATAATACAAATTATATAACATGATTGAAAAGGAAACAAGGATAAAATTAATTTTATTTGGGATAAAGTGTTTATCCTAGAATATGAAGGAATATGATTCCACCACCAACAATGGTATATTTTATGAATTATTATTTTCATTAAATATTCCAAATACTTATAATAACATATTTGATAAGGAAACAAAAATTTATTTATTATATTTTTTCCAGTAATGTAAATAATTGTTACTTCCCAAACACAAAGGAGTTTTGTGTTTCTTAGAATGATATTCCTAAAGGAATATAGTTTTTAGAGGCTAATGGGAGTATATAAGGGCATAGATTAGTTTAGAGTTGATGAATAAAAAATTATTCCATTCAAATTTCAAAGTGAATTTTACTTGATATCCTAAAAGTTTTGGGATATGATGGTAAAGAAAAAATTAAAAGAGTAACATTTTTTTACCGTAAAAAAATAAATATAATTTTTTATACTAAATGAGTTAAACATGCATTGGTAAAGAAATAATCTAAATATTTACATTAGTCACCAGAAGTTTTTGATAAACAAATTGATAGAAAGGGTTCTAAGGGTTATGATAATGTACTTAGAAATAATTTTATGTAGAAAAAATTTATCAACATTATAAAATTTGATGTTTTGAAGCTAAGAAATTTGAATATGTTTAAGAAGTTTAAAAATGGGAGTATGGTTCCAAAATCTCACCATTATTCAAGAAAGATCACTTCATATATGTTACTCACTAAATAATTTAGTGTAAGAGTTTTATTAGATGGTCGCATAGAGATATGATAAAAATTACATAAGTTATCTAATGAGTTTAACAATACCATTGAATGTGTAGTAAACATGAGTATGATCACATTTTATATCATATATTATATATAATATAGGATCTTCTATATGTTTTTTTGTTAAAATATTATTAAATATCTTATGAATGTTAAATATATTATGTAAAATTAAAGGTAATCTCCATATTATCAACCATTCACATTTACTGCATATATGTATATATTGATATGTATTTCATGAAGTGTAAAGATGTTTTTTATCTCAATGTATGAATTTGAATTACTCATAACTGATGTTCATCATGGAGTATTATAGGTTGTGATGATGTGTTAAGGTTATCATGCATACGATTCTTATATCGGGATATAAAATTGATCATGAGGCACAAACCGGGTTTTGTGCATTGGATAACCCATGAAATATACAACATGGAGTGTCATAAACTATGAATTTGGTATACTAGGGGTGAATTATTCATATTTAGAGTCCCCACTACCTAATGAAGGTAAAATATCTAGATGAGAACCTCTATACTTTGATACCTTTATTTCTTAAGACTTGAAGGCTTAACTAATTAGGGGGATGATGAAGTATGTTGCGGATCATTTCATCAGTTGGAACTAAAAAATGGGATTTTTCTTCTCATGCAATGAGTATTCCATCTAGGACCTTAATTTAGATATAATGAGGAAATGTATGGCTATAATTATAAATGTACATATAATTTGATTTTCTAATTGGATGAGGGGCATGTGATGTTCTCATCTACTAGATGAATGGAATGTGATGTATTCATCCATCTAGTTAGCCTATAATTGGATAATATAGAATATATGAGGATGTTATATGGGATTAACATATACTGTTTCCCATATCCACTTGCTGTCTTGGACAAAGGAAACATATTAAAATACATGCTTTCATATGATGTAACTGTTGGGCATAGATATAGAGATACATGTGTTTGAAGGAAATAACTCCAGATCCGTTTATATTCTGAGTATCATTAATGCTTTTCAATAGGAAAATCTTTTCCTATATTTATGTGTCCAATTATTCATATTCTTTGTCAATGATATTAGTCCCATGGGTTAACACATTATGGTTTATTGAATGAGGATTGAGTTAGGCTAAAAAATACGCTCTAAAAATGTTTTAGAGTTTTATCCAAAATAAGGTTTGGATGGGTTGTTCATAGGGTATTACATACTATTTAATACATGGAAAATTTAATGATAGATTTACAACTTTATTTTAGAAGATATCAAAAGGTATTTTTGGATACGTTTCACAAGTTACCATACATGTTATGATATGATGTAAAATAACATGAAGGTCTTGAGGCTTTTGTATAAGTGGGAGATTGTAGAGAATGTGACCAAAATCCATGTGATGTCATATGGTATGATATAGAATGTCATAGAGTATGACATACATATTGTAAAAGGAATATATTTAATGTTTGGGTATATCATATTGTTTGATATAGTGATATCATATATTGGTTGTTGAAGAATATTATATTGTACGACATGGTTGAGTTGTTGTGACAAGTATAAAATAGTTTGATACATTTGGTACCATCATGAATTACATATCCATAAAAATTTTATGGAGTTAAAATTCAAATATCCAAAATGTTTTTGTATCATTAATAAGTGAATTTATAAGATGAAACAGCTGGGAAACTTATTAGCTGAGGGTTACATGGGATTTAACTGAAGGAATTACTCATATTGTTTTTGAATTGTATAAGAAAATTCAATGATAGAGGATCACACCTATATCCTATATAAATGAGTCTAGGATATGTGTGCATGGGTGTGTTCAATTATCAAATAGAAATTGGACAAAATATTATCCCTCCCAAATCACTATTCTTTCTACCTTCTTTACTTTTGATATAATAACATATCATAATGTTTCAAAAGGTATTTATCAATGAGTTTGGGTGATTTGATGAAGCCCATGGATACAACTTGGAGTGAAGATACTTTAAATTATTCCTGTAGTAATATTTATCAAACATTAAAGGAAGGAAATTAAAATAAAATACTATGATTTTAGGTACATGATATTCATATACAGTTTCTTAAAATTTCAATTTCAAAGGCAAGGTGTTTTTAGGTTATGTGGTTTCATTAAAATTATGATATTTTGACTAAATGTTAATCACTTCTAAGAAACATTTAAAAATTAAGTGTATGATATATATTGCATTGGAAGATAGAATTATGTCTATGGTAAGACAAATGATGTGGTGGATCATGGGATATCATTGGGTAGAAACAAATTCTTGGAATTAAATTGGAATGTTCCTTATAATAGAGGTTCATGATGCTCATTACATTTCATGGAGATTTAATTATGTATTGGATTCCTAAGATTCCATTAGGTCTAATGTAACATCAAAAGGTGGACACAACATTCATTCTCAGTGGAAAACATATGAGGAAGCATGCCTTGATGTTCTTTTGGATGCAACGTAGCTCCAGAAGGTCGATATAAGTTATGTTTTATTAGGGTGTAATGTGAGGATTAGATTATAGATAACATTGAGAAGATTATGGATGATCAAGAGATGACATGAAATTATATTGAGTAGTTGATGGATGGTTTAGTTGATGATGATTTACCTTACCAAAATTTAGGGGATCACAAAACTCATTATGTTCTCTATTCAACATATCCTCAAGTGACAATTCCACAATACAACAGAGTGAGTTTATAGATTGGTACAGAAGTATGACATTACATTGGGCTCAATAGAGCTTCTATTGGTATAGAAGCATATAGCATTGTGAGATGAAGTATCCTTGTAACGAATTGTCCGGGGTTTCCATCCAAACTAGTGCCCGAATCAATCTTCAATTGATCCAAAGGGAGTAATTGATCCCCATGCTAATGATAAGTATCACATGAATAAAAATAAATCATTGGTGACGATTTTATCCTTAAACTAGAGGTATCACACAATAAATTTTTCTCCCAAAAATTCGGCATGACCCATTTGTAAGTCGGGCATCCATTCCAAAATAACTTTGAAAACATAAAGAAATAACATTTTTAAATAAAACTAAACAAAAAATAGATCATTAATATGAAAAAATAAATCCCTCCATTCAACCTCCAAAATACCTCACATATCCAGGTTCATATCCCACTATAACCTCCAAATATATAATTCCCCACCAATAATGATAATTGAAAGTTGTAAATTCTCACTTGGATGATGTGATAAAAAATAAATAAAGACATACCCGGTGTGACCCAATGTCACTCCCCTCCAACATCCTGAGAACCCACTCTATGAGTAACAAAGAACTAAATCTGAACCTATAAAAAATACACTTGTTCTATAGATATTGAGTGGTGTAAGTATGGTATGATCCAAATACCAGAAGGTAATCACCACATAATCCATGCATTTTCCTTTTATAAAGAATTATAGAAACACTAGTTTGAAGTACAATAATTTAACATATGGATTTTTATTATCTTAAATAAGACAACAAAAATAATTTTCAAATAATTTTTTAGAAATCAAGATAGACTTTAAGAAAAACCTATAAAATCCTTTAATAATTTCATTTAGAAAATGCTTCAAAACCCATTTTTTTCAAATAATTACTTTCTCAAAACCCTATTTCCACAAATCATTCTTTTAGGAAGGAATAAAAAGGAAAGTAAAACCATTTCTCATAATTGTTATAATATAAAAAAACCAAATAAAACAAAATAAGTAGTGAACCAATACACCAACACGATAAAGGAAAACAACCATGTGTGTGGGAATAAAGGTAAATGCATCATTACAATCATAATAAAAACAACATGGGAAGATCACTAACCTCTATTTTTTAATGGAACCCAAACTCGATCATGAAACACACTAGTTGACTATGTGACCTAAACAACTCGGGCCTCTCAAAGAATCACTAAGAAACATCCCTAGCTCGGATCATGCCTTAATCTAAGGTAGCAACTATCCACTCACCCGCATACCTAAGGTCTCCCATGTGACAACCATAACCCATGTAAAAATCCAATCCAGAAAATTCATTAATCCCCCACACACAAATAAACATAGTACATAAATTATTATTTAATGATACCCTTGGAAATTCAGAAAAATAATTAGCATTTGAAACTGATTTGGAATCCCTTTTTGGAAAATCTCTTTTTCAAAACCAATAAACAATTTTAGAACCCATGTTTTAAAGATCCCTTCTATAAATTTTTCATATATATAAAATCACCGAACTATATGTACACATATGTTCACATATAGATATGCACCCACCACCTTTTTATATATAAACATTCATAGAGAATGACAAAGTATCAAATGAAGGGATGTGTTTTAAATAATTCTTCAAGAATACTATATTTCCAAGTAAAATCATCAAACCAAAAAATTAGAAAGTCCAAATATTTGAAAATAATCATCCAAAAACCAAAAATGCGAGAAAACAATAAATAATATAAATTAAATTCCAAAACAGACTTACAATCCTAGTGAAAAAAAATCACCAAAAAAATTTATTTACTTTCCATTAAAAATTAATTAGAATCTTAAATAACTATTTATATACCCAATTACTTTGATAAATACCTTTAAACATTTAAATAAACATATGTCACATTTAATTAATAAAAAAAAAAAATTCAGAAACCCATGTGGAACATGGACTGTGAGGAAAATAGAAGAAATATGGAAACACCTACCTCAATGGAATACAAATGTGATGAAACCATAAAACATAGAGGAAAAAGTCCAGAAAAACCCTATATATCCTATCAATAAGAAATAAAATATATTAAACCAAAACTCTACCTAGGTTTTTTCATAGATAAAATCACAGTGAAGAAGAAGGGGAAAATGGGAGAGAAAAGGTAAACAGAGTAGGAGAAACCCTTACCTTGGAAGACCACACTTGGAATAAGAAAGAATGTGGACTAGAATTACTGAGGAGAGGAGGAGGGGTGCACGTGTGTGAGGGGGATCCTCTCTAGGGGTGTTTTGGTCTTTATCTGAGAGAGATAAGTGAAAGGGTGAGGTTGAGTCTTTTTATTTTATTTCATTAAGGGTGTTTGAGGAGTTTTTTTTAAAAAGGAACCTAGTTAACTCACAATATTAACAAACAAAGTTTACTAAAATGTTTGGTACTCATGAAGCCTGTATTGAACACCCACTAAAAAACACTCAAGATTTCCTATAGGAAACTTTACGGTTTGATAAAAATTTTATGACCCTAAAACCAACACTTCCTAAGTGACAAACACAAATTTATGGTTTACAAATAATTTACCCAATCGTACAACCCATAAAAAATTAAAAATATTAAAAATTGAAGCCCAAGATTTTCTAAAACATAAATTATGTTAAATTAATAAATAATATAATATAAAAATAATAAATTAAAAAAATATAGGGTTTTACAACCTCTCCACCATAATACATTATTCCCATAGAAAGCCATGATAAAGAAAGTCATATCAAGATAAAGATAAGGTTCATCCTCCTATTCTAAAATTCGATTAAAAACCAAGAGACACCATGAAATCAACCACAAAAGACTCAAATTCATCAAAGACCAAGTCTAAAAATGAAAACATTTTTAATCCCCAATGTGAATGTTGAGTATATTGAAAGTACCCAACCATGTATATGAATGGAAAACTATCATAGAATATTAATCAACCTAAAGAAATGGAACAATTTATTGTGGTATCCCCACCATTTATGAAAGTTGATATAAATCTAATTATTTTAAAAGAACCAATAATCCCAAAACTTCCAAATTACCATCATTTTTTTACAAAGGAATCAATAAGGGAAATAATCCATAGATGGAAAATTCACTAACACTCAATAAAGTCCTAAGTACACCACCCAAGTCCTCAAGACATATCAACTAGGAAATATTCCCAATAAATACTCAAGCACTCCATCAGTACCAAGAACTCAAAAGAGCTACCTATATCAAAACACTAAAGAGATACCAGGGAACAATTATAATAATTAACTAAAAACACCACATACGAAGGGATATCAAATCAAGAATAACATGGTATACATTATTGGGTTTAGTAATGGTAACCTAGGACTTAACCCTCAGAAAACCGACCCCAGGTGAACCCAAATGAATGGTGAAATGCCAGTCAGAACAAAATTGGAGATTATTGTAACATCTTCCCCAGTCACCTAAACACACCCAAAGGTTTCTAATGTACAACTCCTCAGAAATGGAATCTCACCACAAGTCCATATTCACACCAAAATCAAGGGTCACAAAAAATAAGGGAAAAATATTCAAAATCACCACATCCCATAAACTAATCATAGAAATACCAAAATAACACATCAAACCAAAATTTTATAAAGAGATTTAAATAGTTTAGAATATATAAGTATAAAACCCAAAAATTTAAACACTAACCTAAAAAAAGATACGCATTTGAAACTCAAAAATTGATTTAGACCAAGAAAATAGAGTAAGACACCCTAGGGATCCATCCTAGAGATTGAGTCTCTAACTTACATCAATAATTTTCTGGGGTATACATAATATACCACAAATCATAAACTCACCCACTGATGCTTAAAATTTTAAACCAAATTTTCCCAATCTAAACCATATGATGAAATAAAATACATACATCTATAAAAGATAATTAATTCAAATTTCTTTTATTTCAAAAATTTTCAAAAATTAAAAAATTAAAATAATTGTTTTTATCAAAATTCAAGAGTAGATAAAACCATTTTTCAAATAACCCATATAAAATTAAAATCACCCTATTTCATTGAGAAAACTAGTTAAAATTTTTCCATACACAAAAAATTTATTTAAACATTTTCCACAACAAAATATCCCTTATCATTTCAAAATTTAAAGTATAAAAAACATATTTTTAAACCACATTTAAAAGTTTTCTTAATCACTTTAAAATATAAAAAATAATTTCTTTTAAATCTTAAAAACTCAAAATACCACTTCTAAAATTTTTAAATACTCAAAATAATCAACATGATAACAACTATCATCCACACTTGAAATAATATAGTTTCGATGAACCACCACCACTGTGGACTATTTCTCTTTAAGGATTATGAGAACTAGAATCCATCTGTATAGATGCAAGAAGAAAATATTAGAAAAGTGAATAAATCCTATCAAAGGATACACATGTGTCCTGCAGTATCATGCGAATCAAAAAAACTATGAATGGACTCACGATCACATGATCTGATACTGGTCTCAAAAACCACATGACGGATGGAGACCTCATGAATTGAATGACCCATGAGGAATCTCATGACTTCATGATCAATTATAAGGCTTGAAACTGTATAACCCAAAGATGGTAACATGAACCACCTAATTCTCGAGTGATCACACAACTGAGATAACAGATCATTCGAAGCTTATATAAAAGCCATACAGTCAATGGATAAGGTCAAGGGTCAAAAAATTACCAAGAATTGATTTGTGATTTTCTTGATCAAGTGATGAGACAAGGTAGTCACACAGTGGAGACATGTGATCAAATCCTATGAATGAATCCTATGAAGAAATCCTACGAAGTAATTATTGTGATCAGTTTTTGCGATCTATTATTACGAAGGGTTCTTGTGAAACAGATCTTGCAACGAGGTCTTTAGAAGAAGTCATGAAATAGAAGAAATATAGAGAGATCTATAGATTAAAGTTCACCAGGGAAATGCACCACCATCACTCCCCTATTTATAGGATACTCTATGGAATACCAAATATCACATGAAAGACCATATCTCAACCAAGACACTGGCCCACGGAAGATCCAAAGACTCAATTAGGAATTTTCTCCCATTATAACCGAGTCCTCATCCCTACAGAAATCTCTACTTAGTGGGGAAATTTATTGACTCCCACCAAATGATTATATGAAAAATATATAATTGAAGAAATACCTAAATTATGGGTATTATTTTCTCAACAAAATAAAGGAAGGGATGTTGACTGAATCACGTGGATCACATAAAATTTACCGGGAAACAAGACCACTTGACCTTAGAAAGGTAATGTAAATGGATCATGCATTACACATGATCTACTTATGATCATGTAAATTGCTTTGATAAGCCATATATTCTTGCAAAGGTGTCATGTAAAGTGATGATGATCATGTGAAGCCTTCCAAATGATCTCCTTTGATCATGATACTTTTTAAATGACGAACACATGAAAATCATCCAAAAACCATTATAAATTAAAGGTGGATAAAGTCAGATGCCACATGTGAAGAAATGTTATTTTTATCTTCAAGAAATTTTCTTATGTGATTTTCAAGACCCCGCAGAGCCCTTAATGACATGTCCACCTTGTCAAGTAAGAGAATGTTGGTATTTCACCTTCATCATGTGAAGGACCTCAGACACATCCATTCAAATATGTGATGATCCTATGTATCCAAAAATAACTACAGGGATTTTCCATGGAAATGTTTGTGTGTCATCATGATATCCATCATTTATCTTGAAATGCATCATGGAAAAATAGAGTGATTTTCCCCGACAATGCTCACACGACAATGTGAGATCCCCTATCCTTGTAAAATAAGGAAGTAAATAAAACATAAAAAGGAGGAAGCTTCTATCAAAGGCAACATAAGTTGATATTCATGTTAAAGGGTTTAAATTCCTTGGGTGATCTCTTTTGGTCATAAAAAGTACCTTTTAAAATCCATCTTGGTTTTATGAAGGCCCCAGATAAGCCAATGTGATGTCACGAATGAACTCTGGAAATATTTATTAGTCTCATGATAAACCCCAGAAAAGTATTCTTTGATCACATGAGAGCCTTTATGTGGGAATCCTGATCTCACAAAAGCTGTTAGTAATATCAGATCAATAGTGTAAAGACCATTTGAAATGTAAACATGTTTATGAGAAATACCTTTGATCAGCTGGGGTTTAATAAACATATCAATTATGGAACATTCTTGCAGTCACTATTATCATGAAATGCCATAGATGATCTAAAATAGGATTATGTGAAGAGAATGATGAAAAAAATCCACCCACTGACTCAAGATCATATTTTTGAGATACATGATATGCAAGACAATATATAATGAGGGCAGTGAGGCCTATAAATCCCTTACCCTCAGTACAAAAAACACACAATTGATGCACACATAGATTACAACAACTGCTACATGGGAGAAAATGAGTGGATTTCGTGGAGAGGAAAGTCACACGATTACAAGGGTCTTCCACCAGGAAAATTTGGGGGATGATCTAAGGGATCACATGACATGAATATGTGCTTTGTGTGATCTCCTTATAGATCATGTGAAGGACTTCCGACAGTCCAACCAGATCATGTGAAGAACTTTTCACGTGTTGAATGTGTCACACTAAACATAAATAAGCTAATAGTTGACAAAACATGAGGTACATATGAAATAAGGACTAAAAAATGAGGAAAAACTATGAAAATATGTGTATGAAAGTCTCCATGCACTTCACATATCCTACAAAGGTTATGAGATGAAATCGGGGAATGTCTCCCAAGTCACACGACACCCTCCAGACATTCCATATATATCACATGATATACTTTCAACATATCACCCTAGTCATGAGATGTCTTTAATATATGTCAGACAGGTTGTGCGACACCCACTAGACATGTCACCCATGTCTCATGACACCCTCCAGACATGTCATCAAGATCTCACGATACCCTCCAGAAATATCACCTAGGTCTCGTGACACCATCCTGACATTATTACTAGGTCTCAAGATGTCCTTTAGAAATGTCATCTAGGTTATGATATTCACTCCAGACATGACAACCAAGCCATGAGATGTCCTACATACACACTATCAAGATCATGCGATATCCTCCAAATAATTCAACTAGATCATTCAATTTTCTTTAAACATATATTCTAGCCAACCAGGACATGTCCAAACATTCTTAGACATGTCTAGACATACTTGAACATGCCAGGAAGACAATCAAGAGATGATAGGAAAATAATCAGGATATTTTAGGTAGTTATCCTTGTATATTATAACCTTGTCCAGTGGACATACTTGGGCATTCAGATATACCCTCAACTGAATGATGAGAACTATGATTCCTTTACAAAAAAGATACGTAGGAGCTCTAATGGGAATTCACTTTGGTGTAAGTCCCTCCATGTCTCTAACACTCAAACTCATGGGACCCAAACTCTCCTATGGGTTCATCTTCTTTCCCCATCTATTAGTGGATTGAGAAGCCAACTGAACTATAAAAAATATGATTCCTAATCTACAAAGGATAAATGTGATTCCTTATTAAGGCCCTAGCTCCATATCAAACCCCCCATAAGGTCTTCCCAGGTTCAAAATTACAACATCCATATGTAGTGAGACTAATTACCTATTTTAACTTGTTTCCCACACCAAGCATGGCTCACACGGGCTAAGGGATTTTCAATAATTATATCATTCACATCATGAATTATTCTCCAATCAGGGAAACCTCAGTATGTAAGACTCATTTAATGACATGATATGAATGGCCTTATATAATGGCATCCACTATGGGGAAAGTCCCAAGGGAGTGGTCAAACTATGATGACTATGATTCCTTCAATAAATAGGATACATAAGATACCTTCCTAAGGATTGATCTCCACACCCAGTTCCTAAGTTCCCACATATATGTCATTTTTTATGACGTTAAACTGAACGGTTTCAGAAATCTATGTGATTTTTGATTATTATTATAAATAGGATACATAGGAAACATCATAAAGATTCAATCCCATCCTTGAAATATTAAACACCTCCCTTGATGGTAGTAAACTCCAGAGTTCCTAGTTACATGATTTAAAATATAAAAATACACCCACTAATGGGAAAAATATAAAGAAATTCGAATAAATAAAAATAGACTCATTAATAGACCCCTTTACACATTGAATGATTCAAAACTTGATTATTTTGTTAGGGTAACCAGTCCCATATCAATATTAGGAATAAATTCTCGATCATATCTTAAATATTTAAGAGAGTCCCAGAGTAGGAAATAATTCCCCTTAAAAAAGGGTGTGATGAGCCCAAATTACCACCCTATCAACCAATGTGAGTCCCTAAAAATCGTTGGGATTGAATCCCCAAAGGGTTGCATGTCATTAAAAAGTAGTTATGTACTTATTTATGTATGTAGGGATTGTTGAGAGTTTATGTTAAAGTTAAAATTTTTGAAACCAATGTAAATGATTGTACAGACATTAAACCCCCTATAATTAGTCGTCAAAAAAACTACCAAATAATCTAGAAAACAACCTCTCCCCGCAATGGATTCATGGGGGGAAACTATATCCTAATATAACTTATGTGAGCTACCCTCCTCTCACTTATAATAAGAAATTTCATAATTTGAAAAAAAAAATTAGACGAATTTCTTTCATTCATCCTCATATTATATACTATCTCACCATGTATAATTTTCTGTGTGCTTTCTTATAGGAAAATAGATAATAAAATTTATTCAATCCTGAAATTTATAATGGATCACAATGGCTAAAATTGATTATGCCCAATGTTAGATTGTTCATCCAAGGAAAAAATGCTCTCAGATTTTATGGGGGTAAACTTGAGGATCAATCCATCACTATAGTGATTTCCCATTTATGGTTTTAGGTTTCTATGAAACACAACATTTATATAAAGGTTTCAATGTGTGGTTGAAATGGTGGGTTGATGCTTAATTTTGGGGTTTCATCAGTTTCAATGGATAAATCCAAAGAACCTATAAAACAAAACCCCAGAATATACTTAGGAGGATCTCTCACATTTAATTTAAAATCAATCTTAAATAATAATTACCTCGAACATGATAATTTATCTTGATCAATTAAGATGCCACTCTTGTTTTGGAATCATTGTAGTGGAGAATTTAAATGAGTATTCCTTTAGATTTATCTAAACAGTTTCCATATATCTTCGAAAAATGTTCTTGGTATTTTTAGTAATAGTGATGTAGAACCTAGTGATTTAAATCATTCACCATTTATCACAACATGGGGTTTCTATTGTAATCTCTAATTTCTTGATAGGGAGGGAGGATGATATTCTCTCTAGGGCTTGAGATAATTCTCTAGCATTTGTCATTTTGTGAAAAACCTCACTTTTCTAAAATTATATAAGATGAAATATATATTTAGGGTTTATAATTGATAATTACACAATGGTCCTTTATCATATATTTATTTTAATTAATTACCTATATAATAATAATAATAATATTATAACTTATCACATTCACATATTTAAAAACAATTTTTTAAATAAACACATCAATACTTATTCAACTGATATTAAAGAAAATATATCATTTCAATCAGACCCTTAATTTGGGCCATCAATCATCCTCAGAATTTTTTGAATATTGAATAATAAAATATTTATTTAAATAGATAAATATTATTAATTTAATAAATAAATATTATTAATTTAATAAATAAATAAATATTACATTCACTAAACTCATGAATAAATATTTATTTTAACTTTCACAAGACCAAATAAATATTTATATTAATCTATTTACTAAACTGGAGGATAAATAAATATTTATTGATTTCATTATGAATAATAAATAAGAGATAAAATTCAAGTCACATATTCTAAACTCTAATATCCAGTGATTGAATTTATTTGATCAACAATACTTGAATAATTATTATTCCACAAGTCAATAATAATTTTTATTCTTAACATTAAATTTAATACAATTTAATGAGATTCTAGATACACTAAGAGTGTAAACCTCTTGTTATCTTTCTCTATGACATTAGATGAACTTACCTAAAGTTTAAGATCAAAAAATATCATCATGTCAAGACACCCATAGAGAAAAAAGTTAATGTATCAATGAAACAAATCTCCCAATGAATGCTAATGTGTAATATAATCCATTTTTCACGACTTTATCAGGAAAGGAACATACTTGTTTTATTATTCTATATTATTGATTTATCACTATTTGAATTTCCAAAATGAACTTGTTGGTGAACTACCATGACCATGGATTTAATCAGATAGTTTTATTTCAATCAAAGGGATATAGATCTATTCTTACATTAACTCATAAGGGATAAATCTTTTCTTGACTTGTTGAATTCATTATATATCACTTATGATGCACCCAAAGTATATTACATCAGTGAGAGAATATGACTTCATGATTTTTTCCATACATAAAATTAAAATACTCATGATCCACAATAATAATAATCTCAATTATAAGGACTTCCAAACACGTTCATAGATAGAAATATCCAATAAATCATAAAAATATGGGATTTATATTGGCAATTCTATCCTCATAACCTTCTTTATTATAGATTAACAAGTGAGAACTTCATGATATAACCATTAAATATGAAAATTAATTAAAGAAAATTATCACATTAATTTTACACTGAAGAAAAATCATCATGTGATAAGATATTAATCAATGTTATAATAATAGAATGTAAAAAGTTAGTTAGTTCTAAGGAATCAAATATAATATACTCTTACTTGCACATGAATCAACTACTAACTAACCTATTTTTAGCACTCACATGATAAAATTACTTCTTCTAATATATGTTTTGAGCGGTAGGGCCTACCACAATCTTTTTTGGTTATTCTACAAACTAAAACTTCACTCATTTAATAAAATCCCTCTAGGGGTGATATTATCGAGTATTGAACATTCCTTCCTCTATCATGAATATGATATCTTAGCTAATAACATAGTCATAAATTTATAATAATATATATTACTATAATATTTTACTATCTTGGTACAATTCTAAATTAAAAAATAAATCATTTCTAAACTACTTCTTAAGCGGTATTGTAAGATGAAATGAACTCAATCTACATTGATATAACTACCACCACATTTAATCTGATTCACTTGATTATTTACTCAGCCTTACTATGATATTAGATCCAATTGATTTGAAAGAATATTAGTTTTATATCCCCTTGATAACTAGCACTCTCACTTATCCATGTACTAGGAACTTATCCTTTATACTTTCTCAAGTACTATTGGAAAGTTCCAACTGTTAACTTATGTTGTTCTCCTGGACTTGTTTAGTAATTTTCAATTATGTTTTATGTATAAAAAATGTCAAATATCAATAAATATCATGGAATATAAGATATATTCCAAGAAATTAAGCATATAGAATTCTATTAATCATAATAATCTCCTCTTATACCTTAACACAACAACTTGGAGAGTTTTTTGCACCATGTGACATAAGAAACAATTCACTCTTGAATTTTTACATCTTATATATTCAATATATTTTTAGTGTATATACTATGACTTGATCTACGAAACCCAAATTATCTATTTGAGAATATATTATTCCTTAAAACCTATATTTCTACTTGATTTTATTCTTAGAGAAATAGTATTATCTTATTATTAACTAACTATAAGACTAAACATCTATTTTCAATATGTTATCAACATATTTGAGTTAGAAAACCATGTCACTCCCACTAAAATCTTGTAGACACATGGATAAATTTTATTCTTTATAAAACCAAACCCACTTATGGATTTCTAAAAATAATATTCTATGATCATGATACTTTCTTTAATCCATACTTGGATTTATATAACTTTTATACCTTATTGTCATTCTTTAGTGTCACCTACCCTTATATTTGAATCATATAGATATATTCCATAAGGTTTACATTAAATAAGATGGTTTTAACACCCAATTTAAAAATTAAATGATCATAAAAGGTCTCTATGATAGGTAGAATTTCTAATGGATTTTAGCATGATGACTGGAAAATGTTTCATAATAGACTATGTCTATATGTCTCTTGAAACCTTCAGTAACCAACGATGCCTTGTAGGAACCAAATTTATCATAATTGTTTAGTTTCTTCTTTAATACCCACCAATTAAATTAAATCAACTAGATAAACCACCAAAATACAGAACTAGTTTTTGGTATATGAAATCCATTCATGAAATTTATATGAACATATCAACCTTAGCTTGAATTCCATTTACTACACCCTTATAGGATTCATTATTCATACAAATTAAAATGTCACATAACATGGTGAATATAAAAACCACATATTTTATTTTAAAATTCATACACAATATGTGTATCTATACTAACTCCTCCTATTAATTCTTGAGGAGTTAATGCTCTTATTCTATCTCATGTGCATTTGGAACCTTGAATTCATTGAATCCTATCTTACTCCCACTATCAATAAAGAAAATTTATTACAAATTATATAAATATAGATAATAAATTAAATAATATATTTATATATTATAGAAATTTATATCCTAATTATTTTTTATGATAATTAACTAAGATGCACTTAAAGATTTCTTTATATAAGTTTGTTTCTAAAATTAAATTTAACAAACAGTTATCATCAAACACATAATGCTATGGAATAATGGATTTATGTTATATTATAACTTATAATATATCCTTTCGTCAACATAAATATCATATGATTAACTTCTAATGATTCTATTAGGAAAACATGTCTTGAAAGGAATTATTATAACAACTCGAGATTTTGGATCCTTTAAAATATATATTATGTTCTATAACTCATGTCACACACTACAACTAATGTAAAAAACCCAAAAAATATTAATAATAAAATATTAATAAATATATAATAAAAAATAAAATGGTAAATAGCTAATACTAATTACCTTTAAAAGGAAAATAATTACTTTGACTTAATATTGAAAAGTTTATTTCCAATAAGATCCATTTTCATTATATTATAAATTTTATTTTAAATGGGTATATTTAAAAATATTGAAATTTAATATAGGTAAATGAAAATTCATTTTTAATTCATCAAAATAAAATTATATTTGGATGATTTTTTTATATTTTTTTAAAATAATCAATTTTTAGGCGAATAGTGAAAATACTGATTTTATTAATAACATCAATTTTATGAAATTATTTTATTATATGAATACATTGAAAGTTTGGAAATATTTTTTCCAATAAAATTATATATTATAAATTGTAATAAATTGTTTTAAAATACTATGTTGAATTTATAAACCCATGCTCAACATTTTGAAATTTTATGTAGATTTTAATGAAAATTGTTTTTGACAATTTAGTTTAAATAGTTATAACATGATGAAATGAAGTTTTTTATTTATTTTATTTTTAATTTTTTTTTATTTTTTTATAATAATTATTTAAAATTCATCAAAATAAATGGAATTGATAACTCTATCATAATCATAAATCTTTTTTCTTAAAAATAATTTTCTTTAAAATGGGGATTTACAAGATACATGTGCTAACATTAAGATTAATCTCTTTAAAAAAATAAAGTTAATTTAATAAAATTATTATTATATTTTATATAATAATTATAATATTATTTAATATGAACAATTTAATTTTTTTGGTATAAAATTTATTTTGTTAAGATTAATGCTAATTACCACAATAATGGTAAAGTAATTATTTCAAAATCTTTGTTTTATTAATATCAATGAATTTATATCAAATCAATTAAATTTAAATAATTTAAATAATTATTATAATATTATTTATAAACACATAAATAAATAAATTAACAAAATTTAATTGGTAATCAATATTAAATCAGATTAAGAATCCCTAACGATCAAAATGTCATTTTTTTACTAAAACTATTTTTCCTACCCATAATCTGCTTTAATTTAAAAGTTATTTTTATAATATTTAAAAATTTAATTATATATAAAAGATCCAATATAAGGATTCAAAATTTTATTTTTTTAATAAGTTTCTAGTTATATTTTTAGTAATAAAATAATTGACATGATTAATATTTAATTAAGGATAATAAGTGTTTAAATGACTTCTCTAAGATGGATCAAATTTTACTAAATTAAAATGACATTTAGACTGTAAATAAAACATTTATTTAGGTTTTAAATTATTACCTACATGTATTTATTGACTTTCCTCACTTAAATCACCAAACTTTGATGCCTTTCCATTCTCACCCCTTACTTACCATTCTTTTTCATAGAAAAGTCCCTCTTCCTCACTTATAAAAGGGGGATCAATTACACCCTCTCAATACCCCAATAATATTTCAATATTTACTTTAAAAAATTCTTATATATCCTATAATTTAATTCCTTTACATTACCTAATTCCCCTAGTCATAATAAATTAGTCTAAGTATCTCAAATCCAAGGCCTTCATGAAGAGGAAGTTCAAGGTCTCGTTGCAGGTTTCAAATTTTCTTAAGTTTTATTTATTAATATTTATTTTATAAAATAACCATAACCATTTTATAATAAAATTTTTTTAATAATTGTTTCATTGATATGTTTTTTATAATAATGGTATAACCATTATTCATTATATTCTATCTACTAACAAAAATAAGAATAGTCTTTAGTGTATGTGTGTGGATTACAGCCTCCACGAAGCGATGCTTTTGGTTTTTCATCACCAACCCCCATGGATGGTATTAATTATAGAATTTATGAATTAATAATATGTATATAATTTATTTATTATTCTTAAATTATTAATTACTATCCACCTCCACCAATCTCATTCGTTGAGTTAAGAAAACGCTAATTGTGCATTGTGCGAACTACCACCTCCACAAAAAAAGTCATTTTTTATTCCTCTAGTATTTAATTATTTATTGAAAAATATTAAAATATTGTTCAAAATCATAAAAATATAAAAAAAATATTATTATTATTCTGTTATAATGATGTTATTTTAGAATACACACCTTCTTAACCTTACCCTATAATTGAGTTAAAGCGTGTTCAAAATTAGGTCGGGTTGACAACCCACTTGAAAAATTATATGAAATTATATCATGGATGATTATGAAAACATAATTTATGATATTATCTAAAATAAATATGTAAATAATAATAATAATTTTTTATTTAAATGATACATCAATATTTAACTCATTAATTAAGGAAACACCCTTTGTAGGTTGAAAATCACCAAAAAGAAATTCGTTGTCGATTTAATATTCTAGGGTAAAGACTAAATTAATCATGAAAGGAAATTTAGTCATCATAAATAATTATAATTCATAAATTATAGTAATATTAATTAAATTTTAATGTTGAACATTGGAATAATAAACTGTCACTGCTTCTATGAACTACTACAAACAGTTAAAACTATAAACACTCGATGTGGGAAAATTGGTAAAAACTAACTAATATAAATATAGATAATGATTATAAATGAAATTTATAAATATTTTTAGGTAATAACATGTTTATTAAATATTATATTAATATATTTATATTTTTTATAGGAGTTTATAGTAAATTCAACTAAGTGGGGAATCGAGGTAATGGTTTCTTTGTCTCAAATTTGAATCCATTGATACTTGTTTATGTTATACACTATGTTTCACTTTTTATGGTGTAAATACCAAAATATTTTAATTTTTTATCATTATTTAATCATATATCATGATTCTAAATGTTTATTCAATGTTCTTACTCTCTTGGGGGGTTGATTGAAAAGATACAAAGATTGTAATGGTTTCATCTCAAAACATCCTTCTTTGAGACACATGTTATTTTATGCACCTAATTTATTTTAAATCATGTATATAATACCAATTGGATGTTTAATATAATATATTACTCTTATTTAGGATATTTGAACTTCAACTTCAATATCTCTCTCTTTTAAGAAGAATCTATTAAGACATTTCTTAAGCAATAAGGGCTTTCATCTCAATTATCTTTCTTTGAGAACTGTTTTCCATTATGAACATAATTTAATTTTTGTGGTGTATATACTAGAAATTTGAATTTTTAAATCATGAATTACCATTTATTCATGGTAATTTAATTTCAACTTGAATCTATCTCTTTCATGAGGATTTTATTTAAATACTTATCAAGTTTTAAGTAGTTTTTTGTGAAACAATTATTTTCCTTAGGTCATAATCACCAATTTTTGTCTATTATATTTCATGATTGGTATATTATAACCTATAATTAATTTAGAATGTATTTACACCTTATTTTAGCGGGAAATAAGTTTTCACAACAAATTCTTATTCCTTTATGATTATACTGTTATTTAAAAATGATTTTTTATGATGAATAATTCCCATTAAATTTAATTTATTTTTCTTCCATACCCATATTTTTACTTCCTACCAATGTTATCATATATTTTTTAAAATCTAATATGGATTATTTTATATGATTCTCATAATTATTTACCCCTTTTTAGTAGGAAAATTTAATATTATTTTAATGATGTGGGGTTTCTATAGGGTTATTTCAAAATATTCAAAATATTCAAAATGGTTTTCCATCATTTCAAAATAAGAGGTTTTATCATCCACCATAATTTTTCTTTTGATAACCATTATGTCATTTTCATGGTTCCATTATTAAATATTATTTTTTAAAATTAAAAGTTTTCAAAGTATTTTCACTTCATTTTTTTGAAAACTTTATTTTTATTTTCAAGTTTACAATATTACATATTCTTTTTAAAATATTTTTTTTCAAAGTATTTTCATTTTCCCTTTTTTAAAAATTTATTTCTTTATAAGTCTTAATTATTAAATATTATTTTTAAATTAAGAGATTTCAAATTATTTTCACTTCTATTTTCCCTTCAAGGTCTGTCTATCATGAAGAAATGTTTTGATAATATTTTATGTTCTATTATGTTATGATTCCTTTTGGGAAATTATATTTTGATATCATATGATTTATTAAGTTCACATTATGTGATAATTTCAATAAAACCATTATTTTTTCCAGGGTTTATTTAATATAAGAGAATTATTTATTTTAGGTGGCACAAAAATATGTGGATGATGATGGGTGGGGTCCTTTATTGAGCTCAATTGTATTGGTTTAAGATTATATCTCATGAGATAGTCAGGCACAATCATAATGATTTTGTTCACATATGTGTGGGTATGATGAGTTTGATCACATTTTCAGGAATGGATATAATGATTTTGTTCACATAAGCAGGGAAATAATTATTTTTCTCACATATTTTTTCATATGCCTATGGGTGTGCCACAAAATAAAGTTTATTATCAATTTATACAAAATTTGTAAGTTATCGAACATACTATGATATTTTTTCAAGATGCATTTTATTTCTATAAAATTCAATGTTTTTAAGATTACGACTTATTTTTAATTTAATACACATTTTTATATCTTGATAACATGTTATATGACTATTGAGATGTGTCCTGAGCCTGGTAATATCTTATATGCCTATTTATTGACATGTTTTAGACCTTTTGTTACCCTATCATGTTTTATGATTATCATATAAAGTCTTTTGATCGTTTATTATGATATCTATGTTTCCATTATGTCTTAATTCATGTTATGATACGTTTCTCAATACAGATAATTTGATCTCACTCCTTTCTTATGTTTCTAATATATAGGTTATGAAGATGATTATATCATATGAGATGTTTAGAAAAGGGTCTGGTGGAGAATGATTATAGAGAAATGTTTACAAGTGAAATAAAATAATGTTTTTATATATCTAATCTCTAAGACACTAAACCTTTTGGTTTTTGGGTTGTGTGAATGTTTTTGAGATATATTATTTAAATCACGAGGTTAATGTATTAGTTAAGTCATATTTAGAATGGTTCACTATAGATTGTATCAGATATGGGTTTAGTTTTTTTGGAGACCAGTATAACTATTTTTTAATATTAGTTTAGTTATATTGGGGATTATTTTATAGAACCTTAGTGAAAAACCTAGATATGAGTCTAAGTGTAGGATTATATCCAGAAATATTGGTAGGGTCTTGAGTAGATGGTCTTCTCTAGAAATACATCCCTTTTTGGATACTATAAGTGGATGTGGCTATGACACAGATGAACCTAGGGGTAATCAACCCAAAAAGGTTTGGTTGAGAATTGAATCGATCATCAACTTGATGCATGACGTGTGGGCATAATAATGTACACATAGCTTGAAACTCCTAGGGGATATTCATTGGTTCATCATGTGACCATTACAAACCAGTATAGGGGATTGATTTCCTAGTTAGTTAGATTGATTATGTTGAGAAACATAATATAACCCAACATAAATTAACCTAGCTCAATATTATATTGATATAGTTTGAACTAAAGGAACTATAGGAAAATATGTTAATGTAAAAGAACATTACATTTTAAGGTCAAATTTCTCTTATGATTATGATAATTACCCTCTATTGTTAATGTTTTACCATACATGTCAACCATTTTTGTATTTACTGATGAATATAATGAGAAGGAACAAATTTATCCTTGGGTGTGAAGGATAATGTGACGATCAACTCATCAATCAATATAATGGAATGAGAGATATACATATTTTTTTATGATTTTTCCAAACCAACTATCTTGAAACATGATTAATAATGTAACCATAGTTAAAATATTGAGTGCACCGAAGAATAAAAGGACAGAGGCTCATGAAAATTTAGGAAATAGAGATGATAAAATAAAGGAAACCCAACCACTTGTATGTCAAGAAATACAGGAAGAATCATCAAGTGAATTACCTAAAGGGGAATGTAAGATTCTTTACTTATGGTACAGGAAGTCATCAAGAATCAAACCATAGAGGAAAAATGTAAATTTCAGTTAACATGATGAAATAAGGTATAACTAATCCAATAAAACCACTAATTTTAACACCCCGATCTTCCATGATATGATTCATTTTTAAATAATTCCATAGCATGCGATGTACGCAACACTGAGTTCAAGCGCACCACAACCAATCAAAATAGCCGTTTAAAAAGAGATTATGAATATTATTAACCACATTTTAAATTTTATATATCCAGTATAATTTTAATATTCATTTTATGTGTTTATTAGACATAATAAAAGGGAAAATTCAATTTTTTAGATAAAAGAAGTATTTTTCAAAAAATGCAGTTTTCCACCTTTTAATGGAGAAACCATTTTAAATCCAATATTTGACACACTTTTTTATATTAAATTTGACAAAAGAAAATTATTATTTATAAGTGGGACATAAAAATTTAGTTGGGATAAATTTTTGGTATTTTTATGATAACTTTAATATTTTAATGAATAGTAAAAAATACAACATTTTAATTCAAAACTGCCTTTTCATATAAATTATTTATATAGTTATATTATCTTTTTAATTGGTTTTAAAGTATAATTAGATTATATTTTTATTATTTAATATAATTTTGGTAATTTAAAGTAATTATGCATTGAAATTGGATATAAACACATTTCAATATTTTGATATATTTTAATTCTTAAAAACTCGCTTTTTGGTTTTGACAACCAGAATTAATTTTAAATTAATTTCTGACAATTCTGTATTTTGAATTTGGAAAAATGGATTCCATATTTGGAATCATAAGGTTTAAATTTTATAAATAGTTACCTTTTATTTTTGGACATTATGAATAGTAACTTTTGTAATTGTTTTTATTTACCATAGTTAAAGTGTAAATCAGGTAAATAAGGGTAAAAAATAATATTATAATAATATAAAACTACACTAAAACATGTCCTAATACTATTGGATGATATATGTCTGACCATGAGAATACTTAAGTCGATTTTGGGACCCCATGGAGCCACTTGGGTGTGATAATGACATTTTATAATGTTTAATTTAAAGAAAATGGAATATAACATAAACATGTATCTCTTAACTAAACAAATTTTAATTTGGTTTATATAAATTATATCTTTGACTATAAATATTAATTGTAAAGATAAAAATATTTAATACATCATGGTATTTCATTTTAATTTTTTAGACATTAAATAATTAAATTTATTTATGACACAATAATGATGTAGTGTTTGCCTTATTAATGAAGGAATTAAATAAATGATATTATAAATATTAAAATAAATGAAATTTGAAAGTTTTTATCCCATCTACTAATTTTATGGATTATTATGACATATTATATTTTAGTTAATGACTTTTTTTCTAAGGAATCGAGTTTTTACGACTTTAACAAAAATCAATTACTAAATAGTGTCAAAATTGACATAAATGAGTTTAAAAAATACTATTTTATTAAATGATATAATGGTCCTAAAAATCTATGATTCGGAAAAATAATTTATATAATTTTAAAATCTTCATTAATTATCTACTTTTTTTTCTCTTGGAATTTTTTAGTAACTATAGTAAACATATATTATGAAAATACAAGAAGACATGGTAGGAGTTAATGTTTTTAACTTAGCGTTAAATCCAAAAGATAAGGTTACATTTGTGACTAAAACTTTTCTAAAACCATTGGTTGAGAGTATTTAAACCGATACTAATATTATCATAGAAATAAATCACTTTTTAGCTATTAAAAAATCAAAATAAATTTATAATAAATTAATATTTCAAGACTTTCCTAAAGTGCCCCTCACCTCTCCTATAAAAGGACACTTCTCATTCTCTTTTATTCACACCTCTAATGCCCTTTGGATCAACAAAAACCTACCTAAATCACCTAAATATTTTTATAAATTTATCCTAGAGGGCACCCTTTGAGTTGAAAACCAACTTAAGGAGTCCTTTTGTGGATATCAAAAGGAGACGCCCGAAGAATAGGTAATCAGTTTATCCCTTCTTTCAAAGTTCTTTTATTCTTCTAATTCATATTTCTATGTCGTTTCCATACCAAATTAATAAATACAACATCATAAATATATGGATATGTTATTATAATCAGGTGAAAACTATATTAATCATTTTATCCCTCCTACAAATAATAATATCACCATGCGTGCGTACGTACGAATTACCGTCTCCATGCTATAGTGTAATTTTTTATTCCACATTAATTTATTTGAATGGGTACAATGATTATTATAATAGAAATAAATAATGAATATAACATGATTATGATTCTTTATAATTAATATACCATCCATTTCCATATAATTTAACTATTAAAGAAATGATAACATCCCTCATGCATACATCCGACTTACCATCACCACGATGCGATGAGACTCATCTTCCATGTCCACCATCCAAGAATGATTATAAATAAATAAATAAATAAATAAATATATATATATAATGAGTAATTATTAAATATATTACATAATATGGCTACCGGAATAATATATATATATATATATATGTGTGTGTGTACATATATGTCATTCACTTCCATACGATAAGAAAACAGAAATAGCATTCATGCATACATATGACCTACCATCTCCATGAATGATGTATTCCATTTAATATATATATCTATCATATATATTTATATTATGAATATATATGATATATAAATAATATTATACATTCTCTATGTAATTAAATCATGATCTATGTAATATGATCAATAATTACAAGTCAAAACACGTATGATAAACAAAGTGATTATTACCCGAAATGTTACATTAACTTGGAATTGTTAATAAATGGGTAATATAAAGTCATAAAATAATAATATATGATATCATAAATATTATTTTGATTCTAATATAAGTTAATAATATTTTTAAAAAAATTATACAGGAGTTTCATACATGTACGGAAAGTATCAGACCTAAGGTAAGGGTTAATTTTACAATCTCATTATTATATGAGATTGTTTATACGTGAGTATTTACTTGGAATTATTTATCATCCATGTCCAGGTTTTATAAAAATATTCTCAAAATGAATATTTTTAATGTTTTACATAAGGTACTATTTAACTAAAACAACATTATAAATGTTTTAAATATTTATACTTATAAACGTTTCTCATTAATGTCCATGTTTTTGAAATGGTTTAAATGATTTATTTATATAGAAATAAATGTTTTAAAATGTTAATTCCTTTAAAAAGTTTTAAAGTGGTAGGGGAAACTTTGATTAAAAAATGTATTTTAAATTTTTTCTTTTATAAATTGTGTGACTTTTAATGTTTTCAAAATAAAAAAAAGACATTTCTCTAAAATAGTTTTAATGATTTTATTAGAATATTTTCTTCTATCTCAAAATCCTTTGTTGGATTTTATGATTAATTGAGATTTATTTATTATGATTAAATATTCCATATTGTATTGAAGGGTTTATGATATTTTTGACTATGGATTTACTATTTTAATACCATTAATGGTTTATGGTTAAATTATTAATATTTTGTATGCTAGTTTTAATACGAGTATTTATATTATGTTTCACTATATTAATATGAGGAATATATTGGAATTTGTAAGTGTCGGGCAGATCACACTATAGCCCCTCGATGCATTGGTAGTATCATGAGACAGTTATGTTTGGGTTTTGGCTAATGTCTTACCCAATTAGGTATGTTGTCTTGGTTGAAGCCTTGATGGTATGTTTAAGATTTCCCGCATTATGAATTATCTCGTTATGAGATTAATTATTAAGTTTACATGTGATTATTCAACTAGTAGAATATCGATGTGATTATTTAAATATAATTATTTGATTTATTATTTCCATATTATGCTAAATATAATGTTTTAAAAGGATTATGTTTTAATTTTGTACCTTGCCTTAAAAGTTTATGGTTATTTGTGATAGCTTCTTCTATATTATTTATCCTTACTTAACATATTAGTTCACCCCTTTATTATGTTTTATTTTCCCAGGATCCCAAGAAGTGTTTTTTGATTGATATACATGGTAAATCTATGAGAATAATGATGTTCTCAAATGATTATATATGTTTTTTTTATGTTAGAAATTGTGATGTAAAGTTCTTGTATGTAATATATTTACCAAGACTGCTAAATTTATCAGTCCTTCGGGACTTGATTCCTTGTAATCATGAAAATGTATTAAAATAATGCACCATATCTGGGAAAAAGGGGTTAGGGAATTACACTAATAATGAAATGTATTATGTGTAGAGAACTTAGGCATTATCCAAGTCAATTCTCTAATCAAAGGACTCCCAAGAATGGTAGGAATACATAACCACCTAGATATAGGGAGCAAGAAAGAACATATGCAATGATTATCGATGAAGAAGATAGTGGTAATTATGTTTCACTTACCTTCCAACTAAATTTAGTGGATATATTATAGTTATATAGAACCTATTGTATATAGAATGTTTTCTAAGAACATCAATTCACCACCCTTAGTGTTTTTTATTTTATGGAAAACATTTAGTGGTATGATTAAAATATTTATGGAAATAAGAATTGTGAAAATTAAAATATCATCTTCTAAAAAATTTACTATATTTTCAAAATACAATGGATATATTTACATTGAATCCACATTAATTTTTATAATATGCAAAAAACACATTCAAAATCAATTATAGACACCTATTATAGAAAGTCTAACTAGTAATTATCTAAGAAGAAAATTGAGTCATTCACATGGGCCTTAATACCAAGTTATGAGATATATTTCCTTTAAATGGTTTGGGAAAATAAGAGTTTTATAGTCTTCATTATGATATTCAGGATCATATCCCATTAGACATATCTAGAGGCATGAAAATCCTTTATCCACCTTTATCTATTCTTATAAGTATTTGATAATCAAATTGTGAGGAAATAATTTATTTAAGGGGGTGGAATGTAATAACCTGAGATTTTTGATCCTTTAAAATATATACTATGTTATATAAATCATGTCACATTATATACACAATGTAAAAATACCAGAAAATATTAATAATACTTTATTAATGAACCTAAAATAAAAACTAAAAGGGCAAACCATTAATATTTATTACCTTTAGAAGGTACATAATTAATATGAGTTGATATTGAAAATATTGTTTCCAATAAAAGTTGTTTTCTTTATATTATATACTTTATTTTAAAATAATATATTTAAAAATTTAAAAATTTAAAAATTTAAATTATTTAAATTATAATTATTTTTTTAATTCCTCACAATAAATTTAGCTTAGGTTATATTTTTGAGATTTTTCTAAAATAATTTATGTTTAGGTGAATAGTGAAAAATAATAATTTTATTAATTATGTCACATTTTTGATATTATTTTATTATATGATTACATTGAGAGTTTTAAAAAAAATCATATATATTATATATTATAAATTAAAAATAAAACATTTTAAATTACATTTTTTAATTTATAAATCCATGCTCAACATTTTAATAATTTATGATAAGTTTTAATAAAAATTGTTTTTTGATTGTTTTGTTCAATCAATTATAACATGATGAGATGATGTTTTTGATTTTTTTTGTTAAATAAATATTATTTAAATTATAATATTTTTTTTAAATTTATTGGTATCAATGGTATTGATAACTCTATCATAATCATAAATCTTTTTTCATAAAAATAATCATTTTCTAAAAAAAGGTTTTTACGTGTTAAATGCGCTAACATTAAGATTAATTTACCTACAATTAAAAAGTTAATTTTATGAAAATATTATTATATTTTACATACTAATTATATTATTATTTAATATTACCAATTTAATTTTTGGTTATAAAATTTATATTTTTAGGATTAATGCTAATTACCACGATAATGATGAAATAATTATTTTAAAAATTAATGTTTTATTAATATCAGTGAATTTATATCAAATAAATTAAATTGAAATTATTTAAATAATTAATATACTATGATTTTAAAACAGTTATATAAATATATATAAACCATTTAATTGATAATAAATATGAAATAAGATTAAGAATCCATAAGGGTCAAAAAGTCATTTTTCTACTAAAATATTTTTTCTACCCATTATCTATTTTAATTTATTTTTTTTAAAATATTTATAAATTGAATTTGATTAAATATATCCCAAATTTGGATTAATATGGTTGAAATTTTATAATAAGGTCCTACTTATATTTTTAGTAATAAAATAATTTATATGATTATTATTTAATTAAGATTAATAAGTGTTTAAATAGAAAATCTAAGTGGGATCAAATTTTCCGAAATTAATATGAATTTAGACCCTATAAAGAACATTTTATTAGGTTTAAAAGTATTAAATACATATCTTACCAAAATTACATCACCTAAATCACCTAAATTTTATGCCTTTATATTCTTACCTCTTACTTAACATTTTTTCCATGGAAAAGTCCCTCTTCCTCACTTATAAAAGTGGGATCACTTAAAAACTTTATATAATTCACTTATATTTTAAAATTTCCTTGAAAAAAGATAAATTATCCTATCCTTGAAGCCATTTACATTAAATAATTTCCATGGTCACAAAAAAATTATTTTAAGTCCCACAAATCTAAGGCAATAATCATGAGAAAGTTTAAGGTCTCAACGTAAGTATCATATCTTTCTTAAAATAAATTTCTTATTATTTAAATTATAAAACAATAATAAATATATTATAATAAAAACCCCCTAATAATTAGTGTTTTTATATGTTATTATAAAAATGTTACAACCACAATTCATTCTCTCCTATCTACTAAGAAAAACAAGAATCGTCATTAGTGTGTGCCCAGATCACCACCTGTTGGGCGGAGAATGATGGCAAGAGGGGGGTGAATAGCCTTTTAAAAATAAATAACAATTTAAAATCAAAGTTAAAGGTGCAGCGGAAATAAAAGAGGCAAGACACAAAGCTTGATAACGGAGTTCGGCTTAAACCAAAGCCTACGTCTCCGCTCCCAACTCAACCGTTGAGAGATTTACTACCGCTTGCTTTTTAATGGTTTTAGCAAGAAACCCACTAGACTTGAAGGTTAGTCTAGAACCTATTACAGCTTGCTTTTAATGGTTATGCAAGAACCCACTTGCTTTTAATGGTTGAGCAAGAACCCACTAGCCTTCTTACAGGTGAAGGCTAGCTCACCTATGACTCAAGCCTTTTAAAGGGAAGGCTTGACTAACCTCTTCACACCTTGAAGGTGGTGTGAAAACCCAAAGAAGAGAGGATGAGAGAAATGAAGGGTTTGTAGGAACAAACCCAAATTGAAGCTCAAAATAATAAAACAATGAAAAACCGTAATGGGGAGAAGCCTTGGGCGCCAAAGGATTGATGGATTTGATGAAGAGCGCTCCCAAGCTTCTTTGGTGGTGCTCCTTGGATGTGGAAGTGAGTTGGAGCAATTGGGGGTTCCTTGGAGGAATGCGCCGGAGGTTCGCCAAATGATCAAAAATGTTCCCGTGGGCTTCCTTGTGTTTCCAGGGCTTCCTAGTCCTTTATTTATAGAGGGGGAACCCTCAAATGGCCTTTGGGGTGCTTCAGAGCCGTTGGAGAGTCCTTCGGAGCCGTTGGGAGTCAAGTGGACAAGCCTGGTCAAAGCCCAACGGCTAGTTTGACTGGCTCCACCGGCTGACCGGTGCTAGGCCACCGGTTGGCCGGTGCTTTGAAAAAGGGAGAGAGCTCGGGCTCAGGCACCACCGGCTGGCCGGTGAGGAGGCCACCGGTTGGCCGGTGCTGAGGCAGTAGCTGACACTATTTTGTCTGGGTTCCACCGGTTGGCCGGTGGTCTGGACAGAAGGATGCCTTCTGTCCAGGCTCCATCGGCTGGCCGGTGGGCATCCACCGGTCGGCCGGTGGACTGAAAATCAGTCCACTTTTGCCTTCTTTCTTTCTTGGCCCAATTCCTTGGCAACCTGAAATCATGCCTATCATCCAAAAACACTTAAAACAAGATTAGATAAATAAGAGAGTGATTGTGATCATGAAAATTAAACCACGAGGGGTATGAGAGGTACAACAATCTCCCCCTATTTTGATTATCACAATCACCAAAACAAACAATGTAAAAGATTGAAATGAGGCATGCTTTAAAGGATAAATTGAAAAGTAAAGAAAAGCATGAGAGAAAGATTTCTCCCCCAATCAACCAAGAATTTCTCCCCCTTTGTGATTATCAAAATAGCACGGGGCATAAAACTTGATTGAGGGAAAGAGTTGAAAAACAAGATAGAGATTTTAAACCAATTGAAATTTTTGAAATTTGAATTGAAAGTTTTGAATTGAAAGTTTTGAAATTGAAAGTTTTGAATTGAAATTTTTGAATTGAAAGTTTTGAATGAAAAACGCAAAAAGGCTTAAACGATCCTAACTCCCCCTAAATAAAAACAAAAAATCACCGGGGAGAGGATTTTGGAACCGAGACAAATTTTGGTCCGGTGAGACTCGCTAAAAGGGATTTTTCAATCCATACTTGTCTAGTGGCGGGTCTTCTCCTATGAAATTCATCATTAAAGAAAATGGTTTTGGGCCTTCCATACCGGGCATTTTTGCAATCGCACTCATAAATTAAGTTCCCGGGTTTTTTGCAATAGTTACAAAATTTATTTTGAGAGCTCCCCCTTACAAAAATAGTTGGAGAATGGGAAGAGGAAGCTTTCTTGGAATAGCCAAGCCCTTCGGTGGTTCTAGATACGCATTGGGAACCTAGCAATTTGGTCAAATTTTGTTCACCTTGGGTGAACTTGGCAAGAGATTCCTTTAAATCCTTGATTGTTAATTCCATAGAATCAACATCGGGAAGGTTTTGGACCTTGAGGGACAACTCCTCCTTTTCTTTGAGAAGTTGTTCCTTTTCGGAAGAAAGTTTTTTGAAATTCTTTTTTAAAGCAACAAATTTGGAAGAAAGTTCGTGAAAACCTTCCTCCAATTGATCTCTCGCATGTTGGAGATCCTCATAAGATAAATGATTAAATGAATTTGAAGAACTAGAGGATGAGGAATCAGAAGAGGTTACCTTATGGAATGCCATTAGGCATTTTTTACCGTTGTCACTTGAGGAGGAGGAGGAGGAGGATGTGGAGCTATCACTCCATGTGGCCTTGAAAGCCTTCTTCTTTTCCTTTTGCTTGGCCTTTTTCTTGTTGAGTGGACAATCGGGCTTCTAATGGCCTTTCTTGCCACACCCGTAACATGTTACCTCAGGCTCGGATTTTTCGTTGGGTTGAGCCTTGCGGGATTTCTTCTTCTTGTGCTTCTTCATGAATTTGTGCATCTTGCGGGCAAGATTCTCCATTTCGGAATCGCCACTTGAAGAGGAAGATGATGAGGAGGATGAGCTTTCTTCTTGTTGAACTTTGAAGGCGATGTTCTTTGGAACTTTGATCGGTTTGCCTTCCTTTTCAGCTTGCCTCCTCATGGTGATCTCGTAGGTCATGAGGGATCCGATGAGCTCTTCGACCGGCATGTTCTTGATGTCTTTTTCTTCTTGAATTGCCGTGACTTTTGGTGCCCATGAGCTTGGTAGGATCCAAAGGATCTTCTTGACCATCGTTTCTGCAGACACATCATCACCAAGGGACTTTCTCCCATTGCAAACATCAGTAAAACGTGTAACATTTCAGTTATTGATTCATGTGGGTGCATGGTGAAAGACTCAAAATCTTGATGGAACATATCCAATCGAGTATCCTTGACTTTGTTGGTCCCCTCATGGGTAACCTCCAATAGTTTCTAGATTTCATGTGATGAGGTGCATGTGGAAACTCGATTGAATTCATTATGATCAAGGCCGCAATGAAGAGCGTTCATGGCTTTTCCATCAAGCTCGAAATTTTTAATGTCGGCTTGAGTCCATTTGGATTCATCGGGAGAAGAAAGAGAATAACCATGCATGACAATTTTATAAATAGGGTAACCTATGATTCTAAGAAAAGTGGTCATGCGGGTTTTCCAATAGTTATAGTCGGTTCCATCAAAAAATGGAGCACGACCCAAAGAATAGCCTTCGGGGGCGAAAGAAGTTGAAGCCATCATAAAGGATCTTGAATTTGAAACCGGTTAGGGTATTACTCAAATTTTTCCTCTGATACCAATTGTTGGGCGGAGAATGATGGCAAGAGGGGGGGGGGGTGAATTGCCTTTTAAAAATAAATAACAATTTAAAATCAAAGTTAAAGGTGCAGCGGAAATAAAAGAGGCAAGACACAAAGCTTGATAATGGAGTTCGGCTTAAACCAAAGCCTACGTCTCCGCTCCCAACTCAACCGTTGAGAGATTTACTACCGCTTGCTTTTTAATGGTTTTAGCAAGAAACCCACTATACTTTAAGGTTAGTCTAGAACCTATTACAGCTTGCTTTTAATGGTTATGCAAGAACCCACTTGCTTTTAATGGTTGAGAAAGAACCCACTAGCCTTCTTACAGGTGAAGGCTAGCTCACCTATGACTCAAGCCTTTTAAAGGGAAGGCTTGACTAACCTCTTCACACCTTGAAGGTGGTGTGAAAACCCAAAGAAGAGAGGATGAGAGAAATGAAGGGTTTGTAGGCACAAACCCAAATTGAAGTTCAAAATAATAAAACAATGAAAAACCGTAATGGGGAGAAGCCTTGGGCGCCAAAGGATTGATGGAGTTGATGAAGAGCGCTCCCAAGCTTCTTTGGTGGTGCTCCTTGGATGTGGAAGTGAGTTGGAGCAATTGGGGGTTCCTTGGAGGAATGCGCCGGAGGTTCGTCAAATGATAAAAAATGTTCCCGTGGGCTTCCTTGTGTTTCCGGGGCTTCCTAGTCCTTTATTTATAGAGGGGGAACCCTCAAATGGCCTTTGGGGGGCTTCGGAGCCGTTGGAGAGGCCTTCGGAGCCGTTGGGAGTCAAGTGGACAAGTCTGGTCAAAGCCCAACGGCTAGTTTGACTGGCTCCACCGACTGACCGGTGCTAGGCCACCGGTTGGCCGGTGCTTTGAAAAAGGGAGAGGGCTCGGGCTCAGGCACCACCGGCTGGCCGGTGAGGAGGCCACCGGTTGGCCGGTGCTGAGGCAGTAGCTGACACTATTCTGTCTGGGTTCCACCGGCTGGCCGGTGGTGGGACACCGGTTGGCCGGTGGTCTGGACAGAAGGATGCCTTCTTTCCAGGCTCCATCGACTGGCCGGTGGGCATCCACCGGTGGGCCGGTGGACTGAAAATCAGTCCACTTTTGCCTTCTTTCTTTCTTGGCCCAATTCCTTGGCAACCTGAAATCATGCCTATCATCCAAAAACACTTAAAAAAATATTAGATAAATAAGAGAGTAATTGTGATCATTAAAATTAAACCATGAGGGGTACAAGAGGTACAACACCACCTCCATGAAGATACACTTTCAATTTTTCACCACTAACCTAATGGATGGTATTAATGATAGAATTGAAGAATAAATATTATTTATGTAATTTATTTATGATAATTAAATTACCAATTACTATCCAAATCCACCCCTCTCATTCACTGAATAACAGGAACACTAATTGTACATTGTGCGAACTACCACCCTAATAAAGAATCATTTTTTCCATATAGCTGTTAATTATTTATACAAAGATATTAAAGTATGGTTAAAAATAAAATAAATATAAAAATAATTTCATTATTATTATATTATAATGATATTATTTCAAAAGAAACATCTTCTTAACCTTACTCACTAATCGAGTTAAAGCGTGTTCAAGATTAGGTCGGGTTGACCACCCACTTGAATAATGATTTGAAATTATATCAAGGATGATTATGAAAACCATATTTATTTTATAATATGACACGAATATATAAATAATTATTATTTTCGGTTCTATAAATAATACATAAATATTTAACTCATTAATTAAGAAAACGCCTTTTTTAGGATGAAAATCATCAAAATAATGTTTTTTGTCAATTTTATATTCTAGGATAAAGAATAACTTAATCATGAGAGTAAATTTAAAAATCATAAATAATTATAATTAATAAATCATAGTAACATTAATTAACTTTTAATGATTCAATTTGGTAGAATAATGAACCCTAAAACTGCTCTTATAAAACTACTACAAACGACAAAAACTATGAACACCTGATGTGGGAAATAGGTCAAAACCAACTCATATACTTATAGATAATGATTATAAATGAAAATTATAAATATTTTTAGGTATTAATATGGTTATGAAATATTATATTAATATATTTAGGTTTGTTATCGGAGGTTAGAGCACATTCGACAAAGCATGGAAATGAGGTAAGAGTTTCTCTGTCTAAAATTTGAATCCCTTGGAAAATGTTTATGTTATACACCATGTTTCATTTTAGATGGCGTAAATTATATATTTTTTAATTTATTTATCATTTTATAATTATATTTCATTATTTATAATGTTTTATTCCATGTTAATGCTCTCTTAGGGGTTTTATTCAAAAGATACAAAGGTTGTAATAGTTTCATCTCAAAACATCCTTCTTTGAGACTTTGTTATTTTATGCATCTATTTTATCTTAAATGGAATATATAATAACAATTGGATATTTAATATCATATATTATTATTATTCATGGTATTTTAACTTTAACTTGAGGCTTTCTCTCTTTCAATATGTTTCAATTAATATGTTTCTGAATCTAAGAGTTTTCTTCTCAAATTTCTCTCTTTGAGACATGTTTTTTATTATGATCCCAATAAAATTTATGTGGTGTATATACTACCAATTTTATATATTATATAATTAATTACCTTTTATTAATTTTAATTTAATTTCAATTTTAATCCATATATTTCAATAGGATTTGATTTAAATACTTCTCAAGTTGTAAGTGGTTTTCATGACTTAATTATCTTCTCCAGGTTATAATCTCTCATTTTTGTGAATTGTCTTTAATGATTTATCTATTAAAAAAAATTATAATTTGAAAATTTATTTACACATTTATTTATGGGGAAATAATGTTTCAAAGTATAATATTTCTCCTCTATGTTTTTTATGTTTTGTTAAAATGAATTTTATTATGAATAATTTTAATTAATTTTAATGGATTTTTCATTCATTTCCATATTTTTAATTCTATAAAACTCTCTCCACTATTTTTTTAAAGATAATACGGATTAATTTATATTATTATCATAATTAATTACCCCTTTTTAAAAGGAAAATTTAATAATCTTTTAATGATGTGAGTTTTTAACTTAGTTTTTTTCAAAATGTTCAATTTTTTTCTGTCCTTTAAAAATGAGATGGTTTATAATCCACCCAAAATTTTATCTTGATAAACATTATATATTTTCAAGATTAAATTATTAAATATTTTTTTAAATGATAAAATTTCAAATTATTTTCAATTCATTTTTTCGAAAACTTTAGGTTCTTTTCAATTTTTCATTACTAAAGATTATTTTTAAAACAAAGGGTTTTCGAAATTATATTAACTTCCCATTTTTAAAAACTTTATGTATTTTTAAGTCTCCATTAATAATGATTATTTTAAAATTAAATGTTTTTAAAGTATTTGAACTTCTATTTTCCTCCAATGTTTATCTCTTATGAAGAGATGTTTTGATAATCCTATATGTGTTATTATATTATGATTCCGTTTGAAAAATTATATTTTGATCTCCTATGATTTCATAAGTTCATTATATGTGATAAGTTTATGAAAACCATTATTTTTTCCATGGGTTATTTAAGATATTATGATGATTGATTTTAAGAGGAATACATATGTATGGATGATGTCGGATGGGGTCCTATGTCTCTCTATAATTCATTGGTTTAAGCTAATATCTCATGAGATTATTTGGCATGACATAATGAGTTTGTTCACATAGGCATGATCATTATGGGTTTGCTCACATTTTATGTGTAGAAATAACGAGTTTATTCACATAGAAATGGGAATAATTAGTTTTCACACATAGTTATTCATATGATTATGGTGTTACCATGATTTAATGTTGATTATCAATTTATTCTAAATTTCTAAGGCGTTCATCGTGTTATGATATTTTTTCAAGATGTATTTAATTTCAATGAAATGACATGTTTTTAAGACTATGTCCTATTTTTAAACCATTCAACACTTTTATATAATGATCACATATTATATGACTATTGATATATATTTTGAGACATGTCATATCTTCTATAATTCTTTAATTATATTTTAAAGATCTTTTGTTACTCTATCATGTTTTGTGATTAACATCTAAAGTCTTTTGATAATTTATTATGATATATAAGTCTCCCTCGTATTTTTCTTCATGTTATGATATTATTTACCTTACTAATAATTTGAGATCACTCCTTTATTATGTTTCCAATCCCTAGGTTATAAAGATAATTATATTATGTTAGATGTCTAGAAAAGAATATAGAGGAGAATAATTATAGAGAAATTTTTACATGTGAAATAAAATAGTTTTTTAATGTAGCTAATCTATAAGACACTAAACCTTTATGTCTCTAAGATGTGTGACTATTTTGGAGATGAATTATTTAAATCATGAGATTAATGTATTATTGAATCCATATTTATCCTAGGTTTTTTTAATTACGAAATAAGTTTAATACATAAATGCTCATCAAAGATTCTCTTTTAACAACCATCATCACTCTAATTCATGTAAGGTAATGTGAGTATAGGAATATTTCCACTCAATATTTAAATGATATATAAGTACTTTGTCACGACCCGTCCCCTAGGTCCCATGCTGTGACTACCCTAAGCCCGCCTTCCATAGGCCAGGGGCTGGAAACTAGCACCGGAAAGGCGTATCCCTTAACAGGAAGGCATTTCCTTTAAACCTGTAAAAACACACAAATCTTGGAGTACCACAAGAGGCAACCATGAAGTAAACTACTGTAGTAAAAAGTTTGCTGAAATTAAAGGGGCCAGAATACAATCCCAACTGGAAAGTACAAGTACAACTGAAAAGAGAAAAACAGTTCCTAGATCGTCTGCCAAAGATGCTACCTGAAGGGTAGGTATATCTCATGATCAGTAATCCTACACCACGCCACATCAAATGGTCCACCTCTGAGCACCGTCTTGTCCAAACTCTTTCAGCCTCGATCAATGTTGTCTGTCGTCTGCACAAGACACAATAAGGTGTGGGCGAAGCTCGTGCAGTGGTGAGTATAAAAATACTCTATAGGGACCCTGAGACCCCCGAAGGTCTCCTAGAGTTCCACAAAGGAAAAACCATAAAGCAATACCTCAATCAAAAATCACGAAGTAGTCATCAACTATACTTAGGTATATGCCCATACATATACCTAATTTATCAAAATATACTCATCTCATACATGAGGGAAGAATATCACAAAGGTAACACCACGTAGGTAAAACCACTAAGGTAAAAGTACCACACATGTAACACCACGAAGAAAACACCCTTAAGGTAAAAACACCACACAGGTAACACCATGAAGATATCACCATAAAGGTAAAAGTTCTACACATGTATCACCAAGAAGATATCACCATGAAGGTTAAAGTACCACACTGGTATCACCATGAAGATATAACCATGAAGGTTAAAGTATCACATAGGTATCACCACAAAGATAAAATAATTAGCTCACACCAGGTATATAAGTAAGGCATATAAGTACAGATGATTAGTCAAGAAGTTAGATCATCTTATTCTATCGAGAAGCACTACTGTTGACCATACAGAGTCTGACCCACATAGGATCGATAGGTACTAACCCCCGTAATGATCCACATAGGATCTGACCCTCCCAGAGTCGATAGGTACTAACCCCCGTAATGAACCACACATGATCTGACCCACACAAGATCAGTATGTGCTGACCCACACAGGATTGCAGAGCGCTGACCCACACAGGATCTAAAAAACACCATATCTAACACACATAGGATCGGTATGCGTTGAACCACATAGGATTACTGAGTGCTGACCCACACAAGATTTGTACCACACAGGACCAGTGCTGACCCACACATGATCACTTGGTACTAACCTCCATATGATCTGTCTCCAACCTCCGTCTCACCACCATCCACTTTATTCCCACTCATCAGTACGCTTGATTCTGAGAGAACCGCTCCTAAATCCATCGGTCATACCTCAACCTCCACAAAATTCCATGAAGAAGTATCCCAAAATACAACCATGTCATAAGTGTTCCAATGCAACAGACAACACGTCAATCAGACGCCCGGTCTGTGACTTATCAGCGTTTTAGTTCAGAGGGCCTGGTTGGATTCAGGTTCGATCTAACCTAGACACACTCCAACTTTCCCCAATACTAATGTAGAGTATACCAAAAGGACCACCTAATACAAAGGGTTCTGGAGCCACAGACGGTTCGTCAAACGGACACCCAGTCTGCTAGTTACACCCCTTTCCGTGAAATGAGGGTGGTTACACCTCGGTCCGGCCTGGCTCAGTCAGGACTTCCAGAATATGTTACAGGGACCACATCCAAAAAGGGATCCCAACACCACTTATAGCATGTCGAGCGAACAACCAGTTTTTCAGCTACGAGCGTTTCTTTATTCGAGGACTGGTTGGGACTGGGCCGGGTCCGACTCGATCTGGCCGACTCAACAAAATGGGTCTCGGGGTCCACCTGACCCCTCTCAAGTCTGACCCACTAAAGTTCAGCCTGGTTTACTGGGTCTGTCCCATCAGGGTTGGCCCAGTTCGGTTTGCGGATCTGGGCCACGGTTGGCCCGACACGCTGGGCAGATCTGGCCCGCTCAACCGGCCTACGCCGGCTCAGTCTGCTCTGAGGTGGACCATTTCACCCTGCTGGCCCCACACTTGCAGGGCCATTCCCTAGCTAGTGGGGCGCTGCCCCACCACAATTAAAAAATCGACCGTTTGGCCGACCAGGTGTCGCCAAGGCGGTGCGGTGCGGGCCGCGCCACACATTCCTGTCGCGTCCTGTTGGCCGTAGCCGCTTCCTGAAGGATCCGGGCGTAGTTGAAGCGTGGTTTGAACGATACCCAACTTTGATTTTTACCATGATCAATGATTATTATGGGATCAATATGATGATGAACTCCAGTCTTCACGGAAAATAATCAAAGATTTAGATAAATAAAAAAGAGTCCTGAAACCTTAGATATGATCTTGCACATCATATTTATAATTAATTTAATTAATTTTATAATGAAAAATAACACCAATATCTTTGGTATTTGTCTTCGTTGATGATATTGTTGATCTATAATGACCCTTTTGGATTATCTCATTATTCTTGTAAGGATCCAAACTTGAATCCCTCTAGCGGTGATCCACACATGCTCTGATGGACTCCGATCGACACCGATCGTTTTCTGGGTGCTAGTGCGGCGAAGCGAGTGTCTTATTTCGGTCATTCTTGATTTCTTGTTCTTTGTCCTTTAAGAACATCTCTCGTTCTTGAGAGGGGAGAGAAGAGGATTTGAGAGAGAAATTGTTTGGCTCAACAATTCTCCATTCACCAGGCGTGTGGTGTGGTATATGGCACAATAAGTGTACTTGCCTATTTATATATGTGGAATTTCAGTTACAATATTTAATTGCATATCAACAATTAAAAAAATTCATGAACTTAGGGAAAACCCATGCATTTAATAATAATACCATTTCATTATTTATGGTACACCAACTTGTGAAAAATGAAATTATAAAACAAATTCTGTGTCATAAAATAACAACAACATTATTTTAATTAGTGACAAATAATTAAATAATTATTTACCATCTTTCAAATAATTATTTTAATACCAAAATGACATTGGTCCCCTCGAACTCCACTTCCATTTATTTAACACCCAAATAAATAAATAAATAATTTATTCTCTTAAATAAATATTTTATTTACAAACTAGTAAATAAATATTTATTAAATGTTCAATAAAATAAATAAATATATTTTATTTAATTAATGCTATCATTGTAACTTGAATGAAATTATTCCACAATTTTCAGAATAATATTAAAAATAGAATTTAACCGAGACCACCAAAAACACTTAGTGTGTGACCCTCTAGGATTCTTTCTCATTGGCATTAGGTGGGTTTTCCTAAAGTCCAAGAGTACTATCTAGCAATGGGTCAAGGCTCCCAAGAGAAAGAACATAAAGTCACAACAATGACATCCACATATGAATAATAACTATGTAATATAATCCCTTTGTCGCAATATCTCATCAAGAAGGTTTCATGATTGTGTCATCAACTTTTATGCTTGATAGGTCGTTCTTTGACTACCTGAAATAAACTCATCGTTACACCATGGCCATGGAATTTCGCGCGACGGTTATATTTCAATCAATGGGCCAAGATATCAACTTACATAAATGGAAGGGACAAATACTTCACCGACTTATCCATTAATAACATGCCACTCGTGATGCACCCAACGTACCCTACTTCCCGCCAACTGTTTGCGTGACAGTTTTAGTCAGTAAATCAAAGTGCATAAGTCGTGACACATATTAATGATAATATTAAAGTCTAAGGATCATTACACATGCTCGCAGATAGAAATATCCAATGACACCAAAACATGCATAATTTCTACTAGCGGGTCTGTTCTTATAATCCCTATCTTGGATATTACCAAGTGCGAACTTCATGAGAGGAAGTCTTGTCTGTTTATGAGTACTCACACCTGATGGTCTACATGCTATGTGTCCCATCATAGCATGTCATGCAACCACAGAACTATATTTAATAATATCTTTATAGAATTTCAAGGTTCTCAATGAAACAAATACTCTAGGACATTATTACTTCATAGTCATGCAGAAAAATGAACAATATGTAATAATACATTAAATATCCTTGTAATCAAAGTAATACCAGTTGGTTCTAGGACACCAACTCTTAAAAACTCCCAATTAAACTAGAGACAACTGCCTACAACTTTCAGTCCGATATACCTCACATGATGATCATGTTTCTGTTGAGTCAAGGATTTAGTTAAGGGGTACGAAAAGTTATCTTCTGTGGAAATAGTGCTCACTGCAACTTCACCCCTCTGAGAAAAATCCCTCAAGAGATGATACTACTGAAGTATGTGCTTCATCCACTAATGTGACCTTTTCTATTTTGAGAGAACCACCACTATAGTGTTATCATAGTACAATGTGATGGGATATTTACTGGTAGGTATCACATCTAGCTCCTGGATGAAGCTTCGCATCCAAAATACTTCTTTATCAGCCTTAGAATCTATGATATACTCGGACTATACTGAAGAATCTGCGACCACACTCTCATTTGAGCTCCTCCAGCTCACTACACCTCCATTCAAAGTGAAGATGTATCCCATTTGTAACTTCATGTCATCTTGATCACTATGGAAACTAGCATCTGCATATCCTCTGATGACTAGTTCCTCATCTCCTCCATAAACTAGGAACATCTCCTTAGTACGCCTCAGATAATTTAGGATAGTCTTGACTGTCATCCAATGGTGGTCACCTTGGTTATCTTGATATCTTCCTACCGCACTCAATGCGTTGGTGACATCCAGCCTAGTACATAGCAGGACATACATGACTTACCCAATCGCTGATTCGTATTAAGTCCTTGTCATTATCTTTCTTTCCTCATGTGTCTGAGAGCACATTTTCTTGGAAAGATGAATTCCATGTGACACTGGTAATAATCCCCTCCTGGAGTGATCCATACTGAATCTCTTAAGTATCTTATCAATGTATGTACTTTGACTTTATCCCAACAATCTCTTGGATCTATCATGATGTATCTTGATCCCAAGAATATACACTACCTCAACCAAGTATTTCATGGAGAAGTATTGATTCAACCATGCATTAACAGAATGTAGGACTGGTATCTCGTTTCCAATAAGTAATATGTCATCAACATATACTATTAGGAAAATGACTGCACTCCAAATTAACTGTTTGTAGACACAAATCTCACATTAATTCTTGATAAAACCAAATTCTTTTATGGCTTCATCAAAAAGAATGTTCCATGACCTAGATTCTTTCTTTAATCCATAAATGGATTTCTGCAACCTGTATACCTTATAGGCATCCTTTTGAGTCACAAACCCTTCAGGTTGTGCCATGTAGACATCTTCCTAAAGGTTACCATTAAAGAATACTGTTTTGACATCCATTTTCCAAATCTCATAGTCATGGTAAGCTGTAATGGACAATATAATTTTGATGGATTTTAGCATTGAAACTGGTGAGAAAGTTTCATTGTAGTCAATTCCTTGATGCTGTTTAAAACCTTTTTCCACCAGTCATGCTTTATAGGTACTGAATTGTCCTTCCAGGTCCAGTTTCTTCTTGAATACCCATTTTCAACCAACTGTATTTACATCAACTGGAGGATCTACCAAAATCCAGACTTAGTTTTTATACATGGAATCCATTTCCGAATTAATGGATTATTTCCACTTGGCAACATTCGTTCCACTTACTGCTTCCTTGTAGGTTAGAGGATCATTATTATCAACTATTAATGAGTCACCATCCTTGGTAACTAGAAAACTGTACCATTCTGGTTCTCTAACCTCTCTTGTACTCCTACACAGTACATGTGTCTTTGGAACAGATTCTTCTTCCATGGGGATTTGTGAATCTGTTCCTGTACCAACTCTTGTGTACCTTGAGCCTCAGCTTCATCGAAGTCTATCTCGCTCCCACTATCTCTTTTGGATATGTGATCCCTCTCAAAAAATATGACATGTATTGCCACTATAAAATTTTTGTCTAAGGGGTTGTATTGGTAATATCCCCGTGTTTCCTTATGGTATACTTTAAATATACACTTTGTGCCTCAGGGTGAGAGTTTTTTACCTGAAGAGGCCTTAACGAATTCTCCGCTACCCCACACATGTAAATTCGATAACATGGATTTTATTCTACTCCAGAACTCGTATGGAATACCACATATCAATTTAGTTGGTACTTGGTTTAGTATGAGTGCTTCTATTTCTAACGCATATCCCCAAAAGGATAATGGGAGACTCACATGACTCCTCATTGATCTCACCATGTCCAAAAAGGTGTTGTTCCTCCTTTCTCTCACACCATTCCACTAGGGAGTGTTTGTAGGAGTGAGTTGTGATAGGATCCCAAACTACCGTAAGTAATAAATGGAGTCTTGATTAAGATATTCTCCACCTCAGTCTGAGTTGAGTTTCTAAATATTCTTACCAAGCTGGTTCTCAACTTCATTCTTGTATTCTTTGAACTTATAAAAAGAATCTGACTTATACCTCATTAAGTAGTTATATCCATATCTAATAAAATCATCAGTAAAATTTATGATATATGAGTACCCTCCCCTTTATTCAACTGGAAATGGTCCACATACATCGGTATGTACCAATTAAATAAGTTCTTTAGTCCTTTCACCTTTCCCACTAAATGGGGATTTGGTCATTTTTTCGTGTAAACATGCATGACATACGACAAGTGGTTTTAGTTCAAAATAATCTAAATATCCATCTTGATGTAACTTTGTCAAGTGTTTCTTGTTTACATGTCCTAGACGGTAAAGCCAAAGTTGGGTGTGGTATGAGTCATGTGATGTATCTTTGTTATTGATTGTCATTACTTGGTTTGTGTAATCCAACACGTAAAGTCCATTATATAAATGTGCACCACCATAACAAATTCTATCTTTGTAAAATAAGCGACATTCATTTACAAACTTGAAAACAAATCCATCTGTATCTAATCTGGATACATAAATAATGTTTTTAGTAATAGGAGTCACATAATAACAACCTTTTTGACACCAAGATCATCCCAGTTGGAAAAGTGAGGTGGTAGTTTCCGACATCTACAACAATGAGTCTTTCTCTTTTGGATGCTCATAGATCTACCTCCCCTCGATCAATCTTTCTGAATCTACTTGGTTCATGTATTTGGATACATATGTGAGCACCAAAAGTTGTATATAATACCCAATTTGTAGAAACAGATAGATTGCATTCGATAACAAATGCACCTGAAGATTCACCTTGCTTCTTAGGCTGGGTGTAGTTCTTCTTCTAGTGTCCCTTATTACCATATGCGAAACAAATAGCCTCATGTTCTCTTGCCACCCCTTTGATGTTCCTTTTCTTGGAAGGCCGTGAAGAAGCTTTGGGATTAAATTTATTTGCCTTCCCTTTCCTCTTATTCACCATAATGACAAAAGGCTTTCCACGCTTTATATATTTTTCCACTTGGAGAATGAGGATAAAAAGACCAGATAGAGACTTCTCAATTTTTTTCATATTGAAATTGATGACAAAGTTAGAGAAACTATGTGGGAGTGATGTGATAATGAGATCGGTGCCCAGTTCTTTGGGGAGTTTAAACCTTGGAACCTTCAGGCTCTCAATGCAGCCAATGATCTTGACTATATGAGGCCCAACTGAGGCATATTCTCCAAGATTACTCTAAAAGAGTGTCTTAGAGATCTCAAACCTTTCATGTCTTTCTCTCTCCTAGTAAAGACCATAGAGGTGATCGAGCATGCTATAAGCATCCACGTTTTCATGAGACTTCATGAACTCACTATACATTGATGATAACATCAAACATTGAACATCTACCACGTCGTTCATACATTTATCATAGACCAGGAAATCCTCATCACTCGCCTCTTTGGCAGGCAGATCAGGTAATGCTGACTCCAGTACGTAAGAATTCCGTTCATGGTATATGATAACCCGAAGGCGTCTAAACAATTCCAAGAAGTTACTTCCAGTGAGGATGTTGTCTTTATCCAAAATTGATCATAGGGATAGTGTGGTTGACGAGTTTTTCATTTTTGTTCTACAATTAAAAGATAAGATCATTTGTACATTCTTGATTACATTTTATAAGAAATAATAAATTTTGTTAAGTCTCCCACTATTTTATCAAGTCCCAATAGCCCACACCATTGAACTCAGAATGTCCAGTTTCCATGGCATTCTAGTGGAAAGGATCCATATTCCCCTTCGTATAACCCCAAAAAGGGTTGGTCAAGCGATTAGAAGGTATTTAGGTAGACATGTCTTTGCCAACTGCGGTCTTTCAGCTCCTTGATATGTTGAGTGGACTCCCCAATATTGAAATCATGACTTTGGATTTCCTCAACTCTTGCCTCCTATATTACACCAAGTCTAGAAAGGGATACTCCTCTTGATGTAATATGGTTATGTCAACCCAAAAACTTTCATAAGGGCTTCCTGTATAAAAGTAAGTGTCCCAACAAGGGTTGGTCAAACACATATTTTTATTGAGTTTTTCCCTTAATCAAGTAACAAAAGGCTTGTTCAGACTTAATATTTTATTTGAGGTATTTTTATCTCTTATGCATGAATTGCTTATTATCATTATCACACACTTGTTAATATTAAGTGGAACTTACTTAAGTGATTAACCATGTCTTGATAATATTTACGCATAAGTATGGTTTAATTTAGTTCTATGTTACATGCTTGTTTAATTCATTAATTATGTGATCATGACAACACATCCATAATGATAAACCATTAAACTGAAAGAAATAAAATAAAGTAAATGTCATGATCATGAGCTTTTTTATTTGTTAGTTTATCTAGTGGTTGATAAACTGATCCTGACCTAGGGGAGATACACCTTGAACCTTTTGGGTTCGTGTTTATAGTATCCACCTATCCTCCTCTATATCTCCAGGGATTGGTTTCATCTCAACTCTATCTTGAACCGCCTCCACTAGCTTGGGAGTTCCATCCATTACATATTCCTTTTTTTAACTCACATGTAGGTGAGGGGTAAAAATGGGTTTTACGTAAAAGAAACCTTGGGCATACAGACCCTGCATATTAATGAGGAGAAGGCTCAAATGCCAACAAATTTAATTCAAATAAATAAATTAAAAGAAACCATCCACATAAAAAGTTCTTGGTCTAGATCATGATCATCCATACATGCAACGATATTTAAGCATAAATAAAACTAGAAATCAATTCTTTAATCATTATTGTTTAATATAAATCATGCTCGAATCAATTAATTATCATATTTAATTAATAAATCCTTTTATCTTAAACCCTTTTAGGAATTTTCTTAAGATTCTCATCTATCAAAATTTTAAACAATTAAATTCATTTAAAATTATCTTTGTAAGTAACTTGTACCTTGGAGGCAACTCGATGCATTACTATTCATAACTACCCAATGAGTAGAAATGAACATTACACAGATGTTAAATTAAACACATATATATAAAATACCTATCACGTGTTGTGCCTCAGATTTATGCCCGCACGCCGGTACACGTCTCAAGGGTTTGTATAATATAATAATAAATTTTAACAAATCTCTGTAATTTGGATGAGTACATGACGTATAGTTCCAACGAAAAAACGTGTACTATTTTTCACCATATATCAAAAGTACACGCTAGAGTAAATGATGTGTGAGTATACTTCGGAAATATTCGGAGTACACGACATGTCTAGTGGGCCACACGCCGTGTAGTTCTTCGTTACACGGTCTCCAGTAGGGAAATCCGTGTACGAGGTACATGGTCCAAACCTAACCTGAAGGGACTACATGCCGGGCCCATTGGGCCACACAGTGTGTAATTTGGAAACCACATGCCACCTATTCTTGGTCAACACACAGAGTCATTTATGACTTAGAAATACTCCAACACACAGCTTGGATTGGCAGACCAGTCTGATGCATTGAATCTTGACTACACAGCGTTTACTGCCGAATACACGCCATGTGTTCTGGTGTTGTAAGGCCAAGAAGTTTTGGAACCTCTCGATGAGATCCTATATTTTATTTTAATCAAAATTAAATGAAAAGATCATTTCTGTAAGGTGAACGAGAAACAAAAGAGGAGGAATAGATCTTGAGATTCAGATTTGTAGAACGATTAACTTGAATTGAAAAAACTAAATTATTAAATGAATAAGTCATCAACAAAATATTTAAATAATTATAAACTATGATGTAACTCCTCTGATACCACTTGAAGGTTCCAGGTCCAGCGGTAGCGTGGTTGGAACGATAACCAACTTTGATTTTTACCATGATTAATGATTGTTCCAGGATCAATATGACGATGAACGCCAATGTCCATAGAATATAATCAAAGATTTATATAAATAATAAAGAGGCCCGACACCTTAGAGAATATCTTTTACATCATTTTTATAATTAATTTAATTAATTTCTTAAAGAAAAATAAAACATGTGTCTTTGGTATTTTTCTTCGTTGATGATGTTGATTGTCCGGAATGACCCTTCCATATTATCTCGCAGTGCTTGTAAGTATCCAAACTATAATCCCTCTAACGGTGATCCACACATACTCTGATGGCCTCCAATAGACACTTCTCTCTCTCTCTAGATGCTAGCACAGCGAAGGGAGTGTCTTGTGTTGGTCATTATTGATCACTTTTTCTTCGAACTTTAAGAACATCTCTCATTATTGAGAGGATAGATAAGAGGATTCGAGAGAGAAATTTTTTGGCTCAACAATTATCCTTTCACCAGGCATGTGGTGTGGTGTCTGGAACAATAGGCGTACTTTCCTATTTATATAAATGGAATTTCAGTTACAATATTTAATTGCATAGAAACAATTAAATACATTCATGAACTTAGAGAAAACCCATGAATTTAATAATAATACCGCATCATTATTTATGGTGCACCAACTTTCACAAAATGGAATTATAAATAAAATTCCACATCATAAAATAATAGCAGTGTTATTTTAATTTGTGCCAAATAGTTAAACAAATATTTACTGTCTTTAAAATAATTATTTCATTACGGGACTAACCTTGGTCCGCTTGAACTCCACTTCCATTTGTTGAACACCCGAATAAATAAATAAATAAATTATTCTCCTAAATAAATATTTTATTTGAAAACTAGTAAATAAATATTTATTAAATGTTCAATAAAATAAATAAATATATTTTATTTAATTTATGCGATCATAGTAACTTGAATAAAATTATTCCAAGATCTTGAGAATAATATTAAAAATAGAATTTAATCTAGAACACTAAAAACACTTAGTGTGTGACCCTCTAGGATTCTTTCTCGTTGGCATTAGACAGACCTGCCTAAAGTCTAAGAGTATTATCTAGGAACGGGTCAAGGAACCAAAGATAAATAACCTAAAGTCACAACAATGACATCCACATACGAATGTTCATTGTGTAATATAATCCCTTTGTCGCAATATCTCATCAAGAAAGTTTCATGATTGTGTCATCAACTTTTATGCTTGATATGTCGTTCTTTGACTACCTGAAATAAACTCGTCGTTACACCATGACCATGGAATTTCGTGCGACAGTTCTATTTCAATCAAAGGGATGAGATATCAACTTCCATAGATGGAAGGGACAAGTCCTTCCTTGACTTATCCATTAATAACATGCCACTTGTGACACACCCAACGTACCCAACTTCCCGCCAACAGTCTGTGTGACGGTTTTCATCATTAAATCAAAGTGAGTAAGTGGTGACACATATTAATGATAATATTAGAGTCTATGGATCATTACCCATGCTCAAAGATAGAAATATCCAATGATACCAAAACATGCAGAATTTCTACTAGTGGGACTGTTCTCATAATCTTTTATCTTGGAGATTACCAAGTGCGAACTTCATGAGAGGAAGTCTCATCTGCTTACAAGTACTCTTACCTGACGGTCTGCATGATATGTGTCCTATCATGGCATGTCATCTAACCATAGAACTATATTTAAGAATATTTTTTTAGCATTTCAAGGTTCTCATCATAGTGGGGAAGTTCCATGAACTTATCAATGTAAAAAATACTCTAGGACATTATTACATCATCGTCATGCAGAACAATGAACAATATGTAATAATACATTAAATACCCATGTAATCAAATTAAGACTAATTGGTTCTAGGACACCAAATCTTACACTTCTTCCAGAGGTGCCTGCGGGCATCAAACATATCCCGCGCGGCCGGCTCGGGCCAGGTGCCTTTGGCCTCCGCGGTGCACCGCCTTCCACCGCCCGCGACCAGTTTCCACGGGTCTCCTCTGGCCACCGCTGGCCGCCGCCAACATGGAACGCCGTCAGTATCTTCCACGGTCCATCGTACGTGCTTCGATGTCAGTTCTTGGTGCCGTCTGTTCCAACAGCTCTTCCGCGCTGCCTTCATCATAGGGTGACCCACAATTGCTATCAAGTTGGAAATTTTTCCCTTAGGTTCACATCAAGAATGAAGAGGAGGAGGGTCATGACCTTGTTTATTTGGCCCATTTCCTCCACATTAAGGTGATAACAAGTGGTAGAGGATTTAATTTATCAAAGAAAAATTTCAAAATAGAACCCTACCTGAAGATCGTTGGAGAACGTCCACGCTTGAGGGACAGTCGGCGTTCTTCGTTCCCACAATAAGCTACCAACGTTGTCATTCAAACATCATCCTTAGGTTAGGGATTTAGTGTCGCTCGTCACCTCCTATTGGAACCGGCTCCATCTTCCAATTGATTGTCATCACAATTTTTTTTCAAAACTTCATCACTTGGTCATGTCGTGCCAATACTTCTTCTTAAGATCCATATAAATAGGAGGGGGATGGTGAGTAACGCCTATGGAATTAATGGGGGTTCATTTAATAGGAACCTTCCTAAATCCAAAGATGCTGTTATAAAGGATTTGAGGAGTTAATCCATTTAATGGATTGACACGTTGTTGGTCCCGCCACTGCCGCTTGTTCGTTTGAGGAATAGAAATGAGAGAAATAAAATAACTAAGTTATTTTATTATTATTCTTTTAAAAGTACCAAAATATAACTTTTTCTCTGGACCTACTGCGGTCAAAGTGAAGCCTCCCTTAAGCGAATCCTGGCACTGTGGATTCAATGGTGCCCTCAAATTTTTAATTTGATCACCAGTTCAAAAGATAGAAAATGCTGCCTGTGCGTTTACTAAACATACACGAAACAATGTTCAGAAAATTATTAACAGTCACATTCATCTCGCGCCAGTTGAGGTTAGGCTCCACCAAAGAATAAACCACCCTCATGATCTCAAAATAACTCTCGTATTTTCAATACAAGTTACTGTTTGGATGTTATGGATTTTACAATAAAATAATTGTCATTTAATTATTTAATTTATGGACAAAAACTAACTTTCACTGGTGGCCCGCGCCGACCAATGTTAGTATCATCCTAAGGAAAGAATACCCTCACAAGTTTAGTGGTGGCATCAGATTATTAATCTCAGTTACGGTTCATGAGTTAGAACCATTTGAAAAATAAAATAATTTTATTTAATTATTTTATTTACGGTTATGCCATTTTTATGGTTTCCCACTGGAGGCCTGTGCCGACTAAACTTATGTCACGCTTAGGGTAAACCCGCCATCATGAATGAGAATATGCCCTTGTATTTTTTATTTGGGCACCCGTTTAAATGTTATTCAATTTTTTTCTGGAAAACCACTCACACACACTATTTTTAAACTTAACATTTTTTGATGGATCCTTTCGGGCACTCTGGGCCTTGGCATTACGCACCGTCGAATTTCATGGTGTCTAAATCATTCCATATAAATAAATAAAAATATACAGAAATTATGGTACATTACATTCTCCCCACCTTAGGGATTTACATCCCAGAAATCCAAAACAAGGAAAAACAAACAAAAGAGGGAATTGAGCATGAATCTGAGCCTCCCGCTCCCATGTGCTCTCTTGGAGGTTATTATTCTACCACTGATCTCGCACCAGAGGGATCCACTCTACATGAAGGAATTTCTCTTATTGATCCTCTATCTCTACTGGGAGCTCTGTAAAAGTCACCACATCATCCAGTCCAACTCACCCCAGTCGATAGAATGTGATGGATTATGCACGTATCTCCTTAGATACGACACATGGGAAACATTATGCACCCGGTGAATTTGTGGGGGAAGAGTTAAATGGTACGACACCTTGAAATCTCTATTGAAAAACAGGAAAGGTCCTATGAACCTCAGAGAAAGTTTGCCGCCCCGGGCACACCTTCGTAATTCTCGTCGGGCTGAGATCCGTAGGAAGGCATGGTCTCCCTTCTCCGACTCCAAGGGTCTCCGTCTCCTGTCAACATAAGACTTCTATTGTCTATATGCAGTCTTCACCTGAAGACAGGTGAGGCATTGTGATATAAACTCTGCCATTGTTTCCTTCATCCCTGGCCACCTGTACTGACGCTGGAGGTCCTAGTACACCTTTTCCATTCTAGGGTGTACCTTTAAATGGGATATATTGAAATCCATCAAACATCCTCCTGAAGTGTCACTGGTACCATGATGAATCCTATAAAGAGAACGACATGCTACCCACCTTTATAAAATCCATCAGGAGACCATCCTGAGGATATTTGAGCCCGTCGGGCCCCACAATCAATATCCCAAGCTGTGCCTCCCGAACTCGCTGAAGAATTGGGGGAGTGACAGTAATAGAATAGAGGTAAGATGATCCATCTTTTTCCATGAAGGATATCCACAGTGTGACTAGCTTCTCTGATGCCTTACTCAGTAGTTGTATTCCATACCTCCTACTAAGTGCGTTTGCTTCCACGTTCCCCTTACCAGGAGTATAGAATATCTCAAAGTCATAGTCCTGGAGGACTCTATCCATCGTCACTATATTAGGTTCATGTACTTCTGTAAAAAAATATACTTGAGACTCTTGTGATCAGAGTAAATAGTAAAACATTCACCCATGAAGTAGTTCCACCACATCTTCAGCGCAAAGACCACTACTTCTAACTATAGGTCATGGGTAGCGTAGTTCTGCTTGTGCAGTCTCAACATCCATGATCCATAAGAGATAAATTCCCTATTCTTCATCAAGAATCAACCTATTTTGGTGCCTGATGCATCACAGTAGACTACACACCCAACACCCCCTTATGGTAGCCTCCAGATGGGAGCACTCGTCAGTCTCTGTCCTAGCTCTTGAAAGCTCTACTGACACTTCCCTTTCCAAAGGAAAGGCTCCCCTTCCTTCTTCAAAGATGAAAAGGGTGACGCTACCCTATAGAAGTCAGGTACAAATATCTATTAGTACCCATCCAATGTATAATCCCCCCTCAGGGAGGTATTCCTAGAAACATTTTTTGTAAAGATGTTCCGACACTCCGACCCTACTGTTGGGAACTGAAAACTCAAAAATTCTTCTGCCACGATGGTAAGTTTGGATGACCTAAGAGTGATCAACTACACCCTCCTATGCATGAGTTTATCCTGTGCTTCCTGGGTTTCCTTTTTCACTGACCCAGGAAAACCCATTCCAACATTATAAATATACGACCTCCTTTTTTCCTAATACAATCAATCTGAGTATAGACTGTGGATGACCAGTCCATACCCAAACTAACATTGTAAGGCCTCGACACTGCCACCAAGAGGTTCCAAATGAAACTCTCACCTCAAGGGTCATATCACACTATCAGCATAAGTGTGATTATCGAGTCTCCTCCCAAAGGTATCTCCAGACGTAAGGTTCAAGTCATCAGTTTAACCAGAAACTCTAGGTCTTGAACAAGATTTGTGGAAAGAAGGAATGATTGGTACCTATGTATATTAATACGACAACTAGTAGTAGACACATACCATACCTAAAATCATTCTTGGATCTCTTGGGTCACACCCCTTGACCGCATGCAGCTACTCCCTTCCCCTGTCCTCCAGCTCCCTGAGATTGGTGGGGACTACATTGGGGTGGTGGTTGTAACATATCGAAATCTATACCACCTCATGCTGCTATCCTAGCTCCACTTCCACGTCTACTTCCATGTAGATTCATCTGTCTCTATCACTTCCTCTACTCAAAACATTTTACAAGCCCAAGTCTCTGATACTGGGGTCAGTTTTCTGCTTTCCCACTACTAACATTCACTAGCTGTATCCGCTCAGCCAAAGAACATTAAACCAAAAATGTTCTCTCTAGAACCCTAACATAAGTAGGAATTCTTAGAGGAATAGTGATAGCTCAGATGTACCTAAACACACCTCTCTTGGAGGTCTGAGCCGTGAATCACTGACCATACTGTATTCATCGAGTACTTGGGATGGTCGGTACGTCTCGATGAATACTCAGCTATCGACATGTCATCCTACCGAAGCTGTAGAGGCTCTAGGTAACACTCACCCCATATATTTTAATGGAAAGATACCCCTACATTGAGAAAGTTTATCAAGCTTTTCCACTTAAAATTCACCTCATCTCAAGATCAGGGTAGTCCAAACCCTGCCATCGTTCTATTGAGCCACGTAGAAGGCTCTCTACCAGGACCACCATCTGTTCGAATGGTTCCCCTGCTAGATGAAAACTCGGTCACCTCCTTAAGCCATTCCTTAGACACTTGTGAGTCAGGATCACCTTAGAATCTGAGGGGTATCTAATGCCGAAACACGTGTAAGGCACTAAGCCTACATGTGTCCTCTACCAGTACCGCTAGTCAAAACTGCTGCCCAACAAGTGGTGGTGCTACTAGTGCACCACCCGATGGTACTATCATCGTAAGAGGGCCCTACACCGAATCCTCATCGCTCGGTGGGTTGTCATTGTGTACTCTCTCAGGAATCTTGGATGTTTGTCTACGTGGTGTCATCATGAGAGAAAATAGGTGTTCCATAGTCAATAATTTATACATGGTGAGCTGACTCAAAGAAATCATAAGAAAAACTTTTCAAAACACACATAATCATTGTTTTCATGCACTGAGCTGGAAATTAAAATTCAAAGTCTTGGTGTATGGATACGTTAGCCACCAAACCAAAACCGGATTCCCCAAACTGAAAACCACACTCATAATACTTAACACTATTTCCATATAGAAAAGATCAGATTCCTAGTACTACGGTAGAACCGACTCCGTTGATACCACTTTGTCACGACCTGTCCCCCGGGGCCCGTGCTGTGACTACCCCAAGCCCACCTTCCTTAGGCCAGGGGCTAGAAACTAGAACCAGAAAGGCGTATCTCTTAATGAGAAGGAATTTCCTTTAAACATGTACAAACACACAAACCCAAGATCCCAACAAGAGGCAACCACGAAGTAAACTGCTATAGTAAAAAATCTGTAAAAAGTAAAGGAGCTAGAACACAATCCCAACTAGAGTGTTCAAATACAACTAAAAAGAGAAAAATAGCTCCTGGATCATCCACTAAAGATCCTACCTGAAGGGTAGGTATAGCTCACGATTAGTAGTCCTGCGTCATGCCACGTCAAATGGTCCACCTCTAAGCACCGTTCCGTCCTACCTCCGTCAGCCTCGATCAACACTGTACATCGTCTACACAAGAAAAAATAGGGTGCTGGCGAAGCCCGTGTAGGGGTGAGTATAACAATACTCAGTAGGGACCCTGAGACCCCCAAAGGTCTCCTAGAGTTCCATAAAGGAAAAACCACAAAGAAAGACCTCAATCACAAAGCACAAAGCAGTCATCAACTCTACTTAGGTATATGACCATACATATACCTATGTTATCAAAATATAATCATCTCATACACGAGGGAAGAATATCACAAAGGTAACACCATAGATGTTACACCACAAAGGTAAAAGTACCACACATGTGACACCACGAATATAACACCACAAAGGTAAAATTACCACAAAGGTAACACCATGAAGATATCTCCACAAAGGTAAAAGTTCCACATAGGTATCACCAAGAATATATCACCAAGAAGGTAAAAGCACCACACAGGTATCACCACAAAGATATCACCATAATGGTTAAAGTACCACACATGTATCACCACAAAGATAAAAGACTCATCTCACACCGGGTATATAAGTAAGGCACAGAAGTACATATGATTAGTTGAGAAGTTAGATCATATTATTCTGTCGAGAGGCACTGTTGTTGACCATACAGAGTCTGAACTACACATGATCGATAGGTAATAACCCCCTCAATGATCCACACATGACCTAACCCGCCCAAATTCGATAGGTACTAACCCCCACAATTAACCACATAAGATATAACCCACCCAGGATCGATATGTGCTGACCCACATAGGATCGCTGAGCACTGACCCACATAGGATCTGACCCACAAAGGATCAATATTCGCTGACCCATACAGGATCACTGAGCACTGACCTATATAGGATCTGACCCACATAGGATCTGTGCTTACCCACACAGGATCACTCGGTACAAACCTCGGTATGAGTTTTCTCCAACATCTTCCTCACTGCCAGCCACTAGATTTCCGCTCATCAGCACAATTGATTCTGACAGAACCACTCCTCAAGAAATTGTTCATAACTCAACCACCACGAAGTTCCAAAACGATTTATCCCAAAATACCACCATGTGGTAAGGTTTCCAATGCGATAGAAAGCGCGTCAATCAGACACCCGATCTCTGACTTATAATCGTTTTAGTTCCATAGACCCAGTTGGATTCGAGTTCAATCTAACCCGTCCACACTCCAAATTTCCCCAAAAATCAAGGTAGTATACCAAAGGGACCAAATCTTCCTAAGGGTTCCGGCTCCGTAGATGGTTCATCAAATGGACACTCGGTCTGCTAGTTACACCCCTTTCTGTGAAATGGGGGCGGTTTCACCTCAGTCTGTACCAGATTGGTCAGGCCTACTGGAATACGTCAAAGGGACCACTTCACAAAAGGGATCCCAATACCACTAATGATGTGTCAAATAGACACCCGTTTTTCAGTTACAAGCATGTCTTTATTCAAGGACTAGATGGGTCTCGGCCCGGTCCGACTCGGTCTGGCTGACCCAACGCAACGGATCCCAGGGTCCACCTAACCACACTTGGGTCCATCCCACTAAGGGTTGGACCTATTTATTGGGTTCGGCCTATTGGGGTCAGCCTGGTTTGGTTCTTGGGTCTGGGATGTGGTTGCCCTGGCCCGCCGGCGGGTCTGGCACGCTGGGCGGGTCTGGCCCGTGCCGGCTCGGTCCGCCTGTAGGGGGACCGTTTTGCCCCACTAGCGCCGTGCTTTCTGGGCCATTCTCCAGCCGGTGGGGCGATGCCCCACCACAATTAACCGATCGGCCATTTGGCCGACCGGGTGTCACCAATGCGGCACATCGCGGGCTGTGCTGCACATTCTGGCCGTGACCGCTTCCGCCAGCGGTGCCTGTGGGCATCACACTTGTCCCATGCGTCCAGCTCGGTCTAGACACCCTTGGCCGTCGCAACAATCCTTCACACGCTTCCTTCCAAAGCTCGCAGCTGGTTTCTTTAGGTCTCCTCTGTCTACCACTGACCGCCGCCGACATTGGGCATCGACAGTCTCTTCCACGGGTCACCGAATGTGCTCTGGTATCCGTTCTTGGTGCCGTCTGTGCTAATGGCTCTTCCGCGATACCGTCTTCATAGCGTGACCCGCCATTTCACATTGCCATTATGTTGGAAATTTCCCCCCGAGGTTCACATCAAGAACGAAGTGGTGGAAGGTCCGGGCCTTATTCATTTGGCCCACACCCTCTGCGTTAAGGTGATAACAAGCAGAAGAGTATTTAATTTATCAAAGACAAATTTCAAAATAGACCCATACCTCAAGATCGTTGGAGAACGTCCACACTTGAGGGAAAGTCGACGTTAGTCTTTCCCACAACAAGCCTCCAATGTTGTCGTTCAAACATTGTCCTTCGGTTCGTGATTCAGTGTCTCTCGTCACTGCCCACTGGAACCAGCTCTTTCTTCCAAGTTATTGGCATCATGACACTTTATCAGAACTTTATCTCTTGGTGAAGTCGTGCCAATAATTCTCCCCAAGCTTCATATAAATAGAAGGGGGAGGGTGAGTAATTCTTGTGGAATTAATGAGGGTTCATTTAATAGGAACCTTCATAAATCCAATGGCGTTGTTACAAAGGATTTGAGCACATTTAATGGCTGGACACATCATTGGTCCTGCCACACCTGCTTGTCCGTTGGAGGAATAGAAATGAGAGAAACAAAATAACAAAGTTATTTTATTATTATTTTAAAAGTCCCAAAATATAACTTTTTCTCTGAACATACTGTGGTCAAAGTAAATTCTCCCTTAAGTGAATCTTGGCACTACAGATTCAAAAGTGACCTCAGATTTTTAATCTAAGCACCGGTTCAAAAGTTATAAAATGCCGTCTGCGCGTTGGTTGAATGTACCTGAAAAAAAGTCCAAAAAATTATTAACAGTCACCTTTGACTCGCACTAGTCAAGGTTAGGCTTTGCCTAAGAATAACATGTCCTCAATATCTCAACGGTACTCATATATTTTTAATCCGAGTTACTGTTTAGATGTTATGAATTTTACAATAAAATAATTGTCACTTAATTATTTTATTTACAGGCAAAAATTAACTTTCATTGGTGGCCCACACCGACCAATGTTAGTATCAGTATAAGGAAAGCATACCCTCATGATTCCAGCGGTGGTCTCAGATTTTCAATCTGAGTTACCATTCATGAGTTATAAGCATTTGAAAAATAAAATAACTTTATTTAATTATTTTATTTACGGTTATGCCATTTTTAGGTTTTTCCACCAGAGGCCCATACCGACTAAAAATATAATCTTCCTAGGGTGAACCTGCCATCCTAAATGCTACGGTGCCCTCATATTTTTGATATGGGCACCCATTTAATAGTTATTCCATTTTTTTAGGAAAACCACTCACTCGTGATATTTTTAAACTTAACATTTTTGGACGGATCATTCCGGGCACTCTGGGCCTTGGAATTATGCACCGTCAGATTTCACAGTCCTTAAATCATTCCATATAAATAAAAAAAATTATACAAAAATTCCAAGAAATTACATACTTGGTTAAGATATTATTCGACTAACCTTCATAAAGGATCTTGTATCTTTCACTGATTTTATTCATTACTTCACTTTATATTCCTTGAATATCTTATAGGAATCTCATGAAGTATATGAGTTTACCTCTAGGTTATCCTTAGAATATTCTACACATATCTTACTGAAATAATTGTAGACTATTTGTGTCTTTATGAACTTTATTTTCTAAATATTTATTTCTCTTAAAACATAGTATGTATATAAAAATACCTAAGAGTTTTAGGTATAAAGAAAATAAATACCATTCTATGTTTATCCTTGATATTTAATTTTTATTTTACTTTACTAAGAATAATCTTCTAAAACTGAGTATTGTTTTAGTTTTATATTTTATATTCATTATTAATTTTAGATATTAGATATCCATGATTTGAGTATAACTAAACTACTGATTAAGTTTATGATATACCATAACAATATTCATTTCAAATATGAAATTACAACTCATTATGTCTAGAATGATACACCAAGAAAAATGTTTTTGGTATCAATCAATACTAAGTAATAGATTTTTGAGAATCAATCTACTTGGAAATGTGAAGTTTTGAGATTCTCTCAGCTGACTTTGGAATCACTCTCCTTCAGTTACATAGAAAGTTAACCTAACTTATTGTAATATTTATAAACTTCATTGGTTACTATATTTGGATAAAAATATGTGAGTTACATATTGTATTTAATTCCAAAGAATAAAACATAAAAAATTAAATGCAATGATGAATATACTTAAAGTAAAAGATTTTCCTTTATTATTCTACAATTAATTATAGTTCCTCTTATAGAAACCTTTCTTTCCACATGTGAAGTAGATAACTTATTTTTATTTACTCTACTTTTAAATGTTTTTTGTTTATTTGAATAATTTTATAAAGTCTTTGTTGGTTGGAGTGGAACACTCAAGAGGGGGTGAATTGAGTTTCCAATAAAATTTATATTTTAATATTATTTTTAAAAATACCCTAATTTAAAAAATACACCTATTTAAGTAAAATAGTAGAGTTATATATATTTTTATTTTAAAAATTTCCTTAAAATTTCATCCACAACTCAGTTAAAAGAGGATTAAAAATCATGTAACTTTTAAAAAAAATTACTAGAAAAAAACATGGTATATAAAACAAAAATTAAAGCTAACTATCAAAGAGGATTTTTTATATATCTTAGAAAATAAATTATTTTTTAAATCAAATTAAAGAAACACATAAAATACACTGTAAAATAAAGAAGAGGTTTTGTCTCAAGCTGAGACCTAATCCTATCCACATAGAAATAAACCACTTTCATGTAGTTTATTATACATAAAATATTCCACATTATGGATCAGGTTTTATAGAAAGTATTACTCAGACATTCCATTCTATATAGAGCCTCTTCGACAGTTATATGTGGTATAAATAATTGATAACTACTACACATTGGAAGTAAAGGCTTTATAACATCTTCCAAAGTTCTTCATGGTATAATAGATAAATAAATGAGAGAGTGAGTGTCTTGTACTCTTAATTTTAGTGCAGGATGTTATGATTAAAAGTTATATAACATAAATCAAAAACACTTATTTAAAGATAAGAAAAATTGGGTAAGAGAAAGGAAGGAATTTGGTGTGGTATAGTTTGTTGTTCTATTTTTCTACAGAAGATTCTTCTCTTCTCTTTGTCATCTTTTTATTAAAAATTTATTTAAGAAGGAATTCATATTTTCTATAATTATTTTTTAAGTACATGCAAGAATAGAGTCATAGACATTAAAAGAATAGAGTACTAGTTCATTTTTTCATTCTTGAAAAATTAAAATTTATGTTAGGCTTTATGTATATCTCAATTTTCATATGTGCATATCTGTTTTTGGTCTTCATTTAAAAAATAAATTTTATTTGGAAATAGACATTGAAAAACCAATATTGAAGATCTACATAATTTGGTAGGAAATTTGTGCTCAATAAATAATTTTGACTGAAATTTAATTCTACAAACAAAAGTGGTTAGATTAATATATTTTATAAAATAATGAAACAATACTTACCTTTAGACACAGTCAATTTAAAGGTTCCATATCATTATCTATTGTTCCTTCCATACTTTGTATATTATTTTATAAGTTTTACGATCGATATCTTACACCGATTTTGGATGCTTTTTATTATAGTCAATCACCTTTTACTTTCAATCAATCACCTTACACTTGTGATCGATCACCTTGAACTTGTGGCTAATAAAATTGGACTTGTGGTCGATCAACTTGCATTTGAGCTTAATCCAATAATTTATCAATTTTGATACTACTAATCCCAATCAATTCATTTGGTTATGTCATCAAATGATTTCGTATGATGTCTATTGATCTATCCTTACAATCAATCATACAGTTAGGCGCTTGTTCAATCAGTTTTTCTTGATGTAAATAGAGTTGTCTTATGATAGATTGAGTTTTTTTGGTCACTTGGTTTTTTATTGTGTTCAATTGGTTATATTTACATTACTCACCAAGGATTATCCGATTATTGTGAATTCAATTGTTTATGCTATGTAGTTAATTAAAGACTTTAAAAAATTTCTATTCTTTTCTAAAAATGATTTAACTTTCCTAAACATAAAATTGATTATAAATAATATAAACATGATATGTGATTATTAAGATAAATAATTTATGTACTAATCCAAAAATATCCCCATTTTCGATGATCACAAATCATGGTATAAATAATTGTTTAAAGGATTAAATATTAGTATTTAAAAATTTTAATCTACTTTAATATGAGATTGGAGAAAATAAATAATCATTGTTCGTTTGGAAAAAATCCATAATATACTCATTTTTCTCATATACATAAATTTATTACTTTTCTTTACCATATATTTTACTCTCACTTTGGGATTATCAAAAATAATTAAAAAAGGGTTAAATAGTAAGAATCAATAAGAAGAAAAAAAGTATACAAAATAAAAATATTAGACTTGAAAATAAGAAGAAACTGATATTTCAATAATTGTTCAAAAAATATACCAAATTCATATCAAAGTATAATTATATTTTTAATCCTTAGGATTTTTATGGTTAGGAGGGCTAAAGGGATAATTCCCTTTTTTAACAATAGGAGAAAGAGTAGGAGGATAAGTATGAGGAATTACAGGAGGTCATGGAATATATATTCCTTTGGAAATCAGTTAGATCTGTCTAAGAGCTTGAGATATAGAGAGACTAAACTGTCTTATAAGAGTTATATGTGAGGTAGAGGTTAGAATAAATGAAGTAGTTGCAACTAAAACTATGATTGTGGCTAGGAAAAGATAGGAAAAATATGTGAGGTAAAGGAAGAGATTAAGGTGATAACACAAGAGAATTAGAAACATACATATAAAGATTTAAAATCCTTATGATATCAACCATAACCCTTGTTCCATATTCCATAACCTGAAGTAACTCATCTTTCTCATACATGATATAATTGGGAAGAAGAACCATCACTAATAACTTCTCTATAATAGCTTTGAATATAGATATCATAGGAGGAATATTCAAATCTTATGTCCAATGAATGGAACCGAGTCTTGAGATATGCGTTAGTGTAAATCCTTATGATATAATAATATATAAGACAATTGAAAACCCCTTTATATTTGGAAATATTAATGGATTTAGATTTAATCAAATTATAATTATTTTCTCTATTGGAATCTAAATTATTTTTTCACTTGATTTCATATATTTTTCATTCCATTTTGGATATTTTTAATCTCTTCATGAATCAACCTTAAAATCAAATCCACATTAGTAGAAATTGGAGAAGGGGAGGTGATGATGTAGAAGAGAAAGGTCTGGATGGTTTGGTCATCTTAGAGGGATACCTCCTATCCATGGTAGCTGACATATCCTTTAGGTCATCTTACAAGTATCCAATGTGACTTATAAAACATTCCATTTCTCTTATAGATGGCATAATATCATGGTGTTTATGGTCTATTTTTAGGAATAACATGTGCGAGATGTGTGAATAAAATTACAATAGTTTATGAAATGTATTCCTCTCGATCATGAGAAGTCTCCAAGTTAATATTAAAAAAACTTTCTGTAAGACTTCTAAAAGTTCATTCCTGAATTGTATGAAGTCTTTTGAAGTTATCACATAGAGGTAAAAAAGTTTTAGCTTCTTGAGATAGAGCAGGTCAAGCTTGAGTGGAATGAGATTCTGGAAAGAAATAATCATTTGGATCAAAATAATGATCACTAAACATATGAGTCTATCTACAAGATTCTTATTTAGAAGATAAGAACCATGATGGTCACTTAATTTACTTCAGTGAGGAATCATATTATTCCTCATAATCTTCCAGGTATATAACTTCTATTCTAGGAGAAGAGTCATAAGAAGTTCCTACATGAGAATGGATTTTAAGAACATGTCTAGGAGAAGGTAGAGTAGACAAAAACTTTAACAAATCCTTATAAGAAGTAGGCTGGGCTGATACTTCTAGAATAGGAGTAGAATGATGCTTTTTATCCATAGATAATTCATCTCTTAGAATAATAATAAGAATAGGTTCTTCTAGATTTAGAGAATCATCATCATCACCACCACCACCACCACCACAACCACCACCACCATGACCATCATCACCCTTATCATCATTTTTATCCTCTTTATCTTCCTCTTTATCATCATTACCATTGACATATATTAGATCAAGCAATTAAATATCAAATAATGGATTCTATAGAGGTATTTATTTACTGAAAAGAGAGGATACAAATATGGTAGATCCCCCTATCTCAAACATAGGTGTAATATCAACTTCTATAAGATCCATCTCCTTATTACTTTTTGAATCTATAATATTAGTTCTAAAAACATTGATCTTGGAACTATCTCCCCCTCATGAGGCACATATTATTTTACTGATTCAACCACCAGAGGTATTTCAAGATCTTTTATAGCTTTAACTATAATTATAGAAGACTATGTAATATCATAAGGAGGAGATAATACTTATGTTGTAGGTTCTACATCATCTAAAACCTCGTGAAAAGGAGTTATGACAAGGATCTACAAATATTTTTTTGTCTACCTCATCTATATCCACAGGAGCTTGATATTCATCATCATCAAGGGATTAATCAGCATCAACAATTATATCTGGTTCCAAACTAGAATAAATGACACCTCTTAGCCCAAAAGGTTGTGAGAATAGATTTAATTTCTCATAAGGTCTATCCAATTCAATGATCCATATCATTTGATACGGATTTCAGAAGATATTCATCCCTTTTCAGGTGATCAGATTCAAATAGACACTAATTGGAAGTACTATCCTTTCAACTCCCATAGGTACCAATCTTTTTTGTTCAATAAAACTAAAAATAAACTTAGGGTATGAAAGAGTGATGAATCCAGAATATGGTTTAGGTAACTTTTCCTTATGTCTCATCAAGAAATGTGGTAGGATTATCTGAATACCATGAACCATTAGGTATATAAAGAAAAAATCTTGATAACTTAAAGAGATATAATATCCGTTCCTATAGTAGATAATGTATTGAATAAACTTAAATATCAACCTACACTCTATAATGATCTCATTTGTAATTAGTCTTCTATAGGTTCTATCATATGTTATCTATTATAATGCATTACCAATTTTGAAATGCAGATGATTCATAGGGTAAGAGATCTGATAGTTTTTATATTCTCTAATATTCATGACTCTTATATTATCACCCCAAAATGTCGAACTAATATCACACACTTAACTATCAAGAACTATTTGAATCATATCATAAAAATCTACAACTTTAAACACCATGTCAATGTAAAAATATTTTACCAAGCATGGATAAAAAGGAAAATTTTCTTCTAGGAACCAACTCATATAGTTTTGAAATATAAAGGATCTCCAAAACAATAATCATCTAGTTCTAAAATACTTAACAAAAACTTATCTCTCAAGAACTACTTATTGAGAAAGGATGCCTAGCTTTGAAATCTTGTTATATTTTCTTGAGCTAAAATTTTCTCTTTTGATGATCTAGGATAATATTCTCTAAAAAACCTTCTCATTTCAACTAATAAAACTAATAAAAACGAGCTGATAATTTAGGTATTCAAATAAAGTTTCAAGAAATATAATTTAAAATAAGGGGTTGGTTTAGGTTTGAAAGAAGTGAGACAATTCTTATTTTGATTTGTTGTTCCAATCATTTAAAGATTTACTTGTACAGTAACATGTGAAAATAATAATAAGAATTTAGTATATTTTTTAACCCATAAGATATATTTTTTAAAAAAAGCTTAATTATACAATTGATAAAATTTTAACTTATATACGTTAATAAAAATATTGAAAAGAATATTAAATAGAATATTAATAGATTTTTAAAATAATTTTTTTAAAAAATTAATCATATTAATTAATGTTTTATATAATTAATTTTCTATATATTCAGTGTCTTGGTAAATATATCAAAAAGATGATGTTTAGTACCAATGAATTCAAGAGTTATTTCACCCTTTTGAAAATGATCTCTCAAAAAGTAAATTCTTATATCAATATGTTTTGTCCATGAATGTGATACATGTTTTTTAGAATTTTTTATAGACCTTGTATTTTCACAATTTATAGGGACATGTATGAATTGATATAAATAGTTGAATAAAATGTGTTTCATCCATAAAATATTTTCACAACAACTACCGGCAGTTATGTACTCCACTTCAGTAGTAGATAATGCAACCTAATTTTATTTCTTACTACACCATGAAAGTAAATACATTCTAAAAAGATGTAATGTTATAGAGGTTATCTTTATATATAACTTATGTACAATAAAATTATCATTCAAATATCTAAATAATTCAAATACATGTTTTTAAAGGTAAAATATTACAAAATTGGTTATTTTCTTGAGGTTTTTAAAAATTATTTTCATAGTATTTAAATGAGATTTATTAGGGTTTTCTTAGAAACATCCACACATTCACACACTAAAAATAATATTCGGCTAGCTAATAGTTAGGTGTAGTTAAATTCCAGTCATACCTCTGTATATAGTTTGATCTAATAGCTTTTTAGTTTTATCAATATCTAGCTTACATCTTGTACTCATGAGAGTATCACTACTTTTGGTACTATTTAGGGAAAAAATTTTAAAACATTCTTTGTGTATTTTTTTAAAAAACTTCCATATTTGTTTTAAAAAATTTGAAATCCAATAAAGCATTTTAAATGACCCATTATTATTATTTTAAATTCATTTTTCATCATTTTGGGAAATTCAATACACTAGGATTGTTTAGATGATCTAAAAATAATATCATCAACATATATTTTGATTAATAAAATATCCTTTGAAATTATTTTTATAAACAAATTAGGCACCTTTTTTAAAAGTATTTGAAATAAGAAAATTATTGAGCCTATCATACTAAGCTCTAAGAGATTTTTTAAACCATAAGAATATTTTGTTAATTTAAAAGAATGATTAGGAAAATGAGGGATTTGAAATCTAGGAGGTTATCTAAAGAAATACATCCTAATAATATACATTTAGGAATTCACTCTTAATATTCATTTGATATAGTCTGAAATTAAGACATGTAGAATATGAAAGAAATATTATAATGGCCTCAAGTCTAGATACTGGTGTAAAGGTTTCTTTATAGTCAATACCTTATTCTTGAATATATCCTTTGGTAACCAATCTAGATTTGTTTCTAATGACCATGTCACACTAATAAACCTTATTTCTATATACCAAATTAATACCAATATTTAGGTATTCTTTATGTCTATTTATTAATTATTAGAATTTATTATTTTCAATATAGTTCAATTCTTCTTGCATTTCTATTGCCCAATTTTTATCATTGATTGATTCATTGATGTTTTTAGGTTCAAGTTGTGATAGGAATGCTTGATGTTAAACCTAGTTTATTCATAAGGCTCTATTTTAGTTCCTCTATCTATATTTCCAACTATATAATATAAAGGGTGGTATTTAAGGGTTCTAATAGTTCTAGGGATATGAGTACTTGGTTATGAAATTTATTCTTCAATTTCAAGGAGAGATAAATAATATTTTCCTTGTGATTCATCAATTAAATCAGCATAAAGATCATAATATTTAAGGGTATTATTGATATTAAGATTTTACATATCATGCTCAGTATTTTCGAAAGTAGTTTTGGGTTCATATGGATCCATCTCATCAAAATTACCATGAAAATTTTCTTCCGAAACTTTATATTTCTTATTAAAGACCCAATATGATTTTATTATTTTAGAATTACCAAGGAAAATTCCTTCTTATATTTTTGGTGAATTTGTTTTCTAGATTATATTTTTTTAATAATATAAAATTTATAACAAAAAATTATAAAGTAATTTACTATGGGTTTTACACCATTTTATAATTCATATGCAGTCTTTTTCAAGATTGGTGTTATAAGAAATATATTAATTAATTTTCAATATATTTGAACAAATTCATATTATAAATAGAAAAGAGTGTTATATTTACTAATCATTATTTTATAAATTTCTTAAAGACTCATATTTCTCATTTCAATAACCCCATTTTCTTGAGGTGTTGATAAATTTTGAGTATAAAAATATTATGAGAAGAGAGATTAATATTTTTGATTCTCAAATTCTCAGTCATTATCACATATCAAGGTATTTAAGGTTAATCTAAAAACGTTTTCTATGGATTTAACATATAAAAATAGGAAGAAGATTCAATTTAATCACCAGGGAAAAAACCATGTATATCTTGAATAATCATCAACTATAACATAATAATAATGTTTTTATTCTAAAACAGAAACTCTAGATGGTCAAAATAATTCAATATAAACCAATTATAGTGGTTGATAGGTAGAGACCTCTTTATTTGGTTTAAAATATATATTTTTTGTTTCTTTTCCTATTGATAGAGATTAAAAACTTTTTTATTTCATAAATTCTAGATTAGATTGATCTTTGAATAATCCCGTATTATTTAGATTTATATATGAGTGTATATTGAAATATCCTTATCTTCAATTCCATAACCTTTATTTTCTAGGAAAATAACTCAAATAAGAAACATTTTGTGAAAAAAATGAATCTAAATTAACATTATAAAAATTATCATTTATAAAAGAAGTAAATACCAATGCATGCTTTGAATCAATGAATTTAAAAAATTATTTTCAAATTTTATGTGATAAAAATCATTAAACAATTGTGATATGCTAAAAGGATTATATTTTAAACCATCAAAAAATAAAAAATTATAAATACATATAGTTTTAGAATTACCAATGTCTTAAAGTCTACTGATTTTCCCATTAGAATTTTCACCACAAGTGACATTCCCACTATCAACCTTAATATGGTTTTTAATGCATGAATTGTATCCGATCATATGTATAGAAAATAAACTATCTAGATAAAACAAATTATTAGTAGATATATTTAATCATTTTTCCTATAATCAATTAAATACACATTGATTTTTTCCCCAAACCTATTTGGTTGTAGAAAAGTTACCTGTCAAATATTTTAGAGTCAATTTTTTATAGGATAATTAGAAATAGATTTAATAGTTTCAGAAATAAAATTTGTTTTAGGTATAAAAATATTATAAAAATTGCAAAAAACATTAGCATTTTTATGAACTAAATATATGTTTTTATAACTAGGAATAAAATTTTTTTTATACATTTTATTTTTTTTTCTAGATTGATAACCAAAACAAACTCTTGGTTTAGGTACAACTTGACTTCCCATAATTTTGTTTAAGGTTTATGTACATTAAAAAAAAATTCAATGTCCCTTTTCAATTGTTAATTTACTATTTTCAAATTAGTATTCCTTTTTAAAATGTTAACATTATTTTATTTTTTAATTCTAAGAGAATATTTTTCTACAGTAAATAATAGATAAAGTTTTTTCAAAATTTTATTTTTGTATTTTAACTCATTCATGGTTTCTTTCAGAATAGTATAGTAATCTTATAATTATTCATTATTAATTTAAGAATCACCAAGAATATGATAAGAAATAAGAGGTACCTCATAGGTACTATCAATAATGTATAGATTATATTTTTTATTCATATATTCTTGGATTGAATCTGAGTCATTAGAGCAATCGTCAAATTCACTCTATGTAGCTTTAGTTGATCTGTCTATCCTCTTATCCTTATCATCATATTTATCTTTGTGTTTCATATTCATACCGTCATCCTTTATGTGTGCATTTAATTTTTATTTGTAATAGGTGATCTCTTCATATGACTTATCATTTTTTCATTATTTATTACAATGTTATCTTTTATCATATTTTCTTTCATAGTTATAATTTCTTAAAAAATTATTCCTTTTGTAGAACTCGATAAAACTTATGACTAATGATCTATTTTTTCATTAGTTTTAGTGTTACCTTCACTTCCACTTTTTATGTCAACTTTAACAACTTTGTTTACTTTTGACTTTGATGCTTTAAATAAAATATAGTTTCATTTTGGTTTATCATCCTCTTTGTTTACCTTTAGTTTTTCTTTATACATCATAAACATACCAATAATCTTATTTATCAGTAGTGTGATGATGCCACATGATTCTCTAATGTAAATTGAAGTTTCTCTCCATCTATATAATAGAACTATTAGGGTTCTCATTACATTATATTTCTATATCATTAGTTATCCAAGGGTAATAATAGTATTTATGATTCCATTAAACCTAAGATACTTTTTAAAAATAGATTTTCAGGTTTCTTTTTTAATGTATCATATTTAATAGTATGGATATTTAATCTCATTTTTTCCATATTATAAGTTCCTTCATGAGATATAGAGAGGGTATCTCACATATCATAAGCTGGTTTACGTAAATAAATTATATTAAATTCATCTTTTCGTAATGAAAATATTAAATCATTAAAATATTTTTAGTTTAAATATTAAAAATATTTAATAGCAGAATCCCATTATTTTCGATTAGTCTCAGGTTTCTCAAATTTATATTTAATTTATTCCCAAATATCAAAGCCTATAGATTCATGATGGATTTTCATTTTGATTTTCCATTGAGTATTTTTTTCTATTAAAATAAGGAGGTTATTTGGTTGTATAACCTTCATACTTACCTTTTATAATTACATATTATAAATTAAAAAAAATTAAAATAGTTTTTTCCAAAATAAGTTGATCGGAATATACAATAATTAAAGAGAAAAAACCTCTGAAACAAAATATCAGCCAGAGTGGAACACTCAAAAGTGAGGTGAATTGAGTTTCCAATATTTTTTTAAATGATTTAAAAAATAAATCCCCCAATTTTAAAGATACACCCAACCAACTAAGACAATATAGTTATATAATTTTATCTTTCAAAAATATTCTTTGAAGTTCGATCAAAACTTAGTTAAAATAGGATTAAGACTATATTAACTTTTTAAACATATGTATTAGAAATAAAAACAATATATGAAATATATATTAAAGTTAACTATCAATGTAATGTTTTTTTTATATATTTTATAAAATTAAAATAGTTTTTTTAAAACTAAAGTAAAAAAATTAGATAAAACACACAGTTGGATAAACAAGAGGTTTGGTCTCAAGACGAGACCCAATCCTCTACAATTAGAAATAAACCACTTCAAATTAGTTTATTATACATAAAATAACCCACAACCTGGATCATATTTTATAGAAAAATGTACTTAGACAGTCCTAGCTACACAAAGCCTCTTCAATAGTTCGATATGGGAGAAATATATGATAACAACTTCACATCGACAGTCCAGGATACACTAACTCTAACATAGTTCTTCATATAAGAACAGATAAAGAAATGAGAGAGATTGTGTATTGAACTCTCTATTTTAGTATAAGAGTTTGAACTAAAAATTTATACAATGTAAATCCCAATCATATTTCTAAAGATAAGAAAAAATGATTAAGATAAAGGAAATAATCCCGTGCAATAGTGTATGTCATTCTGTAGAAGAATATTTTCATCAAATTGTAATATTTAGATTTGTAATTTATTCACAAAGATGTTCATATGTTCTCTAATGTTTCATTGAAGTAAATGAGATAATAAAGTCATCTAAATTCAAGGAACATAGTACAAGTTCATCTTTTTTGTTCATGAAAAATTCTGATCTATGTCACATGTTATGTCTGTCTAAATTTTTCATATATGTTTCTCTATTTTCAATCATCCTTTAAAAATGAACAAATATTTTGAAAAAGTCATTGAGAAATCATCATTTAATATATCCATACTTTGATAGGAAATCCTGACTCAATAAATTCTTTATACTAGCATTTAATTATACCCCAAAAAGTGGTTGGATTAATATAGTTAATAATATAATAATATAATACATACCTTTAGACCTAATAATTTTAAAGGTTCCACGTCAGCATCCATAGACGCTTAAATACTTTTCAGTTTATTTTATAGGTTTTACATTTAATCACTTATACTTATATTCAGTCATTTTTCATTACAATAGATCAAATTATACTTATAGTTAATCACTTTACAATTGTGTCCGATCATCTTACACTTGTGGTCAGTAACCTTGCAATTGAGGTCAATCACCTTGAACTTGCAGTCAACCTAATACTTTATCATATTTTAGAATACTAACCATGGTCACTTTATTTTGTTTTGGGATCACATGGTTTCTTGTGTGGTCGATTTAACTAGCCTTGTGGTTGATTCAATAGTTAGTCATGTAGTTGATTAGTTTTTCTTGTGGTTGATTGAGTTATCTTACGGTCAATTGAGTTTTTCTTATGGTTTCTTGGTTTTTTCTTGTGGTTGCTTGGTTATTTTTAAATATATTCAACATGGTTAGTCTAATGATCTTGTTGTTGATTATATGCTTAGTACGATCTATTATAGAATAAGAAAAATTTCTATTCTTTTTTATAAAATGATTTAACTTTCATAAAACATAATATAGATTATAAATAATATAAACATGATTTTTGATTATTAAAATAATGAATTTATGGACTAAGTCGACATGATCCATTAAATTTAAACTCTATAAAGGATTTTAAAACTTTTATTTCACTTCTCTCACTATAAGGGGCGGGGAACCGTGTTCTCACCAATGCCTATTTGTTTGGAAAAGCATGCCCAAAAAATTATTAAGTGACTTCAGTATAATTATTATTTTTCAATTCTTAACAAATATGGATAATCTAGGTGTTGAGGATGATAATACGAGATCAATTAATAATTCATAATCCATATAGAAACCTAAATTTTCCAACTGATCATTATACATTACTATATTAAATGAAATATAATTATCTAAGTACCCCATCTTCTAGTTTACACTTGTATAATGTTGTGAAAATACCATTTATCATTAAACTATCATTCACCTTTTCATGTTTTAAGATATGATTTATCAGTGTGTATTAATCCATGTATTTATATTTCCTCTTCACCTCTCTATACATAACTGATGGCATGATGTAACATATATTTGAATAATCCTCTATGTATCTCTTGTAGGAATCCTTTTCACCCTTGGTCACACATAAATGTTACTAATAATGAATAGGACATTCCAGTTCATAATAAATTTTTTATGTGTTGGTGATTTATAATAGTGACTTTACCACTCTTGAAAATTTGCGATGGTGAAGAAATTGCCTTTTTATAGGAATGATCACTGTGTTCTTAGGTTTTGCTTTCCATTTTTCTACAAAAAATAAAATAATATATTTAGTATATTATCTTGATTACCAGTTATGATGTAATAAATAAACTTTATTAGTCTCTAACTATTTTTATCAAATCCAAATATCCCTTAATATTGGATTCAAAATATATTGTCATCTAGATATTATAGTGGTAAGGATCCATATTCCACTTCAAAATAACCCAGATGGTAGCCTTATCAAATTACTTAACGATATTTATATAGTATTTTCTTAAAGACTATGTTTACTCATAACTCCATTATATATTTATTGGACTCTCTAATCCTAAAATATTAAATTAGAAATTACTCAAATCTTGACACCATGTTATAACAAGTCTTGCGGTTGAAACCACTCTTGTTACTAACTTGGTTAATTTAACAGAATAATTTCATTTTAAATCTATAATAGATGAAAGTATCCTAATGAGGTCTAGACCAATACTTTGATATATGGATTCATTCTAACTCAAGTGATGGAAGTTATTGGATGAATTAATATTTTCTTAAAGGGTTTTTTTTTGAATTATGTGTAAAAATATATTTTTATTTTATTCTTCACATTATTATTAATACTATATGGAATTTACATAGTAAATTAAATATATTTGATAAAATAATTTATGTATGATAATTTTATTTTATTTTTAATGGTTTTGGACATAGCTAAAGAGCCTTTTGGACATAGTAAACTAGGTATTTATTTTATAATCAATGAATAATATGAGTTTCATATTAAAAAGAACTTCATGAAATATAGAATTAAATCAAGGATTAGTTAATTATTACACTAAAAATAAGAATAAAATTTCATCACATATAATTTAGAATTAATTTATATAGATTAATAATTACCTCAACTTGGAATTAATTATTTTTTGATGAATTGGTTGACCACTTATTGACGTAACATCATTATAATGAGAGTATTCAAGGGTATAAATCTCTAGAGGTGACTCAAACATGCCCTATGAACCTCCAAAGATCACTGTATAAATCCCCAGGTTCTAGTGTAGAAGATTATAATTATTACATAAATTATCACTAATGATAATAAAATCCATCAAGGGGAGAAGGAATTACTGTTTCTCCCTCTTGACTTGAGAGGGTGATGGAGGATGATCGCTCTCTATTATTAAGAGCATTCTAGGAGGGGATCTATTTAGGTCTTGAGAGGAATCTCTATAATTTCATTGTGCACAAAAATTATAATGACCATGCAAGGTTAGAAAATTTCATAGATGGTTTTAAATATATCCAGGGTTTAGAGAATAATAATTTCACATAGGACCTTACGATTCTCTTAATCCCCGGTGAACCCCACGTTTAAATTATAATGATATTTTTATTATTTAATTGGAATGATATAAACTCACAGATAAATAAATATTAATTCTGTGAATAAATAATTAAATATTTGTTCAAATAATATTTAATATATAATTTCTCACTGGACTATTAAACTCAGCCTTCCAATCCTCCAAAATATTTATCAGACCTTAAACAAAGACTATTTATTTAAATAAATAAATACCACTATATTATTCACCGATAAATAAATATTATATTCAAAAAAGTAATGGATAAATATTTATTAAATATTCAAATAACCAAATAAATAAATATTTTTACCTTGTGAATAAAATAGAATAATTAAATATTATATATTCACATAATTAATAATTACTAGGACATGCATATTTATTAAATATTCAACTGACATTATATTCTATGAAATAATTAGTTACTAAATATATGTTATTAACTAGACCTCAATGATTATTAGATCACATACTAGAATTATATTTATTCAACATGTTAAATTCAAATAAAATTTAACAGAGGTTTCAAATAAACTTAGTATGTGACCCTCTAAGCCCTTTTTTTTGAAATTTGTTAGACACACTTAAAGTACAAGGTTAGAAAATAAAAACATGTTAAGGTACCCAAAAAGAAATAAGTTAAATTGAACAATGACAATAACCACATATGAATGCACACAATGTAATATAATCTCTTCACCTTAATATTTCTCATCAAGTAAGTATCATACTGGTGTCATCAACATATGTGATCGATGTCTCTTAATTTTACTTTCGAGAAATGACATTTTTGATAAAACTCTATGTCTATATACTTAATCAGACTGCTCTATATTTCATCAAAGGGATTAAGGTATCAATTTTTTTTAAAATAATAGAAGGGGAAAAATCCTTTCTCATATTACTTTTTCATCCAATATCACTAGTGATGCACCCAACACATCATACCTTATTGTGATCATATGTTATCTTGAGTTTCATCAATAAATAAAAGTACATGAATCATGACATGCATTAATAATAATCTTAATGTTTATAGACCATTACACCTGTATGAAAATAGTAACTTCCAATGAAACTTATAAATATATATTTTCTACGAGTGGGTCATGTTCTTGTAATCACTATTCATGAGAATAATAAGGGTGTACACCTTGAGATAAAGTCTCAAAATTTTAGGAGTCTCAAACTATGGTATCTTGTATCATTCGTGTCTTGTCAAATGATATCATCCAACCATATAAAATATATTTAATAATACTATTATAACATCTCCAGGTTATCATCATAGTGGGGAACTACTATGACCTTTCAGTGAAAAAACTACACTTAAGACATTATAACCTTAATTTTCAGATATAAGAATGATCAATTTGTGATAATATATTAATTAATATCAAACACCATAAATATTATCATAATAAAATATACATAATAGTTGGTTTTAGGGAAATAACTCGAATAGAGTTTCACTTTAACTAGATAAAACTACTAACAACACAACTAGTTAACTTTATATGATAAACATGCTTCTACTAAGATATTACTATATTTTTTGAGACCACTATGATATATGTGGATAATCTTATTACCATAACCCCATATCTTTAATAAAATCCCTCAAGAGATGATATCACTGAGAATGAACATTTTTTCATATGTCATCCTTTACATCTCGGAAAATATCATAGTTAAAATTCATCATCTTAGGATTTAATTTTACTATTTGGGTATGAATCTAAAATCTGGAACAAATCATTTCTAAAATTTCTTCTTAAGCTATATTATAAGACACAATATACTTGATCTAATTTATATATAATAACTACTAGATCTAATAATATTTAACTTTCCATATTACCTTTTCTATATTGTGATTCATTACTAAAATAGTTAAAAGAATACTAGTTTTATATGCCCTAAAAGCTAGATTTCTGATTTCTTGAATTACCAGGAACTCATCTAGTTTTTATTACTCAAGAACCTTCAAATAGTTATTACCACTAAAATGTGGAATTATCTTGGTCTCATTTGATATTTTCATTCTATGATTTATGCATAAGTAAGAACAAACTAGTGTACATATAATGACATGTGGGATATATTTATAAAGTACTCTTAGGTATATGTAGCATAAAAATCACAATAATACCATATGAAAATAGAAACAATTTAGGTGTTTTGTTTCATCCTATATTTTTCAATACCATTCAACTATGTATAATGACTTGAATTAAAAAATCCATTTATCTATTCTACAAGATCTCATTCCATGGAACTTGGGTTTCTACTTGATTCATATTGATGAAATTAATTTTAGTCTTAATTTACCATAAGATTAATCATTTGTTTTCTATATGTTTTCAAACATATTATACTTGAAAACTATAGCTCTACTATTAACTACTTATAGACACCTAGGCACCCATTCATTAAAAATGAATGTACTATGATCTGTAACACCCCGAGATTTTATGAAAAATATTCTTTTAATTTCATTAATGTTTTGTGCTACACCAAGATTAACTTGCGCTATACGCAACACCGCATTAGCTTGCAGTATACACAACACTATTCTTGGAGCGTGTTACACACAATTTTGATAATAGTTATTCTACGCAACATTGAGTATATATATATATATATATTCAATGTATAAATGAAATATGGTTGGATTTTGTTATACGAAACAACGAAGGATTCTTTCACAACACGCAACCTGACTTGGCTTGCATTACACGCAATCGCGACCTTCCTCGATAGCGTGTGTTGTACGCAATACCGGGTTTTAATAAACAACGATATATTATTATAATATTGTCATGAACTAGCCGTTATGAATAGTATTAACTAAATTTTGAATTTTATAACATTATTATTCATCTTACACATTTTCTATAACATGGTATAAGAACAAAATAAATTTTTCGGGTAAAATAAGTATTTTTCAAAAAATGCAGTTTTGTCGCCTTTTGATGGAGAACCCACATTAAATCTAGTTTTTGACATGTTTATAAGTTCAATTTGACAAAATAAAATTCTTCTTTTGAATCAGGATATAAAAATTTACATTAGATAAAGTTTTGATATTTTTCCGATAACTTTCATATATTAATGAATAGAAAAAACACAATATATTTTAATTAAAAACAACTTTTTTCATCGTAATATCTTATGTGGTTAAATTATAATATTGAATGTTTTTAAAGTATAAATATAATATATTTTTACCATTTAATATAATTTATGTCATTAGCATTGATTTTACCTTGAATTCATAGGTTAAATCAATTCAATCTTTTGCAATGCTTTAAAGAAAAACCCGTTTTCTTTCGACAACGGGATTAATTTTAATTTAATTTCTGCAACTTTTGTGTATTGAATTTGGAAAAATGGATTCCATATTTGGAATCAGTGGATCCAAATTATGTTAATAAGCTACTTTTTATTTTTGGGAATTATGAATAGTAACTATGGTAAATTTTATTTACCATAGTTAAAGGTAAATCTGGTAATTAAGGGTAAATATAATATTTTAAAATTACCCTAAGAAATGTCAAAATCCTATTGGATGACTAAAATTCGACCCATAACACCTAAGGGTAGGATTATATTCATTTAATTAAATTTTTTCAATGAAAATAATTTAGTTATTATTAAAACCAAAGAATGTGACAACATGTCACGTTCTTAAATCTTATAAGTATAATAATTTTAATCTAGTGATAAACTTCATCAAACTTCTAACATGAATAGTCTACAGAAATATAATACAATTAACTACATCATAGGAATTTATTTGGAATTTTTATGGATTAAATAATTATCATTTATTATGACACAAAGATGATACAGTAATTGTCTTATTAATGAAATATTGACATAATTGATGTTATAAATGCCCAAATAAATGTCATTTGAGACTTTTTATGACTTAAACTAATTTTATAGGTTACTATGACATGTTATTGTTGATTTAAGTAACTTGGTCCGAAATTATAATTCTGTTATGAATTTCATAAAAATCATGTACCAAATAGTGTCAAAATTGACATAAATTAGTTTTTAAAACAAATATTATATTATTAACTGTTATTTTATTCCTAAAAATCTAATGTTCGGACAAATTACTTATATAAGATTATATATATTAATAATAAACAAATTGGGGTTCTTTTGGCTTGATATAGTAACTTTATTAACCATATAGTGTAAGAAAACAAAAAGACATGGTAAAAGTTAAATTATTTAACTTAGAGTTAAATCTAATTGATAAGGTTAAAATAATAACCTAAACATGTCTAAATCCTATTTTATGAGAGGATTGAAACCCATCCCCACTTTAGATTTTAAATAAGACCCTTTGGAACCATTATAAACCGAATTTGACCATAATATAAAATAATATTTTGATATTTTCCTAAGGTGCCCCTCTCCTCCCTTATAAAAGGGCACCTCCTCCCTCTCCTCCTCACATCAATTTGAGCATTCAAGCTCAGAAAAACCCTGAAAAAATCTCTTATACACTTCCCTAGTATCATCCTAGAGGTCATGGTCTTCTTCAAAGACTATTATTAGTTCTTTAAGTGGAGGTTAAGAGAAGGCGCGTCAAAAAGAGGTAATATCCATTACCGATCTTTTTCAATTTCTTTATTCTTCAAATTATTCTTATTTAGTTGTTTCATTATAAAGTAATAACATAAGTATTTATTATATATGGATATGTTATTATAAATATTAAACAACTCTAATTAACCTTCTATACATCCTATGTAAAAAAGAAATCACCGCGCGTGCGTACGTACAGAATACCGTCTCCACGCCGTGGTGTAATCTATTTTCCGCAACCACCTTAATTGGATGGGTATAATGGTGTAATGAGTAACTATATATGATTATTATAAAGTGATATTGACACTTAAATAGTATATATACACTTCAACACAATTCCACGACCATGGGAACGATATCATCGCTCGTGCGTACGTACGGACTACCATCTCCACGACACGATGAGATTCATTATCCATGTTAACCATTCCAGAATGATTATAAAGTATATATAATGAATAATAATGAAATATATGACATGTTAAATATACTGGATTAATGTATATATATATGTATGTCATATACTTACTTCCATTCAAGACAATAAGAAAAGGAAAACAACGTTCATGCGTACGTACGGACTACCGTCTCCATGAACGGTGTGTTTCATTTCATTTATCTATCTATTATATATATATATATATATACTGAATATATATGATATATAAATCATTTTTTATATTCTATAAGTAAGTAAATCATGATATAAGTAATAATAATTTCAAGAACAACAAGTCCAAACACTTACGATAAATGAAACGATTTTACCCAAAACGCTTCTTTAACATGGAATTTACAAAAGAACGGGTAATATAAAGTCATAAGTGAACCATATATGATATCATAACAATTAATATGATTCTATAATAAGTCAATAACATTATTTAAATCATTATACAGGAGGTTCAGACACTTACGAAGTAAATCGGACCAAAGGTAAGGGAAATATCACAATCTCATTTTTATCCGAGAGTGTTTATACTTTAGTATTTATTGGGGTGTATTTTGTCATCCAAATCCATGTTTCCTCAATATGTAATATTATTTCCATCCACCTAAATTTTTTTAAGTCCAATTTTACCCTTCAGTGAGTTTTTAGTAAAGGATATGAAAGGAATCTTTTGTCGTTTTTCATACGAGGTACTTTTTGACTTTTCCGACAAAAGTACGAAGAATGTTTTTTTTAACTTATACGGAATGAATGGATTTTAAAACATTATTTCCAAAAATATTCCTTTACAAGTTTTCAAGTTTATTTTTAATCAACTTCTTTTAGTTTAAAGTTGTATGACATGTTAAGAAAGGAAAAAATGTTTTTGAAGAAGAAAGGATATTTTCCTTAAGAATGGAGTTCAAGTGTTTTATAAAAATTATTTTCCATCTAAGATAATAAAGGGTTCTGTTTTTATCCCTATTATTACATTGATTTGATTATGTTGTTATGGAATTATTTTTATGAATTCCTTTATCTTATATGAATTGTTTTGTGATGTCATGATGTTTAAGATTCCCATTTGTATTACATGGGTTATGAAATGATGTATGATTTATGATTTTGTGGCACACATAAGAATGGTATCATTATGAGATGGGTGAGACCTATATCTCACTCCAATGCATTGGGTAAAGATTTTATATCTCATGAGATAGACATGACTGGAATGGTAGGTTATACCGGTTCAGTGAAACAGGACTGAAACGAGGGTGACTCGGTTCAGAAATGGACTTTGTCCACTAAGATAGTCTGGTCAATGAGTCTTGACTAATAAGAAATGATTCTCTATGATTGTGTGTGTATGCCACAAAGTTTCATATTTTAAGTTATGATTATTGGGATTTCATTTCACTACTATGATTTATCCCATGTTATGAAATTATGCTCTCTTTTGCAGGTTAAGATTTCCAAAAGTTATGTTCTTATGAATATGATGTGATTGATATTTCTTTTGTTTACCCTTACTGAGAATTTGAGCTCACCCTTTTTATGTTCTATTTTCCCCAGGATATAAAGAAAGGTTTTAGGTAAAAAAAAGGGAGATCTTTATGGGAGATGTTGAAGATCTTTCGCCACGATTATAAGATTATATTCCGAGTTTCCAAAGACACTAAACTATTACGGTCCTTGTGTGTGTGTTTTTGTTATGTACCAAGTATTCTGCAAAAGTAATGTAATGTCTATGTACGTTAATCTTCGGGTCTCTACATGATCATTATTCTCATTTTAATCCATAAATGGATCATTGAAACCTATATATCATATTAGTATTGTTTGATGTCACCAACTATTCAAGTCATTTCATATAGACATTTCTCATAATGTTTCCTTTAAGGATCATGGTCTCGACAACCAATTAATAATAAAATGATCATAGAAAGGATATAAAAAGTAAAATTCGAATAGAATTTTTCTTTGGGATTAGTGAAAAGTTATTATAATATATTATGTCTAGATATTGTAAACATTTTATTAGCCATGTATGATTTATTAGTTTGAACTTGACCATCCATGTGTGGTTTCTCTTGAATACCAACCAATGACTTTACGTCATTGGAGAAACTACCAAAATACAAAACTAGATTTCAGTACATAGAATCCATCTTTAAATTTAAATAAACTTTTTGATCATAGCTAGGCTTCCACTTATTTATGCCTGTATAAATTATTATACTTATGAAATAATATATATCACCCACCATGGTGAATATTAAACCATCACTATGGTTTTTACTTTCCTATATAGTATGTTTATTTAGAATAATTACTCCCACTAAACCTTATGGAGTTAACTTGTTGATATGTCAACTTGTGCATTTAGATCCAAGATTCAACCGAATCCTTACTTTTCCCCACTATATAAAATGATATGTACTTCCCACACAGATATGTAGTGGGTATTATTAATACCTTTATAAACTAGGGATGTTAATATTCTTAACAACTGTAGGATAATTAACTAAGTTGCATTTTTTGGTTCCTTTGATGTACATTTGAAGCTAAAGTCAACTTAATAAAGGTTTCTCATAAAAACTACATAGGTTATAACATAATAGAATCCAATAAGATCATAACTTATATGAAATCCATTAGTCAATATATTTGTCATATTTTTAGTTGTTATGCTACTATTTTGTGAGAAATGTTTGGAAATGTATCATTAAAGAATTATAATATATATATAAGACTCCTCATTGATCTACCTTGTGTTATTACCTTCTTTATGATTTTAATGAGGTAATTTGAGTTTAGAAAAAACCTTAAATCAATATTTAATGATCAATGAATAATTGGTCAATATATTCTATGATAAACCAACCCAAAAGATCCTATATCTTTTATGAAGTTCCTTCATTCCTTTCATCTATTATTCCTAAAATTTATTAAATGAATTTAATAGATTATATAAATAACCTCAAAATTAATCTGGTAATAGTCCACAATATGTAGTTGAAATAACTCTATAAGATTTATGGAATACCTTTGTTTCTAAAGGTTACTTTGTTTATAACTTGATAAGAAAGTTTGTTAGTATACCTATTGTTTCAACTCAAAGTGTCAAAACATTCTTCAGGGTATAAACCTATCAACTATTATATTCTATAATTGAAAAAGAATTATTTTTTCCAGAATTTGGTATGAGTCTTATATTTCATTAAATATTTCTTGGTTTGATATCTATGATTCAAGAATTAATAAACTATTAGTTAAGTATGAAAAACCATAACAACATTTATTCCATAAATGAAATGATGTTTAGTTGTGTCCAACAGAAGACTATGATAAAATTTTTATTTATAAAAAATAATATTTTATCATGAATCAATCATGATGATAATTAGAAGTTGTAAAATTCTCACTATTTACATAGTAATCCTCCTTTTCAACCTCAGGGAAAATTGAACTTTACTTCTTGAAGTCGTGTTCTTCTTACGACTGACATAGGACTCACCCTTCATTAGAGCATGGTAGAACACACCTAACTTCTTTTAATGTTTTTCTTGGTTTCATTATTTGAATTAAAGTTATTATTTAATACCTAATAAGTGAAATAAAAATACTATAATCTATGATTAATATATTTGAATTATATTCAATTACTTATGTCATATTCAATTATAATTATTTTAAAAGTAACCTTTCTATCCACATGAGAAGAAAATAGCCTTTGATTTATCATACTACTTCTAAATGTTTTTTATTGATGAATGAAATTTAAAAAAAAATATTTACTAAAAAATTTTCATGGTATTTTAAACCTTGAATTTAATTTCTTTTCATAATAAGGGTTTTAGAACTGAGTTCCCTACTACCCTCATCTCCCCATTAAATCCTATTCAAAAGATTCCTAAGATTTTAATCCATGATATTCACTTCATAATACTAGATGAATTAAGAAAAAATAGAAGATAAGTAAAGTATGAGATTAATGGATTATTTATTATCCATATGAAAGCTCAAACTTCACCAATTGATCAATTTACTTTAGTATATTGAAGAAAATATCAATATCTAAGTACCGTATTCTATATTACACTAGTATAGTGTAGTGATGATCTCATTTATCTAAATCCACTCATTCTCTTTCCCAAGTGATAGGGAATAATATGTCTTGGTATATGCATCCTTGTCTTTGTGTTTCATTATTAGTTATCTTAAAATAACTGATATCCGAATTTAATATACATATGGAGCATCACCATGTATCTACCATAGGCATCATTTTCACCTTTACTTTTCATATGATGTTTCTGAACATGTATAGGTAATTCTATCACAAAGTGTGAATTTTCCTTTAGTATTTCATAATATAAAACAACTGTTCCATCCTTGGAAATATTTTCTGGTGGAAAAACTATCTTTGTCTAAATGATCATAGTGTTATTATTCTCCATCTTTCCATATTCTATATTAAGTAAAAGCATATATTAGTTTTTATCTTGATTACCAAAAGATATGATGTAAAAAATGTCATTTATTTGTCTCCCAATATTTTATCTAAACAAAAAATCCCTCACCATTGGTTTTAGAATATTGTGTTATTTGTATATAATAGTGTAAAGGGTCCGTATTCCATTTATGATAATCCAGAAAAGGTCCTGACAAGCTATTCAAAGGTATTTAAGTAGGTGGGTCTTTCGAACTACATTAACTAGTAACTCATTAAACTGTTGCATAAACTCCTCAATCTGGAAGTCCTAGAATTCGATTTTTTCAACACATGAATACTAGTTTCACTATGTATCATGGAGGTGATCATCCATTAATGAGAAATAGTTTTTTTCGACCAAAAAATCAAGATCAAAATCTCCTAATAATTGAAATCACCCCAACATAGGTTGGAAAAACACTTTAACTATGGTTTGATTTCAACCCAAGCAGTGGAAGGCTTTAGTTACTTAATATTTTTGTTTAGGCATTTTTTATCTTTATTTATAAATCAACCATTTTATATTATTACACAATTTATAATATTAAGTGGATTTCACTTAAGTGACTAACCATGTCTAGTTAAAATTAATGCATAATTCAATTTATTTTAATTCCATCTTTCATGCTTATTAATTAATTAATCATTGTGATCGTAAAAAATGATCCATATACAAACTAACCGTGAAACTTGATAGAAATAAATAAACCATGAAGCTTGATAGAAATAAAATAATAAAAATTCATATGATCATGATAATTTCTAATGGTCAGTTTATCTAGAGGATGATAAATAAACCCTAAACCCTAGAAAAAAAACCTTTAACCAAAAGTTGGTTTGTACTACAACATTCAACCTATCAACCTATGAAAATCCTAGATTGGTTCCATCTTAGATCCGAAATTGAACTGACTACACTTGCTAAGGATCTACATACATTACGTAAGTTTTAATCACACATAAGTGAGAGAAACCAAATATTGGTTAAGGGGGTTTCATTACAGAAACTATGAGAACACATACCCTCACATAATGAGGGGAGGGGATGATGTGTATGAAATTATTTAAATTAATAAAATAAATTAAATAAACTATTCACATATATAAGTCTGGTCTAAGCTCATGATCATCCCCACATATGAAACGAATAAACATTTTCAATCTAGCCAACATTCACTTCAATTCATTCATTAATTAAGATAAATCACAAATAATTCACTGGATTACTTATTAGGTTAATAAAATCAATTCAATCTATCTTAATTGCATCCAAACTAACTTGGAAATTTCCATTATCTATAATATTAAACAAATTAAAAAAACTAAATTTATTTAAAATTAATAAAGTACACATGTGTACTTGGTAGAAAGGACATGTACCCATCCAAACTACCTAGTGAGGTCTCTATACTATGTATTTACATGGAATCCAACATACATGGTATGACATAGAATCACAAGGAACATACTTTAAATAATTTAAACATGGACACATAAGAAATTTCATATCATTTAATATTATTAATGCATGCTGAGTACACTACAAGTAAAAAACATACAGAACTTTCAGTTCAAAAATTAACTTGGAAATTAATTTAATATATAATTAAGAATGATATCATATGGTGTGTACTATCAATAAATAGAACACCAAAACATGTTTATTTTGTTTAATTATACTATTAATTTTCTTTTCATGATAAATTAATCACACAAGGTACAACAAGTTACACAACGTGTACTAGTGATACACACCATATAACATCTTCTTCCTATATCCACGATACATTTTTCGGGACTAGGAGTGTTTTTCACTTGTGGCAATGTATTAAATAAATGGGGTTTATACCAGCTACACGTTGTGTGAGTTATATGTTTCATGGTTTATCATTTCTCATGTCATGTAATAAGTGCATGGCATGGCTTTGACCCTTCATTTTCCACTATAAAAACATGTAGTCTACATAGACTATAGTATAATAAATCATGTTTTGGCCTGATCTAATAAACACATGATGTTAATTTAGTAAAACCATGTTTAATTACTTCATAATGAACCATATTTCTAAGGCTTTGTCCTAGTGCAGTGTACACAAGTACACGATGTACACCAATGGGATAAATGAATAATAAATAATTGAAAACTAAGTAACAATTTATATCATCAGTCAAAAATTAAATGTTTATATTTAAATAATGAATAATACACAATTTAAAAATAACTAAAAATTTATATCATTAGTCAACAATTAATAAATATTTATAATTTATTATGCGACCACTCTGTTACAACTTAAAGGTTCTAGAAGATGTGGAATCACCATTGGGATGTATCCAACTCATATTTTTGTTGTAATAAATGAATAATATGAGATTTACATGACGAAGAGAGTCATTACCATCGAAATTAAATTTATGTCTTGTTTAATATTATACTGAAACTAAGTATACACAATCATCATATTAATTTTATAATTAATTTATATCGATTAAGAATTATCTTGATTTGAAATTATTTATTCATTGATGAATCAATTTATCACTTCTTAGTACACCATCATTGCAGTGAGAGGATTCAAGGGTAGAATCACCCTAGTAGTGATCCATACATGCTCCACGAACCTCTAAATTTATCTATAGAAATCTCTAGGTTCTAGAATAGAAGATTATAATGGTTTTATCATTCTTAGTTGATAATAATAAAATCATTCAAGGAAATAGGTAAATACTCTGGTTCTATCTAGATTTGAGAGGGTAGAATAGAAGTATCACCTTCATTTCTTAATAGCATTCTAGGAGAGGATCTCTCTAGGGCTTGAGAGGACTCTCTAGAATTTCTTTATCGACAATAATTAGAATGGAATAACTAGGTTATAGAATTTCATAAATTGGTTTAAATATAACTAGGGTTTAGAGAATTATAATTTCACATAGGATCTTATGATTCTATTAATCCTTGAAAAACCCCATATATAAATAATAATAATAATAGTAGTATTTACATGACATACACTAAAATTGGGGATAAATAAATATTATTTCCTTGAATAAATAAATTAAAATTTTTTCAAATAATATTTAATTTTTTATTTCTCATAGGAGAATTAAACTTGGTCCACCAATCCTCCTTAGTATTTATTGAACCTTTAATAAAGACTATTTATTTAAAAAAAATAAATATACCTGCCTTATTAACCTATAAATAAATAAATATTATATTCATAAAACCATTGAATAAATATTAATAAAATATTTACATAACTAAATAAATAAATATTTAACACCTTGTGAATAAAATAAAATAAATAAATATTATATATTTGTGTAATTAATAATTACTTGGAAAATAAATAATTATTTAATATTAAAATAAAATAATATTCCGTGAATAACTTTTGATTAAATATATTTATGAAAAATAAATAATAATTAAACCACTTATGGGAATAATATTTATTCAACAAGTTAAATTCAAATATAATTTAACTGAGGTTCCGAATATACTTAGTGTGTGACCCTATATGCCCCTTTCTCAGTTGCATTTGGAAGAATTTCCTAAAACCCATGGTTAGAAAATATAAATACACCAAGACAACCATAAAGAAAGAATTTAAATGTCACAATGATAATAAATACATATAGATGTACACTATTCAATATAATTCATTTTTTCTCGATATCTTTAATCAAGAAGGTTGCATACTGGTGTCATCAACCTATGTACTTGATATCTCCTTCTTTTATTTTTAAGAAATTAACTTTTTGATAGAATTATATGTCCATGAACTTAATCATGTATTTCAATTTTCCATCAAAGAGCCTAAGATATCAAATTTTATTAAAGAAAAAATTGGAGAAATCATTTATCACATTATTCATTAATGCAATGTCACTCATGATACATACAACTTATCCTACCTCATCATAATAATATGTTTCAATAGTTTTCATTAATACATCAAATTAAAAAACTCATGAAATGAATTAATAATAATATTAATGTTTATGTATGATTTCACATGTTAGTATATAGGAACATCCAATGACATATAAATGATTATTTCATACTAGTGGTTAATGCTTTAATAATATCCATTCTTGAGATTACTAATGGCGTACACCATGAGATAATGTATCAAAGTCTTATGATTCTACACCCTTGATAGAATAAATCAATTTTCATCCCATCAAATGATATAATCTGGCCATATGAAATATATTTAAGAATACTATCATATCATTTGTAGGTTCTGATCATAGAGAAGAACTGTTATGACCTTTTAGTGTGACAAGTACCATTAGGATATTTTCAAATTTTTTAGAATATAGAAGAATGATCAAGATGTGATAAGATATTAATTAATATTCAACACCATGAATATTAAAATAATATAATGTTCATAGTAGTTGGTTCTAGAGAACTAACTCCAACAATTTCATCTTATCATGCTTGTTAATTTATTTAGTTTATATTATTGAAAATTAAATTTTTTTTATCATAAAACCCCTTTTAAGGGATGAGGGGGAAACCAACACGAATTCAAAGACTTAAGACATAAAACTATTCCCCAAAGGCCCAAAAGACATAAAATTGAATCAAATCAACAAGGGACGATCCCTCCATATCCAAAAAGACGATTAGTCTAGCTTCTACCTTCTCAGCAATGCTCAGCTACCTGTCCCATGCAGAGATGCATGGGCCTAGTATCGATGAAAAACTCCATACCCTCTCAAATATCCAATTCCAGAAATCCATAATCTAGTGAAAGATCATTGCTCCAAACCACATCTAGACCATCCCCTAAAGATGTTTTGGAATCATAGACCCTTGAACCCCATGCCACATAGTAGATCACACCACCATAATTGATTCACACAGAAGATTCACAACAAGAATGATATTAATAGTAAGAAGTAGATTCACAACAAGAAGCATATTCACATAGACAAAAAATAAAATATGAAAAGCCATCAACACAAAATCAGCCTCCGAAACGCTAAAACCTATGCCGAAAGGAGGCCTTACTAAAAACTGATCCGAACTCGTTTCCACAATCAAGACTGCCAGAGAAGGCTATATAAAACACCCAAATCACTCACCGATGACACAAAATGAGATAGAAACCCTAAAACATTATAACAAAGGATCATGACCACTGGACCTTCTTCACGCCCCCAAGAAGAGACCGAGCCAAAGAACTCACCATCAGTATTTTATGTCAAATATAAATGCGATCTTCATTCGCAATTATGACCTTCTGCTCTTGGATATCAAACTAACAACACTGCAATAGCCTAGATCTTGAACCCTCAATGTTTCCACAATAGGAGGGTTCACACACTATGAAATCTCTATAGATAATCACTGATGTGGGGATCTGTATCTAACCCACAATGGGGAAGAGGATGACGGTGACAGGGGAAACCCTAGCACCACGGAGCCCCTTATAGGCCCATATTTACTTTGTGTGATTAAATTTAATCAACTAAAGACACCATGCATAACCTAAATATATAAATAACCATGAAATGATAAATAAAATGAATATGTGATATGATCATGAGTTTTTATCTATTGGTTAGTTTGTCAAGAAACGATAAACAAACCACAACCCTTGGGAAATTACTCATTAATCCCTTGTTTGTCTTTAGTTGTAGAATTCCTCCATCAACCTATGTATCACCTAGGTTGGTTTCACCACAGCTCGGGTCTTGAACTATCTCCTCTCACTAGGAGATCCATCCTTTAAAAATGTTTAATCACTTATAGGTAAGGGGTACCAAGGGTATAGGGTTTTATAAAATAGAAATTGGACATACATACCCATACATAATAATAGAGGTAGGGATCATATATAAATCAATATAGTTAATTTAATAATAAATTAACAAAAAAAAACAATTCCATAAAAAATAAATTAAATTACCCCAACACATAAATAGGTTAGTAAAACTCATGATCAATCACCACATGAAATGAATATGTATTTAGAGTTTCTAACCTACAATTTAATTCATTCTAATTAATATAAATTTACTGAAATTAATAAATTAATATATTAATTAATTGTTTATCTTAATATTATATCCGAACAATCCGTGTGATATAATAAGACTCCAATATTTTATTATTTTGAATAAATAAAATAAAATTAATTTTAATCAAATTATTTGAGAACAAAACATGTACCAATGATTCCACAGGGTGTGTACTGTTCTATATTATATTAAATTCATTTTTGGAATTTACTATATACATGGTGTGTACATTATAGGTGATAAAATGTATACATTATGTGTTAAATTAAATCCATTTAAATAACCTTTGGTATAGGGATAATGTAGGTTAGGCCTATACAAATGGTTTTAAATAACCATTGGTCTTGTGTTTCACCATGTATCAGCCTTTATCTCCCCCTTACCCAGCTCAATTTTGGACTCCCTTATGGTAGGTTTTTCTATCCCCTTAAATTCTATTTTACATTATACTATTATTCATCATTTTTGTAATGATTTTTTGGTGGAATCATCAATTTATAATGTTTCAATTAAACATATCTCCTTTTTATCCTCTTCTATTTGAATTTCAATGCACTAAATTTCAATGGTTGCCTATAATTTCACATTGAGTGAATTTTATTGAGGTTTTAGTGTTTATAAATATCATATAAGGACATTTTTTTATTTAACATAATGAAATAAAACTGGGTGTCATTTCATACCATTTATATTTGATAACCATGAATTCTTGAATTAATTTAATTATATTTTCCTAAGAGATTAAATTATGTTTATTATTGTTACACATGAATGAAATCATACACAATTTTCTATCACACGATGATGAATTAATGTGAAATGAAACTAATTTTAATGAACATTTTTTATTATTTATAAATTATAATGTTATATTAGTGTTTTAGGAAATATGAAGTGGATTCACAAAATTTAAAAAAAAATGATGTTATGAATAATATATTATAAAATATGTGTAATACAGATATAAAAATCTAAAATATAGTAATTTAGAATTTTGAGGAATGTTAATTTAATTGAGTATCATTTTATTCTAATATTTCAGTTATTAAATGTTATCAACTCCATTTTTTTGATTGAGTAAAACGAAAATTCATGAAGTATAATTTATGAAATTTTTAATTCTTACACATGAAGCTATAATATACGGATTTTATTTTAATAGAATCATAGTTATTAATGGAGTGTTATTTCCAACAACGTAGTTCCATGGATAGAACCAACCTTTTCTATTCCATGCCATATATGGGCAATATAACATTCAATATTTTCTAAAGTGGAATGTTCTATTGTAGAGTATTGCATTGTGCATGCCATAACACCATCAAAATGTTCATTTTTCCCAATTGAAGGCTTTTTAACATTCCAAACTGAAATTTGTTAACTTTTTATAATGATACCTAAACATAACATGTTGAACCAGTGAGTGAAAAACTCCTTCCTAACAACCTAGGAACAAATAACTCGAATAATGCGTGTCTTATAGAATTTTTTCTTCTTAATATCATGCAAGTGAAATGTTGTCACTTTTCAACTCTATGGTAAATTTTGGAACAATTTTTTTTGTCTCTTAAAGTTATTTTATTTGAATCAACCAATTTTATTTTATTTTTGGATGGAGAATTGATCAAGTGATTCTAACATCCCTAACCAACCTACTTTCAATTTTTTAAATTTTTCATTGATCCTCTCATTGAATTTTTTTTTCTATTTAATTTTGGATTAATATTTTAATTAATTACATGTAACATTCACTTTATCTTTTATATAGTATTATATTTTTGTTTTTGTTTAGGATCTTGGATGTCTATTGACATGTCTAAATTGTTTGTGTTTTTTCTAGATTTTTGTTTAATTTTTAGATGTCTCATTTTCCTAATTTTTTTATGATAATTATGGTTATTTAAATGAAAAATATCCTGATGATTCTATGAGTAGTAATGAAATAATCACCAGTACATACATGTATTATGCTTTTATCTTTATTTACATTAGTACTTTATGAATTATATTGTTGAATTTATTTTATTTTTATTTAAAAAGTATAAACTCTTAGAATGATCTTTTATATTTATGGTTTATATGTTATATATGTTATTATTTAGTATTATTGTTATCCTTACATGTTCCTTTGTGCACCGTCAATCAGTATTGACACAAGCCATGTGCTGCCTAATGTAATTTTTCACTTAAGTTCATGATCTCCATTGCATGTCATGAGCTATTGATAACTGTGACCAGAAGTATGATCTATGTTGTTGGGAAGTATAAAATGAAATAATTTATTTGAAATATATTTTATAAATTGACTATATTGTAATGTTAATTGGTTGGTAATATTGATATGTATTTAGTTTTGGAATTATTTTTTATCCTAATATGTATTCAAAAAGATTCATGGTTTTCATGAAATTTCTAATTATAGTAAATTGGGTTGATTTTAATGGATTCCTATTTTTTGTAACAGAATGGATAGAAGTTGGATGTATGATACTAATCAAATCTCAACCATGTTTCAAAATTAAATTGTATTTTTTCATTTTCCTTTTAATGATACTTCAGATGGAGGAATTGTACACTACTATTATTATAATTATGTTGGAAGAACTTGGTTAAGAAGAGAAGAGTTCAGTTACCATATAATAAAAGTTGATTCCAAAAAACTAATATGTATGGCATTAAAATAAATAGAAAAAACAATCCCATACTATTTATGATAAAAATTAATTTAGTTGAATAGATAATGTTAGATTTTATCAGTTTCTGTTCATTCATCCTTATGTGAAAAAATGTTGATTCAAGAAGAAAATGTTATAAGTACACATGATGTAACTAATTAAAATGATTACATTTATAGATTGAAAAAATTGACTTATTATGAAAGGATTATTGTATATAGGTAATGTAAAAAAATAAAAAATATGGAATTTTTAATGCGATTGTATCATGGAAAAACATATATGAAATTTCAAATGTTGAAATTAATTATCTTCATACATTTTGAAATAATTAATTCCTATTGTTGAGAATATTCCTTTTAATAATTACATGGAATGAAAGTTAATTGATGAACTAATATTTTTGACTAATAAAATTTATACTTGTTTTTAGGATTATATCTTTTTTTGGGAGGAAATTGTGGGCCTAAATGACTGTAAAAATTTTGGTACATCTCAATGGAGGCCAAATGCCGATGGAACACTATAACATATTCCAAAAAAGTACTATTCCATTTTCCATTAATTTATAGGCTCTAAAATATTTTCATAATCAATGAAATCTCAAAAAATATTTGATGGAATGATAATGAGAGAATTAAATATAATAATGATTTTTTAATCTTAAATATGGATTACTATGAAGGAAAATTGATACATAGCATCATGATTTTTAAAAATATGGTATGAAATATCTAGTTGGGTCTATAATGTTATAGTTTTAGTTAATTTCATTTGATTCATACTTCATATAGCATGTGTCTAATTTTAATTCACATTTATACTCTTACTCCATGTATGTTTATGAAAAAACATTTAATTTGTTTATTATACTCAAATCTATAACTTATTATCTTGGAAATTATATAGACAGATATTTGTAACCTTTAATTAAAGAGTTGAATTGACTTTGGAATGTGGGTGTGAAAACATACAATGCTTATTAAAAATATATATTTCAAATGTCAGTTATACTTATATGGATGATAAATGATTTTCTTAATTATGTAATAATGGATGGATGTATCATAAAGGGTAAACTATCATGTCCTATTTGTATGAATAATACATGATTTAGAAGGCTTAAACACTATATTTCACAAGACATTACTAATTCTTTCCAATTGACCATTCATACTAAACAAATCATCAAAGACTTGGAAATACCATTGAGACTGAGGAGACACCTCTATATACTATTGGAACTAATGTTATTAATGAATTAAAAGATTTTATTTTTTTATTTAAATGTTAGATGAAATCTAGGAAGAGTAAGAATGTTTATATTGATTCTAATTACAATTAGAGTAAGAAAAGTTTCCTATTTTATTTTACTTATTGATTAAACAATTTATCACATCATTTTTAAGAAATAATGAACATTGAGTAAATATATGTTAAATTTTTCCTTAAATATTTCTAAATATCAAGGTAAATACTAAATATTATTTACAATCCTAGTGTGACTTGGAAGATTTGATTATTAGACTAAAACTGTATTTTGAGTTTATCAATGAAATTAATTAGAATCATCCATGTGAATCTTATACAATGATAACTTCAGATATTTTTTTACATAATTTATAAATATTTTCATGGTTACTTATGACCAATTAAATAACATATAAGAATGGGTCAATAAAATGGAGGTGAAATTACAATATATGAAAAATCATGACTATCATATCCTTCTTCATGAATTGATTCCAATAACAATTTTATATTTACTATCCAATAATGTAAGGGAGAAAGTGATTAAATTTTTCCATTTTATAAAGGTATTTGTGGTAAAAGTTTCTCAAAGTGTTTCTTGAAAAGAAAATTTAGGAAGAGGAACCATTAATTATGTGTGAGTTAGAGAAAATTACCCCTATATATTTTTCACTTGTATGCTGCATCTAACAATCCATATTTCAAATGAAACACTTCTTGGGGCCCCATTAAATTTTATTAGATTAATCCAGTAGAAATAAATATATACATAATGAATCCCCATTTCAAGATTAAAAGTCATCCTGAAGGTTCTATTATGAAAGGTTACTTTGATTAAGAATATATTTATTTATATTAAATCTATTTAGATACTATAAGCATGAGATATAACTAGAAAATGAGAAATTAAGATGATCATTATGATAAAATTGAACAAATTTTACATCACTTCCCAAAATATTGATAATTTTTAGATTATATACATTGGATACATTGACCCTTAAAGAGTGAGACATGGTACTTTTCATGATCTTATTTCACTCTGATATATTATATGACTACATCAAATAAGTAATTTAAACAATTATATGTTATATCATCATATATAATTTAAATATATCTTAAATATTTTATATCTTTTTATATTGGGTGTATAAAAAATTATAAGTAAAATTCATCATTCATTACCTTTGAGAAAGAGAGAGACTTTTCATAGAAAATTGTTTTATACTTGGTCAAATCAAAGGAAAGATTACTAATTTTATAAAATAAATAATAAATATTCATTTAATTTTAATACTCATATATATTCCATATATGGAGTTTACCAGTTGATGCTATTTATCAATAAATAAGAGATTTGGATTTTAGTCCCAATAATTTGTGTTGTGAATGAAAATCATTTGTGATTAATGGATAAAAATTTGTTATAACTAGTATAATAGTGAACATGAGATCACAACATGGTGGTGTTATGTTAACCAAAATGACTGTTTTTTATGCCAATGAATCAAATAACCGAACATAATATGAAAAATGATTCTTATTATGGATTTTTTGAGAAAATACTAATATTGGATCATTACTCCCATGGTAAAGTCATTATGATTAAATGTAAGTAGTTTGATTCAATAAAATGATAAGGAATAATTATTGATGATTGTATATTTAGAGTTATTAACATGAGTCTCTTATTGTACTAATAATGTGCCATATATTTCTGCGTTAGAGGTGAAAAAGTATTTTTTTTGAATATCCTATAAAACATAAATTTGTTGTCATTACTAAAGTGATCCTATTTTTTTTTTGATAATGGTTAGAATGAAATTTAAACCATCACTACCCCTATTTCTCTCGACCAATATATTGTATATTAGGAATCAAATAATTTAGTTTTTATAGTTGATTATGAACCTTAATTAGTTGTAGGTAATATATAGAATCGATGATATGTGGTGTCAACCATCCATTCTCTTTCAAATATTTACATTGGGAAACATATAGAAACAGTTTATTAATCCATTTTTTACAATAATTAAGACCATTATTTATGAAAAATTACTCTTACTTACCATACTTATCCAAATATTAGAAAATTTTGTAAATCTTTTAAAAACACCCAAAACCATCCCAAAAATCACATAGAATAAAAAATAATAGCAAAACTCATAAAAAACACTTCCATTATTATGAAAATAGATAAAAATTAGACTGGTTCTTGGGACAACTCCTAATACTAGTTCACCAACCTATACTAACACCCCTGACCCCTCTATAGAGTTCAAAATCACAAGGCTAATCCAAGATCCAACCAAATTATAAAATACCCAAAACCATATAAAAATCATTGAAACATAGCCAAGATTTATATTTATAAATTCTTCACCATTATTAATAACATATTCTTAAATAAATTATGGATATATATTCCAATTAAAACTATGTAAAATACCACTCAAGAAAGTCTTTAAAATGGGAAAAACATGATTCCAATTCGATAGAAACTTTAAAACTCATGTCAAGTCATATAAAGATTAAAATATGACTTTATATCATAAATCTACTTAATACTACTTCATAAATACTTCATATCATAAAAATACTTCATAAATATTATAAATTCAAAACACAGTTTAAAAAAATCAAACTACCACCACTTAAACAAGTTGTACAGAACCAAATTTATTCTATTTTAAACAATATAATATTTTAAATAATATTTTTGGAATTAGATGAAGATCCATCATAGATTTATGGGAAGTATGGATCCTTGATGATGATATGTTAAAAATAATATATTATTTTTTGTGCTTACACACACATTCATAAGAATCATGGTTTTATTTCAAAATGAAGCCTCATATTGGAAATATGATACTATCATTGAGTCTAAAATGGTGGGTTTACCCTAGGAGTATAATAATTTAAGTTCAATTCAGTGGTTTAAAGAACTGGCCTTGGTGTTAGGTGCTTTAATAAAACAACTAAAACCCAGGGTTTCCATTTTTAATCATCCTTTTCTCTAATTCTAGGATTTACCACTATAAACCTTAGAATTATATAAATAAAGATATAGATAGAGACCTAGAAATTTTGGATATTTGTAGAATCCATAAGGATAAATAATGAAATACTTCAATAAAATCACCAACGACACCCAATGTGGATGTTATCTTCATCATTTAACAATCCAAACTTCAGGTAGGTCTTTTTTGTTTTCATTGATTCATTATTCATTAATTTCAAATTTAATTTATGAATTGAAAACTAATTCTTCAATTTTTTAACCTTGATCCCTATTTCACGAAACTTTTAGGGTGGAATTATTCCACTTATCTTTATTCTTGTATTTTGGTGATGATTTTGATGAAAAATGAAAAATAATGTGGAAACCAAACTTCTCTATCTATCTATCTTGTACTCTATTTTATCTTTTTTTTTGTATATGATATAAAATGTCTTGGGTGAGGTAGTCATGACTTGAGTTGGATCAAGTGTGGTGACTCAGGTGTGAGGAGGTGGTGTGAGGTGATTAATGTGGGGGGATGTGGCATGAGTTAGTTAGGCTATGATGAAAGCACAAGGGGTGGTATACAACCCAAGTAGGGGGATTCCTTAGTGATAGTGTTGGACAGAGCAGGCCGACCACATTGGTGGTCGGTGAAACATGTAGGTGGTGTCCTACTTAGGTTTCCATGGCATGGGGGGGGGGCAGTCAATTTTTACCCACCATGACATGAACCACTGGTGGGGATCGACCCAACGGTGTGGTTCGAGTAGTGCACAATATGGGTTTACTAGGCTCGATCCAAATAGCACAAGCACCTAAAAATATCCTACTGCTAGGTAGGATAGGCAAGTTGGGTCCTCTGACCCGACCCAATTGAGTGATATGACATAATACCCCTACAAGGACACCATCTGACGTCCACATGGGCTACCACATGGATAATTATTCACCTAAATAGAGTTTTCACTACACATTGACCATGTGCCAATTTATGGAAAATAAATAGCTTATTATAAGTATTTTTTCACAAAAATCATGATGAAATGGTTTATTGGTTCTCCTAAGACCATTTACAAGGTGAGATAAGTAGTTTTAGTATTTATCTCTATATGGACGATGGAAGGTGTAACACCCAAGAAATTAAAAATAAATTTAATACTAAATGCGTGAAAAAATGAGTCTCTATGAAACAACACTTTGTTATATCCTAGACAAGGAACATAATTATTTCGCTTTTGTGGCTTAAATTTCAAAAAACTGACATACACAGTTGCGATCGGTAAGATATCTAGAGTCCGATAGGGTCAACTTACATTTTTTGGGAATAGTAAATTGCTCTTATGAATAGTAACTTACCCCTATAAATAGTAACTTACCCTTATGAATATTAGTGTACCCTTTTGAATAGTATCCTCTCCCATGAAAGTACAAATCAAATTCAAGCACCTGGTAAAAGAAATAGAATTAATAATTAAGTGATGGTAATTTTATTATGAATAATAAATATTTAATTACAATTTTATAATTAATAAATTTATTTAAAATAATATTAATTTTTATTAAATATATTACTAAATCAATATTTTGTTTTTATATGATTTTAGGATAATTTAATGAGACCTTAGTTAATTTTTAGGGTGTTATAAAATCTGTTTTAATTTTAAAGACTATATTTTTCGAATAAATGATTATTTTAATTAAAAATTGAATTTCTAATATTTAAAAAATTATTTTTGATAAAATGGAGCCCATTTTTTGATGCTAAACATCATGGAATGGTTACAGTGAATTTTTGATATTTTTCTGAAATTTTTTAACTTTTAGTGAATAGTGAAATACAGTAATTTACAATATATATACATTACATGTTAAATACACTATTCCTTGCATCATGGATAATGTAAGAAAACATTAGTTTGGAATAAAATTCACTTTTTACAATTTTCAGTTATAAGAATCAAACACTATTTATTGTTTTGAGAAAAATAATAAAATAATGAATAAGGTATTAAAAAATTAATCCTCTCTTCCACTATAAAAACCACACCTCACTCCCTCTGAACTTCACTATTTTAAACCTTTAAGCTTCTCAAATTTTATCCCAAATACTCTTCCCTAGTCTCTCTCCACTTATAAGATCTCTTGGCCTTTCGAAAAGTACAAAACCCTTTCCCTTAAGGAGGTTCCCAAGGAGGATATTTCAAGAGGTAAATCCTCTCCCTTTTTCTTTTAATTTTATTTTAAATTTGTTTTATATTTTTTTCTTCTCCTCATATCATATATCTAATTGATAATAATAGCTCTAGTATCACCTATATACTGTAAATATATAATGTTAATTTAATAACCATTATCAATCTCTTTACTCTTTCTCTTTTATTTTATAAACTAAATCATCATTCGAGAGGTGCCAATTTATAACCTTCGTGGACGACGGAGTTTAATTATTCAATTTCTTCTTCATGGCTGGTCATGAAACAATTTTTATTATTGAACCGGATTCTTAAATATGTAGTATATATTATTTAATGATTCTATAACCATCATTTATACACGATATTATATAATAGAACAAAACTAGTTCGTTGTGATCGAAAAACCATCACAAAAATTTAAACGATTATCACTAAATGTCTTATCTACTGATTCATCCTCATACCATATAAAAAAATGACATATATAACCATTTGAACTTATATATTTAAATTTATAATATATAAGTTCAATTCTGGAGAATTATATCCATTCTACATGAACTCTATTACTTATAATCAAGTGAACTGATCATGAAATCAAGGAAACAAACACTTCATAACGACTGAATTTAATCTTATAACTTATCAATAAGGAAATAAATTAACTTAATAAAACTATAATGAATCAAATATATTTATATAAGGTTATTAATTAACTAATTAGTGGATTTAATTTGATTATCTATGACGTTAAGGTCATGTTCATTATATGTTAAGACATAAAGTAAGAGTTTTCTCATTTCACTTCCGTTTTTGTGAGATATTACTTATTCACCACTATTTCTTGTGTATAGTGTATGTATTCTACCTATTTTTGTATCATATAATTAATATATTTATTTTAATTCTATTAAATGTATCATTTTATGGTTATTAATTTTTGGGAATATGATTCGATTGATTATAAAGTGGTAAGGTATTCTACTCGAACCCCCATTTTTTTCCTTCAAGTTACTCTTTCTCTACCATTACTCAAATGTAATGATTATTTATTATTTTTATTTCTCATAAATTCAGTGTAAACATCTCAAAATCATATATACATATCACATCATCCTTATTTTACGGGGATATACGTGTTTTAAAATGGATCCCTTCTCAATTCTTCCTAATAAACAAGCTTGATTCAAGGGAACTAATTGAATTTCTACCCATTTACAAGTGCACTATATAATATTTTTAATACATCATTGTTTTTTTAAAATCAAACACTTTATCATGAAAAAATATCTTGGTTCATTTTTGGTTTATGAAAACAAACATGCCCTTCTGATTTAAAATCTTTTTAATATTTTCCTTAAACCATACTAAAATGTTTTATTTATAAAGCCTATTTAAAAAATATTTTTACCTCATTTAACTTTAATGGGAAAAAATTTATTCCTAAAACATAATTTCAATGCCTTATATTTTATTTTCTAGGATTTACATGTTTACAATATGATTTCATGACAAATACAAATGATTTACCAAAAGAATTATTCATTCCAAAGAAAAAAGGTTTTTTCTCATCTCACTTTAACTTTTATGGAATATATTCCTTGTTAACCACTTATTACTTGTAAGTTTTGTATGTAATTACCCTTGGTATATCATATAAATAGTCTCCTTATTCTTATTATATTCTAAGGTATTATAATTTGAATGTTTCCAAGTGGTACGGGACACTTTGGAATGATAAGGATTATTTCTTCAAGAATTTTTCATTGGTCTCATTTAAAATTATCTTAATATATTTCAAAATAATTTGTTAAATCTTGTAATTCATAGAGTTTAATATCTTATGATATCATCTAAAATATGTTGTTTAGGGGTTTCTGATTAGTTGACTATGGACGTGTTATCTTGATACCATTCACCATATTACTCCGAATGGTTAGTGTTTATGTTTAATGATTGGGGAAGATTATTTACATTTCATATATTAGTTTCAATATGAATGTATATGTTTATTATGTTCAACCCTTTCATATGAGGAATTCATTGTACTTAGTAAGTGATGCGTGGGGCCCGTTATAACCCCTCGATGCATCGGTAGGTCTCATGAGACAAACTAGTTAGAGTTTTACCCATTTATGTATGTCCTTGGCATGAGGACTTGGTAGAATGGTTACGATGTCCTGCATAATGCATTACCTCATTATGAACCTAGTAATTAATAGTCCATGTTTTTAGTCGACTTGTATAATACTCATGGTTATGTTTTTGTATGTCATTATTTATTCATCTCTTATTCCTGCCATGCTATACTCAAGATTATTTTTTAAAGGATTTTGTTTTTAGTCATTCAAAATGACTAATGTTTATGTTTATGATATCTTCCACTATATTTTTTTACCCATATTGAGCATCTAATATCACTTAATTATTATTTTTTATGTTTTCCCAAGATGCGAGGAGGTATATTATGAATTAATTGAAGGGATAATCTAGGATTTTTGGATGTTTTCAGTGGAAATTATATAATTTATTTCATTTCAAGTTGTAATATTGAAATTATGTATGTATCTTGTTTTCGAAAACTACAAAACTATTCAGTCCTTCGGGAATTGATTCCTTGTAATCAGTCCGATTTAATAAACTAATGCATCGACTGTAGGATTATAGGGTTGGGGAGTTACAACATGGTTCATGCATAACAACTAGAGGGTTCACTGGGGGTCAGGTACCCCCCTCATTTTTAGTGTACTAAATAGTGAGGCCCGTGTCACCCCTGATTATATTGGAGTTATATTGTCATTATCAACTTCTCTGTGCTAATCTTGCTTGTTGTGTGTAACTCTCATCAACTGTGTTCTACTCGATGAGACATGGTTTCTCTAACTATGAAGTCAACCACCCCACTATTTTCTATGTGTTACAATGGGTGTCGGTCTCAAACAATGGTTGGTCACCCCCTTTACTAATTAATTCCCTTTGGTGAGGCATGAGTCTCTCACTACAATTTCTGTGAGGAAATGTGGGTTTTCTCATAGCTTGGTTTGTTATGGAAGTAAGGGATAATAATCCCCTATTTAATTTTGATCATTGGTAATGGTGTAGGTACTTCTATGCGATTCTAGAGAAAAAACACAATACTGGTAGATGTAAATGATATGATGTGATACCCCATCGAATGATGCACAAACTCTAGTGAGGAGAAGGTCCCCCTAATGTTCTCCAGTAGTGATGTGGGAGTTAAAGAAGATAATAATATTGAATACATTAAGACTTGTGACTCCTCATACACCCTTGAGTTTTTTTTCAAGATGTGATGTACATCCAGGATATCAAATTTGGACTTTGTGGGCTCTTATATTATCCATGATTCCTTTGTTTCTTGTGATATATGAACCTTATAGGATTGAAGTTGAGATGATTGAGAGTTCTTTACATCCCTATTAACTCTATTTGTTGAGCATATCTAGATCAATTCTTGTCTTCCTACCAATCATTCTCTTATACCAGGAGATTTGAGTTATATGTTATCTTTGTTTTAACTTTTTGGTTTTGGAGCATCATATTTTTTATGTTTATACTTACCACAATATGGGGATTGATCCCACATGTATTGTGTTTTTTCAAGTGATGTAGTGTTCAGAGATGGTCTTAGTAGATGTAGATTTGGTGTGGATTGTTTGGAGATGATTCTTAGTGACGCTTGGAGATGTATGGTGGAGAATGGTGGAGGTAACCATTGCATCTATAGATCGATTTAGGAGTACATGCAACAAGGTGGTGCCTTCATGTTTTTATGTTTGAAATATTTAAAGGCTTTATAGATATACATTTACTTTTTTATTTTCATATAAAAAACATAATTGTATTTAAAATATCATGAATTAATTATATATAGTTCATTTGTTTATATATACATACTACTGGTGTTTTTGGTTGTTTTATGCATTAGAGATATGTGTATGTTAAAGGTTGATATAAACCAAGGCCTCCTGTATTGTGTTATATTCCCACTCGGTACTAGTCACCGTCCTATAGACTATTAGAGGAGGGATTGGGGTGGCACTCTCAGCCTTATTCTAGACTGAGAAGGGCCTCAATGGGCCAAGACATGTTAGAGTTTTATCAGAGCGGTCGAGTCTTGAGGACGAAGTTTGGAGTTAGCAGTCATGCGATAACTAGTTTGGTAATTTAAGGAAAAAATGTTAAGGGGGTATTGAGTTTGGTTATCTAACTAGGGAGCCCCATGTAAGTGAGGTGGTTGATGAATCCTTTCACCAAGAATCTGACTACAATTTATTTGAACCAAATTACTAAGACATGGATTGCAGGGTATAAAAAAGTCGATACATGCATTAATATAGTGGCCAGTTATGATCTATCACATATTTTATAACGTGATCTCATCCGTATTTTCTCCAATACTTATGGTTTCATCCTATAAAATGGAGGGTTCCACCCACTGACATATAGATTGTGTGTGGAGATAAGGTTTTGAAAAGCATGTTCCTATAGTTGGACCTCCTTCTATCGATTTGTGAGCAATGAGGCATTGTTATAAGACATGGTTGAGAAATGTCATTTTCACATGATATGAGGAAATTTATTTCCCCTTTACACTTAGTGAAGATATTTCACATAGATTGGATGGTATTTATCATTAATTTGGATGATATTACTTGTATGGTGGATATAGTGTGTGCATTCTGATGATATAGGCCTCATGTGTTTGCGATGAAAGGTCCACCCTTGGGTGACATAGGTTTTTACAGAGTCAAAGACTTGAATTTATATCTATTATATAATTTCATTGACTGGATGATGATTCATAGGTTGATTTATATATATATAATAATAAACTATTATTGTATAATTTTTCTCTCAAACTCATAATGATATTGATCAACCATGGTTGAATTTTGAGCCCTTGTTCAGGATAGTGTTTTATTTGAGGATGTTGGTCCCTCTAGAAGGAAGCATGATTGTGTTTGAGTATGATAAGATGCCTAATTTACTTGTGTGGTGTTCCCTATAAATGTTTCATGGTGTAATTTTTCAATATCATTGATTCAAATAGATACTACAAAGGATGATTTATTGAGACGTGGTTGTGTTTTCTTACAACACCACCTATAATAGAGACCTCAAGTGAGTTTTGTAAGATAGAGGATTCTTGGAAGGGATACCCCATGAATTTGGTAGAAAATCATAATTTCACCTGAGGATTTATAGATTAGTGTATTGGAAAAACCCTCATTTTGAGGACATCCTCAAGATCAAAGAACTTCTTATCAGTGGCCCAGTTACCTAATGGGGAACTGCTCATCAGAAGTGTTGGTGGTGTAGGTGTAGATAGAGATGGATGATTCTATGATCATCTCCCATTACCAACACATTCGGTTAGATCCTTTATGGTTTGGGGTGTTGACATATGAAACTACAGAAAGAACCACACAATGGAAGACTATTGTCAGAAATAAAGGGATACCATTCATAGTTTGATTTTTATCTTATTTTCAGGGACTATTGTATTGGATGGAGTATTTGTGAGTTATTATTTATATATTATATGTTCAAGAGTTAGAGGTTCTAGTGGAACACCTAGAAAATACCTTGTTATCTTGGTATTTTCCACTAATAGTGATCATCTTTTACTCACAGCATTGGGTAAAGTGAGTTGATCTTTGGTGAAAAAATTGGGGTTTTAACAGATTCATTCATGGGAGAGTTAAGACTAGTGGTAATTATCTTGATAAGGATTTTGTTACAATATTAATATTTCATGATGATGCACTGATGAGTAAATGTGTTGAGATCCACCCTTTGTAGTGAGTGTTATCCCCTAAGGTTTGGTGAGAAGAGTCCATCCTTAAGATTTGTAGTCAGCTTCCCTTCAGATGGAATGTGTGTATTTATACGCCATGTTCTTGGATGGGAGTACACTTTCTATGAGTGTAGTAGAATGTAAGAATTATTTTTAAGGGTAACCAATTATTCTCCCTCAATATGAGACCAAAATATGCTTTGTTAATGTTATTTTTGAGTGGAATATTGAACAAAATCATGGAATTTATGGGCTATATAGGATGGACCCTTTCATTGGATCAAGGATGATCCTTTTAGAATTTTAGGTATCTACCTAGTCTAACCACCAGGGTATCAGATATGGTGCAACCAATCATATAATGAGTGATGGATACCTATAGTAACATTAGACTTTGAGAAGTTGAATCCAAGGTGGATGATGAGATCTTAGTGGTGCAATAGTATCACAGTAGTTAACCCTTCTAGTCGGGGAATCCATGTCTGGATGATAGAGGAGGAACATGAGTATCTATCTTTAGATAATTTTATTATTGTAGAGATATGAATATATTTCTCACCTTTGAATGATACCAGTACACCCACACTCTTCCCTTTCATGAGAGAGTCTCATGGTAGTTATGCTAACTTAAGGGTTATGTATGATCGAACATTCTCATTCAATGAACCTGAAGAAATCTACTAAAGGTTGGGAGTATGTAAAACAATTGTCTAAGTGGATAATTGTTTTCTCTTGGTGAATGTTCTATGTACAAGGATATACATCCCGAGTAGAGACCTCCCTACTAAAGTGCAACCTTTGTTGTGGTATGTTCAACAAATATTTGTGGGTGTACCCATCCTAGGGAAACTATTACTATGTGATGCAGGAGGAGGTTTTATTCTTCAAGTTGTAGTACTTGGTTTTTTGTGTTTTGTAAAGTGTTTACTGGGATTGGGACTAATAGAACATGTTTATCTAAATGGTCATGACTATCTGCATCAGATTGTTATGGATTGGGAATCTGATAGGAAGTAGTGTTGTTTTGATAAGTTTATTTAGGTTAATAATTTCATGATGTTCGCATCAATAGAATTCATGAAAGAGTGACAAAAATATAACTATTATCTCTCTAATAGTGGATATGAACCTTTTGGATATTGGGATGTAGATGGAGAATTATCACAAATGTTTACAAAGAGATTAGGAAGAAAGACCCATGATAATTTTGTGCCATGAGCTAGAAACATTTGTTACTATGACTATAATGGAAGTAGTTGATTGAGATTATAATTTGGTTCTATATTATTCCTTGTAACTCTTTTGGTTTTGGTTTGAAATATTTGTGAAGTGATCAATTATGAAGTGCGATGTAGATGAGTTATTCTTATACAAAAACCATCAAGAACTCTCTTTAAAGGTGGAGATAAATGTTTTCTCAATAGGGGTTACCTTACTGACAAACCTTCTTCAGATTATTCCCAATGGGGCATGGATTCACTTAATCTAATGTGATGAGGTGACCTTTGGATGAGAGAAGGATTTGGGTGTTGACACTTAACAAGACTCACATAGAATAAATGTGTGTTTCTATTAAGGTCTTTATTTTAGATGAGATATAGCTATTAACTTCAATGATGAGATATGAAATTTCCTTCTTTGGAGATGACATAATGAGTTTTTTTAGATCCAGGTTCTCTGGATACAAAAGATGTGCATGCGAAGGTGGAATTTTTTCTATACGAGGTTATTTTATAAGCTTTCTTATTGAGATTACTGAATGTTCTTTCTTTAGAATGAAAAGTCTTAAAGGTGAGGAGGATGCAGTGGATTAATTTTTTTCTTTTTAAACCCTTATAACATTTTAAATAATTTTTTAGGATTAGATTCAAATCTAATGTAGAGTTTTGGGAATTTTAGAGCCTCAAAAATGTCATGTTAAAAGTAATACATTAGTATTTGTGTAAACACATGCGTTAATGGGAATAATGTTTTTCCTTAAAAATTAATCCTTAATGGGAAATTCAAAAATTCCATTGAGTCTATAATATTGGGTTTACCTTTGGTGCCTTATAATTTAAGTTCACTTTAGCTGTTTTTGAAACCTACCTGGGTGTCAGGTGTTTTAATAAAACATAAAGAAACCCAGGGTTTACCTATTTAATCAAACTTTTCTCTAATAAAAGGGTTATCTTCCATAAACCCTTAGATTATAGAAATAGATATCTAGATAGTGGCTTAATAATTTTAGAAATTTTTATAATTCACAAGATTAATGAATGGAATCCTTCAATGAAATATCCAACGACACCCAACACATATGAAATCTTCTTCAACGAATGATCCAAACTCAAAGTAGGGATTTGTTATTTTAATTTCTCTATTATTTGAGAATTTAATAATGAATTAATTAATTAAAACATAGTTATTAAATTATTAAACCACGATCCCTATTCCATGGATCTTTTTGATAATAATTATTCACCCCTAACTTTGTTCCAGCATTTTGGCGATGATTTCTATGTATAACAATAGATAATGAGGTGACTACACGTATATCTCTATCACAACCTATTTGGTACTCCTAATATGGATGAAAGAAAACTATTCAGGCGTAACACCATAGGATTTCATAGTATGTGATCTCTTTAAAGAGCTTACGTTACACGCAACACCGAGTTCGAGCAAATCACGACATACCAAACTAGCTGTTCAAAAAGTGGTTATGAATAGTATTAACTGAATTTTCAATTTTATATACTCTATATAATTTTAGAATACATATTATTTGTTTCTTACACATAATATAAGAACAAATTCATTTTTTTAGATTAAAGAAGTATTTTTCCGAAAATGCATTTTTACAGCCTTTTAATGGAGAACCCTTTTTAAAACCAATATTTGAAACTTTTATATATTCAATTTAATAAAATTAAATTATTATTTTGAATAAGGACATACAAATTTAGTTTGAATAAATTTTTGGCACTTTTCTGATAACTTTCATATTTTGATGAATAATGAAAAATACTAAATTTTAATTGAAACAACTTTTTTAGTCGAAATTATATATATTGTTAAATTATTAATTTTAATGGTTTGGAAGTATAATTAGATTATATTTTTATCATTTAATATAATTTAGGTCATTATAAGTAATTTCACATTTAAATTTGACATAAACACATGTCAATATTTTGATAGTTTTTACTTTTTAAAAACCCGCTTTTTGAATTGACAATGAGAATTAATTTTAAATTAATTAATGCAAATTCTATGTTTTGAATTTGGTAAAATAGAAATATTTTTCTAATTTTTAATATTAAAATTATCTTAGGGTGAAATTTTGGTATTTTTCTGAAAACATTCAATTTTTGATGAATAGTGAAAAACAATGCGTTATTGTTTAAAACCGACTTTTTTATTTAAATAATTATTTATTTTATTTAAATTTATTTTAATTCAAAGTAGATATATATTACCTATATAATTTCAATTAATTAATTACAGTCATTTTATAATAAAATTAGACGTATTAAATGTTATTGAACTTTTTAACGTCTTTTACCCACCTTCTAGGCACATTTGCAAATTTTCATAAAACGTAATTTTACAACTTCTGTGACTTAAATTTCAAAAATTTGAGAGACATGGTTGACATAAGTATGTAAAATTTGGTTCAATAAGAAGAAAATAATTTTTGGTAAATAGTAACTGTTGAATTTTATTTACCACGATTAAAAGTTAATATGGTAATTAAAGGTAAAAATAATATTATAATTACCCTAAAACATGTCCTTATTCTATTGAATAAGTGTGTTTCGACCAAAAACAAACTTAGGAATAAAATATTATCCTTTTGGTCCTCATGGATTGGATTAGGACATTTATTATTATTTTATTTAAAGAAGAGTTAAAAGTGTTAAATTCAAAGTTTAATAACTAAACCATTAATAATATAAGGTTATAAATAAGATAAATTCGACTATAAATATTCATTATAAAGGTAAAAATATTTCCTACATAATGGTAGTTTATTTATAATTTTTTAAGATTAAATAATTATATTTATTTATGACACAATGATGATGCAATAATTACTTTATCATTGAAGGATTAAACTAATCGATATTATAAATATAAAAATATATATAAATTGAAACTTTGTCTGTCATACATGAATTTTATATCTTAATATGACATTTTATGTTTGATTAAATATATTTTTTTAAGTGATAAAGTTGTTATTACTTTAACAAAAACAAAATACTAAATAGTGTCAAAAATGACATAAATGAGTTTTTAAAACAAATACAATATTATTAATTGATATAATATTTCTAAAAATATAAGGTTAAAAAAACTAATTATATAAGGTTATATATATCAATAATGAACCAATATGGGTTCTATTTGCTTTTTATAGTAAGTTTATTAACCATTTATTATAATGATACAAGAGGATATGGTAAAAGTTAAACTATTTAACTAGGAGTTAAATATAAAAGATAGGATTAATATGGTGACCTAAACTTGTCTAAAACCTATTGGATGAGAGTATTTAAACCTATAACCACCTTATCATTGAAATAAATTGATTTGGATCCATAAAAAATCGAAAATTATTTTATAATAAAATAATATTTAAAAGATTTCCTAAAGTGACCCTCACCTCTCTTATAAAAGGGTACTTCCCCTTCTCTCAAAATCACACATCCAAAGCCATTTGGATCATCCAAAACCTACCCAGATCTCCTCCCAAATTCCATAAATTCAACCTAGAGGCCTTTCCATGAGCATAAATCCAACCTAAGGAGCCATTTTTTCAAATCAAAAGGAAACACCCAAAGAAGAGGTAATTATTTTATCACCCCTTTCAAAGTTATTTTCTTCTTCCACTTTATATTTCTTTGTTATTTCCATAAAAAAATAATAAATCTAGTAACTTATACATAATGTGATTTTATAATAAATATGGTACAACCATACTCGTTATTCAATCTATCCTATGAATGATAATTTCACCATTCATGCATACGTACAACTTACCGTCTCCACACCGTGGTGTAATTTGTTAATCAACACGATGTTATTTGGATGGATATAATGATGAGTAATATGTATATAAATAATGAAAATAACCTGAAAATTTCTCTATAAAATTAATATACTATCAAATTATACACCTTTTAATCATTAATGAAATGATATCGTCGCTCGTGTGTACGTTTGACTTACCGTCTCCACGACACGATGTGATTCATTTCCAGGTTCACCATTCAACGATGATTATAAAAATATATATTATTAATAAGTATGTAATATATGAAATAATAATGCTAATGGAGATATATATATATGTATGTATGTACTTATATATATCTTATTCACTTGCTTTCATTCGATACGATATGAAAACTGAAACAACGTTTATGCGTACGTACGACCTACCGTCTCCATAAAATGTGTTTTCAATTTCATATATCTATCTTTTATACATATTTATATTCTAAATATATATTATATATAAATCATTTTTTATATTCTGTAAGTATTTAAATTATGATCTAACTGATACAATCAATAATAACAAGTTAAAACACATATGATAGAGAAAGCGATTATTACCCAAAATGTTAATTTAACATGGCAATAACTATTAAATGGGTAGTATAAAATCATAAATGAATCATGTATGATATAATAAATATGAATATGGTTTTTTTATAATTTAATAGCATACTATGGTCATTATACAGGAGGTTAAAATTACCATCAACCAAAGGAAAGTGTAAGGTAAGTGTGAATTATTCAATCTCATTATTATCAAAGATTATTTATGTGTAAGTATTTTTTAGGACATATTTATTATCCAAGTCCTTGTTTCATAAAAGAAATTTTAAAATGATTATTTTAAGGTACTCTTTAACTAAAACATCATTTTAAAATTTTTAAATATTTATTCTTCTAAATATTTCTCATTAATATCCATGTATTTAAAATGTGTTTAGGGATTTATTTACTGATCATTTTCAATTTTGTCAACATCATTTACTAGATTTTATTCTTGATTGAGGTTTATTTATTATAATACAATATTCCATATTTAATTGAATGAGTTATGATATATTTGAATGTGGATGTGATATTTTTACATGCTTCATGGTTTATGGTTGAAGTATTTACATTTTTTATTTTAGTTGTAATATGAATATTTATGTTATGTTTCAACATTTTCATATGAGGAATGCCGTGGGATTATTAAGTGATGGGTGAGGACCTCTATCACCCCTTGATGCATTGGTAGGTCTCATTATACAAACTAGTGTCTTAGAACAAGGCCTTGACAAAGATTTTATTTGTAGTCTTGGAACGAGGCCTTGGCTATGTGGTAATGATGTATGGAGTTATGCATTTCCTCATTTTGAAATTAATTATTAGATGTGATTATTCAACTATTAGAATATCCATGTGAATGTTTATATGATAATTTTTGATTTAGTTTCTCTATATTATCTACAAGATTATGTTTAAAATGGTTTTGTCTTTATTACACATCTTTCCTTAAAAGTTTATAGCTTCTGCTAAATTATTTACCCTTACTGAGAATCTAAGCTCACCCGTTTCTTATGTTTTGTTTTCCTAGGAATCCAAGAAGTGTATTATGTTTGATATTTAGGGTTAATCTAGGGGAATAATGGAATTCTAAATGGATTATTTATGTTGTGTTTTGTGTTATAATGTTTAATGTAACGTTCATGTATGTAATCTATTTTCCAAGACTACTAAACTAATCTTTTCTTTAGGGCATGATTCATTATAATCATGATAATGTATTAAAATAATGCACCGACTCTAGGTAACTGAGGTTGGGGCGTTAGAGTTGGTATCATAGAAAGTTCAGTACAAACCTTGGAAACTAGATTTAGAAAAACTCTGATCATAGAACATTACCCTAAGATTTACTTTGAGGATTAGTATAGAAGAACTTCATAAAATTTTGTTAATGTAGAGATTTTGTGTATTTTCCAAGAAATACATCCCTGTATAAATAAAACCAAGTAGAGGAGGCTCTCACAAAGATGTACCTAGGAGTAAAAAGTCTAATAAGGAGTTTTAGGCTTGACCTGGGGTATCTTGGTATACGACAACAGGCCTTGCTGAACTGTTGGTAATGACACTCCTGGGGGATATGCTTAAGATAATTAACATTTTCTTTACAGAACATTATGAAGGATTTATGAGTAAATACTTCCTCAATGAAAACATTTTTATGATTATGGATTATTTGAATAATCTTTTCAATTTATGTTAGGTATTTCACATGTTTGGAATTATGCATTGAGATTCATAAACTAACCTAGTGTATGCCATTGTTTAAAAATGGTTCCAAGTAGAAGGAATGAGAACTCCAGCAAAATCATGATCCAAAAAGTTATAAGGATCATATCTTTCATAATCCTAATCCCAAATTTAGAAGTTAAATAGTCTCCCACATATTCTCATCATATGAATAAATATTATAATTTGTTAACAAGATATGTAAATAATTCTCTGAGTCCTATGGATTTAAAGGGAATCCAGTGAAGAAAAAGGATGGTAGAGAGAAAGATGGATAATGGGAAGAAGGGAAAAAATGATTTTTTCCATATGTGATAACTGTGGAAAGAATCACCTTGGTTAATTCTTGAAGGGAAGGGATTATTCTTATAAGTGTGGAGAAAAATGACACCAAGTACGTGATTGAAAGGGTAAGAAAAAGGTTTCAAATGTATAATTCTTCATCTGCAAGGAGTTGGGTCACTACGCGAATTAATGTCCCAATCATCAGAGCATACCCCAAATGATGCTGTTGGATAATAATCAAGTTATGATACTACCACAGATAAAGATGAATGATTAGTGTTCATATGTTTTTATTAAATAATTATATCGTTTGAGTATTGTATCAATGATGTACCAGTTATATTAATTAATGAAATAAATAAGGATTGTACTGCAGTACTATTTCATGGAGGATTTGAGATTGTAGGGTACTAAGAAAAGTGACTCAACAAAAAGTTAAATGTTTTGTAAAATACATGGTTGAAGGAAGGATAAACCTTAATATGGTCCCAATACCGAGGTAGTGATTTTGGAATAAGAGATGGTTGATTTGGAAAAATTATATTGGATATTATTGATTACCTTGGAACTGATTAATGGTTTGTTTATTACATCATTGTTGGATCATTAAAAATTTTTTGATATAAGGATTATATCCATTATTCTATAAGGGATAAGGGATAATTAACTCAATCAATAAGTTTTTATGGTAATTCAGGGTTTTTTCATATTTTATGATAATTAATGATGAAGGTATTCACATGTTATTATGTATAAAAAGAGATCTTCATTATGGTTACCTTCCTTATAAATTTTGGACTGTGAGTTTGAGTAGAATTATTTTGGATATTTCTAAAGTTTGGAATGAATTAAGTTGGACATTGCATCCAATTGTTTAAGGTTACAACATTTTTTAATATTATTTTTGGATTTATATAAAGGGGACAACCCGGAGGTTGGGAAACAAACTGTCGCATCTGGCAAGGCCGTGAGACTTAAACCCGCAACTGAAGGGCGACAAGGGTGCATCACCTACCACATGCCTACATGATGTCCTGGATTGTATAATATAGTTTTTGTTAAAAATAATCTGATAGATGAATTATAAATTCATTTTTTAACCCTATGAAATTAGGATAATTAGAATATTTTTTAGTTCTAAGATGAGTTTGTGGTAGAAATTAGTTAAAGCATGTGGATCTATTTTTCAGGTATTCTCTTTTTTTCTTATTCAATGATGAAATTAGTTCTTAAACTTTAGGGAAAGGATCTTAAAATCAAAACGTGTTATTATTGTACCTTATGTTTTGTTGAACTCATGATATTTTAAATCAGTATTGATTTTTGGCTTTGAGGCCATCAATTTTCCATTCACTTATTTGTGATTTATGACCTCAATTACTCCCTATAAATATTTGTGTTTTCCCTCCAATTATAATTTCCACCAATGTTATTTTATTCAAAACCCTAAATTGGTGGTTACTTTTTCATTTCCCTTTCCCTCTTATTAAGACTAAATTTTATTAATATTATTTCTAATGTGGTTTTTCCACAAAGGTATTTTCTATTTTTAAACTTTTATTTTTGAAAAACTATTTAAAATTGCAAGGTTTAAATTTATTAAAGGATGAGATAATGTAACTCTATAGGATTTCATATAATGTGATCTCTTTAAAGATCTTGCACTATACACAACACCGAGTTCGAGCACACCACGACTTACCAAACATGCCGTTCAAAAAGCGGTTATGAATAGTGTAAACATAATTTTTAATTTTATATAATAAATATAATTTTTTAATCTATATTATGTGTTTCTTAGACATAATATAATAAAAAATTCATTATTTTAGATAAAAGAAGTATTTTTCCAAAAATGCAATTTTACCGCCTTTTAATAGCGAACCATTTTTAAAACCAATATTTGACACTTTTATATATTCAATTTAATGAAATTAAAATCTTATTTAGAAGCGGTAAATAAAAATTTAGTTTTGATAATTTTTTGGTACTTTTTTGATAACTTTCTTATTTTGATGAATAGTGAAAAATACTAAATTTTAATTGAAAACAACTTTTTTAATCGAAATAATTTATAGTGTTAAATTATTAATTTTATTGTTTTGTAAGTATAATTAGATTATATTTTTATCATTTAATATAATTTAGGTCATTATCAGTAATTTCACATTTAAATTTGACATAAACACATGTCAAGCTTTTGATAGTTTTTACTTTTTTAAATACCCTATTTTTGGTTTTGAGAACAGGAATTAATTTTGAATTAATTAATGAAACTTTTATGTTTTGAATTTGGTAAAATAGAATTAATTTTTTAATTTTTAATATTAAAAATATCTTAAGGTAAAGTTTTGGTATTTTTATGAAAACTTTCAATTTTTGATGAATAGTGAAAAACACTGCATTATTTTTTAAAATCGACTTTTTTATTTAAATAATTATTTATTTTATTTAAATTAATTTTAAGTAAAAATAGATATATAATATCTATATAAGTTAAATGAAATTCATTGGGGTCATTTTATAATAAAATTAGATGAATAAAATTTTATTGAACTTTTTTACCTCTTTTACCCACCTTCTAGGCACATTTGAAAATTTATATAAAACGTAATTTTACCAATTTTTTGACTTGAAGTTCAAAAATCATAGAGACACGGTTGAAATCAGTAAGTAAAATGCAGTTCAATAATTTGGAAATTTTTTTGGTGAATAGTATCTTTTTGACTTTTATTTACCACGATTAAAAGTAAATATGGTAATTAAAAGTAAAAATGATATTATAATTACCCTAACACATGTCTTAATTATATTTAATATGTGTATTTAGACCAAAAATAACCTTATCGATAAAGTAATATCCTTTTGGTCCACATGGATTAGATCAGGACATTTATTACTATTTTATTTAAAGAAGAGTTAAAAGTGTTGAATTCAAAGTTTAATAACTAAGACATTTTTAATATAGGGTTATACATAAGATAAATTTGACTATAAATATTAATTAGAAAGATAAAAATATTTCCTACATAATGGTATTTTATTTATAATTTTTAAATATTAAATAACTAAATTTATTAATGATATAATTTTGATGCAGTAATTAATTTATCATTGATAGATTAAAATAACTGATAATATAAATATAAAACTAAATTTAAATTGAAACTTTTTCTATAATAAATTTCTTTTATAGAATAATATGTCATTTTAGGGTTGATTAAATAATTTTTTGGAAGTTATAAAGTTGTTATGACTTTAACAAATACAAAATACCAAATAACATCAAAATTGACATAAATGTATTTTAAACAAAAATACTATATTATTAATTGATATAATATTTCTAAAAATCTAAAGTTTATCCAAATTACTTAGATAAGATTATATATATCAATAATAAACCACTTGGGATTCTATTGGATTTTTATAGTATGTTTATTAACCATTTATTATAATAATACAAGAGGACATGGTAAAAGTTAATCTATTTAACTAAGAGTTAAATCTAAAAGATAGGGTTGATTTGGTGACCTAATCATGTCTAACACCTATTGTTTGAGAGTATTTAGACATATCCCTACCTTTTCCTTGAAATAAATCAATCTGGAGCAATTAGAAACTGAAAATTATTTTATAATAAAATAATATTTCAATATTTTCCTAAAGTGACCATCACCTCTCTTATAAAAGGGTACTTCCCCGTCTCTCAAAATCACACCTCCAAAGCCATTTTTCTCAGTAAAACCCTATCCAAATATCCACTAACTTCCCTAAATTAAACCTAGAGGCATTCCCTTGAGCATAAAGCTTACCTAAGGAGACCTTTTGTTCAAATCAAAAGGAAACACCCAAAGAAGAGGTAATTATTTTATCACCTCTTTCAAAGTTCTTTTCTTCTTCCACTTTCTATTTCTTTGTTATTTCCTACAAAAATAATAACTCCTGTAACTTCTACATATTTTTATTTTATTATAAATATGGTATAACCATACTCATTTTTCTATCCATCCTATGAATGATAATGTCACCATGCCTGCATATGTACGGTTTACTGTCTCCACGCCGTGGTGTAATTTGTTATTCAACACTATATTATTTGGATAGATATAATGATGAGTAATACATATATAAATAATTAAAATAACATGATAATTTCTCTATATAATTAATATACCATCCAACTCCACACCTTTTAATCATAATGTAAATGACATCGTTGCTCGTGTGTACGTACAACTTACCGTCTCCATGACACGATGAAATTCATTTCTAGGTTCTCCATTCAATGATGATTATAAATATATATATTATTAATAAGTATGTAATATATGAAATAATAATGCTACTATATATATATGTGTGTGTGTACTTACATATATCTTATTCACTTACTTCTGTTCAATACGATATGAAAACAGAAACAACGTTTATGTGTACGTACGACCCACCGTCTCCATAAATGGTATTTTCCATTTCATATATCTTTCTATTATACATATTTATATTCTAAATATATATTATATTTAAATCTTGTTTTATATTCTGGATGTATTTAAATCATTATCTAAATGATAGGATCAAGAATAACAAGTTAAAACACGTACGATAAAGAAAGCGATTATTACCTGAAATGTTAATTTAAAATGGAAGTAATTATTAAATGGGTAGTATAAAGTCATAAATGAATGATTTATGATATAATAAATATGAATACAATTCCGATATAATTTAATAACATACTATGGTCATTATAGAGAAGGTTTAATGTACCATCGACCAAAGGAAAGTTCAAGTTAAGGGTCAATTCCTCAATCTCATTAATATCTGATATTGTTTATGTATAAGTATTTTCTAGGAAATATTCATTATCCACATCACTATTTCATAAAATGCATTTTAAAATTATTATTTTAAGGTACTCTTTAACTAAAACATCATTTTAACTATTTTAAATATTTATTCTTCTAAATCTTTCTCAATAATGTCCATGTTTTCAAAATGGTTTCAAGGATTTATTTACATTGACATGATTGTTTTAAAATTTTAATTCCTTTTAAAAGTTTCAAAGTGGTATGTGACACTTTGAATCAAAAATTTCATTTATATGACTTCATTTATAAATGTGCGACTTTTAATTGATTTAACCAAAAGGGATATTTCTCTCAAAATGTTTTATTGATCATTTTCAACTATGTCAACATCCTTTACTGAATATTATTCTTTATTAAGGTTGATTTATTATAATACAATCTTCCATATTGTATTGAATGAATTATGATATGTTTGAATGTGGATGTGATATTTTTATACAATTCTTGGTTTATGGTTGAAGTATTGACATTTCGTATGCTAGTTTTAATATAAATGTTTATGTTAAGTTTCAACATTTTCATATGAGGAATGAAGTGGACTATGTAAGTGATGGGTGGGGCCTGCTATAGCCCCTCGATGCATCAGTAGGTATCATGAGACAAACTAGTGTTATGGAAAAAGTCCTGGACAAAAAATTTATTTGTAGACTTGGCATGATGCCTTCGCTACGTGGTAATTATGTACAACGTTAGACATTCCCCCATTATGAAATTAATTATTACATGTGATTATTAGACTAGTAGAATATCCATGTGCATGTTTATATGGTAATGTTTGATTTATTTTCTCCATATTATGTTCAGGTTCATGTTTAAAAGGCTATTTTTTTATTACACATCTTTCCTTAAATGTTTATAGCTTCTGCTAAATTATTTACCCTTACTGAGCATCTGAGCTCACCCCTTTCTTATGTTTTATTTTTCCATGATTCCAAGAAGTGTATTATGTTTGATATGTTGGGTTAAGCTAGGGTAATTATGGTTTTCTCAAAGGATTATTTATGTTTTGTTTTTTGTTTGAATGTGTAATGTAACGTTCATGTATGTAATATGTTTTCCAAGACTACTAAACTGATCGGTCCTTTGGGACTATATTTCTTGTAATCATGCCAATGTATTAAAATATTTCACCATCTCTAGGTAACTAGGGTCAGGGAATTACATCAGGAGAGGAATCTAAGATATGAGGTGGTTCTGGCGAGGGGAGGTGAGGTGTGGTGATCAATGTGTGGTGGAAAATAGGAAGTGGTCAGGTGATGGTGGTAGTAGATGATGCGAGCGGGGAATCACACAGGTTTTGAAGTCATATAGAGAAAGTTTTCCACATTATTGATAGATGATACATAACCCATCATGGTGCACAAATGTAATGACCATCCAACTAGTGTTGTGTGACCCCACCGGTGGGGATCAACCCACTAACACGAGCCTAATAGCGAAGGCTTGATCTAGTGGGCTCGGGTGGCCTAGCTCAGCTCACGATTGTGTGGGCTAAGTAGGTTGGGTTATCCTACCTAACCCAGAAGGGATATGTACCATAGTGCACGTGAGAATCATATGCAAGCCAAGTATTCTCCCTAGATGCACACCACATGGAATGCCCATGGGCTTTCATATAGACCGATATTCACATAAATTTTGTTTTTTGATACTTTTCAATCATGTGTCAATTTTAAGAAAATAAATTGCCTATCATGATTTGTTTTCTATGTAGATCATGATAAAATAGTACATTGGTCTCTCTGATACTATTTTAGGTATAATATATATATTTTTTACTATTTATCACCCTAGAGATGATGACAAGGTTCAAGCATGATGATTAGAGCTTTCAACAGGGGTTAGGGACTCCCCTCATCTTTTGTGCACTACTCAGTGAGGCATTTGTACTATCATGCTACAAATGGAGTTAGATTATATGTATAATTTTTTCTGTTATACTCCCACTTTTTATGTTTTTGATACAACTCCAAATTTTACGTTCAGATATGGTGCTAAATATATAAACTTTTAATAAAATACTTCAATTATAAAAAAACACGCAAAATCAAAAGTTATGTGTCTTTGGGATCTAAGGACATATCAATATAAAGTCATTATTTGATACAAATGTATTCCAAAAATATTTTTTATATATATATGTCTTCTATTCATATACCTTCATATAAATTACTAGGTAAATGGGGAAACATGATAAAGGGGTGAGCTAAAATGCTAAGTGGTAAAGAAATACAATGAGACATAGATCATTAACCATTTGATCATGAGAGAAATTTCAAAATAGTGAATGATTCATAACATTTTATTAAAGGGTAATAAAATGATATCATAAATGAGTTTGATCATATTTAATCACATGAAAGCATGACATATAGAATATGATATCATAAGATCATGGAATCATAGGAATATGGAAAAAATATAAAACAATACATCACAACAATAAGTTAAGGATCATTTACAAGATGACATAACATAGTGGAAAAAGTATAATAGTGGACATTGTTTACTCCACATTCTCATACATATCATCTAATGAGATATAAATAATTACTCAATGCATTGGTGGGATATATAATTTTGGGTCTACCTATTGCATCATAATATGCACATGTATCTGTGTTATATATGAAAAAACATATATAGATCCATATATAATCATAAAATAATAATCCCATAGAAATTAAATGCATATCTAATGAAATTAAGTAACTCTTTTGTCAAATAACCTTTAATTACAATAATAAAGTATAGGGTATTTACTTAATATAGGTAAAAGAAAATATGGTTTAGTTAATAATCCCCCCAGTCAATCGATGTATGGGTGTCTTGGTGGAAAACCATAAATAAATATAATTAAATACAAGATATTCAAGAGAAAATGAATTGGAAGAAAACTATATTTATACACAGTGTAAGATTATATAAGACAAAGTTAGTGACTGATCAATTCCCATATAGATAATTCATTTCCATCACAATGCATACACATATGAACATGAATAAAGAATAAAATGATTATTTTGGCATAATATCAATTTATTTGAAAGATACTATTAAATTAAATATATAATTAAGAAGAGTTTGACATGGAATAGTTGTTGACATAGATGAAAACCATTCAGAGGATGACATGAAACTGAATAGGTTTAATAAATAATTGCATAGTTTTATAAAATATTGAAATAAAAGGAGTAAGTAATGACATAAATTTAAGAAAATCCCATTTTAAATAAAAGGAATGATTATAGGGAGGAAATGAAATTGAAATATTGAAAATCATTTTCATTACTTTTTTTAACATTTTCATATAAATAAAAAAATTAATCACTTTAAAAAACCATTTTAAAAAGGGACCAAAAAAGATTTTATAACATTATTTTAAAAGTTAAATCTCCCAATAATATACCCTTTAAAATAAAGATAAATAATGAAAAAAAAATAGAGGAAGAGAGTGAAACGATTCTCTTGTAATATTTGTTTGGATTCAATTTAGGAAATAGTACAGATCGATCTATAATGACATGAATATCCCCAAAAAGAAGAAATGGAAGGAATAATAAAAGATTTGGTTCTATATTCACCTTATGCACATGAAAAGAGATCATGAAATAGTATTTTAAACCACATAAAAATGGTTCTTTATGATAAAATAACTCAATGGATATCAATGCATCATATCAAAGAAGAACATGTTCATAATATGCGCATGAAAAGAGTTAGGTATTGTTTTATTTCATCACATCTTCACCTCATATATAATAAAAATATATTTATTAAAACATTAATCTAGAATTTAATTATATTCCTTTTTATAATTATTTAGTATTTATAATCATTTAAATTTATTTATTACTATTTCGTTTGAAGAGAGAATGGTTTGAATATATATTTTATTTTAAATTATCCCATTTTGTTTGGATTCCGTGATTTTGATTTTTTGAAATTTATAAATTTATAAAATTATATAATGAAGATTATAATAATTTAAAATAAATTTATATTTCATAATATACACTAACAATCCATATAGGTGGTGATAAGTAAAGAATTTACAATGTTCTTGTAGGGGGATGAAACCTTCCATTTATCAAGATGTGTCAACAAATATGAAGAGAGAGTATATAATATAAATATATTAAAATAGTTATAGTAGTATCATAATAAAAAGTTTATGTTATATAATAATATATGAAATATTTTATAAAGGTAAAAAAAATTATTGGTAGAGTAGAAATAAAAACAGAGAAAAATAATGAAAAGAGAATTTGGGTTACCTATTAATTGAAGGTTTACTTTGCCAAATCCATGAAGGTTAGGGTTTTTATAATTATATAACATCACTAATGGAACTAGGGACTTAGGAAAGGGGAAATGGGTAGAGTTTCTATTTGATAAGTGGATAGGAGGTTATTTTCAATGGGAAAAGAGATAGGGTATTTGTACTTGAGGAGAGGGGTATTTTAAGGTTATAGTGTTGATTATTTTATCATTTATACTAAATAATTTTGAGTATTTATGATTCAAAAGATTAGTTTTATTTTAAAAAATGTGGGTTATTTTAAATTTGGATAAATCAAAAAATCAATAGAACCTTACAACAACTAAATTAAATGAAAATTATCAAAAATACATTATTTTGTAGGATAAGTTATAATTTCGGTTCCAAAATAAAAAATATAAGTTTATAAATTCTACTTAACATTTTTAAATTAATTATTTTAGTCCTTAAATACATTTTTTTTCAATAGAAAGTATTAAAAAAAATGTATGTCATGGTCACATCATAATGATCTCATAATAGTTCTAGTATTCTTAAAAAGTGTATTTTTTAATATTCACTCCAAAATCAACTTCTTCAGAAAAAACCCAAAAATTCACCCTAATCAAATTTTGAAATGATAATTCAAAAAATTAATTCAATTTTTATGAAATTAAAATTCTAAAATTTAGGAATTTAACTTTTAAATAAAATCATATATTATATAAAAAATAGTTTATTTAGAAAAAAAGTATTTATTTTGTTACAAGTGGCTATATTTATAATTTTTATAATCTCTTATTTATTACACGATTGATAATTAATTATTTTTAGTTAAAAAAACATAAATTTTATGAAATTATTCTTCAAATTAAGTGGAATTTAATTTTTAAATACATAACTGAGAAGATGATTTTCATGTAACCAAACCATTCAGAAATTAAATGATATTTAATGTAATTAAAAATTCATGATAAAGTATAGTTTTATTACAAGAAATATATTTAACCATTCATCATATGTTTCAAATAAAATGTTTTATGACATTACTTTAAATATGTTACAACTTTATGATCATGAAAACATGCATCATACTTTGTTAACTGTTAGATTATAATGACTTAATTATGAGTAAAACAATTAATAAAAGTAAGGTAGTTATAAAACTATATATCTAAAAATAATAATGAATAAAATAAAATAATTTTATAAAACCATTTTATTAAATACAATTTCACTATACTTTAATTATTATTTTGATGAAAAGCATACAGATGAAACAACCTAAGAGATAAATATGCGTAAAAATGTTTTGTATATATTATTAAAAAGAAATAATTTAATTTTAAATTTACATTTATTTCTTAAGAAATAAAATTTATAAAAATATTCATTGGAAATATGGGTTTTTACATTCTACCATGGTGAAATAAATTGTATCCCCACAATTTTAATTTCTCTTACCAATGAAAATAGATGAGTGTATTCTTAATATCGTTATGACTCATGTTATAGAAATGTATTTAGATAATTAATAATAGTCGATAAAGTGTATGTGAATTACCAAAATAAATATCTCAAGAGTTTCAAACTAGGTGTGCAGTTAGGCTCTCTTATTTTGCACTGAGTAAAGATTGAGTTACTACCAAATTAACCTTTTTATGGTTATTACCCATAGGTGCATTAGAGCCTGATCCTACATCCACTTGTTTTTATCCAAACATGAATCTCATTTAATGTCAACCACACACTCCATAATTTAACATATTTTTTGGATGTTTTCCTATATTTAGATTTATCCTTAGAGTTTTTACTAAACTATTCTAGTCTTAATCACCGAAAATAATTAAACTTATTTTTTTCAAGATCATTTTTACTACATTACAAGCCCAAAATTCATGGAAACCTATGCTATTAGAAATGAACTTAACATTTATCTCCATACAACATTAATTTTATATCAATATATATACACTTAAATCATATATGCTCTCAAAATGATATTGATATTTTCCCAAAATAACCTAAATTGAATTTACATCAAATTACTTAACAACCCTAAGGGATACCTATAACTTGATCATGTGTTATTCCCAAAATGAAAAAAAATCTCCCAAAATATTATTAATTACCTTAAAATACAATCATATAAGACCTAAAAATGTGAATCTATGCCTTTAAACTTGTGATCAAACGTAAGCTTATTAACTCGTGATGGTATCTATAACTCTTAAAATTTCATCATCTGATAACATCATAAATATAAAATTTATCTTGTAACGCCCCGACCCTCGTTACCCAGAGTCGGTGCTTTATTACATAAAAATGGCATGATCATAAGGAAATCATGCCTCTAAAGACCGATCAGTTTAGTATTATTGGAAACAAGATTCATACATAAGTTCAACTTTATAGCTTGAAGAGAAATACAACACAAATATGTTTCATTAGAAGCATCCAGGCCTCCTAGATTATTCTTACAGATCACTCATAACTAACTTCTTCATATCCTGGGAAAATGAAACATAAGAAAGGGCTAAGCTCAAACGCTCAGTAAGGGTAGTAATACAGTGGAAAATGACATAAATATTAAGCATGGTAAATAATTGAAACCACATGCCTTTACCAATAATAAATAAGAATAACTTTATGGCAAGAATATGAGATGAGTAAATAATGCCATAATAAAACATAATCATGGGTATTCTACTAGTCGAATGACCACATGAACCATACATATTATTTCCATAATGAGGGAATGTATAATGCCAGACATTCTGAAACATTTTGTCAAGGCCTCGACCAAGACGTCTAAAAATGATTAAGTCCTCGGCCAAAACCATAAATCAAATTGGGAAAGGGCCTCAACCAATTCCACTTCTAGTTGTCTCATGAGACCTACCAATGCATCGAGGAGCTATAGCGGGCTCCACCCTTCACTTACTAAGTCCAATATATTCCTCATATGAAAAGGTTTAAACATATCATAAAAATTCGTATTAAAACTAGCATACGAAATGTCAATAATTTAACCATAAATCATGAATGGTATAAAAATAGCACATCCACAGTCAAAAATATTACAAAACATTCAATACAATATGGATGTTTTGTATTATAATAAATTAACTCCAAATAAACTTAAAATCCATCAAAGGATGTTGACATAGATGAAATCAAAACTCTTTTTAGAGAAATATCTCTTTCTATTTTAAAATCATTTAAGAGTCAAATAATTATTAAATAAAACATTTACTTTGAAAATATTCTTATAATCTTGTAAGGGAAGCTTCAATGAGTTTATAATGGTAGAAAATAGCCGCACCCACTGTGTATGTTAAAAAAATACATTCTCACCTTAATTTTGTAGAAAAGGATAAAAATGACCTTGTTTGGAAAACGATAGAAAGATTCCTTTATAAACATTTTATAAAGAGTCAAACAAGGGTATAAATGACTTTAACCCATATTCTGTAAAATAGGTAGAATTTTTTTAAATACATTTTTAAGAAACATGGATGTGGATGATAAAGAGGTCCCAATAGATAATTATGTATAAACAACCTCGGATAATTAAGAGATTGTGAAATAAACCCTTACCTTATACTTTTCCTTGGTTGAGGGTAGGTTAACCTCCTATATAATGGTAAAATAATTGTTATTAAATTATAAAATAATCATATACATTAATATGATATCATATATGATCTTATAACATTACTTTGTTAATAATATCTTAGTATTATCGTCGTTTTCGGTGTTAACTTACTCATTTTATTTTATATGTTTTGTTACATAAGCCGTGTTTTTTATGGGTAGGTTGTATCTTATTCATATGCAGAATGATATCAAGTCATTAAACATTATTTTTAATCATCAAATGAGAATTCTACGTGAATGGATACGATGGGGAATGAATCTCATCGCGTTCGTGAAGACGGTAGTCCGTACGTACGCACGAGGGAAAATATCATTATTTTGATATAAAAATAATATATAATTGGATGGTATATCATATATACATAATAATTATCATGTTATATTTATTATTTACATGAATTAAACATCATTATTATACCCATCCAAATAATAATGTATTGAATAACAATTACACCATGACGTGGAGATGGTAGGCCGTACGTACGCACGTATGATGACATGTCATTCAAATGATGGATAGAATACTGAATATGGTTATTCCATATTTATAATAACATCATAGTACATATAATATAATGGATTTATTATTTTAGAATGGAAACGACAAAGAAAGAAGAAGTTGAAGAAGAAAGGAACTTTAAAAAGGGTGGTGAAAACATTACCTCTTCTTCGGGTTCTTCATTTTGATTTGATCAAAAGGGATCCTTAGGTTGACTTTATGACTAAATTAAGGACACTAGGATTAAGGGAGGATAGTTTAGAGGTTATTTGGGAGGATTTTGGCTGAACAAAAGGGCTTTGAAGGTATGAAGAATTAGTTATAAGTGGTGTCCTTTTATAAGGGGGGGGGAGGGGCTCTTTAGAAAAAACATAAAATATTAATTTATAATAAATTCATATTCGGTTTCTAATGGATCCAAAGTTGATTATTCAAATTATAAGGTGAGTATGGGTTGAAAGAATTTCATTCAATAGATTTTAGACAGGTTTGGGTCACTATATTAAACTTATCATTTATATTTAACTCTTAGTTAAATAGTTTGACATTTACCATGTCACTTTGTATTTTTATATTATATGGTTAATAAACAAACTATATACTTCCAAGAGACCCCAAAGTGGTCCATTAATGATACACCTATCATTATATAAGTCCTTTGGATGAACCTTATATTTTTAGGAATAGAATGTCAATTAATAATATAATTTTTGTTTTAAAAACTCATTTATGTCAATTTTGACAATATTTAATAATTTATTTTTGTTAAAGTTATAAAAACTTTATTAATTCGAAAAAAATCATTTAAGCAATACTAACATGTAAAATTAACTAATAAAATTCGTGGATGGAATCAAAACTTTCAAATTATATTTATCTTAACATTTATAATACTAATTATTTTATTCTTTCATTAATAAGGAAAATACTGCATCATTATTGTGTCATAAATAAATTTAGTTATTAAATGTCTAAAAATTATAAATAAAATACCATTATGTTTGAAATATTATTAACTTTCTGATGATTTTTTATTGTAAAAAATATAACATATATAACCCTATGTAAAAATTGTTTTTCTAAAATATATATGCTTTAGTCATTTTTGTATTTACTTTTACTTAATTAATATAAAGTGTCATTATCACTTACAAGTGGATCCATGGGGTCCCAAAATCGACCCAAATATTCCCATGATCGGACATGTATCAACAAATAGGGTTAGGACACATTTTAGAGTAATTTATTATTATTATAATATTATTCTTTACCCTTATTTACCAGATTTACCCTTTAACCATGGTAAATAAAATGTTTACCGAAGTAATTATTCAAAATGTCTAAAAATAAAAGTTACCTATTTACACAATTTGGACCTCCTGATTATAAATATGGAATGCATTTTTCTAAATTCAAAACATAGAAGTGGCACAAATTAATTAAAAATTAATTCCCGCTGTCAAAACAAAAAGCGTGTTTTTTAGAAATAATAACTATCAAAAGATTGACACTTGTTTATATCCGGTTTAAATGTAAAATTACGTCCAATGACCAAAACTGTATTAAAAGGTACAAATATATTCTAAATATACTTTAAAACCACTCAAATTCATAATTTATCACTATTAATTATTTCTATTAAAAAAGTTGTTTTTAAATAAAATTTAGTGATTTTCACTATTCATCAAAAATTGAAAGTTTTCAGAAAAATACCAAAAATTAACCCTAAGCTATTTTCGATATTCTGAATTCAAAAATGAAGTCCATTTTGAAAGATAAAATGTATTAAATTTCAAAAAGTGGTTTTTACTATTCATAACGGCTAGTTTGATCTGTTGTGGTGTGTGTTAGAACTCGAAGTTGTGTAGAACACTTGCTACTGTATTATTCCAAGAGAAGCGTACCATGGAAGCTTGGGGTGTTATATTCTCCCATAATTTAAGTAATTTCATCTTTGAAATTTCTATAATACTACCGCATGAAAAGACTCGGGTGGTTCTTCATCATAAGTTCCTCAGGTTCCCACATTGCCTCTTCCATCTTATGGTTTCTCCATAGATATTTTACAAGATGAGTCATCCGGTTTCTCAGCACTTATTCTCTTGTATCATGAATCCTGACGGGATCTTAGCAATAAGACAGATCGGGTTCCAGTTCTACTTCCTCGTAAGTGATTACATGAGTTGGGTCAGGCATGTATTTTCTCAATAGTGATACGTGGAACAAATCGTGAACTTTGGAGAGACTTGGTGGCATTTCCAAATGGTAAGCTACAACCCCAATTCATTCTAGAATTTTGAAAGGTCCAATGTACCTGGGACTCAATTTACCTTTCTTACCAAAATGTATAACTCCCTTCCAAAGAGATACCTTCAATAAAACATGATCTCCTACCTGAAATTCCAAATCCTTCCTTTGGTTATCGGCATAGTGCTTCTGCCTAATTTGAAATGCTTTGATGTGGTTTTGGATTACCTTAACCTTTTCCATCGTTTACTCCACTAGTTCTGGGCCTACAAGTTTTCTCTCACCAACGTCATCCCAACAAGTTGGTGTGCGACATCTCTTTCCGTATAATGCTTCATACGGTGCCATCTGAATACTTGAATGGAAGCTATTGTTATAGGAAAATTACACCAAAGGTAAATATTGATCCCACATACCCTAAAAGTCATGTGAGAAAGATCTCAACATTTCTTCTAAGGTTTGAATAGTCTGTTCTGATTTTCCATCAGTTTGGGGGTGGTAGGAAGTGCTCCAACGGAGTTCAGTATCTAGGGCTTTCCGAAGACTTTTATAGAATCTTGATGTAAAATGGGGATCACGATCCAAAACAATTGATAGGGGTACTCCATGAAGCCTCAAAACTTTATTAATATATAGTGTTTATAGACGTTAAAGTGGTAAATCTTCCCTTATAGTAAGAAAATGGGTTGACTTGGTAAGACGATCAACAATGACCCATATTGCATCGTTCCTTCTAGGAGTCTTTGGTAGTCCCATGGCAAAGTCCATCATGATATTATCCCATTTCCACTCAGGTATGAGAAGAGGTTGCAATAAACCACCAGGATGTTGCCTTCCAGCTTTCACTTGTTGAAAAAACATACATCTTGACACAAAATCAGTAATCTCCCTCTTCATGTTGTCCCACCAAAAATGTTCCTTTAAATCGCTATACATTTTGGTGCTCCCAGGGTGTATAGAGAAATTGGAACTATGAGCATCATCCAATAATTATCTTTTTAGATCAGGTATATCGGGAACACAAAGTCTCTTACCAAATCTCAAAATTCCATCTTCATACACAAAGTCACTCAATACCCCTCATTCACAGCTTTAATATTCTTTTGAAACTCTTCATCATTAGTTTGAGAACTCTTTTTTTTTCTAGTAAATATGGTTTAGAAACCATTTGAAAAATTATTGATGTTTCACCTTCCATGGTGATTCCCATATCCATCTTTACTAGATCCATGTATATATGATCCTTTTCAACTCTCATCATGTTCAAAACTCCATGATCCTTTCTACTCAAAGCATATGCCACCTTATTTTCCTTCCCCGGGTGGTAGTGTATCGTGCAATCATAATCCTTGAGTACTTCAATCCATCTCCTTTGCCTCATGTTGAGTTTTTTCTTTGATAAAATATACTTCAAACTCTTGTGATTAGTACAAAGCTCACATTTTTCACCATAGAGATAATGGCTCCATATCTTCAAAGAAAAGATTATAGTAGCTAACTCAAGATCATGAGTAGGATAGTTTTTCTCATGAAGTTTCAGATGTCGTGATGCATAAGCAATAGCTCTATCATTCTACATATGGACACAACCAAGTCCTTTCTTCGATGCGTCACTTTAAATAACGAACCCATCATTCCCCGATGGTAGAGTCAATATAAGAGCATCGACTAATATTCTCTTCAATTATTCAAAAATTTATTCACACTCTTTTTTCCAAACAAATTTAACCCCTTTACATGTGAGCTTTGTTAATGGGTTAGCCAATCGGGTGAAATTCTGGACGAAACGTTGATAATAACCTACTAAACCAATAAAACTGTGTACCTTAGTTATACTCATCGGTGATGGCCATTCTTGGATTGCCTTGGTCTTATAAGGATCAACGGAAATTCCATCCTTGGAGACAATATGGCCATGAAAAGAAATCTCCTAAATCCAGAATTCACACTTGCTAAACTTCCCATATAATTCATGTCTTCTTAGAGTCTTCAGGATAATGTGCAAGTAATTTTCATGATCTTTTTAGATTTTGGAGTATACCAAGATATCATCAATAAATACCACTACAAAGTCATCAAGATATTTCTTGAACACTTTGTTCATTAGATCCATGAATATAGAGGGTGCATTAGTTAATCCAAAAGGCATTACTGTAAACTCATAATGCCCATACCTAGTTTGAAATGTTGTCTTCAGAATGTCTTCCTATTCACACACAAATGATGGTATCCAGATCAAAGGTCAATATTTGAAAAGTATTTATCTCCATGAAGTTGGTCAAATAAATCATTAATCGAGGTAGGGGATACTTGTTTTTTATTTTTATAGAATTGATTTCCCTGTAGCCGATACATAACCTCATAGATCCATCTTAATTCTTAACAAAAATGACAGGGGCTCCCCATGGAGAAACACTAGGGAGAATAAATCCCTTATTACTCAATTCCTCTAGTTGTTTCTTTAGTTAATCTAATTCCACAATGGCCATTCTATAAGGGGTCTTCAATATAGGCCTTGAACTAGGAATTAAATCAATGGAAACTCAATTTATCATTCTGGAGGATGTCCAGGTAAATATTCTAAAAACTCATCAACGTATTCTCTCACAATATTTACATCCTCTATTTGAACATTCCATTCCTCACCCATAGTTATTTCATTCTCTTCCTCACCGATAATTGAATTTAGTTGAGCTACTAGGGGTGGATCTAGATAAGAATCAGGTGGTGAAGATTCTGCTCTAAAGATAAGGTGTTCTTTATCATCATCATCAAAAATCATAACCTCCTTATTCTTACAAAAACTTTTCACATCATGGTCCAAAATCCAATCCGTAATGAGTATTATATCAAATTCAGTCATGGGTATGACGATGAGATCAGAAGATAAAGAACATTTATATGCCCTAATGGGAACAGATCCACAGAACATTGTAGCAATGATACTTCCCTTAGGATTTTTAACTGAAAAATCCCTTGTTAAATCAAATTGGAAATATATAATTTTCTTAGAAAACTGGGAAGATATGAAATAATGTGATGATCTAGAATCAAATAAATCATTTTCTAAACTTGAGGAAACCATTAAATTACCTGCCACCACGTCTTTCAGGGCTTCAACCTCAGCAGTAGTGATTTCATAAGCTTGACCTTGATCCCTTGGACTTTTCTGAGGTAAGTTTCCCTAATGCTTAGGAAATTAATTTTCATAATGTCCCATATCTCTGCAATTTTAGCATTGAACATTGGTAGCGTCTTTCTTTCCTTTACAATCACTAGCTAGATGATATTTCTATCCACATTTGTAGCATACTCCTCCTTTTAGATAGGCACTAGGGTGATTCCTTCAGCAATTATCACAGGGTGGAAATTCAATTCTTCCCTTCTCCCCTCTTTCCTTATTTCCTTTCCCAGACTGATCAGCAGATCTCTTCTTCTCTTGCTTTTATTTAAAGTCATAAGAAATAGAGAATTCCTTTTCTATGTTGATATCACACGAGACAATATCTTCGTATGATGAGAATGATTGTGATACTAATACTTGACTGAGAAATGGTTTTAACCCATCAAATAAACAATCAATATTACTTCTTGGGTTACGTATATAATCTGCAACATGCCTCACTAGCCTTGTAATGTTAGCCTCATACTTTGCGACATTATCATCCTCCTTTTGCCTCAGACTCAGAAATTGCCTTTCCATATCTGCTCGATGGTCACGTGGAATGTATTTTTCTATGAAAATATCTTTGAACTCCCTCCATTATATATTTGACACTTCTTCATATTCCTTTGTGTTTTGAATCAATAACCACCATTGATCAGCATCTCCAGTGAGGCGTTAAACTGCCATGATAACTTTTTCCCTTTCACTACTCCCCAAGGCATGGAATATTTTCTATAAAGAATTTATCCATTGCTCATCTACTAAGGGATTTGTACTCCCATTTAATTATTGTGTTTTTTTCCTCATAAAGAGACCTAAAATTGATCCTCCATGTTGTGGATTTGGTTTCTCCATACGGGTAAGGTTATTATTCATAACCTGAGTGGGTTGTCACAGTATGGTGATTAGCTGATCAGCACCAGTTGCATCACCAGCTCCACTATAATTATCTTGAGCAGGAGGAAAATCCCTACATGGAGTGCATGCATTGATACAGTTTCCATTTATTCCACCAGGAGCCATTTCTAAACAATGGCATACACTAGATTAGTTTATGAATCACAACACATAACTCCAAACTTTTAAAACACTTAACATAAATTGAACAGTTTATGGATATAATCCATAATTATAAAAAATTTTTCTTTGAGAATGTATATACTCATAAACCATTGATAATGGTTTGTAAAGAAAATGATAATTATCTTAAGCATATCTCCCAGGAGTGTTGTAACCAAGAGTGCAACAAGGCCCATTGTCGTGCACCAGTTCCCGTTCGAGTCTAGCTCAAAGCGGTGTTTTCAGGTTTTAACCCTAGGTACATCTATGACAGAGCCACCTCTACCTATTCGTATCTAGACATGGATGTATTTCCTGGAAAACTCACAAAATTTCTACAATACCAAAATTCTAGGAAGTTCTTCTATACTAATCCTCAAAGTCCATCTTAGGTCTATGTGCTCTAATCAGAGTTTATCTAAATCTAGTTTCCAAAGTTTGTACTAAACTTCCGATGATAAAAACTATAACGCCCTGACCATAGTTACCCAGATTTGGTGCCCTATTACATAACATTAGCATGATAACAAGGAAATCATGTCTCGAAAGACCGATCAGTTTAGTATTATTGGAAAAAAGATTCATACATAAGTTCAACTTTACAGCTTGAAGAGAAATACAACACAAATATATTTCATTAGAAACATCCAAGACTCCTAGATTATGCATGCAGGTTACTCATAACTAACTTCTTTATATCCTGGGAAAATGAAATATAAGAAAGTGGTGAGCTCAAATGCTCAGTAAGGGTACTAATATAGCGAAAAATGACATAAATATTAAGCATGGTAAATAATTGAAATCACATGCCTTTAACAATAATAAACAAGAATAATTTTATGCAAATAATATGAGATGAGTAAATAATGTCATAATAAAAAATAATCATGGGTATTCTACTAGTTGAATGACCACATGAACCATCAATATTATTTCCATAATGAGGTAATGTATAATGCCATACATTCTGAAACATTTTGTCAAGGCCTCGTCCAAGACGTCTAAAAATGATTAAGGCCTCATCCAAAACCATATATCAAACTTGGAAAGGGCCTCAGCCAATTCCACGTCTAGTTTTCTCATTAGACCTAACGATGCATCGAGGTGCTATAATGGTATCCACCCGTCACTTACTAAGTCCAATACATTCCTCATATGAAAATTTTTAAACATATCATGAACATTCGTATTAAAATTGGCATGCAAAATGTCAATACTTTAACCATAAATCATGAATGGTATAAAAATAGCACATACACATTCAAACATATCCTAAAACCTCCAATATAATATGGAAGTTTTGTATCATAATAAATTAACTCCAAATAAACTTAAAATCCATCAAAGGATGTTGACATAGATGAAATGAAAACTCTTTTTAGACAAATATCTCTTTATATTTTGAAATCATTTAAGAGTCACATAATTATGAAATAAAACATTTAATTTGAAAATATTCTTATAAGCTTGTAAGGGAAGCTTCGACAAGTTTATAACGGTTGAAAATAGCCACACCCGCCCTATAATTTTAAAAAAGACATTCTTACCTTAATTTTTTGGAAAAGGTTAAAAAAGAACTTGTTTAGAAAACGACGGAAGGATTACATTATAAACATCATATAAAAAGTCAAAAAAGGGTATAAATGACTTTAACCCATATTTTGTAAAATAGTAAGAATGTTTGGAAATACATTTTTAAGAAACATGGATGTGTATGATAAAGATGTCCCAATAGATAATTATTTATAAACAACCTCGGATAATGAAGAGATTGTGAAATAAACCATTACCTTGTACTTTTCCTTGGTTAAGGGTAGGTTAACCTCCTGTATACTGGTGAAATAATTGTTATTAAATTATAAAAGAATCATATACATTAATATGATATCATATATAATCTTTTAACATTGCTTTGTTAATAATATCTTAGTATTATCGTCATTTTGGGTGTAAACTTACTCGGTTTATTTTATATGTTTTGTTACATAAGCCCTGTTTGTTATGGATAAATTGTATCCTATTCATATCCAGAATGATATCAAGTCCTTAAACATTATTTTTAATCATCAAATGAGAATTATACTTGAATGGATACGATGGGGAATGAATCTCATCGCGTTCGTGGAGACGGTAGTCCGTACGTACGCATGAGCGACAATATCATTCTTTTGATATTAAAACAATATATGATTGGATGGTATATAATATATACAGAATCATTATCATGTTATATTTATTATTTAAATTAATTACACTTCATTATTATACCCATCCAAATAATAATGTATTGAAAAACAATTACTCCACGACGTGGAGACGGTAGGCCGTACGTACACACGTATAGTGACATGTCATTCAAAGGATAGATAGAATAATGAATATGGTTGTACCATATTTATAACAACATCACAGTATACAGAAGACACTGGAGTTATTATTTTAGAATGGAAACAACAAAGAAATAATAAGTTGAAGAAGAAAGGAACTTGAAAAAGGGTGGTGAAAACATTACCTCTTCTTCGGGTTCTTCCTTTTAATTTGATCAAATGGGATCCTTAGGTTGGATTTCTGGATAATTTAAGGCCTATAGGATTAATGTAGGATAGTTTATAGGATATTTTGGTAGAGTTTGTCCGAACTAAAGGCTTTGAAGGTATGAATAATTGGTTATAAGTGGTGTCTTTTTATAAGGGGGAGGAGGGAATCTTTAGAAAAAACTTAAAGTATTAATTTATAATAAATTAATATTAGGTTTATAATGGATAAAAAGTGGATTATTGAAAGTATAAGGTGTGTATGGGTCGAAATAATTTCATCCAACAGATTTTAGATAGGTCTGGGTCACTATATTAACCTTATCATTTATATTTAACTCTTAGTTAAATAGTTTGACATTTACCATGTCACTTTGTATTTTTATATTATATGGTTAATAAACTTAATATATACATCCAAAAGATGCCCAAGTGGTACATTAATGATAAAACTATCATTATATATGTCCTTTTTCCAAACCTTAGATTTTTAGGAATAGAATATCAATTAATAATATAATATTTTCTTTAAAAACTCATTTTTGTCAATTTTACAAATATTTAATACTTGATTTTTTTAAAGTTTTAAAAACTTTATTAATTCAAAAAAAATTCTTTTAAGAAATCCTAAAATTTCAAATTAACTAATATAATTCGTTTATGGAATATAAACTTTCAAATTACATTTATTTTAACATATCTAATAATAATTATTTTATTCGTTCATTAATAAAGAAAATACTGGATCATTATTGTGTCATAAATAAATTTAATTATTAAATGTATAAAAATTATAAATAAAACACCATTATGTAGGAAATCTCCTTATATTTATAATGAATATTTATAGTCTAAAATATAACATATATAACCCTATGTAAAAATTGTTTTTCTAAAAGATATATGCTTATGTAATTTTTGTATTTACTTTAACTTAATTAATATAAAGTGTCATTATCAGTTAAAAGTGGATCCATGGGGTCAAAAAATCGACCCAAAGATGACCCGGGTTGGAAAGGTATCAACCAATAGAGTTAGGACACATTTTGGGGTAATTTATTATTATTATAATATTATTTTTTACCCTTATTTACCGGATTTACCCTTTAACCATGGTAAATAAAATATTTACCGAAGTAATTATTCAAAATGTCTAATAATAAAAGTTACCTATTTACACAATTTGGACCTCATGATTCAAAATATGAAATCCATTTTTCTAAATTCAAAACACATAAGTGGGAGAAATTAATTTAAAATTAATTCCCACTGTCAAAACAAAAAGCGTGTTTTTAAGAAATAATAACTATCAAAAGATTGACACTTGTTTATGTCTGGTTTAAATGTGAAATTATGTCCAATGACCAACATTGTATTAAATGGTAAAAATATATTATAAATATACTTTAAAACCACTGAAATTTATAATTTATCTCTATTAATTATTTCGATTAAAAAAGTGGTTTTTAATTAAAATTTAGTGATATTCACTATTCATCAAAAAATTGAAAGTTTTCAGAAAAATACCAAAAGTTCACCCTAAGATAATTTCGATATTAAGAATCCAAAAATGAAGTCAATTTTGAAAGATAAAATGTATAAAATTTCAAAAATGGGTATTACTATTCATAATGGCTAGTTTGATTGGTTGTGGTGTGTGTTAGAACTCAATGTTGCGTACAACACACACTACTGTATTATTTAAAGAGAAGCGTACCATGGAAGGTTGGGGTGTTATATATATTAAACCTTCTTTTATACTAACCAAGATGCCTAAAATGTGAACCTATATATCTGGTGCTAAATATATAAACATTTAATACATAACTTCAATTAAAATCAACACCCAAGATCAAAAGTTAAGTGTATTTGGGAACTAGGTATGTATATATTTAAACTCATGGTATAATACACATTTATCCCACAGATATTATTTATAAATAAAAATATTTTATGCATATAACTTCATAAAACATCCTATAGATATATGGAAACATAATAAAGAAGTGATCTAAAATGCTCATTAAGGGGTAAACCGATTACAATGATACATAGATCATAAACCATTTGATCATGAGATAAATTGGTTAATTAATGAATAAAGTATAAAATATGAGTCAAGAGGTATAACATGATATCATAAATTAGGATTATAATATTTAATCACATGGAAGCATTCCATAAAAAAGATTATATCATATGATCATGGAATCATAGGAATATGGAAACAACATAAAACATGACATCATAAGCATAAGTCAAGTCTTGCTATGAATACAACATAACATTGTGGAAAAATTCCCATGGGGGATTGTATTTACACCATAGTCCCATACATATCGTCTCATGAGATATAAAACATTACCTAATGCATTGGAAGGATATATAATTCTTAGAACATCTATAATATCTTAATATATACATGCATATGTATTATATATGAGGAAAACATACATAATTCTACCAATAATAATAACATGATAAGTTTTTTTTTTAAATTAAATGGGTATATAATGAAATTAGGTAACTCTCTAGGTAAAGACTCTTTAATTAAGATAATTAAGTATAGGGTAGTTACACCGTATAATTAAAAGGGTATATGGTTTAGTCGATAATTTCTCCCAATCCATGAATGTATGGGTATATAGTTGAACACTATTCGTTAAAAATAATGAAATATAGGGTATTAATATATAAAATACATAATAATAAAATCTATGTATATGCACAATGGATGATTAGGCAAAGACAATGACAATGGTAGATCATTTCTCTTATAGAGGTTTCATTTCCATCACACCATGCATATATAAAAACATAGATAAATAATCAGAGGATTATTTTGGAATAACATCCATTTATGTGAAAGATAATAATCAAGTAAATAAATCATTGGGAAGAGTGTAATATGGAAGAGTTGTTGACAATGATGAAAACCAATTAGAGGAATACATGAAATTGAATAGGTTTTTAAAAAAAATTGCATAATTTTATAAAAAATTGAAATAAAAGGCAAATTTTATCTTTAATTAAGGATATAAATTTATAGAAATTACATTTTGAAAAATTAATATTAAATTTTTTAATATAAATAAAGTATTTAAAAAAGAATACTGATAAAAATAAGAAGGAAAATGGAATCAAAATGTCGAAAATAAATTTCAAAAATTTTGTTGATATTTTTATATAAATAGAGAATTTCATCACTTATAGAAATCATTTTAAAAGTAAAAAACAAATGATTTTAGAATATTATTTTAATTTTTTAATAATTTTACCTTGAAAATAAATATAAAAAGGAATAAAATTTTAGAGGAAGATAGTAAAAATATTCTCTTATAATATTTATTAGGTTTTAATTTTTTAAATAATATGAAGGGATCCATAATGAAATAAATATCCCCTAAAAGTGTAAATAGATGGAAAAATATTGAGAATAAAAAATCATATTATAAATATAGAAAATTGAAGTGGGTGAGATAGAGAGTGATAAATAAATTAGCGATGAACCCAAAAGAAAAGAGTTGTGTTTGAGATTCCCCTTTCAGGTTTAGTAATGAATCCAAAGATCATGGAAGTAGATCATAAAATAAAAATTTAAACCATGTGAAGAAAATTTTATTTATGATAAAATAATTCAGTGGATAGTAAGTGAATCATGTCAAATAATAATAAGTTCATAATTTGAATTATATCTCAAGAGATGAAAATTATGTCAAGGAACCCTTACCTTAGGTCCTAATTTATTTCATCGTGTTTTCTCCACCTATATAATAAAGTTGTAATTACTAAAACACGAATACATAAGGGAATTATATTTATTTTTTTATTATCAATTAGTTAAAATAATTTGAATTTTTTTATTTTTATTTCATTTGAAGAAGGAATTGCTTTTGGGACATGATTTATTTTCAATTATCCCATTTTGTTTTGATTTCATGATTTTCAATTATTTATAATTTATCATTTTGTAAAAATATTTACAAAAGATTATAATACATTAAAATAAATTTATATTACAAAATCTATACTAACCATCCATATATGTGGTGATAAATAAATCATTGACAATATCCTCATAATACGTTGAAACCGAATATTTATCAAGGCAAGTCAAAAGAGGGAGAGAGAGAGAGAGTATATACTATAAATAGATTAAAATAGTTATAAAGATATTATAAAAATATTTTCTATGATATATAATTATATTGGAAATATTTTATAAATTAATAAAAATATAAATTGATTGGGGGAGTATAAAGAATAAGTGAGAATATGAATGAAAAGAGAATTTGGGTTACCTCTTCATTATAGATTTACTCCTTTACTAAGGCCATGTAAGATAGGGTTTGTATTAATCCAGAATGATTCTAAGGGTACTAGGGGAAATAAAATATGTGAAATGGTCATATTTTTTATTTAGTTAATAAGCATCCTTATGAATTTTCCATTTCTTTATGTTTCAAAAATCACAAACACATTTTCTTAAGGAAAATTAACCTCCTCTAAGAATTTTTTTCTTAAGGACAAGTTTGTTTCTCTAAGAAATTTTTTATCTATTCATATCTTTATCAATGTATTTTATATTGTTTGTTAAATCAATTATAATCATTTTTTTATTGAGTTAAAAATTGGATTCTTTCCTAAGTTAGAACATTACTGTTTCTTAGATTCTGAATTATCTAAAATCCGGACTCTGAATTCTATGAAATAAAGATTCTGAGAATTCTAAAATTCAAACTCCAAATTCTATAAAATTCATACATTGAATTCTATGAAATTAAGTATCCATATTCTCAAAAATTTAGACTCTGAATTATATGAGATCTAGACTCCAAATTCTATGAAATTCAGACTCTGAATTCTCAGAAATCCAGACTTTGAATTCTCTGAAATTCAAACTCTAAATTCTCAGGAAATCAGAATCTGAATTATCCAAAATTCAGACTCTGAATTCTTTAAAAATCAGACTCCAAATTCTCTAAAAATAATACTCTAAATTGCTCATAATTTAGACTTTGAATATCTATTTTTACAAAATCCCATTGTTTATATTTTTAGACTCTGATTATTTTTTCCCTAGATTTTGACTATTCATTTTTGTTAAATTTACTTTACTTTCCTGACATATAATTTAAATTTTATTAGATCCAAGTTTCTTAAACATAATATTGTTTTCATTATTCAATATTAACCATATTTTTCTTAAGTCTGAATTAACTTAAAAATAATCGAATCTTCATCAAAACCAAAGAACCTAACAGGTTTATAGAATATAACTCTCAATATTTTTAGACTCTGGTTCCATATGTTTTTAGACTCTGTTGCATTCTATTTTAAGACTCTAAATTCTCTGAAATTCAAACTCTGAATTCTCTAAAATTTAGAATCTGAATTCTCTGAAATTCAGGCTCTAAATTCTCTGAAATCTATACTCTGAATTTTATAAAATTAAGACCTTGAATTCCTCAGAATTAAGAAGATAAATTTCTCAGAATTCAGACTCTGAATTCCTCATAATTCAGAATCTGAATTTCTCATAATTCAGACTCTGAATATCTATTATTTTATAATTTGATTGATCTTATATTTATACTTTGATTATCAAAACTTTAAGAATATGATTATTTTTTTTCTTACAGTTATCTCATTTTCTTAAAGATATTGTTTCAACTTTATAAAATCCTAGTTTACTTAAGTTTATTAAACTTAAGAATGTTTTCTTACATGAAACAATGTTGTACAATCTATTTCTAACTGACCATTCTTTAGGTGACGCATGTACAATTCTTTTAAAAAATTAAATAAAAAATATTACCGTTGGAGGAGGGAGTCGACCGTTGGAATTTATGGCTATAAATACTCCAGCCATTTGAAGAGTTCGATACACATGTACAACTTTGATAAGTGCTAGATATGTTTATCTATAGAGAGATAAATAATCTCATTATTTGTGTGAACTGTGAACAACTTGTTCAACCGTGAAATACTTGTTTAGCCTACCTTGTGTGAATCCAATTTTTGTTGAGTACAATCAAGGGATTACAAGAATAGGAAGATAGAGGTATCAAATACCTTAAAATTTGAGGACTTATATGGATAGGAAGATAGAGGTGCCGACTACCTTAAAGTTCAAGGGCTTGTAGGGATAACAATAAAGATACAAATAATCTTATAAAGGGATTACCCTAGTGTGGGTAAGACATACTTTCTTGAAAGTATAAATCAAGGTACCTTTATCCAAGGTTATTGGATACCCTTATCTTTGGGTTAAAAGATTACTAACTTATTTTCTTGTTCTTATTACAAGTTTAATTTCCACTATATTTTATTAAAGGAAGAAAGTATAAATTTCTTATACTTTCTTGTACTTATACTTACTCTGATAAATAAGATTCTATACTCTTTAAGGTATAATATTTCTCTAAGTAAAAACTACTTTAATTTCATTAAGTTCAGCTTGTTTAAGCTTAGGTTCCATATAATTGGACCTAGGCCCTTTCAATTATACCTTAGTTTAAGAACTAAATAGTGTTTGTGAATTTACCTTGTTTAACTTTCTTAAACATATATTTCCTTAAGGTTATATGTGAATGTTTTTAAACATACAATTAACCCCCTATTTTAATTGAGTTTATACATCTATATTTTGATCCTACATTTTTTGTTTTTATAGGTGAATAATAAGGGGGTTTTCATGTAAAAGGAGAGAGGTATTTATACTTAAAGAGAGGGGTATTTTTGGTTTAAAAGATAAATTATTTTATAATTTAGGACAAATAATTTTGAGTAGCGATGATTCCCAATTTTTTGGTTAATTATTAAATAATATAGGGTTATTTCACATTTAGATCAATCCAAAATAAAATTAATCCATCCAACTACTCAATTACATTAAAAGAACCAAAAATAGTTTTATATTAGGATAAAATATAATTTAGGATAAAAAATTTCAATTACAAGTTTATAAATACAACTTAATATTTTTAAAATCATTATTTCACTCCATAAATACATTTTTGGGAAAGAAAAAGTTTCATAAAATTTTAAGTCATGATTACATCATAATTATTTCATAAATGTTGGGGTGTTCCTAAAAATTGTATTTTTTTTTCATCCAAAAATAAACTTCTTCAGAAAAATTCAAAAATTCACCCTAAGATAATTTTGATATGATGATTCAAAAACTTATGTCCTTATAAATTAAAAATTCTAGAATATAGAAATTTAATTTTTTAAATAAAATCATATAACACCTAAAAACAGTTTATTTAGAATAAAAATCTATTTCTCTTATTATGAGTGGTTACATTTATATGTGTAAATATATATTATTTATTACATGATTGATAATTAATAATTTATAGCTCTAAAATTTTTAAATTTTATGAATTTATTTTTCTAATAAAGTGAAATTTAGATTTTAAATACATAATTGAGAAAACAGTTTAGGTTTAACAAACTATATACACTATGATCAACATTATATGTCAATTACCCTTTTACTTTTCTAAAAACTATATTAACAAAATTTTATATCCATTTTCGGATAATTAGACACCATACATGGGAGAAATTACATTTTCAAATAAAAATAAAAAATATTTCCTAATGTTATTTTATTATAAAATATATTATTTCATGTTTTAAAATAATTTTTTTTCTAATAAAAAAATTACATAGAATGAGATAAAACTGATTTATAAATTTCATGAGCTATAATTTAATTAAAAATGAATTATGATGTTTTATTTTAGTGTAAAAATTATATTTAACCATTCACTTTAGGTTTCATATAAAATGTTATATGGAATTACTTTAAATATGTAACCACTTTGTGACATTGAAAACATATATCATACTTCATTAACCATTAGATTAAGATAAATTAATTAACAATAAAAATACTAACAGAAATAATGTACTTAAAAAACTATATATTTAAAAATAATCATGAATACAATAAAATAAATTTTACAAAACCATTTAAATAAATAAAATCTCATTATACTTGAATTAATATTTTGAAGAAAATAATGCAAGGGAAATAACTTCAGTGTTAAATATTTGTAAAAATTATGAGTTTATATAATGAAAAAGAAATAAATTTATTTAGAATCTACATTAATATTTTAATAAAATTTCATTGTAAATATGAGATGTTATGGTTCTACTCTTGTCTATCATCTTCTATGCGATGAGACACAGGTTATATGACTATAAAGTTAATCTCCCTATATTTTTTGTGCCCTACATGTTATGTGGGTCACACACTAAGTTTAGTTACCCCCTCGACCAATCCTTTCCCCTTAATAAGGTATAGATCCCATAATTTAATTTTTGTGAGGTAGTGTGGGCTTGGCTCATAGTCTAGGTGATTATTGTAGTAGGGGTTAATACTCTATCGATTGAGATCAACCCTTAGTAAAAGTGTGGGTTACCAAATGGTTTTATAGAACAAGAACATGTTATTGGTAGGTGAGACTGATAGGGTGTAGTTCCCACTCAACCAACATACATACACTAATATAGAGAAGTTCCTACTTTATAGTTTCTAGTGGAAATGTGGGAGTTGGAGAGGATGAGTAGATCAAATACTTTGAGACTTATCACTCCTCAAGCACCCATGGGTTTCCTTTGAGATGCAACGTAGATTCAGGCTATCAGATTAAGAATTTATAGACTCTTTCATTATATAAGAAACCTTAGTTTATCTTTTGGTAAAAACATTTGAGAATTGTATATGAGATTTTTCTCCCACTTTAGGCAATTCATAGACCCCTAATAACATCGAGTTCAAAGAGGCTCATGCAAAACCAGTGGAGGAAAAAAATAATCATATAAGAGCATGAAAGAAGTCTAAAGGTCATTAATAAATCATAAAATATATGATAAATTTTTGTCCATCACTTACAATAGATACTTCTTTGATTTTTGATACATGCATGCTGACGATGTGTTCTATATGTGATGCCTTTGGTGATGGCGATGATTGTCCTAGTGGTGGATAGTGTAGTGACTTTCATGGTGGTGATGGTGACGAAGTTGTTGAGGATGATGATTTTAGTGATGATGTTCAGGATGACGGTGATGATATTGATTAACAAGATGGTATTTTTAGGTATAAAAATTATTTTTATAGTGATATAACAATCTATTCAATTTCTAACTTCATATTTATGACACTTCTAACAATTTATATGCTGACTTATGATTAATGTTGATTATATATATATGTGTGTTATTATTTAGTTTTAGGTTATTAATTTTTTTAATGTAAAATATATAATATGTGACTTGATTTAAATGGGTATTGTGACTAGTTGTATATATATTTTTTTGTTGATTGGTTGTTTGTAGAGGGTATGTTGGTTTGAAGCTTTTGGTTGGTAGAGGTCCTATACCAGTGGTTCCTTAAATAGTTGGTATATTATTATACCCATAAATCTATTCCAATGGTTTAAATTAACCATTGATATATCCCTAAACATATAATGACTTTACCAATAGTTTAGGAAACTATTGGTAGAGTATATACCAATGGTTTCCCAACCTATAAAAAATAGTTTAAAGTTATCGGTATAGCTTAAATTTTTAGAACTGACCCTGGTTCACTCACTGAGGTAGCTGATTAGGAATAAGGGACTCCAACTAATAATATAAATTTCCTATAGTAGTGTGGTGTACAAGATACTTCACCACTCTAAGAAATTTTTTATGGTGGGGAAATTTCCTTTTTCCAGAAATGATTGTTGGGTTTGATTGGTTTTTCATTCCATTTTTCTATAGTAAATAAAATCATATATTTAGTACTTTATCTTCATTACTAGTTTTATTGTAATCTATTAATTTTATTTGTATAAACAATTTTTATCAAATCTCAACAACTCTTACCATTGGATTCAGAATACTCCATCACTTAGATATTCTAGTGGAAAAGATCCATATTCCCCTTAAAATAACATAGATGGAGGCCTTATGAAATTATTTTAATGTATTTAGGTATGAGTTTATTACTAGTTTTATTAAATTATAGCTCCTTGATATATTTTGTAACACCCTAAGGTTTTAAAAAATAAATTAAATTCATGATACTTTGTTTTATGTGGATATTTATAACCATACTTTAAAGATAACTTTGTTGCTTCTATGTTTTAAATTTCGAAAAACAGTCATCTACAATTGTGTTCAGTAAGTTATTTGGAGTCTGATGGAACCAACTTGTTTTTTTGGTGAATAGTGACATACATTTATGAATAGTAGTATAAATAGTAATTTGACTCTAATGAATAGTAAATTGTATTATTTTTTAAGGATTTAAGATAATGACATCTTGGTTAATTTTTCAATGTGATATAAAAGCAGTCATTGGATTTAAATTTTTATTTTTTGAATTAAGTATCATTTTATTTAAAAATTAAATTAATAATATTTAGAAAATTACTTTAAAAAAATAGAGTTTATTTTTTAATTCTATACGTTAAGAAATGGTTAGGGTGATTTTTTTGGATTTTTCAGAAATAGTTGAATTTTTGGAGAATAGTAAAAATACAGTTTTGAGTTTCGGTGTGTTTAATGACATCATTAATGTTGTAATAATGATGTAATAATTCTGATAAACTTTTGTACACTAAAATAAGATATTAGGTGTCCCAAGTGGCCAATACCATGGGAAAATACAATTGTTAAGCCCATGGTTTTGCAAATACCACTAATGAGGTGTCCCTTGGAAATTATTAAAATATTCCATCACTTTTGCTATAAATACCAACCCATTCTTTCATTAAATTCATTCCCAATTCGTCCTCACAGAAAATCTGGCCTACTTACCTCCCTAGTAGTCCTCCCAAGGTGTCCTTATGCCCCCATGTTCCCAACCTTCAAGTTTTAGGAGTTACCCTACAAGGAGGTTTAAACACAATTGAAGTAAGAAGAACCCGAGGATATAAGGATGGGTAAGGGAAAGAGAGGAGTTGTGATGTTTGATATGGAGTGTTGTTAAATAAATCACGTTTTAAGTTAAAATGTTGTACATTTTGACAAAATGGATTCTATTTTAGTAGTATCCAATTGTATGAATGTGGAATGTCATGTATGAAAGAGACCCTAATTATCTAAAACTCTAAACCCAAAAAGATCCTCAATGTGTAATAAGGTATATTCTTTACTAAAATTCAAGATTAAGTAATGTTATAAGGCCAAGTCCTTATAGTTGGTATCAAAGGATGGTTTAGATAACTTTAGGGGTTGAGATGATATTTAAAGAATACAATAAGTGTTTTTTACTATATGGTAATTTGAAATGTTATAGATTTTAAGGATTACCATTTGTTTCATCTAATTTATGTTTGTACAAAATGGTTTTCTAGAGAAGAAATGGGGAAGCTAAATTAGAAAGGCACTAAGAGGCTGATGTCAGTCCGAATCTGTAGCCTGAAATGGGGGGAATCAGAACCGAGCAGTTTATGACAGTAATGGCTCAGTTGACTCAAGCAATAAATGGGGGTGGTATCCATGCTAGAGAGGAATATGATCTACCACAAAGAAACATGTATTTTGTGGAGGATTTTATGAGTCACCATCCTCCAACATTCTTTAGAACCACAAATCTAGTGATAGTTGAAAGATGGATCAATGATCTAGAAAAGATATTTGATGTAATCGGATGTTTGGAATGTCAAAAGGTAATACTTTCTATTTATCATTTAGAAGGTGGAGAAGATCAAAGGTGGTATCTGGTTAAGAATATGAGAGAAAGAGCTGATATTGACATTTTGGAATGGGATGATTTTATGAGTCTTTCTCTTGAAATTTATTTTCCTAAAACCATTCGACTGAGAATAGAGAAGCAATTCATCAAACTAAAGCAGAAATATGATGAGTCTATGGTTTCATATGAAGCCAATTTCATAAGACTGGATTTCTTTTTTATCATGTAAGATAGATTGTAGAGAAAAATAATTTGTTTTTTAGAAATAATTTTAGTTTTGTACCAGAATGAACCCATACCATTAATAACATATTAAGAATCTAAGAAACTGATAAAAGATGGAAATAAAAGTTATCTTTATCTTATTTTTGAAGATAAGTGAACTATCTAGATTAATGATGCACCAATGGTAAATGAATACTTGGATGTTTTTCTCGATGATTTTCCTGGTTTTATTCTTAATCAAGAGGTTTAGTTTACTATTGACTTAGTTCCTGATGCTAAGAAAATTTATAAACCCCCTTATCTAATGGTCCAAATGGAACATCTGAAAATAAAAAAGCAATTGAAAGAATTATTAAATAGAGGCTTCATCCGACCTAGTACTTCACCATGGGGAGATCGTGTATTTTTTGTTAATAAAGATGGTTTAATGTTGCTTTCTATTGATTATAGAGCCTTGAATAACATTACAATTAAAAAAATATCATTTTACTCATATCTATGATTTTTTTGATCATCTCCAGGGAGCGTAGTATTTTTCATAGGTTTACTTAAGGTCGGGGTACCATCAGTTGAAAGTAAAGGATGAAGACATCCTGAAGACCATGTTCTGAACTAGATATGGTCATTATGAATTTGTAGTTATGCATTTTGGTTTAACTAATGCACCTACGGTATTCATGGATCTTATGAATATAATATTTCATGAGTTCATAGATAAGTTTATGGTTATATTTATTGATGAAATTCTGGAATATTCTTGAAGTAAATTAGAGCATGAAAAACATCTAAGGGTTGTTTTGAAAACCTTAAAAGAAAAGAAATTGTATGTAAAATTCAAAAAGGGTGATTTTTGGTTGAAAATGATTCCTTCTCTTGGGAACATTATAAATAAGGATTTAATAACAGTTGATACTACTGAAACAAAAGAGGTTTATGAATGACCAAAACCTAGAAATGTTGTAGATATTCATAGTTTTCTTAGATTAGTAGGTTATTACCGATGGTTTGTCAAAAACTTTGCACAGTTATCTATCCCGATTACTAAGTTTACAAGAAAATGGGTTAAATATTTTTGGACATAAGAATGTGATGTTTGTTTTTACGAACTAAAGAAGAGATTGGGGAATGGTCCAGTTTTGGACTTGCCTTCTTGAAATTGTGTGTTTTTCATCTACAATGATACTTTATTAAAGGGACTTAGTTTTGTTCTGATGTAGGATGATCAGGTAATTGCTTATGCATAAAGACAACTAAAACCTCATGAGTAAAATTATCCTACACATGATTTGGAATTAGTATCTGTTGTTTTTACATTGAAAATTTGGAGGCACCATTTATATGGATCCAAATGTCAAATATATACTGACCATTAAATTCTGAAGTATATATTCACTCAGAATAAATTAAACATGAGGCAGAAAAGATGGATTTAAATGATAAAGGATTATGATTTCACGATCAATTACCATCCAGGAAAAGAAAACAATGTGGCAGATTCCTTTAGTCAAAAACATCATACACCATTAACCTTGTTATGTTTGGAATATGATCCATTGATTAATGATTTGATGAATTTTGGCTTGGAAGTTGTCGGTGTAAAGAATACATCTGTTTTGTTTCATGTCTCAGGGTAGTCCTCATTATCATAAAAAAATTAAGAAATCATAGAAGGAAGACCATGAGCTACAAAAAATGGTAGAATTTGTTAAAATGATTAAGTTTCCAGAATTTAACATTGATAAAGATTGTGTTATAAGATTTGGAAAAAGTTTGTGTGTGACTTGTGATTCTCAGTTAAAGAAATATTTGTTTTGTGAAGCTCATAGTTCAAAATTTTCAGTTCATCTTGGAAGTACTAAGATGTAGAGAGACCTTCAGGAGTATTACTGGTTGGATGAAATGAAAAGGGATATTTCAGAATTTACTATGAAATGTTTGACATGTCAATAGGTTAAATTAGAGTGGAAGTTACTGAAGGGGATGCTTCAACCTTTTATAGTGCTAGTGGAAATGGTATAATATATCCATGGACTTTGTGGTAAGACTGCCTAAGACTTAGCAAGGTAATAATGAAATTTGGATTATTATTATTGATTAGATGAAAAAATCTACACATTTTTTTCTATTTGATATACAATGTCTTTGGATAACCTTTCTCGACTATAACTCAAAGATATTTTCAGGTTACATGGAGCTCCTCTATCCATTGTATCTGATCGGGATCCAAGTTTCACTTCTAGCTTTTGTAAGGGGATTTAGAAGTTGTTGGGCACATAATTAAATTTCAGTATAGGTTTTCATCCTCAATGAGATGGGAAGTCAAAACGAATGATTCAAAATATGAAGGATATGCTTCAAGCTTGTTCAATGGACTATCAGGGAAGTTGGGATCATCATATTTCTTTAGATGAGTTTTATTATAATAAAAGTTTTTATTCTAGTATACAGATGTATCCTTTTGAGGAATGTTATGAGAAGTGGTGTTGAACTCCATCTTTTTGGGATAAAGTCAGGGAAATGAAGTTGATAAAAACAAAATTCGTAGAGGAAGTGGTTGAGAGATTGAAGATAATATAGCAGCACATGAGAACAGATCAGAGCAGGCATAAAAGCTATACAGATAATAGAAGGAAAGACTTCTATTTTGAGGTAGGAGACCATGTTTTCCTTAAAATCTCTCCTTGGAAAAGATTGACGCGTTTTGGTAATAAAGGAAAGATTAGTCCACGATTCATCTGTCCTTATGAAATCCTGAAGAAAGTTGGACCAGTTTCATACGAAGTAGATTTGTGTCTGAGTTTATCTTAGGTACATAATGTTTTTAATGTTTCAATGTTGAGAAATTATGTGCCAGATTCATAACATGTCTTGAGCCTATAAGCAGTTCAGCTGGAAGAAAACCTTTCTTATGAAGAGAAACCAGTTCAGATTCTTGATTGAAGGGAACATGTATTGTGTAAAAAGTTATTCCCCTAGGTAAAGGTTTTGGGGAGAAACCACATGGTTGAAGAAGAAACTTGGGAATCTGAAAATACTATGGGCGAAAGTTACCCTCACTTGTTAATTGAGTAAATAAAATTGTGATGATGCAATTTCTAAAAGGTGTGGATAATGTAACACCCCAAGGTTTTACAAAATAAATGAAATTCATGAAACATTGTTTTAAGTAGATATTTATAAATATCCTTTAAACATAACTTTTCTGCTTCTATGTTTTAAATTTCAAAAAATGGCCATCTCTAATTGTGTTCAGTAAGTTGTTTAGAGTCTGATGGAACCAACTTCTTTTTTTGGTGAATAGTAACATACCTTTATGAATAGTAATATGAATAGTAATATGACCCTAATATATAGTATATTGTATTATTATTTTATTTTCTTAAGGCTTTAAGATAATGCCATTTTGGTTAAATTTTCAATGTGATATAAAAGTAGTTATAAAATTTAAATTTTCAATTTTTGAATTAAGTATCATTTTATTTAAAAATTAAATTAATAATATTTAGAAAATTATTTTTCAAAAATGGAGTTCATTTTTGTATTCTACACATCGGGAAATGGTTAGGGTGATTTTTGGGATTTTTCTAAAACAATTGAATTTTTGGTGAATAGTAAAAATACAGTTTTGTGTTTCTGTGTGTTTAATGACATTATTAATGATGTAATAATGATTTAATAATTTTGGTCGACTTTTTTATATTAAAATATGACATTTGGTGTCCCAAGTGGCCAATACCATGGGAAAATACCATGGTCAAGCCCATGTTTTTTCGAATACCACTAATGCGGTGCCCCTTAAAAATTATTAAAATATTCCCTCCCTTTTTCTATAAATACCAACCATTCCTTCATTAAATTCATTCTCAATTATTCATCAACAAATATCCACCCTCCTTACCTCCCTAGTAGTCCTCCCAAGGTGTCCTCCATCCCCCAAGGTCCCAGCCATTAAGTTTCATAAGTTACTCTACAAGGAGGTTTAAGAACAATTGATGTAAGAAGAACCCAAGGATATAAGGATGGGTAAGAGAATAAAGGGAGTCGTGATATTTGATATAGAGTGTTGTTAAAGAAATGATGTTCTATGTTTAAATGTTTTACATTTTGACAAAATGGATTCTTTTTTAGTAGAATCCTCTTTTATGAATGTGGTATGTCATGTATGTAATATATCCTAATTCTCTAAAACTCTAAACCCAAAAAGATCCTCTACGTGTAATAAGGTATATTCTTGACTAAAATTCATGATTATGTAACGTTATAAGGACATGTCATTATAGCTGGTATTAGAGGATGGTTTAGATAAATTTAGGGGTTGGGATGATATTTAAAGAATTCCATAAATGATTTTTATTATATTGTTTTTTGAAATGTTATATTATTTAGGGATTACTATGTTGATTCATCTAAGTTATATTTGTATATAATTTTTTTCTGTAGAATAAATTTGGAAGCTGAAGTAGGAAGGCACCAAGAGGCTGATGTTTGTCTGGATCTACAACATAAAATGGTGGGAATCGGAACTGAGCAATTAGTGACAGCAATGGATCAGTTGACTCAAGAAATAACCGTGGGGTGGTATCCATGCTAGAGAGGAACATGATCTTCCATGAAGAAACATTTATTTTGTGGATAATTTTATGAGGCAACATCCTCTAGCATTCAGTGGAACCATAGATCTAGTGATAGCTAAAGGATGGATCAATTCTCTAGAATGGATATTTGATGTCATGGGATGTTCGAAACATCAAAAGGTAATACTATCCATTTATCATTTGGAATTTGAATCCAATCAATGGTGGTCTCTGGATAAGAGTACAAGTGAAAGAGATGATCTGGACAGTTTGGAATGGGATGATTTTAAGAGTCTTTTTTTCTAGAAAAATATTTTCCCAAACGGTTCGAATCAGAATGGAGAAGCAATTCTTGAAACTAAAGTAGAAAGATGATGAGTCTGTGGTATCATATGAATCCAATTTTATAAGACTATCCAGATTTGTATCAGATTTTATTCAAGATTTTGAAAGTAAAATTAATAGATTTTACTCTAATTTGAAACCGATTTTGCGAAGAGATTTGGATTCATGAGAGTCTAAAATCTATACGAAGCTTGTTAATTGTACAGAAAAAGTTGAGATGGGGTTTTCTGAAACATAAGTTCCTTGTGATGACAAGAATAAGAAGAAGTCATGTTGGCAAGAAATGAGGAAGAACTCCTCAAAGAAGTTTGGAGGTAAGAAAATGAATTTCACTTCTTGTGAAAAGAGTGGTAAAAGTTATTATGGTGAATTTCTTATAAATTATGGGAAATGATACAGATGTGGATAGTTTGGACACATGTCTCATGAGTGCAAGAAAAATGATCTAAAAATTAATGAGAAGCCGATGGTGAAATGATTTAACTGCAAGGAATTGAGTCATTTTTCTAATGTTAGTACGAATCTAGTTACTCAACTAGTGAATCAGCAAGATTGGAAGAAGAAGGGTTTAGTAAAATCATTTGTGACCAATTCAGTAGATGTTGATCCATAAAATGAGGTGGTATCATGTACATTTCTTGTTTTTACAGATTTCTAAAATGTGTTGTTTGATTCAGGGTCTACACATTCCTTCATTTATGAGAAATTTTTAGAAAAATTTGGAATTCCACCTCATGAAATGAAACCATAAATCATTGTAAAAACACATATATTAAATATTGTGGCAAAAAGAAATTATAAGAATATTACTATCCTTTTACGTGGAAAGAGTTTCCCTGAAAGCCTTGTTATTTTGTCTCTAGTAGAGTTTAATGTTATTCTGGGTATGGGGTGGTTTTCTTTTTTATCATTCTAAGTTAGATTGTAGAGAAAAAGAAGTTGTTTTTTAAAAAGAATTTATGTTTGTGTAAAATAATGAATACATTCCATTAAAAACATATCAAGAAGAAAATAAACTAATAAATGATGGAAATGAAAGTTATCTTTCTCATATTTTTGAAGATAAGGGAACTATACAGATTAATGATGTGCCAGTGGTAAATGAATACATGGATGTTTTTCCCGATGATTTTTTTGATGTTATTCCTAATAGAGAGTTTGAGTTTACTATTGGCTTAGTTCCTGATGCTAAGCCAATTTCTAAACCCCCTTATCAAATGGTCCAAATGGAACTTCTGGAATTAAAAAAGAAGTTGCAAGAATTATTAGATAAAGGCTTCATCCAACCTAGCACTTCACCATGGGCACTTTTGTCTTGTTTATTAATAAAAAATATGGTTCAATGAGACTTTTCATCGATTATGGAGACTTTAATAACATTACTGTTAAAAACAAGTATCCATTTCCTCATATCAATTATTTGTTTGATTAGCTCCCGGGAGCACAATATTTTTCAAAGGTTGACCTGAGGTCGGGGTGCCATCAGTTGAAAGTAAAGGGTGAAGACTTCCCGAAGAATGCATTCCATACTAGATATGTTCATTATGAATTTTTAGTTATTCCTTTTGGGTTAAATAATGCACCTGCTGTATTCATAGATCTTATGAATAGAATTTTTCATGAGTTCATGGATAAGTTTGTGGTTATATTTATTGATGACATTTTGGTATATTCTAGAAGTAAAGAGAAGCATAAAAAACATCTAAGGGTTATTTTAAAAAATTTAAAAGAAAAAAACTATATGGTAAATTCATAAAGTGTTATTTTTGGTTGCAAAGGATTTCTTTTCTTGGGAACATTATAAATATGGATGGAATAACATTTGATCTTGCAAAAACAAAAGTGGTTGATGAATGGACAAAACCTACAAATGTTACAGATATTCGTAGTTTTTTTGGATTAGAAGGTTATTACCAACAGTTTGTTAAAAACATTGCATGGTTATCTATCCCACTAAATATTTTAACATGGAAAGGGGTTAAATTTGTTTGGAAAGAAGAATGTGATGATTGTTTTCAGGAACTGAAGAAGAGATTGGCGAATACTCCAGTTTTGGCCCTACCCTCCCAAAATGGTGATTTTGTCATCTATAGGGATGCTTCATTAAAGGGACTTAGTTGTGTTCTGATACAGAATGATCAAGTAATTTCTTATGCTTCAAGAAAACTAAAACCTCATGAGTTAAATTATCCAACACATGATTTGGAATTGGTAGTGGTGGTTTTTTTTCTTTTAAAATTTAGAGGCACTATTAATACAGAGCCAAATGTCAAATATATACTAACGATAAAGTTCTAAAGTATATATTCACTCAAAAGGAATTAAGCATGAGGCATGGAAGATGGATTGAACTGAAAAATTATTATTATTTCATGATCAATGACCATCCAGGAAAAGAAAACAATGTGGTAGATTCCTTGAGTTGAAAACATCATGCATTATTAACCATGTTATATTTGGAACATGATCCCTTAATTAATGATTTGATGAATTTTGGCTTGGAAGTTGTTAGTGTAGGGAATATATATGTTTTGTTTCAGGTTTCAGTGTAATAATTGTTATAAGAAATAATTATGAAATCACATAAGGAAGACCATGAGCTACAGAAAAAGATAGAATTAGTTAAAATGGGAAAGTTTCTAGAATTTAACCTTCATAAATATTATGTTTTAAGATCTGGAAAAAAGTTGTGTATGCCTTGGGATTCTCAGTTAAAGAAAAATTTGTTGTGTGAATCTCACAGTTCACCATTTTTAGTTCATCCTGGAAGTACTGAGATGTACAGAGACCTTTAGGAGTATTATTAGTGGGATGGAATGAAAATAGATATTGTAGAATTTACTAGGAAATGTTTGACATGTCAACAAGTTAAAGTAGAGAGGCAGTTACTGAAGGGGATGATTCAGCCTATTCCAGTTCCATAGTAGAAGTGTGAGAATATATCTATGGAATTCATGGTGGGACTACATAAGAATTATCGAGGAAACAATGTGATTTGGGTTATTGTTGATCAGTTGAAAAAATATTCACATTTTCATTATATTCAAGATACAATGTCTTTGGATCAACTTTCTCGACTGTACCTCCAAGTTATTGTCAGGTTATATGGAGTTACTCATTCCATTGTATTTGATTGGGATCACAGGTTCAATTATAACTTTTGGATTTGATTCACAAGTCATTAGGCATAGAATTAAATTTAAGTATGGATTTTCATCCTCAATCAGATGGGCAGTCAGAACAAACGATTCAGACTTTGGAGGATATGCTTTGAGATTGTCCGGTGGACTACCAGGGAAGTTGGGATTAACATATTTCTTTAGTTTAGTTATCTTATAATAATAGTTTTCATTCTAGTATACAGATGACACCATTAGATGCATTCTATGGGAAGTAGTGTTGAACTCCATATTTTTTAGATGAATTCGGGGAAAGGAAGTTGATGAGACCAGAATTAGTAGAGGAAGTGGCTGAGAGAGTGAAGATGATCCATCAAAACATGAGGATATCATAGACCAAGCATAAAATATATGCATATAACAGAAGTAAAAACTTCCCTTTCAAGGTAGGGGACTATGATTTTCTTAAAATCTCTCCTTGGAAAAGTGTGATGCATTTTGGTAATAAAGGAAAGATAAATCTGCGATTCATTGGTCTTTTAGAAATCCTGGTGAAAGTTGGGCCAGTTTCATACCAAGTAGCTTTGCCTCCATGTTTATCTTAGGTACATAATGTTGTTCATTTTTTGATTTTGAGAAAGTATGTGCCAGATTCATCACATGTCTTGATCCAAGAAGAAGTTCAGTTGGAAGAGAACCTTTCTTATGGAGAGAAACTAGTTTAGATTCTTGATCGAAGGGAACAAGTATTACGGAATTAGGTAATCCTCTAGGTAAAAGTTTTGTGGATAAACCAAATGGTTGAAGAAGAAACATGGGAATATGAAAATGCTATGAGGGAAAGTTACCCTCACATGTTTAATGAGTAATTAAAATTACGAGGACACAATTTCTAGAATGTGGGGATAATGTAACACCCCAAGGTTTTAAAAAATAAATGAAATGCATGAAACTTTGTTTTAAGTAGATATTTATAACTATCATTTAAATATAATTTTGTAGATTATATGTTTTGAATTTCAAAAAATGGTCATCTATAATTGTGTTCAGTAAGTTATTTGGAGTCTAATGGAACCAACTTGTTTTTTTAGTGAATAGTAACATACCTTTATGAATAATAATATGAATAGTAATATGACCCGAATGAATAGTAATTTGTATTATTATTTTATTTTCTTAATTATTTAAGATAATGACATCTTGGTTAATTTTTCAATGTTATATAAAAGCAGTTATAGAATTTAAATTGTTAATTTTTGAATTAAGTATGATTTTATTTAAAAATTAAATTAATAATATTTAATAGAAATATTTTTAAAAAATGGAGTTAATTTTTGAATTCTACACATTGGGAAATGGTTATGGTGAATTTTTGGGATTTTTCTGAAATAGTTGATTTGTTAGTGAATAGTAAAAAATACAGTTTTGAGTTATGGTGTGTTTGATGACATCATTAATGATGTAATGGTGATATAATAATTCTGGTAGACTTGTGTATAGTAAAATATAATATTAGGTGTCCCATGTGGCCAATACCATGGGAAAATACCTTGGGAAAGCCCATGGTTTTTCAAATACTACTAATGATGTGTCACTTGGAAATTATTATAATATTCCCTCACTTTTACTATAAATACCAACCCATTCCTTCATTAAATTCATTCACAATTCGACCTCAATGAATATCTGGCCTCCTTACCTCCCAATTAGTCCTCCCAAGGTGTCCTCAAGCCCCCAACATCCCAACCTTCATGTTTTAGTATTTAGTCTACAAGGAGGTTTAAACACAATTGAAGAAGGAAGAACCCGAGGATATAAGGATGGGCAAGAGAAAGAAGTGAGTCGTTATATTTGATATATAGTGTTGTTAAATAAATGATGTTTTACGTTTAATTTTTTACATTTTGACAAAATGGATTATTTTTTAGTAGTATCATCTTGTATGATTGTGGTATGTCATGTTTGTAAGACATCCTAATTCTCTAAAACTCTAAACCCGAAAAGATCCTCAATGTGTAATAAGGTATATTATTGAATAAAATTAAATATTAAGTAACATTATAAGGATGGGTACTTATATATTTAGTGGACTCCCAAATCATGAAATCCTAAACTTGGATTTTCTCAACTCTTTCCTCTATGTTAGACTCTTACAAGGGAAACTACTCTTGATGTTAACTGGGCGAAGTGAATCCAAGACTTTCATTATAACTCTCACCTAAAAAAATAATCCTACTAAGGTCTAGACCAATACTTTGATCTATGATTTCATTATAAATCAATTGATAGAAGATGTTAACTAACATAATATTTTTTAATTGATTTATTAACTTATACATAAATCCTAAACTTGGATTTCCTCAACTCTTGCCTCCATATTACACTATTAAAAGGGAAAATACTATTTATGTTAACATGGATAAGTCAATAAAAGTCTTTCTTTATAACTCCCCAATAAAAAAATAATCTCACTAAGGTCCAGATCAATACTTTTATCTATGGTTTCATTCTAAATTAATTGTTATAAGACATTAACTGAATTAATATTTCTTTTAATGGATTTTTTTCACTTATGCATAAATATTATTTTATTTTAATATTCACATGAATATAATATTTTATGGATTTTAAATAATTAATTAACCATCAATGATAAAATATTTCACGTATAATAATTACTTTTTTCATCATATCATGATTTTTTATTTATTTAAATCATTTGATCATGTCTAATCAAATAAATAAAACATGAATCACATAAATAAATAAATAACAAGACAATGATAAATAAAATAAATATGTCAAATGATCATGAGATTTTCACTACTAGTTGTTTTTTTTGAGTTGATATAAACTAACCTTAGCCCTAGGTAAATAACTCTTTGATCCCATGAATGGATCAAGTTACAAAATTCCTCTATTAACCTATTTAAATCCTTGGTTGGTTTCACCTCATATCAGTTTATAAGACGTATATTTTAGGTTTGAGGAGTTTTAATTTTATAATTTTAATGTTTTGGTAAATAAAAATTAGTATCAATTAATTTTTATTTTATTTTAGTAATGTTAAATCACAATTTATCACATTTTTAGTATATTAAAAATTATCACATTTATAGTTTTTATATTTTAAAAATAGATATATTTTTTTCATGATGTCATTTATTATTTTTTTGTTTTTGTGGTCACATATTTTTGTTCATGTGGTCACTTATTTTTTTGTTCCAACTACAATTATTTTTGTTATTATGGTCACTTATTTATTTTTGTTAATGAGGTCAGTTTTTTTATTTATGCAGTCACTTAATTTTTTTGTTCACACAATCAAATATATTTTTCTTCACAATCACATGCATATATATCTTAAAACCACTCTTGTATTATTTATGGTCATTAAATTATTGATATGATAAGTGAAATACTCAACCTAAAATGAATTAATAAACATACCACATGATTCCTTTTGATCAATAATAAAGAGGCTAACCAACTACACCTTTATACTTCATTTACCATGTGCATAAAGTCATGTATGATCATATGATTACCTACCACACCATAAAATTATCAAACGACTACAATCTCACTTCATCCGACCATAAGGTCACCTACCAATGAGTCTATATGATATAAATTAATTTGATATAGGATTAATGGGTGAATTTAAATATTTCATCAACCTTTAAATTTTATAAATAAAATATATAAAATTTCTAAATCATATAAAATATGATAAATATTTGGTTAAAATATTTAATATTGATTCATATAATACTATGAGAACCCAATTAAGGACCAATTATAAATTAGATGTGGTTAAATCTATAAAATATGTGAATAATAAAATATATAAAGGAATGATAGGAACATTACTTTAGTTTACTACATCAAGGTATTATATTATGTTTTCAGTCTTCATGTGGGAAATACTTTAGTTTAATACAAAAAAATAATTTGAAGGAAGTTAAAAGAATAATCAGATATCTTAAAGGAATCATTAAAAATGGTTTACATTACTCCAACCATAATTATTTATTTTTTTTATCTTATTCTGACTTAATTTCGCATTTTATAGACTTCACAGAAAAATAACATTAGGTATGTGTCACTTACTTAGATAATGATTAATATCATGGAGTTCTAAAAAGAAATTGTTAGTTATAATGTCTACAGCTGACGCTGAGTACATTGATGGGACATATTTTTGTTCTCAAAGTCTTTGGATAAAATATTACTATTTGATTTTAATATTTATTTTTGATAAAATGAATATATATTTTGACAATAAATCTTCTATTCCAGCATCTTAAAATCCTTTACAACATTATAGGACAAAACATTTTGATGTTAGAATTCATTTTTAAGGTATATTGTTAATAAAGGGGATATCATTCTAGAATTTGTTCCAACTATAAATCAACATGAATATATATTTATGAAACCATTACATTCTATAAGGTTTAATAAATTAATCTTGGAATTGGGGTAAATGGTGATTTATCTTAAACAATTAATTTTTAAATGATTTAATGTACTAAAATATATTTAAATCTTAACAAATAATCCTGTAATTATTTAAAATTTAAAATTTAGTATCATATAAGTATTCCAATTATGTGTTTTAATATTCTTATATATGTTCTATAGAATCCTTAATTTAGGGGGATTTATCCCTTACTTTCTAAAATTTTAAAACATGCTAAAATTAACAAGATTTAAATTTTCTTTTAAAAGTATAATCATGGAAAAATATATTTTTGAATCTCTGTTATTATATTTTTTATCTAATAAGTTTGATTTTTATAAATTAGTTTTGGGGAAATTATAGAAAAATTATGTCAAATTGTATTAATTTTAAAAATTATAATATATCAAACTATTTATTTTTTTAGAATTCTATGTAAAAGAGAATAAATTGCATAATTATCTATTTTTTTTATTTCTATTTTTATTTTCATACATTATATAGGGAGTTTTTTAAAATTATATTAGTTTTCAAAAGTTATTTTTTTAATTTTTAATAAATTTATAAGAGGGGGAGAAATTAGTGAAATAATTATTATTTTTTATAATTTATAAAATGTGGGGGAATGTTAGTGTTGGGGAGTATGAATTTTATTTTTTAAATTTTTTGTTAAATTAAAATTACTCTCAATTAATTTAAGTTTTTATATTTTAGTTCTATTAAATTAAAATTTCTCACATTTACTGTATATTGCAATTTATCCCATTTTGAGTGTTTATATTTTAAAAATAGATATTTTTTATTCATAATTTCATTAGTTATTTTTTGGGTTCATGTGGTCACTTATTTTTTTGTTGTGGTCATTTAATATTTTATTCCTAAAGTAACATATTTTTGTCCTTATGGTCACTTATTTTTTAGTTCAGGTGGAAAATTACTATTATTTTTATAAGAGTCACTTTTTTTCCTATGATCACATATTTTTTTATTAATGCCATCACATATTTTTTCGTTCACATGGTCACTTATTTTTTTCCTCAAGGTCATTATTATTTTACTTAGGGTTAATATAATTCTTTATATGGTATGTGAAATAATCATACTTCCTTGAATTATTAAACCCACCAATAATGACTATACATCAACCTTAAATAGGACAACTAAACATACCTTCATACTTCATCTACCACATGCATGAAGTCACGTCCGACTGTATGATTATGTACCGTACCTTAAAATCTTTTAATGACCATAATGTCACCTAATAATGATATTATTGGAGACAAATGTATTTGAGTTCAAATTTTTTACAAAAAATCTCACTAAATGAAGAACTAAAAGGATTTATATATTATCCTTGAGTCATACATGCAGTTCAGGAGCTTTAAAAACATCCTGCTTCATTCAGATCATGAGATTACGAATATACAACTTACACATCATACACCAATAGTAATTTGAAGTTTGATCATATTCATTTTCAATTCTCATGATATAATAAAGCATATATGATTTTTTATTTTGTTAACAGTATGTCAAATGTTGGATCTATACCAACAATACTTAAAGCCAATATTTGCAGATATGTAGTAATCAGATCGACTATTGTAGTGTATATGAAGAATATGTATTATATATAGTTTTAGAGAGGCTAATCTACTTAAAGAATACTATGAACAATTTCTTAGGATTTACATTTGGAGATTACAATGTTTACATGATTTACAAGCTTCTGTTGCAGAAGATAACACACCATGATTTTATATTTTGACCTCACATCAAGTCTTGCGTCTAGGATCAACCACACCTTATATCCATCGATCACACTAACCTTCATGTAGTAAGTGAATATACCAAAATCACTCTTCATGCATAAATAAATCTACCACACACAGTCTTCATGTAGTAAGTGAATCTACCCCACACACTCTTCATGTGGTATGTTTATCTATAGTACACATGGTCAGCAGATCTACTACGCACACTATACTATATTTTGATTTATTTTTTATTTTTCTATTTACTACAACTTTATAATAAGAATTTGGATAATTTATTTCATCCATAAATATTTACAAATCATATCCAAACTTTGATTATTTTTTTTACAATGAAAATTTTATTACATCTTAAAATAGCTATATATTTTACGATATTATGTTTTAGAATTATTTTATAATTTTTAATTAATACAAGTTTACTTGATATATTCCTAATTATTTTATTAATTGTAAAATACATATATATGTTGATAATATTATTGGATGTTTTTTGGAGTTATTTCATACACGAATAAAAGAGCATGATAACTCAATAAAAATGGGAATGATATTTCAAATAATAGTTTAATAGTATATTTTCATGTTTTTCATTTACTAAAATTGGAATTATATGATTTTTTATCAATAAAATCACATTTTCTTGAGAATGATATGGAAAGAGCTTCATTTTTGGAATGTAATCAAGTTGGAACATGACTAAATAAACTTGACATAGTTTATTTAGAAAAAACATAAAAAATACGATTTTCATAGAAGAATTTTAAAGTTCTAAATCCAAACTTTGAATACTGTTTCATTGGTGGAATCATGAAGTCATATTTCCATCATATACTACAGAACAGATCAAAGTTATTAAGCTACATCAACATTCATCATCATCTTCTCTATTTATATTCTTAATTTCTTTTGGGTTTTCTTTATTGTATTTTCTTTATTCTTCTATTTGTAATTTTCAAGCCAGTTTGATCTTTTCCTGTCCTAAAACCCACCTGTCTAAGTTATTACTCTTATTCAAGAGGATGTTTTTGTTGTAAATCCTAAACAAAATTCAGATTGGTTATGGTTCATGACTCTTATAAAAGTCAGTTGAGTTATACCACCAAGCGAGAAAAAGTATGTTTGTAAATGGGTTATCACTCCTTATCAAAAGTGAGTTACTTAGTGAGTACCCATATTTTTATCGATTAGAGAACATTGAAGAGTGAATGTAGGATCTTGGTGGTCTAAACTACTCTAAAATATCATCATATCTTATTTTATTTTATACTTCATTATTTGTTTTCATCATTGCATTGTTTATTTATTTGAAAATATAAATTTGATAAAATCATTAAAAAAGTACTATTCATCCTCTTCTAGTCCATATTCTTATATCACTCGAACCCAAAAATATCCTCTTTCTTGGATATCCATTATTTTGAAATGTTTACTCACTCATAGGTGAGGGGTACTGGGGGTTTATGGTTGCTTAAAATAAAAATTGGAAATAAAATCCCAGAAATAATAAAGGAGTGATGGATAATATGGAAAATAATTATATTTCATTTAATAATAAATTACTACCTAATACTACGCAAATAAATTAAATTAAATTAACCCGACGCATACACAGATCAATCAAGCAAATGATCAATCATAATAATAAATGAATATGTACTAAAACATACAAGCATTCATTTCTTTTTTTTTCTAATTAAGAAAAATGTACTAGAATAAATAAATTTATCTAATAATTAATTAATTTATTCATTATCTTAATATTATATGAAAACAATCCTTGAAAAATAATAATACTTTAATCCTATATTATTTTAAATAAATTAAATAAAATTAATTTTAATAAAAATAACTGAGAACAAAATGTGTACTGATGAGGCCACATAACATGTAGCTTTCTACATCACATTAAATCCATTATTGTAATTTAATACAAACATAATATGTACACTAGAGTAAATGTACAATTTACATTATGTGTCATATTAAATCCATTTCATTAAATATAATTCTCACACAACATAAACTATCACTTGATTAGTTGTGTGAATCATGTCGTGTTGGTCCATATCATGCACTATGCATAGACATGGAATTTATAACCACATGAAGTGTTGAGATATATAAGGTGTGTAGTTTTATGGGTCAATACATGCAGTTTTCATGAAATGCATAACCACACGACACACTATAAATATTTTTGGCATGTACCATTGGAAATTCCCATGAAGTACACAATGTGTAAAACTACTATTACAAATTATGTAGTTACATAATTATGTTGATAATAATTATTAATCATTTATATCTACACAACATGATGAGAATCACTTGGAAGATGCTTGGTGTGGAATGAATCTATCACACAACGTGTACAACACACTTATTTTCATGAAACTTATGTCTCACTTTAATTATCCACGCATTGAATCACACTATATACCAGTATTGGTGTGGACCTTATATGAGTTTTCATGTGATAAATTATGTGGAAAATCAGCTACACATCATGTAATCCATGTATGGCCACATTGTTCCACTGTCAGTTAATACATGACATGTAATGTCTCCATGTAGTTGACCACATGGAATGTCTTGATTTATTTAGGGTAAAAACTACGTGGATCTATATGGTGTTTATACTAAATACATATCTTATAATCCCTGTAAAAATACATTTCTCACTGGCAATTAATGAAATTCTTCTAATAAAACAATGTAGTAATGAACATGGCATACCATAATTTTAACGGCCCACAACTTTTGTGGTTGACCAGGGTACACAATGAATATGTTATATCTTTGAGAATTATAAAATTGTTCTCAACCCGTTCTTGAAAAAATACTTAGTGAATGCGTTATATCAATTATTAGATAGAGAATGAAATTATGGAAATGAAAAAATATAAAACAAATGAGGACACTGATAAAAAAATTATAAAAAATTATAAATTATAACTTGAACACTTTAATACCACTTGAAGATTTTGGGCTGCTATAGAAGTGGTGGGATGGTTCCCAATTATTTTTTTCATCAGTTTCAATGGATAAATCCAAATAAGTTGATGAATGAAATCCCATAATCTACTTGAGAGGATCTTTCTCATTTAATATATTAATAATCGAAAGAAATAATTACCCCAAACATGATAATCATTATAGATCAATTCTAATGATTCTATTTTCATGTCATTATTTTGGTGGAGAATCCATGTGAGGATTCATAAAATTTTATCCATGCATTCTCTATGAGTCATTGAACAATGTTCTTGGTATTCTGAGTTGTAGCCTTGGGGAACCTAGTGCTTTATGTCATTCATCATTGACCACAATAAGGGTATATTTTCTCTAGTGGCAATCCACATGTGTTTTGTGAGCCTCTTATTACCATTGTAGAATTTCTGGGTGCTAGAACATATGGTTTTGAATCTCGTATTGATCCAAAAGTGTCCTTTAAGGTGAGAAAAAATCACTCTGGTGGAGGAGGAGAATCAATTTCTGTTCTTGATAGCATTCAAGATGAAGATCTTTATAGGAATTTAGAAGATTCTCTCTAGAATTAGTTGTGCACAATGGTGGATGATTATGGATAGGTTAGAGAATAATATAACTGGGTATTTATTGATCCAGGGATAAATAGAAAATAATTTCACATGGGGCTTTATTTTTCTCTTAATAACCATATAACCTCATGTCTAAATAATAATAAAAATAAAAATAATATTATTTACTTTACATGAGAAAAAATCATAAATAAATAAAAACTATTTATTTGATAAATAAATTAATATTTATTCAAAAATTATTTAAAATTTTATTTCTCATCGAACTATAAATCTCAATCCACTAGTCCCCCTAAATTTTTATTGGACCCTAAATAATTTCTATTTATTCAAATAAATAAATATCACTAAATTATTTTCTAATAAATTAAATTTTTTTATATTAATTAAAATACAGAGTAAATATTTATTAAATATTCATGTAACAAAATAAATAAATATTTTTTACCTTGTGAATAAACTAGAGATAAATAAATATTTATATATTCACATAATTAAATTTACAATTACATAGAGTAAATGTTTATTTAAAATTCTATTACCATTTTATTCTCTAAAAAAATAATGATTGAATATATTCAATTAACCAAGATTCAAATAAATATTATTATTCCAATGAAAAAATAATATTATATTCTTATATTATATTCATATAGAATTTAATAGAGGTTTTGTATACACTTATTATGTGTCTCTCTTTACCCTTTTCTTAACGGCATTAGGTTGTTACACCTAAAGTCCAATGTTAGTATCTAGCAACATGCCAAGACACCAATGTGGAAAGGAATTAATGTCATAATGGTATATAACCTCATATGAAAACACACTATACAATATAATCTCTTTGTCTCTGTATCTCATTTAACCAAGTTGCATCATATGTGCCATCAACCTATATTCTCAAATTCTCTTTATTTCAATTTCAAGAAATAAACATGTTGATATCAAAAAATGGATGTGTATTTATTAGATAGTTTCATTTAAATAAAAAATATGGATATATATACTTTTATTATATGGATTTGAAAAATGATTTTTATGATCATTCATTAATTGCATATCACTCAAGACACATTGAATGCATCCTACCTTACCGTAAGCATATGTCATCATAGTTTTGATCAATATATAAATGTAAATGACTCATTATATGAATTAATAAAAATATCAAGTCCAAATACCATTACACATGTCCATAGATATGAATATCCAATTACACGTAAAAGATGTGGAATTATTATTAGCGGGTCATTTTCTCATAACTTCCTATCAGAGATTAGTAAGAATGAAATTCATGAGATTAATTTCTAATGTATTATGACCCCCTAAACCTAATAGACTATATCATTTATGACTTATAAGATGATATATTCTTTCCATATAACATGGATTCAATAATAATTTCATAGTACTTCATGGTCCTCATCATAGCTGGAATCTTCCATGACCTTTTAGTGTGACAGGTACCCTTAGGACAATAACACATAGATGTCACGCATAAGAACAATAATCATGTGATAAGATATTAGTTAAAATTCAAGAATATGAATAGTACTACAATCAAATTTTCATTGTAGGTAGCTCAAGGGAACCTATCCCAATAAGAGGGAGAAGAAATTCTCCCTAGGGCTTGAGATAATTCTGTAAAGTTTTTGTGTGCATAAAAATTCTATTTTCTAGAATGATATAGGTAGAGATATATACATAGGGTTAATATTTGATAATTAAGAAATGTCCCTTTATAAAATAATTATTCCGAGTAATTCCCTTAGTATAATAATAATAATATATCTCATGGAATGCATATATTTAAATATCATTTGTTAAATAAAAAAAATCAACATTTATTTAAATGATATTAATTAAAATATATCATTTTCATAAGGTTATTTACTCAAATGATCAATAATTATTTAAATTTATTGAACCTTGAATAATAAAATATTTATTTAAATAAATAAATTTTATTTTTTTAATAAATAAATAAATATTATATTTACCAAACCCATGAATAAATATCCATTTTAATTATCACATAACAAAATAAAGATTTATTTTAATATATTCACTAAACTGTTGATTGTATAAATATTCATTCATTACCATGTTAATAATAAAAAAGATATAAAATACAACTCACATATTCTAAACTCAAATATCTTGTTATTAATCTCATGAAATCAATAATACATGAATTATTATTATTCCACAAGATAAGAATAATATTTATCCTTAATTTAAATTTAATAGAATTTAATGAGATTATGGATACACGAAGTGTGTAACCCTCAAGGCTAATTTCTCTATGGCATTAGATAAATTTACACAAATTCCAAGATCATCATCTAAAAACACATCAAGGAACCCACAAATAAAAAAAGTTAATGTCGCAATGACAACAACCTCCTAAAAATGCTACTTTGTAATATAGTACCTTTGTCATGATATCTGATCAAAGAGAATACATACTTATGTCATCATCTAATATGATTTATTTTTACTAGGAAGTTTAGGGTATAGCCCTTTTATTAAGTAAAATAAAATACATAAAGTATAAGGATGGGGTCACAAAAACATCAATGCCCTCATGCGAAGTCAAAAATCATACTCATGTTGATAAGAGTCATCATAATCACCATACCAGTCAGAATCAAAATCAATAGGTCCATGAGACCTGGTAACCACAGTCGGCTTCAAATAGGAGTAATCTTTTCTACGCCCCACTTTCCTTGGAGGAGCAGGTTGAAAACTTTCATCATCCACAACAACATTTTTCCCTTTGGACAATACCTGACTATAAGATGATTTATTTGGGGAATCATTCTCAATATTATCCCATTTTCCATGGATGCCCTAGGTTTCCCTTATCTTATTGATTTCCTCTTGGATCCTTGAGAGATTCACATCATCACTTGGATTTTTCTGGCCCTCAAATGAAGGAGTCGATCTTGGTATGGGGTCAACCTTAGTCGCTTTTGGCACTAACATAAGGGCCATCTCCCCTGACCCATGGGTCTCCTGTGACAATCCATTACCCACATTTCCAGTGGGTTGTCCATCACCAGGTGGGACTACATTGGTTTGTGAGGCCTGCTTCCTCGTTTTCTTCCTACAAGAAGTTTCATGGTGCCCTTTTAAAGAACAAAATGTCCAAATCACATTTCTGTGACATTTATCTTTAACATGACCAATAGTTTGGCACTCTACACAAAAGTCATGAAGTATTTCATTCTCCACTTTTAAAGGAATATCATCATCTAATGCTAATAAAACAACATTATGGATCAAGCTAGAGCTCAAATCAACCTCCACCAATACCCTAGGATAATGCCCAAATTTAGCAATCTCAGTATTCCTATCCATTTGATCAGAATTCCCACAAAAGAGGCAATATCAAATATGATCTTAGGATGACAAAAAATACAATTAAGACCAATAATTTTGATCCAGACTTGAACTTTAGTATTCTTTATTGCAAAGGGATTAAAAGGAAAATTTCACTCCTGAAAACATATCATATCTCGTTTCAAGGAAATTGAGCCGCTCCCCCAAGCCCTTCGCTTTAGGTCCTCGGATGAAAAAATGATGTGAAAGAAACCACGACCCATGGTCCTGGATTTTATCACTTAGTTTTATTCCAATCAAAGGGAAGAAGACATATTCTTCCATTAACTTATAAGGGAGAAATCATTTCTTAACTTGCTCAATTAATTATATATCACTAATTATTGAACCATCGTATTCTAACTCTCCATGGCATATTCCATGAAATTTTTCAACCATACATCAAATTATATGATTCATGATACACATTAATTATAATATCAAGTCCAAGGAACAATACACATGTTCATATAGAGTAATATATAATGACACATAAAAATTCGGAATTTCTATTATCAACTATTTCCTTATGACCTCATTTTTTAGATATTACCAATTGTGAACTTAATGAGAATAATTTTGAATGTCTTTTGAGACCCAACACCAGATAGTCCAACATCATTTGTGACCTATATGAAAGATATAATTTAAACCATATGACTTATCTTTAAAAATATTTTTGTTACATATCTAGGTTCTCAATATAGTGGGGAGCTATTATAACATTATAATAAAATTAATACACTAAATAAGTTATAAAATTAATGTTACATGAAACAAAAATAGTCATATAATAAGATATTTATTTAAATTTTGTTAATAAAAATTATAAATAATTTTTTTTTCTAGGGAACCAACTCCATCATTCCTTGACCATGAATATATTAAAACCATCCAACACACTAGATAACCTAGCATTGAAACCAAATCTGATCCAATATATCATTAACTTGATATTTATCATGGCGGTGTTTAATAGAGTGGGTTACATTATTTGGTACATCCCACTTTTATTGGATAAAGTCATTGATGTCTTGGAATAAGAAATCCATAACTACACATCCATTTATTAGAGCTCCATCACAGATCACCAAAAATGGTGAAACACCACATGGGATCTCTTCTCTAGGGGTGTTTTAAAAATGGATTGGGGGAAAATTAATATGTACATAATATTTTCATGTATTTTGAGAGAGAACTGAAATTTGGGAAGTTTTTATGAAAGTATAAATTTCACAATCATTTTTCTATTAAAACAAGAAAATTATTATAAATCTAATCAGTGTGTGGAATCCTGATAAAAAAACATTCCATTTGATGCCCAGAGAGGTTGGAATAAGACTCTAGGATGTGTACATGATTAGTGGTTCATAGATTTTGGGGAGGATGTATGGTTAATTCTCCCCTCTTATCTCTACATGGGATGATATGGGTAAGACTCTCCCACCAGGGAAGAAAATTCAAGAGTTAGATAGGGATATTATAGAAAAAGACCTATGCATGCTTATTTAAATCCCATTCACCACATGGTCTGGTAATTTTATTATATGAAATTGACAAGGACCTGAGACGAGGAGGTTATAAAGATGATATTGTAAAAAGTGAGACATAATGAGTGGAACTAAGAGATGGTCCCTAGAGTTGACACAAAACCTTTTATAGAGTATTTCCTTACCATTTTCATCAATTTTTACCTTATAATAGCGCATGAGTTATATAAGTGGGTGATGAAAAACACACTATTGATGGAGGTGTATCTATAAAGTGATAAACAAATGAACATGGATGCATATTTATTATCTATGTTGTACATGATTTTAGATCTCATTATTAGGGGAGTGAATCATTTCAAATTATTGGTCCATTTTAGGTATTATAGTATTATATTGTATCTAATTTAGAAGGGTATAAATTAATCAATGATATAAATGTCATAGGTGCTTGGTACTAGATGTATCTATAAATCATTTTCAAAGTTCAGTTGATCTATTTGGGTGAACGAGACATCTCCACCATGTTGAAGTTTCATAAAAAGTTCATCTTTATGTCATATATATCCACGAATGATATGATCATTAACAAAAAAACTAAAACACAAAAACATAAATCATTTATAAATACATTATGATAGGTCATGAAAGTACCCAATATTGTTGGCGAGAGAATTTATAAGGCTTATGAACCCTGATTCTTTTTTATAGTTTCATTTTATATAGAGGATATGAAATGATTCTCCTTACAACAGAAAAAATGATATGAATATAATGAATGTTTTCCAATTTTGTCTAATCCTTATGTTAGTGCATTTGATCATTAAGGACACTTTACCATCAAATGATTCTCCTAATTTCTTATTTTGAAATTATGTTAATGTTTGGAAATGATCATATCCCAAAATCATCTTGATGTATTTATTAGTCTAAGTCAAAGGGATATCATCATCAGAGGGTGAGGGGGAGTGAGATTTCCTAGTGTCGATTCCTATATGAATTCTATATAAGAGGCCCACAATAAGGAACCCCACTAACATTATTATATTATAGGACCCAGTCATAAATATATTTATAATTCCATAAATATAGCATAGTGTATAACCTCAGGGTCAACTAAAGGTGGTGGTGTGTTTATCCTAGTGAAACTTCAAAACACTTTTTTTTTATTTTTTTCTATTTTGAAAGTAGTAAAATAAACATGAAGAAAAATTTGAAAAAATGAAATAAAATAATTTAATAGTAGTAATAAAAAGGAAAATAAATTAGAAAGAAACCAGGATAGTCCTAGGTTTATTCACACATCTACTTTCCATCACATACCTACTATGTTAATTGAACCATCAACACACAACCTCAACCACTACATGATTTACTAATCTACATTGACACCACTCTCATCCAAAACAATTAACGCTTATGTATGGAATGAATTATAATATATGGATAACTCTCCCAATATTGAAAAAAACTCAATCAAGTCCCCTTAGTTATGAATATATTATTGTAAAAAGAGATATTTATGATATCATCAATAACAAAACCTTTCATAAGACACTCAATCAAGTAAACTAAGAGAAAAATGGGAAAAGGATCAAGGGATAAAGAGTAGAAAACAATTTATGCGAGTGAACGTTCCACCAAATCACTCCAATAAACCACTATTACTAGCTCAGATTGAAGAAAAGGTGATGATAAATTTATATTCAAATATCTAGGAAGATCCATGCTTTATTCCTAGAATTGGACTCATAAGTTAAATTCCCATTATTTAAGGTTCAAGAACATGAATATAGAAGAACATAACAATAATATTAATAAAATAGTAGTCCCATTATATAGAGAGTCCTTGGGTGCGAGTAATTGGGAATCCATAACTTGATATATCCCCTTATTCCAAATCAAAACAAGAAATTAAGGATAAAATAACTAATAAGAAACAACATCAACATAACAGAATACCAAGTAGATATATAGCTTCACATGCTTATACTCTAGAGATACCAACACATCTCCTCTAATTGAATATACTCTTTCTACATGGTCTCAGATTCCACTGAATGTGAACAATTATTTTGGTTTGGTTCAATATTAATCATCTTATCTATTATTTTTCAAAGATCTCCCAACACTAAGCTTCCTGGATTCTGGATCATCCTTTTACTTGACTTTGAATTTTCACATTGAGAAATTAGGGATACCATGTTTTAATTCCCATTCAAGGTACCCTTAAACAACTATTGAAACATTTATTTACCCTTTCATGAGTTTTTTAAATCGATGATGCATTTAATCATCACTTTGAGAAATGAGGGTACCTTTACACAACTGTGAAGTGGTATGATACCCTTACATAGGTTCTAAGTCACTCAATTTCACCTTGATACAAGCTAGTCGAACACTTTTATGAGAACTCAACTAACCTTATATAGTTTTTAAATGCATTAATAATCTTTTTCTATCTCTCTAATCCCCCAATGTACCTTTATATAGCCCTTATAACTTGTAAGAAACCTTTACATATCTCAATAGAGGCATGAATTTATCCTTCCGTGGGTCTTCATCTACTTTAATGCTACAAGAACTTCACCTTTACATTGTAATCCAGAAACCTCAAGAAAATCAACAAATTCATGAATTCTTATGAAATTAATTACCTAAAAAATCAATAAAAACTTAATAAAATGATTAAATCAAACAATAATTGGTAAACCCTTATTAATTACAAATTTTATGAAAGATAAGCCATAAAAATGACATATAGAAATGATAATTTTCTTTTTTTTACATGAGAAATGATAACTTAATGCAAATTTAGTTCTATAAAATATATTCTATGATAAAATCATGTAACCATAAATATTCCCAAAAATCACATCCCAAAAGATAATTAAATCAAAGTATCACAATCACATCCAAACTGTCATTTATTAAAAGATATAAAAATTAAAATAAATAACCTTCGAACATTTTTGTACCTAAAATACCCATATTCACCAATAAATTCATGGAATAACAGATTTAACAAAAAATTAAATAAAAATAGTAATTATCTATTATTAGAGAATTTTATCATTAAAAAAATTAATTCCCCAAAAGGATGTGGCAATAATTTATCAAATACATGCATATCTCCTTCGATTGGTGAAATTAAAGGGAAGTGGTTGAGGCAAGTGTGCCATCCATCTCTATCAACAAAGAAGATCCCATATTGATCATTCCAACTAAAACTCAGTTTTTGAGAGCTTTAGAAGAGTTATATTCTTAGAGAATCATCTCTTTTGTAAAAGAAACTTTAAATGGACTTATAGGTGAATGTGATCCTTTTAATTAATATTGGTTAGATCACAGCCCCTGAAACAACTTTCATGGGGTGTTAAAAAAATATTATTTAATTTTTTCTATTGTATAATATTGGATAACTAGGGTAATCTCCCTTGAAGATATTTTACAATCAACAACTTACTACTTTCAAACACTTATTATATTTATGGTATTTTTCAATTTTATAAAAACACTAAAAACATGGGGATTTTAAATATGGAATATAAAATATAAAAGAAACATGGTGATGGAAAATTTAGAGAGAATTAATGAGTTAGAAAGAAATAACATGGTCCTAGGGATGGAACTAGAGTTCCTTCATTATCCATTTTAATTATCTAAAATATATTTGATAGTCCATCCCATCATACATGAACTACTACCCCTACTTTGAGGGTTACTCTTATCAATACTATGATATATCTTCAGCACACCAAACCCAACCTCCTATAATAGCTAAGGTTAATGAACACACTCCATTATATGTGCGACACCATTCAAGATCCAGCTTCATCATATACCATTTCATCCCTCAAACACACCCAAATCCATCATATAAAGATTATTCCTAAGAGAATAAATGGATTAAATATTTGGTAGGGAATAGAATAATGTAGTGAATTTTATCTTTTAATGATGGAAAATTTCCATATAAACTCTTAATAAATGCACTACACTATTAGAAATATAAAATAAACTTTATGAATATGAGTGTAATAAATCAAGAAAAACGGAGAAAACATCTTCCAAAGGCAAGCCTAAAGTTAATCACTCAACATCATGAGTGTGACAGTTCATAGTGAATTGAAAGAAAGAGGGAGGTAAGGAGAGAGTAATAAATTAGATATATAGAGCAAAGTAGTTTATTAAAACTAATGAAAGATTTAATATTATAGTAAATTAGAAAACAAAACACATAACAAAACTAATATAAAATTGTAACAATATAAATCCCAATGAACTAAAAATTTGTGAATCCTTGAACTTCAAACTTCTCTTCTTTTTAGAAAACTCCTCTTCCTTTAGCACTTTTCAAATTTGATGGATATTTTTCAAACATTTTAAAATTAGATTTATCACTCAAAATATCATTCTGATCTTACCATTTAATGTTTTTAAGACTCATTCTTATTTACTTCTTTCAAATCTCCATGAAGACCACACACTTAAATTATTCTAAATTATCCACATGTTTAGGGAACTATGATGTGGCATCTTACTCTTTCAAAGTGGAACTCATCTTAGCATCCGACATTTAACTTGGATAGTCTTCCTTTAACACCAACTTGATTCATGATAAATTTCAATGATCACTATGATAAATACATGAAGAAGAGTTCATGAATTGACTTTAATAATCCCTTTTATAACCTTTATGTAAGTCTAAATGACATTTACATAGTTGAAAGAGGACACTTACATAGTATGAATACCTATTGTTTACCTCTATACAGTCTATAATGATTTTTATTCAGGTCTAAATGACCTTTACATCATCAAAGTGAGGAATTTAATTAAAATAAGAGGAAGGGGGTGGATGATCCAATAGCTTAAGGTGGTCTAAAATAATTAATACCCAATTCATCAACATTTAAAAAATCACCAAACTCATTAGGTAATGAATCCAAATTTGTGTAAACAATAAGAGGGTTGTTCTGGACCCCCTTTGTGGAAAGGTACAAAAAGGTTTCCTTCTAGACATGTATGTTTCATATTTTCACCACCAATGATCTCCTTGTATCACCAAATAATGTTTATGATAGTACAAGGATAATTGTACCGTTCTTTGAGGGAATCACAAAAAACTGGGGAGTCCGTTTCAATTTATGTGAACTGAATATTATTGGGTTGATAGATATCCAACCCATTAAGTAAAGCCTTAACTTTCGCTATCAGAGGATCACTAAGGCCATAAAAACTGTTAAAGGAAAGATCCACTGAGCCACTAGAGTCACAAACCACCCCACAACCTATCATGATGACATGGTTGCATGAGCCATCAATGTTAAGCTTTAACCCAATACAAGGAGCCTTCCATTATACCCATCTACCCGGAGAAAGAGAATATCGAGGAATAGGTGCACATATTCTGCAATGGAAGGTTCTTCCCAAGGACTGGGAGTTTTCCATACCTTTCAACAGTCCCCCAAGTCCATCACAAGGAATCGGGTCCGGTTTTAAAGTTCCAGACAAGAGCTAGTGAACTCATTTGGCCAAGCATTATTATAGCCATCCCATAATATCCAAAAAACAAAAGAGATCAGGGAAAACCTCAACTTCCTCTCCATACCACTCTCATCTAGTCTGTGGAACCAAGATAGGTAGAAGGATTCTCCATCGTCAACCTAAACATCAATGTAATAAGCTGTCCAAGACTGCTCCAGACCAACCTTACTGAGTCACCATCAAAGAAAATATGATTTACTGATTCCTACTTGGGGGAGAGAAAATAGAATCATTTTTACTCCTTACTAATACCCTTGAACTTGGTAGTATCATTAGTTTAAAGAGAATGCTACCATAGAAAAAACACAAGAAAGTCATATTTGATCAGAAGGGAATTTCACTAAAGAATATTTCCACCTCCCTCGATAGTACTGGCCAGCAAAGAATGAGAATACTCTCGGGTAGAAAATACCCTTGACACTGTGCCAGTATAAACCAATTTATCAGGGACTGAAGGTAACTTGATGCTATTTAAAATGTCACATTGCAACTCATAGAGGGTAGCATAAATAAAGGTAAGAAAATAACATGCTTCTAAAATTTTGATATCAGGGGACGAGCATCCCAAAAATCCAAGATAATTACCTACCAAGTTTTGTTTCTAGTATTTGATCTCACCACACCCAATAACCCACGTTTATTGTTGTTGAAGATCAGGTATATGGCTACACATCATGTTTTATTGGATGGAAATGTGACCTCGTGGATCATTCATCACAGTTCTATACTTTCCATTTACAAATATTCCCCAAAGTGATTACCCTTTGAGATATTCCAATTCTAGTTTTGATTATAATCTATGCATAGTTTCGACCACACTCCTAAGACCAATCCCACATACCTCAACTGATTTTTCTATTCGAGTCTAAGAAACCCAGTGACATCTACCCTCTATATGAGTGCCCTATACAAATGAAGCCATAGCTTTTTCAATATTTCTCACCATATTTTTTGGGACATTGATTACCAAAAGCACATGCATAGGAATTGAGGAAATAACACAAGTGACCAGTGTAATGCACCCCCAAAATGAGGGAATTTGTTCATCTAGTAATTAATGAGACCTGATATTTTTGAAAGAATATTATCAAAGTGATGGTTGTGAATAACTTCTGGAGAGATGGGTGATCCCAAGTATTCCACTGTAAAGGGATTTCTATGTATCCTTATGTAGTCTAAAATCATTCTAGATCAATGCTCAGAACATGTTTTTGATATATATAAACTTCTCTTGTCAAATTTGATATGTTGAACACTCCATTTTCAATATTCCTCCATCAACTTCGACAAGAACATGAGAGATCTTCTACCCCCATTAATGAAGATAAGAATATCATCAACAAATAGTAGGTGAGAAATTATATTGAAATGGTTTCTATAGCTGAATGACAGAATGGTTCTGGTATGAATGGATCTAGAAATAACATTACTAAGGGAATCTTGAGACAAAATAAAAATACTAAGAGAATGACGATCTAACTATCTCACCCCACACATTGCTTTGAAAAAACCACACTTTTGACCCATGAAATTCACAAAGAACCAGGCTGAATTGAAACACCTAAATAGTAAGTCAGAATCCCACTGAGAAAAACCCATGGATTCCATAACATTCAGGATAAAGCCCCATTTAAGACTTTTATCATATTTGTCCATGTCCATTTTAAGAGACACATTATAGTCTAGAGTCTTCTTGTTAATGTCACCAACCATCTCCTGATCAAGAGGGATGACAACCTGAACAGATTGTCATATGATAAACCCATGCTTCTTCTCTAAAATACACTCATTCAGAAACCTAGAGAGCCTCTAGTTGATCACACTATAAAGAATCTTATATGAGAAATTATACATAATAATTGTCCTTTAATTCATTATGGAGGATGGATAATTGATATTTGGAAAGAAAATAAGAGATGTTTCACATGCCACCCTTGTAATGATACCCTCATGATAAAATCTTTAATACTATTAACCAATTCATCTTTAACCACTATCCAGGATGCCTCATAAAAAGAACCAGGTTACCCATCGGTCCTGGGGGAGATCATTTGGTTTAAAGATTTAACCACTTCTCAAATATCATTTTCACTCAAAATTTTCTCCGGTTCCAAATTGGAATCATTCTAAAACACCCTATAAATGGAATCCCATAAAAGAAAATGACCACTTGGGTACTCTTCCTACATGTCCAGATTAACATCCGCAAGAAGGGTTTTGAAGTGTTACTAAACCATCCCGCCCACTACATTCACATCGGTGGTAAAAGTACCATCATAAAAGAGTATGTTTGGATGAGTGTTCCACTTCTTCTATTTAATGTAAGATTAAAAAAAATTAGTGTTTTGTTCACCATCCTTTAGACACTTTTGCATATGTTTTTCCCAACAATCCATTCTTACTCAAGCAGCAAATCCACAAACTCTTTCTTATTATCAATGAGAATAAAAAAATAGCATCATTCCATCTCTATTTGAGATTGGATTCTGCAAGATCAATATCACATTATACTCTTTTAATATCTTGGATCCTATGAGGCTGACTATTGATCCATTTTTGGAGGTCCCCTCTCAACCACCTGAGTTTTTTGTGGAAGTCGGGCCAAGAAGAGTCCTGCACGGGTTTATTCTAGCACCATCTTTTTCTTTAAGTCTTTAAAGGGATTCTAAATCACTTAACTTCACTCATTCAAAAAATTAAAACAAATTATAAATAAAACATATTCAATCAATCATCCCAAAAATTAAATAAATCTATTTAATGAACAATTAATCCACCATAAAAAAACATTCATGAATTCCAACTAATTTAAACATTAATTCTAAAAATCCTTAAAACACAATAAATTAATAAAATTTAGGGAATGAAATGAATTAAATATAACAAAATATAATTAATTTTATGACTATGTAACCTCCCTCATTTCCATTTTCATAGATCAACCTAATTAATTTGAAGTCTATATTAGAGAATTTGAGGCTTTAATTCTTGTTGTCAATGGTCAAAACTTCTATTCATATAGAGTAATTAGGTTGATTGGTATTGAATAAGGAAATGATGATTATGATGACATTGAAAGTAACTATTCTGATAGTATTGAATCTATACAGGCTTGAGACACTTCTATTGAAGTTAATATTTACTAGGGATCTTTTTTAAAGGAAACAATCTCCAACTTTGATTAACTTTTCATGTCATCATTAATATTATAACTAATTTATTTTCTTTTTATGAATATATATAAGTTTCCTCACCTATAAATTCTCTATAATACTCACTAGGGGTAATTATAATTGGTTTAGAGGTAGTTCAAAGAAACAAAGTTGACGAAGGCCCTGCACCTGCTCATATGACACAGTTAATGGACGTGGGTTTTGACCCCTTGGAGTTATTCCTAGTGCCACTACCAATGGTCCCACACACATAACATTATTAATAGGATCTAAAATAGTGAGAACAAGTGATAATATTGAAACTTTTTCTCTAATAAATACTGTAAGGTAAATTTTGGACCCATACATCCTTTTTTTAAGTCTCTTTGAAATCTCATGGTAATATTTTTGTTTGATTAGATGTCGTACCAAGCCCCTTGGTTTTGGGAGTGATGAATAACTAGATGAAAAAATCCCAACCATTAAATAAGGGTGATATGTGGGAATGTTTCATGGATACTTGGTCAATATATTCATATTTTTTAAGAATACAGCAAAATAAAATCCTAGAGTCAACCTCTCAGGGAGTCCACATACATGTCCAATTCTTCTATCATCACTATTATAAATTAACAAATATACTTCTAAATTATATAACAATAAAAATTCGGGTTGAAATGAGTATTGTTTTAATTTATATATATGTATAAATAAATTTAAAACATAAAGAACAAAAAAAATACAAATAAGGACACAAATAGGTTAATAGAAGAAAAATGTTTCTCTCATGAGTTCATAGAAATGCAGTCGTTATTATATAATATATAATTTCAATACTCTATTCAATGTTGAATTTAACTCAATGACCTATTTGATTTAATTGTTATTAACCCATGTAAATAACTCTATATGTGGGGATAAATTATTCCTAATGTTAACTAGGATAAATCTTTACCGACCATCACTATTTAACTCATACTCCAATAAATTCATAACTCAAACAATTAAGTAAAGAATGATTAATAACAAGGATGAAGAAAGTATATGATATGGAAAAGGGTGTGGCCACTAACCTTAATAAGTGTAACAATCATAGAAATTCTTAGAATATAATAATAAATTACACTAAAAGTATAATTACTTAAGAAAAAATTATCCCTCGCTCGAACCACAATAGGGTTAGTTCTCCATTTTCATAGAGATGAGATTCACGGAGGAAAAATACACAAATAGAAAATATTGAAAAAGTAAAATAAAATGAAATAAAATATATAATTAGAATATAGAAATATACTATAACATCAAATATCCTATCTGTCTACTCAAAATGATGAAATACTTTGAATCAAGTGGAAGTGTACATTTATAACCAAGGGGTGAGGCACATTTTCACACCAAAATATTTCCATAAAAATGTTACACAAGTTTGGAATAGTAATGGGATGTATCTAAGAATGTGGCCTTCTAAAAAGATGTTCCTCTACATATTTATCATGATCCATAATTTTTTTAGCTCAATTAGACATGTGTAAAAAAAGTTAGGATATGATTACTCAGGAAGAAGTTTCTATCCTAAAGACTATTTGAATTCACATGATCTAGTTTTCTATGCATCAATATCCTTGAAATATATATAATATCTAGTAGAAACATTTGAATATTTTTTTCTCTACATATTCTCTATATTAAATTAAAATTTAATCTCATTTGGTTTGGATATTTGAGAAATTTGGGACCATAATTAAAATTAGTCCAATTCAGTCATAGATCTCAAGGTCCCATTCATGAGATTTATCTAGGCATTAATTGTTGGATTCATATCCTAATTCAGTTGGATGAATTGAATCCAAAAATGTTTTAAATCCAAAAAATGGAATTTTTCAATTTCTATCAATGTATAAAATGTTATGGGTGAAACGTGAAAATGATAAAAAATAGTTGAAAATTAAGAATTATTCCATTTCACAATTAATATCAAATTTTTATAAAAACCTAAAAATGTGAAAATTAAACTTAAAATGATAAATTAATGAAATTGAAAACATTTATTTATAGAATAAGATATATCAAAATATGATCTTTATCAATCCACCACACTTTTCCATTGGAATCCTAGACAATCATCAAATATATAAATAAAAATCCAAAAAAGAATCAAAAATTGGAAAATTTTAATGTTATTTTACAAAACAAAATTTCATCATGTCTTAGATATGAAAAATAATTCCATTTAATTTTCATACCTCACATTGAAATTCATTTAACACAAAAAATATATCCATGACCTATCATAAAATTAATGCACATGGAATTTTATATCACTCTTCACTCAAGAAAAATATAATATAGAGTTATGAACATACTTGGATAAAGAATGTGTCACCATAGGCTTTTAGAAGATATAATATCACCACAAAATGATACATAATTTTATTTTCAATCATGTGGTCTTTTCTTGGTAATTTTTATGGCTAAGGATTGGTGGGTAAAATCATTTAAAAATTCAAAGGATGAAAAGAGGTGGATTAAATAATAAGTATATTCACATGAATATTCAAGTAAAAACTTATTAAATTCATATCACTTAATTTCCCTTTACACCACACTACCTTTCACATGAGATATGATTCAGACAATGAATGTAGAGAATGTTTCACCCTAATTATCTCTCTTTTATTTTATTTTGTTCAATTTTTTTCCAATGGAGAATGAGATTTCAATATAATATAATGAATGAATGAACATACACTTCCTTGTTTTTTATAGGTAAATCAGTCAGAAATGTTATCATAATGAAATATTCAATCTCAGCTCCATTTTTTGGAGAACTAGATGATATGAACGTAAAATAATGTATCATTACTCATGAACTTTTTTAAAATTCCTAGAAAACCGACACCAACTTCACACACCCCACAATGAGTATAATACAAAATAAAATACATTAAAGGTCCATCCCCCACATGATAAAATAAAATATCCATGAAAAAAATTAAAAATGATGAAAAGTAAGGAAAATCCAGCATGTAATGTGTCTTAAAACTATAATAAGATTCATAGATTCTAAAGGATAAACAAGTAAAAATGTAAATTTATGCCTCATGTTAAATACGTTTCTTGAAAAATAAGTTCATCAATCACATCAAAAACATTTTATGAGCTCCAAATCACTGTAAAATAAAATTCAAATGTCAAGGTTATCACACAAAATCCAAGTATAAAAAATGAAAGTGTGGGTGTTAGGATGAATATGTCAAAATGGTACAAAATACCTGAAAATGTTAGAAAAATATATATTTTTTAGTGTCTCATGATTATAGATTTCAGAAATTTTTCAAACTCATAAAAACGATTGAAAATAAAATTCCAGGAATTTTTTTTCACATGAACAATCATTAAGAAAATCTATTTCTTAAAAAATCAAAAAAAATCTCTCAAAATTAGTTCAAGTGTGAAATATGATAAAGAATATTCATTAAAGTTCAAAATTAATAAAAATATTAGAACCAAAAAGGGAAAACATAAAAAAATTTATATGAACATCAACACGCCCCCAACACATAAATTTAACTACACCTCATTTAAGCTCAATAAAATAAAATGATAAGGTTTTAAAAACCAAAGATAAGGAAAGATATATCCTTAATTTATTTTATATTGGAAGCCTTGTGTTATAATCCTAATTACTACCACTTTTTAACTATAATAAACTAAGTACAATACATAGGGAAAAAATAAAATAAAAATAAAATAAAGAGAAAGAAAGGGGATAAAAATTGGTTTGAACCCAAAATGGGTACTGGTTTTTGATTTCCTTTAGATGGTTGTTTTATAATTTTATCCCAAATTAGATGGTGGATGTTTTTATTTAAGAAAAACCACCACATGTTACTTTTTCGGATATCCACTAGTAGAAAGTAAGAATAAATACCAAAAATAAATAAATAAAAGAAACCAATCCACTACAATTAATAGGGAAAAGATATGTATGGGGAGAGGGTAAAGTAAGAAATCATGATCCCTATTTTATTTAGTTAGAGGAGTGGTGTCAAAAAATATCCCAAATACCCTTGTAAATAGGTACCGGAATCAGATTTGACATATCTTGAATAGTGTTCCCAATCCTCATGGGCTGGGGACCAGAACCTAGACTCATTTCAAACATATAAGGGAATGGTTTTGTGACAAGATCAAATAATCTATAGAAAATAGTAAAATATGAAAAAAATACATAGCCAATATACCAAACCCACCTTAATTAAACATACCAAAAAAATATATATATATACAAATGAACAAATAATCCAAAATATAACACATCATTATCAATAAAGGATCTCATAATCCCTATGCAATAATTAGATCATAGCTATGTCAATCACCACCAGCACTTCATATTCCCATAAATAAAGAACACCCACAACCTCTAAGTGGATCTTTCAATTTTCTTGGGATTGGTATATCATTATCAACACAATCCCAAATACAAAGTCAGGGTGTGAGATAAATGTCCCAGCCGGATCTCTCCAAGTGTTTCATAAGTAGTTACAATGAAATTAACCATTAATTCTATAATTAAAACAAAATAAAGAATGGTAGATAATTTTATATCTACAATCGAAACATGATTTTCAATCAAATATATGGAAAATATATCAAAATAGGTTTAAATGAACATTTTTTATAAAATAGAAAGGAAATGAATTAAATAGTTATATAATCACTGGTATGTATTAATAAAATCCAAACCTACCAACATATTAATAAGCCCTATGATTAGTTATTTCTAGGATATATGATCCAAAAACATCTCGGTCAATCATCATGGATCAGTTTATATGCACATGTACCAAGCCTCAAACCATTTGGATAATATTAATCAATACCCCATTAGGGGTAATCATGCTAAAAAAGGCATAGTTATAGTTTTCAAAATCAATCCATTTCTAGGGAATCAAAGTCCTAGAATGCTTGTCCTAATCACCCACTAACTATCTAGGATCACATGTTATTTCAATCAATCAATCAATTAATGGTAAATTCATCCATTTCATATAAATTCACAATTCAAATGCCCAATTTAATGTTTTAACATTCTATTTCAAAACTAGAAATGCAGTTTTCATAAAATTCATTCCTAACAAAATCAACATTCATTTAAATAAAATTTTATCAATAATAAACATAAAATCTTTTCCAGCCATATTTTCTAAAATGATAACATATTTTCAAATCCTTTTAAATTGATTTTTATTCCAAAAAAATATCATTCTTTTTAATAAATAACCAAATAATTATTATTAAAGTTATATAAAATAGTTTAAAATATATTTTTTATCAAGCATGAAAATCCTGGCTTAAATTGTTGAGAAAATCCTTATAGAACAACCTTAATTTTTATCACTCGATCAAATGATCAATCAAAAACTCATAATAGGAACCATAGATGGAGAGTCAAAGGCATGAAAGATCAAGAAGTAATCCCTAGAAAAACATTCCATCAAAACAAGGATCAAATCCATTAATAACATGAGGATTCATAGATCTTAGAGTAGATAAAAGAGGAAAAGAGGAGTCCAAGACATGACTAAGTATCAATTACTAGAGAGAGATCAAATGGATCCCTGAGTGCTTCGATCCAAGAAGAATGTAGGTTGGAGTATCCAAAACTTCTATCATGAGTATCCCAAAATAAAATTTTTTGGGTTATAGTAAAATAGGAGGGATGTTGGAATTTAAAATTGGTTTTGGGACTTTAAGTCTTGAAAACACAATAACACCCCGCATCCGCAAATGATCATGGTGCATAATGTTATAAATAACCCATACCATAACATAGCCACCATATAACATGCCAAATCCACTCTTGACCAACACGACTCCTAAATCTATAATTCAAAATGTGATTAGATCCAATTTACATGATGGAATGCAATGATGTATCCCATCATCCATGCTACAACCATGATGAAATATGAAGAGGCATCCAAAATTACCTAAACCATAGCTCCCTTCCATACTACAGTGGTTCCAAAATAGGGAGTAGAACAGAAAAACTCCATTACGTGACTCCATGGTGAAACCATCATCTCCATTCCATAGGAAAAAACCTACAGAGAAGACTAATCCACAGCTAAGTATCCATGTCATAACTGACCTCGGATATGGAAGATCCACCAAACCTGTCCCCTCTAAGCTCCACACCACAGATGGATTTCCCACAGTGAAACTACTCTCACTCCACATCATAACCCCTATCACTATAGAACAAATCCCTTTATAAAACCATCATTTTTTTCAAAAACTCTAAAAAGTGACCTGGAACCACACCCGCACAATAGGCGATCATATACAAGGAAAAGTAGTTCCACACCATAAAATATTTATACCCCCTAAAATTCTATCAAGAGGACTCCATGTCAAAGATATGAGGCTACTTCTCTATAACCAATGCCTAATTCTCCCAAGTCTTAGGCAAATCAGAACCATGCTGCCATATCCCTCAAATCTATGGTATAAACTTCCTACATAGAACCTTTATCTTAGAATCAACAATCCAAATTGGATACCTAGTCATAGAAAAATTAGGTTCAACATCAAGGTCCTCCCAACTCAAAACATGATATGGTTTAGAGAGACACTTTTGAAGATGTAATAGGTGATATATGTGATGAGTCAGTGTAAACTGAGGTGGAAACACCAATCGGTATTCCAGCATTCCAATCTACTCAACAAACTCAAATGGTCCCACATACCTGAGTGAAATATTTTTCTATTTTACAAGTTTTTAGTGACCCAACCGGGGTAAAAATCTAAAAAAACTTGGTCACCAACTGATACCTCTAAAGAGAATCTACACCAATTAGTATAAGATTTAAACTATCATTGTGCCGTTATAAATCTCTAAAAAATCAGCTGAATCTTTTTCATCATCTCATGGACCAAATTAGGTCCAACCAAGGATACTTCACTAATCTCCAACCAAGACAATAGAGACTTTCACATGCAGTTATACAAGGCCTTAAATGGATCTATAAGGATGGATGACTGGTAACTTTTGTTTTAATAAAACTTAACTAGTCCCAAGTGGTTATCCCAAGCCCCATAAGTGACAAGAATGAAAGAACAAGACATGTATTCCAATATCTTTATAGATCATTATGTTTAGCCATCAATATTAGAATGATAATCCATGCATAAACTCACCATGGATCCCAACGCCTTCTAGAGGCCTCTCCAAAAAATGAGAAGTGAACCGGGGATCCCTATTGGGAAGTAAGGACACCACCAACATTGCTCAGAAATGTGGCTTCCAAGGCTGCCTCTCGGTCTCCCGGCAAGGACACTCAGGGGGACTTTTTATCCTATAGAAGGAAAACATTGACATCAAGATCTTGTCCTTCTCCTCGTACCATGTGGCTGTGACCATTCATGCGAACCATACCCCACCTTGGACCTTGTGGGATTCTTTGGTTGGTCCTCCCTTAATGAGAAGTGGAAATCTTGGGATTTTCTTAGCTAGCTGTGACACGATATGCCGAGCCCTATTCTCTTCGGAGGTGATTTCAACGAGATTATGTATCATAAAGGGAAAAATAGGTGGAGCCTTCCAGCCCTCGACATTGATGTCAAATTTTGAGAATATGATATCTAGGGTGGACCTGGTCGATCTTGTTACACACCAGGTAAATAAAGAGTATGACATTTTCATATTTATCCATATTTGTGAATAAAATATTAATATTACTTTAAAGGGGACTCTATGCATGATGGCGTACCCAATACGCAACAATGAGTTTCTTGGGAATCTTACATTGCATTCTAATAATAAAATAATATTATTTTAAATGGTAGTTAACACCTAGCCATTCTAATGGCGGGAATGAACATAACTAACTAAAAAATGATTATATATGTTTGTCAAATATTTTTACTCCTTACAATAAATGTTATAGGATTAAAAATGCGAATGTATCCAATTTTAAGCGTAAACATTCCAATATTCTTTAAAAGGTTGATTAACCGCCTTTTAATGGTGAACATCTTTTAAATACACTTTTGACAATTTTATAAGATCTATTTTTCCAAATAAACATATTATTTATTATTGGGACATTGAAATTTACCTTGGGTTAATTTTTGTTATTTTTCTGACAATGTTCATTTTTCAATGAATAGTGAAAAATACTGCATTTTACATCAAAACTGCTTTTTCATATAATTTAATTATATGGTTATATTACCTTTTTAATTTGTTTTAAAGTGTAATTAGAATATATTTTTACCATGTAATTCAATGATGGTCATTGGGATTAATTTCACTTTGGAATTAGGCATAAACAAGTGCCAAACGTTTCATAAATACTGTTTCTAAAAAACCCGCTATTTGTTTTGACAATGGGAAGTTTTTTTAATTAATTATTGCAATTTATGTGTTTGGAATTTGTTAAAATGGATTAAATATTTTGAATCAGAAGGTCCAAATTATGTAATTAAGACTCTTTTGTTTTTGGACATTATGAATAGTAATGACGGTAATTATCTTTAATTATCTTGATTAATGAGTAATCGGATAGTTAAAGATAATAAGATAATATCATAATAATAATAAATGACAAAAAAATGTGTCCTAAAGCTACGGGTTGTCTCATAGCCGACCATGGGATTCCTTGTGCCAAACTTGGGGGCCCCATGGAATCACTTTTGTGAGAAAGTGACTTTTTATCTTTTTATTTTTAAAGAATGTTAAATGTAACAAAGAATGTATCACCTAAGTAAAATATTTTCATTTTTGTCTACATAAATGATCTTTTGGTCTATAAATATTCATTATAAATATAAAACGATTTCCTACATCATAGTATTTTTTTTATAATTTTTAGACATTAAATAAATTAAATTATTTATGACATCATGATGATGCAGCGATGACCTCATTATTTAACGATTTAAATAAAATGGAATGATAATGTAGAATATAAGACCTAAACATGTCCAAAACCTATTGGATGGGTGTATTTCGAACCCTTATCACCATATCATCGAAACACATCAATGGGGGACCATTAAAATCCGAAACGCATTTGAAAATAAAGTTACATTTTATACCTTTCCAAGAGTGCCCCTCCTCTCCTCTTATAAAAGGCCCCCACCCCTACCTCCTTACCCACACTTCCAAAGCCTTTGGCTCGGCCAACCCCTTCCCATTTTGTCTCTCCACATACCTATATAACTCCTTTAAGCCTCACTTTTGTCAGAAGTCTTCCCAAGGAAGCCTTTTAGCTCAAACCAAAGGGAGTTACCCGATTTTAAGGTAATGTCTCCACTTGAGTCTTTTTGTATTATTTTGCTTCTCTAACCCCCTAAACTCTTTTTATTTATTTCTTTTGTAACACATACATTATCTTCAATATACTATGATGTTGTTATAATAAGTATTCGGGCTACACTTACACACACCTTCGTCTAATGGTTAAAGAACATACTGTTTTTGTTGTTGGCGATTTTCTGCCTCACGAAACTATGATTGTTCAATATTCTTTTAACACCATTAAAGGTGGACATTATGATGTCACTATATTTTATATATGATATATATGGTATTTATGTTTACTATATTCTTATTTATTTTATATTTAAACCATACCTTTATTCTTTTCATGTTGTGTAAATGAAATAATTTAATATGAGGAAGTGTGGACTACGGCCCCCTCAAGTGATGTGACTCGTACATGCAATACATGGAATGTATAAAGAATAAAATTAATGAACATATGTGACCTATATAACATATATATTATAATGGAATTATAATATATATATATATATATATCATTTATTTTTAATTCCATTAATATGAAAAAGAAAAAAATGAAAGTAGCGTTCATGCGTACGTACGGCCTACTGTCTCCATGAACGGTGCTTTTCGTTTTTTATCTCCAAATGATATGGAATAGTATAAAATGAATATGTACAGGATATATATGATATATATGATATATAAATCAAGATTATAACTATGGATATAATGGATACACGAACAACTTGTAATTATAAAGGGCATATTTTGACTCAAGTACCAATGATCGTTTAAACGACCGTTATTAACTAAAATAATTACATAGTGTTCATGACATGGTAATAAGTGATATAAAAGGAATAATGAACTTTTAAAAGGTTCTTAAGTAAGTAGAAATTAACTCAAGTTTATTATTCAGGAGATTAAAGAACGATCGAGTGAAGTCGGACCCGAGGTAAGGGATCCTACTCCTCTCTTTTTAAGTACACCCTTTTATGTCATTCCTTTTAAGCTCATATTTATTGTGATTGTGATGTTCTCTTATATTAATATTACTGTAATTTTTATGTTCATATTATTAGAGAACCTATTTCCTCTCATCAACTCATTTTATGAGTTTTGAAGTGATGTCGTTAGGCTGCCGAGTTTTCGTAAGGGATTTTTCGTCTCACTTTTATTCTCGTGAGATTTATGCTACATTTGCCACAATTTACTTTTAGTGGTGTATGTACTGCCCATTATTATACAATTTTTTTAGTATAATTTCATTTATGGGTATTCACATCTTCAATGTATGACCCTTATTCCATGGGGTGTACGTTTCAAAAGTTACCCAACTCGGCAAGGGGACCTTTCACCCTCCTATTTTTAAAAGACTTCTTTTGTTATGTCTTTTAATTCACATACTATTATGTTGGGATATGTTCTTTTATATCCTAATTGATGTAAATTTTATTTCCAAGTGATTATATGCCCTTTTTATCTCTCATCAACTCATTTTCTGAATTTTGAAGTGATGCCGTTAGGCTGTCGAATTTTACCAAGGGAACTTTTTAACCCAATTTCGATTTCTTTGGGTTCAACATGTAGTTATTGAATATGTCATCTTTTGAATATGTGTGAATGACCTTTTATTGTTTTACACTTAATATCCACTTATATTGGGTGTATTTATATTTTTCACACATAATTTTGAGATTGAATTATCCTTAATTTAAGGATACCTTCTTTATAAGGGAATTCATCACATTTGACATTTCTATTGAGACTTATTTGTTGTTATGCACCAATTCACTCTTATATGGTGTATATACTATCCTTTGGAATATTATATCATGAATCCATTTATTCTCATGATATTATAAAGTTCTGACAAAATGTTACTCCTCAATTATTGTATTCAAGTGCCTCTAATTTTGGTAGAACCCCTTTAACCAAAATATCGCTTTAAATGTTTTAATTATTTGTTCTTATTAATATCCATGTTTTCAAAGTGGTTTTAAAGATTTATTTATATGGATATTAATGGTTTAAAATTTTAAAATCTTCAAGGTGTTATGGGACACTTTGATTCAAAAATCTCATTATTAAATGTTTTAAAAGGTTTTGGAAATGGTTTCTTTTTGAATGGATTCATTATTTCAATATACTAAAATGTTATATTGTGATTGAAATGTGGAAATGTTATGTTTACTTTATGCATGTTTTATGTGATACGTTTATGTTATGGTTCTTGGGAATTGTTATGAAAACGGGTGGTTCCGTGATAGACTAAGGGCGGGTGAGCCCGATATAGCTCTCCAATGCATTGGGTAACGCGAAAGAGTGAAACGTTAAGGTTTCTCTGAAGAGATTTAGGGAATATACTGTGGTGGGTATTCCAAAGGTAACCAAGAGGGTTACTCCCTACATAAGAATGTTATGAATGCCTCAAGTTACCTTTTATGTCTTATGATTTCTATTATTTATTCATGATTTGATGAGGTATGTTAAAGTGCCTATGTTTTATGGGTAAAGTATGATTTCATTCTTATGTATATATGAACTCATGTTTCCTTTCCATATTTTTTATAACCCTTACTGATCTTTTTATGCTCATCCCAAGTTTTTTTGAAATGTTTTTCACAGGTCAAGGGAAAGTTACATGATATGATGATAGTGTTGAGGAAGTGTCAAGAAAGAATCCATGCTTCATTTTAAATATGTTTCCATTGATGGGAAAAAATTAATACTATCTTTTATATAACCACTTTGTTTAAATGTGGAATGTAATGCAAGTTTACGATCTAATTCTCTAAAACTCTAAACCTAAAAACATCCTCAATTTGTAATCTTGTATTAACTCAAGATTAAGTAAGGCTTAAGGCTGGGGCCTTATAGTTGGTATCAAAGGTCGGTTTAGATAACTTTAGAGGTTAGGGTATTCTTTAAGCATAAGTGATATTACCATAATGGTTAGGATTTCAGAAAGAGTCCTAGTTTTAGATAAAGTGAATGAGTAAGTATATCTTAGTGTTTATCTTCCTCATTAGTACATGATGGTTTTGTTGATATACTCACACTGAACTTTTTGGTTTTAGTAAATGGATGGATCTAGAAGGCACCAAAGTAACAGTGGATGTGAAGGAAACTGTGACAGTTTTTTGAGCAAGCAACTGAATGATATGGGAGCTGCAATGAGAACTCTTGTGATTATCCTCAACCAACTATCTGGAGTCATGATTGACCACCTAAACCTTGGTGATTTCTCTAAGGCATCATATATGCGAGAAACAAATCCCTACAGAACTACAGGTAATAATCATAAAGGTAAGTGTGTTCAAAAACTTATGTGTCAAAAATTTGGAAAGAAACACCTAGGAAAATGTTTCAAAGGGACAGAAATATGCTATAGATGTGGAAATGAAGGTCATAAAGAAAGAACCTACCATGGAAAAAGGAAGCATCCATTTGACTCGAGGAAAGGGAAAGAAGTTCTTTCTGAGGGATCAATTCAATGTTTTTAATGTGGTGTGCATGGTCATTATGAAAACACATGTCCTATGAAGAAGTTTCATGAATGGGATCACCAAGATCGTACAAATGTTTGTTTACCAATACCTAATTCCATTTCGATTGAGGATAAAGAAACTGAAAATGAACAATCAAAGGTATGGATTATTTCATAACTATTGTTTTCCTATTTTGGAAAATTAGGATATGACTCATGATTTTGTTTGTAGGAAAGAAGTATTTCAGAATAAGTTGGAAAGGAATGGTTAATGGATCATGAAGAATGTTGAATGAGTAAGATGTCAACATATAAGGGCTTTAAGAGTTATGGTGAAATTCTTAAGAGTATTAAGTCTCTTTTGACGATGGGGTTACATTAGAAGACTTTTTATAGTATGTTTAACCCTGATGTTTAATATATGAAAATTTTATTCAAGGAATAGTTATCTGTTCTTTTGTGGACATAGTTATAAAGAACCATTTGGGTTTATATGATCCTTACTTTTGAGGTAATTATGGGTTACTATATGTTATGATGGAAGTGAAAGGCATGCGATAAAATTGAGGTTAAATTATGTTATGGTTATTTTTGATGATTTTATCTCTTTTTGGGGAATGATTTGAGAATTATATAGTTTTGGAAAAAGGAAAACACGCAGACCGTGTGACAACCCGTCGCGTCGGACAAAGCTGCGGGAATCGAACTCACAACCAAAGTGCAACTGGTATTTATCACCTACCACTGGACTACGTGAAGTCCCTGGTTAGTTTGATTGATTCTTTTTAGTTAGATGATTTTATGAATTAAGAGTAAGTTGATTTTGGGTTATCTATGGAAATATATTAACCTATCATAGAGGATATGTGATTAGGTTAATTACTTTTCAACACGTGACATTAAGAGCAACTGATGTTGTTTGGAGATAAATGTTACGATTTAACTTGGAAGACTACGTGACTAAATCCTTAAAATATTTGGGTTTAAATCATAGTTTGGTTTACATTGAATAATTTTATGTACAAATTGTTTATCGAATGGTCCTCGTTGAACTTTGGGTTTTGTTGGACAAATTTTGGAGATTAAGAATAGATTTTCTTTTTATAAAGGGTTATCCTTTTCTGGATTATCTGATCTTGTACTAACCTTTTTGGTTTTGGTTTTGGTTAAAGTATAAAGACATGGGAAGTATATAGTTCTCTTTTTTGGATTAGGTGACTCTCTAGAAGTTGATTATAGTACTCTTAATGTGAACAAGTCTTCCTAAATACTCGTCTTTTATAGAAAATATGAGTTTGTGTAAAGAATATAATAAAAGTTAAAAGTCAACATGATAAGTGATTATGTTTCCTTATGAATAAATTCCTCAATAAAAAGTAACTTAAAACAAAAATGATGTCTATTAACTTTTCCTACTGGGGAATCGAATACCGTTTAACCCATCACAAGTTTGTGATTTTCTTATGGTTAACTTTCTCCTAGACATGTTTACTATCACTCTCCATCAGAACATGACCCTTTGTTTTTTCCTCCATGTCCATATTTTCATACTTGGAATCCAAGTATGGGTTAACTCGGGTGACCTTTGTAATTATCTTTCTTTATTTTAAAGTGATTGTTTTATCGACTCTTGTTCCGATGTGGGACGTTCAAGGATGTTTCCAAGCTCAATTTTAAAATTGTGAGGACGTAATTCCCAAAAGGAGGGAAGGATGTAACACCCCAGGTAAATAAAGATTATGACATTTTCATATTTATCCATATTTGTGAATAAAATATTAATATTTCTTTAAAGGGGACGCTATGCACGATGGCGTACCCAATACGCTACAATGAGTTTCTTGGGAATCTTTCATTGCACTCTAATAATAAAATAATATTATTTTAAATGGTAGTTAATGCCTAGCCGTTGTAATGGCAGGAATGAACAGAACTAACTAAAAAATGATTATATATGTTTGTCAAATATTTTTACTCCTTACAATAAATTTTATAGGATTAAAAATGCGAATGAATCCAATTTTAAGCGTAAACATTCCAATATTCTTTAAAAGGTCGATTAACCGCCTTTTAATGGCGAACCTCTTTTAAATCCACTTTTTGAAAATTTTATAAGATTTATTTTTCATAATAAACATATTATTTATTATTGGGACATTGAAATTTACCTTGGGTTAATTTTTGGTATTTTTCTGACAATGTTCATTTTTCAATGAATAGTTAAAAATACTGCATTTTACATCAAAACTTCTTTTTCATATAATTTAATTATATGGTTATATTACCTTTTTAATTTGTTTTAAAGTTTAATTAGAATATATTTTTACCATGTAATTCAATTATGGTCATTGGGATTAATTTCACTTTGGAATTAGGCATAAACAAGTGCCAAACTTTTCATAAATACTATTTCTAAAAAACCCGCTATTTGTTTTGACAACGGGAATTTTTTTTTAAATTAATTATTGAAATTTATGTGTTTGGAATTTGGTAAAATGGATTAATTATTTTGAATCAGAAGTTCCAAATTATGTATTTAAGACTCTTTTGTTTTTGGACATTATGAATAGTAATGACGGTAATTATCTTTAATTATCTTGATTAATGAGTAATCGGGTAGTTAAAGATAATAAGATAATATCATAATAATAAAAAATGACCACAAAATGTGCCCTAAGGATACTGGTTGTCTCATGCCCGACAATGGGATGCCTTGTTCCAAACCTGGCGGCCCCATGGAATCACTTTTATGAGAAAGTGACTTTTTATCTTTTTATTTTTAAAGAATGTTAAATGTAACAAAGAATGTATCACCTAAGTAAAATATTTTAAATTTTGTCTACATAAATGATCTTTTGGACTATAAATATTTATTAGAAATATAAAAAGACTTCCTACATCATAGTAATTTTTTATAACATTTAGACATTAAATAAATTAAATTATTTATGACCTCATGATGATGCAGTGATGACCTCATTATTTAACGATTTAAATAAAATGGAATGATAATGTAAAATCTAAGACCTAAACAAGCCCAAAAACTATTGGATGGGTGGATTTCGAACCCTTATCACCTTATCCTTGAAACACATCAATTTGGGACCATTAAAATCCGAAACTCATTTGAAAATAAAGTTACATTTTATACCTTTCCAAGAGTGCCCCTCCTCTCCTCTTATAAAGGGCCCCCACCCCTACCTCCTTACCCACACTTCCAAAGCCTTTGGCTCGGCCAAACCTACCCATTTTGTCTCTCCACATCCCTATATAACTCCTTGAAGCCTCCCTTTGGGAAGAAGTCTTCCCAAGGAAGCCTTTTAGCTCAAACCAAAGAGAGTTACCCGATTTTAAGGTAATGTCTCCACTTGAGTCCTTTTGTTTTATTTTTCTTCTCCAACCCCCTAAACTCTTTTTATTCATTTATTTTGTAACAAATACAGTATCTTAATTATACTAGGATGTTTTTATAAGATGTATTCGAGATAAACTTACACACACCTTCGTCTAATGGTTAAAGAACATACTGTTTCTGTGGTTGGCGATTTTCTGCCTCACGAAACAATGATTGTTCAATATTCTTTTAACACCATTAAAGGTTTCCATTATGATGTAACTATATTTTATATATGATATATATGGTATTTATGTTTATTATATGCTTCTGTATTTTATATTTAAACCATACCTTTATTCTTTTCATGTTGTGTAAATGCGATAATTTCATATGAGGAAGTGTGGACTACCGCCCCCTCAAGTGATGTGACTCGTACATGCAATACATGGAATGTATAAAGAATGCAATTAATGAAAATATGTGACCTATAAAACATATATATTATACTGGAATTATAATATACATATATATCATTTATTTTTAATTCCATTAATATGAAAAAGAAAAAAATGAAAGTAGCGTTCATGCGTACGTACGGCCTACCGTCTCCATGAATGGTGCTTTTCATTTTTTATCTCCAAATGATATTGAATAGTATAAAATGAATATGTAATGGATATATATGATATATATGATATATACATAATTATTATAACTCTGGATATAATGGATACATGAACAACTTGTAATTATAAAGAGAAAATTTTGACTCAAGTTCCAATGATCGTTTAAACGACTGTTATTAACTAAAATAATTACATAGTGTTCATGACTTGGTAACAAGTGATATAAAAGGAATAATTAATTTTAAAAAGGTTCTTAAGGAAGTAGAAATTAACTCAAGTTTATTATTCAGGAGATTAAAGAACGATCGAGTCAAGTCGGACGCGAGGTAAGGGATCCTACTCCTCTCTTTCTTTTTAAGTACACCCTTTTATGTCATTCCTTTTAAGATCATATTTCTTGTGATTGGTATGTTCTATTATATTACTCTTACTGTAATTTTTATGTTAATATGATGAGAGACCCTATTTGCTCTCATCAACTCATTTTATGAGTTTTGAAGTGATGTCGTTAGGCTGCCGAGTTTTCGTAAGGGATTTTTCATCTCACTTTTATTCCCGTTAGATTTATGCTAAATTTGACACAATTTCCTTTGAGTGGTGTATGTACTGCCCATTATTATACACTTTGTGTAGTATAATTTCATTTATGGGTATTCACATATTAATTGTATGACCCTTCTTCCATGGGGAGTATGTTTCAAAATTTACCCAACTCGGTAAGGGGACCTTTCACCCTCCTCTTTTTAAAAGACTTCTTTTGTTATGTCTTTTAATTCACATACTATTATGTTGGGATATGTTATTTTATATCCTTATTGATGTAAATTTTATGTCCAAGTGATGAGATGCCCTTTTTATCTCTCATGAACTCATTTTATGAATTTTGAAGTGATGCCGTTATGCTGTCGAATTTTACCAAGGGAACTTTTTAAGCCAATTTCGATTTCTTTGGGTTCAACATGTAGTTATTGAATATGTCATCTTTTGAATATGTGTGAATGACCTTTTTTTGTTTTACACTTAATATCCAATTATATTGGGTGTATTTATATTTGTCACACATAATTTTGAGATTGAATTATCCTTAATTTAAGGATACCTTCTTTATAAGGGAATTCATCACATTTGACATTTCTATTGAGACTTCTTTGTTGTTATGCACCAATTCACTATTATATGGTGTATATACTGTCATTTGGAATATTATATCATGAATCCATTTATTCTCATGATATTATAAAGTTCTGACTAAATGCTATTCCTCAATTATTGTATTCAAGTGTCTCTAATTTTGGTAGAACCCCTTTGACCAAAATATCGCTTTAAATGTTTTAATTTTTTGTTATTATTAATATCCATGTTTTCAAAGTGGGTTTAAGGATTTATTTATATGGATATTAATGGTTTAAAATTTTAAAAGCTTCAAGGTGGTATGGGACACTTTGATTAAAAAATCTTATTATTAAATGTTTTAAATGGTTTTGGAAATGGTTTTTTTTTGAATGGATTCATTATTTCAATATACTAAAATGTTATATTGTGATTGAAATGTGGAAATGTTATGTTTACTTTATGAATGTTTTATGTGATACGTTTATGTTATGGTTCTTGGGCATTGTTATGAAAATGGGTGTTTCCGTGGTAAACTAAGGGCGGGTGAGCCCGATATAGCTCTCCAATTCATTGGATAACACGAAGGAGTGAAACATTAAGGTTTCTCCGAAGAGATTTAGGGAATATACTATGGTGGGTATTCCAAACGTAACCAAGAGGGTTACTCCCTACATAAGAATGTTATGAATGCCTCAAGTTACCTTTTATATCTTATGATTTCCATGATTTATTCATGATTTGATGAGGTATGTTAAAGTGCCTAGGTTTTATGGGTAAAGTATGATTTCATTCTTATGTATATATGAACTCATGTTTCCTTTCCATATTTTTTATAACCCTTACTGAGATTTTTATGCTCATCCAAAGTTTTTTTGAAATGTTTTTCATAGGTCAAGGGAAAGGTACATGATATGATGATATTGTCAAGGAAGTGTCAAGAAAGAATCCATGTTTCATTTTAAATATGTTTCCGTTGATGGAAAAAAATGAATACTATATTTTATGTAACCACTTTGTTTAAATGTGGAATGTAATGCAAGTTTACGATCTAATTCTCTAAAACTCTAAACTCGAAAAGATCCTCAATGTGTAATCTTGTATTAACTCAAGATTAAGTAAGGCTTAAGGCTGGGGCCTTATAGATCTGGGATACGCGGGAAATCCATTCACATGGTTCCGGGGTAATAAGGATGAAACCCGCATCGCTGAGTGGATCGACAGATTTCTGGGCTCATCGGATTGGAAAAATCTCTTTAACAAGTTTCACATTAGTCACCTGACGCTCAACTGATCGGACCACTGCCTAATCGTCATCGACTGTGCTCAAAGCAATCACAACATGAAATCTAGAAGACCCTTAAGATTTGAAAGCTTCTGGTCAAAATACAACAAGTGAGAAGACGTTATCCGTTCAACCTAGAAGAGTCACTCTGAAGACGTTAGATCCAACCTGCAATAGGTCACATCTGATTTGAGATCTTGGAGCATAAAGAAATTTCGTCATCCTGAAAGGCACTGCGATTTCCTTGAAAAGAAACTGTACAACCTTCTCAACCAACCCTCATCCAATTGTAATATCTATAAAATCCGATCCACTCAAAGGCATGATGATGCATCACTACGCATAAAGGAAATCTTCTGGGCCATGTGGGTGCGGGACACCCACATTGCTGAAGGGGATGCTAACACTCGATATTTTCATCAGAAATCATCTTGTAGGAAACGAAAAAAATTTAATATCTTGCATCTCACAACCATATCGCAACAAAGTTTCCAACACCGATGGAATCCAAGAGGCAATTTCAAGCTACTATCAGAACCTATTTTTTGTAGGAAAACCTTTCATTTACCCTGAAATAGAGGAGTGCATCAGACCAGTGATTACCAGAGAGATCAATAGGTAGATTTCCAAAGATGGTATGAATGACGATATTTTTTTGGCTCTGAAACATATCCACCCTACTAAGGCCCCGGGCCTAGACAGATTCCACACACTCTTCTTTAAACAATACTGGCATATTATTGGCCCTGACATATGAAAACTAATGAAGAACATCTAGGATGGGAAAACAAACATTTCTGACATCAATGAAACTGTCCTCGTCCTTATTCCCAAAATCAAGAAACCTTGTGTGGTCCCCGATTTTAGACCGATCAGCCTCTGCAATATCTCTTATAAGATCTTCTCAAAGATCTTAGTTAATCAGATGCAAACATGGTTACCAGACATCATCTCAGAAAATTAGAGCACCTTCGTGGCTAAGAGACTAATCACCGATAATTCCATTGTCGCCCATGAAGTTTTCCACTCGATGAAAACACGCTCCACCGTGAAAAGAGGAACCATGGCTTGGAAACTGGATATGACCAAATATTATGATAAATTGGAATGGAATTTCCTTAGTGTCGTGATGCAAAAAATGGACTTCTACTCTAAATGGACAGATATGGTCATGCACTGCGTCTCTTTTGTCTCCTTCCAAATCAATGTCAATGGGGAACTCACTCGAGGCCTCACCCCAACCCGAGGCCTGTACCAGGGAGATCCTATCCCCCCCTTTCTCTTTATCTTGGTGGTTGATGTTTTTTCTAACCTCATTTCCAGGGCTTCATCCTCTCACACAATCCATGGGGCAATTGTTTTCCGTGCAAGCCCACTGGTGTCTCATCTGTTCTTCATGGACAACTGCCTACTTTTCTCTAGAGAAACTAATGATGAGTGTCGTTCGATCAGCCATGTGATCTAACAATATAAGAGGGCCTATGGATAGTCTATAAATCATGGAATGTCAGAAATATCCTTCAGTGCTGGGGTTCCTCCATCCAAAAAAGAAGAAATATTCACCATTGCAGGCATTCATATGGTCGAGAAACATCATAAGTACCTTTGGATTCATACAGTGATTGGTCACTCCAAAAAAGAAATATTCGCATATATGTTGGATAGGATTGAGAAACAAATTCAAGGCTCGACCCCAAAAATAATTTCCAAATCCGACAAGGAGACCCTTATTAAAGATTCCCTCCAATCCATCCCCAGATATTTCATGTCCCTATTTAATCTCCCACCTTCTATAGTCAATCAGATACACGCACGCACAACCAATTTCTGGTGGGGAACAAATAATGGGAGGAATAGAACCCAGTGGGTAGCCTGGGAGAACCTCTGCTTACCTAAACCTGAGGATGGAATGGGATTCTGGGACCTTCTTCACTTCAATGACGCACTGCTGGCTAAGAAAGGTTGGTGCCTTTTGAACTGCCCATCCTCTCTCTATGTGTGGGTTCTCCATGAAAAATACTTCCCCCACAAGGACTTCCATGAATCCTCTCTTGGGCCCCGTCCTAGCTTCCTCTAGAGAAGTATTTGGGGTGCCCGCAGTCTCCTGGGAAAAGGGCTGGGCTAGAGGATTGGGAATGGATCAAAAGTTAACATCTGGACCGATCCCTGGTTGATTAATGTAGAGACCCAAAGCTTGACATACATGGACATTACATTACGTTAGCGTAATACTTAATAAAATTTCAAAAACAGACACACAAGGACCGTAATAGTTTAGTGTCTTTGGAAACTTGGAATGTAATCTTCTAATCGTGGTGAAAGATCTTCAACATCTCCCATAAAGATCTTCCCCTTTTTTTCTTACCTAAAACCTTTCTTTATATCCTGGGGAAAAGAAAACATAAAAAGGGTGAGCTCAAATGTTCAGTAAGGGTAATCATGGATAAAATAAAACATACCATATACATTTGAACTTAAAAACATGAACATAATGTTTAAACATCAAAAGCTTGAGAAATGAAATAAAACATGGAAGTACGTAAGGCATAGATCATAAAGAAACATTAAAAATTATAAAATATCATGGGAATAAAACATGTAATTGTGGCAACCATTAAGCACATGATATGAATTCCATAGTATCCAAGGCATTGCTTCCAAGACCATCTTAGTGGACAAAGTCCCTTTCTGAATTGAGTTCACTCCTCGTTCCAGTCCTGTATTAATGAACCGGTTTAACTTTCCATTCCATCCATGTCTATCTCATGAGATATAATTCTTTACCCAATGCATTGGAGGGAGATATAGGTCCCACCCATCTCATAATGAAATCATTCTTACTTGTGCCACAACATAAACTTAAAACATTCATCATAACCCAAAGAATAAAATGGGTTTCATAAACATCATTCCATCATCACATAATCCATATAAAAGAAATGGATATCATTTCATAATAAGAAAAGTGAAACCATGTAAATCATAGAGACATTACACTTGAAAAATACACATATGAAATATTTTCATCTTACATGGAAAATGGTTTTGATAAAACACTTGAAATGAATTCTTGAGGAAAATATCCTTTCTTCTTCAAAATCAATTTCTTTTCACAAAAAATCATGAAATATTAAAAGAAAGAGAATTTGTTGAAAATAGTCATGAAGTTTTTGGAGTAAGCTTCATGAAAATAAGGCTTTATAAAACTGTAAAAATCTGTTCATGCCGTATAAGTTAAAAAAACATTCTTTTCGTACTTTTGCCGGAAAAGTAAAAAAGTACCTCGTAACATTAAAAAAAGAAAGATTACTTATATACCATGTATTAAAAGTCAAAAATGGGTAAAAAGGACTTTAAACATACATGAAAACACTTTTATAAAACATGGACATGGATGATAGAAATAACCCTAGTAAATACTTATGAATAAGCAATCTCGGATAAAATTGAGATTTGAAAAATTATCCCTTACCTTAGGTCTGATATGCTTTGTATGTATATGAACCTCCTGTATAATTATTTAAATAATGCTATTGACTTATTACAGAATCATATTAATTGTTATGATATCATATATGGTTCACTTATGACTTTATATTACCCGTTCTTTTGTAAATTCCATGTTAAAGAGCGTTTTGGGTAAAATCGTTTCATTTGCCGTCCGTGTTTTGACTTGTAATTATTCATATGATTACGTAGATCATGATTACTTACATCCAGAATGTAAAACATGATTTATATATAATATATATTCAGAATATACATATATATAATAGATCGATAAATGGAAAGGAATACACCATTCATGGAGATGGAAGGTCGTACGTACGCATGAACGTTGTTTTCGTTTCCTCATTGAATTGAATGGAATTAATTGGATGACATACATATATATATATATATAAATAAATAAAATATCATTATTATGTCATATATTTCATGATTACTTATTATATATACTTTATAATCATTTATGAATGGTTAATCATTGAGAATGAATCTCATCGCGTCGTGGAGACGGTATTCCGTACGTACGCACGAGCGATGATATCGTTCCCATGATCATGTAATTTTATTGAAGTGTATGTATACTATTATATAATCAATATAAATTTAAAATAATCATATATAGTTATTATTTACACCATTATACCCATCCAAGTAAGGTGGTGGTGGAAAATAGATTACACCAAGGCGTGGAGACGGTATTCCGTACGTACGCACGCGCGGTGATTTCGTTTTCCGTAGGATGGATAGATGGTGGAATAGGGTTGTTTCATACTTATAATAACATATAAGTATATTAGTGATACTTATGTTATTACTTCATAATTAAACAACCTAATAAGAAGAAGTGGAAGAAGAAATAAAGGTGAAAGAATCGGTAACGGAAATTACCTCTTCTTTGAAGAGCCTCTTTGAGACCTTCTCATAGGGCACTAAAATTGGTATTTAAAGAAGTCCAGGTCCTCTAGGATGTTTATAGGGAAGTGGATAAGATAATTGGGCAGGGTTTGGATGAGAATTAAGGCTCAAAGTGGTGTGTGGAAGAGAGGGAGGAGGTGCCCTTTTATAAGGGAGGAGAGGGGCACCTTTGGAATTCTTAAAACTATTAATTTATAATAAATCTAACCCCACTTAAAAACCTCAAAAAATAACTCATATTATAAGATTAGATAAGATAGGGTTTTAATAGAATCAACCAATCAAATTTTGACATGTTTGGATCTTATTTTAAACCATATCATTTTGATTTACCCTTATTTAATCTATTTAAGTTTATTTGTGGTAATAAAATTATAAATTTTAAATTATAACAAATAGTTACTTATTTGTTGTGAATTTTCTATAATTGTTTACTTTAAAACATTATAGACCATATAAATTTAAATTTATAATTTTTAAATATTTTTGTGATTTTTAAACAATTTTATAATATGTTATTGTTATAAAATAACAATAGTGTCAATTTTGACACTATTCATTTATTTGAATTTCAATAAAATATAAACAGAAGATATGTTCAAACTAAAAGCTTTAATAGATTCATAAAAGGTAATATGTATCTATAAAATTAGTGTATCACATTAAATAGTTCATATAATATTTATTTTATTATTTGTAAAACCATTTATTTGGTTTATCTCCTAATAAAATAATTACTACAACATTGTTGTATAATTATTTAATATACTTATTTGTTTCATAAAAATTAAAAATAAAATCATATGATGAATATAAATCTATTAAAGTTCACAATAATACTTTTACTCGAATTTATCATCTTAAAATTACAATATTTAAATTGTTATATTTATTAAATTATGAAGGTGACAACTTTGGAATCATTTAAAATAAAATAATATAAGTGTCATAATAACTTTTATAAGACTCCAAACGGTTATATATTAGGTAATTGGATTATTAAGGTGTAGATATAAACTAAAAATATGTTTTGGTCAGGTTTGTGGGCCTTTTAATGGGTATTAGTATTTCAATAAAAACAATATTACTTATTTTCCACTTAATAAATAATCTCTGTATCATTAATGTATCACCATTAATGACAATTATTTAATCCCTAAAAATTCTAAATAAATTATCATGATGTAGATAATTTTATTATCTTTCTGGAGACAATTCAGGTTTGAAGTTTTATGATATTTATTACTAAATTAAAATTATTATACTTATAAGATTTAAGAGAGTGACATGTTGTCACTTTCTTTGGTTGTGATAATAATTAAATTATTTTCATGGTCAAAAGTCCATAAAATGAATATAATCCGACCCTTATGTTATATGGGTCTACTTTTAGCCATCCAATAGAATTTTGGCGTGTGTTAGGGTAATTTTATAATATTATATTTACCCTTAATTACCCGATTTACCTTTAACTATGGTAAATAAAATTTACCGTAGTTACTATTCATAATTCCCAAAAATTGAAAGTAGCTTATTAATAGAATTTGGACCCACTAATTCCAAATATGGAATCCATTTTTACAAATTCAATACACAAAAGTTGCATAAATTAAATTAAAATTAATCCCGTTGTCGAAAGAAAACTGGTTTTTCTTTACAAAATTGCAAAAGATTGAATTGATTTAACCTACGAATTTAATGTAAAATCAATGCTAATTACATAAATTATATTAAAGGGTAAGAATATATTCTATTTATACTTAAAAAACATTCAATATTATAATTTAACCATATAAATTATTGCGATGAAAAAAGTTGTTTTTAATTAAAATATTGCGTGTTTTTACTATTCATCAAAATATGAATGTTACTAGAATAATATGAAAAATTTATCCAAAGTAAATTTTTATTTATTGATTACAAAAAATAATTTTATTTTTTCAAATTGAACTTATAAACATGTCAAAAACTAGATTTAAAGTGGGTGCGCCATCAAAAGGCGGCAAAACTGCATTTTTTTGAAAAATACCTATTTTACCCGAAAAGTTTATTTTGTTCTTATACCATGTTATAGAAAATGTGTAAGATGAATAATAATATTATAAAATTCAAAATTTATTTAATACTATTCATAACGGCTAGTTCATAATAATATTATAATAATATATCTTTGTTTAGTAAAACCCGTTATTGCGTACAACACACGCTATCGAGGAAGGTCGCGATTGCATGTAATGCAAGCCAAGTCAGGGTTGCGTGTTGTGCAAGAATCCATCGTTGTTTCGTATTACATAATCCAACCATATTTCATTTATACATTGAATATATATATATATATATATACTCAATGTTGCGTAGAATAACTATTATCAAAATTGTGTGTAACACGATCCAAGAATAGTGTTGTGTATACTGCAAGCTAATACGGTGTTGCGTATAGCGCATGGTAATCTTGGTGTAGCATACAACACAATAAATCAATGAAATTAAAAGAATATTTTTCATAAAATCTCAGGGTGTTACGTTTACCCCCCTTAAAATGAATTTCACCCTCGAAATTCGTCGGGGTTATAAATGGTTTACTACTCGAAAGTTTGTTTAATAGAAACCTACATCGTAAAAAGGAATACCAAAACATGGATTTAAAAACTAAAGTATGAAATGTAACGGTTACCCAAATTAACTCATCACTGGGTTTCTACGTAGGAGAACATAGGTGAAAATATGGATATGGAAGAAAAATCTAACCATCAAGTTCTGATGGAGAGTGGTAGAGAACATGGCTATGAAAAAGCCAACAATCACAAAGATATTGATTTGTGATGATCTAAGGTACCATCTGATTCATCGGATATAAGGGAACTAGGACAAAATTATTGGTTTTCAAGATCATTTCCCTAAAGTTGATGAATTAAAAGAAATACTTGCATGATTTTGGTACAATCTCACTGTTGTTTGTGAATTGAACAATTTCCACTTCATCCCTTAAAGAAATGAAGTTGAATTTTTTATTCGTGATGTGTTAGCAGATCATGTGATAGAATGATGGGTCATTCCATATCTTTCAAACAAAAGGTTATCAAAAGTTATAAGTCCATCTTATGGTTAGATTAATCGTATATGGTTCCAAAAATGAACTTATACTTCATATATCATACCGCTTAATAAAATAAAACTAGTTTCTACTAACCAGGGACTTCCTGTAGGCTAGTGGTAGGCGATAAAGGCCAGTCGCACTTCAGTTATGGGTTCGATTCCCACAACCTTGTCCGACGCGATGGGCTGTCGCCCATCCTGTAGGTTGTCCTTTTTCTAAAACTATATTACTATAACATCCCATCAATAATATCGAAAAAACATCTATCCTTAAAAAATACTAACTTATGTCCAACATAATCCATTCCAATCTTTAGGCTTATCCATAATATTGCAGTCTACTCTCATAATATAGTGAAAATGATTACCAGAGATTTAATACCATCGCTGATCCCCATATATAATAAGATATGTCTTGTTGGTCACATTCCAAACATTCGAAGGCCTTATTCATGTATTCTCTTGAAAAATGAATACCCATTTAACCTTAGTAAAAACATGAATGCAGTTAAAAGTTAACACTTTCCACATACCAAAATCCTAAAAATTCTATATACTCAAACCATGATATCACTTAGTCCTTATATCAATCATTAGCTCATGAATACAATCAAACATCTCATTATCTTCTTATACCTTCATTGTGCGCATATCATCTACTTTACAAAAATATATGAATAACCTTCCATGGTTACTGGTACCATTCAACAGATACTTTATAATAATTTTTGGAAAAAACAATAGTGTAACAATCCTTATATGATTCTTTATTCCATATTACCATTAACTATACAACATAACTCTCGATAAACATACAATCATTCCACTACCTTCTAAAACAATCGACTGAGCTTCAACACTTCTTTCATCTCATATATCATTTGTAGTCTCATCATCATCATCCACATAAATACTACCCATATGACCATGCCGATTCTCTTCATGAGATTTTCCATTAGGGCATTGGTTTGCATAATTCCCGTACATTCCACATTTAAAACATCTAATCATTATTGATGTCGTAGCAATACCATTATCCTTGTCCATGGTGTTAACTGAACCTTTTCCTTTTCACTTACTGGCTTTGTGTCCTTCTTTTCCACACCCAAAGCATCTTCCAGTTCCTTTGAAAAAATCTCCCTGATGCCTCTTCCCACATGATTTACATGAGGGAAATTGAACTTTCTTTCCTCTATGATCATCATGAAACTCCATATTTCGCTTATTATCTGAGTCGGAAAACTTACCAAAGTTGAGATTATTGATCATATTATGAGATTGCTGATTAGGCATAATAACTATGTTTGGAATTCCAGATCCCGTTTCCTTTGGTTTCTCATGAATAAAATCATTCCATTGTCTATCATATCCTCCATTGTCACGAATCTTCCTGTTTCCATCCATTTTCTAAAACCCAAAAAGAATAGTGTGAGAGGCAAAAATCATGCTAGGGAAAACAACATAGTAAAGGGGGAGTATCCTCAATATCTAACATCTTAGGTTAAATTCTATGATCTTTACCGTAGTTCTAGGACTGTATCCTATACATATAATTATCCTTAGGGACATCCTTAGACATACCTTAGAAATATCTCTAGGGATCTCACTAACGTTTTCGCATCCTAGTTTCCAAAGGTTGACTAAACCTCCCTCTGATACCAAATGTAGATACCCGAAGCTTGATGTAAATGGACATTACATTACTTTATCAGAATACTTAATACATAACAAAAACAGACACACAAGGACCGTAATAGTTTAGTGTCTTTAGAAACATGGAACGTAATCTTCTAATCGTGGTGAAATATCTTCAACATCTCCCATAAAGATCTTCCCCTTTTTTTCTTACCTAAAACCTTTCTTTATATCCTGGGGAAAAGAAAACATAAAAAGGGTGAGCTCAAATGCTCAGTAAGGGTAATCATGGATAAAATAAAACATACCATATACATTTGAACTTAAAAACATGAACATAATGTTTAAACATAAAAAGCTTGAGAAATGACATAAAACATGGAAGTACGTAAGGAATAGATCATAAAGAAACATTAAGAATGATAAAATAGCATGGGAATAAAACATGTAATTTTGGAAACCATTGAGTACATGATATGATTTCCATAGTAGCCAAGGCATTTCTGCCAAGACCATCTTAGTGGACAAAGTCCCTTTCTGAATCGAGTTCACTCCTCGTTCCAGTCCTGTATTACTAAACCGGTTTAACTTTCCATTCCAGCCATGTCTATCTCATGAGATATAAATCTTTAACCAATGAATTGGAGGGAGATATAGGTCCCACCCATCTCATAATGAAATCATTCTTACTTGTGCCACAACATAAACTTAAAACATTCATCATAACCCAATGAATAAAATGGGTTTCATAAACATCATACCATCATCACATAATCCATATAAAAGAAATGGATATCATTTCATAATAAGAAAAGTGAAACCATGTAAATCATAGAGACATTACACTTGAAACATACACATATGAAATAATTTCATCTTAGATGGAAAATGGTTTTGATAAAACACTTGAAATGAATTCTTGAGGAAAATATCATTTCTTCTTCAAAATCAATTTCTTTTCACAAAACGTCATGAAATTTTAAAAGAAAGAGATTTTTTTGAAAATATTCATGAAATATTTTGGAGGAAGCTTCATGAAAATAAGGCTTTATTAAACCATAAAAATCCGTTCGTGCCATATAAGTTAAAAAAACATTCTTTTCGTACTTTTTCTGGAAAAGTAAAAAAGTACCTCGTAACGTAAACAAAAGAAAGATTCCTTACATACCATGTAGTAAAAGTCAAAAATGGGTAAAAAGTACTTTAAACATACATGAAATCACTTTTATAAAACATGGACATGGATGATAGAAATAACCCCAGTAAATACTTACGGATAAGAAATCTCGGATAAAATTGAGATTTGCAAAATTATCCCCTACCTTATGCCCGATATGCTTCGTACGTATCCGAAACTCCTGTATAATGATTTAAAAAATGTTATTGACTTATTACAGAATCATATTAATTGTTATGATATCATATATGGTTCACTTATGACTTTATATTACCCGTTCTTTTTTAAATTCCATGTTAAAGAGCGTTTTGGGTAAAATCGTTTCATTTGTCGTTCGTGTTTTGACTTGTAATTATTCATATGATTACTTAGATCATGATTACATACATCCAGAATGTAAAAAATGATTTATATATAATATATATTCATAATATACATATATATAATAGATAGATAAATGGAAAGAAATACACCGTTCATGGAGACGGTAGGCCGTACGTACGCATGAACGTTGTTTTCGTTTCCTCATTGAATTGAATGTAATTAATTGGATGAAATACAAATATATATATATATATACATAAATAAAGTATCATTATTATGTCATATATTTCATGATTACTTATTATATATACTTTATAATCATTTATGAATTGTTAATCATTGAGAATGAATCTCATCGCGTCGTGGAGACGGTATTCCGTACGTACGCACGAGCGATGATATCGTTCCCATGATCATGGAATTTTATTGGATTGTATGTATACTATTAAAGAATCAATATAAATTTACAATAATCATATATAGTTATTATTTACACCATTATACCCATCCAAGTAAGGTGGTGGTGGAAAATAGATTACACCACGGCGTGGAGACGGTATTCTGTACGTACGCACGCACGATGATTTCGTTTTCCGTAGGATGGATAGATTGTGAAATAGGGTTGTTTCATACTTATAATAACATATCAGTATATTATTGATACTTATGTTATTACTTCATAATTAAACAACCTAAGAAGAAGAAGTGGAAGAAGAAATAATGGTGAAAGAATCGGTAACGAAAATTACCTCTTCTTTGAAGCGCCTCTTTGAGACCTCCTCATAGGGCACTAAAATTGGTCTTTGAAGAAGACCAGGTCCTCTAGGATGTTTCTAGGGAAGTGGAAAAGATAATTGGGTAGGGGTTAGCCGATAATGAAGGCTCAAAGTGGTGTGTGGAAGAGAGGGAGGAGGTTCCCTTTTATAAGGGAGGAGAGGGGCACCTTTGAAATTCTTAAAAATATTAATTTATAATAAATCTAACCCCACTTAAAAACCTCCAAAAATGACTCATATTCAAATATTAGATGATATAGGGTTTTAATAGAATCAAACAATCAAATTTAGACATGTTTGGATCTTATTTTAAACCTTATCATTTTGATTTATCCTTTTTTAATCTATTTAAGTTTATTTGTGGTAATAAAATTCTAAATTTTAAATTATAACAAATAATTACTTATTTGTTGTGAATTTTCCATAATTGTTTACTTTATAACATTATAGACCATATAAATTTAAATTTATAATTTTTAAATATTTTTGTGATTTTTAAACAATTTTATAATATGTTATTTTTATAAAATAACAATAGTGTCAATTTTGACACTATTCATTTATTTGAATTTAAATAAAATATACACAGATAATATGTTCGAAATAAAAGCTTTAATAGATTCATAAAAGGTCTTATGTATCTATAAAATTAGTGTATCACATTAAATAGTTCATATAATATTTATTTTATTATTTTTAAAACCATTTATTTGGTTTATCTCCTAATAAAAAAATTACTACAAAATTTTTGTATAATTATTTAATATACTTATTTGTTGCATAAAAATTAAAAATAAAATCCTATGATAAAGATACATATATTAAATTTTACAATAATACTTTTACGCGAATTATCATCTTAAAATCACAATATTTAAATTGTTATATTTATTAAATTATGAAGGAGACAACTTTGGCATCATTTAAAATAAAATAATATAAGTGTCATAATCACTTTTATAAGACTCCAAACGGTTATATATTAAGTAATTAGATGATTAAGGTGTATATATACACTAAAAATAAGTTTTGTTCAGGTTTTTGGGCCTTTTAATGGGTATTATTATTTCAATAAAAACTATATTACTTATTTTCCACTTAATAAATAATTTCTGTATCATTAATGTATCACCATTAATGACAATTATTTAATCCCTAAAAATTCTAAATAAATTATCATGATGTAGATAATTTAATTATATTTCTGGAGACTATTCATGTGCGATGTTTTATGATATTTATTACTAAATTTAAGTTATTATACTTATAAGATTTAAGAGAGTGACATGTTGTCACTTTCTTTGGTTGTAATAATAATTAAATTATTTTCATGGTCAAAAGTCCATAAAATGAATCTAATCCGACCCTTAGGTTATATGGGTCTACTTTTATCCATCCAATAGAATTTTGGCATGTGTTATTGTAATTTTATAATATTATATTTACCCTTAATTACCCGATTTACCTTTAACTATGGTAAATAAAATTTACCGTAGTTACTATTCATAATTTACAAAAATTGAAAGTAGCTTATTAACATAATTTGGACCCACTGATTACAAATATGGAATCCATTTTTACAAATTCAATACACCAAAGTTTCATTAATTAAATTAAAATTAATCCCGTTGTCGAAAGAAAACTGGTTTTTCTTTAAAACATTGCAAAAGATTGAATTGATTTACCCAATGAATTTAATGTAAAATCAATGCTAATGACATACATTATATTAAAGGGTAAGAATATGTTCCATTTATACTTTAAAAACATTCAATATTATAATTTAACCATATAAATTATTGTGATGTAAAAAGTTGTTTTTAATTAAAATATAGCGTGTTTTTACTATTCATCAAAATATGAAAGTTACTAGAATAATATGAAATATTTATCCAAAGTAATTTTTTATTTCTTGATTCCAAATAAGAATTTTATTTTTTCAAATTAAACTTATAAACATGTCAAAAACTAGATTTAATGTGGGTGCGCCATCAAAAGGTGGCAAAACTGCATTTTTTGAAAAATACCTATTTTACCCGAAAAGTTTATTTTGTTCTTATACCATGTTATAGAAAATGTGTAAGATGAATAATAATGTAATAAAATTCAAAATTTATTTAATACTATTCATAACGGCTAGTTCATAATAATATTATAATAATATATCGTTGTTTAGTAAAACCCGGTATTGCGTACAACACACGCTATCGAGGAAGGTCGCGATTGCGTGTAATGCAAGCCAAGTCAGGGTTGCGTGTTGTGAAAGAATCCTTCATTGTTTCATATTACAGAATCCAACCATATTTCATTTATACATTGAATATATATATATATACTCAATGTTGCGTAGAATAACTATTATCAAAATTGTGTGTAACACGATCCCAGAATAGTGTTGTGTATACTGCAAGCTAATACGGTGTTGCGTATAGCGCAAGGTAATCTTGGTGTAGCATACAACACAAGACATTATTGAAATTAAAAGAATATTTTTCATAAAATCTAGAGGTGTTACAATTGACAAGGAAGGTGTGTGGGCATCGTCCCCTGCCCAACCAGGCATTGAATATGCCACTATCAGATGCCTTTTTGATGATCAGGGTCTTGGGCGGTGCATGGAAAGGATACATGCTTGGTTTAATGAAATAGATAAAAAAAATTATCCTGAGTATCCCATGTGTTCCAAATGTCAACCCTGACCATCTCTTTTGGATCCACGACCTCTCCGAAGCCTATACGGAGAAATCCAGTTACCGGCTCGCTATTGGTACTCCGAATGACGTGAGGGAAGGGGGTCCTTGGTAATCGCTTTGGAAACTCAATGTCCCCACCAAAAATATGTCACTTTTGGTGGAAGTTGTGAAAGGGAACCCTCCCTACCATGAGCCTTCTCACATTCCGACATATTTCCAGTGACAGGTTCTACCCCTTCTGCCCGAACGTCCCAGAATCTCGCTTTCATGCTATCATCCATTGTATGAGGAAAAGGAGATTTGGAGGAAATGGAACTCATCTACAAACTCCTCACTAAAGATGGGCTCTGACCTCCCCTCTCTCATGATGTGATGGTTCTCCTCCTTCTCGTCGGCTGAATCAGGCTCTCTTTGCATCATGGCCTGGATAATCTGGGTCCGCTGCAATGATTCCGTTTTCAACCATGTTCACAAGCCTACCGAATTCTGGATTGGACGATCCTCTTCCTGGTTTGAGGGATAGTAACACCACAATGGAAAACATAGTTCCTTTGAAACCCACTCTTTTTACTCCCTTTGGAGCCCACCCCTGGAAGGGATTCTCGTGATTAATGTGGATGCAGCTCTCCCCAAGGATTGTCCTGTTGCCCTTGGCCTGCTAGCCCGAAACCATCTTGGTCAAATCATTACAGCCAAACATGAGTCACATCACGTTTTTGGGAACCAGTGGTTGCCGAGGCTTCCACCATCGTCACCGGAATGATGCTCGCTGTTGATAGTGGATGGGACAAAATCATCATCGAATCAGACTACCTCACCATTATCAATGCCATCAACCTCAATGGTGGCAGAATTCAGTCCTTTGGGTCTCTCATCAGGAAAATCTTCTACAGCCATCACTGCTTTTCTTTTTGCACCTTCTCCTTTACCAAAAGGGAAGGGAACAAGGCTGCCCATCAACTAGCGGTAGCTGGCCCCTTTGATGTCAACCAGCTCTGGATGGACCATTTTCCTGCATGGCTTCGAGTCTATACGTCTACTGATTTTCATCATTAATGAATCAGTATTTTAAAAAAAAAAAGTCCTCAAATTTGGTTGTCTCATAAATGGGGAAGATTTAAGAAAATTTGGTCATCCGATCAATCTCGAAAAATATTACATTCCTTTTTTGAGGGATATGAGTAAACCCAAACATAAAATACCTAGAAATATTGTCCCAATTCAAAGTCCGAATAGGAAGGGGATGAAGTAAAACCGAATGTTTATAGTGATCAACAATTACATGTTGGAAAGTATAACAATAAGAAACTAATTTAGTGATGTATTGTCTCCTACCTAACCACCAGAATCATTTTTCTATATCATAGAACATATTTTTGGTTCCAATTTTTACTTCCCAATTGAAAAAATGTCAACCCCCCATCATATAATTTATCATAGGAAAATGTATGATGTTCTCAATACAAACAACACAAGATACCATCTGATAAGAAGGAACACTCAATATTGTTCTCCCCACTATAATTAGAGTCCCTAATTTTATAAAATTCATCCAAAATTTTCTTCCCCTAAAGAATCATCTATTGAACATAGGTAACCTGGAATCTTTCTAGAATAATCTCAGAATCACCTCTTGAACTCCTAAGTGGATATGTGAAAAGAGAGACATCAAGATCCACTCCTCCAATGATTATTTCATGATATGGTTTGGGAGTTTCCTACTTAAGTAATCAGTAATGAAATTCCACTTAAAAGGGGTGTATGCAATTTAAAAATCAAAGGACAATAGGTATTCCACCCACCACCTATGATGAATATTCAAATTTGTTTGAGAGAGGATATAACCATGGAATTTGTGATTGGAATAAATTGTAAACCATTCTTTGAAAAGGTAATTCCACTAATTCTTAAGACTATGCATCTCAATGGTGAGTATGAGATCAATAGTAGGATAGTTCTTGTCATGTGGACTATGAGTTTGGGAATCGTAGGCCACCATGTGATCTCCCTTCATAAGAATGCAACCCGATCCAAAACTCGATGCATCAAAAATACTATATAGCCCTAACCATCCTATAGACAAGTCAACACTAGCATAAAATTCAAAATAATTTTCAACTCATAAATATAATTATAACATTTAACAAAGAAATATAAATTCACTATTTTCTAAGTGAGATCGGTCATTGGAGAACCAAAATTTGAGAAATACATGATGAACCAACATTAATACCCTTCAAACCCAAGAAGCAATAAATCTCAAAAATAGTTCATTATTATTACCATTTCATAAAAACCTTCAAATTATTAGGTTTGATTAAAATACCATGTTCCAAGACCATGTCTCCTAATAAATTCACTTCCCGAATCTAAAAACTACATTTCAATATCTTATCATAAAGTCAATAATCTCTTAAAATTTTCAAAACTAATCTCACATGATGCACATAGTCTTCCTCTGTCTCAGATTAAACCAAGATTTCATCCAAAAATATCACCGTAAAAAAGTCATGGTACCCATGGAATATCATGTTCATCAGATCCATAAAACTATAATATCATTGATTATACTAAATTATATAACAAGCTACTAATAATAGACACACATACTTAATAAGGTGGTTTTTAGGAGGAAAAATTATTTAATTCTCAACTAGTGATTACTAGATAAAAGATTAATCTTCATGAACCACTATTCCCTAGTCTAATAGTAAAAAATATCATCAATATATGGTAACATATTCCTTTTATTTACCATAGCTAAATTTACTTTTTAGTAATAAATACAAATGCAATGTTTCCTATCATATTTCTTTGCAAAAAGAAGAGGCACTACCCAATGTGATACACTTAGGCATATAAAGCTTTTATCTAAAAATTCATCCAACTGGATCTTGAACTCTTTCAATTTGGTTGGTTCCATATGGTAAGAAAGAATAGATATGGGTTGTGAACCGGTACTAAGTAAATAGAGATCTCCACTTCCATTACTAATGGAATACTAAAAATATCATATGGAAACACATTTAGAAACTTGATGACCATATGAGAGAGATCAACCCTCAAATATTCTTACTCTAAATCAAAATAAAATATCGATATTACTCTGACCAACTTCAAAATAAGTGGTATGACTCTAATTGATCTCAAGTCCCATTTTGACTAGAAAGCATGAAACACCCCTTCAGGTCCAGAAAAGGAGACCCACCAAAAATAATAGTCAATTTAGGCTTTTTGAGAAATAAAACAAAATCCATCTCTATAGTGAAATCAATAGGTTTTATGTCTAGAACCAGATAATCCCATGTAAACTTGACTTCTAATAAAGAGAATACATAAGAAGGGCATCATAAATCTTACTCTCTCTTCATTATGAAAGTAGTAGAAATATACATAACATAAGAAATAAGTTCCATAGGAAGATTAAAAAAATTCACAATATGAGTTCATATGAATGATTGATTTGTACTTATATCAAATAAAAATGATACTAATGATGAATCTATAGTGATGGTGCCTCTCACAGTCACTGGACCTACATCATCTTCCTCTGAAGACTGTTCCACTATATTAGAAAGCTTTATTCTAGATTCCTTTGGCTGTAAAAACTTAGTTATTGAATAATTTTAGTAAAATTAATTACTTTTAGGTGCTGATGAGCCTAGTACACTATGTGGGGTATTCAAGATGTGATCATAATTATATAGATGGCTTGAGAAACCACACAAAATACAAATCATCAATGCCTCTATACAAACTCACTTAAATTGCCCAACCTTTCCGCAATAGAATCAAGTAAGCGGGACTCTTCCTAACACCATAGAAGGTATATATAATTCATATTGTAGAGTTCCACCATGATATTTATTATTCTTCATATTTACTCTAAAGGAACAAATAGAATCACCATTAGGTGTAAGTGGAAATACTGTCATCCATGAATTACCTACTCGGTCATGCTCAGCCATCAACACTCTATCCAACATGTTAGCATAAGAATTAATATTCATTTTAAAAAATGATATAAAATTTAAAATCTAAGACCCATTACAAATATTTGTGACTTTAGTTTCTCATTTTTCACCACCTTATGAAAAAAATGAACAGGTTTATCAAAATGGTTCACATATTGATTCAGTGTCTTATCACACTATTGAAGGTTAAGAAATTCTATATACTTTTCCAAAAACATAAAACCTAGATATAACTATTCTATAAATATATATCTAAATAATTTCCATTGATATCCTTACTGTTTTTTTATAACCATTGAATCCCACCACATCCTATTAGGCCCTTCAATCTAAATGGTAACACACTTCACCTTTATAGATTTGAGAATTTCTAAGAACATAAAAAGAATATCAATGTTTTTTAACCAATAATCTACCTATAGAGGATCATTGAAGCCTAGAAAATATATTGTTTTATAATAAAGAATCTCCAGATCAAGATTAGTAGATACATTACTTTGAGGTTATATAATTGGAGCTTCAATGGGAATGGGTGCAACTACCTTTCCAAGAGTTTAGATAGAACACATCACTATCTAAGAAATATTCTAGTCAACTAGAGGGTTATCTATGCATGGATCATCTATAGGTACTTCCAAAGGTATATTTAAATGTTTCTTCAAGGTCATGAAACATCGAAAAATTAATCGGAAATACTGAAACATCAAAAGGATACAAATTTCCCCAACTCAATTAATAGATATAGGAATATCAATTCCATAAAATAGAATTCAACTTTCTAGGATTTCAAAATAATCAGATCAAATTGGAAATAGACTAGAATTAGATCAATTTATTTCTTAAGGATACTTTACCAAAAACAACCATGGTGACTTAAGGCTCACTACGATGAGAAATGGAAAAGAACATTCTCATAATTACTTTTTGTGTCCCAAAAATCCTACCTCACATATACTATGAAATGCTAGATTGCATATTGAAATCAAAGAAATATGGTTATCCTGATCCTATGATATCACTTTTCCATGAACTAACCCAAATACCCTAGTACACCAGTACTCGAATCAGCTCTCACATAGCTTGAAGGGAATTATCGATCCCCATTGGTTGATGACTAACACTTGGAAACATATCAAACATCAAAGGGAATGGTTGTTACATAAGAAAAATGTATCAATATAAAATAGTGTATGATGAAAAAATATATAGTTGGTATGTCAAACACTTCTCAAGAAGAATTTATAGAAATTAGAAAGATATCCTAAAGAAAAAAATCACCCAAAATAAGATACGTCATCATCAAGTCAAGATCTCAGAATCCATATATAATAAGTGGAACATAGCACCACCATTCACCACCATCACTACAGAGTCCCACAAATCAGGAACACTTTACACTTCCATGTGGCACTTTCCCTTTTCCTAGACCTGGAATAACATAATCTACAAATTCTCAAAGGCAAAGGTATTGTGTGAGCCAAACAACCAAATAATATCTCACTAATTGTTCCATAATTATTTCAATGTGACTAACCATTAATTCTATAATTTTCATAAAACAATGCATGGTAATTCATTTCATATTTTTAATCAAAAAATTATTTAAAATAAAATATATGGATGATATATCAAAATAGTCCTAAGTGAATATTTTTCATAAAATAAAAAGGACATGGATAAAATAGTTCTATAATCACTGGAAGGTAATAATCAAATAAAAACCATGAAACATGTTCATAGGACATGTGGTTAGTTATTTCAAAGGAATAGGATGATCACACTTCTCGATCAATTATCATGGCTCAACATGTTAGAACACACCCCTAGGATTAGGCCATCAGGATAATATCAATCAACACCCCATCAATGGAAATCATGATAAAAAATGTTTTGTTAAATTTTTCATTATAAATCCATTTATAGGGGGTTATAGTCCTATAATGATTGTCCAAATCACCCACTAAATATACTGGCTAACATTTGATTTCAATAAATCAACCAGTTAATGATAAATTCATTCATTTTAAATAAATTTACAATTCTTATTCCCAATTTTAAGCTTCAACATTCCATTTTATGTTCAAAACTCAAACATAGGTTTTCATCCAATTAATACCTTTCAAAATAACCTTTCATTTAAAGAAATTTTCTTCAATAATCAACATCAAATCTCTTCAATCCATATTTTATAAAATCACAATATATTTTCAATTTTTTTAAAATTAGGTTTTATTCCAAAAATTTTATGCCTTTGTAATCAATCATCAAATCATAATAATTCATGTTTTAGAAAATAATTGAAAATATATTTCATAACATAAAAGAAAATCATGGTTTAAATTTTTGAGAAAAGACTTACAAAACCATCCACCTTTTTATCACCGATCCAAATGATAAATAAAATATATAGGTTAAGAATATCTAATGGAGAGTTGAAGATACATAATATCAATTAGGAATCCCTAGGAATACAATTAATGAAAAATGAATCCAATCCATTAATAACATGAGGATTAATAAATCTCAAAGGGGAGAAGAGAGGAAAATAGGATTTGAAGACTAGAATAAGACTCACTTACCAGAGATAGAGATAAAATACTTCCACTGGTTATTTATTCTAAGAATAATGGAGGTTAGAGGAACCAAAAAACCTCTTTAGAGCCTCCTAAAATCCAAAGGTTTGGGTTACAGTTGAATATTAGTGAATTTGGAATGTAAAATGGGTTTTAAGACTTTATGTCTGGAAAAAATAAGGCCACACCACAACCCCCATGACCAAAACAAAGAAGGGTATAAATAACCTGGACCATATCACTACCATCCCATACCATGCCACAACCCCTCCCAACAAACTAGACTCCTAAATATATATAATAGACTATGCTATGATCCACTTTACCTAGTGTAAGGCTATGATGTATCCCATCATCTATGATATAGAAACGATGAAATAGGTGGAGGCCTCCAAATCCCCTATGTTGTAGCTCCCTCCCACACCACAATGGTTCCCAAATATGAAAAATCACCAAAAAACTCTTTTTCAGGACTCCACGGTGCAACCCTCATATCCACATCATAGGTCCAAACTGCCAGAAAATACTATTCCACAAATTAATCTTTATGCCTCTACTACCCCCTAATAAAGCAGAGCCACCAAACCCATCCCCTCAGGGATCCATGCCACAACTGGCTCACCCAAATCACAACCACTCTCAATCCATGATATACTCCTTCTACTAGGGTGCATCTCCTTGTAGAAAACCATTATTTTTCCAAAAACTCTGAAATGTGACCCAGAACAACACCCAAACAACATGTGATCAATGATATGTAAAAGTAGAACTCAAAATCATTAACTGGTTTTTACGAGTGGTGTACATTGGTGGTGCGTATTTTAGGTTATAACATGTCTTCTATTCTGGTTCATGTTCAAAAAATGATTCTATAATTATTTATACTTTTGTACCATCATCCTCATATACACCAGTGTAAAACTCCACTAGATCCTCTATTCTCTCTTAAAAAATTCCACTTCCTCATTTGCTTCATCATCCCCCCATGGAAATCCAAATTTTTGTGTACTCTTAAAATTAAAATAGTGGCAAGAAATATTCAATTAAAATTCAATAAAGACAATTTTTTTAATAAAATATTAGCTCCTATAATTTTATTGACTTCAATTTCTTTTTATCAACTAAGTTTAACCCAAAGTTGGGTTATTGAATTTAGAGATAGGTAGTCAAACTCCTTCATTATTTCTTCAAATTCATCAACATAAATGGTGTCTTATTTTAGAGTAAGATAGAGGAAGAGGTACTAATTTTATATTATAAAATATGAGAGAATCACAATTCTTTTCATCTTATATAATGTTAGACCAATATTCTTCCAAGCCATATTGATCTCCCAGAACAACGTCTGATGACATGTATTATTTAGAAACCTCATCAAAAAATGGTTGAGAAAGATAAAATAGATCTTTTATGAATTAGATCAAGGAATCCTTGGGTTCTTTATCTACTAATGTTGGTTAAAAATGATTTATTATATCTTCAAAGGTTATTTTATTTTTAATCCAACCTTAAATTTGTGATCTCATTGCGAGAAGTGGAAATGATATCTATTTTTCTCACTTTTTTCAGAAATCAAAAGTTCTCCTACATTAGAATATATAATAAATATTACATATTAGACTAAAAATTATGCTAAGAATATATGAAACTATAACAGAATTATATCTTTAACTAAGATAATACAATATATTAAATTATGTTCAATTTCCTTTATTTTTGAAATTTTCGATTTTATGGGTTTTTATGAAAACTTTTATGTGGAAGTTATTGGCCTCCCTAGAAAAGATAACAAATTGATACATTGGGATTCTTTATATATCCTCATTAATTATATTCTTATTTTTCTACAAATTTATTATAGTAAAATCATATGGTCAATCTCTCATGGAGTCCATTTACACACACTATAAAGTGGGGTTTGGAATGCATATAATATCAATATATATATATATATATATGTGAATGAATTTAAAATGGAGTGAGAAAAAAATAAAATTAATTTCACAAAGAAGTTATTAGAATAAAAAAAATTTCTCTTGAGTTCATAGGCATACAATCATTGTTATAAAAAATATAATATCAATACTCTCTTCAATGCTGACTGTCACTCAACACCATAATTTTTTGATTTTTTATTACCTCACACTAAGAACTATATAGGAAGGTAATTAATCTTCTTAAATCCTGTTAGGATAACACTTCACTGACCATAACTATTCAAGTCATACTCCAATGTATGAATCACTTAAATTTTGAAGGGAAGGATGATTAATAACCAGAAGAAAATGGATGATAGAGGGAAGGGGAAGACCACATACCCTAATCATTTTAACTATCACTGAAATTATTAGAATATAATAATAAATTACATTAAAAGTGTAATAACTCTAAGATAACCACTACCTTCTATAAACCATAGTGATATTTTTTCTCCATTTCATAGACATGTTAATCACAGTGGGATAAAATACAAAGAGAAATAAAGAAGAAGTGAAATATAAAAGAATATAATATATATTAAAAATATAAAAATATTCTATAATAGAAAATCCCCTTTATAGATACTAAAAATGACTAAATAATTTAAATCTTATGGAATTGTACATTTATAGGGAAGGGTGAGGATGATTTTCACTCGAAAACATGTCTGTCAAACATTCATACATGGTTGGCATAGAAAATATCGAAATCATATAAAGTATTCTTCTAGAAAGATGTTCCTCTATATCTTATGCATCCCCCTGAAAAATTAATCTTATTTGGATTTAACTAGAAAATTTTATAAAATGTTTACATGGGAATTAATTTCTATTATATATAATGTTTTAATTCTCATGTGCCTGTTTTCCATGCATTAATGACCTTAAAAAAGTATGAATCTCAAGTATCCATAATTGAAGAATCTGTTTCTAGAAAACTCTTATATCATTAATAATTATTTAAGATCATTTTATTTATCCATTTTTGAGACAAGGAACCATATTTTAAATTTACCCAATTTATACAGATATTTTGAGGCCCCTCTTGTGATCATTATTTGGGCCTCAAATTGTGAAATTAATCTCCTAGTCCAATTGGATGAAATTTATCACATAATGTTTTGAATACTATAAAAATTAATATCTCAAATTTAATTAGTATAGAAAAATTTATGATTGAAGTATTAAATTGATAAAAAATAGTTAAAAATAAAGAATTAGGCTATTTTCACAATTTACTCAAAATATACTAAATCCCTAAAAATGTGACAATTACCCTTAAAATGAGGAATGTTTGGATTAAAAACCTTGATTTATAGAATAAAATATATGAAAAAATGAGCTTCATCAAGGGGACTTTAATCATGGTTGTGATTAATGGAATCCAAGATGGATTAGAATAGACCTCAACTAGAGTATGTTAGCCAATACATCATCCCTACTAGACTGAGTGGAAAACCTCATAATAGATGTTGAATACCTATTTGAACATTTTTAGTCAAATTTTATCTCCCTAAATGCATCTTTATGGGATGGTATGTCACCCTAACATCTATACATTTTTTACTAGTCATTTTAATCTGTACTACTTCTTTTAATATTAGAATTCATTTTTAATGTTAATCAAGTATCATCAAGGAAATGAGTGGGTATCCGGAACATGTTTATACCAGAGTGTATAATGCCTATATATTTGGATGTAATTCCATAGATCTTACACATGGGTCACTATAAGGAGACCGCTAACTAGTTCCAATAGATAGAGTAGTGATAATTAAAGAATTGGATCCTACCAAAATGAATTAATAAACAATGAAAATAGGGGAAAACGCCCTTTTGCACTACCTGACGAGATATCGATTAAAAAAACTAGTTCCGCAAAGGGTGAATGTTATAATTAAGGATTCATTTTATTAATTCTCAAATATACTGACTGATTTATATATATTATATGTTACTTGTTGTCATTTTTCCTTAAATAATAGAGGTAAAAGTTGATTATGATATCATACCAATACATCAATTGATAGAGATAATAGAGGGTAGATTTGATTCGATGTTAGCATGCTCAGGGGAAAATGGACACATGGTTCCTTTGAGTGAGAAGGTTCTATAGTATGTTTCTATCTCAAAAAGAAAATTTGAATCAGAACCTGAGTCTATCATTTTCTGATGATCTTCCTAGAAGAAGGCAAGAAATTATATCTCAAAGTTTATCTATAGAACCCATATAGAAGAACTACTAGAAAAATTGACTATGAATATGGTTCTAGAGTCACAAATAGATAACCCATGGACATTTGTTGGCCTTTCACCACATGTCATTATTTCTCATGGATGTAGGCTTTTCTATCACCAAAGGAAATTAGTTCCTATAATTATAGGGTACCATACACCTATGGGAAAGGTGTACCATGGTAATAGGTCCACGGGGGAAGGGCCTATTTCCACATGCTATATAGAATATGGTCATATTTTGATGAGGGTAAGTCATTGTGAATGTGGGAACAACAAGATAAGAATATGGGAATACCCAACCACCATAGGCCATGTGGCCCATGGTAGTTGATCCCTACCTCATTACCTTAACTCCATGGACATAGTGAAATATGAGTGATGTGTGGCCCTAAAACCATGGGAAATATGGCCTATGGCAGCATAACCTGGTGGATGAAACTACCACCCTAATCCACATAGCCCATGGTAGTAGGACACACTTATTCCTCATCATATATTAATTATTTAATATTTGTTTTAAAATTTTAATAATTATATTATTAAGTTATATATATATATATAAACCTAAAATGATGTGTGTTAGAGAGGGAGAAGATTCTTCTATATAACATAGAGGTGTGATCAAAACCCATTGTTACGTAATTTAAAATTTTAGGAAAACAACCACCTTGGTCTTTTCCCATGGTGAGAAGATATAGCCATGGTAAATGCCCATGGCTATAGCCAACCACAAAAATAGTTGTAATAAACTAGATAATCATGGTCATATCCTATTTCCATGGTCATCTATCCTACAACAATGGTTTTAACCAATTTTTGTTTCCATTTTCTAAAGTAGTGGGGGTTTTCATAGAAATCCACACAAGATTCTCCATATGTTCACTACCCTAGTATATTATGGGTTCAACTACCTTACCATCCATTCTGTTGTGAAAGTGATCATCGATGAACAAGAGAAATTGAAATAATTAAAACTGGGTCTCTATAAGGCATAGTCAACATCTCATTTGGTGGATCTTAAGGTAACAAGATTCCAAGAAAAATCCCCACATGAAGTGGAAATGGAGGAGCAACGACATTTAACTAGTGAAGAAAACAATTTGGTAAACCACCATTTCTAGAAACCAAGAACAATTTGAGGGATAATGGTATATAATAAAAAATTTATTAAATAATGTTATTAAGGAATAATAGGATATTTTTTCAAGGGTAGAGAGGTTGTGACTTTCTAAGGATGTTTAAGATGTAGAGCTAGAAAAACATCAAAGTGCCATTGATGAATCCAGGTGATCCCATGATCAACTCCAAGAATTATTTGATCATTCCCTATAATATTATTTTAATCCATTATATTTTTTCCTAATTTATGTTAACTAATATGAGAGAGACTCAAGGATATGTATGTTCTTCCTTTTATGACTCAATAAATAATATAATTTTATTATCTCAATAGAATTATAAACTTATAGAATCTATATCACTTGGAAAATTGGACCTTGATAACTCATGATAATCCATAAATAGTAATAAAACAATAATAAAATCCATCTAAACATTTAATAAAAATAGGTATGGAAAATAATAATCATAAAATTTTTCGTTCATTAATAAAATGTTGAATCATTCTATTATCCTTAAATAATTTTCTCTTTAATGGATATTGGAAAACTAGATACAAATCTTACATATCATCATCACAAGTTGAATTTAACCCATTAGATAAAAGATCAAAGGGTTTTATTTCCTCCCTAACTTGTGTTCCTAGATGGGTATAGGTGGACTGAATATGAAATGTATTTACCATAATCATAAGGAAATGTTTATGTATTCATATATGAGAGAATAAATTAATCAATGTAATTATGATCATGAAGGGGATTTTGAATGGGTGAGTTAATAATCAAGAAAGGTTCAAGAACCCTAAAATTATACATTCATTCATTTTGTAAAGAAAATTCGAACTGACATAGATGAGGAGGCTAAATACGCTCTAATGTTTGCCTAGATCTATAGACACAATGAGCATAGATTGAATTCTTTTAAGGATAAATGGTGGTCCTAGAAAGGTTTTTTTATATCTTTTTCCTATTAACCCTAAATTTTGTATAATGTATGAAAGGGAAAGGCTTTGGTAGTTGGAACTCCAATTATTTTATAGGCCTCCATTTTCAGATTTTCAACATGACAGGATTTGTTTTTATTTATTCATTCTTATAAATTATTTACATTTTTTCTAATACATACATAAAGTAGGCCTAGGGGAAATATATTTGACTTTTTCCAAAGACACCCTTTGTATATTTTCAACGTATTGAGTACCATGATTCTTATTAGTAGTTTAAGGTCTTATAATTTAGAACAAAAAGGGTTTATTCTTAAGGTAATACAAATTTGACCAAAATTAGAGGGTGGCGGGGGTGAAATTTCATGTTTAGAAATAGAGGAAAAATAAAATCATCATGAATTAATGTATGTTATCCTATTATAAGAATATTTTGAAGGTAAATATTTAATTAGTTTAAAGTTATAATGATCTGACCATGATGGGAAGTGTAACAACCCAAATGGGGGTTTTGAGATATAGTATCATTTCAACACCTATGAATATTGGATGAGAATGATGTAAATCATAAATTTATTTTTTGAATAGAGAAATAGTAAAATTAAAATGGATATGTTTGGATAATCACTAACCACATTTGAATGATGGGCTTTTTTTCATTCCATCAAACAAGTATACTAAGCCTGAAAACTGACAATATTATTAATGAAGTGTTCCACTATGATGTTTTTGAAGTCTCATAGGGTTATAAGATCTTATCCTAAGGATAAAAACATAACTTTGGTTGGTTATAGGTGGTATGGATATGTGTTGTATATATCATCACCAAATATATGAGTCCAATTGGAATTAGATATAATCATTTCTAGTATCCATGAAAGGTTTTTGGTGATTCAAATTCTTAAGGTATAAAGTACTACATATAGGAAGATAATATTCAAAAGTTAATTAAAAATAACCAACATAGAATCGACCACGATTTTTCTATTATAGAATGTTAGAGGGTAGTGGAAGTGGATATAGATTTTTAGTTGGGTCGAGGATAGATAGTCTAGATATCTCTACATATCCTATAACAACCAGAATCAATCCATATATGGTTTTAGTAATAAAATATTATTTCCCTATTTAGATTCAAATATAGAAAGACATAATGTGAATCAGGAGATTATATACCGGGAGGGGAGTTGATATTAAATGAATTTCCAACTAGGTCAAAGATAAGTGGTTTAGGTGTCACTACATATCCAATGAAAATAGTAATCAATCACACATAGTTTTTAAAAGAAAATGCTTGTACACAAATATAGATCATGTGAAAGGGAGAGATAATGAAATGATTTTGTCCTAGTATAAGGACATTGAAATAGACCCGACATGAATTGGTAAGTTCCTAAACACGAAAATAAAATGGGAAATCAGAATGGTTCAAAGTGAAGTAATGACACTGGGTGAATATTTGTATTATACTTAGGGAATGTGAAATGATTCTTCCCTAGTGTCCGCTTATTAAAGTAAACCGAATTTGAATAAAAAAGGACCCATAAACTAGTAAAAGTGGGGATTTTAGGATGATGTAATTTGAAATTGGTTCCACTATATGTGGTATTAATATAATTATGAATCGAATAACAATAAGAATCAAGATACCCATAGTTCTATAAATTAGACTCTATGTTGTTCTGAATCGTACATAGGGGAACAACTAGGAAATGAATTGGTCCCCTAGTGAGAGAAGAAGAATAAAACCTGACATGAATTTGTGATGTATCAATACCAGAGAAAAATAAAATGGTTCTACATATTGCAAGATCACTAGAGGATATTATATGAATGGGTGAGATCTCCAAACACTAGGATAGATTGGGATAATTCAAGTGGATGAAATTTATAGCTAAACCAAAGATACAAATCGGAGAATCACTATGTATCATGTATGAAGTTGAATAAATCATTATATCGTTCTTAAATATGGGTGTTATTTTATCATAGAATGAGTTTATTGATAGGGGAAACCAAACACTAAGAACTCTTACATGTGTTATATTCTCATTTAAGGAAATCATGTTGTTTCAAATAGACCACTTCACACAGTTTAAGGGATATGTGAGATGGTCAATTATTCTATGAAATTTAATATCTTTAAATGAGGCCAATGTGCCGTAAAATTTAAAGTCACATATCAATGACAATATTATATGTAGCTTAAATTCATACAGTGTGGAATTCCATTCCATATAGTTTATGCACATATAACGAGGACCAATGTATCTTCACATGTAATAACATGAAGTATTTCTTTAGAAACCTTATGTTAGTGGTAGGTGTAATTTTCTCACCATCCATTATGTCCATAGAATAAGCTATATTGGCGTATTACTTGTGTATTATATAAGGACCTTACTATTTCTATTTTTTCTTCAAGGGATTATTTATAGGTATCATTAGAATTATCAAGACCAATACCACTTCCCATTAGATGAACGAGTGAAGGATACAATTCTTGTTAAATGATCGTGCAACATGATTTTTATGAAATTTAAGTTTATGAAATGTGTGTAACCTTCTATAATAGATTTTATACAATTCATCAAGATAGATTTGAGATCATTCATCTTAAGTAAATTGATCACCAATAGCTCTGTGAATTGACAGAAATTGAACTTTGATGGAAAAGATTGTTTTTTCTGATATACAAGTGAATATGTGGTTACCAATGTGGTAGTATAGGTTATGGTATGATAATCCCACAAATCATGAAAGAGTTTATCTAACTAATACTTGTTATTATAATCTATATCTTTTGTAATAATATTAGATAGATCCTTTTTAAATTCCTCTATATGTCTATTCACTTTTTATGATAGTGGAATGGATGATTGGACTGAATATTGTACTCCAAGTAAAACTTATTTAGTTCGGAGGCATAAAAGTTAGTTCCATTTTTATTTATAATTGTATTAGGATCTTTGAATCTAGTTATGTTGTTATATTTAATGTAGTTTATAACAACCTTTTCCCAGAACACCCTTGGAGGTACAAATTATGTCTATTTTGAGAAGTAGTTGGTAGTAGTGAGAACAATCTTGAACAATATAATTGTGGTTGAAGAGTATACACCCATATTATCTATACCTCAAACAATAAATAGTCAGGAGAATTTAGTAGTGTTCAAAAACATTGATGGATGATGAATGAAGTTGTAAAGTAGTTGAAACACATATGGATTCTTGGTGAATTCCATGCGATCATTCATCATTGATGGATAAAAATATCCATGTTTCTTGATTTGGTGTAAGGTATAGGTTTATTTATAATGATTATGAATGGTGTCAACATATAACACCATTATAATGGTAAAGGTATCTCTTATTTTTACACATTTAATAAGGAATCTATTAAAGGCTCATTTGTAAAGAAATTTTTGAGAATTTATATCATCGTAAAGTATGAAAATTTATTCTCATTAATAGATTTGTTCCTTATTAGATCAATCCCATGTAAGGATACAATTTTAAAGATAATCTATTATGTAAGAAATATAATTGGCTATCAAATTAGGTGATATGGATGAGTATTGTATGTGACATGAGGTGGAATCAACTTAATTGATCTTCTCTATATCATTAAGGATAAATGGAGTGAACACCCTATGGTGTGCAATGAAAATTGCCATCTTATCATAATATGAGTCTTCCAAGGTGGTAGTTACATTTTACAATGCATATTATAGAGAATTATATGAGTGAAGAATATAGAGAAGCATCAGATTTGAGGGGAACCATGAAATCCATTATTGTATGTAATCGATTAAGTTCATCAGTTCCTCTTTCTTGATGTCATAGTCTCCATTAATTTTCTTGATTACCAAATTTGAATTTCTTTTGATATTTAATAGTGAAATTGATATATATAGATCATATACCAAGCCTATGCTGAGAGACTAGTATTCCACCTCATTGTCGTACACCCTTCTAATAGGAGGAAATAATAGGGCTAAACAACCATTATTGGGAAAACAAAGATAATCCCCAATCTAACCCCATTGATCCGAAAATAATCTATCCTTTTCATATTCAAACATTGAGAAGAATCATAAAAATACATTTCCCATGTTTGGGAAGTTTCTTGGAAATGGAAAACTTCTTCATTGAGGAGTTCCATGTTAAATGGTGATTCATCTAGGGTGGGGTGTACTGTAAAGAAAAATATTAGTTATTTTCCCTAAAAATTATTCTGGGATAAAAAAATGGATGTTGAATTACTATAGGATGAAAATACATCTTACTAATCATCCTATCAAAATTGGATGAATAAGTCTATAATTTAGTGGATTCACATGAGGAATTAGGAAGACCTCATGATGTTGTAAATAAGTTCAATAATGTTTTACCACAAATATCAATGCAAGATATTTCTTCTTGATATATTTATATTAGGTATCAGTTTTAAACATTGATCTGCTTAGTTAGTAAAGGCTATTCACTTTTCTTGCTTCTTTCTTTTCAGTGATACAGGTAACAATTGATATCTCCTTGGTTTATACATATAAGAGAAGGCGGTTTCTCTCTATAGGATATATGAACACTAGAGGTGATATAAAGTACTAATTAAGGGCATAAAATTACTCTTAAAAATCGTTATTCTGATGATATGTTACCCATTTATGTATTATCTTTGTGAAGGAAATTTTTTTACAATGAGGTTATATATGAATATCTTAATATAAGTAATGCACCATTGAAGACCTATCAACACTCAGAGGTTTCAATGAGGGTTATATTGAGTATCACCTTAGATTTATTGGGAAATACTTTGATACCATTATGTAAGACCACCAAACAAGGGAATTCTCTTGATGCAATAATTAATAGAAATTTCAGAGAGGACATATTGAAATTGTGTTTTCATAGTTTGGAGAACACTCCTTCAAGTTTATCAGGATGTTTTTACACTTCTAGGAATTTACTAATAGATCATCCACTTTGCATTTCAATGTCTTTCCAATAAAATACTTGAATATGTAGTTCATTGTGTGTTGTTAAGTTTCCCTAAAATTCACCAATCCAAAGAAAATTACTAAGTAGTAACATACACCTTGGCGTGATATGAAGGAAATAGATTCTTTATCCTTGGGGGATATTAAAATCTAGTTGTAACCAGAATACTTATCGATAAATGAGAGAGATTGAAAAACAATCCTTGGATTAATCAATATATATGTGACTGATATTGTGAAATCATCCTTTGGGAAGTGACAAATTAAAAATGAAAGTCAATATAGACTATAATTTTTTTAACTAGTACAACATTATTAAGCCACTTTAGGTATTGGAAATCCTAGATAAATTTGGATTTGATCAACTTATAAACTCCAGTTTCCACCTGGGAGGCATTAATTAGATTCATTCTCCTTGATTCTTGTTTATAACCCTGATATTTGTCTAGTAAGCCTAAATAATGGATGAATACCTAGTATATAAACTGTTAATTTCTATGTAATTCCCCGGAAACACATCCTGATGTTATTTTGGGAACACAATGTATTACTCTTGTTCTATGGGAGCCATGGTAGCACAAATTAACGTGTGTATTATGTCTTCTTCATTAACCAAGTTCACTTGTCAAAGTTCATTGATAGTGGATGAGACACTTTTCGCTAACGATGAAGGATAAATCAATATATTTTTCTCTTCTTCATTATCAAAATAAGAATTTGGATTTAATCCTTGATATTTGAGAGATGATACATAAATTTAATTATTTCTATAAATATCACACGCATATGAGAAGTGCGATGATTTTGCTGGCATGTAGGAAACCATATGAATAAATAAAAATGTGTCCAATCCTCAGTATATTCTTTGAGGGTTCATATCCAGCTGGTCAAAGGGTTTTTTTCATGTAAAACAAATGTCAGTTAGACCGATGTTCAAGTAGAGATGCTCGGAGTCCATATTTATTATCATAAATTTAATGGGAGTATCTTCTTATATTGATATAGGTTGTTAATAAAATATCTTCTTAACAATCATAAGAGATAATATTAATCATAGGATCTATTTAATTAGATAGAAAAACCCTAAAACTTCCTAGTTTTGGAGTTTTTTCCTCAATACGATTGATGGGAAACAAAAAATATTAAAATAGTTCTCTTCATGGATTCATTAGAGTAGGTTCCAAGCCAGTAAGAGAATTAATTTTTATTGCATAATTCCCTAATGAATGTTTCTCCTCCCTTTTTCAATACCCTACATTAATGTATTGGGACTCACCAAATTCAAAAGGGTCATAAAGTACCCCGAACTAGCCGTAAATGAAATATTTTAGGCATCAATAATATAAAAAGGACACTGTTACATGAATGTGAAGCCATGAACATACTGAAAATTCATTGGAAGATGTTAGAATCAGGAATGTTATTTTCTATAAATGGAGTCTGGTTTGTGGTTGTTATCAATCCACACTTGGATGACAAGGAATTTTTAAGTAAATTGATGTTAAAATTTATGCAAACAACAATATTGAAGGTGGATTCATTTCCCAGTGTTTTCCAAATCTTTGGGCACAAAATCTGGAGAAATATTCTAGCATTGCGAAAGGTAGTTTTCTAGGAATGAAACTTCATGAAAATAGTAAAGGAATGAGTTTTTGGAATACTATGATGAGATTTTCAAAGATTTGGACCATAATAATTAGTGATAGTAATATATGAGATTACGATAAGTAGATAATAATGAGTACATGATGGTTTGATGTAAATATTCATGACAATGAAAAATATTAAGGGAGATTTTCGAATGAAATGACACTGTGAAGTTGAATTTGAAATATCTAGAAAATGAAATGGAGGTGGTGGAGCATAATGAAGGGAATAACCTATACTTATGAGGCTTTACCCACTTCACTTTACATGAAAATAATTAGAGAAAATCCAGAATCGATCTGATTTTGTGAAGGTAGGGAGCTCTGTAAATCTGGGTCTCTATGCGAGTTTGAGCATCACGAAAAGACTAGTTATGTCTTGAAAGATCCTAATGCTTTCGAGTTATGGGTTCTTTTAAATGATTGGGTATTCTGTTTTTACTCAATGACATCTAAGAAGTCATGATCCTTCATGAATGTTGTGAGCTTCGTGTAGGAGCTTCACAAAAGGAAGTTTTGAATACCAGTTTTTTAGTGAATAAGGATTTAAAACTACATCAACTCAGAGCTATGATTCAATCATAGCCTTGTTCTAGTCAATGAAAAAGTCATTAATGTCAATCTATTGAATCACCCTTCAAGTTGATAAAATGAGTAAGACTTTACCCAAGTCATTGAGATATGGGTAGTTGACGGAAGTGTTTCGAGGGATGAAATATGTTATCCTTAAAATCTTGTAAAGGAGGTGTTTCTAGAATAGGGTTATTGTTTCTAAACTTATATATTCAAAAAATAGTTAATATTAGTGGATTTACATATGAACGAAACACTTTTAGTGTATACTCCTTGTACTATCCCTTAGTAGTGAACCAAGTAAAATTGTTATGTTGTCTCTTTGTATGTGTTTTTTTGTTTAAATTTTTTTAATTAGATAGGTTTAATAGGTTCTTACAATTGTGGGAACAAGATCCATCACTTTAGAAGAAATATTTGACACCATAATTCACTCGTCCCCTCTCTGGGTGTTTTGAGGTCCTTCAAGTTGTATGAGAGCTCACAGGTTATTGGAGTTAAATTTTTCCTCTATTATTGTCATGGAAAATTTAGTAAATGTTAGGGGATTCCCCCTATTTGATGGATGAAACTTCTAGATTTGGTATAATAGGATGATATTTCAACTAAGATAACATAGAATAGATTTACTTTTTTTCAACATCATAGGGTATTCTGGTATCTAATAAAATAGAACTATATATGACTAAAACAGTTAGGAAAATTTATTATTTAGATGCCAAAGCATAATGTAACATCACTGTTGCTCTATCTGATCAAATATATATGAAGGTAATGAGTTTCACATCATCCAAGTCATTTCCATAAAACTATAAAATATTTATGAAGGTGGAAACAAACTGAAGGATTATTTTGAACAATTGGGTTGATGATCTAAATATGTATTGTGATGAAAATTAAGACAAATTTTTTAATCGAATAACAGAAGATGTTTGAGTAATTAGAGGGCTTGGTGAAGAAATTAAGGATATTAACATCATGAAGAAAATATAAAGAATATTTCAACATCTTTAAAATATGAACGTATCAGACCTAGAAGAATGGGATCTGTATAAATAATAACATGATGATCATCGAAGAAGTCTGGTGGATTATGAAATGAGAGTCAAACCTAAAGGTGCAACAACTCAAGTAATAATGAAATGGAATTCAAATACATGATAAAACATGAGGTTTTTTGACACACAATTGATGAAGATAATGGGGAAGATGAAATTATTTTTTCCCCAAGAAATTCAATATTGGAAAAGGGATAATTAAAGAAAAAATTCTTATGTTCTATTTTCGATGCATTAGAGTTTGTCACATTACCTCTCGGTGGTCAAAGACGTTTTATGATGGATAAAGTTTAGCTGAAAATAGGAAAAAGCCTCAAAAAATGTTTCCCCAAAAGGGAGAATACAAATCAGGAAAGAAATTATTGAGTAAGAGTTTCATTTATGAAGAAGATGACGATATTGAATTTTTTGTTGATGAAGAATATGAGTTTAAATATGGAAATCAAGAATCCATGATGAATATAGTTGAAAATTTTGAGCCATGAAAAGATAAATATAAAGATAAACTATTGATTGCTGATATTGATCATATGTTAGAAATTGAGGATTCCCTTAGTCATCTTGAAAATCAAAGAAACATAAACAAAAATTGGAGGGAAGTTATGGGAGATTCATCAAAATATGTTAATCATCTTGAAGCTGAAATTGATCGACTATAAGAACTAGTAAAAAACATTCAACAACTATCGAAAACTTAGAATATGTAGTATAATTGAATCTTGGGATTGAATAATAGGAGAAGTTCATCAATGACCTTAAATACAACTTGAGGAGAAGTCCATTATAGTTTAGGGTCTTGAATAAGAATTTTTTACTCTAAGGAGTAAACTTGAAAGTGAATCAAATTCAAAGGAAACAAAGAATAAAATATAGTTTGGAAGATTCTCATATGATGAGATGTTAGAGAGAGATAAATGTGGTTCCGAAGGAGTAGGGAAGGCTTTAAAGGATCAAAGATGCACAATCATGGGAAAAAGTGGAATTGGTTGTGATTTCGAAATGTCCAAGGTTGGAAACAATATGATCCGAAATAAAGGTAATTTGAAAGTTGAACATACCACAAAGGCACCTGAATTTATAATAATGAAATAATCAAATCAAACTGAAAGGAGAACTGGAAACCATCTAAATGTATTTAAAAATGATCTCTAGTAAAAAAACATTTCCTAATTAAGGGGACATGAGGATGAATAGAAGTGATAAGACTTTTCCTCTTATGAAATTTCAATTTTCTGGCTACCTAAGCCATACCATGTCATACTATGAAGAGGTAAGTTACTATTTGAATGGGGATGAGATAGGAATCGAAAATAGGATAAATAATTCATATACTACTTCTTAAAGAAGAAATATATTTTATAGATATTTTTTTGACTCCTCTAACTATGTGCATAAATATATTGATTACCAAAAGAGGAAAGGTGGAAGTATTACCAACAGAACTCAGAGAAAAGTCAATACCTTCCAACCATATGGAGTTTATATTGAAAATAGGTATTCTACTATAGAAGAAAAATATGAGTATGAATAACAAATACACATGGAAAATTTATTGGAAAGAACATTATTATCCTTCACTCTATAAAATATTTCATTGAAGGAAAAGATGAAAATTGAGAAATCTAATCTTATATAATTCACTCTCAAAGCTACAAAGAATAATAACACCTAGATTCTTGATTGTCTATTATCATACCATATGGTAGGAAATGTATATTTATTTAATAATGTAAAGAAAAGGGTTGATGTAATAGTTAGTTTTGGTAATTATGGTTCTCTGAAGATCAAAGGAAGTTGGAGTATAAAACTGGAAAATGGAGAGATTAATAAAACTAAAGTTCTTTATTTTGACGGTTTTCATCACAATCTTCTGAGTGTGAGTCAATTGTATGAATCGGGAAATATAGTGACATTCTCTCAAAAGGGATGCACTATAAAAGAAATGTTAGGGAATTAAATCATGAATGGATGCAGAACAAATGAAATCTAATAGCAGGTTGATAGTAAAGAGAACATTTGATATCTAACAGTTGATGAAGAAAACAACTTGTGGAATTTAAGGCTAGGTCAAATTAATAACAAATACATGTAAAAGATATATAAGATGAATATATTCATGGATATCTCTAATCTAAAACATGAATGAGAAAATACTTCTGATGCTTGCATATGAGGTATGTTGGTCTGCAGTTCATATTGGCCAAAGAAGAAAAGGGCATCAAATATTCTTGATCTCATTCACACAGATGTATGTTGTTTGATAAATATAGTTTGAGAATATATAGAGAGGTACATTGTTCTTTTTATTGATGAACATAGTATAATGTCTTGTGTGATAGTTATACATAGGAAATATTAATCACATGAATACATGGAAATTTATCACCAAATAGATGAGAATGATACTAGCAGAATAATCATAGTTCCCAATCTGATAATGGAGGGAAATAAATATCAATTTAATTTTAAAGTTACATAGAAAAACATGGAATAATTCATGAGTTTACTGTAGTTAGAATCCCACACAAGAATGGATTTGTAAAACGAAAAAATTGAAAGGTAAATAATATAGAGGTAACTATACTGATTAAGAGTCATATCTCTCATCATTACTGGAAAGAGTCTGTTCAAGAAACAATGTATACTCAATATCAAACATGGATTTATATGGGAGAATTTAAGAAACCATATGATTTGTGGCATTGAAGAAAGCCTCCTTCGATTTATTTTCATGTTTTCGGAAGTAAATGTTTCAATCAAAAATAAGAAGGAAATCAAGGGAAGAATGGTGTTTCTGTAGATGAGGGAATATTGATTGGATATTCAATAAAGTGTAATGCCTTAAAATGTTTCAATAATAATATTATAATAATTTTTAAAATCAATTATGTGAAGATCATTGAAGATAAAACCACACATTCCATGATAAATTCATATGATAATATGATAGAAGACGAGGAATAAAGTGGAGAAAGAATAGATGAAAATGTAGAAGTAGAGGAAGGTGTAAAAAAACAATTAGCAGTCACAAAATGATGATAAATTAGAAGAAGTATAATAATAGGAGACCATGGCTGAATAATCTTCATCTAAACCTTATAGGAGAAATATAATGGCAGAAATTGATCAATCTATCATCATTGGTGATAGGACAGCTCCCACACAGACACGAAGAATAAGGAATGATGCACAGTCTACCTTCCTATCAATTGTTGAACCAAACTCATTTGAAGAAGATGTATAATATGGATAAAGGGTTAAATCCATTAATGAATAACTTGATCAGATTGACAAGAACCAGGCATGGGATATTGTTAAAAGACCTAAAAATAATTTTTTTTTGGAACCAAATGGATGTTCAAAAAAATTGATGAGCATGGAAATGTGATCCGAAACACGGTAGACCTATTATGTGAAGGAAATTAATAGATTTAAGGAATTGATGTTGAAGAAACATTTCCTCTAGTGGAGATATTAGAGTCGATCAGGCTTTTCCTTGCTATGGAAATTCAAAGAGGATATAAAGTTCATCTGATGGATGTCAAAAAAACATTCCAAAATGATGTTCTTGAATATTAATTCTAAATTGAACAACAAGCAGGTTCTCTAATTAGTAATAATGAAATGAAGGTTTGCAAAAAGGAAATCTATGGTATAAAGAAAGAACTATAAGTATGGTATTTTTATTTGTATTCATATATGAAAAATCTCCAATTTAAAAGAGGTGATTTCAAAAAAAAATCTATATTTGGAGAATTTAAATGAGGATCAATTTATGGTGTTGGTGTATATGGATGATATTATATTTTATAGAAGTAGGAAGAGATCAATGGAAGAATTTTCTAATCACATGAAGTCAGGATTTTAAATGTCTATGATTAGTTAATTCAAATAATTCTTGGGGCCATAGGTGATTTAGATGAGGGATTACACTTTCATTTCCTAGGAAAAGTATACAGGTGAGTTATTAAAGAAATTAAATATGCATGAATCCAAACCAATGTTGACTCTGATTTTGGTTGAGAAAAAACATAGAAATTAAGAGGATGATATTTCTGTGGATCCCAACATGTAAAGGAGAATCATTGGAAGCCTATTGTACGTGACTAAAACACATAAAAATATCTTCTTTGTAACATGCTTAGTGGCCTAATTTCAATGTAATCCAAAGGAATAAAATATGTAGGCATTTAAAAGAATAATGAGGTACATTCAAGGTACTCACAAATATGGATTATACTTTGCTACAAGATGATATAATGAACTCTCGACATTTTATGATGTTGATTGGGATAGAGATATGGTGGATAGAAAGCCTACAAGTCGAGGATAACTCTTTATTAGAAAGGAATGTGTGGTAAGGTTGAGTAAGAAATATGAAAACACTTCTTTTAGTAAAACTATATCATAATATATATCTACTAAAAGGCTTGAACTTAGATATTCTGGATGAAACAACAAATGATCGATATTAGTGATATGGTGAAATTGCCGATAGTGATTCACTGTGATAATAAGAGCATGATAGATATTATGAAGAATCTAGTTCAGTATTCTCATATGAAACCTATTGAAATTAGATATCACTTTATCATGGAAAATGTTGAACAAGGAATGATTAAAATGGATCATTTGAAACTGATGACAAAGTGGGTGACATTCTGACAAATCCATTTAAAATACATGTGTTCGAGAATTTTTTTGGAACCCTGGTGTTCAACCACCTCCCAATTCATTAGTAGGTTATAATTGGTTCCCTCTCCCTAGTTGTGTTAACTATTTTAATCTTTTTGTGGAATTGATGTAGGTTTATGGGGGTTTTACGATTGAGGGGGAGTGTATGTTTTTCTCTTAAAGTAATAATACTTTTCATTTGGGTTTATTTCCAAAGGGGGAGAATGAATAAATTCATTGTTACAAATGAGGAGAATGATAATGAAGAATTATATATTCAATGTTATTATGGTTTTCTAGTTGTAGGTTTTTGAACATTGCATTGCCTTATGGCATAATGATAATTTGGTGTTATGACGAAATAGTCAGAGCCTAGCTTGGACATTTTTAATAATTGAAAAAAATTAAAACCCAATTAATTATTTTACTCTTTTTTTATATCAATAATTTTTCACATAATCTTATAGTATTGGATTATTTGTTTCTCATGCATCAGGTCTTGATAGCGGCTGGTGTTTTATTTAATTTATCTGGAGATTTCTAGAAATCCAAAAGGGGGAGATAGTTGAAACAAGAGATAACTTGTCTAGAAATGGATTTTGGTTTGTTTTTGTTGTCAATATAGACTTTTATGATCAGAAATTTCTAGAAAAATGATCATATAGTTTAAGACGACTATAGTATTGAAGGTGGAGTTGTTTTTTAGTGTCTGCCAAATCATTGGGATCAAAATATGGAGGAAGAGGCTAGAACCAGGAAAGGTAGTTTTCTTGGAATTAAAATTTATAAAATAGTAAAGTCATGGGTTTCATGAAGACTGTTATGAGATTCATGAAGATGTGTAGCATCATGAATGGTTACAGTAATCTATGCGATTACGCAAAGTGGAACATTGCAAGTGCATGATGGTTTAACTAAAATCATCAAAATAATGAAAAATCTCAAGGGAGATTTAAAAATGGAGTATAACCATGAATATGTTTTTTAAATATACACAAAATTCACTGGATGTGGTGTAGCATCGTGAAGGGCCGAGCCTATATATATGAGGCTATCCCCACTTCACATTACATGGAAATAATCCTAGAAAATTCAGAATCACTCTGATTTCATGAGGGTAGGGAGGTCCATAAATCTAGGTCTCTCTGCAAGCTTAATAATCACAAAAAGAATAGTTATTTCTTTACTAATGTCAATGATTCTGAGTAATGGGTGATTTTTTATGACTTGTCATTCCATGTTGACATAGTATTCTCTACAAAGGCACGGTGCTTTGTGAAGGTAGTGAGCTTTGTGAAAGGTAGTTTTGAATATGGGGTTTTCAGTGAATAAGGACTTGAATGTGCATTAACTCACAACTATGGTGGAATACGAGTATCGTGCTAGTATGGGATTAATAATTTAATGCCAATATATTGAAGCGACCTTCAAGTAAAGAAACCGAGTAAAACATCACCCAAGGAAGTGAGCTAAGGGATTCCATGGATTTGTTCTAAGGGTCACAATGTGATATACCCAAATTATTGTAAAGGAAGTGTGCCTAAAATAGAGTGACTATGTATGAACTTATATATTCTATTACTATTTAAGATTATTGGATTTAGGTATGACTGATACACTATCAGCAAATGCTCCTTGGACTAGCCCTTATTGGTAAACCAAGTAAAATTGTTGTGTTTCCTCTTGGCATGTGATTATTTATTGAAAATTCTAATCATATTAGTTTAATAGGTTCCTACAAATGTGGGAACAAGATTTGTCACTTTATAAGAAAACATTAACACCCTAATTCACCCCTATCCTCTTATGGTGTTTTGGGGTTCGTAAGATGTTATGTTCTAGAGGAGAAACATAAATACCAATTCAAAAATTAGTTCCCAAAATTGTGTCCTCATCTTGATCATCTCAAGGGTTTACTTATCACAATTTTAATACCCCTAAACCATTAGGTTAGAAAGAGACAAGTTATATTTACTATATCCCAAATGGAGGATGATCCAAATTAAGATGAGGTTGATTTTAGAACCATTTTAAATTAGGTATGAGTGATTGATGATATCAGCAAGATTTTCATATATATATTTATATAAGATCATGATGTGTCCATATATGATAGTATCTTGATCTTTCATTATAATAAATATGACTATATGAAATTTAGTGAAACCCATTTATATATGGTATGTCTAAGTCAGGGACACTTCAGTCTCATAATCCTTAGTGATTGAGAGAGCTTAGATATGGTATTCCTTGAGTTATTTAGATAGATTAAGGGCATCCAAGATTAAAAGATGGGAGGGTTGTTAGATAGAGGTTTCAACACATTTTATTTTTGAGTTAGGGGAATTTTCTTACTTCCACATAGATATTACTTAGATGGATATGACGATGACACCCTCTCTTGGTCAAAATTCTTGAGAATTTTTATTTCATGTAGGTTACGATGAAATGAACTTCTTGTATCTTGAGGTTGATCAATTGATTTTTTTTTCTAATCATTCTACCTATATGATCCAATCAGAATAAACCCTACAAGTCTTGGGATTAGATTGATGCTCCTGCTGATATTTTTTGAGTTCTTGTCTTTGAATTTTTCCAACATGTATTATTTTTCTATTAATGATGAATGGATGTTGTGTTCTACCACATCCTCACCATCCTTGATCTATGCGGCCTCATCCATGACTAATGGTATGTAAATCTATTTCATATGATCCTTCTTCATTAGTAAACAAAATTTTGCAGGTGGATGACATTGACAAAACCATACTATGATTCCTAATAAGATGAGAACACCATTGAATTGAGTGATTTTTATCCTTCTGATAATTATGGTAATAAATCCAGTAAGTTTAGAAATTTTTTGGACACTTATGTGTTATACACATCTTTCATTTTTCTCCTTTGATGATGGTTGTAGTGAGTTTTGGAAGTTTTAGTAGTGAAAAATGTTATTCTTGGAGTTGTAGAAGGAGTTGAGGTCATGACCAACTTTTTTAGTAATTCCCTGATGATGAAATGTGAATAATTGAATGATTTTATAGTCATAAATATATTAAAATTATACACATTATTGTTTTAGATCCCCTTCAACTCTTCTTCTTCCTTTAGTAGATCCAAAAAGGATCAAGTCACCTAATTTAGATAATTACCCAACATTACATTCCAATTGTCCATCATTACTTTGAAAAATAATTTGAAGACAAATAAAGTTTGAATATTGTACTATAACATATGATGGTAAGGGTATTAATTTGGGTGACCATTCAACCCCGAATCATTAATCCTTTTGACCAAAAAAATGTGATCATTTTCTCTTCTAGATCAATAAAAAACTACATTAGTACCTAATCCTTATGGAAATAATAGGCTTTAATATTAAAAATTTAAATCTGTTCCCAATTATGTTATTTATTTATATCTTTCATATTCATATTAGAAAACTATCTCCATTCTTATCACCTAGGAGAAGTCATTTGATTATATTTAGAAGCCTCATGCATTGGAGATGGAACCAATGTTAGTTTTAGAGTGATATTTTTAGTTTATGCATGACTAGAATTATTTCGCTATGTTGATGACATCGATTGAGATTTAGATTTGGAGCTCATAATGAAATCTTCCAGTCATTATGTTACTTCCTCAAGATCATAGAATATTCTAGGATATTTCAAAGGAATTAATAGAACATCTAACCTTTGATATTTTCTACAGAGTTATCCATATACAATTTATATAAATGATGTATATTCAAGGAATGGATCAAACCATTCCACCTGATAATAATGTTTTAAACCGTCTTGTTTTTCACTTTTTTCAATTTGAGAGATCAAGGATTACCGTCTTATTCATCATTGAGATAAATTGGTAAGGTAATAGACATTTGTGGCCTTTTTAGTTAGAAAACAATCTAGACTCTAAATTATTTTACCAAAAAATATGGTCTCTCTAATGTCTTTATGAATAATTTGATTTTTTCTACCTCATTCTATTAACGTGTCCACAACATTGGTCCCCAACGAGACAAAAGTGTGTAAGATATTGTTCTGAATCTATCATTCCATTGAAATACAAAAAGTTGGTATTTTTTATGTTGGTTAGAGGCTAAGTCAAATCCATCCACTCAGGGCATTAATTTATCTCTAGATTCACCAGAGCGTGATGGAAATTTATGACTTTTAGCTGTGTAGAAATATATTCAATAGATTCAAGAAAATATTATGGTTATACTACATGAGATGATGTTTGAGTGGGGATAATTGAGAGAGACTGATATATTCTTTTTTTCACCCACAACAGATAAATATTTTGAGTAGGTATATAATGAATTTTTTAATTTATTGGCGGTTTCAAACCTAGTGTAAAAAATTCGTCATAATAAATTATTTAAATGGCCAGGTTGATTGGTTTCTTTGATCTCATGTTGGTTAGATGGCTCGAATATACCCTCACCTGTCAATAAAACACCTCTTGTTTAAGAGGGTTATCCAAGGGATACATAACTATTTTAGCTAGAGCATTTAAATTAGTAGGTTTGTTTACTCTATGTAATTCAGTGTTAAACTAAATTAGTGTTTCTAACTAATATTCATACTAGATAATATTTTCTTCAAAATAAAAAGGGTAAACTATATTTTATGTTGTGTGGGTTATTGACATAACCATACCCTACCCCCTTCCTTGTCAATACCCCCACCGAATAAGCAATAACAGGATGTTTGGAAGAGTTCCCAATTCATGAGTCTTCTATTGATATCGAGTAAGGACACCTTTTTCTCACACTTTAGTGTATATACCATATTCAAAACATATACCTCTTTATTGAATTCCTCTAGATCAGTACAACACCTCACAATGTATTTTGGGTTTTTATAAACAACATTTATTGATGTAAACCATGAGGAAGGCATCAAATTCTCATCCACATCTGGGTAGTCAGGGGCCTCAACATACTCTGAGTATCCTTCAAGGGATATATCATAATCTTTCTTTTATTTTCCCTTACTGGAGGATTTCTTGGACTTGTGACCCATTTGAGGCTCGAATTACCTCCCTTGGTTATCATATTGAGATTAAATAGTAAATAATTCATAAATGGATATTTTGAGTGAATTTATTATAACTTCCACTGAACATGAACTCGTTTGAGGGGGTGAGTCGTGAAACTCTAATGGACTGAATCACAGAGGTGATTCTTGTGGAGTTTCTTCCAACCAAGAGTGGGATTCCTTTATCATATAAGGGAAAGGTAAAAATTCATCTAGAATTATGGGATAGGGTGTACTCTGCTCTATTATGTTCATGTATCCATCTAGTTGCATGTTTGATGGTTTCATGGGTGGCGACGGAGGTAAAAATGTCACCATCCCTACAGAAAAGGGATACAACTCTCTTGCCTCTAGAGAAGTTGATGCATCACTCTTTTACTTTAAGGGTAATAAACAATCATGAGTTGGGTGAAATTAAATTGATGTATTTTTTTGTTGATAGGTGTCAACCATTAAAATTGGTTCAAATATTAAAGAATTTTCTTTTCATAAATTGGTCACATGCTTTGGCATTCTAGAATATCGGTGTAAAAGTTTATCAATGGATTTTCCCTATAGATTTCACCTTTTTTTAGACATAATAATGGTGTGTTTTAATTGGTCTGAATAAATAGTATATCTAAATCTTGGACCTATGACCTAGATGGAGGTAGTGAAATTACAAGTTGTCTAGCTTGAAGAACCTTATTGACAATTAAGTGAAGTATAGTACATAGTTACATATTTACCCCACATTTTCGTATTCACATTAGATGGAGCATTATGAATTATTTAGCATATTTACTTTAAACCACCGAGGTAGGTTTATTAGAGGAAATCACATAATTTTATTGATTTGGGATTCTGATCCATCTAAAGGATAACTAGATCAACATGGTGGAAGTACTCATATAATTATTTTATGTGATTCATGTATTATTTATAGGACATGTTTTTTGATTTAAGGAGAGAAAATATTACACATAGGTTAGAATATACATGATACCTACATTCCACTTTAAAGGTATTGGGGATCTATATTAAGGATTGGAAACCATAACATGGCTTATATGTTAACTTTATCTAGTTCTCTTCACATGATACTAGAGTTTTCCCCATCTTCTATGAGTAATTAATCAACCTTATCTGACCATAAAAGTTTTCCCCCACCATTTTAACAAGAGATAGAAGATTATTATTAATATTTCTAACTATGTACATTCTTTCTCAATCTTATTAAGTCACTAATAAAGATCATTGACTTGATTTTCCCATTAACCAAGATGAAACATTACTGGTTGGAGGTGGTGTTCTTAGTGTAGTTGAATTTGGATTTTCTAATTCCTCTTGATACAAGGGAAACCTAGGAAAACTATGACATTGGAATGAACCTCGTGTTAATTGGATGAATCTTCAGGAGAAAGACCATTGAAATGGGAATCATGAGGAGAAACTATAAGGATTTTAGTCTCAGATTCACCTTCATGGGGTGGACCTCCACTTTGGTAGTTTGATTGATCACCAAGGGGAGAACCTCTATAGTTTCTTGTTATTTCTTTATCACCATGGGGAGGACCTCAATGGTTACTTTTTAATTCTTTATCACTATAAAGAGAACCTCTATGGTTACTAGTTAATGGTTGATCACCAGAGGTAGGACATTTTTGGTTGTTGGTTTTTTGATCCCTGAGATAGGGAGGACCACTATTCAAGTCATATATTTTGTCACAAGGAGGACCCTTGTGATGTATGCTCTAGGAAGAACCTCCAAAGATATATTTTTGATCACCATGGGGAGGACCTCCTTGGCCGTTGATTTTTTTATAATTTTCGGTAATACCTCCTCATAAATCGAATATTTTTTCACAAGGATGACCTATATTATGTACACCATGGGGAGGACCTCCAGAGTTGTCGGCTTGATCATTATAGGGACCTTAGTGCTTGTTATTATGTTCATTTTAGACTATAGTGTTCCTTCACTTTAGTTGATCTCTTTTTTTATAATGAGGAACCCCATAACGGGAACCATAGAGAGGACCTTCAAAGTTATTAACTTGGATGATAGGGGGAGGGACTCCCTGTTGGTTGATCAGAGCACTCTAGGGAGGATCTTTATAGTGAGGACTCTGGGGATGACCTGAAGAGTTATTTTCTTGTAATTGGATATGGAGATGGATTTTATGGGTTTTTTCTCCCTCAATGATGAGGTTTTAGTCGAATAAAAACTCTATTTTTCCTCAATAATACTTTATTCTTTCTAAACATGGTAATCTTACACTATCTTCATGTAACTATTGAGATATGTTAATGAGATTCAAGGGTGTCGGTAGTAGTAGGGGTGTAAATTTTTCCCTAATAATCAATGTTTGGATTTCTATAGTGTGCACTCTTAGTTGACCTAGAATGGGTGGCTGAGATTAGAGCCTCTGTATTAGTTTCAAAGAGATCAGGGCTGTACGGTGGCAACAACCTGAGTTAGTAGGATCACTCCTAAAAGAATCCAATGTCTTGGATTCTTACTTCCCAAAGTGGGCCCTCCAACTGAGTTCCCTATTATTAATATATGGGTCCAAGGCCATAAAAATATCTTCCTTAGTAGTTTATTTAGGGATTGAGGTAGGCAATCGATGGTGTTGACCACTACTAATAGGAAACATTCTTGGTAGCTCCTGAATAACTATATAGATATGGTATATATAATTTTACACCTCCCTAAGATAAATATGTTTGGTTTTTTCATGTTCTTAGGATAGGCTCCCAAAATAGTTTGATGAGGTGACATGGGTTAAATACCCCCTCTAGCATATCATTGATATGAAAAACTACAAGGATTCATCTCCTAAAGGCTTTCACAAGCCACCTCCAATGTGTGAATGGGGTTTTTGTGATTTTAATCCAACTAGGGTATTCACTATATAGATTTAATCCTCAAAAAAGTGATTTATCCCAATTATCAAAGGGGTAAATAATCAGCATGATTCAAGAAGAAATGAATAGTGACCCAGTCATGTAAGTTATGAGGCTATGGAGGAGGCCTAGATGGAGTATCCATTTTAGGATTCTATCATGGTTGAAAGAGATCCAATGAGATCATTTAGGTGAATAGGGAATCTTAAACACCCAAAAATGGAATCTTTTATGAAGGGGTTACCACATGTTAAATCTTATGTGGGACTAGGCCATTCTAAATAGAAAAAAGGTATTTTGGGAAGCTTCAGTTTTTATTAATATTTTAGTCCTTATGAAAACAAGTGTGGCCTAAAAAGTGTAATGAATTTTATGATTGAATACTGCATAGAATTTATGTGGTGAAAGGCCTCTTGTAAGAAACTATGTGGGATAACAAAAGGGATTCATAAAATTGGGGTTATGTAGGTCATATCTGGAAATATTTATGCATGCTAGGGATGAATGTGGAGAACATATGTGGGAGCCCCCCCCCCCCCCTACAGGATTAAATTTATAGTCTAGTAAATATAATTATTCTCAAAATACTATCTCATACAAAATTATCTTATAAATTATATGATTTATCAAACTCTATGTATCTAGAAATCTATTCTTTCTCAAAATGCATTTTGGGATCTATTTATGGAAACATTTGGTAACTGTTAGTCCTAGGAATTTATATCATATAATATTCTTTAGACTACATGAAATGACCATCATATCTCCGCAAATGATGAGCCAGTTGATAGGGACACTCACATCGCATGTAAAACACAACCACAAATCTACAAATAACTAAGGCAAAAAATGAATACAACATGCCCACAAAGTATTAGAGTAAGGTGGCCACAATCAATGTATGAGACACATGAATTAGACGTGGATATAAGAATCACTTCATAGTTCTTGTAAATAATGAATGAGCCACATGAATTCATCAATGTGGTAGAAGATCACCATCTACTGCCCACAAATGAAGAACGAGCGACATGAGTGAGGTATTGGAGACCCCTGATCACATAAAACAGAGGGTTTTATAAATATTATGTGATCATATAATTTATCGATGGTTTTACACCTACACTTTTTATAAGTAGTATCCTTTGACCCATTGGACATCTATTCTTTAAAAAGTGATGATTTTGTATTTTACGATCAACACGGAGGTGATGTAGGTTATGACATAGACTAGACTGCAGACCCAGGTACATGTTGGAACAATGCAGAATGTCGGTAAGAGAGATTTGGACCTAAACGAAGGATCTTTCATCACATTAGATGATGGGTATTCAAGATTTAAAATTGTAATGTGATAGTTATTGAGTTGGTTAACCCTTAGAGGGGGTGTGGTCTGTACTTACTGGCCCATGAGTCTGTGTGTTGTTTCGTTTTTTATAACATCTGAGACCTTAATATGTATATATATATATATATATTAATATTAATATATTATATTAATATATGATATATTAGTAGTTGTATTATAATAATAAAATTAATATTGACTCTATTAATTAATTATAATATTATGTATGTGGTATTTGTTAAAATATTAAAATTAATATATATTAATATTACAAAATTTTGATATATTATATATATTATATTAACTTTATGTGTTAATAATATTATATTCATTATAAAAAAGTTAATAAATATTTATATATATTATAATTTAAATACACACAATATATATATATATATAATTATTAGAGAATGATATAGAATTAATCCAAAAAATAAGCAATTTATTTGGGATAGATAGATAGTCCATCTCAAATATGTAAATATATTATAATTATAATTATTTATTAAAACATACATACAGACAATATTAATATATACCAATAATGCATATTTATTATAATATTATATATTACACTATACATATTAAACTAGCATCCTCACCCATGTATTTTCACAAGACATAATAGGTTGTGTAACAAATAAAAATAACACTTGGTTATTAAAAATATATATAGGTACAATATATGAGAAATAAATTCTAGAATCATTATTAAATAAAGAATATTTAACAAAGAAAATGAAAAAACTAGCATTATGTTTGGGTTATATGTAAAATTGTTTTCCAATAGCTAAAATAATGTTGATAGATGTTTAAAGTAATATTATATATTAATTATTTAAAAGAAATATATACCATTATCAAATTTCAAAATGAATTCATGCCAATAAATATTTATATAGACAAAACATTGAAGGGGATTTTTTGAAATAATAATTTGAATGTTGTAGAATAAATATAATTTTTTTGTTTCATCTAATATCAAAGGTCAATTATTTAAATGAACTTAATTACTACCATAGATTTGGGAAAGGGATGTGCCAACTTTTATCAGCACTACAAAAAAGCGCTGAAAAAAGTAAAAATTTTATCAATACTAGCTAAAAGCGTAGATAATGGGGTATCCTTTATGAGTGTTTTTTAGCACTGATAAAAGTTTTTAAGAAAAAATATTATTAATATATATATATAATTATTATATTTATATTAAAAGTATAATGTTTATTTTTATACATTAATAAAAATGCGCATGTTTATAATGAATATTTTTTAATAATTCAAATATATATATAATGTTTAAAAAAATATTTAAAATATTATAAATAAATAAATATATATTTAAATAATTATAAAATAATAATAATATTTTTTTTAATAATAAATATTTTTATTATATTTATAATTTTATATTTCTAATTTTATATAAATACTTTTAAATATTTTTATTTTTAATTAGAATTATATAAATAAATATTTATTTAAATAAATATATGTCTCTAATGAATTTGGTTAATAAATATATAAATCAAGAGATAATGATGATATTTATGGACATGATTGATGTTATATGATCATAAGTTTATTTGTGGACATGATTAATTGTGGGTTGCTATACTCCAAATGTTAAGATAACCTACATTTTGTTGACACATGCATATGTTATGTATTCATGACTAATGAATGTTCATTTATACATTAACACCCTTATTAATCGTGCTTTATATATATATATGTGATGACTCATTTTTATAACGTATACCTTATTAGGTATGATTCATTCATGTTATACGCATTAACTATTTTCGTTCCTATAAATACATATAAATTAAGAATAAATATATTTAAATGATAAATATATTTATTATATTTATAATTATACCCAGAAGCGGCATGAACCATGGGTTAAAACCCATGGTCCTAAAAATTATATTAATAAAAGTAAAGTGCACAAATAAAGAATGGCGGGGTTACAAAAACAATAGGCCCAAAAAATACATGAAGATAAAAGATAATGTCACCTTTCTTATGTATGCCAACCCTTCCCCGAGAGACACCCCAATTTCTCAGATGTATACCTCTCTTCCATGGCTTGGTGGCCTTCTAAGATTCATCATGTTCATCCATGCTTTATAACATTTATTATTCACCAAGATGATCTTGATTTGAGGCATTGTTCTTCATGTAAAAGGTGCTTCCTTCCTGAACAGTCTGGTTGCCTTAGGATTGTCTTCTAACGGGTCCATGAACATCACCAAATTCCTCAAAAAAACATCTCCACTACAAGATCTAATCAAAATGTCAAGTAAAGTAAAGTCATTACTGTTCCCAGCATCTGATAGGACATTTCCCTTGTCTGTATATAACATAGATTCACCACCCACACATGGATCAATATGAAATGAAGTAGCATTCCCAATAATTCCATCTCAATCTGATTATGTCTTGGCCAAAGAAAGAGGAGTCTGTCCCACCTTGGATAGAGACACAGACTGATTATATTTCTTATATGAAACCAGTTGAAAACCATCCTTCTTAATAGTAAATTGTATGCCTCCTTTCTTCGGTCTGACATTTTTAAATTTTTTAATAAGGGTATATTTAAATGAAGCTCTATTATCTTCAACTTATTGATTACATTAAGCCTTACTTGGAGGTTTTATTACATCAAAAACATCAGATTCAATCAAATGCTCTTCTGTCCTAGATGTAAGTGCATAATTTTTATCAGAGAGTGCTTCAAATGGTTTCTTGATCGATGCTTGTGTCACAATACTCTTCCCCTTTGGGCCAGTATCCTCCCTGGAGCTAATCTCAGTAAAGATGTGATCACTAAATACCTCTTTCCTCATATATGAGGTGCCAGGGGGTTTCTTACCAGCAAGATGCAATGGATCACATTCATGGTTGACTTGAATATTTTGTATATTCATCCAATTGGAGACCTCATGCTCCACAATTAGGAAAATGTCACAGAATGATGGGATATATTCATATTCAAATTGAACTACAATTTTAACATAATTTTCCACTAGAGTGGCAGATTTAGGCAATGGATTGAGCATGTCAACATCCCTAATAACTCTTTAAAAGTACCCAAATTTCCCTTTAATGAAGTTCTCATCCATCTTAATAGGTGCAACAATATTGGAGAAATGATCATTATGAATTATAGGATGCCAAATCCCCTAGAACAAACCATGAATTCTAGTCTAAATCTGTACAGATGCATGCTTCTGTGTATGTGGATAGAAGTTTAAATCCTAGGCAGAAAGGGGAAATATCTCTGGATTCAATTCATAAAAAATGGAGCCCCAAGCACAAGCGTGATCATCAACATTAGTGAATATTTGATGAAAATACCCCTGCCAATGGGGATAATCCACCACATGGTTATGCCTCAAATTTGAGGGAGCCATGACTTAACCTCCTCGGTATTCATTGGTTTGTAACCCTTTGCAAGAATCAAATGCACAATAAGAAAGTACTTATAGGATTCTAAATGCTCCTTGAGATCACCAGGGTTCGTGAAAACCATGAAGGTCCCATTTCCAGATCTGGAAAGCTAGGGTGCACGAACTTTGTGGGAGAGATTATTCATCCCTTGGATCTTCCCTCGATTTAAGAATTATAACAAAGACAAAACATTTCATAAGGGTTTAGATGGATCACTACACAAGGATCTTGAATTCCACTTATGCTTCTCTAACACCCCATCGCAGATCTGGGAATCTCAATTGGACACAACATCGTCCAGATCGACACCATGTGACCCAAATGCCGGAGTCCCTCAGATTCTCACGTCATCATCAGTGAGCAAGGGAGTGATGAGGGGCTGTACCTCAGTCAATGATGGTTCAACTTCATCTTTAAGAGGATCATCCGTGGCAACACCAGTGTGGCTGCCAGGTCAGATTCGACCTCCTTCTTCATCAGCAGAGTGTTCTTTGCTAGCGTCTTGGATTCCAATATGGCAGTGGCTTGGGGTGAGATTTTCCCCCTCTTCTCCATCCATCCACCATCTTATTTATAACTATAAAATTTTAATTATATATAAATACTTTTTAAATATATATATTTATAATTATAATTTTAAATATATATATATATATTTAAATAATTATAAAATTATAATAAATAAATTTATTATTAGTTTATAAAAATATATATAAGTATATTTATAATTATAAAAAAATATATGTAAAAATATTTATTTGTAATTATTATTGTAAATATATATATATAAATATATATATGACTAATTATAAAATTTCAATAAATATATTTATAATTATATAAAAATATTTCTAAAAATATTTAATTATAATTATAATTATATATAAATATATAGTTAAATAATTATAAAACTATAATAAATATGTTTATTATATTTATAATTTTATAAATATATATAATTATATAAATATATTTATAAATATATTCAAATATTTAAAAATTTATAATTATTCTTATTATTATAAATATATATATATTTAAATAATTATACAATTAAAATAAATATATTTATTAAATATAATTATAAAATTAAAAATATAACAATCATATTTATTATAATTTTATAATTTTAAATAAATACATATTTATATAATGTAATAGCTATAAATGAATATACATTTCTATAAATAATTATAAAAATATATAAATATATTTATTATAATTTTATAATTATTTAAATACATAAGTATATATTTATAATTATAATTATTAATATAATAGATATAATTATTATAATTATAAATAAATATATATATATATATTTAGAATATTTGGAATTTTATTAATAAATATAATTATATAAAAATAAAAAAAAACATTTATAAAAATATTTATTATATATATAATTATAAATAAATATATTTATTTATAGTTATAATTATAAATGTAAAATATATTTATTATATATATAATTCTTTAAATATATATATTATTACAAATAAATTATTAATATTAGATATTTATTAGTGGATTTTTTATCATTGATAAAGTTATTCCTTTATCAGTGCTAAAAAAGCACTGATAATACTATTTTTTATGAGCGCTATAATGTTTGCACTGATAAAGACATTTTTTAGCATAGTTTTTTAGAACTAATAGAGACATTCCTTTAGCGGTGCTAAAAAATCACTGATAAAGAGGGGTTTTATAAGCATTTTTGATTTCAGCACTGATAAAATTACTCTTTATCAGTGATTTTATAAAAGCGCTAATAAAAGCCTTATTCCATTTTTTAAAAGAACTATAATCAGCTATCTTCCTTGTACACCTTTAAAATCTTGCGGAAGCCAACTACTATTGTACCACCACTCTCACCGAACCCTGCTGCCACCCTGCAACCACTTCACCGCTCTCTCCTAACCACACTAGTAATATCGTGCCACCACTCTAACCAAACTGTATTCACACTACTATTTATCTCTACAAACCCCACTGCCACCTCACCCAACCCCACTGCTACCTCCCCCCACTTCCTCAATGAACCCCATTGTTGCCTCGCCAAATCCCACTACCAGCACATCTCTTTTATGACTTTTCCGAACATTTTCAACATATTAAGACCCTCAAAACCAAAGGTATGCTATTAAAATCTTGTTTTTATATATTTCTCAACTTATTATCTTCATGGTTCACTTTTTTTTGTTATTCTCAAACAATAGTGTGGGAAACACCCCTTTTATGTTATTCTTTTGATATTTTTTGTGTCTCTAGTTATGGTCTTAGGCTGTTTAATGTTAAATACGATTTTATTAAATTGATATGATCTAGTTATGTGATGGAAAATTTGGTTTGGAATGGTTTTATTTAGTTTTGATTAATGCGATCTACCAAAATTTGGATTTTATGTTTTGGGTATAATTAATGATTTTTTAGTATAAAAGTTTTTATATGAAAGAGTTTGATTATTAATGTAGTAATGATGGTATTAGGGTTCATTCAAGAGATATAGGTGAGGATGAGAATTAATTGGAATTTTTAGGGAAGTGTTCCAATAATAGTTTAAGTTTCAATGGTTTGGAAATAAATTATAGATTCCTATAGAAAATCATTGATTTTTTTAAATTTTTTAGTCATTGGTTTGGAAGGATTTGTTAGTGTTGGGGAAATTGTGAGTTAGAGTACCCAAGATTCATTATGATAAAAAATAAAAAATCTTCTTAGATTTTATAACATGAAAGGATTGTTTTTATTAAATTAAATGCATGGTTTTTCATTTGGGTGGGTCCTTACGTACTTTTGGTATGTATCTAGATTTGGAAAAAGATACTTTTAATAATATTATAATAGTAAAATTCATATTAATCCAAAGTTTTTTACACACCATAATTAGATACTTTTAGGTATTGGTAATGCCATAAAGGAGATTTAGTATCAATTTTAACCAATTAACCTACAATGGGTGAATATTAATAGATTCATGGTTGCCCAAAAATATGTATTTCAATATAGGTATTATTTCTTGATTAGTTCTTAGTTTATCAAATTGAGAATCCAAATCTTGTATTTTTTAAAAAATGTTATCATTATTACTACATTCAATTGTAATGATTTTGTAATTGTGTTTTCTGGTTAATACTTTCATTCCATAAAACATTGAGAAATAAATTAATTTTAAATTAATATATAAATTAAATTTTGGAAAATAAAACTCTTTTTAAAATGAATATGGAAGGTAAAATTAGAATATTTTATAGTGGATTTCATGATTTATTTTAAAATAATTAGGGGAAAACGTGTTGGATTCATGTTTTTTTATAAAGTGAAAATCACATGGATAGTGTAAGACTAGATATTTCACTATAATAAACATTTAATTATAATATAAATTTCACAATACGTGTTATTTTAATTCATTACTATAATGAAAAAAAAAACTACAAAATTAATTTAATGAACCAACTTAGGTAAACATTCCATGTCACCCATTTCAATTTTTCCCAAGGCCCAAAGTATGTTCTCAATCTCCATAGGATGGAAAAGAGAACTCAGGTAATCACACAATACATAGAGTGGAATTATAGTCGGAAACCGGAAGGGTGGCAGAAGTTTAAAGTGGACATTAATAAAGGAATTCCTTTGACTAATGAGAGAGGAATTATAGGAGACAACCCAATGGGTGACATAATTGAAACCATTACCATGTAATTTAAAAATAGACGTCCTATGATAATCCCTAAGATGATAACATGTGGAAAAATGGGTAAGAAATGTGGTAACCTTAGTTTTAAATGTATATAGAACTTTGGTTGGGAAATTTCAAACCACTTGAATTTAATATTTATATTTTAATATGGAAAATTTCTAAGGGGTTTTTTAAGAATTCCTTTGTATCCTACGGTTTTTTATAAAAATTATCTTCCTTGTGATTTTTAATAAAGTAAAACCATTAAAAATTCTCAGTTTATATCCCAAAATTTAAAAAATAAAATATTTCCCTAGATTTATTCAAAACCATAAAATTGAAATTTAACTTCTTAAAAGAGTTAGAGAAGCATTTAAATCCATTTAAGATTCCAATTCAAAACCCATTCTTAAAATTCAAATTATAGTTTACACACAAAATTTTAAATCTAGTCACTTTTTCCCTTAAAAAATATTTACTTAAATCACTATATTAAATCCATTGGGTCTCATGTAACGACCCTGATTTTCTCAAAGGTACAAATTATTGTTTAAAAAAAATAGAATAATATATTTTTTTATTTGTAAAAAAATTATTATATTCAATAACCATATTTTCTATTATGAAATGGGTTTTCTAATAATATTTCTTTTATTTTTTTTATATTTTAATTATTACATTCAATAGTTTCATTTATAAATTTCCTTCAATAAGTTTTTCTTTTTGAACATGTGTGATGATAAACTATTTTTCAATATTTCCATTTTCTTTCAAGAAATTCATGAGATCCATCTTAAAATGAACATCTTTTGTTTATTTATTTTGTTAAATATTAATATTACAAAAATCAAATAGGATGAATATGAATAAATAATTGATGAATGCTAGTTGAATGAAAAGAGTATTAAGATGGAGCGAAAGTGTTCAACATGTTTGAAAAATGTCATACATATGACCCTTCTCAAATCATTTTTCTATGTTTTCACTTTTGTTATTCAAAACTAATTAGTCTAGAAGAGTTGTAAGAACACTTTATCTTTCAAGGATTTGAACGAAGTTGTAAATGTTGGAATAAACATGGTGTAAAAGTGAATATTTCTAGTGACTAAGATATCACAACATTTTATAGATAATCTAATATGATTACAATTGTGGAAAATGAAGAATAATATATCAACTACGTGATTACAAGTGTAAATTATGATAGAGATCATATTGAGGAAATGACAAGGAAAGTTGAATATGAACTTTATCATAGTGCAAAATTGCTTAAGAAGAGAAAGAGTTTTGAAAATATGTCATTTTATTATTGTTGCACGAAATATAAAGCATTTTTAGTCATCCTGAAGCTGTATAATATGATAATAAGAAATGGTAGGAGTGACACTAGTTTTACTAAACCACATGCTCTATTGAATGATATGCTCCCAGAAGTTAATGAGCTCCCTATCCCAACATACGATTACACACGAATTCTACATTTGATGGGTATGATCTTTGAAAGAATATAGACCTTCCCAAATGACTCTATACAATTTCATAAGGACCACAAATAAATTAACGAATGCCCAAAGTGTGGTGATTATCGATACAAGAAATATGAATCAGGTACTACAAAAGTTTCATGGTACTTTGTAATCATTAAAATGTTCATCCACCTATATGTAAGTGAGGAGAATAAAGGGAAATTAATATGAAACATAGATATAAGAAATAAAGATAGGTAAAAACTTCACCCGATAGAGTCTCCTTAAAGGAATAAAATTGATCATGAGTACCCTAAATTTTAAAACTAGCAAAGAAACCTTCGCCTTGTGTTATCTACAGATGGAGTGAATATTTTTGGTTTTCAAAGAAGCACTCACAATCCATGTATACTTCTGATAGTAAATTATAAATTTCCATCGTGGTTATGCATGAAATGAAAATACACCATGTTATCGATGCTTATATAAGGACTAAAACAACCAGGTAATGATATTGATGTTTATTTTGTGCTATTCAATGAGGATTTTAAATTGTTGTGGGATTCTGGTGTTACATTGTATGATTCTTACAGAAATGAATATTTTTCATTAAGGTGAAAATTATATGGGATGATAAATTAATTTCCTGCTTATGTAAATTTTTTATGATATAGCATTAAAGTAACTCAAGGATGTCCTGTTTTTGAACAAGATACACAATAAATTAGGTTGAAAAATTCATTGAAGACAATGTTTATAAGACATAGTAGATTTATACCATGTAATAATAAGTAGAAATATTGTATTATATCATTCTATGAAAGTTCATAAGAACATACAACACAATCTCCACTACCATGTGATCAACTTCTTGGGAAATTAAAAGATTTGGACACTACTTTTGGTAAATTGTTTTTGGAGAAATCATATGAAATTTAGTTGAAAAAAGAGATCAGTTTTTTTGAATGACCATGCTGAAATTGTTTGTATGTAAGAAATTTTATTGATGTTATGTATATTGAAAAACATGTATGTGATAGTGTAATTGGAACATTAATAAATGAATCTGAAAAAAAGGATGGAGTCAAGGCTAGGTTGGACATTGTTGACATGGGAATATGAGAAGAGTTGGCGTTAGTGAAATATTGAAAACAAAATTCTATTCCCCCAATTACATACACTCATTCCTTGCATGAGATATATCGGTTTTTCAACTTTTTTAATAATGTAATGGATAAAGATATATATTCATCAAATATCAAGAATATCATGTAAATTTATTATTTAAATTTAAAGGGTTTGAAATCGCATGAATTACATTTTTCGGTGTAAGAGCTAATTCATATAGATTTACATTGAATTTATCCCAAGAATGTCTATCATACATTAACCAAGATCTACTTCTTTTTCAAAGATATATGAAGCAATGTTATAGACCCGGTGAAATCCCCAAATATGAAAAAGTAAACTGGAATCAAATTATGTGAATCAGAATTATTCTTTCCAATAGTGTTATTTGATATGATAGTTCACTTGGTGATAGAGATTCGACTATGTGGCCTTGTATACTATAGATAGATGTACCCTATTGAACAATATATGAATATTTTGAAAGGATATGCCAAAAATTGAAGTTAACTAGAGGTTTTTATTATATAGAAATATATTTTTGAGGAAGACATTGAATTCTGCACTGACTACATTCTTGGTGCGGAAATAATTAATCGACCAAAATCTCATCACACTAGGCTGGTTGTGAGAGAAGGAATTTTATGAAGATATTTTGTCACAATAAATATTAAAAATCAGTAGAAGACCCACCATTACATTTTTTTGTAATAGTTTGGAGGTTTCCGCATATATTAAACCCACAAATAAATTCTTATGAATTTGAATCCATTAAGAGATGAAATATGGATAAAATATTCACATATTCGACAATTTATAGGATGTTTTCAAGACTATATTTTTAAGGAGTTAGATGAAGATCTAGATTCAATTACAAAATAACTTTTATGTCTAGATAGAGGACTAATCATGCATGTATTATCTTATAGTATTTATGTAATTAATGTATATACATTATATAAAAATGAACATGATAAAGGTAATACTATGAAAAATGGTGGAGTTAAACTTGTGGCTGAAGTGATGTATGTTTCTTATACTAAGTATATAAATCTAATTATGAAATTCTTTCATACTTTGGCATCATAAAAAAATATGGGATTTGGATTATACAACCTTCCAAGTGCCGATTCTCCATGCAAGTGGGTTGATAACATGATTGATGTTAAAATAGTTGAATTGAGATTAGTAAAAATGGATTTCAGTAAGAATGATACAAAACAAACCATTTATAATGGCATCATAGGTAGTAAAATTATTTTATGTTTCAGATCCCACAAACCAAAAGTTTTCAATTGTTCTATTATTGATTAAAACCACTGAAGGGTCAGATGAAAGTTCAAATGAGAATGTCCCTTTTATTGGGATGTTGTAATCATTTCAAAGTGGTCAAAATTTAGAGGGGATTTTTTATGTTATAGGAGACCATAATAAATGGATTTGGATACTAGATAGTTGGGTTAAATCCCTTCAGTCTTTAAAAAAATAGAGTTCAATAATCAGGTAATATATATTTTTGTAATATATATCATGTTATCTCATGTTATTTTCTATTCTCTACTACATTTATGTAATATAAATTAAATGTTTAACCAATTCTATAGATAATGAATCCTGCATGTACTGGTTCTCTCAATCCTAAAGAAAAATAGGTCTCTCAACATACTAATACTCCCAGGGTAGAGAAAAAACGACCTTCTACACATGCAGGTGCTCCCAATAATGATGAACAATCGGTTTCTCGATCTGCTGCTGCTCCCGGTGTAGAAGTACAACATGCTTCTACACATGTCGATGCTACTAATGCATAATAACAACATATTAATGATGTTGAGCTTGATTAAATGGTAGGTGAATAAGGACCAGTGATTCAAAAAAACATAAGCACAATAGTTTGACAATGATAGAAAAAATCTTTATGTCAAAAAGTAAAAGCATCAAATTTGAGGATAGTTGGAATGTGTGGGTCCAGCATATTAACCCAAAAAGGCCATTTTTAGTAGTTACATTTTAATTATCACCCATTAACACATAAATATTGATGTAGATTCATGGTAATATGTTATTACAATGCTTAAGGCACTGATGTTAGAAGAGATTACGGTAACATTATGATATCATTTCTTTATTATACTAAAAAATAAAAAAAATAAAACCTTGAATTAATCTTCATAATCCCTTATACAATGCATTTATAGTAGATTAATCCCATAAGAAATATGTATTAATTCTTTCTAGAAGGATTCACAGAGACTTCCGTACAATTCTATCAAGATTTCATCATAAAAATGTTTAAGGGAAAATAAACCCACAACCAATGCATATGTATGCACACCTAATAACCCAAGAATAATGAGATGAATTTACTAGCCATCTTGTGGAGATGTCTTGTTAGGTACATTGTGGATGGTAATACATTGTTTGATAATACATGTATTGATCACTTTGATTGATAATTTTTCATTAATGAACCAACAACTTAGTTCTAAAAATAAGTAACAAATAAGAAAACCAATGTACCCTATTGTAAAGCAAGGATGTAATATGTTTCAATAGGAAGAAAATTGGTATGTATTTTAAATATACCATAAAACTTTTATGTGACATAAAACAAAAACATAATTATGTTCATCTGTTAATTTTTAGATTGATGAATCCAAATCCACAGTCCCTTCCATCCCACTCCATGTTCTATGTAAGGGGGAACATGTAAATAAATATAGGATACTAATAGATTAAAGCACACAAAAAGTGTGGGAAATATATGTAAGTATGAAATAATAATACTTTATTTAAATTTCTATTATATAACAATGATTACTTATTTTCCTATATTTCCTATCCAACTTCGTTATATGAATCATCAACACTTTCACCAGACAAACACCTAATATCAATTTCTTTGATGCAGATAGAATAATATAGTCGTATCATAGGTGCATGGTTTGGGGCGACACCGACAACATATTTTGAGTAAAAAATAATAGAAGGATAAAGATAATGAAATAATAGATATGAAATAAATATTATCTTCCATTTAAGAACAATTTCATTGTAAGACTGATTGGATAGAAAATTTTATGGGGGGGGGGGGGCGAAAAGAGAAGAAACAACTCAAAAACAACCATTTCAGGATGATTCTAACCCACCCCCACCGGCTTTGAGGTGATCCATTCCCCTTAAGAAGATGTCTTAGTTAAAGTAATAAATATTCGAATAATTTTTTTATGAAATGTATATCTTATAGACACTGATATCTTTCATGTAATAATATTATGTGAAAATATCTATGATTTATATCTATAAACACACACCCATAACCTTGTAGCAATGGCTACATTGTTCCATAGAGAAGATGATTGTCTAAACAACATAAAACTTGGAACAGGTCATACGAGAGTGGAGATTAGCATAGATCATGAATTGAGTTCCAAGATACCAGTTCCACTTGATGATGACAATAGTTATAAAATTGATGAAGATATTGGAACATTCGTCACATTGTTGTCAGTTCTTGTAAAAACACCTATCGACAAGGAGGTTGTCATTCCCAATTTATTTTTCATGCTAAAACTTTAACAATTAATGAAAAAATGTCTGAACTGATGAATGTTATTATATGAGAACAAAGGGAAGGGGTGAAATGAAATGTTTAATAAAAACCATATAAAGGATAAACCAACCAATCTAAAAGATCTTATGAAATCAACTTTACCCAACTTGTTCAATATCCTCATTTACGGTCATTGAAGGTTAATACATATACAATGCTATGAAATGGTAGTAGTAATGTTGTTTATTTTGATGAAATATTTTAAATAGAGGAAGTTACATAAAACATTGTTTCTGAGAATTTAAATGAAATCCTCAACTATAAATGCCCAGAAGCCTCAGTTGTAAATGTATACATGAGCTATGTTTTCATGATTTTTTTTCAAAAGCTAATATACTATGTTAATTTGGATTGAACACATTTAATATTTATTATAGGAATATATATCAATACCAATTTAAGGTATTAAACTATGAAAATAAATTTTAACTCATTATTCCCCACACCACTTATAAAGAAAAAACAAAAATGGATTTAAAAAAATAGATGAAATAGTGGAAGACCTGACCAAAGTTCATGAATGAAAAATTATAGATGGAAAACTATTCTTAATACCAACGATATGGGGTAAAACTATACAATTTAATAATATCAAATATATTTTCATTTCTTTCATTAATTATTCCTTTTTGTGTCTTTAGGAAACATTGGATGCTCATTGTGGTAAATTTGGATACTCTAAAGATTTATTTCCTCGATTCACTGCATGGATACCCAAAAAGCCAACAAAAAATGATGATGTTTTTCAATTTGTAATAAACTACATCCAAAATTTTAGAACTAAAATTCAAGATATATATTTTATATTACGTTTTAATGAGAATTCTAGTATGATAAGGTGGTGTTTGAATATCATAAATATCATGGCATGAAGATAGTTCATGCGCACAAGATTCCTATAATGATCTATAACCAGACAAGTATTAGGGTATATATAATAATATTTCACTATCCAGAAACATATCAAAACCTATTATTTAGATTTCTAAATTCCTCTGTAATGTCCAAAAAAACAAATGGAAAATATTATGGTTATTATGTTAGTAAAGTTATGAGAGAGAGCATATTACATCAACAAACTAGCATCCTCGAAGAGGTATTTTCAAATATAGTTACTATTTAAATTAAAATAATTATTAATCCTTTGTCTATTTATATTTTTCTTTTACTACTGTGACTATTGAAAATATTCATATTCACAAAATGATATAGATTTTCTTAGAATCAAATGGGAAACATACTTTATGGTAGAATGTATACATATAACATAAAGATGTGACTTCCATAAAATAATATATTGTTTCATATTTATGTTTAATTTATTTCTTTCTAGTATTAGTCACATAATTATTGTATTCTTATATAGATGGATTCCTTTTCTCAAGTTATGGTGGTTTTTTTAAGCTCCTCATGGTTATGAGAGATTGGACTTCGAGGCTGAAACTGAGAGTTCAATGATAAAGTATTTTTTTAAAATACTTTGTTTTACCTCCTAATATTACCCTTTCTTTACTGAATTAACATAATCTAAAATAAATTTTTGACTACTCATACTGACAATGACTTCTCTTACAAATCCTTTTAACCCCTATAGTGTTGGAATTTATCACTTTCCTTCAATGTAAGTGGAGAAACTTGATGGAAAGTGATAAATGTCAACACTAAAGGTGGATTATTCTGTTCAAATTGGGGTAGCTTTTTTGAATCTTCTCACTCTCATTCTAGATCGAAACTGAGATAACAACAAAAATCAAATGGGTCAAGAATTTATAAGAATATCATGAAGATGAGACTTCTATATAAGTAATGGATTATTTTTATATTTATGTTTAATTTATTTCTTTTTAGTATTACTCACATAAGAATTGTTTTATTATACAGGTGAATTCCTTTGTTCTAGTTTGGGTGGTTTGTTCAAAGCAACTCATGCGCATGAGATGTTAGACTTTAAGGATGAAACAAATATAATGAAAATAATGAAATCAGTCAAAAATGTATATAACCATCAGAAAAAGGTAAATTCCTACTACTTATTTAATTATTTTTTCATAATTTTATATTATATCTCTATCTTAATTTCATTATTATTTTTATCTAATAATTATTTATCTTTTTTCACATATCTTCACACTTTCTATTTATTTTATTTTACAATCTACCAGATCTTCATATTGAGAAGATATTATTAGACAAAAAACCTTTCTCCTTGAGAGATATAATAGTAGAGGAAGATCATGTGCTAATTGTGGTGAATTATGATGATATAATGGGCACATGAGGTTCCTCTACTCTGTTGGATTTCAACAATGAGAAAGGTTTTCAGCTAGGAACATTGTGTCAATATGAATTGTTCTATGTTACATAAATAAAGGAAATGAAAATCAGGATAACATTGACAGTTAGGATTGTTTTGAAACTTTAGGATGTGTAAGAATCATCACACCTCAATCTGACACATGGTGTGACTATTATGACTCAAATTGATTCTTTCTATTTAAAATTGACATAAATTTTAGTAAAAAAGGAAAATTCCATACTCAAAACCAAGAAATCCTATTAATATTTTTTTTATAATTTAAGACAATAGTCCAAAAGTGATTTGTGACATGTTGGAATTAGCCGCACCTCAATCTGATACATGATGTGCTCAGTATAACTCAAAGTGTTTATTTCAGTTTAAAATTGATGTTTTAGTTCAAAATTTCTTACTCAATGAAAATCAAGAAGAAACACCCATATTTTCATAATAATTTTAGGCAATGATTCATAAGTCATTTGTGACGTGTAAGAATCAGTCTTACATCAAACCGATACATGATGTAATCAGCGTGAGTCAAAGTGTGCATTTTTAGTTTAAGATGACATTTTAGTAAAAAAGAAAAGTTACATACTCAAAATAGATAAAAAAATATTCATATTCTTTTGATACTTTAGGAAAATGATCAATTATTTATTTGTGATGTGTATGAATCATCCACACCTCAATCTGATGCATGATGTGACCGATATAATTCCACATGTGTCTTTTATTTTTAAATTTACATCAATTATAGTAAAAATGAAAACTAATCTACTCAAAACTGAGAAAATAAAATCATATTGTTTTTATATTTTATGAATATTATCCATACATCATTTTTGATATTTTGGAATCAGACACAACTCAATCTGATACATGATATGCCCTGTATTTCTCAACGTTCCCATTATTAGTTTAAAATTGACATTTTAGTTCAAAATATTTTACTCACTAAAAATTGAGAAAACACGCTTGGATTTATTTGATAATTTAGTAACCCTATTGATAATTCATTTGAGATGTGTAGGAATAATTCTTATGTCAAATAGATACACGATGTGACTAGTATGAGTTAAAGTACATGTTTCCAGTTTAAAATGACATTTTAGTAAAAAAGAAAGTGACATACTAAAAATCAAGAAAATTTAGTTGGATTGTTTTGATACATTCATAAAACAATACATAATCCATTTGAGACATGTAGGAATTAGATGAACCTCACTATGATGAACTATGTGACTGATATGACTCAAAGTGCATATTTTTATTTAAAATTTATGTCAATTTTAGTAAAAAATACAACTAACCGACTCAAAACCAATAAACCACATTTGGATGGTTTTTATACTTCAGTAAAATGATTATTAAGTCATTTATAATATATAGGAATTAGTCAAACATCAGTCCAATTCATTATGTTTCCAGTATGACTCAAAATGTCTGTTATTAGTTTAAAATTGTCATTTTTGTTCAAAAATTATTAGTCACTAAAATCCAAAAAAACTCACACAGATTGTCTTGATAATTTATTAAAATGATTCCAAAGTCATTTTTTAGGTGTAGGATTTAGTCTCATGTCAAACCAATACACGATGTGAACTATTTCAATCAAAGTGTGTGTTTCCATTTTCAAATGAAATTTTTATAAAAAATGAATGTGATGTACTGAAAATTGATAAAGGGAATTCAGATTGTTTTGATAATTTAAGAAAACAATCCATAATTAATTTTTAATGTGTTAATATTATTTTCACCTCAACCTAAGGCATGGTGGGACTGATATAATTCTAGATGTGTCTATTTTTTTTTAAAAAACAATGACATTAATTTTAGTAAAAAGAACAAGTGACATAATGAAAAATGAGAAACTACATTCATATTTTTTTCATAATTTTGTAAAATGATATATATTCCATTTCTATCATGTAGAAATTAACATAAATTCAATTTGACACACAATGTGACTAGTATAACTATAAGTGTGTCTTTTTATTTAAAATTTACATCAATTTTAACAAAAAGAACAAGTGGCATATTGGAAACTAAGAAAATACATTAATATTATTTTAATACTTTAGGAAAGTGATCAATACTTTATTTTTGACATTTAGAAATCATAAACACCCCAATATGAAGCACGTTGTGACCGATATAACTCAAAGTGTCTCTTTATATTTAAAATTGGCAATAATTTTATTAAAAAGAACAAGTGACATATTGAAAACTAATCAAACATATTCATATTTTATTTATTTTTAATGAAAGTGATCCAAATGTCCTTTTTGACATGTTGGTGTCATCCTAAACTCAATTTAACACAAAGTTTGACTGATATGAATCCAAGTGTGTCATTTGTTTTTAAAATTTGACATTAATGTTTTGTAAAAAGAACAAGTGACATATTGAAAACTGATCAAAAACATTAAAATTATTTTGATACTTCAAGAAAAAGAACAGTGAGTCATTTTTGATATGTAGGAATCAACCACACCTCAATCTGATGCATAGTGTGACCGATATGAATCAAATTATCTCTTATCAGTTTAAAATTGACATTTTTTGTTCAAAACATGCATCACTCACTGAAAACAAAAAATACATGATCTGATTATCTTGATAATTTATGAAAATGATTCATAAGTTATTTTTGGTGGCTATGAAGTAGTCTCATGTCAAACTGATGCATGATGCCCCCAGTATGACTCAAAGTTAATATTTTCAGTTTGAAATGACATTTTAGTAAAAAAACAACTAAAATACTGAAAACCTATAAAACAGTTTTGAAATGTTTTGATACTTTAGGAAAATGATATATATGTAATTTTTGATGCATAGGAATAAGTCATATATCAATATGATGAACGCTGTGATCAGTATATCTCCATTTGTGTCATTATTAAAAATTGACATTAATTTTAGTAAAAAGTAATAGGTGATATAATCAAAACTGAGAAAACTCATTTGGATTCTTTCGATACTTTAGAGAATAGATACATAACTCATTTTCAACATGTAGAAATCAACTGAACCATAATACGAAGCACAGTGTGACTGGTATAACTCAAAGTGTGTGTTTTTATTAATAAAATAAATTTTATTAATTTATTCTGTTATATTAATATATAAGTTATTTCAATGTAGTATTACTAAAATAATATATATTTTATTATATATGAGGATTATTTTTCTCAAGTTGAGATGATTTGTTTGTAAACTGGTACGATGAGTGAATATTTTTAAGAGGGGATCGCGGGCACAAAAAGGTGAAAAATTAATGTTTTAAATGTTTGGGGATAATTTTAAATGTGATTATACAAAACATTGTTTGAAATATATAGAGTAGTGTTTTTTTTGTATTAATGTTGTAAATTTATTTCAATTAAATTTTATATTTTCCAGACACTGGTTATAGTTTTTTTAGGTGTTCTATCATATAAAAAACACACTGCAGTAGGTTGGGTCTTTATCAACACTGAGGTTAACAATGCTTTTTTAGTATTGTTAATAGCCTTTTCATGTGCTGTTAAAGGAAACATATATAAGAGTGAATAAAATTTACCAATTAATAAATAATGTCATGTTAGTCAAATAATAAAGGAAATATCTGATATATAGAAAAATTAGAGACTAAAATTACCAGAACTAGGAATCTAAATAAGTGTACAATATTATGCATGGAAATGAAATTAGAACTCCTAGAAGAAAAACTGGGGATCCATGTTTATTTTTAAAAGAATACTTATATATAAATTTTATAATAAAAATAATTAAATAAGTTTTAATGGATCATTTTTATAATAAGAATTATTTATATAAGAATAAACAATAAATTATACTAAAAACACTGTTTTAATAATGAATATTTTACAAAAAAGTTATGAAAAATACTCATATCACTTATCACTTATGAAAAACATTTGAAGTGGAAAAAAGAAATGTTGTCTAAATTTATAAAAAATACTTTAATATATTTTAAAAAAACTTGTAATAATAAGTAGAAAAATATTTAAATATGTTGTATAAACCAACCTAAAAAAACTATCTTGAAATAATATGAAGCTATATGCAATGGACAATGGAAAATATAGTAAGAAATATAAATAGTTCTAAAAAGTAATTTTTCATATGTAATAAATTATATAAAATGTTTTTTATTAACATTTTATATAGGACCAATGTGATGTAACCTATTTTATGCAAGTGTTAACTAACATATCACTATATCTAGAGAAACCAAATATGAAAATTTCATGTTATTAAAATCTTAAAACATAGAAATATTTTCTAAATTTACTAAAATTTTGGTTTGGTTGATTGGATATTATTTCTGAGATGTTGTGTAGGAATTTTTTTTGGAGAGATTGAAATGAGCATATTAGTATCATAAAACCCCTCATTTCCCATCATTAGGAATCTCACAATATAATTTGATCATATTCAAAGATCGAATCACATGTAAGAATGATAATCTATACAATTATTAGCTAAACATTACATAAAATAACATTATAAACTATAGAAGTTGGGTTCACCTTTGATTTATATCAATGTATGCAAGTAATATATAGGTTCCCACATTAAAATGAATTGAATGAAGGAAAAACTGAAGTCATATCCCAAGGAATTTATATTGAACTTCATCTATCTCTATTGATTATATTTTCCACTCTCAAAACCAAAAATGGATTAAGTTTTTCACTGGTCTAAATTTCTTTTATGTAAATAGGTCTCTAACCCTCACATGATAAGATAGAGTGCCTAAATTAAGGGTTAAGGGCTAAATGGGAAAAATAGTTCAATTCAGCACAATATTGATGTTTTATGATTGTCTAACTTGATATTTCTAGGTACAGTAGAAGTGTTATTGAATCCAATGCCAACTCAACAGTTATCATATTGTAAGGATCATTTTCGTATCGTACAAGATATAAAAATCATTACCAATGAAGTTTTTACAAATAATATTGACAAAGAATGTCACCACAACCGATAAAATATATTTTTTCACATTAAATTTATAATTAATTTGAATATATTATAAGAAAGAATACCACTATCTTGGGATCTTTCTCTGATAAAGATGTTGATCATCTGAAAAACCGTATTCAGTCAACTAACACTGCTCTTGTAGGATCCAGTTTTATAATCCCTCTAGTAGTGCTTTAAATGGGATCCTATGATCTCTAAACAAAACCAATGGATTAATGGGTACCAACATGGGAGATTCACCATCTTGTGGTTGAGAACTATGATGATTCCTTCGGTTTCAAATATTTAAACTTTCAATCTCATTATTGGGATAATAGAAGAGGAATGAGAATCTCTAGATCATTCTTCAGTCTCGAGAGAGATATCCAGATTAAATTGTTCACAATAATTCCTTATATAGATCAATCTCTTCACAATGAACATAATCATCTATTTATATAGATATGGTTAGTGTGGATATATTTTTTAATTTCCAAATGACCCTAAAATAATATATTAAACCATATATAACTGCATTCAAAGTAATAATAATTACAATATTAGTTTCCCATCGCATGCACTACCTGGAACGACAATAAATTTAATTTTTTTAGCTTGAAAATTAATATTTATCACATGAAACAATATTGGTCCCTTAGTCCTCTTCGGTTTTTATCAAATAACAGAATAAATATTTATTCATTTAATAAATAAATTATTATTATATATCAAAATAATTAAATAATTACCTTTTGAATATAAATTTATTTAATTTTTGCGATCAATAAATCCTCAATAAAATTATTCCTCAATTTTGAGATCTACGGATACACTAAGTGTGTCACCCTATATACGCATTTCTCATTTGAATTAGGCAGACTTACCTATATTACAATATTACTATCTCCCAATAGGTAAAGGAACCGAAGAGAAATAAGTAAATGTCACAACACTAACAACCATACATGAACACTCACTGTATAATACAAACCATTTTTCAAGATATCTCATCAAGAAAGTTAACACCCATGCCATAAACCTATAGGCTTGATTTATCTTTATTTGATTATCTGAAACAAAATTTTCATTAAACCATTGAAATGGAATTTAATGGGATGGTTCTAATTATATCAAAGGGTTGAGATATCAACTCCCAAAAATATGGAAGGGATAAATCGTTCCTTGACTTATTCATTAATAACATGTCATTCACGATGCACCCAACATACCCTACTTCCCGTGCACATTTAGTATTACAGTATTGGTCAGTACATCAAATTACATGAGTCCCAAAATGAATTAATAATACTATTAATGTCTAAGGATCATCATACATACTAACACATTATAAATTCCAATGATACACAAATGTTTTGATTTCCTACAGGTGGGTCTGTTCTCATAATCTCATGTTATAAAGATTATGTCACGAACCAGCCTGAATACCCTAGTACTCTGATACCAGAGCTAACACTGAGATAGCCTGAAGGGTATTGTCGATCCACATGGGTTGAAAAATAACACATGGTATCATATAATATAAATTTGGGGAAAATTTTTCCTCAAAAAAATTGAAAGAAACATATACATATCAGTATGATCGAAAACCCCAAAGGGATATAGAACAATAAAACAAACATTTATATCAATAAATCAAATAGTATATCATCAATGTACAAGAATTTAAACAAGAGAAACTCCACATCCCAAAGGATATGTCCTACCAAGCCCCATGAGATAAAAAACATTCACCCACTCTAAGAGGCTCCTTCCATTTACTCGGACCTGGATGGAGAAAATATAGAAATTCCTAAAGGAAAATGTCGGGTGTTAGAAAGAAATCCCAGTAGGTTCTCACTAAGTGTTCCATAATAGGATTACAAAACATTAAACCAAATAATTATTTCAATTTTAATTAAAACAGAAAGGAAATAACATTTTTATATTTAAGACAACACGTTATTTTCATTTCAAATGATGGAAAACATTTCAAACAGAAATTAAACAAAACATTTATATAAAAAAGATTATATAAACCATTAGGCATGATTAAAATAGTTTCCAAATAAATGGAATAAATATCAAAGTAATCAAAATAAATAGAATGGTCATATTCCCTAAGGTATGAATAGTTCTGTGTTATAGGATTCTCAAACATATCATATTAATGATCATGGAAATATTTGAACACAAATACCCTGAGATTAGTTTGAATAAGACTCATCAACATCCCATTTGGGATAATATCTTCTATACATGAGTTTTTTAGAGTTGTAAAGTGTCAATCTGTTTCTAGGAATTTCCATCCTAGCATGTTTGTCTTAAATAACATAATAACTAATTAGGCTCACTTATGATCAATTGTAACACCCCATGGTTTTCTAAAAATAAATATAAATTCATGGAACATTTTTTTAAATAGATATTTTTAATTATCCTCTAAAACATAACTTTTTTACTTCTATGTTCTGAATTTCAAGAAACTGTCATCTACATTTGTGTTCAGTATGTTATTTTGATTCTATTGGAACCAACTTGTTTTTTTGGTGAATAATAACATAACCTTATGAATAGTAACATTAATAGTGATATGAAACTAATTAATAGTAAATTTTATTATTATTTTATTATGGATTTAAGATAATAGCATCTAGGTTAGTTTTTCAGTGTGATATAGAAGTAGTTACATAATTAGAACTGTTAAATTTTGAATTAAGTATGATTTTATTTAAAAATTAATTTAATAATATTTAGAAAATTATTTTCCAAAAATGGACTTCATTTTTTAAATCTACACATCGATAAATAGTTAGGGTGAATTTTGGGAATTTTTCTGAAACAGTTGATTTTTCGGTGAATAGTAAAAATACAGTTTTTAGTTTCGGTGTGTTAATGACATCATTAATGATATAATAATGATTTCAAAAATCTGGATGAATTTTTTATAGTTAAATAATATGTGAGGTGTCCCAAGTGGCTTATACCATGGGAAAATACCATGGTCAAGCCCATGGTTTTGTAAATACCACTAATGAGGTGTCCCTTGAAAATTATTAAAATAATCCCTCACTTTTCCTATAAATACCAACTCTTCCCTTTATTGAATTAATTCTCAATTCTCCATCAACTAAGACTTGCCTTTTTACCTTAATATTAGTCTTATGAAGGTTTCCTCAGGCCCCCAAGGTCCCAACCTTTGAGTTCTAAGGGTTACTCTACAAGGTAAGAAAATTCTTAATTTTTTTCTTTTTTCCTTTCAAATTATCTTTTATGTGGTATAATTTTCAAGTTTCTATACCATGTTATTATTTCATTATTATTATTTACCTTCTATATATTATGATTCATTTATATATGGGTGACCCTTTCCCCCACCTTTTAAAATATTTTTCTAAAACCATGTTGTGTAGCCGTTAGGCTGCCAAATATTTTGTAAGAGATTTCTCACTTTTCCTTTTATTTTGAGTTCCTTACATATTATTTTTTCATATCTTCTTACCCAAGAGGCATGAAATCTCCAGAAATAATGTATAATATGGATTTTATCATGTTTATGAAAAATTACTCATCTTTATTCTTCTCCTCTCCCACTTATTTAAAGAATAAAAACATTGTCTGTTTATGTCAAATTATCGACATCGTGGATGATGTGATTTCAATTTCCATTAATTCTTTCAAGTCTGGTCATGAAACCATTTATATTGATGAACCAGGTTATAATATATGTTTTATGAATCACCCATGGTTCTCAAATTCTTTTGTACAAATGGTTCTAATTTATAAGACAATACGAGGTTGTTATTATCAAAGAACCACTAAAAGGATCTAAACGAACATCATTAATGTTCTAACTTATGAATCATCCTCATGTATGAACTCAAAATGATAAATGGAATAATTTATGTTAATGGTTATATGAAAATACTACTCCATTCCAATTATGGAGTTCCATTTCCAATCGACCAGAATGTCCACCATGAACCAATCATAGAAAACATGTAAAGAATTCAACCAAAAACAGTGCAAGGGGAAAAATACGAACAATTAATGGAGAAAAGATGTTATTAAATGATCATATATGATTTTATAAACATGAAAATGTTTCTGTAAAATATTAATAACACTCTTTTAACCATTATAAAGGAGTTTTAAACAAGTGTGAAGTAAGACAAACCCCAGGTAAGGGAATTCTTAACCCGATTTCCATTCTTTGGGTTAACCTTCTACTTCATTATTTATGTGCTATTTAAATTGTTTTTATGATGGTTTCTGTTTATATTATGTTTTATTATATGTATTTACAGTATATATACATACTCATCCACTCTATTAAGTATCTCTTCAATTTTATGATATTTATAAGGTCGTTTTCATTAAAAAATATTTTTTTTTAAATTCAGTTTTTCAAAATTCCAAAGTATCATTTTTATGGAATTATTATTGTTGTATGATCATGTTTTGGTTCTTTAAAATTATTTATGATTAATTTTGGGACCTATATTTCCCTCCAATGCATTGGGTATGAGTAAGTTGGAGGTCGGCCGTATGGTTACTCCAAGTGTAACTGCAGTGGTTACACAAAGTAAGGTAGCCGTGAGGGTTACTAATTATAAGGAAGCCAAGAATGGTTACAAGATTATGTAAGTAATTCCCCAAGATACCTCTATGATTATATTTATATCCTCATGTTTGTGTGGATCTTTTTTGAATCTCATGTTACAAAAAGTTTGTATATATGAGTGACAAGCATGTCTTCTGAAAATGTTTTCATACATTATGTGTATTCATGGACTAATGTGATCTTTCCTTCCTTTTGCTTCCCTTAATGACCTTTTTTTCATCCCAAGAATTTAAATGATTTTCATAGGTTAATGGATGTGTAATACAAGGAAATAAGACACATTAAATGTTGAATAATTTTCAAGGAGTCTTGTTTTATGTTTTAATGTTTTATATTTTGAGAAAAATGGAAACTGTTTTTATTGAATCCACTTTGTAACAATGTGTAATGTTATGAATGTTTTGTCCTAATTACCTAAAGCTATAAACTTGAAAATATCGTCAATGTAAAAGGAAGTGTTTTCTTAACTAAACTCAAGATTATGTATATAATAAGGTCGGGTCCTTATAGTTGGTATCAAAGGATGGTTTAAATAACTTTAGGGGTTAGGGTGATGTTAATATAATACCATAAATGATTTTATCTCTATGTTTAATTTTTTATAGAATTTAAATATTACCATGTTGCTTCATCTAAGATATGTTTGTTCAGAATGGTTTTACGCATAAGGAACAGGGATTCTGAAGAGGAGAGGCACCGACAGAATGACATCCTTCTAGAACTACATCCCGGAATGGTAGGGACTAGAACTGAGCAGTTTTTAACAGTAATGGCTCAGCTAATGTAAGAAATAAATGGTGGTGGCATCCATGAAAGAGAACCAATAGAGGTACCACAACATAACATGACAGTAGTGGAACATTTTATGAGACAACATCCTCTTACATTCAATGGATCTTCTGACCCATTAGCAGCTGAAGGATGGATCAAATCCCTTGAAAAGATATTCGATGTTATGGGATGTTTAGACAATCAAAAGGTAAGTCTTTCCATTTTTCGTTTTGAAGGGGAAGCTGATCAGTGGTGGTCAATGGTAAGGATTATCAGGGGTAGAGAGGATTTTTATGCCTTAGAGTGGGATGAATTTAAAAGTCGTTTCCTTGAAAAATATTTTCCTAAGGTGGTGCGACTAAGAATGGAGAAGAAATTCCTTGAATTGAAATAGAAGGAGGAAGATTCAGTGGCTATGTATGAAGATAACTTCACTTAACTATAGAGGTATTCTCCAAGTCTTATTCTAGATATTGATAGAAAAATCAACCGCTTTTACTCAATATTGAAGCCAAGGTATCAAATGGCGTTGGCCTCTCGTGAATTAAAAAGTTATGAGAAACTTGTACGATGTGCTGAGAGGGTAGAGATGGAGTTTGCTGATGATCATGTGCATTTTGGAAACAAAGAGAAGTAGAGGTCCAGTTGGAAAGCAATGGGTAAGAATCAACCAAAGAAATCTGATGGTAAGAAAATCCAATTTCTAGTTTGTGAAAAGTGTGGCGAGAAACACCCTGGGGAATGTCTTAAAAAAACTGGGATGTGCTTTAAATGCAGTAAGTTTGGACATATGGCCTGAGATTGCAATGAAAATGATCCTAATAATAATCCTGATAAGCAAACTATAAAGTGTTTTAAATGTGGTGAGATGGGTCATTATGCAAATGCATGCCCAAAGAGAGATCTGAATGATGCAAAGAAGCCAAAATACAAACAGAAAGGTGTATTGAGTTCCTTTGCGAATACGTCAGTAGATGTCGGGCCATCCAATGAAGTTGTATCATGTACTTTGTTTGTTCAGTGAGATTTTGCTAAAGTTTTTTTTGATACAGGGTATACACATTCCTTCATCTCTGAGAAATTTTCTAGCAAATTGGAAATATCACCTCAACAAATGAGACCTGAACTTTTTGTTAAAACACCAAGGGGAAATGTTATAGAAAAGAGGAATTATAAGAATATTTCTATTGTGGTCTGTAGAAATACATTACCTGCAAACCTCGTTGGTTTACCCTTAGTCGAGTTTGATGTTATTTTGGGGATGGACTGGCTTACTGATTATCATGCTAAGATTGACTGTAGAGCTATAGAAGTTGTTTTTCAGAAAAGGTTTTAGTTTCTATACAAGAATGAACCCATACAATTGATATCATATTCAGAAGCTAAGAAACTATTGAAATATGGAAATGAATGTTATCTTGATCATATTGTTGAAAACAATGGAACTTTTAAAATTAATGATGTGCCAGTGGTAAATGAATACCTTGATATTTTTCTTGATGAGTTACCTGGTGTCATACCTTATCGAGAAGTTGAATTTACAATTGACTTAGTTCCTGATACTAAGCCAATTTCAAAACCCCTATATCGTATAACTCCAATAGAAATTCTTGAATTGAAAAATCAGTTGCCGGATTTTCTTGACAAAGGCTTCATTCTCCCCAGCACTTCACCATGGGGAGCCCTTACTTTGTTTGTTAAAAAGAAAGATGGTTCCATGAGACTTTTCATATATTACAGAGCTTTGAATAACATCACTATTAAAAACAAGTATCCTTTGCCTCATATTGATGACTTGTTTAATCAGATCCATGGAGCTCAGTACTTTTCCAAGATTGACTTGAGATACAAATACCATCAATTGAAGGTGAAGGAAGATGACATACCAAAAAAATCCTTTTGTACTAGATATGGGAATTATTAATTTGTTGTTATGCCGTTTGGATTAACTAATGCACCTTCTGTATTCATGAATCTTATGAACAGAGTATTTCATGAGTTCTTGGATAAGTTTGTGGTTGTATTTATTGATGACATTCTGGTATTTTCTAAAAATAAAAAGGAGTATGAAAAACATCTATGGGTTGTTTTAAAAACATTAAAAGAAAATAAACTATATGGAAAATTCAGAAAGAGTGATTTTTGGTTGCAACAGATTTCTTTTCTTGGGAACATTGTAAATAAGGATGGAATAATAGTTGATCCTGCCAATAAAAAGGTAGTTAATGAATGGCCAAGACCCACAAATGTTACAAAGATTCTTAGTTTTCTAGGCTTAGAAAGTTATTACTGATGGTTTGTTAATAAGTTTGCATGGTTATCTAGCCCGATAACCAAGTTAACACGGAAAGGGGTTAAATTTGTTTTGATAGAGGAATGTGATGTTTGTTTTCAGGAACTGATGAAGAGATTGGTAAATGCTCCAGTCTTGGCCTTACCTTCCCGAAATGGGGAGTTTTTCATCTACAGTGATGCTTCTTTAAAGGGAATTGGTTGTGTTTTCATGTAGAATGATCAGGTAATTACCTATGATTCGAGACAACATAAACCTCATGAGCTAAATTATCCCACACATGATTTGGAATTGGAAGCTGTGATTTTTTCTTCGAAAATATGGAGGCATCATCTATATGGAACCAAATTCCAAATATATACTGACCATAGAATTCTAAAGTATATATCCAATCAAAAGGAATTAAACATGAGGCAGAGTAGATGGCTAGAACTGATAAAGGATTATGACTGCACCATCAATTACCATCCTGGAAAAGAAAACAAAGTAGTGTATGACTTAAGTCGGAAACATCATGCATCATTAACCATGCTACATTTTGAACATGATACCTTGATTAATGATTTGATGAATTTTTGATTAGAAGTTGTTGGTGTAAGGAATACATATGTTTTGTTTTAGGATTTAGTGCAGTCTTAGTTGTCAGACAGAATTAAGCAAGTCCAGAAGGAAGATGGTGATCTACAAAAAAGGAAGAATTGGTTAAAATGGGTAAGTTGCCAGAATTCAATCTTGATAAAGGTTGTGTTTTAAGATTTGGAAAAAGGTTGTGTGTGCCTTGTGATTCCCAGTTGAAGAAATAATTGTTGCGTGAAGCTCATAGTTCTCCATTTTCTCTTCATCATGGCAGTACTAAGACGTAGAGAGACCTTCATGAGTATTATTGGTGGGATGGAATGAAAAGAGATATTGACGATTTTACCATGAAATGTTTGACTTGTCAACAGGTTAAAGAAAAGCGGCCGTTACCGAAGGGGATGATTCAACCTTTTCCAGTTCTAGAGTGGAAATGGGAGAATGTATCCATGGACTTTGTGGTGGGGCTACTAAAGATTTCTTAAGGTAACAATGCTATTTGGGTTATTGTTGATCGGCTAACAAAGTCTGCACATTTTCTATCAATTCGAGATAAAATGTCTTTGGATCAGATTTCTCGATTGTACCTCAAGGAGATTATCAGGTTACATAGAGTTACTATTTCCATTGTATCTGACCGAGATCCCAGGTTCACTTCTAACTTTTGGAAGGGACTTCAGAAGTTGTTGGGCACAGAGTTAAATTTCAGTATAGCTTTTCATCCTCAATCATATTGGCAGTCAGAACGAATGATTAAAACTTTGGAGGATATTCTTCGATCTTGTTCAATGGACTATCAGGGAATTTGGGATCAACATCTTTCATTATTTAAGTTTTCTTATAATAACAGTTTTCATTCCAGTATTCAGATGGAACTTTTTGAGGCCTTTTATGGAAAGCGGTGTCAGACTCCATCATTTTGGGATGAAGTCGGTGAAGGAAAGTTGATGGGGCCAGAATTAGTTTAAGAAGTGGCTGAGAAAGTGAGGATGATCCAACAACACATGAGGACAGCTCAGAGTAGGTAGAAAAGTTATGCAGATAACAGAAGGAAAGACTTCTCTTTCGAGGAAGGCGACCGTGTTTTCCTTAAAGTCTCTCCTTAGAAAAGTGGTATGTGTTTTGGTAAGAAAAAAAGCTAAGTCCACGGTTCATTGGTCCTTTTGAAATCTTGGAGAAAGTTGGAACAGTTTCATACCGCGTAGCTTTGCCTCCGAGTTTGTTTCAGGTACACAATGGTTTTCATGTTTCGATGTTGAGAAAGTATGTGCCAGATTCATCACATGTCATGAGCTGAGAAGCAGTTCAGCTGGAAGAGAACATTTCTTATGAAGAGAAATCGGTTCATATTTTTGATTGAAGAGAAAAGGTATTGTGGAATAAGGTAATCCACCAGGTAAAGGTTTTGTGGAGGAACCACATGGTTGAAGAAGCAACATTGGAGTCTAAAAATGCTATGAGGGAAAAATACCCACAGTTGTTTAATAATTAAATAAAATTGCGAGGACACAATTTCAAGAAGGTGGGGATAATGTAACACCCCATGTTTTTCTAAAAATAAATAGAAATTCATGGAAATTTGTTTTCAATAGATATTTTTAATTATCCTTTAAAACATAACTTTTTACTTCTATGTTCTGAATTTTAAGAAACTGTCATCTACATTTGTGTTTACTATGTTATTTAGAGTCTATTAGAACCAACATGTTTTTTGGTGAATAGTAACATACCCTTATGAATAGTAATATGAATAGTGATTTGACCCATATGAATAGTAAATTTTATTTTTATTTTATTTTATTAAGGCTTTAAAATAATAGCATCTAGGTTAGTTTTTCATTGTGATATATAAGTAGTTACATAATTAGAACTGTTAATTTTTGAATTAAGTATGCCTTTATTTAAATATTAAATTAATAATATTTAGAAAACTATTTTCAAAAAATGGAATTCATTTTGAAATCTAAACTTCAATAAATGGTTAGGGTGAATTTTGGGAATTTTTCTGAAACAGTTGATTTTTCGGTGAATAGTAAAAAATACAGTTTTTAGTTTCGGTGTGTTAATGACATCATTAATGATATAATAATGATGTCAAAAAACTGGTCGACTTGTGTATAGTTAAATAATATGTGAGGTGTCCCAAGTGGCTTATACCATGGGCAAATACCATGGGAAAGCCCATGGTTTTGTAAATACCACTCATGAGGTGTCCATTGAAAATTATTAAAATAATCCCTCACTTTACCTATAAATACCAACTCTTACCTTCATTGAATTCATTCCCAATTCTCCCTCAACAAAGATCTGGCCTCCTTACAATCATAGTAGTCCTCCCAAGGTTTCCTCAAGCCCCCAAGGTCCCAACCATCATGTTCTAAGGGTTACTCTACAAGGTAATAAAATTCTTAATTTCTTTCTTTTTCCTTTCAAGTTCTCTTTTATGTGGTATAATATTCATGTTTTAATACCATTTTCTTATTTATTTATTATTATTTATCTTCTATATATTATGATTCATTTCTATATGGGTGAAACGTTTCCTCTCTCTTTTTAATATTTTTGTAAAACCATGTTGTGTAGCCGTTAGGCTGCCAGATTTTTTGTAAGAGATTTCTCACATTTTCTTTTATTTTGAGTTCCTTCCTTATTCTTTCTTCATATCTACTTACCCAAGAGGCACAGAATCTCCATAAAGCATATATACTCTGGATTTCTTCATGTTTATGAAAAATTACTCATCTTTATTCTTCCTCTCTCCTACTTATTTAAAGAATAAAAACATTGTCCGTCTGTGTCGAATTATTGACATCATGGATGATGTGATTTCAATTTCCATTAATTATTTCAATTCTGGTCATGAAACAATTTATATGGTTGAACCAGGTTATAATATATGTTTTATTACTCACCCATGGTTCTGGAATTCTTCTATACACATGGTTCTAATTTATAAGACGAAACAAGGTCATTATTATCAAAGAACCACTAAAAGGATCTAAAAAAACACCTTTAATATTATATCTTATGAATCATCCTAATGTAAGAATTTAAAATGATAAATGGAATAATTTATGTTACTGGTATATGAAAATACTACTCCATTCCAATTCTGTAGTTTCATTTCCAATCGACTAGAATGTTCACCATGAACCAATTATAGAAATCAATTAAAGAATTCAACCCAAAATAGTTTAAGGGGAAAAATACTAACAATTAATGGTGAAAAGATGTTATTAAATGATCATATAAGAAGTTATAAACACGAAAATGTTTCTCTAAAATATTAATACCACCCTATATACATGAGGTTTAAACAATTTGGAAGTAAGACAAACCCGAGGTAAGGGAATTCATAACCCGATTTCCATTCTTTGGGTTAACCTTCTAATTCATTATTTATGTGCTATTTAAATTTTTTGGGTGATAGGTTCTGTTTATATTATGTTTTATTATGCTTATTTACAGTATATATACATACTCTATCCACTCTATTATGTCTCTCTTCAATTTTATGATATTTATAAGGGAATTTTCATTAAAAAATATTTTTTTTGAATTCAGTTTTTTGAAATTCCAAAGTAATGTTTTGAAGGAATTATTCATGTTGTATGATTATGATTTCGTTCTTGGGAATTATTTATGATGAAGTGTGGGACCTATATTTCCCTCCAATGCATTGGGTATGAGTAAGTTAGAGGTCAGCCGTATTGTTACTCCAAGTGTAACTGTGATGGTTACACAAAGTAAGGTAGCTGTGAGGGTTACAAATTATAAGGTAGCCAAGAATGGATACAATATTATATAAGTAATGCCCCAAGATACCTCTATGATTATATTTATGTTCTCATGTTTGTGTTTATCTTTTTTTAATATCATGTTACACACAGTCGGTATATATGAGTGACAAACATGTCTTCTGAAAATGTTTTCATACGTTATGTGTATTCATGCACTAATGTGCTCTTTCCTTCCTTTTGCATCCCTTACTGAGCTTTGTGCTCATCCCAGGTTATTAAATGATTTTTCACAGGTTAATGTATGTGTAATACAAGGAAGAAAGACATGTTAAATTTCAATGAATTATGAAGGAGTCTTGTTTTATGTTTTAATGTTTTATATATTGAGATGAATTGAAACTATTTTTATGGTATCCACACTGTAACAATGTGTAATGTTATGAATGTTTTGTCCTAATTCTCAAAAGCTATAAACATGAAAATATCCTCAATGTAAAAGGAAGTGTTTTCTTAACTAAACTCAACATTATGTATGTAATAAGGCCGAGTCCTTATATCAATTAATCAATAGAAAAAGCGTAAATCATTTAATTTAAAAATACTTCACAATTACCCACATTTCCTTTTCAAAATGCCAATTCACATTAAAAACCAAAACATAGGTTTTCCATAATTTCATGCCTTTTCAATTAAAAACCAATCATAATTTTTTATCAAATCAATTTAAGCCATTTTCTAAATTCAATTCTCAAATGATTTCACAATTTTCATCAATTTCAATTCACACCCCAAATTCCAATTCCATTAGAATTGGGGGGGGGGGGGGTTCCCCAAAATCCATACCATATAAATTTAAATTAAAATTCACATCAAATTGGGTGTTCACCATTCAATTGAAATATATTTCATACAATAATAAATTTAAGGTTAAATAAATTGTAAAATCTTAAATGAAACCACCTTCCTCTTTCACAGAATCAGAAACCTACAATGGGACTCACCCAAAAAAAGACAATGTTGTAGAATATCTAGGAACTCAACCTAGAAACAAGATTCAACAACATAGAGTTTAGATCCATCAATCCCAATATGAATTATTAAACTATAAGAGTAAAAGGTATAAAGATGGAAGAGACAAGAATTCTGCTTACCTAGAGATAAAAAATACAACCAAAATGATGGTCAATTTATGAATAGATGTTTTTAAGGGATTGAAGATCCCCAAAATCACCATGGAATGGATCTAGGTCATAGGAGGTAGGAATTCAAAATTAGTGTAATGAAAAATCATCTTATCAACATAATTAAAAATATCATCCCCAATACTTACACAACATGTAACCCCGGTTCATGTCGTGTAATTTCGGATTGCTGGATAAGCAGAAAACCCTCTAACTTTTTATCAAAATCCTATTTTTTGGATTTACATGGTTTTTAATCTACAAATAGAGTGTAACCTTGTACTTTATGTACCCATTTCACATTATCTTCTAGTAAATGGTTACACATCATGTAACTCCATTACATAGCGTGTAAATCCCCAACATACTACAAAACTAGCTGGTGTTAAGATGAAAATTCCAAAAAAAATATCTGGCATCACCATTACAGGTATCCCATAAAATCATTCTTGACCTTACTCAACCAATGAAAATGGAAAACCAAATCAAAGGTCAAAAATTATCTTATATTAATGTAACAGGGTATTACAACCTTCCGCCCAAAAAATTTTACGTCCCTAGTAATCTAGTAAAGAACCTTTCATAACAAAAAGGTGAGGCAACTACCCTCTCATCAGTGTATCTCTCTCCTATGTCTCCTGAGAATCAGAATTGTGCTACCATATACCTCAAACAAAAGGTATCATCCTCCCATGAAGTACCTTGGCCTCAAAATCCACAATCATGTCTGGATTCTCAGTCATGGATAAATTGTGCTCAAAATCAAGATCACTCCAACTCGAAAAATGTGATGAATTAGAAATATACTTTCATTGCTATTATACCTAGAACATTTTATGTATATACTTCAATAATATAGAATGTGCTAAATGATAAACCAATTTCCCCACCATCTCAAAATCCTCAAAATATCCCAAAAAATGAGGAGAAAGTTTTCTTTTCCATCCAATCCTTCGATGACCCAAACATCATAAAATTTTAAAAAACAGCTAATCACCAACTGAAAATTACAATGGTTAGAGATGATGACCAGTATAAGATTTATACTGACTCTATGCCGTCAAAATCCTCTGATGAATCTAAAAATTATTTACTTTTATCTCCTAAACCAAGATTAGTCTATCTAAGGAATTTTCACCGTTCTCCAACCAACACAACTGAGATTTACAAGGCTAACCATATAAGGCCACAAAATGATCCATTCTAATCACATACTGGTAACTATTGATATAAAAAAACTCAAATAGTCTTAAATTATCCTGCCAAGATCCAAAAAAATCTAAGACACATGTATAAAGAAAATCCTCCATAATCTTAATATCTCTCTTTGTCTTGCCATTCTTCAGCGGATGGTATGTCATACAAAAACGAATCTAAGATCCTAGTGCCCCCTGAAGGCCTCTCCAAAATTAAGAAATAAAATATTGATATATATTAGATACTATAGTAGATTTAACTTCATGAAAACAAACAATATCTGTTATATTTTGATTTCCCAGCTCCTTAACTTTTTTTGAATCATGAATGGGAATGAAGTAAGATGATTCAGATAGCCTATCAATGAAAATCCGTATCACATTCTTTTATCTCAGAGTATGTGAAAACCCAATAAAAACGTCCATAGAAATATCATTCCACTTCCAAGTCAGTACTGGAATTGACTAGAGAAAACCTGAAGGTTGTTGATGCTCAAACATGACATGTTGGAAAATATATCCACATGAAACAAATTCAGCGATGTCTCATCACATACCTGATCACCAAAATCATAGAAAAATGTCATAGAACATCATTGTTGTTCCTAGGTACACTTCCCACATGTAATTATGAAACCCCCCATCAAACATTTTCTTATAGGAAATAGTATAAAAAACTATTCTTTGAAACATAAAATACCCTATATAGAGAATGACCACTCAACAACAGTTTATCCACCCTAAAGAGAGTTACTAATGTAAAAAAATTCATCATCAAGCTTATTTTCAGAAATAACCATCTCAAGAAGAGAGAAGGTCAACTAAAAACCAGCCAAGACTTGCTCAGACCCCTATTTCCCAAACTCTAATATGCAACTGTGAAAAATATCCATCATGTTTCACTCTTTTAATGATTTTTTTATGGGCTAGTTCAGAAGTTTCCTTCTCAACGCATCATCAATGACATTCCCTTTCTCTAGGGTATAAAAATTTTCAAAATTAAAATATTATAGTTACTCCATCCAACACCTTTGGAAGAGATTCTAATATTTTTGAGAGAAGATATAACTCATGATATTATGGTTGGAATACATGTTAAACCTTTGTCAAAAAATGTATTTCCACAAACTCTTAAGTGCATGCATCACAACTACAAGTTCAAGGTCATGGGTTAGATAATTCTACTTTTCTGGCCTAATATGACAAGAAGCATATGCTAACATGTGATAAACCTACATAACAACACAACCCAAACCTAAAACTGATGCATCACAGAAGACTACATAGCCGTTCTCGGACTTTGGAAGATTCAACACCGATACAGTAGTAAAATTATGTTTCAAATCAAAAAAATAAATATAACATTTCACATCCCAAGTAAACATCACCAATTTCTAAGATAGAGTGGTCATAAAAGAAGCCAACTTTGAGAAATCCTTTAGAAACTAGAGATAATATCTAGCTAAACCCATGAAGCTCTAAATATGGAAAACATTATGTGGTTTCTACCATGTTATAACAAAATTCACCTTATCATGATCAACTATAATACTATTTTCCATGAGCATGTGTACCCAGAATTTCACTTCCTAAATCTAAAAATTGTATTTCAATAGATTGGAATAAAGTTATTAACTTCACAATAATTCCATAACTTCTCTCCAATGTCACACATGATCCTCCTCGGACTTAGAGTAAACCAGGATGTCATCCAAAAATACCTCCATGAACATATCAAGATAATCATGGAAAATAATATTCATCAAAGACATAAATATTGGATGAGTATTGGGTAGACCAAATGTCATGATAAGATACTCATAATTTCCATACCTACTCTGAAAGTTTCTTTTCTAAATGAAAGATTCTTCTATTCTCAACTGGTGATAACTAGATAGAAGATCAATCTTCAAGAACCACTTCACCCCTTTCAACTGGTCAAACTGATCATAAATCCATGGGAACATATACTTGTTATTTACCATAACTTTATTAAGCTTATGATAATCAAAAAATAGGAAAATTGATCTATCATATTTCTTAGAAGTGAGAATAGGAACCACCCAAGGTGACACATTCGGCCGTATAATGACTTTCTATAACATAACATCCAAATAAGACCTCAACTATATCATTTCAGTTGTTTCTATGTGGTGTGAAGGAATAGATACTGGTTGAGTACCATACACTAAATCAATTGAAAAATATGCCTCCATTACTAATGGAAAAGTAGAAAAATGAGAAGGAAAAACTTCATGAAACTTGATGAAAACTAGATAAAGATTACCACTCAATGATTCCCACTTCAGATCAAAAGTATGTACTAATATCACTTTACCCAACATGGGATATGAAGATCCCAATCAACTGGAACTCAGGTCCCATTCTCCTTGAAATATATGACACAAACCATCAAGAACCATAATGTAGAACTGTCGAATATAACATTAAATTCAGGCTTTATTAGGAATTAGCCAATCCATCCCAAAAATGACATCATGTTGTTTCATGCCAAGAACCAAAAAATCCCAGTCAAGCTTGAAATCTAATAATGAGATCACACAAGAAGGACAACAAAAACCGCGCTCTCTCTTAATTTTTTGGGGTGTAGTAATATCTATTACATAAGATAAAATCTCCATATCAATATTTATTATATTCCTCAAATCAGTCAAAATGAATGAGTGAGATGCACCAGTGTCAAATAAGGAAGTAAATAAAGATGAAGCTATTGTATTGGAACCTATCACAGTTGTTCAGACTCTATCTAATTCGTTTGGAGACTCTTCCAATGCATGAAGAAAATTCATTCTAGATTCATATGGCTAGGACCCCTAAGATCTTGAATCATATGAATACACCACATTTCTTTTTGATGTTGATGAACACATGCGACTTCGTGGTGTAGAAAAGATATAACAAACTTTTTACAAGTTTCCTTAATGACTACAGGAACCACATATCTTACATGAATAAGTGAAAATGTATTTTGAATGCCCAGTCATTCCAAACTGGTAGAAATTAAAATGAACTATACCAGGAACTTTAGGAGGTATAGATGTACCCTGATATTGAGACCCACCAAAAGACTTATCATGCTTTATCTTCCCTTTATGGGAACTCATTGTACTACCATTGGGATAGAATGAATCTCCAGTAAACTCAGACTTACTAGCCAGATCAAGTTCAACCATCAACTCGCTATCCATCATGCCAGCATAAGAAAAGGGAATCAACAAGAAAACCTGATAAAGAATATCAAAATGCAGTACCATCTCTAACTGTCAAGTCTTTATCTTCTCATTCGATACAACTTAGGTGAAAACAACACAAGATCAATGAATCAGTTCACATATTCTATCATAGTCTTATTATCTTGCTTGAGTTTTAAAAAATCTATAGCCTTATCAAGTACAATATATTATAGATATAACTATTCAGTCAAGATAACATTGAATTCCTTCCACTCTAAACCCTCATGATTCTTCACCATCACTATCATGTCGTACCACCTCTTTTTTAGGTCCCTCAATCTTGAAGGTAGAACACATTACCTTAATAGCTTTGGGTGTTTCTAGGAAGTCAAAGAGAAGCTCTATCTTTCTCATTACATCCATATCCTCTTGAGGATCATTATATCCTTATAAATTAAGTTTTTTATGATTAAGGAAATCCAAAGCATGATTTTGGGATTCATCCCTCTGAGGTTCCAAAGTTGAAGCCTGAGTAGGTATGGGTGCAGCTGCCTATCCCAGAGCTTGGATAACACACACAAGAACCACAACCATATTCTAGTCCATAAGAGAATTTTATTGATTTATTTCATCAATAGTTTCCACCTACATCATATTAACATATCTTCTCAAGGCATGATACTACACAACATCAGAAAACAACATTGAAGACATCGATATACTACTCAGATCAAACACTCAAATAAGAGAAACAAGAAAAATTAATACCATTAGATATATAAACACGATTTATATTTCAACCTATCAAAATAAAAATTAGGTAAAATACTAGATCTAATATTCAAGATAACTTTACCAAACCGCCCTTAGTGACATAAGTCTCATCACGAGGAGATATGGAAAAAAATCACTCATAACTACCTCTTATGACTTGATAATATTTCTCAATTACATAATGACATCAAGGAAATATTCTTAACCAGTACCCCTGATACCACTTTGTCATGATCCAACATAGATACCCTGGTACCTTGATACCTAATCCAACACTAACATAGTATGAAGGGAATTCTCGATCCCCATGCGTTGGAAACTAGAACCTAGCATCATAAAATAAAAATGTGGGAACGAATATTCCTCAAATATAGTGGAAGATACATATACATATCAGTATGCTCAAAAACCCAAAGACAGATAGTAACAAAAGCCAAATAGGTATATCAAAAACCCAAACTGTACATCATCAAAGTACCAAAAGTCAAATAAGAATAACTAAATGTCCCAAAGGGAATATCAATTCAATCCCTAAGGGATCAAGAACATCAACCTCCTCTAATAGGAACCTTCAGTTTACTTGGACATTATAGGAGAAAATATAAAAACACATGAAGTAAATGGTAGGGTGAGATCTAAAAATCCAAGTAGGGTCTAACCAAGTGTTCCATAATAATATGAAACAACATTAAACCAAATAATACTTTCATTTTTTATCAAAATAAGCATGTTAATACATTTTCATAATTAAGACAATTTTTTCCATTTTAAATGATGGAAAACATTTAAAACATGGATTAAATGAACAATTTTTATAAAATAGTTTATATAAATGACTAGCCATGAGTAAAATAGTTTAAAAATTAATTGAAAATACATAAAAGTAATCAGAAAATGAAACATGGTCATATTCACTAAGGTGTTATAGTTTTATGTTATGGGATCCTCACACATATCATATCCATGATCACAATAATATGTGTACCCACATCCCTCATGCTTAGGCCAAATAGGGATCCTTAACAACCCATTGAGGATAAGATCTACTGAACTATGTTATTGTTAGAGTTGTAAAGAATCAATCCATTTCTAGGGAATTGCCACCATAGCATGTTTGTTCCAAATAACCCACTAACTACCCAAACTCACATGTTCTCAATCAATCAATAGAAGAAGAGAAAATCCTTTTGTTTAAAAATACTTCATAATGAACCACTTTTACTTTTCAAAATGTAATTCAACTTGAAAACCAAAACATATATTTTTCATCATTTCATGAATTTTCAATTCAAAACCAATCTTTGGTTTTTATCAAATCAATTTAATCCATTATTCAAATTCAATTCTTGAATTATTTCACAAATTTCATCAGTCTCAATTCACACCCCAACATGAAATTATATTGGAATTGGTTTTTTTTAAATCCATACCACGTACAGTTAAATTCCAATTCAAATCAAATTAGGTTTTCACAATTCAATTGAAAGTAATTTAAAAAAAATAATTTAAGGTTTAGTCAATTGGAAAATATTAAATGGAACCACCTACCTTTTTAATGTAATCCCACACCAACAACATGACCCTCTATTAAAATAAGAAGGTGAATAAGATTAAGAAACTAAACCCATAAACAAGATTCAACAACACAGATTTTGGATCCATCAATCCCAAGATGACCTATCAAATTCCAAGAGGAAAAGAGAGAGATATGGAAGAGACTGTAAGGAAACTTACCTGAAGAGAAAACCCACAACCTTAATGATGATCAATTATTAAATGAATGTTCCAGAGGGATTGGATATCACAAAAATATCTTAGGAATGTATCTAGGTCCCTGGTGGTAGGGATGAAAAATAAGTGGAGTAAAAAATCATTCAAACAACATAATTAAAAATGCATGCTCGAATACTTACAAGACACGTAACCCTGGTTCACATCATGTAATTATTAAAGGATACATAAATAAAAAACCCCATTGAATTTTTATTAAAATTAGAATTTTAATATTTACATGGAATGTAAAATTCACAAGGTGTATAACCTTTCAAGATATTTTCCCATTTTATGGAATATTATAGGTGATGGTTACACGTCATTTAACTCCATTAGAAGATGTGTAAATCCCTAAAAGACTAAAAAATGATGGTTTTATACTAAAAATTCTAAAAAAATCCATAACTTCACCATTACATGTATCCTCACAAATCCTTCTTTACCTTAATCAACCACCCAAAAAATAAAATGAAAGAAAAGGTCAAAACATACCCGTTAGTAAAGTGATTGGGTGTTACATTTTACCATGTGTGAACTTCATGAGATAAAGTATTATAGGATTATGAGTACTCATAGATGACAATCAAAATTCTATGTTCCCCATCATAGAATACCATCTGACTATAGAACTATATATTATAATATTTTTCTGGTATTTCAAGGTTCTCATCATAGTGGGTAAATGTAATGATATTTTCAATAAGACATATACTATAGGACATTATTAAACTAAATTCATGCATAATAAGAAAAAATATTTGATAATATGTTTTTATTAATATTAAATTATTCTAATATTCATTTAATCAAATGTAAGAGTAGTAGGTTCTATAAAACCAACTTCAATAGAAATCAAATTGGTCTAGAGCTAATTTCCAATCACTTTCAGTTCGCAAGATCTCACATGAGGATCAAGTTTTTGTTGAGTCAAGTCTTTAGTCTTTGGGCCTATCAGATTTTTTTTCATAGGGACTCTTCTCATAATGACTTCACCAATCTAAGAAAAATCTCTCAAAAGATGATATTTCCAACGTTTTTTCTTCATATACTGATCTGACCATGGTTCTTTTGTAAGATCCGCCACTACAGTGTTATCACAATTAAGTATGATAGGATCTTTACTACTGGGAATCACATCAAGGTCTTGGATGATGTTTGATATCCAAAATTCTTTTTTAGCTGAATTAGAAAACACAATTTACTCAAAATTTGTAGTTGAATCTACAAACATGGACTACTTTGATCTCTTCTATATCAAAAAACCTTCATTGTGAATAAATATATATTCCAAATATAGTTTTATATCATCTTGATCATTTGGGAAGCTACAATCTACATATCCCATGATGGCTAACTCATCATCTCCTCCATAGATTCAGAACATATCCTTATTTTACCTCATATAATTAAGTATAGTATAGAATTCCATCCAATGGTAGTCACCTGAGTCATCTTGATATCTTCATACCATTCATACGACATTGGTGACATTTACCTTAGTAAATAGCATAAAATACATGTATTTACCAATCACTGACACATATTGAATCCTTACGATCCTCTATATTTCCTCATGTCTCCAAAGACATATTTTTTTGAAAGGATGAATATCCTTTGACACTAAAAGCTATCCCCCTTTTGATTATTCCATATTGAATCTTTTCGATATTTTTGATAATATATATACTCTGACATAGAATGATTAGTTTCTTAGATTTATGACAATGGATCATAATTCTAAGACTATATGTTTCTTCACCTATGTACTTCATGGAGAATAATGTTTTTAACTAGGATTTGAAGTCATATATGATTGGTATTTAATTTTTTTGAGTAGTATTCCATTGACATAAACAATTAGTAAAATTACCTCACTCCACAAAAAAATTTATAGAGACAAGGCTCACATTCATTCTTTATAAATAAAAATTCAGTTATGGCTTCATCAAACCAAATTTTTCATTACATTTATTCTTTATTTAGTCCATAGATGGATATCTGTTACTTCTATACCATATTGAAATCCTTTGGATTCAAAAACCCTTCAAGTTGTGTGATAAATATATCTTTCTAAAGGTTCTTATTAGGGAAGGCTGTTTTGACAATCATATTCCTAATCTTTTATTAATTGTAAGATACTATGTAAAATAGAACTCAGATGGATTTCATCATAGAAATTGGTTCAAAGGTTATGTTTTAGTCTATTCATTAATGTTTTTGCAACTATTTTGAAACAATTCAGTTGTATATGTATTTATTTTTCAATCCATGTCCAATTTATTCTTGAATACCCATTTACAACCAATGGAATTTACATCCATTAGAAGATCTAACAAAATCTAGACTTGGTTTTGATACATGGAATCCATTTTAGAACTCATATATTATTTTCGATTGGAAAATTATTGGCCACTTACCACTTACTTGTAGGTTACTTGATCATTATTATCAACTAATAATGAGTCCACACCCCTGGTTATACGAAAACCATATCTTTTAGGTTCTCTAACCTCTCTTGTACTCCCAGAGAACAATTTTATCTCTACAACTTCCTCTTCCATGGGTCATTTAAAAATATGTTACTCTTAAAACTTTTATGTACCTTGAGCCTAAAAATTTATAAAAATATATCTTTTTCCCACTATAACTTTTAATGAAATTATCCCTCTCAAATAATATGGTGTTTCTTTACAAAATTACGTTTTTTATGAGGGTCTGTATATGTAATATCCCATTGTTTACTTGGGGTATCCTATAATGGTACGCTTTCTTCCTGAAGGTAAACGTTTGTTACCTGAAGAGGCCTTAAAAAGTTTTACAAAACCCACACATATAAAATCAAAAATATATATTTCCTTCGACACAAATATTTATACGGAATATAGTTATCTTATTTAGTTGGAACCTGATGTAGTATAAGTTTTTATATTTATAGTTCATATCCCCCAAAGGATTATGTAAGACTCACATGACTCATCACTGATGTCACCATGTCTAACAGGATGTGGTCCCTCCTTTCACTATATCCATTATATTTAGGTTTATAAGGAGGATTGATTTGGTATATAATACCAAAATTTGATAAATAATAAATTAAGTCTATATTAATATAATCTCCCTCACAGTTTAAACATATTTTCCTAATTTTATTAGAAATATAGTTCTCAAATTCATTCTAATATTCCTCGAATAATTCATTGTAATCTGACATATACCTCATTAACTAGACATATCCATATCTACTAAATTCATTAGTAAAAGTTATGAAGTATGAGTACCCACCCATTGATCCATCTAGAAATGGTCTACGCACATAGGTATGAATTGATTAAAGAAACTCCTTGGCCCTTTCACCACAAAATTTGTCTTTTATCTTTTTTACTTGTAAATATGCAAGAAATATACTATGTGGTTTTAGTTAAAAATAATCTAAATACCCATATTGGTTTAATTTGGTCAATCACTCTTCATTTACCTGACATAGCTAGTTATTACATCAATGAGTGTACTATGAGTCATGTGAACTATTTTCATTATCAATTAATATTACTTGGTTCATGTAATTCAACACATAAATATCATTATTTAAATATTACTTACCATAAAAAAGCATTATTTATAAAGGAATAATTATTAATTCTTAAATTTGAAAATAAATCCATATGTATCCAGTATGGATACATAAATAACGTTTTTGGTGATTGAAGCTATATATATATTTTTTAAAAAGATCATTTCCATCTATAATGTGAGGTGGAATACCCTAATAGCCACAACAGCAAGTTTGGGTTCATTGGATTATCATAGATGTATATCTCCAATATACATATTTAAAAATATACTTGGTTTCAATAATTGAATAAATATTTTATAACCATATACTGTATCTAATCCCCAATTACTTGAAACAGATAAATTGCACTCGATAATGTATGCACCTAAAAATTCCCCTAATTTCTTTTTCCTGGTGATTTTTTTCATTCATTGGACCTTATTTCCACATAATAAATAGATAAAATATTTTTATTTTACATTCCACTTGATAAATATCTTCTTGAAAGAGAATTATGTAGAATATTTAGAATTAAATCTATTTTCTTGGTCTTTCCTTTTATACACTTTAAGGATAGAAATCTTGTTTCTCTTCATATCCTTTCCATCATGGTAAAGTAGAGTGAGAATATTTGGGAGAGGCTTATCTATGTTTTTCATATTTAAATTTATAACAAATATAGAGAATATTTTAGGCGTTGATGAAATAATGAGATCAATGCATAATTCTTTTGGTATCCTAAACCCTATAACTTTTAGGCATTTAATGTAGAAAATGGATTTGACTACGTAAGGCCTAACTAGCACACACTCTCCACATTTTCCCAAATGAGCGACTTGGATATCTCAAATAAATCTTATATTTATCTCTCCTGAAAAGGACCAAAAAGATGCTAGAGCACACTCTAAGAATCCATTCCTTCATATGACATAATGAATTTATTAGATATTGATGAAAGTATTAAAAATATAAAATAAGCCACATTGATCAAGTGTTCATCATAGATAGAAAACTCCTCACCACTCATCTATTTTTAAATAGATCTTTTATTGAGTATTCTAACATGTAATACTTCCATTCATGGTGAAACACCACCCAGGGCATCTAAACCATTCCTAGATGTTATTGAATGTTAAGATATTTCCTTTGTCAATAATTTATCATAAGGATGAGGTGGTTGATGGAATTTTAATTATTTTACAAATAATTGAAAATTATCAGTACTTCATTTGATTACAAATTATTTGAGAAATAATGTATATATTTATAATCTCATTAAACCTCCCACTATTTTATCAAGTCTCATCAATCCTCGCCATTGGACTTGAAATGTTTAGTTTCTTGGAAATTCTAATGGTAATGATCTTTATACCCCTTCTCATAACCTAATTAGTGGAATCATTAATTATTAGAAGGTATTTAGGTAGGCATGGATCTACTAACTATGGTATTGAAACTCCTTGATCCGTTGAGTGGTCTCCCCAATCTATAAACCCTTGCTCATTTCCCCCAATAATTTCCTCTAAGTTACGTGAAGTAATGAAATAGATAATCCTCTTGGTATTAAATGGATAAGTAAACCCAAAACATTCATAATAATTACTCAATAAAATTATTTTTCTCAACAAGGGTTGGTCAAGCATTTAGTTCTATGATTTCATTCCTAATAAATTAATGAAAGGATTAGTATAACTTAATATTAATTTGTAGGATTTTATTAATAATGAAAAAATATTTATTATTTTATCCTTTACATTTATTGTTAATATTAAGTGGATTTTACTTAAGGGATTAACCATGATATGATAAAATATTAACACACAATCCTGTTATTTTAATTTCATATTTTCATTTTAGTCCATTTATTTATGTGATCATGGTCTTGCATTGATAAAATACACCATGAATAAGAAAAAAGTTAAATAAATAAATAAATGATACTATCATGTGATTATATCATTATTTATTTATTGAGAAAAAATAAATCAATCTATGAACTGAGGGGAAAACTCATATTTTTAATTTTGGCATGATTTACCACATTCCACCTATCCACCCATGTATCATACGTGTTGGTTTAATCTCAATTCTACCTTAAATCGAATCCTAAGAAACTCCTCTTATTACATATTTTTTATAACTCACACAAAGGTGAGGGGAAATAAAGTATTGGTTAAAGGGAATTACACAAAACAACCTTAGATACACAGGTGATACAAAATAAAAGAGGGAGGGATGACACACAAACCATTGCCTGAATGGCCCGAAAGCCATATTTTTTGTTGATTTTTGATAACCCACCTTTAATAATAAATAATTTCAAATCTATGCTATAAATTAAATTAAAAAAAATCAACACATACAATGGTCTAGTCAAAGATCATGATTATTTTTATACATTCCACTATTATGAATTTAAAACAACTAACTAGAATTCATTTCAATTCATCCTTTAATAAGATAAAGAATGATAGAATTAATCTGATTAATTTTCTTATTAATCAATCAATTAATTTTTATCATATTATATTAAATAGTAATAAAATTCATGTCCACTATGATTTTAAATAAAATAAATAATTTTAGTTTTATTTAATAAAATTGTAAAAACAAATTACTTGTAAGAAACTCAGGGAGTACCTGTTTAAACTAATTAGCATGGTTATACTTGTATAATATTAACTTATAAAACTTATTATGTACACAAAAAGTGTTATAAATTCATAGTGTGTTCTGACAAATTAATATCACACAAATCACATGAATATCATATATCCTATACAATTTAAATTTTTGAGTATTCAGTATGCAATGGCCATAAATCAACTGTAGTTTGGGATACTATGCATAATTAATTAAGAATTTAATATAATATAAAACTAACGAATGATGTGTACTATCAATTTAATGACCCATGGAACCTAGGTCTAGGAGGTTTATATTGTAGTTGGTGCCCTAGAAAAAACTTCTTTTGTACTTTATGATAACTTTATTCAGGATTTTGAATATTAATAAATTCCTTATCACATTAGGATTTCTCATTTATGTAACATTGAATGTTATAATTTCCTAAGAGTTACTATCACAAAAAAAGGTCATAGAATATCCCTTCTAGGATGAGAACCCACAAGTGCTATGATTCTATTCATGAATATATGTTCTATAGTCGGATGGTATCATTTGAGGCACACAAATGATACAGGCTATCAGGGGTGGAGACTCATGAGACTTCGAGGCACCTTCTCATGTTATATGCCATTGGTAATTCTCAGGAGAATATTATGAGAACAAGACCTACCAATAATAAATCTACATTTATATGTGTCATTGGATTTTCCTATCACTGGATGTGTGTATTGGTCCTTTGACATTATGATTATTATTAATGAGTATTATGGGTCGTTCACTTAGATGTATTAATGAAAAAAGTGACGATAGATTTTCGTGGAGAGGTTAGATATGTTAGGTGCTTCATGCGTAATATTGCATTAATGAATAATGTGAGAAAGGATTTATCCCTTCTATTATTTAATGAATTATAATATCTTTGACCCTTTAATGTAAATGATATAGCATCAATAAATCCATGGCCACAGTGATCAATAAGAATGTTCTTTTTCCAGAAAGTCAATGAAAGAGATATCGAGCATATAGGTTGATGGCACTGACATGAAATTTGCTCGATTAGAGATATTGTGATAAATGGATTATATTACATGACAAGTGTTTGTATAATGTTACATGTCATTTCAGCATTACATTCTTTCCCTAAGGGTTCCTTAGCGTGTTTCTAGATGATAACCTTGGAATTTAGGTAGGTTCGCCTAATGACACTGAGAAAGAGGCCTAAAGGGTCACACACTAAGAGTATCCATAATCTCATATAAATAACTTATTATTTAACAAGTTGAACAAATATTATTCTCAATCATGGTTTATTAATTATTCATGTATTCCAAATTGCATTTATTCAATCACTAGTTATTCGAGAGAATATACTATGGGTTGAATAATTGAAAAAAAATTATTTTCTATTTGGTGAATATAATATTTATTTATCAGTTAATAATCTAGTAATATTTATTTAATAAATAAATAGAAATTTTTTCAAGGCATGATAAATATTGAAGAGGATTGGAAGAATGATTTTAAATGTCTAGTGAGAAATAATAAAATCGAGTATTATTTGATTAAATAATATTTAATTACAACTCTCAAGTTAATCACATGTCAGGAAAGAATAATATTTCTGTTTTTATTTGACATGGGAGTTTCTCTATGATTAATCAAATAATTAATGGCACTTGTAAAAATTAATTTATTATTAACCTAGTGAAATAAATGACCGGTTATATTATTCTTTTATTAGTTAATGACATGATAAGTGAAGCCTATTTAGTTGTGCACAACGAATTGGAGAAAAATCACTCAAAAGTATATAGTTCATACCTCTCCAAGAACGCTCTCAAGAATGGGAGAGATCGTCCTCCACCATACCGAGGAGAATGCTTTCGAAGTGGTTATCAAGGCGATCAAATGCAGATGACCCAAGTGAAAGGATATTCTGTGATACCACTTGGAGACTCCTTCGGCGATGTCTAATGATTCATGGAACACGTGTGGATCACTACTAGAGGAATCCTACACATGGATTCTAAAACAAAATGGTGGTGAACTGTATATCTATGGCCGGACACATCAACGAAGAAAGAATAACCTTGGAGGTAATTTTTATTTAATTAAATTAATTATAAACAACATGCGTTGATATAATCTCTCTTAATTTTTGTTTTTCTATCCCTTTCGTGTTCATTGATTCAATTCTTTTGGACATAACATTCTTCATCAGAATAAACCTCAGATTTATTATCAATAAAATAAAAAATAAAATTTGGGTACTGTCTGCCCCAGGCCTCCACTATGCCCAGAACCTATAAGTTCTATCTGGGCAGGTCACATCGTCGTTTATAATAATTTAGTTTCGTTGATGATTTACACATTCATAATTTATTTTTTCAATTCAAGTTAATCATTATTTAAATATGAATTGCAAGATCTACTTCATCCTCTATCATTTATCACAGATATAATAGAAAGAATTAATTTTATTATTAAAATAAAATTGAGAAAATCATCCAAAGGTGCCAAAGATTCTGATCGGATAACACAACATGTCGTATACTCGTGTTAAATACACCAGGAGTTAATTTGACAGTTACTCAACGTGTGTGCATTAGTGAAATTTGGTGTAGTTAATTCATACACTATGTGTCCACCTAGACAAAGTAGTGCATAGTCAGCTAGAATACACACTGTGTGGACCAATGGACATAGTGTATAGTCCCTTCAGGTCAGGGCCAGTATATGTATTCCATACACGAAATACCCGACTGGGGAGTGTGTAACACATAGTCAACACGATGTGTGGCCCACTGGACATTCTGTTTACTCTAAGATTTCCAATGTACACCTCACACACCGAGTCCTTAGGCATGTACTTTGGATACATAGTGAATAATGTAAACATTTTATAGGTTGGATCTACATGATGTGTACATTTAACATTTACACAGATTTAAAATTTATTATATTATTTAACCCTTGATACATGTACTTGCGTATGGACATAAAGCTTGGACATTCCATGTGATAGGATTTGATATATATATATATATGTGTGTGTTTTATTAACATATGAATAATATTAAATAATTGAAAATCATGTATGAGTTTTACAATAGTTATTATTCTATGTGCATGTAATATGTCACATAGAATAAAGTGTATAGAAGTATAATACATGTTGGGTAGTTTTGGATGGGTATTCACTGGGTTACCTCCAATGTAAAAATTATAGACACAATTAATTTTACATGAATTTATTGATTTATTTGAAATTATAATAGATGAGAATCCCAATAAAATTTAGAAAAGGTTTAAGATAAAGGGATTGATTAATTAATGAAAACAATTAATCAATTTGTGCTTGATTTATCTTAAATAAGAACTATTAAATAATTTAATTCTAGTTTTATTAAATGTGTAATTCGTTGCATGCATTTGGATAATCAGGACTAAGGCAGAAACTTTTTATGTGATTGGTTTCCTTTTAATTTATTATTAAATTAAATTGTTTACATGTGTGACTTCTCTTCACATTCATATGTGGGGCCTGTGTTCCCATGATTTCTTTTTTGAATAATTCCTTTTACCCCTCACATGAATGTGAGTAAAATAATATGTAATAGATGAATCTCCCAAGGTAGTGGAGGCTATAAAATTTAGGATCTGAGGTGAAACCAATCCAAGGAGATACAAAGGTGGGTAGGTGGAAAGCTGTAAACACGAACCTTAAATGGTTTAAGGTTTTTCTCCCCTAGGTTAGTGGTTATTTTATAAGCTTCTAGATAAAATAACCATTAGAACAAGACCATGATCATACCCTTTATATGATTTTTGTCAGATTTCATGGTGTTTTGTTATGAATGTTTTTTTCATGATCACATAATTAATGAATTAACAAGCCTGAAAAGATGTAACTAAAATAAACTGCCTTAAGCGTAAATATTATCTTAATACATGGTTAATCACTTAGGTAATCCAACTAAATATTAAAAATCATGTGGAATGATAATAATTAGCAATATATGTATAATGGATAAAATCAATCATTAAAAATATTAAGTCAGTATATCCTTCCATTACTTCGGTTAGAATCGAACCATAGTTCAAAGTTCTTGACCAACCACATTTGGGAAGATTTAAATTATAGTAGAATTATAACAAGATTTTTTGTGTTTAATTGACTTTTTTCATATAAAGGGTTTACTGACAAATCATGACTTGGTGTAACTAAGATGAAAAGTTTGAATAAATCCAATTAAAGAATTTCTGGATTGGGGAGTCAACTCAACGGATCAAGGAACTGTGAGTTAATGCAGTTGGAATTTATAAAAACCTTTCATGTTTCTTGAAAAACCAAAGTTGGGTTAATGAGAATGGTAATATGGATCCTTTTCATTCGAATATCCAAGCAATAGGATATTCTGATGCCAAGGGTGAGGGCTATTGGGTTTTGACAAAATAGTGGGAGACTACTAAGTATTTGTTTATTTATTTGTATAAATTTATCAAGATAATGTAATAAAATTATGATCATATTATCTGAATAAATAAAATCAATGACATCGAAAATATCATTGTGATCCATACTTGATAAGGAAAATCTTTTCACTATCAATAATTTGAAGGAGTGGTAAAGGCTCATATGGGTCATCCTTTTCCATGGAAGGAAACTGTATGTTTTGGAAGAACCATTAAAAGTTGCGCATGAAAATGAGGTGAATGATGAATATCACTCCTTGTATGAGAAACATCTGAATGATTCTACAGATGTTCAGTACTTCATGCTATCATCCATGTGTAGTGATCTCTTGAAGAAAAACGAGTAAATGGAATCTTATAGCATGATGTATCACCTTTTGGATCTCTATCAAGAGAATGTGAGACCAGAGAGGTATGAGATCCCCAGCGTTTTGTTTATGACTAATCTTGGAGAGTCTGTGCCAGCTGGGCCTCATGTTTTCAAGCTTATCAGCTACATTGAGAATCTGTACATCTTAGGGATTAAATTCCTAGATTATTTGTGTACATATCTAATTCTTTAATTGTTAACCAATACCTTCTCTAGTTTTATTATGAATTATAATATGAGAAATAATGTGAAGATTCCATCTTAGCTTTTGACCTTGATTTTCCAAGTGGATAAAGACATGGGGTGTGACAAACCCATAGTACTTATGGTGAATAGGAATAAGAAGGACAAGGAAAAGTGGCTTAAGACTTATAAATAGTCTAAATCCCCCGAGCACCATCCGAACAAGAAGAATATTATCCAAAGGTAGGGTGAGGAAAAGGAGGTAGTATTTTTCTTACATTAAAAGTCAGGCTACTGGAAGAGGAACTTCACCCAAAGAAAATGGGAAGCCAAAGGTTCCTTCTTTATCGGGTGAAATATTTCCATTTCTACACATTGTTTATTAGATATTTCTTATGGTGCTCACATATGTATTCAAATATAAGAACCAAGTATATTTCTGAAAATTTCTTGGGGAGAGGTGGATATGTGAGCTACCAATGGTGTGATGTTGGCTTCTCTTTACATTGGTGACTACCACCTTTCATTGCTGATAGGAATGATTTTGGTTTTACATGATTGTTATTATGTACCTACTATTACCAAAAACATAATTTCGGTATCACATTTATATATTTTCATGTTCATAAATAAAAATTATTTCTTTTATTGGGAAAACATATTTTATGGTATGGATCATTTAAATATTGGTCTATATATATTAAGTTATGAAAAACAAGTGTCGGAAATCAATAACGAATCAGGTTCACAAAACTCATATTGCACCTAACTGTGGAATCACCGCCATGGTCATGTAACTGAGAAGAATTTGAAATAGATATGAAAGATGTCTATTTAGACTCTTCTGAGTTAAATCTAATTGATAGATGTCACCCTTTTTTTCAAGATAAAATGGAAAAAACATCATTTGGTGGATAGGGACAAAGGGCCATAGATCTTCTATGATTGGTATACACTAATGTTTCTGGACCATTTCTATTAGAGGCTAGAGTTTGATATTCAAACTTAATAATTTTTACTGATGACTTGAGTAGATAGGTCTATATTTACTTTATGAGGTTTAAGTCTGAGTACATTGAGAAATTCAAGGAATTCATGAATTAAGTAGAGAACCAACTTGGTAAGAAGATAAAGAATCTTTGATCAGATTTATTTGCAGGATATCTTAACCAAGAGTTCATTTACTTTTTACTAGATTTTGGGATTCTATCTCAAATCACGCCACCTAATACACCACAGTGAAACGGTGTTAGTGAAAGTAGGAACCATACCTTGTTGGATATGGTAAGGTTGATGATGAGTCATGCAGATCTTCCATTATCCTTTTAGGAATATAAATTAAAAACTACGATATACACATTAAACCAAGTACCAAATAAAGTAGAAAATGGAATTCCTCTTGATCTATGGAGTGGAATGGTGCCCATTTTATCACATACACATGTATGGGGATGTAAAGAATTTGTTAAAGCTTTCTCAAGAAAAAAACTAGCACCCCGAGGTACAGAGTGCCTCTTTATAGGATATCGCTAGGAAACAAAGGGATACTACCTATACAACCCATTAGACTAGAAAGTGATTGTTTCAATACAAGACTTCATTCTTAATATTGATAACATACTAAAAAAATATAGTGGGAGAAATATTGAATTGGATGAATTTGATTCTCAAGATACATATGAGATGATATAGGAACATGTTTTATAGGTCCATGTAGAAGAAGTTATTCTTGAATCAAAATACTGTTTAGGATCTCAAGATATGTAAGGGAACTAGACATATATGGTTTTCTAGTCACCGATAATGGTGACTCATTGTTGTGGGACAATGATAAACTTATCTATTACAAGGAGGAAATAGAGATATTAGAAGCTACAAGATGGCTAAAATCTATGAATTATGAGATGGATTCCATATATTAGAATAAATTTTGGGTTCTGGTCGATGCGCTAATTGATGTAAATCCTGTTGGGTGTAAATGGGTATTCAAAAGGAAACTAAACATGGAAGGTAAATTAAGTACCTATAAAGAAAGGATAGTGACTAAAGGGTTTAAACAATGTTAAGGAATTGATTACAATGAAACCTTTTCACCAGTTTCCATGTTTAGATCCACTAGAATCATATTTTACATAGCATCTTAAAATGACTATGATATTTGGTAGATGGATGTAAAAACTACATTCCTTAAAGGGAAACTTCCGAAAGATTTCTATATGACACAACCAGAAGGGTTTGTGACACCAAGTGATTCCAAAATGATTTTCAAGTTGCAGAGATACATTTATTGATTGATGCAAGCATCAAGTCCATGAAATATTCAGTTTGATGAATCCATAAAAGAATTTGGTTTTAGTAAAAAATATTGTGAGACATGTGTTTACAAAATTTTTAGTGGGAATGAGGTCATTATCCTATAAATATATGTTGATTACATATTACTTATTGGAAACATCATACCGGTCTTACAATCTATTAAGGACTGGTTGAACAATAGCATCTCTATGAAGTAATTAGGCGAAGCAACCTACTTCTTAGGGATCAATATCATTCATGATAGATCCGATAGGCTACTTGGACTAATAAAAATATCATATATTGACCATATACTAAAGAGATTTAGTATGGCACAATCCAAGAGGGGATTGGTTCCAGTGTCACATGGTTTGAATCATTCTAAGAAAATGTGTCCCCGGAAACAATAGGAGAAAGATAGAATGAGTAATATACCAAACAATTCAGTGACAGGATCAAGCATATATTCCATTTTATATACTAGAATTGATGTTTCCTATGCATTATGCATGGTCAAAATATATCAAGCGGATCATGTAGAACAACATTTGACTACTGTTAAGACTATAATTATGTATATGAGAAGAACTAAGGATATGTTCCTACTGTATGGAGGAGATGAGGATATTTTCCATAGAGGGTATGATTATTATAGTTTTCATAAAGATCAAAATGATCTGAAGTCACAACCAGGATACATTTTCTATCTCAACGAAGGATCTATGAGTTGGAAGGGTTCAAATCATCTTGTTGTGACTGATTCAACTCCAAAGTCCAAGTATATAGTGGGTTCTGATGCTGCAAAAGAATTCATATGGATTCAGAACTTTTTTCTGGATCTTGATGTTGTACCTATAAGTAAAGACCTTATCACATCATATTGTGATAGTACTGCAGCAATGGTTCTTTCAAAAGAGCTAGGGTCACATTAAGAGACAAAGCACATACTCTTGAAGTATCTCCTCTTGAGGAATTTTTATTGAAAGGGTGAAGTTTTAGAGAACAAAGTATCCACATAGGATAACATGGTGGACCCCTTTAATAAAGGACTATCTAAGTAGAATCATGAGTATAATGTGAGAGCAAGAAGACTGAAGGTAATTAGTAGTTGGCTATAGTTCAAGTGGGAGTCTGTTAGAGTTGGTGATCTAGAACCAACTTTATTTTTAGGTTATGATAACTTATATTCCTGATTTTTAATATTAATAAATTCTTTATCACATCATGAGAGTTATTCTGCATAAAAGTGTCTGCGATAATGTCCTAAGAGCAACTATTTCACTAAAAGGTCATAACAGATCCCTACTATGATGAGAAAATGGAAGTGCTATGACACTATTTTTGAATATATGTTCTATAACCAGATGATATCATTTTAGGGACACAAATAATATAGGTTATCAGGGGTATAGATTCATAGGACTTTGTTGCACCTTCTCATGTTTTACACCCTTGGTAATGTCCATGACAATATAATGAGAACAAAACCCGACAGTTGTAAATACATATTTCTATGTGTCATTGAAGTTCTTACCTGTGGAAATTTGTATTGGTCCTTAGAATTTAAGATTATTTTTAATGAGTATTATGAGTCACACACTTACATTTATTAATGAAAACCACAATCATGGAGAGGAATAATATGCTAGGTGTGTCACGGGTAATATTTCATTAATGAATAAAGAGAGAAATGATTTATCCCTTATGTTATTTAACACAAGACAATATCTTAGGCCCTTTAATGGAAATGATATTTTCTAAAAAAATCCAGGGCCATGGTGATCAATAGGCATGTTATATATTAATAAGGTAAAATAAAGAGATATCAAGCATATAGGTTGATGACATTAGCATGCAACCTACTTGACTAGAGATATTGTGATAAAAGGTTTATATTACATGGTGATAATTTATGTGAGGTGACATGTAATTGAGACATTAACTTATTTCTCTATGGGTGCCTTGGAATGTTTCAAGATGATAACCTTGAACTATAGATAGGTTCTCCTAATGCCACTGAGAAAGGGGTATTGTGGGTCACACACTATGTGTATCAGAAATCTCGGTTAAATAATTTATTACATAACAAGTTGAATAAATATTAATCATGGTCATGGTTTAATATTTATTCATGTATACTTGATCGCGTTTATTCCATCACTCATTATTTGAGAGAATATATTATGGGTGGAATGATTAATAAATATTTAATTTCTATTTGGTGAATATAATATTTATTTATCAGAGAATAATGTAGTAATATTTATTTAAAAAAATTGTCATTATTCAATGCACATAAATATTAAAGAGGATTACCAGACCGAGTTTAAGGGTCCAGTGAGAAATAATAATATGGAATACTATTTGATTAAATAATATTTAATTATAACTTTCAAGTTAAGAGAATATCAAGAAATAATAATATTGCTGTAATTATTTAAAATAGAGTTTCTCTAGGATTAATGAAATAATTAACGGCACTTGTGAAAATTATTTTATTATTACCCCAGTTAAATAAATTACTAATTATATTATTCTATTATTAGCTAAGGGAAATCTAAGAGATGCCTATTCAGTTGTGCACAAAAAAAATTGCAGAAAAAGAACTCAAGACTAAAGAGTTCATCCCTATCCAATATTTCTCTCAAGAATGAGATAGATCCCCCTCCACCGAGTCATAGAGAATAGTTTGGAAGTGGTTCCCAAGCTGATTGAAGGTAGACGATGAAATCATAAGGATTATCTGTGATAACACCTAGAGACTTGTTTAACGACATCCTGCGATTCATGAAACACATAGGATCACTGATATAAGAATCCTACAAAAGGATTATACAATGCAATTGTGGCACACTGAAGATCTATAGTCGAACAGATAAATGAAGAAATAATAACCTTTAAGGTAATTTTTATTTAATTTAATAAATTTTAAACAACATGTGTTGATTTACTCCCTCTTGGTTTCATTTATTCTATCACTTGCTTATTCTTTGATTCAATTCAATTCGTCACAATGTTTTTTGTCAGAATATAACTTAGATTGATTATCAATAATGGAAAAAAAGAAAGTTGGACCCCATCCCTCCCACACTTTTTATTTTCCCACAACCAGCTATTTAGTGATGTAATTAATTAAATTTATCATTTTTTTGTAAATAGGTAAAGTACATGGCATATGAAAGATGGCCACATGAAATTTAATTTCAATTTACAGAGCTTCCATATTGTACCTATCATGTATTAAATACACATGTTGTATTAGTACAATACATCTTGACCCCGTGTTTTCGTCGTTAAAAACATGTGTACTACATGTTGTGTATAAAATATTCACATCTTAACATATTTGAAATCATTGTGATAGCCTATCTATTCAAAATGTGGTGAATTTAATGAATGTGACATATATTCATTACCTGATGTCCTAAAATCTATCTGCGTGTCGTGGTGTAGTGAACAAGGATACATGATGTGCAATAAAAGATTACGAACCATACACCATTTTATTATCCTGACATAATTTTTAACACCTCTAGATGGGTTCTTCAAATTTTTTCTTCATTGATTATTAATTTATATGGGAAATGTGAGTCAGAAATGAAGAGGTTGATGAAGTGATTTCAATGTTGGATCAATAATGAATTAAAAATTGAAATGAATTTTAACTTTCAAATTTGTAATTATCAAAAAACAAAAAAATAATTTTAAATTTGAATGTTATCTTATTAATACTACTTGATAGTTCTCAGCACAACGAATGTTCTTATCTCAGAAAATTATAAGACAAAAATTATCTGATTTGACGGATTATTAAAATATTATACCAGATATAAAATTACTAACCATTGAATTTTTTTAAATAATATTGACAAATAAGGCCACCGAAACCATGGAAATATCTTTTTTTTGGTATATTTATAATTAAATTAAATAGATCCTAAAAAATAATACCTCGTTCTTGAGATATACATTTCAAGAATATGTAGATCATCTAAAAAACAATTTTCAGTGAACTGTTATTTCTCTTATAGGATCTAATTATAGAATTCAGGTAGTGGTGATCTACACATTCTCCTATGATCTTCAAACAATTCATATGGATTGTCGGGTACTAGAATAAAATATTGAGTATCTTGCGGTGTTTGGATTGATCACTATGATGATTCGTTCAGTCATGAATATTTTTCATTACAATATCATTCTTGAGATGATGGAGGAGAAAGAATAATCTATAGATCATTCTTTAGTCATGAGAGATGGATCTAGATTTCATTATGGATAATGATTATCTATATCAATCAGTCTCTACAAAATAGAAATAATCATCTAATTATATAGATATGGTTTGGGTTAAAATATTATTTAATTTCAAAAGGGATCTAAAATAATATATTAAACTGTATATGACCCCATGCTATGTAATAATATTACTATTATAATCTCTTAATGGTGTGAGCTAACTGGCATAGGGATAAATATTATTTTATTAGATTGAAAATTAATATTTATCATCATACACAATCTTGTTCCACTAGTACACCTAGATATTTATCAAATACTTAACATAAATATTTATTTATTCCAAAAATAAATAAATATTTATTTATTCAAAAAATAAATAAATATTATATATTCATATAATTAAATAATTATCCTATGAATACAAATTTATTTAATTTATGCGAGAAATAAATCTTGAATGAAATTATTCCTCAATCCTGAGAATAATATTTATTCTAAAATTTAAATTAAACATGAATTTAACTGTGATCAATGGAAACACTTAGTGTGTGATCCTCTAGGGTTATTTTTTAGGCAATAGGAATACTTTTCTAAATTCTAATATTACTATCTTGAAATGGGTCAAGGCACCTAATAGGAAGAAGTTAATGTCACAATGTCGATAAACACATGTAATAACCCAGGATTTTATCAATGAAATTTACCTTCTTATAATTATTTCATATAGTATAAATCACATAAAATCACATAAAGAAAACAATAAAAACATTATAAACAATGATTGAATGAAATAATATGTATTTATAGATATTAAGAAACCTAAACAAATGGAATAGTAACATGAACTTTGGAATAGTAATGTAACCATTATGAATAGTAAACCGACCAATAGAATAATAACCTCACCAATGAAAGTATAAATAAATGTTTGGAATCTCATAACTGAAAATATGACATATTTATATCATGGAATAGGTAAATAGATGTTTTAAAAATGATAAATTATGTATTGATATTTATTTTGAAACATAATTTTTTTTTACAATTTTATAATAAATATAATTATTTAAAAAAAGTTTATTTTTATAAAATAGATTCATAAATTAAAATTTTTTTGTCTTATGGTTATAATATAATTTTATTAGGTCTTAATTAATTTTTCAAAGTGTTATAAAATTGGTTATAATTTTAAAATTTGAATTTATCGAATAAATGAAGATTTTAATTTAAAAAATAAATTTATCATATTTTGAAAATTGTTTTCATAAAATTGGATTAATTTAGTAATCTACACATCAAAAAATTGTTGGGGTGAATTTTTGGATTTTTCTAAAATATTTGATTTTTTGCTGAATAGTGAAATATAGTAATTTACAGTATAAGTCAGATACATGAATTATTGAGTCATTAAAGATGAATGGCTAATGTAATAACCATTGGTTCAATATAAAAATTTATATTTACTATATTTATTCATAATAATCAACAATATTCATAGTCTTCTGCCAAAATAATAAATAAATGATTAAAATAATCAAAAAATGCCTCTCTCATACACTGTAAATACCACCCCTCACCACCTCTTTTCCTCACACCAAAAAAGCTTTGAAGATTAAAAAAATTCTTCCCAATAATTTTACCAAGTATCTAAACCACATAAAATAGCCTTTCGTCTCAATAAAATACCATACTCATGTTCTTCAAGGAGGTTCTTAAGGAGAAAGAATTCAAGAGGTAAAATCCTCTTTTGTTTTCATTTATTCTCTTTTAATTTTATTTTTTACTCTTCTAATCACCTAAACTTATAAAAGTGAAATGATAAATCCAATTTAATTTATATACTATAATGTTATATTTCTAATAGAATAACCCATCATCATTTCTATCCCCCTCCCATTTTGTTCTAAAAATGAAAGCATCATCTGTGATGCGATAATTTATCTCATTCAAGGATGATGAGTTTTAAATTTATATTACCGGCATAAAGGATGGTCATAAAAATATTTTTATGGTTAATACATATTATAATATATTTATTATGTATTAATTAATATTCTATAACCACAATATATACGTAATATTAATTAATAAAACAAAACTAGTTCATGATGATGGAAAAACACCAACGAATCTAAACGATTATCATTCCCATTTTATCAAATGAAACCTCCCCAAATCTAGAAGAAAATGATATATAAGAACATTTAATATTATATAAGATCATTAATTAGATATAATTTTAATTCTGGAAATCTATTATCATTTTACATGACTTTCCATACATGTATACAAGTAAAGCGATCATTAAAACCAAGGACACAAACTCTCCTAGAACAATGAAATCGTATCTTATAACTCATCAAAAAATCCATAAATTAACTCATAAATTTATAATAAATAAAATATTTATTGATAATATTATTATTTAATTAATTAATGGATCTAATTTTATTATCTTGGATATTAAGATCATGTGCAAAATATTTTCAGACATTAGGTAAGGGATTATTTTCGAACTTCTATTTTTTCCTTCGGGTTACGATTTATCTCTATTTACCCCCAATGTAATTATTCTTTATATTTATATAATTATTATAGATTATGTGTATATGTTTCAAACTTTAGAATCCAAATTATATCATCTTTCTTTGATGGGTAAATACACGTTTTAAAAAGGTTTCCTTCTCAATTCTTCTCGATAAGCAAGCCCGATTAAAGGAAACATCCTGATTTCTTACCCATTTTCAAGTGAACTATATTATATATTTTATTCAAGAATTATTTTTTCTTAAATAACTAAATTTATCATGAAAAAAATCTTGGTTCATTTCTAGGTTTACAAAAATAATTATTTCTTTTTTGTTTTAAAGAATATTAATTTCTTCCCTTAAACCGCACTAAAGTGATCATTTCTAATGTTTTTTAAACAACATTTATAGTTATTTTCAATTAAGTTAGACATAATTTATCATGATCTATGCCTATATTACCTTATTAATTTCCATTTATTTTTTAAATCCAGTCATTCATGGACAACTTTATGATACACCCATTGTTTATGCTTTATGACATGGTTATGATGCCCATTTCTTTCTGTGGGTAATCCTTATGTTTATTCATTATGTATGATTATTAATGTTTCACACATATACATGAATATGTTATGACACGTCTACCCATATATCACTTCAATTATTTGGGTAATTATTAGTCTGATGAGACGACATTTTAGAATAGGGAGGGAACCTAAATCATTTATGAGACTTTATCCGCCATGTGCGATAGTCTTAGAAGCTAGCCTTGACTCATTCTATTCCATATTCAATGGTCTTTGTAGTTATTAATGACTAATTATTATTTCATGTTGTATTTTGTTTCCAAATTCCTATGATACCTGGATTACATGATCAAATGTTTCACATGTTATGCTTCCTTATGTTTATTCATGTTCTAAGATTTTTTATTTCATCATGTTATGCCTTCAAACCTAAGTTCTATGATTTATTTATATGTTTAGTTCACTTTTTGGGTTTTTTAGATCATCCCTTTGTTCATGTGTTCCCTAGGTTATCCTATAAAGATGTGATTAGAAATGTGACAATTTCCCTAATTAAATTACAAATATTATGGGAACGAGAGCATAAAACATTATGGAAGTACTAGAACAATTGGATCAAGTTCTTAATAATAACTTGAATCTTGTGGATTTCCCTCATCCTAAGAAATATAAAGTTGTGGTAAAATCCTTCATGAATCAAAGGCATCCTATATTTAGTGGTTCTCTTGATTTCCTCATCACAAAACAATGGATTAACTCCATTGAGAGGATATTCTCTATCCTCAAGTTTACAGAAGAAGAGAAAGTTGTGTTGGCAAACTATTGTTTTGATGGGGAAGTTGATCAGTGGTGGAAACTGGTCAAGAACACACATTTCAAGGAGGAAACTGATTCCATGAAATTTGAATATTTCAAGAAAATATTTCCCCTGAACTCTACAACTTAATATGTATAGGGAGTTCCTTATTCTAAAGCAGATGGAAGATGAATCTATTAGAGCATATGAAGAAAACAACACAATAATTTCATGATATGCCTATAATTTTTTTAATGAAAACCAAAAGTAATGAGTATCTCTTATTTATAGGACTAAAGATGAGTCTATGAAAAGAGTTGGTGATTTGAAACATTGATAAATATGAAGAGATTGTCTGTCATTCCCTTAAGGTTGAAATGGAAATTAGAAAATCTCATTGTTTTCATAGGGCTAGAGCTAAAAGTAGAAAATAGAGTTTAATATGGGAGGATCAACAGATAAATATCATGATGGAAATAAAACCCAATATCCCTCGTGTAAATTTTTTTGGAAGAAGCATCCTGGTAAATGTCTAAAGGGAAAAAGGAGATGATTCAAATGTAAAATAACGTGGAATCTATAAAATAACTACTAAAGGGATATGGAGAATCCCACTAATGTGGAAAAATAAATGAATGTTTAGTTCAAAACTCAGCTGGTAGTGCAGTGTTTCAAGTTCAATAAACATGGTAATTATGCGATACAATTCCTTATGTCAAGGGTTGTTGGAGTAAATCAACAACAAAAACCTCGAAGGTAATAAAGAAGGGAATATACTATCGATAATGTTGAGGTGGATCCTGATAATTAAATGATGATTGGTATACTATTTATTTATTAAATAATAGTTAATTTACAATTTTATTCTCGTTCTACACATTCTTTCATATCTTGAATGCTTAGTAGAACAATTCAAACACCCCCTCTATAAAGATCTGAACTGTTATGAATAAAAATCCTGCTTTTGATTTAATAAAATAGAAGACACATGCACTTATTTTGTTTTATTACATCCAATTGGATTTAAATGAATGTTTATTATCTTTACATTTGATAATATAGATGTTGAATAGTGATCAGATGAAAAGTATAAATACATGGTTTTAAGAAATCCATTTGGCATAGAAAAAGGAAGTGATGGACTCAACTAGTAGTATCGTACCCTACGGAGCCCATTTATTGAAGCATCTACGAGAGATAACATTTTTGTTATTTTCCCTAGACCAATCCGAATATGAGATCAAACAACTTAATAATGAGCGAAACCATTTACGATATAAGTTCAAGCTCATGGAGATCATGACCCAAACCATGTTCACCAAACGACCCCATGAAAGCCACACCATCACACACCATACTTTTAGTGTGTATGCTGATGTAATTAAGGGATATGTATCAAGACCCTTGAATGAGTAATATGTACATTATTTTTTCAAAATATAATGAATATATTTTCATCATATTATTGTCACATTGTAAATGATTTTTAAAGCATAAATAACTTTTTTAGATAATATTCAAATTCAATTAATGAATTTATGAATTAATTTATTTTTTAAATAAATAATATTTTAATGTAAAATTATTATTAAATAATATTTATCAAATATAAATGATCATATAGTTTTTATGATTTCAAATGTAATTATTATAAGGGTTCAATAACTGTTATCTGTTAAAAACCATTCATTTTCAGTAAATGTAAATTATTATTTTCAAAGTAAAAATTCATATATTAATAAAATTATTTTCATAAAATTGATATTATTTTTGGATCTAGGATTTTGAAATTATCTAATGGTTAATTTTGCTTAAAATTATAAGGTGACCTATTTTTGGGTGAAAAATTAATTACATTAAAAATATACAATGTGTTTTGGGACATCATAATGGCCCAATAGTGATGTAATAATTCCTATAAAATTTATCCTCAGCCAAATATATATTTTACCTTTAAAATAATTATATTTAATGTTTATTTTATTTATTTTATAAATCATTAGTTAATTTTCCAAGACATATAATATATTTAAATATTTTGAAATCATTTCTTTGAAAATGTGACACACCTTCACATAAGCAAGGAATATATTTTATTATATTTGTCCCTTGGATGTATAAAACAATTTAACTCACTCCCATTTTTCGAAAACCATGTGAAAAAACCATTTTATGGTTTTTTGTTTTTAATATTGTATTATGTAGTGTCCAAAACGAAAATAATAAAACAATTCCCCACTATTCCTATATAAGCCACCCAAGCTCCCATTTCTCTTCACTAAAACTCTTTTAATCACGTCTAAAAACTTCCATAGACTACCTAGAGTCCTCCCAAGGTTCCCAAATCTCATATTAATTTTCTACCAAGCTTTTAGAACTTACACATTCAATTAAGGGATCCTTACCTTCATCTCTTTTCTTAAATTCAATAATTTTATTTTGAAATTAGCCTATATAATTTCAAGTGGTTATGTTGTCGTTAAATTATTATCATTAAATTAATATCTAGTTAATTTTATTTTAATTATATAACATTAATACTCTCTCATTTTTAACCTTACCTAAGCTATTACTATGCCGAATTTCCATAAGTGATCTTCCACCCTCCTCATTTATCAAGAATTCCTTTTATGTTTTGTCTTTTAATTTCTTTTTTCGTATATTGATATATGTTATTAAATAACCCCTTAATTTTAATTTGATGTTTAAATGATTATAGTCCCTTTAAATCTCATTTAATCCTCTTAATAACCTTTATGTATGCCCGTTACCATACTGAAATTTTGTATAAATTATTTCCTTTCTCCTATATCTTAATGTTTCTTTATTATGTTACACATTATATTTACAATTAATTATATCGGGGAATGTTTTTCCATGTCCCCCTTACTTTAAATTTCTTTTCTAAAATATGATATACCCATTTCTCTTTTACCAACCCATTTTATGAATTTCTATATGACGTCGTTATGCTGCAAAAATTGCACAGTGATTTTCCATGCCAATATGATTGTGTATTGAATACCATCCCCACTTCTCTATCAAGGGTATTCACATTTATGAACATATAAATATTGATTTTTGACTTACATGTATGTTTTCCAAATTCCTTGATCGTAGAAAAAATTACAATGTTGAATGAATCCGTGTTATATGATCTATGCGAAACACTTAAGGATGAGAATGAAATGATTATGAAGGGTGCACCCTGATAACACTCCAATGCATTGGGTAATGGTTAGTATCATGATACATCATGTTGGTATATGGGGTTTACCTAATTCATTTATGTGTTTTTTTCCACCATGATGTCTTGGTGGATTTATCATTTACATATATTTATGATATAATGTTTTAAGTTGTTTCCACATTTCCCTTGTTATGATTATCATGTTATATCATGATTTATTATTATTGTTCCTTTCATGATCCATTGATATTCCTATTTTAGTACATGTATTTTATTTCTCAGGAAATTCCTTGTTTATTCCTATATTGGTCTTTATATATCACCCTTTTCTTATGTATGTCACCAGGTTATCCCATCTAGTGTTAGGTATGAAGGAATGTTTTAGTCATGTTAAAGAATTTTTAAATAAAGATGTTTATTTTTATGTGTTATGTTGTTAGGAAATGTACCAAATTAACCTATGAAAATGGACCTCTTGATCTTTTGAGTTTTATTAAGTGAAATTTAATGCAATAATTTTTTTTAAATAATAAATTAAGAGATGGGTCATTATAGTTGGTATTAGAGGATAAGTTTAGTAATTTTTGGTATTAGGACCAAAAAACCCTAGTAAAATCCCTTAGTTATAAGAATAAGTGAAAGAAAACATCCCTAAGTTTTGGTATGTATAGAGAAAGTGGTTTATTAAGAAAATACATCCCTATCTGGATACTAAAAGTGGACATGGTTTTGGCATATATATACAAAGGAGTAAAAACTCCGATAAGGTATTCCGGTCCTGACTTGGGGTAACCTATTACAAAAAATGGGCCTTATTGTGCACCTAGTTTGACAGTCCCAATGGATATGATTTGGTAAATTCATAATCTCATTAAACCCCATTAATAATGTAACAAAAAATTCTAATAAGAATATATATTAGGAATTAGATCATAGATAACATAGAATGAAGCCTAAAAAATCATAAACTAAGGATATAAATGTAATTTATAAGTTATCTCATTAATGTCATTGGATTCCAATTTATATGTTCAATTTTTTCAGATAATCATCCATAATTTTTCTTTTATTCAAGACAATGGCATGGAATATGAGGAATCGAGTAGACAACCGATGCGAAGGGCAATGTGATAACTGCCCAAAAGATATTCCCAATCAGATGTGGCCTCAAGTAGGAAATATTGTGATTATTCCAAAATATCCATCATAAATCATGATTAAAAATTTCAATTTTTTTAATGCCCAAGAAAATCAAGGAATAGAAATATGACATCTTAAGAAATTCCATCTGATAAAGGTGATAAGGTAAAGACAAATCAATTTCCTTTGTGAAAAAAGTGTGGGAAGAGGCAACATAATAAATGACACAAAGGGTATGGAAGATGTTTTAATTGTTGAAATAAAGGGCACAAAGTATTTAATTTCCATGAAAAAATGGATAATGTTATGGATGGAAACAAAGTTCAATCTAAGGCATCATACACAGTTATATTTTTAAATGTGGAGAAGTTGAGAATTATCCAAGAAAATTTTCTATTTCAAGGAATAAGAATCATGATGAGAATCAAAAATCTTCATGATAATGGGAGAATGAAAATTCTTATGATGATATGGATAATGATAAATTAATTACATATAACCACTACCAAAAATTAGTGTATGTCATATTGTATTTCAATTCATGTCCTATTTTCATATCTTGTATGTTTTCTAAGAACATAGAGGCCCCACCTAAAATGATATTAAATAATTGGGGAGAACTTCTATGATTATTTTATCACATGTTAATGTTTGTGGGAATTTTATTCTTAAAAATAATATCTATATCCATTTGGTGGAATTTGATGCAATTATGGTCATGGATTGGATTTCCTTATATAGATCCAACATAAATTTCCACAAGAGGGAAATCACTCTCCATATGGTGAATCGACCCATTTTCTATATAAGTTAAAGGATGAGGATGAGTATTCTTTAGCACCAAAATCTCACGAATGGATATTATCTCCTCATGTTCAATCATATCTAGATAAAATGATTGAGTCTGGGGAACGAATCAACTTCGAAGACATGCCTATTGGGAGGGAATACACAAACATGTTTCTGAGGAATTATTGGGTCTTTCTCTTAGTTGAGATGTCGAATTTTCAATCGAGCTTATACAAGGGACATTTCCAATATCTAAGATTCTATATAGGATTTATGTTTTGGAACTTGAGGAGATAAAGAAACAACTTCAGGAGAATCAATGTTTATATTCCCAAGTGATTCACCATGGGGTGAACCAGTCATCTTCATTAAGAATAAAGATGTACCAATGTGCCTTTTCATTGATTAATGTGAGCTCAAAAAGACCATGATAAAAAACAAGTATCTTTTTCCATGAATTGATGACTTATTCGATCATCTACATGGAGAAAAATACTTCTATAAGGTGGATCTATAATAGGGATATTACCAGGTCTAGGTGAATTAGGAAGATATACCCATGACTACTTTTTGTATGAGGTACGAACAATATGAGTACATAGTGATGTCATCCAGACTAACTAATGCCCCATAAATCATCATTGAATTGATGATTTTAGTCTTTAGAGATTACCTCGACCAATTTTTAATAATATTTATAGACGATATTCCGATATACTCCAAAACCAAGGATGAAAATGAGGAGCATCTAATCACTATTCTAAATACCTTGTGAAAGGATAAGCTCTATGAAAAGTACAAAAAGTGAGTTCTAGATGAAATATGTCTCATTATTGGGGAATATCATAATAATAAATAGGATATTTATGGTCCCTTCAAATAGAAAAGAAATTGATGGATGGATGAGGCAAAAATCTGTGATAGATATCTATAGCTTCCATGGGTTAGCAGGATATTTTCGCCAATTTGTGAGAAATTTCTCACAATAGTCAAAAACTCTTACCAAGATAACTCGAAAGGGAGTAATTTTTTTTGGAATGTTGAATTTAATGAAAGATTCATGGAATTGAAATGAATTCATATAACTTCCCCTATGCTCACACTACCCAAAAATGGATATATTTTTGTATTTGTCAGTGATGCTTCAAAGAAGGGATTAGAATGTGGGTTGATGAAAAATGACCAAGTCATTTTGTACGCAACAAGGTAGTTGAAAATCCATGATCAAAACTATCCCATACATGATATGGAGTTGGAATATGTGATCTTTTCATTGAAAATATGGTAACATTATCTATCTAAGGAAAATTTTGTGATATATACTAAATACAATATCCTAAAATATATATTCACACAAAAAGAAATGAATATGCACCAATGATGATTGATAGAGATCAACAAGGATTATTAATTCTCAATCCACTATCATCTAGGGAAAGCAAAAAAAGTGAAAGGATCTCTATGTATAAAGGATCCAACAATTCTATCATAAATGAGTATGGATAAGGATCCAATATTATTATATTGGAATATGATGGACCTGAGAATCATAAGGAAAGGAATATCATGAATCCTTTCAAAAATTAATTCTCCACCATCTCTTCTTGAAATGTTAAAGTATTATCCAAATGATGATGTGGGAACTTAGAAGATAGTGGAAAATAAAATAAAATGTAAATACTAAGAGTTCAATGTTAATGAAGAAGGAAATGTGAGATTTGGGTCAAGAATATGAGTTCCATCAAATACTAAGTTAAAGAGGGGTCTATTGGATGATACACATAGTTTGACTTTATCTATTCACCCAAGAAACAAAAAGATGTTTTGAGATATATAAGAGCACTATTGGTGAGATAACATAAAGAAGGATATCTCTGATTATACATAAAAGTGCCTAGTATGTTAGGAAGTGATTTATGAAAGGCATAGTTCAAAGGGGATGATGAAACCATTACCCATACCAACATGGAAATGAGAAAACATCACCATAGACGTTTTTAACAGACTTGCAAAGACATCCAATGGAAGGAATTGTATATGGGTTGTTGTGTACTATCATACAAAGAATTCACACTTTATTGTGATTCGATAGGATTTATCATCGGATCAATTGGCACAGATATACATTAGATAAGTGGTAAGGATGCATGGAGTACCACTATTGATTGTTTCCAACTGATATCCAAGAATCACCTATATGTTTTGTAAAAGTCTTCATTATGCTCTAAACACTTAGATGGTATTTTTATGGCTTTTCACCCTCAAACTGATGTAAAATTCGAGTAGACTATCCAAACACATAAGAAATTGTTGATAGCTTTCTCAATAGACTTTAAAGGCGTATGGGACCAACATATTCTTTTGGTGGAGTTATTTTACAACAATTATTTCCACAATAGAATCCAAATGGTTCCCTATAAATACCTTTATTGAATTAGGTGAAAACCACTGACATGTTGGTATGATGTTGGGGAACAAAAACATCTAGGTCCTAAAATGGTCGAAGAAATGGTGGAGAAGGTCAAGAATCTTCAGCAGCATATCAACGATTCTTAGAGTCTATAGAAGAGCTATAATAAAAATCAACAATGATATCTGGAGTTTGATGTTGGAGACATGGTATTCCTCCATATATCTCTATGGAATATATTACTGATATTTGAGAAGAAATTAAAGCTTAGTCTAAGGTACATTGAGCCTTTTGAGATCTAGGATCACATCAAAGTAGTGGCATATCAACTAGCACTCCCACAAAACCTATCTCAAGTACGTAATGTATTTCTTGTATCCCTCTTAATAAATTACATACCAAACACATCATATGTACTCAACATATATGTGTAACCATTGGAGAATGATTTTTCCTATGAGGAGCAGCTGGTGAAGATCATATATTATAGAGAAAAAGTTCTACGAAATAAGAAAATTCCCCTTGTTAAATTGTTGTGTTGATACCACATGTTTGAAGAAAAAAATTGGAACTATAGGAGGTGATGAAGTAAAGGTACCCTCATCCGTTTTAGTGTGAGAAAAGGAAATTTTGAAGGAAAAATTTCAAAAGGGGTGAAGAATGTAATTATCCAAAATGTAATGAATAAAATTCCCCTTTTTGATTTAATCAAATAGAAAACACATGCACTTACTTTGTTTTATTATATAAAATTGTATTTAAATAACCATTATGTATATTTACCTATGATAATATAGCTATTAAACATTGATCACATGACTAGTATAAATATAGGGTTTTAACAAATCCTTTTGGAACAAAAAAAGAAGTGATGACCTCAACTAGTAGGACAATACCCTATGAAGACCATATATCAGAGCTTCTATGGGAGATATCATTTCTAGGATTTACCTAGACCAATCCTAATCTGAGATCCAACAACTTAATAATGAGATAAACCTTTTATTGGAGAAGTTCAAAATCATCGAGATCATGACCCAAACCATGTTCACTGAATGACCCCATGAAATCCCCACCATCGCACACCTTAATCTTAGGGTGTATGCTGGTGTAATAAAAGGATATGTATCAAGTCCATAGTCTTAGGAATATGCACATTATTTTTTTATAAAATAATGAATATGTTTTTATCCTATTATTTCCACCTTGTAAATGATTTTTAAAGAAAAAATGGTTTTTTAGTTAATATTATAATTCAATTAATGAACTTTTGAATTATTGGATTTATGAAATAAAAAATATTTTAATTGATTATTATTATTAAATAATATTTATCAAATATAAATGGTCATATGATTTTTATGATGTCAAATGTAATTTTTATAAGGATTCAAAAAATGTTATTTTTCAAAAACACATCATTTTCAATAAATATTGGTTATTATTTTAAAAGTGAAAATTACATATTAAGAAATTATTTGGATAAAATGAATATTATTTTTGTAATCAGAATTTTAAAATTATCCAATGGGTAATATCTCATAATTTCCTGAGATAGTCAATTTTTTGGGTAAAAAATTAAATAATGTATAAATATATAGTGTGTTTTGTGACGTCATAATGACCAAATAGTGGTTTAATAAATCCTATAAAACATATCCTCGTAGAAATATATGTTTTAGATTTAAAATAATGTGATTTTAAGTTTATTTTATTTATTTTATAAAGCCTTACTGAATCCTCCAAGACTTATAAAATATTCAACTATTTTAAAATCATTAATTTGAAAGTGTGACTCACCTCCACATAAGTAAGGGAAATATTTTATTATATTAATCCCTCAGATTTATAAAATATTTTAATCCACTCCCATTTCACAGAAACAGTGGGAAAACCATGATATGGTTTGTGGGTTTGAATATTTTATTATACAGTGTCTAAAACCAAAATAATAAAGAAATCCCCCTCCTTTACTATATAAACCCACCAAAGATCCCATTTATCTTTACTCAAAATTATTTAAGCACATAAAACTCTCAAATATACTCCCAAGAGGCCTACTAATGAGCCACCAATCTTTCAAGAGCCCTCTCCCAATCCTTGGGAAGTCACACATTCAAGTAAGGGATCCTCACCTTCCTCTCTTTTCTTTAATTCAAGAAATTTATTTTTAAATTATCCTATATATTTTAAATTGGTTATGTTGAAATTCAATTATTATCATTACCTTACTATGTATTTAATCTTATTGGAATGATATACCATTTATACACTCTCATTTTTACCCTTACCCAAGCCATTAATCTGTCAAAAACCTTTAAGGGATCTTCCACCCTCCTCATTTATCAAGAATTAATTTAATGTTATGTATTTTAATTTCTGATTTCATATGTTGGGATTTGTTATTAAAAACACTATTAATTTAAATTTTATTTATAAATTACAAGAGACAATTTCACTCTCATTTAACAACCCTAATAACCTTTATGTATACCCATTACCATGCCAAATTTTTTTAAGGATTCTTTCCTTTCTCCTTTATCTTTAATTTTCTTTATTATTTTATGCCTTATATTTCCAATTTCTTATATTAGGGAATGTATTTACATGTTACCATTACTGTGCATTTCATTTCTAAATTATTAGAGACCCCTGTCTCTCTCATCAACCCATTTTATAAATTTCTATATAATGCCATTATGCTACCTAAATCGCGCCGTGATTTTCCACACCAAAATGATTTTGTAGTGAATACCATACCCACTTCTCTATCAATGGTATTAAACTTTATTCACATATACATATTTATTGAGTACTTAGATGTATGTATTCCACATTCATTAACTGTTGAATAAATTATGATGTTGAATGAATCTAGGTTATATGATTTATGTGGCACACTTATGAATTAGAATGAAATGATTATGAAGGGTGCACCCTGATAACAATACAATGAATTGGGTAATGGTTAGTATCATGTTATGTCACATTAGGATAAGTGGTTTACCTAATTCCTTTATGGGACCTTTTTCCACCATGATATCTTGTCAGATTTAGCCTTGACCTATGTAAATGATGTAGTGTTTTAAGATGTTTCCACATTTATCATGTTATGATTATCATGCTATATCATGTTTTATTATTCATGCTCCTTTCATTATCAATTGATATTCCTATTGTATAACATGTATTTTATTTCTAATGTTATGAATTTTTTTATTCCTTTACCAGGATTTATAGATCACCTCTTTCTTTTGTATGTCCTCAAGTTATCCCATGCAATGATAAGTATGAAGGAAAAGTTTAGCCACATTAAATAAGTTTTCAATAAAGATGTTGTTTTTTATGTTTTAAGTTGTTATGTAATGTACCTAATTTTCCAAATACACTATAACTCTCGATCTTTTTCACTATATTAAGTGAAATGTTATGTAATAAATCATTCTTAAATATGAAATAAAGAGACGGGTCATTATAACCTCAAAATATGGAGGTTGAGTTATATGTGAGAATAGAAAATGGGGAAATTATTACATCCAAAATTTATAACTTCTCCCTGGTTAATTTTTGTGGACAGAACCTACAATAAAATATTTTCATTCTTCCTTTGGTAGAGTTTTATGCTATTTTGGCCTTGGATTGGCTATCTTTATATAAATCCAACATCAACTATTAAGAAAGGGAGATCACTTTTCACATCATGAAGCATCATCAAATTCTATACAGGTGTAAGGAGGAGGATTAATATCATTTACAATCATTATCTCAATTGTGTATATCACTGCATTTCAAAAAAGAATATATATCTCAAATTATTGAGAAAAATGAGAGAACCATGACCAATGACATGCCCGTTGTGAGGGAATACACTAATGTGTTCCTTGAAGAATTGTCTGGTCTTCCTCTTGATTGAGATGTTGAGTTATCAATTCTTATACCTTGATATATTATTATATCAAAGAAATATTATATAATGGAAACCATTGGGATGGAGGAACTGAAGAAGTAGTTACAGGAGAATTTGTACAAGGGGTTTTTTACACTATAGTGCTTCACTGTGGGGTGAACCAGTCCTCTTTTTCAAGAATAATGATGGATCAATGCGCCTATGCACTGATTACCATGAGCTCAATAAAATCACAATAAAGAAACAGTGTCTCCTCTTATAGAAAGATTAATTGTTTGATCAACTATTTTGTTTATGTATTTATCTAAGGTGGACCTTTGGTTGAGATATCACCAATTAAAGGTGAGTAAGGAAGATATGCCCATGACTGCCTTTAAAATGAGATATGAAATCAATGAGTTCCAAGTGATTCTCATCAGACTCAGTAATTCTACAACAATGTTCCAGGTTCTGTTCTTTTTGTCATATCTCTGGCCACTATTTGGAGGTCTACCGAAAAGCGTGTTCTAAGGATGATGATGTTCAGGTGAATTCTCAGCCTTCTGATCAGGGCCCTTCTCTAGTCCTTGAGGGTAGTATTCATGAATGTGGCAGGGTATTGGATCCCTCTATACTATCATCGGTGACATGTTATTCAATGAAGGCAGGGGAGGGGACTGCTTTTCCCTGTCGTGCTTTGGTTATAGTAAGAAGTTCTCTGGGAAAAGGTACTTGGGTAAATCATTCAGTGGCAGTGGTTTTTTCCACAGAGATGGGCATAATGGGATTCCTCCAGCATCGGGATCCAATGGTGGACAACTGGGTTCCCTCGAGTAGTTACATCACTATCAACTCTGTGGTAGAATCGGTCCTATGTGAGAAACATGATTTACAGCATTCTAAGGGGCTTCCCCTCTTTTTATTGGATCCCTGCCCAGCGATGTCTCCCTCTTCGACCAGCCCAGTGGTCTCTTATCCTTCTTCCTCGCCAGTAGTGCTTAGAGATACTCTCTGTTCAGCTGCTTCCTCCACTCCTATGGATCAGAGTCATGTTCAGGGCCTATGTTTCGATTTTCCAGAGGTCCCCTGCAAGGTGCTATCTAGCAGTGGAAGTTCTCCTATGAACTCCTCCTCATAGGTGAAAATGGGTGTTAAAAAAAGGTCAAAATCAAGAGCTGATGAGGGTGTATGTGTTATCTATCCTCTTAAGGGAAATAGAAAGGATTCTGGGGCCAAATCCAAATAGGTGTATGTCAATGTTTAAAGCCATAATATGGAACGGTCATGGCTTTGGGGCCCAGGTCAAATCAGATTTTATTCTTAGTGAGTTAAGTAATAATCAAGTCTCTCTGGTTTCCTTCTTGGAACCTAAATATGCATCCAGAAAAATCTCTGAGTTTGCTCAAAGGAATAAATTATGTGGCTTTTTTACATGAGGATCCTCCTAATTCTCACATATGGCTTTTCTGGAAAGACCACATCAGTGTTGATCTATTGAGTACAACGGAGGAATCCCTTAGCACAAAGATAACAGTGGGGCACAAAGAGTTTATCTTCCCATTCGTATATTCCAAGTGCAATGCTCAAGGCATGTAGTATTTATGGAGTGATCTTGAGGGCTTCAATCTTGTTGCGGATCCCTAGATTGTTTGTGGATATTTCAACATTGTGGCTAGTACAGAGGAGAAAAAAGGGGTGGAGCTTTCCCCATGAATGCCAGTCAATATTTCATTTCTTTCATGGCTCGGAGCGGCTTGTTGGATGCGGTTTTTGAGGGAAGTATCTTCACCTAGTGCAATAAAAAACGTGGGGGGAGGCGTTCATACTATCGGCTTGATCGATGTTTGATGAACAATGCTGCAATATCAATGTTCCCTGACTCCCGAGTCACTCACATGGCTCGATGTTTGTCTGATCATTCCCCGCTTTGCATTTCAATGGGGGAAGGGGTTTCACGGGAGGAACATGATATGTTTTCCACATCTTGGGTGCAGGAACCGGGTTTCTTAGAAGTGGTTAGGGAAGCTTGGGATTTACAATATCGGGGGATTCTTTGGACTACTTTTCACAACAAACTTAAGCGGGTTAAATATCTTCTTCACTGCTGGAGGAGAACTATCCCGGCCTGCGACCATGATGTCTCTAAGATCAGTGAGGAGGTGGATTGTCTGGAGAAAAGATTGGAACAAGAATGGGATGACTCCATTTTTTCTGAGCTTAGAAGGAAGAAGGACTCTTTATCCGATAATCTGTGTAAACAAGAAAGGGTGGCTAGAGAGAAAGCTCGGGTGAGATGGCTTCAGGATGGGGACCGGAATATAGGGTATTTTCATGCTTCCATCAAGGAACGTCGGCGTGTCCAGATGCCCAATATCTGTAGGGAGGATGGATCCTTCTCTACAGACTGGGAGGAAGGTGGGGTTATGATTAATGCAGCTATTCAATCTCTAATGGATTCTCCTAATCCTACCATGGAAGGGGGGTATCCGAGTGGGAATGATGATATTTTTTAGGGTCTCTACAGTAGAGTTTCGGAGGGCGTAGATGCTGAATTATGGAAAATCCCTGAGGAGGATGAAGTGCATGAAGAGGAATAAACCTTGAACCCAGATAGTTCCCCAGGGCCTAATGGGTTTCTTGGAACTTTTTATAGGGATTCGTGGGATATTATCAAAGGGGATATAGTTCGGGCTGTTCAAGATTTCTTCCTGGGAGAGGATTTTCCACGTATTGCCTGTGCTACTAAAACGATTCTTATCCCGAAGGTGAATAATCCTCATTCCATTGATAAATATAGACCCATCAGTATGTGCAACTTACCATACATGATCCTAGCCAGTATTCTTAATAAGAGATTGGCCATTCACCTGGATGAGTGGATGAATCCAGAACAACATGGTTTCATTAAAGGGTGGTCAATTCGGGGTGTGATCGGTCTGGTCCAAGAAATGATTAGTGGAATAACCAATAGGTCTTTTGGGGGAAATTTTGTGGTTAAATTGGACATGATCAAGGCATATGATAGGATGGAATGGGGTTTTTTCTCAGAGTCCTAGATTTTATGGGGTTCTCCAACGGGATATTGACCTCCTTTTCTGTTACTTTAGCTCATCTTGGATTTCCACTTCCTTCATGGGCATACATTTTTCCTTTTCAAGGCATGTAGTGGTCTCATGCAAGGGGATCCTTTATCCCCTACTCTCTTCATTATTTTTCAAAATGATTTTAGTTGCTACATTAATAAGGGGCTCAGCTTAGGTAAAATCATTCATTATCACAATAGGTATGCCACAAGGGGAATTTCCCACCTAATGTTCGCATATGACACCATAATTTTTATCAATGGAAGTAAAAGATTAGTGAGGGGTCTTAATGAGATTTTAAAGGAATATTTCAAGTGGAGTGGGCAGTTGGTGAATAAGGAAAAAAGTCTCTTCTTTACATCAATGGGGATCCCTTTGAGGAGGGAGAGGTTATTGAGAGCCATCTTGAGCATGGGAAGGAGATATTTTCCCTTGGAATACCTCGGAGATCCGATTAGTCCCTCTTCCCTAAGGGTGTATCACTTTAACAATATTTTAAGCAAAATTACAGGGTGTATCCACAACTGGAAGAAAAAATTTCTCTCTTTTGGAGGCCGCATCACTCTGGTCAACAGTGTTCTTGTTTCCATCACTATGCATATTCTTTCTACTCTAAAGGTCCCAAAAAGTGTAATTTCCAAGTTTGAAAGGATTACGGTGGCATTTGTTTGGGATGGTCAGATGGATGGTAGGCATCATTGGGCTTCAGGTAAACGGTTAGCAAGACCTCTATTTAAAGGGGGTATCAATATGAGAAGTGTATCAAATACCATGCAGGGGATCCATGCTAAGTTAGCTTGGGAGGAGATGGAAGGCCGATCTTTATGGGGAAGAATCATGCAGAATGTATATGGTCGAAATATGAATATTCAAAGATGGAAATCATCGTGGATATGGAACCTGTCCCTCCCATACCTAGAAATTCTTCATCATAAATCCCGATGGATTGTGGGTAGTGGGAATATCAATTTTTGGCAGCAGGACTAGGGGTCGGTAGGTTGTGGTTCCCGAGGTGCCCTACCACGAATTTATCTTTTAAAGAGGTGATTACTCACCCAAGGCTCTTACAAACCATTGTTAATGCCAGTCAACTGGAAATTTTTAATTCTATTTTTGTTAAAGATGAGGATAACCGGCTGGTTTTCACGGGCTCTTCGTCGGGTTCCTTCTCCATCAAGGATTTTTATCGTGTGACGAGGAGCGGTGGGACTGCAGATCCATGGGGGGAGTCCTTGTGGTGCGAAGATATCCCTTTGAAATTTAACATTCTGGTGTGGTGTGTGCGGAACAGGGCCCTGCCTAAAGATGATAATCTGCAGAGAATGGGTGTGGACATGGCCTCAAGGTGTTGGTGTTGCCGGGATTTCAACCGAGAACCACTAGGGAATCTTTTCTATGATAGTGAATGGGCTAGAGGGATTTGATAGACTTATGGGGCCTTCTTCAATTGGAATGGATATGACTGTTCTCCTGGAAATTTTCTACATGCATGGTTTAGTGGAGCTGGAAACCAAGGGGTGGAGAGAAAGACCAGATCGATCATCCTAAGTGTGGGGTGTTGGACAATTTGGAAGGCCCATAATGATGGTAGGCATAAAAAGACCATGGGATCCTTGACCTGAATTCTACTCAAAATTAAATACAATGTTAGGGATATGCTTCGGGTATCTCCTAACCATCACTTAGCACCTTCGGTAAGTTCTCTGGTTCGACCTCTATCTACAGAACATCAGTCGATTGGTGTAGGGCAGGGTCGTTGGATTCGGTGGAGCCCTTCTAATGAAGGGATAAAGTTAAACTCAGATGGGTTGCTACGCAGGGGGGGAGATGCATGGGGGCGGTGTCGTGAGAGATAAATCTGGGTCAGTGTCGGTGGCTTTCACTGCTTCATTCGGGGAGGGAGACTCACTTCAGGCGGAGGCCCTGGCTTTGGCCAAGGGTTTGTATTTTTTCTCCAGTAGGCAGCTTCGCATTTCATCGGTGGATACCGATTCCCTTCTTTTGTATCGAGCGCTAATGGACATGGGAATAATTCCTTGGAGTATTGTTTATGCTGTCAGGAGATTCAAAGCACTTATGGGGTCTCACATTATGATATCGCATACATGTCGGGAGGGAAACACAATATCGGATTTGCTGGCTTCAATGGACACATCTAATAGCGGTTCGATTTCCTTTTTTAATTTGGGATCATTTCCTAGAGAGGGGATGCTGTTTTTTGTAAATGATTCGTTGGGGTCGCATTACTTTAGACCTCCGTGATGCTTTTCCTTTTCTGTGTATGGCGATCTCCCAAAATAAATAAAAATGTTAACTTTCAGTCAGTATATGATCATGTTGGAACAGAAGGAGCATTTAAATACTGTGCAAAAGAACCTTCAAAGGGAGAAAATATATGAAAGGTATTGTAAATTTGAGTTCTAGATAGAGGAAGTGTCATTATTGGGGAATGTTATCACCAGCAAAGGATTATTTCTACACCCTTCCAAGACAAAGGTAATTGATGAGTAGACAATGGAAACATCTATAATGGAGATCCGTAGTTTCCTTAGTCTAGGTGGGTATTACCAATGATTTTTGAAGAACTATTCATGATTTTTAAACCCAATAAACAAGATTACTCAAAGGGGAGTGATGTTTTATGGACTCGGGAATGTGAAGACAACTTCAAAGAGTTGAAAAAGTGTCTTATCACTTCACCAGTGCTCACACTATTGATAAAGGGGGAACTCTTTGTGGTGTACAATGATGATTCAATGAAGAGATTGGGATGTTTACTGATAAAAAATGGTAAATTGATAGCCTACGCCTGAAGGAAGTTGAAATTTTAGGATAAAAACTATCCCACAGATGATCTGGACTTGGTGAATGTGATCTCTGTGTTGAAAATATGGCAGCATTATCTCTATAGGGATAAGTGTGAGATATATATTGATCATAAGAGCCTAAAATATATATTCACAGAGAATTAGATTAATATGAACCAATGAATATGGTTAGATATCATTAATTATTAAGACTACTCAATAAACTACCATCCTGGTAAATAAAATATGGTGAAAGATTATCTAAGTGGAGAAGATCCCATATCTTTATCAATGATTCGAATTTTGAAGGATCCAATATTCTTAGACCTACAAAAGATAAAAATGGAAATAATTAAGGAAGGAACAACATTAATAATTCTCAAATGATTTATCCAAAATACCTTCTTCATAAAATAATGGACTCTCAAATAAATGATGAAGACATTTGGAAAAAGGTGGAAGCTATCAGAAATGGAAAATCCTCAGAGTTCAAAAGTGATGAGGAAGGATTTGAAATATGGGTCATGACTATATGTACCATCCAATCCATAGATAAATAAAGAGCTTCTAAATGACACATATAACTCAAATTTATCTATTAACCTAGGGAGAACAAATATATATTGAGATATTTAAAGGAATTATAGGTGGAACAATATGATGAATGCAACATCCCGGATCTGGGTGCCCCCAATGGTTCCCCATACGCATTTGGTAAAATGACCTCAAGCACATTTCCCCAAATGCCAGAGGTTTCCGACTAGAAGTGAGGTCCAATGTGTGATAATGGGAAAAATATGCCCTCCTTGTCAGAGTATACACATGGGAAGACAAATAGAAAAAAATATCAGAAGTAGTTATACCAAGCAGAAATAAACAGCAGAAGACTAGAATTAAATCCCACAGAAGCCAATATATATATATATATGATGCATGGAATATGCATCTAATAAAATAGTCAATAAATTGACAATGTTGGAAAGAAATACAAAAACCAAAGTACGAAAGAAAAAAAGTAAACTCCAGCAGTAATGCAAGCCTCATCTTGGTCCCATGCTCTCCAGCTCCAACATCACTCAAGTACCTGATGAGGAAGGGAAGATGACCATATATATATCTACAACCATATAATCTGTTTGGGTCCAAAACATGACCCAAATAGGGTGTGATATGAATCCCAGTAGGCAACCACCAAATGATCTATGCCTAACTGTTAGTGAATATACATAGCAAGAAATATATAGAAATGAAGAAATAGACTAGGAAGTAGTCAAAAGTAAACAGTCCTATTGTTTTCAATTAAATTCATTTGCATTTATTATTCATTCTTTGAATCTTGTAATCTCAGGATCTAGCCTAAGCTTTATATCCCCCTATGTAATAGTAACAAAACAGTTGTCTCAGAAGACCCTACAAACAATCAAGTAAGACCGAGTCTAAGCTTTTTCTTTGTCTTGACATACTCGTCACAATCATTCAATAACTCATAAACAACCATTTGGGAAATATATCATGGTATAATACTTTTGGTATAACATAGAACTAATCATTTACAAATGACCTCTTGGGAATCTCTCTTGGTCAATAACTATGGGTCAACATGGTATCAATAATTTATAAACAACCTCCTAGGTAGCTTTAACGGTCAATACCCATGGGTAAACATAACATAAAAAATTATAAATGACCTCCCGGGTTTCTCTCATAGTCAATACCCCTGGGTCAAACATCTACTCCAAGGATCTCACAGTCCTGTGTAAATAATGTGTAAATCCCCATTGTTTTCTTGGTCCAAGGATCTCATGGTCTATTGAAAAAAATTGGGCGCATAATATATCAAAGAATCATATGTAATCTATAACTACAACATGGATAAAATTCAAAACCATATCACATGAATTTTATATAATCAATCAAACTCTATCATACATAATTAAAGGCATTGAAAACAAGGTATGCCTCATAGGAAACCTAGGCCAAATGTACACAAACAGACAATCAAGGGAAACAGACCCATGGGTTGTCCCAAAATCTAGGTATCTAACCTTACACCTAAGAAAAAACCTCTTAACAATTAGTCAAACCATAGCAGGAAAAAAGGAGGGTTAAATTCCAAATTAACCAATACCCCAAATGTGGGCATGAGGCACTTTTAGTAGATATAATCCAAATACGAACAACAAAAGGGACAAACCACCTACCTAGATGTATCACAATCGATATACTCATATGTCTATCCTTGAATCAGTCTAGAACAGTGTAGATCTACAAAAAGGTGAAAAACTCCCAACCTTGAATAACCCACTAGAGAGGAAGAATCAGGAAGAAAGGATCTAGGTGTTTTGGTAACTCACTAGTGGGATTCCAATGCACCTGATGAAATCTCAACCGGAGCTCAGACAGAGAATAAAGAGGGGTCAAAGTTTGTCATCCATTCCATCACTCTCCTATAAAAACCTTGGGGAGAAGAAGACAGTTCTGGACATGATACACGACCTCACAATGGTATATCAATTAAAAAGAAATCTACACATCATGTTCATTTAAACTAAACACCATGTAGTGGCTTTAACCGACCCCCCAACTTAAGCGGTCTACCAGGTCATCACATGACCATGTTCCCAGCCATTACACGACCATTACATAGCTATACGTGAAAACTAGGTACACAGTGTGTACTCTGAAGTACACGATGTATACTTATAAAAACCCCATTTCTTTCTTTCTTCCTAAAAAAATAACCAAAAATCAAGATCCATACATGAAATTAAGATCTAGGTTCTTAAAAACACCCCCTTAATATAATTTGTCCTCAAATTTCCCTTACAAGGGTGGGGATGAAGAGTCTGCAAACCACTCTGGCCACTATGATCATACGTTAGCTTCCCTCTCCAAAGCCTCATCCTGTAGTCGCTCATGATTCCATAACACTCTTACCAAAGGAACAGACCGGCCACATAGAACCTTTGTGATATGATCCACAATATGAATAGGGTGCTCCTAGAAGTATGCATCCACCTCCAACTCAACCTATTTGGGTTGAAAAAAATGAGACAGTTCTAAAAAGTAACTCTGTAGCTGAGAAACATGAAATATGATGTGCATAGCCTGATACCTATGAGGTAACTACAACTGATAGGTAATCGGCCCGACTCTCTCCAAAACCTCAAACAGCCTGATGTATCTTTGTTAAAGCTTCCCCTATCTACTAATCTTTCTATGTCCCAACCTCAATGTGAAACACAATAAAAACATTATCTCCGGCCTCAAACTCCATAGGTTGTCTCCATCGATCAACATAATATTTATGTCCAGGCTATGTAGTATCCATCATTTTTTGAATCAACTCCACCTACTTTATGGTCTCCTAGACATGATGAGGACCCATCATAACTACCTCTCCTGCCTCCAGACAACATCATGGTGATCAGAATTACCTACCATACAAATCCCCATACGGTTCAATCTGAATCGTTCCCGGAAAACTATCATTGCAAGAAAAATCCACTAGGGGTATATGTCTCTCCCAAGAACCCACAAAATACAGGATGCATTCTTGAAGAATTTCCCCTAAAACCGGAATTGTATGCTATGATGGGCCATCGGTCTGGGGATGGTAATTTGTAGTTAGAAGTACCTGTGTACCCAAAGCCCTTTGTAGTCCCTACCTGACCTGAGAAGTAAACTGGGCATCCCTGTCTGAAATGATAGAGTACAGAACCCCACGAAAATGTACAATCTATTAGATGTACAACATTCCAAGATAATCAACACTGAAGGATTCCTTGATCGACAAGAAATGTAAAACCTTTATGAGTCTTTCAACAATAACCCCTATAACATCATTTCCTGTGGGAGAACTCGGTAAACCCATCACAAAATCCATCATGACATCATTCCACTTCCACTCAGGAATGGGTTACTGCTGTAATATCCCTTCCAGTAACAGATACTCCACCTTTACCAGTTGACAGGTGGAACATATCATAACAAAACCATCAATATCCCTCTTCATGTCTGTCCACCAATACTGAAAATGTAAATCTTTATACATCTTGGTGACACCAGAATGTACTACCCATACTAAGGCATTAAAATCTCAAATAATCTCTTCACGTATGTCTGTTGACACCCATATGCGTCCATGAAAATGAAAAGCCTCATCCTTTCCTGTGGTCCACCCAGGAGTAGGGTCCTCACCTGACACACTCCCCCATAGGACTAGGCCTTCAGAACATGATAGATTCCTCATTCACATTCAATCTAGTAGAGTAAAGGTAACAACTATAGAAGAAAATAATTTCTACCCCTGTTTGTTGTACACCTCCAAATTCATCTCAGAGAATAGAGCCATATGCTGCTACTCACTGCTGGAATTTTGAACTACCTGTATCTGATTCCTCCTACTCAACACATCAGAAACTATGTTGCCTTTCACATAAGTTTAGGCAGGATCAAAGTTAAAAGATGTAAGGTACTCAACCCACCTTCTCTGTCTTAAATTCCGAACACACTGAGTAAATATATACGTGATATTTTTGTGTTATGTGTATACCACAAAATTATCTCCCAAAAGATAATGTCTCCAATAATGAAAAGCATGAATAAATGCAGCTAACTCAAGATTTTTCATCTGGTAATTCCTCTCAAGTGGCCTCAACTACAACGACCCATACACAACAAATCCTCCCCCTACATAAGCACCACTCCCAAACCAATACATTATACATAACAGTAAATGGTATAACTCTTTCCCGGATCTGGAAAAATAAGTATCTGTGCAGAAGTCAGTCTCCCTTTCAACACTTAAAAGGATGAATCACATTAATCTATCCACAAGTACTTCACACACTTCATAGTATGTCCCTTTAGTGGCACTGTTAAGTGTGAGAAGTTCGGAATAAAGTGCCTGTAGTAACCATCCAACCACAAAAAAATCCATACCTCAAAGACATTATTCAGATGATCCAAGGAAAATACTACTCTCACTTTCTATGGGTATATAGATAATTCTATATCTGGGATAACATGACCCAAGAAATGAATCTAGTTTATCCAAACATTGAATTTTGAGAGCTTATCATATAACTGATGCTCTCTCAGTGTACTCAATGTGATCTCAAGATGGATGGAATGGTTGTATCGAGTGTGAGAGTACACCAAGATATTGTCCATGAAGACTACCACAAAGGAATCCAAGTAATAATGGAAGAGTCAGTTCATCAGTTCAATAAAAACTATCGATGCATTCGTGAGACCGAATGGCATAACCAAATACTCGTATAGACCATACCTACTCCAAAAGGCTTTAAGAGGTATATCAGATGGTATAACACACAAATGATGATAACATGATTTCAAGTAAATCTTTGAGAACAGCAGTTCTCCTTAAAGCTGATCAAAGATATCATAAATCCCCAACAAGGGATATCAGTTCTTGACCGTCAGCTGGTTCAGCTTCCGATAATCCACAAAAATTCTGAGGGTGCTATCCATATTATTTTCCAAAAAGACAAGAAAACCCCAAGGAGAAGTATTGGGTCAGATGAAACCCTTCGTGTGAAACTCCTCTAACAAAATTTTCAGCTCCCATAACTTTGGTGTAGCCATCCTAAAAGGATGAATGGAAACCAGTGCCACTCCTGGCACAATCTCCATGGAAAAATCTACTTATCTCTTGAGGTAAATCAGAAAAATATTTTGGAAAGAAATTTGTAATGTGATCCACCACTGAAGGAAAGTCCATCTGTGAAGTCCCCCAGTCATACAAATATAAACTAGAAATATAGGCTTTAATTCCTCCCAACCCATGATGCTCGAGTCCAGCTCTACTCACCGGTATATCCCATTCACTCTTGTATAGAATGGATCAACCCTACAGTGATGTGAAACTCACCCTATTGTGATAGAAATAAACAACGGACTAAAAAGAGACCAACTAGTCCATTTCAATAATGAAATAAAAGCCTACCATCTCTAATACATAGAGGTCCCATAAGAAGTGACACCCACCAACTTCAAGAGGTCACTCAATTCACTGACATACACTAGCGGTCCTAATTCCCAATGGAGTATCTAGAATCATTACATCATCAGAACTAAATATATAGAGACTAAGTCTCTCCACAATGACAATAGATATAAAACTATGAGATTCCCCTATATGTAATAAGATAAAACTAAGGCAACTAGAATCACACCTATAACCGTAGATAGTCTGGGATCCTTCTCCTACTAGGTCTACTCCATCATAAATGTTTGACCTAAACTGCGGCCCAATAACCTTTTCAGACTACCCTGAGCTGGTCCACCCTGCTATCTCAGATAACCTGTTGCTTGGATACTATATCCACAACCACCTCCTCAGTCAAAACAGCTTGACAAACTCCATCTCTCTATTTGAGGAGAAACTGGTGGTCCTGCACCTGAACATGGTGTCATAATAGATCCACTCTCACTAGCTGGTGGTGAGAAAAACTAGCAAAAATGCTGAAGATGACCCATATTTCCACAAGATTGGCACTCAAATGGGTCTCTCGGGCATGAAGTTATTGTTTTTTGAATCTTCCTACATTGGTAACACCTCACCTGGCTACCTAAAGATATATCCCTACTACCGAAATCACTACACGAAGGCTCCCTACGAAGTTTCCTACTATAAAAAAAGGAGTACCAGCCCTAGATGATAAATCTACCTAGATCATAGTACCCAACTCCCCCAAACTGTGCTTGGTAATCAGAGCTTTATTTAATATAGCATTCACCGAAGTCAGTCTAAAAAACTTCACGTGAGACAATCCTCAAACTGCCTAGCCAGTGATAATTCATCGTCTACCAGAACAAGTGTGAAGCACTGATGATCTATAAAGTAAGAATAATAATCCATCAATGAAAGAGCACCCTTCTACAAATTCTTGAACTCCTGGTCTTGGTTGGACCTCAATGTCTTGGGGTATATGTCATCATACATGGTCCTATAAAACTCTTTCCAAGATATATCCCAACGACATCCTGCCTAGAAGATAACATCCCACCATCTCTTGGTGGAATCATGTGGCATTTTCTTCAAGATATTCATCCTCCTCTTAGGAGGAATCTCTAGATTCTTGAAGATTTAAATCCTAGACTCCAACAATGAATCTGCAGCCTGTGGTCCTCCATCACCTAAAAAAGTAGGAGGATGCTGCTGCTGGAACACCCTACTCAACTATACCATAGTCAGGGTAGGCTGTGGTGCTCCCTAAAAATTGTGCATCATCCTCATAAATCCTTCAAGGAACTTTTCATCAGCACCTTCATCTGGTATAATAGATGGTTCCAAGATAGTCATGATGGGAGGATCTGTTGGTAGTCCCTGATCTACCATTTTCTGTGTCTGATGATCGCCATGTACCTGGCGTACAACCGGAAGTCATCTTGGTGGAATGACTCTGCAAGGTCAAGCACACACCTCAATTCAATATTATCATGGAAACTAACGTAGAAGTGCTAGAATAGAATAGGATAAGGAAAAAATTCATGTTTTACAAAACATGGTTACATGGTGTTTATAAATAATACACAACGTGTTCTCATAATCTTTTAATATGGGTGTGTACTTATTCCAACCTAGTCATGTAACACCCCATACCCACGACATGTCCCTTCTGAGACACATCATGTAATTGAATATTCCCAGTTTCCCAAATACTTCTACGTGGCTCGAGCTGCACGGTTTTTCTGGTGTAATACTACACGACGTGTTCACCCTAGACACGGTGTGTACTACTTCTGTTCCATCAATCTGTGTCATTAGTCACACGACTAGGTACATAGTTGATTACTACATGAAGTGTAAAACATAGACATGGTGTATAAAACCCAAGTTTCGTCCACCTGTGTCATTAGTCCCACATCTAGATACACGATTGATTACTACATGGTGTGTACAAACTAAACACAACATGCACAATCCATGTTTCATCCACCAGTGTCGTCATTAAAACGATCGATTCCCGCACGGAATGTACCCCCAATACACGGAATGTTCTAATTAATGTTTACCAAACCCATGTCTCTTCTCACATAGTCATTCACACTGTCAAGAGCTACACGAAATGTACATACGTTACATGACCTATACTAGAAAAAAGTAAGCTCTTCCAGATTAGAAGAACACATGGCGTGTGTTCATAACATCACACACCGTGTTGTCTGGGTTTCTAGATGGTAATCCTCTAAAACAACTTAAGAACCCCCAAAAAACTTATATTTTGTCCAATTCAAGCCATTTTCTAATCTGTGAGATCCCATGCTCCCTAGGAAGCAAAATATAGAATCCTCAATCATATCATATTAACAGAATTCAACTAAAGTTCAAACATGATCCACAAAAATCTGATCCAAGAGAGCCCATAACACCTCAGGGACCAAATCTTGGTTTCCATATAAATTAAACTTTACATATACCAATACCCTATCAAAATAGTAGGTATATCTATCCTGACATCTATCACAACAACATGAATATCTATGATGACATCTATCACAACAACATGCAATTGGTAATGCACCCTAAACTGCATGACAAGAATGAATAACATGTGATCTCTTGAAAGTGCCTATATGAGGAATGAGATGGAAAACTCTCATCTCATCGAGTCGCAATAGAGAAAGAACCACAATGATATCAATCATAATTGCACAAGACAAGTAAATCATCCAATGTTGAAATTAAATCAACTGTAACAATTGAAAAACCAGAAAAATTAAAATATTCGAGGTAACATGGATTTTCCTTGTACATGGGTTAGCTACTCTCAATGAAAAACTTATTACCAACTACTTATTTCTTCCTATCCTAGTCTATCTGCTCCAAATAATAAGAAAAATTAGAAAAGAACTTCCTCTGATACCACTTTGTAACATCTCAGATCTGGGTGCCGCCCAAGGGTGCCCCGTACCCGACTGATCACATGACCTAAAGTGAATTTCCCCAAATTCCAGAGGTTTCTAACTAGCAGTGAGGGAAAAAGTGTGATAATGGGAAAACTATGCCCTCCATGGTAGAGTATTCACAACCAAATAAAAATAGTAAACAATAGCGGAAGGAGTAATACCAAGAAGAAATAAATAGCATAAAACTGAAAGTAAATCCAATAGAAGAACAATATATATATATATATATATGATGCATGGAATATGCATCTAAGAAAATAGTTAAACAATTAAAAATTATATAAATCAATACAGAAACCCAAGTACAAAAGAAAAAAGTAAACTCTAGAAGCATCACAAGCCTCATCTTAGTCTCATGCTCTCCAGCTCTAATAGCAATCAAGTACATGACGAGGAAGGGCGCTTTCCCTTAACTATACCTGAAACCATATAATCCTTTTTGTGTACAAAACATGACCCAAATAGGGTGTGAGATGAATCCCAGTATGCATCTATAAAAATATCTAGGCCTAAGTGTCATTGAATATATAAAGTAAGAAATATGAAAAAATGAAGCAATAAACTAGGAAGTACTCAAAAGTAAACAGTACTATAGTTTTCAATTACATTCATTTTAATTTATTATTCATCATTTGAATCATGTAATATTGGGATCTAGCCTATGCACTATATCCTCTTATTTAATAGTAACAAAACAGATGTATCAGAAGACCATCTAAACAATCAAGTAAGACATATTCCAAGCTTGTGCTTTGGCTTTGAAGACTCGTCACAACCGTTCAATCATTCATAAAAAAACCTCTGGGAAAGCTCTGATAGTCTAAACCCTTTGTTCTAACATAGAACTAATCATTAACAAATGACCTCCAGGGTAGAATTCACAGTCAATACCCCTAGGTCAACCTCACATCAATAATTTATAAACGACCTCCTAGGTTGGTCTCACAGTCAATACCCAAGGGTCAATATGACATAAATAAATTATAAAAGACCACATGAGTAGCTATAAAGGTCAATACCCATGGTTCAAAAATCTACACCAAGTCTCTCACGGTCATGTGTAAATAATGTGGAAACTCCCACAGTTTTCCTGGTTTAAGTCTCTCATGGTCCATTAGAAAAAATAGCATGCATAACATATCAAAGAAACACATGTAATCTATAACTACTACATGTATAAAATTCATAGTCATATCACATGAATTTCATATATTCAATAAAACTCCATCCTAATAAATTTAAGGAATGTAAAACAAGGTATTCCTCACACAATACCTAGGACAAATTACCACAAAAAATTCAATCAAGGGAAACACACCCATGGGATGTACCATAACATAAGGTATTTAACCTTAAGCCTAAGAAAAAAACCCTATTAAAATAAGTCAAACCATAGTAGGAAACAATAAGGGTTGAATTCCAATTAAATTAGTACCCCCAATGTGGGTATGCGACACTTTTAGCATATATAATCCAATGACAAACAAATAAAGTAAAAAATAACCTACCTTGATGTCTCACGATTGATATACTCGAACGTCGGTCCTTGAATTGGACTAGAATGGCATAGATATACAAAAGGTGAGAAAATCCCAACCTAGAATAACCCATGAGAGAGGAAGAATCATGATGAAAGGCTATAGGGGTTTTGAGAACTCAGCAGTTGGATTCCAATGCACCCGATAATGTCTCAATCAGAGCTTAGACGAAGAATCGGGAGGGGTTTGAAGATCGTCGGCCATTTCATCGCTCTCTTGTATGAAACACGGGGAGTTGAAGATATTTATGGATATGAGACGCAACCCCGAACTGATATATTAATTAAAAATAAAACTAAACAACATTTTCATTTAAACTACACTCTGTGTAGTGGACTTAACCGACCCCCAACTAAAGCGGTCTGACAGGTCATCACATGACCATGTACTCAGCTATCACATAGACATTATACGGTTGTACGTGGTGACATGGTACATGGAACGTAATCAGAAGTACACATTGTGTTCTTATAAAAATTCCACTTCTTCCTTTTTTCCACAAAAAACAACCCAAAATCATGATCCATACCTAAAATAATTATCCGGGTTCTTCTAATGAAGGAGATCACTGAATATACATACAAGTTCCTTCTGTGTCAGAAATTGAAGTATGAAAGGAAAATGTCTAAATGGATGAAGTAACCATTACCCATACCAAAATGTAAATAGGGAAACATCAGCATGGACATTGTCTCTAGACATCAAAAGACATCCATAGAGAACAATGATATATGGGTTTTTGTGGATCACCTTACAAAGAAAGATAAATTTATCAAAATTGAAGAGGAATTCTCACTCGACCAACTTCTATAGATATACATCAAATAAGTGGTTAGGCTATATGGAGTACCAAAATTGATTCTATCTGATTGAGATCCAAGATTTTCCTCCAGGTTTTGGAGAAGTCTATAACATGCTTTAAAAAAGTGAGTTGAACTTCAGTAAATATTATCCTCCTCAAAATGATGTCCAATATAAATAAGAAATTAAGACACTAGAAAAAAAATGTTAAGATATTATTATATGGGATTAAAGGAAGAATGGGACCAATATTTACCTCTGGTCATGTTCTATTACAACAACAGTTTCCACTCGAGCATCCAAATGGATCCATATGAATCCCATTATGCGAAAATATACAGAACACCAACATATAGGGATGAAGTCTGTGAATGGAAGATGCTTGGACCTGAAATGGTTGAAGAAATGGTACAAAAGGCGAAAACCATTCAACAACATATCCAAGTAGCCCAAATTCGACATAAGATCTATGAAGATAACAATCGATGAGATGATGAGTTTAAGGTTGGAGACATGGTATTCCTCCATATATCTCTATGGAAATGGTCATGATATTTGACAAGGATGGAAAGATATGTCCTAGGAACATTGGCCCCTCCGAGATTCATGATCATGTTGGAGATTTGGACTATTGACTAGCACTTACACCAACCATGTCTCAAGTACACGATGTATTCTACATATCCTTTTTGAGGAAGTACATACCAAATTGCTCACATGTACTGAATTCAGAGGTTGTACAGTTGAAAAATGATCCCTCTTATAAGGAGAATCTGGTGATGATCTTAGACCATAGAAATAAATTTATACACAATAGGACCACTCACCTGGTCAAAGTAATATAGAGTAACCATAAGTATGAGGATGTAATATGGGAACTAGAGTAAGCAATAAAGGATAATTATCCTCACATGTTTTCCCATATGTTTGTTAAATGAAATTTTTAATGGAGAAAATTCAGAAGGGGGTAGAATGTAATGACCCAGAATTCTATCAATGACATTTACCTTTGTTTAATTATTTCATATAGTAGAAATCATATAAAATCACTTAGAGACACAATAAATACTTTTTAAATGAATAATAAATGAAATAACTGGTATTTATAGAAATTAAGAAACCTAAACAAATAGAAGAGTAACACAGAATTTGGAAATGTAATGTGGCCATCTTGTATAATAACCGGGCTAATATAATAAGAACCTCATATAAAAAAGTATAAATAAAATTTATGAATATTGTAAATGAAAATATGATATATTTATATAATGTATCATGTAATTAAATGTTTTAAAAATGATGAATTATGAATTGATATTATTTTTGAAACATAAATGTTTATTTAAAATTTTATAATTAATATTTTGTTTTAAAGGAAAATTTATTTTCAAAAAATAGAATCATCAATTAATATTTTTTTCTAATGGTTATAATATAATTTTATGATACCTTAATTATTTTTTCAATGTGTTATAAAATAGTTATAATTTTAAAATTGGTATTTTTTGAATAAAAGAAGATTTTTATTAAAAATAAAATTTCTCATATTTAGAAAATTATTTTTATAAAATGGATCCCATTTTTGAAATCTACTAATCTTAAATTTTTTGGGGGATTTTTTTTTTGTTTTTTCGAAAATAGTTGATTTTTTGGTGAATAGTAAAATACAGTAATTTACAGAATAAGCTAAATATGTGAATTATTGAGTCATGGATGATGTATAGATGATTTAAGAACAAGTGTTTTGAAATCATATGCACTAGTTACTGTATTAGGCCACAAGAATCAACCCTATTCAAATTCTTAAGTCAAAATAAAAAAAATGAATAAAATAATCAAAAAACACCCCCTCCTATACTATAAAGACCACTCCTTATCACCTCTTGTATTTATACCACAAAAGCTCTGATTCTCTTTAAACTTCTACATAATACACTAATCAGGTCTATCTACCACATCCATTAGACTTTGGTCTCAATATAAGACCAAACTAAAATGCCTCAAGGAGGTTCTCAAGGAGAAGGAATTCAGGATGTAAAGTCCTCATTCATTTTCATTTATTCTCTTTTCATTTTATTGTATTTTCCTATCCTCACCTACCCATATACAAGTGAAATGATAAATATAGTATCTTTTTTATATTGTAATTCTATTTTATTAATGGAAAATATTATCATCCTTTCAATCCCCCTCTCTTTTTGTTATAAAAATGAAAACAACATCCTTTATGTGTAAATTTATCGCATTTAAGGATGACTATTTTTAAATTTACATCACCACCTTATAGGCTAGTCATAAAACCATTTTCATGGATCAAATAGATTAAAATATATTTATTATATCTTATTTAATGTTCCAGAACTAGTATATATATATAGTATTAATTAATAAAACAAAACTAGTTCATGATGATCGAAAAAACACCAAAATAATCTAAATGAATAGCATTGACATTTTATCTAATGAATCTTCCTCACAGATTTAAAAAAATGATATATAAGACCATTTAATATTCTATAAGTTCACTAATAAAACAAAATTTCAATTATGGACAACTATTATAATTTTACATGATTTTCCATACATGTATACAGGTAAACCGATCATGAAAACCAAGGAAAAAAATGTTCTTGGAACGACGAAATTGTATATTATAACTCATTAAAAAATCCATAAACAAGCTTAATAAAATTATAATAATAAAATAAATATATAATAGATTCTTAATTTATTAATTGATGGATCTAATTTCATTATCTAGGACATTAAGATCTAGTTATGAACAATTTCAAAAATAAGGTAAGGGAATCATTCCGAGCATCCATTTTTTCATTCAGGTTACCCTTTATCTCTCTTTACCCCAATGTAATTATTCATTATTTTTATATAATTATTATAAATTATATGTATATGTTCTAAAATCATTAATATAGATTATATAATCCTTATTTTAATGGGGAATACATGTTTTAAAAATGTTCCCTTATTAATTCTTCTCGATAAACAAGCCTAATTAAAAGGCACTTCTTGATTTCTTACCCATTTTCAAGTGACCTTAATAATATTTTTTAAGAAACCATTATTTTTTCTAAAATCACTAATTTCATCATGAAAGATTATCCTAGTTCATTTATGATTTTATATAAACAATTATTACTTTTGTTTCAAAAAGGATCTTTAAACTTTTCCCTTAAACCGCACTAAAGGTCACATTGATAATGTTTCTTAAATAATATTTTTTACATGTTTTAAATTAAGTTGGACATAATTTATCATGATATATCCCTATTTTACCTTATGAATGTCCATTAATTATCTAAATTCATTCTTTATTGGACACCTTTATGATACACCCATTGTTTATGCTTTATGGCATGGTTGTGATACCAATTTCTTTCCATGGGAAACCCTTATGTTTATTCCTTATGTATGATTATTCATGTGGAACAAATAAGAATGAACATGTTATGATGGTTGTGACCATATTGAGATCCAATGAATTGTGTATTTTTTATTCTCATGAGACATCATGTTGGAACAAGGAGTGAACCTGAGTCCTTTACGAGACATAGTCTGCCTTGTAAAATGATATTGGAAGTTTGACGTGACTCATGATTGTCAACATGAAATGGTCTTGGAAGTTAGGCTTGAATCATGATTATGTCATGTTATATGTTTTTTCCAAATTTCAATGATACCATGATTATATAATCTCTTGTTTTACATATTATTCTTCCTTATGTTTATTCACATTCCATGCTTTTTATGTCATAATGTTATGCCTTATAACCCATGTGCTATGCTTTATTTCCATGTTAATTTCTCTTAATAAGAATTTTAGATCATCCATTTTTTCATGTGTTCCCCATATAATCCTATCTAGATCCAAGAGCTTAATGGAATTTATATGCTCATTATGGAGATTAAATAATTTTTTTTTTATTTTTGGTTTCATGTTTTTTAATTATGTTCCTAATATTCAAAAGGAAATAGAATTTATGTTCCTTAGTTGTATTTGATGATTAATTATACTTAAAATCATGTAATAATATGTTTATAAGGCTGGGGAAATTATACCATAGATGAGAGATCATTGTGTAATATGATCCATTTAACATGAGATCTCATAAAGAAAGATTAACACTCACTAATACAAATATGGCTTATAATAGCGCTAAAAATGGCCTTTAACAGCGCTAAAAAGGCACTGTTAATCTCGGCGAAGATAAAGGGGGGTCCCCTTTATCAGCGCTAAAAATAGTGATGATAAAGGGGGACTTTTATCAGCACTAAAAAAAGAACTGATAAAAGTGCCCCTTTATCAGCGCCAATCAAGCGCTGATAAAGGTAGTATTTATCAGCACTATTTTCAGCACTAAAAAATGTATAATATATCAGCGCTATTGTGAGAGCTAATAAAAACTACCTTTATCAGTGCACAAAATAGCGCTGATATATTATCCATTTATCAGCGCTTAACTAGCGCTGATAAAGGCCAACGATTCTTTCCAAAACCAGAACCTACACAGAACCTGCCCAGCACCTGCACACATTACAGCACCTGCACATAGTCCAAACAAAACCTGCACACAGCACACACAACACCCACACACAAAGAAAAAAAAAATGATACATAAATTTACTTGAAATCATGAATACAAAACAACAGACTTCTATATACATTTCAAACAATGTTTAATTTGGTTATAATTACATTTATCCAACAAACAGTTTAAAAAAATGATGTTCCATATTTTTTGCATCCATATGCTCTAAAACATTGTCGTCCATGGCGGCGGTTTCTGAACAAAGCATTCGAACTGAGGAAAAATATTTCACCTACAGAATAAAACAAATATTATGTTAGTAATACAATAATGAAATAAAGAATGGGGTTGCTAAATGGAATTATATTAGTGAGGCACAAAACATAAAATAACCAATTAACGAAATTGGTGCATGGTTAGGGCTAATCATCTATAATAATCAAATGGACCAATTATTAGTAAAACATGGATATATGTCCCCCCATTCCCTAAAAAAGAAGCACCCATGCCCCCTTCCCTAGTACACCCCCTACACACTGCCCACCCCCGAGCACACCCCCTACCCCTGCACACTCCCTGCCCCCTGAACACCCCCTGCCCCCTTCCCCAGCACACCCCTGGCCACTACACTTCCCCCCTGCCCATTGCACACCCCCTTCCCACCCCCTACATATTTCAAAAGAACCCAGCACACCCCCTACCCCTTCCCCCTACCACTTTTCTCCCTTCCCCTCCCCCAGAAAACCACCCCTGCCCTCTCACCTTGTCCCCTGCACATCATAAAGAAAATACCTTGTATGGAAATTGTGATCAATTTACATTATACACATCATATATATCAACACATTCTCATGTACTTTCATTCAATGTAAATACACATATATAGAATCTCTACATCTCATAATAAAACCCTCTTTAAAATTCACAAACACGTTAAATCCATTTGAAAACACCCATCACACAACTTTCTAATTTCTTCAAACACATTTAAAGGACTTAAGCATGAAAATCCACAAGAAATACAACTACATTCATTTTAAAAATAACATTCAAGTCTATACACACCCCAAATTCCTTTGATAACATATTTTTAACCACACAAACATTTCATATAGTACACTAAGTAAGAAAATACAGGATAATAAAATCATCATATAATGTAAAAGCATGGAATCACCTACATAAAGCGTGGAATCTTCTGAAATCTGTTGGAAAACATAATACCACACCTCCACAATACCTTAATAAGGACTGATCAAACATTAATTTTGAATATATTAATGGAAACCCATGTTTAACTAGTGGTATTCCATGAGTTTAACATCCCACAAGGATAGAGGGTCATGATTTAATGTCTTATAGAGCTGTAAGACCTGGGTGGATCAAAACACTTATAAAGGTGGATCAGGTAGGTACATCTCTAGGAAGGAGCACCTGGAATGTTTACCTGATAGATGGATCAAAATTCCCAATGATGTCTGACTCAAGTGTGGTGAATCCCATAAAGGCAAGGTTTATCATTTTGAAGAATTATTCGGACGCCACTAAGGGAAATACAAGAGGGAAAATAAGAGAAGGTGTACCCCAGTGAGGGGGTCACCATGGTTTACCATTGGTTGGGATTTAACCTCATGGAGGCTTCCTATGTACCCTATTTAGAATACAAGGATAATAACCCATATATTTAAATGAGGTATGTTGTGGGTATTACCCATGGTTAGCTTCCCTTCACACTAGGAATACTCTTGGTTGGATGAGTATGGGTCTTGTGGGGCTTATGCATTGTCAGATTCTCAGGTTCATCCATGAGTAGCAATGGGATGAATGGGACATACATGCTAAGATGGACCATGTGAATGACGTGATCCTTGTAAAGAGGCATGAGGCACAAAAAACATGTGGAGCTGTCTGTAAACATTATTTATGGTGGCCATGGGGATTATCAGACTCCCCATACCTTCCATAAACACCTCAAAACATCACGAGGACCAGATTCTACATGATGGTGCATCACAAGGTTGATTCTTTTGATGATGTACTAGTTGTTTGAGCTTTGATTTCATCTCAACCAGCCTTTCCATTACTTGAATTATCACAGGACACATATTTTGGTTCCAAGAAATCCCTCAACGACACTGATTGTCTCATGCATCTACCTAGAAATAATTGTGCAAGTCAAACAACAACACATGTTCTCAAATACAAGTTCAAACAAACGAGATACAGAAAATGGATTTTGTTGATCCTCGGTGGTTTCGTCGTTCACCCCATACGCACTGCACACCATCATGCCTTACTTCAATATTGATTTGTTCAAAGATCAATAATATGAATCGGGGGATAGAAAACATTTAATAATAAATTAAGATTTCAATACATCGGAGCATTCTCAATTCACCAAAGAAGGTTGGAGGATAATCAATGATCATATATAGATAACATAAGTGGTAGGAATTCACCTTCATCCTATTTTTTACAATCTTCCATCAGGTATGTTTCCCATTCGTTTCTAAACACATGTATATCATCTTCTGAATATGAGTTTTTGCGACAGTCATAGTAGTACTGAAAAAAAAAAATACACAAAAGATTAATAAATATTTTAAATGAACTCGTAATTATTTTCGAAAATACCTCATCAGGGATGCCAGTTTTTTGATGAAATATGATCTCTTTCATAAATTTACAAACATAATAACCATAGTCCTTTCCGTTTGTTTGTTTTGGACACTACAGAAACATCGACAATAATAAGTAATTTTTTTGATATGTGCTTGGATAGTGTAATGTTATTATATATACCTGGATACTTTTCCAGTTTTAGATCTTGTAGGAATGCTCATCCTTATGCCTTGGATTCATTCCATGCATTAGACGATATTGATGCACCACCCTATCATAATAGAATCCTCATTAAAATATAACATAAATTATATAACTAGATGTTTTGTTTTAAAATGTTGGATCTAGTTTATTACAAATTAGCAAACTTCATCATGCGTGGTCGGTTTGTTGGATATCAATGCATTGAATCCAGAAAATAAATCTTTGGAGTATCCAAATTGACTGCAATCAGCATCCAATGCTCCCTAAAAATAAAAAAAGGAATAAGTAATGATAGAAATGAAAATAAATTTGATATGATTAAATTGTAGAGTTTTACCCCAGTATAATTGGTATTAAAAAGATTCTGTCATTCGTAATTTTGTTTTCAAACGATTTGAGAAGGGATGAAATTATTGAAGCCTCTTTAACAGAATCTATTTTGTCTTTTGAAGATGTGGTGTGAGGACTAACGAGTCCAAATTTTTGTTCATGGGGAAATAACTTCAATTGTTTTTCATATATACGTCTACAACAAAAATAAAATGTATTTAGTAAAAATTATCATAGTATATCAGATTTTGTAAAATCAAATCATTAAAACATACCTCATGTATACATTTACAACTGAGGCGCCTAGCCATTCATACTTGAGGACTTCATTTACATTTTCAGCACTAATGAAATCTGATATCTCCTCTCCATACATATCTTTTTCAAAAGCAACTATATGAGTACTACTGTCTTTCAACTTTGTATCAACATGAGCTTGCAATGATATTAACTATGGATATAGAACGGGCGGGGTGAAGGTGCTCTCAGTAGACCGTTTAAATCAGTTGGTTGATCCTTGAGATAGTTTTGAGATGATATTTTGTTTCACCCCACAGTCTTTGTCATTCTGTAATAACAGTCATCAGTTCAGACCTTTTTTCATTAAATGTTAAAGGTCCAGCTTGAAAAATAAATAAAAAATGAATACCTTTTTGTCGACATGTTTTTTTACAAGAACTATCGGCCATGCGATGAATGCTCCCACATCTTGTTCAACCATATGAATGTTGTCATCGTCATTTGGAACAGGTGTCTCGACACTCGGCTCATTAGGTACTTTAATTGACACTCTAAGATGATCTTTTGGAAGGTGTCTGTTGTGTAGAATGTCGTTTTGCGTATTGAACATCGTAGCCCTCGCTACAAGGCGATATGTGGGAGTTGATAAATATAAATCACAGTCATTTTCACCCTATGGAATATTATTACAGGAAATGTATCAGTGTCTATGTAAATCAAATTTCATAGAAAAAATTATTAAAACATTGATTACCTCATCTAAGTCAGGTTTTTTAGGGGAATGGCTCACCTCAAAGCTGGTGGGGGGTGGGGCGAGATCATCACTTACGGGTTGTTGTTGAGTTGTTTCTTCTCTTTGCCTCTACCCCATCAATTTTTCTATAATCTCTCTCTGGTATTGTAATTCTTCTTGAAAAATAGATAATTGTTCTTGCAGCTTTTCCATTTTTTTCATTTTGATCCTCCGCATGTTTTTGTTTTTGAAAATATGTTTGGGGTGTCACCTCAAAACCCGCACCTCTGACGCGGCCATACTTTTCTGGCTGCTTTAAGGCTGCTGAAAGTATGTCTGCATCTACTGCGGTTATTGTTGATTCTTGTGACTATTTCAGATAGAAAATATAGAAAAATAAGTAGTTATTGTAATGTAATAGCGATTTAAAGCAACTCAAATTTATATTATGTCATACTTACACATGTTTCCCACACTTTTTGTGTGTTTTCATCTATCAATGTCCCCTATTTATTTACACGAGCCTCCTTCCATAGCACATGGCATGGGATGGATATGGCTTTCGATTTCAATTCATAAATCAGCATATAAATAAAGAAACATGGTTATGGTGTTGTTTTATGTCACATACTAGTAGTAGGGTAGATTTAAAATATGTACCAATTTTTTCTGAAGTTCAGCGTACCCCATACTTGCTTTACGGTAAGGATACACTGGTTCTGTTGCACATTTTTTATTTTCAGTACTTAGTAGCTGTTTCATAAATAAAAAACTGTCAATCAGAGTGATGAATACAAGAAAACGTCAAACAATGTATTACCCCACACAATGCACCTGAAAAGTATGCTCCCCACGACGGTTTCTAAATGCATCCCACGCTCTTTGGGATATCAAGTGTGTGTAGAGTGGAGGTGGGTGTGACATGATTTTCCCTTCTTCATCTCTAAGATGATATTTCGTTAAAATTGTGTGGAAACCTCTATGAATCCTTCCTGCAATTCTTAATACATATTCCTTGTGCAAGACATCTACTATAAATGCACACTGCAATGGATGATGAAGAGTAAGTCAATGTTTTGGTATTTTATTTTATTTTAATAAATTAAAAAAATGATATCATAATGTTACTGTAATCTCTTCCCACATTAGTGTCTTCAGCCTGGTGACAACATGGTGCCACGACTGTACATCAATCGGCGCGCGTTGCAGAGTGACGATTCCAATGTAGCTACTAAAGATGGCTTTGTTGGGGTTAACATGTTGGCCTCGCTTATTCCATCCCACCTCAAATTTCATGCCTTTTGCTTTTCCCTTAAGGATTTTGGCCAACACTGTCAAACTACGATGCTCTTGTTTTTTTTGTGCTTTCAGGGTTTCATTTCCTACCATTTCCTCAGAATTAGCATCAATATCTTCCCCCAGAGCGCTAGCATCAGTAATGGGACTAGCATCAATAGGTTGAGAAACCTATTGTACCTCAACACTGGGACCAACAACAATAGGTTGAGAAACCTGTTGTTGCTCTGCACTGGGACCACCAGCATTTGGTTGAGAAACCTGTTGTTGCTCTGTAGTGGGACCACCAGATGCTGGTTGAGAGACCTTTTGTGCCTCGGGATTGGGCGCATCAGCAGGTGCAGAAGTCATTATCTGCAAAAGTGGTTTAATATTTAATTTAGATTACATAAAAACAGTAGCGAATAGATAATAACATAACGTAACACAATGTATGTTACAATTAACAAATAACCTGATTATTGTACTCTCTTTTTTTCTTTAAAGGATGAAGTGATTTGACTCCTCTATCGACTATGTAAATTCCTTCATTGTGGTCTCATCTGAAAAACAAAATGCCATCTACATTTGGGCCACTGCGAAATGATTATGAAGTCCCTATAAAAGGGTTAACCTTCGTTGAGCTTTCATCTGACCCTTCAGTTGTTTTGGTCGATAACAGAACAATTGACCAATTTTAGTTTGCGGGGTCTGGAACATAAAATACTTGTACTGCCTGTGATACCATTAGAAATGGTGTTTCTTTCTCCCCTTCCTTACTGAAATAAACTTTCACGAATCCTAATTCATCTATTTTAACATCAGTCCTGTTATCAACCCACTTTCATTGAAAAATCGGCACTTTGAATTTCGTATAATCTAACTCCCATATTCGTTTGATGATGCCAAAGTGTGACATATTCGCATAAATTGGATTTTTGTCATTAGCACCGGAAACATGCATCACCTCAGCCACAAGTGTAACCCCACTATTTTTCATGGTACTATCTTCATCATGTTCATTAGTATAGAATGTATAACTGTTAACTACATAAGCATTGTAAGATAATACGTACACACTTGCTCCTCCGGCCAGCCATCGAAGTCGTTCTGAAATTGAGTCTAGATTTTAATCTAACTGCTTAAAAATATGGTCTCGAAACCATCCTATAAACTATCGATTATGTGTATCTGATATCCATTTTTCTTCCCTAGAAGTATTCAAATTCCTAATAATTTCTTTGTGGGTTTGAACATATGGTTCAACGTCAAAACTGTTATAAAAAACATAAAGGTGGGCCTGATCCCGATCAATAATATTGATTTTGACAACCTCTCTTCCATAAATTCCTTCACTCTCAAGCCACTCAGTGTGACGAGATTTCAGTAGGCCAACAATTTCCACACCAGACAGGTATTCGGTACAAAATTCAATAGCTTCCTCAACAATATATTGCTCCGCAATACAACCCTCTGGACGACTTTGGTTTTTGACATACCCTTTTAAAATCTTCATATACCATTCAATGGGGTACATCCATCTATAATGTACAGGACCACATAGTCGAATCTCTCTCACCAAATGAACCATCAAATGAACCATCATATCAAAAAATGTCGGTGGGAAGAACATTTCCAATTCACATAATATGATGACAATTTCTCTTTCCATAGTTCGAAATTTCACTGGGTCTATAACATTGCTACTTATATCTTTAAATAAGAAACAGAGCTTCATTAATGTATGGTGGAAATTCTTGGGAAAAATGCAACGTAAAGATATAGGAATGAGATCTTTCATCAAAACATGGCAGTCATGTGATTTCAGACCCTTTAATTTTAAATCTCTTATTGACACGATGTTCTTGATATTTTATGAATACCCCTCTCGAACCTTTACGTCATTCAAGAAGTTAAAAAACTGATATATCTCCTGCCTAGAAAGAGTGTAAGTAGCAGGAGGAAGAAATGTTCGTTTTTCACCCTTCACTGGTGCCAACTCTTCTCGTATTCCCATCTCAACCATGTCCAATCTAGCCTTAATTCCATCCTTTGTTTTTCTGGGTGCATTTAGCAACGTTCCGATGACACTATCTCATACATTTTTTTCAACATGCATAACATCAAGAAAATGTTTGACATACAGACAATTCCAGTATGGTAATTCATAAAAAACTAATCTCTTTTTCCAACCAGTTTTCGTAAGGGTTTTTGAAAATGGTTTACCAAAATTAGTGTCCAAATCTTTCACTTTCTCAAACAATTGATCACCTGTTAGTGGAGACGGTGTTGTACGTTCCTTTGAACTTCCATCGAATGATGTCGTCCAAGATCGGTACTTATGTCGTCGGGGTAGAAATCTGCGATGTCCTAGAAACATGGTTTTCAATGAATGTTTAAACCTAATTAACTGTGTACCTTGTTTGCAAACAGGACACCCTTGAGTTCCTTTAATGCTATATCCTGACAAATTTCCATAAGCAGGAAAGTCACTTATCATCCCGTACAACATGGATTTCAAAGTGAACTGTTCATTTTTGTAAGCATCATATATCGTAACACTTGAATCTCATAATATTTTCAAATCCTCGATCAATGGGGCCAAATGAACATCAATATCATTACCCGGTTGTTTTGGTCCTGATATAAGCATAGATAACATGATGTATTTTTGTTTCATGCATAACCATGGTGGTAAATTATAATTTACCAACATAACCGGCCATGTACTGTGACTGCTACTTTGAAAACCAAAAGGATTCACCCCATCTGTAGATAACGCCAGACGAAGGTTTCTCGGCTCGTTCCCAAATTCAGGATAATCGGGATCAATTCTCTTCCACTGAGGAGAGTCTGCAGGGTGACGCAGTTTCCCATATTTAATTCTTGTATCTGCATGCCATGTCAATTGTCCTGCAGTCTCCTCACTTATATATAGGCATCTAAACCTAGGAATGATTGGAAAGTACCATACAAATTTTGTAGGAATAGAATCATCTTTCTTGTATCGGGAAGCACCACACTTTGGGAATTCTTTAAGTGATTTTTTGTCCTTGTGAAACAATATACAGTCATTCGGGCAAGCATGTATTCTTTCAGAGATCATACCCATCGATCGTAGCATTCATTTGGCATCATATGTTCGGCTTGGGAGTTCATTATCTTCTGGGAGCATGTCATTCAGGAGAGCAAGTAGTTCCGTAAAACTGGCGTCACTCCACCCATTGCCTACTTTCAAATTATACAGCTTCAATACAGCTGAAAATGATGTATATTTAGTGAAACCAGCATACAATGACGTTTTTGAACAACTCTTTAACTTCTCAAACAATTTTGGGCAATCATGAAGTTCATCTTCAACTGTCCTTGTCATTTCCTCAATACGATCTTCATCATCATTCATATCTGTAATCACACCCTCCATACGATCATCTTCACGGTTCACGCTTCTAATCATATCAGATGATCTATAAAATGTCATGTTCTCTGAGTCACTACCTATATTGGTTTTTCCTCGTGTTTATTCCAACATGTATAACTTCGATATATTCCGTGACAGATCAGGTGTTCTTCCAACTCCTCTGGACTAATTTTTCCTGAATAACAACAGCGTAAACACGGACAAAGGATTTGAGAAGGGTCACATGCATGATCTTCTGCAAACTTGATAAACTCTTTCACGCCATCTTCATACTCATTTTTCAACCAATTGGAATTCATCCATTCTTTATTCATATTCATCGTCTTTATGGGTTTGATCTTGAGAACTTGCATAATATTATGTTTTAATTAATCTGGTAGCATTGTTTGGGTTTTATAAAAACAAATCATGGTACAAATGCCTTTAAACACATGTGAAATCCATATACAATGTGTGTCCAGTAGGGTGAAAATCGTGTATGTATAAGATACCTGATTTAATCTGACATATATCAAATTTATTCCAAGTTAGTCTTACAATGACTGAATGATGCCTTAGAAAATACATGACATGCGAACAAGAGGAAACCAATGAGTAACAAGAGAAAACAGTAATAAATATGATGCTATCTCAATGTACTCAAGGTGATGATAAGATGTTGGTCAAGATCAACTATGGGTTGGGAGTACACTAATATTTAATTTAAAAAAACTACTAAAAACTGATCCAGAAAAGGATGAAATATTCTATTCATCAAGTCCCTTAATACAACCAATGCATTAGTTAAACCAAAAATCATCGCTACAAAATCATACAGGCCATGACTACTCCTAAAAGCAGTCCATGGTAGGTCCATCGATGTCCAACTCATCCAATGGTATCCTAATGTCAAATCTATCTTGGAGAAGATCATAGAACCTCGTAGATGATCAATGTGACTATCAATGCGTGGATGAGGATACATATTCATGACTCTCATCAAGTTCAATCTCTAATAGTCCAAAAAAATAATAAATACCAATCAACCATATATTTTAGAGAACTATAAAACCCCATGGTAAAGTACTATGCCATATAGAACCATTATATTCTATATCATAAAATTGTAATTCAAACAACTGATGCTCTTTTGGTGTTATTTTAGAAATTGTGATAGAAACTGAATTTTCTCCCAAAAATAACTATATTATAAATTTTATCTCTTTATTAAGAAGTAAATTTTATACCTCATCAGTGAAAACATCCTAAAAATGTACTACCATTGGGGAAAAAGAATCCTACAGCATTCTAGAAACATCTACAATATGCTTGACTATTTGAGCCATTAGGGTACTGTAAATATATAATTATAACATGCTATTTAAAATGAAATGTGGAAACAGGAAATCATACAGACTCCTAATAAACCCATAATACAAAACATATCACCTAGTATGTCTGTCACATATATAAATAAATAAATTAGAAAAAAACATGCTACAAAGCATAAAGGTACAATTAAATACTTACATTGTTCAACTTGTTTTAGAAATTGTTTATCTTCATTCGTGCCTTGTACTTGCACCCATGAATTTGAAGGTGAGTATGCGTAAACAATAGTTGACCTTCTTAGAGAAGAGATTCTGGAAGAGTATAAGAGACATGAAGCAATGAATACATTGCTATTCATTGTGGCAATCGGCTTGTACAACTTGGCCTAAGTTACAATACCTGCAAGTTGTAACTTAGGCCGCATTGCACAAGTTGATTGCCACATTGTTTGTAGCAACCACATTTGCTTCAACACTCTAATGATCTTCATTTCTTCATGTCTCTTATAATCTTCCAGAAACTCTTCTCTAAGAAGGTCAACTATCATGTTCGCATACTCAGCTTCAAATTCATATTCATGGGTGCAAGTACAAGGCACAGATGAAGATAAAAAATTTCTAAAACAAGTTGACCAATGTAAGTATTCAATGGTACCTTTATGCATTGTAGAATTTTTTTTTCTAATTTATTTATTCGTATGTGTGACATACATACTATGTGATATGTTTTGTATTATGGGTTCATCTTTGTCTAATCATATAACTATGAGATTATGCTATGTGATGAAAATTAATATGGATCCATCATTATTTCCATTGGGATAATCTTTGGGAATCTATATAACCATAAGATTAAAAACTATTTCCTTTGTATCTCATACATAAATATTCAACTCTAAGGGGTAGAACTTACCGCCCATGGTAACTCAAAATAAAAAAAATGAAAACAAGGGTTGATTATCCACAGAATTCATCACACATAACCTTGGTAGACCTCTCACACACGTGAACCATTATAACTAACCAACTACCATATACTTCATCTTAGAGTCAATATATCCCTATGGAACCTATAGGGTATCCAATTCCACATCATTCACAAACAAACCACTTTTGTTTCTAAATATCAATAACATCTCTTATTTTGACACTCATCACTAATTATGAATCACATCTCTAGACATAATCATAATCACATTAAGACCACACTATCTATTATGGAAATCCTTACTGAAATTAGGCTCAAGATATGGTATCATTCCTATCTCACATCTACATTCACTATTTAGTCCTCACACACACAATATATAAATAATATACCAAGGGAATACCATCCATGGAACTTACCTCCCACCTTGAGAGCATGAGGAAGAGGACGACGAGGCAGCGGCAGTCATGGCAGCGAGGGTGGAGGCGGAGACGGCGGAAGAGGCAGAGGCGGTGGCGGCGGCAGAGGCGGCGGCGGTCGCGACATCGAGGGTGGAGGCGGAAAAGGCAGAGGCGGTCGCGGTAGCGGGAGCGAGGGCGGAGGCGGCGACAGTGGCGGAGAAGGAGGAGGACGAGGAGGACGAGGAGGAGGAAGGAGGAGGAAGGAGGAGGAAGGAGGAGGACGAGGAGGATGAGGTCGCACGGCGAGGGGCCTGGTTCAGCTTCCGCAAGAGCTTGACCACGTGCAAGTGAGGATGGCCTGTTAGGGTTATTAAATAAAAACCGATAGAACCTTTATCAGTGCTCGTTAAAAATGCTGATAAAGGTATGTTTTATCTGCACTAAATTAAAAGCGCTGATAAAACATTCATTTATCAGCGCTAAAAAGCACGCTGATAAGTGATACCTTTTATCAGCGCTGATAAGTATAACATTTATCAGCGCTTTTATATAGTGCTGATAAAGGCATACCCCGTTATCAGTGCTTTCTATTTAGTGCTGATAAAGGGCAGCGCTTCCCTTGCCCTGTTTTGTGGTAGTATTTCATCAACCTATACGATTGATACACCTTTCTTTTACTATCTGAAATAAACTGGTCATTACACCATCACCATGAAATTTAATGTTATAGTTCTATTTAAATAAAATTTCCATGATATAAAATTTCATAAATTTTGAGGGACAAATCATTCCTCGACATATTCATTAATAATATGTGATTCACGATGCACCCGACACACCCAAATTTCTATGAACATATTTTATCACAGTTTTGGTTAGTACATAAAAGTATATGAGTAATGGAATAAATTAATAATAATCATAAATTTTAAGGATCGTCACATATTATCACATATAAGGAATTACAATAACACACAAAAACCTGGAATTCTTATAGGTGGGTTTGTTCTCATAATCTCCAATCATTGAGATCACCAAGGGTGGTCTTCAGGAGATAAAGTCTCATATTATTATGAGTACTCACACTTGAAAATTAAAAATATATGTTCCCCATCATATAATGTTATCAGATATTAAAATTATATTTAAGAATATATTCATGTAATTATGAATCTCCCATCATAACGGGGAACTACAATGACCATATAAATATGAAAGATACTCTAATAAATTATTACATTAAATTCATTCATAACAATTAAAAATATGTAATAAGATGTTTTTATTAATTTCAATCCCCATAATGTACATGTAATAAATATTTCAAGAAGTTGGTTCTAGAACACAAACTCTAACATAAATCCAATATAATTGATATATTTGAGTCTCAAAAACAAATCTATATGAATATAACACATAATAATCATAATTGGAGCTATCATTAAATCCCAAAACTACATTAAAAATAATGAGTAATCCTCATCATCTATGATAAAATATTAACAATACTGAAATAAATCATTGTATTCCAAGGTTTATATGACCATACTGTCCGTGGAATAAACTTAATTTCCTGGAATGTATCACTCCGGTTATATTTAAATAAATGATATGTGCTGTGATTTTTAAAAAAGGAAACGTGATCCTACCAATTAACTAGAGACATTAAATATATAGAGAGAGAGTTGTTTTCTACTTATTATACATGTAAACATTAAGAATAATTTTTGGAAGAATATATTTTGTTTTTTTATATGTAATATATCTTCATCAATGGAAATATACCTATCTCTTTGAGTTATCTATATAATTAATGGGGAATGGTAATTGATTTTTATGTTAAAGAATAGTATCGATGAGAAATATAGTAAGAGAAAAGTTATATAAAACATCATTAGAATAATATAAAGACACTAATATTCCAATTAAATTCAATAGATCCACTTTCAACATGGATTGATGAGTTTTTGATTTTAAATTAGCTAATATAAAATCTCTATTGGATCGTTATATGGACCAAACTTTTTCAAACAAGGGATTATTATAAACAGTGATTAAAATCATTTTATGTATAAAGGAATTAAAATTTCCATCACATGATTTAATAAAATAAAAGAATAATATATTGGAATGTGCTATAAAATAATTAAAAAAATTAGAGAAAGAAACTTAAGAAATGATTGAAATAATTATATAAGACATTAATGAAAGAAGTAATTGGAGTTGAATGATTACTTAAAATTTAGTGGTAGGTAAAATTTTATTTCAAATCCCATAGTTGATGTATGATCTAATGTTTGTAGTGTATTTTGATGATGAATTCTCATAAAAACTGTAAAAAAACACATTGAATAGAAAAATTACCTCATCATCTCTATTCTAAAAATGAAAAAACATAACAAATATGTAAAACATGATGCATGTGAATCTTGGTCTTTATTTCCTTCCTATTTTTGATGATCTTCTCCCAAATTCCTCAAAAAAATAAAAATAAATCATGGATGGAATTCATGTAAAAAATAATAAATAATTCATACAGGACTCATCATGTTCCATGGTGGATAATTGGTTTCACTATTCTAGGAAACCAAAAATTAAAAAAATTGGAGAAAACAGAAAAATCAACAATTTAGAGTGCACTGGGAGGAAAGGGTTACAATAAATCTAATCAAAGAGAATGGTGAATAAAAATAGGAAGAAACAATGGAAATGGGGGGGGGGGTGACATAGAATTATATTAACTAAATTAAATGAAATATTGTATAAATATACGGTTTAGAATAAATTAGTACACATTTAAAATAAATATACATAATTATAAAAAATATATTATTGATGAAAAACTATATACATATTTATTTGTAAACTGAACTATGGAAACCAATTTACATAGTTGTACATAAAGAATAAATTTTCAAAATTTTTTAAAAAGGGGATTTTTTATTTGAATGTAATATATAGTGAAACCCATATTCAAAATTCTAGATAAAAAATCCTTTATATATACAAAAATTAAATCTCCAATGATAATTGGTCTGATTTCACAATAACATAATTTCTTTCTCATATTTATATAGATGAAATGAATAAGCAATTACAATGGACATGTATATGTAAAATATTTAACGAAACCTGATTTCCTACCTCTAATTATAAATATTGGGTATTTATGAGTGATATTTCACTATAAAATTCATGAAGGAAAAAATAAAATAACTTCAATTTAGTAAATTTTTTGTAATTTTTTTATTTTTTACTTATGATTTTAAATGTAGGGTGATTATGTGTGACATTCAATTGTCTTCCAATTTCATATGCAAGGGAAAGAGAAATACCTATTGAATAGTATTGAAAATTTTAGTCTTCCCATGATATGGGAAAAGGATCAGGTCATTAGTATATCAACCATGGAGATGAAAAGTCACTTCAAATTATATAAGTATCTAAAATATATATTTTGATGAACACAGATAAAATATAATCACAAAAACATTAGTATCTAAAAAAGGACTTTATAATATCAACACACACACACACATATAATAAAGTCCATGGATTAAAATAAGAAAATGTGAAAAATTAAAAGAAATAGAAGGAAAATAAGTCGTCACAAACTACTACTTTACATTTTTACAACATGATGTTTCCATTGAGATTTCATGGCTTTGGAAAATCCTCAAATGTTGATGAGTTATCATGGGGGAATAATTGTCATAAAGCATGAGCTCGCAGTATAAAATTGTAATATCAGATGGAGGTTTCACATGATTCAAAATCAACTTGCCTCATAAGTTTCTCCAGAAATGAAGAAATTTAAGCCTTCACAGTAAAATTAAATAAATTAGTAAAATATAAAATTAATTTTTAAAGGGAAATGTTTCTCTATAACTCTTGATAAATCCTAAATGTAATAATGAGAACACATATATGGAAGTTACATATTCTCATATTGAGTTTGGAAAATTGGAATACTATTCACATACTACTTATGCATTTTCTAAACTTGTATAATCAGAATTACATTACTCTTAATCTTTAGAAAACATCAATATGTGTGTTATAATCTGGTGGTAAAGAAGAAAATGAAACATTTACCATTTTACAACTCTAAAAAATATTTGTTTCCCTAGATCATCACTCAGTATATTCTATGAACGTCACTTCTTTATCACTATTTAGAATATCAAAAAAAAATTCATAGAAATTCACCAGTAAATAATAATTACAGTTTAAAACATTAGTTTTCACAACATGTTATTGAGCCCCAGAATCCATATTCTTGCCTTTATATTTATATGGTCTTGGAACATCTACAATTATAGATTTTAAACCAACATCTAGTCTTGATACATATTGGTTTTATTTCTTTAATAATTAGTCTTGATGCATTATTTTTGATTTATATTATGGATATATTTATCATAAATTATACTAGTGATTAAAAATTATGAAATGGTTATAATATTTAAATCAGAAAAATGTAATATAAAATAATAATTTAAAAAATATTTCATAATTTTTTTATAAATTATAGATCAAATAATGGAGAGGCATTAAAAAATGTAAGACCACATACAATGAAAATTTGGAGTTTATGGACTCTATTAATGCATGTAAAAACAATAATTATTACCTTTGATGTAGAAAAATAATATCTATAGTGACATGACTATGGTGTGGTTTGAGGAATGTTTAGATCCAATTGATAAAGTTCTAGAGTTGAGGAACCCATCAATCAATGTGCAAGTTTCAAAATATATAACCTGGAAGAAGATATTGGTCATGAAGGGGGATAAATAGAATTAGTAAAGATAAGTAACAACACTAAAACTTATAATTAGGGTTTATGAAAATCAAGGAAACGTGTCCAGAAATAAATTCCAACCTTTGATGGTGATGAATCAGACCATATAGTGAGACAACTGATGTCTAGTTCAATGTAATTCATCAATAAATAGTTGAATCATCTAGATAGAATAATCCTTTGGTAATTTTCTTATCTTTCAAGCCAATATAAGAAAAAAATGTATGAATCCAATTAAACATTATTCGAATTTTTTTGCCTGATTACTCAATCTAGTATACTCCATCTAATACACCTCAAGTTTAGTCTGGTATAGTCTATCCAATGTGACTCACCTTCAATCCAATAAGACTATATTCAGTGTGCCTATGAATTCTATTCCACAATGATTTGTGCCTCAAAATCTATTAGGTATTCCTTTAATCAAGTCCTCTCTGACCGATACATGTATATGATAAAACATTGTATGTTGTACTAATAACCATACAATATTTACCTCACGCATTTGATCAATTCCTCTAGCCAATACACCTCTAATTGGAACCTCTATCTAATGTATTTACTTCAACTAAGTATCTACTTGGTTGGAAACTCACACTACTTTGAAATATTCAAAAACTCACTTTACTTTCTCATATGAATAGAGATCGTACCCACTATTTCCCATATTATTTCAGCAATTTATATGGGTTCTCTTCCTGAAACAATACATGAACTAAAATATTTTTCCCACCCAAGAAAAATTTGGGTTTTGATCATCCATTTCTTCTCAACCTCAATAGATACTTCTAAAATCTTCTTGAAAGTTCTTGAAGCTTCAGGAAAAAAATAAACTTTCTCAACATGATTCAAACTTTCTTCACCTCGACATTAAGAAACTTCTTCAAACTTCCTCATCTCAACTAGATAACAAATAATACAGGAACATATCATATCATCATTTTTGTGGTATTTTAAAATTATTATAAATCTCTTTAGTAATCTGTCTAATATTTGTTTGGCTAATGACTTCATAAGAACTTCTAGGTTTGAATGTGATTTGTCTAACTCCCTTCTATCCGATTATAATGGACCAATTATCTTAGTCTGATGGATTTATATTTTTTTCTACCTGATCTCTTTATACATATCCTCTGACGGATAGGATCACATTATTTTTTGTAGCTTTTTCTGTGTGAGGATTCAAAATCACACTATCTGGTCAGTCTGTCATAACTCAAAGATTCATACAAGTCTTTGTTCACAAAACTTTGTCTAGTTCATATACACAACATCTTATATTTGATTATATATTTGAGGTTTACATGATGTTTATTTATCTTATGGATATTTTAAAAATCATTATGAAGTAAAAAACTCATCTTGATGTCTTCTTTTATAAACACCTTCTTTGAATGATCATGCATTTTACTTCAATGAATGGTAGAACATTGTAAATTTTCCATGTGATACAACTTATATTTGTCTTAGGGTTCTTATAACTAATTTTGACAATAATTCCTTTATATTTATCTATCTAATGAAATTTTAAACCTATATTAAATCATAACACTCGTTCCTCTGATGATCTTCATAAGGATATGTATGAACTCACCTTTAATAAGAGGGACAAATTATTTTTAAAGAAAAACAGTTTGATGGTTCATTTTCTGATGGACTCAAATCGATGTCCATTATTCAATAACATTCTCTAGTCATTTTAACTTTTAACTTTGTACAGGTTTTAGAAAAACATTTTTCTTCTTAAAAACTTCATACAATTTGTTTTCATGGTAACTTCAAATACTTTCCTTACAAAATACTAATCCATTTGGTAAAATTGGCTCAAAATTTGATCTTTATCCCCTTATATTTTTACATACTCATCAAAGGTGAAACTTATCATACTATATACATATTAAAAATATGTATATCCTTTAATGAACTCAACACCTTGATCTTCGTAAAAAATGTCTATATGGTATCTCAAAAACTTATCTCATTTGAACTCGAGTCGTTGATATGTGATAACATTATTGAAACTTCTAATTAATTCTTTCAAACGACCTTACATGAAAAATTAATTCTGTCAAAAAATATTTTCCCATTTTATGGTAGTAACATCCATGCTCCATTCAAAATTTTAGCTCTGACTTTGTACAACCTCTTGAATATCTATATTCTCATAGATTTTTACATATTTATCCTTTAGAATACATAGACTTTATAAAAACTAATTAGTAAGGACTTAATGAAAACCTTCAATCATTAATAACCACCCTAGTCCATCTGAAAAAATTTCCCTTTATCCTTCTGGTAACATTATTCTTTTTCAATCCAGTAACACTGTAAAACTTCAACTTCAGACTTATATATTATCTGTATCCACTTTCATCATTCAGGTGATATGTACTCAATGATTTGTGTTTATTGAAATTTATGAACTTCTTTATTTCTGATCAACTGTGTAAAACTCCTACTTGGATCATGATATATTCATGATTTTAGGAACTTTATAGAACGACACAAAATCTTCTGAGTTGATGAATGATTTACTAACATAGTTAAAGAAATTATTTCCTCACAACCTCTAGAATTTCATAAAAAAATTCATTAAAACTTATTGAACTCTTTTTAAAAGTTTTATAATCATCACAAAGAACTCATAAGGAAACCTATACTCCATAATGAAAGTTATGTGACCTTATCAAATAAATTTTGATGATATTTACCTTCAAGATAAATTCCTTCAGAATACTTCATCTTTCTTCTTATCTACTTGTAATTACTTATATAATATCAAAATATCAAGGATATTTTCTAGTAGAACAATATTATAAACATTCCATTAAAAACATTTACTAAGGAAACATTACCATTAAATTATTTATCTAATTTACAACAAACGATTGATAAAAAATATAACATATCAACATCATAATTCAATAGAAATATCAACCCCCCTTGGTTTTTGTTTTAAAAAAAATCACTTTAAATTAAATGATACGTTTTTTACTCTTATTGAAAATGAATTCAAATGATCCATATTTACAAAGGTCATTAAGTGAGATATCTTTTTTCTCTCCCTATTAATAATCTGAAATTTGAATCCCAATTTTTCACATTTTGGGGTGAGGGAGGAATTTTCCCTACATTTTTTCTTCATCCCATATTTTTTATATAGAAGTATGTATAAACTTTACACTTCTTTAGAGAAGGAAATCATTACTTTTATTAATTAAATAATCATAAAATAAACTATTTAAACATATATGTGAGCTGTGATCAATGTATAATACAAGAGTGATTAATTCTCAAATTAATACCATTTGTGATGTTTTTTCAAGTGATGAAAACTATTAAAAACTTATTTAAAGGGGAGAAATTAATATTATTCTCATTAAAATAACATTCTTATACTATATTAAAAAACATATAAAAAATTTTCATGTATAAAAATGAGAAGGTTTTGTCTCCCTTTTCTTGATTGCATAATCTTTTTCATCAAAAAACATTTCCCCCTATAAATTTAAACCTCAATTTTGTTATGAATATGGGGGTATAGAAAGAATACCTTGAAGATAAAGTCATATTAATTTTTTCCATCATATAGATTTTTAGTTTCATATTTCATGAAATTTTGGTTTACTAAAATGAATTTCTATAACATGTTAAAAGATTAAAGAAAAAGTAGCTTCACCTTCTTAATTCTGGATGTTTTCCCAAAAACACAAAAATAAATAATGCGGACCTTTCATAGCTCACTATATATATCCACAATATTACAGATGTTTTCCTAACCTATAAAATCTATTTTTATAACATTAGTTTTCTATATTCTTTCCCCTTTTCTTTCCGAATAGTAAGCTTCTTGGGTGCATAGATTTCTTCATCTTACTTTGTATTTCAACATCATATGGTGGAGTCTTATTAACATAAACTGGAAAATAAGAATCAATTTTTATATTGTATTATTCTTCCAACCACCTTTTTTTCTTCAAATTTTCTATCTATACAACCACGAAAACCATCAAAATATATTCAAACTTATTATTAGGTTCAACATTCAGTACAAAACCATTTTTTATTTCAAAATATTTTCTACTATTTTGTATAAAATTATAATATTTCACTAACATTATCATTAAATTTTGAAGAGTGTTTCAATATAGAATACATCTTTCACATATGTTCTTTTTCCAAGAAGTTACAATTTATAGATAAATTCTGATGAACATTAACTTCTTCATCAGACAGGTCTTCTAACATTACAATATGATAATGTCTTTCCCTTTTATTTTACATTATTTTTTGAGATTTCTTTTATTTTTTTGTATATACAATGAAATTTTAAAACTATCCATGAAGTGGAATTTTCTCCCACAATAGTAACATAATGTCATGTGTATGAAATCTCTTGAATATTTATTATTGGGTGAAAGATTATTCTTTCCTTATTTTTTCCACCCCATGATAGTTTTACAATTTATATTTATAGAATTTTATTTCATATTTCACTAATAATTTACATTAATAGTACATGTGTTATGCATAGTAGAATGAAACCAAAATTCTTTCACCATGACTATTTATTCTACATTTTTTACACAAAATTTCAAGATATCCAAATCTATTTGATATCAGAATATCTTTATTATTTTATGAAGATTAAGTATACATATATGAGTTTTTTTTTCATTCCGATTTGATCTATCTTAATATTGTGTTTATATGTTCTTCATACCTTGAAAAATTACAAAAAAAGTCGAAATCCATGTGTCCAAACCGTGAAAACCACTAATAATAACTAAGGAACCAAGGATTATTTCATCATGTTACATTCTGGATGGTGTAAGCATTTTTCTCCAAGACATATCTACAGGAAATATTTCCATTTTCCCCCTTAAAACTTTTAAGAATATGTTGGTTTCTTAACTTTATTAATTCACTTCTTTCTAAAATTATAACCTATACTAATATTAAAAGAGTTAGTGCCAAAATATTCCTAAAATAATTGGGTTATCCTTTTATTTACCTTATTAAAAGCTAGAGATTTTGATGATTTATAATTCCTCCAATAGTTATATTGAGACTTTATTGAAGTATGAATTTTCATAGAAACTTTATCATAGATTCATGTATCAGTACTATGATAACATTCAGCTTGAGTAGATTCTATGTTTTTAAATCTCACTGATTTCTCACAGAACAGTACATTTAAAGTGTTATTATGATTTTATAAACAACTTAATTTATATTAACATATAACTTACAGCTATTTAATATTTTCTATATGAACCTTACTCATTTATTTATTGGAATGATGACATTCCTTTAATAAATTTTACTTGATCTATAGTGGACCATTCTTAACCTCAATAATTTCCTTTTGAGTATATTCTAGTATATGGATTTTTTTTAAAAAACATTTCTAAATAAATATTCTTCATAAAAAATCTTCATAAATTATTTTTCCATAAGGATGATATTTTCTTCATAGAAGGATGATGGTTTTTCCTTAAAATCACCAGCTTTGGTAAATGTATCACACATTTTATTCTCTGGAAATATTTATTCATGTTTTTTATATTCATTATGTAGTAACATTTCAATATCTCTAATTTTTTCATATTTAACTTCCAAATGAGAGTTATTATTTTCAACATAACTTTATAATGTATGACATATTTTCTTAAGCACTTTATTAACAAAAGCATTCATAAAAAAACATTTATACAAAATTTCACTAACAAGGTTGAACTTTTCATGAGATTATATCACAATTTATTAATTTCCATTGAAATGTTTAGTGAGAGATATACATTTTCATACCCACTTTCTTAATACATGGTTTGTGTCATAGAGTCTTGATTTCATCTATGATGTTTTATCTAGTTTTCCCTCAATATATTGAAGTATATATATAATAACTTCAACATGATTTTTTTATTTAATATTTGAATTCAAAATAAAATTATTCAATATTTAATAAAAACATACTCTTAAAATTTTGATAAAGATTATTTTTTAGGTTTAAGTTTTTCATATTCACAATAATTCTTACCACACACCATAACTTTTAGAAATGATTAATCATTCATCCATTTGACTTGAGAGGCCAACTTCTTCTACTCCTATGCTTCTCTTGTCTTATGAGTTTTTAGGTTTTGGATGGAATCGTGTTTCTATAAATAGGGAAAAATTCTATACTCTTAAGCTAAGACTAAAATTTCTTAACTTCTCGAAAAAAATATTCTTCAACTTATAAAAAGTTTCACTACAAAAAACAAGAAAAAAAATTATATATCAAAACAGAGGAACCCTGTATTTAATAAAAATGAATATTCCTAGGTGGATCATGCAGTCACGTAAAGAGGGGGTAGTGAATCAATGGTGAATACATTTTTACTGATTATATTAATATTAAAATATTTCTTATATTACATTTATAGAATACCTATTACCTATTAAGATTTATGGATATCTATAAATTCATCCTCACTTTCTTAATATTATTCCATGTAGATTATATATGGATAAAATCATATAGGTATTTTAAATAAGGTTAAGACTTAGTGTGAGAACATACATCCTTACCATGGAGACTAAACATGGTTAATGGATTCTTTGACTAATAATATTTACATAAATTACAAGTGAGGGGTATTTATATTGCAACCCACAGTTGATTTATCTCCCCAAAAGTTCCATATATATCCCAATAGGATTTTGTACATGAGAAGACTCATATTAGAATCCTTTTATATCACAATAATAAATATTATACTAAATACCATGAGTTAAAATTTTTATTATTTTTCAGTTAAATATATGATAAAACTGTCAGTATCTCCCTAAAAATTTGTTCAGAAATGTTCATCTGATAACTTCATATGGTATACCCTGTTCGATGTTCCTCTACCTTCTTCTGGTATAGTCCATTTGATGTGACTCAACTTCTATCTAGTATGCCTCCATTTGGTCCACCCCTAAATCATGTTCCTAAAAACTCTATGCATGTAGTCATATAATTAATTCCACACCTAAGCCTTACCTATATCAGATAAAAAATTGTCTATTATAAATTCAACCAATATATATATATATATATATATATATATGATTACTCTTATTATAACCTTTAATAGGTACACTTATGATCAAAACCTAAGACTAATGCCTCTTCTTAAACTAAGTATTTTCTTATTTAGATACTTACACTACTTCATAATAATCCAAATCCAGTTCCGTCATGCATATGAATAATGTTATTAATAACTATCTCTCGTATACTTTCACCCCTATATATATATGAGGTTCTTGAAAAAACATGGAAATTAAAATGTGATTTTCCACCTAACAAAAATTTTGATTTTGAATCTTCCCCTCATCTCAACTTTTATGAATGATTCCCAACTCATTTTAAATTTTATTTAAGTATCATTAAAACTCAAGCATCCATGAACTTCTTTGAAATTCCTTAATATCAGCGGTAATTAACTTCTTCAAAATTACTTGTCTCATATAGATAATAAATAATGGAAGACCAGGTTCATATAATCACATCTTTTGGGACATACGGTGTATTTTAAAGATAATAAGTGCTTAGTTCAACACATATTTGTATAATTAATTCATTACAACTTCACTGTATGGATCTACCCTATTTGACTCCCTTCTGTATAATTAGTATTGGTTGATAACCTTAGTATGATGAATTGAAAACACCTTTGATAAGTACTATTCATATGCCTAATTTTATTTACAGTCTCACATTTGTTTTCAAATTTTTCAATCTTATGCATTAGAGTCTCTTCATCTCATCACTCTTCCTTAGATCAAAATAGAAAACAAGGCTTGCTTCACAAAACATAGTCTGGTTCATCTCCACAACATCTTCAATTTGACGACATCATTAATGACAGTCTGATTTTCATCCATCAGATAGATCATTAGTAGATCAACCTAATCAATAAAACTCATATCGATGTCTTCTTTTATAAATTCCTTCTTTGAATTATCATACTTTCCACTATACAAATCAGTATGAATTTATGAATTTTTTTAAAAATATAACTTAACTTCATCTCATGGTACAAAAAACTTCTTCTACTAGGTATTCCATCTCATTTCACTAGTTTATGACATCCTAAATCTTTATTAAATCACTATACCCATTTTCCTAATGATTTTCATAAGGGTCTGTATTAACTCACCTTAAATTGGAGGTACATCTTCTTTGTCAAAAAAATTGGTCTAATCTCATTTATAAAATAACATCCTCTAGACTTAATAACATTAAACTATGTATATGTTATAAAAAACCATTATATGCTTGACCTCTTTATACAACATATTTTTCTAGAAACATAATAAAGTTTTCTTAAAAAATACATCTCAATTTGATGACATTGGATCAAAAATTTATCAATCTCCCCATGTATTTATACAAACTCATTCAAGATTAATATTCTCCCATCATGTACATAATTTAATTTTGTACAACCTAAAACAATCTCATCACTATGAAATTTGTAAAAACTATCTATTCAGTATCTCAACTACTTCTATTTGGTTTAATTGATTAGTTGATGTATGATAACATTGTTTTAACTTATAAAAACTTAGATCAGAAAATAATTTTCCATATTTCTTGTAAAAACATCCCTTCTTCATCCATAATTTTAGCTTTAACTTTGCAGAGTCACTAAAAAATCAATCTTATTACATATTTGTATAAATTTTACATTTGGACAACTTATTCTTTTTATAAACTCATTAGTGAGGACTTCATGCAAAATTTAAATTTGCAATAACCCCCTGGTTCTTCTAGTAACATTACACTTTTTCCATCTGGTAACATTGTGCTTTTTCCATCCAGTAATATTGTGTAACTTTAACTTTAGACTTATATTTTATCTCCTTATTCATTCATATTCCTTATTGTATACACCTTTTAATCTCTATCTGGTGACATTTTTGAAAATATTTCTCTTTTAATTATAGTGTATAACTCGTTATTGGATCACGATAATCTTCAAGATGTTAAGAACTTTAAATAACAGCATATCATCATCAGACCGTAGAAACGTTTTCCTAACATAGTTATGGAAAACTTTCCTTCAATGAATATATAATTTCATAATAAAATATTTATTTACAACTTCAGTAACTCCTTAAGAAATATACCTAACCTTCATAAAGAAAATTTCTTATCATCTATAAAGAGACTTACTTAACCTTCTTTAGAAACATTTGAAGGTTTTAACTTTGGGATAAATTTTATAAGAATATTTCATCATTTTTCTTATCTATTGGTACTTTATTCATTTTTTCTAAAATAATCAAGGATAGTTGTCAAAATCACTATCCTACATACTTTTCTTAGAAACCTTTACTTAAGGAAACATTATCTTCAAATTTATCATTGAATTTACAAAAAACTATTGACTACATATACAATATATCAACATCATCATCTGATGGGAAATTCAGTACTAATACCCTACATGGATTATCTATAGATTTTCTCAAACTCATTTAGGTATTTGATAAATCTAAATATAATGGAACATTTCCTTTCTGATCAAATAACTCCAGCTTTCAATTACCTTATCTTTCTATTTGATGATACATTATCTAACTCTATAAATAACTTCTCTTCTTCTAGTTTCAAAATTTACCCAGTTTTACTATTGATAAAACACAAAAACATAGACATCACATACTTATTCCATCTATTATAAACACTTATAAAATAAGGAAAACATTTATTGAACTCATTCACATTGTCAAAAAATTTCTAATAATGAAAATAGATTGAATTTTTAACCTGGAAAAGTCTAAAAGAAACCTTAAGTGAATTTCTTGTTTGCTTTATAAAAGTATCTAGATCCTCTTTTTTTAACTATTTGAACACAAGGTTACTTATGAAGGTATTTTCCCTACCACATATAACTTTTATAAATATAATATTAATTATTTAGTCTTTTACTAGTCTTATATGTATCTTAAATAAAGATCAACCTTTTCTATATTGATCTCAAAGATAGGTTGGATGATGGTGATTCCATTAATCTAAAATATAAGCTTTATCGGATGAATATCATGTTCTATATACACTTAATAAGTTCATGATTCAAATGTGCTCGTAGTAAATGATGAACTCATCGAAAATCCATTATATCCATTAGCGGGATAAGATCAATATTTCATGATTCAATGAGTTTACTATGGAATTTATATTATGAATTTTTTATTTAGGTAAGGAATCATCTGAATTATGTCATATATGACCCTCAGATAGTTGATAAGACGACTCACTTAAGCCATCATATGGATAAAACCACCTATATTCCTATGGTAACCTAATACTATTAGGTTATCTAAAATAAGTGTAATCCAAATAAAATTCTATGAATGGGATCCTAATCATATTAGTTTCACAAATTACTTCATTTCCCTTTACAAGATAATCTAGGGAAACCTAAATATGGTATTACATACCTGATTCGATGATCGTGGTCTTGAAAAGTGATTCTATTGAAGAAATATAATACTTATTATTTTTAAATGAGATTTAATCTCACTATTTTATCTCATCTTATTCACTTTATATATATACATGATTCTTATGATTTAGTTCAGAATTTTATTACTTCCACTACATTATTATATTCAAACCTTATTGAAGTTTAACTATTTAAACAACTCCTATATTGGGTTTCTAAACCTACTTAAAGTACAACTATATGTATACACATTCAAATTCATCCAGGTCAACCACACAGTGGGACCTCATGAGAATTTATTGAATTTAAAATAAATATATATTCTTTAATTATTAAATGCTAGGAATGAGTGGAATCTAGAAAAACATTAGGGATACTCGATATGTAAAGGGATTCAGTGTGATGTCCATCAAACACATGTATCCTTATACCCATTTCCACTAGCTGCATCATATTTAATCATGTATTTTCATATGATACCTTTCTACAATAATTCAACTGACCATTGGAAATAGATTATATTAATCCCAAATTTCCTCCTCACATGTTCTTTATTTTTCGATTATAAACCTACAGTTTTTATGAATACATATAATTTCATTCACTATTCTCAATGATCACAACCCAATACCCTCACTGAATAGATAATCAAATCATCTATGTTATCTGGGAATAATTATACACTTCCTCATTTTATCTAAATAAAGGTACGAGATGTTATAATCATTATATGAGAGGAAAAATTCAATCCTCGTTAAGCTCCAATTGATGAAAAGATTAACAACATACAAAACCACCCCCAAATTAGCTAAGCCTTAAGAAACATGGAGGAGAGACATAAAAGTACGAAGGTTCTCATGTTTGGTATCTCACTAAATTCAGGTATCAAGGACTCCAAATATAATACAAGCACCCCAGTATACTAACAACATAATGTATGAAATTACATATGTTATACTTCATGTGTTATCCAATTCATAAATCCAATTTTGTTCCCATAAACACATTCCATATCTCGATAAGATAATACTACTCATTCTAAACTAAACAGTTCATCACAACTTATAATAATCAATGATGAACATTAGTTATGTATAACTCAAATTCACACTTCGAGATGTCAATTATCATTTCAATTAATGATATATATATATATATATATATATTCACCCAACATGAAATGATGTTTAAGTGGAGATTACTGTTAGAATAACATGATTCATTTTATATCCTTAAACATATTTAGTCATTATTAAAAAAATTATATATAATATCTTATCTAATATATCACATATGATAGACTATCATATCATCTGTTGTAAGATCCTAAGGGTATTAAAAGTATTATAAGAAGTGGTTTAATTGTAATTTATAAAAAATTTAAACTTATAATTTTCCCAACACATTTTTTATAAGAAACATTATAAGGAAAACATTTGTTCTAACATAATTTATGACCTTTAGGGTATGAAATTTAAAATAAAATAGTATAAACTTAATATAAAAACACATAGTGGAAATATAAACTTGTAAAAAAAAAGAATAATAAGGTTAAAAAAACATTTCTAAAATATTATAAAAAATATATATAACTATCACTAATAATTGTATTCCCCTTTAACCAAAGTGATAAAGAAATATATTAACTTGAATTTAGGTATCCCTGATTAGAATCTTATCAGAATGTCTATCCATCAAAACTTGGAAGCCCTCGATCTGCCTTATCAAATGAATCCTTATCTCCCTATCCCTAGGATCCCTCCATCACACTAATTAGACACAACTACAATATCTCTTTCCCTAATATCCCATGATCCAATGACCTTAAAAAATAAGTATAACAAAAAATCGTTAATTCATTTACAAAAATAACCACAAAAATGTATTCATTTAGAAAAATATCTAATGATTAAAATTAGAGCACAATCAAAAAAATATGTTGTAAAACATTAAAAATATTGTTAGATCTTAGATTATCATTCATATATTCTCCTCAAGGTTTCGGTCCTTTTTATATGTGTTGGTGAAACAAACTGCAACAGTCAGATTCCTCAATTCATAGGATTAGTTGTAGTAGAATTAGAAAAAAACATTCTCTTTTAGATGAGTTCATCACAACATCACTCTATCCAATTATCATTGAATATAACACTATTACAATGAATTTAAGAATTAAATCTATTAGAAATAATAAATCTTTATCTCTTATACTTCTACATGTTATTATGGTAAGATTAGTAAATCTATATCCAATAGACTTTTACACCTTTATCTGATAAACATGGACCATAGGACTTTATAGACCTCTATCTAATGGAATTTTTAATTCTTTCATCCGGTAGATTTTGTATATGTTCATTTGATTTAAATTTTATATTTCCATCCAATATACATAGTATATTTCTATCCAATAGAATTGGAATTCTCTGTTTGGTAAAACTGAATGCCTTCATAAAAATCATTTTATCTTTTGAAAATATAATAATTAGAAATAAATAAACATTTGAGGATTGAATTATTATTTTTCAAATTATATATTGAAACATTAATTTCCACTCAAATATATAAACCATTTTAAAATTAACAATAAAAAAATTTAATAAAAATTTATATATTTTTTTGAACAATTACTCCCATTTACTCAAACAACTTTCATGTCATATACCTTCCTCCCCATTTTTTTCAAAAATAATCTAAAAAAAGATATTTAAGTAGAAATAGTTCATTAAAATGTTGTAAAAACACTCCATAAAATTATTTTATGGTGTAAACATGAATTTAAGAAAACATAACATTCATCCAGAGATATGAAATTAATAGTGGAAATATTGATGGATTAATTATTACAAACAAACATGAGTTCAAGGAAATGATCATTCATTCATAGAATATTTATTTGAAATACTCTTTACATTTTTGATATCCATTTCACCGAAATTAAAATTATATTGTTCATGTAACTACAAGGATCTCAATTAGTACTTCTGAACTAGGTTGAAATGGTTGTTGTTTTAGTCCATCCCTCATTGGAGGGGGAAAGACTCATTTTGAATTACATGGTGTCTCAACCTTAATCATTTGATAACATAATGTTATTATTTTTTGGTATTTATAAATCCCCATTTTAATCATTATTTGGTTGGGTTTCATTTAAGACTGAACCAAGGGAAATTTTAAAGGTTTGGGACTTTCTGGGCTAGTTCACAATTGGCAAATGGTCTTCCCAAGCTGTGCGCCATCACAGTGGAAACCGTGCAGTCCCAAATATTAGGGGTTTTTATGAATAACACAAAGTTTAAAAAAGCATGTACCAATAAGTAAAAACCAAACACCTTGGAAAAAGGGGGCACATAGTTTGGTCTAACAGTGCATCCCTTCCTAGAAAATTGTGCCTATGGGATTTTTTAATCCAGATTTAATTTTTAAAATTACAATATCCATATTTTCATGTCCCCTATGGACCAGTATGATCCAAAATCAATTTCTCCTTTTTTAAGAGCTCCCAAGAGTATTTCTTTTCCCCTAGAAACCCTCCAAGAAGTGGTTCGAAGCTTGGTGAATGATTGTCGATCCTCTCCCAGTTTGTTTCATCTTTATGTTCTCTATCATCCACTCTCTCTCTTTTCATCAATTAGGTTTTGTAGGTCTCTGTGTTGTTTGGAGGATCTAATACCCTCTATTATGCGATCTTAAACCTAGGTTTGATTCCTTATTTCCATTGTCTTTTTTTCTTCCTTGGATAATCCGGGTAAGTGTTTGGTGATTTGAGATCCCATGATCTTGAGGTAGGTGGTTCCATCATGATACTAAATTTTTATTAACCTTAATTTTTTTTAAATTTTATTTTTTATTTAGATTAAATTACTGTTATAAATTAAATTTATTTTAATCGATTTATTAAAAACCCAATTCCATAGAATTGGGGTTTTTGTAAAATAAGTTTTAGTATGAAATTGGGAAAACCACCAATTCCATTAAATTGGGGCGTGGTTGTGAAATTGGTGGAAAATTTTGTAGATTTAAATTAAGAAATTATTAAAAATTATTTTAATTGAATTGTTGAATTTAATTGTGGCAATCAAATTGTGAAATTGAATTTTGAATTCATCTCAAAATATTATTTAAAAAAATGGCTTGGTTTTGATAGAAAATGTTGGGTTTTATGTTAGAAAATCCATGTCTTAATTATAAACCTATTTTGGGTTTTAAATTGAAAATTGGGATTTTTGAAATGGAAAATTGTGATTTATTTGTATTTTAAGATTGGTTGAAATTAATTTTCCACCATTTATTTATACTAGATCACATGAAATCCTCGAGAGTTATTGAGTTATTTGGGACAAACATGCAATTATGTGATTTACCTAACACTCTATTAACATTTTACAGCAATAACAAAACATGTGTTTTCACATCTTATTCCCTAGTAGGATATAAATGAGTAATCTCTTTTTAGTACAAAAGGGACATATGTACACATTGTAGTAATTTCCACTTGAGTGTGTGAGGAACACATAACCTGGAACTATCGTACCTCTTGGAAGAGGACCATGTGTATCACCTGTTTATATATGAGATAAAAATGTATGCCAATGTTTGTATACTGTTCTACATAACTTATGGTCTATATTACCAATTTTATAAAATATATTTATAGATCCATTTTTTTGAAATTACTTCCATCATTTAAAATTTACTCCATCATTTGAATTAAGAAACATGAATTGTTTAAATATGCTCTTGAAATTCCAAACCTATTAATTTGAAAATTGAATGCTATTTTTTTGATTAATTAAATGTTGGAATATTATTATGGAATCCTTGGTGAAACCTTACATTAATTTTATCTCACACCCTATATGTGACTTTAGGTGATTGTAGATTATCTCCTTCTAGGTTCGAGTAGGGGTAAAAAACCACTTGGAGGGGGTTCTAGCGATTGATCAGTGGAATTATAGAGTTGAATCCATTGGGACTTGGGTAGTTTTCCTTATTTTCTAGTACATTTCTATTGTAATTTGGGTTGTTATACATGTTTGACTTCTAGAACACTTATCCCTATGGAGTTTCTTTTGTATGCATACTAACTTGGTTGTATTTACATACATAATACTTGTTAAAAATTATTCTCATTTTCCTTTTTTAGGATTTTAGGTGCTAGTTGCCAACCCATGGGGATCAGGAACACCCTTTAGGTTATGTCAATGTTAGGTCGATTATCTAGTTACTAGGGTACCTGGCTAGTTTATGACAAAGTGGTATGAGAGCTCCGGGTTAAGCTTTTGTCTTGAAGTCAGTATGATGTAATGTAAAATTATTACGACATAGGAGGTAGTTTTAATTGAGTGTCAGGACATATCTCACCAATATAAACCTTAAGTCACCATGGGTGGTTTAGGAAAGACATCTTGGGGATTGAATCTAGTCTTTTCTATTCTTGTAATTTTGATAGATTGAAATACAAATCTTTTTTATCTATTTATTGTGGTTATTTTCCCATGTTACTATGTTTGATTGTTTATCTAATATATTCCTTATTATCTAATGATGTTGTGTAGCATCATGACTATAAGAAGAAGTGAAAATCAAATCCAGGAGTAAGATCTGACTGAACCTCATTGAGAAAATCCTCGTATGGACCCGAATCTGGTTGAGGTGATTGTGAGTACTATCCATGCTTTGTGATATTCTCCACTTCCAACTCTAATTTAGGATCTAGGTGTAGAACCTAAAAGGGATGATCTTCATAATTTTTCTCAGGAATTCCTTTTCCTTAAGAAATACTGTTAAAGGGATCAAATGATCTTCATGAGGTTAAGGAATGGCTGAAAACAATGGATCATTTTCTTGGATTCTTTGATACACTGGATGAAATCAAGGTGAATTGTTCCACATTCATACTATAAGGAATGAGAAGAATATAGATGGACACAATGTTGACCATGAGGAATCATGATGGCATATAATTAAAAGACTTCAAAGTTATTTTTACCAACTAGTTTTATCTAGAGTTGATGATGTTGTCTAAGGCCACCTATTTTTTCAAACTTGAGCAGGATGATAAGACCATAACAGAATATGAAAACTCTTTTTCTGAGCATGTTCATTTTTCACATGAGATAATATCAAATGAAAAGAATAAGGCTCAATTGTTCTAGTTGGTACTTCGATCATATATCCATTATCAGGGTTTCATGCCAAATATTTCTTTCTATAAGGATGTACTGGATAAAGCACTGATGGTCAAAATGGACCTGGCTGGAAAGTCAGGGTTGTCAGGAGTTTCTTTCTCTCTCAGTGGTGGTGCAAGTTACTTTAAAGGAAAGTATAATCGTGATGATTATCATGGTGGTTCTTAATAGTAGTTTCATTAAAGAACTCCTATAGTTCCTAAAACGGGCCCTTTTATTTTTTACTAGTGTGTAAATCTATAAAATTCAATGAGGGTCTTCACTGAGGACCCGAAGGTGTGCTGTTCCTATAGAGGATCAAGTCATTTCCCGAAGTTCTTACATGTTTATTCCACTCCCAATTGTGGAATGAGATCAACCACACCTACCAAAACCACATTACAATTAGATTATTAATGGAAATGTGTTCCATCCATAGGCTTCTTGAAAGAAGCTTCTTCACGCAGTGGAAGAGTCCCCTTATGTAGATGATATGGTTCCAACAACTGTGAGAGGTACCATGACTATATCATTGTCATTAGTGACTGATTTTTTTGATACTGTTTCATCTCATTCATTTATATCTATATGTGCTGTTAGGATTCTAAAACTTCTTACAATGATTTTACCATTATTTAATGGATATAACTACACCCATTGGTATGAAGAGAGAGTAGGGTATCAATTGTCCCACTTGTTGTTTCCCTCTACCAGATGATGATAATTATTATAATTTTCTAGTTCTCAACATGGAACTTAATCACATCATATTTGGGATAGATTGGATCATTTCCAATAAATCCTGGATTTATTATTATCACTGATGGGTCTCCTTCACTACACCTGATAGTGTGTGTTGTGTCTTACAAGGAGAATGAGACCCAAGGTTCGGCGGAGCCAAATCTTCTTATCCAGAGTTGGGGAAAGTGATATCTATGTTTGATTTTGATCTATAGAGGTAATATTTTAGTGGTAATATCTATCCAATTTTCAACGAGTTTCTAGACTAGTTCCCTTATGACTTATCTAGTTTTCCATCTATAAGATAGGTGGGGTTTTCTATCAAATTAGCGAGTTATACTCAACCAGTTTCTATTACATATTACTACATGAACCAAATGAAATGAAAGAGTTGAAGACTCAGTTGGATGATCTTCTTGAGAAAGGATTTATACACACGAGTGTATCATATTGGGGGGATGCGGTTCTCTTTGCTATGAAATATGATTGTTCACTGTACCTTTGTGTTGATTACTAAAAACTCAACAAAGTCACCATAAAGAATAAATATCCATTGACACATATTGATGATCTATTTGATCAATTGAAAGGGGTGAAGCAGTTCTTTAAGATAGAACTTTGACCTGGTTACCATTAGTTAACGATAAAAGAAACCGACATTCAAAAAACTACCATTCAGAGAAATTATGAAAACTATGAGTACCCTTTCATGCCCTTTGGTCTAACCAATTTATCTTGAAGCCTTTATGGATTTGATGAATATTATTTCAATGAATATCATGATAACTTCACGGTGGTCTATATGGATGACATCCTTGTTTACTCTATGTCAAAGGAGGATCAAGTGCGTCATATGAGATCAGTTCTAGAATTGTTGATAAATCACCAAATTTAGGTCTAGAATTCAAATTTTGCTTTTTATCCAGAAAGTAAAGTTCTTAGGATATGTGGCCTTTAAACCGGGTATATCAGTTGATACTGATATGTTGAAGGATGTTATGAAACGGGAGAAACCATGAAATGTCTTTTAGATTCAGAGATTCATGGGATTAGTTGGTTATTATCACAAGTTTGTAAAGGTCTTCTCAAAGTTGGATTTTTCGATGATTTATCTAACTCATAAGGGAGTGATTTTCTATTGGGTTGAAAAAAGTCAGAATTATTTCAGTTATCTAAAATGTATTTTTACTATTCCACTCATGTGGACTATTCCATATTTTGGACTGGGCTATGTGGTCTTCTGTGATGCATTAGGTGTAGTTTTGGACTTAATTTTTATCCAAGGTGATCATTCCATTGCATATGGATCTCATCAATTTTGACCACAAGAGAAGAATTATCCAACCTGTGAAATTAAACTAGTAATTGTGATGAATGGGATTAAATTTTTTCAACATTACATTTACAAAGAAAGGTTTACCATGTTTTTAGACCACGATATATTGAGTTATATCTTATCTCAAAAATATTTTAATCTCTACTATAGGCGTTGGGTGGAATACCTATAATATTTTTACTTTGACATAGCATATACCCTTGGGAAAGGGAATTTCATTGGAGATTCTTCAGGAAGGAAAATTCTAACCGGTTCAGTGAAAGAATCATCAGATGAGTGGAACTTGATGGACCTATTTGCACAATTTCACATTGGTGTCAGGGAATTTGGGGATTAGGTTTATTTTTCCAGTGTCTAGTTGACATTAACTCTTCTCGAGACGATTATTCAGGAAAAATCTATTGATCATGAGTTCTATAGTATTATAGACTCTCTTTATGGTTGGTAGACTATGGAAGAGTATTCATTATACAAAGAGGGAATTCAATGCTATAAGAATCTCTTTATTGTGTAATTTTTGGTAAGTATAGATGTGATGGGGGATATCTATAATTCATAGTGGGTTGTGCACCTAGGAACCACAAAGATGTTCTATGAGATATGGTGATAGTTCTGGTGGCCAGGTATGATATGGGGAATTTTTAAAATGTTCACTCATTGTTAGAAATGCCAACAGGTCAAGTCCAATCCCCAGAAACATTCGAGTTTTCTTTAACCACTTTCAATGATAACTTGTAAGTGGGATGAGATATCTATGCACTTTGGTGTGGGGTTTCAAAATACCCATAGAAAGAAGAATGTGTTATGGGTTGTGACCGATTGAATAACTAAATTATATCACTTTATACCCATTCATCATAGAACCAAAGTTTAGGAGTTGGAAAATATCTATGTGAAAGAGATAGTTCATTTTCATGGACTTCCACTAGCTATAGTCTCTAATAGGGATCCTCGGTCCACTTCTTATTTTTAGATAGGCCTTCAGAAAGCAATGGGATCTCAAGTTTATTTGAGTACGGCATACCATCCTGAGTGGGATGGCCAAATAGAAAGAGTTTTAAAGCTTCTTGAGGATATGGTTCACACTTATGTTCTTGAATTTAGTGGGATTGGGATAATAATTTGGTGAAGGTTGAGTTTGATTATAAAAATTGTTTCTAGTATAAAATCTGAATTTCTTCTTTTGATCCCTTTTATTATTGGCCTTATATATTTTTTTGTTGTGTTGGTCGAAGATTGGTGAAAGTTACTTGGTTGGAAAAAGTTTGGTTCAAGATACAACAAAAAAGATTCAATTGATTCATTAGAGAATGTTAATGGAAAAGAGCCTGTATAAATCTTATACTGATCATCCTCAAAGAAAATTGGAATTCTCAGTTAGTGAATATGTATTCTTGAAAATTTAACCTTGGTTGTGTCATCAATGTCTTGGAATACAATGGAATATTTCTCTTCAGTTTGTGGGAACATTTGAGGTTGTTGGGAAGGTTGGAAACATTTGTCACTATTTAGAACATCAACCATAGCTTATGTAGATACATAACATGCTCTATGTATCTCAGATACAGAAGTATCTATTTGATCCATCTCATGTTCAGATATGGAGTGATCTTGATGATGAGCCTAATATATCCATGACCGAATGAGCTGTTAGGATAGTTGATTCTAAAACTAGGGTAATTCATGGGAATATGATGCCATTTGTTTGTGTGATACATAATTATAGTTATTATATTCATGATAAATGGGAGAGAAAGGGTCACTGATGAGAGAGAAGTGACCTCAATTTTTTTATAGAAGATTCTCAATAGGTTTTCTTGGGAAATAATGTTTCTATGTGGGGAGGTTATAACATACTGTTAATGTTTCCAGGTATTACTAAACCCATTTTTAATAATTATTTGGTTGGGTTTAGTTTAAGGGTGAATCATGTGAAATTTTAAAGGCTTTCGAAGTTTTTGGGATAGTGCATGTTTGGCACACAATTTTCCCAAACAGTGCACCATCATTGTGGAAACTGTGCAAACCTAGACAATGGGGTTTTACACAGATAGCGCATGGGTTTAAAAATTGTTAATCACCAAGTAGAACCCATTCAACTTGGAAAAATATGCTCATATCTAGGTCACACGATTTGGTCTAACCATGAGTCTCTGCCCAAGAAACTACGCCTAAAAGATTTTTTAATCTATATTTTAATTTTAAAATAATTGAAAGCCACTTTTCATGTCCCCCACAGATTAGTTTGACCCCAAAATAATTTTTCATTCCATGAGATATCCCAAGAGTAGTTCTTGTCCCCTCGAAACAATCCCATAAGTATTTAGAATCTTAGAGAATGGTGGTCAATCCTCTCCCAGTTAGTTTCCTCTTCATGTTCTATATCTTTCACACTCTCTCTTTTCCTCCCTAGGGGTTTTTAGATAGTTGTGTTGGTTAGAGAATCTAATCCCCTCTATTTTGGGATCATGAACCTAGGTTTGATTCCTAGTTTTGATTATATTTATTCTTTGTTGGAGAATCCCATTTAGGGTTTCGTGATTTGATATCCCGTGATCTCAAGGTAGGTGGTTCCTTTATGATGCCAAATTTTTATTAACCGTATATTTTTTGATTTAATTAAATTTTTGATTTCAATTAAATTGATATTATAAATGTAATTACATTCAATTTATTTATTAAAATCCTGATTCCATTGAATTGGGGTTTTTTAAAATTTATTTTTGGCATGAAATTGGGAAACCTTCAAATTCCATTGAATTGGGGTGTGATTGAGAAATTGATAGAAAAGTATTGGGATTTAAATTTTGAAATTTGTGGGGAATTTTTTCAATAAAAATTTAATTTAATTATGGTAATTGAATTATGAAATTGAATAGTTAATTGATTTAAAATTCATATTTGGAAAAAAAGGATTGAAATGGTTTTGATAGAAACCTTTGAGTTTTTTCTTGGAAAAAATAATGTTATGATTAAAAACATTTTTTGGTTTTTAAATAGAAAATTGGAATTTTTTAAATGATAAAATTGGATTTAATTGTTTTTTAGGCTTACTTAAAATAAATTTCTCAAAATTTATTTGTATTAGAGAATATTAAAACCTAGGTAGTTAGTGAGTTATTTATGAAAAACACACTAGGATGGGAATGCCCTAGCACGAGATTGACGTTTTAAAACACTAAAAAACACTTTTTAGCACATATTATTCCTCAGTAGTAAATAGATGAGCCCTCTCTTTCCTGTTATGAGGGACATGTGTACACATTGTGGTTATTATCACATGAGTGTGTGTGGATCCCATAACCTAGAACTATCGTACCTCTTGGAAGATGACCACGTTTTTCAATTGTTTATATATTAGGTATAAATGTATTCTAATGTTTGTAAACTATTTTACATGAATTATGGGTTATAAAAACTATTTTATATAAATAATTTATTTAATTTATTTTTCTAAAATAAATTCCATAATATGAAATGTATTCCATTATTTGAATTGTAAAGCATGGATTGTTTAAATTTGCTCTTGAAATGACAAACCAGTTTATTTGAAATTTAAATGATCTTAATTTGGTTAATTAAAATTTGACATCTTATAATGGAATACTGGGTGAGACCCTACTGGGATTTTATCTCACAACATACTAATGCCTTTAGGTGTTTTTTATATTATCTCCTTCTAGGTTCGAGAAGGTGTAAAGCAACACTTAGAGTTGGTTCTAGATGTTGATCTGTGGACTTAGATATTTGTATCCATTAGAAAATTAGAATTTTTTCCTATTTTCTTGTACTTTTATATAGTACTTTGAGTTGGTACACCTATTTGAATTCTTCTACACTTCTCCATTTGGGTTTGATTCTATATTCATCCTAACTTGTTTGTCTTTACTTACAAATTTCTAGTGGGAAAATAATTATCAATTTATTTTTGTGTAATTCTATGTGCAATTCAACAACCTATGGGGTTCAGAAACACCCTTTAGGATATTTAATTGTTGGCTCGGTTATCAAGTTACCAGGGTATTGGGATAGTTTGTGGCACATTCACTACTTTATCCAATCTATATTTGTTACTCTATTCACTAGTATTTCACTCATCACTAAAGTTCTTCCCTTATTTGACTGTTCTCCCCAACATCTAATCTTGAAACCAGAGTTTACAGAGGCATCATCCCTCTAGAATCTAACATGGGTGGATCACTTAAGACAACACAAACCATTAGTTGACTCCTTCATCATAGTTATTTTTTTGACCTTGTGGATTACTAGAATGATTGATAGGTACCCTAGTTGAAACCCGACACATCATGGTTCAATTTTTATTAGAGGAATACTTGATCCAAGGATATTATAAAGCCAAATAATGTCTCTATATTATCCCTTTTTATATTGTACTTCAATTTTAAAATGAAACACAAACCACTGACCCGAAATTTGTGTTTAAGATTCCATAAATTTCCTCTTACTTTCCAAAATTCTTTGACTATTTGTATGTTATAAAATATGGATGGTAGATACTTGTGTTACTAAATTATAAAAATTTGGTTAGTCATAATTTTTTCCCATGAACATGTGTCAACTTTGACATCTCTAAAGCGCTATGGGAATGCATTTGGATTGTGATTTCAGAAGGGTATCATTTCAGGAAATTGGTTGTATTTGAATAATGGGTTGATTTTCTTCCACTTTCATGCAAATGGGACACTTGATTTCATATTTTCATTGGAGTTATAAGAATGAAAATATGGATTTTTTTAAAAATTCTTACCAGATGATTGGTCCTATAAAGTCTACCAGAATAGGTTAGGGAGATAAGGGAATGGTACCTTCTTCTAGTGAAATCTGGAAGGAACATGATCAGTCTGGAAATAATGATTTAGTGTTTGTGGGGTTTTGTGGGGGTCAGTGAAATATTATCTTCAAAAATAAGAACTAATAACCCAACACCTCTATCTTATTAAGAACCAGTGTGACCGTATGATGAAACTTCCATTGAGGATATGTTTTAGGAGGAAAAGGAGGAATGTATCACAGACCAAATAACCCATATAAGTTTACTTCATAAAGAATGTAACCTATAATCTATGAAATATGGGTTGGGTAGGATTATTACCCCAAATTCTATGAGGGAGGTAAGGATGAATTCTTCGGATAGGCTATTTCCTAAGAATACCACTCTGAATCTGAATTTTATAAATAATTTTGAAGGTATTAAAGGAAAATTTTCAAATTACAAGCATGGGGAATGTAAAGTGGTTACATAAAAGAGACAAAGGGAAATCTTGGATAAAAAACCTCCAAATCCCAACACTATATGATAACTATGCTTCAATATAGGGATCCACTAGGTCTGGGCCAGGTGATTAAATCTCCATCCTATCCTCGATGGACTATGAAGATGAAACACAAGTAATAGGACTAAAAAATTATGGTGAATGAAATGAAGAAGGAAAAACGGGACTCATTGAGTAGTGTAGTGCACAAGGGAAAGAAATAAAAAGGTAAAAAAAAATACTATTATCACCTACCAAAACCCATGAAGATAATGTCTTCGATGAAGGCTAAGGTTAGAAAAACAATCAACAGAAATAACGATAGAATATACATAGAATGTCAAGAAGGGTTTACCATATAAGATATAAAATCAAATGATTGATTATGGGGATATAAAGGAACAACGTCATATTGATAGTGATTATGGTAGAAAAGCGGATAAAAATGAAGACCCACCCTAGGTACATAGTGGATTATTATATACATGATATAATGATTTTTTTTTTCAAAATACATCTATCTGAGGTAATCAAAGATAATGGATTAGGGTATTAGGAACCAAATTATACTATTGGTGTGATGAAGGAGTCATGAAAGAATTAATATGGAGAAAATTTTCTTAGATCTCATTATATACTCAAATTAAAAGATATTGGTGTAGTATTTCTCTATCAAGGATTTATATGAGGATTCCAATTGAATATTCAATATAGTGATTCAAGATATCCTCAATGAAGAGAAATGTTATTAGATAAACAAATATGATCATATTTTGATACAAGGATTTAAGAATGGGAAAATAAGTCTATAGTAGTATATTTATAATTTGGATAAAATGGAATATCACCACAAGGATCTCATCAAGTATGAACATGAAATGAAGGTAACCTCAATTGAGTAGAGATTATTGATCGTACCATGATTCGCTGTGTTATTTTAACCCTTACACCATTGTATAAAACTGGATTTTTATTATAAATTCCAAATATAATAACAAAATAAACTTCATGTTTGATTCATTAATTTTATTTTTATCACTGTTAAAGGGTAATGTTACGTGTTTTGATAATATCATTGAATGTGGAGGTGATTTGGAGGACCCATGATGAAGTCCAAGAAATATGGACCAAAATGCACATGATCCAAGCACATCAGTGGATTAATACACAAACTTCTACTAGACCGTTAGTCTAAATGGGATGAAATTTTGTGGGATGGTACAAAATTTAATAATCTACATTTCATCCCAAGGAACACAATCCCTATTCGGATTCTAAGGGGGCCATCTGAACTGATCTATCCAAGACACCGAATAGTACAATGTCCAAAGTGGCATTCTGTAATATGTCAATAACTCGAGTTGTGATTTTCAAATGATGCCAAACATTCGGTGGTGATATTCACGATGTGGGGCTACAACATTCTTGTTTTGTTAAAAGATATATTCTTCTATCTAGTAGCCGGAAACCAACCTACAAGTGGTTTATCAAAATATGGGTTCCCAAAACCACTTCCCATTTTGGCTATAAAAAGACACCTTGGGAAACCCATTTGGGAGTTCAAACCAGAAGTGGAGCTTTTCAATTTTGGATTTCTATAAGAGTCTCCCCATTATCCTTGAAGTTCTAGAGGCCCCTATATTCATAGGAGGGGGTCAATAATGAAGAAGGGGTTCTACCTGAGCTTCCCTCTTCTCCAGATGTCGAGCTAAACAGTGAGTAATCATTGCGAGGGAGCTACACACTTGAAGAAGGAGTTCGGACACATTATATTCTACAGGTTTTGTGTATTTTTTTAATTATTTCACTTATGTTTATTCTTCATATTCTTCTTCTATGAATGCATTGATTTGGTTTAATTAAGTGAAAGATTTCTCATTTCAATATCAATTAGGTTGAGATTCAAGTGGGAATCTTTGATTGTTTCGATTGGACAACACAAGTATTCTATTTCTATCACACATATATGAGATTTCAGTAAGCTTTGATAGACCCCACTCTATTCTTGTGGTCCAATCCTTGATAAAATGAATCATATGTCAAGGGGTGGTACTTTGTGCATCATTTTTAGAGGAAAGAGGGGAACCAAGATCTTGGTTAACCCTCAACCAAAGGATTACAATAAAACATAACAATCAATTATGAATGAGTAACTCTTCAAGTTCTGTAGTAACATATAAATGAAAACTTATTTAAATCATATTTTTCAAAATACACTTTTTATTTCAACTTTACAACTTTTTACATTAAGTTACTTTGTTAAAATTGTTTACAAAATCACCACCCCTCTTTTGTTCTTATTATTAGAATACACACTTAAAACCTATCAAATCTCCTTGAGAGAGGACCTAGAGTCTTCTCTATAATACAAAATCTTCTTTAAATAACTATCAATTTTTTGTGTCACAACAACATCGTCAAGTTTTGGAACCTTTGCTGGGGAGCGCTTTGGTTTTTAGTGCATGTTTTTTATAAGATTTTTGTAAATTTTTTAATATTTATTTGTTTTATATTATACCATTACATATATTTTCGTGTTCTGATTTATATCTTGTGTAGTTATTTTGCATGACATGTTCTAATCTGGGAGATTGACCAACTATTGAACCTGAATCAAAGAGGATCATATGTCAGCGACCCCGAGACGCACAAGAAAACCCTTTGAAGGAGGACACACAAGACTACAACACTCTTCATGATACTTCATCTTCTTCTTATGGAACCAACCTCAAAACTGAAATAGACTCGTATAACATGGATGAAATCAATAGAACACTAAAGTAACAAAACTCACATAATGTCGATATCCAACCCATATACATTCAATTACAAGGTGATGCACCCAATTTTGAACTAAAATCTTGTTTGATTCATCTATTACCATGATTTCATGGACTTCCTGGAGAGGGTCAAAATTAGCATTTAAAATAATTTCATATTGTGTGTTCTAAATTAAAACCTGGAAATGTGGACGAAGAAAAAGTAAATCATATGGAATTTCCTTTTTCATTAGAAGACACTGTAAAATACCAGCTTTATTATGTTAATTTACCAATAAAAGGTTGGGCAGACATGAAACACCTTTTTATTGAAAAAAATTTCACATCCTCATGAACTAAAACTATTAGGAAATAAATTTGTGGGATAAGACAATCTCAAGGGGAAACGCTTCATGAATATTGGGAAAGATTTAAATGATTATATTCATGGTTTCCACGTCTCTAAATAAGTTATCATCTTTTAATACAATATTTTTATGAAGGTTTAATCCCTATTGATAGAAACATGATTGATGCTGATGCATGTGGTGCACTAGTAGATAAGACCCCAATTGTTCCTAGTACATTAATTGAGAACATGGTGAAAAACTCTCAAAAATTGGGTTCAAGGTCCAATGCACCCATTCGAGGTGTCCATGAGGTGAACAATATTGAATTCGAGAAGAAGGTGGACACGAAGTTTGAGGAGGTAAGTACCCTAATACGAAAACTTTCTCTCTCCCAAGGGAAATTTCAATCTCCTACTCCCATATGAGAGGAGAAGTTTGGGATACACCTAACACTGAGAAGGGGGGGGGGGGTGAAGCAGTGCTGGGGACTTTTTAAACCAATTCAAACTTTTATCCATGTACCTCATAACCTGTTAAAATCTTGATTCTCTTATTCTCTTTTCCCTATCGCATGCAATAATAGAAAGTAGTAAAAATATGCGCACGATATTTTTACAAGGATTACCACTCAATAAGAGTAGCTACATCCTTTCCATGACTGGATATGAACAGTTCATGGATTCTCCACTATGATGTGATTTGAAATTAAAGTGGAGTAGATTGGAAAACAATCTTCTATCCAGTGTGATTCCCTACACTTTTGAGGGGGAGGGAAACAATCCAATATTCCTAGGCTGGTGACAACCTAGTCCAACTTACAGCCTCTAGATAGTTATTTATAATGCCTATGAAGACAATCTTCTTTATTCTTCAAATGATAGGTTCTGCTCTTGATCTTCTTCGGTGCTCTTCACTTGATTACTTGCAAAGAAGTAGGCAATAAATTCTTCTTGTCTTCTTATTTTCTTCTTCACTAGTGAAAAACCAGCTGCACTAGGACTTCTTCTTCTTCTTCTATAGGGCTATAAAAAAATGCACTAACACTTATTCTTAATTATTAGAAAGAATCACATATACCAATGTGATTATTCAGGAAATAAATATCGGCTTACTTGGCATCATCAGAGTTAAACTTCCCAAAATAATTGTAGTCTTGAATTGGGAATACTATGTTCTTATTCTTCTTCTTATTCAATGAAAAACCAGCTACACTGAAACCTACTCTTCTTCACACATTCTCTCTCAGTGCAAAACCATATGCACCGAGCCCTTCTTCTTCTTCTTCTTCTTGATCTTGCGTAGCAATCCTTACTTGCGTACCACCCTGCTTACACGCCGCCCTACTTGTGTGCCTCACTGCTTGCACTCCACCTGCTTGTGCCCCAACTCACTACATGTGTTCCACCATTGAGAACATCTCACAACTTGTGCTCCACCATTGGCTTATACACATGCCACTTATTGAATGAAAAACTCTAGAAACTTGCGCTGTAAAACTTCCACGACAAAACTTGCGCGACAAAAATTTCGTGGAAAAACTTGCATGGGAAAACATGCGCGGTACCCTACTTGGGAACCTTATAAATAACCTTCAACTTTCATGCCATTTCATCTTGCACTCCGCCCTCTGCTACTTGCAAGATCAGAGCACCCTCTACTACTTACACACACAGAGCTCAAATTTTCTCTTAAGTGTTGAGAATTTAAAAATGAGGAGGCTATTCGTCTATTTATAGGCATTTTGGTGACTTGCATGCCACATACACTTGTGCACCACATTCACTTGTGTGCCGCTCCAGCACTTGTGCACCGTTTCAGTACTTTCGCACCATTCCATCACTAGCGCGAAACTTTATTTCCTTTTTCATATTTTGATATGATGATGTTGGAATATGACTTTCACTCAACATACACTTCCGCGCCACTTATACTTGCACGCCACACATGCACACCACTTATACTTGTGCACCGCACTTGCGCGCTGCTTATACTTGTGCGCCTCTTTTTGACTTGCGTGCCAATATTTATCTTGCACACCATTTTATTTGCTTTGTCAAATTTTTATGTGATGATCTTGAAATATGACTTGCGCGCCTATACTTGCGTGCCAATACTTGCACACCAATACTTGCATGCCACTTTCTTTCCTTTTAAAAAATCACTTATTTACTATCTCTATCCTTAATAAGGCTTTCATCACAAGTTCTCCAAACTTATGATATTTTTGAAATACAAATCAGGAAAGCATCATCATAGTTCTGTCCATTCTTTTTGGAATATGAATTACAAAGTACTTCTTCATCCTCAATTCCTTTTGGAGAATTAATTCCAAAGAACTCCAATCATCTCTATTCATCACAAAGTGGAGGCTTTAATCTTCTTCAAATACCTTCAATGTTGCATACAATGTATCACCTTTGATACATGTATTTGGAACTTTAAGAATAGTGAAACAATCATCTGATTTCAAGGAAAAGTGTAATTCATGACCTTATTAGAATTCCAATCCCTTCCACACTCTCTATTCTTCTACAACCATCATTCTCTACTTAATTCAAATCATATGATTCCTTTCTTCAAGTAAGCTCTTGCGTGGATCTCATGCAATCGTGAAGCATTACATGGTTTTCTTTAAATCCTCATTCTTCTTCAATCATCCTTAGATGGATGATACTTCACCATTCTTCATTGTTGTAAAAAATGTGTCACCTTTGACATAATTTCTTCGAACTAAGGATTTGTGCATCAATTGTCTGAGTTGATATTCTTAGATAATTGATCAAGTATGAAATCCATGCTTTGATTCCATAACAATTCTCTAGGAAACCTCACTTCAACCAATCTCCACTAACTTTCTATTCCTTCTTCTTCTTCTTTATTTTGACCAGTATTGACAATTGTTGACAACAAATACAATATTTATACACAAAGTGGTCCCAACAATCTCCCCCTTTGTATTTTGTTGTCAATACCTTAAAGTCTCCTCAAATGAATGTGTCAATGTCAAAATGGGAATCTTCTCTATCCCCTTTACTTCTTTCATTCCCCTAGAATTTTATTTTATTTCTCTCCCCCTTATTGACAAGAAATACAAAGTTCATGTTATAAAGGGTATCATTCTATACTTAATCAATGTGCCATCAATCATTTCACTCTATGTCTTCTTGAGCAATGCTCAGTGTAGAAAACAAGAGGATTTTATTTAGACAAAAAAGTTGTCCATTACCCACTGAATATGACACCTCATGAGATGAGAACTCATACACTTGTCTTCAAGGGTTTTCCACATTCATTCTAGGCCAAAGAGATTGAATGTGATAAGAAATAATCAACCAGAAATTCCTGCACTCACTTAAACAAATGTATCAAAGACATTCAAGTGAAATTGGCAGGGTAAGTGGCCTTAGGGAACTTTCACTCTTCTTATGTCATTGATTATCTGTGTAACTCTCCCTTTGTAGAATGAACTTTATTTTGTGCAAACCAAGGATGAGAGATTTATAAATAACATACGATTTCCAATGACATGATCTTCAGAAAATCTTCAGAGTAGTTGAATTTAGTACCAACTAAAGTTGATAATTATTGAGATTATGACTCTGGAAGCTTCTTCATGTGTCTCTCTCTAAATAGAACACTTCTCATCACTGAATCCCAGGTTCACCCCCTGTGATCTTGCATCAGCTTCAATTCTCTGTATTTAAAGAACAAATACAATACACAAATATTTAAGGGAATAAGGTGGATCCTCCATGCTTCTTCAATGTGAGAAGGATGGCTGAGATGATTTTCTCAACCAAGATGCTCCATTTTCTCCACTCCTCACACTTTTAAATTTGATATTTAATTTTGAATGTGGTTGTGTGGATCTTAATACTTCTTCCATATCTTTATGTGTGAATCTCATTTCTTCAAGATATTTACAAGCACGATAATCCCCCAGTGCAACTTTCATCCTCTTCATGAATTCCTGTTGTGCTTGAATAAATTCAAATTACTTTCTCACAGTATGAACAGCCTTGTTGCACCTCACACACAAAACATCATTGTCTTCATGTAGAATATTCTTTTTGCATTTAGCACTAGCCTTAGCTTGTGCATCTTCCATTTTACTCATTATGTCCAAATCATCTGTCCAAAAAACCAATATATCATTAGGGATTGAGGCATTAAGATTGGATCTTCTACATGGATACTTCTCAGTGGCTTCTTTCTTAGTAGTTCTTCTGGATGAACAACCCTTCAAGTTTCTGGATTTAGAATCCAAGGACTTCTCATCTTTCCTTCTGGAAATATTCTTGGGAGAATTTGTTTTCACATTATTCATCTGATTTCATCCCAAGGATGCTTCTTCATTAATTCCTAGCTTTTGTGGTCTTATTTTCTTATATGATCATTCACCATTCATATGACCACTCCTATTTCATACATCACAGATGTCATCTAACATTTCAAATCTATTTGCAGTATACAGATGTTTTTGGATCTGTGGATGTTGCTTCTTCTTCTCTGAATTTATCCCCCTTGATATGGGATTTCTCTATGCTTTTACATTTAAAGGATTGTACCAACAATCCATTGCACAATGCCGAAAACTATTGTAGCACCAACATTTACCAACAAACCTTGACTTCTTGTCATCTCCTTGATATGGTTGCTGAGTCTTCTTCTTTGTATGTTGTGATTTCTGCGGGGATATATATTCCACACTCCTTCCCCTATCCACCCCATCCATGGTGATAGGTGTCATCTCACTTTTCTTTATCCAATCTTGTTTATAATTTTTATTCCAACCTGCACTTCTTGTAGAAGCAATTTTAGGAACATTAATACATGTTGGTAGGGATGATACCTTTACTTTTCCAGCTGCTTGTGTTGGATCAATGAATGAAGTCGTGAACTTCTTATCACATTTTTTAGGTCTTTTGAAAGTAGAATCCTCCAGTGAACATTGGGTACTAGTAGCAATTGTTTCCTTATTTTGTGAAGATTCAATATGTTTCATCTCAAGATTGGTCAACTAATCATCCAAATATAGACATCTCATATTGAGTATGACCTTTTGGTCTTCAATCATAGTCATATTATCTTTAAAATCCTTCTTAAATATTTCAACTTCATCTTCATGCATCATTACTTTGTTTTGTAACAAAGAGTCAAGTTCATTGATCTTCTAGGAGATATCTTCCAAATGTAACTTCTTGACTTCATTTCCAATTTTAAGCTCATCTTCAAACGCATGAATCTTCTCTTCCAGAGACTTTTTGACTCCCTCCTTTTCTTCAACATATTTGAGCCACTTTGATGAGCTTTCTTCAAATCCCATTTTTGTTGCTTCAAAGGCTCAAACCTATATGGATAGCTTTATACATTCAATAATTTTTGCTTGTAAGCCTTTATCCAAAACGTCAGTTTCTTCTTTCAGATGAGTGATTTTTTCCTGCATGCACTGAAATACTCCACAACCAAGGATGTACTTTCTTCAATAATACCATGCAGAATCATTCTTAATCTATCAACTGATATTTATTTAGATTTTGTAGATTGATCATCACCACTTGTGCTGGCATTTTCATCATGAGAAAAATCTCTAAATGTACTAACACATACCTCTTGATCAGTTGAGGTTGGAAGATTGTCCATTTTATTGGTGGGTACTTTAGCCACATTCTCATTACTTTCCATGTCTAGTGTGTCTTCAATGTCAGCTAGATATAGGGAACTAGATGCTTCCACTTCTTCAGATAAAAGGGAATTCTTCTTCAACCTTATCTTATCTTTCTTTTTTTTTGTTCATCATGGTATTGGTAGATATAGCCTTTTCATCAAAGGTAACTGAATCTTCACCAACACTGCTCTTCATTGTTTAATCAAGAAAGGAACTCAAATCTTCAAAATAGAATAACTTCCCTATAGAGAATCCAATAGAGGTGAACCTTCATCTGATACCAATTGAGAGGAGCAGTTTGGGATATACCTAACACTTAGAGGGGTGGGGGTGAATTAGTGTTGGGGACTTTTTAAACCAATTACAAGTTTTATCCTTGTACCTCTTGACCTATTAAAATATTGATTCTCTTATTCTCTTTTCTCTATCGCATGAAATAATAGAAATCAGTAAAAATATGCACATGATATTTTTACAAGGTTCACAACTCAATAAGAGTAGCTAAGTCCGTGCCATACCTATATATAACTAGTGCATGGATTCTCCACTATGATGTGATATGAAATTACCGTGGAGTGGCTAGGAAAAAATACTCTATCCAATGTGATTCCCTACAATTTGGAGGGGGAAGGGAAACAATCCAATCTTCCTAGGCTGGTGACAACCTAGTCCAACTTGCATCCTCTAGCTGGTTCTTTATACTGCCTATAGAGACAGTCATATTCCTTCATCAAAAGATATGTTCTACTCTTGATATTTTTCAGTGATCTTCACTTGATTACTTGAAAAGCATTTGGCAAGCAATTATTCTTGTCCTCTTCTTTTCTTCTTCACCAGTGCAAAACCAGCTGCACTAGGACTTCTTCTTTAGTGCAATAACAGAATTCACTAACACTTCTTCTTATTTCTAAGAAAAAATCACATATACCAATGTGATTATTCAGGAAATAAATATGGGTTTACTTGGCGTCATCAGAGTTAAACTGCCCAAAAAAATTCTATGCTTCAATTGGGTATAATCTATTCTTCTTCTTCTCTTCTTTTTATACAGTAAACCTGTAAGATGCACACTCTTCTTCTTATTCTGATTCTTCAACGCAAAACTAGCTGCACTGAAACATACTCTTCTTTGCACATTCTCTCTCAGTGCAAAACCATATTCACTGAGCTCTTCTTCTTCTTCTTCTAGAGCTTGTGTGCCAATCCTTACTTGCACACCACCCTTCTTGCACGCCTCCCTACTTGAGAGCCTCACTGCTTTCGTGCCACCTACTTGCACGCCTACTCACTACTTGTGTGCCACCATTGAGCACAACTCACAAATTTCACACCACCATTGGCTTATACATATGCCACTTCTTGAAACCACCTCTCTGGCAACTTGCATGGAAAAACTTGCACATAAAAACTTACACGAAAAAACATGCACGAAAAACTTGCGTGATACCCTACTTGAAAACCTTATAAATATCCCTCAGCTTGCGTGCCACTACAGCTTGCGCACCGCCCTCTTCTACATGCGTGATCAGAACACCCTCTACTACATGAGTGCTTAGAGCTCAAATTTTCTCTTAAGTGTTCATAATTGAAAAATGAGGAGGCTAGTAATTTATGTTTAGGAATTTTGGTGACTTGTGCGCTACATACACTTGTGCGCCACATTCACTTGGGTGTCACTCCATCACTAGTGCACCTCTCCAGTAATTGCGCGCCCTTACATCACTAGCACGACACTTTATTTCCTTTGTCAAATTTTGATATGATGATTTTGGAATATGACTTGCACGCAAAATACACTTGTGCGCCACTTATACTTGCATGCCACACTTGCTTGCCACTTATACTTGCGCGCCTAACTTGCGCGCCACTTATACTTGTGTGCCTCTTTTGGACTTGTGAGCCAATCTTTAACTTGTGCGCCATTTTATTTCCTTTGTCAAATTTTGATGTGATGATCTTGAAATATGTCTTGCACGCCACTTACACTTCCACACCTATACTTGCACGCAAATACATGCACGCCAATACTTGTGTGCCAATACTTGTGCACCACTTTCTTTCCTTTTCCAAAATCACTTCTTTACTCTCTCTATCATTCATAAGGCTTGCATCACAAGTTCTCCAAACTTATGATATTTTTGAAATACAAATCAGCAATGCATCATCATAGTTCTGTCCATTATTTTTGGAAAATAAATTAAAAATCACTTCTTCATCCTCAATTCCTTTTGGAGTGTTAATTCCAAACAACTCCAATCATCTCTCTTCATACAAAAGTGGAGGCTTGAAGATTCTTCAAATACCTTCAATGTTTCATACAATGTATCACCTTTGATACATGTATTTGTAACTTTAAGAACAGTGCAATAATCATTTGATTTCAAGGAAATGTGTAATTCATGACCTTCTTAGAATTACAAGACCTTCCACACTCTCTCTTCTTCTACAACCATCATTCTCTACTTCATTAAAATCATATGATTCTTTTCTTCAAGTAAGCTCTTACATGGATCTCATGAAATTGTGAAGCATTACAGGGTCTTCTTTAAATAATCATTCTTCTTAAATCATCTTTAGATGGATGATACTTCACCATTATTCATTGTTGTAAACAATGTGTCACCTTTGACACAAGTTCTTTGAACTAAGGATCAGTGCATCAATCGTTTTAATTGATCTTCTTAGAGAATTGATCAAGTATGACATCCAATGCTATGTTTCCATAACAATTTTCCAGGAAAACTCACTTCAACCAATCTCTACTAACTTTTTAGACCTTCTTCATCTTCTTATTCATTTTGATCAGTATTGATAACTGTTGACAACAAATACAATCTTCATACACAATGTGGTCCCAACACCATACATTGTGGAATCTACTCTTATGACACCCATTATTCTGACCAATACCACCAATTGAGAGAAAATTTTGAGGGTTGTGAGTCAATATTCCCAGGATGCCCCTATAACCAACCCTTTAAGAAAGAACCATACTATCCATCTAACTCTAGGTGGAAAGAAAACCAAGATTATAGGAAAGGGGTATTCATACTAGCCTCATCAACCATGGAACCAACAAGGTTAGAGTAGTCATCCACCACCACCACCCAGAAATCCTCAACCACCCCAAAGGCCTTTCCAACCGCCCCTCCCAAAAAACGAACCTAGCCTAGAAGATATGACAAAACAAATGACTTCCTACAATCTATAATTCCAACAAACCACTGAAGCTGCCACACAAGACGTAAAAACCCAATTAGGCCAACTAGCTAACTTGGTGGGGGAAATTCAAAGTCATGGGTCGTGTAAACTACCCTTTCAACCAGTATTTAACCCTAGGGATATATGAAATGTTAGTTACATCACCCTTAGTAGTGGAACACATCTTAAAATCCAAATAAACCTTCTAATAGATTCATCCCCTCTAGAGGAAACAACCATCCCAACCACTACTAAAAATGGTTCATGTGAAGAAAATCCTTGTCTTTAGAGAATTCCTTACAAATGAAGGAGTGTGTATTTCGATGCGCCTCATATTCCAACCATTCCTCTAAAATTCCCCCAAAGGGCCACCCAAACAAGAAAACCAAACAAAACTAAACTTGATAAGGGAATATTGGAAACTTTAAAAAAATTGCAGGTTAACATCCCTTTGATTGATACTGTGAAGAAAATTCTAAGATATGGAATGTTTTTAAAAGATATGTGTACACATATAAGGAGAATTTGTGGTGATGAGAAGGTAATCTTGGGGAGGAATATCTTAGAATTAATAGAACCATCACTGTTTACAAAATTCAATGATCCCAGAATATTCTTGATTCTATGAACCATAGGGGAGTATTGATTTTACAATTATATGCTTGATTTAGGTGCTTCTATAAATGTGATTATTAACTCCATTTAATCTAATTTGTAGGTCAGGGAACTGAACCTAAATGGGAGAGTCATTCAACTAGAAAATCGGAGTACAACACACCCTTCTGGTGTGCTAGGGGATGTTTTTCTAAAGGTTGAAAATTTAATTGTTCCTACAGATTTTTATGTGCTTAAAATGGAAGATGATAGGATGAATGGACATGCTGCAATTACTTTGGGGAGACCTTTCTTGAAAACCACCAAATCCATAATTAAGGTCCATAATGGTACTTTATCTATGGAATTTGGTGGTGACATAGTCCATTTCAATATACTTGATGCCATGAAGCACCCCTCAGAATAACATTCCTCTCTCTCTCTCTGTTAATTTAATGGATGTACTCCCTTACCCTGAAAAAACAACTTTTCTTTCCCCCGATCCCCTTTTTGTGTTTTCTTCATTGATTGAAATTCTAGGTAATGAATCAGGCATTGAATGTTGTAGTGGTCTAGAAATGTTTCATGCATGTTTATTAAATGATAATTTCTTGAACATTAAGGATCCAATGACCATCAATTATATTGCTAAGCTTGTAAAAGCTCATTCCTCATCTAAAGATGATACCATTGAGCAGTTAGATGAGATCAGTGACCTCTCACTTGTACACACACTCCCATAAACCCATAATCCTCTTTATTGGAACTGAAACAACTGCCTCAAGATTTAAAATATTCATATATCAAGAATGGAAACATATTTCCCATCATCATTTCTAGTTCACTCCCTTCTAAGCATGAATTGAGACTGCATGAACTTTTAAGGGTGTATAAACAAGAATTGGGATGGACACTAGCTGATATTATTGGTATTAGCCCATAAATTTTCACACATAATATTTTATTAAATGATGAGGCTAAAATAGTGAGACAGGAACCATGCTAACTGAACCCAAACCTCCTAGAAGTTGTGAAAAAGTAAGTAACAAAATTATTGGCTACTGGAATAATTTACCCCATCTCTGACAACCAATGGGTCAGTCCCATTCAAGTAGTTTCTAAAAAATTGTCCTTACAGTAATAAAAAATGAAAACAATGAATTGTTTTTTACTCGTGTGCAGAATAGTTGGAGGTTATGTATAGACTATCACCAAATAAACAAAGACACTAGGAAGGACCATTTCCCTTTTCCATTCATTGACCAAATGCTAGAGAGGCTAGCGGGTAAGTACCATTATTGTTTTCTTGATGGGTATTCTTGATATTTCCAAATCCATATTTCCCCCGAGTATCTAGAAAATACAACCTTTACTTTCTCCTATGGCACATTTTCATATAAGAGGATGTCATTTGGTCTGTGCAATGCTCCTGTAATTTCCAGTGATATATGGTTAGTATTTTTTCGAACTACTTGGAGAATTGCATGGAAGTTTTCATGGATGATTTCACTATTTATGGATCCTATTTTGATGAATGTTTGAGTAGTCTTGGTTTAGTCCTACATTGCTGTATTGAAAGGAATGTTGTATTAAATTATGATAAATTCCATTTCAAGGTAAGTCAAGGTATAGTTTTAGGGCATGCAATTTCTAGGGATGGTATCCAAGCAGATAAATCAAATCTCAATGTCATTTTGTCCTTACGATTCCCTAAAAATGTATGGGACAAGCGGTCTTTACATGGTCATGCTGAATTTTACCATCGTTTCATTCATGAATTTATTAAAATTTCACTCCCCTATACTGATTACTCCAAAAAGAAAAACAATTTTTTAACAAATAATGTGAGGAAGATTTTAATAAGTTAAAATGGAGTCTCACGTCACACAAGGTAATCCAACCACCTTAGTGGTATTTACCAATTGAGCTCATGTGTGATGCCTCTAACTATGTAGTTGGGGAAGTCTTGTCATAATGGGTTGATCGAGCTCCACATATCATTACCTATGTCTCGTGTACTTCGGACCCTGCTTAAGAAAACTACACCACAACTAAAAAAGAATTCCTTTCCATTCTGTTTGCCTTGGATAAATTCAGTCCGAATCTTTTAGGGTCCAAAGTTATTGTGTTCTTAGTACATGTATCCATTCATTATCTCTTTATGAAACTAGAAGCCAAACCACATATCATTCTCTAGATTCTCCCCCATCAAGAATTCAATCTATGAATTAGAGATAAAAAAGGAGCTGGGAATGTGGTGGCTAACCATATTAGTTGGATTCCCCCATCCTTAGACATTGACTCATCCCCATATATTCCTATAAATGACATGTTTTCCAATGATCAACTGTACTGAGTGAATGATTCTATTTGTTGGAATGCTAAAATTATAAATTATTTGGTAGAATATTGCATTCTTACTGATTTCAATAAAAACAAAGACAATCTTCTAAAACATAAGACTAGTTGGTATATTTGGGATGACCCTACCTTTGGCTCACATGTAGTGATCAAGTGCTTATCCGTTGTGTCCCCGATAGCAAGTTTCAGGCTGTCCTTAGATTCCGCCACACTCTTGCTTGTGGGGTCCACTTTGGTCCCCAACGGATTTCTCACAAAATCCTTGATTTTGGTCTCTTTTGGCCAACACTTTTTTGGGAATCCCATGATTTTTGTAAATATTGTCCTTGATGTAAATGAATGGGTAATGTCTCTAAAACAAATTAAATTACTCAACAACCATTGCTCTTTCATGACATTTTTTATATTTGGGGTATTGACTTTATGGGGCCATTTTCTAATACCTTTGGAAACTAGTACAATATTCTAGCAGTTGATTATTTATCAAAATGGGTAGAGGAACGAGCTACAAGGAATTATGATTCTAAAGTAGTTGTAGAATTTTTGATAACCCAAATATTTTGTAGGTTTGGATTACCTAGGTTTCTCATCAGTGACCAGGGTTCTCATTTCAACAACCAAACAAGGCAATCACTTTTGTGTCATTATGGGGTCGATCATAGAGTTTCTAATACATATCACCCATAGACCAATGGTCAAGATGAGGGGTCAAATAGGGAATTAAAATAGATTCTTTAAAAAAAGGTTCAACTTAATAGAAAATATTGGAGTCTTAGACTCAATGATTCATTATGAGATTACCGTACTACTTTCAAAACCCCCATTGGCATGTCACCATATTGTCTAGTGTTAGGAAAAAATTTGTCACCTCCTTGTTGAGATTGAGAACCAGACCTACTGGGCTATAAAAAATTCAATTCTAATATATCCTATTTGGGTTCCGAAAGGAAGATGCATATTTTGGAGCTGGAGGAAATCAGAAAAGATGAATATGAGAACTCTAGGATTTAGAAGGAGCAAACCAAGTCATCCCATGACCGTCTCATCCTTCATTTTCAATTCCACATTGGGAAGAATGTACTCCTCTATAATGCAAGGATGATGTTTCATCCAAGTAAGCTTCATTCTCATTGGTTTGAACAATTTACTATTACTAACATCTCTCCATTTGGTGTGTTCCAGGTTCAAAATAAAGAAATGAAGCAAACCTTCACTGTCAATGGGAAGCAGCTAAGTCACTTCCATGAATCCATTTCAGAGTCTCCCATAGAGGAACTCCATTTTCAAGATGCAATATATGAATGACAATCACCAGGTTTTATCCTTCCTTCCAACATTCTCTTCTATTACAGTGAGAACACTGCACACTTTAGGTGTGGTGGGGGGGGGGGGGGGGGGTGGGTACATTACTAGGTTATTTAGGATTTTTCATCATCTTTTTTATTTCTTCTCTATTTCGCCTTCTTTATGGTATTTTTGCTTTTCCCCTTCTTTTTTTTTGTTTTTTAGGATTTTTCATCATCATTTTTATATCTTCTATTTTCCGCTTCATTATGGTATTTTCACTTTTCTCCATCTTTTTTAGTTTATTTAGATTTTCATCATATTTTTTTTCTTTCTTCTCTTTTCACCTTCATTATGGTATTTTTACTCCACCACTTATGGTCACAAAATTATTGAACTTACTAAAAATGCATGTTATTTTTTTTATTCCATGTTGATTTAACATTTGGAGAAAACATGACATTATTATGGAATGAATATTTGTATGAATTTATTATCTGGAAGTGATATTCAGTGAATTGGTTTTCTGTTAATGAAATAAATATTTGTATCTCTGTGAAACCTCTGAGATGGTTGATGCCCCTTGTCTGAGTAGTTTTTGAGAAAACTGTGTCACTAGTATATGCACACATTTTTTCACCAAACCAAAAAGTGTAAATATTTCATACTTAATAGATGGTAAATATATTTTAGGTTAATATTTTTCATCTTAAAGTGATATTTCCAAACGTTCATTCCATATCTGATCTGTTTCATTACTGTACCATATTGACCTATGCATGTGTACCTAATATCCGACTATTGTACACCCTAAAAAAAGATCAAAATCAAAAACAAATTGGGTTATGTCATAGGCAGGTTAAAAACCACTCCCCCTCAACCTTTGATCTTGTTATAACTATTACAATTAGTGTCGTGAGGAGATCAAGAAAGGGTTGAGAGATGAATGTGAGATTTGTTCGAAATGAAACATAAAAAAACAAAAATAACAAATTAGGGGAGTTATGAAATGTGAAACATATTGGGATATCTAGGTTGAAAGCTTATCATTTGACTTCTGGGAATGCTTATGTGAGTGGGTCGTGAAATATTATTGTAAAGGATATAGGACAGGTTCGATGGACAAAATCTTTTAAGGTGAAAAATGTAAAAATAACCTATATTTATTGGATAGAAAGTAGAAAGAATATCATGGAATGGTTTTCACACACACACATGGAGATTTAGTGGAATGGTTGACTTATGAATTCCTTTATCAATTTGGTATCATGAATCTCTTTGAATTTCTCTGGGATATTATTTATGAGACATCATTTTCCATTTTAACTAGGAAGAACTCCTTGGTGTGGTTTGCACATTGATCACATTAATTTAATGAATTAAAATTTCCCTAGATGTTAAATATTCATGATGATTTTAATATATACATGCATAATTTCAGAAAATTTAACTTTTCCCAGGAGTTTAAATGTTTAGATGTCGGGGTGTGATCGTACCATGATTCAGTGTGTCATTTTCACCCTTACACCATTGTATTAAACTGAATTTTTATTATAAATTCCAAATATAATAACAAAATTAACTTCATGTTTGATTCAATTATTTTAGGTTTATCACTTTAAAAAGGGTAATGTAACTTGTTTTGATAATATCATTGAAGGTGTAGGTGATTTAGAGGACCCATGATGAAGATCAAGAAATATTGGCCAAAATGTGCAGGATCCAAGCACAATAGTGGATTAATCCGCACATTTCTACTAGAACGTGAATACAAACAGGATGAAATGTTGTGGGTTGGTCCAAAATTTAATAATAAACATTTCATCCCAAGGAACCCAATCCCGATTCGTCATCTAAAAGGACAATTTGAACTGATATGTCCAACCCACCAAATAATCACAATGTCAAAAGTGGCGTTCTATAATATGTCAATATCTCGAGCTTTGATTATCCAAATTATGCTAAGAGTTCAGTGGTGATATTCAAGATGTGGGGTTACAAATTTCCAGTTTTGTAAAAATGTATATTCGACTGTCTAGTAGCCGAAAAACATCTTACAAATGGTTTATCAAAATTTGGGTTCCCAAAACCACTTCCCATTTTGGCTATAAAAAGGAACCGTGCCCCCCCATTTGGTAGACCAAACAAGAAGTGAATCTCTGCCATTTTGGAGTCTTGGGGAAGTCTCTACATCATCTATGAAGTTATGGATACCCCTATTTTCATAGGGGGTCAATAATGAAGCAGTTCCGCCTGGGCTTCCTCCTCCTCCTAAGGTCGAGCTAAACGGTGGGTGATTATTGCGAGGGAGATACACACTTGAAGAGAGAGTTCTGGAACATTATATTCTACTAGTTTTGTGTAATTCTTGTTTGAATTATTTCAGCTATGTTTAATCTTCATATGCTTTCTCTCTAAATGAATTGACTTGGTTTAATTAAGTGAAACATTTCTCATTTCAATATGGATTGGGTTGAGATTCAAGTGGGAATCATGAGTTGTTCTGATTTGACAACACAGTGATCCTCTTTCCCTCTCACACACATGATATTTCAGTATGATTTGTTAATCCTCACTCTATACTTATTGTAGAAACCTTGACAACACGATTATTGTGTCATGGGGTGGTTCTTTGTGCATTATTTTTTGAGGAAAGAGGGGAACCAAGATCTTGGTTAACCCTCAACCAAAGGATGACACTAAAACATAATAATCAATTAAAAATGGGTAACTCTTCAAGTTCTAAAGTAACATAGCATTAATCACTTATTTATCTCATATTTTTCAAAATCCACTTTATATTTCAACTTTACAACTCTTTATGCTAAGTTACTTTATTAAAATTGTTTACAAAATAACCCCTCTTTTGTTATTATTATTAAAAATAAACACTCAAAACCTATCTACTATCCTTGAGATATGACCTAGGGTCTTCCCTATACTAAAAAAACTTCTTTAAATAACTATTAATTTGACATTTCATGACAATGTGATGAAATTTTGGCATCATTTCCGGGGAGCGCTTTGGTTTTTAGTGTGTGTTTTTTATAATTTTTTTTTAATTTTTGTTAATATGTATTTGTTTTATATTGTACCTTTACCTATATTTTTTTGTTCTAATTTATTTCTTGTGTTGTTCTTGTGTATGAAACATTCTAATCTGGGAGATTTACCACCTTTCGAACCTGAATCGGAGAGAATCTTACGTCAGCGACCCCGAGTCGCATAAGACAACCCTTTAAAGGAGGACACCCAAGACAACAACACACTTCTTGATACTTCATATTCTTCTTATGGAACCAAAATCATAACTGAAATAAACTTGTATAACATGGATGAAAATAATAGAACAATAAAATAACTAACCTCACCTAATGTCGATATCCAATCCACAAACATTCAATTACAAGGCGAGGCACCCAATTTTGTACTAAAATCTGGTTTAATTAATTTATTAACAAGATTCATGGACTTCCAGGAGAGGATCCACCTAAGAATTTAAAATAATTTCATAATCTTTGTTATACATTAAAACCTGAAAATGTGTATGAAGAACAAGTAAATCTTATGGAATTTTCTTTTTCATTATAAGACACTGCAAAAGACTAGCTTTATTATGTTAATTCACCAATAAGAGGTGGGGCAGACCTGAAATGTCTTTTTCTTGAAAAAATATTTCCCAACCCCTCGAATAGAAACTATAATGAAAGAAATTTGTGGGATAAGGCAATCTTAAGGGGAAACACTTCATGAATATAGGGAAATATTTAAAAGATTATGTTCAAGTTGTACACACCACCAAATAAGTGACAAACAATACAATATTTTTATGATGGTTTAATCCCTATTGATAGAAACATGATTGATGCTACTGCAGGTGCTGTGCTGTTAGATAAGACCCCAATTACTTCACAGACCTTAATTAAGAACACGGTGGAAAACACTCAACAATTTGGTTCAAGGTTCAATGTATCCATTCGTGGTTTCCATGAGGTGCAGAGTACTGAATTCAAGAAGAAGGTGGACACAAAGTTTGAGGAGGTAAGTACCCTTCTATGAAAACTTTATCTCTCCCAAGGGAAATCTCAATATCCGCCTCCCATACATTGTGGAATATGCTCTTATAAAACCCATTATTCTTACCAATTCCTCAAATTGAGAGAAAATTCTGAGAGTGGTGAGGAAATCTTCCTAGGATTCCCCTATAACCAACCCTTTAGGAAAGAACCATACTATCCATCTAACATAGGGTGGAAATAAAACAATGATTATAGGCAAGGGGTATTCAAACTAGCCTCATCAACCATGGAACCAACAAGGATAGAGTAGTCATCCACCACCACCACCCTGAAATCCCCATCAACCTCAAAGGCTTTTCTAACCGACCCCTCCCAAAACTGAACCTACCATAGAAGATATGATGAAAGAAATGGATACCAACAATCTCCAATTCTATCAAACCACCCATGATTCTATAAAAGACCTCAAAACCCAATTAGGCCAACTAGCTAACTCGATGGGGGAAATTCAAATTCATGGGTTGGTTAAACTACCCTCTCAACTAGTAATTAACCCTAGGGATAAATGAAATGTTAGTTCCATCACCCTTAGGAGTGGAGCTCATCTTAAAACCCAAATGATCCCTCCAATAGATTCATCCCCTCCTGAGGAAACCACCATCCCAACCAATACTAAAAATGGTCCAAGAGAAGAAAATCCTTGCTTTGAGAGAAGTCCTTCCAAAGGAAAGAGTGTGTATGTTTATGAGTCTCCAATCCCAACCATTCCTCTTCCATTTCCCCAAATTTCCACCCAACCAAGAAAATAAAAGTGAACTGATCTTGATAAGGAAATATTGGAAAAATTAAAACGCGTGTAGGTTAACATTCCTTTGATTGATTTCGTGATGCAAATTACATGATATGCAATGTTTTTAAAGGAGATGTGTACACACCTAAAGAGAATTTGTGGTTATGAGAAGGTAAGATTCGGGAGGAATATATCTGCATTGATAGAACCATCACTGCCTACGAAATGAAATAATCCTGGAAATTTCTCGATTCCATTCACCATAGGGGGGTATTCATTTTCCATTCCTATGCTTGATTTAGGTTCTTCTATAAATGTGATTCCTCACTCCATTTAATATACATTGGAGGACTGGGAATTGAATCCAACTGGGATAGTTGTTCAGCTAGAAAATTGGAGTACAGAACACCCTTCTAGTGTGCTGGAAGATGTCCTGTGAGGGTTCAAAATTTAATTTTTCCTGCTGATTTCTAGATGATTAAAATCGAAGATGATATGATGAATGGAAATGCACCAATTATATTGGGGAGACCTTTCTTGAAAACTACCCAAGCCATAATTAATGTCCATAATGGTACATTATCTATGGAATTTGGTGGTGAGATAGTTCATTTAAATATCTTTAATGCCATGAATCACCCCTCAGAAGAACATTCATCTCTACATATGTTAATTCAACTAATCTACTCCCTTACCTTGAAAAAACTACTTTTATTTTCTCCAATCCCCTTTCTATGTTTTCTTCATTGATTGAAATTCGAGGTAATGAATCAGGCATTAATTGTTTTAGTGGTCTAGAAAAGTGTCATACATGTTTATTAATTGATAATTTCTTGAACACCGAGGATCCACTGACCATAAACGATTGTGCTAAGCTTGTAAAAGCTCATTCCGTATCTGAAGATGATACCATTGAGTATTTAGAAGTGATTAGTGACCTCTCACTTGTAGACACACTCTCAAAAATCCAAAATCCACCTAAATTGGAACTGAAACAACTGCCTCAAGATTTAAAATATTCATATCTAGAGAATGGAAACAAGCTTCCAATCATCATTTCTAGGTCACTCTCTCCTGAGCATGAATTGAGGCTACTTGAACTTTTGAGGGAGTATAAACAAGCATTGGGATGGACACTTTCTGAAATTCCTAGTATTATCCCATCAATTGGCACACATCATATTTTATTAAATGATGAGGCTAAACTAGTGAGGCAAGAACAATGTCAATTGAACCCAAACCTCATATATGTTCTGAAAAAGTATGTAACAAAATTATTGGCCGCTGGAATCATTTACCCCATCTCTGACAGCCAATAGATCAATCACGTTCAAGTAGTTCCTAAAAACTAGCCTTACAGTAATAAAAAATGAAAACAATGAATTAGTTGCAACTCATGTGAAGAATAGTTGGTGGGTCTGTATAGACTATTTTTGACTAAACCACCAGACTATAGAAGACCATTTCCCTTTTCCATTCATTGAACAAATGCTAGAGAGGATAGAGAGTAAATCCTATTTCTATTTTCTTGATGGGTATTATGGATATTTTCACATCTATATTGCCCCCGAGGATCAGTAACATACAACCTTCACTTGCCCCTATGACACATTTTCATATTGGAGGATGCCATTTGGTCTGTGCAATGCTCTGGGTACTTTCCACTGATGTATGGTTAGTATTTTTTCATACAACCTTCAAGATTTCATGGAAGTTTTCCTGGATGATTTAACTATTTATGGATCCACTTTTGATGAATGTTTGAGTAGTTTGGGTTTAGTCCCATGTCACTGTATGGAAAAGAATATTGTATTAAATTATGAGAAATTCCATTTCATGGTGTGATAAGGTATAGTTTTGGGGAATGTCATATTTGAGGATGGTATCCAAGTAGATAAATCGAAAGTGGATGTCATTTCTTTTTTACCATTCCCCAAAAATGTACTGGATGTGCGGTATTTCCTAGGTCATGCTAGATTTTACAATCATTTATTTCGTTTCATTAGTAAAATTGCACTCCCCCTCTACTGATTACTCAAAAATGAAAAAGAATTTGTTTTTAATAAATAATGTGAGGATGTTATTAATAATTTAAAATGGAGTCTCACTTCACCCCACATAATCCAACCACCTCGGTGGGATTTACCATTGGAGATCATTTTTGGTGCCTCTAACTATGCAGTTGGGGTAGTCTTATCCCAATGGGTCGATCGAGCTCCACATGTCATTGCCTATGCCTCACATGCATTGGATCCTGCCCAAGAAAACTATAATAAAACTAAAATACAATTCATTTCCATTGTGTTTACCTTGAATAAATTCAAGTCATATCTTTTAGGGTCCAAATTCATTGTGTTCTCGAAGCATGCAGCCCTCCGGTATATTCTTATCAAACCAGAAGCTAAACCACATCTCATTCACTAGATTCTCCTCCATCAAGAATTAAATCTAGAAATTAGAGATAAAAAAGGAGCATATAATGTTGTGTATGACCATATTAGTAGGATTACCCCATCCTTAGACATTAAATCATCACCTTGTATTCTTATAAACGACATGTTTCTTGATGAAGGATTGTACCGAGTGAAAGATGTTATTTTATGGTATGATAAAATTATAAATTATTTGGTAGCATCTTGCATTCCTACTAATTTTAATAAAAACCAATATAGTCGTCTAAAACATGAGACTCATTCGTAAATTTGGGATGGACCCTACCTATAGCACACATTTAGTGATAAATTCCTTAGGCATTGTGTCCCTGATAGTGAGTTTCAGTCTATCGTTAGATTATGCCACACTATTGCTTGTGGGGGCCACTTTGGTCCCCAATGGACTGCTCACAAAATCCTGGATTCTGGTCTCTTTTTGTAAACACTTTTTTGGGATACCCTTGATTTTTGTAAATCTTGTCTCGTTTTCAAAGAATGGGTAATGTCTATAAATGAAATGAAATGCCACAAAAACCATTTCCCTTTCATGACATTTTTGATGTTTGTGGTATTGAATTTATGGGGAAATTTCTAAATTCCTTTGTAAACTTGTACATTATTCTGGCAGTTGATTATGTGTCAAAATGGGTAGAGGCACGAGTTACAAGGACTAATGATTCTAAGGTAGTTGTAGAATTTTTGAGAACCCAAATCTTCTATAGGTTTGGCTTACCTAGGTTCATCATCAGTGAACAGGGTTTTCATTTCTCAACTGAACAATGCAATCACTTTTTCATTGGTATGGGGTTAGTCATAGAGTGTCTACTGCATATCACCCACGGACCAATGGTCAATCTGAGTTGTCAAATATAAAGGTAAAATAGATTCTTGAAAAAAAATTTCATCCCAACAGAAAAGATTGGAGTCTTAGACTCAATGATTCATTATGGACTTACCGTACTGATTTCAAAACCCCCATTGGCATGTCACCATATCAGCTAGTGTTTCGAAAGAGTTGTCACCTACCTATTGAGATTGAGCACTAGGCCTACTAGGCCATCAAACAAGGTAATTCTAAACATTCATGTGCGGTTTCCCAAAAGAATTTTCATATTTAAGAGCTGGAGGAAATGAGGAGAGAAGCATATGAGAACTATAGGATTTACAAGGAGTTAACCAAGGTTTCACATGACCATCTCATCCTTTATTGTCAATTCCATATTGGTAAGAAGGTCCACCTATACAATACAAGGCTTAATTTGCATCCAGGTAATCTTCGTTCCGGTTGGTTTAGACCATACACTATCACTAATGTCTCTCCATTTGGTGTTGTCCAGGTTCAAAATGAAGAAACCAAGAAAGCCTTCAATGTCAACGGGAGTGGATAAAGCACTTCCATGAATCTATTTTAGAGTTCCCCTTGGAGGAACTCCATGTTCAAGATGAAATGTATGAGTGAAACTCACAAGGTTTTATCCTTCCTTCTGACATTCTCTTCTATTACAATTAGGACACTACACACTTTATGTGGGGGGGGGGGTGGATGGGTACATTCTTGTGTTAGTTAGGATTTTTCATAATCTTTTTTCTTTATTCACTTTTCCACCTTCTTTATGGTATTTTCACTTTTCCTCGTCTTGTTTAGTTTGTTAGTATGTTTCATAATCTTTTTTATTTCTTATCCTTTTCTCATTATTTATGGTATTTTTAATTTTCCATATCTTGTTTAGTTTATTAGGATTTTCATCATATTTTTTTTCTTTAATCTCTTTTTTCCTTATTTATAGTATTTTTACTCCCCCCCTATGGTAACAAAATCATAGAACTTACTAAAAATTCATGCTGATTTTTTTAACCCGTGTTGATTTAACATTTGATGAAAACCTAAAACTGTCATGGAATGAATGTTTGTATGAATTTAACATCAAGAAGTGATTTTTAGTGAATTAGTTTTCTATCAATAATACAAATATTTGTATCTCTGTGAAACCTCTAAGATGATTGATGCCCCATGTGAGGGTAGTTTTTGGAAAAATTATGTCACTAGTATCTCAAAACATTTTTGCACCAAACCAAAAAGTGTGAATATTTCTTACTTAATAAAAGGTAAATATATGTTAGGTTAATATTTTTCATCTTAAAGTGATATTTCCATACATTCGTTCCTTATTAGATCTGTTTCATTACTGTACCAGATTGACCAATGCATGTGTACCTGGTATCCAACTGTTGTACACCCTAAAAAAATATCAAAATAAAAAAAGGGTTGTGTCTTGGGCAGGTCAAAAAACCACTCCTCCTCAACCTTTGATCTTGTTATAACTATTAAAATTAGGGTCGTGAGAAGATCAAATGAGGGTTGAGAGATGAGTGTGATATTTTTTCCAAATACAACTTCTGAAAAAAAACAAAAATAATAAATGAGAGGTGTGATGAAATGTGTATCATATGGGGATATCTAGGTTGGGAGCTTATGGTTTGACTTCTAGTAATGCTTAATTGAGTGGGTCTTGAAATATTATTACAAAGGATGTAGGGCAGGTTTGGTGGACCAAATCTTTTAAGCTGAAAAATGTTAAAATAAGCTATATTTGTTGGATATAAAGTGGAAATAATAGCATGGAATGGTTTTCACACACACACATGGAGAGTTAGTGGCATGGTTTAATTTTTAATTACTTTCACAATTTGGAATCATTAATCTCATTGAATTTTAGGGGGATATGATTTATGAGACATCTTTTTCCATTTTAACTAGGAAGAACTCCTTAGTGTGTTTTGCGCATTGATCACATTAATTTAATGAATTAAAATTTCCTCAGATGTTAAATCTTCATGATGTTGTTAATATATACATGCATAATTTATGATAATGTAACTTTTCACAGGATTTAAAATGTTTAGGTGTGAGGGTGTGATTGTACCATGATTCACTGTGTCATATTCACCCTTACACCATTGTAATAAACTGAATTTGTATTATAAATTCGAAATATAATAAAAAAATTAACTTCACGTTGGATTCAATTATTTTTTGTTTATCATTGTTAAAAATGGTAATGTAACTTTCTTTTCATAATATCATTGAAGGTAGAGGTGATTTGGAGGACCCATGATGAAGATCAAGAAATATGGGCCTAACTGTGCAGGATCCAATCACACTAGTTGATTAATCTGCACATTGCTACTAGACTGTGCATCCAAATGGGATGAAATATTCTGGGATGGTCCAATATTTAATAATAAACATTTCATCCAGATAAACCCAATCCCTATTCTGATTCTAAGGGGACCTTACGAACTGATTTGTCCATGCCACTGAATAAGAAAAAAGTCAAAAGTGGCGTTCTATAATATGTCAATATCTCAAGATGTGATTGTTCAAATGATGCCAAACTTTCAATGGTGATGTGGGATACAACTTTCCAGTTTTTTAAAATGGTATATTCGACTATCTAGTATTCAAAAACCATCCTCCAAGCGGTTTATCAAAATCTAGGTGCCCAAAACCACTTCCCATTTTGGCTATAAAAATGAACCATGGGCACCCTATTTGAGAGTTTGAACCAGAAGTGAAGCTTTTCCATTTTGGAGTCCAGGAGGAGTCTCTCCCTCATACATGAAGTTATAGAGGCCCATATATTTATAAGGGGGGTCAGTAATGAAGAATAAGTTTCACCCAAGCTTCCTCTTCCTCCTAATGTCGAGCTAAATGTTGGGTGCTCATTGCGAGGGAGCTACACACTTTAAGAGGGAGTTATGACACCTTATATTATACTAGTTTTGTGTAATTTGTGTGCGAATTATTTCACTTATGTTTAATCGTTATATTCTTCTTCTCTGAATGCATTTACATGGTTTAATTACGTGAAACTTTTCTCTTTTCAATACCGATTGAGTTGAGATTCCCATCAATTAAGAATGAGGAACTCTTTAAGTTATATAGTATCTTAGAAATTATCACATATTAGTCTCATATTTTTCAAAATCCACTTTTTCTTTCTACTTTACAACTCTTTAAGTTATGTTATATTCTTTAATTTGTTTAAAAAATCACCCCCTCTTTTGTTCTTCTTATTAAAAATACACACTTAAAACCTATCAACACTCCTTGAGAGACAACCTAGGGTCTACCCTATACTACAAAATCTTCTTTAAATAACTATCAATTCGACATGTCACGAAAACACAGTCACTTATACAAGTCAAATGATTCAAACATTCTTTAAAATTTTCTAGAAGGGTTTTGTGATATCTTATGAAGTTTGATGTTTTGGTTATCCTAAATTTTGTGAGGGTTCCCACATTTCCCATAAATGTTCTATTTGAAATAAAACAAATTAATTGTTAGTATTCCTATATTAAGATATTTTTCTATTTTATCTATATTTTCTTCCTACAATTTAATATTCCTGTACTTTTCTTCTGTTGAATCCATATTATTATTCATTTGGGAAAGCTCTAATTTTCAATGGATGTTATAGGGAATATACTTTTTTTCTCTTGATCTCAGCTATCAATTTTTCAAATAAAATTATATATTATTTAGTTGGGTTCATCTACATTATGATGTTGTTTAAATTTATAAAACCCACTAAATACTTTTCTTTAAGGTCATTAAGTTTAGCTTTATTATGAATAATTGTCTGTATGATTTTCTTAAGATTTATTGATCATTCATAAACATATAATTTTCCTTATATATAATTTCATTTAGATTGTATGTTCTAAAATATTTTTATGATTCCTTAATGAAACTTAATTACTTTATTTAAGTAATCCATATTCATTTGTGTTTGTTTACACATTATATTTAGTGGGGAATTAGTTGAGACATTATAAAAATCAGGAAATATTACTTTTTTTACTCTTTGAGGTAGAGTTTCTTCTTAAAAAACATTGATTTGGAAATTTCATAAATTTAAAGATATTTATTAGGCATATGTTGTTCTCCCCCATAAGATTTAGAAGTTATAGTGATTAAACAAAGAACATAAAATTATTCAACATCTAAATTTCATTAGAGCTTTAACAACTTTTTCTAATTTTTTTAAATATTCCTTTCCCTGGTACTTGACATGGATAAATGAGAGAATATTTTTTAGTAACATATAATTTTTTTCCTTTTTTAGAAACCTATTTTATATAAGAACTCTACAATTAATATCCTTAAAAAAATTCATCTTTCCTTAGAAATTGACTAAGCTATTTACTTAATTATTTCTTTTAGAAAAAAGGAATTTAGTTTTCTACTACTGGTGGAATGGATTATATAAATTTCTAGGGATTAGTCTTAGAAAATTTATTTTTCTCAATAAAAATAGACCATGAATAATTTTCCTTATTTTCAACTTCTTCGTGGAGCTTTTATATTTCCTTTAAGAAATATTGAGAAAATTGCAGTTTATTTTCTTTCATATATTCTTTATTAATATTTTATTCCTCTTTAACTCATTGAAAAAATACTTCATTTATAGTTATTATTTCAAAATAATTAATGAGGAAATATGGATCACCGTAATTATTATATTTATTTTTCATCATTAATTTTATAAGGGATTCATCAGACATAGCCTATGTCTTAATCCTTTCAAGATTAGTTTATTTTTGAGAGGTTTATATCCCTTTTAAATTCTCTTGAAATATTATATTCAAATTATCGCAGCATCCATCCCTATGCTCAGAGAGTTCAGGAAAATTACTCTCTTGTAGTGGCTTCATAGACCTGGTCGCCTCCCCTTTTCACCATTTCTTGCCTCGCCTCACCCGATTCCTTCCTCACTGGATATGGAATTCATTGCGTCACGATGCTGGACCGCATCCGAGGTTCCAGATCTGATAGCCTGAGGTCTCCACCTTGCCTCTAGTGTGTGTAGTTGATTGTTTGCTATGGTCTTTGAGTCTAAGTAGGATGGCGGTGATGGGATCTGGGAAGCAAGAGTCCTACTTGTTTTATACGGTAACTTACGGGTTGTGATGAATTTCTTCATCCCATGTTATGATTTCTACTTCCATTGTTACTTGTTGTGTTGTTCTGAATATTTTTGGCATTCGAGAATCATGTTTCCTCATGGAAATTGTAAGATTGGTAGAAAGTTGTTATTTTTTTGTTATTCTTTTATTTGATTTGGATGGATGGATGATTCTACCTTGATGGTGTCTCTTCTTTGGTGAATCTGTTGGAATGCTTACAATGGTGGATTTCTGTAGATTGTTGGATTTCTGAAATTTTTAATAGAATGGTGGTTGTTGTATATTTGGATTTCACTGAATGGATGGAAAGGACGACAATGCTTGAGAAATTCTAGAATGATGGAAGGGTTTTAGATTTGGTAGTCCGTGGCTTAAGTGATTCTGCAACCGTTTGAATACAATATCTACTCCAGATGAGGTTCAGGGCAAGGGGTTATCATCGTTTCATGGATTCGATAAATCGGATGTTTGAGAGGGTATGGATTTTCAATCGGTACCAAGCCCCTGCTTTTTTTCATAGGATATTTTTCCAGGTTGCGATGAGACAATGGAAGCTGGTTTTAATGTCTTTTGTTACTGGCCGGAGCTGATATCATAGAGTGAGGGTTGTTCTTGATCTTGAGTTTTGGTCTGCTGGAGCCTGGTTTTTATTTTAAGTCTTTATTTCATGGGTTTCCCCACTTCTTCCCTTAAAAGGGAGATTTATCAAAATAAAATAAAAATGACTGAAACTTATCTATTTCTTTATAATAGGAAACTCTTTTAGATTTATCGATGAACATACTCTCAGTACAGAAATAAACCAATTACATTTCTGAAATTCTTTCATCTCTAAAATAATATTCCTTATCTCTAATAGGAGATACCTCATTCTTGATATTTTCAACTTCTATGAAAATCACAAGACCTATATTAATGAACATTGTATTCAAAAAAATCTTGACCATCACATATCATTTCTTGATAACCTTGATAAATATCCACAAGAACTTTACCAAATTAAAATTTCTAATATTAAAAAGACAATCCAAGAGATATATATCCTTCACCTTCGAAGTTTATTGATATTATTTCTTGGTAAAAAAATAAGTTTGAATCCAAAAGAAAACAATTGTTATGTCTAGTGAAAGATGATACATTTTACCTACTTTATTTTTCAAAGAAAACAAAATTTACCATTCATAGGTTTTTCAAATGGCCCAACTTTTGTTGATAACTTATGAGTTACGAAGATTTATTTTCCTTCTAAAGGAATTCCATTGATCATATCCATTATTTTAATAATAAAAATGAAATAATTTATAAAAATATTAAAAGAAAAATACCAATGACTTCATTAAAATTGGGGCTTATATAAAACTCTTGGAAAATACATGGATAGTGAAAAAATAACTAATCTTTAGTTAAAAAAATACTTTCCCATCCTTCAAAAAGTATATTTAGTTTCAATAAATAATCATAACTTTAAAACCATTATCATTTCTCTTTTTTTGACATTTTAAAGTACTATCTGATGTGCCCTAGTTTCTTACATTCATACAAAATCATCTAAGATTTATTTTATTTTCAGATTTATCCTTCTGATAATTATTATTCCAACAAAAAAAATAAATCTTTCCAACCTTTTTATTCATTAAATTAGATAAAAAAAATGAAGTCTCCCTTTTAATTTCTTATAAATGTATAAAATCTGATTTATCCTTGAATATTTTAAAAAATTATCCCAATACTTAGCCTTCACATATAAAACTACATATATTTAAGAAAAAAATACACTATGGTTTTTCATTTCATTATCTTCATCTCTTTTCAACCTACTATCACGTTGAATAAGATATGAAATAAAATAATCTAAAATCAGCTTCATTTGATGTTTAGTATCATATATCATTTTCTTTTTTCGATTTTAACTCCTTCTACATGATATAAATAATATTTTCTATAATTTTTTAATCTATAAAGTCTTTTTTATATAAAATATTTTAAGCTATTTATGGTAGTCATGAATATTTTATTAATTTGAGCTACTAATTCACACGATAAAATAAAAACCTAGATAGTACGCATAAAGAATAGCTCTTTTTGTTTCCAAAAAAATTGAGGTTCCAAAACGAGTAACATTGAGGTTTTTCCAAATGTTGTTCACTGTATAATAAGAAGCTATCTGGATGTAGATATTTCTTTTCATAAGACATAACAAAGTATTATGAATTCTATAGTTTATCTAGTATTCTTAATTTTCTTCCCTATTTAAATTTGTAACTTCCTTATTAGGAATTTTATAATAACCGGTCATCATGACAAAATTCTCAACACGAGTGTTTATAAAAAAATTTGTTCGTTTAAACACAATAATATGCATAGTCATCACCATAACAAATTATTAGTGTTCTAGGATTATTATTTTCTAAATTACTAATGGATAAAAAAACTATCAAAAAAATATTATCTACCAATATAGTTATCGTAAGGAAGAATAAGTAGAGACATTATTTGATACCAAATGTAATATCATAAGAGTATTAAATGTACTAAATGAGGGGAAGGGGTAAATTATAGTATATAAAAAATTTAAACTATGATTTTTTCCAACATATTGTTTATATGAAATTTTATCATAAAATGAGATGTTTAGATATAATTTATAATCTTCAAAGTGAGAAGGTTAATACTAAAAAGTATAAAATTTATATAAAATTGAACATTAGAAATATAAACTTGTAGAAACATGGATAAAAAATTAAAACATGATTTTATAAAAATCATAAAAAACGTATAGAACATGCCCAAAGAAAGGTATTAACATTTAACCAAAGTGATAATGAAGTATATGAACATGAATTTAGGTATCCTTGATTATAAACCAATCAAAAGGTATGAATTCCAATCCTTTGAATACCTCAATGCACCTGATCATATAAATCGTTGTCTCCCAATCCCTGGGATCCCTCAATCATAATAATCAAACACAAATTATTTCCCTCAATAACTATGATCCCTAAATAACATGATCATAAGATCAACATTTACAATAAAAAACCATAAGGTATTTTCAATAATAACCTCAGCATATTATTCTATAGGGAAACTATCTAAATATTACAATTGAATTGAACTCAGCAATAAGGGTTATAAAAACATTAATAGAAACTTTAGATCATAGATTGTCACCCAACTACTATCCTTAAGGTTGTGATCTTATTTATAGGAATTGGCATAAACAACTTCAACAGTTGAATTCCACACTTCTTAGGATCAGTTGAAACAACTTTGGATAAACACATTCTCTTTTCAATGATTTTAGTAAAACATTACTCTGTCTGATGATCGCTAGATACAACACCATTTAAATTCAATGAAGAATTAATTCCAATATAAATAAGAAATATTAATCTTATCTACTTTGTATTTCTTTATCTAGTTGGAATATAAAATATTTGTCTTATAGACTGTGTATGTCTATGTGTGATTAACCTCATCTAATGGAATTTTTAGGCCTCTATCTAATAGAATTGTTAAGCCTTCTGTAAAGTATATTTTTATATATCCATTAAATATACTCTACACACATCCATCTAATATAATCACTATATTTATTTCTAATAGATTGGTATTTCTCCATATGATAAAATTGAATTCATTCATAAAAAAACATTATAACTTTGGAAAAATATAAATATTATAAATATTGAAAAATTTAAAGAGTGAATTGTGATTTTAAAAAGATAACACTAAATGAGTTTTAATAACTCAACAAACTTATGTTTATCGATATTTCAATGTTTCTTTTAAAATCATTACATCTCTATGTAATTCTTGCCACAACACTATGTGACCATCTTAAAATTTCCTCCCACTAAACTCTTTGAAATATAAAATTCGTCGGGAAAGAAATTTTGAATAATAGTGAGGCTTAGGAATCATATTCATAATGTTAAACTCTTTGAATATAATATTATAACTCTTTTAACTCCACAATATTAATTTTAATGATATCAATAAAAAAATCTACTTTAAACCCTTTATAAGTTCACTATCTTCATCATTCTTGGATCCTTTCCCGTGAAATATTTTGGTAAATATTGAAACTATTTATATTATTACTTTACAAAATCAATATTAACTCTTTTATGATATAAAGTAACATATACTTTGTATTTATAGTAGAATAATCCTTTATTTTTTATATTTTAACTTCATAAATAAAAAAATACTCCCACTATCTTCTTAGACACTTTATTCTCTTTACACTATCTTTATAAGATACAAAAAATCATTTATGTTAGGAAATAACACTTATTTACTTTAGTGGGAATATTAAAAAAAATATAGTATCCATATCCCATATGGCATTATATGTGCTTAGATAAATTATTCTAATAATAATAATTTAGTCTTTAAAATATTCCCTTGATTGTGGTGATATCATATCTCTCATATTTTAAAATAACATTTGGATAAACTTTTTTATCCTAGGGAAAAATATTTTACCTTAATATTATTTTCTTATATGTTATAGAATCTAATAAATCACAACCATTTTTATTGAATCCATTATCTCATATAGTTGATATTAAATCTTTTTCAATAAACATTTTCTCTTATCATATAAAAGTAATTAGAAGAAGATACACATCCTTTATGTAGATCCATATGATCTTGATATATTTATTTGCATTCGTATCTTTATTGTATATAACATTAATACAAAAAATGAATATTCCATAGAGTATCCTAAACTCCATCACATATCCAAAATGATTCCATAATATGGAATAAATGTCCTTCCATCCAGACACCACCTTTAGGTTTCATTTACATTAACTAGATACTTAAAGAAAAATTATTAAAATTATCATTTATATTTTTTTCATATAGTTTGAACTTATTCCAACTTGTGCTTTCTATACAACACCAGAAAATGGATATCACATACCTAAGTTCTTCTTTCCTAAACACTTTCTGAAATTAGGGTAAACATTTATTAATATTAGTCACATTTTTGGAACTTTTACAAAAATGAAAACAAAATATATTTCATACTCAAAACAATCCTTAAGGAATCAGTTAGTGAATCATTCTATGAATATCATATTCATCAAGTTTCATAAGTTAAATTACTTCAATAATTGGTTACTCATGAAGAGGTTTTTATAAATATGTAATGTTTATCATTATTAAGTACAATTACTAGGTTTTTATACCAATATAATAAGTTTATTACATTAATATTCCTCTTTCAAAGTTATGAACTCAAATATAAGTTGGAAGATGATGGTTCTTCTTTATCTGTAATAAATTTTTTTATCTGATGAGTATCATGTTTTATATACATCTAAAAAGTACTTCTATTAAAATTACTCCCACAAAAATTGTGAACCCTTTTAAACTAATCATATCTATTAGTGGTTCAAGAAATATATTTCAATAAGAAAATGGCCACACATTAGCATAAACCTCACCTCTTAGCTATTTGGGTAATCCATTATACTAATTATGTCATATATGACTCTTGGATGGTTTAGAAGATAACTCTTTGCCCAATCCATCATATGGATAAACTTAACACCATTCCCCTGGTATATTAACTCTTATGTTTTCCAAACTAAGTGTAACCCAAAATTTTTTTTGAGAATGATTCACATTACTCAAAATGTCATATCATGAATTTTGTATATTTCACAAGATAGTCCATGTCACCATACTTTGGTGTGAACCTATTCTGTTGGATGACTGAGGTCATGAAAAGTGTTTACTTTGGAAGGAATATAACCCTTAATATTTTCAAAGGGTATTTAATCTCACCATATTATCTCATGTTATTACCTTTTAATGTATTCATGCATCAAATTAATTATATTGGAATCATATAATTTCTACTAGTTGAGTTATATTCTACGTACTGTCCCTCCCCTTCCCAACGCTCCCTCTACTAATGACCTAATATGCCATGGACAATACCCCAACCCATCCCAAATTTGTGGAGGAGGGTTCCTAACCCCCCTTCCCAAATTTATCCCAGCATGTTGATCTTTCCTTCGACTCTCATTATCTTAAAAATCCGGATATTCCCCTTTGTTCCACGGTTTTAGGTTTCCACAAAGAGAATCTGTCCTTATCAATTACCAACTCAGAATTTGATGCAGCTTCTTCTGTCCTTGGCTTTTCCTTGGTGGATTTATTTGGTATTCATCATATTTTAGTAGGTGATTTCAATTTCTTCATAAATGAATCTTGTGGATTATTACATCTAGTGATTATTATCTTTCTCGACGCATGACACCACATCATTTTCTTTAGTGATAAAGATGACATGGATCAAGCATGGTATATAGCTCCCCAATATTTTGATTTAATGTGGTTCTACCTATTTTGGTGGTTGATGGATTTTCACCAGCATCATGATCCACCCTTTTCAAATATTTGGGTACATATTCCCAGATTATACGTTCCATTTTAGAATATATAAGTCTCGAAATTGGTAGGAAATTATCTTGGGTGCATTTTCTATGCCTAAAATCAAACATAAGCACTTTTTTAACCTGTAGCACCTCAGATATTTTAGAGTTGGATGTTTCAAAAGATATAGTAGATTTATTATGGATTTAAATAGAAGGGGAATACCACTTCATGAAAGAGTTTTATTATGAATAATGGACTGAATTATGTTGTAATTTATTTCAATAGGGACATATTGTCCAATAAGTTTGGTGGGGGTAGAACTATGGATCTGCGAACTGGTGAAGTTGGTAATAGAAAAGAGGATGGGGATTCTCTTCCATAAATGGATATTGGGGTATCCTATCATATTCCAGGATATACTGAGGATATTGAGGCAACTTGAGATGGATTCTATGACTGGATAATAGATACTAGAATTTGTAATCTCAATCTGGTTCAGGGACCCTCAGATAAGTAATACATTATAGTTCATTCTGAAGATGTTTATATTTTAATTGAGAATGTGGTGAATCAGAAACAATGGAGGCTCCTAAAAAATTATGGTAGGGAAATTTAATACTATAACTGATAAGTTTATAGATTAATATAGCTTCCATCAGGCCTGGAGAGAGCATAGGTAGGGTAGAGTTAATAGGGAAGCAATGTTGGCCTTACCTTTATAAAACTGATATTCCTACTTGGGTGATATCTCCAACATTCCCATAATGGAAGATGGGTGGATGGTAGTTGGGTATAAGAAGAAAAATAATTGTGGTAAATATATCTAAGAGTCTTACTAAATTAGAGGAGGAAAGGGAGGATACACATATTCCTCCAAGCCTCAATAATCATCTTGGAGTTAAGGATTACCATAGAATGGGTTTAGGTAGAGGCAAGAAGGGACTCTCTGAATCATGTGATTTCCCAATGTAACCTAGGAAGAAATATATGCCTAAAAAATACTACTTTTATCTACACAAGCTAATGAAAAATAGATCTAGAGGTTGAAAATTAGGAGCCAAGACCCAGGAAAGATCCCATAAAAATGGAAAAGGGATGGAGGAGGTGGACCATCCCACTATTGGTATATCTCAATACCTTATTGAAGAATGTGTATCTTCTCTGAAGCAATGAAAGTCTGATGTGTCACAGAAAACAATGATTGAAGGTTAGGATCCTGATATTATTGTTATTTTTATTCCACCGAACCCAATATCCAAGGATTACCTTGTGGAGGTGGTTAAATAGGACACGGTGGCCCCTAAAATATTGGATATCATCTACTTGTCCTTCCCCTTAATTTTTTTATGAGCAGATTAATAATGATATTATCTTCTCCAATATCGCATGGAAATATCAATGAGCACCCTTGGGATATAGACTAGCTATTTCGCTGTGTTAATTTCTTGGTGGTGTCTTTTCAAGATAAGTATATGCCAAAAGTGTTTTTGGATTTTGGGAGCATTTAAAGGTATCTGTATTGAAACTATAAGATGTACCAGTCTCTCATTTCTCTAGGATATTTTTTTTTTGTTTTCAAGATTGAGTTATTTTATGGTTCCCACTCCATGAAAATGTGTATTTATTGAAAATAAAAAAAAGAATATATTCAAAACATAGAGGGAAGGATAGAACAACCCTACTTTTCTTCATAAGGAATATCTCAAGTATAGTGAGCTATCTAAAACAAAATTCCCTTTACCCATGGATACTTTACTCAAGCGACACAATAATTCGATCACAATTATAACACCTAATATGTATAAATCATAATTAACTACTTAATTCAAGCTCAAAACCGGGTACAAGGAAACATTTAGGAAAAGTAAAACTATATAAATTATTATACCTAACATATAACTACTTAAATGCATGTATGATAATTTATAGAACAAGAATAAAATTTAAACTAAATAATATATGAACATTATTAATATAATAATTATAATTATGAATAAAGTAGGTAATTGATTAAATAAGTAAACAATTTAGAATTTTAAACATGACATAAAAATTTATGAACAATTCACAAATAAGGAAATAATAAACACTTTATAATTTAAGCACACATTATAGAAACTCAATAATTTAAATAAATATAATCATTTTAGGTTTATTCCTGATACGAACTCTTTCTAATTACTCATTATATAAAATTTAATTTAAATATATGATATTAAATGAAATGTAAATATTTCATATTCCAAATCTATTATGTATTCAATTTATATAATATAAATATCTCATATTTAGTATTATATAAACATTGATCGTATAAATTATAAAAAAATAATTTGATATAGTTTAAATAAATTTTCAAATAAGAAACTTTTAATTTGAACTATTCAAATTAAATATTATAAACAATTCATAAAATCTAATATAAATACTTTTCTATTTTTTATTATTTTTTAAATTTATTTAGACTCTTGAGAATAACCTTATAATTTTCATATAAACATTTACTATTTATATTATAAGTCATGAAATATAATTTCAACATATATTTTAATATTAATAATTTATATTATTGAATATTTATTGAATAAATGTTTCATAAATTTTTTATTAATTAATTGTAAATATTTTATAATTAATTAAATAATTAAAATTTTATAAATTAATTCAATATACAAAAATAAATTTTCTATAATTTATAAATAATTTATATATTATAGAATTCAATAATTTTTTTAAAAATAAGAAAAATAAAATTTTCAACATTGTAAACTCGTATCGTATATAACGATATAAGTCATGGAAACTTAAAGCATTATCAATTGTAAAATATGATTGATAATTCAAGAAATGTGATATAAACTTAATCAATCCATTGTAAGATTAACTCGTATGATGCCTTATCAGTCATGACCTGTGATATAGGTTGTGTGTAACATTAATACACCGTGTGGGGACCTGCATAAGAAAAACCAAGTGGTTCAAGATATCACAAGGTATAATTAGAAACCATATCAGAATAACATAGCACATATTATATTCCTAGACATCAAATCCTTTAATAAAAATGTATATTATTAACTCAGTGGTGCTGGTCTAGTTAGATTAAAAACTGCAGTGAATCGCTATCAATGTCTATGATGGGTAACATATAAGATTAACCATGTGCTTTGGTGCCTCTAGTAAAATAATATCATGCCCTAAAGTTCTATCCTATGATAGGTCATAGTGTAATATTACCCCTAAATTTGATTTTTTTATCAAATATATTATATTAATGATGAAAAACACTATTTTTTCAATCCATGGATCCATTCCATCATACCATTCAAATTACCATAATGTATTCTATGATACAATGAAATCTAATGATTCACACTGAAATGTTTTTTACAATTTCACATATCATTAAAAATATTCTTAAAAAGTAAAACAATATATTATATCATTAAACTAGCCAGAGTTTATTTTATGGATTGGTTTTTTAATAAAACCAAATATGATACACAAAATGATTTAAAAAACATCATTTTCAATATGATTTTAGGAATCAAATAAAATAGTAATGCTTTTTTACAATTTATAGTGGTGGGGATACATTACCTCATATATACATGTCTACTATTACATCCATATAAACCTGTTATATAACTTAATTACCCAAAATATTTTTTTCATGAAACTCTTTTCATCACAATAAAGATCCTAAGTGAAGATTCACACTTTTTCACCACTCATACACGTGATTTCATAAGAATTAGGTAACTCTTATACTTTTACTCTAATACCATTGATGGGTTTCTTAGGATCAATTAACACATAATCTTGGAAGTGGGGAAAATAGAAGCCCAAATTCCCAAGACCACCAAACATGAAACCCAAACCATGCATAAATAAAATGAAGTATTTATGTTTACCTTTAACTATAAATCACTAAAACATTATTTTTTATTCACAAGCTTGATGAATATCCCTTATAGAAAGACAAAGTACTCCATCCTCTAGGGTGTATCCATAGGTTAATGTTAAATAACATGATATTCAAGTATAATTTTTTTCCATCCATGATATTCTTGTATCTCTCAAGGTTAAGGATATAAGTAGAAATATTTATTTAGGGGTATGGAGAATCATAAAAGAAAATATCACATAATGATTAAAAACACAATTTCAATGATCTTTCTTCTTTATAAAATCCCTCAAGGATGTTATCCATGCTCCAAGAATTTACTCATGCAGTATAGTGCATTAGTAAATTTCATTTGAATATTCATTCATTCATCACATGAATTCATTGACCTCCCCAATGTATCAACTTATAATGCTTTGATAGTAAATAATAGACCATGTGTATGATCTTATAAATGATAAAAATTATCAATTGGATTCTTGATGGATCATTGGGTGTTATAAAGTTTATCATATGATTCAATAATCCTTACAACTTGTCTATGTCATATATTATGATTAGGAAATATTGGAGGATTTTATCACATATCATGTTTAATTATAATCCTAGATCATAAAATATGATATAACTAAACCATATTATGGAATTAAGGAATATCTCATTTAGTATATATTCATCACAACCCAAGTTTTTATAAAATACAAATGGGTATTTTTCCAAACTATATCATATAGGGTGTATTTATGACTACTTTATATGGAACATTGTTAAGTAAGAATTCAATAGTTTCAAGATAATGTCCCTAGAATGAAATAAGAAGGTCACAAAAACTCATGATCAATCTAACCATGTCTAAAATTTTACAATTCATCCTCTCAAACACACCATTCTAATTAGGTGTTCTAGAAGAAGTGAGTTGAGGAAAAATTCTAAAATATTTAATATGATAAATAAAGTCCAAACTCAAGTATTCACCTGCTTAATTTGATCAGGGAATCATAATACTTTTTCTTAGTTAATGTTTGTAACGCCCCGACCCCAGTTACCCAGAGTCGGTGCATTAATTACATAAACATTGGCATGATCACAAGAAAGATCAAATCTCGAAAGACCGATTGGTTTAGTAGCCTTGGAAACACTAGATGAATTCATAAGTTTTACATTACATCATAAAATGAAAAACTACTACAACAACATAATGTCTCCATAATCCACACTCATATCTCCACATAATATCCCTGCAGGTCATTCATAACTTACAGCTTCACTTCCTGGGAAAAATAAAACATAGAAAAGGGGTGAGCTCAAATCCCTAGTAAGGATAACAATATAGCGGAAACTTTCATAAATAAGAATAAACATTTAAGGCAATGTATAACTAAAACAAAAGACTTTCAAACATGAACTTTCAACATGGTATGGAATAAATAAAATGAAATAATGCCATTTACTTATTCACATTGATATTCTACTAATCGAATAATCACATGCAAAAATAACCACTTTCATAATGTTGGAATGCATAATGCTGAACTTTAATTTCTTTGTCAAGGCCTCGTCCCAAGCCCTTGGGGATAACTGTAACCGGAACCCAACCCGGAGTGCCTCTAATAACCGGACCCCAACCTGGAGTGCCTCTAATAACCGGAGACCAAACCGGAGTTCCTCTAATAACCGGAGACCAAACCGGAGGGCTTACTTTTACCGGTCCCCAACCCGGAACATACTTGTCCAACACATTCATCTGAATGAAAGGTTGAAATATAACATAAACATTTGGATTAAAAATAACTTATGAAATGTCAATACTTTAAACAAAAACCATGAGTGACATAAGAATAACGTATCCACTGTGAAAAATATCACAAAACCTTCAATAAAATATGGATGTTTTGTATCAAAATAAATCAACTTCAAATAAGCTTAAAATCCATCAAAGGATGTTGACATAGATGAAATCAAAACTATTTTGGAGAAATATCACTTTTTTTTAAAATCATTTTAAAAGTAACATAATTATAAAATAATACATTCAATTTGAAAATATTCTTATAATCTTGTAAGGGAAGCTTCAACTCTTTTATAACGGCGGAAAATAACCGCACCCGCCGTATAAGTTAAAAAAAACATTCTTACCTTAATTCTGTCGAAAAGGTTAAAAAGCACCTTGTTTGGAAAACAACGGCAAGATTCCTTTATAAACCACTTATAAAAAGTCAAAAAAGGGTATAAATGACTTTAACCTATATTATTGTAAATAGTAAAAATGTTTTGAAATACATTTTGAAGAAACATGGATGTGGATGATAAAGAGATCCCAGTAGATTATTACATATAAACAACCTCAGATAATGAAGAGATTGTGAAATAACCCTTACCAATTTGGTAACTTATGAAACATACAACCCATGAAATAGGTATCATACAATGAATATGTAAATACACATAGATTAGAGTGTATTACATGAAGAATATAATTATGGGCAGTACATACACCACACAAAAGGTGATGGTGGCAATATGGCATGAATCTCACGGGAATAAGGAGTGAGATGAACACCCCTTACCATGTTAATCAACTGAGTCGTATGGCCAAAAGTTAATAACCACCAAATTATTTACATAATAACATGAATATAAAGAGAATCATGATAATATATATCAAATGGCAGTACACAATACACCACTTTCAATAATTTAGTGGCGAACAATGGAAATCTCACGGAATTGAATGTGAGATAAGAAAATCCCTTACCTTGTACTTTTCCTTGGATGGGGTAGGTTAACCTCCTGTATAATGGTGAAATAATTGTTATAAAATTATACAATAATCATATATATATATATGATATCATATATGATCTTTTAACATTAATTTGTTAATAATATCTTAGAATTATCGTCGTTTCGGGTGTTAACGTACTCGTTTTCTTTTATATGTTTTGTTATATAAGACATGTTTGTAATGGATAGGTTGTATATTATTCATATCCAGAATTATATCAAGTCCTTAAACATCATTTTTAAATCATCAAATGATAATTATACTTTAATGGATATGATGGAGAATGAATCTCATCGCGTTCGTGGAGACGGTAGTCCGTACGTACGCACGAGCGACAATATCATTCTTTTGATATTAAAATAATATATAAATGGATGGTATATCATATATACAGAATCATTAACATGTTATATTTATTATTTACATGAGTTACACATCAATATTATACCCATCCAAATAATAATATATTGAATAACAATTACACCACGACGTGGAGACGGTAAGCCGTACGTACGCACGTATGGTGACATGTTATTCAAAGGGTGGATAGAATACTGAATATGGTTGTACCATATTTATAATAACATCACAGTATATGTAAGATACTGGAGTTAATATTTTAGAAAGGTAAGAACAAATAAAGAAGAAGTGGAAGAAAAAAAGGAACTTGAAAAGGGGTGGTGAAAACATTACCTCTTCTTCGGGTTCTTCCTTTTGATTTGATCAAAAGGGCTCCTTAGGTTGGCTTTCTGATCAAACTAAGGCCTCTAGGTTGTATTGAGGGATGTTGGGAGAGTATTTGGGCAGATTTTGGCCGAACAAAAAGGCTTTGAAGGTGAGAAGAAATGAGAAGGAGGAGTGCCCTTTTATAAGAGGGGTGGGGGGCACCTTTGGAAAAGCTAGAAATATTAATTTATAATAAATTCATATTCGGTTTCTAATGGCTCCAAAGTTGATTATTCAAAGTTTAAGGTGGGGATAGGTCGAAAACCACTCAACCAATAGAATTTAGACAGGTTTTGGTACTTATATTAACCTTATCTTTAAGTATTAACTCTAAGTTAATTAGTTTCACTTTTACAATGTATCTTTGTATGTTTATATAATATGGTTAATAAACATACTATATACATCGAAGAGACCCACAAGTGGTCCATTAATGATGAACCTATCATGATATAAGTCTCTTGGCCGAACCTTAGATTTTTAGGAATTTAATATCAATTAATAATATAATATTTGTTTTAAGAACTCTTTTATGTCAATTTTGACACTATTCAATAGTTGATTTTTGTGAAACTCATAACAGATTTATTACTTCGAAAAAAGTCAATTAAATAAATCCTAATATATCATAATATCCTATAAAATTAGTTTAATTCATTAAAAGTTTCATATTATATTTATTTGGGTATTTATAATATCAATTATTTTAATTTTTCACTATTATAGTAATTACTGCATCATCATTGTGTCATAAATAAAATAAATTATTTAATGTCTAAAAATTATAAATAAAATATCATTATGTAGTAACTCTTTTTATATTTCTAATGAATATTTATAATCTAAAATCCAACATATATAACCCTATGTAACAATTGTGTTTCTAAAAGATATATACTTGTGTCATTTTTGTATTCATTTTAACTTAATTAAAATAAAGTATCATTATCACTTACAAGTGGATCCATGGGGTCCCAAAATCGACCCAAAGATGCCCATGGTCGACCATGTATCATCAAATAGGGTTAAGACACGTTTTAGGGTAATTTAGTATTATTATAATATTATTTTTTAACCCTTATTTACCGGATTTACCCTTAACCATTGTAAATAAAATATTTACCGCATTTATTATTCAAAATGTCTAAAAATAAAAGTTACCTATTTACACAATTTGAACATCCTGATTCAAAATATGGAATCCATTTTTCTAAATTCAAAACACAGAAGTGGCAGAAATTAATTTAAAATTAATTCCCACTGTTAAAACAAAAAGCGTGTTTTTAAGAGATAATAACTATCAAAAGATTGACACTTGTTTATGTTCGGTTTAATTGTAAAATTATGTCCAATGACCAAAATTATATTAAATGGTAAAAATATATTCTAAATATACTTTAAAACCACTCAAATTCATAATTTATCACTATTAATTATTTTGATTAAAAAAGTTGTTTTTAATTAAAATTTAGTAATTTTCACTTTTCATCAAAATATGAAAGTTATCCGAAATGTACCAAAATTTCACCTTAGGCTAAATTCGATATTCTGAATCCAAAAATGAAGACCATTTTGAAATATAAAATATATATAATTTCAAAAATTAGGTATTACTATTCATAACGGCTAGTTTGATTGGTTGTGGTGTGTGTTAAAACTCAAGGTTGCGTACAACACACGCTACTGTATTATTCAAATAAAACGTACCGTGGAAGCTTGGGATGTTTCATTTTAAATTTTTGATGTCCCCATTTAGTCAAAAAGTTTAAAATATTGTATTTAAAAAGGGTTCACTATTAAAAGTTGATAAAAGTGCAATACTGAAAATGAATTTGTTCTTGCATTATGTCTAAGATACTCATAATATGGAAATATTATAAGGATTATATAAAGTTTAAAATTTATTTAATACTATTCATAACCTCTTTTGAATGGATTTTTGGTAAGTCATTGTGAAAGTGAACTCGGTGTTGCGTGTAGTGCAAGTTATTGAATTATTTTGAAGAAATAACACATTATGAATTCTTGGGGTGTTACATTCTCCCCTCCTTCAATAAATTGTGTCCTCGCAATTTGAAATTGTTCTTTGAAAATAAAAGGTTGAAAGTAGAAAATATATTTGTGGGAAAACCCACATTGGAAATTGGGTTACTAAAATTTAGTCTTAATATGAGGAAAAGAGAAATCAAAGGGTCACCACCAAATTATGATCTCGATTAGGAGAACATTGGTGGCAATTAGAGACATATAATTGGAGGAAAAAAGTAAATATTTATAGGTAGTGATTGAGGTCATCAATCACAAACAAGTGTAAAATTGAGGTCCTTAAATTCATCAATCTATGTTGATTTGAAATACCATCGGTTCAACAAAACATAGGGTATTAGGATAACACATTTTTGACGTTTCAAAATATCTTAGTTGAAATCCCACATCAGAAAATGAATTAATGAGGCCTCTATTTAAAATAAAGAGTCAAAAGTATGAAGATTACCGAAAATAACACATACTAGGGTTCCATGTAGGAAAATATGGATATGGAAGAAAAATCTAACCATAAATTCTCTGATGGAGAGTGGTAGAGAACATGGCTATGAAAAGGCCAACAATCCCAAAGCCATAAATTAGTGATGATTTAAGGTACCATCTAGGAAAACATTTTTGTTCTAAGTTGCTTTTCTTAATGTTGAGGAATTTATTTATGAGATTGGCTAAGATCATAAGGAGATATACTTACTTTATAATTAGAGTTTTATCCATTAATAAATTTCTACCACAAACTCACCTTTCACTCTAAAAGATAATAGAATGTAAAAAAATTCTATTTACACTATTCGTATAGGGTTCCAAAATAAACGAATTTATAATTCATCTACATGATAATTTAATAAAATCTACATTATTTAATCCAGGACATCTCATGGGCCAGTGGTAGGTGATACACCCTTGTCGCCCTTCGGTTGCGGGTTCAAGTCTCGCAGCCTTGCCGGACGCGACGGGTTGCCGCCCGACCTCCGGGTTGTCCTTTTATGGAAATCCAAAATAATCCAAACTAGAACTATCCAAAATACTTCTGTCCAAACTCATAGTCTAACATTTATAAGGAAGGTAAACATAATATAGATCCTTTTTACCTCGTAATAGCATATGAATACCTTCATCATTCATGCTCCCTTATTCCATATAGAATGATGGATATACTTCATTAATCCAAAAATGTTTTAAACCCCAACAATGATGGAATATACAAATCATTAATCAGTTCCAAGGTAGTCAAGAATATCCAATATAATTTATCCAAAACAATCACATATTATTCCAAAATCACTACCTCAGTATCAGAACTATATTATGATTTATCATTCTTTCAACCATATATTTTCCAAAAATTTATCCTGCTATTGAGTCACTTTTCTTTGTTCCACACAATCTCAAGTCCTTAATGAAATAGTACTGCATTACAATCCTTATATACTCCATAATTATTATAACAAGTACATTGTTGATACAACACTCAATTGACATAATCAACATAAGAACTCTAATCATTCCTCTTCATCTGTGGTAGTATCATAACTTGATTATTATCCAATAACATCATTTGCTGCATAGTCTGATGACTGGGACATAGGTTCGTGTAGTGTCCAAACTCCTTGCAAATGAAGCATCGTACATTTAAAACCATTTTCTTACCCTTGCAGTCACGTACTTTGTGCCCTTTTCCTCCACACTTATAACAAACTCCCATTCCTTTTAGGCAAGTTCCAGGGTGTTTTTTTCCACAGTTACCACATATGGGAAAATTCTTCTTTTCCCTCTTCCCTTTATCCATCGTTCTCTCTTCCATCCTTTTCTTCTCTTGCTTCCCTTCAAAGCCATAGGACTCAGTAAACTCTTTACTTATCTTATCAACACATGATATTATTTCTTCATATGATGATAATACATGGGAGACTATTTATCTTATAAATTCTAGCTTAAGACCATGAAAGATATGATCCTTCCTTCTCTTTGGATCATGTGCATTTCTGTAGTTCTCATTCCTTCTACTGGGCACCATTTCTAAACAATGGAATACACTAGATCAGTTTATGAATCAAAATACATAATCCCATACTTATAAAACACTTAACATAAATTGAACTATTTATGGATATAATCCATAATCATAAAAATGTCTCCTTTGAGGATGTATATACTCATAAACCCTTCATAATGGTTTGTAAATAAAATGAGAATTATCCTAAGCATATCCCCCGGGAGTGTCGTAACCAAGAGTGCAGCAAGGCCCATTGTCGTGCACCAGTTCCCGTTCGAGTCTAGCTCAAAGCGGTGTTTTCGGGTTTTACCCCTAGGTACATTTGTGCCAGAGCCGCCTCTACCTGCTCGTATCCAGACAGGGATGTATTGCTCGGAAAACTCACAAAATTTCTACAATACCAAAATTCTAGGAAGTTCTTCTACACTAATCCTCAAAGTTCATCTTAGGTCTACGTGCTCTAATCAGAGTTTATCTAAATCTAGCTTCCAAGGTTTGTACTAAACTTCCTCTGATACCAACTGTAACGCCCCGACCCCAGTTACCCAGAGTCGGTGCATTAATTACATAAACATTGGCATGATCACAAGAAGGATCAAATCTCGAAAGACCGATTGGTTTAGTAGCCTTGGAAACACTAGATGAATTCATAAGTTTTACATTACATCAGAAAATGAAAAACTACTACAACAACATAATGTCTCCATAATCCACACTCATATCCCCACATAATATCCCTGCAGGTCATTCATAACTTACTTCTTCACTTCCTGGGAAAAATAAAACATAGAAAAGGGGTGAGCTCAAATGCCCAGTAAGGATAAAAATATAGCGGAAACTTTCATAAATAAGAATAAACATTTAAGGCAATGTATAACTAAAACAAAAGACTTTCAAACATGAACTTTCAACATGGTATGGCATAAATAAAATGAAATAATGCCATTTACTTATTCACATGGATATTCTACTAATCGAATAATCACATGCAAAAATAACCACTTTCATAATGTTGGAATGCATAATGCTGAACTTTAATTTCTTTGTCAAGGCCTCGTCCCAAGACCTTGGGGATAATTGTAACCGGAACCCAACCCGGAGTGCCTCTAATAACCGGACACCAACCTGGAGTGCCTCTAATAACCAGAGACCAAACCGGAGTTCCTCTAATAACCGGAGACCAAATCGGAGGGCTTACTTTTACCGGTCCCCAACCCGGAACATACTTGTCTAACATATTAATCTTAATGAAAGGTTGAAATATAGCATAAACATTTGGGTTAAAAATAACTTATGAAATGTCAATACTTTAAACAAAAACCATGAGTGACATAAGAATAACGTATCCACTGTGAAAAATATCACAAAACCTTCAATAAAATATGGATGTTTTGTATCATAATAAATCAACTTCAAATAAGCTTAAAATCCATCAAAGGATGTTGACATAGATGAAATCAAAACTATTTTGGAGAAATATCACTTTTCTTTTTAAAATCATTTTAAAAGTAACATAATTATAAAATAATACATTCAATTTGAAAATATTCTTATAAGCTTGTAAGGGAAGCTTCGACGATTTTATAACGGCGGAAAATAACCGCACCCGCCGTATAAGTTAAAAAAAACATTCTTACCTTAATTCTGTCGAAAAGGTTAAAAAGCACATTGTTTGGAAAACAACGGCAAGATTCCTTTATAGACCACTTATAAAAAGTCAAACAAGGGTATAAATGACTTTAACCCATATTCTTGTAAATAGTAAAAATGTTTTGAAATACATTTTTAAGAAACATGGATGTGGATGATAAAGAGATCCCAGTAGATTATTACATATAAACAACCTCGGATAATGAAGAGATTGTGAAATAACCCTTACCAATTTGGTAACTTATGAAACATACAACCCATGAAAGAGGTATCATACAATGAATATGTAAATACACATAGATTAGAGTGTATTACACGAAGAATATAATTATGGGCAGTACATACACCACACAAAAGGTGATGGTGGCAATATGGCATGAATCTCATGGGAATAAGGAGTGAGATGAACACCCATTACCACGTTAATCAACTGAGTCGTATGGACAAAAGTTAATAACCACCAAATGATTTACATAATAACATGAATATAAAGAGAATCATGATAATATATATCAAATGGCAGTACACAATACACCACTTTCAATAATTTAGTGGCAAACAATGGAAATCTCACGGAATTGAATGTGAGATAAGAAAATCCCTTACCTTGTACTTTTCCTTGGATGGGGTAGTTTAACCTCCCGTATAATGGTGAAATAATTTTTATTAAATTATACAAGAATCATATATATATATGATATCATATATGATCTTTTAACATTGATTTGTTAATAATATCTTAGAATTATCGTCGTTTCAGGTGTTAACGTACTCGTTTTCTTTTATATGTTTTGTTATATAAGACATGTTTGTAATGGATAGGTTGTATATTATTCATATCCAGAATGATATCAAGTCCTTAAACATCATTTTTAAATCATCAAATGATAATTATACTTTAATGGATATGATGGAGAATGAATCTCATCGCATTCGTGGAGACGGTAGTCCGTACGTACGCACGAGCGACAATATCATTCTTTTGATATTAAAATAATATATAAATTGATGGTATATCATATATACAGAATCATTAACATGTTATATTTATTATTTACATGAGTTACACATCATTATTATACCCATCCAAATAATAATATAATGAATAACAATTACACCACGACGTGGAGACGGTAAGCCGTACGTACGCACGTATGGTGACATGTTATTCAAAGGGTGGATAGAATACTGAATATGGTTGTACCATATTTATAATAACATCATAGTATATGTAATATACTGGAGTTATTATTTTAGAATGGTAAGAGCAAAGAAAGAAGAAGTGGAAGAAAAAAAGGAACTTGAAAAGGGGTGGTGAAAACATTACCTCTTCTTCGGGTTCTTCCTTTTGATTTGATCAAAAGGGATCCTTAGGTTGGATTTATGATCAAACTAAGGCCTCTAGGTTGTATTGAGGGATGTTGGGAGAGTATTTGGGCAGAGTTTAGCCGAACCAAATGGCTTTTAAGGTGTGAAGAAAAGAGAAGGAGGAGTGCCCTTTTATAAGAGGGGTGAGGGGCACCTTTGGAAAAGCTAGAAAAATTAATTTATAATAAATTCATATTCGGTTTCTAATGGCTCAAAAGTTTATTATTCAAAGGTTAAGGTGGGGATAGGTCTAAAACCACTCAACCAATAGAATTTAGACAGGTTTGGGTACTTATATTAACCTTATCTTTAAGTATTAACTCTAAGTTAATTAGTTTCACTTTTACAATGTCTCTTTGTATGTTTATATAATATGGTTAATAAACATACTATATACATCCAAGCGACCCCCAAGTGGTCCATTAATGATGAACCTATCATGATATAAGTCTCTTGGCCGAACCTTAGATTTTTAGGAATTTAATATCAATTAATAATATAATATTTGTTTTAAGAACTCTTTTATGTCAATTTTGACACTATTCAATAGTTTATTTTTGTGAAACTCATAACAGATTGATTACTTCGTAAAAAGTAAATTAAATCAATCCTAATATATCATAATATCCTATAAAATTAGTTTAATTCATTAAAAGTTTCATATTATATTTATTTGGGTATTTATAATATCAATTATTTTAATTTTTCACTATTATAGTAATTACTGCATCATCATTGTGTCATAAATAAAATAGATTATTTAATGTCTAAAAATTATAAATAAAATATAATTATGTATTAAATCTTTTTATCTTTCCAATGAATATTTGTAATCAAAAATCCAACATATATAACCCTATGTAACAATTGTTTTTCTAAAAGATATATGCTTGTGTCATTTTTGTATTCATTTTAACTTAATTAAAATAAAGTGTCATTATCACTTACAAGTGGATTCATGGGGTCCCAAAATCGACCCAAAGATGCCCATGGTCGACCATGTATCACCCAATAGGGTTAAGACACGTTTTAGGGTAATTTAGTATTATTATAATATTATTTTGTAACCCTTATTTACCGGATTTACCCTTAACCATGGTAAATAAAATATTTACCGCAGTAATTATTCAAAATGTCTAAAAATAAAAGTTACCTATTTACACAATTTGAACATCCTGATTCCAAATATGGAATCCATTTTTCTAAATTCAAAACACAGAAGTGGCAGAAATTAATTTAAAATTAATTCCCACTGTCAAAACAGAAAGCGTGTTTTTAAGAGATAATAACTATCAAAAGATTGACACTTGTTTATGTTCGGTTTAATTGTAAAATTATGTCCAATGACCAAAATTATATTAAATGGTAAAAATATATTCTAAATATACTTTAAAACCACTCAAATTCATAATTTATCACTATTAATTATTTTGATTAAAAAAGTTGTTTTTAATTAAAATTTAGTAATTTTCACTATTCATCAAAATATGAATGTTATCCGAAATGTACCAAAATTTCACCTTAGGCTAAATTCGATATTCCGAATCCAAAAATGAAGTCCATTTTGAAATATAAAATATATATAATTTCAAAAATTAGGTATTACTATTCATAACGGCTAGTTTGATTGGTTGTGGTGTGTGTTAAAACTCAAGGTTACGTACAACACATGCTACTGTATTATTCAAAGAAAACGTACCGTGGAAGCTTGGGATGTTTCATTTTAAATTTTTGATGTCCCCATTTAGTCAAAAAGTTGAAAATATTGTATTTAAAAAGGGTTCACTATTAAAAGTTGATAAAAGTGCAATACTGAAAATGAATTTGTTCTTATATTATGTCTAAGATACTCATAATATGGAAAAATTATAAGGATTATATAAAGTTTAAAATTTATTTAATACTATTCATAACCTCTTTTGAATGGATTTTTGGTAAGTCATTGTGCAAGTGAACTCGGTGTTGCGTGTAGTGCAAGTTATTGAATTATTTTGAAGAAATAACACATTATGAATTCTTGGGGTGTTACAATGTTTTCCTTTCATTATGAATCTATTAGAAATTTTAAAATGTTTCAAAACTATTTATCATCAGAAAAATTGAACTATATCAAATTTATTCATCGATAAAGGTTAAAAAATACCTAAATCCACCCCTTATTTTAGTACCCTTTGGACTATATACCTCCCAATGTTTATGATCTAATATTCCAATATCCCATTAAAATTTTCTAGTAAAATGATATTTTGTCAATTGACCTAGTAAAAAATACCCAAAAGTATCAAATGTTTTATCTCCAATTGAATCAAAAAATACATATATATTGATTATTTGAATGTGTTTATCATTTATAAGTCATATGACACAACACTGAAGATACGGTCTTATAGAATCAACCTTTACCTTTAATTTTTAATAATCTAGATTAGATTATCCATGTTTAGAATGTATAAACCAAACACCATATTCCCAATTCCATAAAAAATTTCATATAGATATGTAGAAAAACATTTTTTTCTTAATAAAAAATGAAAATAATCCCATATTTTCCAAAAAAAGATTTAGAAATAAAATTTCTATTTTTAGTAGAATCATAATAATTGTTTCCCATTTCTATAACTAATCTACATAGTTTACTTTGATCATATATTTTAATATCCAATGAGAAAAATATTCCTCTATTTCCAACATTTAGGTATGCTTCACCATTCATCAAATATCTCTTAATTATAAGACCTTGTTTATCATTATAAATGTTTAATTCTCACCCAATATCCAATTACCATGATTTAGATTAGGATAAATTTATTTCTACAACATTCACATCCACATGATTATAATTTTACGATGTTAGAACAACTCTTAACCATAGATACCAATATAAAATTATTTAATAGGTTACACATATGAGAGACCCAAAATTGATTATCATGATGTAAGACAAAATCTATAAAAAACATATTTGGGGGTGAGTATACTATTTTATATCAATTTATCTAGTAAATTTAATCAAAATAATCCCCCTAAAATGGTGTCCCCATACATCATTAGCTTTAGAGGGACAAGATCAATATTTTACTAAGTAATGACCCAATTTTGGTGTGAACCTAATTTATTTATCTATTAGAATGTCAATTTATTTAAAAAATATCACATATGACTCTTGTATTATTGATTGGAAAACACTTTTCCAATATTCATCATATGTATAATACTCAAATATTTTTTTCTAGTATCATAAATCTTTGGGATTCCAAGCTAGGTGTTACCCAGTTATCATAGTAGGATTTGGTCAACTAAATATAAGGGTCAGCCACATCCACCATGCCTAACATAAGATAATATATGGGCATGAAAAATTCCCATCAACCCACTAAGTTGGTTGATTTAAGTTTTGACATGAGTTTAATTTAGATGGTGTAACACCATGGCTTAGATCGCCTGAACGGTACCCAAGAGGGATTATCTAGAAGACCTTAGGTATTCCTTCCCATATTACATTGGATTAAAAATATGGGAGAGGTCTAACATAGTCACAATAAGACTCTAATATCTGAAATTTATTCTAATGATCATGTATTAATCTAACAAACATTTTTCATGACCTCCTATATATGGGACATCCCAAAAAACTGTAGACACAATAGAGGAATCCAAAAGATCCCCTAAATCTATAATTAAAGAATTATATTTTTCTATATGATGAATAAAAAAACAATTAAAAAATAGGATATGAAAAAATAATCAAGAATTATATATAAGAAAATAATGGCACACTGGTCAATACACATGTTGAAAAATAACTAAGAAAAGTACACGAGCCTAAGACATAACTCATACCATCAATCCTTCTTAATACTCATCCTTTATAATATAGTAGACTTATACCACATGTCCAAATCCAAATGATCTATGTCACATGTGAGAAAAAATAAGGGTCTACCCATGTACCTCAAAACACATGTTTTTATAGGGAAGATGGTGAGCCCAATTACCTAGTAGGAATACCTAATGCCTCATCAATGTCGAGTGTTGTTTTGATCAAGTAGATGTGCATGAAATATATTTAAAAGTAGTGAAGCCATGCCTATTCAAAAAATACACCCCGAAACATAACACACAATGCATATAAAAGCATAGAATCTAGGTTTTTGTGTGAAAACTTGGCCACTATGATACTTTAGCATACCTAATTTGGCTCCATGATGGAATTTAGTTATCTAATCTTTCAAATTTACCCATATCCCAACCCATAAACAAAGAATCAAGGTAATAATTTTATAATACCTTGGATCACTACCTAAAAGAATAGTGTAATCTCCTACGTACAAATTCTAACCCACTACTAAGTCACTCAAGGTAGGTACCATCAACCATGAGTTACATCAAAACACAACCTAACCAACCTCTTCACTCAAGTTTATCCATCATCGTGGACCAATACTTATCACTCATGGAAAATCACACTATCATGACCCAAGACTTATCACTCAAGGGAATCTCTACAAATCTTGAACAATGAGGACTCTATCTCATGGTAGTCCATCAAGTTCCATATTACTCATGGAGATGTTAGGCCTTAGGAAACCACTCCCCCATTAGGTATATTTCTTATCATACATATAAAATCAGCCCATCCCGACAATAAAAATCAAGGAATGTAGCATGAATTACAACTCAACTACTCATTTCTATAGAACTAGTCACTTGAGACCTAGTACCCTACATAAAGACATCCATCAGGGCCCTTTAGAACTATCTCTGCCTCTAAGGGTTCAACTACATCACTATAACCAAACCTAATATTTGATACCCAAAAAAGGGTTATAGTTCAAAAAACACAATAAGAATCATCATGCATCAATACAATCTATAGGAAATAAAAAACTGGAAGCACACTGGGAACACAAGATTAAAAAAACAAGGAATTTCCCTCATGAGGTCAAATGAACTAAAACAACTTGGACAATCCCTTCAAGATTTCTGTGGGAAAAAAATCCAAAATACCATATTATAACCATTTAGAAATGGTATCGCATCCTTTATCACTCACATTTTTCTCTTATAAAAAACATTATCATTTTTTTTAAAACCCCTTTCTCAACTTGAAATTCCATTTCAAAACACATTTCTCAAATAGACCATTTTCATTTCAAAAAAATCTCTCAAGTAAAACACATTTTAAAACCACATTTTAGAAATTAAACCTCTTACTCATTGAAATATACTCATACCACTAAGAAATATGCAATGATTAAAAAACTCTTGTCCGAACATGGGGAAACCAAAGAACCATTTATCAATCTATGTGGTTAGTATTAGGTTGAAACAATCCATTCCCATTTTATGGGTGAAATCACACAATTCAAAAATAATATATCTAAATATAATAACGATCTCACATAAATAGAAAATACAAAATGAATAAGATAATAAAATAAATTTAATCCAAAATACCATATCTGGTGATCCGTAACCTTTTCCCATGTTTTACTAACCTCCTCCAAGCCCATGAGTACCTATCTCAAAAAAAATCAAATTAATAAATCAAGCATTTAAAACCAAAAATTTTAATTTGGAATAATAAATTACCAAATCATTGAGAAACCTCAAGAAATAAAAACAACATGTAATGAGGTGTAGTCCACTATTCCTTACATCAATTCCTATGACAAAGAAATCTCTTAATTAGAGCACTGGTTAAATGGAAAAATTAACCCAAAATCACTATAAAACCTAAATAAAAATTTTGGGGTATCACACATTAACAAAAAAATAATGGGGGATCCAATACCTCCTTTCAAGAACTCCCATACGAGCCACACATGAAATCACCCACAAGAATTATTATTTAACCATGTTTCGATAAAATCGTCTCTCCAAACCCAAACCTAATGAACTGCCATGAAAGGTATGAAGTGGAGAAGAAAAAGGGAGAAGAGTGGAGAGACTAAACTTGAAACCATGTTATGAAACAATCCTAAATGATCTGGATCAAAGGGAGATAAAAAGGGAGATAAATAGAGATATAATAAGGATCACCCATCCCTTTTTAGTGGCCAAAACAGAGGGATCATGAAGGGTTTTCTAATAGAATCCTTTATAGTTGACCAGAATTCCCCTAAAAAAGAGGCACCTAGCATTGGGTCATGACACTTATGTTGCGACTGACCTCCAGGAAGAGGGCCATCCCCCAATATGAATATAACATAGAATAAACATTGGGGTCACAATATGACCACCCCTAGACATATGGGTTGTCCCATCAGCTAGACCTCGTCATGTAGAGACGCCTCTAGGTCAAAGCGTGACCTCAGCCTACAATTGAAATTTTTTCTAAGGTCAACTAAACCCTACTCCAACCCCCAACAAAGAAAAAGATCCACAAAACACATCTAAAAACTTATTATTAAGACATACATACACTTGGAATCTGGATTTGAGTCACAATTCTCAAAACGTTCACCATTTCCGGAAAACATTTGAAACGTTCAATAAATTTCATAACCCATTCTAATGTGGATATTTACAAACTCCTCATCATAACACTTATCTTCCTTGAAGATCTATGGTAGTTATAAAAAATCATCATAACATACAATATCCTATTTAACCTATAGTTTTTATGAAGTATACTTTTTTGAATAATTTATTTTATTTGATTGTTTTCATTACACAGAATACTACGTTTCAACAAACCTCAATATACTGTTAATATTATTATATAAATATGACTGTTGTAACCCAAACATTAAAATTGGTATAATTAATAGGAATAAAAACATTTTAAAATTAATTTTATTGATTTTATATAAATAAAACATACGAATAAAAAAGTACTTAATTTTTTAATAAAGAAATTATGCGTGTAAAAAAAATTATATTCAGAAAAAATGTTTATATTGGTTTTTTATGAAAAAATAATATAAGTAACGTTTCCAAATTTTAAGAATCTATTTGAAAAAATAAACTTAATTTTTTAAATATATAGGTTATAATTATTTGTATGTGAACTTTTGAGAATTTTCTATTATTATTAATTTTGTGATGAATAGTGAGAAAATGATTTTTTTTTCAAAATATCGTCATTTAATTTAATGAAATTAAAAGAAAAATTTCTTTAAGATGGTTATCAAAATAACATTAGTTCAATTTTATATTTATTAATCCAATTTATCTCTTTATAATTAATTCAATATTGAATTTTGATATTAAAACTTTCTATACTTATGAACATTTTCCCTTTGTAAAATTACTTTTTCGTCGTATCTACAGGTTTAATTTTAAAATATATTTTTTCATGGATGTAAATTAAAATTTAAAAAATGGATTCCATATTTTAAATAATAATAATTGAAATTATATAATAATTCCATCATAATTTTTGTTTAATATTAATTGTAAAAATTGTAATAATTAATTATCGCGATTAAGGTTAAAATAGGTTTGCTGAGGGTTAAACGGAAAGGAGAAGGGTTAAATTGAACTATACACTTTTTAAAATACAATTTTATGGATAAATTTGTAACTTTTTTCTTATAAGGATTACAAGTTATCCTTTTTGGATCCTTTTCCATGTTTAATATGTGTGTATAGGTTTTTATTTTAAAAGGTTCCAAGTGGGTCCTTCCCCCCCTTATAAAAGGGAACCCTCTCTTCAATCCTCTTCACACTTACATAACCATTTGATTTGTAAGATTAATAATAAAATAAATTCCTTAATTAAATAAAATTAACCTATAGTAATTATTTTTATTAGTAAATCCTCTTAAGAATTCATTTGTTGTAAGCCTAAAAGGGTTATCTGAAGAATAGGTATAGTCCTAGACTATGAGTTTTCATTTTATTTCTTTCCATTACCGATTAGAATATTATTTAACCATGAAGAAATAATAAAATCAATATATATATAATATTTACAGGTTATTATTTTAATTTAATGACCTAAATATTTTTTCTCTTCCATCAAGTGAGAAATGAGACTATCGATCGTGTATACGACATACTCCCACCTAGTGAACCAGTGAAATTCATTTTCCATAACCACCACTAATGATTGGATATAATTAAGTATTGAATATATTTATATTATATTTAAGAAATATTTATTTTTTTTAAAATTATAGTATCCCATATACCTTTTTTTACTTCTCATTTAATTGGAATACAATAACGGAATTCGTGTGTACGGCGGACTACCGCCTCACGAAGCGATACAATTCCTTTTTCACTTATTCATTAAATGGAAGGAAATAAAGATAAATTTAATGAATATTTATATTATATATATTATATAATAATGAATATATAAATGTGATATGTTATTTACATTCATTTCATTCCATCCATTGAAAAAATGAAAACAACGTCCATGCATATGTACTGCCTATTGTCTCCATGAATGGTGTAATTCATTTTATATCTTTAAATTTTATGGATTAATATAAATAAATATATAAATGTTTAATGAATATATATGATATTTATATCTTATTTAAAAAAATTTATATAATGGTTGTATGATCAATGTAAAAGGACCTAAAATACCAAATCAAAACATACATGGAAAATAAAGTAGTTATTACCCAAAACATGATTTTAAAATATTAATTTCTAATAAATAAGTTATAAAAGTTTTTAATTAAATAATATATGGTATTATATATATGAATATGGTTATGGAATATATTTATAATAAACCTATATTTATTATACACCATTTTTTAATTTGTAAAAAAAATATTGATACTTATGGTAAATGATTTCTTCTCACTTTTATTTTCATGGGACACATTCCATATTCACTAGTTTTTATTTTTTTTGGTGTATATAATAACCATATATATATTTTATGATTATATTCATAAAATTATGGGATATAAATATATATATAGTGTTTATATTTCACGGGGCTTATGATTAAAAAGATACCAAAATATAAAATGTTTTATGTTATAACACCATTATTTATCAGGATTATTTAAGATTATATTTCCAATGAAAAAATCATATGACCTATCTCTAAATAAAGTCAATAATTTTACTATCATATAGATATTTAATGAAAATAAAATTTTTCCTTTCATTTTCCTCTCTCGGTGTACTCAATAGTTTAAAATAATGTATTTAAGGAAAACCCACATTATTTTTCTATTTGGTTAAAAATAAATTTTCTACAATTTAAGTGTTTTATAAAATTATTCAAGAAATTTTTTTCACTATTATATATATATATATATATTTATTAAATTTTCACCCATTTTTTTAAAAAATATTTAAAATGGAAACTTATTTCCATTTTATAAACAAGGCTCTTTTATCTTTTAACCAAAAAATTAAAGGAATCTTCATTTTAAAATGTATGTTCGGATTAGTATCTTCCATATTCATGACTACACAGTGATTTAAATATTAAAATATAAGTTCACAAGGTTATTTTCAAATAAAATGTTTTCTTTAATATTAGGGAAATTTTTATATTTTAAATAAATTTTTTTAATGGGAAAGGGTTTTTTTCCTCAACAAATATCCTAAGCGATCTTTCAAAATCATTTTTCATATATGATGACATATTTAGATATTGGTTAAGTTTTACTAGGGATGTGATCCAATAATACCATAATTATTATCTATCTGTATGGTTCATTATTATGATAAATATTTTTTTATGAAATCCATTGTTTTCCAAAGTTTATTCTGTGATGAATTGATGATATGATTATAAAACCCATTTCCTTTCTATGGGTTATGCTATGATAAATTTTTTATAAAACCCATTCACATTCTATGTGTTACTATATAGTGAATGTTTTATGATATTATGGGAAAAAAATGTAAGGATTATGTGATGGGTGGAACCTTTAGCTACATCTAATGAATTGGGTATTGATTAATGTTCTATGAGCTAAATGGGTACATGTGAGGTTATCCAAAGCCCAAAAGAGGGTATAGAGGAGGTTATCCAAAGCTCGAAAGAGGTTACATGGCGGTTTATCCCAAGACTAAAATAGGGCACCTAGGAGGATAACCCAATCACAAAGTTGGTATATGGGTGGTTAGCCCATTCCTAACATGGTTATGAATGTATTAGTGGGTATCCTTGAAATAAGATTTTCTATACCTATGTGTATACCAGAAATCTATGCTTTATGCCACTATTATGATCTCATAGCTCATATTCATTGAATAAATTATGATTCCTATATTTTTAACTACCTTGATTTATTCCATGACTCGTGTTTATGAATTATGATATGAAAGTTACGATTTTCAAATTCAATTCTCATGTTCTCACAACCTTATGGTCATGTTAAGTTGATATCTACCTTTCTTAACCTTATCGAGAATATGAGTTCATCTTTTATTATGTTTGAATTACCTAGGTTATGAATAAAGTTATTAGCCATGATTTTAATAGTAACAGTTCTAGTTATGATGAACTTAGTAGAATAATTTATAGTTCAACTATGAACCATTTGATTATGTATCCATGTTTCCAAAGAAATTGGATATAAATCATTCTAGTATGGATCATTATGTGATGTAATGAATCATCTATGATTAAGATTTAATATTTATGTATGAAAATTTTGGGTTTCTATAATTGGTATCTGATAAAAATTTAGTTAAACGTTCAGAAACTAGGATGAGAAAAATTTAGTTAGAATCCTACGGATAAGTATAATGATAAGGTAGGGTATAAGAAAATGTATAGGAATTTATTGAAGGATAGAGTGACTAGTTTTTGAGGAATTACATCTCTTTATAGATACTATAAGTGGAGGAGGTTATTACCAATTTATAACTAGGACTATTAACATTGAAGATAGTGCATTTATATGTACTTGATCACCTCTTGGTGCACAAAAATGGGCCTTGCTGCACACCTAGTATGAAACTCCTCAAGGATATGATTTGGAAATTCACAAACTCCATATAAACCATCACAAAATACTAGAATATATGATGGCCAATAATAACCATGTTTAAACACACAGTTTTAAATATTTTAATGATGGTATAGTGATTTAGAGATTCGATTAATGTTTTTTTCATGATTATGCAGTTTCCCACTTTAATTAGTGTTTCTTAAACTACAATTTTTTGTATAAGTTAATTGTTAGAAACAAATTTAATTATTATAATGATTAATGTGAGATAAAATTCAATGACTTAACTTCTGAGAATCCAAATATTATGGGATATGGAATGAAAAATATCATTTCTATACTCATAAAAATTTCTTAGAATATGAATCTTACTGAAATTCCAAAATAAAAAGAAGGGAGCAACATTCTGCTGAGTCATTCATAAGAAAAAATCCAACTTTTTAATGGTTCTATAGATACACTAGTTATTTAGAAATATATTTTTAAATTTTAAATGATATTTTCTATTATACAATGTTTATATCATGAAAAATCATTTTTGGATCTCTATCATTTGGAAGGTGAAGCAGATCAATGGTGGGATCTTAGCAACATTGCTAGTAAAAAAATGAAATTTACTCAATGGAATGGGATGAGTTTAAGAAATAATTATCAATAATTACTCTCTCTGTATTCTTTAAATGAAAATGGAGAATTAATTCCTTGAGTTAAAGTAGAAATGTGATGAACCTGCTAGTACCTATAAGGAAAAAATTTTACAAGACTTGTGAGGTATGATTTTGGTATTACCATCCCACCGGAAGGAAAGGTTTATAGATCATTTAGTGACATAAAAAAATCTATAAAGGAAATTATCCATAATGGACATTCGATGATATAAATAAATAGTTCAATATATAATAATATTGGAAATGGATATTAGAGTTACCCATCAGTCTCAGGGTTTTGATAAGAAAAGAAAGATTGAATTCAAAGGAAACTCTTAAAACCACAAAGATAAGAAAATGAGATTTCCATTATACATGATGTGTGGAAATAATCAAGGTGGAAATTATCTTAATGGGACAAGTAAATTTTTTAGAAATGACATTCATTGAGTGGATGAATGCCAATGTGATTGGAATATGTTATCTAATGATGAAAATAGAGAGAAAGCACCACATAATGAACCACCCACACTCTAATATTTTATTTGTATAGAATTTGGGAATTATGTGAATTAGTGACCTAATCAAAAGGATAATAATGATAATAATCCACCAAGACCTCTAAATGAAAAGTAAAAATGAAAATATTATTAAATCACAATTGATAAAGTGAATCACGATAATTAGGTAACATTTATCCTTCAATATAGAGTTGGGAATTTCACATTGGAGTTTGTACGAATAACCCCAATGGAAATATTATTTATCACCATTTAGTGAAATTTTATGTGATTTTGTGAATTGATTATCTCCCTCTATAAGGATTATAGAATAATGAAGTCACATTTGATATTCTATCAGTTCAAGGATAAACCCGATCTCCTGATGGGAATGTTTTTTTCTAAGAAAAGAGATTATTTAAGGAAAAGAGGGATAATTATATTTTGTAAAAACATATCTCTCCATGTAATATTTTCTTCAGAGTTATGGATACTATTAAGGGTATATGTGTTTAAGTTTGATCATAAGTACAATTCCATAGACATACTTTTTTATATTTAATGTGATGAGATTTTATCAAGATTAAGGATATTTTTGAGACTCATTTAAGGAAATATAACCCTTTGGTTCTGTATAAGTTTTAATGGAAAACATTATTTAAGGGGGAGTGCATTTTCATTATTTAGAAATATAGTTAATGGTATTGGTAAACTTTAGGGTTTATCTTATATTTGGTGTCAAGGTAATTATGAGTCATTGAAAGTTAAGAAAATTTTCGGAATAATATTAATATAGTTTTGGAAAAGGGATAACCCACAAGCCAGGAAAAAACCTATCGCATCTGGAAAGGTCATGGGTATTGAATCCACAATTTATGGGAGATGTGGGTATAATTACCACCATTGTCCTATCTAAAATAGTATTTGTAGCGGGACAAATTTAAGATAGATATTGAACACTATGTATCTCAATGTTCAATATATCAGTAAGTTAAAGATGAGAGACAAAATTATAAGGGGTTATTACAACTATTACTCATACAAGAGTGGAAAGGGGAAAACATCATTACAGATTTTTCATCAGACTCCCCCAGACATCTTATAGACATAATATTATATGGGGTTTACTTAATATGCTTATAAAGTCAGTACAGATCATCAATATTAGTGAATATTTCTCTATGGATCATCTTTCATGGATATACATTAAGGAAGTGTTAAGGTTGTATGAAGTACCAAAAACTATTATATTTTATCATAATCCAAGGTTTACTTCTATGTTCTGGAGAACTATTCAACAAGATTTGAATACGAAGATAAGTTTCATCGCTATGTATCATCCTTATATAGATAGTCAGTCTGAGGGAACATTTCAATCCATTGAGGATATTTTGAGATCTTGTTCTATGGATTTCAAAGGTGGTTGGGATCAAAAACTTCCTCTAGTTGAGTTTTTATACAGTTATAGCTTTCTCTCATAAATTCATATGGATCTATATAAAGACCACTATGGAAATATGTTTATAACTCAAATGTGTTGGTTTTAAATTTGAGAAAGCAATCTATTTGGACCTAAGCTAACTGAGGAAATAGTGAAAAAATTTAGTTCCATTGAGTAACACGTAAGGGAAACAAAAAGTTAGTATAAAAGTTATACTGACAATCATCAGCATGATCAAGAATTTTAAGTTAGTGAAAAAGTGTTTCTAATAATTTACCGAAGGAAGAAGGTAATGATATTTGTAAAGAATAAAAAACTAAGCCCTATGTATATCTTTTCCTTTGAAATTATTGATATTATTGGGATGACTGCTTATCAATTGTTGATTCTACCAAACCTCTCTCAAGTATATAATGTGTTCCATGTATCTATTTTAAGGAAGTATATACCTGATCCTTCACATGTACTGCAATAAAGGTCATACCACTACAACATGGTCTTTCCTATAATGAAAACCCAGCGTGGGTTCTAGATCATATACATAAAGTGATAAAAAATATAACCACTCACCACCTCAAAGTTTTGTGGAGAAAACAATAATTTAAAAAAGCTACATGGTAACATAGGGATATGACGAGGCAAGAGTATCCTCATATGTTTTAATCAGAGTAATGAATTTTGTGGGAGAAATTATTTGTAATGGGGGTATAACGTAACAACCTTTTTTTTAATGAAATATTTTTTTGAATAATATAATTTACTCAATAGATTGTGTTACACTCAACACCATGTTTTAATGATCCTAAATATACTACTAATATTATTTTTTAAACATGAACATCATATCTTAAAAATAAAGAATCTAAATATGCATAAGAGTAAAATATTATAAATTTTTTTTACTATTTTTTATATAAATTAAAAATAATTATAAAGAAACAATTTATTTTTTTAGTAATGATTTATATGTTTCCAAAAAACTATTTTCTCAAAAAATGATTTTTTATTTCCTTTAAAAACAAATAATAAAAATAATTTCTTCCAATTTTGGAATTTTATTTTACAGAATGAAATTAATTTTTTAAATATTTATGTAAAAATTATATTTGAATGAATTTTAGATAATTTTCTACAAAGATTAATTTTTCAAAGAATAGTAAAAATACTCCTTTTATTGAAAGCTATTTTTTTGTTTAAATAATTTACAAGATCAATTTTTCTTTAAGGTGATTTAAAAAGAAAATTTAGCTAAATTTTATATTTATGAATCCAATTTAGGTCCTTGTAATCAATTTCATATTTAATTTTTATATTAAAACTTTATATACATATGTAAATTTTATCTCTAGAAAATAGATTTATCATGTAATATACAAGTTTAATTTTAACTTAAAATATTTTAATTCCATGAATGTAATTTGGAAATATTTTTTCCACATTTGGAACCATAAAAAATTATATTAATTTAAAATTTAAACATAGTTTTTGATTAAAAATATATTAAAAAAACTAACACTTAATTACCATGGTTAAGGTTAAAACGAGTTTAACGGGGCTTAAAATAAAATTATTAGGGTTAAAATGAACTAGAAAATTATCCAAACACTAATTTATGAACATATTTAGAATATATATGATATATGGTTCACTAAGGATTCATTATTTATCTATTTTTAATGTTTAAAATATGGACACACTTTTTTCTTTTCAAAAATTCCTAGTGTTTCATTCCCCCCTAATAAAAGGGAACCCCTATCCTCTCCATTTAACACTTAAAAAACCAATTGTTTCATGAAATAAATACCCAAATAAATTCTATAATTCCCTATAAACATCCTATATCCCTTATCATTATTATTAAAACCTTATAGGGAGGCCTTAGGTGTAAAACTAAAGGGGTTCTTCAAAGAAGAGTTATAGTCCTGAACTAAGAATTTTTATTTTCTTTCTTCCTCTAAACCCATAAAATAATATTTATCCATGCTGATATAATAAAATAATTATCTCACATATACTTATATGATATCATGTTAATTTTAGGACTTATATATATCTCCCATTCCATCAAGTGGGAAATGAAACCAACAATCGTATGTATGGAGGACTACAACCTCATGAACAGATATAGTTCACTTCCCATCGCTACCTCTAACAAGTGGATATAATGTTTATATTAACATATTTAAATTATATTTAAAAAAATTATAATTTTTGAATTATAATATCACATATACCATTTTTATTTTATATTCTCTAGGAATATGACAACGTCGCTCACATGTACATCAGACTACTGCCTCACGAAGTGATATAGTTTTTTAATGTTATGATTTACATGGAAGGAAATGTGGGAAAATTTAATGAATATATTTAATATTTTTGACATAATAATTAATATATGAAGATGATATATTATTTATCTTCATTTATTTACATCCTTTTAGAAAATTTAAGCAACATTCATGCGTATGTATGACCTACCGTCTCCAAGAACGATGAAATTATTTTTCTATCACTATTTTTTATGGATTACTATAAATACATATATAATGAATATATATAATATTTCTATAATCTATAAAATTATTCATATTATTAAACCATAATAAAGTTAAATGGAATAAAAATATCAAACCAAAACCTACATGGAAAATGAATCACTTATTACCCAAACCATGATTTCAATATATAAATTGTTAATAAATAGGTAATAAAAGGTTGTAAGTAATTCATATATTGTATGATATATATGAGTATGTTTATGTAATAGTTTTATAATAAAAATATATTTATTATAAATGTGGTTTGAACATGTCTAAAGGAATTCGAGACTTATGGTAAGGGATTTTCGTATCACTTTTATTTCCATGGGACACATGCCATAATCACCAATTGTTTATTTTGTGTTGTACATATACTGAACACGAATATATATTATGATTATTCTCAAGGATTTATGGGATATTCATGTCCCTATAATTTTATTTCTTTCATAGAGTTTACGATTCAAAAATATACCGATGTGGAAAACTATTATGTTATAATCATATTGTTTATCAAGATATTTTAAGATTATGTTTTTGATGATGAAATTTTATGATCTATATTTGATGAAAAATATGAATTTCATTATCATATTTTCATGTTATGTAAATACATTTTCTCCTTTAATTTTCCTCTCTTTATATACTCAAAAGTTGAAAACTATGTTTTTAAGGAAAATTGTTTTCATTTATCTCTTCAGTTGAAAATATTGTTTCTTCCAGGTACATGTTTTCTAAAAATGTTTTTAAGAAAGTTTTCACTATCATACAATGATTTTTAAATATAATTTCCCCCAATGATTTAATTTTTAAAAAATGTATTAAATGTAATATTTTCATTTCCAAACGTGACTCTTTTGAATTTTAACCAAAAATGTGAAAAGAATCTTCATTTTAACATGTACGACTTGAAAAATATTTTATCCCTTCAGGAAATTCAAAAATTTAATGCATTTTTTATAATTTTAAAATGTTATATTAAATGGAAGTTTTTTCTTTAATATTTTAGAAATTCTATGATTTTAAATAAGTATTTTGAAAGTGCAAAGTTTTATAATAAAATTTTCCAAGTCATATTTCAAAATAATTTTCCATCTAATATTTCATAGTTTGATGTTTATTATGTTTTACTTGATATATGATCCATTGAACCATACTTATTTATTCTTTGGATGGATTATGAAAAAAATGAAGATATTTTTATGGATCCCATTCCCTTCCAAAATGTTATTCTACGATGAATTTATGAGATGATTATGAAACCGATTTCCTTTAAATGGGTTATGCTATGATGAAATTTTAATGTAACTCTTTTTTTATGGGTCATACTATTCTGAATGTTTTATGATATTTTAGAAAAAAATATAGATTATGTGATTTCTAGGACCTATAGTGCCCTATAATTAATTGGGAAATGATTGATGTCATTTGAGATCAAAGGGTACACAAGATGTTATCCCAATACCATACGAGGGTACATGGGAGGTTATCCCAACCATAAAAGAAGGTATATAAGAGGTTATCTAGAGCCCAAAATAGGGTATATGGGAGGTTATCAAAATCCCAAAGTAGGTACCCAAGTGGTTAGATCAATCCTAAAATGGAAATGAATGGATTGGTGGGTAGCCTTGAGATAATATTTTCTACACCTATGGGTATGGCACAAATCTATGACTTATGAAAATGTTATTCTCTCATGATACATATTCTTTGATTAATTATGATTCATGAATTATGAAATACAAAGACTTATTCCAAGGCTCGTGATTATGATCTATGATTTTAAGGGTTTGGTTTTCGAATGTTATTACCACGTTATCAGACCCTTATGATCATGTTATGTTGAGATCTCCCTTGATTACCCTTACTGAGAATATGAAATCACAATTTCTTATGTTTCCACCACCCATGTCTTTAATAAAGTTATTATGTATGATATTAAGAATAATGGTGATTTTTTTGTAAAACTTTATGGGAAATGATGCAATTCAACTATGAACACGTTTTTTATGTTTACAAGTTTCTGAAGTCACTATAGCCAAATTATTCTCAAATCGATCATTATGTTATGTAATGAATATTAATCAATTAAGATGTAATATTTATTTATGAAATGTTTTGGTCGCTATATGGTCATAATTCACCATCAATATTCTTCACCTCATCTATAAACTCCAAACACGATTCTGATGTGAAACTATAAACATCAATCCTAGATATAGATGATTTTCTTCCAAAATCTATTTTTAATCCTCAAACCATGTCAACTATATCGCGAACAAAATTCCAAATGTAGTTTCCACCACTACACATCCATTTCTATTCCTATGCACCATTCAATCCTTCAATGTGTGACTTCTCCTAAACACGACCAGCCACACCCACCGACGCATCACTGAACCACATTACCATGATTCATTAACACCCTAAGGCATCACTGAACCTTCTAAACACCTAAATCAAATCCCAAACTCAACCCTTAGTTTAATTACATGGTTGGAACCTCATATGACCTATAAAACTATCACACTCAATAAATGAGAATTAAAATGACATTGATCTGAATCACTCTCAAATCACACTAAAATCATCTCACAATTGTTGTCTAAACCCATTACTCACCCATCACAGCACCCAAATCCCAAATATGGTAGTTTAAAAAAATATTTACATTAAATATATCCACTCATTTAAATTTTAGTTCCACTTAAACTATAATCCCATTAGTTTCCCCATGCATATGACCTTTCTGATATAATGTTTATACAACCCTTACCAATAATGTTCTCCCCACCATTGGAGTATTCTTATCATCTCTTTACTAGATGCAATCACTCCCAAATCCCAATTCAAGCTCTTGGGTGTCCCACTCATCACCATCCCAAACACTGATAAAGTTCTAAACCAAAACCATCAATCAGAAAAGGCCAAAACAATAATGATAGGTCTATATCTTGGATTATGGTTCTCATCACCACAAGATTCCACTAAATGAGGTCAATTTTCTCTAATGGTTTTCCGCACCACCAGAATCAGTTTTTTTAGGCCATCAAAACTTCTATAAGTCTAATCCTTGAATCCATAAAATCATATTTGACCACTAGAGATAAAAATCCAAATCCATCAATGATATTTCCATAGGTGTATCTCTAAAATAATCCACAATATACACATAGGATTCATAATCTAACACCCAGTGTCGTCACCAATCTACTACTAGAAACCAAGAAATCATGGTCAGTTTGGGAACCAATTGATTCCCAATACACCCTTTCCAAAAAAAAACAAATAACATAATCCAAAGACACAATTAAATCATAGATGTAATTCCACGAAAATAACATGAATACATGAAATCTATCTTACACATGTACCATTAATTATTTCAAAAACCCACTAAAATCATCTAACACACACCAAAACACACCTAAATTATAAAAAATAAATTTTCATCCAATGGTTTTCACAAAACACAAAAATCGCTAAATGTCCCTGGTTAACAAGTATCAAATATAAGATCAGTAAACACTATCCAGTACACCTTTTGAACAATAACTGAAAATAAGATACACTTACCTTTGGACTAAGTCAGATAATCCAACCTATCAAATCCTTATCCTATAAAACCTACTAGACCTATACTGCATGTCCATCTCTAATTGATACCTATGCCTTAAGGGAAAACATAATGGTCTACTAACATACATAGAATTTCATATCATGTATGTGTGTTGGATGTGAGTCTAATTACCCCTTAGTAACCCCCAATGGCTAAATAATATTTTTTTTGAGATAATGTTGATTTTCATGAAATATATATATATATAGTTTATTCATAGTTATGGAACACACCCACCTTGAAACACAACACATAGTTCACATAGAAAAATATGAAAGTAAGATATAAAACAACTAACTATGCCACTATAACACTTAAAAATTCCTACTAATATCCATATCAAAATATAGTCTTCAAATAATTTATTCATACCCATGTCTCAGTACATACTCAGAGAAATATGGAATGCATTGTCCAAAACATCAACCCACTACCTGGAGAAATAGGGCAAGGTCCTATGTCTAAATCATAATCAACTACCCTGTCACTCAAGGTAGAGACCATCATCCATGTCTTGTATCATAGCATAACTAGACTAGCCTCTTTAATAAATGTTTTCCATCATCACAACACAATCATTATCACTCAATTCAAGGTTCACTATCATGAACCAAGCCTTATCACTCAGGGAACGGTCCACAATTCATATACAAAGAGGAATCATTCTCATGGAATTACAGGGACCACCATCTCACTCATGGTGAGGCTAGTTCTTAGGATCCCTCTCCCCCAATAGTCCCATATCCTATCACAATAATATAATTGGTACATGTAAGAAATAAAAAATAGGCTTTCATCGCAACTCAAAACTTAGTAAATCATTTCCATGAAAATATTCCCTCAAGAGATAGTCCTGCTCATAAAGGCTTACACTAAGGTCCTTTAGACCTGTCTCTACCTCCTAGGGGGCATCTACATCACCTCGACCTAACCTGGGATTTGATTATCAAAAACAAAATCATTGTAAAACACAATGAACATAAAATTGCATTCATTAACACTATCCATAGTCAATCAAAAATGGGAATCACAATAAGAAAATGAGATTTAGAAAATAGGACATGTCCCTCATGACTTAAAATTGACCAAAACACCTCAAATAATACCTACTATATTTTCTTTATAAAGAAAGAAAAAATAACCATTTGAAACCATTTGTAAATAGAATCAAATTTTGTCTTACTCTCACTAGAATCAAAGAGAAACCCCCATCATAACGATTATTAGAAAACCCAATTACCATTTTGAAATAATATTTTAAACACCAGATCATTAATCACCCATTTTTCATTTAGAAAATATCACCCAATTCAAGCCATTTGAAAAAAATAAAAATGAACCTCTTTCTATTGTAAATACTACCAATACCACTATTTATACAATAAATAAGGCTAATGGAACATGTTTGGACAAGGTGGAACTATCATACGTTTTAGTAATCTATGTGGTCCATTTTGACTCTTAGGAAAATTTGAGCTCATCCCAGTTTATGGGAAAAATCACATAAGTTATGTGTCATGCATAAAAATATAATATTGAAAGAACAAAAAAATACCAAATGATTAAAATACTAAAATAATGTCAATTCCACTTGCCTCATCTAACTATCCATTACTCAATCCCATGGTCATACTGACCACATTTTAGTCTAAGAGTACTTATCTCGTCAAAAAACACCATCAAATTATTAAATCAATAATGTTAAACCAAAATACCAATTTAGAATAAGTGACACAAAACTCACGACAACCTCATAGTGTAAAAATCATGAGAAACTAGGTGTGGATATCTGTAACATGCACTCGAACATAAGACACATAAAATCTCTTTATTAAATCACTAATTCAATGACCAATTTAACCCAAAACAACTAAAAACCCTACACAAAATAGTTGGACCTCATACCTTTAGAAAAACAATGAACGATGGATTGAATACCACCTTTCAAATCCTCCTCTACAAACCATACATGAAATCCCCCTCAAGAAGGATGATTTCACCATGCTTTGATGGAATAATCTCTATAATACCCAACTGAAGGAACCCCTATCAATGGAAATCATGGGAGAAGAACAATATATAAGAAAAGGGGAGATAATACCTTTAATTTTCATGAAGACACACTCCCAAACAATCTATATAAAATGGAGACATAAGGGGGGAAAATAGAGAACCAAGAGGGATCTCCCCTCTCGTTTGAGCATGCACCACTAAGGGAGCCTGAGAGGATTCTTAATAAGACCCCCCACAATATTCTTAATGTTCTATAAAAATGGATTCTCAACATTGTCTCACAGTGTGACCATGAGTATCATTGGTCAACAACACTCTAGGAACCCACATCTCAACTTTGTGGTAGTTCAACCATTGGGGTCGTGAAATGACTAAACCAAGGTGGAGGGGTTATCCCTTGACTATGCCTGATCATGATGGGATCCCTATGGGTCATTGAACAAACTCCTTTTATAGCTAAAATATCTACTAAAGATCACCCTGAAACTTGTTCCAACCCACACATAAGCAACTAAGTCACCACTCAGGCCTCCAACTATGTCCAAAAACATCTTCTTTAGATTTATGAGCAGTTATAATCCTGATCTATGTCCATATTCTCCTAACAACCCATCTCTATGCCAAAAATTCAAACTTCCTCTAAATTTCTGAACCCGTAATGACATAAATCCTTACAAAATAAATCTTACATTTAATATTTAATGGGTTTTTAGTCTCAATATTTTAATATACATAATAATAATAATAAATCCACAAATATTTAATCACATGAAATCATTATTATCTCATGTTTTATTTCTTTATTTATTCAACCTTTTAATTATTTAGTTTTCGAATCTCTATTTTGTCTACCAAATTAATATGTTCAAAATATGTTAACGTGTAACTCTTTATAGAATTCATAGTTTGTGTTACTTACCCAAAAATTTAATCCAATAATATTTAAAAACATCCAAATGTATCCCATGCATGAGGTACACAAAACCATTTCATGTAAAGGATTATAATTATATGAAAAAATAATCTCCAAAAGATTAATTATGGAGAAAACGATAGTCAAATCCCACTTTTATAGATATGGAATACCCTCTAGTACAATGAGTTGTTTTTTCCAAAATAACCTCTAACCACAATTAATTACTCAAGAGGTATCTCTATTTCATCATAATTATAATAGCTAATGCACATAAATTAGAATCAATGTCTAAATTCAAGTTAATAATTTCAAAAAAACAAAGTAAAGGTAGATGAAAAATAAATATTATATTTTCATACCTAGAAGGTAATTCATGGAATGAAATTATTATAAGAAGAAAAAAAATATTCATGCATAATATTCACATTATATAAACAGTTTATATGCATGAATATTTAAATATAATACAATAAATAAATAAACATTTTATTTATATTCCAAACATGAGATACCAATATGAACCCTTCATATTTTATTTTGGAAAAGAAATTATTTATAATATATAACACTTATATTTTATATACAATTTATAAATAATAATAAATTTACACAAAATATTAAAGAATTTAATATTTTGGTTTATATTGTGTTTTATGATAGATAACCCCAATAAATATTATACGTTTGGATTCAATTACAAAATTTGATATGTGCTATCATGGGTGGCCCTATCATTTTTTACAATATATGTTATATCAAATTCATAACATGAACCTCTGTTTTAAAACATTATATTATCAATCATAGACTATGATAACACTTTTTATTGATTAAAAAACATTGTAAAATGAAATGTTTCAATGAATCATAAGTTTAGAATCATCCATTCATAACCTATGACCTAATAAAACCCTAAATCACATGGTATGATATCAAATATCATAAAATAAGGAAAACAATCTAATTACTAATGTGTATCCATGTAATATATTATTTTATATTATATATTTCCACACATTATGATAAACATGTTCTTCAAAAAATCTATTTAATATCATGTTCATTCAATGATGAAGGTGGATCTGATACCACTAATGAGTTTTTTAGGAACATATCATGTTTATAATGGCAGAATAAAAACATTTAAATGCCCAATCTACCATTTTTGAATCAATATGTAACTGAAAAAAACAAATAAACATATGTACCTCTTTCCCATCAAGATCCATCTTTATGGAGTCTATTTTATAAAGACAACTTAGGGATATCCTAATGACTCTCACCTCCATAGGTAGTACATTAGCCACTATATTCATTATACACTACAATTGTATCCATAGGATCTAAAATGGTGTGACAAAACCTTCGTGTTGTATATAAGTAGAGAAAATGAATGAAAATAGAGCGTCAGATTTGGGTTGATGGAATCGTCACACACACAGAAGGATCTTGTCCTTTATATAGACTCGCATAATTCAATGAATGATGTCAAGTGACTGATTCTAATGTTTGGAAAATGAAAAAGTTACCATAATATATTCCTATTTGATTATTATAATTATTGAAAATTTAAAATATTATAATATTTTTCTCATAACATAAATGAATTATCTCAATGATTCATCGCATAAGGTAAAGTTTTTAGACGATGTAATGTCAACCACGAACAAAATATCACATATTGTTGGATGAATCGTAAAATATGATACATGAATTCTAATCCTTTAACAATACCACTATATCATTTTCTATGGTATGGATTAAATATATTACATGTCTTATTATATAGATGTGTCGAAAAAAATATTTATCCAATTTTAGGGTATATCCATCACTGACATAATTTATCTAGTGCCATAGTGGGATAATATACCCATAATAAAGACATATACATGGGAACACAAAATCCTCCATCATACCACATCGAATCACTAATGACCTTAAGTCACCACCACAAGGCATCTCACCTTCCACATAACCAACCCAATGAACCTATGTCATCTAATGTCATGATAACAACACAATATATGGAAAAAATCTATGGTTTATCGATATAAATTTCTGATGATCAAAATCATCATCCTAAGAAACCCAACTATAAAGGATCTAATTATAAATCCTATGGTTTACACCACTCTCATCTCATGTGAACATGAACCTAATGAACTTATCCCTAATTGAGTATGGCTATACCAATATCCTATGACCACAAAAATACAGTGAACCAAAATTTACACCACCATCAGCAACCATAATCACACACATGTATCCATGAAAAATCAATATAACCCCATAATTGGTGAATGAGTGACCCCAAAATCCAGAAATCACAAGGATTAGGATTTAGTGGCCTCTCTGTTACCCTATTGACATCCAATCACAACACGACATCCATGGTAAAAAAACTCTAATACACTTCACATACCATACCAAATGATTCTTCATATAGCACACACACTATCTATTCTATTAAATTACTTCCCATCCCACCTTCAAATGAAAAATCGCATTCAATAATCTAAACTTCCATGTAATGTACATATACCACTTGGGTGCCTTTATCCACCCCATTTACCCATTTCATACCTAATTACCACTCTTTAGAAAGTTTCCATATTTAATCCACTAACATTCCATGGATGAAACATCTATATGATATCCACCATCCACTTTGGACATTTTATATAAAAATATTCAAAGCTCTCTAGACCTATCCCAACCCAAGAAACCAATTAGTTACCCAATTCCCATTTTATCCCCCACTATAACCTGGGAAATTCACTATTAATGATACACTATACCCTATACCAATTTCTTAAGACTTATCTAATTTTAATTAGAAACCAAGGAACATTTAGGATCCATGTAATTAGATTTTATTTTCTTTATTGAATTATCTAACCTATCCGACCAGCCCCTTTATGACTCATCACAAAAACTTGCATGTAAAAGTAGAAGAAAAACATGGCCCACCTACATAGAACAAGTATTAACCCATATATAGAGTATCTCCATCTGATTCAACTCTAATAAAAATAATGAAAAAACCAAAAAATAGCTCTAACATAGGGTGTATCTTGTGAAGAATGGTGAAATTTTGATTCAAATAGATATTTGATACAAAAGGATTTCTATAATTCTCTATTATAACCCATATCAATATACGAGATAAGAATCAAACAAGGATTGGAAAAAAGAGATAAAAACATTCCAATGACCCCTATTTGGGTCATGTGTCTTGAACAAAAAGGGATGGTCTAACCTACCTATTTTATTTAAGAGTCTCCCCCAAAATTATAAAAATACCTTCACATTTCTTTTCTAATTCAACACACCACCAGAACATTTCTGGATCCCACAAGAACATTTCTGGATCCCACAAGAACATCGATTGCACCATTAGACCATCGATGCACCCCCATCAAGCTTATGATAGTAGTAAAATATGCCATTATATCCTCCATCAGAACTAGAATATCCTCCCAGTAGATTTTTGGTGGTAATATACCTAAATAAAAATTCATCCATTATGACTTCCCTCCCACATATTTCAACCATAGACCTCTTACAACACCTAAAACACCCAAATAAGGTTTATATATACATAGATAAACTAAAACTAGAATCAAATTACTTAGAAAAAACACATGGGTTGTTGTAACCTGCCAACAATAACAAATGACACATCTAATATATCTTTTTCCAAAACCTCAATACAACACTCAAAAAAACTCACAAAACCTATCACCCACATCTTGATCTCTCACTTGAATATGATAGAAATACACTCAAATAGTGTTGAACCCAATAGTCAATTAGAAAAAACCATACCCCAATGACCCATAATGACCATTTTTGATTCTAGGTTCCCCCTAAAATAGGACCTTTCCTGTTGGATCGAAATAACGATGTAGTTGCTCAATATACAAGAGGGGGGTGAATTTTGCACTTTAAAAATTTCCTTAGACAAGGAAAAATATAAGTTTGACAAAGTTAAACTAACAAAATTAACAACACCTCTAATCACCAACTGGATAATTTGAACCAAATTTTACAATATAACATTCTACCTTAAAGCGTATAGAATCTAAACTAATTAGAGTACAATTGTAAGGAAATACAAGAAGGTTATAATTTCCTTACAATAAAATATGCGGTGGAAAAACAAGTAGTAAGACTACAAGTAAGAAGATATAAGTCTTTTAACCCAAAGAGAAGGGTATCCAACAACCTTGGATAAAGGTCCCTTGATTTATACTTTCAAGGAAGTCTGTCTTACCCACACCAGGGTAAGACCTCGATACGAAGATCGAAATCTCTATATTGTTATCCCTACAAGCCCTCAACTTTAAGGTAGTTGGAACCTCTATCTTCCTCAGTAAGGACACCCTCGAACTTCAAGGTAGTCGGCGCCTCTGTCTTCCTATCCCCGGAAGTCCTCGAATGTAATCACCAACATTCGGAGTCACACAAAGCAATATGAACGAGCGGTTCAGTACACACAAGGCATGAAAAGCATCTATCTCTAGAAATCACCTTAAACAGCGTGTGGTCTCTAGATAGATCAACTTGTTGTTGAGCTCTTTCAAATGAGCTCCTATTTATAGGAAAATTTCCAACGGTCAGCTCCCTCCTCCAACGGTCATATTTTCCATGAAATTCAGAGTGACCTATACACATGTAACTCAACCAACGATTAATTAGAAACAAAATGAACAACATCTTTTAATAATAAATCATGTATAACTGAATGCATGACATTGTTTTGAAATGAGTCATATGTAAGTAAAAACCATACAAAATTTCAGAGTGTAAGCAAAATAAATGTTTGGAGTCTCACCAAAATGAAATTTAGCATCTATGTTAAGAAATGTTCGGATTCTGTTTTGTAGGAATTCAGAGACTGGTTTCACCAGAGATCGGAATATGAAATTACAGAGTTTGAAGTCGAACCAGTAAAAGTTTGGAGTCGAACTACTTAAAAGTTTAGAGTCGAACTACTTAAGATTTCAGAGTCTAACTTCTTAAGAGTTCGGAGTCTAACTACTTAAGAGTTTGGAGTCGAACTTCTTAAGAGTTCGGAGTTGAACTTCTTAAGAGTTCAGAGTCGAACTTCTTAAGAGTTCTGAGTCAAACTACTTAAGTGTTCGGAGTCGAACTACTTAAGAGTTTGGAGTCGAACTACATAAGTTCGGAGTCGAACTACTAAAGAGTTCGAAGTCAAAATACTTATGAGTTCGGAGTCGAACTTCTTAAGAGTTCGGAGTCGAACTTTTTAAGAGTTCAGAGTCGAACTTCTTTAAGAGTTCTGAGGCGAACTTCTTAAGAGTTCTGAGTCGAACTTCTCAAGAGTTTGGAGTCTAACTACTTAAGAGTTCGGAGTCAAACTACTTAAGAGTTTGGAGTCCAGAATTCGGATTGGAACTTTATTAAAGTTCACATCCAGAATTCGGATCCTAAAAACAGAATGCTCCAAATCATTACATTATATGACTTCTGGGATTTTGGGTATGAATTCGGTTTTTGTATTTAAGAAAAAATATTTCTATATATAATAAAATATAGGTTAGGGTAAACTTCATTAAAGAAGTAAATTTTCCTTATGGAGGTAAAATTTATATTTGCTCAAGTATAAGGTTTTTGTTATTTTCAAAACAAGAAGGAATGGAAAATTCATAGGGAAAACCTTATTGACTCAACAATCTCCTCCTTTTTGGAAAGCACTAACATCCTTTCAAAAAAGAATATAAGGATTTTGAAAAAATTCATTTAGACTTTGAAATTAAACACTTCTCTCCATTTGTTGATGGATGAATGTGAATACAACTAACTCCCCCTTAGGTATTGAAAATCTAAGGATTGTATTCTGAGTTTCCGGAGTAGAGTTTTCATTATTGCATGAATGAAAAACTTCGTAGTGGGAAACTCCCCCTTTATTTAAGGATATTTCAATTAGAAATTTTTCCTTTCTCCTCCTTAGGAGTAGTTCTTTTTCCTTCTCCCCCTTTGTGATTTTCAAAAATAATTGAAGGGAATGGAAAACAAAGTATGGTACCTGAAGCATTAGTATATGACAAGATACAACCAACCAAATAATCATTTCATTAGAGTTGGAAAGTTTTACAAAGAAAAACAATTAAAACAAAAGATAGGAGTAAGTTCATTTGTCTTCTTTCTCCTTTGGGATGAGCTTCTATAACAAGGTTTTGAGTTTCTTCAAGTCTCTTTGGTCTTCCTCGCCTTGCCTCTCCATGGATTTTACCTTTTCTTCTTGGACTTTTTAAGCATCTTCCTGAGCCTCCAAGGCTTTTTTCTGCAACTTTATTATCTCAGCTTTCTTTTCCATCTTCTGATGAAACTCAATCTGGAAATCTCTTTCATTTTTCCAATTCTGAGATACTGAGTTAAGCTTCCCATTCAAGTCCCTCCTGTTGATTCCGAGAATTTTTCTCTTGAGTCAGCTTTTCATAAATCTCGTTAACCTTTTTATCCTTCTATTCAAAATCATTTTGAACTTCAGAATAAAAACTCTCAAACAGAACTAAATCTTCATCAACTCTCTTAGACCACTTGGTTACCTTACTATAGGACTTTCTATGCACATCATAATCAATAAGAAAACTTTTCTATTCAGCTTCCAACTTTACAAACTTATCCATGACCATGGATAAAGAATCTGATTTCTGATTCATACTTTGTTGCAGCATCTGGCATCTGGAATCTATAGTTGGAAAAATCGGAATGGTGTCCACCAACTTCTTGAGAGATTGAACCACAAAATCATTCCCATGAGATGATGATTCTGAATCAGAAATTTTTCTTGGAGACTGATCTTCTTCAGCTTGCACCAACTTTCTTCTAGAGGTGCCACTAACCTCTTTCTTCCTAATTAAATGTTTTATAGGTGTCTCTATGAGAGTTTGTATCCCCTTATCAGCTCTCAGAACAGGTTCCTTATTAAGGGAAACTTCCTCGGATTCAGACACTTGAACGATCTGGTCTTCATCTGGTTTTTGTTTTTCTGGTCCCTCCTCAAGAAAATTCCTCTCATAAGATTCTTCCTCATCATACAAGATATTTTCTTATTCTTCTTATTGCTGTTTCTTATCATCACTTTTGCTGGCTTCTTCATCTGCCTTTCCTGGAGTTACTAACTTTGCAGATTCAGCCTTATCTTTGTAGTCATATACTTGCTTGATCAGGGTATCCAAATCTTCACTTTCCTCTTCTTCTTCTTCTTCTTCAACTTCTTCCTCTACTTAATCAGCAACTTCCTTCTCAGCTTCTTCAACTACTTCTTTACCCTTGGATTTATCTGGAGTAACATAGTTCTTGGATGGAGTTTCTGTTAAAGAATGTTCAGCACCAAACGTTTCTGGAATGGGAAGCATTCTGGAAGCTAACTCTGTAGATCTCAGCAAAGATTGCACCACTTCAGCATCAGACAACTTATTTTTCATCTTCTTTTCTTTTTCTTGTTTATATATCTCTTCTGCAGCATTATCTTTTAAGGCCCTAGACTCTGTAGGGTCCTATCCAAATTGTGGATCCCCTTCCTTCCTCTTCTCTTTGTCTTCCATCCACTTGGCTGCTACTTCATCTGTATAAGTTTTCTACTTCTTTGCCTTGGGGGGAGCAGACTGAGTTTCCTTAGCCTGAGGATTTTCTTCATCAGCCACCACTTCCTTAACCTTTCTCTTCCACCTTTGCTTTTTATATGGTTCCGGATTCTGTGTTTTTTTTCGAGCTACTTCAACCTCTTCCACAGACAGAGGGTAAAATTCTCCAGATTCACTGGAAAACCCATCTTCATCATCTTTAGGTTATCATCACTAACCAGCATAAGCGTTAAATTCTAGACTATTGATTTGCATTCAACATTGAAGGATTCTAAGCACTGAACTACCAGCCTCGATAGTAAAGTAGGGTACATAATTATCTGAGCTCTTAAATTCCCTTCTTTGATGTTCTTGATCGTAATCAAGACATGACTCATCAAATTAATTTTTCTTAGATTCACCAAGAAATCTAAAAAATAGATATCACTTTCTTCAAATTATCTTTGTTGCCTCTTCTTGTAATGAGAAAACCTTGCTCCCAAAGCTAAAGAATTTTGTTGTTCGGAGTGAGATGAGAAATCTTAGCGGTCGTCTCATCCTTAAGTCCAAGGCATTTTAAAGCCTTCAACTTGTTGAAACTTCCTTTCTCATCTGGAAGCTTGTGTGAGCAAAACTCAGCTTCCCCTTCATTGGACAAACCAACCAGGATCACAACATTGGTGTAGGATAACTTATAAGTCTTTCTATAAGTCTTGAAGGAAAACCATTCTCTTCCATCTTCCATCTGGAAGGAAACAGACTCGTATAACTCAATCAACAAATCAGTATACACTGGATCCTGCTTTTCTGACTTGAACAAGAAAATATCTTCCCAATCATTCAAATTAATATTATAGGATATAATAGAATCGATCTTGTAGAAATTTGGATGAACTATCATTTCCGTAAAGACTAACCACTTAGAAATTGGTTTCACAGTTGACATATCTTGAGATGTAGCTTCTACAAACATTCGGAGTGAAGAAATCTGAAAGATTCGGAACGGCTTTGCAAGGATCAGAACCGGCCATAAGAAGTGTAGCAGGGCTTCGAGACGCAAAAGCATGAAAAAACTGATGTGGGATGAGTATCGGGGTCCCCTTTATATAGGCGATGGATGTGACCTTTGGTCTTCCAAAATCCATCTAACGGTTGAAAAAGATTTGACCTGTTCTGATGATTGAAAACACTCCCACATGGAAAAACATGACTTCGATCTTTTAATGTTTTAAGGAAAACATCCAGATTTGAGGAAAAACTAGAATCTAAATTTTCTTAAAAGAAAAATACAGTAAAATACCAGCAAGAAAAATATGATTATGAAACTATAAGTAAGTAAATCATAGCTTTCAGATTGGCTAGAAACATCGTTCGTAATTGGTAATATTCTTCTTGAAGAAATAAATTTAAAAACAAACTCATTACAAATGTTCCAGTACGAAAATTTCCTTACGAAAACTCCAGTACGAAAATCTCCATTCCGGAAGTTTTCATTACGAAAATCCCATTACAAAAACTCTAGTACAAAAATCTCCATTCCGGAAGTTTTCATTCCTAGAATTTCAATCCTGAAAATATCAGTTCCGGAAATTCCCATTCTGAAAATTTAAGTTGCAGAAATTTCCATTCCGGAAACTTCAGTTCCAAAAAGTTTGAAAAACTAACTATGAAAAATTTTAGTTACACTAACAATAAAATGTACTCCCCATATGAAAAGGAGTTTATTAATGTGAAGATAATTGTTCAACAAGAAGTTAATAAATAATGATTACCTTACGGTTATCATTCCTAACTTTTTTTTGATGTATTCAAATCTATTGGAGGGTAATGATTTTGTGAAAATATCAGCAAGTTGATCTTGTGTTCCAATAAATTGACGAATGATATCTCCTTTAGATTTGATAATATTTTCAAAATAGTTTTTGTTACCAGTCATGTGTCGGGAACATAGACTATCCATGTACCATGTATTGTTGTTGGTACTTCCTCTATCTTCCTGAAAACAAGAAAAGAATTAAAATTTCGGAATCCAAACTTGCTTGGATCCAAGATTTCCAGACAAAAAAATCTTAGGAACCCACACTTTCTCATAAAAATGGTCTTTATGAAAACCTAGAGATTGGGTTTTATTTAAAGAACAATTCTTTTCCCAGTGACCACCACATTGATACTTGGTACAAAATGGGGCACTTTGTGGAACAAAGTAGTTGTTACTAAAAGTTGGTTTTGCATGGGTATAACCAAATCCGGATTTGTTTCTTAAAGGTCGTATTTGAGAATACATTTTATCAAAATTTTCTTTACCATGGGTAAATTTTGATAAACACTACTTTAAGTGAAAAATTTCAGACTTGAGTTTAATATTAAAGTTTTTATCACCAAAATCATTAGATTTAGAACTAGAGCTAGGCTCGAAAACACTTTTCTTAGAAATTAATTGTTCTAACTCTTTAGAAAGTTTATTCCTCTCAAAACATACTTCCTCAAGATTTTTTAAAATCTTTACAAAATCATCATTTTTCCTGTCAAGATCTTTAGAAAGGGCTGATATATCTTTTGTAAGAATAAAATTCCTAGAGTTTTCCTTATCAATTTGTTTATTGAGTTTAGAATTTTCAATCTCAAGAAGTTCAACAAACCTAGAAACTTCTTCATAGGTAGGTGAAGTATTTTCTTCATTAGAAGGGGATTATTCATATGAAGAGTTATAATACTTACTATCATTAGAATTTAAAGATACATTGGTCAATGATTCAGCATTTCGTACCTTAGCCATAAAGCAATGATTGTTAATGGGTAATCTGGCTATAAGACCAAGATTGTTCTGTCCTGCAGATTCATAATAAGATGATTCATCTAAAGAATCACCACCACTGAAACTCCAGGTGTCATTTGCTTTCAGAACTTTCTTAGCTTTGGTTTTGTAATACTTCTTTCTGTTCCTTTCAGAATTCCTTTCTTTCCTTTCATTCTTTTTGAGCAAAGGGCAATCTGGTCTAATTTTTCCAGCTCTCTTGCATTCATAACAAGTGACTTCTCCATCTTTCCTGTCTTTCCTTTCCTTTTTCTTATACATGGATTGGAAATTTCTCTGGCCAGCTATCTTGTTCATCCTTCGAGCAATATTTTCTAACTCATTTTCTAAGATTTCACTTTCACTAGATTCTGACTGAATAATCACCTTCTTAGACTTGGATCTAGTTACTCTCTCTGGAGTCTTAGCTTTCATATGATTTGATGTTGTTGTAAAAGCAACAGTACTATTCCCATTCTTCTTTTTGATGTTGTCAGCATCTCTCTTTGTTCTTGTTTTATGTTGGATAAGAGTTCCAAATAATTCTTCAAGAGAAATTTGAGTGACCTTCCTGTTCTCATATATAGCTGTTCTCTTTGATTCCAACTCATTGGGCATAATATCAATTATCTTATCCACAAGGGCGTCATCATCTAACCCTTTTTCTCCCATAGACTGTAAGTTGTTGACTATAGTCATAATTCTTTTTTGAACCTTACAGATTGGTTCTCCATATGGAAAATTGAATCCATGGTATTCAGTTCTAAGCATAGCTCTCCTAGTTTCAATCACTTTAGAAGTACCAAAGTGTGTAACTTCTAACTTCTTCCAGATACAATTAGATTCTTCCCAAGAAGAAATTTGGCTATATATATTTCTAGTCATTGAACATATTAAATTATTGCGTACCTTATAAATGATTTGATACTCTTGCTTTTCCTGGTTAGTGAAAGTTCTAACTTCCTTATCAGGAATTTTATAATCACCAGTAAGCATAACAAAATTATCTACTTCAGTATTGATAACAAAAGATTTCATTCGATCTCCCCAGTACTGATAGTCATTACCATCAAAGATTGGCGGTCATGTAGGGTTTAGATTGTCAATAGAACCAACAATGATTCCTACCATTCTTAAAACAACATGGGCAACCAAACTGGTTAGTAGAAAAAAAATTTCGTAACCACAAAGTTTGGAATGACGAAGTTCGGAATGAAAAAGTTCGGAATGAAAATTAACTTTCTAAGAAAGGATGAAGAACAATGAAAAAGTAAGCAAGAAAAACTTATATGTGAATTTAAGTATTTCAGATACCTCCTCTGATACCAATTGTAGGATCGAAATAAAGATGTAGTTGCTCAATATACAAGAGGGGGGGGGGGGGTGAATTGTACATTTTAAAAATTTCCTTAGACAAGGAAAAATCTAAGTTTAACAAAGTTAAACTAAGAAAATTCACAACACCTCAAATCACCAACTGGAGAATTGGAACCAAAGATTACAATATAAGATTCTACCTTAAAGCGTATAGAATCTAAACTAATCAGAGTACAAGTGTAAGGAAATACAAGAATGTTATACTTTCCTTACAATACAATATGTTGCAGAAAAACTACTAGTAAGACCACAAGTAACATGATATAAGTCTTTTAACCCAAAGAGAAGGGTATCCAACAACCTTGGATAAAGGTCCCTTGATTTATAGTTTCAAGAAAGTCTGTCTTACCCACACCAGGGTGAGCCCTTGATATGAAGATCGGAATCTCTGTCTTTCTGTAAAGACCCGTAAATTTCAAGGAAATTTTTTTCTTAATTTTTTTTGGAATTTTACAAGGACGCAGTTTCTGACGGAACCTGATTCTGAGGCCCGGTGTTCCCGTAACCATTTTCTGAAGTTTGGCTCGGGTACGTTCAGTGAACGAATGAGTGGGTTTTTCTAACTTTTGAACCAGTGCTCGGAATCAAATTCCGAGGGCACCGATGGAATCGCAGTGCCGGTATTTGCTTATAAATGACTCTTCCGGATTTGCGTTTGCTCGGGTGTGGTTTTTAAATTTTTGGGGTTAAGTTAAGAAATAAAATAAAGTGTGCGACAACTTTATTTTTATTTCACATAAAGCTACTTAAAAGCCACTTAAAGCTGCTTAAGCTGAGTTGAAGCGGATAGTGTGAAATTCAAAATATCCTAAGCTCTTTGTAGGATATTTGTGGGGTGGGGCCCGCACGAGCCCCACCGTTTCTTTTCCGCTAAGTAACGCCCCCACGAAAACCCGTCATTATGAAAGTCAACTGGGGAATTTTCTTAAACAATTAAAAAATCCTATTAATTGGGAGGTTTTATTCGTTGAATTAATTCTATGAATTAATGGGTCGTTACTTAACTTATCTTTTTTCGTTTTTTGGCATGTTAATAAAATAAGACCAACATTCTTCTTCTTGTGTGTTGTTCGTTGAGAGGATTTGACAGAACCTTAAGTCCTTCAACCTCCATCGCGAAGAATGCGAAAAACGCGAAGAACGCGAAGAACGCGAAGAACGCGAAGAACGTGAAGAATACGAAGAACGCCGACCTTCGATGAAAGGAGACGAAGAACGCCGAACCCGCGGAGGTCGATGACGCAAAGCCGTGTACCGCGACGCCGACGAAGCTCCCTTCGTGATGCTTCTTCCGCGACGATCCAACCCCGTGACAACCTTCGATCGACAACGACAAGGTAGGGGGTTGCGCTCCTTCTAAATTCTTTGTGGATTAAAACAACAACATGGATTTAATTATTATAATTAAATCTACATGTTCTTGAACCTCGGAGTTCGTCGACGCGACGCCCTTCCGCGACGCGACGGTCCCCTCCTTCCGCGGCGATCAATTCCACAAAGAACGCACGCTCGAAGAATTGACGAGGTAGGGGTTTGATTCTTTAAATCTTTGTGATTAAATCCCCGGTCATTTAAATATTGTTGGGTGAATACCTTTAAGACCGGTAACGCGGTGGGTGCAGACTAACGAACAAGTCCGAACCCACCACACCTTTTCGTTCTTGGTGCGTGAAATGGAGGATGATGACAAACGGGGCCACAAGGGAGATTCGAGGGCCTGCCAGTAAAGATCGAGTTCCAGGAGGACCGCTGGCGAAGACCGCACGCAAAACGGACCATCGGAGCGCGTCCGGTGGCCCGTCGAAGCTCCCGCCGGCGCGGCGGCAGCGCCCGGTGCGCCGCCGGCAAAACCCGCCGCGGCCGCGCGGAACCGGGAAGAGGGACGCGGCCCTTTTTCCGCATCCGCTGGCGAGGCGGCCCCACCCGGGGCCACGACGTTTCTTCACGCGGGGGCAGCAAGCCCCCCGCGGCTTCCCCTCGCTCGGCCGCGCGGCCGAGCCATGCCGGGCCGACCCACCGGGCCAGGTCACGCCCAGGCCGGCCGAGCCGGGCCGGGCCGGGCGGACCCGGGTCGGGTCACCCCGGTTCGGGTCGACCCGGGTCTGGCCAACCCAAGGGGGGTCGGGCCGGGTCGGTCCAGGCCCAGACCCCCTGTTTCCGGACTCTTTTTGGTCTTTCGCTCATAACATGAGCTACGGGCCTCCGAACGACGCGCCGTCAGCGGAGATGCGATCCTTAGATTGAGAAGATCGTTTCGGTATATCACACTCAAGGTTTTGGAATACTTTGGGTTCGGCCGGGTTGGTTCGTACACAAAACCAACCGGGCCCTCGGAGTGGAAACACTCATATCTTGAGCTTCGGACGTCCGATTGACGTGTCGTCGACTTTGTTGAATTCCTCTAAGTGAGAAGGATCTTTTGCCTTACTCCGCCCGAGGTTTGGACGCAGGTGGAGTATTGTCGGGTTGGATTTTCCTTAAAAACCAACCAGGCCCCTAGGACGAAAAAGCCAATAACTCTCAGACCGGGCGTTCGATTGATGCATTGTCTGCGATGTTGAGTTCCTGTTGGCAATACAGAAATTTTGGATACATCAACTCTAGACTATGTGTCAGTTGATGTATCAGCCTCTCGGCTCGTGGAGAGGACCCCCCCGAATGAGCTTGCTGTGTGCGGGGACCCTAGAGCTGGTTGCGACTGCTATTGTGACGACAATGACTGTACATAGATCCTCAGTGGATTCGACTGCGATGATGATGAAAACAGCACGGGGATCCTCCGTGTTTTCGGCAGTAACCACTACGGTACATCTTGGGATACGTCAACTCCGGACTACATGTCATTTGATGCATCGACCTCTTAGCTCATGGAGTGGACCCTCCCGGAATGAGCATGCTGTGGGAGGAAATCCTAGAGACGGTTGAGACTTGACTACTGCCGATCGGACGACTCGGTGTGTTACGGATAGCCCAGTGGGGAGCGCTAGGTTGTAGCGGCAGACCCACGACGGAGGAGCGCTTGGTTGTAGCGGCAGACCCACAGTACTTAACAGAAGGAGTACCTCTGGAGGCTATGAGGGGGAGCGCTTGGTTGTAGCGGCAGACCCACGACGGAGGAGCGCTTGGTTGTATCAGCACCGGGGAGCGCTTGGTTGTAGTGCCAGACCCACGACCGAGGAGCGCTTGGTTGTAGCGGCTGACCCGTGGTACTCAACAGAAGGAGTACCTCTAGAGGCTATGAGAGGGAGCGCTTGGTTGTAGCAGCAGACCCATGGTGGGAAGCACTTGGTTGTAGCAGTAGGCCCTTAGTACTCGATTGGTGGAGTATTACAGTAGTCCAAGGTGAGAGGGAAGCGCTTGGTTGTAGCGGGATAACCACTGTACTTGATGGAGAAGGAGTTTCCCAATAGCTTTGGGTTCAACTTCATGATCGATCCTGTGTGGGTCATTGCGGGGGTTAGTACCTACCGATCCTTTGTGGGTCCGACGGCTTAGATGAATCAGTGGCTACATCTGATCATCTCTATCATCTTACGAAGAAGTATATACCTGTGTGAGCTGAATCCCATTTTGCTTTCCTATGTGGATTGTGTTGTGCTATCCTGTGTGGATTTGCGTTTTTCTTCCTATGTGGATGGTTTTGTGCTATCCTAGGTGGATTTACATTTTTCTTTCCTGTGTGGACTGGGTTGTACTTGAGCTCAGATGTTGGAGCCGATCGTGAATTGATGACTTAGGTATATGTATGGGCATATACCTAAGCAGTGTCGGATGTTATTTCGTGATTGTATCCTCCCTTTGTGGTTTATCCTTTGTGGATTCTGGGAGACCTTAGGGGGTCTCGGGGTCCCTACTGAGTATCTTATACTCACCCCTACACGGGTTATGCCCGCACTACGTTGTGTTGGTTGCAGACGACGGGCAATGCTGATCGTGGTTGAGGCTTGCGGAGGAGGACGGTACCTAGAGGTGGACCACCGGGCGGGACTTACTCGGAGCGGTCGGCTGGACCCGAGGAGCAGTGGAGGCTATCTGTACCCACCCTTCAGGTGGGACTTCCAGTGGACTGCTCGACATTGCGGCTTTACTTTTCAGTTGTTGTTTTCCCCTTTCGAGTTTTACTTTACTTTCAGTTTGAGTTTGTATTCTGGCCCACTTACTTTTCCACAGCTGTTGTTGTAACAGTTTTTACTTAGTGTTTACTTTTTCCACTTTCTCACTTTGTGGTTCTTGTTTACTTTACAAGGAAATGCCTTCCCTTTACCGGGATTTATGCCTTGGTGCCAGTCGCCAGCCCCTGGCCTATGGAATGTGGGCTTGGGGTAGTCACGACACGGGCCCCGAGGACGGGTCGTGACAAATTGGTATCAGAGGAGTTCGGTTCTACCGCGGACTCTGATCTTTCTTCTATGTGAAGCAATAGTGTTAAGAGTATTGAGTGTGGTTATCAGTCCAGGGAGCCCAGTGTTGGTGTGGCGGCCGACGTATCCATACAACAGGACACTGACTTCTGATTTCTGACTTAATGCACGAAAACATTGATTGCATGTGTGTTACAAGTTTTCTTTGTGATTACTTTATGTCAGCTCACTAGGTATACTGTTCTGACCGTGGTGCACCTGTTTCTTTTTAGGATGGCCCCACGACAGCAGCCATCTAGGGTTCCGAGAGTTTTACGTGACGATAACCGACCGAGTGAAGAGGCCTTGGTGCAGGGACCTTTGACAGCAGAGGCACCAGCGGTACCTCTACCCACCGAGCCACCGATGCTTCTAGCCCCAGCCGCTGACGATGCACGTCGCCCTAGTGCACTGCATGAGTTCCAGCGCCAGCGACCGCCCAGGTTCTGCGGGGAGACGGACCCCCAGGCAGCAGAGGACGGGCTGGAGGCAGTTGTACGAGTTTTCCGGTTAGTGAGGACACCAGCAGACCTTATGGTGGTCCTTGCAGCGAGCCTCCTGCATGCGGCAACAGGCAGATGGTGGAGCTTGATGCTCCAGGTGCACGACGAGGCATCACTCCTTTGGACGGACTTTGAGAGCCTTTTTCTCTCAGAGTTCGTCCCAGCCACCCTCCGAGCGGTGCTCATCCAGAAGCTACTACAGCTGCGGCAGGGCAGCATGACAGTAGCCCAGTACGCGGCGAGGTTTACCGATCTCTCGCTCTATTCCACAAACATGGTATGGGACCCATTCTTCAGGGCCCTAACCTTCGAGCAGGGGCTCAGGTGAGAGATCAGAGCATCAGTTGTTCCTCATAACATTCTGACACAGACAGGGGTGTTGGAGCGAGCCCTCTTAGTGGAGAGTTTCCTTCCTGAGCAATCTCCAGCAGCAGGACCCACCACTAGCCGGCATGCGGCAGAGTCTTCTGTGGCGGGCAGTAGACAGATGACGCAGGGGTCCAAGAGGACTAGACCTACCGGTGGTCGACCACACGACACAGGATCATTTGTGTGAGGCACCCGGGGTGGACAACGACTTACCATGAGCGGACAGTGTTACTCCTGCGGCGGGGTTGGTCACATGGCTCGTGACTGTCCCACTCGCCATACGGATGACCAGCAGATAAACGAAGGACCTCCCAGGCAGAGGCAGAGGTTCGATCAAGGCGGATCACATGGAGCAGGAGACCGTGGCAGGGGAGCTGGCCATGCAGCTGGAGGTGGACGACGCTTCGAGGTGTTTCCACCACCACCACCAGGAGGTCCACCCCAACTGCAGGGAGCTGGTGGACATGGGAGAGCTCAGCTTCAGGCAGCTGAGACCTTCGATCATGGAGCTCTGGGAGCAGATGGACAGGAGCAGAACTAGTGGATACATCTTTTGTACTTCTAGTTCCTTGTTGTTGTTATGTAGCGTCTTTGTATTATGAGCTGCAATAATAAAAGATGCATACCTTTGTGATGTTTTCATTCCTGTCCTCTTTTGTGTTGTTACTAAGAGGTTCCGGTTTAAAAACCGTTGACTTGACCCTCACTTTGAGATTCCTACTAGAGGAGACCTAGTGACCACACACTGATGCCGACAGTGTGACTCAACCCTTGGAGGTGAGAGTAACGGTTGGATCTCTTGGTAGTAGCGTCGAGGCCTTACAACGTCATCCTTTGTATAGATTAGCATCATCTATGTCGGGATTTACTGTATTAGGCGAAGAACTTGGTTCATCTAGGGGATGAGACCATATTTCTCTTATCAGTAAAGAAGATTTCTTAGAAGCACTTGTGGGACCAGAGATGGTCCAGGCCATGACAGAGAAGGTCCAGGTCATCCAGGAGCGGATGAGGACAGCTCGGAGCCGGCAGAAGTCTTATGATGACCGGAGGCGGAGGCCACTGGAGTTCGAGGATGGTGACCACATATTCTGGAGTGTCTCACCTCGACGTGGATTATGGAAATTTGGCCAAGGCGGCAAGTCGTCTCCACGATTCATCGGACCATTCCAGGTCCTCAGCAGGTTTGGCAAGGTGGCTTATCGCCTGGCTCTACCACCTCAGTTGCACCGGGTGCACGACATCTTCCACGTATCTCAGCTGAGGAGACACGTGCACGACCCGACACATATCTTTGACCATGGGGAGCTAGACATTGATGATGGGGCGACCTTTGCGGAGGACCCGGTGGAGATCGAGGATCGACAGGAGCGGTTCCTACGTGGATGGTCGATTCCTTTTGTGCGCATCAGATGGCAGCACGGTAACCTCCAGGAGAGAACTTGGGAGCGGGAGGCTCATATGTGTGCTCAGTACCGCCTTTGTATCCCTAAGTTTGTGGTGAAGCTTTACGGGGACGTAAAGCCCTATGGTGGGAGTATTGTAAAGACCCGTAAATTTCAAGGAAATTTTTTTCGTAATTTTTTTTGGAATTTTACAAGGACACAGTTTCTGACGGCACCTAATTCTGAGGCCCGGTGTGCCCGAAATCATTTTCCGAAGTTTGGCTCGGGTACGTTCAGTGAACGAACGAGCGGGTTTTTCTAACTTTTGAACCGGTGCTCGGAATCAAATTCAGAGGGCACCGATAGAATCCCAGCGCCAGTATTTGCTTAGAAACGCCTCTTCCGGAGTTGCGTTTTCTCGGGTGTGGTTTTTAATTTTTTGGGGTTAAGTTAAGAAATAAAATAAAGTGTGCGACAACTTTATTTTTATTTCACTTAAAGCTACTTAAAAGCCACTTAAAGCTACTTAAGATGAGTTGAAGCAGATAGGGTGCATTCAAAATATCCTACCCTCTTGGTAGAATATTTGTGGGGTGGGGCCCGCACAATCCCCACCTTTTCTTTTCCGCTAAGTAACACCCCCGTGAAAACCCGTCATTATGAAAGTCAACTGGGGCGTTTTCCTAAACAATTAAACGCTCTTATTAATTGGGCGGTTTTATTCGTTGAATTAATTCTATGAATTAATGGGTCGTTACTTAACTTATCTTTTTTCGTTTGTTGGCATGTTAATAAAAAAATACCAACGTTGTTCTTCTTGTGTGTTGTTCGTTGAGAGGATTTGACAGAACCTTAAGTCCTTCAACCTCCGCGAAAACGCGAAAAACGCGAAGAATGCGAAGAACGCGAAGAATGTGAAGAATGGGAAGAACGCGAAGAACGCCGGCCTTCGATGGAAGGCGACGAAGAATTCCGAACCAGCGGAGGTCGACGACGCGAAGCCATGTACCGCGACGCCGACGAACCTCCCTTCGCGACGCTTCTTCCGCGACGATCCAACCCCGCGACAACCTTCGATCGACAATGACAAGGTAGGGGGTTGTGCTCTTTTTAAATTCATTATGGATTAAAACAACAACATGGATTTTATTATTTTAATTAAATCTACATTTTCTTGAACCTCAGATTTCGTCGACGCGACACCCTTCCGCGACGCGACGGTCCCCTCCTTCCGTGGTGATCAATTCCGTGAAAAACGCACGCTCGACGACTTGACGAGGTAGGGGTTTGATTCTTTAAATCTTTGTGATTAACTCCCCGGTCGTTTAAATATTGTTGGGTGAATACCTTTCAGACCGCTAACGCGGTGGGTGCGGACTAACGAACAAGTCTGAACCCACCACACCTTTTCGTTCTTGGTGTGCTAAACAGCGGATGACGACAAACGGGGCCGCAAGGGCGATTTGAGGGCTTGGAAGTGAACATCGAGTTCCGGGAGGACCGCTGGCGAAGACCGCACGCAAAACGGACCACCGGAGCGCGTCCGGTGGCCCGCGGAAGCTCCCGCCGGTGCGCCGCTGGCAAAACCCGCGGCGGCGGCGAGCTGGTTCCGCGGCCGTGTGGAACCGGGAATAGGGACGCGGCCCGGCCGCCGCGTCCGCTGGCGAGGCGGCCCCACCCGGGGCCGCGGCGTTTCTTCACACAGGGGCAGCAAGCCCCCCGCGGCTTCCCCTCGCTCGGCTGCTCGGCCGAGCAGAGCCGGGCCTACCCGCCGGGCCGCGGGCCGGTCAGGGTGGACCCGGGTCGGGTCGACCCGGTTCGGGCCGACCCAGGGGGGGTCGGGCCGGGTCGGTCCGGGCCCAGACCCCCCGTTTCTGGACTCTTTTCAGTCTTTCGCTCATAACATGAGTTACGGGCCTCCGAACGACGCGCCGTTAGCGGCGATGTGATCCTTGGATCGAGACAGTCGTTTTGGTATATCACACTTAAGGTTTCAGAATACTTTGGGTTCGGCCGGGATGGTTCGTACACGAAACCAACCGGGCCCTCGGAGCGGAAACACTCTTATCTTGAGCTTCGGACGTCCGATTGACGTGCCGTCGACTTTGTTGAATTCCTCTAAGTGAGACGGATCTTTTGGCTTACTCCGCCTGTGGTTTGGATGCTGGTGGAGTACGTTCGGGTTGGTTTTTCCTTAAAAACAAACTGGGCCCCTAGGACGAAAAAGCCAATAACTCTCAGACCGGGCGTCCGATTGACGTGTCGTCTGCGACGTTGAGTTCCTGTTGGCAATACAAAACTTTTGGATACATCAACTCTGGACTATGTGTTAGTTGATGTATCAACCTCTCGGCTCGTGGAGCGGACCCTCCCGAATGAGCTTGCTGTGTGCGGGGACCCTAGAGCTGGCTGCGACTGCTACTGTGACGACATCGACTGTACAGAGATCCTCAGTGGATTCGACTGCGACGATGATAAAACAGCACGGGGATCCTCCATGTTTTCGGCAGTGACGACTACGGTACATCTTGGGAAACGTCAACTCCGGACTACATGTTAGTCGATGAATCGGCCTCTTAGCTCGTGGAGTGGACCCTCTCGGAACGAGCATGTTGTGGGCGGAAACCCTAGATCCGGTTGAGACTTGATGACTGCCGATCGGACGACTCGGTGTGTTACGGATAGCCCAGTGGGGAGCGCTTGGTTGTAGCCGCAAACCCACGGCGGAGGAGCGCTTGGTTGTAGCGGCAGACCCGCGGTACTCAACATAAGAAGTACCTCTGGAGGCTATGAGGGGGAGCGCTTGGTTGTAGCGGCAGACCCACGATGGAGTAGTGCTTGGTTGTAGCAGCACCGGGGAGCGCTTGGTTGTAGCGGTAGACCCACAACGGAGGAGCGCTTGGTTGTAGCGGCTGCCCTGTGGTACTCAACAGAAGGAGTACCTCTAGAGGCTATGAGGGGGAGCGCTTGGTTGTAGCGGCAGACCCATGGTGGGAAGCGCTTGGTTGTAGCAGCATCCCCACAACACTCGATAGGTGGAGTACTACAGCAGTCCAAGGTGAGAGGGAAGCGCTTGGTTGTAGCGGCATAACCACTGTACTTGATGGAGAAGAAGTTTCCCAAAAGCTTTGGGTTCAACTTCATGATCGATCCTGTGTGGGTCATTGCGGGGGTTAGTACCTACCGATCCTTTGTGGGTCCGACAGTTTAGATGAATCAGTGGTTACATCTGATCATCTCTATCGTCTTACGAAGATGTATATACCTGTGTGAGTTGAATCCTCTTTTACTTTCCTATGTGGGTTGTGTTGTGCTATCCTGTGTGGATTTACGTTTTTCTTCCTATGTGGATGTTGTTGTGCTATCCTGGGTGGATTTACGTTTTTCTTTCCTGTGTGGACTGGGTTGTACTTGAGCTCGGATGTTGGAGCCGAGCGAGAATTGATGACTTAGGTATATGTATGGGCATATACCTAAGCAGTGTCGGATGTTACTTTGTGATTGTATCCTCCCTTTTTGGTTTATCCTTTGTGGATTCTGGGAGACCTTCGGGGGTCTCGGGGTCCCTACTAAGTAGCTTATACTCACCCCTGCACGGGCTATGCCCGCACTACGTCGTGTTGGTTGCAGACGACAGACATCGCTGATCGTGGTTGAGCCTTACGGAGCAGGACAATACCTGGAGGTGGACCACCGGGCGGGACGTACTCGGAGCGGTCGGCTGGACCCGAGGAGCAGTGGAGGCTATCTGTACCCACCCTTCAGGTGGGACTTCTAGTGGACGGCTCGACGTTGCGGCTTTACTTTTCAGTTTCTTTTTTCCCTTTCGAGTTGTACTTTACTTTCAGTTTGGGTTTGTATTCTGGCCCACTTACTTTTCCGCACCTACTGTTGTACCAGTTTTTACATAGTGTTTACTTTTTCCGCTTTCTTACTCTGTGGTGCTTGTTTACTTTACAAGGCAATGCCTTCCCTTAACCGGGATTTACGCCTTGGTGCTAGTCGCCAGCCCCTGGCCTATGGAAGGCCGGCTTGGGGTAGTCACGGCATGGGCCCCAAGGACGGGTCGTGACACTTTCTATCCTCGTAATCCCTCAACATTAAGTTAGGTGGAACCTCTATCTTCCTCAGCAAGGAAGCCCTCGAACTTCAAGTTAGTCGGCACCTCTGTCTTCATATCCCCGGAAGTCCTCGAATGTAATCACCAACATTCGGAGTCGCACAAAGCAATCTGAAAGAGCAGTTTAGTACGTACAAGGCATGAAAAGCTTCAATCTCTATAAATCTCCTTAAACAGCATGTGGTCTCTAGATCGATCAACTTGTTGTTGACCTCTTTCAAATGATCTCCTATTTATAGGCAAATTTCCAACGGTCGGCTCCCTCCTCCAACGGTCATATTTTCCATGAAATTCGGAGGGACCTGTACAAGTGTAACTCAACTAACGGTTAATTAGAAACAGAATGAACGACATCATTTTATAATAAATCATGTATAATTGAAAGCACGACATCATTTTTAAATGAGGCATATGTATGTAAAATCCATACAAAATTTCAAAGTGTAAGCAAAATAAAAGTTCAGAGTCTAACCAAAATAAAATTCGGAGTCTATGTTAAGAAATGTTCGGATTCTGTTTTATAGGAATTCGGAGTCTGGTTTCACCAGATATCGGAATATGAACTTACAGAGTTCGAAGTTGAACCAGTAAAATTTCGGAGTCGAACTACTTAAGAGTTCGGAGTCAAACAACTTAAGAGTTAGGAGTCGAACTTCTTAAGAGTTCAGAGTCCAACTTCTTAAGAGTTCAGAGTCGAACTACTTAAGAGTTCTGAGTCAAACTTCTGAAGAGTTCGGAGTCGAAATACTTAATGGTTCAGAGTCGAACTACTTAAGAGTTCGGAGTCGAACTACTTAAGAGTTCAGAGTCGAACTTCTTAAGAGTTCGGAGTTGAACTACTTAAGAGTTCGGAGTTGAACTTATTAAGAGTTCGGAGTCGAACTTCTTAAGAGTTCGGAGTCGAACTACTTAAGAGTTCTGAGTCGAACTTCTTAAGAGTTCAGAGTCGAACTACTTAAGAGTTCAGAGTCTAGAATTCGGATTTGAACTTTATTACAGTTCACATCCAGAATTCGGATCCTAAAAACAGAATGTTCAAAAGCTTTACATTATATGACTTCTGGGATTTTGGGTATGAATCCGGTTTTTGTATTTAAGAAAACGTATTTCTATGTATAAGAAAATATAGGTTAGGTTAAACTTCTTTAAAGAAGTAAATTTTCCTTATGGAGGTAAAATTTATATTTTCTTAAGTATAAGGTGTTTGTGATTTTCAAAACAAGAAGGAATGGAAAAGTCATAAGGAAAACCTTATTGACTCAACATTTCCAACTGATGTCACCTCATGGATGATCCACCCCAAAAACAATCAGCAACTCAATATTATCCAAAAAAGATATCATAAAACCAACAACAATCTAATACTGAATTCCCATAATCTATTCAAATATCTGCATCAAAAACTAATCTAGGTATTTCCATCTGAACTAAATCCTAAAGTACACTTATATCTTAGAATTGGTTTTACACCTCAATACTTTTTTTATTTGTTTCACCATTCTCACCACCTAGAACAATAATAATATCCCTCCATCATAATGCACAATACCCATGGATTCATCCATTGCACACTCCCCACTATAAGTCTTCCATTATACATGGTAAATGACACATGCATCCTATATAATGTTATAAAATTAATAATTATTGTTACAAACCTCACTCAAAACCTTGAAATCCATATGATCCATCCCACAATAACTCAACAACTCCTATCAACTAACCTATCCCAGTTGAGAAACCTCCATCCCAAAAGAATAATCAATTAAAAACCAACATGAAGATCATAATCCTTGAACCAGGATGAAATCACAAAATATACACTCATGTCATTGAAAAAATTTAAGTTATCCTATTACACCACCAAACTAATATTATGTTGAGTTATACTCTTCTCATCCTAAACCAATCAAAGCATCCCACATATCTACCGAATCCAAGAATTGATCAACATTAATCATTCCAATATCTTATAATATAATCTATTATTTTATATACTTCTTGTATGTGATATCCACATATCCATCATTAGGTGATACTAGATACAAAGAATAAACCTTGTTCAATTGATTAGAATTTAATGAATAATTTATATAAAAAAAGCATATAAGTTATCATTAACACTATAAAAAATGGAACCTCCACCCAAAACAAGAATATAAATCACTAGTTGGAACAATTGCATCATGTGAATCCCATATGCTGAAATCAATTCTTGAACAAATGCCTCTCACAATTACTATCCTATAGAAATACAATAAATCAATAATATCAAAACATATCATTTATCCAATTCAACTAGCTTAATTGTAACAAAAAAATCAATAATAAAAATTATGGTTCCCCTAAAATCTTATATTTCATCTCATAGTTTTGATGGATTGCAACAAAATATGGAATATGTTTAATGTCCTAACACATCCCTACATGTCCATGTAAAATATGGAAAAAAACATATAAAAACCCTAATTTGATAACACTTTATAATGTTCCTTAGCTCGGTTTACCTGAATAGTTATATACTAGGTGGCACCATATAAACTATAGTTTATGAGGAGGCATGAATGTTATTATGTGGTTCAACCAATCCTGGAGTAAATCAAGCTAACCATTCCAAGATATATTACATATGATGTTATGGTTGAGGTTATGTGGCGATGATGTGATGATATAGTAGTAATGTCATTTTGGTTTTGGTATATAGTATACAATTTTGGTATGTGGTATGTGGTTATAGTATACCATATGTGGTTGTGATTGTGTGGTTATTAATGTGATGTTTTATTTGTATTTGTTAATTAGATATTAAAGGGATAGTAGTGACAAGAAGTATGTTATTAGGGAATGAGGGAGACTAGTATTGTGGGGAAGTGGGTGAGATGTACCATTACAATATTTTTTTAATATCATATTATTATACTTGTGTGAATATTTGATGATTAATCATTTGTGAGGTCGGGTCGTAGTTGACATTATTTGGTAAAAATTTGGATTTGAGGTTTAGTCATAGAGGTTTTATTATACTTCTCCCACATTTACATGAGATCATAAATGGGGTTCCATAATGAGTATACAATTATGCTCACTATTATCTATTACAAATTGTTATTATAAATTTTTAGGGTGAAATTTTTGATTTGGATGGATATTACTAGAACATGACATGGTGACCAATAAAGAAGGTTTCAGTGTCATTATTGTCAAATATATTCGTTGGTGTATTTTACTTTTGAGTCTATTCATTTATTTATTAAATTATATGCATTATGAGATCGTTATTTTTATATTATATTATTAATTTGTATTTTATTAGTGTCTTCTTTATTTTTTCTCTAGGATTTATTATGTTAATTCCTCCCATATGGGTGTTTTATACCCACATTTATTATCCCTAACTCATGCCTTGTTGGAGGAAGCCTTTATGGGGTCACAATTGTCTTCACTGAAATCCCCTGAAGGGTTTTAGTGGGGATTAATAGTGAAATAATATTTCTATTTTACACAATTGAAATATTTAATTAAAAAATATTTATTTAATGTTATAATTAATTATTTGTTATAATATTTATAATGAATTATATATATAATTAAAATGTAAACATTAGCTATAGAAAATGATCAAATGAGATTAGGGGTTGGGTATGGAATCATGGGATTCTGAGGCCCATTATATGAGGAAAATTCATAGTACTTGCTAAAGATACTATTTAATCACCTCTTATGATTGATTTAACTCATCTAGAGGATCATTAATGCACCTCCCAAGGTTTTGTGGGACACAGTCTACATTTAGATGCTATTTAATACTCTAAATAACTTTTGGAGCCCATTTATTTCACATCCTAAGGTTTTCTTGGGTATTATATTCCTTGGAGGCTATTGAATTCTCCACTTCCTATAAATTACATGGAGGAAGGGTGTGGTCTCAATACCATTAGAGATAAATACAATTTGGTACCTATAGATATCTAGTTTCCTTATATGAGTAGAAGTCCTCTAATTTTATACATCTAAAATATTTCTGTAGTTTTTCTAATCTATGTGGTTCATTAGCGTATTTAACTTTAATTTTTCCATCCTTTACCTTTGATAAGTGGCTGAAATTTATTGGATAGAAAGAGGATTCCGCTAAGGTTTTAGTGATTAACATCATTGATGGATACCAAATATAACACAAATTCATCAATTCAAGCATGATCTAAACATTCCAATCCTTTTAAAAACATTTTCTTAATTTATTATATTATAATAACATTTTTAATTTAAATTTTATGATATTCGATAGGTTTTATAATTATTTCCACAGTTTATTGATAACAGATTACATTATTAAGCGTAGTAGTGGTATTAGAGATACACTCAACAAATGAAAAATAAATAAATTAAATATTAGTGTATTGTGTAATATTATGATATATTCACATTATTTAACACTAATTTAAGACTTAAATGAAGCATCCATAACTATTTAGATGTTGTATTCACTCTACTTCTAGGTATTTCTAGGTATTGGGTTTCAACATGGAACCTATGTGAAATATCACATCATTTATTCTCTACTCTACTAGAACCCAGAATAATAATAGAACTTTTTATCTTACAAAAAATGATTTGGAGTCATAGAATTTTTTTATGTAATTTTATTGAAGTATTGAAAATTATTTTAAATGAAAATTTATATGAATTAAGTAATTAATATGCATAATATATATTGAGTATGAATATGATACATACTATTGAATTGTTGTGAATATTATCATGAAAGGTATGCAAGTGTTACATATAATATTAATTATAGTGAACTTAATTTTTATTAAATCGATATTATATCTTTTTAATGATAATCAACATAATAGAATTACAAATCTAGGATACAAAGGTTTAACATCTTGGTAAAATCAGGATCATACATAACTTTTACATAATAAACCATAAAAATTATTTAACTCCTTATTATATAGACTCCTAGTGTCCCTCACAGTCTCTTTAGTAAAATTAGTCATCTTAGGATATACATCAATGAAAGGGGTGAGCTAAAAGATCAATATAAAGATAAATAAGGACATGAATCAATATTACAGTGGTGCACATAATAATAATCTTCATTACTTATGAATAAGGTCATAATAAAAATCATGGGAGGAAGTATTAGATAAATTTATGTAATGTTCCAATGCATAAACATGAAACATCATGTCATAGTGGTCAAATACCACACATAGTTGTGAAAAAAATCAAACATAATGTTCACGCATAAAATCTGTTCATAATCATAAAATAATCATTCTAAAAAAATATAGCATCATGTTAATGCATGTTTCACATTAACTCATGATATATATCACCTTACCTAATTAATTGGAGTGATATATAATTTCAGGTGCACCCATCACATCATAACAATTACATAATCATGTATGCCACATAAAACGTATATCAATCTTATACATAAAATATACCACATAAAGTAATGGGTTTATTTTCATAAATAATACATTAATGAATAATCATTGGGGTTCCCAAATGAGAAAGGGGAAAAAATATATTGTATATGAATCATTACACTCAAGTGAGGAAGAAACAATCTCAAGAGGAGTCAAGATGTGAATTGGAAAGAGAAGAGTTCTTTTGGGAAATATTTACATTTTTCATAAAACCAAGATAGATACATGTATATCCTTGAAAAAATAATGGAATAACAATTAAATTATATTTAAGGAAGCTAAAAGTAGTATCCACAAAGAAATTTTCCTAGAAATATGTACAACCCAAAGAAAGGGAGTTGTGTTCAAGAATCCACTTACCACAATTCCCACTTAATTTCATCGCTTTTGTGCCTAAAAAGACAATTATATTTACTAAAAAATATATCTAGAAGTTAATTATAGTCCTTTATAAAAATATTTATCAATTATATTAATTTTATTGTATTTATTATTATTTTTTATGAAATTGAAGTGTTTTAATGTTATGTTTTCCATAAACATTTCTTGTTTTGCCTCGATTTTTTGATTTTGTTAAATGTAAACAATACATTATTATAATTAATTCTAAAATCATAGAATACATGTAATTATATATTTATATATTATATTATTTATACTATCAATTCATGAATGTGGTTATAATAATTTTCTTGTAAATGTCTCCGGAGGCGTTTAACCGACCTTTAATGGGACATTTTTGAAAGAGAGAGAATATGAAGTATGAAATTTATATTTGTCAAAAATATGATAATTAAAGTAGGTTAAAATAATTAATAAAATTCTAAATTAATTTATAATTAATTTTTTAGTATACGGTTTTAAAAGGAAGAGGTTAAAATGAATAAATAGAAGAAGAAAAGAGGGAAGAGTTAATAGAGACTTACTCTCTCATCGATGTAACATTTCTTGGATAACACTATAAATCCTTGATGATTGGAGTTGGATTTATCCATAATAAACCTAGGTATTATAAGGGTCTTAAGAGGGAGGATTTAGGATGATATTGCCCTTTTTAATGGGTGGATTTAGGGGTTTTCTAAGGGAAGGGAGAGTGGTTATTTATACACGAGGGGAGGGGTATTTTAGAATAAAATATTGAATAAAATAATATTTCCAAGGTAAAAATTCAAATAGAGATTTTTATGAAAATATAAATCATATATTAAAATACTATAACAAGTTTATGACTTTAAAACCCTGTTATAATTCTATTTCACTATTTTATTAAAAAGGAGAGTGGAATGAAAGAAAGAAACAAATGATATTTTATGGAATCACTTTTGACTCTAGGTTTTCGAATGTTTTTTTAGGTTTGGAAATTGATTTTATTGTTTTTTATGAAATATTTACGAAATTAAATATACCATGACTGAAACTAGTGTTCTATAAAAGATTATGTCATTATTAAATAAAAAATGATGTAATTTTAGATACACCAATTATGTGAAAACTATATTTTTACTGTTCACCCGAAAATTAAAGCAATCCAGAAAATTACCAAAAAATCACCCTCGAATAATTTTTATGTTATGATTTAAAAAATGATATTAATTTTATCAAAATATATTTCTAAAATGGGTAATTTTTATTTTTAATATAAAATAATGATTTTTAAAAAAATTCTTTAATACACTGTTTATAAAAAAATGTGGTAAAATTTTCTTTGAGTTTTTAATCCTGATACTTATTTTTTTGAAATAAAAAATTTATATTTACATAAATTAATACTGATAAATATTATTTATATAATAATTTATTATTTTTATTTGAAATAACTCTTCCAATGGATAGGTTACTATTTCAAATAGTCATGTGAATATTCCAACAGTCACAATAATATTCCAATTGTCACATTACCTCCTATAAATACCTCAAAATTCCTTTATTCATTATTTATCTCAATTCTTCTCAAGGTTCTATATTTCATTTTTCTATAATGTTTCATAGTTTACTAATATTTTTATTCTTCTCTATAGTGTTTATAGTGTGGACGATGATTCTAGTAGATTGGGGTGATCCATATTTTCCCATTTTAGATTTTGTATTATATATTTTTTGTCCAGTTTTAATGTTAGGGATTTTAATTGGTTTCATCTATAATTAATATTAAAATATTTAGTAATGAAAAAAATGTATATTTTTGTTTATCTATATTTTTTATATGTAAAATGTAATATAACACACATTTATTCAGTGAATTTTTTTTACTAATAAACACTCGGTCGTTAAATCCTTCCCCCCTTTAAAAACTTTTTCCCCAAATTTTCAACCAATATTCATAGTTGAAAATAGATGAGGGAACTTCTGTTTCATTTTTTCCTCTACTTCTCATGTTTTCCATTCATACTTATAGTTCTTCAACAACACTTTGACAATGTGAGTTGTATTTTTGCATAGAAATTTGTCTCTAAGGTCCAGTATTTTCACAATATACTCTTCATATGAGTGGTTATTCTTCAGTTGTACCACCTCTAGGTTCAATACATGTGATGGATTGGGTATGTACTTCCCCAAGAGTGATACGTCGAACACATCATGGATATGACCCATACTTGGTGGAAGTGCAAGCTGATAGGCCACTGATCTAATGAAATCAAGGATCTAAAATGGGCCAATGTACCGTGGGCTAATGTTCCCTTTCATTATAAACCACATGGTTTTATTCCATGGTGATATTTGAAGGAATACTTTGTCTCTAACATTTAACTACTAGTCCCTTTAACAGTTATTAAAATATCTCATTTTCATCCTATAAGAAACTTTTATATTTTGTTGGATGGATTGAGCCTTCTCTATCATCTCTTTCATAAGGTCAGATACAAGTAGCATTCATTCACCAACTTCATCACAACATGATAAATTTCTAAATCACTTCTTATACAAATATTCATATGCATCCATTTGAATAATTTAGTGGAAGCTATTTTTATATGAGAACTAGAACAATGGTAGATGATGATCTTAGCCTCCTTTGAATTCTATTTACCAGGCTCTTAGTATGTCCTCGAGTTTCTAAATAGTACTGTTAGATTGTCCATCTGTTTGGGGGTGATAGACCGTGATGAAATTCTATTTAGTACTCAAATCATGATTAAGAATTCTCAATAATTTAGAGATGATACATGGAACATGACCAAAAACTATCAAATGTGGTACCCCATTTAGCCTCATCACTTACTTCAAATATATATTGGCAAGTAGTTCAAGTGATAAATATTCCCGAATAGTGATAAAGTGGGCAGTCGTGGTGAGTCAATCAACCAAAATCTATATCACATTTCTTCTTTTGGATTTTTTTCGTAAGACCAGTGAAAAAGTACACAATTTTCATGTGGCTATAGGAAATGGGTGTATCTTCCCTTTGGACTTCTATCATTATGCTTTAACTTGTTTACAAACCAAACACCTTAATATGTTCTCAACATTCTCATTCATCATGTTTTCCTACCAGAAGTTTTCACAAAGATCAGGATTCATCTTGGTAATTCTATGATGGATGGAGAGATATGAGCTATGAACATTATCAAATAGATCATTATTTATCAAAGGAGATTAAGGAACATAAATCCTTGATCCAAAATTAATCACACCATTATCATTTATATGGAACTATTGTAGCCTCCATTCATTTACTGCATTCACCATCTTATGTGACTCCAGGTCATCCCTTTATGCCTTCTTGATCTTATATTGGATGCATGGTTGGGAAATAATTTGGGTAAGGTAGGATGTATTCACTACCATTATGATTTACAGATCCAACCTTTTCATTTCCATGAAGACTGGGTCTTCATTAACCTAAATCATGGATAGAGTTGTAGGCTATTTTCTATAAAGCGCATCAGCTACCTTGTTTGAATTTTTGGGATGGTAGTGAATAAAAAAATCATAGTAATTGATTATCTATAACTATATTTTTTTATTCATGTCGATCTCCTTCTGGGTGAAGATATACTTTAGACTCTTATGATTAATATATATATCACACTTCCTACCATAGAGATAGTGTGGAAACATATTAATAGAAAATATTACAAATGCTAACTATAAATCATGATTTTTTAGTTCTGCTTATGGATATTCAAATTTCATGATATGTAGGCTATCACATTACCATTATGCATGATTAAAAACCCATTATTTTATTTAAATAATCCCTCTATATTACAAATACTTCCCCACCTTTTTGTAGTATGATTACAAGTGAAGTGACTAGCCTCTTATTGAGATCCTTAAAATTTCCTCACATTCTTGTATCCAAACACACTTTACCCCTTTCCATGTTAACTTAGTTATCCGGATATAAAATCATGAAATATCCCTAATTAAACATCAGTAGTACACACCTAAGCTGAGAAAACAAACGATTTCCTAGACACTAGTGGGTTCAGGACATTATTCAGTTGACTTTGTTTTTAAAAGGTCCATTTAAGTTCCCTCACTTGTGATCGTGTGGCCCCAGAATGTGACTTTATTCATATAAAAGGAAAACTTTTTGAAATTAGCATACATTTTTTATTTTCTCAATGTCACCATCACAATCCTTAGATACTCTTCATGTTCCTCATTTATCCTAAATTAAATGATAATATCATTGATAAACTCTGCCGAAACCTTTTCAAGGTAGTCTCTAAATACCATATTCATCAAATCCGTGAAACTTATAGTGGATTTATTATGTTCTAAGGGAATTACAATGAACTCATAGAGCCCATACCTTGTATGAAAAGCAGTCTTATGAAGATCTTCATTCTTCACTTTTAGTTGGTGATATCCATAATGAATATCCATCTTGGAGAAGTATTGAGATCCTTAAAGTTGATCAAAAAAGTCATTAATCCTTGGAAGAGGATACTTTTTATTTATGGTGATATTGTTAAGCACTTGTTAATTGATATACAACCAAATTTATCCAACCTTCTTATTGAAAAAGAGAGCTGGTTCACCCCAAGGTAATGAACTAGGGAATATAATCCTTTTGTACAAATATTATAATAGATTCTTCTTTAAAACCTCCATTTCAATCAGGGCCATCTGGTAGGGGAATTTTGTTATATTATTATCTCTAGGAATGAGATCTATTAGGAGCTCTACCTCACGATATGGGGGAATTTCGAGAACCTCTTTGGGAAATATATTAGTGTATTCCCCAAAAATGAGAATTTCATCCAAGTTGGTTCCTTCCTTTGAATAAATCATTTTGACAAGGTATACATACACATATGGTATTAAAAACCACACTGTTGATGGATTTTCAAAAGATGGTTGAAGATATTCCATAAATTTTTAGACATGCATTGGATGGTTTAGAATATGAAAGGAGATGTCCTTTTCTTAATAGGTCATTTGTGCTCTATATAACGAGATCCAAAACACATATAATATATCATCGAATTACACCAATGGAAGTATTATGATATTAATAGGATTAATATTCCCATATACGCCAATATGAGAAGTTATCAACACTTTGGTTGTGATGATTTCACCACTAGGTTTTTTTATAGGTATCTCTATTTTAGGGTATCATTTATTCGATTCAATAGTTATAGGAAACATGAAGGATATAAAGGAATGTGTAGAACCCAAATCAAATAAAAAAATTTCTATTATTGAACGAATAAGAAGTGTACCTTGTACTACATCATTTTTTTGATCCAATTCAGCAGTAGATATGGCATAGTATTTCGCTTAATTCATTCTTTTTGTTGTCTATTGATGTTGATAAACCCCAAATTCTCAAGGTTTAGTGCACCAACTAACGTAGTGCCTTTTATCCCTATAATTGATGCATTAAACCCTAAGTTGTTCATTATGAGATATCCTCCATTACTCTATCTAATTGGATGAATTCTTCTTGTCTATTTGAAATTTATGAGCTTGGTGGTCTTCTCTCTTACACTTGAAGAATTTCCCCAACCCTTTGAGACAATTTCCTTGATGATTCTTCCCACATTTTAACATGTCCGCATTGGGATACTTTTTCCACCTTTTTCATTTGACCCACTAGCTAGACTCTCTTTCTTCTCTTCTTATACAACCATGGGACCATTATCTGGACTCTATCTCTACTATGAGATAAAATCAAAACAATTATTCATAACTACCAAAGTCTCTAATTTCTAGATCCTTTCAAAGGATTGGTTATAAAACACTAAGGAATATATCTATTTTTTTATCATTATTGATAGAAAAACCTGAGACATATCTTATATCCCTTGTGATGTTTTCCTCATAAGATCTAATAGATTAACCTTCTTTTTTCTTCTTCAAATCTATGAATTATCCATCCGACATTTTTCAAAGAGTTGTTGGGGAATACTTTGTAAGAAATATTTCCATAATTTCTGCCCTCCCCAAATCTTTAATTTCTTATATTAGATTGGTTTTATTTATCAATGACCACCATTGATCGACTTATCCATCTAAATGATAAACCTCAATAGGTAACTTCTTCTTATTATAATAATATATCATATAAAATATCTTCTCAATTGAGTCAACCCAATGTTCTGTGATACGTGAATCATAAGTTCTACTAAACATTAGTGGAAATTTCCTCAAAATGAAATCAATGGCTAGTTGATCTTTCTTTCATGAAGGAAAAAATCCACATGAATTGGGTTATTATTTATAGCCCGAGACAACTAGGTAAGCATTTCCACGAAGTTTTGAACTCCACATCCCATGGAATTGGGGATTTCATTCAGAAAAAACGTTGCATTGTCCCTCACATGTGGTTTTTTACTTGTTTCTCTTGGTTCCCACCATTTTATAAAATAAAAAAGGTTTAAAAAAACATAATTCAAAAAATAATTAATAAATAATTTATTTTTTTACATAATTAACTCTAAAGGAATATCTTATGGGATGCCTATTTTTATCATTTTCTAAAAATATTCTTCTAGGATGTGTTTCCTATATTTCGACTTAATCTTATGTTTTTCACTCTTTTTTTCTAATCCAAATTCCAAAATTAATTAAAAAGTACTCTAATACCAAATATAGTGACACAAATTCTACTTACATGACTATTACATCATTTTAATGATAGTTTACATGATAGAATAAAAAATATGTGATTCAAAGGTCTAGTGTCTTAAGAAAATTAGGCTCATACATAACTTTCACATAATAAAACATTAACAATATTTAATTCATTATTATATATCTTCTTAGTGGAGATCATGTTATCATTAGTAAAAGTAATCACCTGAGGATATACATCAATGAAATGGGTGAGCTAAAAGCCTTGTAAGTGGATAAATAAGGATGTGAATCAATATAACATGGGTGATAATAATAATAATCAAAATAACATAATAATAGATTAGTAATCATAATAACATGATAAATCATTTGATAAAGTCCTATAATGTGTAAATTCATAAAAATTAAACATCATGTCTTAGTTTTCAGCTACAACACATAGTTGTGAACAAAGATAACATCATGTTAATGCTTAACATATGTGCATAATCATAACATCATCCTTGTGAAAAAATATAGAATCTTGTTTCAAATATTACACATTATATCTTAAAATACATCACATTACACTATTCAATAGAGTAGAATATAATTTCAGGAGGACCCATCACATCATAAAATTTACATAATCATGCATGACACATAGAACGTATATCAATATTAGACAAAAAAAACCCATAGAATGGAATGAGTTTCATATCATAAAGAATAAATTCATGAATAAAATTTAGAGTTTCAAAATTATAAAGGGAAAAAAATTTATGGTATAAGAATCATCACACTTGAGTGACAAAGAAATAATCTCAAGAGGAGTCAAGATGTGAATCATAAAGAAGAGTTCATTTGGAAAATAATTACATTTTTCATAAAACTAGGTTATAAACATGAATATCATCTAAAATAAAATGGGACGCATAATTAAATTATATTTATGGAACATTAAATTAATATCAACTGTGAAATTTTTCATGAAAGGGGTATAACCCAAAGAAATATAGTTGGGTTCGTGAATCCCCTTACCTTAATTCCCACATAATTTCATCACCTTTACATTAAATAAATATTAAAATTTTGTTTATTTTAACACTGATATAGAAGTTAATTATATTAATGTGTACAACTATTTATCAATTATAATCATTGGATTGTATTTATTAATTTCTATTGAAGAAATTGAACCTTTTTTATATCATATTTTTCTTGAAAATTTCCCATTTTCCTCAACTTCGATATTTTGTTAAATTTAAAAAATACATTAGTATAATTTATTTAAGAAGAAAATAATATATTTAATTACATTTTTATATATTATATATAATTCACATTTTCCATACACTATGGGTTTTATAATAATTATCTTGGTAATCTCTCCATATGTGTTTAACCAACCTTTAATGGGACGCTGTCGAAAGGTTGAGAAGGGAAAGTATAAAATTTATATTTTCATAAATATAATAAATAAAATAGGTTAAAATCATTAATAGAGTTTTAAATTTCTTTATAATTAGTTTATTAGTATATTTTTTTGAATGTAAAAGGGTAAAAATAAGAAAGAGAAGATCAAAATAGGTAAGATTTGTTAGAGACTTATTCTATCCTTTATGTAGATTCTCATGTATGATACTAAAAAACAATGGATATTGGTGTTAGATTGCTTCAAAATGTCCCTAAATATTTTATGGGGATTTATATTGAGTATTTGGGCAGATATTGGGAATTATAATGGGTGTGAGGAGTGGTTTTCCAAGGGAAGGGAGATGGGTTATTTATACTTGAGTGAAAGAAATATTTTAGAATAAAATATTGAAAAAAATAATATATCAAAGGTAAAACTTGTAATAGTGATTTATTTACAATATAAGTAATTTACTAACATAATATAGTTCATTTAACAATTTAATTACCCTTTTTATTTCTAATTTTTTAGTTTATTGAAAAGGATAGTGGAATGAAAGAAAAATTTATATTTTAAGGTATCACTTTTCACTTAGGTTTGGAAAGTTATTTTTAGGTTTGGAAATTGAGTTTATTTTATTTTAATGAAACATTTATGAAATTAAATATAACATGTAATAACATAATGTTCAATATAGTATATTTAATTTTTAAATCATGAATTATGTAATTTGAGATACATAGGTTTTGTGAAAAAAGTTTATTTTAACTATTCATCTGAAAATTGATGTATTTCTGGAAATTATCAAAAAAATAACCCTTAGATAATTTTAATGTGATTATCTCAAAAATGATATTAATTTTATCAAAATAAATTTCTAAAATGGAAAATTTTAATTTTTTATATAAAAATAATGATTTTTACAGAATAATTTAAAATATTGTGTTTTAAAAATGTGCTCATATTTTCTTTGAGTTTTTAATCATGATACTTATTTTTTTGGATTTATAAAACCTATATTTACTTTTTTTAAATCATGATAAATATTTTTTGTATCACAATTTTTTTTGGTGATATTACTGCTCTAACTGTCAATTTACTATTCACAACTGTCAGGTTACTATTCGAATGGTGACATTACTATTCCAATGGTCACATTACAACCAATAAACACCTATAAATTCTTTATTTCATTATTAAAATAAATTCCAATGAATGTTTTATATTTCGATTTTCTATATTGTTTCATGGTTTACTAATATTTTTATTCTTCTCTATGGAGTTTGAAATGGGGGAGATGAATCTAGTAGATCTGGGCGGTCCATATTTTCTCATTTTAGCTTTTATATTTTATTTTTTTGTTTAGTTTTTCTTTGAATTTTAATTGGTTTCATTTATGTTTAATGTAATAGTATTTAGTAATGAAATAAAGACTTTTTTTTGTTTTTTATATATTTTGTATGTGTATAATATTATATAACACACATTTATTAATGAATTTTTTTACTAATAAGCACTGGATTGTTACATTAATTGTGAATCCAAATATAATATACTTTTGTAAATATTTTTTTTATATTAATTCCAAAAAAAATCACATTCACCAATTGCTTTTTTGATCGAATAGATAAGCCATGATTTTTTTGGAATTAATGATCAATCTTTTATTATAAGAAATTGTAACATTTATTCTAATGTGAATTATCGGTGTGCTTGTTTAGATAAACTGATATAATTTTTTATAGAGGAATGATGTTGAGAATATTCAAGAGTTTAATTTGAAAATATGTTATTCACCCAATAATATAATAGTAATATTAGTTAAAATTCAAAAAAAATTACATAAATATACATACCATAGGATATGAGCTTGGCAAAGTTAATCCATGAAAAAAATATGGATCATGGAAAACTAAATATAAAATATTTAGGGTTATTATTTTAGTTGAAGTATATTCAATATATGTTTATATTGAATAATAGAATTATTTTTTAATAAAATATATGATACTAATAATGACACATATTTTGTTGTAGAGATTCATGGAATTAAACAAAAACAATAATTTATCAATGTGATCATACCTTGAGAATCAAAATTTTAACACCAATAATCTCATCTATTCGTATTGTATTTTGAGAATTATTCTAAAAAAGTTACAAAAAGTATGTATTATAGATCAAACAACACCATATGAGTTATTTCCCTTTACCTCACAAGAAGGAAAATATGCATATGAAAAGTATCAGAAGGATATATTTGACATAACCTATCTTTTGATATTAACCATGATTTCTTTGGTAAGAAGTTATATTAAGAAATGGAATCATTCAATGTGATTGAATGGATTAATAAGCCATCCACGAATCATATGTGTAAAAAAATTATATTTATTGACATTAATTTCTCAAACTTTCAATCATATTTATTAGATACCAAATGTTTATAACATATTTTTGGTAATGCATAGCTTCTAAAAGAATCATGGAAATTGAATAAGGGATAATTGAACTTATGTGTTTGGAATGGAGGGAAATTTGAAACATTATCCATGTGCAAAGTAATGTTACTTGTTCCTAGTTGATTATGATTTATTTAGAATAATTTTATCATTTACCATAAAAAATTGGATTCTATATGATTCCTAGATAGGTTGGGATCTTCATTCATAATAAAGAATGAATATAATTCCATTTTTAAGTGAAATTTTTTATGGTTATTATAACATGTTTAATGGATTATATATATTGTTTAGTTAAAATATTATTTATATTTCATATAATAAATAACAATCTTCAATGACTCTATAATGATTGATTATTTATTTTAATTATTATAAATCACTTGATTTATGTGGATATTAATTATTATAAAATATGTAAAAATATTCTTTTATAGGTATATGGAAATGAGATAATGATTTATGGGAACTCATATATACTTATATATGTAGTCCAATAAGTAGAGAAACTCAAGGGGAATTTCAGTACTATGTTACCTTTAATGATAACTTTTGTAAGTATGGGTCTATGAATATTATTAAACAAAAGTATTAATCCTTTACAATGATCAAAGTATTCTAAAATTAGTTACAAGAAAAACATGGGAAATGTTTTAAAAAAGTTAAATCTGTCTAGGATGGAGAATATTGCAGTTAAGAATTTATTAATAATATCAATTATTATAGTATAATATTGTAACTCAATCCACATTATATATCACAAGAAATAGCATATTTTAACGGATAAACTAAATTATATTGGAAATATTTTGTTTAATGATCAGTAAAAAAACCTTCATATTTACTTTTGGGGTTGTACTCATGATAATTCATCATTTGCAGAAAATTATATTCAATAAAATGCTATTCAAAAGTTCCAATATGATATATGGAGTGGTAAGAATCCAAAATTTATTTTCCTAAATATTTTCTGTTGTAAAGAACATGTGTGATGTATTACCTCAAGTAAAATATTACTCAAATCAGATAAATCTATATTTTTTTTGTTATCCCAAAGAGAAAATGGGTTATAATTTATAATCTATCATACCAAAAGGTTTTTATTACTCAAAATATAATCATTATAGAAATTGTATTTATTTTGAAGAGAACTACCAGTAGTGAATTTTAACATTATTTATTGAATTTTGACATTATGGAGTTCAATATCAATAATAAGATGTAAATATTTATATAGAAGAGTTAGAAACACAAAGTGTTTTATCAAATTAATTGACTCAATGTACATAAGAACTAATAAGGTTTGGTATATTATATCAAGAACTCCAGATATATGAATTTATTATTTCTGATGAAGGTTATATAATGATAATAGAATATGACCCAACATCTTATCAAGATGACATCATGATTTATAACATTGGTAAATGGTTAAAAGTAATGTAATCTAATATAAAATCCATGTAAAAAAATTTGTTTTTAAATTTGGTAGATATACATGAAGGGATAAAACCCATTGTGTGGAAGTGGTACTTTCTCAAGAAGGCTAAAATTGATGGTAGAGTTTCTATCTAGAATGATCTCTTAGTAGCTAAATGTTTAAAACAAATTCATGGTATTGACTATGGGTGGAAATATATAACATAACATGATACCTCAACATTAACGTGACAAAAACACATAAAATAATTAACAAATGGGTCAGGTTAGGGTTGAAGTCACTAGCATGACAACCTGATAAATGACCAGATTATTTAAAATTTTAAAATATAAATGTATTTATTATTGAATAAAATATTTTAATCTTTATGTATAATTACTTATATAAATACACACACACACACATATATATGTGAATAAATTATTTGATTAATTTTTTTAATTATATGATTAATTTTACATTATATAATTCTCTAAATATTGTTAAATTGTGTATATATAATGAATAATTAATTAAATATATAAAAAATATGTGAAAAAATTATTGAATTGGTGACTCATTTAATAAATGGGTTGGATTAGGGTTGAGAATTCTGACATGATTATTAAATGGGTTAACTTGACACAATATGAATTCACACCCATAGTACAGATAATGAAAAAACCATCATTCTAGGGTCTATGATTTAATATATTTTGATTATTTTAGCCATATAAATATATTTGGATTAAATGATATTTTAAACGGATATACAAAATGCATTCTTTTATGGGAATTTTCTCAAAGTTGTAAATATGATATAAATAAACATTTTTGAGGATATAAGGAATGATGAAAGTATTTGAAAGATAAAATCAACCATTTATGGGTTGAAACATACTTCTCAATGTTATAATATTTATTTTTATTAATATATAATAGAGTTTTAATTTTTAATAAATTAAGATGAACCTTGTGTATGTAAACAAGTTAGTGGGAGGATGGTTCTTTTTATTGTTGTACATTAATAAAATACTTCTCAGAAAAAATTACATCCTAAATTTTTAATCATTGAAAGTAAATTTAAGTTTTTTGTTGTAAATAATATATATTTTTGAAGTAATATACATACTGGGTATGATTATATATAGAAATAGATAAAAATTAACTACTATCATTATTCAGAACACATACATAGGTGAAGTATTAAACAATTGTTGAATGAAAAACTCTAAAAAGTATTATTTACTAATATTTTAAAGAAGTATTCATTTAAGGTAACCATGTCCTTCAACGGTTAATGAAAAATAATGAATGAATATGATTCCATATTCTAATATTTCTAGATCAGTCATTTATATTATGTTGTGTATTCATCTTGGTGTATCATATACATTATTTATAGAAAATAGGTTACAATAAACTCCTGGTAAAAATCATTGGGTAGTTTTAATGAATAACCCCTAGTACATTAAAATAACTAAGGATGTATTATTATTATTTCATTGTACGGAATATACCATTTTAAATTATTGTTTCAATTATAGTATATAAATTCTAAAAGGGGACATTAAATCTCATTCAGTTTTATTATATTACCTAAATGGGTGATCAGTGAGCTAGAAAAGTTCAAAGAAATTGGTAGTTGTTGATTCTAAAATGGATGTTCAATATATCACATCATTTGGAGCAGCTAAAGAATCAATTTGGATTAATAATTTCATTACTGAACCAGGGGTTTCCCTAATAATTATGCATCTAATTAAACTCTACTATGATAATAGGAGAGTGGTTCAAAAATCTATTGAACCTAGGTCTAAGTAGAGATCTGAAAACATTCTACATCAATTTCATCTCATTTAAGATATAATAAAATGGGGTGGTATTAAGATATGTCATGTACTTACAGAAGATAATATTGTAGATCCTCAAACAAAACCCTTCACAAAATAAAATATTGAAAGACACAGAATATATATTCATATTAAATACATGGTTTACTTAATTTAGAGTAAGTTGGAGATTCATAATGTTTTTTTCAAAAATTCCTTCATGTTTTTTTAATCTTAGGGACATACTATTTCATATAATTTATATTAATTACCATAATTTATAATTTATTTATTTATATTTGATAAAACATGGGAGATGATACCATAACAACCCATTTCATATATGTGTTATTAGGTTATCCTTAATTGATGATCATCGTATTAGGTTGCAAATATAAGTTGAAATACTTTTGAGTAAGACTAATTATGAAGAGGTACAACTGATCACCCATGGGATATAAGTTAGTGAGCTTTCATTCAGATTAATGTTGTTAAAGTACACCACATGGACTATCATATATGTGTCATTGTTGTTACTTAGTTGAAAATTGGTTGAGGATCCTTTATATTAAGGTTTTCACATATGTTTCTTGTTTATTTGGTTTAATAATTTGATACCTATCTAAATAAATTTGAGAAATCAGGTTTATATAATGAAATTTTTTATGACACTAATAAAGAAGATTGACTCGATTATCCAATATAGGATGCATCATACCATATAACATATTTTGATATCAAGTCCCTTTATTTATTTTTGAAAGATTTCCCAACCATTCCAACATTATTACATGTGATTTAATTATATACTATCTATCCAACTAAAGAATTAAGAAAATGCGATAATACATACATTATTAACATTATAAATTTCTCATTCTTAATCTAAATATTACGGATAATGGAATGTAGCCAATCGATATGTGGTAAATTAAATCACAAAAAACCAATTTTTAATTTTCTAATATAAGATGTGGTTCTAATTAAAACTATTTTTTATGATTACATATGGATTCATAATTATTTTCTATTTTACAGAGGGCCCTTATGGTCACACAAAAGACAATTCTAATTTTGATTTTTAGACCAATGTTATTAGTTCATGTGTAAATGTGTATCTTTTTAATACTACAAATAATATTATCATTTTATTCATTTGAATTATTTACTAAATCATAGTTATAAAATATAAACAATTAATTTAGTATTGTAATATAAAGAATGATTTATTAATATTATTAAAACATAAACATGATGAAATGAAAAATTCCAAATTGGATTTAGTAATGGGTTGGAGTAATGAGAGTCCAGGGTTAATTACATTATTAAAATCCATATATATTATTAAAAAGGACATTTAAGCACCATATTTTAATTTTTTTACTCATTTGGAGGCTCATTAATGCACTTATCATGGTATTTTGGGATTCAGTTACTTTTGGAAACTATTTAATGCTCCAAATAACCATCGATGTCCATTTATTATACTTACTAGGTTTTGTTTGGGGTTAAATTTCTTGGAGGCTATTTAATGACATATTTTATATAAATTTCGAGGAGTTAGGTTGTAGTATCCATCCAATTATAGAGGATGAAAATGTGGTGCTTAGAGATATCTAGCTTGCACATCTGAGATAAATTTGTCTACTTTTCCTCATTTGAGAGATTCCTCTATATTTCCCATTTCAAGATGTGCTCAATTGTGTTTATTTTTATTTATTCTGTCCTTTAAATTTGAGGAGTGGCTAGAATAATATTAATTGTAAGTGGATCACACCATAGAGTTCGTGAATAGCATTATTGGTGGATACCGAAGGCATCTTGAATTGTTCAATTCCCATTTGATCTTAAAATTTAAATCCTTTTTAAAAAAAATGTATTATTATTTTATTCTATTATTATCAATTTTTTCATTTACTTATTATGATATTGGATATGTTTTACTATTTTTTTGACTTGTATAGAGTTTTGTTATAATTATTAAAACCTAGAAATTTCCACTATATTTATCCATAAAAAATTTAATACCAATAGTTTCAGTGGTATTGATAACATTTACATTTTTATGACTTCAATATAAATATACTTTAATGTTTACAATAATTTAAAAAGAACAAAACAATGAAATTTTTTCTTAAATCCCTCGTGTGTTATTGAAATAACAATGATCATTTTTGTGTTTCAATAATGTGAAAATTCTATATGAATTTTCAAATCATAATCATGATGCATATAATTTATAACATCATCAAAAAAATATTCCAGATCAAAAATCATCTATAATATATAACCATTAAATTTAGTATCATTAGAAATGGGAGGCATCATCAATGATTTTATGTGTGGAAAAAAATCCAAAACAATATTGATATATTGAGCTCTAAGTTATAACCTTGATGTAATGATACCTATTTCTTGAGAGCACATGGTTAATATATGAGTCCTGAGGCACCCTAATTTTTGTATTTATTAGGTATCTATTCTGTTTTTCTCATTTAACCCTCACCTTTCATAGGATCGTGATACCTTGTTAGAAAAAACATGTTTATTATATCACTTTCTCATATCCTCTCACACTTAATGTCAAACAAAAATCCAAAATGAAAGAATATAAAAACAAAAGTATTTTATTTAGTTCATTTTCACTGAGCTACATCTAAGGAACATAAAAACAATAATACTCCATTACCCAAAAATCAATAATCACACATTATTTTTGTTGATATAAAATCTTGGGTTATTATCACTCCAAAACTAGGCGCCATTCCCTTATAAAATGATTAGGGACGGTACACTAAATCCCAATGGTCACTCCCCTTTCATGTTCCTATGTAAACTTCTTTAGGAGAGACTTAATTAGTTTACAAATGTGAAGTAATATCTAGGATAATATTAGGAAACTGATTAAATGTGTATTATAAAGATAAATATTTTTTCAGTTTATTATCTTTACTTTGTTATACTTTTAATTTGAAAATAAATGTGATAAAATTATTACTAAAAGTGAGTATTCATTTATTTTCACATGAAATTCACAACATTAATAAATAAATTTACATTAAGAATAATTTGAGAATGAAACTACCACTTGTTCTGATCTATCTTCTTCTCCCACAAGACTAATATAATCATTTGAATTCTGTCTCTATGAGTTTCTCTTTTCATCTAGAGAATATTTCAATGAATCCCCCATCTAGAGCTCTATTAACAATATAATATAGGATGTGTAAATTTCATTATTACATTATAATCATTTATCAATTTTTAATATAAAATAATTTATAAAGTCTTCCAAACTCAATGTATATCGATCAATGATTAGAAAAATTTCACACTTATTACATGTTCTAACAACATTAAACGTCTTCAAAATTTTTTAATATGTTAAAATAAATATATTTAATTTGATTAATGTTTCCAAATCTTGAACCATGTCACATTAAAATTTAAAGAAAATATAATCTTCAAATATATATATATATATATATATATATATATTTCACACATAATAGTGTGGAACTTATCATTATAGTGTAATTGTCATACCATTACTGGATCCTCTTGAAAATTATGGGCCGATTCAAATTTGAACTCCAAAAATATCATTTAATGTTAATGACTAATTTGAATTCTAAAAAACATGGGGTTGATATATCTGTAAAAAATCCATTTGAACTTGTTATTAAGTAACAAAGTTCATTATGGTGTAATATAAAATACCTTATAAACTCTAAAAATTCATGTTATACCATTGTGCCCGAACCTAAAATTTTCATATTCGGAGCATTGATTCATTACTGAATTATATCTTACATTATAGAATGAATTCTACTTATATAGGAAATAAAATTTTTCTTGGATTAATCATCATGATATTGTCACACGTGTTATAGAAAAATACTTAATATTATATTGTGAGTAATCCTTGTTAATTTATAGTCAAGCCACCATAAAACCATACACTTGATCTAGTTACTCTAATATGAGAATTTTTGTGTGTGACTATTTACTATCATGGTGTAATCCGTTATCAAATAATATTTAGACTTATGCATTGTTTACATGGCATGATCAAATGTGAATTGTGAGGTGGATTTTCTTCCTTATCCCAATCACCTCTATATATCTCCAACCATTTCAATTCATTCCCAAACATCACCACATGCCCAAATAGTCTCTAAATAAAATTTTAGAAATATTAAAAAATTAATAAAGAACAATTAGTGAATCTTAATTATCAAATCATTCACTATATCATTTCTATTCCATAATATTTCCATGTTAAGATACTTTCACTTTTCCTTTTCCATGTTATCCCTTCTCTGTGATCCTTATTATTCAAATTTTTCTCTTGATCTTTTATGTATTCTGTTGTCAAAATTTCTTTATTTTTCATATCCCACACTCTGTAAGATCCTCTAGTCACATAACATGTGGTTTATCATGTTTCCCCCATTTGAGATTTTTTCCAATTACCAACATGATCAGCTTCGCATTCCAACACACAATCACTTGGTTGACATTTATTTTGATCCCATTTATTATTGATATCAAATATTACATATTAATTAATGATTTTTTGTTACTCTCATAATTGAATTCACATTGAAAAATGATTAATTTCCCTTCAACGTTCATGTTTTGATCATAAATATATACAAAGAGTATTGTTTTAATTTCTTCAATTACACCATTTGTTTACTATTTTGATCATATATTCGAATATACTAATCCAAATAATGTGATTATTGTTTTTTTATTATGATTCATTCAAAAAAATCATTCAACTATAGTTTTAGCTAATTTAGCTATCTAAAAGTCCATATGGACCACATTAGAAGGCCCAGTAATTCTGTGGATAAAACTGGACCAGTCCTGATGATTGAATTTATAGGATCAACAAAGAATCCCAAGTTGGTTGAAACAACATAATATGTTCTTGAATATCCAAATAAATCTTGGAAAAAAATTTGAAGGCTCAACTCAAAAAATAACTGGCTCAACTGATTTCAGTAAATCTAGAAAACAATTGTATCTAGGATTTGAAAACAACCCAAAATTATTATCTTTTATCCCAATAAACATTCCTAATAGATTTGAAATTTTGTGGGTAGAAATTCAAGATATAGGCTCCAAACATTTTAGAAAAACAATTTCATATAAAACCATATTGCTGGTCTAAATACCATTCAAGGAAGTCCATGGTAGAATCTAGGGTAATTATGGACAACAACACATGGTTTGGAAAAAAATTGCACCCTTAGCTCAAAAAGTAAAAAGGGATGCAAAATTTCGAGATTGAATGGTCCAAATTCATATATAATTATTTTAGTAAGAATATATCTCTATATTCATTTGTATAAATGGTCAAATTGATAAGAAAACATGATGTGCGTTTTATGGAGGCATAAAATTCAACACATTTGGAAAAAAGTCAACACCATCGTATCTTTTAAATAGGATATCTCTTCATCACTTGAGAGGACATATTGGAATGACCACATCCTTGAAAATTGTTTTGGAGGACCTTCTAAACACAATATTCAAATTTAGATACTATTAATATCTTCTTTATTTTCATATAATTCATGTGTTTTTAATTGTAATTGGGTAAGTTTCATTGGAATTTCAATTGATGATTAATTCATGTATCATTATAATAATCTATTATTCCCTTCCACCTTCTGTAGTGTGATATCCACTATCATAAAATTGTTTAAATCGAGGAAAAAACCTTTTCCTCTTTTACTTTCTTGCTCAATTAAAATCCTACGTTTACCTCCCTTTACTTATGCGTGTTTGGTGCACAATTATTTTTCTCATCTCATTAGTTTTTTATCATTTAGCAAATCATCATAATATTCTCCACCAAGTTACTAACCATCTCAATTTAAGGGAAAATAATCCACTATGGTGAGTCATAATTTGGGGGTGTTAATTGATTGTGAGATTTTAATCTATTGATGTTATTTAAATTATCATTGTGTATGTGAAACTGGTTATTTGATGGATTATTGACACATCATGTTTGACATGTGTATTTTAATGATTATTGGAACCAAAAATACACATGGGTTCAAGAACTATTAAACCACTCATAAATGTTAATTGATAAATATCAGAACCATCATTGAGTCTTTGATTAAATCTCAAACTAAGAATCAATATCGAAATCTTATTTTCATGAGGATGTTAATTTAATGAAATGTTTCGAAAATTACAAGTTTTTCATTAGCATACATAATCAATTAAAAAATAACCCTAATGTTTATCAAATTGTTAAATTAAGATTAATCCTTAATGAAATTTTATTTTGATATGTTAACCACCCCCTCCCCCATCCAAAAGTCCAAAAAAATAAACTCAAAAAATCTAACCATCATTGAGAAATTGACCTGAGTTCCACTATTCAAATTATGGCCACAGATAAATCATGGATAACTATTGAAAGTAACACATGGTTTACGAATGTATCTATAACAATGGATATATAATTAAAATAGATGAAAAATTTTGAGGGTGAACTTTCCACATCTATATCTACAAGTTTTAAGGAGAGGATACCTTGAGATTTAGCTGTCTAAATGGTAAATTTGGCTGTCCATTTTGAAGGGACGTTTTGAATGGAAGACAGTGTACCACCTTTGGATATAAATTCATCCCCCTCTTCTCATTGCATGATTTTAGGTAATTAATAAATTATGTGCGTATATTGGAAGAATTATAGACTTTCTAAAGGATTATTATGACCTTTCAAACTAAAATTTCTACTTGAGAGACCACTCCTCCCTAATTTCTTTTCACGTACTTCAAGTATTTTCAATTTTAATTCTATTAATGTGATTTTTATTTCACTGGGAGTTTAATGAATGTCCTATTATAACTATCTCTTATTCTCACCCACTTTCTATATTTTAGTTTCCAAGATATTAAAATATTTTAAATCAAGTTAAAAAATATTTTTCCTCTTTTACTTTACTAATCAATCAAAAGAATGTGTTTACCTCCCATTATTTGTGCATGTTTAGTTCACAATTCGTTTTCTCATCTAATTCATTTTTTGTTCTACCAAATAATCTTAATCATTTCAACCAAATAAATAACCATCTCAATGGTTGATTAAATCATCCATTATGGTGAGTAATAATTTAGGTATATTAAGAGATTGAGATATTTCACTCTATTAACTTTCTTTAAATTAATGTTCAGTATGTGAAATTGGATATGTAATGGATTATTGAAATCTCCTATTTGACATGTGGATTTTTTGGATTATTGGAACCAAAAATAAACATGGGTTCAATAAATATTTATCCTTCCATAAATAGGTAGGGATAAATGTTAATCTAATCATTGATGTTTGAATTAAATACAGAACAAGGAATTCTAATTGAAATCGTCTTATGAAGTGGATGTTAATTTAAATAAATATTTTGAAAATATCAAGGATGTCATTAGATTACATACCCAATAAATATATCACCCCAATAATTATCAAATTCTTAAATTAGAAATCATTATTAAATAAATTTAATTATGTTATACAAACCCGCATTCAAAATACAAAACAAAAATAATTTATACCAAAAACTGTATAATCATTGAGGATTCAACCCATGTTCCTCTATACACATTATTGCAAAAAACCATACCTTTGAATGGTCGATATGAGAAAATTGATTATGCTTCAAATTGTGTTGTTACTAGGGATGGTTCAATAAGTAGTTGGTTGTTTTTTATTTTTGTATGAAGATCAAAAATAATTGAAAGAAATGAAAAATTAAAAAATTGAAAAAAGAAGAAGAAAAAAATGCCTTCCTGATTCTTTTACAATTTATCTGAATGCCCCACATCATTCCCAAAAATCCATTTTATTTTTTTGACCAAGAAATATAGAGGAATATTTGATAAATTTAGAGTATCATTATGGATAATCAAAACATAATATATCCATTTATTTCTCATCGAATTTATCTAGATATGGCCTTTCCTAGAGAACAAGCCCTTAATGAAATTACTGCCCCTAATTTTAATTACATGTCCATTGGTAGTCAATAACAAAAAAATGAGAATAATTTAAACATAAAATCTGGTTTGATTCATCTTTTTCCTCATTTCCATGGGCTATCCAGTGGGGATCATTATCTTCACCTAAAATAGTTCCAAGTGGTGTGGAATTCCTTGAAGGCTCAATGGGTTTCTAAAGAACAAAGCAAAATTCAAGAATTCCCTTTCTCCGTAGTTGACTCATCTAAAGCATAGCTCAATTATGTCCCTATTGGTTCCATGAATCCCTAGAATTACATGAAGTAACTCTTCCTAAATAAATTCATTCCCACTTCTCGAATTACTTCTATCCGAAATGAAATTAGTGGTGTCTATAAATTCCCTAATTAATGACTCTATGATTACTATGAGAGGTTCAAAAATATCATTGAATGTTTCCCACACCACCAAATCCCTGACCAAATTTTAATGAAATACTTATATGATGGGTCATTTTCTATGAATGAAACTCTTATAAATGCTACAATTAGTAGTTATCCTATATAAAAAACACCCACAACTGCATGAGATCTCATAAGAAACTAGGATAAAAACATGAAATTATTCCATACTCGTGTCACACCCATTTTTTCATGTATTGGTTTTGATAAGGTTCATTAGAAACATTGATCTTGTTTATTGGTTTTGGGTTAGTTAAATGTTGAGTTTTGATGTTCTATTTATTTCTAATCATCCTACCATGGTTTCCCTATATCTTGATTGGGGGTTTTTTGGAGAAAGGGTGGTCACTTCATGATTTGGGCCAAACCTTGACCCCATTTCCAATTTAAAAAACAAAATTTGTTTCCTTTATAACTCCTTCATTTTTAACAATTTTCACCCATTATACTTTCCACATGGCCTCCACTGACCTATTCCAACCACCATATCCATTCTTACCCCTTAATAATTCATAATCATGGTGGATTTGGTTTATTTATTCACGTATTGGGCCCACCCATGATCCCATTTACTATTTTAGGAAAATATTTTCTTTCCTTTAAATATTATTCAGGTTTTAATATTTTTCAATAATTACACCTCTCACTCAATCCCACAAACACTAGGCGCACCCCCAAGTTCCATTTTTCTTCTTTGGACCTCATCTCTATTGTGGATTCGGGCAAAGATCCTCAAGGTTTCTCAAATCATCCTGATATGAAAAGGAAATTTGTTTCTATCATAAATCATTCATTTTTTTTACTCTATTCCCCCAAATATTCTTTACATGGTTATTACAGACCTAAGGATCTTCCACAATGAGTTCCAAGCCATTCCCTCTTCTTTAAGGGTGTGTATCTAAGGGACGATGAAGTGTTCTCTAGTTATCAATGCGAGTTTCATTCTCCTTTCCCCTTGTTCCTCCTCCTTCCAATTTTTCTTGGCTCTATCTTCTCCCATGGTCATTAATGACCTAGTTTTATGTTATCCCATGATTTTTATGGGTTTTTTCTCATTTTGGGCTGGTATTCATAGGTTTAGGGTTTATAAACCCTTAGAAGGTGTTATCGGGTGTGCGTTTCCATTTTTTCTTGGTTTTGAGGTATGTTCTCCCAAGAACTACCTTTATAATTCTTGATTCATCTATTCCTTGCTGTTAAAACCTTATATGTATTCTATGTATTTTTTTCACCCTTTTTTTAATTATTTATTGTTGAACAAGGGTAGTTTATGCCTTATTTTGGTAACATTGTTTTGTTTTGGTTAAATTGTGTGCACAAAGTGTTTTTTCAAATGACCTATCTGATTTCACAAATGACTTTTAAAGTTTAGAACATGGTTTTTCTATTTAAATAATTTTTTTTCAGAAATGTTTTTTATAACATTTTTAGTGTTAAATAAAGTTTGTTTTATTAATTATTGCATGCGTCATTTTCAGGAAAGTACAATGTTGGATTTTGTATGCTCAATGTGATATCAAATGATTGTTTTGGAAATAAAAATATTTTAATCATGTGAATAATTGTTTTTGGGTTCCTTATGTGTGTTCCAATCTAGTTTTGGGTTTTATAATGAAGTGAGTATCAGTTTCTAGGGTGTTTTGGCACGTGTTTTCACTAAATGGAATGTATGTCACCTTTATAGAAATGGATGGGTTTTGAATGTGTAACCTGAGTTTTTGATAGGTTTATGTAAATGTTATATTTCTGATAATGGTGTGTTTACACCTATTTATGAATTTTGGAATATGTTATTTTGATAAATGTTGTGTTTGTGATGAATGCTTAATGGCTTATTTAGCATTTTTATAGTAAAAATGATTTTCATGTGTACTTTATGTTGTATCATTTGGATACATTTTATGGTCCATGATATTGATTTATGAAATAGTTTTGGGTCTCAAAAATATGGTTTTATGTGGTAATGGTGGGTTTTTGGCCTTAAAAGATAATTTTTTAATGGATTTTATGAGCAAAACCTTGTTATAATTCTGGAAATTGTTTAATGAAAATTTTAAGTGGTTTATTGATCAATGAAATAAATGTGAAGCCTGTTTGAGGGATATTTGTGTGTGATTGATTTGGTAATTAAATTTTCACGTGAAAAGTGTATTTTATAATATTTGGAACTTTATTGAGCACTAAAGGGAAACCTAGGTGTCTAGGTTGTCAGATGTGTACTAGTACGCTAGTGATTCAAAGTGGTTTCATCCCTGTTCCATGTAGCAAGTTTGATGATGAAAAAACTAACTAAACAATGATTATGACTTTGGAAACCACTCGGTTATGGGTATTTGTTACCTACTAGTGGCTTGTGCATGAGAACATATATATTTTTATGGTTACTTTTCACTGAGATACGAGATACCTAGGGCCCACAACGAACTAGTGCCTAGAGGTGTTCCCGAAACTTGTGATCATTTTTTATTTTGTACTCCCCATTGACATACGGTCTATTTGGTTAATAAATTTTCATCATGTGTGTTTTATTAAAAAAATATACAGTATTTAAAGAATCCCTCTTGAAAATTGATTTTATTTTGAAGTTTCATCTCTTTGAAATTGTTTTCTAGCATTTACAAGTTATGAATCCATGAAACCATTTTATTTTATAATGACTATAGCTTAGAACCATTCCTAGAAAACTTCATTTAATATATTTTATTTAAATAATATAATTGGTATTTTTTTAATGGTAGTACATTGGGGAATGAATATTGGGCTAACCTACTGAGTTTTAATACTAACGCCTATAGAATTCTTCTATTTTTAGCCTCTATGTAGGTTTTAGCTCGAGTTTTATTGCCTTGGAAGATGTTTGATAATTTTGTTGGAGAGTGACCATAAAGGTCACATGGATATAGTTAGTTGATAGGTTTGTTCTGTTGAGTTTTTTTGGTTCAGATGTACTTTCAAATCCATGTGAAAATAATGTTTAGTTTAACTTTTATATAAATGTGTACTAGGATGTACATTTATTTATTCTAGTTCATTATTTGTTTATATGTGAGAGAAATCATTCCCTTATCACTCTAATAATTTCCTCATTGCTTTTATCCATCCTGGGAGGATCGGGAATTCCTCTCAGGACTTGTCGTGGGCTGGAATAAGTGACCGGTTCAGGGTCGACTCAGGCCGGTTCATGAATAAATGGTATCAAAGGAGGTCAGCTCTTATCAAACCTTTATTTTTAGAGAACCTTTGTTATTTGGGAAGATTTTTAGGCGGATGGAGTAGGGTTTTTGAGACTTGAGGGGTAATTTTTTGATGATCATCGTAAACTCTTTCTCATTCCAATCCTCGGGTTTCCATGGGAAGTCAAGTTTTATTAGTGTCCTTTATTATTGTTGATTGTTTGGTGTTGGGGTATGATAAGGGTAGTTTCACTAATGTTTTATGTGATATCTTAGGGCCTAGAAATACATGTGGAGCTGGGGAATGGTCCTGAGAAGGATCTATGTGTTGGTGGTGTGTTTGTAATGTGACTGCCAACAATATGGTCAAGTCACCCACCGACACTAGTTCCCTATTGTGGGTCTCTTGGACCTTTCAGGAATTCAAATATTATTTTGAAAATATTTATGGGAGAAATTTAAAAATTGGTTTTAAAATTTTAATATAAGAATGGTTTTTGAAAGTTTTTTTGTGAAACAAATCTTGGGAATAAAGTGAAAATGATTTAACAGGATTTTATTTTTCCCTAATATAAACTCGTGGTTTGTTGAAATAAAATTTTTCGATAGCATGGATCATTTTAAGGTGATGATGAAACATTTTTTTAAATGGGGGTTTTTGGGCTATTGAAAATCGTTTGAATCTAATGAATTGGTTTTAGAAATTAGCTTTTAGTGGTTGGTATTTTCCTAGAAAGGGTCTTCGTCTATGTGGCCATCAGATTATGAAAAGAGACCATGCTGAATTTTTTAAAATGGGAAGGTGTTGTTTGGAGTAGCATGGTTGTTTTGAATGAAGTTAAAAATGAGAAGGGGTAGGTTTTTAAGTAAATTGTTCTTTATGAAGTGTGGTCTCTTTTGTGAAATCTGAAAATGGTTTTTTACTTAGTGGTTAGTGTGACTTTGGAAGGTACATGATTTTTGGAATGATGTTGTTTTCTTTTAGACATTGGTGTTTTCATGGGTGCTCACATGCATGGTTTTACGGATATCTAGATGGATGGATGGTATGGCATGGTGGATGGGTTTTTGAGGTGGCATGGAAATGTTTATGTGGGTGAGACTTGATGAAACACCATTTGTGAATGTGGAAATCCACCAATTTAGATTGTTTTCCAAAAGTTTTTTTGTGATTAAAATTTGTGGAATTTTTTTATAAACCAATAATTATGTGTCTGGGTTTTCCTATGTCTTAAAATTGTTGTTTATTTGGTATGATTCGTTGTAATATAATAGTCATACTCTTGTTGTGACTTCAGATGAGATATTGTGGGTGGCTATGTTTTGGAGTAATTTTCAGTCTGTTTCTAACAATGTGTTGGATGTTGTGATGTGGTCACAGATGGTTCTACATTGGAATGATTTCTAGTTGATTATATTAAGGATTCATTTCAAGGGTTAAACTCTTTGAATGATTCCTCGACCCATTTGTTGGAATATAGAGCTGTTTGGTCTCAAATTAAAGAAGCTTCTTGATATGGTGATTCTCTTGGTTGTGGATGTTATTCTTGGTGATATTGATGGTATTATCTTTATTACTTATTAATTGTACTTCTTGTTTAGAGTGAGAGATAATGGTGATGTGTATCTTCGAAATCTTTGTTTGACCTAGTGAGTTTCATGGGGTGTTGTGATCCTTAACTCATGACTGCGAGGTAGTGGATTATTCAACCACCATATCTCCATCCATATATCTCAGAGTAAAGATAGTGTGTAGTTATGAATCCTAGTGGTGGTGGAGAGTCTGGTTAGGTTTGTGCATCCACTATTGCAGTGAGGTGGTTTTTGTAATTCCTATTGTGGTTCTCTTCACCGTGAATTTCAGTTTGCCACAAATGACTTGGTGGACTTACCCTATATTCAGTGTCTATGGTTATACTAATATAGATTTAGGTTAGTGTTCTTGTGTGGAACAACCATGTGGATCTAGTGTATCCTTGTATTTTATCCATCTATAGGTAAAGAGTGGTGGGTTTTTAGCTTTGGTTTCAGTAATCCAATCATTGGGACCCTCCCCTCCCCTCCCAGTATGGTAGTGATTTTTGGTCAGTGCGAGATTTTTTGGCTTTGTTCTTGTACCTTTCATTCGGAAGAGAGTATTTAAAATTACCTTGTTTTATTTTTCTTGGCATGGGTTGGTTGGCCGTTGTATGGGAGTTTTTCATTGCCTCTTTCCGAGAGGAAAAATTCTAGATCATATGGAAATATTGTTTTGTCACTATTGGTTGGTTCTTAATAGTGGGGAGTATATTATAGCATCCCTTGAAATAGTTGTCTTTTATTATGTTCTTTGGTTTGGGGTGGTCATTGGGATCTTTGGGATAAGGCCGAACAACATAGTCTTTGATTGGTTTTGGATGAGTGGCTTGATCATTCCATTGATTCTTGGGAAGTGGTTGTGAGTTGTTCTTTTGTTTTGGGAAAGAGGCCTAAGTTCCATTTTAGTGGGTTAAATTTCCTTAGATTAATTGTTTGGATTGTGTTTATGAGGAATCCTTAGGCATCGATCAATTATCTATAAGGTGTTATGGATTTCTTGGGTTGGAATTCTTTAATGGTGGGGAGAATTGTCACACCCAGTTTTTCATGTCTTGGTTTTGATTCAGTTCATTATAAATCTTGATACTTTTATTGAGTTTTGGGTGAGATGAATATTAGTATTGAATTTCCATATATATCTAATCATCCTAAAATTAGTTCCCCAAAGCTTGTTTGGGGATTTTTGGAGAAAAGGTTGGTTACTTCAAGATTTGGGCCAAACTGTGAGCCCATTTGCAGTTTCAAAAAAAAAAATTGTTTCTTTTAAAACATCTTATTTTTTTAGTACTATTTACCCATTAAAATTCCAAATTGTTTTAACCTGACCTATCCAAACCACCATATCCATTTTGACCCATTATTAATTCATAATCATAGTACTAGTGGATTTGGGTTATTTATTCCTATATTTGGCCAGCATGTGAGCCCATTTCCAGTTTTAAAAAAATATATTGTTTCTTTTATATCTTATTAATTTTATAATATTTTTCTATCACTCTACCTCTCATTTGAGACCACAAATTCTAGTAACACCCCCATATTCCATATTCCCTTTTTGGACCCTACATTCTTTAGGGATTATGGCTAACTTCCTCAAGGTTTCTCAAATAGTCCAGATTTGAAAAAGTAATTTTTTTCTTTAAAAAATCATTCATCTAATACTATTACACCCCAATATTCGTTCACTGATTCTTAGAGACCTAATTATCTTTTCAATTGAGTTCTAATCCATTCCCAATTTTCTAAGGGTGTGGATTTAAGAGAAGATGAAGATTTCGCTAGTTATCTAGGTGAGTTTCCTTCTCATTTCTTCTCCTACCTCCTCCTTCCAATTTTTATTATCTCTATCTTCTCCCCTGGTAATGAAAGACCTAGGCTTATGTTATCCCATAATTTTTATGGGTGTTTTTTCTAGTTTTGGTCTTGTGTTCTGAGGTTTAGGGTTTATAAAACCTCAAAAGGTGTTATTGGGTTTTCGTTTCCATGTTGCCTTGGTTTTGAGGTATGTTATCCCAAGAAACACATTTAATGTTCAATATTCATCACTTTCTTGTTGTTTTGATGATATATATATTCTAGGTATTGTTTTTCACCCTCTGGTTTAATTATTTAGTGTCCAAGAATAGTAGTTTATTCCTTATTTTGTGAAAATTATGTTGGTTGGGCTAAATTGTACACACTAAGTGTTTGTTTAAATGATCCATATTCTTTATGACCTGACTTATATTGTTTAGAACCTAGTTTATATATTTAAATAATTTTTTTGGAAAAAAATTTGGTTTTGTAACATTTTTAGTGTTAAATAGAGTTTGTTTTATTAATTGATGCATGCCTTGTTTTCGGTAAAGTGCCTGGTTAGATTTTATATACTCGAGGTGATATAAAATGATTTTTTAGGATTATGAAAAATATTGGAAGAATGTGTATCAATTTTTTTGGGTTCCTTATGTGAGTTCCAATCTATTTTTTGGCTTTTATAATGAAGTGAGTACCGGGTTTTAGGTTGTTTTGGCATGTTTTCTCAGTAAATGGCCCTTTTGGAACCTTTATATAAAGGGATGGGTTTGGAATGTGTAACCTAAGTATTTGTGGGGTTTAAGTAAATTTTTTATCTTGAAAATGGTGTTTTTACACTTTTTGATGAATAGTTTAATTGGTTATCTTGATAAATATTTTATTTGTGAAGATTTTTTAAAGGACGGTTTGGCATTTTTCTTGTAAAAATGGTTTTCATGTATACTTCATGTTGTATCATTTGGGTATACTTTATGGTCTATAAAATAGATTTATTAAATGGTGTTATGGAGTCCAAATAAATTTTTATATGTTAATTGTGGGTGTTTGTCCATAAAATAGAATTTTTGAATTGATTTTATATGGAAGGCCTTGTTATACATCATGAAATTGAGTTATGAAAAATTTATGTGGTTTATTGATTTATGAAATAAATGTGAAGCATGTTTGGGGGATGCTTGTGTGTCTATTATTTGGGAATTAAGTTTTAATGTGAAATGTTCATTTTATAATATGTGTAACTTTATTGAGCACTAAAGGGAAACCCGAGTATCTAAGTGGGAAGATGTGTATTAGTATGTTAGTGATCCAGAGTGGTTTCATCCCTTTTTAACATAGCACGTTTGACAATGAAAAAACTAACTAAACGATTATGATTATGTTTGGGACCCTAAGGCTATGGTTATTTTTTCCCTACTAGTGTCTCATTCAAGATAATGCATATTTTTTATGGTTACTTTTACACTAGGATACGGGGTACCTGGGGCCTATATTGAAGTAGTGCCTAGGGGTGTTCCCGTGACTTATGGTCATTGGAAATTTTATACTCATAGTCAGTATATAGTGTGTTTGGTTCATAAATTCAATAGCCTATTTGTTTTATTTAAAATTGTACATTATTTAAATTATCCCTCTTGGAAACTATTTTTATTTGACGGTTGCATCTCTTTGAAATTGGTTACTAGAATTTCGTGGTTATGAAAACATGAAACTATTTTATTTTATAATGATTATAGCATGGAAACATGTTTCTAAAAAATAATTATATATATTGTATTTCAAACATGGAATTTATGTTTCTATTATTTTAAATGAAGTGAATTGAGGATTAAATATCGAGATAATCTAATGAGTTTTAATACTAATGACTATAATATTTTTCTATTTTTATCCCTTGTGCATGATTTAGTTTGAGTTTTATTTCCTTGGGGGATGTGTGATAATTTTGTTGGAGAGTGACCATTGGGGTCACATAGAGATAGTTAGTTGTTTGGTTTGGTCGGTTGAGTTTTTGGGTTCAAATTTACTTTCACATCCATGTGCAAATAATGTTCATTTCAACTTTTATATAAATGTGTAATGGGTGGTCTGTTTCTTTCTACTAGTTGATTAATTTTTTATATTTAGGATATATCATTCCCTTATCGCTCTACTGAATCCCTCAGTGATTTTCAGCATCCCAGGTGGATAGGGAAAGCCTCTCAGAACTTGTTGCGGGCTAGCCCGGGTGATCGATTTAGGGTCGACTCGAGCTGGTTCATGAAAACATGAGTATATTATATAGTAAAAATAGTCTAATAGAATCAGTCCATAGATCCAAACAAGATTAATAGGTGGATGGGTGAGATTACAAGTCCTGTGAAATAATTAACAGTGGCTACTTAAGCCCCAACCTATTCTTATACCCAATCTCAGTTCCCTAAAACTATCAATAACTGTGGAATTTATAGCTCACAAGCTTATCCAACTTACACATGTACAAAAATACAAGACGATCCATCATATTCATATGGACTAATAGATATGAATGATTCATTTTCTTAGATGAACACCAACCCACAACAAATAATTTAGTTTATTACAAAACCCAACCACCCCCATAATGATCCCTTCTCTCCTACCTATAAACTAGAATGGAAATTCAATCTGGGCTTGAGGTATGGTAATACTATCTCTCAATCCTCTCATATTACCTCCTCAAAAACCAAAAAAAAATTTATGGTCAAGGTCATGTTAACATCCAATAACCTTATCCTTTTATTCCTCGAGATCAATAGAAAAATCCCTCTCCTAGTCATCCTAGTTTCCACTACCCTAGTGAGCCTTCTCATTTTTAAACTAATAGAAGAAAATTACCTAGAACCCATATCATGGAAATAACAATGTTGGACATTTATATTCTTCTATGCAACCATGGGAAAGTGTTATGAATGATATTTTCTTCTTCACCCACTCTAGCAAAAAAACATTGAAAACTAAATTGTTCCACTTGAATCCTACCTAATTCAATTGTAATAATCTAATTATTCCCATATCCCAACTCAACCATCATATAACCCCAAGGTCAATATAAGTTAAATTATACTTCAATCTGAAAAACAATTACTAGGCCTTGTGATAAATTGACAAAATACCCTTTAAATTTTGAGCTTGAAAAATAAAATATCAAAAATCTAGAAAAATATACTCTAGAAACCCCCACAACTCATTTCATTCCTCTAAGGAACCCAATTAATTTTCATCAATAAATCTACAACCCTAAGAATTCCTTTGAGACTGATTATGAAATGAATGACATGTTTAGATGTGTTGAAGTCAAAATTACCATATTATATGACATCCAAAAACACATAAGTATAAAAAATTTCTTATGTAATTAGGCACATATAAGAGAAAAATTATGACCCTTAAAAAATTTTCAACCTAGAATCCCATTACCCTGATGTGAAATGATCCAGTGAACTTTAAGGATCCATTTCAAATAGGGAGTTCCAACATTGTTGAGGAACTCATAGACCTGGGATCCTCAATAAGTGTCATTCCCAAATCTGTCTTCTCTAACCTGGGTCTAGGTCTATTGAACCCAACTAGTGTTTAAATATTTTAATCCAATGGAAACACTATCAGTACTGAGGGAATAATCGAGTATTTCCTTTTGTAGGTCAATGGTGTTATCTTCCCATCTGATTTCTATGTCATTGACATAGAAGATGAGACATATTATTCTCAATCTCCCCTGATTTTAGGAAGACCATTCCTTATGACATCTAGAACCAAAATATATATCTATGGAGGCATATTATCCATGGAATTTAGTAACCAACTATTAAAGTTTAGTATTTTTCATACAATGTGATACACATTACAAGATCACTCTACATTCACTATTTACACTTCTAAAGATAATTCTAAGAGTCTATTGAATTATGTTCTTCTATATTCTTCCTATACTAATGATATATGAGATTGTGAAATTTTCACCTTTATTAAACAAGTCATAAATGGTGATATTGATGTTTACCTATAATTTACAGAATCCATTAATCTAAGAGATGTTGAAAACACTTTAGAATCCCATCTTAACTCTGATTTCTATTGTTCCACCTTGGATAGTAATGAGAAAATGATTCAAAACTAACTAGAATCTATTACTCCATTCCTAATTTTTCTAGACCAAAAATGAAAGATGAAAATGATTCAAAATTTATTCTTGAACACCATAATTATTACTTCCTTTATCATGATCACTCTTATCCAATCATTTTTCAATTAATTTACTAAAACTAAGGAGTCTATAGTTGTTGAGGTGTTAGAGGAAAAAATCCCATATTTTAGACCCTATAAAATATAAAAGGCATCAATACTACCCTTTAAATGCATCATATCCATTTAAAAGAATAACAAAAACCAATTATAGAACCTCAAAGAAGACTCCATATACTCATACATGGGGATGTTAAGGAATAAATCACCAAAAATATTTAAGCTGGTATTATCTACCCTATTTTAAATAGTGATGTGGTTATTCCCATTAATTGTTTTATTATGAAGAGTGGGATAAGTGTTGTAAAAAATGAGCAAAAATATGCGGTCAGAACTTGATAGAAAAAATGGCGTCATTACATCAATTTTAAAAAATTGAATGTTGAAACATGGAAATATCACTACCCACTTCTTTAATTGAATAAAATTATTGAATGATTAGTAATAAATTCATATTATTTATTTATTGATAGATACCCTAACTACTTCTAAATCCCAGTCACATTTTAGGACCAAGAAAATACTACACTTAGTTTCTCCTTGGTAACATATTCATATTGGAGAATACCATATATCCTTTTAAATTACTCTATAACATTATAGAAGTGTATGCTGAGTATCTATTCTAAATTCATTTAGAATTGTAAAATGGTATTCATTTATGACTTTAATTTTATGGAGAATAATTTGAATCCTGCTTACATTCACTCTCTATGGACCTATAAAAGGGTTTAAAATGTATCCTAGTACTTAAATTTAAAAAATGTTACTTCATTAATACTAATTGGATTTTCATAGGACACATAATTTAATTTTTTTTATTAAACTTGATCAGGATAAGATAGAAGTGATCCAATCACTTCCTAAACCCACATCAATTGGAGACATTCAATCATTCCTTGGTCATGTCAGTTTCTACTAGTGATTCATCCAGAACATTAATAGGATTACCCTCCCACTGACCTGACTACTTGAGAATGATATTAAATTCCATTTTGATGAGGCTTTCATGTGATCCTTCATTAAAATTGAAGAATTTATTATATATATTCTCTGGTAATCCAACCCTTATATTGGTCCTTTGCCCTTGAATTGATGTGTGATGATTCGGATAGGTCCATTGGGGTAATACTTGGTCAAAAAAGAGAGAAACAATTCCTCATGCCATTTATTATTCCTCAAAAACCCTTTTTAAAACTCGATCTCATTACACTATCACGGAAAATAATTTTTTAAGTGTGTTTTTTTCCTTGGATAAATTCAATCCCTATATCTTAGGTGGAAAATCATCATCTTTACATACAATTAAAATTTAATGTTCTTACAAAATAAAAGTGACTTCAAAATGAGGATAATAAGAAATATCCCAATGATCCAAGAATTTTAACTTGAAATAAAATATAGACTGGGAAAATAAAACCTTGTGGCTGATCACATGAGTATAATTTATAATTCTTGTCATTCTGAAATCATTTAACTAGAATTTTCTACTTAACACCACTCATCTCTCACTACTACATCACCATGGTATGTCCAAATTTTTAAAGAAACAAAAATATAATTTAAAAATTGATTCAAAATACTATATTTGGGAAGATAATAAACATTGGGAAAAGGGGGATGAAATAGCGATTTTGATATGTGATGATGAGGATGAACATTCATCCATCTTAGAATTATGTCGCTCAATGTACAGAGGTGGCCACTTTGGACCTAAAAGGACCTCATGAATGGTATTAACTCTATATTTTTATGGAAACAACTCTTAAAGGACTCACATGATTTTTTCAATCCCATAACACTTGGAAAAAGTTAAAAAAATTACTAAATGAAATTACATTCATAAAAATTCAATAATATTCTATGAGATCTTCAATATTTGGGGAATCAATTTTATGGTAACCTTCTCCCCTTATAATGGATTCTTCTACATCCTTTATTCAACCTAATATTTTCCTATATGGGACATGGGTAAACCTACTATAAATGATGATTCAAATACTATTAGTGATTTCCTCAAAACCCAAATCTTCAATCAATTTGGAACTGTTTTTGCCTTGGTAAGTGACATAGGAACCAATTTCTGTAATAATGTCGTGGAATATATTTTTAAAAAGAATGATGTTGTACACAAAAAAATTCCACTTCGTATCACCCAAAACAAAATTCCTGGTAGAATATTCCTATAGAGACATAAAAATGTGTTTGAGATAATTGTTAATCCTACATGAAAATGATGGTCTAAAAGACATGGTGAAGTGATTTGGGTTTATCAAACTGGCTATAAAGCAACCAATGGTATGTATCCATTTAGGTTTTTTTAATAAATGCCATTTAATATTTGAAATACAATATAAGTCATTTTAGGTTTTAAAAACATGTAATTTTGAATATGAAAAATCAGGTGACGTGATATTTTTTTAGTTGAGTTAATTAGTGGAGATTCGACGTGATTCTTAAGAGAATTAAAATCTCTGAAAATAAAAGGATAAGGAAATATATGTCGAAAACATCATGTGAAATGTATTTCATGAATTTGAAAAATTAATTCTTTTAGATTTTCAATATTAGATTCAATTTGGCAGGGTTAATTTTAATTGGAAATGTCCTTTTATTATTAATAATGTTTACCCATTCAAGGAAGTGTAAATCCTAGATCCCTCTTCTAAAAGGATATTCAAAATTAGTAGACATTGGTTAATGAATCACCATGAGAGGACACACACCCTGAGAACCACATCTTATTCCACTGAATCCCAAACTACTGGAGTCGATCCACCATTGTATGAAGATGACGACCCACAAAATCTAAACCAGGGGGACCTGTTTCAATTTAACTATATCTCTTACACATTCTCTCTATCTATCACTAACTCAATATATCTTTATTTCTTATTCTTACTCTCCCATTCTCATCTTCTATATCGATTTTTTCCACTTTCTTTATCAACCATATTTCATATTTCTATTTTTTGGGTTTGTACTCAAACAAAAAAGGTAAAATTACTAACTGTTAATTTTGGATATATTTTTCCAACCATTTTGAAGAGTCAAAATATTTGTTTCATATCAAATTTTTTTTCCTCATCACAATATTGGATAAATATTTTTTAGGACCAATAATTTTTGACTGCTCAATTATTCATTTATAAAATGATTATTCCTCTATCATGAGGATCAATGTCATATTCCATGCCAAGTTCACCTAAGACCATTTTTCACATTGTGTCTTCTTAACCCCATATTTTTATTCTTGAGTTTATGGAAATTTAATTTTAATTTCCTACCTTGGTGTGAATTAATATGATAGTCACTTATTAAACCACATGAAAATAAAAATAGCTAAATAGCCATTAATAACCCTTATATTGATCATCCTGTTAAAGTCCCCTTAGAGATTATAAAAATCTTTTTATCTTGATAGCCACAATACAATACAATAATCTTATCCCACACAAAATATGTATGGATTTTCAATACATGATTTATTGAAATTTTGTTTTTGGGGGAATGGATTTTATTTTATATAAACATTCATTGATTTTCAATGTGTCAGCATATGATTAAGTGAAGGAATCCATTTATGTTTAAGGGAGAAGTTTTTGATTAGTGAGGTTTGGGAATGGATTTATGCTTTTTTAATTTTAAAAAATGTTATACAAAAGTGTTCCTAATTTTTTTAAAAAATAAAACTAATAATAAAAGAATATTTTCTGTCTTGGGAGGGTAAAAAATTAGTATTTCTCAACCTTTGATCATTTTATAACTATTAAAATTATTTTTTGAGGAGATCAAACAAGGTTTGAGATATGATTGTGATATTACTTCCAAGTAAAAATTTGGAAAGAAATGAAAAAAAAGAAAAATAGAACACTTTCATCATATTTTCTTATGTTGTTGGAAAATGTTTTGTGTTTTTTAAATATTTAATCTTTTCATCCTCTTCCAATTTTCTTCCTCCCTCTTTTCTTTCATGACACATTCATACCCTTATAAATATTTGTTTCTATTTTGTTCCATGTATCATTTAAAAAATTATGCATTTATTTTTCTATGTTTATGTTTCTCCACTTTCCCTATCTTTTGGATATTATATTCCTACCACCCCATAGACACTGAAGCCCCTAAATATTCTTCTTGATAATTTTTTAGATTAGAATATGGAATATAATCTGAGATATCTTGGAAACTATATGATATTTAATTTTGGTTGTTCAATGAGTGATCCTCATTAATTAAATTAAATCATTGTGAGAAATTTTAGATTTTATTGATCAGATATTCCATTTATAATTTAGAGCCTAAAAAATAATTTTAAGAAAAATTATTGCAGTTACTATTTTTAGTTTAATTTATTATTGAAGATTGAAATATTTTACACCCCCATAATTCATGAAAATTAATTTTTAATATTCGTTAGTGAGTGATTTTTTTTTTCATGTTTGTATTATTTGTGCCTATGAACATTCACTAAATTAAGTGTGGAAGAGTTAGAGGTTTTCATTCCTTTATTTTTGGGAAAATCATTATGGTTATGTAATTTTTTAAAATTAATATTTAAAAGTGTTTACAAAAATGAATTTTTTTAAAAATAAATCATAAAAAAATAAAAAAAATGCATTTTGTTTTGTGAGGACCATAAATAACCCTTCCTTAACCTTGGATATTTTAATAACTATTACAATAAGTGTCGCGAGGAGATAAAACAAGGTTTTAGAGATGAGTGTGAAATTTTTCCATGTGTAAATTTCGAATGATAGAAAAAAATGAATAGAAAAGAAATAAAGGAACACCTGTATCATATTTTATTTTGTAGTTGGGTGAAGGTTTATGATTTTTTAAAATTTTATATTTTTATCTTCTTAAAATTTTTCCCCTATCTTGTATTTAATAGAAATTCATACCCTTTTAAATATGTTCTTTTAATTTGTTTCTGTTTCTTATTATAAAAAACTGCACACTAATCTCTAATCTTAGTGTTTCTCTATAATTTAATCTCTATTGGCCATTATATTCAAACCATCCCATATAACTTGAGAACCATATAAAAAATTACTCATGATTATTGGGATCATTATAATAGAGTATAAAATATGAGATCTATTATAAGCACTTTGATTTTCACTTTTGGTTAAGAAATGAGTGAACCTCCTCAATAATGTGGAATCATTTTGAGTGCTGTAAAATTTGAGTTATCAAAATTTCCATTTATAATTTTGGGCATGGAAAATGTTTTTTTGGAACATAATTACTGTAAATATTTTTTTTGAAATCCATTATGGAAGCATAAACTAGTATTGACCCATCTGATTGATGAAAATAGAATTTTAATATTTTTTTATGAGTGAACATGATTTTTTATGTGTTTGTGTTTTTTGTGCCTGAGGAAATGCACTATATTAAGTGTATTGGAATTGATATAAAATTTTAAATTATTATTTTATGTTACTCCCATAACTTTATTTCTAGTGAAATATGATTAATTTCCATTCAATATTAAATTTTTTATTATAAACATATATTAAGAGCATTTTTTGAATTCATTAAATTAAACCATAGATTGATATTTTGGTCATATCTACAAATATATTAATCCAAATTTTGTAATTATTTGTTATTAGTTGTCCAAACTAAAATTTAATCAAATCATCTAATTGTATTTTTGGATAATTGTTACATCTAAAGGGAAGTATGAACCATAAAAGATAACCCACAAAATCTATGTAGAAATCTATACCTGCCATAATACCTGAATTTTTAGGCTTAATATAGTATCCCATATTTTATGAAACTCCCAATTATGTTGTTTTATATCCAAATAAATCTTGAATTAAAATATTAATGCACAAATCAACTAATAAGGTGCACAATTGGTGCATGAAAATCTATCACATTATTCTTTTTGAGATTTGAAACATCCCACAATTCTTGACATTTCTCCAAATACACTTTCCCACTAGAGCTGAAATTTTGTGTGAAAAAAGTAATGATATAGGTTAAAAAATTTCTAGAATGAATTGCTTATATGTGAAGGTATATTAATATTCTAAAACTCATTGACATTCAGGCCATTTAAAATTAAAAGATAATTATGGACTAGAGAACATGGTTTGGGAAATAACCATAAATTTGGAAGAAAATTAAAATGGACACAATGTTTAGAGGTTGAACTATCAAAATAAATATATAAAACATAAAATAAGAATATATATATATATAAATGGTCAAATTGGATATCCAAATTGAAGGAGGGTTTTAGAAGAAAAATAGTCCAACACCTTTGGTAATAAATTCATCCCCCACTTCTCCTTGAGAGAGGTTGGAACTAAAGTACTTAAGAGTAAATATTTTCAGAAACACAGCCATTAAAAATCCATATGAGGAACTTGAAAACTCATAATTATACTTGATAGACCATTCCCCCATTCTATATTTTCATTTACTTTAAGTGTTGTCAATTCTAATAGAGTATGTTTGATTGTAGTTTCAATTGATGTTTAATGGATGAAACATTATCATCATCTCCTATACTTATAGAAATTATATATTTTAATATCTATGGTATTAAAATAGTTTAAATCATGAAAACAAATCATTTCCTCTTTTACTTTCTTATTCTATCCAAAGTATGTGTTTACCTACTTTCATTCGTGTGTGGTCGATGCACAATTCTTTTTCTCATATCAATCATTTATTTTTTTCATCTTCCAAAACATAATAATAATTCCAACCAGATTACTAACCATATCAATGTATTAGTAAATCATACATTAGGGTGAATTATTATTTTGGGATGTTAAGTTATTGAGAGATTTTTCTCGATAAACGTTCTTTAAATTTATATTGTGTAAGTGAAACTAGATATATTATGGATTATTGAAATGTCTTTTTTGACAAGCGTATTCCATGGATTTTTTGACCCAAAAATAAAAATGGGTTCAATAAATATATAACCTTCCATAAATGAGAACTAATATTTATTAGAACCATCATTGAGGGATGGAATAAATTTGAGATGGGAAATTCCTTCGAAAATCATCTTATGATGTGGATGTCAATTTAAATAAATGTTTTGAAAATATCAAGTATTTAATAAGATGAAATACCTAATAATAAATTCACTCCAATATGTATCAAATTTTTAAATATAAATCATTTTATTTATTCTTGAAAAACAACCTCCCATTTAAAAGATAAAAAATTAATCGATTAAAAAAACACCATCACCAAGGATACAACTCAAGTGCCTATGTAAACATTATAGAAGAGAATAAGATCTTGAAATGTTCTATAGGTGAAAATTTTACATGCTTCAATATACATCCATAATTTTTAATAATTCTGACAAATAGTTTTTAAAAAACCCATAAAAACCTATTAGTTTCAAAAATAACATTTAATTTCTCATTTTTTATGTCATAGTTTGAACTATATCAGTTAGTAATATAAATTATTAACCACATTCAATAAAATTTATTCATGAATATATGATAATTTTTTTTATTAATAGTTAACAAAGATCTGTATTTTCATACAAAAAATTGAAATAAAATTTATATTCTAAGACAATAACATTTTTTAAAATCTAGAAAAAAATCACTGAGTAAATTTCAAATTAAGATAAATTAATGAAACAAGGATTTGATTTATTAAAACATATAAATTAATATTTTATTTATTATATTATTTTTATACCAATGTATTTATACACCCATACATGAAATGGTATCTCATACCTTTAATCATAACATGAAATATTTATTTCAATAATAGTAATCCATAATATCATAATTCGTATCTTTATAACTAAGAATAATTTTCATGTTATAATACTAAAAAAGGTAATTATTTACACAAATATTATATTTATTAAGGATATATCTCATTTTTAAATGGGTTTTATAGTTAAACATTTATAATAAAATTATTTTTCATATGAGTATTGTGAAACCCTAGACTTTGTAGGAAAGTCCTATTTGAGTTCAGAGGATTTTTAGAAAAAACAATTTGAGATTGAGGGTGGAAAGGAATATTGAATGATTATTCAAATTGTTTCATAGACCATATAGTCTATCTGTGTAAGGTCTCTTTGGGGGTATAGATGCATGCATAGTCAATCACAAAATCTCCCATGTCATTTGGACTAACATTGTGACATGGATTTGAAGATAGAGAGTCCCACATAGTTTAGAGAATGTTTTTTCCTATCCAAGTAGACTAACTATGGATTTTAGTCATGCGTTATACAATTTTACTTTTAAAAATATGATTATAATATCCAATTCATTATTAAAACCAAATTATAACTTTGGGTAGACATAAATCCTAATGAGAAAAATTTTAGGGCATCTTATTTGATGAAAAATGCGACTATATCTATGATTTATTAGATCAACATGAAATTCAAGGTTATATATTGTGAATATTATTACTTTATACATATGTATCATTCTCTACCTAAGTAAATATATCATTATAAATAATACCTTGAGACATGTATACAATAATAATGATACCATGTCTTTGATGTTTGTTTTGATTGGCTAGATCATTATTATTGATGTTAGATCTTGAGATTTGTGGATATTATAGAGGTCATTATTTAAGATTGGTGGATCTAATTAATAATTTGGTAGATTATTATTTATTATTTCATGTTTGATATGATTTTAGACCATTTATTTATTTTAATTTCATCAAATATTTTTTGAAAATTATTTGGAAAATATTAGTGCTTTTTTATATTTGGGGAAAATAAAGATTTTTGTATAATGGGGAAACCATGGAATTCATATATGAAGAAATAATTTCTGGAAGAAATGGTCTTTTATATCTTAAATTTTTTGAGTTTAAGATAATGGGTGAAGGACATTTGTTTTGGGAATCACTTGGGTGGGTGATGATCTAAATCAAGTATATGATATGATTATGGGAAGCCAATTCTATTAGTGTTTTATATTTTTTATGTCACTTTTATTTACTAATTTCATCATATTTCATGGATATTTGGGTGAATAGAGAAGGTTTTATCTTTCATTTGGAAAAAATTGGCATTGGTTTTTTTCATTTTTTTACTTGAGTTTTCCTTAAATTGTGTGAATTTTTTTGTTTTGAATGATATAATTGATTTAAAATTAATTAATCACATAGTTGGGAATATATAATCCATGGTAATTCATTAGTGTCATATGAGTAATTCCTATTGGGTGTTCATGTACTCAACCTTACCCAAACATATATGTGTAAATATCGATATATTATATACTAATGAAAGATATAGTATGGCTTGAATGTTCATGTGAATTGGATATTATGATCCATGATTATGGTGTACATTATGGTATTCATCCATAATTTATATGAGGAATTTTAGTATCCAATATGGATGGAACTCATGTTTTATTTGGTTATGTCATGTTGAACGTGTTGGTGTTCATTTATACAACACTTTTTTTGGTTTGTATTTATATAAAAATGGTTTGTTTTTAGAGTAATGGTTTTAAATATTAAATGAAACATATATTTTCATCTCATATATTCAATTACATATTTTTATGGAAAATGATTCTTCAATTATTATGTTTTATCTTACAAAAATATTTTCTAACCAATTATTATCATAGAACACACTTGAGGATATGAAACTACCACATACAGGTCTCTGTGTTTTGGTTTCTCGGTTGGGGTCATCACAAGTATCCTAATTTATATGTATTAAGTATTTAATTTTGTCAAATATACTCTAACTAAAGTTACAACCACTTTTATATAATATTTATTAATGAGTCACGATCCATATTTAACAAACATTTGAGTTAATTTTGGTTATCCATGAATGGTTTTGAGGGAATGTATTATGTATAAATATAGTATAAACATTAAACCTATTTTTATTAAAAAAATAAATAGAAATTATTTAAGAATTTATAAATTATAAAAAATAAAAAACTTTTTGTTTTGTAACATTAAAATCATGTGGTTGATGATTACATCTTAAAAACAACAAAGTTGTTTTTTACTCTAAAAGTTATCCACCAACTCTAGAAACATCAATCTCATTTTAAGAACCTTATTCAATTTAAAAATGTTTGATATTACCCCATTGGTTAAGGAATAAATAAGTAAGATAGATATAAATAATTTTATCTCATATATGTTCATATATAAATAATGTATTTAAATACATTAACAGACCTCATTTGTTAATGAAGGGGACTCGTTGAGTTTGATTATTTTACAAATGATTGAGTGAGCCTAAAATATATATGTTATACATTTATAAAATATTATTAATTTTTCAAAAGTGATAATTGAACTCATTTATTATAAAATATAAGTTACACATTAATAAATACAATATCATATGATATGTAATACTGATACTATGATTGTTCATGTGAAAAATACCTAAAATTTATTCTTGTTATATCCTATATCACATATATATAACTATATGTGTTACATATAATATAAAGTTATATAAACTATAAAATAATATATGATGTGGAAATTTTTCACATATATTCAATATCACACTTGATCTAAAGAAACATAAACATAACACACATTTCACATCAATTTGTGAAATCATATCCAAAGTCATTTTTATAAACTTTCATAAGTTATCTTATTTTGGATTAATATTTGAACCAAAGTAAATCCCCATTCCACATTATAATGTGTTACCATGTGTTCTTTTATATAATTCAAACTAATTATGAATTCTCCATTCATAACCATTGGAAAAGTGAGACTTCTTGTAAAGTATTTATGCTACTCACGAAATAAAGGGATACAACATAATCCCCAATAAATACATGTATACTTATATGAACATGCATTCCATATGTCTCTCTATAAATCATATAAATAATCATATAATATCTTTTAACATGAAATGATATACCACCATGAGACATGGAAAATATAATTACTATATAGTATGCTCATACATTCTAGATTCTCCTAAAATAGACTGAATAAATAAGATGAATACATCTCATGTAATCCAAAAAATTAAATGAGAACATTACAAGTAACACAACTATTAATAACCATTAATTTCCTCAGTCCAATCGAATCAAAGGCCCAAATGTAATATATATCATACACAAGGAAAAATAATATCTATTTTTAGAAAAACTAACCACATGATAAAAAACATACCAAACTACCCATTTATTTTATTAACAATAAGGTTTAGATATGAAAGTCATCAAACTTTGAATGTTAAAATTTAAATTAATTTACTCTACTTATACAATAAGAGATAATATAATGTATCTACCCTAATTTATATCAAATAAATTATGCATGATAATAATTTTATATATTATTAACAAAAAAATCAAAATACAAGTCAAATTTTTATATCCGGAGTGAACTATATATCTCAATATAAATCGCTACTCACATTAAACATGAAATTTTTTCAAAACCCATGATTTCCCATGAAAAGCATTATTCATTAAAAACTTATATATTTACCTTAATATATTTAATTATCATTACACACTCATATAATAAATGTACCCCACAAGAATGAACGACAAAATATAAATTCATATTAATTATAAAATTATGATCCATTTCATAATCCCAATATTTATATCATGTTAACTAGATTTGGGATTAAGATAAATCAAATACTCTAGAACTTATCCTTAAGATATCAAATATTTAGTAAATTTACATGCCAATTATGTATTTTCTACACTTAACAGAAAATATGAACTAGGGATTGGGATGAAAAAATCCAGGACTAGAAGAAAACATTTTCTACACTAATTTCATTTCCAATTAATCTAATACATTATCCCATGTATCCACCAATAAATATTTACATAACCAATATATGTGATTCCACTAACAATGAAGTTTTTATAAAGGATGTGTTCGGTTCATTGATGAGGTTGGAGTGTTTTAGTATACAGAGTAGCTTCATTGTTTTCATTATATATTTATTTATAGCATGATATACATGGATCCATACTTCAAATGGTTAGGAAATTATTCATCCAAACATATTACTTTAAAATATCTTATGCAATGGTGTAATTTTCTTCCTTTATAAAATCATCTATCATTATCTCATTAGAATTATTCTAGTTGATGGCACCATTGTTAAAAAAACTAATGACTGAAATATTGAATAATCCATTTAATTTTGCAAGTTATGATCAACGTAAACCTATAGAAAGGGACTATCCTCACCTATAATGGTCAAGAATACATCCTTTGTTCCTGTTATGTAATTAAGGATATTATTTATAACAATCCGATAAATTTTTAATATAAATTTATTGGTATCAAATAATTATTCTCAAATAATATAATACATCAATTCAAGGTAAAAAAATGTCATATAGATTGATCATATTCTAAAAGTAAATCGTATTTTATTCAGGAGTTTTCTTTTTTTCTTAGTAAATGAACATTGAGATTTTGTAAGAATCACATTGTTTGACATAGTTGAAACCATTTTTTTATTTCTCTTTGACAAACATCTAATTATAAGGTTTTATTTAAATAGTACATTTTTTATTATTCAATGACTCTTGTGAGTCTACTACTTTCCAAAGGTAGGTGGAATAAACTGACATTATAGACCTTGTTTTAATGATCGAGAAGGTAATAGGACATATAATCCCATGAGGGGTCATTTTTTTAGTATACGAATCTATTATATATTTAAAACATGTTAGTGAAACCCTTACAAGTAGTAATATTAGTTACCCATTTAGAGAAAGTGATTTTAAAAAAAATGTATCTAATAAAATATTAATAATTAGGATTATATTTTTTCCCATTTAATCTTTTTATTTGGTTATCATATAGTTTAAATCAATATTAGAAGGAATTTTGGAGTATAAAAACATATTTGGAGTCATTTAAATCCTATAAGAAGAGGTAATAGGTTTTTTGATATATGGATTGAGACCATGAAAGTGGATTCCCATGTATCGAAATGAAGGAAATAAGAAACCACATTGTTTGTTACAATTTAATGAGTTGTATTATAACTTTTATTTCCTTGTGATATGAACCATAGTTGTGCCTTTGATGTTCATGTATCCATGATCTATTCCAAGTAGTTTACTATCATATTATGTGGACTACTATGTAGAAGGTACCATGAAATGTTTTGGTATGTGACTTATTTATTATAATCCCTTTATATTTTAAGCTCAAATATATATTAGGTAATGGAAATTTTGGGTAACCCATGGGAGTATCTTGAATAACGGAATTTGGGAAGCCATGAGGAGTATATGGAAAAATTTTTTTAGGAAACCATGAGGAGGTTTATTACACAATTCATTTTAGGAAACCAATAAGAGTATATTTAATCAAGGTATTTTAGAAAAAAAAATGAGAATATCAAATAAAGGTATTTAATGAAACTACCATAATAATCGTGTCTTTATGTATTTGAGGAAATAAAAATAATCATTTGAAATCAACGCATTTGTCAAATCAATGTGAATATTGGGGGTATAAACCAACATAGTTGGGATAGGTGTGACTCCAAATGTTAAGAGATAGGGTTTCATAGTTGATAACCCTAGTTGTGACCGATTATAAGAGTTCTGGGTGAATGGGAACCTAGGTAGGAGACCTTGGAGAATGGACACTTAGGTTGGTCCTTAAATGTTAGGCACAACTCCAAATGGGATTACCTACCCATGAATCATCTTTAGAATAATATGGGTATGTATCCAATATTGTATAACCTTGGTGTAACTCCAAATTAGTATAACCTTATCATAATTCTATTTAGTATAAACTGTGTTATTTGGAATTTAACACTTCCATTAGGTTTTTATATATAAATCACTTGTGGGAACCCATGGAGTGGTAGGATACTCAATGTAGGTTTCCATGCACTCTATTTGTGATACCTCTATAAAAACCTATTCTTGGTTACACTTAGTATAAAAATAGAAGTTTAGGGGGTCATTTAATATAAAAACAAAATCATGGGTGTGAAACCTCAAGAAGTAATCACCCATAACTTCTTATGAACTTGGATATGGATATGGGTGCACACAACATAATCTATGCTCATTGGTGTCTATGTATGGGAAAACAAACAACTTTATATTAGAAAAATATGATAGGAAATGTAGGATTTTTTCTAGGTGTATGAAAAAATGGCTCTTGAAGTAGTATAAAATATTAAGTGCCTTAGTAGGGTGTATGTGAAAACTAGATCTTAGTGTGATTTTTGACTTAAAAAAACTATCCATGAAAATTATAACTTAAAAACCCATAAATTTAAATTTCTATGTTTGTCTATCTCTATGAGATATTAAATTAAATCACACAAAGAAATATAGAGATATATGCAGGTTTTACCTGTAAAAGGTGTTATATAAAGATAAAATTGGCCTGAAGATGTTATAAAAATCGATCCTAAATCTGTACAAATGTTTTCTTCAATAATAGATGAAATCCATGGCCTATTCCAAGTGGGATTTTATAACTACCATGCCACTGAATTATGAAATTTTATTTAAGGATCTCTTCCTCCTAGTGCATAACTGGTCATGTAGCATAGAAAAAAACTGATTTTCGTATTATTCACAGACTATTATACTCCTTCATCTTTAACAAAACTCATGTCACACTTATGGTTTTCATATCATAGTCATTATGGAATAGTGTGTAGAATAATGTTTTTGGCAATGAACAACCTCATTATATCTTTCCTAATATATATGTTCTAAGAAAATCCCATGAATCTCATATATCTATATTTATATATCTTTATACCCACTATATGGGTCGATTCACTCATATTATTCATTAAGAAACAAATTCCCATCCAATACTTAAAATACTTTAATGTTGAAAAATCAACTGTAATCCCACTAGACCACTTATATACACAATACTCAACTCTATTATTTATTTAAAAAAACTCTTCAATTAAATCATCCAAGATGATATTCATTCTCTCAACTTCTTTTTTCAATACATAAATAAACTATTGAAACTCACATTCCTTAGAAATTAAATTTGGATCATAAAAAAGTTTATTTTTTATCATCTAAACATTCATTAATTTATTTTAATTAATGAAATTAGTTTTGGAAATCATTATGGTAGGTCAAATAATCATAATAATTTTTAACGAAAAGAAACATCATATTGATCTTTATCATAACCACTAGTTAGAATGATTTTTTATAGTCAATACCATGAATTTTCTTGTAACCTTTTTATAATAATAATGATTAATATATTGACACTCCATCAACTTGTATGTTTTCCAAATTAAGAAAAATCCACTAACACCCTATGAGTCTTACACCTTATTCCTCCACATGTTTGTAACCTATTTTTATTTAGTTGTTGAGTTAATTTATATAGGTGGGTGGTAATTAGGATGAATTAACAATTCTTTTAATTTCATGTCATGACCAAGTGGATTGGAGGCTGAATCATCCCATGAATTGTATTTTTTTGATTATGGGACTCTCATATATATTTAATATGAGTTCATGAAATCGTTCTCAGTAAAAATACCGGTTACCCTTATCATAAAAGAGATCGATTGACAACTTGAATTAATGTGAACATATATATGTATGAAAGGTTATAAATCAATATATATATTTTATGGGATTTATATATTCACTCTCATTGACTGGTTATATTGTGGTTTAAATGCACATTGATGGGAACTCTGGAATATATCATCATCCAAGGGGGGTGGTTGGTGTGGTGGAGTTGGAATTTTTCCCTTGAGAAAGGCTATATATATATATATACTTACAGAGGGAATCAAAACCAATGTATCTTGATGAAATTTCATGAAGAACTTCCTAAATTTTAATTCCACGTGATAAGACTATTTTTGTTTTTTAAAGGTCATTTATCCATAACTAAATAAGTTCTTTTTAAGGTTGTTCACCCATGACCAATAATGTTCCTTTTAATATCTCACATCCAGGATAAGTGAATTTCCTTTTATAGTCCTGCATTGAGTACTGTTATATGTTAATGTTTATGTTCATATGAATAATAACTATTACAATAAGTTTAAAGTAGTTTATAATGGAGTAATAGGTGAAAGGGATCTGGTAATGGTTTCTATGAGAACTATACAAGCATAGACCTTCTTATTTTGATCAGATAGTTGATTCAAGTGAATGTATATTGGGTATTACAAAAAATAGAATTCAATTAATGTTAAAGAACCATTTATTAGACTATTAAGGATGATTAAAGGATTATCCCACACATGGTAGACCAGATTCCAATTTAGAGTAGACATGTCAGGTATGCCAGGAGGGCTAATCCGTAGAAGGTTTTATTGGGCTTTCAAAGAGGAAGTTCTCATTGTTAATCAAATACCTGGTTGATTGTATCCCATGTATATTATAAGTTATAGAGGAAATATAAAGGAAATATTTTATAGGAATATTTATTTCCATTATCAAAGGAATATATGTTCTAAATGAAGCATGAAAATCTCTATAACACAATCATGTAGCTCAGGGGATCATATAAGGTCCTAAATAGTATATTCACTTTGATGGTTTGACTTTGATGTGTTGGGGTTGAAGAGGTCTCTTTGGTTTTTATGGATAAGGGATCAAATTTTTCTAAGGCAAGGAACCAAGGTGATTTGGAATCATAGGTAGAATGATGGATGAATTAGGTGTTGAATTTTGGTCATTAAAACTAGACACTATTACTCCTTGAGGTGATTTGGAATCCATGTGTAACACTAATGATTTTAGTATGTATTTTATTCTTAATAAATATTGAGTGCTCGATAACTTGTGATACACAAAAGAAAATACATAAATAAAAAATTCCTAATTTCACTATAGTATAATATTATAATACAAAATGAAATAAATTACAAGATAACTCTATTAAACTAAAGGAATGAATCCCCATGTAAATTAAGATACTATAAGGTTGAAATTATCACCATCGCGATCTATTATAAACATCATACCATTGGTGGTTACAATGATAAGAATAAAAACTGTTTGAAATATGGTAAAAATCTTGATAAATGAAATTATTGAATGAGATGAATGATTTTAATGAAGTGTTTTGCGTTATATATAAGAATGTAATATGATCATTACATATATGGTCATTGATTTTATGAGAATTGATAAATGGTCCTTGGATATATGGTTATTGAGTATACATGTATCAAATATGTATGATGAAGATACTATAATAGGAATGTATATGTTTTAAATTTGATTTAAATGAAATTTATGATATTTAATTAAAAAAATTCACAAATTAATTTGTGAAAATACATGTTTTTTAAAATATTTCTATTATTTTTTTTTAATTTTAATGAATTATTTTAATTATATATATTTATGAAATTCAAAAAAAAAATGATTTTAATACAAATATAATGATAAATTAAATGGTATAAATAATTTTAATAAAATAGGAATATAGAAATTTAATGTAAAAATAGTTATTTTCAACACCACAATCCATTTTTTATATTATTCAAAAAAAACATTGGGGGTATGTGGGAACCTACATAACATTCTCTAGTAGCCAGAAAAATCCTCTCAAAAACACATCTCACATTACAGAGTTTCAATTTTAAAATAACACAGAACCATCCATCGTGCCAAGACTATCAACTACACCCTATTTCAAAAATTAGAAGATACCTTCCTCACAACAAATCCCGTAAAACCCACATCGACTGAGGAATTAGGATGCCTGAGAAACTTACCATAAAGTACCACATCACCTCACTACCATCATTATGTCTCCGTAAAATCAATGACAAAACCAAAACGTCGTCACAAAAACCCCATTCGATCATCGTCATTGTCCTCTCTCTGACATCCAATGCCTGAAAAAGATACCATCGACACTGTCGGCACAGTACAAACAACCACCTAAGCCGAACATATCTATGAAAATCACCATCCTTGGTAACTCCATTGACTTCACCAATCTAACCTATGACCAGACAGCCATCCTATCATCACAATACCTTTCCGCAACATTGACTTCCATTTTCTATAAACACATCGCCACACAAACCAGATGCTCCTCGCCTAAACCATTAGGGACCTGCCACCACAACGTACCAAACACCCAAAACCTCCTATTGAACATCACACCTGACTGAAACAGAAGGGGGTACTGGTCTTGGAGGACATAGGGGGCCAATTATAGGAATTCTTATAGAAATGTACTTACCAAGCACCATGGTACCAAACATTCAATATAATGAGAAACTAGAACACCAACAAAAATTCCCCAAAAACCGAAAGGTAGGAAAAAGTCCTCAAGAAAAAAGGGGAAAGAAATAGGATTGGAACCCTAAATAAAAAAGGTCTTAAAGGATCCTAGGGGATGAAACCCTAGTAAGAATGAAGATAAAGATGAAACATGGGCTGAATCCCTAAGGAGAGATGCACGCTAAGAAATCCACAACCCCATACAAAACAAGATATTCACTACCCATTTCAAACCACTCATATCCTTATATTAAATATTGTATACCTACCAAATTTTACTATCATAAAGTATTATTTTAAATTTTCAATATTTTGGTCACAGTAATGAAGCATGTATACTTCATTTTGAATGAACCCATTACGAGAAGGAGATATTCCATCTAAGTATCAAGTTGTTCTCTATATTTTTCAATTAACTTATTATAAAAACACTTAATAAATCTCATTATCAACTTGAATAATTTTCTACTAAATTCATTATTCTTATGTAAATATTATATTACTATTATATATCAATAAAATATTATGCATGCATTTGTATAACATGTTCTTTTTTAGGTTAGTTCAACTAGATATATGAATGGTGATTTACAAAACCAAAATTTTCATCAAGAATGAGTATAAAGTTATTAATAATAGTAATATATGACATTGAATAGTAATTTATATCATTATTATTCTTCTTTAAGTGTGACATAAATATGAATAATCATTATCAATTGACTCATTGATAAGGGTAAAATTACTGGAAACATGCACATCACAAATTCCATTTTGATGAACCATGGGCACATTATCCATCAAATGAACACGAGACTATATAAATAATTATACTAATATTATTATAATAACATGAATAATATTGAAATAATGGACTTTTTATCAAATAAAGTGGATATATATCTATATTTTGAGACTTTTGTGAAACAATCAAAACTACTAACACCTGAAGATGAAATATGCTATAACTAGCTAATAAATATGTAATACATAATCATAATTGAAAATTATAAAAGGTTATAAATATTAATAAAGTTCTAAAAAATTTATTAATATGTTCATGTTTATTATATAGTAGTTTAAATCACTTTCATTTAAGTCATGAGTAAATGTATGTGTTTACCATATCATTTTCCTTCCATTAACATTAATTTCAAGTTCATCAGCTATGTTCTATTATGTTGAGTATATAATTACCCATGTATGTCACATATTATAATTTTTATATAATTTATGGAATATAAAAATAAAACCCATGTTATCTCTTTTAATATCTTTTGATTCAAATATTTCTAAATTTATAAGGGTTTATTTTCCAATCTCACTTTGTAATTGATATTGTCTATATCTAAATTTTATTGAGGGCAATTATAAATTATTTATCAATATGAACCCATATATTTTTGTGTCATTTTTTTTATATTTTACATGAATCCATAAAATTTCCCCTCACATTTGTTTATAACTCACCTGAAATAATGTTAATAAGTGGAATCGACCATATATATTCTTTTTTATCAAGAATATTTTTATTATATTTTTTTAATTTTTAAAGGATATTATATATGAATTCATTCTTAATTAAATGTATAATTAAGGAAATTTTATATTAATTTTAAATTTTGTTACATAATTATGAAAGTATTCCCTTTTTAATGTTTTTAGAATTGTCTCCTTCTCCTACCATTTACTTTGATTTTATTTATAAAGTTTCCTTAGAATTTGTTAATGATTCATTAAAGTAATTTTTTTAGACTCCCAATATTTTTCAAATAAACTATTGATAAATTATTTTTTCAAATAATTATCAATATCTAAAAGATATTTATTATTATTTTCTATACAATATTATAACTCCTTTATAAACGGTTTCTCATCTATTTCAAAATCCTTTATTTTTTATTATGTTTCACAAGAGATATGTTTCAATAGAGTCATAAAATTTCATTCGCGGGATGATTAATTTTCATGCCTTGTGATGATTCTTTTAAAACATGTTATATTCACATGGGTTAGTTATGATATTATGGAATTATAAATTCTTTTATGTGGAACAAATATGTATGGTTTTTTAATTTTCTAAATGGTGGTTCCATGATTATATAGCCCTCTAATTAATTTAGTAAATCATTATATATCATGAGATGTCATATAAGGGAATAGGGAGTAAACCCAATCCACTATGTATATTGAAATGGGGATTTAAGTTGATCCAAAATTTGATGATGGACTTATTTATGATCATTGATATAAGAAATGATTTTATATACTTAGGTTTGTAACATATTTCTATGTTCTTCCAAATTCCAATGTTATCCTTTAGGGTTGTTGATGATTCCCTCATTTTTCTACATTTATATTCCTTATTTTATATGTTATTATAAAATCAATTTTTCATGATTCTGGATTTATAGGCCATGTTTTATTAGGTATGATTTACATATGTTATTTTCATTTTCATTGATTGGGTTCTCATACCGACAACTTTATATTATGTTCATTTATGATCTTAGATTGATATCACTTATATCCAACCCTTACAACAAGCCTTAGATCACCCCTTATTATGTTTTCATTCACCAGTTTATGAGGAATAGTATAATATATGATATTTTTAGATGTCTGTTAAGTGTGGTGTGAATATGGATAAATTTTCATTGTTGTAAAATAAATATTTTATGTATCTAATCTATAAATTTACTAAACCAATGGGTTCTACAGTGTGATTTATAATTAGATCTAGTAGTTATTAGTGAGAATGAGGTGTTATATATGTTTTTTTGTTGGGTTATCTCATTTTATATTAGATCGGGGTTTAGTTAATATTTTGGATTACATTGTGAACAATAAGAGGATTAAAACTAACGTAACTTAGGTAGAACCAAAATTGAATTTTATAGGTTATACTAATGATGATATTGGTTGAAACTAGAATGTTATAGGTAGAAGTGATGGATATATTAGGATTGATTTTACTTATCAAATGTTATATTCTTTTTTTTATTTAAAAATCACATTAACATTTTTAGACATTTCCAATGGATACATCCAGGAAGAAATATGTGAAAATGAATTTGAAAAACAATGTAATGATTGTCCCAATGAGAAAAGAAACAGATTGAGAGGTAGAGTAAAAAATATCATGGAAATGCTCATCAGATTTTCTAATGTTATAAACAACAACTTAAAAAGTTTAAAACTACCAAACACACACATGAAGGAACAACTATCCTTTCATTCCTTAAGATATAAACAACCACCCTCCTTTAGTGGGTCCTCTAATCCACTAATTATAAAGTAATGAATTAATATGACAAGAAGATATTTTTAATTCTATGGTACCTGGATCATGAAAAAGTTGTTTTATATGTATATCATCAGGATGGTGAAGTTTATCAATAGTATAATATCGTTAAGAATACAAGAAAAAAATGAAAATATCAATAATATGGATTGGGAAGAGTTTAAGAAAGAAATTTTCAAAAAATATTTTATCCAAATTATTCACATTAAAGTAGAGATAGAATTAGTTGATTTGAAGAAAAAGGTGGATGAATCTATTTGTACATATAAAGAAAACACCAAAATAATTTCAAGGTATGATTTTGGTTTTATCATTGGACATGAATAAAAAATTAATCATTTATTTAGTGGATTAAAACTAAGTCTCAAAAAAGAATTAACTATAAGGGATATTAATAACTGTGAAGAAATTGTTTGATGTTATCTCAAGGTATAATTAGAAATTGGATACTCTCACTATTCTCATGGTTTTGGGGAAAATAAGAGGATAATAGAGATTTATGGAAACTAAAATGATAAAACCCATGGAGGAATGAAAATTAATATTTTTGAATATTGAAAACATTTTAAGAAGGATGGAGGGAATTTCCTCAAAGTAATAGATAACTTTTTCAACTGTGGATGATAAAGCCATTAATCACATGAGTGATTAATATATATGAAGAGTATGACCAATGAAATTGATGAAAGTAAATCTAAAGTTAATACACCACTAATACTCTAATGTTAAAATTTTAAGGATATTACACATTATCTATAATTATTCAGAGTTTATAAGTGATATTTATTTCCTAGAAATATTATTTTTATATAATATAGTATTATACACATTCAATTCATAGAGAAACCAAAAAAAATTATTCAATTTATATATATCATTACATTATTAAAAAACTAAACCCATATAAATTCCAAAAATTACAATATGAAAAAATAGAAAGTAAGAAAAATAGAATAGAAAAATTTGGATCATTATGATATACTAGAATTATTGAATTCATAAAAGGTACACATCCTATTACTCATGAGTTGAAAACATTTTAATTTTGAATGGTTATATACATTTATGTATATCTTCTATGTTTTCTAGAATTGTTTAATTAAATCCTGAATACCAAGTAGTAGATATATCCCTAAAAATCCTAGTAGTGTAATCAATAAAACCCAAGTTTTGGAGTCATCTTCTGTAAGTATATGTTGGTATATTCTTCCCATTAATCTCAAAATACTTACCTCGATGGAATTTTTTTCTATAATGGGCATGAATTGGATCTTGTTATATAGATCTAACATTAAATTTTGGAAAAAGTAAATCTATTTACATATTTTTGAACCATCCGCTTATCCTGTATAAATGTAAGGAAGATCTTGAATATCCTTTGGAAAATCCCTCAATGATATGGGTGTTGATATGTATTGAGGATGCATACCGTTCCCAAATGGTTAAGTTGAAGGGAAGTGTTAAACAGAAGGAAATTTCTATTGTAATGGAATATAATATTGTATTTACTAAAGAATTACTCTTCTTTATCCCAGGTCATGTGGTGGATAAATGACTAGAAATTATACTCATATCCACTCCTATATATAAATTTTATTATATAATATAACAAATTGAATAATATGAGTTAAATAAGTTGCTATAAGAGAATTTGGAAAAGGGGTTCTTATTCCATGGTGCAACACTTTAGGTAGAAATAGTGTTTTGTTTCATGAAAAATGATGGATCAATGTGGGTTTGTATCAATTACTATGTGCTTAAAATGATCAACACAAAGAAAACAAATCCCTTGAAAATTATCTATGACATTTTTTATCAACCATGAAGGGATCTATACTTCTCAATGGATGATCTTTTTTGGGATATCATCATAAAAAGGTAAATAATGAAGATATTGGGATGACATTCTTCATTACAAGATATGGGTGGTGTGAGTTTTTAGTGATTCCCTTAGGATATAAAAATTCTGATTCTATATTCATGTATTTGATGAATAGTGTCTTTAAATACTACCTTTACACAGTTGTGGCAATATTTATTGAAGATAATCTGATTTACTCTAAGAGAATGAAAGAACACAAAGATTATCTAAGTATTAAGATATTTACATTAATAAATGAAAAAATGTATGCTATATTCTGAAGGTGTGAATTTCAAATTTATAAATTCATATTCTTTGGGTACGTGATCACAAGTGTGGGAATTTTAATGGACCATTCAAAGAAACTAGTAATTAATTTATGGACCAAACCCTTAAGTATCCTGGAAATACACAATTTTCTTAACTTATCTTGGCACTACTAATGTTTTGTGATAAATATATCACAATTTTAAATCCTAATAATTAAGTTTAATAATAAATGGGTAAGGTATGTATGGATTAAATAATTTGATAAAATAATAAAGGATCTCAAGAAGAGGCCAATCACTATACCTACACTCATATCACCATCAAGTGGATATGTTCTTGTGATATATATTAATTATTCAAAAACAATTATTGGGGTTTTTACTCATGAAAAATCATAAATTCATAGCCCATGTCGAAAATAAGTTAAAAATCCATGAGAAAAACTAAATGATCCCTAATATAGAGTTAGAATATGTTATCTTTGTATTGAATCTTTCACAGAAATATGTCTATCGTGAGGAGTGTGAAGTATATATTGATCAAAAGAAGCTTAAGTATATACTCATATAGAAAGGTTTGAACACGTTTCAATGAATATGGTTACAGCTAATCAATGACTATGGTTTCTAAACTCACTAATATCTTGAAAATAGGAACAAGGTAGTGAACACCCTTAGTATAAAAGAACATGATACTCAATCACTTTCCTATATTAATAAAGACCCTATATAAAAGTAGATGTAAAGGATAGATCATGAAATCATAATGGTAGGGAATATATATTACCTTTCCAAAATAATTTACCATCCATATTTTCAAGAGAAGTTCAATATGTTATAAAGAAATGATCTGGATCTTCAAAAAAATGTTGAAATAGAAAAGGATGAGATTCTTTAGGAATTACACATCTATAAAGATGGTTTCATCTATTTTGGAGCAATAATTTTCATTACTACATGACCTTAGATAAATAAATTTATATTTTTTAATGTAAATATATCATATTTTCCCATCAATCATAGAAGTATCAATTTGTAATGTGATCTGTGAGAGAACTTTTTATTGGAAAAGATGAAGAACGTGATCATAAAGTACACCTCAAAGTTCATTGTATTTCAGAAAGTTAAAAAAGAGTTAAAAATGTCCAAGGGGGTGATGAAACCATTTCCCATAAACATTTTGATGTGAGATAACATCACCAAAGACTTCATCAATAGTCTACTAAAGACATATAAAGAAAGCAATGAGATATGGGTTGTGGTGGATCAACTCACCATGGTTTCTCACTTCATCTCTATTATAGAAGATTATTATCTTGAACAAATTGATAATATATATGAAAGTAAGTGACAAGGTTTTATGGGGGAACACTTTTTATCACCTTTGATTGTGATCCAAGGTTAACTTCTAAATATTAAAGAAGTATTCAGTATCATATGAATACTATATTGAATTTTATTATGGCCTATTATCCATAAAATAATGGAAAATATGACTAAAAGTTCATTTTATTATTATCAAAGACACTTTTTTGGGAAAATTTAGAAACCCAAAGTGCGGGACATGATGGAGTCCCAATTTGAAGACCTATTAATGGACAATCTGACTGAATGTTCATTAGTTTAGTGCTCATTTAATAACAAATTCTACTAGAGTATTCAAAGGGATCTATATGAGTCTATAAAGTGATATATAACCCTTTATTTTCTGGGTAAAGTTTGTCATATTAAATCAATATGTCCCCGATCCTACGTAAAAGATGATAAGAAAGTTTTATTCTATCCAACAACATATAAAATCTAGTCAGAGTTAGCAGAAGAGCTATACTGAAAACTGTTAAAGGGAATTATAGTTTTATGTTGGAGAAAATTTTTTCATTTCAATATCAATATGGGAGATATTCATATATTTTTAAATAAATATATGTTTATCCCTAGGGACATTTTAAGCTTTAAGATCCTTGTTCATAATGGAGAAGTTTCCTATCATATTGAAATTCCACCAAAAAATTGATCAATTTTATGATGTGTTCTACATTTCATTTTGGAAGAAGTAAATACCCTATCCATAAGATTTACGTAATAGAGAGTTTGTACAACTAGAGCATGAAATCTCTTATGAGGAGTAGCAAGTAAAGATTATGGACCGTATAGGCAAATTTCTACATAATAAAAAAAATCCACCATGTAAAATTGTTATAGAAAAAAAGAATATAAAGAGGCAACATTGGAATAATAGGAAATAACAAAACAGTAGTACGTCCATCTATTATCAAATAAGAATATGATTTTAAATTACAAGGTTGAAATTTCTATAGGGGGAATAATTCCACAACCTTAAGTTCATAAGAGACATTTATTTCTAGAATAAATGTGTGTTAAATTATATAATATTATACACATAAAATGCATAAGGAGACAAAAAAGGGATTTATTTCATATATAGATATTGTTACATGAGTGAACAACTAAACACTTTAAAATTTCAAACCATAAAATGTGAAAAATAATATAAAATAATAAAAGATTAATGGGAAAATTAATATTATTTCAATATGCTTGAATCATCTCTCCCATAAACAAAAATATAGAGAAAAATAGAATATTATTTAACCAATAAACTTATTATAATACAAAAATAATAATCTTGGGATAAATTATAGTAAATTTAGAATAAATTAATTAACCGGTAATTATATGAGGTAATGCGGTCATTAGAATAGTAACCTGACCATTGGAATAGTAACTTGATCATTGGGAATAATAATTTCACCTCAAAATATTAAAATATAATATAAATTATTTTTATCATAAAAAAATATGAAAACATAAATATAATAAGAAAATAAAAAAATTATCAATAATAAAACTCAAAGAAACTATAAGAATATTTTAAAAACTGATATATTTTAATGTATTTCATAACGATCATATTTTTTTATTAAAAATTAAAATTACATATGTTGAAAATTATTTTTTTAAAAAATGGATTTAATCTTAATAATAATAATTTTTAAATTTTATACTGGTTATTATTTTGGTAATTTTTTATCAATACATCATTTTATAGGTGAATAATTAAAATACTATTTATTCATAACCTGTTTATTTTAAATACAATCATTCATGATGTAATAATGACCTAATAAATTCTAAATATATTGTAAGGACAAAAAACATATTTAATTTTATAAATGATTCATTTAAATATAATGAACATGTTTTCCAGACAAAAAAAATTATTTTCCAAATACTAATGTCTAAAGTATTTCATTAAATTAATATTTTTTTCCACATTTCCTTTTGATTAATTTAATAAATTCAAATTTAATTTTTCAAAGAGTCATAAAATAATTTTATATAATTCCTATATATTTCATAATTTCAAAAATATTACTATAGATTGTTTTACCATGGATATAATAATTTATTTAGTATTGTAACCCATAATACCACTCTACTCATGTATTAATAACCCATCGTCCCCCGTTGGAAAACCAATTCAATTACATGATATAAAACCAAATATATACCCAAATGACCACTCCCATTACCCTTAGAATCCTTAGGGTCATTCTGTAGTAATAAAACTCTAATATATCATGAAGATAAGTGTTATAGAAAACAAACAACTTCATGAAAGAGGTAATTTCTTCTCAATTTTTATTTTATTTCCTCTTCTAATTACCTATCCTTATTTTATTTTCTAACTCAAAACATCATATAAAAACAAAAAAAAATTATGAAATGACCTTGATAATTTTAATATTATATATTGATTTTATTTATAAATACAAGAACCTATTATATATATTTCACTTACTATTTGTACAATAACCATTTGAGGGCTGGTTAACCACCAATGAGGACGTTTCCAATTCTTTTTTTATCAACTACCTAAAGGGTGGTCATAAAAAAATATTTATGATATGTAAATGTATTAATATATTTATTTTAATCTTATTTAATTAAATTTACATATTTATAAATTACCTTGATAAAAATAGTGAAAACAAAATAATAAATGATATTTTAAGAAAAATATTATATAAAAACATTTCACCATTAGTAAAGTGAGTTATGGAATAGAATATAGTGATTATAATTTATCGAGAGTAAAAAAATGAACATAATTCACTTCTATTTCCATGGTTTAATAATCCTATTTATATTATTCATGATGTAGAAAAGTGATAAAATGATGTGGGGTTTAATGTAAGCGGATTTTCGTTCCCAACTCCCTCTCTTTTGAGTTATGGCTTCTTGCACATAATTTTCCATGTGGATATTCCTCTAATATCCTTTAAATATTCTATCCCTTCTCTTTCTTATTATATATATGCTTCTACCTTTCCCAAATTATTTCTAATATAAATATTATTATTTATTATAAAGTATTTATTTTTTAAAACACATCTTTGTATACCCTTGAGTTGTTTATTCATCATATAAAAATGATATTTTATTATGAATTATGATCTCACAAATTCATTTTGGAACCCCAAATTTTATTCCAAGATTTATGATATACGAAATGCTTTAGAAAACCCATTCCTTTTCATGGGTTTATTTTATGATTAAAATTGTTATATATAATATTTTCATTTGGTATGCACAATGATGAGAATTTTATAATGTTATAGGTGGGATCATAATTATATATCCTACTAATGCATTGAGTAATGTGATATATCGCAATAAATTATGCATATTATGGGTAAACATGATGCTAGATTTTATACCAATTTTGATGTAATGATTTATGAACATATGTTACGCATGACCATTTAGCTAGATTTGTTCACAATTATATGATGTATTTGACCACTATGTTATATTGTTTCATTATTATTCATATACCTCTTTACATGAATTTTTCATGTCTCCCCCTAGTTTTTAAGCGGATGATCTTATTTTTATGATATGATGACAATGATAATGCCCTCCAATGTACTATGGATTCATGTCTACTATTCACCCCCTTAATGGGATTTTAGATCACCTTTTATTTTATGTATATTCTAAAGTGATTACATATACTAAGTATAATGTGAGAATTTTTATGAGGATAAATTATAATGATATGAATAATGTTTAATTTTTATTACGTACAAGTGTTTCATGAGCCAAATTTTCCCAACATACTCAAAATTTATTTCCAGGATTGTATAACTATTATGGTTTTTATATTAGAAATTATGTAATATTCATGTCATAAAATGTTGGGTTTCTATAGTTAATAAAATATTATGGTTTATTTAATTAGGGAATTAGGACTTGAAAAAGATATTGAACAAAACTAAGGATATTTCTAAGAATAGGTAAATTTCATATTTTTTGGTATAGTATAAGATCACATGTTTTCTTGGAAAGGAAATCCTTTTTTGGATATTATATGTAGATGTGGATCTAAAATAGTTTTAACTAGGGGTAATAACCTTAGAAAGGGGATATTGGGTATGAACTCAATTATCACCTAGTGCATGAGAAAGAGGCCTTGTTGCACACGTGTTTTGACACTTCCATGGGATATTATTTAGTTAATAAAAAAATTTATACAAACTATTATGAATAATATATAACATTAGTAATAATAACTAATAAATTTTAGAAAAGTAATAAGGAAAATGATCCCAGAATCATCGTATAATGAAAAGGATAAACATAGGTACCTCTTATGATATGAATTTATTTTTTATTTTTTACATAAGGATAAATTATTTATTTGTACTTTGTTCATGTATGTTTTTTTAAACATTTTGTATTTTAGAAAATGGTTTGAACTAGGTCAAACTAGACCAACAACCTATATTAGGGATAGTGCAATGATAATTCAATAAAAATTCACAAATAAATGGGAGGTAGATTTTAAAAATTCATGGTGATTATTACCTAGTTGTATCAGTATATGGACAATGACTTGAACCATGTGGATTGTAAACCATCACCCAAGAAGGAGAAAATGGGCATTGAGTCCTTTATGTGTTAACAACCAGTGATTTTTAGTGGATATTTTAATCCACATGTCATGGAACAGTGGGTTAACTTAATGGAGAATATATTTTTTGTGGTATACTATTATGAGAAGGTGAAATCCCTCTTTTATTATTATCATTTATATAGATAGGTTGATCGATGATGGGTGTTGGTAAAAAATACCAAGTCTATGGATGAAATGGAAGAAATGTAGTTGGATGAATTTAAGAAGATATTTCATTTAAATTCTTTAATTCAAAGTCTTAAAAATATATAGATAAAATTTTTAGAGGTTCAAAAAATGTAGGGTGAATCTATCATTAATTACAAGGAAAATATAATAAGGATTAAAAGGTACACCTCAAGTTTCTTTATTAAAAATTATTGAAAAATAGAAAGATATTTTAGGGTTTAAAAACCACACCACAGAATGGATATACCCATCTAAGACATTGGGAGTTATAAATAAGTAGTTCAATGTTATATAAAAGTAGAGATTGAGGTTGGGTAATGGGACCATGGAAATGAATATAAGAAGATAATAATTTAATTTCATTATGAATGATCAAATGTAAAAGGAGGAAAGAATATCTAACCACCCACATGTCAATAATTTGTGAAGAAACATTATGGGTATTACATAAAATGGATAAAGGAATTATTTATGTGTGGTAGAGAATACCACTAAGCACATGAATATTGAATATAAATGAATAATATGGCCAACGTGATGGAGGAAAGGAAGATAAAACCCAATGACCACCCATGGCACAATGATTCAATTGTAAAGATCAAGGGCACTATGCAATCTAGTTCCCTAACACATAGTATTTGAGGGTGATCAGCATCATCAAACATAGAATCTAAAGGATCAAGGGAAATGTTATTCCATTACTACCATTGAGGTGGAATATTAAAATGATTTCTTTAAAGGTACACTTCATGTTCACTCAATAATGGATTTTTTTATTTTATGTCATTTGTAGATATTAATTTATATCTATCATGTTTTATAGAAATATTGAATCAAAACCCCAATATAATGAAGTAGATATATCCAAAAAAACACTTAGTGGTATGGTCAATGAAACCCATGTGTTGGACTATTCTCTTATTAGCATCCATTGGATGATTCTTTTAGTGAATATGATAATCATTTCTTTTGTGGAATTTGAAACTGTACTGGGCATGGATTGGATCTCAATATATTGAGATCACATCAACTATTTTTAAAAGGAAATATCTTTCTATATTTCAAAATATCCCATGGTTCTATAAAAATTCAACAAAGATCATTATTATCCTTCAAAAAATCCCTCAGTTGTGTGGGTGTTGATACCCAGTAAAGAAGCACACCTTTCCCAAATGGTTGATTCAAAATAAAGTATCAACCTAAAGAAAATTCCCATGTTATTTCAATATAATAATTTATATTGGGAATAGTTTCTCATACTTCACATATATCATGATATATAGTTATCAATAGAGATTATACCCAAATCCACTCTTATCGACAAATTACCGTATATGATAGCCTTGAATCTAACTAGTGGTGTTAAATAATAATCTTCAAGAGAATTTGGATAAAGGTTTCATACACCCTAATGTATCACCTCATGGTTCAATGATGATCTTTATTATGAAAAATGATAAATAAACGTGGTTGTAAATCAATTACTAGGATATCAACAGTATCACCATAAATAATTATTATCCGCAGCTATGGAATGATGACTTGTTCGATTAACTATGAGGAGTTCAGTACTTCTCAAAGGTGATCCTTCATTCCGGATATAATTAACCAAAGGTAAAGAAATATGATATTTATAAGACACCATTTCTTATAATGTATGGGTATTATGATTTCACAGTGATTCCCTTCAGACTTACTAAAACCCCTGTAATCTTTATGATTTTTATCAATAGTTTCTTTAAAAACTATCTTTACAATTTTTTTAGTTTTCATTGAAAATATTCTTATACTCTATGAGAAATGTGGAACATAAAGAGAATATATGGATTGTACTGATGAGATTGAGAAAGAAGATAATAAACTCTAGGTTCGTCAAGTGTGACTTTTTGATACATTAATTCACATTCTTTGAGAAAATGATTACAAGAAAGGGAATTTCTTTAAAATCTTCAAAGGTAATTGAGTAAGATCCCAATCCCTCAAGTGTCACAAAATTAAATAGTTTTCATGGAATATATGGGTACTAATGACATTGTAAGGTTAATTTATCATGATTATATTACCCATTAACTATGTTAATACTAAAATGATTAAATTTAGGATGGATGAAAGAATATGAAGAATTATTTAATGATATAAATAATAGGCTAATCATTATGACTATACTCACACAAGCATCAAGTTGAAAATAAAATTTATAGACATTGATGATTCAAAAAAATCCATGCGTTGTTTACATATGGAGAATGATAAATTGAAAGTATATGCATCACAAAATTTTAATATCCATGTAGAGAACATATGGATGCATGATACAGAGTTAAATATTATGATATTTTCCTTGGGGATTTCGTGGAACTACCTCTATATTGAGAAGTGTAGAATATTTATTGATCACAAGACTATAAAGTATATATGAACATATAAATAGTTGAATATTCATCAATGAAGATCGTTAGAGTTGATCAAGGGCCACAATTTCTCTATTTACTACCATCCTAGAATGTTCAACAAGGTAGTTTATTGTATTAGTATAAAAGAACCTATTACTCTATCTATGTTGTAGATTGAGGAAGACCCTATATTTATAGATATTAAAAGGATGGATATAGAAATCATAATGGTATATAATACATCCAACCTTGACCAAATTATTTTTCAATAATCTATTTAAGAGAAGATTAATAAGGTATAGAGTGATAATCTGGATCTTTAAAAAATGTGTAACCATTAAGGAAAGGGATGCTTCATGAATTCCACAACGATGAATATGGTTCCATTCAGTTTTAAACTAGTCCTTGTGTTCCTGCATCACCGAAGATAATGAAATATACATTGTATAATTACATTATCTTATCTTTGTCCATGCATCCTACAAGTACCGAGATTTATCACGATCTTCAAGTGTACTTCCATTTGGACAACATAAAGTGGGAGATTAACAAGTATAATTAAAGTACATGGCATGTTAACAAGTTAAAGTAGGGTTACAAAATTAGAAATGAATGATGAAACCATTTTCTATAACCACATGAAAAATGGGAGAAATGTTATATGTAATTTGTCATTATTATGCCAAAAACATACAAAGGAAGAAATTCGATATGGGTTTTCGCTGATCTACTCACTAGGATTTCCTAATTTATCTCTATTTTGGAATATTTATATTCTCAGAAAATTATTATGACATACATCAAGGATGTGGTGAGGATAGATAAAGAATCACTTTTTATCATCTCTAATCACGATCCAAGTTTTAATTCAAAATTTTTGGGAATCATTACACATTATTTGAATATTTAATTGAATATCACTATGGTTTTTCATTCCAAAACTGATGGATAATATAAAAGGACTATTCATACACTTGAGGATAAGATGAGATCCCACACAATGGGTTTTAAAGGTGACTGGGATCAACATCTCCTATTAGTTTAGTTCTCATATAGTAACAACTTAACCTTAAGCATTAAAATAAATCCCAATGAAGAACTATATGGGATGTTATGTACAAATATTTCTTATTGGGATAATATTGGTAAAAAAAGCTACATGAACATGATATTGTGAAAAAGACGATAGAAATGGTTCAATCTATCCAACAAAAAATAAAAGATACTTAGAGTCAGATGAAGAGCTATGTTGATAACCAGTGAAGGTCATGGATTTTGAATTTGGAGACAAAATATTATTTTTAATATCACTATAGATGAGATTGTTGTAGTTTAGAATGAAAGTAATGTTTTTCCCTAGTTATATTGGCCCCTTTAATATCCCTGATGACATAGTGTTAGTGGCTTATCAATTAGAACATCCAGCAAACAAGGTTGAAGTTCATGAAATATTCCTCTTTTATCTCTTGAGTTTGTAAATACATGATCCCTCACATGTACTAAATTTTTAGGTGGTACAACTAAAGCATGACCTTCATACAAGGGGAAATCGGTGAAGATCTTTTACAATAGAGAAAAAGTTACAAACAATAAGACAATTCACCTTTTAAAATTATTATGAAGAAAGCATAATTATGAATAGGTGGCATGAGAATCAAAGGAAACAATGAAAAAAACTATCCTCATCTATTCTCAACTAATAATATGAGTTAAAATTTCATGGATGAAATTTCTAAAGGGGGAGTAATGTAACTACCCAAAGATTATATGTGATATTTTCTTCTTAAATAATGTGTGTACAATGCATAGAGAAACATAAAACACTTTATTTCATTTATATAGATCATTACATTATTCAAAAACTAAAAACATGAAAATAAAAAAAATCTAGACTGGTAAAAAAAATTAAAAAAATTAATTTTGATTAGGAATGTTTTTTATCATTCTAATATGCTATAATCACCTCCACTATGAACAAAACTATCAAAAATAATCACAATATTCATAAACCAATTGATACCATAGAAAAAAAAATATAGAACCTCGGGATAAATGTTAGTGATAGTATAATGCAGTAATTAAGTTGTTTTTATAAGATGTAATATGACCATTAAAATTGTAACCTGACCATTAGAATAGTAACCTGGGCATTGGAAATAGTAACCTGGCCATCAAGAATATTAACCTAACCACTGAGAATAATAATTTTAACTCAAAATAATAAAATGTAATATAAATAATATTTATCATTAGTAATTTAAGATAATATATATATGATAATACCATAAAACAAATATCAATATTAATAACAAAATGAAACTATTAACACATATTTAATTGAACTATATTTTAATTTATTTCATAAAAATAATATATGTTTTTACAAATTAATGTTACCATTGATAGAAATTTTTTTTTATAAAATAAATTTCATTTTTAGAATCATAATATTTAAAATTTTTAAGGGTTATTTTTTGGTAAATTTTCTTCAAATCATCAATTTTTAGGTGAATAATAAAAACACAATTTTTATAAGAGATGTATTTTAAATTACATTATTCATGATTTAATAATAACAAAATAAACACTAGAAATTTTGGGCGGACCAAAACCATATTCGATTTGATAAATGATTCATTCAAATAAAATACATAAGTTTTTTAAACCTAAAATGTCTTTTCCAAAGACTAATGTTTAATGTATTCCATTAAAATTATTTTTTTTTCATTTTTTCACCATCCCTTTTGATTAAACTTTTAAATCCAGATTATAAAGTGTTTAGATGTTATAAAATCATGGAATTTAATTAAACTATATTTCATAATGTTAACTGTATTACAATTTAAAGGTATTCCTTGGGTATAATAATTTATTCAATATTAAAAAAATTACACTCTCCGAAAATATAAATAACCCCTCTCCCTCCCCTTGTAAATCCAATTAACTTCCTCTTACCATAGCCAAATATCTACGCAAATTTATTCTCCTAACCCCTTACTATACTAATGTTAATTATTTATTAATGAAAATCCAATATTTTACAATTTTAAGGATCATAGAAAATGAAATACTTTCAGAAAGTGGTTTTTTGTTTTCATCAATTTTTTTCCTTTTCTAATTCCCAAACCTTTTTTTCATTTTTAATCCAAAACATCTAAAAAATAAAATACAATTATAAAATTATCTTTATAATTTTAATGTCCCATATAAAATTTATTTATAAATATTATAACAGATTAAATATCTCACACCTCATCTTTAAACAATGTACCATTAATAGTTAGATAACCACCAATGAGGATGTTGAAAATATTTTTATCAACAGACTTGTTGATGGTTATAATAAATTATTTATGATTTATAAAAATAAAAATATATTTATTTTATTATATTATAATTAAATATACTTATTAATAAATAATTCTGAATAAAAAAAGAGAAAAAAATAAGATTTTATACTTTATAGAAAATATGATATAAAAATGTTTCACCTTTAATAACAAGAATTAAAGAATAAAATATAATGGTTATAATTGAATGAAAGTGAAAAAAATAATCAAAATTCACTTCTGGGTCCATTTTGTAATAAAATCATCTTTATTATTTAGGGTGTGAATATGGGATTAAATAAAGTGGTATTTAAGGTAAGGGGACTCTCAAAAAAACACTATATATTTTCGGTTATGACCACTTTCACCAAATTTTCAGTATCAATATTCCTCTAAAGTACATAAAATAAACTTTTAATATTCTTTTCTTTCTCTTTCTTGAAATATAAATGTTTCTACCTTTCCAATATGATTTCTAATCTAAATAAAATGATTATCAAAAAGACTATTTCTTTCAAAACACATCTTCGACCCATCTTGAGTTGTTTCTTATTCAAATAAAAGTTATATTTTATGCCAATATATGATCTCCCTAATTCATTTGGGAGCCCCATAGGTTATTCCAGGATGTATGATATGTGAAATCCTTTATGAATCTCATCGCATTCCATGGGTTTATTTCCAAACTAATACTCTTATATTACATTTTCAATGTGTCATGCATGATTATGAGGATTTTATAATTTGACAGGTTGGAAAAGAATTATATATCTCTCTAATTTATTGGTTAATGTGATATATCTTATGATATTATAGGTATTATTCATTAACATGATTCTAGATTTTTTCACAATTATGATGTTATGATTCATACACATATGTTATGTGCAAACATGATGCATGCATTGTTCAAAACTATGAGATATATTTGAACTCTATGATATATTGTTTCATTATGAAGCATTTTACACATTCCATGCCTTTATGAAATTTCACACTCATGATTATGATTATGATTATATGGTTATGATATTATGATATTTATTATTCTCACCCATGTACTATTGATTCGTATCCCTTATTTATGTATATCATTAAGTGATTACATGTACTAAGGATAACATGAAATAATTTATAAGGGAAAAGATTAATTATTTAAATAACGATTATGTTTTATTTCCTACAAGTGATGTGTGAGCCTAATTTTTACAAGATACTAAAACTTTGGATTCTGGATTGTATCAATACTATTCTATTTATATTAAAAATATAGTAATAGTCATGTTTGAAAAATTTGGGATGTTGTATTATCCCAAAAAATGCACCAATCCAAGAGTTAATGATGTAAATCGATATTAGTATCCTTTGATGTAAAGGGAGAAAAGAAAATTCATTTTCAATCACAATTGGGAAGTTGTTCCTGAAAATAATGTGGTGAATGGTATACTCATCATTCACTTAAAGAACATAAAATTTCTTATTTGATTATGGTTCTATGAACATATTTGTATCTGTAATTTTTTCTCAAAGAATTAGTTTAACAATCTAAGGAGTAGAAATTTAATTATACATGAAAACATCAAGTGGTTCAATGGTTTCATCCCATCTTTAAAAATATTATCCAATTGAGGATTATGAGAATATGATTCTAGATAAACTTATTATTCTCCCTTTAGTAAATTTTATTTTACTTTGGGAATGGATTTTCTCTCTTTTCACATATCCCATATAATTTTTTGGATATGGAGATAATATTTCATATCCCAAATAAAACTATGATCATCAATTAGTTCAAGGATAACTATGAAATACTTATCGAAATTACTTCCCTTATATGGGTACGAATACCCATAAATGAGTGGTATTTATCTCTAATGGTTGGGGATAAACTCAATATTTTGGATATATCTATTTTTAATGAATAAATTAATTTTTTCTTGAAGAGTTTCTTGGAATTCTCCTAGATCACATGGTTAAATTTTCTATTATCCTCATACATGGTGTTATGTAAATACCAAATACTCATTGTAGAATAGATCAAATTGAAGTGGTGTAATTGAATAAGATACTATGAATAAATATGGATAATGATCTTATATTCCCAAGTGATTCACCATGTGGTGCACTAATCATCTTTGTAAATAAGTAGGATGGATCAGTGTATCTCTCTATATATTATCATAAACACAACAAGATCATGGTCACAATAATGTATCATCCACTCTGAATTGAGTAATTTTTTAATAAACTATGAGGGGATTGATATTTCTAAAATATAGAGCATTGATCTAGATATCGCCAATAAAAGGTGAAAATAAAAGATATAGCCAAGATAGTCTTTTGTATATGATATGGACATTAAAATTCATAGTGATTCCTCTTATGATTACATATTCTCTTATTATATTCTTGGATCTGATGAATAAATTATTTATGGATTGCCAAGATCAATTTATGGTAGAATTTCTAGATGATATTTTTATACATTTAAAAAGTTAACAATATAATAAAGAAAATTTGTGTATGAGCTGAAGGCACAAAAAAAGAAGAAACTATTTTCTAAATTTAGAAAGTGTGAATTCTGGATATATAAGGTATCATTATTGGTTCATGTAATAATAATAGAGGATATATATATATAGACCCTTTAAATAAAAAAAATGATTGAGGAATAGATTACCAAAACCACTATAATAGAGATCCATAGATTTCTTGGATTATTTAGATATTATTGATGCGTTATGAGAAATTTATTGAGATCATCAAATTCACTAACCATGTTAACTCAAGAGGGATTTTATAAATTTATCTACATAGAATAATGTGATGAAAATTTGTTGGATATTAAGATAAGTTTGGTCACTAAACCAATGCTCGCTGAAATTTGTAGTGTAGAGGGTTTTGTAATATACAACAATTCTTCAAATAAGGGATTGGAATATTTTTTTATAAATAATTACATGGTGGTATATTATGCCTCACATCAATTAAATTTTCTTGAAAAAAATAACCCGATGAATTATTTAGAGATATAAGCAATAATATTTTCATTAAGGATATCAATGGATTATCGATATGGTGGAAATTGTAATATATATACTAATCATAAGAGATTAAAGTATATATTCACATAAAAGTAGTTGAAAATGCACCAAAGAATATTGTTTAATTTTATCAAGGACTATAGTCACTCAATACATTACCACATCGGGATGTAAAACAAGGAGGATTGTGCTTTGAGTAGTAAGGATCATACTACCATATCCATGATGAGGAATTAAAGAGACATAATACTTGTAGATTTTTAAAGGATGGACATAGAAGTCATAATGGAAGGGGATAAATCCTATATTTACTAAATAACTACTCAAGAATCCACCCATGTAAAGATCAAAGAGGCATATAAAGGAGATATGGAGCTATATAATAAGGAAAGGAATATTAAAGAGTTAAAACATGATAATGATGTAATTGTAATATTTGATAAGTTAATATTTTCTCATTAAATACCATAATTAATGAAGTAGTGTTTAGATGATGCAAATATATCATTATTATCTATCCATCTTATAATGACAATGATTTATAGAGATCTCATATAGAAATTATACAGGGACAACATGAAGACATATCTCATGAAGTATATTACTAAATAATTGGTTTTCCAATAATTCATGTTCAAATTAAATATTTATAAGGGGATGATAAAACCATTATCCATACCTATATATAAATGGGTGGACATCAGTACATACTTCACCATAGGGCATCCGAAGACATCTAAAGGATATACTTATATTTGGTTTGTGGTTGATCACTATACGAATCATTGTATTTCATTGCTATTTAACAAGATTTATGATTCAATCCACTTATAGATATTTTCATAAAGGAATTGTTAAGGATAAATGTAATACCAATTTCAATTTTATTTGATAGAGATTATATATTCACCATGATGTTTTAGATATGGCGTCAACAGATATTGCATGTATAGATAAGCTTTATCACAACTTATCCTCAAAAATTAATTTTCAAGCTAAAATTCCATTCAAACCATGGAATATATATTTACAATTGGATTTAAAATGAGGTTGGGATCAACATCTACCTCTATTTGAGCTCTAATATAACAACAATTTTCATTCTATAACTCAAATAGAACTATATAGGGATCAATATGGGAAGTGATGAAAAAAACCAACAAGTTGGAATGATGTCAAAGAGAGGAAGTTTTTGAGATCTAATATTAAAAAATAAATGTTAGAGAAGTTTGAAATTATTCAACCAAATATTTAAAAATAAATAATTGTATATAATGTCTAAGCCAATATTCATCGATGAGATTTGGAATTTGAGTTTCGATATAAGGTATTCTTTAAATATCACTATGGAAGAGAATTATGAGATTTGGAAAGATGTGAATGTTTATCCCTAGATACTTAGACTCATTCAAGATCCTATATCACATGGGAACAATGTATTGTTTTCTAACACTTCCACCAATCCTCTTTCAAGTGAACTATTTATTCTATATATCACTTTTAGGGAAGTGAATAGCTGATACATTACATGTAATGAACATAAAGACTATATGATAAGAACATGAGCAGTTTTATGTGGAATAGTGGATAGAAATCATTGAATATAGAGATAAAGTGATATAAAACAATACCACTCAACTTGTTAAATTCCACTACAAGAATCATAATTTTGAAGAAGTTACATGGGAACACGAAGATGTAATAAATAAAAAGAAACCTAACTTTTTCATAAGAGTAATGAAATTTCAAGTGTGAAATTATTTTAAATGGATAATATATAGTACCCAATGATTTTATTATGTATTTCCCTTTATATAAATCTTGTGTGTTTGATATGCCATGATACAGGAAAAACTAAACTAAAATGAATAATTACTCATTTCATTTTGGTAGAATATTATAATACAAAATGAAATACATTATAAGATAACCAAATGAAATTCAAGGAGTAAATAAACATCTAGATAAAAATAATGCAAGGTTAAAATTCTTTTAATCACAATCTATCATAAAAATCATATCACCGATGATAACTATAATTTATTGTTAAAAGAGATATATTCAAATAATTTGTATTCTATATATTATTTAAGTTTATCTTAATTTATCAATATTAAATAATGGTTTTTATGATATTTACTTTAAAATTTTAATATTTTCCTATTTATAATTTAAATAAGAATAAATTGTGTCCAAACATTCAATTATTACATTAAAATTTAGTAATAGGGACCATCTTATATTTTTAGTAAATACATTATCACTATAGTAAATAATTAAAAATGGTAAATTGAGGTAAAAAGATGTAAGTTAAAATTCAAAATCATTTATGTAATTAACTTGATATTTAGACTATCTAGATGTCCATATTTTGGTTGGAGAGTCAATATTACATTTGTCACCAACATTTCCTTACCTAAATAACCTAAAACCATTATGATTCCATCTTTTCCCTTCACCTAACTCATGTTTCAAAAAATTTACCATCATTTTTTCCTATAAAAGGATCTCTCTAATGCCCCATTAAAAATATTCATATCCTTTAATTTAATCATGAATACCTTTCTATTTTTACTCTCCTAATGAATTATTAGATAATTTTTAGCTTTTGTACCCAATATGGGGCCTCCATCATTATGAAGAAAACCATTATGGGAATGGGAGATTCTATATAATTAAGTATCTAGATCTTCTCAATCTTTTTCAATTACCTTATCATATAAAATCTTATAAATATAATTATCCACTATAATGATGTTTTATTAAGAAAATTATTATTATATAAAAAATATATTGCCATTATATAACTATAAACTCTTACTCATTCATCAGTATAATATGTTCTTGTTTAGGCCAGTTGAACGATACCAATACCATAATTTTCATCATGAATGAGTCTCAATAAATTTATAATGGTAATATATTATATTAAAGAGTAATTTTTTTAATTATTATTAACATGGATGTGTTATAAAAGAATGAATGATCATTATTAAAAAACTCATTTATAACGGTAAAATTATCATAAAAATTATCCTCGTAAATTATATTCTTATGAACCATGACCATTTTATCCATAAAATTGAAATGAGACTAAATAAATAATGTTAATACTATGATTTAATTATTGTGAATAATCCAAGAGTGGTGAACCTATTATCATGAAATGGGGATTTAAAAGAAAAAATAATATGAAAAAACCGATTCTACTAATATATTATGATAAAAATAATTTATATCAAACTAATACATATATGATAAGTGAAAATAATTTCAAACTATAAAAGGTAATATTTATGAATAAGGTTTTGAAATAATTTATTTATATGGTAAAGTTTTTTATATAGGATATTAAAATGATTCAATAGAGTTTGGTAGTATATGTAGTCTGGTTATGTTTATTAATAAGGTTATGTTAGAAAATAAACATTACCTTCACTCTTTCATTATCATTTGATTTAGACATTAACAAATATTCAGGGGTTTCTTTTTCAATATCACATTGAATTTTGGATTTTATATTACTAAATTGGAATGAGGAAAAATTTTATATAATTATTCTCTAAAAACCCATAAATTTTATTATCAAAAGTTTATTTTGGGGCTTTATATGCCTTCTTATAATTTCCCATCCCATTGGATTATAATTCACATGAAATTATTATTTCAAGTGGATCCAACCATACATCTTATTTTTCATTGAGAATATTTTTATTCTAAGTCCATGGTTTTAATATACCATTATAGATGTCCATATACGTACATCAATGATTGTTTAAATTCATTTTCTATGGAATTTGAAATTATTTATAAAGTTATTAATGGGATTTTTTTTAATATTTTCTACAAGGTTGCGTTCTTCAATAATTTTCTTTAATTTTATTTACAAATTTGGTTTTTGATCATTCATTATTCTTTAAAGTAATTTTATTTTATATTCCAAATATTTTTAATATAATTGACTTATAAATTAATTCTTGTTTATGTTACAAAACAAAATAATATTTCTTATTATTCTCAAAGAAATATTAAAATTCCCTTATAAAGAGTTTTTCAACTATGTAAATATCATTTAATTTTTCTTATGTTTTACATGGTATATGTTTCAATATAACCATACACTTCTATTCTATGTATGGCTCATTTTCATGCTCTGTGAGGATTTATATAAACCCATTTCATTCCCACAAGTTAATTATGCTATTATGATAATATGAATGCTTCCATGTGGTACACATATATATGGGTTTTCATTATTTATCATGGGAGACTATAATTATATATATATATAATACATTGGGTAATAATTTATATGTAATGAGATGACCTGTAGAGTATTGGGGAGTAATCCCAATCCGCATTATTTATTGGAATGTGGTATAAAACCAATCCACTATGTTAGTGGAATCTATCATCCATGTGATAATGGTTTTCATAGAGAGGCATATCCTAAAAATTAATTTCTTTATACTTATGTCTGTGCCACATTCCTATATTATGAATAATGGTTCGTGATCATTTTCCCATGTGTCCACATCAATATTCCTAATTTTATATATTATTCCAAATAATTATGTCATTATTCATCATTTATGATCTATGTTTTATTGGGTATGATATTCATTTTTTATGTTCATGTACCTGGATTTTGTTATTATACCCACATGTTCATCTTATTCTCATTTATGATGTTTGACTGATATCTATTATTTTCACTCCATATTGAGTGTCAATGATAACACTTTATTATGGTCTCATTCATTAGGTTATGAATAATGTTATAACATATGATTTGTTTAAATGAGGTTCATGTATGGTGAGAATATGTAGAAATGTTCATAATATTGTAAAATAATTATTTTATGTATCAAATGTTTAATGAAACCAAACCTATTGATAATAAATTTATATTAATTATGATATGTAATTTATATTCCTGAAAAATGATGTATTATGTATATATGTTATGGTTGGGTCAACTCAACATGAGTGACAACCCTAGGCATGACCCCATGTAGTAGATGTTTGAAAATGGGAAACATAATGATTATCTTCATGGGGGCCATAATTAAATTGGCTCTTTGGTAGGTCTCTGTGGATAACATATTATAATTTTCACCATGATAGAAATATCTAAATAAACTGGGTGAATTGGTCTCTAATATTCCCCTTTAGATAGCATGAGAGAATTAGCACCATAGTAGGCCTCTCTGGATAGCCTTGGAAAATTAGTGTTCTAGTAGGCCTCTCCAGACATCATAGAATAATTTCCAACCTAGTAGAACATTATGGATGAATTGGGTGATTTTTCTCCTTATAAATCATTTTGGAAGGTTCTTTTTCCCTAGCCTTAGTGGGGCTTCAGTAGAGTAATCTTTCATGAATTTTTTTGGTGTCAAACCCATTTAATAACACAAATACCCAATGTTTCAGTTATTGTCCAGATATTTAGTCATAGAAATCCACTTAAATGAGAATTTTGGGTCTTTAGAATGCAATCTTGGGATTGTGGGAACATAGAATCACACTTTTTATTATATTTTTTAAGTTCATATTTGAATCCCCCATGAATTGAGAAGAATGAGTATAGAATCCCAAAAGTTTCTTAAATTACTTTTAACAAATTATAATGATAAAAAAACGTAAATATATTACACAATGAGGATTCAAAGGTTTAGTGTCTTGGGAAAACTAGGACCATATATTACATGTACTACATAGAACATAAACATTTATTTAATTCATTTTATTCCAACTTCTAATGGTCCCTGGAAATATCCTTAGTATGCGTAGTCACTTGAGGATATTTATCAAAAGGGGTGAGATAAAATCCAAGTAAGAGGATAGATACGAACAATATAACATGGGGTGAGCATAATAATAACATCATCATCAAAATCATTTGAGGAATCATTATATAAAGACATGGACTATGGAAATTCATAAAAATGAAACATCATGTCTTAGTGGTCAACTACCTCACATCATTGTGAACAAATATAGAATCATGTTTGAAAATAATTTATCTTTAACTCATGAGATTCACAACTTTACCCAAAAAAATTGGAGCTCTATATAATTTCGGTCACACCCGTCACATAAAAATATTCATGTTATGCTATATAATTCCAGGTGCACCTATCACATCATAACATTTACATTATCATGAATGCCACATATAAAATATTTAAAACATGAAAATTAATTATCCCATGGAATGTAATGGGTTTCACATCATAAAGCATACATTCATAAAATATTGGTTCCCAATGTGAAGAGGGAATATCATTCTTGACATAGAACCATTAACATTGAGTGAATAGTGAAATAATCTTCAATAAGTAAAAAAGGCGTCTTTATTTGAATGAAGTGTTCTTTTGGAACCCCATGAAGTATAACTACTTCCTTCACATATATCTTTGAATGTTTTTTGAGATATAGATCTTCATGAATAGAGATAAAGTGGGTAGTCCTTGTGAGTTAGTCAACCACAACCCATATTGCATTATTTCCCTTGGATGTCTTCAGGAGATCCATGACAAAGTCCATAATGAAATTCTCACATTTACACATGGGTATAGTCAATGGTTTTATCATCCCTGTAGAATTATATCACACTTCTTTAAATTTCTGACATATCAAACACCTCTAAATATACTCAGGAATCTCATTATTCTTGTTGTCCCACCAGAATTGTTCTAGGAGATCACAGTACATATTGTTACTCCCAGGATGGATAGATAAAGTTGATCTTTGTGAGTTATCCAATAAATACATATTTATCCCATGTGATGAACTCACACAAATAATTGTTCCAAACTTAATTACCCAATCATCATTGATATGGAAGTCTTGCAGCTTCCCTTACTTTATTGTATTCACCTTCTTTTGTAGCTCCGGATCATCCCTTTATTCTGCCTTAATCTTCTCTTGGATAAATGGTTGTGAAATATTTTGGGCAAGATATGATGTATTACATGGCCTTCTGATTTCCAAATCCATCCTTTACATATCCATAAAGATAGGATATCTCTCAATATGTAACATGGATAGAGTATTAAGTGATTTTCTACTTAGAGCATCAACTATCTTGTTCGCCTTACTAGGATGATAGTAACTAGAGAAATCGTAATATTTGATTCTCTATAACCATCTCCTTTGACGCATATTGATATCAATTTGTGTGAATATATACGTTTGGCTCTTGTGATCAGTGTATATGTCACACTTATCACCATAGAGGTAGTGCTACATGATTTTCAAGGAAAAAATCACAGAAACTAACTCTAGATCATGTGTCGGGTAGTTCTGCTCATAGATCTTCAACTAATGTGAGGTGTAGGATATCACATTATCATTTTTCATTATTACACAACTGAACCCTTTCTTTGAATGCTCACTATATATCACAAAAATTTATGCACTCTTTGGTAATGTGAGTATAGGTGCAGTGAATAGCCTTATCTTTATTTCATTAAAGCTTCCTTCACATTATTCATTCTATAAATTCTTTAGCCATTTTTTTCTAAACGTAGTTAGAGGGCTTGACAATTGTGAGAAAGGTTTCAAAAAATTTCAATAGTACACAGCTAATCCAAGAAAACTATGGATTTCTATGACACTATTGGGCCTGGGCTATTCTTCAATCACCATTTTTAAAGGGTCCAAAAGAATTCCCTCACTTGTGACCACATGTCCCATGAACATGACTTTCTTCATCCAAAAATCACACTTCCTAAAATGGGAATAAAACTTATGCTTATTTAATATCACCAACACATGAATTTTATGTTCTTCATGTTTCTCCTTGCATTTGGAGTAGATAAGAATATCATCGATAAACACTACCACAAATTTGTCAAGGTAATTTCTAAATACTCTATTAATAAAATCTATTAAAATTACAAGGGAATTAGTAAGTCTGATGGGAATCACCAGAAACTCATAGTGCCTATACCTTGTATGGAAGGAAGTATTCTGAATTTATTCCTTATTCACTTTTAACTAATGATATCCAGAACGAAGATCAACCATTGAGAAGCATTGAGCTCCTCCCAACTAATCGAACAAATAGTCAATCATTGGGAGAGGATACTTGTTCTTTATGGTGATCTTCTGGTTCCCAATAGTCAATACACAACTGCATTGATCTATCATTATTCTTTATAAAGAGAACTAGTGCACCTCAAGGTGATGCACTAGGGCATATGAACCCTTTCTCCAAATGCTCTTATAGCTGTTTCATTAACTCTTCCAGTTTTATAGTAGACATCCTATAGGGAATCTTTGGAATACGATTAGCTCTGGGTATGAGTTCTATTGAGAACTCTACCTCATGATCTAGGAGAATTCAAAGAAACTGTCTAGAAAATACATCATCTTATTCACTCATGATGTGAATTTCCTCCAGTTTGACAATTTCCTTCGACTCAAATATTTGAGCGAGGTATGCTTCTTCATAGTGAATCAAAACCCACAACATTGAAGTATTTTCCAAAGGAGATTCATGATCTTCCTTTCATTTGTAGAGGAGCATGAGATTGTTTGGAATATGAAAATATATTTCTTTTTCTCGACAGTTTATATGTTCTCTATATAATGAGAGCCATCATTCCCATTATTGGATCAAATTCCACCATGGGAAGTATTATGATATTTGCTGGTAGATTCTTCCCACATACGCCAATAAGAGAAGAGTCCATTACATGGGTTGCAATGATTGAACCACTTGGTGTTTTTACAAACATCTCTACTTCAAGGTTTTGGGGCTTCTATTCTATAGTTCTAGAATAATTTCATGATATAAAGTAATGCATAGAACTAATATAAAATAAGACATTTTCCATTATTGAGTGAATAGGGTGTGTACGTTGTATGACATCATTTTCTTTCTCAACTTTAGTAGTAGTGGGGGAATATACCTGATCTTGTTCCTTTGGATTTGGTGGCTGATTAGGATGATTACCCTTGAGGGCTTGAGGTCTACTTCACTAGAATGCATAGGTCCCTTTCTCCCAATATTTTTAGCACTGCACCATGGGTGGTGATCTCATTTATTCCACCACATTCTCCTCCCTTTTCATGTATTTTCAATATTCAAGAGTTTGGTAGCCTTCTCTACCTAACGTGAAACATTTCCCTATCCCTTTGAGTAAATTCTGATGATTCTCTTTCCCACATTTCTAGTATGTGGGTGATTGAGTTTTCTTCCCTTGTTTATCATTGGATCCTCTGTCTTGGAACTCCACCTTTTATTTCTTATCACCATATCTATGGGACCATTCTACAAACTCCATCTCCCCTTTGAGATCACATTGAACAACTTTTACATAAATCTCAAACAATCTAATTTAAATAGCCGTTTTAAGGTGTGGTTTAATCACACTAATGAATCTATCAATTTTTCTATCACTTTTTGATAAAAAAACCAGAAGCATACTTTGAAAGCCCTGTGAAATTCACTTTGTAGGTTGTGACTAATTATACTTTCTTTTTCATGAGCTCTATGAATTCTGTCTCCATATTTTTATGAAGATTTCATTGAAAATACTTGTTAAGAAAAATATTTTTAAAGTCTTCACATTCTGTCTCTTCAATTTATTCAACCAACTTGGTGTTCTTAATCACATACCACCAATGATCAGCCTCTCCATCCAAATGATAAATGGACAGAATCACCTTCTTCATCTCAGAACAGTGATAAATATAAAATATCTTCTCCATGTATTTTACCCACTATTCTGAAACTATTTCCTCATAATATCCACTAAACATCAGTGGTCGTTGCCGCATAAAACAATATAAATATAGTTGATCCCTATTAGGTGAAGGAGGACGTTACACATTATTCTGGTTATTGTTCATAACCTAAATTTTTTTGGTAATAGTCACCATGAAGTTTTGAACTCCACCTCCCAAAGAATTGGGGATTTCTTTTGGGAAATAACTGCGTTTTCCCTCGCACGGGATGTTGTCTTAGTTTCTCCTAGATCCCACCATTTTCTAAAATCGAAAATGTTATAAAAAAACATAAGTAAATGAGTCATGAATAAATAACATATTCATTTGTGAAATTTAAAATAAATGAATATATTATGGAATCTCTATGTTTAGAAAATCAACCTGTGTGTATATTTGTACATAGTCTCATACTAGTGCTTTTCTTTGGGGTTCATTAATCATAGTTCCAAAATTAGCTAAACCTTGCCTTTGATACTAACTATAGAGACTTGGCCTTTTATTACATTACTTTTATATCATTTTAGTCATAAAAAACATAAATATATGACACAGTAAGGATCCAATGTTTTAGTATCTTTTGAAAAAAAAAGACCATACATAACATTTAAAACATAAAATATAAACATTTTTTTAATTCATTCTTCTCTAGCTTCTTATTGTCCCTTGAAATATCTTCAGTACACATAGTCACCTGAAGACATGCATTAAAATAGGTGAGCTAAAATCCCAGTAAGAGGATAGATAAGAACAATATAACATGGGGTGACCATAATCATAACATCATCATCAAAATCAGGAGATGAATCATTAGATAAAGACCTACAGTGTGGAAATTCATAAAAATGAAACATTGTGTCTTAGTGGTCAACTAACACACATAGCTGTGAATAAATATAACAAAACGTTCATGCATAATTTCATATTAAATCATGTGATTCATCACTTTAAACAATTAATTGGCTCAATTATTAATTATGGGTGCACCCAACACATAAAAACATTCATATTGCACTATATAATTCTGGGCGCACCCGTCACATCATTACATTTACATTTTCATGCATGCCACAAAGAAAATATATCAAAATTAAACATAAAATAACAGAAGAAATGGAATGGGTTTCAAATCACAATGCATACATTAATAAAAATTTGGTTCCCAAAATAAAGAGGGAATATCATTCTTGAAATAGAACCATTAACCTAGAGTGAATATTGAAACTATCTTTGAGAAGTAAAAAGGGTGTATTTATTTGAAAGAAGAGTTATTTTAAAAAAAATTGGATTTTTTGGAAAATTAATCATAAAAAATGTATATCCTAGACAATTTGAGATAATGATGAATAAATTATATTAATGGTGTATCCATACTGAAAATGGGTTGAAGTGGGAAAACACAAAGAAAGAGAGTTGGGTTTGAGAATTTCCCCTTACCGTGTGTTCGAATTCTTTCTTAACTTTAAAGTACTATATAATTAAATTAGATTCATTAATTAATAATTAAATGGTGTTTAATTAATGAATTTTCTTCATTGTGATTTTATTAAGTTCTTTTAGGGGCCTTTTGATGAGTCATAGAGCTTAAATTCATTGTTTGGGAGTGTAAAGTTTCTTATCTTTTATGAAATATTCACTTGTATTCATGAATGGATTTTCATTTGAAATGTTGTTAAGGATACATAATTCTTATTATATATTATTAGAGAAATTATATATATATATATATATATGATATTATAATTATTCTTTATATACCATGTGGATGAATCATTAAATAAAATTTTAATGATAAATGCTTGGATTAATTTGGCGGCTTTTCTCCCAATGATGCTGGCCTTTATAGGAAAAATTATGTAAGGATCCCAAGGTGGTGTAAAAATATTCCATATCTACCTAAAGAATCATAGTGAGGTGATTGGGTCTGAAAACATGAGCGAAAAGTCCAATCATGAGGTAGGATGGGCATGAGGCATCTTAAGCATGAAGTAGGTAGGAGGTAGGAAATGTGCAATGATGGTTACATTAAAGGCTTGGATTTCATGTTTGGTTCCCCTATAAAAATTGAAAACCCTCATTTACCCTTCATTCATGATAAATTATGAGAGAAAATAATGCCCTAGCTCAGAATTGGTGTTAATTGGGGAAAATACGGTAAAATTATAAGTAAAATATTACTTAGACATGAAAATGGAATTGATATGGGAATGTTCTACAAGGTATAGAAGGAAGTACATTCACATTATTTGTGATGAGGGAACATGTGGAGATGATGACATGGGGGGTTAAATATGATATAGTGATGTAGGCATTCATATATATATTCTCACCTAAGTGTCTCTATGAAATGAATTAATCCTTATATTTTTGGCCACTTATGTCCCACATTATATATGGAGATCCATTCTACGGTTTAAAATTGGGAACACTTATCTAGGTGAACAATGTTAGGTGAAATAAAACTATGTATCATGGTATTGTTCACCAATGGTTGGAAAGAAATACCCCGGAACTATGAACTAGGCATGAAATGATCTACGAATGTTTTTCTCTTTGTAGATTTTATACCCATTCAAATTTTTTATCATGATTCATACCTTTTCTCCCATACATATTTTTCTTCACTATATTTATGCTTACATGAAAATAATTCCTTAAATTTAGTTATAGAAAAAATGGAAAAATATATGAACCCCACTCCTCATATAGAATCCCCTACAAACATCAGTCAACTTATAGATAAGATGGATATATAGAAATTATATCAATTTAAGTCGTATTTATCATTGATTTCATAGATCATGAGGAGACATCACTAAATATTTATGGTATCACACTTCATCACTCTATGTAGTATTAGTTTCTTGATTGTTGTTTACATTACATGGCTAGATGAAAAATTACAAGACTCTTGGTTTATATAATATAAAAACCTAGTAAGAGACATAATCTTATCAAGAGTTATTTATATTAATGAAAAAATATGAACCTGGTATATCTATTTTTAATATGAAAGTTACTCTAAAAAATATGTCATATGAATTAGAGCCTTAGACACATTTCTACTCTTCTATATTACTTTATCCATCTACTGATTAAATCTAGTGATAGAATAAATATTAGGATCTACATCCCAAAGGTGGATTCGAGAATGGATGTGGGAATATTGGCTTTGAAAGAAATGCATTGAGTTCAAAGACCAACTCAAAGAAGTATTGATTTATTAAGTTCTTTTGGAATTGTAGACACACACACATATATATACATACATACATATACATATATATATATATAAGAGATCCAATTTTATTTCTAAATTTTAAAGTCATTAGAGTCCTCTGATTAACAAATTAAACCTGATGCATGGAGAAGTGAAAATTACACTATGGGAGATCGATATGATCTTTTTGAAATCAATATATAAATATATCCATGTATGAAAATTTTCTCCCACCTAAATAAATTTATAAAAATCCACACAAACAAATTCATTGATCCATGCATTGTTGGGAGTTACTAAGAGATCCAAAAAGAAATAATCCATTCCATAAATAGTCATTAGTTTGGAAACATTGATAAATATATTTTTAATCCCACATTGAAATAAGACTACATTAAAATTCATAATTGGGAGACCAACTTTTCAAATGGATGGACATTGAGATCCCATTGGCCAAAACTTGAGTGGGTCCTGTATAAAAGATGGGGTTATGATAACAACCCTAACATAGACCACTGACTCTGCCTTATTGAATTTATTATGATGTGTCTTAGAGGATATTTTCTTATGGTTCAAAATTTTCACAGATGTATAAGGCCAAAAATATTCAAGATAGCAGAAAGTCTAGTCATGGTGAGGCTTGTCAGCGTAGTAGTACTGATGTTGTCTAAATTCCATCATTACCTTTTAAAAATATATAACAGGAACTCTCCATTCTATATATCGAGGTTGTTCCAAGTTTCATAGGAATGGGTAGTGGCATATTTTATCTCATATAAACTACATGGTGAAATATAAATTCTGGGGTAATGATTCAGAATTCTCCTCCTGGGTTCCTCAAGCATTTATTCATTATCAATGAATAGTGATATGGCCCTCAAAACATTAATAATTTATTCAAAATTAAACTTCTACCCTTATGGAGAGGTCCCCACTAGAATAATTATAGATGACAGTCATGTTATCTATGAACCATGATCATATAATATAGTTGTAAGATACTTTGTATCATTTACCTAGATAGGTTATGATATTATATAAGAAGCATATGCACCATTAAAGTTCATGTAACAGTTTTATTACATATAGTGACAAGTGGAGGCACTGACCATGGAGGTGAGGATATAACGACATCCCACAGTATAATGAAAACAATGATGACCCCTACACTAGTAGCTTAGAGATGGTTCCTGATTTATTGTATTATCATAATAAAATAAGTTTTTGTATCCTGAAGGACTAAATTGTATAGTAGTATTGGTAAACTAGATACATACTTGAGTCATATATTACATTTGAAAACAAAAATTAAAATATTTTTTTTTGAGAATATCATTAATCAATCTATAAGGTTCTTAAATATATTTTATAGTACCCCTAATGTATTCCTAGGAAAAGAAAAAAAATGGGTGAGCTCAAATGGTCATTAAGGGGTTTGTACAATTGAAGAAATTATGAATCAATAATAACAATCAATATGGAATGTAAAATAACTAAAAACACATTCCATGTAATCAATAAACTGTGAAGGATGTTCATCTAGAGATAATAGTAATGAAAAATGATCATTGATACAAATCAATACAAAAACCTAAATAAAAAATACATTCTATTTAATCAATAACATGTATATAATAATAGGATAATTCATGATCAATATGGTAAGGTAATTTAGTGAAAACATATTCCATTTAATCAAAAATAGAGAATAAAATGAATCAATAGGTAATATAATTTTAAAATTCCATGTATAATAATAGATAAATTATTCATGAAGGCAATTATTAATTAGGGGATGTCAAGAAATCAGGATCATGATACCTCTACAGTCAATACCTTTCTTAATAAAATTTACAACTATTGGGTAGAAACCCATTTAACTAAGGATAAACAACTGTTTCATCTCATGAGACCACTAATGTGTCGATGGTATATCTATAATAGGGCCCACCCATGTCTATATGTCTAAAAAATTTCTCATATATATATTCAATGATTTTGTTAATAAAAAATTTCCCTTAAAATCAAATATCAATATTGAGTAAAGTATATGAATATTAAATATTTCCCTAAAAATAACTTTTATATAGAATACCATGTGTAGAAATGATATAAAATTTAAGAATTAAACATATTAATTATAAATAATTTTAATATTTAGGGTAAATTTAATGTCTAGTGATTAAAAAAAAGTTATTATTTCAAGGGAGAGTTAATAATGACAAAAAAATAAATCGAGGAAGTGAATTTCAATACTATCCTTGGTCAAAATAATCAAAAACCATCATGATGAAGAATAAGGATCATATCAAAAAAACATATACCCAATGGATTAAGAATAAATATTTCTTATCATTGAGGAATAGAAATAACATAAAAATATCTATTATAAAATATTTGAGGATTTTTTATTTTATTTTAAAAATAACATTTTTAAACATAAAAAATTTGAAAATAATTTTCTTTACAATAATTTTTAAAAACTTAGAATTTCTAGAATATTTGGATAAATATTTTCATTATAAATAAACTTGGAAACATGAAAATTAAGTTTAAAATAAATTATGGTCATGTTAGTGGGTAATTTTTTAAATTTTATACATGTTAAAAACAACATTCCATTTTCATTGTAAAAAATGTTAGAAAAGTTCCTTGTGTGAAAAATGACAAGAAGGTTCCTTTCAATTATTCAGTAAAATCCAGATGGTCATTGTTTTGAAAATAATGGATGATTAATTTGAGTTTTTTTAACAAGAAAATATGGATACAAATTCTTTTCACAAATCATTTTTAAAATTTTAAAATAGTTTTTTATTTTTTTAGAAAAAATTGTTTTGGAAGAAAATAGATTTCTGAAAAAATATAGAAATGAAGTTGGATTATCTTTAAAAACTCTTATGAATTAATTTAAGTTCTAATGAGTGTAAAATAGTAATATTAATTGAAAATATCATGAATAAAAATGGGATAATAAAATTAAATAGGATTATTTGGAAATGGTCAAATAATTTCATTCAACTTAAATTAAAGAATAAACAATCTTGTTTAGAATGAGATTATGAAATAGACCCTTAAAATGAATATAAAGTTGAAGTGAGAGTTAATGAATGAATAAATTATGTGTTTGAAATATAATTTCATATTAAACAAGTGTAAATACAACATAAGGTAATAAAAATTAGTTATACACCTAATCATAGAATGATTTAATCAATGAATTTAAATCTTAACCCAATGAAAAAGGAAATTGAGTTAAGAAATCTTTTACCTCATGCTTCCTTTTGGTCAAATGTTCTATAACCTATATTATAATAGTTTTTAAAATTTTATTAACTTAAAACGTAAAAATATTAATATTTATAATATTATATATAATCATTTTATAATATCTTATTACCCACTTGTAAATAATATTTAATTATTTTCATTGTTTAACGTGTTAATTGCCTTTTTTTCTCAAGTGTGTTTCATCTTAAAAGATCTAGATATTGTTAATATTATATATTAATTCTATATAAAGAATAATAATCATGGAAGAATTAAAATATTTTTAAATAAATTATAATTTTAAAACTATTCATGAAATATGGTTATGAAAAATGATGTATGTTACAATAATGGAGACAGTAAGTCGTACATACGCATGAGTAACGTTTCTATTTTTTAATGATCATTACGAATATGAGGTAAGTAATGTTTTAACTTTCTATAATGATAATAATATAATATATATATCACATTTTGTTTAAATATACATGTAAATTCCATCCACGTGGTGTGGTGATGAAAAGAGAGTCACATTGCTTCTTGAAGGTGGTAGTCCACATGTACATGAACTATGTTATCCTCTTTAATTGAGTGAAAAGGTAAGAAAAAATATTATAATTTCAGAATGATACATATGTTAGGAATAAAATAATTATTTAATTTTAATCACATAAATTAATAAAATGTAACCTTATGAAATTCCAAGCAAAGATTTAGTGATAGATGAATCACATCATTTCACGAGGCAATAGTCCACCGTACACACAAGTGACATTGTTGTATCTCCTAAAAAATGTAAATTAAAAATGTATATATGATATAATGACTCCATATATATTAATATATAATAAATATCACATATATATATTTAATTTAGATCCATCATCATACCCAATTGTGGAATGTGGTAATGCAAGAATGAATGACATCGGTTCATGAGGGGGTAGTCTACCGTACACATGAATGATTGTTTCGTAACCCATTTGATTGAAGTGGAGATGATTTTAGGTAACTACCTTATTATAACAAAATAAAATTATATTTAAGAAACTATTGATATTATATAATCATGTTTTAACAATAATTGAAGGAGGTGGGAAAAGAAATAAAATAAAAATGCTCATTGAAGAACATTAACCCTTCTTCGGGTATCCGCTTATGTTTGCACTAAATTTTTCATAGGTTTGATTTATGACCAAAATAATCTTAATGGGATGAAATTAACGAAGATAATAACTTATTTATTTAGTTATTTTTTTAAACAAATAGGTTTTATGGTGTAAAAAATATAGGAGTGTGGGTGACCTTTTATAATTGAGGTGAGTGGCACACTTGTAATTTTTTTTAAAATATTCAATCATACCCACGTTTTTATAATACCAAAATCTTCTAAAAATAGGAAATTATAGCATATATAAGATCTAAGGTGTATATATGTTCATAAAATGGGTTTTTGAAACGTTGGTAGTCCATTTTAACCCTTATCCTCTTATTTTAACCCCCGATAAATCAATTTTTACAATAACTATGGTAGTTAATTTTTATTGATTTCACTATTAATTTTGCTAAAATATTAAGTTGAACTTATTAGAACTTATAAATAACTCTAATTAAATAAATTTAATCCATTATTAAAAATTATATTCATTGAATTGGAATATGTTAATTTACAATTTACCCCATAGACATGACGAGAAATTGAGTTTTCAAAGAGAAAATGTCCAAAAGTTTACATATTTTTTATATCAAATATTAATATTAAATTTATTAAAATAGAATAAATTGGAATAATTGATATAAAATTGATATAATATTACTTTTAAAATAATTAAAATATAATATAACTATTTTAAAAAATTAAATGAAAAGACAACTTTCAATTAAAATTGATTATTTTCCACTATTCATTGAAAAATTCAATATTTCATAAAAATCCCAAAAATTCACCCAAAGATAATTTTTATATGTGATTATAATACTAGAAGTTTATTTTTTTTAAATTAATTTTCTAAATATGGTAAAATATAATATTAAATTTTGTGGGCAAAGCATGATTAATTTAACTCTTAGAAAATACAATTTTCAGAAAATATTTCATTTCATTATAAATGATTATTATTTAATTAAATATCAATAGGAAAATAATTAAAATGTGTAATATATATATTTTAATATGTTATTTAATCCTATTCACCCAAAAAATTCCATCATCTTGGTGATTTATTAAATAATAATGTTAATACTATATTATTTTTCGGTAAAACTCTGTCTTGTGTGTAACGCAAGCCATAAAAGAAATTTGTTGTTTTTTTTAATAAAAGATAAAGTTTTTGTAGTTTGTAAAAAAATATATTGATGATATTGAATTTATTTAAAAATAAATATATCATAAATTCTATAGGTGTTATAGTATCTTCTAACCTTGGTTTTGTGTGTTATATACTCTATCAAATAAAGTGTTCTTCTTTTATAATTTTGTGGTGTTACAACAACTATTGGGAATGATGGTCCATGAAACTACTTAAGATGAAATCAATTCTCCCTCAATGAATTCCTTTATTTACCAAATATCCTTGTATTCTCATTTCTGGATGTCCTCATAGAAATTCAATATAGTCACAAAGAATATTCCTAGGGTCATTGAGTCATTAACCCCTAATAAAGGGAAGCAATGCACTAGAAAACCCTAAATTAAAGGAACTAAAACTAAAGATTATGTTTATCCATACCTTCCAATATCATAATTATCTCAATATATTACTATTAAAGAACCACCTTAAGAAGATCTTATGATGATATGATCCATCCATGGGTAGTCGAGTTATATCCCAACTAAGGATGGAAGTCTAGGAAAAAACTAAAGATATAGGAACCTAAAACCTCTTCTCAACATAGAGGGGAACGTGTTGATACCTCCATAGAATATTTGTAATTTGAGGAATACCAATTTTGTGTATGTGTACACTATCTAAAGACATTTTAGGTTTATAGACTTTCCTTCATGGTGGAATCTCCATCCCTTAAATCAATAACATGAAGGAACCTAAAATTTTTGATTTTAGGAGTAACCTCATTGACAATAAAAAATATCATTGGGAGATAGATTTTATAGTACATAAAACATATAAGAGGATTTCTATCACAAGATATGTGTGAGATATTACGGTCTAAGTCACCACTAAATGGGTGATCAACCTATCGATCAATAATCAATGGAATCATTTCCTTGATCCAAGAGATATGAGAAGAAGTATTCTAAAATAATTAACTTATGTATCATCCATTGTATCTGATGCTCTCAACATTTTTATTCTTATACAGGAATATTGTCGTAAGGTAACCAATTCTATCCCCCAATATTATGGGACATCATCCTCAACAGACAAGGAGTCCCCCCTGAGTCATCAAAAAATGATAGACATAGAAGGTTGGGGAATACTAGGTATTATAACATATTGGGTCATTTTGAGTCAAAAACAAAACCTTATTCCTAAATGTAACGAAATATAAGATGATGTAGTGCTATTAGACTAGTCACACATGTCCTCGTAATTGAACATGGTTGGCCTCAGATATTACGTTCCATATTTTCAATAGACAACTGATTCATTATTTATCCATGGTTCTAATGTCTATATATTCCAAAAGGCACACTATGAGCCAAAATAAAATAATTAATTGTGAATTTTTAAGACTCACCCAAGAATGATGTTGGAGTTAGGGTTGTGACAACTAAGGGGGAAGTTTCAATATGCCAGGTAAATTTATCTTCTATTGTGGGTGACAATTTAATATAACTGCCAGATTCTCCAATTGTTGAATAAGAAGCTCAAATATCAAAAGGAAAAATCAAATAATCACATGTGGGTATCCCAATATATGGGAAAATATAATTAAAATACACATTGGGATTGTATCATTTATAGAGGTATAATTACTATTTTCTAACCTAATTTCTATTATTGATTAAGTTGAATATCACTCATGCATGTCCACTAAAACCATCTTTTAACTTTATTATAATTTTGATTATTTCTTATTATATAAGTTCTTATAGCACTTTTTAAGGATGAAATTACAATATGGTATATTCTATCAATGATGAAATTAGATATCCCTATATCGTTGGATTAATCAAGTGATTTGGATAACGAGTTATATTGATGTAATCATTATTTTCTTATGTATTCTTGGCTAATTTTTCATATTTCATATCTTTTTGGATTATGATCTTATACAATTTTTTATAGAAAATTTTGGATGGATAATTCTCTGGTGGGATATTAAAACCATTATACCTCTTTGGGAGGATATTCATTGATTCAAGAGTTGGTGAGAGTGGATCCACCTAACTTTTACTAAGTGAGAATTGAAGGTCCCAAGGATTGTTCAACTTAGAGGGATGTCCCTACCCCATAAATCAATGAAGAGACCATAATGGGTGAACATTTGAACCCCTGAGTAAATTATTTCTTATAAGATAGTTAGATAATTCATGTTATGTTATCTAATAGGGAAATATAAGTGAAGATTCCCCTACCATAATAAATGAAGAATAAATGGATGGAGAAATTATCACCATGTAGAGTAGGAGTAAGAACCAATAGTAATGCCACTAAATTACCATATATAATGAGTCTTTACTTCTTATTATAATTATATAAATTCTAACATAATAAATGGAAAATATCTAATTTTATGTCTACCATTGTGCCTTAATTAATTGAAAGTGAATAAATTACGGCCACCCAATCATCCATGGGCTCATGAAGCACTGAAAAAATAGTGTAACTAAGTCATATAATCCCATTTTATATACCAATATCTATAAGTGATTCTTATTTAGATCCTAATTCTATCACATTTTTACAAACTTCATGGAAATGGTTCTGGAAATCATTCTAGAAACAATTTCATAAACTCCTCTAGAGTTTCTTTACAATAATTGTCACAAGCATTTCCATAAAATCTCTATCATGGGGTGTAAAGGATTTAATTATTTATCCATTAATGCTACCTTGAAAGAGATTATCCATGGAAAATATCAAGAACACTTTTTTAAAAAATTATATCAAAATTTGAATTGAAAGATCGCTAAAACAATGTTTGGGATATTATGTTTAAGTAGATATCTCACCATGATGAGGTCGTAGTGGAAAAATAATTTTTTCTTGGTAAATAAATTATCTTAGAAAACCTAGTCAAAAAAGAGCTAGTCTTGGTTAAATAAAGAATAAAAGGGAATATAAGTATTTTTAAAGTGGACAATAAAGCTGACGAATAATCTTCTGATGGGAAGAGAGGCTAATATATATATAAGAATCTGAATCTTCATAGATGGCCAAACATCAAGGAGTTTTTAATGAATACTAGTGATCTATCAATCAAATATAAACATCAATATATCATTACTCATAACATATGATAAATTATATATTCTTCATTTTGTAAATGAATGGTTAGAGTATTTTAATTTAGGATACTCTTCTTTATTAAATTTAGTGAATGGAAAAAAATTTGATTTAGGATTTTTTTAAATGTAGAGAATTTTTTTTAATTTGAATAGTGAACCTTGATAATCTATTTAACTCAAAAAAGATTAATTATTATATATACATGAACATTAATTTGTTATGGGTTTGATATATCATATTCATAAAGTACCCAAGTCAAATAATAAATATGGACTTAATTATTTATCTTTAAGACATGTTATCTTTAATTTATATAGATATTATTAGTATGAAATTTTTAGATTACATCACCATAATTTTAGATCAAACATAATATTAAATATTCATTTTTTTTTTGAAGATCATTTTATATAATACATATATAAGGAATAAGTATATTAGCTAATTTAGTTCAAGATATATAGACGAAGTGGGGGTAAAATAACTGTTGATATGGAAAAGTATTGGTCCACAAAATAATTTTTTTTATTTTTATCCCTAATTTTTTTCTAATAGTGAGAGGGAATGTTTTAGTAGGCACAAAATCAACTTTTCCTCATGCTACCCATTATGGGTTTTTAGAATGATATTTTTTGTGAATTTTTGCCTATCTTTCAATCACAAATTTTTTTCCCTAGTCCATGAAAAGTGTAGGCCTAAAAAGTGAAGAATAATATTTTTATCAAGATTACCTTTTCATATTTTTAACTTAATGATTACCATTCCACTTTACTTTACCATTTAATGTTCTTTCAAGTAAAATCTATAACACCCTAATGAAGGAGCTACTTTACCTATGCTACATGTCAAAGGGACATGAGGAAATAGGCATGACTTCCCATACACCAAATGCTTATGAATAGTTGTAAGGGTCTATTATGTGATATTAGGGATACTATAGCCTCTGGTGATAATAATAATTACAATAAAAATAGGCAAAATATAACTATGTAACAAAATCTATAAAAAACACAATTGAATAACTGAAGAAACCTAGATAATAAAAATCACAAAAGAAACGCCAAAACAAAGTAGATAACATATACATGTCATTACAAACATTAAAATCATGCAAGATCATACATGGGGTGATGGTGTAAGTACGTATGATAAATATCAAAAATATCTCCACCTCGATTAAAAGGAACACCCGGCCCGTTGTCCATCCTTCCCTTGCACCCATGGTGCATCCCTTGTCACTAAGGTCTTACTCATGAGTCTCAAACCATACATGATCTCAAAGACATAATGTATTCACAAATCTCTATGGGAATGTGTGGGGTGTGAGTATGAGATCAATAAGCCACCAATAATGTGTGACTATCATACATCCATATTATTTTACCAGTGTATTGAAAATTTAAATAAATATAAATTACTCATATATAGAACATAAACCACATTGGTTGCGATCAAAATACACAAGGGTGTGTTTACCAACATTATCTATTTTCAGATTGTAACAACATATTAATGGTCAGTAAAAAAGAAGAACCTTGGTATCCCATCAATTTCCACTTCACAATGCACCTTGTGCGAACCAATTTATCATAACCAACATGTTGATATTATCTGAAATTCCACCATCACACCCAATAATATGTCCCAAGTCCATTGAACTTCCATTTTTCAAATAATTGTTAGCATAGTAGCCATATGTCCCAAGGCATGGTGATGTCCATCATACCATGGTTTTATCCCATCATCCCTAGTATCAACATCATGCCTCAACCTCCATCAAATATATTTACACACCATCAATCGTGGATTTCTATTGTGATAACCTCATCCATTTTGATGATCATCACCCTCCTCTATGTATTTATGTCTATAAAGGACACCACCAACAATGAGTTATCAAAACCGCCTAATTGAGTCTTAATAATGTGTGCACACAATCCTAAAAATACTTTCAACCTACAAAAGTGATAATAAATCCACCAAACAACCTAATAAAGAACTCATGAAACCTCCATTTCAACATAAAAACCATGTCTCCCAAAAATGTCATGGGTCATCACCGTGTTCTTCAAAATATCACACTATGGATCCCCAATATCGATGATCAAGATCACCCCAACTCTTATATTACATTCATAATAAATTCCCATGGAACTCACATAGCCATTCAAACCATTTAATTACATAACATAACCATCACATCCTACAAAATAAATTTTGAAACCCCATTTCAGACATTTCATTCCCTTCGAGGCTCAAATATATTTAAACTGTCATGATATTTACTTTAGAATATCATGATAATAACTAAAATTAAAAAAAATTAATAAATGACCACACTTTGACAACCCAACTCATTCTATTTTACTACACATATCATAGAAAATTTATAAATTAGAATAAATCCTGTAACCAGCTAGTTTTTACCCATTAACGCTCACTATTGAAGGTCAAAATCTAATTTGAAAAGAAATTGAAGAAAATGAAGATCTTTAAAATTCCATGCAAATGAGAAATATTATATCAAATGGAAATATCATTACAAACAAATAATAGAAAATAATAAAGAAATTAATAGTACTAATATCATTATCATAAGATATCCAATATAATGAACAATGTTGGAATCAGAGCCCGACTAAAGGAGTTTCAAAGAAACCAAGAAGGGGAGGAGAAGAGATCCGCAACTGGAGAGGCACTGGGTGAATGAGAAAAGAAAAATAAGGGAGGAGTATAATCATAATTAAAACCTTTTTAAAGGACTGTGGTGTTTCTCCACACTATTTTCCTAACCATGCGCCAACCATGTGGTGAAACTGGCGGAAGATGCACCCACCCCACACGGTTACAACACAAGATTAGAAAAATAGTGTGCCAAGCCATGCATATATCTCTACCCTCATCAAAAAATTTAATAGTTGTGTTCCCCCTTACATATATTGAACTAACTATTTACTAGTAAAAATGGGTTCCACAGTTTCGGCTTTCTGGTTAGCACTAATTGTGTAACAACCATGCGATCAGTTATGCCTCTCCCAAAGTTGATTTATTAAAGAATGAAGCTTACAAACTAAACTAAACCCATGAGAAACTTATGAAGTCTAAATTTCCCTCTAAAAAAACAAATTAATGTATTTTAAATCTTTTAATTTCATTATTATGCTTAAATTGAAATTTGGAATGTCCACCAACAAAAAGTTCAAATTCCATTGGAATTTCTTAGACCCCTTAAAAAAATACATTAAAACATCCCCAACATAAAATAGATCCTTCATGATATATTTATACTCATTCAGAGAAGATTCCAATAATATCCATCTCATAAACATTACCCTGGACTACCCTAGTCCCTTACTCATTGATATATCCTCTTATCTCACCCCATCTTAGGAATTATCCACCTAGTCCATTCCTGGACCAAATAAAATATTTTGGTGGACTCAAACCAACCATCATCTCAAGACACATGTAATAACATCACACACCATCATTATAACATATCATATGATTATAAAATTCTACCAACATCACACATAATTCCCACAAGCTCCTCCATCGTAGTAGATGCTTGAAAATACCACATCACACTTGATTCCCCAAAAGAGTTCCCAAAAAGAGTAGATATAAAAATATAATTCCCAAATATATACTAATGATTATGAATCCAACACAAACCATGTACCATACCCTATTTCAACATTTTAACTATTTTTTAGTTAATTTAGATGTCACACATACACCAGTATTTTCCATGAGAAAAACAAAAATAGAATGACAATGCTCAAAACGAACCTCTGTACATCATTGGAACACCAAGATGCCATGGAAAAACAATGTCCACTTAATAAAACTATCCTAAAACATAAATATCTAATCCATTTCCACCCTATTATGTTTTACCCACTATAGGATAGTGATACCACTGCTAGTTCTCTCTCTACCTACCATGACCTGTGTGTGGATTTGTATCCTCTATACCCTCTCCTGATACTGCTCTTGTTCCTACCTCAGATCCTTGAGTATGATGTAGCCCATAACATCAAGTTTTCAAATACATATTTTAGAAGAACCAAAAAATGTGTTTTTTTATTCTCATGCCAAAAATCCATTAATATCTAATATTATTGGGTAAAAAATGACACAACAACCCACAATGGATGACAACCATCAAAGACCCTTTACTAAATGGTCTGCTCGAGTCCGTGAACCAAATACCCTACTGAGACTCCACAAAAATAAAAATTTGGGTACTCAAAGCATCACTACATAGCTCAAATGACATCTCCTTGTATATTGAATAATTCTTGTATATCTATTTCATCTCAACTATCAATTTCAGGTTCACTACCTTCAAGAACAAGGCCAACCTGATGATATTTACCAATACCCTGATGGCATGCCATAAACCATCATGAAAACATTGTGAACCTACTTACATCATCCCCTATCATAGAGGTAGAAAAATGGGATAGGTCTATAAAACCACCAATATAATCCAGGACCAACTTTTTTCTCTGATGCATGTTTATGAACTCGTGATATCAACCTGACTTCAATCTATCTAGGAATTAGTTCATGAAGAGCATGGTTTGTAAATCATATATTGTTATACCATCATTCCTTCCTGCATGTTACTATAATTACCACTACCAATTTTTTGTTCCCTGGATAATATACTTATCCATCCTCACACTCCACCCTGGGTGCATCTTAATCAAATCCGAAATCAACTTCATAGATTTGATACAATACTTTTTTTCATGTTTTCCACCGTTAAACTAAAACATAAGAGGTTTTTCTGATGGGAAATACCACATCTTATAGTCCATGGATATCTTATCTCCTTGATATCTTTTATTTATACTTTGATCTACTTTCACCAAGATTACCTGGAGCTACTCATCTAGCCATGGCCTAAACAGTGATACATGTTGCGACTATCCCGCCTACCTTAGAACTTTTACATATGGATCATGATCACCCATCCTTCAGGAACCTCATCATATATATGCTCTTGTGTCACCATATACCGACCCTCTTGATGCTTCACTATTTCCTATCTAGGTGGCATCACAATAAAGATAAAAACACATGATCAATACCAAAAATAACAGTCCAAATATTTAAAACGAGGAAAGGTATAATAGGAAATACATTTCACCACCCTTACACTTTCCCACCACACCCATATCACATATCATTTGGCCTTAAGACACATTTGCTACCCATATCATATTTAGGCATCATTTACAAATCATATCAGAAACCACCAACCTGTTATTTTCGAGTAGAATGCCACCAAGAATTTATTCAGGAAAAAAATCTTTAGCTTATTGTTGAAACTTTAAAAAACTCACCCATTTAGTTTTTTACTCTCTAACCATATCAAATTCAGACAAAACATACACCATACACACATATGAGCATATACAAATCTTATAAGGGGACAGAAACCTAGACTGGATAAGTTGAATTCTACCAAGAAGCTGTAAAAACATTGTTTAGATTTTTGTTGAATCTTTAAAAACCAAACCCTTTTCATATATTATATGTTCAGAAAAATATTATAAGCACATAAATTTATCTTTTAAACCGATTTTCCTACCATTATTCATGAATTCTTCTCCCTTTCCATACCAATCCGTGGTAAAAACCTCATAAACAACTAACATCACACCCAAGTGTGTCACTCTGGGGGAAAATATGTCAAAAGTAAAATCCCGTGGAAATAAAATAAATTTCCCACCCTTGGATACTCATTTTATCAACTGCGTGGGGGATACAAGAACCCAAACCTGAGATATCCACCATGTTATGAAAATAGCCTAGTCTCATGTCTATCATATCTCAAATAACAGATCATTTAAAAACACTTGGAAACTAAATGAAAGTTATTACCACTTTATAACCAACTAGATCCTTTAATACAGCTTGTAACACCCCAACCCAGGATCCACCTAACCTGTGCTCCAGGACAGAGGTTCATTGGCCCTTAGCCTCACCTCTCCATATAAGAAAGGATATCGACTATCAGTGAAAGTATATTAGGTGATATTGGGAAGACTATACCCTCTGGTGATAATAATAATAATAATAGAAATGGACATGATATAACTCTGTTTTGGATAATCTTATCCAAAATTATAAAAATCATATAAAAATAGAGGAAATAACAAGCCTAAAATAAATTATTAAGGAATCCAGATAATGTATAAATTTCACACCTTACATACAAAAACATTCAAGATAACCCATGGGACAATCATATAATTATGAAATCAAAATAAATAAAAAAACTATCAAACTCATTGAAAAATAACCCCAAGTTCATTTACTATCCATCACAAGAACACAAAAAACATCCCTTGTCACTAAGGTCCAAACCATGAGTGTGATACAGTAACTGATCTCAAAGCCAAAATATTTTTATATTTTTCTAGGGGATTGAATCAAGGGTGAGTATAAACATAGTAGTCTGCAAAAAATGTGTTCCTATAATACATACACATTTTATTCAAGTGTTTGAAAACATTAATGAATTAAAATTAAATATAACACATAACCTGCTTCACTTGTGCTCAATAGAAACAAGAGAGACTTTACCAACTTCATCCATCATAGGTCTGGAATGATGTATCCATGGGAAGTCAACCATAAGAACCCTTGGTATCTCATCTATTTCCATATCATACGACACATCGTACCATCCAATTCCACACAACCAACCTACCGAGTGAAACAAAAATCCCATCGGTGCACCCAATAATATGTCAAAAGTCCCCTGGACTTCTATTTATCGAATCAATATTAGAAGATCAGCCCAATTTCCAAAGGAATGATGATATCCATCCTCCTATAGTTTTGACCCATCATCCCTATTATCACAGTAAGCCTTAACCCCCATCCAGTGGTCTCACAAACCATCAACCACCGAATTATTTGATGAGGACCTACTCCACTCTGATGGTCATTACCATCCCCTATTATTCTATATATATGGAGGCCTCTACCCACTTTTATTGGTCAAAACCACCTAATTGGGTTCTGTTCCAATGTGAACATGACCACAATGATGATTTCATCAAACAAATATTGAGTAAAAATTCAAAAAACAACCTCATCCACTACTTTAGAAACCTTTGTTTACACATGAGTACAATATGACCCAACCACGACATGGGTCATCACCATCCAATTCATACTGAAAAACCATGGAAACTTAATACCAGTTCTCAAATTCACCCCAAATCTCATGGTCATTCCAAAAATGTTCCCATGGAACTCACATAGCCATAAGCACCATTTAATTACATTACATAACCAGCTTATACTACTAGACCAGTGAGGAAACCCAATTTCAGACCTTCCATTCTCTTTGAGGCACAAATATATTTAAATAGACATGATATTTCTTTTTGTAATCTTCCGATAATAATCGAAATTAAAAAATATTAATAAATGGCCCCACACAGAGTACCCTAGTCATTATAATTTATCATTAATCCCATATCACATATATAAATTATTATAAATCTATGAACCACCTGAATTATACCCACTAATATTCTCTCATAAAATATTGAAATCTACTTTGTGTAGAAATTGTATAAAATATAAAATCTAACCAATTCCCTAAGAATAGTTCACATTAGCTCTGATAGAAATAATATTCCAAATTGAATAAGAAAAGATGAAAAGAAGAAATATGACCAGTATACTACCTCTTTCTATCCAATGTAATGAACTATGCTTGAATCAAAGATGAAATGATGGAGTTTCAAAGAAACCTAGATGTGAAATAGGAGAGCTCCATGGTTGGAGATCCACTAGGAGAATGGGAGAATAAAAATTGGGTTTATGGGCTAAAATGAGCAATTATTGGAATCATAATTTTAACCTTTTTAAATATCCATATGGTCTACATAAATTCTTTATCTAACCTTGTGAAAAATAGGAAGTGATACTACATAAAGAGACACCCACCTTGCATTGTTATAATGCATGGTTGGATTAACTGTGTGTGAAACTGTGTGGGTATCTCTACCCCTATACACCAAATCACATGGTTTTTCTCCCCTCACATGGTCTGAACTAACCATATACTAGTGAAAATGGGATACATGGTTTGGGATGAACAATTATAACTATCCATGCAACAACCATTTTCCCAGTTCTATGTCTCGTGAAGTTAGTTTTTTTAAAGATTGACACTTATAAAACTGAAACAAACACCCAAGACTATTATGGATCCTTAATACATATCCAATAACAACACAATAATGATTCTCATATATTTTAATTTAATTATGAAACTTAAATTTAAAATTTAAACATCCACAAAATAAATGATCTAATTCCCTTTGAATTTAAGGAACAACTTTAATTCTTGAGATGTTACAAAAAAATTAGGCTGATAACTAATTTTGGAAAACATTTAAAAAAATAATTATGAATTTTAACGTAATAAATATTTGATTAAAATATAATTTGACCTATAAAATAGTAACGGTTAGAAAAATTACACATGAATGGAGGACCTAATACTAGTATACAGAACTTAAATAATAATTTCACACAGTTCAAGGTCATTCTGATTGAAAAAATGGGTAGGATAATAACACAAATGGAGAATTTGTGAGATAAAACCATTCCAAAACATTTCAACTTGGAACATAAATAATTTAAATCATTGCTGGAATTTTTTGAATCAATTAATGGTAGAGTTAAATGGACATTCTACAAAAAGGTCTAACAATATTCAAATAAAAACTCCATTACTATACCATTAAATAAGCACACTGAGGATAACTGTGGAATGAATTCTAATGATGGGTTACACTTCAATTTCATTGAGGGAATATTGAGTTATAGGATCTTCTCCCTTATAATGAAAACATTTCTTGTGTTTGTTATAAGTATTCAGGATATGTGGCACATATACCTTAATTAATTGAAGGGTTTATTCTCAATTCAACATAATCATCACAAGTAATCATGGAATATTAGTACATATTTATATACTAAAATTAAAAATAATTGTTTATTGGAAAATAATTTTTAAAACATAATTACAACACCCCAATTTAGAAAAAATATATGAAATTAGGCTATTATAAAACATTAAAGGGGAGTTGAAGTGGATGAGAATTTGTATATGGGTATGGGACATGTGTCTTGAATGTCATTACATATCTTACCATAACATAAATCAATCCATATATATTTCAATGATGATAAGATATTATTCCATTATCGAATAAAATAGCTAAATACTTGACATAAAAGAAGATACAATATGTTGGGAGAGTGTTTTCTAGTGATAGAATTTGTGACTTTGACTATAATTTGAGTTTTAGATGTGATCAGGTATCTTGTAATAACATGAATCATGATATAAATAGTTTTTTGGTATAAAATATGTCTATGTGTAAATATAGATCATACAAATGAGAAAAGGAAATTATTTTATCCTATTTTTAGTATATTATAGTTGATTTGGTGTGAACATGTGAGAAACTAAACACTAGGTTATAGTGGGGAATTTGAGAATGAAAGTTATGGCTGGGTCGAAGACAAGTTGTTTAGAAGTCACTAAATATTCTTCCATAATAGGAATCAAGACACAAATTTTTATTTGAGAAATATATTCTACAAATTTCTATCTCATAAAAAGGTTAATGATAGTGATATGGATAGGATTCGGGGAAAGATAATGAAAAATGAAACCTTATGTGAATAATGAGAGGTCCATATACCAATAAAAAAATAGTTAAATCCTAATATAGGGTCTTGGGATGACTCAATGTTAATGAGGAGAAAATCTAAAACACTAGTGAGGTTCCCATGAATGTGTTATGTTTGTTTTCAATAGGTATAGTAGTTATTGTGAGGAAAATATGTCAATATATGTTTGATAATCGAATATTGTGATGCTTGGAGGATTTTTATGGATTCCTCATTCTAGGAATCAAAAGGATGAGTTTTCATCATATGTCATGTTTGATAAGGAAACTACGTTTATACATTGAATATTGAGGCTACTAATTAAAGAAATAATTTTGGAAAAATCATAGTGATTCATGAAAAATTAGCATGCTATTTTTAATGATTGTGGAGCAAGTCTACTTTTAAAATAATTTTTTTAATGATATAAACTTTCTATCTATACTATTTCATAGAATTTGGTGGAATATAGATAGAGAGTATATTAAAGGAACCATATAAAATTAAATTAGGTTTTTTTGAAGAAGTATAGATTCCATCACAGAATTGTTTAATATGAAAACTATTCTATCAAGTGATGATGAACATTTGGATGATGTGATTTTTTTATTTAATGATAATCCTTAATGATTATTGAGAGAGGTTATGGTTTTGATTAAGTGATTTTTGACAATTTTATATTCCCATAAGAATCATTGTTTTATAATGATTATTTTTATAAGAATCATCTCATAAATATAATAATTTTATAAAAATGAGGGCCTCATTCCATCATTATGTGTAGGTTTAATTATCCATTTGCAGGAGGTTGGAATTCCTCTATATAATAATAGAATAAATATGTAATAAATAAATTCATCTACATAATAATAATCAATGAATTCATGATCTATGTAATAATATTTTCCTTAGTTGAATTTTAAAAAAAATCATGGATTGAAGAAAAATTCATAATAATGAATGTTAGTGGAAAATATTTGGAACATTAAGAATAAATATTTTTAATAAATAGACAATAAAACTAGGAGATTCATGGTGAAGCAATATTTATGAATTTAAAATATCACTATTGATAATATGATCATGATCCAAGTTGAGATTGAATGAATACCAACCGAGGCGGATTCTTGGTAACTGAGATGAAAATCTTGTCACAAGAAGGGGTTTCATGACACAATTCATGAAAGGCAATAAACTGATAAGAAGATTTGAAAATAATTAAACGAATAGATAATTTTTATTATTTCAAATAAGTAAATAACAATATATTCATGTAAATTAAATGGAAATACATGGAAGACATTTTAAAATATTTAAAGGAATATTTTTAATTAGAAATAACTTCTAGATTTGAATGTAAAAATTTACGGTGGATTGAAACATGATGAACTTTCCCTAAGTTGAATATGAAAATAATATTTATGATAATTTGAATATAAAATACATAATAAGAAGCATACAATGTGTGTGTGAGATCATAAACTCCATGTGAGATATTTTCTCATATCATGATACATCAAGGGCATCAAAGAGTGTAAAAAAGGAGTTCGATGAAAGGAGTCATTGAAAACGAAGTAAGAAATTTTATTTTCTTGAGTATTAAAAGAATTCTAGAGTAGTAAGCCCTATAAAGAAATAGATTACTAATAAATATCGGTTTCCATATTATATTGAACACATGATAACAAAATAAGGTGTAAACATTAATACCCATTGATCTAGTATTTTCATTGAGGAAGATAATTTTCAAGTGGTTTAGTAGAAAATAGATGTAGAGATAGATCTTTCTATTTAGTAAATTAAAATATAGTAGGGTTGTTTGAAGCTATAAGAATATCATGTGTGTATCAGGAGCTAAAACAAATTTGGACTCTATGATTATATGACTGGGACTGCCCTAGGTTTTATCTGTTTATATTGATATTGTTAGAATCAATAGCTTGGGGGACTATCCATTCATGTAAAGGAATAATATTCTTGTTGAACCATCTTAATAATATGTGTTTTTTTCTCTTTACATTCTACTTAACATGAGTTGAGGTTGTGATAATTAATTAACTAGATTGGATCCTTGAAAATTATAAGATTTTGATTTTAAAATAATAATAACTCATAAAATAAGACCACCGATTCACCCCCTTGGTTGTCAATCTGAACTAGGGAATCACAAGTAGTATCAGTGTTAATCCAAGACCCCTCTTATGGATACGAAGAGTTGATTGTATTAGAGATTTAAAATCCATAAAATATAAGGTGTGTTCTTATGTTCCCTGGTGAAAAATACCACAACTTAGGAAATAAGATGTTTCCTTCCCTCATATCTATTTTCCCTCATATGATAAATGCTTATATATTTGTTTTTCCACCTATTTCTGAAGAAGTTTCTATGAAAATATCTAAAAAGATAAATGTATATATTTATGAAAAAACATAAAAATTCATCTTGATGTATATTTTTGAAAATTTTATATAGAGTTAATGGGACTTCAAACTATTAAGGAGATTTGGGATAAGTTAAGAAGTGGTTATGAGAGAAATATCATTGTCAAAGAAGCCGATTTTTATGTTTGGAGGTGTATATTCAAACACATAAATATGGATGATGGTTACTATCTATAATACCATGTTACAAGAGTCTAATTTGATTGGGAGTACATTCATAGGTTTGTTGAGTAGTTATATGGTCAAACCTTTGTTAGAAAATTGTTCCAAAATTTTCATGATCATTTTGATCAAAAAGTATCATCCTTTAAAGATAGATAAGTCTTCATAAAAGAAGATTTGTATAATATACACACTCTTTTAAGATTATAAAGGCTATATATTTTTAAAATAAATAAAAATATTATATTTATTCTGAGATAATGAGAAAAGAAAAATTCAAATAAGAATTGGTTATAGAATCTAGTGATATAGATGAAGAGGATAATGAAGACTTAAAAACAAATTTCACTTCACTCAAAAATATTTATGATTAGATCATTTAATGGAACGACCAAGAAACCACTTAGGTGGTATAACTATAATGTAATAGATCATTTTTCAAATACTACCCAAGGAAGAATTTTAAAATGTCAAAATTAGTGAGGGAGGATAATAAATATTGTATGTGGAAGAAAGGTAAATCAAAAATAATTTAAAAATAAATAAAATATGTTTAATGAGAAATAAGAAAAAAAATTGACTCATCATGCAACGAATCACATGATGAAGTTAATTTCACTTTCCAAATTGAAAAATGATTTGATAAAAATAGTATTAATGATGGAGAAGAAAGGATAAAACAAGAGTGGTATCAGAAAGATGAGATAGAATTATATCTTGTTTAGATAACATAACTCAAGAATGAAAAGAGAAATATGATAAATGAAAATAAAAAAGAGATAATGAGTATAAATATTATGAAAATAAAAAATAGAATATATTGAAGAGAATAATAATAAAAATTTTATGGTGTATGAGTAGGAACATATTGTGATAGATATTGAAGAAAATTTCACTACCAAGAAAAACATTTTGGTTGTGGAACAATCTATTAGTCTTTTTCCTAAAAAAATTTGAATATTATCATAGAATAGTTCCAAAATAATATTTAGGACAAATAATAATCACTCCATACATGAGAAAAGATGGGTTCTATCAAGGAAGCTAAATTTGCACCAATTCTATCAAAAAATTATTATGTTTTATTATAATATTGTAGGTGAAAAAATAATTTTGAGCCAATGTGTACAAAGAATATAAGTGAATGATACTATTATATATTTAATAGATAGTGTAATATTACAAGGATATAAATTCCCCCAATGTAATTTAAGGCTCAGTTTATAACGGGACAACATGAATAACAATTTGGATAGATTTGGAATCAGTTGAGGAAACCCAAATTTCAAGGCTTTTATTGGTTCTGTAGATGCTATAGGCATAAATATCACTCTTTATAGTTTAATATATATTTTATTGGCATTAGTATTTAACTAATAGGGATCTATAGTGAGTATATGAGATTAAATTCTCAAATAATTCAAGTTGTGACAAGAACTACATCAAATATATCAACCAAAAAAATATTTAGTTATTTGAAATAAATTTATTGAAGATATATAAATCAGGGAAAACAATATATGGTATTTATTTCTAGTATACTAGTAGAGGTTATTTATGGTGAAAAAGGGAAGAAAATTCACAATACAACAAAATAAAACTTATCAAATAATGAGGATGCTAATAATGACTTTGAGAAATCCAAGAAATTAGAGCATGTGATAGAAGAATTTATAAAAGTGATGTATGATCATCTATAACTATCTAAAAAAATAGACAATGAAATAATTAGTACTAAATCAAAAGGAAACAATGTGGTTACATAAGAAGATATGTAAAAAAATGTAAATTTTCAAGAATTTGTGTTCTAAAAATTAAATGAAAATTGTGTTAAAGGTGTAGAAATATTGGGAAATGACACAAACTATTGTATAAAAATATTAACATCCTAAAATATGGTATAGAGAATATGATAAAATCATAAGGAAATGAAGTTTATATGACCTATAATATGAGGAAAACTTCTTTTAACAAGGGATTAATGCATGGGAAGAAGATGAGTATACAACCCATTAAGGATCACAAAAAGAAATGATACATGAAACACTTACCTTACTATGAATTGGATTAATGTGATACCTAGGTTTAGAGTAAATTCCAATCCTCAGTGTTAATTTTGAGAATAAAATATATGCCTCTTTATTCCTTATTATGTTTTATTTATACTAACATGTAGTGAATTTAATGATAAGGGTGGATTTTTCACTATTGGTAGGAGTGGATACTCAAGAGGGGGTGAATTTAGTTCCAATATAAATTTATGTTTTAAAAACTATGTCTTAAAAACCCCCAAATAAAATATTGAATTAAACTGTAGTGAATTTATATCAAAGTAAAGGTACTTTTGGGTTCTCAAGGGATTGATTATTTCCCAGTTACTCAAAACAGAAAAGTTGATTAACTTTTGAAACTAACGTACTGATTTACAACTAATATAAACACTTTCGAGTTTAATTATCAATTTTACTTTAAAACAGTTTTGTTTTTAATGTAATTAGCAGAGGAATAAAAGAATAACTTTGAAAGATATAGCACAGTAGATATAACCAAGAGGTTCAGTCTCAAGCCGAGACTTAGTCCTCTCAACAATTTATAAAAATTGATCCACACCCTGGATCTGGGTTTACAACTGTTTATAACTATCCAGGTCCAAGACCTCTACCACTGTTATTCGTGGGAAAAAAAACAACAGCAACCATCTATCCAGGTCACACATGACCTCTACCACTATTACTGTGGGAAATGAACGATGTAAAGAGTTTGCTGAGGATTTACAGATCCTACAGCTAAAGTATAGGAGACAGTGTGTGTGTGTTGAATACAGCAGATAACACACACTGCTCGAAATGTAAAATAATGAATCACATAGCAGAGATGTAGAGTTTAGAAATGTCTCTAGTGATTGTAGTGAAGCTTTGGACTCCTTGAGTTTGATCAGAAATGATTCTGAGTCCTCTTCTGGTTTTTGTATGAAAAACAGAGTGTCGTCTGCTTGGCATCCAGGTTCAGAGATAGTGAGAAATGTAGTCAATGAAGTTCTTCAATGTCCTCGTGAATGTACCGAACTCTTTTTGAGTAATCTTGAGTGTGTATGAGTTTCTGTGTCTTTTTATTGTGAGGTCTTCTCTTGTCTTCCACAGTTATCTCATCCACCACTCTTTGCACTCATATAAGTCTTGTCGTTGTCACATGGTGTGTTTGCACCAACAAGGACTTCTTGTATTTATGGCACGAGCTCCAGCAAAAGAAATGATTTCTTTTTTCAGGTATGAGGTATGGTTCCCTGACATCCAATAACCTTAATTAAATAAATTTCAGAGTATTAAAATATACCTAATATGACCATTGGGTAGATTAAATAAAGATAAAGAAATTCAAACAGCTGTTTATGACTATCAGTGAGTCAAGTGATCGGTAGGTCATCAGCATCAGCATCAGTGGCTAGACATCGGTGTGTCCTGATCGGTGACTCAGATGATCAGCATGGGTGTGTCATGATCGGTGAATCATTTGATCAACATTGGTGTGTCATGATCGGTGACTCATTTGATCAGCATCGGTGTGTCATGATCAGTGACTCATTTGATCACCATCAGTGTGTCATGATCGGTGACTCATTTGATCAGCATCGATGTGTCATGAACGGTGACTCATTTGATCAGCATCGGTATGTCATGATCGGTGACTCATTTGATCAGCATCGGTGTGTCATGATCGCTGACTCATTTGATCAGCATCGGTGAGACAATTGTCTTTTGATATGGATCGGTGCGACCGTTGTCCTTTGATATGGATCAGTGCGACCGTTGTCCTTTGATATGGATCGGTGCGACCGTTGTCTTAACAGAACACAAAGTGTCTGTTTGATCCAGAAGGCTTCCAGAATACTTGTAAATCAATAACAAAGAGATAAAAACATGATCCAACTGATATAAACAGATTCACTAAAAGATTGTGATTATGTATCTGAGAAATCCAACCGGATTAAGTCACATTGATTTGTGATTATTAAGATATCAATCATAGGAAGAATTCAACAATCTTCCAGAGGGCTGAACAATCTCCCCCTTTTTGATAATCACAAATCTTAGTCATAAATAAATATAATATATCATCAATAACAGTGACAAGGCATAATAAAAATAAAAACACAATGAGATATAAATCTCCCCCTGAATTTATGCCTTTAAATATTTATACAAACATTGACATAGAAAGGTTCTCCCCCGTAGATATAAAATTTTTCCCCCTTTAGAGATATATCACCCCCTTTGGATATGCATCTCCCCCATATATATACAAATTTCTCCCCCATTGGGATAATCAAAAAGGAGGGAAACAGATAAAGAAGAGATTAAAAGAAGGCATCAGAGAGAATAAAAAGAAAAGAAAATAATGTTTATAAGGTACATCACAGTACAAACACAACAGGGTTCACCCTATCAACAACAACGAACAACTATTTCTTGGGATGTAAAGGGGCTTTGTCTTTGTCAGAAGGATCAATGGTTGGTAAGTTGGAAGGCTTGGAGGCAGGTTGAACTGGGAAAATTTGAAAAGGTGGTAAGCTGACTCTAGAAGGTGGAGGAGAGGATTCCACTGGGGTTTGATGTGGAGCAGTAGTAGCTGGTTGAGAAGATTTCTGAGGAACTGGTCGTAGGTGAGATAGAGCTTGAGCAACGAAGATCTGATTTGGAGCAACATTAGAGGCACTGAGAGGTTCAGCAGTAGGAAGTACAATGGCGGTGGCTTGTTCATTCAGATAAGGCTTCAAAATATTTATGAAATCCTGAATAACTTCTGCACCATACTACATAGCCTTCTCAAAATCATCCTTATTCTCCATGAACTATTCCAAGGTAGGAGTAAAATCTTGCAACTGACGAACTTGAGTCTTGAAAGCTTGAGTGACTGGAGGTAGTCTCAGATTGTCAGCCAAAACTTTGAAATCTACGGTCATCTCATGCTTGGTATAGATTTTTGAAAAGTAATGATCAACCTTTTCCTTGATCTATCTCTGAGCTTTAGTGGCATCTGCTGAATATATTGTTACCATCTTATGAATGTGATCATTGTGCTCCTTCATCTTCCTCAACGAGTCCAAATCAAGAACTTGTCTAATGGTGGCCAATTCATCATGCACAATCTGCCTTAGAGCCTCTAGCTCACGAGTAGTGATCTTGGTTACTTTGGCTGTACTGGATTGGGCAACTATCTGAGTTATCTCAGCTTTCAACTTTCTCAGATCAGACTTCTTAACATGTTCAATCAGATTCCTCAAAAATTCCATCATACCAGAGATGGTTTATCTAAATTCGTTTGATAAAGAAACTAAGACAGATTGTAAATCCTTCAAAATCTGATTTAGAGAGGCTATGTGCCTGCCAATAAACTCACCAGTATTGGCCAGGTCTGGTCTAATAACATTTGAAATTTCTTCTCTGACTGTATCTCTCACAGCAGCAAGCAACTCACTTTTGAACTTATCAATATCAAACTGAGAGACACTAGAACTAGGTAGATGAACATTTGCAACATCAACAGCATGAGCAAACCTTGCCTCAACTTCTTGGTTTTCCTTCACAACAGCCACAGATTCTGATTCTTCCTCTTCTTCTTCAAAATACTCTAAACCCAAAACAGAAAAACCAGTGTAATCATCCCAGACAGCAGCACACAGAGTATATTTCAGTTTATCATAACTTGCTTTTCCACGGATTTCTAGAGAATCTCTCTTGCCATTGGCATTTGTTTCTCGTAAAGTTTGATGTGTTTCTGTTGGAGGTACATCAAGACCATCCACTGGTCGGTTATCACCATCATCATTATTATTATTATCATCATCATCATAATCTCCATTCCCATCTCCATTATTCACAGAAACTTCACTGTCAGATACTTCAGTGTCACTAGCTTCTTCATCACCAAGAACTGGTTCTGATTCAGGTACGGGTAAAGGTGGACTGGCCGATCCAAAGTCCACTCTTCTCTTATGGCTCACAGTATCAGGATCACTCCTATCATCAGGAGGTGACATACTTCCTTCTTCTGTTTCAGCTTCTTCCATCCCTTGTTTACCAGACTCTTCAGTGTCCTTATTCCTTTCAACATCTACTTCTTCCTCATCATCAGAATAAATTGGCTCCTCATCTGATTTCAAACCAGGGTCTCTCAAACCCTTCAGCCTCTTTCCATTATCAGTGGGATTGTAGGATTCATAAAACATGACCTCATCAGCAACCCAACATTTTTTCCATGGGTTCCAGTTTATTTTCATCCTTTTACAAATATCTTTGTTAACACAAAAATCACTATTAGATTCAGCTATCTCATTAGCTTCATCAACACATTCCAGATTCTTTAACATATCAGAGATCACATTGGAATAGAACATGGCAGTGGATTTCTTAGATGGTTTCACCATTCCAGCTATGTCCACCATTAGATATCTACACAAATTGATCTTCCCATGGGTCTTTAGTAAAAACAATAGAAAAACATCCTGGTATCTTACAGTAGCAAAATCTCATTTCCTAGGGCAAATTTGGTGCTGAATAAACTTAAAGAGAAGTCTGCATTCACCATCCAACTCTGAGGCTGTGATTCTCCTTGAATCTCTGTTTCTAGTCAAAAGCTCTAAAGCTAACTCATAAGAGAAGTATTGAGTGGTTGGAGGAATGTTTCCATCATAATCCTCATACCGACCCTCATGGGGTACATTTAAACATTCAGCCCATTGTTTAGACGAAAAAGATATTTTGTTTCCTTTCACTACAAAAGACATTCTGGAAGCCTCTACACCATCTAAAGTAACATGGAGTTTTATATAAAACTCATGCATTAGCTTTGGGTAGTATACACGAGTGTTATCTGTGAACCAGGCTTTCCATCCTTGCGATTCTAGAACTTGAAACAACAGCGACTTACTTGTCAAAAGCCAGGAGGAACTGACTTTCTTTTCTACATCAAAAATATGAGTTTCCAGGTTCGGATTTACTAATCTTTGAGTGGTACTACTCGACTCGCCTCGAGCATGCTTTGAAGGTACAGGACTTTCTGATCCTTTTCTTTGTCTTTTCTGCTTATCCATTTGAAGATTCTGAGGAATGCAGGAGTTCAAAGGTTCGAAGTAGAGGAGAAGAGAGTATATAAGGCTTGGAGGGAAATGAAAGGTCGATGGTTTGGGGAATAGAAATATCCGTGTATCATTAATTTCATCATTTAGGTTTTCCATAATAAAGATAAAAGTAATTAATTAATTACAACATAATAAAAAGTAATAGAAAGAAAGATCAGTTTGACAGATTAGTTTCACAGATTAGTTTCACAGATCAGTTTCACAGATCAGTTTCATAGATCGGTTTCACAGATCAGTTTAATAGATCAGTTTCACAGATCGGTTTCACAGATCGGTTTCACAGATCGGTTTCAAAGATCGGTTTCACTGATCGGTTTCACAGATCGGTTTCACAGATCGGTTTCAGAGATCGGTTTCACAGATCGGTTTCACAGATCGGTTTCACAGATCGGTTTCACAGATCCGTTTCACAGATCAGTTTCACAGATCCATCATACACAATTCTTGTTTAATAAAATTCATTCTTTCAGAGCATAAAGGCTTCGTAAAAATATCAGCTAATTGATGTTCAGAATTAATAAATTCAAGGGAAATATCACCTTTTTGATAATGATCTCTTAGAAAGTGATGTCTGACATCAATGTGCTTAGTCCTAGAGTGAGACACAAGGTTCTTAGATATGTTGATCGCACTAATGTTGTCACAGTTAATTGAAACATGTTTAAAATCAAATCCATAGTCCAATAAAGTGTGTTTCATCAACAGAATCTATGCACATCAACTACCAGCAGCAATATATTCTGCTTCAGCAGTAGACAATGCAACTGAGTTTTGTTTCTTACTACACCATGATACTAGGGACTTTCAAAGTAAATGACATGTTCCAGATGTGCTCTTCCTATCTAACTTACATCCAGAAAATTCATCATATGAATAACTAGTTAGGTCAAATGATTACCCTTTTTGATAAGACAAACCTAAATTCACAGTATACTTAAGATATTTAAAAATCCTTTTAACAGCTAGTAAGTGTGATTCTTTAGGATTATCTTGAAATCTAGAACACATACACACACTAAACATAATATCTGGTCGACTAGTAGTAAGATAAAGTAAACTCCCAATCATACCTCTGTAATAGGTTTGATCAACTGGTTTTCCAGTTTCATCAACATCCAATTTACGGGTAGTACTCATAGGTATATCACTTTCCATAATACTATCCAAACCAAAACGTTTTAATAAATCCTTAGTATATTTACTTTGATTTAGAATAATACCATATTTAGTTTGAAAGATTTTAAATCCAAGAAAATACTTAAGATCTCCCATTAAGCTCATTTCAAACTCATTTTGCATAACCTTTGAAAAATCAGTACATAAAGAATTTTTATAAGATCCAAAAATAATATCATCAACATAGATTTGTACTATTAAAACATCTTTTGAAATCCTTTTTATAAAAATAGTGGGATCAACTATTCCTTTTATAAATCCTTTTGAAATAAGAAAGTTTTAAAGTCATTCATACCAAGCTCTAGGAGCTTGTTTTACACCATATAAAGCTTTAGAAAGTTTAAAAACATGATTTTGAAAATTAGGATTTGAGAAACCAGGTGGTTGTTCTACAAAAACATCTTGAACAATAAAACCATTTAAAAAAGAAATTTTCACATCCATTTGATATAACTTGAAATTCAGATGCGATGCATAGGCAAGTAAGATCCTAATAGCCTCTAATCTAGTTACAGGTGCAAAGGTTTCCTCATAGTCAATTCCTTCTTGATTGTAACCTTGTGCAACTAGCCTAGCTTTGTTTCTAATGATGTTTCCAGATTCATCAACTCTGTTTCTAAACACCCATTTTGTGCCTATGGTTATAGTGTCCTTAGGTCTTTCTACTAATTTCCAGACTTTGTTTCTTTCAAATTGTTTTAGTTCTTATTGCATTGCCAATACCAAAAATTCGTCACTGATAGCATCATTGATATTTTTAGGTTCTAACTGTGAAAGAAAAGCTTGATGTTCAACCTGATTTCTTAGAGAATCTCTAGTCTGTGTTCCTCTATCTAAATTACCTACAACAACATCTAACGGATGGTTCTTTAGAATCCTAGTTGGTCTAGAAAAGGTAGGACTAGAGATTTCTGGTTCATCTACAGGTTGAGGTTCAGTAGAAGTAGGTTCTGGAAAATTTCTAGAACTGGATGTTTTAATTACAGGTCCAATATCTTTATCATTAAGGTTAAAAACAGAGAGATCATCATCAATATTTTCAAGAGAGGTCTTAGGTTCATGTGGATCAGTTTCATCAAATTTGATGTGAACAGATTCTTCCACACATTTGGTTCTCTTATTGAAAACTCTATATGCTTTACTAGAAATAGAGTAACCTAGGAAAATTCATTCATCACTCTTGGATGAAAATTTGTCCAGATTGTCTTTAGTATTACGAATAAAGACATTGAAGCCAAAAACTCTGAAGTAGTTAACCTTAGGTTTCCTATGGTTCCATAACTCATAAGGGGTCCTCTTAAGAATAGGTCTGATCAAGACTCTATTAATAACATAACAAGATGTATTTATAGCTTCAGCCCAAAAATAAACAGGTAGGTCATACTCATTAAGCATAGTCCTAGAAATTTCTTGCAGGGTTCTATTCCTTCTTTCTACAACACCATTCTATTGAGGTGTCCTAGGGGCAGAGAAATTGTGACTATAGACACTGTGTGAGCAGTAAGATTCAAACTCATGATTTTCAAACTCATGGCCATGATCACTTCTCGGGTTTTTAATTTTAAGTCCACTAAGATTTTCTACAGACTTGGAATATTTTACCAAGAAATAATGAGCTTCACTTTTGTGAGCTAGAAAATATACCCAAGTATATCTAGAAAAGTCATCTACAAGAACATAGACATAGTGCTTTCCATTTAAACTAGAAACTCTGGAAGGTCCAAATAAATCCATGTGAACTAACTCGAGAGGTTGAGAAGTTGAAACCTCTTTCTTTGATTTAAAAGAAACTTTATATTTCTTTCCCTTTTGACAGGGATTACAAACTTTGTCTGCTGGAAATTCAAGTTTGGGTAGGTCTCTAACTAAGTTCCTCCTAGAAAGTTTTCTAAGTGAATGCACATTGCAATGTCCTAATCTTCTGTTCCAAAGCCAAGACTCTTTATGAAAATCATTTAAACACGTAATATTCTACTTAGCTAAAGAATTTAAATCAACAGCACAAACATTTTCATTTCATAAAGTAGAAAATAGTAAAACATTTTTAGAATTAAAAACATTGAAAGAATCGTTTTGAAATTTACCATAAAAACCATCATCACATAACTGAGAAATACCTAACAAATTGTATTTACGTCCATCATGAAATAAATCTTTAGAAATTAATACTAAGTCAGTGTTACCAATCTGGCCTAAGCCGATGATTTTTCCTTTTGAGTTATCACCAAAAGTGAAAAAGCCTCCATCAACTCTAACTATGATTTTAAATCATGAAAAGTCTCTTGACATATGTCTTGAACATCCACTTTCCAAATACCAAGGCTTTCTACAGGAGCACTTTAAGCAGGTTACCTTCAAAACAGATTTAGATAGGAAATGATTTTGGTACCCAGATCTTCTTGGGTCCAGACAGGTTAGCCAATAAAACTTTAGGAACCCTTATTTGTCCAATGGGTCTCATAAGATTTCTAGTGTCAAAAGATTTTGAAAGATAAACCTTATTAGATCCATAACTATGAATATAACTAGTTGAAGCATATGAAGTTTTAGAACTAGCTGCATTCTGTCCAGATTTAGGAATGAATTTAGTTTTGGTAATTTTCCTTTGTCCAGGTTGGTATCCTATACCAGTAGTGTATCTAGGTGCTATTTTCTTACCTAGAATCAAAGTAAGAGTACCTTTTCCAGTTCAGTGTTTTCTTTAAGCAACTGAGCATTATTTTCCATTTCATTATCAAGATCAGATTTATGTTTAACAGTTAAAGCATACTGTTTCTTTAATCCTTTGTATTTGTCTTTCAGCTCATTACAGGTTTCTTCTAACATATCACAGTATTCAAATAGTTCAGATTTTGACATGTTTTCTAAGTCCGAATCATCTTCAGAATAATATGAATTTAAAGTAGGAGTTTCAGATGTTACCTCAGAGGTGTTTTTCATAAAACACATGTTTGCCTTATTTCTGTGTTCAGTTTCAGAAACTTCAGATTCAGTAGAGCTATCCTCAGAAGCACTCCATGTAGCATTCATGGATTTCTTAAACTTATTGTCCTTCTATTCATACCTCTTATTGTATTTCAACTTTATAAAGTATGATTTTATGTGTCCCTTTCTTTTGCACTCATAGCAGACAACTTCATCTGATTTGTCATATTTCTTCCAATCATTTTTCCAATGTCCCTTGTTATCATACTTACCTTTATAATTTGATTTTCTGAAAAACTTCATCTTCCTATAAAACATTTTAAACCTTTTGGAAATGTGATCCATCTCATGATCCCTATCAGAATCACTTTCACTATCTTCACAGCTTGAACTCTCATTTATATCTTGAAGCTTCTCCTTATCCTTGTTCTTTGAAGTTGAAGTCTTGAAAGCAACTGACTTCCTTCTACGTTCATCTTCTTCTTCTTTTTTAACCTTGAGTTCCAATTCATACATCATCAACTTTTCAATTAGTTCCTTGACTGACAGTTCACCAATATCACATGATTCTATAATTGAGATAGAAGTTTCTCTCCATCTTTCAGGTAGACATCTCAGAATTCTCATAATTTGTTCCTTTGATGGAACATCCTTTCCCAAAGAAGTCATTGTGTTGACAATTTCATTAAACCTGAGATATATGTAAGAAATGGGTTCATCATGCTTCATCTTAAAATTATCATACTTAATAGTATAAGTATTCAATCTCATTTCCTTAACATTAGTTGTTCCTTCATGAGAAACGGCTAAGGTATCCCAAATTTCATAAGCAGTTTTACAGACAAATATTCTATTAAGTTCCTCATCTCCTAAAGCACAATACAAGGCATTCATAGCTTTGAAATTATTATTGTAGGCAGCCTTAGTAGCTTCATTCAAAGTAGTTCTAACAATAGTAGGAATTTTATATTCTGATTCTATAGCAGTCCAAATATCAAAACCCATGCTCTCTAAATGAATTTTCATCTTAAGCTTCCACTGAGCATAGTTGTTTCCATTGAAAAATGGTGGTCTATTGGTTGCAAAACCTACAAGTCTGTTATCCATGATAACTTACTTAAATCAATGATTTTAAAGAGATAAAAATTTATAAATAACAGAAATTTTAAGAACTTTAAAATAAAAATAAAATCCTAGTTAAAAAAACAGAGTACTTTAGAAAATATTTTAAATCCTCTGATACCAAATGTTGGTCGGAGTGGATACTCAAGAGGGGGTGAATTGAGTTCCAATTAAAATTTCTGTTTTAAAAACTTTGTCTTAAAAACCCCCAAATAAAATACTGAATTAAACTGTAGTGAATTTATATCAAATTAAAGGTTATGTTGGGTTCTCAAGGGATTGATTATATCCCAGTTAATGAAAACAGAAAAGTTTATTAACTTTTGAAACTAACTTACTGATTTACAACTAATATAAACACTTGTGAGTTTAATTATCAAAGTGACTTTAAAACAGTTTTGGTTTTAAAGTAATTAGAAGCGGAATAAAAGAATAACATTGAAAGATATAGCACAACAGATATAACAAAGAGGTTCAGTCTCAAGCCATGACATAGTCCTCTCAACAATTTATAAAAATTGATCCACACCCTAGATCGGGGTTCACAACAGTTTATAACTGTCCATGTCCAAGACCTCTACCACTGTTATTCGTGGGAAAACAAAACAACGGCAACCAGCTGTCCAGGTCACACACGACCTCTACCACTATTACTGTGGGAAATGAAAGATGTAAAGAGTTTTCTGAGGATTTACAGATCCTCCAGCTAAAGTACAGGAGACAGTGTGTGTGTTGAATACAGTAGATAACACACACTACTCGAAATGTAAAATAATGAATCACATAGCAGAGATGTAGAGTTTAGAAATGTCTCTAGTGATTGTAGTGAAGCTTTGGACTCCTTGAGTATGATCCGAAATGATTCTGAGTCCTCTTCTGGTTTTTTTCTGAAAAACAGAGTGTCGTCTGCTTGGCATCCAGGTTTAGAGATAGTGAGAAATGTAGTCGATGATGTTCTTCAATGTCCTCGTGAATGTATAGAACTCTTTTTGAGTAAGCTTGAGTGTGTATGAGCTTCTTTGTCTTCTTATTGTGAGGTCTTCTCTTGTCTTCCACAGTTATCTCATCCACCACTCTTTGCACTCATATAAGTCTTGTCGTTGTCACATGGTGTGTTTGCACCAACATGGACTTCTTGAATTTATTGAACAAGCTCCAGTAAAAGAAATGATTTCATTTTTCAGGTACGAGGTACGGTTCCATGACATCCAACAACCTTCATTAAATAAATTTCAGAGAATTAAAAAATACCTAATATGACCGTTGGGTAGATTAAATAAAGATAAAGAAATTCAAACAGCTGTTTATGACTATCGGTGAGTCAAGTGATCGGTAGGTCATCAGAATCAGCATCGGTGGCTAGACATCGGTGTGTCCTGATCAGTGACTCAGATGATCAGCATTGGTGTGTCATGATCGGTGATTCATTTGATCAGCATCGGTGTGTCATGATCGGTGACTCATTTGATCAGCATCGGTGTGTCATGATCGGTGACTCATTTGATCAGCATCGGTGTGTCATGATTGGTGACTCATTTGATCAGCATCGATGTGTCGTGATCAGTGACTCATTTGAGCAGTATCGGTGTGTCATGATCAGTGACTAATTTGATTAGCATCGGTGTGTCATGATAAGTGACTCATTTGATCAGCATCGGTGAGACAATTGTCTTTTGATATGGATCGGTGGGACCGTTGTCCTTTGATATGGATTGGTGCGACCGTAGTCTTAACAGAACAAAAAGTGTCTATTTGATCCAGAAGACTTCCAGAATACTTGTAAATCAATAACAAATAGATAAAAACATGATCTAACCGATATAAACAGATTCACTAAAATATTGTGATTATGTTTATCAGAAATCCAACTGGATTCAGTCACAATGATTTGTGATTATTAAAACAGCAATCATAGGAAGAATTCAACAATATTCCAGAGGGATCAAAATTCACTATAGGATAGAAAATATGGTGTTAATCATGATTATTTTAACTATCACGATGGGGATAAAATGAGTAAAAATTTAATGGGAGGAAAATTTAGTGGTGAACTATCATACATTGAATCTAGAAATTTTGAATAACTGAGTAAAATTGAGAGTGAGGTAGTTCAATCACACATAAATACCTTATTTTTAATTATGTCAAACAAATTTATGAATGAAGAGTGTTAGTTGATGAAAGAATGAGAAAATGGGTAGTAAAACTGTCTTTCACTTGAAATTTGTAATGTTTTTCTTGAAGATGAGTGCAAGTTACATATTTAGGTAAACCCTATTTTGGGAAGCCCCAAAAATTGAGAAACTGATATTGGTATGAGATGTATTGTTTTTTGTAGATATCATTGGAAAATAAGGTTATGAAATCTTGTTTTCTATAAATTCTTATCTCATCTAGAAATTGAGTTTCCAAACTAAAAGATCCTTTCTAAGTAAAAAAATGAGGTGTAAACATTCTCTCAAGTGGGGATGTAATTTTTTAAATATGAAATGGGGTAACAAGAGTGGTCTAAAACTATGTTTTTTTGAGTTGATAGATACGTAAATTTTTGTTTTATTTATTATTATTAAGGAGAAAAAGAATTAAAATTTTTGACTATTAAGTTTTATGGTATTTAAAATACGTTTTGGGGCGATTTAAGCTCCCATGAATGATATATGTTTTTCAATAGGGATAGAAATTATTGTGAGGAAAAGTAGTCAGTATGTGTTTGATAATGAAATGTGGGGATTCTTTGAGGACTTTTATGGATTTATCCATTTATGAATCAAAATAGTGAGTTGGAATTAGATGTTAGTCTTGGTAATGAAATCATGGTTGTATAATAAATATTGAGTATTTTGATTTAAGACCTAATTTTATAGATTCAAGAGACTCAACAAAAAGTAGTATGTTATTTTTGGTGATTTAGGCATTAATATACATTACCAAGAATTTTTTTGATTATATTAAAGTACTATTTGTAAAATTTCAAGGAAGGTGGAAGATGGATCATAGAGAGATTAAACGACCAAGATGAAAGAGAAAGAAGATGTATTGATGAAGTGGATAAACAATCCAATGAGTGATGAATTCCTAAACAATTGTATTTGGGGATGGAGAACCTTTAGATGTTGTGTTGATATTTCTTGATATTATATTTTATTGGATGATAATACTTATAGGATATTCATAGAGTTTTTAGTTAATATTATGTGATGTATTGGAATTACAAATTAACGTAAGGATTATTGAGTCTTAAAGATTATCTTCTATAAGAATAATCTCATAAATATGAGAAGGTCATAAACATGAGGGTTTTAAGGATCATTCCATCATTACATGTAATCATCATTTTGCATTCATGTAAGGTCTTGATAAGCATCATTTTATTGGTGAACAATCATGATGTCCATCTATAGAATCATTATCTAAGTAGATGTGATCAGTATAAGATTCACGTACATAATTTTTTTTTGAGAAAACCATATAATTAATAAAACATTGAATGTATTAATATTAGTGAAAAATGAGTGGAATATTCAGAATAAATATTAGGGATAAACAGAGATTAAATTCATGCAATGTAGGGTGAATTGATATCTAGAGATTCAAAATACCATGACCAGTCATATAATTCTAATCCAAACTGAGAACAAAGGAAGACCAATCAAGGTGGATTTTGGGATGATTTGATTAAATTCACCCCACAAGAAGGAGATTCATGATAAAATGTAGGGAAGAGAATGTACATGTGAAAGAATTCAATTAAAATTAAAAGTGAGGATTTTTTGGAGGATTTAACAAAATGAAATACTTAAGTCTTTAAGGAATTAAAAATGGATGCCTCAACTATTAATTTTACAGATTTTAAATAATAATTAAAATGGGGAATAACTTTAATATTTAAATAATAATATTTATTATTGACCAATACTGGATATAGTTTTTATATTTTGAATATGGGTATAATATTTATGATACTAGGAATATAAAATATATAAGAAGAAGAAGATAAAATGCTTGGGGGATCATGAACTCTAATCAAGAAATTTTTAAAGGGGTTGATACTCCAAAGGTATCTAAGATATAGAAGGAGTTTGAAGCTGGGATCCATTGAATATGATTGAAACATATTGTTCTAGAGTACTAAAATAACTAATGATAACTTGTTTTTGTGAAGATCTACAGTTCTGATCACATCCAGAATCCATGTTATGAAGAAAACCCAACTGTGAAAACATGAATGTGTGCATATGTAGACCAATTAATCCCATTTTTTCTGGTATAAATATCATTTTCAAGTGAATCAGTATCAACTAGGAGTAGAATGTAATCTTTTTTATTTTTAAACATAGATTTTTTGTGGGGAGGTGTGAAACAGAAAGTGTCACTTATGTGTCCCATGATTTGTGTCACGACCCGTTCTCGGGGCCCGTGCCGTGACTACCCCAAGGCCGCCTTCCATAGGCCAGGGGCTGGAAACTAGAACCAAGGCGTAAATCCAGGTAAAGGGAAGGCATTGCCTTTGTAAAGTAAACAAGCACCACATAGTAAGAAAGCAGAAAAAGTAAACACTAAGTAAAAACTGGTACACCAGTAAGTGCGGAAAAGTAAAGGTGGCCGGAAATACAAGCCCAACTGTAAAATACAACTGAAAGGGGAAAAACAGCAACTGAAAAGTAAAGCCGCAGCATCGAGCCGTCCACAGGAAGTCCCACCTGATGGGTGGGTACAGAAAGCCTCCACTGCTCCTCAGGTCCAGCCGACCGCTCCAAGTACGTCCTGCCCAGTGGTCCACCTCCGGGTACCATCCTGTTCCGCAAGCCTTAACCACGATCAGCGCTGTCCATCGTCTGCAACCAACATAACGTAGTGCGGGCATAGCCCGTGCAGGGGTGAGTATAAGCTACTCAGTAGGGACCCCGAGACCCCCGAAGGTCTCCCAGAATCCACAAAGGATAAACCACAAAGGAAAGATACAATCACGTAGTAACATCTGACACGGCTTAGGTATTTGCCCATACATATACCTAAGTCATCAATTCTCGCTCGGCTCCACATCTGAGCTCAAGTATAACCCAGTCCACAAAGGAAAGAAAAATGTAAATCCACACAGGATAGCACAACACAGTACACAAGGGAAAGCAAACGTAAATCCACACAGGATAGCACAACATAGTCCACAAAGGAAAGAAAAACGTAAATCCACACAGGATAGCACAACACAGTCCACAAAGGAAAGCAAACAGGGTTTCAGCTCACACAGGTATACTTCTTCGAATGACGATAGAGTTGATCACTGATCCATCTAAGTCGTCGGACCCACAAAGGATCGATAGGTACTAACCCCCGCAAAGACCCACACAGGATCGGGCCTACACAGGACCTGTAGGCGCTGGCCCACACAGGACCGCTGAGCGCTCACCCACACAGGATCAGACTCACACAGGATCAGTAGCACTGACCCACAAAGGATCGTTGAGTTCTGTAGTCGTCGCCGTCGAATCCACTGAGAATCTTTGCACAGTCGTCGTCGTCACAGTAGCAGTCGCAGCCAGCTTTAGGGTTCCTGCACACAGCAAGCTCGTTCGGGAGGGTCCGCTCCATGAGCGGAGAGGCTGATACATCAACTGACACCTAGTCTAGAGTTGATGTATCCAAAAATTCCATATCATCAACAGGAACTAAACGTCGCAGACAGCGCGTCAATCGGACGCCCGGTCTCAGATTTATTGGATTTTTCGTCCCAGGGGCCCGGTTGGTTTTTAAGGAAAAACCAACCCGGCCGTACTCCACCTGTGTGCAAACCTCGGGCGGAGTATGCCGAAAGATCTGTATCACTCAGAGGAATTCAACAAAGTCGACGACACGTCAATCGGACGTCCGAAGCTCAAGATATTAGCATTTCCGCTCCGAGGGCCCGGTTGGTTTCGTGTACGAACCAACCCGGCCGAACCCAAAGTATTCCAAAACCTTGAATGTGATATACCGAAACGACCGTCTCGATCCAAGGATCGAATCGCCGCTGACGGCGCGTCATTCGGAGGCCCGTAGCTCAAGTTACGAGTGAATGACCGAAAACGTCCGGAGACGGGGGGTCTGGGCCCAGACCGACCAGGCCCAACCCCCCTGGGTCGGTCCGACCCGGTTCGGCACGGCCTGGGCCAGCCAGGGTGGCCCGGCCCGGCCTGGGTGCGACCCGGCTGGCGGGTCGGCTCGGCTCGGCCGAGCGGCCGAGCAAGGGAGCCGCGGGGCGTGAAGTCCCCGCGGGAAGAGAAGCCGCGGCCCACGTGGGGCCGCGCTGGATCAGCGGACGCGGCATTGCCGCATCCCGTCTGTCACCGGACCCGCGAGGTCGTGGATTTGGCTGGCCGCCGCCGCTGGCCGCCGGTGGATTCCGTGGGCCACCAGAGTTGCTCCGGTGGTCCGAATCCACTTCTGTCTGCGCCGAAGTTCCTCCCGGGTCCCATTCTTCACTGCCAGGCACTCAAAACGCCATGCAGCCCCATTTGTCATCATCCGCCAATCTGCCCATCAACGGAAAACTGCGGAGGGTTGTCGGTCCGTGTTTGTTTGGCCCGCACCCTCCGCGTTAGGTGATAACAATCGGGGAATAAATATTCAACACATGAATAAAAATAAAGGCACAATTTTAATAGATTTAAAATTGAACTTTGATTTGGGTTCTTTGTTTTAAAAGAAACAATCACAGGAATTAAATGTTGTTCTCAGATAAAACCCCTACCTCGCCGTAGTCGTCGAGCGGGCGTTCTTCGCGGAATTGATCATCACGGAAGGAGGTGATCATTGCATCGCGGAAGGGCGTCGCGTCGTCGCGGAATACGGTGTCGCGTCGACGAACTCCGAGGTTCAAGAACATGTAGATTTAATTATATTAATTAAATCCATGATGTTGTTATAACCCACAAAGAGATTTAAAAGAAGAAACCCGAAATCTCCTGCCTCAAGCAGTCGGTGATCGGAGATCGTTGCGAGGAAGAACATCTCAGAAGAAGCGTCGTCAATCTACGAGGGTGACAGCGTTCTTCGCGTTCTTCACGTTCTTCGCGTTCTTTGTGAAGGAGGATGAAGGCACAAAATTTATATCAAAATCCTCTCAACGAGAAATCCTCAAGAAGTCGTGCGTTGGTCTTATTTTATTATTACGCCAACGGATTGTAAACATGTTAAGAAACAATTAAATTAATTCATAGAATTAATTTAACGAAGTTAACCGCCCAATTAATTGGTGCGTTAATAATTTAATAAAACATGTTTGTTGACTTTCATAATGACGGGTTTTCGCGGGGGCGTTACTTAGCGGAAACGAAACGGTGGGGCTCGTGCAGGCCCCGCCTCACAAATATCCTACCAAGAGGGTAGAATATTTTTGGATAGCACCCTATCTGCATCAACTCGGCTTAAGCAGCTTTAAGTGGCTTTCAAGTGGCTTTAAGTGAAATAAAAATAAAGTTGTCGCACACTTTATTTTATTTTTTAACTTAACCCCAAAAATTTAAAAACCACACCCGAGTAAACGCAACTCCGGAAGAGGTGTTTATAAGAAAATACCGGCACTGTGATTCCATCGGTGCCCTCATAATTTGATTCCGAGCACCGGTTCAAAAGTTAGAAAAACCCGCTCATTCGTTCACTGAACGTACCCAAGCCAAACTTCAGAAAATGATTCCGGGCACACCGAGCCTCGGAATCCGGTGCCGTCAGAAACTGGGTTCTTGTAAAATTCCAAAGAAAATTAAGAAAAAAATTTCCATGAAATTTACGGGTCTTTAAATTACTCCCACCACAGGGCTTTACATCCCCGTAAAGCTTCACCACAACCATAGGGATTCAAAGGCGGTACTGAGCACGCATCTGAGCCTCCCGCTCCAAAGTTCTCTCCTGGAGGTTCCCGTGCTGCCATCTGATGCGCACAAGAGGAATCGATCGTTCACGTAGGACCCGCTTCTGTCGATCCTCAATCTCCACTGGAGCCTCCTCAAAAGTCGCCCCATCATCAACGTCTAGCTCCCCATGGTCAATGATGTGCGTCGGGTCGTGCACGTATCTCCTCAGCTGAGATGCGTGGAAGACGTCGTGCACCCGGTGCAACTGAGGTGGTAGAGCCAGGCGATAAGCCACCTCGCCAATCTTGATGAGGACCTGGAATGGTTCGATGAAGCGTGGAGACAACTTTCCGCCTCGTCCAAATCTCCGTAATCCACGTCGAGGTGAGACACGCAAGAAGACGTGGTCACCATCCTCGAACTCTAGTGGCCTCCGCCTCCTGTCAGCGCAAGACTTTTGCCGGCTCTGAGCAGTCCTCATCCGCTCATGGATGACTTGGACCTTCTCTATCGTGGCCCGGACCATATTTAGTCCCACAAGTGCTGACTCCCTAGTGTCTGTCAAGCACAAATGAGATCTGCAAGGTCTGCCGTACAACGCCTCGTATGGTGCCATCCCGATGGTGGAGTGGTATCTATTGTTGTACGCGAACTCCACCAAGGGTAGGTGGTCCTCCCAGCTGCGACCAAAGTCAAGGACACATGCACGGAGCATGTCTTCAAGAGTCTGAATGGTCCTCTCCGTCTGACCATCCGTCTGAGGGTGAAAGGCGGTGCTCAGACGTAGCTGCGTCCCGAACGCCTCTTACAACCCCTTCCAAAGACGGGAAGTAAAGCGAGAATCTTGATCGGAGACGATTGATGATGTCACACCGTGAATCCGTACAATCTCCTGAACATAGAGACGCCCCAAGCTCTCCACCGAGCCCTGCTCTCTGATAGGTAAGAAGTGAGCCGACTTGGTGAGTCGGTCGACAATCACCCAGATGGATTCGTGACCTCTGGAAGTGCGTGGAAGTCCAGTCATGAAGTCCATAGATATCCCATCCCACTTTCACTCAGAGACCTCCAAGGGCTGTTCCAAGCCTGCTGGTACCTGATGCTCTACCTCCACCTACTAGTAGGTGAGGCATCGAGAAACGAACTCTGCCACAACCTTCTTCATGCCCGGCCACCAGAGTTGTCGTCTGAGGTCCTGGTACATCTTTGCCACTCCAGGATTAACCGCCAAAGGAGAAGTGTGAAACTCTCTTAGCACCTCCTCCCGTATGGCAATTGGTACCAAGGTACACCCTCTGAAAAAGACGATGTGCTCTGCTCCCAAGGAGAAACCATTAGGTGCATGTCCTGAGGATATATGTGCACTCTGCGTCTCATAGTTAGCGTCCCTATTGTGTGCCTCTCTGACCCGCTGCAGTAGTGGAGGGGTGACTGTGAGAGACTGAAGGAAGGCTTCTCCATCTCTATCCATGAAGGATATCTGCAAACTGTCACCACCTCGAGTAGCTGAATGCCCGTCCTCCTGCTGAGAGCATCGGATACCACATTCCCCTTCCCAGGAGTATAGACTATCTCAAAGTCATAGTCTTGGAAGAACTTGAGCCATCACCACTGTCTCAGGTTCAGGTCCTTCTGCGAGAAGATGTACCTGAGACTCTAATGGTCAGAAAAGACTGTAAAGCACTCGCCCATCAGATAGTGTCGCCATGTCTTCAGAGCGAAGACCACTACTACTAACTCCAGGTCATGGGTAGCGTAGTTCTGCTCATGCGGCCTCAACTAACGTGATCCATAGGCGATCCCTGCCCGCTCCTTCATTAGGACACATCCGAGTCAGGTCCCTGATGCATCGTAGTAGACTACGTACCCTACTCCCTCACGAAACCTCAAGATAAAGGAGCTGGTCAATCTCTGTCTCATCTCCTGGAAGCTCTCCTGACGTTTGTCTGACCACACAAAGGGTTTCCCCTTATTCCTTAACATTCTATAAAGCTGCAATGATTTATCCTTTTCCGAAAAGGGAAATCTGGTCTCATCCCTTAGATGAACCACATTCCTTGCCTAATACAGTCAATCCCATCATGATTAGTTAATTCATGGAATGGATGACGTCGTAAGGCCTTGACGCTGCTACCAAGAGATCCAACCGTTACTCTTGCTTCCAAGGGTTGAGTCACACTGTTGGCATCAGTGTGTGGTCACTGGGTCTCCTCCACTAAGAATATCGCAAGTGAGGGTCAAGTCAACAGTTTTTAACCGGCACCTCTTAGTATTAACAAACAATAGAGGACAGGAATGAAAACATCACAAGGTAAGTGTCTTTTATTATAGCAGCTCACAAAAAAAAGACACTACACAACAACAACAAGGAACTAGAAGTACAAAAGACGTATCCACTAGTTCCCCTCCTGTCCATCTTCTCCCAGAGCTCCATGATTGAAGGCCTCAGCTTCCTGAGGCTGAGCTCTCCCACGTCCATGGCTCGACTGTTGCTCAAGCACCCGCCGCTAGTTCTGCCTCGGTGGCTCCTCAAATGCCCGCAGATCAACTTTACGAGGAGTCGGACAGTAACGTGCCAGGTGACCCTTCCCGTCGCAGGAGTAACACTGTCCGTTTCTGGCACGCCGGGCTCTGACTCCACCCCGGGTGCCCCGCACCACCGGTCCTAAAACCCAAGATCGTCCAACTGCTGGTATGGTCCTCCTGGACCTCTGCATCATCTGTCTACTGCCCACAGATGACTCGGATACTAATCAAAAAACACGAGTCAAAGGCAGCAGCTCCTGAACACGCTCGGGGTGTAAAGCTACTCGCACAAACTCCACCATGAAAAATGTCTCGAAGTCTTCCCATGCGAAGGTCATCCCATCGCAAAAATGGAATAAGTGGCTCCACCACCTACCTGATGCTGCCTGAAGAAGGATGGCAGCAGAGATCACCATGAAGTCTGCAGGCGTCCCTACTAACTTGAAGACTCTCACCACAGCCTCCAGCCAAACCTCAGCCACCTGCGTGTCCGTCTCTCCCCGGAACCTGGGTTGTCGCTGGCGCTGGAACTCATGCAGTGCACTGAGGCGACGTGCATCGTCAGCGGCTGGTGCTGGAAGCATCGGTGGCTCGGCGGGTAGAGGTACCGTCGGTGCCTCCACAGTCAAAGGGCCCTGTACCGAGGCCTCGTCGCTCGGCGGGCTGTCGTCATGCTCAAGTCTCGGAACCCTAGCTAGCTGCCGTCATGGGGCCATCCTGAAAGGAAACAGGTGCGCCACGGTCAGAACAGTATACCTGGTGAGATGATACAAAGTAATCACAAAGAAAACTTAAAACACACATGCAATCAATTTTTTCATGCATTAAGTCAGAAATCAGAAGTCAGGGTCCTGGTGTACGGATACGTTGGCCGCCGCACCAACACTGGACTCCCTGGACTGATAACCACACCCAATACGCTAAACACTATTCCTTCACATAGAAAAGATCAGACTTCGCGGTAGAACCGACCCCTCTAATACCAATTTGTCACGACCCGTCCTCGGGGCCCATGCCGTGACTACCCCAAGCCCGCCTTCCATAGGCCAGGGGCTGGCGACTAGCACCAAGGCCTAAATCCTGGTAAAGGGAAGGCATTGCCTTTGTAAAGTAAACAAGCACCACAGAGTAAGAAAGTGAAAAAAGTAAACACTAAGTAAAAACTGGTACAACAGTAAGTGCGGAAAAGTAAAGGGGGCCGGAAATACAAGCCCAACTGTAAAGTACAACTGAAAGGGGAAAAACCGCAACTGAAAAGTAAAGCCGCAGCGTCGAGCCGTCCACTGGAAGTCCCACCTGGAGGGTGGGTACAGAAAGACTCCACTGCTCCTCGGGTCCAGCCGACCGCTCCGAGTACGTCCCACCCAGTGGTCCACCTCCGGGTACCATCCTACTCCGCAAGCCACAACCACGATCAGCGTTGTCCGTCGTCTGCAACCAATACAACGTAGTGCGGGCATAGCCCATGCAGGGGTGAGTATAAGCTACTCAGTAGGGACCTTGAGACCCCCGAAGGTCTCCCAGAATCCAAAAAGGATAAACCACAAAGGAAAGATACAATCACGAAGTAACATCCGACACGACTTAGGTATATTCCCCTACATATACCTAAGTCATTAATTCTCGCTCGGCTCCACATCCGAGATCAAGTATAACCCAGTCCACACATGAAAGCAAAACATTAATCCACACAGGATAGCACAATAGATTCCATAAGGGAAAGCAAACGTAAATCCACACAGGATAGCACAACACAGTCCACAAAGGAAAGAAAAACGTAAATCCACACAGGATAGCACAACACAGCCCACAAAGGAAAGCAAACATGATTTCAACTCACACAGGTATACTTCTTCGAATGACGATAGAGATGATCACTGATCCATCTAATTCGTCGGACCCACAAAGGATCGATAGATACTAACCCCTGTAAAGACCCACACAGGATCGGACCCACACAGGACCTGTAGGCGCTGGCCCACACAGAACCGCTGAGTGCTGACCCACATAGGATCGGACCCACACAGGATCGGTAGCACTGACCCACAAAGGATCGCTGAGTGCTGTAGTCATCGCCGTCGAATCCACTGAGGATCTCTGCACAGTCGTCGTCGTCACAGTAGCAGTCACAGCCAGCTCTAGGGTTCCCGCACACAGCAAGCTCGTTCGGGAGGGTCCGTTCCACGAGCCGAGAGGCTGATACATCAACTGACACCTATTACAGAGTTGATGTATCCAAAAGTTCCGTATCGTCAACAGGAACTAAACGTCGCAGACGGCGTGTCAATCGGACGCCCGGTCTGAGAGTTATTGGCTTTTTCGTCCCAGGGGCCCAGTTGGTTTTTAAGGCAAAACCAACCCGGCCGTACGCCACCTACGTCCAAACCTCGGGTGGAGTATGCCGAAATATCCTTATCACTTAGAGGAATTCATCAAAGTTGACAACACGTCAATCGGACATCCGAAGCTCAAGATATGAGCATTACGCTCCAAGGGCTCAGTTGGTTTCGTGTACGAACCAACCCAGCCGAACCCAAAGTATTCCGAAACCTTGAGTGCGATATACCGAAAGGACCGTCTCGATCCAAGGATCGCATCACCACTGAAGGATCATTGTTCGGAATCCCGTAGCTCAAGTTATGAGTGAAAGACCGAAAATGTCCGGAGATGGGGGGTCTGGGACCGGACCGACCCGACCCGGGTCCGACCCAGTTCGGCGTGGCATAGCCCGGCCTGGGCGCGACCCGGCCGGCGGGTCGGCTCTGCTCGGCCGCGCTGCCGAGAAAGGGAGCCTCGGGGCATGAAGTCCCCATGGGAAGAGATGTCGCGGCCCACGTGGGGCTGCTCTGGATCAGCGAACGCGGCTTTGCCGCATCCCGTGTGTCACCGGACCCGCGCGGTCGCGGGTCTGGCTAGCCGCCGGCGCCGCCGGCGCCGGTGGATTCCGCGGGCCACCGGAGTTGATTCGGTGGTCTGAATCCACTTCCATCTGCGTCGAAGTTCCTCCTGGGTCCTATTCTTCACTGCCAGGCACTCAAAACGCCATGCGACCCCGTTTGTCATCGTCCGCCAATCTACGCATCAACGGAAAACTGCGGAGGGTTGTCGGGCCGTGTTTGTTTGGCCCGCACCCTCCGCGTTAGGTGATAACAATCGGGAATAAATATTCAACACATGAATAACAAGCAAGGCACAATTTTAATAGAATTACAATTGAACTTTGATCCGGGTTCTTCGTTTTAAAAGAAACAATCACGGGAATTAAATGTTATTCTCAGATAAAACCCTTACCTCGCCATAGTCATCGAGCAGGCGTTCTTCGCGGAATTGATCGTCGCGGAAGGAGGGGATCGTCGTGTCGTGGAAGGGCGTCGCGTCAACGCGGAATACGGTGTCGCGTCGATGAACTCCGAGGTTCTTGAACATGTATATTTAATTATATTAATTAAATCCATGATGTTGTTATAACCCACAAAGAGATTTAAAATAAGAAACCCGAAATCTCCTACCTCAAGCAGACGGTGATCGGAGATCGTTACGGGGAAGAACGTCTGGGAAGAAGAGTCGTCAATCTCCGAGGGTGGCAGCGTTCTTCGTGTTCTTCGCGTTCTTCGCGTTCTTCGCATTCTTCGTGAAGGAGGATGAAGGCACAAAATTTCTGTCAAAAGCCTCTCAACGAGCAATCCTCAAGAAGTCGTGCGTTGGTCTTATTTTATTATTATGCCAACAGATTGTAAACAGGTTAAGAAATGATTAAATTAATTCATAGAATTAATTTAATGAAGTTAACCACCCAATTTATTGGCGCGTTAAGAATTTAAGAAAACGCGTCAGTTGACTTTCATAATGACGGGTTTTCGCGGGGGCGTTACTTATCGGAAAAGAAACGGTGGGGCTCGTGCGGGCCCCACCTCACAAATATCCTACCAAGAGGGTAGGATATTTTTGGATAGCACCATATCCTTATCAACTCAGATTAATCAGCTTTAAGTGGCTTTCAAGTGGTTTTAAGTGAAATAAAAATAAAGTTGTCGCACACTTTATTTTATTTCTTAACTTAACCCCAAAAATTTAAAAACCACACCCGAGCAAATGAAACTCCAGAATAGGCGTTTCTAAGCAAATACCAGCGTTGTGATTCCATCGGTGCCCTCAGAATTTGATTCCGAGCACCGGTTCAAAAGTTAGAAAAACCCGCTCGTTCGTTCACTGAACGTACCCGAGCCAAACTTCGAAAAATGATTCCGGGCACACCGGGCCTCGGAATCATGTGCCGTCAGAAACTGTGTTCTTATAAAATTCCAAAAAAAATTAAGAAAAAAAATTTCTTTAAATTTACGGGTCTTTAAAATTTTTAATATAGTGGAACTCATTATTTATAGGACAAGGACTGCCCTTGGTTGTAACTACTTATTTTTATAGTAGAATAATCCATGATTGGGGGGACTAACCAATCATGGAATAGAGTATCTTATTATATCAGAACATTTTAAATCATGTTTGTTGTTCGCACTTTACATTCTACTACACATGAGTTTAGGATATGAAAATTAATTTAGTGGAACAAGACATTATTATGTATTAGTGTTTGATTTTTAAAGAAGAATAATTCATAAAATAAGATCACTAATTCACCCCTAGTGCTCAAATTTTCATGGGGCATCAAAACTAAGATAAACTGGTGAATTTAAGTGAAAGTGGAATTTTCTTATGTGCCTATGAATGGATATTTAGACAATATTACATATCAAACATGATTAATAGTCAATCCAAATTAGTTTTAAATAAAAAGACAGGGTGATTTTGTTTCCTAATAAATGCTTATGGATAGTTAAAACCCTATGTTATGACTCTTACATGGATCATGTTCTCATGAAAGTAAAACGAATTATTTAAAATATAATATTTATAAAGTTCAAGGGTTTTGTTTACAAGACCCAGTTCCAAGGAGTTTAACATCATTCAACAAAGATGATATGATACGCAATTTATTTTTATGTGGAATGTAATTGGATACTATAGTGATTAGGTTCATATGGTGAGGAAAGTTGTGTCTTGTAGTTTAGCATCATGTGACTTGGACCTCTTTTATATATTTTAAATTTTCAAAACATAAACTTTGGTGAACCCAATGTGGAGTCATGAAAATAATTTCTTGAGAAACCTTTCATTGATGGTAGTCATGATACATTTTCTATCCATTGTAATGAGGGAATAAGATCAACTATTGTAGAAATTATATATGTTAAATAAGCCTTCCCATTTATGTTCTGGATTAGTGGGATTCTTTTTAAATATTATTAGTATCCTAAAGGATATTATTAGTTATCATTGGATAATAAATCATGGGAATATATTATTTTTTGATGATTTTTGGACACATTAATAGTGGGATTCGAGGTTATTAAATGTGTATATCCTCTTCTATTTGAGTCATTTTAATTTATCAATAAAAATACGAGATTGTTTATCTTTATATAGTTGATCAAATATAATTTAGTGAAATAAATGAAATTGACCTTTTATTGTAAATACTTCTTATATCTCGTATACTAGCGAGGATGGGGAAAATTGTGTAATAATATGGGTTGTGGTGTAAGTTACCAACAAAGAATGAAATAATTTATCTAGAAAAGACATATTATCATTTTCTACCTTCTTATAAAGGATATTCAATATATTCATATTGAAGGATTATTTATAACTATTAGTTTCATCATGATAGTGAGACGAGTGATTAGACTAAATGTTATATCTTTGGTATAGTATCATTATCACAGAAGGAAAAAAGTTAGTGTCATTATCCATAAATATTTTATGAGGGACTCTGAATCTAGCAATAATTTTGTATTTTATGAATTTTATGATACATTGTATCCCAAATTTACTTAAGGGTTCATCTTCATCCTATTTTTTCAATAAGTTTATAACACTAAGGATGAAATAAAATTGGTTGGTTGTGATTTGAAGGTATTGACCAATAAAATCTATCACCCAATCAGATTATTTCCTATTGTATTTGGTAGTGTGAAAACATTATAAGTGTTAGTGAAGTAAATTTAAATAAATCTATCATGAAATCACCTTCTTGGTGAGTACGAGGAAATCATGCATCATTAATGGCCACAAATATCTAGGTCACCTAGTTTGATTAAAGAGCGTAGCCTAGGACCAATGAGAACAAATGGAACAAGCATGGAATTACTTATAAATGGTGAGGATATGTCCTCCTTTAATCAATAGGACAACATCATATCATCAACAATAAATAAATTTTTGATATTTTACTCCAAAATGAAAGATTAAATTTCCCACTGAGATATTTTTTTCCTTCCTAGATCAATCTTGTGTGAGGGTCCCACATTAATGAAGCATAGTGATCTGATTCATCCCACTATTCATTAAATCCATTGAAATTGATGAGAAATTTATTTGACCAGTGTATACATTAACTTCATTGGTTTTCTTTGTATTAATATAGATAAATAGATAAACCAATCTATGATTTAAAATGTGAATAACTATATCATCATAGTCCAGATCATTGAGGGTGTTAGATATATTTTTTAATTCATCATATTATGAATTATATGGGCATGGATTATGAGAAAAAAATGGTTTTGAAAATAACTATGGAATAAAATATTATATTTAGTTTAGGAGGGGTGTATATTATTCCTATTGGTGGAATAGTTCCCATTTATTTTCATACTCACCAACTCTAAATCACCAATGATATTTAATCTAGCATTCATATATGTAGATCCAATTCCATAACTATGATGTGAGACTTGTATTCTATATCATTGTTGGTATAATATTCTAATTCAAGGAAAAAATGGAATTATTTATTTTTCAATTATATAAAAACAAACCTGAAGACAACTTGATTGATCCTCCATTCTTCTATCCCTATTTCTATTAAATGTTGAGAAGCACTATCGAAATAAATTTATCATGTTTGGGAAGTGAAAAAAATAATTCTTATGTGAAAAAATATAATTAATACCTATGTCAAATATAATATCCATGGAATCCTAGGGTTATATCCAGAGAGGGGTTATCAAAAACTTATTGTCGTATTTTGTTAGAACAATGGGTGATTTATGATTTGTTCATTTTGAAAAAATAGAAAAATTAATTAATCATAGTGGTTAAAAATTGATGATAAGTGATTTGGTTGGGGTTGGTCGTCCAATTTTAACGACATCACAGTCTTCAAATAGTTTCCTTTTCTATTTATTATTTAATGGATGATATATTCCACAATTGATTCCCTTATTATTTTTTATTGACAAGTTATAGAAAAGATAAAACTAAAAAAATATATGTTTATCTTATCATACATACTTATGTGAAAGGTGTTTCCATAACCCACTTATTTGTTGCCAAGAAATACCCACTCATGTTTTGTGGTTCTTTAGAAACAAAAGTGTGTTCCATTATCATTACACATATACCATCAATATCCAAGAACATAACCCCATGTAAAAGTATATTATATTATATATAGGCTTAACTAAGTGAAGGGATATGAAATATTATTTACTAAGGAAGCATAAAAGGACATATTAAAAATCAAACATGATCAAATTAAAAATTAAAAAATTGATAATGCAAAAAAAATCAGTTAAAATAAAGGAAAATATTTTTCATTAAATTGAAAAGATAAATTAGTAAAATTGGATTCCCTTACCTTACCTAATCACTTAATGTATTTTACCCTCCATGTGAGGGATAAAAATATTGATAAGTAATGGATAATGAATTATATAGAATAATAATACAAAATATACAATGTTAAAATATAAAAAACATTAGCCACAATATAGTATCGAACACCACTAGACATATCTTCTTCATAAAGGATCATATGTACCTTATTATTATATTAGTAAAATCCTATCAGTTTCTTTAATTATTTGAATATTGAATGTTTACTTCTTCCGTAAAATATCCCTTGATAATCATGGTCCACACTTCCAAAAAATTTAACATATTTCCCTATTTTGTTTTGATCTGAATACCATGCATAAATAATAACTGGAATCCATGTGGGCTCCAATTACCGGGTTCCATGAATTTTTATTGTGTTTCCCTAAAGCTATGGTTTGAAAAACATATGAACCTAACAATTTTTTTTTGAATCGTCCTCTATGTGAATATTTTTTCAAGGAATGACACTTATTTAGAGCTAAAATGAATCATGTGCAACATTAAAAATAAATTATTCCCACTGGAGGAGATAAATTGTATGTAACTTGAAGCTCCAAATACAAATCTCTCTTTGTTGAGGACTCTGGACATGGATTTATTTTCATGGTGGCATGGTTTTAAATCCCATTAAATGGATCATTAGGCATGGTTCTTTATATACTGAATTCCCTTATTTGGTTCTCCTTAAGTGGATCTGTGTACATCTAATCCCCTTAAATCATTCACCTTATTTGGGTTTTTTCTTATGTTGAATTCCCGTACTTCATTCAGTTTATTGTGGATCCCTTTAAGTGAATCCCCATACATGGGTGGATGAACCTTACATGGATTTTAGTCTTATCATTTTTCAAGATTTAGATTAAACTCCATCCATAAATATAAAAATGGATTCCCAATCACATTTCATCACTCATAAAAAACCTAAAAACAATGTAAAATCATTATATTTACATTCAATTATCCCATAAATTAAATTATTCAATTAAACTAATTTTTTTCCAATTTAAGTAATATTCATGAATTTCAGTGAATTGAAACTTTAATTCCAAATATCCTTATAATAAATTAATTAATAAATATGAAAGAATAGATTATGTTAAATAAAGAAAATTATTAATTTATTAACTATATTTATTCCATTATACTTTATCCTTGGACTCCTATACAAGTGATTCTGAAGAAATATTTCATAAGAAAGATTCAAATAAATAGTCAATGTTTGATCCCTTTAAAACATTATATCACTAAATCTTATTATTCCCATATAATTTTCTCAATTATATCATCTTAATTAATTTCATTAAATTCATTATCACTTATTCTATCCTCCCATTCTAACTTACACCTTCCTTTATTGATATATCCCACTAATCACTCATGTATGAATTTATAGAAAATCATTTCTCATTCCAAACTAATGATAGGGTCACCATAGGCTTGAATTTTTTTGATATATTCTCCCAATGATTAATGTATTGTTTCTAATCATTTGTAATTTTTAGGGTTATTCTATTGATTATGGGTTTGTAGGATCTAAATATAAAAATTGATGAAGAATAACGAGGTGGATTGGATTTATTTTGAAGATTAATTCTTTATTTGTAGCTCCCTCCAAGAATGGAATCCTTAACCACTCCCTTGGAAAATATGATCTCCAAACACACATTTATTCATTGAATTAGTCCAACATTTAGTATTTTTAGTAGTAACAATAACTTTATTTCTTATTCCCTCCTTTTAAAAATCATTGTTTCAACTTTTCAAATCTGGAAGCCCAACACAATTTTATATTTTAAAAGAAAATAGAGATATATTTAACTTCAAAACAATAGTGAACACTCATGGAATCATTGATTGTTATGTTAGACCTCTTCCCAAATTATCGAACTTAATCTTACTTTCCTTATAGTAGTTATCATATGATATATCATTAGTAAATTGATCAAAAAAACAACTCACAACTTCTTTTTTTGTGATTCAACTCCCTAGTCAAATTTTTTTGAATCTTTATGTCAAAAATTATCACATCATGAGTAGAAAATATATATTATATGTATTTTATTTACCATAACTCATTCATTTGTTTCTTGTTCGCTTCATATTTGAATTTAAAGGTAACGAGTAACTTTAAGTTCTTGAGTAAGTGTATGGGCTTCCTTTCCCAATATTGGGATATAAATTTCTTATATTTTGAATATTTCATGATTCTTACTCCCTAAAGATTAAATAATTATTCCAATAATCACCTTCATAATATCCCATAAGCAGGGGTTTAGACCAACTGGCTCCCCTCCACCACTGATATTTAGATTTAACTAAGATCATGTATTAACTTCTAGAGCAAGGTAAACATATATTTTTTATTATAATTTTATTTAATAATAAGGTAATTAATGAGTGATAATGGATACAAGGGTTATATTTAAATGTAGTGACGAAATATAGGTGTATTGTAAATAGGGATTTTGATTCAAAAAAGTTCTGCAATAATATATAAAAACTCCCTCAATTATCCAAATTATCGATTAGATTACTCAACAAGTTTTACTTATTCAATAATTTATTGGAACATGAAAGAAACAATTTCATTTTAATAAGATGAAAAATTAGGTTTTGAGTCCACTCAAGTATGTGATTTAAATATAATGTACTATGTCATTGAATGAGGTTCAAAATTCACTAGTCCTTTCAAAAATTTCTCTAATTTAGAATTTGAAAACATGTTCTTTCCTGCATTAATTTAATTTGAAAAAGTTGGTCATATCCATTTATACACATTGTAATTGGTTAATAAATTAGAAGGGTTTTCATATAAATATCAGTTGGTTTCAAAATAGATAAAAAAAATAAAATATCCACAAAAATTCAATAGTGAAAAAAGAACAAAATCTAAAACTATATGGGTTCCATCCCCATACCTATATTATGTAGTTTACATAATTTATTCTAATATATTTATGTTATTTAAACAAATTTAAATTGAAACACAATAATCATTCAAGTGCTAAGGAAATGTAAAACCAAATTGTTCTCATTAATAAATTTATTGGAGTGTGATATCCTCCCTTGGTTTTGGGGGTATATTCTAAGGACAATTCATCAGTTTATTCCCATTAATTGTTAATGGGTTTTATATCCTTCTTTAATGATCTTTATAGTACCAAAAATAAATTCATTTTTGATAATAAAATTACATTCTCTATTATAATGAGTTTTAACTTGAAACATATTTAGTTCATAATTATAAAGGAATATTTGTTCCCATGGAAGGAATTATTTCAGCTGAATTAAATTTTCATGAGACACTATAACTCATTCCTTATTAATATTTGAGTGCATAAAATCATCTCTCTAGAGTTATACAGTCTCTTTTATCCGCAATTTCCTTTCATTCCCAATGTATCCCAGATTTAGGTTCATCTCTCTGACTACTGAATATGACCTCTCCTCTAGATCGATGGTTCAGTGGGAAATTATTCCCTAAATCAAAATAAATGGAATCATACTCGTGTAAGACTTATAATTTTTCATATAATCCCATAATGTTTCTTCTAATATTTTTCTCTAATTATTTATATTTGGATTTATATTTTTATCTATAATTCCATTGATTTCTCTATTTGAATCATCAATTTGATTATTGTTTCTAGATGGTAAAGTGTTTATGTAGTATGAATAATTCCATAAATACTCATAAAATCAATCATGATCCTTTTTAATATATATGTCCCTTGATCAGTAATAATTTCCCTTGGTACACCAAACCTTCCAAAAATTTATCCCTAAGAAATGAAAAAACAAAATTAGCATCATCAGTTTTTGGTGTCTCTAGATTCTGCCCATTTTGAACATAGCAATTCTCTAATAAAATATAAGAGTTTCAATAGGACATTGTAAAGTGTCCCATGAATTCTACTCTATTAACATAAAAAATTAAACAAAATCTTATCTGTTCTCTGAGGAATTACTTGCATTTTGGATACATTTTTAGTAAGTTCACATTAGTTAAATCTTTTATAAAATAAATGGGAATACTTATATATATTTGGCTAGTAATTTCATGATTCTAAAGATTTAATAGTAGTAATTTTATGACCAAATATCCATTCACTAGATAAATTACATAAAATTTCAATAATAGATTGGATTTCCCTCTCTAAAAAACACCTTCTTATCATTTGATAATTATTCATTTTCCATAAGTATGGATCTATACAAAAGTTAAATTATAATTCCGATTTGATGATAAAATCATGTTATGGGTTTATGTGGGATGGTTCATGGGAAGATATCAAACAAATTGACTAAATCAATCTAAAATATAACCTCTCCCTCTACTAAATATAGTTTCACTCTAGGAATTTAGTCATATATTGGTTTATAATCTTGAATTTCTACTTTATTCATATTTGGAAGCCTGCATTAGTGATCTTCTAGGTGGTTCTCATCTAAATTATTAAACATGATCTCTAGATTTAACACTTGAACTATCAGAATACATAAATCCAATAATTACCCCACCCTCTTTATCAAGTATGTAATAACTCCATGAATAAAATAACACTGACATTAGTTCCAAGAAAAACTGATTTGAATTTATGTAACTAAAATATATATACAAAGAATTAATTTTTTCGGTTTTATTGGAATTGAGAAAAATCCAATATAGATATTCATATTTAATTACTGAAGGTCTCCCTTCAATGATTTGGGATAATAGTTCTCCAACAGTATGGTTAGAGGCATTAAAACCTAATTCAAAAGGGTGGTCTTAGTTTCATGGATGCATTATAATGGTGTGATCAACCCACTCTTAAATTCATGAAAACAATTCTTAAAGTATTCATAAAAAATGGAGACACGAAATTTTCAAAGTAACCTATAAAAATTAAAATAATCCTTACTAATGTATTTTATGAATTTCTTATAAAATCCCAAATTCTGTTGAAATGATCAAACATGTTTATAAAAATTGGATATGAAAAAAATTGGTCACTTTGATTTTGGACATATCATCCACAATTAATTTTAGTGAAATAATATGACCATGAATTATTCATATCTACACTATCAAATGTAACTTTTAAAAATTTAAAACAGGTTTCTTATCGATGTATGTTTTAAAAACAATTTTTGGATTTTTCATATAATAACCAAGGATTTACTAAAAATAGAAAATTCATCCAAAAAAATTCCAATAAATTTTCAATATAATCAAAAAATAAACTAACCAATAATATGTAGAATTTTCCTTGGTGATTTCACATTAAAAGTGGAATCCATTTGTATGAAAAGTGTTATAGGGGTCGTAAACATTTTATTATCTTGATCTAATGGAAACCTACAAGTAACATGAAAATCCATCTAATAAGAAATAATGAGTTCTTTATGGTAACATTTCTAATATATAGTCAAAAAAAGGATATGGAAATGATAATTAATATTTAGCTTATTCAACATCCTATAATATATACACACTATCTCTATTTTATGATTTCTAATAGGTATCAATTCAAATTTTTCATTTCTCAATATGTCAGTCCAATTTTTTTTAAAATGATGTGAATAAGGTTCACCCAATTTGAGTAAGCGATATGGTATATTATTTATAATTATAAAAACTTATTTATATCTACATTTAATACCACAATCATGTTTGGATTTATCCTCATTTGGGGGTTCTTAACTTATATATAATTTTATTTAGGATGAATTTTATACATACATATTTTGGGATTTATTCAATGAATATTCCCTAAACTCCAACCTATTTCTATCAATTTTTACATTAAAATTTTAGTCAATTTGTTTTCTATATACGAGGATATGTTTCTAGAAATAATTATTAGTTTTTAGGTTCCTTATTCGAGGTAAAAATATTTATGTTCAGTTGAGAGTTGTTTTCAGTCTAGATTCGAGATAATTTATTGACAAAAAAATTAGATTTATGTTCCTTAATTATAAATATTTTAGTTCCTATAGATATTAATCTATATTAGATTATAATTAATTGAATAAATAATATATTCCAAAAAATGAAATATTTCCATTTATTCTTAAATTTTAACAAATTATATATATTTTTAGCATCCTCTTCCTCCACAGAGTTTATAATCTTTAATTGTTTCCTAGAAAGGTAATTTCATGAAACATATGTAGATATTCATTAGTATAAACCTTCCAAATATTTCACTGTGTAATAATGGAATTATCCTCTAGAAATAATTTCATTTAGTCAAACATGTTGAAGTGGATTATACTATCCACATTCTCCATAGTGAGAGTTATGTCATGCATATTGATTAAGATATTTTTTACCTTTAATAAGGACCTCCCAAATATGACATGTGATTGTTTTGGGATTTTCTCATCCTCCATATTTTACATATAAAAGTAAGAAAGGATTATTGGGTTTTCCACTCTAACTATAAAATCCTTTAATACTCCTTTTATAAATGAAATGTAAATTTTTTAATCAGTATAGACCCCATAGTAGGATTTTATTATTCAAACTAAAAAGAAGTAAAAAATAAATGTGTAATAAAATTAAAAGATTCATATAAATCACATAATGAAATTGAAAATTCATATAACTAATTGTGAAAGGGATATAAAATTTCCCTTGAATATGAAAATTTGTGTGAAACTATGGTCTGATAAGTGAAAAAACTTCTTCCAAAATATATCTTCCCATTCTATTTAAGACTAATATTATTTTTTCAATGTCACATAAGAAATATAGAATAATTTTAAATCTTTTAGAGATATTTTAAAAGGTTAATAACGATCCCATATTTCTAGAATGATTCTCTAATTTCTATTTAGATTTCACCCTCTTTATTTTATTGGTTTATATCACCCTATATTTGAATGGGAGTGTAAGGTCCTTATTTTTCCTTTACCATTTTTTCGAGGGTATTTTTTTAAGGGATGGGGTCAAAACCTCATTTTTATTATTAAATCAATGACCTATTTTTGTCTTTGTAGAGGGAGACCCATTACCTGGCCCTATGTTCCAAGTCCAAGTGGACTAAATAAAAGGCTTGAAATCCCATTTGTTTTCCCCTATAATGGTGTTTCTTAATTAATTATTGTTTATTTATATTTGAATTCCCTATATTTACCCATTCAAACATGGGATATTTATTCAAGAATATGGATAGGGTTTTTAGCTTTATTTCATTTACTTATAAGTTGATTTTTTTATGTTTAGGTGTGTTTGGGGAATGTACTTCCTTGTCAAAACATTTGGTTATCAAAATTAGGTTACACTTTGGATCAGTAATTTATTTTATTGAAAATGTCTTGAGGTTTTTGTGTAATATTTCCACAATATTTTCAATTATATTCCTTAACTTGTTTACTTTATTACTAAGATCCTGAACTTATGCTCCTTTCTAAACCTATTATAAGAGTTTTAAATTAGTGGGGGTTATTTTTAATGGTTATTATATTATAAATGTGCTTATTAATCAAATTTATTGAATGAATATTACATGGTGGTTTTTAGAGTGGTTGTTTTATATTGTTGTTAGAAATGTAGTTATTATTGAAATGGGTTTTGATAGACTGGTTTGGCCTAGTTTGGTTGATTTAAAAATACATATTTCACATGGGAAGGCTCTCTATATATTGAATATTATTACTGAATTTGTATTTTTTTTTATGTTAATAAAAAACATTTAGTATCCTTCAACTCATCACATTGATTAGAAAATGTTTTAAGTAGTAAACATGATCTATATAAATAAACTGATGTTTTTTCAATAATTTGTTTCATTTCCTTTTTTCATTCTTAGGTGGTTATATCTTTAAGATTTTAATCTAATGAAGGAGATGAATATGAATTTCTTACCACATGAAGGCCTCTAGTATCAAAAACTATTATTCTAATTTTTTTGAATTTTTTGATATGTTTTATATGATTCATTTAGACTTCACTTGTCACTAATCAATTATGGATCTCTATAATGATGAATTAATAAGGTTCCTACCACTATCCAAAAAACATTGATAAAAAAATGAAACAAAATGTTTTTCTTCCATGGATTGATTTGGGAAACTGGCACAAAATTTCTTGAACCATCCACAACACTCATATAGAGTCTCTCCCAAAGCTTGTATAATTTCATAGATATCGATCCAAATTTCTATTATTTTGGAGGTGGAAATAATCCATGGAGAAAACTTCTCTATAGATCATGAAAATTTTATACTTATCTTTATTATTGATTGTAAAACCACTCTTTAGCTACTCCTTCATGTGGGAAATTGAATGATCTCCACTTAAATTGTTCCTTAATCACTCATCGAGGTTTAAATGTGGACTAAACAAGAGTGATATTTTTGATGTTATTATTTATATATTCTCCCACTAGAACATGAAACATGAGTGATAATTGAGTTAAAATAGTTTTTAATTCAAAATAATTATTTCTAATAGTCAATGAAAATTTGACACTTTTGATTTATAAATTAAGGTTAAAACAAGCACCTTAATGTTTTTTGAATTTTTCTTCCATGGTGGTAGGATCATATTGATTATTTGATGTTTCACTTTATTCTATCGGGGTAATATATTAAAATTTATGTTTTTGGTTTATATTTCTCATAGTTTGTAAGGATATTTCTATTTTATTTTTAAGACAAAAAATTGGTTTTGTATTATAATGGGTCCTGTAATTTTGATGTTAGTTTTTTAGAAATGAAACCCTATATATGATGCCATTTTTTATAGCACTACCATAGGTGTGAAAAATAATAATTAATTCCTAGGTCAAATATTGTATTAATGGAAACATAGTGTTGTCTCCAGAGAGGGGTCCTCTTAAAATTTTAGTGAGTTTCAGAAATAAGAATGAGGTTTTAATTTTTTATTAATTTTATTAACTATGAAAAAAACATAGTGGTTGATTTTTTTATGATAATTGATTTGTTCTGGTATAGTGGTACAATTATAATTCTATCACAATCCTCAAATGGTTTTATTTTTAATTTTTTAACATTTAAATTAGAGGCTCTAAAATGGATTCCCCTCTTCCCCTTGATTAAATAATTATGGTAAATCTAAAACTAATAAAACAATATTCTTTGTATATCCACCTTTATTATGTTCCAAGTGGTTATGTAACCAACATTTTGTTTACCTATGAAATACCAAATTAGGTTTTGTAGTTCCTTTGAAACCCAAGAGTATTCTAATATCTTTAACATATTATAGAAATTTCCAAGCACTTAACCACTAAGAATTGTATATTCAATTATATATAGTATTAAATTAGTGGTGGGAGATTAAAGATCATTGACCAAGGTAGAATCGTTGTATAGATTAAAATTCAAACACAATCGTAATAAAAATATTAAATTTTCGCTGAACCCCAAAATCATTTAATATAAAATAAAAAATTATTTAATTTAAGTGAAAAAAAGTTTCATAATTGGATTCTATTCCCATCCCTGGTCACTTAGGGATTATACCACTCTATTTAAGGAATAGAAGTGTTTAGAAGGGATGGATATAGAAATACAACAAAGAAATATGCATGAAATAATGTGTGAAATAGTAAAACAACAACCATTTTCCAGTCCCTAACTCCCCTAGAATTATCTTCTTATTAAAGGATCTTAATTCCCTTATTATTCAGTCATTATAAACATATTGATATCCCAACTTCATTTAATTTTTAATGTTTCCTTCTTCTTCATTTTCACCCTTCAGAATCACAGTCTACACTTTTATAAAAAAAATTCCCTTTTCATATTTTATTTTGATAGAAATATCAATTATAAATCATGAAAAACATCAACATGGCCTTCTGTTATTGTGTTATATGTATGCTAATGTGGAATAACAAAGATAAAGTTTAAATAAAAAGTGTACCTAAAAATATCTTTGAATCATCCTCCATGTAATTTTTTTTTAATTTCATAACTCATGTGCATAACTGAAATGACATGTACTCAACATTAGAAATGACTCTTGCACACTAGATGAGATGAAACGTATATAGCCTTCAGATATAACTAAATATCCCCATATGTTAAATAATCTTTAGATGGATCCATTTATGTGGTGTCATATTTGGGAATCCCTTTATATCTACTGCCTTACATGGTTATGCATTCATTGAATGTAATAACTAGTATGCTATTATATCATAAAAATGAGACATCCCAACACTATTTTACAATTCTCACTCTAAAGGGCCTTTATTAATGTTTTTTTAAAGTTAAATTTTTGAATTTTAGTTTAACCAACATAGATATATTTTTTGAAATCATGATATCAAAATTATCTTAGTTTAAATTTATTATGTTTTATAAAAGGTATGTTTTGTCCAAAAATATGTATTTCACAAAACAGGTAATGTGTATGCCTTTATAATTATATAAGAATGAATTATTAGTTTAAAAAACCTCTTATGTTATCAAATATGAAAATAGTGAATAAAATTACATATCTTAAAATATTATTGGAACTTATAAAACCTATTTCAAAAATTTCTAGAACTAAACAAAATATCAATTTAATAAATATTTCTTTCGATATTTTATTTGAATTATGTATTTTCAAGGTGAGACCAGTTTATGGATTTTCTTAAAAGGATCATATATTTTATTTTTATTATAATAAATCTAATTATTACATTAATATAAATATCCAAGATAATTATATCTTATATATATATAATTAAACCATGAAAAGGAAAATTTTCGAAAAACTCTTTTTACGCAATTATGTGTGTTGATTTTAAAAAAAATTGCAGACCATTAAAATATTTTTTTGCTAAAAATATTTTAATATTTAAAATCATAAGGATTAATTTAGGTAAAATGGTCAATATTAATTTTTATTAATAAAATTAATTACTATGGTTGAAAATTATAGCAAGGTAAAATTAAATTATGCTAAAAGTAGAAAGGTTAAAAGAAGAAAATACTGAAAACACTCAAGGATGACTGCAAAATAAGTATTTTAGTTGAGTTGAAGCACAATTTCAAGTTACCCTCCAATTTTATCTAATTTATTTCTATTGAATCGTTAATATAATCTTTACATTATCGAAAATGTAAGGGTTACCCATAAAACTACCCTTCCATTCACTTATAAAAGATTAACATCCCCCCCACTTCAACACTCAAAATCACATTTAATTTCTCCTTTAAATTATGGATCATTTCTATTGATAAAACCTTATCTCAGTTATTAAATTATTTATCACCATTATTTATCATAATTCCTTCATTTCTAATGATAATACCAAGAAAAAATACAAGTCTTTGTAATGATTATCCTCTTCCTCATACATTTTTATTCAAAATATTCATCTTCTTATCCAATTACATCCATAAAATATAACTAAATCAGTATTTTATTAAAATGGGGTGTTATTATATTAATTTAAGAACAATTATTTATTTATATCCATCAATTAAAGAAAAAAAATCATCAATAGAGCATGTGCGCAAATTACCACCTACACGAATCAACATCTTATGTTTTTTCTTATAACCTATCATGGTTAGTTTTAATGATGAGACTAATGAATAATATTATTTATATAATATAAATATTATTGTATGGTTTTAATTTATCGTATACTATAATTAACTCTCATACTTTAAGAAATAAAAATGTTAACCATGTGTTGTGTGGATAACTAGCTCTACGAAGTAACACATCTTTTCATTCACCTTGTTTCTTTCTTATTAATTAAACCCTATTTAAATATGACAAACCAACTTAAAATTATCTAAATAATATAATAATTCTCCCATAATAATTATATTAGTTCCGAAATAAACCACTTTTATAGTCATAATCATCCACTAATTGTATTGTATTCACGTTTGGGTTGGTTTATACTCTAAATTGAATAATGCTATAAAACTATATCATGGATGAATATGAGAACTTCAATAAAACTTTTATCTCAAGTTAACCATAAACTAATAATTTATTAATGGTTCATGAATGTTTTATTAAGTATTTTACTTGCTATTGAAATATTATCTTTTATCGCTAAAATCAATTAAATAAGTAGACATTTATTACATTTTCAAACAACATATCTATAGAACTAATGGAATGAGAAAATAGAATTATAAATCAAAAAATTTATCTACCAGAGTACCTTTTATTATATTAGAATGATGAAATTTGAGAAAATAATAAAGAATAATACTTCTTTTTGGAAACATATACTTATGATCAAACTATAAACACCTACCGTGGGAAAAAAGTAAACTAATAATTATTGTTATGGAGAATTATGATACATGAATATTATAATGGAAAATAGACATGATTATTTTTATAATATATTTGATTAAGTTACATATGTTTGTTATATATGAGGTATAAGTATGTCTTTGGATGTCTGGATAACTGTTAAGGGGTTATCGTCTCAAATGAATCTATTTGAGATATGTTTTGTACAATGAACCAAATTTTATTTTGGTGGGGTATATATTTACTATTTTATATTTCTAATTATGAAATTAATTTACTTATGGCATTTTAAGATCAATTTTAATCTCTCTATTTTAATAATTATTGATTGAATTTCTACCAAAGACATAAGTGGGTTTTTATCATCTCAATGTTTTTGTGGATAATTCAATAATAACTAATTATTTTATTTTTTGTCAAGGATAAATTCACATGGAAGACTTTTTACCATATAAATCATGAATTTCAAGAGATTTAAAATTCAATTTTTTATCCATTACTCGTATTATTTCGATTTAAGAATTACCAAAACCATTGTAAAACTCAATATTTTCTATGGTGGAAAAACCATCCAAAGTTTTGGTAAATTAAATTTTTGTATAGTTTCCTAAAAGATACTTGTTTGGATACTGCAACATGGATGTGGTTTTTATTTAGAATAACTTTTGGTAAATCACTCCAAAAGATTTGTTTGATAATAAAATCAATCTTCACTCATATGCACAATGATTGTGCCTAAGATTTCACACCCTGCTAAACACTATTGGGGGATACACTATGTAATATTCACACATACTTTATAAACCATAATGAAGGAAATATAATACCATTGTCTTGATTAACTAGATTTGAAAATGGTTGGATGCAATTACTATCTTCAATGAATAACCGAACACATTGAATGTTTCTTTACCACTATATTTCTTTAATATGGGACATTACATTTAATTTGATAATACCCAATAACTTTTAAGACAATTAAGGAATTTTCTATAAGATATCCACATTATTCTATTTAATAAGGAAGTGTTTTTATTTTATACTTATCACTATAAAAATAATAATGTTTTTATATAGCTGTATGTTCCTTTTGGAATAGTACGAAAGGTATTTTGAATCTTATGATGAGTGCATTAAACTAAATCAGATGACAGATTGGACAAAAAATTATTTATCCCCTTAATGAATAAATATGTCTAATAAGACCAAATAACATAGGTTTTAATGTATACATCTTCTGATATCAGTATAGTGGATTAGATCAATGATTTGATAGAAATTTCGGATATCAGACATTAGGAATTTCATATGTACGAGATAAATGATTTTTGTTATCCATGTTTTCATTTACTTCCATTGGCATTGAATTCCATTAGTTTTAGTTGATTATGGATTCATGTAATTTATTTTTCCTACCATATCACATATTCAATGTCTATATAATGAAAACATCAATTATATATTACTCTTTACTGAGAATCTGAGCTCACCATTATTTGTATTCATTTCCCAAAGAAACCTAGGGGAGAACTATGTGCAAATTTCATAGATGTGATATAAGGGATAATAATCTTCTCACAATGTGTTCATGTTTTAGGTAATATTTTCAAATTTAATGTTTGTATATAACTATCCATCAAATAATATTATGCTATTAGATCTTGTGGGAACTTTTATATTCTATGACAATAATTTAATATAAGTACCAACTTGAGTTTTTTAGAGTAAATGATATTAATATTGGCATTAGATAATGTTTAGTAAGAAACACAGGGGATTCATTTAGATAAAATGTGCTATATGGTAGAATTTCTATGAATAAATCCTCAATATTTCTAATGAAAAATCTAGAAAATTAAATAAGAGTTTAATTTTACAAATAAATATCATGATTTAATTTTGTTCATTCCATTGTAAATAAATGGGGGCTAATTCGAGGAATATAAATAGTATCAACAATCAATGTGAATGATGGGATGTCCCCCCTTGAGAAATCCAATAAATATGGAGTTTAGGGTAATCAAATCAAAAACATAGTATGATAGTTGAACCAAGTAATGATAATTAGTCTCACTTGTCTAGAGAAACCTACGAATCAAAAAACTTGTGTAACTATGTAGGAAAACATCATTCGATAACAACCTTTATCATTCTTTGTAACTACTAATCTATTGGTAGTTGAATAATAGATCGATTCCCTAGATAATATTATCATTGATTCTAGTTGTAGGGAAAAACAAAAGGTTATAATGGTGTTCTATCATATAAAGGTATATGAACAAAAATGGTTGTCACTAATAAAAAAACTAGGGAATAATATCATGCATGGTCTATGGATAATTCAGATATCCTAATAATAGAGGTTGTACCCATAGTATCAATAATCATTTATGTTTTTCTAAAATAATGACTTGGTCTGCCTCTTGATTGTGAAGTTGAGTTATCCATTGAACGCAGTCCTAATGAAACCCCAATATCTAAAGCCTAATATATGATGGAACTACTGTAGTTAGTGGATTTTAATATACAATTTAATGATTTATGTGATTATGGATTCATAAACCCTAGTATTTCATTTTGTGGAACCCCTATTTTATCCATGAAAAAATAAGGATAGGTCAATGATATTGTGCATCAATTTTAGAGAGATAAATTCTATTAATATAAAGAATAAAAAAAATATACCATGCATTGATGACATGTTTTATCAAATTTCTAGATCATAATACTATTAAAATACTGATCTTCTCTCAAATTATCATTATCTAAGGGTTAATAAGGATGATATATGGAAGACAAAATTTCAAACAATGTACGGACGTTAGGAATTTAAAATAATGAAATTTTTATTGACTAATGCACCTTTTTCTTTATAGATATGATGAATAAATTATTTAAGGATTATCATGATAATTTTTTTGTGTTACTCATTGATTATATATTGATATAATATATGTGTTAGGAGGATCATGCGTTTCATATGAAACTAGTTATAGAGACCCTAAAAAAAGTATATATGAAATATATTAAGTGAGACTATTTATTAGTAAAGTTTTATTCCTTCTCCACATTGTTTCTAAGGATGGAATATATGTTGACCCATTAAAGAAAAAGGTAGTCAGATAATGGACTACGCCATTGAACATAACTGAGATATGATGTTTCTTATGTTTAGAATGATACTGTTGATGGTTCACTGAAGCTATTTTCTTGTTGGAAAACTTGTTTACCATGTTAACATGTATTGGGATGAAATTCATATGGTGAAAGGAATGGGAGGATTTCTCTTGAAGTACTAAAAAGGATATTGATTAATGAATTGGTATAAAATCAACAATTAAAAAAGGTGGTATTTGTAATATATATTTATTCATCAAAGAAATGACATGATTGTGTCCTTAATAAAAATTATATGGTTATTGCCTATGAAACTGAGAAATTGAAAATAAATGGGCAAGACTATATAAATAATGAATTTGAGATGGAAACCATAATATTTAATATGAAAATACGGAGACACTATCCATATGGTGAGAGATACGATATATATATAGATAACAATAGTTTAATGTACATTCCTATCAAAAAGAGATAAATGTGAGGAAACAAAGATGGTTGGAACTACTCAACGACTACACTTGATAGATACACTACCACTCTAGGAAGTAAAACATGGTAGATACTAAATTGAGTAAGAGGGACCATAAAGTTCTAACATGATGATAATTAACAAGGATCCTATATATTGAGATCTATTAAAGATGGATATGGTGTTTTTTTGGAATGGGGAACCATCATTACTTTTTAAAGAAATTGTAAAACCACCCTTACTAGAAAATATAGAGAATTCTAGGTCGGATTATGTTAACTTACAAAAGAATATTGAAGCATCAAATGATCGTAAATTTATATACCTAATTTATGGAGATATAGTAATTTATTCTGGGAAGAGTTTATGCATTCTTTCTATACTAGAGTTGAAAATGAATTTTTTGGATAAAGCACATAGAACAAATTTCTCTATACACCCTTATAGAACAAAGATGCATAGGGATTTAAGAGTGAATTTATTGTGTAATGGTATAAAGTTGGAAATAATAGATAGTGTATCAATTTTCTTAGTATGTCAGTAGGTAAATACTAATATACAACATCCAAATGGAGTTATACAACCTCTAATTATACCGATAATGTAGTGGTAAAATGTTACAATGTAATTTTTCACTAAAATTATAAAGGATCAAAAGAAGAAAAACTCTATATGGGTTATCATTGATAATTTTACTAAAACTTCTCATTTTTTATAGATAAGTGAAGATATACCCTTTGAGATCCTTTCTTTGATCTATATAAATGATCTAATAGTGTTTAATGGGGAACCTATATTGATTATATTTGATCATTACCATCAGTTCACAAAAATATTATGGAGTAGTCTTCAAATTTCTCTTGACATTGATATAGATTTAAGAACCACTTATCATCACCAAAGTGATAGGAATTTTTAAAGGACTATCTTGACATTTGAATACAAGTGAAAATCATATTGTTTTCACTTCCAAGATATGTTGAATAATTTTCTAACTATAATAGAATTTTAACATAATAATAGCTCCCATTTGAGAATCCAGATGACACCATGTGAATCATTGAATTGGAATAGGGTTTGTACTCCAACGTGTTGGGAACAATTTTAGGAAAGAACGCTAGATGGGAAATATATTGTAGAAGAGATGAGTATTAAAGTATAGACTATTAATAGTAATATTAATGTATACTAGAGTAGAAAAAATAGCTACGTTAAAAATAAAATGAAATAATTTTAATTTTAATTATGATATCTTGTGTTCTTGAAGGTTTCCACATGGAATTGAGTAAACATATTGTGTAAAAATGGGATTTTTATTTACCATTGGTATATTGGACCATTTGAAATAATAGAAATAATTGGAGGTTTAGATTACTGTTATATTTTCCACCCAAACTCCCTAAAGTACATGAGATAATATGTTTTAGTCAATGAGGAAATACATACTAGATGTAATACATGTTATCATATATTATGGAATAAGGTTGGAAACTAACTTGTCTTGTAATCAAGATCCTATCAAGATTTGAGACACTAGAGAGTTAGTGTTGTTGAATAAGTGAACTTGTTTAATGAAAGTCTTTTAGAGACATCACACAAAAGAAGTACAAAATTAAGAGCCTAATGAATCAATGAGGAATGAATACCAACATTGTTTTCAATAGTTGATATATAACAATCTTTTTAGGATGAAATAATATAAGGGGTAGAATGTGATACCTCATATGCTAATATAGTGGGAAAATGCTACATCCTGAACTATTTCATAATAGACACTCTAAATATCCATTATACATGACATTATTTAAAAGTCCATTTTTGGAATTTAAAACAGAAAAATTAAATTCCTTTTTGATTTCATAATAATACAATTGGATTAGTATTTTTATTTTTCTCTAAAATGTTTTTTTAGAAGAAAATTTCATTTTTCACAAAACTTGTAATTTTGACGACTTTATTAGTATATAAGAAAGAAAAAAGAATTTGAAAAACATTTTAGATGATAAAATTTTTATTTAAGTAATAACATTATTAATTTAGAAATATTATTTGAACTTATAAAACTGGTGGAAAACATTTTTAGAACTAATGTTAAATGTTACATTAATAACAATTATTTTAGGTCTTTTCTTTAAAAAAAGTATTTTCATAGTGATATTCAGTTTTGGTGTAACACCCCATCTTAAATCAAGGTGAGGACTATTTAATTTTTTATTTTAAATCCTTAAAGTGAACTAGGGATCACACCCACGCTGCCTGTCATGGATCCTGAGTAGCTATTAAAATATTTGAATAATTACATATGATTTATGTAAAATAATACATCACTCCCAAGCATAATGTTCAAGTTATAATAATTTAAAATGAATAAAATGAATAAATATAAATTTAAATAAATTAAAATATATGAAAAGGGAATGACGATAAAAAATAAAATAAAAAAGCAGACATGAGAAAAGTAAAATTAATTAAAAATGTGTTTATGCATTATTATTATTATTATTACATTTTCCCTTCCCTTCCATTTTATTTTATATTTATTTAATTTTATTCATTTCCTTTTTCTTTGATTTATTTTTCTTATTTTTTAACTTTCCTTATTTATTTCCTCACTTTTTTTATTTCCTCCTCTACTCCCAATCCCTATCATTGCGTTGTGCCCCCTTGGCCAGGTGGTTCACACTCCCTTCCTTAACTTCAGACCGATGCACCTCCATCTCTCCTCCATTTTCAATGTCGTCAGAAGAAAAGTGAATCTCTAGATAATGCTAATCATCTTCACCAAGAATCATTAGATATAATCATCTTTTTATCACACAATCTTCCACAAGATGATTTTACCTGAAATTGGGTTTTTTCTAAAATCACTCAGTTTATTCCATTTTAGGTGAAATCAAAGGTTATCGTGGGATATAGGAGATACTAAAACTAACAGGTAATTTTTTTTTGATCTTTCCCATAATTTTATTATGTTATTCAATTTTCACCATTGTGCCTCTTGTTGGTGCCTACCGGCAAATCTCAATTAAATCATATTAATATAATTAAACTAATTATCATTGATCCTTGAAAACTTTACTTAATATGAACCCTTATTATGGTGTCTCTATGCTATTGGACACCCCCTTGGGTGTGCAGACATAATCGGCCTGCATTTACCATTATCCTTGATTCTTTAAATTATCATTTATATGTGTTTTTGTGACACATTATGTTGAATTTTAAATTGAATAAAATTATTTAGCGTGAATTAAATGCCTGAATAATTTTTTTCATAAGGATTGTTGTGACTTTATATTATTTAAATGTCATTTCCTCTACTTACGCTGAAAAATTTCATAATCCATTTAGACTGAGTTATGATGTTGGAATTGATTTGGTTACCTGAATAGATACAATTATGAATTATTTCTCTGGGATATATATATATATCTGTGTGTGTGTGTGTGTGTGTGTGACTCTCTTATTGTTTTTTGGTAATCGGGATAGTAAGAGAACATGGGCTCCATATTAATAACCCACAAATAGAGACACCGTGCTCGATTGGTTACATCAGGATGTGCCAGGGAAGTGATGTTTTAGGATTGATAGGCATGGGATCCCTTAGGCTTTCTATATACTATTGAGTGAAACTGATTCCTTATAGGGAAAATGAGGTTGGACCTGTCGGAAAGATGGCTATGCGAAGCCTCAGTTTAGACTCGGTCCATTATGTACGATACATTGTATAGACTCATGGTTACTACAACATAAGTGATACTCGGGGTTCCAAAATGGATCGCCTTGTAAAGGATTTGTGGAATTAGATAATTGATGGGATGTACCATAGTGATAACTTCAGGATGGTCATAGACTCAACCACTGTCCTTACCAATTTAAATAAATGCTTTAGATGATTTAATTTATGCAGCATAGATTTTTTTCCCTTAAGATTTGTGATCCATTCTTGTGCTTTTTGGGTTCCTAGTTTGTACATATGGTTTCCACCCTAAGACAAAGCACAAGCTTGGGGGTATGAACATTTCATTCAGTTTTCATGTTACGTAGGCCTTTCAATATATATTTTTCTTTACCAGGTATCTCTTTCATACTTCTGGCATAGGCTGAAGCCGGTGGAGTAGGATGAGTGTTCAGTTGGAAACCCAGACCAAGTTACAGTTATATTTTATTGTTTGAGTTGCCTACTTCTTTTATACTTCTACACACTTCTATTTGTTTTCCGCACGAAATGGAAAGGATTAGATACCTTGGGTGCCAAACTACTAAGATTACATCTCACACCCTTCTGAGGCGTCATTTTTTACCCATGTATAGTTTTTGTTTACATGCCTGGATATAAGTAATGTGGCACTTCTGATGCTTGATTTCTTTGTCGTTTTGGATGGAGCTTTGGGGGTAGAGGACCAAGCCATGCTCAAGATGTCGTGTGGCAGTTTCTATTTGGCCTATTGAATATTTTTTAGCATGAATTCTATGGTTGTACCCCATAACAATAAAATTTTATTTATTTAAATTTTGAATCATACATTGAAATCATCATGGTTTCAGTTATAAAATTTCATCTGTCACATTTATTATATATTTTTCTATTGGGTCATTTATCTACTTCTGCTACTGTCTGTTTCTTTTCTTATTGATTCCGCTACATTTGAAATTATATTATTACCTTTCTCTATGCTATATCTTTTTCTAATTATTCAATAGTATCTCCACATACTTACCGCAAGTCCGTCACTGCTATTTGGAAGCATCTGGAATTTGGGGAGATGTGCTTGATTTCTTATGGCCCACTGTCTCGAGGACTGTTTTCAAGGGCACTCAGGGTGGGACTTGGCAAAGTGGTATCTGAGGTTTATTTTTTTACTTTTCTTTTACTGTTTGGGTTAGAGAGGATACTAGGATATATGTATTTATAAATTACCTTATTTTTGTACGTATCTAAACCATTGGTAGAGGAAAACCAAATTTCTTGTGTTGGGATCTCAGTGATTGATTATACCATTTATTATTGATACAACTTCACCATTGGGTGACACACATGTTCTATACTGTTATTTATTATATTTTATTAAAATGTTGATTTTGACTATTCCAGCTTGATGACATGAGGAAATTCACTTACATGCATCATATTAGGCACCATAGGGATTAAAATGACATACATATTTCCATGACATATATACTTTTAGTGTGTATTTTCCTATTGAATGGGAGTGTTTTTGTGTTTAGTTGAAATTTTTAACATTACTTGATGATTATAAATATAAAGTGTGTACCATATGTTAGGATGAAATGGTCATCTTAAGGGGAAATGTTATTCTTTGAATTGACTTTACCTAGGAGGCCTTTCACCTTCCCTTTTATTACTACTCATGGATTTGTTTACCTCACATTGCACAGAAACTCATCTAAGGTGTGATGTTTACAATTGTAGAGAAATTATGTCACAATTTCATCATGTTGTATGTTAGGAGTGTATTGATGAGTACATTCTAGAGTTGTTAGTTCCAGAACCACCCATTATGCCTCCTTTAGTGCTCCATGTAGTTCTTCATGTGGAACCTCCTCCTTATCTTCCACTGGGTGATAATGCTCGGTTCAGGGACAGACTTCTCAAATTTATGTAGTATGTTTAGAATGTTCTTAGTATTTCCCCGACTATGGCAGGGATTAAACGGTATTTTCAATGATAGATTCCTTTAAACTTATTAAGGGATGGTGGTCCCAATGTTGCAGAGTCAAGGATTGAAACTATAAAAATACATCTTCGACCATCTTAAGACACTTAAAAAGAGGAAGGTAAAACATGATTTATTTTGGAATCGTGACCCCACAAAGCTTTGGGGAGATGTCATTTATCAATTAGAGAAACCCATAGACGTGGATTAGGAATACTTTCAGAAATCTTTCTATGATCACTTATTCTCGTAGACTCTGAGAGAAACTCATTTTAGGGAGTTCTTACATCTTCATAAGTGCTCTATGACATTTTTGGAGTGTTCTACTCATTTCACTGAGCTACAGTGTTTTTCTCCATCTCTATCCGGTGACACACAGATGTCTGTGAGATTCTTTAAAGAAGGTCTAGGTTATATAGTCCTCTCAATGGTGAACATCTTTTGTTTGAAAATAGTTACATAGATCATTAATCCAACCCTAATTACAGAACAAAATATAGAGGATGATGATCCATTGAGCTTGGGAGGTTTAGTCTCAAAGCAGGGTGATATTTCATCGGGTAGTAAGAAGCGTTGATTTGAGGATTCATGTGGGGGAAATTGTAACTAGATTTCATATACAGGAAGCACTATCACATGTAATCAGTGTGGAAAGAATGACCATAATAAGCCTCAGTTCCTTAGAAACCCATCGGAGTGCCGAGCTTATGGAACGATGGGTCACCATCAACATTTTTTCCATTTATTTCCTTCATCATCCAGTTACAGAGGATTCATGGCCACACCTCTATAAGTTCTGGGATCTATGACTCCTTTTTAGGCTTGGATTTTGTTATCCATTGGCCATTTAGGCTGAGGTAGTATAGGTTATAGCTAAGGTAATCATGTTCTAGAACATCAGCATCAAAAGAGTGGACATACTTAGGAAATTGAGGTGAAATCATAGGTTCAAGGATCAGAACATATATATGCAGTGCAACCAGTGCTATTAGAGAAGATTCCAAGGCCATCTATGGTTAGATTTACTATCCTTATGGCCTCTACATTAGTTTCTTCCCGATTTGATATAGGTGCTTAACACTATTTTTTATCTGGAAAAATTGTTGAGAGGTTGGTTCTTTCTATTGATCAATTCTGCAGTGTTATATCTCAACACTCCTTTGGGGGTCAGAAAATATGTCATATGACAGTGAAAAGAGTTCCCCCATGAGGTAGGAGAGTACAATTTCTTCTAAAATTTCTACATACTTTAGATAATTATATTTGAATTCATTCTTAGTATGAACTAACTTTTCCATTATCATGTTCAAATGGATTGCTATCTATATAATGTGTCCCTCACCACAGGTAAGGGAAGCACTTTTATACACAAGGGATAATGGGATATCTAGGTAGACCTAGATGAACCCAAGAATTCTCGGATAGGCAGGGTGACATCTCAGCTTGAAAATCTCTTTAGGAGTGATCAAGAACTATAGTCAGTGGAGTTTTCTCTTGTTGTGGATCATTTAAGGGATGTATTCCCTGATGATTTCTCTAGATTACCTCTTTTGAGGGACATTGATTACACTATCGATCTAGTTACAGGTGAGACCCCAGTTTCCATTCCTCATTATAGGATGAAACCAACTGATCTATTAGATCTCAATAAGAATCATAAAGATATTGAGATTTAGGGTCTCATCATACCTATTATATAACCGTGGGGTTCACCGGTCCTTTTCACCAAGAAGGATAACAATAACCTCATATTTGGTGTGGATTAACGTTGAATCCACCATATTATGGTAAATAATCGATATCCATTGCCTCGTATAGATTGCCTCTTTGATCACCTATGAGGAGAAAATGTTTTCTCGAAGATCGATCTAAGGTCAAGATATCATCTGGTGCATGTGGAAACTTTAACACCCCGAGATTTTATGAGATATATTATTTTTAATTTCTTTGATGTCTTCTATTATACACTACACCAAGATTAGCGTGTACTATATGCAACACCGTATTAGCTTGAAGTATACACAACCCTATTCTTGGCTCGTGTTAAACACAATTTCAAGTTCATTTTGTGGAAATTATTTTATGCAACATTAAGTATAGATTTTGTTTAATGTATAAATGAAATAAGTTCTTATTATGTTATACGCAACACAAAACAGAGCTTTCACAACATGCATCCCTGACTTGTCTTGCATTACACGCAATCAAACCCTCCTTCGATAGCGTGTGTAGTACGCAATACAAAGTTTCACTAAACAATATATTATTATAATATTATTATGAACTAGATGTTATGAATTGTAATACCCACTTTTTGAAATTTTATAAATTTTATCTTTCAAAATGGATTTCATTTTTTGATTCGGAATATCAATATTAGCCTAGGGTGAATTTTTGGTATTTTTTCTGAAAACTTTCAATTTTTGATGAATAGTGAAAACACCGGGATACTATTTTAAAACCGACTTTTCATATAAATAATTATTTATTTTATTTAAATTTATTTTAGGTCAAAATTGATACATAATACCTATATAAGTTCAATGTAATTCATTGGAGTCATTTTTTAATAATTTTAGACATGTAAAAATTTTATTGAACTTTTCACCGTCTTTTACCCACCTCTTAGGAGAGTTTGAAAATCCACATAAAACTAAATTTTACCGCTTCTGTGAGTGGAATTTTAAAAATCCGAGAGACATAGTTAATATTAAATAGTAAAATATGGTTCAATAAGATAAAAATAATTTCTGGTGAATAGTAACTTTTTACTTTTATTTACCACGGTTAAAAGTAAATAGGGTAATTAAGGGTAAAATGCTATTAATATTACCCTAACACATGTCATAATTCTATTGGAAAAGTGTAATTCGACCAAAAACAACCTTAGGAATAAAATATTACCCTTTAGGTCCACTTGGATTAGATTAGGACACTTATTTTTATTTTATTTATAGAAGAGTTAAAATAGTTAAAATCAAAGTTTAATAACTAAAACATTTTTAATATAGGGTTATACATAAGATAAATTCGACTATATATATTCATTAGAAATACAAAAGGATTTCCTATATAATGGTATTTTATTTATAATTTTTAGACATTAAATAAGTTAATTTATTTGTGACACAATGATGATGCAGTAATTACCTTATTAATGAAATATTAACATAATTGATGTTATAAAAACCCAAATAAATGTAATTTTAGACTTTTTATAAATTAAACTAATTTTCTAGGTTACTATGACATGATATTATTGATTTTATTAACTTTGTTCATACAAATCATGCTGTTATAATTTTCAAAAAAATTCAAGTAATAAATAGTGTCAAAATTGACATAAAATGGTTTTTTAAAACAAATATTATATTATTAATTGTTTATTTATTCCTAAAAATTTAGGGTTCGTACAAATTACTTAGATAAGGATATATATATTAATAATGAACCACTTGGGGTTCGTTTGGCTTGTTATAGGAAGTTTATTAACCATATAGTGTAAAAAAACAAAAAGACACGGTAAAAGTTAAATTATTTAACTTTGAGTTAAATCTAAATGATAAGGACAAAATAGTAACCTAAAATTGTCTAAAATGTATTGGTTGAGAGGATTTAGACCCATCCCCACTTTATCTTAGAAAAAAATCAATTTGGAGCTATTCACACCAGAATATGACTTTATTATAAAATAATATTTTATGTTTTCCAAAGGTGCCCCTATCCTCCTTTATAAAAAGGGCACCCCTTCCCTCTTCACTTCACACCATTTTGAGACTTGAATCTCAGAAAAAACCAGAAAATTCCTCTTCCCAACCTCTCTAGTTATATCATAGAGGTTCTGTTCTTCTCAAAATACCAACTCTATTGCCCTAATTAGAAGTTTAAAGGAGGTGTATCGAGGAAGAGGTAATCTCTTCTACCGATTATTTCAAGATTTCTCTCTTCTTCAACTTCTTATTCAATAGTAGTTTCATTATAAAGTAATAAAATAAATATTAATTATATACTATCATGTTATTATAAATATTAAACAACCCTATTTCACCTTCTATCCATTATATGGAAATCAAAATCACCGTGTGTGCGTATGTACTAAATACCTTCTCCACACCGTGGTGTAATCTGTTTTTCCACCACCACCTTACTTGGATGGGTATAATGGTGTAAAGAATAACTATATATAGTTATTATAACATAATAATAATTCTAATATATTATTTCATCCACTCTAATTCCATTCAATAAATATGGTAATGATATCATCGCTCGTGCGTACGTACGGATTACTGTCTCCACGATGCGATGAGATTCATTCATCATGTTAACCACTCAAGAATGATTATAAAGTATATACAATGAATAGTAATGTAATACATGACTAGATAAAGCTGCTGGATTTATGAATATATATATATATATATGTGTGTGTGTGTGTGTGTGTGTGTGTGTGTGTGTGTCATCTACTTACTTCCATTCAAGTCAATAAGGAAAGGATAACCGCATTCATGCGTACGTACAGCCTACCGTCTCCATGAATGATGTATTTCATATCATTTATCTATCTATTATATATATATATACTGAATATATATGATATATAAATCATGATTTCCATTATATAAGTAATTAAATCATGATATAATTAATAATAATATCAAGAACAACAAGTCCAAACACGTACGATTAATAAAACAATTTTACCCAAAACGCTGCTTTAACATGGAATTTACAAATGAACGGGTAATATAAAGTCATAAGTGAACCATTTATGATATCATAACAATGAATATTATTATTTAATAAGTCAATGAAATTATTTAAATCATTATACAGGAGGTTCGGATACGTACGAAGCATATCGGACCTAAGGTAAGTGATGACTATTCCAATCTCGTTCTTATCCGAGATTGTTATTCGTAAGTATCTATTGGGGTTATTGTTATTATCCATGGCCATGTTTTCTAAAAAAAATCAAGTATTTCTTATGTCCATTTTACCCATTTTTTACTTTTACCAGGTGTTATGGAAGTAATCTTTCTTTTTTTACCAAACAAGGAACTTTTTGACTTTTCTGACAAAAGTATGAGGCGATTTTTTTTTATCTTATACGACATGAATGGATTTTTATGGTTTCATAATGCCTTATATTCATGATGCTTACTCTAAAAGATTTCATTATTATTTTCAACAAAATCCTTTTCTTTTAAAATTGAATGACATTTTTTGAAAAGAAAATGATTTTGAAGAATAATGGATATTTTCCTCAAGAATTCATTTCAAGTGTTTTATCAAAACCATTTTCCATCTAAGATGACATTATTTCATATGTGTATGTTTCAAGTATAATGTATCTATGATTTACATGGTTTCACTTTTCTTATGATGAATCATCCATTTGTTTTATATGGACTATGTGATGATGTTTATGAAACCCATTTTATTCTTTGGGTTATGATGAATGGTTTAAGTTTATTTTGTGGCACAAGTAATAATGATTTAATTATGATATGGGTGTGACCTATATCTCCCTCCAATACATTGGGTAAAGATTTATATCTCATGATATAGACATGGCTAGAACGGTATGTTAATCTGGTTCAGTGTTACAGGACTGAAACGAGGAGTGAACTTGATTCAGAAAGTGAATTTTTCCACTAATATGGTCTTGGAAGCAATGCCTTGGCTAATATGAAAATAATATAATGTGATTAATGTTTTTCCACAATTAAAAGTTTTATTTCCAAGCTATTTTATCATGATTTATGTTCCATTATGATCTATTCCTTACGTATTGTCATGTTTTATGACATTTCTAAAGATTTTTATGTTTGAACATTATGTTCATGTTTTTATGTTCAAATGTATATGGTTTGTTTTATTTTCTGCATGCTTACCCTTACTGAGAATTTTAGCTCACCCTTTATATGTTTTCTTTTCCCCAGGATATAAAGAAATGTTTTAGGTTGGAAAAAAAACGGGGATGATCTTTATGGGAGATGTTGAAGATATTTCACCACGATTATAAGATTATGTTCTGAGTTTCCAAAGACACTAAACTATTATGGTCCTTGTGAGTTTGTTTTTATTATGAATTAAGTATTCTGAAAAAGTAAATTAATGTCTATGTACGTCAGATTTGGGGTCTCTACAGTTGGTATTAGTGAAAAGGTTTAGTTAACCTTTGGAAACTAGGATGCAAAAACTTTAGTGATATCCCTAGAGATATTTCTAAGGTAGGTCTAGGGATGTCCCTATGGTTAAGTATATGTATAGGTTATAGTACTAAAATTGCGCTAACGATATTAAAATTAAACCTAAGATGTTAGATATTGAATTTACTCCCCCTTTATTATGTTGTTTTCCCTAGAATGATTTTTTCCTCTCACATTATTCTTTTTGGGTTTTAGACGATGGCTGGAACCCGAAGGAACCGTGTTGATCAATGTAATGGACAATGCAATCATTGTACTCCTGAACAAACCAATTTCATGGGAGATGGAGTGAAAAATCTTATTATTATACTTACACAAGATATGAATCATTCTGGACTTCCAAATGAGCAGAAAAGCGAACAATTTTCTATTGAGTCCTTCATGAGGCAAAGCCCACCTTCTTTCAGTGGGTCTTCTGATCCACTTGTTGATTAACAATGGATCAGTACCATTGAAAAGTTATTTTCTGTACTTTTCAGTTCGGAACATGAAAAAGTCATTAGGGATATTTACCGTTTAGAAGGTGAAGCAAATCATTGGTGGACTCTAATTAAGAATACGAGGCCCCAAGATGAAATTGAATCCATGGAATGGGATGAGTACAAGAACTTGTTTTTCAGTAAGTACTTCCCTCGTATTCTTCGAACAAATATGGAAAAGGAGTTCCTTGAGCTTAAGAATAATGATGATGAATCTGTTGGTATATGAGAAGAGAATTTTACAAGACTTTCAAGGTATGCATTTGGTTTTATCATCCAACAAGAAAGTAAAGTTGATCGATTTTGCAGTGGCTTAAAACCAAGTCTTTGAAGGGCATTAGCTATAAGAGACTTCAGTAGCTATGAAGAAATTGTGTGTTGTGATATCAAGGTAGAATTGGAAGTTGGTGTAAAATATCCATATCATGGTTTTGAGAAGAAACGAAAGATGGAGTTCAAGGAGAAATCTCCAAATAATAGTAAAAAGAAGATGAATGTTTTTTTATGCTCAAAGTGTGGAAAGAAGCATGGTGGAGATTGCCTTAATGGGACTATAAAATGTTTTAAGTGTGGAAAGAAGGTTATTGAGAAGCTGAGTGTCGAAGTAATGGAAAAAGGGTTTCTAATGGTGTGAATAAAGAAAATACTATAGAGAACGCACCACCAACACTTTAATGATTCAAGTGCAGATAAATGGGACATTATCCTAATCAATGCCCTAATTGAAGGGTTAATGATGATCAACATGAGAAACCTATTATGGAAAAGGATAATGGGAAGTCACATGCTATCACTATTTGTGATGTTGAGTATGACAATGATGTTGTCTAATGATTAAGTGTTTATTTAATGGGATTTAAAAATAGTGTCATGGAATCTCATTTATGGTATCGTGGAATTTTGGAATATCTATGTATTTGTTTTCAATAATTATATGGTACCAGTAATCATGAAAAGTGATTGAAACATTTTTGGAAAGAAGATGATATGCGCATAATGAAGGGATAAAGAGAAAATGAAATGAGCTCATGACTGATATCATGGTTTGAGTATATAGAAATTTTGGGATTTTGGTATGTGGAAAGAGTTAACTTTTGACATCATTCATGTTTTTACTAAGGGTCAATGGGAATTCATTTTTCAAGAGAATACATGATTAAGATATTCACATGTTTGGAATGTGACCAACAATATATATCATATGATATATGGGGGATAAATGATGCTATTCACATGCTTGTTTGATGACATTTCTAGTAATCGTTATCATTATACTATAAGATTGGATAGATGTATTTTAGATAATCCTAAAGATTGGAATGGATTATGTTGGACATAAGTTAGTATTTTTTAAAGATATATTTTTTTCGATATTATTGATGGGATGTTATAATAATGTAGTTTTAGAAAAAGGACAACCTGCAGGACGGGCGAAAACCCATCGCATCGGAAAAGGCTGTGGGAATCAAACCCACAACCGAAGTGCGATAGGCCTTTATCATCTACCACTGGCCTACAGGAAGTCCCTGGTTAGTAGTAACTAGTTCTGTTTTATTAAGCGGTATGATAGATGAAGTATAAGTCCATTGTTGGAATCATATACGATTAATCTCACCATATATGGACTTATGTATATTTAATAACTTTTGCTAACCATATTGTGATAGAAACAGATGGGATGACTTATCATTCTATCGCATGATCTGCTAATACTTCATGCATGAAAAATTCAGCTTCATTTCTTTAAATAGAGATGAAGTGGAAAATGTTCATGGAATGACCAACGATGATATTACACTGAAATCAAGTAAGTATTTCTCCTAATGTAATAGTTCATCAATGTTAGGGAAATGATCTTGGAAACCAAAAATTGTTTTCCTTTTACTCTCATATCGGATGAATTAGATGGTACCTTAGATCATCACAAATTTACGGCTTTTCTATTGTTGGATTTTTCATTGCCATGTTCTCTACCACTCTCCATTAGAACTTGATGGTTAGATATCACTTCCGTATCCATATGTTTACGTATATACTCCTATGTGGGAACCCAAGTGATGAGTTACTTTAGGTATCCGTTTTTTTGTTTTTAATGATGATTTAGTATTCCTTTTCACGATGTGGGTTTCTATGAATGAAACTTTCAAGTAGTAAATGATTTATAACCCCGACGAATTGCAAGGGTGAAATTAATTTTATGGGGGCTAGAATGTAACACCCCAAGATTTTATGAGATATATTATTTTTAATTCCTATGATGTATTCTATTATACACTACACCATGATTAGATTGTACTATACGCAACACCGTATTAGCTTGCAGTATACGCAACACTATTCTTGGCTCGTGTTATACACAATTTCATGTTCGTTTTGTGGAAATTATTTTATGCAACATTAAGTATAGAATTTGTTTAATGTATAAATGAAATAATTATTGATTATGTTATACGCAACACCAAACGGAGCTTTCACTACACACAGCCTTGACTTGGCATGCATTACACGCAATCAAGCCCTTCTTCGATAACGTGTGTAGTACGCAACACCAAGTTTCACTAAACGATATATTATTATAATATTATTATGAACTAGCCGTTATGAATAGTAATACCCACTTTTTGAAATTTTATAAATTTTATCTTTCAAAATGTAATTCATTTTTTTGATTCGGAATATCAAAATTAGCCTAGGGTGAATTTTTGGTATTTTTCTGAAAACTTTCAATTTTTGATCAATAGTGAAAACACTAGGATACTATTTAAAAACTGAATTTTTATATAAATAATTATTTATTTATTTTAATTTATTTTAGGTCAAAATTGATACATAATACATATATAAGTACAATTTAATTCATTGGAGGCATTTTATAATAATTTTAGACATATAAAAATTTTATTGAACTTTTCACCCTCTTTTACCCACCTCCTAGGAGAGTTTGAAAATCTATATAAACCTTAATTTTACCGCTTCTGTGAGTGGAATTTCAAAACTATGAGAGACACGGTTATTATTAAGGAGTAAAATGTGGTTCAATAAGATAAAAATAATTTTCGGTGAATAGTAACTTTTTACTTTTATTTACCACGGTTAAAAGTAAATAGGGTAATTAAGGGTAAAAATGATATTATTATTACCCTAACACATGTCATAATTCTATTGAATAAGTTTAATTCGACCAAAAAAAAACCTTATGAATAAAATATTACCCTTTAGGACCACTTGGATTAGATTAGGACACTTATTATTATTTTATTTAAAGAAGAGTTAAAATAGTTAAAATCAAAGTTTAATAACTAAAACATTTTTAATATAGTGTTATATATAAGATAAATTCGGCTATAAATACTCATTATAAATCTAACAGTATTTCCGAAATAATGATATTTTATTTATAATTTTTAGACATTAAATAATCTAATTTATTTATGACACAATGATGATGCAGTAATTACCTTATTAATTAAATATTAACATAATTGATGTTATAAATACCCAAATAAATGATATTTTAGACTTTTTATGAATTACACTAATTTTATAGGTTAATATGACATGTTATTATTGATTTAATTAACTTTTTTCGAACAAATCATGCTGGTATGATTTTAAAAAAAATCAAGTACCAAATAGTGTCAAAATTAACATAAAATAGTTTTTTAAAACAAATATTATATTATTAATTGTTATTTTATTCCTAAAAAAATAAGGATCGGCCAAATGACTTAGATAAGGATATATATATTAATTATGAACCACTGGGGATTCTTTTGGCTTGTTATATTATGTTTATTAACCATATAGTGTAAGAAAACAAAAAGACACGGTAAAAGTTAAATTATTTAACTTAGAGTTAAATCTAAATGATAAGAATAAAATAGTAACCTAAACTTGTCTAAAATATATTAGATTAGTGGATTTTGACCCATAACCACCTTATCTTTGAAATAAATCAATTTGGAGCTATTAAAAACCGAATATGACTTTATTATAAAATAATATTTTAAGTTTTCCTAAGTTTCCCCTCTCCTCCCTTATAAAAAGGGCACCCCTTCCCTCTTCTCTTCACACCCTTTTCAGCCATGAAGCTTAGCCAAACCCTTCCAATTACTCTTCCCAAACTCTCTAGTTATATCATAGTGGTTCTGTTCTTCTCAAAAGACCAACTCTAGTGCCCTAATAAGAAGTTTAAAGGAGGTGTGTCGAGGAAGAGGTAATCTCTTCTACTGATTCTTTCAAGTTTTCTTTCTTCTTCAACATCTTCTTCATTATTTGTTTCATTATAAAGTAATAAAATAAGTATTAATTATATACTGATATATTATTATAAATATTGAACAACCCTATTTCACCTTCTATCCATCCTATGGAAAACGAAATCATCGCGCGTGCGTACGTACGGAATACCGTCTCCACACCGTGGTGTAATCTGTTTTTCCACCACCTTATTTGGATGGGTATAATGGTGTAAAGAATAACTATATATAGTTATTATAACATCATAATAATTCTAAGATATTATATCATCCACTCAAATTCCATTCAATAAATATGGGAACGATATAATCGCTCGTGCGTACGTACGGATTACCGTCTCCACGACGCGATGAGATTCATTCTCCATGATAACCACTCAAGAATTATTATAAAGTATATATAATGAATAATAATGTAATACATGAAATGATAAAGCTACTGTATTTATGAATATAAATATATATATATATGTCATCTTGTCATCTACTTCCATTCAAGTCAATAAGGAAAAGAAAACAATGTTCATGTGTACGTACGGCCTACCGTCTCCATGAATAGTGTATTTCATTTCATTTATCTATCTATTATATTTATATATACTGAATATATATGATATATAAATCATGATTTAAATTCTGTAAGTAATTATATCATTATATAAATAATAATAATATCAATGACAACAAGTCCAAACACGTACGATAAATAAAACGATTTTACCCAAAACGCTACTTTAACATGGAATTTACAAAATAACGGGTAATATAAAGTCATAATTGAACCATTTATGATATCATAACAATACATATGGTTCTGTAATAATTCAATGACATTATTTAAATCATTATATGGGAGGTTCAGATACGTACAAAGCATATCAGACATAAGGTAAGGGATAACTATTCCAATCTCGTTCTTATCCGAGATTGTTATTCGTATGTATTTACTGGGGTTATTGTTATTATCCATGCCCATGTTTTCTAAAAAAAAATCATGTATTTTTAAAGTCATTTTTACCCATTTTTTACTTTTACTATGTGTTATGGAAGGAATCTTTCTTTTTTTACCAAATAAGGAACTTTTTGACTTTTCCGATAAAAGTATAAGGAGAATGTTTTTTAACTTATACGACATGAATGGATTTTTACGGTTTCATAAAGCCTTATTTTCATGAATCTTACACTACATTATTTCATGATTACTTTCAACAAAATCCTTTTCTTTTAAAATATAATGACATTTTTTGAAAAGAAAATGGTTTTGAAGAAGAAAGGATATTTTCCTCAAGAATTCATTTCAAGTGTTTTATCAAAACCATTTTCCATCTAAGATGACATTATTTCATATGTGTATGTTTCAAGTATAATTTCTCTGTGATTTACATAGTTTAAATTTTCTTATGATGAATCATCCATTTTTTATAGGGATTATGTGATGATGGGATGATGTTTATGAAACCCATTTTATTCTTTGGGTTATGATGAATAGTTTAAGTTTATTTTGTGGCACAAGTAAGAATGATTTCATTTTGAGATGGGTGGGACCTATATCTCCCTCCAATGAGTTAGGTAAAGATTTATATCTCCTAAGATATACATGGCTGGAACGGTAAGTTAATCCGGATCAGTGTTACAGGACTGAAATGAGGAGTGAACTCGATTCAGAAAGGGACATTTTCCACTAAGATGGTCTTGGCAGCAATGCCTTTGCTAATAAGGAAATCATATCATGTGATTAATGTTTTCCCCAATTAAAAGTTTTATTTCCAATCTATTTTATCATGATTGATGTTCCATTATGAGCTATTCCTTACGTACTTCCATGTTTTAGGTCATTGCTAAAGATTTTGATTTTTAAACATTATGTTCATGTTTTTATGTTCAAATGTATATGGTATGTTTTATTTTCTCCATGCTTACCCTTACTACGAATTTTACCTCACCCTTTATATGTTTTATTTTCCACAGGGTATAAAGAAGGGTTTTAGGTATGAAAACAAAAGGGGAAGATCTTTATGGAAGATGTTTAAGATCTTTCACCATGATTAGAAGATTATGTTCTGAGTTTCCAAAGAAACTAAACTATTACAGGCCTTATGTGTTTATTTTTGTTATGTATTAAGTTTTACAAAAAAGTAATTTAATGTATATGTACGTCAAGCTTTGGTTCTCTACAGAGACATTAGATATACCACATACTAATTTTAAGATCATGTACGACTTGTATGAGTTTTTGGTTATGTCGTTAGGTCTGACAAATGTGCCAATATTTTTCATGGCTCTAATGAACCAGGTTTTCCACCCATACATTGATTTCATTGTAGAATTATTCATCGATGAAATATTGGTGTATTCACACTCCAGACACGACCATGAAACCCATATTGAGATTATTCTATGTACATTAAGAGAGAACCATCTATACACGAAACATAGTAAATGTCAATTTTGGATCAATAAGTTCAACTTCTTTGGTCATATAAAATCTATGGAAGACATATTAGTTGATCCAGATAAGCTGAGTGCAATTGATTACATAGGGTATCCCAAGAATGTTTCTAACATATGTAGTTTCTTAGGGATTCAGGGATATTATTGACAATTCATCCAATAATTATCCTACATAGTACTTCCTGTTACAGCCTTGATAGGGAATGGTGTGTAGTTTAACTAGTCAGAAGTTTGTGGGAGAGATTTTCAATCATTAATGGAAAGACTAATTTCAGATCTGATCTAGATTCTATGTGAGTCAGGGAGAAGTTATACTAATTACTACAAGGCTTCAAGAATTGGGTTGGGTGCATTCTTGATGAAAGGAGATCGAGTCATGGCTTATGGATCTATCCAAATGAGGCCTCATGAGTGGAACTATACTACACACAACATAACACTATTATTTTTAGTTCATTCTTTTCACTTTTGGATACACTACTTTTTGGGTGAGAGGATTGTTTTTTAGATAGATCATAAAAGCATGAAATATATCTCCACACAACAAGACTTTATTTTGAGGCATTGAAGGTGTGTCGAATACCTATAGTAATTTGGATTTGAGATTGGTTATACCCCTAGTAAGGGTAATGACATGGGTGATTATTTGAGCTATAAGATACAGGCACAAGCCATCCAGGTAGCCAAAATTGAGTGTGATATGAAGGATTTGTTTTATAAGATTCACCTCAAGGCTAAGGATTAGCATAGACAACCATTTATAGTGGATCTTATAGTGAAATAATCTCTTATGGAGTGAGTATACATGTGATATTTATCTGATCTAGAGGGGATCGTTTTGAGGGATAACTTCATAAGGGAAAACCTTCCACCTAGTTGGGTTGCTGATGGTAGTGAAACTCATCCCTACTGTGGTCGAGTATTGGAACCTTCGAATATTCAGAAAGATCTGAGGAGGGAATCTCATGAATTTTTTTTGTTAGTTCATTATTGACTTACCAATATGTAAAAGGATATTAATCATTTGTATTGGTAGCTAGGTATGAAAAGGAAAATTGTTGGTTTCATTGCTCGATGCTTGACCTATCACTAGGTGTAGGTAGAGCACCAATGACCTACTAGAATCCAGCAGCCTCTATCTATTCCTAAGTAGAAATGGAATGAAATCACCATGGATTTTGCTACAGGCTTGGCAAGATCTCCTTGAGGAAGTGATACAGTATGTGTGATATTCGATCGGTTGACCATTTTCATACACTTACTTTCTATATGATAGACCTTATCTAACGATGAGTTTGGGAGGATTTATATTCAGGAGATAGTTTGACTTCATATCATGCCCTATTATATCATGTCAGACTGAGACACCCATTTCATATCTCCATTCTGGAATGGTTTGTAGAAGGAATTGGGTTCCTAGGTACTTCTAAGTACTTCATATCACCCCCAGAGTGATGCGTAGTCCAAGAAGACCATTTGGGTGTTAATGGATATGATGTGGGCATGCATCCTTGGTTTTGGTGGCTCTTTGGAGAAACATGCTCTTCTAGTTGAGTTTTCCTATAATAATAACTTCCAAGACCCAATTCAAATGGTTCCATATGAGGCCATATATAGAAGACCATGTCATTCACCTCTATGTTGGCTCGAAGTAGGTGAGTATAGCATCCCGTCTTTTTATAACATAACTTTCATTCCATTACACGGAACTGAGGATCATTAAGGTTTAGTGTCTTGGAAACAAGGAAAATAAAACATGAAACAAAAAAAACATTCTTCTAAAACACTTTAAAGGCTTCTCCTCATGTTCACCCTAGGCTCATTACTGCATCTCATAACCTGGGGACATACATCAAAAGAAAGGGTGAGCAGAAGGCCCAGCAAGGGAGACAAGTGAAACATTTTACATATGAACTGGAGATACATCAATAAAGTCATGAAAAGAACTTTAAGCCATGAAAATGAAATCATGAGGCATATCATAATAAAAATAAAACATTTTCATAACTTGAAGATGTGGCTGCAACATTTAATATTGACAATCGTTTCGTTTCACCAAGGTCCATCCCCAAGGTGTCGTTAAAAATTACCAAGGTTATTCACCAAGGCGTCGTTAAAATTTACCAAAGTTATTCACCAAGGCGTCGTTAAAAATGGTCATCTCTAGAGATTAAGTCTTTACCCAATGAATTGGAGCGCTATCAGGGCGCACCCTTAAATTTGCCTTTATTATCATGTGAGCCACATATATCATCATCAAAAATTTCATAAATAACCCATATAGCATAAAATAAATGGGTTTCATTTCAATATCATAATGTTTTAAAAACTACTTTAAAGACATGATCTTTACGTCACTTTAAACCCACGGAAGGGGAGAGTGGGTTTTATGTATGTAAATCCCAGAATTTAAAATAGAACATTTTTGTATATATGTGAATAACCCTGTAGAAATAAGAGCTTTGAGTATTCACTTAATAACATGAAGTAATTTTGAGAAAAAGAGAGAGGCATTTTGAGACGAAAATTCTGCAACACAACGGCTACGTTACAGGGTTTTAGAAAATGTTGAAAAGAGAGGGTACATGGGTCAAACAATCATAAATGACCCATAAAATAGTAGAGGGACAGAATATAAGGGATTTAAGAACATGGTAATGAAATTTTAAAATATAACATATTAAATGAAGAACATGAAAGGAAGACAAAATAAGATTTCTCTTATGAAAATTCGGCAGCCTAATAGCGTTACATAAACTTCAACCAAAAATAAATTGATGATTTCAAATAGGATCTCTCATCATATGAAAATAAAAGATCATTATGATAGATATAGAGATCATACCCAAACATAATAAAAAGGAACTTGCAAGACTTTACATGGAATTAGAACTTTGAAAAGGAGAAGGGTGAAAGAATCCCTTAAAAATTCGGCAGCCTAACAGCGCCACTTATAACTTCAAAATACTGAATTGAAGAGATCAAATGGGGACTCTCATAATATGAAAATATGAGTCCAGTATGATAGATATAGAGATCATACCCCAACATAACAAAAAGGAACACGAACGAATTGACATGAAAGTATTACTTCAAAACGAGAAGGGTGAAGAACTACTTAAAAATTCGGCAGCCTAACGGAGCCACTTAAAACTTAAAAATACTGAATTGAAGAGATCAAATGGGGTCTCTCATCATATGAAAATAAGATTCCAGTATGATAGATATAGAGATCATACCCCAACATAACAAAAAGGAACATGAAATAATTGACATGAAAGTAGAACATCAAAACGAGAAGGGTGAAGAACCACTTAAAAATTTGGTAGCCTAACGACGCCACTTAAAACGTCAAAATACTGAATTGAAGAGATCAAATGGGGTCTCTCATCATATAAAAATAAGAGTCCAGTATGATAGATATAGAGATAATACCCTAACATAACAAAAAGGAACTTGAAATACTTTACATGATAATAGATCTTGAAAAATGAGAAGGGAGAAAGAATCAGTTACAAAATTTTCGGCAGCCTAACGGCGCCACTTAAAACATCATAAAACGAAATAATGAGAGCAAGTGGGGATCTCTCATTATATGAACATGAAAAGGGCAGTAAGATGAGTATAAAATAACATCCTTTAACATAAGACCATGGAGCATAAAAGAAATTACATAAAAGATATTTCTTGAAAAGAAAGAGAGAGGTCGGATCCCTTACCTTAAAACGTAACTCTTAAAACTCAAAGGTTTGGACCTTGAGGGATTGGGGCACCTTGGGAGGACTCCTTGGGAGGTAAGGATACCATAACTTCGTTGGGGGAGAGTGGGGAGTCGAATGGATGAGAGGATGGATTGATATTTATAGGGAAAGTGAGGGGACAAGGCATTAATGGCCAAGGGACACCTCATTAGTGGTTTTGGAAAAACCGTGGGCTTGCCCATGGTATTTGCCTATGGTATTGGCCACTTGGGACACCTAATACCTTATCTTAATATTCATAAGTTGACCATATTTATTACATACTTAATACATCATTTAATGATGTCATTAAACACCCATAACTTAAAAACTGTATTTTCACTATTCATCGAAAATTCAACTTTCTTAGAATAATCCCAAAATTTCACCTTAACCAAATATCAATGCTCTGATTTCAAAAATGAAATCCATTTTATAAAAATAATTTTCTAAATATTTTTAATTATGTTTTTAATTAAAAACACTATTCATCGAAAATTTATTTTTTTCAGGAAAATCCCCAAAAATTAACTTAACATAATATCGATGCTCTGAGTTCAAAAATGAAGTCCATTTTATAAAAATAATTTTCTAAATATTTTTAATTAAAATTTTAATTAAAAACACTATTCATCCGAAAAAACTAATACCTGAATAATAATTTATGAAACCGTTATTTAACCATTTTATTGAATCACATTACCTAATCAAAGTGCCTAGATTATTTTAATACTTTCTTTAAGTGAGATTACTAATACATTTGGACACATTATTAATCCTAATCGTAAAATCAATATTCATAATTTACTATTCATCAAAAATCAAGTTGATCTTATTAGACTCTAAATTTCGTACTGAACATAAATGTAGAAGACCTTTTTTTTGAAAATCATTACACATTTTTAATTATTTAATGTTTAAATAAACATCTTTAAAATATCCTTTTTCTAAAATTCCTCAAAAATATGAATTCTATATTTATCCGGTCATTTGAAAATTCATAAAAGAAATCGAAATTTTTATTTAAAACAAACGATTACACAAGACAGTTACGGTCTCCTTACATAGCCCCTTATCACATGAGCATATGACCTATGTGTAAGGTGTGCTAAGGTTAGAGAATTCGAGGGAGGCTGGGCCAACATTGCACGAGTAGTAATTTCTATCATTTTGAACTTCTCGCGAAGGCGATCCCGTTCTAGCTTTATACGATGAAGTTCAGCTTGGGTTTGGTCCAGAGCAAAGCCCAGTGGTGCTACCTCCTTCCCAAGTTCTGTTAGATGAGCATCGATCGGTCCAAGACTACTAGTTGAGGCCATCGAATCTTCTTTGTATATTAATTAACCAAGATTACTTGTATTTAGAGACAATAATTGAAACGTTTAGTTTATAGCGGTCATATTGACCAATGGTCAAATAACGGTCAAAACCCAACAGTCTCTATTTAATTATACTCATGTTATCAAAGGAAAAATTTTTGTTGAGTACAAAAATAAAATAAAATAACACATAAAATTAGGAAACAAGATTTATTCAAAATTTCGGGTCGTTACAATCTTCCCCCCTTAAGAAATTGCGTCCTCATAATTTTTAAAATTGGATTTTGAAATTTCATTGAATGTCCCACATCAGAAAAGGAGTCAGTAAAATTATTACTTTAAAATAAAGAAAGGGAAGTACAAAGGCCACCCGATATAACCCACACTAGGATTCCATGTAGGAAAACATGGACATGGAAGAAAAACAAAGGGTCAAGTTCTGAGGGGGAGTGATAGAAAACATGATTAGGAGAAAGTTAACCATTAGAAAATCCCAAACTTATGATGTGTGTAATCGGTCTTTGATTACCTAGTAGGAAACATAAACCAAAAAAGTTTTTGTTTTATGTTAATTTTCATATTTTTGAGGAATTCATTTACTACATAGAACAAAAACATAAGAAAATATACCTACCTTCAAGTAGAGTTTCATCCTTTAATAAGTCTCTACCAAAACTAATCTTTTCTCCAAATGATGAGAATTCAAAAACACTTGTTCTCATAAAAAGCACAAGAATCATCTTCTAAATAATCACATAATCCACAAAAGATTAACTATCTATTTCTTCTATCTTTAAACATTATCCCAAAAACAGAATGTTTAAGGTAAAACAACACTTCAAAAAGAAAGAATCCCATAGGAAGGGAAACTACTTTTAAATCTTCAAAGTTCCATGGTACTACCCAAAGTTCATCATAGACCACTCCATAAATAACGGTCCTTAAAATTCCTCAAAATAAACCAAACTAAGATTGAAATCCAAATACAAGAAAGATTTGATAACATAGTCTTCCAAAACAACTTCATTGTTCATCTCCAGACAACATCAACCACTCCTAAAATCTTATAACAAAAGTAGCTAACCTAAACATATTTTACCCAAGATAGGTTAATCATTCCCATAAGTAACCTAAATTACTATAAGTCCACCTTAAATTCATCAATTATTCAAATTATAAGTCAACCTTACTCCTTAATGAAAATACAATAGTAATCTATTTACGTCTATCATATAGGGTCCCCAACATAGTGAACGTCTTCCAAAATAATAATAATCCATTAATCCCCTAATCATCTATGTCATATTAATACAGAAATCGTCGCATTTTCTATCACATTGGTTGTTGGGACACGTTATTCCATTTCCCACCATTAACTAAGAAGAGAAAGTATAATTGGAGTCTTAAATACTTAACAACTAATCATGAAAAGGAACTTAAAGCATATACGGATAACTTGTAGAAGAAAAGTATACCCTGACTTGTGATCTCCTAGGTTCCCATCTAGGTTATCCATGATCATATATTATTATGTGAATCTTTATTTTATTTTATCTTTGTTCCTTTAACAATGGTTCATACCAAGCTTATGAATTTACCAAAGCATATCCACCGGGAGTGTCGCAACCAAGAGTGCAGCAAGGCCTGTTGTCGTGTACTAGATCTCGTTCGAGTCTAGCTCAAAGAGGTGTTTTCGGGTTTTACCCCTATGTACATCTGTGCCAGAGCCACCTCTACCTGCTCATATCCAGACATGGATGTATTTTCTTGGCAACCCCTTACTCAATACTCACCAAAATACCAGGAAGACTTTCTATATTTAAACTTTTCTATAGGTTTCTTCCTAAAGTTTTCATATCATAATTTCCACAAATAACTAAACCATCCTTTGATACCAACTATAGAATCCCGTATTTTTATAACATAACATTCATTCCATTACACGGAACTGAGGATCATTAAGTTTTAGTGTCTTGGAAACAAGGAACATAAAACATGAAACAAAAAAAAACATTCTTCTTAAACACTTGAAAGGCTTCTCCTCATGTTCACCCTAGGCTCATTACTACATCTCATAACCTGGGGACATACATCAAAAGAAAGGGTGAGAAGAAGGACCAGCAAGGGAAACAAGTGAAACATTTTACATATGAACTGGAGATACATCAATAAAGTCATGAAAAGAACTTTAAGCCATGAAAATGAAATCATGAGGCATATCATAATAAAAATAAAACTTTTTCATAAATTGAATATGTGGCTGCAACATTTAATATTGACAATCGTTTCGTTTCACCAAGTTCCATCCCTAAGGTGTCGTTAAAAATTACCAAGGTTATTCACCAAGGCATCGTTAAAAATTACCAAGGTTATTCACCAAGGCGTCGTTAAAAATGGTCATCTCTAGAGATTAAGTCTTTACCCAATGCATTGGAGCGCTATTAGGGAACACCCTTAAATTTGCCTTTATTATCATGTGAGCCACATATATCATCATCAAACATTTAATAAATAACCCATATAGCATAAAATAAATGGGTTTCATTTCATAATCATAACGTTTTAAAAACTGCTTTAAAGGCATGATCTTTACGTCACCTTAAACCCACAGAAGGGGAGAGCGGGTTTTATGTATGTAAATCCCAGAATTTAAAATAGAATTTTTTGTATATATGTGAATAAACCTGTAGAAATAAGAGCTTTGAGTATTCACTTAATAACATGAAGTAATTTTTAGAAAAAGAGAGAGGCATTTTGAGACGAAAATTCTGCAGCACAACGGCTACGTTACAGGGTTTTAGAAAATGTTTAAAAGAGAGGTTACATGGGTCAAACAATCATAAATGACCCATAAAATAGTAGAGGGACCGAATATTAGAGATTTATGAACATGGTAATGAAATTTAAAAATATACCATATGAAATGAAGAACATGAAAGGAAGACAAAATAAGATTTCTCTTATAAAATTCGGCAGCCTAATAGCGTTACATAAACTTCAACCAAAAATGAATTGATGATGTAAAATATGGTCTCTCATAATATGAAAATAAAATATCATTATGATAGATATAGAGATCATACCCCAACATAATAAAAAGGAACTTGCAAGACTTGACATGGAATTAGAACTTTGAAAAGGAGAAGGGTGAAAGAATCCCTTAAAAATTCGCCAGCCTAACGACGCCACTTATAACATCAAAATACTGAATTGAAAAGATCAAATGGGGTCTCTCATCATATGAACATAAGAGTAAAATATGATAGATATAGATATCATACCCCAACATAACAAAAAGTAACATGAAAGAATTGACATGAAAGTAGAACTTCAAAATGAGAAGGGTGAAGAACCACTTAAAAATTCGGCAGCCTAACAGCGCCACTTAAAACTTCAAAATGCTGAATTAAAGAGATCAAATGGGGTCTCTCATCATATGAACATAAGAGTCCAGTATGATAGATATACAGATCATACCCCAACATAACAAAAAGGAACATGAAAGAATTGACATGAAAGTAGAACTTCAAAACGAGAAGGGTGAAGAACAACTTAAAAATTCGGCAGCCTAACGACACCACTTAAAATGTCAAAATACTGAATTGAAGAGATAAAATGATGTCTCTCATCATATGAACATAATATTCCAGTATGATAGATATAGAGATCATACCCCAACATAACAAAAAATAACTTGAAATACTTTACATGATAATAGATCTTGAAAAATGAGAAGGGAGAAAGAATCCGTTACAAAAATTTCGGCAGCCTAACGGCACCACTTAAAACTTAATAAAACGAAATAATGAGAGAAATAGGGGATCTCTCATTATATGAACATGAAAAGGGCAGTAAGAGGAGTATAGAAGAACATCGTTTAACATAAGAACATGGAGCATAAAATAAATTACATAAAAGAGATTTCATGAAAAGAAAGAGAGAGGTCGGATCCCTTACCTTAAAACGTAACTCTTAAAACTCAAAGGTTTGGACCTTGAGGGCTTGGGGCACCTTGGGAGGACTCCTTGGGAGGTAAGGAGACCAGAACTTCGTTGGGGGAGAGTGGGGAGTCGAATGGATGAGAGGATGGCTTGGTATTTATAGGGAAAGTGAGGGGACAAGGCATTAATGGCCAAGGGACACCTCATTAGTGGTTTTGGAAAAACCATGGGCTTTACCATGGTATTTGCCCATGGTATTGGCCACTTGGGACACCTCATACCTCATCTTACTATTAATAAGTTGACCATATTGATTACATACTTAATACATCATTTAATGATGTCATTAAACACCCGTAACTTAAAAACTGTATTTTCACTATTCATCGAAAATTCAACTTTCTCAGAATAATCCCAAAATTTCACCTTAACCAAATATCAATTCTCTGATTACAAAAATGAAATCCATTTTATAATAATAATTTTCTAAATAATTTTTATTAAATTTTTAATTAAAAACACTATTCATCGAAAATTTATTTTTTTTAGAAAAATCCCCAAAAATTACCTTAACATAATATCGATGCTCTGAGTTCAAAAATGAAGTCCATTTTATAAAAACAATTTTTTAAATATTTTTAATAAAAATTTTATTTAAAAAACACTATTCATCCGAAAAAACTAATACTTGAATAATAATTTATGAAACCGTTATTTAACCATTTTATTGAATCACATTACTTAATCAAAGTGCCTAGCTTATTTTAATACTTTCTTTAAGTGAGATTACTAATCAATTTGGACACATTATTAATCCTAATCATAAAATCACTATTCGTAAGTTACTATTCATCAAAAATCAAGTTGAGCTTATTAGACTCTAAATTTCGTACTGAACATAATTTTAGAAGACATTTTTTTGAAAATAATTACACATTTTTAATTATTTATGGTTTATATAAACATTATTAAAATATCCTTTTTCTAAAATTCATCAAAAATATGAATACTATATTTATCAGGTCATTTGAAAATTCATAAAAGAAATCGAAATTTTTATTTAAAACAAACGATTACACAAGAAAGTTACGGTCTCCTTACATAGCACCTTATCACACCAGCATATGACCTAAGTGTAAGGTGTGATAAGGTTAGAGAATCCGAGGGAGGCTTGGCCAACATCGCACGAGTAGTAATTTCTATCAGTTTGAACTTCTCACGAAGGCGATCCCGTTCTAGCTTTATAGGATGAAGTTCAACTTGGGTTTGGTCCAGAGCAAAGCCCAGTGGTGCTACCTCCTTCCCAATTTCTGTTAGATGAGCTTCGATCGGTCCAAGACTACTAGGTGAGGCCATCGAATCTTTTTTCTATATTAATTAACCACGATTACTTGTATTTAGAGACAATAATCGAAATGTTTAGTTTATAGCGGTCATATTGACCAATGGTCAAATAACGGTCAAAACCCAACAGTCTCAATTTAATTATACTCATGTAATCAAAGGAAACATTTTTGTTGAGTACCAAAATAAAATAAAATAACACATAAAATTAGGAAACAAGATTTATTCAAAATTTTGGGTCATTACAGTGAGGATGTTCTTATGGGTCCTTAACTCATTCAGGAAACATATAAGCATGTCTAGATAATTTATAAGTGTATGGTTATATCTTTTCCTAGAGAGAAGTCTTATAACGAACATCATCACAACCCTCTGGAGTGTGAGGTGGGACATCGGGTCATTCTATGTGTTTCACTGAGTATGGGTCATAGGTGAATCATGATATAGGGAAATATATCACCGAGATATATCATGCTGCTTGAGATAGTGGAGCGAGTTCGGCCAGTAGCTTATCAGTTTCTATTACCTCTGAGGTATCGTGCCATGAATGATGTCTTCCATGTATCTCAACTTCAAAATTATCATCTAGACCTTTCTCATTAGTTTGATCATGAAAACATAGATCTAGAGGTTGATGCATCCATTGAGAAGTGTCCAATCCACATCTTTGATAGTAGAAAGAATGTTCTCTGAGGTAGGTCAGCTACTCTGGTCTGAGTGTTATGGAAACACAAACACATTTTGGATGAGACATGAGAGCCAGAGACTGATGTACTTGTACAGTGGCCAAAACATTTCTCAAACGAAATTCCACTAACCTAAGAAGGGAAAATATGTGATGAGTTATCTTAAGATTGGGAGGTTATAATGTACCTACTTAAATAAACGTGCAGAAAATTTAAAGTTTTAGTCCAAATCTTTAAAGAGACCTAGAGAATGCACCCGTGCAACCTTTTGCGGATCCCAAGAAACATTTAAATTATTTAAATAGTTGTGTGGGATTTATGTGAAATAATAAATCGTTCCCTAGAACAAGTTTGAGTAATAATAATTCAAAAGGATTAAATATAATAAAAATAAATTTTTAGAAATTATATGATATGAAAAATAAAAGATGATAAATAATAAAACAAAAATAGGACATTAGAAGAGTAAAAATAATTAAAATGGGTTTAGCCATTTTTATTAATTTTTTATTTTCCCTTAACTTCACTTTTATTATATTTTTATTTTATTTTATTCTTTTAATTTTTCATTATTTTCATTTTATTTTTTATCCTTTCCTTATTTCTCCCCTTTCTCTCGTTTTCTTTCCTCCTCTCCTCCCTCTCTCTCTCTATGCATCATGCCCCTTGCCAGGTGGTGCACACCACCTTCCTTCGATTTGATAGACCAATGCACTTTTGTCTCTCCTTTGTTTTCAGCATCATTGGTAACATAATGGTGATCTCGGTAATGGTATTCTTCCACACTAAGAGTCGTGGTATTTAATCCACTCTCTGTTGCGCAATATGTTGTGGAAGGTTATTACCTGAAATTGCTGTTTTTCTAAAATCACCTTATTTTTTCTGTTTTAGGTCAAATTAATGGTTTCCATGGGATGTGGGAGATACTATGACTATAAGTTAAGGCATCTGTGATTTTTCCATTGTTTCATTGGAATATTCAATTCAAACCATTGTGCTTCTTTTCGGTGCCTACCGAAAAATCTAAATTAAAGCCTACTAATTTAATTATACTACACAGCCTTGATCATTGTAGCCTTTGGTTAATGAGAACCCTTCCTAGGTATTCTCTATGAATTTGGAAACCCCTTTGGGTGTGATGACATAATTAGTCTATTTTTACCATTTGCATTGATTCTTTAAATTATCAGTTATGTGTGTTTTTGTGATACATTAGGTTGATGTATAAATTGAATAAAATTATTTATGGTGTATTGTTTCCCTAAATATTGATGTTATAAGGTTTTTTGGGCCATTATTTTATTTAAATATTTTTTCATATACTTACAATGATAAATTCAAATTCCTATTTAACCTATTTTATGATGTTGGAATTCATTTCGATACCAAAATGGCAACAATTATGAATGCTTTCTCTGGGATATATATGTGTGTGTGTGTGTGACTATAGTGTTCTTTTTATGTAATCATGTCAGTGAGAGAACATGGGTTTTGTATTAAGAACCAACAAATGGACTCACTATACACGATAGGTTAAAGCATGATGCACCAGGGAAGTGATGTTTTAGGCTCCCCAGGCATGTGTTTCCTCATTCTTTTCATATACAGTTGAGTGACATCGGTTTCCTAAGGGTAAACCGAGGACAGACCCATTGGCAAGATGGCTATTCCAAGCCTTGGTTGAGAATTGGTCCCTTATGTGCGATACTTGTTATGAAATAAGGGTTAACACACTTTAAGTGATACTTGGGGTTCCAAAATATATTTCCTTGGATGGGTTTGGTGGAAATTGATAATTGATTAGATGTACCATAGTGATACCTTCGGGATGGGATCACACTCCACCTCTATACTTTTCAATTTTAATAAATGCTTTAGATGATTATATTGATGAAACATAGATTTTTTTCCATATTCATTTTAATCCTCCCTTACGCCTTTAGTGTGCCGAGTTTTGTTATATGGTTTAGACCCTAAGCCAAATCACAAGATTGGGGGTGTGCACTATTCCTTTAGTTATCATGTTATGTATACCTTACATTATATATTTTTCTCTATCAGGACTCTCATTCAGTCTTTCGGCATAGGATAAAGTAGGTGGTATGAGATGAGTATCCTCTTTGGAAACCAGGACAAGTTATAGTTATATTTTATTATTTGAGTTTTCTACTTCTATTATACATCATAACATTGCATTTATTTATTATATGAAATGGACAGGTCTAGATGCCTTGGGTTCCAACCTACTATGATTATATACCACACCTTAATCGGGAACTGTTTGGTACCCAAGTAGACTTTATGTTTCTAGGTATAGATACAAGGAAGATTTATTCCTCTGATGCTTGATTTATTTTTTTCTTTGGATGGTGCTTTGGGGACAGAGGACTAAGCTATGCTTGAGATGCCATGTGAAAGTTTCTCTTTAGTATTTTGAGTCTTCGTTATCAGGCAATCTATGGTTGTACCTCATACCCATGCACTTTTTTTATCAACATTTGGCATCATACATTGACATCATCATGGTATTAGATATAAAATTTCATCTCTCACATATATTAAATATCTTTTGTTGGGTCATTTATCTACCTCATCTACTATCTGTTCATTGTCTTATTTCTTCTTCTACTTGCTCAATTGTATTGTTACCTTTCTCCATGATATAACATTTCCCTACGAGGGAATAGTATCCCCACATACATACCCAAGACCCTCATTTCTAGTTAGCAACCTCTGGCATTTGGGGAGATGCTCTTGAGGTCTTTTGGCCCACTATCTCGGGGCCCATTTTCAAAGGCACTAGGGGCGGGATAATACATTTGGATTACCATAAAAGGATGATAAATTTTATCTATATTATAATATATAACTTTTTCACATTTAAATCATGGTCCAAGGTAACTATATCATATATATATATATTAATCTTAAAAATACTTAATTTTATTTAAAAAAAGTACTGGATTAAGTGTGTTAATTTTAAAAAAAAATTCACACATTTAAAAAATGTATTCGATAAAATAATTATAAAATTTAAAATAATAATGATAAAATTATGAAAAGAGTAAATATTATTATTTGTCATTATCATTAATTATTATGTTTAAAATCTAATTTCCATGTTGAAAATAAATTAGGGTAAATGATTAAAAGTTAAAAGAAAACAATAAGTCAAACACACCAAGTTGTGTCGAAACATAGTTTTTATGGTGAATCGAGATCCAAAACATATTTTCTATCATAATTTTTCTATTATATTTCCATTTACACTTGAATAGTATCTTTATATTATTTAAAAGGTAAGGTTTACTCCCAAAACTACCACTCTCTTAACTATTATAGAAGTAACATCCCCACCACTTCAACACACCCCTTACCTTTGCATTTAAACTTTAAAATATGAAACTGTTATCCCCTTATAACCTTATATAATGTATGAAATCCTTTGGGAACCATTATTTATCATAAATATTCATTTTAAAGGAGAACACCTAGTAAAAAATCAAGTCCCCGACATAAAGATCAACTTATTCTTAGTCTTTTCTTCTTAATCTTCCTCTTATTAACCTCTTATTTAAATAACAACATAATGAAATTAGTATAATAATTAAACTAATATGTTATTATATTAATTTAATAAACATTTATTATTCCTCACCATCAATGAATAAAAAAACAAAAAATATCGTTAGTGTGTGTGCATAGACTATTGCATCAAAAAATAAACATCTCCTAATTATTAGTACCACCTATCAAGGTTGAGCTAAATGATGGTATTGAGGAATAAATATGAGATATATAATATAAAAGTTATATTAAAATTTAAAATTATTTTTACCTTAATTTCCCTGCATTCTTCAAAAAATAAAAATGTTAACTCTGCATTGTACAGACTACCACCTCCATAAAGCAACGTATCTCATTTTCACCTAGTTTATTTATTATTTTTTAAAAAATCATTAAATAAGACCAAAGACTTTAAAATTATATAAATTATATCATTATTATCTTGAATTATATATATTTTTTCTAAAATAAACAACTTTCATGATCATAATCATCTATTAATTATACTATGTTCACCTTTGTGTCGGTTTAGCCACTTCCTTGAACAATGCTATAAAACACCATCATTCATGACTATTGGTTCTTAAATACTAATGTTGTTAAAATTTAATTGGAATATAATATTTTTTTAATTTTTATATAATATTTATATTATCTAATTATCTAATTATTGAAATATCATCATTGATCACTAAAATTACCGAAATAAGCTGACACTGATTCCACTTTCGCACTTCATAACCAAAACACTAATGGAATGAGATAATATAATTATAAAAAAATATGTGATATCTATTCTATTACTTTAAATAACATATAAATTATTAAAATTTGAATAATAATAAATAATAACACTTCATTTTTGAAACTAGTACAAAAGATCAATCTATAAACACATGATGTGGGAAAATAAGTGAACAATCAAGAATTCATATAGAGAATGACTATATGTGAAGTTTGTAATGGAAAATGGATATGATAAACAAGAGGTTAAATTATGTTCGTGGAAGTGAGGATAAGAGGTAATGGGTTTTGTCTCAAATTCCTCTCTTTGAGATATATTTTGTATTATGCACCTAATTTCATTTATATGGTGTATATAATTCATATTTGAGGTTTTATATTATGAAATTACTTTATACATGGTATTAAAAGATCATATTGTTTCCCTATGTATCCATATTTTTTAGTTCAATTGCTATCTAATCCATAAGTGGATTTTTTCTGTCCCAATTTTCATTCATTAAGATCCATTCTAAAATCCCAACCAATTTCCGTTAATTCTAGTTATACATTTATGTAGAATTTTTTTACCATATTACACATGAATTTAAATTTATGTAGAAGTATAATTTTTTATAGCTCCCCCATATTCTTTTATTCACAAGTTACAAAAATTAGTTCAAAATTCAATATTTTCAATGGTGGAAAAACCATCCTAATATTTAATATAGTAAAAATGTATGTATTTTCCTAGAAATTAAATCCTTTTCAGGACATTGGAAATTTTATATTGTTATGTAAAAGATAAAACTATGGGTAAGCACCCTGAAAATTTTTAGTTAATAATTGACTCAATCATAACTTAGACGCACAATAAGTGGGCCTATGATTGCATGCCTAGCTAGACTCTATTAGGGGATTTTCTTTGGAATATCCACATGATCATTATGAACACTAATGATAAATTTTTCATAAAATTTACTTCATCTTCTACCAAATGAAAACATATCATTGGTATAAAATAAGTAACAGTGGATGATATGTCATGAACATAAAAAGTTAAGTGATGGACATATGACTAATTGAATATAAAAAGTGCACAAAATAACTATTTAGATAACTACGGTGAATGATAGATCATACTGTATATATAATATATGTTAATAAGCAATCAAAAAATTACCAAGGCACATGTTCCCACAAATTGCCCCTATAAGGGTCATGCTAAAAGGTTCTCTAACTGAACAATGTTATTATGACATGCCAATTTCATCATTATACATGCCCACAATAAGTTTTACTCCATCTAGGATCTATCCCTAGGATACATCACAAGGATCCTTATATTAATATATAATCATATAAACCTATCATAAGCCCTGATATATATCTATATAATAACAAATGATAGGTGCATAGTCATCTCCCATAACAGAGTGAGTGAGAAATAATTAGATGAGAATTCGTGTCCTTTGACTAGCTTCACCCACTATTTATAGGATAAAGGGAAAATTTTAAATTTATATTAGGGGATTTGAGTATCTTTGTGGTTACCCACATATCATAATGAACATATAATATTTTATAATCTATCAATAATTTTTGGAGACCAATTACCTTGGCTCAATCAGACCCCTCTTACAAAATAGGACAAGATGAATTTTCTCCAAACAAAATAAATAAAACAAAATATATTATATGCCATAAAATTAGGTGTATCTAATGAAGAAATAGATAACACCAAGGTAAAGTGATAATAAATAGAATATAGGGTCAGAATTTCCCATGGTTATCCATTAGGGAAGAAAATTTAGTTCTTCTAAGTTTACCAAGTGGGCATAAGTGGTAAAAGGATGTGTAGACATATTTATCGAATCATTAGAGACCTAAGAAATAACCTAAAGTCACATGAAAATTATACATTGTGATTTTTATACGAATATTTCAAGTTGGTATTTATTTTATTTAGTTTCATATAATATATAAATATTTAAGGGAATTTGATTTTATAGAATTGGTTGATCGTAGGATATTTCCAAGGGTATATTGAATGAAATTAATTTTTTAGAAAATTTTACATTATTTAATTCAAGAAGTATCCTTTAAATGACATAAAAACTACTATTTAAGTTAATTTATTGGCCAGGGCATGTATTTTCATTGTGGCGGGTATATCTTTCCTAGAATTCCCACTTCCAATGGTGGGGGACTCCGCTACCATGGTTGGTGATGTTGGATCCATGGTTGATATGGGATTATAGATTGTTAGTTCCTCCTTACACATGTACATCCTTGAGATCATCACATAATCCATGTCTCCCTCATATATTTGATTCATGTTAAAGAAATGTTTTCTTGGTGCCATATTAAGGTAGACACTAGTTAATTTTTCTTTTTCTATCTCAATAGGGAAGAAACCTTTGGTAATAGTGGGAGATAATGTATGTAATTTCTAGGAGTCTCTAAATGTTGGTTGTGTTGGGAATTTGTAAATTCTTCTAATTTTAATGTCAGAGGATTCTAATTTGAGGTACCTTAGTAATGTAACCTATGGAATCCTATTTTGGTCATGAGGTAGTTCATGCTAGGTTCATAATTCTTCAAATACTTTTTAACATAGGCATCTCATGTTAATTATATGGGGTAAATATTTTTTATTAGGTCACAGGTTGGAGATATTGTGGGGATAGGTGGGTAATAGGTTAAATGTCTTGTGGGTATAGTTGGGTCATAGGTTTAATATATTGTACTGATTGGTGGGTCACATGTTAACATCTTGTGGAGATAGGTGGTTCATTGGTTTAACGTCTTGTGGGTATAGTTGGGTCACATGTTTGACTTGTAATGGGGATATATGATTCATAATTTTAACTTATTATGGGTGGACCAGTGGGTTATCTGTTTAACATATTGTAGGGAAAGGTGGGTTTTTGGTTTAATTTCTTTCATGGATAGATGGGTTAGAGGTTTAAAGTCTTTTTTTGATAGGTGGGTAATGCATTTAACATCTTATGAGGATAGGTGGGTTTCAGGTTCATAATCTTGTTAGGATAAATGGGTCACAAGTTTAATATCTTATTTGGATAGGTGTGTCACATGTGGTGATAGTTGGTTCATAGGTTTAATGTCTTGTGGGGACAAGTGTTCCATGGTTTAAAAATATCATGGGGAGTGGTGGGTTGTAGGTTTAGTATCTCGTGGGGATAGATGGGATTTAGGTTTAACATTTTGCGAGGATGGATGGGTTTTAGGTTTAATGTCATATGGGGATAGGTGGGCGATTATGTATTCCCCTAGTGGAAGATGATTACAGATGAGGGTTTGGTCTAGTGTGTCCTCATGTGGGGAGATAATAAAACTTAAGGATATTGTTAAGTCTGTCCCTAGGGTGGAAGATGATCACAATTAAGGGTTGGGTTATGTGTGTCCCTAGGGGGAGATTATTACACTTTATTTTATGGTCAAGTGTGTCCCTTGGGGGGGTAATGATCACATTTTTTGTTTCGATTGTGATATTGTGGTGTCCAAATTCAACCTCAGGGAGGTTTCCAACATACCCTATTTATGATACAGGGATCAAAACCCATGTAGTTTGATGCAGTAGTTTAAGGTCATGTAAAAAGACCGATCGAATAAGTTTAACATCATGATGTAAGGATGGTAGAGTCATAGAAGGAGAACCAACAAGGGATAGTGTGAGGCCTACAAATAGAATATTCTAGTGTGATGGAATGGGGTATTGAATTTATGAATTTGAATTATGTATAAGATCTTCCTAGGTGCCCATATGGGGAATCAATGGTATGATTGGGTCTTACACGTGGAATCTACATAGGTACTACAAGGAGAAATGATGATGTAGTTGGGTCTTATGCGTGATAGCTTCCTAGGTGATCCTATGGGGAGTGATGGTATGATTTGGGCTTACACATAGAAGATTCCTAGGTGATGGTGGAATCATCTCCCAATTATCACATGAGGCATCCCATATTCATCACATGAAGAATCCTACACATATGAGATTGGGCATCCCATGTTAATTTCATAGGGTAAGGTAACTATTTAACGTCATGTGTGAGGAAATTGTTTCTGGGGATTATGCATTGATATTCCAATTATGTCTACCTCATATCAGGTAATGAAGAAATCTGAACTCGTTAGTGGGTTAAAGAATATTATTGAGGCTTATACTTGATGAGTAGCCCCATGGGACTGCTCGAGAGCAGCCGATATATATATGGGTCTTTTAATATAGTTATTCCAATTCTTCATCCTCATGTCATGTCATAAAGGCATACTGACCTACTGGTGGCTCAAGAAATAAGAATGGGGATTACACCTAATGAGGTGGCCCATGGTGGTAGCATGGGAGATGTAGGGATACATGTAGGGATTGCAGTCTAGGGATACCCATTCTTCTTCCTCATTTTGGGCCATAAGAGAATCTCAAAATGCTGGTGGGATATTGAATATGATTGAGGATTACACCTGATGAGGAGTCCCATAGAGGATTATTGGGAGAAATGAGGATACATATGAGGATTATACTCCTGGTCTACCAATTCTTCTTCCTCATGTCAGGCTATAAGGGAATTTTGACCCACTAGTGCGTCAGATATTATTATTGGTTCTTACACCTAACAAGGAGGCCCATGGAGGATGCTTGGGAGCAACAAGGATACATGTTATGATTTCACTCTAGGGATACCCAGTATTCCTCCTCATGTCAAGTTGTGAGGGAATATCGACCCACTGATAGTTTAAGGAACATGATTGGGTGTTATACATGAGAAGGATTACCATGATTGTCTTTTGGTAGTCATATCATGATCACTAAATTATTAATCTTACTCTTTACACATAAGGAATCACTTACTTTTCATAAGAGGCATTCAATTCTATCTATATAGGGTATACCACACATTAACATCTTATAGTGAGAATGAAGGGGGTTGTCTCATGATCGCAACATGAGGAATCAAATCCCAGATAGGCAAGTTATCCTTTTTTTACCACATTAGGTATCCTATAATTTTCACATAAATTATACTAATGTTTATTATAAATAATTTGTACTACCGGGAGGAGTATTCATAGTAATGGTTTGTGTGGGACATATTCCAGAGGATCCCTCTATCGTCCCACCTAGCATAAGATATATGTGGGGTTTCCAGAGTTTCATGGGGAGAATTTAAACTCAAGGTGTTAATATAATCTCTGAGTAGAATATGAACTCATGAGATAGGAAAGGGACCATGATGAGTAGGACAAATGAAGGTATTTTAGAGAGTATAGAGGAGTATATTGAATCATTTAATTAAATGGAGTAGATGTTGAGGATGTATAGGGTGAAACCCAAAATATACTTGACCCATACTAGAACTCTCGCCACATGACTCTCTAATTTTAATGGGGGTTAGTGAAAATAGGGAAAGGACCAAGTTGAAGGCCCAGAACTATATCCCAAAACTAACCCCATGTGATGGTACATCCCCCACGATATGGACCATAATGCATGAAGTTTGGAGTTTCATGAAAATAAAGGTTTCATTAATGTGATAAAGATTCATAAAATTATTCTCTATAAATGAGTGATCTAGTGGATATAGAAAACACTTTTTTTAAAACATTAGAGCTTTGTGAAAATTGGAGTTTCATAAGGCATGGCCATATTACATGAATAGTGTTTTTAATGGATAAAAGTTTCATGAAATTACCTCAAACACTAACTCATATATGGAATGTATCACATGAGGGAATTTATGAAATATTACTCATGAAGAAATTATTTACATGAATTCAAAAAAACTCTGTGGTGTTTCTCAAATTGAGAGTATAATGTCACTGCTTAGTGTCTCCTTTCCAAATGTGGAATTGAGGGGGGTATTTGTAGTCTCATCAGAGGTGAAGGACCTGTTTTCATGAATGATAGAGGACTTTATGAATTATTATCATTTATATGGTGGAAGAGTGTTTTTCAAATAGGCATATACTATGTGGAGGTTATTACCTCCAACTCCATGTGGCTGGGTGTCTTCCACGAACCATAGTTATGAAGCTTGGATGTTACAAACTCAATATTTGTTTGGATGGGTGACTTATGAAAACTAGAGTTACTTTGTTCTATGGTTAACACCTTTAATGGAAGCTTTAATTTCATGAAATACAAATATATGTGAATTTTTTGAATTTAGTGGATTTTTGTGTTTTTTGAAATTCTTTACTTTTTCCAGAATCACCTTTTCTGACCATTTTTTGTAGTCTCACTTGAAACATACATAAAATCTAATACATTAATATTATTGGTATATAATACTATTTATATTGAATTATGATAAATGAAATACACTTTTAGATTGGGGTCCTTATCATTTGGCCCTTTATTGGATGTCTTTTTTCCATCTCCAACAACTACGATAATAACTTATTATTTTAATTCCTATAAAAATACAATTTCAACAACATATAAAATAGGATGATAATTTTTATGATAACTCCAAGGTGTAGAATCATATTAGCACTTGAAATTTGTGGCCTTAAATTTTAATATGGATCTGAAATAAATAAAATCATCATCTGAGAATCTCTATTAAAATATGTGATTAAAAATTAATATAACAATAAATAACATCCAATCCAGTACCATGAAAATTTCTTGGATCAACCCATAATAGGGTTTTCCCACTATTGATACAAACATATCAATGTAATATAGAAGTTGGCTCATAATGGTGTAATTGAAGAAGAGAAAATAAAAAAAATGATAACACCACAATTGTGTGAAAAATTTCCTACATTGTGCTATGAATAAATTCACACATTTAGGAAATAATATCAATGTGTTAATAAGAATACCAAAATATTATAATAGTAAGAACATTTATTAATAATGTATAGTGAATTATAAAAAAATAAAATTGAATAAAAAAATATTACAAAAGGAAATTTATCGGATAACATTACAATAAAGATGCACAAACGTTTTTCCATTTCCTTTAATACTATAAGCTTAAATATAATTAATGGAGTCTTGGTTCAACCCCTCATATTTTAAACTTTTTCCACTTCATTAGAGTTATTAGTGAAAAATGGGATGTGTTCCAATGGTCCAAGTGGGCTAGGGGTTAGATTGGTGTGGTGTGGGTTAAAAACCATATACTAAATATTCATGGACGAACATTCCATTTGGGAAGCTAAACCATTCCTGTAAAACTGTATGAAAATGGGTTGGCCTGTGGGATATTGTAAATTAAAAAAATTGATATGATAAATGTGTATACCAACATGTAAACGGGAATTATATTGTTTTGGACCTATTTACACCAAGTTACAAAGTCTCACTACATTATCAACTACCTATGTAGTTTCCCGAGTTCCAAAATTCATCCATTCTCCCTCATGATCCCTCTTTAAACCCGACTAATACTGCCCTAAGAACCTAGAATTTTTCTACTATCCTACCTTCCCCCAAACCTGATGTAAACTGGAAAGTCCATGAAATCCCCTACCTCCTCCCTCCATACCTTTAGATTCATCATTATTCTACTGGAATCCCCCCTGAAGACTCATCTTCTTGATTCCCTCCTTGACCTCCATCCCCCTAATGACTTGTTGTTGACCACCATCCCCAGCCTCATAATCATCACCCACCTCATCCTACCCCCTCTAAACTAATTTCCACACATATCTACCTACCTACCCCTATAGACCCTCCTTCAATCACTATTCTCATCACTATCACCCACCTCATCATCCCCCTATATAATCACATTTATCGCCCATCTCCAAACTCATCACCCCCGACAAGATGACCTAAAAACCCGTCAGTATGTTTTTAAAATTTTACCTTATATTTCTTATAACCTAATAATATATTTATATATATCTATATATTATAAGTTTTTTTATATAAAATTTTAAAAATATAATATTATAAAATAATATTAGTTTTTTTGTGGGATTTCTCACATACATAGTGTGGTGGGTGAGCGTGATAAATACATCAGTTTAACAAGAAATATTTTATGATCTCAAGCCTATATGAGCCAAAGATAGAATAGAGTTGTCTGATACCACCCCAACCATTTTTTTTCTCATTTATAATTAATTTTAACGCAGTTTGGTGGAATGTTTTGTGAAAATTAGACTTATACGCCCTTGAACCAAAATCAACACAAGTTGATTCCTTTCATAGGACTTGTAAAAAATAACTTCTAGATGAAATAATTGGGGGGTAGTAGAAGAATAAAATGTGTCCCAATATTCCATCTAACATTAATATATATCTCACCCTATTTGGATTATCTATTTTAATGTTATGAAAAAATGGGGACTACCATTTTGGTTTATAGAATCTTCCGTACAATTTTATATTCTATATTGGATGTCCAGATCATATTTGAGACAAAAAAATTAGCTCTAAGAATAGTTTAATGAAATATTCCACATGATTATCTATATCCATAGTATTAATTTTAGATTAATTATAGTTGTAAATTGACCCATATATTCATTTTAGTGGACTAATTTCTAGTTCTAATTGACCAGAAAATTATAGATTCATTGGACCAAATGATTCTATTCCCTAATAAATCTCTCATTTCTTAGTAAGGAAAACAGACTCCTCCCAACTAGCATAACATGATCGTTAAATTTTATGTTCAAATAATTTTTAATGGATATGTCAGATGGAGTTGATAATTATGATGAGTATTAGTTCATTTTAAGACCAAATTACCAACATAGTGAGAAATTAAGTTTAAATTATAAAATTCATTATTATAAATGTTTTTAAATAGTAAAGAAACATGTATATTAAATAATAAAAAATAAATATTAGACTCTTTTAGTAGATAATCACACACTTAAACTTGATTATTTTTTAATCTTGAGAAAATATCTCTCTAAAAATGATGAAATTTTATTTCCCTTTTCCAAGAATATTTTATCATAGACTCTTTCAGTGCCTAATCACAACTTTTATCTTGATTTTGTATCATCCTAAGAAAATAAATTTCCCCAAATGATGAAAATTTATTTTATTTTTTGAAATACATTTTAACATACAATGTTTTTAGTCAAGACATCACATCAAAAATTTGTGAAACCCATAACAATAATTTAAATCAAGAAAGGTTCACAATTATTTACAAATCCCAAGAATATTCCTTTTTTTTCAAATTTATCTCCACCTTTCATCCAATTAAAATTAAGCATAAAACTATGTAAGGAATCAAAAAATACATGAGGGTTCATTTTTATTAAAGGGGGATTAATGTAAGAGTTAAGTTGGTATCAACTTTTAATCATGAAATAATACCCATTTTAATCCAATTTTTCCATGGTAATTTAAAAATTATTTGATCAAGTCAACCTATATAGTGATACTTTACCGATGACTCCTAGGAATGAATACATTAGGGTAGAAAGTGAAGGTCATATTCTCAAGCATCATCTTGAGTTAAATAAATCAATAAAAATTTACAAATACAACAAATAGAAATAAAATTCCTAAAACTCTGCTAGAAAACCATGAATTGCTTATCCCCAAGTACCAAAATCCACACAATAAGTCAATACACTACTCTACCGACAAACTTTATCATTTTATTATATTCTTTTGTATTCATTTATTTATATTTATATTAAACAAAAAAAATATCACAAGACTTGTTCTATTTATGATGGAACCTCAAGAACTCCAACACACACCTCACAATCAAAAGGATATTTATAATGAAATTTAGATTAAATTGATAAAAAATAAGATAGTGAAAAATCACATTAGGCCAATATTCTTTCAAAAATTTCTATTAGTGAAATAAAAAATGAATTAAAATTTGGAACATGAAAAGAAAAATAATTTGACAGTCAGTGATAATGTTCAAAAATTAAATTATCACATGAAATGTGAAATAAATTTTATTTTATATTAGTACATACAATATTTTTTAATTTATTTTCACCCCAACATAGAATGAAATACATATAACTATTAAATAAATTTAGACGGGGATAGAAATTAAGGATATGATTTCCAAAATGAAAATTAAAATAAAATTTTGACACAATCTCACATAGAAGTTTGATAATGGTGGTCTTGCTGCAACCAATTGATCATTTGATCAAATTTTCTACCACATATGCCTCCTAGAAAATGATAGATTATGTTGGAAATATACAAAATAAGTGATTTTATTAAAAATACTTAATCCTCAATAGACCTAATATCTCACACACAAAACATTTAGACCCCATTGAAACCCAAACGGTTTCCCTCAATTTAAAATAAATTAAAACTAAAAGATAAATTTATAAAATCATATCTATTTTTAAGAAAACAAAAAAGGAAAATTGTATGGGTTATAAAAAACATATATATATATATATAAACAATAAACTGTCTTATATAAGTATATATATAAAATATTTAAAATAGAAGTAGGAAAGCACATAGGTTAGTGGTGGGCACTACTTCCCTATCATCCTTCGATCATGGGTTCGAGCTTCATGACTTCACTGAATGTGATGGGATGTTACACAATCCATGAGCTTCCACCAGACCCATGTGATACTCTTTTTGAAAAAAGTGATATATATATATACATATAATTTTTAAATTTTATTAAATAATAATCTTCATATCTTTATTATTATTTTTTTTATAAAAAAAAATAAAAATTAAATAAAATAAAATATATTTAGAATTTGGGTTGCCTCCCAATATGTTCTGAAGTTAACATCTATATCTCAACTTGGATACACAAAACATACAAAATACTAGTATCCATCATCTTAGGGATTTTATTTTTCACCAATTACATTTGAATTGGATTGATTCTATACTAGGGAGGGCTATATGGTTTAAAGGCATTCTATAGAATAGTCATATGGGTCCCGTTGAGTTGGATGATTAAAATAATATTGGAATGGCTCTATCCAATTTATTTATTTTATTTGATCAATTCACTCTCTTAGTCAGCTTATAGGTAATAAGAAATGACAATATGGAGTTTTTCCCATAGTAATTCATATTCTAGTGAGGCATTGTGTACATTGAATTCAATATCAGGTTGGTTAAAATATTTGGAAGCAGATTAGGAATTTGAATCAAACTCAGTTTATTTTTACATAATTATTGATAGAATTGGTTCCTTTATAATATATTAACCAGTGGTCAAATTTTCTATATTAGTTTTGGGAATGGGTATAGGCTTTAATTGTATGATTTAATTCAATTTTCCACTAATATAGGATGATGAAAAATTTTTAATTTGTATATATGAAAGAGATTCAAGACAATGAGACATATTTTCAAATTTTAAACAAGATAAATAAATCTATTATTGATGTAAAAATCTTTAAATAATTCATTAATGTTCCTTAATTTCACTTTAAACACTATCATCCAATTAACCCCCTAAAACTTATAATAATATCTAGCCTTATATTTTTCATTTTAAATGTTTTAACTAATTCTCATATTTCTAAATGTTATAGTGATGTTCCCAATCCACTAACCGATAACTAATTTGGTTTTTGTATAAGAAGGGATGATAATGTATTAGAGGAGTTTATTCTATAGATATCAAGTTTTGATGTTTTTTTGGATAATTAAGTAAACAAGGTAGATGGTGTTTTAAACTATTACAAGAACATACTTTAAGATACCTTTAAGAACCCCAACAATATGATCAATGAGTTGGAGTGTTAAAAGTGGTTTTTAACTCCTTATACCATAAATAAAAATATATATTTTATAGAATATAGTTAAAATTGACTCTTAGATCATATAAGGGATTGATAACCCTTTTATCTCTTAGTTCCACATTTATGTATTGAAAATAAATGTCTTTAAACTTATGATGCATGGTTCTATAGATGTAATTTCTCACATTAGTAGTAGAAATGACATTGTTTTTATGAGATAAATTTATTTTGAATGTACATAATTCTATTTGGTACATAGAGAATGCATGTATTGTTTGGATTTCATTGAGAAGGAAATTTTTAGATTTAACATGATAGGAAATTTCTTTTATATTTTAATTTATATTGGGTTTTAATTTTCCTATCATTAATTTAGGGAATGAAGAAACATACTAGATTTTTTGGGTAGGTGGTAGTTCCTCCACATAATTATTAGATATACTAGATTTTAGGAGTGGTTCTATATTATTATTATGAGTGGTTAAATATTTGTAGGTATATTAGAGAGAGGATTGTGTAAAACAATATTGACTATTAATGATTGAAAATTAATGACTAATTTGGTAATGGGTGCCTTATTATTTTTAATGGCTTTCAATCCATGTTTTAAGGATGGAACTTTGGAATTAATTTTCTCCATTTTATTTCAATGTTTATAAGATAATGGGAAAAGAATAAATTATGAAGGCTTTTTAGTTGGTTGGTTTATCCCAGTAATATATTTAGTATGTTTCATGGATTTTTTGGATAGATTTTTTGAATTTAGTAGGGGAATATTGGGATTGAAACTAGATATGGTTTGGTTATTTTATTGAGGGTAGGTATTTGGAACTTATAGATGATTGATTTTTTTATTATATATCCATAAAAATAATAAAAATCTATTATACCATGTATTGAAATTGTTTTGGTAATATTTATTTTAAAAATTTAGAGCATTGACCTTTATAGGTGGTCCTCTTAGAATCACAACCTTTATAGAAGGAATTCTTGGGAATTTTTTAGTCATATGGTTATTTTTTTACAAATGGTGGGAAAGGGTTAATAGATTAAATTTTTGGGCCCTTCCAAATATCATTCTCATAAAAATTATTAATGAGTGATAAAAGTATATCTCTTTTCCCTTATTCCTCAAGAGTGTACATTCCACTCGATTAGGGAGGATTCTCATAATTTTATGAGGTTCCCCAAGTTCGGTTTAATTCAGAATGATATTCCAAATACTCATAGACTATTAGGATTATGAAGTATCTTCATGTCACTGGAAATGATTTACTGAATTGTTTATGTTTAGTTAAATAAATGACAGTTAGAGTAGTTGTATTTTAACTAAATATACATTGATTCAGAATAATAATTGAAGAAGATTCAGTTTAGTGGAAGGATAAATCATAGAGATAAGATCGAGTACTGGTGAGATGGTAATAAATTGTGTATAATAGATGTATGAATTAATTTTGTAGATTTCTATAGAAGATCAGTAAAAAAATTCAATTTTATGGAGTCTAGTAAGTGTAGGAGGCTGGTGTAACTCGATGATTGGATTGACCCCACCTTAAATTTTGGTTGGGACCACTTTCTGATATGTATTGATAATTATAACACAATTACATGTCCTATGTAATCCACATGGATATAATGTCACCAAATGTAATATTTTTCATTCTAGATATATAAAAATATTATATTTTTATCCCATTGAAATTAGATAAACATATGAAATTTGTAAACCCAAAAATGTTTAATTTACTTTTTCACTTTACTTTTCTTGTTTTTATGCTTATGTTTTTGTATTTTTTGAATATTTTTTGTTTAGTAAATTAAGGTTATTAAAATATTACTACATTTTGGAGCATTTAGTTTCAGAGGTTTGACATTCCAATTTGCATGAATTATAGTGGGGATAATTCTAGTGGATTCATCATCCTACATTAAATGGCCTAACAATTTAGAACTCATGATTTATTTCTTTATTCTTCCAAAAAAGTGGAATCATAAAATTTTTCATGACAAGGATTTTTTACAATAAACTATCTACTAAATTATTTGAATATTAAAAATTAAAACTTGTACAGGTTGAAGTGGGAAAATTTACACATAAACCAAACCAAAGAGATCCCTCGTATATATAACCAAATGCATCCAAACCATAAAAAATTAAAAATTCATTTTTTTAAAAAAATATCATACTAAATCACTCGAATACCCTTGAACCCATTATCATTACCCACCCTCAACTGAAATTATAGGGATACCCATCCTCAATCCAAATGTATCCCTTTCTAACCACTAGCTAGACCACCACTGATCACCACCACTTTCATCATCGACACCAACACCCCTCGAACCACCATACTAGCTAGAATTATGAATCTATGAGGACTATACTTGCTAAAATATTATATAGAAACAATGTAAATAACTTATAAACAACATCATCACCTATGAAGAAATCAATATGATGAATTTGAAACCATGAAAAAATATAAAAACCCTAGAAAGTATTATCTCACTCTCATCATTTCAACGTTGTCATAGGATAGTGTCATTATCAACCGAACCATCGTTGATCAAAAAACAAAATAATCTCTATCCATGAACCAAATTAATTTGGTGAGAAAATAGAAAATCCAACATTGAAAATAAATTATATCCACTATTTGTTAGAAATGAACCAAAACCATCAAAAACTAAGAAACACCGTTGATGAACAACACTAGGAAACCACAAATCCATTTGAAGGACAAAATAAAAAAACATAATAATTACCCATTTTACACCATCAAAGTAACAATATCATTTCCCAAAACTCTCCAAAAACCCACTAATGTATACCTAAATGGTTTCTTGAATGATAAATTTAGAAGTAAGAGTAGAATATAAACCAAACTCGGGCATTGATAGGGAGAATATGTTGACCTCAGATTCTAATAAAAGGATATTACATATTTCTAGATGAATATTCCTTACATTAAAAAAATATATACTTGAGGACCATAGTAGTTTAGTGCAATTGAAAACATAGAATTAAATATTTTAATCTGGTGAAGTATATTCAATGATTCCCACAAATATTTAACTATTTACTACTCTTTATAAAATTACCCTACATAAAAATTATCTTCATAACCATGGGAAATGAAAGATATGAAAGAGTGATATAACATAATCATTAAGGGTAACCACAATATATATCAATCTATGATCATATTAAATCATGAAATATTCATAAGGGGATTTGATCATGAAAATAAATTAAGATGTCCGCATACAACATTCCATAGATCATAAACATGTCTTAAGGCATAACCATTTATAATTTTTGAAAACATGGCCTATAGGGGTAATAAATCATAATAAATAAACCTTTCACCATACACTTATGTCATAAAAGTGTGAAACCATTATAAATATAGAAAAAAACTATTTCATGTGTCCTAGTTAACTACCAATATCATCAAAATAGTGGATCTGGATGAACATCTTTCCCATAGTCGATCAAGACACATGTGTTTCCCATATAGGATCAGGACACACCTATTTCCCATAGTGGATTAGGCCATACCTATTTCCCATAGTGGACTAGGACACACTTTTTTACCATTGTGGATATGGAAGCACATATTTCCCATCGTTAATCAAGACCATAAAATGGTTTCCCATTTTCATCTCATGAGATATAAATATTTCCCCAATTAATTGGAGTGTGATATAGGTCTGACCCATCATATATTGAAATCATATATAAGTGTTCCACAATATAATAAAAAGTCATCATATAATATCCCATGAAATCAAATCTGTATCTTAAAAATTTCATCAAATAATAACTTGTCTAAAAGAGGTATGATTCATAACAATTTCATCATAGAATAAGCAATTAAAAAAATTCGGTCTCGTAAGAGTTTTATCATGGTATAACCCATGCTAGTGAGATGGGTTACATAAACATCATTCCATAAAAACATAAAACATTCATAGAAATAATAAAAATGGTATCCACCAATTATATCCCCAAAAAAGTAATCAGAAACACCAATATATGTCATCTTATATGGTAAAAAAAATTTATACATAATTTAAAACATTTCTTGAGGAAAATATACTTTCTATTTTCAAAAAAAAATAAGTACATAAATAATTTTGAAAGAATTTTTATTTCAAAATTACTTTGATAAACTATAAAGGATGTTTAGAAAATAATTTTAAAATGTTTTTAAAAAATAAAAAATATATATTAAACATTTTCATTGAAAATGAGATTAAAATTTCATTTACAATCTCTTTTGAGAATATTTTTAGGAAACATCGTTTTTTGAAGGAAATAGATTTTGGACCAAAGCGATAAATAAAGTCATATTTTCTTAAAAATATTTTCTTAATGGTTTTAGGTACCAATGGGTGAAAAAATGGTACCATTACTATAATATATCATTAATAAATATAGGATAATAAAATTACCGAGAATTATTGAGATATGTATCATAATATTTTTTCATCAGAAACAAAATCGTAAACAACCCCGATAAATGACGAGATTGTAACATAAAATCTAACCACTTTGGCCACATATATTCATAATACCCATTAAGTAATAAAATTCAATTAGACTTAAAATATCATAAGTATGAATAAATTCATGATATTAAGTGTCAAAGGGTTCGTATATACACCTTATTAAAGAATATATTTCCATAACATAACATTCATCTCAAAGAATGAAAATATAGCAAAAAATTCCTTACAGATTTGTTGACTTTTGAAGCATAAACCCCAAGAAAGAGAGGCCTTAAATGGAAATTTAAATAGAAATAATTATCCATATAATAATAATAAAATATATTCATGGGTAGCATACACACCACATAAAATAAATTGGTGGTGAACATGGCATGTGTTTCACAGAAGTAAGAAGTGTGACAGAAATCCCTTACCTTAAGTATTGACTTCCATCATACATTTTTAAATCTATTTTTTAAGAAATATAAGTTTTTTATAAATATATTAAAAAACCATATTCAAATATAAAATAGAATATATTATTTTATTATTACCTTTTATTTCATGTTTATTAATAACTCCATGTTAAAGTTATGTTTCGGGTAATAACCGCTGACTTTTGATATATGTTTTGACGTGTTATGTTTTGGTCCTATTAAATAGATCATGGTTTTATCAAATCAAGAATTTAAAAAAATGATGTACATATCATATATATTCAGTGAATATGTATTTATATTAATCCATAACATTTAGTGATGGGAAATTAAATTCAGTGTTCATGGATATGGTGGGTCATATGTACGTATGAACGTTGCTTCCATTTTCTTATCATATTGAAATAAAGAAAAGTAAATTATATATATTATCATTAAAATATAATTTTTATGTCATATATATCACATATTTTTATTAAACCCATACTAAATACATTTCATGTAAATCCTGAATGAATCACATCGCTTCGTGAGGCAGTAGTCTACTATACACATGAACAATATTATCGTATTCTCAAAAAATGGAAAGAATGAAGGTATGTGTTATAAAAAAAATTAAAGAATCATAATGAAATTATTAATATATTATATATATAATATAAATATTGGTTACACTATTATTACCAACTATTAATTTTGGTAATGGAAAAATGAACGTCATCAGTTAGCATGACAGTATTCTGTTGTACACACGAATGATGATTTCAGGGCCCAATTGATGGAAGTGTGTGTGGTAATAAGTAATAATCATAAAATAAAAACATAAATGTATATTTAATATACTAATTTTATTATATAATCATGATATAAAAATAATTTTAGGGTTTTAAAGAAGAAATAAAACAAAAACATTTGTTGATGAATGTTACCTCTTATTCTGGTATCTCTTTTGGTTTGCAACAAAGGAATTCCTTGGCTAAATTTATTCCAAAATTAATGAATATATGATTTTATTATGGAATTATATAATTTATTATCATAAGTTTCATTTGAAATAATTTTTTATATGGTGTTAAGAGAGAGAGAGGGAGTGGGGTGGCCTTTTATAAGGGAGGTGAGTGGAATACTAGTAGTTTTTTAAAGAGTGAATTCCACCAATGTTTTCTTCATGTAAGAAGTACCTAATAATTGTCCAATACATATAATATAAATTATAACGTTGAAACATTTATAGGTAATGGGATTTGGACATGTTTTGGGCCATTATTACCCTTATATTCTATGGTGAACCCCTATGTATATTTTTTACCATAATAAATGTAATTAATTTTAATTTTATTCTCTAATCTCTTGAGAAAAAAATTATGTTGAATTTATTATAAGTTGTAAAATATTTTTATCCATAATATTCAACCTATTTTTCCAAATTCCAATTGTAGTAGTGTCAAAATTTAATTTAAAAAATAATCTGGCCGACACGATGAGAAAGTGGGTTTTTAAAGTGAAAATAATTAATCATTTACAAGGTTTTTAAATAAAATTTAAGTATTAAATTGATTAAAATGAATTAAATTTGGTTAATATATTTATAATTTAACTAATTATTTTTATATTAAATTAAAATGTAATTTGAAATTATAAATTAATTTTGAGAAAATGTAGTTTTCAATTAAAACTTAGTATTTTCACTATTTATCAAATAATGAAACTTTTTATAAAAATAAAAAAAATATCCGAGAAATAAACTTTCCATTAAGAATTAAAAAATGATGTTTATTTTATCAAATTTATTTTCTGAAATTGAAAAAAAATCTCATTTTAAAGTAAGTGCTTCATTAAAAGGTGATAATTTAGATTCTAAATAAAATACAATTTTATGTGTAAAATTTGATTTATTATTATATCTAATATAGAAAACATATAAGAATAATTTCAAAAAAAATTGAATATATAATACATAAATTTAATTAAAATCATAAACGAAGAGTGATTTTATTTAATTTATAGATATAAAACACACATGTTCCCAAAAAATAGTTTTTTAAAAGTTTTCCTTTTATTTTAAAAAGGGTTTTATTTTAATTTTACTTAATTGGTCATGAAATAATTATTTATATAAACATGTGTAAACCATATTTTCATAATTTAATTAGTTTAATTAATTTCTTCAATTCCAACATCTAGTTGATAATAATAATATTTAAATGTTATGTAATGTTTGGTTTAAAGTCAGTGTTGCATGTAACACAAGATAATAGAGAGTTACATGTATCTCAAGATTAAATTGGGTTGTGTATAGAATAACATTAATATGGAATATCATGAAACAAAATTCATCAATTTTTTTTTAAATTTAATCCAAAAAAATAAATGCATAAAAACTATGGGAGTTACATTATATCCCCATTAAAATGAATTTATCCTTAGAAATGCATCCAAATAATCAATGTTTGAAATTTTTTAATTTATTTATAGAAATCCACACCGTATAAATGGAAAATAAATAATCCATTAAATATTTATTTTTGTAAACTTAACGATTACCCAAATTAATTCATAACAAGGTTTTTTCATCGGAGAACTCATGTGGGAAGTGAAAATATGGGCAAAAAAGAGAGAACCAACATCCAAATACGAATGAAGAGTAATAGAGAAAATGGTTAGGATAAATTCAAGGATACAAAATTCATAAACCAGAGAGGGATATAAAAATTAATTGATATCATCATAATATATTATAATAACACGTCATTTCATTCTAAGTGTTTTTTCTAATGTTAATGTGTTTTTAAAATAATATATATATACTTGATTTCAATATATTTCTTAAGAAAAATCTCACCCTTGGGTTATGACTTGATATGTTTTCTATTTATTTAATACTCTATGAAATGAACATGAAATTTTTATTCTTTAAGAACTGATATATCATAATATCCATTGATAGAATGATAATTCATTTTATCCATCTTTGGCTATCATCAAAACAAAATGGTTAGTAGAGGTTATCCAATATGAATTAGAATTTATATGGATAAAAATAAATTAATATCTAAAACCTCAATAAAAGTTAAACTTAATCCATTTTATAAATAGTTATCCTCATGAAACTTCTAAAAGGATAAAATAAAAAACATAAAAGAAGTTCACTAAATTTCCATAATGAACTTATCATTAAACCTTCAAACATCAAGAAATTTTTCTTAATTATAACATACCAAACATGTGAATAGCTTCATCGTGTATTCTATTATAACATGTTAATAACCTGAATTATCACAAAACCTTATTGAATGAATACATGATTTCTCATTACATACACACTAAAAAAATTAATAGATATATACCTTAAATCCAAAATTGTTGTAAACTTCATCAATGATATCATAAAACACTTCATCAAAAAATCTTTTACCGGTACTAAGGTCATTAATACTATCCAATTCACTTTATCCATATAAAAAATCTCTTTAGACATACTAGAAATCATTTTCATAACATATTGAATATATTCGGGTTATATTCCCTCAATCACCTTTTTATTAAATAACTTTTCCAATCCATCAACATCACTCAACATAGTATTTAAAATCCTTAATGGAAATTTATATTGAACAATACTTATGTGTTTCATGATTATAATAACATAATCTTTGAATTCCAATAATTAAATACTTCATTCATCTCAATTAATTTTCAGACCATTAACTACGATGCATCATCAAATTCCTTAAAACTTATTTCCTTTCATATGTGATTCACAGTCTCTTTATGATCAGAAATATAACCATTACTTATATCACCTTTATAATTCTCTTCACAGGATTTCCCCTGGGATATTTATTTCAATAACTCCCATACATTCCACATTTAATGCATTCATCCATTGATAATACATTACATAGACCAATATTTCCATCCATTACGTTAACTTAACTTTTCATTTTTCCTCAGTAATCACTTACTTTTTTTCCTTCTTGTCCACACATAAAACATTTTCTCATTCCTTTGAGACATTACCTTATGTGATTATTTACACATTATATATACCAATATTTCCATCCATTACGTTAATGTATTTATACAGATTAGATGGTATAGAGTTTAAATTCTTGTTTTTACATGTGGTTTATAGGTTTAATGACGTGTGGGGAAAGGTGGGTCACTAGTTTAATGTCATGTTGGGACATGTGGGTAATAGGTTTGGGAATTTTTAGGGATAGTTGGGTCATAGGTTTAATATATTATGGTGATGGGTTTTTTACAAGTTTAAAATCTTTTGGGAATAGGTGGGTCAAATGTTTAACTCTTTCATAGATTGGTGAGTGTTTAAGTGTGTCCTCATGGGGGAAGATTTAACACTTGGGATTTGTTTGTGGGGTTGGGGTGTTTGGATTATACCTATAGGAGGTATCCCATTTGTGTTGGTATGTCAGGATTGAACCTCATAGAGGTGTCCTATGAACACTATTAAGAAATAGTGATCAAAACACACATAGATGAATTCCATAGTTTGAGGTCAAGTTACAGGATTAGTATATGCAGTTTTATTTCATGTGGTAAGGAATCTCGTGTCACGATAGGATCACCAATGAGGGATGTTGTGTGGATTACGCCTGAAAGATTCCCATGGTGCTAACTGAAGGGTGAAATCTTATGGAAGGGGAGAAATGGCCTCCCATGATGACCATACACTAGGAATAATTTTCCCATCACATGAGCTAAGGCTATAGTATCACATCATGTGTTGAGTAAGTTATCATGTGGTTTAATGTAGTATGACTAAGATGTGGGAATATGTGGTTTTTTCATTATGCCTCAGATGTTGCATAGCCTACATTCATGGAGGTCGTTTTCAAGTGGGGGAGTAATATCTAAAAAATGACTCTCTATTAGGAAATATCATCAATTTCCCAATATAATTCCACCTTCAGTGATTACGTTTCCACTTCTCATGCACCACCAAGTTGAGTGTGTCCTAAACACTTCCATAGAGGAGTGTAAATCAGGGGTCCCGATGTTAGTGTCCCTATGATTTAGAGTAAGATGAATTAGTGTACTTATGATTATGACAAAATTATAAGGTAATAGTTGAGGATTCACTTAAAGGAAAAGGGGTTTTGGGTTAGGGAGATATTATTTTTGTTGAAAAATATTTTTTTTCACATAAAGAGTGTTTTGTGAAATATGGGTTCTAGCACATGCCTTTTCAATAGATACAAGGGGAATAAGTTCATAAAACTGCTGGAGTTATGTAGGGATGATGGATTCATGAAATAAAGTCATATTACATGCTTCCGTTTATTATTTTTAATTTAATCTAAAAAAGGATGTCTCAAAGATGAATCATGCTCCTTTGGAGCTCATGTGTTGTCAGTCACACATGTTCACTACAATTGGAGTTCCATGAAGTTGGTGTTTTATGATTATCACATATATATATATGTTTTATGATTATTATTTATTAAATAATATTCTTAAACTCTCCCTTTACATTTGGGGGCGATATATTAATAGCTAAAATGGTTAGTTTTTGGTGAATAATTGTCTTTGGGTCACACAAAATATGTTACATGACTCTCATGACCTTCATGTAATGAGGGTGGTGTAGAATTAAATGGTTAATTGGTTCATTTTACATGAATGTGTTTCATTTAGTATTATTTTTTGTGCACAAGGATATATTTTTCATGAAATATAGGTTTATTTGGGTTATTTTGACACAAAATCCTCACAACTGCGTCTTCTGAGAAAATTTCCTTTGTGTTCCACATAGTTACTTTGCATACAAGTCTCTACTGTTTCATGAACCCTTCAGGGATGATTCATAATGGTTTTCTATGGAATTCATTGTGAAATTTTTAAGGGAAAAATCTCATATGTGGACTAATGTATAATTTTAGTGGGGAAAATGCCCCACCCCCCTCCTTAGAATTAGAGCTGATGGGAAAAAATCACGAGTTTTGAGGTAAAACACCAAAGTAATCATTTTTTCAAGTCCATGTGCCATGACTATAGTTTGTCTCATGAGTCCTTCTGATGCATTGTAGAGCTATAGGGGGATCCACCCATCACATACTAAGTCCAATACATTCCACATATGAAAAGGTTGAAACATAACATAAACATTCGTATTAAAACTAGCATAAGAAATGTTAATACTTTAACCATAAACCATGAATGGTATAAAAATAACACATCCAGAGTAAAAAATATCATTACTCATTCAATACAATATGGAATATTTTATTATAATAAATCAACCTCAATTAATAATAATATCTTGTGAATGATGATGATATAGTTGAAAATGATCAATAAAACTCTAAGTGAAATACCCCCTTTTCATGAAATCATTTAAAAGACACACAATTTATAAAGTATTACATTTAAAAGATATTTTTGAATCAAAGTTTCCCATTCAACTTTGAAACTTTTTAAAGGAATTAACATTTTAAAACATTCATGTCCATATAAATAAATCCTTAAAAATCCATTTTCAAAACATGGACATTAATGAGGAAGATTTATAAGAAAAAATATTTAAAACATTTAAAATGAAATTTTAGTTAAATATTACCTTAAAATAATAATTTTTAAAAAGTCTTTTATGAAACATGGACATTGGTAATAAATATTTTTGAGAAAATACTTAACCATAAACAATCTCTGATAGTAATGAGATTGATAAATTAACCCTTACTTTAAATATGAATCTGTTTCCCTCTTGAACATAAAGTCCTAGAATATAAAATTAGACTCATTAATAACTTAATTAAGAACTTATTATACATTTATTTAGTTTATCATAACTCTTTTTAGTTCATTTTTGTCCTTATTCATAAGTTACAATATCAAAATATTTCGTTCTGGAGTGTTCGTTTTCTTGATTTTCATAATCGATTCTCTTGTTTTTAAGTAATGGAGTTCTTGTGGAATGGATGTAATTTTAAAAAACTGAAATTACATATTATTTATGAACATAAATAAGTTTTAATGTTCATTTAAATCATTTTGTTACATGGAAAAAGGACGAATCATTAGATGAATTATTAATGATATTCACATAGATTCTCTAAGCGGTATTTTGATTATTATGAACTCGTTTGTTCTTATGATTTAATAATATGTTCATATATGGGTTCCTGAATATTAATTTGGTTATAATAAATATATTATAGTCTGTTTCAACCATCAAAATGGTTTCATGACTAGTAATTAATGATAAATTGAAGAATGAAACATCGTCGTCCACAAAGGATATAAATTGGAACCACATGGATATTGATCTTGTTTATAAAATAAAAAGTGGAAAAGTGAGATAATATTGATGATGGTTCATAAATTTACATGATATAATTCTAGTATATAAGTTATACTAGAGTTATCATAGTCACATGGATAGAGGAGGTGATGAGAGGAAAATAAAAGAGATGAAATTGAAAATAAAAAAAGTTGAGAGATCCCTTATGAAAATTCGGCAGCCTAACAACATTACTTAAAATTTCATAAAATGAAATGATGAAAGGAAATGGGTATCTCATAATATGGAAATAATAAGGACAGTAAGAGGAATACATAAAATAAAACTCCAGAATATGAGAATGGGAATTTCAAGAGATAACACAAAAGAAGTGTCAACTAAAAGAGGAGGGTGAATGATTCCATTACCTTGTAAAGTTACTCCAAGAACATGAAGGTTGGGACCTTGGGGGATTAAGGACACCTAGGGAGGACTCTTAGAGAGGTAAAACCACTTTATCTTTGAGTTTTAGGGATTATTAATGAAAGAAAACGAATGGATGAGTGAGTATTTATTGAAAAAGAGAGGGAGTTTTTTAATAATTTCAAAGGGACACCTCATTAGTTGTTTTCTCCAAACCAGGGGCTTTCCCAAGGTATTTTCCCATGTTTTTAGCAACTTGGTACACCTAATGTAATATGTTACTATAAAAATGTTGAAAATCCTTTTATTATGTCATTATGTTGTCATTAAACTACTGAAAACTCAAAACTATATTTTTATTATTCACGAAAAATTAAAGTATTTTCGAAAAATCCAAAAATTTCACCCCAACCAGTTATCAACGTGTAGAATTTAAAAATTAACTCCATTTTCGAAAAATAATTTTCTAAATATTATTAATTTAATTTTTAAATAAAATCATAGTTAATTCGAAAAATAACAATTTGAAGTTATAATTAGTTTTAATTCAAATTGAAAAATAATTAAGATCTCATTATCTTATTACCTTAATAAAATAAAATAATATCATTATTTACTATTCATAAGGGTCATATTACTATTAATATTACTATTAATGAGGGTATATTACTATTCCCCAAAAATAATGTTTTTTCTATCAGACCCTAAATTAATTACTGGTCACAACTCTAGTTGAGAGTTTTTCGAAATTCATAACACAGTAGAGGAAAATTTGTGTTTAATGTCTAGATTATAAAATACATTCAATATTTATTTTCAAAACCTTGGGGTGTTACATTTTCCTTCCATGAATTTGGAAAAAATATCTTCACATAGTGGAGATGAGCCATTCAATGAATGAAATTACATATGATGGAACCATGTCCTGGATGGTGTCACACTCTAGATTGAGGTATGCCACCAACCATTATTTTTGGAGGAGGTGGAATTTAGATTTCTTATGAATTAATGAATCCAAAAACAACAAATAAATAATTAGTATTTCATAAATGATATCACATTATTGATATAACAAATTTATTGATAAACATATAATTAATAATATTGATGGAACCCATAAACTAAAACTTAAATTCAATGTTCCTACTTTCCTAATTCTCATCCTATTTTCATTGAATTTTATCTTAGAATTTCATCTCATTTCATTAGTTAATTAAATAATAAAAACCCAAAAAAATAATTGTTATATGAAAATAATAAAAATAATAAATAAAGTAATTTATGTAAATTATATTAAATAATTGAATGAACTATGTATCTCATCATGTTAGACGTCTCGAGAAATATACTATTTCACACAAGGAAAATATTACAAATTCTCTTTTTCTATACCCCATGATAGGAATGCATCAAAACTGGCACAATTTCTTTGCAGTCTATCGGTAATTTATTTTCTTATTATTTTCTAATTGTAGATAGATTTTCATTGCCTTGTAAAAAATAATAAAAAAAAATTTTCTTTCCACGATGTATCTCATCTATTATAATTATACATGGAAGAATTAGTTAAATGGGTAAGAATAAATATTTTAATCTCCATGATATATAGAAGATGGTGTTGCTCATTTTTATAGATATATTAGGGTAGCACAAATATGAATTTTTTTCTAGGAGGCATTGAAGGAAACCATCGTGGGTCTTAATGAAACCCTCAAGATCCCAATAGTTAATGGATTTAATAGATAACTAACTGATCTCAAAGATTACTTACATGTGTTTTATCATGAAGTTCCCAAGGACCAAGCAGGGTCATCCATTATTCCTCCCAACATTTTTGAAGAGCACACCAAGTGAAATTTTAGGAAAAAGTAATTGAAAATGTAGCTCAAGTTCAAGAACTAAAATAAAACATAGAACAATTTCATAACAAAATAGAATTTACAAATGCAAATTTAAATGCATCCAAAGAGTTACCTGAATAATAAATAATGTAAGAAGCCTTAGTATTTCTAAATTTAAATGATGAGATATATTAATATAAGGCCAAAATTGTGTAATATCAATATCTCAACCTTTTGATGAACTTGATTCCAGATGACCATGATGAGCTAGAGTATATTAATGTTGAGTAAGACTTACCTACAAATCAATGTGTTGGATGTCAACAAGATTTGAACAGCTTCTGGAATGAGTGTGAGGTACCACATGATCTCCCAATTCCTTACAAAGTAGAAAATCCAATACCATTACATATTAATATATACATGGAAGAAGAATACAACCAAATTGTAGAGTTTGAAGAAACAATAGAGGATTCTGACTACCCACATCTATCAAGTAAGATCCAACATCCAGATGTACTTTCCACTAAGGAATAGATTCAATCCAAAACAATATAGGGAGTTGATATATCCTTAAACTCTATTTCATTTTATTTTATTCATTCTAAATTGAGTATTAATTCTTACTATTTTGAATTTTTAGATTCATACAATCCTTGTTTTTTCATAGAATAAGATGAAGAATAATCTCATACACACACTGATAAATCCAAGTAGATCTATAAATTGGATTCATATCAATTAAAGAAATCTCATGAAGAGATCCTAGGGATACTTCCAGAATAAAACATGATTTATTCTTATCATATTGAAAGGGGTAATTATAATTTTCATTATTAATATTTATATTATGTCCAAACAAAAATAAATTCTAGAATTTATTTTGAATTTTAAATTCATGGAAACCATATTGAGAAAGCACTAAACAAGAAATAGGAGGCTTCAAAAGTATTAAAAAAAGGTGGATGATCCATAATTAATCCTACCCCAACTACATAATTTATACCTAATTGTGAAGGGGTATATTTTTTGTACTATATCCATGAACTCCTCATTAATAACAAAGAAAAAGTGTATTTTAGGAAAATCTACATGTGGTGGTTCAAATCCAAAAAACCTTCACCCACTCAACGACTGTGGTTAACATCTGGTACAACCCTTTTTTAGGAAATAATGATCGATTACCCACATATTTTATCATACCAATACATCTCCCTTTAATTTATTTCCAGAAACTATTTGTGTTTTATTAGTAATTAGTATGTGATTTGGCAACAATCCCTTATATTTTTATAGATTTAATGGCATGATCCTTGTGCTTAATTATGTGATTATATTTTTTAAGGTTCATGATGGAATAAGTAAACTGAAATAAGTGGAGGAAGACGTAAAAATCATTAATGCGAATAGGGAGTTAAATTTTAATTCTTATATTATAAATTCCACGCATTTTTTTCTAAAAAACTATTTTTATCATTAAACTAGAATTTTCATGACCGTGCTTTAAATTATTTCTTTTATTGACTTAAATAGGAAACAATAATTTCTTAAGAACCCTGTGATTCCTTGTTTTCTATTTCAATGAAAATTAATTAAATTTGTAAACTTGAGGATTTAATTATTAGAGCGAATAATGAATAAAAAATAAAGACTCACAATTTGAAGGTATAAGTTGATTCATGTAAATAAAAATACCTTATCAATTTTATTTCAATGAATTTATATAATTTTTGTGAGTTGATATGTTTTTATTATTCATGTCATGTGTGATTTTCCCAAATCATATATTCCATTCTATATAGGATTTCAAAAAAAAAATATTTCATCTTTTATCTTTATCATATTTCTTGACTGATCTTGGTACCTACCACCTTTTGGAAATTTCATTTGAACTTGTAAAATTTAATGACTGTGAAAAACTGAATTTAAAATTATTGAGGAATTTTTTAATGATAAAAATATATTCTTGAGACCTTATTATAAATTTATCATTGTTTAAATCATAGAAACCGTGAATGAACTATCTAGGGATGAGGTATATTTAAAGCCATTTTTATCCAATCCTACCCTACTTTTAGTATTTTTCATTATGTTTTTTTAATCATGGGGTGAGGAAATTCATGGTAGAATAGATAAACTACATTTTAAGGAAAATTTTGGGTGTGATAATTGTGGGTAATAAGTAGGGAATGGGAGTTATTCATTATATGTTATTGTTTACCACTCTTGATAGAAAAAAATTAGGAATGGGTTATGATTTTGAAAAATCAAAAATCACAATTAATAGCTAGATGATTTTTTTCATATGTGGTTAGGAGGTTGTTGTTAGATTTATTCTAAGAATATCTTTCAAAAAATAAAAAAAATTATTTTTTTACAAAAATGTATAAGAAATGTTAAAAGAATATATAGGGATTAAAATTCATCAATGAAGATTTTATTGATAATAATCTTTAATATTGATATTGGGATGTAGGAGTTTTCATTCTGAAGGAAAAAATTACCCTAATATTTTATTTTTTATGTCATGAAATATGCTTAAAGGGTTAAACATCCTCCTTTGATCCTTAATTTTGAACATTAATTCCTACCAACCATAATCCTTAGATTCATTTGAACCAATATTGGATATCCTCATAATTTAATGTATATTTTTTCATTAAAATGTGAATATAGTTGTTCCTTTAGAATATTATGGATAAAGAGAATGTTTTAATGATATAAACATAAATCTACTTGAATTTATATCATTAGTAATGAGAGAAAATATTTAAGAGAAGAAGATCATGACTTGGAATGTTTAATAATAGTAATCTGATGAACTTGAATTAATAATAGGATAAGTTCCACCAATTTCAAAAGGGAGAAATTAAAATTCAAGGATTGATTTCTCTTTTGAAAATTGAGATGTTAAATTGATATTTTATGTAGAATTGGAATATTTGGTTTATTGTTGTTATTATTATATTTTATTTATTTAAAATTTTAAAAATTGTAACATTGGTGTTCTATTTAATTCAATTATTCAATTTAATACTTATGTAAAATCAAAGTTCTAGTGTTTTGGTCTCTAACAAACTCATTTTTCATGCATAATTTTAACTTTCTTCTATTGATTTTTTGAATTATTTAAATGAATAGTCCCATAAATACATATTTTATTAAATAGTGAGATTTAAAATTAAATAATTAAATTGGATTAAAATGAATGGAAATGATTAGTTTTGAATTTTAGTGTTTAGTTATATATTATGTTGAATTTTACATAAAATTTTTTAAATGATTTTTTAATAGGTTATAAAAAATGGGGAAACTTGGACAACACTCAACCTCATAGTCTAATATGCCACATAGCTAGCTCTAGTGGGTTGTCTGGATAAGAAATTACTAAGGGAGAGCTATCTAGGAGGGAGGTGTGGACTACAGGGAGGAGCCCACGGTGCAATGAGTGGCCCGAGGACTACATTGTCCATTCATGTCAACACATGTCGTGTATGTGTGTGTTGTTTGTGTAGGCACCCATCCCCACAACAAGAGTCTGATTAGTTGATGAGGGGATTTTTTAATTTATATGATCACACCCATGTATCACTCTTATGAAGTGGGATGGATTCACTAAAGTGCTTTTTATGCTTATAGAAATTCCATCATTACTAATCAATTTCGTGACACCCTCATACTCAAACATTTCCACAGCACCCATCGATCCCTGCTCCACCGATCTACATTGTCGGCCACCACTGAAACACTCTAGGACTTCCATTTATACCACTGATAATGTTCTACTTCGATCTTATCTCCGCTTTTGAGACCCGAAAACCCCATGGATGATCTCTATGGACTTAAATGAATTTTATGTCACTAAAAGGATGCTACATGATCCATGAATGGAATCAATAGCTCAATCCAACCACTCTGAAGGTTGAATGGGATTCGTGACACCACATTCTCCTTCAACTTTGAATATTCCTCACTATCCATGAAACAAGGTGATGAAACATACGCCTTAATCCATGAAAAATCTTATATGTCATGAAGACTCATTGTTTTGTAGTCCACTACAAATCTGAAACATGGATTCATTTGGAGAATTTCAAATATGGATATATTTAATATTTTCTTGATCCAAGTTGAAATATAAAATGTAAATATTTGACCAAGTAATTTAAGATCAAATGAGATATAAGGTATTTTCCCTTTATAAATACAGGGGACTTGTTGCTGAGAGAAAAAAATTCTCAATCTGAGGAGGAGGTCATGATCAAATGCTACAATTTATTATTTTTTTAAATTTTTATTTTTATTTTTTATTTATTTTTGAATTGTTTATTTATTTACCCATATATTTTATTTCATTTATCTTATATTTAATTTTAATGTATGATCTTCCTCAATCCAAATTATTCTTCCTCTTCTTCTTCTTCTTTTAACAATATATTTGTTTACATAATTTCTTTTTCATTTTATTTTTTTATTATTTATTTCTCTTTCTCTCATTATAATTCTCTTTTTTTATCTCATTCCATTCATTACACAAGGGATCTCATACTCTTGAAAATTGGAGGCTGATCTGAGGATTTCCCAAAAGGGAGGATAGGTGTTCTTGATTTAGGTAATTAAATTCTTAATGTTTAATTTTATGTTTTTGGAAGAAGTGACTGATATCAATGAGTGTGGGGTGATTTTATACCATGAAATGCAACTCAATTATAATTATATTATTTCATTTTAAAATTTTCCCTCTCTTTTTTTGGACAGAATCTCTTCAAACAGTGGATATGAGTTATTCAATAGATGAAATGATATATGCTGGAGCCCAATCCTGGAAGGTGGAACACTCTCGATTGAGGTGTTCCCTAAAACATGATTAAAAGAGGAGGGGGAATTTATATTTCTTAGGAATTTGATATTCGACAACCAATATAGAATATATTAGTAGTTTGTGAAAGATATCTCATGTTTTCACTATCATGTTGAAAATTAACCTAATATTGATGAATAATGATGGAACCCATAAACTGAACATCAAAGGTCATGTTTTTAATTTTTTTAATTCTAATTATATTTTCATTAAATGGTAGATTATAATTTAATGTCATTTGATTATGTTTAAAAATAATAAATAATAATTAGTATTTTAATAAAAATATAAAAATAAAAAAAAGTAGTTTATGTGAATTATATTTTGTAATTGAATCAATTTTTAAGCTAATCAAATGAGAAGACCCTGGTCAAATACTTTTTGGCACTAGAAAAAATTTTAAATTTTCTTTTATAAAGACTTGTGATAGGGGTGAATTAGTGGTATCAGCTTATAAGACCCATATGGTTTTTCTTGTCACATCCCTTATCCATGGTTAAAGCACAATGGCCATAAACGATGGTAATCTATCTATGGGATCATTTATGCAGTCATTGGGAACTCCGTTAACATTGGTTTCATCTTTCCATTTTTATATAGAATACCCTACCTTTTGAACTATGTTTTATGATCATAAAAACAAATAATTTTTTATCTAATCACTATAGATTTAAAACGTGTGCACCCTATTATTATATTGTTAATATTAGCATTAGTCTCTTCATTCATGTTGAGTTGTCTCACCCTCATGAGATTGATTATCTCAAACTATAGAGAAAAATATAAGACCTTAAATCCATGTAATATTTATCCAAATTTTTATGTCCTTAAACCCCAAAACCACTAGTGCACCTTGAAAATACCTTCATTTGAAAATTAAAGAGACATAAATGGCTTATCAGATAGAAAAATATATAAATTAATGGAAAATAAAAAATCAAATATTTGTTAACTAAACCAACCCCTATATGAATTAGGAAATATTTAGAGCATAAAAAAGTCTTGATTCTCATAGGTAACACCATATGGCCCAAGAATAAGTAATTTTATTCCCATTGGATCCATTTTTCTAGGAAAATGTTTCAAAAAAACCATCTACCTACAAATCTTACATGCATGTTCAAGTGATTTCACTGTTTCTCATTTCATCCAATTAATGTGTTAAATATACAGTGTCATAACATCTTTTTTTATTTAACCTTACCAATGTGTTCATTTCTCTATAAACCAACTTCATTCCTAAAGTTTTTTAATATTCACGAACCATTCCTGGATATTGTGAGGTGATTTAAGCCTCACATGCTTTAATATTACATCATCTTAAATGAACATTCAATATATGTAATAATAATACACATATGGTAACTATAAAGGTGTAATGTATTTGGAATATAGATACTTAATCAAATTATTTTAAGAAATATATTCAACATATTCATCAAAATATATTCTCACATAATACACTTATTATAAATTTACTACTTTAAACCATTCTTCAAAACATGGGGAAATAGAATCATGATAAAGGGTGAGATAAAATGCTCAGTAAGGGAAAATAGGGGATATTCCATTCAATTATCATAAGTAAAAATAATATAATATAATATTTATGATAATGTGATCATAACAAATGAGATCATACCCAAAAAGTCTTAGACGAAAAAACATGTTTCGTGGCATGAGGATTTTTACAAAAAAAACATGCATCATAAAAGTGTGGTAATAATAATAATAAATCAAAATCCATGAGTGCATATAAATAAAATAGACACAAGTATTTATCATACACATAAGAATATAAAATTATTTCCTTATTCAAGGTTCAATACTAATACAATCATAGGGGATTGATTAACATAGAAAATTTGGTTCACTCCCTATTCCCATAAATATAGAAATCATATTTCAATTCTCATTTAAATTAAATTTATTACATATTTTCCATGATATATCAATATTTATACATTATTAGACTTTGTAAAATCACATGTTTACTTTATCAGTTTAGGTAAACATCATGTGTACCCTCTCAGGTTTTGGAAAACCTCTCATATAGCTTCTTAGGCTTGATAAAACCTCTCTTGTACCCTTTGATATCAAGGGATATAAAAAATTAATCAATTTATTGGACAGTTGTTATGTACCCACCCATTATATAATAACAAACAATTCATATATATTTTGTAAGAGAATTATAAAATTCGTTGTTCCATTGTAGTTTAATTAATTCGTGAAAATGAAATGGGTTTCATAAAAACATCATAAAAAATCTTGATTATAAACCATATAGATAAAGGAAGTGTATGGTATCATAAGATAATATTCCCTTAAAATAATTACACATATAAAAGTATATTGAAATAGATGAAAAACACTTTAATAAAATCCATAGAAATATATTTTGAAAAAGGTGAGAAAACATCCTTTTATTTTGGTAATATTTTAAATCAAAAAATTACTAAAACAATAGGAATAATATTTTCATTGTAAAACTATGGTAAATTGTTATGGAATTTAAATCATGAAAAAATATCATTGAGGTGGGAAAATATATTCTTTCTGTAAACATCTAAAAAACATTATTTTCAAACTTTTTTACAGGAAATAAAAAATATCCCATTCAAAAAACTATATGAATATTATATTTAAAATGGTATATAAATTAAAAAATCATATAAAAATACATTTTTAAATCACATAAAATTTTATAATGGCTTCCCAAAAATATTTTTTAAAAACATGGATATGAAGAGAATGATTCTTAACCAAAATAAGTAAAAATATGTAGACATAAATTAAAAATATAATTTTAGTCTTTTTAATTACCAAATAGATAAAAATGGTATTAATACTTAAGAACCTATAAATTAACTAATGGTAAAAAAATATGTTTTTTTATAAAATATACAATATATAATTTTCGATAATGGAAATTATAACATAAACAATCTTGATAAAAAGATGGATCGTCATATAAACCCTTTCTTCAAGTCTCGATAAGCTTCAAACACACTCTTAACATCTATATAATAAAATTCATCTTATTATAAATCTATATTAGAAACTTATTCATACTTATATTACTATATATCATTACCTTATACATTTCAATTACCACTTCGCTAAAAAATATTCATTAAAATCAATATTTAGGTGAAAATTGTTCTTTTACTATATATATTTTAGATTAGTGATTTTCATCATTAGAACTTGATCACGGTTTCATAATATATATAATGTTAGTTATTTGATAAATATTGTATTTATTATCTATATAAACATTTATACCCATCCATGTTTGTTGGTTATGAATAATGACTTACATCACTTCATGGAGACGCTAGTCTGCACGTATGCACGAGTGATGTTTCCTTTTTTCAATGAATGAAAAAAAGAAATAAAAACAATATTTTATCTTAATATAATTAAAAATATATCATATATATCATATACATTTATTAAATAAATCTATATTATCATCCATGGGATCCGATTATGAAAAATAAAATGCATCGCTTCATGAAGATGACAGTCCATACGTATATAAAAGAGTCATTGTTATTTTCTAGTATATGAAAATGAAATAGAAAGAATTTGTAAAATTTAAATAAAAATATTTAATTATATTAATAATTTTTATTTGATTATGTTATTATGGTTATATTATATTTATAGGAGGATTATGTTGAAAGAAACATGAAAAAGTTTAGTAAGAACATTTTCCTCTCCCTTAGAAAATATCCTTTTAAAAACACCTAATGGATTCTTGGATGGGAATTTGGGAATTTAAAAACCTATTATTCATGTGTAGAATATGGTTTATGTTATTTTGGAAGATATTGTTTGAGCTTATATGCAATAGTGGTGTGTAGAAGTGATTATAAGAGTTTCCCTTTTATAAGTGAATGGAGTGACACCATTGAAAATATTAATGCAATTTAAAAATAATAAATGAATTTCTCATGGAAAGTGACTAAAATTTAATAAAAAATTTAATATAAGGTGATATTATTTATAAATATACTCAAAATAGTAGATTAATATTTTTTTTATATTATAAGCCTTATCCAATAGTTTAATCCCTATTAACCCATTTTAACCCTAACTATAGTAACAATATTTTTTACTATGGTAAAAATTCAATATGGATACAAATTATGTTGAAATTATTACATAATAATAACATTTATAGTTCTAAATATTTAAATAATTTTACAATATTCAATTCCTAGAGGTGGTATAAATTTATTCTAATATCCCCTCACAAAACACGTAACAATTATTTTTAGAGAAAATGTATATTTAAGAATAAAATATTATTATTCTTATTAAATTCCAACTATTAACCAATAGATTAATGTTAAATTATTTTATTAAATATAATATATTCAATTTTCAATAAAAAAAAGTTAATAAATAGTTATTAATCTGATTTATTAAGATAAAATATCAATGTTCTTATCAAAACATTTCTCGGAAAATTTCTCGTTTTACCTTAAAATGTTTTTTTTTATTTATAATAAACTGATAATTAATTTAATAATTATAATACATATTTCTACATATATATATAATAACAATATATAGGTTTAATAATTAAAATATGATAAATTATCTTTTAAATAAAAACATATATAAATAAAATAATGTTTTACACAAAACATTTCCATTTAAATAAGAATTATTAGAATGGTATTCTTTATAATTACTTATCCATTTCAGAGATATCATTAGTTGATTTAATTATTTTTTACTTAAATTTATTAATAAATATTATTTATGTCATTTTTCAATATTATTAAATCTAAAAAAGGCATAATTCAACAAAGCAATTCAAAAATATATTCTCAATAATTAATGATATTTCCTTAAGTTAATTTGACCCTATAAAAATAATTTAATTTTTAATTTTTTTTACTATATAATATATTTTTTTATGATTTAATAATTATTTATTCATTTAAGTATAATTTTTTCTGCATACAAATCTACTAAATACAGGGAAAATAATCTAAAATATCGGGATTCTATATTCTACCCACCTTAAAATAATTTCACTTTAGAAATTATGTTACGATAATGGAAATAGATGAGAATAATTCTTCAACATTACATTATCAGGTTACCATATAGAATCCTCCAAATTATTTTTTTCCACAAAAATTGATCGAGTTGGTGGTATTTTTCTATATCACTTAGTGTCTTTGATCCAAATTCTATATTGGTAGTTCATAAATTAAAATATCATTCTAAAAATATACTTCCTCTGAGTTAAATAAATGTGAAGGATCTGGTGTTCTCTTCTCTTGAAGAGATACATAGAATACATTGTGAGCCTGGGAGAGGTTCGGTGGTAGCTTCACATGATAATCTACTATCCCGATGCGATGAAGAATTTCTTTGGTTGTAATATATATGGGGATCAAATTCCCCTTATTTCTGAGTATCATAAATTTATTCCAAGGTGTTATTTATAAGAATAACTTATGTTGAACAAATTATGTGCTTATTTTTTATTTATGGTCGATTTGTGTCAAGAAATAGGTGCATTACATGAATTTAATATGTGATTTATGAGAAAAGAATTAAAGTAGAAAGGATCAGAAGGAATTTGTAGAACCCAAAGTAAGTGGAAATAGTTTATGAAGATCCTAAGAAAGGTAATACGGTTTGTAGTGATTTATATATATTCCATGAAAATAGAAGGATAAACTTGAATATTGGAATTTTCTTGCTACTATGATTATCATGGTAAACAATAAGAGTTCCCAAGTTTAGGTGCATATATATATATATTAAACTATGAAGAATGGATTGGGATTAGAGATGCATATCTTAGAGTATTTGTGTTCCATTTTCATATATTAATATGACAATTAATGTGCTCACATATGGTTCGAGTATGTTTAGTTAATTGTTGTAATGTATGGTGGGTTATATTATGTTTCTTTGTATCGCACATGAATATTTGATAAAATAAAGGATATTGAAGAGGTGATGCCAAATATATCCAATAAAAGGTGTTTTATGTATAAAATATACTATTATTAGTATTTAAAACCACTTGGATAATGTTTTGGAAGTGTTAGGGAATCCCTAATATCATCTAAAGATACAATGAGTTCATTTTAATATGTATAGAAACTATTTAATGGTAAATCTATAAATAGACATGATGTGTAAATGTATTCTTGAACATACACTAGGTGCGTAATTGTTATCTGATATTTATGTCATATATTTAAAAGGTAATTGGATATTTTATAAGTTTCAAAAAGATGACATAGATAGTTAATAACACATATATAATTAAACTTAGATATATAAGTTTTATTGCATGAATTTTAATACAATCTAAAGGTATTAAAAAACTCCAATGCATTTTGTAAGGATTTATGTGATATTACATAAAGGTATGTTGATACTTTCATTAGGTTAGAATAAGAGTTTAATTCTAGGTTAATGGTAAAATGAGAATTATATTGGAAACATAAAGGTATGTACCTGATATTACATAACTATGTCAGGGTAATATGGGATTTTAAATTAATATGTAAAGTTAACCCAATAATTCATAAGCTATAGAAAGTTTCCATCTGATTTACGTAAATATAAACTTAAATTGACACTGGTTTTGGAAAGGTAACTCTTGAAATTCACTAGTTACGGAAGGGTAAATATTGAGTTCATGTAAAGATATGAAAAAATATGATAAATCTAAAATTTATTCTTGAATTCTATGTGAATGTTGGTCATAATATTTATTTATATGGTGTGGTCACTTTATATGGCTGATCACAAATTACATGGTCACATCAATAGTTCAATTTTTTTAAAGAGATCCACTGGGTGAAAATTGGAGGTCCCAAAAAAATTTAATTATGTGGGAAAAAAGTAGATTAAATTAGATAATGAAAGTTATATGTTCTTATTGTATAAAATATCATGATCATAAATGGGTCATGATTCAAGATGTGATGATGTTTGAACAATCTAAAATACATGATGGGGTGATGAGTTTTCTTCACATCTAGAGAAGAGGTCTGTACATCACATTCCATTATGAAGAATAATATTGAAAAGGGGAATGAATAGTTCATGGGATAAGTGTAAGTGTTTGGTGTTATGATCATATGATCCTAAATAAAGAAATTTTTTTAAAATGATGGAGCCTAAGTCTTTATGATGAATATTAGTCCTCATAAAGATATTTCATAGATTTTAGGACTCCATGAGCATACATATTTTGTCATTATACTTTAACTTATTACTTTTGGATAAGCCTTCAAGCCGTATAAAATTATGAGTTATCTGCATAGATATAAAAAGTGCGGAAAACATGGAATCCAAGTGGAAAATAGATATGATTCTTTGTAAAAGGATATTTTGAATTATTTAAAGGAATAAATTTTTTGGAAGAAAAATAAGAATATAATATGAGTTAATAGCCAAATTTATAGTAGAATATTTGTATGTTTTAGGCTGAGATTTCATAAGTTTTTAATGATGATATTAATTGAAAATGAGCAAGCCCTTCAGGACACCCAGGCCTTCGGGTCAGTAAAGAATTCAGGCCACCTCAAGGCCTTCGAGCCACCTCAAGGCCTTCGGGACACCTTAAGTGCATATGAAAACCAGATAACCTACGAGGAACATGCTCTATAAGGAGGATGAGAAAGGAGCATTCACCAGAGTTGAATCTAAATAGATTGTAAGAATTAAGGGGTATGGAACCTACCATCGGGATAAGGCTGTTCATGCATGGGAATGCCTAGCTGAACAACCATGCGAATGTGGAGAGCTGATTTCATGATGAATATGCTGGGGAGGAGCAGTTCCAAGTAGTTAGTCTGGTTTGTATGTAATGTTTGAAACCTATGGAATAATTAATTCCTCTAAGGCCTATGGGCCATGTAAAACTTACACCTACAGGCCTTGTAAGGGTTCCGTCTCACCCCTTAAAAGGTGGATTATCAAAATCAAAAAAATGAAGGTCTTCGGTCCATTAGAGGAGTTATGAATCTTCAAGAAAGAAAAGAATAAATTGATCCATGATTTCAGGGAGTTAAAATATGAGTAAGACTCTATGTTTATATAATGGTTATATATATATATATTACCGATTAAAAATATAGAGATAGTTTCTTGACTGTAATGACTACACATTATTTATGTTAAAATAGAATGAAAGACAAGAATTGATATAATAACCTATTTCATATATTATGTATGGATGAAAAAAACAACTTATTTTAGTGAAAATAACATATACTGAATAAGAAGAAGAAGAAGACGAAGAAAATAAGAAAGTAGGAAAGAAGAAACAATTTGGTTGAACCTTCTGATGATCACATCCAAGATGAAGTTTTGAGGGATCTATCTTATTGAATCCTACTAAATATGTATAAAGAACATGAGGATTCCCAATTATAAAATTATGAATGAGGATAGAGATCAGCTAAACTGCCTAAGAGGCCATATATTTAAATAGAAATTTTCTATCACCAAGAGAAAGCTGATATTGAGAAATCTGTGTGAAAATTTCCAAGTCGATTCCATATCCTGAATGGAGAGTTTGTTCTTACTCTATACCTGTTCAATGTTAATATGAGAAGTTCATGGCCATACCATATCTTTAGTGCCTTTTGATATTATGAAATAATTTTTGTGCATGGGAGAATAACCGTATGTCACCAAGGATGTATTTATCCTTAGGGATGTGAAATTCATTAATAATCCCTAGTATTGTCTTTTTTTAATTTACATATTATAAATCTAAATACCAAACTATGAGGGATAAAGAGTTTGATATCTCATCAATAAAAAAGTGAAGATTCAATTAAGGGAGAAATGGAATTGTATTATAATTCACTACACACTGATTCATCCCTCCCCCTATCATTGTTGGTATATCCCAATGTGACCCCAAAAATGGTATCAAAGTAAGTTTCAACTATATTTTATTATATACTTTGAATTTTTTATGGAATTGGGTATCTATTTGAAAACTATATATAAAGTTAATATTTGAAGAAGCCTGTGATTTCTCTAAAAAGTATTCATTGATGAAATTTATACTAAGAAACTTTATAACTATAAGAAAAGTGAAGGAAAGATATTGAGAAAATACTCATCAATGATAGATAACTCTACATTGTTTAAGGGTAATTAACATGTGATTATTTTTATTAGAAATATTTATAAATTATCTCTTAATAATGGTAGTGAAAAGAATAAGACCCTCTTATACATAATGAAATAAAAATAAGTTTCCCCATGAAATAATCCCAACAAGGAAAACCTATTCATGGAAGATGAAGATCTGATGGTTGAATCCATTACTATGGAATTTAACAATAGTCTAGTCTCTTATATTTTATTATCTCTACCAAATAAACGGGTAACAAAACTCTTGTTAATATTATTCAAATTTGAATAATATATCTTTGAGGATGATCACAATTCTATGGATCCACAATTTGAATCATTTGATTGTATAAAATATATTCAGTATGACTATCCACAGAGAAATTGTATTATATATTTATGGAGTTTTTTACAGTACCAATCAATTGATCATGGACCATTAGGATGATAATGAAAGTATAAATAAGGATATGAATAAAAGAATACAAACATGTGTTAATGTCTCCATACAAGTAGGATTCACAGGGGAGATAAATCTATATGTCAAAGAAATATACATAAAATATGAAAAATAATGGCTTGATATAATTCAAGAAAAGGAAGATTCCCAGAATTATATAAAAGAAATAATCCATTAATTTTAAGAAGTAAATGTTGTTAGAAATTCTAAACATGAGGTCAAGGACAAGAGTATTAAAGAGAATAACCATATTATTTATGAAAATATAAAAAATCCAAAATTATCAAGTTGAATAGATAAGATAGGCTTATGAAGACAAACAAAAATCTGTGGAACATTTGATAAGAATCCTCAATATTAAATTCCTAGATCTTTCTATTTAATTAAAGAATATAGAATCAGTTCAAGAAATTTATTTCCAATAAGTTTTAAAGAAATCTACAACCACAAAACTTATAAGGGAGGAATCTTAAACTAAAATACATCTATGCATTATCAAGAATATTATGAGATAATCTAATGATCTATCTAAATATTTTTCTAAAGTTAAGGAAAAATATATCTCAAATGTTAATGTATGTACTAAATAATGTTTCTCACAATTTTAATATTTCAATTCAAAATATATAAAATGATAGATGAATAAAAAATAAAAGTAGCCACATCTTGTTTAGGATGGATATAAAAAGTTTTTTAAGGATATTTAGTCAAAATAAGAAATTGATAGTTGATTAAAATACTAAAAAATAGTGCACTTCTAGATATGGAGAATCTATAGAGCATGAAGCTCCAAGAAATAAACCAAGGTTTTTTTGTTATTGTTTTTGTTATACCATACATGAACATAGGGAATTAAATTTTTGGTATAATACATAAGGATAAATTAGTCATAGATAAAAAGGAAGTATGCCTCATAATAGGCAATATCCACAAACAATTGATACACATCTTTGAATATCAAAAAGATTTAAAATGATTATAAATATATAAGGTATTTATAATAGAAGTGGTCACAGTGAAGAGGAATGAAATAATAAATCATTATATAATTAAACAAAAAATAAAATAATAAAAGACCATAAGATCTAAAGAATGGAAACAATCCCACCATAGGAAAAATCATGAAAAGTTCCTGAAAATTATATTCCCAAGAAGTCTAAGAAAAAATTTGGTGAGTTATCCTTGGGAAACAAGTAAAAGAAAAATATTGAATATTATAAAAAGACATAGAAGTAAAATATGGAGGACTCACTAAGAGTGAGATGTTTTTTCTATTGTGAAAATATATAAAACATTATGGTAACTTACAAAAACTTTATTACTATGATATTTTAAAGAAACAAGTTGGAATCCATTAGTAGAATAGTCCAAGGGAGAAATTAAACTACTAATATGGTGAAGAGATCATCTAAAAATTCATGTGTAAAAACTAAAAAGGGTATGTATATACATAATTTTTAGATAGAAATATATAAAACTAAATAAGAGAGAGTAAGAGAATTGGAAACCTAGGAAGATTAATGATCCAAATGGGAAGTGAATATTTCCCATTAGGAAGAATATGAATTTCATGTGAGCTTATCAAAAGGGTGTAAAATAATTTATCATGAGGAGTTATATGGAATGTAAAAGATGTTTGGATACAATTCAAACGACTTTGTAACAGTTATTACTGTCTACGAATAAATACTAAAGAATACGAAATCTTCACCAAGTAATGCATGTTCATTAATAGGTATTGTTAAAAAGAAAATTTTTCCATAAATAGAATGAAAATGAACCCATGCTATCCAAAGAAAAATATATTTTTTAAAATGATCATATAAGATGGAATAATCCATATGGAAATGGAAAGGGAAACTAATTGAGAATAAGTTTACAATTAAAATCCACATATTGATGAACATGGAGGTTCAAAAGCTATAACCTAAATAATTATTGTTGTATTTTTGGGTAAATAATTTAGGTAATTGTTGTTTCTCAAATAGATAAATAATTAAATGAAGTAATATGAAAGAACCATTCTAGATAATAAGATGTCACCATATTGGTATGGTTTGTCAAAAAATATATTAATGAAAATATCAAGAAAAGAACTACCATGATAATGTTGAATAGGTTGTAAAAACAGGAAATCATGATGATAAAAGTATAAATTATAGATGGAATGAAAAAATTATATTCTGAAGAGTTCTTTAAGAGGTGAATATATCCTAATGAATAAATTAATGTTGTCATCTAGGTGTTATCTCGAAAATTAAAATCGTAAAACATACTTGATAATGATATCAATATTTATGATGTAAAAATGGTGTGTATCCCGTGAGTGTAAATTTATAATGAATCTTATAGGTTCATTCAATTTATTTCAATTTATAATTTCTATAAGTTTCTTGAAAATAATCACTAAAATGTCCAGAATTCAAATTATCCCATGATTGTTTCTAAAATAGTTAGATATCTCATTAAAGAGGATAACTTTTTCTAATCAATGAAAATAAGTTGATGAAACATGCTATAATCTACGCATATTTGAAATGAAAACCTATTAGTTACACATGAATGTTTTTATCTATGTATGGAATGAGTGTGGAAAATTTAGGCTGAAAATTATTGAGAATACATTCAATGATAGACATGAAAAATTAATACCAACCTAGATACATGTGAACAACCCTTAATGAATATAATTGACAAAGGAAATATCCATTATCTTATTTAATTTACTATGGAAATATTTAGTTTCTAAATCAAACCCTTTTATCTTCAACAAAGAGCATGAATCATGTAAACATGGTGTGGAATAGTTGATGGAACATTGCTTAAGAATGAATTTAAAAATCATATTCCATGTGATTATTATTTATTATTATTAATGGGGAGATGATAAAAATGATGAGTTTAGAATTAGAACAACATATTTAAATACCATTTTCTATATGTTTTATTAAAAATAAATATAAGGTGATATGTTGTTAAAGACACTTTGTGTTAGGGTTGTATTTGTTTTCAATGTTTGTAATGGAAGGTGTAGTTTTAATGATTTAAATACATGATGAATGGTAATTTATTGTAAGGAGAAAGGCTAATAAAAAATTTGTAGGACCCAAAGCATGTTGAGAATGTTTATAAATTTCCCTAGAAAGAAAAATGTAGTGATTTATAAATATTCGATGAAATGTGAAGTAAAACCTTAATGCATGGAATCTAGTTTCATACATGATTCAAATATTAAATAAGAAGATTTCCAACTTATAAATACTTATATGTTTTGATTTGTTAAAATGGATGGGCATTGGAGATGCACAATTAGGAGGATTTGTGAGTTATTTTCAAATATCCATATGACAATGAATGTGTTGTCGTAAATTTCATGGATTTTTAGTAAATTGATTCTAAGGAATGTTGGATATATTATTTTTATTAGCATATTATATGTGGATTTTATGAAATAAAGGATATTTAATAGGTAAAAAAATATAATCTAAGGTGTTATGAACTTGAAAAATAATATTATTAGTATTTAAGACCACTTGAATGATGTTTTAGAAGTGTACATAATCCCAAATATCATTTGAAGAGTCTGTGAGTAAATTTAAAGAAGTTTAATTATTGTTTAACGGTAAATATATTTTTATGATATTTGTGTAAAGTAACTCTCAAATATTCACTAGTTATATAATGGTTAGCTGAGATTTTCATCATCTACATAAAGGTAATTGGATATTTAAGAAGCCTCATAAAGTTTCCTATAATATCAACTGACCTACATAAAATTAAACTAAGATATTTAAGGGACATTTATTTTAATTTAATACTATGTAAGGGTACCATAAAACTTTAATGACATAAATAATGTTATGTGTCATACTGTATAAAGGTATATTGATACCCACACCGAGGTTGTCGGAGAGTTTTATTCTAGAAATAATGTAAACTTCAAATTACATCGGCCATATAAAGGTAGGTTCCTGAAGGAATTAAAATATTTTAAGTTAATATAGGAGTTTCAATTCCTATTTATAAGTAATTTATAATCTACATAGAGGAAATGTAACACCCTGATAATTTTTTAATTATTTATTTCTGAATTAATTTATCTTTTGATATTTTTAATTTCACATGACACTATAAATTGTTCTATATATATATATATTGAAAAACTAAGTAAAACATTACTTTCACATGACACTAACTTGGATTCTACTTCACTCAATACCAACCTGTCTTGTGCCACACACAATCTGACTTGGCATGCACTACCTGCAATCCCGATTTGGCGTACATTACATGCAACATCTTGTTCATATAAAGCATCATTCAATTATAATTTTTTAAATTATATAATTATAAACTAGACATTAAATATAGTTATGTGAATATTAATAACTGATTTTCAAATATTTTTTGTAATGGTTTTATATAAATAAAACATATTAATAATGAAAGATATAATTTTTTGTTATGTCCTTATAAGTTTAAAAATACTATGAAGCACATTTCATGTCTTTCTATAAAAAAAATAAAATTAATTATATACACATATATAAATTTAATTTTATTAAATAAAATTAAATTTAGAATTTATAATGTTGAAATTTTCTTATGGTGATTTTTTGATATTTTTCTAAGAAACGTCATTTTTTTATGAATAGTGAAAAAACTGCTTTTTAGTGAAAAAAGCCTTATCGTTCAAAAAATTATTAAAGTTAAATTAGATTAAAAATTTTTTTAAGGTAAAAATAGATCATTTATAAAACTATTAATATAATTTAGGTCATTAGAATCAATTTCACTTTGAAATTTAATATAAAAACATTATAAATATTTGAACTTTTTTCTACTTTGAAAACCCCTAATTTCGTCCTATCGATGGGATTAACATTAATCTTAATTTTCCATCTTATATGAATTGAATTTTGAAAAAAACCATTTTAATCAGTAAAATATATATAGTCTAATGAGATAACCTTAAATTTTACCAAAAATATTCTTAAAAGTGATTAAAATTAATCACAACGATAAATCTCAAATTAAGTATAATTAGGGACCAAAACACCATCTTAGGGGGCCAAATGACCGATAAACATGGAAAAACCCCATTTTATAAACATATATCGGCCATAAACCTTAAAAAATTGATTTATGCTTGTTATTTGTGACTTTTTTATTTGTAATAACATTTATACATTTAACTTGTTTTCAAAAATTCCAAGTGATCCCTTTTCCTTCCCAATAAAAGGCCACCACCTCTCTCATGTCCTCACACCTCTAAAACAAATTAGGTTTGGAAAATATATTCTCAATACACTTAACAACATCCCTACATTTCTTCAAGAATCATTCCCAAGGTTATATGGCAATACAAGGACTCATTTTGGAACAACCCAAACGGAGCTACCCGATTAAGAGATAACCTCTTATCTCAAGTACTTTCTTTTATTTTCTCTCTCCACCCATACACTATCTTCAAAAAACTTTTGTATGAAAAAATATGTATCATAAATATACTTATATGTTGTTATTCTAATTTTTTTACCTACACTTACACACAACTCCATCGATGATGATTGTTCAATTTTTCTTACCGCCACTCAGGAGGGAAATTATGATGGAAAATATATATATATATTTTATATATTATTTTTATTATTTCTTTAATGTTATTTGATATTCTTAAAACACATATCTTTTTTCCTTCTATTTGGTATTAATACAAAATTTTCTTTTGAGGAAGGGTAGACTACAACCCCCTCAAAGTGATGTGATCTATTCAAACACTAAATAGAATTTATTAAAAATGGGTTTAGTGAACATATATGATATATATGAAATAATTATTCTACTATAATTATATATACACACACACATATATATATATATATTCATATTTCATTTTCTTTCTTTATTTCAATACGATAATAAAAATAGATACAACGTTCATGCGTATATACAACTTACCTTCTCCATGAACGGTGTATTCCAATTCATAATCAGATATTATATATATTATTAAAATATACATATAATGGATATAAATTATATTTATATCCTAGTTTAAATTATGGAATCATGATATAAGTATAAGGTCCAACAATATAACAAATTAAGACACATATGAAGAACAAATAGAATATTACCTGAAGCTAAATCTTAACAGAGAATGGTTAAAAAGAAGGTAATATAAGGTATTAATCAAAGAATATATGGTATTATATAAAATAATATATTTATTTAAAAAAATTATTAAATTTATATTTATTATACGGGTGGTTTGAATGGGTAGAATGAGAGTAAAAACACAAGGAAGGGGATTCCATCTAACTTTTTATTTTTGGAAGATACGTGTTTTATTCCCCAGCCAATATTTTTGTGTGGTGTATGTACTGAAAAATTTGATTTATATGTGTATTATTCTGAATTTTATGGGTATTCACATATAAATTATATGATATTTCTTTCACAGGGTTTATGTTTTAAAAGATACCAAATCGGTAAAATAGTTTTTCCTTAATTTTTCTTCTTTGAGACTCGTGTTTTTTTATGCACCTAAATTATTTTTCAAGGTGTGTATAATTGTATTTTACATATTATTTCTTGAATATAATACTTTTCATTATATTTTATGATTCATTTTATTCTATTTTCTATCATGGATATTATGATTCCGTGTGACAAAATGATAATATTTTATTGAAACAATGACATCTGATTTCAAGACTATTAATGATTATACTTATTTGGTGAAATATTATGACCATCTCTAAATAACACTAAATATTTTCCTTATCATCTATTTATTAATGATTTATCCATGTATTACTACTATTTTCCAATATTTTATACATAATGTAATTAATAAAATATTTTTATGAAAATTTTATCGTATTTCAGTAGGAAATTTTTTGTATTTAAAAAACCATGTTTTAAAAAAAGTATTCAAAAAGGATTCCAAAACCATTTTCAAGAAAAAAGGATTTAATTTAATTTTTTACAGTATATAAAATCTTATTTTATATTTTTTCTAATATATTTTCAAAGAAAAAGGTTTTCAAATGTGTTTTCAAACATCTTTTATAAGTTTTCATGAAAATGGGTTTCAAAACTTTTTCCATCATTATTTATAAGTTTTAAAACAATATTAAAAGCAATTGTTTTCAAAAATTATTCAATATTTATTTATGTATTTCCAAAAAAAAATTAAATGAAATGGGATTCAAAATTTATTCTAGATTCTTTTATAATTTTTCAAGGAAAATGAGTTTCAAAAGGTTTGATTTTTTTTTTAAATAATTTTTGAAGAAGAAAGGATATTTTCCTCAAGAAATGATTTCAAAAGATATTCCAAAATTATTTTCCATATAAGATGAATATGTTGATGTTACTCATTCCATTATAAGAAATGATCCAAAGGTTCTATTGTTATTATTTCTTAAATGGTTTAGGGTTTTATGTAATAATAATTATAACAACTTTTTCTCTTCCACGAGTTATATGATTTTGAAATGTTCTTCTTTTCACGGGTTATGCTTTGATGAAATGGTTATGTAACATATATATTTTCCATAGTTTATAATTTTATTTCATGGGTTATTAGTTTATGTTTATAATGTTGGAACCACTTTGTGTATAGGATTGTATTTGTTGTCAATAGTTGTAAATGGAATATCAAAATGAAGGAGATCATGAAGTACTCCGATGAAGTAGAGGAGTAGTGATTCAGACGATTGTTATGCTGATCATAAGTTCAAAGAACATGTGTCAAAGGCGATACATTGTTTACAACAATGAAGAATGTGAGGAGTAATCCATCCAAGGATGATTAAAGAAGGATGGTGTTTTTGGTTGAAGACCATGCAATTCCTCCTTATTGCATAAGGACCATGGGCTTTGATGAAGACCATGCAATTCCTCATTATTGCATGAGAACAATGGGTTTTGATGAAGACCATGCATTTACTCATGATTGCATGAGAACCATGCTAGAGATTTCTTGACGGATTGAATTACATGGTTAGCATGAATTTGATCATGACGGTTGATGAAGGAGGCAATGTGACAATGAGTTGACTTATGAAATGGCCATGCACATCACATTGTCATAGAAGATGATGGCACTAAAGCTGTTCCTTCAAAGAATACATATCACAATAGTGGAGTTCGTGATAAAGGCAAAAGAATTGCTGAAGGATACAGATCACCAAGAAGAAGTGTTGTTGAGGTGATCGTGCTTGTCGACAAAGCAAATAAACGACATACAAATTTGTTGACAAAGGAGATTCCATGGTGACATGTCGAGTTCAAGAGTTGTGGTCAATGATCTATGTTTGATTCAAGAACATCGACAGAGGAATGGATGATCTGGAGGCGGTACAAAAAGAGCAGATACAAGGTGGCGCTGTTTTCCAGTGTTTGCCAAATTTCAGGGCCTCAAAATCAACAGATGAAGAATAGTGATTTTGGCAAAGGGACTTGCGCGCCGAGCTCTTGGAGGATAAAAGACTTGCGCGCCATATGTTTTTGAGGATCAGAACATCACAATTTGGCTAAGGAAAGAAGGTCGCGCAAGTGTTGGTTGGGTCGCGCAAGTAACTTGCGCGACAGAGGATCTGGAGACAGGACTTGCGCGCCGTCGAGGGACTTGCGCGCCGCCGCGCAGGGGGTCCAGTTTGCCTATAAATACTGGACCACCCCTCCTCATTTTAAAAACGGAGCTCAAGACTTTGAGATTGTTCGAGCTCTCGTCGCGCAGGTGGTTGAGCCGCGCAAGTGGCAGTTTGGTCGCGCAAGTAGAGGTTGCGCGCCAACTGATGGTTGAGAGCCCTAGGTGATTTGGGCAAGGAAGGAAGTGAGTCGCGCAGGTTTGAAGTTCAAGAAGGCAGAGTCGCGCAAGTGCTTTGGAGACACTTGCGCGCCAGGTTAGACTTGCGCGCCTGAGACTTGCGCGCCGCCGGGAGACTTGCGCGCTAGGCTTGAAAAGGAGACCCAGACACTGTTGAAGCACGCCCGCCTTTCTGGAGCTTCACAAGAACTGAAGATAGCCTGATACTTTCGGTGCAAAGAGAGATTGAAGAAGAAATCTAAATGATACATGCATGATCTCATGCATACATGGAGAACTGATTCTGACAACGCCGAGTAAGCTGAGCTTCATTAAGTAAGCAATCACATCAGTGATTGTGATTCAGGAAAACGAAGACAAGGGGATCTTGTGCATTCATTCATTGCACTAAAGAAGAAGGATTGAACTAAAAGGAGCATCAAATTTGAATCCTTATGCAAGCAATGTCTCATGCTGAACAGGAGACGAAGAACTTCAATGCACACCTATTGAAGAGACCTTTACGTCTATAAACTGAGTGGGACTTCACCAACGGCAGTGAGCCAGGGGGAGTCAACGGGAGTGACCCGAGGGACGCAGTGAGCTATCCCTGAACAATTGTAAAGGCAGTGAGCCTGGGACAGAGTGTCTGTACCCGAACACTTGTAATCCGCAGCTAGTGAAGCATAGTGGATTTAGGTACGACCGACAACCTGTCGGCGTATGCTCCTTGGACGTAGCCCTTAGTGGTGAACCAAGTAAAAATAGCTGTGTCATCTCTCTGCATGTGAATGTTTAATTGCTGTTCATATCCATCATACAGGTTTAAGTAGTTCCTACCAACGTGGGAACAAGATCCACAACTTTAAGAAGAAAAAGTTGCCACCCTGATTCACCCCTCCCCTCTCAGGGTGTCCCGGGGTCCTACATATAAAACCTATGTATTTCTGTGGGACATGATATTATAAAAGTTTTATTTTGTGGAACATGTATGAATTATGGGATTGTGATGTGGGACCTATATATCCGTCCAATTAATTGGGTAATGATAAATGTTTTATGATCTCAAAGGGCACACAAGAGGGAATACCAAGCATCAAACAATAGTGTATAAAAGTTTATATCCCAAGCCCGAAACAAGTGGGTATATGACAGTACATCCCAATCTTGAAACTAGAGGGTTCCCTAGAGGACATCCCAATCCAAAAAATAAATGGGTACATAGGGGAAAATATAAATCTAGAAACAAGATGGTACATATGAGGAAATCCCAATCTTTAAACAAGAGGGTACATAGGAGGACATCCCAGTCCTGAAACAAGAGGGTGCACATGATGATATCTGAATCCCAAAACATGAAGGTACATAAGAGGGAATCCAAAGTCAAAAGTAGGTATAAGGGTGATTAACCCAATACTAACATGTTTGGAAGGTTTTGGTAGGGCCCCTTGATATAGGAAACGTTTAAAGTCATTGGTAGGACACCTTTATATAGGGTTTTTATATGTTTTTTTCCATAATTCTATGTTTTATTCCTGTATTATTCTATCATGGATTGTGTTTTTTATTTTTTTATGATTTATCTATTGTAAATTTATAATATTTATTATGATATCTCATATGTGGGGTATTATCTTAAAGTGTTATTCTCAAGTTCCAAACCATTTTTTCATGTTATGGTTACAAATTTAATTATTTTCCATTACTGAGAATATGAGTTAACCCCTTTCTTATGTTTCCTTTCCAAAGGTTATGAAAAAAGGTGTTAGGTTGAATTAAAATACTTTGAGATCTTTATCTGTTGTTTTGAAAAAATTTCACCAGGATAGAAGATTTTGATTCCATGTTTCCAAAGACACTAATTTATTACAATCGTTGGGCACATATTTTTTTAATGTACTGAATATTCATCTAAAATGATATAATATCCATATATGTCATGTCTGGGTCACTATAGTTGGCATCAAAGGAAAGTTTTAGTGAACCTTCAGAAACTAGGATGAGAAAACATTAGTGATATCCCTAGGTATATTTATAATGATATTTCAAGGGATGTGTTTAAAGATAGGTATAAAGATGAGCCAAAGTTTTTGAAAATGTCTTATAATTTTGGTAAATGATAAAGTGAGTGGTTTCCTAGAACTGCATCCCATGCCTTGATTTTACAAGTGGTTGTGGATTCGTTAAAGATATAACTAGGGGTAATAACTCCGATAAGATGTTTTGAGCCTGACTCGGGGTAATCCAGTACATGAGAATGGGCCTTGAAACACACCTAGTTTGAAACTCCCGGGGGTTGAGATTTAGGAATTAAAAAACTCTTCACAAACCATCAAGAATGATTTCAATATAAGTTGCCTATTAATAACCTTGGATGATCCTAGGGTAGAATAGATTTAAGAATTGTTCATTATTTAGACATCCTATAAGTAAATAGTTTCATGACTATGTTGTTTTCTTCTATTATAATTGATGCTCACACTATGATTCTATTTTTTAGTTCATGGAAAGAACTGGAAGGAACTGGATTAGTGTTGAATGTAATGGACAATTTTATGATGATCAGTCAAGTGTGATAATCACTACAGAGAGAGATGTTTTGATTATTCCTAATTAGGTTTCATGGAACATGATTAACAAAGTGTACCCTAACCAAGTCTAAAACTCAACAAGGAAGATAACAAAGGAGTTTGGTGAGAGTTTGGGTAATGTAGACCACATAAGAAAGCAAATTTGGTTTCATTTGGGTCAAGAATTTGGAAGAAATAATCTAAGTGAATGTCTTATAGGAACATGAAGGTGTTTTGACTATAGAAAATAATCACACAAAGAAATTGACTGGAAGGGAAAGGTGATGAGTTCGATTAACAAAATGTATGAGAATATTGGCCTCCCTAGGACATCATCAAAGGTAAACTATTTTAAGCATTGAATAAATGGTCATTATAGAACTCAGAATCCTAAGAGGAAAGCTCTTGAAGAGTATCCAAAAGTTCGTATGAGTATTGGTTAAACATTTGAAGATAAAGAGACTCTATAAAACATTTTAAATTTATGTTATGTTCTTATAGTATTATTTATATAATAGGCATGAATATATTACATTTGAGATACCTCAATACATGATTTTAATTTTATATTCTAAGGAAAGAGGAATTAAGGAATAAGTTGATAAAGCCTGAGTAATGGTTTAAGAATAATGTTGGAGGAATAAAGTATTTATTTTTTGGAATACACAGATTATGTTATACAAATCATGAAATATATATGTATTTTTTGTGTAAGTTTTCATTAGGGATTTAAAAGGAAATGATAAATGGTGATGAAGACATAGAAAAAGGATTCCATGAAAATGTGATATTTTGATTAGGGAAAGGTAACCCTTAATCAATGTCTTTCATTGAGGTAATGATGTTTGGATAAAGATATATTGGATATAAATAAGTAAATTGGATGGTATAGATTACCCTAGAACTGATTATTAACAAATATTTATATGTCATCAATAATTAAGTTTAACACTTCTGGGATTTACATAATATATCTAGTGATCATTGGAATAATGAAGCATGCATGTTTTATAAAAGGTTTTTTGGTGATTCGGGTTATTACCATTTTCCAAGAGAATTTACCAGGAGGATATTAACATGTCTATAATTTGACAACCAAGAGATACTTTGTGATATTTGGGGGATTAATGTTAAGATAATTTCATGAGTCTCTTTCTAAAAATTTATATTTTCATCTCTGAGAAGGGTTATATGGTAAACTATTCATGAATAGTAGAAGTTAAACATCAAAAAAAGTATTTATCAATTTAGTTTTTATTGAAAACCTTGCTTAAAATACTATTTAGTGATTAACCTTATTTCATGATTGTCCCTAAAAATCTCTAAATTATATTATAGTGGTTTTAGAAAAGGATATAATTTATTTCAAGTGACAACCAATCATTTCTGGAAGGGCTACTGGTCATGAACCCATGACCAAATGATGATGAAGATTTCACGACATCCAATGGCCTATACGATGTCCGAGATAATGAATAATTATTTTGGATAAATAAATATTAATGATGAAATACTAGTGTTACTTTTATGTTTAGAGATTGATTAATTAACCATATTGATTTTTAATAATATCTATAGGAAAATAGTTATACTTTTTATTATTTTATGAGACGATCATCTTAAAGTGTATTCATTCACTTTAGGTAGAAAATTTATTTTCTTGATATCCATTGCATGATGTAATGGATGAATTATAAATTTATAAATCACAACTAATGAATGATTTTATATATATATATATATCAATTTTTTATATTTCCTTATATTATTGGTCAATAAATGAATTACACAATATTTGAATAATGATCAAAAGAAAACGTTTTGTCTTAATTACTTAATTTTGATCAACTGATAGCCTTTTAAATCATCACAGATTTTTGAATTTGATTCCCTCAACATTTCTTTCATCATTCACTTGTTTTTGATTGATGTCCTAAAACAATCTCTGTAAATATTTATGATTTTCTTCCATGTACAATATTCACTCCCCATTCTATTTTATCATATATGCAAACCCAGTTATGTGTTACCCTGAGAAACAGTTGTGGTCCCAACTATCCCTTTTAATGGAAGTTTTAATATTCATTTTTACGATGTGGGTTTCTATGAACCAGACAATCAAGTAGTAAACCATCTATAATCGAGAAGAATTTGAGGGAGAAATTTATTTTAAGTTAGGTATAATGTAACACTATGAGATTTTGTGAATTATTATTTTTAAATTAATTTATCTTTTGATATTTTTTATTTCACGTGAAATTTGAAATAGTTATATATATATATATATATATTAAAACACTAAGTTAAAAAACTCATTTCTCATGACACCAACTTGGCTTGTCCTACATGTAATACCAACTTGGCTTGCACTGCACAAAATACCAACTTGGATTGCGCTACTCACAATGATGACTTTGTGTACGTTACACACAACATCGAGTTTCTGCAAAGCATCATTTAATTATATGTTTTTAATGATATAGTTACATCCAAGTCATTAAGAATAATGATATGAATATTAATAACTACTTTTCAAGTATTATTTATAATGGTTTTATAGAAATAAAACATATTGATAAAAAATATATAATGTTTGGTAAAGTCCTTAAATTTTTTAAAATACTATGAACAAAATTTCATGTTCTTCTATGGAAAACAATAAAATTAATTTTAGACTCATCAAGAAATTTAATTTGATAAAATAAACTTCATTTTTTTATTTAGTATTCTGAAATAATCTTAGGGAGAATTTTTGGGATTTTTCAAAGAAACTTATTTTTTTCAATGAATATTGAAAAATACTCTCTTTTAGTAAAAAACAACCTTTTAATTTATATAATTATTAATATTAAATTATATTTTAATTTTTTGAAGGTAAAATTTGATCATTTATATATATATATTAATAAATTTTAAGTCTTTAGAATCAATTTCACTTTGAATTTTAATATAAAAATATAATAAACCTTTAAAATTCTTTTTACTTTAATAACCTAAAATTTCGTAATGTTTGTGGGATTAAAATTAATATTAATTTTTCATCTTCTGTGAATTAAATTTTCAAAAAACGAAATTTACCATTTTAATCAGTATAATATTTATATTCTAATAATATCAACTTAATATTTACCAACAATATTACTAAAAGTGATTAAAATTAATCACAACGATTAAGGTCAAACTAAAGATAATTAGGGACTAAACCATAATATTAAGGTCTTAAATGACATATCCACTTTTAAAACCCCATTTTATGGACTTTTTTCGGCTATAAACCTTCCAATATCGATTTATGTTGGTTTTTATGACTTATTTTAGGTAAGAACATGTGTACACCTAACTTGTTTTTAAAACTTTCATGTGAGTCCTTTTCCTTCTCTATAAAAGTCCACCAATTATCCCACATCCTCACACCTACAATGTCTATTAGGATTAAAAATGATCTAACTAGTCCACTTCACAACATACATACCTTCCTCTTAGAATTATTCTCTTGGGATGAAGTAAATCCAAATATGCCTTTTGTTATAAACCAAAAGGAGTTACCTGATTAAGAGGTAACATCTTTTCTCAAGTCCTTCCTTTTATTTTCCCTCTCCACCCCTAAACTCTCTTAATTACATTATTGTATAAGAAAAACAATACCATCAATATAATAGGATGAATTGATAGTATTTTTTGGACCTAAACATGGACAAACATCCATATAATGGGTAACGAACATACTGTTTACTTGTACGATGAACAAATGCCTCATTAAATAATAAGTGTTCATTTTTTTACCGCCTCTCATGGTGGACATTATGATAGAAAATATATTTATATATGATATATTTTATATTTATTATTTATTTATTCTTCTGTACTCCTTTTACAAAACATATCTTTTTTACTTTCCATTTTTTTAATGCAATTATTTCGTTTGAGGAAGTGTGGACTATCGCGCCCTCAAAGAAATATGATTCGTTCACACACTACATGGAATACATTAAGGATGATTTTTGTGAGATTATATGACATGTATGATATAATAATTCTAATATAACAATGATATATATATATATATACACATATGTCATTTATCATCTTTCATTCAGTACGATAATAAAATCAGAAACATCGTTCATGCATACATATGACTTACCATCCCCATGAACGGTGTATTTCATTTCATACTTCTATACTATATATATTATTATAATAAAAATACAAATGATATAAATGATATTTATATCATGATTTAATTTCAGTAATCAGGATATAATTATATGGGCAAACAATATAAGAAATTAAGATATAGACAAAGAAAAAATGAATATTACCCAAAGTGAAACCTTAACAATGGATGGTTATCAAGCGGGTAATATAATGTCATAATAAAAAGATATATGGTATTATATATAATAATATGGTTATGTAAAAATTTATAATAAATTTATATTTATTATACTGGTATTTTGAATGAGTATGATGAGAGTCAAGACACAATGTAAGGTGCTTTCATCTCACTTTTTATTTCCGTGGGAAACTTAAATTATTCACCACAAATTCATTTTATGTGGTGTATATAATGCCCAAAATTTTATTCTATTTATATTATGATTAAATTTATGGTTATTCAAATATCCTTTTTATGACCTTTATTTCATGGGTTTTATGCTTCAAAAGACTCTAAATCGCTAAAAATTGTTTTGTCTCAATTTGCCTCATTTGAGACTCGTGTTTTGATATGAAACTAAATTATTTTTCGAGGTGTATATAATTATATTTTACACAATATATCATGAATATATTTCATTTAATTATATTTTAATATTCATGTAATTTTATTTTTTATAGGGATATTATGATCCCAATTAACGAAGTGACAATATTTTATTGAAACAATCTCGTCTCTTTTTGAGGTTGTTAATGATTACGCTTAATTGGTGAAATATTATGATATATATCTCAATAACACTCATGATTATTATTATCCTATATTTATTAAAGATATAAAGACTTATTATTACCATTTTCCACTCTTATATACTAAAGATAAATAAAAAAATTCAGAAAATTTGACCGAATTTTTTTCATTTGTCGGAAAACAGTTTTATTTCAAAAAACATGATTTAAAATATGTTTTCAAATGATATTTAAAATAAATTTTCATAAAATATGGATTTTAAAAAAATCTGGTTTTAAAAAATTCCTTTATATGTTTTCAAATCTATTTTCATATAAAAAGGTTTTTAAAAAGGTTTTCAATCTAATTTTATTTGTTTTCAAGGAAAATGGTCATCAAAACGTTTTTCAAGATTTATTTATAAGATTCCAATGAATATTAAAAGTAATGGTTCTCAAAAAAAATTATATATCTGTTCTAAAATAATTTTCAATGAAATGGTTTTTAAAAAAAATTCAATCATATTTTATATGTTTTCAAGGAAAATGGTTTTTAAAAGGATTCATGTTTAAAAAAAAATTCAAGAAGAACGGATATTTTCCTCAAGAAATATTTTCAAAATATATTTCAAACTTATTTTCCACATAAGATGACATATGTCGAAGTTACTCATGCCTTTCTAGGAAATTATCTAAAGTTTCCATTTTTTATTTTTTCTTGAATTTTTTATGTTTTGAATGAATAATTATTACAACACTTGTTTCTCTTACACGAATTATACACTTTTGAAACCTGCTTCATTTCACAAGTTATGATTCTATAAAATGGTTATGAAACCTATATCTTTCCCATAGGTTATTTTTGGAATTCATGGGTTATGATTTGATGTTTATAAAAACAATGTCTTTTTACCGATCATGATGTGATGAAGGTTTTACTTTTTGGAACTTGTAAGAATTATATCGTTATGAGATGGGTGGGACCTATATCTCCCTCTAATAAAATTTGGTAATGATAAATGTTTTATGAGATAAAAGGGTACACAAGAGGTCATCCAAAGCCCAAAATAAGATCGTATATAGAAGTACATCCCATGAGAAAAATAAGAGAGTATATAATAGTACATCCTAATCTTGAAACAAGAGGGTACATAGGAGGACATCCAATCCCCTAAAAAATTGGGTACACGAGAGGACATACCAATCCCGAAACAAGAGGTTACATGGGAGATAATCCCAATCTAGAAAAATAAGGGTATACAGGAGGATATCCCAATCTTGAAACAAGAGGTTACATGTGAGTACATCCCAATCCCGAAATAAGGGGATACCCAAGCGGACATCCCATGTTTGATGCAGGTACATGGGTGATTAAACCAAGCCTAACATGTTACAAAGGCCTTGGTAGGACGCCATGACATAGGGATTTTATATGTGTTTTCCACAATTCCTTATTTTATTATCATGTTATGCTTTAATAGATTAGATTATTTATTTTCTTAATATTCTTATCTTATGAACTGCTAATCCTTATTATAATCTCTAATATATACGGTATGATCTTAAAATGTTATGATCAAGTTACATACCATTTTGTTCATTATATGCTAACACATTTCCTTTATTTATCATTACTGAGCATCTGAGCTTGCCCCTTTTTTATATTTCCTTTCCCCATGTTATGACGAAATGTTTAAGGTAGAAGAACTGAAGGTGTAGATCATTATGGGAGATGTTTAAGATTTTTCACTAGGATAGATGGTTTTGTTTCCATGTTTCCAAAGACCCTAAACTATTATGGTACTTGAGAATTTATTTTTGTAATTTATCGAATATTAATATAAAATGATTTAATATCAATGTTTTTCATTACTAGGTCACTATAGGTAACACAAAAATTTATAAGTTTGGTAAATTTAAAATTTTATATACATAAGTATACCCTTGGAATTACACTAGCAGTAGAAAGGTATCTGGTGACTTACAGTGGTTATAAAAGTTTTACGATTTAGCCTATGTGAATATAGGAATATTTATAGTTAATTCAAATGTTAAACATGTGTCTAGACTAAAATTTAGTCATATGATTGATCAATATGGTGTGGTCGATCTATTCGATCAATCATGAATGGAACGGTCACTTCATTACTTAAATAATTTTTGAGAGATATACATGGTGATAAGTGGGGGTTATAGAATTCAAATTTATGAGAAAACAAAAGGAGATTAAATTAGATGATGAAAGTGATATTTTCTTGATGAATAAAACATCATGATTTTACATATATCATGATCCAAGATGAGATAAATTTTGAACTAGCAGAAAAAATGTTGGGTGGATGAGTTTTTTCTAACATTATTGAAGAGGGATTCGTGTCTCAATCCAATATGAATAATAATTTGAATAGTAATAATGAAGAATTTATGTCATAATCCTAATTCATTGTAGTTTGGATCATAAAACTATGAATCAATTGAAAATTGGTAAATTCAGGAGTATAAGTATTTTTGATGAATGTATTTATTCATAATAATACTTCAAGGATTTTATAAATACATGATAATTAATATTTTTTTAGAAATTAATAATTTATAACTTCTATTTAATCTTTTAAACCTCAAAGAATTATGAGATATCTATTGATATAGAAAAAATTTAATAATACAGGAATACATGTGTCAAAGATACACGATTCAATACCAGTGGATATTTTGAATAAATTAATTGGGTTTATTTTCCTGATGGAAAAAAGGAAATAATATGAGTCTATTAGATAATTTTAAAATAGAAGATTTTTAAGTTTAAAGGTTAATATTTTGTATGTATTTAACGATAAGATTCATCAAAATTGAGTTTTGTGTCTTGATGACAGAAAATAATAAACTTATCTAAGACTTGAGTGATTTTGAATATAAGGATGATTTGAAACCACTATAATTATTATTAGATGTATTTTATGAATGTTAAAAAAGTTAAAGAGGTTCTCAAATGCTAGACATCACATTCCATAAGATTAAGGAGAAAGAAAGAGAAAAATCAACACAATGACCATTTTTATATTTTTTGTATCTAGGAGAAGAATAATGTTTTCTATTGTTATTACATTAAAATAAATTTTAAATATAATAGAATAAGAGATAATATGTCAAAATCTTCTACTGATTATATCTAAGAAGATATTCTACAGTGTCCAACTTACAAAATCTTGTTGTAGAATTGTTAAGAACATGATGATTCCAACTTGATTATTATTATTGAGGAAGGATATCACCTACACTATCTAAGATTGACATGAATTTCCATTATTAATTGATTTCATAAATACCAAGTTTAAATACTATAATCATTACGAGATTAGATTTCTTGGTATCATATGATTAATAGTAATTTGGTGCTCGATCTATACCTAGTCGGTGCTAAGATAAGAGTTTCAGTGTCATTCCCTTATGAGAACTTCTTTTTATGATAATATGAAATTTTACTCTTAGGATAATAATAGTTTATCATTGAGGATATATTTATCTTTATAAAGGTGAATCTTATCAACAAACAATGGTCTTATCTTGTGTTTATTTGATATTATGCATCTATAAAATGACCAAAGGAGAGTTAAATAGTGATTTATCTGATCATTGAATAAATGAATAGGTAATTAAAGGAAAAAATTAAACATGATCAAAATTCATTCCACATTGATTAATCCCCCACCCACCCTCAATTTGGGTATATCCCAAAGTGATCCTAACACTTTTTCACTATATTAGAAATCTATATACCTCAATTCATTTTCAGTATAATTTCTATATCAAATATAAGATTCTCGAATATGATGGTGAATGGCTCTAAATTTTTCATCTAGTTCCTCAACTAGATTAGGTACCAATATATTTCATTCCCCTACTTCATCCTATTATTTTAGTGTTCTTCAGTTCATTTCATTGAGAAGGATTCATAAATGGTCATCTGAATTATAAAATCATAAAACATTATAGACTATTAATTTTTGTGTCTTGTGTAAGAATCCATGGGATGTGATAGTGGAAGGAATGGGAGAATCAAGAGTTGACTCTACAATTACTTATATTACGTGAATGATTGTGGTGAATTTTTTGGTATCTCATTCTTCAAATATTTCAGAATTTACATTCCATTATGAATTGTGTGAAACCCCTCTTTAGTTTTTTGGATCGAGAATCATGTTTTCCAGTGGATGATAACATTGATTGGTTGATGATATGAAACCATGTGTCACAAAGTGAATTGGGTGATTTCTATGATATATATAAATTCTGTATCACCCTGATATCCCTCATTCCTCATTCATTCTTCTTAGTTTTTGGATGAATATTGGGGTTATTTATTTATCTATTTAGACCCATGGTTTATTTTATTTTATCCTTTGATCAAGATATTTTATATTGGGGACTTTGTATGTGTATTTATTCTCATTATATCCATGATATACCTTGTTTCATTAGAGGTTTGAGAGTGGTTGTGTTGTTTGAAGTTTGGTGATTATTGGGATATGATTTTTTTGAGGCATTTCTATGTTTTAGTTTGATTTGGTTATCTCTTGTGTGGTTTTGGTCTCTCATTACATCGTCTCTTGCATTGGCCTTACAAAATGAATTGGGATACTTCTTTTAAAGTAGGGGATTTTAGTTCACCCTCCCCCTCTCTCTCTTAATGTGAATTTATCATATTATCATGATTTTAATTTATATTGGGTGAATGGTCTGAACTAGTATAGTGGGTATAATAAACTGAACTAATGAAATTTAAAGGGAATGGTGTGATGTTCATGTGGTTAACAACTTTCCTTTTTATTTATTTCATTCTATATGTTTTTATAGAATTATATGCTATGGTTTTGTCTTTATTTATTAATTCCCATTAATTGGTTAAATACATAAAGTTAGTGAACTAAAAGACTATGTTAAATATACTTTTTCTATACATGTTATGATGTATGTGTCTTGGTGGACTTGATTTTTTATGGCTTGGAGTCCTTGGTTGTGATGAAATGGATCGATGTGGTAGTTGTTTTGGAAGTGTCTATATGGAAATGAAATATTATTAACATATATCATAACATGGTAATGGATAAATAATTTATTGTTGTGAATTTTAAATCATAAATGAAATAGATAAAATATGGTGGAAAATTGTTAAAATAACTATAATAAATGGAAACTGTCTTGTCACCCATTATGTTATGATTGTGGGGTGGTTGTTCTACTTTAGAGGAAGTTATTGGTTACTCAATATCATTAGTTTCGTAATGGTGATTTTTTTGTGCTTCCTGTGGGAACCCATAGGTGTGTCTTTGTTTGAGACTATTATATACCTATATTTTCTTTTTTCCGTATGCACCCCACCCAAAATAGATAACTTGACTGATTGTCATATATTTCAAGATTTTTCCCTGACATCCATGATTTGAATAAAATAAATTTTTGACTAAACCCTCTCCCATTCTCTCTCTTTAGTTGTAGATTCTGGTGATATTGGTTGTGGCTAATGAGATTTGTGGTGTGGGTCATTTATTGCATAGAAATTAAATATTCCCTTCCACCCTTATAGTATTGTGTAAAATTGATTTACTATTGTAAATTAAAAATATATTAAAATATATAAAATATCATTTTATTTAGTTAATAAATATTAATTATTTTTAAAAATGAAAATTTCACTTCTTTTTTTATACATTGTAGGTGGAGGTGATTTAGAGGACTGAAGATGATGTGAGAGAAAAATAAACCCAACAGAATGGAAACCCTAAAAGACTTGTGAACTAGTGTAGATATTAAACAAAAATATCTATCCATTTGGGATGAAATTTTTTGGTGTGATCCAAAACTCAGTGGGATATAATTTTCTTGAAGACACCAAAAAAATTCATCAATCTGTTAACCCCACCAGATTGACCTATCCATAAAACATAATCCTCGTTAAGTTATTATTACATATCAATATTTTCAAAATATTTCTCAATATTGATGTCCAATGGCCAAAAGAATTTATAGGTATAAATTTAATAGTCTGATAAATAACTATTATCTTTTCTGAAATTAAATATTATGACTTTTACCTATCAAAATCCATGACATACATGGTATTTTTAAATATGTTCTCCAAAAACAACCTTCCACTTTTTTTATAAAGGGGAACCTGGGAAGCCTCATTTGACAGTTCAATCACGAGGAATGGTTTTTTCATTATATATATATATAAAGTATTAATATATACATCCTAGAAGTTATAGAGTGTCATATCCTGTTAGGTAGATCAATGATGATGTTGGAGTTATATATATGCCTTATCATCCTCACAATAGTGAGCTAAAGGGTGGGATATCATTTATGGGGAGCTCAAAACACTCCAAGAGTGTTTTTTGCACATATATTAGTTAATTGTTTTAGTGAAATTGTTGTTTTAAATCATTTAATTCTGTATATATTACATTATTTTAGATTTGAATGCTTGTTTTGATTCATGTGATTAGTATTATCTTTATTTAAAACTGATCGGTATGAGGTTTTGTGTGCAAAAAGTTTTTGTTACGATTATACAACAAAATAATAATTTTCATTCCCAAATAATTGGAATCTAAATATTCTTTTTAATATCTTGTACCATACATAAGGGCTGGACTATAACTATGTGATTTTTATGTCAAGGTCTGGTTCAACTTGCATTGATATAATGGCTTGGAAAGTAAGCAGGATTCTAATTATTCCTAACCAAATAGTTAATATGATCCTAATTAACCTTTTAAAACTATGAAAATGAAATTTTTTTAGTGCACGTGAAATGATATACTCTTATTTACCACAATATCGACTACTATTCATCACCTATTAAAATCTTTAACTATGTGGTTTACATAACATTTTTTTCAAAATCACCCCCATTTTTCAGTTATTTTTATTAAAAATTCACATTATAAACCCTTAAAAACTCCATGATAGATGACCTAGGGTCTTCCCTATACTACAAAATCATCTTAAAAATTAAATCAATTTTATATTTCATTATAGCATAGTAAAATTATGGCATAATTATTGGGGAGGGTCATTGTTTAGAGTCTATTTTTTTATGAACATTGTGAAGTATATAAATGTTTGTTTATATTATTTGTATCCTTAAAAAATATATATTAATTTATATTCTAAAATATTTTATCTTCAAGTGTGATGCATTCACCAACCACGTCAATAAAAAAGCACCTGTTTGACCAAACCTTTATATCCTTTTCTCTTTATCCCTCTAACACATTCTTTCCTCCCCTTCGTCATCTACTTTTTTCTATTTTCCTTTCTCTAATTATATTTTCCTTCATTCATAAGCATGTAAAAAATGGATTTAAAATGAAATTTTTAATGAATTAGAAAAAACATGTTTATTAATTCATAATTTTCTCAATTATAAGGTTTGATTCACTATCGATGATTCTTCTTAGCTTCTAAAACAAAAATCCTTATCTGAAGATGATTTATTTGAGTAGGTAGGTGACTTGATAGATCACCCCCATTATATTATTCTCCCTCAATTCCAAAATAACTCTCTTAAGAATATAAATGGATTTCATCCCATTTATACTACATAACACCCTATAAAGAAATACATGGGAATGTTTGACCTTGTTTGGGGAGGTGAAAAAGAATTTTGTTTTGAACTCATTAATATTCTTTGTTTTATCATGATCCATAATAAAACAAATTATTTTATTATTGAGGCTAAACTAGATAGGCAACCAACCTCTCATAAAAAAACATTATACATACAAGTATATATTTAATTTATTAAATTCATAGTGTGTAAAATGATCAGATGATGTAATGTAGTATCAATAATAATATATTATATATATATATATTATAATAAAAAATAATGTCCTCACATATTATTATAAGTATATTTTTTTTCTAAAAAAGGTAAAAAATAGTATTATCCAAATAAACTTATATCTATTTAAAAAATGAATAAAACTATGAATTAAGACTATGCTGATGGTTGAAATAGTTCTATGGTAAGTGGTTAGTCCCTAGTTCGAGCCCTGCCCTACCCAGATATTGGTGTATTCTCTATTTATTTTCCATTTTTTGGTGCGTGTAATGGCAGTATATTCATATTGTTTTAAATAATTATAAATATATAAATAAAAAATATATAATAAAATGGAAGGGGACTGAATGGGATTTGTTGGTTGTAGGTGTTCTGTGCAGTCAAACTTGTCACTGGTTTAAATATCATGTCAACAACATGAGTCACATTTGATCATCTTTTTTCAGTTTAAAATTTTACACATCTTGTAGAATGTGTGTTTATTTTAATAATTCTTATTACACAATATGGGGTATTTTAATAATTATTAAAATAAAAAAATAGTAAACCAATGATGGGGTTGGATCAACTGGTAGGGTCGCAACCCAAGGACAAAAGACCAAGGTTTTAGTCCTTCAACCGGAGTGAATCCCAACCTTTTTCTTAAAAATTAAACCACAAATTGTATATAACTTTATATTTAGTGTATCATATGAATATATTATTTTCATAAAATATAAAAAATCTTTAATAATAAATGTACAATCGTAGAATGGATTGGGTTAATGGGACGATTCTATTTCTATATTCTAAAAGACCAGAGTTATAGTCCATCAAATCTCCAAAACATCAACCCTTTTAAAAATAAAATCTATGCCTCATGTATATTCTATACTTTTATTTTGTGTGTGTTAATTTGTTATAAAAATATATATAATTCCAAAAATAAATTGGGTATAATTATTTTTCCATATGGATGACATTATTCATTTGATTGGACCGTTTAATAGCTGAATTGAACCCCCCCCCCCCCATAATTATCCAATTTTGGTTTATTATTTTACTTTCCATTTAAAATGTACACACCCTATGGAATATAGACTAAAAAAATTATATTAATTTCGTAAATATTAATTTTGTTTTTTCAATTCTTTTATAGGTTAACAAATATATTAAAATAACCACACATATAAAGGTTATCCCTTTTATTATTTTTTCTATGTTTTTTTTGTAAATAATATTTCTATATATATAAAGAAATTCATATATCAATGACAAATACTATGTTATATAATTCTTTACTGCTAACTTTATAATTAAAATGAGTATACAACAAACTCTTGTTGGAGGGGTTTCATACATTCTGGAGTTAGTTAGTGTTTAGTTCAAAATTATTAATTTTGTCCAATTTTCGTACTAGATGGTATTTTTTACTTTTCTCCACTTTCCAAAGTTGATTAGGATATATTGTATTCTTTCTTATATTCAAATTTTTTATTCTTGAATGGTATTTATAATTTCCCCCTAGATTCTCCATTAATTTTTTATTTTCATTGGAATACTCATTTTAAAAACCAATTAAATTATAGAGTTTATTGAAAACACATGTTAAATATACTATTTACATGTTGTTTAAACATTTATAGATATTATTTTCCTGAATTAATGTTGATTTGGGTAATGAATTAACATTGAGGGGTTATTTGAAGTAAAATGTTCTTTTTTCAGTGATATGAATGATTATTTTATTCCAAAAAATTTGATCTATTGATAAACTCTATGTATATAGTTTATGGTAAAATCGTTTCATTTAACATATACAATAATAATTGAGATCAACAATAAATCATGATCTTTTCTAACTTAATTAAAGGAATATATAAATTTGGTTTATGTTTCTTATATTTCCAAAATATTTTTTTCCATATTATTTATCCTTATCAAGTAAATTTCATTACTATAGTGGATTCACATGCACATGTGTAATGATGATTCTGTGACTTTTGAAGATTATATCGAGAGGAGATGGCGCCACACTCCCCCGGAGTGCAGCGGCCTTAGGGTTCCACAAGCTGCAGCAACCTTAACCGGGTGTCGATCCACTCCGACCTCGGCATATCTGACTGTCGCCTCTTCCCCTCATTGGCATCATGCTTCTGTTGGTCTCTCATTCCCTCACCTTGAGGTCCTTGCGTACCCGACGACCCCCTTTTCCACTGCGTGATCCCTCCATCAGATCTATCCAGATCCGGTTTCCCTACACAGTCGCTGTTCTTTTGAGCGGTGACAGGTGTGTGCGACTATGACGACCTCGACTTCTTCGGAGGCGGTTCGGGTTAGTATTCCGTGGAGCTGGCTTAGACATTTAAGGCCTTCTGTTGCCTTTTTGGATCATGCAGTGGTGTCTGGCGGGTTGAAGGTGATGTTGGTTTTTCAGGTGGACGGTGTTGGGTTGTTCACGACGGAGTTGATCCCCCTCTATCTCGTCGGGTGTGGTTTCTTCCTTGTCTATACCGGGTGACACTCCTCCTCATCCTTGTTTACATCACTCTCACCCTTCTCGATCTCCTCTTCCTGGATCTGTTCTCAGATCTCGGCTGCCCCGGCGATGATTGGTGTTCGTATCTACGACAGTGATCTGGTTTTTGAATGGTGGCGGCCAGGTGTCTTCCGATCGATGACTTTCGATGTTCTGCGAGTGTGTGGTTCTTCGGTAGCAGTTATTCGTACTTGATCATGGTTCTTCTTGAGCGACGGCTGGGGATCGTTCGAGTGGTGATGTGTTGGATTCGCTGATGATGATGGAGGACCTATCTTTTGGTGGAGCACGCATTTGTCTTCGGCCGGTGTCATGAATTTCCTACAGTTTCTTAGTTCTTCCCTCTAGTTTGATCATGGCATGGCTCGATCTGGTTGCAGATCTCAGCCTCCACAGCACAGCTCGATGTCTCTCTGGTGACAACGTCCTGTGTTGGATAGCCTCTGCTTGGTTCCTCACATGGATGATAGTTTTCAAAGTGACTCTTTTTCTTTTTTCCAGCTTAATTTCAGTGATTTGACGAGTTGGAGGCACATATTGAAGATTTTTTATCCTACTCTTGTCAAGAATTTGCATGCGGTTGTGGTTTATCATCTCTTTTGACTGCTTGTTATGTTGAGGGACGCAAGGATCAACTCCAAGTGTTTTTGTTTGTGTACATGAAATTCAAATGATATTTGAAGGAAGTTTTAAGATGCTTTGATTGTTTCAAAGAACCTTTTGGGGGAATGAAGGGAGTTTCAAGAATGGATTTGTTAAGGTTTTACTGATGGGGATCTTGGAAAGGTGGAGTTTGGTGTTGAGGTTTCAGGTGACAACTGAGGGAAATCCGAAGCTTGTTGCGGTGTGATTGATGACTTTGGTTTTTCACTGGTCTTCTTGTTTCTACTTGCTCATGGGGAGAAGATTTCTTTTTGAGATTTGGTCTTCCTTGTCACATTTGGAAGCGACGTTGCATTTGCAAGTGCTGCTGGGTCTGCGAGTTCTTGAGGAGCAGACCTCTTTATGGATACTAGATTTTCTTATTGCATTTGGTGTGGCACTCGTTGGTGCCACTGGGTGGGCGGCCTCGAAAGAGGGATGTGTGTGTTGACACCCATCATCCAGCCATGTGTCATCACATTTATGGACGGATGGGTGCCTTGCCATGACATTTTCTCAGTGGTTTCTGTCTTTTTTCTGCGTTTCATCAGGTTGACAATGCTGGAAGTTCCTTTCATGCTTTGTCGGGTGGGCGGCTCTAAAGAGAGAAAGGTGTGCTGGCATCCTTCATCCGACTCTCCTCCACGTTCTTTGTTAGTTGGAGAGGTGCTTTGCCTTGTTGTACTGCCATCACGGTCCAACTCTTGGTGGAGGGGGTGATGCATTTTTTTGACTGATCTCACTATGGGAATGTCTGGCGAGGGGGGTAATGAGGATTTCCCTTCCCTGTTTAGACATTTTCTTCTTTTGTACTTGTCATACGTTTCTCTCTTTTTTTTGACTTTTTTCGTTAAGGAACTTTTTCCTTCTTGTAATGGGTTTCCTCTTTCCCAAACATAAATGAGGCTCTATCTTTTAAATTCAATTAAGGGGGCTTCACCCTCAAATTTTCTTAAAAAAAATCACATGTGTACTAGTTATCTGAATGTTTTATGCCCTTAAGAAAATGGAAAGAATAAAAAAATAGAAATAAAAATAAAGGGAGTGATGAAATGTGAAACATATGGGGATATCATGGTTTTGATCTTAAGTCTTGACATCTAGGAATTATTAAGTGAGTGGGTCAAGAAATTTTATTGAAAAGGATTCATAGAAGGTTTGATGGAAAGAAACATGTATGAGTTTTTTAAAATAATCTATATTTACTAGCTATAAAGTTGAAATAATAGCAAGAAATGGTTATCACACACTTGGGGAGATTTAGCAGAATGGTTGACTTGTGAATTCCCATCTAATATTAGTATCATATATTCCTTAACTTTTATTATAATATAGTTTATGGGACATATATTCCCTATACTACTAAGATTTACTCTTTTATATGGTTATTCATTTGACCACATTGCTATAAGGAAATTAATTTAATAAGAATATTAAATATTCCTAAACTAGTGAATATTTTCCTGCATCAATTTCTAAAATGTGAATTTTCCTTAGAATGAAATTGTTCAGGTGTGGGGGATGTGATCACATAGAAATTCACTATTCCTTTAAACCCTTATATCACTATATTAAATTGATTTTCTATTGTAAATTATAAATATATTCACAAATTGAAATTCTAATTTTATTTAATTATTCTATTATAATTACTATAAAAAATTGAAATTTCCCTTGTTTTGATTCTTATATTTAAGGTTGAGGTGATTTAGTGGACCTAAGATGTAGTGAGAGAAAATAGGACAAACCTCACGGAAGCCTAAGAATACATGTGAAATTGTTTTCATATTGTGAAAAATATTTCTAACCATTTCTTCTTATGTATTATGGGATGAAGTAAAACTAATTTTTATCCATTTATTTTTAATACACCCATGAAAAAAAATTCATCTGGTGGCCCAAACGACTTGATCTTTCCAAAAACATAATTTTATCGAATTCAAGTGTACAAATCATTATTTTGACGATATATATCCTAATATATATTTATAATGGATGAAAAGTTTTTATGGGATAAATTAATAAGGACTTAAAATAATTATTGAATTTTTAAAAATTCTAGAATAGGAATTGGACATATTTAAATCTGAGATAGATGTGGTATTTCAAAATTAGTGTACCCAAAATCACCTCCCACTTTTCATACAAAAGGGTTCCTTGGGAACCAAATTTGAATTTTTGAATAGGAGGGAAGGTTCTAAAATTTTAGAGTTATAAATGAGTCCTATATTCATCCATGATATTCTAGAGGCCCTAATCCTCATAGGGATATAAATAATGAAAGCAGAGTTCTATACAAGCCTTCTCCTATTATTTATGGTGAGATAAATAATGGGAGATTGTTTCAAGGGGATAAACACATTTAATGGGAGTTCTAAAAAATATATTAGCTATATGATACTGATAAAATTGGTTTAAAATCATTTCATTCAATTTCTCTTAGATTATTTAATATTTACTTCTCGTTTTGGTTTATGAGAATGACATGCTCTTAATTTATTACCGATCGGTGTGAGGTTTTGAGTGCATGAATTATTTTATTATGACTATAAAAACAAAGATTAATTTTCATTCCCACCTTATTAAGATTTCAATATTCTTTAGAATATATTAAACAATCCATACAAATTTGACCTTGTAGATAATAATTTTATATGTAGGTTTGGTTTTACTTGCATTGACATAATGGCTTAGAGAGTTGTCAGGATTCTAATTAATTAAAACTAGAGAGTTACTCTGATATTAATAAAATATTAAGATCAATGGATTTTAAAGTTTTAGTAGTTATATTGTAATGTTCACCACCTTTTATATCTCTACAAATGACTTCTATTCATCCAATATCGAACACTTTAAGTAAATTTTCAACTTAAGATGGTTTTCAAAACCAACCCAATTTTTAGTTATTTTTATCAAAAATTCACTCTAAAACCTTTAATTCTCCATTTTAGATAGTCTAGGGTATTCCATATACCATAAAATAGTCTAAAAACTTAATCAATATGACAGGTTAGGATAGTAAAGTTACCTTTTAGCATCATTTCTAAGGAGATCCATAGTTTAGAGTGTATTTTATTTTTAAGAACATTGTGTATTACATAAATATTTGTTTTTATACTTTATCACTTTTGAAATTTTGTATATAAATTTGGTTTATATAAGCTATAATTATTATGTTTCAAAAATTCAACACTTAAGTTAATCCAAAAAGTTCATCTTCAACCCTAACTTTCTATATCTATCTATTTATTTCTATTAATCTCTACCCCATCTGTTTCCCCTATCCATAATTTCCTTTTCTCTATATCCCTTTATCCATTTCTATTTTCATTCACTAATAAAAAATAAAATAAATTTTAAAAAATTAATATTTTATAATCATTAAGAAAAATTCCAAACTTGTTTATTAATTGATCTTTTTATAAATTCAAATGATCGACCAATTATCAAGGATTCTTCTCAACTTTTAAAAGATAAATCCTCATTTTAGGATGTGTTATTTAGTTTGTAGGTGATTTCATAGAGAATTATAATTTTTTCTTCTCCCTATAATATAGAATACCTCTCTTGAGGATGTAAAATAATTTTCAATAATTTATTATACTTCACACCCTAAAATAAATAAAATAGATTGTTTGACCTTATATGGGTATGTGAACAACATCGAGTTGGGAACCCATTATTATTATTGGATTTAGCCTATCGATATAAAACAATTTCATTAATTATCGAGGATAAAATATGGAGAAACCACCACCTCCAAAAATATTATATACCATTGTATAGTTAAAATAAATAAATAAATACACAGAATGTACCAGGATTTTTTGACACCATTAATAACAATAGTAACAAATTATATACATAAATATTTATATATATTATTATAATAAATAATGTTATCAAATATTATTATATGTATAACTATTTTATAAAATTAATTAAAAAAGAAAAATTATATTTATATGTATATAATAATTGAATAAAACTAAGAATGTGTCATGTGAAAACGGCTAAACAACATAAAGGTAAGAGTATGATTGAGAGTTTGAGGTCCACCTTTCTCAGTTATCGGTGTCGGCTCCATTCTATTTTCATTTTTGTTATTTTTTTCACATCAACTGTATCTATGAATGTAATGTTAAATAATTATAAAAATTTCAATGAAAAAAAAATATAAAATGGTAGGGACAAAAATTGGGATCCAATGATTGTCAGAATTTTTTAAAATCAAACATGTCAATCATTTGAATCCCACCTCAACCATGGGAGTCACGTCTTCTCCACTTATTTCCATTTAAAGTTATACAGATCATGTATTGCGGGAATATAATTTTATAATTCTTATTACATGGAGTGTGATATTTTCCTAACTTTTAAAATAGTATAAAAATAAATAGAAAACCCACAATAAAGTTTGATTGGAAGGTAGGGTCACAACATAGGGTCTAAAACACCCGGGTTTGAGTCCTTCGAACAAACTCCAATCCATAATTTTTCTTAAAAATAAACCCACACATTGTGTATATCTATATAAATAATGTTTCATAGGTATTGAGTGTTTTAAAAAAATTTAAAACAATATAAGAATAATTTTGAAACTGATGATTGGGTTTGGGTGATAGGAAGACTATGTGTCCAGAGTCCAAAATACCCATGTTTCAGTAATTCCAATATCCTAAAATTCATCACTTAAAAAGTAATACCACATATTTTGTTTATTCTTTATTATTCTATTATGGGTCTTAATTTTTGTAAATATATATATAATTTTAAATTAATAATAAAATGGTGGAGGAACAAATTTCACTCCAAGGTTATGGTACTCCATGGGGTTGGACAGATCAATAGTCAGATGAAACCCCACCAAAATCATCATAGAAAGGTTTATTACTCAAGGTTCCATTTATGAAGTATAAATTTTGTATATATAGACTATACAACATGTATATGTTTTCCTAAATATTTATTTTATCTATTATTTTCAAACAGGTAAACAAATAAAGCAACCTCACATATAAAGGTTTGATATTTTTTTATTTTTGGTATGTTTACTTATTTTTATAATAATATTACAAAATAAATAAATAAATCCATTTATAAATGAATCCTACCTAGTTTTATCCTTTCATCCAACTATCTCTTTTATTAATGTGGGTACACTATAAACTATAGTTGTGTGGGGTGGATACATTCCTATGTTAGATAGTATTTTTTTATCATATTTCTTATTTTTCTTATTTTTTTCATGTAGCGTGGTATTTTTACTTTTCCATACTATCTTGAGATTATTAATAAATGTATTAATCATTATTTTTTCTAATTTATTTAATATTACATGGTATTTTTACTTTCCCCCTCTTATTGATTTCACTTGTGTGTTGAAAATCCCATTTTAAATGCATATATAATCATGAAGTTTATTAAAAAATCATGTAAAATTTCCATTTTTATTATTGTTTTAACATTTAAGGAAAAACAAATTCACTAATGGAATGTGAATGTTATTATATAATTAATATTTATAAGTGATTTTAAGTAAAACTAGTTGTTTTTAAATGACACAAATGATTAAATCTTTACAAAACCTTTGATATGTTGATAGAATATATGTAAGTAGTTTTTGGTGAAATCATGTCATTTAAAATATCCACACATAATTGCACTGAACCATTAAGTGTGAATATATCCTAATTAATTTAAATTATATATGAGTTAGCATAAAGTTTTTCATATTTCCCAAATTATATTTCTATAAAAAATTTCATTTCCCCATCTATTTAATTATTATACCGGATTGACATGTGCATGTTTACCTATTATCCAATTGTTGTACACCATTAAAAGAAAAAAAGAGAACAAAAAAACCAAACTATATAATGAGGGGTGTGATTAAATATTAAACATATTGGTATATATAGGTTTATAGTTACATTTTTGACTTTGTGGAATAATTAAATGAGTGAGTCTTGAAATTTGATTGTAAAGTATGTAAGGTAGGTTTGGTGGAAAGAAGACGTATGTAAAAAATTAAAATAAATTATATTTACAGGATAAAAGTGGAAAATGAATGTTTTAAATGGTTATAACACACACATTAAGTGATTTATTGGAAGGATTTAATTTTTAATCCCAGGATAATAATATCACTATTCATCTATTTGACATTTTTTGTAATACAACCTATGAGAAACACATTCCAATACTATTGGGATTAACTCTTTGATGTGGTTATTTCATTACCCACATTTCTAGAATGAAATAAATTTACCATGAATTTTAATGATTTATGAACTAGTTAATATCATAATGCACCGTTTTCTAAAAATGTTATTTTTCCCAAGAGTGTAAATGTTCGTTTTTGGGTATTTGTTTACGTACTAATTCACAATTCATTTTCAGCCTTATATCATTGTGTCAAACTAATTTTGTATTTTAAATTAGAAATATATTAATAAATTGAACTTCTCATATTATTCAATTAGTGTATGTAAAATAATTTAAATAATTATAACTTTATTTTTATCTAATTTTAAATTGTAGGGGGAGATGATTTGGAGGACCCAAGATGAAGTGAAATAAAAACCGGTTAAACTGCTTGCAAACCTAAGAATAAATTTTCAATTATATATATACGGAAAATTTATTTCAATAAATTTGGGATAAAAATTTGTTAGTTGGTACAAAATTTAGTGGGATATAATTAATCTAAATACACCAAAGCCCAATTAATCCATATATTTCTCAATTGAACCGATCTATCTATAAAATATAATCTATTTAAAGTTAAGAATAATGATTTATATTGTGAAAATATATCCAAATATGTATGTATAATTGCCAAAAAAGTTTACAGGGTGATAGTTAGGAGTAATTATAACAACTATATTCCTTTTTAAATGTCTATATTAGTCCTTTAACCTATAGAAATGAAAGACAAAAATGCTATTTCTAAATATGTGTGTCCAAAAACACCTTCCTCTTTTCCTATAAAAGGGAACATTAGGCTCAAAATTTACAATTGTGACCATGGTGACATGTTTTATTATATTTGATTTATAATTAAGTCCTCACTTCATCATTTTTGTTTGGTAGGACTTTATCACCATATGGAGATCAAAGAGGAAGGTGGACTTCCATATAATCATTCCCTTTATCTAGATAGTGATCTAAATGGTGGGAGATTTTTGTGAGGCTGATACACAAGGGAGTTTGGGTGAATATATTTTCTACTAATTTGGTACCATTTGGGTTTAAAAAAATTCATTCCATGCAAATTACATCATATCACATCAGAATTCATGTTTAAATGTATGTGACTGGTATGCTCTTAATTTTTAATAGATCGAAGTGATATTTTTTGTCTCTAACTTTTTTTTATTAAGAAATAAAATAATACTTTCCATTCCCAAATTAATTAGATTTTAATTTTTTTGGATGGTTTTATACCATGAATAAGGGTAGGGCCTTGGTTGTATGATTGTTATGTCAAGGTTTGGTTCTACTTCAACTGATATAAAGTCTTGGAGACTCATTGAGATTCCATTTAATATCATCCAAAGTGTTTCTCTAAACTTGAAGAAATTTTTATAAATAAAAGAATGAAATGTTTATAAGGGAACTTGAAATGATAAACTCCTTTTATTTCCCTAAAAACTTTTTTCCTTCATCAACTACTAAAAAATTTAATTAAGTTGTTTACTTAAATATTATTTCGACCCCCCCCCCCCCACTTTTTAGTTTTTTTATTTAAAATTCACACTCTAAAACCTGTATAACTGCATGAGTGATGACCTGGGGTACAACTAGTACTATAAAATCTTCATAAAAACCAAATCAATTTGACAATTCATGATAATTCATTATGTAATGTGTGTATGATAAGGGCATTGGGTCGATTTATTATTCATTCATGATACCCTATTGCCTTATTTTGGTTATATGATATGTACATTTACAACTATAAGATTTCATATTTGGTCAATTTCATGAAACAAGATATAATTTCGGTATCTTCATTGGTGGATTGGAAGAGATGTGAGAAAATGATTTCTTCACATTGGGTGATAATCTAAAACAAGTAGGGAAATTAGTTTTGGTTCACCATACTTATATTATTATGATATTAATTTACTATTCTTGGATGATTTATTGGGTGATTAAGCCTTGGTGAGGTTGGAAGAAACTAATTCACCTAGGTAGAATCTAGTTATTTATGTTTTTTATTTACAAGTTCATTAGAATTCTATTTTCACATGTTTATGAGAGACATTGGGCATGATCCTATCGAGTATAAAAGTTATACTCACCCCTATATATAAAATTTCAAGATATCTAGGAGGAATTCAATGATCGGGCTGGATAGTAATATCTTAGAACATGGAGTTTTTGTGATTTCTTCTATAAGACTATTTTCTATATTTTTATATTTTGGATATGTTTTTTCTTTTTTATATTTATGCATTGTAGGTTTTATTTGGTGAGAGTGTGATTTATTAACTAGTCAGGATGATTATTTAGTGGATTTTTTGTTTCTTCCCTATGAATTTTAGGGTAATACCTCCCATATTTATGTGATATACCCTTTGTTCTAGTATCCTATAACACCCCAAGATTTCAGAGTATGTTATCTCATTAAATTAATTCAATAGATTGCGCTATATGCAACACAGAGTTTGAGCACACCACAACTTACCAAACTAGCCGTTCAAAAAGTGGTTATGAATAGTATTAACTGAATTTTGAATCTTATATACTCTATTTAATTTTAACACCCATATTATTTGTTTCTTAGACATAATATGATAACAAATTCAATTTTTCAGATAAAGGAAGTGTTTTTCAAAAATGCAATTTTACCACCTACTAATGGCGAACTTTTTTTAAATGTAATATCTAATAGTTTTATATTAAATTTGATAAAATCAACTACTTATTTAGAAGTGGGACATAAAATTTTAGTTTGGATAATTTTTTTGTGTTTTTTTGAAAACTTTCATATTTTGATGAATAGTGAAAGATGCTAAATTTTAATTGAAAACAACTTTTTTATTCAAAATAATGTATAGTGTTAAATTATACATTTGACTGGCTTTGAAGTATAATTAGATTATTTTTTAATCATTTAATACAATTTAGGTCATTATAAGTAAATTTACATTTAAATTTGACATAAACACATGTCAATCTTCTGATAGTTTTTACATTTTAAAAACCCGCTTTTTGGTTTTGACAATAGGAATTAATTTTAAATTAATAAATTCAACTTATCTGTTTTGAATTAGGTAAAATAGAATTAATTTTTGAATTCTGAATATCAAAATTATATTATGGTGAATTTTTGGTATTTTTCTGAAAACAATCAATTTTTTGATGAATAGTGAAAAACACTGTGTTTTTGTGTAAAATCGAATTTTTATTTAAATAATTATTTATTTTATTTAAATTTATTTAATGTAAAAATAGATAAATAATACCTATATTATTTCAATGTCATTAATTGGAGTCATTTTATGATAAAATAGAATATATAAAAATTTATTGAATTTTTTAACGTCTTTTACCCACCTTCTAAGCACATTAGAAAATTTGCATAAAACATAATTTTGCTGCTTTTGTGAGTTGAATTTCAAAAATTCAAGAGACAAAGTTCACATTAGTAAGTAAAATGTGATTCAATTAGATGAATATATTTTTTTAGTGAAGAGTAACTTTAAATGTTTATTTACCATGGATAAAAGTAAATAGGGTAATTAAAGGTAAAAATGATATTATAGTTACCATAACACATGTCTTAATTATATTGGATAGGTGTAATTCGACCAAAAACAAACTTAGGAATAAAATATGATTTTTAGTTCCACTTTTATTAGATTAAGACAATTATTATTATTTTATTTAAAGAAGAGTTAAAAGTGTTAAATTCAAAATTTAACAACTAAACCATTTTAATATAGGGTTACACATAAGATAAATTAGACATTAAATATTAAATAGATATATAAAAATATTTCCTACATCATGGAATTTTCTTTATAATTTTTAGACATTAAATAATTAAATTTATTTATGACACAATGATGAAGTAGTAATTACTTTATTAACGAAAGATAAAAATAATTGATATCATAAATATAAAAATAAATATAAATTGATACTTTTTATGAATTAAACTAATTTTTTAGGTTAATATGAAATTTTATTGTTTATTAGATAAATTTGTTTCTAAGTGATAAGGTTGTTATAACTTTCACAAAAACAAAATACCAAATAGTTTCAAAATTGACATAAATTAATTTTTAAACAAATACTATATTATTGGTTGCTAGAATATTACTAAAAATATATGTTTCATAAAAAAATAATAAATAATATTATATATGTCATTAAAGAACCACTTTAGGTTATATTATAAGTTTATATTAAGTTTATTAACCATGTATTGTAAGAATACAAGAAGACATAGTAAAAGTTAAACTATTTAACTGAGAGTTAAATCTAAAAGATAAGGTTAAAATGGTAACCTAAACTTGTCTAAAACCTATTGGTTGAGAGGAATTAGACCCATACCCCCCTAAGGATCTAAATAAATTAATTTTGTTCATTATAAAACTAATATGATTGTATAATAAATTAATATTTTAATCATTTCCTAAAGTGGCCTCACCCCTCTTATAAAAGGGCACTTCCCCATTTCTCAAAATCACACCTCCAAAGCCATTTGGCGCAGTCAAGCCCTGCCCAAATATCCTCCAAAAATCCCTCAAATAATCCAAGATCCCTTACTTTGATCATAAACCCAACCTAAAGATCCCTTTTGATAAAATCAAAAGGAAACACCTGAAGAAGAGGTAATAATTTCACCACCACCTTTCAAGTTCTTTTCTTTTTCCACTTCCTATTTCTTTGTTGTTTCTATACCAAAATAATAACTCTAGTACCTCCTTCATACTTTTATTTATTATAAATATGGTAAAACTATATTCGTTACTTTATACATCCTATAAATGACAATGTCACCATACGTGCGTGCGTACGACTTACCGTCTCCACATCGTGGTTTAGTTTGTTATTCAAACACTTCATTATTAGGATGGGTATAATAATGAGTATGATTAATTTAAATAATAAATATAACATGTTAATGAGTTTTTATATATGATATACCATCCAATTACAAACGATTTCATCATCAATATAATGATATTGTCCCCCATGCGTACGTACGGATTACCGTCTCCACGACGTGATGAGATTCATTTCCACATTCACCATTCAATGATGATTATAAAAATATATATTATTAATAAGTATGTAATATATGAAATAATAATGCTACTGAATATATATATATATGTATGTATGTATGTATGTATGTATGTACGTACGTACGTACGTACATATGTATGTATGTATGTATGTATGTATGTATGTATGTATGTATGTATGTATGTATGTATGTATGTATGTATGTATGTATGTATGTATGTATGTATGTATGTATGTATGTATGTATGTATATATGTACTTACATATATCTCATTCACTTACTTCCATTCAGTACGATATGAAAACAGAAACAACATTTATCCGTACGTAGGGAATACCGTCTCCATAAATGGTGTTTTCTATTTCATATATCTATCTATTATATATATTTATATTATAAATATATATGTTATATAAATAATTTTGTTATATTCTAGAATTATGTAAATCCTGATCTAAATGATACGGTCAAGAATAACAAGTTATAACATGTACGATAAAGAAAGTGATTATTACTTGAAATGTTAATTTAACATGGAAATCATTATTAAATGTGTAGTAAAAAGTAATTAATGAATCATGTACTATATAATAGATATGAATATGGTTCTGGTATAATCTAATAACATACTATGATCATTATACAGGGGTTAAATGTACCCTCAACCAAAGAAAAGTGCAAGGTAATAGTTATTTCCTCAATCTAATTATTATCTGAGATTGTTTATGTGTAAGTATTTACTGTGACATATTTATCATTGATACTCATATTTCATAAAAATCTTTTCAAAATAAATCTTTTAAGGTTTTATGAGAGGGTATATATAACTAGATCATCATTTTAAATGTTTTAATGATTTATCTTTCTAAATATTTTTAATTAATGTCCATGTTTTTAAAATTATTTTAAGGATTTATTTATATGGACTTGAATTTTTTGAAATGATAATTATTTTAAAAAAATTCAAGGTGGTATGGGATACTTTGATTCAAAAATATCCTTTAAATTACTTTATTTATAAATGTGTGATTTTTAAATTATTTCACAAAAAGGGATATTTATCTCAAAAAGTTTTATTGATCATTTTCAACTATGTCAGCATTATTTACTGGATATTATTATTGATTGAGTTTGATTTCGTATGAGACAATCTTCCATATTTTATTTAATGAGTTGTGATGTGTTTGATTTTGAATTTTCTATTTTTATACCATTCATGGTTTATGGTTAATGTATTTACATTTCATATGCTAGTTTTAATACGGATGTTTATGTTAGGTTTCAACTTTTTCATATGAGAAATGCAGTGGACTTAATAAGTGACGGGTGGAGCCAACTATAGCTCCATGATGTATCGGTAGGTCTCATGAGACAAACTAGTGTCTTAGAACAAGGCCTTGACAAAAATATTTATTTGTAGTCTTGGCAGAAGGCCTTGACTACGTGTTAATGATGTCCGGTGTTAGGCATTCCCTCATTACGAAATTAGTTATTACATATCATTATTTGACTAGTATAATATCCATTATCATGTTTTTATAGTGATGTTTGATTTATTTTTTCCATAATATGTTCAAGATTATGTTTAAAAAGTATGTTATTTTTATTACACATCTTTCCTTAAATGTTTATAGCTTCCACTAAATTATTTACCCTTAATGAGCATCTGAGCTCACCCCCTTTATTATGTTTTATTTTCCCAATATTACAATAAGTGTAATATGATTGATATGCAGGGTTAAGCTAAAGGGAATAATGGTGTTGTCGAAGAACTATCTATGTTGTATTTTATGTTTGAAATTGTAATGTAACGTTCATGTATGTAATCTATTTTCTATGACTACTAAACTGATCGCACTACTAGAAAGTCTATATTTCCCAACACTTCTATACCAACGGTTCAATAGAATTGTTGGCATAGATGTCCTTTACCAACGATTTTAATAAACCATTGGTAAATGTGTGGTTAGGGAGGGATTTCCCAAGGTTTTTTAATAACCGTTGGGAAATCCATGCTTTTCCCAACAGTTATTAAAAACTGTTGGGAACACCCCCCCCCCCCACAAATTCACACAAACAGAACCCCCGACTCCCATATGTTCCCCATTTACAGAAGAACATTCCTGAATCATAGAAGCGGTCGCCTCGGTGAACCACTTCCATCAGATCAACTGCAAGTCCCCAATTTAGGTTAGACTCCTTCAACCTCTTCTCATATTAGTTAAGGATATCCTTCTACTCTCAAAATTTCTCTATTTATTTCACTATTTAGAAAGATCACATCATTTTTTCCTATTTCTAGGGATTCTGGAAAATTTTATGATTCAATACTCCCTTCACAAATTTTGTACTCAAATCAATACATCAATGTACACATTGTCCAATTAATGTTTTCATTACACATATACATTTACAAGGTCATGGTCTTATTCTTATGTTCTAATTTTAAATATTCATGGTTTTTTTTTAATATCAATTATCCAAATATTATAGCTTCATGTATATGAACTCATAAGAAATTTTTTGTAATATTTATTCATAGTATTTCATGAAAATCACTCCTTTCATTAAGATCATGTCAAACATGAAGATCTTATTCATATTAATTTTTGTTCACTATGTGTGTTACATAACAAGTATGTATCATGTTCCTATCAAAAAATATATATATATATATAATGACACACTATTCACTTATCCTTTTCACAATAGGACATATGGAGTATCTTCTTCAACTTTGAAAAATAGTATGTCGTCCCTAATTATTTTTCACAGAAGAAATAAGAAATACATAACCGAACAATCCGATGTTCTTTATAAATAAAATGTTTACAAAGGGAACTCTCGGTGGGACATATCCTTCTCCCATGTAGTACTTCATCCTTCATTATGAAACTAATTCACTTTGGGAGACACCCATTGAGGTAGAGTCCCTCTCGTAGCCTCTTTAATTTAAGAATGCTTTAAATTGAATTTAGATTCTTTATTATTTCTGCTTAATTATATTGAATTGCATATCTTAAATAAGTTTTATTTAATATAATTGTTTCATTTGATAAATAAAGCCATGTTTTTATAAGAAAACCCCTCAAATGGAGGTGTGCTGTCTGCGAAAACTCATAGTGACAGTTTAGGGTGTGATAATTTGACTCTCAAATAGTAGTTTCAAATACCTAGTACCACTTTTATAAACAACGAATATAAAATATATATCTTTATCATACCACAATCCTGAATCAAGAGTATGTTTTTTGAAATATAAGATCAGTTTCTATAATCTGAAGGACAAATACATAGGATTTATTTGGAATCCTGGCAAGAAGATGCTTCCCCACAGATGTCGTTGGACTGGGCACACACGTCATGGTCACGCCACGGTCACATTGAAGTCACATCGTAGTCACACTGTGGTAATGTCCTGATTTGGCCCTGCTACAGGATGACATCCCACGACGGTTCGCAGTCCTATCAGAATTTTATGTATGATACATAGATAGAGTTTTAGATACATTACCCACCCTCATCCCTGGACCACGGACAACCCCCCACCCTCCTCCCTGGACCCTGGACAGCCCCCCAGACAGCCCCCCCACCATCCTCCCAGGACCCCGAACAGCCCCCCAGATAGCCACCCCAACCCTCTTCTATAAACCCCATATCCCAATCTATGCTCTCTTCAAGATTCACCGTAAATCTCAACGGAAAAGAGGGTTTTAGAGCTTCGAAAGAAGATGAGAGAAGAGTGAAAACCCTATTCGAAAATAGGATGCAAGGAGAGGATCAGAATCCCCTAGATCTTCAATCCATGGTTGAGAGTACTAAAAATGAACAAGTGAGGTGCATGAGTCATACCCACCTTAATCCGAGGCGCGGTGTGGCCAGAACCACTCAAAGTGTCTCACTTTTCTTTGAAATGGACAACATTTTAATTGAAAACAAAAACTATCATACGAAAAGCCAACCAGATGAATTTAGATTCTATTGATACTTTAGGAAAAGGATCCGTGGGTCATTTTTTAGGTGTACAAGTCAACCCCACCTCAATCCGAGTCACATTGTGGCCGGTACCACTCAAAGTGTCTTTCATTGGTTTAAAATGGATACGCTATTAGGTAAAAACAACTGGAATACTAAAAACCAATCAAACACATTCATATTATGTTGATACTTTAGTAAAATGATCCATGGGTCATTTGTGACGTTTACGAGTCAACCTCACTTCAATCTGAGGAAAGGTGTGTCTGACACCACTCAAAGTGTATTTCTTTTGTTTCAAAAGGACATCATTTCAAGTGAATACAAAAACTAACAAACTGAAAACCGAAAAAACGCATTCAGATTGTGTTGATACTTGAGGAAAATGATCCATGGGTCTGTTGTGACATGTACGAGTCAACCCCGCCTCAATCTGAGGTGCGGTGTGTCCGAAACTACTCAAAATGTCTCACTTTTATTTAAAATTGACATCATTTTTAGTGAAAAAAATAACTGACATACGGAAAACTGAACAACGCATTTGGATTCTGGTGAAACTTTAGGATCACGATCCATGGGTCATTTTTGATGTTTATGAGTCCACCCCGCCTCAATCCGAGTCACGGTGTGGCCAGCACCACTCAAAGTGTCTCACTTTTCTTTGAAATGGACAACATTTTAAGTGAAAACAACAACTGGCATACGGAAAACCGACCAAACGCATTCAGATTCTATTGATACTTTAGTAAAAGGATCCATGGGTAATTTCTGACATGTACGAGTCAACCCCTCCTCAATCTGAGGCACGATACGGGCGGTACAACCCAAAGTGTCTTTCTTTTGTTTAAAATGGATACACTTCTATGTAAAAACAACTGGCATACGAAAAACTGACCAAACACATTCGGATTATGTTGATACTTTAGTAAAACAATCCATGAGTCATTTTTGATGTGTACGAGTCAACCCTACCTCAATAAGAGGTGTGGTGCGGTCGGCACCACTCAAAGTTTCTCTCTTTTGTTTCAAAAGGACATAATTTTAAGTGAATACAACAACTGACATACTAAAAATAGAACAGAGGCATTAAAATTCGGTTAAAACATTAGGGTAATGATCCATCTGTCATATATGATGTGTACGAGTCAACCCCACCTCAATCCGAGTGCTGGTCTGGTCGGAACCACTCAAACTGTCTCACTTTATTTGAAATGGACAATATTTTAAGTGAAAACAATAACTGGCATACATAAAACCCACCAAACACATTCAAATTGTGTTGAAACTTTAGTAAAATGATCCATGGGTCATTTTTAATGTGTAAGAGTCATCTATTCTTCAATACGAGGCACGGTGTGGAAAACACCACTCAAAATGTCTCTCTTTTTTTTAAAATGGACATCATTTTAAGTGAAAACAACAACTGGAATACAGAAAACTGACCAATCGCATTCGGATTCTATTGAATCTTTAGGAAAACAATCCATGGATCATTTTTGATGTGTAAGAGTCAAATATGCCTCAATCAGAGGCATGGTGTGGCTGGAACCACTCAAAGTGCCTCATTTTTCATTGAAATGGACATCATTTTTAGTGAAAACAATAAATGGAATACGTAAAACCGACCAAACACATTCGGATTCTGTTGATATTTTAGGAAAATGATCCATGGGTAATTTTTGATGTTTTCGAGTCTACCTCGCCTCAATCCGAGGCACGGTGTGGCCAGTACCACTCAAAGTGTCTTTCTTTTGTTTAAAATGGATTCGATTTTATGTAAAAGAAAATGGCATATGGAAAACCAACAAAATGCATTAGGATTGTGTTGATACATTAGGAAAATGATCCATGGGTAATTTTTGATGTGTAAGAGTCAACCCTTCCTTAATCCAAGGTGCGGTGTGGATGACACCACTCAAAGTGTCTCTCTTTTGTTTCAAAAGCACATCATTTTAAGTGAATACAAAAACTGACATACAAAAAGCCAACCAAAGGCATTTGGATTCTGTTGAAACATTAAGAAAAAGATCCATGGGTCATATGTGATGTGTATTTGTCAACCATTCCTCAATCTGAGGTTCAGTGTGACCGGCACCACTCAAACTGTCTCACTTTTATTTGAAATTGACAGGATTTTAAGTGAAAACAAAAACTGGCATATGGAAAACTGACCAACTGCATTTGGATTGTGTTTATACTTGAGGAAAATAATCCATGGGTCATTTGTGATCTATATGAGTCAAAACCGCTTCAATAAGAGGCACGATGTGGCCAACACCACTCAAAATGTCTATCTTTTGTAAAAAATGGACATCATTTTAAGTGAAAACAACAACTGACATACGGAAAACCAACCAAATGCATTAGGATTCAGTTGAAACTTTTTTAAAACGATCCATTGTTCATTTTTTATGTTTAATAGTAAACCCCACCTCAATTAGAGTCGCGGTGTGGCCGACACCACTCAAAGTGTCTCACTTTTCTTTGAAATGGACAACATTTTATGTAAAAACGAAAACTGACATACGGAAATCTAACCAAATGAATTCAGACTCTGTTTATGATTTAGTAAAAGTATCCATGGGTCATTTTTGATGTTTAAGAGTCAACCTTGCAACAATCTAAGGCACGGTGTGGCCGATACCACTCAAAGTGTCTTTCTTTTATTTAAAATGGATACACTTTTAAGTAAAAACAACTGGCATTCGAGAAACCAACCAAACACATTCAGATTTTGTTGATACTTTGGGAAAACGATCCATGAGTCATTTGTGATGTGTATGAGTCAACCCCGACACAATCCGAGGCACGGTGTGGCAGACACCACTCAAAGTGTCTCTCTTTTGTTTCAAAAGCACATCATTTTAAGTGAATACAACAAATGACATACGGAAAGCCAACCAAAGGCATTTGGATTCTATTGAAACATTTGGAAAACTATAGATGGGTCATATGTGATGTGTAGGAGTCAACCCTACCTCAATCTGAGGGTCAGTGTGGCACACACCACTCAAACTATCTCACTTTTATTTGAAATGGACAGGATTTTAAGTGAAAACAACAACTGGCATACGGAAAACTGACCAAACGCATTATAATTGTGTTGATACTTGAGTAAAAAGATCCATGGGTGATTCTTGATGAGTACGAGTCAACCCCGCCTCAATATAAGGCACGGTGTGGCCGACACCACTCAAAATGTCTCTCTTTTGTTTAAAATGGACATCATTTTAAGTGAAAACAATAACTGACATACGAAAACCGACCAAACTCATTCGTATTCTATTGAAACCTTAATTAAATGATCCATGGGTCATTTTTTATTTTTATGAGTTATCCCTACCTCAATCTGAGATACGGTGTTGTCAGCACCACTCAAAGTGTCTCACTTTTCTTTGAAATGGACAACATTTTATGTGAAAACAACAACTGGTATAAGGAAAACTGACCAAAAGCATTCGTATTCTATTGATACTTTTGTAAAAGGATCCTTGGGTCATTTGTGACTTGTATGATTCAACCTCGCCTCAATCAGAGAAACGGTGTGGTCGGTACCACTCAAAGTGTCTTTCTTATGTTTAAAATGGATACGCTTTTAAGTAAAAACAACTGGAATACGGAAAACTGACCAAACGTATTCAGATTGTGTTGATACATTAGGAAAACAATCCATGGGTAATTTTTAACATGTATGAGTAAATCCCACCTCAATCTGAGGCACGGTGTGGCCGTCACAACTCAAAGTGTCTCTCTTTTGTTTCAAATGGATATCATTTTAAGTGAATACAACAACTGACATACGGAAAACTGACCAAAGGAATTCATATTCTATTTAAAATTTAGGAAAACAATCCATTGGTCATATGTGACATGTAAGAGTCAACCCCGCCTCAATCCGAGGGCTGGTGTGCTCGGCACCACTCAAACTGTCTCACTTTTATTTGGAATGGACATGATTTTATTCAAAACAACAACTAGCATTTGGAAAATTGACCAAATGCATTCGGATTATGTTGATAATTTTGGAAAACGATCCATGAGTCATATGTGAGATGTACAATTCAACCCTTCCTCAATCCGAGATGTGGTGTGTCCGACACCACTCAAAATGTCTCTGTTTTGTTTAAAATGGACATCAATTTAAGTGAAAACAACAACTGACATATGGAAAACCAACCAAACAAATTCAGATTCTATTGAAACATTATTAAAACGATCCATGGGTCATTTTTGATGTTTAAGAGTCAAACTCGTCTCAATATGACTCACGGTGTGGATGGCACCACTCAAAGTGTCTCACTTTTCTTTGAAATGGACAACATTTTATGTGAAAACAACAACTGGCATACATAAAACCGATCAAACGCATTTGAATTCTGTTGATACTTTAGGAAAAGGATCCATGGGTCATTTTTGACGTGTAAGAGTAAACCCCACCTCAATATGAGGCATGGTGTGACCGGTACAACTCAATGTGTATTTCTTTTGTTTAAAATGGATATGCTTTTAAGTAAAAACAATAGGAAAATGGAAAACTGACCAAACACATTCGGGTTGTATTGATACTTTTAGAAAATGATCCATGGGTCATTTGTGATGTGTATGAGTCAACCCCGCCTCAATCCAAGGTATGGTGTGGCCTCCACCACTCAAAGTGTCTCCCTTTTGTTTCAAAAGGAAATCATTTTAAGTGAATACAATAACTGAAATTTACACTCATCAATCATAGTCACAAACTCTTTTTCATGAGTTGGGTAGTTTCACTCATGGGGTCATAAGTGATGATACTCCTAAGAAAATACATTTTCACCATATATTATAAAAAATACAAGTTCAATGAAAAATACATCACAAATCATTAAATACACAAATCAAGGATCCGAAAAAAAAATTGGGATTTGAGCCAATTTTATACTCTTATTTAACTCTAATAAGTTTTTCTAAGACTATTATTCCTATTAGAATTTGATGGGGATGTGGGGGGGATTGTGCTGGTTAGGGGGGTTGTGAAGGTGTAAGGTGAATTACTACTGGAAGAGTGGTTGTCATATGAAGTTTGAAATGGATGTAAATAATGTTTGAGTTATTGAAACTGTTTTTAACTCTACAGGATGATTATTGTCATATGAAGATTAAAATAGGTACTTTTAGTACATGACATTGTTGGAAGATTTTGATGGGTTTATGTGTTTTTTTGTGCTATTTTAGGTGTTTTCTATGCAGTTTTAAGTTTGTTTGTATGTTGTTTTTGTGCTATTTTTTATGCAGGTGTATACTGGAGGGGCTCTTGTGAAATAGTTCTGTAAAAACACAATACCAACGGTTTTAAACCATTGGTATACTTTGAGTGAAATTTAAAAACTATCCCAACAGTTATAAAACTGTAGGTATAGTGTTTATTCTTCAATATATACCAGCATTTTCTTAAAATCGTTGGTAAAAATGTTATACAAACATATTCTAACGGTTAGCCTACAACCGTTGGTAAATCAAAAGATACAGTGGGATATAGAAACTGTTTAAATCAAACCTTTGGTATTGGGCTTTCCTCACGGCTTACTGCCCTATGGTTTGAAAAACTATTGGTATAGGCTATACCAATGGTTTTCCAGCCTATACCAACGGTTTAAAACTGTTGGTATAACCTTCATTACTAGTAGTGTCAGTCTGTTGGGACATGATTCCTTGTAATCATTCCAATGTTTTAAAATAATGCAACGGCTCTGTGATTCTAGGTTCGGGGTGTTATAGTTGGTATCATGGGAAGTTTATTACATAGCTTTGAAACTAGATTTAGAAAAACCCTAATTAGATAACATTACCGTAAGATAGACTTTGAGGATTAGTATAGAAGAACTTCATATAATTTTGGTAATGTAGAGATTTTGTGAATTTTCAAAGAAATACATCGCTGTCTGGATTCGAGCGGGTAGAGGTGGCTCTGGCACAGATGTATATATGAGTGAAAACTCTGACAAGGAGTTTCAGTCTTGACCCAGGATATCTTGGTACACGACAACGGGTCTTATTGCACTATTAGTTAAGACACTCCTGAGGGATATACTTAAGATAATTCACATTTTCATTATAAGCAATTATGAAAGATTTAGGAGTAAATACTTTGTCAAAGAAAACATTTTTTATGATTATAGATTATATACATAATATTTTAAATTTATGTTAGGTATTTTAAAAGTTTGGAATTATGCATTGTGATTCATAAACTAACCTATTATATGCCATTTTTTAGAAATGGTGCCCAGTAGAAGGAATGAGAACTCTAGAAATATGAGTGATCCATAGTGTAAGAATGATCACATATTTCATGGTATTAATCCAACATTTAGAATGAAAATTGTCGCCCTCGTATTCTTATCATATGAATAAATTGTATTATGTATTAATAAGATATGTAAAGAATTCTTTGAGTCCTATAGCTTTGAAGGGAAGTAATAGAATAAAAGGATGGTAGAGAGAAAGAAGGATAAAGGGAATACAGGAAAGAAGAATTTTTCCCTTATGTGATAACTGTGGAAAGAATCACCTTGGTAAATGATTGAAGAGAATTAGAGTTTTTTATAATTGTGCGAGAAAAGGGACACTAAGTACATGATTTCAAGGGTAAGAAAAGGGCTTCAAATGTACAATGATTCATATGCATGGAGTTGGGACACTACACGGATCAATGTATAAATCATCAGAGTATGCCCCAAATGATGTTATTTGATAATAACCAATTTATGATACTACCATAGATGAAGAGGAATGTCTAGTGTTATTATGTTGTTATTAAATAATTATTTCATTTGAGTGTTGTATCAATGATGTACTAGTTATATGAATTATAGAAATAAATAAGGATTGTACTGCAGTATTATTTCATTGAGCATTTGTGATAATATAGTTCAAAGAAAAGTTACTCAATAGTAAGTTAAATTTTTTGGAAAATAGATGGTTGAATGAAAGATAAAACTTAATATGGTTTTGAAACTGAATTAGTGATTTTCGAATAAGATATGATTGATTTGGATAAATTATATTTTATATTCTTGACTACATTGAAACTAAATAATTTCTTGTTTATTCCATTATTGTTGGAGTTTAATACATTTTGGGATATACGGAGTATATCCAAAATTCTATATGGAATAATGGAAAATGAATGTAATCAATAATTTTTTATGGTAATTCATGGTGTTACCATGTTTTAATATAATACATGATAATGGTATTCACATGTTATTATGTGAAAAAAGATATCTTCATTGTGTTTAAATTCCTTATAGATTTTGGACTATGAGTTTGGAAAGAAGTATTTTGGATAAGTGTAAAGGTTGGAATGGATAAAGGTTGACATTGGATACTATTATTAAGGTTAAATCATTTCTTAAGATTATTTTTTGATTGTTATAAAAAGGACATACAGGAGGTTAGGCGACAACCCGTCACGTATGTCAAGGCCGCAAGACTTGAACCCGCAACCGACAGGTGAAATGGTTGCATCACCTACCACTGGATTACGTGATGTCCTAGTTTGTATAATGTAGTTTTTTTAAAATAGTCTTACAAATTAATTTTAAACTCATTATTTTTGGAATCCTATTCGATTAGAATTAATAGAATATTTTTGAATCCTATTATCTTTTGGAGTGAAAGATGAGTTTGTGGTAGGAATTAGTTGAAGGATGAAACTCTACTTTCCAAGTATATTTATTATCCTCTTATTCTATGAATAAATTAATTCCTAAACATTAAATAATATATCTTAAAACAAAAAATGTGTTATCCTAATACCTTATGTTTTTTTAATTGATGATATTTTAAATCATCATAGATTGACGGCTTTAAGGCCCTCATTTTTACACTTTTTTGTGATTGATGACCTCAATCACTCCCTATAAATATTTATGTATTCCCTCCAATTATGTATCTTTAATTTCAACAAATTTTCTCCAAATTGAGATCATAATTTGGTGGTTAATGTTTCATTTCCTTTTCCTTCTTATTAAGACCTAATTTTATTAACCCAATTTCTGATGTGGGTTTTCCACAGAGGTATTTTTCTATTTTTAACTGTTTATTTTCGACGAACAATTTAAAATTTTGAGGATGAAATTTATTGAATGAGAGGATAATGTAACACCCCAAGATTTCATAGTATGTTATCTAATTAAAGAAATTCAATAGCTTGCGCTACATGCAACACCGAGTTCAAGCGCTCCACAACTTACCAAACTAGCAGTTCAAAATTACATTATGAATAGTATTAACTGAATTTTGAATATTATATACTCTATATAATTTTAACACCCATATTATGTGTTTCTTATACATAATATGAAATCAAATTCAATTTTTCAGATAAAGGAAGTATTTTTCAAAAATGCAATTTTACCGCCTACTAATGGTGAACTTTTTTTAAATACAGTATCTAATATTTTTATATTATATTTGAAAAAATAAACTTTATATTTAGAATTGGGACATAAAAATTTATTTTGGATAAATTTTTGGTGTTTTTATGATAACATTTATATTTTGATGAATAGTGAAAGTTGCTAAATTTTAATTGATAATATCTTTTTTAATCAAAATAATTTATGGTGTTAAATTATACATTTGTATAGTGTTGAAGTATAATTAGATTATAATTTTATCATTTTATATAATTTAGGTCATTATAAGTAATTTTACATGTAAATTTGACATAAACACATGTCAATCTTTTGATAGTTTTTACTTTTTAAAAACTTGCTTTTTAGTTTGACAATGGGAATTAATTTTAAATTAATAAATGAAACTTCTATTTTTAAATATGGTAAAATAGACTTAATTTTTGAATTCGGAATATCAAAATTACCATAGGGTGAATTTTTTGTATTTTTAAGAAAACTTTCAATTTTATGATGAATATTGAAAAACACTACGTTTTTTTATTAAAATCGGCTTTTTAAAATAATTATTTATTTTATTTAAATTTATTTGAAGTCAAAAAAGTTAAATAATACCTATATTAGTCAAATTTAATTTATTGGGGTTATTTTATAATAAAATAAGATGTATAAAATTTTATTGAATTTTTAACGTCTTTTACCCACCTTTTAGGCAAGTTAGTAAATTTGAGAAAAAACATAATTTTACTGCATCCATGAGTTGAATTTCGAAAAACTGAGAGACATGGTTAACATCAGTAAGTTAAATTTGATTTAATAAGATGAAAATAATTTTTGGTGAATAGTTACTTTGGACGTTTATTTAACACGGTTAAAAGTAAATAGGGTAATTAAAGGTAAAAATGATATTATAATTACACTAAAACGTGTCCTAATTCTATTAAATAAGTTTAATTTTACCAAAAAAAATCCTGAAGAATAAAATATGATTTTTTAGGTCCACTTGGATTAGATTAGGACATTTATTATTATTTTATTTAAAGAAGAGTTAAAAGTGTTAAATTCAATGTTTAATAACTAAACCATTTTTAATACAGGGTTACACATAAGATAAATTCGAATATAAATATTTATTAGAAATATAAAAAAATTTCCTACATCATGGTATTTTATTTATAAATTTTAGACATTAAATAATTAAATTTATTTATGACACAATAATGATGCAGTAATTACATTATTAATGAATGATTAAAATAATTGATATTATAAATATAAAAATAAATTTAAATTCATACTTTTGATAAATTAAAATAATTTTATAGGTTAATATTACAATTTAGGGTTTATTAGATAAATATTTCTGAAGTTAGTAGGTTGTTATGACTTTCACAAAAACAAAATACCAAATAGTGTCAAAATTGACATAAATTAATTTTTAAAACAAATACTATATTATTGGTTTATATAGTTTTAATAAAAATATATGGTTAACCCAAAAAGCATAAATAATATTATATATTTAATTATCTAACCACTTGAATTTATCTTGTATGTTTATAGTATGTTTATTAACCATATAGTGTAAGACTACAAGAAGACACGGTAAAAGTTAAAATATTTAACTAAGAGTTAAATATAAAGGATAAGGTTAAAATGGTAAACTAAACTTGTCTAAAACCTATAGGTAGATATTATTTAGACTTATAACCACCTAATACTATAAATAAATTTATCTAGAGCCATGATAAACCGATTATGATTGTATAATAAATTAATATTTTAATCTTTTCCAAAAATGACACTCACCCCTCTTATAAAAGGGCACTTCCTATTCTCTCAAAATCACACTTCCAAAGCCATTTGGCTCGGCCAACCCCTACCCATATATCCTACAAACTTCCCTCACATCAACCTAGAGTCCTTAAATTGATTATAAATCCAGCCTAAGGATCCTTTTTGATCAACTCAAAAAGAAACACCCGAAGAAGATGTAATATTTTCACCACCCTCTTTCACGTTCTTTTCTTCTTCCACTTCCTCTTTCATTGATGTTTCCATACCAAAATAACAACTAAAGTACCTACTACATACTATGATGTTATTATAAATATTTTACAACCATATTCGTTATTCTATCCATCGTATTAATGTGAAATTTGTCATACGTGTGTACGTACGTCTTACTATCTCCACGTCGTGGTGTAGTTTGTTATTCAAACACTTCATTATTTGGATGGGTATAATAATGAGTATAAATGATGTAAATAATAAATATAACATGTTATTAATTCATTATATATGATATAACATCCAATTAAATACAATTTAACCATCAATATAATGATATTGTTGCTCGTGTGTACGTTCAGATTACTGTCTCCACGACACGATGAGATTCATTTCCACAATCACCATTCAACGATGATTATAAAAATATATATTATTAATAAGTATTTAAAATATGAAATAATAACTCTACATAATATATATATATATGTACTTACATATATCTTATTTACTTTCTTCCATTCAATACGATATGAAAACGGAAATAACGTTTATGCGTATGTACGGCCTACCGTCTCCGTAAATGGTGTTTTCCATTTCATATATCTATCTATTATACATATGTTTATTCTAAATATATGTGATATATAAATCATGAGTTATATTCTGAATGTATGTAAATCATGATCTAAATGATATGATCAATAACAACAAGTTATAACACGTACAATAAAGAAAGTGGTTATTACCCGAGATGTTAATTTAACATGTAAATAATTATTAAATAGGTAGTATAATGTAATAAATGAATAATGTATGATTTAATAAATATGAATATAGTTCTTTTATAATTCAACAACATACTATGGTCATTGTACATGAGGTTAAACGTACCCTCGACTAAAGTAAAGTGCAAGGTAAGGGTTATTTCCTCCATCTCATTATTATCCGAGATTGTCTATGTGTAAGTATTTACTGGGACATATTTATCATTGATACCCATATTTCATAAAAATGATTTCAATTTTTTTTAAGGTTTTATGGGAGGGTCTATCTAACTAGATCATCATTTTAATTGTTTTAAATATTTATCTTTCTAAATCCTTTTAATTAATGTCCATGTTTTCAAAATGATTTTAAGGATTTATTTATATGGACATGAATGTTTTGAAATGATATTTCATTTCAAAAGTTACAAAGTTATATGGGACACATTGATTCAAAAATTTATTTTAAATTACTTCCCTTATAAATGTGTGACTTTTAAATGATTTCTCAAAAAGGGATATTTCTCTCAAAACGTTTTACTTATCATTTTCAACTACGTCACCATTCTTTAATGGATATTATTCTTGATTGAGGTTTATTTATTATGATACAATATTCCATATTGTATGGAATGAGTTATGATATGTTTGACTGTGAATGTTCTATTTTTATACCATTCATGGTTTATGGTTAATGTATTGACATTTTGTATGCTCGTTTTAATATGAATGTTTATGTTATGTTTCAGCTTTTTCATATGAGGAATGTAGTGGACATAGTAAGTGATGGGTGGAGCCCACTATATCTCCTTGATGCATCTGTAGGTATCATTAGACAAACTAGTGTCTTGACACAATCCCTTGACAAAAAATTTATTTGTAGTCATGGCATAATGCCTTGACTATGTGGTAATGATGTACGATGTTATGAATTCCCTCATTATAAAATTAGTTATTAAAAATGATTACTGAACTAGTAGAATATCCATGTGAATATTTATATAGTGATTTTTGATTTATTTTTTCTATATTATGTTCAAAATTATGTTTAAAAAGACTGTTATTTTTATTACACATCTTGCCTTAAAATTTTATAGCTTCCGCCAAATTATTTACCCTTACTGAGCTTCTAAGCTCACCCCCTTATGTTTTATTTTTCCAGGATTCCAAGAAGTGTATTATGATTGATATTCAGGGTTAAGCTAAATGAAATAGTGGAATTCTCAAAGAACTATCTATGCTATATTTTATTTTTTAAATTTTAATGTAATGTTAATGTATGTAATCTATCTCCCAAGATAACAAAACTGATCAGTCCTTTAGGAATTTATTCCTTATAATCAACCCAATGTATTAAAATAATGCACTGGATTTGGGATTCTAGGGTTGGGGCATTACATCACCAACCCAGGGACAATTAGAGGTGGGAATTAAGAGAAACTCTTGTATTTTTGATAATCTCGTAAGGGGTTAACAATGGGGGAGGGTCATGAAAGGGTGGTATTGATGATTTTTCTTAAGATATAGGGTGAGTTATTTAGTTAAGAACCTGTGAGGGCAGTATAGGTTTGTAAGAAAATAGTTTTAGTCAAACATACTATGTGATGATATGAAGGGAAACTGGCTTTAAAATAGCATTTTAGTCAACCTCTATGATTTGATACAAGGACCTTAATCTCTCAAAATTTAGTTGAAAGTCATTTTTCGTTCAAGGTAGAGACCTATGAGAGTTATATGAATTTTAGTTTCTTGATTTCTATTCTAAAAGGTGTGTATCTAGGAATAAATTAATTTATTAATTAAATTATTCTAAATAAATCCATTTCAACTTGACGTAGGTTATTATCCTTTCATTGAAGAAATTCTAGTTGGTCAGTACAAACATGTTGTTTTAGATTGGGAGGCTCAACAAGCTAACTATAATGATCATTGGGGTGTCAGTATTGATTATGTGGATGAGTAGCGACATTGGATGTTAAAGGGAATTTCAACTTTTATGTATGCTGCGGTATGAAGATTCCATCTCTAATCAATATATATAATACTTTTTAGGGGATTTATTCATCACATAAAACCTTATTTGATCATGAGATGAGTATTGGGTTCCCCTACAGTTATATAGTTAAGGAGAGAAATGTGTTAGTTTTGGGTATTATATCACAGGGAGTATAAGAATGCTGATTTATTATAAGAAAATTTACAACAAGAAGTAAAAGTGCAGTTCTTATTCACAATGGTTAAGGCAAAAATGGTAGGTTTTTCTCTCCCTTATATAGGGGAGATTGATAATTCATTGGTAGGGGATTAAGTTTATAGATCATTTATTATTTTCCTCTAATTCCCTTATAGATGTGGGGCCATGAGCATAGTGCTTGGAGTTGATGTTACGATAAACTATTTAATCAGTAGTCACCTCATTCATATTACTTATTTACTTGAAAGAGTAGTCGAAGGAGAAAGTTAAAGTAATGGTGAATGTACGGGAAGGAAGATCCCTTGTTGAGGGTTAGTTGGGGAATCCAAAGATAAAGTCGTCAGATAGTGGGTCCCAGATGTTAGGCTAGTTGAGATTTCGACTTGTCGGAAGATAGACTAACTGGTTACTGTTTCATTTCATACGGAATGAAAGTCCCTATGAATCTACCAAAAGTTATTTTTTTTTGATACTTGGTTTTGGAGGTCATGGCCACTATCAATGTAAGTGTTCATCAACCTCAGAGATTTAGTATGGTTCCGACCATTAGGATCCCTTAAAGCATCTGCAGTTTCCAGTAAAGAAGTATTAGGCACTACAAAAAAACAGTGTTTTAGCACTGGTTTTTTCATGGTTGTTTTTAAAACCGCGGCTAAAGGTTTTTCTGTCAATAATTTAGCGGCATTTTTTAAAACTAGCCGCATTTTTTAAAACTGCAAAAAAAAAAGCCATAAATTTTTTTATTTTTTAATTTTTTTTAAAATATCTTCTAAATAAAAAAAAATTTCAATTTTTTATCTGCGGTATTTTCAAACTCCCGTGAAAAACCACTGCAAATTGTTTTTTAAAATTTTTCAATTTTTTTAAAATATCTTCAAAATAAAAAAATAAAAAAAATTTGTGGCAGTTTTTAAAAAAACGGCCACGAAATAGCGACGATTTTTTCAAAACCACAGCAATAATTTGGAAAATTTTAAAAAATTATTTATTATTTATTATTTATTTATTATTTATTATTTAAAATCAAATATAGTTTATTATTTATAATATTAAATATTTTCAATGTGTCAATTAATGAATATTTATAATTATAAGATAATAATATTTTTAAACAGAAAACAAATCTTCTATAAGTAGAAGAACAAACTTTGACATTAAATAACCATAACTTCTGATCTAAGAGACCATTTCAGCTTCACAACTAGTCAAATCAAAGATTATCGAATGAGAAAAAACCAAGTGAAGTTTAAATCATGTGAAAATAAATGGAAAAAAATATATTCAAAATTCAAAAGTAAAAAAGTAAACTCAAACTTCAAACGACCATAACATTTAATCCGGGTGTACGTTTGGGATCTACCTCATATCAAATCGAATCCAAGGCCATGCTCTATACCTCTTAGGTCTGGTACTAAATCCTTGAGTATTGTACAACTTTTTTTCCACCAGAAAGGCTTAGAAGGCCTATGAAACATAGGTTTTAGTTGCCAACACCGATTTCTTAAAATTCAAATCGTTAAAACTTTCGATACAGGTGTCCGTTCAGCCAGTACCACAAATCATTTCGAAGCTCATTTCATTATCTTCTATTTGACTAGTTGTGGAACTAAAAAGGGAGTCTCAAATCGTATTTTTTGGTCATTTCAGTATTCTTAGGGTTTTCAGAAGTTCTTAACTTTTGATGAATTTTTTATTTTATTTATTTATTTACTTATTTATTTACTTATTTAATATTTATTTATTTATTTATTATTTATGAATTATTAATTAATTAATTATTATTTTTTGTCTATTATTTGTTTATTTAATTAATATTTAATATTTATTTATTTATTATTTAGTTATTATGTACACATTAATTATTAATTTATTAATAATTTAGTAATTACTTAATTATTTATTATTTATTTATTTATTCATTATTCATTATTTATTTATTTATTATTAATTATTAATTAAATATTTAACATTGCATGTTAAAAATTAGATATTAATTATTAATTATAAATTATTGATTATTAATTATTAATTATCAATTATTAATCATTAGTTATTAGTTATTAATAATTATTAATTAATTATTTTTTATTTATCTATTTATTTATTTATGATTCATTATTCATTATTTATTATTTATTCTTTATTCTTTATTCTTTATTCTTTATTATTTATTATTTTTTTTTAATTTACTAAATATTAATTTATTAGTAGTTTGTTATTCATTTATTATTTATTCATTCATTCATTATTTATTAATTAAATATTAATTATTAATTAAATATTAAATAGTGACTATTGATATTAATAATTAGTTATTATTAATTAGTTATTATTTTTTAATTTTTAATTATTTATTTACTATTTATTTATTTATTTATTTACTATTTAGTCTATATGATTTATTATTTATTATTTATTATTTATTAATTAATTTTTAATTTACTAAATATTAATTTATTGTTTTTTTATTATTCACTTATTATTTATTTATTATTTATTTATTTATTCAATATTCAATATTTATTAATTTTTAATTAATAAATTATTAATTATTTGTTAATAATTAATTAGTAATTAATTAATTATTTAAAAAATTTTAAATATTAAATATTAAATATGGAATATTAATTCTAAATGATCATTTATTAATTATTAGTTATTATTAATTATTAATTATTAATTATTAATTATTTATAATTTCTTATTTCTTATTTCTTATTTCTTATTTATTATTAATTTCTAATTATTTACTACTTACTATTTATTATTTATGATTTATTATTTATTATTTATGATTTATGATTCATGATTTATTATTTATCATTTCTTTATTATTTCTTTATTTATATATTATTTATTAATTTATTATTTATTTGTTATTTATTTATCATATATTCAATTAATTTCTAATGAATTTATTATTTATACATTACTTATATTTTATATGTTATATATATTATATATTATATATTATATGTTATATGTTATATATTATCAAATATATATTATATATTATGCAATATACAATATACAATATATATTATATATTATATATTATATATTATGTATTATATATTATATATTATGTATTATATATTATATATTATGTATTATGTATTATGTATTATATATTATGTATTATATATTATATATTATATATTATATATTATATATTATATATTATATATTATAGATTATAGATTATAGATTATATATTATTAATTGTTAATTATTAATTATTGATTATTGATTAATCATTATTGATTAATAATTATTTAGTTTGTATCTATTTGTTATGTACTACTAGTTTTTCCAGTTAATATATACGTGTATAAGTATATTAAATTCGATTTATTAACCACCTGAAGAGCCTACTTGAGTGGTAAAGTCTTTGTAGAATAAGCATGAGGTAAGGGGTTCAAATCTCACCCAACGTAGAATTTCTATATATTGCACGGGCATGTGCATGGACATGGACTTATGCATGAAGATGGGCATCAGCGTGGTAACAAGAAATAAATAAATAAATAAATAAATAATATATAAATTATGAAAAAAATAGATAAATAAATAAAATAAATAAATAAATAAATTTATAAATTTATAAAATTAATAAAATTAATAAAAATAAAATAAAATAATATAATATAAAATAAAATAAAATAAAATAAAATAAAATAAATAAATAAAATAATAAATAAAATAATAAAATATTAAATAAAATAAATAAATAAATAAATAAATAATAAAAATTAAAAAATATAAAAAAAATTAAAAAAAATTAAAAATGATTTAGCGACGGTTTAAACCGCCTCTAAATCATTCTACATCGGTTTTAAAAATCTGCCGCTAATTATTTCTTGACACACAATTTAGCGACGGTTTTCCAAACCGCCGTAGAATGATTTAGTGGTGGTTTAAACCGCTGCTAAAAGAAAAAAACCACTGCGAAATAAACATTTCGGCGTAATGAGGTTCGTGGACCACCAGTATATGTTTGACAACTTGTTTAGTAGTATATGATCATCTAGGAGGAGGTAGAGTTGGTATAGGGTATCCCTAGGATGGTCCTCACCATCACAGAATTATGCTAGTGTGTGAACATGGAGGATGTTATTAGTGAGGTAAGGGATCTAGTTGAGGTAGGATGCTCATGAGAGATGCACTGGTGTTAGAGGGCCCACTAGTTGTTTTATGTGAGATCCATTTATCATCTACCATGGAATATTCTTTTTTTGATTCTGTATATTCACACACATTTTAACACCTACCTTGGTCTATGTACTAAGACTAGATATAGAGAGGCTTTCCACACTCATAGTATTATCCAGTCTAGGAAGATCACAATATAGATTTTTTGATTTGTGTTAGGGATTAAAACTGATGATCGGATGGTATTAGCCATTATTATATTTCCTAATACTGCAGATACAACCATACGTTGTCATTATTAGTATGTATTTTTTATATTCTATTTTCACTCAGGTTGATTGTTTTTGGAGAAGAGATTACTTTTCTCATATGGGATGATGGCATGTGGTGTTAGTTGGTAAGTGAGCTTTTTGGATGAGTATTAGGTGAATGGAAAGCCTTCATTACATGATTTTTGTGTAATTAATAGAGTTATTGGGATATCATGCATTATAGGACCTTTTGGTTTTTTAGAGTTTTGAGATGTTTTCCATGAGTAGGTTATGAAACTTTACTTTAATGGAATCTGATGTTTTATTAGATTTAAAACTAAGTATAACAATATTTACATAGATCACCATCAGATGTCACACATTGGGATAAAGAAGTTAAGGAACTGAATTGGGGATCTCGTGTAGAAAATATTTATTAGAACTAGTGTGTCACCTTGGGGATCACTAGTTTTTTTTTCACCATGAATGTGAATAGTTTTATGATGTGGTGAATATACTACTAGAGTCTAGATTAAGTGCTAATCAAGAATAATTTACCTCCTATAAAAAATAACAATGTTTTTTACTATTTTAGGGGATATGACTTGTTCTTTAAGATTGATATACGGTCTTGATATCATCAGTTGAGGGTGAATGAGAAAGTTATCTCAAATAATGTTTTTTATTGTTGATATGGGAACTTCAAGTTTCTATTCATGTCATTCAATGTCATAAATTTTCTAGCTATATTCATGGGAATCATAACCTCTGTTTTTTGAAACTTACTAGACTAGTTCATAGTTATGTTCATAGATGACATTATCATATACTCAGGGTTAGAGGAAGAGTATAGTAAGTACATGAGGATAATCTTATAGACTCTATATCATCATCAGTTGAATGTTATTTATTTTAGAGGTTCATTTCATTAGATATGTGTTATACCATCAAAGAGTATTGGTGGATCTAATGAATTTTGACATAGTTTATTCAAAGGAATCACTCAAAAATGTGGCAGAGCTTTGAATATTTCTTGGTCTAGAAAGTTATTATTAGTGGATTCTATACGAAAACCCTTTTATTGTAGAACCATTAACAACCATAACTTAGGATAAAAATTATTTATTTTAGAATGATTAGTTTTTGGTATAATTCATCTAGTTAAAAGTGAAGTTGACCAATTCCTCTCTTTGTTGGTTTCCAGAGGAGGGCGTGATGTTTGAGTTGTTTTCAGATGATTCTAATTTTTGTTTTGGATGTTTCTTGATGAAATTGTGGGAAATGATCCCCTATGGTGTTATATAGTTACGCCCCACATGTATAACTACCCCACCCATGATTCGAATATAGAAGTAGTTGTGTTTCAGATCATGTTGTGGTGAGAGTTCCTCATTGGAGAATGATTTATAGTCTTTATGGATCAAAAAACCTTGGGGTATATATATTCATAGTGTGACATAAATCAATAAAACAGGAGTAATTTGTAGTTTCTCTTGGATTATGACTTAATTATATCATATTGAATAATAAAGGGATGCATTGTGACCAAAATACTAAGCGAAAAGTCATGGGGAGGCATTCATGAATATGATGATGCTTATTGGGTGATGGAGGAGTTAACATATTTTCATCTCAGAGCATATAAGGTTGATATGATAGAATAACTGATATAGATTATTGTAAATACCACTTTGTTTTAGTAGGTGGAATAGTCTTGGAGGGAAGACTCATATGTAGCGGTGATGCATGATCAGATCATTCATGGGGATTCCATTGAGGGGTGTCCATATGATGGCCTTCATTAGGATATGCATTGGGAAATTATGTTTTTCCCTTTTAAAACGCATGAGGGAGCCCTCTGTGGGTTTATATCTTAGATTTAATAGTATACCTTTACATATATACAATTTATTGTGGACTAATGAGGTAGTTCTATATCCATGAATGAAGTGGTCAGAGGTGGAGGTCTTGGAATGGTGTCTAGTCTTCTTGTAAGTGAAGGAAAAACAACATGTACCTGGGGGTTTATCACATCCTTTCAATTTTAATAAATTTAATAGAAAGGGAATAATTATTTATTTCATCATTGGGTTACACCATGATTAGGGGGGATATGATGTTTCTATCTGATTATATATTGAATGATGAATTTTTCCAACTTTTTGGTTATTTGGGAGTCCTGTATAATTGGTTTTTTGGTTAGAAAATGTGTGAATGATGTCGAAAATCTTGATAGAGCTTTGAGAAACATTAATTTTTTTGGGGACCCACATTTTACATCAGGAGTCTTAAGGGGATTAAGACACACAATTATCTCTTAGGTATGGCATTGTAATTTTTTCCACACCCATACAGATGGGAAAATAGATTGGACCATCCAAACACATAAAGATATGTCATGGGTGTGCATCTTGGATTTCGATGCAACATGGGAGTGGCACACACCTGTTTTGAGTTTACATAAAATTAAACATATGAAAAAACCATCAGCATAGACATATTTGATTAATTGTATGAGATTTTGTGTTGATTTCCCTTTGATTTTGGTCTAGACATGAGAGGTAATATTTCTCATTCCTCGGGCGGTGAAAAGCATAAAAAAGAATATTTAGGTGTATCGTGAGAAGAAATAGGTAGTGAAAGACTACAAAAATGATTATGAATATAGATGGTAGAGGAATTGTATGTTTTATGATAGAGACTATGATTTTCTGAAGGATTCACCCTAATGTAGTTATTTGAGGTTTGATCTGGGGAGAAATCCCTCACCCCAATTTTTTAAAACATTTAAGGTTTTGGAATGTGTTAGTGAGGTGGATTATCAATTGGGGTTTCCCTCATAAATAGAAAAAATTTATTCTATCTTCCACATATTTTATCTTCGATTGTATCCTTATGATGATTCCAACATCATTTAATAGAGGGAATTAGATATTAGGGATGATAAAATATTTAGGGAATGACTTGTCGATATTTAGGATTATGAGGAGAAGGTGTTACGTGGGTGTGGTGTCCCCGCAGTTTGAGTTCTGTGAAGTAATAATAGTCTGATGGAGATTACATGGGAATGGTATTTGCAGATGAATTTTTAGTATTTATATTTTTTTTTATTCCTGTTGTTTGGTATGTTTTTAGGATAAATGTTTTCAGTTTTTTTACATATCATTATTATTTTTGGATATATAGTTTCATCCTTGTTTGGAAGGTATCTCTTGGGGAAGTTTTTAATGGTTTATAGTTGTTAATTCTAAATTTTAGGGTTGGTTTTGATTCTTGAGGAAAAGAATCATTTTATATGTATCTGAGGTAATTGAATTGACCCTTTTTCAAATTACTTTGGGATTTTTGGGTGTCGGAAGCCATGATATTGGTTTATGGAATTATAGGGAGGAACCAGATTTGAATATACAAGTGTAGGTAGTGATTATTGACTTGAATCACTAATTCATGGTAGAAATTTTCATAGAGTATTTTTTATTGTTAGTTTATAACATGTTTCACAATGTTAAAGGCTTAATTAAAAGTGTACAATACCTCACCAGTTTGTTAGATTGATTCATATATTCTTCAGTGAATTCTAATGTTGATTGATTCATAGTGTAAAACCCACAATCAATATGTGAATCAAGTGATTTCATGGATATATATTAATTCAAATCTCAAACCAATCTTCTTTATCCATTCTTTATTTATCTTAGTATTCATACCATTGGGATTATATTGGAGCTCTTTTTACCCATGATCCATTGGTGTTGATCCTTGGATCTGATGATTTGATGTCACTAATTCCAAGTGAGTCATTGTTTATCCTTCTCTTGAGTTATCCATTATTTGTTTAGGTATTTTTCTAGTGGATGTGTTTTTTTAGTTGAGGGTTTATTGGGATTCAATTTTGAAAACATATGACTGCATTTCAAATGGATTTGAGAATGCCTTAAGTGATTGTGGCCCCATGGTTCATCATCTATTGTCTTTATCTTGTATATAAAATCTAGAAACATCTTTTGAGGTAGAATATTTGTGTTATATCTCTCTCTCTCTTTAAGTGACTCTATGAGACCATTATGATTTTATTTCCACTGGGTGAATGATATGATTTTTCTTAATAAAGATAATAAATTGGACTAAAGAAATTGATAGGAAATAGTGTGATCTGATTTTGGTTACTAGTTTTTCTTGATATTGTTCTTATTGTTTCACATTATATTCTTGTTATATAATTATGAAATGTAGTGTTTATTTGATTTGAGAATACCCATTAAATGTATAAATACTTAAAGTAAGTTAATGAAATAATATGTTGACTATAGTTGTTGTAACACCCAACAATTTTGTGAAATATTTTTATTTTCAAATTATTCTTTTCAATTTTCATAATTTCATAAAAAACTAAATATATTAAGTGTTATATAAATTCACAAAGTTATTATTTCTATGTACTCCAAACAAATTGATATTGTGCTATATGAAACACTTATATTTTCTTCTGGTACATGCATCTCTATGTTTTCCTTGTGTTATATAAAATTTTATGTTCCTTCGGTAACATGTGTGACACAAAATATATAGTTTTACCAAACTACAATGTACTATTAATATTATTATTGAAATATTATTATAGTTTTCACCTAGACATTGTAATGGTGGTGATGAATAAGATTAATTAAATGATGAAAATATTGGTTACATGGTTATATAATAAAATTTATTTGGTGACCAACTGACTTGAAATGAAAATAAAATCCTTTTGAAAATATAGGAAATCCTTGGATAGAAAACTATATTCATTCAATCTTTTGTATTTTACTAAGAAGTTTCATTTTCATATGAATATTGAAAACACTGAATTTTAATTTAAAACTACTTTTTTCATATAATTTAATTATATATTTAAATTATAATTAATTTTTTATTGTATAACTAGATCAATTGTATGTAAATTAACCATATTTAGTTTATTGGAACCAATTTTAAATTGAAAATTGATGTAAAACCCTTTCTAACATTTAAACATTTTTTCATTGAAACCCCGCTTTCATGAAAAAATTTTAGGATTAATTTTAAATTAATTTATACAAATTATGTGATTAAAATTTGGATAAATGGAGTCTATATTTGGAATATGTTTAATTTATGATTTATAATAAGGTCAACATAATTTTGGACTAATGTGATTAGTGAATTTAATTAAAATTAATTACAGCGATTAAGGTAAAACCAAATTTACTTAGTGGTTAAACATTAATTTAAGTGGATAAATAACTTAGACACATTTTTAAAATCCATAGCATAGAAATATTAGAACTGATTCCCATCTTGGATCTAAAATTGAAAATTATTAATGGCACATCAAGTAAGATAGATATCTTAATAGTGTTTACCTTTTTATATTTACAAGAATGGTACCCTTCCTCCACTATAAAAAGGGCACTCACACCACTCACTTCTTCACACATGTCTTGACCCTTTTGATTTTCCCAAACCTTAAAAAATATCGAAAAAATTCTCTAAATTAATCAAAAAAATCCTCCATTTGGGAATAAATCTATCTAATTGATCACTTTGGTGAAAACCAGAAAGAGTTACCCAAGGAATAGGTAATATCAGTTGATAAGAACTTTTGTTTTATTTAGTTTTCCACCACCTAAATTATTTTTATTCTTGGATTATATAATATCCTTAGTATCCTCAATATACTGAGGTGTTATTATTTTAATTTTATGACCCACACTCACACACACTTCCATTAAATGGGATACACAATCATTATTCGTATGTACAGAGAACTACTGCATCACTAACCAATGTCATTTGTTCTTCCATTTCCACATTTAATAGTTGAGAATAATGATTTACAATATATTTTAATATGAGATATTTTATATTTATGTTTTATTTATAATTTTTAATTATTATATAACATATACATTCATTCTTTACATTTTTTTGGAAATATAATAACTTTGTTTTTGGACATGTGGACTACCGCCTCATCAAAGTGATGTGATTCATTCTCACTTAATATTGAATATATTAAAGATTATTTTAATAAAATTACATGATATATATAACATAACAATTCTAATTTAATTATAATATATATATATATACATATATTTCATTTACTTACTTTCTATTAATACATCAAGAAAATGGAAACAATGTTCATGTGTTTGTACAACATACCTTCTCTATGAAAGATGTATTTCATATAATATTTATATATTTTCTAGGTTACTAAAATAAATAAATATAGAATATATATGATATTTATATCCTTTTTTATATTCTCTAAATATATAAATCATAATCTATGTAAGGGGGTCAAGAATAAAAATTCAAAACATATATGAAAAACAAATCAGTTATTAGCCAAAATGTAACTTTAACATGAAATTGATAGTAAACACATATTATACATTCACAATAAAGTCATATATGGTAGGAAATATAATAATATGGTTCTTTTATACATTTATAATGAATCTATATTTATAATAAGAAATTTTTGAACATGTTTGAAGTAATTCAACATTTACGGTAATGATTTTCTCTCCGCACTTTTATTTCTATGAGATATATGCTACATTCACCACGTATTCTTATTGTGTGATGTATATGCGACAATATTATATAATATTTCAACCATTTAATCTATTTAATTATATTAATATTTTAAATTGATGTTGTTATTTCATGGATCTCATGATTCAAAAGTTACTCAAATAGCAAGATAATTTCTTGTCTTACATTTATTTTTGAGAGACCAATTCCTTATTTACCCTTAGTTTATTTTTTTTAATGTATATACTTAAAATGAATGTATTATATGATATTTATACTTAAATTTATGGGTATTTACATATCAATTTTATGTTCTCTATTTCATTGGGTTCACAGTTCCAAAGTTACCAAATCAATAAGGAAAATTTTGCTTCAATTTGCATTTTTTGAGACACATGTTGTGTTATGCACCTAAATTATTTTCTAATATGTATATAGTTACCTTTAAAATATTATATCTTCAATTTAATTATTTTAATGATATGTTATTATATATTTAATATTATTATTTTACGGGGACTGTGATTTAATCTTTCTAAAATGGTAGGAGTTTATTGCTATAATCTACGAGTTATCAGGATTGTTTATGAGTATGATTCCATTGATGAAATATTATGGTACATATTTCTAGAACACTCATTAATTTTATTATTATCTAGTTATTTATTATATCCTCATGTAATGGTTTCATTTCCCTCCACATTGGTACTTAATTTAATTAAGAAACTATTTTTAATAAAATGTGACTTTATTTCTCCCTTTAGTCAAAAATTTTTTCTTCGTAAAAATAATGTTTTCTAAGAAAAATTTAGAAAATGTTATAATATTATACAATGATTTCTAAAAGGAAATTTTACCCATGTTTTACCTTTTTAAAAATAAGTTTAAAAGGAATCTTGTTGTCATTTTTTGATTAATGCACTTTTCTAAATGTTTTATGGTGAAAAAGGAATGTTCGATAAGTAAAGATTTACCATCCATCATGAACATCATTTCTTTGAAGCTTACATTTAAAAATTACAAGGTTATTTTTTAAAAAAATATTTATTAATATTTTGGAAATTAATTATTTTAAAATTATTTTCAATGCAATTTTTTTTTTCAAAATGTTTTCAAGGTTTTCTTATATGTTTTAAAGTTATTTTTAAAGTAAAATTATTTCAAAATTATTTCAAGATTTATTTATAAGTTTTAAAAGTATCTTTAAAAAAATATTTTTCAAACTGTTTTCAATACTTTATAATATTTTTTCAAAACAAATTAGTGAAAAAGGTTTTTGATATTTTTTTAATATTTCGTTATGAGTTTCAAATTATTTTCAAAGAAAAATATTTTAAAAATGTCTGAAATCTTTATTTATATGATTTAAATGTATTTTAAAGGATAAATTTTTTCAAAACATATTCAATATTTAATTTTTTTTAAATTTTTTTTAAAGAAATATTTTTTGAAAAACATTTCAATATTTTCTTATAAGTTTTTAAAAGTATTTTCAAAGAAAAAGGATTTAAAATGGTTTTCAATGAGATTTTAATAGAATGTTTTTTTAGCGGCTTCAAAAGAAATTTTAAAATAATATTTTTTCAATATGTTTTAATGATTCCTTTATAAGTATTAAAAGTTATTTCCCAAGAACGAGTTTTTCAAAATGATTAATGTATTAAAAATATATTTTCAAAGAAGCGTTATTTTTCTAAGAGATGATTAATGTGATCATTCAAAATCATTCTCCATATAAGTATACAATGATTGATATAGTTTATTATTTACTAGGGATATGGTCCAAGGACACCATTCTTATTCTTTCTTTAAATGGAATATGTTTAAATTTATTTTTTAGGAAACATTTTTCCCTTCCATGAGTTGTACCCTGATAAAATACTTGTGAAAACTGATTCTTTTAATGGGTTATTCTATGGTTATATAATTATGATATCTATATATCTTCCAAAGGTTATGATATGATAAAATTGTTTGTAATACCCATTTCTTTTCAAGGGTTATGATAAGAGGTTTATAAAACTCGTCTCTTTTTATGGGCCATGATATGATGAATGTTTTATTATATTGTGGAACATGTATGTATGATTTCATTATGTGATGGATGGGACCAATATCTTACTCCATTGCATTGGGTAAAAATTTATATCTCATGAGATAGACATGGCTAGGATAAAGAGTGAACTCTATTTAGTAAAGTGTATTGTCCATTAATAATGATTTGGGAGAGAACTTTGACTACTAAGATGATTTTAGGAGTGAAACTTGACTACTAATATGTTCTTGGGAGCGATCCTTGAGTACCAATATTTTTTGGGGAGTAAACCCATTCCACTATAAGGAAAGGGATGTGACTGGGGATGGTGGTGTGACCCGACGAGAAGGTGTAGTCCCCGTGAAGTGCAATGATAGGTTTTGGTAGTGAGCCTTGACTAATAGGGAATGATTTTATATTCTTACATGTATACCCCAAATTCTATGTCTTATTCATATGTAATGATTTTATGGAATATTCTCTTGATTCCATTATGATTTAAGTCTTACAAACTACCAATATTTATTCCATGATTCATGTTTATGTTCTTTTATATGTTGGGTATGATTTTCTGATGTTATTCTCATGTTACCAAACCCTTATGATTATGTATCTACTTTATTTATCCTTACTGAGAATCTAAGATCACCCTTTGTTATGTTTAATTTCCCGAGGATATGAAGAAAGGTTTTAAGTAGGAGTACTAAATGGGTAGATATTTGTGGTAAATATAAAATATCGTTAACCATGTTAGAAGATTGTGTTCAAAATTTCCAAAGACACTAAACTATTATGTTCCTCCTAAATTAACTTTGGTAATGTGATGAATATTCATCTAAAATGATGTAATATCCATATATATTAAGCATGGTTTACTATAGTTGTTATCAAAGGAAAGTCTTAGTCAGCTATTCGAAACTAGGATGAGAAATATTTAGTTATATCCCGAGGGATATTTCTAAGAGTATTTCTAGGGATATCTTTAAAGATAAACCTAATGTTTCATAGATTTAAAATAATTTTTCACAATTTAGACATACTATAAGTGATTTCCCATGATTATGTTGTTTTTTATATGATATGTGTTTTTCACACTATGTCTTCTAATTTTAGTCAATGGATGGAACCAGAAGGAATCAATTTAACATTAAATGTGAAAGATAATTTTATGGGGAGAATTCAAATGGGATGATCACTATAGTAAAGTATGTTTTGTTCATCCCTAATCAGTTTCCATGGAACATGATAAAATAATGTGTACCATAACCAATTTTTAGACTCACCAAACAAGGGAATGAAATAGTTTAATGATAATTTAGGTGATGGATACAATAGAGGAAAAAATATTCAATTTATTAGATATTGAGAATTTGGGGAGAAACACCCCTGTGAATGTCTCAAAAGAATATGAATATGTTTTGACTGTGGAAAAGTAGGTAACGAAGAATGTAACTACAAAGCGAAATTGAAAAGTTTTATCAACAAAATGGATAATAATATTTCCCTCCAAAAGGTAATATGAATAGTAGAATGTTTCATCTGTCAAATATATGGTCCTTATTAAAATCAATGTCATATGTGGAAATATCCTAAAGTGAATCAGTATGAAGGTATGAGTAATGGTTATATTTATAATGACAAAATCTCAAATTAAATAGGTATAAAGTAATAGGATGAGGTATCCTTGTTAATGGATTAATAATTAAGTGTAATAATAAAATTATTTGTATATTCAGATTCAATAATTAATAATTGAGAAATATATAAGGATTGTTCAATTTCTATTTTTCATTAAGGATTTAAAAGAATATGTTCAATGGTTTCGATGGAGTATAAAATTGATTTAATGGGAAATGAGATATTCATGGGAAACACAATATTAAGGGAAATATAACCCTATATATTCCTAATGTTGAGATAATATTGTTTAGATAAAGATATGTTGGATATAGATAAGTAAATTGGATGGTAAAAATTACTTTGGAATAGATTGAGGATTTGTTGATAAGTGGTCTATGCTATCATTGATGAAGTTTGAAGTGTTTTTGGATTTAAGTAATTTATCCAACAATCATTAGAATAGAAAACATGAATGTTTTCAATAATGATTTTCAGTAAGTCATGTTATTACCATGTTTCAAGAGAATACATGATGATTGTTTTCACATTTTTGGTATGTAAAACATAAAATTTACATTATTATATAGGTAGGATCAATGTTAAAATGATTTTGAGAAATATAGTGACCTTCTTTTTAAATTTGTTTACTTTCTTCTTTCGAAAGGGTTATAAGGTTACCCATTTTTTGAATGGTTTTTTGATAAACATAGGATGTGGTTTTGGATAATATATTATTATCTCACCATATGATGATTTATGCATATTGTATAACTTGTGCTTGCCATTTTCTTTATAAAGGAATATAGAGGGACCTATCATTCTATTTACGGATTTCATAAACTTGTAATACTTTAGGAATACTTTTTTTTCTTTATTACTCAGAATAAGAGATGAATTGGAAATTGATCAAGGAACAATAAAGGGTGAGATTGTGTTTAATCATGTAAGTATATATTATTATAAATGTTATTCAACTTTAGGAAAAAATGTATTGGAATAAAAAATTTTCCAGTTATCATCATTTGTGATGATATTAATGACCTCTTTCAAGCCTCTTTGGTTTATGGATTTTTGAATGTTAACTTTCTCTTAACCATGTTCTCTATCACTTTCAATAAGAACATGATAGTTATACTTGTTTTCCAGGTCCATTTTTCACATGAAACCTAGTTTCTCCTAAGTTTAAATCTAGTTATGAGTTTCTATGGGAAACCATTATGTTTCCGACTTTCCCCTTTTAAATAAAGTTTTCATATTCATTTCTATGATTTGAGTTTCTATGAAATAAATGTTCATGTATCAAACCTTTGATAACCCAAAAGAATTTATAGGGTGAAATTAATTTTAATGAGGTAAAATGTAACACCCCAAAATTTCTTTTTTTTTAATTTAATCCTTTCATGATTCAATATTTCACACAACAAAAAATATAATGGGTTTCATATTATATCACTAAGTTATTATTTATTTGTACAACAAAAACATGCAGATAATGTACTACACATAACAATTATTATCTTTTGGTACATGAAACACTATGTTTTTCTTATGTTATACACAATACTAAATTCTTTTGATAACTTGCGTGATATAAAAGACCTAGTTTTACAAAACTAGAATGTATTATTAATATTATTATTAAAATATTATTATAGTTGTAACCTAACCATTAGAATGGTTTTTTTGAATAATATTAACTAAATTATAAAAATATGGTTTACACATGAATATAATAATAATTATTTTGTGACCAATTCACTAGAAATGAAAATAAAACACTTTTGAAAATATAAGAAATCTTTTACTGGAAAACTATATTAATGAAATCAAACAAGTTTTAACTAAATAAAACAATTAAAACACTATTGATACTTAATTTTATTGATATATATATATATATATATTAATTCAACTATTTTATTTTCATTTTTTTTCTAGACAAGATATGAGAAGAAATCTAATTTTATGATAAAAACAAATATTTTTGTAAAAGGTAATTTTTCCACCTCCTAATGACACACCTATTTTAAATAAATTTTATTAACCATTTATAATTTTTGTTTCTTAAAATAGAATTCATTTTTAAATATTATTATCAAAAAATTCTTTTGGTGAATTTTTGGTATTTTCTAAGAAGTTTATTTTTGATAAACAGTGAAAACACTGAATTTTAATTGAAAAATGCTTTTTCATCTAACTTATTTATATTGTTTAGTTATATTTTTATTTGGTTTTAAAGTATAATTAGTTCAATTTTACATCAATTAATCCAATTTAGGTAATTTTAACCAATTTTATTATGAAATTGGATGTAAAACGTTTGAAAAATTTAAATATTTTTTCATTAAAACGCAGCTTTTGTGACACATCTGAGAGATTACTTTTAAATTAATTTCTTCCAATTCTATGATTATAATTTGAAAAAACATAATTCATATTAAGAATAAAAATATTTGAAAATATATAGTAAGGTAAAATTAATTTTTTCCCAAAGTTTTTGGTAAAAGTAAATAAATTAATTAGAGCGATTAAGGAAAAATTGATTTAACTTATAAGTTAAACATTTATTTAAGTAGAAAAATTACATAAACACTTGTCCAAAAGCCATTTTATAGGTATATTTTGACCAATTCCTATATTTTATTGAAAATTGAAAATTACTCGAGACACATGATGTAAGGGAGACCTCTCAACAGTTTTTACCTTTTTATATTTACAAGAATGTCACTCCTCTACTATAAAAAGGGCACTCACTCCCTCACTACATTACACCTCTCAAGAAACTTTGGATACACCAACCCCAACCAAAATATCCTAAAATATTTTCTCCCTTAATCTTAGAAGCCTATTTTTTGGGAATAAACCCAACTTAGGAAGCCCTTTGGGGAAAACCAAAAGGGCTTACCCAAAAAAGTAACTTCCTTCAAAACAAACTCTCTTTATTTCATTCCCCACCCCCTAAATTAATATTATTTCAGGATTAAATAATAAAATCAGTTTCCAAAGTATTCGGATATTTTATTATGTTAAGTGTGCAACCTATAACCATACACTCTTCAATCAAATGGGATACACAATCATCATTCGTGTGTACGGTGGACTACTGCCTCACGGCCCGATGTGGTTCATTCATCCATTTACACAATTAATGGTTTGTAATAATGATGAAAATTATATTTTTATATTATATATATTATATTTATGATTCATTTTTTTCTTATGTAATTATTATATAACACAAACATGCATGATTTTCAATTTGTGGAAATACAATAACTTCGTTTGTGGATGTGTGGACTACCCCCTCCTCAAAGAGATGTGATTCATTCAAACATAACATTGAATGTATTAAGGATAGATTTAATAAAAATATATGATATACATGACATAATAATTATTAATAAATTATAATATATATATACACACACATATATGTTATTCTAATTCATTATTTCAATACGACAAGAAAATGGAATAATCATTCATGCATACGATCGATCTACCACCTCCATGAAAGGTGAATTTAATTTAATATTTATATATTTAATAGATTATTATAAATAAAAATATACTGAATATATATGAAATTTATATCATTCTTCGTAACACCCTAAAAATTCAAAAAGAGTAACTTTTCTTCAATAGTGCGTGTGACACGAAACACCAAATGTAGAAAGGAATAGAACCTATTGAGACATTATGGTATATTTAATATTTTAAATAAATTTAATGTATTCAATATATTAAAATTAATTAAATACTAAGTTATCTTTCATCTCACGCAACAACAAGATTCGTCGATAACTTATATTACACTGAAGACCGAGTTTTACCGAACAACAATATATAATTAAAACATTATTAACTATTGTAATAAGATATAACGTAACTGTTAAATTAGTAATTATTAATAGTTTTAAATATATTATGAACATATATAGCTTAAAAAATATAAAATTAATTCATTAGTTACCAATTTATTAGAAATGAATATAAAAACCAATGGAATATAAAGGAAATGTTTTTATGATCACATGGGTGTTTTATTATAATAAATTAAATTAATTACAATTAGTGAGTGATATTAATGTAATATATATATATATATATTAAATATTAAATTAATTATTTTTGACACTCAAGCAATTTATTTGATAAGAATAAGATAAGAACAAACCCAGTTTTATGCATAAAAACATATATTTTTATAGAGCTAATTTTACCTCTTTTTAATGGAAATCCTATTTTAAATAAAAAAATTCAACTTTTATAAATTTCATATTTTAATATAATTTTTTTTAAAGAGGAACATAAAAATTATCTTATGGTGAATTTTTGTTGCTTTCTTATGAGGTTTAATTTTCTAATGAATAGTGAAAAATACTAAATTTTAATTCAAAACTATTTTTTCATCTAATTTATTTAAAAGAATAAATTATATTTTTTATTTGGTTTAAATCATATATATATTAATAATACTTAAATTAATATAATTTCGGTTGTTGGAATCAATTTCATTTTCAAATTGAATATAAAAATATAGAAAACTTTTGAACATTTTACTTTAAAACCCCGCTTTGTCATCCCATGTATAGGATTAAATTTAAATTAATTTCTGGCACTTATGTGATATCAAGTTGGAAAAAATTATTACATATTTTGAATCATAATAATTTATACTATATAATTATGTTAAATTATTTTTTTACAAAATTTTTTTTATTGAGAGTGATTAAAATTAATTACAACTATTTAATTAGCTTAACAATGGACTAAAACATAATCTTAAGGCACAAAATGAAAAATAAACTTGTAAAAAATCCATTATATATTAATATTATGATCCTATAATCCATTTTATATAATTTTTACAATTATTTTCTCCACATTATATGGTAAAAACATGGGTGGAATTCTCTTTTTAGAACATTTCAAGAATGCCACTCCTTCACCACTATAAAAAGGCACTCAACCCTCCCTTTTATTAAAACATATAAATCCATTTGGCCTTCCAAAAATATGATAAAATAATATCCCAACATCTCTACCATTTTATTATAATTCTCTCCATCATAATAAATCCATCCAATAAATTCTTTTTGAATAAACCAAAATGACTTACCTGAAAATGACGTAACATTTCTCAACGATCACTTTCATTTTATTTCCTTCTACACATCCTAAAATATTATTATTCCATTATTATATAATAACCTCAGTATACTAAATATACTGATATATTTTTATTATAAATTTTTCACCTACACATACACACACTTCTATCCAATGGGTAAAGAACTTTCCATTCATGTGAACAACGGATTACCACCTCGCAAAATAATAATTCTTCATTACTCGTTTAACACCTTTCATGGTTTTCATTATAATGTCTGTATTCTCCTATAATTTTAATATAACACATATCTTTATGCATTCCATTTTGTGGTAATACGATAACATTGTTTTTGGAAGTGCAGACCACCGCCTCCTCAAAGTGATGTGATTCTTTCGCGCGATACATGAAATCTATAAAAGATGGTTTCAATAAAACTATCTGATATATATGACATGAAAAAGATAATATATTTATGATATATATATCATTTAATTTTCATTATTTTAAATATGATAGGGAAATATAAGTATCATTCATGCGTACGTACGGCCTACCGTCTCCCTGAACGATGCATTTCATTTCCGATCTACAAATATTATGGATTACTATAAATAAATATATAATGAATATATATAAAATTTAGATAATGTTTAATATTATGGAGATTATGAAATATTTATCCAATTAATAGGAACAAATACAACAAGTTAAAACCCACTCGACAAACTAGACAATTAACACCCAAAATAGTGAAAATAATGAATGGTTGTTAATAAACAGGTAATAAGATGTTTTAATTTGATCATATGTGATATTACAAATATGATTATTTTTATAAAATGTTATTTAAATTTTTAAAACCATTATATATGATTTTAAAGGATGTTCAACTAAAATGAAACACTTGTTAAGATATTTTCATCTTGCTCTTTTACATTTGTGAGATCAATGTAATATTCACCACTTGCTTATTTTTTGTGGTCTATATACTACAAATTTTGATATATAATATTATGAAATATTTAATATTCTTGGAATTTTGAGTTTTAATTTGAATTATTTATTCTAAGGGATTTTTAATTAATAGCTACCATGTTTAAATGAATTTCATAACCCTATTCATTTTCATTGAGTTGTATACTTCCTTGTTGTCATTAGAATTATAATATTATATGTGTAATGAATTTTTACTATTTATCAGTTTATTTCCAAATTTTTTATTTGGAATTACATCTAAAAAAATATATTCATTGATTAATTATCACATCATCATTATGGTCTTTTCAGGTGTTTATATCACAACATCATTTTGTTGGGGATTATTTGCACATAAATTTCCATTAGAGTAAATTGTAGGATAATTATTAATAAATCCTTTAATTTAATTATAATTTGGTTATTCATGAACTTTTTCAATTAATAGTACTATTTTCAAATTATTTTACGTAAATTGTCTTAGAAAATGTTTTTAAGAAAACCCGACTTTATTTTCCTCTTTTGCTGAATAACCACTTTTCCTATAAAAACCATGTTTTTTAAAAATGTTTTAAAAAATGTTCTTATCCTTTCTAAAAGTATTTATTAAAAAAAATTAACCTTATTTATTTTAATTTAGTTTTCAAAATAATATTCTTTCCAATTTCTCTAAACATAATTTTTCTAACCTTTTACCATGAAAAAAGAATGTTCTTTTTACCTTGTACACCATGTACTGAATTACCCATATTCATTTCTTTGAGGATTAATTTTCATGTTGAAAAGGATAATTTTAAATAAATCATTTTTAAAATATATTTCTATGGAAAAGGATGTTGAAAATTATTTTCAAAATAAAAAAGAAAATTTCCTCAATTATGTTTTTAGAATAACTTTTTATAGTATTTACATTCATCAAATACAATAATTATTTATTTTAATACACATGGAATATGTTTTATTGATATGATCTTCATTATTCCTCTAGATGGTTTATGATTGATTATTCTAAGGATAGTATTTGCATACACTTCCATGATTTCTTTCTTAATCCCCCTGAAATAATAAATTTTCTATGATCATTAGAAATTAAATTCTCTTTAATTATTCATATAATTTATCATGTATATATTTATCACGAAAACTATATATCTGTTTTACATATGGTGGTTATTGTGATAATTATTTGATTATATGGGAAAATATTGATAAATCCATATTCCTTTTTCAAAATGGATATTTTATATGTCATATTCTTTATTAATTGAATTGGATTACTCGATATAAGGAATTCTTTGGACAAACAATGATAGGTGGGCCTTAGAATTTATATAGGCCCTTGATGAATCGATAGGTTCTCATGAGACATATTAGTTGTGAAAATTAAACTAGATTCTAATTTTAGTTTTAAAATATCTTGTAAAAGTTCATGATGGTATAGGTTTCCATGTACGTCTGATATGACATCCAACCATTAAGAATTACTTCATTTTGATTTAGTATTTATTATCTATGAGTTTTTCACTCTGAAAAATTGTATAGTTGAATATCATTTATATTATATTGATTAATTTCCTTTTGTTTTCAGTCACTACTAGAAATGGGATCATTCCCCACAGATCTATCCCCATGGTTTAAAAATATTGTGGGTATATCTCTTTTTTACTATCTATTTCCACGGTTTTAATAAACCCGTGGAAAACTAATACCCAATTCCCCCGATAGCTCGAGCTCCTCTTCCCTCTTCCATCATGCTCCTCTACTCTTCCATCAGGATCCTCCTAACCCTCACTTCCTTCTCCCTATTCCATCACACTCATCCTCGCTTCCCCAACTCCCGGACCTCTCCTCCCCTCCCCGACCACTGCCTCCCGGCCATCCGAACTTTGCCCCTCGGCCCTCTCCTCCTCTTGCGGACCTTCACCTCCCAACCATCCGACCACTACGTCCCGCCCATCTCCTCCCCTCCCCGGACTCTAACTCCACTCTCGAACTCCCTCCCGGCCTTTGCCTCAACCTCACCATCCCGGCCTCCACCTCCCTACCCCCAGCTCCAGCAACGTCCCCCCTCCCGTCTCCCTCTCCTCCCGGCCTTGGCCTCCGCCTGAACTTCCCCTCGCTTCGGAAACATCTCATCCTGGCCTCCGCCTCCCTATATTCAGATATGGCATGTATGAAATTTCTTCTCCATGTTTTTCATTATATTATATATAAATTAGGATTTAATGAACTAAAAACAGAGAAAAAACCTGAAATTACTAAACCATTTTTTGGATATTGTTACCATTTTCATCATCATGTACCCTAGAGTGAATCTACATATATTTTTTTCAATTTATTTTTTATATTAGTTATAATTGTGAGAGATATCATTGAATCCTATTATTATTTCCTCTTGTAAACATTAAATTTCTGATTTTCATGATTACTAAGATTCTGATTATGAATCATACACATTTGATCATTGGGATTGACCAGAATTTGAGACTATGGGTAAGTTTCTTTCAAAATATATAGTTTAATGACTAATAGTTTACTTGGAATTGTTATCAATAATTGATATTGGATATATAATCAATACTTGAGGAACATATTGTCAATTTACATTTCAAATAAGTTCGTAGTTTGGAAATGTATTGGGATAATTGAATTATTTGAAGGACTATAAATGTTTAGAACATATTTATATTTAAAATTTAGCATAGATATCCATAAACCAATTTTGAATAAATATGTTTCCTTTCCTTTATTAGAAGTTTTGGTTAGATAATAACCCTCCGAATTGGATCCTATGTGGAAAACAATGATGGAATTATAAGGATAAAATAATGAAAATGAATTCATTGGTTCCTTGGACCCATAAAAATATAGTCCATACATTAATTCAAAATAGGTGGAGGTTTTACCATGGGGATGATGATTCATTCATTTAAGATTGGTTTCTTCCCCTCTTTTGTGAAACTAAAACATACACGAGCATCCTATGACCAAATTACTTGGCTCCCAAAAAATAAATTCTTTAAAGGGAAAACATTTTCATGAGTAAAGTTTAGAAAATAAATTTCCTTGAAAAAAGTTATGTGAAGGCTAAATATAGCATTCTCTCTCAATAAAACTCATAGGTGAGTATTTCTATTCTTTCCAATCCATTATTCTAGTCTAAACTCAAGGAACCATCCGTGACATTTTGAAGAATGGTGCTATTATAACCCATAGCTTACGATGGAGGTATTCTAACCAAATAGATCAAGTCTAATCCAGTTAACTCAACATTCAAAATTAAATTAGGTTACACCATAAGAATCTAAAATAGTAATTGATGACATTTGATACATAAGACATTACCTAAATCCCAAGGGAGATTCTGTTAGTCATTTCACTACAATTTCTTTCATTATCATTTATTATTAGAACTCTAATCATGGTGTATGTAAAATTTAGTGTTCAATATTAATCTAATAATGTTTATTTGATTTTTCAATTGATTTTAAATTCATTTATTTTACCAAAAGGACCTTTTCCTTTTTAAGAGTCTTGTTGTGAGTTGTTCCACTTTGTATGTAGTAGGTGTTTCTAGGTAATTATTTTATTAAAAAAAATCCTGAAGTGATTTAGTTTATTAAATTCTTCTTCTAATATATTTATACCAATATTTTATACCCATGATTGTTTTATATAATTTATCTAAATTATTTTCATTAATTATTGGAGATGAAGTAGTTTTCTTTAAATTTTTTCCCTCTTTGAAATAAAATTTTACCCATGTAAAATTTTAAATTACATGGATATGGGGCTCATTTAAATTATTTATGATGATAGATGAATGTTTTTATCTCTCCCTTGATTTTTAAATGACATAACCCATGTTTAAGGGTGTGTCTTAATGTTAAAATTTTATTTTTTTATGTTACACCTAAGGGAGGACAATCTTTTTTATCTGTCCCTTAGTTCAACTATAACGACACATACCACTCTATCATAGACATGAAACCTTTTTTGGACCATTATGGTTTACCTTATTGAATATCCCTTTATAGAATATAGGTAAGAATTTTATCTCTGATACTGAAAGGGTTGAAATTGGTTATAAAAATAAAGGCACTTTCAATACAAATGTTAATTAACTATTAAAGTTTTATGTTCTAATAGTTTTATTCTCTATAGTATATATCACTTTTTTAGTTATGGTTTACATTTTTTATCAGAAGATAACTTTTATTTAACTTTTTATAGAATGGATAGAAGTTGGATGTATCATACTGATATGATTTCAACCACGTTTCAAAATAATTTGGAGAATTCACTAGATTTTGCATTTGACAATGCTTCAGATGGAGGTTGTATATAGTGTCCATGGTATAAATGTGTTGGAATACCATGGTTAAGCCAGTAAGAAGTTATCTACCATATAACAAAATTTTTATTTCAAACAAACTATTATATTTGGTATCACCATGGAGAGACGAGTCAATCTTATACTACTCACGAACAAAATGAAAGAAGTGGCATGGATAATTTGATATTCAATCGGTTTCCATTTATCCATCATCTCGAGAGAGATAATATGACAGTGCAAGAAGACAATAATATCAATACACATGAGGAAAATACTGAATATGATGATGAGAGAGTGAAAATTTAATTGGATGATACCAGAACTCTAGTATATCAGGAATGTACTAAATTGACCATGTTGCAAATTTTAATACAGTAATATCATGGGAAACCCATGTATGGAATTTCAAATACCACTATTGATTACATTCATACATTTTTGAAGGAATTTCTTCATAATGGTGCCAATATTCCCTCAAATAATTACCATGCATAGAAGTTAATTAAGCAGCTTGTATTTGATACTAATAAGGTCCATGCTTGTCCAAAAGATTGTAGTTTAATTTTGGAGGAAACAACTGACCATAATGACTGTAATTAATGTGGTACATATAGATATGGAAGACAAATTGAGATGGAACCCCATCTCGTGTGGCAGAGAAAGTCATGTGGTACTTTCCATTGATTCCCAGACTTCAATATCTATTCATGTCTGCAGAAATATCATTCAACATGAGATGGCATGAGGCAGATATAATTAAAGGTAATGATTAGTTGGTTCATCTAGAAGATGGATAAGCATGGTGGGAATTTGATGCACAACATCCTGATTTTGAATATTAGGTGCGTAATGTCAGGTAGGGTCTATCATGTGATGGATTTAATCTGTTTCTTCAGATGCTTACTTCTCACAGCATGTGTCCAGTTTTTATTCATGTTTATAATCTTCCTTCATGAATGTGTATGAAAAAATCATTCACTTTATTGAGTATTATGATATCTGGAACTTCTGATCCTGATAATGATATAGATGTCTACTTGCAGCCTTTAATAAGATATTTGAAACAACTTTGGCATTTTGATGTGCAGACATTTGATCCTTATTCAAATTATAAATTTTAGATGTGTGCTTCCCTTATATAGACCATAAATGATTTACCTGCTTATGCAATGATGTTTGGGTGGAGCACAAAGTGAAAACTATCATGTCCTATTTGTATGAAGAATACACGATAGATAAGGCTTAAATATTGTCGTAGTTTTAGTTTCACGGGGCATCGACGATTCTTTCCAATGGATCATCAATACAGGACGAATCATTGGAGGTTTGATAATATTGTTGGGACTTAACAAGAACCTCAACGTATGTCAGGAAGAGACGTGCTTAATGAATTAAAAAATTTCAGTTTTTTATTAGGTAAAGGTCAATTTAAATCTAAAAAGAGAAATAATGTTGACACTAGAACCTCTTACAATTGGAAAAAAAGATTTTTTTTTTTGAATTTATATATTGGTCTACCAATTTGTTATGTCATTGTTTAGACGTAATGCATATTGAGATAAATATATGTGAAATGTTGCTTTAAATTCTTCTGAATATCAAGGGGTAGATCAAAGACAACTTCTAATCTCATCGAGACTTGTTAGATTGGGGTATTCGACCAGAACTGCATCCCGTGTGTATCATTGAACAAATATGGAAAGTTCCTTGTGCTTCTTATGTGATGACACCATCATAGAAATATCAATTTCTGGTTGTATTGGAGAATATCAAGGTTCTCTATGGATATTCCAGCAACATATCTAAATGATTCAATAGAAGATATGTGAAACTAAAATCTCTAAATACTCATGATTATCACATCCTTCTTCATGAATTGATTCCAATAGCAATTCGGCATTTTCTATCCAATAATGTAAGGGTGAAACTGATTCACTTGTGCCATTTTTTAGAGACCTCTGTGCTAAAAGGATATTCAATTCATTCTTGATAAAAATACAGTAAGAGGCACCATTAATTTTATGTGAGATGGAAAATATTTTTCCTCCATCCCTTTTCACTTGCATGTTTCATTTAACGGTTCATCTTCAAACTGAAACACTTATTAGGGGACTAGTTACTTTTTGGTGGATGTATCCTACTGAAATAAATATGTTCACAATGAAATCATATGTTCGAAACAAGAATTATCTGGAACGTTTGATTTTGAGGGGTTATCTGGCTCAAGAATGTATGGATTTTTGTTCAATGTATTTTTCTGATGTCACCACAATACATAATCAGAAAATGATAAATGAATATGACCAGTATGGGTAAATTGATCCCTCGTTTCCATCTCTTCTCCCAACAGGAAGAATTTTTTGGTCTTATACAATGGCTACATTGAGCCTTGAAGAGCGGGAGATGGCACATCGCACAGTCTTGTTTAAATGTGGTTTGTTCGATGACTATATCAAGTAAGTAATTTGGATATTTATATGTTATATCATATTATGAAATTTCCCATATACCTTACACTTTTATTATCATTTTATGTAGGGAATATAAACGAATTATAAGTAGAGTTCATTGATCTTTGTCTTTGAGAATGATAGAGGCTTTTTATAGCCTAGATTTTCCTTCTTGGTTAAAATCAAAGGTATTACCATTAATTTAATTTGTTTAAAAAATAGATATCCATTTAATTTTATTATTAATTTATATTTCAGTTGTTAAGTGTACCTATTGACCCTGTTTCTCAATAATTGATAGCTTTGGATTTTGGTCATAATTCTTTGGTTCTTGAATGTAAATCTTAAATAATCAATGGTTATTAATTTGTTACAACGAATCGATAGGTGAAAATGAGAACACAACATGATTACATTAGGTTAACCGCTACAATGGATTGTTATGACAGTGTATCAGATAGTCGACCTCGATATGAAGATGTGTATTATTATGGGCTAGTTGATAAAATATTATTATTGGATTACTACTCTCAAGGTAGAGTCACTATGATGAAATGTAAATGGTTTGATTAAATGAGACGTCATTGTACATTTATTGATGAATGTGGATTTAGAGTTTTAGATATGAGTCGATGCCTACTTATCGATGAACAATACATTTTGGCATAAATGGATAAACAAGTGGTTTATGTGAAAGATCATTTGAGACCCGGTTATGGTGTCATTAATGACGTAATCCCCAGACATATTTTTCATGATGTTGGTGATGAAATTTCCACCATTGACATCCCCGTTGATGTTGGCCAAAATATTGCATTTGATAAATCAAATTGTCCCATTGTGATATTTGATGTTGAACCTGAAGTAGTGGTCGGTAATATATAGAAGCAACCATATATGTTCACTGGTCATTCAGTTCATATTGACATGAGTTTCACTTTTATTTATTATTGTAATTACTTTAAATATGTTTTAGTTTAGAATGAAATGGTTGTTTTTTGTATTTTCTGGTGTCGTTTCATTAAATCGCGTTTATTTCAAAGTACAAAACTTGGTTTAAATCTTGTTTTTAATAAATGTATAACCTTGTAATGTAATTTTAAAAACTGTGTTATTATTTTTATGTAATCATTTGTACAATTAAAAAAAGTCAAATTGGTTCCTCTCATGAATTGCTGATAGATGTAAGTTGTATGCATGATTTGTAAAAACTATTTCTAAAAACTTTAAATTTCATTCTTATTTATATAATGCCAAATACTACAGAAGGTCAAAGGAAGTGACTATTTGATCTCAATCGACTAGGGCATGAGCATGCACCGTCTTCTCTTCTGTCAATGAGTATTATAATTGTAATGTTTTTTCCTGCATTACATATAATTTCATGTTAATATTCTTTATCAATTTTTTTTAGGGACATTCATTTCCACCAGATTTGACTCACAATCCAGTTAGCATGGTTATGAGTGGGGATGCTCTTAGGCCTAGATTGAGCACCCATCATACCCGTTTCCACATTGACCTATAATCGAACACCCTTTCCACCACACCTTTCCATCCTCTTGAGTCTTTGAAGATTTTTTTATCCATGTCTCCATCATCATCTTAGCTACCCTATTAGTCACATTCCATGACTACACCGCATCCACAGATGTTTCCACCTTTACTATATCAATTTCTGATGATGTATCCTCCATCCTACTACCCATACGCTTCCGTGTCTACACCACTTAATTCCTACCGTCCATCCAGCATCTAATGAGTCTATTCCATTAGCTTCAACTCCTATTCATGAAGGTCACCTAGAGAATTTATTGGAACAGACACTTCCTATAGAGGCTGCTGAGTCAGGACATCCCACAAATCCATCACAGTCTATTAAGCAATCCACAGATGGTTTTTTGATTATAACTATTTCAAATTATATCACTTTATTTTAGTCATGTTGTACCATGACTTAATTCTTCTTTCCCACCTATTTTTCTTATCCAGTGGGATATTCTGTAAGGATATGTGGGCACGATCTGATGAAGGAAGTTTGTAATCGCCAAAAATAGCTAATGGTGGATTACAGTTGAAAAAATCGGATGGTAGGTCAAATTGCAACACAGTGTAACAGTTTCATGGGTACGTAGGCCATGCATGACGATATCATTCCGGTGGAACTGGTGTCATGGAGATGTATTAGTAAAGATATTAAGAACAAATCTTGGGATCAAATATGGTTACTAAAATTACATAAAGTCATATCTATATTATTGGTGTATTTAAATGGAATAACATGTTCATTGCATATTCGGTTTAACATTCTCGATAGAGAAGCTACTGAGATAGCATAGTTGATTGAATTTGGGGAGTTCTAGTACTCATACAAGCATGAGTTGTATGTTGGTTGGAAGAGTAGGGTTGGTACGGACTTAGAGGGGGTTCCCATATTCCCCGACTGTCCAAAAAGTCAATATGATAAAATTATTGCACATTGAATGACTGCTAAGTTTAAGGTTATCTTAATATTTAATTGTTGACATATAAAATTTAACTCTTATTACTTGAATTATAATTTTTTTAGTAAGTGTCAGAGAAAAACATAAAGAATAAGGATTCAATGACATATTTTCACACATTGGGACACACTATAATGCCCGATCATGAAAAGCACTAGGTACTTTAACCGGGTATTGTGATGTTATACATGATGTTCTACTAAAAATGTTATTGAATAGACATAGGTCAGATTTTTGCTTTTCTAAAATATGGTACTAAACTATATTTGTGTATTTATCTTTTACAGCAAGAAAAATTACGCATCAAAGGTCCTGTACCTCATGCCAAATTATTTTTCTCCAGTAGAAAGAAAAAGGATGGACGTGTAGTAAATGCACAGACACAACATAAAATTGTAAGTTTTTTATTTATATTAAAAATAATTATAAGAAAGTCAAAATTTAATATGATTATAATTTCAACCGTGTGCCTTGGAGGCCCTTGATGGTAATGAATATGACAACTTCGGGCCACATGATCATTTAAGTCAAGTATTAGGGGAGGAGCACTCGGGGAGAGTATGATATCAACCAGGTAAAAACATAATCCCATCTAAGTATTGGTTGTAATCGGGCTCCTTTCAAGCCTTCTAGACCTCTATGCTCAAAATCACTCATGTTGAAGCAGCTGAGGCAATGAAAATAGTTTTAGAGGAGTGTTAAAGAAGTAAGATAATGACTAAACATTTCATGAAAGCTATAGAATATTTGAGTCAGTCGCTTCCATCAGAGGTTTTTGCTACTTTTGAATCATATATAGCATCAATACGCTCTTTAAATGATGTATCGAGTGATGCCAATGAGGGTCATAGTGGCAACGAAGGCGGTGGAGATAGATCTGTTGGTGGTGAGGATATTGCAGATGTTATTGATGCTGCTGTTGGTGATGAGGCTGTGGATGATGTTGCTAATGACGATAATGATGTTGGTGATGATTGGCATGGACATGGGGATGGGGATGTTGGTGATGGGTGGGATATTAATCCCCTCAATTTTTTACATAGTAGCGGGATATATTTATGTACATCAAGAACTCGAATTGAATTTTTGTATGGATGAGAATAGTTTATTTTCTTTCTTCTGAAAAGTTGTGCATAAATTTTCAGATTAACTTACATAAAGCTAACATTAGAATATTTAGTCATGCATATGGGTAATTTATGCCCTTACTACCATAGAATACTTATCTTTAAATAATATCTCATATAGTGACATTGGATTCCATTTTTTATCTCTTTATTTTTCATAAATTATTGAATTGACAAGTCTAAATTAATTTAGGTAAAAATAGAATATATTCCTCAGTTGTTATTTCTAAACTTTGCATTTTTTAAAATCAAAAGTTGTTCTGTTTATTGAACTGGTTGGGTTTTTTGAGATTCCATGTCCCTGAATGATATGGTAAATGCTAGATATTTTTTTGGGTTTATAGGTAGCTTTGTAAGAAAGGTGCAGGGGGAGGGGGAGGTATAGGGGGTGGGTCTGGGTGAAGGGGTGGGGATTGGTACACAGGGACGGTGGGGAGGGGGGCTAGGTGTAGGGGGAGGGGTGGTGGGTGTAAGGGGTGGGGCCGGGTGTTTGGGGGGGTGCTGGGGGGTAGGGCTGGGTATAGGGGGTGGGGATGGGTGTCGAGAGGTGTTGTTAGGGGTGGGACTGGGTGCAGGGGGTGGGCCTGGGTGTCGGGATGGGGGCTTGGGTGCGTGGGGGAGAGTGGGATAGGTGTTGGGGGTGGGGCTGGGTGAAGGCAGGTGGGTGCTTGGGGGTGGGGCTGGGTGCAGGGTGGGTGGGGCTGGGTGTATGGTGGGTGGGGCTGGGTGCAGGGGGAGGGGGCTAGTGGTGGGGGTGGGCTGGGTGCAGGGAGGTGGGGTTGGGGTGGGGTTTTGTGCAGGGGGTGAGGCTAGGTGCAGGGAGGGGGGCTGGGTGCATGGGGTGGAGGGGGTTGGGTTCAGGGGGTGGGGATGGGTGCAGGGGGGGAGGGGGCTGGGTGCAGGGGGAGGGGGCTTGGTGTAGGGGAGGGGGCTTGGTGCATGGGGGACAAGGTGCTAGGGGGTAGGGCTGGTATCAAAATATATGACTATGTCATGAAAGATTTCTGTTGAAAAGGAAAATAATACCATGTCTTTAATTTCCATAGAATGATGACTAAAAGGGGATTTACCCCAAGTAGTATTACTTTTAATAATATTATAAAATGTCTCAAAAAAATAAATCAAATTGTAGTGGTGTTAGAGTTCGTTCTGCTTCTTCTATCCGTGCGTCCAAAAACTAAATTTTCTTTCGTTTAATCCATTGATTGCTACTTACTACAATAAAGGAAGGCTGGATGAGGCTCTCATGTATTAATTGTCCTTGAATGAATTTCTATAGGATACATTTGTCAAGACTACAATTTCAACTAATCCATCCCACGTTGGTGATAAAAACATCACTGTTTCTTCTAATAAGAAAGTGAATCCAAACTGCATCTTTGATTCATCAATCTCTTTTGAAAGTGATTCTTAAGGAGTGAGAATTTATTAATTATAAATAGGATTGGTCTATAGTTCTCATTTCTTGGTATTCTTCAAACAAACCAATATAAATCTTCATTTTTTTTATTTCATTCATTTTTTATGATTATTAAACTATGTTCTATTTTATGATCCCCCTGCTAAAGCTTCTCTTACTTTGATTGGGAAGTCTACTATCTTAAAAAAGTCATTTTTTCATCTTCCAAGGTTTATGAGAGTGATTCCTATGGTTCATCTAAAGTGATTATTACGAAGATGTGAGGTTTCTTATTAATGGTTGAACATTATATAAATAGTTCTAGTGGTTTTTAGTTTGATATATTTTATATAATCTTTGCAATTCTGGTCACTAATTGTGCATTTGAAGTTTTTGTGTAGAAAAAATTACCTAATAAATCACTTGGAACTATGATAAAAAGTAATCCATCAAGTCTTCTTGAAATAAAAGAGGAGTCCAGTGATGAAGTAGATACAGATAACATTGATGATGATGCTTATAAGTTAGTGAGTATGGATGATTTTATCATTATCTCTACTAATATTTCATTTTAAAAAATCATTCTCATAATTATTGTGCTTGTATGACATGGATGTTTAATGTGAATTTCTCACGAGAGAATAAAAATTTGGTCGTTATTACCCCTATTTTATTTAATATTTTAATTTCTATAACATAAAACTTCTAATAATTTTCCCAATACTATTATGCAGGTTTTGTTAATTTTAGTAGCAGCATTAAACAGAAGGAAATTGATGATCAATCCAAAAATTCCAATATTTGAGACCATCAAATACATGTTCGAATACATATCTACATTATTATCTCTTAAATAAGACTATCATCGGTTAAGTATCATTGATTAAATTAGGATGGATTCTATTGTAACCTTTTCATTAGGAGTGCTTACACTAGAAACCCATACTAACAACAATGTTTACACTGTAAAAGTTTAAATATTTACACATTTGGATTTATTAGTATAAAAATTAAACTATCATTTCCTATGGGATTAGTATTCACACTATAAATGTTTATACTACCATAATTACAGTAGTAGTGCTCACATTATTAGTTATTAGACTAGCAATGATTACACTGGAACTTTTCATGGAAACATTACCTGTACACACATCTTTTCATAATGAATATGTATTGGAAATACAAGGGTGAAAAATCTGGGAAACATGGGAAGATTTCTGCTGAAGATGTGTCTGCAATGACACGAGTAGCCCACTCATTGGTGTTGGGGAAGAGGAGACAAGTATTTTGTAGTTGAGTTTTAATTTTATTTTCCTTATCGCATAGGTCACTTAGGCCTTTTACCAATTTCTATAGATGGAGGGTACTTATATTCTATGAAGGGGGTTATAAGGGGACTAGAGGCGGCTACGTGGATTTCTTTTAAGGGGAGGGAGATCGGGTTAGTTGAGGGATTGATAGTGTGGTTCATTTTTTCTGGTTTTACTGTGTAGCCTATATTTATTTTCTTTTCTTTAGGTATGGATGTCCGACATACGGATGGGTCATGCTGAAGGAGACTGGTATATGCAAATAAGCAGATGTGCAAGGATCCCCTTGCACATGCTCATGGCCATGCGGGGCGTGTGCATAGGGGCTAGGTGTCCTTGCATGTGTGTGAAGGTGTGTATAACCAGTGGGGCAGCAGTAGCTTTTAGTTAGAAATCTCCAAGAGTCGAAGTGACGTCTTGATTCCACCTTGAGGTAGGGTCCCTCTCCTAGCCTCTTTAATTCAAGAATATTTAAATTAAATTTAGCTTCATTCTTAATTCTTCTTATCTATATTGAATTGCATATCTTGAATAACTGTTCCTTACTATAATTGTATCATTTGATAAATAATGTCATGTTTTTATAATAAAACCCTTCCAACGGAGGTGCACTGTCTATGAAAACTCATAGTGATAGTTATGTTGATCTAGTTTCTTACATAATTGCATTTGACTTGTGCTGAATGAGTTTTAGAGTAAATGTTAAATATAATTAAATGAATTGTGTGATAAAGAAATGCCATGATTTTATAATAAAACCCCTCCAATGGAGGTGAACTGTCTTCTAAACCAAAGAATAGTGATGATCAGCTCTGTGGTAGTATTACATGAGTCTTGCGATCAATGTTGAGACTGACTAATCACAATTTCTATCGGCGGGGTGATGGACAGAATGTTGCCCCGCCTCCTCCGGCTCCCTTTGCTCCTGGCCGGAAGATGCTTCCCCTCAGACGTCGCAGGGCCGGACCAACATGCCACGGTAACGTCGTGGTCACGCTACGGTCATGCCACAGCCACGCCACGGTCACCCCGCCGTCACACCCCGGTCACTCCCCGTTCAAGCTACAGTCAATCCATGGTCATGCTGCGATCACACCGCAGTAATGTCGTGATTTGGCCCTACCCCAGGGCGACACCCCATGGTGGTTTTTAGTCCTGTTAGAATTCAATATATAATACCTATATAGAGTATTAAATACATTACCCACCCATAGTTAATGGGGACGGAGGCCCTCAGGTAGCAAATATTTGGATTGAGTCTCTCATGAAAGTATTTAGTCACCTGTAGATAACATTGGAGATGAGGGTGAAGCTTGCTACTTGTATTCTACAAGGACCATCTAAGTGCTCTAGGGACATCATAGTAAATGTTGTACAATAATAAGGCTTGATAATACTTTTATAATGATATTTTTATTTGGAAAATTTTCATTCCGAGTTGGATATTTTTATGATCACTATGATCTGATGAGTGCTTGGACCCTTGTAAAGAAAATGCTTATACATTATCTTTTTTTCTCTATGAGAACAGAAAACAAAACACCCCTCATATAGTATAGTTGGAGCTTTATACAATAGTGGGGAATATGATGGATGATCAACTCTATGATAGTATTACATGAGTCTTGTGATCAATGTTGAGACTGACTAATCACAATTTCTTTCGGCGGGGCGATGAATGGAATGTTGCCCCGCCTCCTCACACTCCCTTCACTCTTGGTTGAAAGATGATGCCCTACGGATGTCGTTGGACAGGGCCAACTGACCGTGTTAACTCCACGGCCATGTCACGGTCACACCACGGTAACACCGCAGTAATGCCGTGATTTGGCCCTGGTCCAGGACAACACCCTGCAGTGATTCGTAGTCCTATTGGAATTCGATGTATGATACCTAGATAGAGTTTTAGAAACATTACCCACCCATAGTTAATGGGGAGGGAGGTCCTTAGGTAGCAAATCTCTTGATTGAGTCTCTCGTGAAAATATTTAGTCACCTGTAGACAACAATGGAGATGAGTGTGAAGCTTGCTACTTGTATTCTACAAGGACCATTTAAGTGCTAGAGGGACATCATAGTAAATGTTGGTCAATAAGAAGACTTGAGAATAGTTTTCTAATGATATTTTTATTTTGAAAAGTGTACTTCTGAGTTTGATATTTTTATGATCCTGGTGATCGGATGAGTGTTTTGACCCTTATAGAGAAAATGATTCTACATTATCTTTTTTTTCATTGTGAGAACAGTAAAAAAACACACCTCATATAGTGTAGTTGGAGCTTTCTACAAAAATTGGGAATCTGATGGATGATCAGATTTGTGATAGTATTTCATGAGGCTAATGATCAATGTTGAGACTAACTAATCAGAATTTCTGTCGGTAGGGCAAAGGCCGAAATGCTGCCTCGCCTCCTCCCGCTCCCTTCACTCCTGGCCGGAAGATGCTGCCCCGCGAATGTCATTGAACCTGGACAACACGCCACAGTCCTACCGCGGTCAAGCCATGGTCACGCCGTGGTCACGCCGCGGTCACGCCGCGGTCACGCCCCGGTCACGCCGTGGTCACGCCGCGGTCGCGCTGCGGTCACACCGCGGTCACGCCGCGGTCACGCTGTAGTCACGCCGCGGTCACACCGCTGTCACGCCGCGGTCACCCTGCATTCTTGCCGTGGTCATGTCGTGGTCACCCCGCGGTCACACCATGGTCACGTCGCGGTCATGCCGGGGTCACACTGCGGTCACGCCGTGGTCACTCCGTGGTCACGTCGCGTCCACCTTCAATCCATCCCACACCAGCCACCACACCAGCCCCCACCCCCATCCTCCTGCAAAACACTCATGTCAGCACTCTGCCACATCCATAACAGCCTCAACAACCAATTCCAGCCCACACCTGCCCTCTTCCATCCCCCTAATACCTGCCATCCTGCCCTCACCAACCACCGCACCAGCCCCCATCCTCCTGCATTCCAGCCCACACCAACCCCCTTTTACCTATGATACAACCCCATACCACCTATTCCAACATGAACCAACCCCCTGCCAGCCCCCTGTCACCTGCATTCCAACCTTCACCAGCCACTCCAGCCCAAACCTGCCACATACACCAACCACAACGACCAAAAATCCCAGCCCCTGCACATCACCAGCTTGCACCAAGCTCCACAACAAACCATATCCCCATACACCAGAAATCCACAGCCACTACATACATCCAAAACAACCAGCCTACAAAACCATACTCCAGCCCCCATCCAAACGACATCTCGAGCACAAAAAAATGGGAGTCCACCCCCAAAGGAAGCCAACAAAGGACCTTTTAGAAGAAAATTCCTAAGGGTGGCTTCAATGGATTTAACCACTCTCTTGGGTAAAATGAAGTGATAACACCAATAAGCTTTAATACTAAAAAGAACTGATTGAAGAAACTGCAACCACCCAACATATGAGAGAGAGTTATTAGTCCAAAATTTAACTCTTTAGAAAATATTCTCTTCCAAGACCACACAATCAGAAGCTCTAAGCTTAGAAGTGATATGGAGAACTACTAGATAACAAAGAGGAAGAGACCCCTTCCTAACCCTCATAACATCTTCAATAGAATCACAAACCTCATGAGAGATACCAGCCACAAATAGTAGGGACTTCAAAAGATTAACATTTAATCTAGACAGGGAATAAAAAAGATCCAAAGCATGCGGATGAAGGCATTTTCACTGGAGTAACATGGTTATTTTTTTCCCAGGGATATTACATATCATTCATTATGAGGGGGTTTATAATAAAATAACAAGTTGTATTACTAAATTCCAGAACCAATTTTTATCCTGTAGTGGAATAATTATGCTGGTGATTTTCATCCTTAGCTCCATTATGATTCATGTATTATCGGTCCTAATGGCTTAGAAAGTGGTGTTGGGGATTATTGAAAAGATAATGACTTCTTTCCTATTGTATTCTCATGGGGAGGGAATATTTTCCTAGGGCTGTGTGGATGAGAATGACCAGACTAGTGGTAGATGGTGGTATCAACTTATGAAGTGTCGAGGGGTCAATGTAAATTCTACAAGATAAGTTTTCTTGGGAGGTTCTTGAAGGTCATTATATATGAGGAAATTTCATTTCTGTCAAAGTATTGATCTAACCTTGAAGATATAGGGGAGAAAATCTCGTGGATGTTGAAAGAGTTGAATGGGAACATTCTGGTTCTCAAGAACCAGTCACTGTGGACTGTAAAATGAGGAAACATAAAGATCTGGTTTGACAAATGGGAAGGTTCCCTTCTTGGCTTTCCAGGCTGTCTGACTCACAACATTTTGTTTTCCAAGGCATGTTGTTACCCCTATTTTACATAGGTTGTTCTTAACCACCATCAAAGTGAATGTTTTGATAACATTATTATATATTCTTAAATGGAATTTTTAATCTTCATGAAGTCTCCAATAGAGGTTTTCCTGGCCAATATTTATAGGTCTATACATCAGATTCTAAATGGTATCACTAGTGGTGAAAATATTTACTGGTGTAATGAAATCCCAATTAAATGTAACTTGTTGGTTTAGTGGATCAGTAACCATTATATTCCTATGAATGAAACTATCAGGAGCAGGGGAGAGGGTGTAGGTGGGGTGTCTATGAGGGGTTTTCTAGGGGGGTTGTCCAAGGGCTGTTTGGGGGGGGGGGGGGTTGGGGGTCTGTAGAGCACGGGGTAGGGTGCATGTGGGGTGTCTAGGGAGCTTTCTAGGGGGGTGTCCAAGGGCTGTCCGGGGGTCTTCATGGTAGGGGGAGGGTGTCGGTGGGGTGTCTAGGGGGGAGTGTCCAGGGGGGGATGTCTAGGAGGGGTGTCCAGGGTGTGTCTAGGGGGGGTGTCCAGTGGGGGTGCAAGGGGGCTGTCTAGGGGGTGTAAGGGGGATATCCAGGGGGTATGGGGGTGTTCAAGGGGGTTATACAAGGGTGAATGGGGGATCATGGGGGTGTCCAAGGCTTCTGAGCATTTCAAAAATAAAACTCCACTTTATTGTATCAAATTCCTTTGAGATATCAAGCTTTAAAGCAAAGTTCCCATGTTTAACCTCTTATTTCATGATGTTGACACATTCAGAGGCAGTTCTGAATATTCTTACAAGGGATAAAGACAAACTAATTTGAAGAGATAAACCCTTTAGCAATGGTACCTAACCTCATATAAATAATTTTTCTATTGATTTTTGGAAAGGTATGACCATTAGAAATAGGTCTGAAATCCTTTACATCCATAACATTTTCCTTCTTTGGGATCGGGGCAGTAAAATTGGAGTTCATTTTATAGGGGATTAAGGCGTGGTTAAAGAACTCCCTCATAGCATTAAAAATATCAACGCGAAATATGTCCTAGTAGAACATACAAAATTTATTTTTGAACCCGTGAGGACCATCCACACTCTAATGATTTAGAGAAAAATGGCACTCTTAACCTCTTTCTCATCAAGGGATGCAACAAGGGAGATTGTTGACTTAGTGAAGTCAAATCCGGTTGACCACACTCTAGTGAAAGAAGGCTATCTTTTTTTCATCCTCTATCAAATTTTTTTTGGCTTCAATAAGATGTAAACGATTGTGATTCTTTTTCGTAAAAAATTTATTTAGGACTTTTTTAATAAGAACTTTTTTCTTCATTGAACACTTTGGCCAGCTCTGCTTATATTTTTACTGGTGAATACAATGCATTGTGGTTCCATTGTTTTTTCATTCTGGTTTGCATTGTTTCACAATGGTTTCATAAGGGGGCTTGGTGCAGGGAGGGGGGCTGGGTGCAGGGGGGATGGGGGTTGGGTGCATGGCTGGGTGCAGGTGGTACTAAGGGTGCAGGGGGGTGTTCAGGATGGGTGGGGGTAGTGGGGGTGCAGGTGGGGGGGGGGGGGGTGGACAGTGGGTATATAGTGGCGGGGGGGGGGGGGGGGGCTGGATGTAGGGGTAGTGAGAAGGATGGGGGGGCTGGGTGTAGGGCGAGGTGCAGGTGTTACTGGGGGTGCAGGGGGGTGTCCATGGGGTGGATAGTGCAGGTGTAGGTGGGGGGGGGATGGGACCTAGGTGCAGGGGGTGGGGGGGGGCTGGGTGCAAGTGGTACTGGGGGCAGGGGGTGTCCATGAGGGGGAAGTAGGGGTGCAGGTGGGGGGGGTGGTGGACAGTGGGGGTGAAGGTGGGGGGAGGGGGACCTGGGTGCAGGGGGTAGTGGGGGATGGGGGGCTGGGTGTAGGTGGTACTGGGAGTACATGGGGTGTCCACGAGGGGGGTGGATATTGGGGGTGCAGGTGGGGGGGGGGGATAGTGGGCGTGCATGTTGGGGGGTGGATAGTGGGGGTGTTGTGGGGGGAGTGGGAACTGGGTGTAGGGGGTAGTGAGGGGGCTGGGGGATTGGTGCAGGGGGTGGGGGCTGGGTGCAGGTAATACTGGGGGATGCAGGGGGTGTCCAGGAGGGGGGGGGGAGTGTGGGTGTAGGTGGGGGGGGGGGGTTGGATAGTGGGGGTGCAGGTGGGGTGGAGGGGGACCTGGGTCCAGGGGTAGTGGGGGGGACTGTGTATAAGGGATGGGGGGCTGGATGCCAGTTGTACTGGGGGATGCAGGGGGTGTTAAGGGGAGGGAGGGGGTTATGGGTGTGGGTGATTCTGGGGGTCCATGGGGGCAGTGGGGGTGCAGGATGGGGGGGGGGTCCAGGGGGTGTCCAAGATTGTGACGGGGTGTGCAAGGGGGTTCTGTCTAGAGGGGAGAGTGGGGGTGTGCAAAGGGGGAGGGGATGTGCTGGGGGGGGGGTCAGTCCAAGGGGGAAGGGAGGGGATGAAGGGGGTCTGTCTAGTGGAAAAGCAGCTATTTCTAGGAAAAGAATATATACACATGGTTTGAGAAATGTGGGTAAATATTCTGCTGTAGAATCCTCTATACCCCTGGTTTTTAAACTGTGGGAAAATATGCTGCTAAAAAACCCTATATACCTATAGTTTACATAGCTGTGGGCGTCTAATTTCTATTCTAAAAATGTATATCCACGTTTTTTTAATCAATGGGCATAGATCTATACCCACGGCTCTAGTGAACTGTGGGTAAGATGAAATTTCTGTGGGATATACCCATGGTTTCTGTAAAATCGTTGGTATAGGGAAATCCCGATGCCTTGGGAGCCCAAAGTTCATCAAACCGTGGGTATAGACTATACCCACAGTTTAATGGGATATAATCAGGGTTTCAAACTGTGGGTATAGGGAACTTTTCCCGTAGTGAGTTATTTACATTTCCATATTGATTTTTCATTGTCTAGTTATTTAAATGGAATCTGTTTTCAGTTATTTACCTTTTCATATTATTTACTCACATCCTTATCAGTTATTAATTATGTGGCGAGTGTTATCATTTATTTTACCTACCATGATGAATATTCACATAGATTGATTATTGATTTAACTATACTATTCCCTTATTGAGAATTTGAGCTCACCCTTGTTTTTTTCTTTCCCCAAGATTGCATTATGTGTACTAATAAATATATGTAAGTATATACTATATGAAAAAATGTTATTATCCTTGAAATAAAAAAATTATGTCTTAATTTTTGTTTTCATTTTTAAAACACGACTTGTTTATATATCTGGTTTACCAATACTACTAAAATGTTTGGTTCTTTAAGATTTTATTTACTTGTATCGTATTCCAATGTAATGGTAGAATGAAATTGTCTATAGGATTCTGGGGTTAGGTTTCTATAGTTGAAATCAGAGAAATTTTAGTAGTAACCTTAAGATTTAAATTTAGGAAAAAAATAGATGAGGGAATATAACAATAAGATACAATTTGAGGATAAGTGTAGAAGAACATCATAAAATTTTTTAAGTAAGAGATTATGTGGGACTTATTAGAAGTATATCCATGTATGGATACATGAAGTTGATGTGGTCATAGAATAAATGTACCAAGGTGTAGAAACTCCAAAAAGGCATGTCATTCCTAACCTGAGCATAACCTGGTTCACAACAATGGGTCTTACTCGGCACATGGTTTGAAACTCTCAGGGTATATAGTTAGGATAATTCCATTTTTCCTTACAGATCATTATGAGGGATTCGAACATATGATGATAATAAATAACCCATGTTAAACCTGAGTTTTCTAGATTGAAAATATATTGACATGATTTAGAAATCCTATAAGTTATTATTTGTTTTTTTCACTATGAATATTTTTACTCACAATATGATTTATGGTTTTAGTCAATGTTTGAAACCTGATTGGTTCATGTTAACATTGAACATAAAGGAAATGGTGGTGAAAATGATAAACCTAATGATATGATGATAGAGTGAAGGATATGACATTTATGGATAATAATTATTTCAAAAATATTTTTAAAAATACATAAGGTAACCAACTCCTTAACTCACCAAAGAAGATAAGGATTGAGGTTTATAGGAGCTTGATTTATGGATACCATAGAGATAGGAAGACTCAATGTCACCCATTTAAGAAATATTAAAGAAGAAATCACGGAATTTTTCGCAATGGGATGGGGAAATTCTTTATGTGTGGGAAAGGACATAAATACAATAATTTCCAATGAATCCATGACCAAAGGATGGTGTGGGTTTCATGCTTACCACTGGCCTATGTAATTTCTAGTTAATGTGTAACTATTTTTAGTTAAACAAATTGATGGGAAAATATTAATAACGAACCGGTAGTGTTACTTTTGTGGTTTATAGATTAATGTATTAACCATATTGGTTTCATAAAATAGTAATAGACAGATATTATGAATTATATTATGGCTACTTCAGGAAGGTATTAGTGCCACAAAAATGTGGTTCATTCTAGGATATCAATTTCATCGAGTAAGGTATGAGTTATAATTTTATCAAAGCCCAACCAAAAAGTTGAAATTATTCTTATGAAATTGAAACATATCAAATTTTATATTTTCTTATATTCTTGGTTGATAAAATAATTCCACAACATTATGATAAGTGTCTTTAAACAAAAAATTTATCCTAATCCATTAATTTTTATTGAATCGGTGGTATTTTAAATCATTATAGATTTATGGATTTGAGTCTCTCCACTTTATATTGATCATTTATTAGTTTTTGATTGATGACCTCAATCACTCCCTATAAATATTTACTCTTTTCCTCCAATTACATATCTTCACTTACCACTAATCTTCACTAATGTAGAAACCTAGTTCTATATTATTCCATGTGACCTTTGTACTTCACATTATCTCTTATTAAGAGGGTATCCTATTTGCTATTGTCATGATGTGGGATTTCAAAAAATTAATTTTAAAGTTTGAAATGCTATACTACGAAGATTGAGTTTCAAATGAGAGGATTCAATTTATTTAAGGTGGGGAGAATGTAACACCCTAAAAATTATAAAAGATTAACTTTTATTGGATAACTTGTGTGACTCACAACAACAATAATAGAATAAAATATAACCTCTAGAGTCATTATGGTATATTTAAAATTTTAAATAAATTTAATATATCCTATAAATTTTAATTCACACAATACTAAGTTAGATTGCATCGTACAAAACGATTTTCATGAATTTCTTACATTACACACAAGATCCAGTTTTACTGAACATAAATACATTATTAAAGCATTATTATTTAATATAATAACATATAACCTTGTGATTAAATTAGATATTATTAATCTTATTAACTAAAATATGAAAATATATGGTTTACACAAATATAAAATGATTTCATTAGTTACTAATAAATTAGAAATTAATATAAAAACGAATTGAAGATAAAAGAAATATGTTTATTCTCACAAGGGTGTTTTATTCTAAGAAATTATATTAATTACAATTAGTGGTTGATATTAATGTAATATATATATATATATATAATATTAAATCAAATATTTTTGGAATTCATCCAATAGATTTGATAAGCATAAGATAAGAACAAACCCAGTTAGAAATTTAACCACCTTTTAATGGAAAACCTATTATAAATTCAATTTTTCGATTTTTTTTATAAATTTTAAATGTAAAAATAAACATAAGGATTTTAATGTGGAAAATAATAATTATATTAGGGTAATTGTTTGGTTTTTTTGAGGTTTCATTTTTTGATGAATATTGAAAATTACTGAATTTTATTTCAAAACTTTTTTTCATCTAATTTATTTATATCATTAAATTATATTTTTGATTAGTTTGAAAGTTATTTTAGATCAATAATACATACAATGATCTAATATAGATCATTTTAATAAATTTATCTTTGAAATTTAATATAAAAACATAGCAAACTTTTCAACATTTACATTCAAAGAACAACATTGTCATCTCATCTACAAGATTAAATTTAAATTAATTTTTGCCACTTATGTGATTTTAAATTGGAAATATGGATTCCATATTTGGAATCAGAATAATGTATTTTTTCTAATAAGGTCAAATAATTTTTTTACCAAAAATATTAGTGAAAGTGATTAAAATCAATTGTAGCGATTAAGAGAAAAATTAACCAAACAATGGACTAAACCTTAGTCATAAGGCCCAAAATGACATTGGTAAATTTACAAAAAAAATTGGATGTTCATATTTTAACCCTATAATCTCTGTTCTCAAATTTTTACCATTATTGGATCCACTTTATATGGTAAGAATGTCGGTGGAATTCCCTTTTAAAAATTTTAAAAAAATGCCACTCCTCCACTATAAAAAGGCACTCACCCCTTATATTTATTCACACATTGAAAGACAATTATATTTCCCAAAATATAATAAATTAATCTAAAAAAACCATCCAATCTTCCTAGAACCCTCAACTTGATACAAAATCCAACCAAGGATTTATTTTGGTATAAACCAAAAGGAGTTACCTGAAAATGAGGTAACATTATTCAATGATCACTTTTAATTTATTTCCTTCTCCACCCCTCAAATATTTTTATTATTTTATTATATAATAGCATAAGTATCATAAATATACTAATATGTTTTTATTATATATATTATTCCTAAATCTACAAATATTTCCATTAAATTTGTAATGAACTTACCCTTTATTTGTACGGAAGACTACAACCTCGTGAAACGATGATTGTTCGTTCTTCCTTTACCACCTCTCATGGTGAAAGTTATGACGGAAACACTATTTATTTATGATATATATGATATTTATAATTTATATATCCTTATTAATTTCTATAAAACACATATCTTTATGCTTTCCATTTTGTGTGAATCTGATAACATTGTTTGTGGAAGTGTGGACTACTGCCTCCTCAAAGATATGCGACATGTTTGCGCTATTCATATAATGTATAAAGGATTTTAAAAAAATATATATATAAAATATGATTTGAATATCATAATATAATTATAATATATATATATACATATATATCATTCAATTTTCATTTTTTTAAAAATGACAAGGAAATGGAAGTTGTATTCGTGCATACATACAAACTACTGTCTCCATGAATAATGCATTTCATTTCTTATCTTAAAATACTATATATTATTATAAATATATATATAATGAATATATATATATATAAAATTTATATCATGTTTTAAATCTTTTTATATGTGGAAATAATGATCTATGTAATAGGAACAATGACATAATGTTAAAACAAACTCGACAAACTACGTAATTAACACCCAAAATAGTGAAAATAATGAACAATTGTTAACAAAAGGGTAATAAGATGTTATAAAAAGATAAAATGTGATATTGTAAATATGTTTATGGTTTTATTATAAGTTACTGACATGTTTCAAACCATTATAGTGTAATTTAAAGGATGTTCACTTGAAAAGAAACGTAAGGTTAGGGAATTTCATCTCAATTTTTTTACATCTGAGTGAGAAATTTTATTTTCAGTAATTAATTATTTTGTGTGGTGTATCAACATAATATTTGGATATATTATATCATTAATTATTTTATCTTAATGGTATTTTTATTTTCAATTTTAATTATTTCTTTTAAAGGGATTTGAATTAAAAGTTACCAAGTGGTAAATACATTTTTAACTCCATTCCTTTTTATTCGGTTATATTACTTCCTAGTTGTTATTAATATTCTAAGATTACACGTGTAATAAATTTTTGAAATATATTGTTTGATTTCCACTTGTGTTATGTGGATTTTTATTTGACCCAAATAATCTATTAATTGACAGATTCTCACATAAACGTTATGGTCGTTTCAATGGTTTACTTCACAATCTCATTTTGTATAGGATTGTTTGCACATGAATTTCCATAAAAAGAAATTATTGGATCATTATTTAAAAAATACATTAATTTTATTTTACTATGGTTATTCATGATCCTTTTTAATTAATAGTACCATTTTCCACTCTTTTTTACATAAAATTGTTTTAGAAAAAACTGACTTTATTTTGGACTTTAGTCAGAGAATCTATTTTATTCTAAAAACTGTATTTTCGTAAAATCCTTTTAACCTTTTCAAAATGACTTATTAGTTTCATTTTTAACCTTTTTTATTTTATAATTTTTTTCAAATAAATATTATTTTTCTCTTTTCGAACAACTCATTTTTCAATCCTTTTATAGTGCAAAATGAATGTTATTTTTACCTTGTACGGCTTGAAAAAAATTACCCACCGTAATTTATTTGAGGCTTCATTTTCAAGTTTTAAATGTTAAATTTTACGTAAATTTTTTTTAAAATAATATTTCAGAGAGAATTATTTTTATAATTATTTTCAAAATAAAAAATAATATTTTCCTCAAGATTTTTTAAATGACCTTTTAAGATTATTTCCATTCATTAATGACAATATCAATTTATTTTACCCCACATGGAATATTTTGTATTTATACTATCCTTATTATTCATCTAGATAGTTTAGGATTTATTTGGACAATGATATTTTTGAAATTGACTTCATTGATTCCTTTATTAGTCCCCATGAAATATTGAATTTCCCTTGATCATTATAAATTGAATTTACCCTAATTATCCATATAATTTATCGTGGGTATTTTTATTTCATAAATCGTAAATAATTTTTATATATGATGTTTATTTTGATTTCTATTTGATTTTATTGGAAAATATTGATAAATCGGTATTCTTTATTTAGTAGGGATATTTGATAAGGCGTATTGTTTATTAATTTAATTGATTACTCAATATGAGAAATTATTTGGATAAGCAGTGATGGGTTGGTCCCAGACATCATATAGACCCTTGATACATCAAAAGGTTCCCATGAGACAAATTAATTGTACAAATTAAAAATGTTTCTACCTATACTTTTAAACGATCTGGTGAAAGGTTTGTATGGTATAAGTTTTTGATGTGCCTCCGGAATGGTGTCTAACAATTATGGATTTTCTTCATTTTTATTTAGTATTTATTATCCATAATATTTACACTATGAAAAAGTATATGGAATCATTTCATCCATAGTTTATTTATTAAATGGATTGTATTTTCAATTATTTACGTTTTCATACTAATTATTATTTATCTGGTTATTTAAATAGAATTTGTTTGTAGTTATTTACCTTTCCATATTTTTTACCGACTCCTTTCACAGTTATTTATTTCATAGCCTATGTTATACATTATTTAACTTTCCATGTTAATTATTGTAACACCCAAAGATTCCATGGTATGCTTTTCTTTGAATAATACATTAGTGTGTGTTGTATGCAACTTCGAGTTCTAACACACACCACAACCAATCAAACTTGCCGTTATGAATAGTAGTACCAACTTTTTGAAATTTTATAAACTTTATCATTCAAAATGGACTTCATTTTTTGATTTTGAATATCGAAATTAGCTGTGGGTGAATTTTTGGTATTTTTCTGAAAACTTTCAATTTTTGTTGAATAGTGAAAAACACTGAGTTATAATTTAAAACCGAATTTTTATTTAAATAATTATTTATTTTATTTAAATTTATTTTAGGTCAAAATAGATACATAATACCTATATAAGTTTAATTTAAATCATTGGAGTCAGTGTATAATAATCTTAGATATATAAAAAATTTATTGTACTTTTCGCCGTCTTTTACCCATCTCCTAGGAGAATTTGAAAATTCACATAAAACATAATTTTACCACTTATGTGAGTGTAATTTTGAAAATCCGAAAGACACATTTAATATCAAGGAGTAAAATGTGGTTCAATAAGATAAAAATAATTTTTGGTGAATAGTAACGTTTTACTTTTATTTACCACGGTTAAATGTAAATAGGGTAATTAAGGGTAAAAATGATATTAATATTACCCTAAATCATGTCCTAATTGTATTGGAGAAGTGTATATCGACCAAAAACAACCTTAGGAATAAAATATTATCATTTAGGTCCACTTGGATTAGATTAGGACATTTATTATTATTTAATTCATAGAGTTAAAAGAGTTAAAATCAAAGTTTAATAACTAAAACATTTTTAATATAGGGTTATACAAAAGATAAATTCGATTATAAATATTAATTAGATGTATAAAAATATTCCATACATAATGGTATTTTATTTATCATTTTTAGACATTAAATAATTTAATTTATTTATGACACAATGATGATGCAGTAATTAGCATATTAATGAAATATTAGGATAATTGATATTATAAATACCCAAATAAATGTAATTTTAGACTTTTTAGGAATTAAAATAATTTTATAGGTTAATATGACATATTATGATTGTTTATATGAATTTAAGTTGAAATAATAATGCTGATATGAATTTATCAAAAACAAAATACCCAATTATGTCAAAATTGACATAAAAGAGTTTTTAAAAACAATATTATAATGTTAATTGATATTATATTCTTAAAAATATAAGGTTCGGCCAAAGAACATATATAATGATATTTGTATCATTAATGGACCACTTGGGGGTAGATTGGATGTTTATAGTAAGTTTATTAACCATATAATATAATAATACAAAGAGACTTGGTAAATGTCAAACTAATTAACTAAGAGTTAAAACTAAAATATATAGGTAATAAAGTGACCCAAACCAGTCTAAAACCTATTGGTTGAGTGGAAATCGACCCATACCCACCTTATAATAGAAATAAATCAATTTGGATCCATTATTAACCGAATATTAATTTATTATAAAATAATAGTTTAAGTTTTTCCTAAGGTGCCCCTCACCCCTCTTATAAATAGCCACTCTCCCTTCTCTCAAATTCATACCTTCAAAGCCTTTTGGTTCGGCCCAAACCTTCCAAATTATCCTATAACATACCTCAATTAAACCTAGAGGCCTTATTTTAGTCATAAAGCCAACCTAAGGAGCCCTTTTGATCAAATCAAAAGGGAGAACCCGAAGAAGAGGTAATGTTTTCACCACCCTCTTTCAAGTTCCTTTCTTCTTCAAATTTTTCTTTCATTGTTATTTACATTCTAAAATAATAACTCTAGTATCTTCTATATACTGTGATTTTATTATAAATATGTTACAACCATATTCAGTATTCTATCCATCCTTTGAATGACATGTCACCATAGGTTCGTACGTACGGCTTACCGTCTCCATGCTATGGTGTAATTGTTATTCAAAACATTATTTTTTGGATGGGTAATATAATGATGTTTAATTGAATTAAATAATAAATAAAACATTATAATTATTCTTTATATATTATATACCATCCAATTATACATTAGTTTAATATCAAAGGAATGATATTGTCACTCGTGCGTACGTACGGACTACCGTCTCCACGAACGCGATGAGATTCATTCCCCATCATATCCATTCAATATTAATTTTCATTTGAGGATTAAAAATAATGTTTAAGGACTATATATAATTCTGGATATGAATAAGATACAACCTATGGATAACAAACATGACTTATTTACAGAACATATAAAGGAAAACGAGTAAGTGAACACCCGAAACGATGAAAATACTAAAATATTATTAACAATGCAATATTAAATGATCATATATGATATCATATTTATGTATATGATTCTTTTATAATTTAATAACAATGATTTAACTATTATACAGGAGGTTAACCTACCCTCGACCAAGGAAAAGTACAAGGTAAGGGTTTATTTCACAATCTCTTCATTATCTGAGGTTATTTATACGTAATTATCTGCTGGGACCTCTTTATCATCCACATCCATGTTTCTTTAAAATGTATTTCAAATCATTATTACTATTCTATAGACTATGGGTTAAAGTCATTTATACCCTTTTTTTACTTTTTATAAGACGTTTATAAGGTAATCTTTTCGTCATTTTCCAAACAAGGTCCTTTTTAACCTTTTCGACAAAATTATGGTAAGAATGTCTTTTTGAACTTATACGATAGGTGTGCCTATTTTCCGCCATTATAAAATCATAAAAGAATCCCTTACTAGTTGATAAGAATATTATCAAGGTAAAAGTTTTATTTTTTAATTATGTGTCTTTTAAATGATTAAAAAAAAGAGATATTTCTCTCAAATAGTTTTAATTTCATCTATGTCAAAATCCATTGATGGATTTTGAGCTTATTTGAAGTTGATTTATTATGATACAAAACATCCATATTGTATTGAAGGTTTTGTGATATGATTGACTGTGGATGTGTTATTTTTATACCAGTCACGGTTTATGGAGAAATTATTGACATTTCGTATGCTAGTTTTAATACGAATGTTTATGTTATGTTTAAACCTGTTCATATGAGGAATTAATTGGACATAATAAGTGACGGGTGGAGCCCGATATAGCTCCTCGATGCATCGGTAGTTATAATGAGACAAACTAGTGTCTTGGCATAAGGCCTCGAAAAAATCGTATTTGTAGTCTTGGAAGAAGGCCTTGACTATGTGGTTAAGATAGTCTGGCATTATGCATTCTATCATTATAAAAGTGGTTATTGATATTGCATGTTATTATTCAACTAGTAGAAAATTCATGTGAATAAGTAAATACAATTATTTCATTTTATTTTTGTCATATTATGCGGAAGTTCAATTTTAAAAGTCTTTTATTTTAGTTATACATTGCCTTAAATGTTTATGCTTATTTATGAAAGTTTCATCTTTATTGTTATCCTTACTGGGCATTTGAGCTCACCCCTTTCTATGTTTTATTTTTCCCAGGATGTGAAGAAGTATTTTATGAATGACCTGTAGGGATAGTATAAGGGAATATGAGTTTGGAGACAATATATTGTTGTAGTTTTTACTTTATGATGTAATGTAAACTTTATGAATGTATCTAGTTATTTCAAAGCTACTAAACTAATCAGTCATTCGAGACATGATCTTTTGTGATCATGCCAATGTTATGTAATAATGCACTGACTCTAGGTAACTGGGGTCGGGGCGTTACAGTTGGTATCAAAGTAAGTTTAGTACAAACTTGGAAACTAGATTTAGATAAACTCTAATTAGAGAACATAGACCTAAGATGTACTTTGAGGATTAGTATAGAAGAACTTCCTAGAATTTTGGTATTATAGAGATTTTGTGTGTTTTCTGTTAAATACATACCTGTCTAGATACGAGCAGGTAGAGGCGGCTCTGGCATAGATTTACCTAGGGGTAAAACCCAAAAACACTGCTTTGATCTAGACTCGAACGAGTACTGCTGCACGACAATGAGCCTTGCTGCACTCTTGGTTACAACACTCCCGGGGGATATGCTTTGGATAATTATAATTTTAATTATAAACCATAATGAAGGGTTTATGAGTATGTACTTCCTCAAAGAAAACATTTTTTATGATTATGGATTATATCCATAAACTGTTCAATTTATGTTAAGTGTTTTATAAGTATGGGATTATGTATTTCGATTCATAAACTAATCTAGTTTATGCCATTGTTTAGAAATGGTGCCTAGTGGAAGGAATGGAAACTGTATCAATGCACGCACTCCATGTAGTTATTTCCCTCCTGATCAAGATAATTATAGTGGAGTTGGTGATGCAACTGGTTCCGATCAGCTAATCACCATACTAGGATAACTCACTCAGGTTATGAATAATAACCTTACCTGTATAGAGCACCCTGATCCGCAGCGTGGAGGATCAATGTTAAATCGCTTCATGAGGAAACAACTGCCAACATTCAATGGGAGTACAAATCCATTAGTTGTTGAGCAATGGATAAATTCAATAGGGAAAATATTCCATGCCTTGGGGAGTAATAAAATGGAAAAAGTTATCATGGAAGTTTACCGCCTCACTGGAGATGCTGATCAATGGTGGTAACTGATTCAAAACACAAAGGAAGATGATGAAGTATCAAATATGGAATGGAGGGAGTTTAAAGAACTTTTATTAGAAAAATACTTTCCTCGTGACCATCGAGCAGATTGGAAAGACAATTTCTGAGTCTGAGGCAAAAGGAGGATGAGAATGTCGCAATGTATGAGGCTAACTTTACAAGGTTAGTGAGTTATGCTGTAGATTATATACATATCCCAAGAAGTAATATTGATCATTTCTTTGATGGGTTAAAACTGATTCTCTGTTGAGAATTAGTCTCACAAACCTTCTCATTGTACGAAGATATTGTCTCATGCACTATCAAGACAGAAAAATAATTCTCTAAGTCTTATGACTTTCAAGCAAAGCAAGAGAAGAAGAGATATGTTGATCACTATGGAAATGGAAATAAGGGGAAGAAGGGAAAAGTTGAATACCCATCCTGCAGTAAATGTGGGATGAAAAACCATGGTACTTGCTTGAAAGGAATGGGAGTCTGTTACAAGTGTGGTGAAAAGGCCACCAAGCTCGTGATTTCATAGGGATGAAAGAAGCTACCGATGTTCAATGCTACAATTTCAGGGATATGGGACATTATGCAAATGAATTTCCTAAGCGTCAGAGGAAATTACCTAAGAAAAGGCCAAGGGATCAAGTCCAAGCTTATGTTATCACTACTGATGAGGTAGAAGCTCCAAAAGATGTAGTGGCAGGTAATTTAATGGTTTCCTCAAGTTTAACAAATGCTTTATTTGATTCTGGATCATCGCATTATTTCATATCTTCCTAGTTTTCTAAGAAAATTAAATATTTACAATTTGATTTAACAAGGGAGTTGTTAGTTAATACTCTTAAGGGAAGTATCATTGCTACAATGTTTTTTGAATCAGTCCCCATTAGAGCATGTAAAGTTTCTTTATCTGCTGCTCTCATCGTCATACCTATGATTGAGTTTGATATAATCCTCAGTAAGGATTGTATTTTGGACCATGATGCGAAGATTTATTGTAATAAGAAGGAGGTTATGATTTTTGGTGATTATGATAAAGAACACCTTATATTTAGAGCAGAATCGTCACCACCTAATTCTTTTCTAGATCCACCCCCAGTATCTCAACTAAATTCAATTATCATGGAGGAAGAGAACGAAATAACTGTGGGTGAGGAAAGGAATGTACAAATAGAGGATGTACCTATTGTGAAAGAATATGTAGATGTGTCCACAATATTTACCTATACATCCTCGAGAATGAGAAATTGAGATTTCCATTGATTTAATTCTGGGTTTAAGGCCTATATCGAAGACCCCTTATAGAATGGGCACTGTGGAATTAGTTAAACTAAAGGAAAAATAGATAAATTGAGGAATAAGGGATTTATTCACCCTAGTCTCTCTCCATGGGGAGCCCCTCTCCTTTTTGTTAAGAAGAAAGATGGATATATGAGGTTATGTATCGACTACATGGAAATCAATGCTATAACAATAAAGAACAAGTATCCCCTACCTCGCATTGATGATTTATTTGACCAACTGCATGGATCTCAATACTTTTCAAAGATTGACCTTCGATCTGGATACTATCAGTTGTGTGTGAATGAGGAAGACATTCCGAAGACAACATTTTGAACCAGGTATGGGCATTACGAGTTTACAGTAATGCCTTTTGGATTCACTAATGTACCCTCTATATTCATGGATATAATGAATAAAGTTTTCAAGGAATATCTCGATGATTTTGTGGTGGTATTTATTGATGAAATCTTGGTATAATCCAAAATCTACGGAGATCATCAAAATCACTTGTGCATTATCCTAAAGACTCTTAGAAGACATGAATTATATGGGAAGTTTAGCAAGTGTGAATTCTGGATCAAGAGATTTCTTTTCATGTCCATATTGTCTCTAAGGATGGAATATCTTTTGATCTTTCGAAGACCAAGGAAATCTATGAATGGCCAACACCAATGAGTATAACCAAGGAATGCAATTTTATTTCTTTATCAGGTTATTATTGACATTTCGTCCAGAATTTCGCCCGATTGGCTAACCCATTAACAAAGCTCACACGTAAAGGGGTTAAATTTTTTTGGAAAAAAGAGTGTGAAGAATTTTTTGAAGAACTAAAGAAGAAGATTAGTCAATGATACTATATTGACTCTACCACCAGGGAATGATGGGTTCATTTCTTATAGTGATGGATCGAAGAAAGGACTTGGTTGTGTCCTTATGCAGAATGATAGGGTTATTGCCTATGCATCAGGATAGCTAAAAATTAATGGGAAAAACTATCCTACTCGTGATCTTGAGTTAGCAGCTGTAATATTTTCTTTCATGATTTGTAGACACTATCTCTATGGTGAAAAATGTGAGATTTATTCTAATCACAAGAGTTTGAAGTATATTTTCTCACAGAAAGAACTCAACATGAGGCAAAGGAGATGGCTTGAACTACTCAAGGATTATGATTGAACGATACACTACCACCCGGGGAAGGAAAATAAGGTGGCAGATGATTTGAGTAGAAAGGATCATGGAGTTTTGAACAAGATTAGAGTTGCGAGGGATCCTATTTTCATGGATCTATTAAATTTGGAAATGGGAATAACCATGGAAGGTGAAACATAGATACTTTTTCAAATGGTTTCCAAACCATCTTTACTAGAAATGATAAAGAGTTATCAGACAGATGATGAAGAATTTCAAAATAAGATTAAAGATATGTATGATGGGAGATTTAATGAATTTTTGTATGAAGATGGAATTTTGAAATTTGGGAAGAGACTTTGTGTTCCCGATATACCTGATCTAAAAATGGAATTGTTGGACGATGATCATAGTTCCAATTTCTCTATACACCCTAGGAGCACCAAAATGTATAGATATTTGATGGAACATTTTTGGTGGGACAATATGAAGAGGGAGATTTCTGATTTGGTGTCAAGATGTATGGTTTGTCAACAAGTGAAAGCTAGAAGGAAACAACTTGCTGGAGTACTACAACCTCTTCCCATACCTGTGTGGAAATGGGATAATATCATGATGGACATTGTCACGAGACTACCAAAGACTCCTAGAAGGAATGATGCAATATGGCTCATTGTTGATCCTCTTACCAAATCAACACATTTTCTTACTATAAGGGAGGATTTACCACTCGAATTCCTAGAAAGACTATATATTAATGAAGTTGTGAGACTTCATGGAGTGCCCCTATCGATTGTTTATGATCGTGATCCATGTTTTACTTCAAGATTCTGGAAAAGTCTTCAGATATCCATGGATACTAAACTTCGTTTGAGCACTGCCTACCACCCTCAAATAGATGGACAATCAGAACGGACTATTCAAACCTTAGAAGACATGTTGAGATCTTTCTCACTTGACTTTCAAGGTATGTGGGATCAATATTTACCTTTGGTATAATTTTACTATAACAATAGCTTCCATTCGAGTATTCAGATGGCACTATATGAAGCATTATACGGAAAGAGATGTCGCACACCAACCTGTTGGGATGACGTTGGTGAACGAAAACTTGTAGGCCCAGAACTGGTGGAGGAAACGATGAAAACGGTGAAGTTAATCCAAAACCACATCAAAGCAGCTCAAAGTAGGCAGAAGAGCTATGCTGACAACTGAAGGAAGGATTTGGAATTTTAGGTAGGAGATCATGTTTTCTTGATGGTATCTCCATGGAAGGGTCTTATATGTTTTGGTAAGAAGGGTAAATTGAGTCCCAGGTACATCAGACTTTTCGAAATTCTAGAACTAATTGGGGTTGTAGCTTACCGTTTAGCAATCCCTCCAAGTCTCTCCAAAGTTCACGATGTGTTCCACGTATCACTATTGAGAAAAATACATGCCTGGCCCAACACATGTACTCACCTGTGAATAATTAGAACTGGAACCCGATCTGTCCTATTGAGAAGAGACTGTCATGATTCTTGATACCAGAGAACAAGTGTTGAGAAACCGGACGACTCGTCTGGTAAACGTTCTATGGAGAAACCATAAGACGAAAGAGGCAATGTGGGAACCTGAGGAACTTATGATGAAGAACCACCCAAGTCTTTCTATGCAGTAGTATTCTAGAAATTTCTAGGATGAAATTATTTGAAGGAGGGGAGAATGTAACACCCCAAGCATCCACGGTACACTTCTCTTTGAGTAATACAGTAGCATGTGTTGTACACAACTTCGAGTTCTAACACACACCACAACCAATCAAACTAGCCGGTATGAATAGTAATACCCACTTTTTGAAATTTTTTAAATTTTATCTTTTGAAATGGACTTCATTTTTGGATTTGGAATATCGAAATTTGCTTACGTTGAATTTTTTGTATTTTTCTGAAAACATTCAATTTTTGATGAACAGTGAAAAACACTGAGTTATAGTTTAAAGCCAAATTTTAATATAAATAATTATTTATTTTAATTAAATTTATTTTAGGTAAAAATAGATATATAATATCTATATATGTTCAATGTAATTCATTGGAGTTATTTTATAATAATTTTAGATATATAAATATTTTATTGAACTTTTCACCGTCTTTTACCCGTCTCCTAGGAGATTTTGCAAATTCACATAAAACATAATTTTACCACTTTTTTGGGTGGAATTTCAAAAATCTGAGGGAACGATTAATATCAAGGAGTAAAATGTGGTTCAATAAGATAAAAATAATTTTTGGTGAATAATAACCATTTACTTTTATTTACCACGGTTAAAAGTAAATAGGGTAATTAAGGGTAAAAATGATATTAATATTACCCTAAAGAATGTCCTAATTCTATTGGAAAACTATATATCGACCAAAAATAACATTTGGAATAAAATATTATCATTTAGCTCCACATGGATTAGATTAGGACATTTATTATTATTTAATTCAAAGAAGAGGTAAAAGACTTAAAATCAAAGTTTAATAACTAAAACATTTTTAATATAGGGTTATATATAAGATAAATTAGATTATAAATATTAATTATAAATCTAAAATTATTCCCTACATAATGGAATTTTATTTATAATTTTTATACATTAAATAATTTTATTTATTTATGACACAATGATGATGCAGTAATTACCGTATTAATAAAAGATTAAGATAAATGATATTATAAATACCCAAATAAATGTAATTTGAGACTTTTTATGAATTAAAAGAATTTTCTAGGATAATATGACATATTATTATCAGTTATATAAATTTATTTCGAAGTAATAATTCTGTTTAAATTTATCAAAAACAAAATACCCAATGGTGTCAAAATTTACATAAAAGAGTTTTTAAAACAAATATTATATTATTAATTGATATTCTGTTCTTAAAAATCTAAGGTTCAGCCAAAGGACTTATATCATAATATTTGTATCATTAATGGACCACTTGGGGGTCGATTGGAAGTATATAGTAAATTTATTGACCATATAATAAAAAAATATAAAGAGACATGATAAATGTCAAACTAATTAAATAAGAGTTAAAACAAAAAGATGAGGTTAATAAAGTGACCCAAACCAATCTAAAACCTATTGGGTGAGTGTATTTAGACCCATCCCAGCCTTATCCTCTAAAAAATCAATTTTTGGACATTATAAACCAAATATGAATTTATTATAAAATAATATATTAAATTTTTCCTAAGGTGCCCCTCACCCCTCTTATAAAAGGGAACTCCCCCTTATCTCAAATTCATAATTTCAATGCATTTTGGTTCAGCCAACCCCTGCCCAGTTATCCTATAAACTTCCCTCACTTCAACCTAGAGGCCTTCCTTTAGTCAGAAAGCCAACATAAGGAGCCCTTTTGATCAAATCAAAAGGAAGAACCCGAAAAAGAGGTAATGTTTTCACCACCCTCTTTCAAGTTCCTTTCATCTTCAACTTCATCTTTCATTGTTATTTATATTATAGAATAATAAATCCAGTATCTTCTATATACTATGATGTTATTATAAATATGGTAAAACCATATTCAGTATTTTATCCATCCTTTTAATGACATGTCACCATACGTGCGTACGTATGACTTACCGTCTCCACGTCGTGGTGTAATTGTTATTCAAAACATTATTATTTGGTTGGGTAAGATAATGATGTGTAATTGAAATAAATAATAAATATAAAATTATAATGATTCTGTATATATGATATACCATCCATTTATATATTATTTTAATATCAAAATAATGATATTGTCGCTTGTGCGTACGTACGGACTACCGTCTCCATGAACGCAATAAGATTCATTCCCCGTCATATGCATTCAAGAATAATTTTCATTTGATGATTAAAAATAATGTATAAGGACTTGATATAATTCTAGATATGAATAAGATACAACCTATGGATAACAAACACGGCTTATGTAACAAAACATATAAAATAAAATGAGTAAGTGAACACCTGAAACTACGATAATACTAAAATATTATTATCAATGAAATATTAAAAGATCATATATGATATCATATTTATGTATATGATTATTGTATAATTTAATAACAATGATTTAACTATTATACAGGAGGTTAACCTACTCTAGACCAAGGAAAATTACAAGGTAAGGGTTTATTTCACAATCTCTTCATTATCTGAGGTTGTTTATACGTAATTTTCTGATGGGACCTCTTTATCATCCACATCCATGTTTCATAACAATGTATTTCAAATCATTATTACTATTTTATAGAATATGGGTTAATGTAATTTATACCATTTTTTTACTTTTTATAAGATGTTTATAGAGGAATCTTTCCATCATTTTCCAAACAAGGTCCTTTTTAACCTTTTCGACAAAATTAAGGTAAGAATGTCTTTTTTAACTTATACGGCCAGTGTAGCTATTTTCTACCGTTATAAAATCATTGAATATTCCCTTACAATCTGATAAGAATATTTTTAAAGTAAGTTTTTTATTTTTTAATTATTTGTCTTTTAAATGATTTAAAAAAAATGTTTCTCTCAAATATTTTTGATTTCATCTGTGTCAACATCCTTTGACAGATTTTAAGCTTATTTGAAGTTGATTTATCATGATACAAAACTTACATATTATATTGAAGGTTTTGTGATATGATCGATTTTGGATGTGTTATTTTTATACCATTCTTGGTTTATGGAAAAATTATTGACATTTCGTATGCTAGTTTTAATACGAATGTTTATGATATATTTAAACCTGTTCATATGAGGAATACATTAGACATAATAAGTGACGAGTGGAGCTCGTTATAGCTCCTCGATGCATTGGTAGGTATCATGAGACAAACTAGTGTCTTGACAGAAGGCCTCAAAAAAATCTTATTTGTAGTCTTGGCAGAAGGCCTTGACTATGTGGTTATGATAGTCTGGCATTATGCATTCCATCATTATGAAAGTGGTTATTGATATTGCATGTGATTATTCGACTAGTGGAATATCCAAGTGTATAATTAAATGGCATTATTTCATTTTATTTTTTCCATATTATACAAAAGTCCAAGTTCAAAAGGATTTTGTTTTAGTTATACATTTCCTTAAATGTTTATGCTTATTTATAAAAGTTTTCGCTATATTGTTATCCTTACTGGGCATTTGAGCTCACCCCTTTCTATGTTTTATTTTTCCCATGATGTGAAGAAGTATTTTATGAATAACCCGTTGGGATAGTATAAGGGGATATGAGTGTGTAGACAAGATGATGTTGTAGTTTTCACTTTATGATGTAATGTAAACATTATGAATGTATCTACATATTCCAAGGCTACTAAACTAATCATTCTTTCGAGACTTGATCTTTTTTTATCATTCCAATGTTATGTAATAATTCACCGACTCTGGGTAACTGGGGTCAAGTCATTACAATTTTTCTCATTGATTCATTATTTCTTACATTGTACTTTACCCTTACTGAGCATTTGAGATCCCCATTTTTTATTTCCTTTCCACATGATTCCTTAAAGTGTACTATGAAATACATGAAGGTATATAAAGTATGGGATAAAGTTATTATCTCTTCAATAAAAAAATATGTTGCAATTTTTGTATTCATTTGTTAAATAAGACTCATTTATGTATATGGTTTAACAAGACGAGTAAAGTGTTCAGTCCTTTGGGACATGATTTTATTTTATCTAATGTAAATTTAATGGTAGCACAACACTGAATATGGGATTCTAGGATTGGGTCACTACATGATTTATATTCTATAAATAAGTAAATTGTAATCTATGTAATAGGATTAAGAATAAAAAGCTAAAACATTTATGAAAAATGAAGCAGTTATTATCATAAACGTAACATTAGAATAAAATTGTTAATAAAATGGTAATATAAATTCATAATAAAATCATATGTGATAGCAAATATAATAATATGGTTCTATGATAGATTTATAACAACCCAATATTTATTATACATGAGTTTTGAATGTGTACGAAGAAATTCAAGACTGATGGTAAGGAATTTCTGGTCTCACTTTTACTTCTATGAGATATATGCTATATTAACCACTTATGCTTATTGTGTGGTGTACATACACCCATATGATATGTTATAACATGAATTTATTTTATTTCATGATATTAAATGTTTAATTTATTTTATTCTTTCACAGATCTCACGATTCAAATGTTACACAAGTTTTAAGGGGAATTATAGTCACACTTTTATTTATGTGAGGCTTATGTATTATTCACCACTCATTTATTTTTTGTGGTGTATATAATTACCTTGACAATATTATATGATCCTTATTATTAAATTTATTGGTATTTAAATATCCATTTTATTATCTCTCTTTAATGCGGTTTACAGTTCAAATGTTACCAAATCGGTAAGGTAGATTTTGTCTCATTTTTTCTTCTTTGAGACACATATTATATTATGCACCTATATTATTTTATGATCTATATATACTTCACTTTGACATGTTATATCATTAATATACTTATTTTGATGATATGGTACACTTTATGTAACATTATTCTCTCATGGGTATGAGGATTCAATGTTACCAATGTGGTTAGAGTTTATTACTTAATATCATCATTATTGGGATTTCATATGATTTTGGTTTCATTGATAAACTATTATGACCCATCTCTCAAAAAATATCACAAATATTCTCCTCCAATGGTTATTCATGATATCCTCTTGTAATGGTACAATTTATCTACTATTTGTTTCTTAACAAAAATAATTAAATGTTTTTAACAAATTCAACTTCATTTTTCTCTTCCATCAAAAATATTTTTTTCTTCGAAAAATTGTTTTCTAATTTTTTTTTCATTAATTTTATAAAATTAACCTATAATTTTTAGAAGTAATTTTTACTGATGTTTTTCCTATTTATCAATGTTTTTAAATGGAATCTCCTTATCTTTTTTTGATCATGGGACTTTTCTCAACATCTTATAGTACAATAGAAATGTTTGGAATGTATATATTTACCCACCTTCATGACATTCATTCCCATAAAGCTTACTTTTCATGTGTACAAATTTATTTTGAAACAGTTTTTTTCATAATAGTTTGGAAATTTATTTTTTTCAATAAGTTTTCAAAGAAAAGGGTTTCAATTTTTTCGTATTTCATTACATGCTTTCAATGTATTTTCAAAGAAAATGGTTTTTAATTTTTTTTTATATTTTTTTAAATTATTTTATAAGAAAAAATTCTTTAATTTTTTTCAATTTATATGTATAATTTTATATTTTTTTAAAGAAAAAGTTTTTCAAAAGGTTTCCAATATTTCATTATAAGTGTTAAAATTATTTTCAAAGAAAATGTGTTTTAAAATGTTTCCACTAATTAATTATATGTTTTCAACTTATTTTCATGGAAAATGGTTTTCAAATATATTTATAATTATTTTCCATGAAATATTTTTTAATTTTTTTTTAATATTTCTTTATATGAATTTATTTTTTTTCATTGAAAAGGGTTTTGAAAATGTTTTCAATCATTATTTATTTGTTTTTCAGTGGTATTATAATATAAATGGTCTTAAAAATGTGTTTATGATTCCCTTGTATGTTTCCAAACATATTTTCAATGAAAAGGTTTTAAAAATTCTACCATAATTCCTTTATATGTTTTCATAGTTATTTTCAAAGATTTTTTTCAAAAAAAATTAGGTCTTTAAATTATATTTTCAAAGAATGGTTATTTTCCTTAAGAAATGAACCAAGTGATATTTTAAAATAATTCTCCATCTAATGTCACATACTATGAATTATTTTATGCTTTATATAGGATATGAACCAAGGACTCCATTCTTTTTCATAATTATAATGGTTTTTTGTATAAATTGGAAAGTTATTTATGAAACCTATTTTTCTTCCATAGGTTATACAAATATAAAATTCTTGTGAAATCTGATTCCTTTAATTGGTTATTCTATGATTAAATGATTAAAGAACTTATCACTTTTCCCTAGGTAATGATATGATAAAAATATAATGATACACTTTTCATTTCATGGGACATGATATGATGTTTATGAAACCCATCTTTTTTTATGGGTCACGATATGGTTAATGTTTTATTATAATGTGGATCAAATATGTATGATTTATTTATGTTATTTGTGTGAAATATATATCCCTTCAATTCATCGGGTAACGATTTCAATCCAATGAGATAGACATGGATGGAATGAGGAGTGAGGTTAGTCCAACTAAGGATGTTGTCCACTAAGATGGTATTGGGAGTGGACCTTGACTAATTAGATAGTATTAGGATTGATCTTTGACTACTAAGAAGGTCTCGTGAGTGCAACTTTACTACTAATATTTTTTATGGAGTAAACTAATTCTAATACTAGGAAAGTACTATGACTAGGGATGGTGGTGTGTCCCGCCCAGTAGGTGTAGCCCCCATGAAGTGCCACGAAAGGTTTTTTGAAATGTGACTTAACTTATAAGGAATGATTTTATATACTTATGTGCATGAAAAAAATATATTTCTTATTCCTTTGTTATACTTTCATGTACTATGCTATTTATTCCATTTTGATTCATGTCTTATGAACTGCCAATTTTTTAATCCATGATTCATGTTTATTTCCTTTGATATGTAGGGTATGAGTTTCAAATGATATGCTCTTGTTCTCAGAGACTTATGTTTATGTTATTCTCTAGTATCTACTAGGTTTACCCTAACTAATAATCTAAGCTCACCCTTTCCTATTTTTCCTTCTTTCATGTTATGAATAAATGTTTTAAATAGGAGTACTAAATAGGAAGATCTTTGTGAGAAACATTTAAGATTCATCACCAAGTTAGAATATCGTGTTCCATGTTTCCAAACACACTAAACTATTATGGCCCGTAGGCATTTTATTTTTTTATGTGACGAATATTCATAAAAAATTATGTAACAATCTTATATGTTAATCTATGGTCTCTATACTTTTTCTATGTTTTTCATGTCATGATCATCTTTGAGGACATGGTTGTTACAGTTGGGTGCCATTGGTTGTGATACAACAACTTGATATGGTACATTCTTAGTAATGGTTCAATGTTAATGGAATATTATTGAAATATATAATAATTTGGTAATAATTAAAGATTTTATGGGTCCATGTTCTCAAGAAATATTTAAATGGATAAATAGTTGTGGCATAGGTGTTAAATTAACAATGGTAAATGGTAACCTTGTTATGGACCATTATGTTGTTCTTTTGGGATGTTTGTTATATATGAGAGGTAGTTATTGGTGGTTTTATATCAATTGTGTCATAACAGTGGTTGTGGAGTTTTTTCTTGAACAAACCCACAGTTGTGGGATGAAGTGTGATTATTATATACATCTGTGTTTTTATGTTTTCATTTTGCACAACACCTGATTTGGATAACCTAACTAACACCAAAATGTAATGGGGGTGGTTTTTCCAACATATAGGTTAAGGGGATATAGATGAATAACTACCACATCATCTCCTCTCTCCATTAAATATTAGTTTTTTTCATACCGATGGTGGGTGATGTTATATGTGGTGGAGACCATTTGTGGTAGGAAGAGAGAATAAGGTTGATGCTATAAAATTTCACGATACTATAATAACCCAGTTATATGATATGTTATATGTGATTAGTTCGTGAAGAAATGATATACTATTGGTTTCATCAATGATGGATATGGAGGGGATGATAGAAATTGATGTATTCTCTATGGGTGATAGTAGAAAGGAAGAAAGGAAAGTTGTTGCATGGACCCTTTCCTATATTATTCTAATATTAATTTACTATTATAGAATGTGTTATTAGGTAAGCCTTAGTGTGGCTATGTGGGGGAACTAGTTGACCAAATTAGTTTTTGGTTACTTCTAATATTTATTAACTAGTCCATTAATATGCTCTTTTCACATTTATATAAGATACCTTATGTATGATCCTACTAAGTATACATATTATTCAAAACTTTATTTATATATCTTCCATGTTTCCAAGAGGAATGTTATGATAAGGTTGGACTATGCTAGCTTAGAGATTGGAGTTATTGTGGTTTTTTCCACTGTGTATTTTGGTATTCTTTCTATTTTGAAGGTGTTTATATATTTTTAAATTCATGCATTCTAGGTTTTCTTGAATGGGAATTTTGTTTGTTTAAAATTCCTAGTGATTAGTTGGTCATTTCTTTTTATTTCCCTCGTATTCTTAATGTTAATACATCCCATATTTGTGTGGCATATCCTCATCACTAGTCCCCCACCCGAGGCCTATTGTAGGTGGAATTGAGGGGTCACCCTAATCTTCATAGCGGTCCCAGGAGGGGTTCCCATTACGTGTAGATCATGACACGAATACTTGAGTTATAAATATTTTTATATTAAAATTAGACTATAGGAAGTTGTTAATAAAAAAAAATTAAAATATATACAAATAGATATCAATATATCTTAGGAGTTTTGTGTAACGTCCCAGTTCCAGGTACCACTCAATGGGTGCCCCGAACCCGGTTCACCACATGACCTCAAGCACATTTCCCCAAACACCAGAGGCTACTGACTAGTAGCGGGGGCCCAGGTCTGACAGTGGGGAAACTATGCCCTCATTTTTCAAAGTGTAGCATAGCAGAATACAAAAGAAACATACAAAAACAGCAGAAGCAACAACAGTATATATAACTGAAATGGACAACTGAAAACAAAAAGGAAACAAGCAGTCATATATATATGAAGTTGCAGCATGTCACTATTCTATAAAACAACCAGAACATGTTACACTACAATACAATACATTACAACTGAAGTACAAGTACATAAAATCATAACAGAATAGCCCGCGGCATCGTGAGCCAATGCTCGGTCCCATGCTCTCCTACACCCCAGTAGCAATCAAGTACCAGTATAGGGATTCTTTCCCCTCTTATCACCTATAGAAACGTAATCTGTTTGGGCCGAAAAGCTTGAACCAAACAAGGTGTGAGAAATATATCTCAGTAGGCACCCACCAAAGGCTCGTGCTCAACTATGTGTAAACATGAAACAACAGTGTGAAAAAGTAAAATGCAATAAACTAAGCAGTAATCAAAAGTTACCAACTTACCGGTTATATTTCCATTTAATTATTCATTTAATCCATTTAATATAAGAAAACACCACAGTGAATTTCTGTGTAAACAGTCAGTGTCCACGGACACTCAACCCTTACCCTCAGGTAATCAAGAATGTAACCTGTAGGTAATTGCCCACAGGCATAACCGATTTTTTCCTCAGGCGTATATAGTGTCGCCCTCAGGCACAGAGTCTATTGCCCATAGGCACGGAAGAAGTTTCCCTCAGGCTAAAGATGCACTGCCCTCAGGCTAATCACAACACTGCCCTCATGCTAAATAGGTAACCGGGCCATACCCAACATGTAACCAAATACTACACAATCAATTCCTCTTAATGAAATTCTACAATCATTACTTTTAGGGCATAATATAAACAAGGCATACCATCGGGTATCTTGGAAAAACATCTAAACAGAGGAATGCACCCCCGGGGTGGTCCTAGATCCAAGCAGTGATCCCAAACAGCATTTTAATATCACATTTAATTACCTATTCAATTCTAGGTATTTCAAATTGCCCCAGCCTCAGCCACACAATAACCCAAATATGGGTTCGTAGCTCAAAAACACACAAAACACATGACAGTTGGAAAATAAACACCAAGCCACCTACCCTTAACACCCACGAATGATATACGCGAATTTAGTTTCCAGAAATGCTCAAAGATGACGTAGATATGAGGTGAAAATAAACCTCGTTCAAACTTAAATAACTGCCCTACAGGAAAGAATTGTTATGAACTACTCTAGGAGAAGGGAGAGCTTACCCATGCGGTTCTAGGGAGATCAACGATGTAGAAAACGGATTCCAGACATGCGCTCAGAGGATCTCTAAATCTCCGGCATCCCTCTCCCACTCCTTCCTCTGGTTCTAAGCCTTCCCTGTGAACAAGGAAGGCTACTGCCCATTTTAAGCAAAAAAAAAAACAAAGTACACGGCGTGTATTTCCAAGAACATGGCGTGTACTTCCCATTTTTTAGCTATTCCTCTGGCGGTTACCCGCCAGTGTGGCACTGTTCACCTGCCGACATGACTACATGGCGTGTCTGCAATAGTACACGGTGTGTGCTATCGCACAGCTGTCTACCACCTTATTATTCGCCCGCCGACTGACTACACGGCGTTTAAGGGACCACTGCACGGCGTGTAGTCGGTCTTTACACCATTCTTCACTGACATGGCTACACACCCCGTGTACTCATCCCTCATGGCCAAAAGTACACAACGTGTGGACAAGTACACGGCGTGTACTTCCAAAATTTGGGATTTTTCCCCATTTTCCATATTTCCTCAAAAAAACTTAAGGAAAAGCGAAAAGAAGAAACTCGTACCTCAAAAATAAGAACCGGGTTCTTACAAACTTCCACCCTTAAAGAAATTCATCCCGGAATTGCCCTTCCAAGGGTGGTGAAGATGCAACAGAGAATAACTCTGGCCACTGAGCACGTACGTCAGTCTCCCACTCCTAGGTTTCGTCCTGCACTCGGCCATGCTGCCATAGCACCCGTACGAGAGGAACTGACCGGCCTCAGAGAACATTTGTGCTCCTATCAACGATACAAATCAGATTATCCTGAAAGGACGCATCTATCTGAAGCTAATCCTCCTTGTGTTGAAAGACATGAGACGGGTCTGAATGATAGCAACGCAACTGAGATACATGGATGACGTCGTGCATGGCCCGGTACGTCTGTGTTAACTACAACAGATAGGCAACCAGGACAACTCTCTCCAGAATCTCAAATGGCCCCACATACCTCGATGAAAGTTTACCTTGTCTCATGATCCGCCTGTGTCCCAGCCTCGGTGAAACACGCAAGAAAACCTGATCCCCGATCACGAACTCCAAAGGTCATCTGCGGCAATTTGCATTTGATTTCTGACAAGACTGTACGGTAGCCATCAGATTCTGAATCAAATGGACCTGCTCAGAAGTCACCTGCATGAGACATGGTCCCAGTAAAGTTGCCTTACCTACCTCTAACCAGCACAAGGTTGATCGGAATGGTCTGCCATAAAAAGCCTCGTATGGTTCCATCTCAATAGTTTCCTGAAAACTATTTTTATAGGAAAACTAGACTAGGGTTATATGCTTCTCCCAAGAGCCCCCAAAGTCTAGGATGCATGAACGCAACATATCCTCAAGCACCTGTATCGTACGATCCGACTGACCATCGGTCTGAGGGTGGTAAGTTGTGCTCAGAAGAACCTGTGTACCCAGTTCCCTCTGAAAACTCTGCTAGAAATGAGATGTAAAACGGGTGTCCCTATCTGAAATGATAGAACGTGGAACCCCATGGAGACGTACGATCTCCCGGATGTACAAATTTCCAAGTTCGTCCACACCGAAGGTCTCCTTGATCGGAAAAAATCGAGCTACCTTCGTGAGTCTGTCCACAACAACCCACACAGCATCATTGCCTCGAGGTGACCTCGGAAACCCAATCACGAAGTCCATCGTGACATCATCCCATTTCCACTCCGGGATGGGTTACTGCTGTAATAGTCTGGCTGGCCTCTGATGTTTCACCTTCACCTGCTGACAGGTGGAACACCTCATAATAAAACCAGCTACATCACTCTTCATACCTGGCCACCAGTACTGACGTCTCAAGTCTCGGTACATCTTGGTAACCCCGGGATGAACTGCCCAAGATGAAGCATGAAACTCCCACATCAGCTCCTCGCGTATATCCCCTGGAACCCACACTCGTCCATGGAAATTCAGTACTTCATCATCGCCTATCATCCAACTAGGAGGAGGGTCCTCACTTTCCACCGACTCCCGTAGAACTAGGCATTCTGGATCATATAGTTTTCTCATCCTCACTCTATCCAGGAGGCTAGAAGTCACAGCTAAAGAGGAAAGATAAGTATGCCCCTGACTGTCTTGCACCTCCAAATGCATCTCAGAGAAAAAATCCATGAGCTACCACTCACCACTGGCCTTCTGCACTGCATGTATCTAAATCTTCCTACTCAGTACATCAGCTACTCCATTACCTTTACCAGGTTTATAGGTAATCTCGAAGTTGAAGTACTGAAGGTATTTGACCCACCATTGCTACCTTAGATTCAATTCACGCTGAGTAAAGATATACTTGAGGCTTTTGTGGTCGGTGAAACCACAAAATTCTCTCCCAATAGATAATGTCTCCAACAACACAACGCATGAACAACAACAACCAACTCTAGATCATGCATCGGGTAATTCCTCTCATGTGTCCTCAACTGTCGAGACCCGTATGTAACGACTTGATCACCCTACATCAACACTGCTCTCATCCCAATACCCGATGCATCACAATAAACTGTATAGATCTTCCCCTACTTTGGGAGTATTAGGATCGGTGCTGACATCAACCCTCCCTTCTGGTCCTAAAAGGCTGTCTCGCAAGCTTCTGACCAAATTAACTTCACACCCTTCTTAGTCAAATCCATCAACGGCGCTGCTAAGCGGGATAAGTCATGTATGAAGCATCTTTAGTAACCAGTCAGCCCCAATAAACTTCGTATTTCAAACACGTTCTTAGGATACTCCCAAAAAACTACTGCTCTTACCTTCTCTAGGTCCACGAAAACTCCTGCCTCTGAGATGATATGACCCAGGAAGTGAATCTGGTCCATCCAAAAGTGGCACCTTGAGAGATTAGCATACAACCAATGGTCTCTCAGTGTACTCAATACGATCTCAAGATGGGTGGCATGGTCGTGTTGAGTGTGAGAGTACACCAAGATGTCTTCGACGAATACTACGACAAAAGAATCCAGATAATGATGTAACACACGATTCATCAGAGCCATGAAAACTGCTGGTGCGTTCGTGAGTCAGAACGGCATAGCCGTATACTCGTATAGACCATACCTCATCCTGAAAGTTGTAAGAGGTATATCAGATGGTCTAACGTGCAACTGATGATATCCTGACCTCAATTCAATCTTCGAGAACACTCGTTCCCCACAAAGTTGATCAAAATGATCATCAATCCTTGGCAAGGGATATCGGTCATTAACCGTCAACTGGTTCAGCTTCCGATAATCCACACAGATTCTAAGGGTACCATCTGCCTTCTTCACAAAGAGAACCGACAAACCCCAAGGATAAGTACTGGGTTGGATGAAACCCTTTTCCTGTAACTCCTCTAACTTCCTCTTGAGCTCCTGCAACTTAGGCGTGGCCATCCTATAAGGAGGAATTGGCACTGGTGCTACTCCTGGCACATGCTTGATAGAGAAATCCACCTCACGCTCCAGAGGTAGACCCAAAAAGTCTTCCAGGAAGACATCCCTAAAACGATCAACCACGGGAGGGAAATCCGTCTGACAAGTCCCATGGTCGCTTAGATATAAACTCGCAGTCTGAGTTGTGACTCCACCTCGCCCATGATGTTCTAGTCCAGCTCGACTCACCTGAACATCCCATTATCCCTTTTATAGAAACTCTCTACCCTCTGGTGATGTGAAACTCAACCTGTGATGATATCAGTCTACACATGCTCAAAATGGAACCAACCGGTCCATCCTGAGAATGACGTCATAAGCTATCATCTCTAAGACATAGAGGTCCTAAAGAAAGTGACACCCACTAACCTCAAGAGGGAACTCCTTGCACTGATGCACACCAACCGTTCTAGTCCCCAACGGAGTGTCTAGGGTAATGATATCAGAAGGAGTACAAACACAGAGCCCAAGGATCTCCACAATGGGTACAGATATGAATCTATGTGTAGCACCCATATCGAAAAGTACTAAAGATAAGAAAAAAGCTACTAGAATAGTAACTCTGACTATAGAAGGTCCGGGATCATACTAATGCTGGGTCTTCTGCACTGCATATGCATGCCCAGTGCCGCGGCCCTGCGACACAGCCCGACTACCCTGAGCTATCCAGCCCTACTGCCTCTGAGATCCTGGTTTCTGGATACCACGGCCATGACCACCATCTCTGCCTGCACACCCTGACATATTCCAGTTCCCTGACTAGTAAGAAGATGTTGGTCCTGCTCCCACACGTCGAGTATGCATAAAACCCCTCTCACTAGCCACTGGTGGAAAATCCCTAGAAAATCACTATAGATGCCCCATCTTACTGCAAGCTCAGCACTCCACTGGATCTCGTGGACATTGTGACCTCTTGTGCCCTTCCTTACCACACTGGTAGAACATGACCTAGCCACCTGAATCATTCTTCTGGCTGGTACTACCTCCCTAAGAGAATTCCACCTATCTCTTCCTCTTACCAGTTGAAATAGAACTAGAAACTGGTGCTGAACCACCCTGGCCCACATCACTAGCTTCCCGCAGGTTCCTCTCTGTAATCAGTACCTGGTTCAAAATAGCATGTACAGTAGGCAACCTGAAAACATTCACCAGCACTCAGATGTCATACTAAAGACCATCCTCGATGCGCCTAGCTATCAATGTCTCATCACCCACCAGAGCGGGTGCAAAACACTGAAGCTCGGTAAAGCGAGTAGAATAATCCATCTCCGACATGGCGCCCTGCTGCAAATTCATGAACTCTCAAGGTCGATCTGCCCTCAACGTCTCCGGGAAGAAGAATTCATAGAAGGTTGCTTGAAAATCTTCCCATGCCATGTCTCTGTGATGCTATAACCAGGTGGTAACATCCCACCACCTCTTGGCGGAATCACGTAGCATATACGTCGCGAGCTTGAACCTCCGCCCTGGAGGCATCTCAAGGTGCTCGAAAAATAGTCTGCATCGACCCCGACCATGACTCTGATGCTTGTGGTCTGCCATCCCCTGAAAACGTAGGTGGATGCTGCTGCAGAAATGAACATGTCAGCTCGGCCATAGATGTGGAAGCCAGCGGTGCTCCCTGAAAGGTCTGCATGAACCGCATAAAGCCTTCACGGAACTGCGCATATGCGCCTGTGTCTGGTATAACAGTTGGCGCCGCATCTAGCTATGCTAAAGTATCCACTGGTATCCCATGGCCCACCATATCTGGAGTAAAATATTTTCCGCTCTCCTGATGAACAACGTGTGAATGTCTAGGCGGCATGACACTACAAGGTCAAAAACACGCCTTAGATTCAAGATTATCAGGACAGAAAATGAAGGAACCCCAAAGGAAAATAGGAGGAAGAAGGCATTTCAAGATTTTCAAAACAAGACTACACAGCGTGTACACTGACTACACGGTGTGAACTTGAATTCCCTTCCTAGCCCAAGTCCTTCTACATGGCTAAGCTACATGGCTCCCGTTGAACAAAACTACATGGTGTGTATATTATCTACACGGTGTGTATGGTGTTATTTCCAACTACCCATGTCATTTGTGACACGACCGACTACTCAACTAAAACTACACGGCATGTGACACCCGCACACGGCATGTACACCACCCCGTCTTCCCAGCCACATGGATAAAACCACACGGTATGTCCTCAGATAAGACTACATGGAATGTCCCACAGGTACATGGCGTGTAGTAGACGAGCTCTGCCGACCCATGTTTTTAGTTACACGGTCAGACACACGGCTCACACTACACGGTGTGTTCATATTTGACACGACGTGTTCATGAAAAGAGTTCAACGACCCGTGTTGTTAGTTACACGGCCGGACTCCAGGTCAGACTACACTGCGTGTTCCATAGAGGACACGGCGTGTGTGCCTTAAGGTCTCCTCCAGCAGTGTTGTTATTTACATGGGAAGACTTCGGGTCAACACTACACAGTTGTATATCAGGTACACGGCGTGTTCGACCCAAGCTCTTCCCTTCCCCATGTCGTCGCCCACACGGTTTGTGACACAGGAAGAGACTGCACGGCGTGTACTTAGGGTACACGGCATATACTCAAAAAGTTTTCTTTTCTTCCCAAATAGAAGAACATACATGTCATGTGTAAAACACCACACAGCGTGTATACTGGGTTTTTCGGACAGTATGCCTCAGAAACTCCTCTGGAACCCAGAAAGACCAAAAACAACACCTAAGTGTCAAGTTCCGATTCGCGAGGGCCCATACTCCCCACGAATCAATTTTTTACATCTTATCTATGTTATAGCAACATAAACAGTTAATGATCCACCAAATTCTGGTAAATGGGGGCCCATACTCCCCAAAAACCCAAGTTTGGTGTCCATTCCATAAACAGGATAATCCAAAAAAATACCCTATCACACAACGGATATTTATCGAAGCAGCTATCACAACAGCATGATTTTCTAGCACAACAACTATCACTACAACATGAAAATTCTAATGTACCTACATGGCATGGAACTATGCATGACATGTCATTTCTGGCATGTGCCTAAATGATGCATGAAATAGCATACCCTCATCTCATCGGGTTGAAACTAAATAAAACCCATAGATAAAATATAAACAGCACAATCAAATGTGTGTCACCCAACGGTGAAATTAATTAAACTGTAAAAATTGCAAAATCATAAAAATTGAAATACGAGGTAAATTGGTTTTTCCCTGTACATGGGTTAGCTACGCCTGGGCACAACTTATTACCAACTACTGTTCCCATCCTATTCCTGACTAAGGCTCCAAACAGTAAGTCAAAGAAAACCTCCCTCTGATACCACTTTGTAATGTCCCGGTTCCAGGTGCCACTCAACAGGTGCCCCGAACCTGGTTCGCCACATTACCTCAAGCGCATTTCCCCAAACGCCAGAGGATGTCGACTAGCAGCGAGGGCCCAAGTATGATAGTGGGGAAACTATGCCCTCATTTGTCAAAGTGTAGCATAGCGGAATACAAAAGAAACATACAACAACAACAGCAGCAGCAACAGTATATATAACTGAGATGGACAACTGAAAAAAAGGAAACTAGCAGTCATATATATATAAAGATGTAGCATGTCACTATTCTATAAAACAGCCAGAACATGTTACACTACAATACAATACATTAAAACTGATGTACAAGTACAGAAAATCATAACAGAACAGCCCGCAACATTGCAACCAATGCTCGGTCCCATGCTCTGCTACATGCCAGCAGCAATCAAGTACCTGTATAGGGACTATTTCCCAAATCAGCACCCGCAGAAACGTATTCTATTTGGGCCGAAAAGCATGACCCAAACAGGGTGTGAGAAATATATCTCAGTAGGCACCCACCAAACGCACGTGCCCAACTGTTTGTAAACATGAAACAACAGCGTGCAAAAGTAAAATGAAATAAACTAAGAAGTACTCCAAAGTTACCAAATTACCATTTATATTACCATTTAATTATTCATTTAATCCATTTAATATTAGAAACCATCATAGTGAATTTCTAAGTAAACAGTTAGTGTCCACGGACACTCAACCCTTACCCTCAGGTAATCAGGAACGTAACCCATGGGTAATTGCCCACAGTCATAACAGATGTTTCCCTCAGGCATACATAGTTTCACCCTCAGGCACAGAGTCTATTTCCCACAGGCACTGAAGAAGTTTCCCTTAGGCTAAAGATGCACTGCCCTCAGGCTAATCACAACACTTCCCTTAGGCTAAACAGGTAACCGGGTCATTCCCAACATGTAACCAAATAGTAAAAAAGAAATTTCTCTAATGGAAATTATATAATCATTACTTTTAAGGAATAATATAAACAAGGCATACCTTCAGGTTTCCTGGCCAAATGGAAAAACAGAGGAACGCACCCCCGAGGTGGTCCTAGATCCAAGCAGCGATCCCAAACACCATTTTAATATCACATTTAATTACCTATACAATTATAGGTATTTAAAATAGCCCTGGCCTCAGCCACACGATACCCCAAATATGGGTTCATAGATCAAAAACACACAAAAACGCATGACAGATGGAAAATAAACACCAAGCCACCTACCCTTAACACCCAAAAACGATATACGCGAATATCGATTCCCGAAACGCTCAAAGATGACATATATATGAGGTGAAACTAAACCTCATTCAAACTTAAATAACTGCCCTATGAGAAAGAATTGGTAAGAACTACTCCAGGAGAAGGGAGAGCATACTCGTGCGGTTCCAAGGAGATCGACGGTGCAGAAAACGGATTCCCAACATGCGCTCGACGGATCTCCAAAGCTCCGGCCTCCCTCTCCCGCTCCTTCATCCGGTTCTAAGCCTTCCCTATGAATAAGGGAGGATACTGCCCATTTAATGAAAAAAAAACAAAGTACACGGGGTGTATTTACAAGTACACGGCGTGTAATTCCAATTTTTTAACTGTTCCTCTGGCGGTTTCCTGCCAGCGTGGCACTGTTCACCTACCGACATGACTACACGGTGTGTCTGCATGAGTACACGGTGTGTGCTATCTCACAGCTAGCCACCGCCTTACTATTTTCCTGCCGACTAACTACACGGCGTTTAGTCGATCTTTACACCCTTCATCACCGACATGGCTACATGCCCCGTGTACTCATCCCACACGGCCAAAAGTACATGGCGTGTGGACAAGTAAACAGGCGTTTACTTCCAAAATTTGGGGTTTTTCCCCATTTTCCTTATTTCCTAAAAAACACTTAAGGAAAAGTGAAAAGAAGAAACCTTTACCTCAAAAATAAGAACCGGGTTCTTACATTTTGAATCATTATCTCATATTTACCATCTATATACGGATGATATGAAGTGATAAAGTTCAACTCTATATTTAGTTCTTGATGAAGGATTATACATAACTCCTTGGTGAAACTCATATCTTGATTTGATATGATTGAGAGTGATAGTCCATGTACCCTTAATACTACCTTAATATATTTCCAAACATTTTTATCAAAAAAATACTCATTGATAGCATTGAAATATGTTGAGTTCGTAAGGTCACTTTAACCAAAACAGAATTATAGACTTTAGATTTTTTAGGTTGTTCTATGATGAAACACATGGGGATTTTTTCTCATTTCCATACCCTTAAAATTCTTGAATTCATCCTTAACATGATGATATATTAGAAATAAATATACATACTCTGAAATATTCCATTTTTATATTTTACCACTAGAAATGATCTATATGATCTTTATAAAACTTTGTAAATCCAGGATGGATAGAGAATAAAGAGATATGTGATTCATCCAACATATATTTTTTTCAACTCTAATATTAAATAGATAGTTATCTAATTGCTTTAATGTCACGACCCGACCCTATCGGGGCTTGATCTGCAACTACCCCAAGACTACCTTCATAGGCCAGGGGCTGGTGACAAGCACCAAAGTCTAAAAAACTTGGGTAGGCCTTGCCTAAGTACCTGTACACACACACGCATCCCACTCAATGCAAGAGTGCAGATTAAAAAGAAAATTAAAGTACCAAATGATATAAATAAACCAAAAATGTGCATCAACCTCTAAATATTAAAAAGAAAGTGCTGAAGGTAAACTCAAAAGAAAAGGGAAAAACACGCGCCCAACCAGAAAAGTGCCACAACCCGGCAACAGTTAAACAAAAGTAAATAGATGGCAGAGTCCCACACCTAGAACCCGACTACGACCACCACACATGGTCCAAGCTCCCAAACACCTAAGCTCCTCTATAGTCACGAGCAACCTGTCTGTCGTCTGCAAGGGCACACCAAGTGCGGTCAAATCCTAAGCAGGGGTGAGTATAAAAATACACAGTAGGATACCCCGAAGGCTCAAGGGACCAACGAAGGAGGTACCGAAGAGTGAGCAGTAGATCGAGTAGGGAACAGTAATGGAGTACAATAAGAAGTTTAGAAAAGAGTACAACTCAAACCAATAAGTGGAAGGAAGTAGACTCATCCAAACACAAGGATCTAGAAAAGGTGAGAATATGAGCTTCTCATTGAGTCTTCGCTACCAATAACAGGATAGTAGACCCATCCAACCACGTGAAGCTAGACACGGAAAGCACATGGAATACCCCATGCGTCTTCGATTCTCCTAGAAGAAGAGTGACCAAAACCCAAGAAGTGGGTACTGGAACAAGGTATATACTTATTCATATGATCTATCAAGAAACCCAACCAAGATCATAAGGGGATCTCCATCCCATAGCTCAGCCCAAGATAGTGAGTATCCAATAGTCCCAGAAGTAAACACCATTGGTGCTCAGCATCCTGCACGACTACCTCGAACTGAAAGCCAAGGGGCTCAAATCACCACACCTTGACACTATCCACTTTGGGTGGCACTTACTCGCCCGCATTGTTTTAGGTCGCATCTCAAGGACGCATCTTGGTGGGGAAATCACCCCTCATACTTGGGAGTTTTGGGGAAAGTCAAACCACACCACGTCACTGTCCCACATTAGAGAGGTCTAATCAAAGCCTAGTTGTCACATCACTGACCCGTACAACCAAGGGTCCCGCTCTGGTAGTCACGGAGAAGAGCCACAGACTAGCCTCGTAGAAAGGACTGAGTCTGAAAGAATTTTTCAAGTAACCCACTGCCCAGCCCCACTGGAGGGTAAACCCTAAGAGGTCGTCGAGTAACCCACTGCCCAGTCTCTACTGGAGGGTAAACCCTAAGATGTCATCAAGTAACCCACTACCCAGTCTCACTTGGAGGGAAAACCCTAAGAAGTCAATGAGAAACCCACTACCCATCCCCGCTGGAGGGTAAACCCGAAGAAGTCGATAAGTAACCCACTTCCCAGCCCCGCTGGAGGGTAAACCCGAAGAAGTCGATGAGCAACCCACTGCCCAGCCCCGCTGGAGGGTAAACCCTAAGAAGTCGATGAGTAACCCACTGCCCAGCCCTGCTAGAGGGTAAAACTGAAGAAGTCGATGAGAAATCCACTGCCCAGCCCTACTGAAGGGTAAAACCGAAGAAGTCTATGAGCAACCCACTGTCCATCCCCTCTTGAGGGTAAGCCCAGAACTGCTCGTGCCATCCCTACTGGATGGTACAACACTGTACAATAGAACATGGAGTGGGTATCGCGCAACCACCCAATTCTAGAACAATTCACCTAATAGAGGTTCAGTGCTCGTGTCGTCACTGGGTGCCACTAGCACTGCCACCATGTGTAGGTTCAGAGTACATCCAATAAATCCTCCAAACAATGCCATTGTCATATTTCCACATTTAATGATATTTCGAAAGAGGCTCCACTCTCCCAAGCGGATTACACCGTTGTAATCCTCGTGAAAAAACATGCAAGATAGACTAATTACTCACTGGAAACATGCTTCCAGTGGAAAAGATATTCAACACCGCTTTATGCCCATACGACGTCTCGTGGGGCTCACACCTCAGCCCGAAAGAGGTCAGGTGAACTACCCCACCACAATTCCTTTAGAAAAGAACGCTGAATCACCTATTCATATGCCCCAAACATAATCCTAATGAAAAAAAGGTCAGAGTATGTTGCACACAGTTTAAGAGACGGCCCGTGGGGCCCACACATCAACTCCGTCTTCAACAACTGAAACCATCCTAGTCAATTTCACCTCGATGACAAGGTCACAAAGCCATTGACGGCACCTAAAACGGACTCCAGATGCAGAAGCTGCAACTCCCCGTGTTATATGCAAACGGGGCCCTGTGGGGTCCACAACTCGAGCCCGAATTTAGGTGGGTGGATTGCACCTTTGAAATCCCTACTGAAAAACACTCAGAAATGGGTACCAAAACACCTTAAACAGACATCGGGTGAAAAAATTGGTGTTTCACCGTAAAACGTGTGAACTAGGACATGAGGGGCCCACACCTTGTCTTCAACCTGAATGCTTTAGAAAGCATCTCAAAAAGTCCGTATGAGGACTGGGGTCACGCTGCCACTGACAGGGCGTCAATCGGACATCCCAAACAGGAGTTAGGTCCTATGCAACAATTAATTAATTAATTAGTTAATTAATTATTCACATTTAACGTTTCGTGATACAATGCAATGGAACCATCCCGAAAAGGTTCCTAGCCAAATTGTAAGGACCGTCTCAGCTTTGGGGCCACCGAATCTCTAACGGAACGTCAAACGAACTTCAGGCTTGTGAGCCACGTCCGTTGCAACTTTAATAAAAAATTATTATTATTAAATTAAAGCTCCTCGGGTCACACTTCTTCAGGCGCATAACTCCAAAAACTCCAAAACTAACTTTGAATGGTCCGTCTCGCTGACACAAACCTGTACCCACAGATGGTATGTCAAATGGATGCGCCGTTTAGAAGATATGGCCCCCCGAACGCTAGAGGGGCCCAACCGGGCCGATCCGGCCCAATTTGACCGGACCCAACGGCCTGGGCCGGCCTGCCCCGGCCAACCCGGTCGATAGCCACGCCTCGCTGGCGTGGCACCCCGCTGGCAGGCATTTCCTCCGGACCCTGTTGGTCCCCTGCATCAACCGGGAGACCCGTATGAGGCGGGTCTTGCTCCCCAGCAGACCGGCCAGAGCCGGTCTCCTCGGTCTCGCAAGCACGACCCACAAGGTGTGGATCCTTGCTTCTTCTGCACACCTGGGGTCAATCATCCGGTTCGTCCTGTCAAGCGTGACCAGCCAGCGCCTCTCGGTGCCTCTGCATCCCATAGCGCACCGCCCCTGCCTCCGGCGTGCACCGCCCGACGTCGTCTCTCTGTCGTCCTACGAGGTGCACCGTCGCGGCCCCATGCTCGCACCGCCGTGCTCCGATGTCCTGTGAGGCGCACTGTCGAGGTCCCCTGCGTGTGCCGCCATGCTCCGTTGAATCCCTCGCCTAGCTTCTCCACTGCCTTTGGTTCACCGCACGACGCCTCTTGAACACACCACCCCGGTTCCCGTCCATACCCCACCTTCGAACAGCCAGCCACTCCGGCTCGTCCTCCGGCCGCTGGAGACACCACGACCGCCACGCGTAGCCGTCGGCCGCTCCTTTAGGCTGACTTCAGTTGTCCCTTCAATGAACCAATGAGACCTCTTTGGAGGTCCAATTTCAATTCCGAGGCCGGAATCCTAGTGCTTGGGACGAGGCTGTCATAGCGCCGCCGCTCACTCGATGATCCGTCAAAGATTTGCGCATCCAAATTTTGGGATGAAGAACGCTCAAGAACGGTTTTAGAACGGGACTTAGACGATGGTCGGTTTTATTCATCCACCACCCCAATTCAAGAGTTATAGAAAATTAAAACGACGAAATTGAAGGAAACACCATTAATTGACGAAGGTGCGGAAATTTAGTGGAAATTCTACCTCGTTGGATCCGTTCGTCGTTGGTGACGCTCATGCTCGATCCCGCTTCGATCCACCGGAGTCCGCTCCTCAATCCGGTGAAGAAAAACTAAGAATGACGAAGAACAGATGAGAGATAGAGAGAGGGTAAGGAAGAGAGAGAGAGAGAGAGGGAAATGGGTTGTCCCCTCCCAACACTTAAGCGAATTTATAAAGACTCACTGAAACTCTCTCAACAGGCGTAGATTCTGAAACCTCCGTGCCCGCTTACTTCATATCTCGCCTAGAAAAAATGCCCCAATTCGAACTCAACGGAAGCCTTGGATTTATATTCCGAGGCTTTGTTCGAATTTTATTTGAAAATAACTCCATTGATAAAAATCACTATGTAATTATTTTAAAATAACGATTTTCCCCTGGGTGACAACTCTCACAGAGGCCCGCACACGCAACTTTTACACCCCACCTAGGGTAAACAGCATGCTCCGGACACAACTGTGCCCTCGAATTTCCAATATGAGCTACTGTTTAGGATTTATTTAGGTTTGATCTATTAAATGTATAATTTGATAATTTAATTATCCATTTAACACACTTCCAACGAGCGAGGGGTCCAAACGTCCCGCGCCAACTCATTTTATGTCGTTCCTAGGGTAAAAACCACATTCCAGACCCAACCATGCTCTCAGATTTCCTAACTGATCATAATTTTAAGAGATATAACATTTTCTTTAATTAACCATGTGTTCGTAATATAAAAACACCTAAAATTTTTATATAATTTATTCTGGGCACACCGGTCCTCAGAATTGCACGCAATTTGAACGCCTTTCTCTGGAAAATCATAAAGAAATTTTCCAAATTCTTTTTATAGAAAAAACTGGGTTCCTACATCATTCCCTCCTTCAATATTTTCATCCCCGAAAAGAAAAACTAGGGGAACAACTCAGGGTACTAAGCCCACACCTGTCTCTCCCGTACCTTGAAGAACTCTTGCACAGTTCTTTATCACCGCGTAGGGACCAAAGGATTTGGTCTGTTCGAGTGGGTTCTGCCCTCACTGACGACGTGAATAGGTGAACACACACTTCTTCTCAGGTGAGTCACGTGGGAGACGTCGTACACCCACTCTAGACTTCGGGGTTAGAGCAAGGTGGTAGGGAACCTTTCCATCCCTTCGCACGGTCTCAAACAGCTCGGAGGACCTTGGGGTTAGCTTACCTCCCCGGTCAAACCCCTACGTTGCATTCTGTGACTAGAATCTCAATTTGGACCTGGGACAAGGTTCGATGATTCCCTCCTTCGAAATATCCATATGGTGAAACACCTAAGGATATCTGGTCACGCAAGGTTTCATAGTCGATGTCCCACGACCCAGCCTCTCTTACACACTCGGAGATCGAATGATTAGACACCATCGACAAAAGAAAATGTTCCCATGTCTTCTACCTTACCAACACAGGGTTACACCCAACGCCCTGCGTCACCCTGGTAACAACTCAAGCAAGGAGCAGGGAGAAAAATCACTTCACACAGAGTGTCTAACAATTATACTGCAAAACTTATGAGAGTCATAAGGCATACCTCTTATCATCCCATGCTCTGCAGGATTGTAGACATCTAAAGCTTGCGATTTTCCATGGTCCAAACTATCATCTCCCAGAGACTGACGTGGACTGACTAGTGGTGATGGGAAGACCTCGTAAAGTCATCCCCCACTGCCAGCTCCTCCTGCTCCTCTTCTAGCACCACCTCTCTGGCCACTACTCCGATCATGACGATGTGTCTGTCATGGTGGTGCACCTACTTCCTCCACGATATTCTCAATATGCCTGGTCGGGCAGTACCATGCCAAGTGACCTTGCCCATCGCAATCATTGCACTGGCGCTCTCTGGGCTGCCCTGGTGCCCTCCGGTGCCACTATGGTGTACGAACACGGCCCGGAGTCCACTCATAGAAGGGTCTCCTCGACTAAGGCCCTACACTTTTTTTCCACAGTGGTGCACGACCACTTCTCCGAAACTGGCGGTGGGAAGGCCACCTGCGTCGAGGTTCTTTCATCCGGCGCCTCCTAGGTGCGGCAAACATCTCGACTCTATCGTGCCTACTGCCACCACCAACTCTAAAACGTGAAAGGAAGCTCTCTGGAACCAGTGCTTTCTTTAGCACCTCGGCATAATTGGGGATGCCCAAGGGTACTATGATTGAATGAATCTCTCTGTAGAGACCTTGCTCGAACTTCCGCACTCGGAAGTTGCCGTCATGGACCATGTTCGGGTAATAACGTGCACGGTCAGCGAAACTAGTCACTTACTCAGTCACCGTCATCTCTCCCTACTGAAACTGTAGGTGGAATTCGCCCCACGAAAGTGACGACTCATCAAGTAACTGAGTCACCAGACTCCACCAATTCTCAGCTGCTCTGTGTAAAAGGCTAGCTGCCAAAGCCACCAAATGATCTGTCAGCGTCTGCACAAGCCTGAAGAGGAGAACCACTATCTCGAGCCAAACCTCTATTTCCTTAGGGTCTGGCTCACCACTGAACCTCAGCGGTCTCTAACGCTAGAACTCGCGGAGCGCGCTCAACCTGTGCTCAAGATCCATCTACTACGCTGAAGCTGTTTTTTGCTCACCAAGTGGGGGTGCTGCTACTGGCCCACCTGGAGAAAGGGACTCGCATGATAGGTCCTGGTTAGAGGCCCTGTAGCTCACAAGGTAATCGTCATGAACCAAAGCCAGTATCCTGGCTTGTTGTCTCCATGGAGGCATCCTGAATGTTATCAAGGAGCACTGCGATCTGATGAGTATATATGTATAGAACAGTTACAACAATGGGGAGCTTACTCAAGAAGTACAGTCAAGGAATCAGTCCTATGTGATTCACAAACCAACATTCCCTGCAACAAGTGTCTCAATATGCCGATTCGACAAGAAGGTTGTCAAGGTCTTCGTGAATGGATACGTTGGCCCCCGCACCATCAATAGACTCCCTAGCCTAAGAGATACTCTTGATACACATTGACACTGTTGCCCTAGATCCCAACCAATTCATTTTTAGGGACGTCCGAAAAACGTCCAAAGGAACGAACCACCTTTGATACCACTTTTTCATGACCCGACCCTACCCGGGCTTGAGCCGCAACTACCACAAGCCCGCCTCCATAGGCCAGGGGATGGTGACAAGCATCGATGGATAAACAACTCGGGGAGGCCTTTTCCTAAGTACCTGTACACACACACACATCCCAGTCAAAGCAGACGTGCAGAGTAAAAAAGAAAAGTAAAGTACCAACTGCTATAAATAAACAAAAAATATGCATCGACCTCTAAACAGTACAAAGAAAGTGTTGAAGGGGACATTATAAAAATACTCAGTACGATACCCCGAAGGCTCGAGGGGGAAACAAAGATGGTACCGAAGAGTGAGTAGTAGATCAAACAGGGAATGGTAAAGGAGTAAAATAGATAGTGCAGTAAAGAGTACAACTCAACCTAATAAGAGGAAGGAAGTAGACTCGTCCAAACACAAGGAGATAGAAACGGTGAGAAGATGGGATTCTCATCGAGTCATTGCTACCTATAGCAGGGGAGTAGACTCGTCCAAACCTGAGAAGCTAGACATGGAAAGCACATGGCATACCCCATGCATCTTCGCATCTCTTGGAAGGAGAGTAACCAAAACCCAAGAAATGGGTACTGGAACAAGGTATTATATATTCATATGCTCTGTCAAGAAACCCGAACAAGATCATAAGGGGATCTCTATCCCATAGATCATCCCAAGATAGTGAGTAGCCAACAGTCCCAGAAGTAAACACCATCGGTGCCCAACATCCAGCACGACTACCCCGAACTGCAAGACAAGGGACTCAAATTCCCGCACCTTGACACTATCCGCTTTGGGTGGCACTGAGTCGCCCAAATGGTTTTAGGTAATGTCTTGGTGGGTAAAGTGCCCCTTGTACTTGAGAGTTCTAGGGAAAGTCAAACCACACTTCGTCATTGTCCCATATTCGATAGGTCTTCTCAAAGCCAAGCTGTCACATCACTAACCTATACAACCAAGGGTCCCTCTCCTGTAATCATGGATAAAACCCACCAATTAGCCTCGTAGAAAGGGCTGAGTCTAAAAGAAGTCATCGAGTAACCCACCGTTCAGCCCCACTGTAGGGTAAACCCTAAGAGTTCGTCGAGTAACCCACTGCCCAGTCTCTGCTGGAGGGTAAACACTAAGAAGTCAATGAGCAACCCACTACCCAGCCCTGCTGGTGGGTAAACCCAAAGAAGTCAATGAGAAACCCACTACCCAGCCCCGCTGGAGGGTAAACCTGAAGAAGTCGATGAGCAACCCACTGCCCAGCCCCGCTGGAGGGTAAACCCAACGAAGTCGATGAGCGACCCCCTTCCCAGCCCTAATGTAGGGTAAACCCGAAGAAGTCAATGAGAAACCCACTGCCCAGCCCCGGTGGAGGGTAAACCCAGAACTGCTCTGTCCATACCTACTAGATGGTACAACACTGGCCAACAAGACATGGAGTGGGTATCATGCGACCAGCAAATTCCAGAACAATTCACCTAATAAAGGTTTAGTCCTCGTGCCATCACTGGGTTCCACTAGCACCGCTACCATGTGTAGGTTCACTGTACGTCCAAAGAAGCCTCCTACCAACGCCCTTTTTATATTTCCACATTTACTGAGATTTTTAAAGAGGATTCGCTCTCCCAAGAAGATTACACCACTGTAATCCTCGCAGAAAAACACACGATATAGACTACATACTCACTGGAAACGAGATCCCAGTGGAAAAGTTATTCAACACCGCTTTATGCCCATACGACGTCTCGTGGGGCCCACACCTCAGTCCTGAAAGAGTTCGGGCGAACTGTGCCACCGCAATGCTCTTAGAAAAGCACGCTAAATCTTCTATTCATACACCCCAAACAGATTACTAATGAAATAAAGTCACAGTATGCAGTAGACAGCTTAAGAGACGACCCGTGGGGCCCACGCCTCAACTCTATCTTCAACACATGAAACCACCCTGGTCAATTTCGCCCCGATGCCAGGGTCAAAACGCCGTTGACGGTGCCTAAAACGGACTCCGGATGCAGAAGCTGTAGCTCCCCGCGTTATATGCAAATGGGGCCCTATAGGGCCCACACCTCGAGACCGAATTTAGGTGGGCAGATTGCGAAATTGCAATCCCCTCAGAAAAACAATCAGAAACGAGTACTCAAACACCCTAAATGGACGTCGAGTGAAAAAGTGGCGTTTCACCGTAAAACTTGTGAACTAGGCCATGTGGGGCCTGCACCTTATCTCCAACCCAAAAACATCAGAAAGAATCTCAAAAATTCTGTACGAGTACTAGGGTCACGCTACCGCTAACAGCACATCAATCGGACGTCCGAAGCTGGATTTAGGTCCGACGCAACAATTAATTAATTAATTATTCTCATTTAGCGTTTTGTGCTTCCAAGAAACAGAACCAACATGAAAAGGGTTTGAACCAACATGGAAGGACTGTCTCAGCTTTGAGGCCATCGCGTCTCTGACGGCACGTCAAACGGACGTCCGGCTCGCGAGCCACATCGGTCGCAACTTTAATATTAATTTATTATTTTTAAATTAAAACTCCTCGTGTCACCCATCTTCGAGCGCAAAACTCCAAAAACTCTGAAACTCACTTTGAATGGTTGGTCTCGCTGACACAAACCTGCATCCACAAAGGGAACGTCAAACAGATGCACCGTTTAGAAGATATTCCCCCCCCCCCCCGAACGCTAGGGAGCCCAACCGGGCCGGTCCGGCCCAATTTGACCAGACCCAACTGCCTGGGCCGGCCCACCCCAGCCGACCCAGTCGACAGTCGTGCTTCACTGGCATGGCACCCCGCTAGCAGGCGGTGCCTCGGGAACCCACTGGTCCCCTACGTCAACTGGGTGACCAGCATGAGGTGGGTCTTGCTCCCCAACAGACCGGCCAAAGCCGGTATTCTCTGTCATGCCAGTAGGGCCCACAGGGAGCGGGTCCTTTCTTCTTCTGCACACCCAAGGTCAAGCCTTGTGTTCCACCTACCGAGCGTGATCGGCCAGTGACCCTCAGCGCCTCTGCATCCCGCAACGCACCGCCACTACCTCCGGCCTGCACTGCCTGACGCCTCCCGATGTCGTCTCTCTGTCGTCCGGCGAGGCGCACCGTTACGGTCCCCTAGTCGCACCACTGTGCTCCGCTAACCCCCCCGCCTGGCTCCACCACTGCCTCCGGCTCGCCACACAATGCCGCTTGACCGCAGCGCCCTAGTTCCGGTCCCTACCCCGCCTTCAAACAGTCGGCCACTCCGGCTCATCCTTCGGCTGCTCGACACACCGAGTCCGATGTGCGCAGCCGCCGGCCGCTCCTGCCGGCCGACTCTGGTGGTCCCTTCCGTCGACCACCGAGACCTCATTGGAGGTCCGATTTCAATTCCGAGGCCGAAATCTTGGTTCTCATGATGAGGTCCTCACAGTGCCGCCCCTCTCTCGACAATCCGTCCAAGATTTGCGCGTATGGATTTTGGGACAAAGAACGCTCAATAATGGTTTTAGAACAGGACTCGGACGATGGACGTGTTCATTCGGCCATCGCCCCAATTCAAAAATTATCAAAAATTAAAATGACTAAATCGAAAGAAACACTATAAATTTATGAAGGTACGTAAATTTAGCAGAAATCATACCTTGTTGGATCCATTCATCATTGGCGACGCTCCTGCTCGATCCCACTTCGATCCGCCGGAGTCGGCTCCTCAATCTGGCGAAGAACAGTGAACAACGCCGAAGAACGGATGTGAGAGAGAGAGAGGGGGGAATGGAATAGAGAGATTGGGAAATGGGTTGTCCCCTCCCAACACTTAATCAAATTTATAAAAATTCATTGAAACTCTCTCAACAGGCGCATATTCTGAATCCTCCGCTCCCGCTTACTTTATATCGTGCCTCGGAAAAATGCCCCATTTTGAACTCAAAGGAAGTCTCAGATTTCCATTCCTAGGAATCTTTCGAAAGTTATTCGAAAAGAATGCCAGTGATAAAAATCACTAAGTCATTATTTAAAATGGGGATTTTCCCCCTAGGTGACATCTCTCACAGCAGGCCCGCACCTGCAACTTTTACACCCTTCCTAGGGTAAACAGCACGCTCCGGACGCAACTGTGCCCTCAGATTTCTAATCCGAGATACGTTTTAAGAGTTATTAAGGTTTGAACTATTATATGAATAATTTGATAATTTAATTATCCATTTTACCCACTGGAAAAGAGCGAGGGGTCTGAACATCCCGCACCGACTCATTTTATGTTGCGCTTAGGGTAAGCACCGCATTCCAGACCCAACATTGGTCTAATATTTTTTATCCGATCAACCATTTCAGAGATATCACATTTTCTTTAGTTAACCACGTGTGCATAATATAAAAACACTTAACATTTTTATATAATTTATTCTGAGTACACTGGGCCTCGAAATTGCACGTCATGCCGTCTGAACACCCTGCTCTGGAAATTCATAAAGAAATTATCCAAAGTCTGTTTACAGAAAAAATTGGGTTCTTACAGTTATCTTATCATACCATCATGGTCAATGTTGTACTCTAGAACATTCCTGATAATCTTTTTAAGCTCCACATAATCCTTTGAAGTCTCTTTAATCTCCACATGAATATATGGTTAAATATTCATTTGAGAAATTTAGGATTTGTCCCCTTCCATTTTGATTCCATGATCCATACCTGACAAATCAATAATTATAATTTATTTTTCAATCCTTAAAATAGAAATTCAATAATGATCTTTATGACTCTATACAGCATCCACATTGTTCAGATTCCCATTGTGGTAATGTATTGAGTAGTAATAATCTTTATTCAACACCAACCATATCCTTAGGAACATATTCAACTATTTATATATATATATATGAATATATGATTTTAAATTTTATGGTATATATATATATATGTGTGTGTCATACATTTCACTATAAAGATAACTCCTCTTGATTTATAAATACAAAATTATGGTAGTCATCTCAAAATAATAGTGCTAGTAATTTTTCTCAGGAAAATTAGATTTTCAAGTGGAATATTCTAATAATATTTTATTCTTTATGATAAAACATCTTAATACCTTCTTTTATGGATCGATATATATCGCAAACAATTTTGTATTGTTGGGTGGTATGAGAACAGGTCCAGTGACCAACCTTCTCTTCAGCTTGATGAAATTCTTTTCATACTTATTAATCTAAAGTAAGTTGGGCCCCTTCCATAGAAACTTGGTTATTAGATTTAATATCCATGAAAAATTTCTTAAGAATAATTAAGAGTATACATACAATTCAAGAAATCAATAGATCTCGATCACCGTGGCTGGTTTGGGTCCTTATTCAACAACATTCAGAATTGATGGATCCAATGACATACCTTCACTTATATTTACATTATCCAATAATGATACTATATATATCTATAATGCTCACTTGATTAAATTTTAAATGAACTTCTCATTTCTCAAGGTCTTCAAAAACGTCCTAAAATGATCTTCACACTCTTCCTTTCTCTTGTAATATATAAGAATATCATAAATAAAGATAACCACAATCTAATAAAGGTAATATCTAAAGATTGTATTCATTGTATACATAAAGATATAGGGGGAATTGGTATGTCCAAATGATTTCACTATAAATTCATACTATTCATACCACTTATAGAAGGTTTTCATGGGTATATCCACCCTTTTGATTCTTAACTCGTGACATCCGGATTGAAGATCAATATTTAAAAACTATTAAAGTCCACCTAATTGATCAAACTATTAATTAATATAGGGTAAAGGATAAGTTTTTTTGATAGTGATTGTTTTAAGTTCCTGTTAATCAATTCAAAGATACATTGAGCCATATTTATTTTTAACAAAAAGAAAATTTACAGGACATTTTGACGCACTACGTAATATGAATCATTTTTCTAGTTCTCCTGGAGTTTCTAATTCTATTATTATAACCCGTATGAGGACATTTTATAATGATTCATTGAAATAGGTATCTAATCATGTATGAAATATATGAAAAAATCAACATTAAAATTTTGGGGGAAGTCTAATATAATATATAAGAAATGCACTGATATATTCTTCATAATATGAATTTTTTCAATGTTGAGTTTATCCCCAACCTTTTGAGATAAATAACCCCAATAATATGTAGTAAAACCAATAAAACAGAAGTAATTTCCCTGGTAATTTCATCATATTTCACATAACCATTCCCATATTTGGAATGTTGGGTGAGAATATGAATAAAATATTTTGTATCATTTATCCCATTTCAATAGGTTTCTCACATAAGGGTAGTAAATTCATTGGCCATCACATTCATTGTTATCATGATTTATTCGTCTTCCATCCATTGACTAAAATGAAAATATCATAGTGTCAATATCAATCATCAATAATTATAGTGCAGAATCACATGATAATGAAAATCATTCCTATGATATCCTAAATTATGAAACATTCATATCAAGAAATAAAACATTAGGTTAATACAATATCACTTTGGTTTATAATATTTCATTATAGATTCTATCTTCTAATTTTAAAAATTAACTAAACCCTTTTTTGATACCAATTATAGAAACTCAAGCATCACATACATTAAAATTTCATCATTTTAGATGAATATTCAATATATCTCAAAATAATACATGCCTGGGAATTAAAAAGGTATAGTATGTTCATGAACTAGATTTATAATTGACTTATTTCATGAAGGATCTCTAATATCCCCCACAAATTTCTACTCACATAGCACCCTTCCTATTCATTTACTAAATAAATATTTATTTATAACATGGGTAAATAGAAACATTAGAAAGGGTGAGATCTAATGATCAAAAAGGGTAAAAATCAGAGATATCAATCTGTGATCATAAGTTGGAATACGATATTATTAATTGTATGAGAACATGATCATCACTTTTAATAAAATACCTAATAATTTATATACCACAAATCTTGATACATGGATTAATGCTTTTCCATAACAAGCTACATGAGTCATTAGAGTGTCAAATCATCAATAATTAATCACAATACATGGGATCATATCATAATCATGTGACATAATTCAGTTTCATGAACATATGAATATAAAATAATTTCCATAATCAATTATCCCTACCAATACAATCAAAGTTGACTGAGTCCCATTGATGATTGGGTTCAATCCTATTCCCATAAACAAATAAATCATATGGAATGGATCCTAACTATGATATTTATCACATAGTATGATTGGGAGATCCACTTGTGTATAATATTGGGCTTTGTAGAACAACTTTTGTTCCTTAATAGGATTGGGAAAACCTATTGTGTACCCTATTATTCATATGAAAACCTTTTGTGTGTCCTCTTATACTTAGGAAAACCTCTCTAGTACTATTTGAGCTTATAAGATATAAAACATTAACCATCACATCAATGTTTTATAATAACCCCACCCTAAAAATAAAAATAAACAATTCATATATATATATTCCACAATAATATAAGATTATAAATCGTAAATTCAATGTTTAATTAACCTATGAAAAAGAAATTAGACTCATGAAAACATATTTAAAACATCATCATTATAAATTATCTAAAGAAATGAAGGGGTTGGTAAAATAAGATAATATCCCCAATTCAGCATATAAATTTTTAATGGATGTTGATATAGATGAAAAACTATTTTATAAAACACTATGAAATATACATTAAAAAATAAGAGAAAACATCCTACTATTTTATAATCTTTTTAAAGGTTAAAATTACTAGAAAAATTGAAATATGATTTTCTTTGTAAATCCACAGGTCCTTATAATGGAATTGAAATGATGAATAAAAGAATGTTAGTGTGATCTTTGAGTCAATGAGTCACTCGTTTATTTATTTTTAAAAGCACAATACACATAATAGTACAATGATTTTAATTTATTTTTTTGTTTTGGTTTTTGTGATTATGTAGAATGAAATTTTGATAATTGAAATATCATAAAACAAAAATTGTTTTAAGAAAATCCTAAAATAAAAAATCTTTATTGAAAAATTAATTCCATAAAATTTAGAATCAATGTAGTAGTATCATTTTTACTTATCAGTTTATGAACCAATATTTTTAGTTCCTTAGAAGATGAATACATTGTTTTTGATGTAATTACAACTAACTCCAAGTTTCGAGAAATTTTACTATGGATGAGAATACTTCAAATTAGTGTAATTTTCGTTCTGGTCAAATTAACTATGTTTTACCATTTTTTGTTGTTTTATTTGTAAATATATTATTATTTATAGTGTATTAATTTTTTATTGATCCTTAATGATTAAGAGAATTCGAGTATAAGAATACATAATCATTTCAGATCATATGATTGAGTTCTTCTATGTCTAGGAAGATACATCTCAGGTACATTTGGTCTGAGGATATAAGATACTATTGATAGGTTTATATGAATTATTTCAAGGATATGAAGATATACCTTCTGATAGTTAAAAAATTACGAAAACTTTATTATAGTTTTTAAGTTGTGGATACCCTAGGACATGCTTTTATGTCTACATTTAACTATGGTTTAAAAATGATATTTTTATAATATCCTCTTTAAAAGGAGTATTTTGTTTTCCAAAAAATTATCTAGGTTTATTTTGAAAATCACACTCTATTCTTTATTAAATTACCATTTATTTAACACTTTTACCAGTTGTTGTAATTCAATTTGTTTTGATTTCTTATTATTTAACATTTTAGACTATAATTAATAGATTACTGATCCTTTTATTTAAATTTAGCCAACTATATTTCAATAAAATAAGGTATATTGTTATTATAATCTTTTAATTGATCATTAATTTGAAAAAATTATCAACTTAATACTCAAAGAAGACAAAAATTGTATGTTTTTTAAACTACAATTCCCCACCCTAGTTTTTAAGTACATCATACATTGGGACAAAATCTGGTATCAAAGCTTGTCTCTAACATAATTATAAGAATAAATTTCATGATTTAACTTCATTTAATATTTGCATTAGTCTATTAGAGCATTAACTTAGTTTATTTGCACTGACCATGTTGGAAGAGGTGTGATATTTTTGTGATGGCGGGATAAATTTTTGAAATACTATAAATCTTAAATCTAATTGAAGCACCAGTTTTGGATGGGGAAGATTATGATTATTAGCATGATTATATGAGATAACATATCATTAATAATAGAGTCGAAAACTTAATCATGATGATAGAATACTATAATATTATATATAATGATATCATTCAATTATCTTGGGAATAAAAACTCGGATATTAGGTAAACCATAAATCTTAAAATATTATATTTTTCCTATAACTATGAACATATATTGCCAAATATATTCTTGTGAAATAGAAAATGTAATTTAGAAGTAGTTTGAGATTATACATTTTGGAACCTATGAAGTTTTATAAACTCAAAGAGCTATGATAAGATTTGACTATCAAGCCATTGAATATCTATCTTGAGAAAAAGTAACACAAATGCATCAAATATTTATGAAAATAGTAAACAATTTATAATCTATGGATAAAAAAATTTTATCTGAAGATTGACTCATTTAAAATATTTTTAATATTATAATTAAAGAATAGTGGTCCGGATAGAAAATTATGTATGATAATAAACATTTAATAAGGTTAAGTCTCTATGACATAATTAAAACATTAAATTAGTATGATAGTAGACTTAAACAACATGCTAAAAAAATAAAAAGTAAAAATGTATTATCATTCACTTCTACTTTAGGAAATCATAATTCTAATACCTTTATTATTTTGGTAACTTTCCTAAATATCTTATTTCAAACAAGAAATTTATGTATGAAAATAAATTTGATTCAAAAAAACAATAATAGACTATTTAATATTTTATGAATAATTAAGAAGATATTTTTTAATTCCAATTTAGGAAGTGTTCATAAAAAAGGCAGGAAATTTTGAAAGGATAAAAAATATTATTCAAAAGTTATATGTTATCAGTGTAACAATGAACATAATATCAAAAAACCTATCCAAAACTAAATAATAAAAATATACATCCAACAATGTATTCTGAAAGAAAAATTAAATAAAATATATGATTCCTCAGATACGTAGTGTGTTAATGAAAGTGACACATCATAAGACAATTCCTCAGAATAAATTGGAATATAACAATATAAAATAGATGTATTCTATTAAAATATTCAAAGGAATGAAAAATTATTCATGAAGAAGATAATTATAGAATCCCTTAAAAATATAGGTACTGATTATAAAGGAACACATAATACTAAAGATGATTGTGAAAAATCATAAAATGATAAAAACATATAATCCAATAGAAGTTGAAAATGTCTATTAATCAAAAGATGAATAAGCATTTCATTCGATGGCATAAATTTATAGAAATATAATCCTCATGAATTAATAAAAGAATATACTAAAAAGTACAAATAATTTTACTAAAGGAAAAAATTATTCATTATAACAAAATAATTTCAAAATTATTTTCAGAAAATATAACCCATACAACTGAATTTGATTCAAAAACTAATTATTGTATGAATTCTATTGATATGAATATAGTTTATCATAATTTTCATGAATAAAATCATAATTTAATTATTAATATTAAATATAATTTTTTCATTTAATTAATCTTTTTTCTATATTTAAATATGATAATGAAAATTATTATTAAATTCATAAACAAATGAGAACATCTAGAAATCGAATTGGAAAAGGTTTTATATCCGATAAACATTATTTTAAATAAATATATTATATATCTAAAACTACACCTTTTTATACTAAATATAAAATAAGAGTTCACTAGATTAATTTTTTTCTCAAAAACAAATTTAGTCTGTTGGTTTTCAAATATATTTTATTTTATAAGAACTTACAATTTTACAATACAAAAGAGTTTGGTGTATGTGGGTTCGTAAAATTTTATTTTCTAGCATAACTAGAACCAAAAATTTATTTATACCATAACATATTTTTATCTTTATAGGAAAAGAAGATGAATAATGATAGTTGAAACAAATGGTACATGGATTGTGGTTGTTCTTGATATATGACTATAGAGAAGCCAAAATTTTGAAATTTAAATAAATCAAAATGATAAAGAGTAACTTTTGGAGATTACTCCCACGGTAAAATCTCAGAATTAGTGAAATTTAATTTCCTGGGGAAGCATTAATTTCAAAAGTTTTATATTTATTTGGGACTTAAGAACAAACCTATCATCATAAATCAGTTCTGTGATGAGGGATGTTTTTTGAACATCATGAAAAACAATTATTATTCAATGTTCATAAAGAAATTTCATTTTATCAAGCGATATGCATGAATGTTTTTACAAAATCTATTTAGAATAATTAGGTAATAGTAAATTTCCTCATTTAAGTGAAATTGAAGTCTTAACATAGTTATGGAATAGGACATCAGAGCACTCTAACCTATAGAATTCCAATAAACCTTCTATGAAAGGGCATACCAGGGATATACTAGAACATTAATTTAATTTAAATATATTTTGTGATTTTTTTTATTTTGGTATGAAGTATATGTCAAGTTTTAAATATAAAAGTGAAGTATCAACTATTGAATATTTATAGTTAGTGCTCAGGGATTTACTTGTCCCTACACAAACTAGTAGTGTTTCAGTAAAATACTATATATAGGTCTTTATTGATGATTATACTTGATTTAATTAGATTTATTTTATCACTTTAAAATAGGGATCTTTTAATCATTTTAATTACATTCATGATTATTATAAAAATATTAAAACATACCATTGGTTATTATCTAGAGTTATCATTGTGCTTAGTTTGTTAACTACAGTTTTGAAACCATTTTTAGTAAAACATGTATTGCTCATAATTTATATACTCTAAGAATAACATATTGAAATGTTTTAGTTTACTGAAGAAATAAATTTATTTAAAAAATTAATTGAACTTTTCTAAGTGAGTATTCTTTTCCAAGTCATTTTTGGGATGAGGTTGTGAGTACTCCTTGCTATATTATAAAACATTTTTTACTCAAATCATTTAATAATAAAATTATTCATGATTTATGAATTAGTAGAAAGCTAATAATTTCTTACTTCAGAGTTTTTGGATGTAAAGTATTCATCCTTAATACAAAAGTTCAATTACATAAAATTATTCTTAAAATTGATGTTATATTTTTTTATGGTTTATCATACAACTAGTATGTTTTATAAAGTTTTTAAAAAAAGGATAAAAATTGAAGAAATGATTCATATAAGGTGTTATGAATCTAATCATTTTGATTCTGTAAAACCATCTTAATTTCAAAATTATGATGATGTTTTAAAAAATCACACTATTAATTTATCATAAGATAATTTAAAACTACAGATTGTAAATCCTCCAAAAGTATGAGAATCATGTTTTTAATATCTATAATCTAATTCAATAGAATATATACATATTTCATATTTTCAAAAACATTTAGTCGATATTAAGGAATAATCCTTCAAATTATATTATTAGAGATATATGTCAATTGGTTAAAACTAGAAGTCCCCTATGAAATAATTGTGTGTAGTATGCCTTTATATCAATATTTGATCCTAAAATAGAATATGATGCTTTTTGTGATAAAATTGGTATAAGTTCTATTAAATAATATATAATTAAGATTAAATAGAGACAATTTTAAACCCCCATTTAACATCCTATAGATCCATAGGTAATTAGAGATAATGGGGGTTTTTTGGAAAAAATGTGATCAAAATAGAATCATTATTATAATTAATGAAATACTTGTTATTAAAGGATATTTTAAATAAGAAGGATTAGAATACGGTGAATCTTTTGATCTGATAGCTAGACTATAATATATTAGGATATTAATAACCTTTTTAACAGATTCGATTTTTACTTTATTTATCATGTATGTGAAAATTTATTTCCTTATAGTTATTTTCAAGAGAAACTTTATATTGAACAACTACTAGGTTTTAAAGATGTTAAATTTATGTATAATGTATTTAATGATACTAAATAACTCTATGGACCTAAAAAGGACCCAATATCATTCTATGATAAGAATTATTAGATATTTACTTCAAAATAAATTTATTAAAGTAAGTTATTCTCCAACCCTTTTTATAAATAATAATTTCAAAAATAGTATCTTTGTTTAAATTTATGTTCATGAAATTATGTTATGTTTAAAAAAATCAATTTATAAAAGTTTTTCAAATAATATGAACAATGGTTTTGAAATGAGAATGATGATTGACCTCAATATTTTTCATAGTTTTTAGATTTTTTAAAAACAAAAAGGAAATATTTTAACTCAATAAAAATATAATACATATTTTCAAAAAATATAGTTTTGCAAATGCATCAAACATAAGTTCTCATGTATGAACTTATATCAAAATTGATCTTGTTGAAATCAGTAAATCGGTAGTACAAAAACATTATAAATGTATTATTAAAATTTTAGTATATATTATTACAAATTACCTAAACAACTTGTTTTTATTAAGTTTATGTGAATTATTGCGTGCTAATCCAAAAGAATCACATTTTAAAGTGGTTACACCCATTATTATGATACCATACAAAAAATTCAGAATTTGGATTGTTTTATTCATCTCAAAATGGTTTTGTTTTAAAATGTTACTCATATGGTGAAATTGGATGTTGTAGGTTAGATAACAAATCTACATATAGACCTTGTCATTTCTTAGGACTACATTTTTTTCTCTTAGACTATAATGAAACAATATTTTGTATAAATTTCCTCATATAAAGATGACTGTGAGGCTACAAGATATTATTATGCTCAATTTTTGTGGATGTAAAACAAACACATGTATTTTTATTTTAGATTTACTCGAACTTAACTTAATTTTGATGATATGAGTTTCATTCCCTTATCCAGAAACCCAAAACATCACCCAAGAAAAAATTATATTGATGTAAGATACCAATTCCTTTGGTATCACACATAAAAAGAATATTTTATTATCAAATTTAATTGAATGTAAATTTAGCATACTGATTGTTTTAAAGAACCTATTACTTTGGATAAATTTGAATTCCTTAAAAAAATGTCTGTAATGACCATCCTTAAGTAATATTCAATCCACTTATTCTTCTATCTATCTCATTACGTTATAAACTATTTTAGTAAAAAGAGGAATTTTTTTTTAAAAAACCTATCTATTTTTTTGACAAAACCAATTTTCAATGTTATCTAATTTTGAAAATTTTTATATTTTTTCAAAATATAAATATTTTTCAATTTTTTAATCCTTATGATTTATCAAATCTTTTAAATTATTTAAAATGTTTATAAATTTTTTTCTTGAACCATCCTTGAAAGGGGATGATCATCCATTATTTTTTTAAGATAAATTTATAAAGGTTTACCGTTTTATCTATCTCTTTTTCAATTTCCTATGTATTAATATCTAAAAAATTGAATAATATTAATTTTTTTTAAAAAAATTGTTCAAATAATTTTTATACAATTTTTTTATTACTTTTCAATTCAAAATTTTATTTTAATTATTAAAATAATTTATAAGAATCTTTTTATCCTTCATTTTATGTGGTTGTCTTTGAGAACCACTTTTACATCAAAGTGAAATTTTGGGAGGATATAAAACTCAAATTCACATATAAAGACTGTAATTTCAAGTCCTTATCACATTACGATTTTCTATATTCCCATTTATTCTAACTTATATCTTATCTTTTGTATCTCTGAAAGAGTTTATTTGAAGAAGATCATTAGACACTCTATAGAGCCTATAGTTTTCCTTGATAAAATAGTAATAGAATCGGATATAGAAAAGGTCACTAACTATGATTGTTGGTGAGGAAGGTGAAGTTAAAAATTTTATAATACATAATCGTATCTTTATTAAAGGAAGATTTATGATAATATCATTAAGGATAGAATTGAAAGTGATGTTCCACTTGAACTCACTTTATAAAAAGATATTTTTAGATGGGAAAGCATAGTCAAAATGGAATTAACATAGAAAAAATTAATTACATAAACCATGATAAAAGGATATTTTATTAATATTTCAAGAGCTTCCTGAGTTTCAAAATCACCCGACTAATATGGTTAGAAAATTCTCAAAAAGAATTAAATTTCAAATTTTCACTTGTATGATTTTTTCTTCTGTATTTTATTAAAAATCAAAAATTGGGAGAAATTTAGAATTTTTTTGGTATGTTGTTTATCTTGTATTTTGAATATTTTTATATTTTTATTATTCTATTATCTGGTTAATTTTCAATGGGGAATTAGTTTCTCTCTAATATGGTTTGTTTAATTTTTTCCTCAAAATAAAAGTTGAGAAAGTCTCTATTATTAATATTAGAGGGAACTTTTTTTAATTTCAATTCCTCTCAAAAAATAATCATACATGTCTTGTGTTTAAAAAAATGGGGAGGATGTTGGGGATATTATTGATTTAATAAATCACTTATCTCTTTAATTTATAAATAAAAATACATTTTATATTATATAGATCTAACATGATGGTTTTGTTAATGTTGTTAATCATATGCATAATTAAAATTTGATAACTCATATCATAGAGAACTAAAATTATTTTATGAAAAAATAGTAATTTAGAAATTCATGAAAATATTACATCCAACATATTTTAAATCCTTATAGTATTTATGTTTTAACATATTAGTAGATAAAGTAACAAGATGAGTCCATTGTTATATAATGAGAATTTAATTTTTTTTGATAAAATTGATGTATTGATTTCTGGAATTCAATATTTTATGTTTGTTATAATATTTACTATAAATAAAGCCACACCTGGAGCATCAGAATAAAATAAGATACAACAATATAAAGAAAAAAATTATGAGTGTTGTTTTCCAAATATTTTTAATTTATTTTTATTGAGATCACTTCCAATCATGAAATTTTTTCTTTTTGAGAACTTTAGATATGATATAACATTGTATATGGTTTTCCTTGAAAACATATTTCTATTTCCATTATAATAATTTTTATTCTAATCATACATGATCAAGGGATTTTAAGGATATGTAGATAAATTAATTTTTTATCATATATTTAAGGGATTCCATGAATAGGATCCTAGAGCTCAATTACCTCAGGTGTTTTCAATTGAGCAACTAGAGACAGTTTTAGTTGAGCCGTTCGAGGAATAGGAATATAAATATTATGATAGGTATAAAATTGAAAACACCTTATGAAAATTTAAAAGTAATGAATAACTCATATTAATTTTATAAATATACCATTCACTTAGGATTAAAATAGGAGTTTTCATAATATTATATTTAAAAAATTTTAACTAATAGTCTCTATTTTTTATAATCATATTATATTCTTTCTTGAATTACCATTGGGTTAATTCTTATACATGTTTCTAAAATATTTTTAGTTATAAATTATTATTATTTAATATTTTCATCTATAATTGATAAAATATCAATAATTTTATTTCCATGGTTCCAATTTTATCTTAATATAGTATATAATACATAAATTCTGGCCTATAACATGATCTATAATTCTAAATATCGATCAACATGACACATGGAGTAGATAAAAATTTTAAGATTATTTTTAAACAATAATTTACCCCCTTCATCCAATTATATTTTATTTTTCATCATAACTTGGGAAAATAAATACATTCCAGTGGGGAAATATGTTTACATTGTAAACTTTAAAAAAAAATCTTTTCAAACTTTTTTAGATAATGTAAAAAAATGACTCATTTAGAAAATTATAATAATATTTCTTTAAAACATTTGAAAATAAATTAAAAAATGGATAAATATAACATTTTCACTCATGTAAAAATTTATAATAACTTCCATAAAATTATTTTAAATAATACGGATATCTAAGAGAAATATTCTAGATGAGAAGAAGCGAAACTAGGTTAGATTTACCTAAAAAGAATTATTTTGGCCTTTTGAGTACAAAAAAGAGGAAAAATTGTACTAATATCTGAAAAAATTAAAATAATCAATGAAAATAAAATATATTCTTTTTTACAATATATAAAACATACAAATTCCTAAAATGGAAATTGAAACATAAACAATACTGATAAAAAGGTAAATAGTAACATAAATTATTACCTCAAGGTCTGACCTTTTTCATATAAAATCTAACCCTTAGTATAATAATTTTAAAATTTTAAGAAATATATACCATAACCGTGTTCATAATTATATTACTATATATAAATGCCTTATAATTTCAAATTACCTCATTATTTAAAAATATTCATTAAAATCAACATTCATGTGTTAATTATTCTATATTTCATGTATGTTTCAGTTTTGAGGTTCTAGTCCTTGAACCTTGGTCAAGGTTTAATCATCTACATAATATTAATAATTTCATAAATAAACTATATATCTTCTATATAAAATTTAAAAACATTCCATGTATGGTGGTGAAGAAAAATTAATTACAAAACTTCGCGGAGATAGTAGTTCATATGTATGCGCATATGATGTCTCTATTTTTTCAAAGATGGAAAGAATGTTAGGTGAAAAAACTTGTCTTCTAAAAATAATAAATATAACATAAATATTATATATATATATATATATATTATCCATCTATATATTCATTCATTAGAGTGGATGAAGAAAAATAAAATAAATCACCTCAGGTAGATGGTGGTCTGTCCGTACCCATGAGTGTTGTTTCTCATTTTCTATTAGATGGAAATGAGATATATAATGGTTTTACAATTAACAAAAAACATTTTATTATTTTAAATATACTTATTTCACTATTTTAATAAGGTTATAGAATTTTTTTAGGAGGTTTAAGAATAATGAATCTTTAAAAAGGTCATTAAAAGCATATACATCTTCTTTTGAAAAGGTCCTTTGAAAAACACCATAAGGATTCTTGAATGGGACTTCTGGGAAACCCAGAACCTATAGTCTATTAGTAGGAGAGTTTGGGAGGTATTTTTATTAAAACAAATTGACCTAAGCTACCCATGTGGTGTAAATAAGTGAAAAGATGAAGTTCCATTTTATAAGTGAGAAAAGTGATACCCTTGTAAATATTAAGAATATTTAAAAATAATAAATATATTTATCAAGTAAAGTGGCTCCAATTTTGTCCAATTTTGTCCAATTTAAAAGATATGGCGAGTGTAGGTCAAAATAATCTCCAAAAATTAGATAATAATAATTTTTTTGTGATATTATAATTCTTATCCCTTAGTTTAATCCCTTAGAACCCATTTTAACCTTAATCGTGTAGATAATATTTTTCTATGGTAACAATTCATTATAGATAAATATTTTTTAAACTTATTAAATAATAGTAAATATTTTTATTAAAAATATTGATTCCATTTTATATGATTAAATTATTTTATGTTTAATAAATTAATTATAGTATTCATAGAGAAAATGGGTAAAAACCATTGTTAGGGAAAAAAATATTTTAGAGTATACAAATTATTTTATTTTCATTAATTTCCTATTGAGAGAAAATAGAAGATTTTTAACTTATATTATTTAATTATTATCTAAAAATTTCATTAAAACCATCTATAAATAGTTATTAATTAAATTTATTAAGAGAAAAATAAATTGTTCACATAACTTTAGATTTGAAAAATATCTTGTTTTACATTTAAATGAATTTATCATCATTTATAACCAATTTAAAATAAATGTATAAATTATTATTCATTTATATTATTATATGAAAAACATTATTTATTTTTTATAATAATTCAAAAAAAGATAAATTATCTTTTAAAAAAAAATATGTATATATAAAAAAATATTTCGCCGAAAGCATTTACATTGAATAAAAATTAGTAGACTAGTATTCCATATAACCACATAATCATTTCATGGATATAATTAATTTATTTTGTTAATTATTAATTCAATTTATCAATAAATATATTTGAAATAGTTCTTAAAAATAATTAAATTTAGAAATAAATTATAATTTAACATTACAGTTAAAAAATAGTTTCTCAAGAATTAATTGTATTTCCATAAGTGAATTTTACCCTTTTTACCAAACCATTTATTTAATAAATTTCAATTAACTATAAAATAATGACTTTTTATATTTTAATAAATCCTTATTCACATAATTATGATGTTTTATTCATCACTAGTTATAGTACAAATCAAATTTATTAAAGATAAAATATTCTAAAATCTTAGTGTGTTACATATCATTAATGATCCCATTAAAATCCAAGGTATACCTTTGGAAAGAAATGATTTGGATGCAACCATATCTAACCCTACCAATGAAAGGAATATTCTTTCTTATTCATATGGTCCTCTAATGTTTTGTGTATACCCCAAGAATATCTTACTAGAACTAATAATTTGAAAGTGGTCGATAGTCATCCATTATGTAGTTTTTCCATCCCATTTTTTTTCAATTAAAATTTCTCAAATTATGAATTTCACATATCATAATCCAACTATTCTTGTGGATTTAAGTACTATTGGCCAGAATAAACACAAAGACACAAAAAGTGGGTGAATTGTGTCGATTTAAAAACACCTGGATATTTTAAAATTAATACACCTTTGTAATTTATAAATTCATATTTTTCTATTTTATTCTAGTAGATTAAGAAAGGGAATAATAAATAAAATAACACAGAAATTTTTATAGTGGTTCAAGGAATAATGATTCCCTATTCAACTCTACTAATTCTCTCTCCACAAACATTCTAATTTTCTCAAAGTATGTCATTTTAAAAGGGACTTTGATAACTAAGTGAAAGTAATTGACACCTTATAAAGATTATTTTACAGGGCCTTCCAGCTCTTTTATAAGGAACCATACAAACACACCATAGTATAAAAACATTGTATTCAAAAAGAAAATAGATTAATATTTTTAGAAAAAATTTTAAATCACTATTTTCATTGCAACTAAAAAAATATGATATCATTAGAGTATTGTAGAAAAGGATTCATAGTATAATCCATTTATAGAAATTATATGATGTTTTAGAAAATTAAAAGAAATACTAGCATCAAAAAAACAAATTCTTAGTAGTTGGATGAATACACAATATTAAAATATAACTATATGTGTCTAATTTTTAGTATTGATAGAGAAAATCAATGAACTAATGAAGATTAACATAAAGGTACAATAGTAAATGAATAAATAATTTCAAAATGTCCTTATAAATTTATAGGGATATTTTTCTTTTAGAATATCATGGAAATAAATTTTTTCAAAAATATTTTACTCTTAGTTCTCTACTATCAATAAAGTAAATTAACCAAGAATAAATAAGAATATTTATTTTATTCTGGTCAAGAGGATCAATAATCATTGCTAGATAAATAATGATTTTCATAAATCTCAATTCATTTGAATTTTGAATTTAACCAGCTGCTAAAAATCATAACTTCCCTTAGGAATTGAAAGTTTTAATAGATTATTTAAATGAATTTGAAATATTCTTTGAATTTATTTTAATGATATATTTACATTGGATAAACCATTGCATAAATATTAGAAAATATCCAAAATTCAAATTCTACAGATGAATGATTCAATATAGGGTTTCTCTACATGTGGATAACTCTAAAAGTATAGTACACAACATATTGTTGCTTCCAAAATGTTGGTTAATAAACAATATGTTAGATACCCAACCCTATAATTGTTTATAAAATTTTGGTTCATGATCATAATGTATACATCAAATATAAGGTTATAGAAGTAAGATTTGTGATTAGAAGTTAAGTTCCTAAACCTGATGTTAGCCTTAAATGTAGGGGTTAGAAAAATGATTCCATACATCTATGAAACATCTAAAAATAATAATAAAATACATCATTATCCAAAATATAGCTACAATACGTCTATAATTCAGGGGAAAATATAATAGAAATTCAAATAAATACAATCTTTATTTTCAATTAAATCAACTTCATTAGTAAAACAAATAGGGGTATTTGTGTGCATCAAAATAGATAAAAAATTAATGAAATTATTAAATCAAAATTTACATGTCCAACAATATCTTCCTTTTATGATCTCAAAACCTATAGAGATATAAAAACAAAAAATTATGTTTTAATTATTACTCAGACAAAAAAATCGAAAAATTATATATTTATTAATTCATATAAATAATTGAATATTGTGTTATCTAGATTTCTCCCTTTTTTTGAAATCAAAATGAAAGAAGTTAAATGGATTAAAACACGGTTAATATAGAAAAAAACTATTAGTGAATGTTTTGTTTATATAAGAATAAATGCATCATAAAAAATGAATAGGATCAAAAACATAAAAAAATAGAAAAGAAATATGATACAAAATAAACTAAATAGAATCTTTTATTTGTTTTCCAAAATTAAAAATATTTTTGGTACAATGTTTTAACAATATATGGGGTAACATGAGAAGAATATACATGTTAATGATAATCCATGTAATATTATGCAGTTATGGATTCTTTGATAGTATGATTCATAGCCTTTAACTCCACCGTCAACATATTTAAATTATCATTTATTGGGCCAGCCCATTCCTTCATCCAAAACCCTTACACTTAGGACATTTTTAATTCTTCCACTAGAGTTACTTTTAGGAAATTATACATAGTTTCAAAACATTCAAAAATATTTCTCATCATGCCACCATTCTGGTTGACCAAAACATGAACTTTAGGTTCTAAAAAAGTAAAATTTTCAGAAATCTCTTTATAATTCTCCCACAATATGTGTAGGGGAACACTATAAAATTGTAATTTAGGTATTATTTATGCCATGGAATAAATATCATAAAACAATAATTGTATTCTTTCAAACACATATATTGAACTTATTTTAGTATAAGTAAAATCTCTCACTTGACTAGAACTAGTTTTGAAAGGATTAAACTAATTCAATAAAAACTTTTCAAAATCAGTAAAAATATCTTTTAGAAACGCTTGCATTTCTGATATTTCAAACTTGGTTATCAAATTATCTCTAAAAAGAATCAAAATATTTTGTTGATATTGAAAATTCCTTCAAATTTTGATATTGATCATAGGGATATTCAAATCCTATTATGTAAATAGAATTACTTTTCATATCATCATAAAACTTATGTGAATTCTCAATCTATGATTACAGCTTTACCGCTTTATCCTTTAACTGATTGAACATAAAAACCATACCCAAAAAAATAATGATAATGATCTTCAAAATTCGACATATCATCAGTATCTAAGGAATCATGATCATGACTTATAGAAGGATATTAAAATTCAACAACATGAAGGGATTAAACCTCTAAATCTTCAACAGAGTTATATAATAACTCACTAAGTAACAATTTAGATTCAATTTCATCTTCAACTATCCTTTCTTGGGCCCTTTCAAAAAAATAAACTAACTAACCCAATCAGTTCCTTTTTTCTACTAGTAAACTACCATGATCATAAAAATGAGCTTTATATGAAATGTCTTCCTCAACTTGAGCATCATGATTATCTATTTCTTATTAAGACACTAAAAATATATCGATCAACCCTTTCTTCAATAAAAAAGTTGATCTACTTATCTAATCATATAATTTATAACCAACTTATCATTATCTCTTCTTCTTATGGTATTTAAAATAATTATAGCCTAAATGTCATTATTATAAGAAGTATCTTGAAAATTTCATAGAAATTGAATAACTCCCCCAAAACTATAGGGGATATTCTCATAAATAACTTTCCTTATTCAGGTACTTGTTTAGATCATTTCACCACTAATAGTATAATATTCTAGACTCGTACCCACTAAATCCAAACCAACATCTCACTTTACAAAATATTACTTAATATATTCACTAATATACCTAAATGAACTGACTGACTCCAAGATCTTAGGCTCACCCACACAATAAGCTCCTAAAAAATACAAACATGTTTACTATTCTAATAGAAATTATGTTTCTATAATAATATGTCAACGTAGTTTGGATGTCACCCATCATCCCTCTCTTGTATTTAACATGTGTTTTGAGCCTTACATATGGGTAGAAAAGAATTATTTCATTTTAATACATCAATGATTCATTTACTTAAATAAGTAATTATTAAAATTTAGTTTGATTTCATTCAATATAATAAACATAAGGTGAATTTTTAGGAAGCATATTTTATCCCAAAAAAACCATGGCATAATAGTAGTCTGAATTAACATAATGAAGACATTCCAGTCAAACTTCATATACTTCATGAGAAATTTCATGATTTGAGACATTCTAAAATGAAAAGACATATCATCCTTGGAGTTTTGAACATTGTCCCTAATTGATCTTAAAATGAAATGAAATTATCCTTTATGAGGATATTTTAAAATTTGAGTCATATCCACCATTGAAAAATATAATTATATATCATTCACATTCAATTAGATAACATCTTCAGACTCTCTAAAACTGAACAATAAATACTCATTAAATTGTTATACCTATTTCTTAAAGTCATTCATGGTGTTTCCTACATTATAAATTTATTTAGAAATTGGAAACTGAATTCTAAATTCAGAAAAAAAATCATCAAAAATTGATATTAAAAATCAGAAAAATTCTCCTCTATCACATTTCTTTCTGAACTAGAGGTAATCTTCCTCATTTTTCCTCTCAGATTGTATTCCTAATTTATCTTCATATTTTCCATTATGAGAATCATAAGGCTTCAGAATCAGAAACTAGGGTTTGGAATATATTTATATATCTTGAGATCGAAATGGTGAAGGGTCGAATATAGATGATAGAACGGTCAAATATAATGGTTTTTAGGTGAAGTTTTGGTTTCTCAAGAAACAATTACAGTGTAATCATTCTGAATTTGTAAAATGAAAAGGATTTTTTTTAATAAAATAAAAAATAATAATTTTAAAAAATTTATTACATATAATTAACAGAAATAAATAATTTTTCAAAAATAAAAACATAAATAAAAAAATTAATAAACTAAAAATACTAATCATTAAAATTAAAATTTTTACAAGAAATAAAATAAACATAACTTCCCCTTAATAAAATCATAACATGCATTGGGACGTGGTTTAGTGAAAATATCCACACGTAAATACACATTATTAATAAATCCTAAGGATATATACCATTTTTTGAATGATTTATTAGAAAATTATGTATAAGATCAATATTATTAGTTACAAAGTGACTAAAATTTTTTTAAATATTCTTAGAACTAATATCATAATACAAAATAAGAATATGATTGATACTAAGTCCAAAGTACACAAGTCTGTATTTCAGCCACAACACTTATGCAAAGTAACTACTAGAAGATGTGTATTATATCTTATCTATATAAAATAAAACTAAATATTTCTTTTTACTACATAAAACCACAGACTTTCCAAAAAAGTGACATGTACCGGAAATACATTTTCAATCAAATATAAAACCTCTAAAATTTTTATCTAAATATGATATTAGATAAAAACAAAGGAGTTTGTGGATAATGAATAGATTGAAAAATAATTCCTTTCAAATATGTAAAAATACATTTAACAGTAGTAAGATGTGATTTTTGTTGGATTTGATTGAATTCTTGCATCAATTTAAACAGAAAACCTAATGTCTCTTCTACTAGTAGTAAGATATGGATAATTATTATCATACCTCTATATAACATATTGTAAACTAGTTTTCCATATTATTCCAAATTAAACTTTACATTTTTACACATGAGAGTTTCAAAAGACTTATTGTTTTCAAGTCCTGAATTTATCAATAAATCAATAATATATTTTCATTTATTTAAAAAATTTAAAAAATAGTTTTGGTAAATTAGAAATCCATGAAAGATATTCATTACTCCAATCCTACTCATTTAAAATTCATTTTACATACATTTTGAAAATCATTAAAAAGATTTTTACTAGTTGAATAAAAAATAACATCATATATATATATTCACTAAAAAAATATAATAATGAAAGTATTTATTAAAAATATTAGGCTCATACAATCATATTGAAGAACAATTTTTTGAAATAGAATAACTCAATATTGCATATCAATCCTTTAAATATTACTAGAGTTCATTAAGTGGTTTATTGAGTATAAAAATATAATTTCATAGATTAGGTTTTTCAAAATGCATTGGTTTTTCAATATAAAATTCATTTAATAAATAAAAATTTAAAATATAGATGTTACATCCACTAGGTTTAATTAAAATTTAATCTGAAATGATTAGGACAAAAAGAACCTACAAGATTCATTCCTATCAATGAGGGAAATGGTTTCTTCATAGTCTATCCCTTCCACCTAGTTATATCACTTCATAAATATCATTGATTTATTCTAAGAAATTATAGTGTGATCATCCTTATAATTTATAAATACCCATTAGGTTCATATCATAGGTTGGTTAGATGGATTATCAAATATTTACAAAATATCAATCCTTTTAAACTGGTTTAGGTCTTTTTTCATGGATAACATCAAATTTTTATCTTCTAAGGATTATTCTACAGTCATATATTAAAACTTTAATAGGAAGGAGGATAACTCAAATAAATATTCTACACTTCTATTAGTCTGAAATACTATATCTAGGTCTCCTATAATAGTCTATATGGGATATTACATTAAGGTTTTATGTATTCTAGGTAAGACACTTTATAGTTCTAATGTTTTAGGTTCTTCAGAACTATATTTTTCTTGATCATTTTATAATTTAATTTTTAAAAATATATTTAATATATTCTAGTTTCAAGTCATTTAAAAAATCTATCACTTACTCTATTTTATTTTTCTATGATCAAATGGATCAATTTCATCAAACATCACTGAAATGGATTCTTTAACTATTATAGACATTCTATTAAATACTCTATAGGTTTAAAAAGTTTCATAATATCCTATAAATATACATTCATCAAACATTGGATCAAATTTACCTACATTTTTATTAGTTTTCAAGATAAATACCTTTTATCAGAAAAATATAACATATCCAATATTAGGATAACAATTATTACATAACTCATAGGTTGCATTTTTAGGAAAAGTCAGTTTTAAAAATCTATTTATGATATAGAACGTTGTATTAACTGATTATTCATAAAAATAGGTAGGAATATTGTATTCATTCGATATAGTTCTTTCCATTTATTGAGTAGTCATATTTCTTATTTCTATAATTTCACTTATTTGAGGTTCTCTTAGAGGATAAAATCATGTTTGATACCAATATTTGAACAAAAAGAATTAAATTCATGATTCTGAAACTCTCTTATATGATCAATTCTCAACATAATTATTTTCAAATGTTTTTCATTTTGAATAATATTATAAAAACTCAAAAAAATAGAAAAAAACATCACATTTAAATATTAAGAAATAAACTTAGGTAAATGTAGAAAAATTATCAACCAAAACATAAACAAATAATCTTCACACTAAACTTGTTACTATTGATGTTATAAACAGATCCTTGGGGTTTACTTCTAAAATTTCAGATGTATCATCTTTTTTAATAGGTTTGAATGATGAATTATGTTTCTTGCCTATTTGGAATGCATCAAAAAGTTTGTTTTGATCAAACTTAAGGCTAAGAATATGTGAAACTAAATGATTCATCGTTAATTGAGATTGGGATAATATATTTTAAGGAAAATGTCTCATATTCCATATATAGGATACACTTATTCCAAAAATTAAAAAAAATTATATTTTTGTTCACATGAGGAACTAAGTTCCAAAGTATAATTTTTTTCAGATTTAGTTTCATTAAACAAATTTAGTTTATATTTAAATAGAGAAAAATAATTTTTATAATAGTCAATAGAAAATCCATCATTACAGAGTTGAAAAATTCTTATCAAATTTGGATTTATCTATTGAATTTAGAGAAATTTATTGATGGGAATTTTTATGATCTCCAAATAATCCAACTCCTATGATCTTGCCTTTATCATTATCACTGTAGGTGAATAAGACATCATCTAATTTTTATTGTGTATGAAAAGTTGAAAATCCTGCACTCATGGCCTTGAGAATTCATTATTCATGTACCATATTTCAATTTTGTACCTATGAAGTTTTATCTACTAAAATATCAAATGTAATCTTTTTTTGGTAATAAAATTCTTTGGAGTCCAACAATTTTAGTGAGAAAAGATCTGGGAAACTAGATCTATTTAACCTTGTGAAAATCAACAATAGATAAATCTTATGATAGATAATCCTTTTTAACACTATTAATATGAGGATTTTTCATGAAACAATTATTATTATAACGTCTTCTAATACTATTGTTAAAATAATCAATCTTAGATAGGTTTTGATTCTTTGATCTAGGCATAAAATAGTTTATATACAACTTAGTCTTCTTTCCATTACTATAAATATGATATATTTTTTTATTTTAATATTTTACCCAATAATATTTTTTTAAATACTCTTATCTATTAGTAAATATTCTTGAATTAAATTTAAAGTATTATACTTCAAATTGTAACACTTTAATTTTATTTTCACGTGTTGTGCATCTTGGAGTTTATTTCCTTAATTTTTCTTTTAATTCCCGGTGTTGTTTTAACATGGAATTAATTTCACGTAAGAAAAAATTGTGTATATTCATTATTATTTTTTCAATATGGATTCATATTTTTATTTAATAATTAAACAATATTTAACTGATTCTCTATTTTATCAGCATTTAGAATCAGAAGAATAATAATATTAATATTGTATAACTTATTTCTTAGCAAAATATCTCATGTATGCTTTCAAATTCAATTACTACTTTTCTATATAAGAATTTTAAGAACTACCAGAGTATTTATAAATAATATGTGTAGCCTTCATGCCATTATTTATTTTGTGTTCATAATATTATTTCATTTGGTTATTTTTATTCTTATCTATTTTTATTTTCCCCTCCTTTAATTTTGGGAAATGAGGGCTAACATCCCCCATCTATTTTCATTCGTATCATTGGACCCTTTTAAATCTAGGAATACTCTTCTAGGAATAATTGAAAGGATTCTTGAAGCATTTATTCATTTTATAGAACAAATTTAATTCACTATATTTGTGAGATAGATCCTCCTCAATATTTGAACAATATGAAACATCTGAGGATATAACATCTTTTTTAAACAGCTTTTCAATTTTTGGAATAGTTTATTTATGAGAAAAATTCTACTTTTTGATCATCCTATGATATTTGACTTCAACATTCATTTAAAATTTATACATTATTAAAGTAGTAATCAATTCATTCATTGTAAAAATTTTAATAGGTCTGTAAGTTTTGATAGAAGTAGATATTCAATTAAAATTATAGGGTTAAAATTCAAACTTTTAACACCTGATATAGTTTTGGAATTTGAGTTCCCATGGAGAAAATATTATTGATTGTTTTATTAAATATTACATTCATTTGAGTAATATATTATCCTATATTTTTTCATAAAGTATTAAATTTTAATTTAATTGTGTTATATCTCAGTTGTCTGGCATTATCAATTCTTTTATAGGGAACTGCAATTATGTTCCACAACTTATATGTAGTATGAAACTAATAGACATGATTAAATTCATCAAGATTGAGTACATAAATGATTTCATTCATGGATATTGAATTTATATCATATTAGGATTTTTTTCATGGAATCCCACTTTTCTAGTTATTCTTTTTGGATCTCTTATGGTTTAATAACATTCATATAAACATTAAAAATGATATTAGTCAAATAGATGACCATATGTTCTTTCTATAATCTATAAAATTCCCTATTGAAATATAGATATTTTATCCTTGACATTCTTTCTTTGAGTTCTGTATTATAAAATGTACTTTTGGAATATCATTGGCTCAAGCATTCTATATCTTAATTGGATTCTTTGAATATCCTTACATTGAAAATAATTTCTCGACAGAATAAACACGAAGAAATAATATGGGATTGAATTGAGACATTTTGAAAAGGTTGATATAATATAAAATTAATCCCCATTATTGATTTAGAAATCAATATTATTATATTTTATTTAAAAATATTAATAAGAGAAATAATAAATAAAATATCACAAAATTTTTTATAGTGTTCTGGATCCCCAATATCCCCTTGTCCACACTACCAATGATCTCTCTCTCTATGAGCTTGATGATTTTCACTAAATAGGTTCTTTTATAGAGGAACATGAAAATTGATTGTAGGTAGTTAACAACTAAAAAATGATTTTTAGGGCCTTTATATTATATTACAAGGAAAATTACAAACACATATTTGTACAAGAATATGAAACTTTTAAATAAAAATGATGAAGATTACTAAAGACTATTTCTGATCCTAGATTCCTCTACAACTGAAAAAAGAATATGTCTTCCTAGTAATGAAGAAAAGCCTTCACAATAAATTCATTCTAAATAAACATCCAGTCACTGCAGTAAATGAAAAAAGAAATATAGATGGATAAAAAAAACCTTTGAGCACCAAGATCAATTCAAATCAAAATAATATAACAATAATTTCACTCATATATAGTCCTAAGAAATAAATCTAAAAAACTATAGAATATTAACTAGAAGGTATAATAGTAATAGAAGAAATAATTTTAGAATGTCTCAATGTTATTAAATATATATTTTAATTGTGTAACATTATAGAAACAAATATTTGTTCAAAAATATCTGACTCTTATCTCTCTACAATCTAGTATATTAATTCAATGAGTATAAATAATATTTCCACATTAATTATGGTTAATAAAATACTGAAATATCTTTAGATAAATCATGATGTTCAAAATTATCAGCATGTTTGAAATTTGAATTTAATTGGCCACTAAAAATGATAAAATCTTCTATAAATAAGAGTAAATTGATCTATTTTGGTAAATCCTTTCAAATGGTCTATGAACCAATTTTAATGATATATTTACTCTCGAGGATCTATTGAAGAAATTTTGATAAAATTCAAAAAAAAATTATAAATGATTAATTCATTGTATGGTTTCTATGCATATGGATAACTCTAAAAGAATGGTACAAAACTCACTTTTGTTTTCGAACATTTGGTTAAAAAACAATATGTTAGAGACTCAAATGTAGGGTCATTCCTAAGATTTAGTTTCCAAATCCTAATATTTAATTCAAACATAAGGTTGAAAAAGTAATGTTCCTTATCAAAATTTAGGTTCCCAAACCTAACGTTTACCTTAAATGTATGGTTTTGAACTATGATTCTAGAATTCTTTAAAACATCAATAATACTATTATAATAAAAATTCACCAAAATATAAATATATTACATCCATAATTCTAGGTAAAATAATATAAATATTCTAATAAATATAATCCTCAAATCCACTTAAGGTAACTTCATTAATAATTCAAATGAGGGTATTTGTGATCATTAAAATGAATATGAAATTAGTTAAATTGTCATATCAACATTCATATTCCCAAAAAAGTATCCTTGATGTTACACATCCATGCATCTAAACCATCTTCAAACAAAAAATATGGTAACCTATTATTAAATAAAAAATAGGGTGAGCATCAGAGACCTAAACCACATTCACAAACCCATAATGTTTTTTATGTAAATGGTATTTGGATTTTCATTCACATTAGGTTCATAACTTCCTTAATACGAGGTGGAACGCTTAACTATTTGGTCAAAATTATCTAGCCTTAAACACTATTTTTATTGTAATGAATTGTATAAACATAAACTTTCTGAGGAAAGATACATAATAATATCTTGGTCTAAAACACATAAAAGGAAACCTGGGTAAATTTCATTTCTTCTTGATCTACGAATGAACATCACATGACCTAGGAGAAAATTTAGCATAAAAAAGGAAAGAGGAAGAAAACAAGTCATGATGAAATCCTACTAAGGGAATCATAAGAAAAACATGAGTTATTGTCTCCTAAGATTCATATATCTAAGACATTGGAAAACATTATAGTTTGAGAAAATTAAAAAAACTTTTGGGTTTATCATTTAACCATATAAAATTTCAATCCATAATTGCTGAATACCTCAACCTATAACAAGTTTAGATATTCATTTTTTACTGCAATATATTGGTTCAAAAGATCCATGAAAAAAATCATAATTATTTGAGTTTAGGTTACTTAATCAATATTGAACATTGGAATCTTCATTACAAAATCTCCCTTCATGGTTTTCATAATACTGAGTCGCTCATATCCTATATCTGAATGGAACAACTTTTGTGTACAATGATCGGACATATGCTACAATATTTGTCTTTCTTATACCAATTAAAGAGTACAAGTCTAACATAAAACCATTTATCATATCCAGATGATTCAAAATAATTGTATAATGATGGTTCATATGCCTCTATATATGGCCTCTCTATATTCTTCTAGGTGTGCATTCTCAGGAGGAGTCTAAGGTTCGTGATCCATTTTCTCAAAACACTCACACCATCATATTTTGATGGTATATGTGCCACCATATCTAGCTTTCCTATATCTATTCAAGGGTAAAAATTTTATTTATAATGAATGATTAATATTTCATTAATTGACTCAAGAAATTTTAGGTTATAATTTACTCGATTCATCCCCATACAATGATCAAGTGGATTTTTTTATCAAGGTATTACACTCCATTAATTTCATAGATTTTCATTACTTTATGACTCAAGTAAACGTAGAAACATTTATTTTATATTTTATAAATGATAAAAAATCCTTGATTAATGATATTCCTCTTAGAAAACATCCTCTCATTGGAGAGGCAGTTTTAGAAGCCTACTGGGTGTTCATGTGGCCCTACAAAGTGACCAATGCGACCATAGAGTCAAATTATTTTCATTTTGAATGAATAATATTATAGGTAAAACGTTTGGCTATAAAAATTGTGTTTTATGAACTTTTTTAAAGAATCGATGATGTCATCGTCATTTAGACAAAAAAGTATGTGTCAAAAGAAGGGTATCTCTATACACGGAGAAAACACCAATGGGGTCTCCATGTGTTTCCTGCTTTCTCACATACTGAGGGAGGTAGATTATCTAAAAAAGGTTTTAATTATAGTAATGTGGTCTTTAGTACCTCTCATTGGTAGTATTCCATGTATTTCTTCTTTTCTGGATGAATAGGGGTGATGAAATCAAAAGAAACATTTTTCATTGTCTTTTTCACACTATTTGGCCTTCGAAAATGCTTTCTGTAAGAGACCTATTAACTAAGGGAGTAGTTCATTCCATGATATTTTATTTTTCTACTCATAGATATAGAATTCAATTAGAAATAAAAAAGTTAAGATAGATAGAATTTGGACTTATATCAGGAATTTGTTTTCAAATCCATGAATGTACCTAGGTCTATGTGCCTACTAGGTTCCCATGATTGTGCACCCAATCCCATGTGCCCAGGTCTGATTTCCCAAGCCTAGTCACCCATTTCAAGTTTAACTAAGTCTCTCATAATTAATTGAAACCATACTCTAGTCCAATTACATGAGTGAAACATTGTGCTTAACCCATTCATAAAACTCTCACGTGTGAGTGCACCAAAGTTCTCGGATTGTGTTCCCTACATCATGGATGAAACACCATCCATACTCAACAGTTGTGTACCCTATCTACCATAAAATACAAATAGACACACCATAAATGATTACTGAAAATTTTTATTAGAATGGAAACTAATGCACAAGATTTTACACCCAGTTCTTCCAGCTTCATGTGCCCATGTCTTCCAGATCCCTTCATGTGATAGAATAAGTAAAAATAAAAAAATAATGGGGGTTTATTTGGATTATGGGTAATTTAATTATCCAAAGTATTTAACATATATAATATTCATAATTCACCTTTCCCTTTTTATCTTTAAGGACTATGGTAGGGGACCCTATTCATAGACAAGCTATACCGGGGAACCACTCTCCAAAATAATCATGATGTGTATAATGAAGGTTCCACATGACCATGTCACTCTAGGAGGTCCATAATAAAAAGGCATGTCACCGTACCATCTAACTAGGTTGAAACATCACCCAAACCCATAAGTAGGCAACCCTTCTCCCTACCCTATGACTAGGGTGAAACTTTTCTTTACTTTTCAATAAGGGATACCCTTAATGCTACAACATGACCATGTATCCATATTAAATCAATCCCATTATAGGGAGAATTTTTAACCAGACTCCATATTGGGAGATCCTTCACTTTACCCTATTCTAATGAGAAACTTCCCCTATACCCTCGAATAAAGTTCACCATATCCTTGGCACTTGTACTATTTCATTGAACCTTCCTTTCTCTATGGATGAGTGTTCCAATTCCCATGTATTTTACCTAGGTGAGACTCTCTCCTGGGTCCCCTACCAGAATTATGACTTACAAAAACATCCTCTACAGTCTTCTAAAATGCATGGTTGATCTGTATAAGTCAGAATGTACCACATCAATAATATATTCCATTGATAAAAGGACTTTTATAATAATTCCTCCCAAATAGATAATTATCTAAGTATAATAATTTTTATGTATTCCCTTGATAATGAAGGTCCTTGTCATAAATATATCAGTGAAACCACTATAATCTCATTCTACCCAACTTGGTTGACCCATTTTTATTATTTTATTATCTTTAGTATCCATTTTACCTATTTTTTCACTCAATAATCTAGGATTCATGTAGGGTCCTCCTTCTAGGTTAAATATCCAAATATACACCTCACCCAAGTCTCCTACTATGTTAAGTGTTTTAGGTAGCATATTCATAAGCCTAACACATATCCTTCCCACTCCCCTCACTGGATATAGGCCTTTTATTAGATGTATATCCCAATTTTGATCATGTGACATCCTGTTACTATTTTCAGGTATTCCTAAACTCTCCCCATTTAGTCTTTCTTTGTTTGGTTTTCATTTGAGGAAGAACGAGGAGAAATTTTAATATTTTTGGAAGTTTCTAGGCTAGTTCACACTTGGCACATGGTTGGTGCATAGTTTTCCAAACCTTGCACTCTACAATAGAAAAATGGAAATAATTTGATAGTGGTAATCACATGACTTGTACAAGGTTTAAAAATTGATGCTTTATTTCTAGAGAAACTATGTGAAAAAATTATAACAAGGGCATGACATTCTCACGGTTTTTCTAAATCGTGCGCTTGTTCTCTAGAAACAGTGTGGGTTTCTTTTTCCTTAATCTGATTTTGGATTAATATTTCTCAAACCTTATTTTTAGGTCATGGAAAAACCTCATATGATACAAATTAGTATCTCATATCCTTGGAGATACCAAAAATGATTCTTTCCCCCTCTAATACCTCCCAGAAGTTATCCAAATCTAGTAGAACACCCTTCGTTCCTATTGTGTTTAATTTCCTCATCTCGATCTCATTCTCCCACAGTCTGGATTTTTCTCCTTATGGTTCCATGGATCATTATGTTAAATTATATATCTAATACACTCTGTTTTGGGTTAGTAAACCTTGGTTTGATCTTTATATCTTATATTCCTTGATCATCATTCTTCCTGGAAAAATCCCTACTATTGTTTTGGTTATCCGATATATTTTGATTCTGAGGTACATGGTTCTGTTACGATCCTTAATTTATCTAACCCTGAATTTTTATTTTAAATTCATTTTTTTATTTAAATGAAATTTCATGATTTTCATTATATTTATTTCAATGGTTTGATTAAAAAGCCAATTCAATTGGATTGGGGTTTTTGGTAAAATATATTTTGGCATGAAATTAGAAAACCCCTGATTCAATTGAATTAGGGTGTGTTTGTGAAAAAAAAATGTGACATTTAATTTTTTTAATTTAAATCCTGTATTTGATGGGAATTATTTCAATTAAATTATTGAATTTAATTATTGGAAGTTTATTTGATGGAAAATTCTGAAAATCCCAAATTCCCTTGAATTCAAGGTTTTTTTTGAAATTAATGAAATTTGATTTGACAAATTGAATTTTTGAATTTAATTGTAAAATTTGACTGTTAAATTTCATAGTGAATTTATTTTAAATACCTTTTTGTGAAAAATTCCATAAAATATGTTTTTATAGAAACCCAATGATTTCATGTTTGTGAAAAGGCATGTTTTTATTAAAAATCCATTATTAGTTTTAATGGAAAAATTGGAATATTTGAAATGAATAATAGGATTAATTGTATTTAAATTGGTCTTGAAATAAATTTCCCATTATTATTTTTACTTGATTTCATTAAAGACTTGGGCAGTTATTGAGTTTTTTTTGGAGACACTGTATGATTTACAATGTTCTAAAACCTCATATCTGCACATCCCATTCCTTAGGCGATGGTGATGAATCCCCTTTGCCTTACGCATAAAGGGATGTACATTAATATATTTTGTTTCATAGTGATGGGTCCTTGTATACTGGAACTATCATACCTACTTGGAACATGACCATGTTTCTCACCTGTTTGTATTTAATATATATATATATATATATATATGCAATTTCTTGAAATATTTTTACATGCCTTGTGAATTTATATAAACTATTTTATATAAAAGTTTTTATTAATCCATTTGTGAATAGTTCCATTTTTGTAATGAACCCTTTTATTAAAGGTAAATTCTATCATTTAAAAATTTATTTATATCATTTAAAATGTGAATCATGAATTGCTGAATGTATTTTCATCTTTTGAAATGTCAAGCATGATTTTCTAAAATACGCTTTTTAACTTCCAAACTTGTTTGTTTTAAATTTAGATCACTTTTATTAGTTAATTTGATATGGGAATATATTACCAAATATTTGGTGAAATTCTATTGGGATTTCTCTCACACCCTACGTTTTCCTTAATGTGTTTTTAGATTATCTCCTTTCATGATCAAGTAAAGGAAAATGATCTTTTAGAGTTGAATCCAGATATTAAACTATGGACTTGGTGAGTTGTGTTTGAGTTGGGAGTTGGGATGTTTTCCAGTTATTTGGTACATGGTTGTAGTAATTGGGATTGTTTATGACTATTTTAATTCTATTTCATTACTTACAATAGAGGTTTTTTGGATATTAATATTTTCTTGTTTCTTTTACTACTGTACATTTATTGGAAAATTTATTCCCACTTTTAGTTTGTATGATGCTATGTGTTAATCATCTACCTTTGGTGACTGGGAATTTCCTTCAGGATATCTGAGGACTAGCTCTGTTATCGTGTTACCAGGGTACCCGGAATACATTGCGAGAAAGTGGTATCAGATCTCCAGGTTGAGATTATTATCTTAAAGTCTGTATAAATTTGTGAAATATTTCCAATACATAGGACACATTTTCGATTGATTACCTATAAATCTATCACAAAAAGGAACCTCAATTGAATAGGGGTGTTTAAGGAAAGATAACTTCTACATTAGTTCTATTATTTTCCCTGTTTTGATTTGGATATGTTGAAATCTAAATCTTCTTTGTCTATCTGTTTGGATTAAATTAATTGTTTCTAAATTTGAGTGTTATATAATGTCTTACTTGTTTTCAGATGATTTTTTATAGAATCATGGACTCGATAGGATTTATGGATCATATCCATGATGAAGCTACTACTGATCCATAGCACGAAAATCCTTTTATGGACCCTAATCCGGTAGACGTGATCATATGCACTGCCCAAGCTCTGGGACATGCACCACCTCCAGTTCTCATTCATGCTCTAGCTATACACCATAGAGAAACATTATGATTATTTGTTCTCAAGATTTTCTTCACTAGAAGCCCAACCCATTCAAAGGATCAAATGATACTATAGAGGTTGAGGAATGGATGAGAAGAATAGAGAACTTTTTTGGGTTCTTCAACACATCCCAAGAAATAAAAGTGAAATGTTCCACCATCATGCTGGAAGGACCGAGAAGAATATAATGAAACACTATGGAAATCTTGAAAAAATATGAGTGACTGGAGTGTAAATACATAAAAGTTCATTTCATCGACCAGTTCTATCCAGATTTGATGTTTTTGGCCATGTCTACTGAGTATTTCAAAACTAATCAGGCCAGCTATAACATGATAGACTTTGAAAACATTTGAATGTAATCATACATTTCTCACCTGAGATTGTGTCAAATAAGAATATGAAGTCTCAAAGGTTTGGGTTGGTAATTCATCAGTATATTCTTCATTAGGTTTTTGGGATGAAGTTTCTTTCTTATGATGATGTTCTGTATAGATTACTTATGGATTAAATGGATCTAGCTAGTTAGTTAGGGTTATTGGGATTTTCTTTCTCTCCCAGTGGAAACATGAGTTCCTTCTAGGGGAAGTAGAATTATAATGATTATCATTGATTTTTTCAATATCAGGGTCATTTTATACCTCCTGCAGTGCCTGGAATTTGTCCTTTGGTTTGCTAGCAGTGTGGAAAACAAGAACATTAAAAGGGAGTTTTCACTGAGGCAACTAAGAACTGTGGATCCTATGGATGTTCATAGAAATTACAGAGATTATAAAATATTTATTCCACTCCTCATAGTGGAACGTGATCACCATATCCTCCTAAACTGTGGGGAAATCATATTCTTCACATAAAAAAGTGTTCCAGTAACATGTATCCAAAACAAATCTTATTTACATAGTAGATGAATCCGTAGAATAAGTGGATACAGGTTCAATGATTATGATAGGTAAAATTATTATAGCTTTCTCCTTAGTTACTACTCTATTTGATAATGGTGCATCTCACTCATTTATTTCAAACCATATTGTTAAAATCGTTAATCATTTTATGGAGCTTTAATCTTGTTAAATGGATAATACTGCACCCCTTGGTATGAAGAGAGAGAGCAGGTTCCCTGTAGTCTTGCTTGTGTCTTTTCTATATCAGATGTTGAGATTTTTTTGTAGATTTCTAGTTATCGACATGGAAACGCTTGATGTCATATTCAGGATGGATTGGATCATTGACAAAAAATCATGAATTGATTTTTATGTTTGATGGTCTCCTTTACTACACCTATTTGTGTGTTCCATGTATTTAAAAGAGAATGAGACCCCAGGTCAACCAGAGATGGAAATTCTTATTCAGAGTTTGGGTAAATAATATTAGTGTTTTCCTTTGATATTGAGTGGATATATTTGAGCGATGATCTCCCTATGTTTTTCGTTGAGTTTCTCTATGTGTTTCCTTATGACTTCTCTAGTGTTCCACTGGTAAGGGAGGTTGAGTTTTCCCTGGAATTTATTTCTAGTACTCAACCAATTTTGATCTCCTATTACCACATAGAACCAGCTAAAATGAAAGAGATAACATTTTAATTAGACGATCTTCCTGAGAAAGGCTTTATATGCCTGAGTTTTTCTCCTTGGGAGGAATTAGTTCACTTTTCTAAGAAAGACAATTGTTCAATTATTATATGTGTTGATTACCGAAAGAACAATCGAGTGATGGTAAACAACAAGTATCTATTATCATAGATTAATGACTTTTTTGATTAGTTGAAATGGGTGAAGTGGTTCTCAAAGATTGATCTTCTATCTGGTTACCATCAGTTAAGGATAAAAGAATATAACATTCAAAAAATCACTTTTCTTATCATGTATAATCATTATGAAAACCTTTTCATGAATTTTGTTCTAACCAATTCTCTTAAATTTTTCGTGGAATTAATGAATATGATTTTCTCATGAGTATATGGGTACCTTTATTATAGTCGTTTTGGATGACATCCTCATTCACTCTAGTTCCATGTAGGATAATGTACATCATCTAATATTTATGAGTCTTTTGAGAAATCACCTTCTTTATGAAAATATTTAAAAATGTGATTTTTGGATTTAGGAAGTGAAATTATTGGAACAAGTGGTGTCAGAATAAGGAATATCATTTGATCTCAAGAAGGTGAATGCTGTTATGACTTGTGAGTAACCACGAATTGTCTTTGAGATTTAGAGCTTCTTGGATTTAGATGTATATTAGTGTTGCTTCATGAAGGACTTGTCAAATATGGTTTCAATGATGAATTCACCAACTCAGAAGGGGGTAAAGTATGCTTGGAATGATAAATGTATAGGTTATTTTCTTGAGAAGAAGAGTCTCTTGACTATTGCACTAGTATTGAATCTTCCCGAGGTCAGGCTAGGCTATGCGGTCTTCTAAGATGCATCGATTTCAGACTTTGGTTGTGTTCTTATGCAATGTTATCATGTCCATTCTTATGGATCTTGTTAGTTTAGTCCACACGAGATGAAATATCCTTCCCATGATCTTGAACATTAAGCTTTGATTCATGCGCCTAAGAGTTGGAGGCATTAACTTTAACGAAAAAGTGTTAATATGTTTTTAGACCACAATAAATTGAGTTATATATTCTCTCAAAAAATTTAAATCTATGCCATTGGAATTGGGTAAAATACCTGAAGTATTTTTATTTCAAAATTTCCTATACCTCATGGTAAGGAAATTACATTGTAGACACCTTGAGGAGGAAACTTCCAACCCAAGAATGAAAAGACTCATCAAAAAAGTGGAACTTGATATATCTCTTTTCATAGTTGAATATTAGAGTCCAGGAATCAGGGGATGAAGTTTCATTGACTAGTTTTCTGTTGGCATATGCTCTTCTTAAATTTATTCTTTTAGAGAAGCAGCTTGATGATTGGTTATATAGAATTAGAGACACTCTTTATGGTGGGGATATAGTTTCCTAGTGTTTGTTCTCCATAGAAGATATTTTGTGCTATAATAATCATTTTTTGGTACTGTCTTCATTAATAAAAGATATGATGGTGGATTTCCATATTTCCCAGTGGGAAGTGCACCAAAAAGGTATTTTTACCATTTTTATACTTCCCAAAAGGTGAAGGACGAGCCCAAGAAACCATCAGGTTTACTTCAGCCACTTCCATCCCCTATATGAAAGTGGAATGATATCTCAATGTACCTTTTGGTTCAGTTTACTCATAAAAAGTGAAAGGTAATGTGTTATGGGTTTTGATAAATAGGTTTATGAAATAAGATCCCTTCTTACCCATTTTTTTATACAACCAAAGTTGAGGAGTTGGGAAACCTCTATGTGAATGAGATTGTTCATTTTCACTGAGTTCAATATTCTATAGTATCTGATAGTTATCAATAGTTCACTTCTCATTTTTGGAGATGACTTCAAGATGAACATGGGTCTCAAATCTGTTTCATTATGACATACCATCTGCAATCAGATAGCCATACAAAAAGAGCTATATAGATTCTTGAAGATATGATTCCTTATTGTTTTCTCAAATTTGGTGGGGCTTGGGATGATCATCTTGGGATGGTTGATTTTTCTTATAAAAATTGTCACCAGTATTAGATCACGATGAATCATTTTGAGGCCTTGTATAGTCGACCTTGTAAATATCCATTGTGTAGGTTTAATATTGGTGAAAGTTCCTAAGTTGGAACAAGTTTGTTATAAGAGATGAAAAAAGATTGATTTTATTCATTTGAGAATGTTGATTGAACCGAGATGACATAATTACTATGATAATCATAGATATTGACCTTTGGAGTTCTGGGTTGGTGACCATGTGTTCTTGAAAGTTTCATCCCAGCCAGGTCATAAATGGATTAGGAGGAAAGGGAATCTTGATACTTGTTTTATTAGACCCTTAGAGTTTGTTGAGTATGTTTTAAAAGTTTGAAATTATTTAACACTTCCACCATAGCTAACATTGATACATAACATGTTTTATTTATCTCAGCTATGAATGTATCTATCTAATCCATATTATGTTCTAAGCAGGAGTAATATTGAGGTTGAATATGATCAATATATGACTAAATAACCAGTTTGGATAGTTGATTCTGAAACCAAGGTACTTAGTGGGAGGATGATGCCTTTTCTTGGTGTGATTTGGTAGAACGATTCTGATAATCATGAGGCATGGGAGAGGTATTCACTGATGAGGGAGTAGTGGCATCATATTAATGTCGTGGAAGCTTCTACATAATATTTCTAGGGACCAAAATTTTTTATGGTGGGGAGGTTGTAAAATCCTGTTACTATTTTTAGGTATTTATAAACCCACCTTTTTAGTCATTATTTGGTTGGGTTTATTTTGAGATAGACCCAAGTGAAATTCATATATTTTTGGTTGTTTCTGGGCTGGTGCACAGTTGGTGCATGGCTAGCGCATGGTTTTTTGAACAATGCACCCTCCTACAAGAAAAAAGAATAAATTGGATAGTGGGATTTCATGTCTTGTTCACATTTTAACAAAACATGTTCCCTTTCTAGACAAACTATGAGACACATTTATAATAGGCTCATGGCTTGCACATGATTTTTCTAAATCGTAAGTGTGTTCCAAGGAAACAGTGTAGAAAGGTTTTTCCTTAATCCAATTTTGGATTAAAAATTCCAAAACCCTCTTATTAGCTCACGGATAGACCTCATTTGATCCAAATGAGATTATACCATCCTTTTAGCTCTCAAGAAGGATTCTTGGCCCATCAGATCCCTCCTAGAAGTGATCTAAATCTAGTTGAACACACTTCGATCTTCTAGCGGTTGGTTTTCTCATCCCGATATCATTCTCTTGCAGTCTATATTTTCTTCCTTAGTGTTCCATGTATACTAGTTCAGATTTATAGATCTAATACCCTTTGTTTGGGATTAATAAACCTAGGTTTGTTCATCTCTGGGATTCCATGATCATCTTTCTTCACTGACGAATCCCGGATTGGGATTGGTGATCTGATAACCATTGATCCTGAGGTATGTTGTTCTGTTATGATTCCCAATTTAGCTTAACCCTAAATTGTTGTTTTAAAATAAATTTAATATTTAAATGAAATTTATTTACTTTTATTAAATTGATTTCAATGTTTTTATTAAAAACCCAATTCTAATGGATTTTGGTTTTTGGAAAAAATTGGTTTTTGGTAAGAAATTTGAAAATACCCAATTCCATTGAAGTGGGATGTAATTATGGAAAAATGTGATATTTAAATTTTTTTATTTAATTTCTATATTTGATGGGATTTTTTAAATTAAATTGTTGAATTTAATTTTGGGAAATTAACTTTATGAAAAATTATAAAAACTATAATTCAATTGAATTGGGGGTTTGTTATAATATTGATGGAATTTGATCGAAAAAATAAACAATTGAATATAATTGTAAAATTAGATTGTGAAATTTCATGGTGAATTAATTTCAAATCCTTCTTTTTGAAAATTGGATTAAAAATGGGTTTTTATTGAAACCCAGTGGTTTTATCTTTATGAAAATGCATATTTTTTTTCAAAAACCTGTTGTGGGTTTTAATAAATTTTTTTGGAATATTTGAAATGGAGAATGTGATTAATTATATTTTAAGAAGTCATGAAATAAATTTCCCATCATTTTTTTCCAAAATCACATGAAATCCTTAGGTAGTTAGTCAATTATTCTTAGTGATAGTTTATGATTTAAAACATTATAAAACTATATATCAGTTAATCTAGTTATTTTAGTGATGGTGATGAGTATATTTTCTCTTTTCCTCAAAGGGTCATGTGTACATACTTTCTATTTCAGAGTGTTGGTCCCTATGGCCTAGAACTATCATACCTACTTGTCACATGACCTTTTTTCTCACTTATTTGTATTTAAAATTCATATATATTTATATTCCATTATTGTAAACTATTTTACATGCCTTGTAAATTTATGTAAACTATTATATATAAAAGTGTTTATTTAAGCTATTGGTGAGAAGTGCCATTTGTGAAAATAACCCTTTGATTAAAGGTAAATTTCATTATTTCAAAATTTATTACCTTCATTTTAAATGTGTATCATGCATTTATAAATGTACTTCCATATTTTTAATTTTAAATAAAGATTTTTTTATATTCCTTTGAAATTCCAAACCTTTTTATTTTATGTTGAAAGCACCTTACTTGGTTAATTTGATTGTGGAATATATTATGTAATATTTGTAGAGATCCTACTGGTAATTGGACCACACCCTACATGTACCTTTAGGTGTTTGTAAATTAACTTCTTCCAGGCTTAAGTAAGTGAAAATGATCTCTTAAAGGTAGATCCAACAATTGAACTGTAGAATTAGTGAGTTTTGTTTGAGTTGGTACTTGGGAACATTTCCTATTTTCTTGTACTTGGTAGTAGTAATGGGGCTTGTTTATTCTTATTAGACTTTTGGTATATTAATCCCAGTTGAGTTTTTTTGATATTTATACATTCTTTTTTCTTTTACTTGTTCATTTCTAGGGGAAAAATATTTCCCTCTTTCAATTTGTATGTTGTTAGGTGATAGTCGTCGACCCATAGAGATTGGGAATGCCCTTTGGGAAATTTTAAGACCATCTTAGTTATCTAGTTACCAGGGTACCCGGTCCAGTTTGTTAAACTCCAAAGGACTATATACCCAATGGGTCCACTCATCTACTTACCAATATAGATGAAGTATACATCCACACATAGGCCTCATCCTTATAGGTGAAAGCCCCAAAACATCCCTCACAAATCCCCATACCATGTGAAACTAGTTTTTCTTATTTATCTAGTAATTAGTGGAAATGGGGAGGACACACGCCTTTGGTTTGATTATTAATGATACCCACCCAACACTTTGATGTCTCCCCTTTCACAACACAATTTTTCTTAACACATTCCATTAAACAACATGGTACAGTCTTTTCAAACACCCCAAAATCAAGTATATAGAACTATGTAGGCATGGATTCTTGTTATCGAGGGTATATATGATTCCTCTATGTGGTTCAAACCCATTATGCAAAACCTATCTTCACTGGGTTTTATTTATTTTGAAAACCATCATCATCATGTTATATTCCTCAAAAAATATATCCTAACTAGACCATATTCCTTGTAAAACCCATCCTCATCGATCCATATTCCCTAAGGTGATATTTAAAGAAACACCCAAGAATAGGCCTCACACCAACCATTGTTACGAATCTATCCCTTAGTTAGTCTTAGCCAAATGAAATTAAACTAAGAATCATAAATCCATTCTACATGATGTTAAATTTCTTGGAATAGGTCCTAGACACATTCCCTTTTAAGGAACATCATTTAGCAATGAGTCAAAAACCATAAAATAAACAACATGGGTCCTTTAAAAATGACTATAAAAGGAACCACACGTCATATTAAGTGGCATGGAACTACAAAGGTTTTTAAACCCTTTATATGGATACATAGTAATCCCTTAATCATGGGATTAATCCTGAATCCCCTACACCCACCACCTCCTTGGGTGCTTATAAACTCTAGATTATTCAGTTGTTTTGCTATAAACTATAGCATACTAAAATAGTTAACGAATGATGAAAAAACCTCTGATATTTGTAAATGTTTATGTAGATGCATTATTTTGATCAATAAATTTCCTAGTGATAACTATTAATGTATTTTTATTTAGAATGGATTAATGAATATTGACTAAATATTTATGATATTCACTGATTGGAAAATAATTCCCCCAAATGGATGAGGTGATCTTGAAATTCCATGATCTTGACCAATACCCACCTAATGTATCACTAGTAAATCCCCAGTTACTATCATACATTTCAAAAAAGGTCTATTCAAGATCAAAATGATTGGTGTGGGTCGATTTCATATTTCAAATAGACGTATATGGTCTTCCATCAATTTTTAGACTCATTCCTAGTTTTATTAAAAGTTTAATTTTTGTATACTTCTGAATATAGGAGGACCAATCTCGATATTTAGAGTTATTTTCAAGAAACTGAGATGGAATTAGGTTCATGAAAACCTCTTTAAGTGGAAATTTTTGATTAGATAGGTTTAATTCTTAGGTCAATATATATCTAAGTGTATAATATTAGTTTCCCCTAAGAAGGTCAATGTTGTGGTTCCATGGTAGTAACCCCTGAATTTTTTTCATATTCATGTATTCAATGTTTTGGAAGATATTAGAGGATATTTATTTGTGACTTCTCAATATTGGAATCACTGATAAAATATATTACATAGAAGGGAGAGAATTATGAGTGCTATGATTCTTATGGTAGTGTCTTCCAAATGTTGAAGTGTTGGTTGATGACCAAATATATATTGACCTTCAAAAATTTGAGTAATGAATATATATTGTATTTTTTTGAATCTAGAGTGGGTCTCGAAGGAATTTTGGTGTCATATAGTTGACCAATTGCTTATGGGTCTAAGAAAATGAGGCCATGTGAGCCAAACTACATGAAACTTAACAAGGATCTGATGAAAATAGTTCATGTATTGTGATTTTGGAGTCATTACATGTTATGTGAGTGGACCATGGTATATATAGATCAAACGATACTAATATATATCTTCTCATAATGATATTTGAACCTTCATCAGAGAATGTATGTTAAGTAACTCTAATAATTTGACTCTGAGATGACATATAAAACAATGAAGGTAAATCTTAGAGCTAATATAATTAGTAAGAAAAAACAAGATCATATGGGGATTGAATATAGTAATGGGTGGAAACTGATTAATTGTAAGAACTCGGTTCTTATCTTTGAGTTAAGGGTTTCTTCTTTTCTCTTTTCCTTAAGTATTTTTGAGAAAATAAGGAAAGTGGGGAAAAGTCGTAAATTTTGGAAGTACACGCTGTATAATTGTCCACACGCCATGTACTTTTGGCCATGTGGGATGAGTACATGGGGCGTGTAGCCATGTCGGTGATGAAGGGTGTAGAAACCGACTACACGCCGTGTAGTGGTCCTTTACATTCCGTGTATTCAGTTGGCAGGAGAATAGTAAGGCGGTGGCCAGTTGTGCGACAGAACACACCGTGTACTCAAGAAGACACACCATGTAGTCATGTCGGCAGATGAACAGTGCCACGCTGGCGAGAAGCCGCCAAAGGAACATTTAATAAATGGGAAGTACATGCTGTGTACTTGGAAATACATGCTGTGTACTTTGTTTTTTTCCACATAAAATGGGAGGTCGCCTCCTTTGTTCATAGGGAAGTCTTAGAACCGGACAGGAGCTCAGGAGGGGATGGACGAATCTTCGAGGATTCATCGATCACAAATCGGGAATCTGATTCCGCCTCTGTCGATCTCGTTGGAACTACACAGGTAAGAGCTTCCTTCTCTTTTTGTGTTTCTTGCAAATTCTTACTCTAATGGATATTATTTGAGGTTTAATGAGAATTATTTTACCTCATATCTATGGAATTTTTGGTTGTTTCTGAAATCGATGTTCAGGTAAATCGTTCGTTGGTGTTAAAGGTAGGTGGCTTGGTGTTTATTTTCCAACTGTCGTGCGTTTTTGTGTGTTTTTAGCTACAAACCCATAAATGGGGTGTCGTGTGGCTGAGGCCACGGCTATTTTAAATACATAGAATTGTATAGGTAATTAAATGTGATATTAAAATACTGTTTGGGATCACTTCTTGGATCCAAGACCACCCTGGGGGTGCGTTCCTCTGTTTAGCCATTTGGCCAGGTTACCCGAGGGTATGCCATGTTAATTTTTTTTCTCATTACTTTTTCCTTGAGAAGAATTGTATGTGAAATGCTTGTCATATGTTGGGCATGGCCCGATTACTTGTTTATCCCGAGGGTAGTGTTTTACTTAGCCTAAGGGCAGCGCATCTTTAGCTTGAGGGAAACTTCTTCTGTGCCTGTGGGAAATAGACTCTGTGCCTTAGGGTGAAACTACATATACCTGAAGGAAAAATATGTTATGCCTATGGGAAATTACCTGCGGGTTACGTTCCTGATTACCTGAGAGTAAGGGTTGAGTGTCTATGGACACTGACTATTTACTTAGAAATTCATTGTGGTGTTTTCTTATATTAAATGGATTAAATGAATAATTAAATGGAAATATAACAGGTAAGTTGGTTACTTTTGAGTATTGCTTAGTTTATTGCATTTTACTTTTGCACACTGTTGTTGCATGTTTACACATAGTTGGGCACGAGCCTTTGGTGGGTGCCTACTGAGATATATTTATCACACCCTATTTGGGTCATGCTTTTCGGCCCAAAAAGATTACATTTCTGGAGGTGTTGATAGTGGAAAGAGTCCATATACATGTACTTGATTGCTTCTGGGGTGTAGGAGAGCATGGGACAAAGCATTGGCTCGTGATGCCACGGGCTATTCTGTTTTTCTTTTCGGCACTTGTACTTCTGTTTTAATGTATTTTATTGCAGTGTAACATGTTCTGGATATTTTATAGAATAGTGAAATGCTGCATATTCATATATATATATGACCTCTGGTTTCTTTTTTGCTATCAATTGTCCATTACAGTTATGTATACTGTTGCTGCTTCCGTTGTTGTTGTATGTTTCTTTTGTATTCTGATGCGCTACACTTTGACAAATGAGGGTATAGTTTCCCCACTATCAGACCTGGGCCCTCACTACTAGTTAGCAGCCTCTGGTGTTTGCGGAAATTCACTTGAGGTCATGTGGCGAACCGGGTTCGGGGCACCCGTTGAGTGGCACCTGGAACCAGGACGTTACAAAGTTGTATCAAATGGGTTCTTTTCTTTGACATACTGTTTGGAGCCTTAATCAGGGATAGGATGGGAATGGTAGTTGGTAATAAGTTGTGCCCGGGCGTAGCTAACCCGTGTACAGGGAAAATACAATTTACCTCGTAATGAAATTTTTCTAATTTTGCAATTTTTACAGTTGATATGATTTCACCGTTGGGTGGCACACTTGTGATTGTGCTGTTTATATTTTATCTATGGGTTATATTTAGTTGCAACCCAAGCTTCTATCTTATCTTCAGTACTTTTAGATATGGGTTCTAAACATAGTTTCTTATCTGTACCCGTTGTGGAGAGCCTTGGGCTAAGGAGTTCCCCCTTGAGGTTGGTGGGCGTCACTTTCTTTGGGACCTCTATGTCTTAGAGACGACAGCTTATGACGTCATTCCCAGGATGGACTAGTCGGTTCCCTTTCGAGCCTTTGTAGACTGCTATTGTCGCAGGGTGTGTTTCACATCACCAGAGGGCGGAGAGTTTCTATACAAAGTTGAATGGGATGTTCAGGCGAGTCGATCTGGACCAGAGCATCATGGGAGAGGTGGAGTCACAGCCTAGATTGTGAGTTTATATTTGGATGATCAGGGGACCTTTCAGACAGATTTCCCTCCAGTGGTTGATAGTTTCAGGGATGTCTTCCCTGATGACTTTTTTGGTCTACCTCCAGACTGTGAGGTGGATTTCTCTATCTAGCTTGTTCCAGGAGCAGCACTGGTGTCCATTCCTCCTTATAGGTTGGCCATGCCTGAGTTGAAGGAGCTCAAGAGGCAGTTAGAGGAGTTATAGGAAAAGGGATTCATCTGACCCAGTACTTCTCCTTGGGGTTCGCCGGTTCTCTTTTCAAAGAAGGAGGACAGTACCCTCAGACTCTGTGTGGATTATTAGAAGTTGAACTAGTTGAAGGTCAAGAATTGATATCCTTTGCCGAGGATTGATGATATTTATTATCAACTTCGTGGAGCACGAGTGTTATCGAAGATTGACTTGAGATTAGTATATCATCAGCTGTGCGTGAGGCCATCGGATATACCACTTACAGCTTTTCAGAGCAGATATGGTATGTACGAGTACTTGGTTATGCCGTTCGGACTCACGAACGCGCTAGCAGTATTCATGGCTCTGATGAATTGTGTGTTTCATCCTTATATGGATTCTTTTGTGGTAGTATTCATGGAAGAAATCTTGGTGTACTCTCACACTCGACACGATCATTCCACCCATCTTGATATCGTATTGAGTACACTGAGAGAGCATAAGCTATATGCTAAGCTCTCAAAGTGAGACTTTTGGATGGACCAGATTCCCTTCATTTCTCATATCATCTCAGAGGCAGGAGTTGTAGTAGACCCAGAGAAGGTGAGAGCAGTAGTTTCCTGGGAGCAGCCTAAGAACGTGTTTGAGATATATAGTTTCTTAGGGTTGGATGGTTACAACATATGATTCATCCAGTACTTCTCCCTCTTAGCAGTGCCGTTGAAGGGTTTGAATAAGAAGGGTGTGAAGTTCTTTTGGTCCGAAGCTTGCGAGATAGCCTTTCAGGATCTGAAAGAAAGGTTGACATCAGCACCAGTCCCGATACTTCCAAAGCAAGGGAAGAGCTATACAGTTTACTATGTTGCATCAGGTATTGGGCTAGGAGTAGTGTTGATGTAGGGTGATCGAGTTGTTGCGTACGGTTCTCGGCAGTTGAGGCCACATGATAGGAATTACCCGATGCATGATCTCGAGTTGGTTGTAGTTGTGCATGCGTTGCGCTGTTGGAGACATAATCTTTTGGGAGAACGTTTTGTTTTTTTCACCGACCATAAGTGTCTCAAGTATATCTTTACTCAGCGTGACTTGAATCTAAGGCAGTAAAGGTGGATTGAATACCTTCAGTCCTTCGATTTTGAGTTTTCCTATACACCTGGTAAAGGTAATGCAGTAGCTGATGCACTGAGCAGGAAGACTCAGATACAGGCGGTGCTGAAGGACAGTGGTGAGTAGAAGCTCATGGATTTGTTCTCTGAGATGCATTTGGAGTGGCATGAAAGTTAGGGGTAGACTTATCTTTCCACTTTAGATGTGACTTCTACCCTCCTGTATAGAGTGATGATGAGATAGCTATCTGATCCAGAATGCCTAGTTCTACGGGAGTCGGTGGAAAGTGAGGACCCTCCTCCTGGTTGGACGATAGGAGATGATGAAGTATTGTGTTTCCATGGACGAGTGTGGGTTCCAAAGGATATACACAAGGAACTTATGCAGGAGTTTCATGCTTCAGCTTGGGAAGTTCATCCTGGGGTTACCAAGACATATCGAGACTTGAGACATCAGTACTAGTGGCCGGGTATGTAGAGTGATGTAGCTGGTTTTGTTACGAGGTGTTCCACCTGTCAGTAGGTGAAGGCGGAACATCGGAGGACAGCTGGACTATTATAGCAGTTACCCATCCCGGAGTGGAAATGGGATAATGTTTCCATGGACTTCGTGACAGGGTTGATGAGGTCACCTCGAGGCAATGATGTTGTGTGGGTTGTTGTGGACAGACTCATGAAGGTAGATCACTTTTTGCTGATCAAGGAGACCTTCAGTGTTGACGAACTCAGAATGTTTTACATCCGGGTGATCGTACGTCTTCATGGGGTTCCTCATTCTATCGTTTCAGAGAGGGACACCCATTTTACGTATCTTTTCTGGAAGAGTTTTCAGAGGGCACTGGGTACATTGGTGCTTCTGAGCACAACTTACCACCCTAAGACCGATGGCCAGTTGGAGCGTATGATATTGGTGCTTGAGGAAATGTTGCGTGAAAGCGTCCTAGACTTTGGTGGATCTTGGGAGAATCATATACCCTTAGTCTAGTTTGCCTATAAAAATAGTTTTTAGGCAACTATTGAGATGGCACCATATGAGGCTTTATATGGTAGGCTATGCCGATTACCCTTGTGCTGGTTAGAGGCAGGTGAGGCAGCTTTACTGGGACCACGTATCGTGCATGAGACTTATGAGTTGGTCCAGTTGATTCAGAAGCAGATGGCTACCACACAGTCTCATCAGAAATCTTATGCCGATCGCCGTAGATGACCTTTAGAGTTCATGGTCGGGGATCAGGTTTTTTTGTGTGTTTTGCTGAGGTTGGGACACAGGCAGATCAGGAGACAGGGAAAACTCTCACCAAGGTATGTGGGGCCATTTGAGATTCTGGAAAGAGTCGGGCCAGTTGCCTATTAATTGCAGTTACCATAGAGGTATCGGGCCATGCACGACGTCTTCCATGTATCTCAGTTTCACCACTATCATTCAGACCTGTCTCACATCCTTAAGCCTGATGAGATTGTGCTTTAGATAGATGTATCCTTTGAGGAGCATCTGATTCGTATCGTTGATAGGATCACGAAGGTTCTACGAGATCGGTCAGTTCCTCTCATACGGGTGCTATGGTAGCATGGCCGAGTGCAGGACAAAACCTGGGAGCGGTAGAATGACGTACGTGCTCAGTGGCTAGAGCTGTTCTAAGATTTATCTTAACCATCCTTAGAAGGGCAATTCAAGGACGAATTCCTTTAAAGGGGGAAGTTTTTAAGAACCCGATTCTTACCTTTGAGGTACGGGTTTCTTCTTTTCTCTTTTCCTTAAGTATTTTTGAGAAAAAAAGAAAAATGGGGAAATGTCTTAAATTTTGGAAGTACACGCCGTGTACTTGTCCACACGCCGTTTACTTTTGTCCGTGTGGGATGAGTACATGGGACATTTAGCCATGTCGGTGATGAAGGGTGTAGAAACCAACTACACGCCATTTAGTGGTCTTTTACACATTGTGTAGTCAGTCGAAAGGCGAATAGTAAGGTGGTGTCCAGCTGTGCGACAGAACACGCCATGTAATCAAGAAGACACTTCATGTAGTAATGTCGGCAGATGAACAGTGCCACGCTGGTGGGAAGCCTCCAGAGGAACAGTTAAAAAATGGGAAGTACACGTCGTGTACTTGGAAATACACACCGTATACTTTGTTTTTTTTGGCATAAAATGGGCAGTAGCCTCCCCTGTTCACAGGGAAGGCTTAGAACCAAACGGGAGCTCGGGACGGGATGACCGAATCTTTGAGGATCTGTCGATCGCAAACCAGGAATCTGATTCCACCTTTGTCGATCTCATTGGAACCACACGGGTAAGAGCATCCTTCTCTTGGTGTGTCTCTTGCCAATTCATCCTCTAATGGAAGTTATTTGAGGTTGAATGAGAATTATTTTACCTCATATCTATGACGTTTTTGGGCGTTTCTGAAATCTATGTTCACGTGTATCGTTCGTTGGTGTTAAAGGTAGGTGGATTGGTGTTTATTTTCCAACTGTCATGTGTTTTTGTGTGTTTTGAGCTAAGAACCAATATTTGGGGTGTTGTGTGGCTGAGGACTTGGCTATTTTAAATACTTAGAATTGTATAGATAATTAAATGTGATATTAAAATGCTGTTTGGGATCGCTTCTTGGATCCAGGACCACCCCGGGGGTGCATTCCTCTGTTTAGCCGTTTGTCCAGGTTACCCGAGGGTATGCCATGTTTATTTTTTTCGAATTACTTTTTCCTTGAGGGGAATTGTATGTGAAATTCTTGTCATATGTTGGGCATGGCCCAGTTGCTTGTTTAGCTCGAGGGAAGTGTTTTACTTAGCCTGAGGGCAATGCATCTTTAGCCTGAGGGAAACTTCTTCCGTGCCTGTGGGCAATAGACTTTGTGCCTGAGGGTGACACTACGGACACCTTAGGGAAAAATCTGTTATGCATGTGGGAAATTACCAGTGGGTTACGTTATTGATTACCTGAGGGTATGGTTTGAGTGTCTGTGGACACTGACTGTTTACTTAGAAATTCACTATGGTGTGTTCTTATATTAAATGGATTTAATGAATAATTAAATGACAATATAACTGGTAAGCTGGTTACTTTTGAGTACTTCTTAGTTTATTTCATTTTAATTTTGCACACTGTTGTTACATGTTTACACACAGTTGGGAACGAGCCTTTGGTGGGTTCCTACTAATATATATTTCTCACACCCTGTTTGGGTCATGCTTTTCAGCCCAAACAGATTACGTTTCTGCATGTCTTGATAAGGGAAAGAGTGCCTATATAGGTACTTGATTGCTGTTGGGGTGTAGGAGAGCATGGGGCCGAGCATTGGATCACGATGTCGCGGGCTGTTCTGTTTTTCTTTTCTGCACTTGTACTTCGGTTGTAATGTATTGTATTGTAGTGTAACATGTTCTGGCAGTTTTATCGAATAGTGACATGCTGCATCTTCATATATATATAACTGCTGGTTTCCTTTTTTTTATCAGTTGTCCATTTTAGTTATGTATATTGTTGCTTCTTCCGCTATTGTTGTATGTTTCTTTTGTATTCCATTGTGCTACACTTTGAAAAATGAGGGAATAGTTTCCCCACTATCAGACCTGGGCCCTCGCTGCTAGTCGGCAGCCTCTGGAGTTTGGGGAAATGTGCTTGAGGTCATGTGGCGAACTGGGTTCGGGGCACCCGTTGAGTGGCACCCGGAACTGAGACGTTACATTAATTTCTTCATTGATATACATTTTTTTTTTTGGATTATTATGGGAAAGTTACTCATACATCCTTAGGTATTACCTCCTCACTCCTTCAAAGGATAAACTGGAGTTATTTGTTTGATTTAGATTTCTTATTAATGAGGTATGATGTACACATATCATGGGATATAAAATAATTAATTTTATTCCTATCTTAAAATGTAGTTATAGTGGTAACCTAAGGATGTATCATAGATAAGAGTGCATAAAAATCAGTTTTTCTGTATTTAAAAGATGAATTTTTTTAATTTTTAATTTTTTAAAAAAAAGAAAAACAATGGAAAAATATTTTTCAAAAAATATAATGATAAAGGAATATGAGTTATGGTCATATTTCAACTTTTAATTCAATCACAGTCCATAAAATACATTTTCTTATCCACTTAATTATTCATAGTTTCATGGTTCATCAATTGATTCACTAAACACCCTTGGATAAAGATTATAGTGGAAATTAATCTAATTGTGGTTTTTTCTTTCAGTATCAAGTTCCAGCTATCAAAAACAAAAAGAAGAATAATCTACCAAATTAGTTTCATACATATACACTAAGGTTAATGATTAATTAAATAATCTTCCAATTAATATTATCACTAATATATTTCAGTTTTTTCCGGAAATACATGATGCAAAAACATAGTTGAATTCAAATCTCATAAGATAGAGAATTAACTACAGAAAAAAGCTTCACAAGTGAAACAATATCACTAAACTCATTAAATCCAAGGAATATTTTTTTATTACCTATAAATTAAAATTTATCCATGGTTAAAGAATAATTGGAATGATATGTTTGAAAAATAATTATAATTAAGAAGGTATTCTAAGAGAATATTCATGTTCTTGAAGAGACTCACAATTCTATCATTGAATTCAAGGATAATTATTTAAAGGTCAAAGCTAAAAGAATAAATGAGGTTGATAATCACTTGATAGAAAATATGAGTTTTATGAAATTTAACTACCAAATATTAAAAAATAATTGGAATATAGAGTATGTTCTATAGAGGTGAATAAAAATATCATCAACATAAAATATTTTGAACTTGAACTTAAATTGTGGATTTTAGAAAAAGATAACTTGTAAATTCTCAATAAGGTAAAAGAAAAACTGTGAGAATAAAACTTCATAACAATATTCCTACATATGATGAGACTCATTCATTTGATAAGAGGATCTTGAAAGTATCGAATGATAAATCATGTACAATTTTATAGTAAAATGTCACCCTAATTTTTGGAATTTTTGTAAACAATAATTCTAATTCGTTGTATAGTGAAAGATATAATGTATATTCTAAACTCATGTGGGTGAAAGGGAATATTGATAAACTCACAACATTTATAAGGGTAGAATAAATAATAAACTATTAAGGCATTACCCAAAAATGGTGTCCAAAAGGATGGAATTTATACTAAAAAATACAAAGGTTTAAAAGATGAAAAGTTTCTAACTCAATGGAAGATATCAGGATTCATTGAAAATTATAGTTCATGTGAAATGTTCAGACACAAGCCCATTTAATGTGGTATAAAATGTAAAGTATTAAAAGATAAATAAGGCTTCCATTAATTGGAGAAAAAATGGATGTTAGAAGAAATCGTACTGGAATGGGGTTATTTACATTAAAGAAGGTAATTTTTTTAAAATCTAACAGATTTTAATATCATGAGAACTAAAATGAAATTTATAATAAAATTGTTCCCTGTGATGATGAGTTCAATTTTACGAAAACCAATAATTATTTTCTCACTAATAATAGATGAATTCCACCAAAGGTGGGGAAAAAGTGGAGGATGAAAAATAGTAAGTTTCACTTGGGAGAAAACAAAAGAAAATTAAAAAATTCAACACATACAAGAAGAATGAAAAGGAATACACTACACTAAATAAAGGATTATTATTTTATGGAATGAAAGGACACATCATGGATTGTTTCAATCAATTCATGAATATTAATGTTAAAGGAATAAATTTGGAACATCAAATTAAAATCAATCCGACATAGAAACAAAAGGATTGGTTTTGTGAATGACTTCTCTAAAGATGAAGTTGACCATTATAAGAAAATTCCAAACAAATATAACCTAAAAAAAGATAAGAAACTCTATGGATGATATAAACTGGTTGACCGCACTCTTAAAAATTTCATTATAATACTATTAGTACGAGAGATGTTGAAAAATAAAAGAAATCATGCATAAAGTGATTCATGTAATAAAAAGGTTACTATGAAGAATAAATATTCACATGAGGATAAATTTTGAAATTTTTCTTGAATTTTCATGATCATTTTCCATAATCAGTTTGTAGTAGAAAATATGATATAGGAAATAAAAGTGGCTTCATGTGTTTTTCTAGATCATGTGAAGTAGAAGTTCCACATGAAATGAAGGTTGTAAGTAACTGGAAGTAGACCATTCTTCCTTAGGAGATTAGTTCTTGTAAATGTAAGAAAGAAAAATCATGATGAAAAGTGGCGCAAAATTGAGAGAATTTTCTAGGTAAATAAATATCTGTCAATTATGTTTATATAAGGATCAATGGATAACCCATCTAATTCACATATATATTGTGTTTGTTTTCAGAATTCTTGGAATTGGAGGTAATACATGTATTTAGGGCATACCTGATGTAGTGAGTGTTGTGAAAGTCATAATGTTTCCTAGAAGATATCCATCAAAGAGTACCTTATTTAAATTTAATAAATTATCCTCCCCATAACACTTCAATTGGTATCAACTATTACTATTTAGTTGGTACCTTACATGATGAAGAATATGGATAGAGATTATACTTGAGGTGGAGTTGATTTTAATAGCTTCTCTCTCTCTATATATATATATATATATCATGAAGATCATAAAATATAAAGGAGATTGAAATTTTGGTTCCAGAAATTTAGAAAATTTAGATGAAAAGAAAAATATTTCAAAAATCCAAACAATTAAATATCCCCAAACATTATATTTCTAGATGAAGGGATTCTTAATGAAAAGGATCTGGATGATGATGAGTTTTTTAGATATTAAAATTTTTAAAATTTAAAAAACTTTTCGGGGGTATTTTTATTACACTCTCTTATATTATGTAAGAAATAAATTCTTAAATTAAAGGGATAAATTAAATATTTCATTAATGAGGAGACATACTTAAAAGGTGAGAAACCTGATTTGGGATTGAATGTTTTTAATCTATTTTTTAGATGAATATAGGATATTAATTAAAAATATTTTTAAAATCCCCTCAAAGAGTATTCCTAAGTTTATATCACTAGATTATTTAATTATATATAGATTTGATTTCATAGTTAGTCTTTATTGTTTTCTATATTGATCATTTCTAACAAATACTTTCAGGTTCTTAATATATAAATTATTTCTTTTAGAATAGTGGTTTTATCATTCTCTCAGGTAAATTACTTTTTTACTTTCAATACAAAGGAATTATGTGGGGAGTTTAAATATCAAGTCATAGATAGAGAATGAGATGAGTGATATTCTCCCTAACTTAAGAATCTCTAATTAATGAGATAAAATAAGATTTAAAGTTATTATCAATAATGGGGGAAATTGAGTAAAACCTGTGACATCACTGTATATAATTTATTTTGGTAGTGATTGTTTATTGGGTATTTAAAACAAATTTAAAGGGAAATATTTAACAACCCAATGTATAATTCCTGATGGATAATGATGAGTGTTTTATCTGTTGAAAATAGTTAAAGAAACCAATGGACTATGGTAAGTGTTAAATGGTAAATTAAATTTGTGAAAGAAATTAACGAATGAAAAAAAACATGGGAATCTACCTAATGGTATATTTTACAAGTTAAAAATCCAAATGTTTACACCTAGTGATATATGTGGATCCAATACGTACTTCAAGATGTAACACTAAATGAGTTTGAATGATTTACTTGGATGAAGGAAGGGAAAACGTTTTTAATAATTATTTGATTTTTCTCTAGGATTATGAAGGAATTTTATTTATTAATAACTCACTTTGGAGGAATGTTTTTGAGGTATGCAGTAAGAATTTAAAAGTATCGATATTTGACTATGAAGGCTTTTTAAATTCACTGAAAGATAAAAATTACAACAGATAGTATGAATTGAAGATTATGGATTCATGGAGATATTAATTTTTAGAATAGGATTCACTAGAAGTTAATTCAAGTGATTCATACATTTTCTGTTTATTAGAAGAATATTACATTAGAAAAAGACAGACATTAATTCAAGCTATGTTGGTTTGATGTTAAGTCAGCTAGGAGAAATTTCAATATGAAATCTCAAAAAGAATAAAGGAAATAAAATCTATGATTTTGTAAGAACCCATTTCTTATTCTTGAGGTATGAGTTTCTTCTTTTCATATTTCCTTCAGTGTTTTTGAAAAAAAAGGAAAATGGGAAAAATCCCAAATTTTATGGGTACACATCGTGTACTTTTCCACACGCTGTGTACTTTGGCCGTGTGGGATGAGTACACAAGGCATGTAGGCTTGTCGGCGATGAATGAAAAAAGACTTTAAACTATCACTTGGAACATTTATTAGAGAAAATAGCCTTTAAAATTTGAAAAAAAAAATAAAATCCTTTTCTTTAAAAATAACATAAAAAACTTATAAATGAATATTTTCACGGAATTTAAAACATTTATTGAGAAAAATATCATTTTAATTTTTAAAATAACTTTTTAAAATAAAAAACTCATAAAAAAAATTGGAAATAATTTTTATTTCAAAATATACTTTGATACTTAATATTTAAAATAATTAGTTTTTCATGATGGTGGAAAATAAATTCATGCCGTACACGTTAAAAAAATCATATCATATTTTCAGTAAAATTCAATTAGTAATTGTTTGGGAAACAAAATATAGATTACATTAAAAAAATTATTCCATAAACATCCAAAAATGGGTAAAATTTTCAATAATAAATCAATTTGGTAATGTTAAAAAATGAATACAATTTTAGAAAACAAAGTGATGGAAATTAATTGTTTTTGACTCAAGATATAAATGAAGGAAATTTTTCTTAAAAATAATTTTGATCTCATGATTACATAAAGAGGGAAAAATAAATGGAAACATTTACTCTCATAAAATTAACATTAGAGAAGTAAATTAATGATTTTCTTATCATATATTTCATTATAATTCTTAAATATAAGGATTGTAATGAGTAATCCGAAAATGGGGTGAGATTTTAACATAAAACCATTACCACTTTGAAAAAGTTGAATCATAATCTCCAATAAATAATAATTTTAAATTAAACTTATAATATCATTAGAATAAATAAATTCATGATATACAAGTAAAATGGGTTTTATATACACCATATAAAATAATATTGGATCACAACATAACATATGTTTCAAAGAAGAAAAATTGAGAGAAAAATATGTTACTACTTGGTAATATTTTAATCCATAAACCTTGTGAAATATTTATCATCAAATGGATATTAAAATCATCATAAAATTTATGATATTAAACTTAAAGACATTTATATAAATTATATTCACTACATATAAGAAATAAGCGGTGAATATGGAATGTATAAAAGTGAGATGAAAACTTCATTACCACTTCAGTAATATTAAGATTAATAAGCCCCAATAAAAAATAAAATCAAATGAAAAACTGATTGTCGTGAAAATAAGGATATTAATGATATAATATGTCAAATATTTGGTATATACACCATATAAAATAAATGATTGGTGGATTTTCATATGTATCCCAGATATAAAAGTGAGACTGGAAATACCTTACCTTAAGTCTCAACTAATTTTAAAATACATTCATAAAAACATGAATAATAAATATATGTTTATTATATATATATTAAATAAAAAATATTATATATATAATACCATATATTATTTACTTTCGACATTTTATTACCTATTTATTAACAATTCTTTATTAAAATTATGTTTTATGTGGTAACTGCTTCTTTTTTCATGTATGTTTTGCTTTGGTATTTTTAATCCTTTTAATTTTATCATAGTTCCATAATCTATAAAATTTTAACCATTATATTAATATCATATATATTCATCATAAATGTATCTAGTCTAATCCATAAAAGTTAGATATAGAAGATGAAATACATCCTTCATGGAGACGATAGGTCATACGTACAAATAAAAGATGTTTCCATATAATTTATAGAATGAAATAAATAAGGTTAAATAGTATATTAAAATTTAAGAATAATTTTTATGTCATATATAAATATATATATATATATATATATATATATATCATATTTTTAATTAAACAATCATTATTTCATTTTATGTAAAGCGTATGTGAAAAATGAATTGTATCGCTTCACATAGTAGTTGTCTACCATGCAAACAAACAATGTTATCATATCCCACATAGAATGAAATGCAAGAAGGTACATGTGATTTAATAATTAAAAAATTATAATAATATTTATGATATCATATTTATTCTTTTAATCAAATATTACTCTCATCCAAAAAAAATAGATAAGGAAAAAACATCACATCAGTTTGTGAGGTAGTCTTACGAACACACGAGTGAGGATATTGTTTTCCAAAAAGTTTGGGAGATAATAAATAATATGATTTATTATAATTAAAGAGGTATAATAATATACTAAAAATAAAATTTAATAATTAAATACATAATTATATCTATACATGATAGGTGGTGATGGAAAATGAATAACATCAGTTCGTGAGGTGATAGTTTGTCGTACATATGAATGAGGATTTAATAAACCATTGGATAGAATAGGAGAAGGATTTAGTTTATTAATATAACATAATAACATCTTAGTATATGTAATATAATAATTATATTATATAATAACTATTTAATAATAATTTACAAAGGTGGAGGACTAAAAAAAATAAAACATTCGATTAGGGACGTTGCGTCTTCTTCAAAACCGTATTTTGGTTGGAATCAAAAGACGTACTAGGTTTGATTTTTGACCAAAATAAGGATCCTGGGATGAGATAGTGGAAGTAAGTAAGGTATTTGGGTCTGTATTCTTCAATTCAAATGGTTCTTAATGTTTAAATAAGAGAGGATATGGGTAGCCTTTTGTAAGGGAGGTGAGTGGGATACTTGTAATTTTTGAAATGAAAAAATATGTAACCATGTTTTACACATGAGAAAAGGATCCATAATGGTCGATAATAAATTATATAATAGATAATGTATAAATATTAACATCCAATGGGTTTTTATTAGGTCATTTTTAATCCATATAGTTTTAGTTTAACCCCTTAGTAATCCCATATTTACATTAGCCGCAGTAAATAATTTTTACTATTTTTACAATTCATTATAGTAAAAAAATAAGTTGATATTATTAAATAATGTAAATTATGTTGATTCAAAATATAGAATCCATTTTTATAAATTTTACTCACATAACTCGAAAATCTTAATTTAAAATTAATCCCAAAGACGTGATGATAAAGAAGTTTCCAAAGAAAAAATGTTCAAACGTTTAGAAATCATTATATCAAAATGCAAAATGAAATTGATTAAAAAGATATAAATTGGATTAATAGACGTATAATTGAACTATTTTAATTTTAAAATAATATTTAATCAATTTTAAAGTCTAGAAAGGCATTAAAAATGAAAATTATTAATAAAAACTAGTATTTTCACTATCGATCTAAAAATTCAACCCTTTATAAAATTATCAAAAATTCACTCTTACATAATAATTAAATAAATATTTAAAAAATTAAAGTTATTTTTTAAAATAAATTTTTAAATATTGGAAAAAATAATTCTAAAATATGTTCCCAAATGATAAAAAAAGTGACTTTTAGAATAATGTTGTTTTTATTGTAAACTTTTTATTTATTCAAATTTCATGACTAGAAAAAAAAAGTTATATGTTAAAATTTTATTAAATATAATATATATATACATATCATTAAAATTATAAAAATAATTTATTTTTTTAATAAGGTAAATCCCAATTTTATTCATAATTTTTTTTAGAAAAAGTATTTTCTTTTATTTTCAAATAGTTTTTATTTTCATTTCTAATTAACTGGTCATTAATAAATAATTTTGTAACGCCTCAATCTTCTACGGTATGATTCTCTTTGAATAATGCAATAGCTTTTGTTGTAAACAACCTCATGTTCTAGAACACAACGAATAATCAAACTAGCCCTTCAAAAAGCAGTTATGAATAGTAATACCCAATTTTTGAAATTTTATAAATTTTATTTTTCAAAATTGACTTTTTTTTGGTTTTGAAATATCAAAATTATCTTAGGGTGAATCTTTGGTATTTTTCTGAAAACATTCAATTTTCGATGAATACTGAAAAAACTGCTTTATTATTCAAAAAAGACTTGTTATTTAAATAATTATTTTTGAAATTAATTTTATTTTAATGTCAAAATAGATACATAATAACTATATATATCTAATTTAATTCATTAGAGTCATTTTAAAATAAGATTATATATATATATAATTTTACTGAACTTTTTACCGCCTTTTACCCACATTCTAGGAACATTTCAAAATTTTCATCAATCCTAATTTTACCTATAACACCCCATGCTTCCACGATACGCTTCTCACTAAATAATACAGTAGCATGTCTTGTACGCAACTTCAAGTTCTAACTCACACCACAACTAATAAAATTCACAGTTATGAATAGTAATACCCACTTTTTGAAAGTTTATACATTTTATCATTAAAATTGGAATTCATTTTTGGATTCAGAATATCGAAATTAACCTAAGGTGAAATTTTGGAACTTTTCGGATAACTTTCATATTTTGATGAATAGTGAAAATTACTAAATTTTTTATTAAAAACACTTTTTTAATAAAAATAATTAATAGTGATAAATTATGAATATGAGTGGTTTTAAAGTATATTTAGAATATATTTTTACCATTTAATACAATTTTGTTCATTGGAAATAATTTCACATTTAAACCGGACATAAAAAGTGTCAATCTTTTGATAGTTATTATCTCTTAAAAACAGGCTTTTTGTTTTGACAGCGGGAATTAATTTTAAATTAATTTCTGCCACTTCTGTATTTTGAATTTGGAAAAATGGACTCCATATTTGGAATCAGGATGTCCAAATTGTGTAAATAGGTAACTCTTAGTTTTATTCATTTTGAATAATTACTTCAGTAAATATTTTATTTACCATGGTTAAAAGGTAAATCCGGTAAATAAGGGTAAAAAATAATATTATAATAATATTAATTTATCTTAAAATGTGTACTAACCTGATTGGTTGATACATGTCCGACCATGGGCATATTTGGGTCGATTTTGGGACCCCATGGATCCACTTGTCAGTGATAACGACACTTTATATTAATTAAGTTAAAGTAAATACATAAATGACATAAGCATATATCTTTTAGAAAAACAATTTTTAAAATGGGTTATATATGTTATATTTTAGACTATAAATATTAATTAGAAAGATAAAAATATTTTCTACATAAATTTATTTTATTTATAATTTTTAGACATTAAATAATGTAATTTATTTATGACACAATGATGATGTATTAATCACCTTATTGGTCAAAAATTAAAATAATTGATATTATAAATACCCAAATAAATATAATTTGAGACTTTTAATGAACTAAAAGAATTTTATTGGTTAATATGACATGTTAGGATTGATTTAATTAACTTTTTTTGAAGTAATAATCCTGTTATGATTTTCACAAAAAATCAAATACCAAATAGTGTCAAAATTGACATAAAAGAGTTTTTAAAACATATATTATATTATTAATTGATATTAAATTTCTAAATATCTACGGTTCATCCAAAGGACTTGTATCATGATAGGGGTATTATTAAGTGACCACTTGGGGTTTCTTGGAGGTATATTGTAAGTTTATTAATTCTATAATATAAAAATACAAAGTGACATGGTTAGTGTCAAACTAATTAACCTAGAGTTAAAACTAAAAGATAAGGTTAATATAATGACACAAACCAGTCTAAAATCTATTTCATGAAAGGATTTCGACCCATCCCCACCTTAGGCGTTGAATAATCCACTTTGGAGCCATTAGAAACCGAATGATAATTTATTATAAAATATTACATAAAGTTTTTCCTAAAGAGGCCCTCCTCACCCTTATAAAAGGACACCACTTCTAACCAATTATTCACACATTCAAAGCCTTTTGGATCGGACAAACTCTGCAAAAATATCCTCCCAACATCCCTAACTTCATCCTAGAGGCATTAGTTTGACCATAAATCCAACCAAAGGATCCCTTTTGATCAAATCAAAAGGAAGAACCTGAAGAAGAGGTAATGTTTTCACCACCCTCTTTCAAGTTCCTTTTTTCTTCCACTTATTCTTTATTTGTTATTTACATTCTAAAATACTAACTCTATTATCTTATATATTATGTGATGTGATTATAAATATGGTACAACCATATTCATTATTCTATCCATCCTTTGAATTACATGTCACCATACGTGTGTACGTATGGCGTACCGTCTCCACATCGTGGTGTAATTGTAATTCAATATATTATTATTTGGATGGGTATAATAATGATGTTTAATTCATGTAAATAATAAATATAACATGATAATTATTCTTTATATATATTATATACCATCCAATTATATATTATTTAAATATCAAAATAATGATATTGTCGCTCGTGCGTACGTACGGATTACCGTCTCCACGAACACGATGAGATTCATTCCCCATCATATCCATTCAAGACTAAATTTAATTTGATGAATAAAAATAATTTTTAGAGACATGATATCATTATGGATATGAATAATATACATACCATCCATAACAAATATGGCTCGCATAACAAATAATATAAAGGAAAATGAATCCGTTAACACCCGAAACGACGATAATACTAAGATATTATTACCAAATCAATGTTAAAAGATCATATATGATATAATATTAATGAAAATGATTTTTGTATAATTCAATAAAAATTATTTCACCATTATACAGGAGGTTAACCTACCGTAGACCAATGAAAAGGTACAAAGTAAGGGGTTTCTTATCTCACTTTTAATTCCGTGAGATTTCCGTTGTTCACCAATTATTTATTGCATGTGGTGTGTGTACTTCCCATGATTGTATTAATTTTTTAATATACATTAATTTATGGACATTTACCTCATCATTGTATTATCATTCTATCATGGGTGTATGTTTTATAAGTAACCAAATCAATAAGGGAATTTGAAATTTCAATTTCCACTAATTCGGCTTTACGCATAATTCATTGATTATTTTACTCCAAGATTATGTGTGGAATCACTATTCATTTGATTATGTCATAATTTCCACTCCGCTTTATGTGGGTATAATTTTGATACACATAATCACTCCATTTATAAATTCTCTAGTCGTCGATATGAACTTGATAAGAGTAATTTTAACTCAATCTCCATTTATTGAGTTAAACATCCAATTCATTGGTCTTGTTTTTACAAGAATATGTTTGAATGTACTCTGATAGATTTACACTGAATATCCAATCATATTGTGTGTATTTATATTTTTCACACATAATTATGTCGTTGATTTATCCTTAACCTAAGGATTTGGTCTTTATAAGAGACTTAATCTCAATTTACATCCCATTGAGACTTCATTGTTTTTATACACCAAATTACTTTTATGTGGTGTATATAATGTACTTTGACATAGTATATAATTAATCCCTTTATTCTCATGATATTGAAAAGTTTTTATTACCTCAATTATTTTTATTCAAGTGTCTCTCTTTTGGTTAGAAACTCTATCTAAAATATCATTTTGAAATGTTTGAAAGACTTATTCTTCTAAATCATTCCCATTAATGTCCATGTTTTAAAAATGGTTTTAAGGATTTATTTATATGTACATTAAAGTTTTAAAATTAAAACTCTTTTTAAATGTTTCAATGTGGTATGGGACACATTGATTCAATAATCTATATTTAAATGGCTTCTTGACAAATAGTGTGATTTTTAAATGATTTCAAGAAAAAGGGGGATATTTCTCTCTAACGGTTTTGATGATTATTTTCATCTATTTAAATATACTTCATTATTCTCGATTGAGGTTAATATGATACAATACAATCTTCCATATTGTATCAAATGAGTTATGTTTCACTGTGGATGTGATATTTTTATACCATTCATGGTTTGTGGATCAAGTATTGACATTTCGTATGCTAGTTTTAATATGAATGTTTATGTTATATTTCAAAATTTTTATATGAGGAATGCATTGAGCTTAGTAAGTGACAGGTGGAGCCCACTATAGCTCCTCGATGCATCGGTAGGTCTCATGAGACAAAATAGTGTCTTGGCACGAGGCCTTGATAAAATCTTTTTTTGTAGTCTCGGCACGAGGCCTTGGCTATGTGGTTATGATCGTCTGGCATTATGCATTCCATCATTATGAAAGTGGTTATTGATATTTCATGTGATTATTCAACTAGTATAATACCCATGTGAATAAGTAAATGGAATTATTTCATTTTATCTTTTCTATATTATGCTGAAGTTCAAGTTTAAAAGGATTTTGTTTTAGTTATACATTTCCTTAAGTGTTTATGCTTATCTATAAAAGCTTATTCTATATTGATATCCTTATTGAGCATCTGAGCTCACCCCTTTTAATGTCTTATTTTATTCAGGATGGGAAGAAGTAATTTATTAATGACCCGCAGGGATAGTATGAGGGGATATGAAGACAAGATGTTGTTGTAGTTTTTTTACCTTATGATGTAATGTAAGGCTTATGAATATATCTAGTGTTTCCAAGACCACTAAACTAATAGATCTTTTGAGACATAATCCTTTGTGATAATGACAATGTTATGTAATAATTCACCGACTCTGGGAAACTGGGGTCGGGGCGTTACAGTTGGTATCGGAGGAAGTTTAGTACAAACCTTGGATGCTAGATTTAGATAAACTCTGATTAGAGCACATAGCCCTAAGATAGACTTTCAGGATTAGTATAGAAGAACTTCCTAGAATTTTGTTATTGTAGATATTTTGTGAGTTTTTCGAGCAATACACCCCTTTCTGGATACGAGTAGGTAGAGGCAGCTCTGGCACAGATGCACCTATAGGGAAAACCAAAAAATACCGCTTTGAGCTAGATTCGAACGGGAACTGGTGCATGACAACGGGTCTTGCTGCACTCTTGGTTACGACACTCCCGGAGGATATTCTTAGGATAATTTACATTTTCTTTACAAAACGATTTGAAGTATTATATATAACATGAGAGTAAATGACCTTGGTTAATCCTAATGTGTTTCAAATTGAGAACATGGTTACATGATATTCTCTAAATGATTTTATGACTACTATTACTCAGAGAATTCTTTCTGGTTTTAGTCAATGGCTGGATTCCAAGGAAGTCATAGTGACTTTGAGAATGATGTACATGGTGGGAACAGTGGTGGCAATGAGAAACAAAATGGAATGTTGATAGGCGTAAAAGATATCCTCTTCATGCCAAATCAATTTTTCAAAAATATGATCAACAATATATATATCATCCAATTCTAGGACTCAACAAAGAAGAGAAAGGTGATGAATTATAAGAGCTCCAGCAGTGGAGACCATGGAAAAAGGAATCCTCAATTTCCATTATGCAGGAAATGTGGAAGGAGACACCCATGAAAGTGTCTTAATGGAAAAAATAAATGCTTTACATGCAGGAAGGAAGGACATAAAGTGAATAATTTCTGAATAAAAATGAAGAGTACAATGGAAGAAGATAAAAATGGTCCCAAGAATCCTTTTACAGTCCTTTTCCGTAAATGTAGGAGACCTGGCCATTACCCGAGAGAATTTCCTATTTTATAGGATATTTTCTTGGTCAAAGAAGAATCTATGTAGAAATAAATGGTTGGAGAAATGTTTAAAAATTATTAGTACTCCTTGTTGATGGGTTTACTTTGGAATAATTTTCCCTTGCATTTTTAACCCTGTAGTTTTCCATGTGAGAATGATATTTGAGGAAGAATTATCTTTTATCTTGTGGATATAGATATAAATAACCATTTGGTTTTATATGATCATTGGGTTTGAGGCAATTACAAGTTATTATAATTTGGGATGAAAATGTAAGGTATGAGATAAAATTTGTGGTTAAATTATGTTATGGTTATTTTGAGGAATTTATCTCATTTTGGTAATGTTATAAAATATAGTTTTTGAAAACGAAAACACGCAGACCGTGTGACAACCCATCACGTAGGACAAAGATATGTGAATCGAACCCACAACCAAAGTGCGGTTGGGATTTATTGCCTACCACTGGACTACGTGAAGTCCCTGGTTAGTGTGACTATTGTTTTTAGTTAAATCATTTTATTGATCAATAATAATTTGATTTGGGATCTTATGTCTTACCAAATGAATACCCTTAGTATAGGAAAATGATTTGGTGATTAAGTGATAAATGTTATTTTGGAAGATGTTCGCTTTGTTGGGAGCACTATAAGCCCAAGGAAAATAGAATAGTGTGGGATTTCATTTGAGGAGTAATGGTGGATTTTTATCAATGTTTTTATTGTGGATTTATAGGGATTTAGGTTATTTATGGAAATGATTAACCTATAATAGAGAATATGTGATTAGGTTAATTACTTTTATGTATGTGACTTTAAGAGTAATTGATGTCATTTGGAGATACCATTTAACATGGAAGACTACAAAACCAAATTCTTCTATGTTTTGAGTTTCAATATTATTTTGGATTTTATTAAATTATTTTAAGGATAATTATTTATTGAATGCTATTTATTTAACTTTGGGGTATTGTTGGTTTAATTTTAGAAATTAAGATTAGTGTTTCTTTATCTAATGAAATAACCTTTTGGGAGATCATCAGATCTTATACTAACCATTTTTGTTTTGATTAATCTTAAAAGACAAGGTAAATATGTAGTTTATTCTTCGTGGATCATGTGATTCTATAAGAATTTTATTGTAGCTCTTCTAGTGTGTCCAAGTCTTCGGGAATAATCGTAGTTTAAAAATGAGTTAGTAGTGTAAATTTATTAAAGAATGAAACTTTAATTAAAAATTAATTATATCTCTTTATGTTATTAGTCAATCTTAGAAATAAATTCCTCATTTTTATGTAATTTAACTTAAAAAAAAAATGTTGTCTGTTTACTTTTCTTACTGGGAAACTAATAACCATTTGTCCCATCACAAGTTTGTGGTTTTCCTGTTGTTAACTTTCTCCTGATCATGTTTTCTATCCCTCTCCATCAGAACTATAAACTTAGTTTATCATCCATATCCATGTTTTTCTACATGGAATCCTAGTATTGGTTATCTCGGGTGACCTTTGTACTTCTCTTTCTTTCTTTTAAAGTGATAGTTTTATTGAATCTTTTTACGATGTGAGACTTTCCATTATATTCCCAAGCCTAATTTTATAAATTGTGAGGACACAATTTATTGAAGGAGGGGAGAATGTACCACCCCAAGCTTCCACGGTATTCTTCTCGCTGAATAATACAATAGCGTGTGTTGTACGAAACTTCAAGTTCTAACACACACCACAACTAATAAAACTAGACGTTATGAATAGTAATACCCACTTTTTAAAATTTTATACACCTTATCTCTCAAAATGTACTTCATTTTTGGATTTTGAATATCGAAATTATCCTAGGGTTAAATTTTGGTATTTTTCGGATAACTTTCATATTTTGATGAATAGGGAAAATTACTAAATTTTTTATTAAAAACAAATTTTTTAATCGAAACAATTAATAGTGATAAATTATTAATTTGAGTGTTTTTAAAGTATATTTAGAATATATTTTTACCATTTAATACAATTTTTGTCATTGGACATAATTTCACATTTAAACCGGACATAAACATGTGTCAATCTTTTGATTTTTATTATCTCTTAAAAACGTGTATTTTGTTTTGACAACGGTAATTAATTTTAAATTAATTTCTTCCACTTCTGTGTTTTGAATCTAGAAAAATGGACTCCATATTTGGAATCAGGATGTCCAAATTTTTTAAATAGGTAACTCTTATTTTTAGACATTTTGAATAATTACTTTGGTAAATCTTTTATTTACCATGGTTAAAGGGTAAATCTGGTAAATAAGGGTAAACAAATAATATTATAATAATATTAATTTACACTAAAACGTGTCCTAATCCTATTGGTTGATACATGTCCGAACATGGTCATCATTGGGTCGATTTTGGGACCCCATAGATCTACTTGTAAGTGATAATGACACTTTGTATTAATTAAGTTAAAGTAAATACAAAAATGACATAAACATACATCTTTTAGAAAAACAATTTTTAAAATGGGTTATATATGTTATATTTTAGACTATAAATATTAATTAGAAATCTAAAACTACTTCCTACATAATGGTATTTTATTTATAATTTCTAGACATTAAATAATGTAATTTATTTATGACACAATGATAATGCAGTAATTACCTTATTAGTGAAATATTAAAATAATTGATATTATAAATACCAAAATAAATATAATTTGATACTTTTAATAAATTCCACGAATTTTATAGGTTAATATGTCATGTTAGGATTGATTTAATTAACTTTTTTCGAAGTAATAATTCTGTTATAATTTTCACAAAAAATCAAATACCAAATAGTGTCAAAATTGACATAAAAGAGTTTTTAAAACAAATATTATATTATTAATTGATATTAAATTCCAAAAAATATACTTTTTGGACAAAGGACTTGTATCATGATATTTTTATCATTAATGGACCACTTGGGGGTCGCTTTGAGGTATATAGTATGTTTATTAACTATATAATATAAAAATACAAAGTGACATGGTAAGTGTCAAACTAATTAACCTAGAGTTAAAACTAGAAGACAAGGTTAATATAATGACCCAAAACAGTATAAAATCTATTTTTTTGAGAGTATTTCTACCCATCCCAATATTAGTCTTTGAATAATCCAATTTGGATCCATTAGAAACCGAATATAAAATAATACTTTATGTTTTTTCTATAGAGCCCCCCCCTTATAAAAGGACACCACTTCTAACCAATTCTTCACACCTTCAATGCCTTTTGGATCGGCCAAAATCTACCAAAATATCCTCCCAACTTCCCTCACTTCAACCTAGAGGCCTTAGTTTGATCATAAATCCATCCTAAGGACCCCTTTTGATCAAATCAAAAGGAAGAACCTAAAGAAGTGGTAATGTTTTCACCACTCTCTTTCAAGTTCCTTTCTTCTTCCACTTCTTCTTTCTTTGTTATTTCCATTATAATATAATAACTTCAGTATCTTCTATATACTATGATTTTATTATAAATATGGTCAACCATATTCAATATTCTATCTGTCCTTTGAATGACATGTCACCATACATGCGTACGTACGGCATACGGTCTCCACGTTGGGGTGTAATTGTTATTCAATATATTATTATTTGGATGGGTATAATAATGATGCTTAATTCATGCAAATAATAAATATAACATGACAATGATTATTTATATATATGATATACCATCCAATTATATATTATTTTAATATCAAAATAATGATATTGTCGCTCGTGTGTGCGTACAAATTACCGTCTCCACGAACGTGATGAGATTAATTCCCCATCATATCCATTCAAGACTAAATTTCATTTGATGAATTAAAATAATTTTTAGAGACATGATATCATTATGGATATGAATATGATACATCCCATCCATAACAAATACGACTCACATAACAAATAATATAAAGTAAAACGAATCTATTAACACCCGAAACGATGATAATACTAAGATATTATTAAAAAATCATTTTTAAAAGATCATATATTATATAATATTAATGTAAATTATTTTTTTATAATTCAATAAAAATTATTTCACTATTATACATGAGGTTAAACTATCGTCGACCAAGGAAAAATTACAAATTAAGGATTTTCTTATCTCACTTTTAATTTCGTGATATTTACGTTGTTCGCCACTAATTTATTGCATGTGGTGTGTGTACTTCCCATGATGGTATTCATTTTTTAATATACTTTAATTTATGGATATTTACCTCATCATTGTATGATCATTATTTTATGGGTTATGTTTTATAAGTTACCAAATCAATAAGGGAATTTGAAATTTCAATTTCCAATCATTCGGCTTTACGCATAATTCATTGATTATTTTACTCCAAGATTATGCATGGAATCACTATTCATTTGATTATGTCATTATTTCCACTCCCCTTTCTATGGATATAATTTTGATACAGATAATCAGTCCCTTGATAAATTCTCAAGTCGTCGATATGAACTTGATAAGAGTAATTTTAACTCAATCTCCATTTATTGAGTTAAACATCCAATTCATTGGTGTTGTTTTTACAAGAATATGTGCGAATGTCCTCTGATTTATTTACACTGAATATCAAATCATATTGAGTGTATTTATATTTTTCACACATAATTATGTCGTTGATTTATCCTTAACCTAAGGATTCTGTCCTTATAAGAGACTTAATCTCAATTTATATCCCATTGAGACTTCTTTGTTGTTATACACCAAATCACTTTTATGTGGTGTATATAGTGTACTTTGACATAGTATATCATGAATCCCTTTATTCTAATGATATTAAAAAGTTTTTATTAACTCAATTATTTTTATTCAAGTGTCTCTCTTTTGGTTAGAAACTCTAACTAAAATATCATTTTAAATGTTTGAAAGACTTATTCTTCTAAATATTTCTCATTAATGTCCATGTTTTAAAAATGGGTTTAAGGATTTATTTATATGGAAATTAAAGTTTTAAAATTAAAACTCCTTTTAAAAGTTTCAAAGTGGTATGGGACACTTTGATTCAAAAATCTATTTTCAAATGGCTTCTTGACAAATAGTGTGATTTTTAAATGATTTCAAGAAAAAGGGGGATATTTTTCTCTAACAGTTTTGATGATTATTTTCATCTATGTCAATATCCTTCATTATTATTGATTGAGGTTAATCTGATACAATAAAATCTTCCATATTCTATCAAATGAGTTATTTTGGACTATGGATGTGATATTTTTATACCATTCATGGTTTTTGGATCAAGTATTGAAATTTCGTATGCTAGTTTTAATACGAATGTTTATGTTATATTTCAAACTTTTCATATGAGGAGTACATTGGACTTAGTGAGTGACGGGTGGAGCCCACTATAGCTCCTCGATGCATCGGTAGGTCTCATGAGACAAACTAGTGTATTGGAACGAGGCCTTCACAAAATCTTATTTGTAGTCTCGGCACGAGGCCCTGGCTACGTGGTTATGATAGTCTGGCATTATGAATTCCATCATTATGAAAGTGGTTATTTATATTTCATGTGATTATTAGACTAGTAGAATATCCATGTGAATAAGTAAATGAAATTATTTCATTTTACCTCTTCCATATTATTCTGAAGTTCATGTCTAAAGGATTTTTTTAGTTATACATTGCCTTAAGTGTTTATTCTTATCTATGAAAGCTGCTGCTATATTTTTATCCTTACTGAGCATCTGAGCTCACCCCTTTCAATGTCTTATTTTTCCCAGGATGTGAATAAGTAATTTATGAATGACCTGCAAGGATAGTATGAGGGGATATGAAGAAAAGATGTTGTTGTAGTTTTTTTACCTTATGATGTAATGTAAGACTTATGAAAATATCTAGTGTTTCCAATACTACTAAACTAATCGGTCTTTCAAGACTTGATCCTTTGTGATCATGCCAATGTTATGTAATAATGCACCGACTCTGGGTAACTGGGGTTGGGGCGTTACATTACTGCTTATGTGAATTGAACTTCAAAAATATTAGAGACGTGGTTGACAATAGTAAGTAAAATGTTATTCAATTGGAGGAAAATAATTTTTGGTGGATAGTAACTTTTGAATTTTATTTACCATGGTTAAAAGTAAATACAGAAATTAACGGTAAAAATGATATTATAATTACCCTAAAAAATGTATTAATTCTATTGGATAAGTTTATTTAGACTAAATTCAACCTTAGGAATAAAACGTGATCCTTTTTTATCAACTTGGATTATATTAAGAAATTTATTATATTTTATTTAAAGAAGAGTTTAAAATGTTAAATTCAAATTTAAATAACTAAACCATTTTTAATATAGGGTAATCCAAAATATAAATTCGATTATGAATATTCATTAGAAAGAAAGGAAAATTTCCTACATCATGGTATTTTATTTTTGATTTTTAGACATTATATAATTAAATTTATTTCTGACACAATGATGATACAATAATTACCTTATTAATGAATGACTAAAATATTTGATATTATAATTATTAAAATAAATGTAAAATGAAACTTTTGATGCATTAAAAAAAATTATGTTAATATTACATGTTAGGGTTGACAAAATTTATTTATTTTGAATAAATAATATTATTATTCCTTTCACAATAACCAAATACTAAATAGTGTCAAAATTCACATAAATGAGTATTTAATACAAATATTATTTTATTAATTGATATTATAATCCTAAAAATCCAATATTCATCCAAAAGACTTAAATAATGTTATATATGACATTAATGAACAAATTTTTGTTCTCTTTTAAGTTTATAGTAAGTGTATTATCCATATAATATAAAAATATAAGAAGACATGGTAAATGTTAAACTATTTAACTAAGAGTTAAATCTAAATGATAAGGTTAATACAGTGACCAAAAATTTTCTAAAACCTATTGGTTGAGAATAAGTTGACCCATATCCACCATATCCTTGAAATAAATTCATTTTTATCCATTATAAAAAAAATTATTTTATAATAAAAAAATATTTCATGCTTTTCCTAAAGTGACCCTTACATATCTTATAAAACGGTACTTCCCTTTCTATTAATTTCACACCTCCAAAGTCATTTTTATCTGAAAAACCCTACTCTAATAAACTCCCAACTACCCTAACATAAACATAGAGGCCTTAAATTGATCAGAAATCCAATCTAAGGAGCCCTTTTATTCAAATCAAAAGGAAGAACCCGAAGAAGAGGTAATTATTTATTCACCTCTTTCAAAGTTATTTTCTTCTTCTTCTTCCCCTTTATTTGTTTTATACATACCAAAATTATAACTCTAGTACCTTCTACATACTATGATGTTATTATAAATATGTTACAACCACGTTCATTATTCTATCCATCCTATGAAAGACAAATTCACCATACGTGCGTACGTACGGATTACCGTCCCCACGTCGTGGTGTAGTTTGTTATTCAATGATTCATTATTTGGATGGGTATAATAATTAGTACAATTAATGTAAATAATAATTATGACATGTCAATTATTATGTATATATAATATATCATCCAATTACATAATATTTCACCATCAATAGAATGATATTGTCGCTCGTGCGTACATATAACTTACCATCTCCATGATGTGATGATATTTCATTCCCCATCGTAACCATTCAAGAATATTTTTCATTTGATGATTAAAAATAATTTATAAATAACATAATATCATTATGGATATTAATAAAATATATCCTAACCATAACATACATGACTTACATAACAAAACATATAATGAAAAATGAATCAGTTAACAACCGAAACAATAATACTACTAAAATATCATTAACAAAGAAATATTAGAAGATCATATATGATATTATATTTTTGTATATGGTTCTTGAATAATTTAATAAAAATTATTTTACCATTATACAGGAGGTTAACATACCCTCAACTAAGGAAAAGTAAAAGGTAATGGTTAATTATAAAATCTCTTCATTATCCGAGGTTGTTTATACGTAAGTATCTACTAGGACCTGTTTATTATCAATATCCGTCTTTCTTAAAAATATATTTGAAAACATTTTTACTATTTACTAGACTATAGTTAAAGTCATTTATACCATTGTTTGAATTTTTATAATATTTTTTTGAAAGGAATATTTCCATCATTTTCAAAATGAGGTACTTTATGATCATTTCGATAAAATTATGGAATTGTTTTTAACATATACGACGAGTGCATCTATTTTATGCCGTTATAACACCCTTGAATCTTCTCATACATTATTACAAGAATATTTCCAAAATAAAATGTTTTCTTTTATAATTACGTAACTTTTAAATTAGTACAATGTAGAATGATATATTTCACTCAAATTGTTTTTCGGATTGATTTCATCTATGTAAACATCTTTTATTGGATTTTATGTTTTTTTAAGTTGATTTATTATGATACAGTCTTCCAATTTGTATTGAAGGTTTTGTGATATGGTTGACTATGGATGTGCTATTTTTATACCATTCATGGTTTATTGTTAAAATATTGACATTTCGTATGCTGGTTTTAATACAAATGTTTAAATTAGGGCCCAACCTTTTCATATCAGGGATGCATTGGACTTAGTAACTGATGGTCAGAGCCCGATATAGCCCATCGATGAATCAGTAGGTATCATGAGAAAAATTAGTTTCTTGGCATAAGGCCTTGACAAATGTTTTATTTGTACTCTTGGAATGAGGCCTTGACTATGTGGTTATGATGTCCAGCATTATGAATTCCGTCATTATGAAATTAGTTATTGATATTACATATGATTATTAAACTAGTAGAATATCCATGTAAATAAGTAAATGGAATTATTTGATTTATCATTTCCATATTATGCTGAAGCTTATGTTTAAAAGCATTGTATTTTGGTCTTATACATTGCCTTAAATGTTTATACTTTTTAATGATAGTTTTTGCATTAAAAAGTGTGCCTAGTGCAAGGAATGGAAACCATATCAATGAACATAATCCATGTATGTATTTCCCTACTACTTAGGATAATTATAGTGGAGTTGGTGATTCAACTGGTGCTGATCATCTTATAACTATATTGGAAAAACTCACTCAGGTTATGAATAATAACCTTACCCATATGAAGCACCCATATCCACAACACTGGGGATCAATGTTAGACCGTTTCATGAGGAAACAACCACCAATATTCAATGGGAATATAAATCCATTTGTATCCGAGAAATGGATAAGTTCTTTAGATAAAATATTTCATGCTTCTGAGAGTATGAAAAGGGAAAAGGTTTTCATGACATTTTATCGCCTCACAAGAGATGTTGATCAATGGTGGTCATTTATTCAAAACAAAAATGAGGATTAAAGTGTATCAAATATTAAATGGAGGAATTTTAAAGAGGTTTTCATAGAAAAATACTTTCCTCGTGACCATCGAGTGGATATAGAAAGGAAATTTCTTAGTTTGAGGCAAAAGGATGATGAGAATGTCGCAAAGTATGAGGCTAAATTTACAAAGATAGAAAGTCATGCTTAAGATTATATATGTAACCCAAGGAGTAATATTTATTGATTCTTTTATGGGTTAAAACCATTTCTCTATCGAGCATTTGTCTCACAATACTTCTCATCGTACGAAGATATAGTCTCATGTTCTATCAATATAGAAAAGGAATTCTTTTAGTATTACAACTTTAAAGTAAATAAAGATAAGAAAGGATCTACTAAACACTATGAAAATATAAATAAGGGGAAGAAGGGAAAAGTTGAATATCTATCCTACAGTAAATGTGGGAAGAAACACCCCTGTACATGCCTAAAAGGAATAGGAGTTTTTTACAAGTGTGGTGAAAAAGGCCACTAAGCTTGTGATTGCAAGGGGAATAAATAGGTATTCAATGTTGAATGCTATATTTGTAATGAAATTGGGAATTATGAAAATGAAATTCCTAAGAACTAAGGAAAATTACCTCAGAAAAGGCCAAGGGAGTAAGGCCAAGATTATGTGATCACTACTGTTGAGGCTGAAGCTCCTAATGATGTGGTGGAAGATACATTAATCATTTCCTAAAATTTAGCCAATTATTTATTTGATTCTAGATAATTGAATTATTTCATATCTTCCTAGTTTTCTAATAAAATAGATATTTCCAATTTGATTTAACACAGGAGGTGTCAGTAAAAACATTAAAGGGATGTATCATTGAAAAAAACATTGGTGAATCAGTTACTATTATGGCATATAAACTTCTTTTATCTACTGATATCATCATCAGAACCATGATTGATTTTGAAATCATTCTCAGTATGGATTTTATTTTGGACCATGATGTGAAAATTTATTTTAAGACGATGGAGGTTACAATTTTTTATGTTGATAAGGAATACCTTATCTTTAGAGCAGAAATGTCACCATATGATTATCAGATTGAACCACCCCCAGTAGATCTACAAAATTCAATAATTGGTGAGGAAGGGAGTGAAATAATGTTGGGTGGGGAAAATAATGTTCAAATAGATGATTTACCTATTGTTCAAGAATATGTTGATGGGTTTCCAAAGGATTTCCCTAGACATACTCTATAATGATAAATTTAATTTTCCATTTACTTAATTATTGTTTCAAGGCCCATGTCAATGACCCCTTATATAATGGCCACTTTGTAATTAGTGGAACTAAAGAAAATACTAGAGGAATTGACTAATAAGAGATTTATTCACCCTAGTGTTTCTCTATGGGGATCCCCTATTTTTTTGTTAAGAAAAAAGATGGATATTTGAAGTTTGGAATTGACTATAGGAAGATTAATGTTATTACAATAAAGAACAATTATCCCCTACCTTGAATTGATGATTTATTTGACCAATTTAATGGAGCACAATATTTTTCAAAGACTGACCATAGATCTAGATTCCATCAGTTGTGCGTGAAAAATTAAGACATTCCAAAGACAACATTTCGAACAATGGTATCGGAATTACAGGTTTACAATGATGCCATTTTGACTGAATAATGCACCCTCTATCTTTCTAGATCTAAGGAATAGAGTTTTCAAGGAATATCTTGATTAATTTGTAGTGGTATTTATTGATGACATCTTGGTATACTCCAAAATCTATAAAGATCACGAAAATCACTTACACACTATTCTAAAGACTTGAAATGAATTAAATGGGATGTTTAGCATGTGTGAATTATAGCTTCAGGATATTTCTTTTCTGGTCTATATTGTCTCTAATAATGGAATCTCTACTGATCCTTCAAAGATAAGGGTAATCCATTAATGACCAGCAGCAACGAGTATAACTGAGGTATGCAGTTTTTTTGGTTTATCAGGTGTTTATCAGTATTTCGTACAGAATTTTTCCGGATTGGCTAACCCATTAACCAAACTCACATGTAAAGGGGTTAAATTTGTTTTTACATAAGCATGTTGATAATTTTTTGAGTAATTAAATAAAATATTATTCTCTTATTCTATTTTCAATCTTACCATCGGGGAATGATGGGTTTGTTATTTATAGTGATGCATCAATGAAACGACTTGGTTGAGTCCTTACGTAGAATAATAGATTTATTGCATATGCATCATGGTAGCTAAAAATTAAAGAACAAAACTATCCCACTCATGAGATTTAGTTAGAGGCTATAATATTTCTCTAAAGATATGGAGACACTATCTCTATGGTAAAAAATGTGAGATATATACTAATCACAAGAGTTTGAAGTATATTTTATCACAGAAAGAACTCAACATGAGGCAAAGCCGATGGATTGAACTACTCACGGATTATGATTTCACTATTCAATACCACCCGGGGAAGGAAAATAAGGTGGCCGATTCTTTAAGCATAAAGTTTCATGGGTTTTATAAAAATATGAGAGTTAAAAGGGATCCTATGTTCATAGATCTAGTAAATATGGATATCGGAATAATCATGGAAGGTGAAACATTGATACTTTTTCAAATGGTTTCCAAACCATCTTTACTAGAAAGGATAAAAAGTTCTCAGATTGATGATGAGGAGTTTCAAAATAAAACTAAATCTATATATGATAGGATATCGATCGACTTCGTATATGAAGATGGAATTTTGAAATTTTTGGAAAGGCTTTGTGTTCCCGATATACCTGATCTAAAAATGGAATTGTTGGATGATGTGTATAGCTCCAATTTCTCTATACACCCTGATAGCACTAAGATGTATATAGATTTTAAGAATGGTTTTTGGTGGGACAACATGAAGAGGGAGATTGCTGGTTATGTGTCAAGATGTATGGTTTTTCAATAGGTGAAAGCTGGAAGGCAACATCCTAGAGGAGTAAATCAACTTCTTCTCATACCTGAGTGAAAATGGGATGATATTACGATGGAATTTGTCTTGGGGATACCAAATACTCCTAAAATTATTGATGAAATATGGGTCATTATTGTAATTACCCGACCTTAGTTTCCCAGAGTCGGTGCATTATTACATAACATTGGCATGATCATGAAAGATCAAGTCTCGAAAGACCAATTAGTTTATTATCCTTGGAAATACTAGATACATTAATAAGTTTTAAATTACATTATAAAATTAAAAAATACAACAACATAGTCTCCATAGGCCACACTCATATCCCTTAGACTATCCTTGTAGGTCAGTTACAATATACTTATTCACATCTTGGGAAAAATAAAACATAGAAAGGGGTGAGTTCATATGCTCAGTTTGGATTACAATATAGGGGAAACTTCCATAAATAAGTATAAACATTTAAGTAAATGTAAGATTAAAACAAAATCATTTTAAACATGAACTTCAACATAATATGGAATAGATAAAATCAAATAATTCCATTTACTTATTAACATGGATATTCTACTTGTCAAATAATAACATTCAATATCAATAGCCACTTTCATAATGAGGGAATTCATAATGCTAGACTTTATAACCACATAGTCAAGGCCTTGTGCCAAGAATAAAAATAGTATTTTGTTAAGGCCTTGTGCCAAGACACTAGTTTGTCTCATGAGACCTACCAATGCATCGATTATCTATAGCAGGCTCCACCCATCACTTACTAAGTCCAATGCCTTCCTCATATGAAAATGTTTAAACATAACATAAACATTAATATTGAAACTAGTACATGAAATGTCAATAATTTATCCATAAACCACGAATGGTGTAAAAATAACACATCCAAAATAAAAAATATTTCAAAACATTCAATACAATATAGAAGTTTTTTATCATAATAAATCAACTTCATATAATCTTAAATTCCATCAAAGGATCATAACATAGATGAAATCAAAAAAAATTATAAAAATATCTATTTATATTTTTAAATCATTCAATAGTCATATAATTATAAAAGAAAACATTTATATGGAAAATATTATTACAATATTGTAATGGAAGCTTCGACAATGTTATAATTACAGAAAATAGCCTCACCCGCCATATAAGTTAAACAACATTCATACATTAATTTTGTTGAAAAGGTCATAAGGTACCTTGTTTGGAAAATAAAGGAAAGATTTCTTTCAAAACATATAAGGTCAAATAAGGTTATAAATTACTTTAACTCATTTTCTAGTAAATAGAAAAAAAATAGAAATACATTTTTATGAAATCACAGATGTGGATGATAAAGAGGTCCCAATAGATACTCACGTATAAAACAACCTCAGATAATAATGATATTGTAAAATTAACCATTACCTTGTACTTCTACTTGGTCAAGGATAAATTAACCTCCTGTATAATGGTGAAATAATTGTTATTAAATTATAAAATAACCATATACCTTAATATGATATCATATATGATCTTTTAATATTGCTTTGTTAATGATATTTCAATAGTATCATCGTTTCGGGTGTTAACTGATTCATTTTCTTTTATATGCTTTGTTACGTAAGTAATTTTTGTAAGGGATAGGATGTATCTTATTCATTTTCATAATGATATTATGTCTTTAAACATTATGTTTTTAATCATCAAATAAAAATTAGTCTTGAATGGATATGATGGGGAATGAATCTCATCTCGTTCGTGGAGACGATAATCCGTACATACGCACAAGCAACAATATATTTATTTTGATATTAAAATAATATATAATTTTATTGTATATAATATATAAAGAATAATTATCATGTTATATTTATTAAATACATCATTTATACTCATTATTATACTCTTCCAAATGATGAAGTGTTTGAATAACAAACTACACCACGACGTGGAGATGGTAATCTGTATGTACGCACGTATGGTGGCTTTGTCATTTATAGGATGGATAAAATAATGAATATGGTGGTGCCAATTTTATAATAACATAAATATATATATAAGATACTAGAGTTATTATTTTATAATGGAAACAACAAATAAAATTTAAGTGGAAGAAGAAATCAACTTGAAAGAGGTGATGATATATTTACCTCTTCTTCAGGTTCTTCCTTTTGATTTGATCTAAAGGGCTCCTTTTGTTGGATTTAAGACTAAAGGAAGGCCTATTGGATGAAGGGAGGACTTTTTGGAGGATATTTGGGCTGGGTTTGGCCGATCCAAAAGTCTTTGGAGATGTAAAATTAAGAGAAGGGGAAGTGACCTTTTATAAGAGAGGTGAGGGTCACTTTAGGAAAATCTTGGAATATTATTTTATAATAAAATCATTTATGGTTTATAATGACTGAAAAACGAATTATTCAAATGAAAAGGTGGGGATAGGCATAAAACCTTACAACCAATAGGTTTTAGATAGGTTTAAGTCATCATATTAACCTTAACTTTTAGATTTAACGGTTAGTTAAATAGTTTGTCATTTACCATGTCTCTTTGTATTTTTATATTATATGGTTAATAAGCATACTATAACATGTGAAGAAAACACCATGTGGTTCATTATTAAAACATATAACCTTATCTATGTCCTTTGGATTAACCTTATATTTTTAGGAATATTATATTAATTAATAATATAATATTTGTTTTAAAAAACTCAATTATGTCAATTTTGACATTATTTAATAAATGATATTTGTTAAAGTACTGAAAAATTTATTACTTCAAAATAAATTTATATGTTCAAGCCTAACATGTCACAGAAACCTACAATATTATTTGAATTCATCAAAAGTCCCAATTTACATTTTTTTGGATATTTATAATATCAATTATTTTAATATTTCATTATTAAGGTAATTACTACATCATTATTGTGTCATAAATAAATTAAATTATTTAATGTCTAAAAATTTAATAAAGAAAATATAATTATGTATGTAATTATTTTAGTTTTCTAATTAATATTTATAGTTGAATTTATATTTTGTATTAACCTAGATTAAAAATGGTTTAGTTATTAAACTTTGAATTTAACTCTTTTAACTCTTCTTTAAATAAAATAATACCAAATGTTCTAATCTAATACAAGTGGACCTAAAAGATAATATTTTATTCCTAAGGTTTTTTTGGTTGAATTACACTTATCAAATAGAGTTAGGACATCTGTTAGGGTAATAATAATATAATTTTTACCCTTAATTATCCTATTTACTTTCAATCGTGGTAAATAAAAGTAAAAAGTAACAATTCACCAAAAATTATTTTCATCTTATTGAACACTATTTTTCTTATAGATATAAACCTTGTATCTCAGATTTTTGAAATTAGATTCCTAGAAGCGGTAAAATTAAGTTTTATGCAAATTTAAAAATGCTCCTAGAAATTGGGTAAAAGACGGTAAAAAGTTCGATAAAATTTTATATATCTAAACTTATTATAAAATGACTCCAATGAAATAAATTGAACATATATATGTATTATGTATCTATTTTTACCTAAAATAAAATAAAATAAAATAACTAATAATTTAAATAAAAAGTCAGTTTTAACCAATAACGCAGTGTTTTTCCACTATTCATCCAAAATTGAATGTTTTCAGAAAAATACCAAAAATTCACCCAAAGCTAATTTCGATATTCTGAATCCAAAAAATGAAGTCCATTTGGAAATATAAAAATTTTAAAATTTTAAAAATCGGCTATTATTATTCATAATTTCTAGTTTGATTGGTTGTGGTGTGTTTAAACTCAATGCTGCGTACAACACAAGCTATTATATTATTCAAATGGAAATGTACCGTGGAAGCTTGGGGTGTTACATTCTACCCTCCTTAAAATAATTTTGTCCTTGAAATTTCTAGAATATTAATACATAAAATGATTCAGGTGGTTATTCATCATAAGTTCCTCGGGTTCCCACATTGCCTCTTCCAACTTATGGTTTCTCCGTAGAACTTTTACCAGACGATTCGTCCGGTTTCTCAGCACTTGTTCTCTGGTATCAATAATTATGATAGGCTCTTCACAATAAGACAGATCAAGTTTCAATTCAAATTATTCATACATGAGTACATGCATAGGGGCAGGCATGTATTATCTCAACAATGATACGTGGAACACATCATGAACTTTGGAGAGACTTGAAGGCATTTCCAAACGATAAGATACAACTCTAATTTGTTTTATAATTTTGAAAGGTCCAATGTACCTGGGACTCAATTTAACCTTCTTAACGACACGTATAATACCCTTCCATGGAGATACCTTCAAGAAAACATGGTCTCCTACTTGAAATTAAAAATCCTTCCTTCTATTATTGGCATAACGCTTTTGCCTACTTTGGGCTGCTTTGATGTGAGTTTCGATAACCTTAACCTTTTCCATTCTTTCCTCAACAAGTTCTGGTCCTACGAGTTTTATTTCACCCACATCATCCCAACAAGTTGGTACACGACATATATTTCTATATAATGCTTCATATGGTGCCATCTGAATATTGGGATGGAAGCTATTGTTATAGGAAAATTCTACCAGAGGTAAATATTAGTCCCACATACCTTGAAAGTCAAGTGAGATAGAACTCAACATGTCTTATAAGGTTTGAATTGTCCGTTCTGATTGTCCATCAATTTGAGGGTGGTAGGCAGTGCTCAAACGAAGTTCAGTATCTAGGGATTTCTGAATAATTTTCCAAAATCATAATTTAAAATAGAGATCATGATCATAAACAATCGATAATGGTACTCCATGAAGTCTTAAAACATTATTAATATATAGTCTTACTAGACGTTCAAGTGGTAAATCTTCTCTTATAGCAAGAAAATGTGTTGACTTGCTAAGACAATCAATAATGACCCATATTACATCATTCCATCTTGGAGCCTTTGGTAACCCCATGAAAAAGTCCATCGAAATATTATCCCATTTTCACTCAGGTATGTGAAGAGGTTGCATGACTTATCCAGGCTATTGCTTTCCAACTTTCACTTGTTGACAAACCATACATCTTAACAAAAAATCAGTAATCTCCCTCTTCATATTGTCCCACCAAAAATGTTCCATCAAATCTCTATACATCTTGGTGATACCATGGTGTATAGAGAAATTGGAGCTACAAGCATCATCTAACAATTCCCTTTTCAGATCAGGTATATCGGGAACACAAATTATCTTCCCAAATTTCAAAATCCCATCTTCATATATGAAGTCGATCAATCTCCCATCGTTCATAGAATTAATTTTCTTTTGAAACTCCTCATCATCAGCCTGGGAACTTTTTATCATTTCTAGTAAAGATGGTTTGGCAACCATTTGAAAAATTATTGATGCTTTACCTTCCATGATTATTCCCATATCCATTTTCACTAGATCCATGAAAATATGATCTCTTTCAACTCTTATCTTGTTCAATACTCCATGATCCTTTCCGATCAAAGCATCTTCCACCTTATTTTCCTTCCTCGGGTGGTAGTGTATTGTGAAATCATAATTTTTGAGTTGTTCAAGACATCTCCTTGCGTCATGTTGAGTTCTTTCTGTGAGAAAATATACTTCAAAATCTTGTGATGGGTATATATCTCACATATTTTACCATAGAGATAATTTTTTCATATATTTACAGAAAATAATAAAACTCCTAACTCAAGATCATGAGTAGGATAGTTTTTATCATTAATATTTAGTTGTCATGATTCGTAGGCAATAAACATATCATTCTGCATAAGGACTCAACCAAGTCCTTTCTTTGATGCATCATTATAAATAACAATCCCATCAATCCCTGATGGTAGATTCAAGATAGGAGCATTGACTAATCGTCTCTTAAATTATTCAAAACATTCTTCACACAATTTTGTCCAAACAAATTTAACCCTTTTACATGTGATCTTGGTTAATGGGTTATCCAATCATGAATATTTCTGGAAGAAACGTCGATAATAACCTACTAAACAAATAAAATGGCATACCTCGGTTATACTTGTCGGTGATGGACATTCTTGGATTTCCATGGTCATTGAAGGATCAAAAAATATTCCATCCTTTGAGACAATATGTCCAAGAAAAGAAATATTCTGAAGCCAGAATTCACACTTGCTTAACTTCCCATATTATTCATTTCTTCTATGGGTTTTCAAAATAGTGTGAAAGTGATTTTCATGATCTTCATATATTTTCAAGTATATGAGGATATTATCAATAAATACCACTAAAATTCATCAAGATATTACTTTTAAATTATGTTCATTAGGTCCATGAAAATAGAGGGCACATTATTCAATCCAAAATCCATTACTGTAAACTCGTATTGCCCGTACCTAGTTCGAAATTTTGTTTTCAGAATGTTTTCCTTATTCACACACAATTGATGATATCCAGATCATAGGTCAATCTTTGAAAAATATTGAGCTCCATGAATTTGGTGGAATAAATCATCTATGTGAGGTATGGGATACTTGTTCATTATTGTTATAGCATTGATCTCCCTGTAGTCAATGCACAACCTCATAGATCCGTCGTTATTTTTAACAAAAAGGACATGGGCTCCCCATAGAGAAAGACTAGGGAGAATAAATCCATTACAACTCAATTCCTCTAGTTGTTTCTTTAGTTACACTAATTACACGGTGTCCATTTTATAAGGGGTATTCGATATGGGCCTTGAACCAGTAATTAAATCAATGGAAAACTCAATTTCTCGTTCTGGCGGATGTCCAGGTAAATCTTTTCGAAACAAATCAATATATTCTTGCACAATAGGTATGTCCTTTATTAGAACATTCTTTTCCTCACCCATTGTTATTTCATTCTTTTCCTCCCCAATAATTGAATTTAGTTGAGATACTGGGGGTGGATTTATATAAGAATCAGATGGTGACGTTTCTTCTCTTAAGATACGGTACTCCTTATTATCATCAAAAATTGTAACCTCCTATTTCTAACAATAACATTCCACATCATAGTCCGAAATCCAATCCATACCGAGCATTATATCAAATTAAATCATGGGAATGATGATGAGATCAGCTAATAAAGATCATTTATATGCCCTAGTGGGAACTAATTCAGAAAACATTGTTGTGATGATACTTTCCTTAGGAGTTTTGTCTGAAAACTCCCTTGTTAAGTCAAATTGAAAATATCTAATTTTCTTAGAAAACTAGTAATATATGAAACATTGTGATGATCGATAATCAAATAAAGCATTATCTAAACATGAGGAAACCATTAAATTACCTACCACCACGTATTTCAGAGCATTAACCTGAGTAGTAGTTATCATATAAGCTTGGTCTTTCTCCCTTGGCTATTTCTGAGGTAACTTCCCTTGGCGCTTAGGACATTCATTTGTATAGTTCCCCTTTTCTCTACAATTGTAGCATTCAACATTGACAGCCTCTTTCTTCCCTTTTCAATCATGATCTTGGTGGCCTTTTTCACCACACATGCAACAGACTCCCATTCCCTTCAAGAAAGTACGAGGGTGTTTCTTCCCACATTTACTATAGGATGGATATTCAAATTTTCCCTTCTTCCCCATATTTCCATTTTCAGAGTGTTCAACAGATCTCTTCTTCTCTTGCTTTGCTTTAAAGTTGTATGACTTAGAGAATTAATTTTCTATATTGATATCACATCAGACAATATCTTCGTACAATGAGAAGGATTGTGAGACTAATGCTAGATGGATAAATGGTTTTAACCCATCAAGGTAACAATCAATCTTACTTCTTGGGTTACGTATATAATCTATAGCATGCCTTGCTAACCTTGTAAAGTTATCCTCATACTTTGTGACATTCTCGTCCTCTTTTTCCCTCAAACTGAGAAATTTTCTTTCCATATCTGCTCGATGGTCATGAAGAAAGTATTTTTCAAAGAAAATCTCTTAAAACTCCCTCCATTCCATATTTGATACTTTATCACCTTTTTGGTGTTTTTAATCAATGACCACCATTGATCTACATCTCCCGTGATGCGATAAACTTCCATGACAACTTTTAATCATTCGCTACTCCACAAAGTGTGAAATATTTTCTCTATGGAATTTATCCATTACTCAGCTACTAATGGATTTGTATTCCCATTGAATGTTGGTGGTTTTTTCCTCATGAAGCGGTCTAATATTGATCCTCCACATTGTTGATCAGGGTGCTCCATACGGGTAAGGTTATTATTCATAACCTGAGTGAGTTATCCCAATATAGTGATAAGTTGATCAGCACCAGTTGCTTCACTATCTCCACTATAATTATATTGAGTAGGAGGTAAATCCCTCCATTCATTACATGTGTGGATACGGCTTCCATTCCTTTCAGTAGGCCCCATTTCTACACAATTACATACACTAGATTAGTTTACAAATCGCAATACATAATTCCAAACTTGTAAAACACTTAACATAAATTGAACAGTTTATGGATATAATCCAGAATAATAAAAATGTTTTCCTTGAGGAAATATATAATCATAAACCCTTTATAATGGTTTGTAATGAAAACGAGAATTATCATAAGCATATCCCTCGGGAGTGTCGTAACCAAGAGTGCAACAAGGCCACCTGTCGTGCACTAGTTTTCATTTGAGTCTAGCTCAAAGTAGTGTTTTTGGTGATTACCCCTAGGTACATCTGTGACAGAGCCACCTATAACTGATCGTATCTAAACAGGGATGTATTTCTTTGAAAACTCACAAAACCTCTATAATACCAAAATTCTAGGAAGTTCTTCTATAATAATCCACAAAGTCAGTCTTAGGGTAATGTTCTCTAATCAGAGTTTTTCTAAATCTTGCTTCCAAGGTTTTTACTAAACTTCATCTGATACCAAATATATCTCCCCAATCTTAGATACCCAGGTTTGGTGAATTATTAAATAAAATTGGAAGGATCATAAAAGAACAAGTCTCGAAAGACTGATTAGTTTAGTATCCTTGGAAATACTAGACACATTCATAATTTTTACATTACATTATAAAATAAAAAACTACAACAATGTAGTCTCTATAGGGAACACTAATACCCCTTAGACTATCCCTACAGGTCATTCATAATATAATTCTTTGCATCCTAGGAATAATAAAACCTAGAAAGGGGTGAGATTGGATTCTCAGTAAGGATAACAATACAATGGAAACTTTAATAAATAAGCATAAACATTTAAGGCAATGCGAGACTAATAAAAAATCCTTTTAAACATGAACTTCAGCATAATATGGAAAATATAAAATAAAATAATTCCATTTACTTATTCACATGGATATTATACTAGTCGAATAATCACATTCAATATCAATTTCCACTTTCATAATGATGCAATGCATAATTCCAGACTTCATAACCACATAGTCAAGGCCTTGTGCCAAGACTAAAAATAAGAATTTGTCAAGGCCTTGTGATAAGACACTATTTTTTCTCATGAGACCTATTGAATCATTGAGGAGCTATATTGGGCTCCACCCATCACTTACTAAGTCCAATTCATTCCTCATATGAAAAGGTTTAAACATAACATAAACATTCGTATTAAAACTAGAATAAGAAATGTAAATACTTTATCCATAAAACATGAATGGTGTAAAAATAACACATCCACAACCAAACATATCACAAAACCTTCAATACAACAAGGAAGTTCTGTATCATAACAAATCAACTTCAAATAAGCTTAAAATCCATCAATGGATATTGACATAGAGGAAATCAAAACTTTTTTTAGAAAAATATCTCTTTATATTTTGAAATCATTTAAAATTCATATAATTATAAAAGAAGAAATTTATTTTGAAAATATTCTAATATGATTGTAAGGGAAGCTTCGACGATGTTATAATGGTAGAAAATAGTTGTACCCGCCGTATAATTTAAAAACATTCTTACCTTAATTTTGTCGAAAAGGTCATAAGGTACCTTGTTTGGAAAATGACGGAAGGATTACTTTCAAAACATATAAGGTCAAATAAGGGTATAAATGACTTTAACCCATTGGCGAGTAAATAATAATAAATTTTTTGAAATACATTTTTAAGAAAACAAGAATGTGGATGATAAAGAGATCCTAATAGATACTCAAGTATAAAACAACCCCAGATAAAAAAGAAATTGTGAAAATAATCCTTACCTTGTAATCATCCTTGGTCGAGTGTAGGTTAGACTCCTATATAATGGTGAAATAATTGTTATTAAATTATACAAGAACCATATACATTAATATTATATCATATATGATCTTTTAATATTGCTTTGTTAATGATATTTCAGTAGTATCATCATTTTGGGTGTTAACTGGTTCGTTTTCCTTTATATGCTTTGTTACATAATTAATGTTTGTTATGGATAGGATGTATCTTATTCATATTTAGAATGATATTATGTCTTTAACATTATTTTTTTAATCCTCAAATAAAAATTATTCTTTAATGGATATGATGGGGAATGAATCTCATCACGTTCGTGGAGATGGTAATCCGTACATACGCACGAGCGACAATATTATTCTTTTGATATGAAAATCAAATATAATTGGATGTTATATCATATATAAATAATAAATATCATGTTATATTTATTATTTACATCATTTATACTCATTATTATACCCATCCAAATGATGAAGTGTTTTAATAATAAACTACACCACGATGTGGAGGCGACAATCCGTACGTACGCACGTATGGTGACTTTTTCATTTATAGGATGGATAAAATAATTATTATGGTTGTAAAATTTTAATAATAACATCAAATTATATATAAGATATTTTTATTTGTTATTTAAGAATGGAAACAACAAAGAAAGAGGAAGTGGAAGAAGAAAATAACTTGAAAGAGGTGATGAAATATTTACCTCTTCTTAGGGTTCTTCCTTTTGATTTGATCAAAATGGATCTATATATTGGCTTTCTGACAAAAGGAAGGCTCCTATAATGAATTTAGAAAAGTTGGGAGGATATTTGGGCAGGTTTCGGCTGATCTAAAAGGATTTGGAGGTGTGAAATTAAGAGAAGGGAAAGTGACCTTTTATAAGAGAGGTGAGGGTCACTCTAGGAAAAACATGAAATGTTATTTCATAATGAAATCATTTTCGGATTCTAATGGCTCCAAAATGAAATATTTAAAGGATAATGTGGGTATGGGTAAACAACCTCTCAAAAAATATGTTTTAGACTGGTTTAGGTCATCATATTATCCTTATCATTTATATTTAACTCTTAGTTAAATAGTTTGTCATTTACCTAGTCTCATTGTATTTTTATATTATATGGTTAATAAACATACTATAACATTCCAAGAAAACCCCATGTGATTCATTATTAATATATATAACCTTATCTATGTCCTTTGGCCAAACCTTATATTTTTAATAATATTATATGAATTAATAATATAATATTTGTTTTAAAAAAAAATTATGTCAATTTTGACATTATTTAATAAATTATTTTTGTTAAATTCCTAACAACATTATTACTTCGAAATAAATTCATATATTCAATCCTAACATGTCATATTACCCTATGAAATTATTTGAATTCATCAAAAGTCCCAATTTACATTTTTTTGGAAATTTATAATATCAATTAGTTTAATATTTCATTATTAAGTCAATTACTGCATCATCATTGTGTCACATATAAATTAACTTATTTAATTTCTAGCAGTTATAAATAAAATATCATTATGTAGGAAATAATTTTATCTTTCTAATGAATATTTATAGTCTAATTTATTATATGTATAATAAAATAAAATAATACTAAATTTTCTAATCTAATCCATTTGGACATAAAGGATCATGTTTTATTCTTAAGGTTTTTTGGTCGAATTACCCTTATACAATAGAATTTGGACATGTTTTGGGGTAATAATATTATTATTTTTACCCTTAATTACCATATTTACTTTTAACCGTTGTAAATAAAAGTAAAAATTTATTATTCACCAAAAATTATTTTCATCTTATTGAACAACATTTTTCTTACTGATATCAACTATGTCCCTCAGATTTTTGAAATTCCACTCACACAAGAGGTAAAATTATGTTTTATACGAATTTTCAAATGCTCCTAGGAGGTGGGTAAAAGATGGTAAAACATTTGATAACATTTTATATATCTAAACTTATTATAAAATGACTCCAATGAATTATGTTGAACATATATAGGTATTATGTATCTATTTTGACATAAAATAAATTAAAATAAAAAAACTATTTATTAAAATAAAAAGTTAGTTATAACCAATAACGTAATGTTTTTAAACTATTCATCAAAAATTAATAGTTTTCAGAAAATACCAAAACTTCACCCTAAGATAATTTCAATATTCCAAATCCAAAAATTAAGTCCATTTTAAAGATAAATTTTATAAAATTTCAAAAAGTGGGTATTACTATTCATAATGGCTAGTTTGATTGGTTGTTGTGTGTTTGAACTCGAAGTTGCGTACAACAAAAGCTGTTGTATTTTTCAAAGGGAAATGTACCGTGGAAGCTTGGGGTGTTACAATTATTGATTATCTTACCAATTCAGAAAATTTTCTTGCTATAAGAGAAGATTTACCACTTGAACGTCTAGAAATAATATATATTAATGAAGTTTTAAGACTTCATGGAGTACCCTTATCAATTGTTTCTGATCATGATCTTCGTTTTACATCAAGATTTTGGAAAAGTCTTCAGAAAGCCCTAGATACTGAACTTTGTTTTAGCACTGCCTACCACCCTCAAACTAATGGACAATCAGAACAGACTATTCAAATCTTAGAAGACATGTTGATATCTTACTCACTTTACTTTCAAGGTATGTGGGATCAGTATTTACCTCTGGTAGAATTTTTCTATGATAATAGCTTCAATTCAAGCATTCAGATGGCACGATATGAAGCGTTTGATGGGATGATATTTCTGACACCAACTTGTTGGGATGATGATGGAGAAAAAAACTCATAGGCCTAGAACTTGTTGTGGAAAAAAAATGAAAAAGGTGAATATTATCCAAACCCACTTCAAAGCAGCTCAAAGTAGGAAAAATATCTATGCCAATAACTGAAGGAATTATTTGGAATTTCAAGTAGAAGATCATGTTTTCTTGAAGATTTATAAATGGAAGGGTGTTATATGATTCAATAAGAAAGGTAAATTGAGTCCTTGGTATATAGGACCATTCGAAATTCAAGAATGAATTTGAGTTGTAGCTTATCGTTTGGAAAAGCCGCCAAGTCTCTCCAAAGTTCATGATGTGTTCCCCATATCACTGTTGAGAAAATACATGCCTGGACCAATGCATGTACTCACATATAAAGAAAATAAACTGGAACCAGATCTGTCTTATTATGAAGAGCCTATCAGGATTCCGAATACCAAAGAACAATTGTTGAGAAACTGCATGACTCATCTAATAAAAGTTATTTGGAGAAACCTTAAAATGGAAGAGGGAACGTGGGAACATGAGGAACTTATAATAAAGAACCACCCAAATATTTTTTTGTGGTAGTATTCTAGAAAGTTTGAGGATGAAGTTATTTTATGTAGGGGAGAATGTAACACCCCATTCTTCCACGATACACTTCTCTTTGAATAATGCAATAGCTTGCGATGTACGCAACATCGAGTTCTAGCACACCACGACCAATCAAACTAGCCGTTTAAAAAGAAATTATGAATAGTAATACCAAATTTTTGAAATTTTATAAATTTTATTTTTCAAAATGGACATCATTTTTGGATTTATAATATCAAAATTATCTTAGGGTGAATTTTTTTATTTATTTGAAAACTTTCAATTTTTGATGAAAAGAGAAAAACACTACTTTTTTATTTAAAACTGAATTTTTATTTAAATAATTATTTTTAAAATAAAATTGATTTTAAATTAAAAATAGATACATAATACTTATATTAATCCAATTTAATTCACTGGAGTCATTTTATAATAATATTAGATATATAAAATTTTATTGAACTTTTTAACGTCGTTTACCCACCTTCTAGAAAAATTTGAAAATTTTCATAAAACATAATTTTACCACTTTTATGAATTGAATTTAAAAAATCTAAGAGGAACTATTGACATTAGTAAGTAAAATGTGGTTTAATATAATAAAAATATTTTTTTGGTGAATAGTAACTTTGGAATTTTATTTAACGTAGTTAAAAGTAAATAGGGTAATTAAATGTAAAAATGATATTATAATTACCCTAAAATATGTCCTAATTTGATTGGATAAGTTTATTATGACCAAAATAAACCTTATTAATAAAATATGATCGTTTTTTATCCACATGGACTATATTAGGACATTTATTGTATTTTTATTAAGGAGAGTTAAAAGTGTTAAATTATAATTTTGCTAACTAACCATTTTTTAATATAGGGTTAAACATGAGATAAATTAGCCTATAAATATTCATGATAAATATAAATTGATTTTATACATCATGGTATTTTATTTATAATTTTTAAACATTAAATTATTAACATTATTTATGAAACAATGATGATGCTGTAATTACCTTACTAATGAAATACTAAAATAATTGATGCTATAAATATTAAAATAAATGTAAATTGATACTTTTGATGAATTACAAGAATTTTATAGGTTAATATGACATGTTATAGTTGATTCAATTTATTTTGATCGAATAAAACAGATTTTAATGACTTTCACAAAAACCATATACTAAATAGTGTCGAAATTGAAAAACATGAGTTTTAAAAAAAATACTATTTTATTAAACGATATAATATTCTTCAAAATATAAGTATCAGAAAAAGGACATAAATAATGTTAAATATGTCATTAATGAACCACTTTAGGTTATCTTGTAATTTTATAGTATGTTTATTAACCATATAATATAAAAATACAAGTACACATGGTAAATGTTTAATTACTTAACTAAGAGTTAAATATAATATATAAGGTTAATATAGTGACCTAAACTTGTCTAAAACCTATTGGTTGAGAATATTTCATCCCATACCCACCTTATACTTGAAATAAATCCATTTGAATCCATTAGAAACCAAAAATGATTTTATAAAAAAAATAATATTTCATGTTTTTTCTAAACTAACCCTCACCTCTTTTATAAAATGGTACTTCCCCTTATTTTAATTTCACACCTCCAAATCCATTTTTCTCATCCAAACCCGTATCCAATATTCTTCCAACTACCATAAATTAAACCTAGAGGCCTTACTTTGATCATAGCTCAATCCCAAGGAGCTTGTTTGTTCAAATCAAAAAGAATAACATTAAGAAGAGGTAATTATATCATCACCTCTTTCAAAGTTCTTTTCTTCTTCCAATTCCTCTTTATTTTTTATTTCCATACCAAAATAATAACTCCAGTTCCTTCTAAATGCTGTGATGTTGTTATAAATACGGTACAACCATGTTCATTATTCTATCCATCCAATGAATGACAAAGTCACCATACATGCGTAAGTACGGCTTACATCCTCCACGTCATGGTGTAGTTTGTTATTCAATGATTCATTATTTGGATGGGTATAATAATTAAAATAATTGATGTAAATAACAAATATAACATTTTAATGAATCAATATATATAATATACAATCCAATTACATAATATTTGACCATCAATATAATGATATTTCCTCTTGTACGTATGTACGACTTACGGTCTCCACGACACGATGAAATTTCACTCCCCATCATAACCATTCAAGAATAATATTCATTCTATGATTAAAAATAATGTTTAAAGAACTTAATATCATTATGAATGTGAATAAAATAAATCCTAACCATAACAAACATGACTTATGTAACAAAAAATATAAAGTAAAATGAATCAGTTAACACCCAAAACAATGATACTACTGAAATATCATTAACAAATATATATTAGAAGATCATATATGATATCATATTTATGTATGTTGTTCTTTTATAATTTAATAATTATTATTTGACCATTTTAAAGGATGTTAACATACCCTCAAGTAAATAAAATTACATGTTAAGGGTTAATTATACAATCTCTTTATTATCCGAGATTGTTTATACGGAAGTATCTACTAGGACCTCTTTATCATCCACATATGTGTTTTTTAAAAACGTATTTCAAACCATTTTTACTATTTTATAGTCTATGGTTAAAGTCATTTATACCCTTTTTTGAATTTTTATCAATTTGTTTCAAATAAATCTTTTCATTATTTTCCAAACAAGGTACTTTATGACATTTTTGACAAAATTTAGGAATGATTTTTTTAACTTATATGGCGGGTGTGGATACTTTCCACCGTTATAACACCCTCAAATATTCCCTTACATGATTATATGAATATTTACAAAATTAATGTTTTCTTTTATAATTGTGTGACTTTTAAATGAATACAAAGTATAAATAGATATTTAACACAAATATTTTTTGTATTGATTTCATTTATGTCAGCATCCTTCGATAGATTACATGTTTTTTTGAAGTTGATTTATTATGAAAAAATATTCCATATTTTATTGAAGGTTTTTTGATATGTTTTACTATGAATGTGATATTTCTATACCATTTATGTTTTATGGTTAAAGTATTGAAATTTAATATGCTTGTTTAAATATGAATGTTTATATTATGTTTTAATCTTTTCATATGAAGAATGCATTGGACATAGTAAGTGACAGGTGGGGCCCATAATATCCCCTCTATGCATCGGTAGGTCTCTTGAGATAAATTAGTGGCTTGTCATATGGCCTTAACAAAAGTTTTATTTTTAGTCTTAGCACAAGGCCTTGACTATCTGGTTATGACGTCTCGCATTATGTGTTCCATCATTATGAAATTAGATATTGATATTACATTTTTTTTATTAGAGTAGTATAATATACATGTGATTATGTAAATAGAATTTTTTTATTTATCTTTACCTTATTATGTTGAATTATAAGTTTAAAAGGCATGTTATTTTGTCTTAAACGTTTCCTTACATGTTTATGCTTATTTGTGATATTTGTTTCTATATTGTTATAATTACTAAGTATCTAAGCTCACCCATTTTTTATGTTTTATTTTTCCCAGGAGGCGAAGAAGTATATTAAAATTAACCTATAGAAATAGGGCAAGGGATATGAGTGTCTTCAAAAGGGCACACAATGTTGTTGTTTTTCCATTTAATAATGTAATTTAAAACTAATGTATGTATCTAGTACTTCAAAATCTACTAAACTGATCAGTATTTCAGGACATGATCTCTTGTGATCATGCCAATGTTATATAATAATGCATTGACTCTATGTAATTGGGGTTGGGGTGTTACAAATTTTATATACTTTTCTCAACCATATATTTTCATTATTTAATTAATATTATTAATACCTATCAGTCCAATATCTAGGAGATAACTATAATATTAAATAATTATATTTTAATAGTATGTCAAGTTTCATTAATATGTTTTCATTCATGTAATGCAATATATCAAAGAAAATTAATATTTTTAAAATAATATTGCAAAACATATTTTGTTGAAACATTCAACCCCCACGCCCAAATGAATTTATCCATCAAAATTCATCACATTAGAATAAAAAAAATGGATATTGGTCCCACATTACATCCTCAAGATCCCACGTAGCTTCCTCACATTCATGGTTTTTTCACAAAACATTGACAAGTTGGGAGGTATTGTTTAATAACATGTTCTTTGTTTGATCTATATATTAGTTGTTTATTATAATAAATATCCTGCCCCTATGTTATGTCCTCGAAGTTCAGTACATGTGAAGGATCATGTATTTACATCCTCATGAGAGATTCACAGAAGACATCATATACTTGAGAGAGGTTTGTTGGAAGTGCTTACCGATAGGAAACCATACAGATGTGATCAATAATTCCAAAGGCACTGATATAACTAGGATAGAGAATTCATTTTTATTGTAAGAACAATTTCATCATTTGGTTGTTCTTAAATAAATTTCCACTACATATCCTACACTAAGAAATAAAGATTATTTTTTTATGATTGATGCAGTCGTGGAACACAATATCCCTAAAAGAATTATAATTCATTCATATTTTTTATAGTTATTATCAAAAATAGAGTTTTTTATCAAAATTTATGCAATGAAAATAAAATTTTAACTTAATCCATTAAAAGAATAGTCAACCATAATGATCATCCATGTTGGGAAAAAACTAAAATCTAAAAATGGAGAAATAAGGTTACTACATTTCCAAAATCAACATATCATTAACCCCCAAACAGTATGAAGTAACTCTCAATGTCACATAACAAATATGTGAATACATTGAACGTATATTCTCTATAAACATGGTAATACCCTGAATTACCATAAAACTAAATGAAAAAATACATGCATCCTCATTCCTTAAATAAAACCACATATTATGGAATATATTCCGTAAATACAAAAAAATGGTAAACTGCATCATTGATGAAAAATTCCACTTTTTCTAAAAATCATTAATCAATTCTAGGGTCATCAATAATATCTATTTCACTTTATTTATATCAATCATCTCTTTATCCAAACTAAAAAAAATTATTAACATCAAGAACAAATTAACTTTTATCTTCCCAGAATCATGTGTTTTCTATATTATATCACATTGAAGGTAAATCTCATTTCATGGTCATCATTACCATTTTAAATATTCTTTAAAATCAATAGAGAAACACTTATACTGAAATATCCTTATATATTTCATGATTTATATACCAAAATTCTTAAATTCCCATACACTTACACTTTAATCATTCCACGTCATTATTTGTCCATTAATTATGATTCTTCACGTTATTCCTTAACACCTCTTTCCTTTCATAGGTTGTTAATGGTTTCTTCATCATTAGTAGTATAAACATTACTCGTACCACCTCATTGATTCTATTCATGAACATTACCCCTTGGACATAGATTCATATAATGACCATTATTTTCACATGTATAACATTCACCCATTGATAATTCTTTAAGGAAACATTTTTTGTCAATAATTTCATTTAACAAACTTTCGATTTTTTTCTAAAAAATCACTTACATTGTGTTCTTCTTCTATAAACATAAAACAACCTATCATTCCTTTAAGACATTCCCTCGAGTAATTATTCCAACATTAAAGATATATAGAAAACTGAATTTTATTTCCTCCATGGTCTCCAACATCAACACTCTCAACCAACTCTATCTTTCCCTTAACAACAAGAATTTGGACCTATATCCACAGATCAATAGAAAAAAACAATAAAAATCGTGGCTATAGGGTCTTTATACCAATTCTCATTTATCTGTTTGTGCCCCCTTCCATCATGAGTTTCCCATCCCCTGCCCATGTGATCTTCCTCCCTCCCGCGATCCTCCTCCTCTCCCGATGTCTCTGACGCTGCCACCCCACCTCCCTGTGGCACTCCTTCTATAACGCATCTCTAGAACGGTTCTGATGCGGCTCTGACACGGTTAAAATGTGGCCACCTCCCCCCCCCCCCCCCCCGCGATCCTCCTCTGTTGACTTCTCCGACGAGACCACGCCACCTCCCCACGAGCCTCCTCCTTCGATGTGGCCACCCCACCTCCCATAATTCTCATCATACATGTGATGGATCTATGAATAAGGTAAATTTATCTAGTTTTTATTTCATGGGTTACCTATCTAGGATTGATCCCACACTTAGAAAAGTTTTTAGTTATGGTTGACCGTAGGGATTAAAATCTGGAATACCCAAAAATTAAAATAGACATCCTGGAATCAATTCCCATTCCTACTATTCAAAAATATTTCATATAGAATCCCACACTAGGTGTGTTGGTTTGTGGGTGCGGTGACATCAATTACTAGAAAGAAAAAATGTTGGTTCATTTTTACTTCGTCACTGAATTCCAAATCCCTCAGATTTACTTTAGGAATGTGAGAATAAACCTTAGCTTTATATCACCATCCCTCGATGGGGATCACAAGATTTTTTATGATAGGATTTATATGCTCAATTAACTTGTTATGTGCACATTCTCAAAGTTTACCTTAGGATAATTTAATTCTTTGGAGTTTTACTTGTTATTAAGATCCCACCAGGAGCATGATGATTGGGTGAGAAAATTCTTGTCTAAATAAATCCCAGTTAAGTTGAAAAAACATTTATGAAGGTTATATATTAAGGTAATACCTACTGAAATTAATATCCATAGAAATGTAATTTAGATACCCTCACCATGTATGTGTTATGAGAGGATAAAATCTGAGTTAGTCTAAAACTTATTTTTTGATGTATAATGGGCCTTCTTTGCTTGGGCCCTTATTGGGAAACATAAGGGATTTTAATTTTAGGGGGGATACATTTATGAATTTTTCTCTATATTATTTCAATGTGTTATGAAACATTCATATATGGTTAATCATCATGTAATAGTGTATTCATTGGTGTGTTGGGTTATTTAGGAGACAAGGAACAAGGGTCGTGAAGGCAAAAATAGCTCCCCATATTCATTCAGGTTCATGCGATCTCTCTCATGGACAAACTATGCTCACTTATTCCAATTGAAAAAATAATGGCTACTAGTAAGGGGATCCTCCCTGGGGATGTGATTACAAATGATATAACTCATCCATGGTGGTGGATTAAGTGGATTCCCACCTAGTGTTGGACTAAAACATAATGTCAATGGGTCTTGTGAATAGGGAGTTATGAGGAGGGATTGTGCATGATTATAGGGGATCGATGGTTATCAAATATAGTTCATTTATGTTTTAGGTAATTCTATTGGATGGAGAGAAGATCGTTACATAGTGGCCTTTAAATTTGGAGGATATATAACCTCAATATTTGTATGGTTTAGTAGAACTCCAAGATTATTTTACGATTCCTATATAAAGATACAAGTGCTCCTTGGTATTTAGTTTATAATATTATAAATTCTAGGTCCCCCATCGATCAAGGCACAAATACCATTCATACTTTGAGGGAGGGGAACATTTCTACATAAAATCATTCCAGTAAAGAGATACCTTATGGGATTCTTTTTATCTATCATATTATAGGGGATCATCCACATTACATTGAAATTATTGTTAGTGGTGAAACCCATAGTATTCACCTCTTTAGACTCCCAAAGGGAAAGTTTTTCAAATAAAAGTTTCTTGTTGAGTGACCAATAATTTCCCAACTATTACATTAATCAAGGAAGTTTTTTTAGGGATACCATTAATGAAGGAGAATGATCTGAATACTAAGTGATTTATGAACAAAACAATTTTCATCACATGTACAATGAAAATACTAAATTAAATTGGTTGGATAATCAATTACCCAATCAATTACATGGTCTAAATCCTAACAATCTAGAAAATTTTCCAACCCATGACAAATTTCAATCCCAACCATCTCAACATTGAATCAAATCATTTCTATATAAATTATTAGAATAATTTTTTAAAAAATATTGAAAATTAATTATCAATTTTTATCATTGATATTGGATATATAAAACATTGAAATGGTTATGGAACCCATTCCCACTTAGGTTTACCCTTCCTCAATATCTTAGAAGAAATTTGTTATACACAAACCACTCATGAATAACTCAAAGTTGTGACTATTACCAAGAGTGGGAAAACTATTTTAAAACCTATACCATTGATACCTTAAACAATAGTGTCTTCAAAATACTAGGAAAAAACTTAATAACCAACATTAGAAACTGAAAAATCAGAGCTAGATAATGAGTGAATTAGTTATGGAATGTTGAAATTCAACCAGAGGAACATGGGGAAAGTAGTGTATCAAGAATAATTATTTTCACTACCTAACCTAACACGTTAAAGAGAGAGTGAATGGATTGAGATCTTGGTTAATTCAAGGGTATTATTTAGGAGGTTAATTTATTTTATAAGTGATTATTATATAATTAATGAGAGAATTATATAAGGGAACCATTCAGTATATTATTCATTTTTCACTTTAATTTTATTTCTTCCATGAACTTGTGGTTCCACTTTTTCATTATTTCATTATTTTAAAATTAATAGTGTTTTTTTAGTGTTGGAATCCTCATGTGTAAATCATGTTTTAATAATCACAAATCCTATTACTATTAATTAATCTCAATATTTATTTCACATCTTGCTAATGCTCTTCAATCTCAATAATAACTACACATCATGTTTTAATGATAACAAGTCTTATGGATGTTAATTACTCTCTTTATTATTTAAAATTCTTATGCATGATCACAAATCTCACATATATTATCAAGAATTTATATTTATGATTCATGTTCTCTTACTCTCTAATGATTAAACTTAATCCATATTCTGCATATTACTGTCTAAGTCCAAATAAAGATATTTTTCTAAGTATGGAAACACCGTGAAGGACTCACCGTGACCCAGACACCGTGATGAACTCACCGTGACCCAGACACCGTGAATGACTCACCGTGACCCAGACACCATGAAGAACTCACCGTGACCCAGACACCGTGAAGGACTCACCGTGACCCAGACACCATGAAGGACTCACCGTGACCCAGACACCGTGACACAGACACCGTGACCCAGACACCGTGACCCAGACACCGTGAACCAGACACCGTGAACGAAAAACCATGATCCATACACCGTGAGCTACACACCAAGACATGGAAATACCGTGAATCTCATACCGTGAACCTTATACCGTGAAGACTATACCGTGAATAAGACACCGTTTACTTAATCACGGTGACACCATTTCTTTACTTTTTGTCAATATTATTTAAATAATGCTAACGGTCATATTTGATGTTTTTAATGTAATTAATGTTATTTAATGATAGTTGTTGGCATGTTAGGAAACTGTATCTCATACCTATGAAAAGGGAATCATTCCTACTACCAGAACTCATGGAATATAAAGAAGTTTGAGATGCAGAACATGTGTGGCGTGCAAGTGTGAATATACAACGAGAAGAACTTACATACACCCGAGAGCACTGTGTTGAACGAGAAGAACAATCCTGAGTAAGAAAGAGATTGCAAGACTTTGAAAGAACAATTATGAATGAAATCAAACACCACTAAAGAACACATGACTAATCAAGAGATAATTTTCATTCCTGTAGAATACAAGTTGAACTACGACACTCTGTTTTTCAACAGAAAAACCAAACAAGGACTCAGAAGCATTCCTGCTGAATCCAACGAGTCTAGAGCGGCATTGATAATCACCATATCTTTCTAAACTCTTATCTGTTCTCTATAAGTGATTTATTTATTAAATTTCAAGCAGTGTGGTGTACTCTGTATTTCTTATAAACACACTGTCTCCTGCACTGAACTGGAGGATATCAAAATCCTCACTCCAAATCTCTTAACTCTTGTTTACCCACGTCAACTGTGGAAGATGTCCTTGTGTGGCCTAGTCTTTGTTTTGTTTCCCACGAAGAACAATGGTAGAGGTCCCTAAGTGGCCTGGACAGTTTTGTAAACTATTTTTAACCCCGATCCAGGGTGTGGATCAAATTTATATAAATTTGAGAGGACTAAGTCTCAGCTTGAGACTGAACCTCATGTTATATCTGTTGTGAATCTTTAGTTTATGTTCAAAGTATACTACATATATCTTATTTATTCCGCTGCTATTACTTTAAAATAAAAAACTATTTTAAAGCTACTTTGATTGTTAAATTAGCATGTGTTTACACTTATTGTAAATCAGTAGGTTAGTTTCAAAAGTTAGTTTGATCTTGTGGTTAAATTAACTGAGACCTAATAAATCTTTGAGAAGCTAAGTGAAAATTTACAATCTGTATAAATTCACTATAGTTTAACTTATTTTATAAATCGGGGGATTTTAAATAGACAATATTTTAACAGAAATTTTAGTTGGAACTCAATTCACCCCCTCCCCCCCTCTTGAGTATCCACTCCGACCAACATTTAGTATATGTGTGAGGAGAATGAATGATTATATACTTCCATGCACTTGTGTTTCCCTATCTATTTTCACCATAAAATGTAGTATTTTTAATTTTCTATTATATTATATTTCCATATTGGAGTTAAAAATAAGTGACACTCATGTTTGGAGGTTTTAATCATATCTACCTATTGAATTAGAAATCACTGGTGTTCTTCATTTTTCACTTTGATCATAATTTTGGAATCACTTTTTTTTGTTTAAGGGAATTATTATTGAAGAATATCTATTAATTCCTATCTGATAGAATGATTTAAATTTCTGTTTCATATAATCATGCTTAGTTGAATCTGCATTTCATTAGCTTGGAAAGAGGGTTGGACAGTGCTTATTTACTTGATTGTCAGGTTTTTCTGAGAGGAATATGAAGACTTTTTTTAATGAAGTGAAACACTTTTAATTATGGAAGAGTTGAAAATGTGGATGTTGCAACATGATTTTCTGTATGTAGTTTTGTTTCACTTTTTGTCACATACGGTGACTCCTTTTTCTCATTATACAATGTTTTATTATAAATCATGATTATATCCATTTTTATTTTTGATGAACTTCCAGAACCACATATGATGATGAAGTTTCCTATTTTTTTTATATTCATTCATGACTATTTTAAAAAATCATAGGTTTACATACCAAAAAATTATATAATTCTTTTGAAACATTTAAAACATTAAACAAAATTTATTGAAATGTAGATTGTAAATATAATAAAAGTAATGAGAATTGATAATTATTTAGAGTACTTATCTACAGATATTGTCTAGTTCTATAAATTTGAGGGAATAAAATGATATCATATTATTAGGGATACCCCCAACATAATGAACTTGTTGATAACTTGAATAAAACAATTCTTGAGTGTGTCTGAGGAAAGATTTTATACTCGGGCCCACCTAAATTCATTTGGGCAGAATCTGTTACTATGATAGTATACATGTTTAAGAGGTTCCCATATGTTTCTAATTAGTTCAAACCCACATATGAACTTTTCAACGGTAAACCACCTTTTGATAACCACTAAAGAGTCTTTGTGTGTGCAACCTACATCCACATTAAAATTGATAAGTTGTAACCAAGATTTCTTAAGTATGTTTTCATGGGATACCCCAATGGTGTCAAGGGATATATGTTGCGAGTTAAAAAACATAGATTCCAAAGGTGTATGGTGATTATGTAAGTTTTATTTCATGACATTAGTTCTCTTAAATCCTAATATATCACACATGATAGTGATAATACAACCCCTAGTGAGACTATTGATCCTTATTCCCCAACTTAGTTAGATGATGTTGATGAGCCCCCTCCTCCTGATCCTAAAGGTTAATTCCAAAATGAGTCCATTGACGATGGTCCTAAAATCTATAATAAATTATTTAAAAATAAGGATTCAAAATGATAAATCTCTAACATACATGAAGAAATGGAAACCTTGAATAAAAACCATACATTGTCTATTTTTTATAGACCTCCCATGTTGGGCTTAAGTGGATTTATAGGTGGAAGAAATATAACACTAATGAAAGGAAAATAAAATTCATGGCCATATTAGTGGAAAAGGGTTTCTTTAAAGATATTTTATTGAGTATATTAATATTATTCACCATTTTCTAAGAATTCTTTTATTTAGTTACTTATTTTTTTATATTTTAATGAATTTCACAAAGAATAATTAGATGAAAAAACTACCTTCTTACATAGTGAACTTAATTAGAAATTTTACAAGAAACCACTTTATGGTTACCAAAATGTGTTTAAAACTAACCAGGTTTGTATTTTAAATAAATAATTCTATGGTTTAATACTGGAGTCTTGTTAGTTGTATAGGAAATTTTTCTCTTTTATGTTGGATATCCAATTTAACCAGATCCAGTAGAATGCATGTGTTTTCATTAAATAGGTTAAAAAATACATTATTTACCTATTAATTTATTTAGATTATATATTGGTTATGTGTAATAATATGAATCTTGTTAATTCTATAATGTATCAATTGAAAAAAAATTCAAATGCAAGATTTATGAGTGAAAAAAATATATTAATTAAGAAAATAATAGTGGGAGACCAAATAAAATGTTATATCTATCCCAAAATATTATTTCTTTAACTTATTAAAGATGTAATTTCTTGAGACCTTAAATCCAATTAATGATCCATTTTCCCAACACTTAAAAGTATCATTGACTCAAGTTCATACTTCTACTTTAGAAACTTAATATATGTCAAAGAACCCTTATACCAACATTTTTTGGAAGCCTAATGTATTCTATGATTTTCACTTGGACGAACATAGTTTTTTCAATTTTCATTCTCAATATATTCACAAAAAAATCTTGGGAAACATCATTGCTAGGTGTTAAAATGGTCACTTAGATTTGTTCAACATTCTGGTATTCTATATTTTTTGTCTAGAAATGTAAATACAGATGAACTAATTACTTGATATATTGATATAGATTACATAGGTAATATGGATACTGAGAAGTAACTTACTAGATACGTCTTCACCACATGTGAAGGAACCATTTCATGGGAATGGAACATGTAATTAGTGGTTTTTTTTAAGCATAGAAGATGAGTATATTTATCTAACTGAGGATATCAAGGAGGATTTATGGTTAAAGGGTATGGTTTATAAACTGAATTTATTCAATTTTGTAATATCAGTTTATTGTTATAGTCTATAAGATTTCCATTTTTACAAAAATTTACTCTTTTCATGATTAATTCAATCATATAAAATTATGATACATTATATTAGAGATAAAATTTTGGATTTTTGATGATATACGTTCATAAATAATTAGTTTCGTTGTCTGTTTGATCTAGAAGGTCCCAAAGAACTATTAACCATCATATCAGGAGGTGTTTATACTTTATGAAGGGATCAGAACTATTAGAGAGGCACCCTATTTGGATTGTAAGGACTCTTATTGTTCGTTTTTAGTTATTGAAAATATAATATGATTTATCATTTCTATTTTAGTATTGTTCGTACTATTTTTTTTTACTTGTAACATTTTGTTTGAGCATAATAAAATGGGTTCTTTTTGGGAGGTGTTCTTTCCATGCACATAGGCCCTAAATGGACCAAATAAAACTAAATCTTTTGTTATTTGTTATTTTATTATTTATTTATTTTGAATAAATTTATATTAATCATTCTTGAAGGAATTTATTTCTTATATTAAATGGTGTGTACCTAGGGGACACATACTATGTTTTTCGAACCACATAACCCAGCATGTATAGGTGTACAACCCCTGATCTTACACCTGAACACACATGTTGTGAGTTCTAGAGTATATTCTATGTATGATATTGATAACATGACATAGGTATCACAATATGACACACCTATTAACCCTAATGATTCACATGGTGTGCAAAAAATAAACATGGCATTTATGTTAGGTTAGATTTTCTTAATGTATATTAGCGGTAGACGCCAAAGTAACTCATCAGTCCCATATGTCATATACCCTATTCGAATAGACTATATAGTTAACTCAACATGGATATATGAAAACATCACATGCCCTGCCTTTTACTGGGACTCACAAACCATGTTACAAAAAGTACATTCAGTATACAATGTTACTTTCTATGTTTCACATTTCTTCTCACCTAGGTGTCAGAATTAGAAAATTAAAAATTATATTCAGATTAATTTTATATGTATAGAATGATGGTATGATCATATTATACATAATATAATGTTTATGATGAATCTTAGAGTGTTTGATATTATTTTCCCTAGAAACGATACTACTAGGTTTGAACAACTTAATCAGAGCTGTCACATAGATAAGTACTCCATAAGAGATATTCTAGTGATATGGAACAGTTCCTCATAATTCAATGCAGAGTTGTATACTAACTTAACAACATATTTATTATAGGATTTGATTCCCATATATTATTTCTAGGAGTTTAAAAATACCCACATACTCAAAGTGGGGGTTCTCCAAATTAGGGGATGGTTTTTGGATTTAGTTGTATATCTTTTTTCCTAAGAGTCTCCCTATGAACAATGCGTGGAACAACAATTCTTCCAATTTCCAATAATTTACAAGGCTTACTTACTTATATATTTTTATGTTTTACTTAAATCTATAAGAATTTCATATTTAATATGCTTCTCTCATCAGGTGGGGTGTAAGAGGGGGGTGCAGGTGGTCTACAAGGGAAGGGGGAGGGTGCAGGGTGGGGTGGGAAAATTGGTAGGGGCTGGCAGAGGGAGGGGGTGGTCTATAGGCGGATCTTCAAGGAGATCTGTAGGGTAGGGGAGGGAGAGGGTGGAAGTGGGATGTAGGGGGGAGAGGTTGGTGGTCTGTAGGGGGTCTACGGGGCAGGGGGTGCAAGGGGGTGGGGCAGGAGGTGAAGGGGGCAGTGGGGGGAGGGAAAACTGGAAGGGGTACAGGGGGAGGAGTTGCGGGGTCTACAGGGCATTGGGGAGGGTGCGGGTGGGGTGCAAGGGGGAGGGGTTGGGCAGCTGGTGAAAGGAGGTGGTCTTTAGGGATGTCTGAAGGAAATGGTAGGGGAGAGGGTAGGGTGGAGTGGGAAGGGGAAGGGGCAAGGGTGGTCTATAGGGAAAGGGTGGTCTGCAGGGTGGTTTACATGGTAGGGGGGATGGTTTAGGTGGGATGCAAGGGGGATAGGGTGGTAGTATGCAGCGGGATCTGCAGGGTAGGGGTGAAATAGGTGTGGAGAAGTGGGGAAAGGGGTGCATGGGGGTAGTGGGGGGAGGTAAACTGGCAGGGGGAGGGTGTATGGGGAGGGGGTGGTGGGGTCTGCAGGGTAGTGGGGAGAGTGCAGGTGGGGTGCAAGCGGGGAGGGGTGGGGCAGGGGGTGCAAGGGGGTGTAAGGTGGTGGGGCATATATTAATGATAAATCCATTCATGAATAACCTTTATATATTCTCCCAATAACATATAGAGTTCCCCCTATATGGAATAATTTTTAATTGATTTTTATGAATTATAATAATTTCCCCCATTTATGAAATCCATACATGAATGAACATAGAGAATAATAAAATCATTAAATATATATTATTTATTATTTTGAACATCCCCAAACATGATAACTCAATCATTCCTATTTTTTTTATATTTAGACTATAAGACTCTTACTATTTCTCTATATTCTAAACATCCTTTTTATTTGTCTTTAATTTTATGTTCATGAATCATCATACATAAGAATATTTCAATGTTTGCATTAGTTATATGTGTTCTCATTTGTATTCATTATGTTTATTAGTTAATTTTATTGGTAACATAATGATATTATATGAATCACCATATAAACATTGAATGTTTACATTCACTAAATGTGTTCTCATTTGTATGCATTATGTTTAAAAGCTTTCAGGGACTTCAATTCAAATCATCCAGATATTGAGACTGTATTTTTTTTCTACAACAACCAAGGTTCATGCATCATACCTCACAATCAGTGCTCTACTTGGCATGATATTTTCTATTCTCTCATCCCATGTGGTTGGTGTTGATTTTGAATCAAGCTACATTCTGATTGGGGTTAGTGAACTATTTTCGGGATTTTACATTGTATATGACATAAGAATTAATGTAGGATTGTTTAAATCTCTTCATTACCAATCAAACATCTATGACTTTCCATAAGTGGCCTTTCATTAACTTAATTGCAGTTTAAACCATAATATTTTGATATTATAATTAGTTGGAATGATTAAATGGAAATAACATTTTTCATGGCCACTCTTTTCTCACCTTAGTGCACTGCAAAAAATATATTTTAATTAGAGCATCATGGCCCTCCTTTATCAACATAGACCTTGTTTTATTTTGATGAAATTTAAATGATTGAATCTGAAGTTGATTTTATTTCTTTTTAGGTACTTTAATGAGAATATATAGCTTGAGTGAAAAATATAAGAGGATGGTTGGATCATTAAAAAGAAGAAAACTACATCATATCATTACAGGGGAATACATAATTTGGATTTTACTTATTTAGAACAATTCATTCATGATTTCACTTATTGGAACTCTTTTGAAATTCTCTATTTTAGGATGTTATTCTTGTTGAGTGTTTTTGCTTAAATTGTTGAATACTTTTCATGCTGATGTTTTTGACCTGAATCTTTTTATTATGGTTATTAAAAAAATTCTTCCTTATGGTAAAACATGATGAGTGTTTTGTTTTAATGTATGATGATGTCTATTGTGAAATGTATAATTCATGATTTTTTTGTTGAAAATATTTTAAATATTCATTAATGATGGTAGAGTGATAATATAAAAACTGTTTTCATGATGATTTTAATGTTAAATGTTCACTTTATTTACCTCTTATCCTACTGAAAATAGTTTCTTTACATGTTTTTCTATGTGTTTGACTGAAAGTCATGAATTAATGCATGTGCACACTGAATTTTCATTCAAAAGGGAAGAATATAGTTACTTTTTAGACGAATGATATTGTTTTCAACCTTCTTTTTACCATAATGTTTTGGTTCCATCTTTTCATTCTCTTCTAGTTTGGGGTATATTTTGGGATTTAGGGGGGTCTAGGGGGCTGTCTAGTAGGGGGCCTTCCAGGAGGGAGGGGGTTTTCCAGGGGGTGTAAGGGGGTCTGTAGGGGTGAGGGGGTTGTCTAGGGGGAGGGGCAGGGGGCTGTTCAGAGGGGAGGGGTTGTCCACAAAGAGGATTTTTTCAGGAGGGGGAGCTATCAAAGATTGGTGCAAGGAAGGTCTTCGGGGTGAAGGGGTGTGATGGAAATGTGCAGGGGTGTGGGGTGCAGGGGGAGGGGGGAGGGGTTCTGGAGGAGGGGGATATCCAGGAGGGGGTGAGGGGGAAAGGAAGTGGTAGAGGGTGTGGGGGTGCAGGGGTCCAGGGGGAGGGGGGCTATCTGGGGGGATGGGGTGTTAAGGTGGTCCCATTTCCATTTGTAAACCCCTTGTATCCCACTTTATCCATTTTCATGGATCTTGATTTCTCTTCTAATTTTCAATGTATTTTCAATTACATGATTTCTTTATTTTTGACATTATCTTTTCCTCCCATTAGATAAGGTGGTTTTCCACCTGATTAACCATGATTTTATTCTTGAATTGGCCTCTGATTAAAAATATTATATTAATCTCAAAAAATATTCTAATGAATATATCGATATTGAGTTGTTCTAGTCTTACGTATGGTGATAATGTTACTATTTTTTAATTTTAATAACTTTCTTGCGATTTGTGATAGGCAATTTTCTACAATTGGGAAACAACTTGAATTTAAAATATGACACAGTAGAGGTGTCATAGGAAACATTTCTATCCCTGGTTGAAGAAATCTTAATCGATTCAAACAGTAATGTCAAATTAATTTCCCTATTTTTGGCTTCCTGATGGATTTTCCTTTTTGATATTTTGTCAATTTTTATGACTTATACTGTTATGAAGGATAGGGATGCATACTATGCAGAGAACCATCAAACAAATAGTCGATGCAATTGATTTACTTCCATGACTTGCGGCTGGGATTAACGTGAATATAAAATTCTGGAGGTAATGGTTAAGTATGAAGTGAGTTTAATCTTGATTAAGGATGATATCGTTTATGGTATTTAAATTCCAGGGTGATGAGACCTAGTGGTATAAACATTAATAATGATTGAATACCTTATGTTATAATTTCGATGTGAATTAGTGTTTTGTTGTTATGGTAACGACCATTGTAGTGGTGAGTGATAACCCAATCTATGGTGAGTGAATCAAAGGCTTAGAAATTTTTATCTAACTACTCAAGTAATGTAAATATTATCATACCTCTATTGATGGTGTATCATATGTATAAATTTTTTTAGTTGTAATGGTGCATGTGAGATATTTCTCGACGGAGAACCATTTTTTCCCTCTACGTGGGACTGAGGTATGAAATAACACTCATTCTAAGGGTATCCAGTGAGTATATGAAAGAAAATTGACACTTCTAGGAGGTAAAAATAATGTTTCTCCACAATGGTGGGAAACAAATCATCCAATTCAAAAATATGATAATTATAGTCCCATAATATCATTTTAGGTATATCCATTAGCATTTGAGTAAGGATATTACCCAGTGGAGTATAGTCCTTGATAAAGTTTGTTCTGTAGAGTATTTTTTTCTTTCCAACATGTAGTGATTTGAGATATATAGTTGAGGATGTGTTCCAAATTTCTATTGGTATAGTTTCATGATTCTGTAAGGTGTTATCCTCGCATATGAATCTCATCGAGTCAGGTTATTTGAGAATTTGGGATCATCTACTTTAGAATGTTGTTTAATAGGTCCCTGAAGTTTACTATCACGAGGGGTATCCAGTGGGGGCAGTCCGGGGGGGGTCTAGGGAGGTTCCAATGGGGGGAGTCTAGGGGGGTGTCCAGGGGGGTGAGAGGGTGTCTTGTGGGGGGAGTCTGGGGGGGGTTTCTAGGGTCGTCCAATAGAGGGAGTCTGGGGGGTCCAGTGGGGTCCAGTGGGGTCCAGTGGGGGGAGTCCAGGGGGGTGTCTGGGGGGTGTCTAAGGGTGAGGGTGTGTCCAAGGGGGGGGGTGTCCTGGGGGGTGTCTAGGGGGTGGGGGTCCGGTGGGGTGTCCAAGGGGGTGGTGTCCAGGGGGTGTTTGGGGGTGTGCAGTGGGGGGTGTCTAGGTGGAGGGGGTGTCCAGGGGTGTTTCCGAGGGGGGTCTAGGGGGGTGTCCAATGGGGGTGACAAGGGTGTCTGGGGAGGGTGTGTCCAGGGGGGGTCCAAGGGGGTGTCCAGGGGGTGGGGGTCCATTGGATGGTGTCTAGGGGGTCTAGTGGATGGTGCCCAGGGGGTGTCTATGGGGGTGTCCAGGGGGGAGTCCATGGGGGTGTCTAGTGTGGGGTTTCTAAGGGGGGTTGTCTGGGGGGTCTGGGGGTGTTGTCCAGGAAGGGTAGTTGTGGGATCTACAATGGGGGATACTGCAAGGGGAGTGGGGGGCTGCTGCAAGGGGAGTGGGGGGCTGCTGCAAGGGGAGTGGGGGATGTCTAAGAAGGGGAGTGGTGGGCTACTACAAGGGGGTGTGGGGCTGTTGCAAGTGGGGTGGGGGGAAACTGCAAGGGGGTGCGGGGATATCCAGGAAGGGGAGTGGTGGGATGCTGCATGAGGGTGGGGATGCTGCAAGGGGGTGTAGGGGCTGTCTAATAGAGGGAGTGGTGGGATGCTGCAAGGAAGGGGTGGGGGCTATTGTAAGGGTAGTGAGGGGGGGTTGTCCAGGAATGAGAGTGGTGGGCTGCTGCATGGGGGTGGGGGTTCAGGGGGGAGGGTGGGGTTTTTTATGAAATGGTAAAGGATTTATCCACAGTTTCAAACTGTGGAAAAAGGCCTATATCCACGGTTTGAACCGTGGAAAAATCACTATAGCCATTGTACCAAACTGTGGCTATAGGAGATGTGTGGCTTGATATTCTTCTATGGTTTCGAACCATGGCTATAGGGCTTTATCCACGGTTGAAACTATGTGTATAATATTTTAACCATGGTATAAACTGTGGCTATAAAGTTTTATCCATGCCAATACTAGCCGCAGTTCATTGAACTCTGGCTATAACCTATTGCCGCAGTTTTTTGGTCTTATAGCCATGGTTTCAAACTGTGGTTGTAGTCCAAATTTCTAGTAGTTCTTCTTTTGTGATTCCAAGAGTTGGTTAAGGTAAAATTTATTAATCATTTATCATGATAGTTGATTAGTCAGAATCACAATATAATTCACTCCAATAATCACCCCATTTTATTTCTCATTAAGACGTTTTATATCATAGTCAATGTTAATCCTATTCATTTATGTTTTTTTCCAATTTTTAAAACCAAAAAACATAGTGTGAGTAACAATATTCATAGTGCAGAACCACATAATCATGAAAAATTTCATATTGGTTGTCTAAATACTGAAACCTTATTTTTTGATATATGAAATCATAGGTTTATCCTAGTTTATTCATAGTCATCATCTATTTAAATCCTTAACTATATTGGGTAAATAGTTTGTGAATTTCCAAAGTATACCCCCTAGGAGTGTTAAAATAGGTGTGTATAAAGTTCTATTTTCACACATCGGGAGATGATCAAGTCCATATAAATCCACCCTTTTCATCATTATTCCCCCTAGGTACCTCTGTTCGAGAGCCACGCCCACTTAATTTATCTATATAGGGATGTAATTTCCCAGATACCGCTGACTATATCCTCTACAAAAATTACAGGACATTTTCCTATACTTTAACTCATCATTAGACTTATTCTTATTCATATCTCTATACATATCCCTATAGATATATTTAGGGATCCCACTAATTTTTTCTCCTCCAATTTTCTAAAGGTTAACTAAACCAATCATGTGATTCCAACTGTAAAAACCTATAAATCTCATACATAGATATTATATCTTTTTAAATGAATACTCATTACATTACACAAACACATTCCTGAGGATTGTAAAGGTTTAATTCATTTTGATAATAGGTTTAAAATTTTCTTATTTCAAGAAGGATATTAAACATCCCCAATAATGATATTTATATATATCACTCTTCTTAGACATAACCTAATTAAAAACATTCTTTATATACATGGGAATGGAATATCAAGAATGGGTGAGCATAGATACTCAATAAGGGAAAATAAAAGAGATGTCAACATATCATGAATATAAGGGTATGAGAATAATAGAGTAATATTTGAAAACCATACCATGTATATAATAGATCATAAACATTACTCATGGTTTAAATCATGGTAGTTAATAAGAAATTAATCATAATATAATCAAATAACCTGAACCATGAGAACATAATATCAGAATAAGGAATAGATTATTGGTACACAAATAATCATATAAAATCATTTCTTTAATAGTTAAAGGATCATTTAAAACACTATAAAGTGGATTGGGTTCACTACCTAAACCATCTTAGTATTCAAGGTTCACTTCCAATACTATCATAGCGGGAAGAGTACCTAACCAAACTGAGTTCACTGCCCATTTCAGTCTTGTTTATCTCAAGATATATCAATCTTTACCCAATACATTGGAGGGAGATATAGGTCACATCTATCTTGTTTATAATGTATCCAATTTCGTTAGTTATAATGTCACCATCATACTTAGTTATAACATAACCACCATCTCATAATGAAAATCATAAGTATGTGTTCCAAAAGATCATAAAAAATTATTCATATCAATATAAATTAAAAAAAATTGGATTTATAAAAATTTCATCATAACATAACTAGTGGAAAATAAAAAGATTTCATACTCGTTTAATCATTTATTAAAGAATATCCTCTGGAAAAAGAAGTAGGTTTCATAATAATTTTATCGTGGTTAACTTATGGAAGAGAAAAGGGTTTGATAGAAATATTATTATCATAAACATAAACCATCTAGAGAATAATAAGAATGGTATTCTTGAATCATATCCCTAGAAAAGAATATGCAACATCAAAAGAAGTCATATTAGATGGGAAATGATTTTGAAAGATCATTCAGAACATTTCTTGGGGAAAATAGCCTTTCCAATTGGAAAAACACTTTTTAAACATAAATCCATTTCTAAATCCTTTTCTTTAAAAACAAAAATTAAAACATATAAATAATGCAATAAAAATCAATTAAAACATCTTTTGAGGAAAATATCATTTTAATTTTGGAAATAATTTTTTAAATTTATAAATTCATAAAAAAATTGAAATATTTTTTATCTAAAAATAAATATTAAAACATAGAAATAAATATTAAAAATAATGAGTTGGTAATAATGGTATAAAATACTATCCATGTCTTATATGTTAAAAAAAATATTCCATTCACATTTTTTATAGAAGTCAAATGGGAATTGTTTGGAAAATGACATGAAAATTCATTTAAAAATATTTTGTAAAAAGTAAAACATGAGTAAAAAATTTATTTAATAAATAATTTTGATAATGTTAAAAAAAATTAAAATACTTTTATAAAAAATGGCTTTGGAAGAAAAATGGGTTTTGATCAAAGGGAGAAATAAACATGCTTTTTATTTAAAATATTATTTTGAACTCATGAGTATATAAAAAATTAAAATGACAGGAAAACATTTATTATCATGTAATAAGAATATGATAAGGAAATACACAATTTCATTGAGATATATATCATAAAATTTCATTAAGGGAAGCATAATCATGGGCAATTTAATAAAATTATGAGATTGTAATGTAAAATCATTACTACTTTAGTAACTTTTAATCATAAGACCCATGAAATAATAACATTAAATGGAAAATAGAATATTATGATAATAAAAAAATAATGATATTACATGGAAAAGGTGTTGTATATACACCTCATAAAATAATATAGATTAATAATATAACATATCTCTCAAAGAAAAAAATGGAGAAAAAAAACTTCTACCACTTGGGTATCTCTTGAACTATAAAACTCATGAAAGAGAGATCCTAAAATGGATATGTAAATACCTATTATTTTCATGATAATAAATATAAAATAAATTAATCTATAGTATTTTCAACACATATAAGAGACAAGTGGTGAATATTAAATATAACTCAGTGATATAAAAGTGAGACAAAAAATCCTTTATCACTTTAGTAATATTTTGAATCTTAAGAAAAAGTAAAGAATAACAACAAATAAAAATTAAAATATCATTAAAACAAGGATATATCTGATATAACATGTCAAGTGGTCAGTTTATACACCACATTAATTAAATTATTGGGTAATTTTCATATATCTCCCTAAAATAAAAGAGAGACTAGACATCTCTTACCTTAAGTTTTGACCTTATTCAAACATGTTAGAATCTTATATATAATAAATATAAGTTTATTATATTTATATTACTGAAAAATAATTATATATATAATACCATATATTATTTACTTCTGAATGTTTATTAACCTTTTAATAACAATTCCTTGTTAAAATTGCATTTCGAATAATAATTTCTTCGTTTTCCACGTATGTTTTGGTTTTTTATTTTTAGTACTCTTAATTTAATCATTGTTCCATAATATCTATAATAATAACCATTATATAAATATACTATTAATTAATTATATATGTATATAATGAAATCTATAAAATTTATAATTAGAAAATGAAATACACTGTTCATGGAGATGGTAGGTCATACATACACATGAACTCTATTTCTATTTTCTTTAAATAAAAAAAGAAATATGTGTAAATAAAATATCACCATTACAGAATGAAATTTATATCACATATATTAAATATTTTTATTTAATATTTTCATTATGAACTTCCATGTAAAGAATACTTGAAAAATGAATAGTATCACTTCACGAGGTAGAAGTATGTCATACACACGAATGACGTTATCGTATCCCCCACAGAATGTTATGTAAGAAGGTATATTTGATATAATAGTTATATTTTAATAATTATATTAATAATATAATTATTATTCATTTAATATATTCTTATTACCATCCATCACAAATAAAAATACAAAAAACATTATATCGATCCACGAGGCGGTAGTCTGTCACACACACGAGCGAAGTTATTGTTTTCCATCTAGTTGGGTTGTAAGAAGTTATAAGTGATATTATAATTATCAAAGAAAATTAATATCATAAATATCATATATATAAATATTAAATACATCATTATATTTATCCTTGATAGGTGGTGATAGAAAATGAATAACATCGATTCGCGAGGCGGTAGGTCTTCGTACACATGAATGATGATTTCATATTCCATTTGATGGAAGAGGAGAGGGATTTAAGTTACACATTTAACCTAATAAAATATCATTATATGGAACATAATTATTTTATTATATCAAATTTTTTTAATAATAATTTAAATATGTGAATGATGAAATAAAATAAATTGCTTCGATAGGGACGCTACCTCTTCTTCAGACAACTTCCCTTTGTTTTAACTGAAATACTTCCGAGGTTGGATTTCTATGAAATATATGGAATATATAAGGATATTATGAACTAAATCATGTAATTTGGGAATATCTTGAAAGAATAATTTATTTTAAATTTGAAAATGATATGAGGGGGTGTCCTTTTTTAAGTGAGGTGAGTGGCATATTTTTAATTTTTGAAAATAAAAAGGTGACCCCATGTTTTCCACATTATACAAGCCTCAAAAATGGACTATTATAAAAACTAGAAAATATAAGGTCTAAATATCACAAAAAATGGGTGTTTTCTATGTTTTAAGTCTTCTTTAACTCATATCTTTATAGTTTAACCCCCGGTAAATCCATTTTTTTCTTATCCATGGTAAATAATTTTTATTGTTTCTAATATTCAATAATTTCAAAAATTATGTTCACATTTTAGGATAATAGAATTCATTATAATTAAAAATATTGAATCCATTTTTTATTTCACTCATATAAGTGGGAATTTAAATTTAAAACTAATCTATAAGACCTGATTGGAAGGTTTTTTTCCAAAGTAAAAATATTTAAAAGTTTGAAAATATTTGATATCAAAATTTAATATGAAATTGATTCTCATTAAAAAAATGGTATTTATATATACATATATATATATATATATCTGTGTATGTGTGTGTTTGTTATTGAACTAATTTTAAATTTAAAATCACATTTATATATTTTTTTATTTTTAAATTATTTAAAAGAAATAAAAATTCATAATAAATACCTTTAATTTTTTCTATTTATCAAAATATTTTTCTATTAGGAACATTATTAAAAAATTAATCCATGATTTTTTTTAAAATTATAATTTAAGAAAATATATTTTTTCAAATAAATTTTATTAAATTGGAAAATGATAAATTTTAAATAAATGTGCAAAAAAATAAACAAAACTACTTTTCTGAAAAATATATATTTTTAACATAAAACTGAATTTATTCTTATCTCTTATTAATAAATCACATAAAATGAATGAAAAAATCATGATTGAATGTATAATTTGTATTTAATTAAAATAAAAACAATGTGATTTGATACATTTATTGTGGTAAAATGCATTTGTATGCATATAAATTGTCTTTCATAAAAATATTTCCATTATTTTAAAATAGTTTTTATTTTACTTTAATAATAATTTGTCACAAAAGAAATTATTTTGTATATATGTGTAAACCATATATTTTTAGAGTTCAATTAATCCTATACATACTCCCCATTTTAATATCTAAATTATATCTATCATATTAAATAACAATATTTTAATATTATGTCATATTTTGTTAAAACTTTGTGTTATACATAACACAAGCTATCAAAGAAATTATATGTATTTGAAAATATATTTCAAAAAATATTAGGGTGTAGCATGTACCTTCTGAAATACATGGTGTGTTCCCTTCCACACATAACATGTGAAGCCACATGGCCTCTTGAGAGTGTACTCCCAATAGACATAGATCCATTTGAAAAGGGGTTGCATAGCATGTGGAAACACCACATGGTGTGTGGGGTAACATGACCTCATGGTAGTTTACTACCTAATCATATTGACTTATCCACCATGTTTTATACAACATGTGATCTAATACAAATTAAAAGTAGAGCTATATGGATTCCAAATAATGTACTCACTATACACACCAAACTGGATGATTATGGGTTACACACCAATTGAACTAATCATAGGACATGTGATAATTAACTCCATGAAAAAACCCTAGCTGCCACATAGAGGGGATTACACAATGTGTATTCCTGAACTAAACGTCGTGTATATCGTTATTTTCTATAATGCCTGATCCTTCAAGTATCTTCATCTCGCGCATCCATTGCCTTAGTTCCAACCACAATTATCACTGTAGAACACATATCTATCATTAAAATATTCTTCCCATTACTTGTGGCCAGATTCAAGCCTTAAAATATTTTGAAGAAATTCCTCTAGTCACACTGTGCTTTTTCCATGCCAAACCATGAATTGTGGGTCTCCTGATCTGAACCACGAACACCTATAGCAACTATCACACCTCATTTGTGCCATCAATTTCGAACCCAAAACCATACTGTTAATACATTGCGCCAAATAATGGTTAGTAAATGATAGTCTGGTTGGTATTTTTCAAACTTCCAGCCAAACAAAATTCCAATTATGAATACACAAAAAAATTAGAGGAATGCAGAAAGCATAAATTGTTAAACAAACATCCACCGTTGTTTGGGTCGGCCACAATCTATTATTATTATAATGACAAGTGAATAAAAATAATTAAGGATCATTCATATAGCTACCCAGTATTATCATACATGTATATTACATATTTTGAGATGGATATTCATTATATTACATAAACAAATGCCTGGGGACCTAATAGTTTAGTGATTTTGGAAACATGGAATAAACACTTCTTAATTCATGAAATATCATCAATGTATCCAATAAGAATATTCCCCTTTAGTAATTATACATAAAAACCATTCATAATAACTTAAGGGAAGGTAAAATAACAAAAAAATTTCTCAGATTCTCAGTAAGAGTAATAAAGGGAGATAAATAAGAATATCATAAACATACTAGAATGAGACCATGAGAATAACATTTGAAAATTATACCTTGCATGTTAAAGATCAAAATCAAGATTCTTGGAATAAATATTGGAAGTTCATAAGACATTAATCATAAAAATTAAAATAAAATGATCCATGAGGGCATAATATTGGCATAAGATATGGAATTATGGCATAAAAATAAGCATAGAAAACCACTTTCTTAGTACTAAAAGATCATGGTAAAAACTTATCAAGGAACTATATTAGGAAACATACCAACTAGATGGGACACACTACCATACATAATGGTTTCCATAGTTGAATGGGTTCACTCCCCATAGAATTATTGTAATCAATGTTTACACTCAAGACAATCATAGCAGACAAATTCCCTTAATAAACATGGGTCACTGCCATTTTGTTCATATATATCTCATGAGATATAAATCTTTTACAAAAACATTGGATGGAAATATAGTTCCCGCCATTCTTTTGTTATAAAATAACCATATTCCTTGGTTATTACATAACCATCTTCCCTAGTTATTACATAACCACTGTCCTTGGTTATAATGTAACCACCATTACATAATAAAAAGCACACATATATGTCCCATAAGATCATAAAACAATAATAATATCATAACCCATTAAATTAAATAGGTTTTTATGTATTGAATTATAAAATTACTCGTGGAAAAGAAAAACATTTCATAGTCATTTCATCATTTCATCAAAGCATGACCCACGAAAAAAGAAGCAAGTTTCACAAGAATTTTATCATAGTATAACCCCTGGAATATAAATAGGTTTTGTAAAAATATTTTCATCATAAAATATTTATAGAAATAATAATAATGGTATCATTGGTTAATATCCTCAATAAATCATAAGTTTTATTAAGGGATTTCATCTTAGATGGTGAATGATTTCAAAAGAGGAATCCCATGGAATATTTCTTGTGGAATATGAAATTTCATTGAAAATAAATTTTAAAATAAAAATTCATAAAATATTTTTAATATAATTTTCTTTTAAAATAACTTTAAAACATAAAAATGAATCCCTAAAATTCATTTCAAATTCTTTTGAAAGAAAATATCCTTTACAATTTGAAAACACTTTTTAAAAAAATTTAAAAATTCCTTTTTTTACTTTGAAATCATTTATCTAAAGTCTAAAGATTCCCAAAATATTTAAAAAATAATTTTATTTGAAAATAACCTCGAAGAATTATAAATTACTCTCACAATATTTTAGTGGTCATTATAGTGAGAAATATTGTTCATGTTGTGCATGATAAAAACAAATATACTTATCAAATTTTATACAAAATCCAAATGGGAATTATTTGGAAAATTTCATAATGATCCCTTTTTAAAAAAAAATTAAAAAAATTAAAAAATGGGTAAAAATGGATCTAAAAAACGATTTTAAAAAAGTTGAATATATTTTTGAAATCATTTTTCAAAAACATGGTTTTGGAAGAAAACATATTTCTCACTAAAGAGAGAAATAAAGTCATATTTTCATAAAAATATTTTACCAATTATTTTAAGTACCAAAGATTTGAAAATTTTAACTTTTATTTTAAAATATATTTAATAAAAATATAATAATAAAATTAATGAGATTATTGAGATAAAAATAATAATATTTAATCATCTAAAACATAATCATAAACAATTACAATAAATGATGATATTTTAATAAAAAAATATTTACCAATTTGGTAACTTTGAGACTTATTCCCCACGAAGAAATAAAATATCATGTAACTTAAAATATTATTATGGTAAAAAAATTCATTATATTACAAGTCAAATGGTTTTATATACATCTTTTAATGGAATATAAGTGAATAACAAAACATATATCTCAAAGAAGGAAATTTGTGAAAAATATCCATTACCACTTTAGTAATACTTTCTATCATAATAAAAAATAAATTATAACATAAAATAAAATAGTAAATATCATTAAAATAATTTTATTTATGATATAACAAGTCAATGGGAATTTATATACGACATACAGAAGAAACTAGTGTTGAATTTTCACAGTCTCTCATAAATAAAAGAGATACTAGAAATCTCTTACCTTAAGTCTAAACATTTGTCCTTCATATTCAAACCTTATGTAAAATAAATATTAGTTTATTATTAATATATTAAAGAACCATAAATATATACATAATACAATATATTTTTTATATATAACATTTTATTACTCATTTGTTGACAATTCCATGTTAAAGTTGTGTTTTCTGCAATAACTACTTTGTTCATCATGTATGTTTTGATTGGTTATTTTTTCGTTCACTTAATTTGAAATATACTTCATCACATAGAGGTTTTAATAATTATATAAATATCATAAATATTAATTAAATATCTATTTACTATAATCTATAAATTATTGAGATATAAAATGAAATACATTTTTCATGGTGATGGTGGGTTGTATATACGAATGAACGTCACTTCCCTTTTTTTGATGTAGTGAAAAAATAAAGGTAAATTATATATTATAATTTAAAAAAATATTTATATCACATATTTATCATATATTCATTAAAATAATCCTTATTACCTACTATTTAATGATTGAACGAATCACATTGCTTCACGAGGTGATAGTCCGCCGTACATACGGGCAACATTACTATATTTCCAAAATATTGAAATCATGAAGTTAAGTGTGATATAATAATTAAAAAATCATAATAATATCATAAATATCATATATGAAAATAAATTAATAATTATATCATACCATAGGAGGTGGTAATGGAAAAAATGAATTATATCAATTCGTGATGTGGTAGTCCTCCGTACACACAAACGAGGATTTCATCACCCATTTGATGGATGTTGAGATAGTTTTTTGGTTATTAAATTAAAATAATAATATATAATTCTATTTAAGATACTTATATTATTATACCATAATGGAATAATATTAATTGGAGGAGTTGGAGAAGAAATAAAAAATGCTCATTGATGAGTGTTACCTCTTCTTCGGGTATCCTCCTTTGGTTTGCACCAAAGGAATTTTTAGGTTGGATTTATGTAAAAATTAAGGATTATATAATGATAATAGGGATTTTTGAAGTGATTTGGGTATTTATTTTTTGATCCAAAAGTGTTTTATGGTTTTAAGAAAGAGAAAAATGGGCATCATTTTATATGTGAGGATAGGGGCACACATGTAATGTTTTGGAAGGAAAAAGTTGTACCCATGTTTTTATATTTCCAAAAGAATCCAAAAAGTAGAATTATATATAATAAAATCTTTAAGGTATAAAAATGACCATAAAATTGGTGTTTTATATGTTTTGGGTCATTTTTCCCCTTATATTTTTATTTTAACTCCTGGTAAACACATTTTTACCTTAACCATGGTAAATAATTTTACTATTTTATCGATTACTTTTGGTAAAAATTTAATTTTAACATATTAGATAATATAAATTATGATAATTCCAAATACTAAATCAATTTTTAAAAATTCCATTCATATTATCAAAAAAAATTATTTTAGAATTATTCCTGTAGACGTGATGACATTGTAATTTTCTAAAGTGAAAATATTCAAAAGTTTACAATGTTTTTATATCAAAATTCAATATGAAATTGGATCCAATGACTTAAATTGGATTAATTGATGTCTAATTTAACTAATTTTTCTTAAAAAAATTAAAATATAAGTTTACACTATAAATAAATTAAATGAAAAGTGATTTTTGATTAAAAATCTGTATTTTTCACTATTCATAAGAAAAATAATATTTTCAAAAAAATGTCAAAAAATAACCCGAATTATATTTTGAAATTCATATTTAAAAATAAAGTTTATTATTTAAAAATTCTAATTTTTTCATAACTTATTTTAAAAAATATGTGCTCACAGAAGGTGACAAAACTGTATTTTAGAAAAGTACATTTTTTATGCATAAAATTGGATTTATTCTTATATATTTTATAGAAAACAAAAAAATATACATGTTAAATAGTTGTCTGAATATATAATATATATGTTTCATTTAAATAATTCACAAAAAGGGATTTTGTTAATTTATTGAGGCGAAACATGTTTATTTTCATAAAAAATGGTTCCTTAGAATATGATTTCCTTTATTTTCATATGGTTATTATTTTAATTTTTAATTAATTGGTCACCAATGAATTAATTTTATATACATGTGTAAACCGTATATTTTCATAGTTTATTTAATCTAATTCATACTCACAATTCCAATTGCTATGTGATATCTATCATATTAAATTATAAAATTTTAATAATATTTCATGTTTTATTTAAACTCAGAATTTTTTTTAATTTAAGATAAAATTAGTTTTACTTATGATGTAATCAATACAAAGTGTTGTGTGTAACACAATATAAACTAGATATTATTTTTAATGAAAATGTTGAAATTATTAACTTTATTTGAAAAATTATATTTCAATAAATATTAGGGTGTTACATTTTACCACCCTTAAAAATAATTTTTCCCTAGATATTAGTCACTTTGGTCCAAAAATAAGGACAGTTCTACCTAATTACATCTTTAGGCTCTCACATAACATCCCCAAGCTAGGGAATTCTCCCTAAAACATTGACCAGATGATGGGCCTTATTTCATATCACATTCTCTATTCAATCCATAGTCTCTTTGGATTGTTCATCATAAAGAAATATCATGCTCTATCGGTAAGACATCTCAGTTTAGTAAATGTGATTGATCAGTTATGTACTTACTCAAGAGTGATAAATAGAACACATTGTAAACCTAATAGAGGTTTTGTGGAAGCAATGAATGATAATCTACTATCCTAACAAGATCATGTATTCTAATGTGACCTATATATCTTGGGATTAGTTTTTTCTTATTTAATCAACATAAAAATTAAAACAAAGTCCTTATTAAAAACATAAAATTATAGATCATGTAGAAGATTATCATAATAACATTTTTATTAGATTTTTATAGTAAATAAATGTTTCAGAATAGATCTAACCTTCACTACCATCTCATGAGCCATCTCGTGTCCCAAAACATCACTATCAAAAAATTCATTCTAGTACGTATTAAGGGCTTCATAAGGATCCATCCAAATTCTTTAGTGAAACCTATTGTTTTAAGTAATATTAACTAGAGGAAGGTGTGATCCCAAATCCATTGATATCCATTAAAAATATCTTAAAATATTATATAGGGTTTCAATTTTTCTCACAATGAAGAAAATAAACACTATAAAAGGATATTGAAGCATACGTTTCCAAAATAATTGAGGAATACTTCAGATCATGATCAAATAAAATTGAATTTGGTACACTATTCAACCTTATAAATTCATTAATTTATATCATGTAAAACTTACCACTATAGAAATATTATCAAATATAGATTAATAGATATGAATTTATATGATGATAAAATATAACCTATGTAGCATTATTCCCTTTAGATTTTTTTAGGTAGACTGCCAAAAAACCCTAGTGATGTCTTCTCATTTCCTTTTTTGTATGGATAATGGTCATAAAATTGTTTTAGACCATTCTCTCTTAGACTTGACTTGATTACTTACAATTCATTGAGATACATGCTCATAAATGTCTCTCTATATGTTTTACCACTATAATTAATCTCTCATATATACCAATTTATGGTACAATACCATTTTGGCCACTCGATTTTGGGTTCAAGCCTCGTAGACGTTTTGGACAAAAACAGGTTATTTCTCAGTTTGTGGGTTATCCTTTTTCTGAAAAAAAAAATTCCATAATTGCAATAACATGTAATTTCTCTATCAATGATAATATAAACCTTAATATTTTTCAATATCATTAATCATATATCTATAAAAATATATTCCTTCTCAATACAACAGGCTTATACTTCCAGAAATGTCTCCAAAAATAATGTTAATCTTATTAAATTCTCATCACAAAAAACATCATGAGGGGTGTCTAAGACATTGAACGTATGATCAACCTCAAAAATAGAATCCCATGGTTGAATTCCTAACTCTTAAGTTAATCATACAGGGACACATATATTCTTCTAAAAATAAAATAATTTTTAGATTTTTAATTATTCTAACAACACAAATTCCATTGTAAAAATAATCCTACAACATAATACATGAATCCGAATACATAAATACCTCAATAATTCCACTTAAATGATTTCCATGGAATAATTCCTCACTTTTTAAATAAGTTAATTTCTATGTTAGGGCATTGAGTTAGATAATTCTAATGTTCCCAATATATAATACATTTAACTTCTCAACAATTTATAACTCTATGTCCTTATTTTCAATATTGATAACATCTTTACATCTATTTGAGAAATTCTTTTAGCTTATCATTCCCACCTTTTTGACATATAGGAAGCGAAATATTGTTTCCTCAGTGTTCATTACCACATAAATTTTCATAATTTTTCATAAATTTTCATCTTATTCTTATTTAATTCATTAGTAATCTCATAAAAGTTCATGTTTTATTCATATACCACAATATCTTATTAAGAATAATAAAAATATATTTATCTCCTGTAATAATCTAATTTTTTTCTTATTGTCACGAAATTGTCCATCAAATTTAGTGTTAATTGGATTTCATCTGGTTCCATCCATTGATAAATACCAAAAACCATAGTGTGGGAAATAATAATCATTGTGGAAAACCACATCATCAAAAAAACATATAGGATTTCTAAATCATAACACCTTTTTGTAAATCTATGAAACCTTAGACTTATCCTAGGACATTCATGGCCGTTATATATTTAAATCTTTCATAAAAGATCATAAATATTTTTGAATTTTTCCAACATATCACCCAGGATTGTTAACTAGTGTGTGCATCAAGCCCCATTTTCATGCACTAATCTAGATTTATTCTAGATCAATGCATATTTTTTAGAGTTATTACCCCTAGGTTCTATTGTGAAAGAGCCGTATCCAATTATATTATCCATATATGGATGAAATTTCTTGAAAACCACTTTCTCTATCATTTAACAAAATTCTAATTCATTTTCCTAAACCTTGACTCATACGTAGACATATCCTTAAAAATATCCCTAAAAATATCGTTAGAAATATCTATAGGGATATCACTAAATTTTTATCATCCTAATTTAAAAAGGATAACTATACTATTCCTCTAATACCAACTATAGAAAACTAGGCTTCTCATACACTTATATTACATCTTTTTATATGAAAATTCATTATATCACACAAACACGCCCTTGACCACCATATTAGTTTATTGACATTGTAATCTTGGTAAAAAATCTTCTTAATTGATGAAATATCATCAATATCTCTCATGATGATATTTCCCATTGGTGACCCTACTTAAAAACTATTCATTATAACGCAGGGAAAGGAAAATTAAGAAAAGGTGAGCTCAAATGCTCAATAAGGGTAAATGAGGGAGACACATAATAATATCATGAACATATGGGTATGGGACGATTAGTGAAAAATTTTAGAGCCACAACCCGCATGTCATAGATCATAATCACGAGTCATGAAAAATATCACAGTACATATTCAAGCATAATATTTTCATAAGATAAGTAATTTTGGCATTCACATAAGAATGTGAAATTATTTCCATTGTGGTAAAACTAAATACCAAAACTTATTAGGGAAGTCCATTTGATGCCACAACTCTTTGGAAGGACACACCACTATCCCTAGTGGCAGCCTTTTCCTCATTGTGTAATCATTTCACTCCCTAATCCATAATAGTAAACAATGTTCACTCCCAAGACCATCATAGCAGACAATGACCCTTACTGAACTAGGTTCACTCAATCCACCCCTATCTATATCATGACATATAAATCACTACCCAATAAAATGGAGGGAAATATATGTCACTACCACCTTTATTGACAACATATCCTCCATCATTGGTCATAACATTACCACTATACTGAGTTATAATGTAACCAACATCACATATAAATAATCATACTTACGTATTCCATAAGATCGTAAAAAATTCTCCATATCAGAATGAATGAAATGAAATTTTTTTCCCTAACATTTTATCGTAACATAACTTGTGGAAAAGTAATAGGTTTCATAATAATTTCATCATTTCATCAAAGAATAACCCATAGAAAAAAGAATAGGATTTATAATCATTGATCATGATATAACTCATGGAAGATAAATATGTTTCATAAAAAAAATTTAGAATAAAAAATTTAGAGAAATAATAAGAATAGTATCCTTAGATTATATTTCCTACAAAAAATTAGTCACATCATTGGGAGGCACATTATATGGAGAATGATTTTGAAAGATAAATCACTTGGAACGTTTCCGGATGAAGATGAATTTTATTTGTAAATAGATTTTTAGAAATAAATATTCATTAAACATTGGAAATTTTATTTTTGAAAATAACCTTTAAAACATACTATGTAACCTTTAAAAATTATTTAAAACATTTCTTGAGGAAGATAGCCTTTCCACATTCAAAATCACTTTTTAAAACATTTTCAAAATCCCTTTTTTACATTGAAATAATTTATTTCAAATTTTAATATTTACAAAATATCAAGGAAAAAATTTATATGAAAATAATATTGAAATTTTTCTAATGTAATCTTGAAATCTTTGAGTAGTCACGAAAACAAGAAATATTGTTCATATCCTGCATGTTAAAAAAATATTATTTTCACATTTTTGGTAAAATCCAAATTTGAATTGATTGGATAATGACATGAAGATTCATTTTAAAAAATCCATTAATTTTTTAAAAGTAAAACATGCATAAAAATGGAATTAACAAACCATTGTAAAATTTTATGAACATTTTTAGAACATTTTTATAAAACATGGTTTTGGAAGAAGATGGATTTCTAACCGAAGGGAGAAATAAAGTCAAATTTTCTTAAAAACGTTTTCCCATTTATTTTAATTACTAAAGAGTGAAATAATGGTACTTTTTATGAAAAAAATAATGTGTAACCAAAGGATGATAAAATTCACGAGTTTCCTGAGAGAGTGATTATAATATTTTATAATCGGAAACAAAATAATAATTAAACCCAATAAATAATGTGATTATAACATAAAATATGTACAACATTGGAAACATTAAAATGTAATAATCATGAAGGAATACATTAAAATAAATCTCAAATAGAATGATGATAAATAAATTCCAGAAATTCCATGCTAAAGGCCATATATACGTCACATAAAAGAAGATATATGTATAACATAACATATGTCTCAAAAAAGAAAAATTGAGACAAAATTCTTGTACCACTTTAGTAATCTATTAAATTGTAATAACCAATAAATAATAACTCCAAATCAAAATTTTAGTATCATTAAAATAATGGGATTGAGGATATTTCATGTTAAAGGGTCTATATATATACCACAGAAGAGAAACGAGTTGTGAATTTGTATATGTCACCCAGAAATAAAATAAACTAGAAATCTCTCACCTTAAGTCTCAACATCCTTTATACACATTAAAACCTCATGTATAATAAATATAATTTTTTTATTAATATATTCTAGAACATTACATATTTACATCATAACATATATTATTTACTTATCACCTTTTATTTCAAATTTATTAATAATTCCATGTTAAAGTCATGTTTAGGGAAATAACTACTTTTTTGTGTATGTTTTGATTGGGTTTTTAGATCCTATTATTTTATTCATGGTTAAATAATCTACATAATTTTAACCATGATATAAATCTCATATATATTTAGTATATATTTATTTATTTTAATCTATAAAAGATAGATATAGATATTGAAATACACTATTTATGGAGACAGGAGGCCTTGTGTACCCACAAATGTTGTTTCTATTTTCTTGATGTATTTATAGAAAGAAAGTAAAATTATATATTATCATTAAAAAATCATTTTATGTCACATATATCACATAATTTAACTAAAATAATCCTTATTACCTTCCTTGTAAAGCGTGATCGAATCACATCACTTCGTAAGATGGTAGTATGGCATACATAAGAACGAAGTTATTGTAATCCCAAAAATTGTAAATCATGAAGGTATGCACAATATAATAGTTTTATAACCATAATAATATCATAAATATAATTTATATAAAATAAATCCAAATTTTTTTCCATCCTTGAGAGTTGTTCATGGAAAAGACGAATTACATCAGTTTGTGAGACGATAGTTCACCATTAACACGAATGATAATTCCATAAACAATTTAATGAAAGTGGATATGGTTTAAGGTTATAAACATATAATAACCTAATTTCAATATATAGAATATTATAAGGTTTTTATATCATCATGGAATAATAATAATTGGAGGTGGTGGGGAAAAAATAAAACAAGAACTCTCATTGATGAACATTACCTCTTCATCAAGAATCCTCCTTAGGTTTGCACCAAAATAATTTATAGGATGGATTTTTGTCAAAATTAATGCTAATAAGATGACAGGAGGAAAGTTTGGAAGGTTATTTGTGAATTTATTGGATGATAAAATGCGTTTTAATGTGTGAAGAATCAAGGAAAATGGGAGGTCTTTTCTATGTGAGGTGAGAGGTATATTTGTAAGGTTTGGAAAAAAACCGGTGTACCCATGTTTTTTTCATTAAAAAAACCTAAAAATGGATGAATATAGATAATATAAGGTATAATGTCTAAATTTTTCCATACAATAGGTTTTAGTAATGTTTTGGGTGATTTGTTTCCTTATCTTTTTAGTTTAACCCCTGATAAACCAATTTTTACCTTAACTGTGATAATTAATTTTTTATACTTTTAGTATTCATTTTGATAAAAATATTGTTTGAATTATTAAATAATAGAAAATATTATTATTAAAAAAATTAAATCTATTTTTACAAATTTCAGTCAAATAAGTAGATAATTTTAATATAAAATTAATCCACTAGACGTGATGAGAAAGTAGGTTTTTAAAGAGAAAATGTTCAAAAGTTTAAAATGTTTTTATGTAGAAATTAAATTTTAAATTGATTCCAATGACATAAATTGTATTAATTAAATTATAGTTATATAATTTTTCTTTAAAACTAATTTTAAATATAATTTAAATTTATAAATATATTAAAATCAAATGTAGTTTTCAATTAAAAACCAATATTTTTCATTATTCATAAAAAAAATTATACTTTTCATAACATTATAAAAAAATAAACCTAATTTAATTTTGACGTGATGATTTCAAAAATGAATTTTATTTTTTTAAATAAATATTATAAAAGTTACAAAAAAATAGTTTTAAAAATAATTGCGCACAAAAGGCAGTAAAACTGGTTTTTAGAAAAATACAGTTCTTTAGAAATATATTAGATTGAGTTTTATATATTATCTAGAAAACACAAAAGATGAATTTTAAAAAGATTATTGTATATATAATATATAAATATCATTAAAATAATTCAAAAAATTTCTTTTTAAATTTATTGAGGTAAACATGTTTATTTTCATAAAAATAATTTTTCAAATTAAGATTTCCTTTATTTTTAAATGGTTTTAATTTTAATTTTTAATTAATTGGAGACCAAATAATTCCTTTTATATAAAAGTGTAATCCATGTATTTTAATATTTTCTTTAATCATATTCATACCTTCCATTCCAATGTCTAGGTGATAACTATCATATTAAAAACTAATTTTTACTAATACATTACATTATGTTTAAACTCAATGCTCCGTATGACAAAATCTAAACTTATTTTTACGAGTAACATAAGCCAAACTAAATGTTTTGTGTAATTCAAGCTAAAAAAAATATTTATTGTGATGAAAAATATAGAAAATATAAAAAAAATTGAAAAAAAATCATTAAATCTCTGACGGTTAAAAAACAAAACCAATATTATTTCCTAATTATAAGAAACTAAATTTATGCGTGCAATTCAACAATTGAATCACGAATCTATTCATTATAAAAAAATATTTTTCTTCAATTTGAAATAATAAAACATGAATAAAACAAAACAAATAAAATCCCTACCTCGATTTCTGATCAATCACTAATGAATAACATTCTGACATCACTATTGTTGGTGAGATCGATGAACTCCTTTGGCATGTCAATCGAAAAAGCACAATCCATTATTGACCATCCAAGAGTTCTCCCCCAAAAAATCCTCTATCAATACCTTGGGTAATAAATCAAGACCTATTTCCTTGATTTTTTTTATATAGGTAGATTAGGTTTTTATTAATTATTTAAAATTAAAAAATAATATTTTATTTAATTACTATTATGCCAACAATGGTACTAAAGCCAAAGGCCCAACCTGGGAAATGGTTATGTCATGTTTAGGGTAAATAACACATTCCATATTTAATGTAGGTATAATATTTATTACATGATACTTTTTTCAAGAGATTTTATAAAACACACTGGGATTTTTCTAAAAACATTTTCTCTAAATAATTTTACTTCGTTGATAGACTCTGTTGCACATAATATCAAGTTTAGGTGAACGTCATAACATTATGAAAATATTTTTCGTCGTTTACCACCTAGACATTGTATTGGAAGGTATGAATAGTAATAAATAAATTAGGAACATTATATGTTCTATGCATTTATAAAATTAATTTATTACTTACCAAATAAATAGTATTAAAAACAAAAATTATTTTAAAATAAAAAAGCGCTTTTTCTCATAAATTGTTTTTATGCGCCCAATATATTTCTATATTAATTTATTAAATTAATAATTATTTGTGAACTATTTTAATGAAATTTATATATAATTATTTACTTAATCAAATTTTCTAAATATTCAACAAATATTTTTATATTTTTAATAGAAAAATAAATCTTGTTGTAGGCATAAAATTTTATTTTTCTTAAAAAGATGTTTTTTTTTCACAATTTGGGCATATAAATTAAATTTAATTTCTACCATTTATAGGGATATAAATAGATAATATTAATTATATAATTACAATTAAGAGTTTAATGTTTTTTAAATAGGCACCTTTAAGGTTTGGTCAATAAGAATAGTAATTGTGGCAAAATTTATCACCTCAATAAAAGATAAAACTAGTTAATATGGATTAAAAATAAGTGTTAAGGCCATAATTTATCATCCTAATAATTATTTATTTAATTTATTTTGACCCTTATCAACTTAAGTTAGAAATTTTGTTTTTTAATGAACATATTTTTAGAAAAATGACTTATATATTATTTAAATCAAATAACTTTACAATATGCCACTCCCTTTGTTTTTAATATATATTATATGTCCACATAGAAAAATAATTTAACTTATTAATGAATATTATTTTTTATTTTGATAGTAATAAAATTATTTCCATGATATGAATTTATTTTTAATTTTTAATATTAATTTAATTGCCTTAATTGCTTACGAAACACTGAGGTGTATTTCCCCATTTAAAATAAAATATAATAAATGTTTTTAAAAATATTAATAGTGATATAATTTGAATGAATTATTGTGAACCATGAATTTTATAGATATATAGTGAATACTATGGAGTTTTTGAGGCATTATATTCAAATTTCCACATTTTATTGATGTATTTAATGTTAAATTAAGTTAATAGTATCAAAATTGACTATATGGATAATTTATCGAATGAATATTTTATGGAATTATTTTAAAATCATAAAAATCATTAAATAATACAAGGTAGATATTATATGGTCCAAAATGTCCTAAATTGGAAATTTATTATCCAATTTTTATCTTATAAGTAAAAATTGCAACCCTTTAATGTTAACGATGTTTTACCCATACTTAAAATTAAAATAGGTTAGATATGGTTTAATAAAAAAGAAAAGGTTTATGATTACACTAAAAATTCTCTAAATTATATTATTTTATGCGATTATAACCATATACTAACTTATAATATTAAAATTTCTATTTTTATGAATATGGATTAATATTGAATTTATTATGATTTAATCTTTTGTGAAATTCCAAAAGTGCCTCTCCCATTAATTATAAGAGTGCACATCCTCCCTCACTTATTCACATCACATTGACCCTTATAGTTTAAAAACAATTGATCAATTTATCTTCTAAACATAAAAAGAAAAATTATTTAGGTTGTTTTCTTCCTAAAAGACTAACCCTAGATCCCTTTAGATGAGATATAAAGGAGACATTTCATAGAAGAGGTAATCACCTTAATTGATCACCTTCTTTTTTACTCTTCTTTACCTCATATAAATCTATTTTATATACAATAAAATAATAAATTATGTATCATAAGTATGGTAAAATATTATTATTATAATTAGAATATAATTATACTTTATATTTCCCATCAAACAAGAAGTGAAACTATCTATCATGCGTACATACGACTTACCGTCTCCACAAAGTGATGAAAATAATTTTTCATCACCAATATTTATGGATGGGTACTATGATGGTTTAGTATTTTAATATTATATTTTTGAAAAAATTATAATTTTTGAATTATAATATCATATCTACCTACTTACAATCCAATCCTTTGGAAAAAGATAACATTATTCGGGCATACGTGTGGGATACTTCTTCTTTGAAGCAATGTGATATGTTTTTAATTTATATTTTACATGAATGTTAATGAGAAATAATTTTATGAATATATTTGATATATATTAAATAATAAGGAACCTATAAAGTTGACTTAATATTTACATTTCTTTCATACCATCTAGGAATAAAAATGAAAACAATATTCATACATCTGAACAGTCTACCATATCCCTGAATGATGTAATTTATTTTTTTATCTATAACATCTATTCATGACTATAAATATTTATATAATGAATATATATTATATATATCATTATTAATATTATAGAGATGATGGAAAAAATATAAATATACGAGGATTGTAACTATTAAACTGGAATGCCCATGATAAATGAAACATTTAACACCCAAAAATGACGATTTTAATAAGGAATAATTAATAAAAGGGGGTGTTAAAATAATATAAAGGGATAATATATAATATATCATGTATTGAAATTAAATTCTTATATAATTATAATAAATTAAAATTTATTATATGGGAGGTTATATTACTTTCAAAGAGTAGCGAACTCATGGTAAGGATTTTATTTCAAAATCTCACCAATATTTAAAATTGATTATATTTATGTATCTGATGGGGAATACATATATTCCATAGAACACTTTTCTAAAAATATTTATAAAAAATTATTTTACTATTCTCATATTATTTTGTAATGTTATTTTAACCCATGTTTGACTTTATATAAAATGGTTTGAATGGAATCTTCTAGTCCTTTTCTGAACAAGGTACTTTTTAACATTTTTAAAACTGTATGAAAGGAATGTTTTCTAACTTATATGGCATGAACATATTTTCCCACAATAATGAATAATAATTTAAATAAATATTCAATCATAATTTTACCATGCTATTTTCAAAGAAAATTGTTTCCTTTATAATTGTGCAATTTGTTTCTAAAATGTTTAAGTTCAAAATGGAAAGTGTATGTTACACAACAAATGTTCCAAGTTATATTTAAAAATAATTTCCATTATAAGAATACATCATTTGATATTACTTATGATTTATTAGGGATATTATCTAATGATAGAATTATTTTTTGGATGGTTGGTGAATATTATGATATAATGTTTATGAAACCAATTTATTTTCCATGGATTCCAAAATGGTGAATTTTTTATGTTCTTGTTGAACAAATATGTATGAATTTCCTTATTTGAAGGGTGTGAACTATATATCCCTCTAATTAATTGGGTAATTATTAATTTTCTATGATTTTTTAGTGTACATGGGTGGTTATCCAAATTCCTAAATAGGGTACATGGTATGTTATCCCATGCCTGAAGAAGGTACATGAGAGGTTATACCAAGACTAACATGTTTTAAATGTCTTTTTATATATCCACATCATCAGGTCTTCTGTGCTTATGTTTTTTTCCTCAATTCCATGTTTTATACTAATTTTATTCTCTCATGTCTCATGTTATTTAATTATATTTTGATTATTGTCTTATAAACTACCATGACTTATTTCATGACTTAATGTAATGATCCTTGATATTTTGAGTATGGTTTTAAAATATTAAGATCATGTTCCCTTATTCTCTTTTTATGTTTATGTGATTTATGATATCTCATTTTTTTACCCTTACTGATCATCTGATATCACCATTTTCTTATGTTTACTTTCAATAGGTTATGAATAATGGTATTAAGTATGATATATCTTAGGAGGCTATTAGTTTTGAAGAAATAAGTGGGTAGCGATTTAGATATTTTATGAATTAGTTTTTTATGTTTCCATGTTTCCAATGATAATGCACTTAAAAAATTTTATCATGGATCTAAAATTTATGTAATGAAGAATCATATATTTAAATGAAATATCTATGTATGAAATGTTTTGGTCACTATAGTTGGAATCAGAGTAATGTTTAGTTAATAATTGTCATGGCCCATAAGAGAGTGTTGGCCACCCTCTGTAGTATTAATGGTTTTAGTAATCACAAATCATGTAAACTCTTATTAATCATGCCTAATCATTTAATCATGTTTATTTAAGTTTCAATATGTATAATTATGTCTATCTGTGATCACATAAAAGTTTAACACATTCTGATCATATTTATTTTGTATGACGGTCTAGGAAGAAATATTTCCTATGTGTGAAATATTGACACTAATAGTGAAATTGACTCATGGATAGTTCAACTGAGTCGCTGATAGTTCAGATGACCTACCGAAGTAAGGATCTACCAACTAAATGACCTATGAATGCAAGGACCTATCGACTCAAGGACCTGCAGATGTATGCTGCTACTAATGCAACGACTTTCGATTAGTTAAAATGAGTCATCGATGGATGGAAAGACTGACAGAATGAAACACTGATAGAATGAATCACTAATACCAATAGAAAAAGAAACTGATAGAATGAGTCACCAATACTGATAAAAGGAGACACCGATCAAATGAGTCACTAATATCAGTTGATGGATACACTGATAGAATGAGTCACCGATAGAGGACTCACATATAGATTTTTTAAAATTTGTTTTATTTAATATTTCTTCTAACGGACATATTTTTAGGGTATTAATGTGACTGATAAATTTAGTACTTTTTTTCAGAAATCATAAATGAGGATGTCAGAAGTACAAGGTACAAAATATACCTCAAAAAATGCTCGTTTTTGGCTGAAAGAGTATAAAATAAAAAAAATCAAGATGAAATAGATACACAATAAGAATAACATAAAAGAGATAGACAAGAAGATATGAGTAGACACAGTAGTCGACCCACACAAGAAACATACAGAAAGGAAGAACACATGAGTAATTCTTCGTTCAAGTTTACTGTGAACCATAGAACTATTTTTCATCAATGTTCCAACAACTAGGTATCATTCAAATATACTTAATAAAGAATAACATCTCATATTCCAAGAATATAGAACACAATGCTCTATGAAACTCTTTTTTCAGTGTTTGATTCTAGAAGAGGACTCCAGCTTCAACTCTGATACATCAAAGAGTCAAGAGATAAACTGCATAACAACCTGAGACTTCTAAACTCTATCTACTCTTTATTTCTCTATTTTATACCTTTTAGTATCATTTTTGAGAAGTGTGTGCATCTGAATATAAAAAATACATTTTATCATTCTATGAACTGAAGGATAATATATATTATCACAAAAATATCTTTTTACAGTTTTTTATCCCATGAAGAACTGTGGAAGAGTTCCTCTATGACCTAATTGTATTTTTATTCCCTTGTAGAACTGTGGTAGGGGTCTTGTGACCTGGATAGTCTGTGTACTATTTAGTAAACCCTGATCTAGGGTGTGGATCAAAACCTTTATCTATATATATTTCATGGTGGGTTGTGATCACCAAGTGGAGAGGACTAAGTCTCATCTTGATACAAAACCTCTTATTTTATTTCCTCTGTGTTTTTAAATTTAGATTTCTCTATTTTTATCTATATTTCATAAAACTTAATTTCACATTGATAGTTAGTCTTAGAAAGTGATCATAACTATTTTGTCTTATTAGGTTATTTTCAAAAGTTGTATCAATATCTCATATTATTACAACTGAGAAATAATCAGTCCACTGGGAAATAAGTTGAACAGGCAGACTATTATAAATTTAGTACATTGATTAACTGACATATTTTGTTTTAAATTGGGGGATCCTTTTTAATAAACCTTTTTAATAGAAAATTTTATAGGAACTCAATTTACCTCCCTCTTGAGTGTCCTACTCCGACCAACATATTGGAAAATGGGATAAGAAAACATTAGTGAGATCCCTAGGGATAAGTCTAAGTATAATATTAAATCACAATGTTTTGGTAATGATCATGAATAATCTAGGTTAAACCTAAGGTATCGTAGAATAAGGTTTCACCCTATAGAAATCCTTTAAATTATTTTTCATGATTATGTCCTTTCTCACCAATATTATTATTTCTCACACAACACATTTTAGTTTTAGTCAATGGCTAGAACGCAAAGGCAATATGTTAATGATGAATATGATTGGAAATGAAATTATTGTCATCTTAAGATACCTTATTTTATGGGAGATGGAATGAAAAATATTATTAATATTCTCTTCACAAATTCTCAAGATATAAGTCCCACTAAGCTTCTAAACAAGAAAAAGAGGGAACAACATTTTGTTAAGACCGTCATGAGTTTACATATACTTTATATTAGTGGGTCTAATGATCCACTAGTCTCTGAGCAGTGGATCAGTTCCATTGAGAAGACATTTTATGTTCTCCTTCATTAAGAACAATAAAATGTTATTTTGGTTCTTTAACATTTAGAAGTATATGAATATCAATAGTAAAATATTTTCAAGAACACAATTAAACATGATAAAATTGACTCCATGAATTGGAATGAATTAAAAATATTTTTTTAATAAGTAATTTCTTTGTATTCTTTGTCTAAAAATGGATAAATAATTCATTATATTAAAATAGATGGATAATGAATCGGTTGGTTCCTATGAGGTATATTTTACAAAACATGAATAGTTCAATTATTGTATTATCATCAATCTGATAATTAAGTCTGATCGGTTCTTCCATAAATTAAAACCAAGTCTTAAAATGGTGTTATCCATAAAGAAATTCAATAGCCATGAAAAACATTTGGTGTGGTCTGAAGAAGGAGATAGAGATTGGAGTTACACATCAATATCATATTTTTTATAAGAAAATAAAAATTTAAATAAAAAGAAATTTCAAAAACCATGGAGTTAAGAAGATGATAATTACATTATGATCAAAGAGTGTAAGGAAAAATAGGGTAAACTTGACATAAGGGAACTGGTAAATGTTACTAGTGTTGAATAGAAAGAAATCATGTAATCGAATACTAAATTGAATGATATAATTTAGCTAATAATGTGAATAGATAGAAAGCTGCATAGAATAAACCACCCAAAATCCAGAGTTTTAAATGCAAGGATTATGGGTATTATTTTAACCAATTCTTGAATTAAAAGGTCAATAACAATGATTGATGTCAACAAAATCTTATGCCTAGAGAAAAATGAAAATCCCATGTGATCACAATTTTTGATGAGGTTTATGTTAACAAAATAGATAAAGGTACATTTATTATCCACTCTAAAGTTGTTAAATTCTAATTTTATTCTATATCTACCCACTCTTTTATATGTAATATGTTTTATAATGTTATAACTATACCTCCTCCAAAATTAAGTGTTTATTTAGAAGTTAAACCCCATAATGGATTGATTATAACATCACAGGTCTATGAGTCTTCATAGGTAAAATTTATTGGTAATATGTTCCCTTTAAATATGATCATTATTCTTATAGTTTAATTCAATGTAATTTTGGGCATGGATAGTCGTTATTTATATAAATTCTACTTTATTTGTAGAGAAAGGTTATTTAGGTCTGATATTATAAACCAAAATATAATATCCTATCAGTGTGATGAAAAAGTTAAAATTTTGATGGAAATTACAACCATCATATGGGTCATGATTCCTATTCAAATGGGGTATTTATCTCATATGGTTGAGGACAAACTCAAAATCAAATATATTCTCATTTCATGGGATTTTATTGATGAATTTCAACAATAGTTTCCTAGTCTTCTATCGAATCATGATGTTATGTTTTCAATAGAACTCATACTTGGCAGTAAACCAATTTCCAAGAACCCATATAGAATTTCCCTGATTGAGTTCAAAGTAATGAAGAAGATATTCTAGGATAATGATAAAAAAGGTATTCATTTGAACAATTTTATCACCTTGGGGTGCAATTATTATATTTTTAAGATAAAAATGACTGATCAATGTGAATTTTCATTGATTATCAACATCATTAGAAGATTACAATCAATAAAAAATATTTTATAGACTCTGTTGAGGACTTGTTTGATCTAATATATGGAGATCAATAATTTTATAAGATCTATCTTCATTATAGATATCATCAATTGAGGGTTGACAAAGAGGATATACCCAAGACAATATTTCTTAAAAAGTTTAGACATTATAAATTTATAATAATACAATTTTTTCTTACTAATTCCCCCTCTATATTTATGGACTTCATTAATAGAGTTGTAGAGATTACCTTGATCAATTGGTAGTAGTCGTTATAGACAAAATTATTGTATATTCAAAGTGAAAGGAAGAACATGAAGATCACTTGAGGATTGTGCTAATGACCCTGAGGAAGGGTAATCATAATGAAAAATTTACCTGGACTTAATTTTTTCTTTGGATATTTTCATTCTGGGGAAAGATAATCTCATGTGAGCGTATATCAATATACCCTTCAAAGACAGAAATTATTGAACATTGGCCTATACCAACCACTGCCACTAAAATACATAGATTTCATGGTTTCCCTACATATTATTAGAGCATTTTAGATAATATTTATGGACTATCTAATCCACTCAATATGTTAACTCTGAAGGGAGAAGAGTTGCATTGGAAATATTAATATGAAGAATTTTTCATGGAACTAATGATAAGGCTAGTCGCACACTTCTTCTTACATTACCCTATGGTGGATAAGTATTTTTAATCTACATTTATTAATCGAAGAAATTAATTAGATGTGTCCTCATAAAAATTTTATTTTTATAGCTTATTCCTTTTTAAAATTTAACGCCCATGAGTAAAATTACCCTACTAGTGATTTTGAGATAGTTGCAGTATTTTTTTATTTAATGATATAGAGGCATTATATCTATGGAGAAAAGTGTGACATATGTATTGATCACAAAAATATTAAAGTATATATTCATATAGAAAAAAGTTGAATATACATATGATAAGATAGTTGGATCGGTTTGAATATTATTACTCCTCAATACATTATGAACCTTATATAGAGAACAAGGTGGAAGATTCTCTGAGTCTAAAGAATCATGCTAGATTATATTTTGATGAGGACCACAAAAGATCAAATATTTTTGAGCTTTCCAAGTATGGATCTTGAAATCATGAATTAAGGTGAAAAATAGTATCTTTATCAAGTGAGTGTTCAACCATCAATCCATGTAAATATTAAAGATGCTTATAAGGAAGATATATATCTACAAAAGAAGGTCAGAAATTTCCAAGAGTTAAATATTTATTTTTATGGAATAGTACGGTTCAGAAATCCAATATATTTCATTTCAGTGCCATATTTTATAAAGGAGATGATGGATAAAGATAATATTTGTTAATTATCTATTCATCCAGAAAGTAAGAGGATGTATAGAAATTTAAAACAATATATTTTGTGGTTTGGAATAAATTTATATATTCTAGAGTATGTTTATTAGTTATTTTTATGTCAGAAAGTTAAGGCTGAGAGATATAAGTCTAAATATATGTCACTACCTTTACAGATACCAGAATTGAAATTTGAGAATTCACCATGTATTTGGTCATCAGACTCCCAAAAATGTCTAATGGCCATAATTCTACTTGGGTTGTGGTCAACAACATTAAAAATTTTCCACACATAATTATTGATAGAGAATATTTCACTTTGGACCATCTTTCTAGGACATACATTAAGGAAGTTGAAAGATTGAATGTATTACCACATTATATTATATTTGACAAAGATATGAGAATTACCTAAATGTTCTGGTGTAGCCTCTAGAAAGCTCTAGATATAGAGTTATATTTTAGCACAACATATCAACATCATGTAGATAGTTAGTCTGAGAGAACCATTCAAACCCTAGAGGATATATTAAGATCATTTTCAAAGGATTTCAAATGTGGTTGGGATCAACACTTTCTTCTTTTCGTGTTTTCTTATATTAATTAATTTCATTATATCATTCATATGGCTCAATATTAATCTCTATATGGGAGGAATTTTAGAAATCATAAAAGTTGGGATGAAGTTGGAGAATGAAACTAATTGGGACTTGATCTAGCTGAGGAAATGGCAGATAATGTTAGAGGGATTCAACAACACATCATGGAAACTCAGACTCAACAGAAAAGTTATGAAGACAATAATTGACGTAATTTGGAATTTTAATTTAGTGATAAGTATTTATTATAAATACGTCCATGGAATAATATTATGTGATTCATAAATAGGGGAATGTTAAGACCTAGGTATATTTTTCACATAGAATTTATTAGTCGTGTTGGGATAGTATCTTATTTGTAGGTTTATGATTATAAATAAAAATATGTTTACGAAACCTATTTTCTTTTAACATGTTATGACATGTAGAAATATCTATGAAACTTTTACCATTACCATAGGTTATGATATAATTAATTGATTAAATTATTATAAAAACTATTTATTTTCCATTGTCTATGCTAGGATGCATTATTTATGAAGCCCATTTTCTTTTTATGGGTTATGTTATGATGAATGTTTTATGATCTTGTGGAACAAACCTGAATGATTATAATTATGTAATGGGAGATTATAATTATATATCCCTTCAATTAATTATGTAAATATTTATATCTCATGAGATAAACATGATAGTTTTTAGAAGTTAACAAGGTTTAGTAATGGACACTTTCCTTTATGATTGTATTTGGAATAAACCTTTACTACTATGATGGTTTGGAGAGTGAACCCATTCAAATAGATTTGAATTAGAAATTATACTTGATTTCTAAATAAATTATTTTAGATACTAATGTGTTTTCCGAAAATATATTTCTTATACCAATGATATGTTCTCATGGCTCATGTTCTTCGATTCAACTATGATTTATGTTATATGAACTGCAAATATTTATTTTATGACCCAATATTATCATATATTATATACAGGGTATGGTTTTTAAATGTCATTCTCAAATTCGCATGCCTTTATTCTCATGTTATGTTGATATCTCCCTTGTTTACCCTTAAAAATAAACTAATCTCACCTTTATTAGGTTTCCTTTACCTAGGACATGAAGAAAGTTATTTTGTATGAAATTCCTAAGAAGAGTTCTTATTGTGAAGAACTTTGAGGGAAAAGATGTAGTTCACTTTTTAAAAAGTTTTCTACATATACATATTTCCAAAGGAACTAAACCTAAAATATTCGATCGTGTATTGTTATATTATGTAATGAATATTTATCTATTAAGATGTAATATAAATGTAAGAAAATTGTGGGTCACTACTTTTGGTATTAGAAAAAATAAAGGAATCTAATCATTTTGGACTCTTATGTGTGAGAGTCAGGTGAATCATGGATCTCCACCCAAGGGATTCATGAGGAAAGGGATACCACTATGGATGGTGGTAGGAGTCTTACCTAGTAGGTATATCTATCTTTAGAGTTATATGATAAGTATCTATTATATATGACTAGTAATAATTCCAAAAAATTATAGTTTGTACAGATCAAGTTTTCGTTCACATTTGGTAATATGATGAGAATTCATTAATTAAATCCCCAGTTATAAGACTAAGGATAAGTCTTAAAAAATTATAAAGTTAATTCTAAGGGTAAGTCAAAATATAGGAAAATTTCTTGGAATTTTGGTGAAAGATAGATTGTGTGGTTTACACAAAATTACATATATGTCTATATACTATAAGTGGATGTGGCTCTTGAATAGTTTCACCTAGAGGTAATAACTCTAAAAATGATACCTCAGTCTTCTAAATTATTGTCACCTAGTGAAAAAAATGGTAATTTCTTTACACCTCATTGGACACTCCTAGGAGAATTGTTTTATAAATTCACATTCACATTATGAACCTTCATGGAATATTAGAATTGATTATGACCATGAATAACCTATATTTAATATATGGTGTCATATATGGAAATGAATCACTACTGGAAATAAACCTTATACCCACGGTTTAATGAACTGTGGGCTACCAAGTGATCAATGTAGCTCTATACCCATGCTTTCTACAAAAATGTAGGTTTATCCAAGGAAAATTTCATAATACATGCGGTTTAAGTAAATCGTGGTTATATATCTATGCCCATGTTTTAAAGAACAATGGGTATAGATTTTCACAGAACATTTAATATACCCATGGTTCATTGAACCATGGGTATAAATGCTTCTACCCGAGGCACAGTAGCTGCCTGCACATATAATATACTCACAATTCATTGAACCATGCGTATAGATACTCTTCCCAGAAGCTTAGCAGTTTCCTGCCTTCCTGCTTCCTATCATCCTTCACCTATAAAATCCATACAAACCAGAATAATAACCAGTTACAAACCACTATCTATCATTAGACCATAAAGAATCTAATAACACCCTATACACATCTCCTTCATGTAGAAATTATAAAAAATCTATATCTTCTTCAGCCCCTTGAAGGCTCTTTGACCATATTAAGTCTTGATGAATGTCATTCCTTTTTGTGTAATGGTATTCATGGGAGTGGAAATATTGGATAAATAAACCCTAAAACTATATTAATATCCTAGTATCCTAAGGAAACTATGAAACTCAAACACCATATTAGGTGGAAACCAATCTATCATGGCCTCTATCTTCATGAGGTCACCTGATACCCTTACCTTTGAGAATTACATTATAAATGGACATACCAAATAAAGAAAAATAACATCAATGGTTTTCCATACTACTAGTTCTCATCAAGAATGTTCAAGATAATCATAAAATTATCAATTTTTTCATCATTGATTCTATAAAAAATGATGATTTCATTAATAAAAGTATCCATAAAAATATCCATATGAAAGGTTCAGTTTAGGAGTTTCATGAATATAGTAGTATTGTTCATTATTCCTAATGACATATACTATTCAATGGGTTTCCCCTTCTCATCATACCTAAGGTACATTCCAACTAGTTAATTTGAATCATAACAAATCAACATGATGGAATATCACCCTACCATGATGGAAATATACACGATCCTAGGGTATTGATAAACATTTCATATCAAGGATGATGTCGTATGGTTTTATCTATACCATGAAGAGATACCATGAAAACAACACTTTTCCAAGAGAAATATTACACTAAATCTTGATATAACTATAAGGGCAGTGAACCCCAATAGGAATTGTTTTCTAAAGAGGTTAGGATTGGGGCTCTACTTGAATTTATATCCCCTTTACAAACAACACAATAATAATTTAATGTATCATTATTGTGTCGATTTGTATGAGTGTACAAATATATAGGAAAAATTATAACTTGAATTACGAAAATAACCACCTGATCAATGCCCTCCATCACTTTCATCTGACCTCATCCCTGGTCTCTCACATCCTATTCTTGATATAGACTCGGTCTACCAAAATTTCTTGTGTCAAGTAATAAATTATTAGAGTCTTAGTGAAAAAAATTATTATACTACCTTACTTATGCAGAGTTCATTTCTTGGAATTAACACCTAAAACATATCTAAAATCTCCCTAATAACATCCATGGTTGGAATGAACACCTAAAACATATCACAACATCCATTCCATAATAACTCACACACAACCCATATAAAAACCTTCCTATATATAGCATGATTTCGAACTCATAGAATAATATGTTGCACATTTGAATCTTATGAGACACATTAGTGTTAATATCTCCATCACATTTCATAAATGAGCCTAAATATAAAAAGCGATCAACTTTTGAAAAAAATTTCAATCTTTGTCACAACTCGTCTTGTAAGTTGTAAGTTGGGTCTTGGGCTCAAATTCAATTCAAAAACAGTCCAAAAGTATCATAGATGGAAAACACTAGTCATAGAAAATAACATAACACAGCCTCAATTTCACCAAATGACATCTTTAACGATCCATCATTCAAAAGAAGTTTGTGTTCAATAATCTAGTTAATTTCATAAAGCGTAGATTTACAATCAGCGCCTGCTGACTCCCCAAATTGCTTCAAAATAGGATGAAAATAAGATATAACATAAAAGAAAAAGGGGGAAATTTAATTTTTTATAAACATTTACATGAACAAAAAATGGGAACAACAATCATGATAAAGAAGGTAAGAGAAAAAATAAACTATATTCGAGTTAAATTTTACATGTAAAACAAACCTACTTTACCAATTGATCAAATTTAGTGAAGTTATAGACAGCCTGAATAAGATAATAACTTTAAATACATCCACTAGTAAAATTATTACATTACATATGGGACCATGCACTATGATCCCCAATAATCTATGATTTAAAATTCTAGCAGAGTCTCCAGAAACCTACAGACCTACACCAATTCCACTGGTGAGCCAGAGGAGTTCACTAGCTGGATGGTGATAGTTTATAGCAACTGTAAATCTATGCCTCATCTAATCACATCAACCATTAAATCAAAAACAATTTTTTTTTTAAAACTAACCTCTTAAACACCATATCTAGAGAAAAAACAATAGTGGATTGGGTTTTTTTTACACAAAAAATATTGTACATCGAAACAAGATAGTTGTGGTATATTTCTTACATGAATCCCCCAATCCAATCCTGCACCCCCCCCCCCAACTCCAAACATATAGCCCCCCTCCTAACCTATAGCCCCCCTACCAACCAGTAGCACCCTCCCTCCAAACCAGCACCCCCCCACTAACCTATTTCCCCCCTTCCCTCCCAACTTTCAACACCCTCCCCCTCCCTCCCAACATGAATCATCCTCCCCCTCCCTCCCAACCTACAACACCCCCCTCTAATATGCATCCCCCTGACACCAAATATGCACACTCACCCCTCACTCAAAACCTACATTTCCACCCATCCCTCAAAACATGCATCACCCCCCTCCCAACATCCAAACCCCTCCCAACCTGTTTTCCCCTCCCTCTCTATAGCCCTCCTCCATCCCAACCTATACCCCCTCCCTCCCACCTGCAGCACCCCACTCCCTCCCAACCTGCAGCACCCCCTCCCTCCCGACATTTTGCCCCCCCTCCCAACCTACACCCCCTCCCTCCCAACATGCAGCCGCCAGTTACATAAGTGCATTGAAAAACAAGTCACCTCAAGTTTAAACCATGGAAATTATATTATGACATAAACTTTTTTCTCACAATGAAAAATAAATTTATGGCATAATAAATAATTTTATTCCTTGTGAGATTATTGTGTTGTAAACTGATTTCACATCTTGTCATAGTGACACATTTACTCTATAAATGTGCCTTATGATGTAAGATGGTTCTATAGAAAGTTCCAAGAATAAAACCCTATAAAAAATAAAAAAATGGTTCTCTAACCAAAAACAGTCTTAAATAATTAAAATAGAATACCATAAAAATCCAGGATGTTACACTCCCAGTACTTCATGACTCTCATTTGATACTGTAGTTACCTTCTCTATTTTAAAAATTTTTAGAATATAAAAAAATTATTTGATGATATTTCAAAATATTCTTTATTTGTTGTGGTGTAGAAAATATCTTTCATCATGTTATTAATTTCATTATCCACTATCAAGGATATAGGTTGTTCATATTGATGATGGTCATACATTTCTCTTTTTGAAATGTGTAATTCTCAGTGGAAAATCCATCCTATATATCCAGCCAAAATTATTTCAGTCTGAAGTTCTAATAAACATAATTTATTTTAAACCATTATTTGATATTAAATCCATGACATAGACATTTTATTCACTCAAGGATTGATTTGAAATTTCAAATTATAAAAATTCCACAAACACGTTAACAAATCCAGGTGTATTTTGGGGTAAATTAATTCTACATTTTTACATTTAAATTCTATTAATAAATATGTGTATATAAAAATATAATAAAAATTAATTAAATAAACTTAATGTGAAAATAAAATAAGATATTTATTGAATATGAAAGAATTAATATCTGAGAAAATATTATAATTTATAATATTTTACTGAGAAAAAATCCTCAAATACATGATAACTATTATTCCACTCATGCATTCATATTGGATCCCATAGATAGAAAAGATCATACAAAATTTATTGATGAAAAAAAAATATGCATAAATAATTGAATAATCAACTACAAATATTGATTTTTCTGAATTACATATAAATTAGTGTATTTTCTCAATAATATACATATCTAAAAGTGTAATAATTTTTAGATATTTTATAAATGATATATAAATTAATAATTATATAATATGAATACAATATAAAAATTTAATATATTCTACTAGGAGTTTGAAAAAATGAATAATTAAAAAATAGTATTAAAAGATATTAAAAAATGTATACATTGAAGAAAAAATCATAAAAAATGTAACTAATTTTGTCTAGGAGAAAGATAATCATAAAATTGGATGCCTAGAATCATATAACATAATTAATTATCAAAATGCTCCACAACTAGAATATAATGATGGAATATAATTACCAACATAAAAGAGATCAAAAAAATTACTCTAACAAATTGAAAATATGAATTAGAAAAATAGGCATTTTTTTCGACAAATTGTTGTATGTTATTTGATAATTTTTAGGAATCAGAATCTTTAAAAAATATAATTTACCAAAAATATAAGTAAAATAATATTATAAAAATGTATAATTCAATATAATAATAATATTTTCGAGAAAATTCAATTTAGATTCATAAAAAATAATAGTGTAATCATATGTATGTAAGAAAATACTAAAAACTGATATACATATCAATTTAAGTAAATAAAATGAAAAACAATTACATAAAAACCAATATAATAGTAAACATTAAGAATATTATTGATTTCTTCTGTGTTTTCTCCCAAGACAACCTGATCTATAAATAATTAGTAATATTATATCGGTTCTTACTGTATTTTTCATAATTAGAGATCTTATCAGCTTTTGTAATCAGCAGTTTCTTCAGAGTGTGAGTTACAATATCATGTCTGAGTCTTCTGTTTCATCTTTGAAAGATATTCCTCCAAAGAATTTCTCTTCAACGAATTTCTGTGGTTAAAGGTTGTTATCCCAAAATTTTTATGGCTATTTTGATTCTTCATTGAAAATAATTATTAGTTTTTAAGGTCGGGAATAAATTTTTGCAGAAAGAACACGTATTGATCAGGATTATGTTTATCATGATGTGGTGTTAAAATTTTATGAATTAGTAGAGATAGATAAGGATATTAAGATCTCTTTTATTATGTCTGAGAAGAAATATACAACCTCTTCAAAACAAGCTGCTATGTTTCTAGATGTTCAATTGAAGGAGATGCATTATGTCCTTCTCATAAGTTACTGGAAGATTATGGATCCTTTGGTTGGTCTAAAGATGAAGAAAATTGTTTTGAGACTCATGATGAAAAATAGAAAAATAAGTAATTTATCAGGAGAAAATATACTCATAGCCCTTTGGATACAAGGGTTTTTTTTGCCAAGAAAAGGTGACAAGGAGACATTGAATGTTTTAGATGTGTATGTTCTTGACTACTTGGTCAACATGAGGAAGTTTAACCTTATGGGGTTTATTTTTCAAACAATTAAGAAACTCAAATATGGAGGTATAAAATATCTACCGATCATGTTTCCCTATATTATCAGTATGTTTTTGAAAGAGTGTTTGGGTTTTTGTAAAATTGCAATTATGTTAGATCCAAATTTCTTCAAATAACCATTAATTGGTAAATATATAGTAAGAAGGCTCAAATTACGTTTGAATTCTAAATTAAAACAATTTGAGAGAGATCTGGATGCTGAGAAAGAAAATGATGATGCTAAAGGTAGTGAGAAACCTTCTAAGTAATCCAAATATTCTTCAAAAAAAAGAAATGCGGTTAAGGCTACATATTCAAAACCCTCAAAGAAACAAAAGGCTATATCTGATGAGATTTCTTCTAAGTGGAGGAAGAAAAATCCAGAAATGAAAAAAGTGGATCCTCAGTTTGGATTGGATCCGACTGATGATTTAGCATTAAGAGTCAGGTCAGAAGAAACCTTAAAAGAATAATAAAGAAAGAAGAGATTGAAGAAAAGAACGGCTGATGCTATTGACATTGACAATCTTCTTAGAATATCCCAACAACTGAAATCCATAATTGAAATAAGGGATCCAACTGGTAAAACTAAATTGGTTCCAGTAGGGAAAGGAAAAGGGAAACAAGTTTCTAAACAAGTAGTTATATAGTCTCTTACTAAAGGATATGAATAAGAGGAAGAATAACAAGAATAGAAAGGTCAATTGGACCATGATCAAGAAGAACAAGGACTATTGAAAATTCAAGTCAATGAAAAATAAGACACTAACAAGAGAAGTCATACCACAGAGTCGTCAGAAGTACCATATTTTGTTTATTCATATCTAGATCCTCAACCCTCCAAGAGAGTATATCAAAAGGTTTCCTCCAAGTTAGTCATTAAAATTTCTGATAAAGATGATGAATAAGAATAACATGAAGAAGAAGAGGAAGAATCTGATATAAATTAGAATCAACAAGCTCAAGTTATCAGTAATTGGACTCATTTTGGTGATATCCCACAATTCACTAAAGATACGAATTTTGAATGAAAAATCGCTCTAAAGGGGGTTCAGTAAATTGAACAAGACATGAATAGGCTGGACAAGCTGATACTTTTTATTCCAAAAGTTGATGCCAAATTGGAAATTCTTTCTAATGCACATAATGACAGAACAGATTTTGTTAATGTCTTGATGGATAGATTTATATCACTCAAATCCGAATTCATGATTTCCAAGGAACATGATGTTGAGCATAGTAAGGCTTGAAATAAGTTTTTGAAATGGTCTTATAATATTGATGATATTCTCAAGAACTATTTGTTCAAGAAATAAGATTTTCTTCATCAGGTAAATGTTCTCAATAAAATTTATCAACAATTGTTTACTAATTTAAATGAAAATCTTGAAAACCTTCAATGACCTGATACCTATCAAAGGGTAGTCTCATAAGATATTGAGACCTTAAGAGAAATGTTGCAAGATAAAAGTAATGAGATTTTTTCACTCTCAAATACAGTTGTTACTCTTGAAAATGCCTACAACCTCACAGTGGATGATTTCAATAATCAAGAAACAAGACTTAAAGCTCAAGAATCTATTAATCGGCTTTATGAAGATAGACTCTAGAAGTAAGAAATGATTATTTTTGAACAGTATAAGAAGCTGAAGGATCAGAAAGAAGCTCTTGACAATATCATAGAGGATAGAAAAGAGTTCAAGAATATGAAACTTCCCCTGTTTAAGCTTTTGGGTAAACAAAAGGTCAAATAATGATCGTTGAACTATTGTTGTAATAAAACTTTTTTTCAATTAATGATTATCATTTTGTGCTATGTTTATCTAATCTTTTGTAGGAAATAAATATTTTCCCTTATTCTTTTTGAAAATTACAAAGGGAGAGAATGAATTTGAAAATAAAGTTTTTAATATGAATGTTTGATTAAGGTGGATAAATCACTACTAAAAGTGAAGAGAATATGATACCTTATGAGTTGTTTAAACCAATGGTGGAATTATTTTTATTTAATAGAGTTATTAAACTCAGGGGGAGATAAGATTTTATTGTTTGTTATTTTTTTATGTTTTCCAAAAAGTGGGAGATTGTTGAGACAAAACATGTTTCAAATTTCTCATCAATCATTTGTTTTGAAAATCACAAATCACACAATCATAATCACTCTCTTCCATTTTCATGTTTAATGTATCCTTATCATGGTTGTGTTTGTTAGTTCATTTAATTTGTTTGAAATTCAATTTCAATCCTTACTAGATTATTCATTGAATCAAAATCATAAATCATAATCAGATTATTTATTACTTTGTAAGAAGAAATCGTAACTAGATTACATATGACATTCTATTAACTTGTATCGTAATATCATGAATCGTAACCAGGTCATCCACTGTAACCATATGTTTCGTAACCATACTGTGTATCGTATTGTAAGCAGGAATTGTAACCTAACTGCATATTTTATTGTAATCAGGAATCGTAACCTAATTGTGTATTGTTTGATAATCAAAATAAGTATAGTATCGTAATCAAAATATCGTTACTAGGATAGATTCTGAATCGTAATCAAGTATCATAATCACGATATCATAACTAGGATAGACACTGAATTGTAACCAAGTTAAGAGTCATAACTAGGTTTTAATTTGAAAAATGATATGTATTGTTATCATGTTACACCTAGAAAAAAACTTATGCATTGTACTTAAGAAATGAAATACACTCTTATCTTAACTTCAATATTGATTTCATGAGTCTCATAAAAATTCTTTCATACATACTACTATCTAACTAAAATGATGTCATTGAGATGGTTATTTACCAATCAAAATGATATTGTGTATTCTGTTTTGTTTTGACCACTGTAATCCCAGGTGTCCAAGTCCTACGTGTTTTTCAGAGAAATATGATCGTTGGAGAAAATATAACCATTGGAACCTGATGTCTATAAATAGTGGGTCATTCACATCAGAATACACAACTTTTTCTTTTATCAAGTTCTAGAGACAGATGTTTTGGCTTCTCCCTTTATTAGTGTGAAAGCCGTGAAGATACAAGAAGTGAACATCTTGTTCTGTGTTCTTTCATTTCTATAAGTACTTTGTTTCTGCTTTGTACAACCAATCATTGTGGTAACAATCAAGGAATTCTGAGGATTGGAAGACGTGATGTCGATCATCGTATCGAGGGACTTCAATTTTTTGAAGGACAGAGGTGCTGATTGCCTTCTTAATCGAGGAATTTCAGGGATAGAAAATCAGCTGTGTCGATCTTTGTATAGAGACCTTACCAAGGAGGTTGTAAGACAGACCTTTATCCTAGGTGAAATGATACCCTTCTCTTTGGGATTAAATAATTGTAACACATTTACATTTATACTGCTATTTGTATTAGAAATTGAATTGTATTGTTTCCCCTTTATATTCATATTGTTTTCAATTGTAATTGTTTCAATTGCAACTCTCTTACTACAAATTGAATAAATTGATTCTATACGCAGTATGGTAGAATATTTTAAATTTTCATTACTATATTGATTGTATTCTGTTCAAATAGAATTGTATTACATTAATAATAGTATTACATATTTTTCTATAGATTAGATCCAAAACTTGTATGATTAATTATATTATTTGAGAATTGTATTAGTTTAAGATTTCATAAACTATGTCTCTTCTTAAGTGTTTAAATATAAAATTTTAAATCTACAATTCACCCCCATCTTGTATTGTTCCATCTAATATACCTTTACTTATATATTACGATCAAAAATAAATAATGTTTCAAAATTATCTATATGAACTATAATTTTTATGAACTATAGATGGTGAATATAAAATATTTTATGGTGACCCGAACATTCAAATGATGAAAGGTTTTATCCAATAATTTACCTATTTATATATAATACGAAAAATTATTTCCACATTCCCTATAGTTGATTATGTATGGTGTCATTATATCATACAGAATAATCCATCATAACAAGAACAAAATTTATATTATATAACCTAAGAATATTCAATAATTTTATAAATTATTACACCCTTGTATGATTTAAAAAATATCCTGAAAATAATAATATACATTTAAACTCAGTCCAATAAGACCTAACAAGCTGTTAATGAGATGTTTACCTAAATAATGTTGTTCATGAGAGGGGAGTATGATGTTAAATTTTTTTTACAAGGGTTGGAATGATTTGAGGTTTTCATATAGGGGAGGAGGTATTAAACGCTTTCCAGAAGTATTTCATATAGGGGAGGAGGTGTAAGATACTTTCCATGAGAGAAGAAAGAAATCAGGATCATATTATGGAATCAAATGAGAGAGGCAGATGAAATAGGGTTGTACTATTTGTGAGTAAATTTTTGGTGAATTTTCATTCAATAACAATTGTAAAGTATATATTTGGGGGTGGTTTCATAAAAATACACCTCTAATACATAATTAACACAAGTATAAATGTAAAATATTCTTTTAAATTAATGGATATTGTATCTTATTCAATTAGAATTGGTTATATTAAATAATATCTAGTAAACTACTTCCGAATTTTGATATTCTTATAGTAGTGTGTATAAAAAAAATCCACAAATAGTGCATACCACATTATATTTCATCCCTTATAGTACTCCAAATTTTAAATAATGAAATAAATCTAATATCACAAGTTTTTTTCTCCATGATATCCAGGTTCAACCCACCCCAAAAATTCACATCGTGATGACCATGCCCCACTATTTGTTAATCTCATGTATCTGAAAACATATTAGATATTTCTATCCAATAGATTGAACTCATGTCACTCTTTATAACTATTTCTTATCCTCTCTATTCCATTTTTACTTACCAAAGTGCTGATTTGTTCATGCCTTTTATGTATTTCAAACCAATCACAAATTGAAAAATGTTTGTGCTTCTACATCCACGCCACTTAACGAATCTATATACCCATGAAACGTGCCTAATAGCACTTCCCATACCTCTATCTAAAATGAGAAGCATCTACACAAGACACCCCAATCAAATAGCATGAATACCCACCAACCCTGAGGGGTTCCTTTCCATCACATTTATTAATCACAATAAGGTCAAGATAAACCAAGTGGATATATATATATAATATAGGAATATAAAGTATAGTACAATCCCACCAAGTGTTCCATGATCAACCTTTCGTAGGTCAACTCCACACCAAAGTTAAATTAATCATTCTCATTCATACAATAATTCAATTCAAGCTCTTAAATTATGTGAATATGTCTCCATGATAAATCAAAAATGGAAGGGATTAATATCCCCCTATCACCAACATCCCCATACCCATTACCAGGCCCATCATCATCATCATCGTCAATATCATCAGCAGCCTCATCACCAACAGAAACATCAGCAATATCCTCGAGGGGATGTTGTTTTTCCCTATTCGACATCGTAATCTCCCTAGATGCTCCTTGCTTAATACATGACTTAAAAGATCATGTGGCCCGAAGTTTACATCTTTCTTATCATCAATGGCATCAAAGGAAGACTACTGAAATTATAAAAATATTAAATTATAAATTTCGTATGAATATTTAAAATATAATTAAAAAACCATACAATATTTTCTTGTGCTTGTTAATTTACTGCACTTCCATACTTTTTCATTCTACTAGAGCAATATAATTTGGCACGTGGTACATGACCATTGATGCCCAATACTTTTCATGAAAAATGAGAAATTCACAAATCTAGATGAAAACCATATATGTGATATGCAAAAATTTGGACTATGTCTATTTAATAATATTTTTAGTAGAAAATCTTGTATAACATCACAATACCCAGTTAAAGTACATGGAAATTCTCATGCTCGAGCATTCTAGTGCACCCAAATGTTTGTATATATTTCATTGAATCTTTATTCTTTGTGTTTTTCTCCAAAAAATCATAAAAAAATCCAATATAAGTAATAATTATGGAGGAATTTTTTTCCATATCATATTAAATTAATGGCACCTCGTGGTGCATTTTTATCAAGAATGACATGGATAACCTTTTAGCACAATGGTTTCTAAAAAATGGCATTATCTAATCACTTTCACCCTTACATTATTGGATATATAATTCCAAATTGCTACTTGAATCAATTCATGAAGAAGTATGTGATAATCATGATTTTTTAGGGATTTTAGTTTCACATATATTCTATTGAATTGTTTAGATATGTTTCTATAATATACATCAATAACTTTGATATTATCTAATACAATAATAAATTTATATTTCTTTTATAGTGTCATCACATAAGAAGCACACAGAACTTTCCATTTTTTTCACCAAAACACACATGATGCAGTTCTGGTCAAATACCCCAATCTGACAAGTCCCGGGGAGATCGGAAGTCATCAGTGGTCTTCCCCTTTATATTCAAAATAATTGAAATCAACATTTCAAATATATTTTTATCAATATGTATTATGCCTAAACAATGACTTAACAAATTGGTAGACCAATATGGAAGCTCAAAAAAAATACTTCTCTTTTTTCAATTGTAAGTTCCTTCAATGTCAACATCATTCCTCTTTTTAGATTTCAACTGATGTTTCCATAATGAAAAAATGAAATCTTTCAACTCATTAAGCACATCACTTCCTAACATAAGTTGAGATTTTTGTTCAGTATCAACAGTATTATCAAACCTCTAACAATTCGTCCTATATTGATGATCCATTGGAAAGAATCATGGATGCCCCATTAAACTAAAACTACGATGATATTTAAGCCTTCTTGATCATGTATTATTTATCAAAATAGGACATGATTGTTTTACCTTAATGATCCATCCATAAATCATTTCATATATAGGGAAATCATTTATAATCTATACAAGGGAAGCACACATCTGAAATGTATTCTTTTAAGAAGCATCGAATGTTCCCACACCCAAATCCCAATGTTGATTCATCTATCCTATTAAAGATTGGAAGTAGAAATCTATATAATTACTAGGATCAGAAGGTATAGATATTGTTATACTTAAGAATGTGAAAGGTTTTTTCATACATATACATGGAATAAGATTATGAACATGAATAAAAATAGGCCACATGTTTCGAGAAGTAAGTATCATACCAAACCGATTAAAAACATCACAGGATAGACCCAACCTGACATTACACTCCTCAGCTACAAAATAAGTATGTTTGGCATAAAATGAATTCCCTTCTAATCCATCTTCAAGATTAAATAAACCATCATTACCTTTAATTCTCTCTGCATCATTAAATTGCATATTCACTAAGATTTTGGCATAAATGAATAGATTCTGATGTTTGGGAATCAATGGAATGTGCCCCTTTACATTCTATGGAACATGAGATGGTGTTTAATCTGTACTTTTCTTCCATAAAGATGTATAAAATTATTTATAATCATTATAGTTAGATAATTCTTCCCAAAAGAAATTCAAATCTTTTGGACAACCATGGACTTTATTAGAAGAAAATCCAAGATGCTTAATTAACTTCCATTTCATGTAATGATTTGAGGAAATATCTCACCATCTAGAAAAACAACCTTCAAAAATGTAATCATATAATCAATGGAGGTATTTGAAATTACACATATTGTTTTTCCCTAATATAAATGCATTAAAAATTCCAACATGGTCATTTTAGTAAATTCTTAATATATTTGAGTTATGGAATCATCCAACAAAATTTTCACTCTCTCAACATAATCAGCTTAAATATTTTCTTCGTGTGCACTGATATCATTTCCATCTTTCACTGGAATACTATCTCAAGTTGGATGATGCACAAATAGAATCCGATCAAATATCAAATTCTCCATGTCACTTCTTTCATTTTATTCATGAACAGTTGCAAATCAACTTATCTCTCCATGGTGATACCAATCAAAATGGTTTGTTTGAAATCCAAATTTCATATTCTGATAGTTATCTTCTTCCTAGCTTATCAATGGTCTTCCAACAGATTTATAGCATAGAATCTATATACAAACTCCATATGAAGATTTGGTAGAAGAAAAATCTAAAGAAACTTCAAATTATTTTGAGATTCAGTAGAAATCGGATCAGTATGATCCATCCAACTTCTATCCATTCTATAAAAAGTGAAAAAAGTTATCTTACAATCAACAATGTAAACCATAATTAAAAATGGGATATTTAATATAAAAAATAAAAATATTAGAACATAAAAACTTAATAGTTAAATATATTTCACATTTTTATTGCAATTTCCTTATTTTTTATCACCAATTTCAACCCTTTCAGTATGAGAGATAAAATTGTTACCTTTTTCGTATAAAGGGATGATCAACATGGTAAACCATAATGGGTTGAGGATGGTTCAATGTCTATGATAGAGTGGTATGTGTCATTATAGTTTAACTATACCATGCTAATGTTATCATACCATATCTATCTATAATCTAACATACAATCCCTTTTTTAGATCTTTTAAAACATAAAATTATTATTTTTCATAGTTTTTAATCTAATGGAGTTAGTTTTTAATGATCCATTATTGGGTCATGAATTCCTTCTAAAATCACATAGATAACTATGATGTGAACCATGTGTCTTTTTATGAAGTGATATATAGTACCTCATATAAATAGAAAATATAATTTATTTATAAGTATCACAATCCATCTACTAAACTCTAACCATGTATAGTATGGTAGTGGGGTAACTTGGTCTAATTTGGGGATCAAATAGAGGTGTTTCACCACTTAAAAGGTGGGGGATTAAATAAGTTGATATATTAATAACTGTTTCATTATATTGAAATTGACCACTATAGAAATATTAGGATCTATTCCAATTTTTTTAAAATTTAACCTTACTCGGATGTAGTAAAAATTAATAGAATAGGGATATAATATTATTACATACTTTAGTCTCCAAACTAGAAAAATATTTACTATGATTGGTAAGATGCACCAATCATATATTATATAATATAGTCTCAATCATTTACTCCATACTATCTTCTTTATAATAAGAAATATTATAATTTTCTATCCTCTAATATGAACTATATAGCATGTTATCACCTATTCATGATTCCTGACAAGAGAAAATTTCATTAGAGCCCAGTATGTGTAAAATATCACTAAATTAGATACTTTTTAATGTCTATAAATTCTTAACATCTCAAATTTATGATTATTATAGAGTATATGAAATTATAATCACATAAAATATATGATCCATTCATATAATATGTATACTATCACATGTTGTTGGTTCAATAATTTTATTCTTCATGAACTTTTGTTTCACAAATAAATTAAATGGAGTTTATTATTATTAAAGAATATTTATATAAAACAACACTTGAATAGAGATTTCATAAAACATGCACTTAACATTTATATAATTATTTTTGAAGTAAAATAATTTTTTTAAATGAATCCTTCATATAGTGATGTTATTTCATTGAAAAAATCAACATGGAAAAAGTAGTAAAATACATTATTGTTAATAAAATATCTATAAAAGATTCAACACCTTTTCCACGATTTAATGCCTTATTTATAGGGTACTTTTCCTCTACATAACACTTTTAAATTCAATAAAATTTGGTTACTTATTCAATTGTATGTGAATAAAAAAAATAACATCACATTTGTCCATAAACCAATTTCCTTTCACATATATCTTGTACATATTTAAACAGTATGAATTAGATATCATTTTTATTTGAGAATTATAACACTCCATTCACATGACAACTGAATCCACAAAGCAAGAATGGTATGAATAATTCTATACCAAAAATATTATTAATATTTTTATGACCTCCAATCGATTTCACATAGAATATGGTAGTCTTTATGAAACTAGAAACACATAATATACTATTCACCTCAATCGCAAAGAAATCATGTTCCCATGGTATATTTTATGTGAACATCTAATGATTTATATTTACGAACACAATAATGATAACTACGTTTATGTTTTGAGAAAGTAAAAAATCAATCATATATCAAACATAAATGAATCAATATGAAATCATACAAATTGAATCAACAAAACTCCAACTGAACAATAAATCAATTAACCATTATATAATAATAATAGGGAATCACTGTCAAAGAATACCCAAATCAGAAAAATGTAGAAGGGGATGCTCGACCAGAGGGTATCCTTGACCAAGGCGGTATGCTCGACCAGAGGGTATATTTGAACTAGTGTAGTGGGATGCTAAACCTATGGGGGGTTTTCATTGGGTGAGGGAAAGCTCGGCCTAGGGGGATGCGTGACCTAGGAGGGGATTCTCATCTAGAGGAGGAGAATGGAGGGATACTTGTTAACTAGAGGAGGAGGAGAAGTGGGGATGTCAATTGAACAGAGGAAGAGAAGGGGCATCGGTGATGGAATTGTGGGGGAGGTAATGGGACCTACATGGGTGGTTGTAGCCCGATGAGTGTGGGCGGGAGTGTGGTGAGGTGAAATTATTCTCTCCTATATACCAATGATTGAGTGCAAATAGTTTGAATAGATTATCTTTACCCATGGTTTTATAAACCGTGGGTAGAGCTTTGTGGGGTTATACCCTATTTCCAGTAGTGAAGGTGTCAAGGTTTAGACATCCTATAAATTATTTTCATGATAATTTGGTTTCCCACTATGATTATTGTTACTCATAATATGTTTTTTGGTATTTTATATTTCTGTTAAAATGTGAAATTTCATAAAATTATATCTAACTCTTATTTGAAGTGTTAGGAATCTCATTGAAGTTTATATTATTTATTATATAACATGATAGATGATTAGTAATAATCACAATATATTTCTCTCCAGTCATCATTCAATTTGTTTTTTCATAATCAAAAAAGTATCCATCACATTTAGTTTTAAAATTATTCATCCTAGCTCCATCCATTAACTAAACCCACAAATCATGGTATGATTATGTAGTTTCTAACAATGATTATTTTTTCTCATACTATGCTTTACGGTTATAATCAATGGATGGAACCAGGAGGAACCATGTTAACACTTAATGTGATGGATAATTTAGTGAGTATGAGAAACTGAATTGGTTTATAACTAGAGAGAAAGATATTATAGTTATACCTACTCATCTATCATGATATATTATTAACAATGTGAACTTCAGTGAGATTCCAAACACATAAAATAAGAGGATGATAAAATATTATGAAATATCATATAGTAACGAACATAGAGGAATGAAGATTTACATTTTTAAATGTCAAAAAGGATGGAATAAGAACCAATAATAATACATCAAATGGAGGGAAGATGTTTTCTATGTGTAAATGGAGGTCATAGAGTAATGAATTTCCAAATAATTCAATGATTTTTTATAGGGAACTTTAGAATTATCTTATTCAATTCCATAGACTTTATGTTAAACATTAAAACAAGGAAGGAATTATTTTATATTAAATCATTGAATTAAAATGGTTGAATTTTTTATGTATTGGGATTCATGAATTATGCTGAATAATTATTTTTATCAATGGTGTTTTTATTATAAGAGTCATTAAATATCTAATAATTGTATTATTTTTGGATTCGCATATGTGATAATATATGATTAACTTATGTTTTATGGATAATATCATGCTTTTCTGAGTATAAGGTTGATCATATGTACAAAGTCTCAGACACCACTTTTTTGGTTCAAATTGATCGTATTTTATTGTTATTAAAGATATTTTGGTAGATGTATTATAAGAATAAGGTATATATAACTATTAGATTCAACATGAAGTGTTATTTTAGGATGATGGATATTTTCATAATATTGATGGAATTGATAACCATCTGGGTTAGTATAACCTTTGATGATTATTGTTATTTTTAAGAACATTTGGTATATTTTTTGGGATATTATAATAATTATATTAATACAGATCTATTAAAAAAGGGGAACTTGTCAGATCTCACATGTCTGTGGGAATTGAACCCATAAATGAAGGGGGATAAAGGTGAAATGTTAACCAATGGTCAATTTGACATCTTGGTTATTATGAAATTAAAATATCATGTGATAGGTAATGATTATGCTATGTCTGGGAACACATGTTTAATCAAAGAGATAACTATCATATTTAGAAATGATATGGTGATAAATTATGACTTACAAAAATTGAGGGTTCATGAGTAATATTACCAAACTCATGATTTAGAGTTAGCTGGAGTAATGTTTCATTATATATGTGAAGGAATTATATTTATGATTAAATTTGTGATATATATACTATTCACAATATTTTAAAATATATGTACACGTAGGGAGATTGAAAATGTGCTAGAGAAAATGGTTGGTGGTGATTAAATATTATGTCTACTAAATATAATACCACCCTAGGAAAGTGAAAAAGGAGGTTGATTATTTGACTCAAAAGAATCATTCTAGTTTATCTATGATAATGATCACAAAATATCTAATATTTATAGATTTTAGAAGGAAATATCTTGAAATCATGAAGGATGGGGTAAAATATTTTCTTGATCACATGAATGTTCAACCATCTATCCATGTGATAAATAAAGAGTAGTGGAGAGAGGATGTAGAACTCTTTAAGAAGGTAAGAAATGTTCCAGATATTAACCTTTATTTTGAAGGAATGATAAGGTTTGTAGATGATATATGTGTTCCTTTTATTATAGAATTGAAGATTGAACTATTAAAGGAGGCTCATAGTTCTTCATTCTCTATCCATCCAAGAAGTAAAATGATGTTTAGAGATATGAATGAGTATCTCTTGTGGGACAAAAAAAGAGATATAATGAAGATTTTTTATCTTAGTTCATGATATATCAACAAGTTAAGGTTGAGAGAAAAAATTATGAGGATATATTACCACAATTACCCATACCAGAATATAAATAACAAAACATCACCATGGATTTTTTATCAGAATCACCATAATATCTAAATGGATTAGATCTCAATGGATTGTATTTTATCACCTTAAGATTTCAGAAAAATTAATCAAAATCAGAGAATATTTATCTCTGGATCGAATTTCAAAGATATACATTAAGTAATTGTTAAGGTTTCATGGAGTACAACATTCTATTTTATCTGATTGGGATTCGAAGATTGCCTCAATGTTTTTAAAAAGTCTTTAGTAGGCCGTTGAAACATAGTTGAGTTTTGTTATGGTGTATCATCCTTATAAATATGGTCAATCATAGAGAAAAATTCAAACCCTAGAGGATATACTGAGATCTTATTCTATGGATTTCAAAGGTGATTAGGATCAACACCTTCCTTGAGTTGATTTTTCATATAATAATATCTTTCACTAAATAATTTAGATGGCTCCATAAAAAAACTCATATGGAAATAAGTGTAAAAATAAAATGATATGGGATGAAATTGTAGAAAGAAAAATATCATGACCTGATCTAAGTAATGAAATAGTTGATAAGGTTAGATCTATTTAGAAACACATAAAGGGACCACAAAGTCGATATAAATGTTGTGCAGATAATCATCGGTGTGATCGGGAATTTGAATTGGGTGAGAAGGTGTTTCTATAAATTTCTCTACAGATGAAGCCAATCCCTATGTATATTGGCCCTTTTTATATTATTGATCACGTTGGGATGATTTCTTATCAGTTGGCACTTCCACTAAACCTCTCTCAAGTCCATTATGTGTTCAATGTGTCTCTCCCGAGGAAGTAAATACATAGTCTTTCACATGTATTGAACATAGTGGTCATATTGATAAATCATGATATTTCCTACAAAACAAATTGGTGGGTATTCTAAATTATAGACTAAAAGTGATAAAAATATACCACTCACATAGTTTATGTTTTATGTAGAAATCACTAGCTGGAACAAGATATGTGTAATCCTGGGAATATGATGTTACCGAAGTATCCCTAGTTTTTGTATCAAAGTGAATGATTTTCAATGAAAACATATTTTTAATAGGGGTATAATGTAAAACACTAATATTTAAATAATATATATTTTTCAGATAAATCTAATTTCTTCAATGGCTTTTGTTTCACACAAAACCAAGTTTTAACAAATGAAAATATACTATTAATATTATTATTTGAACATAATAGTTATAACATTTTCATAAAAATTTTTAGTATGAATATGAATAATAACATTTTTAAAATTAAGTATGATGGTTTTATATAAATAAAACATATTAATAAAAATGTACTTAATTTTTAAGAAACCCTTTAAAGCTTCAAAAATAATTTTATCTCAAAAAAGTGTCTTCATTTATTTTGTTAAAAAAAATAAAATAATATTGTTTTACTTTTAGAAACTTTACATAAAAAATTTACATTATTATTGAAATAATCTTTTTAAAATTATCTTTTATTCTTTTTTTATAAATTTTTGAAGAGATTAATTTTTTATGAATAGTGAAAACTATTGATTTTTATTAAAAAATTTATTTTTATTAAATAATTTATGAAGTTAAATTTTGATTTAAGATGTTTTTAAAAGTATATTTTTTAAATAGTTTTATTATTAAAATATTTTTTTCATTGGAATCAATTTCATGTTCAATATTTCTATAAAAAAAATTATATTCATGGAAACATTTTCTTTGGAAACCCGCTACTTCATCGCGTCTACAAGTTTAATTTTAACTTTAATTATCTCACTTCTATGAATTTAATTTAGAAAAAAGGATTAAATATTTTCAATAATAAAATTAAATATTATAAAAAAAATTAACTTAATTTTTTACCATATTGAATTGTAAAAACAAAAAAAAATTAATTATTAGGGTTAAGGTTAAAACGGGTTTATCAGGGGGTCAATCTTAAAATATAAGGGTCAAAATGACCTAAAAACTTTTCTTATTCATATTGGTTGTCCATTTTCATTATTATCACTTATATGGCATCATAATAATCCATTTTTTATCCTTTTTCGTCTGAAAATTGTGAACATAACTATTCATTTTTAAAAGTTCCAAGTGTATTCTCTCCCCCACTAATAAAAGGGAACCTACTCTCCTCACCACTTCACCCATTCAAATATTTATTTTAAAACAATACCTTACCAATTACATTATTTAATTCTCTACCCATGTCTTAGAGTGCTTTTTATGATTATGAAACCATCCTAATAATGATTTTGGTGAAAATTTAATGAGGATGTTCGAAGAAGAGGTGTCGTTATTAACCAGGTATTTTTGTTTTATTTCTTATTATATTTCCTTAAAGTAATATTAAAATATGATGAAATTATAAATTAAGTTCCTAAAATATACTTATATTTTATTATTTTTTTTAAAAAAAACTATATCCATCTCCTCTTCCATTAAATGGGAAACAGAACCGACAATCCTGTATACGGCAGACTACTGCCTGACAAAACGATGTACTTCATTTTCCATCACCTCCTTTCAGGAGTGTATATAACTATGGATTTAAATTATTTATATGATACTTATTATAATTATAATTAAAAAATTATATATTAAAAACTAACTTTGTACCTTCCTATCCATTTTAAAATGATTACATCACTTCTGTGTACGTGTGTATAACTGCCTCTATGAAGCATTGTGATTCATTTTTCATTTTATTTGGAAATGGTTGGTAATAAGTATATATTAAATTAATTTATATAAAATATATGATATAAAATGATTATGTAAAGTTGTATTAACATTTACCATTCATTTTTTTGTTCGTCGAGAAAATGGAAACAACATTCATGAGTATGTACAACATACAATATGCATGAACAGTGTAACTTGTTTTCAATCTCTATTTTGTATAGATTAATATAAATACATATACAATAAATATATATGATATTAATATCAAGATTAAAATACTGTATATTATGTAATTATCATCAATGTAAAAGTACCACAACTACTAAGAAAAACATAAATGACAAACAAATCAGTTAATACTTGAAACCGTGATTTTAGAAATAAATCAATAATAAAAGTTTGATAAAAGGTTATGAGTAAATAATATATAATTTTATATATATTATAGTGGTTCTATAATATATTTATAATAAAAATATATATATATATATTATACTAGAGTTTCAATCATGTAGAACAAAAGTCAAGACTTTAGGTAATGTATTTTTGTCTCAAATGTTTTTCTTTAAGACATTTGTTATATTTTGAACATATCTTATTATATTAGATTTATATAAATTAACTTTTACATGTTATATAATAAATTTATTTATTCTAATTATATATTTTGTTTTATTTAAATTTATTCTTTCATGGGGCTTATGATTCAAAATATGATAATGAGTGTAAGGGATTTTATTCTCACTTTTATTTCAATAAGGGCACATTCCATATTCTCCACATATTTATTTTGTGTAGTGTATACACTAACCATGAATTTAATTTATGGTTTGTATCATGAATATTATTTGACACACATATCCATAAAATGTTATTTCATTCATGGGTCTTACTATTCAAATGTTATAAAAGTGGTAAGGGTTTTTATTACAAACTCATTGTTTTTCAGGATTATCAATAATCTTCCATCCAGTGATTGAATATTATGATATAGATCTCAATAATATGATTAGTTTTATTTTAATATTTTATTTTTATATAATATATTTTTTACTTTCATATTCCCTTCTTTAATAACAAAATAGAAAAAAAACATCATTATAAAAAAATTACTTTATTTCTCTCTCTTTTCAAAAATCTTCTCCCCTCCATGTGCATTTTTTAAAAATATAATTTCATGATAGTTTTTAAAATTATTAAATTATTATTAAAACGAATTTTCACCCATTGTAATGCACCGACCCCAGTTACCCAGAGTCGGTGCATTATTACATAATATTGGCATGATCACAAAAGATCAAGTCTCGAAAGACCAATTAGTTTAGTATCCTTGGAAACACTAGATATATTCATAAGTCTTACATTACATAATAAAGTGAAAAAAACTAGAACAAATCTTGTCTTCATAGACCACACTCATATCCCCTCACACTATCCCTGGAGGTTATTTCTAAAATACTTCTTCACATCCTGAAAAATAAAACATTGAAAGGGGTGAGCTCAGATACTCAGTAAGGATAACAATATAGCAAAAGCTTTTACAAATAAACATAAACATTTAAGGCGATGTATAACTAAAAAATCCTTTTAAACATCAACTTCAGTATAATATGGAAAAGATAAAATGAAATAATTGAATTTACTTATTCACATGGATATTCTACTAGTTGAATAATAACATTCAATATCAATAACCACTTTCATAATGATGGAATGCATAATGCCAGAATATCATAACCACGTAGCCAAGGCCTCGTGCCAAGACTAAAAATAAGATTTTGTCAAGGCCTCATGCCAAGACACTAGTTTGTCTCATGATACCTACCGATGCATTGAGGAGCTATAGTGAGCTCCACCCGTCACTTATTAAGTCTAATTCATTCCTTATATGAACAGGTTTAAACATAACATAAACATTGGCATTAAAACAAGCATACAAAATGTCAATACTTTCTCCATAAACCATGAATGGTATAAAAATAACACATCCACATTCAAACATATCAAAAAACCTTTAATATAATATGAAAGTTTTGAATCATAATAAATCAACTTCAAATAAGCTTAAAATCAATCAACGGATGTTGACATAGATGAAATCAAAACTATTTGAGAGAAATATCTTTTTTGAAATCATTTAAATGTCACATAATTGTAAAAGAAAACAATTACTTTGAAAATATTCTTATAAGCTTATAAGAGAAGCATCAATGATTTTATAATGGCGGAAAATAGCCACACCCTCCGTATAAGTTAAAAATTGACATTCTTACATTAATTTTCTTAAAAATGTCAAAAAGTACCTTGTTTGGAAAATGACGAAAAGATTCCTTTCAAAAAGGTATAAGGTCAAATAAGGGTATAAATGAATTTAACCCATTGTCTAATAAATATTAAAAAAAATTGAAATACATTTTTATGAAACATGGATGTGGATGATAAAGAGGTCCTAGTAGATAATTACATATCAACAACTGAGAATAATGAAGATGTTGTAGAATTAATCCTTACCTCATGTCCGGATTGACTCGATCGTTATTTAATCTCTTGAATAATAAACTACAGTTAATATATACTTTCTTAACAACCTTTTTCATGTTCATTATTCCTTTTATATCACTTATTACCATGTTATGAACATTATGTAGCCATTTAAGTTAATAACGGTCGTTTTGTCGATCCTTGGTACTTGAGTCAACAATAAACATCTTATAATTACAAGTTGTTTATGTGGTAAAATATCAATTATATCCAGAATTATATTCATGATTTAGATATCATATATATCATATATATCCAATATATACATGCATTTATAATATTACATAACATTTAGAGGTAGGAAATGAAATGCACCGTTCATAGAGATGGTAAGTCGTACGTACGCATGAACGCTACTTTAAATTCTATTTTCTATTTAATGGAATGAAATAATAATGATATAAAGCTATATTATAATTAAAAAATGATATATAATATCATTTAACTCATCTCTTTATACATCCCACATATTTCATTAACGATTAAAATCACTTTGAGGGGGTGGTAGTCCGCACTTCCTAAAATGAAATTATCGTGCTTACCCATAATGGAAATCATAAAGGTATGCCATAAATGAAAAATAAAGTAGCATAAGGAACACATAAACATAATATATATCATATATAAATATAGTGTCATCTTAATGGCCAACATGAAAAGTTTTAGAAGAAGATTGAACAATCATCGTTACGTGAGGCAGTAATTCGCCACCCACAGAAACAACATGTTCTTTAACCATTAGACGGAGGGGTGTGTAAGTGTAAAAAAATTCGTTCTTAGAAAAACATCCAATTATATTAAATATAGTGGTTTTGTTACAAAATAATGAAATAAAAACGGTTTAATGGGTTGTAGAAGCAAAATAAAACAAAAGAACTTAAGAGAAGACATTACATTAAAATCGAGTAACTCTTTTTGATTTGAGCCAAAGGATTTCTTGGGAAGACTTCTGCCCAAAGTGAGGATCATAGGAGTAATAGAGGGAAGTTGAGAGAGTATTTTGGAAGAGGTTGGATGAGACAAATGGCTTTTATGGTGTGAATAAGGTGGTGGAGGTGGGGGACTTTTATAAGAGGAGAGGAGGGGCTCTTTTGGAAGGATTGAAATGTTACTTTATTAGGAAATGCTTTTCGGATTTTAAAGGTCCAAAGATGATATATTTAGAGTATAAGGTGATAAGGGTTTTAAATCCACCCATCTAATAGGATTTAGACAAGTTTAAGTCTTTGATGCTACCTTATCTTTTCATTTTATTTAAATCGTTCATTAATGAGGTAATCACCGCATCATCATGTTGTAAAAAATAAATTTATTTATTTAATGTCTAAAAATTATAAAAAAATACCATGATGTAGGAAATCTTTTTATATTTACAATTAATATTTATAGTCTAAGATTTCATTTATGTATACAAAATTAAAATTGTTTTACTTAGGTGTTTCATACATTTGGTATATTTTCTTTTCTTTAAAAACAATAAAATGATAAAATGTCACTATCACACAAAAGTGATTCCATGGGGTCCCTAAGTTGGCACAAGGCATACCATGGTCGGACATGACACAAAAAAAAGCATTAGGACATATGTTGGGGTAATTGTATATTATAATGATATTATTTCATTACCCTTAACTACCTGATTACTAATTAATCATGATAATTAAAGATAATTGTCGTCGTTACTATTCATAATGTCAAAAAACAAACGAGTCTTAATTAAATAATTTTTACCTTATGGTTAAAAATATGGAATCCATATTAAAAAATTCTAAATACAGAAATTGCAGTAATTAATTTAAAAATGATTCCCATTGTCCAAACCAAAGATGAGTTCTTAAGAAGTAAAATCTATTAAAAGATTGACTTGTTTTTACATCCAATTGAAAAGTGAAATTACTACCAATGAAAAAAAAATTATTAATTGATACAAGCATAATTAAATTATACTTTAAAACCAATTAAAATGAAAATATATCTATATAAATAAATTGGATGAAGAGGCAGTTTTGAATTAAAATACAACATTTTTCACTATTCGTTAAAAATGAACATTATCAGAAAAATACCAAAAATTCACCCTATACTATATTTGATATCCCAAATTCAAAAATTATTTCCATTTTACCAAATCTAAAACATAGAAGTTTCATTAATAAATTATATAGTTAATTTTCATTGTCTAAATAGCGTGTTTTTAAGACACAATATCTATCAAAAGATTGACAATTGTTTATGTCCAATTTCAAAGTGAAATTAATTATAATGACCACCATTGGATAAAATTGTAAAAATAAATTCTAAATATATTTTAAAACCACTCAAATTCATAATTTATCACTATTAATTATTTAAATTAAAAAAGATGTTTTCAATTAAAATTTAGTAATTTTCATTATTCATCAAAATATAAAAGTTATCCGAAAAGTACCAAAATTTCACCCTAAGATAATTTTGATATTAAGAAACCAAAAATGAATTCAATTTTGAAAGATAGAATTTATAAAATTTCAAAAAGTGGGTATTACTATTAATAACTGCTACTTTTATTGGTCGCGGTGTGTTAGAATCTCGAAGTTGCGTACAATGCAAGCTATTACAATATTCAAAGAGAAACGTATCATGGAATCTTGGTGTGTTAAATTCTACCCTCCTTCAACAAATCGCATCCTTTAAATTTGAAATTGTTCTTCGAAAATAAAATGTTGAAAATAGAAAATACCTTTGTGGAAAACCCACATCGGAAATAAGGTTAATAAAATTTTTCCTTAATAGGAGGGAAAGGGAAATGAAAAAGTCACCACCAAATTATGATCTCAATTAGGAGAACAATGGTGGAAATTAGAGACACATAATTGGAGGAAAAATGTAAATATTTGTAGGGAGTGATTGTAGTCGTCAATCACAAACAAGTGTAAAATTATGGGCCTCAAAGCCTTCAATCTATGGTGATTTAAAATATCATTTGTTCAACAAAACATAAGGTATTAGGATAACACATTTTTTGTATTAATATCCCTTTCCTGTTGTTTAAAAATTAATTTATTCATAGAATAAGAAAGAGGTATATATATTTATATACTTGACAAGTATAGTTTCAACCTTCAACTAATTCATACCACAAACTCATCTTTCACTCAAAAAGATAATAGAACTCAGAAATATTATATTTATCATAATTTTACAAGGTTCAAAATATTAACACATACCATTTAGATTAGGAAAACTATTTATTAATAACCAGGTATTTCCTATAGGATAGTGGTAGGTAATAAAGGAATGTCACACAATGGTTGTGGGTTTGATTCCTACAGCTTTGTATGACGCAACGGGTTATCCCCCGACTTGAAGGTTGTCCTTTTCCTAAAACTATAGTATTATAATATTCCAAAAATAATCTTTAGAAATGTTTTAAACTAAAAAATACTATCCAAAGTTCAACTTAATCCATTCCAACCATTATGGTTATCCAAAATACCTCTGTCCAGAATCTCTCTAAAAGGTCTCTAAATTCCAAAATCAATTGTAACATCAAATTCCCAAAACAAAGTAAAGTTTCTCTTGTTGTCACATACTAAAAATATTATTATCTTCATAATATTAAAACCTTATTGAAAACAACAAGTACTGAAGTACAACCCTTATATATATCACATTATTCTTATAACTATAATATAGTTATTGATTCCAAAAACATAAATATGATAATTATTCAACTTCATCTGTAGTAACAACATATACTTAGCCTTTCTCCCTTGGCCTTTTCTGAGTTAATTTTCCATGGAGCGTAGTGTATGCATTTTCATAATGCCCCATTTCTCTACAATTGTAGCATTCAATATTGACAACCTCTTTCTTTCCCTTGCAATCACGAGTCTGGTGACCTTTTTCTCCACATTTGTAACAAACTCCCATCCCTTTTAGGCAAGTACCAGGGTGTTTCTTACCACAATTATCACATAATGGGAAATCATTCTTTCACATTTTCCCTTTATATATCTCTTACTCCACCGTTGTCTTCTTCTCTTTCTTTACATTGTTGTCATAATAATTAGAGAATTCCTTTTCTCTCTTGATAGCACATGAGACAATATCTTCATATAATGAAAATGATTGGGATACTAAAGCTCGACAGAGAAATGGTTTTAACCCATAAAATAAAGGATCAATATTAATTCTTGGGTTATGTATATAATATGAAGCATGCCTCACTAACCTTGTAAAGTTAGACTCATACTTTGCAACATTCCCATTCTCTTTTTTCCTCAGACTCAGAAATTGTCTTTCCATATCTGCTCGATGGTCATGAGGAATGTATTTTTCTAAGAAAATCTCTTTAAACTCTCTCCATTCCATACTTGATACTTATTCATCTTCCTTTTTATTTTGAATCAATTACCACCATTGATCAGAGTCTCTAGTGAGGCGGTAAACTACCTTGACAGCTTTTTCCCTTTCACTACTCCCTAAAGCCTGAAATATTTTCTCTAGAGAATTTATCCATTTCTCAGCTACTAATGGATTTGTACTCCCATTTAATGTTGGTGTTTGTTTTCTCATGAATCGATCTAACATTGATCCTCCATTTTGCGGATCAGGGTGCTTCATACAAGTAAGGTTATTATTCATAACCTGAGTGAGTTGTCCCAGTATGGTGATGAGATGATCAGCACCAGTCGTATCACCAGCTCCACTATAATTATCTTGAGAAGGATGGAAATCCCTACATAGAGTGCATTCATTGATACAGTTCCATTTCTTCCAATAGGCGCCATTTATAAACAATTTCATAAACTAGATTATTTTATAAATCGAAATACGTAATAACATACTTGAAAAACACCTAACATGAATTGAACAGTTTTTAGATATAATCCATAATCATAAAAATGTTTTATTTGAGGGAGTATATACTCATAAACCCTTCATAATGGTTTGTAAAGAAATAATGAATTATTCTACGCATATCCCCCAGGAGTGTCGTAACCAAGAGTGCAGCCAGGCCCGTTGTCATACATCAGTTCCCGTTCGAGTCTAGATCAAAGTAGTGTTTTCAGGTTTTACCCCTAGGTACATCGGTGCCAGAGCCCCCTCTACCTGCTCGTATCCAGACATGGATGTATTTCTCGGAAAATATACAAAATATATACTTTAAAAAAATTATAGGATTTTCATATGTACTAATCTTCAAATTACATCTTAGGTATATGTGCTCTAATCAGAGTTTATCTAAATCTAGTTTCCAAGGTTAGTACTAAACTGCCTCTGATACCAACTGTAACTCCCTGGCCCTAGTTACCCAGAGTCGGTGCATTATTACATAATATTGGCATGATCACAAAAGATCAAGTCTCAAAAGACCGATTATTTTAGTAGCCTTGGAAACACTAGATATATTCATAAGTCTTACATTACATCATAAACTGAAAAAAATACAACACATATTTTCTTCATAGATAACACTCATATACCCTCACACTATCCCTACAGTTCATTCATAAAATACTTCTTCACATCCTAGAAAAATAAAACATTGAAAGCGGTGAGCTCAGATGCTCAGTAAGGATAACAATATAGCGAAAGCTTTCATAAATAAACATAAACATTTAAGGAAATGTATAACTAATACAAAATCCTTTTAAACATGAACATCAATATAATATGGAAAAGATAAAATGAAATAATTCCATTTAGTTATTCACATGGATATTCTGCTAGTTGAATAATCACATGCAATATCAATAACCACTTTCATAATGATGGAATGCATAATGCCATACTATCATAACCACGTAGCCAAGGCCTCATGCCAAGACTACAAATAAGATTTTTTCAAAGCCTCGTTCCAAGACACTAGTTTGTCTAATGAGACCTACCGATGCATTGAGGAGATATAGAGAGCTCCACCTGTCACTTATTAAGTCTAATTCATTCCTCATATGAACAGGTTTAAACATAACATAAACATTTGTATTAAATACACCATACGAAATGTCAATACTTTCTTCATAAACCATGAGTGGTATTAAAATAACACTTCCACAGTTAAACATATCACAAAACCATAAATACAATATGGAAGTTTTTAATCACAATAAATCAACTTCAAATAAGCTTAAAATCCATCAAAGGATGTTGACATAGATGAAAAAAACTCTTTGAGAGAAATATATTTTTTGAAATCATTTAAAAGTCACATAACTGTAAAAGAAAACATTTACATTGAAGATATTATTATAAGATTTTAAGGGAATATTCAACAATTTTATAATGTCCAAAAATATCCATACCCACCGTATAAGTTAAAAAAACATTCTTACCTTAATTTTGTCGAAAATGTCAAAAAGTACCTTGTTTGGAAAATGACGGAAAGATTCCTTTCAAAAACGTATAAGGTCAAATAAGGGTATAAATGAATTTAATCCATTGTCTAATAAATAGTAAAAATGTTTTGAAATACATTTTTAATAAACATGGATTTGGATGATAAAGAGGTCCCAGTAGATAATTATATATGAACAACCTTGAATAATGAAGAGGTTGTAAAATTAACCCTTACCTCGTGTCTGACTTGACTCGATCATTCTTTAATCTCCTGAATAATAAACTAGAGTTAATATATACTTGGTTAAGAACATTTTTCAAGTTCATTTTTCCTTTTATATCACTTATTACCATTTTATGAACATTATGTAGTCATTTAAGTTAATAACAGTCGTTTTGTCGATCCTTGGTTCTTGAGTCAACAATAAACTTCTAATAATTACAAGTCGTTTATGTGGTAAAATTTACATTATATACAGAATTATATTAATTATTTAGATATCATAGATATCATATATATCCAGTATATGCGTGCATTTATAATATTACATAACATTTAGAGGTAAGAAATGAAATGCACTGTTCATGGAGACGGTAAGTCGTACGTACGCATGAATACTACTTTCATTTCTATTTTGTATTTAATGGAATTAAATCATAATGATATATAGGTATATTATAATTCCAATATGATATATAATATCATTTAACTCCTTCCTTTATATGTCCCACATATGGCATTAACGATTCAAATCACTTTGAGGGGGCTGTAGTCCGCACTTCCTAAAATGAAATTATCGTGTTTACCCAGAATTGAAATCATAAAGGTATACCTTAAATAAAAAATACAGAAGCATAAGGAAAACATAAACATAATATATATCATATATAAATATAGTGACATCTTAATGGCCACCAAGAAAGGTGTTAAAATAAGATTGAACAATCATCGTTTCGTGGGGCAGTAATTTTCCACTCATAGAACAGTATGTTCTTTAACCATTAGACGGAGGTGTGTGTAAGTGTAAATCAAATACTTCTCATAACAACATCCTAGTATATTGAATATAATGGTTTTTTTATAAAATAATGGAATAAAAAGGGTTTAAGGGGCTGGATAATCAAAGTAAAACAAAAGAACATAAGAGAATACATTACCTTAAAATCGGGTAACTCTTTTTGATTTGAGCCAAAGGCTTCCTTGGGAAGACTTCTGCCCAAAGTGAGGCTTCTAGGAGTAATAAAGGGAAGTTTAGAGAGTATTTGGGCAGAGTTTAGCCGATCCAAATGGATTATAAGGTGTGAATAATGTGGTAGAGGTGGGGTCCCTTTATAAGAGGAGAGGAGGGTCACTTTTGTAAAGATTGAAATGTTACTTTATTATGAAATGATTTTCAGATTTTAAAGGTCCCACAATGACATATTTATAGGCTAAGGTGATAAGGGTTATAAATACACCAATCTAATAGGCTTTAGACAAGTTTAAGTCTTATATTTTAGCTTATCTTTTCATTTTATTTAAATCGTTCATTAATGAGGTAATCACTTCATAATCATGGTGTCATAAATAAATTTATTTATTTAATGTCTAAAAATTATAAAAAAAATACCATGATGTAGGAAATATTTTTAGATTTCCAATGAATATTTATAGTCTAAGAGTTCATTTATGTATAAAAAATTAAAATTGTTTTACTTAGGTGCTAGATACTTTTGTTATATTTTCCTTTCTTTAAAGAAATTAAAATGATAAAATGTCACTATCACGCAAAAGTGATTCTATGGGGTCCCTAAGTTGGCACAAGGCAACCCATGGTTGGCCATGACACAGCCAACTGCATTAGGACAAATTTTGGGGTCATTTTATATTATTATGATATTATTTCATTACCCTTAACTACCCGATTACTAATTAATCATGATAATTAAATATAATTATCGTCGTTACTATTCATAATGTCCAAAAACAAGAGTCTTAATTACATAATTTGTACCATCAGATTCAAAATATTGAATCCATTTTAGAAAATTCTAAACACAGAAATTTCTATAATTAATTTAAAAATGATTCTCGTTGTCCAAACCAAAGACGGGTTTTTAAAAAGTAAAATCTATCAAAAGATTGATTTTTTTTACATCCAATTGAAAAGTGAAATTACTACCAATGAACAAAATTGTATTAAGTGATAAAAAAATAATTCATTTATACTTTAAAACCAATTAAAATGACAATATAACATAAATAAATTGGATGAAAAGACAGTTTTGAATTAAAATACAACATTTTTCACTATTCGTTAAAAATGAACATTATCGGAAAAATACCAAAAATTCACCCTATACTATATTTGATATCAAAAATTCAAAAATTATGTCCATTTTACCAAATTCAAAACATATATGTTTCATTAATAAATTATATAGTTAATTCTCACTGTCCAAATAGCATGTTTTTAAGACACAATATCTATCAAAAGATTGACAATTGTTTATGTCCAATTTCAAAGTGAATTTAATTATAATGACCACTATTGGATAAAATGGTAAAAATATTTTATAAATATACTTTAAAACCATTCAAATTCATAATTTATCACTATTAATTATTTCGATTAAAATAGTTTTTTTAATTAAAATTTAGTAATTTTCACTATTCATCAAAATATAAAAGTTATCCAAAAAGTACCAAAATTTTACCCTAAGCTAATTTCGATATTCCAAAACCAAAAATGAAGTCAATTTTGAAATATAAAATTTATAAAATTTCAAAAAGTGGGTATTACTATTCATAACGGTTACTTTGATTGGTCGTGATGCGTTAGAATCTCGAAGTTGTGTATAATGCAAGCTATTGAATTATTCAAAGGGAAACATACCATGTAATCTTGGGGTGTTACACCCATGATTTAAATTTTTAAAAAAAATTAAAGAAATATTTTTGTCTCTTTCTGAAATGAGGAACTTTTGACTTTTTACTAAAAATTTGAGAGGAATCATCATTTTAATGTGTACAGGTTAAAAAGTACATCCCACAACCATGATCAATCAATTATTAAAAACATCCTTTATAGTTTTATAGATATATTTAAAAATAAAAAAGTTTCTTTAATATTTGCGAAAATTTTAAATTTTAAAAATCGATTTCTGAAGTAAAGAGCGTATTTTTCTCAAGAATGATTTTAATGGTCTTTTAATAGTATTTCTATTCATCAATGAAAACAACCATTGATTCTAATTTTGATATGGTAGAGATATTTTCCAATGATATTGTCCTTGGAAAAACCTGATGACATATTTTATTTTATTCTATTGCTTTCATGGTGTAAAATCTTTCAGTTGATGGATGTTTTGAGTTCTCGGCCTGAATTTTTTAGTTTTTGAGTTTTTGTGTGGCTTTTTAGCCTGTTCATGGTTTGTGTGGATCATTTTATATTTTACAATGTGGCTTGTTAAGGGAGAGGTTGTTTTTAGTTCAATTTATTATTTCATAGCTTGATCATGGTTTGGGGAAAATCACACTAGTCCATGGAGAAACTGTGTAACCTGAGGGTTGGTGTTTGGGACATGGCACGTGAATTGCACACAGGTAGGAGAAACCATGTAAAACTTGTTTAGGGCAGATCTACAATTTGATAGATCCAAATCACATGGTTTGAGCCTAGTTTCCAAAACCTTTTTTCCATATCGTGTACGGTTCCCCTTCTCTCTATTAGGGTGCGCACAATTAGGGCATGGTTTGGAAAACTATGCGGCGAAACCATGTGAATTTCCTAGATGATTATAATTTTTGAAATTAACCCCTACCCATAATTTTTTAATCCATTTCAGGTTCCTCCCTCCTTGGTAGCTTTTGGCACAAGGAGGGGGCACCCAAACCCCTCTCCCTTGGCTCTTATTTCTCCATTGAAGCTTCCTAAATCTTTCAAGGTGAGTTTCTTTGAGTTTTTGTCCAATTTTAACATCTTATTATACAAATTGGTTGAGTTAATAGTTTATATTGGGGGGTTTTCCTCTTGTATAAACCCTAAGGGTTAGTCTTAATGTGTGGTTTGATTTCATTGATGTATGGGTATGAGTATTGCCTCTCAGGCTCAGTTCTTTCTTTTACTAATGTTTCGTTACATTCACATGTCGTTGAGGTAGGTGTTTTTATTATTTTCCTTTCTAGTTCACTCTATATAAGATTTATCTTTACTAATTATTTTTTAAATGTAAATTTATTACATAGGGTGTGTTAGTGCATATGGTTTTGGTGTTCCAACGATGGTTTTTGGATGAAAATTGTTTTTTCAAGTGGTTTTCCTTAGTTATATATATGTATGTGCGTCAAAGGTGTTTAATTAAATTTAAATTGGTATTTTGAAATATATTTGGTTTTTTTGGAGTGTGTGTTTCCTTGGGGATTTTTTGTTAAGGTAGTTTTGTTTTTGAATTAGGATTTTCATATGATTATGATGTATCTACGTGGTTTTGTACTTATGTGTGGGATGTGTATTTGGTGGAGAAATCGGTGGTGGCTTCCTCTGATTAGTTTTTATTACATTTATGGTTTACCATGGATATTCCATTTTATGTGGTTACATCGATATGTTCATGGGGTGAACATATGGATGGGAACTCAAAAGAATACTTTCATTGATAAAAATGCTCAACTTAAAACATGAATTTTAAAAAACTGATATCCTCCCTCCTTTTTTATTCAACCCTCTTCTTTTAAAGTAGTTACTTCAGAACATTAATGTTTTTATAAAGGTCCCTTGGTTTCAGATATCTCAAATGTTTTTCCAAATTGAGTGTTTTAAATAATGTTCTTTTTGCAACATTCAGATGTTTTTTTGTTTCTAAATGACTAAAATGCATGTTAGGATCCTTTCGTATATGTTTTATATTTTTTTATTTGTTTTGGAAATTAATTTGGAAAATTATTTGTACCTTTTAATTTAAAATCCCCACTTGGTATTTTATATTGTTTTGGGAAGTGTTTGGAGAAATCATGTGATGTGTAGGTCAAGTTGGGACTTTGTGAATGGATTGTTTGATGATGGTAACCTCTATGGTAGATCCTCCTAGGATAGGTTCATCGCATAGGTGGTGTTGGTGTTCAGGATTGGAAATAAAAATGGATGTGGATTATTGGTTTGAGCCATATATGTGAGGACATCCCAATTCACGGTGTACTATTATCATCAGATTCCTAGGCATAATCTATAAAGTATAGTGAATATTTCATATCAATCCACATTAGATTAGTTAGTACACCCATGATTATGTGAGAGTCCAGTTGGGATATGTGACTATATTGGATAGTTTATAATGGCTAGTTTTTATTGACTATAGCGTTTCTCCATATTCCAATAGTTTAGTCCTAATCGTTTATATATAGAAATTAATTCTAGATATGTTTAGAAAATCCCAATGATTATTATCCTTATTTTTCTATTTTATTGTTTGTACATTCTATTATTTTTATCCTTATTATTTTTTTTCCTTTTAGTTCTATTTTTTGTACTTAAAGTGTATCCCTCATAGTTTACCTTGTTTGGACTAATTTTCAGGATTTAGTATCAAACTAGATTTTAAAATAGAATCTTGTTTTCCAAATTGGAAGTCAGGGTTTTTGTTTTTTTCAAAAACTAAATTAGTGGAAAGTTGTGTTTGGTTATTTAAATTTATAAAAACCAATTTTATAAATGTAATTCAAACTAGTATTTGTGGATTTTTTTGAATGAAGTGTAATTATTCTATAGTGATTTCTTATTGAGCTATTGTATGCTCACACCATACTTATGACACTCAGCTTCAATAGACCTGAGCTATTTTGAATATTCAGGTATCTTGTTCAATTTTCCACAAAGTGTTTCATTCTTGTGGATGGTGGTGAACAAGCATTAAAATTGGGATCATGTAAGTTTCGATTTTGTTTTTATTTCTGTAGTTTTCAGTTTCATTTAGTGGTATTTGGATATTGATGATGTACTTATTATTATCTAGTTTTATTATTCTTTTGGCATCCTTAGTTTATAAATTTGAATGTGGTTATCTTGGGCTAAATTGTTCCCCACAATGATATCACTAATTCTTGGTGCTAGTTGCTATCTAGTGAGGATCAGGAATGCCTCTCGATCCCTGAATCGGTCTTGGGTAGTTGTTAGGTTAAATGGAAGCCTAGCCTAGTCTATGACAATATTTTATTATATAAACCCTTCGTTACATGGGGAGTTGGGTAGATTAGAGACTGTGACTTTTGAAACATGAAAGGTAGGTATGGTAAGGTTTTCAAAAACTCTTTCTCATTACGAACCTCAAGTTTCGAGGGGTATTCTAAGATTTGATTCTTTTTTTATGTGCAGATGGGGAGTGAAAATGGACTTGATCTGGTTTTATGTTGTGTAATCGCATGGATCAGTGACCCATGTTGTTCTTGAATGAATTAATCATGATATTCTCAGTAGCTGGTCCTTTCATAGGGAATTTCCCACTAATCATGTCGACATAAAATTCATATGTACTAGTTCCTAATCCCTTGAGTTTAATGTGAGTTGTTGTTTTTTGTTTCAGTTTGTTTGAGTGGATTTCAAAAAAATGGAAGTGGTTTTGAAAAAATAGGTTTTCAAAATAAAAAATATTTTGGGTTTGGTTTTATTAAATTTGGGATTTGGTATTGAAAATGGGATTTGAGAGCAGATATTAATATTTTTATAATGTCCTTGGAGGAAGGAAATTTTGGAAATTGGAATGATATAGGGGTTTTTGAAAATCATAGCTTGGTTGTGAATATAGTTTTTGGATTATGATCCATTTTTTTCATCCATGGATGATCTTTTTGTTTTGTTTTGGTTAATGTTCATTTCTATTCTATGTTTTACTTCTACTCAAAGTATGCTACCTAGAAAGGTCCCATATGTTTCTTGTAAAACTCTTCAAGCTATCGGCTCTTCCCAGACTCTGAGTATGGTGGTGGAATTGAGTTTCACCCAGTCATTACTGGTCATTCATGGTGATCATGGTCTGTTGTGGGTAGTGGAGTGGCTTTAGGAAGTAGAGAGTGTCTTCAGGTTGTTGGGAACCCCCCGAAGTCGTGAGACTGCGTGTGGTTTTGAGTTTGTTTAACGGTCCAGGTTTGGAGTAGTGAAAGGTGATCATCCCATTATAATTTCATGTAGGGATGTATTGAGAAGTTTTTGAGACCACTTTTTTTATATGGTTCATAACTGAGAAAGTGATGGTGAAGAATGTTGTAGAGCTCATGTGTATTCAACAAGGTTAGTGAATAGTGAAGGCCTATTTTAACCACTTCAAGAATATAGTTTTCTTTTCTCCAGAGGTTGTATCATAGGATTAGTTGGGGATAATATTTTCATATTGGGTATTCAACCAGAGGTCAAGGAGTGATTCTTTACATCTATTTAAATTCGGTGCATGAAGTTTTTGGGTCAAGCGTTCTTAGTTGAGTTGGTTTCTCGGGTGCAGTCAATGGTAGTTGGTTCTCCAAAAGGTACCTCATCTGGAGAGATTTCTATGCTTAAGGACCCTATTCATGAGGATTTTATTTCATTAGTTTTGGATTCTCATTCATTAGACCATTCACTTGGGTTCTTATTGTGTGGTTGTTTGGTGTACTCAAAGTTGTCTTTTTTAGATCTTATAAAGTCTTATCCTCAATGTGGCCAATTGGGTCATCTAGAGATGTTTTATAAGAAGCAATTCTAGAATAATAATCCTTGATCAAAATGTTTCATCTTCTTACTATGGGGAAGCTAATGCTTCAAGATAATAGGTATCCAATCATAGGCCACAGAGTGAAGATATTCATGTAGTTAGGAAAAATTAGGTGTGGAAGAGTTATTGGCCTAGGTTTTGTCTCTAATGTATTAGTGGGGATGGTTTAAGTTATCTGTTTTAGTGTTCCTTATTTTTTTATGTCCCCATTTTTTGTAAGAATCTTGGATGTTTTTTTATTTTGGAATTATTGTGTATGGGCCTTTTTGGGTGATCCCTTGAATTGTGTTCCTTTATATGTGTTCTTAGCAGTTTGATAAGATTGGTTTAAGTTCTCAGTTATTCTAGATTCAGAGATGTTCTTATCTTGTCGAATCGATGATTTGTGACATAGTAAACTATTTGGTTCAACATTATCATATGTTTTACCCCTATTTTAGTTTTTTTTACTTCGTGAGGGAAGTTTTGAGCCCTAGTGTTTTTGTTTTTTAATCCTTGATGGGATTTCCATGGCTAGTCTAAGATGGTTTGTTCTTAAATTGTGGAGAGACCCACCATAGATCTTGTTGTGGTTTTATTTAACATTGGTTAGTGTTAGATGGTTTCTCATTCTGGGGTGAAACCTCTCATTATCTTTCCTTATGGTTCTAATCATTTTGGTTTTACATAGAGCTAGTTGGGTGTGACAGGGGAAGTAAAGATGTTACCACGATGTTTGTTGTTTATTTTTACTTCATTCGAGTTTGGGATTGAGTTTTTTATATCGTTTGGCTGACTGATTTTATAGTGGTGGAAAGTGTTTTCTATGGGGTAATTGTCACATCCAAACCACATATTTTATTTTAAATTATTCTTTTCTTGGTGTATGGTCTTTCATTTTAGGCTCAGGTTGAGTTTTTAAGTTGAAGTTTTGAGTTTTGGAGTTTCCGAGTGGTGTTTTGGCCTATACATTATTTCGGTGAACATTTTGAGGGTTAATCATGCTTCATGCTATGTAAGATGGTGTCTTTAGTAAAATTTATTCTTACATGGATTGACTTGCATGACTTGGGCATAATTTGGGGAAAACAATGTGATGCCTTGGAGAATCCATGATGTTTGAGGGTTAGTGTTTTGGGCATGGTGCACAAATTTCCTATGGTTTGGAGAAACCATGCAATAAGCATGTGGGGAGGGTCTTCAATTTGACAGAGCCAAATATCATGGTTGGATGATGGTTTTCCAAACCATGAATCCATCCCATGCGAGGTTACACTTCTCTATAGTAGGTTGAACATGGTTGGTGAACATTTTTTAAAACTGTGCGGCCAAACCATGCAAGTTGTCCAGGTCATTAAAAAGTTGGAAATTCTCCTCTTTCCTACCTTGTATTTTAACCCATTTTAGTTTTTATAAACTTTTTCCAATTTTAGCGCATGAATGGGAATCTGAAACCCATCTCCCTTGAGTCTTATTCCTCCATTAAATATCTCTCCATATTTCATAGCGAGTTTCTTTGATTTTTTGGTTGATTTTATCCTCTTTTTCTCCCTTTCTCTTGAATTCATTCTTCTCTTAGGGTGGTTTCTTATTGGATGAATCCTACATTTTAGGATTGATGTGTGGTGTGATTTATTTTATGTCATTGTGTTTTTATTTCCTCCTATGCTCTGTTCTTCTTTTTCCAGAATATTCTTTGTGTTCACACGTTGTTGAGGTAGGTATTTCCACTGTTTTCTTTTTCGTCACACTATATAATCTTGAGATTTTATAATTTTTTTCTAAATTTAATTTTCTTTCTTGTATTGTGTTACCACATGTGGTATTGGTGTTATGGTGATGGGTTTTTTAAGAAAATGGGGTTTTCAAATGTGTTTTCTTAGATATATAAATTCATATACATGCAAGGTATTTGATAAAATGTCAATTGGACTTTTGAAAAAAATTAGTAGTTTTCGAGTGTGTTTGGACTTGGTGGTGTTTTGGTAATATATTTTTCATTGTGAATTGGGTTTTTGATATGATTTTGATGTATTATTGTTGTTTAGTACCTATGGGTGGGGTGTTTATTTGGAGGTAAAGTTGGTGGTGGATTCCTTTGATTATATTTTGGTTACCTTTATGGTTTACCATGAATGTTCCATTACATGTGTGCACATCCTTATGTGCATGGGGTGAAAATATGGATTTTCAAACAAATGAAGATGGTCCTTGATAAACATACTCAACATAAAACCTAGACATTAAAAAACTTATTCCCTCCTTCTATTCTTCCTAAACCCTCTTCTTCAAAAAAGGTTCTTTCAAACCCTTAGTATTATTATAAAGGTCTCTTAGTTTCAGATGAATCAAATGTGTTCCCAAAATTTGTGTTCGAGAACATGGATAATTTGGAACGTCAAGATGTGGTTTGGTTTCTAAATGACCTAAAGGCCCATTTGGAACCTTTCGTATATGTTGTGTGTTTTGTCTTGGTTTTAGAAATTACATTGTAAACAGAGTTGGAACTATAAATGGAAAAGGCCTACTTGGTATTTTATAACACTATGGAATGTGTTTCAAAAACACATGTGACATGTAGTCCTGGTTGGAACCTTTTTAATGGATTGTTTGGTGTTGGGAACCTCTATGGTGGATCCTTTATAGAGTGGGTCATCACATACGTGGTGTCAGAGTCTGGGATAATATGTCATAGTGGATACTGTTTATTGGTTTAATCCACACATGTGAGGAACTCACATTTCACTTTCTACTATTATCATGGGATTCCCAGGCATCATCTAGAGTGTTGAGTGATGGTTTCTTATCAAACCCAATGAGACAAGTTGGTACCCCCTAGATTAACTAAGAGGACCGGTGGGATGTTTCATGAGACTTTCTAGTTTAGAGTGGCCATTTGGTTATTGACTATAGAGATGCACCATATAACGGTAGGCAAGTCAGAACCACGTACGTCCAGGGACTGCTTCTAGAGATGTTTGGGAAATTACCATGACTATTATTAGTATGTTCCAATTTTATTTCTACTAATTTATTTTTATTTTATCCTTAAAGTTTCTACCTTAGAGATCTTTTTCTCATATTTTATAGTGTATCCCACTTGTTTTACCATGTTTGGACTCTTTTTATAGATTTGGTATGTATTATATAGTGATTTACTACTAAGCTGTTGTATTCTCACTCCCAACTTATGAAACTCATCATTGGTAGACCCGAGGTATTTTTATATTTAGGTTTCTAGTTAGAGTTTCTTTATAGAGTTTTTATCTTGTGGTTTGTGGTGACCAGGAGTTCAAGTGAAGATCGTGTCAGTTTCTATTTGGTTTTAGTCTTTCTGTAGTTTATAGTTTTTATTTTTTGTATTTTGATATTATTTATGTATTTATTATTATCCCAATTTATTTGTCTTTTTTCCTTCTAATTTTTTTTATTTGATCCTTTTCATTTACGGATAGATCATTCCCATATTTATATCATTGATGCTTGGTGCTAGTCACCATCCTAAGATGATTGGTAAAACCTATCGACCCCTATCTCGGGATAGTTCTGATGTCGCGTCAGATGGAAGCCCAACCTTATTCATGAAAATATCTCTTCTTTATCTGGATGATTTATGATTATGGTGAAAAGATGTTTGTGAAACCCACTTATTTTCCATGGGTCTTCCCATTTTGGAATTCCAATGAAACTCATACCATTTCCATGTGTTATGATATGATGAATTGATGAAATAATTATGAAACCTTTTTTTTCAAGGGTTAAATTGTGATGACATGTTTATAAAACCCATATTCATTCTATGGGTTATTCTAGGATGTATTTTTTATAATGTTGTGGAAAAATCTATATGATTTTATTATTTTATGGGAGGATGCATATTTATATATCTCTCTAATGCATTGGGTAAAGATTGACATATCGTGGGATAAATTGGAATGGAATGGGTTTTGAATCCAATTCAAGATGGGACTCTGTCCACTATGATAGTCTTAATAGTGAACCTTGAATACTCTGATGGTTTAGGAATTGAACCTATTATACTATGATATTATTAGAAATGATCCTTGAATAATATGTAAATGATTTTCTTTTCTGGTCTGTATTCCAAAAAACTATGTCTTATGCTAATTATATGTTCTCTTGGATCATGTTTTTGGATTCCATTATGATTCATACCTTATGATCTACCAAAATTTATGCCATGAATCATGTTTATAATATCTGATATGTAGGGTATGTTTTTAAATGTTATTATCATATTCATATACCCTTAAGCTCGTGTTATGTGTTTAAATCCATTTTTACCCATACTGAGCATCTAAGCTCGCCCTTTATTCTATTTCCCTTCCCCAGATTATAAAGAAATGTATTATGTATGTTGTGAATAATAAGGGTGATAGTTATAATGAGGCTAGTGTTAAATGATACAGTTCACTTATGGACCAGTTATCAATGAATCCATGTTTATAAAGGCACTAGACCTAAACGATTCTAGCAAGGATAGTTATGTTATGTAAGGAATATTAATATATTAAGATGTGATATCTATTTATGTAAAATTTGGGTTTCTATAAACTTTATCCTAAGATTCACCTAGTTTAGGTGATGTTATCCCATGCCTAACCTCAATATTTCATCTACCTTCTTAGAATTCAACATTCGTATTCCCAAGGAAACACATTTTTTCTAAAAAACCCATGCTCTATAGATTCCCCAACCACACCTTTAGCTCTCACAGCTACATGAGGTCATCTAATATATTGGCGTATATATCACGATGTACTTGGTGAAATTCTATATAGAAAACAAGTTTTATTGGGGAGGTAAACATGGAACATAAACAGTGAACATGCCCTCAAACTCCTCTAACCTCATAGGTACAGAAATCTCATAATACCTAATAATCTAAGGGTCATAATTTTTAATTGGTAACAAATTATATGTATCCCCTACACATAAGCTCATCATAGTAATCCTAGGATTTATTCTCACAAAAGAAACTAAATCTTTTCCCACCATCTCATGTATACTACAACCCCCACTGGTAATATTCAACTACTCATGGACAATAGGAATCCAACCCATTCTGAGGAAAACATCATAGGGTTTCACTACCACTATAGAAATGTTCCACATGAGGATATCTCTCTTCCCATAGTTAGGTCACAAAATAGATATAAGTGTGTCATAATCAGTTCTCTCTACTATAGACACAAAAAATAAGGGTCATACCAACAGGATGCTCTAGTATCACTAAGTTTAAAACAATGGATACATTCAGCAAAATGTGGTGTTGGATAGATTAAATTTTAAGGATATTGTATTGTGTGTGTTGAAAACTGGAGTAGAAGATGTGGAGGATTACTACCTATTTAAAATAGGAAATTTCATAGTCCCCATTACTACACCACAACCCTCTTAATTTTTACCGAAAAATTATCCAACCATGATAGGAATCAAAAACGGATCAACCCCACATTTTTGGGATCATTCTTGACTACATAAGGGAACATTAAGGATATTTTTTATGGTCTCAGTAGATAAGAGACATGAACATAGGTGTGTAGGCCTATGAAATCAGTACAATTTTTCTCTTCATGGGAGGTAGCAAGGATTTCATGGTCCACGGTAGATGGAGTCACCATAGAAGAGGCTAATATCAAACTCCAACACTTGCATTTGTCAAATAAATGGATCAAATTAACATATATGTTGTTATCTTTTATACAAAAGTATGATGTGGGGATGAAGAATTTTTTTTAGTACTATATTTGAATACATCAGGGAGTAAAGGCTTAATAAACTGATTTCTACACCTCTATAATTTTTCAAGTGTCAATGTTTTAGCTTATTGAATATGATACAAATCTTATTGGATAACAATGAATCCATCATGCAGCTACAAATTTCTACATAGAGGATCCAATTTTAGTAGAAGTGGAGATTTTAGGTTATTATATTTTATATCAGTCTACAACACAAATATTTACCCCAACTTTATCCCACACCTTTTGAAGTCTCAACACCACAGTTATTGGCAGTTATGAGAGGAGTCAATGGGAGTCATTTCTCTAGGACAAGTAGATCTGGTAAAAAATGGGTATCCTCACAATAGTTTTTCAGAATTTAGCACCGAAATAATTTATTTTCATTTTAACATTCCATATAAGTGGTGGCCACATAATGGAATTAAATGTGTTACATTTTAGCACCTCATACCATGCCATTGCCTGATAGTTTTCTACCTACTAACTATTTCAGTTAGAGGGTGTAATCTGTTGAAACCCATGCTGGTTAATTCAAATTAATAGTGAATAAAAGACCCTAATCAACACAAGGTACATTCTTCAATATCCTGGAAAGAGAGGGATTGATACTAGAAAGTGGATTGACATCAAAAGAGGAAGGTAGTATTGTTGTGTAGAACATAGAAGACACTGAGAAAAAAATAGAGATAAGGTATGGGAATTTTTTGGAGAAGATATCAAGAGGTTTTGTTCTAAATCTCACCTAGAAGACGGATGTTCAATGAAAGAATTCTCGGAATCTCACCATCACTAAAAATCAACACTCTTTTGTTGAAGATAGACAACATTACAGGTTTATGTAATGATCATCTCCATGGGAAGAAGGAATATCCAACAAATAGAGAGGTATGCTATATGTTGATGGAGATAATTGAGTTCTCTATTTATTTGAGGTAGTGAACTATGATGTTTAGTGAGTTTGATCCAAATTTTACATTAATCTATGATATTTTAGTGAATTTTCTGCATAGGATCATTACTATGAATGCTCCTAGGACGTATCCTTGTTTGATTAAACTAAGTAAAATATTTATGTTATTTAATAATTTAATCACTCATTTAGGGGAAAAGAATTGAGATATCAATTTTTTCCTCAAGGTTAGATAAAAATATCTTTATCTAAGAAAGAATTACTTATAACTTGATTTACTACCCCCTCCCTCTATGGGTGGTATCATTTATGGGATTCTAACAAGTGGTATCATAGGGACATTTATTCTTCATATCTCTTAGTATCATGGGAGTGGTTTTAAACCATAAAACAATCCCCATATTCGTAGGAAGAAATTTTCTGTTATAAAAAATCTGGATTCAACATTATTTTAGATCCTTGGACATAGATGTTTACATTGTGTCCATCTTTGGAATCACAAAAGATATTGAAATCAGAGCCTTGATGAAAAGAGATCAATGAAAACTTGATATAGATTGAAAATACATAAATACCTTGGGATGTTCTCTTACTAATCACATATTTATATAGTTAATGTATTTTAAAACCACTCAGGTAATGCGGTAAAAACTATTGAACATTTATGAAGGATATTCGATGTTTTGGGAGACCAAGTTATTGGTGTTGTGAAACAAGTATTATGAATTGAGAATAAACTCAAAAAAAATGGTTGATTAATTTATAAAATTAATATATATTCCTGTTTATTATATGGTTGGTCTTAGGAAAAACCTCATGTAACACTCCAAGATTTCATAGTACGTTATCTAATTAAAGTAATTCAATAGCTTTCGTTACAGGAAACACTGATTTCAACCACATCACGACCCACCAAACTAGCCGTTTAAAAACTTTTTACGAATATTATTAACAAAATTTTTAATTTTATATATATCCTATATAATTTTAACATTCATATTTTGTGTTTATAAGACATAATATAAGGATAAATTTAATTTTTCTGATAAAAGATGTATTTTACAAAAAATTCAGTTTTTCTTCCTTTTAATATAAAACCCTTTTTAAATCCAATATTTGAAACTTTTATATAATAAATTTAATGAAATTAAATTTTTCATTAGAATAAGGACATAAATATTTAGTTTGGAAAAATTTTTGGTACTTTTCTGATAACTTTCATATTGTGATGAATAGTGACAAATACAAAATTTTAATTAAAAACAACTTTTTTAATCGAAATAATTTATAGTATTAAATTATAAATTTCAGTGTTTTTAAAGTATCTTAGATTATTTTTTTATCATTTAATATAATTTATGTCATTGGATGTAATTTCACATTTAAATTGTACATAAACACATGTCAATCATTGGATGGTTTTTACTTCTTCAAAACCGGCTTTCTGGTTTTGACAATAGAAATCAATTTTAAATTAATTTATAAAATTATATGTTTTGAATTTGGGAAAATTTATATCATTTTAGAATTTGTAATATCAAAATTTATCTTTAGGTGAATTTTTTTTATTTTTTGGAAACATTAAACTTTTGATGAATTGTGAAAAACATAGTGTTATAGATAAAAACTGACTTTTTCATTTTTATAATTATTTTTAATTAAAAATTTATCTTAAAGTAAAAATAGATAAATAATAAATATATTATTCTAAATTATGTCATTGGAGTCATTTTATAATAATATTAGAAATATAAAATTTTATTGAACCTTTTTAATGTTTTTTTACCCACCTTCTAGGCACATTTAACCACCTTCAATGCACATTTGAAATTTTTCATAAAACATAATTTTACCACTTATGTGAATTTAATTTCAAAATTTCAAGAGACATGGTTGACATCAGTATGTATTATGTAGTTCAATAGGATGAAAATAATTTTTGGTGAATAGTAACTATTTAATTTTATTTACCTCTGTAAAAAGTAAGTAAGGTAATTAAAGGTAAAAATAATATTAAAATTACCACAACACATGTCCTAATTCTATTGGATAAGTGTATTTAGACCAAAATATACCTTATGGAAAAAATGAGATCCTTTTGATCCATTTGGGTTAGATTAGGACATTCATTATAGTTTATTTAAAGAAGAGTTAAAAGTGTTAAATTCAAGGTTTATTAACTAAACTATTTTTAATGTAGTGTAATACATAAGATAAATTAAAGTATAAATATTCATTAAAAATATTAAACGATTTCACAAATAATTGAATTTTATTTATAATTTTTAGACATTTAATAGTTAAATTTATTTATGACAAAATAATGATGCCGTAATTACCTTATTAATGAAAGATTAAAATAATTGAATTTATAAATATCAAAATAAATGTAAATTGAGATTTTGATTCCATACACAAATTTTATATGTGAATATGACTTGTTAGGGTTGATTCAATGTATTTTTTAGAATTAATTAATTTGTGATGACTTCAACAAAAAACAAATACTAAATAGTGTCAAAATTGACATAAATGAGTATTTAAAACAAATACTACTCTATTAAATGATATAATATTCCTAAAAATATAAGATTCTACCAAAAGACTTATATAATTGTAGATATGTCATTCATGAACCACTTTAGGTTCTCTTGGCATTTTATAGTATGATTATTAATCAGGTAATATAAAAATACAAGAGACATGGTAAAAGTTAAACTATTCAACTAAGAGCTAAATCTAAAAGATAAGGTTAATATGGTGACCTAAAATTGTCTAAAACCAATTGGTTGAGTGGACTTCAACCCATAACCACCTTATAATTGAAATAAATTTATTTGGAGGTACTATAAACCGAAAATGATTTTATAATAAATTAATATTTCATGTTTTTCCTAAAGTGCTCCTCACCTCTCTTATAAAAAGGTACTTCCCCTTTTCTTAAATTCACACCTCCAAAGCCTTTTGGATCGGCCAATATAAGGAGCCATCCTTAAACATTTCTTAATCTTGAGTTAAATCAAGAATTAACATCGAGGATATTTTCAGGTTTAGAGTTTTAATGAATTAGGCCATAACTATTACATATCAACTTGAATATTACAAAGTAGACACTTCTACTATAACTGATTTTTCACAACAACAAAACTCCTTAAATAAAACAAGAATTTTTTTCTTTATATAAATCTTCTTGAATACTTTATTTCTCTTACCCTTCCATATAACCAGTGAAAATAATTTCAAAAACATAGTATGAGCATAAAAACCTCAGTAAGGGTTATAAAATAAAGAAAGGAAACATTAACCCATCAATAAATACAAATCAATGAAACCATAATTTTCAATCATAAAATATCTTCTAAAATCATAATATTTATGAATAACACATAGTAATCATAAATAATAAAGGTAACTTGAGGAATCCATATCATACATACATTGTATCTATCACAGCTATCGAGGGAGTCGCATTTGGAATACCCATCACAGTATATTCCCTAAATCTCGTTGAAGAAACATTCACGTTTACCTCTGTCACGTTACCCAATGTATTGAAGAGCTATCTTGGGCTCACCCGCCCTAGGTTTATCACGTAACAACCCATATACGTAAAAAATTCCCAAGAACTATAACATAATCATAGAACATAACACAAGTATAAAAGAAATATAAAATTTCCACATTCCAATATATCAAATCTAGATATTGAAATAAAAAATGCTTTATCAAACCATTTTCAAAACCATTTAAAATATTTAATAAAGAAATTTTTGAATCAATGTGTCCCCTACCACTTTGAAAATTTTAAATAAATTATCATTTGAAAACATTATTTTCCATATAAATAAACCCTTACAGGTGTTTTTAAAACATGGTCATTAATGAGAAATATTTTGAAGAATAAATCTTAAAAACATTTAATATGATATTTTAGTTAAAGAGTTTTTATAAAAATGAGAGACTATTGAATACAAATAATTGAAGAATAAAATTGAATTATAACTTTATAATATCATGAGAATAAATGGATTCATGATATAATATTTCAAAATATAGTATATACACCATATAAAAGTGAATTGGAGCATAACGACAATGAAGTCTCAATGGAATGTAAATTGAGATGAAATCCCTTAAAAACTGTATCCTTAGATTAAGGATAAATAAATTACATAACAATGTGTGATAAATATAAATACACTCAATATTATTGGATATTCAGTGTAAATGAATCATAGTAAATTCACACATGTTCTTTTTAAGGCAAAACAAATGACTTGGATGTCAACTGATTGAATGGAAATTGAGTTAAAATTACGCTTATCAAGTTCATATCGATGACTTGAGAATTTATAAATGGAGTTATTATGTGTATAAAAATTATATCCACACAAAGGGGAGTGTAAATTATAACATAAATAAATAAATAGTGATTCCACACATAATCATAGAATAACATAATTAAGAATTAGAATATTAATCCAAGGAATGAAAATTGGGATAAAAAGTTTTCTTATCAATTTTGTAACTTACGAAACCAAAAACCCATGAAAGAAGTATCATAAAATTATGATTTAAATACCCATAAATTGGTTATATTACACAATTAATACAGTAATGGGAAGTAAATAAACCACACAAAAGGAAATAGTGGCAGATATAACATGAATCTCGCATGAATAAAAAGTGAGATGAAAATCCCTTACCACATTATAATCAATTGAGTCATATGGAAAAAATTTAATAAACACAAAATTATTCATATAATAACATTAATATAAATATAATAAGGATAATATATATAAAATGGCAGTGCAAAATACACCACAAGCAATAAATTAGTGGCGAACAATGGAAATCTCACGGAATTAAAAGTGAGATAAGAAACCCCTTACCTCGTGTCCGACTAGACTTATTTGTTCCTTGTTCTTCCTAAATACTAAACTAAATTTAATTTAAACTTTCATAAGAACAATTTTCATGTTTATTATTCTTTTTATATCACTTATTACCAGGTTATAAACATTATGCAATCATTTAAGTTAATAATGGTCGTTTCGTCGATATTTGGTACTAGTGTCAAAAATGGATTTCTTATAATTACTGGTTGTCCTTGTGGTCAATATTACATTATCTACAATATGATATTAATTATTTATATATCATATATATCATATATATCCATTATATATATGTATTTATAATATTACATAACATTTAAAGGTAAGAAATGAAATGCACCGTTCATGGAGATGGTAAATCGTACGTACTCATGAACACAACCTTCATTTCTATTTCATATTTTAATGGAATTAAAACATAATGATACATTGGTATATTATAATTACAGTATAATATAGTATATAATATCATTAAATTCATTCTTTTTACGTCCCACATATTGAATTAACGAGTCATATCACCTTGAAGGGGCGGTAGTCCGCACTTCCTCAAATTAAATTATCATGTTTACCCATATTGAAAACCATAAAGGTATGATATAAATGAAAAATAAAGAATAATAGAGAAACCAAAAACATAATATATATCATATATAAATACAATTACATATTAATGGCCATCATGAGAGGCGGTAGGAAATATTTGAACAATCAACGCTTCGTGAGGCGTTAGTTTTTCATCCACAGAAACAGTATGTTCTACACCTATTAGATGGAGGTGTATGTAATTTTAGTTCAAATAATTATAATACCAACATCATATTATATTTTTTATACTGGTTTTTTATAAAATAAATTAAAAAAACGAGTTTTGGGGTTAGAGAAGTGAAATAAAAGAAAAACAATTAAGAGAAATCATTACCTTTAATTCTGATAACTCCCTTTGGTTTGAACCAAAAGGACTTCTTGAAGTTATTTATTCCAAGGGTAAGGCTTCTAGAAGGAATATAGAGATCTTGATAGATAATTTTTATAGGTTTTGGATGAGCCAAGGGGCTTCAGAGGTGTGAGGAATGGGTTAGAAGTGGTGTCCTTTTATAAGGAAGAGGAGGGGCTCTTTAGGAAGGATTGAAACAATTATTTTATTATAAACTTAACTTCGATTTAAAAAGGTCCTAAACTCATTAAAGTAAAAGATAAGATGAATCATGTTAGAAATAATTTTTTACAATAATAATTGGACAGGTTTTGAACATTTTTTTAATATTTTTAATATTATTTATTTAAATCATTTATTAATGAGATAAATACTACATCATTTTTGTGTCGTTAATAATTTTATTTATTTGATGTCTAAAAATTATATAAAAAAATTCCATGATTTAGGAAATATTTTTATCTGTCCAATTAATATTTAAAGTTGAAAGGATAACTTATATAACCCTATGTAAAAAATCGTTTACTAAAAGATATTTGTTTATGTCATTTTTGTCTTTACATTAAATTAATTAATCTAAAGTGTCATTATCTCTCTTATGTGGATCCATGTGGTCCCAAAATCGACCCAAGGATGCCTATGGTCGGGAATGACTCATAAAATAAGGTTAAGACAAGTTTTAAGGTAATTTTTTCTTATTATAATATTCTTTTTACCTTGAATTACACTATTTACATTTAACCGCGTTAAATAAAAGTCAAAAGTTACTATATATAAAAAATTATTTTCATCTAATTGAACCAAATTTTACTAAAAACCATGTATGTAGGATTTTAGAAATTCAATTCATAGAAGCGGTAAATTTTCATTTAAATTAAAAAGTCAGTTGTTAAATACTACTTAGTTGTTTCACTATTCATCAAAAATTGAAATTTTTCAGAAAAATACCAAAAATTCAGCCTAAGATATATTTGATATTTCGAATTAAAAAATGATGTTTATTTTAAAAAATTCAAAAACTATAAGTTTTATTTATTAATTTAAAATTAATTCTCGTTGTCAAAACAAATAGTGTTTTTAAGGAAACAATATCTATCAAAAAATTTACACTTGTTTATGTCCAATTCCAAAGTGAAATTAATTCCAGTGACCACCATTGGATAAAATAGTAAAAATATAAACTAATTACACTTTAAAACCAATTAAAAAGATAATTTAACCATATAAATAAATTATATTTAAAATAATATTTGAATTAAAATATAGTATTTTTCACTATTTATTAAAAAAATGGATTTTATCCGAAAAATAACAAAAAATTACCCAAAATATATTTTGGTGTACGAAATCTGAAGAAAAATTTTATTTGGTCTAATAGAACGAATAAAAGTGACCAAAACTAGATTTAATGAGGGTTCTCCATAAAAAGGTGGTAAATCGATCTTTTAGTGAATATTAGAGTATTTATGCTTAAAATCGAATTATTTTCTTATTTTAAGCCTCTAAATGTCACTGGATAAATGTAAAAACATTTAACAAACATGTATACTCATATTTTACTTAGTTATGTTCATTCTTGCCAATACAATGGCTAGGAGTTAACTACCATTTAAAATAATAATATTATATTATTAGTATGCAATGTAAGATTTCAAAGAAACCCATTGTTGTATATCAGGTACGCCATTGAACATAGCATCCCCTTTAACATAAAATTAATATTTAATTCACAAATATTAATAAATATTAAAAATTTCAAGTTCATTATTTTCATGGGATGTTATATCCTTCCCCCCTTTTGGGAAATGTGTCCTCCCAATTTTAAATATGGGCTTGGAAACTTCATTGAAAGTCCCACATCAAAAAAGGTTCAGTAAAACTATCACTTTAAAAGAATGATAGAGAAGTACAAAGGTCACCTGAGATAACCCATACTCGAATTCCATGTAGAAAAACATGGATATGGAAGAGAAAAAAACTGTCAAGTTCAAATGGAGAGTGATAGAAAACCAGATTAAGAGATTGTAAACCACCAGAAATTCCTAAACTTATAATGTGTTAAAAGGTCTTTGATTACCTAGTAATAAATATAAAACAACAACATTTTTGTTTTACATTACTTTTCATAATTTTGAGAAATTCATTTACTACATAGAATAAGAACATATGGAAATATACTTACCTTCATGTAGAGTTTCATCTTTTAATAAGTTTCTACCAAAAAATAATCTTTTATCCAAATAAGGATCATTCAAAAAGACTTGGTCACATCAAAATCACGAAAATCATCCTATAGAGAATCACATAATCCACAAAATAAGAACTATATATTTCCCTTCTCTTTAGACATCAACTCAAACCAAAATAGTTAGTAAAAGATCATATAATCCCAAAAAAGGATAATCCTTTATAAAAATAAATGCTACTATTAATCTCCAAAATTCTACAAAAAGTACCCAAAGTTCAAGAAAGACCATTCAATATAGAATTGTCCTTAAAATTATTCAAAATAATCCAAACTAAGATTGAAACCCAAAACTCATAAGGATTTAATCACATATTATTCCATAGTAAAACATGACATTTTACTCCAAAAACATTTACCACTCTTAAAGTCTCATAGTGAAGCACAATTATCCAAATCACATATTTTCTATTATAGGTTAATCATTTCCATAAATAACCCAAATCACTATATTTCCACATTAAAAACATATATTCTTACAAAATAAAATTTCAACCATTACTCCACAAATGAAATCCCATAGTATTCTATTTTTCATAAGCATACAGTGTTCTCAAAAGAGATAACGTCTTCCATAATCACTTTTATCACTTAATCACCAAATCATTTTCTTATACTAAGGATATCCATTTGATAAAACATAAGATCAAAAATCATATTATTCTTGATCAATAAAGTCATTTAAATAAAAATAATAAGTCATACTAACTAGGGACTTCACGTAGTCTAGTGGTAGGCGATAAATCTCACTCGCACTTTGGTTGGGGGTTATATTCCCGCATTGTTTTATGACACAACGGGTTGTCACACGGTATGCATGTTGTCCTTTTTATAAAACTCAAAAATAACCCTAACAAGTTTTAACCTCAATGGTTTCCTTATACCTCTCATTTTCATCCCAATTCATTATAATCTCAACATCTTAATTCTTTAAGTCTTATATATATTGTCATTTTTTTATTTCACCACCATATGATAAAATAAAATTATCACCAAAATAATTAACATCATTCCTTGATCATGGTGTCCACTTGGATTCATCGTCATCTTGTTCACGTAGGTAGAAGGTATATGCATTGAAACAATTATTTTGAGACCCTTTAAAATCATTTTCTTCCTTCATCCAAATACAACTTGTACAACATGGGTCATATTGGTGTTCACAGAAAAACAGTTTTGGAAAATAATCATATATGACATATAATTTCAAAACATCTAATAAAACATTATTTTTATAAAATAGTCCGACCGAATTTGAGTTGAAACTTTAAATTAATATTATTTTTAAAGTACCATAGGTATGTGCTGAGAGACTATATTGTAAGAGAAAATATAAATAGGTTGTTCAAGGTTCTCCTTCTTCAAAACCTTCTTCAAAATAATAATATGTTTCAAAATCTTGTGATAAGGTAAAATATATAAAAATGCCTTCATAATATTTACCTTTATTGAAAATATGAGAATATTGTGAAAATATTATTTTTTTTTTAAATTCAACCCATGATCCACGATGATAACGAGGTATAGAGGAGGTGTTTGATATCTCAAACAACTTCTTGAAAGTTAGTTGTATGCTAAAAAAATTTCACAATTATCTGAACATGTCTTTTCAATAATTATTGCAACAAGTCATTAGGAAGAGATAGGAATGTAATTTGAGATCATACTCCTTCCATTTGTACCTAACTTTCCATGATCTGAAAAAGTTATAAAACAAGTATTTAAATGAAATAATAGACATAGGGACTAACCACGTGTCAAACGAAAACTCATAATCCCTAAAGTTGTCTAAACTGACCTCTGATACCAACTATAAGGACCCAGCCTTAAACATTTCTTAATCTTCAGTTAAATCAAGAAATTACATTGAGGATCTTTTCAAGTTTATAGTTTTAGAGAATTAGGCCATAACTATTACATATCATCTTTAATATTACAAATTAGACACTTCTAATATAACAAATTTTTCACAACAATAAAACTCCTTAAATAAAACAAGAGTTATTTTCTTGATCTAAATATTCTAGAATACTTCCTTTCTCTTAACCTTCCTTATAAACTGTGAAAAACATTTCAAAAATTTGGGATGAGCATAAAAACCTTAGTAAGGTTTATAAAATAATGAAAGGAAATATTAACCCGTCAATAAATACAAATCAATGAAACCATAATTTTTAATCATAACATACCTTCTGAAATCATAATATTTATGAATAACACATAGTAATCATAAATCATAAATGTAACTTCAGGAATCCTTATCATAATTACATTTTAGCTATCACATCTAAAAATGGAGTCACATTTGGAATACCCATCATAGTATATTCCCTAAATCTCTTAGGAGAAATATTCATGTTTACCTCTGTCACGTTACCCAATGCATTGGAGAGCTATCTCGGGCTCACCCACCCTAGGTTTATCACCAAACCACCCATATACGTAAACAGTTCCCAAGCACCATAACATATTCATAACACATAACACATTTATAAATGAATGAAAACATTTCCACATTCCAATATATTAAATCAAGATATTGAAATAAACAATGTTTTACCAAACCATTTTCAAAATCATTTAAAACATTTAATGAAGAGATTTTTGAATCAATGTTTCCCATACCACTTTAAAAATTTTAAATAAATTATCACTAGGAAACATTAATATCCATATAAATAAATCAGTAAACACATTTTTAAAACATGGACATTAATGATAAATATTTAGAAGAATAAATCTTAAAAACATTTAAAACGGTATTTTAGTTAAAGAGTTTTTAACAAAATGAGAGACTCTTGAATACAAATAATTGAAGAATAAAATTGAATTAGAACTTTATAATATCATGAGAATAAATATATTCATGATATAATATTCCAAAAGACAGTATATACACTATATAAAAGTGAATTGGTGCATAAGGACAATGAAGTCTCAATGGAATCTAAATTGAGACGAAATCCCTTATAAAAACTGTATCCTTATATTAAGGATAAATCAATTACATAATAATGTCTGATAAATATAAATACACTCAATATTATTGTATATTAAGTGTAAATCAATCATATAAAATTCACACATGCTCTTTTTAAGACAAAACCAATGACTTGGATGTTTAACTCAATGAATGGAAATTGAGTTAAATTTACTCTTATCAAGTTCAGATCGATGACTTGAGAATTTATAAATGGAATGATTATGTGTATCAAAAGTATACCCACACAAAGGGGAGTGTAAATTACCACATAAATAAATAAATAGTGATTATATACATAATCATAGCATGACATAATTAAGAATTAGAAAATTAACCCAAGGAATGGAAATTGGGATAAAAGGTTCTCTTACCGATTTGGTAACTTACGAAACCTACAACCCATGAAAGAAGCATCATAAAATGATGATTTAAATACCCATAATTTGGTTATATTACACTATGAATAAAATCATGGGTAGTACATACACCACACATAAGGAAATAGTGGCAAATATATCATGAATCTCAATGGAATAAAAAGTGAGATGAAAATCTCTTACCACGTTGTAATCAATCGAGTCATATGAAAAGAAGTTAATAACCACCAAATGATTCACAGAATAAAATGAATATAAATAGAATTATGAAGATATATATAAAATTTTAGTACACAATACGCCACATGCAATAAATTAGTGGTGAACAATGGAAATCTCACAGAATTAAAAGTGAGATAAGAAACCCCTTACCTCATGTCCGACTAGACTTGTTTGTTCCTTGTTATTCCTGAATAATAAAGTAAAGTTAATTTATACTTTATTAAGAACATTTTTCTTATTTATTATTCTTTTTATATCACTTATTATAATGTTATAGACATTATGTAATCATTTAAGTTAATAATGGTCGTTTGGTTGATATTTGGTACTGGAGTCAAAAATGGACTTCTTATAATTACAAGTTGTCATTGTGGTCAGTATTCCATTATCTATATAACTATATTAATGATTTATATATCATATATATCCATTATATATATATATGTATTTATAATATTATATAACATTTAGAGGTAATAAATGAAATGCACCGTTCATGGAGACGGTAAGCCAAACGTACGCATTAATGCTACTTTCATTTCTAATTCATATTTTAATATAATTAAAACATAATTATATGTAGGTATATTATAATTAAAGTATAAAATTTTATATAATATAATTAAATACATCCTTTATACATCCTACATTTGTAATTAACGATTCATATCACTTTGAGGGGTCGATAGTTCACACTTCCTTAAATGAAAATATCGTGTTTACCCATAATGGAAACCATAAAGGTATGATATAAATGAAAAATAAAGAACCATAGAGAAAAATTAAACATAATATATATCATATATAAATAAAGTTCCATCTTAATGGCCATCATGAGATGAGGTAGGAGATAATTGAACAATCATCGCTTCGTGAGGCGTTAGTTTTCCATCCACATAAATAGTATGTTCTTCACCCATTATATGGAGGTGTGTGTAAGTGTAGTTAGAATAATTATAATAAAAACATAATAGTATATTAAATATACTGTGTTTGTTATAAAATAAAGTAATAAGAAGAGTTTAGGGGTTGGATAAGTAAAATAAAAGAAAATAATTTAAGAGAAATTGTCACCTTTAATTCGGGTAACTCCCTTTGGTTTGAACCAAAAGGACATCTTGAAGTGGCTTATGCCTAAGGTAAGGATTCTAGAAGGAAAAGTGTGATCTTGAGAGATTATTTGGGCATGTTTTTTATGATCCATGGGGATTGAGAGGTGTGAGGAATGTGTTATAAATGGTGTCCTTTTATAAGGGACATGAGGGGCTCTTTAGGAAAGTTTGAAACATTTATTTTATTATAAACTTATCTTCAGTTTCAAAAGGCTAAAAACTAATTAACATTGAAGATAATATGACTCATGTTAGAAATTAAATCATCAAATAATAATTTTATAGGTTTTAAATATTTTTTTAATATTTATAATCTTATTTATTTAAATCATTTATTAATGAGGTAAATACTGCATCATTTTTGTGTCATAAATAATTTTATTTATTTGATGTATGAAAATTATAAAAAATATTACCATGATGTAGGAAATTTTCTTAGATTTCAAATACATTTTTATAGTAAAAATATAACTTATATAACCCTATATAAAGATTAATTTACTAAAATATATTTTTTATGTCAATTTTGTCTTTACATTAAATAAATTAATCTAAAGTGTCATTATCACTCTTAAGTGGCTCCATGGGGTCCCAAAATCGACCCAAAGATGTCCATGGTCTGCCAGGACTCATCCAATAATATTAATACAAGTTTTAAGGTAATTTTTTATTTTTATAATATTCTTTTTAGCTTGAATTACCCTGTTTACCTTTAATAACGGTAAATAAATGTTAAAAATTACTATTCATCAAAAATTATGTTCATATTATTGAACCAAATTTTACTTAATAATAACAACCATGTATGTCGGAGTTTATAAATTCAATTCATAGAAGTGGTAAATTTTTATTCAAATGAAAAATTCAGTTTTAACTACTACTTAACGGTTTCACTAGTCATCAAAAAATGAACTTTTTCAGAAAAATACTAAAAATTCAGCCTAATCTATATTTGATATTCTGAATTCAAAAATGATGTTTGTTTCACCAAATTAAAATCATAGAAGTTGAATTTTTTTAATTTAAAATTAATTCCCATTGTCAAAACAAATAGTGCATTTTTAAGAAAAAATATCTATAAAACGTTTGACACTTGTTTATGTCTAGTTTCAACGTGAAATTAATTCCAATGACCACCATTAGATTAAATGGTAAAAATATAATCTAATTACACTTAAAAACCAATTAAAAAGATAATATAATTGTATTAATAAATTTGATTTAAATGACTATTTGAATTAAAATACAGTATTTTTCACTATTCATTAAAAAAATAATTTTATCCAAAAAATACAAAAAAAATACCCCAAATAAATTTTGGTGTCCTGATTCTGAAAAATAATTTATTTGGTCAAATAGAATGTATAAAAGTGACCAAAACTAGATTTAATGGGGGTTTTCCATCAAAAGGTGGTAAATCGACCATTTAGTGAATATTAGAGTATTTATGCTTAAAATTTAATTCTTTTCTTATTTTAATCCCTTAAATTTTATTAGATAATTGTAAAAACATTTAACAAACATGTATAGTCATATTTTAGTTAGTTATGTTAATTACTTCCAATACAATGGTTAGGTGTTAACTACAATTTAAAATAATATTATTATATTATTAGCGTGCAATGTAAGATTTCAAAGAAACCCTTTGTTGTGTATCAGGTACGTCATCGAACATAGCATCCCCTTTAAAATAAAATTAATATTTAAGTAGCAAATATTAATAAATATGAAAAATGTCATGTTCTTTATTTACATGGGATGTTATAGCCAAACCCTGCTCAAATATCCTCCCAACTACCCTCACATAAATCTGGAGGCCTTACTTTGATCATAAATCCAACCTAAGGATCTATTTTGTTCAAATAAAAAGGAAGAACTTGAACAATATGTAATTATTTCATCACCTCTTCCAAAGTTATTTTCTTCTTCCACTTCCTCTTTCTTTGTTGTTTCCTTGAAAAAATAATAACTCCAGTACCTTCTACATAATGAGATGTTATTATAAATGTTGTACAACTATATTCATTATTCTATCTATCCTATGAATGACAAAGACACCATACGTGCGTACGTACGGATTACCGTCTCCACGTCATGGTGTAGATTGTTATTCAACACTTCATTATTTGGATGGGTATAATAATGAGTATAATTGAGGTAAATAATAAAAATAAAATTTTAATGATTCTATATATCTAATATACCATCCAATTACATAATATTTCATCATCAATGGAATGATATTATCGCTCGTATGTACATACGGTTTACCGTCTCCACAACGCGATGAGATTCATTTCCACATTCACCTTTCAATGATGATTTTAAAAATAAATATTATTAATAAGTATGTAATATATGACATAATAATTCAACTGGAAATATATATATATATATTTACATATATCTCATCCACTTACTTTCATTCAATATGATATGAAAACGGAAACAACTTTTATGCGTACGTACAGCCTACCTTCTCTATAAACGGTGTTTTCCATTTCATATATCTATCTATTATACATATTTATATTAGGAATATATAATATACATAACTAATGTTTTATATTATGTAATGAATTAAATAATTATATAAGTGATATGATCAAGAATATCATGTTAAAACACGTACAACAATGAAAGCGATTATTACCGGAAATGTTATTTTAACATAGAAATTATTACAAAATGGGTAGTATAAATCCATACACGAATCAATTATGATATCATAAATATGAATATGGTTCTAGTATAATTTTAAAACAAACTTTGGTCATTATAAATAAGGTTAAACGTACCCTAGACTAATGTAAAGTACAAGGTAAGGGTTATTTCTTCAATCTCATTATTATATGAGATTGTTTATCTGTAAGTATCTACTGGGTCATATTTATCATCTATGTCCATGTTTCATTAAAATTATTTAAAAAATAATCTTTTAAGGTTATATTTAAGGTACTCTTTAACTAGATCATCATTTTCAATGTTTTTAATGATTTATTTTTCTAGATCTTTTTAATTAATGTTTATGTTTTCCAAATGATGTTAAGGGTTTATTTACGTGGACATGATTGTTTTAAAGTGTTAATTTCTTTCAAAAGTTTCAAAGTGGTATAGGAAACTTTTATTCAAAAATATCTTTTAAATGGATTCCTTTATAAATTGTGTGACTTTTAAATCATTTTAAGAAAAAGGGTATTTCTCTCAAAGAGTTTTATTGATTATTTTCAAAAATTTCAACATCCATTATTTGATATTATTCTTGATTGAGGTTGATTAACTATAATAAAATATTCCATATTTTATTGAATGATTTATGATATGTTTGACTGTTGATGTGCTCTTTTTATACCATTAGGAGTTTATGGTTAAAGTATTGACATTTCATATGCTAGTTTTAGTATGAATGATTATGTTATGTTTCACCATTTTTCATTTGAGGAATGCATTGGACTTAGTAAGTGATGCGTGGGGCCCAATATAGCCCCTTGATTCATCAATAGGTCTCATGAGGAAAATTAGTGTCTTGGAATAAGGCCTTGATAAAATTTTTATTTGTAGTCTTGGCATGACACTTTGACTATGTGGTTATGATGTATGGCATTATGCATTCCCTCGTTATGAAATTAGTTATTACATGTGACTATTCAACTAGTATAATATCTATGTGCATGTTTATATAGGAATGTTTTTTTAATTTTTTCCATATTCTGTTCAAGTTTATGTTAAAAAGTCTGTTTTTTTATTACACATCTTGCCCTAAATTTTTATAGCTTTTTCTAAATTATTTACCCTTACTGAGCATCTGAGCTCACCCCTTTCTTATGTTCTATTTTTTACAGTATTCTAAGAAGTTTATTGTGATTGATATGTAGGTTTAAGCTAGGAGAATAATGGTGTTCTAAAAGTATTATTTATGTTGTGTATTATATTTGAAGGTGTAATTTAACATTCATGTATGTAATCTATTTTCCAAGACTGATAAACTGGCCGGTCCTTCAAAACAGGATTCCTTGTAATAATGCCAATGTATTAAAATAATGCACCGTCTTTGGGATTCTAGGGTTAAGTCGTTATAGTTGGTATCAAAATAAGTTTGATAATAACCATGAAAACTAGATTAAAAAACTATGATTAGAGAATATTACCCTAAGATAGACATTGAGGATTAATATAGAAGAACTTCCTAGAATATTGGTAATGTATATATTTTGTGAGTTTTCCAAGAAATTCATCTTTATTTGGATACTACAAGTGGACGTGGTTCTACCACAGATGTACCTGGGAGTGAAAACTTCGACAAGGTGTTTTGGGTTCAACCAGGGGTATCCTGGTACATGACACTGGGCCTTACCGCGCACCTAGTTTGACACTCCCAGGTTAGGATAATTCATATTTTATTTACAAATCATTATGATGGATTTATGAGTAAATATGTCAGAAAAAACCATTTCTATGATTATGAGATTAGATGTGTAAAAGTATTCAATTAATGTTGAGAATTTTCTAGTTTTTGGATTATACATTATGATATGATCTAACATAGTGTATGTTTCCATTTAGAAATGGTGCCCAGTAGAAGGAATTAGAACTACAGCAATACACATGTCCCAAAGAGTAAGAAGGATCATATATTTCCTGGTCTTAAGCCAACATTTTTAAGGGAAATATCATCCCATGTATTCTCATCATATGAAGAAATAGTATCATTATTTAATAAGTTAAGTAAAGAATTTTCTGAGTCCAATGGCTTCGAAGGGAAGCCCGAGAAGAAGAGGATGGCCGAGAGAAATTGTAACGACCCGAAATTTTAAATAAATATTGTTTCCTAATTTTATGTGTTATTTTATTGTATTTTTATACTCAAAAAAAATGTTTCATTTGATAACATGAGTATAATTAAAATGAGACTATCGGGTTTTGACTGTTATTTGACCATTGGTCAATATGACCGCTGGAAACTAAAACTTTTTACTATTGTCTCTAAATACAAGCAATCTTGGTTAATTAATATAGAAAGAAGATTCGATGGCCTCAACCAGTGGTCTTGGACCATTCGAAGCCCATCTAACAGAACTTGGGAAGGAGGTAGCACCACTGGGCTTTGCTCTGGACCAAACCCAATCTGAACTTCATCGTATAAAGCTAGAACGGGATCGCCTTCGCGAGAAGTTCAAACTGATAGAAATTACTACTCGTGCGATGTTGGTCGAGCCTCCCTCGGATTCTCTCACCTTAGCACACCTTACACTTAGGTCCTATGCTGGTGTGATAAGGGGCTATGTAAGGAGACCGTAACTGTCTTGTGTAATCCTTTGTTTTAAATAAAAATTTTGATTTCTTTTATGAATTTTCAAATGACCGGATAAATATAGTATGCATATTTTTGATGAATTTTGGAAAAAGGATATTTTAAATATGTTTATGTAAACCCTAAATAATTAATAATTTGTAATGATTTTAAAAAAATGGTCTTCTACAATTATGTTCAGGACGAAATTTAGAGTATAATAAGATCAACTTGATTTTTGATGAATAGTAAATTATGAATAGTGATTTTATGATCAGTATTAATAATGTGTCCAAATGGATTAGTAATCTCACTTAAAGAAAGTATTAAAATAATCTAGACACTTTGATTAAGTAATGTAATTCAACAAAATGGTTAAATAACGGTTTCATAAATTATTATTCAAGTATTAGTTTTTTCGGATGAATAGTGTTTTTAATTAAAATTTTAATTAAAAATATATAGAAAATTATTTTTATAAAATTGACTTCATTTTTGAACTCAGAGCATCGATATTATGTTAAGGTAATTTTTTGGGATTTTTCTGAAAAAAATAAATTTTCGATGAATAGTGTTTTTAATTAATAATTTAATTAAAAATATTTAGAAAATTATTTTTATAAAATGGATTTAATTTTTGAAATCAGAGCATTGATATTTGGTTAAGGTGAAATTTTGGGACTATTCTGAGAAAGTTGAATTTTTGATGAATAGTGAAAATACAGTTTTTATGTTACGGGTGTTTAATGACATCATTAAATGATGTATTAATTATGTAATCAATGTGGTCGACTTATGAATAGTAAGATAAGGTATGAGGTGTCCCAAGTGGCCAATACCATTGGAAAATACCATGGGCAAGCCCATGGTTTTGCCAAAACCACTAATGAGGTGTCCCTTGGCCATTAATGCCTTGTCCCCTCACTTTCCCTATAAATACCAAGCCATCCTCTCATCCATTCGACTCCCCACTCTCCCCCAACGAAGTTCTGGTCTCCTTACCTCCCAAGGAGTCCTCCCAAGGTGCCCCCAAGCCCTCAAGGTCCAAACCTTTGAGTTTTAAGAGTTACGGTTTAAGGTAAGGGATCCGACCTCTCTCTTTAATTTCAAGTAATCTCTTTTATGTCATTCCTTTTATGATCCATGTTCATATGTTGGAGGATGTTCTTTTATACTCTTCTTAATGCCCTTTTCATTTTCATATAATGAGATATCCCCTCTTACTCTCATTATTTCGTTTTATGAAGTTTTAAGTGGCGACGTTAGGCTGCCGAAATTTTTGTAACGGATTCTTTCTCCCTTCTCATTTTTCAAGATATATTTTCATGTAAAGTATTTCAAGTTCCTTTTTATTATGTTGGGGTATGATCTCTAAATTTATCATACTGATCTTTTATGATCATATGATGAGAGACCCCATTTGATCTCTTCAATTCAGTATTTTGAAGTTTTAAGTGGCGCCGTTAGGCTGCCGAATTTTTAAGTGGTTCTTCACCCTTCTCGTTTTGAAGTTCTACTTTCATGTCAATTATTTCAAGTTCCTTTTTTTATGTTGGGGTATGATATCTATATCTATCATACTGGACTCTTATGTTCATATGATGAGAGACCCCATTTTATCTATTCAATTCAGTGTTTTGATGTTTTAAGTGGCGCTGTTAGGCTGCCGAATTTTTAGGGGATTCTTTCACCCTTCTCATTCTTTTCAAAGTTCTACTTTCATGTCAAGTCATTCAAGTTCCTATTTAATTATGTTGGTGAATTATCTCTATATATATATTACTGAACTCTTATGTTCACATGATGAGAGATCCTATTTGATCTTTTCAAACCATTTTGTTTGATGTTTAAGTAATGTCGTTAGGTTGCCGAACTTTCATAAGAGAAATCTAATTTTTGTCTTCCTTCCATGTTTTTCATTTCAAATGGTATGTCCTTGAAATTTCATTACCATGATCATGTATCCTTCTTATTCAGTCCATATACTGTTTTATGGGTCATTTATGAATGTTTGACCCATTTTCCCTCTCTTTTTAATGTCTTCTAAAACCTCGTAACATAGCCGTTATGCTGTAGAATTTCCGTCTCAAAATGACTCTCTCTTTTTCTAAAGTTATTTTATATTATTAAGTGAATACTCAAATCTCTTTCTTCTAAAGGGGTATTCAGATATAAACCAAAATGTTCTATTTTAAATTATGGGATTTACATACATGAGACCCACCTTCCTTTTCTGTGGGTTTTAATGTGACGTAAAGATCATGTCTTTAAAGCAGTTTTCAAAACGTTGTAATAATAAAATGAAACCCATTTATTTTATGCTATATGGGTTATTTATGAAATGTTTGATGATGATATATGTGGCTCACATGATAATAAAGGAAAATTTAAGGGTGCGCCCTGATAGCGCTCCAATGCATTGGGTAATGATGTAACCACTAGAGATTACAATTTTCACGATACCTTGGTGAATTACCTTGGTAATTTTCAAATGACACCTTGGGGATGGACCTTGGTGATATGTTCATGATTGTCTATGTTAAATGATGTAGCCACATCTTCAAGTTATGAAAAATGTTATTTTTATTATGAAATGCCTCATGATTTCTTTCTCATGCCTTAAAGTTATTTTCATGTCCTTATTGAAGTATATCAAGTTCACATGTAAAATGTCCCTCTTGTTTCCCTTACTGGGCCTTCTGCTCACCCTTTATTTTGATGTATGTCCCCAGGTTATGAGATGCAGTAATGAACCTAGGATAAACTTAAGGAGAAGCCTTTCAAGTGTTTAAGAAGAATGCTTTATGTTGTTTTCATGTATTATGTTCCTGGTTTCCAAGACACTAAACCTTAAAGATCCTCAGTTTTGTGTAATGTAATGAAAGTTTATGTTATAAAAAGACAGGATTCTATAGTTGGTATCAAAGGATGGTTTAGTTATTTTTCGAAATTAGGATATGAAAACTCTAGGAAGAAACCTATAGAAAAGTTTAAATATAGGAAATCTTCCTGCTATTTTGGTGAGTATTGAGTAAGGGGTTTCCAAGCAAATACATCCCTGTCTGGATACGAGCAGGTAGAGGTGGCTCTGGCACAGATGTACATAGGGGTAAAACCCGAAAACACCTCTTTGAGCTAGACTCGAACGGGAACTAGTACACGACAACGGGCCTTGCTGCACTCTTGGTTACGACACTCCCGAGGGATATGCTTTGGTAAATTCATAAGCTTGGTATGAACCATTGTTAAAGGAACAAAGATAAAATAAAATAAAGATTCACATAAGAATATATGATCATGGATAACCTATATGGGAACCTAGGGGATCACAAGTTAGGGTAAACTTTTATTCTACAAGTTATCCTTATATGCTTTAATTTCCTTTTCATGATTATTGGTTAAGTATTTAAACCTCTAATTATACTTTATCTTCTTAGTTAATGGTGGGAAATGGAATAACATGTCCCAACAACCAATGTGATAGGAAATGCGACAATTTCTGTATTAATATGACATAGATGATTAGGGGATTAAAAGATGATTATTATTTTGGAAGATGTTCACTATTTTGGGGACCCTATATGATCGAGGTAAATAGATTACTATAGTATTTTCATTGAGGAGTAAGGTTGACTTATATTTTGAAGAATTGATGAATTTAAGGTGGACTTATAGTAATTTAGGTTACTTATGGGAATGATTAACCTATCTTGGGTAAAATATTTTTTGGTTAACTACTTTTGTTATAAGATTTTAGAAGTGGTTAATGTTCTCTGGAGATGAACAATGAAGTTTTTTTGGAAGACTATGTTATTAAATCCTTCTTGTATTTGGGTTTCAATATTAGTTTGGTTTATTTTGAGGAATTTTAAGGACCGTTATTTATGGAATGGTATATGATGAACTTTGGGTAGTACCATGGAACTTTGGAGATTTAAAATTAGTTTCCATTCCTATGGGATTCTTTCTTTTTTGAAGAGTTGTTTTACCTTAACCTTTCTGTTTTTGGGATAATGTTTAAAGATAGAAGAAATAGATAGTTAATCTTTTGTAGATTATGTGATTCTCTAGAAGATGATTCTTGTGCTTTTATGAGACCAAGTGTTTTGGAAGTCTCATCATTTGGAAAAAATATTAGTGTTGGTAGAGACTTATTAAAGGATGAAACTCTACTTGAAGGTAGGTATATTTTCTTATGTTTTTGTTCTATGTAGTAAATGAATTCCTCAAAATTATGAAAAGAAACGTAAAACAAAAATGTTGTTGGTTTACGTTTCCTACTAGGTAATCAAAGACCGTTTACACACATCATAAGTTTGGGATTTTCTTATGGTTAAATTTCTCCAAATCATGTTCTATCTCACTCTACCTCAGAACTTGACCCTTGGTTTTCTCCTCCATGTCCATGTTTTCCTACATCGAATCCTAGTGTGGGTGAACTCGGGTGACCTTTGTACTTCCCTTTCTTTCTTTTAAAGTAATAGTTTTACTGAATCCTTTTCCAATGTGGGACTTTCAATGAAATTTCAAAACCCAATTTTTAAAAAAATTGCGAGGACGCAATTTCTTAAGGGGGGAAGATTGTAACGACCCGAAATTTTAAATAAATATTGTTTCCTTATTTTATGTGTTATTTTATTTTATTTTTATACTCAACAAAAATGTTTCATTTGATAACATGAGTATAATTAAAATGAGACTGTTTGGTTTTGACTATTATTTGACCATTGGTCAATATGACCGCTGGAAACTAAACCTTTTGACTATTGTCTCTAAATACAAGCAATCTTGGTTAATTAATATAGAAAGAAGATTCGATGGCCTCACCCAGTGGTCTTGGACCGATCGAAGCCCAACTAACAGAACTTGGGAAGGAGGTAGCACCACTGGGCTTTTCTCTGGACCAAACCAAAGCTAAACTTCATTGTATAAAGCTAGAATGGGATCACCTTTGCGAGAAGTTCAAACTGATAGAAATTACTACTCGTGCGATGTTGGTCGAGCCTCCCTCGGATTCTCTCACCTTAGCACACCTTACACTTAGGTCCTATGCTGGTGTGATAAGGGGCTATGTAAGGAGACCGTAACTGTCTTGTGTAATCCTTTGTTTTAAATAAAAATTTCGATTTCTTTTATGAATTTTCAAATGACCGGATAAATATAGTATGCATATTTTTGATGAATTTTAGAAAAAGGATATTTTAAATATGTTTATGTAAACCCTAAATAATTAAAAATGTGTAATGATTTTCAAAAAATGGTCTTCTACAATTATGTTCAGCACGAAATTTAGAGTCTAATAAGATCAACTTGATTTTTGATGAATAGTAAATTATGAATAGTGATTTTATGATTAGGATTAATGATGTCTCCAAATGGATTAGTAATCTCACTTAAAGAAAGTATTAAAATAATCTAGGCACTTTGATTAAGTAATGTGATTCAATAAAATGGTTAAATAACTGTTTCATAAATTATTATTCAAGTATTAGTTTTTTCGGATGAATAGTGTTTTTAATTAAAATTTTAATTAAAAATATTTAGAAAATTATTTTTATAAAATGGACTTCATTTTTCAACTCAGAGCATCGATATTATGTTAAGGTAATTTTTGGGGATTTTTCTGAAAAAAATAAATTTTCAATGCATAGTGTTTTTAATTAAAAATTTAATTAAAAATATTTAGAAAATAATTTTTATAAAATGGATTTAATTTTTGAAATCAGAGCATTGATATTTGGTTAAGGTGAAATTTTGGGACTATTCTAAGAAAGTTGAATTTTCGATGAATAGTGAAAATACAGTTTTTATGTTACGGGTGTTTAATGACATCATTAAATGATGTATTAAGTATGTAATCAATATGGTAGAATTATGAATAGTAAGATAAGGTATGAGGTGTCCAAAGTGGCCAATACCATGGGAAAATACCATGGGAAAGCCCATGGTTTTTCCAAAACCACTAATGAGGTGTCCCTTGGCCATTAATGCCTTGTCCCCTCACTTTCCCTATAAATACCAAGCCATCCTCTCATCCATTCGACTCCCCACCCTCCCCCAACGAAGTTCTGGTCTCCTTACCTCCCAAGGAGTCCTCCCAAGGTGACCCCAAGCCCTCAAGGTCCAAACCATTGAGTTTTTAGAGTTACGTTTTAAGGTAAGGGATCTGACCTCTCTCTTTAATTTCAAGTAATCTCTTTTATGTCATTCCTTTTATGCTCCATGTTCATATGTTGGAGGATGTTATTTTATACTCCTCTTACTTCCCTTTTCATGTTCATATAATGAGAGATCCCCTCTTAATCTCATTATTTCTTTTTATGAAGTTTTAAGTGGCGCTGTTAGGCTGCCGAAATTTTTGTAACGGATTCTTTCTCCCGTCTCATTTTTTAAGATCTATTTTCATGTAAAGTATTTAAAGTTCCTTTTTATTATGTTGGGGTATGATCTATAAATTTATCATACTGATCTTTTATGATCATATGATGAGAGACCCCATTTGATCTCTTCAATTCAGTATTTTGAAGTTTTAAGTGGCGCCGTTAGGCTGCCGAATTTTTAAGTGGTTCTTCACCCTTCTCGTTTTGAAGTTCTACATTCATGTCAATTATTTCATGTTCCTTTTTGTTATGTTGGGGTATTATCTCTATATCTATAATACTGGACTCTTATGTTCATTTGATGAGAGACCCCATTCTATCTATTCAATTCATAGTTTTTATGTTTTAAGTGGCGCCGTTAGGCTGCCGAATTTTTAGGGGATTCTTTCACCCTTCTCATTCTTTTCAAAGTTCTACTTTCATGTCAAGTATTTCAAGTTCCTCTTTAATTATGTTGGGGAAGTATCTCTATATCTATCATACTGAACTCTTATGTTCACATGATGAGATATCCTATTTGATCTTTTCAAACCATTTTGTTTGAAGTTTAAGTAACGTTGTTAGGCTGCCGAACTTTCATAAGAGAAATCTAATTTTTGTCTTCCTTCCATGTTTTTCATTTCAAATGGTATGTCCTTTAACTTTAATTACCATGATCATGTATCCTTCTTATTCTCTCCATCTACTGTTTTATGGGTCATTTATGAATGTTTGACCCATTTTCCCTCTCTTTTTAATGTCTTCTAAAACCTCATAACATAGTCGTTATGCTGCAGAATTTCCGTCTCAAAATGTCTCTCTCTTTTTCTAAAGTTCTTTTATATTATTAAGTGAATACTCAAAGCTCTTTCTTATAAATGGGTATTCACATATATACCAAAATGTTCTATTTTAAATTATGGGATTTACATACATGAGACCCACCTTCCTTTTCTGTGGGTTTTAATGTGACGTAAAGATCATGTCTTTAAAGCAGTTTTCAAAACGTTGTGTTTATGAAATGAAACCAATTTATTTTATGCTATATGGGTTATTTATGAAATGTTTGATGATGAAATATGTGTCTCACATGATAATAAAGGAAAATTCAAGGGTTTTACCTGATAGCGCTCCAATGCATTGGGTAATGATGTAACCACTAGAGATTACAATTTTCACGATACCTTGGTGAATAACCTTGGTAATTTTCAAATGACACCTTGGGGATGGACCTTGGTGATATGTTCATGATTGTCTATGTTAAATGATGTAGCCACATCTTCAAGTTATGAAAAATTTTATTTTTATTATGAAATGCCTCATGATTTCTTTCTCATGCCTTAAAGTTCTTTTCATGTCCTTATTGAAGTATATCAAGTTCACATGTAAAATGTTCCTCTTGTTTCCCTTACTGGGCCTTCTTCTCACCCTTTCTTTTGATGTATGTCCCCAGGTTATGAGATGCAGTAATGAACCTAGGATGAACTTAAGGAGAAGCCTTTCATGTGTTTAAGAAGAATTCTTTATGTTGTTTTCATGTATTATGTTCCTGGATTCCAAGACACTAAACCTTAAAGATCCTCAGTTTTGTGTAATGTAATGAAAGTTTATGTTATAAGAAAACGGGATTCTATAGAAATATAGATAAAGTGAAGAAGAGAAATAAGGATTTCCCACATGTGATAACTATGTAAATAATCACTTGAAATGAATGTGATTTTCATATAAGTGTGGAGAAAAAGAACCCAAGTTCTTGATTTCAAGGGTAAGAAAAAGGATTCAAATGTACAATGCTTCATCTCCAAAGAGTTTGGACACTACGTGAATCAATAATCAGAGTATACCCCAAATGATTCTATTGGATAATAATCAAGTTATGATACTACCACATATGAATAGTAGTGATTAGTGTTCTTAAGTTGTTCTTAAATAATTGTGTCATTTTTGTAGTGTATTATTGATGTACAAGTTATAAGAATTATTTAGTATATAAGCATTGTTCTGTAGTACTATTTCATTAAGAATTTGAGATTGTGTGGTACCCAGAAAAGTGACTCAGTAGCTGGTTAAAAGTTTTGGAAAATATATGGTTGAGATAAATATAAACCTTAATATGGTCCTGATACTTAGGTATTGATTTTTGTAATAATATATGATTGGTTTGGATAAATTATATTGGATATTCTTGAATACCTTAAAACTAATTAATGATTTGTATATTCAATAATTGTTGGTGTTTACAACATTTATGGATTTAAGGAGTATATCTGGTATTCTATAAGGAATAAGGGATCATGAATATAATCAGTAAGGTTTTATGGTTATTCTGGTTGTTACCATGTTTTAAGAGAATACATGATGAAGGTATTCACATGTTATTACATGAAAAAAGAGATCTTAATTATGTTTACCTTCCATATAAATTTTGGACTGTGAGTTTAGACAGAAGTATTATGGATAAGTCTAAAGGTTGGAATAGATTATGTTGGATATTGGATACTATTTTTTTAAGGTTAAATAGTTTTTTAATATTATTTTTGAATTCTTATAAAAAGGACAACCCAGAGGTCGGGCGACAACCCATAAGATCTGGCAAGGCTGTTAGACTTGAACCCGCAATCGAAGGGAGACAAGGGTGCATCACCTATCAATGGCCTATGCGATGTCCAGGTTTGTATAATGTAGTGTTTTTTTAAATGGGCTGACATATGAATTATAAATTCATATTTTTAAACCATATAGGATTATGATAAATAGAATATTTTTGAGTTCTATTATCTTTTGGAGTGTAATATTAGTTTGTGGTAGAAATTAGTTAAAGGATGGAACTCTACTTGTCAAGTATTTTTTCCCTTATTCTATGAATAAAATAATTCTTAACCTTTAGGGAAAGGATATTAAAACCAAAAAAGTGTTATCCTAATACCTTATGTTTTTTTGAATCATTAATATTTTAAATCATCAAATATTTTTGGATTTTAGGACCTCAATTTTATATTTATTGTTCACTTGTTTGTGATTGATAACCTCAATAACTCCCTATAAATATTTAAAATTTTCCTCCAATTATGTGTCTCTAATTTCTACCAATGTTCCTTTATTCGAAATCCTAATTTGGTAGTGACTTTTTCATTTCCATTTCCCTTTTATTCAGACTAAATTTTATTAACCCTATTTCTAATGTGGGTTTTCCGAAAAGGCATTTTCTATTTTCAAACATTTATTTTTGAAGAACAATTTCAAATTGTGAGGAAGAAATTCATTGAAATATGGTATAATTTAACACCCCAAGATTTCATAGTACGTTATCCTTTAAAGAACTTCAATAGCTTGTGCTACACGCAACACCGAGTTCAAGCGCATCACGACCTATCAAACTAGCCATTTAAAAAGTGGTTATGAATAGTATTAACCGATTTTTTAATTTTATATGTATCCTATATAATTTTAACATTCATATTTTGTGTTTATTAGACATAATATAAGGACAAATTCAGTTTTTCTGAAAAAGACGTATTTTTCAAAAAATGTAGTTTTTCCGCCTTTTAATGGGGAACCCTTTTTAAATCCAACATTTGACACTTTTATATAATATATTTTATTAAATTAAATTTTTATTTAGGATCTGTACATAAAACTTTAGTTTGGAAAAACTTTTGGTACTATTCTGATAACTTTCATATTTTGATGAATAGTGAAAAAAACTAAATTTTAATTAAAAACAACTTTTTTAATCGAAATTATTTATAGTTTTAAATTATAAATTTCAGTGGTTTTAAATTATCATAGATTATATTTTTATCATTTAATATAATTTTGGTCATTGTATTTAATTTCACATTTAAATTGTACATAAACACATGTTAATTGTTTATAGCTTTTACTTCTTAAAAAATCGCATTCTGGTTTTGACAAAGACAATTAATTTTAAATTAATTAAGGAAAATTTTATTTTTTTATTTTAGTAAAATTGATATCATTTTATAATTTGGCATATAAAAACTATCTTTGGGTGATTTTTGGTATTTTTCTGAAAATATTCAATTTTTGATGAATAGTAAAAAACACTACGTTGTAGATAAAAACTGACATTTTCATTTCAAAAATTATTTTTAATTAAATATTTATCATAATGTAAAAATAGATACATAACACATATATTAGTCCAATGTAATTAATTTGAGTTATTTTACAATAATATTAGATATATAAAATTTTATTGAACCTTTTTAACGTGTTTTTACCCACCTTCTAGGCACATTTTCCCACCGTCTAGGAACATTTGAAACTTTGCATAAAATGTAATTTTACCACTTCTGTGAATATAATTTCCAAAATCCAAGATACACAGTTGAAATCAGTAAGTAAAATGTTGTTCAATAGGATGAAAATACTTTTTGGTGAATAGTAACTTTTGGATTTTATTTACCACGGTAAAAAGTAAATATGGTAATTAAAGGTAAAAATAATATTAAAATTTCCCCAACACATGTCCTAATTCTATTAGATAAAGTTATTTAAACCAAAATCAACTTTTGGATAAAAATAAGATCATTTTGATCCATTTGGGTTAGATTAGGACATTTATTATATTTTATTTAAGGAAGTGTTAAAAGTGTTAAATTCAAAGTATATTAACTGAACTATTTTTAATATAGAGTTAGACATAAGATAAATTCTACTATAAATATTCATTATAAATATAAGAATATTTCCCATATAATGGTATTTTATTTATAATTTTTAGACATTTAATAATTAAATTTATTTATGACACAATGATGATGCAATAATTACCTTAATAATGAATGATTAAAATAATTTATTTTATAAATATAAAAATAAATGAAAATTGAGATTTTTCATGACATAAACTAATTTTATAGGTTAATATGACTTGTTTAGGTTGATTTAATGTATTTTTTCCTAAGTAATCAACTTGTGATGACTTTAATAAAAAAATATTAAATAGTGTCAAAATTGGCATAAATGAGTTTTTAAAAAATTACTATTTTATTAAATGATATAATATTCCTAAAAATTAGATATTAGGTAAAATGACTTATATATTTATATATATGTCATTAATGAACCACTTTAGGTTCTATTTTCATTTTATAGTAATATTATTAACCATGTAATATAAACATACAAGAATACATGGTAAAACTTAAACTATTTAACCAAGAGTTTAATCTAACAGATAAGGTTAATATGGTGACCTAAAATTATCTAAAACATATTGATTGAGAGTATATAGAACAATCCCCATCTTATCCTCTAAATAAATCCATTTTTAGGTATTATAAACTGAAAATTATTTTATAATAAATTAATATTTCAAGATTTTCCTAAAGTGCCCCTCACCTCTCTTATAAAAGGGTACTTCCCATTCTCTTAAATTCACACCTCCAAAGCCATTTTTCTTAGAAACACCCGGCTCAAATATCCTCCCAACTACTCTCAATTCGAAATAGAGTCTTTAAATTTATCATAAATCCAACCTAAGGAGCCCTTTTGTTTTAATCAAACGGAAAAACTCGAAGAAGATGTAATTATTTCATCACCTCTTTCAAAGTTATTTTCTTCTTCCACTTCCTATTTCTTTGTTTTTTACATACCAAAATAATAACTCTAGTACCTTATACATACTGAGATTTTATTATAAATTTGGTACAACCATATTCTCTATTCTATCCATCCTATGAATGACAAAGACACCATACATGTGTACGTACATCTTGCCTTCTCCACATCGTGGTGTAGTTTGTTATTTAACACTTCATTATTTTGATGGGTATAATAATAAGTATAATTGATGTAAATAGTAAATATAACATGTTAATTATTATTTATATATAATATAATATCCAATTACATATTATTTCACCATCAATATAATGATATTATCACTCGTGCGTACATATGGCTGACCGTCTACACGACGTGATGAGATTCATTTCCACATACACCATTCAACAATGATTATAAAAATATATATTATTAATAAGTATGTAATATATGACATAATAATGATACTATAAATATAAAGATATATATGTGTGTTTATGTATGTATTTATTTACATATATTTCATGCACTTACTTCTATTCAATATGTTTTGAAAACGGAAACATTGTTTACGTAGGGTCTACCGTCTCCATAAATGGTGTTTTCCATTTAATATATCTATATATTATACATATTTATATTATGAATATATATGATACATAAATAATTTTTTAATATTCTGGAAGCAATTAAATCATGATATAAGTGATACGGTCAAGAATAACAAGTTAAAACACGTACGAAAAAGAAAGCAATTATTACCCAAAATGTTATCTTAACGAAGAAACTATTTCAAAATGGGTAGTATAAAGGCATAAATGAATCAATTATGATATCATAAATCTTAATATAGTTCTTTTATGATTTAATAACATATTATGATCATTATACAGGTGTTTAAACATACCCTCGACTAAAGGAAAGTACAAGGTAAGGGTTTTTCCCCAATCTCATTATTATCTGAGATTGTTTATCTCTAAGTATTTACTAAAACATATTTATCATATATGTCCATGTTTCATTAAAAAATTTAAAAATTAATCTTTTATGGTTTTATTAAATGTTTAATTTAACTATATCATCATTTAAAATGTTTTTAAATAATTATTTTTCTAAATATTTTTAATTAATATCTGTGTTTTCAAAATAATTTTAAGTGTTTATTTACGTGGAAATTATTGTTTTAAAGTGTTAATTACACTCAAAATATTCATGGAATGAAGTGAAATATAATGAAGAGATAGATTCAAAAGAAACTAGATAAATTTTAACAGGTTCTAGGAGACCAAAAAATAGGACTCAAATCACTGAAAGAAATATTATTGGTTTTCATATGGCCGGGGTCCAAACTAGAAGAATAATGGATCAAAAGTAGTTGGTATCTTTTTTATCATTGGTAGAACAAAAATATTTTTAAGAGGATAAAATTTATGAGTGTTGTATCAAGTCTTTGTATGTATATCTTGGAAAAATAGTGAAAAATAATACAAGGGATGTTTCTCCAAGGCCAAATGAAAAACATTCAATGGAACCAAGTGGGAGTTTCTAAAAAATTAAATTAAAATGGAATAGTAATTTTTAAAAAGGAATGACGTTTTGTAAAAAGGTTATCCTGTAATTTAATGAAATTATTTTGATGAGACGTATGCACTTGTTTCATTACTAGAGACTATTTAATTATTTATAGCCATTAAAATTATAAAGGGATTCAAAATATGTCAAATGGATGTAAAATATACCCTCCAGGATAGTGTTCTTGAAGAAGAATTTTATATAGAGAAACCAGATTGATTTCTAATTAATTAATATGAAGTAATTTTGTTTCATCTAAAGAATTACTTGTATGGACTAAATAAATCTCCACGATAATTATATTCCAGATTAGACTGATTCCTAAAGAAACTCCATTTTTATATAGGAGGTGTTTTTCATAATCTCTATATCAAGAAAGAAAATTATTAGCAGTTTATGGTGATCATATATATAGAAAGAATAATTTTTTGAGGCTCAGATGACAAAAAATACAAGCAGTTTTTAGAAATCCTGATATTTGAATTTGATATGTCTCTAATTGGTGAAATTTTATTTTTCCATTGTTTTCATGTAGTTAGAACAATGGATGGATTATTTATCTCACAAACTAAATATGTCATGTTGGTTGTATGATATGAAAAAAGATGAATCAATGACAATGAAACTCTAGAATAGAAAAGACATATATTATCAAAATAAGTGTTGAGAAAATAGTCGATGTAACAATGTATCGAGAAATTAATAGAAGTCTACTCTATTTTATTTCCACCTGAATGGATATATTATTGGAAACTTATCAAACTACTCATTTCCAGAGTGATCCTAAGGAGATCCACATGAAATATGTGAAAACAATTATTTGATATATTCATCATACAACCGACTATAGTATACGCTATCACAATGATAGGCATCCAAATTTAGTGGTGTTCAGTTTTAAGGATTGGTCCAGTTCGGTAGATGATCGAATGTCAACATATGGTGGTTCATTTTCATTAGGGAGTTATCATATTTCATGGAGAGGAAATAAGCACGATTGTATATCCTTTATCACCTAGGTGGCTGAGTACATTTCTTCCACTCAACCTTCCACCGAATATCGATGGTTGAAACAAAAACTTGATAATGTGGGTGTTGAGGTTATTTCATCCACTATAATAATGTGTGACACTTAAATTTAAATCTGTCACAGAAAAAATCCTATACAAAATTCATGGAAAAAGGAAATTTAGATTATGTATCATTTAATAAAGGATAAATTGGAGAAATGAGTAGTGTTTTGTAGTATGTTTCAATAAACTATCAAGTAATAGATATATTGAAAAACTAACTACCTAATGTGGGGTTTAGAAAGAATCAGTTGGATATTGGAGTCCAACCATTTTTTCCCACTTAATAAACTCTATGATAGAACCCCCACTCCCCATTTCTTCCTTATAACCCCATATTGATAAACATTCAAAGTATTTAACCTTTTTGGGTTTATTTCCAAAGGTTTATAAATGTCCAAGTGTATTTCCCAAGTAGAGAAAGAAAAATCTTAGAAAGAAGGATAATATTTTAAAAAAAAAATCAGGGGGGTATTGATGAGGTTCATAAGTGATTGGGGAGAAAATTTCATTAAATTATTCTTTCTCACACTGATAATTGCACACATATGATTATAATTGATGATTAGTGGCTCTTTGATGAACTTTATAAATGGGAAACAATTTATGTATTTTTGGAATTTTCAACAAATCCAAAGCAGGGATTTTGTTTCCAAAATACATTTTAATGTTAGTGTATTTTTTTGTTGAAAAGTGGATTAGTAATTTTGGGTAAATATGATTCATTGACATATGACACGCATAATTCACCATCACTACACTACAACACTCTTGGTTGTGCCTACAAAAAAATACTTATCCTAGTTATGCGTCCAAGATGGATCAACCCTAAATTTTGGGGAGCAAGCTCAACCTCATAGTGGAACCCATAGGTAAATATTTCCATGGTGGAAGTAGATAATAGGAAGGTGTGTGGGTAAGTAGGTGTGTGTAAGGAGAAGTGGTATATGCCACATGGGTGATAGTACAGAGCTCATTTTCCAAGTTGTCAGGAGACAACATGGAGGAGTCCAGAAGTGGACCCTCTTGCTAACATCTATCAAGTCAATCAATAAAATTAACATATATGATTTTATTTTTCAATAGAAAATTCTAATGTGGGAATCAAGAATTTTTGGATGCACCGTTTAAAAAAGCATCAGGGCATAGAGTATTTTTAGACTAATTTATATTCCTATGTAATTTTTGGGGTGTTGATATCATGTCACTTAGCCTATTATGTAGCTCACATCAGACATGAAATTTTATGTTCTATAGTTATAAATTACAATGTGTAGGATGTGATTTTTGTAGAATAAGATATATCAATTTCTCTTATTCTATTGGAGTCTATGATACATCAGTTTATCCATGCCACAACACACACCTTATGAATTCCCCATGTTGTAGTTATCTGCAATTATAAGAGGAGTTAAGGGGATTTATTTCTATGGGATAAGTTTATGTAGTTAACAACTATTATCAATAACATGTTTTTTCTCACTATGGTGATGAGATAATAGTGTTAGGACCAATATGATGTTGAAGGTGGTGGTCTTCATGTGGTGTATTTTGTTATCAGAGAAAAAGGTTTGAATAATGGAAGTCACCTCACTTTTTATTTAAGGAAATCGAATCATGATTTGTGGGAAAGGAATAATTGGAACTTGTACTGCATGGAAGAATTTAGAGTCTATTTTTTGAAGAATTTGGAGTATTCTTTTTGAAGAATTCGAAGTCCTATTTTTGAAGAATTTAGAGTCTATTTTTTGAATACTTGGGATTCTGTTTTTTGGAGAAAAAGGAGCCTAATTTTCAGCGAAAACAGAGCCTGTTTTTTAGAGAAAATGGAACTAGATTTTCAGAGAAAATGAAACATGATTTTCAAAGATAATGGAGCTTGTATTTAAAATGAATCGGAGCCTGTTTTTTAGAGGAATCAAAGTCTCTTTTTTGAGATATTTGGAATTGAATATTTGGTTGCTGTAATGGAGAATCGAAGTTACTATGACTATGATGTATTAAATGTGATGATGATTTTTTGATTTGGACTTCTCATAAATCATGTGTTAAGGAAAGATCTCATGATTCATGCTTGATAGAAGAGATGATGGATGGAAGAATCATTACCATGTTGAAAGGTGGTATCGATAAGGTGAAGTGTGAAACCGATGTTATTAATAGAAGGAGTCTGGTTCCAAGAAAAGTAGTTCCATTGATAAAGCATGGAATCAAGCATAGTGGTACCAAGAAGAGTGGTGCTGATGATGTTGGAAAATAATGAAGAGAAGGAAGAACTATGTTAAGTAGGGCAGAATCATGTTGAGAGGTTCCAAACAGAGTGATTTTGATAGTGAATAAAAATGTGATACTGATGAAAAGTGGAGTCGAGAATTTTGATGCCGACAAGTGCTGAAAATTTGATGTTGGTGAAAAGTAGAATAGAGGAATGTGTTGTCTCATGTAGGATAATAAGTAAGTAAAGATATGGATATTACTGAATAACTTATCGAAGGGGAGATGAACTCTTACTTTTAATATTTTGATTCAAATCGGTTATCAAAAGTTGGATTTAGAAATCGTTATGGGAGAATCAAAAGATAATGTTTGAATCCTTTTTTTTCATTATGAATGTAATCAACCTCAGAAATTGGATTATGAAGAAGAAGAGGTGAAGGATGAAAAATCTTGAAGAAGAATCGAGAAGCAACGACATAGTCACAGTTTCTTCGAGATTTTATAGGGAAATAAAATTTTTTAGTGGGAGAGAAAACATTTGGGAAATTCCTGCATAAAATATTTGGGACACCTATAGAAGGTGATAGAAAGTAAATTGAACTTGTGTAGGTCTAACACAGAGTACTGTTCATCACAAAAGAGAGAGAAGCTCTATGTTTTTAGAGAGTGAAAGTGATTCTGGCTATCTTACTTTGAGTATATTACATCGAGAAGTATGTTGTGTTCAGTTTTTTGTGGTACAGGTCTAAACTAAATGGAATCTATTTATCATACTAGGATGAGCTAATTGAAGTGGGACATCCATACTAGTTTTCACCATACTAGATTTTTTAGACTAAGGATGAATCAAAATAGGGTTTTCTTACTGGTTTTCACCATACTGAGAATTTCCAAACTAAATAAAAATCTATCAGAGTTTCATCGTAGTCAGGGTTTTATGTGGAGTCGATTGAGTTGCATCTAGAGAATCAAATTCAAGAGAAATAGACTTGGAAATTAGACTCTATGTTTATTAGATTATGTTTAGAATGTTCTTAACTTTATTATGGGTAATAAATTGAATATTTGTGTTACACTTGTATAAACTTGTTTAAGATAAAAGAATCCCATGTAATTGTAGTTATTACAAAAGATGTTGAAGTTTCACTATTGTTCTAAAGGGGTGAAAATGCACTAGTGGGGTTATTTCATAGTTTTATATGAGTGTAAGGGTACATCCTACTCATTTTTATACAAGAATTATTTTCTAGAATATTTTATGGTATTGGATTAATTCCAACCATACCAAGGATGTAGCTATTCTTATAGAATAGTGACCTTGTAGATACTTGTGTTCCTGTGGATGTTTGTTTTATTTTTTTCAGTAGGTAATTAAATATTTAATAGGAGTATAACATTGCTTCAATTTAAAGGGAACTTAAAAGAAAAATAGTATCATTGATTCACCCCTCCCCCTCTCAGTGATACATAACACTGATTGGGCACTTTTAAATGGTATTAGATCCAAGGTTCCTTTGGTTTTTCTTTTTAATGAAGAACTTGAACTATTTGAACAACAAAGATATTCTGGACTTTGATGGAAATAATTATCATATCTGGAAATATATAATGTTTTCATATATTATTTATATCAATTATGAAGTTCATGAAGCTGCAACAGTTCTGTTTCTACCCATTGATGATAAAGCTCAACTTACACCTATTGACAAGAGGTATCCTGAGCATGATGGAAGGTCCATGAATGCAATATTATCATCACTTTCTGAAAGTGAATTCTTGAGATTTAAATGTGTTTCCACATCCAAAGTTATATGTGTCAAAATAAAGAACATATATGAAGGCAATATAAAATTCAAGAAGGAAAAGCTTCAAATATGTAGATTAATGTATGAATTCTTGAATATGGGTGAACATGAATCTGTTGGGGATTTCATTACCATGGTGAATGATATTGTAAGTATTATCAGATTTCTTGGTGAAAATTTGGATGAATCTATAGTTTTTGAGAAAATAATAAGTGTAAGAACCTGGTTCTTATTCTTGAGGTACGAGTTTCTTTTTTTCTCTTTTCCATAAGTATTTCTTTTGAAAATAAGGAAAATGGGGGAAAATCCCAAATTTGGTGAGAACACACTGTGTACTTTGGCCGTGTGGGATGAGTACACAAGGTGTGTAGCCATGTTGATGAGGAAAGGTGTAAAAACCAACTACAGGTCGTGTAGTGGGTATGTACACACCGTGTAGTCAGTTGACAGGCAAATAGTAAGGCGGTGAATGCAGCCCCAAACTAAGTGATAGTACACGCTGTGTACTCATGGATTGCACGCCTAGAACTCATGTCGACAGATGAACAGTTCGGCGGTAGGAAAGGTAGCCGCTAGAGGAACAGTTAAATGAGAAAAGTACACACCATGTATTCAATAGTACACGACGTGTAGTTTGTTTTTTTCACATAAAATGTGAAGTATCCCCCCTATTAACAGGGAAGGCTTAGAACCGGTGGAGGGATTGGGAGAGACGGCTGGAACTTTGGAGACCACCTGATCGAGCACCGGGAATCTGATTCTGCCTTCGTCGATCTTTTTGGAACCATATAGGTAAGCCTTTCCTTCTCCTTAAGCTGTTCTTACTAATTCTTTCCCAAGGGGATGTTATTTCTATTTGAAGGGGATTTCTTTCAGCTCATATCTATGTCATTCTTGGATGATTCAAGGATCATCGTTCGCGTATACGGATCCGGGGCGATCGAGGTAGGTGGCTTAGTGTTTAGATTCCAACTGTTGTGCATTTATGTGTACCTCTGTGCTACAAACCCATGTTGGGTTGTCGTGTGGCTGAGGCCATGGCTGTTTTAAATACCTAGAATTGTACAAGTAGTTAAATGTAAAAATAAATTGTTGTTTGGGATTGCTACATGGATCCAGGACCACCCCGGGGGTGCGTTCCTCTGTTTAGCTATTTGGCCAGGATAGCCGAGTGTATTCCATTGTAATAATGGTTATTAAATTTCCTTGAGAGTAATTGTATGTAAATTTATTATTTACATTTTGGGCAAGCCTCGGTTATTTTCACCTAAGGGAAGTGTTATTTTCAGCCTGAGGGAATTGTTGTTTAGCCTGAGGGCAAGATACTGCTTAGCCTGAGGGAAACGTTCTATTTCGCCTGAGGGAAACATTTCATATGCCTGAGGGAAGTGACTTCTGTGCCTGAGGGTGACACTTCATACGCCTGAGGTCAATATCTTTTATTCCTGATGGTGATGCCTGAGGGAAAGATTTTGATTACCTGAGGGTAAGCCTGATGGTGTGGTTATATTAGCCTGAGGGCATGGTTCTGATTAGCCTGAGGGCTTAGTTCTGAGGAACATTGAATGTTATTAAATTGAACTGCTAAAATAATATTTAAATCGCAATGGAACTGGTAAATTTAGTTACTTTTGAGTAATTCTTAGTTTATTGCATTTACTACTCGGCACTGTTGTGGCATATTTTCACACAGTTGGGCACGGGCCTTTGGTGGGTGCCTACTGGGATTCATTTATCTCACCCTGTTTGGGGTCATGTCTTCATCCCCAAACAGATTGCATTTCTGTAGGTATGGATAAGGGCAAGGGTCCCTATACAGGTACTTGATTGTCACTGAGGAGTTGGGGAGCATGGGACTGGGCTTAGGCTCGCGATGCTACCGTCTTTTCTATTTTGTTCTGCTGTACCTGTACTTGATTTGTATTATATTGTACTTTATTGTTGTGCAACATGTTCTGGCTGTTTTCTTAGAACTAAAGGCATGTTTCATCATTATATATATAACTATTAGCTATCTTTTACTGTTGTTGTTCATTTTAAATATGTATGTTTTATTGCTTCTACTACTGTTGTATGTTATTTATCTTTTCCGTTGTGCTACACTTTGAAAAATGAGGGCATAGTTTCCCCACTATCAGACTTGGGTCCTCGCTGCTAGTCGGCAGCCTCTGGCATTTGGGGAAATGTGCTTGAGTTCGTGTGACCAACAAGGTCCGGGGCACCCATTGAGTAGCTTCCGGATTCGGGACATTACAAAGTGGAATAAAAGGAGTTTTTTTATTTGACTTACTATTTGGAGCCTTAGTCCGGGATAGGACGGAAATGGTAGTTGGTTATAAGTTGTACCCGGGAGTAGCTAACCCGTGTACAGGGAAAAGCCAGTCTAACTCGTATTTTTGCAATTCTTCAGATTTTGAAAATTTTAAAGTTGATTTGTTTTCACCATTGGGTGACACACTTGTGATTGTGCTATTTATATTTTATCCAAGAGTTCTATTTATTTGAAACTCGATGAGATGAGGGTATTCCATCTCATGCATCATTTAGGAACATGCTAGAAATCACATGCCATGCATAGTTCCATGCCATGTAGGCACATTAGAAATTGCATGTTGATGTGATATTTGTTGTGCTATAAAATCATGCTATTGTGATAGTTGCATTGATAAATACATGTTATGTGACAGGGTATTTTTGTGTGAGCTTGTTGATAGAATAGAAGCCGGACTTTGGTTTTTGGGGAGTATGGGCCCTCATTGACCGGAATTTGGCAGATCATTGAGTGTTTATCTTGTTATAACATATATAATATGCCAAAATTTGATTTGTGGGATGTATGGGCCCTCACAGGTCGGAATTTGGCACATAGGTGTTTTTTTCAATATTTACTGGGTTCCGGAGTAGTTTCAGAGGCTTACTATCTATAAAACCCTGGATACATGCCATTAAGTTCCTCGGACACACACTGTGTGTTCTTCTGTTCGGGAAGAAAATAAAACTTTTTAAGTACATTCTGTACACCCTGGGTACACGCCGTGTAGTCTCTTCCCATGTCATGGACCGTGTGGGTGGGGACACAGGGAAGGGAAATGCTTGGGGCGAACATGTCGTGTACCTGATGTACACACCTTGTAGTGTTGACCCGGAGTTCGGCCGTGTAACTAACAACATGGGTTGGTGGAATATTTTTGTACATGTCGTGTCAATGATGAATATGCCATGTAGCCTGACCTGGGGACCCGACTGTGTTACGAACAAACACGGGTTGGTGTAACCTCTTCTTGAACATGCCATGTACCTGAGGGACATGCCGTGTAGTCTTGACGGGTGAGAGACTGTGTGGACTTAGCCGTGTGGATGGGGAAATGGGGTGGTGTACACGCCGTGTGCGGGTGTAACACGCCATGTGGTATCAAGCCGAGTAGTCGGTCATGACATGAACGACAAGGGCAGTTGTAAAATTAAACCATACACGCCATGTAGAGTATATACAAGCCGTTTAGTCTTGTTCAATGGGAGCCGCGTGTCTTAGCCGTGTATAAAGACCCGGGCAGGGGAAGAGAAGTCAGGTACACACTGTGTAGTCAATATAAACGCCGTGTAGTCTTGTTGTGAAATCTTGAATGCGTTCTTCCTCTTGTTCCTCTTTTGGTTCCTTCATTTTCTGTCTTTGATAATCTGGATCTAAGTTGTGCGTTTCACCTTGTAGATTCATGCCGCCGAGACGACCATGTGTTGTTCCGTAGGAGAGCGGCAACGATTATACTCCAGAGATAGTGGGCCATGGGCTACCAGTGGATCCTCCAAAAGAGCCAGATGCGGCACCAGCCATTATACTGGACACAGGTGCAGATGCGCAGTTCCGTGAAGGCTTCATACGGTTCATGCAGACCTTCAGGGAGCACCGCCGGTTGCCACATCCATGGCAGAGCTGACTTGTATCTTCCAGCAGCAGCATCCACCTACGTTTTCAGGTGATGGCGGACTACAGGCTTCAGAGTCTTGGCTGGGTCTATGTAGACTATTTTTGAGAAACCTTGAGACTCGTCCAGGGCGGAGGGTCAAGCTCTCTACTTACATGCTACGTGATTCCTCCAAGAGGTGGTGGGATGCTACCACTCAGTCTGAGCACCACAGAGACATGGCGTGGGAAAATTTTCAAATAGCTTTCTATGACTTCTTCTTCCCAGAGACGCCGAGGGTAGATAGAGCTCGAGAGTTAATGAATCTGCAATAGGGCACTATGTCGGTGATGGATTATTATTCTCTCTTCACTGAGCATCAGCGTTTTGCACCCGTTTTGGTGGGTTATGAGACGTTGAGGTCCAGACGCTTTGAGGATGGTCTTTGATACGACATTTGAGCACTGGTGAATGCTTTCAGGTTGCCTATAGTACATGTGATTGTGAATCAGGTGATGATTACAGAAAGGATCTTTCAGGAAACTAGTGGTGTGGGCCAGGGCGGTTCGACCCCAGTTTCTGGTACTATTTCTACCTGGACGAGGAAGATACATATGGACTTCTCTCACAATGGTATTACCATCCAGAAGAATGTTTTAGGTGGTCAAGTCATGTTCTACCAGTGTGTTAAAGAGGGGCACAAAATACCACAGTTTCCGCGTGACCTAGTGGAGTGCTGAGATTACGGCAAGATGGGACATCTGTAGCGCTTTTGCAGGGTGTTTCTTCTAGTGGCTAGTGAGAGGGGTTCTGTGTAGACTCCGCGTGCAGGAGTATGACCAATGGCTTCTTACCAGTCGGGAAACTGAATGCGTCAGGTCATGTAGGTAGAGATGGTGGTCGTGGCCATGGTATCCAAACACCAGGATCTCAGAGGCAGCAGGGTGGGATAGCTCAGGGTAGTCAGGCTGTGTCATAGGGCCGCGGCACTGGGCAGGCATATGCAGTGCAATAGTCCCAGCAAGAGCAGAATCCTGGATCTTCTACTGTCATAGGTACTATTATAGTAACTTATGTCTAATCATCCGTACTTTTCGATACAGGTGCTACACATAGCTTTATATTTGTGCCTGTCGTGGAGAGACTTGGGCTTTGTGTTTCTTCTTCTTCTGACGTTATGACGCTAGAAACTCTGTTGGGGACTAGAACGGCTGGTGTGCATCAGTGGAAGGAGTGCCCTTTTGAGGTTGGTGGGTGTCACTTACTTTGGGACCTCTATGTCTTCGAGATGATGAGCTATGATGTCATTCTCGGAATGGACTGGTTGGTTACCTTTTGAGACTTTGTGGACTACTATCATCATATTGTGAGTTTCACGTCACCATAGGTCAGAGATGTTCTATAAAAAGGTGAATGGGATGTTCATGCGAGTTGAGCTGGACCAGAGCATCGTGGGCGAGGTGGTGTGACAGACCAGATTGCGAGTTGATATCTGGATGATCAGGGTACTTGTCAGAAGTATTTCCTTCCAGTGGTTGATCATTTTAGGGATGTATTTCCGGACGACTTTTCAGGTCCACCTCCGGAGTGATAGGTGGATTTTCTTATTGAGCTAGTGCCAGGAGCGGCACCGGTGTCCATTCCTCCTTATAGGATGGCAAAACCTGAGTTACAGGAGCTCAAGAGACAGTTAGAGGAGTTACAATCAAGGGTTTTTATCCGACCCAGTACTTCTCCTTGGGTTTCTCCTGTTCTTTTTGCGAATAAGTCGGATGGTACCCCCAGAATCTGTGTGGATTACCGAAAGCTGAACCAGTTAACGGTCAAGAATTGATATCCCTTACCAAGGATTGATGATCTTTTTGATCAAATTTGAGGTACAAAAGTGTTCTCGAAGATTGACTTGAGATCAGGATATCATCAGTTACACGTTAGACCATCAGAGATACCGCTTACATATTTTTGGATCAGATATAGTCTATACGAGTACTTGGTTATGCCTTTTGGACTCACGAACGTGCCAAATGTTTTCATGGATCTGATGAATCATCTGTTCCATCCTTATCTGGATTCTTTTGTGGTAGTATTCGTGTTTCATATTTTTGTGTACTCTCACACTCGACAAGACCGTGCCACCCATCTTGAGATCATACTGAGTACACTGAAAGAGCATCAGCTATATGCTAAGCTCTCAAAGTGCCACTTTTGGATGGACTAGATTCACTTCTTGGGTTATATCATCTTAGAGGAAAGAGTTTTCATGGAACCAGAGAAGGTGGGAGTAGTAGTTTCCCTGGAGTAGCCTAAGAACATTTTTGAGATATGGAGTTTCTTGGGGATGGATGGTTACTACAGATGCTTCATACAGAACTTCTCCCACTTAGCATTACTGTTGACGGGTTTGACTAAGAAGGGTGTAAAGTTCATTGGGTCGAAAGCTTGCGAGACAGCCTTTCAGGTTTTGAAAGGAAGGTTGACATTAGAACCAGTCTTGATACTTCCAGATCAAAGGAAGAGCTATACAGTTTACTGTTATGCATCAGTTATTGGGCTGTGAGCTGTGTTGATGTAGGGTGATCAAGTTGTTGCGTACGGGTCTTGGCAGTTGAGGCCACATGAGAGGAATTACCCGACGCATGATCTCAAGTTGGATTCAGTTGGTCATGCATTGCGCTATTAGAGACATTATCTTTTGGGAGATTATTTGGTGGTTTTCACCGACCACATAAGTCTCAAGTACATCTTTACTCAGCGTGACTTGAATATGAGGCAGTGAAGGTGGGTCGAATACCTTCAGTCCTTCGACTTTGAGCTTTCCTATACACCTGGTAAAGGTAATGCAGTAGATGATGCACTGAGCATGAAGACTCAGGTACAGGCGGTGCCGGAGGCCAATGGTGAGTGGCAACTCATGGCTTTGTTCTCTGAGATGGATTTGTAGGTGTACGATAGTCAGGGGAAAACCTATATTTCTTCCTTAGTTGTGACTTCTACCCTCCGAGATAGAGTGAGGATGAGATAGCTATTTGATTATGAAATCCTAGTTCTACGGGAGTTGGTGGCGAGTGAGGACCCTCCTCCTAGGTAAACAATAGGTGATGAAGAAATTATGTGTTTCCTTGGATGAGTATGGGTTCTAGGGGATATACATAAGGAGTTGATGTGGGAGTTTCATGCTTAATCTTGGGAAATTCATCCCGGAGATTCCAAGATGTACCGTGACTTGAGACGTTAGTACTGGTGGCCGGGTATGAAGAGAGAAGTAGCTGGTTTTGTTACAAGATGTTCCACATGTCAGCAGGTGAAGACGGAGCATCAGAGGGCAGCCAGACTGTTATAGTAGTTACCTATTCCAGAGTGGAAATGGAATGATGTCTTGATGGAATTAGTGATTGGATTGTCGAGCTCACCTCGAGGCAATGATTCCATATGGGTTGCTGTGGATAGACTCACAAAGGAATCTCACTTTTTTCTGATCAAGGAGACCTTTGGAGTTGATGATCTCAGGAAGTTGTATATCTGAGAGATCGTATGTCTTCATGGGGTCTGTCGTTCTATTGTTTCAGATAGGGATTCCCTCTTTACATCTCAATTCTGGGAGAGTTTTCAGAGGGAACTGGGTACATAGGTGATCATGAGAAGAGCTTACCACCCTCAGACCAATGGCAAGTCAGAGCGTATGATAGAGGTGCTTGAGGAAATGTTGCGTGAATGCATTCTAGACTTTGGGGGCTCTTGGGAGAACTATATACCCCTATCCGATTTTTCCTGCAATAACAGTTTTCAGGAAACAATACAGATGGAACCATACGAGGCTTTATATGGTAGGCCATTTCGATCACCTTTGTTCAGGTTAGAGGCAGGTGAGGTAGCTTTACTGGGACCACGTCTCGTTCAGGAGACTTCTGAGCAGGTCCAGTTGATTCAGAAGAGGATGGTTACCGCACAGTCTCGTCAGAAATCTTATGTTGATCACTGTAGATGACCCTTAGAGTTCACTGTTGGGGATCAGGTTTTCTTATATGTTTCACCGAGGTCGGGACACATGCGGATCATGAGACAGGGTAAAATTTCACCAAGGTGTGTGGGGCCAATTGAGATTCTGGAGAGAGTCGGGCAGGTTGCCTATCGGTTGTAGTTACCACATAGGTATTGGTCCATGCATGACGTCTTCCATATATCTTAGTTGCACCATTATCATTCAGACCAGTCTCATAGATTTCAGCTAGAGGAGGTTGAGCTTCAGGTAGATGCTTCCTTTGAGGAGCATCTGATTTGTGTCATGGATGGAGCATGAAGGTTCTCTGAGGCCGGTCAGTTCCTCTCATACATGTGCTATGGCAGCATGGCTGAGTGCAGGATGAAACCTGGGAGCAGGAGACCGACGTACATGCTCAGTGGCCGGATTTGTTCACAACTTCATCTTCCCCACACTTGTAAGGGAAATTCATGGATGAATTTCTTTAAGGGGGGAAGTTTGTTAGAACCCGGTTCTTATTCTTCAAGTACAGGTTTCTTCTTTTCTCTTTTCCTTAATTATTTTTTTTAATAAGGAAAATGGGGGGAAAATCTCAAATTTGGTGACTACATGCTGTGTACTTTTCAACACGCCGTGTACTTTGGCCATGTGGGATGAGTACACAGGGTGTGTATCCATGCTGATGAGGAAAGGTGTAAAACCAGATTACATGCCATGTAGTGGGTATGTACACGTCATGTAATCAGTTGGCAGGCAAATAGTAAGGTGGTGAAGGCAGCTGCCAGCTGAGTGATAGTACACGCCGTGTACTCATGGATTACACGCCGTGTAGTCATGTCGACGGATGAACAGTGCGGCGGTGGGAAAGGTAGCCGCCAGAGGAATAGTTAAATGAGAAAATTACACGCCGTGTAGTTTTTTATTTTCGCTTAAAATGGTCAGTAGCCTCCCCTATTCACAGTAAAGGCATAGAATCAGAGGAGGGCTTGGGAGAGACGGTCGGAACTTTGGAGACCGCCCGATCGAGCACCGGGAATCTGATTCTGCCTCCATCGATCTCGTTGGAATCGTACGGGTAAGCCTTTCCTTCTCCTTAAGCCGTTCTTACCAATTCTCTCCTGAGGGGAAGGTATTTACATTTGAATGGGATTTATTTCACACCAGATCTTTGTCGTTCTTGGACGATTCAAGGATCGTCGTTCGTGTATATGGATCATGGGTGATCGAGGTAGGTGGCTTAGTATTTAAATTCCAACTAATGTGCATTTTTGTGTACCGTTGTGCTACAAACCCATGATGGGGTGTCGTGTGGCTAAGGCCTTGGCTATTTTAAATACCTATAATTTTAATGGTAGTTAAATGTGATAATAAACTGTTGTTTGGGATTGCTTCTTGGATCCAGGACCACCCCGGGGGTGCGTTCCTCTGTTTAGCCATTTGGCCAGGATACCCGAGGGTATGCCATTGTAATAATGTTTATTAAATTTACATGAGAGTAATTGTATGTAAATTTATTATTTACATGTTGGGAATGTCTCGGTTACTTGCGCCTGAGGGAAGTGTTCTTTTCAGCCTGAGGGAATTATTGTTTAGCCTAAGGGCAAGGTACTGCTTAGCCTGAGGGCACCGTTCTATTTCGCCTGAGGGAAACATTTCGTATGCCTAAGGGAAGTGACTTATGTGACTGAGGGTGACACTTCATACGCCTGAGGAAAATATCTGTTATGCCTGAGGGCAATGCCTGAGGGAACGATTCTGATTATCTGAGGGTATTCTTGAGGGCGTGGTTATATTAGCCTGAGGGCAAGGTTCGGATTATCCTGAGGGCTTAGTTCTGAGGAACATTGATTGTTATTAAATTGAACTGCTAAAATAATATTTAAATGGAAATGAAACTGGTAATGTTAGTTTCTTTTGAGTACTTCTTAGTTTGTTTCATTTACTACTGTGCACTATTGTGGCATATTTTCGCACAGTTGGTAACGAGCCTTTGGTGGGTGCCTACTGGGATTCATTTATCACACCCTGTTTGGGGTCATGTCTTCGGCCCCAATTAGATTACATTTCTGCAGGTATGGATATGGTCAAGTGTCCCTACACAGGTACTTGATTGTTGCTGAGGAGTAGGGGAGCATGGGACTGGTCATAGGCTCGCGATGATACCGGTTGTTCTGTTTTGTTCTGTTGTACCTGTACATGAGTTGTATTGTATTGTATTGTATTGTATTGTTTTGTAACATGTTCTGGATGTTTTCTTAGAACTAGAGGCATGTTGAATCATTATCTATATAACTATTAGCTATCTTTTACTACAGTTGATAATTTTAAATGTGTATGGTTTATTGCTTCCGCTGATGTTGTATTTTATTTATCTTTTCCGTTGTCCTACACTTTGACAAATGAGGGCATAGTTTCCCCACTATCATACTCGATCCATCACTGCTAGTCGGAAGCCTTTGGCATTTGGGGAAATGTGCTTGAGTTCATGTGACCAACCGGGTCCGGGGCACCCGTTGACTAGCTTCCGGATTTGGGACGTTACAATAAGATTCCAACCTGAGAAATTCGATGAAAAACTTTCTTTATTAGAAGATAGAGATCTTAAAAAATTATCTCTTGATGAATTGAATATCACTCTTATTAATTATGAATTTAGAAGTGATAAATATATAAAAATCAAGACAAAAGTTGGCATATAAATTTCTTCAAGGCTATGAAGAAGGATAAATTGAAGAAGATTTATTTCGAAGAAGAATATGCTGATTCTGATTTTGAAAATGGGGTATGTAAAAATATTAATGGTATTTTATCCTTGTTTTCTAATAATTTGAAAATATGTATAGGTAAATAAAAAAGGAAAAATTTCCTTATATGTTTTGAATGTGGATGTGTTGTCCTCTTTGTGGCTAACTGTCCATAAAGAAAGAATGAAGATGATAGTGATGAAGAAGAAACATAGTGGTAAAGGAAATTCAGGGAATGAAACTAAATTATTCAAATATAAAATAAGAAATTTCCTATAAAAATATTAATAATAATAATAATAAAGAAGTGATAATGATTCTAAAAATTCAGTTGAGTATGGTATTTAAATTTTTTTTATTAAAACAGTGAATGATGAAGAATATGGAAGATGATGTTATGAAGAAGAAGAAGAAGAAACTCAACTTGAATTGCATTTGAAAGAAGAGTTGAAGAATTTTCTAAGAAATATTATAAATATTGAAAATAAAAACAAGAAATTGGAAGCTAAATGTTCTTAAGTGTGCGATCAAGAAGTTTTTTCTTAGGATAAAGATAATCTTGTGAAAGAGATTGATGATTTGAATAAGTCTCCTGAATAGAGAAGAATCGTAATGAATATCTGAAAGTAAAGCTGAAGGAAAAGGAAGAAGAGTATGGACTTGTTCAACAAAAAATATCTGAGTCTAAATTGAGAAAAAAAAAGCCTCAAAACTCTATCATCGATGTTTGTGAATGTTCTCGACAAAATAATATGAAGAAGGTTCAAAAAATGTTCCCTTCAATGGGTGACAAGAAGAATGTTGGGAAAGTTGTTTATGTGGACAAGACCAAAAATGATGGAGATTCTAAAGTCAAGGAAACCTAAGTCCAAGAATGTTCTGAAACAATCTGAATCTAGGATGGTTTTAAATACTTATGATTCTGTTAAAGCTACTGATAAAAGGAATGTTCGTTGCTCAAAAAAGAAATGAAAATAAAATGGCTAAGAAACGTATTCATATTCAGTACAGAGGTTTTAGAGGAAGATATTTTTTATATAAATATTGAATGTTTTATGGAGGATTCGGGCATATAAAAAGTATGTGTTGGTTTAAGCAACAACAATACTATTATCCCATAGGTTATGGAAGGAAGAGATTTATGGGGAGTCAATATCCTCAAAGAAAGAAGAAAGAAAATATTGCTGAAATTAATTTTGAGAAGAACCTAATGCAAGATGAAAATAGGTTCCAGTCCCCAGAAACTATTTATGATATATGAGAACAACATATACATCTAAAAAAAGGATGTATTATTTTTTTACTTGCTCAAATAAAGATTCTTAATTCTCAGAAGGCAAATGTGAAGAATGAAATGATAGATGAAAAATCTCTTGTTGTTGAAACTACATTGAAAGTTGAAAGAGGAGAAAGACCCTAGATACTTGATAGTGGGTGTTTCTCACCCATGATAGAAAACATAATGTTGTTGAAGGATGTGATAGATATTAATGAAGGCACTATATGATTTGGAAATGATTAATCATTGAAAATAAAAGGTGTTGGGTCAGCCATCATTGGGAAAGAAAACATGAAATCTAAGAAAGCATTGTATGTTGATGGGATGAAGCACAATCCGCTAAGTGTTTCAAAATTGTGTGATGATTTTAATGAATTTATATTCAAGAAATATGCATTTATTGTAAGAAATGATGAAATTTTAAATATTGTTACAAGAGTCTAACATACAAAAGAAAACTTGTTTCGGGTTGGTGGTACACAAAACTCTTCTAACATGAGCATAGTGGAAGAGAAACAGTTGTGTCATAAAAGGCTTGGACACATGTGTCAAAGAAATATGAGAAATCTATCTAAAAGAGACAGTGTTCAAGATATTCTTTATTTTCCAATAAGAAGAGATTGGTGTTGCACTATCTACCAGAAAGGTAATATTACAAATGTTGTGCATAAGAAAGTTGATATTTGTTCAAAGAAACCCCTTGAGCTTATACATTCTGATATTTGTGAGCCAATGAGAAAACAATCAAAAATGGAGATAAGTACTTAATTAATTTAATAGATGATTTTACTTTCATTTCTTGTGTTATTTTTATGAAACACAAATCAGATGCTTTGAAAATGTTCAAAATTTTCAGAAGAAAAGCTGAGAAAAAATGTGAGTATCCTGTGAAGATGTTGAGAATTGATAATGGTGGGGAATATAAAATTAAATAGTTTGAAGACTATCTTGTGAATAATGGAATTCAGCATGAATATAGTTCCCCATATACACTCCAAAAAATGGGGTTTCTGAAAGAATGAATGGAATCTTGGTGGAAATGGGAAGAACCATGTTACTTGAACATGGTCTTTCTCATTAATTTTAGAGGCAAGCCAGGAGTACTACTATTCATATTCAGAACCATTTTTTCTATAGGCCTCAATAAAATATTAATACATGTGAGTTGTTTTATAGAAAAAAATTTATTTTGATGCATGTTATGGTTTTCGAGATTTCATGCGTTATAAAGAATAAAGGTGGAAACTATGGGAAGTTTAAACAAAAATGTGAAGATGGAATATTTCTTAGTTATGCTCTAGAAGGAAGAGGTTATAGAATCTTCAACAAAGAAATAATGAGGATTATTTATTCTATGGATGTAAAATTTAATGAAATCAGTGGGAAATAAGAAATTGCTGAAGCATAAAGGAGAGTTGAAGAAGTTGAAGAAAACAATTCTAATAAGAAGATAGATGAATATATACTTTCTCAAGAAGAATAATAGGACTCATTTATTTCAAATGATGAGGAATATAATAGGAAATATTATCCTAAGATGAGTAAAATATGGAAGTTTAGAATATTATTGGTTATCAACATCAGAAGGTTCAAACCCGAAGAACAAAAAAAAGATATTATGCATACTTCATTATATTCAAAAGTGTAACTAAATTATGTGAAAGAATATTTTGAGCACCCAGAATGGTTTCAATCCATGAATGAAGATTTGGATCAGATTGAAAGGAATAATACATTGGAACTTGTTCCCAAACCTGAACACAAATACATTATTGGCACAAAATAGGTTTTCTGGAACAAGATAAATGAACAAGGTGATGTTATCAGAAACAAAGAAAGATTGGTGTGAAAAGGATATTCTCATATTAAAGGAATTGATTTGGATGAAACCATTGCTTCGATGGTCATATTGGAAAATATAAGAATATTTCTTTCTATTGTTACAAAATGAGGCTACATGATCTTTCAAATGGATGTTAAATCTGCATTATTAAATGGTGATCTTGAATATGAGGTTTATATTGAACAAACCTATGGATTTTTTATTGGTAAAGATCAAGGTTATGCATGAAGATTGAAGAAATACATGTATAAGATAAAACAGGCTTTAAGTGCATGGTATTCAAAATTGGATACTTACATAAAGAAGATGATCTTCAAGAAAGGAAGAGTGGATAGAAATATATATATTAAAGAAAGTAAAGAGTATTCTATCACTGTGATCATTTATGTAGATGATATTATCATTGCTTGGAATGATGAAAGAAGTTGTGAAATGTTTTCTGAAGAGATGAAGAAGGTTTTCAAAATTTCTATATTGGGAGAAATTAAATACTTTCATGGGTTGAAAGTCCTATAAAAGAAAGAATTCATTTTTCTTCCCCAAGAAAAGTATGGTAAGGAAATTCTCAATAATTACTATATAGAAAATTCAAAATCTATTTCCACACCAATTTCAAAAGGAAAAAAATAATTCAAGATGGTGAAGGTAAGGATGTTTATCCAAAAGAGTATCGAAAGTTGATTGGAAGTCTGTTGTATTTGACTACCTCAAGACCCGACATCATATATGTTGTTACCTTATGTGTAATATTTCAGAGTGATCATAAAGAATCACATATTATTTCTATAAAAATAATTCTTGAATACATCAAAGTCACAACATAATTTAGGATTGTGTATTTTAGCTCAGATAACATTGACTTGTTTGGGTATTCAAATGCGTATTGGGAAGGAAATGCTGATGATAGAAGGTCCACATTTAGTGGTGTGTTATTTATGGGTAGTAATTGTGTTAGTTAACATTTAAAGAAAAATAATTAAGTAACTCTAAGTACAGATAAAGTTGAGTATGGTTCTTTTATTCAAGCTTCTAATCAACTTATGTTGATGAAAACTCAGCTGGAATACTTACATATAGAAGTTAAATTACCCTTTCTCTTAGGGTGTGATAATCAAATCATAATCAATCTCACCAGGAATCCAGTTTAACATTATCATTAAAATATTATTGATGTCAAATATCATTTCATCGAATAGTATGTAGAGAGGAATTAATTGAGGCTTGAATATGTTACAACATCAGATCAAGTTGCTAACATTCTCACAAAACCCTTTCCGAAAGAATAATTTCTAAAATAGAGGTTGAACATGTGTGTCCAACCTCTATCACTTCAAGGCTAAGGTATGTTGTATTTTCCCCTCTCTATTCTTACCATTGGATTGTTTTTTCAAGGGGTAGAATTATACTGTTTTATAACTCTATTGTATAAAAGTGATAGTTGTGGGTAAGATGTGAATTCAGAATTGTTTAATGTGTGAAATATTCTAATTGTTTGTTGGATTGGTTGTAGGAAAGAAATTGTTTTTCAGGAATGTTGAAGAAGAGATATGTTATGAAATATGTTTTAAAAATTACTAATTATGGAAAACATGTTTTTTCTAACAATGATTCTTGTTTCCTACAATGATTTATCTCACATAGGTTTAGAATTTTTTATAAGTAATCCATTTCTTGAGGATACAAAGTTCAGTGAATTATGGAAACTTGGTTGACAAAAAAAATCTATAGGGGGAGATTGTTAAGACCAAGTTGATTTTGAAGGTGGTGGTCTTCATGTGTTGCATTTTTTTGTCAAAGAATAAGGTTTAAAGAAAGGAAGTCACCTCACATTGTATTTATGTAAGTAGGATCATGATTTATGGTAAAGGAAAAATTAGAACATGTGCTGCATGGAATAATTTGGAGTCTATTTTTCAAAGAATTCAATGTCTGATTTTTGAAGAATTCAGAGTCTGATTTCCAATGAATTTAGAGTCTATTCTTTAAAGAATTTAGAGTCACATTTTGGAGAAAATAGAGCCTAATTTTTAGAGAAAACAGAGCCAATTTTTTAGGAAAAATGAAATCTTGTTTTCTAAGAAAACAGAACCTGATTTTCATAAAAACCAAACTCTGTTTTTCAGATGAATTAGAACCTATTTTTTTAGAGGAATTAGTGTCTCTTTTTTGAGAGATTTGTAAGGTAATACTTGGTTACTCTAATGGAGAATCATAGTCACTATAACTACATTGTGTTAAATGTGATGATTCCTTGTTGGTTTTTTACTTATCATAAATCATGAGTTAAAGAAAGAACTCATGATACAAGATTGATGGAAGAGAGGGAAAATGGAAGAATTGTAACCAGGTTGAGAAGTGGTACAAATAAGGTGAGGTGTGACATGGATGTTGTTGAGAAAAGGATTCCGGTTCCATGAAAAGAAGTGTCAATGATAAATAATGGTATCAAGCATAGTGGTTACAAGAAGTGTAGTGCAGATGAAGTTGGAAAAGAATGGAGTAGAGGAAGAACTGAGTTATGTAGGGAAGAATCAAGCAAAGTTGTGCCAAAAAGAGTGATTCTAATAGTGAATAAAAATTTGATGCTGATGAAAAGTGGATTCCAGAAGTGTGATTCCTACAAGCACTAAAAATATGACTCCGATAAAAAGTATAATTGAGGAATGTTTTGTTTCAATTAAGAAAATAAATAATAAAAGATATTGAGATTGCTGAATAATTTTTTGAGGGGGAGTTGAACTCTAAATTTAAAGATTTTGATTTAAATCGATTCTAAAGAGTTGGATTCAAGAATCGGTATGGTAGAATTGAAAGATAATGTTCGAGTCCTTGTTTCTCATTATGACTATAATCAACCTCAGTAGTCGGAGTCTGAAGAAGAAGATATGACGGATGAATAAGTGTTAAGAAGAATCGAGAAGCATTGAAATAGTCAGGGTTTCTTTGAGATTTTAGAGGGAAATAAAATTTTTGATTGGGTGGGAAAACATGTTTGAAATTCCCACCTAACCTTTTTGGGACACATATAAAAGGTGATAGAAAGTACACAATACTTGTGTACGTCTAACATGGAATATTGTTCATCATGAAAGAGAGAGAAGCTCCAAGTGTTTAGAGAGAGAAAGTTATTTCAGCTATCTTACTTTCAATATATTACATCGAGAAGTAGGTTGTGTTCAACTATTTGTCATATAGGGCTAAGCTAAAAAGAATCTATTTATCATACCAGGATGAGCTAATTGAAACAGGACTTCCATAATAGCTTTCACTGTATTGGGTTTCTCAGACTGAGGAATAATTTAAATACATTTTTCTTACTAGTTTTCACTATATTTAGAATTTCCGGACTGAAGAAGAACCAATCTGAGTTTCATCATACTAATTGTTTTTTTTGGTGTTGATTCAGTTGCATTAGGAGAATTTGATTCAAGAGAAAACGAATGGGAAAATAGACTCTAAGATTCCTAACTTATGTCCATGGAGTTATTACCTTTCTTCTGGGTAACATGAGTTTCATCATACGTAAGTAACATGAGTTGTTACAAAAGAAGTTGAAGTTTCCCTATTGTGATAAAAGGGTTCACCTTAACTAGTGGGATTGTTTTGTAGTGCTACACGAGTGTAAGGGTACATCCTACTCATTATAATCCAAGGATTATTTTCTAGTGTATTGTATGGTATATGATTACTTCCGACTATACCAAGGATGTAACTATTCTTATTGAATAGTGAACCTTGTAAATACCTATCTTCTTAATAATGTCTGTTTTATTTTGTTTTTAATAAGGAATTGAATCATTAATAGGATGTGATTTTTTTTTAATTGAAAGGGAACTTGAAAGAAAAATAGTATCACTAATTCACCCCTCCTCCTCTCAGTCAAACATAACTCTGGCTAGGAACTTTCCAATGGATTGTCGCATGATTTCATCATAGAAATGGTGACAAAACCATAGAATTTAAGGTGCTACTATCACAACCTAACCCATTTGGTCCCACTTAACTAGTGACTGGTCAAGTGTGATTACCCAAATCCCACCTTTAGTAAGTGAGGGGTTGTTGACCAATGTCGAATTATCATATCCCATGCCTGGGAGGCATTATCAAAATATATTGGCACACACACACACACACACTTCTCCATTCATATTCAACACTAAAATGTAAAAACCAAAATACTAATGAATGCATTCATATTTAATCACGAATCAAAGTCCGAAAATAAAGTAATAAAAGTGATAGAGTTCCAAATAAAAGAAATCTAAAAACGGTAAAAGATTCCAACATACTTAGAGGTAAAGGAATGCTTTAAAAAGAAACATTGATAAACACCTCAGTCTTTCTAGACCAATCTAAGACTCACTACTCCCTGTCCTCTGAGGATATTGTCCCAATGTATGTCTTCTATATAAGAAAAAACATGTGGTAATATCCCATACATGGGTGAGTATAATAATTCCCAGTAAAAACCATGAAATAAATAATCATAGAGCATCATGAGGAGTCAGCTCAACATAAGATTTTCCAATCAAATAATAGAAATATCCATAATATAAACCTAGATCTACGTATAACATATAACAAGTCTCGTGTGGTTTTAACCAATACTAATATCCATAGAATTCTGGTTAATACTTCTAAATATCTATCATTCTAGGATCTCTCACTCAAAAAGATATACTATTACTGAAGACACTCATCTAATTGGTCATTCCAACTTGTCCTTACCAAGAAGTTATCATTTGATCTTAGAAGATCATGCTATTAATTTAATGGATCACACCCAGCACCCCAGGGGGATGCCACCAACCCTACTAGATCAATCTTCTAGATAGGTGATCAATTCATTGTGCATCATTGTCACACTGATACCACAAACCCCTCATAGGAATGATATGATAGAGGATCTCATTATAGGCCTCACAAAATGGATACCATTAACTCTATCTAAATTAGATCTCAGAGAGCAGATCACAATCCTATGTCGAGTAAATAATGTCACATTATACCCTCGTAGGGATGGACCAGTGAACCTCACCCAGTTGAACTGAGTTTATACTAAGGAAACGATGGTTTTCATGCTATAATAGAGAAAGTATACAGAATGTATAAAGGGTATATGGTGTGTACCTCTATCCTTATACTTGTTTGCATCTATACCGATGTTCCTCTACTCATGCCCATGTACACCTGATCCACTCTAAGTACACTTTGGTTTTCATGTGTACCTTTAGTCATGCTTGTGTACTGGGCCATGTCCAAATATTGGTCCATGCCTAGGTACTCTACCTTTTCCCATGTACATGGTCATTTCCATGCCCATACTTTCATAGTGTAAATGATATTCTTCAGTATCAGCTCACATGAAACATGAAACATGTCCCATAGTTTTTAATATTTAACTTCCAAGAGAATCCCTAGCACCAAAATCAGGGGGTCTCACATGGCATGTATCTTAAAATTATACATAATGTAATTTGGGATTTCCAAAATCAGGGGGTATCACATACCATTGATTTTTCCATCAAATTTATTACAATTCAAAAATCATGGTTCATAGAGGGCCTATCTTTTCTAATGACCCAATTCTAGCATCTTCTTCGCCCAAAATTTTTTACCAGTCATCCACCATATCAAGATACTAAAACCCATACTTCAAGGATCTCTAGATCATAATGATAACACACTGTCATGTTCGTATACCATAACCAAACCATTAATATCATTCCCAAAAGAATGTTGATGATCCATTTCCTCAAATTTTTATTTTACAATGATCATCCACCATTTATTTCATGAATATCCATCAAAATCGAATGATGGGGATGAAAGGATTAATAAAAAAGAAAAAAAAACCATAGGAAAATTATTTTAGGAATAAAAAAACAATTTTTTCATTGCATCCTTAGTTTTTTGTTGTATAATTGATGAATATAGATAAATTAACAATGAATCATAAAAAAAATCAATATCAACCATTGATTCACTGATAAAGTCTTGCTAATGGAATTGACCCACATTAAACATGGGATATATAAACATTAATAAATCCATGTAAATAAAATTTACTACCATATGTTTGGGTTGGCCGATAATGAAGAACAATCCTACAACATAGTCATTGGTGAGATCCATGAACTCTGTTGGTGAAGGTTATCCATGTGGTATCAAACTAATCCTATGATCCATTATCAGCCACCACCAATCTTTAATGGATCCTCTCTAGGTCTCCAGGGTTATAAAACTAACCCTGATATTTACCCATAAGCAGGTATTTATAGATAAGGGATTTAGGTCTTGTAATTTTAAGAAATAAATAAAATGAATATATTTATTTATTTTTTAATCTATCTATTACCGCGCATTACCCAAGTGTCTGATGTGCTCCAAGTTTATTTCACCCATAGAGTAAACCCTATAATCTGAACTCAACAGAAGTATCAAATTTCTGATTTGAGAATCTGTTTAGGGATTATTCCACTATTTTAGGAAGTATTTTTGAATGTGACACTCATATATTTCATATTTTTAAAATATCAATTCTAAAATCACTGGTCCATGGAATACCATGTTTTATGAGTTACTATATCCAAAATATTACTAGATATGTTTAAAATATTTACATGGGAAAATTTGAGACATCACATCAAGCCTACCTAATGTATTTTCATCATAAAAAATAGACTACTCAAAATGATATTGTTACTGCACTCGCATCAGGGTATCCTTGTACAAAATTCTCTCCTAATGATTCCCTTTATTCCCCTAGAGAGACACCAAAGGAAATTCTCACCCGTATATAATCTTCTCCCTCTGATCTTGATCTCCATCGGGTTCTCTACAAAGGTAACATCATCCTTAATGTTCAGCTCACCCCAGTCGATAACATGTGATGGGTCATGCATATACCTCCCCATCTATAACACATGGAAGACATTGTGTACCATGTATAACTGTGGTAATAGTTCCAAGTTGTACACCACTTCATTGACTCTAAAAAATATCAAGAAAGGGTTAATGAACCTTAAAGATAACTTACTGCCCCAAAAAAATTATACAGTCCACATTTGGTGAGACCTTCAAGAACTCATGGTCTCCCACCTTAAACTACAAAGGCCTCCCTCATCGGTCTGCATAGGACTTATGATGGTCTGTGAGGTCCTCGTCCATTCCCAGGTGACTTGAATATTGTCTATCATATCTCAAACCAACTCTGGTCCCATGAGTGAAAACTCACCAAGATCATTCCCAAATTATGATGACCTTTAGGGTCACCCATAAACATTCTTGAATGTTTCCATACAGATGATGGATTGGTTTCTTTTTTATATGAAAACTCCATCAAGGATAAGTGATCCTCTCAAATATGACTAAAGTACAACATGAACATTCTTAACATTTCCTCCAGAACATGAATGGTCTACTCAATATGGTTTTCATTCTGGGGGTGAAACGCCATACACAAATACAACTAAGCCCCAAAAGCCTTTTGTAATCCTCTTTTAATCATGTCATGAGACAATAATCACCGAATGAAATAGTCATTGAGGTGATTCCAGAGAGTCATGATATATCTTTCATATAATGGCATCCCAGGACTGCAATTGACCTTTTCTCTTAGATGGCTAGGAAGTGTTCCAACATGGTGAGCGAGTCTACAGTCACCCAGATTGCATTGTGTCGTATGAACTTCCATGGTAAACCCATAAAAATTCCATATATATCCAATACCACTTCCACTATGGAACCTAAATGGTCTTATATCATCCAAATAGAACTTGGTGCACTTATATCACTTACTGAAAAGTGAGGCATCATGAGAGAAACTCTACTACACCATTCTTCATGCCAATCCACAAAAAATAACCCCAAAGGACCTGATATATCTTCTACACACCTAGATGAACAAGAAAAGGGGATGTATGATGCTCACTAATAAGCTCTCCCCATAATATAACTATTACCACTATACTCCCTTTGAAAAGGATGATGTTATTCCCACATTTAGAAAATCTATCGGGATCAGGTCTATTGAATATTAGAGCATGTAAGGTCTAACACTTGGTATCTCAAATATGATTATCCCTAACACACTGTAAAATTGATGGGGTAACAACTATAGACTATATATAAGATTCACAATCCTTCCTCACTAATGTAAACTACAATGGGGCTAACTAAACTGACACCTCTTCCAAAAACTAAGGACCAGATCTTCTACAAAGAGACTATTTAAGAATTTTTTCCTTCTTGGGTGTATATACTATCTAAAAATCCTAATCCTAGAGGAACTCTAAGTGTTCCCTCTATATCATGTCAAGAACCTTCTAAGATAAAATGTATTTGAGACTCTTGTAGTAAGAATTGATGATAAAACACTCACCCATAAGGAAGTGTCACCAAATCTTTAGGGTGAGGACTACTATTGTTGAATAAAAATATTTTTTTTCACATAGTTCTGCTCATGTGGTCTCAAATTTTTGGACCCACGGGGAATCAATACCATTATATGAAAAAAAAACCACGTTTATTCCTATAGGAATCATGGAACAATACATACTTGACTCCCCCCTCTGTAAATCTCATGACGGGGTTACTCATCACACTCTACCTCATCTCATCAAAAGTTTTCTAGCACCACACCGTCTAAATGAAAGACTTCCAATTCAGGATAAAATAATTAAAATGTTTCAATATCCTAGAGAAATCATACACAATTACCTTATAGTAAACTTAAAAACCAAGGAATATCTACACCTTTTTCATGCACTTGGTTGGATCCAATGATAACACCACCTCGACCATCATTAGGTCCACTACTACATCATCATCTGAGATGACATGTCCAAGAAAGTGGACCTCCTAAATCCATAAATAACACATTGAGATCATCTTATAAAGTTGGTGTTTTTATAGTAGGTCTAAAACCATCCTAAATTGTATCACATGAACCTCTTTGTACATAGAGTAAACTAGGATATTGTCAATGGAGACTACCATAAACAAATCTAAGATAACCTAAATGATCCAGTTCATGAGCCCCATAAACATTTCTAGGATCTTATTCTGATTAAAAGAAATCAAAATGTGTATAAAGAGGATATAGAGACATTGGAATGTTGTCTTTGGTATATCCACATCCCATACTCAAAGCTGGTCATGGACTAATATGAGGAAAATTATTGAAAACCATCAAACCCCTCTTAACTGTTCAAAGATATTTTCAATCCTCGATAGTGTATACTAATTCTATATGGTCACCTGGTTCTGGTGAAGAAAATCAAAACACATACTCATGCTCTCATCCACCTTCTTATTAAATAACATTGTAGCTACCTAGGGGGAGCACTAGGTCTCATAAAGCCCTTCCTCTGCAAGTCCTCCAACTATACATTGGGCTCCTGGGGATCTATAGTATTTATCTAATATATTGGCACGTATATCAAGGTTTTTCTGAGGTGTAATCCAATTTAGAATTTTATATCTCAATGAGGTAGTAATCATGAAATTTTTTTGAGGAAATATGTCCTCATAATCTTCCACCACTACAAGAAATGGGAAGCCCATAGCATGTACTACTCTAAGAGTCATGCAATCCAAATAGAGAGTAATCAGCTTCACTCTCCTATGCATGAGCCTATCCTTCTCTAACTATTTTTTTTGTTCTCATCCATGAATGAAAACCTTTATTTTTCTCCATTAATACACCACATCCTCCACATAAAATATTCAATATGAGAATGAAATGTGGATAGTGATTCCATACATAAGATGATGTCATAAGGAATCATCACTATTATAAAGTGATCCCTTATGCAGATCTTTTCTCCAAGCATTGGGTGACACTATTGAAAGAATTGTGTGATCACTAAGTCACCTCCAGTCGAAGTATCCAAGCATAATGGTTTATCCAAGGGTCCAATGAAAATATATAAGTGTCAAACAAGATAAATGGAAAGATAATAGTAACATGAACATGTGTCTATGAGTACTCTAGCTAATATAGAGAAGACATTAATCACAGCCCGAATATTTTATGGATGCTTGGGGTCATAGGCCTCTACTTACTGTATTTTTCCCCTACTCTGAAGACTATCTCCCTACGCTCATTTTGGACCACCTAGTGGTGGTGGTGGAAATCAATCATATTTCCTACAACTTCTTGATTCTTTACACGCTCCTCTAATATATATTCTACCCTATTGACCTCCTTTATCTTGTAATTACCTCTATCTATGTGGTCTATTGATTGTACCCTTTTTATCTATAAAATAGTTCAAAAAATATCTTTCAATATTCCCTTGATGGTCACATGATAAGAATCGTGTCTACATTGATAGACTCGATCCATCCAGAGATCCCTGAATGACTGATCCTTTATCTTGGGATTGTCTCATGAAGTGGTTGGCATGAAGGGACCCTTTGTTTTTTGTTGAATACCATTTTAGGATGCCTCATCTCCTGGGTGTCCACTACCATCACTCTCTATTGGTGTCTTATATTCAATGAAGCTCCCCATCACTAAAGCACGTTCTATCACTCCATTATAGGTGGGAATGTAAATATATATCACTAAATCCTAGAGTTTTCATTATAACCCCTTATAAAAGTTCCATTCCTTGAATAATGGATGTCACAAAATATCTGAGGAGTTCCATGAGAGGATGGTAAATGTATATAAATACTCCACCACGGTCAATATTCCCTACTATAAATGAAAAATATCTTGGATGAACACTGATCACGATGTGGAAAGACAAAACTCCCCTCAGAAGAGATGCTCAAAATATAGCCTTAAGAGAGTAGTCTCATCATACAACTATGTCACCAAACTCTACCATCGCCCAGCAGAACCTAGATGAATACTCACCACTAGGACAACCATTTGATTTGTAGTTGTCCTCACAAGGCAAAAAACATCGGTGTCTGCCTCTAGCTACTCTTAGCTACATAGGGTTTGGTTCACCCAAAAAACAAGGATTTCATTGTATCTAAAAATCATACAATGTACTCAGACTGCATGCTTCCTCATATAGTGATTATGGTGATAAATACTGCTCAAATTTTCATGGCATAACTGGAAAACCACTAGGAGGAACTACCTTCTATACATGCCCTAGTATTGAAGCCTCGTTACTCAGTGGATCATCCTCATGATCATGAAGTGGAATCATGGGTGGTTGTATTAATAGAGGAATACTAAAATAAACAATATGTTCCACGGTTAATGAATATATATGGGGATATGACTCAAGAAGAAAATGGAAACGACAACCAATTCAAATATGATTCATGTATCAAAGTTTTTCCTATTAGTAGTGTTTGCATGTACCGAGTCAACAAGAAGGTTATCAGTGTCTTCGGAATGGATGCATCAGTATCCTCCCCAACATTGGATACCCTGGACTGAAACCCAATCTTGAAACCCTTTAAACATATTTCCATAAATCCCAAACCAATCTCACAGTTGGCCAAAAATCTATGCTCTGGTCTTAAAGTAGAACTATTCTCTCATACCAATCAACCATGACCTGACCTACCAGGTCCCACATGTCTATTTATAAGCTGAGAGTGACTACCCTAATACCAACTTCTATAGACCAAGGGATTGAGTCTATCACTGAGTTGGCATATCCCACAGATGGGAGGCATTAGCCTAATGTACCTATAAACACACGCAAATAACCAAACCTGTACATTGATAAAATGTAAAAAAAATGATACCAATGCATAAATAAATATATAATACCACAATCATAGAATGAAAATAATGTATTAAAAGTGATAAAGTTCCAAATAAAATCCCACTAAAAACAGAAAAATAGTTCAACATACTCTAAGGGAGGGGACTGTTGTCAAATGAAAAACTAGTATACACCTTGGTCTGTATAGCCTAATATAGACTCTTCTTACTCCTAGTCCTCCTAGGATATCATCAAAAGTTCTATCATATTTATAAACATGACACATATGTGAAAATCTCATGTAGGGGTGAGTATAGAAATACCCAGTAGGATACCACAAAATCTATATGAATAGAGCATAATGAGTAGAGAGCTCATCATAAGATATGTTAACAGGATAAGAGACATAGGTATAATAAAAACCCATAGATACTCATAATAGAGAAGTGGTATCAAATTGTCTCAAACAATACTTCCAACCATAGGATTCTACTTGAGGATTATAGGTAAAATTTGTTCTATGATCTCTTACTCTATAAGTTATACTATTACTGATGACACTCATCCAAGAGAGCATGAACATATGAACTTATTAATAATTTTTCACTTGATATCAGAAGATCATTTCATCCAATTATGGGATCACACACGGGACTTCTAGGGGATTCCACCATCCATACTAGATCAATCTTCTTGATAGGGGATTGAATCTCTGTGTATTATGGTAATGATGATGCCATGAACCCCGGGATGGAAATATATAATAGAGGATCCAATACCAGGACCCATGGAAGAATAATATGAACTCTATCCATATCATAACCCATATAAGAGATCATAATCTTATGTGGAGGATTTAATTCCACAATTTATCATTGTAGGGATGGACCAAGGAACCTCACTCAACTGAACCTGGTATATACAGAAGAAACGAAGTTTTCCATTATATCTTCATGAAAGTACCTGGAATGTATATATGGTACAAAGAATATACCTTTAACCCTAGACCAACCCATATCTATGCTCATGTTCCTCTTCCCATGCCAATGCATTCCTATTCATTCTCATGTACACCTATCCATTCTATTTTACCACTGGTTGTGCCCATATACCTGACCCTGTCCGAGTAATGAGTCATGCATGTGAACTCTACCCATGCCCATGTGATTTTTGGTTTCAATGCCTCGGTACTATCATAGTAAAAACTGAGATTCCAACATCAACTCACATGTCATGTGACATGTGTCACAAAACATGTGATTTTTAACTTCTATCAGAAAACCTAGTGCTCTGGCCAAGGGTTCCCATATGGTGTGTATCTCTATATTACACCTACTATGATGTGGGGTTTGTAAAAATCCATGGTTTTTATCCACATAACCTCACAAATTTTCCTCCATTGATTACATAACTGAATTTACCATGATTCCCAAATCTAGGATCATAGGTGGCCTTCCATTCCCAGTAACCAATTTATGGTGTCATCTTTTCTCAAAAATCATCACATGTCATCCTCTATATCAAGATGCCAAAACCAATACATTAGGAATCCCCAAATTGGAATGATAATCTATTGTCATCCTCAAATGTTGTAATTGGGCCTTAAATCTCCATCCCAAACCCATGGTGATGATCCGTTGTGGTAAAGATCAGTTGTGAAAAAATAATCCATTGTGTATTTGTCAAACCACTGACCAAATCCAATTTCAATGATGAACACATGAAGAAAAAGGATATCAAATCATAAAACTATCATATTATTAATGAAACATTCTTTTTTTCATTTCAACCTCAAAATGTTGTTTTATAATCAATGAACTTAGATGAATTAATACTACATCATGAAAAAAATATCTGTAGTATCCACCATCGATTCGTGAATCAATTATTTTTAGTTGAATTGAACCTTATTCCACATGGGATATATAAATGGGGATAAATAAAAATGAACTAATATTCCTATCACGATTTTGGATCATTTATTGAAAAATAATGATCTTATTTCATAGTTGTTTGGGTGATCCACAAACTCCGTTGGTGTAAACGCTCTTTGTGGTATCGATTTGATTCTTTGATATGTTGTTGTCTTCCAATGATGTCCAATAACTACTCTCTATATCTCTAGGTTTATGTGAAAAACATTGGTATTTACCACTAAATATTATATTTATAAAGGATGTATTTTGTTTATAGAAATTTTACAAATAAATAAATTAAATTTATTTATTTATTCATCCATGACTACGCCTAACCCAAGCGTCTAATATATTGCAAGTTTATGTCACAGATCGGGTAAAAATCATGCTCTAAACTCAACAAAGGTTTCATATTTATTATTTGATACTTTATTTGAGTTTTATTCAAATTTTTCTAGAATATTGAATGTGTATGGCATTAATATATTTAATATTTTTAAAATATCAATTTCTAGCTCAACAGGCCCTAGAATCTCACATTGTCTTAGTGCATAGCCTTGAAAATATTACTAAATACATTTAAAATATTTTCATGTAAAAAATTCAGATATTACATCTTCATCATTTTACCTCATACCATGCCACAACCTGGTGATTTTCTATTACCTGGCTATTTTATTCAGGGGGTATAACAAGTTGAAATCCCCAGTGGTTACTTCAAATCAATTGGAATAATGACAAAATTAACAAAAGAGACATTTGGAACTATCCTAGAGAGACAGGTATTGATCCCCACCATTGGATTGATATTAAAATATGAAGTTAGAGATTATTTTGATGACATAAAAACAGAGATAGAAAAATAATCCAAAGGAAAAGGAATTTTTTGGAGAAGATCACTAAATGTTTTGATCTAGATCTCATCTAGAAGCTTGACGGCCGAATAAAGAATTCCAGGATTCAAAACATCACTAGAAATAAACAATATTGTTCTAAGGATAAACAACATTATATATTTATAAAAACTATATTCTTTTAAAAAAGGAAAATCTAAAAAATGGATAAGTGTGTTCCTTATTGAGAGAGAGTAGTGAGTTCTCCAATTGTTCTGGGTAGTGAAACAAGAGGTTCAATGAATCCACTATAAAATTTACTTTAAGAAATGATATTTTAGTTAATTTTCTGCATATTATCATTATCGTTCATTCTCTATGGGAATATCCTAGTTTTGGTGAACCAATTAAAATTATCTATGTTATTTTATTCTTTTATTATTCATTAAGGGGAAAGGAAGAGCGATATCAAAGTGTTCCGTAAGGTGAGAGAGGAATATCATCATCTAAGAAATAATTAATTATAACTTGATTCACCCCCCCCCCTCAAATAGTTATCATCTATAGGGTTCTAGAATGTGCCTTGTGACTCTGAGATAAAATGGAAAATGAAGCAGAGAGGACACAAGTAATACCAAAAAACACACTTAGAGCCTCTAGGTCACAATCCCTTACTAACTGAAGCCAAAAAAATTATTTCAAAAATGTACACAATAACTAGGTCTCCCTATAAGACCATATCACCATATAACGACCTAAAAACACAAATAAAAGGAACTCATCTTCCACCAATAAACACTATCTTCTTTGGGAGGCAGTGACTTGCCCACGGGGTCTTGGATCACAATAATAGAACTCATATCGATGAGGGAAGTGTCCCTCCTTCTTGCATACCCAAATCCAGGTCAAAAATCATCAACACAGGGATCAACTAATTATCCTTTCCACCATAGATAATTCTTTCTTCCTAGAACACCATCAAGAAGGGTCTTGTCCATGATGGACATTTTCACTATAAACTCATGCAACTCCTCTACCTCCAAGAAGGAGGGTTTGTATCACTACAAATACTGAGTGATATCTATCTAGGAAACTTGTTAAGAACACTCTATATTGGTATATAACCCAAAAATACTAAAAGATATAACCTCTACTCAATATGACATTGATCATTCACCTAAACTATAGGAGGTCAGTCAACTTTCTACTGAATAGGTGGAGACATCTCTAGCAACCCACCAGTAGGAACTGCCTCCTACACAGATCTGAAAACTAAAGAATCATCTCTAATATGATCATAACCATGATCAAGATATAGAATCTTAGCATGATATCATATTATAGGAATATTTAAATAGCTTAAATGAACCATAGTTTAAGAGCATATCTTTGTAGATAGCTCAATAAGGATATAGAAACCATAACCCAATCCTATATGATGCATGTTCGAATGTTTCCCTACAACCAATTCCTACATGTTCTAACTTAACAAGAATGTTATTAAGTTATTTTTGAATGGATACATTGACCACCACGCCAATATTTGGTTCTATGTCTTGAAAGACAAACTCGATACACTATAACATTGTTTCCATAGTTTCCAAACCAAACCTCACAGCTAGACAATCTCTAATATCTAGTATGAAGATTTTCTTCTTAGATAAAACCTTTTTAGAACCCAACTAACAAGTGTTGTCTGGGTTACAGTTAATATAAGGGTGAATCCCCAATGCTACCTATAATAAGCTAGGGGCTAGTGGCTAGCACCGAGTAGATATATCACACACATGGCATGCCTTATCCTAATGTCACTGTAAACAAGCATGCATCTCCATGAACCAATATAATGAGAAAAAATAAATAACTCATACCATAAATTTATGTATATCATCTATACCACATCAAAGTATAGAAAGTAATATAGAAAAATAATAATAATTTCCAAATACAAAATCACCAAAACTAGAAAAAAATACACCATATTGAAGGCATTGGGGAAGCTACCCAAAAGAAAATCCAGGATCCATATGAGGTATTTATATTTAAACATTGCTCTAACTAAGCTCCACATTATCTTAGTACATCTAGGAATCCAATGAAAGACATGAAAACTGTATAAGAAATTACATGACTTGGAATATCCCATGAAGGGGTGAGTATAAACATACAAAGGAGGACATCCCATAATCCCAAAACATAAAGAATCAAGATATTATTCAGGTTTTAATTGTTATAAAGGTATATCAATAAGAATATGTGATAAATAAATATTAAAAAATAACCCTGATAAGACCAAAATAGACACAATTTCTCAAGGTGAGGTCATGACCTCACTGCCATATTAGGATTCTACTAGAGGATTAACAATAACACTCATCCAAGAGAACCCACTCCCTAAGTATCAAAATTACTGATGGAACTCATCTTAAAGGTCAAACTCATTAGGTCTATCCATAAAGATACACAATTTAAAATAAATAGGGATAATCTGAGATGCACACTCAATCTATCCACATCTCACTGGAATAAAACATATGTCAATACACAGATAGGGGCTCACACCCAGGGTCAATGGGGTATACCAAACCCTAATAAGAATAACCCTCTAAGTATGGGACCATATGCCCAGGTATTTTGGTCATTATGATTAATATAACCCCAACTAGGGAAGAATATAATGATAGAGCATCACAAACTTAACATCATAGATGGATTTTTTTACTCTATATGTGACTAATCTCGTTAAGGGGATCACATAAAATACCCAGGATGGGACTCATCATTGTTCCCTCAAGGTGATTGACCAAGGTAATGTACCATAAAGAAATATTTGGAGGGAACTCACCTAAGATCACACCATAACTAAAAAAAGAAGAAAAGGTTTTCCAACCTTCCCTTTAAAGAGTACATGGTGTGTCCAATCAGGTACATGGTGTGTCTCACTAAGACTGAAAGTAATCATTTCCCATGGTGTCACATAGAATTCATTTCTCCAAGTACATGGAATAATCATTATGATAAATGGGGTGTAGAGATTATTCCAGAACTCATGGTGTAATCTATAGTAGCTCATGTACTGTATCTCATTCTCAAGTACTTAGGACATGCACATGTACTTAGGCTGGGTTCGAGTACTTTTCCATGTACACATGGTCTCTTTCATGTCACCCAGAATGTAGGGGCCAGGTTGACATTTGGTGTGTGATGGTCACCAATGCCTATAGACTGTCTGATGTACATGGTGTGTGCCCCACCACACAAGGAATGTAAGGCCTCATGATCTCTTGGGCATGTATTCCCTATACACACTAACATATCCCACAATGTATTAAAAACATTTGAAAACACCACACGATGTTTGGGGTCTCATGGAATCTTATTAATACACTCCTTATGCATGGAGAACCATCCTCCAATGTGTACACAGTCTGTGATATAATACAAATGGCATGTATCGTTATATTAATTACAGAGTGTGTACTCCCTTAATATTCCAAAATGGATGGATAATAGCCACACCATGTGTGAACTCACCACGCAAAAATTTATATTCAATTCCAAGAAAAAACCCTAGCCACTGCACAAAAAATACTTCATGACATGGATTCGTGAACTACCTAAAATATATATTAGGATTTTCTATAATCTGAGAACCATCACTCATATTCACCCCACACCTCAAATACCTTTTTTTAGCAATTATTCCCACTGTATAACCCATATATAGAGTTGATTGAGCCTTTCCATCATCAGTGGCCAGATTCCATCCATCTAATCATTTTCATAATTTCTTAAACTTAAATTGTGATTCCACTACACAAAATCGCAAACTATGGGTCTCCCGATCTGAACATAAATTTCCCATTGTCATCATCAGACATCGGTTACTGTATTAATCCTAAACCCAAACCAACGATGATGATTTTGTGCTCCAAATAATTATTTCACAACAATATTATATTGGTTATTTGTTGAACTGCTAACCAAATAAAATGTCAATAATGAACACACAAAGAACAATTGGAGGAATACACAAAAAAATACATGATTAATTAACCTTTACCATTATTCTATTTTTCCTCAATCCATTTATTTTAGAACGATGAATGAATAAAAATAATATTGGATAAAAATTGATATCAATTCTTAATTCTAGGATAAACAATCATGCTTAGAAATTCAACAATCAACTCATGAATCTATTCATTAGAAAACATTTATTCACATTCCACATATGACAATAAAAACGAAATAAAATCCAACAAAAATACTCCACTTATTAATATTAGATCAATCACTAATGAAAAACGGTCCAAAGTCACTATCGTTTATGTGATCCATGAACTACTATGGAACACTAATCACCAAATCATGATTCGTTATTGATTATACAAGAGCTCTCCTCTAACATATCATCTCTCAGTCCTTAGGGTTATATATCAAAGCCCATGTATTTTCCATAATATAGATTTTATAACGAGAGATTAGGTCTGGAATAATTATTAACAATTATGTAAATTTAAAAATTTAATTCATTATTAGTTCACACACAATGGTTCTCAAGACAAACACCTAACGTGTGCAATGGTTATGGTGTTCTTAGGGTAAACCTCACATTTGAGATATAATGGAAGTATCTGATTTTTAATCTGAGACTTCGTTTAGGATATATTCTATTATTTTAGAAAACCTCCATTCACATGAAGTTATATATATATATATATATATATTACTTTTAATGTATTTGTATTGAGGCTCTCTGAGCCTTATAATTCCATGATAACTCAAAAAAGAACTTCAATAATATTATTTATAATACACTAAAGTATTACACAAAAAAAAACAAATTCATTACAGAAAATTGGTTATGATATATAATACATGTCTATGATGGTCAATATAACATGAGAAAAATCTATAAAGATGAGTTTATGATATATTAACTCTTCTTAAAAGATAAATAATCATCATTTTTAGAAACTTGTCAGAAAGGGAAGATGATTAAATAAAATCATGAATGTGTAGAAATTCAGTCCACCAATTTCTATAAATTATACATTTCAATTCATATGGACCAGTGAGGCATCAATATAAAATTATTTATTTATACGTTATTAATTAAATTGATGACTTCACTCGAATGACCAGTTTTGTGTTTATGAAACAAAACATGATATTATAGGAATATTTTTGTTTTACAAAAGGGAGGTTGAATGGAAACTTGGTGCACATACCTGGAACTAAAAAATGGATTGTAAAAAATAGTTTACATTTATCTCAATAAAAACATTTTGTACATGAATAAAATAAACCATCAATATAGTTCACCCAACTCCCCTCAACAATAAGGGGTTGTTGAAATGAAAATTTGAATTTTCATTAAAATGGGAAAAACATTGGTTGTGGAGTATATAATCGTTAATTATTTTGGATGGATGATACATATACAATTATACATATTTAGAATAGTTTTTTACTAACAACAGAAATAGTAATTACCACCTATGATATGTGGTTAAATAAGAAACTAATGGTGAAATATTATAAAGTGTTTAAAATCTTTTTCCTAATAAAGAAAAAAAGACAAACATAGGAAAGTTTGATGAAAATTTTGAAGAATGTATTTTCTTGGGAAAATTGTCCAATAGAATAATCTACATGTGATGGAACAAATAGTTACACATATTTTTGAAATCTAATGATGTTAAATTGATCAAATAATTTTTTTCCCATGGATGATGAAAAGAGTGATTTTTTTGAACCAACAAAATATTTCATAGAACATTATAGATAAACTAATAAGAAGAAAAAATTTATTTTCTCTATATTAAAAAAATATGTTCTGATGAATCTAGTGATGAATAAGGTTCTACCAAAAAAAATGTTTCAGAAAATGTAAAAGTAGGTTTAACCAAGTAATATTATCAGAAGTTGTGAAGATATGGTCTAGGTGTGGAGAATGTTGATAATGAAAAATTAAAAAATACTTATCCCTAGGTTTGAAGAAAAATTATTATCATATGTAGTTGAGCATAAAGAATGGTTAAATGTTATAAATGATTAGTTAGATAAATTTTTTAATAATGATACTTAAGATATAGTTAAATGACTGAAAAGAATGAATATTATCAAAACTAAATGTTTTCATAGGAATAATCTCAATAAAATGGGATAAGTTTCAATAAATAAAGAGACGGTTTTTTCAAGGGATATTTTTTTTTGTTTATGGTGTTGATTTTTTAGAAACTTTTTCTTTTGTTGCAGGACTTGAGGCCATCTAATTTCTTTTTGTCTTTTGGTACTTATCACAAGTATAAGGTTTATCAGATGGGTGTAAATTCATTATTCATGAATAGTGATGTTTAAGAATATGTTTATATTAAACAACTATATGGGTTCATACTTTATGAGGATGGTAATATGGTTTTTAAAATCAAGAATTATTTTAATGGGTTGAAGTAGAAACATCTTTCACGGTATTATAAAAAAGATATTTTCTTAATTATATTGAAAATTCCTAAAGTAATAGCTTACATGAAAATATATATAAAGGGGAAAAGTTTTAGAAATATTATAGTCATTATATATATTTATGATAAAATTGTTACTATTAATAATTATCATGTATGTATGTCATCCTTAGATAAAATTAAAGAGTAAATTTAAATTTCAATGCTTAGGAAGATGAGCTTCTTTCTTAGGATATAGGTGTTACAAAATGGATGATATGTCTTTATATTATGGGAAAAGTATTCTGAGTAGCTATTAAGGAAGTTTGACATGGAATATTCAAAGGATGTTGATACTCCAATATCTATTAGAGTAAAGAGGAGAAAAAATAAATATGGTAAATGTGTTAATAAATGACACTTATAAAAGTTAATCTAATTCTTACTCTATTTAAATTAATCTTGACCAAACATTTTGTATATAGTCACTTTATATTCCTGATATCAGAGTGATCAAAATGAATCACACTTAATGCATACAAAAATAATTTTGATGTATGTTAAAGGGACATCAAACATTGGTTTGATGTATCAAAGAAGTAATAATTTAAACTACATGGATTCATAGATTCTGATTGGGATGTTGATTTAGATGATAAAAAATAAATTTATTGAAGAACATTATTTTTAGGAGAATGTATTTTTTTATTGTAATAGCAAGAAACAAAACTCAATAACATTGAATTTAGTTGAACAAGAATGTGTGGTTTTCACACATTCTTGAAAAAAAATGATATGGATGAATATTCATCTGGAATACCAAAAAGTGAATGTTGAAAATCCATTTAAAATAGTATTTGATAATAAAAGTATAATTGAACATTTAAATAACTTGGTTCAACACTCTAGATCAAACCATATTGATATCTGGTTTCATTTAATAAAGGATAAAAATTCATCCATAAATTTAAATGGGATCATATTTCAAGAAAGGATAAAATTGCCGATATTTTCACTAATGTGATGTAAAAGGAAAGGTTTGGATAATTAAGGCTGAAACATAATGTTAAAATATCCCCTCTCACTTATTTTAATTTATAGTCAGTTATCCTAATATGGTCTGGATTGTGTTTTCAAAGGGGGATATTATTGCAAATCAAGGATTTATAAAAAGAAAAGTATAATATTTTCTATCATCTAATGATCTTAGTCAGGATATTTTAAAAACATTCTGAGGAAAATTAGAGTTGGTGAATTAATGGTGGGTACAAGAAAGGAAATTGACCATACTTTTCCTTGAAAAAAAGGAATTCTATAAAAATCCATTATTTATAAAGAAATTCCATATCAGGCGTTTTCTCTTTGATAATTGTTCTGATGTGATGAAATGAAAAAAAATGATTGAGTGGTAAAAATAATTGTGTTTCCAATAAATATAAATAGGTATATTGAAGTTCCTCAAGAATTATAAAGGTGTTTCACTTGTTTTGAAAACTATTTGGAAGAATTTTATTTAGTTGAGTTGTATAAAATGTTGAAAGTATAGAGAACTAGGTATAGAGGTTTTTATATGTTCATTAGAAGAGAATAATTCCAAATGTTAGTATGGCCAAAATATTATGGAGTCATGGAGAGATAATTTTGTACTAGAGGATGCATCATAATTTAAGTTAATATATTCATTCAAATTTTGTTCATCAGAATAAAAAGAATTTGACAGAAGGCTAAAAGAGATTTAAGATGATTTGGTTAAATGTGAAGTCAAGAAAAATAAATTATGATATCAAATCATAAAAATAATAAAAGAAAATTAATTTTTGACTTCACTAGAATTCGGAGAAATAGAAATCCAAGGAACGAGTTGATCAAAAAAAAGTTGATTAACTAAGGTTGAACAATTCTTGTAGAAATGGTAGATGTTCACTAGAAAATCCCAAATCATATCAAGGTATTGAAGATTTTTGGAGGTTAAGTAGAGTGTAATTAGAGGTAAAAGAATCATAGAGATAAGTCTATGTAAGTTCATTGACTGAAAAGAGCTGAAGGAATTTATATTCAAGTGAAGACAAATTTTTTATGATGTTGTTGATCAAGATGGTCAAAGAATCAATGTTTATAAAGGAATGTTTGTGGTCCTAGAAAATATTTGTAAAAGATATTAACTTTGCTGACACTATGTTTTTAGAGTATTTGATGATGTGAAAAATCAGATATATTTTAGTTTTATTGAAGTTTTTTGACCAAATAATTAAAGAGAGTGGGAGTTAAAATTGAATCCCCCATATTCCTCACATTTATCATAAAAGTTTTGGCTATTTGAAGGGTTTAATTAGATTAAATGTTATTGGTCGTGTTTTTTCTATGATGCGGAGATTTTAAGTGAATGAAATCATTGAGAAAACCACATAAATTCACTGAAAGATATATTTGTTCAATGAAGTAGATCACCTATTTGAGGTGAATGTAATCTGAAGAACTATAATATCAATGTTATGGAAGTTTATGTTCAGAAGGATAAAGAATGTGAGAAAATGATACATTTCTATTCGATAGGTTTAGATTATAATTCAATCCTTGATATTGCTGTTAAATATTATAATCATATTATCGAGAGATATAAGTGTGGTTTTCACTTTTGGGTAATGTTTAATACATTCAAATAAATTAATTGAAATGTGATTATATTGTAAAATATGTGACATAGACACCTTAAGCATAGTAAGGAGTAATTTCCCTTATTAGGGTCAAACTAATTTACTATATAAAAGTGATAATAGGTTTTGTAACTAGAGTTGATCACTACATTAATAGGTTATAGAGGTTAATTTCAAGTTAAATAAATTCGTAAGAATGAACCAATGATTTAATCCCCCTAGTGCTTTAATCATTCTTGGGTATCACTTTAATGAAGTCAAGTAATTCAACAGTTGATATAAGATGGGTATTTTGTGATTTATCATCATTTTATGATTATTGAGGTAAAAATATGTGTTCATCTATGACTAGTGTTAAAGTATTATGAAATAATTTCAACTGCATGCTTTTGAAAATATTTATGAGTATCCATAAATTTTTTACAAAATAAATCTTAGCTAAAATTGGTTAATGATGAAAGAGTTGGAGGAATCTATACATTATATAGAAGTAATTCTTATTAATTTTACACTTTTAGAATAATAGATAGATGAATTTCTAGGAATTAAGTCAAAAAATGATATTTCCATAGGAGGTACACTTTTAATTCCACTAACAAGTAAATCCAGATGCTATTGTTCAGAATTAATAAGATGATATGTGAATGTGAAGTTTAATTGAATTATGAGGATAATAGGTTGAGGATGTTTAAAATTTGAATGTTATCCTGATATTCTTGTGGAAGATGAGTTGAATATGATCTGAGTCACTAACTAGATAATTGAAAAAGTATCCAGATCCTCACTATGATGAAAAAGAGTAAATATTTATTATTTAATTGTTGTTAAAATTATATGAAAAGATTTACCTGCTAATAGGATTTGAGAAGTTGAAGATTTTGTAACTTCCACTACTGGAGGATCAATTATAGATGTTTAGTTGTAATGAAACTGTAATATAAGGTATCTAAGAGAGTTGGGAAGAAAAAACTATATAAAGAGTTCTAAATATAAGTTTGATTATTATATGTTTTTCATTCTATATAACAAAAAACATGGTAATTTGAGAATCAATTACGATTCAAGCTATGTTAATTTAAAAAAATCCAAAGAAAAAAACTAAGGAGGATGACGTTGTAATATTAGGAAGATGCAATGTTTGAAGAAATAGAAATTTTCTAGAGACTTCATAATAAGATATGAAATTATAAAATTTTCTCATGTAAAAGTTATTTGTTTAAGGTGAAATGAAAAAATTATAAAGTTTGAAAAATTAGAAGATTGATCTTATGTGTGTTTGGAAGATGTGGTCGGAGGTTAATTCCATTGAAGAGAAGTACGAGGGTGAAGACCATAAGTGAAATTAATCAGTAAAGCTAATAACTATCATAGATGTATATATAGAAGTGTTAGATTAATGAAATTATGATTAAATAATCATCATAATATTAAATACAACCAAATAATTTGTGGATAATGCAAAGAAATAGAAGATAAAGTGTAAGATAAAGCTGAATTTAATGATGTTTAGTTCTAAGTAACATATGGTTCAAGTTGGTAAATTATTAAAGTATATAAGATTGCAAGTTAAGTAGTGGAAATTCTAAAAATGATTCTAATAAATGGGAATAAAAAGATAAAGGACTTAAGATGTGATGAATTTGAGGTGATTGAAAGAAAATAAGTTGATACTATGTTTACCAAACAATAGAGTCAATCATAAGTAAAGTTGATTAGAAGCTGAAAAGAAAATATTTTTTTAGAAAGAGTTCAAATGATGTGTTGGATCAATATATGTAAAATGTAATCTCAATAGGAATTTCAATATATGTTCAATGCTTTGAAGGCTATATAAAACTAAATTATGAGGAAAATAAATATTTGAAAGAAAATAAAAAATGAGGTTTATGGATGTTATAGAATTGGAATATATTATAAGATTTCATATAGAACTAATTTGAACCGAATATAATTGTGATGTTGTTGATTTATAGGTCCAAGTTAAAAAATTCATATAGATAAATTCATGATTTTATATTATATTTGTGGAGTCCTTAAAGATATTTGACATAGAGTTTTGTGGAGGTTTTGGAAAAATAAAATTGTTATATATTCGGAGGAAATGAATGCAGTTAACATGTGCTAACCTAAAATATCACATTTTTTATTTTGTTTATTATTTTGTTTTTCCTTTGAGTTTGTAGTGTCTCAGGGTAAAATTTTGACATTTTCATTATTTTCCAAGACTGTATGATTAGGCACGTAGTTTAGGAAACAATATATTAAAAATCATTCACCATCTCCAATTTATAAAAGTATTGATCACATGGTATGTGCATTATTTGTTAAACCATGCGAGACCAGCTTGTGAACTCTATAGTTTTGGGCCAATGTTAGTTAAATGGTTCAGTAAGTCTTGCAAGAAAAACATGAAACCTTATTGGGTTGGAATATTTTATTCATTTTGGGTTCTTTTTAATTGTTCTTTCCTCCCTACTCCACCCCACTTGAACATCTCACACCTAAGAACCCCCTAAGGGGCTCTTTATCTATCCTATAAGCCCCTCTATGGTAGTTTGGAGGTTATTACTTGGTGGTTACTTCCTAAAATTGAAGTGTAGGTGCTTATACTTTTTTCTCCTATAAGTTTCTCCCATTTCCCTTCATTTACTCTAACCTTAATGTCTTTATGGGAATATTTTAATGGAAAGTGTTATGATAAAATTGGGGTTTTGGTTTTAAAATCTTTATATCAATCATTGGAGATCAATTCTAGTGGTTTTCATTGAAGGCAACATGATTCCACCACTTGAGGTAGGGTTTTTATTACAATTCCTTTAAATAATGATTTCCTTGATTGGTTGTTCTTTTAAAAGTGTTTTTAAACTAAATTAATGATGTATATGACACCTAGAATTTTCATATTAAAGGTTCTCAATGTTTTTTGTAATTTCCATTGGAATAAATGGGTAAAATTTTTATATCATTGTCACCTAGGTTTGAAATGGTATTTTATCCATTTAAGGTGTTTGATAAAATTCCATTGAATGTTTTCTAAAAGAAAAGAGATTGGTTCATAGTGTTCTGAACCAATTAACTTTTATTAAGTGGATTCTTCTTTTGTAAAAAAATGATTCTTTATTTTAATAGGTGTTCCCTTTTTAAAAAAAGAAACTCCATTTTTTTTAATGTCTTTACATTATAAATAAGAATGGGTTATCCTGTTTTAAAGAGTTCACCTTGTTTTTAAAAGGGGGTTTTGATTCCTTATGAATTTTTTGTCTTGTGTGATGATTTATTTTTTTGGGAATGTTTATGCTTGATATTTATTATGTTTTTTTATTATTTACAATATTATGAAGGTTATTTTGAAAAAGTATTTTAAATTTTTTATTTTAGTGGTTCTTTTGTGTTATGTGTAATTTCCATTTGAGTTATATTTGAGTTCAAAGGAATTTATAGAAAGGGATTAATAGAGAGAATTTTTTATTTCATGTACAAAGATAATCAATATTTAGAGACTTGAGGGAAAGGGGTTTATTTATTATTGTTTACACTATAGTTAATCCCCATCATTATTATTTTATTATTCTTGTGTTAATGTGTTAATGTTATACAAATTTTGATTCATTGTTATGCAGTTTGGATAGGGGGTCGTTATAGAAAAGGGTGTATTAGAAGTGGAATGTATATGATTGGTGTGTTATATTTACCTTGGCATATATGTTTTCCATGTGATTTAAATTTGTTTTATAACAGTCAATCTCTCTTAGTTATGACGTGAGGAGAACTAGGCTACTGATTGGGGATTTAAGAGATGTTGGCTATGCTAATTGAGAGTTACACATTGGCTAGTGGCACCTAGTTAAATGTTATGATTTGGTCAGGGGTTGTTAATGATGAGGCTATATGAGAATGATTCAAGGGATTATTTATGTGACCATAAACCATCAAATTTTTGGTTCCATATTTTCACATCTTATAATCATTCCATTAGTCCGTAGGTTGTTTTCTCATGCTATGTATTCCATGTTATGCCTTTTGTAAAATATTAGCATGTGAGTTTCTTATCTCTTGGATTGAGATTAAATTTATTTATTAGTTATTTATCTTTTTGGAATTATTATTATAATTCCTACTTTGTGTTCTAATTTTCATTATTATAACTCTTTGTGAATATTATTTTGATATGCTTCCCATATATATACTCATGTTCAGTGTTTGTGCGTGTTGAATTTTAAAAAGGGGAAAGAGATGTTTATTTAAAATGAAATACTTCAGAAATGATTCCATTAAAATTATTTTTTAAAACCATATGATGTATTAGATTTAAAGAAGGGTGTTTTATGAGAGAAGAAAAGTTAACCTTGTTTCTTATTGAAATGAATGTTGTATCGTTTTGAGAAATTAAAGGGTCAAATTTTAAAAAAAATACCTTGGTATGTTCTCTTTGAGGCATGTTTTATAAATGGAATGTTTTGAGAAATTTTTGGTGATATGGTATATTTATTTGTATTTTATATAAATGAAATTAAAACCTACATTTTATTACTTTTAATATAGTGGACTTGGTTTCTTTATATAAAAGGAATAAAAAGGAATCACGGTGGTATCCTACTGGCCTTTGGCTCATACCTTATATACTGACATTGGTGGGTATGTAGTCTTCATGTCTTCAATAGGTTCCCATGTTATGTATTCTAGGGTGATTTTGAATCTCTCTCCATTGGGAAGTGGGTGATCCTTTGGTTGTGGTGGTAATTTCATAGTCACATAGATATGATGGGGTTATCACCTGAGTTTTTGTTTTACAATTTTTTGGGTCCTCTTTTATGTCATGCATTTTTTCCACCCTATTTTAGTTTTTTATTTGTTCTCCTATTTTTAAAATTAATAATATTTATTTAAAATGGTGTTTTTTATGTAGAAATTGTTTTGTGAAGTAATTTATTTATTTTAGATTTAGGCCATCTTTTCATAGTATTTATTTTTAGATCTAATTATTTATTTTTTCATAGTCATCCATTATAGGGAGACTTAATGTCTAGTTCTTTGTTAGAACTATTGTGGATCTCAATTTTTCATGAGGCTAAAATCATTCCTAGATACTCATTTTTGATACCCTGGAACTTTTTTAGCCCATGTTAATTAGGAATGTGCCTCAGACCTTGTATAGAAACAAATTGGATAAGGTGTTAGGTCTACATGGGTCAATTTTCTAAAAAAACATTAGTTTTCTATTATTATTCATGATAAAGGTTTTTTGGATCTAGGACCATCAGACATTGAGTGGTGGGTGTAGATGAATTCTTGGTTGGGTCTTTCTTTGGTTAGACCTTGAGTCTCTATGGGTGTTTAGGTGTATTCTTTTGAATTTTGGTTTAAGGTTGGTTATTCTAGATATATTTTGATGTGGTGTGATGATACAATGATTTATAGGAAGAAACCAAGATATATCTTGTGAAATTACTAGTTTAATATTTATATTACTGGAAATACAAGTGGTGGAATGTTTTTTAAACCATGTATAAACTGTTTTGACCATTTGGGACAACACCAGTAGCACTCACATGTTTGGTTCATGGTATAACTAACTATTAATCCAAACCATGTATAGTGGATAAAGATTGGAATATATTTTTCTTCCCTCTTGGATTCTTGTATCCTCTCTTGTGTTTTATGGGGCTTATTTATGAATGTTTGAGTGATGTTTATAGGATTTTAATGTTTTTTAACCCTTTTTAAATTGAATTTTTTTTTCTTTAGTAATTTGAGTTGTTTAGAAAACATTGTTATAGATGTTCAAAATTTATTTTGATTAAATTATTTATAATAATAAATATTATTTTAGGTTGTGATGTTTTTCAAGGAAATAATTTCATGGGTTTTAAATGGTGAGTTTCTTGAAGTGTTTTGGTATGTAGATTTTAAAGGGAAATTCATTTTCAGGAGATAAGTTCATTTTTATTATGGGTTAGAACTATTTTTAATGTACTTGTTAACGCTCCTTTCGTCACGGAATCTAAAGTTCAGAAAAGGGAATATCTGAGCTCAAAGTGATTAATCCTTTGAAGAAACATCAAAAATCGACAAAGGGATAAAAAAGGAGAACATTGCCCATGTATCGCGCAAGTTCCCTCTTGGTCGCGCAAGTACACTTGCGCGCCCCCTCAATACTTGCGCGACTCCTCATGTTCGTGCAAGGGACTTGCGCGACATATGTGGTAACCGCCTGGTAACCGCCTAGTAACCGCCTGGGGTCTTCTTTTGCCTATAAATAGACCCTGTGGGCCCCCCATTAAAGAGGATCTTTTTCCAGAAACACGGATTGAAGCTCCCGACGCCCATGTCTCTTCTCAAAGCTTCCGGAACACTTCTAAGGTAATTTCTTACCTAGAACGGAAGATCTAAAGAGAAAAAGGAAGGACTAAGTGTTGAAACTTATCAAACACTTGCGCGCCGACTTAATTCCTCCAATATAACTTGCGCGTCCCTCTTCTGGAAGAACCTCAAGAGAATGGTAAAGGGTTTAATAAAGTGTTGCTCAAGTATTTCAACTCTGGTTGAAAATCGCGCAAGTACCCCTAATGTCGCGCAAGTATACTTGCGCGACCAATACTTGCGCGCCGCCGCAGGACTTGCGCGCCTTTCAGGACTTGCGCGCCCCTATCTTTTTGGGTGCCCATCTTGCCCATTTTTACCCCTCTTAAGCCATTTCACCCTTCCTATTCAAGATTCAGTCTTCAAGATACTCTTCAAAGCCATTTATGGCATGATTTCTTGATTTGACATCCTTATCTGAAAGGAATTCTGTGAAATATCCCTCAAAACCTAGTGATTTAAACATCTTTATATCACCAAAGATTGAGATTTCATTCATTTCAACCTCATCCTTTAAGATGAGAGAATCCTAACCTGGGTCTCCTTTTCAGGAATAAATCCCCAGTTATAAAAACCTAACCTGGGCATCTTTCTTAAGAATAAGCCCCAATCAAGTCCTTTAAATCTTGGGCATCCTCCTCAGGAGTAGGCCCCAAACCTTAATCCCTAACCTGGGTCTCCTTTTCAGGAATAAGACTCAGTCATAACCTTGGGCTTCCTTTTCAGGAGTAAGTCCCAAGTCCCCTAACCTAGGCTTCCTTCTCAGGAATAAATCCTAGTCATAAATCTTGGGCATCCTTCTTAGGAGTAAGCCCCAAGTCTCTTAAAATTTCTCTTAACCAGTCATAAATTACCTTTGATTTGGGTTTCCTTTTCAGGAATAAAACCCAATCATAAGTCCCCTCCTAACTTGGGCATCCTCCTTAGGAGTAAGCCCCAAGATTAGAGTATTCAAATCTCCATGAAGCACATATAACTTTGTGGACCCTGTTCTTGGATTTTCTCCCTAAAAGTAAATCCTAAACTTTCGTCTATCTGGGCAGTCATCTATACATAAGCCCCAAAACAAATTCTTATGATTGCATCTTTTATGGCACAATTGTCTGAATTTTACCAATACCTCTTGTTTCTCACACCGAGCATGACTCACGTGAGCTTAGAGTGTAAAAGTAATTATGACATTCACCTTTGAGCCATCAATCATAAAACATCATATCCCATCCCTCGAACTACGTGGGTTCTGATTCCTTTTTCAAAACAAAGGATACGTAGGTAGCCCATTTATGGGTTCGATCCCAACATTGAAATAATCTCTGTCCTTCAGAATGACGATAAACTTCAAGTGCCCCACTGAGTGGCTTTAAAACCAGCCTGGTCATCAAAATGACCAAGAGACTTTTATATAAATGTTTTGAAGGATACCATTGACCAAGAATCTCTAAACAAATATAGATGATTCTATATTGATGAAGAACCTCGAATACATATAAAAGATTCTCTAAATTTCTTGCATATTTAATCATTGATTGTTAAAACTAAAGGAAAGCTCATTTTATACTTGGTAATGTAATAAGGATTCACGAACTTAACTTAAATCTATAAAGAGAGTCCCGGAGTAGACAATAATTCCCCTCAAAAAGGTGTGATGAGTCAGACCTCCCATCCTCTCGACCAATGCAAATTCCTAAGCCTCATTAGCCCACAAGCTAATGAGCGCCTGCCTTTGGAAAGTAGGTCCAAACGGATGTGGAATCATTGGATGTTTCCGGTTCTATGAACAAACCCGTTAGAAACCGATCGGAACGTTTGAATCTCCCGTCCAGGAGGTCATCCCCGGATTCCGCGCGAAACAAAAATGGTGAACCCGACGTGAATCCTTAACCAAGTTAAAGTGATGTTCTTCTTATCTGTTAGGCCCTTTGGGCCAACAAGGCAATCATTGACATATGATCATCCAAAACATGCAGTAGCCGGATTCATCTTGATTATGTCTGTTACATGGAACAGGCACTCTTTTTTCAAGATCTTCTACAAAAAATGGCTTTCCTTAAATTCACCCCTGTGAATACTGCTGCTGGGAACACCTCTACTGTGAGGTCTGCTGCCGTGAAAACCAATACTGTTACTCCTGCTGGAACGTCATCCGCTCTGAGGATGACATTACCAACTCAGCGTCTTCCACGCTGTGTTTCTAATGCACTGGTTAAGGAGTACCGTCGCAACGGTACTATCCCAACTCTGGAGGCCGCTCGTCAAGCCCTCAAAGTTAACAATTCTACCTGGTCATCCGGACAACGGCGACCAGCAATCAAGAAGCAGACGGTGCTGACTACCGTCTCCAACCGTTTCGGGTCGTTATCCCCGGAACACAATTTCCATTCACTCCCTTACTCCGAGGAAGTGAATGAGCAGGTCCCGCAGGACCTTAATTCAAAAATACAGGAGTCCTTCTCAAGGGCTCCCATCAACAATCTCCGCCAGACTCGTGCGGTAGTGCGCCCTCAACATGATGAGGGTACCGACTCCAGGCGTTCAGCTCAGGTTCCTCGAACCCGAGCAGGCAAGATGAATCGCCAGAGACGGAATCCGGTTAACAATAGGCAGGTTGTCATCCCTGCCATCTCCGGAGAAGTCCACCAACCTAACTTGGTGGCAAACAACGAGCAGGCATACACACCTGCCCGTTTTAATCCCAATGTCCAGCAGACTCGTCTGGCAGCATCAAGCCGATCCCGCCAGGCAATTCCGGAGGAGTACCATAGGCAGGAGCATACACCTGCTTATACATCAGCAGTTAGTCAGCAGGCTCGTCTGACTACATATGGTGGATCTCGTCAACCGCGTTTGGCGAAGTGTAATCAGCAGGCACATACACCTGCTAATACTAATCAAGCCTACCAACAGTCTCGTTTGGTAGCGCACGGAGAAGTCAGTCGGAAAGCCCCGACGACAAACAGGAGACAGACTAAACTCTCTGCCTCCACACTTGAGTACTGTCGGGATTCACTGACAGGAAAAGGAGGACAGGAGCAGGCACATACACCTACTCCAAGCCCGGAATGGACGTATATCCCTGTTCCGGCGGCTGAAGTCACCAAACATATTTTGTCAATGGTGAAAGAGCAGAAGCAAATTCCTGCTCATATTCTGGATGCTTGCCAGGATATCATAACAGCTTCAGCATCATCTCAGGGACAGACACATAAATCTATCCCTAGTAGTGGAGTGACACATCAACAATTCACTCCGGAACAGACACACACATCTGTTCCAGTCCAAGAGGGTTGTGGGGCCTACTCCCCCATATCATATGGACAACCAAGTCAGGCACATACACCTGATTTGAGCGATGATAGTCAGCCTAACCTGACCATCTTTCCTGATCAGGCACATACACCTGCTCAGAGAAATCACTTTCGTCATCAAGTGATTTCTAAAGCGAGTAAGAAGGCATCTAAGAAAAAGATCCGCCCAGCACAGTCAGGAGATCAAAGGCCAATCTGCAACAAGGCCTTGCTCGATGCTGGAGTTCATGAAGCCCTCATACATTTATCTGTCGGAATTCAAGATTCTACTCCCTCAGTTCCCAATAACAGGAACATTAATCCCGAAGGTCTTCAACAGACACTTCCTCATGAAGACTTGCTTCATGAAAATTCGGTCAATCTTGAAGTTTCTTCTTCAGATGAGAACCACAGGAACCCTCTGTGTGGTCAGAAGACCAAGGAGCAAGAGATCTCATCTTTTTCTGTAACCCATCATGAAGGTCCTCCTCATGGTGATGAACTTCGCTGCGAAAGTCCTCTCCGCAGTAGTGATTCACATTGTCTCGAAAATTCTGCAGAAGGCAATGTAGTGACGAGAAAGCCCTCCTATCTCGAGGTACTTGCAAACGTAAAACCAGTCATGTCTGAAGTTTTACTATCGGCAGGTGAAACTCTTTCTCCATCAGAAGATAGCTTGGGGTTCAGGTTATTCTCCGAACCTTCCCTGGGTCATTCATCTTCCAGCATGAATAGTGATTCCTCTACCAATCTTGTTGAATCCGATGAAGCAACAAGGAAACACCAACTCTGGTCCAAACAGGTAGAAGAATCTTCATTTAATGATAAAGAGGAAATGCTGAACATGAGGAAAAAACTGGCAAAAGGTGAAGTACCAGTCATGTTTTGGCCTTTGGCTGATTCACAGTATGACATTCCAAAGATGTTGACGGATGATGGAATCCATGATATTCGTCTTAACATATGGAAAACTCTTTGTCAATTAAAGAAGAAGGTATTATCTTACGATGAATATGAAAATCATCTTAAGATAATAGAAGGGTTACAACGCCAGATTGATTTGGCATCTCTATCAGTCTCTCGGTATCCGAAGGCTGAAAAGCAACAGAGAACCCTTCAACGTTCATGCCTTGGCGCACTAAGAAGATTGCGTCAGTTAATTTCCAATGCTCCATCTAATGTTCATATCAGAGGATGGGGTATTCACGGAGCACTACATTTCACAGTGCTTTCCGGTCAGCAAAGCCCGCCGAAAATGGTCTCATGCAATGTTATTGCCCATGGCCGGCCACAGTCAATGGGCTTTGTTCATAATCAAAATCTTGCTCGAGATCAAGCTTCAACTAGTTCCTCTCAAAATCAAGTATATAGAGAACAGGTTGTTGAATTGCTCCTACATCAAGCAGGCGAGAATATTGCGCAAGCCTCTCGTCTGGAGCAAACACGTCATCAAATGACAGAAGTTTCGGAAATCATCCAACGGTCTGTTGAACCAGGTGATAAAAGTGGATACAGGTTAATGCATCCAGCTAATTTCCGAACTAAGATTCGCAAGATCAAGAGAGATTTTAAAAAGATCTCAGACATAGCATGTCAAGAGACACCCCAGCTTGCCAGACTGGGGACTTCTCTAACCCAACCCTCAGAATCAACGAATGGGATTCGAGGAGTTGAGCGGAAGAAACAGGAACACCCCCAGTCCACCGGAATGGGGACTTTTTCAAATCTTCAATCCCTCCCTCAGAGACAGTCAGTATTCTCTCGATTAGGGAATAAGCCTCAAGAGGAACGAAGAGCCAAGATGTCAGGAGATTCTCTCCAAGTGACGGTTCTCCAAGAAATTCCTAAGGGATCAAGTCAACGGAATGCCATGCCTTATCATGGACATAAAAGGAGACAATATCACAGAAATGCTGATAGAAAGGATTCCATGAAATATGCATCCATTAATGTCATCACTGCCGTTGCTGCTGATTCACCAGATGAGGCTCAATCAGAGGGATCAGATGAAGAGGTTCCTGCTCAAGAAGTTGCGCACACAGACCTAAATGAAGAAGGTGTGCGCACACGTAATCAAAGGCTTACCCAAAATCTGGGTATTCCTTCAAGTAACCCACTTCCCCCTCTCCGAAAAGGAACCAATAAGGGGAAAGGAAAGAATCAGGTTACTTATCACCCTTCCTCTGAAGGAGGTCAATCGCTCTCATTAGAGAAAAGGTTTGCACAACAGGAGGAAGAAATGAAAGAATTAAGAAGGTTGAATGCAGAACTACTTCAGAGTAGTCTTCTTCTTAAGAATGCTGAAGTCCGACAGCCGAAGGAATTTGTTGTAACTACTGAGATGGATCAGGAATATCCTCCTTTATCAGTACACCCACAGAGGTCTAATCCTACGGGTCAAACGCAACAACGGTTGGCAGCACTACCATTAGTTGCAGCACCAACCTCCACGGCTGTCCAAGCTCCATTCATTGCACCTACCCAAAACCAAGTTCAACCTGATGTTTCTCAAAAGTTAATAACTACTATTGAGTCATTAACAGCTCGGTTAGAAACTATGGAAGGGAAACGGGCGCAAGTTCAACCTGAAAAGAAAGTTTACCCTGAATGGGTAGATTCAATTTCTCCTCCATCCAGTTTTGGAAACCCTATTTTCCCTACTTTCAATGGATCAGGTGACCCTGAACAACATTTGACGCATTACGTGTCTTGTTGTGATCCTATGATGGGAACTCCAGAGCAACAAGAAGCAGTGAAACTCAGATGCTTCGTGCGAACCTTGCAAGGACCAGCTTTTGTCTGGTATACAAGCTTGAAATCCCGGTCAGTCATCGGATGGGAGGATCTTCGTCAAAAATTCCTTCTTCAGTTCAACTCAACTTTGCCAAAAATGACAGTTTTCGATCTTACAAACTGCAAGCAAAGGGAGAATGAAAGAGTCTCTGATTTCATTGCTCGTTGGAAGGGATTAACGTATTCCTTGAGTTTATCACTCCCTCAGGAGGAATTGTTGCCAATCTGTGTGGCAAATTTGCGTGACGAATTACGCACGCCATTGATCCCTGTGAAATACAAAGGAGGGTTTCGAGACCTTACTTCAATCGCTCAACAGATTGAAGATTCCCTTATGCAGGCTAAGGTTAAATCTCGTGTAATTCCATCAGCTCCAGGAAGAAGAATGGGTAAAGCAGAAACTGCTACAGTTATGCTTAAACAGGCACCTGTACCTATTTCTACTTCAAAACCTTCATCTTCTCGAAGGGCTCCACCTCCTGAACGCCAACAACAAAGGCTGTTTCGTCCAAATGATCAAAAAGATCAACGACGAAAACAATTTGAGGATATGAAGAGTAAAACATACTCTTTCCGAAGTGAGCAAGTTCCTGGTTACTTCATTTCAGCTCTGGAAAATAATTTGGTTCAATTACCAGTGCCGAAGAGACCAAACAAGGAAGGAGATGAAGACCGTCCCAATTATTGTCCCTTTCATCAAATGTTGGGACATCCCATCCAGGAGTGTTTTGTCTTTAAAGACCTCCTACAAAAGATGGTTGACTTGGGACAAGTCAAATTGAAGGGTTCTTCAGCTCATGTAGCGTGTATTACCGCTACAGATCCAGAGGAAGGAGGCGAGTGGCAGGAAGTCAAAAGCAAAACTGCGAGAAAATATGATGATTGGATGGTCAGAAAGATAATCAATCGGACCCATTCCATTTTGCGAACACAATTGAAGAAGCCAATTGTGTCTCCTACAAAAGCTGCAGTAAAGCCTCCATCAAAGGACAAATCCTCAAAAGGGCAGCGCAATTCAAAGAAGAAAGAGAAATCAGGAGAAGATGAGTATGTATCAAAGCCTAAATTGTCTTTGACTCTGGCAGATTTCATGCCATCTACTTCAAAGCCACGGGCACCGTCCCACCAAACGGCACAGCCTAAACAGGCTAACTTGGCAGAGTCTTTATCAGACGAAGAATTGATCTTTGGTTCTGTTAATATGATTCAATTAACAGATTCATATTCCAGTCTTGATGAGCCTGAATTCCCTGTATCAAATAAAGGAACCCGAGGAAGTTTTAGAGGTTCAGGATATAGGGAAAGACGTGGATCTTTCCGAAGCCACTACTCTAATTCTACCCCTGCTAGCACTGTATATGCAGCAGAAACTCGTGGTAGAGCCCTTCAGCGAGCTCAAAATGAACAAGCAAGTTCTTCTGCCAATGGCCAACTCAGCTTCGGCACAGTTATTTTGGAAGACCGATTAAATGTTCCATCTTCTTTATCTCAGCAAGTAAATGGATCTAATCAGTCTAATTTTCCAAAACCAAAGATGTTGCCAACTTCAATACAAGAGGCATCAGCTTCCAAAGCATCTGCTTCCAAGGTACCTGCTAAACCGCATATTCCTATTGGGAAACGCAGGCCTCTAGATCAAAAGTATGATATATTGAAACACTTGGCCCAAGTACCAGCCAAATTATCAATTTTGGATGCTTTGAATCTATCAAAAGATCTTCGGGAAGCACTCATCGAAGCTTTGTCAAGTCCTCAGGAATTTGAAGCTGAAATTGCTGCAGCTGAAATTTATCACATAGAGAATAATCCTGCAGAATGCCATGCAGTGATATCTTTTACTGATAAAGATGAAGATGATGTTGTGCATGGGCACATAAAACCTTTGTACCTATCTGGCAAAGTCAATGGTATAGATGTTCGAAGAGCTTTTATTGACAATGGTTCAGGAGTCAACCTCATGCCCATTCGCACACTTCGTCGATTGGGCCTCACGGAATCTGATTTATCTCCTTCTACCATGATGTTGCAAGGATATGATAAAAATGAACAAGAACCACTGGGAGAAGTTACGCTCAGAACTCAGTTTGGAGATCTTGTTTCCAATTCAGATTTCATGATTGTTGATCAAGACTCAGCTTTCAATATCTTGCTTGGAAGACCCTGGTTACATCAGCATGCAGCTATTCCGTCATCATACCATCAATGTCTCAAATACTGTTTCGATGGTCAAGTTGGAACATTGTATGGTGATAAGGCCCCGTTCAAAACATGTGAGTCTCAATACATTGAGGCGGAATTTTATCACATGAAGGGAAGAGAAAAATCTACAATGAAGGAAATTACCAAAGTTATTGCTCCATATGGTTTGGAAAAAATTCCAATAAATCCATTTTCACATGTGAGTACAGATTATGTGTTACCTATCAGTCAAATTGACAAAATAGGCCCAAATCAAAATACACTTATGGAAAGATCCATAATGTCAATTACGGCAATCGAGCCAGACAACATGGGAGAAATTGGTAACTTACCAAGCAGTGATGAAAGCATAAGTGGTGACGTTTTCATTTCATCTACTGAAATCCAACAAGTCTATACTTCGCTAATCAGGCCAGAAGAAGTTATAGCAACACCAGAGGTGAATGTTGATGTCGATTCTCAATCCATCATCTCCTCTTTATTTCCCAAAGAAGACCCTTTTTCATCAATAGGGTCGGAAATGGAAGCTTCTTCTTCAAAATGTGAAAATTTTGACATCTCTTATGATCATGAGAATTTCATTTTTTCATCTACTTTGCAAGTAGAAACGGAAGATATAACACATGATGAAGAGGAAGAGGAAGATCTTAGAGATTCTCCTCCAGCATTTGAAGAGGGTATCTCTACCACTGTGGATGAACTCAGAGAAGTAAATCTGGGTACAGAGAAAGATCCACGCCCCACTTTAATTAGTGCGGCCATGACCCTTGAAGAACAAGAGATGTATATTTCTTTTCTAAAGAAAAATAAAGATATTTTTGCTTGGAATTATACAGAGATGCCTGGCCTTGATCCTGATGTTGCCACCCATCATTTGGGTTTGCCAAAAGAACATCGAGGATTCAAGCAAGCCGCGAGAAGAACACACCCAACCTATGCTTCCAAAATCGAGGCTGAAGTGGATAAGCTTATCAAAGCTAACTTCGTCAGAGAAGTTCAATATCCCAAGTGGTTGGCTAATATTGTCCCAGTAAAGAAAAAGAACGGACAAATTAGGGTTTGCATCGATTTCAGAGATCTTAATCGGTATTGTCCCAAAGATGATTTTCCAGTTCCGATTACAGAACTCTTAATTGATGCGACGGCTGGCTATGAAGTACTTTCTTTCATGGATGGATATTCTGGATATAATCAGATCCGAATGGCCCTAGAAGATGAGGAATATACAGCCTTCAGAGCTCCTCAAGGTGTGTTTTGTTACCGGGTGATGCCCTTTGGTTTAAAGAATGCAGGTGCAACATATCAACGCGCCATGCATCGTATCTTCAAACCTTTTCTAGGGAAATTTTTTGAATTCTATATAGATGATTTGGCGGTTAAATCCAAACAACGTTTTGATCACTTGGCTGATTTGGAAATCATATTCCACAAGCTTCGACAACATAATTTGAAGATGAACCCCTTAAAATGTGCTTTTGGGGTAACCTCAGGAAAATTCCTCGGCTTTGTTGTACGCCATAGTGGTATTGAAGTCGATCCTGAGAAGACCAAATCAATCCTTGGTATGTCACCTCCTCAGAATTTGAAAGAATTAAGAGGACTTCAAGGACACTTAGCCTATATTCGGCGTTTCATCGCCAATTTGGCAGGCAAAAGTTTACCTTTTACCAAATTATTGAAGAAAGGAGTCACTTACCAGTGGACTAAAGAATGTCAAGAAGCATTTGATGTTCTCAAGAAATACCTCTTAAGTCCACCAGTACTCATGCCACCTGTTGAGGGTAGACCTCTTATCCTCTATGTGACAGCTTTAGAGCGATCATTGGGTGCGTTTCTCGCTCAAAAGAATGATGCTGGGAATGAAAATAGTCTCTACTATCTCAGTAGAACTATGCTTGAAGCCGAAACCCGGTATTCGAGTATTGAAAAGTGCTGCCTAGCATTAATCTTTGCAGTTCAGAAACTGAGACACTACCTGCAACATCACGAGGTCCAATTGGTATCTCGTAATAATCCAATCAAATTCATCCTTAGTCGTCCAATGCTTACAGGACGTCTGGCAAGGTGGGCGGTTATTCTACAGCAGTTCGACATTCAGTATGTGTCTCAAAAGGCAATTAAGGGCCAAGCTCTGGCTGATTTCCTGGCTGAACACCCTTCAGTGGAAGACACGTATTCAGATATCGAACTCCCTGATGAGGAAGTTTTTTCTATTCAAGAGAATCCTCAAACATGGGAAATGTATTTTGATGGTGCTTCTAGAAGTCCAACAGGGAAGAAAATGGAAAATCCTAAATTCAACAAAGTTGGTTTAGGAATTGTGCTCATTTCTCCAGATAAGGCAGTGTTACCTTATTCCTTTTTGTTGTGGGAAGGTGGTACCGATAATGAAGCTGAATACCAAGCTCTCATTACAGGCTTGGAGTTAGCGCTTCAAGCACAAGTGAATCACTTAAAGGTGAAAGGTGATTCAGACCTGGTAATCAAACAAGTCAATGGGGATTATGCCATCAGAAAAGAAGAATTAATCCCTTTGTATGATTACGTCAGAGAGTTAATGTCGGGATTCCCTTCAGAACCGACATTTTCTTATGTCCCAAGATCACAAAATGCTCAAGCTGATGCACTGGCTAATATAGCCACAGCTTTAGCAGATCCAAATCGGGACGAGACAACCATCGGTATTGCCCACCGTCGTGAAATTTCACCTTATGTTCAAGTCAGAACAGAGGAAATTAATGAAATTAGTCCCATTCCTGAACCATATGGTCATACTACAGGATGGATGTCACCTATCAGGGAATACCTTCAAAATGGAACACTTCCACCTGATAGAGCCGAGAGAGAACAAATTCGGCGACGTGTGGTCAATTTTACTCATTATGATGGTCCAAACCACCTCGAGAAAATTCTCTACAAACGTGGTTTTGATGGAGTTCTCTTCAGATGTATTGATGGTGAAGAGACAATGGCTGTCATAAAAGAAGTGCATGCAGGAGTCTGTGGTGCCCACCTGTCTGGACATAGATTGTCTGATCAAATTCGAAGACTTGGATACTTCTGGCCTTCAATGATACAAGATTGTGTTAATTTCACAAAGAAGTGTCATTCATGCCAAGTATATGCCAATTTCATTCATCAACCTCCAGAGTTGCTTCATACAGCTAAATACTCATGGCCATTTTCCACATGGGGAATGGATGTGGTAGGACCTTACCCTTCAGCTACGGCCAAGCAGTTTAAGTACATTCTTACTGCTACTGATTTCTTTTCCAAATGGGCAGAGGCAGTACCTCTCAAAGAAGTCAGTTCTAAATGCATTGTTAGCTTCATCAAGTCTAACATCATTACTAGATTTGGTGTCCCTCATACCATATTGACAGACAACGGCACCAACTTCTGTTCTTCTGAGGTAAAGAGATTGTATCAAGAATACAACATTAAGTCCAACCATTCATCTCGATATCATGCAGTGGCTAATGGCCAGATAGAGGCCTTCAACAAGACTCTTTCAAATATACTGCAAAAGATGGTGGATAAAGATAAGAGGTCATGGCCTGATAAACTCTATCATGCTTTATGGGCTTATCGGACTACCACTCGCAATGCAACGCGGTCTACTCCATATTCATTGGTATATGGAACAGAAGCAGTCTTGCCAATTGAAGTTCAATTTCCCTCACTCAGAATAGCCATTTGTGATCAGTTATCAACAGATGAGCAATCCCAAAAGCGGTTGAATGAATTGGAACAGTTAGATGAGAAAAGATTGTGCACTTTTCACCACTTGGAAATCTATCAGAATCGAATAGCACGAGCTTTTAACAAAAAAGTTCGTCTTCGTTCATTCATTCAGGGAGAATTGGTATTGGTTCTCAGAACACCAATGATACCAGGAAAGAAGCCTCCCAAGCTTGAACCAAAATGGGAAGGACCTTATTCAGTACATAAGGTCTACTCCAATGGAGCGTATTCTCTGATTTCAATGGATGGAGAACACATCACGACTCCAACTAATGCCAGATTTCTGAAGAAGTATTTTGTATAAACACAAAATATTGTTCCCAGAACCAAGACTTACAATTGATTCATACAGAAAAGGTCCGGTATGACCTTAAACTACACCATGGTCCAGTATGACCTTAAACTACAACTTCGTCCAACATGACATTAAACTGTGTCACATATTCTGTCCGAGATGACATTAAACTATAATACGTCCAGCATGACGATAAACTGTACGGTCCATGCATATGACCTTAAACTATTTGCACTTATGTCCCTGCAACATGACACTAAACTGTGCAGCACCAATAGTCCTAACTACAAGACTTTAAACTGCATAGTCCCTGATTTTGTCTTACATGACAATAAACTGTATAGAAGTTCCTATATTTTGTCCGAGATGACATTAAACTATATTGTGTCCTAGCAACATGACATTAAACTGTGTGGCACTTTCATCGTCCAACATGACGTTAAACTGTGTCAGTTCCCTTATCATCCAACATGACGTTAAAATGTCACATTGGTTATTAATATGTCCTACATGACACTAAACTGTATATGTCCGAGATGACATTAAACTATATTTTGTCCTAGCAACATGACATTAAACCTGTGTGGCGCTTTCATCGTCCAGCATGACATTAAACTGTAAAAAATCCCCAGAACTGATATCCTCATATTGGTTCACCTTAGTCCTAGCTACATGACTTTAAACTATACAGCACCAGTTCGTCCTTGCTATATGACGTTAAACTATACAACAATGGTCCTGTATGACTTTAAACTGCATCATTCCTGGTCCATGTATACGACCATAAACTATTTTCAAATATGTCCAGCAAGACGTTAAACTGTGACGTCCTAACTACATGACGCTAAACTGTATAAAAGTCCCTCACGTCCGGAAAGACGTTAAACTATATAATCATCAAAAGTCCAGCATGACATTAAAACTGCACAATCCCCCTTTCGTCCAATATGACGTTAAACTGTATTGTCCCCATCGTCCTAACTACATGACGCCAAACTGTACAGAAAGTCCTTGATATGTCCTACATGACATTAAACTGTGCATCGTTAAGGTTGTTATTACCTCTTGTTTCTCACACCGAGTATGACTCACGTGATCTTAGAGCGAACATCAACCATAACACTCCCTTTGGGCCACTAACCATGTGTAAGTCCCAACAACATTTTTTAGATCATTGTCCACAAGAACAACTTGATCATTAATTCATTCTTTAATTGAACTACACGGACTTTGATCCTTGCCCTCCAGGCTGGGTATGTAGGCAACCTCCCAAAGGTTCAAGCCCAAAAACAATCTCTTCACATTGGTTCACCACCATCTCATATGATGATGATTTGTGAAACCACCCCTGGAATCAATATCTTTACATTGATTCACTTTCGTCCTTGTTATATGACGTTAAACTATACAACACTTTTGTCCGGTACGACAATAAACTACAATATTCTTTGATTTCCTCATTTGAGAAGGAACCATTATTAACATTGATTCTTTTTTCAATCATGGTTTTCATTTTTTCAAAAGACTACGTACATACATGGTAATGCCTAAACTTTTTATCTTAGGTTAAAACCATCATTGCACTAAAGTCCCCTTTTCACCCTTCACATGTACGAACCAAATTTGTACAAAGGGTAGATCTAGAACTCCGTGGACTTGATTCCCATCCTTATGGGATACGTAGGAACATTCGAGTGTCCCTCGAATCCAGTCCCAAGTCTTTTGGGCCTAACCCCAAATTTCACTTTCAGTCCCTTGGCTGAAAAGTCTTCATGAAAACACACACTGTGTATTCATTATTATGGTCCGAATTCTATGACCCTAAACTAAGATCACTCATACTTTCGTCCTGCACGACGTTAAACTGCATTTCAAGAACTACGTATGGCTTGATTCTCATTATTATGAGATACGTAGTGAAGTCCAAGTTTAGGACCCAGCCACAACATGATTATGGTTTTCATTGACCTATGTATCTCTATATACATTGGAAAATACCCATCTTTATGTATTATAATCCTAACCATAAATATTTTCAGATCTTCATAAACCTTTTCATGACTTATAGTCACAAAAATGTCAAACTTCTGAGAATTCTTTTGCCTGACTATGCAGCACGTGCCCATAGGTGGCCTTGCATAAACAGTCCACATAACAGACTTGTCAGCCAAGAGATGCTATTTATTTGACCATGCAGCCAATGCCCATAGGTGGCCCTGCATGTTTTCAACCCCCTAACGGGTTTGTTAAATAATAGTAACTTCATTCTTGGGAAGAATGCCTCTTTTGTCCTTATTTGTCTTAAACGACAGTATGTAGGGATCCGCAAAAATAGCCATCCTTAACGTATTTGTCCCATATCCTTTTTTCATGATCTAAAAGTATTCAAGTCTATGGTTTATTCTTCTTCCCTACGTTTGGGTCAGACCTTCGTAGGAGTGATATTCATCCAGTTCTTTGATATTCTTGTTTGGAAATATCTTCTCCATATTCAAGTACCTCTTTCCATACAACAAACTCTATGCTTTAGAAAATTTGAATCTCCATAAACTTTCACTAGCTTTTAGCACTAGGAAAGTAAAATTTCTGGGAGTTCTTTTGCCTGACTATGAAGCACGTGCCCATAGGTGGCCTTGCATAAACAGTCCACATAACAGACTTGTCAGCCAAAAGATGCTATTTTATTTGACTATGCAGCCAATGCCCATAGGTGGCCCTGCATATTTCAACCCCCTAACGGGTTTTGTTAAATAATAGTAACTTCATTCTTGGAAACTACTTCTTCTAATGCCTTTTAGCTCTTTTTCATGTCATTCCTCAGATTCAAATATTCTTAAGCCATAGTTTACATTTTTTCCCTCATACTTGAGTATGGTAATATGTTTTCAGATAAATTGTCAAGGAATTGAATCCATTTTTTTTTAATTTCCGGTCAAAGCTATTTCGACCTTAAACATTAGCCCCTTTATGTCCGGCTTGCATGACTTTAAACTGCCCACACAAAAGACAAAGGAACTCTGAATAAAAGTCAAGTTCCAACTCACTAAATATACATTTTTTGTATGATTTAGGTAATATTGAGCAGTTAAAAGGTTCAAAGTTTGTAGGGTTATTTGTAATAATCCTAGTAAAAATCAAACTATGCTTACTAAGCCCATTGGCTTAAGTAAATTTGAAGCAGGTAATGGAAGAATGCAAGTACAAATGATTGAAGACAAAAGTGTTTTTCATTGATACACAAGAGTTAGAAGGACATCCACAGACTGGAATCTCTTCTCTTTTTCAAGAATTACAGAAGATTGTCAACATAAGTCTTCATTTGATGTATAGCATCCTGAGCCTTATCAACAGTTACTTGAAGCTCGTGCACTTGACCAGCTTCACTCTTCTCAGCTTGCTGAAGTGCCTTCTTAGCATCTGCAATGGCTTTCATGCCATTCATATGAGTTTCATCCAATGATTTATTAAGCTGATCAAGTTCCCCAGTAACAGCATCTAACTGTTGCTGGAGCTGCACCTGCTGGACGACCTTTTCTTTGATTTTTTGCTTCAGATCCTTCATCTTGACAGCATAATCAGCTTCAGCCTGGGATATCGCAGCCTCAAATTCGCCTATGTTGACTGACAATTTCACTCTGGTCAAATCTTCGCGACTTGTCTGCATTTGCTCCCTCCTGAAAATAATCTGTTTCACCGCAGCATGGATCTTTTCATACCCAAAACCACCAAGTCCCATTATAACAAATTGGGATGACAATCGGGAAATTTTTTATGGTAGCTCTTCTAAAGGCACCCCTGATATGATGTTCCATATGTTGTTCCATGCCTTACGTCGTGAAAAGCTGAACGCTTTGAGCATCTCTGGATCTGATTCAACATCTTCGTCAGAAGGGGGTATGTAATCTGGAATTAACATGCTTAAGGAAGTGCCCCGTCCTGCTCTTTCCCCTCTGACTTGGGCTTCTTCACTTTCAATTCCCGTTGGGGCAGAGGCTGAAGCCTCATCTCTGGATCTAGCCATTACAGTTGATGGCCCTACATGATCAATTGAAAGATTTTAGTTGAATCTTAAAGGATAACAAAAGAATGGATTGTCTTGCAAATAAAGTACAATCACAAATATTGTTATCCCTTACCCAATGGTGGTTCAGCAACATGAGAAGACTTCTCCCCATATTTCCCGGTTTCAACAGGATTTTCAAGATGGGTCTCAGGAGAGTTTATTGGATTTAGCTCTACTTGAGCTAATGTTTCTGCAATGATAGGGTTGACATCAGTGTCCACACCCTCTTCGGGCATTGGCAGTTCAGCAGCTTCTACGGAAGAAACTGCATATTATTTTACATCATGATTAGAAATATGTTTTGTTTTTAAAAGAAAAATTTGGGCGAAGGGTAACACTCACGCCCAAGGTCTTCTAAATCACATGACAATCTAGCATGATCATAAAATTCTTCAAAATTCATTCCTTGATTCATCATTTCATCTAATGATACTTCAGAATCTTGGTTAGTCTCACCAGTGGGAGCATTTGCTACGTCTTCTTGCTGACTTATGTCCTGCAACCCCTGACCCTGGACAACATCTTCAGTAGTGGGAGGGATACTGGGAATGGATGGTAGCTCTTCTCTAGGAGCAACCAAGTTAGCTTGAGTCTGTGGTTGTTCTACAGCACCCTCCACGACCTTTGAAGAAGGATCAGTCCCTTCCCTCAAGGGGGAAATTGAAGAAGCCCCTGCAGTCCTCAGAAATATGACTAACCATATGATTATGGGTATAAACTCATGATTGTTCGAAGGAATTACCACTGCTAATGAAACTTTTAGCTAAGGATTTCCTCCTTCGTTGCCTTGGCTTCTTTTGTTTTTTTGGAGTTTCAGTTGTCTCCTTTATTGGCACTTGGATTGGCGAATGAAAGGCTATGTCCAGTGCCTCATTCATGGCCTGTTGGCCTGGAGATATCTCGCCTGGTTCGCGAGGAGAATCAGCAGCAGCCCCAACAGCAGTACCACCAGGGCTATATTGTGGCGAAGGAACCCCGGTCCCTTTCTTTGCAAGCTGCAAGATGAAGAAAATAACTTCCTTAAGTAACAAAGCTTCAACTGAAATCAAGTTGCAAAGAAAATAAGGAAAGAAAACTTACATCTTCAGGAGCCACGTACTCTTGCCACTCCTCATCTCCAGAACCACCAGCCCCCTTAGTGGTGCCACGATCAATCATTTCCTTCACCCGCCTGGTGATAGGAACCGAATTATCAGTGGCATATATGAGCATTTCCAGCTCTCTGATATAAGCTCGCACTTCATTGGGGTTATCTCCGTATTGAAGGTCTTTTGAAGCTAGAAGATATCCTATCCCAGGAAGTTGTAGGCCCTCACACAAATCCAGCCAGGCGGTCTCAGTATCACAGTATAAGCTCTTCCATAGCTGAACAGCCTCTGGTCTTAGATATAAAGGCTGTGAGGAAGGTCCTACAATTTTTGATTTTAATTTCTTCCCGATTCCTGCAACTACAGATAGAGAATAAGAAAGTGAGACTTATTACTTTATAAAGTAGCAGTGATTGAAGTTATTACAATCAAATAACTCACCAGGAGCTGATGGAGTGGGTCTTTTAACTCTGGCCGGAGGATTATATCGGGCACGAAACCGCTTTGCTGCCAGTTGTGCCTCATCATCCCCATCATGATAATCCGAGGAATCAGTTCTAGAGGAGGAGTTTGTTGAACCTATTTCAGGAGGAGAAGCATCACCTTCATGAGGAAGAGTTTCTTTCTCTACAGTCCTCTTCCTCTTTCCCACTTGATATACAGGATGATTTAATATCCCTTTGGGGTATGATGCTATCCAGTGTTCGGCATAAAATGTAGTCAGATAATGTGCCGCTTTTTCAACTGGTAGATCAAATACTGCCCCAGTCTTCTCTCTTGATGTCAGCAACCATAGTTGTCGAGCAACCATCGGATGTTGCTCTAACCTGACATGTACTGGAGGGGATACAACAATCTGTTGCAAACATTTGAATTGGCGTGAAAATCTATATGGAGCATAGGCCTCGCATATGATTTCTCCATCAATCCTGGCTACTAACACGCCATCCCTGCAAGCTAGCATGTATGCCCTCAAATCCAAAGGGGCTTTCCCATCATCAACAAACTGCCCAGATGGCGGACTTCCATAAGGAAAGAAGTTGAATTCCTTATACATGCTTAGTCTTACTTTTATGTCATAACCATTGACATCTAATGGAGCAATTCCAGAGAATGCTTGCACTGACGGTCTGAAAGAGCTTCCAGGAATTTGTAATCCATTCTGTACATTGTAAGTCCTGAAGTGAGTGGCGATCCATCCCCACAAAACCTGGAATGGTCCCACTATTCTTAAAGGAGATTTACCCTGGAAGACGTGAAGTAAACTCCTGTGGATCTTTGCTAAAATGGGGGTAGCTAACCCAACCATTTTTCCCTCAGCCAACTTGGCCGCAATGACGAAGGTCCCTGGCCTAACGCCTCCCTTCGAATCCCTGACCGGCAAGAGATAGATACTGAGCCACATTGCCAAGAAACCCGCCAGACGAGTTTTCTTTGGAATTCTTTGATTCACTTCATAGCCCCATTTTTCAAACTCTCCTGCTTCTAGAGTTGGCCAGAATGTGCCAGGAGCTCCTCTCTTCTCAGGTTTTGGACAAGTGGTAGGACGTCTGGGCCGGGTATCCTTGGATTTCTTTTTCTTGGATCCTTTTTCCTTTGGCTACATCCCTTTCTTCTCAGTAAGAAACACATTCATCCATTCTTCCGGATGGATATCTTTTCTGAAATGAGTTAATGAGGTCTCTGAACTCTTGAGCTTGTGAAAGATTTTGAATAATTCTCGAGCCAAAGCAGGAGTCTTCTCTGGATCATTCCAAGTCACCTTGGGAGGAATGAATTCATCATACATATCGCCCAAGATTGGAGCTCCTGAAATCTTGTGGACATCCCACAAACTGATACCTACTTCTCCATGAGTCAAGTGGAAAGAATTAGTCGCTGGACTCCAATGGCTGAGTATCTCTGGCACGAAGATATCATGTCTGTAAATATATGTTTGCCCAACCCAAACAGCCTCATATATTGCAGCTCTCTTCAGATCCTCAATAAACTTTGCGCAAGTCTGTCGCACCCAGTATACCCACATCCAAGTTGGTTTCACACCTCCCCCAGGACGGAAATCCCAACTTTTCTTCCAGCCTTTGGATTGATCCATCTGAGCATTTCGGAAGATTGAAGGATGACAATGTGGTTGAAGCTCAGGTGTATGTTTTTTCAGATCTGGTGTGCAAGGGCTATGATGCATCACATAAGCCTTCTCCACTGTTCCAGCAGTTTGAAATGTTCCTCCGCCTGAGATATTTGCTGAAGCAAAATTGGTATAATTCTGAAACCAAGAAAATGGAAGATAATTCTGTACTTCTGGAATAATGACTTCTTGCAGATGACCATGACCATACAAAGGTAGGTAAGTGCAGTGAGGAAAGTCGTGATGATATTTCTTCAGATACTTAGCCAAATCTGGAAGAGTGCTATTTTTGACAGTATAGTAATCAGGGCCAATGATATTCATCATATCATCTATCCGCTTGCTAGCCAGTTCATCAATTAATCCAGGTCTAAGAGCCATTGAATCTGCACAGGAGTTGAATAAATTAAACTCTTAAATGGGTTTTATTTTTCATAAAATTTGTGAAAGAATTTGAAAAAAATGGCTAAGGCATTAAGGCGCGCAAGTATGGAGATGTCGCGCAAGTGGTACATGTGCCGCGCAAGTTTTGGTCGCGCAAGTATTACCGCGCAAGCCCTATTACCTTGAGAGTAGCGCGGCAGTGAAGAAACAGCGAAAACAAGAGACTTGCGCGGCGAGGAAGACTTGCGCGGCGAGAGATCGAGAAATCCGGAACTTCAGATGCCATCTACGGCCGAAAGCCGTGTATTTATAGTCCAGGGGGCCTATCTGCGCGCCGCATCCAGAGTGCTCAATGCCTGCGCGACGAAGACTTGTGCGCCGACTTCTGTGCATTGAAGACTTGCGCGCCGCCCTTTTCCTTTAGAGGGATTCTATTTCCTCAGAGTCAAATCCTCATTTTCTCTCCGGATCCAACTCTGAGGGGGGACTTTTGTTGACGCTCCTTTCGTCACGGAATCTAAAGTTCGGAAAAGGGAATATCTGAGCTCAAAGTGATTAATCCTTTGAAGAAACATCAAAAACCAACAAAGGGATAAAAAAGGAGAACATTGCCCATGTATCGCGCAAGTTCCCTCTTGGTCGCGCAAGTACACTTGCGCGCCGCCTCAATACTTGCACGACTCCTCATGTTCGTGCAAGGGACTTGTGCGACATATGTGGTAACCGCCTGGTAACTGCCTAGTAACCGCCCGGGGTCTTCTTTTGCCTATAAATAGACCCTGTGGGCCCCCCATTAAAGAGGATCTTTTTCCAGAAACACGGATTGAAGCTCCCGACGCCCAAGTCTCTTCTCAAAGCTTCCGGAACACTTCTAAGGTAATTTCTTACCTAGAACGGAAGATATAAAGAGAAAAAGGAAGGCCTAAGTGTTGAAACTTATCAAACACTTGCGCGCCGACTTAATTCCTCCAATATAACTTGCGCGTCCCTCTTCTGGAAGAACCTCAAGAGAATGGTAAAGGGTTTAATAAAGAGTTGCTCAAGTATTTCAACTCTGGTTGAAAATTGTGCAAGTACCCCTAATGTCGCGCAAGTATACTTGCGCGACCAATACTTGCGCGCCGCCGCAGGACTTGCGCGCCTTTCAGGACTTGCGCGCCCCTATCTTTTTGGGTGCCCATCTTGCCCATTTTTACCCCTCTTAAGCCATTTCACCCTTCCTATTCAAGATTCAGTCTTCAAGATACTCTTCAAAGCCATTTATGGCATGATTTCTTGATTTGACATCCTTATCTGAAAGGAATTCTGTGAAATATCTCTCAAAACCTAGTGATTTAAACATCTTTATATCACCAAAGATTGAGAGTTCATTCATTTCAACCTCATCCTTTAAGATGAGAGAATCCTAACCTGGGTCTCCTTTTCAGGAATAAATCCCCAGTTATAAAAACCTAACTTGGGCATCTTTCTTAAGAATAAGCCCCAATCAAGTCCTTTAAATCTTGGGCATCCTCCTCAGGAGTAGGCCCCAAACCTTAATCCCTAACCTGGGTCTCCTTTTCAGGAATAAGACTCAGTCATAACCTTGGGCTTCCTTTTCAGGAGTAAGTCCCAAGTCCCCTAACCTAGGCTTCCTTCTCAGGAATAAATCCTAGTCATAAATCTTGGGCATCCTTCTTAGGAGTAAGCCCCAAGTCTCTTAAAATTTCTCTTAACCAGTCATAAATTACCTTTGATTTGGGTTTCCTTTTCAGGAATAAAACCCAATCATAAGTCCCCGCCTAACTTGGGCATCCTCCTTAGGAGTAAGCCCCAAGATTAGAGTATTCAAATCTCCATGAAGCACATATAACTTTGTGGACCCTGTTCTTGGATTTTCTCCCTAAAAGTAAATCCTAAACTTTCGTCTATCTGGGCAGTCATCTATACATAAGCCCCAAAACAAATTCTTATGATTGCATCTTTTATGGCACAATTGTCTGAATTTTACCAATACCTCTTGTTTCTCACACCGAGCATGACTCACGTGAGCTTAGAGTGTAAAAGTAATTATGACATTCATCTTTGAGCCATCAATCATAAAACATCATATCCCATCCCTCGAACTACGTGGGTTCTGATTCCTTTTTCAAAACAAAGGATACGTAGGTAGCCCATTTATGGGTTCGATCCCAACATTGAAATAATCTTTGTCCTTCTGAATGACGATAAACTTCAAGTGCCCCACTGAGTGGCTTTAAAACCAGCCTGGTCATCAAAATGACCAAGAGACTTTTATATAAATGTTTTGAAGGATACCATTGACCAAGAATCTCTAAACAAATATAGATGATTCTATATTGATGAAGAACCTCGAATACATATAAAAGATTCTCTAAATTTCTTGCATATTTAATCATTGATTGTTAAAACTAAAGGAAAGCTCATTTTATACTTGGTAATGTAATAAGGATTCACGAACTTAACTTAAATCTATAAAGAGAGTCCCGGAGTATACAATAATTCCCCTCAAAAAGGTGTGATGAGTCCGACCTCCCATCCTCTCGACCAATGCAAATTCCTAAGCCTCATTAGCCCACAAGCTAATGAGCGCCTGCCTTTGGAAAGTAGGTCCAAACGGATGTGGAATCATTGGATGTTTCCGGTTCTACGAACAAACCCGTTAGAAACCGATCAGAACGTTTGAATCTCCCGTCTAGGAGGTCATCCCCGGATTCCGCGCGAAACAGTACTGAACCCATTTTGTGTTTTTAAATGGAATGAATGTCATGTTAGGAATTTTTGAAATGTTCTTTCAAAGAGTTTTTTTGTAACATTAATTCATTTGGTTTGTTTCTATAATATCTTTTATTGGGATTTTTGGTGATTTGATTAAACATTGTTTTCTTTGTGATGTTTTAGAATGAGACCCCAAAAAGGTAGTAGAGAATTTCATAAGAGAATATTTTTGGTATTAGTTATAATGATTCATAAGAAGTAGATCTAGCCTTAGACAGTTCTGATACTCATGATTAAGTGACATAGCCCAGTTCTTATCTTCTTGTGAATCACATCCAAGAGTTTTTGAATCAATATATACCAGTGTTTAGTGGTGATCAATGATCTCATGAGGTGATTTAGTGGATATAAATGATTTAATATATCCTTTTGATGTTAGAAACTCCAAAATCCTCTAGAGAAAGTTTCACTAATCCAATGTTTGAAGGTTCAGGTTTGGTTTTGTGGAAGAACGTTATCCATTACCACATGTTTTATGCTCTATCTTGGGGGTATTTCAAGGCCACCTTAATTTAGTGGTTTTATCCCAAAGAAGTGATATTAGGGAAGGAACTTTATTTCATGATTTTCCTATAGAGTGATCATTCAAGGAAGGATTATATGGAATGGTTCACTAGACTGGTTCCTTTCTCACCTGTATTTGATACTGATGATTTTAAAAAGAATTGGTTTTTTTAGGCCTTAAACTAAATCTCAGTTCTATTTTTTTAGTATGGACAATCTACCATCATGTTAGTGGTGTATAAGGTCATTTTTAGGTAAGAATTTTCAAAATAGAAGCTAGATTAAAGTGATGTTGAAACCTCATTTAGTGTTGTAAGACTGTTACAGCATGCAAGAAGTAAAAACTGATTAAGTATTATGAGTACAGAAATTGTAGGAATGTAAATCCTTCTTGTCTGATAGGTCCAAGGACTTTCCATTTATGTGTTTGTCCCATTTATCTATAGAGGTTATTTAATTTTAATTAACCTCAAAAATAAAGGTGTTTGACCTAGGTTTGATATAACCAGTGTGCTATAGTGTTAATTCCATGAATTATTTGGAAGATCTTTTGTGGTACTGGAAGCATAACCTCTTTTAATCAATTTTTGTGGGACCTTTTCCCCTATTTTTATACACCCTATTTCTCATATTGTAATAGGTGGAAGTGTTTGGGGCCTTATTCATGTACCTTTTATATGTTCATGACTCATTTATGTTAATATTTTCTATCATTTACTCAAAGTGTTGATTGTGGATTATAGTTTTCATGATGGATTACGTGGGAATTACATGGGTACAAGATGGGGTAATAGGGATAATATTCTTTTTTTAGGTTTACCATTGAAGCTACTGTTTTGAGGTTTTATTTTGGGATCACCGAGAGTGTGTGTTTGGAGTGTTTGGACCCAACATACCCTCAGGTTATCCTCTTAACTTGACTTCATATCCATTTTATTCCTTTTTGTGGCATGTTCATGTTTAGGAGAATTTCTCTTATTTTTGGGAGTGTGTTATCTTCGTACACTTTAGTGGGTTTTTTAGGTTGTTCACTTTATAAGGATCAGAGCTTGTGGCTATGGTTGTAAGATCATACATATTTAGTGGGGATCATTCTTTTGGGTTGTCCCATTTATGTTTCAATAGTTTGGATCAATTATAAATGAAGGTTAAACCAAAGTATGGTCTATATTTTTTATCTTTTTCTTGGGTGTTTTTTATCAGATTCTTTGGGTTAGGACCTATTATTGCGTTTAGTACTTTTGACCTCATACTTTTCATTGGTGTTGCAATTTATTATCCTTTTTCTGGGTCTGAGACTCAGATCTCCCTTATTGGTAATGGTATGCACGTTCAATGCAGTTCCAAAATTCAATTTAGACCATGGGTGTGGTCATCCCAATGTTTTCTTTTTTCAAAAAACCGTGTGTTTTGGATTCTTATTTATTCAGTTATTTGAAATCACTTTTGGTTTGAGTGTATTTATATGACTATCATGTTTGTTAGGACCCATGTTTCTGGATCATAGTTCGAGAGTTGGCCTTCAGTTAAATAATTATCATTGGTTGGATGATCTTGAACTTTCCCTTAGATTAAGTTGTCAACAAATTTCTTTGATTTTACTTTATGGGGAGAAAGTGGAATGGTGGGGATAATTTTTATAACATAAAATGTCATTTTTTATTTTTTTTATGTAACTTTTCCCTTAAAGTCTAGGGTTTCCTATGGTAAAAGTTTTAGGGTCTTGAGGATTTTATAGTGCTTCATGGTTAGAAACATGTTTTTGTAAACATTGCAGTTGAAATTGTGCACTATATGCAGTTTTTGATAAATTTAATCACATGGTCGATGCACGTTTTAGTACACTGCAGGATGCAATCATATGGCCTCAAAGGTTTAAGGATAATGGTAGTCACATGGTCTATTCATGGTTTGGTAAACAATGTGACACAACTTTGTGATCTTCTCAGTTTAGTGTATTGTATTTATTTTGGGTTATTTTTAATTAGGGATTCCTACCTAATACACCCTATCTTCTCTAACCTATGTTCCTTCCAAGGGACTCTTTCCCTCCTCCAATCCTATCCATGGTAGTTAAAAGGTTATTTTTTTGTGGGTTTTCCTTGAATTGAGGGTTAATGGATTCTCCTTCCTTCTATTACATTTTCATCCCTTTCCCCTATTTTCTTCTAAACCTAATGGAAATGTGGGACGATTCAAATTTTTATGGTTGTTCTAAATTTGGTTTCTTGATTTTAAATATTTTATCAATCTAATGAGACCTAATGCGGTGAGTTTTGTAGAAGGTGGAATGATTCCACCACTTGAGGTTGGTGTTTCCATTATGATTCCTTTAAATAAATAGTTCCATAACTTCATTATTATTTAAATGTGTTTTTGAACTAAATTAATGAAATCAATAATACCAAGTTTTTTTGTCAAAGGATTTAAATATTTTTTGGTTTTTAATTTGGAAAAAATGGGTAAAGTAATTAGTTCAACGGATCTGTAGTTTGAAATCATATTCTCTACATTCAATATGTTTGATAAATTTCCATTCGAGGTATTCGACAAAAAAATTATTGGTTTATGGTGTTTTGAACCAATTCAGTTTTATAAAGTGGATTTTTATTTTGTAAAATAGGGTTTCCTTATTTTAATATTCTTTCTCTTATTTTGAAAAGAAGCTTCACTATTTGTAAAGTGTTTTTCATGTTTGTATGAAGGAGTTATATTGGTTTGAATAGTTCACCATATTTAAAAAAAAGGTGTCATTCCTTTTTGATTGTTTGTCTCTATTTGATTTTGAAAGAGTATTTCTAAAGTTGCATTTTTGTGGTTATTTGGTGCTATGTTTAATTTTAATTGAAGTTTTATTTAAGTTCAAAATGTTTTATAAAAATGGATTTCCAAGGTACACAATTTCTTTAATGTATAATGATAATGACCATTTGGAACCTTAAGAGAAGGTGGTATATTAATCGGTGTTTACACCCTAGTTAAGCCCCATTGTTATCCTTTTCATATTCTTGTGTTCATGTTTTAAAGTAATATAAATTTTGATTCATGATTACATGGTTTGGGTAGGATAAAGATATGTAAAAGGGTGTGATAGAAGTAGAATGTGTATGTGTGACATGTTTTATATCCTTTTGGACTTATGTTTGTCTTTTGATTAACAATGATTTTATAGTGGTCCACATCCATTACCTGTGACATGAGGAGCACTAGTATATTATATCAGGGATTCAAGGGACATTGATTATGCTAGTTATGATCTATACACTTTCAAGTATCCCCCACATGAATGTTATAACTGGGGAAGGTGGATATCATTGATGATACTTGTTGAGACTGATTCAAGGGAGGATTTATGTAACCATTAACTTATCAGTAGTTATTACCACTTTTTCACAACTAGTAATCATCCCATTAGTCTATCAGTTGTTTCTTCATTATATGTATCCTATGGTATGCCTTTTTTTATATTTTCATTTGATTTTATTATCTCTTTCTTTGAGCTTATATTTATGTATCATATATTTTCGTTTGAGCATTATAATTATAAATCTTCCCTTATGTTATTATTTTTACTTTTTTAACTATTTATGGATTTGGTTTTGATATGTTTTCCCTTTCTTGTACTCATGTTGAGTGTGTGTGGGTGTTGATTTTTAAAATGAGAAAAAAATTTATTTAAAATGAAATACATAATAAATTTTTCCTTTCAATTTTTTTAATACCATGTGATGTATTAATTTCAAATAAGGGTGTTTTATGATAAAAGATAAATCGTAAGTTATTTATTTTTAAATGAAAGTGGTTATTTTTAAATTTAAATGTTTTTCTTTTGAAATCAAAATTACAATGGTAAATCCTCTTTGGGGAATGTTTTATCAAAGGAGGGATTTTAGAAAGATTATATGATAGTGCAAGTTTATTTCTATTTTGTATAAATAAAATGAAGGACTACTTTTTATTACTTTCAAACTAGTGGACTTGGTTTATTTATACAAAATTAATGAAATAGACTCATGGTGGTATCCTACTAGACTTTTTACTACACACTGAATACTCACATTGGTGGTTATACAATCTTCTAGTTTTCTACAGGTTCATGGGTTATGTGTTGTAGGTTAGTTTTCTACCACTCACCATTAAGAAGGAGGTGATCCTAGGGTTTTGGTGGTGACTTGATTATTACATGGAGATGTTGGGGTTGTCACCTATGTTTTTTAAGACCATTTTGGGTCATGTGTTATATCATTATTTTATGACCCCTTCTTTTATTTAAGTTCAGATTTTTTTTCCTTTTATTAGAAATGTAAAAGTTTTTTTAAAATGGTATCTTTTCTATGGAATTTTTTTTTAAAATTATTTTTTTTATTATAAAATTATGAAATGTTTAGTTGGACTTTACTTTTAGATCCACTAATTTATTTTGGAATGGTCATCCCATATAAGGTTACATCATGTCGGGTTCATGGTTAGAACCATTATTGATCATATATTTAATGAGGGTGAAATCATTCCATATGCTCACTTGTGTTACCCAGGGGGTTTTTTCCAACTTGGGGTGATAGGGAACATGCTTCAATACATGTTTTAGAATGGTTAGATTGACGTGTCAAGTTGGCCCAGGTTTTTTTTCAACTTTATTGAGATTTGATAATGGCTAAATACATGGAGCTTAGGTACTCAATTTATTAATGAATGGTTGGCTATATAATTACGGATTTTATCGGAGAATGGTTCTATAAATTTTGGGAATTATAGATTAGAGAGAGAAACTAACCTGAGAGTTTTGAAGATCAGATTTATCAGATAAGTTGAGAATCTGGAACATAAAGTTATAAAGGAAGTGAGAAGGATATGTAACATAAGTTATAAAATATAGTAACAAAGGACAATAACTCAAATCATGTATAAGGTTTAAAATTTAGTCTTCTTAGAGTTACTGAGCAAGAAAAATGTTCAGTGATAACCTGAATAAGCTCTAAATGATAAAGTATGTGAAGTAAAGAATGTTCAAAAAAGAGGGTTTTAAAAAAGATATAGTACAAGGTCTATGTGAGTTTTATTGTAGTTGATTAATCATTGAAAGTTTTAGACCTATGTTGAGGAATAAGATCTTACAGTTTATACAGAGATATCCTAGAGTATAAGGAAGATATTTTTGAGGATTTCTCTGAGAAGGACCATTAAATATCAGAAGACCAACCATTTGGAAGGCTAAGTACTTTTAGGAGACAATAAATTATTTGGGATGATATTTTTTTTGTATTGACTTGAATAATATAGTGAATGTTGTGTTATGGTTGATACTGTTTGTCCGGATAATTTGGGTAGTACTAGTTTGTTGGGTGATTCATTCCCTATTGTAATGGTGAGAAATATCTATCCCAAATGGATCTAAAAATAGTAAGGAGTAGATTCCCACAATCGGTTATAACATTATAAAAATATTTTATACTATGCTCTATTTACTTATTGAAATTTCATGTTGTGTGAATATGTTTAGGGAAAACATAAATAGATACATACATCTCAACTAATTAAATGGTTTGACTACCAAAACGAAGGTTGATGTTTATGTTGGAATAATTCAATATAATTATTCAACACTGATTTATATCATTCTCAGTGTGACTACACGATACACTAGGCACTTCACATTCCTTAGAGGAATACCCTTTATGAGTAGAAATCTTTGGAGAAGAAGTATTTTCTTCCAGGACCCCATTTTCTTTGCTATCACATTGATCCACTTTTTTTGTCTTATTTGAAAATAGATAATGTTTTCCTCAACTAATTTTTCACCTATTTTTTATCGAAACCACATTATCTAAGATGAGGGAGATATTTTGGATCTTATAATCTACAAATTCAGTCCATCTGTTCACTTTTAAATAAATATTCTTCAAGAATTTATCTTTAGGTTGTTCTTAAATAAGTTTACCAGCTTCAGATACCTAATAATTTTTGTAAGAGTCCTATTTATTCTTTATTTATAGTTTATAGACCTCTAATTATTCATCTATAATTTCACACTATTTTTTCATGATTATCCTTAGAGATCTGGTTTTTCAACTACCTCCCATTTTGTATCTTGATTTTTATAAGATTTCCTCATTTACTTTATACTATATTTTCAGGACCATTCCTATTATCCTTGTCAATTGGTTTGTCTTGTTCTTTTAGTTTTACTTTTCTTATATTACTATAATTTGTATCATCATTCCCCATTGATTTTTATAAGTTATAAAAATTGGGTATGTACAAATATTCAAATTATTCTCCAATTTTATTATGATTAATAATCATTTCTTCTTTCTCAAGTTTTGTTGATTGAAGTTCTACATCAATTATCACTCCTTCATTGTAAACAATCATCCCCTATATCATTTTTACCTCGTCCATCATTAGATGTTCACATATATACAATTTAATATCTTTCAAAATCTGTGGATTCCATAACATTGTGCATGTCTTGGGGATCCTCACCCATATTTGTGCATTAGTATGTTTTTACATGTGAGGATTCAAATAGATGTCCTAGTCCAATATCTTAAACACAATTGTTTTTTATTATTGAAATAATATTTCTATGAAATAGATAATACATCCATATATTTGAAGATAATGTGATAATTTATCTTACATAATGAAATTATTTTCTGATACCAAATTCGATGGTAGGTCATAGGGAGCAAGAGGAAAAGTGGGAAAACCCTAAATCTCAAGATCCTATAACATAAAAATATTTCAATCGATGTGGATCTTCTAGAAAATCTATTATACATGAATCTGTCAGGCATTGTGATAGTTTTTTTTCTTGTGGCCAAACCTAATCTAATGGACCATGATCTTGGACAACATGCTGCTAGGTAGAGGAACTTTGTAGAGGTGGTGAAATTTATTAAATATTTATCTTTTAGGCATTTTTACATTCCCCCACCTAGAAGGGTCACTAGGATGTGGTGAATTGTGCATGTGGTGGGCCATTGAAGAAAGGGTAAGCTTATGAAAATATTCCATATTTTCATGAGTTTTAGTCTCAAAGGGTGAATGATTGGGGATGTTTCATGACCCCACTCAGAAAATTAAATAAGTATGGTGATTTTATGAATATAAAATGATATCAATGGTCATGGATACTACCATGTGGTCTTTCCATAAGTTGACTATAAGAGGCGATCTTGGAGTATGGGAAAAATATCTCTAATGTTAATATTTTTTAGAATTTAAGAATGGGATAAAAATTTTGATATGTACACTATAAGAAATACCCACACTCAGGTATGGATTCTCATCTTCAAGCAGAATCGGATTTATTGGCACCCTAGGATAATCTAGGATATGAAATCATCTATTTTAAATCCCATAAGGTTGGACAAGAAAACGTACAGCATAAGGTTTGGGCACTATGCCAGAATCTTGGTGGAATTTGACATGTTCAGTACACTGTTGGAGGAAGTTTCGGTCACAACAAGATACAATACCATGATTCTTAAAATTTAGTATGAAATAAAGCCTAAAATTCCCACCAAGTGCATCTTATCTTGACATTCAATATATGAATTTAAAATGGATATAGAATGCAGTTTTTTTAATCTAAAATGGAAAGATGTGGCTGCATGTTGGAATAGTAAGGGGGAGACTTGTATTCTCATTGGGGCTCAATATAAAATCCAGCCCCTTCCTCATTGGATTGAGAAGGTAATGAGATTCTACTAGGCATTAGGAAACGTTCCCAAGGTTCCATAGGCTGGAAATAAATGTTGATGGTTTCAAGAACAATGGGGAACAATTTTCCTTAAGAAATAAAACAAAAACCAAACAAGTCATAACCAACTAACCACATGATGTGTTTCCAAAATATGTCACAATTATACAATAAAGACCAAAACCAACAAACCACAGTAATCCATAATCAAATTACCAAGAATAATAATAATAAAAACAATAGGAACCATGACACCACCACATAGATCCACACAAATATCCATGCTCCAACAACCACCAAAACAACCCAAGAAACACAAAGCAACATAAAATATAGGAGTTTATTTTCCTTTACTTATGTCTCTAAATACGATAGCTGCAAAATTGCCAAAGTGCCAAAGAAGGGGTGAGTAATAATACTCAGTGGGATTTCCCCAAATGACTTCCCTACATACACCAATAGGAAAGAACCGTTAGTATATTATATAAAACAATTTATATAAAACTTCAAATAGTGGAAAAATTAAGACAATCCAAACACACCCTTACCAAGCCACCTTTACCCATATCCACACAAAATAAGAAAAATCCAAACAGTCATTCCATAATCCATTTCACTATCACATATTAGCACAACCATTTCCAGCATGCATAACAACACACACAAGGCAACTAAACATGGTGGAACATCTCATTCAATGTAATTTACTACATTCCCAACATAGTGGTACTTCTCAACAATTTATCCTTAATGGTGGCCCTAATATCCACTATCCATCACCTTTTATAGTGAGACTTCTCAAAAACTTCATACATAATCAACACCATCTATAATACTTAATCAACCAATGAGCATAAAGCACACCAATGCCACACATTATACACACAACCATTTCCAACACATGCCAAATCACTTCAATAAATCACCAATTTATTGAAAATATCCTTAACCATTTTACATGCCAACCCAAATTTCAATAAAACATTATCTTTATTGAAATTAATCTTTCATAAAACATTTTCCATAATTCAAACCATTATCGATTTTAAAATCAACATTTTAAAATCACATAACAAAACCCATTTTTCAACAATATCCCATTTTATTTAAAATCACCAAATCATCACCAAATGGGTTTCCAACAATATTATCACATCATATTCACTATTAATTTCATGAAAAACAAATTAATTGCAAATAAGACCTCAAGTTCTAGAAAGGTGGAGTTGAGAGAGAAGCCTCCTACCTTAGGGTTCCAGAGAAATATTCCCACAAGCAACCATAACACAAATATGGATGAACTATCCACCAAACCCACTCTAGATCCCCTTACCTATTATAAAAAATCCCTAAAATCAAAAATTTTATGCTACCATAACTCTAAATCTACATGAAATAGATTTAGATCTAGAAATCCAAGAGAGATAGAGAGAGGCGTAGATCTATAGAAACCCACAAGAAACCAAGAGGGGGGAACATACCTAAGAAGAAACACCTTTAAACCACCAATAAACCCCTTAAATTGTCTTAAAAAATGGGTGGGAGATCCCATATAACCCTTAAGAATACATAATCTCATGTATGGTTCATATGGGAGAATAAATGAGTGGAATAGGGAAAATCCTGACTGATCCCACTTTTGAAAAATCCCATTTCTCCATCATGAACTGTTATCTCGCACGGTTATTCAAACCATGCACCAACCTTGATAATGATACTCCCTTGATTTTCATGCATACTTGGTCAATTCCGCAAGGTTTCACCTAACTGTTCTCAAACCGTTCGGCCTTTCAAAAGCCCCAAAACCCTTCCAAAACCTTTCCAAACACTTTGAAACATTACCCAACAACATTAAACACATAAAAATACATAAAAAAGGGTTAAATACCTCAAACTAAGGGTTCTACATTTCCCCCACCATTAGAATTTCCTTCCTTGAAAAGTAGAGAACCATTGCTTTTCTGAAAGATCGTAGGCCATTGCTCATCTATATATTTCTCTCGCTCCCAAGTCTTGTCCTAAATCTGACCATCCTACCAAAAAACCCAAACTAGAATGATTATTTTAACCCATAAGACTTTCTCTTTCCTATCCACAATCTGCACTGGAACATCCACCAAAGAATCATCCGGATTAAGCTCAACATGGTTCCATCAAATCACATGGTCATAATTTAGCTGATACTTTTTCAATTGCGACACATGAAATACATTGTGTTCTGAACTAAAATATGGTGGCAAAGCCAACCGATAATCTACCTCTCTAATATTTTCAAGTATCTCAAAAGGCCCTATACATATCAGAGATAAATTTTCCCTTTTTCCAAACCAATGATGTCTTAGTCTTGGTGAAATTCTTAAAAACGCATGATCACGCACCTCGAATGACAACAGCTGTCGATGATGGTCCGCATACAATTTCTGAAGAATATGTGCTATCTCCCTTCTCTTTCTAACCAACTTGATCTTCTCCATAGTCTCTTGTACAAGGCTCATCCCAACCATCGAAGTCTCACCAATTTCCACCCAACATAGTGGAGAATGACATGGATGCCCATACAATGCTTAAAACAGAGCCATGTGTATCGAGGCATGATAACTATTATTCTAGGAGAACTCCACCAACAGTATGTGATCCTACCATGAACCACCAAAATACATCACACAAGCCCAGAACATATCTTCTAATGTTTGTATAGATTTCTTAGATTGCACAAACATCTAAGGATGATATGTCGTACTCATCGTCAACTGTGTCTCAAGGGATTTCTATAAGGATTTCCAAAAACGATATGTGAACCTTAGATCGGAATATGATAAAATCAAAACTAGAATTTCAGACCTCATTACCACGTTCTGGATATTGATTTTGGTTAGATCCCCCACCGCATGAGATTCAAAAATCATGATAAAATGGGCTGAATTTGGGAGATGATCCACTACCACCCAAATGACGTTGTTCTTCCAAACAATTCTAGGGAGACCTATAACAAACCCCATTGATATCTTTTCCCACTTTCATATAGGGATAGGTAAAGATTTCAACATTCTAGTTGGCCGCTGCTACTCTGCCTTGACATGCTGACAAGTAAAGTGTCTTGAAACAAAATCAACCTCTTTCCTTTTCATACTAGCCCTCCAAAATGACGCCTTCAATGCCTTATACATTTTATGAATTCTAGGATGTATTGACCACCCGAAATGATTATAATCCCTAATAATTTACTCCTAAAAAGACACAGGTATAGCCATCTGTTTCAAAAAACACAAAACTACATTCCCATTCAGTTTTTATCCCTCATTGGTCTCCCCACCATTGAGTTTTGACCTCATCACCATGTACTCAGAATCAGACACTTGTGCCTCATTAACCAAACCAACCAAGTTGGGAACCAAAAAAATGGAAAGAAGACCACTCTATCACCCTAGTAATCACATTCCAACCGCATGTTGGCTATCACCGACATCAACTACCATTGATTTGATTCCTGTTTCACCATCTGAGTATACTATTTCATACTTAATGCATCTGTTGCTGAATGTTCCTTAACCAGTGTGTACATTAAGTCAAAAATCAAATATCTGTAGATACTTCAACCATATATTTTCCCTTATGTCCAAATATCGTTGCGAGAAAAGAGGCTTTAAACTCTTATGATCGGTAAAAAACATGAATTTACCACCAAAGAGATAATGATTCCATGCTTTCAAGGCATAAACCACTACTGCAAACTCCAAATCATGTGTTGGGTAGTTCTTCTCATTCAACCTCAACTTCTGTTATGAATACGCAACCATGTGATCCCCCTACATGAGAACACACCCCAAATCTGATCTCGATGCATCACCATATACTACGTACCCTTTCTATGGTTCAGGAAAAATCATGATTGGTGTTGATGTAAGGCAACCCTTTAGCTCTTAAAAACAATTCTAACACTACTCATCCCATTGAAATGGAATGTTATTAATTTTAAAAGATTTTATTGGTGAGTCAAGTCATGATAAATCATGAATAAAATGTTGATAATAGCTTTCTAGACCAAGGAAGCTCCATATCTCAAAGAAATTCTTTGGTGGTTTCCATGAGATAACAACCTCTATCTTTTATGGATCAACTAAAACACCTTTCTCAGAAATAACATGGACATGGAAACGAACCTCCTGTATTGAAAAATTACACTTTGACAATTTGGCATAAAATGGTAGATCTCTCATGATCCCTTGCACTATCTCCAAGTGTTTCTCATGCTCCAACCTTGTCTGAGAATACACCAATATATCATCAGTGAATACCACCATGAAAAAATTCATATATCTCTAAAATATATGATTCATTAATTCCATGAAACCCACTATTTCATTTTTCAGACCAAAGGGAATAACCACATATTTATAATGTCCATATATACTCCTGAAGATTTTTTTTAGAATATCTTCCTTCTACACTAGAAGTTGATGATATTGTGACCCCAAGTAAATCTTGAAGAACCACTGAGCTCCCCTCAGCTTTTCAAACAATCATCAATGCATGGAAGTGGGTATCAGTTATTTATCATAAACTTATTCATCCTATGATAATCAACACACAACTACAAGGTTCCATACACATTTTTAACAAACAAACCGGTGTTGCCCCTAGAGACGTGCTAGGCCGAAGGAACCCTTTGTTATCTAATTCATCCAAATGCACCTTTAACACCCTCAATTATACTAGTGCCATCTGGTAATAAATAAGTGAGATAATACTTCTCCCAAGAAGGATATCAATCGTAAACTCCACTTCTATCAAGGGGAAACCTGATAATTCTTTGAGAAAGACATCCAGAAACTCATCAAACACCAATGGAAAGGTGTTCTTCTACATTCCTACCATTGATGTGAATGAAAACTCTATTAACTGATATGATATCATCCCAATATTTGGTTCCAAGAAATCTATTGCACCCATCTAATCATTATTCTCCCCTCTAAAGAGATGTGTGACACCATCATCCATCGTAAAAGTAACTGTTCACACATAACAGTCTGTTTGGGCCTTAAACATTACCAGCCAATCCATTCTTAGGATTACATCATAAGAATCCATCTCAAGTACTACGATATCCCACATCCACTCAGCCCCATCCATAACTAAATAGCATGCTAAACACATGAAGTCTTGACACTCTCTTTGACTCAGAGGTGTATGAAGTTTTAAAACAGAAGGCATCATTTCCACATGTAAACCCAGAAAACTAACAGCACAGGAAGAAATAAAAGAATGGGAAGAAACCATATCAAACAACACTTGCATCAAGGTAGAATTTAAAAAAATCATAACTCACACTATGGATGGTCCTGAATGATTCTCCATCACATTCTGCTGAGCTCCAAACAACTGCTTGCTTTCCAAAATTTTCTCTTTACTGCTCTACTAAGTAGTCATGGTATTCCTAGAATCACTATGACTAACCTTAATTTTCTTATGAGGGGTATGATGATTCATTCATCCCATTGAGTCATAGGAATCCTGAGAACCCTAAGGAGTTTCATGAACAGCCGACCTCGGAGCATTATGCAAATAATGCTAAATATTCTCCATCTTCTTATAGTTATGACATGATAAAGGTTGTTTTGTACAATCCTACTTGATGTGGCCCATAGAACCACACTTAAAATATCTCAGCATACTGTGAGGTTTTGGAGGTAGATTCACCAATACTGCCACCAGATTCTGAGCCATACTCCCACCCTGTAAATAAGTATCCCTCTTCTGCTTGAATCCAGCATTGGAGTTCCCAGTATTTTTTAGGGGTACCAACATGCTTCCCCTGCCTGTATCCCCAAAATATCCCTTTATTCCACTTTTTATCTATTCACAATTTCCATGTTATCACTTATACATAGAATCCCTATTTTAGAACAAATTTACCTGCTCAACCTAGATTCAAATATACATACCTTCAATGATGTACTACCCACCACCTCAGGTGCAAACCACACTAAGTTCATAAGAATAGCCGCATATTCCATTACCAAGATGTTCTCTTTCTTTAGCCTAAAGAAATATAGTGTGTGGTTAATTATGAACATATACAGGTAGAATTATTTATTAAACAATTCTTCAAACCCATCCCATGTCATTCCTCTGTTCGTTTCAGTTTGGACTACCAACTACCACCAATGAAGGGAATGATCTTCCAGTATATATGGGATAACATCACTTTCATCTCTACTGGTGTTCCCAAGAATTCCAATATCATGTTTATTCTATTTACCCACACTTTTGTCCTTTTTGGCTTCGAATCACCCCTAAATATGGGTGGATTCTACATTTGAAACTAAACCACATGATCCACAAGCTTTTGATCATCTACATTATTCTCACATTCCATAGATTGGAAAATCCCGCACTATACTCTGCACTAGTTGGTAGTTCACCTAGGGATCATGTGCAACCACATTTTCAGTAGCCTCCTCTGGTTGGTCTAAACGATTCCTACCTAGTTCCATTTCTACCAACACAAAAACAACCATAATTCTCACTCCCTAGCAAGAAATGACTTAAAATTAAAATTCAATTAAATAGAAACTATTACAACTAGGATTTCCACGAGTTTAAACTACCCAAGTTGCAACTTTTTTGAGAAAAAAACCACCATGTTTTAAAAATCAACCCATTTGAAAATACCACAAATATCCACACTTCAAATCCACATATATGAAATAATTTCCAGATTTTTCACACATTCATATATTTGTATCACAACATAATTCATTATACAAAAAAATAAGCATCCTAATGGGAAATCATTTCTACCATGCATTCCATGCTCATCTCATTGGCTACACCCATGATAATGTTATATCCAATGCCTATAAGTGTCTCTAAAACACTTATGTAACCAACTCCGGAAAAAATTTAAGTTCAGCATAAAAAGGTTAGCTATGTCTTTTTGTGCTATACATTACACATTATAACAATCCTATGCAATGCTACCACACCGATTAAAATAATAGACTAAGAATGAATTTCAACACCAAGATTAGAATTCAATGCTAAAGGACTGAACAACAACTTCCACTTGAAATCCAAGAACCAAACAAACTGATACAACTTCTAACATCCTTCCCCTTCATCATTGGCTTGAGAAGGTGGTGAGATGATACTAGGTCTTCGGTGACATTCCAAAGGAACCAATGGATGGAAATGAATGTTTAGGGCTTCAAGAAAAATGGGGAATGATTTACCCTATGAAATAAAACAGCAACCAAATGATCCATAACCAAGTAACCACATAATTCATGTCCAAAATGTTTCTTAATTTGACAATAAATACCAAAACCAAAAAACCATAATAATCCATAATTAGAGTACCAAGTGGAAGACAACAAAAACTAAAGGAACCATGACACCACCCCATAGCTCCACACCATGATCCTTGCTCCAAGCACCACCAGAACCACCTGAGCTTCATGAAGTATAACAAAAGGAAGGAAATGCTTTAACTTTAGATGTGTATTGGAATACAACATATTCAAAAGCAATAAAGTTCCAAAGTAGGGGTGAGTAATAATACGTAGTAGGATTTACCCAAATGACGTTTTGATACATGCTACTAGAATATAACTATTACCACATTATATAAAACTGTTTATATAAAACATCAAATAGTAAAACAATTACCACAAGCCAAACATACCCTTACCAAGACACCTCTACCCATATCCACACAAAATAGGAGAAATCCAAACAATCATGTCATAAGACATTTCACCGTCACATATTAGAATAACCATTTCCATCTTTCATAACAACACACACAAGGAAACTAAACATGGTGGAACTTCCCGTCCAAGGCTATTTAATACATTCCCAATCTATTGGTACATCTCAACCATTTATCCTTAATGGTGGACCTTCCATCCACTATTCATTACCTTTTATAGTGATACTTCCCTCTCACATCACCCAAAATCAACAAAATCATAATAATTAACCAACCAATGAGCATAAAGCACACCAAGGCCACACATTATGCACAGAACCATTTCCAACACATTACAAATCACTTCAATATATCACCCATTTATTGAAAAAACCCCTTAACCATTTTCCATGCCAAACCACATTTCAATAAAACAACATATTTATTGAAATTCATCTTTCATAAAACATTTTCCATAATTCAAACCATTTTCGATTTTAAAATATAAATTTTAAAACTACAAAACATAAACCCTTTTCAACAATATCCCATTTTACCCAATATCCCCAAATCACTCCCAAATGGGTTTCCATGAAGATTCACAAATCATATTCAAAATTAATTTGAAGCAAAAAAACTTAATTGCAAACAAGGCCTTCAGTTTTAGAAAAGTGGAGTCGAGAGATAAGTCACCTACCTTAGGGTTCCGGAAAAATAGACCCACAAGAGATGATACCACAAATCTGGGAGAATTTTACACCAAACCAACTCTAGATCCCCTTACCTATCATTAACAAGCCCTAAAATCAACAATTTAGTCTACTATAGCCCTTGATCTAAATGAAACTAATGTAGATCTAGAAAATCAATTGAGAGAGGGGAGTATATCTAGAGAAAACCACAAGCAACCAAGAGGGGAGACTTACTCGAGAAGAATCGCCTTCAAACCACCAAGAAACCCCTTTGATTTGCTTCCAAAATGATTGGTAGAACCCCTCTAACCATTTAGAACAAGGAATCCCATGTATAGTTCGTATGGGAGAGGAAATTAGTGAAATAGGAAAAATCATGAGTGATCCCGATTTTTCAAAAACCCCATTTTTTGTTCATGTATGGCTAGATCGCACAGTTAGGAAAACTGTGCCCTAAAATTTGAATGTTGCTTCCTCAAGTTGCACGGTTACTTGGGCAATTCCGTTTGGTTTCACAGAACGATGCTCAAACCATGTAACTATAGAAAAGTTCTAAAACCATTCAAAACCCTTCCCAAACTCTCCTAAATATTACCCAATAACTTTAAAAACATAAAAAGGAATAAAAAGGGTTACATCTCTCAAAATTGGGGTGCTACACTCAAGACCAAATTGATACCCCATGTCATAAGGATAGAGCTAGTTTGAATCAGAATGCTAAATATGGATAGCCATATTCTGATGGTAGTGTTGAGTTTGGACTCATGGTGGCCATTGAATAAGGGAAGGAAAGGAAAAGACAAGTTGAGTGAGGCAAATCACAAAGGACCTCACACAAGGGGTAAAACCCTTAAGCAATTAGGGAATTCTATAGGAACTGTCAAGGGATAGGGAATCCCCTAATGACCAAAACCCTTAGAACATTTATTATGGCCAATAAACCAATTTTTATTGGCATTTATAATCCAATATTACTATTTTAAAATTTGAATAAATTTATGTGGATAAATATTGGCTATAATTTTGTTTTACAAAACATGCATGAATCAAACATGGATCATCTATGGGTTCTTCCACATGAAAGTACTCAGGCCAATGATATTAATAACAATACTCAAACATTTTCCATATATTTAAGCATATTAAGTCTTCCTTTATCAATATCATTTGTCTATGCATTCAAATATTACATCAGGAGGAGATATTTTTGGAATGAAATGCTTGAAATTTCTAATGTAATGAATCACAAATGGGTGATTATTGGGGACTTAAATATTATTTTAAAACCAGAAGAAAAAACTAGTTAGAATTTGATAGCATTGCTCCTCTTGAATTCTCATCTTTAATTGATAAATGTAATCTTTATGAGGTTCTGATTGTTAGGGATAATTTATCATTGATTAGATAGACTCTGAATGGTAGGAAAGCAAGTAAACCTGGTAGATTTTTTGTTCAAAAGGATGATAGATCTGCTAAAAATGGATTCTAAAGATTCACACTTTCTAAGCATCATTATGATCACAATCCTATAATGGTGTAAATATACATGAATATTTCAAGGTCAACACCTATTCAATTCTGATTTAATAATGGATGGCTTCGGATTCCTGGATGCAGGGAAATTTTACTAGAGACATATAAATTTGAACCTGTTGGCATCCCTTTAAAAATTCTCTAGTAATATTATATATGATAAGAATCTATTTAAATAATGGAGAAAAATATCATTCTCAAAGATGGATTTGGATATTAGATTGGTTTAAGATTGTGTTTCTCATAACCCAGATTATGAATCAGTAGCAGGATGCTCTATCTCGAGCTTAGATTCAATCACATAATAGGCTCAGAAAACACATTATTATCAAAGAACAATTGGAAAAAAATCATTTGAATGTCATATGGCTTAAATATGGGGACACGAACTCCAAATTTTTTCACAGATTCTATAATTAGAGGAAGGAAAAAACCAAGAAAAAGGAACTCAGCATTAATTCTAATCTCTTCACCTATGAACATGAGATCTCTCGGGTTAATGTGGAACATTTAAAGAGAATAATACTCTGATAATGGAATAGTTAACACTCAAAAAATGGTTTATAACATTATTCCCTACAACGAGGTGAATTATAATCAAGCACTTACAGTGGCTCCACCCAAAGAGTAAATCAAAGCTACCCGACTATCACTTTATATGGACAGTACTCTTAGAACTGATGGTTTCACTAATAATTTCTTTATGTTTTTTTGGGATATAATATAGGTTGATGTAATCTAGGAAATCAAGGAATTTTTTATTCACTCTATCATGCCTTATGGGTAAAATTCATGCTCTATTTCCTTGATACCCAAGAAAGAGAGGGCACTTGACATCAAAGACATTAGGCGTGTTTCCCTTGGGAATAAAATTCCAAAGCTCATTAGTAATATTCTTATCCATAGGATGGGGGAAATATTAAGGATCATATAACAATGAATAAATTTTGTTTTTTTCATGGAAGGAGAATTCAACATTTTCTTTTCATTGCCTCAGAAGGTGTCAATTTAATGAGGGATAAAGTGAAGGATGGTAATTTCTCTCTCAAAATTGACATATCCATGGCCTTTGATATTTTGAAATGGAGTTTTCTCCTTGATTTTCACAGAATTTATTACTTCTAAGACATTTTCATCCTACTCATTCATACCATTATCATCTATTCTAGTCTATCCATTCTTATTAATGTATCTCCCAGAGGTTACTTTCCATGCACCAGAGGTGTGAGACAAGGTGACCCACTTTCTGGTCAACTCTTTTGCATTTTTGAAGATTACACAAGTAGACGTTTCAATCATTTAACACAACTTGGTCTTTTCAAACAAATAAAATCTTGTAGAAATTATTATGTTCCTTCAAATATATTATATGTGGATGATATTAATTTTTTTGATCAAGCCTTGAAAAATAATATATTCTCTATTAAGGATTTATTTCCTCATTATGAATAAGTTTTTGGCCAAGCCATAAGCTAATATAAATCATTCATTATTTTTGGAGATGGTTTATCTCTTGGTACACAAAGAATAATAATAATAAGACTCGGGGTTAAGAGAGGTTCCCTACCATTTTATTATATTGGAGTCCCTTTATTTTGGGGTAAGGTGAAAAGGAATTATTTGGAATACATTCACTTAGGATTTGTTAATAAAACCTCCTGGTGGAAGGGAAAAGTCATGTCTTAGGTTGCAAGAGTGTGCCTTTTTAACTCTATGATCACCTCCAAGTTTTTTATTCTTTCTCACATTATAGATGGCATCATAATATCATAAAGTAACTAAAAATAATAGTATAAAATATCACATGGACTAGTTCAGTTTACGAAAGGAACTTGGTTATTATTACATCGATGTAATGCACTAAACCCATTGAATTGGGAGGTCTTGAAGTCAAAGATCTCAAGGTGTTCAAAGAGTGACTTATAAATGGTTATAAATATCACCCTTCATCCCCTTTTTGGACTTACATACAGCATCCCTTTAATGAAATTATTCTGGACAACAAATGGATTTTTATAAGTGGGTCCAATATCAATTGTTGGAAAACTACTTGGCTGGATAACCCACTGTAGGATATCAGCAACATTACACAAAATTTTTCTCACATGATCATTTCTGATTTCTTGTCATAAATACATCATTTTCAAAGCCTACTTCATAGCCAAACTATTATGGAAATGAAGAGGTATGGTTTCATTGATTGTGATACCCTCATATGGAAACCCAATCGGCATGGATAGTTTAATCACAAGGAAATCTATATGCTGGAATGTGGTGGTTCTACTTGACCACCATGATAGATAATGATGTTTCAGACCTACTTCATTCGTCCTTATACATTTCTCCATCTATAGAAAATATGGAAATACATATTTCCTACTCATGAAAAAATACAGAAATATATATGTCATCTTGATTCTTCCTGTATGGTCTGTCTTCACATATGGGAGGATGTGAACCATCTGTTTGTGGCATGTGGATTACCAAAATCTCTAGGGGAGTACACATGCTTGATTTTTTGCAAGATACTTGATAGAAACATGAAATGTTATGTGCTTCTGGAGGAAATCTATAATTCTTCCTTTAGTGATCAATTACAGAACCAGCTATATGCAGTAACTGGGTGTAAATTTTCAATTATATAGAGGGATCTAAATGCTAAAATATTTGATGGAAGGAATCCCTCTCTTTTCATGGGAATGCTCACGTTCCATAAGGATTTTTATACTGACTCTATGCAACAAACAGGTGTTACAAATAATACTATGCATCAACTTAATATTCATAGATTATTGGGTGTTATAGGTCGACTAAGGAAGCCTAAAATGATCAAATCCATTTGTTAGATCCCTGTATTCAGCTCATGGATTAATATTAACATTGATGGGGTTGCCTCTAGTATGTCTGGGGCCTCAGGTTGTGGGGGTGTCTTTTTCAAACATTGTGGATTTTTTAAAGGGTGTTTCTATCATTACAATTCTATTGGGACAACCTATGAAGAATAATTATTGGTATGACTTATGTGATTGGTTATGTTGTCCACTAAAATTGGAATTCATTTTGGCTTGAATGTGACTCTGAATTTTCTTTGATGTCCATAAAGTAAACAAGGATTTTTCCTTATAGGATCCTACCTCAATGGATTGAATGTCTCAACAATGCTACTCAACTCAATCTGGTAATATCACATACATGCCAGAAAGAAAACTAAGTGGTAGATATGTTGTCAAAGAAATCATTCATGGAAATAGATATGATGTAGTCCTTCAGGATCCCAACCTAATGTGATTCTTTAGTGGATGTAGATACCTGAGGTATGACATATTCTAATTTTTGTAATAATCCCTTTTAACCCTAACTTTTTTTATCCAATTGTTTATATAATTTCCTTTAGGACTGAATTTTTTCGGATCCTAATTTTTTTGGGTGATGAAATTATTTTCTAGTTCTCAAATCCCCAAATGGATAAAATATTAAATTTTAATTCCTCAAGGGATAACATTTTCACTCCCTTTAGAATGATAAAACAACTGACTAAAGATAATTTATAGGCCTCTGATCTCTATTTATGATATGGAGTTTCTTTTTTTCATGATAGGATTTCCTATCATCATAGGTAGTGAAATTTATTAATATCTCTATAAAGAGAATTAAATTACTATCTGATTTATGTGGTTCACTACTTATATTTTCTTTCATGATTCAAAAACAAAATCACTGATTTTGTTATTGGAAATTACATATCTAATACCTAATCATCCATGGATGACTATAGACTCTCTCCCTTGACTCATCCCCCATTATAATCTCAATTCTTTAAAAAATATTAAATTAATATTCACAATATTTGTATAAAATATCATTTTGTAAATTTTATAATGGGCTAAAAGACCCCATTTATTTATTAAATGAAGTTCTTGCTACCTGATATCTGCTCACCTGTATACAAGTATATAACAATAAAGATGAAAATTACCTAATGAGGAAGTTTTAGTGATGAATAAATTTTAAATCCAGATAAAGGTGAAGAACAACTGAATAAAGGATATTATAACTTGAGTAAATCTAGACTCAAGGATTTATTTCCCCTTATGTTTAGGATGGGTTATTATCACATGATAAAATAACTTGTAAATTAAATATAATGATTTTATCTTATATATTTTTACTTCCATGGAAAATTATTAAATGTGATTATGACTAAATAGTTTATAATAATAAACTAGAATGCTAAAAAAATATATAAATTTATAGTGAATGGTTAATTAATTATGTAAGTGTTCACATAGAATAATTAATACGAATTCAAGATAAATATTTTTTATATGGATTTTTAGGTAAAATACCTAAAAATAAAATATTAATACAAGACCCACTATCAATTATTTGATTTATAAAGAAACCATATATTGAGGTTCTTTTTTAGTCATGGTCAAGTTATATTCTTTTTATTGGAGTGTTTTAATGATACTGTTGGGTCAACTTAACCAAATTTCCCTCAAGAGAAATTCCCATAGAGTGGTTGATGTAGGGGAAAATTTTGGGTATTTTTGAGTATGTGGTTTAAGGGATAGGTATTCCATTCAATAAGTCAAGTAGTTGGAAGATAATGTGGTTTGAAAGAGTAATGCGTAATTAGATACCAATGAGTAGTTTTTAATAAAAATATTTTATTCTATAAGAAGAAAAATATGGATCATTTCCCCTATAATATCCAAGTTACTAGGAATTTAAAATCAAATTGTGGATGATATTTGGAATTCAAAAATCATGGGAGACATAAATGATTCATTAAAAAATAATATATAAACTGGAAAGTATTATAAAGTTATAAAATTATATTATATTTATTTTTGAAAAATTCAATAAATATTATGAACTCACTATTGTTTCAATATAATTCGGGAAAAGAGAATGTCCATACTGATGAAAAATTTTCACTATGGGTCGTAGAGAATTATTCTATTATAATAAATTAAGAATTATTTAAAATAATTCACACTACATATTGAGCATCCTCAAGTAACTTATACGGAGAATAATTATGTTTAATGAGATTTTTTGGTGATTCATTTCATGAATATTTTATTATATCATCATTTATGTTAGGTGATATACAAACGTTGCATTGGGATAATGATTCAAACTCAAAATTGTCTCATATAATGAGGATTTACCATGGTATATATTAACAAGAGTGATATGAAAAATAAAATTCATTATTCTTATAAATGATGTAAAAATGTATTCCGTATTTTACCATGTATACTCCTGATGATAGGGTAGATTGTATTGGATGTGCACTAAAATATGCATGTGGATGAATAAAATTTGGGTGAATGTGTCTTCTCATGAGGTTTCATCAATTATAATCCATTCTTAATGGATTTGATGGAATTAATTATGAATAGATTATGTAGTCATAATTCATTAAAGGAATTAAATGAATAATTACTATAAGAATAAACTTATGTTGATATATAGAATATGGATTGTGAATTTTATTAAATGAAAATTGTCAACGATGCCTATATAAAGGGATGATATCTCTCATATTTGGTATGAATAATTATATGAATTTTTACATATATTCTTTTCCTCGCGAAATTTAATGTATCACTATGTGAAGGTTCTAGAACCCCTTTTTCATTTTGGGATCCCAAAATAAATCTAGGATCCTTTAGCCGTAATAATCCCTCGATGGTAGAAATATTTTATTTTATACTTTTTTTCTTCGAAAATTGTGCATTAAAGAATAACATATTGATTCTTCACTTCATGTTCAAAAATTATGTTCCTTATTTAAATTAAACATGTTGACTTTATTGATGATAGATTTTAAAAATATGGGTTTAATTCTACATACAATTTTATATGATGAACCACTAAAACCCATCAATGGTATCAGAGTCACCTTCCTCATCAAATCAACTTCTGTCTTTCACTGTTAAATATATAATACTATTTATGAAATCATAACTATTATTCCAATACATTATGATATATTATATTATGATTTAATTTTGGGAGAACCACTTGGTGATTATGTTAGGATGTTATCATAAAATAGGGTGAAAGGTGTGGTTTATGTAAATCAGTTAATGAAGGTTTCATCACTGCTACAAGAAAACAAATCATTAGAGTTTCATGTTATTTATATATTATATGGCATTATAAAATTGGTTTTATAATATTATGTTAAAATTGAAATTTTAAATATTTTTTTAAAATAATAAATAAAATATAAATTCAATACTCAAAAAATACAATTAATAATTGAATTAGATTATTTATAAATTTATTATATATAATAATAATAAAAATAATGTGATTAATATTTATAAATTAGTAATAAATGTTAAATTGGGGTTTTCATAAAAAAATAAGCCTAGAAATTAATATAAAAATATACAGTTATTTATTTATTTAATAATTAAATAAAATTTTATTTAGTTATTTATTCTTTTATATTATTCATGTTTATAAAATGGTTTATAGAATTTGAATAGAAATAATGATATAGGATTAATAAAAAAATTATTGTTGATTGTCAAAGGTGGAATTTTCATATTTAGTACTCTTGATTATGAAAATAAATAAATTATTTATTTTAATTGAGGAAGTTGAATTAATAATTGAATTTTATTATATATAGTTTATTTATAGAAAATAAAAAGTTATTTTATAATTTTTATAGAATTTATAAAATGGTGCTTGGTAAATTAATAAAAAATAAAATGATTATGGATAATTGATAAAAATGTTTTTTAGATTTTTATTACAAATATTAATTTAAAATTAATGAGTTAATATTAAGATTTTATTTCTCAAATTCATATGGTTTAAAAAGAGTTTATAAATCACAATTAAAAGGTATAAATATTCTTACCAAATCATTTGTATTTTTTTAATCTTTAAATAAAATTTTTCTTTAGTAATTACAAGGATTATTTATAAATACTTTATAAATTTTAAAAATAAGGCTTAAAATATTGCGAAGTTAATATATAAATTATGAGTTGTTCATAATTTACTATTTTATATTCTTCAAGTAAAATAGGGTCTTTTTTAAATACACTATTTATACCAAATCAAAATGATTGATGATTATTTTGAATAATGTTTTAAATAAATAAAATTAAATTATATGAAAATTCTTTAAAAGGTTGACATCATATAAATTGAATTATAAAAGGTTTAAAATTTAAAAATATCAAATTTTTTAATTTTAATTCCATAAAATTTATAATATTAAAGGGTTTATATTAAAAATACATTATTAAAGTTTTTATATCTAAGATTATATATCATCCATAATGTTTAGCTTAATTATTAAATGTTTTTATTTAGATTTTAATTTATGAAAATTCATAAATTATTATCATGTTTAAATTTATAAAATGTTCATTTATTTAGGTCTTTTGTATTTTATTCATGCATGTAAAAATTTTAGTGAATATTGTGTATGAAAGTTTTATATTAATAAATTCTTATAGGATATAGAGCTCTTCATTAAATTCTCGGTACACCTCCCCCAAAAAAATTATCTACCTTGACCTCAATTTTAAATTTATGTTATTAACATTAATTTTTTTTTTGGGAATAATTTGTGTATATATTGTATTATATTTAACATTAATTGTATTATCACTTCTGTAAAGTCTCTCTGATAAGAGGGACATGGAATCGAGCTATGCCCGGGCTTGGAGGCATATGCCTTATTCTAAAAAGGCGAGGGTTGTCTACTTATCAATTCAGGCATACTCATGTGGAGATTATAGATTTCTTATATTTTTAAACCATTATAAGTAGAGTTTTTATACCTTTATCATATGATGTATCATGATATTAATAATATATTTGGCTTCTATATTTAGGTAAGTAACACAAAATGTGGGTTGTGTAAATTATTACGCATTAATGTGGTGGGAGTAAATTTATTTATATGATGAAATAGGGATTTAAAAACTAACTCTTTAGAAGCATAAACATAAAAAAGGAATAAAACATTCGAAAATAAATATTTCAATAGATGTTATAGTTATGACTTTAATATGAATATGATTTATATTAAATAGGTTATTTTTTTATAAATAAAAAAGTCTCAAATACTGAGTGTTATATTCCTTCCAAAGAGGTACTTTTAAAGACCTCAATAATCCAATTGAATAGTATTATTCCATAGCACGGTTCCCTTGGATTATACTGTGTAAGGAAAGGAAGTAATAAGTGACACTGTATTATCTAATCAGGTAGTATCATACCATTACAGGGTTCCCTATATTATCCAATGTTAGCTCATTTTTATGTTTCCTTTGGGTTATACAAAGCTAGGAAACCCCAAAGGTTGGGATACCTGAAGAATAGAGTTTAGTATTATCCATATTGCGGGTAAAAATAATGATTTTTCTACTCAAATACCCAAGAATAAAATTATTATGATTTCCATGAAAACATACCTAAATTACTAAAGTTATGAGTTCAATTCCATATCAGGGTCATAGATTAGTGAAATATAGATGTTATCTCATTAAATATAAATGATTTATGGGGTCATCAATTTAGTGGGAGAACATTCATTTAAATTCCTTGATAAAATATATTTTATATGATATGAATCAGATTAAATATTTTATTGTAGATAAATACGGTCATTAACATTAAACTTTTAAATCAATCATATTAGAAGTAGAAACATAAAGTATGAAACTATTTAGAAAAATAACATAATAAAAGTTCTTAAGTTGAAGAAAATTATATCTATTATAGAAATCCCTTCCTGAGTAACCAAGGGTTGATGTCATTCAACAAATTTATCTAAATTATTATTATGAATAGAATGATTCACATAAGGTTTTGATATCATTAGTTTCTAAACGACCTACTGGGTTTTATTCTCCATTAATATACTCAATTTGATTGATTATACTAATCATATTCATTATAATCGAATATTATAACAACTTAGAGATACTAGAGGTTTACTTAAAGATTTTTATTGTTAAGGAATTTATTTTACTTATCATCTATGACATTATTTTGGAAATATGTATAAATTCAAGAAACATTTACCTGATGATCTCATATGTTGAGAATAATTGAACTTGGAATATTCTTTTTAGGTTCTAGTGTTTTGTAAACAGTACATGTGGGTAAATTTCAGAGCCATATGAAAAATATTTAGTTTTAATGTCCAATAATGGTTCTTATAATATCTAATAAAGTTCGTTGAAACATAAAGGTGAATTCAGGAAGGATATTAGTTATTTCATAGGATGGAATTGTTCAGGATATCTAAACGGGTATGTGAAACTCAATAGAATGTTCATGTTTGATATTAGTGTTATAGAAATAATTTATTTAGTTTTGAAGGGTATGTAATAATTAATTTATATTTCACATGTTCTGTAAATATAAAGGATTACAAAATAAAAGTAATAATTGATATGGATTATATTATGCATTAAAATAATAAATCAAATAGTTGATACATCAAATATTTGAATATAAAGAAAACTCAGGTGAATCTTAAAAGGATTTGTATATTTATTTCATTTCTATTATATTATAAAATAATTTTTTCAATAATGATGATTTGTTATGAAAAAATAAGATAATTAATTTTATACTCTTGTTTTATGATTTTTTGGACTCTATAACAAATTTGTAAAACCAGATGAGGGTAAAATTATTCTCTCTAGGATAAAGTCTTTTATCTAAATATTTCATAAAATATTGAAGAAGATGCTCCAAAAATTTATCAATGACATAAATTAATAAACTTTAATTGTCAGTGAAAAATGTTCTAAACAAATAGAATACCATATATAATATTAAGGCTTAGTTTATTTTTTAAATAATTATAGTAAAAAGAAATAATAGTTATTTCTCTACAAATTTTTTTATAGAATAATATTATGAAAGGAATTTAATTTCTAAGAGGATAGTTAGAACAAGTTTAAAATTGAATAATTTAAAATTTGATAAGTAAAATAATGTGCCAGTATAATATTAAGAGACTCTTCACCTAATATCCTAATGATTTATGATACGTGATAGTAAATAAAAAATATAAATAGTCACATTTAGTTGCAGTGAACAAGTGAATATCATTATTTACAAAAGGATTATTCCATCATATAATTCTATTGTCAATTTATCCTAAAGTATCTTAATACATGCTAGTTATTAAAAATTTAAATATATACACAAATTTTAAAGGAAACTTTTTATACCATGGTTATAAGGATAATGTTTAGGAAATTAGAAAGATTTTTAATTTAACAATATAAGTTACCGTTGTAACATTTGATGATGTAGAGTTAATAATTTTGAAATTTTTTAAAGATTTAGACATTACTATTGTTTGGAGACCAAATACACTAAGAATAAAGAGGGTTTAATTTGATTTATTGAAATTTTATTTGCTTAGAAAACCATCGTCATTAAGAGTATGATAACTTTTGATCATTTCTTAACACATGTATGTAGTATAAATAAAAGTATAAACAAAAAGATAAAAAAGAGATCTATAGTGGTTTAGGGAAAATAAACTGCCTATTCCACTCCACCAAAACTCTTAGAGCTTAGTTTTTTTACTAGAATAGTCCTTTAACCATATACTGTCAGTCATTTTTCCACGGATTGTGTGACTAAGTGAAAGCAGTCAGTACTTGGTACAATACTAGAAGATTTTACCATGCTTCTACAAGGCTTTACAAAACACCATAAATCAAGGTTATTTTATGATGAAACTTTACACTTAAACAGTATGAAACAATATGAAATATCATAGATGAATCTCACTATTTCAAGATGAAACTGACATAATATATGAAATACCCAAGAGATAGAATAGATTAAAAAGAAGTATGAGGAGAGTCTTCAACTAACATAATAAGATAGAACTTTTTTGAAAAAATATTAAAACTTTAATATTCTTCTTATTAAGCTCAAAATAGAGTCAAAACATGAATTCTTTGATAGAGATTGTGAGATCAAGTTCTTCTATTATTTATTATTTTCTCTATATTTATGTTTCTTACATTTTAAAACTAATGAAAAACTTACTTATTAATTAAAAACATTAGATCCATAAAATATGGTAATGGGATTAAATTATAGATTTAATTTTCTAAAAAATGTCATGGAAAAAAGTTTCAACATTAAATTATTCTTATAATGTATTCTATTATCAGTACATGTAACCTTTTTGTAATAAATTTAAATATAAAAAAATATTTCAATATTTAATGAATGCATGGTCACATTAAATATAACTTAAAAAACTCTAAAGATAATAAATATGTCGTTTTTAGAGCCACTTAGTATATTATAGGTCATCACATATCATAATTCAATCAATATTAATTTATATAGCCGAATTGATCTAGGTATTAATTTTTCAAGTAACTAATTTATTCACATATCTCAATTATGTATGTGTTCATCTAGTGGATTAGTAAATCATATATTCATTTGGATCCAAATAACTAAATTTACCATGAATCAAAATCATATATCCAAATACTCTATGTAGATAATTCAAATTTTAGTTTGATCGATGTAGTTATTTTATCTTATAGGTGATTTATCGACATAATTGTTTTCCATGTCAATGATTTCATGACGTAGCTGATCCAAGTAAAAATTTCCCACATGTATTCGATTGAGGTAGATAATGGATAATTGTACCCAAATATCCACATAGCTTATTTCTTCACATAGCCAATTTTTCATACCTATAAAAATTTCATCCAAAACATTCAAAGTTGTTGACTAATAACTGAATGGATTAAATGAATATAAAAACTAATAAACACACTTAAAAGATAATAATTTATAACATAAGAGGGGTATTTTAGATCATTAAAACATAAATTACATGGGATATGTTGTAACATTATTATTAGTCCAACAATCTCCCCCGTTTTTGATGATTACAAAACCCAATAAATAATTAACATGAAATTTTAAAGAATTTAAATTATTTTATTGAAAATATATGTAATATATATATTTAATCGAAAGAATAAATTTAATTTCTTCTCCCCCATAATTATACTTCGCCTCCCTTTAGTTCAAAGGAATTATCCCCACAATATTATTTCTCTCTCCTGGTTAAAATTCTCTCATTTTCATGTAATTAAAACAGAAGAGTAAGGAGAAGAAAAACACTTTTAACTTTGCATGTAGAGTGAGGAACTGGTTAAGTACAGTACTATAATTGAATTAAAATTGTAGGAGGAAAAAATTTCTAAAAATGTATAATGATAAAAATATTGATAAAGAGGAAAAAATTAAATGAAAAAATCTCTTTGAAAAAAATTAAATTAAAACAACCACTTAATTACCAAAAACAAAGAAGAAAATAAATTAAATAAAAAAATCCTTATGTAAATAGAAAAATCCTTATGTAAATAAAAAAATTAATTAATCTTGAACTTTAGTGTAATATTACAAAGATCCAAAAAATAAAAAAATAAAAAGGAAGTAAATTATACCGTCAACTTTGGATTATGTATTGGATAAAACTGAGGTAGAGGATTGGGTAGAGGTGTATTGAAGGTAAGAGTGGATTGAGAGGTAGTTGGAGGGTCAACCACCATTGGTAGAATATCTCTCCCAACTTCTATAGAAGTAGTCTCTATTAAAAATCCTGATATTCTCTAGTGTTATAGGTTGGTGTAATGAACACCTTATCAAGATTACTAGAAGATATATTGAAATCATAAGAACCATCATGGAAAAATTTGATTTTCTTTTGAGTTCATTAATATGTAGTGTTTTTTCTCAGTTTTCTAAGAATTATGAGCAGTATAAACCTTGTATTTTTCTTCCTTAAAAATGTTGGTTATATAAAAACACAATCCACTCTTTTACAAGAATATTTAAAAGTATTTGGAGGTTCATGTACAAGATATATTCTTATTCTGGGAGAAAATAGGGAATCTTTTCCTAGATCAATACTTTTGATGATATCTAATTTGCAGAACACCAATATGGTAGTAATTATTATATATGAAAATGTGAAACATATGGAGAACCATTATTGATAATCCCATTGATCATTTCAACCTTTATAGAAGATAATCTCTGATAATATCAAGCCAAAATAATAGAATACATAGGAATTGATAGAGAAATAAGGGGGGTATGAGTTCAACTTAGCTTGAATGTGGTCTACATATACATTCAATAAAAATAGTATTCCCTCTAAAGATATCATCTTGTATTATACATGGGATAGATAATATACTATAACATGAGCTACTACTTGAAAATTGGTGGATACTTCTTGTGGAATTGTGGCACTAGTAGCAGTAGCATCTAGAATAAGCAAAATGGGAATAACAGTACTAATTATGTGAAGGTAGTTTCATGGTTTCCCCTAAACCACAAGTAATAATTGTTTTCTTAAAGGAACAACTAACCAAAAACTCGGAGGCTTCAAATTATTATAATAATTATACCTAAAAACCAATGATAAAATTAAATATAAATTGATAAATAAAACTATAGGGAAATTAATTTTTGGGTTGTGAAAATTTTTATCACCATAACACTCTCTGCCCAATAAATTCACTAAATTCAATATAAATAAAAACAACAAGTCAAGAGTTCCAAATCAATATGAGAAAACACTTCCAACTCAATCCTTTAATTCCATCAAACCAACTAAAAATTCCCAGCATATATATATCCAATTCCCAAATCACATATTACCCCCATAACCAAGAGGTTATGAGATATAGGCCCACAATGGGTATCCCTTAAATTTAAGGATTAAACTATCATTGTGGTTTTATAAAACAAGTCACTCAATGGAACCACCACTATATGACTTGAACATCCAGAAACACATTTCAAAACATAATTTTTAATCTCTCAAAATATCTATTTAATATATATTTCAGAACAAGTTGCCAAGCACTCCAAAGAAAAATACACCCTTAGAATAACTCTAAAAAAACTTCAATACATAGACTATCAAGCCACTCACTAAAATTTTTCTAAACAAGAACGAAGAGGAAAGTGGCATCAACCATGAACATTCCTAACTAAAAAATTGGGCTCTAGACTTGGGTCATTGAAAAATTATGGATAGCCTAGGATCAAAAACTCGAGATGGTGATCATGGTAATCCAAAAAAGTCACACCAACTCCATTCAGTGTATAATCTTAACTAGTTCTACATCCATCCTTATCACCCGATAAACATACCCAAGGTTTTTTCAATTCCAAATGATTTAAGATAAAAATAGTTAAAATCATAGCCACAACAAACCCACATAAGTCCTATCTACAAAAATAAGTAATATGAAAAACTACCAAAGCATCACATTCAATACAAGAAAACAGAATGGAAACCTAAGAAGCATGCCCATCTAGAATCACACCATGACCCAATTGGCTAAAAACCAATAATAGGTAACCTTATAGACCCAAAAACATGAAACTTTTCTAGGATTTATAATCTAAATAATGTGTAGAACATAGGTCCGGATGAATTATTTTTAAATAAAATTCACCTCCATTTAAAAATTATATCCCAATGAAAAATAAAAATAAATGAAACGAATCATGATCACCATGTAATAGAAAAATACTGAACAAGTAAAAAACATCATTTTAATTATTTCAAAATCCAAAAATTCAATTTTGAAAACATAAATCATTACTTGAAAACTGAAAGTAAACCCTGAAATCTCTTCATTGAAAACAATTTGAAATTACAAAACAATAATTTATTTTTAATTTATTTTTAAATAATATTTAATATCTTTAAAACCAACTTCATTCAATTCAAACAAATTTTTTCAAAACCAAATTCCCAAAAAGTCAATTCAAAAAGTAATTAACAATTAAAAAAATTCAAAAAAAATTCAAAAAAAACTTTCATCGTTTAAAATAAATTAAAAGTGCATATTATTGTTTAAATTTTATGAAAACGTACTTGAATACCATTTTAAAATTTTAAAAAAATAAAAAAAAAATTAATCACAATATACCTAATTTCACTTCACAAAATTCATTAATCTATTTTCAAAACATAAATCATTTTTCTTTTCTTTTGAAAATAACCCTCTAATTTCCAGATGAAAATAAAAACCAAATAAATAAAATCACATAACACTAAAACTTTCTTTTGATGTATTCTTTTTTGTTCATGTCTTGGCCACATAGTTTAGTAGAAAATGTTCTAATTGTGTAATTTACACTAAAGTTCATGTTGAACCATGAACTCTGGCTCAATATAGTTTGTTAGGTTGTGTGAGTTTATCGTGAGATTCTAGTTCATCTCCCATTTTCAACCCCAAATATATAATAATCCTCAACAACATAAACATGATAAAAAATACACTGGAAAAAATATCTCATAATTCAAGACTTAATACCAAACACCCCATGGATAGTAGAGACTCTGAATGAGAAATATCTCTGGAGCCTTTTCCCGCACACACCTATCAGGTTCTAAAAGTCCTAACTTAGATCTACCAGACATGCCAAATAAAATGGGTGGTCTAATAAAATGGGTATTTAAAAAATCTTGGGCTTTGATATTATATTTTCATGCCCCCACTCAAGGTCACCCCAAAACCAAGAACCTAAACTGGCCCATGACATACCTTAGGCATATTCCTAATCTTCTGAGGCTGGAAGATATCTTTAGGACATAAAATATAATCTCATAAGAAATATTTAACCTAATAAATAATAATAATCGTGGTATTCTATAGGATCAAAATAGTATATGTAGATACTCAAATACAAGATGGGGTAAATTATAGGTTTAAAAACTTTTTATTTTAACCTTAAGGAAATATATGTTTAACAAAGTTAAACAAGGTAATTTCAAAAAGCCTCTTTGGTTCATACTTAATGAAATAATTTAAAGTGCCTCGGTCCAATTATAATAAACCTAATATTAATCAAGTTAGATATATGAAAAATTTAAGAAATTTTATCTTGAAGAAAGATTCTACCTTAAAGCATATATAATCCTATTTAATAGAGTGTGTATAAGAATAACAAAGTACAAGGAAGTTATATTTATTCCTTTAACAAAATACAGTGGAAATAAAAATTGAAACAACAATCAAGAAAACAAGTAGGAAATATTTTAACCCAAAGAGAACGGTATCCAACAACATTGGATAAAGGTCCCTTAATTTATACATTCAAGAAAGTATGTATTACCCACACCAGGGTAATCCATTGATAATAATATCCGGGTTTGTCTTTCTATCCCCACAAGAACTTGATGTTTAACTATCCCTGGAATCCCTAGATTGTACTCAGTAACAATCGGAGTCGCACAAATCAAGTTGAACAATATGTTCACAGTTGAATAAGATGTTAATAAAATGCACAATGCGCGAGGGTCTTTCTCTCCCTAGAAATTGCTTCACAGCATGTAATATATAGAATCATCAGTCGATATATGGATTCCTTATGAGATCATTCAAATGAGACCCTATTTATAGGCAGCACTTCAATGGTCGGATCCCTCCTCCAACAGTCATATTTTTCCATGAATTTTAGAGGGACCAGTACATGTGTCACTCAACCAATGGTTAGTTAGAAACAAATTTCATGACATTGTTTTAATATTACAAAAGTATGTGTAAGAAAAAATAAATATCTTAACTAAATCTACATAATTTAAGTCTAAGGAAAAATAGAATTCATAATATAAATATATAAATAATCGGATTCTAGAAACATGGTTATTAAAATTCTATTTTTCTAAGAATTTAGATTCTAAATTCTATTTTTTTCATAGTCTGAATTCTGATGAATTTGAAGTCTCAATTATAATGAATTAAGAGTCTGAATTTCAGGGAATTTTGAGTCTGAATTTTAGATAATTTTGAGACTAAATTTCAGAGAATTCTGAGTCTTAATTTTAGAGAATTCGGAGTCTTAATTTCATAGAATCAGGAGTCTGAATTTTAGAGAATTCGGAGTTTGAAAATAGATAATTAGAAGTATGAATTTTAGAGAATTAGGAGTCTGGAAATAGTAATACTTGGTAGTTTAATAATCTATATGATTATGATGTTTTTGATAAGTATCTAAATTTTTGCCTTTAGTAAAAAAATAGACATGGTTTTGAGAAGACATTGAATAAGATAATGAAGACAAAGGTAAGGGTAAGACATTTCTTAGAGAAAGGAAATTTTCTTTAAGAAAATAATTCTTAGAGAAAGATAATTTTCTTTAAGAAAATTTGTTTGTGATTTTCAAAACATAGAGGAATGGAAAATTCCTAAGGAAACCTTAATGACATAACAATATCTTCATTTTTGTAAAGCACAAACAACCTTTCAAAAAAGAATAGAAGGTATAAGGAATTTTGTTTTTGAACTATAAAATAAAAACTTATCTCTCTTTACTTATGAACCATAGTGAATACAACTAAATCCCCATAGGTTTTTGAAATCCCTAAGGATAATATTCTTATCTTTCTTAGAGAAGTAGATTTTTCTTATTTAAGAAAAAAACATTAAGAAGACTCCCTCTTACTTAGTCTTCACCTTTATTAAGTCATTGTCTTATTTATACTTAGTATTATTTTTATCATTCTTTTCTCCCAATTTTTAATTTTCAAAAAGGAATAGAGGGGGAAAATTTTTTCATAAAATATTAATGATATACAAGACAAAATAATTGAAGGATAAAAAAATCATTATGATAGGAAAAATTGTTATAGGGTAAAAAAAATAAATCAAAATATTATATTGACATGAAAATCATTCATCCTTATTTTATTTCATCATGATCATTCTAAGAGAGGACTTTAACTTCTTGAGATCTTTATTATCATCCCCAAACCTTTTGAAAAACTGATATTGATCTTGATTTTTCGTTTCCAAAGTCTTGATCTTTTCTTGAGACTTTATAATTTATTCCTAAGACTTTACTACCTCTTCTTACTGATTGAAATTTTCTTCAAATTGTTCACTGAGATCCCTTTCGCTCTTTAAATTTAAGGCAACCAAATTTAACTTCCCATTCAAATCTTTAGACACATGTTTTTGGGATACTTTCTCAAGATTCATCTTTTCTGAAAAACTTGTTGACAGGTTTTTTATCCTAACATCAAACTTATCAAAAGCATCTTTTATTGAATCTTGGAAATCATCAAAGACTCTCATGTCTCCAATCATTATTTTAGAAATTTTTTTTATTTTTTAACATGATCTACTATGATCATTATAACCAATATAAAATGTTTTGAATTATTCTTCATGCTTGATAAACTTTTCCATGATCATGTTTAACAAACCTAACTTCTGATTGAAAGAGTGTTTAAGTAATTGATATCTCGAATCAATACTAGGGAACAAAGGTATTCTGTTCACTAACTTCTTCAAAGACTAAACAAACAAAATCTTGACCCATCGAATATGAGGATTCAGAAGCTAATTCCCTTTCAGGAGAGGATAATTTTTCTAGCTCTTCATCTTTTCTCTTCGATTATCCACCAATATCCTTCTTGAATTTTACAACCATATCCTTCTTAGGCATATCAACAACAACCTATTTTCCTTTATACACTTTGAAAATACATTTATCATCCCTTGGATACTCATTCTCACTTTCATAGAGTTGGACTATCTTATCTTCATCAACCAATTATTTCTCATAATCTTCTTTAATATCATTAGCTGGGATTAAATCATGGTTTCTAATATCATCACCAGAAGGTTTATTAACCTCATCCTATCCATCATCATCTTTTCCCTGGGAAATAATTTTGGTTGACTTAACCTCGGAAGTATATATTGATATCCTATCTGAAGAACTTTACTTCTCATGGTATTATTTCACCTGCTTAATCACATAATCTCTTTTGTATTCTTTTTTCTCTTGTTCTTCTTCTACTTATTCATCTTGAACTATCTCTTATTACACAAAAGGTTCTTGAATTGATATTTTCTTTCCTGAAGTTTTTAAAGGAACTAATTCTTGGAGAAAAGATTCTAGTACCTGAATCTTTTCAGAGTATTTCTCTATATCGTTGAGTATGGCTTGGATAATTTTGGATTTTGACATTTTCTTCTTTATCTTATTCTTTTTCTCTTGATTTTCAAGTTCTTTAGAAGCTTTAAATTTTAGAGCCTTTGCCTCAGAACGATCTATACCAAATATTGGATCTCATTCTTTCTTATTATTCTTCTTCTACCTCCACTTCTCTACCACTTCATCAGGGAATTTGTTTTTGCTTTTTTGGTTTTGGTGGTGCTGACTAGATTTCTAGAAATGACATTTTTTATTTAGATTCTTGTTTCTTATCTTTTCTCTTTTTTTGTGTTTTCTTGTAATTTTCTCATTCTTTATCTTTCATTACAAAATCTTGAACTTCACTTTATGAAAAATCATAAACCTCACCTGATTTGGTATTGAATCCGACTTTCATCTTCCCCAAGGTTTCATCAATCAGCAACATAATCATGATGGTTCTTGGTTTAGAACTACATGGAATTTTGAAGGATTATAAATAAAGCACTATGATATTTGAAAATATGACTAGATACATGATAATCTGAGACTTTAGAGTTTCATTCATAATGTTGGTTATTGTAAGATGGATATACTGTACAAAATTTACCTTTCTCGGGTTAACCAAAAAGTACAAAATAAATATATCAATTTTCTTTAACGAACCATTGTCTCCCTTTCTTGGAATGAGGAAACCCTATAACCACAAGTCTAACATCATGAAATTCGTTGACAGATGGTTTATCATCGGTGATTTTACTCCCTTTAGTCTAAGGCACTCAATTTCCTTTTCCTTTTCAAAACTTCCGGACTCATCTAGAAACTTGTGAGAGTAGAAAATTGTCTCACATTCATATGTCATTACAAGAATATTTTATACTATATTGAAAGACAGGGAATATGTTTTTCTATTACACTTAAACAAAACTTATCCCCTCCACATTTCTCAAAAAAAACTTATTGTATCATAGAATTCTATAAGTATGTTAGGATAGACCCAATCCTAACTCTTCATCTTAACAACGCAAAAACTCTCACATCTATTCAGGTTGATATTTTTTATAATCAATGAACTATGTTTAGAAAATTATTTTGATTCAACAAAACTTTCTCTATAGATTTTCCAATCCTTGATTTCCTTCTTCGAAGGCATTTGTTTCAGTGGGGAAGCTTCCAGCGACATCTGGAGTGTAAGAAAACATGGAAAACTGAATGTCCATTTTGAAGAGGAGTAGAGATTCGGTGCACAAAGTCTTAAAAACTAATTTGGTACAAGGATTAGGGGGCCTTTATATAGGCTTCGAAGTGATGGTTCGAATTCCCGATTTGATATAACGGTTGAAATAAGCATGATCTGGTTTAACAGTTGAGATGAATGCCAAAGAAGTATTTGTTAGATTCTGGTATTTTGAGATTTTAAGGAAAATTGAGGATTTAGGGAAGTAAATCTGATATAATTTTTTTAAAGTAGGATAAAAATAACAACAACTAAAAAATTATGAAGATATAATTAAGGAAACACATCTTCTAGGATTTTTAGAAAGAATTTTCAGTATATATAAGAAAAAAACAGATTCTGGGAAATTTTATTAAGGAAATGAATTTTGCGATTTTGGAAATTTGGGTTCCGAAAAAAAATTAAGTAATAAAAAAATTAAAAAAATTTGTGTTCCAAAAAATTTTGATTAAAAAAAGAAAATTTTGAAAAAAAATTGATTAAGAAAAAATGTACTCCTCCTATGAAAAGGAGTTTTTTAATGTAAGGAGATAGGTTTAAATAAAAGTTAATGTGAAATATTACCTTATGGTTTTCATTATTAAATTTTGTTTAATGTATTCAAATCTATCGTAGGGTAAATATTTTTGTAAAAATATTTGCAAATTGATCTTGCATTCTATAAATTGTAAAATAATATCACTTTTAGGTGTGTGATCTTTAAGAAAGTGATGCCTAATATCTATGTATTTTACACTAGAGTGATGTGATATGTTTTTTCTTAGGGAAATGGAACTTGTGTTATCACACAAAAAATATGTTTTGGTAAAACTCATGCCATAGTCTGTGATTGTGTGTTGCATCCACAACACCTGAGGACAATAACATCTAGCTAATGCATATTCAGCTTCAGCAGTGGAAAGTGCTACTGAGTGTTGATTTTTTCATGAAAAATGAACAAATTAATCTCTTAGTAAATGAAAAATTCCAAATGTAATTTTTCTATCCATTCTACACCCACAAAAATCACCTTCTAAAATTATTTTAAAAACAAAATCATTTCTAGAATAATTGAAAATTTCTAAATCCATGGTTCCCTTTAAATAGAAAAAAAATTATTTTCACTTATTTTTAATGATATCCCTTTGGATTATATTGATATCTTTAACATAATCATACATAAAACATTTAAGTCTTGACGAATAGATGTCATGTTTAGAAAACTTCCTATCATACCTCTAAATGATGTTTGATCAACTGGTTTCCCAGCTTCATCAAGATCTAGAGAATTTTAGGTACCAATTGGAGTGATTATAAATTTACTATTTTTATATCCATGCTTTTTAAGAATATCTTTAATGTAATTATGTTGAGATATATAATTTCTTTTTGGTTTTTCAGAAATTTGAAAACCTAGGAAAAATGTTAACTCACCCATCATACTCATCTCAAACTCAGATTTCATGATATTTGCAAACAAATTAGTAAAGGATTGATGTGTTGATCGGAATGTATTGTCATCAACATATATTTAAACAATTAAAACATTTTTCTTATCTTTATTTATAAAAAGCGTTGGATTAGTAGTTCCCTTAACATAATTATTTTCTATCAAAAATCTTATAATTCTATCATACCACGCTTTAGGGGTTTGTTTTAGTCCATATAAAGATTTGGTAATTTGGAAACATGTTTAGAATGTTTTGTGTCCTCAAATACAAGAGTTTTTTCAAAATAAAATTCATCTTGAACATATCGATTAAAAAAGCACACTTTACGTCCATTTGAAAAACCAAGAAATTAAAGAATGCTGCAAAGGAGAGTAAAAGGAGAATAGATTCAAGTATAGATATTGGAGTATAGGTTTATTCATATTCTATTACTTCTTGTTGATTATAGCCTTTAGAAGATAATATAGCTTTTTTTACTATGATTCCATTTTCATCACATTTATTTCTGAAGACACATTTTACTCCAATTTTAGAATTTTCCTTAGGTCATTCATCCATGGTCTAGACTTTGTTCCTTCCAAATTCATTTAGATCATCTTGCATGGATTTAAACCAATCATCATCACCTAAAGCTTCTTCAGTTATTTTTTGTTCTAATTAGGAAAGGAATGTTATATGTTCTACTTAATTTTTAAGGAACTTCTAGTCCTAATATGTTGATTTACATCACCAATGATACCATCACTAGGATGATTCTTAAGAAATGACTGATTTGGGTTTTGTAAAACTTGTTCATCAACATATGGTAGAAAATCTTCTAGGGTAAATGAATTAGAAATATTTTCTTGAAATTTTTCCTTATTAGAAGAAACTTCAATTAAAGGTCGATAATAATTTTTTGAAAACACTTCTGGGGATGTAGATTGGGGTTGTTTAAAAACAAAAGGATCAGTTTCATCAAATTTAACATGCACTATTTCTTCAATAGTACAAGTATTTTTATTAAAAACTCTATAAGACTTATAAGTAGTAGAGTTGACTAGGAAAATTCCTTCATTGAATTTGGGTGCAAATTTATGTAAGTTATCTTTATTATTCAAAATTAATACTTTTCACCCAAATAATTTGAAGTAAGAAAGTCTAGGTTTTCAACCAGTCCACAATTCATAAGTTGTTTTGTTAAGAAAATGTGTGATTAAGACTCGATATATAGTATAACAATCAGTAATAATAGTTACAGACCAAAACTTTTTAGCAATAGAATATTCACTCAATATGGCTCTAGTTATCTCTTGAATAATTCAATTTCTTCTTTCAACAACACCATTCTGTTAGGGATTTCATGGAGCTGAGAAGTTATGAGTAATTCCTTTATTACTACAAAATGTTTCAAAATATGAATTTTGAAATTCTCCTCCATGATCACTATGATTAGTTATCAATGGAAGGTTTTTCTCATTATTACCTTTGTCTCTAAAATCTTTAAAATAATAAAAGGATTCATATTTCTTTGTGAGAAAATAGACCCACGTAAATCTAGTGAAATCATCAACTAAAACAAATACATATTATTTTCCTCTAATACTTCTAGTTTAGGTTGGAACAAAGAGATCCATAAGCACTGGATATAATGCATCAAAAGTTGAGACTTTACCGATTGATTTAAATCTTGATTTATGTTTCTTTCTATAACTTCCTCGTTCCAGAAGCCTCCCAGAGTTTCCCCGTACCCGGTTGGTCACATGGACTCAAGTGCATTTCCCTTAATGCCAAATGGTATCGACTAGAAATGAGGGCATTGGGTGTGATAGTGGGGAAACTATTCCCTCATTGGTAGAGTAACACAACGGAAGATAAATAGATAACAATAAAGGAAGCAGTAATAATATCAAACAACAGGAAACAGTAGAAGACTGGAGAAATAAATAGCTAGAGCACATATAAAAAAACGATGCATGATACATATGTCTAGGAATACAGCCAAACATGTCACAATGCTAAAAATATAGTACTAAACCAAAGTACAATAAAAATAGTAAACAAATCCATAACATCGCAACAGAAATCATGGTCCCATGCTCTCCAGCTCTAAGCAGTAAAGTACCAGAAGTACAAGGGTTATTTACCTTATCTATACCTGTAAAAATATAATATGTTGGGGCACAAAAGCATGGCTCAAATAGGGTTTGAGACTAATCCTAGTAGGAAACTACAACAAGATCTGTGCCTAATAGCCAGTGAATATATATGGCAGGAAATATGCAAAAGAATCAGTAAACAATGAAGTACTCAATAGTAAACATTCCTATAGTTTCAAGCATTCAATTACACAAAGCAAGTAAACAGATAATTACAAACAGGTAACCCTCTAGGATGTACTATCAACCTATCCCATCTGTCCATACCTAGAAAGCACAAACATCCCTTTGGGAAGTACACACAGTCTAACCCCTCTGGTTTAGATTTTTCAAAATCTCTCTGAAGAAGCACTCAATTTCAATTCCCCTTATAGCCAAGTATGAATAAAGACTCTCTAAGGAAGCACTCACCATCAATGCACCCTATAGTATTTTAATGGAAACTATAAGCACTCTGAGGAAGCACTAAAGGTCAATTCCCCTGATATCCTCGTAACGTGACTATAGACCCTCTGAGGGAGCACTCATTGTCAATCCCCCCTATGGTATCATAGCATGATTAAAATACTAGACACTCTGGAGAAGCCCTTACATCTATTCTCCCTATGGTCCACTACACCAGGTTCTCACGGCCCTTTATAAGTCAATTGAGCATGGAAAAGCATATCGGCCAAAGTAAACCTTAAGAACTACTTGGCCAATAGTCTATAACATAATATCATGGCAGATAAAAAAATCACTCCATCCAATAATACTAGGCATGGAAAGAAAATAGAAGCCTAACAGGAAAACTATACCAAACAGTCATAAAAAAATGCATGGGTAAACACATCCAAAGAACATAAATTAACCCTATTCTCATTCAATTAACCTCTATTCAAGCATACAAGAATAGCAGTAAACAACAAGGCTAAATCAGTAAACATGCAATACCTCGTTCAAGGGTATTGGGAACTTTTGCACATATAACTCAAAGACATTCAACAGAAAGGAACAAACCACCTACCTTGGTGTTGGTATATCACTATATGTGAACCTCAAGCCTTGAATCTCCCAAGAACATTTTAGATCTACAAAAATGTCTAAAATTTTCAGATAAGGATAACTTGAGAAATAGGAGTAATTAGGAAATGAAGATCAGGGAGAGGGAAGAGCTTACAGAGGTGATCCCAATGCAATCGACGGCGATCAATTTGGATAATAGACACTCGCTCAGGGGCTCAGAGAAGATTCATGGTCGTACAGGTTCCCTCTGATGAACCAAACCTAGATGTATGTCTTTCTGGTTATTATACATGACCCCAGTACATTTAATGAAAAAAATAAAATACATGGTGAGTACTTTCCTTTTTCGTACTCCACTTTAGGTGGTCTCCAGGTCACCACAAAGCCGTGTGGATGACCGATACACGGCCAGCACACGGCTAACCTCGGTAACCAAGTGCATGGCATGTACTCATAAAGTACACGATGTGTACTTCAAAAATTTCTAGAAAATCCACTTTTTCTCAAAAATGACCAGAAAAGGAAAACATACTTGAAAAGAAGATCTGAGTTCATACAAACTTCCCCCCTTAAAGAAATTCATCCCTGAATTTCCCTAATATGGTGGCGTTGAAGAAGAAATGATGAATAACTCTGGCCATTGTGATCGTACATCAGTCTCCCTCTCCCAAGTCTCGTCCTGCACTTGCTCGTGCTGCCATAGAACTCGTACCAGAGGAACAGACCAACCACAGATAATCTTCTTACTTTAATCAACAATCTTGATTAGATGCTCCTTAAACGAGGCGTCCACCTCTAACTCAACCACCTAGGGTTGAAAACATGAGATGGGTCTGAGAATTAACATCGAATATAAGAAATGTGGAAGACATCGTACATGGATCGGTACCTCTGAGGTAACTACAACCGATAGGCAACCGATCCAACTCACTCCAACACCTCAAATAGGCCGACGTACCTTAGTGAAAGCTTAACCCATCCAATAATCCTTCTTTGTCCCAACCTCAGTGTGACACGTAGAAAAACCTAATCCCCAACCTCGAACTCCAGTGGTCGTCTCCGCTGATCAGCATAAGACTTCTGTCAAGAATGTGTTGTATCCAGCCTCTTCTAAATCAACTCTATCTGCTCTATGGTCTCCTGAATAAGACGAGGTCCCAGCAAAGCTTCCTATCCTACCTCTATCCAACATAAGGGTGATCGGCATGGCCTACCGTACAATTCCTCATAAGGTTCCATCTAAATAGTTTCTTGAAAACTATTGTTGTAGGAAAACTCCACAAGAGGTATGTGCTTATCCCAAGAACCTCCAAAATCCAAGATGCATGCTCAGAGCATGTCCTCAAACACCTGAATCATACGCTCAGACAGGCCATCTGTTTGGGGATGGAAAGTTGTACTCAAAAGTACATGTGTACCCAAAGACTTCTAAAGCCCCTTCCAGACCCGAGAGGTAAAACGTGCATCCCTATTTGAAAAAATGGAGTGTGGAACTCTATGAAGATGTAAAATCTCATGGATGTAAAACCATCACAGATCATCAAAACCAAAATGTCTCATTAATCGGAAATAAATTAGAAACCTTCATGAGTCTATCAATGACAAACCATACTACATCATTCCCTAGAAGCGACCTCGGAAAACCCATCACTAAGTCTATAGCGAGATCATTCCACTTCCACTCAGGAATGGGTAACTACTTCAAAAGCTCTACTGGTTGCTGATGCTCCGCCTTCACCTGCTAACAGGTAGAACACCTCATGACGAAACCAGAGACATCTCTCTTCATACCTGTCCACTAATACTGATGGTGAAGATTACAACACATCATGGTAACATCAGGAACTACCCAAAGATAGGAATGAAAGTCCCACATCAGCTCCTCGCGTATGTCTGCTGGCACCCATATGCACCCTTGAAAATGAAAAATCCCATCCTTGCCTATGGTCAATCTAGGAATAGGGTTTTCTTCTGATACAACTTCATGTAAGACTAGGCCTTCATAATCTAATAGCTTCCCCATTTTCACTTGATCAAGAAGAGTAGAGGAAACATGTATAGAAGAAATAAATGTTTGCCCCTATCTATTGTGAACCTCCAAATGCATCTCTGGGAACATATCCATAAGATTACACTCACTTATGGCCTCCTAAACTGCTTGTATTTGAGTCCTTATGCTCAGCGCATCAGCCACAGCGTTTCCTTTCCCAAGCATGTAGTCAAGATCGGAGTCAAAAAACTGAAGGTACTCGACCCACATTCGCTGCCTCAAATTCAGGTCACGCTATGTGAAGATATACTTTAGAATTTTTTGGTTGGTGAAAACCAAAAACTGATCTCCCAGCATATAATGTCTTCAACATCATAAGGCATGAACAGCTGTCGTCAAATCTAGATCGTGTGTTGGGTAATTCCTCTCATGTGGCATCAACTATTGAGACTGGTACATAACGACTCCTTCTTGCTGCATAAGCACAACTCCCAAACTGATACTTGAATCATCACAATACACTTTATAGCTCTTTCCCGGTTCTGGAAAAACTACTGTCGGTGCAGAAGTCAACTTCCCTTTCAACTCCTGAAAGGCTGACTCACAAGAATCTGACCACAAGAACTTTTCACCCTTCTTAGTCAGACCCATCAGTGGTGCTTCTAAGCATGAAAATATTTTTATGAAGCGTATATAGTATCCATCCAGCCCTAGAAAACTCTGTACCTCAAAGATATTCTTCGGATGCTCCTAGGAAACTACTACTCTCACTTTCTCTGGGTCAATTGATACTCCTGTCTCTGAGATGACATGACCCAATAAGTGAATCTGATCTATAAAAAAGTGGAATTTTGAGAGCTTAGCATATACCTGATGCTCTCTCAGTGTACTCAAAAGGATCTTAATATGGGTGGAATAGTCGCGTCGAGTGTGAGAGTCCACTAAGATATCATCCATGAAGACCACCACGAAAGAATCCAAGTGTGGATGGAACACTCGGTTCATCAGTGCCATGAAAACTGAAGGCATGTTCGTGAGACCAAACAGTATAACCATATACTCATATAGACCATACCTGCTTCGAAAGGTTATAAGAGGTATATCAGATGGTCTAATAGGCAACTGATGATAACCGAATCTCAAGTAAATCTTCGAGAACACCCGGGCCTCTTCGAAGTTGATCAAAGAGATCATCAATCCTTGGTAATGGATATCTGTTCTTGACAGTCAATTGGTTCATCTTCCGATAATCCAAACAAAGCCTGAGGGTACCATCTGCCTTCTTCGAAAACAGGATAGTCAAACCACATGGAGAAGTACTAGTTTAGATGAAACCCCTTGCCTGCAACTCCTCCAACTACTTATTTAGCTCCTGTAACTCTGGTGTATCCATCCTATAATGTGGAATGTACACTGGTGCCTCTCCTAACATAACTTCAATGGAAAAGTCTACCTTAGGCTCTGGAGGAAAACCTAAAAATTCCTCTAGAAACACATATCTGAAACAATCCACCTTAGGAGGAAAATCCTACTATGATGTCCCCTTGTCATCCAGGTATAGACTAGCAATCTGGGAAGTAACTCCTCCTAACCCATGATGATTGGGTCCTACTCTACTCGCCTAGACATCCCGTTCACCCTTATGAAGAAACTATCCTCCTTCTGGTGATGTCAAACTCACCCTATGACGATAACAGTCGACGATTGCCTTGAAGGGTACTAACCAGTTCATTCTGAGAATGACATCATAGTCTCTCATCTCTAGGACATAAAGGTCCCATAAGAAGTGACACCCACCAACTTCTAGAGGGAAATCCTTTCACTATCTCACACTAGTTATTCTAGTCCCCAACAGAGTTTCTTGAATCAAGATATCAGCATAAGAAAAGATGTAGAGCCCAAGACTCTCCACAACAGCAACAGATATAAAGCTATGGGAAGCCCCTATATCAAAAAGAGCAGAAGCTAAAACTAAGGTAACTAAGATCGTACCTCGAACTATAGAAGGTCTGGGATCCTGCTCCTACTAGGTCTGCTCCACTGTAAAAGTTTGGCATGTACCACAGCCCTATGACCCTGCCTGATCACTCTGAGCTGATCCCCCCTATTGTTGCTAGAATCCTATCGATAGGCTACCTTGGCCATTCCCTCCACCTCGGCCTGAACGGATGAATGAAATCCAGTTATCAGACTGATGAGAAACTGATGGTGCTACTCCAGAATGAGGAGTCAAAGAAAAACCCATGTTACCAGCTGTTGGTGAGAAGAACTGATAAAAATGCTAAATATGACCCATCTTGCCACAATATCATCATTTCAGTAGGTCTCTCAGGAAATGTGTCCTCGTATGCCCGACTCTTCCACCCTGGTAACAAACCACTTGGCTACCTGAAGGTGCATCCAACCTACTCGGATCTCCATGTGTAGTCTTCCTACAGTGCTTCCTACTATCAGCTAGCGAATCACTAACTCTGGATGATGAACCGCCCTAGTCCACTACTCTAGAATCCCTTATATTACACTCTGTGATTAGTACCTGGTTGACGATATAAGTGATGGAAGTCAACCTGAAGATGTTCACCTAAGCCCAAATGTCATGCATGAGACCATCCTCAAGATTCCTTACTAGAAACAACTCATCTCGTCCTAGAAAGGTTGTAAAGCACTAGAGCTCGGTGAAGCGAGAGGAATAATCCATAACAGAAAGAGTAACCTGCTCCAGACTCATAAAATCTTGAGCTCAATCAGCTCTCAAAGTCTCCGTATAGAAGTAGTCATAGAAGGTATGCTGAAAATCATCCCATGCCATAACCTACTAGTGCCCCACCTGTGAGATCACATCCCACCAACTCTTGGAAGAATCCCAAAGAATATAAGTAGTGATATTGACCCTCCCCTATGGAGGCATCTATAGATTCTTGAAAATCATCAGCGTGACTTCTAGACATGACTCTACAACCTGAGGTCCCCCTTCCCCTATGAAGGTGGGAGGATGTTGCTGCTGAAAACCTGTGTCATCTCTTCCATCGACAGGGCTGGAGGCATTGCTCCCTAAAAGGTCTACATCATCCTCATAAATCCCTCTATGAACAGTGCATCAGCACCTACGTCAGGTATAACAGTTGGTGCCAAGACTAGCACAACCGGAGGATCTACTAGAAGTCCATGATCATCTATGTCTGGTGTCTGATCACCGCCTGGAAATTGGTGTATGAACAGAGGACATCTCGGGGGGCATGACTCTGCAAGGTCAAATGCACACCTTAGAAAAAAATTGTCAAGGATTGAAAACTATAAGAGTAAGGAGGGAGCAGGAGAAATAAATCATTCATGTTTTTCGAAACATGATTACAAGGAGTGTATAATTCCTAAACGGTGTGTTCCCTTAAGCCTTTCACATGGGTTTGTACCTATTCCAAAACTAGTAGTGTAACACCCCATACACGGTGTCTTGTCCTTACACACGGCGTGTACTTGAATCCTCTTCCCCTGCACAAGTTCCCTCGCATGGCTAGGCCACATGGTTCTCCTATAACAAGACTACATGGTGTGTTAGTACTAGAAATGGCATGTACTAGACAAGCTTCATTGACCCATGTTGTTAGTGACATGACCGGTTAAATGGTTCTACCACACAACGTGTACGTCTGGTACACGGTGTGTCCTACCAAAGATTCCAAACCCCTTTTCCCCACCCACACAGTCTAAGACATGGCTAGAGACTACACGGTGTGTACATACGGTACATGACATGTACTTAAGAAGAACAGTTTCTTTCCGAACAGAAGAACACATGGCATGTATTCAGCATTACACGGTGTGTATTCTGGGTTTTTCCGGACAGTAAGCCTTAGAAACTACTCTGAAACCCAAAAAAACATTGAAATGAACATCAAGGTGCCAAATTTCGATCCGTGAGGGGAAATACTCCCCGTGAATAAAAGCTTGGCATCTTATACATTTTATAAACAACCATAACAGATCAATGATCAACCAAATTTTGATCCATGAGGGCCTATAATACATCAAGAACCAATGTTTGGTGTTCATTCAAACAAAAAAATTACACAACCAACCCTATCAAACAGTATATATTTTTATCAAGGAATCTATCACCAAAACATGCACATCTAGCACAACATATATCACAACAACATGCAATCGTTAATGAAACCTAAATGGCATGGAAAGAATTCATGACATGTGATTTATAAAAAATGAATATATGATGAATGAGATGGAATACCCTCATCTCATCAGGTTGAATTATAAATAGAACCTCAATAATATCAACAATAATAGCACAAAACATGTGAATCACTCAAGGTGAAATCAAATAAACTGTAATATTGCAAAACTAGAAAACATGGAATAAGCGAGGTAGATTGGCTTTTCCCTATACACGGGTTAGCTACTCCCTGGAACATCTTATTCACAAGTTCTTATTCCTTCCTATCCCTATATATAGGCTCCAAATAGTATGTCAAGAAGAAAATAATTCCTATTATACCACTTTGTAACATCTCAGTTCTAGAAGCCGACTAGAGACACCCCGTACCCGGTTGGTCACATGGCCTCAAGCGCATTTACCCTAATGCTAGAGGCTACCGACTAGCAGCGAGGGCCTTGGGTGTGATAGTGGGGAAACTATTCCCTCATTGGCAGAGTAACACATCGAAAGATAAATAGATAACAATAGAGAAAGAAGTAATAATATCAAACAATAGGAAACAATAGAAGACTAAAGAAATAAACAGATAGAGCACATTTATAAAAACTATACATAATAAAAATGTCTAGGAAAGCATCCAAACATGTCACAATGCTAAAAATATAGTACTAAACCAAAGTACAAGAAAAAACAGTAAACAGATCCACAACATCGCAAGCCAAATCTTGCTCCCTTGCTCTCCATCTCCAAGCAGTCAAGTACCAGAAGTAGAAGGTTGATTTCCCTTATCTATACCTTTATTAATATAATCTGTTTGTGCCCAAAACAATAGCCCAAACAGGGTGTGATACTAATCCCAGTAGGCAACCACCATGAGATCTGTGCCTAACAGTCAATGAATATATATGGAAGGCAATAAGAAAAATAAGCAGTAAACAAGGAATTAGTCAACAGTAAACATTCCTACAGTTTCAAGCATTAAATTCAACAGAGCAAGTAAACAGATAATTAAAAATAAGTAACCCTCTGTGATTTACTCATATACTCTCCCCTCTGGTCCTACCTAGAAACCACAAACAACCCTCTAGGATGTACACATAGTCTAACCCCTCTGGTTTAGCTTTTGTAAAGTCTCTCTGAGGAAGCACTCAATATAAATTCCCCTTATAGCCAAGTATGAATAAAGCCTCTCTGAGGAAGAACACACTATCAATTCCCCATATATTCTTTTAACGGAAACTACAGGCACTCAGAGGAAGAACTCAATGTTAATTCACACTATGGCCTCATCACTTAACTATAGACCCTCTGAGGGAGCACTCAATGTCAATCCCCTATATAGTCTCATAGCGTGATTAAAATAACGGATACTCTAGATAATCCATTACGTATATTCTCTCTATGGTCTATAACACCAGGTTCTCACATCCCTGTGTAAGTCAAACAATCATGGAAAAGCATATCGGCCAAAGTAAACATCAAGAACTACTTGTATAATAGTCTACAACACAATAGCATGGAAGATAAGCAAAATCACTCCATACTATAATACTAGCCATGGAAAGAAAATAGAAGCCTAACAGGAAAACTATACTAAACAACAATAAACAAAATATACATGGGTAACCACTTAGAAATCATAGAAATAAACCTCTATTAAAGCAGACAAGCATAGCAGGAAACAACAGGTCTAAATCAATAAACAAGCAATACCCCGTTCAAGGGTATTGGGAACTTTTTCACATATAACTCAAAGACTTTCATCGTAAAGGAAAAAACCACCTACCTCTGTGTTGGGAGATCGCTATATGTGAACCTCTAGAATTGAATCAACCAAGAACACCGTATATCTACAAAAATGTCTAAAACATTCAATAGAGGATAACTTGAGAAAGAGGGGGAATTTGGAAACAAAGTTCAAGAAAAAGTAAGATCATACTGAGGTGATACCGACACAATAAGTGGCGATCAATTCAAAGAATAGACTCTCGCTCAGGGGCTTGAAGAAGATTCACAGTCCTATAGGTTCTCTCGGACGAACTAGACCTACAAGTATGGCTTTTTGAAGACTAGATGTGACCCCGATACATTTAATGAAAAAAAGAAAATACAGAGTGTGTACTTTAGAAGTACACGGTGTGTACTTTCCTTTTCTGTACTCTGCTTTTGGTGGTGTCTAGGTCACCAGATGGCCATGTGCACGACTAGCACATGGCTACCCACGGTAACCGAGTACAATACATGTACTCATAAAGTACACGGCGTGAACTTCCAAAATTTCCAGAAACTCCAATTTTTCTAAAAAATGATCAGAAAAGGAAAACATGCCTGAAAATAAGATTCAGGTTCTTTCACTTTCCATATTGACAAGGATCACAAACTTTTGAAGAATCAAATCTAAGTTCTTTTAGATCATTAACAACTCTTTTTTGAGATTTTACATAGGTTCCTAAGGTTACAGTGTCCTGGTATTCTATGCCACATCCAAGATAGATCTTCCATTGCACAAAGGAAAGGTAGGTATTTGATTCTAAGGTCTTATATGTTTAGTGTATAAACATTCTCATGCCTATGGGATAAAAGAATAAACTCTTCCTTGGAATTGTGTACTAAGCATTTATCATTCCTAAATTTTCCAAGAAAACCTTCATTAGATAATTGACTTATGATAGTGAGGTTTTTCGTAAGACCTTTAACAAATAAAACATTTGAAATCAACGTTTTTCTGAGAAGAACAATGTTACATATAACAAAAATTTATCCCTAAGCATTATCTCTGAATTTTACTTTTCATCCTTTTGTCTTGATAATATTTTAAAATAAGTTTTTCTTACGAGTCATATTTCGAGAACATCTATTATCCATATAACATAAATTAATGTTGGTACATTGTTTATTTTTCTGAAAGTAATAGAGTTAGACTTTCAGAATCCAAACTTTCATGGATTCAGAAATTTTAGAAAGTAAAATTTTAGGAATCCACATTTTCTTAGAAAAGTAATCATTATGAAAACCTATAGATTAGGTTTTATTTAAAGAAAAATTTCTCTCCCAATGTCCACCACATTGACACTTAGTGAAAAAGGGAGCACTTTGAGGAATAAAATAATTGTTACTAAAATTAGGTTTTTAATAAGAATAACCAATTCTTGAACTATTACTTAGAGGAAAAATTTGTGAATACATTTTATCAAATTCTTTCCTTCCTAATGTAAAATCTGAAAAAAAAAATTATTTAATGAAAAAAAAATTGATTTTATTCTAATAACTAAATTCTTATCCTCAAAGTCATTAGTCTTAGAACGTGAGTTAGCCTCTAAAATATTTTTATTATAAATAACATTTTCAAGCTCCTAAGAAAGTTTAATTTTCTCAGAACTAACTTCCATAATGGTTTTAGAAACACTTTCAAAATCAAAATTTTCAAATCAAGATCCTTATAAAGATCTGATATTTCTTTAGTTAAAAAATAAATTCTAGAATTTTCTTTCTCTAACTTAATTTTTATTTTAAAATTTTTATTTTCAATTAATTTAGAAAATCTATATATTTATTCAAATGAAGGTTATTTATTATCTTCTGATGAGGAAGATTCATAGTATTATTCATTATGAAAATTTTCATTCAAACAAAATATTGGTTAAGGATTTAACGTTGGGTACCTTAGCCCTAAGGCAATGCTTTTCATTGGGTACTCTAGATATAAGACCAATATTATTCTGACCAGAGGATTCATATTCTGAGGATTCATCTAAAGTGTCACCTCCACTGGCACTCCAGGTGTCATTTTCTTTTCTTACATTATTATCCTTATTCTTGAAATACTTCTTTATGTTTCTCTCAGAATTATTTTGCTTCCTACATTTTCTCTTAAGCATAGGACAATCAGGTCTGATATGTCCATTCCTTTTACATTCATAACAGGTTACTTCACAATCTTTCTTGCCATTTATATTATTCTTCTTATATTTTTACTAAAAATCGTTCTTTCCCACAATATTGTTCATCCTTAGAGAAATATTGGCTAATTCATTCTCTGAATGATCACTGTCACTTGATTCGGATATAACAACAGCTTTCTTAGCATTATATCTAGTTACCCTTTCCAGAGTCTTGAGTTTAGATGTAGTAGTGAAAGATACACTTCCATCACCATTTTTTTTTGAAATCAGCATCTCTCTTCATCACTGTTTCATGCTGAATAAGAGTTCCAGATAACTTATCATGATTAATGTTGGATACTTTCCTTTTCTCATAAATAGTTTTCCTTTTAGATTTTCATTCATTAAGAATGATTTCAATTATATTATCCACAAGAACTTCATCACCAAGACCTTTATCTCCCATATATTGAAGATTGTTGACAATGGTCCGGAATCTTCGTTGTGCTTTGTAAATAGGTTCTCCATAAGGAAATAAAAAATACATGATATTTAGCTCTAAACATATCTCTTGTAGTTTCTATCACTTTAGAAGTTTCAAAATGTGTAACATCAAGTTTCTTCCAAAAATATTTTCCATTTTCATAAGAAGATATCTAACTATATATATTCCTATTCATAGAACACAACAATGTATTGTGTACCTTATAATTTAGTTGATATTCTAGTTTTTTTTATTTGGTGAAGGTTCTAACTTCCTTGTCTTGAATTTTGTAGTCTCTAGTGAGCATTACAAAATTCTCTACTCTAGTGTTAAATAACAAAAGTCTTTATCCTATCTCTCTAGTACCCATAATCATTACCATCAAATATTGGTGGTCTGGTAATATTTAAATTGTCAATGGAACCAACATTTATACCTTCTATTCTACCAAAAAATACTTTTTCCACAAGATTTGATAACAGTAAAAATTTATAAACAAAGATAAAAAAATTTAAGAAAAACATGAATAAGTAAAGTTAATAAAGAAAATTTAGAATAAGGAAAACATTAGTAAGAAAACATATATGTAAATATAAGTATTTCATAAACCTTCCTTTGATACAAATTATAGAATCAAAATAGTATATCTAGATGCCCAAATACAAGAGGGATAAATTATAGGTTTAAAAACATTCACTTTTAACCTTAAAAAAAATCTATTTTTCAGAAATTTAAATATGGTAAATTCACAAACCCTCTTTGGTTCTAACTTAATGAAATAATTGAAAGGTCCCAGGTTTAATTATAAAAAACCTAAACTTAATCAAGTTAGACTTAATAAAAATTTAAGCAAGTTTATCTTAGAGAAAGATTATACTTTAAAGCATATAGAATCGTATTTAAAAGAGTGTGTTAAATAATAAAAAAGTATAAGGAAGTTAAACGGTATTCCTTTAACAAAATACAGAAGAAATAAAACTTGAAACAATAATCAAGAAAACATATAAGAAATGTTTTAACCCAAATATTAGATTATCCAAGAACCCTAGATAAAGGTCCCTTGATTTATAATTTCATGAATGTATGTCTTACCCGAACCAAGTTAATCCCTCAATAAGAATATCAGATTCTGTCTTTTTATCCCCACAAGCCCTATAACTTTAAGGTAGTCAGCACCTATTTCTTCATATCCCCAAAATCCCTCTCATGTACTTAGTAACAATGGAAGTCGCACAAACCAAGATGAATAAGATGTTCACAGTTGAACAATATGTTCATAAAATGCACAAATCATGAGAGTCTTCCTCTCTCTATAAATTGATTCACAGCATGTAATCTCTCGGATCATCAGTCGATAGATGGATTCCTTCTGAGCTCATTTAAATGAGCTCTTATTTAAATGAAAGAATTCAAGAGTCAGCTCCCTCCTTTAACAGTCATATTTTTCATTTAATTTTGGAGGGACCTATACACATGTCACTCCACCAATTTTTATTTAGAAATGAATTGTATGACATTGTTTTATTGTTAAAAAAGCATGTGTAAGGAAAATAAAATAGCTTAACAAAACCTGGATAATCAAAGTCTAAGGAAAAATATAATTCAAAGTCTAAATATATAAACAATGGGATTCTAGAAACATTTATATTAAGAATCATTTTTTCTAAGAATTAGGAATATGAGTTCTATAGTTTTTTTAATATGAATTCTAATGAATTCGGAGTCCGAAATTTAGATAATTAAGAGTCTGAATTTCAGAGAATTCGGAGTCTGAATTTCTGAGAATTCAGAGTCTGAATTTTAGAGAATTAGGTGTCTAAAAACAGAGAATTATGAGTCCTAATTTTAGAGAATTTGGAGTCTAAAAATAATAATACTTGGTAGCTTAAGAAACTGTATGATTCCAAGGTTTTTGATAAGGATCATAATTTTTTCTTTTAGTAAAAAAATAGACTTGGTTTTGAGAAGTCATTGAATAAGTTAATGAAAACCAAGGTAAGGGTAAAACTTTTCTTAGAGAAAGAAAATATTCCTTAATAAAATAATCATTGTAGAAAGATAATTTTCCTTGGGAAAATGTGTTTGTGATTTTCAAAACATATAAAAATGGAAAATTCATAAAGAAACCTTATTGACTTAAAAGATTCCACATAAAATCCCAACATGACTTCTCTATACAGTATAGTTCTATGAGTAGAGAAATAAGAAGAAGTGGAATATAAATAAACCATATAGGATATGGTCAAAATAAAAAACAATAACCAACTCATAAAAAATTATTCAATGATAAAAGAATAAAGTATCATCTAGAATATAAGAGTTTTATTTGGATGATACAATTGATATACAATCTGGAAAAAAATCATCATGTGATCTCTATGGGAACTCTTAATCACCATCCATATGTAATACTGTCCCACTCTAAGTGTGGTCCTAAAACTGAATGTAAACATTCCAGATAACTCGGGTCTACTGATGCTAAGTGGCATAAATATGTGTGAGAATAAATCATCTTAGTTGGTATGAACCATATAATATATGAATTTCATTTCCTAGAATAGACCATAAACACTAGTTTGAAAATACATTATTACAAATATAGATTTCAGCATTTTATTAAAAAATCATATATTTCTCAAAACCATTTGGAAAATAATTTTAATAAATTATTTAAAAATTCCCATTTTTTGAAAACCACTTTTTAAAAAAAATTAAAATAAAAATATTAGTGAATATTTTGAATAAAACAATAGAAAAATAAATACATAATCAAGTATTACCATTAAAACATATAAGAAACATAACATGTCATCATGAATGATGGTAAATAAAAACAAATAGAAAAGGGAACCAAAGTAAAAGTAAATAGTTGGAAACATAAAATATGTAATTATGGGAAATTATTTAATAAACTTTGAGGTGGCCTTATACAAACTCAAGTTGGAACCATCTTTAAGCATATCGACACATTTCTTAGTTGATAACCAACTACCTTCCCTGAACTGGATTTACCATTGGTACTCCCCCGTAGACTTCCCATACCATGGGTGATCAAGGCCATATAACTAGGAATATATTGAAACCATACACCATCCCTCACTAACACTCCTAAGATCCCTATGATGATAGTAATAATGGTAGGTGGGTTGACCTTTACAAGAAGTATAAAAATTAGGAACTAACATAATCCAAACAAAACTATTCAGACCACATCCCTACACTCAACCATGTGAAACACAACTTCTTTTAATGCAACAAAGATATCTCAACATTACAAAAAGAAATTATTTTCCACATAGGGTGCTCAATTTTCTTGAAAACCCAATTCAATTCACCAAATGGGCATTAACATTCAAAACTAGTAAGAGTTTTCTAGGATAAAATTTATTTCCTTAAATGAAATTTAAAAAATAGGAAGAATAAAACCACTTTCTCAAAGTTGAAAATGGTCCTACAAACCATGTTATAGGAAACACACATTTTAACCTAGTTTTGAAATTATTTTTGTAAGTCAAGGGAAAATTGAGAACCTAGGTTTAAAATAATGGAATTCTATGAAATTTCCATATATATTTGTAAACAAATATGTGTGTAAAAATACATATCCACATATATATTTTTAAAAATCATGTGAAAATATAAACATTCATAAGTAATTCCAAAGGATCAATGAAGATAATAAATCCAAACAATTATTTTAAATATAATAGTTCACGATTAAAACCATCTAAAACATCAAATGTGTAATTCATCCAAATAAACCTCTATTCAACAAAAATAAATTACATAAATTATTAATGGAAAATAATCCTTTGAAACACCTAGGTTTCCTGAAAACATCATGTTAGGAATTTTCGCATACACCTAGAACACATGCATTTTTAGCATGGAGATGTAACCATTGGAAAGTACACCTTTTTAATCAATACTTTAACTGACAAAGCATTCTAAATAAATTTATAAATACAACCACTTTATAATTACATCAAAATTAATTTATAAAACTCTAAACAACTCACAACATTTCATGGAAAGGAAAATAATGGAACCAAAAATCTCAACCATCTTCAAATATGATGAATCTCATGATTAAATAGGGAACTATGTTTCAAGAAAAATATTCACACCTTAACATCAAAATCCATAATAGATTATAAAAAATCCCCCCTTAGGAATCATAAAATCGGAAAGCAAAAGAATAATAGAAATAAAATAATGGAGAAAGATGATGGAATGAAAAATATGTATGTGTCTAGGTATAAAGCCACTAAAAAATAAATAAGAGGCCTTTAAAATCCAAGGAGGAGAAAGGGAGGAGGAGTCTTGGATCCACCTTCATGCATCTCAATCAAGTGAGGGGAGGGGATGTCAAATTTTAATTTTAATTTTAGGAGGGTAGTTTAGGAAATTAGAATTTTAGGAAAATCGGGTAAGCCACACAATTTACCTATATGGTTTTCCAAATCATGTACCCCTCTCTAGTATCACCAAGAAGCCTACATAGATTGGTTGTACGGTTTGGATAACCATGTATGAACTTTGAAAAAAAAAATTGTTAAAACTAAAGACAATTTTATATTGTTTTCGTATAGTTCATACTGACCAACCACAAGTTGTTTGCTATTATCCCCACACACCATAGATATCACATGGTTTCCCCTAGATTTCTCATGGTTTGAACCCAATTGTATGCTAACCATGTAGATAAATCATGAATGAACAAAAATCAAATAAAAACCGTCATGTGTAAAGGCATTCACACAGTTTTCCCTAAACCATACACACTAGTCATTCAATAGAATAAAAAACTTCCCAAAAACACCAAAACATCAAATTCTCATGGTAATTTGAGATGAATCCCAATTGAAAAATTAAAATATAATAAATTAATAAAAAACTGGGAAATTAAAGTTCAGTGTGTTGAAAGTATACCACATATTATATTTATATAATAGATATTATAATCATATATTTAATTTACTTGTATATGATTTATGTTATAATATCCCTTGAGTATTTCTCATATCAACAGGATATATAAGTTAGCCACTTTAATTAGAATATAAAGATATATATATGATATTATAAAAATGATGTTATGTGGTCTAGGTGCACCAATATGATGAGATACTGATGATGTTTGAATATCAATAGTTGGGATCTCATAAGCATCGATACTTCTTCTCTTCATTTCCACTCTTGGTGTTCTCTAATAAAGAAGTTCATAAGGACTAACCATCTTATAGGAAAACCACATAATTAATGTATCATAGAGTATTATTTCATTTGAGTATGGGTATCAGTCCGTATATTTGAGATCATTTTCAATATGTAACGTAATTCAAAAATTTAGATTCATGATGAAAACCATGATGTATTTACTCCTAAAAAATTAGATTATGTCATGTGGGTAATTAATGGAGTGACATTAATTTAATTTTAAAGATATAATTTTTTTTATATTATAGAAGAATATATCTCTAGACCTTTGATTAAGATAAAATTCATAGAAAACATTTAATGGTCATATTATTTTAAAAACATGTTTATCTTGTAAATTAAAATAAAGATAAATCTAATAGAAATGATAATGGCGAATGTATGTATTTATCATGAAGAGGTATCAGCTGACAAAGGGTTTATATTACATGGAATAATTTTTTGACTATTTTTCATTATTCTTATTATGAATTATACATTTATCTATGGGGGAAATGATGTGTTGGAAGACACCACACTTGATCTATGGGTTGGACCTTCTTCTTTTAAGAAAGGATCCTAGTATGTCACAAATTATGTGTCCGGAAGATCATTAGGTTTAGTTGAATATAAATTTATGAATCAATTTATTCCTATTTTTTTGAATGATTATTATTAATGTTATGATTATCATAAATTCAATAAAAAAATTATTTAGTCCAATATTTAGATATTTTAATTTTATCCCCTATTTATTCATAAGATAATTGAATATAAATTTATTTATTAATGATATGTTTAATGACCCGAATGTTATGAATAAAATTCCACTTTTGTTTTAATTATATGTATTAAGGTTATAGAAAACACATGAACTACTTTTGTTGTATTATATCTAATTTAATTTAAATGACCACTAAGTATCATTACCATTGATAATATACAAGTTGAAGAGTGATCACATGACTAGTATAAATATATGGTTTTAACAAATCCATTTGAAACATACAATGGAATTGATGGACTCAACCAGTAGGATCATACCCTATCAATCCCATTTATAAGAGCTTCTAAGGGAAATAGAATTTCCTATATTATCCCTCAACCAAGACCAAGACATGATATAATAACATAATCATGAGTGAAATCGTTTATAGGAGAAGATCAAACTCATCGAGATCACGACCCAAACCATGTTCACAGAATGACCCCATGAAAGCCCCACTATCATGAACCTAACTCTTAGGGAGCATGCTGGTGTATTAAAGGTATATATATCAAAACACTATAAATATGAGTACGGGAATAATTTTTTATATATTAATGAATATATTTTAATCCTATTGTTGTTCCGTTGTGAATGATTTTTATTTCGATAAAGAAAAAAATATTTTCTTGGTTATTATTCTATTCCAATTAATGAATTTATGAATTAATGGATTTTTGAACTAAATAATATTTTAATGTAATATTATTATTGAATAATATTTATTAAATATAAATGATCATATAATATTCATGATGTGAAATGTAATTTTTATTATGGTTTGAAAATTGTTATTGTAAAAAACCCATAATTCTCAATAAATGTCTATAATTATTTTAAAAGTAAAAATTCACATATTTATTAAATAATTTTTATAAAATGAATATTATTTTTGGAATTATAACATCTAAATTATCCAATGGTGAATTTTTCATAATATTCTGAGACAGCCAAATTTTCAAATAAAAATCAAATATCGTATAAATTTACTTTTTGTTTTATGAAATCATAATGAAAAAAATGTGATGTAATAAGTAATATAAATGGGTTCCATGACCAAATATATTTTTTCCTTTAAAATAGTTTTTTTTATGTTTATTTGATTTATTTTGTAAATCCATTATGAATCCTCCAAGACTAATATTGTGCTGTAAGATTTTAAAATAATTTCTTTAAGTGTTTGACTCACCTCCACATCACCAATGATAATATTTTAATAATTTCGGACCTTGTAATTAAAAATAATGTAAACCACAGCCATTTGGTTGAATATATGAGAAAAAACATGATATGGTTTGTGGTTTGGATATTTTACTATGTAGATTCCATAGCCTAAGTAATAATTAAAGCTCCCTACTTTTCTATATAAACCCAAAAAAGATCCCATTTATCTTCACTAAAACTCCTTGGTGTAGGTAAAAACTCTTCAATAAACTCCCTATAGTCCTATCAAGGTTACCAAAAGCTTTTAAAAAGTCCCTACCAAGCTGTTGGAGTCACACACTGAAGTAAGGGATTATCACCTTCCTCTCCTCCTTTCAAATTCAAGCAACTTCTATCAAATTAGTTTTTGTAATTTAAAATGGTTATAATTTCTTTAATTTATAATCATTCCCTTACTATCCATTTGATGTTATTTTAATGATGAATCAGTTATCCTCCCCCATTTGGACCCTTACCTATGTTGTTACTATGCCAAAATTATGAAAGGGATCCTCACCTTTTCTTCTTTATTCGTGATTATTTATGAACTTATGCATTCAATTTCCATTTACTAATGTTGTGTCATGTCATTAAATTTCCCTCTTACTTTCAATTTTATTACCAAATTATAAGATACCCCATTCACTCTCATCAACCATTTTTCTTAATTTTTTATAATTTTGAAATGCTATCAAGATTTCACTGTGATTTTCTTTACCAAAACTATTGTGTGGTGAATACCATACCCATTTTTTTATCAAGGGTATTAACCTTTATAAACATATAGTTATTTATTGGGGACTTTAATGTATATATTAAACATTACAAATAGTATGGAATAAATTTTTATGATGAATTATTTCATGATGTGTGATCTTTGTGGCACACATAAGCATGAGAATGAAATGATTATGATATGTACACCCAAATTGTAATCCAATGCATTTAGTAATGTTTAGTATCATGATACATCATGTTGGGATAGGGGTTTACCTAATTCCTTTATGGGACTTTGTCTACCATGAGGTATTGGAAGATTTATCCTTGACCTGATTTTATGATTCAACATTTTAAGTTGTTTCCACGTTTCCCATGTTATGATTATCATGCTATATTACGCCTTATTATTCATGTTCCTTTTATGATACATTGATATGAATATTTTATAACATGTATTATCATCATCATGTTGTGCCTTGTTTATCCCCTTACTTGTATTTATGGATCACCCCTTGCTTATGTTCATCCTTGAGATATTTTATGTAGTTATAAGTTTGTTGGAATATTATGATCATGTCAATGAATAGTTCAAAAAAAATTATCCCATGTTATAAGTGGTTATGTAATGTCACTAATTCCAAAATAAATTATTCTTCTAGATATTTTGGGTTGAATTAAGTGTAGTGTTATATAATAAATCTGGTATTAATGTGTAATACAGATCAGGGTTGTTATAATATGAGCGAATATAATATTTATTTATTTATCAACAATTAAAGGGGATAAAATAAATATTTATTCACATATTTATCGAATATAATATTATATTTTTATCAAAGTAACATATTTTTATTATTAGAGGTTCAATATTGTTTATTAAAGGTTTTGGTTCAATTTAATGATCAAACGTGTATCTTTTTATAATCACTTAGAAAATAAATAAATATTAATTTCTGATATGATATTACATCAATACATGTTTCCTAAAATAAAATTTTAATTACTATTATTTTAAGGGTGGTGAGATGGGGTTTTTATTCATATTAAATTAAAAGAAAATGACTTATATAAAATAATATTAAATTTAACCTAAGTAAAAAAATTAAAATTTGTCATTTTTTGGACATGAGATTCTCATTTTCTTCTTATTATCATCTCAATACCTAGAGAGAGAATATTGAGAATCATACCACATATCTCAAGTTTCTAGAGAGAGAAAGAAATATATTTCTATATAGGATCAACAATGAATTATGTGATACACTTGATTTCTTAAAAAACTATATATAACATAATTGGGTTTTGGAGATTTATAGACCACATGTGGATATCACTAGAGGAATTATCATTTAAATTCTTAAAGAAACAAAAAACATAAACATGATCGATGATAGTGTCATAAATATCAATGATCAGTGGAAATTAAATAAAAAAATTTCTCCAATATATTATTTATATTAAAAAATTAATTAAAATTTTAAAGGTGGTTATAAAATTAAATGATTTGAGTTAATTTTATCTTTTCGATATAGAAAAATATTTAACGGGCATCATATCCCACTACTTCCATTGTTCACAGTCACCTCTCTGCTTTGAACTAATAAAATAATGGGATTTTACTTCATGATCCAATTGATTAGTATCCTGTGCAGGCTATTACCTCTTATGAAAAATGTCTTTTGAAGATTCTTCTTCAATAAATTTAATGAAAATAATAGTGATTGAGTAAAAAATAGTGGAGTACTTGGGTATTTTTTGAATTTATTGGAAATGTGAAGAGCGAGTCATTAGGAAGGATGATATAAATACAATTATTTTATAGACACAGTGATTTTAGCCTTTAAAAACTGAGATATCGATAAAATGTATGAATTTTTAATGAAAAATTGTATATTTTATTAGAACAATGTTTCCAGAACTAGACAATGATAGAATTCAGGATAAAAAATTCATACTTTCAAGTGAACTACAAATTTTTTTATATAGTCTTCATAATATAAACATTGTAGAAGATTTATATTACCACATCAAATATAATGAGTACATCAATTCTTCATTAGTGTCCAAAAAATATTTGAAACATCTCTGAGATTTGATATCGACTTAATTACTCTCTATAGTTTCATGAATTTGTGTCGACTTATATTATGTATATATTTATATCCATCAGGAAATAAGATAATTGATAATTTCATTCAGTTAGATTATACTATTCTTGTAATGAAAGAGATATTATTTGTAAGGTGGATCATAAATCAATATTTTTTTGGAATAATGATATATTTTGTGTATTCATTCCATATAAAGGTATTTTTGATAAATTATTGTATATAGTTCAATATATCAACTTATTGGTAGACTATTTTTTCCATAGTAATTATTTACACCTTAAATAAATTTAGAATGATATTTATAGATAATACATTGTGTGGGTATATGGTTATCTAAAAATATAGAAAGTTATCTTTTTGTGAAGTAATAAATTTATTTTATAATTATAAAATATATTAGAAATATAGATTATTCAAAGAATGAATCAAAATGTTGTTCAATGAAAATTGGTGAGAAGTTAATTTTGGAATGATTTTTTATAGATACCTTGAATTATATTAACATAAAATTGATTTTTATATTGGTGTCACATATTTAATAATATTCACAGGTGTGAAGGAAATGAAAAAACTTTAGGTTTTAGTCTAGATATCATATATTTTTGTGACTATTTCCATAATTAGAACACCATTAACTTTAGAATATTTGAAATTTGGTACCAATATATGTGGGACCATTTGATATTTTCGATTATGATTGGTGAAATGGGATATTGTTTTATATTACCCAAATTTCACATAATGACTCACAATGTTTTTTATATTTCTCATTTGCATACGTATCAACCATACCTACATCACATATATGAATGGAGTGTGTTTTGTTTGGAATAAGTTGTGTTTCAGTTGTATTTATTTTCAATTTATAAATATGAGTAATATGTTGTTGAAGAAGAGTGTATTAAGTAAGCAACTTACTTGATGAGAAACTGGAGGAAATATGAATCAAAGGGTGGTGGGTTGTCAGAATTTGTATGTTTTATAGTATTTAGTGATTGAAATAAAGGGAAAATCGTAACGATAAGAACAGATAAAGATTTTATAATAACTTTTATCAGTTTTGGAGTTCTATTCCAAATATGTTCTATCAAATAAGTTGGTTTTCGGACACACTTTGGATCCGGAATGAAAGTATAGATAGTAATGAGGAGTTTTATTGGAGTTTGAATATATTCATATGTAATATAAGGATTCCTTATTGATTTTGAATTCTCATATATCATAAGTTGTCTATAATACTTGTGATGAAAGCCTTATGAATGAAATGAAGAAAACGTTTTCCAAACAGTTTGAGTACTATTTGTGAATAAAGAATATTATCGACCTCTAGGAATTCATAATATTTTCCAACAAATTTTATATGATGCTATATTAATATAAAAAATCTTAAACTCATTAAAATTCATGATTCAAGCAAAATCCTATGAAGGAATAAAGTATTGGATGTTTTTTGTGAGTACTGATATAGGTCCATTGGATGGGGTTTGCCACCAATTCATCGAAGGTAGATCTGAATTATTTTATGATTTTTAAAAGAAAAAATTAACGGGTGGTATTAGAACCAATGGATAAGAAAGTTGGAATTGTTGGGACCATATTGAAATCAGAGACCTATCAACCAGATAATGATCAAAAATAAAGTCGATCATTTTCATAAAACAAATGAAATAGTAGTTTTATTCAATTGTATTAAGGGAAAAAGAACTTGGATATGTTTTCCAAGTTTATAAGAAGTCATCATAAAATACGTAACACTGATCCATTGGAATGAAGAATGGAATAATCCATCATACACAGGAAAACATCGATAAATTCATCATACACTAAACTTTATCATACATATGATCATCAGTATGAGGAAATGAATAAAATCATAACTGTTTTAAGAATTTTACATAAGGGTATTTTTGGGATGTTTTTAAATATGTTGTTTAAATTGTTCCAAGGAGTGTTAATATCATTAGAAGATGTCAATCTAACTAAAGTCTAATGAAGTTGTAATAATTTTTATAGAATAATGGTTTCAATGGATTTTATCTTTAAATTAGTACAAACCATCAATATGGTAACTCACTCATTCTTTTTAAAATTGTTCATCATAATCAGTAGTCTTCAATCGTAAATAAGTTTTGAATGTTTTTAATTGTAATTATTAAATTTTTATCAGAGTGTTTATTCCCTTTGTTATTTTTTGTCTTTGTTGAAGTTGTTATAGAGAATTTGAGTTTTGTGAACAGTAAGTGGATTCCATTCTTAAATAATAATAACTATAATATTTGGAAAGATAGAATGATTCCATATCTTATGTATATTGGGTACGATGCTCTGGATGCTGCTATAGTTGGATTTCCTCATCTTGTTGGGAATGATCCTATTTCTACTACTAGTAAGAAAAGTCTTGAGAATGATTGAAGAGAAAAAAAAATTTAGTTCTAATCACCTTCTGAAAGTGAGTTTCTTAGAGTAAAGCGAGTTCTAACTTCTAAAGGTATATGAGATAATTTAAAGAACATTTATGAATGTAACAAAAAAGTGAAGAAGGAAAATTTACAAATCCGATGGTGAAGTATAATGATCTGGAAATGGGTGAACATGAATCTGTTGGTGACTTATTTACAAGGGTGAATGATAATTTACACTCTATTAGATGTATTTGTGAAAGGATATAAGAGTCAACAATTATAGAAAATATCATGAGTATTCTTACAGATAAGATTGATGCCAATGTTTCATATTTGGAAGATAGAGATTCAAAAACACTATCTTTGGATTCCATTTATATTACTCTAGTAACTTATTAAATGATAAAATATAAATTTATGAAAATTAAAGAGAATGTTGATCAAGAAACATCTTAAAAATCTATTATGAATGGAATGTATAATAAGATTCTCCAAGAGTAAGAAGTTTTCAAATCTGAATCTGAAAATATTGTATGTAACAATCATGATTAGTTTATATACTTCTTTTATAAAAATATTAAAATAGGTACAAGAAAGTACAAAAGGAAACATCCAATAAAATGTTTTGAATGTGTATTTTTTATGCACTTTGTTGCCAATTGTCCCCAATTAGGGGATAAGTATGAAAGTGATGAAGAATAGGGAAGGTGAAGAAGATATAAGAAAAAATATGTTGACAAATCTTAATCCAAAGTAATGGATAAGAAGTTATCCAATCCCAAAAGAAGAATATTTTTGTCAAAAGATGATGATAGTGGAGTAGAAACTAACAAGTACAACAATGCTTCTAAAGAAAGAACATTTATTGCAATAGTTAATGGTGATGTATTTGATATATGAAATAAGTAGTTGTAAAGAATATAAAACTAACTTAGAGTTTCATCTGAAGATAGAATTGAAATAATTTCTTGGAATGATTAGAAAACATGAAAAATAAATCAAGAAGTTTATAAAGAAATGTATAATAATAAACATTCATGAATATCCTCCTGAAGAGAAAATTATGTTACTTGAAGAGGATGATTTTATGAAGAAGTCTATTGAGAAGGAAATGAATCAGAATAAAAATATTGAAGTAAAATTTAAGGAAAAGTAAGCATAGTTGAAATTTATTCAAAAAAATATTTCTAGAGATGAGCAGTGAGTCACAAATTTCGAAAAATCTATCTCAAATTTTAGTGAATATTCTTGAAATAGAAATCCTAAAAAGATCAAAAGTTATCTTCAACGGTTGAGAAGAAAGTTGAAGATTTTCATAAGAAGAATAAATTCAGGAAATACATTATGTGGCCAATGTCAAATAAGTAGGATGTTCAAAATCTTCTAAAAATTATGAGTCTGAAACAAAATTTTCTACAACTTATTGTAAATCCCCAAACCTACGCTTCTGGGTTTAGCACATAAAAATGATCTGAATTTTTTTTGTAAAGACAACTGAAAAATATTAATAAAATTTTACATTCAAAGACCATTTTCGATCTTGTTTTTAGATAATATAAAATTACATTACAAATTTTTAAATTTGTATAAAAAATTAAATTGACTAAATTACATCATGTGTGATAACTCGATAAGTGAAGCGAATACCTTCAAAAAAATTCAACTAAACCAATGGAAAATAATTTAAAACATATGGTGAGAATTTAATTTTCCCAGTAAGGGGTATTAAAACCATTTATAAATACCCATTTTTGAAAACTATAAAACATTATTCAAAAAAATCATTTGATAAAAATCAACACTTAGAAATGTGTTTTCAAATAATGAAACAATTTTTTAAATATCCTTATATAGTGTATAATAATTTGAAAACCAAATAATTTAAAAATAACAATTCTTTAGAAATATTATTTTGTATTACTCTATTTGAAAATAATAAATTTTATAGATTAACCATGATACTCATTTGGACATAAGAAAAATCATAAGGACACTTAACCATATCACCTATGGTATAGCGCCTCCTTGAGGTCATGGGTTTACTCCCCATACCACATCATAACATTAGATACTCTAGTGCCAATTTTAAAAAAAACATTTTAATGATTTTTCCATTATCACTCATAAACATAAAAAATACTTTTCAAAAACCATTAAAAATTATTTTCTTAGAAGAAAACAATATTACATACTTCATTACATGGTGTAATCATATTTTTTATAATTTAAAAAAAACTAGGATAAATCCATAATTAAAAACAATTTCTCATATTTAAAAGACAAAAATATAAATTCTTAATAAATTAAATGAATTCTTTAATAAAAAGTTCATGAGATATAAAGTATATCTTAGATGATTGTCATATATAATGATATTAATGAAATTCATGGAAATATAAAAAAACATACCACATAAAATGATAACTTTTATCTTGTTGAAATATAATAGCATAAATAAAATGATATCCTACACATGAAATAATTATTATTATTATTTTATTTTTAAAGGAAATAATTTATTGATAATAATAATAACACAATGTTTTATTATTATATTGAAATATTTTATTTAAAATCATGAATTAATTCTTTATAACATAACTTATCAGCAATATATATATATACATATATATAAATAAATATACATATATATAGTTCTTTGAAAATAAAAAGTTGATTGGATTTTTTGGAAGGGTAATAATTCGAATTAAAATTTGAAAAAGAAATATAGACTTAAAAAAAATATGAAATACTAACATAATCCTTTTATGAAATTTGGAAGTATATATAAATATATACATATATACATATATATATATATATAAATTTGAAAATTAAATACATCCCTTACAAATACTAAAATTAAAATATAGTTTGTTAGATTTAAAATAAAAAAATACCTTATTTACCATTTTAAAATTACATAATTATAATTTTGATGAATAAGATTTATAAAACATGAAAATAAATCCCTTACTTGGTTTGTATAAAAATCAAAAAACCAACTTCTATAGCGCTTTAGACACTATCGTACTTCAAAATCAATGTGTAATTCTTTTCTGAACACCCAAATCAAGTCCCTTATATAATGCAAATTATACTGAAAAATTATATATTTTTCCATGATATGATTGGTGTACAATTAAGGCTTGTAGAGCAGGCTCAATGAATTTCGATAGAATAATTAAATTTCTGGCTCTTACACAACACACACATTTTTTATTAATATATTATATATATAATATTATTCCTATTTTATAGATTTTAGTAAACTTCAATAAAGAGGGTTTACATTTTGAATTAATTAAACACAAAGTCACTAAATTAATTTTTTATTATTTTTTTATTATTCATTTTAGCTTTTTGTTGATTCACATTTCCTCCCTTTTGTCTTTTATTTTTTAAAAAGTTTTTTAACACACCAAATCTCATTTTTTCAAACATTTTATCTTTTTTTAACAAATTTAACACTGTTTTTAGATTTATTTATTTTTTTACTTCGTATTTTTCTCCTCTCTATTTTTCTTTTCATCTTTTCCTCTTTTTTTCGTGTCACATTTCAAAAATTATTATTATAATTTATTATTATATATTGTTATGTATTTATCCCTTTTTTATTGTCACACCACATCTATTATTTTTTTACCTATTATTAAATTTTTATATATCAATATCATATTTTTTTTTTGAGTTTTAATTTTTTTAATAATATAATTTAATTTTTTTATGATAATATAATAATATAGATTTATAATTTAAAAATTTTATAAACCAAAATCACAAAATATTTTCATATATTTATAAAATATATTTTAATAAAAATAATAATTATAATTTTCTTAAAAAATATGATTTAATCTTAATAATTATTATTATTGTTATTATCATTACTTTAAATTACATAAAAATAAATTATCCAAATTTAAACATTTATAATTATAAATAATTCTTTCATTGAAATTCATATTATTTTTTATTAAAAAATTTATATAAATAAAAATAATTTAATAATTTTTGAAAATCAATTCATTAGATAAAAACATATCAAGAAATAATTATTTGATAAAATTAACTAAAAAATCAATTATTTACTAATAATGTTTCATTTAAGAGTTCCATTTGAGTTTCTTCATTTATTTATTTACATGCATTATTTATAAATTAATACTAATTACAATTATTTTAATTATGACTGGTAATATCAAATTATTATTTTAATAAATAATCATTTTACTAAAAACTGAGATGTTACATTTTCCCCCTTAAAAGAATTTATCCCTGACAATTCGTTCACCAAACTAAAAAAAATATGAATTTCAATATTCAGAATTAAGAAAAACAATAAATATTAAACTTTTATACTCTAACAAGAAAATATAATCTCCAAATATATCTAGATCATTACTCTGATACCAACTATGAAAATAAGAAATCGTGCTTTGGTGTTAGAAAATAAAAATGTAGTGTATTTTTTATAAATAAAATTGAAAATTTTATAAAATATTTTACTTGTGAGGACCTTTTATGGTCTAGGTTTTGGAGAATAGACAATTATATTTCAAAATATCAAAACTGTATAAAAATACAATAAATTAACTAAATTTGTTTGTGTTCTCTAACTCTCTAAGAAAAGAAAACACCATCTAAAAATTCTACTAATTGTGTGGAAAATAATTTAAAACATAGTTTGACCAATTAATTTTCCCAATAAAGGGTTTTAAAACCATTTAGAATTACCCCTTTTTGAAAACTATAAAACATTATTTAAACAAATTATTTGATAAAAATCAATACTTAGTAATGGGTTTTTAAATAATGAAACAATTTTATAAATATCCTTATAGAGTGTATATTAATTTTAAAACCATATAATTTTAAAATAATAATTATTTAGAAATATTAATTTGGATTTCTCCATTTGAAAATAATAAATTTTATAGATTAACCATGATACTCAATAGACCATAAGAAAAAATTTAAGTCCACTTAGTTGTATCACCTGTGGGACAACCCCCCCCCCCCCCCCCCCCCGAGGTCATGGGTTTACTCCCCATACCACATCATACCATTCGATACTCTAGTGCCAATTTTAAAAAATGTTTTTAATGTTCCTACTATTCTCACTCATAACCTAAGAAAAACATTTTAAAACCCATTCATAAATTATATTCCTAGAAGAAAATAATCTTATATACTTCTTTGAATGACTTAATAATATTTTTTAGAATTTCTAAAAAATAACTAGGATAAATCCAAAATTAAAAACAATTTATCTTCTTTAAATGATATAAATATAATTTTTTAATAAATTAAATGAATATTTGAATAAAAGTAAATGAGATATCAATATTATATTAGATTATGGCCATATCTAATTTTATGAAAAATAATTCATGGGCATATACAAATAATTCACACATAAAATGATAACATTCATCTTGCAGAAAAATAATGGTACTCATAAAATGATAGACTACACATGAAATAATAACATTAATCATTTTATTTCTAAAGTAAACATTTTAATGATAATAATAAAAACACAAATTTTAGTTATTATATTAAAATGGTTTATTTAAAATAGTAAAATTGTTCTGTATAACATAAATTTTCAGTAATACATATATATAAATATATATAAATAAATATACATATATATATTGTGTTGTTCTAAAATAAAAAGATGATTATATTTCTTGTAAGGGTTATAATTCAAATTATAATTTGAAAATAAAATATAGACTTCATAAAAATTATGAAACACTAATATCCTTCAATTATAGAATCTGAATGTAAATACATATAGATATATAAAATATATATAAATTTGAAAATTAAATACATCCTTTATAATACAATAAATTCAAACATAGTTTAATAGATTTAAAATAAAAATAAAAACAATCCTTTACTCAGGGTTTTTGAATAACATAATTATAATTCTAAAGAATTAAATTTATAAATTATGAAAATAAAAACCTTACACAGTTTGAATAAAAATCAAAAAACCAAATTCTATAGCGATTCTGACACTATATCACTTAAAAATATAAGTGGTATTATTTTTTAAACACCAAAAGAAGGATGATGTTCATCAAACCGTGATGATGATGATGATAGCTGCAAACCGGGCTTAACAATCTATGATGGCTGAAACTGTTGGGATCAATCCCTGTTCGATAGTGTTCTTTGATGATGAGACTAGTAGGATGATTTTCCTTGATATTATTGGTTTCCAAACCCTTTCTTCCTTCATATAGTCATCTTTTGGAAGAATACTTTGGAAGGAATCGGTTTCCCATGTCAAAGATAATCCAGATGATTTTTTCAAGAGGATTGAAATGGGGGAAAACAACCCTCATCATGCAGCTCATGTTGTCTAAGGGAGAGAAGCCCTAGAGGCTTGAAGATATTATTCAAATGGTGTTTTTCCTATTGGGTTTTCCAAATTGAGGTGTGTCTTTCTTAGAAAATATTTTTTTTTCATTTTATATTTTCCTCAGATGATCATAATATGCGATCATGGAGTGTTGGTTCCTTTTCTCTAATGCCTGGTTGGATTCATCTACAAGAATGGACTTTAAACATCAATGTATCTTGAGAAAAAAAAACTTCTCTAGTGTGGATCTGACTTCATGAACTCAATTGGGTATTGTGGAGTCTGAGGATTCTCTATGAAAATGCTAGTGCAATTGGGCCTCCTATTCATCTTGAAAAAGAAACTGAGCATGTGTGGTTTGGGAAGTTCACTAGGATTTTTATGGAGATCAATCTGAGTGAAACTATTGTCTAAGAGTTAAACCTATCTAATCCCATGGATGAAATTTTCCTTAACTTGGAATATGAAAAAAAACCTCTTTTTTGACATTTATATGGTAGTTTGTCACCAATAAAACTCATGTTGGAGGAAAATTTATTGTAAAAATGTGGTATTAAGGGACACCTTGCCGCACATTGTCACAACATGGTTGATTTTAAGGAAGATTCCATGGCAAATCCTCTTGACCATGTGCATGTGAGGCCAATGGAAAGTGGGTAAATGGTGCATACCTCTGATAATGGTATCTCTCTAATACCTAAAGGTAAGGGGTGATTCTCAATAAGTAGCCTCTTGGGGTAATAAGCATTGTCCCATCTAATTGGGTGGACCTTGAAGAAGTGGATGATGTGATGGTGCAGGAGTAGGATACTCAAGCTAATAAGTCCATCTCTATTGGATTTCTTTTGATCAGAAATATGGGGATTGTTGAGGCATGTCAATTGATGGGCCAAGTTGGGCCTAGAGAAGTAGGATATTCTACACATATGAGTGAAAATTGAATATGGATAGGTTGTGTTGAGTGAGGAAACCTATGATTGGATGTCTAGAGGTGAAGATTTAGATTATGAGGTGTGTTTGCAAGCTTATCTAAATTGTCAGCTCATGTAGGTAAGCACTTTGCTTGCCGAAGGGGATAGAAAATGGAAAAAATAATGATCATACACAAATATGATCTTCTATTCATGAAACTAAAAGTAAGAATGTAATAGTTCATAAATATGGATTTCTGTTGGTGATCCCTCAGAAATATAAGGATAATATGCCTATAACAGAGACTGTACAGACATCTCCTGGTCAGGATCTTTCTTTTTAGGTGGAACCTCCAACTAACAGGCTCTGAGTGGGTACTAAGGAGTGGTGTTTATCACCTAACTTCTCTAAGATACTGAAAACATATGACCATTTCAGTAATGCTTTAGATGATGAATGTGTTGTTGTACATGAGAAGAATTAGTGTATCATTCCCCTTGATGATGTTGAAGTTGAGAGGCCCATTATAGTCCAAATCAATGAGGTAACCGAATGGTTATTCTTGCAACTGCATCACATTTAATCCATGATGAAACCAAATGATTTTTGTCCCAACAATTATCTTCTTGTGCAGAATTTGATGGATGTTAAAATTGGAGCTGACTTTTGTTCTCAATTTGAGATGGATTTTTGAGATCTCCCTTTGAATTTCAGGTTATGGTCCATTATGGAGGAATCCTTAGATTCGTTATTAGTGGGGGATCATATGCCACCTCCATAGGCCAAGACATGGCGGAGGGAATTGAATCTAAAGGGTAGAGGGAGACGCCATAAAACCCTAGGAAATAGAGGTAGTTTTAGGAAATGAATATGTGTTCTTAATGTGGGAACATGTGACCTACTTTTCCTACTCTCTCCCCCATATGTTTCACTTTTTTATTATCAAATTTGGAGTAATGGCTTTGGTCTCCAAATCAATGATTGAGCCTTTTCAATATTATATATTATCATGTATTAATCCTTTTTTTGTTATCATGTCACTTATAATATTTTAATTACCTATTATTAAATTATTATATATCAATATCATTTTTCTATATTTTTATTTTATTTTCCATTTTTTAACAATATACCAGAAATTCATTTTTTTATAATAATTTAATAATATATATTTATAATTTAAAAATTTTATAAAAAAATAATAAAATAATTTCATATATTTATAAAATATATAATAATAATAACAATAATAATTTTATAAAAACAATATATTTTACCCACAATATTAATTATTATTATTATTATTATTATCAATACATTCAATTTCATGAAAATAATTTATCCAAATTTCAACATTTATAATTACAGATCATTCTTTTATAAAAATTCTAATAATTATTTATTAATAAAAAATTCATATAAACAAAAAAAATAATAATTTAGAAAAATCAACACATTATATTAAAACATATCAACTAATAATTATTTGATAAAAATAAATAAAAAATATATTATTTAACAATAAAGTTTCATTTAAGAGTGTCATTTTAATTTCATAATTTATTTATTTATATACTTAATTAATAAATTGATATTAATTACAGTTTTTTAATTATTATAGCTCATATAATAATGTTATTTAATAAAACATTCATTTTGTTAAAACTCGGGATGTTAAAATTCTACATCTAATAAGGCTAGAGATAAATCCAAATTAATGGAGAAGATTCTGAATGATGATTGAAATATTAGAGGTTAATAATATTATGATAAAACAATAAGTAGGTTATTGAGAAACATGTTCACAAATCTGAATAGTATAGAAGTTTTGTAGAAACCTATTCTTTCTATGGTTGTTGTTGGTATTGTGGGGGATTTTGACATACAATAAATATGTGTCGCTTCAACCAATAACATTACAATTATCCCATGAAGTACAAAAGGATATGTTTGAGGTGGATTCAATCCTCTCCAAGTAATTGAGAAAGGTGCTTTACAAATTGAGAAAAATTTACATAAAAATTCCAAAAATAAAGAGTTCTTAGTTATCTGCGTAGAACAAGTTGACATGTCTAGAAATCTAGAATAAGTATGAAGATTAGCTGAAGAAGAAGAGAAGGAAATGTTTTCTATAGATACAAGAAAATTTGAAAAAAATATATCAACATGTTGTTTTTTGAATATTCATAAAATATGTAAGATATGTGATAAAGAAGGTAATTCTACCAAATATGGTTTTAACTATTTTTCCAGGAAAAAGGGAAGTCATTAATATTTTGGTACAAACACACTATAACAAAAAATTACTAAAGTTGAAGATAATTGGACATCCTCGTCAGAAGAATCGATAGATGAAAATAATCTTGTTATAAAATCTAAGAAGGATGAATAGAAGGAAGATAATTCACCCAATGTAAAATTGAAGAAGAATAAGAAAGAGTTAAAATTGAGAGAGGACTCTTAGTTTGAATGTTTCTTCAGAGAAACTATTAAGGTTCCTCCTAATTCCCCAAAAAATTGTGTATTTTTACTAACCTGTAGGGAATTGAAGGTGTTGAAAGAAGGAATCTGTTTTATGAGTCTCTCACTTTTCTTGCAAAAATAAAGTAATTAACTTATGAAAAATAAGTTTTTGGAACATTTTGTTTTTTTACGTGAGCTTTTATGACGTTTTTGTTGAGATAGGTGCATGTTACATTTTTCTTAAAAAATATTTCTCAGATTTCCCCATTTATGTGAATGCTGAATGAATCCTAAAAATTTATTAATTGAAATATTTGTTATTTAAAACATTGATAACCTATATTATACACTCTTTTTTTATAATATCTTGGCCCATGTAGATTTAGAGTTGGTTAATTAATGGATCTGTGTTAAAAAACTTATGTGATACTTAAATTATACAAAGGAAGAGTTTCTTGATTTATATATTAAGAAAAATTATCATGATTGGCCCCTTTTAATTTTATTATCAATAAGGGTTATAAGAGATGATAGTAGAGAAGATATGTGGAAAATGAATATAGAGGGAGAATGCATAAAAAATATAGGATCACGAGGAAGTTTCTTTAAATGGGTATTGACAACAAACAAAAGGCGGGATTATTAGGACCAAGATTCTTTTTGGTTTTATTTATTGTCAATGGATCAATATGATGAATATTTTGTTGAAGAATAGTAAATTGAGTAAACAAAATACTTGATGAGAATCTGGTGGAAATTTGGATAAAAGGGTAATAGATATCATATTTTTTTCATTTTTCAATTTTTTTTATAATTATACAAAAGGGGGAATAGTAATTAGAAGTTCATATGTAATTTTGGTAAGAAATACTATCACTTTTATTTTTCTATTATAATGAAGGTTTGTGGAAGAATTTGGTTTACAGAATAACTTTAAATCTAGAATTAATTTTTTGATTGTATTGAGGATTTTTATAGAAGTCTGAATTTCTTTATACATAATATGATGATGCTTTGAGGATTTCTAATTCTAAAATATCATAAGTTGTCTATAATACCTGTGATATAAGCCTTACAAATGAAATGTTGAAAAAAAATTCCAATTGGTTTGAGTATTGGTTAGAAATAAAAAAGATGTTCGACTTATAGGAAGTCATAATACTTTACAATGTAAGTTTTCTGATGATATGACAATATAAATGTTCTAAAAGTCATTAAAAAGTCATGATATAATCATAAGTTTTTTATGGAACAAAGTTTGGGATGTTTTTTGAAGTGTTGATTCTAGTCCATCGGACATGCTGTGCCACTGATTCATCAGAGGTATATCTGAATTGTTCTATGAGTTTTTATAGAATAAGTAAATGTGAGATGATAGGAGAAACAAATGAGAAAGATAGAATTATTAGGGAAGTTCTGAAATCAGATTTCTATCAACCAGAAAATGATAGATGATGTATTCAACCATTTTCATAAAACAAAATAAAATGAGTTTATCTTCAATTGGGTTAAGGGGAAAAGAACTTTGATATGTTTTCAAAGTGGATCATGGTTTATCGGACAAGACTTGGCACTAATTCATCATTATAAAGTAGATACTAATCTATCAGATATATGGAAACACTGATAAATTCATCAGACTATGAATTTCGTCATTCATATGATAATTAGTCAAGGTAAAGAAGAAAAGGATAATTTATTTAAGATTTTTGCAGAAGATTTTGTCAAGTAATGTTTTGAAGATGTTGTTGAAATGGTTTAAAGAGTTCTGTATCTTTAGAAATTTGAATATGTTTATAGAAAAGTAAATTAAGTCTTAAAACAATTCAACAATGTTTGTTGAAGAATGGTTTCAAAGGTTCATATATTTTATTTGGTGAGGAGAATTAGTATGAGAAGTCACACATGTGTTTTATAGTAGGTACAGATCATCGTAATGAATGTTTATAGTCTGAAATATGTTTTTATTATAATGAAAAATTTGACTGAATAAATGATAGTATGTTTGAATAAGGAAGAATTATAGAGAATATTTTTTAAGGTTTGAGAGGAATTGAGAACAGTTAAGAATCACTAGAAGAGTCAATGATGATGTCAAAATGGAAATCAATTTCTTGTTACAGAAATTCATTTAAGAGGGAAAAACATTTTCAAATTCCCACCCAAACCAATTTTGGATCTCCCATAAATAGAAGAAATAACATTGTACTTTTTTATGCTTGTACAGTTCACATTCAATGATATAGTGAAAAAAAAATTCTAAAGAGAGAAGAAGTTTCTGTGTAGAGTTTTCTTAAATATGTTTCAAGATAGAAGAAGAAGAAGAAGTCATAGTTACCGTATCAGAATGAGAAATTCGATTTAGGTTTTCATAAAATGTTTGATGTGGTTTAGAATAGTCTCTAGGGTAATTTTTTCTTATATTTCTTCAAGAAAGAGAAATGGGATTGAGGAATTAGACTGAGCCAACAGATTGAGTTTTCATAACATAGTGTAGAATTGTTGTTTCTACCAACTATTGTGTAGGAAAGTGAAGAGTTGTGTTTTGAAGCTATTAAAGTGAAACTTGAAAAGGAATTATATTAACTTATTTTGAACCAATTTGTGAAGGTTTCATTACATGTTACACAAAATTTCATCACGTAATTCAGGATAGAATAATAAAACACACTATTATATTGAACATAGTGCGACACAATTGTAATGGTTTATCTTACTTTTTCAATGCACGTGAAGGACTATTTTCTATTGGATTGTGTCATATTGGATTGTTTCCAAACCATTACAAGGATGTGGCTACTATTTTTTATTATTATACCATGTAAATAATTGTGTTCCTATAGATTTGTGAATGTTTTTTTTTCAGAAAAGTGATAATTATTTAACATGAGGAAAATGTTGTTTCAAAATAAAGTAAACTTAAAATAAAAGAGTATCATTTATTCACCCCCTCTTCTTGGTGATATATTAATCTTGGATAGGAATTAACATTTTTTAATTATATCTAGATACAACTTATAGATAAGGACCAAATAGAAACATTTATTGATGATTATATGTTTTTAAGGGTAACTAGTATCCCTAAGGAGTGGATCTTATAGAAATATATTAAGATTAATGAAGATAACTAAGAAATGTAGAACCATATGTGAGAAAATGTTTTATTTTAGTTGAGTAAAACATATCTAGGTCACTTTTCCATAGAAATATACTTTATGTTAGGGAAAATGTAACACACTATATATAATAGTAATATTTATGTTTTTTTTATTTTTAATGGTTTTATAAAGATATATATCTCTATAGATTAATGTTTTACATTTTATAAGGCATTACATTGAAATATATATTTTAACGAAAGAAATAATTTCATTAATGATTGTAAAATTGAAAATTGAAATCACCATTGTGGTGGAATAGGGTGTTACCTTGGGCTATACGTTTGGGAGAAGTTTTAGTTATTTATGGAATTTGGGAGTGGTTTTCAAAATATGAATGGTTGGGTATGAAATTAGGTGAATATATTTAGAAACCAAGTATTTTAAATATTTTTAGAATAAGGGAAAAATAATAGTTATATTCATAGATAGAAACATTCTCAGAACAAATAAATAATTTTGGGAAAGTTTAGGCAAAGAGGAATTCATTGTTAAATACATGATTTTGAGACATTGTGCATAATAAAAGTTCAGATGAAATTAAGTTTGATTATTTGATATATAAATATCTATTAAACTACAATTTAATTTCTATAACACCCTTGTATGATTATGATGATTCTTATAGGGATTTAGGGGTGATTTTAAAGGTTTTATATCAATAAGAAACAAAATTTCATCACGGATTGAGTGAATGAAATATAGATCAAAGGAGAATAAACCTATATATATACTCTTGGTATCCTCCATAATCTCTCTTTTTTCTCTCTCATTAATAAATCAATACAAAAATTATTAGATTTTAATGAATTTAATTATTGTTTTTTGATATGAAACATTGATAATTAGATTTTAGAGGCTCGATCTAGAATGTGGTCAATGATTATTGATCTATAGAAATATATAATACCAAAATTATTATATATGGTATTCAATTATTTTTATCCTTTTTATAGATCCTAATTAAGAAGTTAATTTTTTTAAATCATTTTAAATTCATGAAAATTGAATATATATAAATCATTTGATTTTAATTTTCTATGTAACCATATTTAGATCATGCATATTTTCTAATAAAATTAAGGATGTTCAAAATCATTCATGTCCTATAAATCAATTTGAATAATTTTATTTAAATGAAATAATATATGATTTTATAAATATTTTAAGTTATTCATTATAAATTAATTTATTTTTAAAAAACTATGATATTTTTCAATGAATAAAAAAATTATATTTGAGTAATTTTATTATTTTATTGAGTTTTTTTTACACAGTTTTTTTTATTTATTTAACACCAATGACTGTGTTAGTTTTTTGTTGAAACAGTCAAACCTAGGTTGTAGTGGTTCATTATTTCTGGAAAAGCATGGAGTGCGTGATATGGTGTGGGTGATTTTCGGATGACTAGAGTTATAATACTATCATTTTTATTAAGTCATTTTGAGTCATTACTGCAGGTAGGGTGGAGGTTTTATATGTATAGAAAATAACATGGTCTATACATTAAGATAAGAATGTGGAGAATCATTTGATTAGTGATTATGATATAGTATATGGGTTCCATTTTTTAGATTGCTCAAGATATATCTAAAAAAATATAAATTATTTTTTGATTACTTTTAATGGTGTTATATTATGTTTGGGTAAAGGTGTAATATCCCCAGTCCAAGACCACTCTCTAGTGTCTGAAACAATGGTGTTAAATGACATCAGGTGCACCTCACCATATGTAGAAGGATGTCGACTAACAGTGAGGGACAATTTTCTGAATGTGGGGAGATAGTACCTACATAAAAGTGTGCGAAATAATAGTGGAAATAATAACAAAATCATACATCATATGAACAATGGGGATAAACATCACAAAATTTGATAATAAAAAATTAATAACTCATTATCTATAAAAATATTTGTGTAAAACTTTTATCGGAGTCATATATACAAAATGGATCTCTCATGAGGGCATCAAATACATAAGAGTCCAAAAAAAGAGAAAAATAAAAAAATATATAAAACTCCCAAAAAGTGGTCTTGAGTCCTAGCCTAGTATCATCTCACCTGAAACACACCATCGAATAGATCAATTATTGGTCATAAAGTTTTTGTCATTATCCTATCCTAAAACCATAAGGTATGCTTGGGTTGACAAGGAGACCTAAGCAGGGTGTGATTAAAACTCAATAGACCCCACCAATGTTATCCATAATCATATCTAGTCTGAGTAAGTGTGAAATTTTATTTGAATAATAAATTAAATAAAGAATAATAAATAAACCCATGTTGGTCCATGAGTTTTATAATGACACTGAGGATCGATCATGCCATCTTTGTTTAGTTATAAATTTATCTGAACAAACTATACCATTTCAATTGACACCCCAAAGAGAATTTTGACCCACCCAATAATCACATTTAATATGTTCATTAATTTCTAGGAAAAAACATGACATCTCTAGATACATCCTAGGTATCTCATATACCATTAGGCGTAACATCAGACCTTAGGAAGAGTACTAGACATCACATTTATCATCTGGAATATATCATAAATCCTAATAAGTAACCTAGGAAACCATATTTCATTATTCATAAATATCATATACTATAGAGTATCTTAAGCCTCCTTATACCATCAAGCATAACGTCCAGTTACTTGGAAACAACCTAAGAATCCACATATCATCAGGTATAAACTCTAGATCCTAAGAGTTACCCTCGGTGTCCATATGTAATCAATCATAATTTCCATATCCTAGGGTGTATCCTAATAATCCATATATCATCATCATTCAACATTATTTAATTAACAAATTTTGTGTACCACGTATCAACAGCAATTATTTTAGGGCACCCAATGGGTTACCGCTTAAAATCCCCATCTCTTTCCCCAAAATCAAGCACACCTTACATGGTGAAAAAAATTATAACCTTTACAGTTTTCAATAGGATTCTCACAACGTGAAGAAGGAATTTAACATAAAGAACCACCATTTAAATCTTTTATTATATTTTAGGTCGACACATAGTAATTTTTTGTGACCATGCATCATACACACATTGAAAATGAGAAATAATTTAAGGGATAATTTAGGAACCACCTAACATAGGTTTGTAAAAGTATACTCATTAATTATAAACCACTAGTTTGTGCTCGTAAAATAGAAATCTAAGAACCATATGAAAAAATTAAAATAGGTAAAAAGACTCATAACAGGTGAAAGGTTATTAGACAATGAAGGAAACTAGAAACAGTAAAATATGAAGGGATTAATTTACCACTAACTCTCCCCAGAGTGAATTACAATCTATTATTCCATGTGTCGAAGGAAATACACTAAAATAAATATAGGTAAGTGGAGAGAATATCTAGGAGGCGATACTGGTTAAAAAAATTTAAGTAAAAAAGATGGTTTAGAGTCATAAAAATAAATAGGTCAAATTTGGAAATTTCTCTATTTTTAAGAAACTATTTTGATGACATAGTTTTTTTCAAATGGTTTTCCCAACCATGTCACTCACGCTATTAAGGAAACCCACACCCCACATATTTTAGTAAAACTATGTGATAACCATACATACTTATATAAAACATAAGATGTGATTTTCATTATTTCGGTGCATGGTCTGGATAACGATTCACCAATAATTCACAATCATCCATTAGGATTTTAAGCATCCACGCAGTTTCACCTAGCACCGCACACAGTCTTCTAAATGATGTGATAGTGGAAGCCCCTTAATTTTATTTGATTTCAATCCTCTAACCTCCTATAACACCACCTAGAAAACCCTGACTAACCATAAATATCTCAATCATATATAAACTAAGTAAAAACGAAAAAAATCAAAAATTAAAATGGATTCATTCCTTATAAAAGTCTAGGGTCTTATAACCTTCCAACAATATTCCAGTTTTTCATTGAGATTCATTCTAGAATATCATCCAGACTCATCAATGAACAACTCTATCAATTGAGCTCACATATTAGACTTCTACTCTTACTTATACTCCTGGATGTGCCTGTTATATCATTGTACTCATACCATAGGATCCATTTTTTCATAAAAAAACATTCATTCTATGATTCAATATCCAAAATGGATGCTTCTCAAATGACGTGTTAGTCTAAATCTTAATGTAATCAGTATTAATCACATGGTAAGTATCAAAATAGTACCATCGAAGCTATGATATGTGTAGTATGTCATGTATAGTACTAAAACACTAAGGGGGTTCAATCGATATTCCACTATATAAATACTATCCACAATCCCAAAAAACACCACATACTTGGGTGTCAACTTCCCTAGACTATGAATAAATCAATTTTCTAATTGAGTAGGCACTCATAAGAACATCCAATTTCCCACCTCGAATTCTATGGGATAGAATTCCCAGTTATCATATGACTTCTTTCTTATTTGATTAGTGAAATACTACTTATTTATTGACTATATATTCTCTAACGTCTTTTATATGAGACTCATCCCCATAATCACATACTCACCGGATAATATCTACCACAAGGGAAAAATTAAGTTCTACTATATAAGCCTTAAAAAATATGCATATGAATTGAATCCTGGTAGTTTTTATTGTTAGAAAACTCTTCTAGTGATAAATTTTTATATTCATAACCACCATTGTCAAGGACACTTTCTTGTGTAATTCCCTAAAAAATATGGATATTATACGCAGATGTCCCATCTCTATAAGGGTGGAATATAGTTCTTAGATAAAAATTTAAACCAAGAACCTTATAAAATCCATTTTATAAGTATGAGGTAAAGTGGAAAACCTTGTATAAAAAAATACTTCATGGTTCTCCAAGTAACCTCATTATCTATCAAACTTAGAGCTTTCCCATCTCATCTACAGGGAAGGCCTCCTGGGATGGAAAGAAATGACCCACCATATTCAATCGATCCATAGTAACACATATTTTGTCACTAGTATGAGGTTTCCTCAACAAACCCATCATGAAATCCATGGTTGTGTCACCCAAATTCCACTCAGGAATGGGTAATGGATACAAAATACCCGCATGTCGCTAGTTCTCAGCTTTCACCTGCAGAAAAGTGGAGCACCATGTGAGGAACCCCACCACATACCTCTTCATTCTATATCACCTATATTGTGTGTGTATAACACTATATATATTAGTCAAACCAGAATGGATATCCTAGTTTTAATAATGTGAGTCCCACCTCAGTTTCTTATGTAGACTTGTAGAAACCATAATATGAACTGAAACATATAAAACCTCATCAGCATCATGGGAATAGTCTGTTGGTGACTCCCCTATATATATATTGTCTCCTATATCTATACAGTCTAAATCTAATATTTTTCTCATATTTACCCTACTAATTAGTGAATACATGATATAAAAGGTTGTAATGGACTCTCATCCATGGTACTTCAATATGTAAAGATAAATCTCAATAAAGTGGGCCATCATTTAACACTTGGTAGTCAAATCCTACACCACTTGAGTCTAATTCATTCAACGTAGTACATCTAGAACTATATTTTACTTCACAAGGGTGTATACCATATTGAAATCAAAATATTATAAGTACCCAATCCACCTTTTATGTCAAAGGTTATGGTCCAATTGTGATAAAATTTATCTTTGGCTCTTATGGTTGGTATGCACTAAATATCTCTTGAAAAAAAATTAATGCTTCCAACATCTCAAGGAATGTAACAATGGTATCATCTCCAATCAATGTGTTGGTTAGTTTTTCTCATGAGTCTATAGCTAGATAGAACCATAAGAAACCACATGACCATCTTATATCAAGAATTCTCCCAACATGACTACCGATGCATCATATTACCAAGTATACTCCCAACCCATCTCAGGTAAGGTCGGTATTAGTGCTATAGTAAATCTCTATTTAAAATACTAATAGTTTCTCTTATGAAAATACTAAAAAATAAATATCACCCATTTCTTGATCATTCCATTCATCGATGTTACCATGTGAGATAAGTCTCAAATGAATATTTGATAATAACTAGCCAATACAAAAAACTTATAGATCCCAAAAACGTTCTTGGGTCACTTACGAGAAACCACTACCTTGATCTTCTCAGGGTATATAGATATTCAAGAATCATATATGACATTCCCCAATATGGGAACATAGTCAATCCAAAAATGGTACTTAGAATGCCTTAAATATAACCAATTCTCTCTATGTGTTCCTAGAATAACCTCCATATGTCATATGTGACCCCCCCCCCACCAAAAGTATATTAGTTTATCATTGATAAAAATGACCACAAAAGTGTCCATATATGAGTGAAAAACCTAATTAATGAAGAATATAAATATCATTGGCATGTTTTTTAGACTGAACGACATCCCCAAATACTCGTACATACCATACCTTCTCTTGAATGACACGTAAGGTATGTTTGAAGGCCTCGCCATTAGCTTGTGATAACTGGGTCTCAATTAAATATTAAATAACACTATAAATACTCTAAGATGATCAATTATATCATCAATATGAGTAGGGGGATATTGGGTCATTATATTCTCTTATTTTAGCTCCTGATAGTCCACACATAGCCTTAAAGATCCATCTACCTTCTTAGAAAATAGAACTAATGCACCTTATTGGGATATAGATGACTATAAGAACATATTCACCTCAAAGTCCTCTATTCAAGAATTTACCTATTGGATATCAGTAGGATCCATTTGATAAGGTTAAATGGAAATATTCTTTTCACCTAGAATGATCTAAATAGTAAACACAACCTCTTTCTCAGGTGGAAACCCTATGAAGTCATCATAAAAACATCATAGAACTGGTAAAAATGGGTGGAAAAAAATTATTGTTCCTCATCATAATTCAATATAAGAATATAATATTAGGATATAATATCACCCATCTATTGATGGTTACGTCTTACATGGCCTGCCTGTAAATCTCATTCCTTGTAATAGACATTACATCCACCTTCGGGAGATATAACACCACATTTTTTCTATATGGTACAAAACCTTTAAATTTCATGTTTAGTATATTTTTTATCATTATGAAAATATTTAATGGATTCATAAAGGTTTAAAGATCATCTGGGTCTTTTTTTACTCAGATCCCCATTTTTTTTGAAAATAGCTGAGGTGAATGATTAGCACACGGTTAGTCTAACCATGTACATCAACCATGCAGACCCTAGAGGGTGTCACATGATTCTTCAAACCATATACCCCAAGACGCATATCCATGAAATATATTTTAGAAATGTTTAAGAGGGGTATTTCACGAGTTGTTCATGGTTAGTCTAATCATTCCCCTAACCATGAGAAGTGGTGTCTTCCTTGGACAATGTTGGCACATAGTTGGATCATGATTTATCCAACCTTGGACTAAATCTTGTGCCTCTTTAAATTTGGGTGATATTACATTTTTTCAGTCCTTTATTTTTAACACTCATCCTATTTTTTGTCTTCATTTCACACATAGCCCCTCTTATCACATTGGGAGTTCCACCTCTACCACAAGCTAAGCATTGAGGTTTCTCCCTCATAATGACTGTAATCGATTCACCATTCACCATGTTGGAATCATAATGGTAGTTTCTTTAATCCATATCCTTCCTTTATCAGTTTATCTATCCTTCTTTGGCTCCATGTCCATGAAAGATAATATGTCCAATTTTTAGGTTATTTGTCAATTTTTCCAATTTCATCTGTTCCACACTACTGGAAAACTACGATATAGCCACGAAACTATAGCCACGGTTTTATAAAAACATGGATATAGGTTTTAATACCAAGGATACAACCACAGTTTTATATAAAATTGTGTCTATAGAATATACTTTCAAAGGTTATATTCACGGTTTAGTGAAACTGTGGCTATAGGTGTTTTTTGAGATGTATAGCCACTTTTTGGGTAAACCGTGGATATATGTTCATTTTATAAGGTCTATAGACATGGTTTCGGTAAAACCATGGATATAGGGTCTCTTTTAAAGGTCTATATCCACATTATTGGTACAACTATGGCTATAGGGTCTCTTTCTAAGGGATATAACCATGATATTGATAAAACCATGGCTATGGAGTCTTTTTTCAAACTCTATAGCCATAGTTTCTGTAAAACCATAGAGATGGAGTATTATTTTCATTTTCAATAGCCATGGTTCCTCAAAACCATGGATATAGGTCTCCCTCCCTTATGCGGTAAAAACATTAACCTGCAAAAAAATGGCGGGAAGGGTTACAGACATGGTTTACATGTTATAGCCATGGTTTTTAATAATATATGTTATAATATATATATATATATACTCAAATGTGTATGTGGTGTATTATAAAGGTGGTTGGTGCACATAGCGGAGGTAAAAGATCAAATTTGGTTGAGCATACATTATTTTTGGGTTATAGCCACAGTTTTATTGGGTTATAGCCACGGTTGAAAATCATTTCTATTTCCATGTTTCCACGGTGGACAACTATGGAAATAGCCCCAACTTCCATGGTGGACAGCTATGGGGGCTATATATATGGTTTAGAAATGTGGCTATAGCTTTTAGGTATAGCCACACCAATATGTTCCATTTCCAACTAGATCGTGGCTATAACTTAGAGCCAAGATTTGTTTATTGTGGGTATAGCCTGATTTTCCAGTAGTGCTAGCTCAAATCGAAAGTCGATACTGCACAAGGGATCATCTGACACCATAATTTAGGTGGTATAAAAATATTTCAAATATTATTGTTACATTTAAATTATTTTTCATTGTGCTTTATTCCAAACCTTCTTTATATTTTCCATAAATTGAGTAATTTCTTAAATTAATTATTGGATTTTAATATGATACCCCTATAGCACCTTGCATTGGCTAGAGGTTCTCAACCTCAACCCAAACCAAATCTGTAGTGGGTTTTTTATCTACCCGTAAACAGAAAACACCCCTTCTATGAGTGTTTTATATTAAAACTTATTAGTGGAATCCCATTATAAATTAAAGGATATAGTGAAGGGATGATTAATTATTTAGAACAACAAAAAATGTGAACAAAGTGGTTAGATGAATTGTGTAAATTTTAACATTGTTAAGAGATTTATGGTAGGAATTTTCTTGGACAATATCATTTCCTCAAGATTTTTTAACATAAATATTTGACCCTGGGCATTGTGGTATGGAATTGATGAGGTGTAACTCAGTATGACATTGACTTTTAGTATCGTTATTTCAATGAATTAGATTACCGGTATGATATTGAGAAGTGGGATCAAGGTATGTAACCTAAAACCCATACATTCATATCATTGGATTATATGAAACCCTGTACATGGGTCCTATGTTCCTAGCCCATATAGGTCTAAACTATTCTGAGCTTACCTTGGATGAGTTCCTTGGTCTTAAGGAGAATGCCTTGTCCTTTGGCCTTTGGTCTTGACCCATGTAAGTCTAACACCTTTTATATATGTGGCATATGTTGGAGATTATGGTCACCTATATAATTCATTATTATTTAATAACACTCACCTTTTATTTTTTTTCTTTTACTTAAATCTTGTATTATTGTAAATGTTATATCTAAAAATCATTTCAGATATTTAATTATTATTCCTACACATGACTATAATTTTTATGCACAAATTGTATTTTAATAGAGGTCATTAGTGGTGGCGAAATGAGTATATCACACATATTGTTCAGGATTTTATTTGGTATTTGGAAATTCATCATGGATGAAAGATGTGATAAGGGAAAGTGCTAGATCATCGATTATTGATTTATTATAGTGTGGGAGCATAGGAGAACAAGACTGGGTGTTGGCTCACGATGCTATTGGAGATAGTATTTTTGGTTTTTTTTTGGTTCTTTTGGTATACATGCATGTATGTATTCCCATTTCAGTGGGTTTCTAACTTTTGTATAGATATATGACATACTTATCATTGTGTATATGTCTCTAGTTATTGTTTCTACCTATTTATAATTTTGGATGATTTATCCTCATTAATATGTTATACATTATTATTCTTCCACTATTTATTCATTTATTACACCTGTGTGATACTCTAATTATGAGGGTATAGTCTCCCCACTATACCATTATAGACCCTCACTACTAGTCAGCAACCCTTGAATTATAGAGAGTCATTCTTGAGTCCATGTGGCCAACCTGTTTTGGTTACTTGTGAGTGAACTGGGTCAGGGACAATAAAATTGGAAATAATGCTTCATTTTCTTTTTTAATTACTATTTAGGTTATTAGAAATGAGAAAAGGGATTTTCATAATTTTGTAATGAACCTTTTTCAATGAGTAGTTGAACCACGTATGGTGGGAAATTCAAATTCCCTAGGATATAAAATTATGTTATGGTTTTTTCCTATTACAGTTATACTGACTTCGCCATTGGGTGACACACATGATGTGTGTTTTTATTGGTATTATTGTGGATTCACTTTATTTTTAAACATTGACTAGTATGGAAAGGAATAATTGTTCATACATCCTTATAGGAACCTTATAGATTCAATATGTTATGAATATTTCATGAAATGTAGGTCGCATTTTTTGACTACATGAAATAAGTTATATATTACTTGAGTGATGTATCTGTTATAGAACCAACTTTTCTATACGAAAAAAGGGGATTAAATAATTGCTTATTAATGTGTATACATCAATATAAATGGTTTTCCCCATATGGATTCATGGTTTTACCTTAACTAACTTGTTATCACATGTTTGGATTATGTAACTGAGGTTACATAGACCGAGTCATTAGTTCATATTGAATACATGAATTATAATTATAATTTAAAGATTTCATTTCCTTCTATAAATTAGGAAGGGTAATTCATCTAAACAATCTAAAGTTTAAATGAATGAATTTTTAAATGTTAATTCAAATACAGTCATCGTTAAATGGGATTCCAATTTCAACTTAAGGAGTTCTTTCTTATATAACATAAAATTGAAATCCGAATACTAGGACCATTGAAAATGAATAGAGAACTTGAACCAGACCTAACCATACTAGTGAGAAGTAGGAAGTGTCTCTTGTGATTCATCATGGTCATTTTTATCACCCAAACCTAGATTTTGCAGTAAGAAAAGGGGTGTTACTCTTATATAGGAAGGATTATATCTTTCATGTTTTATATATATCTATAATCTACATCCCTTTTAAACCCTTCCTAAGGAATTTTCATATCATTTATATAGTTATTATACCACAACATCTTCAAGTCGTATACTAAGAGTGTGGTGACAGTCAAACTTCAGTGGTGGTTGGCCCTAAGCCACTAGTGTTCCCTCCTATAGTGTCTCCTATGGTGAGTCATTCTAATCTGGATCTTTATGTCAATGTATAGTAATAGGAGGGTTTTATACAACTTTTTTAGTTGATAGAGGATACTCTGCGACCTAACCCATTAATGGAAGAGTTTATGTAGGAGTTTCAATAGTACTATCCACTTACTTTGTTCGGAGATGGTAGACCCTATGATGTTTAGTTATGGCTAAACACCATTTTATGTATCTTTTAACATCTAGAGATGCCTCTAGAAATGGGGTTCAATATCATGACATATATTCATTATGGATCCACCAAACATTGGCAGGATATCCTAAAATAGGTAGATCATCACCGATAAATGAGTTGGGGGATATCAAATCCAACTTCAGTGACTAATTTTTTACCTAATACTTTGAGCGCTAATATTGTTATAGATTTTAGGAACCTAGATATGGTTACTATTTCTGTGACGAGTTATTTATCTCATTTTATAGAGATTCAATTCTTTATAACTACCTATATGGGTGATGATCTATCCATGGTGATACGCTTTGAGGATGGGATAAGGCATCTTATTCAATACTAAGGGATAATATTTCAACTGAATATTATGTATAGGATTATAAACCGGTCCATTATTACCGAACGTAACTTGAATGGTGCTGGAGGCATGGATCATGGTGGTTCATCTTCTCGATCTAGTGGTACAATATCTGGTGGTATGAAGTGTCACTTTGAGACCTCTCTTGAGGAAAATTATAGTTAGAGTGTACATATTGGTAGTTCTATAGTTTTTCACAAGTGTGGAAAATAGGGGTACATGAAACCTTATTGTGAGAGAGCCCTAGTTGAGTGTTTAGACTACGGTAGAATGATCCATTTTTTGTGGTTTTAAAAAATATTACCTCCCAAGTCCAACGATAGGGTATTTGCACTATCTATGGGTCATGTAGTAGGATCACCTACTCCACGTCAGGTAGGGATCCAGAGTGCTACTAGCCTATTAGGCTGAGGGGGTAGTCATGAACAGGGGATCCATACAACAATTACATAGCTCTAGTAGAGTAGGCTAGCTAACTTAAGTTAGGTTATATCTTAGTCTTGTAGATCATTCCATATGTATGAAATACAATTGATACTCAAGGATTAGAATGTAGTGCCATATATTGTTTGAGGTACAATTTTAGTATAACCTACTGTGGTATGTATTTTATTTTATATAGGAGCATCCAACTACTTTATATCTATAGAAATTATGGAATTTCCTAGGCTTCAAATTCAGTATTTGTATAAAGTGATGATTCTTAATACTATGTTGGGAGTACAGTAAAAAATAGTATGCTAGTTCCAGGAGTGTCACCTTGAGATAGGAGGATATCATTTCTTATGGGACCTCTTCATCCTAAAAATTACATGATTTGATTTCATTCTCAGGATATACTGGTGGGTTTCATTCCATTCTTATGTAAATTTCTATCATCAGAGGATTTCTTTCACATAAAAAGAGGGAAATAGTTGTATTCATAAGGGTGAATGGGATTGGGTAGGTAAATATAGACTAAGGAATTATGGGTTGGGTACAGTGAAAACTATATTATAATGATTTATATTGATGATTATGGAACATGTCATGTTGATTTCCCTCTTATAGTATATCATTTCAGGGATGTCTTTATAGAATAATTTTTTGGTCTACCTCTTGAGAGAGAGAGAGTTATATTTTACAATTGATCTAGTTCCAGAAGTAAAACTAGTATACATTCCTCCTTATAGGATGGCCACTACTGAGTTTTAGGTGCTCAAGAGATAGATAGAGTATTTTTAAGCTAAGGGTTTTATACAACCTAGTACTTCGCCATGGGGTTCACCCATGTTTTTTTCCAAGAAGGTAGATAGGACTCTTAATATTTTCAAGGATTACTAGATATTTCATCATATTATGGATAATAACATGTTTCAAATACCCCTTATAGATGACCTCTTTGACCAGATCCAGGGAGCTTCAGTTTTATACAATATTTATTTGAGTTCAGGCTACCATTTGGTACATGTAAGACATTTGGACACACCTTGTATAGCATTTTGTAGTAGACAAGTCCTCAATAATTTTATATTTATGTTGTTTGTTATCATGAATGTTCTTGGTGTTTTTTATATAATTAATGAATTGGGGTTTCCAGTTGTATCTAGATTCATTTTTGGCAGTTCTCATTGATAACATATTAGTGTATTATCTTACTCAACACAACCATGCTAAAAATCATGAGATCATTATGAATCATGTAGTGAGAACCATAAATATTCTAATATTATCAAATTAAACTTCTAGATCAATAAAGTACACTTCTTAGATTACATCATCTAAGAGGAAGGAGTACCCATAAAACTAGAGATGGTGGGAGCTGTAGTTACCTGGGAGAAGTCCAAGAATGTATTTGACATACGAATTTTCATATATATATATATATAAATATAAAAGGTTCCTCATTCAGGATTATCATGATTATAATCACATCTCATGGGCTTCAATAAAATTGGTTTGAGGTGTTCTTGTTCTGAAGCATGCATGAAATCCTTCAGAGAGATGGAAGGGAGAATGAATTCATCACCAATCCTAATTCTTATAGATCCAATAAGAAGCAATATAGTTTTTTACGATGTATCAGGCATCCATCTAGGAGAATTTCTAATACAATTAGGTCAACTTGATGCATAATGGTCTCAAAAATTGATGCCACAATAGAATAATTTTCCAATACAGGATGTCATGCTAGTAGACATAGTTCACGCCTTTCATTGTTATATACACTACTTATTATGAGAGTGTTTTTTTGGCGTATATGAACCATAAGTACCTTAGATAAATCTATAAAAATAATGAATTAAATCTAAAGAAGAGAAAGTGGTTTTAATACCTATAGTTGTTTGACATTGACCATGCCTATATATTGGAAAAGAGAAATGCTTTAGCAGATGCTCTGAGCTAGAGAACTCAAACACATATAGATTGGGAGGGTAGGAGTGAGTGGTAGTTGATGGGATTGTCTATTCAAAATCATATAGAGGCATTAGAGAATCATAAAAATCATATCCTTAAATATTTAGTAGTTTATTTGAGAGTGAATATGAGATATCATTCGGAACCCAAGGGCTTAGTCCTAAGTAAGTGTGTTTTAGGTGTGGAACCACTTCTAGGTAGGATGGTTGGTGATGATGATATATTGTACATTCATGGACATTTTTGGGTTCTTGGAGACATGGTATAGGAGATAATAAAAGAATCTCATACCTCTTCTTGAGATCTACACCCCCAGCTTACTAAGACGCGTAGTAATTTACACTACTAGTATTGGTTTTTGGGGATGAAAAGATCGATAGATGTCTCTGTTACTCAGTGTTCCACCAATCAACAATAGAAGGTGGGAAACTAGTGACGAATAGGACTTATATAAAAATTTCCTATTACAAAGTGGTAATAGGAAGAATCCACTGTGTATTTTGATATGATATTAATGAGACCCCCTGGAGGGAATCATGCAGTATGGGTGATCATCAATAGGATCATGAAGGTCGATTACTTTTTTCAAATCAAGGATACATTTAAAGTGGATGAGATTGAAAGGCCCAATGTCAGGGAGATTATCCAATTTCATTGAGTTACATAAACTATTGAATGAAACATTGATTCTCATTTCACTTCTTATTTATGTAAAGAGTTAAAAAGGGAATTAAGAACACAAGTAATTCAGAGTATAGCATACCACCCTTAGATCTACAGGTAGTCTAAGTTCATAATACAAGTGTTAGAGGACATGCTTAGAGAATGATCCCTTGATTTTGGATGTCCTTGGGAGAAAAAATATATGTATTTCCTAGTTCACTTACAATAACATATTTTATGAGACTATACATATGGATCGTTATGAGGAATTATATGGTTGACTATGTCAATCACCTTTGTGCTACATAGTGGTAGGGGAGATAGTGCTACATAGACCACATCACATTTATGAGACTTGAGAGAAGGTTTATATTATTTTGAAAGAAATTGGTCATAGTTAAATATAGATATAAATCATATTACAACTGAAACCAATTACCCCTAGAGTTTTATGTCAGAGATTGGGTATTCTTTCATGTTTTCACTAGACTTGTTCATTGTTAGTTTAGCTAGAAAGGTAAGTTTTCACCTCATTTGTTAGAAATTTTGAGGTTATGAGGAGGTTAGGATCGGTTAGTTATGTTATATAACATACATATAAATAAATATACATACATGACATCATTCTTTTTTCTTAGTTTCATTGTGATCATTCAGACCTGTCTCGTATCCTATATCTTGATGGGGTTGAGTTAGAGGTAGATGTTTCCTTTTAGAAGTGTCCTATAAGTATTATATATCAGGGAATTAATTCTATCTGAATTAGGTAAATTCCTTTAGTTTGGATGCTATGGTATCATGGATGGGTACATAATGAGACTTGGGAGAAAGAGGCTGATGTATGTTCTTAGTGATCAGATTTATTCGCAGACGATGCATTACCACCCTCAAAAGGGGAAACTTGGGGTCAAGTTATCTTAAGTGAGGGAGGCTGTAAAACCATAGTTTTTATATAAGGTATAGAAACTTTAAATTTTAATTTTAATATTTTTTATCCATATGGAAAGTATGAAGGGATTGAGAAAGGAATCAGAAGCTTTTGGGGCTTTTTTAGAGCCTAATGCCCTAGTTTTTGGGGGAAATAATTGAGGCGAAAAGTTATTTCATAGTTAGTGCTAACCATGAACATCAACCTTGCAGACCTTGCTGGGTATCACATGGATTTTCAAACCATTAATCTCAGTATGAAAAGATATTCAAGAAATTTAAGACATGTAGAAGAGGGTTATTTTATGGGTTGCACATGGTTAGGTTAATAGTCCACCTGATTGTGCAAGATAGTGTCTCCCTTAGATAGTGTTGGCACATAGTTGGCACATAGTTTGGAAAACCATGTGGCTAAAAAATACACTATATTAATGTTTGATTAAATTCTATTTTCCCTAATTTATTTCTAATGTTCATCCTATTTTTCTTCTTTATTTCAGGCACATCCCATCATCTCACATTGAGAGTTAATCCTCCACCTCAAGCTGGGAATTGAGGTTTCTCCTTCATAAAAACTATGATTAGATCGTTGTTCATCATTTTGTAAGTGTATTTTTAAGTTATTAAATACACTTCCTTCCATTGTTGGATTATATCTCCATATTTGGTTCTATATACATGTAATATAGTATTCCATGTTTTTAGGTTATTCACCTTTTTTGTTAATTTATTTTCTTCTAGCTCAAATAAGAAGTGGGTGCAAGACGAGGGCCCATTCAACGCTAAAATAAATATTTTCTATACCTTTTCTATAAATTCCTATATATTATAAATTGATTTTCATTGTTATGCATACCATAACTTCAAAACATTTCTATTAAATATAGTAATTTGTTAAATTAATTATTTAATATTAATTTGATTCCCTTGTAGAACCTTTTCATGGTTGAAAGATGTAGACCTCATCCCAAAACACATCTATGATTGGTTTATTTATCTAACCATAAACAAAAAATAACCCTATAGGTTTGTGTGTTCTTTCCAACTATTAGTGAAAAAGCTCTATAAATTAATTGAGATAGTGAAGGGTTGATTAAATCTTGAGTATCACATCAACTGTCGTAAAAGTTGTTATATGAATGGTTTAAATTATGAAATTATAAAGATATGGATGATCTATAGGGTTTTACCTTTTAATATGGATTTTTTTACTTTGGAGTGGACACTAATAGTGCCTCATGACCATTTACATAACTAATTTTACATTGGATATTGTAGTATGGAACCGATGAGGGGAAATTCAGCATGGGATTGACTTTGAGTATCGGTATGGAACCAAATTTGATTTACAGTATGCCACCAAGAAAGGGAATTGAGGTATGAAACCTATGACCCTTATATTTATGTATTCAAATATTTGGAATCCTAGTATATGGGTCCTAGGTTCATGGCCCAAATAGGTCTATGCTATTCCAAGCATACCTTAGAAGATTTTCTTGGTCTTGATTAGGATTCCATGGTCTTTTCCCTTGGGTCCTGACACATATGGGTATGAAACTTTATATGTATGCATCATATTCCAAATATTTTGGTTACCTTTATATTTGATTTTTATGTAATGGAACTAACCTTTTATTCCCTACTTTTCTTTATAGCTCGTATTCTTGGAATTTTTATATCTGATATTCATTTCATAGATTTACTTTTATTCCATTACACAGTTATATATTTTATAAACATGATGAATTTATTAGAAAACCCATTGGTGGTGGCATGTTGATTATATCTCACACCCTATTCATGATGCCATGCCGTACACAGATAGACTTCATATATTCATATAGGGAGAAGTGAAATCACCTAATCATGGATGCTTGATTCATTATAGTGTGGGATCATGGGAGTATATGACCAAGTTGTTTTTTCTAAGCAATTGGAGATAGTATTTTTTTGGTATTTTGGGTTATTTTGAAATACATGTATGTATGTATTACTATTTCCATGTGTTCATTAAATTTTTATAAATCTTTTGACATAATCATCATTTTTTATGTAAATATGGTTATTTATTATTTCTATTTATATTTTCTAGATGATTTAGCTTTATTGCTTTGTTAGTAATTATTATGATTCTGATATTTATTTGTTTATTACACCACTAAGATACTTGTATTATGGGGGTATAGTCTCCCCAACATACCATTAGGGACCCTCGATGATAGTTGATATCCTCTAGTGTATGAGGAAGCATTCTTTAGGCCATGTGGCCAACCTGTTTTGATTACTTATTAGTGAATTGGTTTCGGGATGTTACAAGAGATGAAAAAGATACTCATCAATAATAAAAATTGATATGGTGTTTATATAGTAATAACTAATCCATATTTAGGATCATATCAAACTCATTAATCACTAATAAAAAGAGATCCTAGAGGAATATATATCCCCCAATCATGAGGGATCATTCCCTACACTAGTGAATGCCCACAAATCGCACCCTTAGAGATGTGTATATCAAAATTAATATATATATAATTTATGTTTAATCCAAATCCATCTATAAATTTAGTATAAATAAACTAATATGATTCCCATGTATCAAATAATCCATATTATAATTTTGAATCCAATAAAATCTTACTTCAGAGAGTTTATGGTCCAACATCCTAATTAGTGGGGGTTGGATAAATAATATGTAACTAGAATGTTCCTTAGCTCTGAGCCCCTAACTGGATCCCCAATGAAGCACCACTTTTCTAGTGCTACTCCACCTACCCTTGATTACTATGTCCCTTACCTCTATATGAATAGTCAATATAACTCCAACCACTAGCTTGTCATGGCGTAGCTGATCCATCCCTAGAACCTTGTGCTAGTCTAAATACTCTATCCCTAGGAAACTATTATTAACATATATAGAAACTCTATTAGTTTTTCATACCCTAAATTTTTAAAATTAAACTAGAGGCTGGTAACACTAAGGATAAATATTGTCGATTATACCACACTAATGGAACTGCATAAAACTATCTCCCTAGCAGGGAAATGGTAAATCACCTTGGCTAACCTATCTATTTTCAACATGGAGAGAACCACAAAAAAATATGATTCTTACTTCCTTAAGTTCCTCTACTTATATCCCAATCCAAATCTATCCACCCCAATACTCTGGCCCCACCTCGATTACTTTATGTGATAGGGTCCCATTTAACGGTATCAAAAAAGGATGGAAGGTAAAAAAAATCATCTTAAATCGAATCTCAAACATCAACCCTTCCACAAAATGTCTCATCCTAACTATATCATCCCTATATAACATAGGAGAAAAATGGAGTAGGTCCATAAATCGAGGAACAATATCCATCACTTGAATGCCACTCTATCAGAGGTGTATAAACTCTATAGTACTATTAGTTTTCATGGTATCTATAAATAAATAGTCAATGAATCTAGTTATACATCCTTTCAATTAAAATCCTACATATAGATCCACCAAAATAAAAATACCCCACCAGTGCGTCACTGGGCCTCACAGCATATAAACTGTTAACATCACCCTTCTTTCTAAGGGAATCTCAAGATGGTCAAAAATCATCTAAATATACTCTATCTAAAACTCGACCACCAGGGGAAAACCTACCCTAATGAACAATGGATGATGTTGCTTCTAAACATTCCATGTTAGATCAAACATCATAGGTGGAGTTCAAGGATCCTCTCTCTCTCTCAACTATAAAACTCGTAACAAGCTATTGTATATCAAATCAACCATCAACTTCCCCAACATTAAATGAGACTCTAGTCCAAATACTGGTGGGGTTTTCTCATCACCACCCTCTTAGATCTCTATTGGTGGTGATCATGGAGGTATCCCAATAAAATAGTGAATACACGCCTCATAATACATCGCTATAACATTTATCAATATTATTGTTTTGGTAAAGTAATAACTTTTTTAAAATCCTTTTATTATTCACACCTCTCATCATGGGAATCACATAACATGAGAAATATTTCTACCCCCATGTGCCCATAATTAGGGTCATTTTGTGTACATCTAGGATCCACATCATTTCAGTTAAATTTTTTAATGACAATTTAAAATCTAAGACTCAATTAAATGAAATTTAAATTATAATTTTTAGATGAAAACACTTCATAAGTTGTATTTGAAATTTTATTTAACTCACACCATGGTGTGATCTGAATAAGTTTACACAATTAAAATTTTTTAATCATTTAAATAATTTTTTAGATAACATATCACCATCATGATATAAGGTAAAACAATATATAAGTTATTTCTAAAACAATAAATAAATGATATACCATATCCATAGAAACCCGCAAGAGAATTATATCCCATCCAATAATCTCATTTATTAGGTTAATTAATCATTATAATAAAACACAAGATCATGGTATGCATCATAGATTTCCCATATACTATCAGACGCAACTTTGTATACTAAGAAGAGTCCCAAACATCTCTTTTATCCTCAGTTAAATCCTTTGGATCTTAGGAAGTACCCTATGAATCCATATTTCATAAGGCATAACATTTAGATCCTTGGTAGTGTCCTAGGAATATGTAACTATCATGCATAACCTCCATATCACAAAAAATAATACTATACATACATATATCATCACTCTAATCATAAGATCCTAGGAATTACACTGGGAATCCATATGTTACCATGAATAACTATTAGATCCTTGGGAGTATCATAGGAAACCATACACCATTATCATTAAAAGTCATTTGACTATCAAACCATGAATAATAGGTATAAACACAAGTTAATTTAGGGAACCACATGGGTTACAACAAAATATACCCTTCTCCTTACAAAAAATAAATATCACCTTAAATGATGTTCAAAATTCTAACCATAATATTTATAAATAGTCTATTCGGAACCCAAATAAGTTATTTATCACATGGAACCACCATTGAAATCATTTATTAATGTTTTTTTGTCAATGAATATTAAGTTAGTGTGACCACACATCTTATACACTTAGAAAAAGAGAAAAAAATTAATATATAACTTAGATAGAAAATAACTATGGTTTGAAAAATTCTACTCATCAAGTATCATCCATTTTTCTAAGATTAAATGGCTAGAATCAAAGAGTCGGATGAAAATCATGAAATAGGGCACAAAGATTCATAACCCACATGCAGTAATTTGATAGAAAGGGAAACTAGATAAGGTAGAATATGGAGGGATAGCCTTACCTCAAGATCTCCTTTAAGATGAATGAATACTTATTTCATCATGTATCAAATGAGATATAAAGGAATAGAGGGAAGAGGAGAGAAAAAATGGTAAGGGATTCTAGTCGAATGAATGAAGGTAAAATATGGGTTATATGTATAAAATTTTACAATGGAAATTTGGTAATTTCCCTATTTTTAAGAAACTTGGATGAAATTAATCATTATCCGTGCATTTTTTTCAAATCATGTTCCAACTACGCAGTTACCACTATTAAGGTAATCCACACTTATCATGGTTTGGTAAACTATGTGTTAACTATGTGGATATATATGAATCTTATAATAGTATTTTTGTGGTTCAGGTGCATGGTATTAATAAAAATGTTCCCACTATGCACAAGCACTCATATGGGCTTTATCCTCCATATAGTTTCCCTTAATAACATTCATAATTTTCAAACCATGCGGTAGTGTGAAAAACATATTTTTCTGTAATTTCTATAATCAATCCTCCAAGAACACCTATAGGAAACACCCGTCTCCCCATACATGTAGAGACCCAAATCATAACGTACATGGATATTACATTACTTTAGTGGAATACTTAATACAAAACAACAACAGACACACAAGGATCGTAATAGTTTAGTGTCTTTGGAAACTCGGAATGTAATCTTCTAATCGTGGTGAAAGATCTTCAACATCTCCCATAAAGGTCTTCCTTCTTTTGTTTCCTTACCTAAAATCATTATTTTAATCCTAGGGAAAAAGAAAACATAAAAAGGGTGTGCTCAAATGCTCAGTAAGGGTAAGCATGGATAAAATAAAACATACCATATACATTTGAACTTAAAAAAAACATGAACATTAAAAATCTTGAACAACGACATAAAACATGGAAGTACATAAGGCATAGATCATAATGGAACATAAATCATGATAAAATAGCATGGGAATAAAACATGTAATTGTGGCATCCATTAAGCACATGTAATGATTTCCATAGTAGCCAAAGCATTGCTTCCAAGACCATCTAAGTGGACAAAGTCCCTTTCTGAATCGAGTTCACTCCTCGTTTCAGTCCTGTTTTACTGAACCGGTTTAACCTGCCATTCCAGCCATGTCTATCTCATGAGATATAAATATTTACCCAATGCATTGGAGGGAGATATAGGTCCCACCCATCTCATAATGAAATCATTCTTACTTGTGCCACAAAAGAAACATATATCATTCAAAATAACTCAACGAATAAAATGGGTTTCATAAACATCATCCCATCATCACATAATCCATATAAAAGAAATGGATATTTCATCATAAAAAAAGTGAAACCATGTAAATCAAAGAGACATGATACTTGAAACATAAACATGTGAAATAATGTCATCTTAGATGAAAATGGTTTTGATAAAACACTTGAAATGAATTCTTGAGGAAAATATCCTTTCTTCTTCAAAATCAATTTCTTTTCACAAAACGTCATGCAATTTTAAAAGAAAGATATTTTTTTGGAAATAGTCATGAAATATTTTGGAGGAAGCTTCATGAAAATAAGGTTTTATAAAACTGTAAAAATCCTTTCATTCCATATACGTTAAAAAAACATTATTCTCGTACTTTTGTCGGAAAAGTCAAAAAGTACCTTTTAGGGTAAATAAAAGAAAGATTCCTTTCATACCATGGGGTAAAAGTAAAATGGGTAAAAAGGAAATTAAACATACATGAATACACTTTTATAAAACATGGACATGGACAATAGCAATAACCCCCAGTAAATACTTACGAATAAGCAATCACGGATAAAAATGAGATTTTCAAAATTATCCCTTACCTTAGGTCCGATTTGATTCATAAGTGTCTGAACCTCCTGTATAATTATTTAAATAATGTTATTGACTTATTACAGAATCATATTAATTGTTATGATATCATATATGGTTCACTTATGAATTTATATTACCCGTTCTTTTGTAAATTCCATGTTAAAAAGAGTTTTGGGTAAAATCGTTTCATTTGTCATTCGTGTTTTGACTTGTAATTATTCATATGATTATTTAGATCATGATTACTTACATCCAGAATGTAAAACATGATTTATATATAATATATATTCAGAATATAAATATATATAATAGATTGATAAATGGAAATAAATGCATCGTTCATGGAGACGGTAGGCAGTACGTACGCATGAACGTTGTTTTTGTTTCCTCATTGAATTGAATGGAATTAATTGGATGACATATATATATATACATAAATCTAGTATCATTATTATTTCATAGATTTCATGATTACTTATTATATATACTTTATAATCATTTATGAATGGTTAATCATTGAGAATGAATCTCATCGCGTCGTGGAGACGGTATTCCGTACGTACGCACGAGCGATGATATCGTTCCCATGATCATGGAATTTTATTGGAGTGTATGTATAATATTACAGAATCAATATCACTTTATAATAATCATATATAGTTATTATTTACACCATTATACACATCCAAGTAAGGTGGTGGTGGAAAATAGATTACACCACGGCGTGGAGACGGTATTCCGTACGTATGCACGCGCGGTGATTTCATTTTCCATAGGATGGATAGATAGTGAAATAGGGTTGTTTCATAATTATAATAACATATCCGTATATGAGTGATACTGATGTTATTACTTCATGATGAAACAACTAATGAAGAAGAAGTGGAAGAAGAAATAAAGATGAAATAATCGGTAACGGGCATTACCTCTTCTTTGAAGCGCTTCTTTCAGACCTCCTTTTTGGGCACTAACATTAGTATTTGAAGAAGACCAGGACCTCTAGGATGTCTCTAGGGAAGTGGACAGAAGAAATTGGCAGGGGTTTTCCGATCTTGAAGGCTCAAAGTGGTATGAGGAAGAGAGGGAGGAGGTTCCCTTTTATAAGAGAGGAGAGGGGCACCTTTAGAATAACTAAAAATATTATTTTATTATAAAGCCAAATTCGGTTTTAAATAGCTCCAAATTTATTTATTTAGTAGCTACGGTGGGAATGGGTCGAAATCCTCTCATCCAATAGAATTTAGACAAATTTAGGTTCCTATTTTTACCTTATCATTTAGATTTAACATTAAGTTAAATAATTTTACTTTTACAGTGTCTTCTTTTGTTCTTACACTATAAGGTTAATAAACTTACTATAACAAGCCAAACAAACACCAAGTTGTTTATTATTAATATATATAACCTTATCTAAGTCATTTGGCCTAACCTTAGATTTTTAGGAATAAAAGAACAATTAATAATATAATATTTGTTTTAAAACTATTTTATGTCAATTTTGACACTATTTAGTAATTGATTTTTGTGAAAATCATAACAGAATGATTAGTTCGAAAAAAGTTAATTAAATCAATACTAACATGTCATATTAACATATAAAATTATTGTAGTTCATAAAAAGTATCAAATTATATTTATTTGTGTATTTATAATATCAGTTATTCTAATTTTTCACTATTATGGTAATTACTGCATCATCATTGTGTCATATATAAATTAAATTATTTAATGTCTAAAAATTATAAATAAAATATAATTATGTATAAAATCTTATAATCTTTCTAATTAATATTTACAATCGAATTCATCTTATTTATAACCCTATATTAAAAAAAATTAGTAAATAAACATTGATTTTAAGCCTTTTAACTCTTCTTTGAATTAAATAATAATAAATTTCCTAATCTAATCCAAGTGGGCCTAAATGGTCATATTTTATTCCTAAGGTTGTTTTTGGTCGAATTACACTTATCCAATAGAATTAGGACATGTTTTAGGGTAATAATAATATCATTTTTACACTTAATTACCCTATTTACTTTTAACCGTGGTAAAAAAAGTAAAAAGTTACTATTCACCAAAAATTATTTACATCTCATTGAACCACATTTTACTTACTGAAATCAACCGTGTCTCTCGGATTTTTGAAATTCCACTCATAGAAGCGGTAAAATTAAGTTTTATGAAAAATTCATTTTTTTAAACTACCACTTAGTGGTTTCACTATTCATCAAAAAATGAAAGTTTATAGAAAAATACCAAAAATTAGGCCTAAGATATATTTGATATTAGGAACTCAAAAATGATGTCTATTTTACCAAATTCAAAACATATCAGTTGCAATAATTAATTTAAAAATTAATTCCCGTCGTCAAAACAAATAGCGTGTTTTTAAAAGATAATAACTATCAAAAGATTGACACTTGTTTATGTCTGGTTTAAATGTGAAATTACATCCAATGAAAAACATTGTATTAAATTGTAAAAATATATTCTAAATATACTTTAAAACCAATCAAATTAATATTTTAACACTATTAATTATTTCGATTAAAAAGTTGTTTTTAATTAAAATTTTGTAATTTTCACTATTCATCAGAATATGAAAGTTATCCGAAAAGTACCAAAATTTCACCTTAGGCTAAATTTGATACTCCGAATCAAAAAATGAAGTCCATTTTGAGAGTTAAAATTTCTAAAATTTTAAAAGGTTGTTATTACTATTCATAACGGGTAGTTTTAATAATATTTTAATAGCATATCATTGTTTAGTGAAACTCGGTATTGCGTACTACACACGCTATCGAGGAAGGTCGTGATTGTGTGTAATGCAAGGAAAGTCAAGGATGCGTGTTGTGAAAGCTCCTTTTGGTGTAGCGTACAACACAAGACATTAATGAAATTAAAAAGAATATTTTTCATAAAATCTCGGGGTGTTACATTCTACCCCCCTAAAAATGAATTTTGCCCTCGAAATTCATCGTGGTTATAAATAATTTACTATTCATAGAAACCCACATCGTAAAAAGGAATACTGAAACTTAATTTTAAAAACTAAAGTATGAAACTTAACGATTACCCAATGTAACTCATCACTGGGTTTCCATGTAGGAGAATATAGGTGAAAATATGGATATAGAAGAAAAATCTAACCATCAAGTTACGATGGAGAGTGGTAGAGAACATGGCTATGAAAAAGCCATAGATTTGTGATGATCTAAGGTACCATCAGATTTATCGGATATAGGGGAACTAGGACAACATTTTTGGTTTTCAAGATCATTTCCCTAAAGTTGATGAAATTAGAATTAGAAGAAATACTTTCGTGATTTTGGTACAGTCTTACCGTTGGTCGTTCTTTAGACAATTTCCACTTCATATTTAAAAGAAATGAAGTTGAATTTTTCATTCGTGAAGTGTTAGCAGATCATGTGATAGAATGATGGGTCATTCCATCTGTCTAAAAAAAGGTTATAAATATCATCAAAAATAAATAAGTCCATCTATAGTGAGATTAATCATATACGGTTCCTAAAATGGACTTATACTTCATATATTATACTGCTTAATATAATAAAACTAGTTTATACTAAACAGGGACTTCCTGTAGGCCAGTGGTAGGCGATAAAGGCCAGTCGCACTTCGGTTGTGGTTTCGATTCCCACAGCCTTGTCTAACGCGATGGGCTGTCGCCCGTCCTGCAGGTTTTCCTTTTTCTAAAACTACATTACTATAACATCCCATAAATAATATCGAAAAAACTTCTATCCCTAAACAATACTAACTTATGTCCAACATAATCCATTCCAATCTTTAGGCTTATCCAAAATACTACACTCCACTCTCATAATATAGTGAAAACGATTACCAGAGATTTCATATAAAAAGAATGTTAATACCATCGTTGATCCCCATATATCATAAGATATGTCTTGTTGGTCACATTACAAATATTCTAAGGCCTTAATCATGTATTCTCTTGAAAAATTAATACCCATTGAATCTTAGTAAAAACATGAGTGCTGTCAAAAGTTAACTCATTCCACATACCAAAAACCCAAAATTCTATATACTCAAACCATGATATAACTATTTCCTTATATCATTCATGAGCTCATGAATACTATCAAACATTTAATTTTCTCCTTATCCCTTCATTATGCGCATATCATCTACATTCCAAAAATATCTGAATAAACTTTCATGGATACTGGTACCATTAATCATACACTTTCAAAACTCAAGGAAAGACAATAGTGTAACAATCCTTAGATGTCTCTTTATTCCATAGTACCATGAGATTACTTATACAACATTACACATGATAAACATGTAATCATTCCACTACATTCTTAAACCATTGACCGAGCTTCAACAATTATTTCATCTCACATATCATTTGTAGCCTCTTCATCATCATCAACATAAATACTACCCATACAACCATACTGATTCTCTTCATGAGAATTTCCTTTAGGGCATTGGTTTGCATAATTCTCGTACATTCCACATTTAAAACATTTAACCATTGTTGATGTCGTAGCAATACCATTATCCTCATCCCTAGTGTTAACTGAACCTTTTCCTTTTCACTTACTGGCTTTGTGTCCTTCTTTTCCACACCCAAAGCATCTTCCAGTTCCTTTGAAACATTGTCCTTGATTCCTCATCCCACATGATTTACATAGGGGAAATTGAACTTTATTTCCTCTATGATCATCATGAAACTCCATCTTTCTCTTATTAGCTGAGTCAGGAAACTTACCAAATTTTACTTTATTGATCATATTATGAGATTGCTGATTCGGCATAATAATGATATTTGGACTTCAAAATCCCATTTCATTTGGTTTCTCATGATGAATATCATTCAGTTTTCCATCATATCCTCCATTATCGTGAATCATCTTGTTTCCAACCATTTCCTAAAACCCGAAAAGAATAGTGTGAGAGGCAAAAATCATAATAAAGGGGGAGTAACTTCAATATCTAACATCTTTGGTTTAATCTAATATCGTTACCATAGTTCTTGGACTATATCCTATACTTATAATTATCTTTAGGGACATCCCTAGACATACCTTAGAAATATCTCTAGGGATCTCACTAACGTTTTCGCATCCTAGTTTCCAAAGGTTGACTAAACTTTTCCTCTGATACCAACTGTAGAGACCCAAAGATTGACATACATGGATATTACATTAATTTAGTGGAATACTTAATACATAACAACAACAGACACACAATGATCGTAATAGTTTAGTGTCTTTGGAAACTCGGAACTTAATCTTCTAATCGTGGTGAAAGATCTTCAACATCTCCCATAAAGGTCTTCCTACTTTTGTTTACTTACCTAAAATCTTTCTTTTAATCCTGGGGAAAAAGAAAACATAAAAAATGTGAGCTCAAATGCTCATTAAGGGTAAGCATGGAAAAAATAAAACATACCATATACATTTGAACTTAAAAAAACATGAACATTAAAAATCATGAACAACGACATAAAACATGGAAGTATATAAGGAATAGATCATAATGGAACATAAATCATGATAAAATAGCATGGGAATAAAACATGTAATTGTTTCATCCATTAAGGACATGTAATGATTTCCATAGTAGCCAAGGCATTACTTCCAAGACCATCTTAGTGGACAAAGTCCCTTTCTGAATCGAGTTCACTCCTCGTTTCAGTCCTGTTTTACTGAACCGGTTTAACCTGCCATTCCAGCCATGTCTATCTCATGAGATATAAATCATTACCCAATGCATTGTAGGGAGATATAGGTCCCACCCATCTCATAATTAAATCATTCTTACTTGTGCCAAAAAATAAACATACATCATTCATAATAACTCAACGAATAAAATGGGTTTCATAAACATCATCCCATCATCACATAATCCATATAAAAGAAATGGATATTTCATTATAAAAAAAGTGAAACCATGTAAATCATAGAGACATGATACTTGAAACATAAACATGTGAAATAATGTCATCTTAGATGAAAATGGTTTTGATAAAACACTTGAAATGAATTCTTGAGGAAAATATCCTTTCTTCTTCAAAATCAATTTCTTTTCACAAAAAGTCATGAAATTTTAAAAGAAAGATATTTTGTTGGAAATAGTCATGAAATATTTTGGAGGAAGCTTCATGAAAATAAGTTTTTATAAAACTGTAAAAATCCTTTCATTCTGTATACGTTAAAAAAAACATTTTTCTCGTACTTTTGTCGGAAAAGTCAAAAAGTACCTTGTAGGGTATATAAAGGAAAGATTCCTTTCATACCATGGGGTAAAAGTAAAATGGGTAAAAAGGACATTAAACATACATGAATAAACTTTTATAAAACATGGACATGGACGATAGCAATAACCCCCATTAAATACTTACGAATAAGCAATCTCGGATAAAAATGAGATTTGCAAAATTATCCCTTACCTTAGGTCCGATTTGATTCGTAAGTGTCCGAACCTCCTGTATAATGATTTAAATAATGTTATTGACTTATTACAGAAGCATATTAATTGTTATGATATCATATATGGTTCACTTATGACTTTATATTACCCGTTCTTTTGTAAATTCCATGTTAAAGAGCGTTTTGGGTAAAATCGTTTCATTTGTCGTCCGTGTTTTGACTTGTAATTATTCATATGATTACATAGATCATGATTAATTACATCCAGAATTTAAAACATGATTTATATATAATATATATTCAGAATATACATATATATAATAGATTGATAAATGGAAATAAATACATCGTTTATGGAGACGGTAGGTCGTACATACGCATGAACGTTGTTTTCGTTTCCTCATTGAATTGAATGGAATTAATTGGATGAAATACATATATATATATATATATACATAAATACAGTATCATTATTATGTTATATATTTCATTATTACTTATTATATATACTTTATAATCATTTATGAATGGTTAATCATTGAGAATGAATCTCATTGCGTCGTGGAGACGGTATTCCGTACGTACGCACGAGCGATGATATCATTCCCATGATCATGGAATTTTATTGGAGTGTATGTATACTATTACAGAATCAATATCACTTTATAATAATCATATATAGTTATTATTTACACCATTATACCCATCCATGTAAGGTGGTGGTGGAAAATAGATTACACCACGGCGTGGAGACGGTATTCCGTACGTACGCACGCGCGGTGATTTTATTTTCCGTAGGATGTATAGATTGTGAAATAGGGTTGTTTCATACTTATAATAAAATATCAGTATATGAGTGATACTGATGTTATTACTACATGATGAAACAACTAATGAAGAAGAAGTGGAAGAAGAAATAAATATGAAAGAATCGGTAACAGGCATTACCTCTTCTTTGAAGCGCTTCTTTGAGACCTCCTTTTAGGGCACTAAAATTGGTCTTTGAAGAAGACCAAGACCTCTAGGATGTCTCTAGGGAAGTGGAGAGAAGAAATTGGTAGGGTTTTTCCGAGCTTGAAGGCTCAAATTGGTGTGAGGAACAGAGGGAGGAGGTGCCCTTTTATAAGGGAGGAGAGGGCACCTTTGGAATAACTAAAAATATTATTATATTATAAATCCAAATTCGGTTTTAAATAGCTCCAAATTGATTTATTTCTAAGCTAAGGTGGGTATGGTTCGAAATACTCTCATCCAATAGAATTTAGACAAGTTTAGGTTCCTATTTTAACCTTATCATTTAGATTTAACATTAAGTTAAATAATTTTACTTTTACAGTGTCTTCTTGTGTTCTTACACTATAAGGTTAATAAACTTACTATAACAAGCCAAACGAACACCAAGTTGTATATTATTAATATATATAACCTTATATAAGTCATTTTTCCTAACCTTAGATTTTTAGGAATAAAACAACAATTAATAATATAATATTTTTTTTAAACTATTTTATGTCAATTTTGACACTATTTAGTAATTCATTTTTGTGAAAATCATAACAGAATGATTAGTTCGAAAAACGTTAATTAAATAAATACTAACATGTCATATTAACATATAAAATTAGTTTAGTTCATAAGAAGTCTCAAATTATATTTATTTGGGTATTTATAATATCAATTATTCTAATTTTTCAATATTATGGTAATTACTACATCATCATTGTGTCATAAATAAATTAAATTATTTAATTTCTAAAAATTATAAATAAAATATAATTATGTATTAAATCTTATTAGCTTTCTAATTAATATTTACAATTGAATTTATCTTATGTATAACCTTATATTAAAAATGTTTTAGTAAATAAACATTAATTTTAACTCTTTTAACTCTTCTTTGAATTAAATAATAATAAATGTCCTAATCTAATCCAAGTGGGCATAAATGGTCATATTTTATTCCTAAGGTTTTTTTGGGTCTAATTACACTTATCAAATAGAATTGGGACATGTTTTAGGTTAATAAGAATATCATTTTTACCCTTAATTACCCTATTTTACTTTTAACAGTGGTAAAAAATGAAAAAAGTTACTATTCACCAAAAATTATTTTCATCTCATTGAACCACATTTTACTTACTGAAATCAATCGTGTCTCTCGTATTTTTTAAATTCCACTCACAGAAGCGGTAAAATCAAGTTTTATGAAAAATTCATTTTTTTAAACTACCACTTAGTGGTTTCACTATTCATCAAAAAATGAAAGTTTCCAGAAAAATACCAAAAATTTGGCCTAAGCTATATTTGATATTATGAACTCAAAAATGATGTCTATTTTACCACATTCAAAACATATCAGTTTCATTAATTAATTTAAAAATTATTTCTCGTCGTCAAAACAAATAGCGTGTTTTTAAAAGATAATAACTATCAAAAGATTGACACTTGTTTATGTCTGGTTTAAATGTGAAATTCCATTCAATGAAAAACATTGTATTAAATTGTAAAAATATATTCTAAATATACTTTAAAACCACTCAAATTAATAATTTACCACTATTAATTATTTCGATTAAAAAAGTTGTTTTTAATTAAAATTTAGTAATTTTCACTATTCATCAGAATATGAAAGTTATCCGAAAAGTACCAAAATTTCACCTTAGGTTAAATTTGATACTCTGAATCAAACAATGAAGTCCATTTTGAGAGATAAAATTTCAAAAAAATTAAAAGGTTGTTATTACTATTCATAACAGCTTGTTTTAATAATATTTTAATAGCATATCGTAGTTTAGTGAAACTCGGTATTGCGTACTACACACGCTATCGAGGAAGGTCGTGATTGCGTGTAATGAAAGGCAAGTCAAGGATGCATGTTGTGAAAGCTCCTTTTGGTGTAGCGTACAACACAAGACATTAATTAAATTAAAAATAATATTTTTCATAAAATCTCGGGGTGTTACAGTATATATCTCAATCAAATAGAAACTGAGGAAAAACACAATGTTCAACAAATATTAAAATGTATTTGAACCTTATGAAGGCTCATGGGTTTTTGAATGGGTGAGTTTTTATAAAATATTCATCAATATAATGAAATATGTAGATTTTCAAGGAACATTTTCTAGGGTAAAACCAAGGATTTTAATATAGTAGAATATGTTTTATTCTCGAAAAAGTGTTTTAGTTTATCGAAATCCATGTTTTTTATTTTAATTATTGTTTTTTAAAAATGGGTTTTTATATGTGATATTTGAGAAAAATATTTATTTTAAATGTGTATATTTAATATATTATATTAAATTGAATTTATAATATATTTACTAACATTATCATTTTATTTTTTATCATGTTCATGGAAGAACATTTCATTCATTAAATATGTTTAACTAAATTATTTACTGATCCTATACATGTATGATTTGGTGTATAAATAAATTTAATTGGTCATGATACCAACATTTCAAAGACACCATGATTTTTTATCGATCATAAATAGATCCAGTAATAGAAATATGGAAAGGAGTTGTGGAAAAGTCTTTATAGAGAATTTTGTTTAGGTTAACATTATAGAACCTTTTAGGTTTTTATCACCTGTATGTATTTTTTATCTATATATCACTTTTCATCATTTGGTTTTTTATTTACATGTATTAAATTTTTTTAAACATTTCTCATATTATAAATTTCTATGATCATGTATTGGTGGGAAAAAATTTATTAAAGAGTTTTTTTACATAAATTGGCACTAGTTTCTTTCCAATGGTTATAAGGGGACACACATTCTGTTGTGTGGTTTCTTGAAATAGGTTTTATGAGTCTCCTCAAATGTGATAAATGTTGGAAATTTATGTATATACACAAAAAATTGCTAAAATTTGGGTGTTCTCCGATTAGATTATGATTGCTATTGTACAAGGTTATTTTCATACCATACTCCCATATAATTAGTAAAAGATGAATTCTTGGGGGTTTAGAACACTTGTCCTGAAGCCTATAATTATTAAAATTTAATATTGGGATATTTGTTTTTATACATTCAATATTAAGATCTCCCACCCATGGGTCTATATTTTAATATATGGCCTCAATTGGTTCTATTGTCATCCAAGGATTATATGGGACATTGTGTCTACAACAGGGATCCCCATAAATGTTGATGGTGATCATAAGAAAATAAGTTTTGTCTTTTTTCTAACATTATAGATGAGGTTGAAATTTCTATTACATTGGTTGATGAGTTAATCCTTAAAATACTATAGGATAACATCAACAATATAATATAATATGAGAGTTTTCCTTCCTTTTTATTGATCGCAAAATCCTAGGTCATCTTTTTAATTACTATAAAAGACCCAAGGTCTCGTTTTCCTACTAAAAGGATATGATTAATTCTGAAAATGACTTCAAAAATACTAGTAAATATAATAAGGGTATGGGTAGCGTGTAGTTTGATGCACATCAATCTTGGTGGAATTCATATTTATAAATGTTTGTTCTAAGATAATTTCTAAGTCCATCGGATGAATGTTTTCCTAATGGATGATGGAGAACTTATTCTAGTGAAACTTGGTTGTACTTTTTCAATTGTAATTTATAAATATTCATCTAATGTAATTTTATCCATTAGTTGTACAAACATACAAGATTAAAAGATATTTAAAATAAAATGTTTGACCAATGCACAAAATTATGCATTCATCTGACACAGAAAATTATAGGTCCAAATGATGCACAAAATTATTGGATCGACGGATTAAGAAAACTTTATTCAATGAAAGATATCTTCTACATCTGGTAAAAATGAACTTCCTATAAAAAATATCTAAACACTTGGGAAGTGTAAATTTATTAGAATAAAGTATTTAAGTGAGTATTATAATTTTCCAAAAAAATGTTAGAAATTGTTGAAAGTAAGATGTTTTACTAAATAACCTCCCCCTTTTTTAAAAGAACAAATCACAACATTCAAAAAGAAAACTAACATTCAAAAACATTTAAATATACTTACTCTCCATGTACTATATATTTAAGAAACTATTACATTTTTTATTCCCTATCTATTTCTCCCCCTTGATTTTTATCTCCCTATTTCATGAAAGAACTATGTATAGAGGTTTTATTTAGAGATTAATTTTCATCATTCTTTCTCCCCATTTTTATTTTCAAAAAAGGAGGTAGAATTTGTACATGAAATTTTCTAAAAATAGAAAATTATGTGAATTATTTTTATAAAAGGAAAAAATTAATTAAAATGATATATGAAAAATATATTTATACAAAGGAATTTGAAAACAACCATTCAAAAATATATATAGAATATTCATTAAAAACATTCATCAAAAAGATTTTTCTTTATTATAAAAGTGTTTAAGAGTTTAGAAGAGATAAATTAATCTTACTTGGACTATTTATTTATATTAAATTTAGACTTATTCAAATCCTTGTGGTACTTTTTTGATTAAATAACGAATGGTTTAATATTTTTCATATCTTCTTCAAATACATGGAACTTCGTATTTTCTTCAGTCGTCCTTAGAACTTATTCTTCCAAACTATGAATGTTATTATTTTCAAACATGATTCTAAAAACTTCTTCTTATAAACATAGAACCCACTTTATCTATTATGTTACTTCATCATCTGAATTCCTGGAAAGAGACTTAAGATTATCAATGAAACTTGTACTTTCATTTACTTTTGAATAAATTTTTATTACTAACTTCATCATTGATTTTTAAGAATTCCTGATTTCTAAGATCTGTTGATAATAACATTTCATATCTCCCTTGGTATTCATTATCCATCACATAACTTTTTTCTAAATTCTTGATTTCACCTTATATTTTACTCTAAAATCATTAATTTTGGATTAATTTTTAATAACGATTTCTATATACTATTTTAAATAATTAAAACTATCCAAAAAGTCAATTATCCCATGAATTTACTTACATAGAGATTTTATATCAGATAAATATTTATCATAATCTTCTATATTAATGATAACCTCATTGAAATAGTTCATTATCATTTCAACTCTTATATTACTTGTGTTGTAGGATGATTGAGTAGAATCAGATGAAACATCAGGAACAGATGGTGGAGGAGATCTTGAATAATTGGCTTCCTCTTTATTTTCACATGATTTTTCATCAAAAACATATATTACCTGAACTTATTTATTGGACATGGGTTTTTCAAAAATCTTAGTTTTAGAATAAATATCTTCTTCTACATTCAATGATTCATTTCTATTAGAAACCTCATGATTTGTACCTTTTTTAGATTGATCTGAAATTGAAGTAGAATACGTGTCTGGATTTTCTTCTTCAACATCCAAATATTTTTCCAATTATATTGAAAGCTCATCTTCAATTCTATATTTAACCTTTATTGAATTTTATAAAACCATAACAACATAATTATCTTCTTTAGATTTATATTTTTCAATAAAAACATCATTTCTATTATCCTTCTCATTGAAAAGAAGGAACTTCTGATTTTTTAGCTTGTTTTTCTTTAAATGGAGCTAACTGAGAAACTACTTATTATACAATAGATAGAGGAGAAACTGAGAGTGGTTATCCCTATATTGTAACTTGAACATTTTCATAAATTATTTTAATAACTTTTAAAAAATTTCTAATTCTATGAGCTTTCTCATTTTCTTTATTTTGTTTTTTCTTCTTATCCTCTTCTGAAAGAAATTTATAATATTTTTATTTCTGTTCTAAGGCCTCAGCCTTATCCATTCCAAAACTAAGATCACAACACAAGGCTTATTTTCTTATATTATTTATTCATAAAGGCTTAAGAGCCTCATTTTACATGTTTTTTGATTTATTTTTAGTCAATGGTGCAGAAGATTCTTCCTCTATATATTTCTATAAAACATTCTATTTCAAAATATCTGTTTTTAATTTGGATGTAGATTCATCAAATTTTTCAAAAAAAATATCTAAGTGGGAATAAACATAAACCTCATATTATATATTTTTTCTTCTCCAATTAAATTATATTTCTTCCTTAGTGGATTATCCTTATTTTAAATATTCATAACTTTCATGAATTTTCCTAAAAATATGATAATAAAACTTAGAAATAGAAAAATATTCTACTTTATAGTTATATGATAGATAGACTCCATATAGATTAAGACAAAAAATTTAATTCTAAAATTATTCATTAAACACAAAAAAACATAAAAGTTATCAAAATTTGGAGTGTCCCTACCCACTTTTCTTGGAATAAGATTATTTTGAATCCAAATTGCTATGATTTTTGCCTCTGAAGAAAGATGATTCACTTTCATTAATTTCTAATAAGAAGAAATCAAGCAATTTATTTTCCTATACTTCTCAAAACATTCCAAATTCTAAGGTAATTTATGTGTAATGCAATTATATTATCATTCATAAGAAATACCTTCTAACTCAGCAACTTGGAAACAATTCAACTTAAAAAATTCTACAAACAATGAAAAAGTGATAAATTTGTGATTATCAAATTCACTGAATTCAAATAAATAATATAATTCATTAAAAATATATATATAATGAATATCAAAGCCATATTTTTCAACATGAATGTGTTCCCAAAAATAAATGATAATTGCATATTTTAGCAGAGAATCATATTTCATATACAAAGTTCTTTTAATAAAGTTTTCTTTTTCAACCAATATACTTGACATATCACTAGAAGATTCCATTATTTTTTATCAGATGAAGGGAAATAATTGGAAAAATAGAAAAAAATCATATGGATAAGAAAACACTTGGCTAAATTTGTTGGTAGAAATAAGAGATGAAGGAAGAGGTGGTTACCCACTCCACTTTATATATGCTTGAGAAGGGTGATGCTTCAATATCTCTAGATCCAACAAATGATATTGAAACCCTTTTTTTGACTGATGATTCTTATCATCTCTCTAAAGATTTTTAAAATATTTTATCTCTTGAAATTTTAAAAAAAACTAAAGATATAACATTTATTTGATTAATTTTTGTTCTGATGAAATATATACATTTGTGTAAACATTTTTCAAAAAGTTGAAAAAATAGAAAAGTTAAAACATGTTATAATAATTGATAATAAAATATAAGATTTAAAAATTACCTTTCAAGGAAAAAAATGTGTAATATTTGTTTGGAAATTTTATATAGTAAATATCACATTGCTAGTTTTTCTTAAAAAAATCATGAATGTTTCTTTAAGAAATGATTTTTCCATAACCTTTTGGAACAAAATTAGAAGAAATTTTAGAAAAAATTGTCTTATACACCTATTAGCTGTTTTGGTGAGACAACTATTAAAAATTTTGTTCAGAAATTTTATGAAATTGTATTTATGGAAAAAAAATATAACAAAAATATGAATTTTTTTTGAGAAAAATATCTACAAAATTTTTTTAAAAAAACATAACATTTTAAATAATTATATAAAAATGTAATCCCAATTTGGATGGAGTTCATTGTTGTAAGAAGGTTATTTAAACAATAAGTATATAAAAGATCATTTTTTATTGATCATTCCATGATATTATTTAATATATTTAAATCTATTAGTATTTAGGGGTTTTTTAAAAATATCAGCAAGTCATTTTTGAGTTCTGATGAATTCTAAAATAATATCTCTTTTTTGTGTGTGATATATAAGAAAATTATGTCTTATATATATGTTCTTAGATTTTGATTGGTTTTTTGGATTTTTTTTAACTATATGGAACTTTTGTTATCATAAAAAATGTGATTTTTGTTAAACTTATTCCAAAGTTTGTGAATGTATGATTCATCCACAACACTTTCCCCTAATAACATCCAACTACCACATATTCTGGTTCAGTAATGGAAAGTGATAATGAGTTTTGTTTCATACATGACAAAGAAACTAAATCTTATCCTAATAAATGAAAAGTTCCCAATGTAATTTATCTATGCATTTAAGATCCAACAAAACCATCATTTGAAAATAAAAAATTAAACAAAATCTTTTCTAGAAAAATAAAATAGTCCAAGATCCATATTTCTCTTAAGATATTGAAAATTTTGGTTTACAGATTTAATATGTAACTCTTTTATATTTTCTTGATATCTCACACATAAGAATATAGAAAACAATAAATATAGACAACTAACCACAAGATATAGTAAACTACCAAACATTGCACAATGTTTTTTAATCAAATGATTTCCAAAATTCATTTATATCAACGGTTTTTTAGGTCCCAATTGGAGTATTAATGATTTTAGATTTGTTTTACCCAAAATATTTAAGAAGTTATTATATTTTTTTTTAATGTAAATACAAGTTCCTTTTTATTTTTGAGATATTTTTAAAATAAGGAAAGAGGTTAATACCACTATCTTGCTCATTTTGAACTCATATTTTATAATATTCTAAAAGGAATTATTAAAAGTTTTTTAAGTTGAACCAAATATAATGTCATCAAAATTAATTTGATCAATGATGATATCATTGAAAAAAAATTAATAAAAAGAGTTTGATTTGTTGTTGTCTTAAAAAAATTATATTATGTCAAAAAACAAGTAAACATATCATATGAGGCTCTATAGTATTGTTAAATCCATAAAGTACATTAGAAATTCTAAAAGCATAATCTATAAATTTTTTATTTTTATAACTATGAGTTTTTTATAGATAAAATTCCTCTTGTACATATCAATTAAAAAATCATACTCTGTATCCATTTGATAAATATTGAAATATAGAAATGATTTATATGCTATAAGTGTACAAATAGATTCTATACTAGCTACTGGAGAATAAGTTTCTTAATATTATATTCTTTATTTATTAAAACTCTTTTCATAAATTATAGCTTTATTTCTAAATTTTTTTTAGAAAACCCATTTTACTCCAATTATAGAAATATCTTTATTTCATTCAACCAAATTAAAAACATGATTTATTTCAAACTCATTCAATTCATCCTGTATTTCATTTATCGAATCACCATCACCAACTCTTTATTATGAGTCTTAGGTTCAAATTGTTATAAAAATGAACAATATTCACATTCATTTCTTAAATAACTACTAGTTTTACCTGGTTAATGTATATCACCAATTATGTTATAATTAGTATGAACCCAAAATTGTTTATAACTTAATAGGTTTTTATAAGTATGTTATTTAACATCTTGTTGAATTTATTCTTGAGTAAAAACTTTTTAAATAGTTTCTTCAGTTGTTTAATCATAAGAATTATTTTTTGACATGGGATGAAAATAATTTTTATTAAAAAAATATTAAGATGTTATTTCAGGTTGTTTGAAATAAAAATATTCAATTTCGTCAAATTTTAAAATGCACTATTTCTTCAATAGAACATGTATAAATATTAAAGACTCTATAATCCTTATTGTAGAATAACCATGAAAAAATCATTTATCATATTTAAAGAAAAATTATGTAAATTATTTTTATTATTCAGAATGAATACTTTCCATCCCAAAACATTGAATTCAGAAACTTTTGGTTTTATTCTATTCCAAAACTCATAAGAAGTTTTATTAATAAAAGGTCTCGGTAAAACATGATTTATAGTATACTAGACAATACTAATTACTTCATCCCAAAATTTTTTAGCAAATGTGTATCCACTAAACATAGTTTTATTTATCTTTTGAAGAACTCTATGAGGTCTAGTTTTTTTAAATGTTATCGACATTTTTCTTTCTAGAATATATTTTGATAGTAACTTTTTTAGAATATAAATTTCATAATTTAGATTGACAAATAAATATTTATACTCATTAGTAAAATTATAAATATATGTATAATCTATTTCTTTTTTAATATTGGTAACTTATTGAGAAACTTTTGAAATAATAGTGTTTTATTTGGTACGATATTCCTTGGTACTTTCATATTTTTTGGAAATGTTGTGGTTTTATTTTTCTAAAACTAAAAAAATCTAGAAATTATTTCAATGATAGGTAAAGAATCATCATCATCATCAGATCATCTAGATTTTTCTTATTTAGAAGAATTAGAATCACAATCATCATATGAATCAGGATAATTTTCATTTAAATTTAAATTTTAATGGATTCAAAATATACCTTTTCCATGAAGAAATAATTTTTCTTTAGAATCCCATCATAAAATCCCGGAACATTTTGATTATCAGAACTACCATTAGAATAATTTTTTGAATAATTTTCTCTACCAATGGAACTATATATGTAAGATTATTTTAGACTATGATTTCCTTTATACTTGTAGAAAATTTTAGAACATCTTTGTTTCTTTTTTATTCTTTTATTTATTGGACTATGCAGTCTGATATGACCTGAATTCATACACTAAAAGCATATCATCTCTAATGGATCATTATTGTCACTTATTTATTTAGGATTTTAATTATTCTTGTAATAAAAATCCTTTTTAAAAAATATCTTATTCATCATCTTATCATGAATAGCTAGTTCATTTTCACTTTTTTTTTGATAAACTACTTTCAATCTTAGCATTAAATTTCCAATTATTTATGGATTTACAAATTTATCAACTAATAAATCTTTATTAGAAACATTTGAAGTAGAATAAAAATCTTCTCCATTTTTCTTTTTCTCTTTTTCAATATCTCTTTTCAACTTTCTATCATATTACCTAGGTTTTCAAATAAGATCATATATACTACGCTTAGGAAGGTTCTTAGTATCATGTAAAACTATTCTCATAGATTCTCATCACTAGGAAAAAATTTAATGATCATTTCTACCATCATTTCATCAGTTAGATCTTTATCTCCCAATGAATGTAAAGTATTGATAATTATTATAAATATTTTCTGCATTATAGCAATAGTTTCTCTAATTACAAAATCTATGGCCTAATCATGAACTCTTCATATATATCTTTTAGATTCAATAACTTTGGATTTCCCTAAGTGAGTTACCTCAATATTTATCCAAATATTATTAAGTTTTTTGTAAGAATAATTTTGGTTGTAGATGTTCCTAGTCACAGAACATAATAAATTATTTTAGACTTTATAATTTATTTTATATTCTGACTTATAATCCTTATAAAAAGTATTAATTTCCATATCTAGAATCTTGTAATTTCCTATCAACATGAAAACATTTTCTACATCAGTATTTAAAACAAATTTCTTCATCTAATATTTCTAATACTCAAATTATGGACCATTAACTTTTGGTGGACTACTAGGATTTAGATTTTATAAAGTTATAACATTTAAATCTAACATATTTAAAAAATAGATATACTCTTTCTGTGAAAACATGTTAGTATAAATATTTTATAAAAAAATAACAAATGATATGAAATGTATCATTTTACAACTAATATGAAATTTCAAATGAAGCAGAAATAGATCTGATACCAAATATAGTTTCATAAGAGTACATTCAAAGACTACAATAAGGGGGTGAATTTTTTTTAAAATAAAACCACTAATTTTCTTAACCACCATCAATAGGTTAATTAGAAAAACCATTGTTAAATAAATTAAGTTAATCAGATAAACATTTGTACATATACTTTATAAAATCATAGTTATATAAATGTTCATAACTAACAAAATTCTATAAATACATGCACAATAGAAATATAGACCTGTAAAAACAAGTAATATAAAACAATATAAAGTTCTTAAAAGACTTACATAACTTTATAAAACAAAAACCATACTTTTAACTTAAGTGTTAAGAATTTCAAAAACACAAAATTTGGGTATCCATTCTTTTCAAAAAACTATAAAGGTCATTCTTCCTTATGTAAGGAATACCTCAATACTAAGACTAGAAGAACATTGTTTCCCTAGACACATGAACTCTCAATCAGTAATATCAGACAAACTCTATCTTCATATCCTTGGAATCTTTAAATCACACAAAATAAAAAAAATTACAAGCATATAGATCTTAAGACATTAAAAATATCCTCAAAATGCGGTTACCTTAAGTAAAAACTCTCTAAATAATTATAATTAAGTGATCACTCAAATTAATAAGATTTTATGAAAATCATTAGAGTAACTCTTAGACCTACAGTGATTAAAAAACATATTCTTATTTTAATACTTCATCTATTTAAATCCAAATATCCAACGTTCATATTCTGTATTCATTTGAGGTGGTTGCAATGGCCTCAGATAAACAATTATTCACATAAAATGATATGTACATCTTTTTCCAGTGTCCACCTTGGTAAAATCTTTAGAGTTCTTATGAATTTCTTCTAGTAATATAAAATCTATTTTTTTGGTAGAATATAATTCTTAATATGATATATTTATAAAGTTTTTTTAGATATCATGTCCGACTCTACCTGATGATTTTTTTTGATGCGATATGTATAATTTCTTCTACTGATACTTGGTTGTACTTTTTCAATTAAACTTTATTAATCTTCATATGATATAATTTTATCCATATGATGTATAAATGTATAGGATCAACTAATATGAAAAAATATAGTTTCAAAAGATGTAAAAAAGTACTCATTCATCTAATATACAAAAGTACAGGTTTAACAAATGTACTAAAGTATTGGTTCAACCGATGTACCAAATCATTTGTCAAGATAATTAAGAAAGTTCCATCGGATGAAATTTATTTTATATGTACAGTAAAAATAACATTCTTATAAAAATATTATAAACAATTACGATGTATAATTTTAACAAAAAAAATTATTTAATGAAGTGTGTTTTAATTTTCAAAATAAAGGTTTGAATGTGTTTAAAGTAACACTTTTTTCTCAACAACTATTATATTATATTATTTTTATGATGAGTTTCACTGGAGCTCACAGGTCTAATATTCCCACAATAAACTCCAATTTGATCAACCTTTCACCCTAACTTATATAGAAAATATTTTACACCAAATCTGTAACACCATCCATAAGAAGTTTTTAAGAATTGATTCTCTTGTTCAAGAATTTTTCAGTCAACCCTATATAAAAATCAAAAAAAACAATGGATTATTTATCAGTAAAGTAGACACATCATTCTAGTCGAAAAAAAACATTCATCCTTATACCGGTTCATTAACAGAATCACCTTACATCTCCTAACTCTTCAGGGTTTAACATAGTAACTAGATTAATTCCAAAATTTCCCAAACCCATCCAAGATCAAATCAGCCATTAATTGGTGCTCGTTGACCACCATCAGATATTATTCAGGCCACCCAAATAGCCAGGTACAAGTACACCCACATCACAAAAATCATCTAAAGTAAATTACAACTCTATTAAACCTTCCACATTTATTTGATATACTAAACAAGATACCAAACCTTCAGGTGACAAACCCTGGTGCTTTAGTTTTAAAAACAATACTGTGTTTGATTGTGTATAACACATGCAACACCGGGCTTAAACGAACAGCAATATACTATAAATATATTATCATTTAAATATGAATGTTATAATCTAGCCACTAGATTGGTTAGTATGATAAAGAGTAAATATATTATGATATATATATATATATTTGTTTCGTTAATAAATATGTACTAATTAATTCCTCAAAAATAAGATCTCAATTTTAAATAAGATCATATATAATTAAAAAGATATATTTTTCAAGAAAAATTATTTATATAGGAAATGTATTTTTATTAATGTAAATTATGTTATTCACTATAGAAAAATTATTTTAATGAAATGTATAGATAATATATTTAATTCAACTAATGGTGGTCAGTTGATTGGAAATGGCTATAAATTAATTTTATACATCAAAAAATACATTCTCTTCAAAAATGGTTTTATTGAATTTTGTGTATTGATATTATGATTAATTTATTAAAAATTTAGAAATTGTATTTTATAAAATGGAAATAATTTTTGAAATCATCATTTCAAAATAATATTAATATAAATTTTTGGGATGTTTCTTAAAAGATTCATTTTTATGTGAATAGTGAAAAATACTAATTTTACAAAATACATCATTTATTTTCATTTGATAAAATTAATTTTAATGTTTCCAAGGGACTTTCATTTTTCTAAATGTAAAATAATTTTATTTTTATTAAACATAACCCAATTAAGTTTTTATGAATCAATATTATAATTTATTTAGGTATAAAAACACTTTTATGCTAAAAAATATTTTTTTTAATATGGGATTTTGTTGTATTTTCTGAAATTATTTTATAAGTAATTTATTCAACATCTCGAAATTGAATCCTTAAAATTGGATTTAATATTTTTAATTTAGGGGTTCTAATTTAAAAATGAGTTCAATGTAATCTTTTTTCATAATGAATAATAATTATGTTAAAAAGTTTTCACCGCGGGAAAAGGTAAAACAAGTTAATTAAGGTTAAAACATTTTTATGAAGTCACAAAATTTCATATTAATTCTTATTGTAGCGTATTATTTCAAAAAATATCACCATATCCTTTTAAATATGAAAATTGGGTGCAAATATCCTTTGATTATGACCTCTATATTATTAAAGAAAATATTAATTACAAAATATCATTCTCTCCATCTCTCTTTTAATATCTCTAATATGTTATTTTAAAAATAAAATGAATATATGAATGGTTTTAAATGGTAATTTTTAAGATGAATAATTTTTTTATGATCGTAACTTTTTTTTAATTTTTGGTGGTAATATAATTACCTTGAATACTAATGCAACGTTGATGCAGCGCTTCTGCAAGCAGTAGAAAAATCAAGTTTATTGTTTCAAAAACATTTAAAATAATATAATTTGGAGGAAATATAGAGTTACATGAATTTCATGGATAATTATAAGTTATTAGTGGGTTTTCATGTGTTTAGATTCTAATTTCATTTTCATCTTGATGTCTTTAATGTCAAGATATGTGAATAGTCATAAAAATGATTTCAAATGTAATTTAAGGTTTAAAAATTATATCTTAATTATTATAAAATTATAAAAACCTATATAAACTCATATTTATGGTATTTTTTTTATAATATAATTATTTTTTCATGAAAGTGCCACTTGATGTTTTTAAAATTACTTTTATGACCCTTAAATATTCAAATATTGAAAAAAAACTCCATTGATTTTACCTGTAAGAACCTTTTCAAAAAACAACTCAATATCATTTTTTCTAAAATTTAAACCAAAATTCCTCTATATAATTCTATTACCATTCCTAAAAATCCACTTGATTGACCATAAACCTCTCATTCAAAGATATTAATCTTATTTCAAAATAGGGTATCAAAAGAGGTATAAGTCTTAACCAATTTCAGTTATGTTTGATTCACCTACTACCTTCTTCAAAGATATCATAACCATTATGATATAATGACATCAGTACCTCTTAAATATTTAAATGTTATTATGTTTACGGTAAAACCTTATTTCATGAACATTTTTATCTAATATAAAATGAACACTTCACTTGTGTGTATGTGTGGACTACCGCTTCCACGAAGTGAAGTGTTTAATTTTCCATCCATGCCTTATACTTCTAGTTATAAAGATAAAATTAATTAATATATAACTTTTTTATCAAATTGTTATGATTCTAGAATGATAATATATTACATACCATCTCACAATTTTAATCCATTGGAAAATGATAGTGATGCCTATATATATGTATGGAGTACTGCCTCTATGAAACAATGTGTTTCATTTTTCATCACTACCTCGCATGTATTATTATAAATATGAAATTAAACAATATATAAACTTTTAATGACATTATTATTATTATATAAATATAATATATTACTTACCTTCGTACCCCTTTTGTCTATTGAAAAATTATTTAGTTTCCGATGCGTACGCGTGTACTACCACATCCATAAAGCAATATGATTTGTTTTTCATTTAAACCTTATAGGACTGGTCATGAAGATGAAAATAATGAATAAATATTACATTTACAAAAAAATTATTTTTAAAAGTTAAAATATTAGATCCTTTATTTATTTTCCCACCAAATATAAAAAAGAAAACATCTTTTATGACTACGTACAGACTACCATTTCCATGAAAGGATGTGGTTCATTTTTCATGGTCCCCTTACATGGATTGTTATAAATGTATAGTGATTTTATAAAAATGATAATTATAACATGTTTAAGATTTTAGATATGATGGAACAATTAATCCTTAGACCACGATCAATGCACCAGTGTAATTTTGAGGTTATAAGATGAATGACTCCAAAACATGGAATGTAAACTTAACCGATTCAGTAAATATATAAGATGATAATTATTAAAATATAGGAGAAATTAACCCAATACAAAATATTCCTCATAATATAGGTCGTGGTGTTTATTTATAATAAATAATAAGGATAACAATATACCTAATATCTTATGTGGGAAATCACATCCTCTAATACTCCCCCTTCGGATAGGTGAACCAAGCATGGATATTTAAGAGAGAAAAAATAAATGAAGAAAAAATATTGCTAACACACCCCATCAATATAGTAAAATAGAGATTGGTTACATAAAATTACAAAACATAGGATGATATAAACAGCCATAGTTTCTCACCCTCATGAAGTTGATATACTATAACACTAAAAAAGATCATTCCAACTAAGGAAAAAATCTCTTCATATTAAACTATAAGGAATAGTTGGAAAAGTAATGAATTAGAAAGAATATATAGTTCAAGTCATGATAATAATAATCAAGAAAAAATAATCCAGTTGTGCAAGAACATCATGTGATAGTACATTGATTGGATGTCTGGATGGAACAACCAGATTGCATCAATGGTGTGATGAGAGGACATCAAGGGTAATGTGTAATGGAGAGTGGAGTGGTTAGAAAATAATATTGGACAGTTATATCTATGTTTCAAGGGTGGGGTAGGGTAAAGAGGTTATTTTTTAGTAGGAGGGGAGGTGAGGACTTTTTTGACCAACAGTAAATCTTGGGGAGAGGCAGGCGTCTAGGATGATTGGAGTTGGGTTGTGTGGAAGCAGAAGCTACAGATCCATAAGAATGAAGGGATTAAGTAGTAGATGTCATGATAACGTCTTTAGGTTGGATCCATGTACATTGACTAGTGATTACAAAATAAAGAGTGCAATAGGTAAGGGGAGCGTACACACAGTAGGGTATGTCGATGTGAAAATGGGAGGGGAACGTGGAGTGATATGGAAGAGGGGTTGCTGGATAAGGGAGTCACCAAAACTTTATGACACGTGACATGGTAGGTATTCATAGCCAATAAAGGAAGGTGATAGTGTGGATGCACGATGTAGGGTGGATGTTGACCAGAGGCACCAACATAGAGAAAACTACTAAACATTGGCCAACAGTTGGAGCCTCCACCCCCTAGTGGGGGAAAATCCTTGGAAAAACCTAGTCAGAAAGAGGATATATGGGAGGGAGGTTTTGGGGTTACACCTACTCTAATTATATGTTATAATTTAGGAGTTTTGGACCCAATTCCCATATTCCTCCTAAAATAATCATTGGTGTTTATTTATAATGAATAAAAAGAATGACAATATAAAAAATATATGATGTGATACTCACACCATTTAATACTAAAAATGAAATAAAGAGTATAATAATAGGGGAATAAACCTAAAAATATTTGTTATAGAAGTAAATAATTAATATAATGTTATTATAATAGAGGTAAATTATGTATGATTTATGTTAAACTCTAAGTAATAGTTTTTTTAAACCTTGTATAAAAAATTTTATCGTTTTCTTTCTGACCCATTTTACTCTATATCCATGTTTCTTAAAATGTTTCAAGAATATTATTATTATAATAAAATGTTTGTTTATATTCATTTTAAAAATATCCTTTACTTTTCTTACAGTGGTTTAAAATGTACTTTTATCATTTTCAATATGGGTTATTTTTTAAAAAGTGTGAAAATATTTTTTTTAACATACGTGACATGAATAAAATTTTTAGATTTCATGAATATTATTCTTTAAGAAGATTACTCTATAATTTTTCATGTTTTTAAATAATATCCTATTTCTATTGATTTTGAGAATTTTTCATTTTAATGGGTTTTTAAGGAGAATATTTCAATCCATATTTTTATATGAAGCTCATAAGTGTTTCTTCATATGTTTTAATCAAAATATTTTGTTATATTTTATGATAGAAATACATGTTTTAAATTTTTTTATATACGTTATGGTTATTAGATGTTGTTTAAGATAATGATTGAAACTTTTATAGCTCTAAAAACTATTAGGTAATGATTTATTTATCCTAGGAATATATGTTGGAATTAACTGAGTAAGTTATTCCATTTGTAAGAGTGTGTGTAAAAGTGATTTGATGCTAATGTCCCAAGGTAACTTCATAACTTTTATATTCATTCAAATTTTTTTCATGTTAGAATTTTTATCTCATAAGCTAAGTTAATGATATTATTTTTAAATTAATTGCTATGACAACTTTATGGGACAAAAATATATTTTTCAAAAAAGTGTTTCCATGAGTACTCATGTTTTATAAGAAACCCTCATGAATAAGATTTTAACTTTGAAATTTATTATGAGATGTTTTATGAAATTATTTGAGAATTTAAATTTCTTTCTTGAGTATGTAAATGTTTATTTTGAGGTCAAATTTTTTATTATGTAGAAAGGTAAGTTTTATATGGGATTTATTGAATTTCAAAATGGACTAACAAGTTTCTTTCTTTTTTTAATCACTTAATATGATTTTTATACTCATCCCCTTTTTTCAAATGTTTTTAACCAGGCTTAAGGGTGAGTAGGAACTATAATATGATCTATATTTCCGAAATGAGGATTATTCTTAAATTAAGTGAACATGTTTTTAGTGAAATTTGAGTTTAAATTTAAGAATCATGTTTTTGTGGTGAAATGGATATTGACTGAAAGTGTACACTTTGTTTTGTAAGAGTTAGATATGTAAGAGTTTTTCATAATTCCTTAAAATACAAAAACTAAAAGATCCTTGAAATTTAATAAAATTAATTCCTTTATAAACTCACAATTTTGGGTTGATTAAGGGTCTAACGTGTTGATATCAGATAAATAGTTTATATAGATTTAGTGGTTAAGATGATTCATATGAGGATGTTTTAAGAGTTTTAAATATGAAAATGGGTTAATAATTATAAGGTTGATCAATAGTTTAAAGGCATCTATTTTTTTATTTTATGTGTTGGGGGTACCTTAGATACATTTATTATGTTTTAATATATATTGGGGTATATATAACCCATAATTTTTACATGTATTTAAGTTAAGAGGATATTTGAGGAATAATTCATTTATATTTTTTTGGACATAATATGAATGTTATTTATAACCATTATGGTTAATATGATCTTTTTTGTTGAATTAATTTTGGTTAATTTTGATAAAAATGTATTATTACAATTTTAAAACATATGTTATATCATATAGATAACAATGATATTGAAAATTAATTTGGTGTCCAAGTACTTAAATTTATTTTTTAAGAGGTTCACTATCTTGGGAATATTATATGGTTAAGGTAAATGTAAATATTTTTAGATAAAAAGAAATTATATTTTGAAGAATTAATGGTAAATTATATTTTGGAATCATATATTATTTCATTGTGTAGTTATGGTGATTCATGTTATTTATGGAAAATATTAGCATATTTCGGAGATTATATGACTATAAAATATAACATTATGGAATATTAATTTACCTATGACTAATTTTGTTTTATGATAAATTGTAAATTTCCCTCAAAAGAATATGTGATCAAATATTTCTAATCTTTGGGTATTAATATTTTTCAGAAATATTTTGAAGATTTTTAAGGTTAGTTATTTGTGGTATGATTTAAGTTGAATTTTGAGTGTTATTGTTGATAAATTAAAGATCATTGTAGTATTTCTTCCTTTAAAAAATTATTTATATTATATATTATCTTAAATTTTGTTAACCATTTTTTGGTTTTGAGTAATGGATGAAAACATGAAAAATAACATGTCATCCTTTTTGCATCATGTGATCTCTTTAAAGTTAATTTTAGTGCTTGAGAAATGAAAATTTCAGTATAGTTATTTATCATATGAGGTGAAACATAGATAGAAAACAGATAGAAGCACAGTCATAAGGAATATTTTTCTTATTAAATGGAAAATTTTCAATTAATTCTATTGATGGAATAATAATTTCTAAAATCTATTGAGTTTTATGTGGAATGTAACACTCAATTTTCATGTTTTTATTTTAGAAACTCAATTTTAAGTATGAGTGACAGATTCATAGATGTGAGAGATAAATAACATCTTCTATAGATAAGAGTACTGGAATATAAAATAATTATAGAAAGTTAAAAAAATTGTAAATCATGAAAGAAGAATGATAAAATAAGAAAATGGTAAGAAGAAGAATCCCCAGAGCTCACTATACTAGGTATGAGACCTAACCCCTGGATATATTTTACTTGAGGAAAAACCCAAAAAAGTCTATGATCCCTCAAACACTTTTAGTTTCCCCTATTTTTTATCCATCCACCCACTACCCAAATACCTTTATAACTAACTACCATCTAAAACTTATTAAATAACTACCCTATGAGGTAACTAATACTGCCATACTACTCCTCAAACACCTAATAGTTGTCTCCACCTATACAAAAATAACCATGGATGTTCTAAAGAATTCCCTTATAAGAGAATAACCTTACTATAATTCCCACCATATAGAATAATCATTTTTTCTTAAAGTTGAATAAATATCGAATATACTCATTAACCAAAATATACTTCTAACAAATAATCATTTGAAAATTCTAGTTGTGTTGTAAACCAACCGAGATCAAATTTATTAAGATTCATTCGATCGGGCCTCATCATTATGGTTTTATATTGGAATACAATTTCTATTTTTTTATCAGTGAGAACTAGTGAAGACCCATAACCATTAATACATCCTTAGGTCTTAATAACTCCCTTTGGTATACCATTACACCAACTTGTATACATGAAATTGCAATATCATTTGTATCAGGTGGATCTACCCCAATAGGTGTCTCTTAGTTAAGCCTTTGTACATTAACAGATGATTAGTACATATAGTAATATTTTACAAATGAATTATTATCCATAAAGTATCTATTTTCTATATTTATAATATTTGGTACATTTTTTCCATGGAAGTACATGATAATTAAAGAATCTTCCATGTACCTAGTCAGTGCATTATTAGTACTAGCTCCAAGAATACTAATAACTTGACTACTCTTTCATTGATTTGACTCTTTCCGATATTATGAAAACTTCATCAGCTTCAAATAAGTTTTGGGAATTGTTTCTGAATAGCCTGGAAAATCATCACATCTTCTATTTATATTACACACCAATCTTGTAGGTATTCATTTTAGCATAGGTTACCCAATTTATCAATGTCTTGGTTATTTTCCCCTTTCTCTATCTCAACATCCCAAAGATTCTCTACCTTCTATCCAACATCAAAAAAATTTATAGAATTAATTCAAAGAATGTTAGTGTAATTTATTCTACATGTGATGATATCATCACTCATTTATCATGCATTTTTGTTAAACATATCTCAATCTTGAAATGAAAAGTTTCATATTAGGGAGGAAATATGGTCAATTTTTCTTCTTTGAACTTCACCACTCATACAACTTATAAAATGTGTGTTATCATTTCATCTTCCAATAGAATTGTTAAATTATTTTTAAGATTTACTCTAACAGGAAACTCTATTGTAACTCACATTGGTTCTAACATAATATGATGTAGCTAATGCGACCACTGAACAGATCTAAATACTTTTTTTTCGACCACGACATGATAAAATATTCTAAAAGGTTTTTTTATCTCAATAAATTATAAAAATACTTATTTTGTGTTGTTTTGGTCATTTATATCTTATTTTCAAGACCTTCCACACATTTATATGCCTACATGGACAACTTCTTCCCTTTTAGCTACCAATATTTAGTTCTTCTCTCATTGTACACTTTTTCCAACTGAACATCCTGAGAAAACCCATCTTTCACTAAAAAAATATGTGGTGTCTCTTTCTCTATTTTACCCAATTCAATCACCTTAGTAATGGTACTTTAAATTCCTAATTCAGTTTCTTGATCAGATATTTAAGTAGAAAAAAAATTCACTTGTACCACTTTCAAAAGTACTTTCCTTCTCCAACTCCATTTCTACTTGCTTTAATGACCAACATTGTTGAGCTTGGTTTTAGAAACTCTATAACTCACATAATTTAATAATGTGGATTTAATGTTTTTATCCTTTTTACATCTAAATATATAGGGGATTCAAATCTCTCAAACTTTTGACAGATAAATAGGTTGATCTAGGGGAGATGCTAAGTATTTATGATAAAAAACAATTCACTTTTTATAAGTTATTATCGATTATAAAAATTTAATTTCTTTGGAGGGGGTTTTTTAGTTATTAATCTACATCATTATGAGTCATTATTTAATTTTAGAGTTTCTTATGAGTAAAATTATTTAAATTCTTTATTTTTTTAATGGTTGGTCAATTTTTAAGTTCCTTTTTGTTTCTTATTTTATTTTTCTATTCTTATTTTGGGGATTGTATGAGAGTATAGTTTGTGTATTACAAACATGTTTTTTGATTTTTTTTTCAATCATTCTCTTTTCTAGACCATAATGTTACTTAATATAAAACATGTCCTAATCGATTATAATTTTTATTATTCCTACACTAATGTGAATATTTTCATTTATTGAGTCAAAAAAACATGATGGAAAGGTTCCTATCAGTAACCATCAATATAAATTTTTTGAAAATTTCCTTATCTTTGATCTTACATGTGAATGTTGTGGTGTACCAATCTAGGCCCGCTAAAAAAAGTATTTTTAGTTGATATAATCTCCCAATAGATAAACCTCATTTGAAATTTTACATGGAATTTCACCTAATGCTTCTATTGCTAGTTTTATCCATGAGTTTGATTTATGGATCCCTATTCTTAGTCACAGTAGTCCTATGCTGAATTCTATAGGTTATTTTAGAATGTTAATTGAGATTATGGAGATATATATATATATATATTTGTTTTTTTATATCTTTATAGTTTCTAAATTATACAATAATGGTAGTTCTCAGGACTTGAGATTGAATATTTTTTATATCACTATAATTCTCAAATTAATAAATGATTGAAAGGCCCAAGACTTTATATTTAATCTTTTTTATAAGGTGGTTAATTGAATATAAATATTTTTTTGGTTCCAATTTTATCGATCATAATTTATGAGGTGATGTGTTACTACCATCATGAATGGGTGGTTTCAGGGGGAAAGAAATTAAAACTACCTCAAATAGCTACCAATATTGGATATGGTTATATTATTTTGTCTATTTTATGTTCTTGTGAAAACACCATGATTATTTCAAGGAAACCTTCATGAGTATTACTATTAACACCACCACATAAGGGAATAAAACTATAGTTTTTACATAATGATATACATGACCACCATTTGATTGGCCTCTCACTGAGAGAATTGGATTCATTAAATACTTCAACTACACTCCTCCCTGGTTCTTTTATTTCACTAGAAGAAAAAAATATTATTATTATTACTTTTTCTAAGGTTGTATTTTGAGATATTTGGGTTAGTTGATGTTAATTTATTCATATTAATTATGTTTAAAATATATATGTATCTACCTTTATATTTAACGTGTATATAATAAACCAATGTTTTTTATATTCCTAGAGAATCAATTAATTTCCTGAAGGGGAATGTTTTTGTGCCCCTTAGAAAATATAGTGTGCACTATGGAAAATGTTTTCTCTTAATATAAATGTTTTTTGTTAACATAAAAAAATGATTTGTGTGACATGTATATTTTTTGTTAAATTTTTTTCATGAACTCATCAATATGTTTTTTCCCACAACCCTTTCCTCAGATATCTAATGTGATTCTTCACTCAAATTTAATGTGCATTACATGAATCAAATGTTTTTTTGCAAGACTTGATAAGTTCATGTACAATAAGTTACCATTTTTCGATCATTATAAAGGTATAATCCATGATATATTTGAAAATTTATTATGTATTTCAATTATTTCTATTTCTATTAATGTTTACTCTTTAATTATATCTTTATAATGTATTATGCATGTTCTAGTCATAGGGGTAGTGATTGTGGGGTTCTATGGGAAATATTTTATTTATTTTTTAGTCTTAGGGGAAATTATGGTGGGGTGCTTTGGGAAATTTTTTCCATAGGTTCTAGTCATAGGGGTAGTGATGGTGGTGTTCTATAGGAAATATATCCCATTGGTATATCAAAGTTATTTACATTTTTGAGATATATTTGTTGGACATTTATGTAATTATTTGGGCCAAGAATTCTTCGCACTATTGGTTGTTCCTAAAACATCAAATTAATGTATATTTTTTCTACGATTATCAAATGTTTTTTCTATATTTATCTCGTAATGATACTTGTTTTCAAATTCATATTAGTGATTTAGTTGGAATTTTTAAATGAAATAACGATATTATAATAGATCAGGCTCTTTCTGACCATTTTTTATTCTGAGTTTTTGTATTCATTATGAGGGATATTGGAGGCATTCTGAGGGGTTTGAGTTGATTTTAGGCCCTATGTAAGTCTATCACACTATATTGATGGTTTTATTAGTGGTTATAGTGAATCTATCTAGGAGATAAGGGTGTGGTGACAAGGAATTTTGGATTTTTGGTCATAGGGAATGCCATTTTGGATCACCCTTTCGTGAGTGTGGGTGTTTAGAGTTGGCTACATGGTGCTGGTGTACACTCTTCAGAGTGAAACAACTAGGGTATCCGTTTCACTATGAATTTTAGATGAAAATTTCTAGCTGACTTATGTTAGGGTAAGATTAGTGATTTAAATATCACATAATGGTCTAATGGAGCCTCATGTAAAGGTATTTTTTTTGCTACATAAAGGTTTCTAGATCGTATCAAGTCTAGGAAGAGGTTTTCCATCAAGACATAAAGGTAACTTGTAGACCTACATAATGGTAGTTCAAATATTGTGTCAGGGCCCTTTTAGTATTTCCTACCTCACATAATGGTAGACTTGTGTAAAGGTTCTCATGTAAAGGCCATTTCATAAATGACTTCACCTTAGAGTGATTTTAGCTTGGAAATTTTTGAATTTTTCATTTGGTTATGGAATGCACTATAGGGAGGAAAAACCCAAAGAGGTTGTTTTCAGAGGTATTTTTCCTGTAGAGTTCACATATGGGAAACATGATGACTGAAAAAACCACATTGAAAGTTTTGGTGCTACTTTGAGGTGAGGAGGATGAGGTGTTAGAGATGGTGAGGGAAATCCCTCTATGTCTTGGTTGAGGGTGTGGTGCATTGCTCATGTTTGGACCTACATTATTGCTGGAAGGTATTTCACCACAAATATGTGTTAGTTTTTTGTCTTGTGTGGGAGGTGGGGAAGCGAGAAAATGGTTATTATGACTTTATGATGTCATAGCACATGTTGTGGGGGTCTTTTTTGGCCAAAACCGTTAGGGTTATTTTCGTATGTAGTGAGGGTTTCCATGGTGGTGGTCCAACCTATGTTAAATATGTGAAACGATTACTAGAAGAATATGGGATTTTGTTCATTTTAAATGCTATAATTTTAAAATATCATTTTACTGAGGCCTTTATGGTTTTTTAGTGCCTCTATGTTGAGTAAGAGTATTGTTTGGTTTTCTCTATGGGTAATGTTTGACATATATTACTAGTTTTACCTATTTTACTTTCCTCAACCCTTAGTCGATTCTAGAGACTCTATTAAGGAAATTATTCCACCCCTTATAGATCCTTCTCAATTCATTTAAATTTGATTCTCATTTTTATTAGAGGTATCCTTCTCATCACATTGCTTTGGTCCTTGTTCCTTATATTGGATGATAACTTCAAATTTGGTGCATTATTTCTATGGATACTAATTGATTTCTTGAGGATTTATGTAATTTTTTAATTTTTATGTGGTATATTATGGATTCACTGGTATTTGGGTTTAGTTTTCCTATTGTGAATTTCATGTTCTTCTTGATGTAGGAGATTTATAGACTTATATTCTATATTTTGGAATAATATACTTGATTGAACTTATTATTATTCATTCCATTCATATGATCACGTTCTTCTCTATATTGTTTTATGTTTCTTAATTGGTGTTCCTATTTTATGGGGAGAGATAATTAATAAATGAAACACACATTAAAATAGTAGGATTAATAAGGTAATGGTAAACTAGCTGGGTGAAACATGAGTTTTTTGGAAAAGGAGATGAATGTGTTTAGGATTTACGTATTACTTTATTTGTATTGATTCTTATTTATGTTTATTGGTTATTGTGGACCTAATGTGCTTATTATGAAAAACCTTGACACCTTCTAATTGTCTAGTTTCCTTAAGATGGTAATGAGAGATGATTTTCCTCCCATGTTATTGGTTTTGTAATGGTTCTTGTTTATTGGTGTATGTTGTTGTGGTTCCCTTTTTCTGAAATCCTAGAATAAATCTATCTCCTATATGATAAGATATCTAGTTAAAGATGGTAATGAAGAATGAAAATTCTAGAAGATAATGTGATAATTTATGGAATGTAAATAATGAGAGGGAAACTTATATATGAAATGGAAACAAGAGTAGAGTAAAAACTCTATAAGTTAAATATACCTTGAAATAATAAAGGGATGATGTGAAAAAGGTGACATAAATGGGTTAATAATTTTTTTATAGTTGTGTAATGAATAATACATGGTTGTTTTGATTAATATGGGAATGGTTAGTGGTTTGTACTATACCATATATAATTTTTATTCAAATGGAGTGATGATAATATGATTAATGACAAATAAATTTATTGTATAAGGGAATGGATTGATGAGTGGGTTGCCTTTAACTATGAATATAAATACAAGATGGGTATGGGTTGTGTATGTGAGTGAAATGTAAATATTATAAGGATGAAATTAAAAAGAACCATGATCTTTTAATCATTTATGGATATGTTTGGAATGAGTAAATGAATAATAAATCTAATAGGGATGGAAATTAGTAAATAATGGGAATGGAACTAATATAAACTATATAATTTTTTTTCAGAATCATTGGTTATGCTATTGATGGAGTTCTTTGGTTATGAAACATGATTCCTATTATATAGTTTTCATATTGTGGTTGGAATTATTGAAATGGTTATTTGGTTATTATGTTTCATGGTGGGGGTAATTCATGTTAGTGGTATGGTACGATTCTGATGCTTTACATTTTCATGATACCCTACTGTGAAGGTTATGATACAGTGACAATGAAATAATTCAAGGTGATTTTTGATGGTGATATATAGTCTGTGGTGGTGTCTAGAGGTGGTGGTGCATAGGTGTGGGATGTACACTATAGAATGAAGGAATGAGGTTGATTCATTTAATTTTTACATTACCCTACTGATTTATGTTTGGGAAGTGGATGTGTGAAGATAATATGTGGCGATGTAGTGTTTGGCAGAGAAATGACGGCTATGACTGGGAAAGGGAGGCATGAAAATGTATGTTGTGGTATTTGGTCATGTGATTTATAATATATTGTGGAATGGTATGAAATTCATGATATTTTGTAGGCTTTTCTCCTTTTATCCTTGATCATTTTGTGAGGGGAGTTCCTACCGACCCCCTACCAATTTGAGTGAGATCAGACCTTTAATTTATAGGTAGGAGCTAAGAACTGATTTCTAGGCCTATAGAAGGTAGTTTTATGGTATCTAATTACATAATTTTGGTTTGTTTATTGAATATGTATTTGGTTGGATTCACATGATGAGAGGGTCTTGGTATAGGTTTTTGTGTAAGTTTAAGGAGAGTTGTAACATCTAAACTTTCATTGTTGTATTTATTTGTGTTCCTTCTTATATTTCTGATTTGATTATTTTTCTTGATGGTTTCAATCATGATTAATATTTCATATTTATTTCACTAGATTTTTATTTATTTAGATGTATGTTCCTATTGAGTACTCCAAAGTGATCACCTCATCACAATTTGTTACATGTTTGTAGGATGGATCACTGGAGTTGAGAGCTGTTGTTCAAATTGGTTGGATGGTGTTGGTAGATTTCTTGTTGCTTTAGAGATAGGTTTTCATGTATTTTCATGAAATTATGTAACTTGAATATAAGTAACATTCAGGTTGTGGGGATTTATTTGTGAAATAGAAATTCTTTGGTGTTGGTCAGTGGATCTTCTCTTATCTCTTATCCTTAAACCCTTTATTGAGGTTAATTCCTCTCAATGTGTGTTCTATAATTTCATTGTATGTCGTAAACCCATGTACTAATGGAGGTAGACTTATGGGTTCACTCATCATTTTTTCAAACATATGAAGGGTACCAATAGAGGAAGTGGTCCAGGGATGTGACAGAGTGGTATAAATTCTAATGGTTGAGAGATATGGTATATAATGGATTTAGACATAGGTGAGGACAGTATGATATTGGTAGATAAATAGCGAAACTCGATCCTAGAATTTGATATAAAACAAAGATACTATATTTGACAGAAATATTTCGGGCCCCCTGGGATCCAACATAAGAACTTTGAAAACCTACAAAAATGATTAGGTGAAATTGTAGCCATTGCAGGGTATAAATCATATAGAGGTACATGCATCATTTTCATTAAATACATTATCATTTTAATTCTACATTTTATGTGTGTTTCTATTATTATGATACCACGTTACAGTTTTTGATGATTTCTATTTCATTTTGTGAATATTCTATATGAACTTAATAGGTGTAAAATGGTAAATAACTAGAATATATTGCTTAACTAGAGCCATATCAGGATTTAGACACATTGTCCCTATGCTTGCTATAACCTAATTTCCCTTAAATCTATTTTCATTTTTAAGTGTTTAAAATGTTGATATATTTCATTTATGTTTAGTGTTATCAGTAAATAATTCTTATATTGTTATTGTTATATGAAATTGTTGATTTTTGTAACTTTATAAATAATGATTTCCCTTAATATATTTCATGTTGATAGATTAAAATGAATAGTTTTAAATCCATTCATAGAAGTATTTTAATTTGTTCCTAGGTTTTTATTACATGTGTCACCATCTTCTCATGATATATATCATGAATGTGTTATAAATTAATTTGATTATTAGATTTTGATTATTTATTCTATAATTTATTAATGATTTCAGACATTCCTAGTGATAAACCCTTTAGAATTTGAGAACATGTACAAAAAAACCTATCTATTTTTTTCAATAATGGATAAGTATTTTATATGATAAATTACTTATGTGTGATGTGTCAAATAATTTTCTCATTCCATAGTAATTGAAAGATAAATAAACATGTGTAAGGGTAAAATGTTGATTTTTTTTATTTTAGAAATCATGTCTAAGATTGAATTATTTTGTGTGTGTTTAGTAGAAATATCAGTTCATATACACTTACACATGTTGTGTGTTGAGAAATTTGTCCTAAAAATTTATATAAAAACATATCATCATATGTAACTTGAAAATGTTCCATTGGTAGTCGATGATAAAAGAGGCATTAAATTTGGCATGATCAACATGAAGGATAAAAATAAAGCCTCGATAGTTTTCATTTGGAAATCAGGGAGCATGTCACGACCCGTCCCTCGGGGCCCATACCATGGCTACCTCAAGCTTGCCTTCCATAGGCTAGAGGATGGCGACTAGAACCGAAAGGTGTATTCCCTAAAACTGGGAAGGCATTTCCTTTATAACCTGTAAACACATGCAACCAAGCACACAGCAGGATACAAACACGAGTAAACTGAATAGTAAACAGAGTGAGTATAGGAAGTAAAAGGGGCCAGAATACAAGAACAACTGAAAAGTACAACAAACTAAAAAGTACAAGTAAACTGAAAAAGCTCATGTGAACACCCACCAAGGATCCTACCTGAACGGTAGGTATAGATCTTGAATGGTCATCTCTGTGGTACTCCTTGTTTAAGGTCCTCCTCCAAGCTACCTCTAGTCCTGGTACACTCATCCTCAGTCAGCGATGTCTATCGTCTGCACAAAACCCAACAAAGTGCGGGCGTATCCCGTGCAGGGGTGAGTATAACGATACTCAGAAGGGACCCCAATACCCTCAAGGTCTCACAAAATCCACAAAGGATAAACCATAAATCATGAAAACAACTGAAAACCCTACTTGGGTATATGCCCATACATATACCTAAGTTATCAAGTAAACCCATCTCAATCATTAGGAAACACAAGGCCCAACTCATTAGCCCAAAGCTCAACTGTTCCACAATGGAAGGAATACCATGAAGGTAAGTACCACAAAGGTACGCCACATAGAAGAATACAACAAAGGTATACCCAAGAAGGTAAGGACTCAACTCATACCAGGTATAACATAGGTACGGTAGTAAAGATGATTAGTTGTAACTGTTGACGCTCCTTTTCATCATAGAGTCTAATGACTATAGAAGGAGAATACCTTAGAATAAACTGATTTATCCTTTGAAGAAACATCAAAAATTGACAAAGGCATGAACAAGGATTCCATTAAGTAAGGGTCGCGCAAGTTTCATCATGGTCGTGCAAGTATACTTGCGCGCCATATATTGAGTGTGCAGGTGACTTGCGCGCCCTATTTGATTTTCACCCAAGGTCTTCAGTAGTCTATAAATACCCCTTGTGGGCCCCCCATTTCGAGGACGAAAAATTCCAAAAGTCAGATTTGAGCTACCGGCGCCCTGGTCTCTTCTTGATGTCTTCCGAACACTTCTAAGGTAATTTCTTGCCTAGAATGGAAGATCTAAAGAGGGGGAACAAGGCCTAAGTGTTGAAATTCACAAACACTTGCACGCCTAAAGTTATAAACCTTAAGAGAAAATGGAAACACTTGTGCGCTACCTTATCCCTTCAACAGAACATGCACGCCACTCATTTGGAAGTCTTTATGGATAATACTAAGGGCTTGAGCCAAGCCTCTCCCATGTATTACCCTATGGGTTGACCGGCGCACAAGTACCCAAGTGTCGCGTAGGTATACTTGTGTGACCAGGACCTGTGCACCCCACCAATACATGTGCGCCTGCCTCTTTTTGGGTGCCTTTCCTACCTATTCATCTCTCTTCTTCAAATCCACCTCTCCTCTTCAAAATGTAGCCTTCAAAACACTCTTCAAATCCATTTTTGGCATGGTTCATTTGTTGGATTCCTTATCTGAAAGGAATTTTGTGGAACATCTCTCAAAACCTAGTGATTTACATATCTTTATGTCACTAAGGTTAGAGATTTCATTCATTAAACCTCATCCTTCAAGATAAGAATATCCCCTAATATGGGCATCCTCCTTAGGAGTAAGTCTCAAGTTCCCTAATCTGGGCATACTTCTCAAGAGTAAGTCCCAATCATAATTCCCTTTAATTTGGGCATCCTCCTCAGGAGTAAGCCCCAATCTCAAGTTCCCAAATATGGGCATCCTCCTTATGAGTAAGCCCCAAATTCTCAAATCCCCTTAACCTGGGCCTCCTTCTCTGGAATAAACCCCAGTCTTAATTTCCCTTAACCAGTCTTAATCTCTTTATGATTTGGGCTTCCTTATCAGGAATAAAACCCAATCATAACCCCCAATAATTGAGGCCTCCTTCTTAGGAGTAATCCCTAAGTTAAGTATCCAAATCTCCATAAAGTACATATACCTTTATGGACCTTGTTCCCGGGATTCTTCATTGAAGTATGTCTCGAACTTCATCTTGTTGGGTAGTCATACGTATGTAAGCCCCACATCATTCCTTGCGACTGCATCTTTTGTGGTCAAAATCGTTAGGTTTATTGATACCTCTTGTTTCTCACACCTATCATGACTCACATGATCTTAGAGTGTAAAAGTAATTGTGGCACATCTCTTCGGGTCGTTAATCATACATAATCCCCACAATTCTTAACCGAACTACGTAGAATTTGATCTCTACCTTAAAAGTGGAGAACATAGGAAACCTTTCTAAGGTTCAAGCATATCATCCATTGATTCTCATCTGTCCCATATGACGTTAAACTATATCTTAATTCCTGAACTATGTGGGTTCTGATTCATTTTCTAAACAGGGATACGTAGGTAGACCATCTGCAGGTACGATCCCAACTCTGAAATAATCCATGTCATTCTGGATGAAAATATACTTCAAGTGCCCCGCTGGGTGGCTTTAAAACCAGTATGGTTATCATAATGACCAAGAGATCTTTATATAATGTGTTAAATGATACCATTGACTAAGAATCTCTAAAAAATGCATATGATTCTCTATCGATGAAGAACCTCAAAAATATATATATATAAGATTCTCTAAATCTCATACATATTAATCATTGATTGTTAGATCTTAAGGAAAGTTCATTTTCATACTTGGTAGTGTAATAAGGATTCATGAACATAATGTAAATATATAAAGAGATTCCTGGAGTAGACAATAATTCCCCCCAAAAACGTGTGATGAGTCCGACCTTCCATCCTCTCGACCAATGTAAATTCTTAAGCCCCATCAGTCCACAACTAATGAGCACCTACCTTTGGAAAGTAGGTCCAAAGGGATATAGAATCATTGGATTATTCCAGTTCTATGAACAAACCCATTAGAAACGGATTGGAATGTTTGAACCTTAAGAAAACAAGGTCATCCCCCTTTCCAAAGGAAACAAAAAATGGTGAACTCGACGTGAATCCTTAACCAAGTTAAAGGATGTATTACTTATTTGTTAGGCCCCTATTTTAACTTAATGTGAGGGCCAAAAAAGCAATCAATAACATATGTGCTCATCCAAAAGATGTAGTGGCCGAGCTTATCTTGATTAGATCTGTTATATCAAATAGGAAATCGTTTTCAAGATCTCTCTACGTTACATAAATGGTTTCCATAAAGTTCACACCTGTGACTGCATCTGCTGCTACTTCTACTGGATATTTGTCTTCTCTGAGGATGACATCACCTACTCATCATCTTCAACGATGGGTATCAAATTCACTGGTTAAGGAATACCTTCTACACAGTACCATTCCGACTCTGGAGGCTGCTCAACAAGCCCTCCAATTCAATAATTCACCCTGGTCGTCCGGACAACGACGACCAGTGATCAAGAAGAAGGTGGTGTCAACCACCATCTCCAACTGTTTCGGGTCGTTATCCCTGGAATACAATCACCAGTCCCTCCCATTTTATGATCAGGTGAATGAGAAGGTCACTCAAGGCCTTAATTCATGGATACAGGAGTCCTTCCTGAGGGCTCCCATCAATAATCACCACCAGACTCATGCGGCAGTGCGCCCTCAATGTGATAAGGGTATCGCCTTTATAGGTTTGGCTCAGGTTCCTCAGACCCGAGCATGCAAGACGAACCACCAGAGGAAAAATATAGTCAAGAGGGAGAATGTTCTTACTTATTCCTTCTCCATAGAAGTCCATAAAGTCAACTTGATGGAAAGCAACGAGCGGGCACATACACCCGTCGGTTCTAATTCTGCTGTCCAGCAGACTCGTCTGGCAGAAACCCACCAATCTCACCAGGAAATTCCGGTAGATTATTATAGGTAGGAATATACACCTATTTATAATTCATCAACCAGTTAGTAGGCTCGTCTGACTTCACCCAAAGAAGCTCGCCAATTTAATATGGTGGCAACTGATAAGCAGGCACGTACACCTGTTTACAATCAACAATTCTATCTGCAGTCTCGTCTGCCAGTATTGAAGGAAAATTGTCAACCATATTTGATGAAGAATACACAGAAGGCACATACACCTACCAATTTTAATCAATCCTACCAACAGTCTCATTTGGTAGAATGTGGATAAGTCGGTCGGAAAGCCCCGACGAAAAATTTGGAGTAGACTCAACACTCTGCCCCCATACATGAGTACTGTCAGAATTCACTGACAGGAAAAGGAGGACAGGATTAGGAACACACACCTACTCCCAGCACGGAATGGACGTATATTCCCGTTCTGGTAGCTGAAGTCACCAAGCACATTCTGACGATGGTGAAAGAGCAGAAGCAAATCCCTGCTCATATTCTGGAAGCCTGCCAGAATATTATAATAGCTCCAGCAGCATCACAGGGAAAGAAATGAAAATTTGTCCCTACCAGTGGAGTGACACATCAACAGATCACTCCAGAACAGATACACACCTCTGTTCCAGTCCAAGAGGGTTGTGGGGAATACTCCTCCATATCATACGGACAATCAAGTTAGGCACATACACCATATTTTAATAGAGATAATCAGCCTAACCTGACTATTTCTCCGAAGTAGGAACATACACTTGCCCATAATAACCACTTTCGTCAATAAGTGGTTTCTAAAGTGAGTAACAAGGCATCTAAAAAGAATACTCATTCAGAACAGTCAGGAAATCAAGATCCAATTTTTAATAAGGCCTTGCTCAATGTTGGAGTTCCTGAAACTCTCAGACAATTATCTGTTGGAACTCAAGATTCTACTCTCTCATTTCCCAATAGTGGGCACATTAATTCCAATGGTCTGCATCAGAAACTTCATCATGAAGGATTTCTTCATGACAGTTCGGTCGATCTCGAAGTATCATCTTTAGATGAGAGTCACGATAACCCTCTGTGTGGACAGAAGATCAAGGAGAAAAAATTTTCATCTTTTGTTGTAACCCACCATGGTGGTCCTCCCCATGATGATGAATTTAGCTACGAAAGTCCTCTCTGTAGTAGTAATTCTCATTTCCTAGAAAAATTTTCATAGGGAAATGCAGTAACGAGAAAGCCCTCTTATCTTGAGGCACATGAAAATGTGAATCCAATCATGTCTAATGCTTTAACAATATCAGGTGAAATACTTTCTCAACCAGAAGATAGCCTGGGGTGTAGGTCAGTCTCTGAACCACCCCTGAGTCATGCATCTTCTAATTTGGTAAATGAATTATCTACCAATATTTTTGAATCTGATTAAGCAACAAAGAAGCACCAACTTTGGTCTAAACAAGTAGAATAATCTTCATCAAATGATAAGGAGGAAGTGTTTAATATGAGAAAACAACTGGTGAAAGGTAAAGTACCAGTCATGTTTTTTCCTTTGGTTGACTCTCAGTATGACATTCCAGAAATGTTGACGGAAGATTGTATTCATGATATTCGTCTCAACATGTGGAAAACTCTGTCAATTGAAAAAGAAAATAGTATCTTATGATGAATATGAAAATCATTTCAATATAATAGAAGGGTTACAACACCAAATTGATTTGGAATCTCTCTCAGTTTCTCGATATACGAAGGCTGAAAAGAAGCAGAGAGCCCTTCAGCGTTCATGCCATGGCTCACTAAAAAGGTTTCTCTAGTTAATTGTCAATGCCCCATCTGGTATTCATATCAGGGGATGGGGTGTTCATGGAGCACTGCATTTCACTATACTCTCCATCCAACAAATCCCACCAAAAATGGTCTCATGCAATGTTATTGCCCATGGTCGGCCACATCCAATTGGTTTTGTTTGTAATCAATGTCTTGCTCAAGAACAGGCTGCAACTAGTTCTTCCCAGAATCCGGAATACAGAGAAGAAGTTGTCCAATTAATATTACATCAAGCAAACAAGAATATCGAACATGATTCTTGTTTAGAGCGTGCACATCCTCAAGTGATGGAAGTGTCAGAAATCATCCAACGGTCATTTGAGCCAGGTGATTTGAGTGGATGTAGGTTGATGCATCAAGCCAATTTCCGGACTAAATTCCACAAGATCAGAAGATATTTTAAGAAATTCTTAGATTTAGCAACTCAAGAACCACCACAGCTCGCTAGACTGGGGTCTCTTTTAGTCCAAACCTCAGAATCAACAAATAGGTTTCTAGGAGTTGAGCAGAAACAGCAGGAAAAGCCCCAGTCCACCGGACTGGGGACTTTTTCAAATCCTCAATCTCTTCCTCAGAGAAAATCAGCCTTCTCTCGATTAGGGAAGAATCCCAAAGAGGAATGAATAGCCTAATTATAGGAGATTCCCTCCAAATTATGGTTCGTCAAGAATTTCCTAAGGGATCAACTCAACAGAAGGCAGTGTATCATCAGGGACATGGAAGAAGACAATATTGCAAAAATTCCGATAGAAGAGATGCAATGCGTTATGCATAAATAAATGTCATCAATTCCATTTTTGCTAATCCTCCAGAACATGAGACTCACTCAGAGGTATTAGATGAGGAATTTCCAACTCAAGAGGCTATGCACACAGAGGCAAATGAAGAAGGTGTGCACACAAGAAATCAATGGCTTGCCCAGAATTTGGGTATTCCTTCAAATAACCAACTTCCCCCTATCTGAAAGGCATCCAACAAGGGGAAAGGAAAGAATCAGTTTACATTACATTATTCCTCTGTAGAAGGCCAATCACTCTCCCTAGATCAAAGGTTTGCACAATAAGAGGAAGAAATGAAGGAATTAAGGAGGTTGAATGCAGAACTAATTCAAGGTAGTCTTTCTCCTAAGTGTGTTGGGTTCAATCAGCCAATGGATTTTTTTTGCAGCTACTGAGATGGATCAAGAGTATCCTCCCTTACCAATACACCCTCACAGGTCTAATCCTATGGTTCATGTGCAATAGCAATCGGTGGTGCTACCATCAATTGCAGTACTAGCCACCACACCTATCCAAGCTCCAGTTATTGCACCTGCTCAGGTCCAAGCTCAGCCAGATGTTTCTCAAAAGTTAATGACTACCATTGAGTCATTAACAGCTCGATTGGAAGCTATGGAGGGAAAACGTGCACAAATTCAACTGGAGAAGAGAGCTTACCCTGAATGGGTTGATGTAATTCCTCCCCCATCAAATTTTGCAAGTACCACATTCCCAATATTTAATAGATCGGGAGACCTAGAGCAACACTTAACAATTTTTTTTTCTCATTGTGATCCTATGATGGGAACTCCTCAGTAACAAGAAGCTGTTAAGCTCAGGTGTTTTGTACAGTCATTAAAAGGGTCTGCTTTTGTTTGGTATACAAGCTTGCAATCCCAGTCAATTACCGGGTGGGAGGATCTTCATCAATGATTCCTTCTTCAATTTAGCTCAACTTTTACAAAGACAAAAGTTTTTTATCTTACAAATTGTAAGAAAAGGGAGAATGAAAGGTTTTTATATTTCATTTCTTGTTGGAAGGGATTAACAAATTCCCTAAGTTTAACACTCCCTCAAGAAGAGTTGTTACCAATCTATGTGGAAAATTTGTGTGATGAATTACGCACACCGTTGATCCTTGTGAAAAACACAGGAGGGTTTCGAGACCTTACTTTGATCGCTCAGCAGATCAAAAACTCTCTTACAAAGACGAAGGATAAAACTCGTGTAATTCCATCAGCTCCAAGAAGGAGAATGGGTAAATTAGAGATTGCTACATTTATTCATAAACAAGCACATGTGCCTGCTTCAACTTCAAAACCTTCATCTTATCGAAGGGCTCCACCTCCTGATTGTCAACAACAGAAGTCGTTTTGTCAAGATGATCAAAGAGATCAAAGACGGAAAATATTTGAGGATCTGAAGAGAAAATTTTATTCTTTTTAAAATGAACAAGTACCTGGTTACTTAATTTCGGCTCTGGAAAATAATTTGGTTTAGTTGCTAAGGCCCAAAAGGCCGAACAAGAAAGGAGAAGAAGATAGTCCCAACTATTTCCCATTTCATCAGATGTTGGGGCATCTCATTCAGGAGTTTTTTTTCTTCAAAGACCTCCTAAAAAGGATGGTGGACTGGGACAAGTCAAACTGAAAGGTTCTTCAGCTCAGGTACCATGTGTTACTGCTACAAATCTAGAGGAAGAAGGCGAGTGGAAAGAAGTCAAAAGAAAAAATGCATATAAATATAATGATTGGATGGTCAGAAAAATTATCAACTGAACTCATGCCATTTTATGGACACAATTAAAGAAACCAATTGTGTATTATTCTATCAATGACACAGAAAAACCCTCTTCATCAGAGGGAAAATCCTCAAAGAAATGGCATAATTAAAAGAAATAGGAACAGTCAGAATAAGATGAGATCGTGTCAAAGCCTAAGTTTCCTTTGACTCTGGCAGATTTTATGCCATCTACATCAAAGCCACGGGCACCGCCCCACCAAATGGCACAGCCTAAACTGGCTAATCAGGAAGAATATTCATTAGATGAAGAGTTGATCTTTGGTTCTGTTAATATGATTCACTTAACAGATCCTTATGCTAGTCACAGTTTCGATCTTGATGAGTCTGAGTTCCCTGTATCAAACAGAGGAATTAGAGGGAGTTCCAGAGTTCTGGGATACATAGGAATACGTGGATATTCCAGAAGCCACTATTCTAATTCTACCCCTGCTAAAACTGTGTATGCAGCAGAAACTCATGGTAAAGCCCTTTAGAGGGCTCAACAAGAACAAGACAGTTCTTCCATGCATGTCAGATTCAGTCCTGGCATAATTATTCTAGAGGATCAGTTGTAGGTTACACCTTCTTCATCTCAGCAAGTAAATAGACCTATTCGATCTAATCTTCCAAATCCAGGAGTATTTCCAACTCCTACCCTGATACAAGAATCATCGATTTCCAAAGCATCAACTTCTAAGGCACCTGCAAAACCAAATGTTCTTATTGGAAAACGCAGACCTTTGGATCAAAAATATGATCTCTTGAAACATTTGGCCCAAGTACCATCCAATTTATCAATTTTGGATTCCTTGAACCTATCAAAGGATCTTTGGGAGGCACTCATTGAGGCTTTGTCAAGTCCTTAGGAATTCGTAGCTAAAATTACTACAGCTGAAGTCTACCATGTAGAGAATGATCCTGCAGAATGTCATACAGTGATATCTTTTACAGATGAAGATGAAGATGATGTCTTTCATGGATATATTGGACCTTTGTATTTATCTGGAAAGGTCAATGATGTAGACATCCAAAGACCTTTCATTGATAATGGTTCAGGATTCAACCTCATTCACATTCGTACACTTCGTCGATTGGGCCTCGCCGAATCTGATTTATCTACTTCTACTTTGATTTTGCAAGGATATGATAAAAATGAACAAGAACCTTTGGGCCAGATCACACTCAGAACTCGGTTTGGAGATCTTGTATCAAATTCATATTTCATGGTTGTTTGTCATCACACAGCCTTCAATATTTTTCTTGGAAGACCTTGGCTACATCAACATGCGGCTATCCCTTCAGCATACCACCAATGTCTCAAATATCGTTTCAATGTTCAAATTGGGACATTTTATTGTGATAAATACCCATTCAAAACATGTGAATCTCAATACATTGAGGCGGAGTTATATCACATGGATGGAAAGGAGAAATCCACAACAAGGGAGGTTACCAAAGTTAATGCTCCATATGGTTTGGAAAAGATTCCATTAAATCCATTCATACATGTGAGTACAGATTATGTGTTGCATATCAGTCAAATTGAAAAGATAGACCCAAATCCAAATACTCTTATGGAAACTTCCATAATGTCAATTACTGCAATCAAGCCAGACAACATGGGAGAAATTGGTGATTCATCAATCAATGATGAAATCTCAAATGGTGATGTCTTCATTTCATCTGCTGAAATTCATCAATTCTATACTTCGCCAACTAGGCCAGAGGAAGTTATAGTAATTTCAGAGGTGAATGATGATGTCGATTCTCAATCCATCATCTCCTCTTTACCTAAGGAAGACCCTTCAACATCAATAGGGTCAGAAATGGAAGCTTCTTCTTCAATATGTTCAAATTTTAACATCTCTCCTGATTATGGAAATTCTGCTTCATCATCTACTGTGAAATTAGAAGCAGAAGAGATAACATGTGTTGAAGAAGAAGAGGAAGATCTCAGATATGCTCCTCAATCATTTTAAGAGGGTATCTCTACCATTGTGGATGAACTCAGGGAAATAATTCTAGGTACAAAAGAAGATCCATGCCCCACTTTAATTAGTGCGGACATGACTCTGGAAGAGCAAGAAATGTATACTTCCTTTCTAAAGAAAAATCGAGATATATTTTCTTGGAATTATACAGAAATTCTAGGGCTTGATCCCGATGTTACTACTCATCATTTGGGTTTTCCAGAAGAACATCGAGGATTTAAGCAAGCTACAAGAAGAATACACCCAACTTATGCTTCCAAAATTGAAGCTCAAGTGGATAAGCTAATCAAAGCTAACTTTGTCAGAGAAGTTCAATATACCAAATGGTTAGATAATATTGTCCTAGAGAAAAAGAAAAATAGACAAATTAGAGTTTTCATTGATTTCAGAGATCTTAATTGGTATTGTCCCAAGGATGATTTTCCAGTTCCGATCACAGAACACTTAATTGATGAAACATGTATCTATGAAGCACTTTCCTTCATGGATGGATATTCTAAGTATAATCAAATCCGAATGGCTCTAGAAGATGAAGAATATACAGCTTTCAAAGCCCCTCAGGGTGTGTTTTTCTATCGGGTAATGCCCTTTGGCCTAAATAATGTTGGCACAACATATCAGTGTGCCATTCAATGTATCTTCAAATCCTTTTAGGGAAATTTGTTGAATGTGATGTGGATTATTTGGTGGTTAAATCAAAACAACATTCTAATCACTCGGCTGATTTGGAAGTCATATTCAACAATCTTCGGCAAAACAATTTGATGATGAACCCCTTGAAATGTGCTTTTGGGGTAACCTCAGGAAAATTTCTCGGCTTTATTGTACACCATTGTGGTATCGAAGTCGATCCTAAGAAGATAAATTCAATCCATGGTACGTCACCTCTTAAAAATTTGAAATAATTGAGAGGACTTCAAGGAAATATAGCCTATATTCAGCATTTCATCACCAATCAGGAAGGAAAAAGTTTACCCTTCACCAAATTGATGAAGAAGGGAATCACTTACCAGTGTACTGAAGAATGTCAAGACGCATTCAATATTCTCAAGATATATCTCATTAGTACACCAGTATTAATGCCACCTTTTGAAGGAAAACCACTTATTCTTTATGTGAAAGCTTTAGAACGATCATTGGGTGCCTTCCTTGCCCAGAAGAATTATATTGGGAATGAAAACATCCTTTACTATCTTAGTTAGACTATTCTTCAAGCATAAACCTGATATTCAGGTATTGAAAAGTTCTTCCTAGAATTAATCATTTCAGTTCATAAATTGAGACACTACCTCCAACATCATGAGGTCCAATTGGTATATCGTAATAACCCGCTCAAATTCATCCTTAGTCGTCCAATGCTTAACGGACGTCTGGAAAGGTGGGAAGTTATTTTGCAGCAATTTGATATCCAGTATGTGTCTCAAAAGACAATAAAGGGCCAAGATCTAGCTGATTTCCTTGTTGAACATCCTTCAGTAGAAGATACATATTTAGATAATGAACTTCCTCGTGAAGAAGTCTTTTCTATTCAAGATAATATTCAAACATGGGAAATGTACTTTGATGGTGCTTCCAGAAGTCCAACAGGGAAGAAAATGGAAGATCCTAAATTCAACAAATTTGGATTAGGAATTGTACTTATTTCCCCGGAAAAGGTAGTGTTACCCTATTCCTTTTTATTGTGGGAAGGTGGTACAAATAATGAAGCAGAATATCAAGCTCTTATCAAAGGATTAGAGTTGGTGCTTCAAGCACAAGTGAATCACTTAAAGGTGAAAGGTGATTCAGACCTGGTAATCAAACAAGTCAATGGGAATTATGCCATCAAGAAAGAAGAGTTAATCCCTTTTTATGATTACTTCAGAGAGTAATGGTGAAATATCCTTTAGAACTGACATTTTCTTATGTCCCATGATCACAAAATTCTCAAGCTGATGCATTGGCTAATATAGAAACAACTCTGGAAAATCCAGATCTGGACGAGACAATCATCAGTATTGCCCATCGTCGTACAATTTCACCTTATGTTCAAATCAGAACAGAGGAAATAGATGAAATTAGTCCCATTCCTGAATCATATGGTCATACTACAGGATGGATGACACCTATCAGGGAATACCTTCTAAATGGAATACTCCCACCTGATAGAGCTGGAAAAGAACAAGTTCGGCGACGTGTGGTCAATTTTAATCTTTATGATAGTCCAGATCACCTAGAGAAACTTCTCTATAAAAGAGGTTTTGATGGAGTTCTGTTCAGATTCATTGATGGTGAAGAGACAATGGTTGTCATGAAAGAAGTGCATGCAGGAGTCTGTGGTTCCCACCAGTCTGGAAATAGACTATCTGATCAAATTCGAAGGCTTGGATACTTGTGTCCTTCAATGATACAAGATTGTGTTGATTTCACCAAGAAGTGTCATTATTGCCAAGTAAATTCCAACTTCATTCATCAACCCCCATATTTTCTTTATATAGCTAAATACTCATGGCCATTTTCCATATGGGGAATGGATATAGTAGGACCTTATCCTTCGGCTACATCCAAGCAGTTGAAGTATATTCTTACTGCTAGTGACTTCTTTTCCAAATGGGCAGAGGCAATACCTCTCAATGAAGTCAGTTCTAAAAGCATTGTTAGCTTCATCAAGTCTAACATCATTACCAGATTTGGTGTCCCTTATACCATATTAATGGACAATGGAACCAATTTCTGTTCATCCGAGGTAAGGAAGTTGTATCAAGAATACAACATCAAATCCAATCATTCATCTTGGTATCATGCAGTGGCCAATGGCCAGATAGAAGCCTTCAATAAGACTCTTTCAAACATACTGCAAAAGATGGTGGATAAAGATAATAAATAATGGCCTGATAAAATCTTTCATGCTTTATGGGCTTATCGAACCACCACCCGCACTCCAACATAGTCAACTCCATATTCATTGGTATATGGAACAGAAGCAGTCTTGCCCATTGAAGTTCAATTACCTTCGCTCAGAGTAGCCATTTGTGATCAGCCATCTATAGATGAACAATCTCAAAAGTGATTGGATGAATTGGAACGATTAGATGAAAAATTATTGTGCACCTTGCATCACTTGGAAGTCTATCATAATTGAATAGCACGATCTTTCAACAAAAAAGTTCGTATTCGTTCATTCATTCAGGGAGAATTGGTATTGGTTCTCAGAACTCCAATGATACCAGGAAAGAAACCTCCCAAACTTGAGCCAAAGTGGGAAGTACCTTACTCAATACATAAGGTTTACTCCAATGGAGCTTATTCTTTAATCTCAATGGATGGATAACTCATCACGACTCCAACCAATGCCATATTTATGAAGAAGTATTTTGTGTAACACAAATACAGTCTACGTCCAACATGACGTTAAACTGTGTTTTCCTTGCTGCAAGACTTTAAATTGCACAGTCCCTTATATGTCCAACATGATGTTAAACTATGATGTCCTTGTTATATGACGTTAAACTATACAGTCCATGTCCAACATGATGTTAAACTGTGATATCCTAGCTACATGACATTAAACTGTATAGAACTTGTCCCTTAAGTATTTACTACATGACATTAAACTACACAATGCACCTCTTCGTCCCACATGACATTAATCTATGAAAAATTCCCTTAATATGTCCTACATGACGTTAAACTATATTTTTTCCCGGCTACATGACACTAAACTGTGCAACACCATTAGTCCTCACTGCAAGAATTTAAACTGCATAGTTCATCTTTCATCCAACATGATGTTAAACTGTGTCGTGTCCCTTATACGTCCAGCGTGACATTAAATTATGCATTGTTAGGGTTGTTGCTACCTCTTGTTTCTCACACTGAGTATGAATCACATGATCTTAGAGTAAACTTCAACCATAACACCCTCTATGGGTCGCTAACCATGTGTAAGTCTCAACATCATTTTTTTAGGTCGTTTTCCTTAAGAACAACTTGATCACCAATTCATTCCTTAATCGAACTACACAGACTTTGATCCTTTCCTTCTAGGCTGGGTACGTAGGCAACCTCCCAAGGTTCAATCCCAAAACCAATCTCTTCACATCAGTTCACCTCCATCTCATACGATTTTGATTCGTGAAACTGACCCCAGAACCAATATTTTTTACATTGTTCGCCATCGTCCTTGCTATATGACGTTAAACTATTTGCACTTTTGTCCTTTAAGAAAATAAACTACAACATTATTTTACACACTCACCTGAGAGGGAATAATTATTTACATCGATCTCCAATCATGTTATATTCCAAAGACTACGTGCATACATGGCAATGCCTGAACCTTAATCTTAGGTCAAACCATTATTGCAATAAAGTCCCCTTTCACCCTTCATGTGTACGAACCAAATATGTATAGAGGGTATTTAAAGAACTACGTGCGGCTTGATTCCCATCCTTATAGGATACGTAGGAATGTTCGAGCATCCCTCTAATCCAGCCCCAAGTCTTTGTGCCTAACCCCAAATTCCACTTTCAGTCCCTTAGTTGAAAAATCTCCCTATTAAAACATGAATGTGGTATGAAAACCCTGGTCTTCATTCACATCCAGTTTATAAAGAATACAATGTGTATTCCTTATTATGGTCCGAGCTCTATGACCTTAAAGTAATATTTCTTATACTCTCTTCCCACATGACGTTAAACTGTATTTCAAGAACTACGTATGGCTTGATTCCTATCCTTGTGGGATACGTAGTTAATTCCAGCACCTCAAATTCAGGACCCAACCATAACATAATTATGGTTAGCATTTTTCTATGTATCTCTACATGCATTGGACAATGCCCATTTTGATGTTTCAGACTCCTAACTTTAAATACTTCTCGATCTCTATAACCCTTTTCTTGACTTCTGGTCACAAAATGTTTGATACTTTGGAATTATTTTGTTTGATTATGCAGCATGTGCCCCTAGGTGGCCTTGCATAAACAGCCTACATAACAGACCTATCAGCCAAAAGATGCTATTATTTGACTATGCAGTCAATTCCCTTTGGTGGACCTTCATAACTCAACCCCCTAACGGGTTTGTCAAATAGTGGTAACTTCATTATTGGGAGGAAAACCTATTTTTTCCTTATTCATCTTAATGACAATATATAGGGATCCACAAAAAAATAGTCATCCTTAGAAAAATTTTCCCATACTATTTTTTATGATCTGAAAGTATTCAAGTCTATGGTTTATATTTTCCTTCCCTAAGTTTGGGTCAAACCTTCGTAGAAGTGACATTCATCCAATTCTTTGACAATATTGATTAGAAATATCCTCTCCATATTCAAGTACCTCTATCCATACAGAAGACTCTATGCTTTGGAAAATTTGAATCTCCATAAACATTCACTGGATTTTTTTAGCAATAAAAGGGTAAAATTTCTTAGAGTTCTTTTTCCTGACTATGCAGCACGTTCCCTTAGGCGACCTAGCATAAACAGTCTAAATAATGGACGGGTCATACAAAAATTCTATTATTTTACTATGCAGCCAATTCCCTTATGTGGCCTTACATAATTCAACCCCCTAATGGGTTTTTTAAATAATGGTAACTTCATTCTTGGGAAATAATTCTTCTAATGCCTTTTATCCCTTTTTCGTATCATTCCTAAAATTCAAAATTTCTTATGTCATAGTTTACATGTTTTACCTTATACTTGAATATAGTCATATGTTTTCATATAAATTATCAAGTAATTGAGTCAATTTTAATCCATTAGGTCAAAGAAATTTCGAGCTTAAACATTAGCCTTTTTATGTCTGGCGTGCATGACTTTAAACTCCCAACAAAAGACAAGGGAACTCTGAACAAAAAGTCAATTCCCAACGCACTAAACATACATTTTGTATGATTTAGGTAATATTGATCAATTAAAAGATTCAAAGTTTGTAGGGTTTTTTTTATAATCCTAGAAGAAAACAAATTATGCTTACTAGGCCAATTGGATTAGGTAAAAATTTAAAGAAGGTAGAAAAATAATGAAGACACAAATGATTGAAGATGAAATCATTCTTCATTGATGCACAAGATTTATAAGGACATCCATAGACTATAGTCTCTTCTCTTTTCCAATAATTACAAAAGGTTGTCAACATAACTCTTCACTTGATTCACGACATCCCAAGATTCATTAGTAGCTACTTGATGCTCATGAACTCGACCAACTTTAATATTTTCAGCTTGATGGAGTGCTTTCTTGGCATCTACAATGGATTTCATACCATTTGTTTGAAATCCTACCTATGAATCGTTAAGATGGTCAAGTTCCCCAGTAACAGCATCTAACTTTTGCTGAAGGTGCATCTGTTGGACAACTTTCTCCTTGATCTTATGCTTCAGATCCTTCAACTTGTTAGCATGATCAGCCTCAGCTTGGGACACTACAGCCTCAAATTCGCTAATATTGACTGACAGCCTTACTTTGGTCAGGTCTTGACGGTACCTTTGCTCCTTCTCCATTCTTAAATTGACTTGTTTCACCACGGAATGGATCTCTTGATATCCAAAACCACCAATTCCCAACATTACGAACAAGGATGACAGTCGCGGGATCTTCAAAGATAGCTCTTTAAGAGGCACTTTAGATATGATCTTCCATATGTTTTGGCATGCCTTGCGTCGTGAAAATTGGAGCACCTTTTGTACCTCCAGGTCTGACTCAGCATCACTTTAATAGGGGTGAATATAATCCGAGATTAATGCACTTAGAAAAGTGCCATGTTCTACTCTTTCCCCCCTAACCCTTGTTATTTCACTTTCTATTCCCATTGGGGCGGAGGCTGAGGCTTCACCTCCAGATCTAGCCACTGAAATTGATGGCCCTACATAGTCAATTGAATGTTTTTGGTTAGTTGCAAAGGATGAAAAAAGTTTATTAAGTTGTCTTGCAAATTAAGTACAGCCACAAATATTTTTATCTCTTACCCAATGGTAGATCAATAGCAGGAGAAGGCTCCTCCCCGTCTTTCCTAGATTCAATAATATTTTTAGGACGAGTTTCAAGAAGCTATACCGGGTTCAGCTCCACTTGAGATAGTGTCTCTACAATAGTAGGGTTTTCCATACCCCCTTTAGGCATTGGTAGTTCAGCAACTTGATTAGATGGAACTGCACATTTTTTAACCAATCATGGTTAGAGATGTAATAAGAAGTTATTTAAAAAGGATGAAGGATAACACTCATGTCCAAAATCTTCTAAATTACATGTTTATTTAACATGATCTAAAAATTCTTCAAAATATGCTCCAATTTTCATCATTTCATCCAATGATATCTCAGATTCCTAGTTAGTATCACCAGTGGGAGATTTTGATGTGTCTTCTTAGAGACCTTCATCCTACGGTCTCTGACCCTGGACAGCTTCTTCTGATAAAATTACGGCATCAGTTGCAGTGGCCACCAAATGCTCTGGTGCAGGGGTTGAACCTAAAGTATCATAGAATGGAAGTCAGTTGATGTTTTCATTCATCATCTTATGAAGCATTGTTAATTTACCAGAATCAGGCTCTTCTCTCCTTGTAATAGCAGTAAGAGCGATACTGGTAACAGACATTGGCTCTTCTTCAAGAGAAGCCAAATCAGCATGAACTTCGGACTGTTCACCAGCACCCCCAATCGTCCTTAGAGGAGGGTCAATCCTCTCCCTCAAAGGAGAAATTGAAGAAGCCCCTGCAATCCCAAGAATTACGAGCAATCGTTTTCATGGTTTAAGACTCGTGACTATCCGAAGGACTTACCACTACTGATGAATCGTTTAGATGTGTACTTCTTCCTTTGATACCTTTTCTTCTTCGGCTTTTTGGGAGTGATGACATCATCATCTCCAAATACAGGAATTGGGGAATGAATAGCTATGTCTAACTCCTCATCCATGGCTTGCTGACCTGGAGATATTTCACCCGACTCGCGAGGAGTTTCATCAGCCCCAATGGAAGTACCACCAGGGCTACACTATGGTGAAGGAACCTCAACAATTCCTTTCTTTGCAAGCTGTAGGATGAATAAATTAATTTTCTTGAGTAACAAAGCTTTAACTAGAATCAAGTTGCAAAGAAAATAAGGAAATAAGATTACATCTTCAGAAGCCACATAATCATGCCACTCCTCATATCCGGAAGCACCAATCCCCTCAATGGTGCCACGATATATCATTTCCTTCACCCACTTGGTGACAGGAATGGAATCATCGGTGGAATATATGAGCATCTCCAGCTCTCTAATGTAATCCCGCACTTCAGTGGGGTTATCCTTGAAACGGATGTCTGTAAAAGCCCGAAGATTCCCTATTCTAGGGATGTGTAGCCCCTCGCACAGATCCATCAAGGCAGATTCAGCATCGCAATATAATCTTCTCCATGTTTGGATAGCCTTTGATCATAGATATTCAACATGTGTGCTAGAAAGCTGCGAGGAGGGTCCTACAATATTAGACTTCAGCTTCTTCCCAGATCCTGCAACTACAGATAAAGGATAAAAAAATAATTCTTGTTGCTTTATAAATTAAAGGTGATTAAATTTCCCCAATTAAGTAACTCACTAGGATTAAATGGAGTTGGTCTCTTGATTCTGACAGGAGGATTATATCTAGCACAAGGTCGCTTTGACACTTGTCATGCCTCGTCATCCCCATCTTGGGAATCCGGTGAGTCAGCCCTGGGTGAGGAACCTAGTGAATCAGCTCCAGGTGGGGAAGAGTCACCTTCAAAATGAAGGGTTTCTTTCTCTACAGTTCTTTTATTTTTCCTCACCTTATGAACCGGATGATTCAGCACCCCTTCTGGGTATGATGCTATCCAGTTCTCGGCATACCATGTAGTTAAGTTACTCGCCTCTTTTGCAACTGGTAGATCAAACACTACCCCGGTCTTCTCCATAGATGTCAGCAACCATAGTTTTCGAGCAACCATCATATGGTTCTCTGACCTGACATTCATGAAAGGGGATATAACATTCTTCCACAGACACTTGAATTGGCGTGAAAAATATGTATGGAGTATAAGCCTCGCATATAATCTCTTCGTCAATCCTGGTGTCCAATACACTATCTCTGCAAGCCAGCATGTATCACCTCAGTTCCAGGTCAGCTGTTCTATCATCAACAAACCGCCTGGTTGGTAGGTTTCCATAAGGAAAAAAAATTAATTCCTTGAACATGCTCAACGTCACCTTCATATCATAGATGTTGAGAGATAACGGAGCAATTCCAGAATATGCCTGCACTGATGGCCTGAAAGAGCTTCCAGGAACCTGTACTCCATTCTGTACAGCATATGTATTGAAATGAGTGGCGATCCATCCCCACAAAACTTGGAATGGTCCCACTATGCTCAAAGGATACTTACCCATAAAGACATGGAGTAAGCTCATGTGAATCTTTGCCAAAATCAGGGTGGCCAATCCAACCATTTTCTTCCCATCCAACTTGGCTGCCACAACGAAGGTCCCTAGCCTGACGCCTCCCTTCTAATCCCTGACTGGCAGAAGATAAACACTGAGCCACAAGGCTAAGAAGCCCACCATACGGGTCTTTTTTGGGATTCTCTGATCCACTTCATACCCCCACTTCTCAAAGTCTCCTACTTCCAGGGTCGTCCAGAATGTGCCAAAAACACCCCTCTTCTCTGTTCTGGGACAAGTAGTATGACGAGTATAGGTGGGCCCCTTTAACTCTTTCTTCATAAGAAACATATCCATCTACTCATCCGGATGAATATCCTTGCTAGAATGAGTTTTGGAGGTCTTGGAATTCTTGAGCTTGTAGAAAATTTTCAATAATTCTCGAGCCAAAGCTGGAGTCTTATCCAAATCATTCCACGTCGCCTTAGGAGGGATGAATTCATCATAAATATCGCCCAAAATTGGAGCCCCCGAGATCTTGTAGGCATCCCACAAACTGATGCCTACTTCTCCATGAGTCAGATGGAAATAATTGGTTTCTTGGCTCTAGCGACTGATTAGTTCCGGCACAAATTCATCATTCCTGTAGACATATGGCTGCCCAGCCTAGACGGATTCATATATTGCAACTCCTTTCAGATCCTCGACAAACTCTGCATAGGTTTGTCGCACCCAATATGCCCACATCCAAGTTGGCTTCACACCTCCTCCAGGATAGAAGTCCCAACTCTTCTTCTAGCCTTTGGATTGATCCATCTGATAATTTTGTAATATTGAAGGATAACAATGTGGTTGCAGCTCAGGCTTGTGAGGTTTCAGATCTGGGGAACAGGGGCTATGATGCATTATATAGGCCTTCTCCACTATTCTAGTATTTACAAATGATCCTCCCATTGAGAAATTTGCTGAAGCAAAATTGGTTTAAGTCTGAAACCAAGAATGTGGAAGATAATTCTTTGCCTCTGGAATGTTGACTTCTTGAAGATGACCATGGCCATACAGAGGCAAGTAGATGCTCTATAGAAAATTAAGATGATACTTCTTCAAGTACTTGGACAAATATGAGAGATTACTATCACATATATCATATTAATCAAAGACAACAATGTTCATCATATCATCAATTCGCTTGCTCGCCAGTTCATCATCCATTCAAATTCTTCTAGGATCCATTTAATCTGCACAATGGTTGAATAATTAACTCTTACGTAAGTTGATTTTTCATAAACTCTGTGAAGAAAAGTGAAAAAATGGATAAGACATTAAGGTGCGCAAGTCTAATTTAATGCACAAGTGTAACTGTGTCGCACAAGTTTTGGCATGGAGGTATCACCGCGCAAGTCCAAATACCTCTGCAGAAGCACGACACGAATAGAAGCAATGAAACCGTGGAAAACAAGTCACTTGCGCAATGAGAGCAACCTGTGTGGAAAGAAATCGGAAGTGTTCAAATTCAGGTTCTTAGTGCGAGAATGGGGTGCATATTTATAGGCCAGGCCGCACCCCTGCACGCCGAAGCCTGCGTGACTCTCACCTATGCACCCCTTCCTGCGTTCTCAAAACATTCACGACACCCCTCCTTGGTTTTCTCCTTTACCTCAAAGTCAAACTCTCATTCCTTTCAAATCCAACTCTACGGGGGGACTTTTGTTGACGCTCCTTTTCTTCACAGAGTCTAATGACTAAATAAGGGTAATACCTTAGCATAAAGAGATTCATCCTTTGAAGAAACATCAAAAATGACAATGGCATGAACAAGGATTCCATTAGGTAAGGGTCGCGCAAGTTTCATCATGGTCGTGAAAGTATACTTGTGCGCCATATATTGGGCGCACAGGTGACTTGCGTTCCCTATTTGATTTTCTCCCAAGGTCTTCAGTAGCCTATTAATACCCCTTGTGGGCCCCCCATTTTGGGGATGAAAAATTACAAAAGTCATATTTCAGCTCCCGGCGCCCTAGTCTCTTCTTGAAGTCTTCTGAACACTTCTAAGGTAATTTCTTACCTAGAATGGAAGATATAAAGAGGGGGAACAAGGCCTAAGTGTTAAAATTCACCAACACTTGTGCGCCTAAGGTTCTAACCCTTAAGGGAAAATAACCACACTTGCATGCCGCCTTATCCCTTCAATAGAACCTGCACACCACTCATTTGGAAGACTTTAGGGATAATACTAAGGGCTTGAGCTAAGCTTCGCCCAAGTATTACCCTATGGGTTGACCAGCGCGCAAGTACCCAAGTGTCGTGCAGGTATTCTTGTGCAACCCGGACTTGCACGCCCCACCAAGACTTGCGTTCCTACCTATGTTTGGGTGCCTTTCCTACCTATTCATCTCTTTTCATCAAATCCACCTCTCCTCTTCAAAATTTATCCTTCAAAACACTCTTCAAAGCCATTTTTGGCATGGTTCCTTTGTTGTCTTCCTTATGTGACAGAAATTCTATGGAAAATCACTCAAAACCTAATGATTTACATATCTTTATGTCATTATGGTTAGAGATTTTATTCATTCAACCTCATCCTTTAAGATGAGAAGTTCCCTTAATATGGGCATCCTCCATAGGAGTAAGTCCCAAGTTCCCTAATCTGTGCCTCCTTCTCAAGAGTAATTTCCAATCATAATTCCCCTTAATTTGGGAATCCTCCTTAGGAGTAAGCCCCAATATCAAGTTCCCAAATATGGGAATCCTCCTTAGGAGTAAGCTCCTAATTCTCAAATCCCCTTAACATGGGCCTCCTTCTCAGGAATAAACCAAATTCATAATTTCTCTTAACCAGTCTTAATCTCTTTTTGATTTGGGCTTCCTTCTCAGGAATAAAACCCAATCATAAGCCCCCTAAAATTTAGGCCTCCTTATTAGGAGTAATCCCTAATTTAAGTATCCAAATCTCCATAAAGTACATATACCTTTATGGACATTTTTCCCAGGCATCTTCCCTGAAGTAAGTCCCGATCTTCATCTTTTTGGGCAGTCATACGTATGTAATCCCCACATCATTCCTTGCGACTGCATATTTTGTGGTACAAATCGTTAGGTTTACTGATACCTCTTGTTTCTCACACCGACCATGACTCACGTGAGATTATAGTGTAAAATTTACCGTGACACATCTCTTCGGGCCGTTAATCATACATAATCCCCTCAATTCTTAACCGAACTACGTGGACTTTGATCTCTACCTTAAAAGTGGAGTACGTAAGAAACCTTTCTAAGGTTCAAGACCATCATCCATTAATTATCATTTTTCCCATATGAAATTAAACTATATCTTAATTCCCGAACCATGTGGGTTCCGATTCCTTTTATAAACAAGGATATGTAGGTAGCCCATCTGCGGGTACGATCCCAACTCTGAAATAATCCAGGTATTTATAAAGGAAAATAAACTTCAAGTGCCCCGCTGAGTGGCTTTAAAACTAGTATGGTTATCATAATGACCAAGAGATATTTATATAATGTGCTGAAGGATACCATTGACTAAGAATCTCTAACAAATACAGATGATTCTCTATAGATTAAGAACCTCAAATACATATAAATGATTCTCTAAATCTCATACATATTAATCATTGATTATTAGATCTTGAGGAAAGATCATTTTCATACTTGGTAGTGTAATAAGGATTCATGAACATAACTTAAATCTATAAAGAGTGTCCCGGAGTAGACAATAATTCCCCCCAAAAAGGTGTTATGAGTCTGACATCCCATCCTCTTGACCAATGCAAATTCTTAAGCCTCATCAGTCCACAACTAATGAGCACCTACCTTTGGAAAGTAGTTCCAAATGGATATAGAATCATTGGATGTTTCCGGTTCTATGAACAACCCCATTAGAAACTGATTGGAATGTTTGATCCTTAAGAAAAAAAGGCCATCCCCATTTCCAAAGGAAACAGTAACTACTGAATCATCTTAATCTAATAAGATACAAACCCACATAGGATCCTAAATCATCATCAGACCCACAGAGGATCCTAGTACATCATCAATCCCACACAGGATCCTTGTACATCATCATCAGACCCACACAGGATCCTAGTACATCATCAAACCCACACAGGATCCTAGTACATCATCAGACCCGCACAGGATCCTAGTACATCATCAGACTCATGAAGGATCCCAAAGCACAGACCCACATAGGATCTCTTTCTCATGACACAACCAGCTACAGGGTTCCGGCACTAAGCTCACTTATCTCTGAGAGGGTACGGTCCTCAATCCACTGTTCTATACTCCAAATGCCACAAAGTCCCATGAATAAGTATCCCAAAGGACCACCATGTAATAGGGGTCTCAACACAATAGACGGTGTGTCAAACATACGCTTGGTCTATAAGTTTTTTTCCTTTTAGTCCTGAGGGTCCGGTTTAATTCGTTCTCAATCCAACCCGAACAGACCCCAAATTTATCCAAATCTCAATTGTGGTGTACCAAAAGGACCGCCTTTCTCCAAGGTTTATGGTGTCGTAGATGGTTCATCAAATGAACACCCATAGCTCAAGATATGGTTGAAAGAACGTATAGGGTTGAAACTAGTCCAGGTCTGGTCCGACCCGGCCCAACCCGGCCTGGGCCAACCTGACCTGATTCGAGTCGGCCCGTCCCAACCCGGGTCTGGACCTGGGTCGGACCCTGCCCGCAGGATCCGACTCGGCCCAGCTTGGCCACACGCGGGGGGAGTCGCGCGCCCCCTACCCTCAATAACCAGACGGACAAAGTCATTCGGTCGCCAGGCAGCATGTGGGACACGCCGCTGGTCCCGCTCGGTACAGCTCAGCCGGCCAAAACAATCGGCCCTTTTCTCCTCCCGGTGGTGCATCATGCACCTCCCCTCTACGGTCGTCCAAACACCAACCACCTTCCACCATCTACCACATCCAGGTGGGTCGCGGCTGCTTGCTCTAACAACGCAGTCATTTTACACGCTGCCCTCCCTTCACTATCACGGCACAAAGTCATTGACCTTTCTCATCAGGCGGCGTGGGCGCGCGCCGCTACCCCCGTCGTGCGGCCGGCCTCTGTTAGCTTCCACCCTTGCTCCTCCACGGCCGATGGGCCACAGCCCTTCTCCGACAGTGCAATTGCACCGCCGCCATCTTCACATCCATCCGTGGTGTCGGCCTCCCTTAATGAGCCCCACCGGTGTCTGTTTTCGTCCTCCTCCATCGCGAAGAACACACCAAGAACCACAAAGATTTTGCGGAGACGTATGGACATGTTCGTTTGGCCCGAACCCTCCATGTTAGAGCGGCAGAAAGCGGCTCAAGGGAGTTGATTCAATGTGAGATAAAAATTAACTATGATCAATCAAAAACACACCCCTACCTCGATTTTTTTTTGACATTGGTGAGGAGGTAAGGACGGATGTCAGTTCATTGTCATTGAAGATGTTCCTTGTTAGAGAGGGACTTCCTTGTTGGAGAGAACGTTCTTCATTGGAGGATGAGTTTCTCCAAGAGCTCTCTCTAAGCCTCCCTTTCACCAACGATTTCTCCCCAGCAAAATGATGAGTCAACCCAAATAAAATATTTTTATCAATTTTAATTTTTTGGCACATATGTAGTTGGCATAATTAATTAATTAATTGATGTGGAATAATTAATGTGGGGGGATTCAAAGAGTTACCTCCCATTAAATAGGGAGTTTAAGGGTTGGGTGGTCACCACATTTGAATTCAAATTGGGAGTTTTTAGTTTGGGTTGTCTCCACCTCCATAACCCCAAAGAAGGTTACAAGAAAAATTAAAATGTTAAATATTTTTACTTTTTTTCTATTCCTCCATGAAAAAATGAAAAACTAACTTCTACCCTTGACCTACTACGGTCGAGGTGAAGGTCTCCTTAGGAGAATATTAGTGCTGCGAGTTCAATAGTGCCATTTGATTTCAATTCCGAGCACTAGTTCAAAAGTTACATAAACTTGCTCGCATGTTTACTGAACGTACTCGAAAAAAATGTTCAGAAATTCCTTCCACTCACACCGGGCCACAGAATCTCGTGCCTTAAATTTTCACAGATTCGTAACATTCCATATAATTAAATAAATTAGATGGAATTTCTGGGGCTTTACATTCTCCCCACCTCAGGGATTTGCATCCTTGAAAGCCACATCACAAAAACTAGTAAAACAAGTGGGGGTACTGAGCACAAATATGAGCCTCCCGCTCCCATGTTCTATCATGGAGGTTCCCATGGTGCCAACATACATGAAATAAAGGTATCGATCACCCATGAAGGATGCTCTCTTGTCGATCCTCAATCTCCACTGGAACCTCCGTAAACGTCTCCCCATCATCGATGTCCAGCTCATCATGGTCGTTGATGTGAGAAGGGTCGTGCACGTATCTCCTCAGCTGAGATACATGGAAGACATCGTGCACCCGGTGAAACTGAGGGGGAAGTGATAGGGATTAAGACACCTCGCCAACTCCGCCGAGGACCTAGAAGGGTCCAATGAACCTCGAAGATAACTTTTCACCCCATCTAAATCTCTGCAAACCTCATCGGGGTGAGACCCGAAGGAAGACGTGGTCACCATCCTCAAACTCTAGAGGTATCTGTATCCTATCGGAATAATACTTATTCCTGCTCTGTGCAGTCTTCATCCACTCCTGGATGATCTGCACCTTCTCGATGGTAGCCCATACCATCTCTGGTCCCACTAGTGCTGACTCCCCTGGGCCAGTCCAACACAAAGGTGGCAATCGGCAAGGTCGGCCATACAATGCCTCGAAGTTGTCATCCCAATAGTGGAGTGATAGATGTTTTTCTATGAAAACTCTACCAATGAAAAGTGTTCCTCCCAGTTGTGACTGAAGTCGAGGATGAAATCACACAGTATGTCCTTGAGGGTCTGAATGGTCTGCTCAGTCTGGCCATCCGTCTGAGGATGGAAGGAAGTGCTCAAATAAAGCTGCATCCCAAAACCCTCCTACAAACCCTTCCATATCCTAGAAGTGAAAATTTTATCACGATCAAAGACAATCTTTTAGGGTACTTCATGTAGTCGCACATTCTCATTCACATAGAGGCATCCCAAGCTCTCTATTGAACCCTGCTCTCTGATCGGTAGGAAGTGGGGTGACTTGGTGAGTCGTTCGATGATCACCAAGATAGAATCATGAACCCTAGATGTACATGGATGTCTTGTCACTAATTCCATGGATAGCTCATCCCACTTCCACTCTGGGACCTCTAAAGGCTGAACTATGCATGCTGGTACCTGATTATCTGCCTTCACTTGCTAACAAGTAAGGCACCAAGAGACAAACTCTACTACTGCTTTCATCATTCTCGGCCACCAATGCTGTCGTCGGAGATCCTGGTACATCTTTGCCACTCCTGGATGTACCGTAAGAGGGGATGTGTGGAACTCCCTCAACACTTCCTCCCAAAGTGACACTGGTACCATGGTACGTCTTCTGAAGAGAATGACATGCTCCGCACCTTCAGAAAATCCATCCGGTGTTTGTCCTGTGGATATCTGAGTACGTCGAGCCTCGCAGTCAGTGTCCCCGCACTGCGTCTCCCTGACTCACTGAAGGAGTGGGGGAGTGACTGTAAGAGACTGATGAAAAGCTGCTCCATATCGATCCACAAAGGATATCTGCAAAGCAGCTAGCTGCTCTGTCGCCTCACCTAGTAGCTGTATACTAGCCCTCCTACTAAGTGCATATGCTACAATGTTCCCCTTCATAGGAGTATATACAATCTCAAAGTCAAAATCCTAGAGGAACTCAAGTCAACATCATTGTCACAGGTTCAGGTCCTTCTGAGAGAAGATATACCTGAGACTCTTGTGATATGATTAGACTGTAAAACACTCACCCATCAAGTAATATCGCCACATCTTCAATGCAAAGACCACTACTGCTAACTCCAAGTCATGGGTAGCGTAGTTCTTCTCATGTTGTCTCAGCTGTTGAGAACCATATGCGATCACTGCTCACTCCTGCATCAGGACACATCCGAGCCCAGTCCCCGATGCATCGCGGTAGACCACGTACCCTACGCCCTCCTCTGGTAGCCTCAAGATTGGAGAACTAGTCATCCTCTGCCTCAGATCTTGAAAACTCCACTGGCATCTCTCCAACCACACGAAGGTTTTCCCCTTCTTCATCAACTCTGATAAAGATGCTTCAACTCTGAAGAAATCTCGTACAAATATTCAGTAGTATCTGTCCAAACCTAGGAAACACTATACCATTGTCACACTCCTGGGTGGATCCAAAGAAAGTACCACCTCAATCTTCACTGGATCCACTATAACTCTATCCTCCGAGATGACATGCCCCAGAAAGTGAACCTCTCAGATCCAGAACTGGCACTTTGAGAGCTTACCATAAAGCTGGTTCTCTCAGACTATGTCTAGAACTGTCTTCAAATGATAATCATGCTCCCCCTCGGTAGCTGAGTAGATAAGAATGTCATCGATGAAGACTACTACAAAGCGATCAAGGTATGGATGAAAGATACTATTCATGAGTCCCATGAACACTCATGGAGAGTTGGTCACGCCGAATGGCATAACCAAGAACTCATAGTGGTCATACTGATATCTTAAATCTTCCTTCTACACATCCTCGTCTTGTACTCTGAGCTGGTGACAGCCTGACCTAAGGTCTATCTTTGAGAACCACCGTGATCCCTTGAAATGATCCAAGAGTTCATCAATCCACGGAAGTGGGTACTTGTTCTTCACGGTCACCTAGTTTAGGCACTGATATTTGACAAAAAGTCTCCAAATCCCATCCGCCTTCTTGGAAAACAAAATCGGGGCTGCCCAAGGAGAATAATTGGGCCGAATGAATCTCTTCCCCTGTAAGTCCTCCAACTGTTCCCGCAGATCACGAAGCTTCGCGGGATCCATCCGATATGTTGGTGTAGATATCGGTGTCTTACAGGGGTACAATTAAATGTAAAAGTCCACCTCTCTGTGAGGAGCATGACCCGGAACATCATCAGGGAAGGCATCCGCGCACTGGTCCACCACTATAGGATAACTCAAACTCTCCACATAAACTATTCCGAGGGTAAGGCTATCCAACTGGTGAGTGATCGGATGCACTCTCCTCCGGGTAAGTCTATCATGTGCTGCAAATGATCCATTCTCACTGGTGAAGGTAAACCTAGTCCCATCCATGCAGACATACCTCACTTTGCACCTAATATAGTCAATTTGAGCATGGACTATAGATAACCACTCCATACCCAAGATGACGTCGTAAGGCCTTGATGCTGCTACTAAGAGATTCCAGCCGAAGCTCTCGCCTCCTAGAGTAAGATCACACTGTCGGTACCAGTGCATAATCGTGTAATATGCTCCCGTAAGAGTCTCTAGCTGTAAGGATCGATCTGACGGCTCCGTCGGAATCTCCGAGCTCCGAACAAGGGCAGTGTAAATAAAAGAATGACGGGCACTTGTGTCTATAAGTACTGCAGCAAAGGTGAAGTAGACATAGATCGTACCTCGTATCATCTCCGGAGTGCCATGGTTGTAAGCCTCAACTGCCTAAAGCTGAGCTCGCCCCTATCCACCTACTCCCTGTGGTCGGGGTGGACCACCTGGTGGTGGTGGCGGTAACATCTCGAATCGTCACCCATCGCCAACTACACGGCCAGCTCCTCTGCCACGTCCCCCATCTCCCTTTGGAGCTCCTCGGTTGAACCATTGTCTCATCCTGGGTGGTCCCTCGACCATCTTATGATCATCCGTACGGTGGTTCAGGAAGTAATAAGCCATGTAACCCTGCATGCTACATGTGAAACACTACTTGCTCCTCACATGACTGGCTCTATCTCTGGTACCCCGAACAACCGATCCTGAGTCATGCGGTCGTCCACCTATAGGTCTGGTCCTCTTGGACCTCTGTGACATCTATCTACTGCTAGCTGTAGAAGAATATATTACATGACCTCTGGGGGTGGTTCTCGCTGCTGGGGACTGCTCAGCAAGAAAACTCTCCACGAAGAGGGCTCGCACTAACACCCCCACCTGCGTCGGGATGCTGAGAGAAACCATTGAAGCCCTGATATCCCGCCTGAGTCCATGATCAAAGGTTCAGGCCCTGAAGAATGGGTCCCGCACCATATCAATGGAGTAGCGCGAGAGGTCAGTGAACCTCGCTGAGTACTGATCCACAGTCATGCTGCCCTACTGAAAATGAAGAATCTCTTGTATGTGTACTACGCAAAGAGTCGCTGGGACAAACTCTAACAAAAATAGACTCTCGAAGTCTTCCCAAAGAAGTGTCACCTCATTGGGAACTTGAAGCATCAAGATCTACCATCTGCCTATTCCTACCTGTAGAAGACTGGAAGAAAAGATAACCATGAGATCAGCTGGTGTCCCTACCAATCGGAAGAATCTCACCATGGCCTCCAACCAATCCTCAGCTACCTGTGGGTCCGTCTCACCCCTAAAACTTAGTGGCCTCTGGTTCTGGAACTTGTTCAACGCGATCAAGCGGCATGCACTCTCTACTACTGGGGATGGTGGCATCGGTGGCCCAACGGGTAAGGGTACCTCTGGTGCCTCCGCTGGTCCCTCTACTAGAAGAGGTCCCTCCATCGAGGCCTCGTTGCTCGGTGGGCTATCAGTGTGTATTATACCCGGAACCCTAGCTGGCTGTCTGTGTGGAGGCATCCTAAAAAGAAATAAGTGCTCCACGGTTAATAAGTTTTACCTGGTTAGCTAACTTAAAGAGATCACAAAGAAAACTCTTGAAAACACACACGCAATAAGTTTTTTTCATGCACTAAGTCTGAAATCAGAAGTCATGTTTCTGGTGTATGGATACGTCGGTCATCGCACCAACACTGGATTCCCAAAACTGATAATCACACTCACTACACTTAACACAATTGTTATTAAAAAGATCAAAGTCTATTGTTCTATGGTAGAACCAACTCCTCTAATACCAATTTTTCATGACCCATCCCACGGGGCCTATACCGTGACTACCCCAAGCCCGTCTTCTATAGGCCAGGGGCTCGCGACTAGCACCAAAATGTGTATTACCTAAAATCGGGAAGGCATTGCCTTTATAACCTATAAACACATGTATCCAAGTACACTACATGATATAAAAATGAGTAAACTAAATAGTAAACAGAGTGGGTACAGTAACTAAAAGTGGCCAGAATACAAGCCCAACTAGAAAGTACAAGAAACTGAAAAGTACAAGTAAACTGAAACAGCTCTTGTGAACACCCAATGAGGATCCTACCTGAAGGGTAGGTACAGCTCTCGAATGGTCATCTTTGTGGTACACCTCATCTAAGGTCCCCCTACGAGCTACCTCCAGTCCTGGTACCCTCGTCCTTAGTCAACGTTGTCTATTGTCTCCACCAAACACAATAAGGTGCAGGCATAGCCTGTGTAGGGGTGAGTATAATGATACTCAGTAGGGACCCTGATACCCTCAAAGTCTCATAAAATCCAAAAAAGATAAACAACAAATTATGAAAACAACTTACAACCCTACTTACGTATATGCCCATACATATACCTAACTTATCATGTAGACCATATCAATCATGAGGAAACACAAGGCCCAACTCATTATCCCAAAGCTCAACTATTCCACAAAGGAATAAATACCATGAAGGTAGGTACCACAAAGGTACGCCACATAGAACAATAACACAATGGTATCACCATGAAGGTAAGGACTCAGCTCATACTAGGTATAACATAGGTACGGTAGTAAATATGATTAGTTGTAACTATTGGATTGTCTTACTCTATTAATAGGCAGACCCACGTAGGATCCTAAATCATTATTAGACCCACACAGGATCCTAGTACATCATCAGACCCACCCAGGATTCTAGTACATCATCATCAGACCCACACAGGATCCTAATACATCATCAGACCCACACAAGATCCTAGTACATCATCATACCCATTAAGGATCCCAAAGCACATACTCACATAGGATCCTTTTATCATGATACAGCCAGCTACAGGGTTCCCGCGCTAAGCTCACTTGTCTCTGGGAGGGTCTGCACCTCAATCCACTGGTTGATACTTCAACTTCCATTAATTCCCACGAAGAATTATCCCAAAGGACATCCACCTCATAGGGGTCTCAACGCAACATATGGTGCATCAAACGGACGCTTGGTCTGTAAGTTTTTAACCTTTTAGTCCCAAGGGCCCAGTTGGATTCGTGCTCGATCCAACTTGATCGTACCCCAAATTTATCCAAATCTCAATTGTGGTATAGAAAAAGTATTATCTCACACCAAGGTTCCTAGCACCACATACGGTTCGTCAAACGGATGCTCATAGCTCAAGATAGGGCCGAAAGAACGTATAGGGCCGAAACTGGTCTGGGTCCGGTCCGACCTTGTAGGACCGACCTCGCCGACCCAGGTCTGACCCTAGGTCGGACCCAGCCCACGGGATCTGACCCGGCCCACTGGGTCCAACCAAGCCCGCTGGGTCCGACCCGGCCAGCACTGGGCGGCCTGGCCTGGCCGCACGCGGGGGGGGGGGGGGGGGAGTCACGCACCCCCCGCCCACAATCATCGAACAACCGAAACCATTCAGTCTCCAGGAAGCACGCAGGACCCGCCATGGGTCTCGTTCCTTTACAGCTCGGCCGACAGAAACTATCGGCCCATTTCTCCTCCTTGCGGTGTGTCGTGCGCTGCCCCTCTGCGGCTGGCCAAACATCGGACGCCTTCCTCCATCCGTTGCGGCTAGGCGGGCCGCGACCGCTTGCTCCGACGGCACAGTCTCACACTATGCCACCCTCCCTTTTGCTGTCGCAGCACAAAGTCACAACCCTTGCTCACTAGGAGGCGTGGATGCACGCCACCACCTCCGTCGTGCGGCCGGGCTCCACCGGCCGTGGCCCTTCTCCAACGGCACGGTTGCGCCGCCGCCGTCTTCGCGGTCAGCCGTGGTGTTGGCCGCCATTCCAGAGCCCCATCGATGTTGATTTCCATCCTCCATCATCACGAAGAACACATAAATAACCACAAAGATTTTTCGGATAGGTCGTGCCATGTTTGTTTGGCCTAAACCCTCCGTGTTAGAGCGGTAGCAAGCGCATCAAGGGAGGTGATTCAATGTGAGAGAAAAATTAATTACGATCAATAAAAAATGAACCCCTACCTCGAAGGCATGTTGACATCGGTGAGGAGGGAAGTACGGACATACCTTCATTTTCATTGAAGACTTTCCTCATTGGAGAGCGTGTTCTTCGTTAGAGAGCATGTTCTTCATTGGAGGATGAGTTTCTCCAAGAGCTCTCTTCAAGCCTCTCTTTCACCAATGATTTCTCCCCAGCAAAATAAATTTCCAACACAAATAAAATATTTTTATCAATTTTTATTTGTTGGAACATATAGAGTTGGAATAATTAATTAATTAATTGATGTGGCATAATTAAAGTGGAGGGAGTCCAAGAGTTACCTCCCATTAAAGGGGCGGTTTAAGGGTCGGGTGGTCCCCAGCTTTGAACTCAAATTGGGAGTTTTTAGTTCAGGTGGTCCCCACCTCCATAACCCCAAAAATGGTTACAAGAAAAATAAAAATGTTAAATATTTTTTCTATTCCTCCACAAAAAAGTGAAAAACTAACTTCTTCCCTCGACCTACTACGGTCGAGGTGAAGGTCACTTTAAGCGAATATCAACGTTGCGAGTTCAACGGTGCCCTCAGATTTCAATTCCGAGCACCATTTAAAAAGTTACATAAACTTTCTCACACGTTTACTGAACGTACTTGAAAAAAAAGTTCAGAAATTTATTTCCGGTTCACCGGGCCTCTGAATCACGCGCTGTAAATTTTCACGGACTTGTAATATTCCATATAATTAAAAAAATACATGTAATTTCTTAGTCTTTACAAAGCATGTCACCTGTATGGTAAAAATTTTATAGGTATATTTGATTGATCATGTCAAATATAGGGAAAAGGAAATTGGAATGTGTATATTTTCATATTATAGTTTGAAAGGATGTCTAAATGATATTACTGAAGTGAAAAGAATGATGAATTTCCTAAAATGTAAATTAAAGAAATATAATGTCTTCAAGAAATATTGACTTATGATAGATTATTCTGTAATATTGGTATATTCTATAGAAAATCTATTTCTCAAAATATAAATTATAATTCTATTTATGGATTAATATGAATGTTTCCCTAATAAACATTTCCCCCATAGTACTATGTTATTTTGAAAAAATCACTATGAAGTTATTGTTTTTATGTGGCTTCTTGTTGGTATGTTCATGTTTTTATTGTGATTGTATTAATGAATCACCTCCCATAAAAGGTTAAATTCATTACACAAATCATAAAAAGGGTTGTTTAAAAAATATGAAATTTAGTGAATATGTTCTTGATTAACACACATAAATTATTATGAAAAAAATGTTGAAACCCGGTTGATTGTTTTGTTTTGTTGATTAAGTTTACTATGATTTTATATGTTTCTTTGCTTCGATATGTGTGGGGGTAGTTTGGAATTTTTGTGTCTGGTTTTTATGTGTGGGATGAGTTGGGAAATTGGGTTTCAACTGGTTACCTTTATAGGAATGGGTAGATGTGAACTGATGTGGTGGTGTCAAATGTTGTTCAAGTTAGCTAGTCAGAAAGGGAAATGTATGGGTTTATGTGTTTTTGTATGATATTCATTCTAGTTTTTTGATGATTTATGTTCCTAGTATGGATTTTTTAAAACATTTTTTTGTTTGATCTAAATCCATGTTGTCTAAATTCCATTAAGACGTTGTGTTTAGGAAAGAGAAGGAGGAATCACAGGACCAATCCTCACTATAATTTAAGTTTCATAAAGTGGAATAGTTATTTAGTAGATCCTCTAGAACTAAATATGAGGATTGGATAGAGGAATTTTAGGTTTCCTTTAGGTTGATAAAAACTCCAGATCATTTCTTAGTGGATTTCATAGTTGTCTTGTTCCAAAAATTAACTTGATGATAGTGGAAGATAAAGTGTGGAAACACATAAGAGATCCCTTGGAAGGATTTATTGAATTATTTATAAATTATTTCTTCCCCCCAAGTATTTATGTGTTGTATATTGAGATAAATTTGGGAGATTCAGTAGGGGATGAGAGTTTTCATAGCTTAGGGATCCGTTTCGTGGATTTAGTTAGCTGGTTTCTACATTTCCATCCAGGTGACAGAGATCAAGTGAAACTTATTGATTTTTCCTTGAGTTTGGAGATTCATAAATTTCTATGGGTCCCTAGTTTATTTCATGGAAGAAGTGATAAAATTATCATAAATCATAGAGTGATAATTATCAATGATGGTGGGTTCTAGTGAAGGCCCCACCTAAGTAGTTAGGAAGGCTAAGATGAATACTATGTGTTGCAGATTTTGGATTAGTAAAAGAGTAGAGTTATGTGATCTTATAAAACTAGAGAATAGTTTATCACACTGTGTTTTAGTATCTCTAGTTGTCCATTTTCAGAAAGGATGGTGTGTTTTCAGTGTAATATTGTGGTGAATTTTCAGTATGATTTCCCCAAGATTCAAGTTGTTTCTCAATCACCAGTGGAGATTTAGATGTGAAAATGTTTTGGGTGAATATATAAATAGATGAAATAATAAAATAATTAATCACATGGATAATAATAAATGATTTCATAATAATAGAATACATAATTTTGGACATCATAATCATGTCTTCAAGGCCTTTTTTCAAGAAATATTAAATGATTGGGTAGACATACACCAAATACTGAGGTAGTTTTCCTCACTTGATATATTGATGCATTAAGGGGTTATAACTTGTCTCTTCCATCACTTTCTATGTCCAATTCATTAATCACATGAAATAAATGAATAAAAATACAACACATAATTAACATAAACATTTATATTGAAAAACTAACATATGATATGTTAATATTTTCCTCAATCAATCACTAGAGAAACATGATCACAATTCATCTATAGTATAAAATACCATATATTTTATTCATATATTTAAGTATTTTTTCTTCCTTCAACATTGTGGTGGTGTTGTGGAATTAAGGCCACCACACCAAGTTAAGGGATTCAACATGGAGATTTAGGTTGCATTGTATCCTTTTCCATGGAGTGAAATTTGATGATGATATTCCATGGTGACTTAGACCATGACATAGAGTATTCTTGGCATTAGTTGCAAATATCATGAATAACTATTAGTATTTAATAGTTTTTTTAATGGTTGTTATATAATTTCATCAAGGAATTCATTTTGGATTTATGAGGGTGGTTTGAGAGTGGTTTTATCGTGAGGATTGGATCTCTAAAGATTCCCTGCTTATATAAATCCTTCCACCTAATTGAAGAACGTGTTTCAAAGAATTTCAAAGGGATGTAAAAGAAAATCGACACTGAAATGATACTCATTACACCACAATAGAATAATACCCAACATATTTCCACACTATTGTGATCTTTATACACCATAACAATTTTTCCAACACCATGGTGGTATTCTTCCAACACACCTCTATGTTGTGGTGTTTTAATCCACACTATGGTGGTTGTTTCCTGAACACCTCCATGGTGTAGTGCACTACTTTCACTATTGTACCTTCCAAATTTCTAGGAATATTTATTTATTCATTTCCATTATAGAACTGATGTTTCATTATTCTTACAACCAAACATAAAGACTTCTATTGATGATGATTAACCTTGGGTAAGAATTGTGTATACCCTTTTTATTCTTTCTCTTTTCCTTACTCTAGAACCCAGGTCATGTTGGATTGAATCCACTTCTAGGAGCCCTTGGCATGCGAGGAATTTCATTTGGTGTGAAAGAATGATTTGGGGAATGACCCATTAGAAAAACATGATGTTGATATCAAAAACCATGAGTTATGAAATTATTTATCATTTAGGGCTCTCATTTATACATGTTTCCTTGGTATAATTCTTGTGTTTTAAAACCCTATTTTCCATGATTGATTGTGATCACATGTGGGTGTGTGTAGCCTATGAGACCTATTATGATAGTTGGTTCCATGAGTATTTCTATATTATCTTTTTTTCATATTTAATTGTGATCAGATGTTGTTATGTGTTATTACTATATTCTCATAATGATAATCTATGAGTTCCTTGTATACTCTACCCTATTATGTGTATTACTATCACTTTGAGTTTTTGATTGGTACATGAGGTAGGCGGACCATCATGTGATGTTTTCCCCTTAGGGGTGGAGTCGCATTGCTTGTGATGATGGCGATGATGGAATTGAGCATATGGTAGGGGATAATGGGTTGGTGCCTGACCCAAGACATCGCGTTAGAGGCATGATGGTATGAGGGACTGACTAGAGAAATAGAAAAGGTATTATGGTATGAATTATTGACCCATGATAGAGTCCATCTATAACAGTCTGGGGGCCTGATCTGACTCAATTCATTAAGATAATTGTGAGACATGTTACAAGCCTAGTGGTTTATTATTTATCACTGATGATATCCTATTATTATCATACTATCATGGAGCCGAAGAAATTAATATTGTGGGTCTTTGGAGGATTGATTAATGAACGACTACTCAGTATTTATGGTGTGATAGATATGCTTGTTACACACCTATTATTTCCATGATATAAACATGTAATAATTCAGAACACTTGATAAGGATGCAATTCCAATTTCTTACTCAGTTTATTACTCACACCCTATACAATCATTTTGATGCATGAACAAAATTATTGTATAGGGATCTGAGTAAGGTTAAGGGTCTTTTGGTTGAAGGCTGACTAGATGAGTATAGGCTGGTAGCAGATTTCCATAGGCTTTGAATGACCCCACTATTTTTCATTTATTTATATACTTGTTTTATTATTCATGTTTGGATTGCCACTTTGGTAGCTCATTTATTTCATTTATGACATCTATGCCTCTTATATTTAGTTTCTGCATGATAATATGATCATTATATTATTGTTAAATCTATTTTATTATTGTTTTTTTGAGACATGATATTGGTATTATAGTCTCCCCCTGATAGACTTAGAACCTCGTTGCTAGTCTATGGCCTCTTGCATATGGGGAGGCATGTATGGGGTTTTGTGGAACTCCAATTCGAACCAAATTTTTTGAGATGGGGTGTTACAAAATGGTATGAGAGGGAGTTTTCTAATTTTCTTTTTTTAGACTAATATAATACATGGTAGAAAAGAGTCACCTATGAGGTACTCAGGCAGGATAGTTTCTATGTTTCAAGCTAGATTATGTGCAACAGACATCCAAGTTACTATTAACAGATTCTTATTACTATTTTTATGAGATTTTGGGTGCATTCATGCTTCATGATTAGATACAAAGGATAACATTCCATATATATATATATATCAGTTATTTTGTTACATATATCATCTTTAATTTAATGAACTTAATTTTTATATCTATTCAGGATAGACTCGTTTACCCTATTTTGTGATATATCTATTTCTTCCTACTTTTATGATATATTTTTGTTGGCATTAATTATTTAAACAAAGCACGATATTATGTTTAAGTATATATGTGATGACTAGGATAATGTATAGGGATGAGACTTTGGTTATTGATAAGTGTTTTATACCTTTATTTATGTTTATACTCTTATATAAACCTTTGTGTGATCCCTTGGACTGGTTAGGATACATTGAATTACATTTTACTACTTAATTTTATGTTACAGAAGATTCCACCTCATAGAAAATTGATGGGAAGTCTAGCTGATGTGGGTTAGGGTGCTCTTGAAACCTATATTCTATCACCTGTTACAGAGGAGGGTACTATAGAGAATTATCTCATACATTCTCCAGTGATGCGTGTAGTAGGCCCACTCATGATGAGAGTACTTCCACCATGATCCATGGTTCACTATGCAAGTGATTTTCATATTTATCATCCTATATTCTTTCAAGTCACTAGTGTACTATAGGATGATAAGGATTTGGTGGAAGTCATCAAGCGTAACTATGTTCTTGTTGAGTCACTGATAGATAAGAAGGTGTTTCTAGTAGAATTCATGATATAGGGACTAGTTAGCTGTTCATGGAGAGTAATGGGATGGACTACCCAAAATGAGGGACTCACTTGGCAGGTCTTTAAGGACCTGTTCTTTAGTTAGTCTTTCCCAATATGTTGAATAATGACCATGTGCCTATGTTTATGGAAATAAAACATGGATCCATGATAGTTTCAACATATTTCAATGGTTTTATTGTGATTCTTCACTTTTCACCTCTTATGAATGGGAATGTAGCTTAAAAGGATAGGAAGTTTGATATTGAACTTTGTCCTGACATCAGATAGTGGGTCTAGAGATTTAATTATGAATTATACCTAGAGGTTCTATGGAAAGACTTGAGCAATATACACAGAGGTTCAACAGAAGGCCTTGACTATTGAGAAGATATTTTTAGAGGTTCAATCAGTTGGTTTCTTCCACCATTACTCCAACTTATTCATCATGGTGTTTTTTGACAACATCGATCCTTATCACTCAAAAATAGTGGAGCAACATTCTAGACATCTCTAGATAGTCTTGAGTTTGCTTTGAGGACATCATCTTTACACCAAGCTCTCAAAGTGTAATATTTGGATTAAGGTGGTGATTTTCTTAATCACATGGTGTCTTATATAGGTATATATGTAGACCAAGGGTAGCGATTTGGGAGGGGGAGGCTTGTGTGCCACTTCTGGTAGCATCTCCACTTCCCCTTTTCTATTCTCCCTTCTCTCCTTCTTCTCTTCTAGATTCCTGATTTCATTAATCCTCCTTGATCTCTTTTGTTTTTCCTTTTTTCTGTTTTCCCCACTCTGGTTTTCTGGTTTTTGATGGTGTGTCTTCTCTCAGCGGTATCTTTGTTGGTTGGGATCGGTAGTCCAGGCGAGGTCATGCTTTTCTCTAAAGGTCCTTCCACTCATACTCTGCCCTGGCTTCTTTTTTCCTTCTCTTCTCTCCTATTCGGTTTTCTACGGTGGTTCAAGGAGGCTTTGGGAGGTGTTTTTTGTTCGGTTAAAGGTTCTCCAGGGGGCACGCACATCGTCGGATTCAATCCGAGATGTGGGGGTTCCCACCTACTGATGCTTTCTGATGGTGTGGTGGTGTCGTTGTTTTATTTCAATGGTGTGCAAGGGCTTATGGGGTTTGAGGCAAGATATTTCTTTCATTCGATTTGGTGTGGTCTCTAGTGATAGTGGAGATGGTGGCAGCGGTGGTCGTTTTTTGTGGTACTTATGCATTTCCTTGTTTTTCTATGATTTTATGATGATTCTTCGATCTTCTCTCTATGGCTTGAGTTGCGGTTCCGGTGTAGATGGTAGTGGATGGATTTTATTTTGTCCGCTCAACCCTACCTTGACTTCATGGTCCATCTCCCTTTCCAGGTCGGTCTAGTACGATGGTCCATTTAGAGTTTTGGGAGGTGTGGCTCGAGCGGTCGATAACAATCAGGGAGGCATTTCTGGCGTAGGAATCTTCTTCTTCAGGCCCTTGTTTCATTCTAATTATTTTGGGTGGAGTTTTTCTTTGTGTGGGTTTGGTCTATCTTGTCAGTGAAGATAGAGGCTGGTTTGGTTTCCAGTTACCAGTAATGGTTCATTGTTCACGATGATGGTGTGCCAGCAGTGCTGTCACGGGGTGTGACTCGAGTCTGGTGATGATGATTTCATGGTACGAGGTTTTTTGGGTATGGTTTTCAATTCTAGGATTGGTTTAATGTTTGAAATTTGAATTCTCTACCTAATGATGGATTTGGACGATGAAGAAGTAGCGGGTGACAAGTGTTTTCAGTGATTTTGAATCTTCAATCTCTTTTTAATTGGCTAGTAGTGATGGTTTTAGTTTTTGGTGGTTTTTTTCAGTTTGAATTCTCTCTACTTATTTTTTACTTGGTTTGAAAGTTGTAAAAGGTTCAAACTTATCCTTAAAAAGTGTTTTTGGAAAATATAAAAATATGTATTAGTGGTGCATATGTGGACCAAAATATAGTGGAGACAATGATATCCTAGACCCATCCTTAGAATGGGTTTGAGATCAGGAGATTGTGGGGATTAACAAGATATTATTAACATTTTATACAGGACTTCACCTAATTATTACCATATATGAATATGCTGATGAATAATGGAGTAAATTCTTAGGGGTCAGACTAGTGTAAAGAGGAAGTTCCTAAGATAAAGATGAGGTTTACTGCATCTCAATTATTGATCGTCCCCAAGTCAGGGATCAAATAATCCATGTACTATGATGTAGTAGATGATGGTTTGTGAGTAGTGTTAATGTAGGGGGAGAAGACGGTAGCTTATGATTCATGTCATCTATGACCCCATGAGTGGAACTACAAAACTCATGACTTGGAACTAGAAGTCATGGTTCACACCCTGAAGTGTTAGTAACACAATCTCATCAGTGAAGGTTTTTTTTTCTAAACTATCCACAAGAACCTCTCTTATATATTCACATGGTAGGACTTAAACATGAGGTAGAGATGGTTAAATTTAATATAATGTATTCACCTGGTAAATGTAACATGGTAGTAAATAATATTAGTTGTAAGACATAAGTCTCTCCAGAGCATAGTGAGAAACCTTTATAGGAGCAGTGGAACTTGAATTGATTGTTGGATGACTAGTGGATTGATGATTATGATGATTAGGGATCGATGAAATGATCTCCATTGGTGGTCACTTCCATTTTAGTATAATGGGTAATGGTTGGACAAGAGAATTACCTATAGTGTGATGTGATATAAGAATAAATAGATGGTGGTGACCTGATACTTGGTTTTTTGTTGGTTGGTGACGATGTGTTCCTTATGCATGACAGAGTATTAGTCCCAACTTCCATTAGTGAGGATGTAATTAAAGACTTCTATACCTTTATATGGTTAGTACATACAATTGTTACAAAGGTTTACCATGACATTATATGATAGTAATGGTGTACCGGGATGGAGAGGGGAATATCTAGTTTGGTTTCTTGGTGCCTTACCTACCATAGGATAAAGGTCAAGCATCATTGTCCTGGTAGTTTTCTCTGACCACTTCCAATCAGCATGTGGAAGTGGGAGGACACCATGATGAAATTTATTATGTGGTTACCTAAGACCATAAGGATTCTTGAAAATTTCTGGGTGATTTTTGATCTACTGATGATGGTTTCTCACTTACTTCTAATCCAAGAGACTCACTCAATAGACATGATGGGAAAGTTGAATATCATTGAGATAGTATTCTTATATAATGATCCCTTGAGAATTGTTTCTAAAATGGATTCACGTTTCACACCACACTTTTGGAAGGTCATTAAGAAATAAATTGGAACTTAGCTAATATTTATCAAAATATTCCAACCTCAGTTAGATGGGAAAGTCATAGAAGATGATTCACATAATGGAGGATATGATTCAAGATTACATCTTAGAATTTGGTGGAGCTTGGGATGAACATATACCCTTATTATATTCCAATTACAATAACTTCTTCTAGGAATCTATAAATATGGAACCTTTTGAGGATCTTTATTGAAGGTCATCTTTCTCAACACTATATTGACATGATTCAGGTGAGGTAGCATTTGTTAGGCCTAGTATGGTGAATGAGACCTTTGAGAGGGTTTAGTTGATTTGGAAGTGGTTGGTGACAACTCCAAATAGACATAGATCATATGTTAACCACATTAAAAGGCATTTGAAGTTTACTATAGGAAATCTAGTTTTTTTAGAGTGACTCCTCAGTTAAGCCATCAATGTTTGAGGAAGTAATGAATGATATACCTATGATATGTTGGGCCCTTCGAGATCACTGATTTGGTTGGGATAGTGATGTACTATCTAGATAATCATTCTTCCTACTAAGCTATTAATTATGTGTTTTATGTGTCCATACTCTAGATGTGTATACCCAATATTTCTTATTTCATCAACTGTGAAAATTTTGATATGTAACCTAACACGTCATACGAGGAGAACCCATTGTGGATCGTTGAATGTAGTAAAAACTTTCTTTTAGGAAAGATGATACCACTTGCCTATATCTTGTGAAAACATGGGACAATCTCATAGGGGAATTGGGATCTATAGGATGATGTTCAAGCTCAGTGGCCTAATTTGTTCAATCAAGAACCCTAGCAAAATTTCTTGGGGATAATAAGACCTTAGAGGGGGGAGATTATAAAATATAAGATCATTTTTTCATATATCTGAGGCTTGTTTCCTCCTTCTCATTTTGGTTTTTATGTTGTTTTATGTTTTGGTAATGTCCTGTGGGATTTGAGAAGATTGTTTTAGATTAAAAGTGTGTTTGGTTACTTTTATGTCCAAAACATGTGGCACCACGCCTAGTAGTGGTGCTTACGCTATGTTGGTGTTGTGGAATTAAGGCCATGCCGCATAATAAATGGTTGTTCCATAGTGATATATGTTGCTTCATTGCCTTAATCGTGGAGTGAAGTTTTAGGAGGGTATACCATAGCAACTTAGACATTGTGGAAAATTATTCTTTATGTCAGTTATAAAAAATGGTGACAAATTTTGGTTCATAAGAGTTTTCTTTTAATAGTTCTTATAGAATTGAATCAAATAATCCGTTTTAGATTTATGGGGGTGTGTTAAGTGGATTTTTCATATGCAGATTTGATCTTCGATGATCTCCTACTTATACCAATCCATCCTCTTTATTGAAGAATGGTTCTCCAAAAAATCTCTTCATAAGTGACTATATACTATAGTGCTTTTACTTATTCTGTATCAAAGTGAAACCCCCACATCGTAGTGATCTTCCCACACCATAGAATTTTTTCCTAAACTATTGTGGTATTCTTCAAGTGTACCTATATGTTATGTTGGTCTACTCTTTTCAGCGGTGGTTGTCTATCTAACACCTCCATGCTTTAGTTCCCTTCTTGCATCATGGCCCCTTATAGACTTCTAGGAGCCCTTATTTATTTATCGTCATTCTAGAAGTGATGTTTCCCTCTTCTTCCATCTGAACATGAATAATCCCATTGAAGATGATTGACCTTGGGTATGAAATGGAAACTAACATTTGGATTATTTCTCGTTTTCTTTCTCTATAACCCATTTCATGTTGTATTAGAACCAATTCTTAGAGTTCTTAGCATGACTGTTCTTTTAGTTAGTGTGTAAGAAATATTATGGTAAAGAAACCCTTGAAGAAACTTAATATTAATGTCGACAACCTTGAGGTAGAAATTTCTTTACCATTTTAGTCTCTCAATTATAAATGTTTCATTGGTGTAATTCATATGTTGTAATACCTTATTTTTCATGCTTGATTGTGATCATATGTGGGTGTGTGTATGTGTATTCTGTGAGACCCATTACGATAATTGATACCATTAGTGTTTTTGGAGCAGCTTTTTTCCATGTTTTATTATGATCACATGTTATTATGTGTTACTATTATGTTCTAATAATGATATGTTATTATTTCCTTATATACTCTACCCTATTATGTGTGTTACCATGCTAAGGAGGTTGTTTTTTGTACTTGAGACAGGTGGACCATCATTTGATGTTTATCCCTTATAGGGTGAGCACACATATCTTGTGATGATGATAACAATGGATCTGAGAAAATGTTAGGCGAATGAAAATATGGGGTCTGGATATGAGATAGTGCATTATTAGAATGATGGCTTGGGGTCTTGACATGAGGAAAATATGGGGTACAATAGTCTGGAGGCCTAACCCATGATGTATTTAGGATATGAATGTCTTGGAGCCTAATCTGGATTAATTCTATGAGATCATCACGGGACATGTTATAATATCAGTGGCTTATTATTTCTCTCTTATGATATTCAATCATTATCCTACTGGCATGGAGACAATGTAGGTATGACTAGAGGTTTTTTGAATCTTGGTTAGTGAAGGACTTCTCGATACATGTAATATAATTGATATTCTTGTTACACATTAATTATTTTCATGAAGTTCGCTTGTTATACTTGATAAAACTTAATAAGGACACATTGATGGTGTCTTAATAGGTTTATTACTCACACCATATATGATAATTTTGATGCGGGTACAGACTTCATATGTAAGGATCGGAGTAAGGGAGGTAGGACCATATATGGTGGCTAAGAAAATGATCATAGTGTAGGTAGCAGACCAATATAGTCTCCAAAGGACCTTGTTGGTTTATTTATTTATTTATCATATGATTTTATTACTCTAATTTGATTTTCCACTTTTAGAGCCCCTTTATTACCTATATGACATGTATTCCTATTTTATTTAGTTTCCTCATGACACTTTGATCATTATATTATTATTAAATCTATTTTTTATTATTTGTTTCATGACAAGATACCGGGGTATAGTCTCCCCACTAATGGACATAAACCCTTTCTTCTAATCGAAGATCTATTACATACGGGGAGGTGTGTAAGAGTTTATTTGGAACTCCAGTTAGAACATGGTGGTTCAGTATGAGGTGTTACATATATTAATATGGTTGATGGTATGATTATATTATATCCCCAGAAAAGCATAGTATTCATCAAAGTATGTTAAAAGACACTTGAACATTTCTTGAGGAAAATACTCCTTTAATTTTGAAATCACTTATTTAAAAAAATAAAATATTACCTAATATTATGGAAAACATTTTATTTGAAAATGACCATGTAAAATTGTAATGGAAACATCTTGGAAGTGAGTAGTCATGATAGTAGGAAAATTCGTTCGTGCAGTAAATGTTAAACAAAGATATTTTTCACACTTTTTGGTAAAAATTACCTCGATCAAAAATGATTAGAATATTAATTTTAATTTTTTATAGAAAGTGAAAAATGTGTAAAAATGAATTTAATCAATCATTATATAATATAAAAAAATTGATAATAGTTTAATGAAAATATTGACATGGATGAAATATATTCTTGAACGAGTATAAAAAAAAGTTTATTTTCATTAAAAAAATCTATCCGGATTTTGAGTAATTATAGAGAGGAAAATTTAAATAAAACTTTTAATGAAGAAAATAAATAAATGAGAATAAAATATATTTATTTAAAGATAAAAATATCATATAATTCCTCTAATTGAAACTTAATCATAAATAATTCTGAATAAGGATGAGACTGTGAAATAAACCACTACCGCTTTGGTAACTTTTGAATCATAAACCCCATGAAATAAATAACTTCAAATGAAAAATTAAATACCATCAATATAATGATATTAATTATATAACATATCTAATGTGTAGAATATACACCACATTAAGGGTTCAAGTGGTGAATCTCATAGAAACTAAAGTGAGACGGGGAGCCCTTACTTCAAGTATGACTCTCCACATATGTACTTTATTTCCAATATAATAAACTTGTATTAATTTTATAATTTATTAAAAACCTTTTTAGGTGTATTAGATTATTATTATTATCCCTTTTATTTCATTCATTACAATACCTTATATAGATATTTAATCAGTTAAGTTCATGTGAGATGTTTTGAGGATGTTCAGTTCATAATTGCAAAACATCCATAGGTTGACCATGGTCAAAGGGATCCCAGTTCCATCATCACCAGAATATTAATCATGAAATAATTATCATTTTTATATATTAAATATAATTTTATAATTATATATGAATTTCATACATGTAAAATGAATCACATTTCTTCATGAAGGTGATTGTCCATATATACCCACAAGGGACGTTATTATTTTTTAAATAGGAGGAAATGTATGAAAGTAAGTAATACCATATATTTTAAGAATAATAATTATATAATTAATATCATATATATATATATATTAAATATATTATAATAACCATCATTGTGAGGCAGTTATGGACCAAAACCTTTCACTTTGTGGAGGTGGTAGTCCACACATACGCAAAAGCGATCTTTTTATTTCTCGAAGGATGGAAAAGAAGATGACTATGGGTTCTGAAATAATCATAATAAAATATAATTATATGGAAAAACGGATGTTATTATATCATTATGGTTAGGTTAAAATTGAAGGAGGTATAAGAATAAATAAAATAAAAAACTCAATTAAGAGTTATACCTCTTTTATGGAAATCCTCCTTTGTCTTACACCTTAAGCCATTTTATGATGTAATTTGGGGAAGATCATAAGCTATAAAACATGGATAATGAATTTAGTAATATCTTGGCCAATGTAAATATATCATGATGTGTTAATAAGATAGGATAGTTGGTTTCATTCTATAATTGATGGGAGGGACACAATTGTGTATAGTAATAACCTTAAAATATAATAAATATCATAAGCAAGTAAAGTGGAAAAAAATGATCATAATGTTGATGGTATGAAATTATAATTTATAAATACCTTTAACCAATAAAATTTACACCTGTTTAAATTTAATTTTAAACCTTATCTTTGGGTTTAACCCCCTCACTAACTCTTTTTAACTTTAACCATAGAAACACATTCTTCACTCTTTACGGGTAATAAATTTACTTATAAGGTGGAAATTTTCTCAAAAATGGTGTATGGATGAAATTTAATACCATTTATCATCCTACTTTTAATCTTTAAATATTTTTTTAAATTAATTTTTAAATCATTATTTAATTTAAAATATCATGATATTCATTTTTGGTGTTATTCATTTAATTTGACATCAAATACCAAAATAAGAAAATAATATTTGAATATAAACATATTTTATAGTAATTATAGATTTTAATGACGAATTAAATTCGTGGAATACCACAATTCATCCAAAAATATTACTTTTAATGTTTTAAAATTTATTTATTTGGATTTTTCTACTACATGCACAAGCGTCGTGTCAGCATTGCATAAGCATTTAATGTAATTATATAATCACTAAAGAATTAAAATTAAATTACCATCATAAAAATAAATTATTTATTCTGAAAAAATATTTAATATTTTAATAATATATTTTTATCCTAGTGAAAACATATAATAGAAATTAAAATCAAGAGAGTGAAACTTTTGTAATTGCCTTTTACATTAAATAATATAAAGGTTATATCAATGAAAAGTGGAAATAAATTGCCACATTTTCTAATTTCGATGTTTATGGTCTTAAAAAACTTATATAATAAAATAAAATAAATATTAGATAGATTTTTAGACTTTGAATCATAGTTTTATCCCTGTTTTACCAATTGTATCCTTACTGAGGTGAAAACAAATTATCATTGTTACTATTTATAATAACCGAAATAGACTGATTTTCCAAATTTGAACCCCATGATTCCAAATATTAAATATAATTTTCAATATTCAATTTATATAAGTGTAAAAAATTACTTTTAATATAAATTCTCAAAATGTAATGAAAATCATTTTTTATATGAAGTTTGTTTTAATCCTAAAAATAAACATGTAGCAAAATAAAATATAATACTGATTATTAAGTGATTAATTATATTATTCTTAACTAATTTTGTATTTTATTAATTTAAAAAAAATTAAAAATATAATGATTCCTTTATATGACTTGTTTAATTGAAAATTAATGAAAGTTTTGCAAAAATCAGCATTTTTCACTATTCAATAGAATATCAATATTTTTAGAAAAAATATAAACAATTAATCATAAACATATAATCATATGAGTGTTTAAAAAATGATTCAAATTTTATAAAATAATATTTATAAAAGTGGTAGAAATTAATCATGATATCCACGTACAAAAAGTAACAAAAACCATTTTTAAAAAAAATATTGTTGAAGTGTAAAATCAATTTATACTCATTACTTATCAAGTAACCACCATTAGATGAATGTTAATTTATTTTTATAGATTTATAACCTATATTTTTTATTAAAATAATTTATATTTAGTGATTAACTTAATTTAATTTGATTAAAATATATTGCACATAGAAAACTATTTTTTGAAAAATATATTCTTTAATTTTATATGATTTTATTTAAAATTGAGTTCTTATTTCATAACTAGTTCATTTTTATTAAGAGAACTTTCGAGCATATGATTCATAATATATTTATTCTTATTTACACTCATAAAGAAACAACTAGATTATAATGGTCGTTTTTAAATATTAATATTTATATAGTATATCACAATTTATTTAAGTTTGGTGTTGCATAATACACAAACAATCGAATAGATTATTTAGAGAAAATAAATTCTAAAATATTTTGGTGTTACACACTACCCCATTACAGAAATTGGTTCCTTGGTATTTTAACTCATTATTGATAAAAAATTAATATAAATAATTTTAAAAAATTGTTTTTAGTGAGTAGAAGATAAAACATATGATCATGAAAGGAAAAACCTTTTAATATTTAAAAAAATTATTGAAAATACACATCCTAATAACATATCATAAAATACCCATTAAAAAATAGGGAAAAGTAAATATGATGGTCACCTAGAATAACATGTGATCAGGTTTCCAAATAAATAAAACATTGTTGGGAATTGAAAATATGGACATAGAAGAGAAAAATAACATCCAATGAATAATAGAGAGTGATATAGAACACGATCATGGGAAATTTAATTTCCTAAACACCATAAATTAGTAAGATAACCAAATCCATCAATTCATAAAAATTGATTTCAAAAGGATAATTTTTTTTATTTCAATATCATTTCCCTAGAATTGTGGGATTCTTTTATAATTAAGATAGAGAACATGAGAAAATATACTTACTTAATTTCTTTCCATTACATAAGCGCAAATTAATCCTTTTACTCTTTTTTTAATTTCTTCTTTAGTTTTACATTATCCAATATACTAAATGATAAATTATGATTTTTTCATTTTGGAAACACTAAAATTAACTTTTAGTGGATCATAGGATCCATAAATGGATGAAAAATCATTCCTCTTATTTCTACTATTTAACAAAATCCAAAATGGTTTTTATGCTATGCGAAAATATCCAATATATAAAAACCTTCATAAATCAATCTCCAAAACATCAAAAATAACACCTAAATTTAAAAATAAATCATTCTATAAATTAGTAAACTTAAAACTCTTAAAAATATTTTTGACTATGCTTGAAACCAAAAAAAATCAGAATGTTTTGATAATATATTTGTAAAATACGAATATAACACTTATATATAAACAACATTAATCACTAAAAATTCACATACTAAAAATTTATATAAACTCATCATATAATCATCATAATTTCTTAATCATTTCCATAAATATCCTTAATTACCATAAATCCACAATAAAATCATATATTCTTCTAAATATAATTCACCCTTTATTCCTAAAATAAAATCCAATCTTAAAAAAATATTTCTATTAACCATAATCATATAATGTTATAAATATAATTAACTTCTTCAAAATTAACATTAATCACTTAATTACTAAATAAATTTTCTATCCCATGGAAATATATACGATAAAACATATACTTATAAATTTTAATAATCCTTCTATCTCAATTTACTATAAAAGATCATATTGACTCTAAAGGTAATAAATACCTTTCAAATTATTTCTATAAAATATAAAATAATTTTTCCTCAAATATCATTTTCATATAACAAACCTAAAGGTTACATATACTTTAAACATCTATTAACACTCAATAAATGTCTCCATGGTTCTTCCATCATATAAGACATCAAAGGTGTAATAATTACTTTAAAATTATTTTCATCCTTAAATTTATAAATAAAATAAAATTACATCATAACTCTCAACACTTTAATTTTATACATTTCAATCATTCAGATTCATTTATAATAATTTAACCATGATTTTTTACCTTATTCCTTAATACTTCCTTTAATAAAAAAATATGTATCATATCCTAGGATGCATCAATATCAATATAATCATGTTCGTACTTTAATCATAAGAAAAATCATTAAAATAATTCATACACTCTATATCTTAAGAATATTTTATTTTTCTTCATTATAATAACATATTTCCTTGAATGCCCTATATTGGTGTGATCATTATTATTCTCTTATCATGATCTCATCATTTTTACTCAGTGTTTTATTTCTCTATTCCCTCCTTTACCAAATAATAAATATCTTCCAATTCCTTTTAGACTATTTTCTAGGAATTTATCCCCACATTTTATACATACATGAAGATGAATCTTTTTTCATCAATGGTATTTCCCACATTAATTTTCATAAGACTCTATTTTTATCTAATTATTTGTTCACGGAAAACCACAAATTTTTAGGTTTTTAATCAGAAATTGAGATATCTAGACATTCATAACCATGAGGTTTTCACTTTTTCTTCTATCCACATTGGTTTCTCATTCAAAAAACTATTTTACTATCCTTTACAGTCATTTTAAACATGGTTTCTCCCTGTTTCGTCCATTTAAAAAAACAAAATGAATAATTTTTTAAACAGTAATTAGAGTGATCAATCATATAATCAAGAAAATCAATTACGTGAAGTCCAAATCATGATATATACCTTTCAATTTATGAAACTCTAGGTTTAACCTAGGTCATCCATGATCATTATATATTAAAATACTTTATAATTATTCATAAATAGAATTTGAATTAAGCTATGAATATCCCCATAAGTGTCTATCTAGGTGTACACCTTTAGGCCCACTCATTATGCACCATTGAAAATCGAGTTAATACCCAATCCACCCTTTTAGAGTTTTTACCCCATAGGTTCATTTTTTCACCAACACATCCACTTGAAAATATCAAGGTAGGGACTTATTTTCTAAGAATACAACAATCCTTTATTTACCATAACTTTAATATGTTGTCCTATACTTATACTTATCCCTATAGTCTTTCATAGGGTTATGTTATCTAATATATTTTTTCCTAAATCTATTTTCTAATGATTTTAATAAATTTTCTCTAATACTAACTATAACACCCAAACTCTAGTAACCTGTAGCTGATGGTATTTTACTATATTAGATAAAAATTCAAGAGATCGCATCTAACAATATCTAATGGTTTATTAGTCTTGGGAGACTATATACTTACATGATTCTCATATTACATTTGAAAAAATGAATTACAATATAATATTCTAGATAAAAATTTATTATTTATTCTATTATATCCCTAAATCATTTATTAATCCCTTCTTGGTATCCTGGGGAATTTAAAACATAATAAAAAGTGAAATAAGATTCCCAATAAGTTAAAGCATACATCCTAAACAATCCTTGAATAAATAAATCATGGATAATATGGAATAAATAATCAATAATCAAATATTCCAAATATTAATATCATAAAAAGGAAATATATCCATGGATAAAATAATGACATAACTATTCACATAGATAAAAGTAACTAAATTCATTATGATGGAATGAATAATGTAAGATATCATAGTATTACTATAAAGGCCTTGTTCCAGGAATTCATCAATAATTGTGTATACATAAACAAAATACCCATGATATTTTGTCTCATGAGATCTATTGATCCATATAGGGACTATAACGGGTCTTTTATATCATATATAAAGTCCAATTAATTCATCATATGAAATAAATGAATAGAAATTTAATACATAATCCTTATTAACATTCGTCTTGAAAAACTAGCATATGAAATGTTAATATTCTCTCTATTCAATTAGTAGAGAAATACGATCATAATCCATCTAGATTAATTTGGTGTATGATATCATTATATTATATCTCTACCAAGCATAATATTAATCAAAGTATGTCTACATAAGTGAAAATACATTTAAAAGATCAATTGAACATTTTTTTGTAGAAAATACCCTTTTATTTTTGAAATCACATATTTAAAATATAAAAATTTCAAGAATATTAAGAAAAAAATTATTTGAAAAGAACCCTGGAAAAAATTAAATGATTATTCAATACAAAGAATAGTCATGATGGCAGGAAAATTCATTCATGTTGTAAACGTTAAAATAAATATTTCATTTGAAAAAAGAAAAAAATATTCCTTTTAGTATATTTTTATATAAATTAAAACATGGGTAAAAATGTCTTTAATCAATAATTATAAAATATTAAAAACATTCTCAAAAATATTTTAAGGAAAACATTGACATAGAATAAAAATGTTCCCTACTGAATAGAAAAACAAGGTTGGGTTTCCTTAAAAATATTCATTTTTACTTTTGTGTACATGAAGATAGAAAAATAAGGGAAAACATGAGATTCATAAAATTATAGTAGGATAAGAAAATATGTGGTTTTAAAAATAAAAATATTGTATAATTCCTCCAATATAAACTTAAACGTAAATAATCTCTAGTAAGGATGATATATTATTACTTCAGTAAACATTGAATCATTACCCCTATTAATGAAATTTTAGAAAATCAAACTTTAAATACAATGAATATAAATAGATTAATGATATAACATATCAAATATGTATTACATATGTCACATTTATAAAACAAATGGTAAATATGAAATATTTCTCGTAGAAAAAAAGTGATATGAGAAACCCTTACCATGAGTATGACTCGACACATATGTACTTTATCTCTTATATAATAAACATATATTAATATTATACTTGAATAAACACCTTTTAATGGTAATTACATCATTATTACCCCTTTTATTTTATTTATTGTAATACCTAATATTTTTATAAAATAATTAATTTCATGTTAGATGTTTTGTGAATGTTCGATTCATAATCACAAAACAATTTTGGTATGCCAGTCATGGTTAATGGAGGCATGGTTCCATCATATCCATAATAGTAATAATTACATAATTATAAATTTTATAAATAATAAATTATTTTGAAATCATCTATGAAAATCATACATGAAAAAATAATCAGATCACTTCATCGAGGAGGTAGTTCACATGTACGCATGAGTGACGTTTTCATTTTTAATGAGTAGAAGGGTCTAAAGGTAAGTAATATATTAACATTATAGAGTCATATTATTTCATGAATATCATATTTATTAATTAAATTCATCATAATATTCATCCTTTTGATGTGGTAATTAAAAGCAAAACACATCGCTTCATGGAGTTGGTAGTCCACACGTATGCACAAGTTGGGTTTTTAATTACCCTATGATGGAAAAATACATGAATAAGGGTTATTCCATCATCATATTTAAATTTCATTATATGTAGGATACTAATATTATTATATCATTATAGTTAGGATATAATTCAAGGATGCATGATAATAAATAAAATGAAATAAGTCGATTAAGGTTTATACCTCTTCTTTGGAAATTATCTTTTGGATTACACTATAAGCCTTCTTAGGATGGTCTTAATGGAAGATAAAAAGATTTAGGAAGTGGGTAAGGAATCTAGAAATGTATTTGTGAAAAATTTATACAAACTTTAAAATATAATTAACATCATAATCATTTAAAGTTACACCAAATGAATATAATTTCAATGGTAGGATGTGATAAGGTAGAAATCCCTTCAACCAATAAAACATAAACATGTTTAAGTTCCATTTTAAACTTTATCTATTAATTTAAACCTCTCATTAATCCATTTAACCCTTAACTTTGGTAACACATTTTTCATTGTTTAAGGAATATAAATTTACTTTTAAGTTGGAAAGTGGCTCAAAAATGGTTCATGGATTACATTTTACACCATTTCCCATTATACTTTCCCTCTTGTAAGATTTTTTTTATTTTAAATCATTGAATAAAAAATTATTTTACATAAAATAACAATAAATTAGTTTTTAGGATTATTCAGTTAATTTGAATTCAAAGTCATTAAGAAAATAATTTAATTTTGATATAAAAATATTTACTATTAATTATACTTTTTAATTACTTTTAAATTTCTCCTAATATCACTATTCATCAAAAAAATATTACATTTAATGTTTTTCAAGCTACTTTTATTTTTCTACTTCATGCACAAGCACTATGTTAGCATTGCATAAGCATTTAACGTAATTTTATCATCACTGAAAATAAAAAAATAAAATCATAAAAATAACTTATTTATGTTAAAAATAATATTTAAGTTCATTTATAATATCTTTTTATACTGCTAAAAATGTATAACATAAATTAAAAAGAGTTACATTTTAGTAATTATCATTTAGTTAAAATAATATAAATAGTATAATCAAAGGAAAGTGGACATAAATTTTCACATTTTAAAATCATGGATTGTTATGGTCAAAAAACACTCATCGAGTAAAATAAATACAAATTTTAGAGATATTTTTTGATCTTATCTTGTAGTTTTAACCGTGTTTTAGCCATTTTAACCTTATTGTGGTGAAAATATTTATGATTATTACTATTTATAATGACCAAAAAATGAAATATTTAAAAAAAATTAAATTTTGATTAAAAATATGGAATATATATTTCATGATTAAAATTTTAGAATGTGTTTAAATTATTTTTATTACAAGTTCACAAAACACAATTAAAAATATTTTTTTAGAAAAATGTGTTTTAATACTAAATGTATACATATTCCACTATAAAATATAATAACAATTTATATGTGATTAATTATATTATTTCTAATTAAAGGAGGATTGTTATATATGAATAAAAAATCCAAAAGAAAAATGTTTCTTTTATATTACTTGGATTATTTAAAATTAATTACAGTTTTTGAAAAAATAGTTTTTTCACTATTCACTCAAAAATCAATATTTTTTAAAAAAATATAAAATATTTATCCTCTTTCTATTCGAACATGATGATTTAAACATTGATTCAAATTTTATAAAATACAATTAAAAAGAGTGGCAGAATATAATCATGATATTTGAGAATAAAATAAATAAAAATTGTTTTTAAAGAAAATGTATTTTCAAGTATAAAATAAATTTTTACTCATTAGTTATCCAATAACAACTATTAGAGGAATGTAAATTTATTTTAATAAATATATGACCAATTAATTTTATTACAATAATTCATCTATAGATATTAACTTAATTTACTTTGATAAAAATACATTATGCACATAAAAAAATTTTCTAAAAAATTTATCCTTTAATCTTATATGTTTTTAATTTAAATTGAGTTATTATTTCCAAATCAGTAAATTTATATTAAGGAAAATTATATAAAAATATTTCATAATATAATTATATAAATTCATACCTAAAAACTAAGATATATCTTATAATGGTTATATTTAAATAATAATATTTTTATATTATTTTTTATTTTTTAAGCTTAGTATTTCATATAATACACGATATCAAATATATTACATAAAGTAAATAAATTCTAAAATCCTTGGTTGTCACAATCTAGACCCGTCACATAAATTTTTTTCTTACAATTTAATCTCATGTCCTATAAAAAATGTTTACAAACTTTTTTTAAATCAATTACTCAGAGTGTAAGATAAAACATATGATCATGGAAAGAAAAACATTTTTAATTATTTAAAATACCTTTGTTGAAAACCCTCATCAAAAAAATGGATAATAAAACATCCTTTTGAAAATAGGAAAAATTAAATATGATGGTCACCTTGAAAAACACATAATCAAGTTCCTAAATAATGATAACATTGACAGGATGTGAAAATATAGATCATTTTCCATGATTCATAAATCTCAATCAAATTATTAATCCTACAATAAAAGTAAGAAATTTTTTTAAAATAATTAATACCTTCTATATGTTAACCATAGTTTATTTTTCATCACCATAATAGAATATTTCCTTTCAAAACCTTTATTCATACGATCTTGTTGATTCTATTCCTGAGCTCTCTTCATTTTTACATGACAATTTATTTCTTTATTCCCTCATTTACCCCATATAAAACATCTTCTTGTGCCTTTTAGAAATTTAACTAGGTGTTTCTTCCCAAATTTTGACATGTATAAAGTTGAATATTTTTCCTTTATGGTCATTATCACATGAACTCTTATAAAAAACTAGTTTTATCTTATTAGGTGTGTTATTAAACTCATGATTTCTAGGTTGTTAATAATATACAAATATAGTTGGTTATATATAACCATAATATATTTCACTCCAAATCTAATCTTTTTTAGTTTCTTATTTATAAAATCATTTTATTGTCAATCAAACACATTACTAACATAGTTCATATTAGTTCCAACCAGTGATTCTAAAAACATAAATTAAATATCAAGATACAATAATCAGAGTGAGAAATCATATAATCCAGAAATTACTTCATAGGTTGTATAAATCATGACCCCATATTTTCAATATATAACACTTTAGGTTTAATTTAGGCATTACATGGTCATTATACCTTCAAATCCTCCATAATAGTTCATAAATAGAGTTTAAATTAACATAATAATATCCCCCATGAGTGTATATCCATGTGTATAGTCTTTAGACCACTCATAATGCATCAGTGATGATTGATTTTATACTGAATCTTCCCCTTTTAGAGTTATTACACCAAGGTGCATATGTGACATTACCAAATATACTTTCTAGTATTTAATCAGGGATGTATTTTCTAGTAAAACCACACTCAAGTTTTCTATAAAATTATGATGTTATCATTTACTTATACCCATCCCTATAGTTTTTCATAGGTTTATGTTCTCTAATATTTGTTTTTCTATATATAGTTCCAATGTTTTATAAAAAACATTCTATTATATCAAATTTAAAACTTTGAATCCAGTAACCTAGATCCAGTGGTTATCTTACTAAATTGGCTCAAAATAAAATAGATCGCATCAGACATTATTAAATAATTTTAATAGTATTGGGAGACTAGATACATACATTATTCCCACATAAAATTTTAAAACATGAAATAAAACACAATATCATCATGAGAAATTTATTATTTCTTCTATTATATCCCTGAAATCTATCATAAATTACTTCTTAGTATCATGGGTAATGGAAAACATAATAGAGGCTGAGTTCATATACTCATTTTGGGAAAGCATACAAAAAAAACTGTCATAGAATAAATAAATTTTGAAAAATTTGGAAAAAATAAACAATAATAAAATATGAAAAATAAATAATGTCATAAAAAAGTAATATATCCATGGATGAAATAACAACATGATTTATCACATAGATAATAATAATTGACTTCATAATGATGGAATTCATAATTTCAAGCATTATAATCATACTGTCACGGCCTCATTCTAAGAAATCATAAATAATTTGGTTGGCATACACCAAATCCTAGGATATGTTTCTCATGATATCTACTAATTCATCTAGTTGTTATAATAGGCCTCTCATGTCACTTAATAAGTCCAATTAATTCGTTATATGAAATAAATAAATAAAAATTCAACAGAAAATCAATATAAACATTCAAATGGAAAAACTAGCTTATAATATATTAATATTCTCACTAGTCAATCACTAGATAAATATGATCATAATACATCTAGATTAATTTGGTGGATGTTATAGTTAGATTATATCCCTAGTAAATCATAATATCCATCAATGGATGTTAAAAGACCACTTGAACATTTCTTAAGGAAAATATCCTTTATTATTTTGAAATAAAATATCTAAAATCATAAAATTTATAGAATATTAGGAAAATAATTTCTTTTAAGGGAACCATGGAAACTTTTAATGTAATCTTAAATTTAAAGAATAGTCATTATGGTGGGAAAATCTATTTTCATGGTAAACATTAAAACAAATATTCTGTTCACACCTTTGATAAAAAGTACCTTATTTGTAAAATGAAAAGTTGATTCCTTTTAAAGATTTTAATAGAATGTTAAAAATGGGTAAAATGATTTTATTAAATCATTATATAATAGTAAAAAAAATTCTTGAAAATATTTCAAATAAAATATGTCCATTAAATAGAAATATTCTTGATCAAATGGAAAAATAAACTAAATATTCCTTAAAACATCCTTGTAAAATTTTGAGTACTTAGAGTGAGTAAAATGAAATGAAAAATTAAAATTTTCAAAAATATACAGAGTAGAAGAAATTATATGAGTTTTAATATAAAAATATCATATAATTCCTCAAATGGAAACATAAAAATAAATAATTCTGAATAAGGATGTGATTGTGAAATAAACTCATACTACTTGGGAAAATTTTAAATCTTAACACCCATGAATAGAATAACCTAAAATTAAACTTTAAATACCATTATTATTAATATATTCATGATTTAAAATATCAACATGATAGTATATACGTGAAATAAATCAAACAAGTGGTTAATATAGTATATGTATCACGAAAACTAAAGTGAGAAGAAGGACCCATACCACGAGTTTAACTCACCACCTATGGACTTTATCTCATATATAATAAATTAATATTAATAGAATACTTTTATATAAAAATTTATTTTATTACCTCATTATTATACCTTTTATTTAATTTAATAACATGAATTTTATAGTCATTAAATCAATTAAGTTTACATATAATGTTTTGAGGACGTTCAGTTCATAATCATAAAACAAATTTTGTAGGTTGTCCATTGTCAAAGGGGTCATGGTTCCTTCATCTCAAGAATATTAATTATGGGATAATTATAATTTTTATACAATATAAATTATTTTATAATCATCCATGGAATGTGGACATGAAAAATGAATCGCATCACTTCATAAAGGTTGTAGTCTACCCAAACACATGAGTGGCATTATCATTTTTCAATGGATGTAAGGGAAAAAGGTAAGTTATATATTATATTCCAAAAATAATAATTTTTTCATGAATATTATATATATATATATATACATTAAATTCATCATCATAACTATCCTTATGAGGCGGTGATGAAAAACAAGACACGTTACTTTGTGGAGGTTGTAGTCCACACGTATGTACAAGTGAAGTTTTTATTAGCATGGAAAAGATGATTAATAAAGATTGTTTCATAATCATAATAAAATTTCAATATATGTAATTTAATGATAAAATTATATAATCATTGTTAGTATATAATTTAAGGAGGTATATGAAGAAATAAAATGAAAGAACTCGATTAAGAGTTATACATCTTCTTTGGAAATCCTCTTTGGTTTTATACTTAATCCTTCTTAGGATGGTCTTAGGAGAAGAAATGAAGCTATAAAAATTGTATAATGGATATAGGATTATATTTATATAGATATATACTATAATAAATGTATAATTAATTGTGATAAAAAGATGATAGGTGGTTCCCTTTTATAAGTGATGGGAGTGGCACAATTGTAAATATTAAGAACCTTAAAATATAATAAATATCATGATCATGTAAGTTGAACTAAATTGAAATAATTTAATTGGTAGTACATTTTAAGTTTAAAATAACTTCAGAAAATAAAATTTATACATATTAATGTTTCTTTTTAAACTGTATCCTTTGGTTTAACCCCCTCGTTAACCCTTTTTAACCTTAAACATGGTAACTAATTTTTCACTATTTAAGGGTTATAATTTTACTTCTAAGGAGGAAAGTAGCTCAAAAATGGTACATGGATGAAATTCTAGACCATTTAACATTACAATTGTACTATTTAAATATTTTATTGATCTTTAAATAATTTAATAAAATATTATTTATTATAAAACATCATTTAATTTATTTTTAATACTATTTATTTTATTTGACTTCTGAGACGGGAAGATAGAAACAAAACTCAAATACAAAATTTTTTATCATTAATTATAATTTATAATTACATTTTAAATTATTTTAATTCCATAATTAATTTCAAAACATTATATATAAATTTTTTAATGTTTTTACTTTGAATTTTTACTACTTACACAACCATTTTGTCATTATTGCATAAGTGTTTAAGGTAATTATACAATTACTAAAAATTAAAATTAAATTGCTATCATAAAAATAACTAATTTTGTTTAAAATAATATTTTATATTAATTCATAATATCTTTTTATCCTAATAAAAAATTATAATAGAAATTAAAAGTAAGAGAGTGAATTTTTTGTATTATCCATTAATCAAAATGATATAAAGGTTATAATCAATGGAAAGTGGCATAATTTAGCATATTTTAAAATATTAAAAGGTTATAGTTAAAAAAACTCATAAAATAAAATAAATACCAATTTTGGGGAGATTTTTAGGCCTTGTATCATAGTTTTGATCTTGTTTTATCTATTTTATTTTGTTTATCCTTACTAAGGTGACAAATATATACCATAATTACTATTCATAATGACCAAAAATAAAATGGAAATAATTAAAAATTTGATCCTCATGATTCAAAAATTTAGAATTAATTATTCAATTTTCAATTTATATAAGTTTCCTAAATTAATTTTAATATAATTTTAAAAGGTAATAAAAATAGTTTTTTTAGAAAAAATGTGTTTTAAACCTAAAAATGAACTTATACAAAAATAAAATAAAATACTGATTCTTATGTGATTAATTACATTAATTATAATTAAAGGATGAATATTTTACTTTAAGATAAACTCCAAAATAGAATGATGCTTTTAAATTACTTTATTTAAATAGAATAAATGATAGTTTTGAAAAAATAATATTTTTTCACTTTTCACTCAAAAATCAGTATTTTCAGAAAAATATAATATATTTAGCTTAATAATATTATGAAAAGATAATTTTAAAAAATATTCCTACTTTATAAAATAAATTTTATAAAATTAGTATAAATTAATCATGATATCAATGCATAAAAAGAAATAAAACCATTTTGGATGAAAATGTATTTTGGAAGTAAAAAAATGAATTCATACTCATTATTTATCATGTAACCACCATTAGATGAATTTTCATTTACTTTATTAAATATATGACCTATAAATTTTATTAAAATCATCCATATATAATGATCAACTTAATTTATTTCGACAAAAATACATTGTTGATATAAACCCATTTTATAAAAAATATCTCCATTAATATTATAAGATTTTATTTAAAATTGAATTGTTATTTTCTAACCAATATATTTTTATTAAGAGAAATATTATATATATATTTCAAAATATGGTTATTCCTATTCATACCCATAAATAAACAACTAACTTATAATGTTTGTATATAAATAATAATATATATGTATTATATCATTGTTGGTTTAAGCTTGATGTTTCATATACCTTGTGATATCAAATATATTACTTAAATAAAATAAATTATAAAATATTTGGGTGTTATAGTGAATGAGGTAGATATTATGAAGATGGATTTCTAGTGACGATATGGATACTTCCCCCTCATAGTCATTTCGTTCAGTGTCACAAATAGACCAGTTGTGTTCATGGGGCTTATAAACTTTATATTTCATGAGTTTCTAGACCAGTTCAGTTCATCGAAAACATTCTCATATACTCAATATTGGAGTAGGATCTTGTTTAGAAACTAATAATCATTTTTTAGAATCTTCAATGCCATCAGATGTATGGAAAATTTTCCAAGTGTAATTTATGGATGTGAGAGGTGTATTTCCATGTGAATGTGCTCCCAATAAGGATTATTTGTGGGCCATTGAAGTTTGAGGTGATTTTTTCTTGGGAATGACCCAAGAACGTCATATATGTCTATAGTTTTTATTTTGGGTTTATTGGTTATTATCATATTTTCATGTCTTAATTCTCTTAGGTTTTAGCCTCATTGACCACCCTAACTAGGAAGGATTAGGATTTCATTTAGATTGATCAATGTCTCAAAATATTTCAAATACATAAAGGATAATTTGTTAAATGTCATAGTTCATCGGTTTCCCCAGGAGGGTGTATTGTTTGAGGTGTTCTATGATACTTCCCTTATGATTTTATTATGTTCCTTGATTCATAAATGAGAAATGATCTCCTATGGGTCTAGAAAGTTATCCACCCTGATATTAACTATTCCAACCATGATATGAATATGGAAGTAATGGTGTTCTATAAAAATTTGTGTAAAATATTACCTCATCATGGAGTGATTTGTGTTCTTCATAGATCACAATAGTCTAAGGTATATTTTCTCCCATCAGGAAAAAAATATATGATAAAATAGGTTGATGGAGTTTCTAGAAGACTATGATTTTCTATATATTCAACATAAAAGATGAGGGAAACGTCATGGAATAAGCACTGATTAGGATGTCACGATAATCCATTTGAGAATCTAGGGATTCCTAGAGGGTGATGGAGGAGTTAATGAATTTATATCTTGGATAAGATGATGTTTATGACTGAGAACACTTTTTTCATATGATTGTAGAGAAAAAAAATTTCACCTGGTGGAATATTTTCATTAGGATGACTTAGAGGCAGAGGTGATACATGACTAAATCATTCATTATGATTCCCTTGAGGGATGTTTACAGGATGGTTAGCATTGGGTTACGTTCTATAGATGGAAGTTGATCCCATTGGTGATGCATGAGAGATTATCCTATAACATACATATCTTGTCTCTATTGGTGAACTCTGATATATCATAGATGTATCGTAGCCTATAGAGGTAGTTTTGGTGGCTAGACATGAATCAGTTACTGTAGAGTTCACAAAAAAATGTCTAGTCTTCCAATAGGTTAATTCATAACATCGTGTTACTAGTGGTTTGTTTCAAACATTAGATATCCTTGAGAGTAATTAGGAGGACATCTAGATGGATTTAGTTACCCATTTAACTTGTTATCAGGTAGGATATGATGTTATCTAGGTGATTGTGGTTTAAATGAAAATGTTAGCTCACTTTCTTGATATTTACGAATTTAGTACCATGGATGTTTTGTAAATATGATATGTGGATGAAGTAGTGATACTTCATAGGTAAATAGGGACAATAATTTCTTACTTATACCCTCAATCTACTTCGCAAGTCTTGATGGGATTTTAGAACTTCCATGGGTCTCATTTATACCTTAATACTATTATCCACCCTTAGATAGACGAGCAGAAAAAATAGACCATCCAAATTCTAGAGGATATATTGTAGACATGCATATTGTATTTCTATGAATTGTGGGTGTGACACCTACATTTATTTTATTTTAATTACTAAAATAATTTCCAATAGTCCATATGTATGACCCCCTTCAAGGAGTTGTATGTGTTTCATATAGATCCTCATTGTGATGGACCATTATGTGAGACATGATGGTTCTTGGACCTGATATGGTGTAGAGCATAATGGAGAAGATATAGGTGGTTTACAAAAGGATAAAGGTGTAGAAGGACCACAAGAGGGATTATTTTGATAGATAAAGAATTCCTTTAATGTTTGAGATGTGATTACACCTTGTTTGAGAGGTATCTCCAGGGGGAATGTTTGGTGGTTTCTAGTGTTTAATGCCACCTTTCCTTTTTTTAGTTGTTTTTAATTCTTATAGACAAGAATAATTTATGTGGCATATAATGTAATGACTCATACCCTTCTAGACCATTAATTGGTGAGTTTTGGGTCTTTCAAGCATTGATATGGGATCAGAAAAGGGAGAAGAGTAGCTAGAGTTGTATATGCAATTGAAGTTTGTGATTCACATTACAAATCACTGATTTATGATATAAATAATGTTTGTATGGTGGATTAATGAATTTTTTTTTGGAATGTATTCTTAGTTTCGACTTAAGACGTGAGATGTTGTTCATTTCATGAATGTTTGTGGTGATGTTTTGGGGGTTCTATCTTTGAAGGTTTCATGGTGTGAATGTATGTACTCTAAATGTAAAATTCCATTATTTTTTATGGAATAAGAACATTTTTCTTCATCTGATGTAAATTGTGTGAGGTTTATGAATTGAACCATCCATTCACACAATGAATGTGATGATTTCCTGTCTATCTATAAATTTCATCCTCTGTACGATCTATATCATTATCCCATTGATTTTATCAATCATTATGAAATTACTATGAGATTTTGTGAGCCTTAAAATCCTATGATATTTGCCATTCACCCTCAACATCAAAAGATTCAATATTGGTGGTTCTTTATAAGTTTTTCTTCTCTTGTTCTCCAAATTATTCCATTATTTATTTGAATATATTACAATGGATGTTTTGTTAAGATTTTGGTGTTTATTGGGATATGATTTTATCTCTATGTTTCAGAATTATTTGGGGATTCCTTATATGTTTTTCCCCATGGTTAATCCTCCATTTATTTGGATTTCACAATGAATTAGAAAGCATATTTTGTGGTATGGAGCCAGATTTATCTCCTTTTTATGTGCATATATAGAATCATCATTCCTTTTATTTCCACTGGTTGAATTTTATGAAATGACATAATAAAGATATTAAACCAGACTAATGAAATTGAAATAGAATTGTGTGATGTGCATATGGTTATAGTTTTCTTGATGTTACTAATATTGTTTCGTGTTATATGCCTATTGTTGGATTATGAATTTAGTGATGGATTCATTTTATAATTACCTTTAAATGGTTAAATACATAAATCTGGTAAATCAAAATGGATTAAGATTATATACCTCTTTTATGTTGGAAAAGTTTTTTGTTTCTCTATTTTTGGAATGGTGGCCATGGTTATTTATGGCTTTGTGGCACTGGTCGTTTGTGACTTTGTGACCTTGTTTATTTTTTCCCTAGTTTCCTTTGTTGTTTGTGGATTTATGGAATTTTTTTGGCATTCTTTATATAGTTTTTTGTGTCATGTTGAACTTGGTGGTGATGTGGTGGTTCGATGTGGCGGTTTCTCAAAAACGGTTCAGTAGTAATGGAATAATTTTAAAATATCTAAATGTGGTTATGGATAGAGAATTCATTGGAAATAATTTAAAAAATAATAAAACTATAAATAAATATTGGTGAATAATTATTAAATTAAATAATGAAAAATGATGTCGGGGTTTTGGACCTTTGTGTGAAGCTTATGTTTGGTTATTCTGTATTAGAGGAAACACTTGGTGGTGTGATATTATGAGTGATCTGGTGGTGGTTTTGGTAGTGCTTCGTTTGTGGACGCATTAGTGGGGACTAGTACGATACTACTATATACATGTATTATTTATGAATTTTATACACACCCAACCTGATTTGGGTAACTTTGACCATCACTCATATATTTTGGGGTGTTTTCTTTAACAACTTGGATGGAATGTATATGGATGGCTGATTACACACTCTCCCCTCCATCCCTTTAGAAGTACATTCTGGTGATACTAGTGGAGGATAATGAGATATGTGATGGGGTTCATGCGTGGTAAGAGGAGGATACAAGTATAATATCCTATAAATTCATGATACCCGACTTATCTGGTTTCCTTATATGTGATATTTCATTGGTTTTGCGAGATGTGATATGTGGTCAGTGCCATGAGACATGATATATGGATGGTTTCATTATTGGTGGATAAGGAATGGATGAGATAAAAGGATTTCTTCACATTGGGTGAGAGTGTAAAATTAGTGGGGAAGTTGTTTCAAGGAACCTTTGTATATATTCTTATGATATTACATTATCACACTGGGATGATTTATTTGGTGAGAGAGCCTTTGTGAGGTTGGGGAAAAACTAATTGACCGATTTAGGTGATGGTTAGTTCCGCTACTTATTCATTGAGGCATTAATATTCCCTTTTCACTTTTTCATGAGAGGCCTTGGGTATGATCCTATTGATTATACTTTTTATGCTCAACAAACATATATATATAATATTTCTCCAGGTTTCCAAGTAATATTTGACGATCAAGTAAGTTAATACTAGCACAGAGCTTGATTTTTTATAGTCACTACCTCATGATTTATTTCTAGTAAAGTTTTATCTTTGGAAAACCAAAAAGTGTTACACCCCAAGATTTTATATCATTGAAAAAATATATAAATATCTAGATTCATAAATTTACGAAAATTGTTACCTATATAAAAACATCAATGTTGCATAAACTAGAAAGGGATCTTGCATGATCTTCATCAAACACATGTATATCTATACCAGTTTCCACTAGTTGCATAACATGCTACTATTAATTTGTATACCCTCTCTTTTTCGAAGACATCGAGTGACCACTGTATATTGAGTATGTTAATCACATACTACCAAATCATAAATTCTTGAATTTCCAAGTATATACTAACCAGGTCAATGAATACATATCATTTCCTTCACCGTTATGGAAGAAATTATCACATATCCCTCACCTAAATAGATAATTTCATCATATATACTATCTAGGTGTGGGTACACACTCCTCAGTCTACCTCAATAAATTTTCCATATGTCACACTTTTCATACTTGAGGATAAATCCTATCTTAGTTAAACTCTAACCTAACTTTCCCGTAGAATGAGTTGTACCATTAGGCGGTGAATCAGTGGTTAATGGTATATAATTTAAAATTTATTCTATTGAAATAAACCTTTGTGACCTATTAGAGTTCTATCCACTCAAATATTAATCCCATCCTTTCTTGAATGAAATAATAAATTAAATCAACATAGGGTACATAATATTTTTACAAGTTCCAATTCCAACATGGGTACCTAATCCTTATTTTTTGTAATAGTGGGTTCCTTAGACTAAACTATACATTACTTTTTCTTACCAAATCATGTGTACAATTAGTTATACATTATTTTTCTTACCATTTTAGTGTATAATTTTTTGCGTACACTATTGAAATAGTAATATCCAGAGATTAATTGTCATATAAAAAGGTTGTAGAAGATCCCATGCTATAATGAGAACCTCAAGAAACCATGAAATTTATCTTAAATATATGTCATATGGTCTAGAGATTTCCTACTAACTAGACACAGTAGATGTTTTACTATCAGGCCCTAAAGATCATAAGCATTGAGACTTATTCCCATGATGTTTGCACTTTGTGATCTCTTGTAGTGAGGTTATAAGGATAGACCTGCCAATAGGAACACCACATGTTTTGGGTTTCATTGGAGATTCTTATCTATGAAATGTGTATTGGTCTCCTAAATTGAGATCATTACCAATGATTTCTATTTTATCAGGTACTTCGATACAAGGAAAAAATCATGACAATTATATCATGGCGTGGTAGCTTGTGTTGGGTGCGTCATTGATGTTATGGCATTAGTTGAATTGTCAAGAAAGAATTTTTCACTTATAAGTTAAGGAAGTAATATATCTTAGTCCTGATTGATCTGGATGGTATTATCTGGGTAAATCCATGGTCATGGTAGTCCAAGGTAAATTCATTTGGTTTATCAATAAATAATATACCAATAAAATGATGATGAAACGAGCATGTGTCCTGCTTTATGTGATATTAAATACAAAGAGATTAAATTACATAGTGTGTTTTTGTAGGTTGGTTATTATTTATATGACTATCCTTATCTCTTTAAAGGCCATGATGGGTTGCTAGATCCTGCTATGGGTTAGTAAATATTATTTACTATTATCGAGATAAGGCCCTATAGGGTCAAACACAATAGTGTATTCAAAACACTACCCTATTCTAGTGAATATGAGTTTTGAACATAGCCGGACACACCAATGGATTCCAGGTTTTTTCAAGGATATACGATCAAAAAAGGAATAAATAAATTCATAATAATAAAGTTATGAATAATATGTATTGAATTTATTTATTATGAAATATTTATTTGAAATTATATTAGTTTAAAATATTCAAGGTTCATTTAATATTTACATGAATGATGATTCAAGTTAATGGATTGGGTTTTATCATATAATATATTTATTATATTACAAGAAACTGGTATAAAAATAAATTATATTTATGATTCAGTTCGATAGTCATAAAATATCATTTATTTAGTGTGAAATAAATATTTGGGTCATAGGTGTATATTTTATATATTAATTGATTCACAATAAATAGAATAAAGACAGATCTTGCTAAATAATATTAACTACTCAATGGTGATAGCTTCACTCTACCCTTCTCTCTCTTGGTTCCTAGAGAGATATGCTCTAGTTCTAGGAGCATGATCAAAGTTCTTCATCATGGATAAATGGAACAAAGAAGTGGTGATTTTCAGGGTGTCGAAGGAGTTATTGGAACTCTATGTTAGTACCCGGATTCAGATGATCGGTGTTACCATGGTCTTTTGAAGCTTGCGTAGAAAATATAGTGGGATTCAAATTCAGATCCTTTGAGAAATGATCACCAGCAACAAGAAGACGTCGAATGCTGCTTCAGATCTTAACAGGTATTTATGGATTTATTTTTGTGCTTAAAATTTCACATGTGATGATTCTCAAACTTATACCGAGAATCTTTTCACCACCGATGATGATCTCATTTCGTTCATCGGTGGAAAAAATTAAAATCCCATTTTTAGGGCCTCCTCTACACACCTAGAACCTTCAATTGATATTAGAGGGACACATGATGATTTTAATCCCATCAAAAATTAAATTTTTATTATGTTTAAAATAGGTCATCATTTCTGTCCCAATGCCACTAACAATGATTAAATCTTAAATCAGATGGCAAAGTCATGGTCATCCAAAGTTTTAAATATGGATTGAAAAATTCCATTCTTGCGAGTTTTAAATTGAAGGCCTTGGCCAATGTCGGATTCCTATGAACCCATGTTTTCTGACCATTTTTTTAGTGTCAGAAATATGCTTCTCTGGTAGGAAATTTCGTCCATCGATTTGAGAAAATATAAAATAAAATATAATAGAATTTATCTAATTTTTTTAATTTTTTTATTTTTAATCAAACTTCCTAAATATAAGAATTTTATATTTCCTTGGCTGGTTGGAAAATTTTCAATATTCCAATTGTGGAAAATAAAAAATTGGGTGACCCATTTTGGTGCGACAACGTTTTAATAAAAAAAAGGTGGGTTAAGGGTGACCCCCCTTGTTGTCTCTTTTCTTTACCACCAGATCAGGATCCTCACCACGACCCTCTCCTTTGACCACCGGTGTTTTCTTCTCTCCCATATAGTGAATACCTCAAGCTGCTCAGCATCCTAGTAGCCTATGCCTCCCCATTGAGTATCCTCTAGTTTCCCTAGTTCCACTACCACCAGTCATTGTCGACCGACCTCTCCCATTGTTGCTCCCACCCAAGATCCGCGGTGTTCTCCACCAGCAGCCTATTAGGAGCCCTTATTCCCGACCTCCCACCTAGTATTTCACCTCTCTAGAACCCTATAGAGCACCTCGAATAAGAGGCTCTACCCATTATCTCCCCTTGTTCAACAAGGTGACCCTACTGGTTAGATCTATTCTTCCACCATCAGACGCCACCTCCCAGTGCTCCAGATCTGCTGCACCATCTCTATCCCAACTCCTCCTTTCCCCGGAAAACCACACCAACAAATCCAGGGCTAGTTTCACCACCTCCCAATGCTCATTCAACCATCCACTATGATCACAGCCACTCATACCACCCTTGATCTTCCACCACCAGCTTCTTTTGGTCTCACCGGGTGACCGGACATGTGAGGTATCCCATAAACCTCCCTTCCTTGCTCTCATTTTCCATGAATCATCCTCGAGTAAGTTTTCCCAACTTTTTATGGGTTTGGGAAGACATACCTAGCCCAGAACATCCCTAAATAGGGTCTTTAAGGCCCAGAATGGGCCTACACAGGTTCAACCTGACCTACATAGGCCTTCCTTGGGCTTTTTTGGGGTCCTACTAATTTTTATAATCAAAAATTAATTTAAAGTGATTAATTCAATTTTCATTTTAAATTAAATTAATTCAATATGACTTTTTGGGTTTAAAATTTGTATTATAGTTTAAATTAATTTAATTTTTAATTTTAAAATTTAATTAATTAAATAATTTAATTTTGGGTTTTAAATTTAAATTAATTAATGAGACCGAATGACATAAATATTTAATTAAAATAAGAATTAATTTTAATTCAATAAAAAAGAACTTGGAAAACATTTTTAATGTAAATTTTATTTTATTTCTATATTAAATTTTAATATGCAAGTTTAAAGTATATTAGACTGATCATGATCCATTGACCACCCAATGTATGTCCGATGCATGTTTATTTTTTTCCATTTATTTATTTTTTATTATAATGGTTATTTTTAATAAGTAGTTTAATTAATAGTGATATGTGGGTTATCTAAGCATCATTATATGTAGAAGGGTTTGTGTGTCCATTTTTACTCATTTGTATTTTATACTCCTGAGACCCCCTCACCTGAGTGCGAGTACTATTGGCGTGATGAGTAGAGATGCACTTCACAACGATATATGAAGATGTACCGTATAGGAGTTTGATGCATTGGATGGGCATACGATGTAATTTAAATCACAAGCAATGTGGATCAAGGTACTACCCCTAGAGTCTAGGTTGATCCATTATTCACACAATTGATCAACCATTAGTATCATCTCATGATTACAATGTAATTTTATTTTTTTCATGGTTTATTATTTTGTGAATGTATATTTTATGTGTGATCACATAGAATAATAAACAAGCATGGATGATTAAAATGAATATGTGACATGATGGATATTTTGTATTACATGGTTAGTTGTGAGTGCGATCACATAGTACATGATTATGAAATAGAAAATTATTTCTTTTATCACATAAAAATAATAAAAGCCTTAAATAAATATTATGTCCTAACCGCCTTCCATCATTAAAATTTGGACAAAACCAGGTGTTCGAGGTGCTCGTCATCTAAATTTGAGCGTTCCTCTTACTAATGAGGAGTTATTATGAGTGTTGTGGGTTGAAAAAAGTAAAGTGGTAGTAAGAATTATCCTAATATAAATTTCTATCATTTTAGAGGCAAGTGTAGAGTAAATCATGTTATGATTTTAGATTTTGGGACTTCACTCAATAGATCAAAGAATCGTGATTTAATGCGGTTGGTCAGCCTAAAGCGTACCTTGAACCCTCAAAGTAGTGTCATAGCCAAACCTTGTAGACTATATGGGGCGGTTCAGTGATCCTTTCCACTAGAATACTCAAGTTATAGAGTATTCTGATTCTAGCATAGAGGGTTTCTAGAATTTGTTAAAATAGTTGGAGACATATAATGATTTAATTAATTAATCAAAATGTAAAATTTAGTAATCAAGATAAAATTACTAATCTGGTAAAATTTATTTTTTGTAGAAAAATAGAGATTAATACCCCCAGAAATACTGTGATAAATAATGGACAAATTAAATGTACACACTGGTATGATTTTCTAAGAATATTATAGGCACTTTCACACAATGCTATGGTATGGTAAATTCAAGGTTCTAGTGTCCCCAATACCTGTTAAGTTACCTTAAGAAGCGGGGGTGTAAAAATGATTACAGGAGAATCATGTATAAAGAATATGATGGTTATGTCATAATGTTATCATCAACCTATGATGCTAGTTGTGGTCACTACAATAGGGCATGGGTGATATAATATTTAGTCTCATCTCCAAGAATCATATGAGTAGAAAGTGAATCAAGATATAAATAAGGTGATGATTACACCGACATATGTAAATTGAATGATGGATTATGATATTTCAATAAATCACATTAGATTATTTACTCTAGTCTCCTTTTAGGTTACAAAACTAACTGTATTGAGTAAATGATTCATTACCTATTTAGGTAAGGTTCTCAAGTAAATAAGAATATAAAAGACAGGTTAATCTTTAATTCTTATGGAGAACAAATTTAAAGACAAGGAGAAGAGGCTAATGGAAAGTAACACAAAAATAAATTTTTAAAAATCCTTTAATCCAATGAGGTTGGATATAAATAGGAGGTTATTTTCATTTCATATTATGAAATAAAACTATGGATGTTTAATCACAATAAACTGAATTAAAGAATAAAGTTACCACTTCTTCTTCATGTATATTCATCAATATAAAATGTCATGTTTTAATATTACTTCTTAGGTGTTACATACAATATGATTATCACAAATGTATATTGAAATACAGTAACCAAGTAAGTATAGAAATATTATGATATGTAAGGTGTACTCTCCAACTATCTGAGAAAGGGTGATTCCTAAGTCAGAGGTGAAAAATAAATAACTTATAATTCCCAAGTTAATAATTCAAGTCAAACTATTATTAAGTATAACCAAAATATAGATCTCATGTGTCCTTGGGAAACTAAGATAAATTATTCTAGGTTTAGGAATGGATGTTTTTTGTGGTGTTTAATACTCAACTAATAGTTCAAGTGATTCATGAATCATAGGCAATAAGTGATAAATATAAATGTAAGGCTTATTTACCTAGTTATGGAAAAATAAATCTTTTTCAAGCCATACTTAAGTGGTATTCCAGGATATACCTAGTATGGTATTTAGTCTCAGTTGATCTAAACACCTTAGGTATTAACAACATATATACTTAGTTTTGGACAAAGAAAGCTTTAGAGATAAAGGTACACCATAGTGCTTTCTGAATTAGTTCAACAAGAGAGTGTGAGCTATTCCAATGGTAAGATAGTGGTAAATATACTTCATTATATTGCATTTAGTGATTAAGGAATATGAAAGTAGGGTATAAAATATGCATGGTCAGAAGATATAAGTTTCTTCAGGATGGCATGCTGAAGAATATATTGAGCAAGCAATCTTCAATCAATATAATGTAGCATAGAGTAATTCATAAATGCACATTAAATTATATAAATTACATAATTAATGTTAATGTGGAGGATCAATTATAAAGTATTTCATGTTAACATTGATCAAAAAAATGTATCTTGGATCAATTCCTAAACACATATTTTATACATCAGAGTTATGATGTAAAGAGTGTAAATGTTGAAACTTACAGAAACATCCATTATATTTTATAGTGTGATTTGAAAATGACCGTAATATCCCATAACCCTATGCTAACTATAATTAAAAATGAATATCATATGATTCCTAGTATGATGGAAATACATTATTTAATAAGTCATGTGCTTAATATGCAAAGAGTTTGTTTAAGATACAAACAAACTTTCATCAAGTAAAACACATTGTGCATCTAAGAAATTATTATAACAGTTGCATAGGATATTACATAAATCCATATGATAGAAAAGTTGTAGTCAAGTTATAGAGTACATTTTTATATAAGGGTTCACATCTCTAATTTATATAATGGGATAAAAATTGACTTGGGTTTAGTCAATTCTTGATATGAACATATAGTTTTTATAGGAATTAGTTCAATAGGTGCATGTGAAAAAAAAAGTTCTAGAGACACATACAATGTAAGAAGGTTAAAATTATAGTGATATTTTTTAAATGTAACACCCCAAGATTTAATAGTACGTTATCTCTTTAAATTAATTTAACAGCTTATATTGCACACAAAATTGACTTGACATGCATTATACGAAAGATTGAGTTTATGTGAAACAACACATTAGTGTTATAATTATTTAAATGATATATTTTTTTATCAATTAAATATTGTAATATGAATAGTAAAAAATTAATTTTAAATTTTATTTATAATTTTTTCACATAAATAAAACATATTTATAATGAAATGTATAAGTCTTGTTAAAATTGTTAAGTATTTAGAAAAACTATCTTCTAAAAATACCTACTTTTTATGCCTTTTGTGAGCAATAATAAAATTAATTTTAGACTCTAAAAATTTTAATTCGGTAAAATAGACTTCATTTTTGAATTCGGAATATCAAAATTAGCTTAGGTTAAACTTTTGGTATTTTTATGAAAACATTCAATTTTTGATAAATAGTGAAAAAATACTACATAGTTCATAAAAACCAACCTTTTCATTTAAATAATTATTTTTACTTAAAAATTTATCTTAAACTAAAAATAGATACATGATACAAATATTAGTCCAATTTAAGTCATTTGAGTCATTTTATAATAAGATTAGATGTATAAAATTTTATTGAACTTTTTAACGTCTTTTACCCACCTTCAAGGCACATTTGCAAATTTTCATAAAACGTAATTTTATCACTTCGGTGAATTTAATTTCAATAATATGAGAGACATGGTTGACCTCATTATGTAAAATATGGTTCAATGGGATGAAAATAATTTTTGGTGAATAGTAACTTTTTATTTTTATTTACCACGGTTAAAAGTAAATAGGGTAATTTAAGGTAAAAATAATATTATAATAATATAAAATGACCCCAAAAAATGTCCTAAATATATAGGATATGTTTTTTTGAACAAAATAAGCTTTAGTACAAAAATAATATCCTTTTTATTCATTTGGGTTAGATTAGGACATTTATTATATTTTATTTAAAGAAGAGTTAAAAGTGTTAAATTCAAAGTTTAATAACTAAACCATTTTTAATATAGGGTTACACATAAGATAAATTTGACTATAAATGTTCATTAGAAATATAAAAATATTTCCTATATCATGGTATTTTATTTATAATTTTTATACATTAAATAATTAAATTTATTTATGACACAATGATGATGAAATAATTAAGTTATTAATGAAATATTAAAATAATTGATGTTATAAATATTAAAATAAATGTAAATTGAAAATTATGATTTCATAAAAATAATTATAGGTGAATATGACATGTTAGGGTTGATTAAATGTACTTTTTTTGAAGTAATAATGTTTTTATGACTTTCACAAAAACCAAATATTAAATAGTGTTAAAATTGACATAAATGTGTTTTTAAAACAAATACTATATTATTAAATGATATAATATTCCTAAAAATCTAATACTTGGCCAAAGGACTTATATAATGTTATATATTTCATTAATTAACAAATTTATGTTCTCTGGGCATTTTATAGTAACTATATTAACAATGTAATATAAAAAAACAAGAAGACATGGTAAAAGTTAAACTATTTAACTAAGAGTTAAATCTAAAAGATAATGTTAATATGGTGACATAACTTGTCTAAAAACTATTGGTTGAGAGGTTTTAGACTAATCCCTTAATTATACAAGAAATAAATCCATTTGGTGGTATTAGAAACGAAAAATTATTTTATAATAAATTAATATTTCAATCTTTTCCTAATGTGCCCCTCACCTCTCTTATAAAAGGGTACTTCCCATTTTCTTAAATTAAAACCTCCAAAGACATTTCAATCGCCCAAAACCTGCTCAAATTTCCTTAAAAATACCATCAATTTAACCTATATGACTTAATTTGATCATAACTCCAACCTAAGGAGCCCTTTTGTTCAAATCAAAATGAAGAACCCGAAGAAAAGGTAATTATTTCATCACCTCATTCAAAGTTCTTTTCTCCTTCCACTTCATATTTCTTTGTTTTTTCCATAAAAAAATAATAACTCCAGTAAATTATACATAATAATATGTTATTATAAATATGTTACAACCATATTCATTATTCTATCCATCCTATGAATGAAAAAGTCAGCATACGTGCATACATATGGCTTACCGTCTCCACGTCGTGTTGTAGTTTGTTATTCAACAATTCATTATTTGGAGGGGTATAATAATAAGTATAATTGATTTAAATAATAAATATAACATGTTAATGATTATTTATATATAATATACCATCCAATTACATATTATTTCACCATCAATAGAATGATATCTCTGCTCGTACATACGTACGGCTTACCGTCTCCACAACGCGATGATATCCATTTCCACGTTCACCATTCAACGAAGATTATAAAAATATATATAATTAATAAGTATGAAATATATGACATAATAATGCTACTGTAAATATATATATATGTGTGTGTGTGTGTGTGTGTGTTTATTTACATATATCTTATTCACTTACATCCGTTCAATACGTTATGAAAATGGAAACGGCGTTTATGCATATGTACGGCCTACCGTCTCCATAAACGGTGTTTTCAATTTCATATATCTATTTATTATACATATTTATATTCTGAATATATATGATACATAAATAATTTTTTATATTCTGGAAGCAATTAAATCATGTTATAAGTGATATGATCGAGAATAACAAGTTAAAACGCGTACGATAAAGAAAGCGATTATTACCCAAAATGTTATTTTAAAATAGAAAGTATTATTAAATGAGTAGTATAAATCCATAAATAAATCAATTATGATATCATAAATATGAATATGGTTCTGTAATAATTTAATAACATTCTCTGAACATTATACATAATGTTAAACGTACCCTCGACTAAAGGAAAGTACAAGGTAAGGGTTAATTCCTCAATCTCATTATTATCCGAGATTGTTTATGTGTAAGTATTTACTGGGAAATATTTATCATCCATGTCCATGTTTCATAAATTTGTTTTCAAAAGGATTATTTTATGTTTTTTTATAAGGAAATATTTATCAATATCATCATTTTAAATGTTTTAATGATTTATTTTTCTAAATCTTTTTAATTAATGTCCATGTTTTCAAAATGAATTTAAGGATTTATTTATATGAACATAATTGTTTTAAAATGTTAATTCTTTTAAAAAGTTTCAAAGTGGTATGAGACGCTTTGATTCAAAAATATCTTTTAAATTACTTCCTTTATAAATGTGTAACTTTTAAATGATTTCACAAAAATGGATATTTCTCTCAAAGAGTTTTACAGATCATTTTCGACTATGTTAACATCTTTTACTGGATATTATTCTTGATTGAGGTTTATTTATTATAATACAATCTTCCATATTGTATTGAATGATTTATGATATGTTTGACTGTGTATGTGATATTTTTATACCATTCATGGTTTATGGTTTAAGTATTGACATTTTGTATGCTAGTTTTAATATGAATGTTTATGTTGTGTTTCACCCTTTTCATTTGAGGAATGCATTGGACTTAGTAAGTGATGGTTGGGGCCTGCTATAGCCCCTCAATGCATCAGTAGGTCTCATGAGACAAACTAGTGTCTTAGCATAAGGCCTTGAAAAAATTTATATTTAGATTCTTGGCACGAGGCCATCAATTTGTGGTTAAGATGTCTGTTATTATGAATTCCATCATTATGAGATTAGTTATTAATGTTACATGTGATTATTCGACTATTATAATAGCCATGTGAATTAGTAAATGGAATTATTTGATTTATATTGTCCATATTATGATGAATTTTATGTTTAAAGGACTTTTGTTTCAATTTTATTCCCTTTCATTAAAGTTTATAATTATTTATGATAGCTTTTTCTATATTGTTTATCCTTACTAAGCATCTGAGCTCACCCCTTCCTTATGTTTCATTTTCCTAGGATATCAAGAATTATATTATTATTTATATATAGTATTACACTAAAGGAATAATGGAATTATCATAGGATTGTTTATGTTGTGTTTTATGTTATAAATTGTAATGTAAAGTTCATGTATGAAATCTATTTTTGCAAGATTGCAAAAATGATCAGTCCTTCGGGACTTGATTCCTTGTAATCATGCCAATGTATTAAAATAATGCACTGGATCTTGACTTCTGGGGTTGGAGATTTATAGTTGGTATCAGAGGAATTTTAGTAAAAACCATGGAAACTAGATTTAGAAAAACTCTGATTAGAGAACATTATCCTAAGATAGACTTTGAGGATTAGTATAGAATAACTTTCTAGAATTTTTCTAATGTATAGATTTTGTGAGTTTTATAAGCAATACATACCTATATAGATACTACAAGTGGACATGGTTCTAGAACAGATTTACCAAGTAGTGAAAACTCTGACAAGGAGTTTTGGGCTTGCCCCAGGGTATTCTGGTACATGACAACGGGCCTTACTGTGAACCTAGTTTGACACTCCCGTGGGATATGCATAGGATAATTTTCATTTTCTTTACAAACCATTATAAATGATTTATGATTAAATACGTCCCCAAAGAAAACATTTCTATTATTATGGATTATATGCATAAATTTTTCAATTTATGTTAAGTATTCTACAAGTTTGGAATTATGCATTGGGATTCATAAACTAATCTAGTGTATTCCATTATTTAGAAATGGTGCCTAGTGGAAGGAATGGAAACTGTATCAACACACGTAATCCATATAGGTATTTTTATCCTACTCAAGATAATTATATTGGATCTAGTGATGCAACTGGTGCAGATTAGCTTATAACCACACTGGGATAACTCACTCAGGTTATGAATAATAACCTTACTCGTATGGAGCACCGTAATCCACAACACAAGGGATCAATGTTAGACTGATTCATGAGAAAAAAACCACCAACATTCAGTGGGACTACAAATCCATTTGTAACTGTGCAATGGATATGTTCCTTAGAGAAAATATTTCATGCTTTGGGGAGTAGCGAAAGGGAAAAGGTTGTCATGGAATTTTATTGCCTCAGAGGAGATGTAGATCAATGGTGATCATTAGTTCAAAACACAAAGGAGGATGAAGAAGTATCAAATATGGAATGAAGTGAGTTTGAAGAGATTTTCGTAGAAAAAATACTTTCCTCGAGAGCATTGATCATATATGGAAAGGTAATTTCTGGGTCTGAGGAAAAAAGAGGATTAGAATGTCACAAAGTATGAGGATAACTTTACAAGGTTATTAAGGCATGATGCAGATTATATACATAACCCAAGAAGTAATATTGATCGATTATTTTATGGGTTAAAACCATTTAAATGTTGAACATTATTTTCACAATCCATCTCATCGTATGAAGATATATTCTCATGTGTTTTCAAGACAAAAAAGGAATTCTCAAAGTCTTATGGCTTTAAAGTGAAGCAAGATAAGAAGTGATATGCTGACACTCTGGAAAAGGAAATAAAGGGAAGAAGGGAATGAAGGTTTTTTCCACATATGATAACTGTGGAAAGAATAACCCTGGTAAATGCTTAAAGGGAATGGTAGTTTGTTATAAGTGTGGAGAAAAGGGTTATCTAGAAAAAGAATGTAAAGGGAAGAAAGAAAAGACTAATATTCAGTGTTTCAACTAAATTGAAATGGTTAATTACGAAAATAAATGTCTTAAGTGTCATGGAAATATAGCTCAGAAGAATCAATGGGTCAAGGTTAAGCATAATCTGTTACTGCAGTCGATGTCACGAACCAACCCGAGTCAATCTTGAACTGGCCACCCGAGCCGGCCCGCGACATGGCCCGAGGGGCGTTCCCGATCCCCAAGGGCTAGAAACTAGTGCTGGGCATCAAAGTTAAATAGGTGGGAATGATTTGGCCCAAAAGAAAATAAACTAAGCAGTGGAAAAAAAATAGAACATAAGCAAATGAATAAAGAACAACCAACAACGCTACTAACCTGACCTTGATCAAAACTCCATGTGACCCCGTGGGTCACTCTCCAATACCACAACCAACGTTTCTCAAGGCGAACAACTGAAGCTGGAACATGCAACAGAACTAAAAACAAGAAAACACTATTGGCGTGAGTATTAAAACTCAGAAGGTAGGCCCAACAAATTCTATTCCCAATGCACATACCATTAAACAAAGAATTTATTAATTCCAGGTTTACACTAAATTATATAAAATATTTTTTCCACACACACTTTCATTTCTAAAACAAGTATCATCCCATTGCCCTTTTTAATTTAAAACAAGTTTACTGTTTGAATGAAACAGGTGTATAGAATTTTAAAACTTTATTGTGTGCAATTTTTAAATTCAAAGTTTAGTTTCTAGTCAAAAGGAAAACCACACACAACACACCACACACACTAAGGGCAATTTAAAAGAAGTGTCACACAGTGGCCAGCTACCGAACTAGACCTTTCAATTGTCCGCCACATACAAATAAACACTAAAAGAAACATCGGTCGAACCTAGAAGATCGTGAACAATCCAGAAAATACTATACATCTAACTCATCCTAAAGGCATTCCCTAACTCGATGAAATCATAACGCCCTAACGCTCAGCATAAACCTACATGGCCTAACCGAGGGGCTCAATCCCGATAGCAGCAATAACTCAGTATTCCCCTGCTATGGGGCCACTGGCCAGTGCGTGGTCTAAACTAGTGCAGCAATCATTCTCAGAAGATTCACTCACTATGTGAGGTTCCCATGTCAACACATATAATAAAAGAGGGGTGAGTCAACAATGCCAATTAATCAGTCATGATGCAAAAAACATCACATACAGCTCACGCAATCTATGAAAACTGAATATCACCCCTGAATGCGTTTTCCAAAATAATTTATTTTATTAAAGTGCCAAACGGGTCTTAACCAATTTTAAAGCAAAACCTCATTTCTTGAGAAAACTCAAAACATGTGTTAAGAAGAAATAATTTATCTTTAAAACTATAAGTACATTTGAAATTCCATATATTATGTTTAAAGTCCAAAGGGGCATTCTTTAAATACTAGGTGTCTTCTCATCAAGAAAATGTTTCAAGTGTTCGGTATAAAATAAATGGCTCTTTTCACACCAAATAATCATTTAAAAATTAATTATCTTATTTTATTTCTCATTCATTAAAATTAATAAAACATCAAGCAATTAATAATTTCTAAATTTAAAGGTGAGTGCAGTGGGGGACCTACCTCAGATCGTTGTCCAAACACAACGACGCAACGCGCCTCGCACGGGCGCGTAAGCGTGCGTGCAAGCTGATGATTGCATGAGTGTGGAAAAACCTTTCCAAAGTGTTGCAACTGAAATGATAACTAAAATAAATAAACACCGACTTAAAACAATCCAAACGAACAAATAACACAAAAGAACCACCTCGACCTACTTTCAAAACATAACTCACATTGTTTCCACTGTTTAATAACCCACTTTAATATTTGTAAAACAATTTAGAAAGAGTGACCCACGACTTTAGGCACCCAAAAACCCTTTTAAAAAAAACGCATGACATAAAACCAATTTTCAACAACTTCTTAATTTAATAATTTATTCAAACTTATAAACTACTCATAAGAGACACCAAAAAAAACTTTGCACACACAATATATCAAACCCTTTAAAAACTATTCTCACACCTTTCAAAACATAAACAACACCACGCGCACAACCAAATGCACTTTTTCAAAATTAAGGAAACCATTTTCGTAATTAAAAAACCCACTATATATAAAAAAAATATTATTCAACAGTTCTAAAAATTAATGCATGGCTCAAAATGCAAAACATGCTAAACCAGATAAACAATTAGAATAGTTCATCAAATAACATTCTTATATACGGAATCACCTACACATAATAAGAGGCACATTCCAATACTATTTTTCATAATTTTATCCAACAAAAAACACTGCAATAATTCAACAACGCCACTTATTGAGATGCATGATATGCTTTAAAAGAATTATCTAAAACACACATGTGTCATGGGTTGTGCGGGAAAGGAAGAATTTGGAAATTTCCTACCTCAAACAAGTGCAGATGCAACGGAACATCAACAGAAGGAAAATCAATAACCCACGGATCAAACACGCACCCTAGACAACGAGAAAGTTGAAAAAATTACCAGCTTCGAGATTTAAGTTCAGTCAAATAGAGGGAAAAAATGCACATTCAAAAGGAAATCGCACCGACAGAGAGGAAACTGCTAGCCGGGGATAAGGTGGAGGTGCTGCGATTTGTGCCGGAACACCACCGGAAAGCGGAATACTGGGATGGAAGGTGTGACCGGAGCGAGAGGCAAGGCCGGAGCGTGAGAAGGGGGTGGGTGAGGGCGGAGCCGGCTGGGCAGTGAACAGCGAGGGGAGGCGGTGGTTCTCGGAGGGGCGAAGTCTGCTGGGACAGGGATGGGGCGCGGGAAGAGAGGAGGCAGCTGGGGTTCGGAGCGGCGAGGTCGGCCCGCCAGAGTAAGGGAGGAGCGGAGGGGATCTCTGCACACAGGCTGCCGGAAGGAGGAAATTGTGCTTAGGGGGGGTCTGAGCGCACCACATTGGAGAGGGATCAGCTCGCATCCACGGGTAGAGGCGAGGCCGACGGAGCTGGCGGCGAACGCGGAGGGAGAAAAGCTGGAGCAGGGAAGAAAGGGTGGCGGGAAAAATCGCCGAAGGCCAGGAAAAATGAGAAGGGGTTTGGGGTTCGGGCGTAGTGCCGCTGTGCAGAGGGGAAGCGGGGCAAAGGGGGCGACGGGTTGGGTCGGAAAAAAGGGGGTAGGGTTTTCTGTTTCATTTTTTTTCTTTTTATCATATTAATAACAATAATAATATTTATACAACAATAGTAATAATAATAATACAAATAATAATAACAATAATAATAATCAAATAACAATTTGAATATAAATAATAAAAATTACAATTAAGTTAAAATATATTGATAATTATATTAATAGCACGATTTAGATAATAAAAATATCCTTAACCATTCTTAATAATAATGTTATTATCTACACCGTAATTAATTATTATAAGTATGCTTTAATGTTTTACTTATTTCATTTGCATAAAATGTTATTACTTTCAAGCGATAGACATCTGCACGGCACCGGAGCCGAGCGTGCGGCTACCGCCCACCATGCGGTGACCGCGCACAGATCCAAAACCCGATAAAAATATATATCAAATATTGAAAATTGAAGACACGCACCTTGACAAGGTTGACCGAAGTGATGAAATAATGAAAATAAAAACAAAATAAAACGTCGGGGTGTGACAATTCTCCCCACCACAGACACTTTCTTCCCCCAGAAAGTCACCCAACTAAACGATAGGCAAAACCAGAATCCACGCCCGATTTATACCGAAAGAAACCACAATACGAGAGAACAGGAGAACACGAGAGGGTTCTCCCCACCACAAGATCTCAACTAGTATGGAAATACTCAAACACACCACCCCGGGAGGGGGTGACATGGGAACTCCCAACAAAACCTCCTCTAAAACATGGAACTCTCAACATAGACCAAACACCCCCGAACACTAGAGAGAGACCTCCCAGAAGAACTTAACCCACGAAGTAAACACGAGCATTACCGCAAACATCGATCCTTCCATAGGCACTTACATATCCAAACGAACACAATGAAACTAAGATTAACCCATACAAGGTTCAAACACACTTTTTGGAAAAACACACGATCCAAAACACCATAATCAGACAAACGAGACTGTTTGGATTACAAACGAACATGTTCATCCCAACCTCACGACGGCACAATGAACCTACAACAACGCCCAAAACTTTAACAGTGGAAGGAAGAGAATGGAAGGACTTTAAATGTTTCGTTGCCAACACGGAACACGAAACTCGAACTGAGGAGTCACCCCCTTGGCAACTTCTGACTGTGCGCGAGCTTCACCCCAAGACCTGTGGTTAGTGATCTGATGGTTGAAGTATCTCCTGCCTCACAATCAGGCACTGGAATCATCTGGTCACAGTGTCTTCCTCAGGAGACGCTTCCTGCAAAGCTTCTCTAAATGACCCTGACACCTGCAATGATGGAACATCTTTGGAGGGGTGTGACATGGCGGCTCGTATTCCATAAATGTCCATACTGACTGGTCCGATGAACTGAAAGTTAGAACCACTGAAGAGAACTCTTTAGGAACAAATTCACTTGACACACTGCTCTTCAGATGGGGGACCTTCACGAGCAACCGGAAACGGTGGATTGCCAATCATTTTCACTCTGGAGACCAACTCACCTAAGAACACCTCATGCACCAACTTCTCAAAAATGATGCTCCCAAAAAGGGAGGACTCGCTCCTTGACCTCTGGATGAAGACCCCTGATGAAGGGAGAAGTATTCCTCCAGTCCTGTGACACTACCCCTAAAAAAAGAGTCACAAGATCCTTGAAATGGTCAACATATGCTTTCACCGTCTTCTGGTCATATTGAACACGCATGATCTCTTCCATTTTCTTCGTCTTCACCTCCACAAGTATAAACCATCGAATGAAGGTGGCTTCAAAGACATACAACATCATCCCAACTTGTAGTAGTGGTGGGGCGAACAAATCCTAATCATCCAGAGATGGACCTTCAAACATACCCAAAATAGCATGCACCCTAACAGTTTCGGGAGTTCCCAATACCCTGAAGACGCGCTCGACCTCTTCAAGACACTCTACTGTCTCTAACAGACTCCAATCACCATGAAGGACATACAACGTCCGAGAAAGACCAAAAAAACTGGGCATGACTCATCAAAACTCTGGGGACCTTTTTGGGTGGCATTTATGAACAAAATATATAACACCAAGCCAAAACCAATATCAGTCGAAGCAACATCAACAAAGCACCCTCATCCAAAAACAACCAGCTCAAAAACCAAACAACCACAAGCACAACCCAAAATTCTCTGTCCAAAATTTCTATTCCATTTTAAATTCCAAAACCACCTCTTTTTAAATTCCCATTTCAAGACCAGTTTCCAAATACCAAATCCACTTTTCAAACCAAAATCACTTTCCAAAACTATTTTCCTCTTTAAAAGCCAATTTAGAAAACAAGGTCAATCCTTTAGTTTCAAACACACCCAGGTAATCCCATGAACCTTTGCACATGTCTCCATCCACTTGCATTCATACTCACCATCACGCACTTTCCATGCATCCTCACACATGTGCAAATGTCCATAAGGAGTACCTGAGTTTTCACCCCAAAACCATTCTCGTCCAACACCAAGCAAACAACGGATTTCCAAATCAAGACCTTTCAGTTTCTTTTTAAAACCATTTCATACATTTAAAGTCCTTTAAAAGAAATCAGTCCCATTTTCAAAAACCCTTTTTCATTTCCAAAAAAAATGCACTTACAACAACCAGAACGAAAACAACACTCAAATTGAATCAAACACCGAAGTGAAGGATTAGCGGTCACACTTAACCAGGAGACATGGTAGTGGGTCATGCCCCAAGTAAGCGTCAACAACTAGGAGGGATTAAAACTGTGTACCCAAACTCCAGATGGGTCACTACTCCATGTGAGATCACGATGTAACATCGGTTTACCTCGGTTGTCACCCCTCAATCCAAAACAAACCAGAACGAAACAAAGACTCAATTCTCGTACCATCCCTGGCGACTCGAGGTGCGGAACGGGCGAGGGTTCATGAAGTCCTTACTGTACCTACCTATTGAGTCCTGACAATCCTAATCTCCATCTAATAGACACCAAAAATAGCAAGGGCCTCCTCTGATACCATTTTGTCACGAACCAACTCGAGTCAATCCTGAACTGGTCACCCGAGCCGGCCCGTGACATGGCCCGAGGGGCGTTCCTGATCCCCACGGGCTGGAAATTAGTGTTGGGCATCAAAATTAAACAGGTGGGAACGATTTGGCCCAAAATAAAATAAACTAAGCAGCGGAAAAAAATAGAACATAAGCAAATGAATAAAGAACAACCAACAACGTTACTAACCTGACCACGACCAAAACTCCATGTGACCCCGTGGGTCACACTCCAATACCACAACCATCGTTTCTCAAGGCGAACAACTGAACTTGGAACCAGCAACAGAACTAAAAAAACACTGTAGGCGTGAGTATTAAAACTCAGTTGGTAGGCCCGACTAATTCTATTCCCAATGCACATACCATTAAAAAAAGAATTTATCAATTCCAGGTTTGCACTAAATTATATAAAATATGGCTTCCACACACACTTTCATTTCTAAAACAAGTATCATCCCATTTCCCTTTTTAATTTAAAACAAGTTTACTGTTTGAATGGAACAGGTGTATAGCATTTTAAAACATTTCTGCATGCAATTTCGAAATTCAAATTTTAGTTGCTAGTCAAAGGGAAAACCAGACACAACACACCACACACACTAAGGGAGATGGAAAAGAAGTGGCACACAGCAGCTAGCTACCGAACTAGACCTCTCAATTGTCTGCCACATACAAATAAACACTAAAAGAAACATGGGTCGAACCTAGGAGATCGTGAACAATCCAGAACATACTATACATCTGACTCATCCTGAAGGCATGCCCTAACTCGATGACGTCATAACGCCCTAACGCTCGGCATATCCCTACATGTCCTAACCAAGGTGATCAATTCCCATAGAAGCAATAACTTAGTATTCCCCTGCAATGGGGCCACTAGCTAGTGCGTGGTCTAAACTAGTGCTGTATTCGTTCTCAGAAGATTCAATCACTATGTCAGGTTCCCATGTCAACACATATAATAAAATAGGGGTGAGTCAACAATCCCAATCAATAAATCATGATGAAAAAACATCACATACAGCTCACTCAATCTACACACACCAAATATCACCCCTGAATGGGTTTCCAAAATAATTTATTTTATTAAAGTGCCAAACAGGTCTTCACCAATTTTAAAACAAAACCTCATTTCTTGAGAAAACTCAAAACACTTGTTCAGAAGAAATCATTTATCTTTAAAACTATAAGTACATTTGAAATTCCATATATTATGTTTAAAGGCCAAATGGTAATTCTTTCAATACTGGGTGTTTTCTCGTCAAGAATATGTTTCAAGTGTTTGGTATAAAATAAACGGCTCTTTTCACATCAAATAATCATTTAAAAATTAATTATCTTATTTTATTTCTCATTCATTAAAATTAATAAAACATCAATCAATTAATAAATTCTAAATTTAAAGGTGATTGTAGTGGGGGACCTACCATGACTTGTTGTCCAAACATAACAACGCAACACGCCTCGCATGGGCGCGCAAGCGTGCGCGCAAGCTGACGATCGCATGAGTGTGGAAAAACCTTTCCAACACGCTGCAACCGCAAAGATAACTAAAATACGTAAACACCGACTTAAAACAATCCAAACAAACAAATAACACAAAAGAACCACCACGACCTACTTTCAAAACATAACTCACATTGTTTCCACTGTTTAATAACCCACTTTAAAATTTGTAAAACAATTTCCAAAGAGTGACCAATGACTTTAGACACCCAAAACCCCTTTTAAAACCAACGCATGACATAAAACCAATTTTCAACAACTTCTTAATTTAATAATTTATTCAAACTTATAAACTACTCATAGGAGACACCAAAAAAAACTTTTCACACACAATATATCAAACCCTTTATAAACTATTCTCGCACATTTCAAAACATAAAAAACACCACGCGCACAACCAAATGCACTTTTTCAAAATTAAGGAAACCATTTTCGTAATTAAACAACCCACTATATATAAAAAAAGATTATTCAACGGTTCTAAAAATTAATGCATGGCTGAAAATGCTAGACATGCTAAACCAGATAAACAATTAGAATAGTTCATCAAATAACATTCTTATATACGGAATCACCTACACATAATAAGAGGCACATTCCAATACTATTTTTCATAATTTTAACCAACACAAAACACTGCAATAATTCAGTAATGCCACTTATTGAGATGCAGGTTGTGGTTTAAAAAAATTATCTAAAACACACATGTGTCATGGGTTTTGCAGGAAAGGAAGAATTTGTAAATTTCCTACCTCAAACAAGTGCAGGTGCAACAAAACATCAACGGAAGGAAAATCAATAACCCATGGATCAAACGCGCACCCTAGACAATGAGAAAGTCGAAAAAATTACCATCTTCGAGATTTAAGTGCAGTAAAATAGAGGAAAAAACGCACATTCAAAACGAAATCGCACTGACGGAGGGGAAACCACCAGTCGGGGATAAGGTGGAGGTGCTGCGATTTGCACCGGAACCCCATCGGATAGCGGAAGACTCTGATGGCGGGTGTGACTGAATCGAGAGGCGAGGCCGGAGCATGAGTAGGGGGCGGGTGAGGGTGGAGCCGGCTGGGTAGTGAACAGCGAGGGGAGGTGGCGGATCTCGGGGGGGCAAAGTTTGCTGGAACAGGGATGGGGCGCGGGAAGAGAGGAGGCAGCTGGGGTTCGGAGCGGCGAGGTCAGCCCTCCGGAACAAGGGAGGAGCGTAGGGGTTCTCCACGCACAGGCCACCGGAGGGAGGAAATTGCGCTGAGGGGGGGGGGGGTCCGAGCACACCACATTGGAGAGGGATCGGCTTACATCCACGGGCGGAGGCGAGGCTGGCAGAGCTGGTGGAGAACGCGGAGGGCGAAAATCTGGAGCAGGGAAGCGAGGGCGGTGGGAAAAAGCGTCAGAGGCCAGGAAAAACACGAAGGGGGCTGGGGTTCGGGCGTAGTGCCACTACGCAGAGGGGAAGTGGGGGAAGGGGGCAATGGGATGGGTCGGAAAAAAGGGGGTAAGGTTTTCTGTTTCATTTTTTTCCTTTTTATCATATTAATAACAATAATAATATTTATACAAAAATAGTAATAATAATAATACAATTAATAATAACAATAATAATAATCAAATAACAATTTGAATATAAATAATAACAATTACAATTAAGTTAAAATCTATTGATAATTATATTAATAGCACGATTTATATAATAAAAATATCCTTAACCATTCTTAATAATAATATTATTATCTACACCATAATTAATTATTATAATTATGCTTTAACGTTTTAATTATTTCATTTGCATAAAATTTTATTCCTTTCAAGCGATAGACATCTACACGGCACCTGAGCCGAGCGTGCGACCACCACCCACCATGCGGTGACCGCGCACAGATCCAAAACCCGATAAAAAAATATCAAATATCGAAAATTGAAGACCCGTGCCTCGATGAGGTTGACCGAAGTGATGAAATAATGAAAATAAAAACAAAATAAAACATCAGGGTGTGACAGTCGATGTGGAATAATTATAGTATTTGTGCTTCTAGATTGAAGAATTATGTCATTTGAGTGTTGTTTCAATGATGTACCGGTTATATGAATTTTGGAAATAAATAAGGATTGTACTGCAGTACTATTTCATTAAGGATTTGAGATTATATGGTTCTAAGAAAAGTGACTCAATAACAAGTAAATTTTTTTGGAAAATACATGGTTGAAGAAAAGATAAACATTAATATGGTTCTGATAATGAGGTAGTGATTATGGAATAAGATATGATTGATTTGGATAAATTATATTGTATATTATTGAATACCTTGAAACTAATTAATGATTTTTATATTCCATCATCTTTTGAGTTTACAAAATTTATGAATTTAAGGATTATATCCAATATTCTATGTTTTACCAAAGGAATAAGGAAGTACATACATAGTCAAATAAGGTTTTATGGTAATTTATTTATTACCATGTTTTAATAAAACACATGATAAAGGTATTCACATGCTGATCTTCATTATGGTATGTTTATCTTCCTTATAAATTTGTGGAATGTGAGTTTGGACACAAGTATTTTGGATAATTCTAAAGGTTGGAATTGAGTAAGTTAAACACTTGATTTTTTTGTTTGAGGTTAAAGTATAATTTGTTGGATACTTTGATCTAACCTTTTGGTTTTTAGTAAACATTTATAGAAGTAAGGGAATACTTTTAGACCATATAATTTATCAAATGTTCTTCAAGCATAAAAAAATCTAACATTCATTTCATAGTGTAAGGGATGAATTGAAAATAGATCGAATCACAACCAAATAATGAGATTATGATTATGACTGGTAATGAAATCAAGTGTGTTTTCTTGAGTTCCTATCTTGATAGTAAATTAATCCCTCCTCTACAAAAAAGAGTACCTAAAAAAGATGTTTTATCCTAATACCTTGTGTTTTTTTGAACCGATGATACTTTAAATCATTATAGATTTATGGCTTTGAGGCCCTCAATATTCCATTTATTATTCACTTGTTTGTGATTGATGACCTCAATCACTCCCTATAAATATTTATGTTTTCCTCCAATTATGTGTCTCTAATTGACACCAATGTTATATTATCCTAGAACATAATTTGGTGGTGCCTTTTTCATTTCCCTTTATCTCTTATTAAGCCTAAATTTTATTAACCTTATTTCTGATGTGGGTTTTCCACAATGGTATTTTCTATTTTTAACCTTTTATTTTCGAAGAACAATTTCAAATTAGGAGGATGCAATTTATTGAAGGAGGGGATAATTTAACACCCCAAGATTTTATAGTACGTTATCTCTTTAAAGTAATTTAACAGCTTATATTGCACGCAACACTGACTTTACTTGCGTTTTACGCAAGATTGAGTTTCTGCGAAACAACACATTAGTATTATAATTATTTAAATGATTTATTTATTTATCAATTACATATTGTAATATTAATAGTAAAAAATAAATTTTAAATGTTATTTATAATGTTTTCACATAAATAAAACATATTTATAATGAAATTTATAAGTTTTTTTAAAATAGTTATGTAGTTAGGAAAACTATTTTCTTAAAAGAACTACTGTTTATGCTCTTTTGTAAACAAAAATAAAATTAATTTTAGACAATCCTAAAAATTTAATTTGGTAAAATATACTTCATTTTTGAATTTGGAATATCGAAATTAGCATAGGGTGAATTTTTTGTATTTTTCTGAAAATATTCAATTTTTGATGAATAGTGAAAAAATACTACATAGTACATAAAAACCGACCTTTTCATTTAAATAATTTTTTTTAATTAAAATTTTATATTAAAGTCAAAATAGATACATAATAAATATATTATTCTAATGTAATTCATTTGAGTTATTTTATAATAATATTAGATGTAAAAAAAATTATTGAATGTTTTAACATCTTTTACCCACCTTCTAGGCACATTTTCAAATTTGCATAAAATGAAATTTTACCACTTTTTTGAATTGAATTTCAAAAATTCAAGAGACATGGTTGACATTAGTAAGTAAAATTTGGTTCAATAGGATGAAAATATTTTTTGATAAATAGTAACTTTTAATTTTATTTACCATAGTTAAAATTAAATAGGGTAATTAAAGGTAAAAATAATATTATAATGATATAAAATTACCCCAACACATTTCTAGAACAAAATAAACCTTATTAAAAAACTAAAATCCTTTTGATCCACTTGGGTTACATTAGAACATTTATTATATTTTATTTAAAGAAGAGTTAAAATTGTTAAATTCAATGTTTAATAAATAAAAAAAATTAATATAGGGTTACACATAAGATAAATTATACTATAAATATTAATTAGAAAGGTAAAAATATTTCCAACATCTTGGTATTTTATTTATAATTTTTATACATTAATTATTTAAATTTATTTATGACACAATAATGATGCAATAATTACCTTATTAATGAATGTTTAAAATAATTGATGTTATAAATATTAAAATTAATGTAAATTGAAACATTTGATGCCATACACGAATTTTATAGGTGAATATGAAATTTTAAGGTTTATTAAATGTATTTTTTCTAAGTAATCAAGTTTTTATGACTTTCACAAAACCCAAATAATAAATAGTGTTAAAATCGACATAAATGAGTTTTAAAAACAAATACTATATTATTAAATGATATAATATTCCTAAAAATATAATATTCTGCAAAAGGACTTATATAATGTTATATATTTTATTAATTAACCACTTTAGGTTCTCTTGAAATTTTATAGTTACTATATTAACCATGTAATATAAAAATACAAGAAGACTTGGTAAAAGTTAAACTATTTAACTAAGAGTTAAATCTAAAAGATATGGTTAATATGGTGACCTAAACTTGTATAAAACCTATTGGTTGAGATTATTTAGACTCATACCCACCTTAAAATATAAATAAATCCATTTATAGGTATTATAAACCGAAAATTATTTTATAATAAACTAATATTTCAAGTTTTTTTTAAAGTGGCCCTCACCTCTCTTATAAAAGGGTATTTCCCCTTCTCTTTAATTTGCACATCCAAATCCATTTAGATCGGCCAAAACCTGCTCAAATATCCTCCCAAATACCCTCAATTCAACTTATAGTCCTTATTTTGATAATAAATCCAACCTAAATAGTCCTTTCATTCAAATCAAAAGGAAGAACCCGAAGAAGAGGTAATTATTTCATCACCTCATTCAAAGTTCTTTTCTTCTTCCACTTCCTCTTTATTTGTTTTTTCAATACCAAAATAACAACTCTAGTAACTTATACATACTTATATTTTATTATAAATATGTTACAACCATATTAATTATTCTATCCATCCTATGAATGATAAAGTCACCATACATGTGTAAATAAGTCTTACCATCTCCACATCGTGGTGTAGTTTTTTATTCAACACTTCATTATTTAGAGGGGTATAATAATGAGTATAATTGATGTAAATAATAAATATAACATGTTAATTATTCTGTATATATATTATACCATCCAATTACATATGATTTCACTATCAATAGAATTATATTGTCGCTCGTGCGTACGTACGGCTTACTGTCTCCATGACGCGATGAGATTCATTTCCACGTTCACCATTCAATGATGATTATAAAAATATATATTATTAATAAGTATGTAATATATGAAATAATAATGATACTTTAAATATATATATATATATTTACATATATATCATTCACTTACTTCTGTTCAATATGATATGAAAAAAGAAATGGCGTTTATGCGTACGTACGGCCTACCGTCTCCATAAACGGTGTTTTCCATTTCATATATCTATCTATTATACATATTTATATTGTGAATATATATGATACATAAATAATATTTTATATTCTGGAAGCAATTAAATCATGATATAAGTGATATGATCAAGAATAACAAGTTAAAACATGTATGATAATGAAAGCGATTATTACCCGAAATGTTATTTTAACATAGAAATTATTATTAAATGGGTCGTATAAAGCCATAAATGAATCAAGTATGATATAAAAAATATGAATATGGTTCTTGTATAATTTAATAACATACTATGGTCATTATAAATGAGGTTAAATGTACCTTCGACCAAATAAAAGTACAAGGTAAGGGTTAATTCATCAATCTCATTATTATCCAAGATTGATTATGTACAAGCATTTATTGGGACATATTTATCATCTATGTCCATTTCTCATAAAAATGGTTTCAAAATGAATATTTTAAGGTTTTTTGGAAGGAACTCTTTAGAAAGATCATCATTTTAAATCTTTTAATTATTTAATTTTCTAAACCTTTTTAATTAATGTCCATGTTTTTAAAATGAATTGAAGGATTTATTTATATGGAAGTGATTGTTTTCAAATGTTAATTCCTTTCAAAAGTTTCAAAGTGGTATAGGAAATTTTTATTCAAAATATATTTTAAATTACATCCTTTATAAATGAGTGAATTTTAAATGATTTCACAAAAATGGATATTTCTCTCAAAGAGTTTTACTGATCATTTTTAACTATGTCAACATCCTTTACTGGATATTATTCTTGATTGATATTGATTTATTATAATAAAATATTCCATATTGTATTGAATTAGTTATGGTATGTTTGATTGTGGATGTTATATTTTTATACCATTCATGGTTTATGGTAAAAGTGTTGACATTTCGTATTCTAGTTTTAATATGAATGTTTATGTTATGTTTCACCCTTTTCATATGAGGAATGCATTGGACTTAGTAAGTGATAGGTGGGGCCCGCTATAGCCCCTCAATGCATCGGTACGTCTCATGATAAAAACTAGTGTTTTACCATAAGTCCTTGACAAAATTTATATATAGGTTCTTGGCATGAGGCCTTGACTTTTTGGTTAAGATGTCCAGTATTATGCATTCCATCATTATAAGATTAGTTATTAATGTTACATGTGATTATTCGACAAGTAGAATATCCATGTGAATAAGTAAATAAAATTATTTGATTTATCTTTTACATATTATGATGAATTTATGTTTAAAGGGATTGTGTATCAATTTTATGCGATGCCATAAAAGTTTATGATTATTTATGATAGCTTATACTATATTGTTTATCCTTACTGAGCATCTAATCTCCCACCTTTCTTATGTTTCATTTTCCCAGGATTCCGAGAAGTGTATTATGATTTATATTAATGTTTAAGCTAAGGAAATAATGGTATTATAAATGGATTATTTATGATGTGTTTTATGTTATAAATTATAATGTAAACTTCATGTATGTAATCTATTTTTCAAATACTACTAAACTGATCGGTCCTTCGGGACTTGATTCCTTGTAGTCATGCCAATGTATTAGAATAATGCACTGGCTCCGGGCTTCTGGGGTCGGTGCGTTACATTATATTCACTGAGGTTGGTGATAAATTATATATTTTGAATAATAATAATTCCAACAAGTAATCAGTATATGAAAATTAGTTAATATTGACCTGATAAATTAAAATTCAATAGTGGATTCCATGTGTCAAAGTGAAAAGTGGCATATTATTTAAATTCTAAAATGGGTATTCTAGTGAGATGATACATGGATGATGCAACGATAGTACTAATAATGCACGACTGGTAATACCAATTTGGTATACCTTAATTCATTATAATTTTACTTATCATAGATAATATCTATTATAATTTTATTGATCATTGGATGTAATGACCACCATTCGTGGAAGGTGTCAATATGATGCAACCATGAAGGGACAGTCATGTCCCAGAATTCTAATAAAGGGAACAAGTTACTTAAATCTAGTTTAGGATTAAAGTAAGCATCCTGATCATAGAATATTAATTTTGAATGAATTTTTACCATGTGTCTAATAGTTGTTAGTGGGATCGCCTTTATGTTTTCAAGTAAAATATGTTTAAAAACATATGGAAAAACAATATTGGTCATCAAGTTAGTTAAGACCAGAATGAAAAAATATATTTTCCAATTATTAATATAAAGTAAAAAAACTATGTTTTACATAACAGGATCTATGAGGTAGATCTAAAGGTTTCTTATACCTAGTCAATCATACATGTAGTGAAATGGTATTGAAAAATACAAGCTGGAACAATTCAAAAGAGAATTGTTACTAATGTCACGTGGAATAAATCTCTCTAAGTTGACATGTTTGGGACAAGGGAGGAGATTAACATGGTGAGTTAAAATACATATTCTTAGGAGATGTATCAATAACATATTCCATGAAATGTACAGGAAATGATATTATGAGGACACACATTATAGTAGGAAAATATTAGTTATGTCCCAGAGAACTACAAGGGAATAATTAAGAACTATCTGATAGTACTTGAACAAGCACAAATGAAATACACCTGGTAAGTGGATATTAAAGGATACTACTTTTTAGGGAGTAAAACTAGTATTCCTTATATCTAAGTGATCTAGTATCGTAGTTAAAATAATGTGATGAGTGAGTAAAGATTATGTATGATAGTAGTATCCATACCAAAAAATATCGAGTATGTTTGAAACATCCCAAGTAAGTAATTAATAATAGATATTTTTATCTATGTCTATTAATGAATTAGATAGTGTTTTAGAGGCTTAAAATGAGAATAAATCCAATCTTAAGCATGGAATACACTAATATTTTTAAAAGATTGTTTTACTTCCTTTTGATGGCAAACCATTTTTAAATCTATCTTTTGAAAATTTTATAAGATATGTTTGTCAAAATAAACTTATTATTGGGACATTGAAATTTACATTGGATAATTTTTTGGTATTTTTCTGACAATGTTCATTTTTTTGTGAATAGTGAAAAAATACTGCATTTTACATCAAAACTGCTTTTTCATATAATTTAATTATATGGTTATATTATCTTTTGAATTGGTTTTTAAGTGAAATTAGAATATATTTTTACCATTTAATCCAATGGTGGTCATTGGAATAAATTTCACTTTGAAATTGGACTTAAACTAGTGTAAATATTTTGATACTTATTATTTCATAAAAACACGCTATTTGTCATGACAACGGGAATTAATTATTAAATTAATTAATGTGAATTATATGATTTGAATTTTTTAAAATAGACATCATTTTTGAATTTGGAATATCAAATATAGCTTAGGGTGAAGTTTTGGTATTTTTCTGAAAAACTTCAATTTTTGATGAATAGTGAAACCACTAAGTGGTAGTTAAAGAAACTGAATTTTTCGTTTAAATGAAACTTTGTCACTTCTGTGATTTGATTTTCAAAAATCCGACATACATGGTTGTCATTAATAAGTAAAATTTGGTTCAATGAGATTAAAATAATTTTTTGGTGAATAGTAACTTTTAAGTTCTTAATCGCGATTAGAGGTAATTAGTGTAGTTTAAGGTAAAAATAATGTTTTAATAATATGAGATGATCTTGACACATGTCCTACCATTATTGGATGTGTCATGGCCGACCAAGAAAATCCATGGGTCAACTTGGGGACTCCATGGAGCCACTTTGGTTGGGAAATGACATAAATAACTTTTTATTTAATGTTAAAGTAAAAATGACACAAACATGAGATGTTTTACTAAAACAATTTTTAAATGGGTTTATACAAGTCATATTTTAGACTATAAATAATAATTAGAAATATAAAAAGATTTCATACATCATGATATTTTTTTTATAATTTTTAGACATTAAATAAATTAAATTATTTATGACATCATGATGATGCAGCGATTACCTCATTAATAAAGGATTTAAATAAAACGAAAAGATAATGTAAAATATATGACATAAACATGTCCAAAACCTATTGGATGGGTGGATTTATAACCATTATCACCTTACCCTCTAATTATATCAATGTGGGACATTTTGAATCTGAAACTCATTTTAAAATAAAATAACATTTCTTTACTTTCCAAGAGTGCCCCTCCTCTCCTCTTATAAAAGGCCCCCACCTCTACCTCCTTAACCACACTTCCAAAGCCATTGGCTCGGCCAAACCCTGCCCATTTTGTCTCTAAACTTCCCTCTCTTACTCCTTGAAGCCACACTTTGGGCATAAGTCTTCCCAAGGAAGCCTTTGAGCTTAAACCAAAGGGAGTTACCCGATTTTAAGGTAATGTCTTCACTTGAGTCCTTTTGTTTTATTTTGCTTCTCCAACCCCCTAAACTCTTTTTATTGTTTTCTTTTGTAACAACTCCAGTATATTCAATATAATAGGATGTTGTTATAAGAATTATTAGATCTACACTTACACACACCTACATCTAATGGTTAAAGAACATACTGTTTCTGTGGATGGCGAATTTCTGCCTCCCGAAACGATGATTGTTCAAAACTCATATAACACCTTCAAAGGTGGCCATTAATATGTCACTATATTTATATATGATATATAATATGTTTATTTTTTCCTTAAGATTATGTATTTTTCATTTTTGGCATACCTTTATGGTTTCCATTATGGGTAAACGTGATATCTTCATTTAAGGAAGTGTGGACTACTGCCCCCTCAAAGTGATTTGATTCGTTAATACCATATGTGGGACGTATAAAGGATGAAGTTATGATATTATATATGATATTACACTGAAATTATAATATAACTTTATATCATTATGATTCCATTTCATAAAATACGAAATAGAAATGGAAGCAGCGTTCATGCGTACGTACGGCTTACCGTCTCCATGAACGGTGCATTTCATTTCTTACCTCTAAATGATTATGCAATATTATAAATGAATGCATGTACTGGATATATATGAAATATATGATATCTACATAATTAATACCATTCTGTATATAATGGATACATGAACAACTTGTAATTATAAAGGGTTTATTTTTTACTCAAGTACCAATGATCGTTAAAATGACCGTTATTAACTTAGATAATTACATAGTGTTCATGACATGGAAATAAGTGATATAAAAGTAATAATTAACATGAAAAAGGTTCTCAAACAAATATAAATTAACTCAAGTTTATTATTCAGGAGATTAAAGAACGACCGAGTCAAGTCGGACCCGAGGTATGGGACTTCATCTCAATATCCTTTCATTGAGGCATATTTTGTTTTATACACAACCTTCTTTTATACGGTGTATAAACCCCTTTGACTTTTACGTTTATTCAAAAGAAATATCTTTTTATACGAAGCGTTTACTAAACGACAAAAGGGAATGTTTTTGTCGTACGTATGCGGCGACAACGACTTCTCCGCCACCGTGACCATTATTTGAGTTTCGTCTTCCTCTACAAGCCATACCTTTTTTTAAAAGAAAAATAAATACCATGTTTTACTTTTCTTTTATTTTGGTATTGAAAATGGTTTTCATAATGTTTTTATATCAATGTGTTGTATTGATATCTTGTGATTGAAAGGTGGAAATGTTATGTTTCCTTTATGCATGTTTTATGTGATACGATTATGTTGAGGTTCTTGGGCATTATTATGAAGACGGGTGGTTCCGTGATAAACTAAGGGAGGGTGAGCCCAATATAGCTCTCCAATGCATTGGGTAATGCAAAGGAGTGAAACGTTAAGTTTTCTCCAAAGAGATTTAGGGAATATACTGTGATGGGTATTCCAAACGTAACCAAGAGGGTTACTCCCTACGTAATAATGTTATGAATGCCTCAAGTTACCTTTATGTCTTATGATTTATATGATTTATTCATGATTTTATGAGGTATGTTAAATTGCCTATGTTTTATGGGTAAAGTATGATTTCATTATTATGTATATATGAACTCATGTTTCCTTTCCATATTTTTATAACCCTTACTGAGCTTTTTATGCTCATCCCAAGTTTTTTTGAAATGTTTTTCACAGGTCAAGGGAAAGGTACATGATATGATGATAGTGTCAAGGAAGTGTCAAGAAATAATTCATGTTTTATTTTAAATATGTTTCCGTTGATGGGAAAAATGAATAATATCTTTTATGTAACCACTTTGCTTAAATGTGGAATGTAATGCAAGTTTTATATTCTAATTCTCTAAAACTCTAAACATGAAAAGATCCTCAAGGTGTAATCTTATAATAACTCAAGATTAAGTAAGGTTTAAGGCTGGGGCCTTATAATGTTGCAGCTTCTAAGGAATATAATAAGTAGTTAAACAAAACGATTTGTTCCATTTCATGGGATTTTACCTAGTAAGTGAAGTATTATAAAAATGTATCCAATATGAGAAGTTATGAAAGTGAATAAAAAGTGATATACTTGGGGATAACATCTCTTGAAAAATTTTAATCAATGAGGTGAGTTCAGATATAGAATAATAGCCACGTAGTAGAATCGTGGCAGACCCATCAACAAAATCCATGACTCAGTAGAAGCATGATCTTAATCATGTGAGATCTAACAAATTTAGTAATTTGGATATAGTGAAAGTGGGAGTGTTTTAATAGTGGGTTCCCTAGAACCAACTATGCAGTACTTTTGATTTCCATATCATGTGTATAGTCAGTTATACATGATGTATTCTTATCATTATAGTGTATAATTTTTTTCCACTATTTAAATGGTAAGTTAAATATATTAATTATTATATCAAATGGTTATAAAAGATCATAGGCTATAATGAGAACCTTGAGAATAGATGTTTGACTATCAGGTCCTAGGGCTCATAAGTATTGAGACTTATTCTTATGAATTCCACACTTAGTGATCTCTTATAGTGATATCGTAAGGAAAGACCCTATAATTGTAATACCATGTGTTTTGGGTGTCATTAGATGTTTATATCTATGGCAATGTGTACTGGTCTTTTGAATTGAGATCATTACTAATGTTTTACATTTTATTGCATACTTTGATGCAAGGAAAGAACCATGATAATGAAATTGTGGTCAGATAGCTTGTGTTGGGTGTGTCAGTGGTGGTATGGAATTGGTTGAATAGTTATGATAGAATTTATCATTTTCAAGTTGAGGAAGTAATATATCTCGGGGATGGTTGATTTGGATAGTAGTTCCATGAGAAATCCATGGCCATGGTAGTCCAAGGTAAATCTATCTGGTTAGATCAATAAATAATAAAGCAAGAAATGGGTGATGACATGGGTGTGCATCCTGCTTTATTAGATATTAATTTCAGAGAGATTATATTACACAGTTCATGTTTGCAGGTTGGTTATCATTTATATGACTATCCTTATCTCTTTAAGGGCCATGATGGGTTACTAGATCTCACTCTTGGTCTATGAATATTATTCACTACTACCGATATAAGGGCCTAGAGGGTCATACACAATAGTATATTTGAAAGACTGGACTATACTGGTGAATAAGTGTTTTGGATATGGTGCCCCCCCCCCCACTATGGTCCATGCTTTTTCCACTGATATATGATCACCAAAGAAATAACTAAATAAATAATATTAATGTTAAAAATAATTGGTATTGAATTTATTTATTATGAAATATATTATTTGAACAAATAATAGTTTAAAATATTTATGGTTCATTTAATATTTGTGGTAATGACAAGTTGAGTTAATGGATCGGGTTTTATCATGATATATATATATATATTATAATAAAGTGATAAAAATATAAATTATATTTATGATCCAGTTCATTAGTTATAAAATATCATTTACTTAGTGAGAAATAAATATTCGAGTATGAGTAAAATATTTTAGATATTTATTGACTCTCTATAAATAGAAGAAAGTCAAATCTCACTAAATACTATTCACTGCTCAATGGTGAGAACTTCTCTCTCCACTTCTCTCTCCTGGTTCTTTGAGAGATATACTCTTGTTCTTGGAGCACGATCAGAGTTCTTCTTCATGGAACGATGTAAGAGAGCAGTGGCGATTGTTGGGACATCAGAGGATTCATCGGAACTCCATGATAGCACCTGAATTTAGAAAATCAACGTACCCACAATCTTTTGAAGCATGTATAGATAATCTGGAGGGATTAAATTTTATATCCTTCAAGCAACAATCTCAAATGATGAGTAGACAATGAGTACATCTTCAGATCTAACTAGTAATTAATGGTTTTATTTTTGTGCTTAGAATTCATCATGATAAGATCCCTAGGCTTATACCAGGAAACATTTCACCGAAAACGATGGTCTCATGTTACTAATTGGTGGAAACATTTTAAAATCCCATTTTTGGGGCTTCCACTTCTTTCCTAATACCTTCATTATTGTGTTCAGGATTAGTACGAACTAAAAATTTTCCACCAATAAATCAATCAACAATTACAAGTGGTTTTAAGTAGGTATCATCATATACCCAATGGTATTTACTAACTCTAATTTTCATGATATAAGTTATAATAGTTCCCATAAATTGAATATAATGATACAACTACTCAATGAATGGGATTTCTGGATGTATTTCAAGATGAAACAACATCACCAAATACAATCTCCTTCCTCAGTTTCATATACATCAACAACCATAATAAAATCAGAAGAACTATATTTATATCAACATTATTCTTTGATTAACTTTATTTCTCTTCCTAATAATATTTCTACAGAATAAAAAACATATTATTAAATTGATCTGGATGAATATTAAGTGGTATTAGGTGATGACCCACCTCACTTTATCTTCATCCTTCAATTGAGTGTCCTCAATTTTTTACTCTTCAATAATCTGGATGTTCTATTCACTATTATATCATATCAGTTATTATTCTCTATTATTTTAAAGTTCTCAAAAAAATTATTCATTTTAATTTTATTTATTTATATTTTTCAAATTTTTAAAAAATATAAAATAATTCATAATTATATAGTGTCCAAAAATCAATAAATCAAAATGAATTACAGAATGTCACTAAATAGATTTGTACTACACAATCCTATACTCATTTATCATTTTAACTGTTCACATTGGTATGCTTCTATGATCTCAGAATATTATAATCCAATTAACAACATTTCTTTACTGATATTACTAAAATACCTATCATCTCATTAAACTACATTAAATTTCTATTTCTTCCTAATAAATATTTCATGACTCATCCTTTTTCTTCATAGTGTGTCATCAACTGAACATATTCAAAATTCATTTTCCAATGGATTGAATCATGGTTATAAAAATGTTAGTGGTGATTAAACACTGTGTTTATAATAATCATAATCTAATTTTACTTCCAAATGTATCTTTTAGAAATTATTCCCCAACACAAATGTTTCTAACTTTTGGACTCAGTGAGACCCTTACAAAACCTTCTTATCACCTTTATAAATTTTAGTGAGAGTCTATCCCTTTGATTAATTTTCAAACAACAAATGATCTCTCATAAGTGTAATGGAATATTATGTTCTCTATTGAATATCAGGGTACTTTTTCAATTTTAGATTGAATAAATCTTATGTTTTTGTTAAATCACCCATATATACCTCAACATGTCTCTAGTACTTAAATCATATTTCTACTTCACCATGTTTTTAAATAAATTTTATTCATTTTTATATTAGTTTTAAATTGTAAATAAATGATTCTTACACACCGAATGTCTTTTCCAATTTTCATGTTGTGTGGAAGAGTTACTTTGACATGGGTTTCAAATGAATTACACATTGAGTACACAACAAATTTTTATCAGAATTATAGAACCTAAAATTCAAACATAAATTCGATAACACCTTCTAAAAAATATTCCAATAGACCTATCTCATTTCATGTAAACATAAAAATATTATAACATCTGAGAAACACATCCTTAACAACTTTCTCTAATTTTCATAAATGATTGAAAACAAATACATTAATTCAAAATTTTCATTAGGTTGTTGAATATCACCCTTTGGATGTATATTCAATACTAACTCAGACCAAGAGTCATAAAATCACAAACTTTCTCAAAGAAAAATTACCTAAATTCACACTAATGGATAATACAATTTTCTTGAGATAATTCAATATCTCAGTAGAAATATATATTTATCCAAGTGACGTAGAATCTCTCCCCACAATTCATGCTCTCATTAGAATTTTCTCTAATTTATTTATAATACAAACAACCTTATATTGATATAATATAATTAAAGAGTTATTTACCATTCTATAATAATAGTTGCGGTTCACTTATCTATATATTTGAAAATAATATCCAAAGCATTGTGGGGGTGGATTTCCAGGAATCCTAAAATTAGAGGGGAAGAATGAACATGATGGTTTAGCCTTAATTTAGAAAATCACTTCTTTCAGATTATTTTTTAAAACATATTAACAATATAATCATTTGTTCATATGTATTATAGGATTACATCTCAATTATTTACATTTACCCAATTAAAGGACATTTTATATCAATATTCTTGGAATTAGAATATTGAACAAGATTCTTGGATAGATCAATGACACTCAGATTATCACAAAACAATTAATGGACTCTCAACTTCAACTTCTAAGTTTTCTGGATCCACTTTAATTCATATAATTTTTGTATATTCATGTTTTGAAATAATATATCCAACCACATATTTACTCAAAGTCACAGAGAATTTCTTATCACTATGCCAACTCATAGAACTCCCACATAAAATGAAAGTTAAATATGAAATAGATTTTATATCATTGTAGTGATATGGAAAATATATATCTATGAAATAGATTAATTTAAATGCTATTATTATTTTATACATCATACCATATTTTAATGTACCTTTGATATACTAGAGAATTATTTTAGTAACCAAAAAGTGTGATTCCTTTGAATCATTTTAGAATATTGTAAATATAGTTACAACATATACAATGTCTAGTCTTGATATTGTAAGATAAAATAAGTTTCCCATGCTCTTCATTAATTCCTTTTGACTTATAATGTTTCCTATATCATCCTTACCTAATTTCATTCCCACTTCTATAAGTGTTGAGACTTCCTTAGGATCTACAATGTCAAATTTCTTAAATAATTATTTATAATATTTTTATTAGAGTAAGAAGATATAGTTATTTTTTTACATACATTGTAATACAAGAATGTTTTTTATTTCATAAAACACTGACATATAAAAATGATTTTTAATTTGTTTTGAAAATTGATCACAAATGTACTCTTTATCACCTGCAAAAATTATTCCATCAACATAAATTGTGGAAATTAGGGTTATTAACCTCATATCTTTCAAATAAAATTTTATGTCAAATTTCCCTTTGGATAAACTCAATTATTTCATGTAGCTATCCATTTTAGAGAACAAGTTCCTTAAGCCTATTTTATCCCATAAAAATCCTTTTTTAACCAGAAAAGTGTGCTTCTATCACTATCACGAATAATAATTTCTAGGATCTCAATAAAAAAATCATCATCTAGATCTCTATTTAGAAAAAAATTATTCACATATAAATGATATAAATTATAGTGAATGTGAGAAATAACATCCAAAAATATTTTGAGTCTCTAGTCCTACAATATGTGTACAAGTTCCTTCAATGTATTTTTCTTATACCTATTAATAACCTTTTGATACAAACTTTACATTACTTTTTGTTACCCCACCATATTATTTTAACTTATTTTGGGATACTCACTTGATACCAATAAAAGTTTCCCCTCTTATCTAGAAACAAATTCTCAATTTGAATTATTGTAAATTTAATACATTTCTTAGTTTAAAGAATTTATCCATTCTTTACATTGAACTATCTCTTTTACATATTGTGGTTTTACTTGTGAAACTAGTGTTGTTTAGATTTCAATATTTAGTCTTATAACACCCCAATATTTTAAAAGTGGAAAATTATCTTCAATATCATATATCACTTGAAACACCAAGAATATAATAGAATGTAACACACCAATTCTTCATGATATATTTACATTTAAATAAATTCAATCTCTTTGATAGCTTGTAGAACATGCAAACCTGAGCCGAAATAAACCATAATATAGTATATTGTTATAACCTAGTAACTAAATTATAGGTTATAAATAGTACTGAATAAATTATAAAAATTATATGGTTTAAAAATATATAAAATAAACAAATTTTATATCAATTTATTAGAAATTAAAAATTAAAATCATTCAAATTTAAAAGAAAACTTTTCTAAAAAATAGTATTTTTCTAAAAGGTGGTTTTGTTATGCTTTGTGCACATATTTTAAAATTAATTTTTTACTGATTTTATAAACGTTATTTTAAAAAATATAATTAAATTTTTAAATCTAAATTTCATAATTATCCTTGGGGTATTTTTTGAGAATTTTCTAAAAAGCTTAATTTTTTTTGTGAATAGTGAAAAATAACGATTTTTAATGAAAACTGCCTTTTCATTTAAATTATTTACAAAGAAAAATTATATTTTAAATTGGTTTTAAAGAAAAAATGGATAAATTATATTACAAATTATCTAATTTTTTAAATTTTAATCAGTTTCATGTTGAATTTTGATATAAAAACTTTATAATTTTTTGAATGTTTTTCTTTGGAAAACTAATTTTTTACACATGTATGTGGGTTTAATTGTAAATTTAATTTATCCAATTTTGTTAAGAAAAATTAAAAAAATGGATTCAATATTTTGAATCATCATAATTTATATTATCTAATAATTTCAAGATAATTTTTTACTATAAGAAAAATTAAAATCAGTAAAAAGTCATTACCGTGGTTGAGGTAAAATGAGTTTACCAGGGGTTAAACTTAGAAAGGTTTAAAATGACCTAACAATTATCCAAGAATAATTTTATGGACATATAGAGACAATATAACCTATAAGGTTCAATAATTATCCATTTTTTGGCTTTTCAAAGGACAAAAACATGGGTATCACATTATCCTGTCATAAATTCCATTTGTTTCCTCTCCCATACTTATAAAAGGTCACCCCCTCTCTTCCCCTATTCACAGTTCAATAACCCTTTGTTTTGGACAATACATACCTAAATACCTCCCTTACTTCCCTCCCCACATCATATATATTTTATTTTTATTATTAATACTTCCTAAGAAGGATTTAGGTATAAACCTAAAGAGGCTCTCTGAAGAAGAGGTAAAGTTCTTAATCATGCATATTAGTTTTATTTCTTCTTACACCTCTGTAAAATAATCTTTATTTATGATAATACAATAACACTATTATACCTTATATACTGAAATGTTATCATGTTTATTTAATGAATCATATAGATCTTCACTTTAATCAAATGGGAAACGAAATTGTCGATCTTTTGTACGTCAAACTACTACCTCACAAACTAATGTAGTTTTTTTTCCATCACCACCATTAAAGGTGATATATAATGATAGATTTAACATATTTATATGATATTTATGAAATTATTATACTTATTTAATTATTATATCATATATACCTTCTTACTTTCTATTCTATGGGGGGATACGATTACATCGGTCGTGTGTACAGTGGCCTACTACCTCGTGAAGGTATCTAATTTGTTTTTTTATCTTATGATTTAAATGGAAAGTATTAAGCATAATATTAATGAATATATTTGATATTTATTACCTGACTATAATTCCATAAATATAATATCACATCTATCTTCTTAACTTCCAATCCCTTATAAAACTATAGTGTCACTCGTGTGTATATGTAGACTACATCTGAAATGTTTTTATTTTTATTTTTACATGTATAGTAATAAGGATGAATTTTATTAATATAAATTATTTATATAAAATGATAATTGTTATTTAAATATTAATTAATATTTATTTTCTCATTTATTCCATCCATCGAGAAAATGGAAACAAATCGCATCCATACGTGCGGTCTACTGTATCCATAAATGATGTAATCTATTTTCTATCTCTAACTTTTATAGATTACTATAAAATAATATATAATGAATATATAATATATTTATATAATTTTAAAAATTATTTAGATGATTTTAACATGATCAATTTAAAAGTATCAGTAATACTATATCAAATCATGCAAGAAAAACAAAGCTATTATTTCCCAAAATTGTTATTTAAAAAACAATTGTCAATGAACAGGGGATAAAATAACATAAGTAAAACATATATGGCATGATATATATGATTATTTTTATTTAATATATGTATTTTATACTTATAATTATTATACAGGAGGTTCAGACACATGCAAATGAAGTCGAACTTGAGGTAAGGGTTTCTCGTTTCACTTTTATTATCATGAGACGTATTCTATATTCACCACCAGTTCCATTATGTGGTGTATATAATTTCCCTTTTGATATGATATATCATTAATATATTTAACTTAATGGTATTTAAATTTTAAATTTAATTTATTACTTTTATGTGGATTATGATTCAAACTTTACCAAAACGGTAAGAGTGTATTTTACAATCTCATCGTAATTTGGGATTGTTTATGTTTAAGTATCCTTTGGGGGAATTATTTTATATTTCTTAAATTAAAACATTTTATTCTTATAGGGTTATTCATGAAATTTTTCAAGTAATAATACTATTTTTTCACTCTTTGTTTCTTAAAATGATTGAGAAATTTTTTTTAAAAAAAATCCAACTTTATTTCCCTCTTCAATTAAAACTCCTAATTCATCCAAATTCATATTTTCTATAAATGTTCTAAAACAATGTTTTTAACATTATATAAATTATTTATTAAAGATATTATTACCCATGTTTTACTTTTAATAATGTGTTTTAAAAGTAATATTCATTTTTTTTCTAACAAGTCCCATATGTCTTTTACTAAAAATGTAAAAAGAATATTTTTTTAACATATATGACATTAATGAAATTTATTTCCATCATAAAAAATAAATTTTTTAAAGTTTATTTTAAAATTTTAAAAGTGTATTTTCAAAGAAAATATTTTTAATTTTTATTTAAACATTAAATTTTAAAATGTTATTTTTAGAGTGAAAATGATATTTTCCTAAAGAATGTTTTTAATTGAATTTATATGGTATTTCTATTTGTAAGAAAACAACCTTCATTTTACCTTATTCTTAGTTGGTAATATGTTTTAATGACACCATAATTATTATTTATCTAGATGGATTATGATCATTTGAATGAGATGTACTATTTTGGTACTATTCTCCATATTACTCTAAATGGTTTATGATTATATTTATTGATCGGGGTAATTTTAACATTTTATACGGTAGTTTTCCAATATGAATGTTTATAGTGATTATGTTTCACCCCTTTTATATGAGGAAGTCATTGGACTTAATAAGTGACTGGAGGGGCCTGGTATAGCACCTCGATGCATCAGTAGTTCTCTTGAGACAAACTTGCTTTGGTTTTTGGCTGAGGCCTTACCAGTTTATGAAGGATGTATTTCCATTAGGCCTTGTTGGTATGGTTATGATTTCTGGAATTATGAATTCCTTCTTTATGAGATTTTTTATTAATTTCCTTTTGATTATTATATTATTTAGAATATACATGGAATATTTTAAATCTCATTTGATTACTTATATGTCATTATTTTATCATTATTTATTACTTCCATATTATGATCAAATTATTGATTAAATAAAAAAATTGTTATTTACCTTTCCATGTTGATTATTATTTATTTATTCATAGCTTCTGATGTATGCATACCCTTACTGAGAATTTTATATTACCCCTTTATTATGTTTCTTTCCCTCAAATTCCAAGAAGAAGGTTTTGATTGATATATAGAGATATTATAAATGGATTAATGGTGTTCTCAAATAAAATGTTATGTTGTATTTTTATTTTTTTAATTTAAATTTTATTCAAGTATGTATATATTTTTTAAAAACTACTCAATTATTTGGTCATTTGGGATACGATACATTATATCTAGATACAATGTAATAATGTAGGCACTGGCTCCAGGTTACTAGGGTCTGGGTCTTTACAATTTGTATCAGTGTAAGTTTAATAGAAACCTTGAGAACTAAATTTTGGAAAACACGTATTAGGGGATATGACCCTATGAATGAATTTAAGGACAATTGTAAGTATAGGATAACATCATAAAGTTTTGGTAGGGATGCAATTATGTGTTTTCTCTAGAAATAAATCCCTATATGGATACTACAAGTGGATTTATTTCTAGAATAGATATATCTAGGGGTAATAACTTTGAAAAAATGATGTTATTGACTAGATCATTACCTTGTACATGAAAATGGGCCTTAATGCACACCTGGTTTGACACTCCCAGGGGATATATTATGTTTAATTCAAATTTTCTTTACAAAGAATTATAATGGATTTAAAAAATTTATTATTTGAAAACATTTACAAGGAAACCACGTTCGTGATTATGATATTAGTCATGCATAAATTTTTCAACATCTGTTATCTGTTTAACTAGTTTTGGGATTATACATTATGTTTCATAATGTTATGAAGTAATCTAGTGTATTCCAATGTTTATAAATGTAACCTAGATAAAGGAATATAAACTATATCAATGCACGTACCCCATGAAGGGATTTCCCACTAGTGAAAGATAATGATTCTAGATATAGAGGTACATTTGGAACTAATCAAATTATAACCATGTAAGGGAAATTGACTCAGGTTATAAGAAATAAAAATTCCCTTATGAATCATCCTAATGATCCACCATGTAATCTAATAATTCTACATCTCTTTATTCATCAGAAATATCCATCATTCAATGGGACTATAAATCCATTTTTACCTGAGCAAGGAATAAGTTCCTTAGAGAAGATATTTCTCACTTTGGGTAGTAATAAAAGGTGTAAGGAATTAATGGTAGCTTATTATCTCTCAGGAGATATATATTAATGGTGGTTAATGATTCAATACACTACGGCCTCGTTCTCCCCTAGAGCGCTCCCTTGAGCGCACTCTTCCTCCCCCTAGGGTTTCCTCACGCTGACGACGGTGAGGCTCTTTCTGGCATGTTTCTTTATTCTTCATTTCCAAGGCTTCTTTCTTCCTTTCTATTCTATTCCTTATTTTCTTATCAGGATATCTATTTCATATAGAACTCTCACCATAGGTATCCTAGGGTGCACCTCTTTGATGATGAGTGGTTCTTCTCCTGTCATCCTTCTCTCTCTTCCCTCGGTTCTCCTCTGGGGGTTTCTCCTTGTCATTATTTTATTCTCAGGGATTATGCATCTTATTTTTAGGCCTTTTAATACAATCCTCGGCTACTCTATTGACCAAATTTGTCATTCCATACTTTATTTTCAGTCTTATTCAGCGTTCTTTCTCGGTGGTTTGGGATGTGCCGGTTTGCGGACATGGTTCTCTTCCTAGGTCTCTATCCGGATCTTCCTCTATTTGTCTTATCTCTTTGGATTTTGGTTTAGTGGTATGGTGCTTTTAATTCTCGACACTGAAGTCTTGATGGTGTTTTTAATCTTTGTCTCTCTTGTTTTTTTCTTCAGTTATGTTCATTTTGGATGCTCTTGTATTTTTTTCGGACTTCCTGCAAAGCACGGCTCAAAGTTGTGTCTTTTTCTGTTGGACTCTGCCCTAGCTTCAAGATTCATCGCTCCCATTTTATTTGGTCCAGTTCAATGGTTCTAAAAGAGGCTTTGGGAGGTGTTTTTCGAGCATCCAACGGAATTCCAGGAGGCATTGTGGTGTGTGGTTTTTTCCTTTAGCTCATTGTGTTACGTTCCCTTTGATGATAGTCTACAACATGCCTTTGAGTAGCGAATGGAATCTAGTGGATTTCCTCATTGGAGACAGGTGAGATGACGGTGGAAGATGACGGGTGTGAATGGTTCAGCTTTCACGGTAGCCGATTTCAATGATGATGTTACGGCGAAAACATGACGTTTACGACAGGGATTTGTTGATAGCATCAACGATGGTGATATGTTTATTGTGGGATTTACAGGATGTGTACCACTTGATGTTTTCATCAACTTTTCATTTTGAAATTTGAATTTCATGACTACTGAATCGAGTGATGTTTGGACAATGTGTGGGCTCTCACTTTTCCCCTAAAAGTGGTTTTATGAAAAGAATAAAAAAAAGATAATTTGGATTCAATACACTAATGATGATGAAGAAATATCAAACAAGGAATGGAATGATTCTAAGGAAATATTCTTGGAAAAGTATTTTCCTCGTGATAATTGAGTAGATATAGAGATAAAATTCATGATCTTAAGAAAAAAAGGAGATAAAAATGTTTCTAAGTATAAAGAAAAATTTACATGGTTAGAAATGTGTACTCTCAACTTTGTACATAATCTAAAGATCAAGATTGACTGTTTCTTTGAGGGGCCTAATCCAATCCTTAAAAGGGAACTAGTCTCCCAAAAATTCTCATCATATGAGGATATATTATCATGTTCTATCAAGATGGATAAATAATTCTACAACCCTTATGGCTTCAAAGGGAATCCATAGAAAAATAGGATAATAGAGAAAAAGACAGATAAGGGTAATAAGGGAAGGTAATATTTTCCCACATGTGATAATTATTAAAAGAAACACCCTAGTAGTTTATTTAAGGGAATGGGAGTTTTCTACAAGTGTGTAGAGAAAGTAAACCACAATCATGATTTTAAGGTAAAAAATAATTTTCTAATGTGAAATGATTCTACTATAAATAGATAGGGCACTATAAACTAATTCCCCAAAAATCAAGGGAATATACCTCAAAAGAGTTTATGGGATCAAGTTCAATATTAATATATTTCTATAGATGAAGTGGAATGATTAATTTTATTTTTTATGTATTCAAGAATTATATTATAGGAATATTCTATAAATGATATTCTAGTTATAAGAATTATGAAATTTATAAGGACTATACCACATTACTTTTTCTTTAATGATTTGAGAGCATATATTGAATAGTACCCATGAAAAAAAAAAGTGATATAGTGGAAAGTTTAACTTCCTTGAAAATATGTGATTTAGGGAGGATAAATATTAATATGTTTCTAATGTTGATATAATAATGATAAATAAGTTTAATAAAGTTATTGGTAACATTTATATTTTATTATACCTTTTATTTTCACTTGATTATGGGTTATTACAGGTTGGAAACATTATATGAATTATATTAATAATGTTTTATAAAAAGTTAATCCCATATGCCAGGTGACAACCCATCACATCCAGAAAGTTTGTGGGGATTGAGCCCACAACCAAAGGGTGATAAGTGTATTGCACCTACCATTGGCCTACATGATGTTCTAGTTAATATGTTGTTGTTTTCCCTTAAACAGTTTGAAGGATAAATATTAATTTTTATCCAATGGTTTTACTGTTGAGTTTTAGATATTAATGTATTTTATTGGATAATTTGTGTCAACAATATTTTTTTGGAATTTATTTAGAGAGAGGGGAAAAGAATTTTCACTCTTTTATGGATCTTATGATATGTTAAAAGTTAATGTTACTGATTTAGGTAAAAAATAATTTTTGGATTTTTATTTCTTGGAGTAAAGAATGAAGTAGAAATTGATCGAATCACAACCAATGGATGATATAATTATTAAAAATACATTAAGTATATTTTTTTATGTTCTCTATCATGATAGTAAAATAATTCCACAACATTAAGAAAAGGATATTGAAAAATATATATTATTTTATTAACTTCATATATGATGAATCTAATATTATTTTAACTCATCACAGATTTATGGTTTTTAGGGCCTTAAAATTCCATTTATTATTAACTTTCCTCTGATCAATGATCTCTACCACTCATTATAATTATTTATACTTTCATTCCTTGTCAATATCATCACTTCCCATCAATGTTATCCTACTTGGAAATATGGTTATGTACTATTCTAGATGAACTTTTTACTTACCTTTCTATCTTATAAAGATAATTTTTTATTAACTATTTTTTTATATGGATTTCCAATAATGGTATTTTCAAATGTCAAACCCATAATTTCTGAGAATAAGATTAAATTGTGAGGATGTAATTTATTTAAGGGGGTAGAATGTAATACCCTAGGATTTTAAAATAGGAACATCATATTTGATAGTGTATAAATCATAAAAACATATTAGAAGGTAATGTAACACACTGATACTTTATGCTATATTTTCTTTTTAACAAATTCAAACTCTTTGATGGTTTGTGGAACATACAGCCCCAAGTCTAAATGAACAATAATATATTATATCGTTATAACCAAGACGTTAAATTGATGGGTATGAATGATAATAAATAAATTATGAAAAAAAATTTACACATATATAAAATAAACACATTTTTTATCAATTGATTAAAAATTAAAATAAAATTCATGTTAGATAAAAGAAATCTGAAAAAATGTTTTTTTTTATAAAAGGTTGTTTCGTCTTGATTTATGTACATATATTAAAATTAGTATTTATCGATTTTTTTAAAATAAAATTAAATATAAAAATAATTTTTTAAATATATGCATCAAAATTATATTTGGATGAATTTTTGAGTATTTTATGAAAATATTAATGATCTGATGAATAGTAAAAAATATAGATTTTCAAGAAAAATTGTCTTTCCATTTAAATTATTTATAATGTTAAATTATACTTTAAATTGATTCTGAAGTAAAATTAGTTAAAATATATTAAAATTTATCTAATTTAGTTCATTAAAATCATATTGAATTCTGATATACATTTTTTTAAAACTTTTGAGTTTTTTTCTTTGAAAGAAAAAAAAATTTATGCGTCCACAGGATTCATTTTTAATTGAATTCTAGTAACTTTTTTAAATAAATTTGAAAAAATGGATTCCATATTTTTAATATACATAAATAATATTATCAAATAATTTCAAATTAATTTTTTACCATAATGAATAGTAAAGAAGTACAAAGTAATTATCATGGTTAAGGTAAAAATGAGTTTACCTGGGGTTAAACTAAGAAGATAAGTGTTAAAATGACTTAAATCTTTTAAAAAATAATTTTATGGACATATTTTAACCTTATAACCTATAAGATTATATATTAACTCATTTTAGGCTTTTTGAATGATTAAAATGTGGGCATCACTTTATCTTTTCAAAAATTTCATGTGAGTCCTCTACCCCACTTATAAAAGGCCACCAATCTCCTCCCATCTTCACACTTATGAAAAATATTAGTTCAAAAAATACCTACCCAAATACATTCCTTAATTCACTAACCACATCCTAGATTCATTAGTTTGATTATTAATCCCTTATAAGAATGCCTTGTGTATAAACATACAGAGTATCTCTAAAGAAGAGATACAATTCTTAAACATGCATTTTAGTTTTATTTCTTCTTAAACCTCCTTAAAATCATCATAAACCATGATAATATTAAAAAAATATTATATCCTATATATTGAGATGTTATTATTCTAATTTAATAGCCTATGTACATCTCTACTTCCATCAAATGGGAAATGAAATCAGCGATCGTCTGTACGGAAGACTACTGTCTCACAAACTGATATAATTCATTTTCCATCATCGACTTTCAATACTGGATATAATGATATATTTAACATTTTTATATGATATTTATGAAATTATTATGAATTTTATAATATTATATCAAATATAACTTCATAATTTCTATTTTTTGGGGGATACAATAATGTAGCTCATGTGCACGGTTGACTATCATCTCACGAAGGAATGTGATTCATTTTTTTATTATACTTTACATGGAAAGTATTAATGATAAAATTAATAAATATATGTTATATTATGACCAAAAAATAATTCTTTAAAAATAATATCACGTATATCTTCTTACCTTCCAATCCATTGGAAAACAATAACATTGCTTGTGTGTACCTATGGACTATCGTCTCTACAAAGAAATGTGAAAGGTTTTTAATTTTATTTATACATGGATAGTAATAAGGATGAATTTTATTATTATAAAAGATATATATAATATAATAATGATTCTATAAATTTTAATTAATATCCATTTTTCCTTTCATTCTATCCATTAAGAAAATGGAAACATCATTCATGTGTACGAATAGCCTACTATTTTCATGAATGGTGTAATCCATTTTCTATCTCTAACATTAATATATAAATAAATATATAAAAAATATATAAGATATTTATATCATGTCTAATAGTCTTGAGATTATGTCACCATTATCAAATTAAAAGGGTCGAAAATACCAAATCAAAAATACATGAAAAACAAAGTGGTTATTACCCGAAACAGTGATTTTAACAAATAATTATGAATAAATGGGTGATAAATGAACATACGTAAATCACATATGGTATGAAATATATGAGTATGGTTATTTAATATATTCATAATAAACCTATATTTATAATATAGGATGTTTGAAAAGATATTAAGGAAGTCGAACCTAGGGTAAGGGTTTCTCATCTCACTTTTACTTTTGTGTGGCATATGCCATATTCACCACTTATTCCTTTCTATGGTGTATATAATACCCATTTTGATATGATATATCATGATTATATTTATCTTCATGGTATTTAAATATTAAATTGATGTTATGATTTTCATGGGGATTATGTTTCAAAGGTTCCCAAAATGGAAATGGTGTATTTCACAATCTCATCATAATTTAGGATGGTTTATATTTAAGTATCCCTTAGGGGAATTATTTGATATTTATTAAACTAAATATATTATCTTATAATATGGTTATTAATTAAATTTTACAAAAAATATTTCCATTTTTTCTCTATTATTTACTTAACATTATAGAGAAAATGACTTTAAGAAAATTTGACTTTATTTCCATCTTCGGTCGAAAATCCTTTTTCATCTGAATTCAATTTTTCTAAAAATGATTTCAAAAATATTTTTAAAATTATAAAAAATATTTCTTAAATAAATTATACATAAGTTTTAATTTTTATAGAATAGTTTAAAGCTAATCTTCATGTCGTCTTCCAAACAAGGTCTGTTTGGATTTTATTGAAAATGTGAAATGAATCTTCTTTTAAACTTATATGGAAGGTATGGAATTTAATTACATCATGACCACTCAATTTTTTAATTTTATTTTAAAATTTTAAAAAGTTATACTCAAATAAAATTATTTTCAAAAAAAATCTAGAGCTTTTATTTTTAAAAGGTATTTTTCAAAGTGAAAAGTATATTTTACTCAAAAACTTTTTTAATGTAATTTTCCTGGTATATATATTCATAAATGAAAAAAACCTTAATTTTACATTATTATACATTGGAAATATTTTATAATGATACCATAATTATTATTTATCTGGATGGATTAAGATCAGTTGATTGGTATTTACTACTTTGATGTCATTCTCTATATTAATCTGAATGGTTTATGATAATGCTTGTTGATTGGGGTAATTGTTAACATTTTAAATGATAGTTTTTCAATATGAATTCTTAAGTTGATTATGTTTCACCCCATTTTTATAAGGAATGAATTTAATTTTATAAGTGATGGTTGGAGGCAGATATATCCCCTCGATGCACTAGTATGTCTCATGAGATAAACTAGCTTGGGTTTTTAGTCAAGGCTTTACCCATTTATGTAAGATATCTTAGCACGAGGCCATAATGGAATGGTTATGATGTTCATCATTATACATTCCCTCATTATTAGATTAGTAATTTATGTACATGTGATTGATCAATTAGTTATAATATCCATGGAAATGTTTCAATATCATGTGATTATGTATATGGAATTGATTTATCAATTTTTTTTCATACATTACTATGATCAAGTTATTAATTAAATAAAATGTGTTTCAGTTATTTACTTTTACATATTGATTTTTATTTATTTATTCATAGTTTTTTCTATATTCATACCCTTATTGAAAATTTTATCTCACCCATTTATTATGTTTCTTACCCTAGGATTCCAAGATCTATATTGCGATTGATATGCAAGGATAGGCTAAAGGAAATAATGGTGTTCTCAAATAAAATTCTATGTTGTATTTTCAATTTTTAAAAAGTAAATGATATTAAATTAGGTATATATTTTTTTCAATAATAATTAACTATTCAGTATTTTGGGATGTGGGACATTGTATCTACTAATAATGTAATAAATAGAAACTGAATCCTAGTTACTAGGGTTGGTGTCTTTACAAGTATTCTTCTTGTTCATACAAGAGATTATTGATATCTAGTGATATTTACTAGTCAAACATTTTTTTAAACATCTAATTATTCAATTTCTCATCACCAACAACTTCCTCTTTATTTCTATTTTATCTTAGTTTACATCAACATAATTTGGTTCATTCACAGCTTTCTTTCTAATTCATTTACTAGAAATTTACATGTTATCTGATTAAGGACCCCAGAACACCCAGAGAAAGGAGGGGTGAATCTGGGTGTAAAATTTTTCTCTAAAAGTGACGGATCATGTTCCCACATTGGTAGGAACCTATTAAACATGTATGATAGGAAAGTGTAGAAAACAAAAAATCGCATGAAAAAGATAGTGTTGTAATTTTACATGGTTCACATCTAAGGGATAGTCTAAGGATCATATGCCAATATTGTTTCAATCATACCTAAATCCATTAATTGTCACTTTATTTTGAATATAAAAGTTTTGAAATTTTCACTTTGTGCTAGGAATACTAGCTTTACAAGGTTTTATGGATATCACATTGTATCCCTCAGAACACTTCCATCAACTCCCCCTAGATCACTTATTTGAGAGAATCCAAACTCAGTTTATCGACTTGAAGGTGCTTCAATGGATTGGCATTAAAGTCTTTTCCCATGACTTTTCATGAGACTCTACTTTCACTATATACCTGAGTTGATTCTATTTAAAATTCATGTACACTTACACCTGATGATGAATACTACCTTTCACGAAGGTCCTTTTCAAAGATCACTACCTTCATGAAGCTCACTGCCTTCACGGAACAAATTGTTTTCAAAAATCTCATCTCCTTCACAGAACAAACTACCTTCGCAAAGCTCACTGAGTCAACACAGAGTATCCCATCATCGTGAATCACCTTTAATGAAAATCATGGGCATGAGTCAAGACTTATAGTATTTTCATAATGCTCAAGATCAAATAGAAAGGCTAATTCTCAAAGATCTCTTAGATTCATGAAATCATATCTTTTCCAAATTTTACCTAAAAACTAGTTGAAAGAGAAGAGGAGTAGCCACTTATTTATAGGATTAGATGTTCGTGATGCTCCACCACCTCCATCATGTTTTCTAGATTCTTCAAAAACATCTTCAAGGAACACCTCCATTCTTGAAGTACTATTTAGATTTGATTTTGTCGCGATTCTCTCCATCAAACCCTTCACGCCACTGCAATTCTCCAAATCTCATAATCATGGAGATCACCGTAACCGATCATGATTCTCCAATTCTTAGTTATTCGTAATGTTTAGCGTAATCACATAGAATACCATTATCATTCTTCGATCCTTCATAAAAGAAAATTTTCACATACCATATTTTTGAAACTCATTCCTTTTCCATATTTTCATATGGCCTTTAAGATAATCCAATTTTCACGATTAAATCCATCCTCCAAATTTTGGACCCCAAAAATTTGGCAAACACTGGTAAATGATGTCACCTTCAATACTATTCTTCGCTTGAATTGTAAAATCACTTAATTTGAGAACTACCTGATCTTGTATGTGAGGAATGATAAAAAATGTAAATCGTACTCAATTTCCATTAAAGATTTTCCTTAGTTCCAACATCTTCTTCTGAATCATTAAAACCTATATCAACGGTTACACCTGAGTTGGGTTGATTTTCAATAATGTTTACATCATAAAAATCTTCCAGCTTATTCAGCATTTTATTCCTATACTTTTAGCCTATTACATTAAAAAGAAGTCTATGAATATCCCATTTTCATCTTTCTACTTGAATTAATCCAGATTTGAGTTCTTTACCTTTTTTAAACATTTTCCACTAAATACATTCAAGTATTTTATTATAGGATTTATGTTTTAAAACCTTTCATATGGATTCATGATTTATTCATTTCTTAGAAATTATTTGTTCTGTATATGAATATTTAATAATATATATTCCCTCTAGAATAGTTTTGAGACTTTATGTTCAACAAGGATGGTTCTTCCCATTTCAACAAAACTCGTGTCTTTCCTTTCTATAATTCAATTTTACTAGGGATTATAAGGAGTACTATATTGATGTTTGACTATATTATTTGGAAGATTGGGTTAAAAATATTTACATTTAAAAACCTTTCCACTATATATCCTCAACCTTTTGACATAGACTCCCAACTATTTCTCAACTAGTCTTCTAAAAATTTTGAACATTTCTACTTCACCTGAATTATATTTCAGGAATATGAAATTATCATTCAAGTGAATTCATAAATAAATTAGATAAAATAAATATAACCTATGGGTCATTGATTCATCATATTCCCATATAAGTCAAAATTTATTTGTTCAAGTGGCACGATAGACTAAATTTACACTCTTTTGTGTGTTACATGAACCATTTCCCCCTTTTGACATGTTTCAAAAATAACGTCTCTATATCTATTAAATTTGTGTGGGACTCTTACCAAATCATTTTTTGTGATTTTTATCAATTTTATTTGATAAATATTTTCAATTATTTTATGCCACAACTAGTTTTCATCCGTGACACTCAAATAATAATAATTGCATGAATCACCAATTTGGAATATTTTTGAACTTTTTATTTCTCCTTTAATGATAATTCTACCATATTTTGAGTAATTTATAATGAAAGAATTTTTATTGAAAATAATATCATTTTGATCATAACAGTATTGAATATAACTCAATAGATTGTGTTTAATCCCTTATACAAAAATAAAATATTTGGAATTAAAAATTAGAGATTCAATCTCATTAGTGCCAACTTATTTGATTTGTAGGGAGATTTCATTTTTAAAACTCAATATCTCTCCATCAAATTATTCATTATTTTTCATGATTTTTGAATAATTGATAATATGAGAGGAACAAACACTCTTAATAATCTATGACTAATTTTTATTGAAAGCTTTTAAAGAAACTTCAATAATGAAATATTTTTATTCTTTTATTTTATAAACTACCTTCCCTTTTTCAGAATATATAGACTACACTGTGAGAGTGGTCATACAATCTTCAACAAAATGACCAATTGTTATCATATTACACATATTTCATCCAAGCATTCAAATATATTATATGTATAGATGTACTAGAAAAAATTTGGGTAATAAATTTCCATTAACTGAATACATCTCATATTCTTATCGTTACTTCATTTATTATCAGTGTTTCTCCAATTAATTAATGCATACTACAAGTAAATGACCTCTTTCACCAAAATGACTAAAAATTGTTTCTATAAATTTTAAAATAATAGTAATATCCTCTAAAGTTTTATGTTCCTCATTGTTAATAATTATGTCAATTTTTTTTTGTTTTCCTATCATATTTTGAACTTTCTTTTGTCTTATGGAGGTAGTTATTATTAAGTTATTCATGTATTCTATTATTGTAGAAGATTTAAAAATATTTTTTTTGGCCCAATATTGACTTGTTTTATAATTATAACCTTTATTTTTAGAAATAAAAAATATTTTTTTTAATTTTAACAAGATCATATTTGACATGTCTATTTAGGCTATGATTCTCAACAGTTGGTGATAATTAAACTTTGAATTCCACATCCTTATCAAAGTATTTTATCATATTCTTTATATATTTATTAGATTCAATAAACCTTAATGTTTTATATTTAATTCTTATTATTTTAGATATATCTTCTCATCATGATCTTTCATGATCTTATCTTCCTCTGAAGTTCTTAAATGTGTTTGATTGTATTTTTTGATAGTTAGTCTTGCTATTAAGAATATTATAAGTGTGATTAATTAAAATTTAATGGTTGGGTGATCAATAGAGTAGTATCCACCTAAATAAAATGAATCACTTGTTTTTTTACAATATATAAATGGGTAAAAGATATTATTGGAAGTGATGACACCCTTAAAGAACTTGGATACATAACATCAATGGGAATACCAAACATTACATGATTTTTGAGCTATTAAAATTTTCAAATACATGTGATAAGTATTGGAGAAACACCTCATACAACTATTTCATTCAAAGTGTATATTTTAATGGGAAGCAAGTTTCTGACCTATTACAGATAGATTGATAAATATTTATTTAAAATTATTAAAATATATTCCAAGTTCGATGTAAGATATAGTAGAGAGTGGTGAATCCATGAAGAGAATTTATAAATAGTAGTTACTATTTTACGCATTCAAACACTCATGGATAATGGTTTCCAAAGGCCAATGTTTAGATAGAGTTGATAAGGAATAAAAGTTATTGGAATACTCTACGTTGAGTGTTTATTATATTCCACGAATTTGGAACATCCTTAAAAGGATTTGGAATTATTTTAATAATTTTCATAATTATTTTTAGTGGTTCTGAAGTGATTATAAATGTTTATAAAGTCCAATATATGATTTTAATAATTGAAAATTTCATTTGAAAAAATAAGAAATATAGTGTAGAGGTGTTGAGAAATGGAAAAAAGATTTATCCTGTGTATAAGTGATTTGAGTGTGATAAAATTTCATAAATGGAAAATTCATATAGTGAATGAAATTTCAAAAATGTGTAAGTGAAATACCCTAATTTTTTATGATATATTAATTTTCAAAAAAAAATATTTCTTTGATCGATTTCCATACATGAAACCCCAAGTCTAAATGAACATTAATATATTATACCATTATAACATAGTCGTTAAATTAGCGAGTATAAATAAAAATAGATAAATTATAAAATATTTATGGATTAAAGTAGTATAAAATAAATTCACCAGTTATCAATTGATCATATAGGAAAATAATAATCATTTGTAATTAAAGAAGGCATTTTTCGAAAATATTGTTTTTAGAAGCTTGGTGTGTTTTTATTTTAATAAATTAAATTAATCACTATTTTTGAATTATTTTAATAAAATTTATATATTATGTATTTACAAAAACTAAAATTTATAAATTATTTTTTCTAGGAATGATATAAGTACATATATATCCAGATTTATGCATAAAATGTATTTTTCTAAAAAATGGTTTTTATCGCGTTTTTCACACTTATTTTAAAATGAATTTCTACCACCTATAAAAATTTAATATTAAAATATGGATTTCATATTTGGAATAAATATGATAAAATTTTGTAAATAGTTCCCTTTATTTTTTCTTAATGTGAATAGTAACCATAGTAAATTTTTGTCACCTTGATAATGGTAAAATAGGTAAAATACGGTTAAAAATATGGGATAAGACTTTAAAATTTATCTAAAACTTTTCCTTATCCTATTTTATTAGTGTATTTTGGTCATGTAAATACATTTCTTGAATATATGGTCACTTGGTTCCATATTTATTTGGGCACAACATTTATATTAATTTAAGAAAAGAAAAATACAAATTTTTACTCTCTTACTTTTGAATATCTATTCTGAGTTCACATAGGAAAAAACGAAAGTTTTGAATGAATATTAATGTTTATTTTTAGTATAATGAAATTAGTTTTATGATGGTAATTTATTTATATTTTTTACTAATATTATAATTTCCTTAAATTCTTACGTAAATCCGACACAGTATTTCATCAATTAAAAGAAAATTAAAATAAATGATTTTAAAAATATTAAAAATAATATAATTTGAGTGAGGTATAGTGTTCCAAGAATTTAATAGATGAATATAATATATTTTATATTTTTTAATGTATTATATTATAATTCCATTTTTTTTATTTGTGTATTTAGTGTCAGATTAAATGAATAGTGCCAAAAATGACATTAATGATATCTTATAAAAATAAAATTATATTAAATTATTGAAAAAACAAAAAATTATTTAAATAGGACAATGTAGATAATATATGATCAAAATTTTCAACCATTTTATATTTTTTATCTAATTTATTCCTTTTAAGTAAAATTATTACCCATTAAGTTTGAAAAAGATGTTATTGTGGTTAAGGGTAAAATAGGTTAACTAAGTCGTTAAATAAATGATAAGATATAAAAAAACACTAAAGAATATATAAATATTATTAATATGTATTATTTAAAGTAAATCATAAATTCTCTTCCATTTTATATCCATTTGAAATATTTTTATATAGAATAATTTTTTATTTTTTAATCTTTTAAAAAATTTCAAGAGTGTCGCTCCCCTCACTTACAAAAGGGAATCAGTTCTTTATCATATTTGAACCATATTTATCCTTATAGATCTTAAAAGATATGACATATTATATTTTCAACATACTTTTACACATTACTGAAGGGTTTTTCTTCCCAAAAATATTAACTCTATGATCCTTAATAGGAGATCTAAAGGAGTTCTCTCAAAGAAGAGATAATCGCCTTATCTTATCACTTTCTTTTTTTACTTATTATTTTACCACCTATAAATATTTGGTATTTATAATAAATTAATAAATTAGTTATAATAAATGTACCTAAATGTTATTTTTATTATGAAACCACCATTATTCACCCTCTTTCCCATCAAATGGGATGTTAAATAATCGTCCATGCCTACGTACAACTTACCGTCTCCACATAATGATACCATTCATTTTTCATTACCATATTTTATGGATGAGTATTATGAAGGGTTTAATGTTTATAAATTATATTCATAAAATTATTATTCCTCTATAATTGTAATATAATATCTACCTTCTTACCTTTCAATCTGTTGAAAAATGATAACAACGCTTGTGTATACGTGTGGACTACCACCTCTATAAAGAGATGTGAACTATTTTTCATTATTTCTTTATATTTATAGTAATAATGATATATGTTATGAATATATATGATTTATACGATATAATAATGGTTTTTTAAGTTTTTTTACTATTTACCATTATTTTTTTCATCCTTCGAAAGGTGAAAACAACATAGATACATACAAACGGCCTACTATCTCTATGAATTATGTAATTAATTTTATACTTCTAAATTTTATGGATGACTCAAAATATATAAATATATATAATGAATATATATGATATTTATATCATTATTAAAATTATATATAATATTTAACTAATATCAAAGTACAAGGATTAGAAATGATGATTGAAATTCTCATAAAATGCTTAAAACTATGAATCTAATAAGGAATTACTTATAAATGTGTGTTTAAATTTTATAAAGAGATAATATATGATATTATAAGTATTTAAATTATTATTTTATATATTTATACTAAATTTAAATTAATTATATAGGAGTTTATATTTCTTTCAAAGATACTAGAACCCGAGGTAAGGGTTTCTCATCTCATTTTTATTTCTGTGAGACAAATGACATATTCGCCACTTGTTTATTTTTTGTGGTGTATATAATACCCATGAATGTATTTTTTATGCTTCTAATAAAAATTATGGTAATTTAAAAATCCATATAATTTTCTCTCTTCCAGGAGGTTATGATTCAAAACTTACCAAAGTAGTAATGGATTTATATTAAAATCTCATTGTTTATCGGGATTGCTTATGATTATGTTTAAAATGATGAAATTTCATGATCATCCTCTCAATAATCTTATAAAATTTATTATAATTTGGTTATTTGTGGATAATAAATGTTTTCCTTTCATATTCCTCCCTTTACTAACTCAAGAGACCAAAAGTACGTTTTAAGGTAAATCGACATTATTTCCCTCTTCAGTCGAAAATAATTTCTCTTCTGTGTCAATGTTTTCTAAAAATATTTTCAATAATTTTTTTACTATTATACTACGATTTTTTAAATTAATTTTTACCAATTATTTAATTTTTATAAAATTATTTAAAATTAATATTCTTGTCATTTTTTAAATGAGGTAATTTTTAATTTTTATACACAAGTATGAAAAGAATGGTTTCTTTTAACTTATATGACATGAATAGAATTTCTCACCATCATGATCACTCAATTATTTAAATATTAATATAAAATTGTCAATATTTCATTTAAAAGAAGTGTTTTTCCATAATATTTTGGAAAATTTTATATTTTATAGAAGTTATTTTAAATTGTAAAGGGAAGTTTCTATAAAAAATATTCCAAGTGATATTTTAAATACATTTTGATTTATGATTAAATCCTTTGATGTTAATTTTTATTTAATGGGAATATGATCCAATGATAAAATCCATAATTTTTCTATAGATGGTTTATGATTATGATACCATTAATTTTATGAAACTTGTTCCTTTTACATAGCTTATGCTTGATGAATTGATTAGGAAGACCATTATTTTCCATGAGTTATTCTATGATGAAATGTTTATGAAACAAATTTATTTTCATAGGTTATGATATGATGAGTGTTTTATGATCTTATGGAACACATAAATAAGATTTTCATTATGTGATGGGTGGTCCAAGAGTTATGTATCCCTACAATTCATTGGGTAAAGATTGATATCTCATGAGATAAATAGGATTGGAATGGGGAGTGAACCCAATTCAATTAGGAACTTTGTCCACTATGATATTATTTGGAGTAAACATTGATTAATATGATGGAATAAAGAGTAATCCCAGTCCACTATGATATTCTAGGAAGTGATCCTTAACAACTAAGGAAATGATTTTTTATGCTCATGTGTATGTCACAAACTTAAGTCTTATGTCATTGTTATACTCTAATTTACCATGTTCTTTGATTCCTTTATTACTCATGTCTTATGAACTACCAAGAATTATCCCATAACTCATGATTATGATCTATGATATGTAGGATATGGTTTTGCAATCTTTTGATCATGTTATTATACCCTTATGGTCATTTTATGTTTAACTGGTCGTTAATAACTCTATTTTTACCCTTAATGAGCATATGAGCTCACCATTTCTTATGTTTCATTTCCCTAGGTTACGAAGAATGGTATTAAGTATGATATTTCTAATAAGTGTTCTGGTTATGATGAACTTAGTTGGAGATGATGTAGTTCACTTATGAACTAGTTGTTTATGTATGCAATTTTCCAATGGCACTAGACCTATATGATTCTTTCTGATATCGTTATGTTATTGTATTGATTATTCATCTAGTATGATATGATATATATGTATGAAATTTATGGGTCACTATAATTGGTATCATAGAGAGGTTTGGTTACCTTTTTAAATTAGGATAAAAAACATTAGTGAGAACCATTAGGATAATATTTTTTTAGGTGAATATCCTAAGTCATTTCAATGAAAGTAGTGTGGTTTTCCAAGAAAAAAATATATTTCTAGATAATACAAGTGGACGTGGTTTTTTATTAGATTAATCTGGGGGTAATAACCACTAAAATATTTATCCTTGTATATGTCAATCATAATTTTGGTGTACGATGAGTATGCCCTTACTTTTCACATATTTTAACCCTCTTAGGGGATTTTCTTTCATTAATTCGTATTTTATTTAAAAACTATTATGAAAGAATTTAATAGAATATGGACATGAATGACCTAGGTTAAACCTATGGTGTCCTATATTGAAGAAAATATGTCAATATTTATACATCGCATGGATTATTTTTCATGATTGATCACTCTGATCAATGATGCCCAATAGTCAGGATAACTATTTTAGTTTTACTAAGGTAATGAAGATAAAATGATAAAGTTGAGGTGGTAACAGGTATGCTAAAATATCGAAGTACCCTATTTGATATTTTTTATATAAATTTATATATTTCATAAAAATTATCAGGAAATGTTAATTCATATCCTCGATGATTAGATATTGAATTATTAGTGAAAACCCCTAATAGTATGATAATTAAATGACTAGTCTATGATTCTTCTCCAATTGAAGTTTGTGGTAATGTGATTACATAAAATTTCATTATTATCCCTCTAGATTAATTTTATGTTCTATTGGGAATGGATTAACATTCATTAAATAAAGCACACATCAATTTTTGAGGAAGGGAAGTTACATTTTATATTCTAAACCAATATATGATCATTTGTTTCCACAATGATAAATATAATATTTCAATAGAAATTGAATCCATTTTACGAGTATTGATTCCTATTAAAAATGGGTGTTTTTATTATATGGAAAGAGAGAAACTCAACATCAATGATATGCCTATTGTGTGTGGGGGGGGGGGGGTTGATGTATTTCTGAAAGATTTTCCTTGTTTTCAACCATCATAAAGTTGTGTTCTCAATAGAAATCATACCTAGTCTTACACATATTTCAAATAATCCATTTAAAATGGCCTTGATAGATTTGAAGGAAATGAATAATCAACTCAAAGAGAATTTTGATAGGGGGTTTATTTAGAAAACTACACCACCTTAGGGAGTACTAGTGCTTTTTTGTTAAAAAGAAATATGGATCAATGAAACTTTTCATTAATTATCAAGAACTTAACAATATCAAAATTATGAATAAGTATCCTATAACATGTATTGATGACTTGTTTGATCAATTTCATGGTGGTCAATACATTTCTAGGATTGACCATTATTCTAGATATCATCAATTGAGGGTCAAGAAGGAGGATATACCCAAGGCATCATTCCATACAATTATGGACTATATGAATATATAGGTATTTCTTTTGGTATTACTAATTCCCCCACTATAATAATGGATTTAATGAATAGAGTTATTATAGATTACCATGATTTGTTTTTGGTAGTATTTATAGATGATATTCCTATATATTCAAGGAGAAAGGAGAGCATGAATATCACTTCAGCATTATACTGAAGACACTGATGAAGGATAATCTGCAAGAAATAATTACCAAGTGTGAATTTTGGTTACAAAATGTTTCATTTTTTAGACATATAATATCATAATAGGCTATATATGTGGATCCAAAAAATATATAATTTATTGAACATTTTCCCATACTGACCATGGTGATTAAGATCCATAGGTTTTAGGATTTTTCTGGATATTATCAACTATTTTTGTATAATTTCTCAGAGTTTTCTAATTCACTCACCAAGTTAACTTGTAAGGGGGCATGTTTCTTTGGAAAAATGAATGTGAATAAAATTTCTAGGAACTAAAAAAAAGTTTAGTCAGTGATCATGTTCTCACACTACCCTATAGTGGATAAGGGTTTGTGATATTTATTTATGCAACGAAGAAGGTACCATGATGCCTCCTTTTGTAGAATGATATGGTTATAGCTTATAAACCATGAAAATTGAGAGTTGAGAAAAATTACCGAACTAGTGATTTGGATTTCGTATCGGTAATTTTTGTATTAAAGGTCTCTATAGATAATTATGTGATATATATACAAATAATAAAAGTTTAAAGTATATATTCACTCAAAAATCTATGGATATTGACTATAAAATATGGTTGAAGTTGATAAAATATTATGACTAATCAATATGTTACCACCCCGAGAATTGAACAAGGTGGTCAATGATTTGAGTCGAAAGGATCATGTTATCTTATCTATGATGTAGATCATAAAATATCCAATAATTTTTTATTTTTAAAGGATATATCTGGTAATCATGAAAGAAGAGGAAAATATTATCATTCTCAAATGTGTATTCAACTGTTTATCCATGTTAATAATAAGGTGGGGAGGAATAATATGTGGAACTATAAAAGAAGGTCAAAAATATTCCTGAGTTTAACATTGGTTATGATTGAATGATATGGTTCAATAATCGTGAATATTTTCTAATGATACCAAATTTAAAAGAAAGAGCAGTTGTATGAGTCTTAGAGTTCATTATTCTCTATTAATCCTAAAAGTGTGAAGATTTATATTGATTTAAAAGAGTATTTATATTGGGATGCCATAAAGAGATATATTGATGAATATGTATCTCGATGATTGGTATATTAGTATGTTAATGCTTATATATTGAATTATAAGTGGATTTTACAACCAATAACTATACCAAAATGGAAATCGGAAAACATCACCATGGATTTTTTCATCGGACTCCCCAAAATGTTTAAGGTCTATAATTCCATTTGGGTTGTATTTGATCTCCTTATGAAGTAAAAACACTAATTTTATATCAAATAACATTTCTATCTTCATCATATTTCCAGAATTTATATTAATTAAGTGGTAAGGTTTCATTTAGTACAACATTCTATTATATAAAATTAAGATATGATGTTTACCTTGATGTTCTTGTGAAGAATTCAGTAGGATCTGGATACAGATTTGAGTTTCATTATTGTGTATTATCCTTAGATATATGGTCTATCTCAGAGAATCATTCAAACCCAATAGGATATGTTTAGATCTTATTCTATGGATTTAAAAGGTGGTTGTGATCAACAAGTTCATCTAGTTGAGTTTTCTTACCAAAATAGCTTTCAATCAAGCATTAAATAGCACTTTATGAATACCCATATGGAAATAATTTTACAACCTAATGTGAAAGGATGAATTTTTAGAATGAAATCAATTATGACTTAAGATATCTGGGGAAATGGTAGAAAAATCCAGGGTTATCCAATAACATATCAAGGTAGCTCAGAATCAATATAAAAGTTATGCTAAAAATCATCACTAAGATATGTAGTTCAAAGATGGTGAGAAGGTGTTTCTGTGAATTTCTACATGAAATAAGTTTATGAGATTCAGAGAGAGAAAAAAATAATCCCAAACTATATTTCCCCCTTCGAGATTATTGATCATGTAGGGACGATAGCATATCACTAGTGCTTCCACAGAACCTTTATCAAGTTCATGATGTGTTCCATTTATCTCTCATAAAGAAGTATATACCTAATCCTTCACATTTACTAAAATAATAGGTCATTCCACTGGATAATGATCAATCCTATAATGAAAAACCTATATAAATCTTAGACCATATATATAAAGTGCTACAAAACAAGACTACTCACATATTTAATGTTTTTTAGAGTAATCTAAAATTTAAATAATCTAGCTGTGAACCTGATGATGTTATGAAAAAATGATATCCTAATATTTTTGTATTGAATTAAAAAATGTTTGTGGGTGAAATTAATTTTAAGGGGCATTGAATATTACTCGATAATATTTTATGATATACTTCTTTTCAAAAAAAAATAATTTCTTCCATAGCTTGAGATACAAGAAAACCAAATTCTGAATGAACTATATATAGTATACCATTATATATTATCCATTAAATTTTTGGGTATGAAAATAACTAACTATATTATGAAAAATTAAAGGATTACACTTGTAAGTAAACGAGATTTTTTTTTTAAATCTATTTTTATGTGCACAATGTGTTTTTATAATAATAAATTAAATTGATCACTATTTTTGAATAAATTTAAGAAAAAATTTATATTATGTATTGAATAAAATGTTTTAACATGCATATATTATTTTTTATAGGAATGATATAAGAATATATATATATCTATTTTTATTCTTAAAAAATGTTTTTTTTCTAAAAAACTATTTTCATCATGTTTTGTGCAATTATTATAAAATGAATTTACAGAAATTATAGAAATTGAATCTTGAAAAATGTATTCCATATTTTGAATCATGAGGATTAATTTTTTTAAATAGGTCCCTTTTATTTTTGTTCAATATTATTAGTAACCTTATTAATTTTTTGTCACCTCAATAAGGGTAAAACGAGTAAAATATGAATAAAACTCTGAGATAAGGCATTAAAATTTATTTAAAATTGAATTTTATTGGATGAGTGTAGTTAGAACATTTACATCCAATTTTAAAATATATTTTAACCTAGTGCTAAATTTATTTTAATATGACCATTATATTAATTTAATAAAAGAAAAATACAAAATTTCTCTCTCTTACTTTAAAATATATTTTATGTGTTTACATAGAGAGAAAAAAAGTTGGGAAAGATTATTAATAGTTATTTTGAGAATAATAAAATTATATTCATGGTGGTAATTTATTTCTAATTTTTACTGATCATATAATTACCTTAAATTCTTATGGAATGATGCCACAATATTTCTTCAATTAAAATAAAAATAAAATAAATGATTTCCAAAAATATTAAAAGTAATATTATTTGAATGATTTATAGTGTTGTAAATTTTTTTAAAATTAATATAACATATTATAGTGGTTATAAAGGATTATATACAAATTAGATCTTTGTATTGGTGTATTTTGTGTCAAATTTAATGATTAGAGTCAAAAATTATATTAATGATATTTTATGAAAACAATATTTTACTAAATTATTAAAAAATATATATATTAATAGTGAAAAAGGTGGATAATATATGATTGAAAATGTATTCCCTTCACCAATTATGAGTTAATTTTCACCTTATATGTAGAATTATAACCCTTTAACAGTGGAAAATGCATTACTATGGATAAGTTTAAAATAGGTTAACTAAGGGTTTAAACCAAAAGATAAGGTTTAAAAAACCACATAAAACTATTGAAATTTTATTTTTTGATAGTATTCAAACCACATAATACCTTATATTTTAATATATTACCATTTGGAATCATTTTTCTAGAGAAAAAAGTTTTATATTTTAATCATTTAAGAAATTACATGATTGTATCTCTCCTCACTTATAAAATGGAATCACACATTTATCATTGTTACACTACATTTATCCTTATAAATTTATGAAACTCTACCATATTATCTTATAAACATCCTAAGATAAATTATATAGGTTATTTTTTTTCAAAACACCAACCCTAGGATCCTTAAGAGGATATATTAAAGAGTTTTTTCAAAGAAGATGTAATTTCTTTAAATGATCACTTTATTTTTACTTATTCTTTTACCACCTATAGATTTTTGGTATTTATCATAAAATAATAATTTAAGTGTCCTAAATATACTAAAATGTTATTATGACTATGAAATAACAATTATCCACCATCTTTTCTATCAAATGTGAAGTGAAAATATTGCTAGTGCATACATAAGACTTACCATCTCTACATAGCGATAAAATTCATTTTTCATCATTGTATTTTACAGATGGGTATTAAGATTGGTTTAATATTTATATATTAAATTCATTAAATAATTGATATTTTATAATTATTTATTATATCTACCTTTTTTACCTTCCAATCTTTTGGAAAAAGATAACCTTGCTTGTGAATACATATGGACTACCACCTCCACGAAGCAACGTGATTAGTTTTTCATTACCACTTTACATGGATGGTAACAAGGATAGATTTTATGAATATATATGATTTATTTGATATAATAATGTTTTTAAATGATAATTTTTATTTACCTTTCTTTCATTCCATATATCAAAAAGTGAAATAACATTCATGTGTATGTACGTCCTACCATCTTCATGAATGGTGAAATTAATTTTTATACCTCTTAATTTTATGGATGAATATATATATACATATAATGAATATATGTTATATTTTTTTCATTATTAAAATTCTATAGATTATAGAACCATGATCAATTTACAATTATTGGAACCACCGAACATTAATTCTTATAAAAAACTAAAAACTTAACACCCATAAATGATGGTTTTAATAATGAATTATTGATAAGTGACTGTTAAAATGTTATAAAGGGATAATATTTGATATTATTATAACTATTTAAATTATTATGGTATAAAATTATAATATATGAAAATTAATTGTAAATGAAGTTAGAGTGATTTCAAATCACATGGAACTATGGGTAAGGGTTTCTCATCTCACTTTTATTTATATGAGACATACGAAATGTTCACCACTTGTTTATTTTTTGTGGTGTATATACTACCAATTAATTTATTTTATGATTATTATCATGAAAATTATAGGTATTTAACAATCCATATAGGTTTATCTCTTTCATGAGTTTATGATTCAAAAGTTACCAATGTGGTAAGGGATTTATGTTGTAATCTCCTTGATTATCAGAATTATTTATGATTATGTTTTCAATAATGAAATTTAAAGATATACCACAGAATAATATTATAAATTTTCTTCTTCTTTGGATATTTCTATAGAATAAATGTTTTCATTTTTTTCCCTACCTTTGAGAACTCATGAGATCGAAATAATGTTTTTAAGGAAAATTCACTTTATTTCTCACTTCGGTCTAAAATAATTTCTCTTCCATGCCAATGTTTCATAAAAATGTTTTCTAGAATGTTTTTACCATTCTCATGTGATTTTTAAAGTTAATTTTACGCAAGTTTTACCTTTTAAAAAATGTTTTAAAAGGAATCATCTTTTCATTTTTCAAAAAGGTACATTTTGGCCTTTTTTCAAAAAGTATGAAAGGGGTGTTTTCTTTTATCTTACATGGCTTGAAAGGAATTTTCTATTGTCATGATAGCTCAATGATTTCAATCTTCCTTTTCTATATTCCGTAGTTATTTTCAATAAAAATACCATAATATTTTGGAAATTATTATATTTGAAATAATTTATTTCGTAGTTCAGAAGAGGATTTCATGATTTATGATCAATTTCAGGGGCTATCTCCCCTCATCTTCTTAAAAAATTGATTTTATAGTGAAATGGTTATTTTCCTCAGGAAATATTAAAAGTGATCTTTAAAATCCATTTTCATATAATATGAAATACTTTGATGTTACTTATGTTTCATTGGGGATATGATCAAATGATACCATCCTTAATTTTTATCTAGATTATTTATTATTATTATTATTAGATATTTATAAAACCCATTCCATTTCTATAGTATATTCTTCAATGAATTGATTATGAAACCCATTTATTTTCCATGGGTTTATCTATGAAGAAATATTGATGAAACCTATCTTCTTTCATGTTTTATGATATGATGACTGTTTTATGATCTTGTGGGACACGTCTATATGATTTTCATTATGTGATGGGTGGTATAGAATTATATATCCCTCCAATTCATTGCGTAAATATTGATATCTCATGAGACAAATATGAATAGAATAGGGAGTGAACCCTATTCAGTAAGGGACTTTTTCCACTAAGATACTCTCAAGAGTTAACATTGGCTAATATGATGGAATGTGGAATGAACTCAATCTGCTATAATAGTATTAGAAGTGATCCTTGAATAATGACATGATTTTATATACTTATGTGTATTCCCAAAACTTTCTTATTCCAATGTTATGATATCATGGATCATGTTCATTGATTCCTTTATGATTCATTTCTTTTAAACTTCCAAGATTTATGCTATGACATAAGATTATGATCTATGACTTATAGGGTATGGTTTTAAAATTTTATGATCATGTTCTCATAACTTTATTATCATGTTATGTTTATGTAATTATTAATATTTCCTTTTTTACCCTTAGTGAGTATCTGATCCCACCCTTTCTTATGTTTCCTTTACCAAAGTTATGAAGAAAGGTATTACATATGTTATGTCTAAGGAGGGTTTTAGTTATGAAGTACTTAGTGGGAAATGGTGTAGTTAACTTATCAACCATTTTTTTATGTATCCAAGTTTACAATGCAACTTGACCTATAAAATTATAGCATAGATCATTATGATATTATATTGAATAATTGTCTAATAATATGTGATATCTATGTATAAAAAATCCGGGTCACTATAGTAAAATATTTATCATCCATGTATGAAGATTTTAATGGTTATAATGCATTCTTTCTGTCTTTAAGAAATTTGATCCGGCATAATTTAACATTGTGACTTGACCCATTAGACTAGGATGAACTAGAATGCTACTAACATTATATGACACCCCTCAAACACCAAATTTTGGAAATAAATTTCAATGGTATATGTAATCATCGAGGGATTATTTACCCTAAATAGTAAAATATATAATAGATATATCACAATAATATAACATAAAAATGATGTATGATATAAAAAAATCCTAATGAAATAATAAACCATAATTACATACATCACAAAATATAGGTAATAAAAATTCTAAAACATTCCAATGAGATAAAAGACTCCAAGAAAGAAATGTGACATTATGTTGACTCCACTTCAAGAAAATATACAAGTACCAACTCCTAAAGGTCGCAGATGAAGCATCATCATTGTCTACTTGGAAAGTATAAAGTACTCCCCTTACCTATATCATGGTAAAAAAATTCTGCATACACACCAAAGTGCATATTTAGTTGGTGAGTATATCAATTTAATAGAAAACCCATTATATGCTACCCATGCATGCCATTAAGAAAAGAACAATTCATCTCATAACAAGTAAATATATAATGAAACTAGAATATAAAATGAAGGATATTTGATGTATATATAAGTAGAAATGAAAGATAATTCATACTATGAAGTTATCTTATGACATGAATGCACACCCATGCAACTCACAAAACCAATGCATGTCCTGATAAAGTAGGCCCACTGAAAAACCCATACCTGTGAGTGGTACCCATCCCTCCAGACCTAAGACATCACTTGGTGATAAATTCCATTGAGCCCAAAATGATCCATTTGACTAAGTCTAACCCAGCTAATCCCTTTCTATATGAACCGTGAACACATGCTAACCATTCCCATGACATGTTCTCATAGAAAAACCTTTTCTTTGATAACAAATTCCAAATTATGTATTTCATCAAACAAGTTATGTAGAATCCCACAACCCACATATCAATGTAAATAGAATAAGAGGATTATTACATGTATTTATCAAGAAATCAAAATAGTTATTTCTTTAAAAAAATCCTTCAAATTATAGGAAAAGTGTAGAGGTAGATAATACTTCTACCTTGAACCAATTTTCCAAGATAAAATCACATCACACCATTATAGATTCTGGCCCTATAAACCTTACTATGATTATTCTTAAGAAAATAACCATAAAAACATACATAACCACTAGATCAATGCATTGAATACTTATACTAGGGATTACCAAAAAAATTATGGTGTAAATTATAAGAATATGATTCAAAGGCCTTGCCTTATATTTATAGGTCGAACGATCCAATAATCTAAGAGAAGAAGATTATGAGGGAAAGGAATCGCCAAAACTACCCAAAGAAACTCTATGTTTTTTGATCATTATCCATAGGTGTAAGACCAAGATTTTAAGGGGGTAATGGGGAAAAAATAAAAATTTTAAAACCCTTTAAGGATATACATGGTTTTCTTCATAGTTTGATAAACTATATACCACCCATGCAAATCAGTATTGCCCAAAAACTTGATGTGGATACATGTTTACCACAACATTTGTCCAAAATATGCATGAATCTTGATCCTATACAAATATCCACATATACACATGGATAGCTACTTAGAAGACCCAAAAATTTACCTTAACCAAACACTAACGATGAACCATTAAAAATTCCTCCAAGACTTATGAAAACTCTGCAGAACTTCCTAAAACCAAATCCAACCTTTTAATAAATTAAAAAGGTTTCATGAAATAAACATATCCCCAAACTAGGGATTCTAAATTCTCCCTACCATTAGTATTTCTATCATTGAAAAATCTGTAATTTAATGGTTTAAATATATAAGGTCAAACCATTGGTCCAATATAATAGTATTCCACCTCATACATTCGTTGTAGATTTATCGATTCTAGTAAAACATATATACCAAAGGTACACATTGACCTAGAATGAACTTATCATGTATGTAATGAGATATGAAAGAAAGTTAGATCCGATTGGAACCTTCAGGTCAAGAGTGACAAGATCACAACTAAAACATAATGGTAATTCAACTCACACACTGACCACAAATAGATAAGATAATGAAATGAACTGAATTAAATTAATATGTAATGCTACCTAATAAATAACTCCACCAATATGGTGAATAATATTGAATGGACCCACCCACTAAATAACTAACATCAGTTTCTTACCCAGGAGATAGTTCTTTAACCCCAAATAATACATAAAGATCACATGATCTTTCACTAATGATACTAGTACCCAATGACAAACCTACTCAAAAAATAAAAAAAACGACTCAAATGATGGTATTATGCTCCAAATAGGGCTATATGAAGAACCTAAATATAAATATAAACCTATAAAAGCTCCATCAATAGAAAGTAATCCTTACATAAACTATAAAAGTTCATCATACACATCCTTCTAGACGAAAGATTGTTTTTTCGTCGCATTTGATAAAAGGGTGTATCATGTACTAATAGATAATTTAGATACCACAGTTAAATGTATTAAGAACTTTCCCTCGAAGGGAACTAGGTTTTATTCAAATACAAGGATGATTATTACATGATGAAAGGTTAATACTTCATGAACATTCCTCACTACCTGATATTCTCACATAGTACCCCCTAAACATGAATAAAAAGTGTCAATCCAACGAGGTAATAAATGTTCACCCTTAATACATCATGATTCTAAATCATTTTATAAAATCTGGTGACAAACCCCCCCCCCCCCAAAGAGTTCACTCCCCCTACTGGAAGGGTATGGGTAATAGTTATAACATTCCCATTAGTTGGTGTTCAAGTTTCACTTCCCTATGTACTTTTAAAATATGTAAATGGGAAATCTACTTGAGACTATTATAACCCAAGGAGGAATAAAAACTATATCCTACTACATGAGAGAATTTCTATCCTCTATACACACCTCAATGGATCCCCATAATTAAGGTTTAACTTAATGTAAACACAATTAAATTTTGATCTCTAAACATACATATAATTGTTAACCCATGTTAAGAATGATAGGAATCTGATAGAAAACCATTAAATAATAATGGTCCATATCACTCAAGTAAATGTTAATGATTTACCTAATGAATCAACCATGATTCATCATTTCACAAACCTTCACCCAAATACTTGTGATCTAAGACACTCACTACCCAATTCATAAGAAACTATCTAACCGAGTCAAAATAGTCTGAAGTGAGAGAAGACATGTGAATATGAAAAAAAGAACCAAAAAATAACCCACTAAGATCTTTGGGTAAGAATTATTAGGATATTTATTTAAATAGATCACTCATTTATAAATCTAGAGGAAAGACCATGTACTAAACTATACCTAAGAAAACATCAATGGAGGTTACCCGTTCTAAACCTATTCCTGATGAACCACACTTAACTGAGAAATTTGACATAGGTTGTTTCCCAATTCCCCTTAATGGATCATATTTTACATATTTCAACCAATTTATAACAAGATAATGTTCCAAGCACTACCCATTACAACTATACGCCTTCTATACACACATCCCATACCTGTTTGAAATGATGAACAACTCCATCAGAATATGTGAGAGTGACTCAATAGGTATAAAAATAAATATGAAATTGATTGCTAAGAACCATTATATTTCCTAGATTAAAAAAATAAACTTATAATATAATTAATTCTACAAAGGATAAACCATATAAAATGTAATTAAGTATGGTGACCAATCTATCCATGGGATGTCTTGATTCTCCTCCCATGATCCATCATTATCCAAAAATTCATATTCCCTTTCCATGTACTTCATCTATCACTAAACAACAACGAATATCATAAATAATTAAACATGTAAAAGAAAAAACCTAAGCAAAATCAGGAAAAGAATCAAAAAAATTATAGTAGTAAAAAACACAGACAACATAATTATTGAAAGAATGATAACTAGCACAACAAAAAAATACAACACTATAACTCCAGAAAGGGTTTATCAGGAAACATCCATTATGTGTGTTATACCTTTATACTTCTCATTCCAAAAAAATGACTATAAGGTTCACACTTGGCCATTCATCATTTTATAATAGCCTAAAACCACATGGAAAATTCTAAAGTTCTTAAAATAATGAAAATAAAATTATTAAACAATTTTTTTCTGTAAAGACCTATTTTTTTGAAACCATTTTAAAATCTAAATACTAGTAAAACCATTAATAAAGTCACTTTTTATAAATTCTATTTCAAAATTATCATGAAAAAATGTTACCATTATAAAACAAAACCTATTATAATTTATAAAACTATAGATTTTAAAAAAAATAAAAGGTTTCCTTTAATTAAATCTTTCCTCAAAGTTCCATTTAAATAAGGGTATTTAAATATTGTTTCATACCATAAATTCCTAAAAATTTCCATAAAAAAATTCATAAAATCCACTTGTAAAACTAGTTCTAAATTTATAAATAATTCTCATAAAAAACATGCAATGAAATTAATTAATTTTTAAAAATATTCTTCATCAAAATAGGGCACATAAAAACAGATCACATAAACACAAACTAAATCATGCAAGAATAAAGATGCATTATTTAATATATATGTACTAATAAATTCATACACATGAAAAGGATAATTAATTTCTTATCAACTCTTGATAAATAATCCACTTTAATACAAATATAAGTTAATTAATGTGCCAAAAATCTTAACCATGTGAAATTATTTTGAACACAAAAGTAAACAATTTATTTTCATGCCAATATTACTTCCATATTTCATTCCATTATGTTCCATGATTAATTGTTCTACTAAAAAATAATGTAACAAATTATGCATGATCGATTAATGAACAAATTAAATAGATACCATTAATATGTCATATACTTTAGAATTCTCTCATAACTGTTAAAACAATAATTGTAAGAATCAAAAAATAGATTAAACATTACCATAAGTTGTCCATTTTTATAGTTATATAACAAGTATAAATATGACTATTCTGATTATACTATACATGATTCACTAAAAAATTATATAATAAATTATAAAAACAAAATTCTATTCTTTATTTGGTTTTCAAAAATTCCAAACTCATAAAATGTGTTTTTCGAATTACTTTCATTATGCGCGTTATTTCTAAATCATGGAATTTAATTCATGGTGTGTAATGTCATGGAAATAATAAAATTTATGACTAAAATTAAAATAATTCCAACATTTTTAATGGTTCTCTATGTTATATACATATTATTAATCATTTATAACATGTTTTTTTTTCAAATTACATTCATCATGCACCTTATTTCAAAATCATGTAAATTGTAAAATATATGACTAAAATGAAAATAATTCCAACATTTTTAAAGGTACTCTATGGTAAACATATAAATAAACTTTTGAGTACTCATTATAAAATCATTAATAATCACTTAAAATAGCATGGATGATAATTACCATTTAATCAATTATTTCATACCAAATTCAATAATAATTCATGTTCCAGTTCCAAATAAATTTTATGTTCCTCTAGACAATAAAATAATAAGGGATAGGTAAATAAAAATAAATACTAGTAAGGATAAAAAATTCAATACTAGAAAGAATAAATAAATAGCATTGTACCAAACCATATTTAACCTTGTTCAGAAATCCATTTCATAGAAAAATCAATTCCATCCTTATGATAAAATGACTAGTTCAAACAAATAAGGTCATAATATTACCATTTAACAAATATTAACTAAAAAAACATCACATGAATGATACAATTTTAGTGTGAATTCTCTTTAGTAATGCAAGATGAATAATTCTCATTGGAGAAACCCACGACGATGAGGTGATAAAATACCTAGAAGTGATTAAAAATACTTTTTTTACCTAAACCACCCTGGTAACTTGAATTTAAATATAAGTTGGTTGGCTATAACTTTTTATACTCTAAATTTCAAGCCTCGATTGTCCTATCTTGGTGATTACCATCCTAAATGACGAACCAACCAAATTCTTGCCTACTGTAACATCTCAACCTGATGCATTAGCTTAGGAAAGACCAGAATACCACTAACCTTAGTTGGTATCCCCCTAACACCAAATGATGGTAATAAATTCCAAGGGTATACATAATAATTTTTGAATGATTTTCCCTAAACAATACAACTTTTAATAGATATATCACAATAAAATAGTACAAAAATGATGCATGATATAAAACCAACCAAAATACCAAGAACATAAAAGACTAGAATCGGAGATATAGTTGAAAAATAGAAAATAACAAGTATAAAAAATCCCAAGACATAAAAAACACCATGTAATAAATGTTGAATTATAAAACTCCACTACAATAAAATATATAAGATTCAACTCTCAAATGAAATAACATCAACTTCTTGATGCTCTCCTAGAAAAGTATGAAGTATTCCCCTTACATGTATCATGGTAAACAATATCTGAATACACAAAATGTCCAAATACTTGGGGTGATTATATTGACTCTATAGGAAATCCACTGGAGGCTTCCCACACATGCCACTAAGACAAGAACATTCCAGATAATAAAAATAAAATATATAAAAAAACCAAAAGGGAAACACAAGGATTGTAAAGGTATATATAAGAATCATAAAAAGATAATCCCTACCATAAAGGTATCCCATAACATGAATTTACACCCATGAAACTCACACACCTAATGCACATCCTGAAAAAGCAGGCCCACTGAACAAACCATACTCTTGAGCGTTACCTATCCCTCTAGACCTAATTCATTGCTTGGTGGTAAAATATCTCAACCCCAAAATTGGTCTCGTGGCCAATTTTAACCCAACAAGTCCCTTTCTATAGGAATCATTAACATAAGGTACCCATACCCATGAAAAATTCTCACACCAAAACCATTATTTCATAAATAAATTCCTATTTAATCATTTCATTAAACATGTTGTGGGTGAATCCCAAAACTCATAGTTCCAAGTCAATAAAACATAATTATTATAAAATATTCGCTTAGTTCTTATAGATTATAATTTAACACTTGGTATAGTCTTGAAAAAATCCTCTCATCCCCATAAATGTAAGTATGAAAAATTGGGGTTCTTTACACACCAAAAATAATATGGTATCTCATCTCTAACATTATTTGGTACTCAGTTAAGGGTATATGCTTCTGTTTGCAAGGAGTATCCCCAAAAGGATAGTGGAATAGTTTTCTGACTCATCATTGATCTTCCTAGGTCAATCAAGTTCCTATTACTCCATTCACTAACACCAATCCACTATGGTTTATAAGGAGGAGTGAGTTGTCATATTATCCCACACTCCTTTAAATGGTCAATGGATTCTTGGTTAAGATACTCTCTTCTTCAGTCTAAGATGAGTGTCTTAATCTTCTTACCAAGATGGATTTATACTTCAAGTTGATATTCATTAAACATCCAAAAATAATATGACTTATATCGAATTAAGTAGATATATCCATACATATTGTAGTCATCAGTAAAAGTAAGGAAGTGTGAAAACCCACCCCTTGCCTCTTGGAAATAGACCACAAAAATCAGTATTAATTAATTCCAATAATTCAATTGATCTTTATCCCTTCATAGATAAGGGTGATCTGGTCATTTTCCCTTGTAAAAAAGCATGAAATACGTTGAGGCCTTTTAACTCAACCAATTCTAAATAGCCTACTTGATGTAATTTTTTGTCATCTCTTCTCATTTACATGACCAAGCCTGAAGTGACGTTGGTTGATGTTATATGACTCGTGCTTGTTGGTTTTATCAATGATTGACATTACCAGGGTTTTGAGTTGAAGAATATATAATCCATTTTTAAGATGCACCATACCATAACACATGTTATCCTTATAAAAGAGACAATATTTGTTTCCAAATTTGAAATAAAATACAATACTATCTAGAATTGACACTAATATTATGTTTCTGGTAACCAAAGTAACATAATGACAATAATTCAATATAAGGACCAAACCACTGGGCAATGTAAGGTGATAATCTCCCACTACTAAGGCTTATAGAATCACACCATTTTTAACTCATAGATCCACTTCACCCTTTGAAATCTTCTAAAATATACTTTGTTTCTATATATGAATACCAATTTGTTACCCATATACCATATCCAATACCCAACTTGTAAATAATGAAATACTACATTCAATGAAAAAAATAGCCAATATAGAAGCCTCATCTCGCTTCTTTTTCCCAACTATGAAATTCTTCTTCTTGTGGCATTTCTTTCCACATAGAAATCAAACAACATCCTTCTCATTACCCTACCTCTTTAACCTTAGATTCTTGGAAGGATGATGCACCAGTGTCTTTGGCCTAGACTTGGCCTTATACACCTTAGCAATTCCCTTTCTTATCTTATTCACCATAAGGACTAAATAATTAGTATTATTCATATCCTTATAAGCATGGAGAACTAAATCAAAAATTTCTAATAGTGACTTAATCATGTTATTCATATTGTAATTAATGATGAAATTCAAAAAAAATGGTGGTAAAGAGGTAAGGATAAGATCTTTCTCTATTTCTTGTTTCATTTTAAACCCAAGGGCTTCAAGCCTATCAATATACCTAATCATCTTTAGTACATGGGGTCCTACTTGATTCCCTTTTTCTATCCTACACTTATACAGCTCACTAGATATCTCATACCTTTCTTTCCTAGCTCTCTCCTAATTTAATTTATAGATATGAATAAGCATTTTGTAGGCATCTTCATCCTCATGAATTTTCTATAATTGACTAGACATAGATGACAATGTGATTCACTGTACAAATAGTGTATCATCATCATGATTTTTATAATCATCATTATCCACCTTTATTTCTCCTGGAGGCTTAGATGGATTTGTAGACTCCATCACATAAAGTATCCTTTATTGGCATAGTACTATGCGCAAGCACCTATACAACTCATATAAGTTATGATCAGTCTGGATATTTTATTTATCAAATATACATCATCATGATAATGTTATGGTGTTGTTGGTGATTTCCATTATTATCCACAACAAATAAATTTTAGTAGTCATACTTTACCTCGACTACCTTTTTGAAATCTTGATTAATTAATTACTAAATGCTTTAATGTCTCCCTTTATTTTTTTCTAACCTTAATATCCCTAACTATTAGATTCAGAATACTCTTTAACTTGATTATTCTTGTGAAAAAAAATCATTGATACATCTTCTCATAGTCAACAAGCATTGGTTACGCCATTACATGAGTGTTTTTAGGTAGGCCTTTTGTTGGCCAACTTCTTTAACTGGCGGTTCCTCAAACTGTTGAGTAAAGTATCAGGTTATCAGAATCATAACATAATTCCTTCAATTTCTTGCCTCTAAAGTGATATAAAGATATATTTGGCTACTTCTTTGCTACCACATTTATTCATGTCAACCCATTACTCTCATAAGAACTCTCTAGTAGTAGGAGGCACCCTCTAAAGTGATATAAATCTATATTTGGCTACTTCTTTATGAGTGAAATCCATATCTATTAAATATGTTCAATATATGTTGTCATTCTCAAAAATTAAAATGCATTAATATTAAAATATACATCACATCCTTTTGAAATTTATCTTGTTTATTATTTTATGTGATCTTACAGTAAGCATGCACATGCACAAAATAACAAACAATGCATAAATTAAATTAATCAACCCAATTGGTTTTTAGCATCTAATTGTGATCTATTTGTTTTAAAATAACAGATGAATCTTGACCTAAGGGATTTCATACCTGAGTAAACCCCTGATACATATCGTAGCTCACCCCTAGTCTAATGCATTCACTTCTAGTCTAGAGTGTTGTCTTGAAGGGGTCCAGATCTGAAAACATAATTGTTCATGTACAAATATACTCGCGCGCAGGAAATGGGTTTAGGGGTGCGACGTACAACATATAAATTTGACACACATTCCCTTATACATGTTAAACGAAAAGGTAATGTGCATACCATAAATTTATTGAATAATTATTAAAATCATTACATGCAATAAATAATTAAATAATCTAGACTTACATGGGTTTAGTAAATTTTCTCAAAACCAGACGGTATAAATATAAATTCTTGATAAAAATTAAATTATAATAAATTATGTATCAGGGTATTTAAATAAGTTAAATGAATTTAAATAAATTCAAATAATTTATCTTATTCAGTCTCATCTTTAATCAGATTTTAATTCCAGAAATTAAATTAATATTTTTTATTATTAAAAATATTAATAATTTCAAATCAAAATTAATTCTAATTAATTTAATTTAAAACAAAAAATAAATTAATCAAATTAATTAATTTTGATTATCTTAATTGAACTGAGACCTGAAAAATCCTCCTAGGTTCTTTGTAGACTTGGATAGGAGTACCTAATGGCCAGGGATACACCCATCTTGACTGTGGGAGGAGTTCGGACGACAGTAGAACTACTCGGGTGTGATAGAGGGCAGTAGTCCGGTGGAGGAAAGCGCGGTGGCGGGTCATCTCGATCGGAAAGGTAGCGATTGCAGTCCCAGTCACATCGGCGTCTAGTGGAGGGGAGGCGTCCAATGAGCGGGTTCTAACTAGGAGGGGCCAGTGCCATCGGGAATGAGGGATTGTCGTGGTCACTCGGTCTTGCACCGGGGATGGTGACAGTGGATAGGGTGTCTGGGTTCTTAGCTCACACAAGTAGAAGAAGGAAAGGGGTCACGTGAAGAAAGAAGAAGACCTACATGGTCTTTATCCAGATATTTTAGGCGTAGGGGTTTTTTTTAGTTTTATGGGGTAGGTTATAAAATAATTGGGGAAATGGGGTTGTCCAGCGCCAAATGAAGTGGCGCTGGACAAAAAAAGGGTAGAGCACCACAAGAAGTGGCGCTTTGACCCCACACCCCCCAAACCGGATATATATATATATATATATATATATAATAAATTTATTTATTATAATAAATATAAAAAAATACAAAAAATACATAATTATATTTTTTATAATAAATAAAAAAATTATAATAAATTTACTTATTTATAATAAATATCTAATAAATATTATAATATTATTATAATAAATATACATTTATTATACATTTATTATACATTTATTACAAATATTATAATGTTATAATATTATAATATTCATTATAATAAATATCTAATAAATGTTTTAATAAATAATATTATAATAAATGCACAATAAATGTATAATAAATGTATAATAAATATTTATAATACATTTATATTTATAATAAATACTTATTATAATTAAATATAATAATATTTATAATAATAAATATCTAATAAATGTATAATGAATATTATTATAATAAATATACATTTATAATATCTATTATAATAAATATTATTATAATATTTATTATAATAAATTTATAATAAATATTTATGATAACTTTATTATAAATGTATATTTATTATAATAAATATTATAATATTTAATTATAATAAATATACATTTATATTAATATTTATAATAAATATAAATTTATTTATTATAATAAATCTACATTTATTTTATACATTTGTTATAATAAATACGTATAATAAATGTATAATAAATATTACAATAAATTTATTTTTTAATTATAATATAATAAATGTAATATGTAATTATGTATCTTTATTGTATAATTATCATATCTATGAATAATTATATACTATAATTATATAATTATAAATATACATTTATTTATTATAATAAATAGGTAATTATTTATAAATGTAATATACATTTATTTATTATAATAAATATACATTTATATAAATATTATTATAATAAATATTATTATAATATTTATTATAATAAATTTATAATAAATATTTATAATACATTTATATTAATGTTTATAATAAATATATATTTATTTATTATAATAAATCTACATTTATTTTATACATTTATTGTAATAAATAAATATTATTAATAAATGTATATTTATAATTATAATATTTATAATTAATGAATATATTTATTAAAATATGTTTATTTATATTTATATTTATAATTAAATTTATAAATATATATTTTGAATTTATTATACCTTTAAAAATATAATATTTATAAATATATTCATATAATTATATTTATTTATAAATATATTCATTATTTATATATATATTTATATAAATTTATAAATATATATTTTGAATTTATTATACCTTTAAAAATATAATATTTATAAATATATTCATTATTTATATATATATATTTATATAAATAAATATATTTATTTAAATATATTTATAAATATAATCATATAATTATATTTATTTATAAATATATTCATTATTTATATATATATATTTATATTAATAAATATATTTATAATTATAATTATAAATAAATATAATTATATGAATATAATTTAAATTTATTTATAAATAAATATTCATGAATATAATACATTTATTATAAATATAAATTAATAAATATATATTTATAAAATGTATTGTTTTTATAAATATATTTAATAAATGTATATTTATAATAATTGTATTACATTTATAAATATAATAATAAATGTATTGAAATACATTTAATAAATATACATTTATTATAAAAAATAAATTTATTAAATACATTTATTATAATGCATTTATAAAATACACTTACTAAATACATTTATTTAATAAATGAACTATATTTATAAATATATTTAATAAATATACATTTATTATAAATACAATACATTTAATAATTGTATTTAATAAATATAATACATTTAATAAATATACATTTATTATAAATACAATATAATACATTTAATAAATATACTTTTGTTATAAATACAATACATATAATAAATATACATTTATTATAATACATTTATTATAATAAGTGTATTTAATAAATATAATACATTTATTAAATATACATTTATTACAAACACAATATATTTAAATAAATGTATTTGATAAATATAATATAAATTTATTATAAATACAATACATTTATTAAATATAAATATACATTTATTAAATATACATTTATTAAATATACATTTATTACAAATACAATATATTTAAATAAAGGTATTTGATAAATATAATATAAATTTATTATAAATACAATACATTTATTAAATATAATGTATACATTTAATAAATATACATTTATTTAATAAATACAATACATTTAATAATGTATACATTTATTAAATAAATGTATAATTAATAATAAATATTATTATATATTTATTGTATTTATTTTATTATACATTTATTATAATTAATATTTACTATAATTATATAATTATTATATTTTTTGTATTTATTATATTTATATTTCTCTAATTATTATAATTGTATATTTATTATATTTATTTATTTAGTACTATTATATATTTATCATAATTATATATTTTTTATAGTTATAATTTTTATCATTATAAATTTATTATAATTCCATAATTTTAATTATAATAATTACATAATTATAAATATAATAAATATAGAATTATAATAAATGTATAGTTATAAATAGAATAAATATATAATTATAATTAATATATTATAATTAATTATGTGTTATATTTATAATAAATATGAATAAATAAATTTATTATAAAAAATATAATTTATTATAATTTATGTATTCATGTATTTATTATAAATAAATAAATTTCTTATATTTATAAATATATAATTATATAAATATATATATATATAAATAAATGGGGGTTGGGGGTGGTGTGGGGTCAAAGCGCCACTTGAAGTGGCGCTTTGACCCAATTTTGTTCACCACCACTTGAAGTGGCACTGAACAAACCCATTTCCCAAATTAAAAAAAACCCTAACCCATTAAACTAAAAAAAACCCTACAGGCTAAATTACCCTCTTTATCCTCCTTTTTTGTCTCATCCTCAAGATGTTAAATTTTATCATTATCAAGTGTGAAAATAACATGGGATCAATATTTCTCTAAATTTTAATTAAAGTCACGATAGACAAGAAAAAATATCTTATTTTGTTTTATTATAGAAAAACTAAAACAATTATATATTATAATATTAATATTATGTTTTAATTTTTTTCAATTCCAAAAATCTTGTGGAATGTATTGGAATCATATTTTACAGTTCCAAATAATGAATACCAGTTGGTACCGGATTGGTGAATATGGGATCGCCTGAAATCATAAAAACACGATCAAATAAAGAACTAAAAATATCACGTTCTTCAAAATTTAAAAACTGATTTTTTTAAAAAAAAAATTATAAACATTGTGTTGATCTATAAAATGTTTTTTGAATGGATGTATCTGGGTCATCTAGAATCAGATCAATGTGTGGAGAGATCCATTGGTACGGACTTCCAACCCTCTACTTAAATTTAAGGGGACATAATTTTTCTTGGCTCAAAAAAACCATGTGATTACTCTAACACAAATTAAATGTATCGGGGCTTGTAGTAGAAGCTGATGGGCTGAGAATTTTAAAAAAATTCATCACTAGAGAAATGAAAAGTCATCATCTCCGGGGATCTGAGCCCTAGTACAGTCCAAGGATATCTAGTAGTTTAATCGATGTACAGAAAATTAAAACAAACTAATGCCTCATTTCGATTTGAAGCGTGCGTGTATTTTAAAAGTCACCAGTGACCATTGGTCAAAGGATCTGACTCTGAATCTTTCTAGATCATCCACACACACCTCTTGAATCAGCATGTGGGTATTTCATTGTATTCTGGGTGATAGCGTTGCGCTCTAATGATCACTTCAGCGCTACGAAGATCACTACAATCACCAGCCTTTTATCCAAAAAGGCATTCTCGGATCGTTCACTCTGAATGATTGATTATCTCTCTAGGAGTCAAGATGAGTGAGAATCTCTCAATTCTTGACACATGAATAGTATGTTAGAATGTGCTTTTCTCCACTTATATAGTGGATGTTCATAATTTCTAATTTGGGTTCCCCGACCTCGTGCATTAAACGTCAACTAAATAAGTTATATAAATAATTAATTATGATGAAATAACTATACCATAAATATTGTTTATATTTTATCAAATTATTATAATATTTATTAAACATATTATAAGATAATACCAAGTCATTAACTCAAATTTGAACTCCTAAAAATATTAAACGAACCAAGAATATTAAATTATATTCTATCATATAATATTAATCCTTATATTTACATACACACTTATAAAAACTTTTAATAAATAAATTCAACCCGATTATTCATTACATGAATAATAATGAATTTATTTATTCAAGAGTGATTTATAAAACCTAGAAAAAACTCAGACTCTGTTGTGGAACTATAGGAAAAAACCAATTTAGCTATGGTTTTTTTCACATCCGTTTTCAAAAATGCCGTTAAATGTTTTCCAGAAAAAAAAAATTAGTGGTGGTTTAAAAACATAGGGATATTTGTTTTTTAAATATTTTTTTGAAATTTTTTTCTTTAAATAAAATTAAATGTATTTTTATCAATGAGTTTTTAAAATACCTTCGGAAAATAGCAGTGGTTTTTAAAAAACGCGTCTAAATTAAATAGAAAAAATAAAATAAAATAAAATATTTAATTATGATTTATTATTTACTATCATATATAGTTTATTATTTAAAATTTTAATTAATTATTATGTGTTAATTAATAAATATTTAAATTTATTAGTTTAAAATAATTTGAAACCTAAAACAAATCTTCAATAAGTTGAATATCAGACTTTGACAACAAATGACCATAAATTTTGATCCTATAGTCTGTATTAGCTCCAAAAACAATCAAATAGATGATTATAAAATTAAATAAAAACAAATTAGATTTCAATTTTTTAATAATTAAAAAAATAAATTTTATTACAGTTTCAAAAAAAATAAGAAATTTGACTTCAACTTTAAATGACCATAACTTTTGATCTGGGTGACTGTATAGGCTCTACCACATATCAAATCAAATCAGGTGATGAGATCTACACCTTAGTGACTTGGAGGAACCTTAGTCACACTTCTTGAATCCAAAAAGGTTTAGAAGGCCTCCAACACTAAGTTTTAATCGTGGTATACTAATTTTTTAGCATTCGATGGAATTTCACCCTTTTTAAGGGGGTCTTATTTTCTTTTTTCAGTGGGGAATAAATTTATTCCTAGGGATTACATTCATATTGACATTATGGTTTTGAAGATTTATCATTTTTCACAATTTAGTTTTATTTAAAATTAAATATAAGCATATTTTTGTATATTTACTTATAGTAAATCACTTGAATAAATAAAGATTTACATAGAAATGTATTTTTAAACATATAAACCTTAAGAAAATAAATATTTTTTATTCATTTCATTTAAAATAAATAATTATCAATTATATTTATGTTATAAAAATGAATTAATATATATATACATATACCTATACAAGTAATGTTTATATATAAACATATGTGTGTCAATAAAAAATCTATATTTATTTCTATATTCTAATGTATGAAAATAAATACATATATATGTAAATATTTCTCTATGTATTTGAGAAATATAAATATGTAGTTGTGTGTTAATAACAGTGTGTGTATAAATCATATATAAATGTATTTTTATATAAATATATTATTATCATAAAATATATTATATAAATGAATTTACAGAAAAACTATGTGAATATATATATACACATATATAAATAATGTTAATATATACATGTGTGTGTGTATTCATAAAAAGATATATATTTATATTTATATTCTAATATATTTAAATAAAATTTAATATATAACATATTTAAATAAAATGAAGTATATATATATCATACACATTCGATGAGATTTCATCTTCGTTTTTTAGGTTTTGGGCGCAGTGGAAGCGTGTGATCGGTCATGCCCAACTTTTCTTTTTTCCATGATCGATGATCATTTCTAGATTTACACAACAATAAACATTATGATCTAGGTAATTGAATTGATTAATATATACAAGGGATAGAATGTCGGATCCAATAGATAGGATCATCATATATTATTTATAATTAATTTAATTAAAAAAAGAATTACCTTGATAGAATTCATTCTCCATTGATGGATCTGATAATAGATCTTCATTGTTCTATCATTGTATTGTAGGAATCAAAGAAGATTCCATCTAGCAGAGATCCACACATGTTCCGCAAATCTTTGAACATTGTCATAGGAATCTTCGGGTGCTAGCATGACAGATCATATCACTTTTCTCGTCCGCATTTGATCACCACTAGTATAGCTTCCAAACCGTTCTCCTTGATCTCTCTGGACTTGAGAATGGGAGGTGGAGGAAGATCGCTCTCTATTCTCAGGATCTATCTTGGAGAAGAGAGTTCTCTAGGTATAATAAAAATTCTATAAATCTTTGTTCACAACCAAAAATCGAATTCTCTAATTAAGAAAATAATATAAATTGGTTTATATATCTCTATTGTTAAAATATAATAATTACACAAGTTCCCTTTATTATTTATTTAATATCTGTGGAACCCCATGTCAAATAATAATAATAATATTTTTATTTCTTTCCATGCGCTTAACATGATAATTAAATTAAATATTATTTAATAAAATAATATTCAATATTTATTATTTCTCACTAGACCATTAAACTTAGTCCTTCATTCCTCCATAATATTTATCAGGCCTTGAATAATGAATATTTATTTATTAAAAAAATATCTCTACATTGTTCGACAATAAATATATAAATATTATAATCACTAAATAAAAATTTAATATTTATATGCGATCAAGTATACATGAATAATTGTTAAACAACTTGTGGGAATTATTGCGCCAAGATTTTTAATTCCATGCCTTGTTTCAAATCCTCTTTTGGTTCGTAGCTTTCTCTTGGTTTCTGGGCATTCCGGATTTAATTTTTGGTGTCTCTTGTGTTCCTGATCTATAACCTAGGTCTATGGGATATTGTATGCTACTTGGCATCCTCTTTTGTCAATGGGATGGTATGAGGTTGGGGTGTTTTGGAGTGGGATTTTTGACACCCCTAGTGGCACCACTTGTGGGGTAAATTGTTGAGGTGGTTTGTACCCATGAGTTGGATGAGTTTTAAGGTGAAAAGGTGGTCTTATTTTGGGTATTAATTCCCCTATCCTTGGATTATATTTTCCCCTAGGTTTCCCCCTTATACCCCCCCCCCACCCTGAAATTGGAGTTAAAACATCACATTTTTGGTGGCCAGAGTAGGACGCACGGTTTGGCCGCACAGTTTACTAAATCGTGCATCCAAACAGTGCAAGGGTGTACAAATCATAAACAATATTTTGAAATTACAAGTTTTTTCAACCGTAAATAAAACAAACTCACTCCTTTCTTCCCCTATTTGACCCTAGCAGCCATGGGAGGCCTCCAAGCTCTTCAAACCTCCCATGGAACTCATTTTTTATGGGAGATTTTGTGGAGAAACCTCAAGATCTTTCAAGTAAAAGAATTCCTTCTTGGTTTCTTCCATCTTCCTTTAGTTTTCTTCCATATTTCATGATGTTATAAAGTTTCCAGTAGCTAGGGTTTTATCCTTGGTTTCTTGGTCTTTTCTTTCGGTTTTAGGATTGATCTAAGTCCCTTGTGGTGCGGCAGTGGTGCGGTTGAATTTTCGTACAAATATTCAAGGGTTTTGACACTTGTGGTAGGTGATTCCATGGCTAATAAATGATATATGAGTTAGATTTTCTGAATTTATGTTTTTATCACACTTCTTATTCATTATCCTTGCTTTTAAATCTTGTTTTGGTGATTTTTGTTAAGAAAATGATTTTTAGGTACCAATTTTGTGCTAAATTGGGTGTTTTACATGTATATCTTATGTTATTCCAATTGGGTTTGTTTTCTAACTCATGTAGTGGGTTTATATAAATGTTTTGGGTTCTGAAAATTATGTTTTGGTGAATATATATATTTACATGGTGTTAAAAGTGTAGTTTTTAAGGGATTTTGTGTGAAATACATTGTTAAATTTTGTGAAGTTGTTTTATTGAAATTCTAATGGTTTTATTGAGTGGTGTAAGTGGTGAAAATCATGTGTAGATAATTCTTTGAGTTGATTATGACAATAAATGATGTTTTTATGTGATAATGGATTTTAGTATCATGATATAATGGTTTGAGAACACTGGGGGAAACCCAGGTACCTAGGAGGGCGGATGTGTACTAGTATGCTAGTGATCTGGATGAGTTTTTTCCCTATTTCATTGGGAAAAATGGATAACAACAACACTAACAAAACTACATTGATGACTATTGGAGACCAATAGGTTATGTTTATGTTCCCTACTAGTGTATCATTCATGAGAAATGATTTTATTATTGTTAATTTACACCGAGGTACAAGGTACATGGGGCCTGAGACTACCTAGTGCCTAGGGGTGTTCTCGAGATTGGTGCTCATTGAATCTTGTTTATTTATCCTTGGAATATGGTGGTTTTTACTGGAAAATATAGTATCTTACATTTTTTAGTGAAATGTTCTCATTCATGGAAAATTTCCTTTGAAAACTGTTCGCATTTAAAATTTTCATTCTTTAGAAATTATTTCCACTACCTCTTGTTTAACAAAAATGGAATGCTTTTTATCTTGTATTATTTACTCTATGGAATATATTGGTGTTATCTTATTGGTCTTAGTATCACACCCTACTTACACCCCTTGTGTGTATGTAGAATTAGTCATGTTTGACACGGGTAAAGGAAAGGATTTGGGTGATGGTGGTTCGGGGGTGTTAGTTCTCATCCATGGTGTGACGTTGTAGAGATGGTTTGTCAGTGATGATCCCTTGTCATGTGGAGTCCTTGGGGATGTTGTTTTGATATTTTAATTTTCCTTTATACATCTTTTTTTATGTTTGAACCTGTGTATTTAGTTCTGTATTTTCTTTAAATCATGTTTGGTATGAATTTTTCATATTTGGTTTATTGATTGGTTTTGATGTTTTATATTTCCATATTTGGGTAAATATTTCCGAAAACAGAATATATGTTACCCAAGAACTTTTTCCGGACCATGGGGATAGGTAAATACCTTCAATACTTGTCACGGGCTAGGTTTGGTGCTGGTTTTGATGGCGACCAGATTCGGTTCGTGACAAAATGGTATTAGAGGCAGGTTCAGGTTAACTCTTTGGGTCATGTTATTTGGGGAACATTCAGGATAGAACGGAGTTAAGATTGTTAGGAATTGACATTCTAGTTATGGGTAGTGTGCCTATCCATCACACCTCATGATAGGGTTCAAGTTTCCAGAGGAAGTCGGGATTTATCTGAGTCCTTTGGTTTTCTTGGTTTGATGATGATTATGGGAAATGAAAAGAGAGTTGGGCTAATGGTCTCAGTGAGCTCGCAGGGCCTAGCAAGCCATGTAGAGCCAGGGATATTTCCCTAGAAAACTCTCTATGATGGTGAAGTGATTGGCATATGGTCTCCAACTATATGTCCAAGTCACCCACCGAAACTAGTTTCACATCACATTGTCTTGTTCCCTTTAGTTCTAAAATCTTGGAAGTTTGGTTTTAAAGAAAAAATGACTTGGTTTTAAGAAACATAAAATTTTTGTGAAATGATTTTCTAATAAAAATGGAAATTTTTTATTTTTGAAATTATAGAACTGAGTTTTCAGAGTTGTTTTGAAATGGAAAATGGTGTGTTTACACCTCTTTTAAAAGAAGGAATGATGTCGAAGTTGGTTTTGAAACAGTGTTTCTAATAGAGTTCTCTAAACTATTGAAAGGTGTTTTAATGGGATGGAATGTTTTGGAGTTCAGGTGTGGAGTTTTGAAATGGACTTTGATTTGGTAACTACTAATCATTTGAAAAGTTTTATGAAATTTCAGAACCTTTTTTTGAAATGAGAAGAGTTGATTTCTTAATTAAATGGAGATTTATGAAATGGTGTTTTCATGAAATTAGAAGTGTTTTGAAATGGGTTGAAATGTTTTTAAATGGTTGTTCAAGGCATGAAAGTGAGTTTTTATTGAATTATGGGTGCTTTTCTAAATTGGTTTGTAAGATTTAAATTGGGTTTTGATCTTATGGTTAGCGGTTTTGAGAAAGGGAAAGTGTGGTTAAAAAGGTTTTGATTTTGAAAAGAGGAAAGGTTTAGTTTTGGTCTTTGGTGTTCTCAAGGGTGACCACACGCATTGGTTTATATAGGAATATGGGTTGTTAATGGCATGACTAAACGAGTGTCAGGATGGATATGAGGTGGGTGCCCAGTGTGGCATGTAAACATGCATATGTGAGGCTCATGAGATACCATTGGTAAATATGAAACCCACCAGCATTGTTTTTTTAAGAATACTTTTGAAAGAAAGTGTTGTGTTTCGATAATGTGTGGTTGGGAGGTGTGGCTTATGTGTTTTTGGGATTGTTGTTGTGGGATGTTTTGAGTTCAAGAACCCATATTGTTTAAAAGATTTTTTGTGTTTGTGTTTAATCAATAAGTTGGAATAAATCATTGTTTAGTGATCTCTTTTGAGGAAAAGTACGAGAGGCCAATGTGGTGGCTCCCTCATGTTTTCGATTCTGGTTTGTGGTGTGTTGTGACCAAATGACCAGCTTGGTTGGGTCCTTGGGTTTTCTTGTTGGATAGGGTACACCCCCATAAAGAGTTAATGCATGATTCATGTGTAGCCCATGGTGATTCACTGTTGGATGATCCTCCAGTTGATCAATATAAGGACATTCTTCTTTAGATTTGGATATTGAGTTTACCCATCTTCTTTTTAGGTTATTTGGATTCCCTTGTAGTGGGAGAGTGGTTGTGGTAGGTTGAAATAGACCTTAGTTTCTTAAGTTTCCTGAGTCGTTGAAGGTGAATGAAGTTCAGGGTTGTTAGTGTAGTATGATGTCTTAAAGGGCCTTTGGGTCTTTTGTCAGTCTCATCGAAGAAAGAGTTCATGTTAGGCCACCAGTGTGGAAAATATGGCCAAGAGTGGCTATTATGGCTTCTTGCTGGAATCGTGTGCTATTTGGGACTCAGCATAAGGTCCCTCCCCTTGTGATTTTTTAGCCGCAATGGTCATGTTCGGTGACACCTTGCGATGGTGAGTGTTCATTTGACTATAAGGGACAAGGTTGTGAAATATTATGAGAGACTCTATTTTTTCAAATGCGTGTCTCCCTTCAGGGAACTCCAAAATCCTATATTCTAGAGGATGGTGTTTCTATGTGTCCTTTCATTATGATGTTTCCCATATGAAGAAACAAGGGGTGATGTGTGTGAATCCTCTAAGCCTTTGTTTTGCTAAAATGATGTGTTGGGGTAAAGTGGATTTAAAGTGTGTCATGTCTCATTGAGACCATCTAAGATCACAATTTAATTATTTTTGGCACTAGAAGAAGAAGTTATATTCTGGGTTTCTAAAGCTTAACTACGAGGCAGGAGATGCTTCAATCATATAAGCTCCAACCATTGGTCCCAGAGTGCAGTTGGCATGTAGTCAGGAGAAATCCCGGAGTTGTTCAATCCTTTGGTCAAATTCCTATCCTCAGTATGAAATATGGGAATAGTCTAAGCCTCTGGTGTCATCGTCTTGTTCCAGTTTTTCATGTTCGGTGGTAGAGGTGAGAGGACCTCATTTCCATGTTATAATCTGATCTCATGTTATTCTCCTGGGTTTCCTATGAATTTTTTGGAGAAAAGATTGAAATTTGGGCTAGGTAGATTAATACGCACTGTTTGTGCACGATTAGTAGTAATTGTGCACTAACCTAGGGAACTATGTGATAAGAGATAGTATCTATCACACGGTCTCTACATGGTTGTGCGCCTTGTCCCAATAAACTTTGTGAAGTTTCCTCTTTGGATGGAATGGTCTATACAGTTAGCACACGGTTTCCCAAACTGTAAAAACCAACCGTGCGACCATGCCAAATCTTTAAAATTTTGGTGTATTTTCATGTTATCCCATACTAGTCAGTTAAGATGATTGTTTTTTTTTGGTGGGGAGACCCACTATGGGTCTCAGGTAAGTTTCATTGGAAAAAATTCTGATGTTAGTCTGCCCCTTATGCTGGGGAGTCTGTTCGGGCCTCCCCCTGTTAGTGTATCGATTCTGTACTAGGAAAATTAAGTTTTTTTCTATGGTGGGGAGTCTGTTCGTATTTCCCCGTATTAGTAACTCATTTTTTTTCTTAGGTAAATGTTTGGATTGGAGCATGCCCAACAGTTTTTTTGAAGTAAGGTTGTGGTAGTGTTATTTGGGTTCGTTGTTCATTTCAAGTGGATTGCTTGAGATTCATCTAGTAGTGTTTTAGGTGTTTTGTTTTGGGGATGTAGTTTGAATGTGTTTTATTGTTCTAGGTAAGTGGGGTATGTTTTGGTTGGTGAGAGTATTCTATTCCTTTTTTGATCAACTAGAGGTGTTTGTCCGTTTTGAGGTGGGTGAAAACATGGAAAGAGAGTCTATATTGGTCTTTGGTTGGGTTCGGTTATTGATTTTTTCCTTGTTGTGTCTTTATAAGGGATGAAAGATTTATGGTGGGGAAAATTTTTACACTCGGATTTTCAATTCCATGCTTTGTTTCAAATCCACTTTCAGTTCTTAGCTTTCTCTTGGTTTTTGGGTGTTCCAGGTTTTAATTTTTGGTGTCTCTTGTGTTCTTGATCTATGAACATGGTCTATGGGGTATTTTATGGTACTTGGCCTCCTATTTTTTCAACAATATGGTATGATGTTGTGGTGTTTTGGAGTTGCATTTGTGACACTTCTAGTGGCACCACTTGTGGGGTAAATTGTTCAGGTGGTTCGTACCCATGAGTTGGATGAGTTTTAAGGTGAAAGGTAGTCTTATTTTGGGTATTATTTCCCCCTATCCTTGGATTGTCTTTCCCCCTAGGTCTCCCCCTTGGACCTCCTTGAAATTAGAGGCAAAAAATTACACTTTGGGTGGCCAGAATGGGCCTCAAGGTTTTTCCACACGGTTTACTAAACTGTGCAGCCAAACCGTGCAAGGGTGTCCATATCATAAAAACTATTTTGAAATTCTAAGTTTTCTCTTCTGGAAATAAAAAAAATCTCCCCTTTCTTCTCCCATTCAACCCTAGAATCCATGGGAGGCCTCCAATCTCTTCAATCCTCCCATGGAACTCATTCTCGATGGGGGATTTGGTGGAGAAACCTCAAGATCTTTCAAGTAAGTTAATTCCTTCTTGGTTTCTTTCATCTTCCTTTAGTATTATTTCATCTTTCATGATTTTCTAAAGTTTCCAGTAGCTAGGGTTCGTACCTAGGGTATGATCCTTGGTTTCTTGGTCTTTTATTCTATTTTTAGGCTTGATCTAAGTTCCTTGTGGTGCGGCGGTGGTGCGGTTGAATTTTTACACAAATATTCAAGGGTTTTGACACTTATGGTAGGTGATACCATGGGTAATAAATTCTAGATGAGCTATCTTTACTAAATTTCTATTTTTAGAACACTTATTATTCATTATCCTTGCTGTGAAATCTAGTTTTGGTGATTTTTGTTAAGCAAATGTTTTTAGGTACCAATTTTGTGATAAATTGGGTGTTTTACCTATCTACCTTATGTTATGACAATTGGGTTGGTTTTCTAACTCATTTGATGGTTTTATAGAAATGTTTTTTATGATGAAAAATTATTCTTTGGTGAATATGGATATGCACATGGTGTTCAAAGTGGGCTTTTTAAGGTATTTTGTGTGAATGACATTGTTAAATTTTGTGAAGTTGTTTTATTGAAATTATAAAGGCTTTATTGAGTAGTGTAAGTAGTGAAAAGAATGTGTAGATACTATTTTGAGTTTATTATGACCATAACTGATGTTTTTATGTGATAATGTCTTTTTTTATCATGAGATAATGGTTTGAACACAATGGGGGAAACCCGGGTACCTAGGAGGGCGGATGTGTACTAGTACGCTAGTGATCCAGATGGGTTTTGTCCCTATTTCACTAAGAAAAATGGATAATGAAAACAATAAAAAACAATATTGATGATTACACTACTACAAACACGGCCTTTATCAGCACTAAAAATGGCCTTTATCAGCGCTAGAAAAGCACTGATAAAGCCAGCGTAGATAAAGGGGGGGTCCCCTTTATCAGCGCTTCCTTTATCAGCGCTTTCGTTTTAGCGCTGATAAAGGACCCTTTTATCAGCGCTTTTAAAAAAGCACTCATAGAAGTTAAAAAAAATTAAAAAAAATTAAAAAAATTAAAAAAAAAATTAAAAACAATTAAAAAATACTGCCAATCGGGGGGGGCTTTTATAGCGCTTGAACCCCCCCCCCCTTTTACAGCGCTTTTCGGCCCCTATACAACACCCCACGCACCCCACGCACCCCCCTCCACCCTTTAACAGCGCTTGTTCCAATATTCCTCATGCGCACGCACCCCTGCCTCCACCAGGATTTGAACTCGAGACCTCCCCCCTGCGCGCCTAAGCCCTTACCACTACTCTATTTTGATTTGCTTTCCAATTCATGATATCTCTATATATATATATTTATATGTTTAGTTATATTTATTCGTATAGTAATATATATATATATTAATATATATATAGTTATATTATAATATATATAGTAATATTAATATATATATATAGTGGTATTAATATATATCTATATCTATATATATATATATTTAGTTATATTTATTCGTATAGTAATATATATTTATATTAATATATATATATATAGTTATATTAACATATATATAGTTGTATTAACATATATATAGTTATATTAACATATATATAGTTATATTAACATATATATAGTTATATGAATATATATTTATATAGTTATATTAATATATATATATAGTGATATTAATATATATATTTATGGTGATATTAATATATATATTTATAGTAATACTAATATATATATATGTAGTTATATTAATATATATATATAGTTATTAGATTAATATATATATAGTTAGATTAATATATATATATAGTTAGATTAATATATATATATATAGTTAGATTAATATATAGGGATATAAATATTCATATATTGGTATTTTAAATAAAATGGATATTAGTTATTATTTAGATAAAGCTAATATATTTTATATGTAAATATGTTTAATTATTTATTTAAAAATTTTAATTTTTAGGTGCAAATATATAAAAAATATGTACATATAGTTATATATTTGATTATAAATAGCAGTTCATTATAAAAAAGGATGAAATTTCAAAGACATAATATCAATATGAATGTAATACCTTGGAATAAATTCAGTCCCCGCCAAGAAAAGCCAATAATACCCCCTTAAACGAGTTTAAAAATCCAAAAAATGTTAAAAAATATGGGTACCCCAATAAAAAAACTCAGTTTTGGAGGCCTTCTGGGCCTCTTTTGGCCTCGAAAAACGCTTGGCTGGGGTCCCGGATCAAAAGTTATGGCCGTTTGAAGTTTGAGTTGCGCTTTCAACATATTTTGGATCTTTTTTTGTTTTTTTTAATTTTTTTAGTACTCAAATTGTTATTAAATGACTATTAGTCCATAATGATTATCAAAATATTAATTAAAAATATTTTTTTAATTTTTTAAGAAGTCATTTTCACTAAATATCTTATATATTAAGTATAATAAATGTAAATGTACATTTATACTTATCTAAAATATATTTAAAAATTATATATTATATTTATATAATAATATAACTATATTTATATATTAATATATTAATATATTTTTAATTTTTTTTGAAGCCGACCCTTTATCAGCACTAAAAAAAGCGCTGATAAAGGCCCCCCTTTATCAGCTCTACTAAACAAGCACTGATAAAGGGGGGCGCTGCGAAAAACTGTTTTTGTGGTAGTGTTATTAGGGACAATTCAGTTATGGGTATGTTCCCTACTAGTGGATCATGCATGAGAATGAATTTTTTTGTGGTTACTTTACACTGAGGTACGAGGTACATGGGGCCCGAGACTACCTAGTGCCTAGGGGTGTTCCTGAGATTGGTGCTCATTTAATCTTAAATATTTATCATTGGAATAGGGTGATTTTTGCTGGAAAATATAGTATCTTACATTTTTTATTGAAATGTGTTCATTAATGGAAATTTTCCTTTGAAAACTCTTTGCATTTAAAAGTTTCATTCTTTAGAAATTATTTCCACTACCTCTTGTTTATCAAAAATGGCATGCTTTTTATCTTGTATTGTTTACTCTATATAATCTATTGGTGGTATACTATTGGGATTAGGATCACACCCTACATACACTCCTTGGGTTTAATTAGACATGTTCATGTTTGACACAGGTAAAGGAAAGGCTTTGGGTGATGGCGGTTCGGGGTGTTAGTTCCCATCCACGGTGAGGTGTTGTGGAGACGGCTTGTGGGTGATGACCCCTTATTGTGTGGAGTCCTTGGGGTTGTTTTTCTGATATTTTAATGTGTATTTGGACCTATTTTTTTATGTTTGAACCTATGTATTCAGTTCTGAATTTTTTTAAATCATGTTTGGTATGAATTTTTCAAATTCGTCTTCTCGATTGGTTTTGATGTTTTATGTTTCCATATTCAGGTAAATCATTCCCAAACCAAAATATATGATACCCCAGAATTTTTTCTAGCTCATGGGGATAGGGAACTCCCTTCAGGCCTTGTCATGGGCCGAGTTTGTTTCCATTTTTGATGGAGACCATATTCGGTTTGTGACAGGAATAATATTTATTCATCTTTTTAAATAATAAATAATTATATATTATTTAACTATGATTCTTGATACACTTAGTGTGTCATCTTCTAGGACTTGTTCTCAGTGGAATTAGGTGATGTATCCTAAATCCCAAGGCCAACATCTAGAAACAGGCTAATGAACCCATAGAGAAAAAATTTAATGATGCAATTACAAGATACCTCATATGAACGCTTACTGTGTAATGTAATATCTTTATCATGATATCTCGAATCATGGAGGTTGCATGCGGGTGCCATAAACCTATGTGTAGGATGTCTCTTGATTTGAATTTCCAAAAATTGAACTTGCCTATTGTATATAGTGTACATGGATTTATTTTGGCTATATCATTTCCATGAAAGGGCATGAGATATAAAATTCCATTAAATAACAGAAGGGAAAAATCCTTCCTCACATTATTCATTAATGAAATATTACTCATGATGCACCCAACATATCCTACCTCAACATGAACATTTTTCATCGCAGTTTTCATCAACACATAAAATTACGTGACTCGTAGTAATTATTAATAATAATCTTAATTTTTAAGGACCAATACAAACATCCATTGATAGGAACATCCAATAACGCATATAAATGTAGATTTCCTACTGGTGGGTCTTGCTCTCATAATACCATACTAGATATTACCAAGGGAGTACACCATGAGAAGGTTCCTCAAAGTCCAATGAGTCACCACCTATAATAGCCTATATCATTTATTTCCCTCAAATTATATCATCCTAACATAGAACATATATTTAAGATTAGTTTCATAGGACTTCTAGTTTCTCATTATAATGGAAAAATTCGATGACCTTTCAGTGTGACAGCTACACTTAGGAAATTATCATGTACTATGTTACATAGAAGAAAAATCATGATGTGATAAGAAGTTTATTATCATTCCGAACTATGAGTATAGGTTTTCATAAATTACACAAAAGTTGTTTCTAGGATACCAACTCCAATAGACTCCCACATGAACTAGATCTAATTTCTAACAATATTCATTCCACTAGCTCTCACATGATACTCATGATTCGGCTAAGGTAGGCCTTTATTATAGGGTTATTCCATGTTCTTTTCCATGGGAACTCTACAAAATACAACATCACCCATCATATGAAAATATATCAAGAGTTTATACTTCTGGAGTATGTTCTTTGTCTGTTGGTGTGACCTTGGATCTTTTGCAATAGCCATTGATATAGTATTATCATAATAAAATGTGATAGTGTATTTACTTCTAGTTACCACATCAAGATCTACTATATACTCAGACTCTACTGTAGAATCAGCACCAACTGGCTACTTTAAAAATCTTCCATCTCACAACTCCTCCATTGAGACAAAAAAACATATCCCGAATGTGATGTCATATCATTCCAATCTATCTAAAATCTAACATTAGTATAATACATGCTGACCAACTCCTTGTCTCCTTCATATACAAGGAACATATCCTTAGTTCTTATCAAATACTTAAGGATATCCTTAATAGTAGACCAATGTTGTTCCCATGGATCTGCATGATATTTTCTTACCATGATTAATGCGTAGGGAAAATAAAGTTTAATACATAACATAGCATACATGATTGATCCTATCAGTAAATCATATGGGATCTTTCTAATTATCACTTTCTATTATTGTGTCTGAGGACACTTTATCTTAGAAAGTTGTAAACCATGTGGTATTAGAACCAATCCCCTCTTGGATTATTCCATACTAAATCTCTTCAGTATCTGTTTAACATTTTTACTTTGACTTATTCCACGAATCCTCGTAGATTTATCATGAATGATATTCATCTCTAGAATATAGGTCTCTTCAACTATGTCCTTCATTGAGAAACACTTGTTTTACTATTACATAACTAACTGTAATACTGGTATGTCATTTCCAATAATTAATATGACATCAACATATACTACTAGGATAATGACCACATTTACACTAAACCTATTATAAAAAAATGGATCACATTCATTCTTAATGAAACAAAATTCCTTAATAGATTCATCAAATCGAATTTTTCAGGACCTGGATTCTTACTTCAATCCATAAATGGATCTCTAAAACTTGAAAATATTCTTGGAATCATATGGATTCTAAAACCCTTCTGGTTGTGTCATATAGAAATACTCCTAAAGGTTCCCATTAAAGAACACATCTTTGACATCCATCTGCAATATCTCATAGTCAAGGTAATTTTCTATAGTAAGTAGAATTTATATGGATTTATATATGAAAATTGGTGAAAAGGTTTCATCGTAGTCAATTAATTGACGTTGTATAAACCTATTTTCCACTATCCTTTCTTTATAGGTATTTACTTTACCTTCCATGTCCAGTTTTCTATTTAATACCCATTTGCATCCAATGGTCTTTACATCAAATGGAACATCATCTAGAACATAAAATTGGTTCTAATACATGTAACTAGTTCAGAATTCATGACTTTTTTCCATCTTGCAGCTTCTGAGAACTCCATTTCCACCTTGTAGAATAGAAGTTCATTATTGTCAACTAATAATGATTCACCATATTCAGTGACTAGAAAATCATATATCTCTAGTTATCTTAGCTATCTTAAGCTCTTCTGTAGTACTTTTTTTTTTCAGGAATGACTTCTTCCACTAAGACTTGTAGAATATATTCCTACTCCAAATCTTGTGTATCCTTGGCATCAACTTTATTGAAGTCAATCTTTCTCCCACTATCCTCTTTTTTGGATTTTCTCCCTCTCAAGAAAGATAAATTTTATATAGAAAGTCTCTTTGTTATATGAGGGGTTGTATAGGTATTATCCTTTCCCTTCCTTGGGATACCCTATAAGGATACTGTCACGACCCAACCCTACCCAGGATCGAGCCGCAACTACCCCAAGCCCGCCTCCATAGGCCAGGGGTTGGTGACAAGCGCCGAAGGCTAAACAACTCGAGTAAGCCTTCGCCCGAGTACCTGTACACACACACGCAGCACACTCAATGCAAAAGTGCAGAGTAAAAGAAAAGGCAAGCAGAGTAAAGTGAAACTGCTATATATAAACCACCAAAAGTGCATTGACCTCTAAACAGTACAAAGCAAGCTGAAGGTAAACAGAAAAGGAAAAAGGGAAAAACACGCACCCAACCAGAAAAGTGCCACAACCCAGAAACAGGTAAAACAAAAGAAACAACTGGAAGGGTTCCCCACCTAGAACCCGACTACGACCACCACACGCGGTCCAAGCTCCCAAACTCCTATGCTCCACTGAAGTCACGACCAACCTGTCTGTCGTCTGCAAGGGAACACCAAGTGCGGGCAAAGCCCAAGCAGGGGTGAGTATAAAAATACTCAGTAGGATACCCCAAAGGCTCGAGGGAGAAACAAAAAAGGTACCAAAGGGTGAGCATTAGATCGAATATGGGAAAGTAAAGGAGTACAACCAGGAGTGCAGAAAAGATTATAGTAAAGAGTCCAGCTCAACCCAATAAGAGGAAATAAGGTAGACTCATCCAGACACAAGGAGATGGAAATGGTGAGAAGATGAACTTCTTGTCAAGTCTTCGCTACCTATAGCAAAAGATTAGACTCATCCAACCACGAGAAGCTAGACACGGAAATCACGTGGCATACCCCGCGCATCTTCACCTCTCCTGTAGGGAGAGTAACCAAGCCCAAGAAGTGGGTACTGCAACAAGGTATATACATAACCATATGCTCAAACAAGAAGCCCGAACAAGATTTTAAGGGGATCTCCATCCCGTAGCTCAGCCCAAGAAAAGAGTAGCCAACAGTCCCAGAAGAAAACACCATCGATGCCCAGCATCCCGCACGTCTGCCCCAAACTACAAGTCAAGGCTCAATCACCGCACCTCGACACTATCCGCTTTGGGTTGCACTGACTTGCCCGCATGGTTTTAGGTCGCGTCACAAGGACGCGTCTCGATGGGGAAAACACTCCTCGTACTTGAGAGTTCTGGGGGAACGTCAAACCACACCACGTCACTGCCCCGTAGTTGAGAGGTCTCAAAGTCGACAGGCGACCCCCTGTCCAGCCCCATTGGAGGGTCCCCGGAAGTCGACGGGTTCCCACTATAGGGAGACCCGGAAAGTCGATGGGTGACACACTACCCAGTCCCGTAACAGGGTAATCCACTGGAGGGAGACCCGGCTAAAGTCGGCGATGGGGCCACTGCCCAGCCCAGCTGGAGGTAACCCAACATCGGGGACCACTGCCCAGCCCCGCTGGAGGTAAGCCCAGCATTGGGGACCACTGCCCAGCCCCGCTGGAGGTAATCTTGGCATCGGGGACCACTGCCCAGCCCGGCTGGAGGTAAGCCCGGCATCGGGGACCACTGCCCAGCCCCGCTGGAGGAAAGCCCGGAACTGCTCTGGCCATCCCTGTTGGATGGTACTACTTGGTGAACACCGTTGTACTGGCCATCCCTGCTGGATGGTAACCCACTGGCCAGCCCTGCTCGAAACAACCCCAGCCCTGCTGGTAACAACCTCAGCCCTACGAGAAACAACCTATTGGGTAGAGGATCGGTGTCCACGTAAAGTGTTGGTCACACCGAATCCATAAGAAATCTACCAGGGGTCACGAAAGAATGGTAGAAACTCCCCAAGCCTCTCAAGGCGATCACGCTTCAATCCACTGAGTAATTGTCGAAGCGGACCGAGTCATCTCATCACAGAAAGTGGGGAAAACACCCACACTGTATGAACACCCATAGTCGCAAACGGTGTCGTAGTCCGGTGAAAGGGCACGGTACTGAAACCCCTCATAGCTGAAGCAACAGAGGAACCAAACCATCTTTGCTGGCCAAATGAGAATAGAACCAGGGTGAAAACTCAACCCTGCTGGTCAACAAGCGAGAACAGGAATAGGGTAAACTCAACCCTACTTTTCAACAAAAAACAACAGAGGAACCCTCTATGTTGCAAGAGGTAAAAAGCACATAAAGTAGAGCATGACACACACATGGGGCCCACATGACGTGTGGCCCCAAGTCAACCCCAACCAAGCGCACAAACATTCTCAGGTACCAACATCCACATGTACCTCCAAGCATTCCTATATACTCCCAGAGTATACCACGTTCCAGCCCAAAGGCTATCATACACACAGCACCCAACGTCAATGTGAAGGCATGACGTAACAACTCCAACCTGTAACCTTAACGGCTAAGGCATATCCAACCACATCTCTTCACTCACACGGGAGTGCACACGATCACACTCCAAGGGTTATCTGCAAACATGGCGAGAAGAACCGCCATCAGGGAGCCTTTCACATTTAATAAGATCGCGTATGAGGCTCCACTCGCCTAAACAGATTACACTGTTACAATCCTCATGAAAAAACATGCAAGATTGACTACTTACTCACCTCAAATGGATATCCGACGGAAAAGTCACCAACACTGCCTCACGTCCGCACGGCGTCCCTTGATCCCGAGCCTCGGCCCCGAAAACAGTCGGGCGCATCGCTCCATTGCGATCCCCTCGGGGAAACACATCAAAAATACTGCTCACTTGATCGCAACAGATATCCGGAGACAAAGATGCATTTCAACGCACCAGACATGAGCGGTACTACGTGGGACCCGCATCCCAATCCCGAAACTCAACGTACGGATCGCACTGTTGCGATCCTCTCGAAAAAGTACACAAGATGGACTATTCACTTGTCCAAAATGGTTTCCCGGTGATAGAGATGGAAAATCACCGTCAACGCCCAAACGACCCTCGTGGGGCCTGCACCATTGTGCAGAATTAGGGCGGGCGGATTGCACCATTGCAATCCCCTCGGAAAAATATCTAGAAACGACTGCTCGTACACCCCGAACGGACGTCCGATGAAAAAGTCATGAAACGCTGCACGCATCTCGAAAGACGGGTCATGGGGCCCACACCTCAACTTCGGCCTCAATGCCTGAAACCACCATGGAAAGCTTCGCCCCGGCGCCAGGGTCCCAACCCCACTGACGGCACTCAAAGCGGACGTCGGATGCGTCTGCGCCGCTCAAAACAAGACCCCCAGAAAAACGCCAATTCACTTAAAGTAAGCATCGTGCTACCGAGGCCCCTCGTTTCGGGAATTAAAAATTCCCAAAACCATCTCAAAAAGTCTTTCTCGTCGATACGGTCCCACTTTCGCAGACGGCATGCAAATCGGACACTCGTAATGAAAATTACGGGCGTCCGAAGAGGGGGAAACAGATCCCCCGGGGCTGGACCGGCCGTGGACCCTCGGTCCACGCGGACCGGCCTTCGTGGATGGTCATCTGATGCGCAAAGACCCACGAGACGTGGGTCATGTCTCCTCCGTGGGGTCGCGCCGTGACCCCGGTTCTCCTCCCCATGCCAACACGCACGGCCGCCGCCTGAAGACCCCACCGCCACGCCGAAGGCCGCCGGAGCCCGCTACCGGATCCGCCGCGACGCCTGATGCCCGAGCCGCCGCCGTGCCACCTGAAGCCCGAGCCGTCGCCGCGCTGCCTGAACCATGGAGCACCTCCGCTGGAACAGGCCGCACTGCCGCCAAGGGTCACCGGACCACCCTAGATTCACCGGAAAAAGCCTCCAAAACCAGCATTTTTCGCCGGATGATTTCTGATGCCATGGAGCTCAGAATTCAAATCCGAAAGATGTGTTGGAAAGGGAATAAAATCCAATACACGTTCATGGGATTTGTTCGAAAATCACACAACAATTAGATGTAATTAACTGGGCTCAAAGTAGGGGCGGGGAGAATGAAACAAAAACGACAATCCTACCTTGTTGGGCTTCGCCCGAGGCTTCACAGACGGACCACCGGAGTTGCCGCGCCTCGCCGGAGTTGCCTCGCCGGAGTGGAGGAGGAGAGGGAGTTCTGACTTTTTCTTCTTTCCAGGTGAGGAAGAAGAAGAGGGAGGGAGTGAGTTAAGTGTTTTAATAGAAAACACTTAACCACCCGCCCGTCGGACCGAACCCGAACTCCCGACGGGGTCGGGATTAAGCCTCCCCTAGGCTAAAAAACACGCTCTTAATGCAACAGAGGTCTCAAAATTTTAATCTGAGACCCCATTAAAATGTTATAAAACTGAATGTCTGAGGCTTCCAAATTACCAAAACACCCCTGGGGCCATTTTTCACAGATGGGCTGCGCCCGCAAAACGTATACCCCTCCTAGGGTAAACGGTACGCTCTGAACTCAACGACGCCCTCAGTTTTCCAATCCGAGATACAGTTTAAGAGATACTCGAGTTTAACCATTAAATGAATAAATTAATTAATTAATTTATCCTTTTAACATTCCGAAAGCAAGCGAGGGGTCCAAACATCCCGCGCCGACAAGTTTTATGTCGTTACTAGGGTAAAAACCCAATTCCGGGCCCATTTGTACACTCGGATCATTGATCTAGATCACCGTTTAGGAGATATCCCATTTACTTTGTGTTTCCAATGTGAAAGCACTGAAAGTTTAATTCCGGCCACTATGGGGCTCGGAATTGCACGTCGTTTGAAGGCGCTGCTTTGGAATAACATCAAGAATTTTCCAAAGTCTTTCGCAGCAAAAACTGGGTTCTTACATCATTCCCTCCTTCAATATTTTCATCCCTGAAAAGCAAAACTAGGGAATAATCTCAGGGTACTCATCCCGCACGTGGCTCCTCCGTACCCAGAAGAACTTATGCACAGCTCTGCGCCACCGCACAAAGACCAAAGGATTTGATCCGTTCACGTGAGGTCGGCCCTTGCCAAAGTCATGAACCCACTCCGGACTTTGGGGTTAGGGCAAGGCGATAGGAAACCTCACCATCCCTTTGCATGGTTTCAAACGGCGTGAAGGCTCTCGGGGGTAGCTTACCTCCCCAACTGAACCCTTACGTCGCACGTCGCGACTGGAATCACCACCCGTACTTGGAACAAGGCCCGGTGATTCCCTCCTTCAGAATACCCATATGGTAAAACAACCAAGGATATCTGGTCACGCAAGATTCCACAGTCGATGTCTCACAGCCAAGGCCCTCTTACACGCTCGGAAGTGAAGGTGTCAACACCATAGACTAAAGGAAAAGGTCCCATACCTTTTATCATACCAACACAGGGTTACACCGACACCCCACGCCACCCTGGTAACACCTCAAGCAAGGATCAGGGAGGAAAGCATTACACACACAGAGTCTATCAATTCTACGGTAAGAAGTATAAGTGTTGTTGAGCGTACCTCTTATCACCTCATGCTCTGCAAGATCGTAGACATCCAAAGCTCGCAGTTGTCTGTGGTCCCAACTGTCATCTCCTGGAGCCTGACGTGGACCACCTAGTGGTGATGGGAAGACCTCGTAAAGTCATCCCCCACTACCAGCTCCTCCCGCTCCTCTGCTAGAACCACCTCTCTGGGCACTACTCCGATCACGATGCTGCCTCCGTCGTGGTGGTGCACCTGCTGCCTGCCCAAAGCTCTCTACATGCCTGGTCAGGCAGTCCCAAGCCAGGTGACCTCGCCCATCGCAAGCATAGCACCGACTCTCTCTGGGCTACATTGGTGCCCTCCGGCGCCATTTTGGTGTACGACCGCACCCCTGAGTCCGGTCATCAGGAAGCCACCTGCGTCTAGGTTCTGCTTGCCGACACCCGCTAGCTGCGGCAGACGTCTCGGATCCGACGTGCCTGCTGCCACCGCCAACTCTTTAACATGACAGGAATCCCTCTGTCACCAGCGCCTGCTCTAGCACCCCGACATATGTGGAAATTCCCAAGGGTACTATGATAGCATGAATCTCTCAGTGGAGACCTGCTCAAACTTCCACGCTCGGATGTTGACGTCATGGACCATGTCTGGGTAAAAGTGTGCACGGTCTGCGAAACTAGCCGCGTACTCGGCCACTATCATCCCTCCCTGCTAAAACTGTAGGAGCTCCTGAATCTGAATGGAGCGCAAGCAGGAGGGGAAAAACTCCTCATGGAACAACAACTGAAAGTCGCCCTATCAAAGCAACGAATCGTCACCAAACTAAGTCACCAGACTCCACCAATGCCAAGCTGGTCCACAAAAAAGATTGGCTGCCAAAGCCACTCTATGATCTGTCGGTGTCTACACAATCCTGAAAAGGTGAACCACTGCCTCTAGCCAAACCTCTGCTACCTGGGGGTCTGGCTCACCACTGAACCTCAGCGGTCTCTGCCGCTGGAACTCACGGAGCGCGCTCAACCTGCGCTCAACCTCAGCCTGCTCTGATGAACCTGTCTGCTTCTCAACATGTGGGGGTGCTACTACCGGCCCACCCGGTAAAAGGGGCTCACATTATGGGTCCTGGACTGTGGCCTCGTAGCTTACATGGTCGTCGTCACGAACCAAAGCTGGTATCCTGGCTGGCTATCTTCGCGGAGACATCCTGAATATTATCAAGGAGTGCCGCAATCAGATGAGCATATATGTATATACCAATAACAACAACAATGGGGAGCTGACTCAAGAAGGACAGTCAAAGACTCAATCCTATGTGATGCACAAACAAATTTTCCCTCCAACAAGTGTCTCAGCATGCTGAGTTGACAAGTGGGTTATCAAGGTCCTGGTGAATGGATACGTCGGCCGCCGCACCATCACTGGACTCCTTGGCCTGAGAGCCGCTCTCGAGACACATTAACACTATTTCCTTATATCCCAACCAATTCCTTTTATTTTAGGGACGTCCGAACAGCATCCCAAGGAACGAACCACCTCTGATACCACTTTTTCATGACCCGACCCTACCTGGGCTCGAGCCGCAACTACCCCAAGCCTGCCTCCATAGGCCAGGGGCTGGCAACAAGCGCCGAAGGCTAAACAACTCAGGAAGGCCTTCTCCTGAGTACCTATACACACACACGCAGCACACTCAATGCAAAAGTGCAGAGTAAAAGAAAAGGCAAGCAGAGTAAAGTGCAACTGCTATATATAAACCACCAAAAGTGCATCGACCTCTAAACAATACAAAACAAGTTGAAGGTAAATAGAAAAGGAAAAAGGGAAAAACATGTGCCCAACCAGAAAAGTGCCACAACCCGGCAACAGGTAAAACAAAAGAAACAAATGGAAGGGTTCCCCACCTGGAACCCGACTACAACCACCGCACGCGGTCCAAGCTCCCGAACTCATATGCTCCACTGAAGTCACGACCAACCTGTCTGTTGTCTTCAAGGGCACACCAAGTGAGGGAAAATCCCAAGCAGGGGTGAGTATAAAAATACTTAGTAGAATACCCTGAAGGATCGAGGGAGAAACATAGGAGGTACCGAAGGGTGAGAAGTAGATCGAACAGGGGAAAGTAAAGGAGTACAACCAGGAGTGCAGTAAAGAGTACAGTAAAGAGTCCAGCTCAACCCAATAAGAGGAAAGAAGGTAGACTCATCCAGACACAAGGAGCTGGAAACGGTGAGAATATGAACTTCTCATCGAGTCTTTGATACCTATAGCAGGAGAGTAGACTCGTCCAACCATGAGAAGCTAGACACGGAAAGCATGTGGCATACCCCGCGTGTCTTCGCCTCTCCTAGAGGGAGAGTAACCAAGCCCAAGAAGTGGGTACTTCAACAAGGTATATAAATAACCATATGCTGAAACAAGAAGCCCGAACAAGATCGTAATGGGATCTCCATCCCATATCTCAGACCAAGAAAAGAGTATCCAATAATCCCAGAAGAAAATACCATTGATTCCCAGCATCCTGCACATTTGTCCCGAACTACAAGTCAAGGCTCAATCACCACACCTCGACACTATCCGCTTTGGGTGGCACAGACTCACCCGCACGGTTTTAGGTCGCATCACAAGGACGTGTCTCGGTGGGGAAAACGCTCCTCGTACTTGAGAGTTCTGGGGGAACGTCAAACCACACCACGTCACTTCCCCGCAGTCGAGAGGTCTCAAAGTCGACAGGTGACCCCCTGTCCAGCCTTGCTGGAGGGTCCCTAGAAGTCAACAGGTTCCCACTATAGGGAGACCCGGAAATTCAATGGGTGCCACACTGCCCAGTCCCGTAACAGGGTAATCCACTAGAGGGAGACCTGGATAAAGTTGGCGACGAGACCACTGCCCAGCCCAGCTGGAGGTAACCCGGCATTAGGGACCACTGTCCAGCCCCACTTGATGTATGTCCGGCATCAGGGACCACTGCCCAGCCCCACTGGAGGTAAGCCTAGCATCGGGGACCACTGGCTAGCCCAGCTGGAGGTAAGCCCGGCATCGGGGACCACTCCCCATCCCCGCTGGAGGTAAGCACGGAACTGCTCTGGCCATCCCTGCTAGATGGTACTGCTCGGTGAACACCACTGTACTGGCCATCCTTGCTAGATGGTAACCCACTGGCAAGCCCTACTTGAAACAACCTCAGCCCTGCTGGTAATAACCTCACACCTGCCAGAAACAACCTCCGGGGTAGAGGATCGGTGCCCGCGTAAATTGTTGGTCACACCGAATCCACTAGAACTCTACCAGGGGTCACGAAAGAATGGGAGAAACTCCCCAGGACTCTCAAGGCGATCACGCTTCAATTCGCTGATTCACTGTCGAAGCGGACCGAGTCATCTCATCCCAGAAAGTGGGGAACACACCCACACTGTACGAACACCCATAGTCGCAAACGGTGCCGCAATCCAGTGAAAGGGAACGGTACTGAAACCCCTCACATCTGAAGAAACATAAGAACCAAACCATCTCTGTCGGCCAAACGAGAACAGAACCAGGGGAAAACTCGACCCTACTGGTCAACAAGCGAGAACAGGAACAAGGGAAACTCAACCCTGCTGGTCAACAAACAAGAACAGAGGAACCCTCTACGTCGCGATAGGTCAAAAGTACGTAAAGTAGAGCACGACACGCACATGGGGCCCACACGACGTGTGGCCCCAAGTCAACCCCAACCAAGTGCACAAACATTCTCAGGTACCAACATCCGTATGTACCTCCAAGTGTTCCCGTATACTCCTGGAGTATACCACATTCCAGCCCAAAGGCTATCGTGCACACGACACCCAACGTCAACGCGAAGGCGTGACATAAAAACTCCAACCTTCCACCTCAATGGCTGAGGTACATACAACCACATCTCTTCACTCACACAGTAGTGCATGCGATCACACGCCAAGGGTTCTCTGCAAACACGGCGAGAAGAACCGCCATCAGGGCACCTTTCACATTTAATAAGATCGCATATGAGGCACCGCTTGCCTGAACAGATTACATCGTTGTAATCTTCACGGAAAAACATGCGAGATCAACTACTTACTCGCCTCAAACATATATTCGACGAAAAAGTCACCAACACTGCCTCACGCTCGCACGGCGTCCCATGATCCCGAGCCTCAGCCCCGAAAACAGTCGAGCGCATCGCACCATTGCGATCCCCTCGGGAAAACACGTCAAAAAGACTGCTCACTTTGGTGCAATAGATATCCGGAGAAAAAGATGCATTTCGGTGCACCACACATGAGCGGTGCTACGTGGGACCCGCATCCCCGTCCCGAAACTCAACGGACGGATCGTGCCATTGTGATCCTCTCGAAAAAGTATACAAGATGGACTATTCACTTGTCCAAAACGGTTTCCCGGTGATAGAGATGGAAAATCACTGTCAATGCCCAAACGACCCTCGTGGGGCCCGCACCATCGTGCGGAATTAGGGTGGTCGGATTGAACCATTGAGATCCCCTCGTAAAAACATCCAAAAACGACTGCTCGCACGCCCCAAACGGGCGTCCGATGAAAAAGTCGTGAAACATTGCACGCAGCTCGAAATACGGGTTGTGGGGCCCACGCCTCAACTTTAGCCCCAACGCCTGAAACCACCCTAGAAAGCTTCGCCCCCACCCCAGGGTCCCAACTCCACTGACGGCACTCAAATTAGATGTCGGATGCGTCTGCGCCGCTCAAAACAAGACCCCCGGAAAAACGCCAATTCACTTAATGTAAGCGTCGCGCTACCGAGGCCCCTCGTTTCGTGAATTAAAAATTCTCAAAACCATTTAAAAAAGTCCGTCTCGTCGATACGGTCCCACTGCCACAGACTGCATGCAAATCGGACACCCGTAATGAAAATTACGGGCGTCCGAAGAGGGGGAAACGGATCCCCCCAGGCTGGACCGGCCTGGGCCGGTTCACGCCGGCCGGCTCGGTTCGGAGCGCCGGCCCCCAGCTCTGCCGCGCGGGCCGGCCGTGGACCCTCGGTCCACACAGACCAGCCTTCGTGGTCGGTCTTCTACTACGCAACGACCCGTGAGATGCGGGTCGTGTCTCCTCCGCGGGGTCGCGCCGTGACCCCGGTTCTCGTCCTCGTGCCAATGTACACGGCTGCCGCCTGAAGACCCTGCCGCCACGCCGAAGGCCACCGGAGCCCGCGACAGGATCTGCCGCGCCACCTGAAGCCCAAGCCGTCGCCGTGCCGCCTGAATCCCGAGCCGCCGCCACGCCGCCTGAACCATGGAGTGCCGCCGCTGGAATAGGCCGCACCGCCGCCAAGGGTCGCCGGACCACCCTGGATTCACCAGAAAACGCCTCCAAAACCTTCATTTTTCTCCGGACGATTTCGGATGCCACGGAGCTCAGAATTCAAGTCCGAAAGATGCGTTATAAAGGGAATAAAATCCACTACACGTTCATGGGATTTTTTCGAAAATCCTACAACAATTAAATGTAATTAACTGGGCTCAAATTAGGGGCGGGGATAATGAAACAAAAACGACAATCCTACCTTGTTCGGCTTCGCCCGAGGCTTCGCGGACGGACCGCTGGAGTTGCCACACCTCTCCGGAGTTTCCTCGTCGGAGTGGAGGAGGAGAGGGAGGGCTTCCTCCTGCTTCTGTCCAGGTGAGGAAGAAGAAGAGGGAGGGGGTGTGTTAAGCTTTTAAATAGAAAACCTTTAACCACCCTCCCGTCGGCCCGAACCCGAACTCCCAATGGGGTCAGGATTAAGCCTTCCCTGGGATAAAAACCACGTTATGGACACAAAGGAGGTCTCTAAATTTTAATCTGAGACCCTGTTCAAAAGTTATAAAACTAAACGTCTGAGGCTTCCAAATTATGAAAACGCCCCTGGGGCCATTTTTCACAGACGGGCCGTGCCCGCGAAACTTATACCCCTCCTAGGGTAAAAGTTACGCTCTGAACTCAACGGTGCCCTCAGTTTTCCAATCCGAGTCACTGTTTAATAGATACTCGAGTTTAACCATTAAACAAATTAATTAATTAATTAATTAATCCGTTTAACATTCCGAAAGCGAGAGAGGGGTCCAAACATCCCGCGCCGACAATTTTTATGTCGTTCCTAGGGTAAACACCCCATTCTGGACCCATCTGTACACTTGGATCCTTGATCTGGATCACCGTTTAGGAGTTATCCCATTTACTTGTCGTTTCCAGTTTGAAAGCACTGAAAGTTTAATTCCGGCCACTCTGGGGCTCAGAATCGCACGTTGTCTGAAGGCGCTGCTCTGGAATAACATCAAGAATTTTCCAAAGTCTTTCCGAGAAAAAACCGGGTTCTAAAGATAAAATTCATGACCTAGGGTTCCATTTTATTTCCTGAGAAGGCCTTAACAAATGCCTCGCAACCCCATATATGTTTATATGAAAAAACAAGTTTCTTTCAACTCCATAACTAAAATGGAATCCCATTTTCTGCTTTAGTTGGAACTCTTTTTAATGTGTATGTCGTAGTTTGTAATTCATATCCCCAAAGGATAATATAATATAAGCATGACTAATCATAGACCATACCATATCTAAAAAGGTATGGTTCCTCCTTTCACTAAGAACAGTCCAATATGGTGTATAAGGTGTATTGATTTGAGATAGAATTCTAATCTCCAATAAAAGTTCGATGAAGTCTTGTTTAATATATTTACCACCTTGATCTAATTGAAACTTCTTTGTATTATTACAATGTTGATTCTTTACTTAATTATTGAATTCCATGAATCTTTCAAATTAATCAGACTTATACATCATTAAGTAGACATATCCATATCTACTCTAGTCATCAGTAAGAGTTATGAAGTAAAAATATCTAACTCTAGCTTCTACTAAAAATGGTACACACACATCAGTATATACCAATCCTAGAACCATTGTATCCCTTTCCCCATATCCACCAAATGGTGGTTTTGTCATTTTTCCTTGTAAACAAGAATGGAATATTTCAATAGGTTTTACCTCAGACAAGTCTATATAACCATCTTGATAGATCTTTTTCAAACACTTCTCATTTATATGACCAAGACAGTGATACCAAAATTGGGTGTTATATGAGTCACATGAGTATGATTCATTATCAAATTTCAATGCTTGTTTTTCATAATTTAATACATAAATATGTTTATTTAAATGTTCCATGTCATAACATATGTTTTCCTTATAAAAGAAACAACTTTTATTTCCAAACATAAAAATAAACCCTTCTGTATCTAGTCATGATACAAATATTATGTTCTTGGTAACCAATGGTACATAATCACAATCTTTTAAAACCATAATCATTCTTATTGGATAGAAAACATACTAGTAACTAATGGATAGTGCATCCATCCTCGCTCCATTGTCTTCTCTCATATCAACCTCTCCTTGATAAATATTTTAAAATATAATTGGTTCATGAATTTAGATATAGATGTGAACCCCAAAATATGTATCTAATACACAATCTATAGACATTGAAAGATTACACTTGATAAAAACTCACATTTAGTTTCCCCTTGCTTCTGGGTGTAGTTCCTCTTCCAATGTCCTGAATTTCCATATGTAGAACATACAACCTTATTTTCTTTTCCCTGTATTTGGATCTTTTTCTTCTTAGAAGGATGGTGCTTGGGATATTTATAATATTTATGAATCTTTAAACCCTTTTCCTTATTCTTCATTTTTATTATTCATTGTAAAGACTATGGTTTTATCATGCCTCATGTCCTTATCCCGTTGGAGAATTAATGTAATATATTCCAAAAGACTCTTCACATTATTTTTCATATTATAATTAAAAATAAAACTCGAGAAGGTCTTAGTCAGTGATGAATGTACGAGATATGTATGCAAACCATCTAGGAATTTGATCCCTAAGATGTCTAAGCCTTCAATATTACCAATAAGATTTACTACATGTGGCCCAACTGGAACAGACTCTCTGATCTTAGTTTTGAACAAAGAATTGGAGATCTCATACCTATCTTGTCTTTCCTTCTCTTAATATAGATCCTGAAGCTGAGACATAATTCTATACAAATCCATGTCCTCATGTTTCTTAAAAATATTATTGGACATGGATGATATAATGGAATATTGTAAATTTGTTGAATAATTCAAATCTTTTGCATAGAGAGAAAACTCTTTATCACGTGCCCCATTACCAGGAATTTTAGGAAAAGGTTCTTCCAGCACATATAATTTCATTTCATGGTGAAGGATTGAATGTAGACCCATTTTTCACTCTTGGAAATTTTAGTTAGTGAGAAGCTTATCCTTATCAAGTATGGATCACAATTATATGTTTGCTATCATTATATTACTGTTTTTACAAATAAGATAAGAATAATTTTAGTACTTTATCTAATAAAATATAGACAAATAAAAAAAATATTATATTTTTTATTCTCCTACTGTTTTATCGAAACCTTATAGCCCTCACCATTGGTTTCATGATATCTTGTTTCTTGGACATCTAAGTGGAAACGATCCATATTACCTTCCCATTAACACAAATTTTGTTAGTTAAGAAACTTTAATGGGTTTAGGTAGGCATTCCAAATTCAAACAAAATTAGCTCACTGTTCCTTGATTTTCTGAGTGGACTCCCCATTCCTGAAATCCTTATATTTTATTTCCTCAACTTTTTCCTCTCAAATATGCCAATTCATGCTTTGATTGTCAACCCTTGATGTGAAATTAGTTAATTCATCCAAAAACTTCAAGTTAGAATTCCCTAATAATTGATAGCGCCCCAACTTTGGTTGGTCAACAACTTTGAACTATGGTTCGATTTTAAATGATGTAGTGGAAGACTATATCATCTTAAAATATATAATTGTGGTATTTTATCCTTTTATGAGTAAATATACAATTATTATCTTTATTGAATTATTTATGATATTAAGTGGATTTACATAAGTGATTAACCATGTATTAGATAATATTTATTCAAAAGACAATTTATTTTAGTTTTATCCTGCATGCGCATTAATTTCATCAAATTATGTGATTGTGATAAAACATCCATAATGAAATAACCATGAAACTTTATAGAAATAAAATAATAAATAAGTATGATCATGTGTGTTTACTAATGGTTAGTTCATCTAGCGGTTGATAAACTAACTGCTTGCCTAGGGGAAAACACATTGAACCAATTAAGGTTCGTGTGCAACTTTCCACCAGTCCATCAATGTATCTCTCTTGGATTAGTTTCTCTTAGGCTCCAAACATGAACCGCCTCCACTATCTTGGGATCTCTATCCATTTAATATTATTTTAATCACACATAGGTGAGGTAAAAGGGTTTATATAAAAGTAACCATTTTCACATAAGCCCTACAAAATAAGAAGATAGAAGGCAAGAAAGAAAAAAACATAGTTTAATAATAAATTAAATGAAACCAATATCATAAAAAATTTGGGTATATTCTCATGATAATTTACAAGCATGCAATGAAATACTCAATTAATAAAACTCGTATTAAATTCTTAATCATTCTTATTTAAGATAAATTGCACTCGAATCAATTAATAATCATATTTAATTAATCAATTATTTTATCTTAATTATCATCCAAATTTCCTTGATATTCTCATACAATATAATTTTAAACAAATTATATAAATTTATTTAAAATTATATATGTACATAAATGTATCTTGGAGGCAGTATGGTGAATTCCCATCTGATTCTAACCAACATGTATTATACTCATAGATTTTTTACTCTTTTTACACATGGAATACATGACTTATCATGTACTTTATTTATGTGTACTATCAATATAATGATTACAAGAATTATATGATTTTTTGGTCATGTGTTATGCTTCAATTAATGTAGAGTAACAAGTATAATATGTCTCATAAATGATATGTAGATCTGAACAATATGCAGATATTAATTAATCATTATATATATATAAAAATTAAAAAAAAATCACATGGAATGTCCTATCAACTTAATGACCACATGATAGAATGTGTCTCAAGGTTTACAGAGTATAATAAATAAAATTTAAATCTTCATAATTTGGTAAAAGTACACAACATTTATAGGTGAGCTACACGGCGTGTACGTATCTCACCATATATCTGAGGTACATGCCTAGGGACTCAAAATGTAAATCATACCATGGAAGAAATTGAGTACATGACCTGTAAAAGGGACTACACAATGTGTGGAATATGAGTTACATGGTCACCAGTTAGGTAGGCTATGTATAAAACACACAACTCATCTGTGAATCAAAGGGACTACACACCGTGTACGTGGGTGACACGGTATGTACTCTAGATGACCATGCACCAGAAAATCCCGATCAACATGTTGTGTAATAATTAACTACACCACGCGTCATCAATGCACACACATTGAATTAATTTCTGAATTAATTCATGATGCATTAAACACAAGTAAAAAACATGTAACTCCAACTACACAGTGTGTACTTATGTGTTGTCCAGTTAGAGAGCTCGGAACCTCTGGATTAGTTACTCAATTTTATTTTATTCATAAAATCAATCGTCTGGATTAGATCTTTGAGAAACAAAGAAAGAAGAAGAAGATCTCACAATTCAGATTAAAAAATGATTAAACTTCAATTGAAAAACTAAATTAAAATATTAAATAAATCAATGATCTTCAAATAATTATAAATAATTATTTGACCACTTTCATTCCACTTGTAGGTTTCAGGAACAGTGGAATCGTGCGATGGGTCACGCCAAACATTTCTTTTTTCATTAATAGACGATCATTCTGATATTTACACAATGATAAACATCACAATCTACAAAATTGAATCAAAGATTACAGATAAGGGATATAATTCCAAAACCCAAAGATAGGATCATTAAATATTATTAATAATTAATTTAATTAAATACATAATTACCTTAATAGAATTATTTATTCATTTATATATCTGACAATAGATCTATATTGTTTCATTGTTGTGTTGTAGGAATCAAATAAGATTCACCTTAATGGTGATCCACACTTATTCTATAAATCTTTGAATGTTGTCGTAGGAATCTTCGGGTGTTAGCACGATAAGTCCAATTACTTGCATCATCCACCTTTGATCGCCTCTAGAACTGATTCCAAATCATTCTCCTTGATCTCTCTTAACATGAGAATGGGAGGTGGAGGAAGATTACTCTCCATTCTTGGTAGTGTTCTTGGAGAATATAGCTCTCTAGGTCTTGAGAGGATTTTCCAAATCCATTGTGCACAGCCAAAAAAATGAACTTGCTTATTGAGAAATTAATATAATTGGATTTATATATCACTAGGGTTTAAATAAAATAATTTCACAAGTGCCCTTGATTATTTATTTAATCACTACGAAACCCCAGGTCAAATAATAAAATTATTATTATTATTTCTCCACATGCGCTTAACATTTGAATTAAATTAAATATTATTGAATCAAATAATATTCATTATTTATTATTTCCATTAGACTATTAAACTCATTAAGTAATTTGTCCATAATATTTACAAGCCTTAAATAATGAATATTTATTTATTAAATAAATATCATAGCATTATTATGTAATAAATATATAAATATTAAATTCAATAAATAGAAAATAAATATTTATATGTGATCAAGAATACATGAATAATTATTAAACCACTTTCGGGAATAATATTTATTCAACTTGTTAAATAATAAATAATAATATATTCTTTAACTAAGATTCTGGATACACTTAGTGTATGACCCTCTATGCCACTTTCTTTGTGGAATTTGGTGATACAGCCTAAAGTCCAAGGTTAGAATCTAGAAACACACTAAGGCACACATAGAGAAAGAATTTAATGCCGCAATGAAATGATACCTCATACGAATGCCTACTGTGTAATATAATGCCTTTATCATGACATCTCAAAGCATGCAGTTTGGATGTAGGTGTCATCAATCTATGTCCTCAATGTCTCTTTTTCTAACTTCTCGGGAATAGAAATTTCCTATTTTACACCATGGAAATGGATTTATTTAGGCTATATAATTTCCATCAAAGGTCCTGAGATATCAACTTCTGTTAAAGAACATAATAGAAAAATCCTTTCTCGGATTATTCATTAATTCAGTATTACTCGTGATGCACCTAAAGTATCCTACCTCATTGTGAACATATTTCATCATGGTTTTCATCAATACATCAAAGTATGTGACTCGTAATAATATTTAATAATAATATTATAATTTAGGGACCAGTACACATGTCCACAAATAGGAACATCCGATGACACATAAAAATGTGGATTTTCAACTAGAGGGTCTCCTTCTCATAATATCCTACTGGATATTACCAAGGGTGTATACCATGAAAAGGTGAATCAAATTTCTATGAGTCTCCACCCCTAATAGCCTATATCATTTATATCCCTCAAATGATATCATTTGGCTATAGAACATATATTTAAGAATAGCGTCGTAGAACTTCCAGGTTCTCATCATAGTGGAGAACTACTATGACCTTTTAGTATGACAGCTACACTTTGGACATTATCACATAGTTTGTTACGTATAAGAACAATCATGATGTGCTAAGAAGTTTATTAATATTCAAAAAATAGAATGCATGTTATCATAAATTACCCAAAAGATGGTTCTAGGGAACCAACTCTAACACATTTAAGAGTGTATTCATATGCTTTTTATTTCATTTATGATTTTATTCCATTGATTTATATTCCTATTGATTTAATGGTGTTTCAATTATTGTGTTTTACCCTATTTTGGTAATTTGTTATCAATTATATATATTTTTTATATGAATTTATAAATATTTGTGTATATTTACTTATATATGTTTTTTGTATTTTTTATCATATATGTGTAAATATATATATAGATATATATTTACATGTGTGTGTGTGTGTCTATATATTAATATACAATTATATATCTCAGTGTGATTATGTATAATTATGTATCAAAAATTTGTTTTTATATATATTTTTTTAACCACTGTTATATTTAAATATATTTATTGATATTTATATCTATTTATTATTTTTTTTATTTCCTTATTTATTATTTATTATTTATTATCTATTGAAATATTATTTCTTATTTCTTATTTCTTATTTATTATTTATTATTTTTATATTTATTTATAATTGATTTATTATTAATTAATTTTTTTTATTATTAAATTACTTTTAAATAAATTTTTAATATTTATTTATGATTTATTATTATTTATATATTTATTTTTTATTTTTTATCTATTAATTATTTATTTATTATTTATTATTTGTTTGCTCATTATTCATTATTTATTTCTTCATAATTAATTTATTAATTATTAATTACTTTTTAATTAATTATTATTAATTTAATTAACTAATTACTTATTTTTTATGATTTATTTATTTATAATTTATAATTTATTTTTTATTTTTTATTTTTTATTTTTTATTTATTTATTATTTATTATTTTTTTAATATTTATTATTTTTCATTATTATTTTATTATTTTATTATTTATATATTCTTTCTTTTTTTATTATGTATTTATTTATTATTATTTATTTATTTATTATTTTGTTAATTTATATACATTAATTATTAATTTATTTTTAATTCATTATTATTTTATTATTTATTTATTATTTATTAATTAATTATTAATTTTCTTATTATTTATTTATTTATTTTTTATTATTTATACTTTAACAATTAATTTATTAATAATTTTTAATTGTTTTATTATTTTATTATTAATTAACAAAAAGTTGTACTCAACCCAAAAATTTATTATTGAAATTGAAAATGCAGATAAAGCAACAATCAAGATAGTGGTACAAAAAGTACAAACAAATCCGAAAAATGGAAAAACACTAACATACAAACAACAATATCGTCCTAAGACCCCCGAAAAGGCACATAGTCGAAACCACCTTCAATCCAAAAAAAACCATTGGGCGTCCCTCATCCCAGATTCATCGTTGTAGCACGTCTTTTTACTTTGCTAACCCACATCCCAATCCACCCCCGTGAATGACGTACCCAAGTCCATCTCAAGGTGCGCTAGAGTCATCGCAAGCCTGCACCATATACCATGGTAGTCAACAGCCTCCAACATGGGTCACCATCTTCACTAGTCTAGCCCCTCATCCTGAGGTCACGTATCCCAAGGTCATCGCCACATCGCTTGAGATCAACGCCAGGCGGTACCCCTGCTTATGACTACCATCCCCTCTGTGAACCCGACCTTCAAACGTCCGAGAAATCTACAGGCCAAAATCACCGGCTACCCACATCCTAAAATCCCATCGTCGGCCTGCTATCCGCATCCAAAGTGTCGCCGACTAACATCCAGCACCCAACATCATTACGCCGCCTGCGACCGAAGCTTCCCTACCTGAGATCGTCGGCCGAAGACGGTTTTTTTTATACATTTTTTCAAAAAAATAATTTTGAAAATACATCTAGGTTAAAAAAATTATTTTTTTACCCCCCAAAGGCGTCACCTGGTGTGCCGCCTTTGGGGGTTTTTCCACCCAGGGCAAGGCGGCACATGGTGTGCTGCCTTTGCCCAAAAAGTAACCGCAAAGGCGGCACACCAGGTGCCGCCTTTTCATAAATATTTTTTAAAAAAAATTTATTTTTATTTTGTGTTTTTTGTTATATATATATATATAAAACAAAACTTTTCAGCATAATTTTTCTGATATTTAATATCCAGCGGTTCTGTCATTACAGCAGTCTGGATTCTGACTGATACCCTCACTCAGGACTCCCTTTTATAAGAGGGTTTTCCCTGAAAACAATACTGCATTTCCGATGTGGGATTCTGGTTCTGCTTTTCCTGCACAGTACATTCTACGTTTCTGATGTGTGATTCTGTTTCAAGTACGCGACTTTGAAAGACTATAAAACATAAACTATAAGAACAATATAAATGAAACTTTAAACACTGATTAAACATATAATAAATAGTTGAAAACAAAAATAATTTCATAAAAAATGTTGATACAGATTAATTTATAAGCTTTCAAAACCACCTACTTGAAACTTAAACATATTTCAAGTACGTGAATTTGAAAGCTTATAAAAGATAAACTATAAGACCAATACAAATGAAACTTTAAACATTGATTAAACATATAAGAAATATTTGGAAAAAAAATAATTTCATAAAAAATTTTGACCAAAAAAAATTTATAAGCTTTCAAAACCATCAACATGAAACTTAAAAATGTTTCAAGTTCCCGACTTTGAAAGACTATAAAACATAAACTATAAGACCAATAGAAATGAAACATTAAACATTGATTAAACATATAATAAATAGTTGAAAACAAAAAAAAATCCTAAAAAATTTCCATAAAAATTAATTTATAATCTTTCAAAACCGTTTACTTGAAACTTAAAAATGTTTCAAGTACGCGAATTTGAAAGACTATAAAACATACAATATAAGAACAACATAAATGAAACATTAAACATTGATTAAAACATTGCTACATATAGCCTTGAAAAAGAAACATTACTATATATAGCTTTGAAAAAGAAACAATGTTTGGTTAACATATGATGAAAATTCATGGGAAAAATGCAACGTAAATCTGTAGGAATTAGATTTTGTATCAAAACATGGCAGTCATGTGAATTGAATACTTTTAACTTCATATAATTCATTGAAACAATGTTATTGATATTTGATGAATACCCCTCTAGAACCTTTACATCATTGAACAAGTTGAAAAACAATTATATCTCTCCTCCCTAGAAAGAGTATAAGCAGCATGAGGAAGAAACATTGGATTTTTACCCTTCACAGGAGCCAACTCTTCTCGTATTCCCATGTCAACCATGTCTAACCTTGCCTCAATTCCATCCTTTGTTTTTTCAAGGTCATTTAGCAATGTTCCTATAACACTGTCACATACATTTTTTTACCCATGCATCACATCAAGAAAATGTCTGACATACAAAACAATTCCAGTGTGGTAATTCAAAAAAAAACTGGTCTCTTTTTTCAACTGATTTTTGTAAAGTTTTTCGAAAATGGTTTACCAAAAAGAGTGTTAAAATATTTTAATTTCTCAAACAGCTGATCACCTGTTAGTGGAGACGGTGTTGCATGTTGTTATGAACATCCATTGAATGATGTTGTCCAAGATCGGTACTTATGTCGATGAGGTAGAAATATACGATGTCCTAGAAACACAGATTTAGATGAATGTTTCGACCTAATTGATTCTTTATTTTCTTCGCACATGGGACACCCTTGAGTTATTTTAATGCTATAGCCCAAAAAATTTCTATAAGAAGGGAAATATTTATTGTCTCATACAACATCACTCTTAACATGAAGCATTCACTTTTATAAGCATCCTACATCATAACACATGAATCCCAAAATAACATCAAATCCACAATCAAAGGAGCCAAATAAACATCAATATCATTACCTGGTTATTTTGGTCCTGATATAAGCATAGATAACATGATGAATTTCCGCTTCATGCATAACCAGGGTGGAAAGTTATAATTTACCAACATAACAGACCATGTACTATGAGTGCTGGAAAGTCATCCAGATGATATAATTTCCCATATTTATTTCTTTTAGCTTCATATGCCCAGCTTGGGAGCTCATTTTCTTCCGGGAGCATGTCATTCAAGAGATCAAGTAGTTCCGTAAAACTGATATCACTCCATCCATTGCATACTTTCAATTTATACAACATCATTATAGTTGACAATGCTGAATATTTAGTGCAACCAGCATACAATGGCATCTTTTCACAACTCTTTAACTTCTCAAACAATTTTTGGAAATCACGGAGTTTATCTTCAATTTTATTTGTCATTTCCTCAATACGATCGTCATCATCATTGACATCTATAATCACATCCTCCATATGGTCTTCTTCATTATCCATATTTGTATTCATATCTGATGATACATAAAACGTAGTTTTATCCCAGCCAGTAACTATATTCTCTTTTTCTCCATGTTTATTCCAACATTTATAACTCTGATCTATTCCGTGACATATAAAATGTTCTTCCAACTCCTATGGAGTAAGTAGTCTAGAATAACAACAATGTAAACATGGACAATGGATTTGAGAAGGATCCTTTGCGTGATCCTTTGAAAACATTATGAACTCTTTCACTCCGTTCTCATACACTATTGTCAAACGATTAGCATCCATCAAATCATTATTCATCTCCATCCTATTTGAATATCAAATATTAGTATTTATGGTTCAAATACACAAAAAAAGACTTCCAAATATAGTAGAATAAAACCAATTCCTTACAAAAATAGAGATTAATTGAGCCTAACCATTTCTAATAATGATTTGGAAATCAACAAAACCAGGATAGACCCCCCATCAAAATCAACACAGTTTCCAAACACAAAGTGGTTCGTGGGGATAATCACTTGTGTCATAGATGGTAAAACTCACACGTCATCATCCTCTATGACTCATCCTCCTCTATTGGGTCAACCCTTCTATGGTCAACTAGTCCATCCTTTTATACCTCCCAAACCTAAAATACATATGGATGAAAACCAGTAGCCAACTCTATTTGTAAAGAAAGGATTATCATAATCTCTATAATATGGAATTCAAAAAATATAATTACTTTAGATTCATTATAGTTTCCTCAAATCACCCTAGTCCAAACACAAGAATAATCAATAATGATAAATCTACCACTCCTAGGTCTCTGCCCTACATTCAATATAATCATGCCTAATATTTTTGGTAAGCTCAAGTTACTTACTTTAAATCACGGGGGGGGGGGGGTAATCACTTGTGTCATATATGGTCTCCCATGTTATTCCATATGAAAATTTTAACAAATATTATTTACCTATCATCCCATTCTATCCCCATTAGTGTCTAATTCCAAACTCCATCTTAAGTGTAATATCAAATGAGTATATATTAATAAATTACCCTACATCGACTTCCCCACTAATATGGTCATTCTCACAATCTAATGGAATATTTATTATACTTAAACCCCTTCTATATAATCCCATAACCATATATCCACACATACACATGTCACAAACACATAAAAAACCATATCCACATAACAACCACACATCACATCCAAATCACAGTATGATATCGTGAACATGAAGGACATAAAAATAATACTCTCCTCCTACAATGCACAACCCCCACTTTGTATCCACACCAAAAACACATAATCATGTAAAAAAGAATATATATACACCAAAACCTAAAATCATTATAGGTCGTATATATACACCCACTGTGATCCATTACAACGCATATTAAGTGTGAAGGGGGAAAGGGAATAGGGAGTGGTTCTATATGTGTTCCCTCTATAACATAGATATTGAGAAAAACACTCAGAACCAAAGTACCCATATGGATTTCAATCAGGTTTCTCGACTCAAGTGGTGGTGTGTAAGAAATAATAAGAAAATATAATAAGTATATAGTCACACATAAATCTTTCCTAAGGGTTTACACCAAACTAACACTCCAAACACCCTCATAAACCATTGCCTTGTTACTACCACCCTCTTATAACCAATTCCATTATAATGACACAAATAATCCCCAACAAATCACATAAGCATCCATATAAACATTACCAACTTCTTATTGCATTTAACATTATAATTTCTTGGATTTTATTACCATATGCATTTCAATTGTTAACCATTTTAATGTAAAAACAATCATTAAATCACCACCCACTATAATCCATTCATTAATCATTAATAATATTTATTCTATCATTAACCATTTATTAAAAATATTGAACTACAGTTTTATCAGCACTAAAAAATCTCTCATAAATCCTTCATGTATCAGCGCTAACATTTTAGCATTGATACATGCCTTCTTTATCAGCACTTTTTTTGCATTGATAATGGGGCTTTTTATGAGCGCTTTTTCAGTGATGATAAAGATTACCCTGCATCAGTGCTAAAATTTTAGCACTGATACATGGCTTCTTTATCATCAGTTTTTTCTTAGCGGTGATATAAAGTGGTGCTTCCCTTGCCCGTTTTCATAGTAGTGATAGCTTTGTCAAATGCTTCCCATTTACATTACTGAGATGGTGATTCCACAACTGGGTGTTGTATGAGTCAGTTGAGTTTGTTTCTTTATCGATTTTCAACACTTGGTTTTCATAATTTAATACATACAAACTGTTATTTAAATGTGTCATATCATAACATACATTGTTCTTATAAAAGAAACAACCCTTATTTCCAAACTTGAAAATAAATCCATCCATATCGAAACATGATACATAAATTATGTTCTTGGTAACACTAGGTACATAATAACAGTTATGTAAAACCAGAAGCATTCCAGTTGGCAATGAGAGATGGTAATCGCCAATGGCCAACGCAGCTAGCCCCGCGCCATTGGCAGCTCGAAGATCCACCACTCCTCTGGAAATATTTCTAAATATACTTATTTACAACATTTGAATAAAAAATTGATCCCTAAATGCTATATTTCTTATATGTTTAATCAATGTTTAACGTTTCATTTGTATTGGTCTTATAGTTTATGTTTTATAGTCTTTCAAAGTCGGGAACTTAAAACATTTTTAAGTTTCAAGATGATGGTTTTGAAAGCTTATAAATTATTTTTGGTCAACATTTTTAATGAAATTATTTTTGTTTTCAACTATTTCTTATATGTTTAATCAATGTTTAAAGTTTAATTTATATTGGTTTTATAGTTTATCTTTTATAAGCTTTCAAAGTCACGTACTTGAAATATGTTTAAGTTTCAAGTAGGTGGTTTTGAAAGCTTATAAATTAATTTGTATCAACATTTTTTATGAAATTATTTTTGTTTTCAACTATTTCTTATAAGTTTAATCAGTGTTTAAAGTTTCATTTATATTGGTCTTATAATTTATGTTTTATAGTCTTTCAAAGTTGCGTACTTGAAACAGAATCACACATTGGAAACACAGAATGTACTCTGTAGGAAAAGAAGAACGAGAATCCCACATCAGAAATGCAGTTTGATTTTCAGGGCAAACCCCCTTATAAAAGGGAGTCCTGGGTGAGGGTATCAGTCAGAATCCAGACTGCTGTAATGGCAGAACCGCTGGATATTAAATAGCAGAAAAATTCTTCTAAAAAGCTTTGTTATATATATATATATATATATATATATATAAAACAAAACAAAACAAAAAAATAAAAAAAAAAATTTAAAAAAAAAATTATGCAAAGGCGGCAACTGGTGTGCCGCCTTTGCGGTTAGTTTTTGGGCAAAGGCGGCACACCGTGTGCCGCCTTGACCTAGGCGGAAAAACCCCCAAAGGCGGCACACCAGGTGCCGCCTTTGGGAGGTATAATAATAATTTTTTTTTACCCTGGTGGTATTTTAAAAAATATTTTTTTGAAAAAATGTAAAAAAAAACTCGCCGAAGACGCACTGACGTGATCTGACCGCCCCCTCCAGCTTTCCAATCTGAGCATCTTTGTCGTAGGCCACATCTAAATCGCCACCACCAGGGTCCCAAACCCTGAATGGGGCCATATGTAAACATGATTTTCCCCTTGAAAATTTAGTGATGGCCCTTCTGATAGTGGCACCATCAGGATTCCCTTCAACGCATTGATTCCTGCTGGTTAGGAAGGAAGAATCCCATGTTAAAAATGAACTTGGGATAATTTCAGGCTTCCAAACCTCCTCAAAACATCGGTTAATCAGGAGATTATAATCATTTAGAGAGATTGAAAGCAGTTTCTTGTTAGCCGGATGAAACACCAGACCAGATGCATCGATTTCTTTACTATGAGCCACATCACAAGACTCCATTCGAGAATGATTGCCCCCACATGTAGCAAACATTTCATAGTTCCTAATGATTTCTTCTTTTGGGATGCGCGGCACCAAGTTGCACTAAATCGAGAGATCCCTAGAGAATTCATGAGAGATTCTCTCTATTGTAGAGAGAGAGACTCTCCATCATTATTTTATTACTAATTAATTATTAATGTATTATTTATTATATATTTATTATATATTTATTATATATTTATTATATATTGATTGTTTATTTATTCATTATTTATTATTTACTATCTATTGTTTATTAATTTTTTTTATTTATTTATCATATATTAATTTATTTTTTAATTAATTTATTATTTATACATTACTTATAGATTATAGATTATATATTATATGTTATATGTTACATATTTTATTATTTATTATTTATGATTTATGATTCATTATTTATTATTCATTATTTACTATTCATTAATCATTATTTATTATATATTATTTATTATTTATTATTTCCTATTAAGTATTTATTATTTTAAATTTATTATTTACCAATTATTACTGTATTATATATATATATATTATTCATTTGTATTTAATTTATTTATTATTCAATTATACTTTATTTGTTAATTAGTAATTAGTAATTATTAAGTATTAATCATTACTCATTAATTATTAATTATTAATTATTAATTATTAATTATTAATTATTAATTATTAGTTGTTAATTATTAATTATTTAGTTTGTATCTATTTTTTATGTATTGTTTGATTATTCAATGAATATATATAAGTATATAAGTATATTAAATTATATTTATTCACCACATGAAGAGTCTGGTGGAGTGGTAAAATCATTGGAGAACAAGCAAGGGGTACGGTGTTCAAATCTCACCCAACACAGAATTTCTATATATGGCATCTATGGATGTCAATGTTCATAGTAGTAAATGGTAAATATAAAATTAATTAATTATGTGAAATAAAAAAATTAACTATAAAATTAATAATAAATAAATAAATAAAATTAACAAATTAACAACAACAACAACAATAATCCCCAATAAGGTGGCACAGTGGTTAGGGTTGAGGGTTGTGGTCATCAATTCCAATGTTCGATTCCCACCAGTTCCAGTTTTCAATCGAGGTAATTATACATCATGCAATTTAACTCCTCGATGGTACAGGGCAGCGTGGGGAGGCCAGTTTTACCAAGTCAAGTTGTGGTTGACCTTCGAGACCTGGGGCCTGGTACACCCATAGGGGAACATGATATACTGGGAACAACATTAATTGTATATTTCAACTAGGGTTTTTGTTCGAATAATAATAATAATAATAATAATAATAATTGGTTAATTAATTAATTAATTCCAAGAATAATAAAATACGAAAACAATAAATAAATAAATTAATTAATTATAATAATAAATAAATAAATGTAAATAAATAATTATAAATAAATAATTATAAATAAATAATAAATAAATAAATAATGATAAATAAATAAATAAATTATAAAAAATTAATTAATTAATTAATTATAAATGTATAAATAAATAAATAAGGAATTAATTATGAGAACTATAAAATATTAAAATATTAAAATAATAAAAAAATAGTAACGAAAATAAAAAAACCATCACGAAATAATGTTGTTGTAGTTTTCCATTTTATGATGTAATGTAAACCTTATAAATGTATCTAGTACTTCCACGTCTACTAAACTAATCGGTCTTTCGAGACTTGATCTTTTTTTGTCATGCCAATGATATGTAATAATGCACTGACTCTGGGCTTCTGGGGTCGGGGTGTTACAGTTGGTATCAGAGGAAGTTTAGTACAAACCTTGGAAACTAGATTTAGATAAACTCTGATTAGAGAGCATAGCCCTAAGATAGACTTTGAGGATTAGTATAGAAAAACTTCCTAGAATTTTGGTATTGTAGAGATTTTGTGAGTTTTCCAAGAAATACATCCCTGTCTGGATACAAGCAGGTAGAGGCAGCTCTGACACAGATGTGCCTAGGGGTAAAACCCAAAAACACCGCTTTGAGCTAGACTCGAATGGGAACTGGTGCACGACAATGGACCTTGCTGCATTCTTGGTTACGACACTCCCAGAGGATATGCTTAGGATAATTCTCATTTTCTTTACAAACCATTATGAAGAGTTTATGAGTATATACTTCCTCAAAGAAATTTTTTTTATGATTATTGATTATATCCATAAACTGTTCAATTTATGTTAAGTGTTTTAGAAGTTTGGATTTATGTATTGTGATTCATAAACTAATCTAGTGTATGCCATTGTTTAGAAATGGCGCATAGTTGAAGGAATGGTAACTGTATCAATGCATGCACTCCATGTAGGTATTTCTCACCTGCTCAAGATAATTATAGTGGAGTTGGTGATACAACTGGTGATGCTCAGCTTATCACTATACTGGGACAACTCACTTAGGTTATGAATAATAACCTTACCCATATAGAGCACCCTGATCTGTAGCATGGAGGATCAATGTTAGATATCTTCATGATGAAAGAACCAACAAAATTCAATGGGGGTAAAAATCCACTAGTATCTGAGCAATGGATAAATTCTTTAGAGAAAATATTCCACACCTTGGGGAGTAGCGAAAGGGAAAAAGTAGTCATGGCAGTTTACCACCTCACTGGAGATGCTGATCAATGGTGGCCATTGATTAAAAACACAAAGGAAGATGATGAAGTGTCAAATATGTAATAGAGGGTGTTTAAAGAAATTTCCTTAGAAAAATAATTTCCTCATGACCATCGCGCGGATATGGATAGACAATTTCTGAGTCTGAGGAAAAAGGAGGATGAGAATGTCACAAAGTATGAAGATAACATTACAAGGTTAGAGAGGCATGCTGCAGATTATATACGTAACCCAATAAGTAAGATTGATCATTGCTTTGATGGGTTAAAACCATTTCTCTGTCAAGCATTAGTCTCACAATCCTTCTCTCCATACAAAAATATTTTCTCATGTGCTATCAAGATAGAAAAAGAATTCTCTAAGTCTTACGACTTTAAAGCAAAGCAATAGAATAAGAGATATGTTGAACACTCTGAAAATATAAATAAGTGGAAGAAGAAAAAAAGCTGAATATCCATCCTACAGTAAATGTGGGAAGAAACACCATGGTACTTATCTTAAGGGAATGGGAGTCTGTTACAAGTGTGGTGAAAAAGGCCACCAAGCTCGTGATTGCAAGGGGAAGAAAGAGGATGTTAATGTTGAATGCTACAATTGTAGAGAAAAGAAACATTATGAAAATGAATGTCCTAAGCGTCAGGGGAACTTACCTCAGAAAAGGCCAATGGATCAAGGCCAAGATAATGCTATCACTACTGCTGAGGTTGAAGCTCCGAAAGATATAGTGGCAGGTAATTTAATGGTTTCCTCAAGTTTAGGTAATGCTTTATTTGATTCTAGATCATCGGATTGTTTCATATCTTCCCAGTTTTCTAAGAAAATTAGATATTTCCAATTTGATTTAACAAGGGAGTTTTCAGTCAAAACTCCTAAGGGACGTATCATTGCAAAAAAAATTTGTGAATCAGTTCCCATTAAGGCATATAAACTTTATTTATCTACTGATCTCATCTTCAAACCCATGATTTATTTTTATATAATCCTCGGTATGGATTCGCTTTCGGACCATGATACGAAATTTATTATAAGAAGAAGGAGGTTACAATTTTTGATGATGATAAGGAGTAACTTATCTTTAGAGTATAAATGTAATGCCCCAACCCTAGTTACCTAGAGTCGGTGCATTATTACATAACATTGGCATGATCACAAAAGATCAAGTCTCAAAAGACCGATTAGTTTACCAGCCTTGGAATCACTAGATACATTCATAAGGTTTGCATTACATCATAAAGTGAAAAACTAGAAAAACATATTATCTCCACACTCATATCCCCTCATACTATCCCTACAGGTCATTCATAAAATACTTATTCACATCCTGGGAAAAATAAAACAAAGAAAGGGGTGAGCTCAAACGCTCATAAAGGGTAAGAAATAAAGCGGAAGGTAACATAAGTATTAAGCATGGTGAATAATTGAAACCACATGCCTTTAACAATAATAAACATGAATAATTTTATGGAAGGAGTATGAGATGAGTAAATAATTCCATAATAAAACATAATCATTAGTATTCTACTAGTCGAATGACCACATGAACCATAAATATTATTTTCATAATGAGGAAATGTATAATGTCAGACATTCTGAAACATTTTTTCAAGGCCTCAGCCAAGACGTCAAAAAATGATTAAGCCCTCGGACAAAACCATATATCAAAATTGGGAAAGGTCCTCAGACAATTCCACGTCTAGTTGTCTCATGATACCTACTAATGCATCGAGGAGCTATAGCGGGCTCCACCCGTCACTTACTAAGTCCAATACATTCCTCATATGAAACGGTTTAAACATATCATAAAAATTCGTATTAAAACTAGCATACGAAATGTCAATACTTTAACCATTAATAATGAATGGTATAAAAATAGCACATCCATAGTCAAACATATCACAAAACATTCAATGAAATATGGAAGTTTTGTATCATAATAAATCAACTTCCAATAAACTTAAAATCCATCAAAGTTTGTTGACATAGATGGAATCAAAACCGTTTTTAGAGAAATATATCTTTCTATTTTGAAATAATTTAAGAGTCACATAATTATAAAGAAAACATTTATTTTGAAAATATTATTATAATCTTTTAAGGGAAGCTTTGATGATTTTATAACGGCAGAAAATAGCCGCACCCGCCGTATAAGTTAAAAAAACATTCTTACCTTAAATTTTTCAAAAAGGTCAAAAAGTACCTTGTTTGGAAAACGATGAAAAGATTACTTTGAAAACACATAAGGGTATAAATGAATTTAACCCATTGTCTAGTCAATAGTAAAAATGTTTTGACATACATTTTTAAGAAACATGGATGTGGATGATAAAGAGGTTCAAGTAGATGATTACATATAAACAACCTCGGATATATAGAGATTGTGAAATTAACCCTTACCTTGTACTTTTCCTTGGTCGAGGGTAGGTTAACCTCATGTATAATAGTTAAATATTTTTTTTAAATTATACAAGAATCATATACATAAATATGATATCATATATGATCTTTTAATAGTTCTTTGTTTATAATATTTTAGTTTTATCGTCGTTTCAGGTGTTCACTTACTCATTTTCTTTTATATGTTTTGTTACATAAGCCATGTTTGTTATCCATAGGTTGTATCTTATTCATATCCAGAATGATATCAAGTCCTTAAAAATTATTTTTAATCATAAAATGAAAATAGTCTTGAATGGATACGATGAGTAATGAATCTCATCGCGTTCGTGGAGACGGTAGTCCGTATGTACGCACGAATGTTACTTCCATTTTATTTTTCATTTTAAAAGGATTCAAAACAAAATGATACATAGGTATATTATTATTCCAGTATAATATAATATCTTATATATTTTACATAAGTTCATTAACTCCATCCTTTATACGTTTCATGTATGGTATGAACGAGTCATATCACTTTGAGGGGGCGGTAGTCCGCTCTTCCTCAAATGAAATTATCGTATATATATATATACAACATGAAACGAATAATGGTATGATATAAAATGGAATTACAGAAGATTATATATAAAATAAATATCATTAATATCATATTTAATTATAGTTCCATCATAATGGCCACCATGAGAGGTGGTAGGAGATAATTGAACAATCATCGTTTCGTGAGGCGTTTGGTTCCCATCCACAGAAACATTATGTTCTTCACCCATTAGATGGAGGTGTGTGTAAGTGTAGTTATAATACTTCTCATAACAATATCCTAGTATATTTATTATACTATTGTTGTTACAAAATAAAATAATAAGAAGAGTTTAGGGGTTGGAGACGTAAAATAAAAGAAAAGAAGCTAAGAGAAATCGTTATCTTTAATTTGGGTAACTCCCTTTGGTTGGAACCAAAAAGGACTCTTGAAGTGATTTCTGCCTAAGTTAAGGCTTCTAGGAGGAGTATAGGGATGTAGGGAGCTTAATTGGGAAATGGTTGGATGATCCAAAGGTCTCTATAGGTGTGAGGAATTGGTTATAAGTGGTGTCCTTTTATAAGGGGAGGATGGGTTCTTTAGGAAATATTGAAAATATTATTTTATTATAGAATGATATTCGGTTACTAAAGGTCCAAAACTCATTAAAGTTGAATATAATATGACTCATGATCGAAATTAAATCATCCAATAATAATTGGACAGGTTTTGGGTATTATTTTAGTCTTTATAATCTTATTTATTTAAATCATTTATTAATGAGGTAAACAGTACATCATTATTGTGTCATAATTAATTTAGTTTATTAGATGTCTAAAAATTATAAAAAAATACAATGATTTAGGAAATATTTTTATATTTCTAATGAATATTTATAGTCTAAAAAATAACATATATAACCCTATGTAAAAATTGTTTTTCGAAAACATATATGCTTATGTCATTTTTTTATTTACATTAACTTAATTAATATAAAGTGTATTTATCACTTACAAGTGGCTCCATGGGGTCCCAAAATCTACTCAAAGATTCCCATGGTAGGACATGTATCAACCAATAGTGTTAGGACACGTTTTAGGGTAATTTAGTATGATTATAATATTTTTTTTACCCTTATTTACCGGATTTACCCTTTAACCATGGTAAGTAAAATATTTACCGAAGTAATTATTCAAAATGTCTAAAAATAAAATTTAACTATTTAAAAAATTTGGACCTTATCATTCTAAATATGGAATCCATTTTTCTAAATTCAAAACACAGAAGTTTCAGAAATTAATTTAAAATTAATTCCCATTGTCGAAAAAAAAAAGTGTGTTTTTAACAAAAAGTAATTATCAAAAGATTGACACTTTCTTATGTCCAGTTTAAATATAAAATTATTTACAATGACCAACATTTGATTAAATGGTAAAATTATAATCTAATTATACTTTAAAATCACTCAAATTTATAATTTATCACTATTAATTATTTCGATTAAAAAAATTGTTTTTAATTAAAATTTAGTAATTTTCACTATTCATCAAAATATTAGAGTTATATGAAAAGTACAAAAATTTCACCCTAAGATAATTTCAATATTCTGAATCCAAAAATGAATTCTATTTTAAAAAATTCAAAACATAAAATTTGCATTTATAAATTTAAAATTAATTCCCCCTGTCAAAACCAAAAGGCCTATTTTAAAGAAATAATAACTATCAAAAGTTTGACACTTATTTATGTCCAATTTCAAAGTGAAATTACTTAAAATAAACATAATTGGATTAAATGGTAAAAATATAATCTATTTATACTTACAAACCATTAAAATGTATAATTTAAAAATATAAATTATTTTGATTAAAAAAGTCATTTTCAGTTAAAATATAGTATTTTTCACTATTCACCCAAATATGAAAGTTATCAGAAAAACACCAAAACTTTATTGAAATTAAATTATTATGTCCCAATTCTAAAGAAGAAGTTTGTTTTGTCAAATTGAATATATAAAAGTTTCAAATATTGGATTTAAAAAAGGCTTCGCCATTAAAAGGCGGTAAAATTGCATTTTTTGAAAAATACTTCTTTTATCTGAAAAAATATGTTTTTTCTTACATTATATCTAAGAAACTCATAATATGGATTATAAAATTATAAGTATTATATAAAGTTCAAAATTTAGTTAATACTATTCGTAACCGCTTTTGAACAGCTTGTTTGGTAAGTCATGTTGCGCTAGAACTGAGTGTTGTGTGTAGTGCAAGTTATTGAATTACTTTGAAGAAATAACGTACTATGAAATCCTGGGGTGTTACATTCTTCCCTACTTTAAAAATTTTCATCCTCGCAATTTGAAATTATTTTTCGAAAATAAAAGGTTGAAAATAGAAAATATCATTGGGAAAACCCACATCGGAAATTGGGTTAATAAAATTTAGTCTTAATAAGAGGAAAAGGGAAATAAAAGGGTCACCACCAAATTATTATCTCTATTAGAAGAACATTGGTGGAAATTAAATACATATAATTGGAGGAAAAACGTAAAAATTTATAGGTAGTGATTGAGGTCACAAACAAGTGTAAAATTGAGAGCCTTAAATTCATCAATCTATGATGATTTAAAATACCATCAGTTCAACAAAACATATGGTATTATGATAACACATTTTTTGTTATAAGATCCCTTTATTAAAGTATAATAATTAATTTATTCATATAATATGAGAAGGAGAAAAATATATAATTGACAAGTAGAGTCCCATCCTTTCACTAATTTCTACCACAAACTTATCTTTCACTCTAAAAGATAATAGAACTTAAAAATAAGATTCTATTTATCTTATTCGTATAGGGTTCAAAAAAATGAATTTATAATTCATCTACTAGATTTTTTTTTAAAAGACTACATTATTCAATCTAGGACATCACGTGGGCCAGTGGTAGGTGATACACCCTTGTCACCCTTCTGTTGCGGGTTCAAGTCTCGTGGCCTTGCCGGACGCGACGAGTTGTCACCCGACCTCCAGGTTGTCCTTTTATGGCAATCCAAAAATAATCTCAAACTATAATTATCCAAAATACTTCTATCCAAACTCATAGGCCAAAATTTATAAGGAAGGTAAACAAAATGAAGATCCTTTTTGCCGCGTAATAACATGTGAACACCTTCATCATGTATTCTTTTAAAACACTCCAACATCCTGAATTACCATAAAACCTTATTGATTACATTCATGATCCCTTCTTACTTATAAAATACTGGATATACTCTTTCTATTCAAAAATGTTGTAAACTCCAACAATGATAGAATATACAAATCATTAATCAATTTCACGGTATTCAAGAATATCCAATATAATTTATCAAAATCAATCATGTATTATTCCAAAATCACTACCTCGGTATCAGAACCATATTATGGTTTATCTTTCTCTCAACAATATATTTTCCAAAAATTTAACCTGCTATTGAGTCACTTTTATTGGATCCACACAGTCGCAAGTCCTTAATGAAATAGTACTGCAGTATAATCCTTTTACACTCCATAATTATTATAACCAATACATTGTTGATACAACACTCAAATGACATAATTCTCTAAAAACAACATAAGAACTATAATTATTCCTCCTCATCTGTGGTAGTATCATAACTTGATTATTATCCAATAGCATCATTTGGGGCCTGCTCTGATGATTTGGACATTGGTTCGGGTAGTGTCCCAACTTCTTGCAGATGAAGCATTATACATTTGAAACTTTTTTCTTACCCTTGCAGTCATGTAAATGGTGTCCTTTTTCTCCACACTTATAACAAACTCCCATTCCCTTCAGGAAAGTTCTAGGGTGTTTCTTTCCACAGTTATCACATATGGGAAAATTATTCTTTTCCATCTTCCCTTTATCCATCTTTCTCTCTTCCATCCTTTTCTTCTCTTACATCCCTTCAAATCCATAGGACTCGGAGAATTATTTACTTATCTTATTAACACATGATACCGTTTCTTCATATGTTGAGAATACATGGGAGAATATTTTCCTTCTAAATATTGGCTTAATACGATGAAAGATATGATCCTTCTTACTCTATGGATCATACGTATTGCTGGTGTTCACATTCCTTCTACTAGGTGCCATTTCTATACAATAGCATAAACTAGGTCAGTTTATGAATTGCAATGAATAATTCCAAACTTGTAAAATACCTAACATAAATTAAACAATTTATAGATATAATCCATAATCATAAAGATGTTTTCATTGAGTATGTATATACTCATAAACCCTTCGTAATGTTTTGTAAATAAAATGAGAATTATTCTAAGCATATCCCCTGGGAGTGTCGTAACCAAGAGTGCAGCAAGGCCCATTGTTGTGCACCACTTCCTGTTTGAGTCTAGCTGAAAGTGGTGTTTTCGGGTTTTACCCCTAGGTACATCTGTGCCAGAGCCACTTCTACCTGCTCATATCCAGACAGAGATGTATTGCTCGGAAAACTCACAAAATCTCTACAATACCACAATTCTAGGAAGTTCTTCTATACTAATCCTCAAAGTCCATTTTAGGTCTATGTTCTCTAATCATAATTTATACAAATCTAGCTTCCAAGGTTTATACTAAACTTCCTCTGATACCAACTATAACACCCCGACCCCAGTTACCCAGAGTCGGTACATTATTACCTAACATTGGCATGATCACAAAAGATCAAGTCTTGAAAGACCGATTAGTTTAGCAGCCTTAGAATCACTAGATACATTCATAAGGTTTACGTTACATCATAAAGTGAAAAACTACAACAACATCTTGTCTCCACACTCATATCCCCTCATATTATCCATGAAGGTCATTCATAAAATACTTCTTCACATCCTGGGAAAAATAAAACATAGAAAGGGGTGAGATCAAACGCTCAGTAAGGGTAAGAAATACAGCGGAAGATAACATAAGTTTTAAGCATGATGAATAATTGAAATCACATGCCTTTACCAATAATAAACATGAATAATTTTATGGCAGGAGTATGATCTGAGTGAATAATTCCATAATAAAACATAATCATTGGTATTCTACTAGTCGAATGACCACATTAACCATCAATATTATTTTCATAATGAGGAAATGTATAATGTCAGACATTCTGAAACATTTTGTCAAGGCCTCGTCCAGGACGTCTAAAAATGATTAAGGCCTCAGCCAAAACCATATATCAAAATTGGGAAAGGGCCTCAGACAATTCCACATCTAGTTGTCTCATGAGACCTACCGATGCATCGAGGAGCTATAGTGGGATCCACCCATCACTTACTAAGTCCAATACATTCCTCATATGAAATGGTTTAAACATATCATAAAAATTTGTATTAAAAATAGCATAGGAAATGTCAATAATTTAACCATAAACAATGAATGGTATAAAAATAGCACATACATAGTCAAAAATATCACAAACCTTCAATAAAATATGGAAGTTTTGTATCATAATAAATCAACTTCTAATAAACTTAAAATCCATCAAAGGGTGTTGACATAGATGGAATCAAAACCCTTTTTAGAGAAATATCTATTTCTATTTTGAAATAATTTAAGAGTCACATAATTATAAAGAAAACATTTATTTTGAAAATATTCTTATAAGCTTGTAAGGGAATCTTTGATGATGTTATAAGGGCAGAAAATAGCCACACCCACCGTATAAGTTAAAAAAAACATTCTTACCTTAAATTTGTCGAAAAGGTCAAAAAGTACCTTGTTTGGAAAACAACGAAAAGATTCCTTTAAAAACACATAAGGGTATAAATGAATTTAACCCATTTTCTAGTAAATAGTAAAAATGTTTTGAAATACATTTTTAAGAAACATGGATGTGGATGATAAAGAGGTCCCAGTTGATGATTACGTATAAACAACATTGGATAATATAGAGATTGTGAAATTAACCCTTACCTTGTACTTTTCCTTAGTCGAGGGTAGGTTAACCTCCTTTATAATAGTTAAATAATTATTATTAAATTATATAAGAACCATATACATAAAGATGATATCATATATGATATTTTAATATTGATTTGTTAATAATATTTTAGTATTATCATCATTTCGGGTGTTCACTTACTCGTTTTCTTTTATATGTATTTTTACGTAAGCTGTGTTTGTTATCCATAGGTTGTATCTTATTCATATACAATATGATATCAAGTCCATAAATAGTATTCTTAATCATCAAATGAAATTATTCTTGAATGGATATGATGGGTAATGAATCTCATTGCGTTCGTGGAGACGGTAGTCCATACGTACGCACGAACGTTACTTCCATTTCATTTTTCATTTTAAAAGGATTAAAAACCAAATGATACATAGGTATATTATTATTCCAGTATAATATAAAATCTTATACATGTTACTTGAGTTCATTAACACCATCCTTTATATGTTCCATGTATGGTATGAACGAGTCATATCACTTTGAGGGGATGATAGTCCGCTCTTCCTCAAATGAAATTATCTTATATATATATATATAACATGAAACAAATAATGGTATTCTATAAAATGTAATTATAGAAGCTTATATATAAAATAAATATCATTAATATCATATTTAATTATATTTTCATCCTAATGGCCAACATGAGAGGTGGTAGGAGATAATTGAACAATCATCGTTTCGTGAGGCGTTTGGTTGCCATCCACAGAAACATTATGTTCTTCACCCATTAGATTGAGGTGTGTGTAAGTGTAGTTAGAATACTTCTCATTACAATATCCTAGTATATTTATTATGCTGGTTTTTTTACAAAATAAAATAATAAAAAGAGTTTAGGGGTTGGAGAAGTAAAATAAAATAAAAGAATCTAAGAGAAATTGTTACCTTTAATTAAGGTAACTTTCTTTGGTTTGAACCAAAAAAGACTCTTGAAGTGCCTTCTGCCTAAGGTAAGGATTATAGTAGGAGTAGAGGGATGTAGGGAGATTAATTTGGTAGTGTATGTACGATCCAAAAGGCTTGAGATGTGTGAGGAATTGGTTAGAAGTGGTGTCCTTTTATAAGGGGGAGGAGGGGTTCTTAAGAAAGATTGAAAATATAATTTAATTATATAATGATATTAGATTTATATGGGTCCAAAACTCATTAATGTTGAATATAAGATGACTTTTGATCGAAATGAAATCATCCAATAAGAATTGGACAGGTTTTGGGTATTATTTTAGTCTTTATAATCTTATTTATTTAAATCATTTATTAATGAGGTAAACACTACATCATTATTGTGTCATAAATAATTTAGTTTATTAGATTTCTAAAAATTATAAAAAAAATACCATGATGTAGGAAATATTTTTATATTTCTAATAAAAATTTATAGTTGAAAAAATAACATATATAACCCTATGTAAAAATTGTTTTTCTAAAACATATATTCTTTTGTCATTTTTGTATTTACATTAACTTAATTAATATAAAGTGTCTTCATCACTTACAAGTGGCTCCATTGGGTCCCAAAATCAACCGAAAGATGCCCATGGTCAGAAATGTATGAACCAATAGGGTTAAGACACGTTTTAGGATAATTTAGTATTATTATAATATTATTGTTTTACCTTTATTTACCAGATTTACCCTTTAACCATGGTAAATAAAATATTCACCGAAATAATTATTCAAAATGTCTAAAAATAAAAGTTTCCTATTTAAAAAATTTGGACCTCCTGATTCTAAATATGGAATCACTTTTTATAAATTCAAAACACATAAGTGGCGGAAATTAATTTAAAATTAATTCTCATTGTCGAAACAAAAAGTGTGTTTTTAACAAATAATAACTATCAAAAGATTGACACTTTCTTATGTACAGTTTAAAAATGAAATTATGTCCAATGACCAACATTGGATTAAATGGTAAAATTATTATCTAATTATACTTTAAAATCAATCAAATTAATAATTTATCACTATTAATTATTTCGATTAAAAAAGTTGTTTTTAATTAAAATTTAGTAATTTTCACTATTTATCAAAATATGAAAGTTATCTGAAAAGTACCAAAATTTCACCCTAAGATAATTTCTAAATTATGAATCCAAAAATGGCATTTATTTTAGTAAAATAAAAACATAAAAGTTGCATTTATTAATTTAAAATTAATTCTCGTTGTCAAAACCAGAAGGTGTATTTTTAATAATTAATAACTTTCAAAAGTTTAACACTTGTTTATGTCCAATTTCAAAGTGAAATTACTTACAATGAACATAATTGGATTAAATGGTAAAAATATAATCTATTTATACTTCCAAACCATTAAAATTTATAATTTAACAATATAAATTATTTTGATTAAAAAAGTTGTTTTCAGTTAAAATATAGTATTTTTCACTATTCACTCAAATATGAAAGTTATCAGAAAAACACCAAAACTTTATTGAAACTAAATTATTATGTCCCAATTATAAAGAAGAAGTTCATTTTGTCAAATTAAATATATAAAAGTTTCAAATATTGGATTTAAAAAGGCTTCTCCATTAAAAAGTGGTAAATTACATTTTTTTGAAAAATACTTCTTTTATCTGAAGAAATGTGTTTGTTATTACATTAGGTCTAAGAAACTCATAATATGGATTCTAAAATTATAAGGATTATAAAAAGTTCAAAATTCAATTAATATTATTCATAACCGCTTTTGAACGACTTCTTTGGTAAGTCATGGTGCGCTAGAACTCGGCGTTGCGTGTAGTGAAAGTTATTGAATTACTTTGAAGAAATAAAGTACTATGAAATCCTGGGGTGTTACATTCTTCCCTCATTAAATAAATTTCATCCTCGCAATTTGAAATTATTTTTCAAAAATAAAAGGTTGAAAATAGAAAATACCATTGCGAAAACCCACATCGGAAATTAGGTTAATAAAATTTAGTCTTAATAAGAGTAAAAGGGAAATGAAAGGGTCACCACCAAATTATGATCTAGATTAGGAGAACATTGGTGGAAATTAGAGACAAATAATTGGAGGAAAAACGTAAATATTTATAGGTAGTGATTGAGGTCATCAATCACAAACAAGTGTAAAATTTAGGGCCTCAAATTCATCAATCTATGATGATTTAAAATACCATTGGTTCAACAAAACATATGGTATTAGGATAACAAATTTTTTGTTTTAAGATCCCTTCACTAAAGTATAAGAATTAATTTCTTCATAGAATAAGAGAATAAGAAAAATATATACTTGACAAGTAGAGTCACATCCTTTAACTAATTTCTACCACAAACTCATCTTTCACTCTAAAAGATAATAGAACTTAAAAATAAGATTCTATTTATCCTATTCATATAGGGCTAAAAAATGAATTTATAATTCATATACCATATTTTTTTTAAAAAATACTACATTATTCAATCTAGGACATCACATGGGCTAGTGGTAGGTGATACAACCTTGTTGCCCTTCGGTTGCGGGTTCAAGTCTCGCGACCTTACCGGACGCGATGGGTAGCTACCCGACCTTCGAGTTGTCCTTTTATGGCAATAAAAAAATAATCTCAAACTAGAATTGTCCAAAATACTTCTATCCAAACTCACGGTCCAAAATTTATAAGGAAGGTAAACACAATGAAGATCATTTTTGCCACGTAATAACATGTGATCACCTTCATCATTTATTCTTTAAAACACTGCAACATCCTGAATTATCATAATACCTTATTGATTACATTCATGATCCCTTATTGCTTATAGAATACTAGATATACTCCTTCTATTCAAAAATGTTGTAAACTCCAACAATGATGGAATATACAAATCATTAATCAGTTTCAAGGTATTCAATAATATCCAATATAATTTATCCAAATCAATCATGTATTATTCCAAAATCACTAACTCGGTATCAGAACCATATTATGGTTTATCTTTCTCTCAACCATATATTTTCCAAAAATTTAACCTGCTATTGATTCACTTTTCTTGGTTCTACACAATCTCAAGTCCTTAATGAAATATTACTGCAGTACAGTCCTTATATACTCCATAATTATTATAACTAGTACATTGTTGATACAACACTCAAATGACACAATTCTCTAATAACAACATAATAACTCTAATCATTCCTCCTCATCTTTGGTAGTATCGTAACTTGATTATTATCCAATAGCGTCATTTGGGGAATACTTGAATGATTTGGACATTGGTTCACATAGTGTCCCAACTCCTTGCAGATGAAGCATTGTACATTTGAAACCTTTTTCTTACCCTTGTAGTCACGTACATGGTGTCCTTTTTCTCCACACTTATAACAAACTCCCATTCCCTTCAGGCAAGTTCCAGGGTGTTTCTTCCCACAGTTACCACATATGGGAAAATTATTCTTTTCCCTCTTCCCTTTATCCATATTTCCCTCTTCCAACCTTTTCTTATCTTACATCCCTTCAAAGCCATATGACTCAGAGAATTCTTTACTTATCTTATTAACACATGATATTATTTCTTCATATGTTGAGAATACAGGGGAGAATATTTTCCTTCTAAATGTTGTCTTTATACTGTGAAAGATATGATCCTTCTTACTCTTTGGATCATACGTATTTCTGGAGTTCACATTCCTTCTACTCAGCGCCATTTCTATACAATAGCATAAACTAGGTCAGTTTATGAATTGCAATGCATAATTCCAAACTTGTAAAATACCTAATGTAAATTGAACGGTTTATGGATATAATCCATAATCATAAATATATTTTCATTGAGTATATATATACTCATAAACCCTTCCTAATTGTTTGTAATGAAAATGAGAATTGTTCTAAGCATATCCCCCTGGGAGTGTCATAACCAAGAGTGTAGTAAGACCCATTGTCATGCACCAGTACCCGTTCGAGTCTAGCTCAAATCAGTGTTTTTGGGTTTTACCCCTAGGTACATCTGTGTCAGAGCCACCTCTACCTGGTCGTATCCAGACAGGGATGTATTCCTCAGAAAACTCAGAAAAATCTCTACAATACCATAATTCTAGGAAGTTCTTCTATACTAATCCTCAAAGTCCATCATAGGTCTATGTGATCTAATGAGAGTTTATCTAAATCTAGCTTCCAAGGTTTGTACTAAAATTCCTCTAATACCAACTGTAACTCCCTGACCCCAGTTACCCAGAGTTGGTGCATTATTACATAACATTGGCATGATCACAAAATATCAAGTCTCGAAAGACCGATTAGTTTAGCAGCCTTGGAATCACTAGATACATTCATAAGGTTTACATTACATCATAAAGTGAAAAACTACAACAACATCTTGTCTCCACACTCATATACCTTCATACTATCCCTACAGGTCATTTATAAAATACTTCTTCACATCCTGGAAAAAATAAAACATAGAAAGGGGTGAGCTCAAACGCTCAGTAAGGGTAAGAAATACAGTGTAAGATAACATTAGTATTAAGCATGGTGAATAATTGAAACCACACACCTTTACCAAAAATAAAAATGAATACTTTTATGGCAGGAGTATGAGCTGAGTAAATAATTCCATAATAAAACATAATCATTGGTATTCTACTAGTCGAATGACCATATGAACCATCAATATTATTTTCATAATGAGGAAATATATAATGCCGGAAATTCTGAAACAATTTGTCAAGGCCTCGGCCAAGATGTCTAAAAATGATTAAGGCCTCGGCCAAAACCATATATCAAAATTGGGAAAGGGCCTCGGACAATTCCACGTCTAGTTTTCTCATGAGACCTACCGATGTAGCTAGGAGCTATAGCGGGCTCCACCTGTCACTTACTAAGTCCAATACATTCCCCATATGAAACGGTTTAAACATATCATAAACATTCATATTAAAACTAGCATACGAAATGTCAATAATTTAACCATAAAAAATGAATGGTATAAAAATAGCACATCCATAGTCAAACATATCACAAAACCTTCAATACAATATGGAAGTTTTGTATCATAATAAATCAACTTCCAATAAACTTAAAATCCATCAAAAGATGTTGACATAGATGGAATCAAAACCCTTTTTAGAGAAATATCTCTTTCTATTTTGAAATAATTTAAAAGTCACATAATTATAAATAAAACATTTATTTTGAAAATATTCTTAGAAGATTGTAAGATAATCTTTGATGATGTTATAATGGCATAAAATAGCCACACCCGCCGTATAAGTTAAAAAAACATTCTTACCTTAAATTTTTCGAAAAGGTCAAAAAAGTACCTTGTTTGGAAAATGACGAAAAGATTCCATTAAAAACACATAAGGGTATAAATGAATTTAACCCATTGTCTAGTAAATAGTAAAAATGTTTTGATATACATTTTTAAGAAACATGGATATGTATGATAAATAGGTCCCAGTAGATGATTACATATAAACAACCTCGGATAATATAGAGATTGTGAAATTAACCCTTACCTTGTACTTTTCCTTGGTCGAGGGTAGGTTAACCTCCTATATAATAGTTAAATCATTTTTGTTAAATTATACAAGAATCATATACATAAATATGATATCATATATGATCTTTTAATATTGCTTTGTTAATAATATTTTTCGTATTATCGTCATTTCGGGTATTCACTTACTCATTTTCTTTTATATGTTTTGTTACATAAGTCGTGTTTTTTATCCATAGATTTTATATTATTCATATACATAATTATATCATGTCCTTAAACATTTTTTGTAATCATAAAATTAAATTAGTCTTGAATGTATACAATGGGTAATGAATCTCATCGCGTTCGTGGAGACAGTAGTTCGTACGTACGCACGAACGTTACTTCCATTTCATTTTTCATTTTAAAAGGATTCAAAACCAAAAGATAAATAGGTATATTATTATTAAAATATAATATAAAATCTTATATATGTTACTTAAGTTCATTAACACCATCCTTTATACGTTCCATGTATGGTATGAACGAGTCATATCACTTTGAGGGGGCGGTAGTCCGCTCTTCCTCAAATTAAAATTATCATATATATATATATACAACATGAAATGAATAATGGTATTCTATAAAATGGAATTAAAGAAGATTATATAAAAAAATAAATATCATTAATATCATATTTAATTATAGTTCCGTCATAATGGCCACCATGAGAGGTGGTAGGAGATAATTGAACAATCATCGTTTTGTGAGGCATTTGGTTGTCATCAACAGAAACATTATGTTATTCACTCATTAGATGAAGGTGTGTGTAAGTGTAGTTAGAATAATTCTCATAATAATATCCTAGTATATTGAGTATACTATTGTTTTTACAAAAGAAAATAATAAGAAGAGTTTAGGGGTTGGAGAAGTAAAATAAAAGAAAAGAAGCTAAGAGAAATCGTTACCTTTAATTTGGGTAACTCCCTTTGGTTTGAACCAAAAATAACTCTTGAAGTGCCTTATGCCTAAGTTAAGGCTTCTAGTAGGAGGATAGGGATGTAGGGAGCTTAATTGGGCAGTGTTTGGATGAGCGAAAAGGCTTTAGAGCTGTGAGTAATTGGTTAGAAGTGGTGTCCTTTTATAAGGGGGAGGAGGAGCTCTTTAGGAAATATTGAAAATATTATTTTATTATATAATGATATTCAGTTTATAAAAGTCCAAAACACATTAAAGTTGAATATAAGATGACTCATGATGGAAATTAAATCATCCAATAAGAATTGGACAGGTTTTGGGTATTATTTTATTCTTTATAATCTTATTTATTTAAATCATTTATTAATGAGGTAAACACTACATCATTATTGTGTCATAAATAATTTAGTTTATTAGATGTCTAAAAATTATAAAAAAGTACCATGATGTAGGAAATCTTTTTATATTTATAATGAATATTTATAGTCGAAAAAATAACATATATAACCCTATATAAAAATTGTTTTGCTAAAACATATATGCTTATGTCATTTTTTTATTTACTTTAACTTAATTAATATAAAGTGTTTTTATCACTTACAAGTGGCTCCATGGGGTCCCAAAATTGACCCAAAGATGACCATGTTCGGACATGTATCAAACAATTAGGTTATAACAAGTTTTAGGGTAATTTAGTATTATTATAATATTATTTTTTACTCTTATTTACCGGATTTACCCTTTAACCATGGTAAATAAAATATTTACCCAAGTAATTATTCAAAATGTATAAAAATAAAAGTTACATATTTACAAACTTTTTACCTCCTGATTCTAAATATGGAATCCATTTTTCTAAATTCAAAACACAGAAGTGGCAGAAATTAATTTAAAATTAATTCCCTTTGTCGAAACAAAAAGCGTGTTTTTAACAAATAATAACTATCAAAAGATTGACACTTTCTTATGTCCCGTTTAAAAATGAAATTATGTTCAATGACCAACATTGGATTAAATGGTTAAATTATAATCTAATTATAATTTAAAATAACTCAAATTCATAATTTATCACTATTAATTATTTCGATTAAAAAAGTTGTTTTTAATTAAAATTTAGTAATTTTCACTACTCATCAAAATATGAAAGTTATCAGAAAAGTACCAAAATTTCACCCTAATCTAATTTCGATATTCCAAATCCAAAAATAAAGTCTATTTTACCAAATTAAAAACATAAATTTGCATTTATTAATTTAAAATTAATTCCCGCTGTCAAAACCAAAAGGCGTATTTTTAAGAAATAATAACTATCAAAAGTTTGACACTTGTTTATGTCCAATTTCAAAGTGAAATTACTTACAATAAACATCATTGGATTAAATAGTAATAATATAATCTATTTATACTTCCAAACAATTAAAATGTATAATTTAACAATATAAATTATTTTGATTAAAAAAGTTGCTTTCAGTTAAAATATTGTATTTTCACTATTCACCCAAATATGAAAGTTATCAGAAAAACACCAAAACTTTATTGAAACTAAATTCTTATGTCCCAATTCTAAAGAAAAAGTTTATTTTTTCAAATTGAATATATAAAAGTTTCAAATATTGGATTTAAAAAGGCTTCGCCATTAAAAGGTGGTAAAATTGCATATTTTGAAAAATACTTCTTTTATCTGAAAAATGTATTTGTTCTTACATTATGTCTAAGAAACTCATAATATGGATTCTAAAATTATAAGGATTATATGAAGTTCAAAATTCAGTGAATACTATTCATAACTTCTTTTGAACGGCTTGTTTGGTAAGTCATGGTGGGCTATAACTCGGTGTTGCGTATAGTGCAAGTTATTGAATTATTTTGAAGAAATAACATACTATGAAATCCTGGGGTGTTACATTCTTCCCTCCATCAATAAATTTCATCCTCGCAATTTGAAATTATTTGTCGAAAATAAAAGGTTGAAAATAGAAAATACCATTGGGAAAACCCACATCAGAAATTAGGTTAATAAAATTCAGTCTTAATTAGAGGAAAAGTGAAATGAAAGGGTCACCACCAAATTATGATCTCGATTCAGAGAACATTGGTGGAAATTAGAGACATATAATTGGAATAAAAACCTAAATATTTATAGGTAGTGATTGAGATCATCAATCACAAACAAGTGTAAAATTGAGGGCCTGAAATTCATCAATCTATGATGATTTAAAATACCATCGGTTCAACAAAACATATGGTATTAGGATAACACATTTTTTGTTTTAAGATCCTTTCACTAAAGTATAAGAATTAATTTATTCATAGAATAAGAGAAAAAAAATATATACTTGACAAGTAGAGTCCCATCCTTTAACTAATTTCTACCACAAACTCGTCTTTCACTCTAAAAGATAATAGAACTTAAAAATAAGATTCTATTTATCATATTCGTATAGGGTTAAAAAAAATGAATTTATAATTCATCTACCAGATTTTTTTTTAAAAAAGACTACATTATTCAATCCAGGACACCATGTGGGCCAGTGGTTGGGGATAAACCCTTGTCGCCCTTCGGTTGCGGGATTAAGTCTCGCGGCCTTACCGGACGCAATGGGTTGTCGCCCGACCTCTAGGTTGTCATTTTATGGAAATCCAAAAATAATCTCAAACTAGAATTATCCAAAATACTTCTATCCAAACTCACAGTCCAAAATTTATAAGGAAGGTAAACACAATGAAGATCCTTTTTTCCGCGTAATGAAATGTGACAACCTTCCTCATGTATTCTTTTAAAACACTGCAACATCCTGAATTACCATAAAACCTTATTGATTACATTCATGATCCCTTATTACTTATAGAATACTAGATATAATCCTTCTATCCAAAAATGTTATAGACTCCAACAATGATGGAATATACAAATCATTAATCAGTTTCAAGGCATTCAATAATATCCAATATAATTTATCCAAATCAATCATGTGTTATTCCAAAATCACTACCTCAGTATCAGAACCATATTATGGTTTATCTTTTTGTCAACCATATATTTTCCAAAACTTTAACCTACTATTGAGTCACTTTTCTTGGTTCCACACAATCTCAAGTTCTTAATGAAATAGTAATGCATTACAATCCTTATATACTCCATAATTATTATAACCAGTACATTGTTGATACAACACTCAAATGACATAATTCTCTAATAACAACATAAGAACTCTAATCATTCCTCCTCATCTTTGGTAGTATCATAAATTTATTATTATCCAATAGCATCATTTGGGGAATACTCTAATGATTTGGACATTGGTTCACGTAGTGTCCCAACTCCTTGTAGACGGATCATTGTACATTTAAAGCCTTTGTCTTACCCTTGCAGTCACGTACATGGTGTCCATTTTCTCTACACTTATAACAAAATTCTATTCCATTCAAGCAAGTTCCAGGGTGTTTATTCCCACAATTATCACATATGAGAAAATTCTTCTTTTCCCTCTTCCCTTTATCCATTTTTCTCTCTTCCATCCTTTTCTTCTCTTACTTCCCTTCAAATCCATAGGACTCGGATAATTATTTACTTATCTTATTAACACATGATACAATTTATTCATATGTTGAGAATAAATGGGAGAATATTTTCCTTCTAAATGTTGGATTAATACCGTGAAATATATGATCCTTCTTACTCTTTGTATCATACGTATTTCTAGAGTTCACATTCCTTCTAATCGGCGCCATTTCTATACAATATCATAAACTAGGTCAGTTTATGAATTGAAATAAATAATTCCAAACTTGTAAAATTCCTAATGTAAATTGAACGGTCTATGGATATAATCCATAATCATAAAGATGATTTCATTTAGGATGTATATACTTATAAACCCTTCGTAATGGTTTGTAAATAAAATGAGAATTGTTCTAAGCATATCCCCCGGGAGTGTCGTAACCAAGAGTGTAGCAAGGCCGGTTGTCGTGCACCAGTTCTCTTTCGAGTCTAGCTCAAAGCGGTGTTTTCGGGTTTTACCCCTAGGTACATCTGTTCCAGAGCCGCCTCTACCTGCTCGTATCCAGATAGGTATATATTTCTTGGAAAACTCACAAAATCTCTACAATACCATAATTCTAGGAAGTTCTTCTATACTAATCCTCATATTCCATCTTAGGTTTATGTGCTCTAATCAGAGTTTATCTAAATATAGCTTCCAAGGTTTGTACTAAACTTCATCTGATACCAATTGTGACGCCCCGACCCCAGTTACCCAGAGTCGGTGGATTATTACATAACATTGGCATGATCACAAAAGATCAAGTCTCGAGAGACTGATTAGTTTAGTAGCATTGGAATCACTAGATAGATTCATAAGGTTTACATTACATCATAATATGAAAAACTACAACAAAATCTTGTCTCCACACTCATATACCCTCATACTATCCTTGCAGGTCATTCATAAAATACTTATTCATATCCTGGGAAAAATAAAACATAGAAAGGGGTGAGTTCAAACGCTCAGTAAGGGTAAGAAATACAGCGGAAGATTACATAAGTATTAAGCATGGTGAATAATTGAAATCACATTCCTTTACCAATAATAAACATGAATAAGTTTATGGAAGGAGTATGAGCTGAGTAAATAATTCCATAATAAAACATAATCATTGTTATTCTACTAGTCGAATAACCACATGAACCATCAATATTATTTTCATAATGAGGAAATGTATAATGCCAGACATTCTGAAACATTTTGTCAAGGCCTCAGCCAAGACATCTAAAAATGATTAAGGCCTCGGCCAAAACCATATATCAAAATTGGGAAAGGGCCTCGGCCAATTCCACGTCTATTTGTCTCATGAGACCTACCGATGCGTCAAGGAGCTATAGAGAGCTCCACCCATCACTTACTAAGTCCAATACATTCCTCATATGAAACGGTTTAAACATATCATAAACATTCGTATTAAAACTAGCATACGAAATGTTAATACTTTAACCATAAACAATGAATGGTATAAAAATATCACACCCATTGTCAAAAATATCACAAAACCTTCAATAAAATATGGAAGTTTTGTATCATAATAAATCAACTTCCAATAAACTTAAAATCCATCAAAGGATGTTGACATAGATGGAATCAAAACCCTTTTTAGAGAAATATCTCTTTCTATTTTGAAATAATTTCAGAGTCACATAATTAAAAAGAAAACATTTATTTTGAAAATATTATTATAAGCTTGTAAGGGAAGCTTTGATGATGTAATAACAGTGGAAAATAGCCGCACCCACCGTATAAGTTAAAAAAACATTCTTACCTTAAATTTGTCGAAAAGGTCAAAAAGTACCTTGTTTGGAAAATGACGAAAAGATTCCTTTAAAAACACATAAGGGTATAAATTACTTTAACACATTGTCTAGTAAATAGTAAAAATGTTTTGAAATACATTTTTAAGAAACGTGGATGTGGATGATAAAGAGGTCCTAGTAGATGATTACGTATAAACAACCTCGGATAATATAGAGACTGTAAAATTAACCCTTACCTTGTACTTTTCCTTGGTCGAGGGTAGTTTAACCTCCTGTATAATAGTTAAATCATTGTTATTAAATTATACAAGAATAATATACATAAATATTATATCATATCTGATCTTTTAATATTGCTTTGTTAACAATATTTTAGTATTATCGTCGTTTCGGGTGTTCACTTACTCGTTTTCTTTTATATGTTTTGTTACATAAGCCATGTTTTTTATCCATAGGTTATATCTTATTCATATCTAGAATGATATCATGTACTTAAACATTATTTTTAATCATCAATGGGTAATTAATCTCATCGCTTTCGTGGAGACAGTAGTCCGTACATACGCACAAACATTACTTCCATTTCATTTTTCATTTCAAAAGGATTCAAAACCAAATGATACATAAATATATTATTATTAAAGTATAATATAATATATTATATATGTTACTTGAGTTCATTAACACCATCATTTATATGTTCCATGTATGGTATGAATGAGTCATATCACTTTGAGGGGGCGGTAGTCCGCTCTTCCTCAAATGAAATTATCGTATATATATATATATATACAACATGAAAAGAATAACGGTATGCTATAAAATGGAATTACATAAGATTATATATAATATAAATATCATAAATATCATATTTAATTATAGTTCCATCATAATGGACACCATGAGAGGTGGTAGGAGATAATTGAACAATCATCGTTTCGTGAGGCGTTTGGTTGCCATCCAGAGAAACATTATGTTCTTCACCCATTAGATGGAGTTGTGTGTAAGTGTAGTTAGAATACTTCTCATAACAATATCCTAGTATATTTAGTATACTGTTGTTGTTACAGAAGAAAATAATAAGAAGATTTTAGGGGTTGGAGATGTAAAATAAAAGAAAAGAAGCCAAGAGAAATCGTTACCTTTAATTTGGATAACTCCCTTTGGTTTGAACCAAAAAAGGACTCTTGAAGTGCCTTATGTGTAAGGTAAGGCTTCTAGGAGGAGGAGAGGGATGTAGGGAGCTTAATTGGGCAGTGTTTGGATGAGCCAAAAGGCTTGAGAGGTGTGAGGAATTGGTTAGAAGTGGTGACCGTTTATAAGGGGGAGGAGGGGCTCTTTAGGAAAGATTGAAAATATTATTTTATTATATAATGATATTCGGTTTATAAAGGTCCAAAACTAATTACAGTTGAAGATAAGATGACTCATGGTTGAAATGAAATCATCCAATAAGAATTGGACAGTTTTGGGGTATTATTTTAGTCTTTTTAATCTTATTTATTTAAATCATTTATTAATGAGGTAAACACTACATCATTATTGTGTCATAAATAATTTAGTTTATTAGATGTCTAAAAATTATAAAAAAAATACAATGATGTTGTAAATATTTTTAGATTTATAATTAATATTTATAGTCTAAAAAATAACATATATAACCCTATGTAAAAATTGTTTTTCTAAAACATATATGCTTATGTCATTTTTGTATTTACTTTAACTTAATTAATATAAAGTGACTTTATCACTTACAAGTGGCTCCATGGGATCTCATAATCGACCCAAATATACCCATGTTCGGACATGTATCAACCAGTAGTGTTAGGACACGTTTTAGGGTAATTTATTATTATTATAATATTATTTTCCCCTTATTTACCGGATTTACCTTTTAACCATGGTAAATAAAATATTTGCCGAAGTAATTATTCAAAATGTCTAAAAATAAAAGTTACCTATTTAAAAAATTTAGACCTCCTGATTATAAATATGGAATCTAGTTTTCTAAATTCAAAACACATAAGTGGTAGAATTTAATTTAAAATTAATTCTCATTGTCGCAACAAAAAGCGTGTTTTTAACAAATAATAACTATCAAAAGATTGACACTTTATTATGTACAGTTTAAATATAAAATTATGTCCAATGACCAACATTGGATTAAATGGTAAAATTATAATCTAATTATACTTTAAAATAACTCAAATTCATAATTTATCACTATTAATTATTTCGATTAAAAAAGTTGTTTTTAATTAGAATTTAGTAATTTTCACTATTCATCAAAATATGAAATTTATCAGAAAAGTACCAAAATTTCACCCTAAGATAATTCAATATTCTGAATCCAAAAATTAAGTCTATTTTACCAAATTCAAAACATAAATGTTTCATTTATTAATTTAAAATTAATTCCTTCTATCAAAACCAAAAGGCGTATTTTTAAGAAATAATAACTATCAAAAGTTTGACACTTGTTTATGTACAATTTCAAAGTGAAATTACTTAAAATTACCATCATTGGATTAAATGGTAAAAATATAATCTATTTATACTTACAAACCATTAAAATGTATAATTTAACAATATAAATTATTTTGATTAAAAAAGTTGTTTTCAGTTAAAATATAGTATTTTTTACTATTCATCCAAATATGAAAGTTATCAGAAAAACACCAAAAAATTATTGAAACTAAATTATTATGTCCCAATTATAAATAAGATTTTTATTTTGTCAAATTAAATATATAAAAGTTTCAAATATTGGATTTAAAAAGGCTTCACTATTAAAAGGCGGCAAAATTTCATTTTTTGAAAAATACTTCTTTTATCTGAAAAAATGTATTTGTTCTTACATTATTTCTAAGAAACTCATAATATGGATTCTAAAATTATAAGGATTAAATAAAGTTAAAAATTTAGTTAATATTATTCATAACCGCTTTTTAACGGCTTGTTTGGTAAGTCATGGTGCGCTAGAACTCAGTGTTGCGTGTAGTGCAAGTTATTGAATTACTTTGAAGAAATAACGTAATATGAAATCATGGGGTGTTACAAGAAACGTCACCACCTAATTCTTATCTAGATCCACCCCCAGTAGATGAACTAAATTCAATTATTGGGGAGGAAGATAATGAAATAACTGTGGGTGAGGAAAGGAATGTTAAAATAGAGGATGTAACTATTGTGCAAGAATATGTAGATGTGTTTCCAGAGGATTTACCTAGACATCCTCCAGAATGAGAAATTGTGTTTTCCATTGACTTAATTCATGGTTTAAGGCTCATATCAAAGACCCCTTATATAATGGCCATTGTGGAATTAGTGGAACTAAAGATACAACTAGAGGAATTGAGTAATAAGGGATTTATTCGCCCTAGTGTTTCTCCATGGAGATCCCTTGTTCTTTTTGTTAAGAAGAAAGATGGATCTATGAGGTTTTGCATTTACTACAGGGAGATCAATGCTATAAAAATAAAGAACAAGTATCACATACCTCACATTGATGATTTATTCGACCAACTTCATGGAGCTCAATACTTTTCAAAGATTGACCTTCGATCTGGATATAATCTGTTGTGTGTGAAGAAGGAAGACATTATGAAAACAGGATTTCGAACCAGGTATGGGCATTACAAGTTTACATTAATGCCTTTTGGATTGTCTAATGCACCCTCTATCTTCATGAATCTAATGAATAGAGTTTTCAAGGAATATCTTGATGACTTTGTAGTGGTATTTATTGATGATATCTTGGTATAATCCAAAAGATATGAAGATCTTGAAAATCACTTACGCATTATTATAAAGACTCTTAGAAAACATGAATTATATGGTAAGTTTAGAAAGTGTGAATTTTGGCTTTATGAAATTTCTTTTCTTGCCCATATTGTCTCTAAGGATGGAATCTTTGTTGATCCTTCTAAGAACAAGGAAATCCAAGAATGGCTAGCACCAATGAATATAACCTAGGTATGTAGATTTATTGGTTTAGAAGGTTATTATCGATGTTTCGTCAAGAATTTTTCCCAGTTGTCTAACCCATTAACAAAGATCACAAGAAAAGGTGTTAAATTTATTTGGACAAAAGAGTGTGAAGAATGTTTTGAAGAATTGAAGAGAATATTAGTCAATTCTCCTATCTTGAATCTACCGTCGGAGAATGATGGGTTTGTTATTTATAGTGATGCATCAAAGAAAGGACTTGGTTGTGTCTTTATGCAGAATGATAGGGTTATTGCCTATGCATCCCGACAACTAAAAATTCATGAGAAAAAATATCCTACTCATGATCTTGAGTTAGAATATATAATCTTTTATTTAAAGATATGGATACATTATTTCTATGGTGAAAAATGTGAGATATATACCGATCACAAGAGTTTGAAGTATATTTTCTCACAGAAAGAACTCATCACGAGGCAAAAATGATGGATTGAACTACTCAAGGATTATGATTGAACCATAAACTATAACCCGGAGAAGGCAAATAAGGTGGTAGATGCTTTAAGCAGAAAGGATCATAGAGTTCTGAACAAGATGAGAGTGGAAAAGGATCCTATATACAAGGATCTAGTAAAGTTGGATATGGGGATAACCATGGAAGGTGAAACATCAATACTTTTTCAAATGGTTTCCAAACCATCATTCCTAGAAAGGGTAAAGAGTTATCAGACTGATGATGAAGAGTTTCAAAGGAAGATTAAAGCTGTGAATGATGGGAGATTGAGTGACTTTGTGTATGAAGATGGAATTTTGAAATTTGGGAAGAGACTTTGTGTTCCAGATATACCTGATCTAAAAAGGGAATTTTTGGATGATTCTCATAGTTCCAATTTCTCTATACACCATGGGAGCACCAAAATGTATAGATATTTGAAGGAACATTTTTGGTGGGACAACTTGAAGAGGGAGATTGCTGATTTTGTGTCAAGATGTATGGTTTGTCAACAAGTGGAAGCTGGAAGGAAATAGCCTGGAGGAGTCATGCAACCTCTTCCCATACATGAGTGGAAGTGGGATAATATTACGATGGAATTTTTCATGGGACTACCAAAGACTACTAGAAGGAACAATGCAATATGGGTCATTGTTGATCATCTTACCATGTTAGTACATTTTCTTACTATAAGAGAAGATTTACCACTTGAACATTTAGTAATACTATATATTAATGAAGTTTTTAGACTTCATAGAGTACCCCTATCAATTGTTTTTTATTTTCATCCCTATTTTACATCATGATTCTAGAAAATTCTTCAGAAAGCCCTGGATATTGAACTTTGTTTGAGCACTTCCTACCACCCTCAAACTGATGGACAATCAGAACGGACTATTCAAACCTTAGAAGACATATTGAGATCATGATCACTTGACTTTCAAGGTATGTGAGATCAATATTTACCTCTGGTATAATTTTCCTAAAACAATAGCTTTCATTCAAGTATTTAGATGGAACCATATGAAGCGTTATACAGAAAGAGATGTCGCACACCAACCTGTTGGAATGATGTTGGTGAAACAAAACTTGTAGGCCCAGAACTTGTGGAGGAAACGATGTAAAAGGTGAAGGTAATCTAAACTCACATCAAATCGTCTCAAAGTAGGTAAAAGAGCTATGTCGATAATCGAAGGAAGGATTTGGAATTTCAGGTAGGATATCATGTTTTCTTGAAAGTATCTCCATGGAAGGGTGTTATACGTTTCGGTAAGAATGGAAAATTAAGTCCCAGATACATCGGACCTTTCAAAATTATACAACGAATTGGGGTTGTATCTTACCGTTTGGCAATGCCGCCAAGTCTCTCCAAAGTTCACGATGTGTTCCACGTATCACTGTTGAGAAAATACATGCCTGACCCAACGCATGTACTCACCTATGAGAAATTAGAAATGGAACCCGGTCTATCTTATTGTGAAGAGCCTCTCAAGGTTCTTGATACAAGATAACAAGTGCTGAGAAACCAAACGACTCGTATGGTAAAAGTTCTATGAAGAAACCATAAGATGGAAGAGGCAACGTGGGAACCAGAGGAAAGTATGATGAAGAACCACCCGAGTCTTTTTATGCAGTAATATTCTAGAAATTTTGAGGATGAAATTATTTGAAGGAGGGTAGAATGTAACACCCCAATCTTTCATGGTATGATTCTCTTTGAATAATACAATAGCGTGTGTTGTACGCAATTTCGAGTTCTGACACACCACAACCAATCAAACTAGTCGTTATGAATAGTAATACCCACTTTTTGAAATTTGATAAATTTTATCTTTCAAAATGGACTTCATTTTTGGATTCGGAATATTGAAATTAGCTTAGGGTGAATTTTTGGTATTTTTCTGAAAACTTTCAATTTTTAATAAATAGTGAAATCCAATGTGTTATAGTTTAAAACCGAATTTTTATTTAAATAATTATTTATCTTATTTAAATTTGTTTTAGGTAAAAAAAGATACATAATACCTATATAAGTTCAATGTAATTCATTGGATTCAGTTTATAATAATTTTAGATATATAAAAATTTTATTGAACTTTTTACCATCTTTTACCCACTTCCTTGGAGCATTTTCAAATTTACATAAAACTTAATTTTACCGCTGTTGTGAGTTGAATTTTAAAAATCTGAGAAACACGGTTGATATCAGCAAGTAAAATGTGGTTCAATAAGGTGAAAATAATTTTTGGTGAATATTAACTTTTTACTTTTATTTAGCACGGTTAAAAGTAAATAGGATAATTAAGGGTAAAATTGATATTATTATTACCCTAACACATGTCCTAATTATATTGGATAAGTATAATTCAACCAAAAATAACCTTAGTAATAAAATATGAACCTCTTTAGTCTACTTGGATTAGATTAGGACATTTATTATTATTTTATTTAATGAAGAGTTAAAAGAGTTAAATTCAAAGTTTAATAACTAAACCATTTTTAATATAGGGTTACACACAATATAAATAAGACTATAAAATATTCATTATAAATCTAAAAATCTTTACTACATAATGATATTTTATTTATAATTTTTATACATTAAATAATTAAATTTATTTATGACACAATGAGGATGCAGTAATTACCGTATTAATGAAAGATTAAAATAATTGATATTATAAATATCCAAATAAATATAATTTGAGACTTTTAATGAATTAAAATAATTTTATAGGTTAATATTACATGTTAGGGTTGATTAAATGTATTCATTTTAAGTAATTAAGTTGTTAGGACTTTAAAAAAATCAATTATTAAATAGTGTAAAAATTGACATAAATGAGTTTTTAAAACAAATACAATATTATTTGTTGATATAATAATCCTAAAAATCTAAGGATCTTCCAAAAGACTTATATAATGATATTTTTATCATTAATGAACCACCTTTTGTTCTCTTTGTAGTTTATAGTAAGTTTATTAACCATATAATATAATAATACAAAGAGACATGGTAAATGTCAAACTATTTTACTAAGAGTTAAATCTAGAAGATAAGGTTAATATAGTGACCCAAACCTGTCTAAAACCTATTGGATGAGAGTTTTTCGATGTATCCCTACCTTATCCTTTGAATAATTCATTTTGGTTCCATTATAAATCGAAAATTATTTTATTATAAAATAATATTTCTAGCTTTTCCTAAGGTGCCCCTCACCCCTCTTATAAAAGGTCACTTCCCCTACTCTCTAATTCACACATTAAAAACCATTTGTCTCACCCAAACCCTCCCCAAATACCCTCTCAACTGTCCTACCTTCATCTTAGATGCTTTCATTTAGTTACAAAGCCAACCTAAGGATCCCTTTTGATCAAATCCAAAGGAAGAACCCGAAGAAGAGGTAAATATCTCACCACCTCTTTCATGTTTTTTCTTCTTCCACTTCTTCTTTCCTTGTTGTTTCCATTTTAAAATAATAACTCTAGTATCTTATATATAATTTTATGTTTTTATAAATATGGTACAACCATATTCATTATTCTATCCATCCTTTTAATGACATGTCACAATACATGTGTACGAATGGCTTACCGTCTCCATGTCATGGTGTAGTTGTTAGTCAATACATTATTATTCGGATGGGTATAATAATGATGTATAAATGATGTAAATAATAAATATAACATGATAATGATTCTGTATATATGATATAACATCCAATTATATATGATTTTAATATCAAAATAATGATATTGTCACTCGTGCATACGTACGGATTACCGTCTCCACGAATACAATGAAATTCATTCCCCATGGTATCCATTCAAGACTAATTTTCATTAGATGATTAAAAAAATTAAAGACTTAATATCATTTTGAATATGAATAAGATACATCTTATCCGTAACAAACATTACTTATGTAACAAAGCATATAAAGGAAAACGAATCAGTTAACACCCGAAACGACGATAATACTAAAATATTATTAACAAAGCAATATTAAAAGATCATATATAATATCATATTATTGTATATTATTATTGTATAATTCAATAACAATTATTTCACCATTATACAGGAGGTTAAAATACCCTATACTAAGGAAAATTACAAGGTAATGGTTAATTTTACAATCTCTTTATTATCCGAAGTTGTTTTTACATAAGTATCTACTGGGACCTCTTTATCATCCACATCCATGTTTCTTAAAAATGTATTTCAAAAAAAATTAATATTTAATAGAAAATGGGTTAAAGTAATTTATACCCTTATTTGACCTTATATTTTTTCGAAAGTAATCTTTCCTTCATTTTCCAAACAAGGTATTTTTTGACCTTTTTGACAAATTTAAGGTAAGAATGCTTTTTTAACTTATACAGAGGGTGCATCTATTTTCCACTATTATGACATCGTCGAAGCCTCCCTTAAAAGATTATAAGAATTCAAAATAAATGTTTTATTTTATAATTATATTACATTTATATTATTTGAAAATAGAAAGAGATATTTCTCAAAAAAAGTTTTGATTTCACCTATATCAACATCCTTTTATGGATTTTAAGTTTCTTTGAAGTTGATTTATTATGATACAAAACATACATATTGTATTAAAAGTTTTGTGATATGTTTGACTGTGGATGTTTTATTTTTACACCATTCATGGTTTATAGATAAAGTATTGACATTTTTTATGCTAGTTTTTATAAGAATTTTTATGTTATGTTTAAACCTTTCCATATGAGGAATGCATTAGACTTAATAAGTGACGGGTGGAGCCCGCTATAGCTCTTAGATGCATCGATAGGTCTCATGAGACAAACTAGTGTCTTGGCACAAGGCCTTGAAAAAATCTTATTTGTTTTCTTGGCACAAGGCCTTGACTATGTGGTTATGAAGTCTGTCATTATGCATTCCATCATTATGAAAGTGGCTATTAATATTGCATGTGATTATTCGACAAGTAGAATATTCATGTGAGTAAGTAAATAGACTTATTTTGATTTATTTTTTCCATATTATGATGAGGTTTATGTTAAAAAGGATTTTGTTTTAGTTTTATACATTTTTTTAAATGTTTATGCTTATTTATGAAAGTTTCCGCTATATTGTTATCCTTACTAAGCATCTGAGATCACCCCTTTCTATGTTTTATTTTTCCAGGATGCGAAGAATTATATTATGATTGACCTGTAGGGATAGTCTTTTGGATCTTAGTGTTTTCTATGGAAACATTGTTGTTGTAGTTTTCCATTTTATGATGTAATGTAAACCTTATGAATGCATCTAGTGCTTCAAAGGCTACTAAACTAATCGGTCTTTCAAAACTTGATCTTTTGTGATCATGCCAATGATACATATTAATGCACCAACTATGGGATTCTAGGGTCGGGGTGTTACAAGGCCCAGTTCGAGCCATTTCAATAAAGTGTATCCAAAACCCAAGAATCAAAGTTCAGTGCCTTCTACTACTGGATGTACTATTCTAGTATCATCTACCTTAGTTTCTTCCCTATTTAATACATGTTCATCACACTCTTTTATATATGTTGAAACTACGGGATGTCATCCAAATTACAGGAGCATGTGATACCATCAGACATACTACGTACAGGGTTCCATAGTATATATGGATTGTACGAGTATCTGGTTATGTAATTAAGACTTACGAATGCGCCATTAGTCTTTATGGCTTTAATGAATCAGTTTTTTCACCCGTACATGGATTCATTTGTGGCAGTCTTCATTGACACCATATTGGTGTATTCTTTCACTATAAATAACCATTCTAACCATATTGAGATCATGATTAATAGATCATAAGAGAATCATCTATATGATAAGCTCAAAAAATTCCACTTTTGGATCAATAGGGTTCACTTCTTGCGACATTTCATTTCAGAGGTAGGCGTATCTATTGACCCATAGAGGGTGAGAATTATGGTTTCATAGGAGTATCCTAAGAATTAATTTTATCTATTTAGTTTCTTGGGAATACCTGGCTATTCCAAGTGATTTTTACCAGACTTTTCACGCATAGGAGCACCTCTTACGGGCTTGACTAAGAAAGGTGTGAAATATTTCTAGTCTGAAACTTATGAGACAACCTTTTAGGAGTTTAAATGAAGACTGAATTCACCTTCGATCTTTATTCTGATAGATTTAGAAGAATCTATACTATTTACTATGATACTTTTGGATTTGGGATAAGATCCATTCTAGTGCAGGGAGATCAGGTTGTAGTATACAGGTCCCACCAACTACAAAATCAAAAGAAAAACTACCCTACTCATGACCTCGAACTAGTAGTCATGGTTCATTCTCTACATTGTTGGAGGAATTATGTTTTGGGTGAGCAGTTCATTGATCACATGGATCAAAAAAGTCTCAAACACATCTCGACACAGTGATACTTGAATCTAAGGCATCATAGGTGGGTAGAATACATGCAATAATTTGACTTTGAGCTTGCTTATACATCCAGAATTGTTAATTATATGGCTGATGCCTTGAACAGGAATACTCAGATACATGTCATCCTAGAGGTTAGTAATGTGTGGCAGTTGATGGATCTATTTTCTGAGATGCATCAAGAGGTTCAGGAATAGCACGAGTAGTCTATTTTAGTAACTCTAGAAATGACCTCCTTTATTATAGAGTGGGTAAGGCTGAGACATATATCATATCCCAAGGGCCTCATCCTGAGGGAGAGTTTCTCTAGTTATAACCCACTTCCTGTTTGGGAAATTAATGAGAATTAAATGCTTCTCTTCAATATGCATATCTATGTTCCTTCGAACATATGTGAAGATTTGACGAGATAATTCCTCTATTTTGGTAGTTCACCATGGGCTTACTAAGATGTAATGAGAAAATAATTGTCAGTATTGGTGTCCATGTATGAAGATGTGTATTGTAGGTCTTATCACTAGGTGTTCCACTTTTTTGTGGGTGAATGCAGGGAACCTGTGAACTGCTATAATTTTACAGCCTTTATCCATTCCCTATTGTAAATGGAATGGAATCACCCTAGATTTTGTGATGGTCTTGTTGAGATCCCCATGAGGCATTGACATAGTATGGTTGATTGTCGACACATTGACCAATGTCGCACACTTCCTACCTATCTAGGATACCATCTCAGTTGATGATATTGAGAAACTATATATTTAGGAGACAGTGCACCTTTATGGTGTTCCCCATTCTATCATATCAGACTGAGATGCTTGGTTTACATCATTTTTCTATAAGGGGATACATAAGGAACTAATTTTATAGGTTCTATTGAGTAAATATTATCACCCTCAGACCAATGTGAAGTCTGAGAAAATGATATGGGTGTTACAGGATATGCTCCAAGCATGTGTCCTTGTTTTTGGCAGTTCATAGTAAAATCATATACCTCTTTTGGATTTTTCCTACTATAACAGTCTTCATGAAATGATTTATATAGCCCTATATGAGTCAATTTATGATAGGTTGTGTCATTCACCTATGTACTAGTTAGAAGTAGTTTAGGTTGCACTACTAGGTCCTCATCTTATTCAGGATACTTCAGAGCAAGTATAGATGATTTAGAAATGTATGGATACACCTTAGTCCTTTAAGAATTCTTATACCAATAGTCATCATAGACCTCTCGAGTACAAGGTTAAACATCGGTTTTTTCTATGAGTTTTTCTTAGATTGGGTCATAGAAGGATATGAATATAGGTAAAGTTATCACCTATTTATGTTTGTCTCTTTGAGATCATAGAGAGAGTCGGGATGGTATCCTATCAGTTGCAGTTACCTTAGAGGTACCATGACATGAACAAAATATTCCATGTATCCCAGATTCACCAGTATTATCCCGACCTATCTCATTAATTTTAACCCAAGGATATTGAGTTGGAATAATACATTTACTTTGATGATAATCTGATATGTATTATTCATCATAGCATGAAGGCTATCTGAGTGAGGTCAGTTCCTCCATTTTAGGTTCAATGGCAGCATGGTCATGTGTAGGAAGATGGCTTGTAGAGAGAGGTATATGTACATGCTCAGTGGCCAAAGATTTTATCATACAATGATTTATAACCCTCTGAAGGGAAAATCAAGGAAGAGTTGTTTAATGGATGGGATATTAAAATGTCTTTGATTTTTAGTGAGGTGTGTTTTCCTTTTACTAATGGTTAATCCCTGAAAATATGCCTAACAGTGGGTTCATTTGCTTTTGTAAGGAAATTATGTAGGGAGTTGGAGGCTAGATATAGGCCAAGTAAATGGTGTGTACTGAATACATGCCATGTATTTAGAATTAATGATGTGTATCTAGTACATGACATGTAATGGGTTGTCCAATGCCTTTTCACATCATGAGTTGGGTTTTACTGAGAGGGAAGGACCTCTATATTTACACCGAATGTAAATCATTTACACCCCGTGTAAATTCCTAGGATTGTTTTTTAAAAAGTGTCAAGGGATCATTTTAGTAGAGACCCACATTCTTCTCTCACACATGAGGAGTGGGCAAAGCTCCTCCCCCTATTTGACCTAGGATTTGGGGTATTATCTCCATCCAAGCTCTGTTCTCTTCGTCATCAGTCACATTGGATCCAAAATAGTAAGATCCATAATCCACTTACTTCCTTCTATCATATCTATTCCTATATTTTACACTATTTTGGTATGATCTAATTTTCCTTATTTTTATGGTTTTGGTCCAATTTTTTATTTCTCCCATTCTAGCTTGAGCCAAAGACGAAAAATGGATGAGTGATCATCTATGAACCAAAGGTTGGTGGTCTCTATCATTTCCCTAAGTTTCTTTTCATTTGTATTTTGCGATGTCATTCTGCGTGCTAGAATTCTATGACAACACCCATGAAACCCTTTTAAAATTAAATTAAATGTCTTTCATATGCCCTATATGGTCTGAGATAATAGTGAATCACAATGTTGGGTTATTCACCTTGAAGGGAGCCACTCCATGGGTGTGCCCTTCTATAGAGGCCTAATTTTCCTTGTTCTTTGAACTGTTAAACCATCATTTAGGTGCATGGTTTCCCTTATAATAAATTTTTTTATTGAGAAATGATTAAAGAAACTTAATTCCCATGAGTTAGTCCCTTAAGCCTCATGATTTATTCTTTATACCTTTTATTTATGTCTTGTTCCATACACCATAGTGGAATCTCTTGAATTAAATGATTAGAAAATTTTATAATATGTTATGCATGAAATTCCTTGTTAGATGACCTAGTATTTAATTGAAAAGACTTAACTTCATATGGTCCGAGATCAATACAAGAGTCCTGACTTAATGATTCCTTGGATGGGCTCTTCGTGCTTTATACTTGGATTTGTTTGACGTGTCGGGTGCGATACATGGATTTTCCTTGGACAGGATCACTGCGAAGTTTACATAACCATGGGAGATACCAGTTCCCTATGGGAGAAACCATGGATAGGCTCATTAAAAATATGATTACACCATTCCTCGAGTGATACTCGGTCTCATACGTGCAATACCTAGGACGATATCAGAGTGTCATGCTTACACCATGCCTAGAGTGACACATGGGATGCCTTAATGATCACCTTCGTTAAACTCTATGGTGTTGGGTATTTGTACTTATCTAGGTGAAAAACTCGGGTTTCTTATACAGTTCACCTTGGATGTGTCTATGATGTCTCTTGATTGAACTCTAGTGTTGCCTTATCTTAAACAATTATTGTTCCAACGTTCCAAGTTAGGGAAGAATCCTCCAAGACAAATCAAATTCTTCAGTTTGGTCCATTAATGATACCTTATTTATGACTAACCTGTGTTTATACCTTATCATCATTGTATGGGTTCCCTTTGTTTAGAAATCCTAATTAGGGAGAAGCATGTAGATTTGGATGTGTATCCCAATAGGAACTTGGCTTGATGTAATTTATTTATTTATATACTTGAATTTATAATTACTATCACACTACTCATTTTATTTTCACAAATTAAATTGATCTATACACCATTGGTGGGGGGATACTGAGAACATATCACACCCTTCTTTGGATTCTCATGCCATTCATGAATAAAACATGATTGTAAGCATAGATACCGATGTTTGATTCTGAGTTATTGGATGGAGTACAGAAGTATAAGATAAATCCTATACTTGTGATTCCAGTAGTTGTAGCATTTGATCTTTTTTTAAAAAAAATTCAATGTGGCATATGCATGTATCCCATGTTTCCCCATTTACTAATTTTTGTGTATCTATATGATCATCGTTATCATTTTGTATCTATTATTGATTTATTTTCCTTCTGTTTATTACTCTAGATGATTATTATTATTCAGTTGATGCATGATTTAATCTATTTATGATACTTATCTATATTGATCAACACTATGCTACACTTTGAATCATGAAGGAATAGTCTCCCCATGGATACACTCTAGGCCCTCACTGCTATTCTCTAACCTATGGCATATGGGGAGGTGTGCTTGAGGTCATGTGACCGACTGTCTATGGGAACCACTAACTTACTTCAGGGGTGGGACACTACATATATACTACTATTTTTTATACCATCTCATTAATCTCATTTTAATTATGGTATTAAATGTTTTATTTCATAATCATTAATTTTTTGGACATAAAATTTGAATAATTACAAGGGGAAAGTGAATTGTTTACCCAATTCCCATTCTTTGGGTTAAACTTATACTTCTTTTATTATGTCATAGTAAGCTTATTTGCGAAATGACTTTTGAATATCGTATGTTGTATTTATAATTTTTTATGTGTACTTAAAGTGAATTCACATTTTCAATCCATTTTATTAATTCTCACTTCAATGATATTATATTTATAAGGGACACTCTTTTAAAAATTATCTTTTAAAAATTTCCCTTCAAAATATATTTTTCATCCATGACCATGTTTTTTAAAATGGGTTCCAAATGTGTTTTTACTATTATTATATTATTTGTTTAAATTCATTTTTACTCTATTTTAATTTTTAAAAAATGGTTTGAAATGATTGTTTCTTAGTTTTATAAATGATTTTTTTTTTAATTTTCATAGAAAAATTTGGAAGAAATGTTTTTTTAACTTATATATCATAAGTGGATTTTCCCACCATAATGACGATTTAATGATTTGATGTCTCCTTTACATGATTACATGGATATTTTCAAAGAAACAATTTTACATTATTATTCCATGACTCTATAAAAAGAAATAATTTCAAAATTGAAATGGTGTTTTTTTCATGAATTATTTCAAGTGATATTTAAAAATTAATTTACATCTAAGATAACATTATTTGATGTTACTTATGATTTATTGGGGACATTATTCAAGGATTCTATCCTTGTTCTCTTTATTTTTGGTCTATGTTTATGAGGGGATGATATTTATGAAACAGATTTCATTTCAAAAAGTTATGTTATGAAGAAATTTTTATAAAACTCATTTATTTGCATGGGTTCGGATATGATGAGTGACTTATGTTCTTTTGGAACACATATGTATAGTTATCATTATGTGATAGTGGGTACATTATAACCAACTACAGTGGATAATTTAAAACCAATGAAGGGTGAGACCTATATCTCCCTCCAATTCATTAGGTAATGATTTATATATAATGATATATAATGGACTAAAAGGATAACTAAAATTAGTTCAATAAGATAGTTTTAGAAAAGGATTGAACTCAATTCAGTAAAATACGATTATAATGGTGAGTGAACCTAGTTCAGTAAGACATGATTGGCACAGGAAGTGAAATCGGTTTTGTAAGGGACTTTTTATGCAATGATAATCTTGGGAGTGAACCTTGTATACTATGATGGTTTGGGGGTTGAATCCATTACACTATAATAGTATTGGAAAATAACCTTGACTAATAAGAAAATTATTTTAAATGCTTATGTGTACACCAAAATTCCATTTATTATGAAAATGTTATTCTCTTACGATTATTTTCTTATGAAATTCTATGATTTTTTCCACAAAATAAAAAGAATAGTAAGTATGTTATGTTAGAAAGGGTTCTAGTTATGAATGAATAAGCTGGAGAATATATAGATGTTTTATAAACCAGTCATTTTTGTTTCAAAGTATCCAAAGACACTAAAAACATGTTTGTTTGGTGTGTTGTTGTTATGTCATGTAATGAATATTCATCTATTTAGGTGTAATGTCTATTTATGAAAATATTATTCTGTTATAGTTTATATTAGATAAAGGTTTAGTTAAAATTTTGAAACTAGGATGAGAAAACATTAGTAATAACCCTAAGGATAAGTCTAGGTTACAATCCTAGAGTTTTTGGTAATGATCATTAATAACCTAAGTTAAACCTAAGATATCATAGATTGAAATTTTATAAGTAATTTACCTTGATTATTTGGTTTCACCACTATGATTAGTGTTAATCAGACTATGATTTTTGGTTTTATTAAATGGATGGAACCAAGAGAATTCGTGTAAATAGTGAATGTGATGGAAAATGGAATGGTATTCCTCGTGAGAAATCAAATAAAACAGGATTAAAAAGTAGAAACCTTGTTATTATTCTTAATCAAAAATATCATAATATGATCGAGTTTCCTGACCTCTCTAATAAGAAAATAGAGAGATATTCATGGTGACCACATTTGAAAGAAATTTTAATTTTCCTCATGTAAATCATGTGGGAAGATTCATCAAGGAGAATGTTTCAATGCAACTAGAAGATGATTTGAGTGTGGAAAATAAGGACACAAAGCAATAAATCTTAAAGTAAAAGTGAAAGGTTCAGTTAAAACAATGGATAAGAATAATGTTATTCAAAAGAAATCATCGGCAGTTAAATATTTTAAATGTGGAATGTATGGGGATTATGAAAATCGATTCCCTAGAGGGGGAGCCCATGAAGATAATCAACAATATTTTATAATTAATGGCTATATTTCTGATGATGAGGAGGCTAAGAATGACATGTGGGATGGATGAAGTGTTCAAGAATAAAACAACGAATCCTGGTTAATGGTTTAAGAAAGAAGTGGAATGATTGAGTGCTTATGTATTATAATTCAAGAATAATGTTATATAAGTAATTTTATGGTATTATGGAATAATCAAACATCTAAGGATTGTTCTGATGTATTTTTCCTTAGTTATTTGAAAGTATATGTTGAATGGTATAGGTAACCTTGAAAATTGATTGAGGTGGCAAGGTGGTATTTTTTGAGAACGCATGATTGAGGTAAAGATAACCCTCAATATGTGCATGATGTTGGGATAATAATGGGATAAATAGTTTCTTAATTATGATAATATAAATGGGATAGTATTGAAAACCTTGGAACTAATTATAAATCTGATGGTAAGGTGGTTTATAGATTAATTTTATTGAATTTTTGGATTTTTGTTATGAGAAAAGAGTTAATTTTTGAAATCATGCATTTTTTCACTACGTTTTTATGGTAATTCAGGTTATTATCTTCTTTAAAGAGAATACATGATAATGATCTTCACATGTTTAGTGTGTGATAGTTAAGAACTACATATAGTCATTTTGGGGATTAATGATAAGTTTATTTTTAAAATTTATTGACCTTCTTTCTAATTTTTTGGAATTTATTTTTTTCTGGAGGATTCATAAGGGTATACATTTATGGACCTTTTTACCTTGAACTTTAGATGAGTTTTAAAAGATTAATTTATTACTTCACCACATAAATATTTACGAATATTGGGTAACTTGTTTTAACCATATTGTTATGATGATAAGTAGAGATAGAAGGAATGTATTTTCAACCCATTATGGATCTTATGATCCAATACTTCTGTAGGAATTGTAATTTCAACTTCATTCCTTAGTGTAATAAATGAAGTAGAAACTGATAAAGGCACAACTAAAGAGTGATATTATACTTATGATATGAATTCAAGTAAGTATATCTTCTCAAATAAATTTTTGGAATAAAATGTTATCCTTCAATCATAATTTCTGATGATATCAATGACCATTTTTAGACCTATTTGGTTTATGTTTTTGTATTAATTAACCTTAAAATGACCATGTTCTCTATCATTATCCATTATAAATTCATAGTTATAATTCTCTTCCATGTTCAGATTTTCTCTTTCCATTAATATTCTCATAATCACAATCCTTGTTTTGTCGTGATATTCAACTTTTTTACTTTCTATATTTTTTTAAAGAAAGTTTTATTAACCCCTTTTATGATGTCGGTTTACCACAATGTAATTTTAAAATATCCAACTTATATTTTGAATGTGAAATTCCAAATTGTAAAGATTCAATTTTCTTTTCAAATTATTGATCGTATCGAGATGGTAACTGATGAAGCTCAAATTTTATTATATTTTATACTGTAATTTATTGTTTATAATCCCACCATAGTGTTATTTTATGGGTAATTGTCACATTTTTAGGTTTTAGTGTTATTTTGAGCGTAAATGAAAAAATGGCCAAATTCTGCAATTTTAACAGATTGTTTTCACAGGGGTATTTTGGTCATTTTCTATTAAATATATGTCCAAATTTATGATTAAAATTTTGGTATAATCCTTATTTAATTGCCTTCATTTTTCTCTTCTGTGCCAGGGGTTGAATCGATCATCTAGTGGCTGTAAAAATTCAATGAAGTTGAAGAGTTTTTCGGGCGGACAGAATGGGCCCCACTGATATAACGGATGGATAACTCGACGCACACACCTTCAAATGAATTAATTCATGCTGTAAAGAAAATATTATTTATTAAGGTGCGTCCATGATGAATTTCATATCAAAATACCTTCATTAAGGCATTATGGGAAAACTCACAACATGTGGAAGATGAAATGTATCACCAGGAAGAAACGGGTCAATTGGGTAATAAATTCATATAATCGAGAAACGTCATCCAAAATGTCTCATATTTTGTGGAGAGACGCTACATTGCATGTGTAACAACTTGTTTTTAGCAAGTAACGTGTAAATAGACGTTTTGGAGGGCAATAATGTCATAGCAAGTTGAAGAATTGAAAATTCAGCGAGTCAAATGGGCAGATTAAATGTCCCGGATTTAATCAACCATAACTCCTACATAAAATGGAAAATAAATCTCATATTTGGAAGGTGAATGGAGGAGACATTATGGAACATATTTTATGAATAAAACTGATACAAATTCAGCCATTAAATGGGACATCCATGCGGCATCATTTGGAAGACTATTTTGGAGAGAATTCCTTCACCTCATCTCCCTATAAATATGTATCATCACCCCTTCTCAAAGCATTGACACTTCTTTGTGGCCATTTTTTATTGTTTTGTAGTTTCTTTTATTATGTATTATATTCATAATGTTTTAATTTATATTATTATTCTTCTTCATACCTCATTCTTCCATTTTTAATTTTATTTGTTTCTCTCACCGTATTCTCTTCTAACTCCATGAGAATGGGGAACTAACCTCGATGTTTGTTCGAGGGGGAGAATGGTGGATGATTGAGTTTCATTGTACTTAAATTTTAATCTCTTTATTTAATTCTGAGGATTTAGGTGGTGGTTAAATTGATTATGGTGTGCGATTTCCCCATTTTCTCTACCACTGATTTCTTCTTCTCATTCAACATTTATCCTTCCCTTCACTAACTAAGTCTTGTATACGATGGAGTATGGCTTGGGTAGTGATGGTCGGTAAAGAGATCTCCTAGCCTACTTTAAGAAGAGTATTTCCCCACATGCAGAGATATCAGTTTTGGGGAAATAACATTTCCAATAAGAGGGTGTAGTGTGATAGATCTTGATCACTACATTAAATTGATATTGAAAATATTTTAATAAACAATTATATCAACCATTATGATCCCCCAAGAACAAATGTATTCTTTCTTCTTTTTAACATCATATTGTTTTCATTACACATATATATATACATTCATATTTTATGCATATTTCAAACTCGTCTTTATATTATATATTAGTTAGAAAATAAATAGTGACAATAGAATTTTAGTGTTGTGTAAGTTACCTCCTTGAGACCGACCCTGGGAGTGCACTATATTGCATTCTTAGGTAAATAATATTTTGATCAGGGATCTGCAAAAAATTCCCGCCCATCAGTAACTTATCTATTGGTTCTTCCACCAAATCTCTCTCCAGTTCATGATGTGTTCCATTTATTTCTCCTGAGGAAGTAAATACCTAATATTCAATATGTAATAAACTTAATGGTCATATATTTAGAGCATTATATTTATTATGAGGAACAATCAATATAGATTTGGTATTGAATATATAAAGCTCTATGAAACGAGACCACTCACCTGGTCAATGTTTTGTGGAGAAATATCTACCTTAAGGAAGCTACATGGGAACCTGAGGATGTGATGAAGTAGAGGTATCCTCATTTATTTGTATATTAGTGATGAAATTTAAAGAAAAAAAATTAAGGGTGGGGTGATAATGTAACACCCCAATATATTACTCTACTTCTCTTTTTTAAAATAAATTTAATGTCTTCAGTAGCTTATATTTCATAGAACTGTGAGCTTAAACAAACTCTAGAATATTATTATTAAAACCTTGATATTAAATTGGTTGAAATGAATAGTATTAACAACATTATAAAATATATAATTTTCCAAATCATTGTTAATGTATTAATTAATTATTTTTGAATATGCACATAATTCTTAGTAAAGTAATTTTTTTCTTCAAATATTTATTTTCTTCAAAAATAGATTTTTATTTCTTTCCATGATAAAATAAATATAATTAGTTTTGGAAAATATTATAATTTTTTATAAAAGTAACATTATTTTTTGAACAATCATGTTAAAATTTTATTACTTTCAATTTTTGATAATAATCTAAAATGTTTAATTTTTCAGTGAATAGTAGAAAATACTGATTTTTATAAAACTGTCATTTTCTTTATATTTTAAAGTCATATTATTATTATTATTTTATCTAAAAGTAAATTAATTAAATTTTAGTTTGATATAATCTAATTAAATAAATTTAAAAAATATTTATACCTTATTTTTGTATAAGTACATTTTTTGGATTAAAAACACATTTTTCCAAAAAAACTGATTTTTGATGCATTTTAAAATTTTAATTTTAAATGTAATTATGAAAATTATGTGTATTTATTTTTTTTAAATGGCTTCCATATTTTTAATAAGTTGGTCCAAATTATTTTATAAGGAATTTTTATTTTTATTCATAAAAATTTACCATGGTAAAAAAGATTTACCGCATTATAAGTAAAATAATGTTGCAAGTTAAAGTTAAGAGGTAAATGCTTAAAATTCACAAAAAATACAATATTAAATGGATGTTTTATGTGTTTATATACCTTAATAATATTTTACAACTTTCATTATCATCAAAATTCGTTGTAATTAATTCCACCCAAATGTGGTAGTCTTTAAATATAAAGTAATCATTATTTAATCACTTAAACCCACCCCTCCTCAAGTTTAAATACCACCCCTTTCTCCAAAAAAGATTTGAATCTTTTGAAATATCTTAAAAACCCTATCTTAACCACTCTCTAAAATTCCAATTGTTTTTGGTATCACTAAAATACCAATCCTATGTTCCTTAATGGGTCATTCAGGGAGGTGATATTCAAGACGTAAATTTCTCAAACAACCTCTCTTAACTTGATTTATTTTTCTATCTTTTATTAAAATCCTTCATCCATCAAGGAATAATATATCCAGTATCATGTATATAATTTAATTTTATTTTTCTAAATTATGCACTTATTTTTATCTCATTTATTACCTTATTTTATTCAAAGAAATGAAACCATTGTCCAAATTATGGTGGTTAACCATCTCTATGGATAATGATTTTTCGTTTTCCATTAGAAAATTAATGTCTAGACATAAAAGTATTATTCTAGTTAAATAATAATTTAATAGGTATATTATAACCTATTTAATGTTCTATAACTAATATATTTACATTATATTAAATAAAATTAAACTAGTTTATGGTGGTTCGAAAAGCCGCCAAATTAAACTAAACATTTATCATTAATATTTTATCAAATGCATCATCATAATGTAATAAAAATGATATATGGGACAATTTAAACTTATTTAAGTTCATTAATACTATTTCATTTCACTTTTGTAGTTTTATTTTCATTTTACAAGAAAATCCACAATTATGCATAAATTAACCAATCAGGAAACCTTGAAATGAACACACCCAAAACAATGAAAATAATGAAATATTATTAATGAATGGGTGGTAAGATGTTATAAAATTATCACATAAGATATTATAAATACTCATATAGTTCTTTAATGAATTAATAACATTCATTAAACCTTTATACATTAGTTTAAAGTATATAAACTAAAGGCAAGTGTTAGGTAGGGGTTTCTCATCTCATTTTTCGTTCTATGAGATATATACCATATTCAGTAATTATTTCTTTTGTGTGGTGAATATACTAAAATTTTTATATCATAACATGAATCAAATTAACATTATAATATTCAAAGTTTTATTTTATAATTATGAATTTTATGAGGCATATGATTAGAATGATTACTAAGTGGTAATGGGATTTTTAACCCAATTTCCATGTTTGTGTTAAACTTATACTTATTTGATTAGGTCATTCTAAGATTATTTGGAAAGTGTATTTTGAATATATTTTATTTTATTTAAAAAATTTTCATTTGTATTTATATTGGATAACCATTTTTTATTTATTTCATTAATGCTCACTTCTATGATATGATATTTATAAGGGGAACTCTTTAAAAATTATCTTTTTAAAATTTCCCATAAAAATATCATTTTCAACCATGTACATGTTTTCTAAATTATTTCCAAAAATATTTTTACTATTACTTTATGATCTTTTAAATGTGTTTTTTATCATGTTTTAATTTTTACAAAATGGTTTGAAAGGATTATTTAGTATTTTTACAAATGATTTCTTTGTGATTTTTATGAAAAAATGTGAAAGTAATAATTTTTTAAATTATATGGAATTAGCAGATATTCCCACCATCATAAGGATTTAATTATTTAATGTATTATTTAAAATATTAAAAAGTTATTTTCAAATAAAAATTTTTCCTTTATAATTATGTGGATATTTAAATGGAAATTATTTGAAAATTGAAATGTTGTTTTTTTCAAGTGATATTTCAAAATTATTTTCCTTCTAATATAAAATTATTTGATATTACTTATGTTTTACTTGGGAAATTATTCAAGGATATTACCCTTATTCTTTTAATGGATGGTTTATGTTTATGATGGAATGATATTTATGAAACCCATTTATTTTCCTTGAGTTATGTTATGATGAAATGTTTATGAAACTCATTTCTTTATATGGGTTCTGAAACAATTAATGACTTATGTTCTTGTTGAACATATATATATGGTTATCATTATGTTATGGTGGTTAAATTATAAACAAGGAAAATGGTTACAATATAAACAATGACGGTTGGGACCTATATCTACCTCTAATGCATTTTGTAATGATTTATATCTCATAGGATTGATAGGACTGAAACAGGAAGTGAAATCGGTTTAGTAATGCATAACTGGAATGGGGATTGAACTCGATTCAATAAAATAGGAATGGAATGGGGAGTGAAATTTTTTCAGTAACATAAGACTAGAATGGGAAGTGAAAACAGTTTAGTAAGGAAATTTTTCCTCCATGATTTTATTGGGAGTGAACCTTGGCTACAACTATTGTTTGGGGAGTGAAACCATTACACTATGACAGTATTATAAAAGAGCCTTGACTACTAAGGAAATGATTTTATATACTCATGTGCAATACACAATTCCATGTATTATGTTGATTCCATTCTCTAATGTTTCTTTTCAATATAAACTTTTTTGATTTATTCCATGAATCATGGTTATGATCATTGATATGCAAGGTGAAATTTTCAAATGATATATTCATGTTATTATTCCCTTATGCTTATATTATGATTTAAGTCTCCATTATTTACCATTAATGAACATGTGATATCTCCATTTTCTTATGTTTCTTTTCCCCATGATACAAAGAAAGGTATTGATTGTGATATGGAAAAAAGAGTTCTAATTATGAAGGAATAAGTGGGAGAATATGTATATGTTTTATGAACCAGTAGTTTTTTTCATGTTTCCAAATACACTAAACACATACGATTCTATCATGTTTTTGTTATGTCATGTAATGAATATTCATCTATTTGGATGTAATATCAATGTATGAAAATTGTGGGTCATTATAATTAAACTCAGTCTACATTCCCTCATCCACATTTATCGATACATGAATAATGACTATTTATTTAATAAATAAATATCACTCCATTATGCATCGATAAATTTAATAAAAATTATATTCACCAAACTTACATGAAAATATTTATTATTATTATTTAACCCACTTATTATTTCAAATAACATGCAATTAAATTATGGAAATCAACCAAACCTGAATAATTATCATTTGTTATAAATTTTTAAATTAAATACTTGAATTTAACTGAAATTACGGATACACTTAACGTTTGACCCTATAGGACACTTTCTTAGTGGAATTAGGAAAAACTGTCTATATTCCAAGGTTAACATCTTAAAATGCACCAAGGAACCCATTGAGAAAGAACCTAACATCATAATAATATCCAACCTTTGATGAACATTTACTGTGTAATATAATCATTTTATCATAATATCTTAAATCATGTAGGTTTCTTGTAAGTTCCATCAATCTATACGTTGTATGTATTGTTCTTTTCCTTTTTGGAAAATGAACTCCCCCATAGAACACCATGGCCATAATTTTATTAAGGGGGTTTTATTCTCATCAAAGGGATTAAGATATTAAATTTCACCAAGAGATAGAAAGGGATAAATCCTTTCTCGAATTATCTATTAATGTGATATCACTCGTGACACACCCAACATATCCTACTTCATTGTGAATATATGTCACTATGATTTTAATCAATACATTATAGTACATAGGTTATTATATCCATTAATGATAATATTAAATTATAAGGACCAGTACACACGTTTGTAGATAGGATCATCCAATGACACATGGAAATGTGGATTTCTTGTTAATGAGACTATTCTCATAACCTCATATCTTGGAGATTACCAAGTGTGAAAACCAAAAATACGGTGTCTCATTGTTTTATGAGACTCCTACTTGTGGTAACTTGTATTGTCTATGTCTTTTCATAAAATAGCATTCATCCATATAACAAAGTTCATGAATAATGTTTTGGCACATTTAGTTTCTCATCATAGTAGGGATGGTTATAAATTTTTAGTATAACATATATTATTAGGACATTATCACATAAATTTCATGTATATGAACAATAATACTGTCGTAAGGAAACTTAATTCATCAATGAAAACATGTAATCATGTAATAAACAAGTTGGTTCTAGGTCACCAACTCTAAAAGAATACTTCTTTCATTATAGCCAACTAAAAACAACTTTTAGTCCACTAGATATCACATTATACTCATGTATCTACTAAAATAAAACCTTTTTTAATGAGTCTACCACATTTTTAATTATAGATACACCACTCATGGAATCATCACCTTTTTGATAAATATCCCTCAAAATATGAAACTTTTAAAGTATGTTCATTGTCCTTTTTTTATGTTGTCTCTTTTGATAGATCCACCACTACAGTGTTATCACAGTAAACTCTGATAGGTTCATTACTACTAGTAATGACATCAGGATATTGGAAAAAGTTGTGATTCTATATTTCTTTGTTGGATGCATTGGAGGCTTCAATATACTTGGAAACCACTATAGAATTATAAATAATTAGATTCTTTAAACTCATCCATCTCACAACACCTTTATTGAGACAAAAGATATATCCAAACTTTTATGTCAGATCAATATGATATGTCAACAAACTATAATATGTATAACCCCTAATGAATAGATCTTCAACTCCTTTATAAACTTGGAGCATATCTTTATTTATCCTTAGATACCTAAGGATAGTCTTAACATCAGTCAAATACTATTCACCTGGATCTGATTGATATGTTCCTACCGTGATCAAAGCATAGGAAACATCAAACCTTGTATAGAACATGTCATATATGATAGATCCTATAATATAAGCATTTGGGATCTTACTCTTTCTCTATCTTTCCTCTTTTGTCTGATGACAATTTTTTTTGAAAATATTTGTACCATGTGACATCAAGACCAATCCACTCTTGGATTGTTCCATACCAAACCTATTTAATATCAAGTTAATGTATGTACATCTAATTATTCCAATAATCATATTGGATATATCACGCATGAACTTATTCCCTATAATGTATACTTCTTCACCTAAGTCCTTCATAGAGAATCACCTTATCGACCATTCCTTAACTACTTATATATCCAGTATATTATTTCCAATTAATAGTATTTTATTAACATATACTAATGATAAAACAACAGTACTCTCACTAAACCACTTAAAAATACATGGCTCACATTCAATCATAATGAAACCAGATTCTTTTATGGCTTCATTGAACTAAATGTTCCATGACTTGGATTATTACATTAATCCGTAGATGGATCTAAGAAACTTTCATAAAATTTTATTATTGAATAAAGTAGAAAACCCTTCTGGTTGTGTCATATACATATCCCCTTAAAGGTTCCCATTAAAGAAAGCATTTTTTATATCCACTTTCCAGATCTCATGGTCATGGTGGGATGCTATGGAAATCAGGTTTCAAATAGATTTAAACATGGAAACTGGAAAAAAGGTTTTGTTGTAGTCAACACCCTATCATTTTTTAAACCCTTTATCCACTAGCCATTCTTTATTGGTATTTATTTTACCTTACATTTCCATATTTCTCTTGAATAACCATTTACTCCCAATGGGTTTTACATAAACTCCTGGATTGATTAAAACCCAAACAGTATTTTCATATATAGAATCCATCTTTGAATTTATGTCTCCTTTCCACATTATATATTCTGAGTTGTCTACTACCTCCTTGTATGAGAGAGCATCGCCATTGCTATTCAATAATGAGTCACCATAATCGATGACTAAAAAATAATATCTATCTAGTTCTCTTACCTCTCTAGTGCTCCTATGTAATACTTTTATTTTAGGAAAAACATATTCTACATGGACCTATGGAATCAGTTCTTATACCAAATCTTTTTATCTGGATCATCAACTTCATCAAATTCATTATTTCTCTCACTTTCCTCCTTGAGGATGTTTTTCTTAAGAAATATGTACTATATTGAAAAATTTACTTTATTTTATAATGGTTTTTATAGTTATTATCCCGTAGTTTCCTTGGGATACCCTATAAAGATACACTTTGTGCCATAGAGTACCAGTTGTTTTTGTTAAGCTAGCCTGAAAAAATTCCTCATAACTCGATACATGAAAATGTGAAATAACATGTTTCTGTGCACTCTATAACTTTAAGGTAATACCATTTTCCCCTTTGGTTGGTAATCAATTTAGTATGTATAGTTATTTCTATAAGTTATATTCCTAAAAGGATAATGAAATACTTTCATGACTCATCATTGACCTTACCACATCTAATAAGGTACAGTTCCTCCTCTCACTACCGCTATTCCACTATAGTGAATAAGGTAGAGTGAGTTGACATAAAATACCATACTCTTATAGAATGTTGATAAATTATTTTATATGATATTCACTATATCAATTCTATCAAACATTATTTATCTTACATCCAAGATAATTATCAACCTCATTCTTAGACTCCTTGAACTTCTCAAAGGATTAAAACTTTTACCTCATTAAGTATATTTAATCATACCTACTCAAGCCATTGGTAAAATTAATAAAGTATGACATTCCTACTCTAGATTCAACTTAAAAATCTATACACATGTCAATGTGTTCCAATCCCAAAAGGTATATTTCCCTTTCACCTTGACAACTGAATGGTGGTTTGTTCATCTTTTCTTGTAAACAAGCATGACATATTTTAAGTGGATTTAGCTCAAAAATAGTCTAAATAACAATTTTGATAGATATTTTTCAGAAGCTTCTCATTTACATGACCAATATGGTGATGCCAAAACTGGGTTTCATATGAGTTACATGTATTAAGTTCATTATTTATTGCTAATATTTGGTTTATTTAATTTAATACATTAATAAAATTATTCAATTGTTCCATACAATCACATATGATATCATTTTAAATTTACTTACCTTTATTTCAAAATATGAAAATATATACATCTATATCTATGCAGTAAATAGAAATAATGTTATTAGAAACACTAATCACAAAATAACAGCTCATTAAAACCAAAATCAATCATGTTGGTAATGTGAGATGGTAGTCTCTAATGCATAGAGTAGCTAGAATCTCTCTATTGTCATCTCATAGATCCACCTCATCTCTTAAAACATTTTGAAATCTACTTAGTTCATGTATTTGGATACAAATGTGAGAACCACATGAAGTATCTAATACCCAATTTTTAGATATAGAAATATTACACTTAATAATAAACACATGTAAATCTTTCCCTAACTTATTAATATGGGAGAAATTCCTAATCTAGTGGCCCTTATTTCCACATGAAAAACATACTACATCCTTTTCATTTATTTTCATATGGATATTATTCTTCTTGGAAGGATAGTTATCTGGATCCTTATACATGGAATGAGTCTTTATCACCTTTTATTTGTTCTTATTTTTTTATTTACCATAAGGATATTATTTTTTTCACTCCCCATGTCTTTATCATCTTGGGGAATAAGTGTAGGAGTTTTTGAAAGCATCTTCTCACTACATATCATATTATAATTTACAATAAAATTGAATAAATTTTTAGGTAGTGAGGATAGAATGGGATATGTGTGAAGATCATCAGGGATCTTAAAACCAAATATTCCCAAGTGCTCAATGTATCCAATCATCATGAATACATGTGTCCCAGCTATCACAGACTCTCCAAGATTTCACATGAATATTTCATTGGAGATATCATATCTCTATGACCTCACCTTCTCTAAATATAGATTCTTAAGGTTAGAAAAAAATTATATACGCCTCTATATCCTCATATTTATTTATAATCTCATTGTGCATGGATGATATCATAAATCATTGTGCATCCATAGCATTATCCACATTCTTCAAATCGAGTGATACTTCTTCCTCACTATCCTCTTTGGAAATGAACTCGGGAAGGTGGGTTTCCATCATATATAATTTTAATTCATGGTATAGTATAATAATAAAGACCCAATACTATTCCTAGAAATTCACATCGATGAGAAGGATATACTTCAAAATTATGGATCCCAATGATATTGTTGAAGTAGTTCGATTTTCCATTTTCTAGAAATTAATAGCATTTAATTATTACTTTGTTTGATTACAAAATAAATTAATAAATTTAAATTTAATTAAATTCCATTTATCTCCCACAATTTATCAAAACCTAATACCCCTCACCATAATTTTTAGAATATCTTATCGTTATGATATTTTAGTAGTAAGGATCCATATTCCCTTCTTATAACAAAAACATGGACCTAACAATCTATTTTAAGGGGTTTAGGTAGTCATAACTTTCTAAAAATATTAACTCATAGTTCCTTGATCTGTTGAGTGGACTCCCCAATTCAAAAATCTTGTTTAAAATTATTTCTTCAACCTTTTCCTATCAGTTACACCAAGTCCTTCTTGGATGGTCAACCCTTGATGTAAACTAAATTAATTTAACCCAACACTTCAAGATAGATGTTCCATGATAATTTAAATCTGTGAAACATGTTTTCCTCAAGAACATTTAACTATGAGGACATTTATAACTTATGTAGTGAAAGGATATACCAACTTAATATTTTATTTGATGTATTTTAATTTCTTATGAAAAAATTCTATTTTATCTTGCCACGTTCCTTATTAATATTAAGTGGATTTTACATAAGTGATTAACCATGTATGATAAAACATTTAATGAAAATATAGTTTTATATTTTATTCCATCTTGTATTCTTGTAAATTCATTTATTATGTGATCGTGCATCATCCACAAACATAGTGAATTAACCATGAAATCATCATGAAAGTACACTTTGAATCATAGCTTGGTTCATGTTGTTGCATTCCACAATGGTTACTATGTATCACATCAATTGGTTTTGCTTTATCTCCTTGACTCATACTACCTCCACTCTCTTGATAGATCCTTCCATACATAATATTTTACTCACATGCATGTAAGGAGGTCCAATGGTTTAGATAAAGGGGGTTTACACAAAAGAAACCATGGCAATGTTGGACATTATATAATAAGTAGAAGAGGATAGAATGTATGACATCAATAATAGTTTAACCAAATTAAATTAAAATAAACTAATCATATAAAATGTCCAGTCTAATCTCATGATCATCTATACATCAAGAAATGATAATACATTTTCAATCCAGTTATCAATTACATTGATTCATTCCTTAATTAAGATAATTTATCATAAATTAATACAATTAATTAAATTTATATGAATTATATCCAACCATCCTCAACTCACTACCATCTATAATTTTAAACAACATTACATTAAATTAAAATTAATTTAGTATGCATGTGTACATAGATCCAACATCGTGTACGCATGAAAATTTTATCATGGAAATTATTTCGATATATAATTGATAATACCATGACATGGTGTGTATTATTGAATGAATGAAACATGAAACACATAATAAATAGGTTTAATTATATATTTAATTCTTAATTCCATGAAAATTTGAGAACACTATTATTAGAAGACTATACGGCATATAAAAAAGTTTACAGAGTGTACTTGTCTTTTACCCATATCCATAGCAAACACCGAAGGACTGGTTGTGTTCCATAACTTTTAACAATCTTGAGTTACATGAAATGTAACCTTAGAGTTACACAACATTCATGTCCCCATGTCATGTATCTGATACACAGCTCGCTAGGACATCCCATGTTCCTGGCTAAAAAAAGATAGGGATTGCACTACATGTAAGTTACTTACTTGGTGTTCAGTTCTATATTACATGTGGAATCTTGTTTAGATATTCACATCGATATGATATATTCATATCTTAGATTTGATTTTTTTTATCTAAACTGATAAAGAATGATACTAATGTGAAAACAAAATTACATGGCGTGTATATTGAATGTACACACCATGTTTTCTGGTTTTGACTAGGCATAACCTCTGGAACCTCTAGATGGTGTTCTTGAAATGATTCTTCATATTTAATAATTAATCAGTTACTAGTTATGTTATCAATAATGAATAAATGGATGAGATAAAAATATTAGATATTAAAATGAATCTATTTAAGAAAAATGAAACAGAAATTCATGAAATAAATCAATGAATAATAAATAATTATATATTAAACATGTGACCCACTCTAATACAACTTGTTATTTCTAGGCATAGTGGAAGAATCATGTGCTTGTATGAACAACTTGGATTTTAGTCTTAAATCAGGTGTAATAATTTATTTACATGATCAAAATGAAATTTCCATAAAAAATAGTAGATTAATTAACTAGATTAAAATGCTGGAACTAAAGGTGAATGATCATTACATGTAATTTATAATTAATTTTTCAGAAGATATGTAATTACCTATAACTTGTAATTCCAATTTTGATGAAGATCCTATGGAATAGATCTCATCACAACATCATTTCACTATTGGATACAAGTGTATAATACCTCTATATTTGATCCACACATGAACCACAGTCTCTGAACCTCATTATTGAATCATCGAGTTCCAGCATGACTAATTCTATTTGATTTTGTTATTCATGATACATTGCAGTATAATTCTTCTCAAGGGTGTAATAACTCTTGATGATTTCTTATTGTCTTGAGAGAGGAGGGGAGGAGAGAACTCTAGTTCTCTTGGCCTCTTTGTAAGTATTGAGAGAGTGTACCCTATTCATTGTGGAAACAAATTATTATATTGTAATGTGATATAATTAGATATTTATTATGGTTAGTTTCAGGATGTCAAATCATAAACAATCCCTTACCCAATTCCATAATAAATAGTTGAGCGCATGTAAAATAATAATAATAATAATAATAATAATAATAATAATAATAATAAATGCTTAACAAGTGAAATATGTATAGAATATTAATAAATTTCATTTATACCATTTATTATAGAACCATTAAACTTGGTTTGCATTCCCTCATCCACATTTACCAATCCTTGAATAATGATTATTTATTTAATAAAGAAATATCACTGCATTATTCATTGATAAATATAACAAATATAATATTTTCCAAACATGTATGTAAATATTTATTATTATTATTTAACTCACTTAATATTTCGAATAAATTGTGATTAAATTATGGTGATCAAACAAACCCATATAAATATAATTTATTCTAACTCCTTATATTCAATACTATAATTTAATTGATATTGTAGATATACTTAGTGTGTGACCATATTAACCTCTCTCTTAGTGGAATTAGGCATAATCTACTAAAGTCAAAGGTTAACATCTAGTAACACGCCAAGGAACCAAAATAGAAATAAGTTAACATCGCAAAGATGTCCAACCTCATATGAATATTTACAGTGTAATATAATCATTTTATCACAATATATCAAATCAAGCATGTTGCATGTCAGTGTCATCAAGTTATACGCTCGATGTATCATTTTTTGAATTTTTGAAAAATGAAATCTCCCATCAAACACCTCAACCATGGATTTTTGTAGGAAGTTCCATTCCAATCAAATAGAATGTGATATTAACTTTTTTCAATAGAAAAAAATGGATTAATACTTTTTTTCATTATATATTAATGTGATATCACTTGTGACACACCTAGTGTATCCTACTTTATTGTGAAAATATATCATCATGGTTTTGGTCAATACATTAGTTTACATGAGTCATGATATACATTAATGATAATATTAATGTATAAGAATTAGTACACACATTCATAGATAGGAACATCCAAGGACACATGGAAATGTGGATTTACTACTAAGAGGCATGTTATTATAACCTCTTTTCTTGGAGATTTCCAAAGGCGAAAACCATGAGAGGGTGTTTGAATGTCTTATGAGACCCTATCCCTAATTTCCTATAGTTTATATGTCCCATAAGACAACATCATCCATCCATAAAACAAGGTTTGAAAATAATTTTGTGGCACCTCTAGGTTCTCATTGAAGTGGGGAACTTCCAAGACCTTTCAGCACAATATATACTCTTAGGGAATTATCACATAGAAATTTCATGCAGAGGAACAATAATATTAAGATAAGAAAACATTATTAATTAATGAAAATATATACCAAAGTTCTAAAAAATTTGGTTCTAGGGCACCAACTATAAAAACCCCCACCACATAATCATTCATTAATTCATAGTATGTTCATGTTTGGGTCAATTTTGGGACCTACTTGAACAATAAAATATAATTATATCATGAATGAATATAGAAACATAATTATATATATAATATAATATAAATTTTTAGATTTTTTTTGATTCTATGGATTTTATATCAATATTTAATTCATTAATTATGAAAACACCCTTCGATCATCAAGAATCACTGAAATATCCTTGTTATCGATTTCATCTTCAAGGATAAAGGCTAAAACACTCATGAAAGGAATTTGAAAGGTTGTCAATATTTATAAATCATACTTAAAAATATAATTAATGACCTAGTGATTATGATCATTGAAATAATAATGAATATGGAGGCTTCAATAATGAAAATAGTAGAAATGATGAAAATTATAAACACTCGATGTAGAAAATGTGTATAATTTTTATAGAGAATGACTATTTATGAAGACTATAAATGAAAATGGATATGATAATTGGTAAAAATTAATTGATTAAGATTTCTATGTTTGAGATACATGTGGTTAAAGTACATTTATGTAATTCAAGATAATAGGTAAGGGTTTTCCGTCTCAAATTCCTCTCTTTGGGACATGTTTTATATTATTTACCTAAATTAATTTATGTGATGTATGGAATACCAATTTGTGTTTTTATATCAGGAAATTAATTTCTTAATTATATTTTAATATCAATTTTAAGACCTCTATTTCAATAGTTTATGATTTAATTTTTACCCGATCCATAAGTTTTTCTATCCTAATTTTCATTATTTGGGACTCATGTTATATTCACCACCTATTTAATTTTATGTGGTGTGTACATTTACATAGAAGACTTATACCATATTAATCAAGGAATTTAATGGATTTAAAAGTCTATATATTTATCCCTCTCTTATATTATTCTATTTAAAGAGTCCCCAAAACTATTGTAAAACTCAAAATTTTACATGGTGGAAAAACATCATATGTTTTGGTAAAGGAAAAGTGTATGTCATTTTCTATAAAATTCATCCATTTATAGATACTAGAAAGTGGATGTAGTTATAGAAAAAATAAACCTAGGGGTAATCAACTTGAAGAGTGTTGTTTGATAATTGACTCAATAATCACTTTGATTCATGATGGATAGGAATAAGATTGCATGTGTAGCTAAAGAGTTCTAAGGGATATGCTTTAGAATATTCACATGCTCTTTATGAATGATGATTAAGGATTTTTCCTATCATTTCCATGGTCTCCTACCAATTAAATCCTTTGAACCTAATTATTATCTTCCATGGATAACCCAACACATTGAAAGTACCCTCACCCCAATAGTTCATTGATAATGGTACTTCTTGTTACTTCAATAATACCCCATAGATTCTAAATTGATTAAAGGATTCTCACCTAAACAACCACATTATTATATTGAATTGGGAAGTATTTTTTTATGTACTTTTTATTCTATGGATAACCATATTTTTATTCAGCTAGAGGTTCTTAAGGTAATGGTGTTAAAGGTATTAATGACTCTTATAGTGAATGTATTGCACTTAATTATGTGATGATCGGTGCCTAGAATTATATATCCTCTTGATGAATCAGCATGTCTCATGAGACAAAATTGGTGGGGGCTTGGTATATACCTCTCCCCATAATAGGATAGTGTCTTAAGACAATACCTTGATGGAATGTTTTGATATACAACATTATTCATTCCATCAATATGAGATAAATGGTTGTTTTTATTCATGAATTTATTTATTGTCCTGAATATAACAAGCCATTGGTTTTAGTTTATTATGTCTTCATGTTGTTCCTTAATTAAGTCCATATCACTTATGTCATGTTTATGTTATGAAATATTATGCATTTTTCTACTCATTACTGAGTATCTGAGCTCACCCATATTTTTTTCCTTTCCACCGAAAAACTAGGAGAGAATAATGTATAATTTTCAAGGATGTGATGGAAGGGATAATCATGTAATAAAATTCTTTTCATATTGTATACTTTTTTTTTCACATGTTTTGTATGTATGTATCTATTTTTTCAAGACTACTAAATTTTTTTATCTTTTGATAACACATTTATTATGTACCAATAATGTAATATAACTATCAGATCTAGGTTTTAGGAGTCTAACATGTTATAGTTAGTATCAAATGAATTTTAATAGTAACCTTAGGGAATATATTTAGAGTAAAATATTTATATAGCACAAGTAATACGAAAAATCGACAATATGTCTTGGGAACACTCTAGAAAATATAATAGGAACTATATTTTAATATTTAATATCATTATATATATAGGTGTATCCCATTTCAATGAGATGATGACTAATTGGAGGAATGAAACTAGTATCAACACACATAGTCAATTTATGGATGTTTCCCATGATGGCATAAATATATCTAGTGTTGAGTCTAATTAGATTATAACCATATTTTGGTAGTTTACCTAGGTTATGATAAATAATATCTCCCATATTGAGAAAACTACAGATCCACAATATTTAGTAACTATGTTGGAATGATTCATGTGAAAAAAAACTCCAACATTTAGGGGAACCTCTAATCCATTCATATCTAAATAATGGATCATGTCCCTAGGGAATATATTTTATACTTTGGGAAGTATTGAAAAGGAAAAAACCATCATAGTGGTCTTTCATTTGAAGGGAGATATGAACTAATGGTGGTCTTTAATTCAAAACACTAATGGGTAATATTATGAATGATCTATTGAAAAGGAAGATATAATAATATGAGAGAATGTACCCATGGTATAAAAAATCATTTATTTTTTTCAAGAAGAACTAATTGGTCATCCACTAGAGAATGAAGTTGAGTTCTCTATTTAACTCATTCATGATGCAAGGCCTATATCTAAAAAAATATATAGAATGAAACTAGTGAATTTGGTGGAGTTAAAGAAATAGCTACATGAGTTGGTGATAAGGAATTTATGTTCCCAAGTGTTTCAATATGGGGAGCCCTTATTTTAAAAATGTAAAATAAGGATAGGACTATGAGATTGTGCATCGATTATAGAGAGATCAATGGCATTTATATAAATATTAATAATCATTTACCACACATTGATGACTTGTTTTATCAACTTCAAGGAGCATAATTCTTTTCAAAGATCTGTATTCACTCTGGTTATCATCAGATAAGGTTGAATAAGGATGATATACTAAAGATGACATTTCTAATAAGGCATGGAAATTATGATTTTATCATAATGCCTTCCAACTTTAATAATGTAACTTATATATTTAGGGATATATTGAATATAGTTTCTAAGGAGTATCTTGATAACTTTTTTGTGGTATTTATGGATGATATATTGATATAATATTAGTGTTATAAATAGTACTAGGGTCATCTGCAAATAAATATGTAGATCCTTGGGAAAAAGGAATTATATGCGAAATATAGTAAGTGTGATTTTTGGATTGATGATGATTATTTTATTATCCATATTATATCTCAAGATGGAATATATGATGAACCTTAAAAGATAAAGGTAGTAAAATAATGGCCTATAGTAATGAATATAACTAAGATCTGATGTTTTCAAGGTTTGGTAGGTTACTATCAGTGGTTTGTACAATATTTTTACCATTTGTACATACCATTAACAAATTTAACCCATAAAGGGGTTAAATTCACATGGTAAATAGAATATATTTTTTTTAAGAGATGAATATGAGACTAATTAATGAACTAGTATTAACTCTACCATTATGTAAGGAATGATTTTTAATATATAGTGATGTATTGAAGAAAATAAATATTTGTTTCCTTAGTTATAATAATAGGGTGAATTCCTATGCATCAAGTAAATTAAAAACCCATCACAAAAACTATCCAACTAATGACCTTGAAATAGAATCTGTAATTTTTACTTTAAAATTTTGAAAACACTACATCTATGGTGAAAGATATTATATATACGTAGACCACAAGAGTTAGAAGTATATCTTATCCTAGAAGTATCTAAAAATGATGCAATGAAGATGGTTCAAAATACTCAAGGACTACAACTACTTGATATAATACCACCATGGGAAGGAAAAAAAGTTGGTTGATGCATTGAGTAGGTGGGACCATGATGTTCTGAAAAAGATGAGGATTAATATGGATCATATATACATAGATCTAATATAGATGGATATGGTGAGTTTTAGGAAAGCAGATCCATATTTATTTTTCCAATAAATTACTAAAACATCCACACTAGAAAATATAGATAAGTAAAATTAGTATGATGATAAATTAAAATGAAATATTAAAGTATTAAATTATGGTAAATTGAGAGACTTCATCTATCGTGAAGGAGTATTGAATTTTAGAAAGATTTTATGTGTTTCATATGAACTATAGTTGAAAAGGTAACTTCTAGATGAATCACATAGCTCAAATTTCTCTATACACCATGTTAGCATAATGATGTGTAGGGATTTAAAATAAAATTTATAGTGGGATGATATAAAGAAATAAATTTCAGATTATGTATCCATGGTATTCTAGTAGGTAAATGATAAAAGACAACAACCTAAGAGAGTCAAACAACCTCTTCCCATAACTATATGGAAGTGGGATAATATTAAAATGGAATTTTTCATTATACTCCCAAATACACTAAGGAATAATGATTTTATATGGGTCATCATTGATCATCTTACAATGTATTATCATTTCTTATAGGTAAGGGGAGATATACCCATCAAGTTCCTTTACAAACTCTATATCAATGAAATTATCAGGCTTTATGTGTCACCTATATCAATTTTATATAATCATTACCCTATATTCACATCAAAATTATGGATGATTACTCTAATGGATATTGACACTGAGATACATTTAAGCACCACCTATCATCCCTAGACTAATGGGAAGTCTAAAAGAACTATCTAGACTTTCAAAGAATTTATGAGATCACGTTATCTTGTATTACAAGGTATATGGGATTAGTATATACCTTTGGTGTAATTTTCATACAATAATAGATTTAGTTAGAGAATCCAAATAAAACCATATAAAACATTGTATGGGAGAAGGTTTCGTACACTAACCATTTTGGAAGAAGTTAGAGAAATAAATTAGGTGGCCTAAATCTGGTGGATGAGATGACTATTAAGTTACATACTATTCATAATAATATTAAATAATCCTATAGTAGACAAAATATATATGAATATAATCGAAGGAAATAATTGGAATTTCAAGTGGGAGTCATGTATTCTTAAAGGTTTTACCAAGAAAGGGAGTTGTAAGATTTGTAAAAAATGGGAAGTTAAGGTCTTGGTATATTGGGCCTCTTAAAATACTAAACATAATTGGAGTTATAACGTACCTATTGGATATGTCTCCCAACCTTTATAAAATACACAACATCTTCCATGTTTCATTATTGAGGTAAAACATGCCATATCCTATTCATTTGATCACATATGGGACAATAAAGTTTGAGCCTGATTTTTCTAATAATTAGTATCTTTTCTGGATTCTTGATACCATAGAGCAAGTAAAGAGGAATTAGACAACTCTATTGGTTAATTTACTTTAGAGAAATCACACACTTGAAGAGGGAGAATATGATCCTGAAGAAGATATAAGTAAGGAGTATCCACATCTTTTCAATAGCATACATATACCTCAATTTTTAGGATTAAATTATTTGGGGGGCATGTAATACCTAAGACCCTACTATAATAGGAAAACACCATATCCTAAACTATCATTCAATGGAAACTCTAAATATCTTTTATCAAATAATTTATTTAAGATTTAATTTTATGAATTTTAAATTGACAAAATTATCTTAAATTTTTAATTTATCATATCAAAAATATATTAATATAAATTTTTGATCTTTTTTTGAAAAGGTTCATTTTTAGTCGAAAAATATGATTTTCATGAAATTTTGTAATTTGTATGACTTTATCAGTATAAAATAATAACCTATAAGATTAAAAAATATTTTTATAAATTAAATAAGTGTTTATGTAACAACATCAATAATTTTAAAAAAATATTTGAACATATAAAATATATGGAAAACATTTTTAGAAATAATTTAAATTTTTCTTTAATATCAAAATTATTTTTGACCTTTATTTTGAATCATGTATTTCCAAGGTAGATTCGGTTTTGTATTGAATTTAAAGCTTTATACCTTCTATTTTTTTATAATAAATAAATTTATGTCATTAAAATAAATATCCATGATAATTTTATCTTATATATAAATTTAAATCTTAAAAAAAATTCTAAATACTATGGTCACCATTATTTAGGGTAACTCATTCATTTCAAAGGTGACTTCTAGGGAAAATTCAAGTCCCTGGTGTGAGTGTTATCAACTACATAGATTTTATTCTTAATTATCATCATTTAAATTTATTCTAGCCACGCTAATATAATTATATTAGAATAATTTATATACCTTAATTGTACTATATTAATATTATTATCATTTTATAATCATCTACCTCATCCATTAATAATATTAAAATCGTCGTTCGTGCATACATGAAAACTACCACCACCATGAGCAATGAAATTCATTTTTCATAACCATGCTTGAAGGATGGTTCCTATAATGGTTTAACAAGTAAATATTATTTTTATGATATGATTAAGGTTTTTGAATGAAATTTTTTATAACCTATTAATGATATGGTCAATAAATTATCGTTATTAATTCAACCGTTTAGAACAAGCATGGGAAGAAGAAAATATTTTATTCAAATTGTATAATATTTTTATATCCATTAATTATCCTTAAAATTAATTTATAATTATAATATATTACACTAATAGATAATAAATATTATAATTATAATTTTGGTATAATGATACTATAACAAAACCACTTCATAATCTTTTATTAAATTAAAGTATGTTCATGTTTGGGTCGGTTTAACCACTAAATTGAAAAATACAATGAATTTATATCATGAATGACTAAAAGAATAGAATTTATAGCATAATATAATATAAATGTGTAAATAATTATTTTCTTTATTCTATATATTTCATATCAATATTTAATTCTCTAATTAAGAAGACACCATTTGATCTTTAAGAATTACTAAAACATGCTTGTTATCGATTTATTCTTTAAGGACAATAACTAAAAACTCATTAAATGAATTCAAAACACTATAAATAATTATAAATCATAATTAATAGTTACTTTAATGACTTATTAATGATTAAAATTGTAAATATAATGAATACAGACACCACAATTATGAAACTAGTAATAATAATGAAAATTATAAACGCCCAATGTGGAAAATTGGTATAATTCTCATAGAGAATGACTATTTATAAAGAGTATAGACGAAAAGGGATATAAGTAAGGTTTTTAATTAATTAATTATGATATCAATGTTTATTATATATAATTTTAAAGTACATTCATGGAATTTAGGAAAATAGGTAAGGGTTTTCCATCTCAAATCCCTCTCTTTAAGACATTTTTTGTATTATGCACTTAATTTCATTTATGTGGTGTATATACTACATATTTGAGATTTTAAATCATGAAATTACTTTATTAGTGGTATTTTAATATTAATTTAAATCTCTATCTTTTAATAGGTTATAATTGAATTGTTACCCAAGCCATATTTAGGGGGTTTTCCACCCCAATTTTCATTATTTAGAACTCATGTTATATTCACCACCAATTTCTTTTTGTGTGGTGAATAAATTTAAATATAATAATTTTACCATATTAATAATTGAATTTAACATATTTAAAATTATATTTTTTAATCGACCCCTCATCTTCTTTTGATTTAATATTTATGAAAACTGTTGTAAAACTCACTCTTTTCAATGGTGGAAAATCCATCCCACATTTTGGTAAAGTAAAAGTGACTATATTTCTCTAGAAAGTATTCTCTATCTAGATATTGGAAAGTGGTTATGGTTGTGGGATAGATTAACCTAGGGGTAATAACCCGAAAATGGTTATTTGATCATTGACTGAATTTTCACTTTTATTCATGATGAATGGGCCTAATATCACACCCCTGGTTATGCACTCTCAAGGGATATGCTTTGGAATATTCACACACTGTTTATAAACCATGATGAAGGATTAATCATACCATTTACTTGGTCGCATACCAATGTGAGATATTGAAAAAAAATAGTATATTTATTAGTTATCCTTTCACATTGAAAGTATACTAACCCCTATAGTTCATTTATATAGGAACTACCGTTTACTTTGGTAATTTACCATAGATTATAAGTTGATTAAGGGATGTTATCCTAGACATATAAATTATTAAATTGAAAGGGCATTTATTTATTTATTTTTATTCCTCATTGTATGAATATCCATGTTTTTATTCATATATAGGTTCCTTAAGGAATGGTATGAAAGGTCATTATGAAACTTATGGTGAATGCATAAAACTTAATCAGGTGATGGGTGGGCCCTATTATTATATAGCCCCTTGATGCATTGAATTATCTCATGAGACAAACTGAGTTGGGTTTTGGTGTATACCTTTCCCTATAATATGAAAGTGTCTTATAACAAGGCCTTGAAAACATTTTTTGATGACCGACATTATGTATTCCATCAGTTTGAGATAAATTATTATTGTTATCCTTGTTTTCATTTATTTTTATAGATATAACATGCTCTCAGTTTCTACTGATTATAGATTCATGTTATTCATTTTCTCTTGTCATATCACTGATTCCATGTTTATGTTATGAAATATTCTAATATATGTTACTCCTTACTGAGAAACTGATCTATCCCATAATTTTTTTCTTTTCCCCAGGAAACCTAGAGGCAAACAATATATAATTTTAAAGGGTATTACGGAAGGGATGATCATGATCTCACAATGTGTTCGTATTGTATATTATGATTTAAAATATTTTATATGTGTGTATCTGGATTTATAAGATGAATAAATTATTGGATCCTTCAGTAACTCTTGTATTATGTACCAATAATATAATATAAGTATTGGATCTTGGTTTTTGTATTTCATGATGTAATAAAAAGTATGATCCATATATATTCATCAAAACTTCATCTGATGTATTAGGCTCCACCATTCAAACAATCTTCTACTTGGATCATGATCTATAAAATTGACCTACTTCTATGGTTCTAGCATTAAAAACCTACTTAATTTGAGTTCCCTCAAACTTCACTCACTAATAAGCCCCTTCTTAATAAGTATTCAATTTAAATATGATGATTAATGAAATACCAACTAATTTTCCTTCCATTCTCCAAAAATTTTATTCCATTTGTTGCATCCTCCATTCATCAATGAAGAACAATAGAGGAATAATAATGACTCAACTTCTCAATAATTATTTACTTAATCAACATGTTTATCAAATTATAAGTTTGAAAAATATTTTACAATTTCAATATCCCATATTATATTAAGCCTCTCATAAAGTTATACATGAGCTAAATATGTTTCTTCTCGGAGTAAAATACTAATTTATTTGCAAGATGTATGAAACTCTAACTAACACAGTGTAATAAATTATCCTATAAATTTCTATCTAAACTAGTGGGAAAACGTTTAACACGTCATCATTTTTCATGTCGGTTCTATATAACCAATGTGCAAAGTAGTAAAAATTGATATATCAGGTCGGTTATTTTATAACTGACGTGATATATCGATCAAGATCCATTTTTTACATCAGTTATTTTATAACTGACGTGAAAATAGAATCTGGAGCACTTTATCACGTCGGTTATAAAATAACTGACGTGATAAAGGAAATCTCAACACTTTATCAAGTCGGTTATAAAAAAACCGATCTGATACAGCTCCATTGATAAAGTCGTTTATTTTATAACTGACGTTATAAATAATTTTCTCCGTCAGTTATTAAATAACCGACATTATAAACAATAAAAAAATATTTTATCATGTCATTTATTAAATAAATGACGTTATAAATCTTTTAAATGATTTTTCGTGCCCTGTATTCAGTCATTCTGTTTTCTTCGATTGGGCGACCTGCGACTCATCTCTCTCACGTGGAAAACCTAGAAAGGATTCTTTGAAGTCATTCCCTCCAGCCTCATTTTTTCAAAATCATTCAACATCTTCATTGTCACCAGATCTATCAGGTTGACTCGCAACACTCAATTAAGCCTCACACAGCTCGGTTTCAGTTATTATTTTTCGTGATGCCCTAATCTAATTTTTTGAGATGTTATTTTTATATCTTTGTTCTTGTTGTCATGGTATGTTTCATAGTGTTCATTTATATAATTCTAAATTTTTTTCTGGTGAAAGATACCATGGAAGTGATATCATGAAAGTTTATGATTTTTTTGTGTGCACGTACAAGGGGTGTCCAAGGGGGTGGGGGCTGTCCAAGTGGGTGGGTGGTGTCCAGGGGTGGAAGGGGGCTATCCATGGGGTGGGGGTGTCCAGGGGGTGGGGTGGTGTTCAGGTGGGTGTGGGGGCTGTCCAAGGGGGTTGGGGGTGTCCAAGGGGGTGCGGGGGATGTCAAAGGGGGTGGGGGTGGTGTCCAGGGGGGTGTGGGGGCTGTCCAAAGGGTTTAGGGGTGTCCAAGGAGGTGGGGGTGTGTAGGGGGTAATGGGGTGAGGGGGATGAGGGGATTTTCCAAGGGGATAGGGATGTCTAGGGGGTGGGGGTGGTGTCTAGGGAGGTGAGTGGGTTGTCCAAGGGGGTAGGGGGTGTCCAGGGGGTGGGGGTTATCTAGAGGGGTGGGGGCTGTCCAGGGGTGGGGGTTGTCCAGAGGGGTGGAGGGCTATCCAGAGGGTTCAGGGGGTAGTCCAGAGGGTTGGGGTGTCCAGTGTGTCAATGGGGGTGGAGGGGAAGTCCAAGCGTGTGGGGGGGGTCCAAGGGGGTAGGGGTTGTACAAGGGGGAGGGGGTGGCTGTCTAAGGGGGTGGGGGCCTATCCAGAGGGTTTGGGGGGATGTTCGGGGGGGGTGGGGACTGTTCAGAGGGTTGGGGGTGTCCAAGGGGGTAGGGGTGGGGGTGGTGTCCAGGAGGGGTGGGGGTGTCCAAGGGGGTGGGGGATGTCTAGAGGGCGGGGGCTGTCTAGGGGTGGGGGCTTTCCAGAGGGGTGGGGGGATGTCCAAGGGGGTGGTGGTGTCTAGGGGGCATCCAAGGGGTGGGGTTGGGGGGGTATCTAAGGGGGTGGTGGTGTCCTGGGGTGTCCAAGGGGGTAGGGTGGTGTCCAGGGGGTGGGGGTGGTTTCTAGGGGATGGGGTGGTGTCCAGGGGGGTGGGGGTCTATCAAGAGGTTTTGGAGGGCTGTCCAGGGAGGTATGTCCAAAGGGTTGGGGGTGTCCAAGGGGGTAGGGGGTGGGGTGGTGTCCAGGAGGGGTGGGGGTCTCCAAGGGGGTGAGGTCTATCAAGAGGGGTGGCAGATGTCTAGGGTGGGGGGCTGTCCAGAGGGGTGGGGGGCTGTCCAAGGGGGTGGTGGTGTCCAAGGGGTGTCCAAGGGGGTGGGTGTGGTGTCCAGGGGGTGGGGGCTGTCCAAGGGGGTGGTGGTGTCTAGGGGGTGTCCAAGGGAGTGGGGGGTGGTTTACAGGGGGAAAGGGTGAGGGTGGTGTCCAAGGGGGTGGGGGTGTTATCCAAGAGGGTAGGGGTGTCCAGGGGGGTGGGGGTGGTGTCCAGGGGGTGTGGGTGGTGTCCATGGGTGGGGGATTTCCAAGGGGGTGGTGGTGTCTAGGGGGTGGGGGTGGTGTCCAGGGGGGAGGGGGTGGGGGTGTTGTCCAAGGGGGTGGGTGGTGTTTTCCAAGGGGGTAGGGGTTTCCAGGGGTGGGGTGGTGTCTAGGGGTGGGGGTGGTGTCCAGGGGGTAGGAAGGCTGTCCGGAGGGGTGGGGGCTATCTAAGGGGGTGGTGGTGTCCAAGGGGTGTCCAAGGGGGCGTGGGTGGTGTCCAGGGGGGAGGGGTGGGGGTGGTGACCAGGGGTCGGGATGTTGTCCAAGGGGGTGGGGGGCTGTCCAGAGGGGTGGGGGTTGTCTAGCGGTTTCAAATTGTTGGGATTTGTGTAATTTTAAGTAGTGAATGTATACATATTTTAATATTTATAGTTCATATTTATTTTTTACGGAAGGGTGAATTTGGTATCCAGTTGCACCAGGATGTATTCTTTGTGAACCATAAGAAGAAAATACCCAAGATGAATTTAAAACTGTTATATCTAACTATATTTTCTTTTTAAAATCATTTCCAAGCATATTTTTTTTAAATACGCATAGATTTTTTTTATATTTCAAAATTTTTTACATTCAAATTATGATATTTTTTATATAAACAAATATTTGTTTTATCTTAAAAATATGTATAATTTTGATATTTGTTATAGATAATAATGTGTTGAAGTTGGATTATAACACGTCAAATGAGTAATGAATATGAGGAAGGTGTTGATGCCTTTTTGGAATTTGCTAAAAGAAATGTTCCAAGCAATGACATTTTTTTCTTTCCATGCCTGAAATGTTTGAATATGAAGAAGTTGAAAAGTATAGAGATAAAATATCATCTGATTTGTCATGGTTTTAATCCGATTTACAGCCCTTGGATTTGGCATGGTGAAACTAGAAGGAATGTCAGATCTACTGATGATGATGATTCGCAAGATGGTAACTCCGATGGAATTGAAGAAATGATTAGAGATATTGTAGTAGAACAAATTGAGATAGAAAAGACAATTGTGTGTCTATATGGTGATGCTGAAAAACCATTGTATCCTGCTTGTATAGATTTTACGGTTTTTTTGGCGGTGTTAATATTTATTAACCTGAAGGCAAAACATGGATGGTGTGATAGAAGTTTTACAGAGCTGCTACAATTTATGAAATACATTCTTCCAAAAGATAATGATATTCCATATTCATATTATAACGCCAAGAAAATATTATGCATGATGGGATTGGGATAAAAGAAAATACATGCCTGTCTGAATGATTGTATGATATATAGGAAGGAATATGAATTTCCGTCAGAGTGTCCTAAATGTGGGACATCACAGTATAAGGTGAAAGAAAAATCATAGGCTGATGTAGAGATTACAAAGATCCCTTCCAAGGTATTTTGGTATCTTCCTATAATTCATCATTTGAAATGTTTATTTTCTAATTCAAATGATGCAAAAAGTTTAAGATGGCATGCTGATGAGTGGATATGTGATGGAAAAATATGTCATCTAGCTGATTGTCCACAATGGAAGAAAATTGATGAGAAGTATCCTACATTTAGAAATGAAATTAGAAATCTCATAATAGGGTTGTTCACATATGGAATGAATCCATACCGAACCCTCAGTAGCACACATAGTTCATGGCCTATTTTATTGGTAATTTACAACCTCTCTTTTGAAGTTTGTATGAAGCGCAAATATGTCTTGTTGAGTATAATGATCTCTGGTCCGAAGCAACCTGGAAATGATAGTGATGTTTTCTTATCACCATTGATTGATGATTTGAAACTTTTATGGGAGGATGGTATTAGGGTGTATTATTCTTATAAAATGGAATATTTTCAACTGCATTCAGTACTTATGTTCATTATAAATGACTTCCCAGTATATGGAAATTTGTATGGATATAGTGTTAAAGGGCATAAATCATGTCCAATTTGCGAACAATAGACTTTATATTGTCAATAGCATCATGGGAGTAAAATAGTGTACATGGGTCATCAAAAGTTTTTTCCTATGGATCACTCTTATAGAAGACTAAAAAAGGCATTCAATGGATCACATGAATTTGATATTTCTACAAAACCTTTATCCCCTGATCTATATTTTGATAGGGTGGAAAACCTTGATGTGACATTGGTAAAGACACAGAAATATGGTAATGATAAACATATTTGGAAGAAAATGTCAATATTTTTTGAGCTACCATATTGGAGATATCATGAAGTTAAACTTAATATTGATGTCATGCACATAGAGAAGAATATTTGTGATAGTTTGATTGGAACATTGTTAGATATTAAATGAAAGACATAAGATGGGTTGAATGCAAGATTAGACTTACTATCAATGGGAATACATTTAGAGTTAGCTCCCACTCCTAATGGAAGACGAACATTTCTTTCCCCAGCTTGTCATACATTATCTAAGAGGGAGAAAGTTTTCTTTTGTTAGTGTCTTCATGATATCAAAGTGCCTCAAGGTTATTCTTCAAATGTAAAAAAATTTGTCTCATTGAAGGATTTTAAGTTGATAGGTATGAAATCTCATGATTGTCACATCATTATGCAACAACTTCTACCAGTTGCATTGCGTGGAATTTTTCCCATCTGTGTCGGAAAGACTATAATGAAGTTGTGTTATTTTTTCAATTCAATTTGTAATAAGTTGATTGATGTGAATGCTTTGAACATTTTGTAAAAGGATGAAATTTTTATACATTTTCAATTAGAAATGTATTTTCCTCTATCTTTTTTTTATATAATGGTGCATTTAATGATTCATCTGGTTCAAGAAATAAAGATTTTTGGACCTGTATATCTCCATTGGATGTATCCTTTTTAAAGGTATATAAAAATATTGAAGGGGTATGTTAAGAATCCATATCGACCTGAAGCCTCCATTATTGAAAATTATATTTCTTAGGAGGTTGGAGAGTTTTGTACGATCCACTTGGTTGCAGCGCATCACATAGGTTTGCCTCCATCTCTCCATGAATGAGTTAATAATGAGGGAAATGGGATTCATTTTTTGAAAGTAAAATCGTTGTCAGCTGAACAGATGAAGAAGTTAGAATTATACATCTTGATTATCATAGTTGATGCTCAACTGTATATCACATTGCATATTAATGAGTTGAAACAATGTCATCCAAATAAGAAAGAAATGTCTATTTTTAATGAGCACAACAACAAAAAATAATTGCTTCAAAAGACCTTACTTAGTAGATTAGATGTATTAGAGACATTAAAATGGGTATTGGGTGGTCCATGTTTAAATGTGATAACATGGTCCAGTTATGAAATTAATGTCTATACATTTCATATGAAATCTCAGTACAACAGAAGTGCAGTTCAAAATAGTTGTGTATTGGTGTTTGTAGAAGCAATGCATTTTTCGAGTGCTAAAGACAAAAACTCAATTTATGCATCAAGTGTATATTATGGAGTGATTGAAGAAATATTGGAGGTTGATTACATTAAAATTAAAGTTCATGTTTCTAACTGTAAATTGTTTATCGGTAACAACAGTGTCAGACACGATGAATTTGGAATGATAGTTGTTAATATGAATAGATTGGAGACACGACTGATTCTTTTATAATGGAAACACATGAAAAACAAATTTTCTATGTAGTAGATAAATCATATATGTAGTGGGTTTTTGTTTTACAAGGTAAAAAACAATATGTTGGTGAGGATCAACTTGATGAAGATGATGATTTATGTGAGATCCCTACTTCCATGGAAATATTAAATGAACATAATGATGATCGTGTTGAAGACATGGTTTGTTCCATAAGGAACGATCACGACGAAGGAATTTGGGAAAACAATCCATTTGTACATTCCTAAAATTACAGGTAACATTTGTTTATTTATTTTTTACATTTATTATTTTCATAAAATGTTAAATATTGTAAGTTTTTTCTTTATTAAAACACGTATTAAAACAAATAAGTATAAGTTTTTGTTTGTTTTAATTTTGTTTAGTTTACTTTATCATGTTTACCATTACATAAATTATATATCTATAATTTTTGTTCAATGAAAATTACTTTACCATGTTTACCATGTTTACCGGGTTTACCATGTTTACCATGTTTACCATGTTTACCATGTTTACCATCTTTTCCATCTTTACCATTATTTAACATGCTTACCATATTAACCATGTTTTCTATTACGTAACTTAGTAAAATTTTCTATTTTCTGTTTACATTAGTATTGTAATATTTGAATTTGTATATTTGTGAACTAATGTTTGTTTTTTTGATTTTAAGGATAATGACAGATCAATCGGTTGATCAACCACATGATTCTAGAGATGATAATATTGTCCATACCTCTGGGGAGGAACATTCACATGCTCCTCTTGATGTTCCCCAATCTTCTTCACGTGATCCCATTACAATAAAGAGATCCAGATTTGGTAAACGTGAGCGCACACGTTTACCAAAATTATCACTTACCCGTATGCAGGACCAGAGGATACTCATTGATTTGGATGAGGATGATATTCCTAGAGGTCCAAATGTAAAAGATTTTAAGAGTTTTGCATCAACTTAGGGTAATAGAAAAGTAATCATTTTGTATGAAGAATGGAGAAGTGTGGAAAAAGCGATAATCTCTCAGTTGAGGGAGATGATTTTGGTAAGATCTTTTGCTATTTTTTTTCCTATTCTTTAAATGTTTCTAGAATATACAATATGTTTAACCTCTTCTTTATCAGATGAAATTTTATATTCCTGACACTAGAGGAGTTAGGAAGAAATGATTATTGATGGCCGCTAGGAGATAGAGGGATTTAAAATAAACCCTCTCATCTAATTTCATTTTTGGTCATAGGAGTCATGACAATCCATGTCATATATATCCTTTCATATATGAAGAAACATGGAGACAGTTTGTTGAAATTAGAATAAAAGATTCATTTTTGGTAAGGGCAATGTAAAATTTTATAAGATTTCTTATATAAATGATCTTATTAATGTTTTGTTAATGATTTCTTATTCTTAATTTACAGAAAATAATTAAATCTCATCAGGAGATCTAATCTAAAAATGTATACCCTCATAGTTTATCTCAGGGAGGGTATACATTATTGGAAGAACAAATGATGGCGGAAAAATTAAAAAAACTAAGAGCTAAGCCTTCAAGCTCTGGAGAGGTGTCCCCTCCATCGCCTCCATCTAGACATGAAAAATGGAAGAGAGATCAGATAGGAAAAAAGGGAAATATCTTTAGGAATATTTGAGAATCGTAGCTGATAGGATTGTAAGATATCTATTTTATTTATTTAAGTTAACTATATTCTTCATATAATTTTAATCATTACAGAAATGTTCAATTAATTAATACATGATTATCTTGAGGAGAAGATCTCACAGGGGGTATTTACAACTGCTGGGAGGCAAGATATTTTATCTACAACATTCAGAAAGCCTAAACATCCTGGTCATGTACAAGGATATCTGACATGTGTATTGGTAAGAAAAGTGTTTCAACGTTCTTCAACTTCTTTCATTGAGGGTGTTTATAAAAAAAATATAATCCTTGGAGGATGAAGTTCATAATATTAATGCACAGATGGAGGAAAATATTAGAGCGTCGGTACAGTCTATGTTTGCAGACATGAAAAGACAATTTCAAACTGCAGCTCCCACTCCTCAACCTCTCCCTACAGACCCCATTATTTATCCTTCACCTCCGCGAGAAGCTCCCAATCCTCCACCTTAGCCGGAAGACCCCATTTTTTATCCTACTTCTCCGCCGCAGCTTCCTACTTATTGTCATTTGTATGTTGATGATCCTCAACATCATATAGTTGCATATGGGCTGGTATATTGTATAAGAGATACAGTTCATCATCAAAAATTATAGGTAGAGAATCATAGGGTCATTGTACAAGATATTATAGATAGATCATCTCGAGTACCATTACCTACAGATGAGGTAACGACAGTTTGACATAGTATTGGCCATTTTTAATTTGGCCATCCAGACTTCTGTGACTCATTACCATAGAGGTATGTATGTTATATCCTCTATTTTATTTTTTTATTAAAGTTGTTTTATCATTTTAAAACTACTATATTTTTTTATTTATTTTTACAGGAATACTTCAAAGGTAAATAAATATTGTATAGACCACAACAAAGACAAATGGATATGACATCAGATACATATTCTAGTAGTCTTGAAAGATTTTCAAGATATTCAAATTTTTTGGCAGATCATTATGAGTTTCCAATGGAATATCATGTTTGTGTATGTGAAATAACTGTGGGGATTTTGAAAACTGATATCATGAAGCTTATTACTAGAGATAAGTTGGACATTAACATGGTGCAAATTTTTTCCATGTAAATCTTAACACCTTTTCCCTGCATTATATTTATTAAAAATGTATACTTATGTCTATTTTGTATTAGGTATCTTTATAACATCTATGAGAAGAATGAGCGGATAGATGTATATGGATTCATGGACCCGCATTTGATTTCCCGTGAAGCATGTGCATTGGATGATGAACAAAGAATGCTTTATATTGCTGAAAGATTTGAACATAATATAGTCACACAATGTTGGATGATTCCTTTTTGTGAGAGGTATGAAACACATCTCTGGAAAATATTTAATTATCTCTTAACATAAAAAACCACTAACCATTAATTTTCTTTTATCAGTTATCATTGGATGTTAGATGTTTTTTTTCAAGGGAGAAAACACTTTATTAGATATTCTCTATCCATGGCAATGTGCAGGAAGTTTTAAGAAAATTTTGGAAAATTAAGTTTCAATTTTTCAATAGTTTTATATATTATAATGAATTTTAAATTTATCCCATTCGTATTATTTTCTAATAGGGGATAGGTCTATGTTCGAAAAAACACGAATAAAAGGAGTGTGAAGATCAAATATTTAAATGTAAAGGTAAATATCCATTTATAATTTGTACTTTTTTATTTTTTACATAAAAATAATATATTGAATTTACAATAATTCAAATAGAATTGTCATGAACAACAAGGAGTCATCAAATTCGGATATTATATGTTAAGATTTATGTATGAAATAATTACAACTGGAACAGTTGTGAACTTTTACCTGGTAAGATTTCCATTTAAAATTTTCCATAATATTTCATTTGATTTATTCATTATACACGTTAACTAATATCCTTTTAATTTGTATCTATTTGATGACCCTAAACCCTATAGTGCTCAAGACGTCAAACACTTACAAGTGGAAGGGTCAAATTATTTTACAGGTTTGATTGAATTTTAGTTGTTTTTAGTGTAAAATGTAATTTTGAATATTGTCATTGTAATTGTGTATTTTGTAGTAATTTAGGTTGGATTTAGTTTTTTTTATGTTTACATTGTAAGTTTTGAATGTTATATATGTGAATGTTTAATTTTTCTCTACTTCTTGTTTTGGTCTACTTATGATGGTTTGTATTGTATGGATTATGGTCTGGGGGGAGGGGTTCCAAGGATGTGGGGGTGTCCAGTGGGGTGGGGGTATCTAGGGGTGTGGGAGGGTTGTTCGGTGGGGTGGGGGTGTCCTGGGTGTCCATGAGAGTTGGGGGGGCAGTTCAGGGGGGTGGGAGCATTTCCAGGAGGGTGGGAGGGCTGTCCAGAGGAGTGGGGGGATGTCCAGGGGGTGTCCAGGGGTGTGGGGGTGTCCTGTGGGGTGAGGTGGGTTTCCAAGGGTGTGGGAGGGTTGTCCAGTGGGGTGGGGGTGTCCAGGGTGTCCATGGGGGTAGGGGGTAGTCCAGGGGTGGGAGCGTTTCTAGGAGGGTGGGAGGGTTCTCCAGGGGAGTGGAGGCTATCCAAGGGGTGTCTAGGGGTGTGGGGGGGGGTTCTGTGGGGTGAGGTAGGTTTCCATGGGGGTGTGGGAAGGCTATACAGTGGGGTGGGGGTTATCTAGTGGGGTGGGGGTTGCCCAGTGGGGTGGGGGGGTCCAGTGGTGTGTGGGAGGGTGTCCAGGAGGGTGGGAGCGTTTCCAGGAGGGTGGGAGGTCTGGTTTTGATCAGGTTTTGGTCTCTTTTTGGTCTGGGGGTGTCCAGTGGTGTGGGGTGTCTAGGGGTGTGGTGGGGGTTGTCCAATGGGGAGGGGGTGGTTCTGGTCTGGTTTTGGTTGGGTTTTGGTCTGTTGGGGTGTTCTGGTCTGGTTTTGGTCTGTTTTTGGTTTTGGTCTGGGGTGTCTAGTGTGGTGGGGGTGTCCAGGGGTGTGGTGGGGGTTGTCCAGTGGGGTGGGGGTTTCTATTGGTGGTTGGGAGGGTGTCCAGGAGGTGGGATGGTTGTTCAGGCGAGTGGGGGGATGTCTATGGGGAGTCCAGAGCTATGGGGGGGTTCAGGGGTGGGAGGGTTGTCCAGGAGTGTGGGAGGGCAGTCCAAGGGTGTGGGGGGTGTCCATGGTGTCCATGAGGGTGGGGGTGTCCAGGGGGGTGGGAGGGATGTTTAGGAGTGTGGGATGGTTGTCCAGGGGTGTGGGGGGTGTCCATGGTGTTCATTAGGGTGGGGGTGTCCTGTGCAGGGGGGGTGTCCAGTGGTGTGTGGGAGGGCTGTCCAGGGGTGTGGGAGGGCAGTCCAGGGTGCGTGGGGGGGTCCATGGTGTCCGTGAGGGTGGGGGTGTCCAGGGGGTGGGAGGGTTGTCTAGGGGTGTGGGAGGGCTGTCTAGGGGTGTGGGGGTGTCCATCATGTCCATGAGGGTGGGGGTGTCCTGTGGGGTGAGGGGGGTTTCCAGTGGTGTGTGGGAGGGCTACCCAGTGGGGTGGGGGTGTCTTGGGTGTCCATGGGGGTGGGGGTAGTCTAGGGGGTGGGAGGGTGTCCAAGAGGGTGGAAGGGATGTCCAGGTGAGTGGGGAGATGTCCAGGGGTTTCTAGGGTTGTGGGGGGTGTCCAGTGGAGTGGGGGTTTCTAGGGGTGTGGGAGGGAAGTTCGGGGGTGTGGGAGTGATGTCCAGTGGGTGGGGGTGTCCAGGAGGGTGGTAGGGTTTGTCCAGGGGTGTGGGGGTGTCCATGGTGTCCATGAGGGTAGGGGTGTCCTGTGGGGTGAGGGGGGTTTCCAGTGGTGTGTGGGAGGTCTGCCCAGTGTGGTGGAGGGTTTCATGGGTGTCCATGGGGGTGGGGGCAGTCTAGGGGGTGGGAGGGTGTCTAGGAGGGTGGGAGGGATGTCTAGGGTGTGTCCAGGGGTGTGGGGGTGTCCAATGGGGTGGGGATTTCTAGGGGTGTGGGAGGGGTTTCCAAGGGTGTGGGAGTGTTGTCCAGGGGGTGGGGTATCCAGGAGGGTGGGGGTTGTTAGGGGGTGTGGGGGTTGTCCAGGGGGTGGGGGCAATCCAGGGGTGGGGGCTGTTTTTGGTTTTTTTCTGTGTTTGGTTTTGTTCTGGGGGTGTCCAGGGGTGTGGTGGGGGCTGTCCAGTGGGGAAGGGGGTTTTGGTCTGTTTTTGGTCGGGTTTTGGTCTGTTTTTGGTATGTTTTTGGTCTGTTTCAGGTCTTGTGGTAGGGCATAGCAATGGTTGATCGGTTTATTAAAAAAAATTGTTTTTTACGTCGATTATTTTATAACCGACGTTAAAAATGTATTTGTATTAGTTTTAACATTGGTTATTTGAAAACCGACGTAATAAATGCATGGGAAATGGTTTTTACGTCAGTTATGAAATAACCGACATAATAAATGGAAATAAATTGTTTTTTACATCGGTTATTTTATAACTGATGTAGTAGATATTTTTTCACGTCGATTATTATTTAACCGTCATGGGAAACCGCTTGGGCGACAGGTTAATCACATCAGTTATGAAAATAACCGACGTGATAAACGCTTCGGAGGAGTGGTTTATGATGTCAGTTATATAATAACCGATGTGAAATATTATATACCACATCGGTTATTTAATAACCAACATAATAAACCATGACTCCGAAGTGTTTTCCACGTCGGTTTTTTATCAACCGACATGAAAAATGCTTTAGATTTGTGTTTTTTTTGTCAGTTTTAAAATAACAGACATAAAAAACAATGTTTATAATGTCTCCTATAATAACGTTGGCCAAAATCCGATGTAAAAAATAAAAAATAACCGCCTTAAAAAATGTTTTCTGCACTACTTCTAGCTCCACCAAGATGTTCTTTAGCTAAAACTTATCCTTCTTGGATTCTATTACAACAATGTACTCTGCCTTTGTAGTAGATAGGGCCACCACCTTTTGTAATTAAGATAATAATTTTAATACAATACTTCTAGAAGTAAACACATAACATTTAGTACTCCTCATGATGTAATAATCACTTCTAATTTTGGTATCCATATACCCCTACAATGTATTTCATTTCCCAAAGTATATATATAATTCCTTGGTTCCCTTAAGATACCTCGGTATCCATTCTAAAACTTCCCAATGTATCTTTTCAGATAAATCCATATACCTACTCACAACTCTAAATACATAAGAAATATATGGTTGAATACAAACCATGACATAAATAAATCTACCAACATATTTTTTATAAGGAACCTTTTCCATATACCGAACTTCTTTTTCTATCCTTGGGGCTTTCTATTTAAAATATTTAAAATTGATTTCTAGGGGAGTAAAACCTGGATTTTCTTACGGCATTCTAAATGTACTTAAAAAATTTATAATGTATTCATAATTTGATAACATCAAGGTACTATCTATACAATCTTTCCTCATCTCCATCCCTAAAATATTACTAGCTTAATCAAGATATTTCATCTTCAATTGTTTATCCACCTTCCCTGTTAACACATCAATAATCTACATCCATGATCTTACAATGATCATTCCATACATATATAAAATAAATATAATATATCCAATACTAAAAGACTTTAAATAACAAAATTGATCTATTCCACACCATTTTATGCATTTTTAATCATGAATTCATCAAAATTCATATTCCACTACTAGGGTGCCTCCTTTAAACCATATAAAATTTTCAAACATTTTCACACCAAATATTCCTTTCCTAACTCAAAAATACCTTTTAGGTTTTCTATATATATGTCATCCTCTAATTACCCATGAAGGAAAGTAGCATCCCCATCAAGTTTCTCAAGATTTAAATCCTCTGATGCAAAAATATTCAGAACCACTCGGGCAGTGGTAAGCTTCACTATAGGTGAGAAAAATTCAATAAAATTCAAACCTTCCTTTTATTGAAAACCTTTCACCGCCATCATTTCCTTGTACTTATTCATACAATAATTTTATTACTTAACCCATTATACCCATTTTATATTCAATTATTTCATTCCTTTTGGTAAAGGAGGCATCTCCCATGTATTATTATCATACAATGAATAAATATCATCCTTCATAAATGTAACGACCCGAAATTTTGAATAAATCTTGTCTCCTAATTTTATGTGTTATTTTTTTTACTCAACAAAAATGTTTCATTTAATAACATGAGTATAATTAAAATGATACCGTTGGGTTTTGACTGTTATATGACCATTGGTCAATATGACCGCTAGAAACTAAACGTTTTGATTATTGTCTCTAAATACAAGTAATTTTGGTTAATTAATATAGAAAAAAGATTCGATGGCCTCACCCAGTAGTCTTGGACCGATCGAAGCCCATCTAACAGAACTTGGGAAGGAGGTAGCACCACTGGGCTTTGCTCTGGACCAAACCCAAGCTGAACTTCATCGTGTGAAGCTAGAACAGAATCACATTTGCGAGAAGTTCAAATTGATAGAAATTACTACTCGTGCGATGTTGACCGATCCTCCCTCAGATTATCTGACCTTAACACACCTTACACTTAGGTCCTATGCTGGTGTGATAAGGGGCTATGTAAGGAGACCATAACTGCCTTGTGTAATCCTGTGTTTTAAATAAAAATTTTGATTTCTTCTTATGATGAAGTTTATGAATTTTCAAATGTTCGGATAAATATGGTTTGCATATTTTTGATTAATTTTAGAAAAAGGATATTTTAGAAATGTTTAGGTAAACCTTAAATAATTAAAAATGTGTAATGATTTTCAAAAAATGGTCTTCTACAATTAGGTTCAGTACGAAATTTAGAGTCTAATAAGATCAACTTAATTTTTTGATGAATAGTAAATTATGAATAGTGATTTTATGCTTAGGATTAGTAATGTGACCAAATGGATTAGTAATTTTTCTCAAATAAATTTTTAATATAATTTAGACACCTAGATTAAGTAATGTGATTCAATAAAATGGTTAAATAACGATTTCATAAATTATTATTCAAGTATTAGTTTTTTCAGGTGAATAGTTTTTTTTAATTAAAAATTAAATTAAAAATATTTAGAAAATTATTTTTATAAAATGGATTTCATTTTTGAACTCAGAGCATCGATATTATGTTAAGGTAATTTTTGGGGGTTTTTCTGAAAAAAATGAATTTTCAGAGAATAGTGTATTTATTTAAAAATTAAATTAAAAATATTTAGAAAATTATTTTTATAAAATGGAGTTCATTTTTGAAATCAGAGCATTGATATTTGGTTAAGGTGAAATTTTGGGATTTTTCTGAGAAAGTTGAATTTTCAGTGAATAGTAAAAATACAATTTTAGGGTTTCGGTATGTTTGATGACATCATAACTGTGTCATGATGATTTCATGAGATATTTTAAGGGTTGTCCGTCGAAGGGTGATGAATTATTGTATTGGGGGACCCATGTGGCCTAACTCCATGATAAATGCCATGGGAGAGCACATGGTTTTGAGAAAAGCACTTTTGAGGTGTCCCTTGGCCATTAATGTCTTGTCCCCTCACTTTCCCTATAAATACCAAGCCATCCTCTCATAAATTTCGACTCCCCACTCTCCCCCAACGAATTTCTGGTCTCATTACCTCCCAAGGAGTCCTCCCAAGGTTCCCCCAAGCCCTCAAGGTCCCAACCTTTGAGTTTTAAGAGTTACGTTTTAAGGTAAGGGATCTGATCTCTCTCTTTCTTTTCAAGAAATCTCTTTTATGTAATTTCTTTTATGCTACATGTTATTATGTTAAAGGGTGTTATTTTATACTCCTCTTACTTCCCTTTTCATGTTCATATAATGATAGATCCCCTCTTACTCTCATTATTTCATTTTATGATGTTTTAAGTGGCACCGTTAGGCTGCCGAATGTTTTGTAACGGATTTTTCTCCCTTCTCATTTTTCAAGATCTATTTTCATGTAAAGTATTTCAAGTTCCTTTTTATTATGTTGGGGTATGATCTCAAAATTTATCATACTGATATTTTATGATCATATGATGAGAGACCCTATTTTATCTCTTCAATTCATTTTTTTTTGAAGTTTTAAGTGGCGCCATTAGGCTGCCGAATTTTTAAGGGATTCTTTCACCCTTCTCTTTTTCAAAGTTCTACTTTCATGTCAAGTCTTTAAAGTTCATTTTTATTATGCTGGGGTATGATCTCTATATCTATCATACTAGACTCTTATGTTCATATGATGAGAGACCCTATTTGATCTCATCAATTCATTTTTTGTTGAAGTTTAAGTGACGCCGTTAGGCTGCCGAATTTTTAAGGGATTCTTTCACCCTTCTCTTTTTCAAAGTTCTACTTTCATTCCAAGTCTTTCAAGTTCCTTTTTATTATTTTGGGGTATGATCTCTATATCTATCATACTGGACTCTTATTTTCATATGATGAGAGACCCTATTTGATCTCATCAATTCTTTTTTTTGAAGTTTAAGTGACGTCGTTAGGCTGCCAAATTTTTATAAGAGAAATCTTATTTTTGTCTTCCTTTCATGTTCTTAATTTCATATGGTACATCTTTCAAATTTCATTACCATGTTCATATATCCTTCATATTCTGTCCCTATACTGTTTTATGGATTATTTATGGGTGGGTGACCCATGTCCCCTCTCTTTTAAATGTTTTCTAAAACCCCGAAGCATAGCCATTATGCTGAAAAAATTTCCTCTCAAAATGCCTCTCTCTTTTCTCAAAATTATTTTATATTATAAAGTGAATACTCAAATCTCTTATTTATATAAGGGTATTCACATATATATCAAAATTTTCTATTTTAAATTCTGGGATTTACATACATGAGACCCGCTCTCCCCTTCTGTGGGTTTAAAGTGACGTAAAGATCATGTCTTTAAAGCAGTTTTTAAAACGTTATGATTAAGAAATGAAACCCATTTATTTTATTCTATATGGGTTATCTATGAAATGTTTGATGATAATATATGTGTCTCACATGATAATAAAGACAAATTTAAGGGTGTTCCCTGATAGCGCTCCAATGCATTTGGTAATGATGTAACCACTAGAGATTACAATTTTCATGATATCTTGGTGAATAACCTTGGTAATTTTCAAATGACACCTTGGGGATGGACCTTGGTGATATGTTCATGATTTTCTATGTTAGATTATGTAGCCACATATTAAAGTTATGAAAAATGTTATTTTTATTATGATATGCCTCATGATTTCTTTCTCATGCCTTAAAGTTCTTTTCATGACCTTATTGAAGTATCTCAAGTTCACATGTAAAATGTTTCTCTTGTTTCCCTTACTGGGCCTTATGCTCACCCTTTCTTTTGATGTATGTCCCCAGGTTATGAGATGCGGTAATGAACCTAGGATGAACATGAGGAGAAGCCTTTCAAGCGTTTAAGAAGAATGTTTTATGTTTTCATGTTTTAAGTTCCTGGTTTCCAAGACACTAAACCTTAAAGATCCTCGGTTTTGTAAAATGTAATGTAAGTTTATGTGATAAAAAGGTGGGATTCCATAGTTGGTATCAAAGGATGGTTTAGTTATTTGTGGAAATTAAGATATGAAAACATTAGGAAGAACCCTATAGAAAATTTTAAATATAGGAAATCTTCCTGGTATTTTGGTGAGTATTGAGTAAGGGGTTGCCAAGCAAATACATCCTTGTCTGGATACGAGCAGGTAGAGGTGGCTCTGGCACAGATGTACATAGGGGTAAAACTCGAAAACACCTCTTTGAGCTAGAATCGAACGGGAACTAGTACACGACAACGGGCCTTGCTGCACTCTTGGTTACGAAACTCCCGGGGGATATGGTTTGGTAAATTCATAAGCTTAGTATGAACCATTTTTAAAGGAACAAAGATAAAATAAAATAAAGATTCGCATAAGAATATATGATCATGGATAACCTAGATGGGAACCTAGGGGATCAAAAGTTAGTGTATACTTTTGTTCTACAATTTATCCTTATATTATTTAAGTTCCTTTTCATGATTATTGGCTAAGTATTCAAGCCCCTAATTGTACTTTCTTTTCGCAGTTAATGGCGGGAAATGGAAGAACATGTCCCAACAACCGATGTGATAGGAAATGTGATGATTTCCATATTAATATGACATAGATGATTAGGGGATTAAAATATGATTATTATTTTGGAAGACGTTCACTATTTTGGGGACCCTATATGATCGAGGTAAATAGATTACTACGGTATTTTCATTGAGAAGTAAGGTTGACTTATATTTTGAAGAATCGATGAATTTAATGTGGACTTATAGTAATTTAGGTTACTTATGGTAATGATTAACCTATCTTGGATAATGTATGTTTAGGTTAGCTACTTTTTTTATAAGATGTTAGGAGTGGTTGATGTTGTTTGTAGATGAACAACGAAGTTTATTTTGGAAGAATATTTCATCAAATCCCTCTTGTATTTGGGTTTCAATCTTAGTTTGGTTTATTTTGAGGAATTTTAAGGACCGTTATTTATGGAATGGTCTATGATGAACTTTGGGTAGTACCATGTAACATTGAAGATTTAAAATTAGTTTCCTTTTCTATGGGATTCTTTCTTTTGGAAGAGTTCTTTTACCTTAACCTTTCTGTTTTTGGGATAATGCTTAAAGATAGAAGAAATAGATAGTTAATATTTTGTGGATTATGTGATTCCCTAGAAGATGATTCTTGTGATTTTGATGAGACCAAGTGTTTTTGAATTCTCATCATTTGGAGAAAATATTAGTTTTGGTAGAGACTTATTAAAGGATGAAACTCTACTTGAAGGTAGGTATATTTTCTTATGTTTTTGTTCTATGTAGTAAATAAATTCCTCAAAATTATGAAAAGGAACATAAAACAAAAACATTGTTGGTTTACGTTTCCTACTAGGTAATCAAATTCCGTTTACACACATTATAAGTTTGGTATTTTCTTATGGTTAACTTTCTCCTAATCATGTTCTCTATAACTCTCCCTCAGAACTTGACCCTTTGCTTTTCTTCCATGTCCATGTTTTCCTACATGGAATCCTAGTGTGGGTTAACTCAAGTGACCTTTGTAATTCCCTTTCTTTCTTTTAAAGTAATAGTTTTACTGACTCCTTTTCCGATGTGGGACTTTCAATGAAATTTCAAAACCCAATTTTAAAAATTGCGAGGATGCAATTTCTTAAGGGGGGGAGATTGTAACGACCTGAAATTTTGAATAAATCTTATCTCCTAATTTTATGTGTTATTTTTTTTACTCAAAAAAAATGTTTCATTTGATAACATGAGTATAATTAAAATGAGACCATTGGGTTTTGACTATTATATGACCATTGGTCAATATGACCGCTGGAAACTAAATGTTTTGATTATTGTCTCTAAATACAAGTAATTTTGGTTAATTAATATAGAAAAAAAGATTCGATGGCCTCACCCAGTAGTCTTGGACCGATCGAATCCCATCTAACAGAACTTGGGAAGGAGGTAGCACCACTGGGCTTTGCTCTGGACCAAACCCAAGCTGAACTTCATCGTGTGAAGCTAGAATGAAATCACATTTGCGAGAAGTTCAAATTGATAGAAATTACTACTCGTGCGATGTTGACCGAGCTTCCCTCAGATTCTCTCACCTTAGCACACCTTACACTTAGGTCCTACGCTGGTGTGATAAGGGGCTATGTAAGGAGACCGTAACTGCCTTGTGTAATCCTTTTCTTTAAATAAAAATTTTGATTTCTTCTTATGATGAAGTTTATGAATTTTCAAATGTCCGGATAAATATAGTTTGCATATTTTTGATGAATTTTAGAAAAAGGATATTTTAAAAATGTTTAGGTAAACCTTAAATAATTAAAAACGTGTAATGATTTTCAAAAAATGGTCTTCTACAATTATGTTCAGTACGAAATTTAGAGTCTAATAAGATCAACTTAATTTTTGATGAATAGTAAATTATGAATAGTGATTTTATGCTTAGGATTAGTAATGTGACCAAATGGATTAGTAATTTTGCTCAATGAAATTTTTAATATAATTTAGACACCTAGATTAAGTAACGTGATTCAATAAAATGGTTAAATAACGGTTTCATAAATTATTATTCAAGTATTCGTTTTTTTAGGTGAATAGTGTTTTTTAATTAAAAATTAAATTAAAAATATTTAGAAAATTATTTTTATAAAATGGATTTCATTTTTGAACTCAGAGCATCGATATTATGTTAAGGTAATTTTTGGGGGTTTTTCTGAAAAAAATGAATTTTCGGTGAATAGTGTATTTATTTAAAAATTAAATTAAAAATATTTAGAAAATTATTTTTATAAAATGGAGTTCATTTTTAAAATCAGAGCATTGATATTTGGTTAAGGTGAAATTTTGGGATTTTTCTGAGCAAGTTGAATTTTCAGTGAATAGTAAAAATACAGTTTTAGAGTTTCGGTATGTTTGATGACATCATAACTGTGTCATGATAATTTCATGAGATATTTTAAGGGTTGGATGGCCAAGGGTGATGAATTATTGTATTGGGGGCCCCATGTGGCCTAACTCCATGATAAATGCCATGGGAGAGCACATGGTTTTGAGAAAAGCACTTTTGAGGTGTCCCTTGGCCATTAATGCCTTGTCCCCTCACTTTCCCTATAAATACCAAGCCATCCTCTTATCCATTTAAACTCCCCACTCTCCCCCAACAAATTTATGGTCTCATTACCTCCCAAGGAGTCCTCCCAAGGTGCCCCCAAGCCCTCAAGGTCCCAACCTTTGAGTTTTAAGAGTTACGTTTTAAGGTAAGGGATCCGATCTCTCTCTTTCTTTTCAAGAAATATCTTTTATGTAATTTCTTTTATGCTCCATTTTCTTATGTTAAAGGGTGTTCTTTTATACTCCTATTACTTCCCTTTTCATGTTCATATAATGAGAGATCCCCTCTTACTCTCATTATTTCGTTTTATGATGTTTTAAGTGGCGCCGTTAGGCTGCCGAATTTTTTGTAACGGATTTTTCTCCCTTCTCATTTTTCAAGATCTATTTTCATGTAAAGTATTTCAATTTCCTTTTTATTATGTTGGGGTATGATATATAAATTTATCATACTGATCTTTTATGATCATAGGATTAGAGACCCTATTTGATCTCTTCAATTCATTTTTTTTTGAAGTTTTAAGTGGCGCCATTAGGCTGCCGAATTTTTAAGGGATTCTTTCACCCTTCTCTTTTTCAAAGTTCTACTTTCATGTCAAGTCTTTCAAGTTACTTTTTATTATGTTGGGGTATGATCTCTATATCTATCATACTGGACTCTTATGTTCATATGATGAGAGACCCTATTTTATCTCATCAATTCATTTTTTGTTGAAGTTTAAGTGACGACGTTAGGCTGCCGAATTTTTAAGGGATTCTTTCACCCTTCTCTTTTTCAAAGTTCTACTTTCATGCCATGTATTTCAAGTTCCTTCTTATTATGTTGGGGTATTATCTCTATATATATCATACTGGACTCTTATGTTCATATGATGAGAGACCCTATTTGATCTCATCAATTCTTTTTTTTTAAGTTTAAGTGACGCCGTTAGGCTGCCAAATTTTCATAAGAGAAATCTTATTTTTGTCTTCCTTTCATGTTATTCATTTCATATGGTACATATTTCAAATTTCATTACCATGTTCATATATCCTTCATATTCTGTCCCTCTACTATTTTATGGATCATTTATGAGTGGGTGACCCATTTCCACTCTCTTTTCAATGTTTTCTAAAACCCCGAAGCATAGCCATTATGCTGCAGAATTTTTGTCTCAAAATGCCTCTCTCTTTTCTAAAAATTATTTTATGTTATAAAGTGAATACTCAAAGCTCTTATTTCTACAGGGGTATTCACATATATATCAAAATGTTGTATTTTAAGTTCTGGGATTTACATACATGAGACCCGCTCTCCCCTTCTGTGGGTTTAAAGTGACGTAAAGATCATGTCTTTAAAGCAGTTTTTAAAACGTTATGATTAAGAAATGAAACCCATTTATTTTATGCTATATGGGTTATCTATGAAATGTTTGATGATGATATATGTGGCTCACATGATAATAAATTAAAATTTAAGGGTGCTCCCTGATAGCGCTCCAATGCATTGGGTAATGATGTAACCACTAGAGATTACAATTTTCATGATATCTTGGTGAATAACCTTGGTAATTTTCAAACGACACCTTGGGGATGGACCTTGGTGATATGTTCATGATTGTCTATGTTAAATGATGTAGACACATCTTAAAGTTATGAAAAATGTTATTTTTATTATGATATGCCTCATGATTTCTTTCTCATGCCTTAAAGTTCTTTTCATGACCTTATTGAAGTATCTCAAGTTCACATGTAAAATGTTTCTCTTGTTTCCCTTACTGGGCCTTCTGCTCACCCTTTCTTTTGATGTATGTCCCCAGGTTATGAGATACGGTAATGAACCTAGGATGAACATGAGGAGAAGCCTTTTAAGCATTTAAGAAGAATTTTTTATGTTTTCATGTTTTAAGTTCCTGGTTTCCAAGACACTAAACCTTAAAGATCCTCGGTTTTGTAAAATGTAATGAAAGTTTATGTGATAAAAAGGCGGGATGCCATAATAAACATCTCCAACTTGTTCAAATCCTTTAAATGCATTTCTAGTTAAATGAATTATGACTCTCAAAAATCAGTTAATAAAAAATAGTGTATGTGTAATGAATACCTTTTCATAGTTCTTCTAATCATTATTGATTTCCTAATTTCCACTTTAATAGTAGGATCCACAGGTGTTTTTGGCGCATGGTTAGGTACAACTTTAAACTCCACTTTCTCCTATAACCTCAATTATTTTTTATAACATTAGTTTCAATTATATTATTGTCCATGTATAAGAAAACTTAATTAAATAAGACATTTTTTTCTTTTGATGATCTTATTGATCTCATTATCCCAGATGTGATATTCAAACTCATCATCACTATATCCAATAAAGAAACATGATTTGAACCTAGAATCAAGATTGTATATTGTATCAATATCTTTATATATATATATATTCCTAAGATATCATAAATGAGATAGTTTTAAATCATTTCCTAAATAGATACCCTCATGTATAAATTTTCCCATTGGTATAGATAGACTCTTATTGATGAGATAAAATTCCATTTATACATCCTTTTTCAAAAAGGTCTTGGGTAACCCTGAGTGTAGCCTTATACTCCTAGAAAATTCATTCAATGTTCTATTAATCATTTCATCTACACCATTTTTTGTGGTGTACATATAAGAGTATTCTCTCACCTAATTCCATTATTATCACATAATTCCGTGAACACTTTACTATCATACTCTTCTCCATTATCAAACCTCAATCATTTTATCTTGGATCCCAAATCATTCTCCACTAAAATCATAAACCTATGAAACATGGTAAATAAATCATATTTTCCTTTCAAAAAGAAATCCTACACCTTCCTTTTTGATTCATTAATAAATATCATATAATCTAATGAATCTATAAGGGATTTTACAGGTGAGATATCCTAAACATCAATGCACACTAGATCCAGTTTCCTAGAAAATAGTGTTATTCCTCCCTTTTCAAAAGATACAATATTATTATTTGAAAATATATAATATTCAAACAATATAACTACCACTAACTTTATCTCTAGTAGAATTCCTTTTTTCTATCAATTTCATCCACTTCTAACTAATGTGGCCAATCCTGTAATAGAATAGTTGTGAATACCCAATGGAATTTGTTATTAAAAAGATGTCCACACAATTTTCTATCATATTGTATAGGATTCCATTATTTACACCATGATTGATAACCATAGATCCCTTAGTAATTTTCCATGAACTACTAGTGAATTTGGTGTGAAATACTGAATCATCAAGCTACCTAACAAGAATATGATTCCTTCTCATTCTGAGGATATATTGTACATTCTATAGAATGAGAAAACTACCAATGTTGGTTTTTATCCATCCATAACCCTCTCCAATAATTTATAAGGTTTCATCATTCGTAAGTTTAACCTTTCCAAAATTTCAAGATTTTGAATGGAAAGATATCAGTGAGTCTAAAATATTATGAATCTATAATACTATCCATGCTAAATAACAACCCATCGTTATTTCCTTCAGCTATAGTTTTTTATATATTGTTTCTAGTTTCCTTTCCCTTTTCTCTGCACTCATTATTAACATTCCATTTCTTACAACAAGTATAGTAGGTAGGACCAGGCCCATTTGAATTGTCTCAACTATTTACTCTTGAATTTGAATAGCCTCTATAGTTATCTTGCTACATGTATTTTCATCTTCCTTTAATGTGGAGAGAAGATCCATAGAATTGACCCAACTCTCTTCTTTAGATATCATTACTGAGGATCCAATCTCACGCATCATTAAATTTCAACTTCATATTCCCTAAAGAAATACTCATGATTATCACAATAGCAAACCAACTATTAATTAATGAAGATAGTAAAACCAGTTCACATACATCATTTCCCAACATAAATCCCATCAACGTTAATTGAATTGTGATTGTTTTTAATTCATTTATGTGATCAATAGTAATTTTCCCTTTAGTTATCTTCATATTTAATAGGTGTCTCATTAGGTACACTTTGTTCGATGCAGATGGACTCTCATACATATTTTTGAGATCTATCATCAATCCATCCATCTTATTCTCCTCTCTGATGTTGAACACATAATTTTTTTACAACGTAAGGTACAAAAATCCTAGAACTTATCGATCCAATAAACCTTGTTTGATTTTCTCCTTCTTTGTTGGTTTAACGCCTAGAAGTGGTAGGTGAATCTTTTTCTAATAAATATAATATTCAATGTACATCCTCTATAAATTAAACTCTGGTCTATCAAAACAATCAATATTCTATTTTCATTATTTAATATACATTATTCAATTCGAGAAATCTAACCTTGACATTCTGAACTAATAATTTGATACCAGTTGTTATAAAAATGCCAAGATTTCCAATACAATATGTTTATGGAAATTATAGTAAAAATGAGAAATAAAACATAAGAACAAGAATAGGATGACAAGATATAAGATTTTTTTTTGGGAATTATCCATATGTCCATGGATATGAAAACAAATATCACTATATCTGGAGAAATATCATAGGGAAAAATAGCAGAGAATGGAAACCTCGACTCGAAATAAGCTCATTTAGAAACATTGTGCTATAGTAACCCATGTTTCAATAGTTTTGAATCTATACAATAGGTCCACTATTCTATAGTAATGGTGGATGTAAGTCCGCAAATATATAATACCCTATTGGTGTCACCAATTATATATTCTACAATACCATTTCAATTTCCACACTACTACACTACCATGTCGGTGACATCAATCATATCTGTTATAGTTGTGGCTATATATACATCACGAGATGCTTTTAATTTGACCAAACTTCATTTTATAGAATGAGATATACCAATTTAAAATTTTCATCATTGAATGGATTGAATCATGATTATAAAAAATATCATGATGATTAAACACAAAATAATACAACAAGAACCATCTGATTTTACTTCTAGAATTATATTCTATAATTTATTTATCATCAAAATTTTCATATTCAAACTTTTTTCATACTCAAAATAATTTCTCGTACTCAATTCTATTCAAAATTGTTTTTGTACTCAATTTTGTTTTTCATAATTCAATTTTTTTTAGGAACAATACATTAAAACCAATAGATCTATCTTGAGACTCTGAAAGGTAAAATTTCTTACCTTACACTTCTTTAATTGAATTATAATTGTTGGTATTTAAATTGTTGATTTTATTTTTCTTTTAAAATTTTTTTATATTCATCTTGAATAGGATAAATTTAAAAAAAACATTAAAAAACCACAAGAGTTCAAATATTTTCAGATATTGGATCTTTCTGATCAAATCCTAGATGTAGAAGTTCAACGGTTGCATTTCTTTGCCTATATAAATAGACCCCCAACCCTTTCCCACATTAGTTATCTCTTATTTTCACTGAACCTCTATCACCCTGCAAGTAGTCGAGTTCGTAAATTTTGATTCTCGGAGGACTTTATTGTACTCATGTCAGAAACATCAGCAAATTCTCCTAAGACAATACCCCCGAAATATTTCACAGTTATGAAGTTCTTTAAAGAAAGTGTATTCATTAAATAGTTTTATGATAAGTACGATTATTCATGGAAAATAATTATAATGTTTCAAGGATGGGAATATGTTTTCTTATAAAAACACAACACCAATCAAGATACTATTCTTATTGATGAGATCAGACAATTTTGTAGTTCTGTGAAGATTTATATTGATTTAAAAGTATCATTTCACATGTTCAATAGAGAAATTAGCATGTCAGTTAATAAGATACAAATTTCCTTAGTGTTCCATCATAAGGTGACAACTTTTTTCCCTCTTAAATTTTGTAGAAGGAGAAAGTAAATTCAATAAGAAAATAGATGAAAAATACTTTTTCAAAGTTCATGAGGATAAGAGAAAAGTGACACATCTTTCTTCAGACAATAAACTTATAGCACTTTCGATGCAAGGCTTTCAGATTCTGTGAACAGGTGATAGAGAAACCCTAAAGATATTAGATATGTTCATTCTTGATTATTTTTTGAATATGAGAAAATTTAATTTGATGGGTTATATTTTGGTAACCACTAAGAATTTAAATTTTTGTTCCATCAAGTCTTGATTGATTATGATTCCAGTGATTCTAATCAAGTTTATATCTGAAAGGTTGAAGTATTGTAATATCACAATCAATTCATCAAAAAGGAATATAAACGTATCACTAATATATGATGATATGATAAAAATATTAAAGCTACATTTTTATTTGTAATCAAATATTCTTGTAAAATAGGCTAAAGTTTAAGCTTCAAAAGAAGTAGCTGGAGGAATGCAAGGAGTTCCAAAACAATCAGTGTTGATTGTTTCGGGGAAACAAAAGAAATCCAAGTCTGATTATTCTCTAAAAACAAATAAACAAATGAAATAAACTGAATAAATTCCTTTCAAATGGACAAATTACAATACCTAAAGAAAATAAGGAGACCCACAATTTGGACTTAACATTTCTGAATCCCTTGCCGAAACAATTTGGACCGAAGATGCTCTTAAATATAATGAGAAGAAAAAGTGGTTAAAAAATAGAAAGTCTAATATCTTTACTATATATGAGATACTAAAATTGTTAAAAATTCAATTTTTTGAATTGTTATTAGGGAATAAATTAAAGAATATTTAGTTACTCACTTTTTCCAAGACAAGGGAAAGAATAGTAATAAAGTTAGTGAAGAATTGGATCTACCAAAGGATTCTCAAGAAAAATATTCAAAAGAAAAATAAGATAGTGTTATGAGAGAGATAGATCAGTATCTCAGTGAAGAGGAAGAAAGAAATGAAGAGGAAAAAAATAACAAAAGGAAAAAGAATAAAATGAGGAAATAAAAATGGAAAAGAATCTGGTCAGGAATAAAAATCTCTACCGATAGAATACCATTAAGATCTTTAGAATCTAGTTAATGAAAATTACCATTCCCATGAGTAGAATCTTAAAATAAATCTAATCAGGGAATCCAATTCAATAATTTCATTCACATATTAGATAAAGGGGAAGAGACTAGGACTGATGAAAATCATAACCATGATTTGGAAGAGGATGCTGCCGATTGAGAACATCCTCATTATGACGAAGATACTGAATCCTATAAGATTTGGTGTCCTAGAACCAACTGGTTGTACTTTGATTACATGTATATTTAATGTGTTTAAATATTAAACATATTATTACATATTATTCATTGTTCTACATGAATGTGATGTAATAATGTCCTAGAGTATTTGTTGTATTGATGAGGTCATGGTAGTTCCCAACTATGATAAGAAACTTGAAATGATATAAAAATATTCTTAAATATAGTTCTACGGTTGGATGACATGATATGATGGGACACATAGCATGCAAACCATCAGGTGTGAGTACTTGTATGAAGATTATACTTCCTCTCATGAAGTTCGCACTTGGTAATATCTAAGACATGAGATTAATAGAACAGACCCTCCAGTAGGAATTCTGATTGTTTTGGTGTCATCAGATATTTCTATCTACGAGCATGTGTAATGATCCTTAAACTTTAATATTATCATTAATACATGTCACGACTCGCACACTTTTATTTACTGATGAAAACCATCACGCAGAAAGCTGGTGGGAAGTGGGGTATGTTGGGTGCATCACAAGTGTCATGTTATTAATGGTTAAGTCGAGGAAGGATTTATCCCTTCAATTTATAGAAGTTGATATCTTGGGAATTTGATTTAAATAGAATCTTTGCATGAAATTCCATGTCCATGGTGTAATGATTAGTTTATTTCAGGTAGTCAAAGAACGATGTATCAAGAAAAAAAGTTGATGACACTATCATGAAACCTGCTTGATGAGATATTGCAACAAAGGAATTATATTACACAGTGATCATTCGTATGTGGGTGTCATTATTGTGAGTTTAAGTTCTTTCTCTTGGGTTCCTTGACCCATTTATAGATAGTACTCTCAGAGTTTAGGCAATCCCACCTAATTCCAATGAGAAAGAATCCTATAGGGTCACACACTAAGTTTTTATGGTGGTCTCAGTTAAATTATATTTGAATTTAATTAATAAATATTATTCTAAAGACAATGAAATAATTTTATTCAAGTTAAAGTGATTTCATAAATTAAATAAATATTTATTCAATAGATTGTGGGTAAAATGTATTTATTTATTTTTGAACATTTAATAAATATTTATTTACTAGTTTGTAAATAAAATATTTATTTAAGAGAATAATTTATTTATTTATTTATTCGGGTGTTCAATAAATGGAAGTGGGGTTTTAGAGGACCAAGGATGGTCCGGTAGTAAAATAATTATTTGAAAAACGATAAATAATTATTTAACTATTTGGCACAAATTAAAATAATGCTGATATTATTTTTGTGATGTGGAATTTTATTTATAATTCCATTTTGCGCAATTTGGCACTCCATAAATAATTAAGCGGTATTATTATTAAAATCAAGGGTTTTCTATAAGGTTATGAATGTATTTAATTGTTGTTACGCAATTAAATATTGTAACTGAATCCCCAGGTCAATAAATAGACACATATGTCTATTATACTATGTACCAAATCACACACCCGGTGAATTGAGAATTTTTGAGCTAAAAAATTTCTCTCTCAAATACTCTTCCAACCCCTCTCAAGAACGAGAGACGTTATTCAAGGCCGAAGAACAAGCGATCAAGAACGACTGACACAAGATACTCACTTCACCGCGCTAACACCTGGAGAATGAGCGGTGTCGATCGGAGGCCATCGGAGCACGTGTGGATCACCGCTTGAGGGATTATAGTTTGGATTCTTGCAAGCACAAAAAGATAATTCTAAAGGGTCATTCCAGACGATCAATATCATCAAAGAAGAAAATACTGAAGATCCAGGTATTATTTTCTTTATAAAATTAATTAAATTAATTATAAAAATGTTGTGCAATATCCTCTATTAAAGGTTTCAGGTCTCTTCCTTATTTATCTAAATCTTTGATTCTATTCTGTGGAGATTGGCGTTCATCATCATATTGATCCTGGAATAATCATTGATCATGGTAAAAAACTCAAAGTTGGGTGTTGGACCAACCACGCTTCCGCTATTCCCAGAACCTAAAACTGGTATTAGAGCGGTTATATCATAGTTTATAATTATTTAAAAATTTTCTTGATGATTTATGCATTTAATAATTTAGTTTTTTCAATTCAAGTTAATCATTCTACAAATCTGAATCTTGTGATCTGTTCCTCCTCTTTTGTTTCTCATTCACCTTATAGAAACAGTCTTTTCTTTTAATTTTGATTAAAATAAAATAGAGGATCTCATCTGGAGGTTCCAAAGGTTCTGGGCCATACAACACCAGAACACATGACATGTATTTGGTAGTACACACTGTATAGCCAAGGTTCAATACACTAGGTCTGGTCCACCAAACCAAGTCATGTCATTGGAGTTTTTCTAAGTCTTAATGACTCTGTTTGTTGACTAGGAATATTTGGCATGCAATTTTCAGATTACATTCCATGTGGCCCACTGGATACGATGTGTAGTCCCTTCGGGTTAGGGTTGGATTGTGTACCCCGTACACGGATTTCCCAACTAGAGACTGTGTAACAAGGAACTACATGGCATGTGACCCACTGGACATGCCATGTACTCTGAAGATTTCTGAAGTACACTCAAACGCTATTTCCCCAGGCATGTACTTTGGATAGACAGTAAAAAATAGTACATGTCCTGTAGTTGGAACTACATGTCGTGTACTCATCCAAATTATGCATATTTATTAAAATTTATTATTATATTATACAAACCCTTAAGACATGTACCATTGTGCAGGTGTAAAGCTAAGGCACAACACGTGATAGGTGTTTTATATATATGTGTTTAATTTATCATCTGTGTAATGTTAATTTCTACTCATTGTATAGTTATGAATATGAATTCACCGGGTTGCCTCCATGGTACAAGTTATGTACAAAGATAATTTTAAATGAATTTATTTGTTTAAAATTATGATGGATGAGAATCTCAAGGAAATTCAGAAAAGGGTTTAAGATAAAAGTATTGATTAATTAAAGATGATAATTAATTGGTTTGAGCATGATTTATCTTAAATAAGAACAATTATATAATATAATGCTAATTTTATTTATGCGTAAATATCATTGCATGTATGGATGATCATGAGCTATACCAATACCTTTGTATGTGGATGGTTTCTTTTAATTAATTTATTTAAATTAAATTTTTTGGTCTATGAGCCTTCTCCTCATTAATATGTTGGGCCTGAGTTCCCAAGGTTTCATTTATGTAAAACACATTTTTACCCCTCAACTGCATGTGAGTTAAAAAGACATATGTATTGGATATAACTCCCAAGCTATTGGAGGCGGTTCAAGTTAGAGTTGAGATGAAACCAATCCCAGGAGATATAAAGGTGGACAGGTGGAAAGCTGTAAACATGAACCCAAAAGGTTCAAGATGTTTCTCCCATAAGTTAGGATTAGTTTATCAACCACTAGATAAACTAACCATTAGAAACTCTCATGAACATTTCCTTTACTTTATTTTATTTCTATCAGTTGCATTTTTTATCATTATGGATGTGTTGTCACGATCACATAATTAATGAATTAAACAAGCATGAAAGATAGAACTAAAATAATCCATAATTATGTGTAAATATTATCAAGACATGGTTAATCACATAAGTAAGTTCCGCTTAATATTAACAAGAATTTGATGATGATAATAATCAATTCACACATAAGAGATAAAAATCCCTCAAATAAAATATTAAGTCAGACCAAGCCTTCCGTAACTTTATTAAGGAAAAAACTCAATAAAACTATGTGTTTTACCAACCCTTTTTGGGACACTTAATTGTATAAAGGAAGCCCTTATGAAAGGTTTCAGGTTGAATTAACCATATTACATCAAGAGGAGTATCCCTTGATAAAATTGGTGTAATATTGGTGGCAAGAGTTGAGGAAATCCAAATTCATGATTTTAGGATTGGGGAGTCCACTCAAAAGATCAAGGAGCTGCAAGCCCATAGTTGGAAAAGACCTACCTACCTAAATACCTTCTAATATCCTAACTAACCCTTATTGGGTTATGCAAAGGGGAATATGGATCCTTTCCACTAGAATTTCATAGCAACTGGACATTCCAAGTTCAATAGTGAGGGTCATTGGGACTTGATAAAATATTGGGAGAATTAATAAAAATTTATTATTTATCATAAAATGTAATCAATAAAGTACTAATGATCTTCTCTTTTAATTGTAGAATAAAAATGACAAGCTTGTCAACCACACTATCCATGCAATCAATTCTGGATAAAGACAACATCCTCACTGAAAGTAACTTCCAAGAATGGTTTAGATGCCTTTGGTTTATCCAACGCCATGAATGGAAGTCATATGTGATGGAGTCAGCATTACCTGATCTTCCTACCAAAGAGGCGAGTGATGATGATTTCCTGTCTATGAGAAACATATGAATGATGTGGTCAACACAAAATTTTTGATGGTATCATCAATGTCTAGTGAGATAATGAAGTCTCATGAAAACATGGATTCTTATAGCATGCTCGAGCACCTCTATGGTCTTTACTAGGAGAGAGAAAGATAAGAAAGGTCGGAGATCTCTAAGGCACTCTTTTAGAGTAATCTTGGAGACCAGCTAGGGCTCAGGTAATCAAGATCATTGGCTAAATTGAGCACCTGAAGGTTCTAGGGTTTAAACTCCCTGAATAATTGGGAACCAATCTCATTCTCGCATCACTCCCTTAGAGATTCTCTAACTTTGTTATCAATTTCAATATGAACAACATTGAGAAGTCTCTATCTGATCTTCTTAACCTTATTCGCTAAGTGGACAAAGATATGAATCACAAAAATCATTTTGTTCTTATGGTGAAGAAGTGGAAAGGGAAGGCGAAGATCTTTAAGCCCAAATCTTCTTCACGGCCTTCCAAGAAAAGGAAGATCAAAGGGGAGGTAAGGGAACATGAGGCTATTTGTTTTTCATGTGGCAAAAAGGGCCACTGGAAGAAGAAATGCACCCAGCCTAAGAATCAAGGGGAATATTCAGGTGTGTTTGTTATCGAATGTAATCTATCTATTTCTAAAAATTGGGTATTAGATATAGATTTTGGTGCTCACATATGTATCCAAATATAGGAACCAAGTATATTTAGGAATATTGATTGAGGGGAGGTAGATCTACGAGAAGCCAACAGATCCAGACTTGTTATTGTAGCTGTCAGGGACTACCGCCTCACTTTTCCAACTGGGATGATATTGGTGTTAAAGGGTTGTTATTATGTTTCATCTATTACTAAAAACATTATTTCTATATCCAAATTAAATACAGATGGATTTGTTTAAGTTTGGAAATGAATTTTTCTTCTTTTACAAAGATAGCATTTGTTTTGGTAGGGCACATTTATATAATGGTCTTTACGTGTTGAATTACAAAAACTAAGTAATGGAAATAAATAACAAACTTACTTCACATGACTCATACCACACCCAAATTTGGGATCACCGGCTAAGTCATGTAAACAAGAAATGCTCGACAAAGTTACATCAAGATGGATATTTAGATTCTTTTGAACTAAAACCACTTGGCGTATGTCATTCATGTTTACAAGGAAAATGACCAAATCCCCATTTAGTGGGAAAGGTGAAAGGGCTAAAGAAATTCTTTAATTGGTTCATACCAATGTGTGTGGATCATTTCCAATTGAAGAAAGGGGAGGGCACTCATACTTCATAAATTTTACTGATAATTTTAGTATATATGGATATATCTACTAAATGAGGTATAAGATGGATTCTTTTGATAAGTAAAAAATAATACAAGCATGAAGTTGAGAACCAACTTGTTAAGAAGATTAAGAAAATCCACTCAGACTGAGGTGTATAATATCTTAATCAAGACTTCATTTATTACTTACGGGATTTTGGGATCTTATCCCAACTCACTCCTCTATACACGCCCTAGTGGAATGGTGTGAGTGAAAGGAGGAACCACACCCTGTTGGACATGGTGAGATCAATGATGAGTCATGGGAGTCTTCCATTATCCTTTTGGGGATATGCATTACAAACATAAGTGCACATACTAAACAAGTACCAACTAAATCGATAAATGGTATTTCATATGAATTTTGGAGTGGAAAGAAAGCCATATTATTGAATTTACATGTGTGGGGAAGCGATGTGTTTGTTTAGGACTCTTCAGGTAACAAAATTGCACCCCGAGGCACAAAGTGTACCTTTATAGGATACCCCGAGGAAACAAGGAGATATTACCTATACAACCCCTCATAAAAAAAGGTTATAGTGGAAAGACATTCCATATTCCTTGAGAGGGATCAAATCTCCAAAATAGATAATGGGAGTGAGATAGACATCAATAAATTTGATGCTCAAGGTACACAAGAGTTGGTACAGGAACAGATTCCACAAAGCCCCATGGAATAAAGAACTGTCCTAGAGACACAAGAGCTGTGTGGGAGTACAAGAGAGGTTAGAGAACCGGAACGGTATGGTTTTCTAGTTAACAAGGATGGTAACTCATTATTAGTTGATAATAATGATCCTCTAACCTACAAGGAAGTAGTAAGTGGCACAGATGTTCCCAAGTGGTAAGAAGCCATGAATTCTGAAATGGATTCCATGTACCAAAACCAAGTATAGATTTTGGTAGATACTCTCGTTGATGTAAATAATGTTGGTTGCAAATGGGTATTCAAGAATAAACTGAACATGGAAGGACAAGTCAGTACCTATAAGGCATGACTGGTTGCAAAAGGGTTCAAATAGTGTCAGTGAATTTATTAGGAAGAAACCTTTTCACCGGTTGCAATGATGAAATCCATCAGAATTCTATTGGCTATTTCCACTTACTATGATTATGAGATTTGGAAAATGGATGTCAAAACAGAATTCCTTAACGGTAACCTTCAGGAAGATGTCTACATGACAGAACCTGAAAGGTTTATTACTCCAAAGGATTCCAATAAGGTAAGAAAGTTTTATAAATCCATTTATGGATTAAAGCAATAATCCAGGTCATGGATCATTCGTTTTGATTAAGCCATAACAAAATTTGGTTTTATCAAGAACGAATGTGAGCCTTGTGTCTACAAACGGTTTAGTGGGAGTGAAGTCATTTTACAAATAGTATATGTTGATGACATATTACTTATTGAAAATGATATACCATTCTTATAGTCTGTTAAGGCATGGTTGAATCAATGCTTCTCCATGAAGGACTTGGGTGAGGCATCATGTATTCTTGGGATCAAGATCCATAGTGATATATCCAATATATTTTTGGACCTAAGACAAAGTACATACATTGATAAGATACTGAAGAGATTCAGTATGGAACAATCCAAGAGGGAATTGTTGCCAGCATCACACGAAATTCATCTTTTTAAGAAAATATTTCCTCAGACACATGAGGAAAGAGAAATAATGAAAAGTACTTCATACGCATCAGTGATTGGGTCAGTCATGTATTCCATGCGATGTACTAGGATGGATTTCACCTACGTATTGAGTGCGGTAGGAAAATATCAAGCTGACCCAGGTGACCGCCATTAGATGATAGTCAAGACTATCCTAAAGTATATGAGGTGTACTAAGGATATGTTTCTAGTTTATGGAGTAGATGAGGAACTAGTCATCAGAGGATATGAATATGCTAGTTTATAGAATGATCAAGATAACATGAAGTTGAAAATGGGATACATCTTCACTTTGAATGAAGGTGTAGTGATATGGAAGAGCTCAAAGCAGAGTGTGGTCATAGATTCTACAGAAGAGTCCAAGTATATCTCAATTTCTGAGGCATCTAAATAAGTAGTTTGAATGTAAAGATTCATCCAGGAGATATATGTGATACCTAGCAATAAATATCACATCACACTGTACTGTGATAACACTGCAGCGGTGGCTCTCGCAAAAGAGTTGTGGTCACATCAGTGGATGAAGCACATACTTCAGAAGTATCATCTCTTGAGAGATTTTTCTTAGAGAGGTGAATTTGTAGTGAGTAGTATTTCCATAGAAGACAACATGGAAGACCCCTTGACTAAATCCTTAACTCAATAGAAACATGATCACCATGTGAGGTTTAATAGACTAAAATTTGTAGGAAGTTGTCTCTAGTCCAAGTGGAAGTTTGTAAGGGTTGGTGTCCTAGAACCAAATGGTTGTACTTTGATTACATTGATATTTAATGTATTTAAATATTAAACATATTTTTAAATATTTTTTATTTTTTTCATGACTATGATGTAATAATGTCTTAGAGTATTTTTTGCATTGATAAAGTCATGTAAGTTCCCCACTATGTTGAGAACCATGAAATTATATAACAATATTCTTAAATATAGTTCTACGGTTAGATGATATACTATGATAGGAAACATAGTATGTAGATCTTCAGGTGTGAGTACTCATAAGAATATGAGAATTCCTCTCATGAAGTTCACACTTGGTAATCTCCAATATAGAAGATTATTATAACAGACCTGCCAGTAGGAATTCCACATGTTTTGGTGTCATCGGATATTTCTATCTGCGAGCATGTATAATGATACTTAGACTTTAAGATTATCATTAATACATATCATGACTCATGCACTTTTATTTATTGATGAAAATTGTCATGCAAATAGTTGGTGGGAAGTAGGGTACGTTGGGTACATCAGAAATGGCATATTATTAATGGATAAGTCGAGGAAGGATTTTCCCTTCCATTTATGGATGTTGATATGTTGGCCCTTTGATTGAAATAGAACCATCATGTCAAATTCCATGGCCATGGTGTAATGAAAAGTTTATTTTAGGTATTAAAATAATGATGTATCAAGCATAAAAGTTGATGACACTATCATGAAACCTTCTTGGTGAGATATTGCGACAAATGGATTATATTAAATAGTTAGCATTCGTATGTGGATGCTATTTTTGTGACTTTATATTCTTTCTCTTGGGTTCCTTGACCTATTTCTAGATAGTACTCTTGGACTTTAGGCAATCCCGCCTAATTCCAATGAGAAATAATCCTAGAGGGTCACACACTAAGTGTTTCTAGTGGTATCGGTTAAATTATATTTGAATTTAATTAATAAATATTATTATCAATACAATGGTATAATTTTATTCAAGTTAAAATGATTGTATAAATTAAGTAAATATTTATTCACTAGATTGTGGGTAAAATATATTTATTTATTTTTGAACATTTAATAAGTATTTATTTACTAGTTTTTAAATAAAATATTTATTTAAGAGAATAAATTATTTATTAATTTATTCAGGTGTTCAATAAATGGAAGTGGACTTCGAGAGGACCAAGGTCGGTCTTCTAGTAAAATAATTATTTTAAAAATGATAAATAATTATTTAACTAGTTGGAATAAATTAAAATAACGTTGTTATTATTTTTGTGATGCGGAATTTTATTTATAATTCCATTTTGTGCAAGTTGGCACACCATGAATAATGAAGTGGTGTTATTATTAATAGAATGGGTTTTCTCTAAGGTTATGAATGTGTTTAATTTCTGATATGCAATTAAATATTTTAATTGAAGCCCCATGTCAATAAATAGACACATACGTCTATTGTGCTATGTACTGAACCACACATCCAGTGAATTGAGAATTATTGAGCTAAAAAATTTCTCTCTCTAATCCTCTTCCTGTCCCTCTCAAGAAAAAGAGATGTTCTTCAAGGCTTAAGAACAATTGATCAAGAACAACCGACACAAGACACTCGTTTCGTTGTGCTAGCACCTGGAGAAGGAGCCGTGTTGATCGGAGGCAATCAGAGCACGTGTGGATCACTGCTATAGGGATTATAGTTTGGATCCTTGAAAGCACAACAATATAATATGGAACGGTCATTTCAGACAATCAACATCATCAACAAAGAAAATACCGAAGATCCATGTATTATTTTCTTTATGAAATTAATTAAATTAATTATAAACATGATGTGTAAGATCCTCTCTTAAAGGTTTCAGGCCTCTTCCTTCTTTATATAAATCTTTGATTCTATTTCGTGGATACTGGCTTTAATCATCGTATTGATCCTAGAATAATCATTGATCATGGTAAAAAATCAAAGTTGGGTGTCAGCCCAACCATTCTTCCACTGCACCCATAAGCTTCAAACCCAAAAATAAAATTTCATCGAAAAGATATTAGTATATTGTTTAGGCTCTAATGATAATTAAAAATAAAATTATATATTTCCCAATTATTTAAGGAAATATTTATTTGGTTATGGATAACCAAAACAAAAGATTATATTCATTCAAACTTCTAAGATAAATACTTGTCTGGCTTAAAGCTTATTTTAAAGTGTTTGAAGAAAGTATTAAGGAACACAAAAAGGCTTGAAAAAAAGTGGTTAAGTGGTCTCATAATACTGATGAAAGTATCAAAGTCCATGAAGATTCAATTGAATATATAATAAGGCTTTGGAATGCAGTCACTGTTTCATTTAACAGATTGGCTAGTGATACTACTCAAAAAGTGAAAGTTTTCAGAAATATAGATGTAACCCACTCTGAAGAAGTTAAGGAAATAAATAAGAAGTTTAATATAATTCAATCATTAGTTTTAAGGCTAATGTTTTATAATGATGAGATAATTTATTTGAAAAATAAAATTCTTTTGATGAATGACAAGTTTCAAGTGCAAGAAAAGAAAAATAATGATTAGGAGAAAATGATTCACACTTGAAAAGAAAATATCTGTATTCTTGAAAAAAACTACTCTCTTAGGAAGAATTGAATCATAAACAGGTTGAATTGTTTTTATAACAGGAAGAGAAGCTCCAAAAGAAATAATAATCTCTTGAAAATCTCATATATAATAGAAATGAATTCAAGAATATGACAATAGCTTTTTTATGTCTCTTAAACATGGAGGAGAAAGAGAAGAAATGAATTTTTGAACTCTTTTTGTATTTATTTTGAAAACATCAATGAATGTTTTTTTCATATACATATAGTTTGATTGAATGTTTTCAATGTTTTTTGGATGAATTTTCTTTCACTTATTCTATATGATAAAATTCTTTATTATTTCATATTTTTTTGTTTCTATAACCCTTTTTCAGGTATTATAAGAATTTACCTATTCTTTTTTGTAAATCAAAAAGGGGTAGAATGTTTGTTAAAGGGGGGGTATGATTTAGATAGGGAAATAAATTTTCATAAAAAAGTAGAATGATATATACAAAAGGAGAATTATTATGTAAGGGGGAGAAAAAAATCCTAAAAAGTATGAGAATACAATCCTTTGGGATTTTTTTATCATAAAGGGAGTTAGTCGTATTCAATATCTTATTCAAAAAAAATTAAAACTCAGGTGGAGATAAGTATAATTATTTACATATGAATACAAAAAAATATTCAAACACTTTTTAGACTTATATTTAACTAAGTAATTTTCTATTTTAGTCTTATGGTTTGTGCTTTGAAAAAAGGGGGAGATTATTAAGTCAAAAGTCTGTTGTTGAATTTCATATTCCTTTTGTTTTGTAAATCATAAACACTTTCTTAAATACTCAATTACAAACTCTTCTATGTTTGAAGAAATTTTATCATAATTTGTTTTACAAAAATCAATTCATATTTTATCATTAAAATTTTCATAGTGAATACAATAAAAATCATACTCATTTGAATTGTATTAATAATTCATTTTTTTATTATCGTAACAAGACTGAATATGATTTATATCGTACATACCGAATATGATTCACATCATAAATATTGTCCTATCATTAATATTAATAATATTTTTGTAATGATATAAATCGTACTGACTCTCATAACATAAATCATCAAACTCTTTTAAATTTATTTTTTATCGCACCTAGAAAAAATATTGATAATGAAAGAAATTCATTTAAATCAAAACAATTTCATGTATTATATGTTAATCAAAACGATGTTGTGATTTAAATTTCAATATGACCGTTAGAGTGATAAGTTTCCAAGCCCATCTAATATTTCAGAAGAACATATGACCATTGGAGAACAATATGACCATTATAATGCACACCTATAAATACCAGGTCATTTAAATGAGCTCAATACATACATGCTTCAAGATTTTCAAGACACTATGTGAGAGCTCTACCAAATCTGCTATGTGTGAAAAATCTGATTGTTTACAAGTCGAGAACTACATGTTCCATATACTTGTAATCCTCAAGTGTGTTTTTTTTTCTTATGAAATGCCAATCATTGTAATTATGATTTAGGGATTCCATGGATAAGAACACAATGGTGCAAAACTATTTTTGATTGAGGTATTTTGAGGCTAGGAAGACAGAGGTTTCGATCACCTTCATGATCAAGGACTGTCGGGGATAGGTAGACAAACTAAATCTGATAATTGTATCAAGGGCTTACCCTAGTGTGGGTAAGACAGACTTTCTTGAAAGTATAAATCAAGGGAGATTTATCCTAGGTTATTGGATACCCTTCTATTTGGGTTAAAATAATTGTATTCATTTACTTTTATTTAATTTCCACTTATACTATAATAGAAAGTGAATCTTTTATATATTCATTTTTCTATTATGTATTCTATTTATCATAATTATCCTGATTATGATACTTTTTTATTACATCGTAATTACTATTTTTGTGATAACGATTACTTCAATTACTCAGTATGATTCTATATGATTTATGATATAATCACTTTTGTATTATGTTGATTATCATAACCACTGTGATTAAAATACTTAATACGCTTACTGTAAATGCGATTAAATATGACCTGTGGAATATATATCAAAATCAAACCAATTATGATATTTTTGTAAACATACTCAAGGGTCAGTCTATTTACTATTTTAATTCATAATAGGTTTTTTTAATTTAATGAGTTTAAAATTATTTTAAATTACATTCTTTTAGAGATAAAAATAAAAGTTTTTAAACCTATAATTCACCCCCCCCCCCTATTGTGTTTTTTCCATATTTATATACATTAAGATCTAATATCCACCTGATAAAACCCTCCCATTAAAATATTTAGTGACTAAAATCTATAAATAAATAAAGTTTGAATAATGGTGAGATTTAAGAATCATATTTATAATGTTCAGTTATTTAAACATATTCAATCTTCTTAAAATCACAATATAAAATACCAAATTCTATTGTCTACTAAGTACATCATAATTATTCTTGGAACTATTTCCATAAAACTTTTCATTGAAAACAATTAGTGTATAATGTAACTATCTACATTATCACTTATCAACATATCTTAAACTCCTTTAGGATAAATATATATTCAATTAATTTTGGAAACCAACTCTTTACATTTCTCTTAACCACTATACCGTAAACTTATTTTATGATATAAAGTGAAATTTACCACATATTTTGATGGGATTAATCCTTAAACAAATAGTAATATTTAATTTCACATGGTAATTAAATGTAACTCTTTACATTTCTCTTTACCATCAAATATCCTAAACTCTTTGATATTAAATTAAAACCTTTGTAATTTTAAATTGGTATAATCTTTTATTTCTTAGAATTGAACTTATCTATGTTCAAGAATACTTCCACTAGCCTCTTGTAAACTACAATATCTTCGTAATATCTTTATAAGATACACAAACTTATTTTTTTTAGGAAATAACTCTTATTTCCTTTAATCAATTATACTCAACAAATAAACTATTGTTTCTATATCATATATGGTATTGTATGTGTTTAGAGATTTTCTATAGCAACCCCATACTTTTATACATAACATTACATGATTTTAAGCATAATTATACATTGGAATACAGGCCAAGGATCATGTATTCTAGTGTCTTTGAAGACTAGGTACATAATCAAACATCATAAAAACAAATTTTTATTTAATCTCCATAATGGTATCCTAACTTCCATTATTCTCATACATCTTCACAGGATAACCTGGGGATAATAAAAACAAAGGTATGACCTAAAATCCTAGTAATGGATTAAGAATAAGAATAAAGATTTATCACATTGGTTAGGAATCATGACATAATGATATAAAAAGGAAAAGGAATATAACGTAATTTAATATATGGAACCATAACATGTATAACTTGGGATCATATAAACATGGAATCATAGTAATGTGGCAGCAACATAAAACATGACTTTAGCATGATTCAAGGGTTGTTGCACAAAGAGAATAACAATTCAAGGTTAACCACCAATATGGTTGCACATGGTAGCACAATTCAAGGCTAACTGCCAAGACCGTTGCACAAGGTAGCACAATGCAAGGCTAACAGCCAAGACCATTGCACATGGTAGAACAAGTCAAAGCTAACCTCTAAGACCATTGCACATAATGTCTCATGAGACTCAAATTTAACCAATGAATTGGAGCTCTATATGGGCTCACCCATCATAACATGTTCATGAATATTTTTTCCACATAAATAATCATACATAATCAATAAAACATAAACATAAGGTTTACCCATGGAAAGAAATGGGTATCATAATCATGTCATAACACATAATAAATGGGAGTATCATACAAGTGTCCATGAAAGTAAATAATTAAATCATACATGGGAATTAATAAGGTAAAAAATAATATATGATGATAAGTGATGTCAAATATAAGTGACAACTTAAAAAATATTAAAGAAACTTTAGAATTAAAACATTTAAGTGCAGTTTTGAGGAAAATACTAAAGAGGATTTGAAATAGAAAAGGGCATTATTTTTTTATATAAAACCAGAAGTGAAACAATAGGGTTTTTATAATAAATATAATGATTTTATAAAAAAATGGTGGCGTAAAACAGATGATATTGTGCACTTGAAATTGGGAAGGAATTCGGGAAGTTCCTTTATAACAAGTTTTCTTATTAGGAAGTATTGAGGAGGGGCCCATTTAAAAACATGTATATCCCTGAAAGAGATAATAAAAGGGTATTGATACCTGAATTTGGAACATATAAACATAATTTATAATATATACATAAAAATAATAGATAACTTCATTTAGGTAAAAATAAAGATAAAGTAACCCAAAGGAGTGAAGGAGGTTCGGGTTGAATCTCTTACGAAACCTCAGCATGGTAATGGGTGTACCTAGGAGAGATTAATGAGAGATAAATAGGTCTCTAATAATTTATATATAATTAAAAAATTATGAGGTAGGTGTGAAAACATACCCCATCATTAGGTATTAAAAATAAAAGGGCATAACGTAGAGGAGATTCTTGAATAAAAGTGAAAAAGATAGGATCCCTTACCTAAAGTCTGAAGGTGTTATCCACTTGATATTAATGACTTGAATAATTAAACTGGGTTCATTAATTAATAATTACATAACCTATTTTACATGAAATTTATTTATTATAACCTTTTTGAGTTCATTCACAACCTTTTTGATTGGTTATGAGGATCAATTTCATTGTTCATGTCTCTTTGTTTCATGATCGGTTTACTTATATACATGAACAGATAATCATGTAAAATGAGGATGGTTATCCAGAATTAGAGTTATAATATATTATTTAACATCTATAATTTTACATGGTTGTGAATTTAATTTGGTTACTTGGAGTAAATTTGAATCATTATATAAAACATTAATGATAACCTTTTGGGTTAATTGGTAGTTTTTTATCACGACGAACACATTTTGATTTATAAATTAAAACCATGTGTAAAAAATGATTCCAAAACCATATATGAGACATAATAAATATATTATAGTATATTTCAACCATAAAATTGGTTTCATAACCAGAATTGAAAAGGGTAATGGAAATTGAAAACCCATCGTCCTTGAATGTGGTAAATTAACACATCTCTGATAGTGTTTTTACTACTAGTATAAAAGAAGGGTAATGGAGAGACGATAATAAATTATTCCATTATAATAAAAACATTACAGTAAATATAAGGTAATGGATTTGTCATAATATTTGGATGAGGAGAGGTAAGGATAGAAAAGAAAACAAAGGAACTTGAAAATAAAGTAAAATAATTGAAAAGAGGAATTTCCCTCTTGAATTAATCTTCCTTCAAAGCCTATTAAGGGGAGAGGATTTGGTATTTTAAGGAGACCAAGGGCTGATAGACGTGAGGGAGGATCTTGGGGAGATATTTGAGCCGAATTTAGTCAAGGTAAAAGGATTTATAGAAGTATAGATAAGAGGAGAGTGTGGGTGGTTATTTATAGTGGAGGGGAATAGGATTTTCTTAATATTTTAATCATTAGTTTATTATTTTTCCATAAGACAAAAAATAGTGATGATTTCATGAACAAAAATAGTAATATGTGCATATGAGTTCTAACCAAGGGTTCTTACCTCAGCGATGTTGCTAGGAATAGTTCATTTAACTTATAATGTACATATACGGTAAACTACAATATTTTACTATTCATCAAAAATTCAAGTATTTTAGAAAAATCCCAAAAAATTCACCCTAACCATTTTTCAATATATATAATAAAAAAATAAAATCCATTTTTCAATAATAATTTTCTAAATATTAGTAATTTAATTTTTAATTTAAATCATAATTTACTTGAAAAATAAATATTTTAAAACTATAAATGATTTTATACTATTTTCAAAAAATACATAAGGTCTTATAAAATTATCTTAAAACCAGAATAAATAAAATTGTTAATTTATGAAAACCTTATAAGAAAATACATTTTATTTTAAATTAATTAATTAATTATAATTATTTATTTATGACTTACAAAAATAACAATACTTTTACTATGGTCATATTATCACTTATAAGATGCCTAAATTTTATTTATACTTTCATTGGTAAGGTTAATATTTACTCAGACAATTTAATATTCATAAAGGTCATATTACTATTCATAATGGTAACATTACTATTTATAAGGGTCAGTTACTATTCACTAATAATTAAATTTGTCTTATCAGACTCCAAACATCTTACTGATCGCAACTATGTATGTAAAATTTTAGAAATTAAAATCACATAAGTGATAAAATTATGTTTAATGGTCACATAGTATTTATTATCATGATATTCCATTGTGTTTTCTAATGTGATTAAACTATAAGGCATAATTATAAGAAGGTAATTCCATTGACAAAACATTGGGTCGTTTCATTCTTCCCCCCTTATGAAATTTCACCCTCAAAATTTTGTTTTACATACTAAGGTTAAAATAGGTCAGGATTTGAAAACATAGAAAATAATCATAAAAAGGAAACTTTAAACATAAAAGGATAAACTCTTAAAGGAAAAGTATAGCCTAACTTGTGATTCCTTAGGTTTGAAACTAGGTTATCCATGATCTATTTCTTAACTTATATTATTATGGGCTCATTTTTTTATTCTCTCAATAATGGTTTGTACCATGCTCATTAATTTACCAAATATATCCCCCAAGAGTGTCAAATAAGAAGTGTAACAAGTCTCATTGTTGTGCACCAGTTCTCATTTGAGTCTTGCTCTATTTTAGGGTTTTACCCCTAGATACATATGTTCCAGATCCACCTCTACCTATTTGTATCTAGACAGGGATGTATTTTCTTGATAAACCACTTACTCTATACTTACCAAAATATAGGGATGTTTTCTTATACTTAGTCTCATCCTTAAGGTTCTTATTAAAGTGCTCTATTTCTAATCTCTAAAAATAACTATAAATTTATTTGATACCAACTATAGAGACCCTAGCCTTTTACACATAACATTACATGATTTTAAGCATAATTATACATCAGAATAAAATACAAGGATCACGTATTCTAGTGTCTTTGAAGACTAGGTACATAATCAAACATCATAAAAACAACTTTTTATTTAATCTCCATAATGGACTCCCAACTTTCATTGTGATCATACATATGCATAGGATAACCTGGGGATAACATGAACAAAGGGATGAGATAAAATACTAGTAAGGTATTAAGAATAATAATAAAGCTTTATCACTTTGGTTAAGAAGCATGACATAATGATATAAAAAGGCATATAATGTAATTGAACATATGGAACCATAATCTGTATAACTTGGGATTATATAAACATGGAATCATAGTAATGTGGAAGCAACATAAAACATGACTTTAGCATGAGTAACGGCTCGTTGCACATAGAGGATCACAATTCAAGGTTAACCACCAAGACCGTTGCACATGGTAGCACAAGTCAAGGCTAACTGCCAAGACCGTTGCACATGGTAGCACAAGTCAAGGCTAACTGCTAAGACCTTTGCACATAACATCTCATAGGACTAAAATAAACCCAATTAATTGGATCGCTATCTGGGAACACCCATATTAACATGTTCATGAATATGTTTTCCACATAAAGAATCATATATAATCAATCATACATAAACAAAAGGGTTACCCATGGAAATAAATGGGTATCATAATCATGTCATAACACATAATAAATGGGCGTATCATACAAGTGTCCATGAAATTAAGGATTTAAATCATAAATGAGAATTCATAAGTGAAAAATTCATATATCGTGATAATTTATGTCAAATATAAGTGACAACTTAAAAAAGTATTAAAGAAACTTTAGAATTAAAACATTTTAGTGCGGTTTTGAGGAAAATACCAAATAGAATTTAAAATATAAAAGGGTGTAATATTTTATATAAAACAATAAGTTAACCAAGAGGGTTTTAATAATAAATAGACTGATTTTATAAAAAACAATTATGGATTAAAAAAATGATATTGTGCACTTGAAATTGGGAAGAAATTTAGGAAGTTCCTTTAAAACGGGTTTGCTTAACAGGAAGTATTGAGGAGGGAACCATTTAAAAACATGTATATCCCCAAAATATATGATTAAAGAGTATTGATACATTAATTTGGTATATATACACATAATTTATAATATTTAAATAAAAATAATAGATAACTTCTTCTGGGTAAAAATAATGATAAAGAAACCCGAAGAAGTAAAGGAGGTTCGGGTTGAATCCCTTACGGAACCTCGACATGGTAACGGGTGTACTTGAGAGGGATTAATGAGATAGAAAGGAGTATATGATCATTTATATATTATTAAGAAAGTATGGGGGGTTTGAAAAGATACCCCATCATTAGGTATTAAATATAAAAGGGTATAACATAGAGGATATTCTTGAATAAATGTGAGAAAGAGAGGATCCCTTACCTTAAGTCTGAAGGTGTTCTCTACTTGGTATTAATGACCTGAATAATAAAATTATGTTCCTTAATTAATAATTACAGAACCTCTTTTACATTTAATTTGTTTATTATAACTTTTTGAGCTCATTAATAACCTTTTTTATTGGTTATGAGATTCAATTTCATTGTTCAGGTCCGTTTGTTTCATGATCAGTTTACTTATATACATGAATGGATAATCATGTAAAATGAGGATGTTTATCCAGAATTGAAGTTATATTTTATTATTTAACATACATAAGGTTACATGGTTGTATATTTAATTTGGTTACTTGTAGTGAAGTTGAATCATTATATAAAACTTTTGTGATAACCTTTTGGGTTAATTGGTAGTTTTTAATCACAACGAACACATTTTGATTTATAAATCAAAAACATGTGTAAAAAATATTATAAAACCATATATGAGACATAATACATATATTATAGTCTGGTTCAACCATACAAATTGTTTAATGACCATAATTGAAGATGGTAATTGAAATTGAAAACCCATCATCCTTGAATGTGGTAAATTAATACATCTTGGGTGGTGTTTTTACTATTAGTATAAAAGAAGGGTAAAAGAGAGATGATAATAAATTATTCCATTATCATAAAAAATCCAATACATTTAAATTCCAGGATTTTTCATAATAGTTGGATGAGGTGAGGTAAGGATAGAAAATAAAACCAAAGAACTTAAAAAGAAAGTAAAAGAATTGAAAATAGGAATTTACCTCTTGAATTAATATTCTTTGAAAGCCTATTAATGGGAGATGATTTGGTATTTTTAGGAGAAAAATAGATTATATAGGTGGGAGAGGATCTTGGGGAGAGATTTGATCCGAATTTAGGCAAGGCACAAGGATTTAGTGGAGTGAAGAGAAGAGGGGAGTGTGGGTGGTTTAGGGTTTTCTTAATATTTTAACCATTAATTTATTATTTTTCTATAAGACAAGAAATAGTGATGATTCCATGAATACAAATAGTAATATGTTTATGTGAGTTTGAAACAAGGGTGATTACATCAGCGATGATGATAGGAATAATTCATTTAACTTATAATGTATATATATGGTAAATTATCGTATTTTACTATTCATCAAAAATTCAAGTATTTTAGAAAAATCCCACAAAATTCACCCTAATTATTTTTCTATGTGTATAATTAAAAAAATTAATCCAATTTTCAAAAATAATTTTCTAAATATGGTTAATTTAATATTTAATTAAAATCGTAATTTTCTTGAAAAATACAGATTTTAAAACTACAACTGATTTTATACTATTTTGAAAAACTACATAAGGTCTTATAAAATTATCTTAAAACCAGAAGACATAAAATTTTTAATTTATGAACACATTTTAGGAAAATATATTTTATTTTAAATTAATTAAATAATTTTAATAAATTATTTATGACTTACAAAAATATCAATATTTTTACTATAGTCATATTATCACTTATAAGATGCCTAAATTTTATTTATACTTTCATTGGTAAGGTTACTATTTACATGGACGATTTACTATTCATAAAGTTCATACTAATATTCATAAGGGTAACATTACTATTCATAATGGCCGGTTACTATTCATCGAAAATTAAGTTTGACTTATCGGACTCCAAACATCTTACTGATCACAACCGTGTATATCATATTTTCAAAATTCAAATCAAAAAGTGACAAAATTATGTTTAATGGTCACATATTATTTATTATCATGATATTATATTGTGTTTCCTAATGTGATTATTCTATAAGGCAAAATTTTAAGAAGGGAATTCCATTGATAAAACATTGGGTCGTTACAATTTCTCTTTGAAAAAATACTTTTTTTATTCAAAATATACCTCTGATGAGTGGGAGGAACATATTCCCTAATATTTTAACAATTAACTGGATAAAACTCTTATATCTGAGATAAAACATTTTTATCCTTATCTCATTTTCAAACATGTTTCTAGAATTTTATGATTCATAAACCATGTTTATTTAATTCATTATCTTACATTGTTCATAAAACTCCTTGTTAAAAAAATTCCTCGTATTATATAAGATAAATGAGATAATTATACATATCATTTATTTAAATCCACCCAAGATTGATAAACACATTTACATTAAAATATTTGATGTAACAACTCTTTTTTAATAAATTAAAAATTAATAGATCTATCAATTCATCCATTGATTTTGAACCCTTGAATATATTTTTTTAAATATACAATTTTTATAACATACCATTCAAAACAAAATAATCAATTTCTATAACACTGATACTTAATATAGACATTCCATGGAATTTCATAAACCCATTCAGGTATCCCAAAAAATTCCATCATATGGAATCTTTACTCCTTCATTATTTTACCTTTAAGTTTTAATGACCTTGAATGGTTACTCGAAGAAACATTATTGGAATTTTCAACTAATTTTTTTCTTGATGTTTAAAATTTTTTCCACATGTATTCTCTACACAACAATAGAACTTAGAAATTATATACACATTTCATATATTCTCAACACTTTGAGAATGTAGAGATCCTTTTTTCTGGTCTCATTCCCATTATTAAAAAAAATTCATCAATGAAAATATTATAAATTCTATAACTTCCCAGGCTTGATGTATATAGACATTAAATCACTTTTTAAAAATAATTAAAATATTAAAAAACAGACACCCAAATACCGTATTAGTTGAGTTCATTTGGAAACATGGAACAAAAATATTCAATCTCAGTGAAATATATTCAATGTTTACTAAAAATATCATCCCACTTAGTAATTATACTTAAAAACCTTCCTTCATAACATGGGGAAGGGAAACATAATAATGGGTTGAGCTTAAATATCAAGTAAGGGTAAATAAAAGAATTTCATAAGAATATAATGAACATAATGGTATGAGAATTTGATCATAATCATTATAAGATAATACCATGTATATCAAAGATTATTAAAATTTATCATGGAATAATGATTTTCAGTTTATAAGACAATATTCATAAGGAAATCGAGATCATAATTCATGAAATCATAATATAGGAATAAGACATGGAATTGTGGAATACATAAATGCATATAAAAACCATATGTCAAGAATTCCTTCTAAGACATTCATAACATGTTATTCTTGGTATAATAACATATGTACCTGCTTCAGGCATGGGATGCCCTTCCATGTACCCTCTTGTTTTGGGCTTGATATTCCCTCCCATGTACCCTCTTGTTTTGGGCTTGGGATGTCCTCTCGTGTACCCTTTGTGCTCATAAAACATTTATCATTACCCAATTCATTGGAGGGTGATATATGTCAAACCCATCACATAATGAAAACCATACATATGTGTGCCAGAAGAATATAAATCACTCATCATATATGAACCCCTGGAATGAAATGGGCTTCATAAATATCATTCAATTATATCATAACCCATGGAAAAAATGGGTTTAATAAATATCATTCCATTATAAACATAAACCATTCTTTTAAAGATTAAGAATGGTATAATTACATCATATACCTAGTAAAATATAAGTAACATCAAATAATTTTATCTTATATGGAAAATGATTTTGAGAGATCACTTTAAAATAATTCATGAGGAAAATATCCTTTCTTCTTTGAAAAAATTTTCTTTCCTTAAAATTCCATGCAATTTTAAAAGAAAAAAAATTAGTTGAAAATAAACTTGAAATATTGTAAGGGAATATTCAAGTAATAATGCATCATGAAATCAAAAAAAATCCATTCATTCCATGTATGTTAAAATAAAAAATTCTTCTCATATTTTTTCAGAAAAGTCACAAAGTACCTCATTCAGAAAACGACAAAATATTCCTTTAAAATCATGTAGTAAAAATAAAAAAAATTAAAAATGAATTTAAAAATCCATATGAGAATATTAAAACATTTTTTTGAAAACATTTTTAGAATACCTGGACATGGATGATAAATATTCTTTAATGGATACTTAAAAATAAACAATCCCAAATTTGGGAGAGATTTTGAAATAAATACTCATCACTTTATAATCATTAGAATTGTATGCCCCATGAAAGAAATAAAATTATATGGATATAAAAATACCATAATATTCTGGATAATAATTATAAAAGACATTTATGGTAAGTATATACACCATGTAGAAGAAACAAGTAGTGTATATGGAATGTGTCCCAAAGAAATAAAAGTGATGCATAAATACTACTTGAGTAACATTAGAATTATGAACCCCATGAAATAATAACATCAATTAAAGATTTTAATATCATTAAATAAAAAATAATAATGATACAACCTGTCATATGTTAGTATATACACCATATAAAAGAATCGAGTGGTGAATATGGCATGTGTCTCATAGAAATAAAAGTGAGATGAAATTATCTTACCTTAAGACTTGACTTCCTTCAAACATGTTAAAATATCCTGTATAATAAATATATATGTTTATTATAAGTATACTATATAATAATAAATATATATATATATATATCAAATATTATTTTCTTATGACCTTATATTATCCATTTATTAAAAATTCTCATCTTAAAGTAACTTTTTCGGGTAATAACTGCTTTGTTTATCGTACGTGTTTTGACTTGTAATTCTTGATCCTCTTACATATATCATGATTTACTTATTTCAAGAATGAAAAACATGAATTATATATCATATATATTCATTATATAATCATTTATAATAATCTTATAAAATAATGATATATGAAATGGAATACACTGTTCATGGAGACGGTAGGTCGTACTTACGCATGAACGTTGTTTCCATTTTTTCGGGTTAAAAGAATGGAAATTATATTATATATTAACATTACATAATAATTTTTTTTGTCTTATAAAACATATATATTCATAAAATTTCATCTTTATTTCCATTTATGAAATATAGGTGAATAAGGAATCACATCGCATCATGGAGATTGTAAGCCATATGTACGCACAAGCGACGATATCATTTTTTCAAAAATATTAGATCGTCAAAATTTAGACATGATATTATCATTTAAAAAATATAGTTATATCATAAATATAATATATATCAAATAAAAATATATTTCCCATAATAATTACCTACCATGATAGGTGGTAAAGGAAAAACGAACAACTTCGTTTTGTGAAGCGGTAATTCATCGTACAAAAGAACGGTAAGTTCGTTACCCATTAGATTGATTTGTGTGTTAGTGTAGGTAGAACCCTTAATATAAAAATATCCTAGTATATTTAGGATAATGAGGTTATTATATAAACATTAAATAAAAATAATTTAATTATTTCAAGGAAGAAAAAAAATAAAAACGTTAGTAGATAAACATTACCGCTTCTTTTGGTATCTCTATTTTATTTTCACAAAAGGACTACTTTGGATGTATTTATGACCAATATAATGATTCTAGGATTAAGTAAATAAAGTTGGGGGAGACATGGGTAGATTTTTTCTGATCCAATGGGCTTTATATGTGTGAATAAAAGTGAAGGAGAAGTTCCCTTTTATAAGAGAGGGGAGGGGAACTCTTGAAATATCTTAAAATATAAAATTAATATAAATTACTTTTAAATTAAAAAAGGATCAAAAGTGAGTTATGTATAATATAATATGATTATAGATATAAATAATATCATCCAATAATTTTTATACATGTTTAGGTCATATTATTACCCTTATCTGTTGGCTTTAACCCTTAATTAATCCCTTCAACTCTTACCGTGACAACATGTGTTTTATCCACTTTTGGGTCAATATAGTTACTATAAATTTTTAAAATAACCAAAAATGATTAATTTATGAAATTTTAATACATATTTCAATTATTTATCCAAATTTTATATTTTTATAAATTTTATATCATTTAATAAAATATTATTTATTTTAAAATATCAATAATTATAGTTTTGAAAATATTCATTACATGACTTTTTAAAAATATCCTAAAAACATGATATATTCTAAAAACACTAATTTAAATTATCCATAACATTTAAAATTTATCCATAAAATTCGTGTTTGGAATTAATTATATCAAATTATATTTTTTAAAAACATTTTTAATATCATATATATGATTCTCCCATTAATTAAACAATTACTCCGTCATCATGATGTCACTGTTAAATTTATTATTTATTTCCTGAATTTTATAAATAAATTACCATGATGTAGTATAACACATTTTATTTCCAAATAATATTTATATCCTAACATATCCCTTATATAACACCATATTAAAAATAGTTGTCTTGTTAAAAAAATAGTGTAACAAAATTGTCTTCCCTTTGAATATAATACTATAAATGTGTTAAAGTCCTCAAAGTGCCTCCATGTAGACATATAATCATCCCAAGGTAGATTTAAGTCGACAAAAAATCATCAAATGAAATTAGTAAAAGTGTTAGGGTAATTTTATATGAGTTATAATATTATTTTTACCTTTAATTACCCGTCTTACCCTTAACTGTGCTAATAAAAAACATTACTAATGTTACTATTCATAATGTCCCAAAATAAAATGGAATTGTTTAAATAATTTGTACCTTCTGATTCAAAACATGGAATCCATTTTTATATATTCAAAACACACATTTTTAATAAATTAAGTTAAAATTAATCTCATTGATGGGGTGAGAAAACGGGTTATTAAAGTTAAAACATGCAAAAGATTGAAACATTTTTATATCAAAATTCAATGTAAAATTAATGAAAATGAACTATATTTTGTCAAATGATAAAAAAAATTATCTATTTATACTTTAAAACTAATCAAAAATATAATGTAAAACTAAAATTTATTTTGATGAAAAAAGCTGTTTTCAATTAAAATTTAGTATTTTTTACTATTCATTAAAACATGAAACTTTTCAGAAAAATACCAAAAATTAACCAAGGTAAATTTTTATATTCTTATTTAAAAGTTGAAGTTTATTTTTTCAAATATAATATATAAAAGTGTAAAAAATTATTTTAAAATGGGTTCTTCATTAAAAAGTGATAAGATTAACCTTTTGAAATATTTAAGTTTTTATTCATAAAGTTTGGTTTGTTCTTATTTTATGCCTATAAAATCTACTGAATAAATATAAAAAATATTTGATTGAATATATAACATATAAATTTTATTAATATAATTCACTAATTGTAAATAATTTAATTTATTATGAAAAAACTACTTTGGGAGCATAAAAATAAAACTATTTTCTTTGTAATCAATTGGTATATATTTTCATTTATAATTAATTATTAACCAATGAATTTATATTATAAACCTTTTATTATTATAAGTTATTTAATACTATTCATAACCTCTAATTTAACACCTAGTTTGAATCTTATAATATTATATGATAATATTTTAATAATATACTATTGTTCAATAAAACTCAATATTGCATGTAGTGCAAGCTATCAAAAGAACTTGACGTTGTGTGACACAAGCCAAGAATAGTGTTTTGTATACCTTAATGTAATATAAGTGTTTAATGTAGTGAAATATTTACTTGTTGTTGCATATAAAGCAAGTCAAACAATGTTTTTTTCATATAACAAATGTTATATTCAGTATTATGTGAAATGAAAAATATCAAAAATATTAAGTTAATTCGAAAATAATATTTTACAAAATCTCAGGGTATTAAAAATTCCTTAACCAAAACAATAATTATAGGAAATTATTAGTCTCTAAATTTTATTAGCATACTCAATAATATTAATTTTCATTCAGATACCGAATAATATTGAGTAAATGAGACTAAAATTCCTTAGGTCATTTGTTTATCTAATACCTTTGAAAACCTAATAGAACCATTCTATACTTCTCACAAGCATCAAGATTCACCTCATGACCAAATTAAACACTAGGTTACTTAGGATGAGTTATTTCTATAACACATTTAATTTATCTCCACTTAATAACACTTTTTAAGTTACCAGTCATAGGAGTTTCTTGCATTAATCTTCTCCTTCTTATAGGAATAATCTCATTTTTTTATGATGATGATACTATTCATCTATTATATAATATTTTATCAGATTAGTATCATGTTTTACTAAGATTTAATAATTAATTTTATTAAATTATCTCTCACTAAAATGATATCCCCTTTTAAATTCATCATATTCATTAATGGTCCAAGATTCATATTTCAACACCACATACAATGGGTATCACATAAATAAGCCATGACTATATATAATAGAAAAAAAATAATCATATAATATATGAATCTTGGATAGTTTATTAGATAACTATTTATATAAATCCATCACATGGATAAAAACCCAAATCTATTCCTATAGTATCATAATAGTTATATTTTCCAAGCCAAGTTTAATCCAAAGAAAACATTAAGAACAAGCTACCTAACGATTAGAGTCACCTCTATAGGGACCCTAATTTTTATTTCATAAATATTACATAATTTTAAGATACAAAAATATAATATGGATACAAATATAGGATCAAAAGGTTTAGTATCTTGAGAAAATTGGTCTCAAACATAACATGTACTTAATAAAACATAATTTTTTTAAGGCCTTCATCTTTATCCTTAAAACATCACTCTCTCCTTAGTAAATATAATTACCTAAGGATATATATCAAAGAAATGGGTGAGCTAAAATCCCATTAAGAGGATGAATAGTGGACATGAATCAATATAACATGGGTGAGAATAATCAACATAATCATATCATAAGCATAGAATCATTATCAACATCTTGAGGGAAACATGTGATAATGTCATGAAATGTGGAAATGCATAAAAAGGAAACATAGTGTCATAGTGGTCAAATACCACAAATAATTATGAAAAAAGCTAGAATCATGTTCACACATATAATATGTGTATAATCATAACATCATAATTGTGAAAAAAGATAGAATCATGTTCATGCATAACACACATTATCTCATGAGATATATAACATTAACCAATACATTAAAGGGATATATAATTTTGGTCCCACCCATCACATCATAATATTTACATAATCATGCATGCCATATGGAACTTATAACAATCATAATCATGAAATAACCCATGTAAAGAAATGAGTTTCATAAGGATGCCATAAAGAATTAATTAAAGAATAAAAATTTGGGTTAACAAATGAAAAAGGCAAAAAATATTTTTTATAAGAATCCTCATTCTTGAGATAAGTAGAAACAACAAAAGATATGTCAAGGATGTGTTTTGGAAATAATAGTTATTTTGGAAAATATTTATATTTGATAGAAAATCAAGTTGGAAACAAGTATATCCCCATAAATAAAATTGAATAATAATGAAATGATATTTAAGTAATATTAAATGAATATTCCTATCAAATATTTCATGAAAGAGGAATCGCCCAAAGAAAATGAGTTTGGTTCGAGAATCCCCTTACCATTATTCCTACTTTATTTCTTCAAATATTCACCTCCTAAATAAGAATATAAATATTTATTAAAATATTGATCCATAGGTGAATTATAGTCATTAATATAACTATTTAACATTTATAATAATTTTATAATATTTATTAACTTCTTTTGATGAAATTGAAGTGTTTTTATATCATGTTTTTCTTTAAAAATTCATGTTTCACTTTGATTTCTCTATTTTCATTCAAAGTAATTTATAGAAAAGTATGATTAACTTAGAAATATTAAAATAAATGTAATTATTTATTTATATATTATATATAATTAATACCATCCATCCATGAAGGTGGTTATATTAATTTTCCTCTAAATGTATTTGTGGGTGGTTAACCGACATTTAATGAGACATTTTCGAAAGAGCGGGAAAGGGAAGTATGAGATTTATATTTGTCATAAATATGATAATTACATTAGGTTATAATCATTAATATAATTTTAAATTAATTCATAATTAATTTTATAGTTTATTTTTTAAAATTAATTTGGAAAAATAAGAAATATGATAAGAAAATATGGAAAAGTTGATAGAGACTTACTCTCTCCTCAGTGTAGATTCTCTTGTACGCCACTATAAATCCATTGGTGATTGGAGTTGAATTGCACCAGAATATTCCTAATTATTATATTGGAATTGAGAGGGATGATTTAGGCATATATTTTTATTTTTAATTGTATGGTTGATTGGTTTCCTAAGTGAAGGGAGAGGGGTTATTTATACTTGAGGAGAAGGGTACTTTTCGATTAAAATATTGAATAAAATATTATATCTAAGGTAAACCTTGTAATAGTGAATTTTTTACATTATAAATCGTATATAAATATAATATAATGGGTTTAAAATTTTAAATCACATTTATAATTCTAAATAATTATTTTATTAAAAAGGAAAGTGGAAAGAAAGAAAAATTGTTATTTTAAGGATTCACTTTTGACTTTAGGTTTTGGAAAGTTATTTTTAGGTTTAGAAGTTATGTTTATTTTATTTTAATAACTCAATTATGAAATAAAATATATCTTGTCCAAACCATATGTTCTATAAATTATTAGGACATAATTACATCATGAATGATATAATTTGAGATACACTGGTTACGTGAAAAACTGTATTTTTACTATTCACTTGAAAATCGAAGTATTTAAGAAAGTTAAAAAAAATAAAACTTTTAAAATATTGACGTTGTGATTTTAAAAATGAGATTAATTTTTGTCAAAATAAATTTCAAAAATAGGTAATTTTAATTTTCAATATAAAAGTTTTGGTCTTTACAAAATACTTTAAAATACGGCTTATTTAGAATATTTTTATATTTTATTTAAGTTTTATAATCATGATAAATATTTTTTGGAATTTTAATATTTATATTTTCTTAAATTAATCATGATAAATATTATTTATATCACAATTTATTATTTCTATTTAAAATTACTATTCCAACTTTCATGTTATTATTCCCAACAGTCAGGTTACTATTCCTAATAGTCACATTACTATTCCAACGATCATATTACTTCCTATAAATACCTCTAAATTCTTTAATTCATAATTCGACTCAATTATACTCAAGGTTATATATTTCCATTTCCTATAATGTTTCTTGGTTTATAAATATTTTTTTCTATATTATTGGATGTGGGGGATATGATTCTATTATATTGGGGTGATCCATATTTTCCCCTTTTATCCATTCTATTTTATATTTTTTGTATAGTTGTAATGTTTGTAATTTTAAATGGTTTCATTTAAAATTAAAGTAACAATGTCTATTAAAGAAATAATTTTTTTTGGTTTCTTTATGTGTATAATATTATATATTAAATTATAAAACACATTTATTTCAAGTGAAAAATACCATTTATAAAATCGAGGTTGTTACATTATTCCCCCTTTAAAAAAATTATCCCCAAAATCTTAACTCATATTCTCAGTTCAGAATAAGTGAGGGTAAATCTGTTTTATTGTTTCCTCTCATTTCAATGCCGCCTCTTCATACATATGGTTTCTCCAAAATAATTTGACAAATTAAGTTGTCTTGTTTCATAGAATTGTGTCTCTATAATCCAAGATCATCACCGATTGATCTTCATATGAAAGGTAATTCTCCATTTCTACCACCTCTTTATTTAGTATATGTGAGAGATCGGGTATGCGCTTCCTCAGGAGTGATACCTGGAACACTTCATGAACTTGAGCCAATCTTATAGAAGTAAAAATAGATTATCCACTTATCCTATGTGATAAAGGATCTTAAAGGGGCCAACGTAACTTGGGATAAACTTTTCTTTCTTTCCAAACAACATGACTCTCTTACATGGTGATATTTGAAGGAATTATTTTACTAATATCAAACTACAAGTCCCTTTGATGGTTTCTAGTATAGATCTTTTTTGAATATGACCAACTTTTATATGTTGTTGGATGGATTGAACCTTCTCTGTCATATCTTTCACAAGATCATATCCATGTAGCCTTCATTCTGCAAATTTATCCCAAATAGTCAAATTTTTACATTGCTTCCCATATAGAGATTCATATTTAGCCATTTGAATACTCAATTGTAAGTTATTATTATATGAGAACTAAATTGATGGGAGATGCTGATCCTATCATCCTTTAAATTCCATTGAGTTGAATCTTATCATTTCCACTAGTGTTTAAATAGTACTTTCATATTGAAAATTACTTTTGGATTATAGGCCATGATAAAATTTAATTCAGTAGTCCAATAATGTTGAATACTTCTCCATAATTTAGAGGTGAACCTTGGATCATGATCAGAGATGATCGAAAGTGAAACCCCATGCAGCCTCACCACTTCCTTCACATATATCTTGTAAATTTGTTTAAGTGAGAAATATTCCTATATGGTGATAAAGTGGGTAGTCTTGGGGAGTCGATCCACCATAACCCATATCTCATTGTTTCCTTTGGATGTTTTCTAGAGACTAGTAAAAAATTATATAGTGACATTCTCCCATTTTCATGTGGGTTTAGGAAATATTTGCCTCATCCTTTTAGATTTTTTTTCTCTACTTTAACATACTGACATACTAAACATCATGAGATATACTCTAAAATATCCTTTTTCATGTTATCCTACCAGAATTGTTCTCAACGATCATGGTACATCTTGGAACTTCTAATATGTATGGATAAGGATGATCTATATCCATTATCCAATATCTCCATCTTTATATCAGGTGATTTAGTCACAAAAATCCTCATTCCAAACTGAATCACACCATAATCATCAATGTGGAACTAATGTATCTTCCCTTCCTTTATTACTTTCACCTTATTTTTTATATCTAGATCATCCCTTTATGACTCCTTGATATTCATGTGGATAGATGGTTGGGAAACCATTTGGGAAAGGTAGGATGAATCTCATGCTGTTATGATTTCAAGATCCATCCTTTGTGTATCCATGAAGATAGAGTCTTTCTCAATCCACGTCATGGATAGAGTAGCTGGTTCTTTTGTTATAGGATCATCGGTTGCCTTGTTCTCCTTTCCAAGATGGTAGTTAATGGAGCAATCATAGTCCTTGATTATCTCTAATCATCTCTTTTGATGCACATTGAGATCCTTATGTGTGGATATATACTTTAGACTCTTGTGATCGGAATATATATGTCACACCTCTCACTGTAGAGATTATAACATCTCCAACCCGAGATCCACTAAACGTTTCCCCAATCCAGGTCGCCACATGACCTTAGGCACACCTCCCCATATTCTATAGGTTTCCAACTAATAGTGAGGGTCTAATGAAACATGTGGGGAGACTATACCCTCTTTATCAGAGTAAGTAACAAATAGATAATGATGATAAATAAAGAAAACATTAAACAATAAACCATAACAATAAACATGAATTACCAACCCATTCCCAAAACTGGGTACAAGCCCACTACCAAAAGTAAACATGCTATGTAATTTCAATACAGTGTCAAGTGTAAGGAAAACCCCAAAACGGGTCCCAATTCCGAGTATGGATCCCTCATCTATGCACATATCATGCTCAATTCAACCCTCTAGTAAAGGTAGTTTTTCCTTATCATGACCTGTAACCATGAAATATACTTGGGTACTCAATGGATTCCTGAGTAGGGTGTGAGTACAACTTATTAGGCCACCACCAATGGTGTATACAAAATATCTAGTAAAAAATGATAGTGTATTCAAGTACTAAATGAGTAACAATATAACAAAAGATAATTATGGTTCCATTAGTTAACAATGTTTACATAAAATATTTACATCATTTGATCCATGGCTTAGACAATTAGTTTTTCACACAACAACCTATGTTAGTCAACTACCATGCAGAGAATGATCCAAGTTCCCTATCTCACTAGGGAAACCATTTCAAAATCAATAATGTTACACTTACCTTGGAACCTCAATACTGTTAGACTCAACCAATGCAATTGTTAGGGTCATAGAACCTTAGTCTGACTCCCTAACCCATGCATTCTAGGGGTTGAGTTTAAAGCCTCAGTCCAACCCAACCTATGGGAGGATCCTTAGTCTGATACCCCTATATACCACCAAGTCATGTACACATGCTTATTTAAACATAACCCATTTATCAAACATAACCATAACTAATAAACACATTCAACATTTATATAATAGTGCATTCAATATATAATTTATCATTATAACTTAGCCCATTTACACATTCTCATTTACAATACTTATCCCATTTAACCCATTATCATTCTCACATCCTAACTCATTTAACATATTCTTCATTATAACACATTAATCATTGAAACCTTTCACTTTAATTCATTTAAACCATTCACAATATTTCAAATAGCCCCTTATGCCATATCAACAACTAGACACAACTACCATTAATTCCCTTTTTCATAATTTAAGCTAACACATCAACATATTTATCATGGGATCAAGTTCATGAAAATTCAATTCTATTATTAACATTACAATTCTCCATGTTTGGGATGATGGATCACCCCATGGGTGACCCTATTTCTGGAATGATCAACATTGATGCATCCCATAGAGATTATGAGGGGTTCAACTAAACATTTACCCACTTAAATTTATCATTTATACCATGGAAAACCAATTGGGACACATGAGGACACCCAAACACAACCACATACACATAAATAATCAACATGACTATGGTTTATAACTTGTAGACAACCAACCTAAATTCCAGAAAAAAAACACACTCATCCTTAGCTGTTGATTTGGAGGCAAAACTTCTTTAAATAACCAACCTATAAACTACTAGAAAAAGAGGGTTTTTGGGAATCATAAGAAGAATAAATATTTCACAAGTTCGAATCTGAAATGGGATGAAAGGAGAGTGTTAGAATTACTCATAGATTCAATTAGAAACCAATGACGCTTAAAATGGCTTATAATCAAGGCATATTACTAGTTGGGGTTTCTTGGGCATTTTGGTATGTCCCTAGGTTTGTATGAGGATGAATGGGGAAAAATAATGAGTTAGATTGTTTAAATATAGAGGGGGAAATTTAAGAAAATCCCAATTTTAAGGGGATTCCTATTTTGGCCACACAGTTTGGAAAAACATACACCAACTGTGTGCCAACAAAAGTGCAAAAAACATTTTTTACGTCGGTTATTTTTCATTTTTTACATCGGTTTTTAGCCGACGTTAATACGGACGACATTATAAATATTTTTTTTTACGTCTGTTATTTAAAAACCGACGTAAAAAACATAACATCACGGTGTTTATCACGTCAGTTATTTAATAACTGACGTGAAAAACCAGTGGCGGAGTGTTTATCACGTCGGTTATTAAATAACCGACGTGATAAACCCTTTCCGTCGGTGTTATCACATCGGTTATTCAAATAACTGACGTTATAAACCCTTCTCAGTCCTTTATCACGTCGTTTATTAAATAACCAATGTGATAAACCTATTCGGGGGGTTTTTATCACATCGGTTATTAAATAACCAATGTGATAAGCCAGGGTGGAGGGTTTATCACGTCGGTTATTAAATAACCGACGTGATAAACCCTTTCCATCGGTGTTATCACATCGGTTATTCAAATAACTGACGTTATATACCCTTCTCAGTCCTTTATCACGTCGTTTATTAAATAACCAATGTGATAAACCTATTTGGGGGGTTTTTATCACATCGGTTATTAAATAACCGATGCGATAAACCAGGGTGGAGGGTTTATCGCGTCGATTATTTAATAACCGACCTGATAAACCAGTGTGGGGGGTGTTTATCACGTCGGTTATTAAATAACTGATGTGATAAACCAGGGGGGAGGTTTTATCACGTCCGTTATTTAATAACCGACATGATAAACCAGTGTGGCAGTTGTTTATCACGTCGATTATTAAATAACCGATGTGAAAAACCATTCCACATGTGTTTATCACGTCGGTTATAAAATAACTGACCTGGATAACCATTTTTTTTAAATATAAAGCAGTCCTCTACTCTCCCCAGAAACAACCAGAAACCAAACCAAGAATTCGTACTAGAAAAATAGAAGTATACCAAAACAAGAACAAAAGAAAAATTAAGCATTTACATTGATAACATTTAAAACTTACCCCACTGGACACCCCCCCACCCCCTAGACAGCCCCCCTCACCCCACTCGACAGTCCCCACCACACCCCTGGACCCCCACACACACACACACACACCCCTGGACTGCCCCCGACCCCCTGGACAGCCCCCACACCCCTGGACATCCCCACCACCCCTGGATAGCCCCCACACCCCTAGACAACCCCCCCCCCACACACGCACCCCCTAGACAGCACTCCCACACCCCTGGACAGCCCTCCCACACCCCTAAAATAGACCAAAAGGTTACCAAAAATAGACCAGAACCCCCCTCACCCCACTGGATAGCCCCCACCACACCCCTAGACATCCCCCCACACCCATGGACATCACCACCACCCCCTGGACATCCCCCAACCCTCCTGTATACCCCCACCCCCTGGACAGCACTCCCACACCCCTGTATAGCCCTCTCACACCCCTGAAATAGACCAAAAAGTTACCAAAATAGACCATAACCCCCTCACCCCACTGGACAGCCCCCACCACACCCCTGGACACCCCCCCCCACACAAACCTGGACTACCCCCCCCCCCACCCCCTGGATAGCCCCCAACACCCCTGGACAACCCCCCCCCCCCCCCCACACCCTTCTGGACACCCCCCCCCACCACCCCTGGACTTCCCCACCACCCCCTAGAAAGCCCCCCACACCCCTGGACAACCCCCCCCCCCCCCACCCTCCTGGACACCCCCCCCCCCCCCACACACACACACACCTGGACTGCCCCCCCCCTCCCCACCCCCCTGGCAGCCCCCACCCTCCTGGACACCCCCACACCCTTCTGGACACCCTCTTGGACACCCCCTTGGGGGGAACACTGCTGAAAGGTACTCATCATTCCCACATGTGAAGCTTGATCTCTCAAAATGTTTCACATGTGGGAGTGATGAGTACCTTCCGGCGGCGGTCATCCCCCCAAGGGATGGTGGCACCTCCTCTCACACCCCCTGGACTACACCCCTCCCTATCCCCATGGACACCCTGGACCCCCACCCCACCCCAACCCACTGGATAGCCCTCCCACACCCTTGGAAACCCCCCTCACCCCCACGGACACCCCTCACACCCCTGGACACCCCCTAGACAACCTCCCACTCCCCTGGACGGCGCCCTTCCCACCCTCTTGGAAATGCTCCCACCCCCTAGACCCCCCCCCCCACTCTCATGGACACCCAGTACCCCCCCCCCCCCCCCACCGTACATCCCTCTCACACCCTTGGACACCCCACAGAACACCTGACGCATGCCTGTCACAGGGCGTGGACAAAAACAATTAAATTTTTCCTAGTGCAGCACAGTGGCTGACCAGGGTCATCTCTCTTTAAGAGCCTTTAAATTTGGTTCACTTAATTTATCCTAATTCACCTAAACTACTTGTTTTTGTTGTTTTATATTTCAATGAAATTGATAACAATATTTTTGTTGTGTTTTTTATTATTTAAAAATACGAACTATCATGCAATGCAAACAAAATAAGTTGATGAAGAAAAAACTTGGTTTTGGGGTTCAGTCTTGGATTAAATAATTATTTTCCTTTATGTGTTTCATTTTAGTTTGATAATACAAACATGAAATCTCATTTTTGAATCACTACTATTTTTCTATAATATAAATAGTTTAAGTTACATTTCATTGGGGGTCGTCACCCCAATCGGGGACATTCGCCTCACCAATGCATGCAACTCAAATCTATCACAAACATAAAATAAAATTTAAAGAAAATTCAAGAACACCTTGACCTCCCCCTGAGCCAAGTATCGGGGTTCACCTCTCATTTCTAAGAGTAAGATATCATAATGGTGGATGGATGTAGGAAGATAGAGAGATTGAGAGAGAGAGAAAGAAAAGAAGAAAAGTGGGTGGAGAAACACAAAGGGATGGATTGATTAAACTAGAATTTAAATTAAAAAAAATAAAACTAAAAATAAAAGAAAATAAAAAAGAATAAATGAGGGAGGAATAGATGAGAATCAGCGTCTCGTTCCCTGGTGGGATCCCTCTTTGGCTTTGGGTGTCGAGCTGATGATTTGGAAGGAGGGGAGGGCCTCCTTTTATAGGCAGCATTCTGTCCTCTGAAAGTTTGCTCATTTTGGACCCAATAAATGGTTGATTAATGCATGTACCCCTTATTAAATATTTTTCATAAATGTTTTTTCCATTCACCACCAAACTTTCAGAGAATTTGGACCCCGGATAAAGGAGTTATTATTTTTTTCATTGAAGGCTTCTATTTCTGGATGAAGCTTCCAGGAAGGTTCCTCCAAAGGTATGTCGTTTAATGCACACCTTACTGACTTCCAAACTTCCCCAAATTTCTTTTATCATCGTTCCTATATGTCCTAGTTCTATCCCAGGTGTAAAAACCTTATTTGGATGTGTATAGACCACGTTTGGGTTCCGTTACATTGGTGGTGTCCATGTTGTCCTCCCCAGAAAAATGTCCAACTTCAATGAATTTTTAGGACCACTAGATGGCCGAATCGGCTCCTAGTCCAGAAGACAAGAATGAATAAAATAAAATAAGGGATTCTAAAAAAAATTAATAAAAAAATTTGGAATTATATTTTTCCGGAAATGACCAAAATACCCTTGATGTAAAAATCATTCAGAAATCCAGAATTAGTCATTTTTCACAATTTTGATCATTTTCATTCTAAAACTCAAATTACCCATTATTTTTATAAAACAATGAAATACATGGGTTTTATCATCTAAAAAAATTAAAAAAATACTCATTATTTGATCAAAAATATACACGTAAATTTGCTCTGTAAAATACCCCCCACACTTAAACTATGCTTGTCCTCAAGCATAAAATCTCAACATGGAAATCAGAGGACCCCAATGTTACCAATATTCAAATTTCAATGCAATAAAATCAAAAATAATTCAATGTAAAATCAAACTTTAAAAAATATGCATAAAATATCAATTTAAGTTCCCATTTTTCAAAGAAACCAATAATTCACATATTTTAATTTTTTGATTTGAAAATTGATGGAACTTATCCTTTCATTCATTCAAGCTCCTTAATTCATCATTATTAAACATGTAATGTCATGATTTACCTCACTTTTTTTTCTCTCATAACTCATGATAAAATTCAAGTAGATTTATGCTCATATCATGAGAACATGATCCTTATCCATAGGCTTGTAAATAAACTACTTTCTTCACTTTGTAAAGACAAAAGACGCATAAAATCATGAGGACTTTCAATAAAGGATCAAATGACTCTGAGGCTTAAGGTTGGTAGGATTTGATGCATTAAAAATTAAGGCTCAAGGAGGAGGCTAATCTCTGAAGTACAATGCATGATATTAAAATTAAAAGTGTAATGAAATTATCCCCTTCAAAAATAGCAACACCAACTTCCCAAAACTCAAATAAAAGGTTATGATCATGTAAGCATAATGGATGATTTTTGCACCCTCTTGATTTTTTTTATTTAGTACTTTTTTTCATTTTTCGAAAGTTATGATTAGATAAAACCTCACATCCATCACCTAACCACATACAATCATAAGATCATCAGTCTAAAAAATGGTGATTTTTGGTTCTCCAAAATCAAAACCCATTTTTCTATTTTTTTTCTTTTTGTCAATTTTTTTCATTTTTTTTAATTCAAGAGGGGCAAACAATAGAGTATAATGAATGATTTCACAACCTTTTACAATTCCCACAATAACACCCCCACACTTATTCCTCACAATGTGTATAATCCTGTCAACCATGATTCCCTTTACCCCCACAATTCAACTTTAAAATATCATACAAATACCAAGATTTGGGTAGGAATGGATAAAAATGGCTTGAAACGTGGCTCATACCTATAAAGGTCATTCATGGTCTCTATGGGATAAACGAAGGATTGGTGTAAAGGTGGTCTTTTAAGGAAATGTATCTTTTCAAAGGATGCCTCAATCATTTTAAATGTGTTTTTGTGTAGTCATAGCTTTGATGAGTTTCAATACAAGTTCTGGTCGGTTACATGTCCCAAGATCACTCAAGAAATATGCTCAAGAATAAATAGGAAATACTTGGTCTAAAAATCCTCTCAGGAATGAGAAATATAACATTTAAAAATCACTCATGGAATGAATAATAATAATAAATCAATTCACATAAATTTCAGAAATTCAAAGAATGAAAGATGGTTGAGAAATTTCATTTACATGAATTAATTTATTTCTTCAAATCATGAGTCATCATTTCAATATCTATGCTTCATATTTAAAAATGAAATTCTGTATTTCAATCATTTAATCATATAAACATTGAAATCTAAAACATGGCATCATTGGGTTTCTAAGCAACTCATGCCTCCTAGATAAGTCGAGTAAAAAATGAATTCAAGTGTGGGCATGAAATTTTATCTTTAAAGCTCAAAACATGTTGTGGACTAAAATGTGGAGAGTTTAAAAGATAAAACAATAAAATTGAACTCCATTTTTTCATGAAACTTAGTCATGTCCTTCCTCTTCACTTTCTAGGGCTTCCTTCTTCCATCGTGATCCTATAAAATAAAATAACACAATTAATCATAATGATCATGTCTTTTAAGATCAAAAATATAGGAGGGAGGAGGATGCATGCTAGACTACTTCCTAAGAAATGAAATTGAAATCTAATTTCATAAAAAGAAAATAAAGATAAATCTTGGTATGATCCCCCAAGTGGACCCTAAATTTTTACTGCCTACAGAGGGCAGTACCAGCTGTTATCCAAAGTCCGATGGAGGATGAAGCTTCTTTGATTTGAACCACAACATGTGGCTTTTCCCAGTTTGTTCTTCATTCTTGTTCTTGAGGGATGATCCATGAATAGAGTACACCATATCCTACCCCTTCAAAATGAGGTATATCTTTCATAGTGGGGGTAGGATGAAGTATGGAACATCCTTTTTTTGGTTGCTACTTGTGCAACCTTCTTATCTTCCAATGCTGGCTTCATGGGGGCTTCTTGAAGAGAAGCCTCTTATCTGATTTTCTTAGGCTCAGCTACCTAGATCTCTTGATGGGGCTCCTCTAATGCACGTTAATTGAAATCAAGGAGCTCCATGCGTTCCTCGATAGGTTCATGTCCATTGTATTCTTCATCTTCCTCCAAGGCATATCAAAGAATGTCTGATTCTGTATAATCAAAACAAGAGGGAGTGATATACAAATCTGTTTCAATAAAATCAGAAGAGATGGGGTCAAATAAAGGTTCCAATCCCTGAGTTGGTTCAGCTTCAATATCCACCTCAGTGTTAAGTGCCTCTTGGAGTATGATGGTGGAAGGTGAAGGCAGGTAGTCAGGCTCCTCCACCTCGAGTTTGGCCTCAAGTTCATGGATGTCTTCTGTGAAATTCGGGAAGACTGGTGGCAATTCCTTCTTGGCCTTGAATCTTTTTAAGTCTGTTTGAAGTTCATCGACCATATCCATCAAGTATTTAGGAGATATCCATGTTGTAATGCCTCTTTCCATCTGCTTCACCATTATCATTAGCACATCATCTCTTCGTTAGAGGGCCTCCTCAGTGTACTCGTGTTCTTGCACTTGTGAGTAATTTTCAGTCAATGTAGAATAATAATCTTTTAAATTCATCATGGAACGAATTTTTTTATTGTTTTTTTAATGAATTGAAATATAACTATGGTGTGAAAATAGAAAATTTAAATGGACTAATTATTAGATCCCCGGAAACGGTGCCAGTTTTGACGCACGTCTGTCACGGGGCGTGGAAAAAAACAATTAAATTTTTCCTAGTGCAGCACAGTGGCTGACCGGGGTTGTCTCTCTTGAGGAGCTTTTCAATTTGGTTAACTTAATTTATCCTAATTCACCTAAACAACTTGTTTTTGTTGTTTTATATTTAAATTAAATCAATAAAAATATTTTTTGTGTTTTTTATTATTTAAAAATACAAACTATCATGCAATGCAAACAAAATGAGTTGATGAAGAAAGAACTTGGTTTTGGGGTTCAGTCTTGGATTCAATCATTATTTTCCTTTATGTGTTTGATTTTAGTTTGATAATCCAAACATGAAATCTCGTTTTTGAATCACTAATCTTTTCCAGAATATAAATAATTTAAGTTACATGTCATTGGGGGTCGTCACCCAATCAGGGACATTCGCCTCACCAATGCATGCAACTCAAATCTATCACAAACAAAAAATAAACTTTAAAGAAAATTCAAGAACACCTTGACCTCCCCCCGAGCAAAGTCTGAGGGTTAGACTCTCATTTACGAGAGTAATAAATCACAATGGTGGATGGATGTAGGAAGATATAGAGATTGAGAGAGAGGGAGAGAGAGAAAGAAAAAAAGAAAAGTGGGTGGAGAAACACAAAGGCATGGATTGATTAAACTAGAATTTAAATTACAAATGAAAATAAAACTGAAATAAAACTAAAAATAAAATAAAATAAAAAGAATAAATGAGGGAGGAATAGAGGATCAGCATCAGACCGTTCCCCGGTGGGATCCCTCCTTGGCTTTGGGTGTCGAGCTGATGATTTTGGAAGGAGGGGAGGGCCTCCTTTTATAGGCAGTATTCTGTCCTATGAACGTTTTCGCGTTGTTGACTCAATAAATGGACAATTCACGCATGAACCCCTTCTTCAATGTTGTTCATAAATATGTTTTCCGTTGACCACCAAAATTTCAGAGCCTGTGGACCCCGGATTAAGGAGTTATGAATTTTTCATTGAAGGCTTCTGTTTCTGGACGAAGTTTCTAGGAAGGTTCCTCCAAAATTATGTCATTTAATGGATGTCTTAATAAATTCAAAACTTCCCCAAATTTCTTTTAGAGTAGGTCCTATATGTGCTCGTTCTATCCCAGGTAGAAACATCTCATTTATATGTGTTTAAGCCGCGTTTGGGTTCTGTTACATTGGTGGTGTCCATGCTATCCTCCCAGATAAATGTCCTACTTCAATGAATTTTTAGGACCACTAGATGGACGAATCAGCTCTTGTTCCAGAAACCAAAAATGAATAAAATAAAAAAATTATTCTAAAAAAATTTAAATCAGAAAATTTGGGATTATATTTTTCAGGAAATGACCAAAATACCCTTGACGTAAAAATCTGTCAACAATCCAGAATTAGTCATTTTTCACAATTTTGATCCTTTTCATTCTAAAACTCAAATTACCCATTATTTTTATAAAACAATGAAATACATGGGTTTTATCATATAAAAACATTAAAAAATACTCATTGGAACCCCTCCCCCCCAGACCAGAATCCATACCAGAAAAACCATCATAAGTAGACCAAAATAAGAAGTAGAGAAAAATTAAACATTCACATATATAACATTAAAAACTTACACTATCAACTTCAAAAAAACTAAATCCAACCTAAACGACTACCAAATACACAATTACAACGAAAATATTCAAAATTACATTTTACACTACAAACAACTAAAATTCAATCAAACCTGTAAAATAATTTGACCATTCCACTTGTAAGTGTTTGATGTCTTGAGTAATATAGGGTTGAGGGTCATAAAATAGATACAAATTAAAAGGATAGTATTTAACGTGTATAATGAATAAATCAAATTGAAATATTATGGAAAAGTTTAAAAGGAAATCTTATCAGGTCAAAGTTCACAACTGTCCCAGTTGTTATTATTTCATGCATAAATCTTAACATATAATATCCGCATTCGATGACACCTTTTTGTTCATGATAATTCTGTTTTAATGAGTGTAAATTCAATATATTGTTTTTATGTAATAAACCAAAAATTAAAAATTATAAATGGATATTTACCTTCACATTTACATATTTGATCTTCGCAATCCTTTTCTTTGTGTTTTTTCAAAAGTAGACCCATCCCCTATTAGAAAATAATACGAATGGGGTAAATTTAAAATTAATTATAATATATAAAACTGTTGAGAAATTGAAACTTACTTTTCTAATATTTTCTTAAAACTTTCCCGCACATCTCCATGGACAGAGTATATCCAATAAAGTGTTTTCTCCCTTGGGAAAAAACCCCTAACATACAATGATCACTGATAAAAGAAAATTTAAGGTTAGTGGTTTTTTATGTTAAAAGATAATGAACTCTTTGAGAGAGATTTGTTTCATACCTCTCATAAAAAGGCATCGTCCAACATTGTGTGACTATATTCTGTTCAAGTATTTCAGTAATATAAAACATTCTTTGTTCCTCATCCAATGCACATGCTTCAGGGGAAATCAATTGCGGGTCCATGAATCCATATACATCTCTGTCTACTCATTCTTCTCAAAAAATTTATAAATATACCTAATACAAAACAGACATAAGTATACATTTTTAATAAATATAACGCAGGGAAAATGTGTTAAGACTTACATGGAAAAAATTTGCACCACGTTGATTCCCAACTTATCTCCAGTAACATGCTCCGGGATATCAGTTTTCACAATCCCCACGGTTATTGCATGTCCACAAACATGAGCTTCTATTGTAAACTCATAATGACCTGCCAACAAATTTGAATATCTTGACAATATGTCAAGACTACTAGAATTTGTATCTGATGTCATAGACATTTGTCTTTGTTTTTGTCTATATAGTATTTCTTTACCTTTAAAGTATTCCTGTAAAAATAAATAGAAAAATATATTAGTTTTCAAATGATAAAACAACTTTAATAAAAAAATAGAATATATAACATAAATACCTCTATGGTAATGAGTCTAAGAAGTCTGGATGGACAAATTAAAAAATGACTGATACTATGTCCAATTTTCATCACCTCATCTATAGGTAATGGTAATCGAGCTGATCTATCTATAATATCATGTACAATGACCCTCTGATTCTCTACCTCTAATTGTTGATGATGAACTATATCTCCTATACAATATACCAACCCATATGAAACTATATGATGTTGAGTATCATCAACATACAACTTGCAATAAGTAGGAAGCTACGGTGGAGGAGTAGGATAAAAAATGGGGTCCGCAGGCTGAGGTGGGGGAGTGGGAGCTACTGGCGGAGGTGGAGGATAAATAATGAGGTCTACAGGGGGAGGTGGAGGAGTTGGAGCTGCAGTCTGAAATTGTCTTTGCTTGTCTGCAAACATAGACTGTACCGACGCTCTAATATTTTCCTCCATCGTCGCATTAATATTATGAACTTCAGCCTCCAAGGATTCTATTTTTTTTATAAACACCCTCAATGTTATAATTTGAAGAACGTGGAAATACTTTTCTTACCGATACACGTGTCGGATATCCTCATACACGACCAGGATGTTCAGGCATTCCCAATGATGCAGATAAAATATCTTGCCTCCCAACAGCTGTAAATACCCCTTGTAAGCTCTACTCCTCAAGAGAGTCCTTTATTAATTAATTGAATATTTCTTTAATGATTGAAATTATATGAAGAAAATAGTTAACTTAAATAAATAAAATAGATATCTTACAATTCTCTTAGCTACGATTATCGATTCTTCTAAAATATATTGCCTTTTTTTCTCATTCGAGCTCTCTTACATTTTTCATGTCCAGATGGAGGGGATGGAGGGGCCACCTCTCCAGAGCTTGAAGACTCAGGTCTTAGTTTTTGTAATTTTTCCACCATCATTTTTTCTTCCAAAAATGCATACCCTCCCTAAGATAAACTATGAGCGTATACCTTTTTATATTGGATCTCCGGATGATATTTCCTTGTTTGCTGTAATTTAAGAATAATAAATCATTAAAAAAACATTAATAAGATCATGTATATAAGAAATCTTATAAAAGTTTATATTTACCTTACAAAAATGACTCTTTTCTTCTACTTTCAACAAACTGTCTCCATGTGTCTTCATATATAAAAGGATATATATGACATGGATTGTCATGACTCCTATGACCAAAAATTAAATCAGATGAGAGGGTTGATTTGAAATCCCTCCATCTCCTAGCAGCCATCGATAAGCATTTATTCCTGACTCCTCTAGTGTCAGGAATATCAAATGTCATCTGATAAAGAAGAGGTTAAAAATATTATATATACTAGAAACATTTAAATAATAGGAAAACAATAGTAAAAGATCTTACCAAAATTTTCTCCCACAACTGAGAGATTATCTCTTTATCCACACTTCTCCAGTCATCATACAAAATGATTACTTTTCTCTTACCCTGAGTTGATACAAAACTCTTAAAATATTTTGCATTTGTACCTATAGGAATATCATCCTAATAAAACTCAACGAGTATCCTATGATCCTGCATATGGGAAAGTGATAATTTTGGTAAACGTGTGCACCCAAGTTTACCAACTCTTGACCTCTTTGTCGTAATAGGAGCACATGAGGAAGATTGGGGAACATCAAGAGGAGCATGTGAATATTCCTCCCAAAAGGTATGACCAATATGCTCATCTCCAGAATCATGTGGTTGATCAACTGATTGATCTATCATTATCCTTCAAATCAAAAAAACAAACATTAGTTCACAAATATACAAATTCAAATATTTTAATACTACTGTAATAAGAAAATAGAAAAATGTACTGAGTTACATAATAATAAACATGGTTAATATGGTAAGCATGTTAAACAATGGTCAAGATGGTCAAGATGGTCAAGATGGTAAACATGGTAAACATGGTAAATCTGGTAAACATGGTAAAGTAATTGTCACTGAACAAAAATAATAGATATATAATTTATGTAATGGTAAACATGATAAAGTAAACTAAACAAACTTAAAAAAAACAAAAAATTATACTTATTTTGTTTTAATACATTTTTTAATAAAGAAAAAACTTACAGTATCTAACATTTTATGAAAAATATAAATGTAAATAAGAAATAAACAAATGTTAACTGTAATTTTAGTAATGTAAAAATGGATTATTTTCCCAAATTCCTTTGTCGTGATCGTTCCTTATGGCACAAACCATGTCTTCAACATGCTCATCGTTATGTTCTGTTAATCATTCCATGAAAGTAGGGATCTCACATAAATCAGAATCTTCATCAAGTTCATCCTCACTAACATATTGTTTTTTACCTTGTAAAGAAACAGAACACTGCATATCTAATTGATCTACTACATAGAAAAAAAATTTTGAATGTGTTTCCATTATAAAAGAATCAGTTGTGTCTTCCAATCTATTCAGATTAACAAGTTTCATTCCAAATTCATCTTTTCTGACACTGTTGTTACCGATAAACCATTTACAGTTAAAAACAGGAACTTTAATGTTAAATTAATAAACCTCCCATATGTCTTCAATCACTCCATAATATGAACTTGATGCAGAAATTGGGTTTTTTCCCTTAGCACTCAAAAAATTCATTGTTTCTGCAAACACAAATACACCACTATTTTAAACTACACTTCTATTGTCCTGAGATTTTGTATGAAATGTATTTCCATTAATGTCATAATCGGACCATGTTATCACATTTAAACATGGACCACCCACTATCCATTTTAATGTCTCTGATACATCTGATCTACTAAGAAAGGTTTTTTTAAACCATGACAAAAAATGTTTTTTTGTGCTCATTCAAAATACACATTTATTTCTTATTTAGATGACATTGTTTCAACTCATTAATATGCAATGTGATATACGGTTGAGCATCAGCTATGTTATTCAAGATGTATGATTCTAACTTATTCATCTGTTCAGCTGACAAAGATTTGACTTTCAAGCCACAAATCCCCTTTCCCTCATTATTAACTTGTTCATGGAGATATGGAGGCAAACCTATGTGTTGCGCCGCAGCCAAGTACCTCGTACAAAACTCTACAACCTCCTCAGAAATATACTTTTCAATAATGGAGGCTTCAGGTCGATATGGATTCTTATCATACCCATTCAATATTTTCATATACTTTTAAAAAGTATAAATCCAACAAAGATATACTGGTCCACAAATCTTTATTTCTCGAACCAGATGAATCATTAAATGCACCATTATATCAAAACAAATGGAGGAAAATATATTTCCAATTGAAAAAGTATAAAAATTGCATCCTTTTCCAAAATGATCAAAGCATTCACATCAATAGCCTTTTTACAAATTGAATTGAAAAAATAACACAACTTCATTATAGTCTTTTTGACACGGATGGGCAGTATTCCACACAATGAAACTAGTAGAAGTTGTTGCATCATGACGTGAAAATAATGAGATTTCATACCTATCAACTTAAATTCCTTCAATGAGACAAAAAAATTTACATTTGAAGAATAACCTTGAGGAACTTTGATATCATGAAGACACTGAAAAAAGCTAATTTTCTCCCTCTTCGATAATTTATGACAAGTCGGGGGAATAAATGTTCATCTTCCATTAGGAGTGGGAGCTAACTCCAAACGTATTCTCATTGATAGTAAGTCTAATATTGCATTCAAACCATCTTTTTTCTTTCCTTTAATATCTAACAATGTTCCAATCAAAAAATCACAGATATTATTCTCCATGCACATGACATCAATATTATGTTTAACTTCATGATATCTCTAATATGGTAGCTCAAAAAATATTGAACTTTTCTTCAAATATGTCTATCATTACCAGATTTCTGTGTCTTTCCCAATGTCACATCAAGGTTTTTCAACCTCTCAAAATACAGATCATGGTATAAAGGTTTTGGAGAAATATCAAATTCTTGTGAGCCATTGAATGCCTTTTTTAGTCTTCTATAATAGTGATCCATAGGAAAAAACATTCGATGACCCATGTACACTGTTTTCCTCCCATGATGCATTTGAAAATATGACGTCTGTTGTTTGAAAATTGGACATGCTTTATTCCCTTTAATAATGTATCCAGACAAATTTCCATATGTTGGTAAAGTCATTTATAGTGAAAAAAAGCACTACATGCAGTTGAAAATATTCCATTTTATAATAATCAAACACCCTAATACCATCCACCCATAAAAGTTTCAAATCATCAATCAACGGTGACAAGTAAACATCAATATCATCATCGGGTTTCTTAGGACTAGAGATCATTATACTCAACATGACATATGTGCGCTTCATACAAACTTCATGAGAGAGGTTGTAAATTACCAATAAAATAGGTCATGAACTATGTGTGCTGCTGAGGGTTTGGTATGGATTCATTCTATCTGTGCACAACCCTAGTCTGAGATTTCTAATTTCATTTCCAAATATAGAATACTGCTCATCAATTTTCTTCCATTGTGGACAATCAGATGGATGACTTGTTTTTCCATCACATAATCGCTCATTAGCATGCCATCTTAACCTTTTTACATCATGTGAATTAGAAAATAAACGTTTGAAATGATGAATTATAGGAATATACCAAAATACCTTTGAAGGGATCTTTGTAATCTCTATATCAGCCTGTGATTTTTCTTTCACCTTATACTGTGATGTCCCACATTTAGTACACTCTGACAGAAATTCATATTCCTTCCTATATATCATACAGTCATTCGGACAGGCATGTATTTTCTTATATCCCAATCCCATCGGGCATAATATTTTCTTTTCCTTATAATGTGAATCTGGAATATCATTATCTTTTGGAATAATGTCTTTCATCAATTGTAGCAGATCTGTAAAACTTCTGTCACTTCATCCATGTTTTGCCTTCAGGTTAATCAATCTTAATACCGCTGACAAAACCGTAAAATATGTACAACCAGGATATAATGGTTTTTCAGAATCACCATATAAACGTGCAACTGTTGGTTCTATCTCAATTTGTTCTGCTGTAATATCATGAATCATTTCTTCAATTCCATCGGATTTACCATCTTGTGAATCATCATCATTAGTGACATTCCATCCAGTTTCACCATGCCAAATACAAGGTCTGTAACTCGAATTAAAACCATGAAAAATCATATGATCTTTTATCTCTCTAATTTTCAACTTCTTCATATTCAAACATTTCAGGCATGGATATAAAAAAAATTCACTACTTGGAACATTTCGTTTATAAAATTCCAAAAAGGCATCAACACCTTTTTCATGTTCATTTCTCATTTGATGTGTTGTAATCCAACTTCAACTCATTATTACCTATAACAAATATCAAAATTATACATATTTTTAAGATAAGAAAAATATATGTTTATATGAAAAAAATCATAATTTGAATGTAAAACAATTTTGAAATATAAAACAAATCTATGCGTATTTAAAAAAATATTCTTCAATGTGATTTTAAAAAGAAAATACATTTAGATATAACAGTTTTAAATTACATGTAATCAAAGAAAACCATGGGGCCTCCAATGGTTAATATAAAATTGGAGAAAATGGAGTAAACCTCGGAATCAAATCAAATTTAAAATAAAAACTCTAATGGAGAAAATCACAGTGTAAAGCCATTCATCGCGGCACAATGGGGTCAGGATAACTATGCATATTTGAAAACCACGACATGGTATCCCCTATAAACCATAATTTTCTCATAGTCGATGACTGGTCAAAATATATATAACCAAATAGAATCACATTGCAACACTAATATCCATGAAACAATACAATCATCATGTCATAATCTCATAAACCACGATGCAATAGTCAATCCCAAGTAACACTTATCCCCCACCCCCTTGGACACCCCCTGGACACCACCACCCCCTTGGAAAGCCCCCCCCCCCCCCCCCACCCCCTAGACACCACCCCCCACCCCCTTGGACACCCCCTGGACACCACCACACCCTTGAACAGCCCCCCACACCTCAGGACACCACCCCCACCCCCTGGACACCCCCCACCCCATTGGACACCCCCACCCCTCCTAGACACCCCCACACCTCCTGGACACCACCACCCACCTCCTACCCCCTTGGACACCCCCCTAGACACCCCCAACCCTCTGAATAGCCCCCCCCCCCCCCCGGACAACCCCCAAACCCTCTGGAAAGGCCCCCACCCCCCTTGGACATCCCCCCCCCCACACACACACAAACACACCCCTGGACTTCCCCCCCACCCACCTCCATGGACACCCCCCAACCCTCTAGACAGCCCCCCGAACCATCTGGACACCACCCCCCACCCCCTTGGACACCCCCTGGACACCACCACCCCTTTGGACAGCCCCAAACCCCTCTGAAAATCCCCCCACCTCCTGGAAAGCTCCCCACCCCTCTAGACAACACCCCCCCCACCCCTTGGACACCCCTCACCCCTCCTAGACACCCCCCCCCCACCCCTACCCCCTTGGACACCACCCTGGACACCCCCAACCCTCTGGACAGCCCCCCACCCCCCGGAAAACACCCCAAACCCTCTGGACAGGCCCTCACCCCTTGTAAAGCCCCCCCCCCCCCCACCAACCCACCCCCTTGGACAGCCCCCACCCCCTTCGATACCCCCCACCCCCTTGGACCCCCCCCCCCCCCCACACACACACCCATGGACCCCCCCCCCCCCCCGGACAACCCCCAAAACCTCTGGATAGGCCCCCACCACCTTGGACAGGCCCCACCCCCTTGGACAGCCCCCCACCCCCTTGGACACCCCCACCCCCTTGGACCCCCCCCCCCCACCTCCATGGACACCCTAGACACCCCCCAACCCTCTGGACATCCCCTCGAACCCTCTAGACACCACCCCCACCCCCTTGGACACCCCATGGACACCACCACCCCCTTGGACAGCCCCCCACCCCTCTAGACAGCCCCCCTAACCCTCTAGACACCACCCCCACCCCCATGGACACCCCCTGGACACCACCACCCCCTTGGACAGCCCCCCACCCCTCTGGATAGCCCCCACCCCCTGGAGAGCCCCCACCCCTCTAGACAGCACCCCCCACCCCCTTGGACACCCCCACCCCTCATGGACACCACCCCCACCCCCTACCCCCTTGGACACCCCCCCCCCCCCCAACCCTCTGGACAGCCCCCCACCCCCCTCGACAACCCCTCAAACCCTCTGGATAGGCCCCCACCCCCTAGAAATCCCCCCCACCACCTTTTACACCCCCACCCCCTTGGACCCCCCACCCCACCCCCTTGGACACCCCCCCCCCCCACACCCACACACCCCTAGACCCCCCCCCCCACCCCACCCCCACCCCCACCTCCATGGACACCCTGGATAGCCCCCAACCCTCTGGAAAGCCCCCAACCCCCTAGACAGCCCCCAACCCTTTGGACAGCCTCCCAAAATCATGGGGTTTTAACCTCAAGCTACTAGTTTTGGTATATCTAGGGATTTTAACCTCAAGCTACTAGTTTTGGTATCATGCCATTATTCGAAATGAGAACCATGAACTATATCTCCTACTAGTCTAAAATTCTCTATTTCTCAATGAATCATATTTTAATATCATATGAATACTTATAATAGTCCACAAAAATAAGCGACGCAAATAGTTTATGGAACAACAAAAAGTGATGCCCAAAATAGAAACAACCAAGGATCCAAAACAAACATTCCACCATGAAAACCCATATATACTTATAAAATAAATCACACTGGTACACGGAATGGGTGTATCACAATGGTTTAGATATAAATTGCAGTAATATAGGTGAATGAGATTATTAGTTGTCAATGACAACAAAAATTACCATAAATGTAGGGCATCCGCGAAACAAAAACAAACAAAATAGAAGTAGGTGAGGCTTACTTGAATATTGCGAGTCAATCTAACAGATCTGGTGATAATAAATAAGATTATTATGGAAAAACGAGGTAATAGGGTTCGAAATCGAAGAATCTTGCCTAGTTTTAACAAAAAAATTGAAAAATGTAAATATAGACTATCCGGGAAAAATAGAAACGAAATAAAGTTGTGGGAGGCTTACCTGAGTGTTGCGAGTGGAGATGATAGATCCGAGGAGAGTAAAGATGATAAACAATGAGGGAAAAACAATTTTAACGAAATGAGATCGAAGAGTCGATTCTAGGATTTCCATGCGAGAGAGACGAGTTGCAGGTCTGTCGATCGAAAAATCAGAAATGACAATCCACGGGGCGTGATAAATTTTTTAAATGTTTTATAACGTCGATTATTTAATAACCGACATTATAAACTATTTTTTATTACATTTATAACGTCATTTATTATAATAACTGACGTTATAAATGTATCAGACACCGCATTTTTTACATCGGTTATAAAATAATCGATGTAAAAAAAGACGCGTGTTGATTTTTTACGTCGGTTATTCTATAACCGACGTAAAAAACACATCAAAAGCCAAAGTTTTTATGTAGGTTATTTTATAACCGATGTAAAAACTGCCGTGTGTTGGTTTTTTACATCGGTTATATTATAACCGATGTAAAAAATTCTGCAGGTTGGGTTTTTACGTCGGTTATCAAATAACCAACGTCAAAAAGTCCTCTGATGCCTCCTTTTTTACGTCGGTTATTTTATAACCAACATAAAAAATTCGTTAGATACCTCATTTTTTACGTTGTTTATCAAATAACCGACGTAAAAAATTTACTTTCAGTATTTTTTACATCGGTTATAAAATAACCGACATCAAAAACCACATATCACAGATTTTCACATCAGTTATATATAACCGACGTAAAAAATGGTGATGTTAAAAACGTTTTCTGCACTAGTGAAACCTCTGTCAAAGAGGGTTCCACGCCACACGATAACCTAGGTACCCCAAACGGTTTGAAAACCCATGTGGTGACCATGTGGGATGGATCTATCCAAGTCTGCATGGTTTTCCTCCCCACTTACATGGTTTTCTTAAAACTGTGTACCCCTCCTTCATACATGTATGGTTAGGGGACACTGTTTCTCTTAACCATGCACCAACCATGAAACATTCACTGGATGACCACATTCTCCCCCCTTTCATGTCCCAAACCCCTGAGACACCCTCAAGACCCCTCATACACTTTGTAAGCATTTCATTAATAAAATTTTAGTAATTTAAACCAAAATATAAACAAGTATGTACCTCACAATAGCACGGGATCGTACAAACTCCCCACATTATAATGGATCATCTTCTAGCCACACTCCCAAGTATCACTGAGCTTCCAAGGAAAAGAGATCGGACACTGGGCCCACATATTTGTATCCCTCTCCCAAGTCTCTTCTTGGAAGTTACCATATAGACATAACACTAGAACCAAAGGTACAATCTTACCTCACAAAAGTTTCTCACTACAATCCAAAATATTAAATGGGTGCTTCTCAATGGACACATCAATCTCAAACTAAACATATAATACAATAACTACACAGTGAATCCTAGGAAAAAATGCCTAAATCGCGACATAAGGAAACATCTCACACATCACCATACTACCGAGGAAGATTCAATCAGTACTCTACAGGCTTGATCCTCTCCACAACTTATGGCCCAAATCACATAGTTTAATCTTAACCCCTTTTCAATATTCCAACATGAACCAATATTGGCCTCACCCAAGGTTTACATGGTTTTCCCACCACATTTCACGTCCTACGTCAGTCTACAACTCAAGACCTAATAGTCGCACTTCATACTCAAACATCCAAAGGAAAACCCCAATATAAACTTCATCTCTAGGTACTCAATTGGTCAAAAACCAATCCAATGATTGTAACCAAAACTGAAACACCAATATGGTTCTTACCTGAGTACATCCAACCTGAACACTGGTCACGTCATCAACATACTACTTACTCGCTATGGGGCTCCTCACCATATTCTTTAGCTTACCACCAAAATATTCTAGTGTTGGACACTTCCACCATAAAAAGTCCCACAAGAACCACAAATAAAACTTCCAAAACATACCTTGTGTTTTTTCCAACTCACTATTCCCAAACATCCATAAGAACACCATCTGATATGGCCATCCAGCCTTGCCTTTGAAACCACACATGATGGACATGGATCCTCCACCCATTTTCCAACTATGAACAACTTGAACTCCTCCAAGTTTTTGTTAATCTTTTTAACATTTTTGTTTCTAAGAACATCAAACTAGAGGAGGTTCCCAATATATTATGTCTATTCCTTTAACCATACTGTGTTAGACTACCCCTAATTGGCTTGTCCCAAAACAACCATCTTCCAATATTGATGTAACGACCTGAATCCGGAGCCCCTCCACTGGTGCCCCGTACCTGGTTTGCCACATGACCTCATTCACGTTTCCCCGAACGCCAGAGGCTTCCAACTAGTAGCAAGGGGCTTGGTGATTCGGTGGGGAAACTATGCCCTAATTTGGTAAGGTACACAGCAGAAAAACAACAGTCAATGGCGGAAGCAGTAACAACATGCATAACAACAGAAACCAAACAGCGGAAGCAATGAATATATATAGCAATGATGACAATGATGCAGCAGGTACAAGTATCTAAGGAAAATAGAAAACACAACAACATGATTAAATACAACTGAAATCAAGTGAAAAAGAAAAACAAAGTAGACTCCTCAGCATCGCGAGCCACGGCTCAGTCCTATGCTCCCCAGCTCCTGGTGCAATCAAGATCCTGAAGTGAAAGGGAGCTTGCCCTTATCAATACCTGCAGCAACATAGTCTGCTTGGGCCCAAAAGCATGGCCCAAACAGGGTGTGAGATACAATCCCAGTAGGCAATCACCCAAAGATTTGTGCCTAACAGTCAATTAATACATCGTAGTAAATAAAAAAGAAGTAGTAAACAGGAAAGCACAAGCAGCTACAATCCACATTTCTAACATATAAGGTACTCAAGTGAACAACCAGTAACAAAAGTAAAAATGTAACCCTTTGGGTATCTCTCACAGCCTAACCCCTATGGTTCAACCTACAAAGCACTAGCAACCCTCTGGGAGGCACACACAGTCTCACCCCTCTGGTTCAGCTAAAAAGTAGACTCTCTGGGTAAGCACTCACCGTCAATTCCCCCTATAGTCTTGTATCGTACTAAAGGCTCTCTAGGGAAGCAATCAACGTCTCATTTCCCCTGTGGCCCGCGTTGAGGAACTACAGACTCTCTGAGGAAGCACTCATCGTCAATTCTCTATGTGGTCTCACATCGTATTAAAAGACACTCTGGAGAAGCCCTTACATCGATTCTCACTATGGTCTACTACACTAGGCTCTGACAGTCATGTGAGGAAAAGTAAAACATACTCAGTGCGCGTGTACATTGTCCAAGTAAACCTCAATAACTACTTGTCTATCATTCTAAGGCTCAACGGAAATCATAAAACAACAGTTCCACTATCCTATAACTAGGAATGGCAACTGGAAACGCTAAACAGCACAACAAGTATGGAAAATCAACCTGAGCACAAAATAAATTACTCTACTCACAAGCATAAACCTCTACTACAACAATCAAGCAAATAAGGCAAACAGCAGGGGAAAAACAGAAAACCCATAATTCCCTGCCCAAGGGAATTTGTGGAATTTTCACAAAATACTCATCAAATTTCTACGGAAAGGCACAAACCACCTACCTTGATCCTATGAGATAGATATAAGTGAACCACGATGACAGATTCCCCTTGGAATGACGTAGATCTGAGAAAACTCACAAAACGTTCATCCAACGATAACTTGGAAAAGAGGAGGAATTAAGAAACAAGACTCAAGGAGAAGGAAGAACTCACCATTGTGATTCCAACGCAACTGACCATGCTCGAATTAGAGAACGGACGGTGAGGCGGGATTTCATCGAAGGTCCGACCATACGGTCACTCTCGGGCGGACAAAAACTGGAGAAGAAGATGATTTTGGGGGTTAGGCGCGACCCTGGTCCGTTTAATGAAAAAAAAAAGTACACGGCGTGTACTTCTTGAGTACACGGTGTGTACTTAAATTTTTCGTACTCCGAATTAACCGTCCTCCACCTCAGACTTACACACCATGTTTCTGGCCCAGCACGGACAACACACGGCTTCGAGCCAGAAAAGAGTACACGGTGTGTACTCAGAAAGTACACAGCGTGTACTTTGAAAATTTCCAGAAAAATCATTTTTCTTAAAAACTCCAGAAAAAGGGAAAACATACCTGAAAGGAAGATCCGGGTTCTTACAAACATCCCCCCTTAAATAAATTCATCCCCGAATTTCCCTAACGAGAAAGAGAAGAAGAAACCTCGAATAGCTCTAGCCATTGCGATCGTACACCGGCCTCCCTCTCCCAGGTCTCGTCCTGTACTCGCCCGTGCTGCGATAGCACCCGTACCAGAGGAATAGACCGCCCATGGAGAACCTTTGTGCTGCGATCGAAAATTTGGATAGGATGCTCCTCGAACGATGAATCCGCTTCAGGCACGACTTCCTCGGGCTGAAAGACATGAGACGGGTCTGAGAAGTAACGTCGGAGTTGAGAGACGTGGAAGACATCATGCATGGCCCGATACCTCTGAGGTAGCTGCAACCGATAGGTGACCGGTCCCACTCTCTACATGACCTCAAAAGGTCTAACATATCACGGTGAAAGCTTACTTTGTCTCTGAATCCTCTTGTGTCCCAACCTCGGTGCGACACGTAGGAAGACCTGATCACCGACCTCGAACTCCAGAGGTCCTCTCTGCTGATCCGCATAAGACTTCTGTTGAGACTGTGTTGTAGCCATACTCTTCCGAATCAGCTCTATCTGCTCTGAGGTCTCCTGAACGAGATGAGGTCCCAGCAAAGCTGCCTCTCCTACCTCCAGCCAGCATAAGGGTGATCAGCATAGCCTACCGTACAAAGCCTCGTATGGTTCCATATGAATGGTCGCCTGGAAACTTTTGTTGTAGGCGAACTCCACCAGAGGGATATGCTTCTCCCAAGAACTTCCAAGGTCTAGAATACAGGCTCGAAACATATCCTCAAGCACCTGGATCATGCGCTCGAACTGGCCATCAGTCTGGGGATGGTATGTTGTACTCAAAAGTACCTTTGTACCCAAGGCCTTATGAAGTCCCTGTCAGAACTGAGAGGTAAAGCGCGCATCTCTATCTGAAACAATAGAGTGTGGAACTCCATGCAGACGAATGATCTCTCTGATGTAAATTCATCCTAGTTTATCGACACTGAAGGTCTCCTTGATCGGCAAGAAGTGATCTACCTTCGTAAGCCTGTCGACGACAACCCAAACAACATCGTTCCCTCGAGGTGACCTCGGCAACCTTGTCACGAAGTCCATCGCGACATCGTTCCACTTCCACTCTGGAATGGGTAACTGCTGCAGAAGCCCCACAAGTTACTGATGCTCTGCTTTCACCTGCTGACAAGTAGAACATCTCAAGACAAAATCAGCAACATCCTTCTTCATACCTGGCCACCAGTATTGGCGATGAAGGTCCCGATACATCTTGGTGACGCCCGTATGAACTGCCCAAACTGAGAAATGGAAATCCCGCATCAGCTCCTCACGTATGTCTGCTGGAACCCATACGCGTCCCTGAAAACGCAAGATCTCATCCTTGCCCACTGTCCATCCAGGAATAGGGTTCTCTCCTGACACACTCTCCTGTAGGACTAAGCCTTCTGAGTCTGATAGTTTCCTCATACGTACCCGATCAAGTAGTGTAGAGGTAACAGCTATGGAAGATAGGAAGGTCTATCCCTGTCTGTCGTGCACCTCCAGATGCATCTCAGAGAACATATCCATAAGCTGCCACTCACTAATAGCCTCCTGAACTGCTTGAATCTGAGTTCTCCTGCTCAAGGAATCTACCACGGCGTTGCACTTTCCCAGCGTATAGGCGAGCTCGAAGTCAAAAGACTGTAGATACTCAAACCACCTGCGCTGCATCAGATTCTGGTCACGCTGGGTGAAGATATACTTGAGACTCTTGTGGTCAGTGAAGACCACAAAGTGCTCTCCCAGAAGATAGTGTCTCCAGTAGAGAAAGTCATGAACAACGGCTTCCAACTCCAGATCGTGCGTAGGGTAGTTCCTCTCATGTGGCCTCAGCTGCTGAGACCCATACGCAACGACTCCATCTCTCTACATAAGAACAGCTCCCAGCCCGATACCTGAAGCATCACAGTAGACTGTATAGCTCTTTCCTGTCTCTGTAAAGACTAGTATCGGTGCTGACGTCAACCTCCCTTTCAGCTCCTGAAAGGATGACTCACAAGAATCTGACCATAAGAACTTCGCCCCCTTTTTGGCCAGACCTGTCAAAGGTACTGCTAAACGAGAAAAGTCCTCAATGAAGCGTCTGTAGTATCCAGCCAGCCCTAGGAAGCTCCGTACCTCAAAGACGTTCTTCGGCTTCCCCCAAGAGACTACAACTCTCACTTTATCTGGTTCCATAGATACTTCTGCCTCTGAGATGACATGACCCAAGAAGTGAATCTGATCCATTCAGAAGTGTCACTTTGAGAGTTTAGCATAAAGTTGATACTCTCTCAGTGTACTCAGAATGATCTCAAGATGTGTGGCATGGTCATGTCGAGTGTGAGATTACACCAAGATATCATCTATAAAGACCATGAAAAAGGAGTACAAATAAGGATGAAACACTTGGTTCATCAGTGCCATGAAAACTGTAGGTGTGTTCGTGAGACCGAATGGCATGACGGTATACTCGTATAGACCATACCTGCTCCTGAAGGCTGTCAAAGGTATATCTGATGGTCTAACGTGCAACTGATGGTAATCGGACCTCAAGTTTATCTTCAAGAACACCAAGGATCCTCGAAGCTGATTGAAAAGGTCATCAATCCGCGGTAAGGGATATCGGTTTTTGACCGTCAACTGCTTCAGCTTCAGATAATCTACACAAAGCCAAAGGGTACTGTCTGCCTTCTTCACAAACAAAACAGGCGAACCCTAAGGAGAAGTACTGGGCCGGATGAAACCCTTAGCTTTTAGCTCCTCCAACTACTTCTTGAGCTCCTGCAACTGAGGTGTGGTCATTCTATAGGGAGAAATGGACACCAGTGTCGCTCTTGGAACGAGCTCAATAGAGAAGTCTACCTCACACTCCGGAGGCAAACCCGAAAATTCCTCTAGAAAGACATCCTTGAAGCGATCCACCACTGGAGGAAGGTCCAACTGTGGAGTCCCCTGATCATCCAGATAAAGGCTAGCAATCTGGGCTGTCATCCCTCCTAGCCCAAGATGCTCGAGTCCCACCCGACTCGCCCGAACGTCCCATTCGCCTCTATGAAGAAAATATTCACCCTCTGGTGAGATGAAACTCACTCTGCGGCGATAGCAGTCGATGATTTTTTGGAAGGGAATCAACCACTCCATGCCAAGGATGACATCATAGCCTGTCATCTCTAGGACATAGAGATCCCATAATAAGTGATACCCTACAACCTCAAGAGGGTACTCTCTACACTGGCGTACACTAGATTTCCTCGTCCCCAAAGGTGTGTCTAGTGTCAACGAGTCGGTAGAAGAAAATATGCAGAGTTCAAGGCTCTCCACAACAACAATGGAGATAAAGCTCTGCGTAGCACTAGTATCGAAAAGGGCTGAATATAAAACTGAGGCTACTAAAATCGTACCTCGAACAGTAGAAGGGTCAGGATCCTATTCCTAATAAGTCTGCTCCATGGAGAAAGACTGGCCTGCCCCACAGCCCTATGCCCCTGACTGACAACTCTAAGCTGAACCTCCCTACTAGTGCTGAGGGACTGGTGGTTGACCGCCACGGCCTCAATCTCCACCTCGGCCCGAACGGCCGGAAGAACCCCAGTTCCCTGACCGGTGGGAGACTGGTGGTACTGATCCTGAACGAGGAGTCATAGAAGAACCCTGTTCACTAGCTGCTAGTGAGAAACCCTGACAGAAACGCTGAAGGTGGCCCATCTTGCTGCAAGATCGGCACTCCACAGGGTCTCTCTAGCACTTCGGCCTTGTGTTCCCTGTCCGGCCACACTGGTAGCATGTCACCTGGCTTCTTGATGATGCGTCTCGCTTCCTCGAATCACCACGTGTAGACTCCATACAACGCTTCTTGCTGTCATCTGGAAGAAAGCTAACTCTGGAAGCAGAACCGCCCTGGCTCACAGCTCCGGAGTCCCTCTGATTGCGCTCTACAATCAGTGCCTGGTTGATGATGGAAGTGATGGAAGTCAACTGGAAAATGTTCACCTACGAGCGAATCTCTTGCCTGAGTCCCTCCTCAAACTTCCTTGCCAAGAACACCCCACTCCCATCCCAAAGGGGTGTAAAACACTGAAGCTCAGTGAAACGAGAAGAATACTCCATGACAGATAGAGTACCCTACTCTAAGCTCATGAACTCCCGGGCTCGATCGTCCCTTAGGGTCTCTGGGTAGAAGTAGTCATAGAACACGCGCTGGAACTCCTCCCAAGTCATAGCCTGCTATTGACCCGCCTGTGAGATCACGTCCCACCACCTCTTGGCGGAGTCTCGGATCATGTAGGTGGAGATCTTGACCCGCCTCTCTGGAGGCGTCTCCAGATTCTCGAAGATAGTCAGCATGGCTTCCAGCCATGACTCTGCAGCCTGAGGTCCTCCCTCCCCCGAGAACGTGGGAGGATGCTGCTACTGGAAAACCCACGTCAATTATTCCATAGACGTAGTAGGAGGCGGTGCTCCCTGGAAGTCCTGCATCATCCTCATGAAGCCCTCCTTGAACTGAGCATCCGCGCCTGCAGCTGGTATGACAGTCGGTGCCAAGGCTGGCCCGACTGGAGGATCGGTAGGAAGTCCCTGATCAGCCCTATCTGGCGTCTGATCACTGCCTGATGACATACGTACGACCGGAGGACGTCTCGAAGGCATAGCTCTGAAAGATCAAAATCACACCTTGGATCAGAAAAACAAGCACAAAGAACACAAGAGTACAAACAGGAATAGGGGAAGAAAAACACACAAGATTGAAAAACACGACTACACGGCGTGTATAAAAACCACACGGCGTGTCTACTTAAGCCACTTACATGGGCATGTACTCCTGCCTTACAAGTCGTGTAACACCTCAAACTACACGATGTGTTGACCCCAACACACGGTGTGTACAATAAAACTAGTCCCCTACCCGAGTCTCTTTACACGGCTAACCCACACAGTCTGACTCAACCCAAGACTACACGGCGTGTTCGAAACAAACACAGCGTGTACTAAACATGGATTCGGCGGCCCGTGTTGTTAAGCACATGTCTGTCTACACGACTGAAGCTTACACGGCATGCTCCGAAAAAACACGGCATGTATAGGAAAAGGTGACACCATCCCGTGTTGTTCGTGACACGGACGGGTACCTGGACAAGACTACACGGCGTGTTCCGAACAAACACGGTGTGTGGAAAAGAAGCTAACGTCGGCCTGTGTTGTTCATGACACGGCCAGGTGCCTGGACAAGACTACACGGCGTGTTCCCTCTGTACACAGCGTGTTATACCCGAGCTTCCCTGGCCCGTGTTGTTAGTGACACGGCCGGGTACACGGCTCCGCACTCACACAGTGTGTACCTGGCGTACACGGCGTGTTCCCTAAGTCACTCCCATGACACCGTGTTCTGCCCACACAGTCAGTGACATGGCCTGAACACTACACGGTGTGTATCCAAAAAGTACACGTCGTGTATTTTGGGTTTTTCTGGGCAGTAGCTCAAAAACTGCGCAGAATTCCAGAAACACTAAAAACAAGGGACAAGGTGACAAATTCCGATCCGTGAGGGGCCATAACACCTCAAGAACCAAAATTTGGCATTCATTTTAAGTAAGGAACAAAACAAATAGTTTTATAACATAACAGCAGGGAATCTATCAAGAATCTATCACAACAGCATGCATGATCTACACAGAGCCTATCACAACAGCATGCAATCGCTAATGCACCCTAGATGGCATGGCAAGAATGCATGACATGTGATTTCTACAAGTGCCTATATGATGCATGAGATGGCATACTCTCATCTCATCAGGTTGCGATAGAAATAGAATCGAAATATCAAAACAATAATAGCACAAGTTAAGTGAATCACTCTAGGTGAAATTAGATCAATCATAAAATCTCAAAACTAGAAAACTTCAATTAACGAGGTAGTATGGCTTTTCCCTATACATGGGTTATCTACTCCCGAGAACAGCTTAATGCCAAGTACCGAATCCATCCTATCCCTGGATAAAGTCTCCAAATAGCAATCAAGAGAAAAGAAAACTCCTCTGATACCACTTTGTAACGACCTGAATCCAGAGCCCCTCCACTGGTGCCCCGTACCCGATTCGCCACATGACCTCAAGCGCGTTTCCATGAACGCCAGAGGCTTCCGACTAGCAGCGAGGGCCTTGGTGAGTCGGTGGGGAAACTATGCCCTCATTTGGTAAGGTACACAATGGAAAAACAATAGTCAACAGTGGAAGCAGTAACAACATGCATAACAACAGAAACCAAACAGCGGAAGCAATGAATATATATAGAAATGATGACAATGATGCAATAGGTACAAGTATCTAAGGAAAACAGAAAACACAACAACATGATAAAATACAACTGAAACCAAGTGCAAAATAAAAACAAAGTAGAATCCTCAGCATCGCGAGCCACGGCTTGGTCCCATACTCCCCAGCTCTTGGTGCAATCAAGATCCTAAAGTGGAAGGGCGCTTGCCCTTATCTATACCTGCAATAACATAGTCTACTTGGGCCCAAAATCATGGCCCAAACAGGGCGTGAGATAAAATCCCAGTAGGCAATCACCCAAAGATTTGTGCCTAATAGTCAATGAATACATAGAAGTAAATAAACAAGAAGCAGTAAACAGGAAAGCACAAGCATCTACAATCCACAGTTCTAACATATAAGGTACTCAAGTGAACAACCAGTAACAAAAGTAAACAGGTAACCCTATGGGTATCTCTCACAGCCTAACCCCTATGGTTCAACCTACAAAGCACTAGCAACCCTCTGGGAGGCACACACAGTCTCACCCCTCTGGTTCTGCTAAGAACTAGACTCTCTGGGGAAGCACTCATCGTCAATTCCCCCTATAGTCTCATATTGTACTAAAGGCTCTCTGGGGAAGCACTCAACATCTCATTCCCCGTGTGGCCCGCGTTGAGGAACTACAGACTCTCTGAGGAAGAACTCATCATCAATTCCCCCTATGGTCTCGCATCGTATTAAAAGACACTTTGGAGAAGCCCTTACGTCGATTCTCCCTATGGTCTACTATACTAGGCTCTCACAGTCCTATGTGGAAAAGTAAAACATACTCAGCGCGTGTGCACATTGTCCAAGTAAACCTCAAGAACTACTTGGCTATCATTCTAAGCCTCAACAATAATCATAAAACAACAGTTCCACTATCCTACAACTAGGCATGGAAACTGGCAACACTAAACAGCACAACAAGTATGGAAAAGCAACCTGAGCACAAAATAAATTACTCTACTCAAAATCATAAACCTCTACTACTGCAATCAAGCAAAGAAGGCAAACAGCAGGGGGAAAACAGGAAACCCAAAATTCCCCGCCCAAGGGAATTTGTGGAATTTGCACAAAATACTCATCAACTTTCTATGGAAAGGCACAAACCACCTACCTCGATCCTAGGAGATCTATATAAGTGAACTACGATGAAAGATTCCCCTTGGAATGATGTAAATATGAGAAAACGCACAAAACGTTCATCCCATGATAACTTGGAAAATAGGAGGAATCAAGAAACAAAACTCAAGCAGAAGGAAGAACTCACCGCTGCGATTCCAACGCAACTGACCATGCTCGAATCGGAGAACGGACAGCAAGGCGGGAGTTCGTCGAAGGTCCGATCGTACGGTCACTCTCGGGCAGACGAAAACTGGAGAAGAAGATGATTTTGGGGGTTAGGTGCGACCCCGGTCCGTTTAATGAAAAAAAAAGTACACGGCATTTACTTCTTGAGTACACAGCATGTAATTCAATTTTCCGTACTCCGAATTAACCGGCCTCCACCTCATCCTTACACACCGTGTGTGTGGCCTGGCACGGCCAGCACACGGCTTCGAGCCAGAAAAGAGTACACGGCGTGTACTCAGAAAGTACACGGTGTGTACTTTGAAAATTTCCAGAAAAATCATTTTTCTTAAAAACTCCAGAGAAAGGGAAAATATACCTGAAAGGAAGATCCGGGTTCTTACAATTGACACACAACTTATTCACCTTCCCAAGGAGACTTATCTCTTAAGGCCTATCACTATCATCTAACACACCTATTGTGTCCATTCCTTGATTTCCCATAAAACTCCACCATCAAGGAATCCACTACTCTCCAATAAATCATGTGCTCTACCATACCCATGAACATCCCTAACACAAGCACTTCCATTGTCCTTACATTTCATATATATGACTAGGTTCTTACTCAAAAACCATTTAAAAAAATTGAAATGTATTTTTAACTCCAAAACATTCACTGAAGGAAGTTCACAACTCACCACTTTCATCCCTTGTTCCTAGAATAGTAGAACTATCCATGGCTGACTGATCCTAGAAATGCACAGCTTCACTATTAGCATGCCATTACCTCACTTGACTAAGATGTATTCAGACCTAAGGACACTCCATAGTCACCCAATAACACCTACCATAGTCCATTCCCAAACTCCAATGAGGTTCTTGCACCCAACCTCCCTTTCCATGAACCATCATCATGCCTTTCCACACCCATCAACAACTCTAACACATGCATCTCAAATTCCAATTGGAACCACCTTGAGTCCAAATTCAATGCTTGGATTGTTCAAACACCACATCCAAGGCCCACATAGATTTTTTTGAGGAATTAAACTTACATGTCACAAGTTTCTCATTGGAATATCAATTCCACCACATCAACTTCATGCCATGATGCACACATACAAGACTGAATTATAACTCCACACCATAGGAGTGTCATTACCAATTATTTCCTCAAGGAATTAAAACCACCATGGCTCATGCTTTGATCATAAGCTGAACCCAAAAACATGGATGTGGCGGTATATATTTTCCCAAAATGACAAAAGAAACGTCACCTGATACTTTTTCCTAGCTTCCATGAATGGAAACCATGGTGTTCGTCGACACCCAATCCATCCTAAGGACCCCACCCATAAATAGTTAGTGGTGTACATCCCACAATCTATCTACACATATACTACTTCATGAGAGTAACCTCCAAAAGGACTCACATCCAACTATAATACATACAAGGATATATGTATAAGGCCATAGCTCTCTCAGTATACCCTGGATGATGTCCAGATATTGGACATCATCATCACTAACTAAAAGTATGATGAGAAGTCATCGATGAACCCACCACAACTATCCATCACTGATATCACCTCCCACTGTTGGGACACCTTGATTGGTCGAATTTTTTGAACTTCCCTAACTACCAACACTTCATCAAAACATGACCACTACAACTGGTGTGAGGTTACTAACTGAACTCACCATCACTTCCTAACTCTCTACCAAGAATCCATGAACCAATTATCCCTTTTCCACTATTACCACCACACGTCTCGAGTGCTTCCAACTCAGCCCTATTAACCCATTGTGGAACACATAAATCCAAAACTAGATGGTCTCTTGCATCACCTGTTCTTACCCACTTTGATTCCATCGAAAACAATATCTTCTTACACCCAAACCACCATGGTACATATCCATACTGCATCATGCATCTCTAGCATGTTCCAAAAAATCAATCCTCGTCATAACCCTTGAGGTCAAGAGCTTTCTATTGGCCACCCAATGATCTCAACTCAAGATCCCATGAAACATATATCACTAGGGCTAGGACCAATTCCCACTCACACACTAACTATGATTCCTATCCCATAATCCTTGTTTGACTTGAGGAATTATCAACATTCCATTCCAACCACCCATCCTTTCGCACAATGATTCTAACCATGTGACCACCCTTCACCCCAGGTGTCACTTCCATACCCATAACATCCATCAATTCTTTGATCATCTTTCATAGTTTATGCATATTCATCCCTATTTCCTCATCCAATGTTTTTAACACCATCTTTCCAGGTATTCTGACTATCATGTCCTTCAAAACCAACCATACAACTAGACATTGGCACACAAGTGCTTCTATGAAACAAACCAAGGCACAACTATACCATTTACTAAGATATAATGGTACTCACTAAGAATTTATTCCACATATGAATCATCTCCCATGATTTATATTCCGAGGCACCTACAACACTGGGATAACCTCTATCGACATTGATTTTTCCGAGACTGTCAACTCATAGTCACAACTTGAGGTGCATCTCTACAACCATTGACCTTCTAATTATCACTTCTAGCTAAACCCACACCTTTCCAAATCCTAAATGCCCACCTCTTCCTTACACACCAAAGATCACTCACAACACGACTAGCCAATCTCACAGGAGGCCCTCGAAGGCTGAATGGCACTGACTTCCCAAGCTATGGTTAGGGGTAACAAGTCACTAGGCTATCCCTATAAGCCACATATATTAGATTTCTAACAAGTCACCACTCATGGGTGGCACTCATACCCCCATTCCCTAACACAATGAGTCCAATGAAACAAAAAATGCATTTAATATAGGTTCCATGCCCATGATAACACAACCACCACTGATGGCACAATGAACCAAGTCATCCATTTTGAAACCCAATGCAATCCTCCCAATCACAACCCATAAGGGTTACCACATCCGTGTAATCTGACGATGCCTCTCCACCTCAAGGACATAACCTAACCAAAGGTTAAACAAGGAAAAGTTGTCTATCCAACCCATTAAACTCACCACAATCCCTGAACTAAGGCACTCTCACAACCCAAACCACTGATACACTGGGTATATTCTCAAAAATAGGTATACCCATTTACTATTACCCTTTATGTTCTATCCTTTTTCACATTTTTCACTCAATTCCACCCTCTCTAGAAAACATCATAGGGTGTTACAATTGAAACTCTATAGACAAATCAAGTATACTCGATACGACCCACCCTGGGTCCCCTTTCATCATATGAATAATACAAGAAATGTTCTCATGGAACTACTCCTCCCCGCTATTATCTTGGATCAATGGGGTTTCCTTCTCCAATACTGGAGCAGCATTCTGGATGATATCCTTACATCGCCCAACCAATTCACATTTTTGTGAGGGAAACTCTCCATGATACCAAGAACATGTCTCAACCAGACAACCTAAATCTTCCACATTTTCCACAAAAGGAGGCTCTCTTCTAGCCATAAACAAACCATTCTGCATACATTATCCCAATGGTTATCACCACACTTTTAACACTACCCTAACCCATACATAATATGGTCCATAGTATACATAGGTTAAACCAATCACACATAAGCACAAATAATTCTATCATACACCCTTTTTAACCATTTAACTAGTACAACAAAAATCTTTCCCATTTAAGCATCATTCCATATTTTCAACTTGTCACAATAAGATTTTAAACTATTTATGAATCTTTATTAGGCACTATCCTTTAACCATTTATTTATGTTATTTCCATTTACATGTTTTTATCATCTTCATGAGGCCCAATTTATCATGATCGTAATCAATATGAAAATCATTTTACTTTCCCTCAACCCACATGCTTTTACCCCGTGCATGCCTATCATGATTTGTGTCACCTAAACCATTATGTGCCTAAAATGATGCATGTATGAACAACCTCATGTCATTCCATCCACAAGAAAATTGCCATGAAATAGTCACATCACACAAAAATTTCATCACCCAATAGTGAAATATCATTCAACCGCAACAACATGCACCAAGAACAACAATCCCACCTTGGGTACTTGGGTTTTACCTCATACAAGGGTTGGTTACTCCTATGAATTAGCTAATTTAAAAGTCCTAAATCATCACAGTCTTATGTATAAAATCCCAAAATAGTAATAAAATATAAAATAATTGCATATGATACCACTTTGCAACATCCCCAACTCGGGATTCACTAAACGGTGCCCTGATCCGGGTTTCCACATGACCTCAGGTGTGCCTCCCCATATGCCATAGGCTGCTGGCTAGCATCGAGGGTCAAATATAACACATGGGGATACTATAAAATTTTTATTAGAGTAAGAAACAACATATAATAATAAGAAATAAAAAAATATTAAACCACAAACCATAACAATAAACATGCATTACCAACCCATTCCCAAAACAGGGTACAAACCCACTACCAAAAATAAGCATGATATGTAATATCAATACAGTTTCAAGTGTAAAGAAAACCCAAAAACGAGTCCCAATTAAAATTATAGGTACCTCATCCATGCACATTCCATGCCCAATTCAATCCTATAGCATAGGTCCTTTTCCCTTGTCCTAATTTTCAGCCATAAAATCTGCACAGGTGCCCGATGGAAGCCCAAGAAGGCTGTGAGTACAACTCAGCAAGTGACCACCAATAGTGTTTACAAAATATATAGTCTAATCCTATAGTGTATGAAAGTACTAAATGAGTAACAATATAAAAAAAGATAATCCAAGTACCATTAGTTAACAATGTTAACTTAGACCCTTTACATCATTTGATCCATGGGTTAGAAAATTAATTTATTACATAATGGTATATGTATATCAATTACCATGCCTAAGGGAATGATTCAAGTTCCCTCCATCACTATGGAAACCATTTCAAATTCAATAACATTACACGCACCTTGGAGCCTCAGTCCAGGTAGTGTCAACTAATGAAATCGTTAGGGGCATAGATCCTCTTTCCAACTCCTTAATCTGTGCATTCTATGGATGGGGTTTAGAGCCTCACTCCAACCCAACCCATGGGAGGAGCCTCAGTTTGATACTGCAAATACCATGAATCCATGTTCACATGCTTCTTTAATCATAACATGTTTATCAAATATAACCATAACCATTCAACACATTCGACATGTACATCATAGTTTATTCAATATATAAGCCTTTATTATTCCTTATCCCATTTACACATACTCATTTACATGCCATAACACATTTAACTTGTTATCATTATCATATCCTAACTCGTTTAATAAATTTATCATTACAATCCATAAATCATTGAACCCATTCACGTTAATTCATTTAACCCATTCATAATATTAAAAACATCTCCTTATTCCATATCAACAACTAGACACAACTACCATTAGTTACCTTTTTTATAATTCAAGATAACATATCAATATATTTATCATGGGATATAATTCATGAAAGTTAAATTCTATTCTTAAGATCACAATTTTCCGTGTTTGGGATTATGGCGCACCCCATGGGTGTCCCTATTACTATAAATATCAACCTTAGTACATCCCATAGGGATTATGATGGGTTCAATTAAACATTTACCCACTTAAATTTATTATTTATACCAAGGAAACCCAATTAGGAAACACGAAGACACCCAAACACAACCAAATACACATAAATAATCAACATGAATATGTGATATAAATTTTAGGCCACCTATCTCAATTCCTGATACAACTGCGTGCTCAACCTTAGCCCTTGATTCGGAAAAAAACCACCTTTATAGTCCCAACCTAGAAACTAATAGAAAAATAGGGTTCTAGGGATTTATAAGATGAAGAAATATTTCACAATCCCTAATAGGGAAAAGAGAAGAAATGGGAGTGTTAGACTTACCCGAAGCTTTTATTTGAAACTAATGATGCTCCAAATGGCTTAGAATTGAGGGAGATTGATCCTTTAGGAGTCTTGGTCTATTTGGATCATCCTTAGTTTGTAGGAGGAAGAATGTAGAGAAATCACATGTTAGATCAATTAATGCCTGAGGGAAAATTTGGGTAAAATCCCACTTTTAATGCGGTGCATGTTTTGGCAGCACGGTTGGCCAAACCATACACCAACCACGTGCCACCCACTTTCCAAGTGGGGGCCAGGTCACACAGTTACCTGGTGAGCCTGTACGGTTTTAAAAACACTTCAGTGACCATGTGGGATGAATCTATCCAAGACTGCATGGTTTTTCCTTCCCCCTTGCATGATTTTCTTCATATCATGCACCCCTCCTTTAGACTAGCATGGTTAGGGTGCACAATTAATCCTATCCATGTGTCAACTGTGAAACATAAAATGGATGGCCACTTTCTCCTACTTTTTATGTCCTGAACCCCTAGGACGCCCCTGAGAGTCCTCATACACCCGATAATCATTTTATTAACAAAATTTTTGTGATTTAAACAAACATTTAAACAATGATGTACCTTATAAGATCTTGGGATCTTATAGAGATATTTCTAACAAATAATTAAGGAAAATATCACTCCTTATAACTTTAGATCATGCATTGAGTATTTCTTTTCATGGATCTTAAAATGTCTAAAGGCATAGGATATCACTTTATCATTCTGCATGTGTATGAAAATTAATCCTTTATTTTAAGCATCACTATATATCACAAAACCTTATCCACATATTGGTAGTGTGATTACATGTGTAGTGATTAGCATATTCTTGATATCCTTAAATACTTCCTCAAATTATTCCGTCCAAACATACTTGACCCCTTTTTGTTTTAACTTAGTTAGCAGGATAGTTATTCATGATAAATTTCTCACAAAATGTTGGTAGTACCTAGCTAATCCAAAAAACAATGTATTTCCATGACATAATTGGGTCTGGTCCAATCCTAAATTACCTTTTTCTTTGAAGGGTCTAGATAAATTCCATCACTTTTGATCATGTTCCCCAATAATACAACTTGTTTCATCCAAAAGTTACACTTTCTAAATGTAGCATACATTTTAATGTCGCCCATACAATCCTTATATACTATTCATATTCCTCCATAATATTGGAGTAAATGAAAATATAATCAATAAAAAAAATATCACAAATTTTTCAAGGTAGTCTCTAAAGACTCTATTAATCAAATCATGAAAATATAAGAGGAATTAGTCAGTCCTAAGGGAATCAATATGAACTCATAGTTCCCATACCTTGCTCGAAAATTTGTCTTATGAATATCTTCCTTCTTTGCCTTTAGTTGATGATATTCAAAATGAAGATCCACGTTTTATAAGTAATAATATACTTGTAGTTGATCTAACAAGTCATTAATCCATAGTAGATTATACTTGTTCTTTATGGTGATCTTGTTTAGATCCTGGTAATCAATATATAGCCACATTGATCCATCATTTTTCTTTAAAAAGATCATTGAAGCACCCCAATGTGATGCAACAGGGTGTATAAAACCTATGTCCAAATTCTCTTACAGATTATTTTTTAACTTCTCCAGTTTGATTGGGTACATCCTATAGGGTAATTTAGAGATACGAGTGGCTTCGGGTATGATCTTCATTGAGAACTCTACATCACAATCTAGGGGATGTCTAGGTAACTCTTCAATAAATACATCAGTTTATTTTCTAACAATGTGAATTTACTCTAGGTTGATATCTTCCTTTAACTCAATAATTTTGGAAAGGTATTCTTATTCACAGGGTATCAATACCCACACCATTGATGGATTTTCCAAAGAAGACTCATGATCTTCCTTTAATTTGTAGATAATCATTATATAGTTTAGAATATGAGAATATATTTACTTTTCCTGACATTTTATGTGTTATCTATATAATTAGAACAAATCCATGCCCAATATATCATCAAATTCCACCAAATGAAGTATTACAAGATTTACTAGAAGAATCTTCCCACATATGCAAACAGGAGAAGAGACCAACCCTTAGGTTGCAATGATCTCACCAATATGTGTTTTTATAGATATATCTACTTCAAGATATCAGGGCATAAATTAAATGGCTCTAGAAAACCTTTAGTATATAAAGGAATGCGTAGAAATAGAATAAAATAATAATTTTTCCATTATTGAGTGAATAAAAAAGTGTACCTTGTACAAATTAATTTTCTTGACTCACTTCAATAGTAGTGATAGCATAAGATTTCCCTTTATCCTTTGTCTTTAGTGGATGCTAACATTACTTACCCTAAAGTACTCGAGGTTTAGTGCAGTGGATTGAATAGTGCCATGTCTCCCTATAGTTAAATCATTGAACCATAGGTGGTGCATTAGGATCTTCCCTCCTTTCTTTCATCATGTTGGTCAGATTCTCCATGTCTCTTATACATTCATGAGCTTGGTGACCTATTCTCACAGAATTGAAGAATTTCCCCATTCTTTTGAGGAAGTTTCCATGATTCTTCTTACCAATTTTTTCACATCTAGGTAGTAGAATCCTCTTTCCTCCTTTTTCATTTTCCCTACTAACTTGAAACTCCATCCTTCTCTTTATATATCTATAACCATGGGACCATTCTATGAAATCCATCTCTACTCTGAGATCACATCAAACCAATTCTTCATAACTCCCAAAGTCTTGGATAGCTATATCCTTTAAAATGTGTGGTTTAAAACTGCTAAAAATATATCTATATTTCTATAATTATTAATAACAAAACCAGAGTTGTATCTTGAAATCCTTGTGAAGTTTACCTCATAATCCATGATAGATTTACCTTCCTTTTTCTTCATCTATATGAACTCTATTTCCATATATTTTCAAATAGTTCTATGGAAATAGTTGGTAAGAAATATTTTCTTAATGTCTTCCCACTCAATCTCTTCCATTTCAACATTCTTCTTGGTGTTCTTTATCGATTCCCACCAGTGATTATATTTTCTATATAAATGATATATGGTCAGAGTAGCCTTCTCTTTCTCATAAAAATGAATCATAGAAAATAACTTCTTCATTTCCTAAACCAACTATTATGTGATAAGTGGATCAGAAGTTCGACTAAATTTTGGTGGTCATTGCTGCATAAAATTATCAATGGTTAGTTGGTCCTTCTTGGGTGAATTCATACATTCTACATGGTTTAGGTTATTATTCATTTCCTAAGACAAATCGGTAAGAATTTACATAAATTTTTGACTCCATCTCTCATAGTATTGGGGATATTATTCAGGGAATCATTGCATTATCTCTCACATGGGTTGTTGGCATGGTTTCACCTGGTTCCACACAATTTTCTAAAATTGAAAATCTTTGAAAAAAAATTATGTAAAAAAATGAATAAATAATTCATTATTTTACATAATTAACTTTAAAAGGAATATCTTTTTGGATCCATATGTTTATAACTTATATAAAAAATATTCATGGATGTTTACATATAGTTGGTCTCATCTTAAGGGTTTTAACTAGGGTTCTCTAATCCTAATTCCCAAATTAAATAAAACATGCTCTAATACCAATTATTATGACCCTACTTTTTCTATCATTGCTATTACATCATTTTAAGATAAAAATAATAATATGGATATAAATACCATATTAAACAGTTTAGTATTTTGGTCAAATTATGCTCATACATAACTTGTACTTAATAAAACATAAAAATTTATTTAAATCCTTCATTTTATCCTTAAATGATCACATTGTCCTTAGTACATGTAATCACCTAAGGATATACATCAAAGAAAGGGTTGAGCTAAAATCTCAGTAAGAGGATGAATAAGGGACATGAATCGATATAACATGAGTGAGCATAATCAACATTATCATATCATAAGAATATGATCATCATCAACATAATTAGGGAAACATGTGATAAAGGCATGTAATGTTTCAATGAATATAAATTATATATCGCGTCATAGTGGTCAAATACCACACATTATTGTGAACAAAGATAGCATCTGTTCATGCATAATATTTTTGAATAATCATAACATAATAATTTTGAACAAAGATAGAATCATTTTCATTCATAATACAAATTATCTCATTAGATACATAACATTACCCAATTAGTTTTTGGGCTATAATATTCTGGTCCAACTCATCACATCATAATATTTACATAATCATGCATGCCACATGGAACGTATAACAATCATAGTCATGAAATAACCCATCTAAAGGAATGAGATTCATAAGGATTTCATAAAGAATTAATTCATGAATAAACAAAGAAGTTCATGAATGAAAAATTAAAAAAAAATATAATAATCATCATTCTTGAGCAAAGAAGAAACAACTCAAGAGAAGTAAATGACATGTTTTAGAAAGAAGAGTTCTTTTGGAAAATATTTATATTTGAATTAAAATCAAATTGTAAACATGTATATCCATGAAGAGAAATGTGAATAGTAATTAAATTATATTTTAGAAACATTATAGTAATATTCACACCAACTATGTCATGAAATAGATCAACCCAAAGAAACAGAGTTGGGTTTGAGAATCCCCTTACGTTTATTCCCGCTTTATTTCATCACTTTTGCGCCTATGAAAAAATAATATAATATTTATTAAAAAATTGACACATAAGTTAATTATTGTAATTTATACAAATATTTATCAATTATAATAATTTTCTTATATTTCCTAATTTTCTTTTATGAAATTGAAACCTTTTGATATCATTTTTTTCATAAAAATATCCCATTTCGCTTTGATTTCTCTATTTTCATTCATATTCATTTATAGAAATTTATGAATAACTACATAATCATATAATAAACATAAGTAATTATTTATTTATTATATTTAATTAATACCATACATCCATGAAGGTGGTTATAAAAATTTTCTTGGTAATGTCTCTACATGTTGTTAACTGGCCTTCAACAGGACATTGTCAAAAGAGTGGGAAAGGGAAGTATAACATTTATATTTTTCATAAATATGATAATTATAGTTTGTTAAAATCATTAATATAATATTACCTTACTAAATAATTAATCTTATAGTTTATGGTTTTTAAATTAATTGTTAAAATGAATAAATAGAAAAATAAAAGAGGGAAGAGTTAATAGAGACTTACTCTCTCCTCAGTGTAACTTCTCTTGTATGACACTATAAATACCTTGGTGATGGAGTTTGATTGCACCATAATATCCCTGAATATTCTAAGGGTATTGAGAGGTATTAATTGCAAGATATTGGTATTTTGAATGTGTGGGAGGAGTGGTTTTCCAAGGGAAGGGAGAGGGGTTATTTATACTTGAAGAGAGGGTTACTTTTAAAATAAAATATTGAATAAAATATTATATCCAATGTAAACCTTGTAAAATGATTTTTTTTAAATTTAAATAATATATAAATATAATATAATGGGTTTAGGACTTCAAAAACTCTTTATAATTATAATTAATTAGTTTATTAAAAAATAAATTGGAAAGAAAGAAAGAAATGTTATTTTAAGTAATCACTTTTGACTTTAGGTTTTGGAAAGTGATTTTTTTTTGTTTGAAAATTAAATATATTGTATTTTAATGAATCATTTACGAAATAATATATATCATGGCATAAAAATAATTCATATAAAGGATTATTTCATAGTTACGTCATTAATTTTGTAATTTTAGATACATCAGTTATGTGAAAAACAATATTTTTATTATTCTCATGAAAATTGAATTATTTTAAAAAAAATACTATAAACCAACCTTGGAAAATATTGAAATTATTATTTCAAAAATTATATTAATTTTATCATAATAAATTTCTAAAATAGTAAATTTTAATTTTTAATATAAATATTATGATTACTAGAAAATACATTATAATATAGATTATTTAAAATGTGATTATATTTTCATTGAGATTTCTAATCATGATTTTTTTTTTAAAATTATAATATTTATATTTTCCAAAATTAATATTGATAAATTTTATTTATATCATAATTTATTATTTTGTGGTAAAATTACTATTCCAACAGTCAGCTTACTATTCCCAACAATCAGGTTGTTATTCAAAATGGTTACATTACTATTAAAACAGTCACATTAATTCTTATAAATACCTCTAAATTCATTCATTAATAATTAAAATCAATTACTCTCAAGGTTATATATTTTTATTTCCTATAATTTTCTTGATTTACAAATATTTGTTTTCTTTTATATAGTTTTGGCAGTGAGGGTGATAATTCTAGTAGATTTGGGTGATCCAAATTTTCCTATTTTACATTTTCTATTTTATATTTTTTCCAATTGTAATATTTGGAATTTTAATTAGTTTTATTTATGATTGCTTTAATAATATATGTTAATGATTTTTTTGTTGGTTTCTTAATGTGTATAATACTATATATTATATTATGACACACTTTTATTTGAAGAGAAAAATACTATTTATAAACTCTACATTGTTAAAACCTCGTTAATTTCTTTCCTTTCAAAAGATAATCCATGGGTACCTAATGTTTAGGGTCACCCGTATTGAATGGTCCAAGTCTTATTAAGAGATAATTTATAAGGAATCTAACACATAGTATTTTGAAGATAATATAATATCATTATATTCTCTCATGTTATTCCCTTAATGTATTCATGCTTCTAGTGGTTTAGTTTTGAAATCCTATATCTTCCACCAAATCAATATGGTTAAAAAATATTGATGTGTAAATCTTTACACAACCCAAAACTTGTGTTATTCAACAAAATATAGAAGACAAATTTATTTACACATATTATAATTAAAAATATGCATAATTTAAATGAACTTTTCATGTAAAGGTTTAGGATTATATTAAATTATCAATCCCTATATGAGTAATCTTGAAACCATAGATATTCAACCCCAAACTTTATAGAACAATACATAAGCCTCTAGTCTAGTGAGAAATCTGAACTAAAGTCCGTATACCCATGTATAATTTACTTAATATATATTCAAATGCATCATAAATCTAATACCTAATATGTATAAACTATATTTAATAATTAAATTCAAGATAATAATTTTAATTACAAACTGAAGTCAAGGTAGGTGAAAACTAAATCCATTATCATAATTATCATGTAACTCCTTAGATGTATGTATGATAACATATAAGTGGATTAACAAATTTAATATAAATCATACACATATTCAAAATTTAAAAAATTTGTATCCATGAATAATAAATAATGGAATAACTTCAAAATAAGTGAATAATTCACTTACATCAACATGAGATAAAAATTTATGAACAATTCATAAGTAAAAGCTAAATATATATCACTTTATAAAAAATATATTAATTATTGACATTTTATAATATTTAATTTAAACACTTTATATATTTTTTTATAATAAAAATTATTTTATATTATTCATTATATGACATTTCACATTAAACATATGATATTTTATGAAATATAAAAATTTTATATTATAATTTCTATTTTATAAACATTCTACATCATATTAATAACACACACTTAACCTTATTTAAACCATAATCAAAAAAACTTTTTGATCTGATCAAAATAACATCTCAAATAAGGACGTTAATTTTAACAATTCAAGTTATGTATTATGAACAATTCATAATCGTAAAATATAAACTCTTTATATTTAGCCTTATTTTGTAACTTATAAACATTTTATAAATTACCCTCATGATTTATAAGTAAAAACATTATTTCTATTTCATAAGACATGAAATAAAATTTTTTAAAAGGTATTTCAATATTAACATTTAATATCATTGAATATTCATTAATAAATATTTCATAAAGATTTATTTAATTAATTATAAAAAAATTATAAATAATTAGTTTATAAACACTATAATATAATAAATATCCAAAAATAAATTTTATTATATTTTTTAATCAATTTATAAAATAAATAATTTAAATGATAATTAAATTTTAACAAAAAAAAATTATTCTATTCTAACCATATTCAATAATTTAACCTAAATCGAAGGATATAATTGATAAGCTTGAAATGCTTAAATAGTTTAAGTTCCATCAGTCATATTTTATGACTAATATCCCTATCGTATCCTATGATATAATTCATAAATAATGACTCTTCTGTATCATATTGTTGGGCGGAGAAAAAGGGAGTGATGGCAAGAGGGGGGGTGAATTTCCTTTTTAAAAAATGATTAACAAATTAAAATCAAAGTTAAAGGTGCAGCGGAAATAAATGAGGCAAGACACAAAATTGATAACGGAGTTCGGCCAAAAACCCGGCCTACGTCTCCGCTCCCAACTCAACCGTTGAGAGATTCTACCGCTTGCTTTTCAATGGTTGTAGCAAGAAACCCACTAGCCTTTTTACAGGTTAAGGCTAGCTCACCTATTACAGCTTGCTTTTATTGGTTGAGCAAGAACCCACTTACTTTTAATGGTTGAGTAAGAACCCACTAGCCTTTTTACGGGTGAAGGCTAGCTCACCTTTGATTCAAGCCTTTTGAAAGGTAAGGCTTGACTAACCTCTTCACACCTTGAAGGTGGTGTGAGAACCCAAAAGAATGGAGGATGAGAGAAGTGGGAGTTTGTAGGCACAAACTCAATTTTAAGCTCAAAATAAATAAATAATGAAAAACCGTAATTGGGAAGACTTGGGCGCCAATGGATTGATGGAGCTGATGAAGGGCGCTCCCAAGCTTCTTGAATGGAGCTCCTTGGATGTGGAAAAGTGTTGGAGCAAATGGGGTTCCCTTGGAGCAATCCGCCGGATATTCGCCAAATGATGGAAAATGTGTCCGTTGGCTTCAAAACTGTTCCGGCTATGTTCCTTAGGCTTCCGGGGGATCAAGGTCCTTTATTTATAGAGGGGGAACCCTCATATGGCCTTTGGAGGTCTTCGGAGCCGTTGGAAAGGGCTTCGGAGCCGTTGGGAGGCAAGTGGATCAGCTGGTCAAAATCCCAACGGCTAGTTTGACTGGCTCCACTGGCTGACCGGTGCAGGGCCACCGGCTGGCCGGTGCCTTGGACGTTGAGAAGGCCTTCTGCTCAGGCAGCACCGGCTGACCGGTGACAGAGGCCACCGGTTGGCCAGTGCTGAGGCAGTAGCAAACACTATTCTGCTGGGTGCCACCGGCTGGCCGGTGCTGAGGCCACCGGTTGGCCGGTGAGAAGGCAGTGAGTGTCTCTTCTGCCCAGGGTCCATCGGCTGGCCGGTGGTGAAGCCACCGATTGGCCGGTGGACTGATTTCAGTCCAGTTTGCCTTCTTTCTTTCTTGGCCGAATTCCTTGGCACCCTGAATTTAAGCCTATCATCCAAGAACACTTAAAAGAGGATTAGATAAACAAGAGGGTGATTGTGATCATGAAAATAAAACCACGAGGGGTTCGAGAGGTACAACAATCTCCCCCTATTTTGATGATCACAATCACCAAAACAAGCAATGTAGAAAATGAAATGAACGACATGCTTTAAAATATTTTTCCCCCAATCCATCAAGAATTTCTCCCCCTTTGTGATTATCAAAATAGCACGGGGCATAAAACTTGATTGAGGGAAACGTTTGAAAAACAAGATAGAGATTTTAAACCAATTTAAATTTTTGAAATTTGAATTGAAAGTTTTGAATCAAAAATTTTGAAATGAAAATATGAATTGAATATTTTGAAATGAAAAAATTTGATACCAAGTGTTGAAGTTGAAAGATGAAATAGAAAATTTTGAAATTGAAAAAGAGCTTAAACGATCCTAACTCCCCCTAAATAAAAACAACAAATCACCGGGGAGAGGTTTTTGATACCGAGACAAATTTTGGGCCGGAGAGACTCGCTAAGAGGGATTTTTCAATCCATACTTGTCTAGTGGCGGGTCTTCTCCTAAAAAATTCATCATTTAAGAAAATAATTTTGGGACGGCCATACCGGGCATTTTTACAATTGCACTCATAAATTAAGTGCCCGGGTTTTTTACAATAATTGCAAAATTTAAATTGAGAGCTCCCCCTTACAAAAATAGTAGGAGCATGGGAGGAGGAAGCTTGCTTGGAATAGCCAAGCCCTTGGGTGGTTCGGGATACGCGTTGGGAACCTAGCAGATTATTCAAATTTTGTTCCCCTTGGGTGAACTTGGCTAGAGTCTCCCTTAGATCTTTGATGGTTGATTCCATGGAATCAACATTTGGAAGGTTTTGGATTTTGAGGGTCAACTCTTCCTTATCTTTGAGAAGTTGTTCTTTTTCGGAAGAGAGTTTTTTGAAATTCTTTTATAAAGAAACAGATTTGGAAGAAAGTTCGTGAAAACCTTCCTCCAATTGATCTCTAGTATGTTGGAGATCCTCATATGATAGATGATTAAAAGAATTTGTAGAACTAGAGGATGAGGAGTCAGAAGATGATACCTCATGGAATGCCATTAGGAATTTGTTACCGTTGTCTCTTGAGGAGGATGAGGAGGAGGATGTGGAGCTATCACTCCAAGTGGCCTTGAATGCCTTCTTCTTCTTTTGCTTGGCCTTTTTCTTTTTGAGAGGGCAATCGGGCTTGTCATCGCCTTTAGTACCTTCATGGGTTACTTCTAAAAGATTCCAGATATCATGAGAAGATGAGCAAGTAGAAATACGATTAAATTCATTACGGTCTAACCCACAATGAAGAGCATTCATGGCTTTGCCATCAAGCTCAAAATTTGCAATGTCTTCGGGGGTCCATTTGGACTCATCGGAAGAAGAAAGTGAATAACCATGCATGACAATTTTAAAAATAGGATAACCAATGCTTTTAAGAAATGTAGTCATGCGGGTTTTCCAAAAAGAATAGTCGGTTCCATCAAAAAATGGAGCACGACCCAAAGAATATCCTTCGGGGGCGAAAGAGGTTGATGCCATCACAATGGATCTTAAATTTGAAACCGGTGAGGGTATTACTCAAACTTTCCTCTGATACCAATTGTTGGGCGGAGAAAAAGGGAGTGATGGCAAGAGGGGGGGTGAATTTCCTTTTTAAAAAATGATTAACAAATTAAAATCAAAGTTAAAGGTGCAGCGGAAATAAATGAGGCAAGACACAAAATTGATAACGGAGTTCCGGCCTACGTCTCCGCTCCCAACTCAACCGTTGAGAGATTCTACCGCTTGCTTTTCAATGGTTATAGCAAGAAACCCACTAGCCTTTTTACAGGTGAAGGCTAGCTCACCTATTACAGCTTGCTTTTATTGGTTGAGCAAGAACCCACTTACTTTTAATGGTTGAGTAAGAACCCACTAGCCTTTTTACGGGTGAAGGCTAACTCACCTTTGATTCAAGCCTTTTGAAAGGTAAGGCTTGACTAACCTCTTCACACCTTGAAGGTGGTGTGAGAACCCAAAAGAATGGAGGATGAGAGAAGTGGGAGTTTGTAGGCACAAACTCAATTTTAAGCTCAAAATAAATAAATAATGAAAAACCGTAATTGGGAAGACTTGGGCGCCAATGGATTGATGGAGCTGATGAAGGGCGCTCCCAAGCTTCTTGAATGGAGCTCCTTGGATGTGGAAAAGTGTTGGAGCAAATGGGGTTCCCTTGGAGCAATCCGCCGGAGATTCGCCAAATGATGGAAAATGTGTCCGTTGGCTTCACAATTGTTCCGGCTATGTTCCTTAGGCTTCCGGGGGATCAAGGTCCTTTATTTATAGAGGGGGAACCCTCATATGGCCTTTGGAGGTCTTCGGAGCCGTTGAAAAGGGCTTCAGAGCCGTTGGGAGGTAAGTGGACCAGCTGGTCAAAAGCCCAACGGCTAGTTTGACTGGCTCCACCGGCTGACCGGTGCAGGGCCACCGGCTGGCCGGTGCCTTGGACGTTGAGAAGGCCTTCTGCTCAGGCAGCACCGGCTGACCGGTGACAGAGGCCACCGGTTGGCCGGTGCTGAGGCACTAGCAAACACTATTCTGCTGGGTGCCACCGGCTGGCCGGTGCTGAGGCCACCGGTTGGCCGGTGAGAAGGCAGTGAGTGTCTCTTCTGCCCAGGGTCCATCGGCTGGCCGGTGGTGAAGCCACCGGTTGGCCGGTGGACTAATTTCAGTCCAGTTTGCCTTCTTTCTTTCTTGGCCGAATTCCTTGGCACCCTGAATTTAAGCCTATCATCCAAGAACACTTAAAAGAGGATTAGATAAACAAGAGGGTGATTGTGATCATGAAAATAAAACCACGAGGGGTTCGAGAGGTACAACACATATCACAATTAAAAATATGAATTTATATCGCAAAGATGATACACTGCTCTATTTTTGAAACCAAGGCATAACACTATCATCAAATATGATGACCCTAAGTCATACACTATGACGAATATAAATCTAAGGGATTTGTATTGAATCACTGACTATGATATCCCATATCATATGTCACAATTAAATTGTTAATAAATCAATTATCGAACATATTTTATAATGGGGAATGTGACAGGGATTCAATTTCAGAAACCTTCAACTATAGTATGATTTCACAAATAAAAAGGCTTGGTGAGGATGAGATAGAAATACTGGGTTTTAAAGGTTATAACATGACTTGTTAATCATATAGGAAGCAAAATTAAAACCCAAAATAATGATCAACCATGATAAATAAATGAAATCATGTGTAAACTATAAATTAAGAAACCTATATAACTTACATTGTAGATGGCCATTAGAATTATCCTCATCCATTCTTAATGAAGATCACAGTAGAGGTAGCCAAATGGCATCCCTCCACTATAGGTATCCATGGGATAAAATTGAATCTATCATTGTACAAGAGGGATACTCCACCCTCTAAAACATTCTAGTTCATGGAAGTGAAAAGGAGGTAGGAAAAGAGAGCTTCCAAATGAGAGAGTTTTGGTTGAGTCTTGGGTAGACTTTATTGCATAGACACGTATACATCGAATGGGTGTTTTATCTTTATATAGAGACTTTGAGAACACTCCTTGAGAACTTAAACATTTACTCATGTATTATAATGCATGAGTAAGTGTCTTGGCCACTTCATACAACACTTTAATGAATTTATCAAACCCCCATATGTTTTATCTTATGAAACAATTCATTTATGATAGCCAAAGTGTAATACTTATCTAATGATAACTATTATCATTTGGTTGGAATAAATATTAATGAAAATGACACTGTATCAAATAAAATTCCTTATTATATGTACTTTTATATACCATAAATTTCATTGGACCAAGCCTTATGATATTTCCTTTTGAGTGATATCCTATGATTGTTTTCCAATCACCATATTTTTTGTGAGATGAATTTGATTATAAAACAATTATTTTTTATTTTAATAATCACTCCCTTTTTCGATAAAAAAATTGTATTACATGTTTTTAATAAAAAATTATACATAGTTTATTCATGTTTGAATTTGATAAAAGTGAATGTTAGCACTTGTATTATAAAAATGCTAATAAATTCTAATTATATTCAAAGATCTTATAATAATTGTTAATAAAACTATCTTTCATTACCACTTTTTATAAAAATCCTGATAAATATCGAAGTTATATCTTATAAAAACAATTTCTATATAAAATTTATAAAATAATAAATTTAATCATCATATATTAGATCTTTGAAAAACACTGATAACTTTTATTAACATCTTATTAGTTGTTGATATAAAGTGATAATAAATGTAAAAAGTAAAATCTAATAAAAAACTTTTTTGTAGTTGTGATGAATTTAATATTTGTACTCGATCATTATGTGAACATATCAAACATGAAACAGATGATTTAATATTATAAATAATCATTTAAGACATATTAAAATCCATTAATATTAATATATTATCATTTCAAACATTTTTATTATTATTTAATTAATTGTTTTAAAACTGAGTGACAAAATTGTTGCAGCTCCTCCATCTGTGCAATTTAAAAATTCACTATCAATTTTTTTCATAATTTGATTTATTTTTAATTTTATATATTACTAATTCATAAAATATAATTTATTTAAATGATATCACATAATTTTAAATAGAGTTTTAGATTTTCAATATAGAATGTATAAAAAACATTAGGGTTATAATAAATATAAGAGATAAACATGATAAATATAGTAATAAATCAAAATCACAAATCATTTGTACATGATACGAGGGATTTAGATTAAAATTTATCATATGATTACCAAAAATTAAAAATATATTTATTTTAAAATTCATTTTTATAAAAAAATACACAATAAATTCATAATGAAATATTACAATAAAGGTAAACATGTACAAACATACAGTAAAATGGAATAAAATAAATTTTAAAAAGTATAATAATGTTGAGGGTTGAGATAGAGTATAATATCACTGGTTGAGGTAAAGTTAATCAAAGGGAGTACAGCTACAAAACCACTTATCTCAATGTTATAAGTTGACTTTTTCAGTGAAAAAAAATATTGATAAGCTCAGATCCCTTAAAACTGCTCGTCCTTTATCAGCACTTTTATTTTTTATAATAAAGACTATGGAAAATTTTTCAAAACATATATCCCTACAAAATCCCTATAACAAAACAATGTTATAAAATTATAATCAAATATGAATGACCATATTTTATAAAACCAATTGAAAAACAAATATTACATTGTGATATCATATTAATTCAAAATTTACATACAAAATATATACATTGTTGTGATATACAATTAATCAAAAAAATTAAAACCCAATATAGAGAATCATAACTCTTATAGTATGATTTCTCCAATGATTATCCTCCATACAAAATTTTTTCCTTATAATAAAACAAATGTTTATTTTAGTAACAGTATATAAAAAAATAAACAAATTATAATTTTAATGTTATATAATCCACTTCTGGTAAATTATATAATTAATTATTGAATATATTAAAGGTATTATTAGTTATACTATTGATTATATTATTAATGATTATATTATTATTTTTATATTAATTATTAATTATTCATTATAGTATTAATTAATAATTATATTATGAATTATTAATTGCATTGTTAATTAATAATCTATATAAATTATATTGTTTTCTACTGAATTTATTAATGATATTATCAGTTATTAATTATATTTTTACCATAAATATTTGTTAATAATTATATCATTAAACTAAAATGACATTTCTATATTGAAAACACGCATTTTGATTCGTAACAGGTAGATCATGTGTCGGATTGATTTGTGGTCGATTCCTGCACATCAAAAATGAATTATGGATCATTTTCTTAAAGTTTGAGAACTATTTGAGTTGATTACTTAGTTTTGATTGTGTGACACACGTTTTAAACTAAAATAACATTTTTATATTGATAACATGAACTTCGAGTCATATTGTCCACATCATGTGTTGGATTTATGTATGGTTAATTCTTACACATCAAAAATTAATTATGGGTCATTTTCCTAAAGGGTCAAGACAATACAAACTCGTTTAATAAATTTTGGATTTGTGATGTGTGCTTTAGAGTAAAATGACACATTTAATGTGAAAACACATAGTTTGAATCATACCAACCACATCGTCTATCATATTGATGTGCAGTCAATTCCTATACATCACAAATAAATTATGGATTGTTTTCCTAATTTATAAATATGATAAAATATCTTTTATTATTTTTTGGCTATGTGATGCATGTTTTAGAGTAAAATAACACTTTTAATGTGATAACAAGAACTTATAGTCATATTGGCCACATCATGTGATGGATTTATGTGTGGTAAATTCATATATTCCAAAAATGGTTTTTGTATTTTTTTTTTCTACTATTTTAAGACAATCTGAGCTTGTTTATCCATTTTTATCTATGTAACACACGATTTACACTATAAGGATGTTTTTATATTGAAAACACACACTTGGAACCATACCGAACACATTTTGGGTCAGATTAATGTTTGGTAGATTCTTACACATCAAAAATGTATTATGGATTATTTTCATATATTTTGAATATAATCCAAGCTCATTTTCTCAGTTTTGGCTATGTGAAATATGATTTAAACTAAATTGACACTTTTATATTAAAACACATGCATTTAATACTATAAACATAATTTTTCATATTGAAATGTGTTTGATTTATACAAATAAAAAATAAATTATGGATCATTCTCCTAAAGTTTGAAACCATTTGGAGCTCGTTTGCTCAGTTTTGGATATGTGGCACACATTTTAAACTAAAATAATAAGCACTGTGAGTCATACCAACCAAATAATGTGTTATATTTACATGTTGTCAATTACTATACATATTAAATTAATTATGGATCATTTTCCTAATATTTTAAGAAAAACCAGTATTTTTTTGTTTTGGATATGTGACGTGCATTTTAGTCTAAAATGGCACTTTTATATTGAAAACAAACATTTTGAGTCATACTGACCACATCGTATGTCAGATTGACATGCAGTTAATTCCTTCAAGTCACAAATTAATTATGGATTTGTGTCCTAAATTTTGAAAATAATCCAAGCTCATTTCCAAAATTTCAACAATTTAATATTCATTTTAAACTAAAATGAACCTTTTATACTGAAAACGCACACATAGAGTCATACTAGCCACACCGTGTTTTGGATTTATAGGAGGTAAATTATTATACACCACAAATTAATTGTGGATATTTTCCTAAGTTTTCAAGGCAATAAGTTATATTTTACTCATTTTTGGTATGTTACACACATTTTACACTAAAATGCCACTTGAAAGCACACTAACTCTTCTTAAAAATACTCTGTTACACCTTTCGATGAATCATCACAACCTGATCATGATTCCTTTACCCCCATAAGCACCCCCTAATCGTCTAATAATGATCCATGAGTCTCATACCCAGTCCTTAGTGAAATTCAATGATTGGAATCTCAATTCAAGTTTGAAGTTCCAAGGATCGAGTAACAACTGAGATGGGGGAGGGGGTTGAATTAGTTGTTCACTTTATATAAGTTTAAAAACTTTAAGAAGCTTAACCCTTGAAACCTTTTAAGATTTATTTCCTTATCAACCTGTATCAAATACTTAATCATGAAAAAATAGTAAAGCAAGTAAGTCACACATGATTTACAAGGTTCAACCTCAATGTGAGAACCTACATCCTTTCCATAACCACTCTCATGGGTCTATGGAAATCTACTATAATAAAGAAGTGAATAAAAATTGTTCCAACTCTTTTTCAACACCTTCTATATCATAATAGGAAAGATTATACTGACTCTTGTTAGTTTATAATGTTTTCTTAAAGAACAAATAATCCAAAAAAAATAATAAAAGATTTGTTGAATCTGCTCCACAAATTCTCAGTCTGAATCCTCATTCCGTTTTGGCTGATTCAAATCTTCTCAAAAAGGTAAAGATGGTTCCGATTATTCCTTTCCTTAAACACTCAAAGAAAAGATTCTTTAATCTTAGTGGGAACTTTTCACTTTGAATTCTACATTGCTCTGCCTTTTCTGTGTGTGTGAAAGTTTCAAAAGAGCAAATGATCTGAGCACATATTTATAGGCTACTTAGAAAATAGAGGCAGGAATCTTGAAAATATTTGCTGATTACTCAAATCTAAAAAACTCCTAAAATATATCGCATTTAATCTTCAATATTTGACTTCTTTAAAACTCCTTAAATTTCTTTGAGATTTCTACAAAGTTGAAATTCAGGTTTGATAATGCTAAATCTTGATTCCGAATTTTCCAGAAGCATGCTAAAAAATGTGGTTCATATTTTCTTAGAAACATGCTCAGAAATCATGTTCCAAATGGTTTAGAAATCAGGTTCTGGTTTGCTTAGAAATCAGGTTCTGGTTTTCTCAAAAATTAGGTTTTGGATTGTTTATAAACCAGGTTCTGGTTTTCTCATAAAATAGGTTCTGATTTTGTCAGAAATTAGGTTCCAGATTGTTTAGAAATCAGGTTCTGGTTTTCTTATAAATCATGTTCCAGATTGTTTAGAAATTAGGTTCTGGTTTTCTCATAAATTCGGTTCTTGTTTTGTCAGAAATCAAGTTCTGGATTGTTCAGAAATCAGGTTCCGGTTTTCTCAGAAATCAGGTTCCGGTTTTTCTCAGAAATCATGTTCCGGATTGTTCAGAAATCAGGTTCTGGTTTTCTCTAAAATCAGGTTCCAGTTATCACAAAAATCAAGTTCTAGATTGTTCATAAATTCGTTTCTAGTTTTCTCTGATATTAGGTTTTGGTTTTCTCAGAAATTAGCTTCCATATTGTTCAGAAATCAGGTTCTGGTTTTATCTGAAATCATGTTCTGATTTTCTCAGAAATCAGGTTATGGTTTTCTCTGAAATCAGGTTTTGGTTTTCTCATAAATCAGGTTCCATATTGTTCAGAAATTAGGTTCCGGTTTTCTATGAAATAAGGTTCTGGTTTTCTTAGAAATTAGGTTCTGGATTTATTAGAAATCAGGTTCCAGATTGTTCAAAAATTAGGTTTTGTTTTTATCATAATGTTGCTCGGTGAAAATCTTCAAACCACTTCACCATTTCTTCAACATCTTTTATCATGAAACTTTTTATGATTTGTGAGAAAATTAATATTATCAAAGCATCGTCTGATTTTTTTTAGAAAGTTTGAGAAACTTTCCATCTTCTGAATCTTCAACAACATCCTCTTTTAAGATTCTTCAGTAACAAAAAGGACTTAAACAACATATTTCAAACTTATCATCATTTTTATTTCTCAACAACAACGAAAAACTTCCAGCAACCAAAAACTCTATCTTATTATATATAAAAAACATTCTTCAACAAAAATGTTAGTTGTAAACAAATATAAAACTTTGTTAAAACAAAACACCACAAAGGTTCTTCAATATCTCCCTTTGGATTTTTTGACAACCCTTTTTAACAACTTTTTCAAATCTGAGAAATTTTCCACAAATCAAGTTTTATACTTTTATCAAAACATAGTCTTTCTCAAAAGAGAGTGTCCTAACACCACACTACTAGATAAAGTAATGTTTTTGAAGTATTTCCATACCTCGGTGACAAGAAAATTTTCCGGCCATATAAAGATAAACTCCCCCTTACTCACAACTCCCCCTTTACTTTTATCTTTCTCTTTATCTCTCATTTTTCTTTTTCTCTCCCCCATTATACGATAACCATATATTTAGATTCATAAAAGAAATATAAGAAAAAACTTTTTACAAAGTTTTTTTTACTCTCCACATTTTTCAACATAATCCAAATCACAGTGGGGGATATTTCCTTATGAGGTTTAGGAAGACATGGGAGGAGGTTGAACATGGAGTTTTACCCTCAATTAGACAAACCTTTCCTTTGACATTGCTTTTGTAAAGATATCAGCAATCTATTACTTTTTTTATGTGTATTCCAGCAAAAAATATCCAATATAAACTTTCTCTTTTATGAAGTGAAATTTTATATCAATATGTTTTTATCTTGAGTGTTGTACAAGATTCTTAGAAAGATCAATTGTTCTCTGATTATCAAAAAGTATCTTTAATGGTTTAGAAACTTTTACTTTTAAATCTTATAGCTGAACTTTCATCCACATCATTTGAGTACAAGCCTGAGTAGCTACAACATATTTAGATTCTGTTGTGCTCAAAGTTACCAAAATTTGTTTCTTGCTATGTCAAATCACACAACATTTACCTAAGAAAAATGTTCCTCCTAAAGTTGATTTTCTATCATTACAATCACCAGCCCAATCAGCATCAGTGTAACCATGAAACTTTAACTCGCTGTTTCTTTTGTATAACAACCCATATGAATTTGTTCTTTTGACATATCTCAGAATACTCTTTGTTGCCAACATATGTGATTCTTTCATATTACTTTGATACCTGGAACATAAAGTAACAGCATAAACAATATCAGGTTGTGAAGATGTAAGGTAAATAAGACTTCCTATCAACTTCTAAAAATATTTCTGATTCACACTTATTCCAGATTAATCTTTGTTCGACTTTGTGCTCACTGAAATAGGAGTTGAAACTTCTTTTAATTATTCCATCCCAAACTTCTTTAACAATTCCTTGGAATAATTTTCTTGAGATAAGAAAATATATCTTTCTTTTTGTTGAACTTGTAAGATAATGAAGAAAGTTAATTCCCCCAACAATGACATCTCAAAATTATTCTTCATCTCTTTATAAAACTCTTCATAAACCTTTTCTTCATCCCCAACAAAAATTATACCATCCACATAAACAATTACAATTGATGTTCTGGATTCAACATCTTTCACATACAAGTTACTATCAACTTTTCCTTTATAAAAGTTCATCTTTCACAAATAATCATCAAGATTTGAATACCAAGCACGTGGAGCTTGTTTCATCCCATACAAATCTTTCTTCAATTTACAAACTTTTTTTTCATCCTCATCAAGTATAAACCCACAAGGTTGTTCAATGTAAACTTCTTCCTCAATTTCACCATTTAAGAAATATGACTTTACATCCATCTGATAAACTTTGTAATTCCGATGGAAACTCAGTGCAAGAAACATTCAAATAGTTTCTAGCCTTGAAATGGGGGAAAATTTCATCAAAATCTACACCTTCTACCTATGCATATCCTTTACAAACAAGTCATGCTTTGTTTCTTGAATCTTCACCTTGCTCATTAAATTTATTTCTTTAAACCCACATGGTTCTGATAACATTTTTATTTGCTGGCCTTGGAACAAGTTCTCGTGTTTCATTCTTCTCAATCTAATATTTCTCTTCATTCATAGCATCCACCCATTCTTTATATTTAATATCCTATGAAACTAATTCCGGTTCAACTTTTGAGATAAGTTAAGTCTAATTTTATTATCTTTACTTCCTTCTTGTCTGAACTGGAGCCTTAAGATTCCAAATAATGTTTTTAGATTCAATATGCTTTAATAAGGTAGGAAATCTAATGGTTTCTTCCTCAGCATCACTTTCTTCACCACATGACTCATCTGAATCATGATGAGGTTTTTTTGGATAACATTCACAGTTTTTGGATTTCTCCAATGTTTCATCCCCAACATTCTCAACAATTTTTTTTAAGGAACATTGATTTTCAATTACCTTCACATTGTATGAGTCCACCAACCTTTTTAAACATTTGTTCCAACATTTTTAACTTCTCCCATTTGGTGAATAGCCCATGAAGGTTCCTTCCTCAACTTTCTCATCAAACTTTCCCAAATCCGGATTTTTTACTTTAAGAAAACATAGTCTTCCAAAGACTTTAAAGTATTTCAATGAGGGTTTTTTGTTATACCACGTTTCATAAGGAGTCATGTTGGTTTCCAATATTAACAAGCATCTATTTTGAACATGTACAGTAGTACTAATAACTTCTCTCAAAAAGAATTTTGAAAGTTTGTATTCAGCTAACATACTTCTTCCCATTTCTACCAAGCTCTTATTCTTTCTTTCTGCTACTCCATTTTATTGTGGAGTATAGGGAGTATTATAATAATGTTTTATACCCTGCTTTATTAGATAAGTTTCAAATGTATTGTTTGTGAATTTAGTACCATTATCTTTTCTCATCTTCTTTATGGAATCCCCCAATTCTTTCTCAACATCTTTTATAAATAATTTGAAATTTTCAATAGCCTCTGACTTTTGCTTCATGAACATGATGTTTTTCTTCCAAGTGAAATCATCAATAAAAGTGATAAAGTATAAATCTCATTTTCTTGATTGATGTCTCATCATCCTATATAGATCGGAATGAATAAGCTCAAGTGGTTTACTAGATTGAATCTCAACTCTTTTATGACTTTTTTTAGTCATATTTCCTTTCTCACAAGTAATACAAACATATTTATCTCTTCTTTTCAATTCTGGAAAATTCCAAGCTACATCAAATTTAGATAGCTTGTTCATGTCCTTCTACCCAAGATGGCCAAGTCTTCGATTCCACAACCTGTTCTCATCTTCAGAACTCAAATAACATGAGTTATTGGATTCTCCAATTTGAAAGAGATTCCCACTGGTTATTAATCCTTTTGTAATGACTTTTCCATTATCATGCTTTTGATGATACAATAATCCTTTCGGAAGATTACTTCTTTCTCATAATCATAAAGTTGACTTAAACTAAGTAAGTTGTGTTTTATCCCATCAACAAGAAAGTCTTCCTTAGAATTTAGTTCCTCTCATTCAATCTCAGTCATTCTGATTCCTTTAATTTTTAAGGAACTATCATTGCCAAAAGTAACTGCTCCTCCATCATGACTCTCACCATGTTCCAAGATCTTTATATCACCTATAATGTGTGAAGAACAACCACTATCAATAATCCATGGTTTGTTCCTCTTACTTTAATTCAAATCTATCTCAACAACAAAATCTCTCTCATCAACCTTCTTATTTTTATCTTTAATTTCTTTCTTATCAGAAGAAACTTGTTCTGGAAGGTGTGTCATACATATTTCGACATTTTGACCAGATTGATCACATCTTTCAAAAACTTCTTTAAGACATTCAAATTGATTCTGTGTTGTAATGTTTATGACATCTTGATAATTTGCTTATTCAACTTTCTATGAGTAGGGAAAGTTATTCATTCTTCTTTCACTATTCTATTCACTTGTTCTGGAAGGTGTGTTATACATTGATATTTAAACAGTGTATCAGAATTTGAGTGTATACATGCTCTATTTTGGGAATGATTACATAGCTTGAACATGTTTAAGATCGTTAATCTAAATCTAGTTATTAAATTCCTAAAAATATTAATTATTTCCTTTTCAACCCTCTGTCACCCTTTCATTTGAATTTATTCTTCAAAATCCATTGTTTCTGCACCCATTTTCCAATAAAAATCACCATTTTGAATTACAATATAAATCTATTTTCAATAAATCAAATTCTATTAATTTTGAATCAATTAATCTTTTATGTGATAAAGAACTCAATTAGAACCCACCTTGAGAGAAAACTTAGGATCAATATATTTCATTCTTAAGTAAATAACATTTTGAGTATCCAAACCATTTGGAAATAATATTAATTAATATGAAGAAATCATGTGAAGAAATCACATGTAAATAATATGTATTGAGATATGTATGTGTGCGTGTGTGTGTGTGTGTGTTTGTGTCCTCTAGGTAACAAGTTAATAATATAGACTTTTCACACTCTAATACCTTGTAAAGAAATAAAAATTAATGGAAAGTGTAATATGCATATGAGAGAAAAGTAGATGGAGAGTTGACTAATTTATTTTTATTCACACTCAATTATTAGAATAAAACTAACCTATATCGATACTTATAGACTCTATATAAAAATTCAATCAAAAAAACTATCCTAGGCCCAAAATACACAATTGTTCTAAACCCCAAGCCACATATACGCTAAATATATATATTTATATAGATGTGTGTGTGTGTGTGCATATATAATGATATATATTCATATAGAACAAATTTTATATTTCATGTTTGTTCCTATATATATTTTATAGATGGATATAGTAACAAAAGATTAAATGATAATAAAAATACAGTAAAAATTAGTGATTTCATTATGGGAATATTTCTTATTAATTTTAAACAAAGAAAATTATCTTCATGATTGAATTCTCATTTTAATATAATTTTTTTCATGGGTAACTTTAAACATTCACATGAAATTATACCAATAATATGTTAAGATCCACTGCCAAACTTGAAAAATTAAAAACACCAAAACATTGGTTATCCAAACCCTTTGTAAATTGAAGATGGTGGTCGTAGGGTACTGATAAAACATTATTTTATTGAATATTTCATTGATAATAAATGATATAATTTCCTCACATTGATATTTGATGAAAATTCCAGTTTTACCCTTTATAGTTCACTGTAGTATTTCGAAGCTAAATATTTTTTATATTTATTATTTGAATTTGAAATTTTGTAAAAGAGTTCCTAACTTAATTATCTACAACTTTTATTCAGTATACTAGAGCTAAATAGTTCATTTGGTTGTTGAACATGGGCCATGAAGTCAAAGTTGGGCTGGGATCGCCAGAATGGAGAAGCTTCTGTGTTTTGGCCATAACTCTTTCATATGGGACTTTATTGAGCCCAAATTTGGAGAGGAGATAGAGGACCCATATACGCACATTTTATCCTTCTGGAAGGCCGGACAATTCACGCGTTTTGGTGGTTAAATGGGCGGTTCAATTTGCATTAAAATATTTGGCCGAATTTCCACATTCACACTTGAAACCACTTGTAACCTCTCCTCCCCTCCCCTCTATAAATTGGAGTTTTTCTCATTTGGAGGGGTTGGGACGTGAATTGGGATATTGTAGGCAGAGGAGAATTTGTTTCACCCAAATTCTCCAACCGTTGTAAGAGGGGTAGCTCTTGAAGCAAGGATCCCCTCATCAAAGCCTCCTTCTCTTCTTCATTTTGTAATGTTTTCATTTGTGTAATAAACTTCTTTGTTCTTCTTTTATTTCTTCTCTTTTCTTATGTTTTGTTTAAATTTATTCTTCTCTTAATATTCCTCTTTGGGCTGGAATTCTTGAGTAGAAGCGTTATTGGGTTATACCCATTATAAACCTTTGCACATGCAAAACGCTTCTACGATGATTATGCCACCCATGGAAGAGTAGTCTTTTAGTAATCGATCTATCTTCTAACCTCTTCATTTAATTATTTTGAATCATTGAGCTACTGTAATTCACTTAATATTATCCATGAATTGTGTTTTTAAATTGTAATAGACTAAGCAAGCAATTGAACAATTAACACAAAAACACGCGAGGCCGGGATTTTGTGTAAATTGTGAGAGCGCGATCTTAATCGGTAATACAAGACCACACGGGATAAATTTGTAGAGTTCAAATATAATCCCTAAACACAATTCATCCTCATTTCCAGAATGGATATGAGCCTTAATTTACCACTGACCATAAGCTAATCTTAGAACATCAATCAAAGCAGGGTGCTGCGATTGCATGTTCCGAAGTTAGCTTAGGGTTAAATTCACATCATCTTCGTGGTGAAGTTAATTCTCGTAGGGTTTGGGATTTAACAAATTAAGGGATAATAATTAATTGAATGTTAATTTAAATGATAGTGATTAATAATAAATTGAAGAGGTAGAGTTATATTGATTACTCCTTTTAAATAGATTTCTAAAAAAACATCTTCTTGTTGTGTCATTTTAATCGAAATTCATTTCAAAACTAAAAACAAAAAAAAAATATACAATCTTCTTCCAGCAAACTTCTTCTAGATTCATAAACTATAAAAAAACCCAATCCTTTAAAGTAGTGTTTTTATTTTATTCTCTTTTATTTTATTTTTAGAATACCACTAATAAGTTGTTAAATTCACTTCCTCCTTTGAGAGACGACCTTGGTCAGCCACTCTACTGCACCTAAGTACCCCAAATCACACTAATCATTTGAGGGCGCCCACGACAGCGCTATATCAAATTGGCGCCATTTCCGGGGAGGCAAGTAATTATTTCAACCAATTAGAGGTATTTATTTTATTTTACATTTTATTCACTTCCTCTCTTCTTTCTTCCTTATTTACCCAATCTGATTTTTCTTCCTCTTCTTTTATTTTCTTCTACTTCTTTTTGGACTATCAACTCAAACTTCTCATTTTTATTTCACTATGGTCCACTTTCTTTATTTTCATTTTTATTTGATCTATGACACGAACTAATCCCGAATATCTCTTATATCTTGACCCTGAGATTGAACGTAGCCTTAGGGCTCGAATCATAAATTCTCAGTCTACGGGAAGTTTCAATATTCAACCAGTTGGTGAATTCCTCTCTTCTGGAAACATTGAAATTGGAAGCAATTCAAATTCAAACATAAAAGAGGAACTAATGGCTGGAAACAATTGAAATGAACTTAATAGAACCATTTGAGAATTGGCTGCACCTGATATTAACTATCAACCAAATTGTATTGCATACCCAAATCTCGAATCGGACTTTGAACTAAAATCTGGGTTAATTCACTTACTTCCAAAGTTTCATGGCCTCTCTGGTGAGGATCCTAATAAAAATTTGAAAGAATTTAATGTGGTTTGCTCAACCCTTAAACCAAGAAATGTTTCTGAAGATCAAATCAAATTAAGAGCATTCTCATTCTCACTTGATGGAGCTGCAAAAGACTGGATGTATTATTTACAACCCGAAGATGTAACTTGTTGGAACAATTTGAAACGTCTTTTCTTGCAGAGATTTTTTCCAACATCAAGGACCACGTCCATTCGAAAGGAGATTTCGGGGATCAAGCAAGCACAAGGGGAGTCAATGTATGAGTATTGGGAGAGATTCAAGAAGCAGTGTGCAAGATGCCCACATCACCAAATCAGTGAGCAACTACTCATCCAGTACTTCTATGAAGGACTCACACCCATGGAGAGGATCATGGTGGATGTTGCAGCTGGAGGAGCATTGGTGGAAAAGACACCAGTAGCTGCACGTGCATTGATCGATAAGATGGCTCAAAACTCCCAACAATTTGGCGATAGAGGTACACCACATGTCAGAGGAGTACATCAAGTAATCCCTTCTTCTCTTGAAAGTCATTTGATTGATACTAAGTTAGAAGAATTGACAACTATGGTGAGGCAGATTGCATTGGCTCAAAAGACATCCCAACCCCATCCTTCAAGGCCATGTGGCATTTGCACTGACACAAGCCACCCAACTGATTGTTGCCCACAACTACAAGAGACAGAAGATTGTGCAGCAGTGTTCCCTGGGAGACCATTTCAGCAGCAACAACAACAACCATATCCCCAAAAGAAGTTTGATACAGTATACAACAAAGGGTGGAAAGATCAGTCAGACATGAGGTATGGCTCTGGACAACAATAAAGGCCCCCTTTTCAACCAAACTTCCAACAGCCTCCACCTTACCAACAGGGTTTCCAACAACCCCAAAGGAGATTCGAAGCTCAAACATCAACAAGTCAGCAACAAGGGAATATCCAACAAAAGGTAGACTCTAACACTGATGATATTTTGAAACAAAATGTTCTTAATCAATAGAATGAGCTGAAGTGTCAAGGTTCATAGTTGAGAGAGTTGAAGACTCAAATGAGTCAGATCGCCACCGCCCTCCATGAACTTGTGAGTAAGAATTCTAGAAATCTACCTTCCCAACCCACTCCAAATCCAAAGGGGAATGTTAGTGCCATCACATTGAGAAGTGGGAAGACCATTCCACAGGGATTCACCTCTACTCTAGAGAAGCCTCATTCCATACCAACTGATGAGCAATCCAAGGAGAAAGATAAAGGTAAGAAAAATATTGATGATGTACCTCCTAAACCCCTTCCTTTTCCAAACAAGGTTGTTCAAACCAAGAAGATGGCTGAAGAAGTAATTCAAAAGGAGGTTTTGGACACATTAAAGCGTGGGGAGATCAACATTCCTATACTTGAATCCATTAAGCAAATTCCAAGGTATGCGAAATTCTTAAAAGAACTTTGTACCAATCGAAGAGGGCTCAAGGGAAATGAGAGGATCAACCTTGGAAGGAATGTCTCAGCACTCATTACATCAACTCTAGCAATGCCAACAAAGTGAAAGGATCTAGGGACATTCACCATCCCATGTACCATAGGGGAGTTGCACTTCTCTGATGCTCTTTGTGATTTAGGAGCTTCAATAAATGTGATGCCTCACTCTGTATTCTCTTCCTTGCAGGTTGGTGAGTTGAATCCAACAAGAGTAGTGGTGCAATTGGCGAATAGAGCTACGGAATATCCAGCGGGAGTCCTTGAGGATGTACTTGTCCGGGTAAGAGACATGATCTTTCCAACGGATTTCTATGTTCTTAACATGGAGGATGATCAGGTAAGTTCTCATGCCCCCATTATCTTAGGTAGGACCTTCCTCAAAACTGCAAAAACTATCATAAATGTCAATGAGGGTACACTTTCCATGGAATTTGGGGATGAAGTTGTGATATTTAATGTTATGGATTCCATGAAGTACCCCTCTGAGGACCATTCTGCTATTGTTATCTCCCATTTTGAACCACCAAGTAAAAACTCCATGGATTTTGATTGTCCTATGCTTAGGGAGATTATGAGTATTGGTTCTGGTTTAATGTCTAAGAGAACTTCCACACCTGTTTCTAATGAAAAAGACTCTCTAAGATTTGATTTTGAAATGGATTCATATTCTGATCTTGTTCATGTGAACTCTGATTATGACATGGCTATAGAGTATGCTGATGGATTTGATGCTTTATTCTCTGATTTTGATGATGTATATTCTGATATTGATGCTCTGTGTGCACATATTTCGGTTCCTTCAATGTCTCCATCCATAGTACACCCTCCTTCATTAGAACTCAAGACATTGACACCAAATCTGAAATAATCATACTTGTTGAGTGGTGAGAGATTACCTGTTATCATCGCTAACAATCTTCCTTTTGAACATGAAGAAAATCTTTTGAATATTTTGAGGGAGAACATCAGGGCGATTGGGTGGACCTTAGATGACATATCAGGTATTATCCCCTCCATTTGCATTCATAGGATTCTCTTGGAGGATGGGGCTAAACCGGTGAGACAACCACAAAGGAGACTCAATCCCACCCTCCTGGAAGTTGTTAAAAAAGAAGTTGAGAAATTGCTCGAGGCAGGTATAATATTTCCCATTTCAGATTCACAGTGGGTAAGTCCAATTCAGGTTGTGCCTAAGAAAACTGGTTTTACTGTTGTTAAAAATGAGAAAGATGATTTAGTTCCAATGAGGGTGCAAAACAGTTGGAGTGTGTGTATTGATTATAGGAAACTAAATCAGACCACTCGCAAGGACCATTTCCCCCTCCCATTTATTGATCAAATACTCGAGAGACTAGCTAGGAAAACACACTATTGTTTCTTGGATGGATTTTCTGGATATTTTCAGGTTCCTATAGATCCAGAGGATCAGGAGAAGACTACATTCACCTGTCCCTTTGGCACATTTGCCTACCGGAGGATGCCATTTGGACTTTGCAACGCCCCAGGTACCTTCCAGAGATGCATGGTGAGTATTTTTTCTGATTTTATTGAGACCTGCATGGAGGTATTTATGGATGATTTTACAGTGTATGGATCCTCATTTGATGAATGTCTAAAGAGTTTGGGAAAGGTGTTGAATCGTTGTATTGAGAAGAATCTGGTCCTGAACTTTGAAAAGTGTCATTTTATGGTAGAGCATGGAATTTTCTTAGGGCATGTGGTGTCAAAACATGGGATAGAGGTTGATAGATCTATGGTAGACATTATTTCATCCTTATCCTATCCTTCATGTGTGCGTGATGTTAGATCTTTCCTAGGGCATGCAGGATTTTATCGGTGCTTCATCAAAGATTTTAGTAAGATCGCTCTTCCTATGTCACGATTACTTCAAAAAGATTCTGATTTTGTGTTTGATGATTCTTGTAGGACTTCCTTTGATGAGCTAAAGAAGTGTTTGACCACTCCACCTATCATACAGCCCCCACGGTGGGACCTTCCATTTGAGATTATGTGTGACGCCTCCAACTTCGCGGTTGGAGCTGTCTTATCTCAGAGGGTGGAAGGACATTCACATGTGATTGCATATGAATCAAGGACATTGTATTCAGCCCAATCAAACTACACAACCATGGAAAAGGAGTTTCTAGCTGTCATATTTTCTTCAGATAAATTCCGTTCATATTTATTGGGCTCTAAAGTAGTTTTTTTCTGACCATGCAGCTTTGAGGTACCTCCTGAAGAAGCCAGATGCAAAGCCACGACTTATCCGTTGGATGCTCCTTCTTCAAGAGTTTGACATCGAGATAAAGGACAAAAAGGGGTCAGAAAACATGGTGGCGGACCACATGAGTAGGCTTACTCACACACTAGAGGATGACACCTTGGATCAAGTACCACTTCGGGACACTTTCCCCAATGAGCATCTATATACCATCTCAGGTACGCATCCTTGGTATGATGATTTAGTTAACTACCTTGTTGCTTCTGAAATCCCTACAAATTTAAAGAAACATCAAGTCCAAAAATTAAAGAGTGAGTCAAGATTTTATGTGTGGGATGATCCTTACCTCTGGCACATGTGTAGTGACCAAGTCATTAGGAGGTGTGTTCCCGATCATGAGTTTGAGTCTGTTTTGCATTTATGTCATACACTTTCTTTTGGTGGACACTTTGGACCCCAACGGACATCTAGGAAGGTTTTGGACTCTGGATTATATTGTCCTAGCTTGTTCCATGATGCCCATTTGTTTTGTAAGTCATGCTCTCGTTGCCAACACACTGGGAACATTTCTAAGAGACATGATATGCCCCAACAACCCATACTATTCTATGAGATTTTTGATGTATGGGGCATTGATTTTATGGGTCCTTTTCCTAGTTCATTTGGATTTTTGTATATTTTGGTTGCTGTTGATTATGTGAGTAAATGGGTGGAGGCCAAGGCCACCAGGACTGACGATTCTCATGTTGTAGTGGATTTTTTCAAGGCTAAAATTTTCTGCAGGTTTGGAGTACCAAAGGCCATCATCAGTGACCAAGGGATACACTTTTACAATAAGAATTTTTCTTCCCTCCTTCAAAAGTATGGGGTGACACACAAAACACCAACACCATACCACCCCCAAACAAATGGCCAGGCTGAGGTTTCAAATCGTGAGTTGAAATAAATCTTGGAGAAAACCGTGCAGCCAAATAGGAAGGATTGGAGCAAGCACTTGGATGATGCATTGTGGGCTTATAGGACAGCATACAAGACCCCCATTGGTATGTCCCCATTTCGGATTGTTTTTTGGAAAGTGTGTCATCTCCCCGTGGAAGTTGAGCATCGGGCTTATTGGGCTATAAATAAATGCAACCTGGATTTGGCCCAAGCTGGAATCCAAAGGAAGCTGCAAATTCAAGAGCTTGAGGAGATTAGATTATCATCATATGAGAACTCAAGGATCGACAAGGAAAGATCAAAATCATCTCATGACAAAATGATCCAACAAAGGGAGTTTCATGTTGGAGAGAAAGTCCTTCTCTATAGTTCACGACTGAATTTGATGCCTGGTAAGTTGCATTCCAGATGGTTAGGTCCTTATGTTGTGACTAATGTTTTTCCTTATGGTGCAGTGGAGATCACACAAGAGGACACTGGAAGGAGCTTTACAGTCAATGGGAAACGTTTGAAGAGATACATTGTGGGAATTCCTACTAATGTAGTGGATTTTATCACACTGCATGACCCCATCATCACTTGATCACATCAAGCTGTTCCTAACCCTTTCACTTTTATATTATTTGTCCTATTTAAAAATTCTGCATTTCATGTGCATATATCATCTCACAGATTCACATTGAGGACAATGCAATATTTTAAGTGTGGGGGAGGGAACCTTTTAGTTTAGTAATTTCAATTGTTTTCCTGTTTAAAAAAACCAAAAAAAAATTGCGTGTTTTTCAAAAAAAAATTGTGTGTTTTTCAAATTTTGTGTGTTTATTTTACAATTTTCTGTGTGTTTTTGAAAATTTTGTGCTGAAATGATTCTCATCACCATTTTTAAATCCATATCAATAAGTGAAACAATTTACCCCTTGAAACTAATCTTAAATGAATGCTGAAATGACTTTGTTTCAAGTTCAAATATTTAGTAATTTCATGGAAAGTACACCGAATTTTGAATCTCATGTCACATCTCACTGTCTTTATATTTGAAATCAATTTCCTGTGAGGCTTCTGAACCACTATTTTCATATTCTTTACATTCACCTCACTTTTTGAGAGAACCAAACCATGCTTGATTTAACCAGAATTTGATTTATTCCTGTCAAAACTTGAGGGTTTGAGGTACTTATGTTTAAATGATTGAGGCATTTGTTTGGTATTAAATCCCCTATTTCAAAGAATACTTTTTTTATAATGGCCTACCTTGAATATTTAATCCTTTTAGACCTTAGAAGCCATGCACAGCCTGTTAGGTTAGCCACATTACAAGCCAATTTTCCCTATCCAACTAACTCTTGAAGTAAAATTGCATAATCTAGTTGAGCTTAAGTGTGGGGGAAGTTGTCTTGTGTTTTGCCACCACATTCTGTGATACTTTGGGTGGAAAATTAAATTCTGAAGAGATGTGTTTGCTGCTGAAGAAATTCATTATATTGAAAGTTGTGCCTTTTCTGGAGCTTTCATGACAAGTGAAGCTGTGCCTTTTCTGGAGCTTCTAATTGAGGTGGAAAGTTGTGCCCATCTGGAGCTTTCAAGAAAATCATGTTTGAGAAGATTGAAATTTTTTATGCTGAAATGATGAATGGTGTAAACCTTTCATGACTTTTCATGATGATGGAGCTGAATTGATACTATGGGGATTGAGGAGAAGACCATATTTAAGTGAAAATTAGATTAATGCAATTTTGCTTCAAAAGAGTCAAGTCCTCCTCATTCAGCCTCAGAGTTTTGAACATCTTAATCGTACCAACCGAAAGCCACAGAACAACCCTGAAAAGTCCTCATGATAAACATATGTCCTTGACTCACATCGGGTAGCGATGTAGGAATCTATCAAGCCTATGGTGACCCTTGTATGAGTTTGGATGAGAAAGACATTGCAAAAAAAATTGATATTTGAGTGATGAGAGAAAATTCAAGTGAGGTAAGTGTTTTGTGCATGAGAGGATAAATAAAGTGGAAATATATTGAATGATATAAATGAAAAACTTGAAATAATGGTTTTTTATGAGGCATGATGTCTTTTGTTTCTTGGGGTGTAATTGTTTGATCTTAAGGATATGTGTTTTAAAATTGGTTTTGATTTGATATTAATGTTTACTTGATATGAGGTTTTGCCCAGGAGTGCAAAAGTGTAAGTGTGGGGGAGTTGATAAAACACTATTTTATTGAATATTACATTGATAATAAATGATATAATTTCCTCACATTTTGTTAAATATGTTTAATTAGAAAGTATTTGGGATTAGATCATTCATTTGAATATTTGATGAAAATTCCAGTTTTACCCTTTATAGTTCACTGTAGTATTTCGAAGATAAATATTTTTATATTTCTTATTTGAATTTAAAATTTTTTAAAAGTGTTACTAACTTAATTATCTACAACTTTTATTCAGTACACTAGAGCTAAAGAGTTCATTTGGTTGTTGAAAATGGGACATGAAGTCAAAGTTGGGCTGAGATCTCCAGAATGGAGAAGCTTCTGTATTTCGGCCATAACTCCTTCATATGGGCCTTTATGGGGCCCAAATTTGGAGAGGAGACAGAGGACCCATATACTCACATTTTATCCTTCTGGAAGGCCGGACAATTCACGCTTTTTGGTGGTCCAATGGGCGGTTAAATTTTCATTAAAATATTTGGCCGAATTTCCACATTCACACTTGAAACCACTTGTAACCTCTCCTCCCCTCCCCTCTATAAATTGGAGTTTTTCTCATTTGGAGGAGTTGGGACGTGCATTGGGAGATTGGAGGCAGAGGAGAATTTGTTTCACCCAAATTCTCCAACCATTGTAAGAGGGGTAGCTCTTGAAGCAAGGATCCCCTCATCGAAGCCTCCTTCTCTTCTTCATTTTGTAATGTTTTCATTTGTGTAATAAACTTCTTTGTTCTTCTTTTATTTATTATCTTTTCTTCTGTTTTGTTTAAATTTATTCTTCTCTTAATCTTCCTATTTGGGCTGTAATTCTTGAGTAGAAGCGTTATTGGGTTATACCCATTATAAACCTTTGCACATGAAAAACGCTTCTACGATGATTACGCCACCCATGGAAGAGTAGTCTTTTAGTAATCGATCTATCTTCTACCCTCTTCATTTAATTATTTTGAATCATTGAGCTGCTGTAATTCACTTAATATGATCCATGAATTGTGTTTTTAAATTGTAAGAGACTAAGCAAGCAATTGAACAATTAACACAAAAACACGCGAGACCGGGATTTTGTGTAAATTGTGAGAGCGCGATCTTAATCGGTAATACAAGACCACACGGGATAAATTTGTAGAGTTCAAATATAATCCCTAAACACAATTCATCCTCATTTCCAAAATGTATATGAGCCTTAATTTACCACTAACCATAAGCTAATCTTAGAACATCAATCAAAGCAGGGTGCTGCAATTGCATGTTCCGAAGTTAGCTTAGGGTTAAATTCACATCATCTTCGTGGTAAAGTTAATTCTCGTAGGGTTTGGGATTTAACAAATTCAGGGATCATAATTAAGTGAATGTTAATTTAAATTATAATGATTAATAATAAAGTGAAGAGGTAGAGTTAGATCGATTACGCCTTTTAAATAGATTTCTAAAAAAACATCTTCTTGTTGTGTCATTTTAATCGAAATTCATTTCAAAACTAAAAACAAAAAAAAATATACAATCTTCTTCCAGCAAACTTTTTCTAGATTCATAAACTATAAAAAAAAACCCAATCCTTTAAAGTAGTGTTTTTATTTTATTCTCTTTTATTTTATTTTTAGAATACCTCTAATAAGTTGTTAAATTCACTTCCTCTTTTGAGAGACGACCTTGGTTAGCCAGTCTGTTGCACCTAAGTACCCCAAATCACACTAATCATTTGAGGGCGCCCACGACAGCGCTCTATCAGGTACACGAGCAACCCATTATGGACCACTAAGGGGAATGAGGGTTGTATAGTACAAGTACATCAAAAAACTAAAAAGGGTGAAACAATGCTAGATCGACTAAAAAAGAGTAGAAAGAATCACATACCATGGGTTTTGAATGTGTTGATTCATCCAAGAAGTTCGAGAGGCAGCAACAGTAAAGGTTCAGTTTCGCGAGAGCTTGAACAAAACGAGTGACAGTGTTTTTTATTAGGGTTGTATTTAAAATACCAAAAGGGTTTTATTAGTGCTTTCCAAAAAGATCTGATAAATATTTGTTTTATCAGCACTAAAAAATAAAGTGGTGATAAAACCTCTCCTTATCAGGGCTACCTAATAGCATCGATAAAGATAGGTTTTATCAGCACTTTCTATTTTAAAAACATTAAATGTTAATGAATAAATATGTATAAGTAAATATTTAAAATGAATAAATAACAAAAATATTAAACAAATAAATATTTAAAATGAATAAATTATTAAGAAAGGTAAAAAATAATCAAAATTATTAGTGAATAAATAATACTAAATAATATTAAAATAACAAATATTAAAAAAAGTGAAATTTAATAATTATAAAATCAATAGATTGTAAAAATATTAAGAAATGAATAAGTGTTATTAATTATATAGATTATTTAAAAAAGAAAAATGAATATATGTTAAAATGAAAATGAATATATATTAATTATATAAATTACAATCTCATTAAAAACATTAAATGTTAATGAAAAAATATATATAAATAGAAATTACAAATGGATAAAATTATAGAAATAATAAAAAATAAAAAATTAAAAATACATAAATTTGAAAATATTAATAAAATAATGATGATTATTAATGAATAAATAATATTAAAAATGAATAGATTTTAAAAAAATATTAAAAATTAATAAATGTTATATATTGGATAAAAATATAAAAATGAATAAAATTTACCAATTAAATGCATAATATATATTAAATATATTATGTCAACGAGTAAAATTTTAAAGTGAATATTAAAAATTGAATAAATTATAAAAATATTATGTGTTTGTGTGTTTATATATATAATTTCATTAATTATATGTGTGTGTGTGAAATTAATGTGACACAAGTTTAACATATGTTAAATTGAAAAAACAAATCACATTTTATTAAGCGTACATTACTCAATACAAATTCGTCAATATTTTTACTTAATATTAATTTTTAATTATAAATAATTTTCACTAAATATATGACTTATGTAACGTAAATACATATTTTGTATTAAATAAATCATATTTAAGGAAATATTATATATATTAATTTATATATATATATATGAATATATTTCTATATTGAAAATATTTAATATATTAATGAATAATTATGTGTAAAAAACATTAAAATGAATAAATTACAAAAAAAATAATGAATAAATATTTAAAATAAATAAATAAAATAAAATAAAAATATTAATATTAATGAATAAATAATATTAAATGAATGAATGTTAAAATTGAGTGAAATTTAATTAAAATATTAATAGATAGAAAAAAAATGCTAAAAATTTAAATAAGAGTTGTTAATTATATAAATTTAAAAAATAAAAATGAATATATGTTTAAATGAAAATGAATACATATATTAATTATGTAAATTAAAACAGTATTAAAAACATTAAATGTTAACCAATAAATATAAATAAATATTAAAAATTAAATAAATTACAAAAAATATAAATAAATAAAATTAAAAAAGAATTAATTAAAAAATTATTTAAAAAATTATTGTTGAAATATAAAATAAAAAATGAATAAATTTTAAAATATATTTATTTATTCAAAAGTAATAAATAGTATATATTAAGTGTAAATATAAAAAATGAATAGAATTTAATAATTAAAAATATACTATATTAAATATGATATATTAATAAATAAAAATAAAAAATGATAATATTAGCAATTTATTGTTAATGTATGTTTGTGTCTATAAATTTGAATTAATTTTGTATATGTACGTGAGAAATTATTGTTTGACATATTATGTGTAACATATTTTGTCAATTTTTTAATTAATAAATTAATATTTATTATTTGATATATATGTCATGTTTAAAAAAAATGACATTGATAAAACAAAATATTATTAAATGCCTTTTAATATTAATTAGATAAAATTTTTACTAAATTATAAACATTTTTCACTAAATATATGTCATATAAATATGATTTATAATACATATTTAGTATTATAAAAATAATATTTAAGAAAATTATATATTTATACATATATATCACCATAAATATTTTTCAATATGAAATAATATTATTAATAATATGTAATTTTTATTTTATATGCCATTTCTAATTAAATATCTTATATATCTAGTGTAAACATATATTTAGTCAAATATAAAACATATTTAATAAAATATATTATATTTTTTTCAATATAAATATATTTATATATTAATATAAGATTTTTAATAATATAATTTATTTTATTAAATTTACCTTTTGTCAATGATTTTTAGCATAGCTAAAGTGTAGCGTTGTTTATCATAGGTTTTGTAGTAGTGCCAATTCTACAACTCAGCACTAGATAAAAGCGCTGATAAAGGGTGAATTTTATCAATACTAAAAAAAAGTGTTGAGAAATGTACCCTTTATTAGTGCTTGAAAGTACTGACAAAAATTATATTTCAATAAAAAATTATATCATTAAAAATCATATATTAATATATAAATATATTTAAATTGATAAAATATAATATATTTTATTAAATCTGATTTATATGTGACTAAATGAATATTTACACATAATATATAAGATATTTAATTAAAGTAGCATATAAAGTAAAATATATATATTATAAAAAAAATATTTCATATAGAAATATAGTTATATTGATATATATATATATATATATATATAATTTTCTTAAATGTTATTGATATAATACTAAATATGTATTATAAATCATATTTATATGTCATATATTTAGTGAAAAATGATTCATAATTTAATTAAAAATTAATATTAATTAATTTTTTTAAAAGGAAACGCACAACATCCTTTAAGAAAAAATAAGAACAAAGTACAAAGTATGATAAAGGAACAAGGGACACAACAAACAAATATTCAATTAAGCAGCTCGAGAGCGAGTGCACGTGCTATAGTGGGAGAGTTGCCCACCCTGACCCTGAGGATGTCGCCCTCTCCGCAATGTTTTGATTTGCTCCCATAGACTTCCACCATTGTCTGGGGGTCAAACATCAACTTCATTAACTTTCTCTTCCATTTCAACAAATCATTCATTGAGTTGATCATCCTAAAGGTCTTGGGCACAATGGAAGTGTGGTTGGGACGGAACCCAACTTTGATTTTTACCATGATCAATGATTATTTCGGGATCAATACGACGATGGATACCAGTCTCCACAGAATAGAATCAAAGATTTAGATAAAGAAGGAATAGGCCTGAAACCTTTAGAGAGAATCTTGCACATCATGTTTATAATTAATTTTATAAAGAAAATAATACCTAGATCTTTAGTATTTTCTTCTTTGATGATTTTGATCATCCAGAATGACCCTTTTGGATTATCTTGTTGCGCTTGCAAGGATCCAAACTAAGATCCTGCTAGCAGTGATCCACACGTGCTCTGATGGCCTCCGATCGACACCGCTCATTCTCCGGGTGCTTGCGCGATGAAGTGAGTGTCTTGTGTCAGTCATTCTTGATCGCTTATTCTTTGGCCTTGAATAACATCTCTCATTCTTGAGATGGGTTGGAAGAGGATTTGAGAGAGAGAGAAAATAGCTCAACAGTTCTCAATTCACTCGGTGTGCGGTTCGGTACCTGGCACAATAGATGTATGTGTCTATTTATTGACATGGGGCTTTAGTTAAAATATTTAATTGTGTAACAACAATTAAATACATTTATAACCTTAGAGAAAACTCGTGTTATTAATAATAATACCAAATCATTATGTATGGTGTGTCAACTTGTGCAAAACGGAATTATAAATAAAATTCTGCATCATAAAATAATAGCAGCGTTATTTTAATTTGTGCTAACTAGTTAAATAATTATTTATCATCTTGTAAATAATTATTTTACCATTGGACTGGCCTTGGTCCTCTCAAACTCCACTTCCATTTATTTAACACTTGAATAAATAAATAAATAATTTATTCTCTTAAATAAATATTTTATTTACAAACTAGTAAATAAATATTTTTTAAATGTTCAATAAAATAAATAAATATATTTTACCCACAATACAATGAATAAATATTTATTTAATTTATGCAATCATTTTTACTTGAATAAAATTATTCCATTGTCTTGAGAATAATATTTATTAATTAAATTCAAATAGAATTTAACCGGGACCACCAGAAATACTTAGTGTGTGTCCCTCTAGGATTATTTCTCATTGGCATTAGGCAGGCTTGTCTAAAGTCCAAGAGTACTGTCTAGCAATGGGTCAAGGCACCCAAGAGAAAGAACTTAAAGCTGCAACAGTGAAATCTACATACGAATGCTCACTGTGTGATATAATACCTTTGTCACAATATCTCATCAAGTAGGTTTCATGATAGAGTCATCTACTTTTATGCTTGATACGTCGTTCTTTGAATACCTGAAATAAAATCTTCATTACACCATAGCCATGGAATTTCATGCGACGGTTCTATTTAAATCAAAGGTATGAGATATCAACTTCCATAAATTTAAGGGAAAAATCCTTCCTCAACTTATCAATTAATAACATTCCACTTGTGACGCACCCAACATACCCTACTTTCTACCAACTGTCTGTATGACAATTTTCATCAATAAATCAAAGTGTGTGAGACATGACACATATCAATGATAATCTTAAAGTCTAAGGATCATTACACATGCTCACAGATAGAAATATTTGATGACACCAAAACATGTGGAATTCCTACTGGCAGGTATGTTCTCATAATCTCTTATCTTGGAGATTACCAAGTGCGAACTTCATGAGAGGAAGTCTCATCTACTTACGAGTACTCACACCTGACGGTCTGAATGCTATGTGTCTCATCATAGTATGTCATCCAACCGTAGAACTATATTTAAGAATATTGTTATAGCATTTCAAGGTTCTCATCATAGAGGGGAACTATCATGACCTTATCAATGCAACAAATACTCTAGGACATTATTACATCATAGTCATGCGGAACAATGAACAATATGTAATAATATGTTTAATATTTAAATATATTAAATTTCCATGTAATCAAAGTACAACCAGTTGGTTATAGGACACCAACTCTTATAAACTCCCACTTGGACTAGAGCCAACTACCTATGACTTTCAGTCTTCTAGACCTCACATGGTGATCATGTTTTGGCTGGGTCAAGGATTTAGTCAAGGGATCCTCTATGTTATCTTCTGTGGAAATAATGGTCACTATAACTTCACCTCTCTAAGAAAAATCCATCAAGAGATGATACTTATGAAGTATGTTCTTCGTCCGCTAATGTGACCTTAGCTCTTTTGCGAGATCCATCGCTGCAGTATTATCACAATCCAATTTGATAGGATCTTTACTGCTAGGTATCACATCCAACTCCTGGATGAAACTTCACATCCAAAATTCTTCTTTATCTACCTCAGATGTTGCGATGTACTCGGATTCTACTATAGAATATGCGACCACACTCTGCTTTGAGTTCTTCCAGCTCACTTCACCTCCATTCAAAGTGAAGATGTATCCTGTTTGCGACTTCATGTCATCTTGATCAGTCTGGAAACTAGCATATGCATATCCTTTGATGACTAGTTCCTCATCTCCTCCATAAACCATGAACATATCCTTAGTACACCACAAATATTTAGGATATTTTTGACTACCATACAATGGAGGTCACCTGGGTTAGCTTGATATATACCTACCGTACTCAATGCATAGGTGACATCCATCCTAGTACATAGCATGACATACATGACTGACCCAACAGATGATGTGTATAGAGTCCTTGCCATTATCTTTATTTCCTCACATGTTTGAGGACACATTTTCTTGGAAAGATGAATGCCATGTGATGCTGGCATCAATCCCATCTTGGATTGTTCCATACTAAATCTCTTTAATATCTTATCAATGTATGTACTATGACTTAGGCCCAACAATCTCTTGGGTCTATCACGATGTATCTTGATCTCAAGAATATATGTTGCCTCTCCCAAGTCCTTCATGGAGAAGCATTGATTCAACCATGCCTTAACAGACTGTAAGACTGGTATCTCATTTCCAATAAGTAATATGACATCAAAATATACTATTAGGAAAACGATTTCACTCCCACTAAACTGTTTGTAGAAACAAGGCTCACATTTGTTCTTGATAAAACCAAATTTCGTTATGGCTTCATCAAAATGAATGTTCCATGACCTGGATGCTTGCTTCAATCCATAAATATATTTTTGTAACTTGCATACCTTATTAGCATCCTTTGGATTTATAAACCCTTCAGGTTGTGTCATATAGACATCTTCCTGAAGGTTCCCGTTAAGGAAGTTTGTTTTGAAATCCATTTTCCAAATCTCATAGTCATGGTAAGCGAAAATGTCCAATAGAATTTTGATGGATTTCAGTATTTCAACTGGTTAAAAGGTTTCACTGTAGTCAGTGCCTTGACGTTGTTTGAACCCTTTTGCAAATAGTAGTGCCTTATAAGCACTGAATTTTCCTTCCATGTCAAGTTTCTTCTTGAATACCCATTTTCAACCAAAAGGATTTACATCAACTGGAGGATCTACCAAAATCAAGAATTAGTTTTGGTACATGGAATCCATTTCAGAATTCATGGATTCTTTCCACTTGGAAACATATGTTCCACTTACTACTTCCTTGTATCTTAGAGGATCATTATTATCAACTAATAATGATTCACCATCCTCAGTAACTAGAAAATTGTACCGTTATGGTTCTCTAACCTCTCTTGTACTTTTACGCAGCTCTTGTGTATGTGGAACAGTTCTTTCTTCCACGGGTCTTTGTGGAATCTGTTCATGCACCAACTCTTGTGTACCTTGAGCCTCAACTTCATCGAAGTCTATCTCTCTCCCACAATCTCTTTTGGAGATTTGGTCCATCTCAAGGATTATGGTGTGTCTTGCCACTATAAACTTTTTGTATGAGGGGTTGTATAGGTAATATCCCCTTGATTCCTTAGGGTATCCTATAAAGGTACACTTTGTGCCTCGGGGTACAGTTTTTTTACCTAAAGAGGCCTTAACAAATGTATCACTTCCCCACACATGTAAATTTGATAATATGACTTTATTTCCACTCCAGAACTCATATGGAATACCATTTATCAATTTAGTTGGTACTTGGTTTAGTATGTGCACCGCTGTTTGTAACGCATATCCCCAAAAGGATAATGGAAGACTCACATGAAACATCATTGATCTCACCATGTCCAACAGGGTGTGGTTCCTCCTTTATCTCACACCATTCCACTGGGGTGTGTATGGAGGAGTGAGTTGGGATAGGATCCCAAACTCCCATAAGTAATCAATAAAGTCTTGATTAATATATTCTCCACCTCGGTCTAAGAAGAGTTTCTTAATCTTCTTACCAAGCTGGTTCTCAACTTCATTCTTGTATTTTTTGAACTTATTAAAAGAATATGACTTAAACCTCATTAAGTATATATATTCATATCTACTAAAATCATCAGTAAAAGTTATGAAGTATGAGTACCCTCCCCTTTCTTCAACTATAAATGGTCCTCAGACATCGGTATGAACCAATTCAAGAAGTTCTTTAGCCCTTTCACCTTTCCCACTAAATGGGTCTTTGGTCATTTTGCCTATTAAACATGCATGACATACACCAAGTGGTTTTAGTTCGAAAGAATCTAAATATCATCTTGATGTAACTTTGTTAAGCATTTCTCATTTACATAACCTAGCCGGTGATGCCAAAGTTGGGTGTGGTATGATTCATGTGAATTATATTCGTTATCAATTTCCATTACTTGGTTTGTGTAATCCAACATGTAAAGGTCATTGTATAAATGTGCCCTACCAAAACAAATGTTATATTTGTAAAAGAAGAAACATTCATTTACAAAATTGAAAACAAATCCATCTGTATCTAATATGGATACAGAAATAATGTTTTTAGTAATATACGGCACATAATAACAACCCTTTAACACCAAGATCATCCCAGTTGGAAACATGAGGTGGTAGTCCCCGAAAACTATAACAGTAAGTCTAGCTCCATTGGCTACTCGTAGATCTACCTCCCCTCAGTCAATCTTCCTAAATATACTTGGTTCCTATATTTGGATACATATGTGAGAACCAAAAGCTATAACTAATACCCAACACTAGTGGAAAAATGTTTAACACGTCAGTTCTATATAACCGGCGTGCAAATCTTTAATGATCGATATATCACGTCAGTTATTTTATAACCGACGTGATATATCGATCAGGATCCATATTTTACGTTGGTTATTTTATAACCGATGTAAAATATACAGAGATTAGCTTTTTTACGTTGGTTATTGTATAACCGGTGTGAAAATCTAATCTGGCGCGCTTTATCAGGTCAGTTATAAAATAACCGACATGGTAAAGGAAAGCTCGGAGCTTTACCACATCGGTTATAAAAAAACCGACGTGATAAAGCCAATCTCAGTAATTTATCACATCGATATAAAGCGACATATATCACATCGGTTATTTTATAACTGACATGATAAAAAATTTTCTACGTCGGTTATTAAATAACCGATGTTTGAACATTAAAAAAATAGTTTATCACGGTGGTTATTAAATAACTGACGTGATGAATATTTTAAAAAATTTATCGCACCCTGTATTCAGTCATTCTGTTTTCTTCGATCGGGTGACCTGCAACTTGTCTCTCTCGCGTGGAAAACCTATAATCGATTCGTTAAAGTTTTACCCTCCAGCCTCATTTTTCCAACATCATTCTTCATATTTATTATTATCAGATCTATTAGGTCGACTCAGAACTCTCAAGTAAGCCTCACATGACTCCTTTTTAGTTTTTTTTCACGATGCCATAAACTAATTTGTTGAGGTGTTATTTTTATTTGGTCTTTCTATCATGGTTAGTTTCATAGTGTTCATCTATACCATGATAAATTATTTTCTAGTAAAATAAACCTATGGAAGTGATATCATGCAAGTTTACGATTTTTTTGTGTTCTATCATGTGTGTGTGTGCGTACAGGGGGTTTCCAAGGGGGTGGGGGTTGTGCAAGTGGGTGGGGGTGTCCAAGGGGGTTGGGGGGCTGTTCAGTTGGGTGGGGGTGTCTAGGGGGTGTCAAAGGGGGTGGGGTGGTGTCCAGGGGGGTCAGGGGCTGTCCAAGGGGGTTGGGGTGTCCAAGGGGGTGTGGGGGATGTCAAAGGGGGTGGGGTGGTGTCCAAGCGGTGTGGGGGTTGTCCAAGGGGGGTGGGGGCTGTCCAGAGGGTTTGGGGTTGTCCAAAGGGTTCGGGGGGGGGGGGTCTAGGGGTGTGGGGGGGGGGGGGTTGTCCAAGGGGGTGGGGGCTGTCCAAGGGGGTGGGGGTTGTCCAGAGGGTTTGGGGGGTTGTCTGAGGGGGGTTGTCTGAGGGGGGTTGTCCAGAGGGTTGGGGGTGTCCAGGGGGGTGTCCAAGGGGGTAGGGGTGGGGGTGGTGTCCAGGAGGGGTGGGGGTGTCCAAGGGGGTGGGGGATTTCTAGAGGTGTGGGGGATGTCCAGGGGGTTGGGTGTTGTCTAGAGGTGTGGGGGGTGTCCAGAGGGGTGGGGGGCTGTCCAAGAGGGTGGTGGTGTCCAGGGGGTGTCCAAGGGAGTGGGGGTGGTGTCTAGAGGGTTCGGGGGGCTGTCCAGAGGGTTGGGGGTGTCCAGGGTGTGCATGGTGGTGGGGGGGGCAATCCAAGGGTGTGTGGGGGGGTCCAAGGGGGTGGGGGTGTCGAAGGGGGTGGGGGTTGTCCAAGGGGGTGGGTGGGGGTTGTCCAAGGGGTGGGGTCCTGTCCAGAGGTTTTGGGTGGTTGTCCGAGGGGGTTTTCCAGAGGGTTGGGGGTGTCCAGGGGGGTGCCCAAGGGGGTAGGAGGTGGGGGTGGTATCCAAGAGGTGTGGGGGGGTGTCTAGAGGTGTGGGGGCTGTCCAGGGGGTGGGGGATGTCCAGAGGGGTGGGGGCTGTCTAAGGGGATGGTGGTGTTCAGTGGGTGTCCAAGGGGGTGGGGGTGGTGTCCAGGGGGTGGTGGGGCTTTCCAAGGGGGTGGTGGTGTCCAGGGGGTGTCCAAGGGGGTGGGGGATAAGTGTCAGTTGGGATTGACTATTGTATCATGGTTTGTGAGATTATGACATAATGATTATATTGTTTCATGGATATTAGGCTATAATTTATTAGTGTTGTTTAAGGGGGTGGGGGTGGTGTCTAAGGTGGTGGGGGTGGTGTCCAAGGGGGTTGTTACAGTCTATATTTGAGGTTTCCACTATGATTTTTAGGGATTCAAGCATTATGAAAAGATGAGGGGTATTGCAATATGATTCTATTTGGTTATATATATTTTTAACAGTCATTGACTATGAGAAAATTATGGGTTATGGGGGAGACCATGTCATGGTTTTCAAAGATGCGTAGTTATCCTGACCCCATTGTGTCGTGATGATAGGCTTTACACTGTGATTTTCTCCATTCGAGTTTTTATTTTAAATTTGATTTGATTTGATTCTCAGGTTTACTCCATTTTCTCCAATTTTCTATCAACCATTAGAGGCCCCATTGTTTTCTTGGATTCCATGGAATTTCATTAAATAAGTTACTTATTCCATGTTCTTCTTCCTTTATTCTTTTTTTCTTTTTACCTTCTTTGTCCACTACTTCTTCTCCTTTATTCCTTCTATTATTAGGGATGTTTGGTCATTTTTAAATTGATGGTTTAATAGTAATTGATGTGTTCTAGGTCTATTAGGTGGGGTGGGGGTGTCCAAGGGGGTGGGGGCTGTCTAGAGGGGTGGGGAGGGGGATATCTAGAGGGGCGGGGGTTGTCCAAGTGGGTGGTGGTGTCCAGGGGGTGTCCAAGGGGGTAGGGGTGGTGTCTAAGGGGGTAGGGGGTGGGGGTGGTGTTTAGGAGGGGTGGGGGTGATGTCTAGGGGGTGGGGGTGGTTTCTAGGGGGGGGCTCTCCAGAGGGGTGGGGGCTATTTTGAGGTTTCAAATCATTAGGATCTGTGTAATTTTCAGTATTGAATGTATACATATTTTAATATTTATACTTCATATTTCTTTTTTACGGATGGGTGAATTTGGTATCCAGTTGCACCAGGATGTATTCTTTGTGAACCTTAAGAATAAAGGATCCAAGATGAATTTAAAACTATTATATCTAACTATATTTTCTTTTTAAAATCATATTCAAGCATATTTTTTAAAATACGCATAGATTTGTTTTATATTTCAAAATTGTTTTACATTCAAATTATGATTTTTTTCATATAAACATATATTTTTCTTATCTTAAAAAGATGTATAATTTTGATATTTGTTATAGTTAATAATGAGTCGAAGTTGTATTACGACACATCGAATGAGCAATGAATATGAGGAAGGTGTTGATGCGTTTTTGGAATTTTCTAAATGAAATGTTCCAAGTAGTGACATTTTTTTCTGTCCATGCCTGAAATGTTTGAATATGAAGAAGTTGAAAAGTAGAGAGATAAAAGATCATCTGATTTTTCATGGTTTTTATCCGAGTTACAGCCCTTGTATTTGGCATGGTGAAACTAGACGGAATGTCACTGATGATGATGATTCACAAGATGGTGACTCCGATGGAGTTGAAGAAATGATTCGTGATATTGCAGCAGAACAAATTGAGATAGAACCGACAGTTGCACGTCTATATGGTGATGATGAAAAACCATTATATCCTAGTTGTACAGATTATACGGTTTTTTTGGCATTGTTAAGATTGATTAACCAGAAGGAAAAACATGGATGGAGTGACATAAGTTTTATAGAGCTGCTACAATTGATGAAATACATTCTTCCAAAAGATAATGATCTTCCAGATTCACATTATAAGGACAAGAAAATATTATGCCTGATGGGATTTGGATACAAGAAAATACATGCATGTCCGAATGATTGTATGATATATTAGAAGGAATATGATTTTCTTTCAGAGTGTCCTAAATATGGGACATCATGGTATAAGGTGAAAGAAAAATCATAGGCTAATGTAGAGATTACAATGATCACTTCAAAGGTATTTTGGTATCTTCCAATAATTCATCGTTTCAAATGTTTAGTTGCTAATTCACGTGATAAAAAAAGGTTAATATGGCATGCTGATGAGCGGTTATGTGATAGAAAAATACGTCATCTAGTTAATTGTCCATAGTGGAAGAAAATTGATGAGCAGTATCCTACATTTGTAAATGAAATTAGAAATCTCTGACTAGGGTTGTGCACAGATGGAATGAATCCATACCAAACCCTCAGTAGCACACATAGTTCATGGCCTGTTTTATTGGTAATTTACAACCTCTCTCCTGAAGTTTTTATGAAGCGCAAATATGTCATGTTGAGTATAATGATCTCTGGTTCGAAGAAAACCAGCAATGATATTGATGTTTTCTTGTCACCATTGATTGATGATTTGAAACTTTTATGGGAGGATGGTATTAGGGTGTATGATTCTTATAAAATGGAATATTTTCAACTGCATGCAGTGATTTTGTTCACTATAAATGACTTCCTAGCATATGGAAATTTGTCTGGATATAGTGTTAAAGGGCATAAAGCATGTACAATTTGCGAACAACAGACTTCATATTGTCAATTGCATCATGGGAGGAAAACAGTGTACATGGGGCATCGAAAGTTTTTGCCTATGGATCACTCTTATAGAAGACTAAAAAAGGCATTCAATGGCTCACAAGAATTTGATATTGCTCCAAAACCTTTATCCCCTGATCTATATTTTGAGAGGGTGAAAACCCTTGATGTGACATTGGGAAAGACACAAAAATCTGGTAATGATGGACATATTTGGAAGAAAAGGTCAATATTTTTTGAGCTACCATATTAGAGATGTCATGAAGTTAAACATAATATTAATTTCTTGAATGTGGAGAATAATATTTGTGACAGTTTGATTAGAACATTGTTAGATATTAAAGGAAAGAATAAAGATGGGTTGAATTCAAGATTAGACTTACTATCAATGGGAATACGTTTGGAGTTAGCTCCCACTCCTAATGGAAGATGAAGATTTCTTCCCCCGAATTGTCATACATTATCGAAGAGGGAGAAAATTATCTTTTGTCAGTGTCTTCATGATATCAAAGTGCCTCAAGTTTATTCTTAAAATGTAAAAAAATTTGTCTCATTAAAGGACTTGAAGTTGATAGGTATGAAATCTCATGATTGTCACGTCATGATGCAACAACTTCTACCAGTTGCATTGTGTGAAATATTTCCCATCCATGTCAGAAAGACTATAATGAAGTTCTGTTATTTTTTCAATTAAATTTGTAATAAGGTGATTGATGTTAATGATTTGAACATTTTGTAAAATGATGCAATTTGTATACTTTGTCAATTGGAAATATATTTTCCTCCAAATTTTTTTGATATAATGGTGCATTTAATGATTCATCTGGTTCAAGAAATAAAGATTTGTGGACCTGTATATCTTTATTGGATGTATCCTTTTGAAAGGTATATGAGAGTATTAAAGGGGTATGTTAAGAATCCATATCGACCTGAAGCCTCCATTATTAAAAAGTATATTTTTGAGGAGGTTGTAGAGTTTTGTACGAGCTACTTGGTTGTGGCGCAGCACATAGGTTTGCCTCCATCTCGCCATGAACGAGTTAATAATGAGGGAAAGGGGATTCATGGCTTGAAAGTCAAATCATTTTCAGCTGAACAGATGAAGAAGTTAGAATTATACATCTTGAATAACATAGCTGATGCTCAACCGTATATCACATTTCATATTAATGAGTTGAAATAATGTCATCCAAAGAAGAAAGAAATGTGGATTTTTAATGAGAAAAAAAACATTTTTGTCATGGTTTAAAAAGATCTTTCTTGGAAGATCATATGTATCATAGATATTAAAATGGATAGTGGGTGGTCCATGTTTAAATGTGATAACATGGTCCAGTTATGAAATTAATGGTTGTACATTTCATACGAAAGCTCAGGACAACAGAAGTGTAGTTTAGAATAGTGTTGTATTGGTGTTTGCAGAAGCAATGCATTTTTTGAGTGCTAAGGGAAAAAACCCAATTTCTACATCAAGTGCATATTATGGAGTGATTGAAGACATATGGGGGGTTTATTACTTTAAAATTAAAGTTCATGTTTTTAACTGTAAATGGTTTATCGGTAACAACAGTGTCAGACACGATGAATTTGGAATGACAGTTGTTAATCTGAATAGATTGGAAGACACAATTGATTATTTTATAATGGAAACACATGAAAAACAAATTTTTTATGTAGTAGATCAATCAGATATGCAGTGGGCTGTTGTTTTACAAGGGAAAAACAATATGTTGGTGAGGATGAACTTGAACAAGATGCTGATTTATGTGATATCCCTACTTTCATGGAAAGATTAACAGAACATAATGATGAGCATGTTGAATACATGGTTTGTTCCATAAGGAATGATCACAATTAAGGAATTTGGAAAAACAATTCATTTGTACATTCCAAAAATTATAGGTGACATTTGTTGATTTCTTGTTTATATTTATTATTTTCATAAGATTTTAGACATGCTTACCATATTAACATGTTTACCAGGTTTACCATGTTTACCATGTTTACTAGGTTTACCATGTTTACCATGTTTACCATATTGACCATCCTTACCATCTTTACCATTGTTTAACATGCTTACCATATTAACCATATTTACTATTACATAACTTAGTGAAATTTTCTATTTTCTGATTACAGTAGTATTGTAATATTTGAATTTTTATATTTGTGAACTAATGTTTGTTTGTTTTTTATTTGAAGGATAATTACAGATTAATCATTTGATCAACCACATGATTCTAGAGATGAGCATATTGGTCATACCTCTGGGGAGGAACATTCACATGCTCCTCTTGATGTTCCCCAATATTCCTCATGTGCTCCCATTATGACAAAGAGTTCAAGAGTTGGTAAACATTGGTGCACACGTTTACCAAAATTATCACTTGCCCATACGCAGGATTAGAGGATATTTGTTGAGTTTTATGAGGATGATATTCCTAGAGGTCCAAATGCAAAAGATTTTAAGAGTTTTGTATCAACTCAGGGTAAGAGAAAAGTAATCATTTTGAATAATGACTGGAGATGTGTGGACAAAGCGATAATCTCTCAGTTGTGGGAGATAATTTTGGTAAGATCTTTTGCTATTGTTTTCTTATTCTTTAAATGTTTCTAGTATATATAATATGTTCAGAATCTTCTTTATCAGATGACATTTGATATTCCTGACACTGGAGGAGTTGGGAAGAAATGCTTATCGATGGCTGCCAGGAGATGGAGGGATTTAAAATCTACCCTCACATCTGATTTCATTTTTGGTCATAGGAGTCATGAAAATCCAGGTCAAATATATCTTTTAATATATAAAGACACATGGAGACAGTTTGTTGAAAGTAGAAGAAAAGATTCATTTTTGGTAAGGGCAATGTAAACTTTTATAATATTTATTATATAAATGATCTTATTAATGTTTTGTTAATGATTTCTTATTCTTAATTTACCTCAAACAAGGAAATATCATAAGGAGATCCAATCTAAAAATGTATACCCTCATAGTTTGTCTCGGGCAGGGTATACATTATTGGAAGAACAAATGATGGCGGAAAAATTCCAAAAACTAACAGATGAGTCTTCAAGCTCTGGAGAGGTGTCCCCTCCATCCCCTTCATCTAGACATGAAAAATGGAAGAGAGCTCATATGGGAAAAAAAAGGCAATATCTTTCAAAATATTTGAGAATCATAGCTGAGAGGATTGTAAGATATCTATTTTATTTATTTAAGTTAACTATTTTCTTCATATAATTTCAATCCTTACAGAAATGTTCAATTAATTGATACAGGATTCTCTTGAGGAGAAGAGCTCACAGGGGGTATTTACAGCTGCTGGGAGGCAAGATATTTTATCTGCAGCATTGGAGAAGCCTGAACATCATGGTCGTGTACGAGGATATCTGGTAGGTGTATCGGTAAGAAAAGTGTTGCCACATTCTTCAACTTCTCACGTTGAGGTTGTTTATAAAAAAAATAGGATCCTTGTAGGCTGAAGTTCATAATATTAATGCGATGATGGAGGAAAAGATTAGAGCATCGGTACAGTCTATGTTTGCAGACATGAAAAGACAATTTCAGACTGCAGCTCTCACTCCTCCACCTCCCCCTACAGACCCCATTATTTATCCTCTACCTCCACCAGTAGCTCCCACTCCCCCACCTCAGCCTTCAGACCCCATTTTTTATCCTACTCCTCCATCGCAGCTTCCTACTTATTGCGAGTTGTATGTTGATGATCCTCAACATCATATAGTTACATATGGGTTGGTATATTGTATAGGAGATAAAGTTTATCATCAACAATTAGATATAGAGAATCAAAGGGTCACTGTACAGGATATTATAGATAGATCAGCTCAAGTACCATTACCTATAGATGAGGTGACGATAGTTGGACATAGTATCGACCATTTTTTAATTTGTCCATCCAAACTTCTTCGACTCATTACCATATAAGTATGTATGTTATATATTCTATTTTATTTTTTTATTAAAGTTGTTTTATCATTTAAAAACTAATATATTTTTCTATTTATTTTTATAGGAATACTTCAAAGGTAAAGAAATACTGAATAGACAACAACAAAGACAAATGGCTATGACATCAGATACAGATTCTAGTAGTCTTGACAGATTGTCAAGATATTCAAATTTATTGGCGGATCATTATGAGTTTCCAAGGGAAGCTCATGTCTTTGGACGTTCAATAATTGTGGGGATTGTGAAAACTGATATCATGGAGCTTGTTACTGGGGATAAGTTGGTCATCAATATGGTGTAAATTTTTTCCATGTAAGTCTTAACACCTTTTCCCTATGTTATATTTATTAAAAATGTATACTTATGTCTGTTTTGTATTAGTTATCTTTATAACATTTTTGAGAAGAATGATCGGACAGATGTATATGGATTCATGGACCCTCATTTGATTTCCCCTGAAGTACGTGCATTGGATGAGGAACAAAGAATGCTTTATATTGCTGAAAGACATGAACATAATATAGTCACATAATGTTGGATGATGCCTTTTTGTGAGAGGTATGAAACACATCTCTCTCAAAGAGTTTATTATCTTTTAACATAAAAAACCACTAACCTTAAATTTTATTTTATCAGTGATCATTGGATGTTAGGGGGTTTTTTCCCAAGGGAGAAAACACTTTATTGGATATGCTTTGTCCATGGTGATGTGTGGGAAAGTTTTAAGAAAATGTTGGAAAAGTAAGTTTCAATTTTTCAATAGTTTTTATATTATAATGAATTTTAAATTTATCCCATTCATATTATTTCCTAACAAGGGATGGGTCTACTTTCGAAAAAACACAAAGAAAAGGAGTGCGAAGATAAAATATGTAAATGTAAAGGTAAATATCCATTTATAATTTTTACTTTTTTGATTTATTACATAAAAATAATATATTGAATTTACACTCATTAAAATAGAATTGTAATGAACAACAAGGTGTCATTGATTGTAGATATTATATGTTAAGATTTATGTATGAAATAATAACAACTGGGACAGTTGTTAACTTTGACCTGGTAAGATTTCCTTTTAAACTTTTCCATAATATTTCATTTGATTTATTAATTATACACATTAACTACTATCCTTTTAATTTTTATCTATTTTATGACCCTCAACCCTATAGTGGTCAAGATGTCAAACACTTACAAGTGGAATGGTCAAATTATTTTACAAGTTTGATTAAATTTTAGTTGTTTGTAGTGTAAAATGTAATTTTGAATATTGTCATTGTAATTGTGTATTTGGTAGTCGTTTAGGTTGGATTTAGTTTTTTTTAAGTTGACATGTTATATATGTGAATGTTTAATTTTTCTCTACTTCTGGTTTTGGTCTACTTATGATGGTTTTTTTTGTATGGATTCTGGTCTGGGGGGAGGGGTTCCAAGGGTGTGGGGGTGTTCAATGGGGTGGGGGTATCCAGGGGTGTGGGAGGGCTGTCCGATGGGGTGGGGGTATCCTGGGTGTCCATGAGAGTCGGGGGCAGTCCAGGGGGTGGGAGCGTTTCCAAGAGGGTGGAAGGGTTGTCCAGGGAAGTGGGGGTGTCCAGGGGGTGTCCAGGGGTGTGGGAGTGTTCTGTGGGGTGAGGGGGGTTTCCAGGGGTGTGGTAGTGTTGTCCAGTGGGGTGGGGGGGTCTAGTATGTCCATGGGATGGGGGTAGTCTAAGGGGGTGGGAGAGGAGGCGCCACCATCCCTCAGGGGGCTGAACGCCGCTGGAAGGTACTCATCACTCCCACATGCGAAGCTTGAGCTATCAAAATGTTTCACCAATGCTTTATCCCCCTGTAAAAATCATTCATTCTATCACTTTTATGCCAGTATAACCAGGGGAAATGCTGTCATGTATGATGGTGTTTTCCCCATGGTTATACTAGCATCAAAGTAATAGAATGAATGATGTTTACAGGGGAAGAAATCATTGGTGAAACATTTTGAGAGCTCAAGCTTCGCATGTGGGAGTGATGAGTACCTTCCAGTAGCGTTCAACCCCCCGAGGGATGGCGATGCCTCCTCTCCCAACACCAGCTATCCAGGGGTTGTCCAAGGGGTGGGGGTAGTCCAGGGGTGTGGGGGGTGTCCAGGTGTGTGGTGGGGGATGTCCAGTGGGGTGGGATGGTGTCCAGGAGGGTGGAAGGGATGTCTAGGTGAGTGGGGGGATGTCCAGGGGGTGTCCAGGGGTGTGGGGGCTATCCAGGGGGTGGGCAGTCTAGGGGTGTGGGGGGGGGGGGGGGTCCAAGGGTGTGGTGGGGGTTGTCCAGTGTGGTGGGGGGTTATGGTCTAGTTTGGGTCGGGTTTTGGTCTGTTTTTGGTCTGGGGGTGTCCAGTGAGGTGGGGGTGTCCAGGGGTGTGGTGGGGGCTATCCAGTGGGGTGGTAAGGTGTCTAGGAGGGTGGTAGGGGTGTCTAGGAAAGTGGGGGATGTTCAGGGACTGTCCAGGGGTGTGGGGGGCTGTCCAGGGGGTGGGGCAGTCCAGGGGTGTGGGGGGTCCAGGGGTGTGGTGGGGGTTGTCCAGTGGGGTGGGGGGGTTCTGGTCTGGTTTTGGTCGGGTTTTGGTCTGGGGGTGTCCAGTGAGGTGGGGGTGTCTAGGGGTGTGGTGGGGGTTGTCCAGTGGGGTGGGAGGGTGTCCAGGAGGGTGGGAGCGATGTCTAGGAGAGTGGGGGATGTTCAGGGGGTGTCCAGGGGTGTGGGGGTTGTCTAGGGGGTGGGGGCAGTCCAGGGGTGTGGGGGGTGTCTAGGGGTGTGGTGGGGGCTGTCCAGGGGGGGTTCTGGTCTGTTTTTGGCAACTTTTTGGCCTGTTTCGGGGTGTGGGAGGGCTGTCTAGGGGTGTGGGAGTGATGTCCAGGGGGTGGGGGTATACAAGAGGGTGGGGGTTGTCCAGGGGTGTGGGGTGTTGTCCAGGGGGTGGTGGGGTTGTCCAGGGGTGTGGGGGGTGTCTAGGGGTGGAGTGCAGTCCAGGGGTGTGGGGGGTGTCCAGGGGTGTGGTGGGGGTTGTCCAATGGGGTGGGGGATTCTGGTCTATTTTTGTTAACCTTTTTCTCTGTTATAGGTAATTTGGTTGGGCATAGCAGTGGTTCGGTTTTATTTAAAAAAATTGTTTTTTAGGTCGGTTATTTTATAACCGACGTAAAAAAATGCATTGGTATTAGGTTTAATGCCAGTTATTTGGAAACTGATGTAATAACTTCATGGGAAATGGTTTTTATGTCGATTATTTCATAACCAACGTAATAAATTGGAATGGATAGTTTTTACGTTGGTTATTTTATAACCAACGTCGCAGATATGTTTTTACATCGGTTATTATATAACCGACATTGGAAACCTCTTTCCAGATAGGTTTATCACGTCAATTATAAAAATAACCGACGTGATAAATGCTTTGGAGGAGTGCTTTATGACATTAGTTATATAATAACTGACGTGAAAGGGTATATACCAAGTCGGTTATTAAATAACCGACATAATAAACCATGAATCCAAATCATTTTCCACATCGGTTTTTTATCAACCGATGTGGAAAACACTTCGGATTTGTGTTTTTTACGTCGGTTGTAAAATAACCGACGTAAAAAACTATGTTTATAACATCTCCTGTAATAACATCGGCCAAAATCCAATGTTAAAAATAAAAAATAACCACCGTAAAAAACGTTTTCTGCACTAGTGCAATTTGTAGAAACAGATATATTGCATTCGATAAAAAATGCACCTGAAGCTTACTCTTGCTTCATAGGCTGGGTGCAGTTCTTCTTCCAGTGGCCCTTCTTACCCCATGAAAAATAAAAAAGCCTCCCATTCCCTTGCCTCCCCTTTGATCTTCCTTTTCTTGGAAGGTCATGAAGAATCTTTGGGATTAAATCTCTTCACCTTCCCTTTCCTCTTATTCACCATAAGGATAAAAGGCTTCTTGCGCTTCATATCTTTTTCCACTTGGCGAATGAGAATAAGAAGATCAGATAGAGACTTCTCAATATTTTTCATATTGAAATTGATAACAAAGTTAGATAAGCTCTGAGGGAGTGATGTGAGAATGAGATCGGTGCCCAGTTCTTTGGGGAGTTTAAACCCTAGAACCTTCAGGCGCTCAATGTATCTAATGATTTGACTACATAAGGCTCAGCTGGGGAACCTTCTCCAAGCTTACTCTGAAAGAGTGCCTTAAAGATATCAAACTTTTCATGCATTTATCTCTCCTAGTAAAGACCACAGTGGTGATCAAGCATGCTATAAGCATCCATGTTTTCATGAGACTTCATGAGATCACTATACATTGATGATATCATCAAACATTGAACGTTGATTGCGTCATTCATATATTTCTCATAGAACAGGAAATCCTCATCACTCGCTTCTTTGGTAGGCGGATTAGGTAATGCTGACTCCAGCACGTAAGACTTCTGTTCATGGCATAGGATAACCCGAAGGCATCTAAAACGTTCCTGGAAGTTACTGCCAGTGAGGATGTTGTCTTTATCCAGAATTGATCGTAGGGATAGTGTGGTTGATGAGCTTTTCATTTTTATTCTACAATTAAAAGAGCATATCATTAGTAATTTATTGATTACATTTTATGAGAAATAATAAATTTTTATTAAGTTTCCCACTATTTTATCAAGTCCCAATGACCCTCGCCATTGAAATTGGAATTTCCAGTTTCCATGACATTCTAATGTCAAGGATCCATATTCCCCTTCGCATAACCCCAACAAGGGTTGGTCAAGCTATTAGAAGGTATTTAGGTAGGTAGGTCTATTCCAACTGCGGGCTTACAGCTCCTTGATCTGTTGAGTGGACTCCCCAATCCTGAAATCATGACTTTGGATTTCCTCAAATATTGCCTCCAATATGACACCAAGTCTAGAAAGGGATACTTCTCTTGATTTAATATGGTTAAGTCAACCTGAAACCTTTTATAAGGGCTTCTTGTATAAAAGTAAGTGTCCCAACAAGGGTTGGTAAAACACATAGTTTTATTGAGTTTTACCCTTAATCAAGTAAAGTAGGGCTTAGTCTGACTTAATATTTTATTTGAGGGATTTTTATCTCTTATGCATGAATTGCTTATTATCATTATCACATGATTGTTAATATTAAGTAGATCTTACTTAATTGATTAACCATGTCTTGATAATATTTATGCATAAGTCTGGTTTATTTTCGTTCTATCTTGCATGCTTGTTTAATTCATTAATTATGTGATTCTGACAACACATCCATAATGATAAACCATGAAACTGACAGAAATAAAATAAAGAGAATGATCATGATATTTTCTAATGGTTAGTTTATCTAGCGGTTGATAAACTAACCCTAACCTAGGGGAGAAACATCTTGAACCTTTTGGGTTTGTGTTTATAGCTTTCCACTTATCCACCTCTATATCTCCTGGGATTGGTTTCGTCTTGGCTCCAGCTTGAACCACCTCCACTATCTTGAGAGTTCCATCCATTACATATGCCTTTTTTAACTCACATGCAGGTGAGGGGTAAAAGGGGGTTTTACATAAAAGAAACATTGGGCATGCAGGCCCTACATATTAATGACGAGAAGGCTCGCAGGCCAACAAATTTAATTTAAATAAATAAATTAAAATAAACCATCCACATACAAAGGTCTTGGTCTAGCTCATGATCATCCATACATGCAACTATATTTACGCACAAATAAAACTATCATTTAATTCTTTAATAATTTTTTTAAGATAAATCATGCTTGAATCAATTAATTATCATATTTAATTAATTAATCCTTTTATCTTAAACCCTTTTCTGAATTTTCTTGAGATTCTCATCCATCATAATTTTAAATAAATAAATTCATTTAAAATTATCTCCGTACGTAACTTGTACCTTGGAGACAACTCGGTGAATTCCTATTCATAACTACCCAATGAGTAGAAATAAACATTACACAGATGTTAAATTAAACACATATATATAAAACATCTATCACGTGTTGTGCCTCAACTTTACGCCAACACGATGGTACACATTTCAAGGGTTTGTATAATATAATAATAAATTTTAATAAATCTGCGTAATTTGGATGAGTACACGATGTGTAGTTCCAACTACATGGTGTGTACTATTTTTCACTGTCCATCAGAAGTACACACCCAGGGAAACGACGTGTGAGTGTACTTCAGAAATCTTTAGAGTACATAGTGTGTCCAGTAGGCCACACGCTGTGTAGTTCCTGGTTACACGGTCTCCAGTCGGGAAAGCCATGTACGAGGTACACAGTACAACCCTAACCCGAATGGACTACACGTCGTGTCCAGTGGGCCACATAGCGTGTAATATGGAAACCATGTGCCACCTATTCCTGGTCAACACACGGAGTCATTAAGACTTAGACAAACTCCAATGACACGACTTGGTTTGGCGGACCAGACCTGATGCATTGAACCTTGGCTACACGACGTTTATTGCTGAATACACGTCGTGTGTTCTTGTGTTGTACGTCCAAGAACCTTTGGCACCTCCAGATGAGATCCACTATTTTATTTTAATCAAAATTAAAATAAAAGATTGTTTTTATAAGGTGAACGAGAAATGAAAGAGGAGGAACAGATCTCAAGATTCAGATTTGCAGAATGATTAACTTGAATTGAAACAACTAAATTATTAAATGTGTAAATCATTAATGAAATATTTAAATAATTATAAACTATGATGTAACCACTCTGATACCACTTGAAGGTTTTGGGCGCAGCGGAAGCATGGTTGGGACGGAACCCAACTTTGATTTTTACCATGATCAATGATTATTCTGGGATCAATACGATGATGGACACCAGTCTCCATAGAATAGAATCAAAGAATTAGATAAAGAAGGAAGAGGCACAAAACCTTTAGAGAGAATCTTGCACATTATATTTATAATTAATTTCATAAAGAAAATAATACCTGGATATTCGGTATTTTCTTTGTTGATGATATTGATTGTTCGGAATGACCCTTCGGGATTATCTTGTTGCACTTGCAAGGATCCAAACTAGAATAACTCTAGCGGTGATCCACACATGCTCTGATGGCCTCCGATCGACACCGCTCGTTCTCTGGGTGCTAGCGCGGAGAAGCGAGTGTCTTGTGTCGGTCGTTCTTGATCGCTTGTTTTTCAGCCTTGAAAAACGTATCTCATTCTTGAGAGGGGCGGGAAGAGGATTTGAGAGAGAAATTGTTTAGCTGAACAATTCTCAATTCGCCGGGTGTGCGGTTCGGTACCTGACACAATAGACGTATGTGTTTATTTATTAATTTGGGGTTTCAGTTACAATATTTAATTGCCTAACAACAATTAAATACATTCATAACCTTAGAGAAAACCCATGCTATTAATAATAATACCTCGTCATTAATTATGGTGTGCCAACTTGCGCAAAACGGAATTATAAATAAAATTCTGCATCACAAAATAATAGCAGCGTTATTTTAATTTGTGTCAACTAGTTAAATTTTTATTTATCCTCTTGCAAATAATTATTTTACTACTAGACCAGACTTAATCCTCTCGAACTCCACTTCCATTTATTGAACACCCGAATAAATAAATAAATAATTTATTCTCTTAAATAAATATTTTACTTACAAACTAGTAAATAAATATTTTATTTACAAACTAATAAATAAATACTTATTAAATGTTCAATGAAATAAATAAATATATTTTACCCACAATCCGGTGAATAAATATTTATTTAATTTCTGCAATAATTTTAACTTGAATAAAATTATTCCATTGTCTTGAGAATAATATTTATTAATTAAATTCAAATAGAATTTAACCGAGACCACCAGAAACACTTAGCGTGTGACCCTCTAGGATTCTTTCTCGTTGGCATTAGGCAGACTTGCTTAAAGTCCAAGAGTACTGTCTAGCAACGGGTCAAGGCACCCAGGATAAAGAACTTAAAGTCACAACAACGACATCCATATAAGAATTCTCACTGTATAATATAATCTCTTTGTCGGAATATCTTATCAAGCAGGTTTCATGATAGTGTCAACAACTTTTATGTTTGATAAATTGTTCTTTGACTACCTGAAATAAACTCATTGTTACACCATGACCATGGAATTTCGCGTGACAGTTCTATTTCAATCAAAGGGCCGAGATATCAACTTCCATAAATGGAAGGGACAAATCCTTCCTCGACTTATCCATTAATAACATGTCACTCATGACGCACCCAACGTACCCTACTTCCCGCCAACTGTATGCGGGGCAGTTTTCATCAGTAAATCAAAGTGCGCGAGTCTTGACACGTATTAATGATAATCTTAAAGTCTAAGGATCATTATACATGCTCGCAGATATAAATATCTGATGACACCAAAACATGTAGAATTCTTACTGGCGGGTCTGTTCTCATAATCTCTTGTCTTGGAGATTATCAAGTGTGAACTTTATGAGAGGAAGTCTCATCTGCTTACGAGTACTCACACCTGACGGTCTGCATGCTATGTGTCTCATCATAGTATGTTATCTAACTGTAGAACTACATTTAAGAATATTGTTATAGCATTTCAAGGTTCTCATCATAGCATGGAACTGTCATGACCTTATCAATGCAACAAATACTGTAGCACATTATTACATCATAGTCATGCAGAACAATGAACAATATGTAATAAGATGTTTAATATTTAAATACATTAAATGTCCATGTAATCAAAGTACAACCAGTTGGTTCTAGGACACCAACTCTTACACATCCTCCTCACTACTACCAGATGCAAGTAACTCAAAGTAGTTATGAGAACTAACCTTCAAACATGTTTTACCCTTAACATAATGTCTGCCAAACAAAAATTCATCATTTCACACTCATTTTTTTCATTAGATAGAACCATAGGTAACGGAGTGAAATCCTTAGATTGTGTGCCACCATCATCAGTATTCTCCAAGTTAGAGGAAAGAGCAGCAGCTGTGCAAATTTCTTTTCGAGAAGTTGTCATATGTTGTTTTCCTTGATCAGGAGAGAACAATCCAGTCACCTGTACTGAAGCCTAAGCCAGTCTATCAGCATTATTCATGTGTGCACCACCATCTGCACTCCTCATGGAAGAATAAGTCATTGAAACTTTTTTGGAAAGTTTCTTGCCAACAACATGTTCAGTGACATGTCATGGTTGATTTGAATCATTAGAAGTAGATTTCTTTTGGGTGTTTCCACTACTATTAGCACTTTGAAAGTCATGATTACCTAACATAGGATGTAGAAAAACTGCATTTGAAAACTCTATGCCTTGAATAGATTCCAACTCCAACTTAGGTAAAATCACAGAGCTCTGTTGATCAACAGAACCACTACATGAAAAAGTTTTCATCCCATTATCCAGGACATTCAGATGTTGTATTCCCAAGGATGGTTGTCCCTCATTTTCCTTAGCCATTGTATAACCATGATCCAAATTGGAAGAAGTAGAGGCAGATATTCTATGTGCAGAGTCTTTCTCAATAAACCACACAGGAGCATGTGCTTGCTCTTGAGCGTGAGACTTTTTCTTCTTGAATTGAACAACATCTGTCTTGCACTTTCGTTTTCTATTTTTATAGAATATTATTTTTCCTTCCTACCATAAGTTCGCATCCACATGTGCCTATGCATCAGCTTCCCTATCCACTTGACAGTCTTCAGAATCTGTATCATCATGTTCAGTCCTTAATTCTCTAGTTAGCACATCTTTAAAAGAGTGGCTAGTAACATCCAGAGGAATGTCCTTCGCAATGTCATCCCACAACCTCTTGGACTTTTCAATCACATTCATAAAAAGAAGTCATTACATTTTCATAACATTCTGGAGAAATAGGCAGAATTTCATTAGAGCATTCATTGCATGGAATGATCTAAGGATTGAATACTTTATCCCTTTTGAAAAAATCATCAATATTAGTAGGAATTTGTCCATGTACAAGTTCCAAAGTTTTGGAAAGATGGGGTAGAGAATCACCACCTATAGATTGATCAACATGTTTATTCATGGTGTCTAGTAGGTTCACATTCCTATCTATCATGCAACATTGTTGGAAATCATGTCCGTTCAAGTGACATTTAGAACAAAAAAGGTTCCCCTACAATTATTCTCAAAGTGACCAATCATTTGTCCAAGTTCACAGAACAAAAACATTTTTTCAAACTCAATTTTGAGATTTATTTCATCGTAAGGAGTGGAGAGGACTACCTTTTATATCAATGTTGAACTTAAGTCAACATCAACTAAAATCTCAGTATACTGTCCAAAATTATCCATTTCAGCGGCAGAATCTATCCTGATCAGCGTGCCAATTGTAGAAGCAATATCATATAGAATATTCCGATGCCATAAGACCCGGTTAAAACCGTGGGTTTTGATCCAAAATTGTGCACTTGTGTCTTTGAACTCATTAAGGTTTGAAATTTAAACTTCATTTATGGACTCTTAAGAATACGTAGGCTTAGATTTACGGTGCCTAAACTCCATGCCCTACCTTTATGTTCTGCGGATGGGAAATGTATGTGATAAAATCCTCGGATGCGCTCGGTTATTAGAAGCCTTGATTCTCTTCTAGGGTTAAGTCCTTCAAGTAGGAGCTTGATGGCGTGTAGTCTATTGATATTAGGGAGAGGTCTTCAGATATCAGGGAACAAACTTTTGAAATTCTAGTGATTCAAATTGCGCCGCACTCCTCTGCCAGGGTTGATGGGTTCCCTTCAATTGATTTCTTGGTGAGCAAGCTTAATGATGCAGATTCCTTTCATAATATACCCAAGGTGGATCAGTTCGTCTAGGAGAAACCTCCTCACCCATTTTTCAAAGCCTTCATGGAATCATGGGGCCTTCTCTGTCCAGCGGCGGTTTCTGTTCTCTCCAGATCTTCTTTCTGCATCAATCTTCGATCAAGAGAGGACTTTGTATAGGCATGGTCAAGGACAGATCGTTATTGTGGAGTGTTGGGGCGCAACGGAGGTGCGCGGTACCTCAAACACACAAAACCAGAAGCAAAACAGATCAACGCACGAATTTTTAACGTGGTTCGGCAGATCTGCCTACATCCACGGAGAAGGGGGGCTGGTTTCTCTATTCACTCTCTCCGTATCCAACTCGACGGAGGATTACAAATTACACAAGTCACCTACACATCATGCACACAAATCTCCCCTGCACATCATGGGATTGATCCCGTTCAAATAGATGGACAAACAGGTTGGTATGGGGTGGTTCATCAACCCCATGAGAAATCCTCCCGCCGGCTGCTATTGTCCACGAAAGCTGTTGTGCTTCCACCTTGACTGCCCACCAAAGAAGACCGCTGCATGGAGTAGTTGCCGACAAATCCTCCGCTGAAAACTCTCCAAATTGGGAGTGGCCCCCACAAATCTCCCCCTCACGACCAATTTGGGGTAGAAGCATGACCTGCAGTCTCCTTGCAGGTTTCAAAAACTTCATCAGCAAATCGAACACGCTTCTTCACACCAGATGATGTGGCACTTCCACTTTCTTCACTCGATCTCGGGCTGACTACGGTCTCCATCAAATGATACAACACTTGGGACTCCTTCCCAGTAAACATCATTGTATCCCCACATGAGACTTCCAACACTCCACCTGCTATGGAAATCTTGAACCCTCTCGCATTGAGCCTACTCAATGATATCAAGTTCCGCCTCATCCTCGGAACAAATTTCACGTCAGCCAGTTTACGAACTGCTCCACCGGGTGTCTTCAATTTCACCGTCCCGACTCCTCGAACCTCGCATGTTGACCCATCACCAAGTCTCACCGAGTCCTGCACCTGCAGAAAAGTATCAAATGTACCTCTCGTCGTACATATGTGTGTCGAGCTCCCCGAATCCAGAACCCATCCATCTTCCTTTGGATTTTGAGCCCGCTCATTCTTCCTCTTTAGAAATCGGCATTCCCGCTTCATATTCTCATATCGTTTGCAGTAATGACATTGCACTTCTTCCCGTTCAACTCGCTCATCTGAGTGCACGCTTCCCGTTGTCACGCAGATTTCATCATCTGCTGATAATCCTGTGATGTTCACATCCTCCTCTTCAACTTTCTTCTTCCCAGCAACGTACCGTTTGCGCTCTCCACAATCACTTTTATAGTGACCCTTCTTCTCGCACCAGAAACACGTGATTTCGCTCGGATCACGTCCCCTGGATTTTGGTCGCCATTCTTTACCTCTTGTCTGTCGATGTCGGCTCCTCCCACGTTGATCATCTCGCATCGCCATGATTTGCTCGCCTGAATGCGTCGAAGGTCTTCGAAATGCCTTCGAATCTTGAAGCGACGCCATCACATCGTCCAGCTTCAATGTCTCCTTCCCCACGAGCAATGCAGTCACAAGCCCATCAAATGAGCTTGGTAGTGATGACAAAAGCAAAAGTGCTTTGTCTTCCTCTTCAACCTTCACACCGAGCCCTAATAACTGCGTCATGATCTTGTTGAATTCGTTGGTGTGATCCAACAAATTCGCTCCCTCGTCCATGCGCAACTGGTACAGTTTCTTCTTTAAGAACAACTTGTTGGTCAGCGACTTCGCCATATACCGCTACTCCAACTTCTTCCAGATCTCCTTCGGTGATGTCTCATCCAGCACCGAATACTTTACCTCATTCGCCATACATAGCCGAATCGTGCTGACGACCCGCATCTCGAGCTCTTCCCAATCATTGGCACTGGTTGTCTCGGGCTTTTCTCCGATCAACGGTCTGATCAGGCCCTGCTGCACCAAAAGATCCTTCACCGTGCTCTGCCACAAGCCGAAATTGTTTCGACCATCGAACTTCTCGATGTCAAATCTTGGAAGTGCTCTACCACCCGTCATCGTCGTTGTCGCAAAACGCGATCACCACCGTCGCTTTCACACTCCTTAATCACCACCTGATAGAGTGCAAATTTTCAAAAACTAACCGTACGGATGTGTCCGGAACGGTCGAAATAGTCGGAATCGACTCCTGGATCGCCGAAATCGGACACCAATTGATCGAGATATTGTCAAAACACGTTCAACGGTCCAGATCGCTCGCTGACGTGGCGCTGACGTGTCGATGACGTGGCACGCCGGAGCTCTTGCCGGAATCTCGCCGGAATTTTCGCCGGCGGCATGAACAGTACCGTCTTCTCCGGCACGGGGTTACTGTTCACCCGCGGTTTTGACCGAACTTTGACCGACCATATCTCCTTCGTTTCAACTCCGTTTTCCTCGCCGTTTGCGCCGTTGGAATCGTCTCGCCGTCCTCTTCACGAATCTGCCCTCGGAAAAATTTTCCGACCAATTTCAATTTTCCAGCCACCGGAAAATTTGATGTCACCTCGCCGTCTCACCTCCGTTCGCTCCGAATCGCCTCTGATACCACTTGTTGGGGCGCAGCGGAGGTGCGCGGTACCTCAAACACACAAAATCTGAATCAAAACGGATCAACACACGAATTTTTAACGTGGTTCGGCAGATCTGCCTACATCCACGGAGAAGGGGGGCCGGTTTCTCTATTCACTCTCTCCGTATCCAACTCGACGGAGGATTACAAATTACACAAGTCACCTACACATCATGCACACAAATCTCCCCTGCACATCATGGGATTGATCCCGTTCAAATAGATGGACAAACAGGTTGGTATGGGGTGGTTCATCAACCCCATGAGAAATCCTCCCGCCGGCTGCTATTGTCCACGAAAGCTGTTGTGCTTCAACCTTGACTGCCCACCAAAGAAGACCGCTGCATGGAGTAGTTGCCGACAAATCCTCCGCTGAAAACTCTCCAAATTGGGAGTGGCCCCCACATGGAGATTGGCGCTTTTCGATTTCCAGATGGTGTTGGTATGTCCACTATGGGATGGAATCAAGTAGGGTCGCGGTTTGGTTGCGGCTTCCTGGGCTACCCCTCCTGCTTCATAATCTAGGATTTCTTCAGTCAGTGGGCAATGCTTTAGGGAATTTTTATAGTTTGGACGACAATACTTGTTCTCTTCAGGAAACGGCTTCTCCTCAGTTGTGTGTTGAGATTGATATTTCTTCAGATCTCCCTTCAAAGGTTTTATTAATGGATGGGGAGAACTTTTCAGGGGGTAGTGGATTTTTTACCATGGGCTTCCTCGTTTTTGCATGGTCTTTAGGTTGCAAGGCCACTCTTTGGAGGTTTGTAGTTGAAGAAGGTTGGGTCCCAAGTTTCCAGATCAGGTTCATGGTTCTTCATCGAGGGATCCAAGATTTGAGGTGGATTTCATGGTGAAAGAAGTTCCCTCTTCATAGGAGTTAAATGGCCAGAGATGGTACCGGATCCAGTCATCTAATCATCAGTCTCATGTAATTTTCAAAATCACGTGGGCTCTTCTTATGGAAAAAAGTCCTCTCACGTGCCTATCTCATCTGATGACATGTTGGGAACTAGTTTAGTTTTCTTAGTGGTCCCCTTGGAGGCACGATGCTTCTTAGACCTTCCTTTGTCCTGTAGTTTTGAAAAACAGATCGTTCTGAGGGATTTCTGGATGGACCCTTCAACACTTCCTTCGCTGGGTTTCAGGGGATTCGGTCATCTCCCATGGTCTGGTCAGCTTCAGTCCTTCTGCAATAAGAATATTCCATAAGGGGTGATTGAAGAGATTCGGTCTCCTCAGAACTCGCCGGAGAGATGGATTTTGGTCTCCTTTTTTTGTCGACGGATTACCTTCATCATCCAGGACTGAAATGAACTGAGGTAACAACATATTCAAGGTTTTGGAAGATGATGAGGAACTAGAGCATGGGTAGCATTCTGTAAGAGGTATAAATAAATGAAAAGAAAAAAATTTCTCTACACCTTTGGACTGTGGTCAGGTTACTCGATCCAGGTTGCAGGAAAAGGCAATTAATCTGAGGTAGAAGGTAATTTCTCCTGGCCGTTCAGCCAAGATTTCTTTTACATAATGGTGTCTATTATAATTTGGAATGAATAGGGTATTGGTACCCGGGTGAATTCGACATTCCTTGTCAATGAATCGAATAAATTTCAGGTCTCCTTGATCGCAGTGATTGGACCCAAACAAAACCTTGATCGAATGGCATATTTTTCATAGAGATTGATATTTTCGGAATTCCTGAATGCGGGCCCTCTCAATAATCAGATCTAGATTTTCTAGTGGAAGGATATTTCTATGGAGTTAATTAATTTTTCATCTCTACACATAACCACCAAAATGTCGGACAGAGCTATTCAGTTTTATTTTCTTTTGTGTATGCAAGATACAATGCTGCTGATAGATCAGGGCTTTGGAAAGGCCTTTCCTTGTTTCAAATAGGAGGTTCTCCATGGTTTATTGGGGGGGGGGGGGGGGGGCTTCAATACCATAATGGATGTTTTGGAAAATCTGGGTGGTTGTATTTATTCTCTTCAGACAAGGAAGAACTTTGTGGAAATCATGTCAGCAAATGGCCTGGTGGACATGGGTTTTTCAGGGAGCAGATATACTTGGTTAACAACAGGAAAGGGAACCGGAGGGTGAGGAGCCATCTGGATAGATTTATTTCAATTCTTTAGGGAATGTACTCTTATGAAATCTCATCTGTGACACATCTATCTAGATCCATCTCGGATCATGCACTGCTTTTGGTCAATTTGAAAAAAGTGAACAGAAGGTATAAAAGTTTTTAGTACTCTACAAACTGGAATTGCTCGGTTGACTTCATGAATATGGTTAGGAACTCCTGGGAATGACCAGAAAGATGTCAATCTTGGATCGGTTTAGCCGATCAGCTGAAATGGTTGAAAGTGTACATTTAGAATTGGCATAATAACAGAAGTGAAGGGAGTTACAATATAGAGAATCTTAGGGAGGAGATAGGAAGGCTGGAGGAGAGGCTTCAGGTCAGTTGGGATGAGGATTATTTCATTGCTTTATTGGATAAACATAATTTATTTTCCAAGAAATCATTCGAGATTGAAAGAGTATGCATGGAAAAATCTCATGCTTTATGGCTCAAAGAGGGGGACTGTAACACTGCATTTTTTCAAGATTACATTAAGGAAAGGCGGTTATTCAAGAAATTAAACATTCAGTTAGAATACAGGTCCTTCTCTTTTGATGTGGATGTTATTGGGAAATTAGCTTTAGACCACTTTGAGAGGTTTCTGGCTTGGGAAACTCAGTTGTCTAGGGGTGAGGTTGGAGCTGAGGACGAAAGAAATTTTATGAATTTTATTCCAGGTGTGCTGACTGGTCAGGATAATGGGGTGCTGATAGAACCCGAGGAACCAACTGCTATATTTATGAAGCAGAACAGAGAATTACAGCAAGGTACAGCAGCAGCAGAAGAAGAAATACACCTCGAGAGAGCAGAAGCTCCTCGCCCAAGCCTGCAGGCCGCTACCCAAGCCAGATGGCCGAAAAAGTAAACAAAAATACAAATGCTAGGAAGAAGATGAATTAGAGAGGGAGAGAGAGAGACTCGAGGGATCAAAGGATCCTCCCGCCCAAGCCCAAAGGCCACACTTCTCAAACATAATTATCCTTGCGTATCACTCAATCCATCTCCTTATAACAGCCTCTCTAACAACCGTGGGCCCCCTCCCTGGAATATTCCCACAAGATTCCAAGCATATTAACAGCCACACTCTTCTCCATTTAATGCCCCACGTGAGGCCCCTAACAAACCCCTCCCAGCTGTCCATCCAACCACTCCCAGCTGTCCAACCTTTTCTTACGCCTCACTCATAGTCTTCCATGCTGGGCCCACCAGCTCACTACGTACGCCCCACTATTAGAGTATTCAATGATGGGGGCCGGGTCTCTATCACTCTCCCCACCTTGAAATTCAGTCTTGTCCTCAAGACTGAAAGAAGTGAAACAGAGAGGGTTAAAGGCACCCTTAAATTCTCTTTCCCATGTAACTTGTGCATCCAAAGCTAAATTGCCCGTACATAATTCTTCAATCCGGATTCCACCAAAATCTTTAATTGACGTCCCTTTCTTTTCAAAAGGTTGCACTGCTTTTGTTATGCCCGGGTCAGGTGGCCACCAGTGTGGCAGATGAAATTGCCAGACATATTGTCGATCTACAATAAGTGGTTGAAGCTGCATATATAAATCAGTGGTGCATGCCCAATGCTTAAGACCCCTGCTACTTTTAATTTGGAGCGCCTGATGTGGATCGCATCTCAAGCAGCGTGGCCTGTTGAGAAAGTCGAACCACCTCGTGTTACATCCCCTTGAGGTGACATGGTCGTAGTAGGATCTTGTCCAGAAATTCTACCTGATCTTTCTGTGCTTTGTCAGCTTGCTTTTGTCACCATCCCTCTGCGTCTTCACCATGCTGAAGTTGACTTTCCGATCTGGATCCGGCCACTCACGTCCCTTTCGTGTCAGTTTGTTCTTCCAACAGACAGTCTTGTCTTCAACTGGCGTCATATGCACGTGAAAAAACTGGTGTGAGTGGTGCGATGCTATCACCGTCAACTGTTTCAGCCCCCTACTTCAAGTCCAGAAAATTGCTTGTCGTGGTCAATGACAGTAGTATCCGTCGCCACAAGCACATCCAGACTAAACATGCTCGACGCCCAATTCACAGGCCGCCCGTCCGCCTCCTCGGCATCGTCTCCAACCAAACGTGCATCGCCCCCTTCCGTATTCAGTGTTGACACAGTAGATGCATCCTGGAATTTTGTTTCTATATCTGTCATCGCCACATATGGAGTTTGATCCGCTGATTCACCAAATCGGTCCATGAGTTCCTCCTTGAATACCAACCAAGATAAAGTCGTATGGAATTCCAGCAAAATATTGAACCAGTGTTTCGCGACCCCTTCCATACATACCTGAACATAAGAAACCTTAGATGTTTCTGAAATCCCCTGAATTTGGAAGTGTAGGTCTATACCCATGATCCAGCCATGTGGATCGTTTCCATCAAACACAGGCATTTCCATACCTCCGGCAGACATAATTGGCGCTTGTGTAGATGTTGCAGCGCCAGCTGTATCCGTTTTACAGGCCGCCTGCTGCTCCCGCACCTCCCAGACGTTGTCCCCTCTCAATCATGCGCCTTCTATGAATGCTCGGAACATTGTACGGAACTTCACTTGTTCTCGCAGCTCTTGTTCCCACCTCTGCTGGTTGTGCACAATGGTTGTTGTTGCCTGGTTCTTGATCTCAACTTTATTCGCCGCTAAAAACGCATTCTGTCCTGCGTCGTCGTGCCCTTCCCTCGATGATTCGTCCGAGGTCACAGAACACACATCAAGCAGCCCGACCGTCCGAGGAGGTGGAGTCGCCTCCTGCTGCAGCTGCTTCCTGGTGAATTCCGGAATCCTGTCTCCCTTGCTACAGTCATCAACCGAGCCCGATTTGCTCGCCTCCCTAGCTGAAGGAGTCACCAGCGCATATAGCATCTGCTCATGTGTCTCCTTATCATCCAAGAGCGAGATAGAGGAGTGAGATTTTCCTAGCCCCGTCGGTAGGCGTGGAACCTCCTGCTGCGGCCTTGGCGTCCAGCAACGCACCACACCGACCATGTATTTTCGGAAAGCAGCTTCCTCTTGAAAGTGGCGATCCCAGCACTGCTGCCTTGTTAGCTCGTCCGAAAAAATCATTTGGAGCTGAACAGCGAAGAAGTTGTGGAATCGAAGGGCAGATCAGACCAATTGATAGAACCCGAGGAACCAACTGCTATATTTATGAAGCAGAACAGAGAATTACAGCAAGGTACAACAGCAGAAGAAGAAGAAATACACCTCGAGAGAGCAGAAGCTCCTCGCCCAAGCCCGCAGGCCGCTACCCAAGCCAGATGGCCGAAAAAGTAAACAGAAATACAAATGCTAGGAAGAAGATGAATTAGAGAGGGAGAGAGAGAGACTCGAGGGATCAAATGATCCTCCCGCCCAAGCCCAAAGGCCGCACTTCTCAAACAGAACTATCCTTGCGTATCACTCAATCCAGCTCCTTATAACAACCTCTCTAACAACTGTGGCCCCCTCCCTGGAATATTCCCACAAGATTCCAAGCATATTAACAGCCACACTCTTCTCCATTTAATGCCCCACGTGAGGCCCTTGACAAACCCCTCCCAGCTGTCCATCCAACCACTCCCAGCTGTCCAACCTTTTCTAGGTTGTACGCCCCACTCATAGTCTTCCATGCTGGGCCCACCAGCTCACTACCCAGGCTGTACGCCCCACTATTAGAGTATTCAATGATGGGGGGAAGGTCTCTATCAGGTGACTGTATCTACTCCGGAGGAGGAAGAGATCAAAGATGTGGTGTTTAGTATGAAACAAGATAGCGCACCAGGTCCAGATGGTTTTCTCGAGGCTTTTTATGTTGTTTCATGTGATTTTTTCAAAAACCAGGTGAAGGAGACCATCATGGATTCTTTTCAGGGACAACATCTCACAAGAATGGTTTGTGCTTTAAGGGTGGTTTTAATACCAAAAGTGAAGGAACCGGCATCCTTGAATCAATATAGACTAGTCTGCCTATGTAACATCAACTAAAAAAATTCTCACCAATATCATGAGGTTAAGTAATTTGATTCTAGGGATTATTTCTCATGAACAACATGGTTTTGTGAGTGGGAGAATCATAGAGGGGGCCATTATCATTGCAAAAGAGATGGTCAAGGATCTAAATGAAAGAGTTATCAGTTCGAATGTTATGATTGAAGTGGATATGGATAAAGCTTATGATAGGTTTGAACGGTCTTTTTTTTAAGGGTCAGGAAGTGGTTTAGTTTCAATGATTGGTTTTGTGACTTATGCTTTTGATGCTATTAGTCTCCATGGAAATCAATATCCTTGGGAAAAGGATTTTGTTTTTTCAAATCAGTCAAGAAGCATGAGGCAAGGTGACCCACTTTCTCCTAACCTTTTTATTTTGGCCCAGGATGCTCTCTGAAGATACATTAAAAAGGGTCTTGAGGAGGGGAGGGTTAAACCATTCATTAACAGGTTGGGAGTAGTATGATATCACTTCTTATGAACACTGATGACATGCTATTTTTCATTAATGGCAGGTCAAGTTCAGTGAATGGCTTCAAAAATACAATGGAAGCTTATGGAAATTTATGTGTGAAGTGTATTAGCCAAATGAAGAGTAATGTCTTTATCTCTAAAAAAATGTTCAGGGAGGCATAACATGGATATTCAAAATAAGATGGGAATGAAAATAAGGCACCTTCTAATAGAATATCTCAGAGCCCAGATATCCAATGCAAGGATAAAAAAAAGTCCTTTACGAGGGTATCATAAATTATATTTTAGGGAAGATATGTAGTTGGAAAAATAAGTTTCTACCTTTTGGAGGTTGAATTACCCCAATCTACAGTACCCTCTCCTAGATTCCTATGCATATCATTTCTATTATTAATCCACCAAAGGGGACTATCACAAGAATGGAGAAAATAATGAACAACTTTCTTTGGGATACTCATCATGATGGTAAGTGTCATTGAGCCTCAAAGAAATGATTATCAAGACTGGTCGATGAGTGTGGGATTGGACTTTGCAACATTAAGGAATCCATGAATGGATTGCAATCCAAAATTGTATGGGACATTATCTCGGGTGAATCGTTGTGGGAAAAATTTATGAGGGATAGATATGGAGAATGTTGGGAGAATTAGACTATTAATCATAGGAAGATGCCTAGTCTCTCTCATTGTATGATTGAGCACCTGGATATCATGAAAATAAACTCCATGGGTTATTGGAAAGGGGGAGATTAACTTCTGGAAAGAAAATTGGATGGGTACAACTTTATTTTTTCCAAGATGTACTGCTCTGAACATATCTTTCAAAGTGGCTGCCATGCATTCGACTTTTCTCGAAGCCATTCTGGGCAAGGATCAAAAACCTATGTATGATGGAATTTGTTGATCTGATGAACCAGACTATTTTGTTTTAACTGAATCGTCAACAGCGAATTTCAATGCCATGGATTACAGGAAGTTGATTCATCAGATTGATGGAGTGGACTGTTGGGCTGAACAAATATGTTGCAAGGAAATTCCATGTAAGATGAATTTCTTGGTCTGGAGACTAAGGAACAAAGCCTTTCCTATGAATGAAAATGTTTAGAGAAGGGGTATATACTTGGTTTCCCGATGTCATTGTTGTTTTATACCTCAACAGGAAACAATGAAACATATTTTCTTATCTAGAGATTGGGAGAAGAAGATATGGCGTTTTTTTGTTCACATCTTGAAATTAATCTGAATAGAGCTTCGTTGTACGAGGGGATCTTTAGCTGGATTAATTTAGCTGCTTTGCAGGGAGCGGAAAGGAAGGGCTGGGAATTAATCTTTTCCACTGTTTTCTGGAATCTATGGGAAGGGATAAATCGGTTGAGGGAGGGCAGTACAGTCTCCCACTTATTTTTTCAGGTGCGTGTGAAAACCTTAATGGTAGAGATTGGATTCCTCGTGGCAGGGGGAGACTCAGTTATGGCCTTCAAAATAATACTTCCATGAATTTTCTTTAGGAGGAATGCTGCAAATGGAAAGAAGGGGGGATGACTTAAATGGAATGCTCCCATTATAGGGTTGAAGTTGAACATGGATGGTTTATTCTTATCTGGGTAGATTCGTGGTGGAGGGTTGGTAGGAGATAGCTGTGACTCAGTTATTATGGGGTTCATTGCGTTCTTTAGTACATGGTCTTCAATTAAAGAGGAAGTGATGGCCCTTCTCCTCATCTTGATCATATACAGGCAGTGCAATATTCTAATCTATGAAGTTGAGTTGGATTCTTCCTTACTGGTGAGTTTTCTACAAGGCACAAATAAACATCCTTGGTGGTTAACTTATATTGTTAAAAGCTGTAGAAGGTTTATTAATAAGGATATTCTGGTTAAACTTAACCAAAGTTTACAATATGAGATTCTACCTTAAAGCGTATAGAATCTAAACTAATCAGAGTACAAGTGTAAGGAAATATAAGAAGATTATACTTTCCTTACAATACACAATGTAGCGGAAAAACAAGTAGTAAAACTACAAGTAACAAGATAAAAGTATTTTAACCCAAAGAGAAGGGTATCCAACAACCTTGGATAAAGGTCCCTTGATTTATACTTTCAAGCAAGTCTGTCTTACCCACACCAGGGTAAGCCCTCGATACAAAGTTCAGAGTCTCTGTCTTTCTATCCCCGCAAGCTCTCAACTTCAAGGTAGTTGGAACCTCTGTCTTCCTCAGCAAGGAAGCCCTCGAACTTTAAGGTAGTCGGCACCTCTGTCTTCCTATCCCCAAAAGCCCTCGAATGTAATCACCAACATTCGGAGTCGCACGAAGTAATCTGAACGAGTGGTTCAGTATGCACAAAGCATGAAAAGATTCTCTCTCTAGAAATCACCTTAACAGCGTGTGGTCTCTAGAGTGATCAACTCGTCGTTGAGATCTTTCAAATGAGATCCTATTTATAGGCTCAGTTGGAATGATTGACTCCCTCCTCCAACGGTCATATTTTCCTTGAATATCGGAGGGACCTGTACACGTGTCACTAAACCAACGGTTAATTAGAAACAGAATGGACGACATCGTTTTATTACAAAACATGTGTAATTGAAAGCACGACATCGTTTTAAAATGAAACAAATGTAAGCATAAGAAAAACTAGAATTTGGAATGTAAGTAAATAAAAGTTTGGAGTCTAACCAAAATGGAATTCGGAGTCTATGTTAAAAAATGTTCGGATTCTGTTTTATAGGAATTCAGAACCTGAAATCTGTAGAAGTCCGAAGTATGAATTTCTAAGGAAATTCGGAGTCTGGTTTCAACAGAGTTCAGAATCTAAACTTGCAGAGTTCGAAGTCGAACTAGTAAAAGTTCAGAGTTGAACCTCATAAGAGTTCGGAGTCGAACTCATGAAAGTTCGGAGTCGAACTTCATAAGAGTTCGGAGTCGAACTCATGAAAGTTCGGAGTCGAACTTCATAAGAGTTCGGAGTCGAACTCATGAAATTTCGGAGTCAAACTTCATAAGAGTTCGGAGTCGAACTCATGAATGTTCAGAGTCGAACTTCATAAGAGTTCGGAGTCGAACTCATGAAAGTTCAGAGTTGAACTTCATCAGAGTTTGGAGCCGAACTCATGAAAGTTCGTATCTATAATTCGGAGTGGAATTTCATTATAGTTCACATCCAGAATTCGGATCCTAAAAACAGAATACTCCAATTCTTGACATTATATGATTCTGAGGTTTTTGGGTATGAATCCTATTTTTTTACTTAAGAAGAATATTGATATGTAAAAGAAACTCTAGGTTAGGGTAAATTTTCTTAAAGAAGAAAATTTTCCTTATGGAGGTAAAATATATATTTGTTTAAGTATAAGGTGTTTGTGATTTTCAAAATAAGAAGGAATGGAAAAGTCATAAGGAAAACCTTATTGACTCAACATTTATGACGAGGGAGGGTCAATTCCATATGTTTGTATGTTTTTTATTTAGTGAGACGCCTTAGGGATGCACTATTTCTAGCCTCCCTGATGTAAGGGATTGTATGGATCTATAAATAATAAAAATTGAATGTTCAGTCAAGAGAGAGACATTTAAAATCAGAAAAAACCCATAATTTCGGTTAAGCATTCAGTCAAAATCTAATACATTCCACAGTTTCATCCTATTTGACAACAAAATAATAATAATAAATTAGTGCATACATAAGTTAACTCTTTCAATGATTTCCCCTTCTGAACCCAACACATGTGCAGTGGTCCCCTTTCTTTTAATATGCTAGGAAACCATATTATTTAGGAAGACGAAAGAACCTACTGAAAAGCCAACGAAGGATGAACTAAGCATGAGTTAGTTTCCCAACCCATACCTTAGAAATTTATTAAAAGAAAATGTGTCTACAAGGTGTTGACATGAGGTGAAACAGATTTACACTAATTGGGAATCTTTATATTAAAAAATAAGTGGAAAAAAATAAAAGGCATACTAGTTCATCATGAAAGGCAGTGATAAAATATATTCAAAGAATCTGATAGTCAGCATTACACTGGCATCTCACTTGTACCAAAAATGTTTCAGAGAGCTCCCATTATCACATACAACTTGGTTCTCATATCGCACTTGACTTTCATTGGGGTTGTGTCCACCATCTTTCGACATTATCCCCAATGGAAGCCATTCTCCAAATATGCATTTACAGATCTAGGGACAATATCCCTTCTGTTCATCTAGAGTAGATACAAGAGGCCTTCAAATTCTGGAACATCAGGTCTATAACCATCATCATCATCCATTCACATCTCCAATCCACTTCTTCAGAGATGTAGGAAGAACGCCCTACATCACAGCCCCAGGAGTAAGACATTGAATATAAGAAACTCCACCACCTTCAAAATTATCAATATAAAGACATGCAACAACCCTCATAGAGCCTGCAATAGATTCATAGAACAACATAGGATCTCATCCCTACATCCAGATTAATTGTGTGTGTGAATTGGAAAATACATTCCAGCATAGCCATTACATGCCACCAATCCATTTTATATGTTTCAAATATAGATAAAGAAAATTCAAATAAGCATATCAGTTTTCTGAGGAGAATAAGAGACATCATCAATAACAATGTATATTTTGCAACAACATAATAGTGAATACATCACATAATCCCACCACCCTTTTTCATCCCCAGTGCATAAAATCAAATGAAGTATTTGTGTCCCATCATCAAATCATCTCTAAGTTCCATCCTTATTTCAACTTGTGCAATAAACTATTCCTAAGAAAGCTGGAGGTAATCAAAGTCAGGATTCCTTTCAAATTATAGAAGAATTTTAGAGAGCATTTGTTCCATGATTTTTTAATATTCATGAATATTTATATCCCATTTCTGATATCTTAGAAATTTCAAAGATTCATTATTTTTATTTATTTCATTAATAATTTTTTTAATTTTTTTTAAGTTTATTCATTTTATTTTTTTCTTTAATATATATGTAATTTTATTAATTTTTAATATTTATTTATATTTAGTGATTAGCATTTAATGTTTTTAATACATTTTTAATTTACATATTTAATATATGTATTCATTTTCATTTAAAAATAAATTCATTTTTTTCAATTTATATAAATTATAACTCTTATTAATATGTTTAATATTTTTCAACCTATTCATATTTTAATTAAATTTCACTCATTTTTAACATTCATTCATTTAATATTATTTATTCATTAATAATGTTATATGTTTTTAATTTTTTTTATAACTTATTCATTTTAAATATTTATTTGCTTAATATTTTTGTAATTTATTCAATTTTAATGTTTTTAAACATAATTAATCATTAATATTTTTAATATGACTACCATAGAAATTTATTCACATATATATATATATATATCAATATATATAATATTTTGGTAAATATGATTTATATAATACAAAATATGTATTTATGTAAGATCCCGACCTTTCTTGAGATGTCATGTACTCGTTTTCAATTATTCTTTTACCCTTGTTTTGATCATGCTTTGGTTGACACTTTCTTAGGGGTTGTTTTGAGCGGATTCAAAGGATTTTAGAAGCCCATGGTGTTGTGCATTGTAAGAGAATGGTTAGGGAAAACCGTGTGGTTTTCCCCAACAAACCATGAACCCCATTTTGATCCACTGGAAGAGGGCGCATAGTTTGTCCAAACCATGTGTCCACCCCCCAAACCATATGCCCTTGGATAGATGGGGTTTTCATGGTTGGTGCACGGGTTGTCAAACCGTGTGGCCACCCAGTGAAAACCGTAAAACCAAGGATAGTAAGGGTGCAGTGTTAGGGTGCACAGTTTTTATAATCATGCGACCCATCTAGGAAACCATTCACACACACCTTTAATGCTTTGAAAATTTAATTAAAAATTCACAGACCCTTGGTTTATATCCCTAATTACCCCCACTTGTCTTAGTAAGAGGATTATCATCTCCAATTCCCTGAAATGATGAAGCATCCATTAGCAGTCCAGGATGTTGACAGTTGGACTTTTTTTCCACGCGTTGCAATCTAGTAATGGATTGAAATGAGGGGTATATTGGTCTTGAATTAAAACACATTTCGACAGATTCTCCCTCTCTCCAATCAACAAAATCTCCTCTCACCAATTTATAATATTATATTATATATTAAACAAATAATAAACTATGTGATATGTTTTAAAACCAGATATATATTTAAATGAAATTATATTTATCTTATATAAAAAAAATATTACACTTTACTAAAAAATGTCCAAATAACATGTGTTCAATTTTTTGATTAATCGAGTAAAATTAATATATTTTAGTTAATATTTTTAAGTGCGTGCATATTTTTAAAACATTTAAAATATTAATGAGTTGATTTTATTTTAAAACTGATTATATTTTTAATTGTAATATATATTTTTTGGTTTAAAAAAATTGTGTAACATATTTTAAAAATAATTAAAAATAAATATGTGATAAAAATAGACTTTTTAATAATTTAGGAGAAAATTAATAGATTTTCTTTGATATCTTTAAAGACATAGATTTTTTTTAAATGTAAGAAATAATATTGAGTTTATTGTATTGTAAATATAATTATTATTGTAAATCAAAGGAAATATTTGTGTAAAAAAGGTTTATTCCATTTAAAAAAGAAAAAATAATTTGTTTTTAAAAAAATATTTTTTTACAAAACTTCATTATAAAGTTTCTAGTTGAATCATTAGAAATTTTATGAAGACTTTCTTTGAGTTATCTGTTTGATTTTTTAGTGAAAGTTTTCATTGAAGATCAGTGTAAGTTTCTAATGCACACTGGAATGTTCCAGAGGAAGTTTCATAGGAATTTTCGGTTTAAGTTCCACTGAAACTTTCACTTAATAGATTTATAATTGTTATTAGTATAGATGTTGAATAAAATATATTTCATATATTATATATAATTTCATTTAATATAAATATGTTTATTAAAATTTAATTTTTATTAATATATTCTATAGTTTTATAAATATATACTTTTGTTGTATTATGGAACATCCATTGAAACTTCATTTGGAAATTCCACTAGAACGTCCACTGGAACTTCCACTAGAACCTCTACTGGAACGTCCACTGGAACTTCCACTGAAACTTCCACTAGAACTTCCACTGGAACCTCGAACCTCCATTGGAACCTCCACTGGAACCTCAAGTGGAACCTCCACTGGAACATCCACTGGAACATCCACTGGAACGTCCACTGAAACCTCCACAGGAACTTCCATAGAAACTTCATCTTAATAGATTTATAATTGTTATTAGCATAAATGTTGAATAAAATATATTACATATCTTATATATAATTGAATTTAATATAAATATGTTTATTAAAATTTAATTTTTATTAATATATTCTATAGTTTTATAAATATATACTTTTATTGTATTGTGGAACATCCATTGAAACTTCATTTGAAAATTCCACTGGAACCTCCACTGGAACTTCCACTGGAACCTCCACTAGAACTTCAACTAGAACCTCCACTGGAATGTCCACTGAAACCTGCACTGAAACTTCCACTGGAACTTCTACTAGAACCTGGAACAACTATTGGAATCTCCATTGGAACCTCCACTGGAACCTCTACTGGAACGTCCACTGGAACCTCCACTGAAACTTGTATGAGAACCTCCACTGGAACTTCCTCTTAATAGATTTATAATTGTTATTAGTACAAATATTGAATAAAATAATATATATATATTATATATAGTTGCATTTAATATAAATATATTTATTAAAATTTAATTTTTATTAATATATTTTATAGTTTTATAAATATATACTTTTGTTGTATTGTGGAACATCCATTGAAATCTCATTTGAAAATTCCACTGGAACCTCCACTGGAACATCTACTGGAACCTCAACTGGAACTTCCACTGGAACCTCCATTGGAACTTCTACTGAAACCTCCATTGGAACTTCCTCTACAATCTCCACTGGAACCTGGAACCTCCACTGGAACCTCCACTAGAACCTCCACTTGAACCTCCATTGAAACCTCCACTGGAACATCCACTGAAACCTCCATTGGAATGTCCACTAGAACCCGGAACCTCCATTGGAACCTCCACTGGAACCTATATTGGAACGTCCCCTGAAAGCTCCACTAGAATGTCCACTAGAAGTTCTACTGGAACTTGAAACCTCCACTGGAACCTCCATAAGAACCTTCATTGGAAGCTCCACTGAAACTGGAACCTTCATTGAAACTTCCACTGGAACCTCCACTGGAACTTCCACTAGAACCTCCATTGGAACTTCCACTGGAATCTTCACTGGAACTTCCTAAATATGTACATTTTATTTACATTTTTATTCATGTATTGTATATATTTTTAAATGGTAAATTATATTAAATTTATAAAATTTATGTAAAAAATTTAATACATATTATATGTAATTTCATTTAATATAAATACAATCATTAAAATTTAATTTACATTTTCTCCTTTTATTTTTTATTATTATTTTTTATTTTTTATAATGGGAATTCTTCATTGACATTTTTCCCTTTAAATAAAAATGTGATTTTTTCTTCAAATTAGTATTTTTTATTTTTAGTTCCACTATAAAGTATATTATTTTTATGCCTTTAAAAATTTATAGCATAAAAATGTTTATACATTTATAAAATAATGAGTTTCTCTTTATTTGAGAAAATTTTATTATTTTTAAACAATATTTTTAGAAAACTTTTTAATGTAGTAATGTTATGTTATATTTTTCTAAGTGCATATTTTTAATTTCTTTTATAAAAAATATTTTTTAAACTTTCAAAGATTAATAGTTGTTTACAACATTATTTAAGAAATAAAAAATTAAAATGTTTTTAAAAAATAGTAATTTATAGGAAATTTATATTTTTCATTGTTATTGTTTTTTTTAAATTGATATGTTTTAATTAGTAATTTATATCACCGTTTTTTGTATATATGTTTTGTTTTTGATATGTTTATGTTTTGAGTAATGTTTTTTATGTTTTTTTATCAGCATTTTTTATATGTTTTTTATGTTATTATTTTTTTTGTAATTTATAGCGTTTTTGACAGCATTTAAAATAGCATTTTATTATTCTGCATTTTTATTTTTTAAATTTTTTTTATAAATTTTAGATATGTTTTTTTAATGGGATACATTTTTTTATAATGTATTATAGCTGTATGGCATTGATAAAAGTGGAGGGTAGAAATGGGTTTTTGTAAAAATTCTGACAACCTGTTTTTTTTACTTTACACTTGGACGACTGTCATTTTTTTTAAACATGGGTCAACATCTAAGGTGTACTAGATTTTCTAGTAAACCACGTAACATGAGACGATGCTAGTCTATCTTAGTATGGCTTCCTTGACATTTGGTGGATCCTGAGAGGATTTCTAGGCAGCTCAAACTCATTCCTTTGTGAATCGAATATTAGGTGGAAGAAATCAACCTATCTCAGGTATGTGATCTCTTACTTTATTTGGTTCCTATCTATCACGTATTTTCTCCCATTTGGATAGGGATGAATTCTTCTATTGTTAATGGTATAGATCTAGGTTCTAACAAATCTTATTTTGATGGATCTTGACCCAAGGTTTTGATCATAGATCTTCTCTTCCACTATGATTTTTGCTGTTCTACATTGAATTATGGGATAAGGTTGGGAAAGTGTTTATTAACGACCCTAAGGTAGGTGGTCTATATGAAAATTCTCATAGTCTTCATAATGATATTTTGTTTCTAGTTGTATTGGTATGTTTCCATGTTATGTAATTACTTTTAAATTAGAAAAGTGAATTGAATCTCTATGAATGTGTGAGACCCTTCAAAGATCCCAATGAATCCATTAGAGATTACAAGACTGAGCTTAATGGCTACCCATGGGGTGTGTCAATTTCTGGATATTATAATTGTGAAATGTAAAAAGGGGAATTAAAGAGTAATGAGATTAAACCAATGGTGAAATTGATGTGTAATGTGATAAGTGATTAAATAGGAATTTGTCATGTTAACATTTATATGGAAATTAAAGAATCATGGTTATGAATAATGAATGAAATGGTTTACCATGTTTAGAACGATTGATAAAAAGAGTTATTAATGCCAAACCTTGAAATGTATATGTGAACAATGAGATGTGGGTGTTGGATCGACACTCCTCATTTGTGGGTAGTTGGACTGATGCTCTAGGCCCCCAATGCATGAATGAGAATTGGTACATGACTGATTCTCAAAGTACTGAAGATTTTGGTACCAAACTGATTCTCCAAATACCCGTGATATTGGTGTTAGAATAATGCTCCATATACCTAAGATAATGATGTTGTATTGACCCTCCAAGTATATGTGATAATGGTACCTGGACCGACACTCAAGGTACCAAAATTAAATTGGAATTAATTTGAATAATGAAAGAACATGAATGGATAAAGTGTAAAATACCCATGGTGTAGGGTTCATACTCTGGAATGGGACAAAGTAGGTTTTGTTGGATTGGGTATCACCATGAACCCGAGGGACAATGTGCTTAACTAAAGAATAATAAATGTGAAACTTGTTTACTCTTATCATTTTTTCTATTATCCCTTATACAATTGCATATACTGTTATAGATCATATATTAATTTTTCACCATTGGTGGTGGCATAGTGATTTTTACTCACACCCTACTCAGGTCATCGACTAGTACCCGAGTAGAGTTCAAGTTTTTAGGATAAGATAAGGGGAAAGGCACAATGTTAGATGTATCAGTTGAGATTCAGGATGGAGCATGAATAAGGGAACCAGACATGATGTCGGGACTCAGTTGGGAGTTGTATGTTTATCTTTATTTTGGGTTTCTAGTTGACACATGACACATAAAAAGCATGACATATCTAATTATTTGGTTTATGGTCATTTCACCTGTTTTGGGATTCTTAATATGATTCTTAGTAATTATTGGTTATTTATTTATTTTGTCTATTTGTATATTGATTTTTACTATGGAATACTTTTATAAAGAGGGTATAGTCTCCCCAAATAACATATTTCACCCTCATTGTTAGTCAGTAGCCTCTGGCATACAGGGAGGCAAGCCTGAGGTCACCTAACGAACTGGCTCGAAGCACTGTTTTGCGGCCCATGGGTTGGGACTTTACAAAGTGTTATCATATGAATTTCCTTTATATAATTTTACTATTTATGAGAGGTATATAGGATACAAGAATGAGTTGGGCCTTGTTCATGAGCTCATGCATTGGAGTAGGTGAGCCATGTGTGAGGGAAAACCCAGTACCCTGGGTGAGAATTGTTGTTTTTTATGTTCATTGTTACAGTTTAATGTTATTTCACCTTGTGTTATCCACTTGATGTGTGATGTTGTTTTTTATGAGATTTTACTTAGGGCTTGGTATGGCACAATAGTTGATTATGTATGCTTTATTCAAGTAACTAAAGGATATATGTGACATGAATAATTCTAGGCACCCATGGAAGACAAGGTTAAGGGCGAGTTGCCGGATAAGAAAATTCACTTCTTTATTTTTTTGATTTAAAATAAATGGATCCTAATAATGAATTCATAATAGTAAACATTTGTTAAATTCAGTAATTTGAAAATGTTAAAAATGGTGACCAATGATAAACATATAAATATGAATGTTTTTTTCCCTTTGTTAGCCATGTCCTTAGTAACAGATGGTTGTGGGTAATGATAGTGCCACAATTTTAACCGTAGGGTAGTGTATGTAGGATAATTTGTTATGGATTTATGTGAATATATCTTGTGTAAATGTGTAAATTAGGTGTTATGTGTCCTGAGATGGGTGTTTGGAATTGTAGAGACATGCCTCCATGGCGATGTTTGTTGGTAGAAAGATAGGAGGACATTTACGGGAATGCGCCTCCAGTAGTGGGACAAGAGGCCCAAATAGTTCCGGGTGAGGGGTGGAAGATCAGTTCCATGTGAAATTCGCTTGTTTAATGCAGTTCATTAAAAGATACACAGGGAGGGATGCATGGAATATGTATGATCTGACCCGATACTTCCAACTGCAACACCCTATGACTATCACTGGAGAGGGTGGACTTAAGGTAGCTGAGTTCTTGATTTAGTTTATCCAGACACTCCTATATCATTTAGAGACTCTTTTAAAGAAAAGAGTCAAATTAGCGGCCTATATGTTACTAGGAACAACGAATTTATGGTGGGATATTCAGGCATGGGATGATCATTTTGAGGGAATGGTATGGATGGAATTCCAAGAGAGGTTTCTGGAACACTTTTACCCACATACAATGATACAGGAGAGGGGAAAAGTGTTTATACAATTGACCTAGGGAAACATGTTAGTGATGGAATATGCTATCCACATCATCATCTTACAGTTCTTTGTCCCAACACTAGTAGTAGATCATACATCGATGGTGAGATGTTTTCATGATGGAATTAAATGTGAGATTAAGTCCTAGGTTAACATCTTATGGTTGAAGAAGTTTTCATAGGTATTGAATTAGGCTATCATTTCTAAGGGGAACCTGAATGTGGATTCTAGTGTAGGACTGATAACTTCCTCTGGATGACTATAAGGTATGTATTCTAAGTATAGGAAGCATTATTATATATACTTCCACTAGAGCAGTGGAAAATAGAGTTACCGGGGGGAAGGATCAGCTATTAAGGGCAATAATCTATTGTTTTTTTCATCAGTGTGGTAGGTCAGGTCACATTTGTTGCCAGTTTCCCTGAAAAATAGTGGATTTTTGGTCATGCAGTAGGATGGGACACCTCTAATAGTTCTTCAGGAACCCATGATAGATGGGTAGTGAAGGAGGATCTTGGCCAAACCATAGTTCTAGAAAGGGATCCTCTACCCCTTACTAGTCGGCCAGTTGGAGTACTACCTACCTTGATGGTCAAGGTGGTGGATGTGGTACCTGAGGGTAATATCACCCATATCAATAGAGAATTGCATCATTGGGGACTCATACTAGAGAACATGGATGAGGGAATGGCCAGCTACATATAGTTCAACCTACACCTACTGATACAAGGTTGGTCCATCGATAGTTAGAGGTACAATTCTTGTAGCTTCTACCCTTTCTAGCGATTTATTTGATATAGGAGACTCACATTGTTTTATATATGGTTGACTTATGAACGGTTTGTTTATGATATTGGATTTTTTTGTGCGGGGTTATGAAAATCAAAACCCCACTAGGAGTATGATCGAAGGACATCTGTCTACCCAAGGGGTGTGCCCTTGAGGTTGGTGAGTATCATTTACATTGGGATATGTACATACTTGACATTTCATTTTTTGAATTGATTCTAGGTATGGATTGGTTGGTATCATACTAATCCCATATCTATTTTCACCATAGGAGTGTAACCTTTACATCTCCTGAGGGTGATAGATATGTTCATCATAGTGAATGTGATATCTAGGAAGGTCGTATTGGACTAGTTCATCAATAACTAGGGGAGCTCACTACCTAGGTTTCGAGTCTTTTTTGGTTGATGAGGGTGGGGATCATGATGTATTTCCTCCCATAGTGTACCAATTTCATGACGTTTTTTTTCAAGGGCTTCTCAGGGCTTCTTCCTAAGATGTATGTTGAGTTCACAATTGAGCTAATTCCTGGAGCTGAACGAGTTTCCATTCCACCTTACATAATGGAACTAGTGGAGCTTTAAGAGCTCAAGAATCAGTTGGAGGAGTGAGAAAATAAAGGATTCATCCTTATGAGTACATCACCTTGGGGATCTCATGTTTTTTTCTAAGAATGCTGACATGGAATTTCATATATGTATCGATTACCATAAGTTGAACCAAAAATGATTATGAATTGGTATCCACTTCCATGTATCAATTATCTCTTTGACCGACTCAGAGGTTCTTGTGTATTCTTCAAGATCAAATTGAGTTCATGGTATCATTAACTGAGGGTGAGACCATCTGATATATGATATACTACTTTTAATAGAATATATGTCTTATATGAGTTATTCTTGATATTGTTTGGGATGAATAATGAACCTGTGGTGTTTATGGATTTAATGAACTGAATCTTCCACCCATTTTAGACTAGTTTTTGGTTGTTTTTCCAATGAAATCTCAGTGTACCCCCAGACTCAATATGATCCTACCCACAATATTGAAATAATCCTGAGTACAATGAGAGAGAAAATGCTATATTCCAAGCTATTTAAGTCTCAATTCTATATAGACATGGTGCATTTCATGGGACACATCATCTCATATGAATGTTTGTTAGTGGACCCAGAAAATGTTCAGGTATTTGATTCTTGGTAGCATCCCAAAAATGTTTTTGATATCCAAATATTTCTATGTTTTGTGGGTTAGTATTGAATATTCATCAAGGAATTTTCCCATTTGGAAGCACCTCTTTTGGGACTGACCAAAAGGGTATAAAGTATGAATGGTTTGGAGTATATGGGAATTCCTTCAAGGAGTTAAAGAAGCATTTGAACACTGCACCGATTTTGATCCTACCGGAGTTGGTTGAGGAGTATACCATGTTTTTTAATGCATTTGGGATCAGACTTGGAGAAGTGTTGTTGTAGGGAGATCAATTCATAGATTATGGGTCATGAAAGCTAAGGCCATATTAACATAATTACCCTACACATGTTCTCGAGTTGGCTTTGGTGGTTTATGCCTAAATGTTTTGGTGGCATTATCTATTGATCAAAATGATTATTGTGTACACTGAACATAAAAGTATAAAGTACATATTTTTTCAAGGATATTTGAGTCTCTAGAAGTGGTTATGGATTCACAATATTCATTCATTAGAATTTTAGTTAGCCTATATGCGTGTGAATGGAAACAATGTTGTCTCCACTTTAAGATGGAAGATACACACACATGCAGTTAAGGAGTCTAACTCTGAGTGGAAGATGATGGAATTGTTTTCTGATATGTATATAGAATTTTAGGAGGACCAAGGGAAGATGACCCTCATATCCTTATTAGTTGAGTTCACACATCTAGGCCGGATTGAGGAGAGGAAGTATGAGGACCTAGCGTGTCTGATGTTGAAAGATAGTTTTTAATGTGATGAGATACCTTTAAATTGGTTTATTGGTGATGATGAGATCATATATGTTCATGGTCATGTTATTGTGAACACTTGTATATGAGAGGATTTGATGCATGAGTTATATGCCTCAAAGTGGGAAGTGTATCCTATATTGACCAAAATATTACATGACCTTCATATGAAATATTGTTGACCAGGAAAGAAGAAAGTGATTACAGGTTTTGTGACATGATTCTACATGTGTAAGTTGGTGAAGGATGAGAATCAATGGCATGGTGGTATATTACAGTTGTTTCCCATTCTATAATGGATGTGTGACGACGTTACCATGGATTTAATGGTAGGTATCTCAAGGATTCCTTGGAATATTGACACGATATGGGTGATTGTGGATAGGTTTATAAAATTAGATCATTTCTTTCCAATTAGGGATACCTTCACTGTTGATCAATTAGGGGAATTATATGTTTAGGAGATAGTTTGTTTTTACTTGGTTCCATGAATTATAGTTTTATATTATGATTTGCATTTTACTTCGTGCTTTTGGAAAGTCTTTGTGAAGGTGATTTTAGTTCTGGGCATAGCGGAAGTGTGCAGTGGTGGGAGATATATTAAAATTTATGTTAATAATATTTTCCAAAAATCAAGATCAAGGATCTTGCACATCAAATTTATAATTAATGTATTTAATATTTAAAGAAATAAATACCTAGGCTTAGGAACATTATTCATTGGTGAATGCCAATCTTCTAAAAAGTCCCTTTTGGATTACTTGCATTGTGTTTTGAGGATCCAAATATAGAATCCCTTTAGCGGTGATCCAACATGCTCCTATGATCTTCAAGAAAACACCACTCTACCTATGGGTACTAGCGCGATGAGTTGAATGTATTGAGTTATTAATTCTTTTATCATGAAGAAATATATTTTGTTCTTCTCATTATTGAGAGGGATAGAGAATGAGGAGTCGAGAGAGAATTTGTCGTGCGCGAAAATTATTTATTCTCACTTTTTTGGATACTCTACACAATAGACATAACTGTCTATTTATAGAGTTGGGTTTTAAGTTAAAATATTATTTAATTTTATCTCTGCCATTAAATAAAATTTATTACCTTTAGTAAACATCACATGACATAATAATAATAATAATAATAATACTATTTTGTGGCGTGCGCGAACTTGTGCAATAAAAAATATTATTTAACTGGCTTGTAAATTAGTATTTATCACCAGACATGGTCTTGTTCTATTACAAATACTCTATCATCTATTGAAAACTCAAATAAAAAATTTATTCATGAATAAATATTTTATTCACATACCGAAGAATAAATATTTATTAAATATTCACTAAATTAAATAAATATATTTTTATTCACATGTTGGTGAATAAATATTTCTTTAATTTATGCGATGAAATTTAATTGAAAAAAATTATTCCTCAGACTTCAGAATAATATTTATTCCTTTAATTAAACTCAAATAGAATTTAATCGAGATCAATGGAAACACTTAGTGTTTAAACCTATAAGATTATTTATTGTTGGAATTTAATAGTTTTTCCTAATGTTCAAGATTACTATCTAGAAACGGGTTAAGGAACCCAAGAGAAAGAACTTAATGTTTCAATGTCAATAACCACATATGAATGCTCACTGTGTAATATAATCCCTTTATCATAATGTCTCATCCATTAGGTTTCATGATGGTGTCATCAACCTATTTACTCAATATGCATTTCTTTGACTATCAGAAATAAATGTGTCATCACACCATTTCTATTGAATTTAATGTAGTAGTTATATTTAAATAAAATGGATGAGATATCAGCTTCCATAAATTTTGAAGGGAAAAATCCTTCCTCGACTTGTCCATTAATGACATGTCAATCGTGACTCACCCAACATACTCTATTTCCTTCCATCATATGGAATTTTGGTTTTGGTCAGTAAATCTAAATGTGTGACTCATTAAATATATTAATGGTAATATTTAAGTCTAAGGACTAGTACACACACTCATAGATAGGAATATCTGATGACACCAAAACATGTGTAATTCCTACTAGCGGGTCTGTTATCATAATCTCCTATCATGGATATTACCAAGTGTGAACATCATGAGAAGAAGCCTCATCTACTTATGAGAACTCACACATGATGGTATAAATACTACATATCCCATCATAGTACGTTATTCAACCATAGAACTATATTAAGAATATTTTCATACCACTTCATGATTCTCATCATAGCGGGGAACTGCTATGATATTATCAATGAGACAAATAATGTAGGACATTATTATGTTAAAACAATGAAGAAACAATAAAAAATATGAAATAAGACATTAAATTAATATTCAATACATAGAATATACAAGTAATCAAAGTACAATCAGTAGGTCCTAGGACAAAAACTGTGATAAACTCCAACTTTGACGAGAGGAAACTACCTTCAACTTTCACTATGCTAGACCAAACATGATAATAATGTTTCTTCTAAGTCAATCCTTTAGTTAATAGGTCTTTAATATTTTCTTAAATGGAAATATTTCTCACTACAACCTCACATCTCTGAAAAAAATCCCTCAAGAGATGATACTTTTGAATTAAATGCTTCATTCATTGATGTGACCTTGGCCCTTTTGCAAGAGCCACCACTGTAGTATTATCACAATAGATTGTGATATGATATTTACTACTAGGTATCACATCAATCTCTTGGATTAAGTAACCCATCTATACACCTTTCTTATCTACCTCATAAGCCACAATATACTCGGACTCTGTTGTAGAATCTGTGACCACAACGTTATTTGAGTTGTTCTGGCTCACAACACCTCCACTCAAAATTAATATTTATCCTGTTTGTGACTTCGTATCATCTTGATAATTTTGGAAACTAGAATCTGTATATCCTCTGATGAATTGTTCTTTTTCTCGTCCATATATCAAGAACATATCCTTAGTACACCTCAAATACTTAAGGACAATTTTGACTTCCATCCAATTGCAGTCACCTGGATCAACTTAATAGATTCCTATCACATATAATTTGTAGAAAACATCTTTCCTAGTACATAAAATATCATAAATTACTAACTCATCACTGATCCGTAAGAAAACCTTGCTATTCTATTTCATTCATCACGTGTTTGAAGACAAATTTTCCAAGAAAGATGAATACCATGTGATGTTGGAAACCACCCCTCTTGGATTGTTCCATTCTGAATCCCCTTAGTATCATGTTAATGTATGCACTTTGACTTAGGTCGAGTAGTCTCTTGTATTCATCATGATGGATCCTGATCTGAAGAATATATGCTTCTTCTACCAAGTACTTTATGGAGAAGCATTTATTCAACCATGTCTTAACAGACTGTAAGACTTCTATTTCGTTTCCTATGAGTAATATGTCATCAACACATTCTATTATGAAAATTGATGCACTCCCACTAAACTATTTGTAGACACAAGGATCAAACTCATTATTTATGAAACCAAATTCCATTACAAATTCATAAAAATAAATGTTTCATGAATAAGATATTTTCTTTAAAACAAAAATCGATTTTTTCAATTATATACCTTATTAGAATCCTTTGGAGTCAAAATCCCTTTTAGTTGTGTCATATAGACATCTTCATGAAGGTTACCATTATAGAAGACTACTTTGACATCCATTATTTAAATCTCATAGTAGTGGTAAGCCGCAATGGAAATTATAATTTTGATGGATTTTAATATCGAAACTGGTGATAAGGTTTTGTCGTAATCAATGCCTTGACATTGTTTAAACCCTATTGAAACCATTCATGCTTTTTAAGTACTGAATTGTACTTAAATTTATAGTTTCTTCTTGAATAACCATTTGCAACCAACAATCTTTATATCCACTAGAGAATCTACCAGAATCTAGAATTGGTTTTGGTACATGGAATCCATTTTAGAATTCACAACTTCCTACCACTTAGCAACATCTGTTCCACTTACTGCTTCCTTTTAGGTTAGAGGATCATTATTATCAACTAATAATTAGTCTCCATCTTCCATTAATATAAAACTATAACATTCTAGTTCCCAAACCTCTCTTGTACTCTTATATTGTACTTGTGTCTTTGGAATAGTTTCATCATCCACGAGGCTTTGTGGAATCTGTTCCTATACCAACCCGTGTGTATCTTAAGCCTCAACTTCATCGAAGACTATCTTGATCCAACTATTTCTTATAGATATGTTCTCCCTCTCAAGGAATATGGAATATATTTACAATATAACCTTTTTTTGAGGGGTTTTTATTGGTAATATCACCTTGTTTCCTTATGGTATCCTATAAAGGTACAATTTGTGCCTCGAGGTGCAAGTTTGTACCTGAAGAGGACTTAACAAAATCTTCGCTTCCCCACACATGTAAATTCATTAAAATGGGTTTTCCTCCACTCAAAAATTTATATGGAATACCATTTAACAATTTAGATGGTACATGGCTTAGTATATGTGGTTTTTTATAACGAGTATCCCCAAAAGGATAATGGAAGACTCGCATGACTCATCATTGATCTCACAATGTCCAACAAGGTGTGTTTCCTCCTTTCTCTTACACCATTTCACTGAGGTTTGTAAGGAGGAGTGAGTTGGGATAGTATCCAAAAATCCCTTCAGTAATCAAGGATTTCTTAATTATGATATTCTCCACCATTATCTGAGTGATTTTTTAATATTTCTACCAAGATGGTTCTTGACTTCATTCTTGTATTCCATGAATTTATCAAAAAAATACGACTTAAACTTCATTATGTATACATATCCATATTTACTAAAATAATAAGTAAAAGTTATGAAGTATGACTACCCACCCCTTTCTTTAATAAGAAAAGGTCCACACACATCTGTATAAACTAATTCAAGAAGCTCTTTATCCCTTTCACCTTTTCCACTAAATGGGGATTTGGTCATTTTTCCTTATAAATATGTTTGACATACACTATGTGGTTTTAGTTTAAAATAATCTTAATATATATCTTGATGTAAATTTTTCAAGAGCTTTTCATTTACATGACCTAGCCAGGGATTCCAAAGTTGGGTGTGGTATGTGTCTTGTGAATTAACTTCGTTATCGATTTCCATTACTTGGTTTGTGTAATCCAACAGATAAATACCATTATTTAAATGTTCCTTACCATAACACATTCTATCTTTATAAAATAAGAAACATTTATTCCCAAATTTTAAAATAAATCCATCTATATAAAGTATGGATACAGAAATAATGTTTTTGGTAATAGATAAAAAATTATAAAACCATTCAAAACCATGATCATTTTGGTCAGAAACGTGAGGTGGTAGTCCCTAATATCTACAACAACAAGTTTAGCTCCATTTTCTTCTCATAGATCTAACTCCCTGCATTCAATATTTCTAAATCTACTTGGTTTCTATATTTTAATACATATGTGGCCACCAAAATATGTATCTAATACCTAATTTATATAAATGGATAAATTGAACTCGATGAAAAATGCACCTAAATCTTCCCCTTGCTTCTTTGTCAGGGTGTAGTTTTTCTTCCAGTGGACCTTCTTTCCACATATGAAATAGAAAGAATCATGTTCCATTGATTTCCCCTTGATATTCTTTTTTGGAAATGGCATGAAGAAACATTGGGATTAAATCTCTTTGCTTCCCCTTTCCTTTTGTTTAGAATAAGGAAGAAATACTTTTCACTCTTTGTATCCTTATTTACATGGTGAAGAAGAGTGAAAAGATCTGGAAGAAATTTTTCTCAATTTTGTTCATCTTAAAATGCACAAAAAAGATGAAGAAGATCTGAGGAAGTGATTCTAGAATGAGATCGATTCCTATTTCTTCAGGGATTTTAAACCCCAGAACCTCTAGGCGCTCAATGTAGCCAATTATCTTGACTACATGAGGTCCTTCTAGGGAACCCTCCACAATCTTAATCTGAAATAATGATTTGGAAATATCAAACTACTCCTATCTAACTCTATCATAGTAAATAAAATGGAGGTACTCAATCAGGCTATATGCATTCATTTTTTTGTGAGACTTCATGAGTTCACTAGACATTGATGAATGAATAAAACATCGAACCTCTACCACATCACTTAAATGTTTTTTATAGACAAGGAATTTTTTATCACTTGCCTCATTAGCAGGCAGATTAGTCATTTAAGACTCTAGAATGTTAGATTTTTGTTCATGGAACATAACCACCCAAAGGCATCTGAACCTCTCCTAGAAGTTACTTCTTGTTGGGAGGTTGTCTTTCTCGAATATTTATTTTATGGATAATTTGTATGATTGGATTGTAATTTTATTCTACAATTGAAAGAGCATATTATTACAACATTATCTTCATTAAAAATTATGCGATAAATAATAAATAAATTAATTTTATTAAATCTACCACTATTTTTTCAAGTCATAATTTCCCTCACCATTGAACTCGGAAGGTCTATTCACTTTAAAATTATAGTGTAAAGGATCCATACACCCCTTCTCATAACCCCAACAAAGGTTGGTCAAGCTACTTGATGATATTTAGGAAGGCAGGTCTTTTATAATTACAAGCTTGCAACTCCTTAATCCGTTGAGTGGATTCTCCAATATTGAAATCTTGACATTTATTTCCTTAATACTTACCAACAAATTACACCAAGTCTAGAAAGGGGTACTCCTCTGGATGTAAAATGTTTAAGTCTACCCAAAACATTCTTAAGAACCCATCATATAAAAGTAAGTTTTCCAATAAAGGTTGGTCAAAGACTTAATATTATTGAGTTTTATTACTAATCAAGTAATGGAAGGACAAGTCCAAATTGATATTTATTTGAGGGATTTTAAATTATTATGAATAAATTTTTATCTTGTTTTATCCTTTACATGTGTTGTTAATATTAAGTTGATGTTACTTTAGCCATGTTAGACAAAACATTTATGCATAATTAATTTATTAAATTTCTATATTTTCACATTAATTCATTTATTTATGTTTTTGTGTCCTTGAAACATAAACTAAATAATTTCATAGATAGAAATAAATAAATAAAGTAAATAAACTGACCACGAGCTTATATAATGGTTGATTAAATGAGAGGAAATTAAATCAACCTATGACCCAGGGGAATAACTCTATTTTCCCTATCTTGGCATGAGATATAGCACTCCACCTATCCGCCTATGTATTAGATGAGTAGGAATCATACTTATTTTTCCTAAACCACCTCCACGCACCTTGATATGATCTATTAATTACAAGTATTTATTACTCACACATGGTTGAGGAAAAATGATTGGTTAATGGGGATTACATAAATATCCTTGGACACATAGATCCTACATAATAATGGAGGGAGTTATGACACAATGAAAATCATTTAAATTAATATTAAATAATTGGAAACCCATACAATATGTTAAATTAAATAAATTCCCACACATTGATAGGTCTTGGTCAAGCTCATGATCAGTCATAAATGCAACGAATATGAAAAGTGTAAGAATCTGGTTCTTAGTTTGAGGTATGGGCTTCATCTTGTCCCTTTTCCTTAAGTGTTTTTGAGAAAAATATAGAAAATGGGAAAAAATACCAAATTTTGGAACTACACGCCGTGTACTTTCCCACACGCTGTGTACTTTTGGCAATGTGGAATGGGTACACGGGGCGTGTAGCCATGTCGGCGACGAAGGGTGTAGGAACCAACTACACACTATGTAGTGGACCTTTACATGATGTGTAGTCAGTCGGCAGGTTAAAACAATAAGGCGGTGGAGCAGCCTCCAGCTGGGCAACAGTACATGCCGTGTACTCGAGAGTACATGCCGTGTACTCATGTGGACAGATGAACAGTGTGGCGATACCGCTAGAGGAACAATTAAATGAAGGAAGTACACGCCGTGTACTTTGTTTTTTTCCGCTTAAATCGGAAGTAGCCTCCCCTGTTCATAGGGAAGGTTTAGAACCGGAGGAAGGAGCTCGGGAGGAAGGCTGGATCTTCGTGGATCAACCGATCGAGCGTCGGGAATCCGTTTCCGCCTCGGAAAATCTTGTTGGAACAGTGCAGGTAATCCCTCTCTTCTCCAAGCATGTTGCTGACCAATTCATCTCCTAACAGGAGTTATTTAAGGTTGAATTAAAGTTTTCTTACCTCATATCTGCACAGTTCTTGGGCGTTTTTGGGATCGACGATCGTGTATACCGCTCGCGATGTATAAGGTAGGTGACTTGGTGTTAATTTTTCCAACTATCATGTGTTTTGTGCATTTTTGTGCCACAAACCCATGTTGGGGTGTCGTGTGGCTGATTCCATTGCTATATTAAATACCTATAATTGATTAGGTAATTTAAATGTGATATTAAAATGCTGGTTAGGATCGTTGCTTGGATCTGGAACCACCCCGGGGGTGTGTTCCACTGTTTAGCCGTTTGGCCAGGATACCCGAGGGTATGCCTTTAAAGTATTAATTTTAGAATTTCCTTGAGAGGAATTTCTTGTTTACTGCTTATTTACATGTTGGGCATGACCTGGTTACCTGTTTAGCCTGAGGGCATTGTTGTGATTAGCCTGTGGGCACTGCACTATTTAGCCTGTGGGCAATAGTTATTTCGGCCTGAGGGAAACTTCTTCCGTGCCTGTGGGAAGCTGATTCTGTGCCTGTGGGCAACATTACCTATGCCTGAGGGAAAACTCTGTTATGCCTGAGGGCAGATTCTTGTGTTGGATACTCTTTACCTGAGGTTAGGGGTTTACGTGTCTGAGGACATTAGTTGTTTGCTTATAATATTCACTATGGTGAAATTTTAAATTAAATGATTAAAAAGAATATTAAAATGGAAATATAACTAGTTAAGTTAGTTACTTCTTACTTTATTGCATTTTACGACTGCACACTATTGTTGCATGCTTACACGCAGTTGGGCACGGGCCTTTGGTGGGTGCCTACTAAGATATATTTCTCACACCCTGTTTGGGTCATGCTTTTCGGCCCAAACATATTATGTTTCTGCAGGAGTGGATAGGTGAAAGGGTCCCTATACAGGTACTTGACTGTTGCTGAGGAGTAGGAGGGCATGGGACCGAGCCTAGGCTCATGATGCCGCTGCCAGTTGTTTTTCTTTGTTTTGTTGTACTCTACATTTTGTTGTACTGTATTGATGTATAACATGTTCTGGCTGTTTTATTAGAACTTGAGACATGTTTCATCATTATTTATATCTAGTTGGTTACCTTTTACTACACCTATTTACTTTAAATGTGCATGGATTATTACTTCCGATGTCGTTGTATGATTTATTTCATATTTCCGCTGCGCTACACTTTGAAAAATGAGGGTATAGTTTCCCCACTATCAGACCTGGGCCCTCGCTGCTAGTCGACAGCTTCTGGTGTTTGGGGAAATGCGCTTGAGGTCACGTGGTGAACCGGGTTCGGGGCACCCGTTGCATGGCACCTGGGTCCGGGACGTTACAAAGTGGTATCATAGGATTTCTTTTGTTTGACTTACTATTTGGATCCGTAGTCAGAGATAGGATGAATGGTAGTCGGTAATAAGTTGTGCTCGGGCGTAGCTAACCCACGTACAGGGAAAAGCCAATTTATCTCGTGATTGCAATTTTATTGATTTTTCAATTTACATTTGATTTGATTTCACCGTTGGGTGACACACTTTAGATTGTGCTGGTTATATTTTATCTATGGGTTCTATTTAGTTGTAGCCCGATGAGATGAGGGTATGCCATCTCATGCATCATATAGGCACATGTTAGATATCACATGCCATGCATAGTTTCCATGCCATGTAGGTGCATTAGAATTTAGCATGCATGTTGTTGTGATAGTTGTCATGCTAGTAAAGCATGCTGTTGTGATAGCTGCTCTGATAAAATACCCGCGGTGTGATAGGGTAATTTTATTTGAGCCTGTTTATAGAATGAATGCCAAACTTTGGTCTTTGGGGAGTATGGGCCCACATTGATCGTAAATTGGTGGATCATTAGCTGTTTATTAGTTATAGAATAGATAAGATGTCAAACTTTGATTCGTGGGCAGTATGGGCCCTCACGGGTCGGAATTTGACACTTAGGTGTTGTTTTCGGTATTTTTTGGGTTCCGGGGAAGTTTCTGAGGCATACTGTCTGGAAACCCAGTATACACGCCATGTAGTACTTTATACACGCTGTGTATGTTCTTCTGTTCGGGAAGAAAAATAAACTTTTTAAGTACACGCCGTGTACCCTAAGTACACGCCATGTAGTCTCTTCTCGTGTCACAAACCGTGTGGGCGGCGACACGGGGAAGGGAAGAGCTTGGGGCGAACACGCCGTGTAGATTTTGTACACGCCGTGTAGTGTTGACTTGGAGTCCGACCGTGTAACTAACAACACGGTTTGGTGAACTCCTTCACAGAACACACCTTGTCAATGATACACACACCGTGTAGTGTGACTTGGGGACTCGGCCATGTAACTAACAACACGGGCTGGTGTCACCTCTCCTTGAACACGCCGTGTACCTATGGGACACGCCGTGTAGTCTTGTCCGAGGACAGACCGTGTGGTGTGAGCCATGTGGCTGGGGAGACAGGGTAGTGTACACGCCATGTGCAGGTGTAACATGCCGTGTAGTTGCAAGACGAGTAGTCGTCCATGTCACAAACGACATGAGTAGTTGGAAAATAACACCATACACACCGTGTAGATTATGTACATGCCGTGTAGTTTTGTTCAACAAGAGATGTGTGGCTTAGCCGTGTAGAAGGACCCTGGCAGAGGAGGAGAAGTCAAGTACACGCCGTGTAGTCAGTATACACGTCGTGTAGTCTTGTTTTGAAAATCTTGAAATGCCTTCTTCCTCTTGTTTCCTTTGTGGTTCCTTCACTTTTCAGTCTTAATAATCTTGAATCTAAGGCGTACTTTTGAACTTGTAGTGTCATGCCACCTAGAGGACCGCGCGTTGTTCTCCAGGAGAGCGGCGAAGATTATACTCCAGAAATGGTGGGCCATGGGCTACCAGTGGATCCTCCAGCAAAGCTAGATGCAGCACCAACTGTTATACCGGACACAGGCATGGAGGTGCAGTTCCGTGAAGGCTTTATGCAGTTCATGTAGACCTTTCAGGGAGCACCGCAGGCTGCCATATCTATGGCCGAGCTGACTCGTATTTTCCAGCAACAGCATCCACCTACGTTTTCAGGGGATGGTGGACCACAGGCTACGGAGTCTTGTTTGGGGTCAATGCAGACTATTTTCTAGCATCTTGAGATGCCTCCAGGGCAGAGGGTCAAGATCACGACATATATGCTGCGTGATTCCGCCAAGAGGTGGTGGGATGTTACCACCCAGTTAGAGCATCACAGAGACATGGTGTGGGAAGATTTTCAGGCAATCTTCTATGACTTATTTTTCCCAGAGACACTGAGGGCAGATAGAGCTCGAGAGTTCATGAATCTGCAGCAGGGCGCTATGTCGGTGATGGACTATTCTTCTCGTTTCACCGAGATTCAGTGCTTTGCACCCATGCTGGTGGGTGATGAGACATTGGGAGCCAAAAGTTTTGAGGATGGTCTTTGTTATGAAATTCGAGCGCTGGTAAATGTTTTCAAGTTGCCTACTGTACACACTATTGTGAACCAAGCACTGATTACAGAGAGGAACCTGCGGGAATCTAGTGATGTGGGCCAAGGCGGTTCAGCACCAGTTACTGGTATTATTTCTGCTGGCAAGAGGAAGAGACAGATGAACTTCTCTCAGGGTGACAATATCAGTTAGAAGAATGCTTCAGGTGGCCAGGTCATATGCTACCAGTGTGGTGGAGAGGGGCACAAGAGGCCACCGTGTCCACGAGACCCAGTGGAGTGCCGATCTTGCAGCAATATAGGTCATCTACAACACTTTTGCAGGGTGTTTCCACCAGTGGCTAGTGAGAGGGGTTTTGTGCAGACTCCGCGTGCGGGAGCAGGACCCGTGACTTCTTACCAGTTGGGGAACTAGAATATGATAGGGCGTGCAGTCAGAGATGGTGGTCGTGGCCATGGTAGCCAAACACCAAGATCTCAGAGGCAGCAGGGCGGGATAGCTCAGGGTAGCCAGGTTGTGTCGCAGGGCCGCGACACTGGGCAGACATATGCAGTGCAACAGACCCATCATGAGAAGGATCCTGGACCTTCTATAGTCAGAGGTACTATTCTAGTAACTTCTATCTTATCTTCTGTACTTTTCGATACGGGTGCTACACATAGTTTCATATCTGTACCCATTTTGGAGATCCTTGGGCTCTATGTTTCTACTTAATCTGATATCATGACGCTAGACACTCCGTTGGGGACTAGAACAGATGGTGTACGTCAGTGCAAGGAGTTCCCCCTTGAGGTTGGTGGGTGTCACTTTCTATGGGACCTCTATGTCTTAGAGATGAAAGCTTATGAAGTCATTCTCGGGATGGACTGGTTGGTTCCCTTCTGAGCCTTTGTAGACTGCTATCGTCACAGGGTGTGTTTCCCATCACCGGAGGGTGTAGATTTTCTATACAAAGTCGAATGGGATGTTCAGGCGAGTCGAACTGGACCAGAGCATCATGGGTGAGGTGGAGTCACAACCCAGATTGCGAGTTTGTATCTGGATGATCAGGGGAATTGTCAGATGGATTTCCCTCCAGTTGTTGATCATTTCAGGGATGTCTTCCCGGATGACTTTTCAGGTCTACCTCCGAAGCGAGAGGTGTATTTCTCTATTGAGCTTGTTCTTGGCGCAACACCGGTGTCCGTTCACCAGAGTTGCAGGAGCTCAAGAGTCAGTTAGAGGAGTTACAGTCGAAGGGTTTTATCTGACCCAGTACTTCACCGTGAGGTTCGCCGGTCCTTTTTGCGAAGAAGGTGGATGGTACCCTCAGACTTTGCGTGTATTATCGGAAGATGGACCACTTGATGGTTAAGAACCGATATCCCTTTCCAAGGATTGATGATCTGTTTGATCATCTTCGAGGAGCACAAGTGTTCTCGAAGATTGACTTGAGATCCAGATATCATCAGCTGTGCGTGAGACCATCAGATATACCGCTTATGGATTTTCGAAGCAGATATGGTCTGTACGAGTACTTGGTTATGACGTTCGGACTCACGAACACGCCGACAATTTTCATGGCTCTGATGAATCATGTGTTCCATCCGTATCTTGATTCTTTTGTGGTAGTATTCTTGGACGACATCTTGGTGTACTATTACGCTCGACATGACCATGCCACACATCTTGAGATTGTATTTAGTACAATGAGAGAGCATCAGCTATATGCTAAGCTCTCAAAGTGCCACTTTTGGATGGACTAGATTCACTTCCTGGGTCACATTATCTCAGAGGCAGGAGTTGCAGTAGACCCAGAGAAGGCGAGGGCAGTAGTTTCCTAGGAGCAGCCTAAGAATATGTTTGAGATACGGAGTTTCTTAGGGATGAATGGTTACTACAGACACTTCATACAGGACTTCTCCCGCTTAGCAGCACCGTTGATAGGTCTGACTAAGAAGGGTGTGAAGTTTGTTTGGTCAGAAGCTTGTGAGACAGTTTTTTCAGGACCTGAAGGGAAGGTTGACTTCAGAACCGATCTTGATACTCCCAGAGTAGGGGAAGAGCTATACAGTTTACTGTGATGCATCAGGTATTGAGCTGGGAGCAGTGTTGATGCAGGGCGATCGAGTCGTTGCGTACGGGTCTCGACAGTTGAGGCCACATGAGAGGAATTACCCGACGCATGATCTCAAGTTAGCTGTAGTTGTTCATGCGTTACTCTTTTGGAGAAATTATCTTTTGGGAGAGCATTTTGTGGTTTTCACTGACCACAAAATCCTCAAGTATATCTTTACTCAGCGTGACCTGAATCTGAGGCAGAGGAGGTGGGTCGAGTACCTACAGTCCTTCGATTTTGAGATTTCCTACACACCTGGTAAAGGTAATGTAGTAGCTGATGCACTGAGCAGGAAGACTCTGATACAGGTGGTGCTGGAAGCCAGTGGTGAGTGGGAGCTCATGGCCTTGTTCTCTGAGATGCATCTGGAGGTGCATGACAGTCAGGGGCAGACTTATCTTTCATCTTTAGCTGTGACTTCTACTCTCCTGGACAGAGTGAGGATGAGACAACTATCCAATCTAGAAGGCCTAGTTCTATGGGAGTCGTTTTCAAGTGAGGACCCTCCTCCTGGTTGGACGATAGGCGGTGATGAGGTTTTTCATTTCCATAGACGAGTGTGGGTTCCAGGGGATATACGCGAGGAGCTGATGCAGGAGTTTCATGCTCCAGCTTGGGCAATTCATCCCGGGGTTACCAAGATGTACCGTGACTTGAGGCGTCAGTACTGGTGGCCGAGTACGAAGAGAGAGATAACTGGTTTTGTTATGAGGTGTTCCACCTGTCAGCAGGTGAAGGCGGAGCACCAGAGGCCAGCTGGGCTGTTACAGCAGTTACCCATTCCAGAGTGGAAATGGGATGATGTCGCGATGGATTTCGTGATGGGATTTCCGAGGTCACCTCGAAGCAATGACGTCGTGTGGGTTGTTGTGGATAGACTCACGAAGTTAGATAACTTTTTTCCGATCAAGGAGACCTTCGGGGTTGACGAGCTCATAATGTTGTATATCCGAGAGATCATTCGTCTTCATGGGGTCCCTCGTTCTATTGTTTCAGATAGGGACGCCCGCTTTACGTCTCATTTCTAGTATAGTTTTCAGAGGACACTGGGTACAAAGGTGCTTCTGAGCACAACATACCACCCTCAGACAGATGGCCAGTCAGAGCGGACTATACAGGTGCTAGAGGACATGCTACATGCATGCGTCCTAGACTTTGGGGGCTCTTGGGAGAAGCATATACCCTTAGTCGAGTTTGCCTATAACAATAGCTTCCAGGTGACTATTGAGATGGAACCATACGAGTCTTTATATGGTAGGCCATGTCGATCACCTTTGTGCTGGTTAGAGGCAGGTGAGGCAGCTTTACTGGGACCACAGCTCGTGTAGGAGACTTCTGAGCAGGTCCAGTTGATTCAGAAGCGGATGGCTACCGCGCAATCTCGACAGAAGTCATATGCTGATCGCCGCAGACGACCTTTAAAGTTCGTGGTTGGGGATCAGGTTTTATTGCGTGTTTCACCGAGGCTAGGACACAAACGGATCAGGAGATAGGGTAAGCTTTCACCGAGGTATGTGGGGCCATTTGATATTCTGGAGAGAGTCGGGCTGGTTGCCTATCGGTTGCAGTTACCGCAGCGGTACCGATCCATGCACGACGTCTTCCACGTATCTCAGTTGCGCCGCTATCATTCAAACCCGTATCATATCTTTCAGCCCGAGGAGGTTGAGATACAGATGGATGTGTCCTTTGAGGAGCATCCGATTCGTATCATTGACAGGAGCACGAAGGTTCTCTGAGGCTGGTCAGTTCCTCTCATGCGGGTGCTATGGCAACATGGCCGAGTGTAGGATGAAACCTGGGAGCGGGAGACCGATGTACATGCTCAGTGGCCAGAGCTGTTATGAGCTTTATCTTTTCCACCCTTGGAAGGGAAATTCAGTGACGAATTGCTTTAAGGGGGGAAGTTTATAAGAACCCGGTTCTTAGTTTGAGGTACGAGCTTCTTCTTTTCCCTTTTCCTTAAGTGTTTTTGAGAAAAATATGGAAAATGGGGAAAAATACCAAATTTTGGAACTACACGCCGTGTACTTTGCCACACGCCGTGTACTTTTGGCCGTGTAAAATGGGTACACGGGGCATGTAGCCATGTCAAAGACGAAGGGTGTAGGAACCAACTACACACCGTGTAGTGGACCTTTACATGCCGTGTAGTCAGTCGGCAGGCCAAAATAGTAAGGTGGTGGAGTAGCCACCAGCTGGGCGACGGTACACGCCGTGTACTCAAGAGTACATGCCGTGTACTCATGTTGACGGATGAACAGTGTGGCGGTGCCGCCAGAGGAACAGTTAAATGAAGGAAGTACACGCCGTGTAATTGGAAGTACACACCGTGTACTTTTTTTCTTTCTCTTAAATCGGCAGTAGCCTCCCCTATTCATAGGGAATGTTTAGAACCAGAGGAAGGAGCTTGGGAGGAAGGCCGGATCTTCGTGGATCAACCGATCGAGCATCGAGAATCCGTTTCCACCTTGGACGATCTTGTTGGAACCGCGCGGGTAAGCCCTCTCTTCTCCTAGTATGTTGCTGACCAATTTTTCTCCTAACGGGAGTTATTTAAGGTTGAATGAAAGTTTTCTTACCTCAGATCTACACCGTTCTTGGGCGTTTCTGGGATCGAAGATCGTGTATACCGATCGTGACGTATAAGGTAGGTGGCTTGGTGTTAATTTTTCCAACTGTCGTGTGTTTTGAGCTTTTTTGTGCCACGAACCCATGTTGGGGTGTCGTGTGGCTGAGTCCATTGCTATATTAAATACCTAGAATTGATTAGGTAATTTAAATGTGATATTAAAATGCTGGTTGGGATCATGGCTTGGATCCGGAACCACCCCAGGGGTGTGTTCCACTGTTTAGCCGTTTGTCCAGGATACCCGAGGGTATGCCTTTAAAGTATTAATTTTAGAATTGCCTTGAGAGAAATTTCTTGTTTACTGCTTATTTACATGTTGGGCATGGCCCAGTTACCTGTTTATCCTGAGGGCGTTGTTGTGATCAGCCTGTGGGCACTGCACTATTTAGCCTGTGGGAATTAGTTATTTCGGCCTGAGGGAAACTTCTTCCGTGCCTGTGGGCAGCTGATTCTGTGCCTGTGGGTGACACTACCTATGCCTGAGGGAAAACTCTTTTATTCCTTAGGGAATATTCTTGTGTTGGATACTCTTTACCTAAGGGTAAAGGTTTACGTGTCTGAGGACATTAGTTGGTTGCTTAGAATATTCACTATGGTGATATTTTAAATTAAATGATTAAAAAGAATATTAAAATGGCAATATAACTGGTTAAGTTAGTTACTTCTTAGTACTTCTTACTTTATTTCATTTTACTACCGCACACTATTGTTTCATGCTTACACGTAGTTGGGCATGGGCCTTTGGTGGGTGCCTACTAAGATATATTTCTCACACCCTGTTTGGGTCATTCTTTTCGGACCAAACAGATTACATTTATACATGAGTGGATAGGGGAAAGGGTCCCTATACAAGTACTTGACTGTTGCTGAGGAGTAGGAGGGCATGAGACCGATCCTAGTCTCGTGATGCCGCTGCCAGTTGTTTTGCTTTGTTTTTTTTACTCTGCATTTTTTTGTACTGTATTGATGTATAACATGTTCTGGTTGTTTTCATAGAACTTGAGACATGTTGCATCATTATTTATATCTAGTTGGTTACCTTTTACTGCACTTGTTTACTTTAAATGTGCATGGATTATTTCTTCTGCTGTCATTGTATGATTTATTTCTTATTTCCGCTACACTACACTTTGATAAATGAGGGTATAGTTTCCCTACTATCAGACATGAGCCCTCGCTGCTAGTCGGCAGCCTCTGGCATTTGGAGAAATGCGCTTGAGGTCACGTGACAAACTGGGTTCGGGGCACCCGTTGCATGGCACCTGGGTCCAGGACGTTACAAAAAGGTAACTGGATATCATTCATTCATTTATTAATTCTTTATTATTAAGATAACTGTGCTTTAATTAATTAATTGATTTATTAATTAATTCTATTTCATCTTAATGATCACCCTAACTTAATTGGAGATAACCATTATTTATTGTATAATGGAAAATAAATAGCATAACCAATAATGAAATATTAATTACAATAAATTAATTTAGAATTTAATATTATTTAAAACCATTATTAAATTTTCAAACACAAATTGGTGTTCTAATAAATAAAATAAGTTTTTAATGCTTCATATTTCAATTTAATGTAATTTTTTTAATTCTATCATTTAATGGGAGACTGAGAGGCATGTACATTCTAGCTACACGTCATGTACCTTAGTTGTCATGTATCAGAGTCACACACCTTGGGATTTGATGTGTTAACTTGATCAAAATACATAGTGTGTACAGTCCAACTACACGCCATGTATCTTCATGTCGTGTGCCTGGTTGGCCCGATTAACACATGGTGTGCAGTAAATGCACCGCATGTAATTAACTGCTCAACACATCCAGGTACAATGCATATGGGTACATGATGTATGCTCTGGCTACATGTCATGTAACCCAGTTTTACTCGCTAAAGATTTGGCATTCCATGATGGCATATTTGGTCATTCTTCATCTATTCTAAAACCTTTAAGAAAATGAATCACTAAATGAACATGATTAAAATGTCGATAACATTTTAATTCAAATCGGATTAAAGAATGAGAAACATTAAATAAAATCTAAACACAATTGTGCATAGATCAAAAAAAAATTAATAATTAATGTGACTACTCCGATACTATTTCATGGTTCCAGGTGCAGTGTACGTGTGATGGTGGGTGATATATTAAAATTTATTTTATTAATCATTGACCGAAACAAAGAGTGAGGATATTTCGCTTCATATTTATAATTAATTTATTTAATATTTTAAGAAATAAATACCTAGTATTAGAAACATTATTCATTGGTGAATGTTGATTGTATGAAAAGACCCTTTCAGATTACCTTCATTGTGCTGTGAGGATATATGAATAGAATCCCTCTAGTTGTGATCCACACATGCTCCTATGATATTTGAGAAACACCACTCGGCCTACATGTGCTAGAATAGTGAGTCAAATGTCACGTGTTTTTCATTCTTGATCGCTCGTTCTTCGATCTTGAAGAAATATATCTTGAACTTCTCATTATTTAGAAAGAGAAAGTAGGAGTCGAGAGAGAATTCATTACGCACAACAATTCTTTATTCTAATTTTTTTGATGTTCTACATAATGGACATAGACATCTATATATAGAGTTATGATTTAGGTTATAATATTATTTAATTTCATGCCATCCATTAAATAGAATTTATTACCATTAATAAACCCCATGTAATATAATAATAATAATATTATTTTGTGGCACCCACCAAGTTGTACATTAACAAATATTATTTAACCAGCTTTTTAATTAATATTTGTCACCAGACACGATCATGGTATGTTCGAACTTCTATTGAATTTATTGAACACCCAAATAAAAAATTTATTCATAAATAAATATTTCATTCACATACCGGTGAATAAATATTTATTAAATATTCAATAAAATTAATAAATATATTTTTATTCACTTATCATCAGATTAATTTTTATTGAATTTATGCGATCAATATTACTTGAGTAAAATTATTTCTCAGAATTAAGAATAATATTTATTCCATTAATTAAACTAAAATAGAATTTAATCAAAATCAATTGAAACACATAGTGTGTGACCCTTTAGGATTCATTCTCCTTGACATTAGTCAGTTTTTTCCTAAAGTCCAAGATTACTTTATCAAAATGGTTAAAGGCACCCAAGAGAAAGAACTTAATATAGAAACACTGAAAACCAAATGTAGACACTCACATTGTAATATAATCCCTTTATCACAATATCGCATCAAGAAGGTCACATGATGGTTTCATCAAAATATTTACTCGATACATATTTCATTGACTATCGGAAATAAACACATCATTACACCATGACCATGGAATTTAATGTGATAGTTCTATTCCAATAAAAGATCAAAGATTTCAGCTTCTATAAAGATGGAAGGGAAAAATCATTCCTTAACATATAAAATTAATGAAATTTCAGTAATGATGCACCCAAAATAACCTACTTCCCAACAACATATGGAGTGATGGTTTTGGTTAGTAAATCTATGTTCGTGAGTCATGAAATACAGTAATGATAATCTTAAATTCTAAAGACCATTACACATGCTCGCGAATAGGAATATAAGACGACACTAAAACATAAAGAATCCTACTAGCGGGTCTGTTCTCATAATCTCCCATCTTGGAGATTACCAAATGATAACTTCAAGTGTGGTAGCCTCATCCACTTACGAGCACTCGCACCTGACGTTCTAAATACTATGTGTCCCATCATAGTATGTTATCCAATCACAGAACTATATTAAGAATATTTTCATAGAACATCATGTTTCTCATCATAGTGGGGAACATATACGACCTTACCAATATGAAAAATACTCTAGGACACTATTACATTAAATATATGTAGAAACAATAAAAAATATATAATAAAATGTTAAATTAATATTCAATACATAAAATATAAATGTAATCAAAGTACAACCAATTGGTCCTAGGTCACAAATTCTAATAGGTAATTGGTACTCAAATTTTTATAAGTATGTATTTTTACCCATAGACTAATGGGAAATCATAGTATACTATTTAGGTGTTGGAGGACATGTTGCGGGAATACATCCTAGATTTTGGTGGGTCATGGTGGACGCACTTATCACTGATTGAGTTCACATATACCAAAAGTTATCATGTGAATATTCATATGGATATTTACATGTCACTCTATGGTAGGCCATACAGATCACCTTTATGTCGGGTGGAGGAGGGTGATTCGTAATTATTGGGACCAAGTCTCATATAGGAGACATCAGAACATGTTCATTTGATCTACAAATATATAGATACAACACAATGTAGATAGAAGTATTATATTGATTTATTTATTTTACCTCTTGATTTTATAGTTAGTGATCTTGTGTTATTATTGGTGTCTCCAAGATTGGGTCATTGTCGGATTCAAAAAATGGGGGAAGTTGGGGCCTAGGTTTTTCAGACCATTTAAGATTATAGAGAGTATCATAATAGTGGTGTATTGATTGGGTCTTCTATACATGAATAGTGATATGAAAAATGTTTTTCATGTGTCATATCTTCAATAGTATCACCCCAATCCTTCTCATGTGACAAATGTTGATGATGTTGAGCATAAGGATGATGCGTCCTTTGATGAGAATCCGATTCATGTTGTGGATTGTAGTGATCAATTTTTGTAGGGAAATACCTTACTATTGGCCCAAGTGTTGTGGAAGTATGGACATGTTATTGGGGAAACATTGGAGAGGGATGCAGACAATAGGTCTATTAGACCAACATTTTCACCTTAGAATCTTAGTGATTCTTGGGAGTGCAGCTCAAGGATGAGATATTATAAGGTGGGGAGATTGTAAGATCTTGATCTTTATTTAGACATCTCTTACTTATTTTCAGGTATTTCTTTACCTTTTTATCATTATTTGGTTTATCATTTCCTAGGTTTCATTTTGGGTGAATTTGTATAATTTTGGAAGCCCATGGGGTTGTGTACAGTTGTAACAAAGTTAAGGATAACCATGCGGGGTTCCCTAGAAAACAATGTGCCCCATTTTGATCCATTAGAATGGGAACATGGTTTTACCAAACCATGAATCCACCCAAACCCCCAATTATGAACTCTTATACAGAGGGTGTTTTCATGGATATTTCATAGTTTTTCAAACCGTGTGGCCACCCAGTGAAAACCATACACCCCAAGATAGTAGGGGTGCATAGTTAGGGTGAACTATTTTTATAACCATGCAACCCATCTAAGAAACTATGCGCACGAACTTTTAAGGCTCCAAAAATTTAATTAAAAATACCCAAACCCTCATTTTATATCCCTAATCATCCCCACTTGTCCTAATATAGTTTCCATGGAACTTTTATGCTCCTGATAGGATTACTAGGCCCCTAAACTCCTACCTTTTCAAATAGAAGATATGGTGTAAGAAATAAAACTCTCTCCAGTATGTGATTTCTACCTTGATTAGTTTCCTCTTTCTTCTGTCTTTCACTCCCATTAGAGAGGGTTTAATTCTTCCATTGTTAATGGTAAAGATCTAGGTTATAATGGATCTTGATTCATTGGATATTAATCCTAGGTCTTGATCCGAGATCTTCTATATTTTTTGTGATTTCGGCCATTCTACATTGAATTAGGGGATAAAGTTGGGCATGCATTCATAAAAAACCATAAGGTAGGTGTTCTATATGCTAATTCCCATATTCTTGATAATTATCTTGTGTTTGTAGTTGTATTATTTTTTAACCATGTTGTGAAATTGATTTTAAATTTGAAAATTAAATTACATCACTATGAAATTGTGAGAGCCTTCATGGACTCCAATGGATCCATTGGATATTACAAGGCCATGATTAATGGATACCCAATGGGTGTCTCAATTTCATGAAATTATACTTGGGAAATGTAAAGAGGGGAATTAAAGAGTTTATGATATTAAACGAATGGTGAAATTGATATATAAAGTGATAAGTGATTAAATGGGGATTTCTCATGTTGATCTTTATGTGGAATATAAATATTCTTGGTTATGTGTGATGAATGAAGTGGTTTACCATGATTCAAATGATTGATAAAAAGGGTTATTAATTGTGAACCGTGAAATTTATATGTAAAAATTGAGATGTGGGTGTTAGACTAATGCTCCTCATCCATGGTTGGATATAATGATAATCTAGGCCCCAGATGCATGGATGAGATTTGGCACTGGATTGATGCTCCAAGTACCCAAGATTTTGGAACTATACTAATTCTCTAAGTACCTGTGATATTAGTTCTAGACTAACACTCCATGTACCCAATAAAATTATGATGGAATGACTCTTCAAGTACCTATGATAATTGTATCTAGGATGACTCTCCAATGTACCAAAATTAAAATGGAAATAATTTGAATAATGTCATCCAATGTAAGAATAATTTTTAAAATCCATATGGTGTATGGTTGAGACTATAGCATGGGTTGAAGCAGGTATGATTATCTTGGGTGTCACTATAAACTTGAGGGTCAATGTGGTTAATTGAAGAATAATAAATGTGAAACCTATTTACTTTAATCATTTTGTCTTTTATCTATTATTAAACTACATACACTATTATAAAATGGATATTTCTTTAGACAATGTTAGTGGTGGCTTACTGAGTTGTACTCACACCCTAGTCATGCTATCGAGTGGTGCCTAAGTAGACTTAATGTTTGCAGGACATGATAAGGTAAAAGACCCTATGTTATATGGATGAGTTGATATTTGGGATGGAGAATGGATGAGGGAATTGGACATTATTTCAGGACCTGGGTGGGAGTTATCAGTTTATCTTTATTTTTTCTTTTTAGTTGACACATAAAACATATATGGCATAACATATCTACTAAAATGGTTTATGGTCATTTCCCCAATTTTGGGATTCTTCATGTGAGTCTTGGTATTTGGTTATTGTTTATAATTAGTTTGGATATTTGGTTATTGATTTCTATTATGGATTACTTTGATAAAGAGGATATAGTCTCCCCACATAACATATTAAACCCTCAACGCTAGTCGATATCCTCTGGCGTATAAGGAGGCTCTATTGCTGTCACATAACAAACTAGATTTGGGAACTAGTATGTGACACAGGGATCAAAATGTTATAGATTACCTTAAATAAGACATATATTTAGTGAAAAATGGGTTCTAATTAAAAATTAATATTAATTAAAAAATATTGAATAATTTGTGTCATGTAATGGATGCTTAATAAAATGTCATTTTTTTCAATTTAACATATATAAAAAAAATTATAATAATTTCACACACACAGATTTGTAATTAAATAAATTTTATATAGAAAAACACACACACACATAGACACAATATTTCTATTATTTATTATTTTTTATCATTTATTTTATAATTTTATTTATTGACATAATATATTAAATATATATTATGTATTTAATTAGTAATTTTATTCATTTTTTATATTTTTATTAAATATATAATATTTATTACTTTTTTTATATTTTTTAATATTTATTAATTTTTAATTTTATTTATTCATTAATAATGTTAATTATTTTTCAAATATTTTTTTAATTTATTCAATATAAATTTTTTATTATTTAATATTTTTGTAATTTTATCAATTTTTAATATTTAATTATATATGTTTATTTATTAACATTTGATGTTTCTAATATTTTTGTAAATTATATATTTAATATGTATTCATTTTCATTTTAACATACATTCCATTTTAATTTTTTTTGAATAATCTATATTATCAATAACACTTATTAATTTTTTAATATTTTTGAAATCTATTGGTATTTTAATTATTAAATTTCACTCTTTTTAACATTAACTTGTTTAATATTATTTTATTATTATTTATTCACTAGTTATATTAATTATTTTTTACAATTCTTGCTAATTTATTTATTTTTAATATTTATTTGTTTAATAATTTAGCAATTTATTCATTTTTAATATTTAGTTACCCATATTTATTCATTAACATTTAATTTTTTGAATATTTTTGTTATGTACATATTTAATATGTATCCATGTTCATTTTAATATATATTCTTTTTTATTTTTATTTAATAATTTACATAATTAAGATTTTTTTTAAATCTATTCATTTTTATTTATTAAATTTCATTCATTTATAATATTGATGTATTTAAGATTATTTATTCTAAAATAATGTTAATTATTTTTTACTTTTTTTTATAATTTATTCATTTTTAATATATATTTGTTTAATATTATTTATTTTATTTTATATAGTTTTTTATTGGCATTTTCCAAAAAACACTGATAAATATAGGTTTTATCAATACTAAAATTGAAAGTGGTGATAAAACCTATCTTTATGAGAACTTAAAGGCAACACTAATAAATATAGGTTTTATCAGCACATTCTATTTTAGCATTAATAAAACCTACATTAATCTGTTCTTTTTGGAAAGCACTGATAAAACCCTTACTGTATTTTAAATATAAGCCTAAAAGAGAAGCCCATCATTCATTCCATTCAAGCTCCTACAAAATTGATCAATTTCCACCACTCCCCCTTGAACTTCTCAGATGAATCGACACTTTCAAAACCCAAGGTATGCGATTCTTTATAATCCATTTTAGTCGATCATGCATTTTTTAACACATTTTAGTTCTTATTTACCCGTACGTGTACCATACAACCCTCACCCCCCTTTGAGAACCGTAGTAGTTTTCCCTTGTATCATATGACCACCATTTTTTATTTCCAAAGGGATTGGATACTCAATATTTGAGTGTTTTTAAATTTTCAAGGTTTATCGTGGATATTATCATAGTATTGGTGGAATTTCCTCTGAATGTGTATAGTTACCCTTGATTTTTTTTTACGAAAATGGAAATACAATTATGATGTTAATTTTTTTGTTGAAAATTAGTAAGAAAAAATTACCATAATGAAATCACATATATATACTATATTTCTATTTTGATTTAATTTTTTGATATTGTATGCATGTGTAAAATATATATGGGAACACATATGCACATACGAAATATAATTTTTTATATATGAATATATATATATATATATATATATATTCATATATGTATATAAACACACATACGTCTATATATATTTGGCATATATGTGGATAGGGGTTTGGAAGAGTTGTGTATTTTGGGCCTGGGATAGTTTTTTCTGATTGATGGTTTTTGCAGACTCCATAAGGATCAATATATGATAGTGTTATTTTAACAATTGAGTGTTCATGGAAATAAATTAGTTGGCTCCCCATATGATTTTATCTTATATGTTTATTACACTTTCCATTGATTTTGATTTATTCACATGGCATTAGAGTGTAAAAAGACTATATTATTAAAATGATACCTAGAGGATACACACACATATATCTATATACATATTATTAACATGTTATTTCTAAGAGGACCACTTCGGGATATACCAAACATTGAGAGGGGACTAAATCAATGTTGGGACATTTTTCACCACTTATAACCTTTATCGCTTTTACCTCTTATACCTATTCAGATATTGATTCTCTTATTCTTCTTTTCTTATCACATGAATGTATATGAAAGTAGAAAAGGATAGAACATAATATTTTTACAAGGTATATTACTCAACTAGAGTAGCTAGTCCTTAGCACGGTATGTAAATAATCCAACCATAAAACTACTGTAAAATAATCCTTTAAATGTGGTAATATGAAGAAAGGAATATCGTTTCAATTTCAATACACTATAAATAATCCAACCATACAACTACTGTAAAACAATCCTTTAAATGTGGTTATACGAAGAAAGGAATATCCTTTCAATTTCAATAAACTATAGTCAATTGATAGTGCATGTTTTATAGCTACTGGATGGATCTTTATACTACCTATAAATACAGATTTCTTTCTTATTAAAGGTTCTTTGTAAAACCAATAATTTATTCTACCATATGAAACATTTTTTGGATGTCAGAATGCTTATTTGTTCTTCCAGTTCTTCACTTGTTAGTTTCTCAGTAGCAGGAAAGAAACTCTTCTTCTTATTTTGACTTCAGTCATAATAATATTAATGTGTTTTTGGTTGATAACCTGAAAATTATTCTTTGACCCAAATTGTAATCAATCTTATATTAATTTTTTCACCATCTCTTGTTCATCCTCAGAAAAAAAGACTACACTATTTCTTCTTTGTCTTTCTATAATTACAAACATCCTTTGTGATTATTAAAACAATTAAATATCTACTTTGCATCATCATGATCAATTTATCATTTAGTTTGAATGACATGAATGTGTTTCAGATAGACTATCCTAGAATTATTCTTTAACCCAAATAATATTCACTAAATATATATTGGGTTCTCAATTCTTCTTGGGCACACAATAATATGCAACAATGTAGGAGTGTCTTATTCTCTTTCTTTTATACTCAATATTAACAATTGAATGTAGTATCTATTTCCTCTTAGTGAAACTTAATATTTGTCAACCACTAATTAAAATTCACTGAACATATCATCTTATGAATGTATTTTAATTATTCAAGGAATTTCCACCAAATCCACACACAAAAATATTTCCTTTATTTTATTATTAATTCATGTTTTGTTCACGGTGCATGCATTATCAATCTCATTACCATGCATGAAAAATTAACTGTTCACTAATTCTTATTCCATCTCATCCTAAGGGATGTATAATAACATATAACTATTTCTTCACACAAATAATAACCCTATAACATATATAAAATATTTTTCACAATATTTTATGTTCTTTTATTCTATTTTTGTTCGCTCTTGTGAATTCACATATACATGTGCATAGAAGAATTTGTGACTTTTTTTCTTCACAATGTTTCACAAATTTCCTTGTTTATGAGATCATGCATGTGATTTTATTTATATATGTGTAGTGATACACATCTAGCACAATGAAAAGGGTTCTCTTCATGTGAGTCAGATATTTTCACATAAGATTTCACATTACATTTATGAATGGGAGTGTGAAAAATATTCTTCATCACATAAGGTGTTATGTGAAAATCTTTTTTCTGTATGTTATGTATCAACAAGGTACATAGTGTTTTCATGTAAAGTTTTATATGAGGAACACTTGCTTCACAAAACAAATTAAGAGTTAATAACTCAACCACTGGTGCATGGAACCATTGTTCTTTACGAAGCATGAAGAGAGAATGTCTGAAACTATTCTTCACGCAGGATTTTCATGGTTATTATCCATGAAACCAAGAAGGTTCATGGGACTCCCCTATTCATGATGCCAAGCAGTCTTGCAGAACCTTGATTTTTTCTATGAGCTTCTTCATAGATTCTCTATTTTCAAAACAAAAATAAGGGCCCTAAAGGTTTCAGAAAATAAAAATTGTCTCAACCCCTCTCATTTATAGGAGTGGATCACTAGATCTCATTCAATAATTGATTTTAAATACCACAAATAATTCCATGTGAATCACTGGTTTTGAATTCCTATAGATACAATATTTGAATTATTCAAACATGCGTTATGTGATACTTTAATTCATACAACCTTTTCTTATGTGATGAGACCTATTATTCAGTGGTGAGTATGTCACATTCATGCATTAATAATTACGTGCCTCATCATTTCAAAACTATGAGATTATCCATGCATGAACTAGCATATTGTAACTCCCTTTTTTACATCACAAGTAGCATGTTCTTCAAATAACCACTTGCATGGAAAGAGTACGATGCATTCATGAAGGTTCGTTCCTCTATCATCCCAAAATATCAAGATCAATACAATCATTACATCTTCTGGTTTGATATCGGATATTCGGCTATCTACTCTGGTGAATAGAATCACCATTGACTATTTTAAGGAATGAGACGACATTCCAGGATGAACAGATGAAGGATATCTGTTTGAACAGGTAGTAACTATTTTATCCATATGTTTTTAACATATCCACAGTTTGTGGCCCTTAAAAAATCAGACATCAATTCCATTATTCATCGAGTGATTCCTTATTAACCAATCTCTCCATCATTCCATTCGAGATAACACTAGGGTCGACACCTGGATACACAAAAGACACCCAAATGGGGTTGTCCGATACACTCACCACCATACCGCAGTACCCTATGCACCCTACGAGCCCAATGTTTCCCAATCACACCTGCATACACCTATAGGCATCCACCCACACCTCAATACCTCTATACAAGACTTATTTGGACAGACCCTCCCACATGGTTGACCTTAGAGTCTTATATGTGGTTAAAGGGTTGGCCAATGGGGATTCTAGTAGTTAGACCATTCTTTTGAATAAGACCCACAAAATAGAATTTCAATGTCACCTTAAAATTAATGTCCACAAAAATAACTCCTCTTGCAATAATATTTTCATAATGATTTATTATTTAATTCATTTTGGAATATAATTTCAAAATATCTCTTCATCATCCAATCTTGAAGAAACATTTAATAGATCATCATCCTTTTTTTTATTGTAAATAATGTCTCATATCAAATAACCAAGTGAAACACGTCTTCTATACTTAAAACCAGTTCACAAATCATCAAAGTTATAAACTCAAAGTCTTAAAAATAACTTCCTTAAAATAATAAGACTTGTGTATCATCACCATCATCCTTTCATCAAATCTATATTCATTTTTATATCAAGATTGGATGTCTTGGATATTTATTTTCTAGAAAAATCTTTCATTCTAAATTTTCAACATATTGAAATTAGTGAAATATTTATATTTCATTAACTACTATTGAAAACCAAAAAAACCATTAACAAAAAATAAAACTCATTCAAAAAGTGGGATCTTCAATTTATTCACAAGATTTATTTATATTATTAATATGATTTCCAAAGTGTTTGGATACTAAAAATATTTTTTTTAATTTGACTATAAAGGAGGTTGTAAATTGAGTTATTTATAACATACAATATTAATTGATTCAAAATCAATAGAATTGGATTTATTGAAAATAAATATATTATGTAATTCAAAATAATGATTATTTTTAGAAAATAAGTGTGAAAACAATGTGTTTTTAAGAATGATAGAAAAATGAAATAGTGAGGGAAGAGATTATATTTTGAGTAAATTAAGAATTAAGAACTAGATTTAGAGTAGTGATCTTAAAAATGTTCGATATATGTAAACATTCTCTAAATAGAGCATGCATACACTAAAATTTTGATACTTTGTTTACTTGTCAATTTATATATACATTATATTCATAAATTAAGTGTATTTTTTAAAAAATTAATATTATTGAACCTTATAGTAAGGATATGAATAAAAAATAGATGGATGGTAATCATATGAAAAAAGAGTATGAGGAGAGAGTTATGGAGTTCATCAAGTTTATAATAGATCATTCATACGAACCTTATCAAATAATTTTTATTTTTTTATGTTATTTTAATTCTAGACGAATTCACCCAGAAGGAAATTTTATTTTTCATAGAATAAACCATAGTAATAAATTTTGGACTAAAAATGGAGAAAACTGAATGAACATACTTATAGGAATGATACTTCCATTGATTTATCATTTGATATGATACCTGTGTAAATGATGATAGGGATTGTATAGAAGAAATGAGAAGGAAAATTAATGATGACATTCATGATTGTATATAGATGTTTGAGAAGTTAAATAACTATTTAAAAAGACCATTGTATATTGGTTGTACTAAATATAAATAATTTTCTGTTGTATTAAAGTTATATAATTTGAAATCTCACAACGAATAGAGAAGAAAAGGTTTTATGGAACTACATGGTCTTCTAAATGATATGCTACCGGAATAAAATGAATTTTTTTGTTGAACATATTACACTAAGTGAATGAAATGTTCAATGGGTATGATAATTAAAAAAATGTATGCATTTTCAAATGATTGTATATTGTTTCACAAGAACCATAAATCACATAGAAAAACCCCTAAGTGTGGAATGGATCAATTCAAGAAATATGAATCATGTAATTTGAAATATTTATGGTACTTTACTATCATTACAAGGTTTAAATGACAAGAAGGATTCTAGGAAACTTATAGACAATTGACATGAATCGCAGATACAATAATTTATGACGGGAAATTACATCGCCCAATAGACTCTCCTTAGTAGAAGAAAATTGATTATGAGTATCCTAAATTTAGAAACAAGCTGAGAAATCACTATCTTACACAATCTATAGATGGAATGAATAGTTTTTCCATAAAAATTAGCACTCATAGTACATAGCCTGTTATGTTGGTAAATTATAATATTCTATCATGGTTATGTATGAAGAACAAATACATTATGTTTTATATAATTATATCTAGACAAAACAACCTGGTAATGATATTGATGTACACTTGGATCTATTAATTAATGACATGAAATTGATTTGGGATACATGTGTTACATTGTATGATTATCATAGAAGTAAAGATATGACATTAAGAGCCATATTTTTTGGGATGATAAATTACATTTCTATTTATAGAAAATTTTCAGGATATAACATTAATGGGATGTTGGGGTGTCCCATTTATGGATAAGGTACACACTCAGTTAAGTTGAAAAATTCCTCAAAGACTTTGTTTTTAATTCATCACAATTTTTTACCCAGATGAAATAAATATCGGTCCTAGATGACATCATCCAATCAAAATAAAAAACAAGGTAAAACACTGTCTCCACTAACTTGTGATCAACTATTCAAAAAATTATAATATATTTACACTGATTTTGGAAAACGTTTTTAGAAAAACCATATGAAATCAAGTTAGAAGAAGATATCAATTTCATTGAATTACCATACTATATTTTTTTATACTTCATAAATTTTCTTGATGTCATGCACGTATAAAAAATATACATGTGATAGTGTTATTGGAATGTTACTAAATGTACCATATAAAACAAAGGATAACATAAAGTCTTGGATGGACATGATTAACATGGGGATATGGGAAGAGTTGGCACGAGTGATGGGTGAAAGAAAAAATTTTCTTCCTCCAGTAGCTTATAATCTATCTAGAAATGAAAATTTTCAAATTTTCAAATTCTTTAATAGTGTTATTTTTTCATAGAGATATTCATAAAATGCCAACAATATTGTTTCAATGACTAAATTTTAGTTACAGGGGCTAAAATCAAACAATTTTCATGTTCTGATGCAAGATTTAATGAATGTAGCTTTAGATTTCATTCTTCCAAAAAGTGTGTTGGAGTTGGTGTCCTAGAACCAACTATTTTTAATTTGATTTCATCTATATTAGATAATTTTAATATTAATAAAATATCTAATTGCATATCATTCATTGTTATAAATGAATTTAATTTAATAATGCCCCAGATTATCTATCCCATTAATAAGGTCATAAAATTTCCCCACTATGATGAAAACCTTGAAATGAAATGAATATATTTCTAAATATAGTTATATGATTGGAAAACATACTAAGATAAGACACATATTATGTATAATTTCTGGTGTGAGTACTCATAAGCGAATGAGGCTTTTTCTCATGAACTTTTCACTTTGTAATTTCCAATATGATAGATTATGTGAATAAACCCACCAGTAGGAATTTTGTATGTTTTGGTGTCATCGGGTATTTATATCTCCAAGGATGTAAGACGTGCCTTATAATTTATGATTATCATTGATACATGTCATAACTCACACACATATATTTACTAACCAAAACCATCACACCATATGTTGGAGATAAGTAGGATACATTGGGTGCATCATGAATGACATGTTATTAATAAATAATTCAAGGAAGAATCTGTCCCTTTTATATTTATAGAAGATTATATATTTTCCCTTTGATTGGAATATAACTCTCACATTAAATTCCATAGCCATGGGGAAACAATGTATTTATTTCAGAGAGTCAAAGATAGACGTATTGAGTACATAGGTTGATGAAATAGATGTGAAACATGATTGATGATATATTGATATAAAGGTTTTATATTACACATTTACTATTTGTATGTGTTAGTTGATGCTACGACATTAATTTATTTCTCTTAGGTTTCATGACCCATTTCTATATAACAATCTTGAACTTTAGGCATACCCACCTAATTCCAATGAGAAAGAATCCTAAAGGATCATACACTACGTGTTTCTATTGATCTAAATTATATTCTATTTGAATTCAATTAATGGAATAAATATTATTCTCAAGACCAAGGAATAATTTTATTCTTGTTTTATTGGTCACATAAATTAGATAAATAATTTTTCTCTGAATTGTGAATAAAATATATATATTTATTTTATTCAATTTTTAATAAATATTTATTCATTGGTTTGGGGATAAAATATTATTAATGATTGAAATGTTTATTTAGGTATTCAAAAAATATCAAGGTGTTTGAATAGACCAATATCACGTCTGGTAATAAATATTAATTTACAAGCTGATAAAATAATATTTATTATTGTATAAGTTAGAGCATATTCCATATAATAATAATAATATTATTATTAGTATTATTTTTAATGGGGTTTAATAGATATTATAATACTATTTAGGGTATGATACATAATTAAATAATATATTAACATAAACTCCAAATTTATAAATAGATGGTTATGTCTATTGTGTATGGTTAATAAAAAATTGAGAATAGAGAATCACTATGTACAAAAAACTTATATATCTACCTCTCTCAAATTCCTCCTCTCTTTCTCTAAAAAATGATAACTCCTTCAAGCCTAAAGGATCTTTTATTGATCAAAACGAACAAAAAAAGGCAATTGATTCACTGTGCTATCACCCAGAAATGAATTAGCTCTGTCGGAGATCAAAAGAGCATGTATGGATCACTGATAGATGGATTCTACACATGTATCCTTACAGTAGAATGAAGGTAATCTAAAATAGTTTTTTAGAAGATCAATGATGTCATCAAAGAAATATCCTAGGTGAGGTAATCATTTCTTCAAATCTAAATAAATTAATTATAATTTTAACATGCAAGATCCTCTATTGGGGTTTTAGGATACTCTAAATTAACTTTAATTTTCATTTTATTACCACTAAATGTGCTTTTTCTATGTCCTGAACCATTAAGTTTTATCAGTGAGTAAATGCTTCAAACTTATAATTATTTATTTTATTTTTTATTTATCTGTGAAATATATGTTAGAAATTCATTTCATGAATTATTAATTCCTTAATGAAAATTTTTAAATTAACATTATTCCTAAATTTTAATTTCACTATTCATGATTCAAAATTTCTCAATTTAAAGTACATATGAAGAGAAACTACGAATTCCATTAGTAAGTGTCGATAAATATGACCGGATAACATGAGATTACCAGACATAGAGTTAGAGTACATGTTGTATACCCAAGTGTGATGTACCTAGACATGTAATGGGATACATGACATATCAAGCACTAACTACATGCAGTGTATTTATTAAACAAAACATGTAGACTAGGAAAAAATGGCACATGGGTTGTTAGATTAAACAATGTGTATTTAGCATACACAATGTGTAGTTTATACGGGTTAGTGAAAAAAAAATTAATCCTTATGGTCACTATACATGCTCAAACCATGTGATAATGACATCCTAGAGCATTAATGATATAAAAGACATGTATGTGGTGTGCACGACATGTATTTCATCTTTTCCCACATCTGAAATACACATTGATCCATTTGTAAAGTTATGAAGACACATTAAATGAGCAATATATGGTGTGTATCTAGTATGTACAAATCATGCAGTCACGACTGATGAACATGACAATCCCTTCGGTGGATTTCATGGACACATTTCATTCAGACCACATGATGTGTAGTTGGATTCTATACCTTATGTAGTCCCATTTAGATTCATTCCTAAGACTATGTGACTATCACAGACACATGATAAGAGTGATACATGACATGTTGATGGCTTGTACATGCTGTGTAGTTTGTCTGAGTTGACATTCCAAATCCATTGGCATGTAACTCAAGTACACAAAAAGCGAGATACACGGTGTTTAGTTTGATATTACATGTTGTGTAGTCTCCAAATAAAGGGCATAATTAAATTACATTAAATTACTAATTTCATAATTAAATAATTATTCTATTTATTGGCATACATGGTGTGTTTAGAAATTTAATAAAGGTTTTAATATTCATTTATTATTTTTTATTTATTATTAGGACCTAAATGTCCATGGATATTTATTTAATATCTTTTAACCAACCCTTTGTTTCCCCTCACCTGTGTCTGAGTTATAAATACTTATAATTAATAGAGTATCCTAAGGCATGTGGAGATTGTTCAAGAAGGAACCATAATGATGCCAACTCAGGTGATACAGATGTGGATATGTAGAATCTAGTAACTTATTACAAGACCAACATAAGGATTAATTCCCATAGGGAATATGATGATTTATTATTTGATCAATAAATCAACCATTATATAATCTCATGATCATATCATTTATTTATTTATTTATTTATACCTATGTATTATTTAATTTATTGATATAAGACCGTAATCACATAAATAAATAAATAAATTTTAAAATATAGAATTTAAATAAATGGATTATTCATAATTTCTTTATCCAATATGGTTAATTAATTAAAATACACTTAATATTAAAAATACATGTAATGTATAAAAAAAATATTTTTTTTAATAATAAAATAAAACTCCCCAACTAAATATTAAGTCAGACTTAGTCTTTCATTACATGATTAGGAATGAAAATATTATAATTAAGTGTCTGACCAACCTTTATTAGGACACACAATTTTAACATAGAGTTCTTATGATGGTTATGCGTTGACTTTACCATCTTACATCAAGGTAAGTATCCATCTCTAGACTTGGTTTAACATTGAGGAAAGTGTTAGGAAATCCATGTTAGTATTTTAGGATTGAGGAGTCCTCTCAATAGATGAAGGAACTACAAGCCCATGGTTAGAAAAGACCTTCCAACCTAAATAACTTTAATTGGATTGAACAACCCTTGTTGGGGTTATGTGAAGGGTAATATTGATCCATGCCACAAGAATGTGTAACAATCAAGGCATTTATATTTCAATGGTTATAGATGTTGGGACTTGATAAAATAATGTGAGACTTAATAAAATTATTTATTATTATTTCAAACATAATCTTTAATCAAGAAAATTAATAATAATATACTCTTTTATAATTATATAATAAATTGAAATTTCATCATCCATACTATCCCTATGATCAATACTGGAGAAATAACATCTCCTCACTGTAAGCAACTTCCAAGATTGGTTTAGACACCATCAGTTTGTGTTGCGTCATGAATAAAAATATTATGTTCATGTATCCTTTATGTTTGATATTCCTTCCATAGAGGTGAGTAATAAAAAGTTCATTATCTATGAAAAAAATTTGAATGAAATTATCGACTTTCAACTGTTTGACTCTATCGTCCTTGTGCGGTGAACTTATTATGTCTCATGAAAACAATGATGCTTATAGTATTCTCAAACATCTATATGGTTTATACCAAGATAGATCTAGAAAATAACTATTTGATATATCCTAGGAACTCTTTCAGAGTAAAACTGGGTAGGTAGAACCAGCTAACCCTTGCATAGTCAGACTCATTGGCTATATTGAGTGCCTAGAGGTTCTAGGGTTTAAACCCCCAATGTATTTTCAATGATCTCATTTTTTCATTACTCCCTCATCTCTTATCTAGAGTTTTTTTAAATTTTTACATGAAAAAATTGAGAAGTCTCTCCCAGATCCACTCACTCTTCTTCACCATGTAGATAAAGAGACAAAGTGTGAAAATCCTTTTTTTCTTATGGTGAAAAAAGAAAGGGAAAATGAATACCTCTAATACTAAAGCTTCTTCACAACCTTATAATAAGAGACATATTAAGTGGAAAGTAAGGAAGTAGGATTTTGGTTTTTTTATATGTGGCAAGAAGGTCCACTGAAAAAAACTGTACCCATCCTAAGATACAAGTAGAAGATTCAAGTTCATTTGATATTGAGTGAAATTTATATATTTATACAAATTCGGTATTAGATATAGCTTGTGGTTCTCACATATGTATTCAAATAAAGAAACCAATTAGATTTAGAAATATTGACTAAGGGGAGGTAGATCTATGAGCAACTAATGAAGTTAAAATTGCTTTTGTAGCTATCAATGACTATCGCCTCACATTTCCAACCGGAATGATCTTGTTTTTGAAGGATTATTATTTTTTACCATATGTTACTGAATGAATTATTTTCATATTCAAGCTAGATAAATATGGGGTTATTTTCATGTTCATGGATAAATTTTGATTCTTTTATAAATATATCATTTTTTATGGTAAGGAACATTTAAATAATAGTATTTATGTTTTGGATTACATGAACCTAGTATTGGTGATCAATAACAAACTACTTCACATATATTATACCACATCCAACTTTGGAATCACCAGTTAGGTCATGTAACGGAAAATCATTTGATTAAATTACATAAAATATTGATATTTAAATTATTTTAAACTAAAACTACTTGTTATATGTCAATAATATATTACTTATTGAAAAAAACCAATTATTAAATTATATTAAGGAATGGTTGAATTAATTCTTCTCCATGAAGTAATTATGTGAGGTGACATGCATTATTGGGATCATGGCCCATCATGATAGATCCAAGAGACTACTTTTCCTAAGTCAAGTTATATATATTGACAAGATACTAACGAGATTCATTATGGAACAATATAAGAGGATATTGTTACTAATGTCACATGGTATTCATATTTCCATGAAAATGTGTCCTCATACACATAAAGAAAGACAATGAATATAAAAAATACCATACATATCGGTGATTGATTCAGCCATGTATGTTATGATATGTACTAGGCTAGATGTCACTTATGCCTTAAGTCTAGTGAGAATATATCAAGATGACCCAAGTGATTTCCATTGGATAGAAGTCAAGACCATCCTTATGTTTTTAAGATGTACTAAGGAAATGTTCTTAGTCTATGGTAGTGATGAGGAACTAGTCATTATAGGATATCCATATGATATATTCGAAATAGATCAAGATGATATGAAATCACAAACAAGATACATCTTCACTTTGAATGGAGGTGTTGTGAGTTGGAAGAGCTCAATGAAAGTTGTGGTCATAGATACTATAGTAGAATCTGTGTATATTGTGGTTTTTGAGGTAGCTAAAAATGTAATATGGATACAAAAAATCTATCTAATATCTTAACATGGTACCTATCATTAAAGTTAATATCACACTCTATTGTGGTAATACTATAGTGGTGACTCTCACAAAGGATAAAGGATCACATCAGTATACAAATCACTATGTTCAGAAGTATCATCTCACAAGGGATTTTTTCTTAGAGATGTGAGGTTGTAGTGGGAAGTATTTCCTTAGAAAAAAATGTGGAATTCCCCTTGAATAAATCCTTGACTCGGGAGAAACATGATTATCATGTGAGGTCTAGAAAATTGAAATTCATAATCAATTGGCTCTAGTCCAAGTAGTAGTTTTTTAGAGTTGGTGTCCTAGGACCAAATTTTTGTACCTTGATTACTTGTATATTAAATAATTTTAATATTAATAAAACATCATATTACATATTGTTCATTATTATTTATGAATTTAATGTAATAATGTCCTAATTCATCTTTCCCAATGATAAGGTTAGAACAGTTCCTCGCTATGATGAGAACATTAAACTAATATGATGATATTATTAAATATAGTTACACTGTTGGAAAATTTAGTATGATAAGACACATAATATGTAGTCTTTTAGGTGAGAGTAATAGTAATTAGATGAAGCTTCTCCTCATGAAGTTAACACATGACTGGATAAAAATTATCTTTTTATTTGATTTTTGAAATCCACTTTTTGGTTGAGCAGTAACATAGACATATGTGAGTTAACTGATTCAAAATTTAAAATTATACCAAAATACACCATCACAACCTCAATAAATGACCAAATATATCACGTACCTTCGTCCCACATCCTTCATCATGAGTCATGATCCGTCATCACATACTATCAGGTCACATATCAAGTCTTAAGCCGCCTCAATTTTTTTGCGGCAATATCCATCAGTGAGAAACCAGCAAGCCTCACCCTACCACTGATTGAAACCACCAAAACACCATCAAACTCTCCAAACTGCTTCACCCTCATTTTCATCACCCCAGAAATGAAAAACACAAAAACCAGAAACAAAATATTCACCGAACGAGTATCAAAAGTCACTAATAGTCACAAAAATACATCACCAATGGAACATACAAATTATCTGAAAACATTTCGCCTAAGAGACTATTGTCATCATATTCACTCGATCACCACCATAGAAAAAGTTAAAACAATAGAAGAAAGGGATAGAGGCTACAAGGACGATCAACCTTGAACCCTGACAAAAACTTGAAGATCACATCCCAGAGCTTCCTAAAAACCACCCCTCTAGATCGACTGGGAGAGGAATGATGGATCCATGGAATATTAGAAGCGGTCAGGACCTCAACAATGATCAACGACTGCACTGTGATGCCAAAACAAACCAAGAATCTTGAAATAAACCCACGATTAATGACATATAGGAAACAAAAAACACCACCATAGCCTTAATTGAAGCCATCATAGGACGTGCCTCTTAGAACACCATCAGTATATCGAATCGCACATCCCAAAGCCTCCAAAAAACCACCATCTCGGACTAACTTGGAGAGTAATGCATGAACCAAAAGCTAGAGTAGTTAGAATCAAGCTAGGTCCACAACAGATAATAACATCCACGAATAACCCACCAACACGAGTCGATGAAGCCACTACCATGTGAAATTATACCTGAAGAAACAACAGAGGAGAAATACCACCAGGAAGAATGCACCAAGAGAGGAAGAGACTGGAAGGAAGGAGGAAATGGGGGAGATGAAGTAGAAGAAATGGTGCACCGACCTCCCCCAACTGAGGCACCACTGAGGAGCCCTAGTGGAGAGCGTCGAGGGAGATAATTATCTCATAGGATATTCATTTTTATAACTAAAATAGGGTAATCTACAAGATGAGAGATTATGAGAAAAAACCTTCTAGTAGAATTCCACATGTTTTGGTTCCATAGAATATTCCTATACATGATTGTGTATAATGTTCCTTATACTTTAATATTATCATTAATGCATGTCATAACTCACACACATATATGTACAGACCAACCCCCCCATATATTGTCAAGAAGTAGGGTATGTTGTGTGAGTCATGAATGACATGTTATTAATGGATATGTAAAGGAAGAATTTTTATCTTCTATATTTTTAAAAGTTTATATGTTATCACTATGATTGGAATATAAACTTCATATTAAATTCCATGTACATGGTGAAAATACATGTTTATTTCATATAGTCAAAGATAAGAGAATCGAGCACATAGTTTGATAACACAGATGTGAAACCTTCTTGATGAGATATTTATATAAAGGGATTATATTACACAATGAGTGTTTATATGTGGTTTTCGACATTGAAACATTAATTTATTTTACTTGGGTTTCTTGACCTATTTATAGACAGTAATCTTGGACCTTAGGAATACCCATCTAATTCCAATGAGAAAAAATCCTAAAAGTTCACAAACTAAGTGTTTCTATTGATTATTGTTAAATTCAATTTGAATTTAATTAATAAAATAAATATTATTCTCAATATTGAGGAATAATTTTATTAATGTTTTATTGATCGCATAAATTAAATATATATTTATTCACTTGATTGTGAATAAAATATATTTACTTATTTTTTTGGAATATTTAATAAATATTTTTTTCATTAGTTCATCAATGAAATATTTATTTAAGAATAAAATGTTTATTCAGGTAATAAATAAATGTCGAGGAGTTCGAATGGAACAATTACACGTCTAGTGATAAATATTAATTTATAAGTTGGTAAAATAATATTTTTTATTGTGCAAGTTAGCACTCACACCATCAAATAATAATAATAATAATAATAAGATTATTATTATTATATTTCATGTGGTTTAATAAATATTATAATATTAGTTAAGCTTTGGTATGCAATTAAATAATATTTTAACCTAAAATAAAAATCAATAAATACATGGTTATGTCTATTATGTATGGTTAATCAAAATTTGAGAATAGAGAATCGTTGCACACAAAGGACTTTTCTCTCTCTCTCTCTAAAATTCATCCTCTCTTCTTCTCATGAATGAGAAGAAATACGCCATGGCTGAAGTATCTTGGATCGATCAATATGAAAAAATATAAATTAATTTCCATGATAGCACCAAAAAATCAATTAGTGTTGATCAAAGATCAACATAGCTCACACAAATCAACGTAGAAGGATTCTACACATGAATTCCTATAGTGCAACGATGTAAATACAGAAGTTTTATTCAGAAGGTCAACAATTTCATCGAAGAAGGATCATAAGATAAGGTAATCATTTCTACACATATAAATAAATTAATTATAAATTTAACATGAATGAACCTCTATTGGGGTTTCAAGAGACTCTAAATTGAAAGAAATTTAAATTTTACACCCACTAAAGGTACTTCTGCTGCATCTCGAACCTTTAAATTTTATGACACAAATCAAGCAGACATTTATTCTTTTTCAAATCCATATTCCATGAATTTATCATCCTAATGATGTTTTCAATCAATAATAAGAAACTTCCCATTATATTATGTGAATTAGAGAAATTATTCCCACCATCATTATTTGATATAATGTTCCAAATAATGGTTCACTTGGTTGGAGAGATTAAACTATGTGGTCCTATATATTACAGATATATTTACCCCATTAAATGACATAAATAATTTAAATATGTATTTCGATAATCGAATTTGGAAAAAAGTTTTTATTTTAGAGAAAAATTGTAATTTTCCAGAATTTACAGGTATTTTTGTTTTAAATTATATGAAATTATTTCAAGACCACATGCTTTGACGACACGTGATTCCGAGGCCCAGTGAATTCGAAACATAATTTTGAACTTTTTTTAAGGTACGTTCAGTAAACATGCAAGCGGGTTTTTATAACTTTTGAACTGGTGTTCATATAAAAAATCTGAGGGCACCGTTGAACTCAAAACACTGAGATTCTCCTAGAAAGGACTTAATTTCGGCTGGAAAGGGATGAATGGAAAAGTTAATTTTTGGACTTTTTGAAAAAAATAATAAAATAACATAAAAAGTTATTTTACTTCTTTTTCTCACCAATGAGCGACGACATGGAGAAACTATGGTGCAGCGATGAGCCAGCAATGAGATGCATTAATGGATCTCATTAATGGATCGTTAACACACAACGTAACGACGCTTAATGACGTGTAACAGTGACGATGTTTGATAAATGAAACAGCGTAATGACGTGACGTCATAATGTAATAGAAACCCTGCGACATGTTTTATTTTCAATAGTTTGACGCATTGATAGAATGAGTATTAAACTGGGAGGATTCTCAAATGAACCTTCAAAGGATTTTCCTCCCCAAAAAATAACGACAAACGTCGATGGGACTTCATCGACTTCAACGTACTTCTAAGAACGACAACGCCATCGACCTCTTGAACCCTCAAGGAAGAAACGATGCAGAAAAGAATGTCAATGAGGTAGGGGTTTGTTTTATTTTGAAGTTCTTCCCAATTTTTATTCTAAATGAAGAATATGGATTAACCCACAAACAGGTTGATCCGTGGATTGTACATTCTTGAAGGAGGGTTCTGTTCTTGGGATTTCTATTCAGGGTTAATTTTTATTGATTGATAGAATGATAATACCCAAACCTTCCCATGTTTTAAACCTCTAATGTAGAGGGTACAGGCCGACATGAACAAGGCCTGAGTCCCTATACACATGCATTCATCGTGGCCATATCCTCAAATCGGTGGCAAGATGAATTTGGGGCCAAGGTAGGGATAACAACGACTCGAGAGGCCCATAGGCAGAGGAAGATCAAGAAACGGACCACCGGAGCGACTCTGGTGGCCCGTGGTGATGGTCGTGGGCGGAGGGTGGTGGTGCCACCATCGGCGCGCCGCGGCGGCCCATAGGAGAGGTGCCAACCGGCACCGCGTGGAAGCAGTGGCCCGCATCTGGGTCACCTGGGTGACCTGGAGAGCTGTGGTCGCTCGACCGCGGTGGAGGAAAGGTCTTGCTACATCAGCTTCGAAAGGTTTTAGACATGATGACATGCATGTGACATATGGGAGGAATGGCCTGCTCCTTGTGCTTCGCATTCAGACAGGGAAGGGCCGCGGCGGCAGTTGCCGCATCCCGGGCACACACCATCGATCCACCCCTAGCAGACCGAGCTATAGCTGGAAGACCGTGCCCCCAGCTAGCGGTTTGGGCTAGACCCATGCCCAGTGGGCCAAAATTGCACTGGTAGACTGGACCCGTGCCCTTCAGGCCATGACGGACGAGACTGGGTCACTGGGCGACCCGACGGGTTAGACCCCCGACCAAACTAGGCCAGAAAAATCGAGGCCCATTGGGCCTGGCCCACTGTCCAGGATAGACCAGACCTTCCCTGACCTGAACTAGGTCAGGTTGAGCTAGTCTAATTAAACCAGGGTATTTGGGAACCTCAGGCTAGGTTGGTCTAGTCGGTTCAACTGGGTTGGACTGGGCCCAGACGTAACCGGTCCCTAATTACTAAAACATCAATAACTCACAGATCGGGTGTCTGATTGACGCGCTATATACGAAACGAGGACCCTGTTGAGAAAAGTATTGTTTTTAACAATACATAATAATGTTATTTAAAGGGGAAGATTATTGAAAATAATACTCTGTATCTTTATGATAATTTTGATGCTCACAAATACCCTTAATTATTTTCTAACGATTTTATTTAGTATTTTGCAGGAATTTATTAATTTATTTTACTCTTGAAATAATGAGAATTTATTACTTATTCGGGAACTATTTTAGTACGTTATGGAAACAATGTTCATACCTTACTTATTCGGGATCTGTTTTAGCATTTCCTATAATCACTGTTCATACCCTACGTGGATAAATGTAGCGTAAGGATAAAAAGCGTGTATACTTTTTGAGATAAGAGAAAAGTGTGGTTAATCAACCATATGTTATCAGCAAAGTATGGAAGAAGAACCTTACGTTAGGAAGGAACCTTAAATTTGGGTTATCAACAAAGTATGGAAGGAGAAACGTACGTAAGTACTAAACGTTACATTTGTTTCTCAAAAGTATGGTTCATCAACCTTACTTTTGTAAACAACCATACATTCTTTGAATGGATCTTTTATCTTTAATCTGAGAGTTGAAGAAAAAGTTTGGATGATCAACCCTATGTTTATGATCAACCTTACGTTTGAATAAAGTAACATGAACCCTACATTTATGTTCAACCTTACGTTTTCAACCCTATGTTTGGAGGCCACATCATCAACCTTACATTTGGCATCGGAAAGTTTGAAAGACGATATTTTTATGCAACGGTCAGCAAGCAGATTGTTAGGCGGATTTCAAGTAGGATTTAAAGTCGATTTTAAAATAAAACTTTGACCAATTCAAAGCCATTTTATCAATGGATTAAAGATCGAATTAAAAGGAGCTTTTTATGCCGAGTCTTCAGGGAAGTTACGACTACTTTGTAAATTCACATTTTTGAATATCGTGAATCAAAAGGAAACTTTTATGGATCTAAATGTGAAGGGGATATGCTTGGATTTATTATATATTTTTTCTCTGAAACATCAGGCATAGGAGTGTGGTGATCAATCTATTATTCAAAAAGGTGGAAAACAGATACTGCTTAAAGAACTCAGTTCTGCCGATTCAAAAGGAGCATCAAAGCTCTGTTTATTTAAGAAGAAGGAACTCGATAGAAGATTCACTTGTTCTACATAAAATATCTACTTTAGATCTACTACTGCTTAAGTTGTGAATTATATCTCTATATCTACTACAACCAGATCGACTCAGAACTACTTCGACTTGAAAATCAATATTTCTAGAGACGACGATCCATCTGCTGTCAATTTCATTCTGTTGCAATTGTGAAGATCGATTGAAAAAATTCTTTCTAAAGTAACCAGATTCTCGTACTAAGCTGAGTAGGTTTGTGTTTGAACTAGAAGGATTTGTTATCCTAAAATTTTTAAAGGTGTCAACTGCCTATTTTTCAGTTGTTGGAAGGTCTGTGGAAAAGAGGACTAGAGGACTAGTTAGTGAAAATCACCAAGATCGTGGAGTTGAGCATTGGTGGAGTGGATTAGGGGAATTCTGTTCCCTAAACCACTATACATCTATGTGTCCCCGCCTTTACTTATTCCACTGCATGATCAAATCTAATAAAGCATAGAGGAAAAAACTCATTCAATTGAAGAGTTAACGAAAAATATGAAAGACACAATTCACCCCCCTCTTGTGTATAATCTGTATATTCAAGATCCAACAATTGGTATCATAGGTGGAGCTTCTGATAGAGCCTTAGCAATCTAGAAGCATTTAAAGATTGTACAACAGAGCATCATGACTGATACAAGAGAAGGGATGTCAATAGTCAGAGCACCATATTTTAATGGAGACAACTATGGCTGCTGGAAATCGCGCATGATAATATATCTGAAAAACCTCAGATATAAAATCTATTCAACGATTCTGACTCCTTATGAAATTATTGAAAAGCCTAAGACATGGAGTGCTACTACAGAGGCAGAGTATGATATGAATTCGAAGGCTATGAATGAAATCACCCATGGTCTAGGACCAGATGAATTTAACAGAGTATCTCAGTGCCCGACAACATATGAGATGTGGAAAACAATAGTTGTGGCGTATGAAGGAACAGACAATGTGAGACAAATGAGATATGCAACTGCCAAATTGAAATATGATACTTTCAAAATGTTTGAAGGTGAAATCATTACCCAAATGAATGAGAGATTGACAGAAATTGTCAATAATATAACAGCTCTAGGAGAACCTTTCAAGCAGGATGATCAATCATTAAAAGTACTGAGGGTACTTCCTACTCGATGGAATGGTATCTCTGCTGCAATCAGACAGTCAAAACCTGTCAAAAATCTAATCATGAGAGAGATGATTAGTACCATGATGATGTACAAAGCTGAAATGCAAGATGAGGCAAATGAACATAAAGTCTACATCAAAAAGTATGATACTGCCTTGAAGGTAACTTCACAACAAAAGAATAGAAAGATGAAGAACAGAGAAGTCAAAGCTAAATCAGAGAGCTCTGACTCATCAAACTCAGATGAAGAACTGGCTCAGCTAGCCAGAAAATTTAGAAAATTATACAGCAAGAAAAGAGACTTCAAAAAATCCTTTAAAAGAGATGATAAGGAAGTAAGATGCTATAAATTCAAGAAGATGGGGTATATCAGACCAGATTGACCACAATTTAAAGATGCAAAGAAGAAGAAATTCTTCAAAAGAAATGACTATGAGCAGAAAGAAAAGAAAGCTATGAAAGCCACTTGGAGTGTATTTGAAGACTCCAATAGCTCTCCTGAATCAAGCTCAGAGAAATAAGAAGTCAATCTAAAAGAAAACATGTGTTTCATGGCAGAAACCGATGAGGTACACTCATATTACTCCTCTAACTCAAATAATGAATCAAATTCTAAATCAAGCTACACAAATGAAAAACTTGCAGCCTACTGCAATATGCTTGAAGAAAGATATGAATCACTATTTAAGAAACATAAGTCACTAAAGAAAATACATAAAGTTGTTTCAGATGAAAGAGATACAATGCTGAAACAACATAAGTAATTAACTGATAAATACAATTCTATTAACACTAACTATATTAATTTTGAATCAAGAATAAAAACACTGCAGGATGAAGTAGAATCTTACAAAAAGGCTGCATTGGTTTTTACAAAAGGAGAGAATTCATTAAATGAAATTCTTGGAAAAAATGTCATTAAAAAGGAGAGATTTGGAATTGGCAGTAAAGGAGAAAAACCTAATCTATATAAAAATTATTTTGTTCCTAGCTCTAAAAGGGTTAATTGTAACTTTTGTGGGACAAAGGGACATATAGCTAAAAACTATTTCTTAAGAAAACCTAAAATTTGTGGTATTAAGAAAGCCTATGTTTCAAAAGAATTATATGATTCAGATGATTTTAAAAGAACAAAGAAAATATGGATACCCAAATCATTGCTAGCTAACACCCCTGGACCCAACAGAATATGGGTACCAAAGCAATTTGTTTGAATGTCTTTGTAGGTAGTAGGACACTAGAGTATAAAAGATATATGGTACTTGGACATTGGATTCTCAAGACATATGAGTGGAAACTCATTTAATTTTTCTTCACTCACTCAAAAGGAAGGAGGACTTGTCACATTTTGTGGCAATGGAAAAGGAAAAATCATTGGCATTTGAATTGTTGGAGATCCAAAAACAGTCTCAATTAAAAAAGTACTTTATGTACAAGGATTAAAACACAACATGATAAGTATCTCTCAACTCTGTGATGATGGATATACTATTGATTTTACTAACAATTGTTTTACTATTTCTAAAGATAAACTGTTTAAATTTAAGGCACAAAGAACTGATAATGTCTATACTTTGGATTTAAATTCCTTGTGTAAACAACAAGTTAACTGTTTGACTGCTAAAGTGAATATTGGATCTGGTATAGGAGACTTGGACATTCTAATGTATATGTTTACATAAATTATATAAGAAACATCTAGTTTCTGATTTACATAGTCTCAAATTTGAAAGTGACATATTATGTGATGCATGCCAACTTGGCAAGCAACCCAAATCATCATTCAAATCTGTTAATAAAGTTTCTACAACTAAACCTCTAGAACTTATCCATATGGATTTGTTTGGACCTTCCAGAGTAGCAAGCTTAGCTGGTAAATTATATGTTTATGTATTAGTTGATGATTATTCTAGATTTACTTGGATTTTCTTTTTGAAATTTAAAAATGAAGCTTTTACTTTATTTGAAAGTTTCAGAAAATCTGTTCAAAATGAAAAAGGTTTTAATATAATCTCATTGAGAAGTGATCATGGTGGAGAATTTGAGAATCAGGAATTTAATTCCTTTTGCTCAAACATGGGTATTAAACATACCTTCTCTGCACCAAGAACACCTCAATAGAATGGGATTGTACAAAGAAGAAATAGAACAATTCAAGAAATGGCTAGAACTATGTTAAATGAATATAGCCTACCTATATATTTTTGGGAAGAAGCTATAAATACAGCTTGCTATATAATTAATAGAGTTTTAATTAGACCTATTTTAAAAAATACACCCTATGAACTATGGAATAATAGAAAACCTAAAGTAAATTACTTTAAAGTTTTTGGATGCAAGGTCTACATCTTGAACACCAAAGATAATCTTGGTAAGTTCGATCCAAAATCTGATGAAGGTATTTTCTTAGGATATTCTGCTACCTCTAAAGCTTATAGAGTCTATAATAAAAAGTCAAGGATTATTGAAGAATCAGTTCATGTGAAATTTGATGAATCTGATCCCTTTGAGAAATGGACAGATCAAATGGATTAACCTGACTCTAATGATAACGTGAGACTTTAGAAATTAAAGAATGATTTTGAAAATGATATAAAATAAATTCAGTCCAGTTTAGAGGAACATGATACTGAAGAACCTTTAAATGTATTTCCTAGACAGTCTAGAACCCTAAAGAATCACCCTTTAGAAATTGTGATAGGTGACTTAGAGACTGGTATTCAAACTAGAAGAAATGTAGGAAACCTAGTGGAATTATCTTCCTTCCTATCCCAACAAGAACCCAAGACTATAGAAGAAGATTTAGATGATGAAAGATGGGTAATAGCAATGCAAGATTAGTTAAACCAGTTTAAAAGAAATGAAGTTTGGGAATTAGTGGAAAGACCTAAAAATTATCCAGTAATAGGAACCAAATGGGTCTTTAGAAATAAACAGGATGACCAAGGCACAATAACTAGAAATAAAGCAAGATTAGTAGCTAAAGGATATAATCAAGAAGAAGGAATAGATTATGATGAGACTTTTGCACCTGTATCTAGGTTAGAATCCATTAGAATCCTTTTAGACTATTAATCTTATATGAATTTTAAATTATTTCAGATGGATGCTAAATCTTCCTTTTTAAATGGTTATTTAATGGAGGAAGTTTATGTTGAGCAACCTCCTGGTTTTGAAAACTCTCAAAAACCTGATTCTGTTTTTAAACTTACTAAAGCTCTTTATGGCCTTAAACAAAAACCTAGAGCTTGGTATGAAAGATTAAGTTCTTTTATTTTGAAAAAAGACTTTACTGTTGGATTGGTAGATCCAACACTCTTTAAGAAAACTGTGAAAAATAATGTTTTATTGGTTCAAATTTATGTTGATGATGTAATTTTTGGATTAACTAATAAAACTATTTGTCATGAATTTTCAAAATTAATGCAAGAAGAATTTGAAATGAGTATGATGGGAGAATTAAATTTCTTTTTGGGTCTTCAAATATTTCAAAAAGATTTTGGAAATGTTTTAAATCAAAGCAAATACATTGCTGATTTACTTAAGAAATTTTGACTTGAAAACAGTAAGCCATTTACAACTCCTATGTGTACTAATATAAAACATGATTTGGATGAAACTGGGAAATCAGTTGACAATAAGTTATATAGAGGTATTATTGGTAGTTTATTATATCTTAATGCTAACAGGCTAGATATAATGTATTCAGTATGTCTTTGTGCTAGATTTCAATCAAATCCCAAAGAATCTCATTTAACCGCTGTCAAAAGAATTTTTATATATATAAAAGGACTATTTTTCAATCTCTACTTTATCCTAAAACTTTTTATTTTAATTTTATTTCATATTCAGATGCTGACTTTAGAATTTGTAGATTAGATAGAAAAAGTACATCAGAAACATGTCACTTTTTAGGAAAGTCTTTAGTGTCATGGTCTAGTAAGAAACAACATTCAGTTTCCCTATCAGCAGCCGAGGCAGAATATGTTTCTGCTGGTAGTTGCTGTGCACAAGTGTTGTGGATGAAAAACACTCTTATGGACTTTGTATTGAATTTTAATAATATGCCTATTTTATGTGATAATACAAGTGCAATTAATATTTCAAAAAATCCTATTAGTCATTCTAGAACTAAGCACATTGATATAAGGAATCAATTTTTAAGAGACCATGTTATTAAAAAGGATATATTTTTAGAATTTATAAATACAGAAATTCAATTAGCAGATATTTTTACTAAACCACTTCCCACTGCAAGGTTTGATTTTATTAAGGGGGAGATAGGTTTATTTAATTTTAAATATTTTTTTAAATGTTATTTATTTAATTTTATTTATTTTTTCATTTTTTTTGAACACTGTTTAAGATATTTTTTATGATTAAATTATCGGTATGAAAATTTTATTTGTTTTTAAAATAAATGTAATGATTAGTGATTACACGGGAATCAAGGCTGTCAGAGCCCTTTCGAATTCGAAACCATTTATTTTTCAACAAAACCCTTTCGAACTCGAAAACCGAATACTGCTGCACACCCCTAATCTTCGAATATTCAAACCCTAAAATCTTTGAACCTTCAGAAATCTACTCAGAAATGGAAAAGACCAAGCAAGAAGATGAACCCGAGAGCAGTGACGCGAAGAAGCAAAAGACAGTAGGACGGAAAATTTTGCAAGGTACAGTTATAGATCTGGAATGGCTGTTCGATACGAATCTGATGTTGAAACAGGATTTATCTTTTCAAAACCTTGAGAATACTTTCAATAGTGAAAGGTCTGAGTTTTTGTATGAGGCATAAATGCATCATTTCTTCAGATCAGTTCAATTTAGTCTAGGTGAGGACGAAGACACTATGATTGCAAAGATTGAGGACAGAGATTTCTCAATCTCTTCTGTTGAAATAGGACAAATCCTAAATTTCCCACATGAAGGAGTATACAATTTTGATTTGAAAAACATAGGATATGTTGTGCATAAATCCAAGGACATTATGTCCTTTTTGTTTCGAACATCTACTATTAGGAAAATGATGGTGAAAGATTTAGAACCGGATCAGAAGAACCTGGTTAAATTTGTTAAGACTGGAATAGCTCCCAGAATGGCAGAAATGGAAAAGATTTTGTATCCTGATATGTACATAATGTATCTTCTGTTAAGTGATATCAAATTAAACTTCCCAAGGTATATGGTAAGGTACCTCAATTCCTGTTGTCAAAGTGATGCCCGGATGAACTTTTACCCTTTCATTCGATTTATTTCTAAACTGTTGTTCAAGAAGGATATGGTGGGACTGGTGGATTCCATAATTCGTTGTCATCACAGCAATGTATTCAATTATTGAACTCTAAGAAAAATTGGCTATTTCTAGAGCACCATTAAAGGAAAACTTTTTCCAGTAGGAGCTGAGAATGACTCAGAGAGTGCTCAGGCTCAACCTGCTAAGTCCAAGGAGGGACAATCTGAATCAAGAGTCAACAATGTAGAAAGAAGGATTCAATTTTAAGTGGAAGATGTTGAGGAAGAAAGAAGTCAGGAGGGACTTAAATCTTGAAGAACTAGACCTGTTAATGAGGAAATTACTTTCCCTGCATTGGCAACAATAGAAGCTTTATTTTCTTATACTTTTGTAAGATAAACTGCTATTGATAAGTCCATGGAAGATGTTAGTGAAAGGACAACACCAGTAGAGGGATCAGGAGTTCAAGAAGAAGATCAAAGGGAGACTCAGGAACAGATTGTAGCTGATGTTGAAGTTACACTTCAACATGAACAAGATAAGGAGGCAAAGCCTGGTGAGGAAGTGGCCAGACCTCAGGAAACTCCTGAAAATATTGCTCTCGAAATTCTAGTGGAAGAAAAAGATGCTGATGTTTGTGATGAACATATCCCTGATGCTCCAATAGAGGTACTTCAAGAGGATTTTTCTGTGGAGGAGTCTGAGGACTCTAAGGAAAAATATATGGACCAACCCACTCAGGACAAAGAGAAAGAACAATCTGATGATGACTCATTACCTTTGGTACTGCTGCATCATCTAGAGCATGAGAATGCGAATCAAGCACAAGGTGCCTCTGATTCAAGGAAGAAAGAAGTTGAAGAACTATACAAAAAGGTGTCGCAATTGGAATCTGAGAATGTCACTCCGAGAAATGCCTTAGACTTAGAACAATTGATATTTCAAAAGTTGAAGGAGAGTACAATCTCAAGGCAAGAAGTTGAAATGTTTAAAGAGGATATGATGAATGAAGTTGTCAAGTTGAAATCTGAAATGGTTATAAAGTCAGATTTATCAGATCTAAAATTGTTTATGGAGAACCAATTTGCATCAGTTGCAAATAGTGCTGTTAGTGGATCAGGTACTTCACCTGATTTAATCAAAAGATTTCAAGCTATCACAGCCGTGATGAACAATATGAATGACAGGTTTCAAGATCTTCAATGTAACAGTTCTCCATTATCAGTGTTCCTGGACAATCAGAAATTTTTAGTGGATCAACTGACATCTAGTGAGCCACCAATCAGAACACTGTTAAATCAGATTTCAGAGAAGCTGTCAGTGTTTATAGAAAAAGAGGAAAGGATGCATGAGTTTTTTAGGGTCAATTTAATTGAGGATATTCATATGACTCAGGAGAACATAGAGATCATTATCAAACTTGGAGATGGGATGATGAAGAGACTCAAGGAACATTTTACAGAAATCAAGTCTGTAATCCAGAGGAGATAGAACCTATTGAATACCTTTCCCAAACCTTGATTCCTGTTTATATCATTGTCATGTACATACTGCTGTTTTTGAATGAAAATTTCATCCATTGTTTATTTGTTTCTTTCTATATTTGTTTATTACTATTTTATGTTAACATATTCTAGTATATCAGATTACCTTACCATTAAACAGTTAATTATAGCATTTACTAATGTTCAGTACAACATCAATCTGTTTTCTATTCCATATTTTATCAATCTTTTTGATATCACAAAAGGGGGATAAATTTGGATAAACACCTACATTTTTTAAGTATCTTTTTGGGAGAAATTTGGTTATATATTTATCTTATTGGGGGAGAAATTAAAAATGGATAAATTTAAGGAAAAATTAATATTGTATTTATCTTTTCAAAATTTCAAAACTATATGTAATTAATTTTGTAAGTTGATTTCATTAATTATTTTATGGGTTTTGTGATCATAAAAAAGGGGAAGATTGTTGAGAAAAGTATTGTTTTCAACAATACATAATAATGTTATTTAAAGGGGGAGATTATTGAAAATAATACTCTGTCTCTTTATGATAATTTTGATTCTCACAAATACCCTTAATTATTTTCTAATGATTTTATTTAGTATTTTGCAGGAATTTATTAATTTATTTTACTCTTGAAATAAAGAGAATTTATTACTTATTCAGGAACTGTTTTAGCGCATTCTGGAAACACTGTTCATACCTTACTTATTTGGGATCTGCTTTAGCGTGTCCTAGAATCATTGTTCATACCCTACATGGATAAATGTAGTGTAAGGATGAAAAGCATGTATACTTTTTGAGATAAGAGAAAAGTATGGTTAATCAACCATACATTATCAGAAAAGTATGGAAGAAGAACCTTACGTTAGGAAGGAACCTTACGTTTGGGTTATCAACAATGTATGGAAGGAGAACCGTACGTAAGTACTAAACGTTATGTTTGTTTCTAAAAAGTATGGTTCATCAACCTTACTTTTGTAAACAACCATACGTTCTTTGAATGGATCTTTTATCTTTCGTCTGAGAGTTGAAGAAAAAGTATGGATGATCAACCCTACATTTTTTATCAACCTTACATTTGAATAAAGTAACATGAACCCTACGTTTATGTTCAACCTTACATTTTCAACCCTACGTTTGGAGGCCACGTCATCAACCTTACGTTTGGCGTCGAAAAGTTTGAAAGACGATATTTTTATGCAACAGTCAACAAGCTGATTGTTAGGCAGATTTCATGCCAGATTTAAAGTCAATTTTAAAATATAACTTTGACCGATTCAAATCCATTTTATCAATGAATTAATGATCAAATTAAAAGGATCTTTTTATGCTGAGTCATTAGGGAAGTTACGACTACTCTATAAATTCAAATTTTTGAATATCGCGAATCAAAAGGCGACTTTTATGGATCTAAATGTGCAGGGGATATGTTCGGATTTATTATATATGTTTTCTCTGAAACATCAGAAACATGAGTATGGTGATCAATCTATTATTCAAAAAGGTGGAAAACAGAGACTGCTTAAAGCACTCAGTTCTGCTGATTCAAAAGGAGCGTCAAAGCTCTATTTATTTAAGAAGAAGGAACTCGATAGAATATTAACTTGTTCTACATAAAATATCTACTGTGGATATACTACTACTGAAGTTCTGAATTATATCTCTTTATCTTCTACAACCGGATCGACTCAGAACTGCTTTGACTTGAAAATCAATATTTCTAGAGACGACGATCCATCTGCTATCAATTGCATTCTGTTGCAATTGTGAAGATCAACTGAAAAATTTCTTTCTAAATTTCTTTTTATATTGAGTAACCAGATTCTCATACTAAGTTGAGTAGGTTCATGTTTGAACCATAAGGCTTTGTTAGCCTGAAAATTTTAAAGGTGTCAACTGCCTGTATTTCAGTTGTTGGAAGGTCTGTGGAAAAGAGGACCAGATAGTGAAAATCACCAAGCTCGTAGAGTTGAGCGTTGGTGGAGTGGACTAGGGGAATTCTATTCCCCGAACCACTATACATCTATGTTTCCCTGCTTTTAATTATTCCACTGCATGATCAAATCTGATAAATCATAGAGGACATAACTCGTTCAATCGAAGAGTTAACGAAAAATCTGAAAGACACAATTCACCCCCCTCTTGTGTATAATCTGTATATTCAAGATCCAACAGACCCTTGCGATGAGGTATTCCTTCTGTGATACTCTATAAGAGTTTTGGTGGGGGTTTGCGTACGACCGGGTTGGATCGTACTCGAATCCAACTGGGCCATTTTTCTAAAATGCCTATATCTTATAGACCGGGCGTTTGTTCGATGTGATGTCTATTGCGTTGGAACCCTTAATATGGAATGCACCGACCCTAGTTATCCATAGTCAGTACATTATTATATAACATTGGCATGATCACAAGATATCAAGTCTCAAAAGGCCGATTAGTTTAGTAGCCTTGTAAGTACTAGATACATACATAAGTTTTACATTACATTATAAAATGAAAAAACAAAAACATTTTGTCTCCTTTTGAACACACACATATCCATTAGCCTATTACTATAGGTTAATAGTAGTATACTTCTTCACATCCCAGGAAAAAGAAAACATAAGAAATGGGTGAGCTCAACTGCTCAGTAAGGATAACAATATAGAAAAAACTATCATAAATAAGAATGAACATTTAAGGAAATGTATAAGACTAAAACACAATCCATTTAAAATTAAACTTCATCATAATATGGAAAAAATAAATCAAATAATAACATTTACTTATTCACATGTATATTCTACTAGATGAATAATCACATGTAATGTCAATAACTAATTTCATAATGATGGAATGCATAATGTCGGACATCATAACCGCATAGTCAAGGCCTCATGCCAAGACTACAAATTGTATTTTGTCAAAGACTTGTGCCAAGAAACTAGTTTGTCTCATGAGACCTACCGATTAATCGAGGATCTATAGCGGGATCCACTCATCACTTACTAAGTCCAATGCATTCATCATATGAAAAGGATGAAACATAACATAAACATTCGTATTAAAACTAGCATACGAAATGTTAATACTTTAACCATAAAACATGAATGTTATAAAAATAACACATCCACAGTCAAACATATAACAAAACCTTAAATACAATATGGAAGATTGTATTATAATAAATCAACTTCAAAAAAGTGTAAAATCTATCAAAGGATGTTGACATAGATGAAATCAAAACTATTTGAGAGAAATATCTCTTTCTATTTTTAAATAATTTAAAAGTCACATAATTATTAAAGAAATCATTTATTTTGAAAATATTTTTATAATCTTGTAAGGGAAACTTCTAAGGTGTTATAATGGCAGAAAATATCCACACCTTCCATATAAGTTAAAAAAAAATTCTTACCTTAATTCGTTGAAAAGGTCATAAAGTACTTTGTTTGGAAAATGACAGAAATATTCCTTTCAAAACATTTAATAGAAAGTCAAAAAAGGGTATAAATGAATTTAAACCATATTCTAGGAAATAGTAAAAATGTTTTAAAATACATTTTTAAGAAACATATATGTGGATGATAAAGAAGTACCAGTAGATACTAACGTATAAATAACCTCAAATAAATAAAGAGATTGTAAAAATAACCCTTAACTTGTACTTTTATTTAGTCGAGGGTACATTAAAATCTTTTATAATAGTTAAATAATTGTTATTAAATTATACAAGAACCACATACATAAATATGATATCATATAAGATCTTCTAATATTGCTTTGTTAATAATATTTCAGTAGTATCATTGTTTCGGGTGTTAACTGATTCGTTTTCCTTTATATGATTTGTTACATAAGTCATTTTTGTTATGGATAGGATATATTTGATTCATATTCAGAATTATATTATGTTCTTAAAAATTATTTTAAATAATAAAATGAAAATTATTCTTGAATGGTTACTATGGGGAATGAATCTCACCGCGTTCATGGAGACGGTAATCCGTATATACGCACGAGCAAAAATATCATTATTTTGATGGTAAAATCATATGTAATTGGATAGTATATCATATATACAGAATAACTAACAAGTTATATTTATTATTAAAATCAGTTATACTCATTATTATACCCATCCAAATAATGAAGTGTTGAATAACAAACTACACCACGACGTGGAGACGGTAAGCCGTACGTACACACGTATGATGAATTTTTCATTCATAGGATGGATAGAATAATGAATATGATTGTACCATATTTATAATAACATCAAAGTATTTATAAGGTATTGGATTTTTTATTTTGGTATTGAAACAACCAAGAAAGAGGAAGTGGAAGAAGAAAAGAACTTTGAAAGAGGTGATGAAATTATTACCTCTTCTTCGGGTGCTTCCTTTTGATTTGATCAAAATGGATCCTTAGGTTAGATTTATGATCAAATTAATGCCTCTAGGTTGAATTGAGGGTAGTTGGGAGTATATTTGATCTGGTTTTGGATGATCCAAATGGCTTTGGATGTGTTAATTTTAGAGAAGGGGATGTACCCTTTTATAAAAGAGGTGATAGGGACTTTAGGAAGAGCTTAAAATATTAATTTATCATACAATCATATTCAGTTTATAATGGATCCAAAAGGATTTATTTCTAGAATAAGGTATTTATGGTTTGAAAAAATCTCAACCAATTGGTTTTAGATAGGTTTAGGTCACCATATTAACCTTATCTTTTAGATTTAACTCTTAGTTAAATAGTTTAACTTTTACCATGTATTCTGGTATTATTATAATAAATGGTTAATAAACTTACTATAAAAATCCAAGAGAACCACAAGTGGTTAATAATTTTAATATCTAACCTTATATAAGTACTTTTTATGAAACTTATATTTTTAGGAATATTATATCAATTAATAATATAGTATTTGTTTTAAAAACTCATTTATGTTAATTTTAACACTATTTGGTATTTTGTTTTTGTGAATGTCATAAAAACTTTATCACTTAGAAAAAAAATTTATTTAATCAATACTAACACGTCATATTAACCTATAAAATTAGTGGAATTCATCAAACGTCTCAATTTACATTTATTTGGATATTTATAATATCAATTATTTCAATATTTCATTAATAAGGTAATTACTGCATCATCATTGTGTCATAAATAAATTTAATTATTTAATGTCTAAAAATTATAAATAAAATACTGATATGTAGTAAATAGTTTTATATTTATAATTAATATTTATAGCTGAATTTATCTTATGTATAACCCTATATTAAAAATGTTTTAGTTATGAAAATTTGAATTTAACACTTTTAACTCTTCTTTAAATAAAATAATAATAAATGACCTAATCTAACCCAAGTGGATCAAAGAGGATAATGTTTTATTCCTAAGGTTTATTTTGGTAGAAAAACACTTATAGAATAGAATTAGGACATGTGTTAGGGTAATTATAATATCATTTTGACCTTCAATTGGCCTGTTTACTTTTAACCGTGGTAAATAAAATTCAAAAGTCACTATTCACCAAAAATTATTTTCATACTATTGAACCAAATTTTATTTTCTGATTTCAACCGCATCTCTCGGATTTTTGAAATTCAATTCACATAAGTTGTAAAATTTCGTTTTATGCAAATTTGCAAATGTGCCTAGAAGGTGGGTAAAAGACGTTAAAAAGTTTAATAAAATTTTATACATCTAATCTTATTATAAAATGACTTCAATAAATTACATTGAACTAATATAGGTATTATGTATCTATTTTTACTTAAAATAAATTTAAATAAAATAAATAATTATTTAAATAAAAAGTCGGTTTTAAACAATAACGTAGTGTTTTTCACTATTCATCAAAAATTGAATGTTTTAAAAAAAATACAAAAAATTCACCCTAAGATAATTTTGATATTACAAATCCTAAAATTAAGTCCATTTTGAAGAATAAAATTTATAAAATTTCAAAAAGTGGGTATCACTATTCATAACGGCTAGTTTGATTGGTCACGGTGTGCTAGAACTCGAAGTTACAAACAACACAAGCTATTGTATTATTCAAAGAGAAGCATACCGTGGATGCTTGGGGTGTTACATTCTTCCCCCCCTTAAAATAATTTCCTCCTTGAAATTTCTATAATACCACTACATAAAAAGATTTGGTTGGTTCTTTATCATAAGTTCCTCGGATTCCCACATTACCTCTTCCATTTTATGGTTTCTCCAAAGAACCTTTACCAGACGAGTCGTCCAGTTTCTCAACACTTGTTCTCTGGTATCAAGAATCTTGAAAAGATCTTCACAATAAGATAGGTCGGGTTCCAGTTCTATTTCTTTATAGGTTAGTACATGCGTTGGGTCAGGCATGTATTTTCTCAACAGTGATATGTGGAACACATCATGAACTTTGGAGAGACTTGGCAGAATTTCCAAATGGTAATCTAAAACTACAATTCTTTCTAGAATCTCAAAAGGCCCTATGTACCTGGTACTTAATTTACCCTTCTTACCGAATTGTATAACACCCTTCCATGGAGATACCTTCAAGAAAACATGATCTCATACTTTAAATTCAAAATCTTTCCTTCGGTTATTGGCATAGATATTTTTCCTACTTTGAACTACTTTGATGTGGGTTTGGATAATTTTTACCTTTTCCATTGTTTCCTCAACAAGTTTGGGGCCTATGATTTTTCTTTTACCAACATCATCCCAACAAGTTGGTGTGCGACATCTCTCTTCATATAACGCTTCATATGGTGCCATCTAAATACTTGAATAGAATATATTGTTAAATAAAGATTCTACTAGAGGTAAATACTAATCCCACATACCTTTAAAGTCAAGTGATCAAGATCTCAACATGTCTTCTAAGGTTTGAATAGTCTATTCTGATTTTCCATTAGTTTGAGGGTGGTAGGTAGTTCTCAAATTAAGTTCAATATCTAGGGCCTTTTAAAGACTTTTTGAGAATCTTGATGTAAAATGGGGATCATGATCAGAAACAATCGATAGGGGTACTCCATGAAGTCTTATGACTTCATTAATATATAGTCTTTCTAAACGTTCAAGTGGTAAATATTCTCTTATAGCAAGAAAATGTGCTGACTTGGTAAGACGATTAACAATGAACCATATTTCATCATTCCTTCTAGGAGTATTTTCTATCCCCATGACAAAGTCCATCGTAATATCATCCCATTTACACTAAGGTATGGGAAGAGGTTGCATGACTCCTCTAGGATGCTGTCTCCTAGCCTTAACCTGTTTAAAAATAATACATCTTGACACATAATCATCAATCTCCATTTTCATGTTGTACTACAAAAAATGTTCCTTCAAATCTCCATACATCTTAGTGCTACTAGGGTGTATAGAGAAATTGGAGATATGATCATCATCCAACAATTACCTTTTTACATCAGGTATATCAGGAACACAAAGTCTCTTCCCAAATTTCAAAATTCCATCTTCATATACGAAGTCAATCAATCCCCCATCATTCACAACTTTAATTTTATTTTGAAACTCCTCATCATCAGTCTGAGAACTTTTTATCCTTTCTAGTAAAGATGGTTTGGAAACCATTTGAAAAAGTATTGATGTTTCACCTTCTCTGATTATTCCCATATCCATATTTACTAGATCCATGAACATATAATCCCTTTCAACTTTCATCTTGTTCAAAACTCCATGATTCTTTCTGCTCAAAGCATATTCCACCTTATTTTCCTTCCTCGGGTGGTAGTGTATAGTGAAATCATAATCCTTGAGTAGTTCAAGCCATTGTCTTTGCCTCATGTTGAGTTCTTTCTGTGAGAAAATATACTTCAAACTCTTGTGATCATTATATATATCACATTTTAACTAAAGATATAGTATCTTCATATCTTCAAAGAAAAGATTACAACTGCTAACTCAAGATCACGAGTGGGATAGTTTTGTTCATGAATTTTTAGCTATCGTGATGCATAGGCAATAACTCTATCATTCTGCATAAGGACACAACCAGGTCCTTTATTTGAAGCATCACTATAAATAACAAACCCATCATTCCCCGGTGGTAGATTCAAGAAAAGATCATTGACTAATATTTCTTCAGTTATTCAAAACATTCTTCACACTCTTTTTTCCAAAAAAAATTTAACCCCTTTACATGTGATATTGGTTAATGGGTTAGCCAATCAGGAAAAATTCTGGACGAAATGCCGATAATCACCTGGTAAACCAATAAAACTGCGTACCTCAGTTATACTCTTCGGTGCTGGATATTCTTTTATTGCTCTTGTATTATAAGTATCTACATATATTCCATACTTATAGACAATATGGACAAGAAAAGAAATCTCCTGAAGCCATAATTCACACTTGATAAACTTCCCATATAATTCATTTCTTATAAGAGTCTTTAGAATAATGCACAAGTGATTTTCATGATCTTCATAGATTTTGGACTAAACCAAGATATCATCAATAAATACCACTAAAAAGTTATCAAGATATTCACTGAAAACTCTATTCATTAGATCCATGAAGACAGAGGGTGAATTAGTTAGTCCAAAAGGAATTACTGTAAACTCGTAATGCCCATACCTGGTATGAAATGCTATCTTCGGAATGTCTTCCTTATTCACACACAACTGATGATATCCAGATCGAAGGTCAATCTTTGAAAAATATTGAGCTCCATGAATTTGATCGAATAAATCATCAATGCGTGGTAGGGGATACTTTTTCTTTATTGTTATAGCATTGATCTCCCTATAGTCAATGCACAACCTCATAGATCCATCTTTCTTCTTAACAAAAATAATAAGGGCTCCCCATGAAGAAACAAAAGGGCGAATAAATACTTTATTACTCAATTACTATAGTTTTTTCTTTAGTTACACTAATTCCACAATGGCCATTTTATAAGGGGTATTCGATATGGGCCTTGAACCATGAATTAAATCAATGGAAAACTCAATTTCTCATTCTAGAGGATGTCTAGGTAAATCCTATGGAAACACATCAACATATTCTTGAACAATAGGTATGTCCTCTATTTGAAAATTCCTTTCCTCACCCATAGTTATTTCACTGTCTTCATCCCCAATAATTTAATTTAGTAGAGCTATTAGGGGTGGATCTATATAAGAATAAAATGGTGACGTTTTTGATTTAAAGATAAGGAATTACTTATCATCATCAAAAATTGTAACCTACTTCTTATTATAATAAATTTTCACATCATGGTATGAAATCCAATACATATCGAGGATTATATCAAATTAAATCATGGTTATGATGATGAGATCAGTAGATAAATCACATTTATATTCCCTAATGGGAATTGGTTTGCAAAACTTTGTTGCAATGATACTTCCCTTAGGAGTTTTGACTGACAACTACCTTGTTAAATCAAATTGTAAATATCTAATTTTCTTAGGAAACTGGGAAGATATGAAACAATGTGATGATCTATAATCAAATAAAGCATTGGATAAATTTGAGGAAACCATTAAAGTACCTGCCACCATGTCATTAGGAGCTTCAACCTCAGTATTAGTGATTGTATAATCTTGGCCTTGATCCCTTGGACTTTTCTAAAGTAAGTCTCCCTAACACTTAGAACATTCATTTTCATAATGCCCCATTTCTCTACAATTGTAGCATTCAACATTGACAGCCTCTTTCTTTCCCTTGTAATCACGAGCTTGGTGGCCTTTTTTACCACACTTTTAACAGACTCCCATTTCCTTCAGGAAAGTACCAGGGTGTTTCTTCCCACATTTACTATAGGATGGAAATTCAAATTTTCCCTTCTTCCCCTTATTTTCATTTCCAGAGTGTTCAACAGATCTATTCTTCTCTTTCTTTGCTTTAAAGTCACAAGACTTAGAGAATTTCTTTTCTATCTTGATAGCACATGAGACAATATCTTTATACGATGAGAAGGATTGTGAGACTAATGCTAGATGGAGAAATGGTTTTAACCCATAAAATAATATATCAATCTCACTCATTGGGTTACATATATAATCTTCTACATGCCTTGATAACCTTGTAAAGTTAGCCTCATACATTGCGAAATTCTCATTCTCCTTTTTCCTTAGACTCATAAATTGTGTTTCCATATCTGCTCTATGGTCACGAGGAAAGTATTTTTATAAGAAAAGATCTTTAAACTCCCTCCATTCCATATTTGATACTTCTTAATCCTCCTTGGTGTTTTTAATTAATGAATACCATTGATCTGCATCTCCCATGAGGTGATAAACTTCCATGAAAACTTTTTACCTTTTGCTACACCCCAAAGCATGAAATATTTTCTCTAAGGTACTTATCCATTACTCATATAAAAATGGTTTTTAGTCCCATTTAATTTTGGTGTTTTTTTCCTCATGAATCGGTCTAACATCGATCCTCTGTATTGTGGATCAGGGTGCTCCATACGGGTAAGGTTATTATTCATAACCTGAGTGAGTTGTCCCAGTATGGTTATAAGTTGTTCAGCACCGGTTGTATCACAAGATCCACTATAATTATCTTGAGTAGGATGGAAATCCCTACATGGATTACGTGCATTGATACACTTTACATTCCTTCCACTAGGCGCCATTTCTAAACAATGGCATACACAAGATTAGTTTATGAATCACAATACATAATTCCAAAGTAGTAAAATACCTAACAAAAATTGAATAGTTTAGGCATATAATCTATAATAATAAAAAATGTTTTCTTTGAGAAAGTATTTAATCATAAATCCTTCATAATGGCTTGTGAAGAAAATGTGAATTATCCTAAGAATATCCCCCAGGAGGGTCGTAACTAAGAGTGCAATAAGGCCCGTTTTCGTGTACCAGGATACCTTAGGTCAAGCCCAAAACTCCTTGTTGGAGTTTTCACTCCTAGGAACATCTGTTCAAGAGCCGCCTCTACCTGCTCGTATCCATAAAGGGATGTATTTTTTGGAAAATACACAAAATCTCTATATTACTAAAATTATAGGAAGTTCTTTTATACTAATCCTCAAAGTTTATCTTAGGGTAATATTCTCTAATCATAGTTTTTCTAAATCTAGTTTCCAAGGTTTGTATTAAAATTTCTCTGATACTAACTGTAAAGCCCCAAACTTAGTTACCCATAGTTGGTGCATTATTACATAATGTTGACATGATCATAAGAGATCAAGTCTCTACAGACCGATTAGTTTAGTATCCTTATAAGTACTAGATACAAACATAAGTTTTACATTACATTATGAAATGAAAAAACAAAAACATTGTGTCCCCTTTTGAAAAAACTCATATCCCTTAGCCCATTCCAGCAGGTTAATCGTAATATACTTATTCACATCCTAGGAAAAAGAAAACATAAGAAATGGGTGAGCTCAGATGCTCAGTAAGGATAACAATATAGCAGATTATATCATAAATAAGAATAAAAATTTAAGGCAATGTATAAGACTAAAACAAAATCCTTTCAAAATTAAAATTCAGCATAATATGGAAAAAATAAATCAAATAATTCCATTTACTTATTCACATGGATATTCTACTTGTCGAATAATCACATGTAATATCAATAGCTAATTTCATAAGGATAAAATGCATAATGCTGGACATCATAACCAAATAATCAAGGCCTCGTGCCAAGACTAGAAATAAGATTTTTTCAAGGCCTTGTTCCAAGACACTAGTTTGTCTCATGAGACCTACTGATGCATCGAGGAGCTATGGTAGGATCCACCCGTCACTTACTAAGTCCAATGCATTCCTGATATGAAAAGGTTGAAACATAACATAAAAATTCATATTAAAACTAGCATAAGAAATCTTAATACTTTAACCACATACCATGAATGGTATAAAAATAACACATCTACAGTAAAACATATCACAAAATCTTCAATAAAATATGGATGATTGTATCATAATAAATCAACTTCAAACAAGTGTAAAATCCCTTAAAGGATGTTGATATAGATGAAATCAAAACTATTTGAGAGAAATATCTATTTCTATTTTAAAATCATTTAGAATTCACATAATTATAAAAGAAAGAATTTATTTTTAAAATATTATTATAATATTGTAAGAGAAGCTTCAAAGGTGTTATAATGGCGAAAAATAGTTGCACTCGCTGTATATTAAAAAAAAACATTCTTACCATAACTCGTCTAAAAGGTCATAAAGTACCTTGTTTGGAAAATAACGGAAAGATTCCTTTAAAAACATTTAATAGAAATTAAAACAAGGGTATAAATGACTTTAACCCATATTCTAAGAAATGGTAATTTTTTTTGAAATACATTTTTAAGAAACACAGACGTGGATGATAAAAAGTCCCAGTAGATACTTACGTATAAACAACCTCAGATAAATAAAGAGATTGTAAAATTAAACCTTACCTTGTACTTTTATTTAGTAGAGGGTACGTTAAACTCCTATATAATAGTTAAATAATTATTATTAAATTATAAAATAACCACATATATAAATATGATATCATATAATATCTTATAATATTGCTTTGTTTATAATATTTCAGTAGTATCATTGTTTCGGGTGTTAACCGATTCATTTTACTTTATATGTTTTGTTATGTAAGTCATGTTTTTTATGGATAGGATTTATTTGATTCATATAAATAATGAAATTAAGTTATTAAACATTATTTTAAATCATAAAATGAAAATTGTTCTTGAATGGTTATGATGGGGAATGAATCTCATCGCGTTCGTGGAGACGGTAATCCATACGTACGCACGAGCGATAATATCATTCTTTTGATGCTAAAATAATATGTAATTGGATGGTATATCATATACAAAAAATCATTAACATGTTATATTTATTATTAACATAAATTATACTCATTATTATACCCATCCAAATAATGAAGTGTTGAATAACAAACTACACCACGATGTGGAGACGGTAAGCCGTACGTACACATGTATAGTGACTTTGTCATTCATAGGATGGATAGAATAATGAATACGATTGTAACATATTTATAATAACATCACAGTATGTATACTTTAGTAGATTTATTATTTTGGTATGGAAACAACAAATAAATAAGAAGTGGAAGAAGAAAAGAACTTTGAAATAGGTGATGAAATTATTACCTCTTCTTTGGGTTCTTCCTTTTGATTTGATCAAAAGGGATCCTTAGGTTGGATTTATGATCAAAGTAAGGACTCTAGGTTGAAGTTAAGATAATTGGGAGGATATTTTAGCAGGGTTTGGATAAGAAAAATGGCTTTTGATGTGTGAATTTTAGAGAAGTGGAAGTATCCTTTTATAAGAGAGGTGAGGGGCACTTTAAGAAGAGCTTAAAATATTAATTTATTATACAATAATATTCAGTTTATAATGGCTCCAAAAGGATTTATTTCAAGGCTAAGGTAGGTATGGGTCGAAAAAATTTCAGACAATAGGTTTTAGACAAGTTTAGGTCACCATATTAATGTTATCTTTTAGATTTAACTCTTAGTTTAATTGTTTAACTTTTACAATGTATTCTTGTATTATTATAATAAATGGTTAATAAACTTACTATAAAAGCCAAGAGAACCCAAAGTGGTTCATTATTGAAATATATAACCTTATATAAGTCCTTTTGATGAACCTTATATTTTTAGGAATATTATATCAATTAATAATATAGTGTTTATTTTAAAAACTCATTTATATCAATTTTGACACTATTTGGTATTTTGTTTTTGTGAAAGTCATAACAACTTTATCACTTCGAAAAAATTTATTTAATCAATCCTAAAATGTAATATTAACCTATAAAATTAGTGTAATGCATCAAAAGTCTCAATTTACATTTATTTGGATATTTATAATATCAATTATTTTAATATTTCATTAATAAGTTAAATACTGCATCATCATTGTGTCATAAATAAATTTAATTATTTAATGTCTAAAAATTATAAATAAAATAAAACTATGTAGGAAATATTTTATATTTATAATGAATATTTATAGTCAAATTTATCTTATGTATAACCCTATATTAAAAATGTTTTAGTTATGAAAATTTGAATTTAACACTTTTAACTCTTCTTTAAATAAAATCGTAATAAATGTCCTAATCTAAACCAAGTGGATCAAATAGGATAATATTTTATTCCAAAGGTTGATTTTTGTCGAAAAACACTTATTTAATAGAATTAGGACATGTGTTAGGGTAATTATAATATCTTTTTTACCTTTAATTACCCTATTTACTTTTAACCGTGGTAAATAAAATTCAAAAGTTACTATTCACCAAAAATTATTTTCATCCTATTGAACCAAATTTTACTTACTAATTTGAAATTTTTCTCTCATATTTTTGAAATTCAATTCACAGAAGTGGTAAAATTACGTTTTATGCAAATTTGTAAATTTTCCTAGAAAGTGGGTAAAAGGCGTTAAAAAGTTCAATAAAATTTTATACATATAATATTATTATAAAATGAATCTAATGAATTACATTGAAATAATATAGGTATTATGTATCTATTTTTACTTAAAATATATTTAAATAAAATAAATAATTATTTAAATAAAAAGTCGGTTTTAAATAATAACCTAGTGTTTTTCACTATTCGTCAATAATTGAAAGTTTTCAGAAAAATACCAAAAATTCACCCTAAGATAATTTTGATATTCTAAATCCAAAAATAAAGTCCATATTGAAAAATAAAATTTATAAAATTTCAAAAAGTGGATATTACTATTCATAATAGCTAGTTTGATTGGTCGTGGTGTGCTAGAACTCAAAGTTACGTATAACACAAGCTATTGTATTATTCAAAGAGAAGAATACTGTGGAATCTTGGGGTGTTACATAGGATGAGACAACCTTTTGGGTTATTCTATGTGGGACTTCATGGCAGTTGAGGTATGACCAACGAATCAAGCAGCAGCCATGTTGATCCTTAGTGGACCGACAGATGATCAACAGTCGTGTGGATCCTTAGTGGCCCGACAGATGAGCAGTAGCCGTGTGGATCCTTAGTGACCCGAAAGATGAGCAGTAGCCATGTGGATCCTTAGTGGCATGACAGAAGAGAAGCATCCATGTGGATCCTTAGTGGCCTGGTAGACGAGCAGTAGCCGTGTGGATCCCTTGTGGCCCGACATACGAGCATCGATTCATCAGGGATGAGTCCATCTATAGTACAAAACGTTCATCATTATAGCTGATGAACCTTATTCCTATGATTTAGATTGTACCTAGTGTGATATTTCCTTACCTTGTGGCTTTTCTTTGTGGTTTCTTTATGGTATTTCTCCTTATTGGATGGGGGTCCCCTACTAAGTACTGTGTTAATCACCCCTCCATGGGCTTCACCCACATGTATTGTGTCTTATGCAGATGATGAATGTTTTGACGGAGGACTTGGTGGCCAAGGAGCAGGTGGGGCCCTATAGGATTAGGCAGATAGAACGTAATACTTAGGCTTCCAATATCTGCACTACTCTTACCATCAGGTGGGGTTTTTAGCGTATGGCTACCCGAGTCCCTTTGTACTTGTTTTTTGCAGTTCTTTTTGTTTGGTTTGTATTTTGGCTCACTTGTTTTTTGTTGTACTTGTACTTAGATATTGTTTCAGTATACTTGTTCCCCCCTTTCGGTTTGTGGGATGTGGTTGAAAATGTGTGTGCGTAGAGGTACCCAGGAAAATGCCTCCAACTTGCAGGTTGACACATTCGGCGCTAGTCGCCAACCCCTAGCCTTCGGGAGGTGGGCTTGGGGTATGTCACGACATGGGCCCCGGGGGATGGGTCATGAAAAATTGGTATCAAAGGTGGTTGGTTCTACCTGAGAGACCAAGATTCTGTTGTTTTCGTTTTGGGGAAATAGTGTTAAATGTTGTGAGTCCGACTTTCAGATTCGGGGAGTCCAGTGTTGGTGCGGCGGCTGACGTATCCACACACTAGGACCTCGAATTCTTCTTTTCAACTGAATGTATAAAAACAATGGTTACTAAAGTGTCTCTTTACGTTATTTTGTATAAGAGTTAGCTCACCAGGTATAATATACTGACCATGGTCCATCTTGATATATTTAAGGATGCCTCCACACAGATAGCCAGCTTGGTTCTCGATACATGGTCGTGAAGACAATATGCCTAGTGACAAGGCATCCATTAAGGGAATAGTGCTAGAGATGGCTCCATCGTGTGGTATACTAGTGTTACCACCACCCATTGATCAGCTAGCATGCCCACCTCCAGTGGTCTAGGTGGATGTATCTTTCCAGATCGAGTCGTGGATGAATCTTTTGGCACTCAGCGATTAGGAACAAGGTTCGAATGTGTGTCACGGGAATCTGAGGAAACGATCACCTAAGATACAGGGTCAATAGGACCTATAGATTGCATGTGAAAAAAGTAAGCTACAGAACCATAGGGTTCATAGGAGGGAACATGATAGTTTCCAAAAGGGCTGGCTTTGCTATGATTATCGTGAAAAGGGACATCTTGTGTGAGATTGTCCCACCATTCATGCTGCAGGGTAGGAGAGGAGATAGTTGCAGACTATCAAGGCTTATAACCCCAGGACTCCAGGGATGAATCAAGGTATGATGCGTGTCTTCTTACTTTAGCTGCAGTATTGATAGACACTTGTACTAGTGATTTCCCTTTCCTGCCACTTCTTCTTATTTGATACCTAGAGGTTTCAGTTAAGATTGTTGACTTGACCCTCACATTTAGAGACTCATACTGTAAGAGACCCAATGACCACACACTAGTGTTAAAAATGTGACCTAACTCATGGAGGTGTGAGTATCAGTTGGGATCTCTTAGTAGTAGCGTCAAGGCCTTACGACTTCATTCTTGGTATGTACTAGTACCATTCATGCCATGATTGACTGCATTAGGTAAAGGATGTGGTTCATCTGTGGAGATGGAACCAGATTTCCCTTTATCAGCAGAGGGGAAATCCTTGTAGCTCTTGATGGACTCAGGTAGAGGAGGGTGTAGCCAATTACTATTCAATTGGCTAGTTCGACCCTCAGTGCAGTGAATGTAATGATTCCTCAAGTTCCTTAGTGATAGTAGAGTATAAGGACGTCTCCCTTGAAGATGTTCCATGTTTGCCTCTCCATTGAGAGTTAAACTTCTACTTTTATCCGTACCCTAGAACGACTCTAATATCCACACCAGCATATCAGATAGTTTATATGGATCTTCTTTAATTGAGGGTAAAACAGTAGGACTTGTAGGAGAAGAGGTTTGTAAGGCCCAACATTTCCCCATGGGTAGCCCCAGTGTTGTTTTCCAAGAAGGTAAACGGGAGCTTGAGGCTATGTGTGGACTTTCAGAGCCTGAACCAGGTGACCGTGAAGAATAAGTATCCACTTCTGAGGATTTATGACCTCTTCAACCAGCTGAAGGAAGTGAGGTGTTTCTCAAAGATCGAACTCAAATTAGGATATCACCATATTTGGGTATGAGATGAGGACGTACTGAAGACAACCTTCAGGTGAGGGTACGACCACTACGAGTTCTTGGTGATGCCCTTCGGCATGACCAATTCCCCAGAAGCGTTCATGGGACTCATGAACAAGATTTTCTAGCCTTACCTTGACCAGTTTGTCATGGTCTTCATTGAAGAAATCTTGGTGTACTCGGAGTTAGAGGAGGAGCATGCTACACACATCCAAATAGTTCTGAATACACTCCGAGAGCCCCATATTTATGGTAATTTCTCAAAGTGACAGTTCTAGATTTGATAGGTCCAATTTCTAGGACACATCATCTTGGAGGCTGGAGTTGCAGTGGATCCAACAAAGATAGAGACAGTGCTTGCTTGGGAGCCACCCAGGAGCGTGACTGAGGTGCGAAGCTTCTTGGGGGTTGGACGGTTATTATCGAAGTTTTTTTCCTGAATTTTCTAGAGTGGAATCACCCTTATCGGCTTTGACACAGAAGGGTAAACCCTTCATGTGGAAAGAGAAATTCCATAAGAGTTTCCAGGAGATGAGGAGGATACTGACTAGTGGCCCCATCTTGAGACTACTAGAGGAGGGAGTTGAGTACCTAGTTTATTGTGACGCATCAGGGACCAGTCTAGGTTATGTACTGATATAGGAGAGAGCAATGATCACCTACGACTCACATCAGTTGAGGCAGCATGAGCAGAACTACGCAACCCATGACCTGGAGTTAGCAATAATGGTCTTTGCCTTGAGGATGTAGTAGCACTACTTGATGGGTGAATGGTTTAAAGTATTAGGTATATATTCCCCCAGAAGGACCTAAATCTGATATAGAGGTGATGCCTAGAGTTCCTCTAGGACTATGACTTTGAGATAGTCTATACCCCTGGGAAGGGGAACTTGGTAGCAGACATTCTTAGCAGGAGGACTGGTTTGCAGCTGCTAAGTGAGGTGACAAAGCAGCTAGCCTTGATGTAGATATACTTCATGGAAGATGATGGAGTAGCTTACCCTCAGTAGATGACTTTTACTCCTCAACTCTTACAGCATGTTAGGGAGGCACAACTGGTGGATGTTGACTGTAAGGCATGATGTGCTCAATTATCCTCAGGACATGCTCCTGATGGATTTTTGATAGGTGGGGAGTACATCATCCTTTTCAGAGGGTACACTATAGTACCACTAGCATTGCAGGAGGAGGTGTTTAGGGAGTTCCATAAATCCCCTTTGGTGGTATATCCTGGAGTGGATAAGATATACCAAGACCTATGATGTCAGTACTGGTGGCCAGGAATGAAGAAAACAATGGATGAGTTCATCTCATGATGCCTCACTTGTCAGCAAATGAAGGCCGAGCATCAGGTTCCAATAGGCTTGGCTCAACCACTTGAGATAATAGAGTGGAAATGGGATGGTATCTTGATGGAATTTGTGATGGGGTTACCACGTACATCCAGAGGCCATGATTCTATCTGGGTGGCTGTTGATCGACTCACCAAGTTAGCTCACTTTTTACCTATCTGAGAGCTGGGATCAGTAGAGGGATTTGGACACCTCTATGTCTAGGAGATAGTGCGGCTTCACAGGGTGTGTTTTACTATCGTCTCAGACCACAATACATGATTTACATCCTGATTGTGGAAGGGATTACAGGAGGCGTTTGAGAATCAGTTGCGCTTGAGAACAGATTTTCATCCCTAAACAGATGGTCAGATAGAGAGGACCTTACAGACCTTAGAGGACATGCTTTGTGCTTGCATCCTAGATTTTGGTTGAAGTTGGGAGGACCAATCTCCACTGGTGGAGTTTTCATACAAAAATAGCTATCACTCCACCATTGGCATGGCACCATTTGAGGACTTGTATGTCCGACATTGCAGATCACCTCTATGATGGACAGACCCAGGGGAGTCAGTACTCATGGGTCTAGAGTTGGTATGGTTTACCACTAAGAAGGTGTATGTCATCTAGGAGTGGATGATGACTGCACAGAGCTGACAAAAGTCTTATGCTGACAGGAGATGGTGACCCTTGGAGTTGAAGGAGGTAGACCATGTTTTCCTTTAGGTCTCACCTCGATGAGGATTGTAGAGATTTGGCCAGGGTGACAAGCTATCTATGAGGTTCATCAGACCTTTTCAGATCCTAAGTAGAGTTAGTGAGGTGGCATACCACTTAGCTCTTCCCCCACAGATGCACCAAGTGCACAATGTTTTTCACATGTCGCAGCTGAGGAGATACGTGAATGATCCATCGCACGTCATCGACTGGGGAAAGCTGGACATTGATGATGGGGAAATGTTTGTGGAATTCCAGGTGGAGATAGAGGATTGAAATGAGTTGGTACTATGTGGGCAAACAATTCCTCTTGTGCGTATTCAGTGGCAGCACCAAAATATCCAAGAGAGCACATGGGAGCGGGAGGCTCATATTCATGCTCAGTACCCCCCATTTGTTTGATTAGCCCTTGTTTTGGATTTTGGGAACCTAAATCCCCAAGGTGGGAAGAATTTAATGTCTATGAATTTTATGTAATTTTTTTTAAATTATATGGAATTATTTTGAGAGCACACGCTCTTACAGCATGTGATTCCGAGGCCCAGTGAGTCCAGGATAGAATTTTGAACTTTTTTTAAGGTATGTTCAGTAAATGTGTGAGTGGGTTTTTCTAACTTTTAAAATGATCCTCAGATCAAAAATCCGAGGGCACCATTAAACTCAAAATTCCATGATTTTCCTAGAAAGGACTTAACTTCATCCAGTAAGGGCGGAACATTAAAGTTAATTTTCATAATTTTTGAGAAAAATAATAAAATAACTTAAAAAGTTATTTTATTTCTTTTCTCACCAATGAGAGACGACACAATGACACTATAGTGAAGTGAAAAGTTAGAGAGGAGATGCATTAATGGATCTCATTAATGGATCGTTAACACACAACGTAATAATGCTTTAATGACTCATAACAGTGATTTAGTTTCATAAATAAAACAACATAACGACGCGATGTTTCAGCATAACAGAAACGCTGCAACATGTTTTATTTTTAATAGTTTTATGAATTGGTGGAACAAGGATTAAGTTGGGAGGATTCTCTGATGAACCTATGATGGATTTTCCTCCCCAAAGAAGATTGGAGAACACCGGTGGGATGTCCTCGACTTCAACGTACTTCGAAGAATGAAGAATTCCATCGACCTCTTGGACCCTCAAGAACAAAACACTACAAAAAAAAGTTTCAATGAGGTAGGGATTTGTTTTATTATTAAGTTATTCCCTGTTCTTATTCTAAATGACAAACGCGGATTAAACCACAAACAATTTAATCTGCGAATCATGCGTTCTTGCAGGAGGGTTCCATTCTTGGGTTTTCTATTCAGGTTTAATTTTTATTTCTTAATAGAATGGTAAACCCCAGACCTTCCCCTATTTTAAACCTCTACTGCGGAGGGAATGGGCCAACATGAACAAGGACCGGGTCCCTCCGCAAGTGCGTTCTTTATGGACGTATCCTAAAATCGGTGGCAAGATGAATTTGGGGCCAAGGTAGGGATGGTGGCGACCCGAGAGGCCTATAGGTGCAGGTGGATCGAGAAACGAACCACCAGAGCGACTATGGTGGCTCGTAAAAGGAACTACCGGCGGTGGCCATAGGGAAGAGGGAGGTGGCACGCTATGACGACACAGAGGAACGGTGCCGACCTGCACTGCATGGAGGCAGCGACCCCAGTCTGGGCCGCTCAAGCAACTTGGCGAGCCACGATTGCTCGACCGCATCATAGGGGAGGCTGCGGCCCATTGGACATGGTAGGCGATGGATGTAGCACTAGGCGGGCACTGTGTGGGAGGAGCATCCTACCCCTTGCAGGCCGCGTTGGACAGGGAGGGGATGCAGCGGTGGCTTCCGCGTCCTGAGTGCACACCATCGATCTGCCCCTGGCGGACCATGCTCCAGCTGGCGGGACGTGCCCCCAGCTAGCGGGTCGAACCCACGCCCAACAGGATGAAACCACGCCTAGCAGGCCGGACCTGCCCTGATAGACTCGAACTACGCTCTTCGGGCCGGGCCAGACGAGACCGGGTCGCCGGGCGACCCGACGGGCTGGACCCCCAGCCAAACTGGGCCAGGCACAGCGAGGCCCATTGGGCCTAGCACCATGGCCAAACCAGACTAGACCTACCCTGACCCAAACCAGGTAATGTTTGGCTAGTCAAATTAAACCAGGGAATGTGGGACCCTCAGGCTAGGTTGGTCGGGTCGGTCCGACCGGGTTGGACCGGGCCCAAACTCAACCTGCCCCTGATTACTAAAACGTCAATAACTCGTAGACTAGGTGTCCTTATATGATAATCTACAATATTTTAGTAGGGGTTTGGCATATGGATAGGTTGGATCAGAGTCAAATCCAACTTGTCCATTTTTACTAAAATTCCCATATCTTACAGACTCGACATGTCACACCCGGTTTTTTTTTCTTTTCATGTCATGGTTTTGATCCGGTTAATTAAAAATACCAATCCTTTTATTGTGTGTTGGGTGAGATTAATTTTGAGTTTTTAACTAATATATATGTCTAATCACCCTAATTTGGGTTCTCCATTGATTGTTTAGGAGTTTTTGGATAAAGGGTGGTTACTTCATGATTTGGGCCAACCGTGTGCGCATTTCCATATTTAAAAACATATTTGTTTCTTTTATAACTCATTAATTTTTTTATCATTTTTCCTCATTACACTTCCCACTTTTCCTATAATGACATAATAAAACTACCATATCCTTTTTTACCCCTTATAAATTCATAAGCATGGTGAATTGGGGTCACTTATTTAGGTACTGGGCTAGCCCATGGGCCCATTTCCAGTTTAAAAAAATAATATTTTTTTCTTTTATATCTAATTAAATTTTTAATATTTTTTGGTGATTACACCTCCCACTAAAATCCAATACCCTTATCCTCACCCCAATTATCGATTTTACCTATTTGGAGCTCATATGAGTCGCAGATTAGGGAAAACTTATCAATGTATCCCAAATCATCCAGAACCGTGAAGGTAAATTATTTCATCCATAAATCATTCCATTTTTTACTCTTTTTCCCAAAAATCATCTTTACCTAGTTATTCCAAACCTCAAGAGACTCTCAAAGGAGTTTCAAGCCATTCCCTTTTCTCTAAGGGTGCAAATCTAATGGAAGACGAAGAGTTTTCTAGTTGAAAAGGTGAGATTCCTTCACCCTTTTCCTCACTCTTCTTCATCCTTTCATTATTTCTTGGTTTTATAATCTACAATAGTAATTATAGACCTATTTTTATTCTATAATATGTTTTTTATAGGGTTTTTGTTTGTTTTGGTCTGTTCTTCATAGTTTTAGGGTTTGTAAACCCTCATATGGTGATATTGGGTGCACGTTTCCATTACGCCAAGGATTTGAGGTAGGATATCCCTTAAACATGCATTTATATTTTAAGATTAATCATTTTATTATTTTTTTCATCTGATATATATGTTTATTACTATTTTTCAGCATTTGGATAATTTTCTTGGTGTGCAAAAATGGTTGTTTAATCCTTGTTGTGTGAAAGGTAGTGTTGTTTTGTCATAAAAGTGCACACCAAGTGTTTATTTAAATGTTACGCTATCTTTAAAAACTATTTCATGAGGTTTAGAACCTTTTTTATGGAATTTTTAATACTTTACAGTAGCTTTTATAAAATATGTCATGCAATTGGTGTTTTATTCTTTGTCAAGTGCTTAAAATAAATTGTTTTCTTTAAAAGGGCATGTCATGTGTTCGGTAAATTGCCCGATTGGATTTTATGTGTTATGTTTGATTTAAAAATTCTTTGTTTGGATTTATAAATGAATTGGAATAATGATAAATGATATTTTGGGTCCTCATATGGCTTTACAATTTTTATTTGGGTTTATAAACAAATGGGTTTTGGTTTACAACATGTTTTGGCCCGAGTTGTTGGAAAATGGCCCGTTTCACATCCTTATGAAAATGATTATATTTTGAACATGTAACCTAAGTGTTTTAAGGGATTTATGAATGTGTTTTTATGATATAAATGGTGTGTATACACCTCCTTAATAAAAGTGAAATGCATACCTTGGTCAAAGGATAGTTTTGAGAAAGGCTTAAAGGCCCATTTGGAATTTGTTTTTTTTGTAAAAATGGTTTCCATGTGTATTTCATGTTCTATAATTTGGGGAAATTTTATGGTATATGAAAATGATTTATTAATTGGTTTCAGGGCTGAAAAATATGGTTTGTTATGTTATTGATGGGTTTGTTTCCTTAAAAGATCATTTTTGAATGGATATTATGTGCAAGGCCTCGTTATAATCCTTGAAATTGTTTTACGAATCTTTTTAGTGGTTTATTGATTCGTGAAAGAAATGTGAGGAATGCTTGCAGTATGTTTGTGTGTTTATGTTTTGGTAATGAAATTTTTATGTGTAATTTTTATTTTATAATATGTTTAACTTTATTGAGCATTAAAGAGAATCCCGAGTATCTAGGTGGGCGGACATGTACTAGTATGCTAGTGATTATGTGGGGTTTGGACCCTGTTTCACGTAACAAGTTTGAAGATGAAAACACTAACTAAACTATGATGAGGATGTTTTTGGGGGACCACTAGGTTATGGGTATGATCCCTAATAGTGGCTTGTGTGCATGAGAATGGATATTTATTATGGTTACTTTCACTGAGATACGAGGTACCTGATGATCACAACTAACTAGTGCCTAGGGGTGTTCATGTGACTTGTGATCATTGGATATTTTGTACTCATCTTCGGAATATGGTGTGTTTGGTTGGTAAATTCAGTAGTCTGTGTGATTTATTTAAAAGTGTAAATTCTTAAATGCTGGCCTCTTGAAAACTATTTTCATTTTGAAGTTGCACCTCTTTGAAAATTGTTACTAGCATTCTTTTTTATAAAACATGCAGGTTTTTGTCTGGTAATTTTTTTATATAGCATGGGACCTCATTTGGAAAATATACCTTTGTATATTTTATTTAAAACTTTCAATTTATGTTTATTTTATTTTAAATGATGTGCATTGGGAATAGAATATCAGGCTAACCTACTGAGTTTTAATACTCATGCCTATAGTCTTCTTCTGTTTTTATCCCTTGTGCAGGTTTCAGATTGAGTTCAATCACCTTGGGTGATGTGTGATCATTATGTTGGAGAGTGACTAGAAGGTTCACATAGAGTTAGTTAGTTATCGAGTTTGGTCAGTTGAGTTGTTGGTTTAGTTGTACTTCCAGTTTCTTGTACAAATAATGTTCAATTCAGTTTTTATATAAATGTATTTTGGGCTGTCCATTTCTTTCTACTGTTTGTTTGATTGTTTATATATAGGAAAAATAATTCCCTTGTGTACTTTATTGATTCCCTTGGTGCTTTTCTCCATCCCTATAGGATCAGGAACACCTCTTGGGACTTGTCGCAGGCTGGCCTAGGTGACCGGTTTAGGGTCGACTCAGGCTGGTTCGTTACAAAATGGTATTAAAGGAGGTCAGCTCTTAACAAACCTTTATTTTTAGTGCACCCTTATTATTTGGGGATATTTCAAGGTAGACAGAGTAGGATTATTGGTACTTGAGGGTTAACTGTGGGAAGAGCGTTGCAAAATATTTCTCATTCCGATCCTCAGGTTTCCATGGGAAGTCCAGTTTTATTAGTGTCCTTTGTTCTTGTTGATTGTTTAGTGTTAGGATATGACAAGGGGAGTCTGACTAATGGCCTCCATGAGCTCTAAGGGCTTGGAAATCGATGTGGAGCTAGGTAACGGTCCTAATAAGTCTCTCCGTGTTGGTGTTGTGTTTGACATATGGCCGCCAACCATATAGTTAAGTCACCCACCGACACTAATTCTATTTTATTGGGTCTCTTGAACCTTTCTTGAATTCTGAATTTTTGTTTTGAAAATCCTTGTATGAGAATTTTTGAAATGGGTTTTAAAGAAAGGATTGGATTTTGAAAAGTGGAAAAGGGGGGTTTGAAAAATTAAATATAATAATGGTTTTGGAAGGTTGTGCTTTCTGTGAAACAATGTTTTGAGAGGAAGTGGAAATGATTTAACGAGATTGGATTTTCCCTAATATAAAAAAGTGGTTTGTTGATATAAAATGTTTTGAAAGTGTGAATCATTTTAAGGTGATTCTGAATCATTTTTTTAAATGGGGTGTTTTGGGATGTTGAAAATTGTTTGAATTTGATGAATTGGTTTTGGAAATTGGTTTTGAGCGGTTGGTGTTTTCCTAGAAAGGGTATTGGTCTGAATGGCCATCATATTATGAAAATATACCTTGATGAATTTTAGAAAATGTGAAGGGGTTGTTTGGATTAGCTTGATTGTTTTAAAAGTTGTTAAAAATGAAAAGGGGTAGGTTTTTAAGAAAATGGTTCTTTATGATGTGTGTTTTGTTTTGTGATATATGAAAAGAGTTTTTGACTTGGTGGTTAGAGTTCCTTTGGAAGGTACATGATTTTTAGAATGATGTTTTTTTGTTTTAGCCTTTGTTGTTTTCATTGGTGCTCACATGCATAGTTTTTTTGATATCTAGAAGGATGAACTATGTGGAATGGTGGTTGGGTGCCTAGGGTGGCATGGAAATGTGCATGTGATTGAGACTTAATGAAACACCATTAGTAAATATGGAAATCCATGAAGTTATTTTTTTTCCAAAAGTGTTTTGAGATGAAAAATTGTGGCATTTGTTTATAAACCGATGGTTATGTGGCTAGTTTATTCTATGAATTATAAGAGTTGTTTATTCATTATGCTTCCTTGTGATCTTTAAGTCATACCCTTGTTGTGTCTTGAGATGAGATCTTGTTGGTGGCTCGGTTTTGGAGTGATGTTCCATGTGGTTCTATAAATGTGTTGGATGTTGTGATGTGGCCACAGATAGTTCTCTGTTGGAAAGTATTCCTGTTTATCAACATGAGGATTCATTTAAAAAGTCAAATCCACCTCTTAGAATGATACCTCAGCCTGTTTTTTTGAAATAGAGAGCTGTTTGGGCTCGATTTAAAGTGTATTCCCTTTATGTTGATTCTCTTGGTTATAGTATTTGGGCTCAGTGATGTTTAGTTGGTGTTTTTATGTGCCTTGTTCATTCTGCTCCTCGTTCGGAGTGAGAGAAAATAGTGTTGTGTACCTCTATGTTCTTGTTTTGATAAAAATGTGTTGTTGAGGAAGAGAGTTTCATGGTGTCTCTTGATATATTTTTTCTTCCTGGGAGTGTTATATGGTACTGTGTGGAACTAAGTGATGGAGTTAAAGTTGGGGATTATCAAAGTCTGACTGTGAGTCAAGAGATGCTTCATCCATTGGAGCTCTAGCCATAAGTTTTAGAGTGAAGCTGGAGCACAGTCAGGAGTCCTAGGATTGTGGGTAGTATTTCTAATATCATACCTCTACCATTTCAGTGAGGTAGTTACTTTGTTTCTTTTGTGGTTTAAATGGTCCAATGATTGGGTCCCCTTCCCCCTACCTAATTTGTGGGGGTTTGGATCTGTGTAGAGAGTCTTGGCCCAGTTCTTGCCGCCTCCAATCGAGATTGGGTGGCTTAAATTTTCATGCTGTGTTCCTCTAAAATTGAGTTGGTAGGTTGTTACAGGAGAGTTTTGGTGGGCTTGTGTGAGTGAGGTCCGATTCTAGATCTTGTTGAATTCTTGTTTGTTCGTTGCAAGTTGGGTTCTAATGGTGTGGAGACCCACCACGGGTCTCATTGATTTTTCCTCCCAAGAACTTATCAAGTGATAGTTGTTTCTTAATGGTGGGGATTCCATCCTGCAATACACTAGAATATTTGGTTTTCATGAGTTATCTTTGGTTTGGGTGATTGTTGGGTTCATTGGTAGATGGCCCAACAACTGGGTTCTTGGTTTGGTTATGGAGGTAGTGACTCGATCTTTCGGTTGATTCTCAAGAAGTGGGTGAGAGTTGGTGTTTTGGTCGAGGTAAGTAGATTAAGTTCCATTAATGGTTGATGATGTTTCATTGGATTAGTAGAATTGACCATATATATAATGAATCCTTAAGTGTTGATAAATCAGCTGGAATGTTCTATGTCTTTCTAGGGGCGGAAAGCTTTAATGGTGGGGAGAATTGTCACACCCAGTTTTTTTTCTTTTCATGTCATGGTTTTGATCCAGTTCATTGAAAATACCAATCCTTTTATTGGGTTTTGGGTGAGATTAATTTTGAGCTTTGAACTACCATATATGTCTAATCACCCTAATTTGGGTTCTCCATTGATTGTTTAGGAGTTTTTGGAGAAAGGGTGGTTACTTCATGATTTGGGCCAACCGTGAGCCCATTTCCAGATTTAAAAACATATTTTTTTCTTTTATAACTCATTCATTTTTTTATTATTTTTGCCTCATTAAACTTTCCAATTTTCCTAAACTGACATAATAAAACTACCATATCCTTTTTGATCCCTTATAAATTCATAATCATGGTGAATTGGGGTTACTTATTTAGGTATTGGGCCAGCCCATGGGCCCATTTTCAGTTTAAAAAAAATAATTTGTTTCTTTTATATCTAATTCAATTTTTAATATTTTTTGGTGATTCCACCTCCAACTCGAATAAAATACCCCTATACTCACCCAAATTATCTATTTTACCTCTTTGGAGCTCATATGTGTCTCTGAGTAAGGAAAACCTCTCATTGTATATCAAATCGTCCAGAATCACGAAGGTAAATTATTTCATCCATAAATCATTTAATTTGTACTATTTTTCCCAAAAATCATCTTTACCTGGTTATTAAAGACCTTAAGAGACTCTCCAAAAAGTTTCAAGCCATTCTCTTTTCTCTAAGGGTGCAGAAATAATGGAAGACGAAGAGTTTTCTAGTTGAAAAGGCGAGATTCCTTATCCTTTCTCCTCCCTCTTCTTCCTCCTTTGATTATTTCTTGGTTTTATAATCTCCAGTAGTAATGATAGACCTAGTATTCTTCTATAATATGGTTTTTATGGGTTTTTTGTTTGTTTGGGTCTGGTCATCATTGGTTTAGGGTTTGTAAACCCTCAGATGGTGATATTGGGTGCGCGTTTCCATTACGCCAAGGATTTGAGGTAAGATATCCCTTGAACATGCATTTATCTTTTAATATTAATCATTTTCTTATTTTTTTAAAATTATATATATGTTTATTATTATTTGTCAACATTTTTATAAATTTCTTGGTGTGCAAAATGGTTGTTTAATCCTTATTTTGTGAAAGGTAGTGTTGTTTTGTCATAAAAGTGCACACTAAGTGTTTGTTTAAATGTTCTGCTATCTTTCAAAACTATTTTGTGAGGTTTAGAACCTAGTTTATGGTATTTTTAATATGTTACATTATCTTGTATAAAATATGGCATGAAATTGGTGTTTTATTCTTTTTCAAGTGCTTAAAATAAATTGTTTTGTTTAAAAGGGCATGTCATGTGTTCGGTAAATTGCCTGGCTGGCTTTTATGTGTTATGTTTGATTTAAAAATTATTTTTTTGGATTTATAAATGAATTTTAAGAATGATTAATGGTATTTAGGGTCCTCATATGTCTTTCCAATTTGGATTTGGTTTTACAAACAAATGGGTTTTGGTTTACAACATGTTTTGGCCCGAGTTGTCAGAAAATGGTCCATTTCACATCCTTATTAAAATGGTTGTGTTTTGAATATGTAACCTGAATGTTTTAAGAGATTTATGAATGTGTTTTTCTGCTGTAAATGTTTTTTATACACCTACATAATAAAATTTAAATTCATACCTTGGTCAAAGGATAGTTTTGAGAAAGTCTTAAAGGCCCATTTGGCATTTGTTTTTTTTGTAAAAATGGTTTCCATGTGTATTTCATGTTCTATCTTTTGGGGAAATTTTATGGTCCGTGAAAATGATTTATTAATTGGTTTTGGGGATTCCAAATATGGTTTGTTATGTTATTGATGGTGTTTTTGCCTTAAAATATCATTTTTGAATGGATATTATATGCAAGGCCTCGTTCTAATCCTTGAAATTGTTTTACGAATCTTTTTAGTGGTTTATTGATTCGTGAAAGAAATGTGAAGCATGTTTGCGGGATGTTTGTGTTTTTATGGTTTGGTAATGTAATTTTGATGTGGAATGTGTATTTGATAATATTTGTAACTTGATTGAGCACTAAAGGGAATCTCAGGTATCTAGGTAGGCAGACGTGTACTAGTATGCTAGTGATTCCGTGGGTTTTGACCCTTGTTTCACGTAGCTAGTTTGACGATGACAACACTAACTAAACTATGATGATGATGTTGTTGGGGGAAAACTAGGTTATGGGTATGCTCCCTACTAGTGGCTCATGTGCATGAGAATAGATATTTATTATGATTACTTTCACTGAGATAGGAGGTACCTGAGGCTCACAACTTACTAGTGCATAGGGGTGTTCCCGTGACTTGTGCTCATTGGATATTTTTTACTCACCATCAGCATACGGTGTGTTTGGTTGGTAAATTCAGTAGTATGTGTGATTTATTTAAAAGTTTAAATTCTTTAAAGAAACCCCCATGAAAATTATTTTCATTTTGAAGTTGCACCTATTTGAAAATTGTTACTAACATTCTTGTTTATAAAACATGCAAGTTTTTGTCTGGTAATTTTTTTATATAGCATGGGACATCATTTGAAAAAAATACCTTTATATCTTGTATTTAAAACTTGAAATTGATGTTTCTTTTATTTAAAAGGATGTGCATTTGGAATAGAATATCAGTCTAACCTATTGAGTTTTAATAATCATGCCTATAGTATTATTCTATTTTTAGCCATTGTGCAGGTTTCAGCTTGAGTTCGATCACCTTGGGCGATGTGTGATCATTATGCTGGAGAGTGAACGGAAGGGTCACATAGAGTTAGTTGCTTATCGGGTTTGGTTAGTTGAGTTGTTGGTTCAGTTGTACTTTCAATTTCTTGTACAAATAATGTTTAGTTCAGTTTTTATATAAATGTATTTTGGGCTGTCCATTTCTTTCCGTTGTTTGTTTGATTGTTTATATATGGGTGAAATTGTTCCCTTGTGTACTCTATTTATTCCCTTGGTTCTTGTCACCATCCTGGGAGGATCGGGAACGCCTATCGGGACTTGTCGTGGGCTGGCCTAGGTGACCGATTCAGGGTCTACTTGGGCTGGTTCGTCACACGAAATCCATTCGATACACCGTCTATTGAGTTGGGACCCTTATAATGAGACAACCCTTTGGGTTATTATATGTGGGACTTTTTGGTGGTTAAGGTATGACCTATGGATCGAGAAACAACCACGTGGATCCTTAGTGGCCCGAAAGACGAGCAACAACCATGTAGATCCTTAGTGGCCTGGAATACAAGTAGTAGCCCTATGGATCCTTAGTGGCCTGAAAGACAAGCAACATCCGTGTGGATCCTTAGTGGCCCGACAGACGAGCAGTAGCCGTTCAGATCCTTAGTGGCCCGGTAGACGAGCAGCAGCTGTGTGGATCATTAGTTTCTCGACAGATGAGCATCAATTCATCAGGTATGAGTCCCTCAACAATACAAAATGTTCATCATTGTAGCCAATGAACCTTCTTCCTATGCTTTATATTTTACCTATTGTGAGCTTTACTTACCTTGTGGATTTTCTTTATGGTTTCTTTTTGGTATTTCTCCTTAGTGGATTGGGGTCCCCTATTGATTATTGTGTTACTCACCCTTGTATGGGATTCACCGACACATGTTGTGTCTTTTGCAGATGATGGATGTTTCAATGAAGGACTTGGTTTCCTAAGAGCAGGCGGGGCCCAGTAGGATCAGGCAGATAGGACATAATACTTAAGCTTCCAGTAGCTACACCACTCTTACCATCAGGTTTGGTTTTCAACGGATGGCTACCTGAGTTCCTTTGTACTTTGTTGTTTTTAGTTCTTTTTGTTGGGTTTGTATTTTAGACCACTTGTTTTTAGTTGTACTTATACTCAGCACTTGTTTTAGTATACTTGTTTTCCCCTTTCAGTTTGTGGGATGTGGTTGGGCATGTGTGTGCATAAAGGTACCTAGGAAAATTCCTCCCACTTGCAGGTTGAAACCTTTGGTGCTAGTTGATAACACCTGGCCTTCGGGAGGCAGGCTTGGGGTATATCATGGCAGGGGCCCCGAGGGACGGGTCATGAAAAAAATACTATTGAAGAAACTGTTGAATTCTATACTGATCACCTTTAGATTTTGATATCATTAATCTCCCAAAATTTCATCACAACTGATTCCTTCTAGGTGAAGGGATTTCAAAAATAGACATTGATTCAATTACCATTACAAATTGGGAGAAATATCACCTATAAATTTTATATAATAGTATATAGGATTCTCTATAAGTTGAATCCCAAAAATTAATTCATATAATTTTGAATCCATCATGGGTTGAAGGATGGATATAAAATACCCATAATCAACAGTTTATAAGATGTTTCTAAGATCAAATTGATAAGGTGTTATCTATAAATATGAATTCAATTATTCAATGTCTTTATTGGCTATCTAGGGAACAAATGTAAATGTTATATATTATATTGGTTTTATAATTAATTTTTATATGTTTTACACAAAAGAACAAGATAAATGTAGTACAATTCAAAATATCAGAGTTACTCTTATAGAGAATGTGATTCATGTATCTGGTTCTAAGGATAGAAATTTAATTTATGCAAATATTTTATATTTAAGCATCACTGAATAGACATATGAGTTAGATTATACAACATTTTAAGTTCCTATTTTCTATTTCAAATCAGCTGACAATAGGGGTTTAATGAAATTCGATTAATTTGGATTTGTAAAGGTGAATTTCAATATGGAAGGGTGTATGGAAGAACCATTCATAATGGAATCATAAGCAGTTCATGTATTTTATATCCCAGATCAATTAGATAAGAATTGGTCAATTTTTTAGTTGATAACTAAAACAACTATAGGTTTATATGAAAATTTAATTGAGGATAATACTTTCATTGAGAGATCATATTAATTTTACAATAGTCCCAATGAAGACAATGTATTTTAATTCAGAGGGGACCAAAATGATGAGATTTGGATACAAGATAGGGGAACTATATCCATTCATCATTTAAAGAAATAAAGTGAATTCAATGTGTACGTTAATTTTTTGTAATATACTAGGAATTTATTCATAGTATTATGTGTTATATACTATAGTTATGTAATCTAAATTAAATTTTTGACTACTAATGAAGATAGTGACTTATCTATATGTTGATGTTACCAATATCAAGTAATAACACAACATGATTGAAATTGAAACTACAAAATTATTAGGGGATCAATATCATGTTGATAAATAAAAAAATAATGACATAGAATCACCATGTTATCTAAAATTATAAAGGTAAGAATAAAAGGTATAAATTTTTTGTTGGATGGAATCAATGTGGCTATATTTTTAACAACAATAAGTCAACATTAATTAGTTACATTGGGGCCACAATGAGAATGCATGTTCCAATTGATGTAGATATGTGGTACGATGTCATGCCTACATTGAAGGGAACCATTTGAGAGGAATATTAGGGTAATTTTATGATATAATTTACTTTACAAAAAAATATATATAATAATAAAATTATTTACATTTCATTATCCCTTACAGAGTTCATTTTAGATGACTATCATAACAAATTTGTCTTAATAGTCATTGTAAAATATAAAATAGGCTTCTAGAAACTTCTTATAATTCATCTTCTCAAGGACGATGAGTAGAAAGTAAAACCCCACCCAGTAGCTAAGTATGCACACATTATAAACCAAGAAACACGAAAAGATTTTATTAGTCATTGTGATAAAGAATTATTTCAGGTTCATTGTATTTGATAATATTTTATTTTAAATTATTTATTTTATACAATTTTATTCAAACTTTTTTATTAATGAAACACCAAAGGAGTTATAAAAATAAACAACATGAATCAAAAACAATATACCCTGGCCATAAAACAAGGATGGGGTACCCTTCACTTGAAAAAATGGTATGTATTTTAAATCTAGAGTAAATGTTTTAGGTTATATGAAATAATATATGTTCCTTTTTTATATGAATATTTTTGAATATGAATCTAAATCGACTTCCACCCCCACGTCATGTTCTATGGAAACATGCATTTGAAAATAACGTAGGGAAACTAGTAGATTAAAACACACATCTAGTATTAGACTCATGTATATGCATGACATAATAATAAATTGTTATGGTTTATAATATTATTATATATAATTTTTTTTATATTTGTATGTTTTTATAATATTTAGACACAAGAATCGACATTGACTACACATAAAGAATATTTACTTTAATTATATTTGAAGAAGACATGATAATATGTTTGTTTTAAAGGTGCAGGTTTTGGAGTGTCACCTTAGACATATTTCAAGATAGAAAAACTGTAAGGAGACACATTTGATATGATGAATGGAATACCTAAATAGATATATTATTTAAAAGATATTATTTTATAGTCATGTTTGGTGGACCAATATATGCTAAAGGATAAAATCAAACCCACAATGTAATGATGATCAATACATGAAGATACACATGACCCCACTAGATTTGAGGAAATCCATTCCCCTCAACCTTCCGCCTTAACAAAGGTAATCAATTTTTTCATAACCTTCTCCAAAATGCGAATCAAACAACTTTTAGTAAATCTATATTACTAAAATTATAAAGGGTGAAATTTTATGATATTTATATCTACCAAAAACCACATATCACCGTATTATAAGGATTAAAATGTATAATATCATAGAATACATGATACATAATAAAAAAATCCCAAAAGATCACATGAGAGTGAGGATTAAAGTAGATCTTGAGCTGATCATCAAGATTCATATTCCCCTTGATGATATGAATGATACCATGGTGAGTAATACTATTATATATTTCACATCAATTTCATTTAATCTTATAAAGATACATGAGGTATGCCTTTAACTATTTATTGCAAATGAAAATCCTTTAATAGTTGATGATAAAAGGTCTTAAATGAGGTATAATAATAAAGATGAAAAAATGAATAATAAACAGAAGGTCAAATAAAGACAATCTAGTGGACCAAAAAATAAATCAAAACGAACTTTTAAGATTACCTTCACCCACCAGTTCCAATTTCATATATATTAACATTACAACTTCATGGATATACAATATTCAAAGATGAAAATATACACTACATTGAAATTGAAGATGATATATTTTTAAAGGACATTATAGATGTAGTTGGTCTCAAGAGTATAAATGAGATTATCAAATTTTCATGGCTATGTGTATCACCTATGAATACATTCATGAGGTATATTTTCATAATATTTTTGTCGAAAAAATGATCTACTATGTTCATTATAGTTAATAACTATTCATATTTTCAACATGCCTATATATTACTATTATATAAAGGGAAAAAATTGTGAAGTATGATTTGGAATCATTAATCCCTCTACCCATTCAAAGGAAAAATTTTCTCTAGAATTGAAAAAAATTGAAAAGAAAAAAAGTTAACCTAAGCACATCATTTGAAAATAAAATAGAAAATGATATACTTGTATTGATTCATACAATACAGGGGTAAAACAATACAATCTAACCATATAAAATATATTTTTGTTTTTTCATTAATTAATTGTTTTTGTTTTTTTAGAAAGTGGTGGATGCTAATCACAATCAATTTTGATACCTAACTGTTTATTTTTTGGATCCAAATCATGGATTCGAAACAAATCAATTACACATGATATCCATTCTAAATTTTTAATGTACTAAAATAAATATTTTATAGATAAAATTAAAATTATATGTTTTATTTTCTTTAACAATAAATTTTGTATGATAGGGAGATATATAAATATTGGATAAATCATGGTATGAGGTCGGTGAATGAACACAAAAATCCTATGGATTTCATCTAATGGAAGAAAAATAAGGTATATATAGTAATATTTAATTATCAAAACATATTTCAAAAAAATTACTTATTTTGGTTAATGTTTCATTAGTGTCCTAAAAAAATAATGGAAATGATTCTAGAGATTACATTTTCAAATTTGTGAAGGATATTATATTGTATCCACAAACTATCATCCTTGAATAGGTGATTTATTAATGTAATTTCAATTTCTATTAAAATATTTTTTAATCATTTATTTTCCTATATTTTCTTAGTACTACCTAGACTACCAATGATCTAGATACTTGAAAGTATTAATAATTTTTTTTAGAGATGAGTTGGTAGATTACATGGTTTTATAATGTTTTATGACATCAAGTTGAGGTTATTACTTATTATTTATTTAATATAGTATAGCCTATGACATTTTAGTTACATTTTGGATGTAAATAATTATCATCATAATACTTAGATATTATTTTTTACAAATTAAAATTCAACTATTCAGAAATTTAATTCCTTTATAGGTTAGGATGAGTTGGTAGAAAATCAAAAACACTTTGTGGATGAACCTACTTAGAAAGAAAGAGTTTAGTTTTTTCTCAATGATACGTATCATGTAGGGTTACACTCTATAGATTCTGGTAGAGCTAGTAACATGTTCAAATATAATCATGTTTATCAGATATTGGATTTCTTGGTTGTATCAGAGATAATAGAGAGAGGAAAATGGGTCATAGATCCTTCAACCCAAAAATCTAATGATATATTACCAACTAATAGGGAAGGTACATCTATTCTCTTAGACTCATCATTTCCATTTGTTGTCTTACTAGATTTTAATGACTTTATAAAAATAGTAATGTCCCTGTTATAATCACTTCTACCTTCATAATGAAGAATAAAGATATATTCCTTTAAATTCACATTTTTTTAAATAAAATAAAATATAATGAAATAAAATTTAAATATTAATAAATATGACTCACCCATAACCTAATCTATTGATCAATTTAGAAATGTAGAATTAACTATAAAGGATTTTGTACCATGGTTGAAAGTTAAAAATATAGAGAAAACATATAATATATATGTGGTAATTTAGTTTAAAACATTTTCCACAATGTCAAAATCATGAAACATAACACAAATTATTTTCAAAATTTATGAAAATGATCAATAATTCATTTTTGGTGTGTAGTAATCGACCACACATCAATTCGACATATGATGTGGTCGGTATGAATCCAAATGTGTTTTTCAATATAAAAGTTTCATTTTTGTTTAAAACACATGTAAAATTCTCAAAACCTACCAAATGAGAATATATTATTTTCAAACATTAGGATTGTGATCCATAATTCATTTTTTACATGTAATAATCGATCACACATTAGTCCGACACGCGATGTGGATATTTTGACTCAAAGTGTGTGTTTTCACATTAAAAGTGTCATTTTAGTTTAAAAAATATTCAAAAATAAAAAACCAAGGAAATGTGCTCAAATTATCATTATAATTTATCACAATGATCTATAATTTATTTGTGATTTGTAAGAATCCACCTCAAATAAATCTGACACATGACGTTTCTTGTAAGATACTAAGTGCCTATTTTCATATCAATAGTTTAACACCCAATATTTAATTATAGTATGGAAACATTATATTTGAATAAAAATATAATAAAATAATTTTATTAATATTTCATGGGGAAAAAATTATATTTTTATAGGTTGTATATTGATTTTTAACTTATTTGGTCAAATAACTATAGAATGAGTTTTTTGAATTTTCCCATAGAAATAATCCTTTATGAATAATCATAATTGTATTATTTTACTATTGATAATTTTATTGATAAAAATGTTTTATAGTATGTATAATTTAAAATTTATTTAGTATCAATTTTATATAAATAATGATAAGATCATTTGGATGTTAAAGTGATATTTTTTAGAAAAACATTTTTAAGACATAATTCCATTCCATTTTAATTAATTAAAATAATCATTAATGAATAATGATTTAATTGAAATGTTTATATTATATATATAAATATATGAATTTAAATCCATATAATTATTATTACTCTTCATATATTTATTGTAATACCATCTTATGATTGAAAAATAATTTCTTGAAAAACCATTTTTTCGACATGTTTTATGCGTTTGTTTTTAAACTAAATTCTACCAATTTTATGACTTGAATTTGATAAAATGGATTATATATTTTAAATAAAATTAATTAATATTATTTAGTAATGTCAAATTAATTTTAGTTCATAATTAATAGCAAAATAATTAAATATTAATTATCACAGTTAAGGTTAAAAGGGGGGTTTCGCGTTACTTGCACTTGTGTTAAAATTAATTTGACACGCAAATTAAAATTTTAATTTGATAAATTAGATTTAATTTTTATAATTAGTGGGTATAATTTATCTAATAACTATCATTTTTTTATTCTTAAAGGATAAATTAACCAGGGTAAAAAATTAGTTGTCGTGGTGAAAACTCATGTTGTAAAAGTAAGTAACCTTAGAGGTAAAGGAAATAACATGTTTAAAACATGTTTATTTTTAGTTTCATAGGTGTTTATAAACATTATATTCCCTAAAAAATATTTTTTATCATTTTTGGAGGCACTTGGGTTGAGAGGGACTTCCCATTATTGAATAGTTTTGGGTTTTTACAAAAACATCCCCTACCCAATTATAAAAGAGCACCCCTCCTGTCACATGTTTACACCTAAAAATAATTTTATATCAATAAAAAGATACCGAAATATCTACTAAAAATAATTACACATATAATTGATCTAATTTTATTCCCAAAATGCCAACCCTAGGTTCCTTAATAAGAGATCCAATGGAGGTTTCCTAAGACAAGGTAATTGTCTTCACTAAGATCTTTCTTTTTTTACTTCTTATTTTACAACCATAAATAATGTCTTAGAAAATCCAATATAAAACCAAAGGTATCCAAACTATAATTATATGTTATTATGTTGATGGAATAATAGTTATCCATCTCGTTCTTCATCAAATAGGAATCAAATCCATCGTTTGTTTGTACGGTGGACTACAACCTCCTGAATTGGAGTAATTTGTTTTCAATCACCAAATCACATGGGTAGTCATAATGATGTAAATAATAAATATGTATGATAAGTATGAAATTATTTTAATTAAATAATACTAATATATCCTCTACTTTATTACCCTTTCACCCATTGAGGAATTTATATAATTGCTCATGCGTATGTATGGCCTACTATCTCCATGAAGTGATACGATTTATTTCCTATGTCCAATTTTCAAGAATGGTTATAAAATGTTTTTTAATGAATAAATTTAAAATTTATAACATTAATATAATAATTTATAAGATTTATCTATATCCTATACACAAGAACAGTAACTTCTACAACAAAACATGGATGAGAAAATAAAGCAGGTAAAACCTAGAACAATTGTAATAACGGAATATTATTAACCAATGGGAGGAAATATATTATAAGAGGATAATATGTGATATTATAAATATTAATATGTTTTTGGTATAAATTAATATCATTTTTAAAACCATTGTACAATAGTTTTATAAATAGTCAACTGAAGGGAAGTGCGAGGTCAGAGATTTTGTCTCTATTTCCATTCCATCGATACATATTTAATATTATCTAACTATTAACTTTTATGTGGCGTATATTCTTCCCTTTGATATATTTAACATGAATACATATTATTTCATGATTATTAATGTCTCAATTTATTTTTATTCTTTCAAGGAGTTACAATTCAAAAGTTACTAAATATTTAAGAATCTATCTTACAATCTCTCTTTCTTTGGAGATTAATTATATTTTCATTGAATGAATATTACCAATTATCCTTCCTAACATACAATAATTTTATTATACACTTTATATTTAAGGATTTTACATATTATCTTACACCATTTCATATCATTTTCACTTGAATCAAGAAAATAAATTTATAAAAGATAAACATATTTTATTTTTATTTTAATCAGATATATTTTTATTCCATGACCATATTTTTCAAAATTATTTTATAAAAGAATTTTTTTATTAATTAATAGATTTATTATGGAAATTTTATGATATCCTTGATTTTTTAAAAGGTTTTAAATTAATCTTTATAATGTTTTCTAAAAGGGATATTTTCATCAAAAAGTCAAAAGGAATGTATCATTTTAATGTATATGTAATTAATAGACATTCCCACTACCATAACTATTTTATGAAATTTAGATTCTTATACATGTTTTCAATCGTTTTATAAAGAAATTATTAAGTGAAATATTATTTTAATACTTTTATTCTATTTTATTTATTTATCCAAAGGACATGATTTTATTTCAAAACCTATATTCCTGAAGAATATATGTAAAACTCTTATATCTTGTTAAATTTATGTTCATTATCTTTCTATTGAATCATTAATTTTATTGAGATATTTATATGTTACATTTCCTTTAAATATACATATTTTATATCATTTATATTATTATTTCTTAAACCATCTATCATTTCTATATATGGTGTTTTACATTGAAAGTTATTTGATTGACTAGAGAAATGTTGATATTTTGCAATATTTTTTAAATATAGAATTTTATTGGAAAGGAATATAATTTATTAATTAAATTTATCATTCAATATATGAGTAATTCATTGGAAATGTAGTGATGGGTGGGGACCAATTATATATATCACTTTGATGCATCGATGGGTCTCATTAGAAAAATATGTTGGCCAAATTAAATGGGTTTTTGGTTTATAGCTAGCCATCAATTAAAATATCTATACATAAGGTATTTAAGGTATATATTTCATGATTTATAGGATCTTGAAGTAAAATATTAATAATTTCCTTAATTGAGAATTCATTTATTATTTTCCATGAGACTTTTTCATTGATATTATCCATGGATACAATTTGTACTCAAGTTTGTGATTAAGTGGAATATGTTTTTAGTTATTTAACTTTCTATATTGATTATTACTAATTTACTCATGATAGATTTAAATGTATGTAACCCTTATTGAGTATTTGATCTCACCCTTATTTTTTTCAAGGATATAAAGAAGAATTATTTGAATGATTTCAAGGATGTCTAATGTTTTCCATTACTATGTTTTATATTTTATCCCCCATGTAAAATAATTACCATATATGTATCTAGATCTCCAAGAATACTAAACTGATCAGTCCTTTAGTATTTTTCCTCTCGTATCTATTATAATGTAATAAATTAACCACCAGCTCTGGGTTACTGGAGTTAGGGTTGTTACAGTTGGTATCAGAGGAAGTTTAGTAGAAACCTTGGGAACTAGATTTAGGAAAACATAATTTATTAAGTATAAAACTATAATAGAATTTAAAGATATATATAAGAATATATTAAAGTTTTGTTATATAATATATTATGTGGTTTTACCAAGCAATTACAACTCTTTCTAGATACTATAAGTGGATGTGGCTCTGACACAATTGTACCTATGGGTAATAACTCCGAAAAGAGAGCATTGGGATTTGACTATATCCTCACCCAATGAATGAAAATGGGCATCGATACACACATGGTTTGACACTAATGAGTTATATTCTTTGGATAATTCACATTTTATTTACAAACCATTATAAATGATTTTAAAAAAAGTTATTCCTAATGAAACAAAATTTAAGATTCTAAGATTAAAAATGCATAAATTTTTAATTTGTGTTAACTGTTACATCATATTTAGAATTATATATTATGATTTAAAATTCATAATGTTATGAACTAATTCAGTATATTATATTTTTTAGAAATGTAACCTGGATAAAATAATGGTATCAATACGCATGGCCAACGTAAAAATTTACCTATTGAGAAATCCAATAAATTTGGTGTTGGGAGTGAGAATATCATAACCATATTAGGGAATATTACTCAAGTTATGATGAAAAAACTATCCTAAATGGAGTAACATATTTTTATATAGTGTTATTCTCCTATGTTTTATCACTTCATGCGAAATAATCCCCCATTATATAGTGGATCAACTAATCTAGTGGTAACTGAGAAATCGATTATGTCCCTCTAGAAGATATTTTTGGCCTTAGGATATAATGAAATGTAAAGGTTTACAATTTTAGTGTATTTTATGAAAGGTGATTATAGAAAATAATGGTTTTTAATATAGAATATTAGGGAGGAATAAGATATAGAATACTTATAATGGAGATCTTTTAATAAAAAATTCTTTGAAAAATATGTCCCTCATGAGAAAAAAACTTAAATGAATAGAAAGTTTCTTAGATTAAATAAAAAGGAAGTGGATAGTTTTTGAGATAAGTAGGATACCATTACAAGGTTATCTAAGTATTCTATGTATTTCATACACAATACAAAATTCAATATTGAATATTTATTTAAATGAATCAAGCCATGTATCTAAATGGGACTGGTTTATCAAAGTTTTTCATCATATGATATAATAATAATATGTGCCATACAAATAAAGAATGAATTTTATATATCCTATATATTCAAGGGGAATAAAGATAAAAATATTTTATCTGAACACTAAGAAAAATGTAATGCATCAAAGAATAATAAGAAGATGAAGCAATTCCAATCATGTAAATTTTTCGGAATGAAACATCTTGGAAAATGACTAAATGGAATGAGAGTATGTTTCAAGTGTGATGACAAGGTTAATTAGTATCATTAATTGAAGAGAAATAATGTGACCATTTCTATCTAGTGATTCAACTATAATGAAATTGTGTTTTATTCAAACCAATATCCCAATCATCAAGGAAATGTACCATAGAAGAGGCCAAGGGGAGAAGGTTAACCTTATATGATACCTACAACTAAATTTAAAGTTCCTAAATATGTGGTGTAAGGTAATTTAATTATAGCCGAAAATATTTCTAATTATATATTTTATTCTATATCCTCATGGTATTTTATAACTTTTATATTTTCCAAGAAAATGAGATATTTCCTTAGCACATTAAAAATAGACTTTTCAGTAAAAACACATAGTGGAAATTTCATTATGACAAAGTTGTATCAATAAATTACCATCATGACACATAAAAATGATCTATTTTACGAATTTATTATATAGATATGGTTTAATTTTATATAATCCTTGGTATAGAATATCTTTCAAAATATGATGCAAAAATTTATGTCATGGATAAGTAAATTACTATTCATAATGAAGATATGGAATTTCTTATCTTTAGAGTGGAGAAATCATTATCTGGGTCATGTATAGATCCACCACCGATATCTTTTCTGAATAATATTCTTTAGGAAGAATAGAATACACAATCAATGTATATAAAAGGAAATATAAAAATTGAGGATGCAAATATTCCACATGAATACATTGATTTATTTCCTAATGAATTACATGGAAATCCACAAGAGTATGAATTAGAGTTCACTAATGATTTAATCCCTGATTTAATACCTATATAAAATTAAACTTAAATAATAAACACTATGGAATTAGTGGATTTGAATAAACAAATAGAGGAGTTGTGTGATAAGGGATTTATTCACCCTAGTGTTTCACTATGGGGATCCTCTGTTCTCTTTGTTAACAAGGAATATGAATTCATGAGGGTATGCATTTACTATAGGGTAATAAATGATATTATGATAAATAAAAATATTCCTATACCTTATATTGATGACTTATTCAAAAAAAACTCATAGATATAAATTTTTTTAAAATATTGACCTTCATTCTCGACATAATCAATTGTGAGTAAAGAAGGCGGACATTCTGAAGACAACATTTTGAATGAGGTATGGACATTAAGAGTTTACTATAATTACATTTGTATTGACTAATGCACTATATGTTTTTATAGATATAATTAACAGAGTATTCAAGGAATATCATGATAATTTCATTGTGGTATTCACTGATGATATCTTGGTTTATTCCAAGAGCTGCGAGGACCATGAAAATCACTTGCGGGTCATTCATGAGACTCTTAGAAGAAAATAGTCATATGGAAAATTTATCAATTGTGAATTCTAGATTCAGGGGGTTTCTTTTCTTTTCCATATTGTATCGAAGTATGGAATCTTAGTTGATCCTATAATGATAAAGGTAGTCAGAGAATGGCATATACCAATTAACATAGTGAAAATATGTAGTTTCATTGTTTTGGCTGGTTACTATCGGCGATTAATTGATAATTTTTCTTGATTGGCTAACATATTAACCAAGATTACAAGTAAAGAGGTTATGTTCATATAGAAAAATAAATGTGAATACTATTTTAAATAATTGAATAGGATATTGATCAAACCACTTATTTTGACTCTACTATCAGAAAATGATGGATTCGTGACATATAGTGATGCATCGAATAAGGGATTTGGTTATGTCCTTAAAAAAATGATAAAATTACTGAATATTCACAAAGTTAGTTAAATACTTCTAAAAAAAACTATCCAACCCATAATATTGATTTTTATTCCGTAAACTTTTCTTTTATGATATGGATAAATTTTCTCTATGAGGTAAGATGTGAGATATACATAGAATATAATATCCCAAAATATAAATTTTCATAGAAATATCTAAATATGAGGTAAATTTGATGGTTCGAGCTACTCAAGGATTATGATTTCTCAATATGCTACCACCTAGGGAAGGAAAATATGGTAGCAGATGCACTGAATAGGAAACATCATAGAGTTTTGAACCAAATGAGTGTTTATAGGGATTCTATTTTCATGTATCTAGAAAATATGTGAATGATAATGATTAAGGAATGGGTGACATCACTCCTTTTTAAAATTATTGAGAAACTATCTTTATTGGAAAAAATAAAAAGGTATCAACCTAATGATAATAATTTTCAAAAATAAAATTAAATCCATGATTGATTGAAAATTTGTAGAATTCATTTGTGAAGATGAATTTTGAATTTTGGAAAGAGAATATATATACCATATATACATGTGATGAAAATGGATTTATTAGATGAATCTCATAACTCAAATTTCTCAATACACTATGGTAGTACCAAGATGTACAAGGATTTGAGGGAATATTTTTGTGGGATAACATGATGTGGGAAATTATTGATTATACATCAATATTATTGGTTTTCCAATAGGTGAAGGATGATAGATAAAATTATACAAGAGTCATGAAACCTCTTCATATTACTTTGTGGAAATATTATGACATTACTATGTATTTTTTCATTGGATTACTAATGAATCCTAGAAGGAATGATGCAATATGGGTTATTGTTGATCTCTTTAACAAATATGCACATTTCATAACTATAAGAGAAGATTTACATCTTGAGTTCCTCACATGCCTCCATAATAATAAAGTTGTAAGACTTCATGTTGAACCTATTTGAAATGTTTCTAATCAAAATCCTTGATTTAGATTGAAATTCTAGAAGAGTCTTAAGAAGGTTCTTGGTACTGATCATTATTTGAGCACTTCCTACTATCCTAAAATCAATTGATAGTCTTAAAGGACCATTCAAGCATTATAAGACATGTTTACATTGTGATAAATTTACTTTCAAGGTATTTGGGATAATTATTTACCTTTTTTGGAGTTTTCCTATAATAATATTTTCCATTCATGTATTAAAATGGAATCTTATGAAGCATTATATTACAAGATATTTCATAATCCAACTTGTTGGGATGAAGATGGCGAAAGGAAACTTTTATGTTTGGAACATGTTGAGGATAAAAAGACAATGATAATGACTATTTGGGCCATATTAAATTATCCTAATGAATGAAAAAGGGTTATGTTGATAACCGGAGGAAGGATTTGGAATTTGAAGTGGGAGATCACATTTTCTTGAAATTGTCTCCATGGAAGTGTGTCATACGGTATTCTAAGAAGTGAAAACTAAGACCAGATATATCAAAACCATTGAAATTTTGGAAAGGATTAGAGATATGGATTACAAATTTGAAATTATACCAAGCCTATATAAAGTACATGATGTGGTCCATATAACATTTTTATGAAAGTACATGTTATACCTAATGCATGTGTTCACCACTAATGAAATAGAAATGGATCCTGATCTATCTTACTTTGAAGAAAAAATCCAGATTTTTGACACTAGAGATAAATTATTAAAGAATCTAATGACTAAAATGGTAAAGTTAATCTAGAGGAATCATAAAATAGAAGAAGAAACGTGAGATCCAAATTATGTTATGTATAAGAACTACCCTCATTTGTTTAGGAATTAATATCCATGAATATTTTGAGGATGAATTTTTTTAGGAGGGAAGAACATAAAAACCAAGAATAAATGATAGTAAGTAAAATTTATATAATGAAACTATCATATGATTCACATTTAAACATTTCATGACAAAAATTATAATTTTATGGGATGAATAATGATTTTTAACTTATTTGGTCTAATAAGCCTATAATGAGTTTTTTGGAATTTTTCCTTACAAATAATCCTTTATGAATAATTGGAAATGTTGTATTTAACTATTCCTACTTTAATTAATAATAATTTTTAATAATTTTTTATATTTAATATTTTATTGACTATCAATTTGATAGAAATAAATATAAGATCATTTCGACGTAAAAAGTAATATTTTTCAAAAAAACTATTTGTAAGGCATAATTTCCTTCCATTATAATTAATTAAAAAATATTTAATGAAGACTGATTTAAATTAAATTTTTCCATTATATATATAACTTTATAAATTAAAATATAAACAATTATGAAAAAGAAACCTTATAGTTAATGTAAGATCATCTTATTCTTGAAAAATGCATTTCTTGAAAATCTGTTTGGCGACACGTTTTACGGGTTTTTTTAAACTATATTCTGATACTTTTGATATTTGAATTTGATAAAATGGATTGTATGTTTTAAATTAAAATAATTAATATTAGGTAATAAGGTCAACTTATCTTTTGTTCATAATGAATAATACAAATAATAAAAATTAAATAATGGCTATGGTTAAAACATGGTTTTTTCATTAGAAGTGATTTTATTAAAAATAAATTTACACAAAAAAGAATTTTCATTTGATAAATTTGATTTCATATTTAGGATAAATAGACTAAATTTATCCAATAAGTATCACTGTATTTTTATTATTAAATAATAAATTATGTAGGGCATAAAAAGTAGTTATCGTGGTGAAAACTCAAATGGTAAAAGTAAATAACCCTGGAGATAAAGGAAATGACATATTTAAAACATGTTTATTTTTATTTTTATAGGTGTGTATATAAATTATCATCCCTACCACCCATTATTTTTTAATTTTTGAGGTACTTTTTTTGTGAGTTTCGTTCCTTTATTGAATTGTTTTGGGTATTTACAAAAATGTCACTTCTCAATTATAAAAGGGAACCTTCTCTCCTCACTTCTTCACACATATAAAGTAATTTAGATTAATAAAAAACTAACAAAATATCTCCCCAAAATCATTATACACATTATAGAGATACTTTTCTTCCCAAAATAAAAACCCTAGGGTCCTTAAAAAGTGAGCCTAATGCGGTTCTTCTAAGCGAATGTAATTTTCTTCACTAAGATATTTCTTTTTTTACTTCTTATTTACACCATTAAATTATGTCTTAAAAATTAAAATATAATAAAAATATTATCTCCCATAAAATTATATATTATTATATTAATGGAATAATATTTATCTGACTCCTTCTCCATCAAATGAGAAATAAATCCATTGCTCGTTTGTCTAGCGGACTACCGCCTCACAAACTGATATAATTTGTTTTCCATTTAATAATAACATGGATAGTAATAATGATAGAAATAAGTAATATATATGATAAATATAAAATGATTTTATTTATTTAAAATTAGTATTTCATCACATTCCTTACCTTGTCAAACATTAAAGAAATGATATTTTCGCTCTTGCATATATACGACCTACCATATTCATGAAGCGATGTGATTCATATTACATGTGAAACTTTAAAGAATGGTTATAGAAAGGTATATAATATATAAATGTTATATTTATAACATTAATAATATTATATATATTATATATCTATATTATATTCACAATAACCAGAACTTCCATGACAAAACATGCATGAGAAAATGAGGCAGTCAATAACTGAAACAATGGTAATAGTGAAATATTATTAACAAAAGCGTTATAAGATGATATAAGAGGATAATATATGAAATTATAGAATATGGTTTTATTATAAATTCTTAAAATTAGTAAAACCATTATACATGAGGCTAAATATTTTTTAGCTAAAGGGGGGGCATGGGGTAAGGGATTTCATCTCAATTTTCATTCTATTGAGTCATATTTGTCATTATTAAGATATCAACTTTTATATGGTGTGTATGATCCCCATTTGATATATTTAACATAAATTAATATTTTTTCATGATTATTAATGTTTCAATTCATTTTTCTTCTTTCAAGGGATTACAATTCAAATGTTACCAAAGAGGTATGGATTTACTTTACAATCTCACTTTCTTTTGGGATCTCTTATATTTTCATTAAAGGAATATTATTATTTATCCTTTATAAGATCCAATAATTTTCTCATCCTCTATATATTTAATAATTATCTATATTTTCTTTTAATTTTTCCTCTATTTTTCACTTGGATTAATTAAATAAATTTTTAAAAGAAAATCGATTTTATTTCTCTTTTAATTGGATATAATTTTCATCCATGACAACATTCTTCAAAAAAAAAATTCAGAAGTAATTTTTATTGCTTAGATTATTTACTGAGGAAATTTTATAAGATTCCCCAAAACTAATATCTCATGTAATAGTAATTTTATGGTTTTATTTTCATGTTATCTGAACAAATTTTCAAATTATAAGTACTAGACATTTTATTTAAATAAAACACCGAAGTGTTTACATTACAACATGATCAAAGGAAAACCATACTAACCAAAAATACCTATTAAAAGACCTATTAGAATTAAAAGAATACCAACCAAGACAAAAAACCCCAAGAAGATAATATGGGTCCTTCAGATTCATCACAACAAACATTAGTATGTCAAAAGACACCGCAGGCGCACTAAACATCAATGGAACGATGTGTACCATCTTCACCAAGTTGTGTTGAATTTGGAACACCATAATGCATAGTTTTATAAGACCCCAATTCGACCATTGAATTAGGTGACCGTTGAGTTCTAATGGCTATAATTATTTCCATTTGTCATTTGGTGGATTAATTAAAAATATCTAAGTATAATTTAGTTTTCCTGAATATTTAAGTTTTGAATTGAAATTATAATAAAACCTCTTATTATGATCTTTAAAAGGGAAATGGTTTAATATTTTGAACTACACTTAGTTTGATTTTAAAATGAGGTGAGGATTTCAAACACCTTTCAAATATATCAAATATATTGTAAATGTTTTCATTATTAATGCTTAAACAAGGTATTTGATAATACTATAATAGTTTTCGTGTAGATATATTAAATTTTAAGTTATAACTTTGTGTTTAAAGGGAGGTATAATTTTTATATCTGATTTTGAAAACATGTTTATAAATAATTTTAGTAATACTCTTAGTCAAGGAAAAGTATAAATTAATTGGTGTAACTTAATCTTTAAATGTTTAAAATGAAAATCAGGTTTTATAAAAGTTAATATATTCTCTTTATAGTTCAAATGAATATTTTTATTTTCTATGATTTTATGGTTAGTATTGTGAGTTGGCTATTTATAAAAAAAAATATACCCATCAGGGGCCATCCCTCTAGCCAGGTCGAGGGAGGAAGCACATGCTAGGCGGCTGAGACTAGCCCTCAGCCTCAGCATAGGTCGACCGGAGTGGGGGGCATAACTACCCTGAAGGGAACACATGAGCACATGATGGAACCAGAGGCACCGCCTTGCAGGGCGGCACAGAGGAGTGGGTGGGTGCAAGAGCGCGCCCATAGAACCCGGTACAAGGAGGTATCGAGAGGGGGGGGGGGAGAGTAATCTAGAATAATGTCGGGAGCTCCAGGCTTATAAGGGAGGTGATGAGGCCTCTCCGTTTTGATGTCGTATGGAAAAATTCATCTGGGATTGAATCCGGGCTATCAGATCTCACCGCGTGTGATCTGGGCCGTCTGTTTTAGTCTGGTGCTCGATCCTCAGCAGCCATGGAATCCTCCGTATTTTTTATGTGCCATCCAATAAAACGTGGATCTAATCTCAGCCGTTCGAGACATTTTAAAATATCTCATTGCCCTGAGCTGTTAGATCTCACATGTTTTAATCGCAACCGTTCGTGTAATTTTGAAACACCATGTTGATCTGAACAGTCCGATCCATCGTGACCTAATACGAGTCGTCTGTCCTTTTAAAATCTCGCAGGGGCACATCAACCATCAGATCAGGGCCAGATCCAATCCAAGCCATCCATTCATTTTCCAGTTCTTCTCTTCCCATGGAGTCGTCTTCTTCTCCGCTTGCGCAGCACCAGTGACCTATTCTACTCCCACTTGCACCGATTAGCCACACTCATGATCAGTTGATCCTCTTTGCCCTCACTTTCCATGAAGATCGACCCCTTGGTATTTTTATATACCAAATATGCCTAGTTTTTTCCAATAGTAGCATTAAAAATTATGTACATTTTATATAGTTTATAAGCAACCCATTTCACCCCAAGAACCCCTCGGTTCTTTCCCCACTCAAGCTTCTAGCAAGCCTCCTTCGACAAAATCCCTGAGCCTCTCCTCCTCCTCAAACTAAGGTAAGGTAAATGAGTTTTCTTGATTTGTTTCATCAGAAGTATAAACATATATATATATATATATATATATTTTCTCATAAGATTATGTATACAACCTTACAGTTTAGTTAAGATTTTCTATTATACCTATCCTTGAATTTTTGAGTTCAAATAGTATTATGAATGTAGGGGAAACTTATATTTCCTTTCATGTTGTGTTGGAAGTTTATATACTTATATAAATATGTATACTCTTATATATATATAAATAAATAAATCCTTGTAGTTTGGGTTAAAACCCGCAAATACCTGACCCTAGGTCTTATGAATTTTGGGTTATGTAATCTTTTTAAACTTGAAGGATTATTTAATTTTCCTCATGAAATATATATATATATATATACACACCTAATATATCTGATTATATATGTACTTATATATATATATATATAACCAAATGGTTTTAAAATAACCTCTATTATGTTCGGTTAAAAGATCTCTAAACTTTGAGTTTCAAGGAAGAGGTAGATTTCTGTTTTAAACATAAGGAATTATATTTTCACACACACACACACACACACACAGATATATATATATATATAGCATACACGGGAATGTATAATTATATAGTTTGTATGAATCACCTTCTGGAACAGTTTTGAGTCTCTCAACATTGGAATTCAATAATTTATTGACATTTTTATAAACATGTATGTGTTGATTGTTTTTGGTGTAAGACCCTTAGGTATACCCAATTATTCATATAAATTATATGTGTGATCGAGGTTTACATTTTTATAAATTTGTTTAATAAATAAACCTTTTGAATTTTCTATTATGATTTAAAATTTTGAAACTTTTGTTAATCAATGTGACTAAAACATTAAAGTCATATGGGTGTCAATGGATTTTTGTTTTAAACCCTTTAATACATAGTCTGTATTCGGATATGTGAATATATGTGTGTGAAAATAAACATTGATCCTCAATTTTACTTAGAAATTTCCAAGGATTACTAAGAAAGAATAAAACATGTGTTTTCAAAATATGTTTTTATTTAAAACGGTACTCTTTATATACACCCTATTGTATAAACAATTTACACAAACCTTAATTATGGACATTCCAAATATTATACTTATGATGTGTTTAGTAATGGTGGATAATTCATGAGTATAATATTTGGGGTTTGTAACTTTTATATTCATTTGTATGAATTACTTATTTATATATACATATATTAAATGGTGTTAATTATGGTTGAATCTCATGATTTCCATTTTTTTAGCATTATGTATACCCTTGTGTGATGTGTTATACCAAAGAATTTCAGTAATAAATGTAAGAGTATCTATTAGTTTAATAACCCACATGAAATATTTGCTTTATATTTTAATTGATTATGCATCCAAGTGAAATACCAACATGTATTAATTAATAAAGTCTTAGAATTTTAGGGTTATCATTTTATGTAACCAAACTTGTATCTCTTTTAGTGCATTAGTTGTCATCACATATGCCATAATCTGCTTATCATACTCACCAATCAATGAAATATCCATGCATTTTATAGTTCTGTAATTAATACTTATATTCCTGATTCACTATATATATGTAAATACTAAATAATGTAATTAGAACTCTTATGACCTTTTTTGAAATTATGAATTAAATTATTCAAAGTGGTATGGGACAACTTGAATAATATGAAATGAGAAAATTAAATATTCAAAGTGGTATGGGACATTTTGAATATACGACCCTATTTTGGCATACGAGGAATGTGTAGACTCAGTATAATGGGTTGTGGACCGGCTAATGAAATCCCCTCAGTGCATCGATAGTTCTCATGAGACAATCAGGTCATGGAATGAGGCCATTGACATTTTAGAGTGTTGACACGAGGTCTTGATAGGGTCTGATATTATACATTTCCTCATTATGTTTATGATAATTAATTAACCAAGTGGATATTCGACTAGTATAATATCCATGCTTAAGATCCAGTACTTATGAGTATCAGAAAAAGTAAATGCTTATGGCATGATGTTTATTTAGCACTTAGTGATTTTGTAACCAGTGTATGAAATTGAAGTTATTACCCTTATGTGAAACTTTGATTATGTATTTCCCTTAGATATTAAACTTGTACTTGCATATTCATAAGTCATACTTATTTCGAATTTCTTTCTCTTATTACTCTGAATGAGCATGCCTATAATTGAATCATGTTCCCTTGTAATCCTGTTAGGATGCTTTAAATTGTGCTCTTTTATTTCGTAGACAATTTTTATGATATGTTACATGTGTTACAACATTTCTTAAGAAAATATTTTATGGAAAATCTTAAATAATGTTTTCAAAAAGAAATTATATTTGGTATATTATGTTATTTTAAAACCCTTTACTGGGAATTCATATGATCACCCTACGTTTTTGTAATAAATTTTTCAGGTGATAGTTTTCAACTGAAGAAGCATGTCAGAAGTAGGGGGTTTCCCAGAACCTCAACCGAATCGATCCTCTATTTGGGACATGATGTGAAAAATATTATTGCATGGTTTTTTGTAAAAACCCACACATTATGTTTCAAGTCACCAAATCCGGGTATACTAGAGTCGGGTTGTCACAGTTGGTATCAGAGGATTCAGTTTAGATAACTCTGGAAAACCAGGACTGAACAAAGAAACATTTACTTAATCATTGCTAAGTATGATGTTTTTGTAATTTTCTGATGGAAAACAGAAATACCAGTCTTTTGTATCGTCCTATTGAGACCATGGAAACCATAATTTTCATAGCCAGCCCTGATAACTTTGTAAACCATTCCCATATATGTATGACATGAAAACACCTCTATGTCGTGCCCAACTCTCCCTGTGTAATTCAACTCCACCGAGGAGCGGGTTCAGACTACCTGTTTATGATGAAAACCCAATTTCTATCCTACGCATGTTGGGGAAAGTACTACGAGGGACTTTTTAGATGCTTCACCGCAGCGGAAGGCATCTAGTCCCTTATGGATTTCCAAGAAGCTACAGCAGCGGGAGATCTCTACGCAATGTATACGTGCCAAGTCTTGTCCTATGGCCATTATGGTCAAGTAATGGACTTTTAAATCCTTGAATTTTAATCCTCCCACTCTATGTATAGACATCAAGTACATACTGATGTATCTCGATTATACACCCCTTATGTCACACTCTGGATACACCATAAGTGTACCCAAGAGATTGAACCAGACTGCTTGAATTGCATTTTTTTTAGAGAGATTGAGAGTTTTGATTTTTTTGGGGGATTCATGTAACTAGGAACTGGGGAAACCATTAGTTCTGGGTGCAGTGTACCAGTTTTTTTTTATGAAAATACAATTTGTTTTTTCTTCTTTCTTCTACCTTTTTAGTATTTGAGTTCCACAGAATGGACTTCCAAGAAAAATTTCTATTTACAAATGGATGGAAAAACCCACATTTTATCTCTTCCTGTTGAGGTATTTGAGTCCATTATGGTCAGAACCTATGAGGAAGAATAAATTCCCTTCACAAACCTACGAAGAACATGCAAACATCTTTACGAGATATCAAACAATCCATACATTCTACGTTCCTACCAAGGGAATGCCTACATCTACCACCATATAGCCAATGATCAACTCGTAGAGTATAGACAAAGGGGAAAGTACAATGAATGTCTTTTAATATGATTCACTCTATCTAGAAACTTCACAGCCAAGGTATGGTTTTAAGAGGCTACTTTGGAAGGGTACCGACACGCAACCTACATGTACCAAATCTTGAGCATTAGTTTGTATGACCACATCAATGTCATTGACATTCTGAGACGAGAGGCAGTCCAACTAGTCCTTAGAGAGTTTTTCCATTCAGACATCTATGAACTCCTTACCATTCGAGCCTCCCTCTGGAAGCCCGAGTGTACACTACATGAGTTTAACCCGTACTATGACAACCCTGCTTTCTATTACAACTTAAACATGCTTTATTACATATAAATTCACTTGATACAACAAAGAAGATCAAGAGGTTTAGTGTCTTTGGGGCTTAGGATAATTACATAAAAACTTTAAACTTGAAATACAACATCTTTATTGAAAACTTCCTTTACATGACCACTACATTTCTTCGTACTTAGCATTGCATGGGATAACCTGAGGACATGCATAAGAAAAGGGTGAGCTATAAAGCCCAGTAAGGGAGTACACAATGAATAACATGAGGAGTTCAATACATGTTAGGAAATAGGAATATCAATAGAGAATAAGAGTAACGTGAACATAAAGGCATGATAAAGCATGATAATCATAACATGGAAATGTGGCAACAACACTTAACATTGAATTAGCATGAGCCAAGGCTCATTGCACATGGAGCATGAGTAAACCCTCATTGCACTTGAAGCATGAGTAAACCCTCATTTCACTTTAATTAGAATGAGTCAACACTCATTGCACATGACGTATCATGATACTATACTTTACCCAATGCATTGGAGCGCTATAAGGGCGCACCCTTCTTAAACATTTCATTTCATGCATAAGTGTGCCACATGGATCATAAAACATGGATTCATAAAACATAATCATTTATTACAAGATAAAGGAATGTGGAATTCACACATGAAACTTTAAAATCAATAAGTAAATGTGTATAAAGGTGAATACCCTTGATGGAGAAATGGGCATGGTATTCACTACACAATGACATTGGCTTAGAAAATCGGTGCGATTTCGGCAGCATAACGACGTGACATAAGAATTCATAAAAAAAGTTTGATGAGAGAGAAAGGGGTTCCTCATAATATTTACATGTAATGGAAAGTAAGGAGGTCATATATATACATGTACCAACAATTGAAATGGAATTTAGATTCATGATACAAAAGTATTGCTTGAATGTAAAAGAAGAGAGAGAAGTTCCTTTCAGAATTTCGGCATAGTAACGGGTGTACATGGGAGGCATTTAATGATAGAGAAAGGGTTCTCCCATCATTAAAACAATAAAAGGGAAGTATGGGGGAGGTGAAAAACCATACCCCAACATTCATAATTGAAATTAAAAGGGCAATACAACTTAAAGAAAATTGACAAAAATGAGAAAGGAAGAAAAAACCCTTACTTGGAAGTGTGCTTCCAAAGGCTAGAGAGAGGATTGTGAGAGGCTTCTTGATAGGTTGGGGCACCTTCAGAGGATTATATAGAGAGTAGGGTAGATGTTGGACGAACTCCTAGGGATTTGAGTGAGGAGGAAGTGGGAGCTTGGGTGGGTTTATATAGGAAAGGTGAGGGAATTCTTTATTATTTAGGTTTGGGACCCCTTACATTAAAATAATCCAAACCACAAACCATCCCATGGTATTTGCCCATGGTTTCTGGAAAAGGAAAGAGGAAAAAAATATTTTACAAGTCCAAGGTCCTAACTTATTAAAAAATTAGGGTTTATTATGTGGAGGTGAGTCACACTCCCATGGAAATTAATTTAAAAAGGCAAAGTGTTGAATAAGTCTTGAGGGCTCCATTAATGCTTTGAAAAGTAAGTCAAACAAAACCAAAACCTCATTATTTTAATGATAAAATACATATTGTCCGAAAATAAGGATTATGGTATTTTATTACATCACCATTGGGTCATTATGATGTCATAAAACACATTTTATATTTAAATGGTATTTAATTTTTACCCAAAAATTTGACTGTCTCAGAAAATTATGAAAAATTCACCATTGGATAATTTCGACGTCCTAATTCCAAAAATAATATTTATTTTATCTAAATAATTTTCTAAATATGTGAATTTTCACTTTTAAAATAAAAACCGACATTTATAAAAAATTCACGAGTTTTGACAGAAATGGCTTTCAAACCTTAATAAAAATTTTAATTGCATTCATAAAATTATAAGATAATTTATATTTAATAAAAATTAATTTAATATTAATAATAATATTTTATTAAAATATTATTTAATTCAAAAATCCTTTAATTTAATAAAATATAATTCTTAATTAAATAATAACTAAAAACACCATTTGTACTTTAAAAACTAATTAAAATGTATCAAAAATGACTAGAAATTATATTAATTATTATATAAAAAAATTAATGTACATGAACATGGTGCTACTTATTTGTTACATAACCCCTTAAAATAGCCGCATAAGACCTAAGGGTAAGGTGTGCGATGGTGACAGACTCTTGGGGAGGCTCAGATAACATCGCTCGAGTGGTAATCTCTATCAACTTCCACTTTTCCCGTAGACGGTCCCGTTCAAGCTTGACATAATGAAGCTCAGCTTGGGCTTGGTCAAGGGCGAAGCCCAAAGACGCCACCTATTTTCCGAGCTCCAACAAATGGGCTTCGTAAGGGGCAATTCTACTGGATGAGGCCATCGCTTCCTTTGTCTGAGTAGAAATGGGTTCGTTAAAGCCTTATATTTATACTAATCAGATGATCACTGTTCAATGACTATAAAAGTAACGGTCACAAATCTTAACGTAAAACTAAAGAAGTTGACATCTTATAAAAAAAATTTTCATAAAGAAACATTTAACTAGATCAAGAGGGATTTTCCATTAATGAAACTTTGGGTCGTTACAATATTCCCCCCTTAAGAAATTTCGCCCTCGAAATTTTCCTTTTCCAACACTAAAACAAATGTGGGTAACTCAGCTTCATCATATCCTCCGACTCCCAAGTTTCTTCTTCAAACTTGTGGTTTCTCCACAACACCTTGATGAGGGGCATTGTCTTATTTTGTAGAACTTTTTCTCTACGATCTAAGATCTTCACTGGTTGCTCCTCATAAGAAAGATCATCTTCCAATTGTACCACCTCGGAGGAGAGTACATGTGAAGGGTCTGGTATGTACTTCCTTAAGAGGGATACATGAAAGACATCATGCACCTTGGCTATAGTAGGTGGAAGTGCTAGTCGATAGGCCACATCCCCAACACGATCAAGAATCTCGAAGGGGCCGATGTACCTTGGACTTAACTTCCCTTTATTTCCAAACCTCATGACCTTCTTCCACGGAGATATGCTTAAAAACACCATGTCTCCGACTTTAAACTCAAGGTCTCGTCGACGATTATCTGCATAACTCTTCTGTCGAATTTGGGATGCCTTTATATGCTGCTGAATGGTTTTCACCTTCTCCACCATTTCTTCGACCATTTCTGGTCCAAGCAGCTTACGTTCACCGACCTCATCCCAACATGCCGGTGTTCTACACCTTTTCCCATACAGGGCTTCATATGGTGCCATTTGATGCTCGAGTGGAAACTATTATTATAAGAGAACTCAACCAGAGGAATATGTTGATCCCATCCTACTTTAAAGTCCATTGAGCACGCTCTCAACATATCCTCAAGTGTTTGGATAGTCCGCTCGGATTGGCCATCAGTTTGAGGATGATAGGCCGTACTGAAGTTCAGTTCAGTATTCAGAGCTTGTTGAAGACTCTTCAAAAACTTAGAGGTGAATCTTTGATCTCGGTCAGAAACAATAGATAGTGGTACTCCATGCAACCATACCACATCCCTGATATATATCCGTGCCAGTTGATCCAAAGATAAATCCTCTCGAATAGAAATGAAGTGTGCAGTCTTTGTAAGACGATCCACAACAACCCCGATTGCATTGTTGCCTTTGGATGTCCTTGGAAGTCCAGTGACAAAGTCCATGGTGATGTTCTCCCATTTCCATTCTGGTATGGGCAATGGTTGCATCATCCCCTTAGACTTCTGCATCTCTGCCTTCACTTGCTGACACACCAGGCACTTTGATGTATATTCAGCGATCTCCTTCTTCATATTATCCCACCAAAGGTTTTCTCGAAGATCTCGATACATCTTTGTGCTCCCTGGGTGAATAGAGAAATTTGAACTATGTGCATCATCCAAAAGTTCCTTCTTCAGCTCCGAACTTGATGGAACACATAGTATTTTCCCAAACCGCACAATTCCTTCTTCATTTACATTAAACTCTGAGGATTTTACCTTTTTGATAGCTTCCACTTTTTCTTGGATTCCTGCATCATCCTTTTGAGCATCCTTTAACCTTTCCAAAAGAGATGGTTGAGCAATCATTTGTGAAAGGATTGATGATGTTCCCTTCTTTATGATTCCCACATCCATCTTCATTAAGTCTAAGAAGATTGGATCCTTCTCAATTCCCATCATTGATAGAATCGCTGGATCCTTTCTACTTAGGGCATCTTCCACCTTGTTCGCTTTCCCAGGGTGGTAATGTATTGAACAGTCATAATCCTTGATGAGCTCTATCCATCTTCTTTGGCGCATATTAAGCTCTTTCTGTGTGAATATATATTTAAGACTCTTGTGGTCAGTATATATCTCACATTTCTCTCCATAGAGATAACGCCGCCAGATTGTCAAGGCAAAGATCACCGCCTCCAACTCCAGATCATGCGTTGGATAGTTTCTCTCATGGATTTTCAACTGCCTTGAGGCATAGGATATCACTTTATCATTCTTCATCAGCACACATCCTAATCCCTTCTTCGAAGCATCACTAAATACCACAAAAAGCTCCCCACTTGTGGGTAAAGTGAGAACGAGTGCAGTGATAAGCCTCCTTTTCAACTCCTTGAAGCTTTCTTCTCATTCATCACTCCAAGAAAACTTTACTCCCTTTCGAGTTAGCTTGGTAAGAGGGTTGGACAATCGTGAGAAATTTCTCACAAATCGTCGATAATATCCAGCTAACCCCAAGAAGCTACGGATATCAGTTACCGATGTTGGCCTTGGCCATCCCTCAATTGCATCTGTTTTGGAGGGGTCCACAGATATCCCATTGCTTTTGATGATATGGCCCAAGAATGATACCTCTTCAACCAGAACTCACACTTTTTGTACTTGGCATAGAGCTTCTCCTTGCGCAAAGTCTCCAGTACAGTTCTTAAATGCTCCTCATGATCCTCCTTGGTTTTGGAGTATATTAGAATATCATCTATAAAGACTACCACAAATTTGTCTAGGTAATCTCTAAAGACTCTATTCATCAAGTACATGAATATTGCTGGAGCATTGGTGAGTCCGAAAGGCATTACTATGAATTCATAGTGCCCGTACCTTGTACGAAAAGCAGTCTTGGGGATATCTTCCTTCTTCACCCTTACTTGATAATATCCCGACCGCAAGTCCACCTTGAAGAAGTATTGTGCTCCACGCAGCTGATCAAACAAGTCATCGATTCTTGGGAGAGGATACTTGTTCTTTATCGTGATTTTGTTAAGTTCACGATAATCGATGCAAAGCCGCATTGACCCATCCTTCTTCTTGACGAAGAGGACTGGTGCACCCCATGGTGATGCACTTGGGCGTATAAACCCTTTATCCAGATTCTCCTGTAGTTGTTTCTTCAGCTCTTCAAGCTCAACAACAGCCATTCTATATGGAGTCTTGGATATTGGTAGCGCCCCAGGTATAAGTTCAATTGAGAACTCAACATCTCTTCTTGGAGGAAGACCAGGAAGTTCCTCGGGAAATAATTCAGCGAATTCCCTCAAAATAGGCATTTCTTCAAGGGTGGTTTCTTCCTTGGACTCAATCATCTAAGCCAGATATGCGTGCTCATAAGGTAGTAATATCTATGCTTGAGATGATGGAGCTAAAGGAGATTCATCTTCCTCCTGACACTTGTAAAGAATCGGGGGTCGATTCTCCATATGGAGTGTGATTTCCCTCTCCCGACAATTTATGTTGGCTCTATATAAGGAAAGCCAATCCATGCCAAGAATTGCATCAAATTCCACCAAAGGGAGTATGATGAGGTTCTCCGGGAAATTCAATTCACAGATTATAACAGGGGAGGACTTATACTCATGGGATGCAATGATTGCCCCATTTTCCGTACTCACCGACATCTTTACTTCCATGATTTTTGGTGGTGCAGGGATTGTTCTACTAAACTTTTGAGATATAAAAGAATGCGTAGAACCTGAATCAAAAAGTATGTTCGCTATTCTTGAATGAATAACTAGCGTACCTGTCACCACTTCGTTGCCGGGGTTCACTTCAGCAGAAGTGATGGCAAAAGTTCTTCCTTGCTCTCTTGACGGTTGCTGGTTGCCTCCAATAACCCTTGGATTAGGGCACTGATTTGCAAAATGACCCGGTTCTTTTCATTTGTAGCATTGAACAACGCGTTGAGGTTCGAACGGAGCGTTACTCTCCTCTGTCGCAGCCGCAGGTCCTTCTTGCTAATAGTTAACAGCTAGGTGCCCTTCTCTTCCACACCTGAAGCATTTTCTTGTCCCCCTAAGGCAATTTACAGGGTGCTTCTTTCCACACTTTTGGCAAGTGGGGTGCTGGAACTTCTTAGCGCCGTTGGATTTATCCATCGGACCACCAGCATTGAATTCCACCTTATGCTTCTTGTCCCCATGATACCCCTGTGATTCTCCGATCTCCATTTCAACCTTGAGGGCACATCAGACAATTTCCTCATAGCTTTCAAAGTCACGGATCGCTAATGCTTTCCGAAAGCTAGGCTTCAGCCCACCAAAGAAGTGGTCAACCTTGCATTCAGGGGTAACGACAAAGCCAGAAGCGTATTGTGCAAGCCTTGTGAATTTTTCCTCGTACGCTCCCACATATTCTTCATCTTTCTTCTTGAGGGAAAGGAAGTCCCTTTCCATCTTAAGACGGAGGGTGCGTGGAAAATATTTATCGAAAAACATCTTCCGGAATTCCTTCCATTCCAAAGCCTCGATCTCCTCCTCAGGATTCGTATTTTTGATCAACGTCCACCATTGATCAGCTTCACCCTCCATACGATAAGCCGCCAGGAGAACCTTCTCTTGTTCAGAACATTGAAGGATAGAGAAGATCTTTTCAATGGAGTTGATCCATTGCTCAGCGATCATGGGATCAGATGATCCACTAAAAGTAGGAGGCCTTTGTCTCATGAAGCTCTCGATAGAGACTTGTTCTTTCTTAGGGGGGGTTTAACGTTCCTCTTGACCCGTGTTTCTATTCAAAACTTGAGTTAGATGAAAGAGAAGCGTGACAAAGTTTGCGATTCCCGCTCCAATTGGATTGGGCATCTCATTAGTACAATCATCACACTGATCTTCACAACGGTTGTTAGCTCGAGTTCTCCTATTACCGGCCATTGTCTGGAATAAAAGGAAAGTTAGGGGTAACACATAAAGGGTAATCCAAAGACAAAAGTTGATGACTTATAAATAAACTTTAATCTCTTTAACTCATGAGTCTATAGGATTCAATCCAGGCTTTTCACGATCTTCCTTCTAACATATATTCTTAGGGGCATTTCTCCCTTAATAAGGGTTCATACTAAGATTGTGAATTTATCAAAACATATCCCCCAGGAGTGTCGTAACCAAGAGTGCAGTAAGGCCCATTGTCGTGCACCAGTTCCCGTTCGAGTCTAGCTCAAAATGGTGTTTTCGGGTTTTACCCCTAGGATACATCTGTGCCAGAGCCGCCTCTACCTGCTCGTATCCAGACAGGGATGTATTTGTTTGATAAACCACTTAATTAGTATTTACCAAAACTTAGGGATGTTTTTATTATACTTAGTCTTGTATATAAGGCTTTACTAGGGTTTCCTAATCCCAAAAATAACTAAACCTATCCTCTGATACCAACTATGACAACCCTGATTTCTATTACAACTTAAACATGATTTATTACATATAAATTCACCTGATACAACAAATAAGATCGAGAGGTTTAGTGTCTTTGGGGATTAGTATCATTACATAAAAACTTTAAACTTGAAATACAACATCTTTATTGAAAACTTCCTTTACATGACCACTACATTCCTTCGTACTTAGCCTTGCATGGGATAACCTGAGGACATGCATAAGAAAAGGGTGAGCTATAAAGCCCAGTAAGGGAGTACACAATGAATAACATGAGGAGTTCAATACATTTTAGGCAATAGGAATATCAATAGATCATAAGAGTAACATGAACATAAAGGCATGATAAAGCATGATAATCATAACATGGAAATGTGGCAACAACACTTAACATTGAATTAGCATGAGCCAAGGCTCATTGCACATGGAGCATGAGTAAACCCTCATTGCACTTGAAGCACGAGTAAAACCTCGTTGCACTTGAATTAGAATGATTAAACACTCATTGCACATGACGTATCATGATACTATACTTTACCCAATGCATTGGAGCGCTATAAGGGCGCACCCTTCTTAAACATTTCATTTCATGCATAAGTGTGTCACATGGATCATAAAACATGGATTCATAAAACATAATAATTTATTCCATGATAAAGGAATGTGGAATTCACACATGAAACTTTACAATCAATAAGTATATGTGTATAAAGGTGAATACCCTTGATGGAGAAATGGGCATGGTATTCACTACACAATGACATTGGCTTAGAAAATCGGTGCGATTTCGGCAGCATAACGACGTGACATAAGAATTCATAAAAAAAGTTTGATGAGAGAGAAAGGGGTTACTCATCATATTTACATGTAATGGACAGTAAGGAGGTCATATATATACATGTAACAACAATTGAAATGGAATTTAGATTCATGATACAAAAGTATTGCTTGAATGTAAAAGAAGAGAGAGAAGTTCCTTTCGGAATTTCGGCATAGTAACAGGTGTACATGGGAGGCATTTAATGAGAGAGAAAGGGTTCTCCCATCATTAAAACAATAAGAGGGCAGTATGGGGGAGGTTCAAAACCATACCCCAACATTCATAATTGAAATTAAAAGGGCAATACAACTTAAAGAAAATTGACAAAAATGAGAAAGGAAGAAAAAACCCTTACTTGGAAGTGTGCTTCCAAAGGCTAGAGAGAGGCTTGTGAGAGGCTTCTTGGGAGCTTGGGGCACCTTGAGAGGATTCTAGAGAGAGTAGGGCAGAGGTTGGACGAACTCCAAGGGCTTTGAGTGAGGAGGAAGTGGGAGCTTGGGTGGGTTTATATAGGAAAGGTGAGGGAATTCTTTATTATTTAGGTTTGGGACCCCTTATATTAAAATAATCCAAACCACAAACCATCCCATGGTATTTGTCCATGGTTTCTGGAAAAGGAAATAGGAAAACAATATTTTACAAGGCCAAGGTCCGAACTTATTAAAAAATTAGGGTTGCTTATGTGGAGGTGAGTCACACTCCCATGGAAATTAATTTAAAAAGGCAAAGTGTTGAATAAGTCTTGAGGGCTCCATTAATGCTTTGAAAAGTAAGTCAAAAAAACCCAAAACCTCATTATTTTAATGATAAAAAACATATTGGCCGAACATAAGGATTATGGTATTTTATTACATCACCATTGGGTCATTATGATGTCATAAAACACATTATATATTTAAATGGTATTTAATTTTTACCCAAAAATTTGATTGTCTCAGAAAATTATGAAAAATTAACCTTTGGATAATTTCGACATCCTGATTCCAAAAATAATATTTATTTTATCTAAATAATTTTCTAAATTTGTGAATTTTCACTTTTAAAATAAAAACCGACATTTATAAAAAATTCACGGGTTTTGACAGAAATGGCTTTCAAACCTTAATAAAAATTTTAATTGCATTCATAAAATTATAAGATCATTTATATTTAATAAAAATTAATTTAATATTAATAATAATATTTTATTAAAATATTATTTAATTCAAAAATCCTTTAATTTAATAAAATATAATTCTTAATTAAATAATAACTAAAAACACCATTTGTACTTTAAAAACTAATTACAATGTATCAAAAATGACTAGAAATTATATTCATTATTATATAAAAATAATAATGTACATGAACATGGTGCTACTTATTTGTTACATAACCCCTTAAAATAGCCGCATAAGACCTAAGGGTAAGGTGTGAGATGGTGACAGACTCTTGGGGCGGCTCGGATAACATCGCTCGAGTGGTAATCTCTATCAACTTCCACTTTTCCCGTAGACGGTCCCGTTCAAGCTTGACATAATGAAGCTCAGCTTGGGCTTGGTCAAGGGCGAAGCCCAAAGACGCCACCTCTTTTCTGAGCTCCGACAAATGGGCTTCATAAGGGGAAATTCTACTGGATGAGGCCATCGCTTCCTTTGTCTGAGTAGAAATGGGTTCGTTAAAGCCTTATATTTATACTACTCAGATGATCACTGTTCAACGACTATAAAAGTAACGGTCACAAATCTTAACATAAAACTAAAGAAGTTGACATCTTATAAAAACATTTTTCATAAAGAAACATTTAACTGGATCAAGAGGGATTTTCCATTAATGAAACTTTGGGTCATTACACGTACCATATGAGGTGTGTTTGGGCCAGGGAAGCATAAGAGTTGAACACCAACTTGGGTATTCAACTGGCCACACATGAGGATCCCCCACGATGGAGGATGTGGTGAATAACGTCAGAGAGTCTCTATTAGTGTGGTTGTATGAAATGAATGATGAGGACCCAATTATTTGTAGGGGGAATAATGTGATGCCCCAAAACTAATCTCTCATGTAATATTAATGTTATGGTTTTATTTTCATGTTATCTGAAATTTTTTGTAAATTATAAATACCATAAATTTTATTTAAATAAAACAACGAAGTGTTTACATTACAACAAGGTAAAAGGAAAACCATACTAACCAAAAATACCTATTAAAAGGAATATTAGAATTATAGGGAGACCACCCAAGACAACAAAAACCCCAATAAGATAATATGGGTCCTTCAGATCCGTCACAACGAACATTAGTATGGCCAAAGACACCGCAGCCGCACTAAGAATCAATGGAACTATGTGTACCATATTCACCAAGTTGTGTTGAATTTAGAACACCCTAATGCATGGTTTTATAAGTCCCCAATTTGTCCATTTCCTTGGTTGACCGTTGAGTTCTAACGGCTATAATTATAGCCATTGGTCATTTGGTGGATTAATTAAAAATATCTAAGTATAATTTAGTTTTCCTAAATATTTAAGTTATGAATTGAAATTATAATAAAACCTCTTATTATGAGATTTAAAAGGGAAATGGTTTAATATTTTGAACTACACTTAGTGTGATTTTAAAATGAGGTGAGGATTTCAAACACCTTTAAAATATATCAAATATCTTGTAAATGTTTTTATTCTTAATGCTTAAACATGGTCTTTGATAATACTGGAATAGTTTTCTTATAGATATATTAAATTTCAAGTTATAACTTTGTGTTTAAAGGGAGATATGATTTTTATCTTTGATTTTGGAAACATGTTTATAAATAATTTTAGTAATACTCTTAGTCAAGGAAAAGTATAATTTAATTGGTGTACCTTAATATTTTATCTTTAAAATAAAAATCAGGTTTTATAAAAGGTAAGATATTCTCTTTATAGTTAAAATAAATATTTTTATTTTCTATGATTTTACGGTTAGTATTGTGAGTAGGATTTATATAAAAAAAAATATACCCGCTAGGGGCCAGCCCTCTAGTTGGGCCGAGGTAGGCAGCACACGCTTGGCGACTGAGCCTAGCCCTCAGCCTCAGCACATGCCGACCTGAGAGGGGGTCATAACTACCCCAAAGGGAACACAGAAGCACATGAAGGAACCAGAGGCACCACCGTGCGGGGCAACACTGAGGCGTGTGTGGGAGCAAGAGCGTGCCCGAAGAACCTAGTATGGGGCGGTACCAGGAGGGGGGGGGGGGGGGAGTAATCTGGGATAAGGTCGAGTGCTCCGGGCTTATAAGGGAGGCTAGGAGGCCTCTTTGTTTCGATGTGGGATGGACAAATTCGTCCGGGATTGAATCCAGGCCGTCAGATCTCACTGTGCGCGATCTGGGCCGTCCGTTTCGGTCCAACGCTCAATCCTCAACAGCCGGAGAATCCCCCACATTATTTATGCGCTGTCTAATCTGATGCGGATCTAATATTCACCGTCCGAGAAATTTTAAAATACCACGTTGCCATGATCTGTTAGATCTCAAACACTTTAATCATAGCCGTTCGTGTAAATTTAAAACACCACATTGATCTGAAGCCTCTGATCCATTACGACCTAATCCGAGTCGTCTGTCCTTTTAAAATATCACGGATCCACCTCAACCATTAGATCAGGGCCAAATCCAATCCTGACCATCCATTCATTTTTCAGTTCTTCTCTTCCCACTACGTCTTCTTCTTCTCCGAATGTGCAGCACTAGTGACCTATTCTACTACCACTTGCACCAATTATTCACACCTGTAACCGGTTGATCCTACTTGCCCTCACTTTCCATGAAGAATGACCCCCCCTGATATTTTTATAAACCGAATTGGCCTTAATTTTTCCAATAGTAGCATTAAAAATTCGGTATATTTTATACAGTTTATAAGAAACCCGTTGCACCCCAAGAACCCCTCGGTTCTTTCCCCACTCAAGCTTTTAGAAATCCTCCTTCGATGAAATCCCCGATCCTCTCCTCCTCCTCAAACTAAGGTATGGGAAATGAGTTGTCTTGATTTGTTTCATTGGAAGTATGAACATATATATATTTTCTCATAAGATTATGTATACAACCTTACAGTTTAGTTAATATTTTCTCTTATACAGATCCTTGGATTTTTGAGTTCAAATAGTATTATGAATGTAGGGGAAACTTATATTGTCTTGAATGTTGTGTTGGAAGTTTATATACTTATATAAATATGTATACTCTTATATAAATATATATAAATACATCCTTGCGGTTTGGGTGAAAACCCACAAATACCCGACCCTAGGTCTTATGGATTTTGGGTTATGTAATCTTTTTAAACTTGAAGGATTATTTTCTTTTCCTCACGCAATATATATATATATATATACCATATATATCTGATTATATATGAACACACACACACACACACACACATATATATATAACCAAACAGTTTTAAAATAACCTCTATTATGTTCCGTTACAAGATCTCTAAACCTTGAGTTTCAAGGAAAAGGTAGATTTTTGTTTTAAACATAAGAAATTATATTTTCATATATATATATAGAGTATACACGGGCATGTATAATTATATAGTTTGTATAACTCACCTTCTAGACCAATTTTGATTCTCTGAACATTATACTTCAATGATTTATTGACATTTTTATAAACATGTATGTGTCGATTGATTTTGGTGTAAGACCCTTAGGTATACCCAATTATTCATATAAATTATATGTGTGATCGAGGTTTACATCTTTATAAATTTGTTTAATAAGTAAACCTTTTGAATTTTATATTATGATTTAAAATTTAGGAACTTTTGTTAATCAATGTGACTAAAACATTAAAGTCATATGGTTGTCAATGGATTTTTGTTTTAAAACATTTAAAACATAGTCCATATTTGGATATGTGAATATATGTGTATGCAAATAAAATTTGATCCTCAATTTTAATTAGAATTTTCCAAGGATTACTAAGAAATAATAAAACATGTGTTTTCAAAATATGATTTTGTTTAAAACACTACTCTTTATATACACCCTTTTGTATGAAACATTTACACAAACCTTAATTGTGGATATTCCAAATATTATACTTATGATGTGTTTAGTAATGGTGGAGAGTTTATGAGTATAATATTTGGGGTTTGCAACTTTTATATTTACTTTTATGAATTACTTATTTATATATACATATATTAAATGGTGATAGTTATGGTTTAATCTCATGCTTTCCATTTTTTAGCATTATGTATACCCTTGTGATGTGTTATACCAAAGCATTTCAGTAATAAATGTAAGAGTATCTATCAGTTTAACAACCCACCTGAAATATTTTCTTTATCTTTTAATTGATTATGCATCAAGGTGACATTCCAACATGTATTGATTAATAAAGTCTTAGAATTTTAGTGTTACCATTTTATGTAACAAAACTTGTATCTCTTTTAGTGCATTAGTTTTCATCAGATATGCCATAATCTGCTTATCATACTCCCCAGTCAATGACATAGCCATGCGGTTGATAGTTCTGTTATTAATACTTATATGTCTGATTCACTATAAATATGTAAATACTAATTAATGTAATTATAACTCTTATAACCTTGTATAGAATTATGAATTAAATTATTCAAAGTGGCATGAGACACCTTGAATAATATGAAATGAGAAAATTAAATATTCAAAGTGGTATGGGACATTTTGAATATACGACCCTATTTTGGCATATGAGGAATGTGTAGACTCAGTATAACGGGTTTGGGACTGGTTAATGAAAGCCCCTAGGTGCATCGATAGTTCTTATGAGACAATTGAGTCATTTCACGAGGCAATTGACATTTTAGAGTCTTGACACAAGGTCTTGATAGGGTCTAATATTATATGTTCCCTCATTATGTTTATGATAAATAATTAACCAAGTGGATATTTAAATAGTAGAATATCCATGGTTAATAGAAAATACTTATGAGTATCAGAAAAAGTAAATGCTTGTGGAATGAAGTTTATTTAGCATTCAGTGATTTAGTACGCAATGTATGAAATTGAATTTATTACCTTTATGCACAACTCTGATTATGTATTTATCTTTGTTATTAAACTTGTACTTGAATATTCATAATCCATACTTATTTGGAATGTCTTTTTCTTATTACTCTGAATGAGCATGCCTATAATTGAATCATGTTCCCTTGTAATCCTGTTAGGATGACTTAAATTGTTCTCTTTTATTTCTTAGAAAATTTTTATGATATGTTACATGTGTTACAACATTTCTTAAGAAATTTTTTTTATGGAAAATCTTAAAAAATGTTTTCAAAAAGAAATTATATTCGATATATTATGTTATTTTAAAACCCCTTACTAGGCATTCGTATGCTCACCCTACGTTTTTGTAATAATTTTTTCAGGTGATAGTTTTCAACTAAAGAAGCATGTCAGAAGTAGTTGGTTTCCCAGAAGCTAAACCAAATCAATTCTCTATTTGGGAAATGATGTTAAAAATATCAGTTCATGGGTTTTTGTAAAAACTCACACATCATGTTTCAAGGCACTAGATCTAGGTATTCTGGAGTCGGGTTGTCACATTTTATCTTATCATTTTTTTTAATTTTTTTTAAATTTATCTTTTTAATGTCTTCCAAATGTGAAGTTTTCACTAAAAAGTCAAAAGGAATATCTTTTTTAACATATAAAATTTAAACAGAATTTCTTGCTTCCAAAACTATTTTTTGATATTTGTGTTCTTCTAAAAATTTTAAATGGTTTTACAATGAAAAATCTTATATGAAATCTTATTTTAATATTTCACTTCAATTTTCATTATTTCTCCAATGAACATTGTTTTATTTCCAAACCTATATTCCTGATGAATATATGGTGAAGTCCTATCTCTTAGTAATTTTGTGATCATTATATTTATCTTGAAACATCAACTTTTTTTTGATCATTGGGAATTATATTTCTCTTAAATATCCATGTTATTTATCATGGGTATACTTATTACTTAAACCAGATTTCATTTATATATATGGTGTTTTACTTTGAATGTTATTCAATTGACCGGGGAAATATTAATATTCTGTATTCTTTAATCAATACGAACATTTATTAATAAGGAATATTTTTTATGAATTAAATTTATAATTTAATATTTGAGGAATGAATTGGGAATGCAGTGATGGGTGAGTTCCTATTATATATCACCCCTTGATGCATCAACATGTCTGATGTGACAAATAAGTTATCCAAATTAAATTGGTTTTTTTTGTGTATACCTACCCATAAATCATACTATATTGGCGTAAGGTCTTGATGATATAGATATCTCGATGTCTTAGATCATGAAATACAATATTGAGCATTCAAATCATTGAGAATTTATTTATTATTGTACATGATATTATTACATTGATATTATCCATATATTCATTTCATGCTCAAGTTATTGACTAAATGGATTTTTTCTTTAGTTATTTACCTTTCTGTATTAATTATTGCTTATTTACTCATGATATATTCCACTTTATGTAGCCCTTACTAATCATTTGATCTCACCGTTATTTTGTTCCCTTTCCCTAGGATACGAATAAGGTTTATTTGAATGAGTTTAAGGATGTTGAATGATTTCCATTACTATGTTTTATATTTTATCCCCAATATAAAATGGGTATCATGTATATATCTTTCTCTCCAAGAATAGTAAACCGATCTATACTTTTGGATTTGATCCCTTATATATATTCTAATTTTATAAATTTACCACTGACTCTGGGTTACTGGAGTTGGGGTTGTTATGAAAAGTTTCATTTTAGTTTAAAACATGTTTTACAAAGACAATACCAAGAATAAAAATTCATATTTTCTTGATAGTTTTGGAAAGAAATCCATAATTCATGTGTGATATTTAGGAATTGACCATACATTAATCTGACACATGATGTGTCTAGTATGTCTTAAAGTGTGTGTTTCTAATATAAATTTTTTATTTTAGTTTAAAATGTTTATCACATAACCAAAAATTATAAAACTGGCTCTAATTGTTTTTAGACCTTAGGAAAACAATCTATAATTAATTTATGATGTGTCAGAATCAACGACATGTTAATCTACCATATGATGTGGCGAGTATGACTCAAAGTGGATACTTTCAAGTGTGGTTTTAGTGTAAAATTTATTTCACATATCCAAATATGATTAAAAAAGATAAAATTTTCTTTAATCATTAGTAAAATGATTCATAATTTATTTTTGGTGTATAATAAATGACCGCCCATAAATTCCAAAAAAGACACGGATGATATCACTCAAGCACTTTTTTCACTTTAAAATTGTCATTTTACTCCAAAACACATGTCACATTTCCCAAAATGAGTAAAATAAATTTTATTATCTTGATACATTAGTATAAAGATCCAAAATTAATTTATGATGTATATAAATTGACCACACATCAATCTGATGGACGATGTGGCCAATATGAGTACAAGTGTATGTTTTCACATTAAAGGTTTAATTAACCCTATAAGGCGCATCACATAGATAAAACTGAGTAAATGAACCGACATTGTCTTGATAATTCTTTAAAATGATTCATAATTGGTTTTCAGTATGTAGGAATTGATCAAACATCAATCCAACACATGACGTGGTCAGTGTGAATCCAAGTTTATGTTTTCAATATAATAGTGTCATTTTATTTTAAAACGCGCTTCACATTTTCAAAACTAATAAAATGATCTTGGGATACTTTCAATCATTAGGATACCAATCAATAATTCATTTGATACATATGGAAATTTACCCCACATCGATTAGACACACAATGTGGTCCGTATGAATCAAAGTGCATGTTTTCAATATAAAACTATCATTTTAGTTTAAAATGTGCATCACACTATCAAAACTGAGGAAAAAATATCAGGCCATTTTAAAACTTTATTAAATGATCCATAATTTTACATGTGATGTGTAAGAATTGACTAAACATTAATCTAACACATAATGTGACATGCATGACTCAATTTTTATGTTTTCATATTAAAATTATCTATTTACTCAAAAACACATGTTATATAGGAAAAATAGAGTAAAAAATCACATATTGTCATGAAAAATTATAAAAATAATCCATATTCATTTCATATGGGTAATATTTGACTACAAAATAATCCAACACATGATGTGAGCAAAATGAAGGGTGACTTGAATATTTCATAAGTTATTAAATGGTAACTTAAATATTTCTTAACTTATTGTGAGGTAACTCAAAAATTTTCTTAAGTTAATGAAGGGTAAATTTTATTTTTCATAAGATACTATAGGGAAAATCAAAATTTTATTATTTTACTGAAGGGTAACATTGATAATTCTTAAGTTACTATATGATAACTTGAAATTTTCTTAAGTTACTAAAGGGAATCTTGACGATTTCTTATGTTTTTGAAGGGTAAGTAAAAATATTATTAAGTCACTAAATATAAATATAAATATTTATTTAGTTAATTAAGGGTAAATTGAAATTTCATTAACTTATTGAAGGGTAGATCTAATTTTTCCTAAGTTTATATATGGAAACTCAAATATTTCTAAAGTTACTGAAGGGTAACATAAATTGAGATTCCAATAATGGAATTTAACTAAGGGTTGGGTATAAGCCTCTAGGAGCATGCTTAATCAATCATGGGATTTCTATAGGTGTAAAGGAATCAAGATAAAATATTAATTATGCATAGATGGGTGCATCCAAGAATTTTCTAGAAGATCCACCATGTTTTCAAGTGTCATTTTAGTTTAAAACACTTGTAAGATAGATGAAACTATTTAAATGAGATTTAATTAAATTGAATCTTTTGGAAAATGATCCATAATTAATTTTTAGAATATATTAATTGAACACATAATAATCTAATAAATGACGTGGCTTGTATGACTCCATGTATGTGTTTTAAAATAAAAGTTTCATTTTTGATTAAAATGCATGTCATATTATCAAAAGTGAGAAAACGAGCTCAAATTGTTTTCAAACTTTTGAAATCCAATCCATATTTCATTTTTTGACATGTAGGAATTTACTTCTTGTAAAACTAGAACATGATATGGTTATTATGACTCAAATTGAATGTTTTTAATATAAAAAATTTCATTTTAGTTCAAAATGTATGTCACATTGCCAAAACTAAGAAAAAATTAATTTTTTCAAACAATAGGTAAATGATCTATAATTCATTTGAGTGATATAATAATAGGACACATTTCAATATAACACATGAAATGTTTGGTATGACTGAAAGTGTATGTTATTTTAATTTTAAATGCACGTCACATACCCAAAACTAGAAAAATGTGCTTGATTTTTTTTCAAACAACAGGAAAATAATCCATAATTTATAGTTCCTAAATAGGAATTGCCTACATGTAAATATAAAATTTGATGTGGATAGTATGAATAAAATTTATATTTTCAATATAAAAGTTTCATTTTAGTTTAAAATACACATCACATAGTAAAAACATTGAAAATGAGCTCATGTTGTTTTAAAACATTATAAAAACACTCCATAATTCATTTTTTATGGGTAAGAATTTAATAAACATTGATATAACACATGATGTTTCCATTATGACTCTAAGTGAATATTTTTAATATAAATATGTCATTTTAGTGTAAAACTCACATCACATAGCTAAACCTAAGGAAAATAACTCATATTTCCTAGAAAATTTTGTAAAATGATTCATAATTCATTTTTATCCTATAAGAATCAACCAAACCGTTGTGTAAAAAGGATACTTTCAAGACATTATAACCTTAATTTTGAAAATCACAATACAATTCCTTATATAATTTTATGTTTCTAACTTTTATACTTCACATGTTTCATAATTTTTTTAAGAAAATTAAATGTTTTACCAAACAAAGAATATCCTTTATAATGGATGAAATATTATTAATATTTTCTGGATGTAGGATATCAGATGAAACTTACTTATCAGTTGGAAAAGTACTTATTTAAATCATAAAAATGGATAAAAATTTCACTGTATGGTGATTTATAAATTCTATAAGAAAATGTATAATAGATTCTATCAGATGAAGTTTTTTCAAGTCAACCTGATAGATTTTATTGAAAGGAGGAAAAAATTATTTCTAGAAAAACTTTTATAAATCCTACTAGAAGAAGAACTACATACATTCCAATGAATAAATAAATTCCATTCTACCAGATGTAACCTTTATACAATATAGTGGTTTATATCATAACAACTGTCAGATTAAAATGATGTAATGGACTTTCCAAGTGAAGATGTAGTTTGCACCATTCTATTGCAACCAACTCCATGAAATGTCAAATATGATCATTTTAAGTGCGCCTATACATAGGGATAAATTTTAGGAGTAATTTTTTTTTACAAATTCATCTATCTAAATTTAATTTGAATATTTAGTAATATATTATAACTTTAGATCACTTCAATCACAAATTTTGGATACTTGTTTTCCTAAGGCATATGTTGTGAGGATTTTTTTAAATGCCTTAGAATTTTTACCTTTTTAATTATTGTTTCTTACCAGCTTTGATTGAGGTCTTACATTTTTAAGGATGATGGAGGATATACTGATCATTTGATTAAGAGTTCCCAAGGCTAAGAGAAATATAAGTTGTGTACAAAATTTGTGATCAAGGACTTTCATGACTAGGAAGGGAAACCTATTGATAAAATGAATATCATTTATACCCTATATCAAGGTTATTGACTTCCTTAACAATAAAGGTTAATGTATAGAATCTTTGTTATAAAGTTCCTTGTAAGTTTTTCATACATACATTATAAAAATTAGTTTAACTTGATTTTGCAAGTTTGTTATTTCATTGTCAATGTTATATGAAAATTTTATATTTTATATTATATACAGTTCCTTACTTTTATTATAAAGTTAATCAGTACAAAACTTCAACCAATAAATTTCTTAAAGAGGTTTGGTAAAAATTATAATTTTTATTTTATAAACTATAATTCACCCCCTCTTATAGTATAACATATACTCTTTTGATACTACATGCACATCAATCCAACACACAATGTGGCTGGTATGAATACAAGCACATGTTTAAGAATAAAATTTCCATTTTACTTAAAAAATGCATCACATAGACAAAACATAGAAAAAGATATTGGATTTTTATGACACATTGGAAAAATATCTATAATTCATTTTAGTTGTGTAGGAATTGACGACACATCAATCTGATAGACGATGTGCTTGGCATGACTCAAAGTGTATGTTATCACATTGAAAGTGTCATTTTACTCTAAAACATGCATCAAATATCTAAAACTAAGTAAACAAGATTGGTTTGTCATGATACTTTAAAACAACGATCCATAACTCATTTGTGGCATGTAGGAATAAATCGTACATCAATGAAACACACGATGTTGTCTGTATGACCTCAAGTGTGTTTTATCAATATAAAAATTTCATTTTTGTTTAAAACAAATGTCATAATGTAAAAATGTGTAAACAATCCCAAATTGATTTCAAACTTCAAGACATCAATCCATGATTCATTTGGGATGTGTGGGAAATGACTGTGTGTTAATCTGATACATGACGGGCCCTATGTGACTCAAAGTGCAGGTTTTCAATATAAAATTGTCATTTTAGATTAATGATATAATTATTGATAACTATTTAAGTTTTTAAGATAATTAATAGTCGGTAATATCAATTATATATTCAGTAATTAAGATTTTATTATATATATATATATATATATTATTAATTAACAATTTAATAAATAATTATTAATATAATTATGAATATATAGTGTAACTAATAATTAATATAAAATACAAAATATAATCATTAATAATATAATTAATAGTATAAGTGATAATATCATTAATATATTCATTAATTAACAATATAATTTATCATAGGATGATTATATAACATTAAAATTATAATTTTTTATGTATTGTTACTAAAATAAACATTGATTTTATTATAGGGAGAGGCTTTTTTATGGAGGTTGATCATTGGGGAATTCCTTCTATAAGAGTTATGATTTTATATATTTGGATGTAATTTTTTTGATTAACTATAAATATCACATAATGGTAAATATTATGTCTGTAAATTTTGAATTGAAATGATAGTGTAATATAATATTTGATTTTCATTTTGTTTTTTTGGAATATTTTCATTCCAATTTGATTATATTTTTATAATCTGGATCTTTTATAGGGCTGTTGCTGGGATTCATGTTTTTTAGAATCTTATAGGGCCTTTATCGGTCCTAAAAAAGGTGTTGATAAAGGCCCTCTTTATCAATGCTAAAAATAAAGTGCTGATAAAGGGGTCCTTTATCATATCTTCATTTTTAATACTAATAAAGGGGCCCTTTATCAACACTTTTTTACACTGATAAATCCCATTTCAAGCACTAAGATAGGTGGTTCTTGTGGTAGTGTGGGAGGAAGAGGGGTGGGATGTTATAGGGGAGTCTGAAGGTAGAGGGAAGTGGGGTTGATGTTGTAGGTAATGATAGAGGATGGGATGGGGATTACCAAAGTAGTGAATCTATTCTATAACAAATACGATTAAACAAGAAAATAAAGGAGTTTCACCCAAGAATAGAAATTCGTTGGGGATGATTATATCAGGAGAGAGAAGGAAAGTATAGTGAGAAGTTAAATGGAATCACAGTTTCATAATTATAGTTTAGTAAAATATTTAATTTTAGTTATATTATACTAAATATATATATAATTTTTTTATTGATAAATCTAACACCAGAGATTAGATTTTTAACATCTATTATTTAATAATTGAGATTGAAATTTTTTTATATGTTATTTAATAAGTAGTATAAAAAATAGTTATGTTAAAAATGAAGTTGTTACGAATGGTTATTAGTCTATTTTACATTTGATATGCTTCAAAACATATATTCATTTGGTTTATTTCATATTGAGTTTTTTTAGTTGTTCATATTACGAGTTTGAATTTTATATAGCAATTTTTCAGGAAATGTACTTTTATAAGTTATTATATACTCAATGCTATTTCTCATCCCTTTTCCTATTATAGGAAGGATTCTGGTGGGAATATTATTTATATATACAACCTATAAAAGGGTTGAGGAAAGATCATGTAATATAAAATATCCTTTTAAATTGTCTTTTCTTATATAGGTTAATTTTATATTAATTACTATAGTGATAATTATTCTCATTGAACCTTTCGATCAGGGAAACTGATATAATTCATTGAATCAAACTTAGTAGTATCAATCCTTTTTGATACCTCTATTATATTGTGCTTGATATAATTTTTTTCCTACAAATATAATGATACATTTATTATTTTAAATAACTACTCACCATTAATACATTATTTAATAATAATTCCTCACTTGGTTACTCATCTAACGTCATTATGGGAAATTAAATCTATCATTTTATATATAGAAAAATTTAATATAAAATATAATTTCTAATAAAAAAATTCAAACTCATATAAATTATAAAAAACTAGGACACATTCATTTATATAGAAAGTAATTATTATTTATTTCATAATTATTAGGCCATATATATCTAAATATACGAGTTCAAGTAGACTTCTATTTTTTTTATCTCCACTAGTTTATGACTTTTGTTCACTATCTTCTCTTTATAACAAACATCACAAGATTTTTTTATTTTATAATTGATATTTTTAATAGTTCTCAAAGGATCATAGTAGATAAGTCTTCTGATGATCTTTTGGCATAAATAAACAAGGCTTCTATACCTTCTCTTCTTTCACATTAAAACACTATAATTCTTGTCTCTATTATTTTGAAAAATATTTCCACTCATTCATTACCCTCACATGATAATTTTTATATCCTTTAATCTTATAATGAAAAAAACCTTCATATTAAATTTCACCTCATTCCCAGTATTACACAATAGTGATATACTTAATAAAGTATGTATCAATGTAACATTTAGGGATTTATCATTCCCAAAGGTTAAAAGACCTTCATCAATTTTTTAATTAATTTTATTAATTTTTTATTTCCATCTATATGTGACTAGATACCACTATTAAATATATGAGACTTATCATTATTTGATTATCTATAAGAAACATCTACCACAATTTCTTGTTCATCACATTTTCACTAATTCTTTATAGTTGTAGAGTTGGAACATTTTTTAGATTCTCTAATATCATTAGTATTATATCCTTGTTGATCACCCCTGATACATGTTTCATAATGTGAATCAAAATTGATTTCAACATTGAAATTATATTTGGGTTGTTGTGTTGGTTTCTTTCTTGAATTTTAATATTTTATCCCCTAAAATCATTCAATATCATTGATTGATAGAAATAAATGTTATAAATAATTTTTTTCTTTATGGTAATATACACTATATAAGTTCCCAAATTTCTAAAACCCTTACCTTTTGTGTTTTATGATGATTGGAGATGTTAAGAGGGTTCTTGGAATCTTCCCTTTTGAAATTTATAACTTTTTTTGTGTGGTCGATCGACTGACCGTGCAATATCTTGGTTTGTTTTTGTGGTCACATGACTGAACATGTGGTCTAACTTTGTTCATATGGATGGTTGAATGAATATTTCACTTGTTTTTCTTGTGTTTAGTTGTATAAATGTGTGGTATCTTGTTTTATCTTGCGGTTCATTGCTTTATGGTCTCTTGGTTAGTTTGTGTGGTCAATTTGTCTTCGTGTGGTCACTATTTTTCTTCATGTTGTCTATACCTCCCTCAATCATGTGGTTGGTCAATGTAGTATTGTTGATCCATGTGGTCACATATTTTGTTCACATGGTCATTCCATGTAGCAATATCGATCAATATGGTCGATGAGTCATTTAAGCAGTCATTTGGCATAGTCACTTCTTAGGGACAATCCTCATAGTCATTCCACCCCTTAACTAAATTCTGAAAATTCCTATTGTTCTAGAAATTCACCGGAAGTCATAAAATACCCCTTTAAACATAAATAATTAAATGAAGGCCAAAATCAATGGTTTTAAAACATGAATCAATTAATATATCTATTATGTTTTAATTCCATAATGATTGGATTTTAAAATGGATTGTTCTATGAGATTGAAAGGAAAACTTAGTTAATGTTTAATTAAAATAAAAGTTGACCTATGTTTCTAGAAATATGGGAGTTTGATATATTTAATCCTAAAAATGAGAGTCTTTCACCCTCATTTGTTTTCCTGATTTCTGTCAAAAACAGATGATCTAGACCATGCTCTTTGTGTCATGCAACCGTCTTGTAATCACCTAAGTTTCTTCCTTCATATTATAACCTCAGTGCCATCCTCTATTTTGGTGTAGAAAAATTTTTATGCTTCACAAGATGTAAGGTATTTTTTAATTATTTTTTATTTTATATTAAATTGATATCAAATAAATATTTATCATCCTTTGTCTAAATGGATGTAATTAACATTAATAAGATAATTATATGGTAGTCACATAAAAGATGATTATTTTAAAACTCGTATATCATACACTGATTTTTTTAAAAACCACATGCTGTTGAATATTCAAAATATATATGTTCTCTTTTATATTTAAAGAGTTGAAATGGAAGTTATATTACATGTTTCTATTTAATATATTATTTCAATTAATCACATGTTTTTAGATGATAATATAATTATGGGAAGTCATATGTTGAAATATATTATAAATATCATTGTTAATAATTTCAATGATTGAATTTAAATGTTTCACATGCTATAGTTTAAATTATTAGATTTTTTTATCCAAAAAATTATCTAAGAAAGTGGAAAAGGAAAATCCATTATAGAATAATTGAAATAATGGAATATCAAAAACTGTAGTATTATTTGATAAAAAATATCATGATAAGATTTATTACTATAATTTTGGATATTAAAGAATTGAAATGTGAATTATCACAATATATAGAGATTTAATATTTTAATGTTACGAGAATTAAATAAATGGTTGGGTTCGTGATAACATGAGTTTTCATGATTTCTTTATACCATCATTTTTTTATTTATTAGATAGTGTGTTATATTTTTTTAGTGTTTTCATTATTTTCATTTAGTATGATTAATTACATGAAATGGATAAACAACATAAAACCAATAATTCTAAAAGTGAACAGTAAAGGAGGCTTATCAGTAATTACTGTTACCTGTTAAAATTGTTGATCATGGAAATATTTAATAATGTTAACATTTGATTCATAATTATTGATATATAATACTTACAGGTTTCCTTATTACGGAAAAAGATAATCATAATAAGCTCACTAATACAATATAGTAATTATAATGGTTTTTTTCTAAATATCTAATGTTTTGGACTGAACAATCCCATTCTTTATTGTGGGAGGGTTTAGTGCCTCAATGACATGGTATGATTTTTATTTGAATTATGTATGAAACAATACATTTAATATATTTGTCTCCTCAAATATGATTATATCCTTATTGTGACTTGATGTGATTATCGATAAGATTCATATGGTTAGGATCCTTTTATGAGTAATGGGCTGGGAGCTCAGGGATGCAGTGATGGTCGATGCCAGTGATGATGGGATAAATTTTACTATCTGTAATGGTGTGTGAATAACAATGGGGTTTTCAGGATAAGTTCAATTTTGGGGTTTCAAATAATTTATTAATTATTACTTGAATATTTTAAATGGATAATTGTTTATAATTGATGTAATTGGGTTCTAGATACTTGATGCAGTTTGATACTACTCATGGTTGGTGAATCCTTATAGTGGTAGTGTAAGGTGAGTCCTAGAGTACCCAAATAATTTATGAAATGATAAATTGTTCATAAATGATTTAGGATGGTTCATGGTAATCAAAAATTATTATGGAATGCTTGAAAATATAAATAAGATATTACAGTGTTGATGGAACTTAGCATTGAAGATATAAAGTGTTAATCTTGGAATAAAAATGGAATAATTTTAATTAATAGTTGTTGAATTAATAAGTATGAATTTTTTTGATTGTATACTTTTTTATATCTATACCTTTGTGTTGGAAGCCGAGTGTCTTGTATGATGACATTAGTAGATGAGTTTAAGTCTAGGTAGATTTCCTTAATGTGTATGTGCCTGATATTATCTTATATTTTTTGATTTCACATGCTTCTCGAATCATTATGGTATGGAAACCAATACAAAAATGTGGGGGGGGAGGGGGGGGGGTGTTTTCCTCAACATTTGGGATGGAAATGGAAGTAATGGATAACTTCTCCCTCTCACTTACTCTATCTTTGTACATAGTTAGGAGTAGATGTATCACAATCTATAATAGTTTATGGTATAGTGTGAATTCCTATTTGATATGTATTGGATATCAGTTTACTATAAATTTATTTGTGGGATGTAACAAATTGAGTTTATAGTATATAATTTTATCTAGGAATAGTGGTTATGACTTTCCATGGGTATACTTTCATAGGCTATGATGGATTGAGATATAATGAATTTTTATGCATCTCAATGGATCCTAAATATACAATTGGTTGTGGATGATATGATGATAATGAGATAGATATATAAATTGATTCCAACATGATATGTTAGTCCCTATATGACTGAAAATTATTATTTTTTATTTTATTATCTAATCACTTTCAAAGGGAAAAGTGAGAAACCCCAAGTCCAACAAAACAAAAACACAAACAAAAATAGCATAAAATACCCCAAGCAAAATACTGGTCCTGCCTCGCCCCAACAACTCATCATTGATAGGCCTCCACCCAAGCATGGGAACTCGACAAACAGTCCCGCACAAATATGCACAGGCATGGAACCAATGGCCAAGCCATACCCTCTCTATCATCTAGTCCCTATATGATATTGAGGTAGTTAAGGTTGTTTTAGGACTCACATCGGGGATGAATTGACATATGGAAGGGATGAGAATATGAATTATGGAATTAGAACATGATAGAGATAAACCAATGGGGAAGTGGAAGCATGGAACCTTCACACATGTACACACACACAAACACATTCTTTTGATATATATTTGTTTACTCTTTTTGTTACTTGGTGAGTGAGCCATAGAGAGTATGGGAAATGAATATTATTTCCTTTTTAGGTGATGGGTTGGATTAATTTGTTTATTCATTGGGATTTAGTATTCTTATTTCATAATTTTTCGGAGAGGTTTTGGGGAGGATCCTACTGAGTAAACATGTTATGTTTTCTCTCTATATATATAAACTATTCTTAAGGTCCATAGTATCTGGTTGGTTATTGAGATAAGTGGTACTAACTTGAGAAGTTGTTCAAGAGTTTTTATAGCTTCATGGTCACTATTGGGGGTTTCACTTTTGGTACTTATAGTTTTTTTAGTTGTCAGTTTATGTATGAAATTACATGTATTTGGATTTATTCTACATTTATTCATGGCATTGGTTGGTGTTTTCTCTTATCATATATTACCATTTAAACTTTATGAGGTTATTACCTTCAATATGTGTGATTCATATTCCTTAGATAGTAGTCGTCAACTACTATTTTAGTGAAGTTAGTATTCGAGGATAATTTTATCTCTTTTTTAATTATCATCCTAGGAGGGATACCTTTAGAGGGAGGGGACATGAAACACTTAATATTGAAATTAAAAATTCATTCCTTGTATCCATGCACACAATATCACCGATATTTTCCTTTAAATATGAAAATACTCATAGGTTAATAACTATGTTGATAATGTTTTTATTACCTTGTCATAAATTGTGAACTCCACCAATTTTTTTCATCATTTTAATTCACCATTGAGCTTTTCTTCTTATCATATTTGACCTTAGTTTGAGCCTTTAACTCATTCTTATTTAACACACTATTATTGTTGATATATTTAGTATAAGAACTTGATAAAACAATGTGTGTAAAATATTTTAAAAGAGACAATACTACCACCTTCCCCTTCTTATCATCAATGTATGTACTTTCATTTTTTTGAATGTGTATAAAATCACCGTTCACTAATATTTTGGACATTATTTAAGTTTCATAGTGGATTTGATAACATTCACTAATTATTTTTATTTTTTACTTACTATTTTAACAGAATTATTGATATAAAATTGAATTATCTTTCAAGAACATTGGGAATCATGTAACTTTGTTTCAAGTGAGTGGACCATATATTGACTTAGAATTAACATTATTATCAAATCATCAATAGTCTAATTTTTTAAATAATAATAGAATTTTGATCATCAATATTTCTTAATAATTCCGCTTCCTTATTGATATCAATTTTGACATTTGATTTTCCAGGAGTTTTATTTAATTATGAATTCTCATTCTTGGGGTTTTTAATCATTCTAATGAAAACTTTTATCTACATTCTTTGAATGAATTCCTTCTGTGTTTTTTCCTTATCATCATCTTTACTATATTATTTTTCACTATACGATTTATTAGATTGTTTGTATTTTTCCATTAATTATTTAACACCTCAAAACTTTGATCATTTCTCAACCCATTCACTTTCTTCATCATAACATGGTGCTTCTTATTTAGATAATTAATTAATATTTTTAGAATAATTTTCCTTAATTTTTTTCCTTAAGTGAAATTTCTCCCACTAAAATCAATAGAAACATTTTTTTTCTTTGATGATATTTTGGATTGATCATCCTCACCATTATAATTATTCACCATAGATAAATTTGATTAAAATTCCTAATAATTTAATAATTGAAACATTTAAAATTAATTTTACCCTTTTATTTAACTTTTCATCTTAAAAAGTATTTTTAATTAAATTATATTAACTCATTGTAATTAATTCCATCTTTATCAACCTCAAATTATTTATTATAAGACATTTTCATTCATTTACCTTCAATACTTTGAAGGATTTAATGGTGGTCTCCTTTTAGACCCCTTATTTATTATTCAATGTAAGACCTATTAACATATCATAACAAATCAAGATATTATTGATTGCATTAATTATAAGATCATCCATATTTTGATCCTCAAGCACACAATTTTTCTTCATCAAATTTATTTAGTAATATTTTTATTAATTTATTCACTATGGTTTTATATTCATTCATTTCTATAGATCTATTAATAAATCTAACTTTTTTATTCATACATGTAAAAAATTCATCCACTGATTTATATGTCTTCACCCATCCTTATATTTATAAATTTATCATGAAAATTTTAAAATAAATAATCGATTTCCTTATTATCACCTTCATGAAAAACACATAATGTATTCCATATAACATTGTTTGTTTTAGAGACCATCACCTAAATTTTTCCCTTCTATAGGAGGGATACATGTAATTCATTACGATCTTCCATAAATATTAAAATTCTATTGATCTATGAAAGTAAAAACCACTCAGAATCTGGGTGGATTAAATCCATTATTTTTTATTTTAATCACATATAATCATAATTAAAGAATGCATGGAACCCTATTTATTTTCTATATATGAAATAATTTTCCATTATAAATAACCATTCACTTATTATTGAATTCTCTCTATCAAAAAATCTATAATTAAAGTAAATGTGAGAAATATAATAATATAAAAGATCCTTAGGAGTGAGACTTTACCTGGTACCAATTCATGATCCAAAAAATTGGGCCTAGATCCATTACAAATTTAATATTCATAAAATTGAGTATCAATCTAATATTAATTGATATTTCTATGATTATAATCAAAAGCATAGACCACAAGGTGAATTAGAGATCACAAAAAACTTTTTCCACAAAACAATTTCTCCCAAACTAATTAGTATATGAGATCTTCAATAATACCTATCAAGTAATGGTATATAGAAAAACTACAATGAACAATGCATGAATATAAGTATTTTTACATGGTTCATAAGTCTTTATGAGTGTCCAGTTCTTGATGACTTTAACCACAACGGGTGATATCCCACATTGCACAATCTTTGACTTATTATCAATAAAGAGAAAATAAGGTAGGGTTATAGTCTTAATACCAATAAAATATGTCTTATAAATATCTCATTGTTACTTACAAACATTAAAATATAAAAATTAAATACATCATAAAAAATGTTCAATAAATTTTTCAAGATAGAATGTTTGATGTTCTTCATTCCACTTCAAGTTGCTTTCATCCATTGAAGATGCGTGATCTCTATTATTATCACAATTTTTATTCAATTAATATTGATAATTTTCCCTATAAATTTTTGGTAGGTATCTCATATATTTATAATTGAAAATTTATTTATTTGTACTGAGTTTAAAAATCAATGGTGCGGTGACTTAAAAAATGTCTTGGTTTCACCCTATTAACCAATGATCCAAAAAACATGGTTGAAAAATTAAACCTCCATAAAATTAAAAAATCAATTTATTTTTAAGCCTACTTATAATTGAATGGATCCATGGAGTGGTTTCCTATAGATAATAATTTAATTTTTATTCTAAATCTTTCAAAATTCATGATCACTAGACCATGAGGTTATTGTGTCCAAAAAATTATTTTATTGAGAAAACCACAACATAATTTATTCATGTGGATGACAGTGGATTTGGTAAACTATTATAATAAACTATATCATAACAAATTGAATATACATGTAGCTCAATTTCTATTTTTTAATATATGAGATTTTGGAGATATAAAATCTTATGTCCCACTTTTGGTTTTTCTCTAATATTGGTTGTTAAGAGTTTGGTTTTTAGTGATAAGGGCCTGGGAATATATGATTGGAATGTTGTGAGAGGCTCATAATTGGGATGAATATAAAAAATCCATCATCTCACCGGTGGTGTTATATTATGACTAAATAGTTTTACATACCCCAACAACTAGCTGTTGGGGCGCTATTAACCCACCATTGGTTCCTCCGGCTAAGTAGTGAGGCCCACTGGGTAGTCGGTACACCCAGTTCATGGGTGAATTAAATGCACCCTATGGGTTTTAATTCTACACATTATTCCACTATAATTAATACCTAACTCATAAACCTATGACGCTATTTCTAATTTTATCCCTACTCTCATTAATCTTGGCTCTCTCATTCTTCTAACCTTGCCTCTCCAATTTTTGGATGATCCGGTGATACTAGAACTATATGTTCATCTTAGATATACTCCAAATTCTTCATCCTTATTAAGATATTATCATGGATATATGATGGATCTACCAATTCCATGAATATACAATTATTTTTTCTCCTTTTTATTGTAGACCAGTTATGTATCTAGTTATTTGAAGATGTATCTTGACTATAATGAGATTTACCATTGATAATGGACGTTCTATAGGTATAAGTTTAAGAATAATATTATTATAAATATTCTTGATAGTGGATTGGTGATAAAAATAACATAATTTAATGATCGTATGTTATCTTATAGGAGGTTTTGATTTGTCAATGACATCCCTTTGATCGGATCATGATTCTTCTCTAATAGTGTATTTTTCCGAGTAATTATTCTTGGATTGATCATATTTGGGTATTATTCTTCATGAATATGATCATGGGAGTATTTTTTGAAGAAGTTTTGATGATGTATCATTGATCATTGTCTATACCCAGGACACTCTTCTAGAATTGGTGTGGAATTCTTGATCCATTCTCGGGTCGACAACAGATCTAGTGAATTGGATACCCCTCCTTCGACATCCCTCAAAATTGATTCTATTGACAGACTCCTTAAGGTATGTGGTTCTAGAACCACCCTTCTTGACAAGTAATATCCTTAAATCCCCTTTATAAACCTCTTTCTTAAAGAACCAGAAACCGAGTTAGGAATATTTGACATGTGAGATCATTTTCCATGGGTGTGATATGTGTTCGATCTTTGATCCTTGATAAAATTTTGAGTTCTCCATCACCAACATTGATTTAGGAAGTTACTCACCATTTTGGGAACTTATATACACATGTTCCCTTGGTATGATTCTTATGTTGTCATTATTTGATTAATGTTCCTGATTTTTATCTCATGTGGTTGTGTGCATAGCGTATGAGACCATTTATGATACTTGTTTCCATGAGTATGATTTAATCTTGTTTTTCCATGTTTTATGTTGATATTATGTATTATATGATACTACTATTTCTCATGATGATATGCTATTATTAACTTATATACTCTACTGATTTATCTATGTTTTTATTCCTCAGGAGGTGTAATTCTTGATGCTTAAAACAGGTGGACCATCGTGACATGGTTATCCCTTAGAGGGGGAGTACACATGACTTACGGCGATGGAGATGATAGACTTGAGAAAAGAGTAGGTATATAATGATTCCTTATTGATGTCGTGTGATATACTCGAAGCCTAGTGGATTCCATGTAACATGTTTAATAGATTATTGGTGGTTGTCGAGTGGAATGATCACTCAATGCTTAGTGGATGATGAGAACATGACTCACTTGATTCCTTGTGGATGTCAAGTAGCTTGTTCACATGATGCCAGGATGTATGTTCACAATCCTTTTGTATCGTTTCTGATTACTGGTGATATCTTTATATTCCTTCTTGTATTGTGTCAAAGAAAGTATGTTTAGGGATCATTGTGGCCTAGTTAGTACATAGGTTCTTGGAACATGGTTGTTATGATTGATTGCACATTTATTATTATCATGTAATACAACTGTTATACATATAAACATTTTTAAGGATGCATTTGTGGAACCATACTGGATTTTATTACTCACACTGCATATGGGAATGTCGATGCATGTGAAAAATTCATGTATAGGGATACAAGAAAAGGAAGGGGTCCAATGAGAGAGAGTTGATTCGTGGAGGTTGAATATGGTGGAAGGATGGGAACTAAATCTAAAGGATTTCATAGTGTTTTATTTTTTTATTTATCTACTTAAAATGATTCACATGTTTAGCTTGCTATACTGGGATCCCATTTATTTATTTATTATATGACATGTGTGAAATTTGGTATTATCTTTCTTCAAAACTGTATACAATGAGTTGATATATTTTATTTATATTATTGGTGAAAGGATATGATATTGAGGGTATAGTCTCCCTAGTAATAACATTCAGACCCTCGCTGCTAGTTAACATCATCTTGCATATAGGGAGGAACAAATGAGTGAAAGTGGGAGGAAGTCACAATGAACTTTGTATTGAGGTTACCTAGGACCCCGAGGAGGTATGAAATAGTTTGAGTGATTATCAATCAATTAATGAAATTTACACATTTCTTACCAATCTATGAGTCTCACTTAGTGGATGATATGGGAAAGATGTATTTCTCTGAGATAATATGCCTGTATAGAGTTCCCTTGATAATCATATCTGATAGAGACTCGTTTTTTACATCACGGTTTTGGTATGGATTTAAAAAGGCCATAGGGGATCATCTGAGAATGAGCACAATGTACTACCTCGAGAAAGATGGACGGTCTGAGAAAATTATTCTTATGTTGGGATATATGATCTGAGCTTTCATTCTAGACTTCAGTGGATCTTGGGATGATCACCAATCCTGGCTTTAGTTTTAATAAAATATAGTTACAAGGTTTTGATCTATGGTAGACCATTTCATTCACCATTTTTTTAATGAGCCTTGTGAGGTAGTTTTTGTGGATCCCAGTATGGTAAAAGATGTTGGGATAATGTTTTTTGGAACTGTTTTTATGACACTTAAGGTGTTTTATTTTTTTGATCAATGATAATTTCATAACTTTTTTTAGCACATAAATAAATTCACCAAAACTAATTATTTTTGAACTATCTCTAACTTAAAAGAAATTTTTTAAATGATGACACATTTTCTACAAAAAATAATAAGGATGCTGATCCTTCCAAGGATTTATTGATTTGAATGATGAAGAGTTCTTTGGATGTGTATTTCAAAAAAAGAAGAATAAAATTTATTTAAATTTCGTTGAATAATTGGTGTCCATGTTTTTTATGTTGGAATTTATTATTATATGATGGAAATTTTTTAATCAAGTGTTATCAAAACATTTACCAACCATTAGCTAGCTGAACAAAGAGATCCTTAACCATTTGGTGGGACCCGTGGAGTCAACCGTATGGGAAGACCTCTACTTGGCCAGCCATATATGATAAAAGAGGAGGGTTGTGCATAGTAGAAACATGATGAGACTGGGCCCATGTATAGGGCTCATAGAGTGCATGCTCAATGGTAGCCCGTAGAGGCCCATAGACTACGAGTGTCACAATCTATGTGGGAAGGGTGTGTGATGTATCATATGGGTGACGACATTGGCACCAGATCCAACTGATTTTTTTTCAAGATATTTAATATATCATGGATAAAATTCATGGTAATTACATGTGAGATATATATGAGGGTTACTGTTCTCGCATTTAAAAACATACAGATATAACACATTCATCCGATCAGAATCTATTTGGTGATCCATAGGCCTTCACATCATCACCATCAACCTCTAATAAATTTCTTAATATAGGAGATCCACAAAACCATTGGTTCCTCACCAAAATATTCTTTGTATTTCCTATAATATATGGTGATCATCAAGGTGAGCTTTAAAGGGTGGATCTTGAGTTGAAGAGAACCACGAACTGACTCACATTCATGCATGCTTCTATTTTCATGCAATTTTTTGTCTGAGATTTTTCCACTACCAAGAAAAGATGATAACACTCAGATAAAATGTAGCAGGGTGGATGGTTAATCTATTAAAAGTGGAATCCAATATTGTGAAGTAATACGCCACAATATTCAAAGTATATTATTTCAGATACCTATGTCTGAAGAAATCAAACATCGATATCTTTGGCTTGTTGATGTAGTATTCACACAAATTTATTTCCAGAGGTTACACATGGAATGAATTGAGGAAAAGGAGTTGATGAAAAATGGTGTTCCATGCCTATAAATAGAGAGTTACCCCTATTGAGGCTATCTACTAATTGTCTCTAAATAGGTCTTATTTTTATCAGAATAATAAAGAGATGCATGAAATTATGTTTCACAATAATAAATCTGTGATCCTCTTAGGTTGTGAAATAGATGTTCTAAAAGCCTTTAACTTGTGTTTCACACTTGAAGTTCTTCATGAATAGCCAGTTACATGAATCCCTTTAGGTTTGTGTGAGTCATTTACAAAAAGGAGAAAACCTCTTGAGTGAAGGTGTAAATACTTTTTACAAAGGTAATGTATTTCTATACAAAAAAATACATCAATCATAAATTTTCTATTTTGTGACAAAGAAGGGAGATGAGACTGTACAATGATCAGTAATTTTGTACAATGTTTAATAAATTTATGTATATTATATACACATTGGCATAGTGATATCCTGTATGTTCTTATAGGAATAAGGCATCTTGTTCATTGAATTAATGTGTGCATTCCTACGTGGAGATTAGATAACATGCATGTGATTATCAATCACATGAAGATGAGAAGAACCATTTTAGAATACCTGAAACATTATATGAACTGTATATAAAATAATTAACTCATTTATATATATGTTCTTGACTGGGGTTGTGATTTTTTAGTGTAAATTAATTTCTTGACTGTAAAAAGTCAATAAATTGAAAAATAAAGAGGGACTTTGATAGAAAGAAATTGTGAAGAAATCAAAGTCACACAATGATAGATTACTGAATTATACTAGTGAATATTCTATAGTTGTTTCAAAACTATTTTTTATATTATTTTCTTTTGTGAGGAGCACGTTCACTATTATTCATTAAATTTCATCACATGTGTAAGGGTAAATCCTACTTATTGTAACCATACAGAATGGATTTATTTTTAGTGGTTTGTGTGGATTGGGTTATTTTTAAATTATTCTATGTTCTATATACTCTTATCAAGTAGTTAACCTTGTAAATGATTGGATTCCTATGTTTGTGCTTGTGTGTTTGTTTACCATAAAACTCATATCTATTTAACAGGAGGAAAAGGTTGTTTCATAGGAAAGAAACTTAAAAAGGGATAACTGATTCACCCCATCCCACTCTCAGTGATCATACAACTCCTGTTTGGAAATTTTAAGTGGTATAATAGGGAAGGTTTCATTTTTTGACTCTTGGATGATTTTTTGGAACAGAAGCTACTATGGATGTTTAGATCTCTCTAAACAGTATAGATATTCTTTTCTTTGATGGGAAGAACTATCATATATTGAAATATAACATGTTTTCTTATCTAATTTCCATATTTTATGATGTTCTTGAAGTTTTTACATATGGATTTGATCCTCATACTGAAGGCGTTCCATTAATAGTTGCAAATAAGAAAAATTTGGGGAATGATGGTTGAGTTAGAAATTTTATACTTTCCTCACTCTTTGAAATTGAATTTATTAGTGTAAAAGGAATTTAAATAGCCAAAATAATCTGAAAAAATTTGAATAACATATATGAAGGAAATAGAAATATGAATAGATCTATTTTACAAATGTGGAGATTGAATTATGAAGATATTAAAATGGATGATAATGAATCTCTCGGTGAATTATTTAAAATGGTCAATGAAATTGAAATCACCATAATAGTTCTTCATGAAAATATGAAAAATTAAACTATTTTTGAAAATATTATATGAATTATTCTTGATAAATTCAATTCCAATGTTTCAACCCCAGAATATAGATATCTCGAGAATCTATATTTGGATGATATGCTCACCACTCTCACCACATATGGGATGAGAAGTGAAATGGTTATGATGAAGAAAGAAAATTTTAATCAAGAAATTTTATACAAAGCATCTAAGAAAGGAAGCTCTAAGAAATTTCTTGAGGAAGAATCCAATAACCATGACACTGAAGAGGAGGTTAGTATAGATTTTTATGAAATTATGTATTTTTTTTTAAAATTCACAATAGCTACATAAAAGTACTAAGGAAACATACCTATAAAGTGTTTCAGTCATGGAGAAATTTTACATTTCCATGAAAATTTTATTAACAAAAGGAAGATGAAGAAAGTGATGAATATGATAGTAAATCAAGAATAATTTTAAAGAATAGGGAAGAAAAATCCAAATCCTATTCTATGTGAAAAATAATAAGTTCCTTAAATACAAAAGGAGAAATTATCTTTCTAAATGTGACAAAGATGATGATGGTGAAGAAGAAGTTGACAACTATAGTGATAAATCTTCTGAAAAAACCCTAATTTCAAAAGTGAATGAAGAAAAAATACATCAGTGATGAAATTAGTAGTTATTAATATAAAGGTACTCTGATGGAGTTTTTACTGAAAAGAGAGTTGAAAAAATGTCTTACAAAAATCATAAAACTTGAATGGGAGAACAAAAATTTGAAAAGTGTAAATATTTCAAAATAAACTAAGAAACATTTCTTAAATAAAAATACATGTTTATAAGAGATATTTATTATTTTAAAAATTTGTATAATTAAATGAAGAACTTCAATATTAATCTTGAAGAAACGTTGAAAGACAAGGACAAAGTGTTAGAGATTTCTCAACAAAAACGTTTTAAAGATGATAAAGGGATCATAAACTTACAAAAATTAGTTACAATAGTTATTGAAATTTCAATGAAGTGTGATTCTAATAATTTTGTTGATGATCATAAGAAAAAGTATTCTAATAATATCTTGTATGTTGCAAAAACTACCAGAGATGAAAAACCGAAAGATTCAATGATTTCAATGTCTGAATAAAATATTGTTAGAAATTATGTTAGGACTGATAATAAAACTAAACCAAATAATACAATTTTAGTGGATGTACATAACTTTGGGGTTCCAAAATGTTACAAAGTAACAAATAAGAGTGATTATGAAAATAAGGTGCAAAAATCTAGAGAGTATGAATGCTACAGAGTGGAGAAATACATTTTATTTGGTTACTGATGGAATTGTAGATTATTTAGGTATACACAATATATATTTTGGTTTAATTATCAACATTACAAAGAACCTAGGATAATTTTTAGGGAAATTTTGAGGAGGAGTCAACCAACTTAAAGGAGAAAACATGAGAAAGTTAATCCAAAGACTAAAAATGGATTCCATCTATTGGATTTTTTTTGAAATATGCAATAAACAAAAAATTCCTGAAAAGAATGTATTTTCATGATCCCATCAAAAAAAAGTTTATACAATGGATCTCTAAAGCTGTATGATAAGAATGGAAAAATCAATGAAAAATCCCTAGTTGGTGAAACTGCTCTAAAAGAAATAAAAGGAGAAAGACCCTAGATTTTTGACAGTGTGTGTTCTTCACACATGATAGGTGAATTAATTTTTTTACAGAATGTGAATGATTATAAAGAAGTTAGATTGAATTTTGGAAATTTTGATTCACTCAAAATCAAAGGTATTGGATCTGATATGATCATGGAAGAAAACAAAAAATTCAAAAGAGCATAGTTTTTTATGGGATGAAACAATTTTTTTGAGTTTTTTTTACAACTCTGTGATGAAGTTAACAAAGTATTTTCCAAAAAATAAGGTGTTTTTAATATTATTAAAGATTTAGAAGATGTTACAATAGGCCAAAGAACCAAGGTAAACTTGTTCCATGTTGGTAATGTAGACATTTCATACTATTTGAGCATGATGGAAGAAAATAAGATGTGGCATTAAATGTTTTGAAATTTTTATCAGAGGAATATGAGAAAGTTAAAAAGGATAAAAAAATATTCATGAAATTACTAACATGAAAAGAAGAAGATATTGGTGTTGTTTTATATTCCAGAAAGGGAAGATTACAAAATTAGTTTGTAAGAAATTTAAGACACATTCAACTAATTCTTTGGAGACAATTCAATCTAACATTTTTTGTTCGATGAGTAAGTATTCAAAAAAAAAGATACAAGTAAAATATTTATTTTATTTATTACTTAACTCTCATTGCATGTATTATGTTCATAAAACATAAATAAGAGGATCTCAAAATGTTTAAGAGTTACAATAGAAGTGTAAAAAAGTGATGTGGATAATCTATGAAGATGATTCAAACTGATAATGGTAGAGATCATACAAGAGTGGATTTCAAAGATTATCTTGAAAATAATATAATTCATTAGGAGTTTAGTGCACCACACACACCACAACATAATAGTTTTGTTGAAATAAAAATAATCAAAGTTTGGTGAAGATGACTCGAACAATGTTGATTGATAATGGTACTTCTTGATATTTTTGGAGTCAAGATGATGGAATAGAAGTATATATTCAAAATATTTTTTTTTATTGGATGAGTTATTGTAATACCCCTTATGATATGTATTACAAAGAAACCCCAAGTTTGAAACACCTAAGGTTTTTCTACAACCCTTACATTATAAAAGTCAAAGGCGAGAATTGTGGGAATTTTGATTAGAGAGATGTTGATGAAATATTTCTTGGATACCCTATAAATGGTAGATTATATAGGTGTTATAATAATAAATATAAAGGATTTTTAATTCTATAGATGTGAAGGTTCTTTAACAGGATGATAAGTGGGCATCATAGATATATACTGATGTTTTAGAAAAGGAAAATGAGGTGGTTGCAGTTGATCAACAGGAAAAGGTTCATAATGATAATAATAATGTTTAAACTACTTGAAATGAGGATTCTAAATCATAGATCTCAAGTAATTAGGAACAACTTTATTCATCTCATATTAGGATAAGGAAATAGGTGGAAGTTCAAAAAATCATTAGTGATCAATGATAATAGGTTCAAACCAGAAGGACTTCAAGGTTAGTTTCACAAAATTCTTTATAGTAAAATGTTGAGTCAATAAATATTAATGAATAATTTGAGAATCTAAAGTGGGTTAATGATATGAATGAGTAGATCTATCATATTGATAAGAATGATACTTGGGAAGGTGTACCCAAATCAAACAATAAGAATTTTATTGGTATAAATTGGTTGTTCTAAAACAAGTTGAATGAGGAAGGTTAAATGATAAGAAAAAAGGAACCACTTGTTTGAAAAGTTTACTCATAAATTGAAGGAATTTATTTTTATGAGACCTTTTCTCCCTTACCAATATTATATACTATTATAATATTTCAAGATATTTCTTCTAAACAAATCTATAAAAATTTTCAGATGGATGTCAAGTCATCTTTCCTTAATGGAGAGCTCAATGAAGAATTTTATGTTGAAAATCCATGTGGCATAATTATTAGAAATAATGAAAGTTGTGTGTGTATTTTGAATAAGTATTTTCATGGGTTTAAGAGTTTTTTATTCCAAATTGGATACTTCGTTAAGGAATCCAAACATTAAGAATGGAAGGGTTGATAAAAATCTATACAAAAAAGGAAATCAAGAGATCTCTCTCATTGTGATCATTTACATCGATGAAATCATATTTGTAGGAAATGATAATGAAACTTGTGAGAAGTTTTCTTAGTATATGAATAACCTTTTTGAGATTTCCATTCTATGAGAAATGAATTTTTTTATTAGATTACAAATCTCACAAAGGAAGAAATATATTTTCCTATCTAAATAGAATTATGCTAAGGAAAATTTAAAGTAGTTTGGCATGTAAGATTCAAATCTAGTTTCCACACCAATTTTAGTGGAAAAAATTGTCAAAATATGGGGAAAGAAAATATCTAGATTCAAAAGAGTTTATAAAATTTATTATAATTTTATTATATCTCATAGCTAGTAGACCTAATATAGTGTATACTGATATACTTTTTTTCAGGTATCAAAGTGCTATACAAAAATTTCATCTCATGGTTAGAAAATGAATTCTCAGATATATCAAAGTTCCAACTAATTTTGGACTAAAATATGATTGCACAAGAAATATAGTTTTATTTATCTATATAGGTATAGATTTGGTAAGAAGTGTAGATGATAGAAAATATACATCTAGTGGATTTTTTTTCTTTTGAAAAAAGATGTGTTATTTGAAATATAAAGAAAAACATTCAGTGACCAGTAGTACAATAGAAGATGAGTATGTTGTTTCTACTCAAGATATAACAAAACTTTTGTTAATGAATAAATGGTTAGAAGTTTTTTATGTTGATGTGATGTTACCCCTTCTCTTGGTATGTGATAATCAATGTGCTATAAACTAAAAATCCAATGTAATATTCACATTCAATGTATATTGATATCAAATATCACTTTATTAGATATCATGTGGAGAATAATGAGATGAATCTAGAATTTTTTCCTATAAAAGAATAATTTTATGATATTTTTACCAATCTATTTTCAAAGGAAACATTTCATAAGCTGAGGTTGAACATGGGTGTAAAACCTCACCCACTTCGAGGACAAGGTATGTGTCTTTATCCCCTCTTCATCTTGCCTTTGGATAATGTTTTCAAGGAGGATAAAAACATTTGTAACATAAATCTATCCATTGGTATGAGTTTGACCTGTCAAGGGAAAGAATATATTTATGGGGTGTTCTTAAAAGGATTATGCTATGATTTCATCATGTGTAAAAAAATTTAACAGTTTGTTGAAATATATATAGGAAATTTTTTTCTTGTAAGATAATGTTTTATTGTGAATTAGAGAAGAAATGTTTCTTAGGAGGTGTACAAAAAGATTCTTAAATCACTTTTTATGGACAACATGGTAATTTTGTTCAATTATTCTTATTTCCTACACTGAGTTTGGTTACATAGTCTTATGATTTTTTGTTAAATGATTCATTTCATTAGTTTCAAAATATCGGCGATTTATGTTCCTTAGTTAACAAAAAAATACAAATGGGGAGATTGAAGGGACCAAGATTGTTGGAATTTTTTTTAATATGCTTTAGGTGTAGTATTTTGTTGATCAATCATAATTTTGTAACGTTTTTATAAACATAAATCACTTCACAAACATTAATGATTACTAAACTGGTTTATGATCAAAGAACATGTGGAAATGATGATACATTGTTTAAAAAAAATATGGGATCTTATTCGTCAAATGGTTTATTTATTTGGATGATGAGTAGTTATTTGGATTTGTATTTCAAAAATTTAAGAAGAAAATAAATTGAAGTTTATTTGACGTATAGGTGGAATTTTTTTTATTTTAGTATTTATTATTATATGATGGATATTTGTCACTCAAGTGTTAGAAAAACTTTGATCAACCATTAAGTAGACAACCAAGGAAATCCTCAACCATATTGGTTGGATGTGGGGGGTTCACCACATGGGAAGGCCTCTATATGGATTGAAAGAAATTTCGGTAAAGGAGGGATGTTCATAGTGGACACATGATGTGGTCAAGTTTTTGTATAGGGCCTGAAGAGTGCACGCTCAAAGGTGAACATGTTAGGCCCGATTAGGCCCATATAATCCCTTGGACCGTATGTTTCACAACCCGTTTGGGATGGGTGTGTGAAATATCATTCAGGTGCTGACCCCAATGCCTAATTAAACTGAAATATGGATCGAGATATTTTATAGAGAGTGAATAAAATGTGTGGCTGTTCAATTTGGGATGGATCCGCAGGTTACAATTCCCTCATTTAAAAAAATACGGACCTAAAATATCCATATGACCAGAAGAGATCAAGTGATTCACAAGCCTCAACATCATCACCATATACCTATGATATCTTTCTTCAAATGGTAGATCCCTGAAACCACTATTTTCTTGCCACAAGATTCATAGTATATTTGAGCATCTCTAGTGATCATCTAGTTGAGCTTGAAAGTGAGGATCTGAAGTCTAAGATAACCATAAACTGATTAACATGCATGTAGTATTCACGTTGCATGAAATCGTTGGTTTGAGATTTTGCCACTATCGAGAGAAGTTGACAAAACTTGGATAAACCAAGGCTGGGTGGATGGTTTTTTTCTGCTAAGTGGAAGCCAATATCACAAAGGAAAAATACAATAATATTATTCACACATTATTTGAGATACCCTCATTTGAAGAATTCAAACCCCGATATCTTCGCATCGTTGATGCAGTCTTCACATGGTTATATTTATGGAGGTTACACAAAACATAAATTGATGGGGAAAGAGGTGATGAAAAATGGTGTTCCATTCCTAAAATTAGGAGTTACCTCAATCGAGATAGTCTTCTGATCATCTATGAATAAATCTCATTTTTCTTAGAATAAAAAAGAGCATTAAGAAAGTCTATTTTGTGAAGAAGAAATCTGAGATCCTCTTAGGCCATGAAGAAAATGTTCTATGATACACTAACTTGTGTTCTACACTAAGAACCCCATGAAGATCTAGTTACATGAATCCCTTACATTATGTGTGAGGAATTTAAACGAAGGATAAAATCACTTGTGCAAAGGTCCAAATACCTTTCTCAAATGTAGAGGCTTGGTATATTAAGAAAATAAAACAACATATATTTTTTTGTTTCTCAATGAAGAATTGAGATGTGGATACGCAGTGTTCAATAATTGTTTACATAGTGTAATAAGTTTTTTTATACAGTATGCACATTGTCATAGTGATATCTTGCATATTCTTTCATAAAGAATGTATTTTGGACATTGCATTCATGTGTGCATTACTACATGTAGATTGGATAAATTGCATGTGATTATCAATCACATGAACATGAGAAAAAACATTTGAGAAAACCCAAAACATAATATAAAGTGAATATAAAATAATATACTCAACTATATGTATATATTTTCTTTAATATTTTCATGAATTTTATCAGTGTAAAGGAAGTTATTTACTATTTTTAGTCAAGAAAGTGAAAGAATAAAGAAGGAATTGCTTATAAATACAGTGTGAAGAAATAAAACTAGAACAATCACATATTACTGAATTCTATAGATGAAGATTCTACAAGTTTTTCAAAACTATTTGTTACATCATTTACTTGTGTCAGGTGCACATGAATTATTATTGATTAAAGTGAATCACATATGTATGGGTATATCCTACTTACTATAACCACACATAAAGGATTTATTTATAGAAATTTGTGTGGTTTAGATCATTTTCAAACCATGTGAAGGACTAGCTACTCTTATTGAGAAGCGAACCTTATAAATGCATGTGCTCTTCTGGTAATTCTTGTGTTCTTATTTACTAAAATTCATATATCTTTAATAGGATAAAAATGTTTTTTATTAGGAAATAAAATTAAAAAGGGATCACTGATTGACCCCCTCCACCACTAAGTGATCACACAATTTTTGTGTGTCTTTCATAAGATACCTTCAAGAGAGTGTAGATGATTCATAAGTGGTTAATCACAAATAAAATTAGAATAAAGTATTATTACAACCACGTTAATAGGATATTGGAGTTCACTATAGGTGACCGGGTTTTTTTGAGTGTGAATCCTTAGTTAGGCCACCTACATTTGAAGAAGGGATGTCAGCATCGTTCTATATTGGAACCTTAGAGAACGCTGAGTGGGTTGGGAAAGTGGTGTACTCTATATATCATATTTCTCAATACCATGCTATGAATGATGTGTTCTATATGTCTTAGCCTTGCAGGAAAATACCCAATCCTACACATGTCATCGACTATGAGGATGTTGTGTTGGAGATGGATGCATTGTATATGGAGTGCTCAATGAGGATTATAGACTAAAGAATGAAATTTCTTATAGGTAATACAATAATAATAGTCTAGATTCTTTATCATCATGACCAAATTGAGAAGTATTTGAAGCAAGAGGAAAATTTTCCTTTTTAATGGCTTGATTTGTTTGAGAGGAATATTTGTAGATACTTCTTGAGGAATTGAAGTCTCTTAAGGGGGATAATGATAACATCATCAATTTTTTCAATACATGATATATTAGAAATTTTTTTTTTTTTATGTTTTGGTTCTTCTCTGATGTAGTTTGGTAAGAGGTTAGTTTTTATTGACAAGTGTATGAGAACTAACTATTAGAATATTGGTGGGTGGCTCAGCCTTGGGTGGATGGAAAATAGCCAATGAATGGCCGATGGAACCCACTAGTCACCTAGTGGGGTTCAAATATATCTATAGAGTTATAAAAACACCAAAAAGTATCCAGTGGGGTTTCACTAGATAACCAGTGGTGCTGGAAGAACCCAGGTGGTTCTACCAAGGATATTGGCCTGCCGATGGGGCCATCAACTTGCTGGTGAGGCCCACATGGTAGTCTATGTGACCAGTCTGTGGGTGAATTAAATTCAACCCATGGGTTTTAATTCTATAAGTTTTACACATTAATTAATATAAAATTCTTACCCCTATATTCCTATTCTAAACTTTAGACCTCCTCTCATGAATCATGGATCTCCCATTCTTCCCCCCATGCGTCTCCAATGTTTGGATGATCCGATGAATCTATAATGGTTTGTTATTCTGAGATATACTCTTAATTATTCATCCTTATTGATATATGATCACATATCTTTGATTTATCTTTTAATTATATGAATATCTAATGATTTTTTCTCCCTTTCATTGCAGATAAATGATGGTTTTAGCGATTTGACAATGTCTCTTGATCGGTATGAGATCTACCATCGATAATGGATTTTCTACGGGTATTTTTTAAGAATATTATTCATAGACATATTCTTGATGGTGTATTGGTTATAGTCCTAAAATACTTTGACATTCCTTTTGTATATTGGAGGAGGTTTTAATGTTTCAATGACATCTCTTTGACCAGAGTTTGATTCTTCATGAATGGTGGATGTTTTCAAAAAAGTCATCTAGGATTGATCATCTTAAGATATTATTATTCTTTAATTTCATCTTGTAAATTTTTTATAATGATTATTTGATGATTGATCAATGATTATTATATATACCAAAGTATCTCTTATAGAATTGGTGATGAATTCTTGATCTGTTCTTGAATCGACAATGGATTTGTTGAATTAGTGAACCCTCCTTCGGAATACCTAAAAATTTGTTTCCTTGATTGAATCCTTAAGGTATGTGATTATAAAACCACAGTTCTTGAAATTGAATCTAATTGAGTCTCATTTATAAACCTATTTCTTGGCGAACCAAAATATGAGTTAGGAATCCTTGACATGTGAGATCATTATCCTTGGGTGTGAGACATGTTTGGTCTTTGATCCTTGATTAACCATGGATTTATTCATCAATAATTTTGGGATAAGAAGTTTCCTAAGATTTGAGACTCTTGTATACACATTTTTTATTGGTATTATTATTTTTTAGAATTATTTGATGATTTTTCTTGATTGATCTTGTATATGGGTTTGTACGTAGCCTGTGAGACTATTTATGATACTTGTTTCCATGAGAATGATTGTAATTTCTTTTTATCATTTTTGATGTTGATCACATGTATTGAATGATGATACTATTTCTCATTATGATATGTTATGATTTACTTGAATTCTATGCCATGTTATGTGTGTTACCATTCTATGGGAGATATTAATCTTGGTGCTCTGAACAGGTGGACTGTCATGACATGGTTATCCCTTAGAGGGAAAGTGCACATGACTTGAAATGATAGAATTAAACATAGGTAAGAGATACGATAATGCCTCATGGATTCTATGTGATTCACTCGATGCCTAGTGGATGAAAATCAATATGTTTACTCAAGGCCTAGTGGATACACAGTAACATGATCACTCAATTCCAATTGGATGTTTATGATATTACTCACAAGATGCCTAGTGGATACTGAGCAGGTTGTTCACACAATGGTGATTAATTTATTTACTAACCTTGTAGCTAGTTCATGATTACTTCTGATATCTTTACATTACTTCCATCATTGAGATGAAGTAGGTATAGTTGGGGATCATGGTGGCTTGGTTAGTACAAGGTCACTTGACACATGATTATTATTCTTTCTTGCATATTTTGTATTATTATCATGGCATAAATGTATTATATATTTTCACATTTGTTAAGGATACATTGGTTGTTTCACACTGAGTTTTTTACTCACACCATTCATGAGAATCTAGATGCATGTGCATACTTAATGTATAGGGGTCCAAGCAAGGGAAAGGGGCCTGGGACAGATAGTTGATTCATAGATCTTGGATTTGATGGTGGGACCAAAACATACTCTGGAGGATTCCATAGAGTTTAATTTTTTATTTATCTACTTTCACTATTACATTGGTTTCTCTTGTCACACAATGAGCTCATTTATTTATTTATTGTATGACATGTGTGTCATTTTTCATTATAATTATTCCACATTTTTTATAACGAGTTATTAAATATTATTTATATCATTGGTGTAAGGATATAATATTGAGGGTATAATCTCCCCACTTATGGCAGTCAGGTCCTTGCTTTTTGTCACCAACCTCTTACGTATGGGGATGCGCCCACAAGGTCTTGTGCCTCTCTAGCTTTTACATGGTGGTTTAGGTAAGGTATTTACAATACACCCCATTTTTATGAAAATTTGACATAGTTTTGGATGCCACCACATAGTCTTCCTCCTCCTAGTAGTGAGTTTATGATGTTTTCATCTCTTAGAACCATGGTAATATTTAATTATTTATCCCAAAAAAAATTTATTAGTTATAACCATGATGTGTTATGAATCAAAATGAGAAATAGTTTTTATGTGATGGACAATACACTTTCATGTTAGCCATAACCACGATATAGTTTTTGTTCCACCATGTAATGGTTTTCAACTTGTTTTTAGAATTTATTCAATACTTTGAGACCTATTCAACTTAAATCAATATCAAATGAATCCATTATAATATTGGAAATAAATACAACATGAAAACAAGTTCAAGGGTCTTAAATCAAACACTCAAGAAATAATGTTATCATACACTCACAATTTAAGAGTTTTCCAAACACCATGTTACTGTATAATATAATGTTTGTGAAATAAATCCATTTCTCTATGTAAGGAATAATAACTCCTTAACTAAGTCTCATTACCTCAAATAATTCATCTCCAACTCATTTCTCAATGCCTCTTCTATCTATTATAATAACTCCTTCAATACCATCAAGGGGACATTAATCATATATTAATTCAATCAATGACAATTGATTCTAGAATCCTTAGATGAAATCTAAAACCCAAGTCCATATTATGTCCTCTAAAACACAGAGAGGTGATAATGGTAATCTAGGGTATTCTTCAGGAATAAGAGATGATAATCATCCCTTCCTATTTTTTTCATTATTCTTTCCCAGAATCGTTGAGTTTAGACTACTTTGGATGAGGTTTCCTCACAATAAAGGAGTCCCCAGGTTTCTACCAATATTCTCATTCTCTCACAGTCATGGTGCCCTGATTTCATTTTTTGAGGCTAATTCCTTGTAGTACTTCATTTTCTTGGTGGTGTCATGTGATGGTTTGATAACTTCATCCAGGATGCGACTATCAGGGATTATTTTCTCTTATGTTGGAAAAAGTTGGGAGTCACAATGAAAGAATATGTTTGTAGGTGAAGAAGATATAGAAGAAATAATCACACAGGACGTAGGGATTTATGTGGTCTGGGAAATGATCACTACTTCCATGGAGAGGTAAAAATATCACTATGGATTATGAGTGAAATTGCAGGTAGTATCTCAAAGTTTCTAAAACACTGAAACCCATGACTAAAATGGGATAATAAATAAGATGAAGCATTATTCCACCAACATCTAGATATTTTGTTGTGATCCAATGAAAAGTGGTTGGATGTCTACATATCTAGAGTACTACGACCCCCCAAGTACAAGGTGATACATTGGATGACAACTAGAAGTCCACAGAGCTACATTAATACTGCCTCCAAAGTCTTAGATGCTATTATAGTTGTGCCAAAGTATGCACTGCTAATGTGGATTTTCGGTGCCAGCAAGTTAACTCTAATACAGTCGGTCAGAGTTGATACAGTGCCCCAAAATTTGGGTTGGAGACATGTTTCCCCTATAACAACCAATGATATAACTATGAAACTTGACTGATGATGTTTCATCCTAGTGCACAATATGGGGCACAATCATTCAGATTAAAATCATCCAAAAAGGATCAGGCTACACTAGTCCATCAATATCCCACTTAGAGCTTAATCTTCTATTCTAACCTTCTTCAATGTCAGTGACTAAAAAACTTACTTAATTTTATATCATCCTACTCTTCACTTGAAAGTGTGGGTTTTCCATTCACAACATCAATTTCAAGTTCATTATTTAGGAAATACCAGTTGTTTCCTTATGTTATCCCTTAGTGTCCTCCCCTATTCTACCTATAATCCTTCATTCATCAATTGAGACCAACATAGGAACAAAAATGCCTCTAATATTGTATTACCATCGTATTTTTTCAATTGGATTATTTATTCGAAAAATATTCTACAATGTCAACAAACCACCAGGTATCAACCCTATTATAAAATGGTACTTTATTTGAATGTTATTTGTTTGGTCATGAATCACTGGGAACTATAAAAAATTTATAACACTATGACTATCATAGTGAAAAAAGTTTTCATATCTCTTTATACACAACTCATCCAAGGAGTAATTTATCCAAACCATCACCATTCCAACTTCTGTTACAATAATGTATCCTTCCTCTATGGTGGATAAAGCCACCACGTTATCCAACTGTGATATCTAGCTTACTAAAGTTCCTCCACTGGTAAATACAAAACTAGTGTCACTCCTCCTACTTTCGACGTCACCTCCAAGGTCATCATCAACATACCCCTAGAATGAATTTCATTTCCCAAATCATAGAGATACCTCCTTGATTACATTAAAATAACTGAGTATCCACTTCATAGCTTCGTGATGTTTGATTCTAGGGTCATACATGTACCTTCTCACAACTCCCACTATATGAGAAATGTAAAGTCAATTACAGACCATGAAATACATTAGGATTCCAAAATATGCTGCGTATAAAACCTTTACCATGTACTCAACCTCTTCTGCCATATTTGATGATTTTATTTTGATAGTTTGAAATGGCCTGCTAGGGGAATATATATTGGATTTTCTTCTATCATATTAAATATTCTGATTAACATCCCAATTTAGTCATCTTGTGAAAACATTAAGGTTCAACCTGCATGGTCTCTCTTGATCGTCATCCCCAAAAGCTTTCATGGTTCTCTAAAATCATTCATTTCAAACTCCTCATCCAACATCCCTTTAATCTCATCAATCCTTTGTATACATGATACTTTTATGATCATATCATCCTCATATAGAATAAATATAATATATTTATCACCAAAATACATGATTAAGAAACATTGATCCATCCCACATCGTTTGTATAAATTTTTAGTTATTAAAGAATCAAACATTTTGTTCCACTACCTAGGTGCCTACTTCAACCCATATTGTCTCTTCTAGTGTTTACACACCATCTATTCCTTCCCAGAATTAGAATATCCCTCTAGCTATTGCATATAGATTTCCTCCTCCAAATATCTATGAAGTAATGTTGTCTTCACATTAAGCTGATCAAGATACATTTTTTCTGATGCAATAATGTTGGGAACCACCCGGATGGTGGTAAGCTTCATTATAGGTGAGAAAATTTCATTGAAATCAACTCACTACTTCTATTGAAAACCAATCACCACCAACCTTTCCTCGAACCACCTCTTTCCATTATTTTCTTCCTTGACCTGGTATACCGATTTGTTCTGAAATTCTTTCTTCCCTTATATAAGATGCATCAAATCCGAAGTATTGTTGTCATGTAGTGAAGAAATTTATTCCTTCAAGAAAAAATCTAACTTCCTGGACTCCTTTTACTGCATTGCCTCTTAAAATAATTATGGTTCTCCACTATTAGTCAATAAAAAATAATGCAAGGATGGTGAATAACTATGAACATGCCTTCTCACCATTTTTGATCTCCTCAATTTTACTTAGGGAGTAGGCTATACTAGTTCTGGTATCTCATGCTCAGGTACACCTTCAAGATCCACTTTCTCTTTGCACTCTGATTCTTTATTACCATTTTTATCTTCAGCTGTATAGAAATCCTTGTATGTGACACCATCAGTAAATAAAATCTTTTGGATCTTGATGACCATCTTATTGAGATCATTAAAAAATTAATAACGAAACTCATCATCAACACAACCAATGAAGAAGAAGGGTTTGGAATTTGCATCAAGCCTATCCCCTGCATTAACATCAATATATACATATTAAAAACTTCCAATGACTCGTAAATGTGAGATTCTTGCCTCCTTCCCAGACTAAATCTCATCAAGTATAATTTATCCCATTGATATAGATGGACTCCTGTTAATGAGAAATACTACCATGTTCACTACATCAACCCAGAAGATCTTAGGTAACCTCGAGTGTAGCCTCAGGATGCTGAAACATTCAATCATTTTCCTATTTATCCTTTCAACTACACCATTATGTTTTGGTGTTCTTGGGATAGTCTTCTCTAACTGAATTCTATTATTAAAACAGAATTCTCTGAACTCCTAACTTTCATACTCTCTACTGTTTTCAGACCTCAAGTATTTCAGCTTTGTTCATGACTCATTCTCCACCATGTTCTTCCACTTCTGAAACATCTTAAAGACATCATATTTTATTTTCAGATAGTAAAACCATACTTTCCTTGTTTAGTATTCAATAAATGTCACATAATATTATGACCCTCTAAGGGAATATACTGGTACAGGCCCCCAAACATCAGTCTGTACCAGGTCTAGCTTCCCTTCTTTTGGTTTTCTTCCTCCTTTTACAAAGGACACATTCTTATAATTTTTGAATATATAGCATTCACAAAGGCCGACATCCACTGACATCCATTCTAGTAGCACTCCTTTTTTTCCAACAACTTTATCACCTTCTCACTCATGTGGCATATCCTATAGTGCCACATTTGTGAATCCCTAACAACATTTACTAACGTAACCATGTCCATGAAAGTAAATTTCATATTGTATAGGGTGCCATTATTTACTCCATGAGCTATGACTATAGCTCCCTTAGTAATCTTCCAAGCACCACCAATAAATGTGGCACTGAAGCCTACATCATCAAGCTACCCAACATAAACAATATTTTATCTTAAGAAAGGGATATACATCACATTTTACCAAACCAAGAGACTCCCATTATTAGTCTTGATCTGTGGTTAACCCTTACCCATGATCGGAAAGGGTTCTTCATCAGCAACATGTACCCTTCCAAAATTTTTATAAACATAACTGTTTAGGAAACCCTTCTCTGATGTAGAATGGAAAGATTCCCCTGAGTCTAAAATCAAATAATCTATAGGTGTATCCATGCTAATCAACAACACACTATTAGTCCCTTCAACCATTATGGTTGATCCAATAGTTTCAAGTGAGTTCCATTTATCTCTACACTCCTTCTTGATGTGTCATTTCATCCCGCAAGTTCAATAGGTAGGTCAAGTACCTTTTTCCTTATATCTACTCTTTCCTCTTGACTTTGATCATCCTCTATGATTGTATCACTATGAATATCTTCCCCTTCCTTCAACATTCAAAGAATAACTAGAGAATCTTCATAATTATCTTCTTCAAATATACTCAATGAGAATCAAATCCTATACATCCTTCATAGAGAGCTTGGTATTCACCGAAGAACTTCTCATAACTATTATAGTCACCTCCCAACTATCAAGTAATGAAAACAGTAAAACTAGTTCACATACCTCATAACCAAGTACAATTTCCAAAGATATCAACTAAATTATGATGGGCTTGAAGTCATTGATGTGATCTACAACAATTCTCACTTCAACCATTTTTATATTGAAAAGACACCGCATTAAGTGAACTTTATTTTCCGCAAAAGGCTTCCCACACATATTTGTGAGAGATTTCATCATCCCAATCATTATCTTCTCCTCTATGATGTTGAACTCCAAAAAAAATTTCAACATAAGGTGAACAACTCCCAGAAGTAGATCCCACTCTAATAGCTCCATGTCTATTGTATTTAAACCCTGAAGTGGAAAATTCATTTTCTTATAGTAATGATAGTCTATAATCTTCATCCTCTAGTATCTGAATTAAATTGCATCGAATCAGTCAATATTCACCTTTCCTTCTTCCATAACCTTCTTTAAAATAAAGAAATCAAAATTCAACCTTTGATACTGGTTATTGCTGAAACATCAAGATTCATAATGATAAAATAGGTTTAGAGATGAAGAAAATACCAGAAAAGAATCACATTGGATACCAAGATCTATGTGGTTTTTGAAATGATACCTATGTCCACAGAGAGGAAAAAATATCACTATGATTTAGGATCCCAATTATAGGGAGTATCTTAGAGTTTTTGACACACTGATAACATTTTAGAAATGGTATAATAAAGAATATAAAAAACTATTCCACCAACTACATAGAAAGTATAGTGTGCTACAACAAAAGGTGGTCAAATGTCCTCACCGCTACTGTGCATGGCCACCCATGTACGTGGTGTTATAATGTATGGTGGATGGATGTTTGTGGAGCTACAATACCATTGTATCCAAAGTACAAGCTGCTACAGTAGTTATCCCAATGTTGACACTACTATAATGCCATGTCGGTGTCGGATGATCATCTTTACTATAATCGATTAGAGTTGCTATAGGGACCCATAATTTTGGTCAGGGGCCTTTAACCCTCGAAGAAGGGCTCATTTCCCCTGCAACCCCAAACGAGATCACTAGGGAGCTTGAATCATAGAGTTGTGGCCTAGTGCGCAGTATGGGCCTCAAGAATTCTGCCCGACATCATCCAAAGAGGATCAGGCTACACTAATCCAACATCTGAATGGATTATGTGGTTGATTTCAATGAGTGCTAGATTTTGTGTGGCCTAATCGGGATGACATTATTCCATCCTAAGGAATCAAGGCTTCACTATTTTATTCTCTTTTCCTTTTCAAGGAGAAGTTCTTCCATATTGGGGAATCGGGGATTTTCTATATTTCCTATAGGAATCCACACAGGTTCTTTGGTACCATTCATATCTTGAAGATTCTTGTTCGTGCCATTGTGAGGCTGATCCAATTCAGTCTGGTGGTCCCTTGATACTCATTAGTTTTATCAGTGTTGGATGCCAAGATACCACAATAACTTCCCAATTAGGGCGTCTATAGAACTATGGATGTCCTTCTGCATTAGAATAATTGGGTTCTATTCATCTATTGATGATGAAACTAGTTGGTTTATTCCATTAACGGTGGTGGTGAGTCATTATTATAGCAATGAAGATCCTCGATTGTTCTAGTCATCTCTTAACGGTGTGAGCAGGTGGTTTCTTCAATAGGTATGGGGTACAAGGAGACTTAGGGGATGGGTATATGAATGATGGGCTTGGTCTGGGTATCTCGAGTTGGGGAATCTATAGTATGACCCTAATAATGAATCTATTAAAGATTTTCCAAAACGACGACCATATTTTTATCATGATATTCCATAAAATGGGAATATATAATAATGTTATACATGAATATTAACACAAAAGTATGCAAATATTGGTGAAAAATATGGGTCATCAATATTATAAAGTTAGTTTATGAATTCATGGGATAGAAAAGCATCAAGTGTTACTCATTATAACTGTATTATCTCTAAAAAATTGACTTAAAAATATCATTATTTTTTACATGAAGTTGATGTCACATTGATCTTAGATCTATTTTTGAAAACTATAATTTCCATTTTAATTAATCAATGCAGTTGTGTATTCAAGAAAGTTTTTATTATTTTATCATTGTAACTAGATTGAAATAACGATAATTAACACATAAATATAATGTATCATAAAACTTCTTTAAATAAATGGAATGCCTAAAAAATAGGTACTAAATTGCTTAAAACCTTTACCCTAAATGTATTTTATCTGATCCTTTAATATCATTAGCTCCACTAGTGACATGTAACTGTTAAAAAATTGAACATTTTTAGTGAGTTATATGAGATCGACTGACATTATTTTTAAATAATGAAAAATATTTACTCCAATAAAAATACACCATAATAAAATGTGAAAAAAATTCTAAATATTTCTATTCCAAAATTAGAAGTGCATAGACCCAATGAAAAATAGATAGAATAAAAAATCAACCAATAAAAAACTCATATATCATATCACTAATTTATTAATTTCATGAAATTTGAAAAAAGGATACGGTGGAATTCTTAAAGAATATATCTCTTAGTTTTTATATAACTGCTGACTGTGTAACAGAAAATATTTATCAGCATGATACTATGTAACCTTAAAATTATATTACCATTACATAATTTAACTATAAAATAGTAATGACACTAGCCCAATTCATGCAAGATAAAAAAATAATGAATGGGGTATTAAATGGCATAAATTTAGGGAATAATTCACCACTACAATGTCATTCGAATGATGACATGGTCTAAAAACCCCATATCATTATCAATTCATAACATATTTGTGTATCTATCATTAAATTAAAATAAAAAACAACATAAGAACCATGAATTGTTTTAATCATATTCCCACCATTCTTATCATCGAACATCTATGTCAATAAATATGATTTGTTTTCAATGGAAAAAGACCATATGATTCAAAGATTATATATTTAATATGATATAAATGACTCATAAAATTTAAAACATTAAACAACAAGATAATATATTTCCTTGATGATAAGTTTATGAAAATAATATATTTTATATGTAATAAATTTTTAACATTAAACAAAAAGAATTGTTGGAATTCATTATTTAAGAAAAAACATTTTTAAAGAATTAGTTGATAGAAAAAGCAAATAAAAATTAAATACGAGAAGAGAGAAAATTTTATAAATGATACTTAAAAAATAAAACATTAAGAGAAGGTATTTATGTAGAAATAAAATTAGTATAAATAGGAAAATTTAAATTTCTAAAAATTAATGAAATATCAAATGGTTAGAAAATAGAAACATAGAACCATAATCTTACCACACTGAAACTATCTCAATAGTTGAAAATGGTAAGAAACGAATTGGGAATTATAAAATGACTTGCATGAAATAAAATTAAAGGAAAAAAATTCTAAACTCTATTAAAAATATCCTCAATTAAATTATGATATCAAGGTGATTAATTTTACATTATCTCGCCTATGAATACTTCAGGTAGTCCCTCACTCATATGACTCCATTGTCAATCAAATTCATGTAGGCAACAACACAGATCTATATTAACCAAGGAATTGAAATATTTTAATTGGAATAATATTACTTGATAATGTCATATATAAAATCACAATGATATATTAAATATTAAAAAGAAAACATAAGTATATTTAACATAAAATGATAAATAGATAAAAATAAATGAAAATTAAAAATTAATAAATACTAGTATATTTCACAAATGAAAACTTATTTTTATAATTTATATCATCATTTATTGGTGAGAATTATGTTTTATTAGAGAAATGTATGGTAATGCATAACTAAAAACTCTAGAAAATAAAAAATTACCAATGCATAATTCTATTGAAATGTATGAAAATTAGTATTTTCTCAATGTACTAAATTATATACATAACATTTTTATATTATGTATATCCACTTGGATTTTGTATGGTACATTGTTTGGTGAGGTTGAAAAGATTCAAATACCTAAAACACATTAGTCAAAGTTAATGGATATATAGGTTTAAATGAAATGATAAAAATAAATTGACCTATATCTGAATAATATAAATAATATATTTATAATCTTGTATAGGTGGTGTGAAAGTTTTACAACATTAATATCCTAACCGGTATAAGTGGTGGGTTTGAGACATTCATATTCTCTGTTGAAATCATGCTTCCTTACAACTATCTTTGCAGTTCATTTATTTTTTCTATATTTTTGTGTTTATATGATAAGGTTATGAAAATAGTATATGTTAAATGTAATATAGAGTTTAAATTGTTTTTTTAAGAAAAAAACTTATGTATATAAAGAATTAGTGGGTGGAACAAATATATATATATATTAAATATGAGAAGAGATGAAACATGAAAAAAAACTTAAAAAATGATAGATTAAGAGAAGGTATTTATGTAGAAATAAAATTATTACAAACATCCATAAACTTGATATTTCTAGTAGCTAATGCAATATCAAATGGCTGGAAAATAAAAAAATGAACCATAAGCTTACCAAACAGAAACTATATCAATGGTTTAAAATGGTAAGCAATGTTTTTGGAGTCATAAAATGATATAAATAAAATAACATGAAAGGATAAATAGTCTAATCTATATTAAAAATAACCTCATTGAAATTCTGATATCTAGGGGAATAATGTGACATTATCTCATCTCTCTTTCACTCATCTATGAATTATTCATATCTTCTCTTACTCACTGAATTTCATTATCAATCATGTTTACAAAATAAATTCTAATTATTGGAAGTAATTTATAATAATTGAAAATAATAACAATGATAGATTGTTAATTTTGACTAGTGTAAAACATAAAATATAGAGAAGTTACCTCTCAATAGCATTATGAACATGGTTGAAAATGAAGAGAAAGAATAACATATCACTACTGTAAGAGATTGTGAATTTGGTTGAAATGAAGGCCAATAAGAAAGTGAGTATCTTTCATATTTCTCTATATAAAATAGTTATTCAGATTATGATTATTAAATATTTAATATGCCCTAAAAATGATTAAAAATATTCATATAATAGAAAAAGAAAACACAAATAGTAACATAATAGTAACATTTGTGAAAAATAATAATATAAATTGAAAAAAAGCGTAGAATACAACATACTAACAGTGGATAGAAACGAATATTGGTGAAAAGACCACACTTACAGTGAATATATCATGATAAAATTATATGAAACTATATAAAACCTGAAGAATGATGCATGGATACTCATGATTTTCAATAAAATCATGAAAATCATGGAGTTTATTCATAGTTATGTTGTAATTAATATACATAAGTTGGTTAAAAATTAGTTTAAACCAATGTAACTATAATGCATTAAAATTACTCGTCCAAAAAAAACACATGGTGAATTGCATCTTAGTAAATGTGTTTTCTCATTCATAAAGAATTAGATACTGAAAATCAATAAAAAAAATAAGAAAGGAAATAGACCTATAATTCACCAATTTCATCAAAAATGGGAGATCTAATGTTCTATTTTTAGAGAATTTTTTCCTGAAGTCCTAAAAACATGTAAAAATGAAAATAATAGGAGACTCTTGAAAAAAATAGAATAAATTAAATCAAAATTATGGAAAAAAATAAATAAAGTAATGGTTTATAAACATATAGTGTTGGTTCATAAAAATAAAATCATTATTTTGAGAGGGATATTAGTATAAAATGGTTTTGAATCTAATTACATGGGTTAAGATAAAAATTATTTAACAGAGCAATTTTAAATTAACATTGTTTATAGATAAATTATACTAAATCCAATGATTTGGATGCTGCAATAATTAGTGATTCATTACTGTTATCATTTTCATAGCTAATTAAATGAATAATTAAATTTTAATTTTAATGTTCTAGATATATGGGAAAATACATCATAGTTGTATTCATCATATATTTAATCATACAAAACATTAGAAAACATTGAATCTTATCAAAGAACTTTATTAAGATATTGGAAAAAGGAAACATAATATAACATAAAAAAATTCATGAGAAGTAATTGAAAATAAAGAATGGTGTGATATTATAAATGTAAACCCATATTAGAATATGCAATTTATATTTGTTAAATCTCATGAGTTTTTTACCTTTAATGTGATGGAATAGATGAATTAAACATTATCCTATTATAATCATGAAGAAAATAAAAATGCTAATGACCATATTCACTTCATAATGAGAAACCTATGTTATCCTATAGAAAAATTAAATAATAGAGTTTATAGGGAATAAAATAAAGAGCTAGATTGATTAATGAAGAATACAATGTTATAAATTCTTACATCGACATGTCTGGATAGGTTGAAAACCGGTTGGGAACCTGGTTTGGAAATGAAAAAGACAATGTTATCAATAATAGGATTAACTTTGGGACTTAGTAACCCACAAAATATACTCAAATCCCACATAAATAATAGTTTAATTCAATTCATGAAGAAAATGAAAATAAAATTTCCAACAAACAAAGGATGGGTAGAAATTCATGTACACAAGAGTGTTCCAAATAATATCTTAATTAAAAATGTAATGTAACATTCATCTATTTAGAGAAACCTATGCATTAATCATAACCAAGAACACTAAGAGATAATTATGAAAGACTATTTTAATCCTCTTAAATAATATAGTTTCTAGGTAATCAATTAAGGAACCTATTTTGGAAATGTATAAGGGATTCATATCTCATTTGCGATGGTGGATCTGGTTTATGATGGGTGGAGGATTTGGTTCACTATGGGAGTTGGAAACTACAAGTGTGTTTGTGATGGATTTGATTCATGACAGGGAGGATTGGTTCCTGTTGAGGATTGTTTTTGGCATTGGAGGCTGTGATTCCCAACAGTGAGGACTGGTTTGTGATGGGGATTATAGGTTTGTGATGTGGAGGGTTTTCAATGACAATGGATTTGATTCATGACGGGGAGGGCTAGTTTGCGATAGCGAGGGGGAGGTGGTGGCTCTGATTCTTGACAGAAGGGATGGTTCATGATGGTGTGGGTCTGAGGATGGGGAGGTTTTGTGTGCGAGGGGGTGGAGGTGCGATAGAGCCTCTTTTTTTAGGGCAGTGACCACTGATGGTGGTCTCTCCTGCTCATCAATAGAGACTGTTGTTGGCGGTCACCCATATCAAGTCATTCTAATGCCCTAATTTATACTAGTGTAGAGAAAATATATATACAACATGCTACACAAAAGTTCAAAAGGACAAAAGAAAAATCTAATATCCTCATAGGAATACACTCGGTCAACGGCTCCCATGCTACAAGCTATAAGTAAAGCAGACCAAACATCTCTAGCATGTCACTTTCCCTTATCTACACCTACAAAAATGAAGTCTAATTTGGTACCAAAAGAATAACAAGTAGTGTATGAGATAAAATTAGTAGGCCACCACTAAAATTATCTATAAATATTCCATCCAATGTACTTATCATCATATTGTTCTGGTAAAATGAATAACACATAATGCTGAATAAAGAAATACTAGTCTGCTTAGGTTTTGGGTGGACACATGTATGATTGTACATGCTTCATCATAGGCCGTAATAAGTATGATTAGTAACCATATATATAGTAATTATATATATATATAATATGTATACATGTATATTCAGACTATACGTGAGTATGTTTAGAGCCAAAAACATGGATATTAGGCGCTAGCTGGACTTGGGGTGTAACTCAAGCTATCCATAACTAGTTTAATAGGTCAATGACTCCATCAAGGGTATAATCCCATAATCTCATATGACTATGAGACATATTACCATCATTCGAGATGGTGGGGTGAGTCGTCATGGACAACACCTAAAGAAATGAAACATGGAACATCATTCCCATCATCCAAATTAATGTATCAAAGTGTTATATGTCATGACCAGCACCCAACATAAGGAATATTGAAATTCCATGCTCAATAAAACCCTTAAAATTGTTTAACAACCAATTAATATAGAATATTCTTAATAATAATAAACATTAGGGATCACCTCAAATGCATTTACAACCATTTAGAAAAAATTTACAAGGATAAAAAATTCATATAATTCATGATTATAATTATATAACATGTGGAGTGGCCTTGTCATCCTCATCTAGTTAATTTAATTATGTCATTCCATTTACAAGGCATGGTTAATCCATTTAGATGTTATTCTAAATACTTAGAATGTGATTTGGTTAAATAAAAAATTATATAAAAGAGGGAAAATAATTTAGCACACCCAATGGGTGACACTCAATGAGGTCAGCATCCTATAACTGTTTAATAAGGGTCTATGGGAGTAATTAGACATGGAATAATTAATTTAATAGGTTTAACACATTTTAAGAAATTATTAGAAAATCCCAGAATGTCACACTATGGAGAAATACTATGAGAACACTTAGAATTTTGGGAAAGATTAAGCTACCACCTACCTTAGGTCTATAGAAGACCACACATCTGGTATCGACTTTTTATTTGAAGAAGAACAGAAGAAAATTCCAAAATAGAAAACTTCCCTATAAATAGGTCAAATGAGCTCAAACCAAAATATCGCAAGATATGGGAAGATAAACCAATAAATGAAGAAATATTAATAGGGAGATTACTATTACGGATCAAATGCTTCCAATGGAAAATGAAAACAGATTTCATATCATCGAGTTATCAAATAACCTATACGAGGAGGAGTTCTTAATAGGAGAGGAAAACAAGGTATTTCCATTAAAAATCAAGGTAAGAAGGAGGAAAATATTTTCAAAAATATTCTAGGGAAAATTTAATAAAATGAACATAAAAAATGGGTCTCATGATTAGGCCACACGGTTGGAAAAATCGTGCACTAATTGTGCTGCCTATACTATTCAAGAGCCCCTCTCGCACGGGCTATTCACATGGTTTGACTGACTGTGGGAAGCCCATGAAAAAAGAATGTGTCTAATGTCTGAGACAATTCACACAATCGTGCACCCTGGATTGCACAGTTTTAGAAAAACCATGTGTCCTCCTGCTATTCAAATGTTCCTCGCACGATTAAGTCACAAAGCTAACTATACAAATTAACCCTGAAACCCACTTTCTTTGTCCAATTTTCAGATCTCTAGGCTCCAAAAAATCCCCAAATTCACTTGAAACCTTCCTTAGGCTGTAGGGAACATGCACCATGATAAAAAAAGGATTCAAAATTAAAAAAACTAGTCGTACCTTCATGAAAACCCGACTTGCTGCATGAATCCCTCAAGTATGAACTCCTCTTCCCTTCTCCTTCCAACTATTTACAATTCCCCTTTCCCTCTTGCTATATTTGGTTCAAATGAACCATATTTCAAAATAATTTCCTGATTATTGAGGTTTATTCAGTATTAATGGTTCCTATGGGTTTATTCTTCTCTATCTGGGAGTCCACCATAAGAGAAAATACATTCTGCCTCCCCACAAGTTGATTCCTATTGATTTGAGGTAGGTTGTCCAATGTTTAACCTTAGAATTTAAGAACATAGTTTTTTTTATTAAATTACTTTTTTCATTTTGGGTATAATAGATATTTTCAATCAAAATATGATTTCCAAGTTTGTTTGTAGGGTGGTTTCCATGTTTTTCAAGATTCCATTAAAATCAAACGCTTATTTGGAAATTTTTCATAAATGATTTGTTAGAATTACCTAAATGATTTATTTAACCCTCATATTATTATTATATATATTTTACTGGGTATAATTTGGGGTGTAAATGATTTTAGATTTGTGATTATAAAATTTTAAAGTGGTTACTTATTAATGTTTGTGAGGAGGTGAGATAAAGTGTTGAGATTCTATGAGCCACATAGTGATCCTTAAACCATATAATCCTTCTTTCATCTAACATGATAATTGATTTATATGTATAATTATATGATTACTTTTATGTTTGAACTATACAAATCATGATATGAAGTACTTGAATTTTTTCTACATGTTCTTGCTTCTCGATTGCATTAATTATTTTAGTATTACATATCATTTTTCAATGACATTTGATTACAATTCTTATGGTATTTGATCATTTCCCATGTTTAATATTAGTCATCACGTCTTAGTAATATTTATTAAAATTTTATTCATAATTAATAAATAATTAGTGTTATTTAATAAATATTTGTTATAATTAGTAAAAACTTTGTAATAACTTGTAAAAATGTAACAAATACTAACAATTATTAAAAAATCACAATAATTGCTAAAAATTTACTAATAATTAATAAATAGTAATAATTATTAATTATTTTTAATAATGAAAAAATAATTTTTCAATTTTATTAATAATTAGTAAAAGTTAGTAATAATTACTAAATTCTGATAATTTGTATTAAATTGTAAAAAAATAAATAACATACTAATAATTGTTCATAATTATTAATATTTTTTAAAATTTTAGTCATAATTAATAAATATTTTTCACTAATTAAAATTATAAAATATTATTAATAATAAATTAAATATTCTATTACTTATAAAAAATATAAAAAATTCTAATAATTATTGAATATTTTCAATAATTTGTAAAAATGTATTAATAATTTTAAAAATTTTAAAAATTATTTAAAAATTTGTAATAATTAATAAATAATTTTAAAATATTATTAACAATTAGTAAATGTTAGTGATAATTAGTCAATATTAGTAATAATTTTTAAATATTTTTAAATGACTATAATATGTAATGGATTATTAAAATATAAGTAAAACTAATAATTATTAACTATTAATAATATATTTTTTAAAATTTATTTATGATTAATAAATAATTATTATTACTTAATAAATAATTCTAAAAATTAATAAAAATTGATAAATATTAGTAATAATTATTAAAAAAAATTCAGTAACTTGTAATCAAGTATAAAAAATACTAATTTTTTTAAAAATTAATAATAATTAGTAAAAATTTAGTAATAATTAAAAAAATTATTAATAATTATTAAATAATATGCAATAATTAATAAATATTAGTAAATATTATTAATAATTAATAAATGTTAGTAATAAATATTAAATATTATTAATATTTTGTAAATATTAATAAATTATAATAATCTGTATAAATTTTTAAAAAATATAAAAATACTGATAATTATAATTTTTTTCAATATTTTGTAAAAAATATGTAATAATTACAAAAAATATTTATAAATATTAAATAAATTGTATTAATTTATAAATAATTATTTAATATTATTAATAATTCATAAATGTCACTAATAATTAGTAAATACTATTAATAACTTGTAAATATTTGTAATAATTATGATAATTTGTATCAACTTGTAAAAAAATATTAAAATAACTAATAATTATTAAAAAATTGTAATATTTATTAAAAAGTTTATTATGATTAATAAAAAATCATTAGTACTTAATAAATATTTTTAATAATTAGTAACAATTAATTAATATTATTAATAATTGGTAAAAATAGTAAGAATTCATGATATATAGCCATAAGTACCCATAATTAAAATTTAGTAATAATTTGTAACAATTAGTCATAATGAGTAATAATTTTTCTTATATATATATATATATTGGAAAACTATGGACTCCGAAAGTATAAACTAGTTTCTATTATACGATAATTATTATATAAACCATCACAAAAATACTAAAATAACTACTATAAACCCTATCTTTATTTAGGGTGTTGAAACATTTATATCATTTGCATTATTAAATTAAAAAAAATCTAATTGAATAATTAAATTTCCATGCCAGAAATGTGATCTCAATAGATTTGAAAACTTTGAAAATGTTGGACATCATTGACTATGTTTAGGTTTCCAAAAAGATTATATTTTCTGGTATCAACATAGTGAACAAAATTTAGTTGAAAACGAATTTTTTTTGTTCGAGATCCATCATTTCAGAATTTAGTACATGTGGTTGTTGGCCTATCTATTCAGGTATGAATAAATCAAAATGATATTCCAAATCCTGAATCAGAAACATATAAATTTTAACATATTTTGAAATATGTTGAGGAGACCTTATATCCGAGATTCTAGATAAATAAAATGAAGATTTTACAAAACATTATTCTTATTAAATCATATTTTAGATCGTCAAATAGTTGTTTCAATCAAATATGTTTTTGGTTAAATCATTGTTTCTGATATAAATACATTACCCATAAGTTTCTATGAAAGTAAGAAGTTTTTCTATAATTTGAGTCTTATTTATCTGAAGATCTATGAATGTTCAAATGAATTCATCTTATATTATAGTGATTATGAATTGTTTTTTAATTTTCCAACATGTTTATAATCAAGGTATAAAAAGGCACAATAAGGAAAGTCCAAATTTCCTATGAAATTGTTGAGGTATTTTTCAATTAAACTCAATTAATAGTGTCAATTTATGTCTCACAAAAAATCTGCATTGATGACATAGAATAAATCATATATTTCCATTAGAAAAAACTTATATCATTTATGTGATAGTGATTAATGGAAACACTTTTATCAGGAAAATCATTTTTTTATTTATAACTTTATAACATCTATTCAAGTCATTCTACTAAGGAATTTTTTTCTATTTGGTGCTTAAAATAGTTAATATTCTTACTGTCCTATTTTCATAAATCCATACAACTTACCCCTTCAATGGTAATGAAGAAACCATATATATATATTTGGTGATATTTATCCCAAGTCATTCAAAGAAGAATATCGATGTTTATATGAATCCACTAATTTATGAGTTAATTTCATTATGGTATGACAATGTAACTATATATGATATAGTCATAGATAATAATTTTACACCCAAAGCTACATTAATGTAGGAAATTAGTCACTTTTTGGTGTATGGTATCTCATCTGAATGGAGCACACATGGTATAAAATCATGTATGTAATTCCTAGTCAAAAAAGTGTTTAATCTTGATAATGGAAGAAAGACTATTTTTTATAGTCATAAAAGATTTATTCCTACAGATCAACCATTTCAAATGAATAGAAATAAATTTAATAAATATAAAATTAAAAGAGATGAGCCTCCAGAAGTGCTCTTTGGTATTCAAGTAAAATCAATTATCTCTTCATTACCACCTATTACCTTTAAACCAACTATAAACAAAAAATTTAAGATAAAAGTACATAACAAATCATCAGGGTCAATTGTAGAAGTGTACTTACAGGAGGAAATTTAATATTTTTTCTCTTATTATTTTCAATATGAATATACCTCAAAACATAATCATATGGCTAAAAATGAGGAAAATATTGATGATTTCATGGACCATTAATTGTCACTTTTTAATTAGTACGAGATTGGTTATGGTGGTTATTATGATTGATGGACTTCAGATAAAGAACTGAACAGAGCTCATACATATGTTTTGCTCAATTATGAAGAAATGAAAAGATTTTTTAAATAAGTATTACTTATTGTTATTTTTTAAAATTATTTTAAGAGATACATTTATTTATTTATTTTTTTCTGTAGATTTTATGATGACCATATCAAAAACAATTTATGAAATTTAGCCATACTAATCTTAAAGAACGCTGACAAAATAATTTTTCATATTCGTTTCAAATAAATAATTGAATAATGTTTTTTTAAAGGTTGTCATCATAATTAAAGTGAAATTGAAATTTATAAAATTATAGATGAACTTATTGAGTTATGTTATCTAGGAAAAAATTATATAATAATGTTTAAATGTCATTGGTTTGATAATGATCGAGGTTTTGTGAGTTTACCCAAGAAAATGAGTCTTTGATATTAAATATAAAAGTATTCCAACAAAAAATGAACCATTTATAATGTCACATCAATAAAATCATGTTTATAATGAAAATTACTATGATGTTTCGAGAGATTAAAATGTATGGTGGATTTTAAAAAATTAAAATTCATGACAATTAGTTTCTTAAAAATGAAAATTGTTCTGTGGAAGTAAAAATATTAAAAAAATTCAATAAAAATATCAATATACATCTCTTACTATATGAGATATAAATATAAAGGATGAAACCCCCCAGTTAAGGGATGATTATATTCATAATATTGATTATGTAAAAAGGGATTCTGAAATTGATAGTCGTATGGATGTTGGCAATGCTGAAGAGGAAGATGGGGATATTTTCATTGATGAACATGAGGATGAAGATGATGAATTCCATATTAAATTATGGTATTTATTAGTTTTTTATATTTTATATCTATATTAACTATTATTTACTTGTAATATTATTATTTTTAGATGGCTAGAGATGGTATTGAAGATCTATTATGTTCCCTCGCTGATGTTGAGCTTCTCGATGATGATCCCAATGACCATTCATTTGACTCAAAGGATACTTCCATAACACTACCTATTAAGAGGGGGTACAAACTTTTTATATCGAAAATTCAATACCCTATTACCAAAATATGTCCACCTCTTTATTTTGATCAATGATTACAGAGGTATGTACAATTTTTAATGATAGTTTTTTATATTATTTTTTGAATTATTTTTTAATAATATTTGATTTTTTGTTTTTATTTAAATATTTGTTCTCATTTATCCATTGGTAAGGTTGGTACAATTCTATGAAATAATTTTTTTACACTATGGGTTTTATGGGATAAAGTTCCCATTATTTTTTGGCATCATATGTTTGACCACTATATTATATATTAATAAATAATATATTTTATTTTAAATTTATTTAATTACTATTATGTTGTTTTTTGATTTTATTATATAATTTAGGGTCTCATATTGATGATATAATGTGTTCTCCTATCCAATAGGCATAATATATTTGTATATGTGAACATTTTCATTAGTTTTTAAACAACCTAAGAACGAGATCCATGAATAGAGATTCCATTACTATTTTCAATATTCCTTGCTTATCTCAATGACCTGACTATATCTCAGACTAAGTATGGGGAGGATTGTGATCCTACTAGATATGAGAGAATTTTAAGAGGATTTTATCATCTGGATGATAGAACTAATGGATTCATGAGGTCACACATATGGTTGGGAGCAATACATTTGGTATAAAACAATGAAACATGGTAAGTATTTTTTTAATGTATATATACATTAAATTAAAAAAAATATAAGATAATATACATGATTCTATTAACCCCTATATTACAAATATCAATGTTTACAAGAAGATATACATGGATACCTGTATAGGTAAACTTGTTGGTGACAGACAATTCCAGATTGTGGTTAGTATTTTTTTTTTATTTTTAAATTTCAATTAAATTAATTTTGTTGTTATATTGATTTATAATTATATTTTAAGGAAACTTATGAGATAGTGCCTTCTCATCCATGAGAGTTTCATGCCAAGACCGCTGGAGATGCCTCATGCGAGTCAAGTTTTGATGAGTGGTCTTGGATATCAGTGACCATTCATGGTTTAAATAAAGGAGGGGTTGCCAGTATTGGTTCAAAATTAACACCTACTATTTATTATGGTACTTCCATGATGTTATAGACCAAATCAAAAGGATCTCATGTAGAGTCATCATCATCTACTAAACAGTACAAAGAGATGTTGTGAGATCATGATGAGATTATGCATAGAATACAGAGAGTGTGGGAGAGAAGTGTGAGTAGATACATCAGAGGGATGGATAGATGTTGGAGAACATACAATGACTTGATTGTGGTGTCATCATGAAGTTTACTCCTCATGACCCTTTGGGTGATCCTCTACACCCTAATACCAGCTGATCCCCATTTCTTGTAGTTATTTTCATGTATTTTGGTCAGATAAATATATTATTTATAAAATGGTATAATTATTCTATGCAAGTTTTTCTATATTAAATTTTTTATTTTTTTACTTTTGTTTTTTTAATTATTTATATATTTATAAAAATTTACTTATTTATGATGAATTTAAAAACATTTAAAATTAATTTTTTTAAATATTTTATAAAATAATTTGTGATAAAAATAACCTTCCATCGTGAATAATTTTTTTTATGATGAACCATCTCTAATACTCATATTTACGACACCATTATCTATGATAGGAATCCATCACAAAAAAACCCATTGCAAAAAACCAAAAAACCTATTATGAAGTGATACACATAAATAAATATTTAGATACCTCCCAAAATAATCTTGATACAGGACTATACCTCTCTATTTAAAGGAAAACATAAAAATTTTAAGGGTATATATTCTAATACTGGTTAATTAATTTAGGAAATTTTTATTATTCCTTATCTAAATCTACTCTCAATTAAAAAGTATATATATAGGATGAAATAGATTTGATACATTTCCTTATCATATCTTCTCTACCCAAATCCCTTTCTCTACAAAATTTATAATCATATTTTTTAGAACAATTAAAGGACATATTCTATTCATTGTATTCAATTTGGGTATTAAACTTCATAATTAAGTCTATACAAATAGTCCTATTAAGTATTTTTATATTAAGGACTAATAAGTCCAATAGAACTATCAATTATTTATTATATTGAAAAAATAATTGAATTTAAATTTATGAAAACCCTTCTCTCTAAAGGAGAATTAATCTATAATGAATAATTCATTAATTCTAATTATAATACTAGTTGTTCCACTAACAATGAATAAAGGAAGGAATTTTATGCTCTTGTATCAAAGTGAGAATTGAATGAATTATATATTATTAATATAGTACCCCATATAATCTAAATCTCTATATACACATATTTATGAGACTAATTTTTAAAAAATAACTTTCCTAAGATTACAACCTTCTCCCTATATTGATTTAACCTATGATATTAGTGTGATACTACCTATTGTGAACCTAGAATAAAAAAATAACTTCCTTTAAAAAATCTCCACTATTGGATATGTATAGTATATATTTATATCATAATTGGATTTGAAATGTTTAAGCCTAGTTTGATCTTCCATCACAACCCTCTTGGTATAGACCCAAAAAACAACTCCTCATGTATCTATATTTTTATATATATGATATTTCATGCCTACTAAGGAAATGCTTCTTTATGTGATCAGGTTTCCCATATTCATAACACTCAACTTGACTCCCCCATCGAGGTTAGTGAAAACCCATCCTCAATATATATCAATGTGAAATTAAAATTATCTATAAAAAGTCATAAAATTATATATATTGATTACTTGATGAACCAATAACTCTAGCTCTAAAGAATGAATAACTTCATACACCAAAATTACCATATATGTCTACCCAAACCAATACAACCTTATTAAACACCTCAATATAGGATGTCTTGTATAACATAAAAATTATTTACCTAATTGAATATTATAATATATAAAGAAATTTGAAAAATCCAAAAATTATATAGATTATTTATCTTTACCATCCTGATGTTCTTCAGATTAAATTATTGATTAAAAAAGTTCCAAAAATGTTCCTTGGGTAGATTAAAATTTTGACTATTATATACCATAATATCCCACCATCACCATAAAATTTAATTCATTATATAGGTGTTTATAGCCACCAATGAAGCTTCAAGTGTATGAAGAAACTAATATATATTAGGTATCATTTCCAAAAAAATCCCAAAATTCTAGTTGTTCCCATTCACCCCTGAATTTCGATGGTTATGATGCTAAAATTCATAAAGATAATTTTCATCTTAAGGTGGATACCAAGGAATTTCCTTTACTTGAAATTGGAAATCTCTCATAATGATTGTTAATAATTGTGGGTCCATATATGGTTCACCGAAATCCATATTCTCTATTATTACTTTGCATCGAACCTTATGATATTACATTATTGAGACAATTAAATAATTTTTAAGATAAATGTAACAATAAATATATGATATATTATTAGTTTAATATTTTAAAATCCTCCCCAAAACACCCTAATCACCAGTAACTCACATATCAGCTAATACTTACTCTCATAATCTTATTTTAACTTTTTAGAGTCTTATGTATCATTTATTGAGGGTATAAAAGTGATTTTCAAATAACTAAATGATGAATTAAATTAGAATAGGTAGAATATATGGTGCATCACTTATTCAAACCATATATTGGTTATTTTTTTTCCATACTAAAATCCTCTTCCCAAAATCTCTAACCCACATGATTCAAATAACATGTACGAGAGTTTTGTTTTTACCATGTGTTATCCTTTACCTCATAATTAATTTCTTACATGGTTTTTTCCAAAATCATGAACGAACCATATAATAGTCATGTGACATCCTTTGGTTTAAATTCAAACCTAAACATGGTTTATATAAATCATTTGATCACAAATTGATTACTACTAAAATTTGTAACTATAAGAAATAATAGATGAAATTGAACTCATTGAAATGATTATGTTTGGGGGTTATTTTTGGACCATAAAACTATTATCATATTCATTTTTAGAGGATAAAATTGAATTCATGAATAGTCATGTTTTGATGTTTTATTTTTTAAAAAATGTATTTTAAATATTTGTTTCAATTAGTATACAAATAACTAAGAATTTTATTGATTATTATTAGTTGTTTAAAATATTTCATAAATTCATATAAGGAAGAGGATGAAAGGTCCCTCATGGATAGTTAGAATTCCCTAAGAGGAAGGGGTGAGTAATTGAATTCACCCCTTCCATGTTTCTACATAAAAACATTCAAAACCCATTAAAGTGAATAATAATATAACTGCATACAATATACACCAAATCCAAGTCACAAACACAACTAAAAATTATATTTTAACAAGGCTCAGTACTCAAAGTGAGAAACTAAATCCATGGAATTATTAGGTAAAACCTACGATCACACATTCCACTAGAATCACCATGTAGATTACAAATGAGTAGGGATTTACATTTAACTTATCATAGACAATGTATCCCTGAATTTTTTTTAAAAGTCATTTTACAAAAATTGAGATACATATTCTTGAGTCTAACAATAGGAGAGTCTTCAACTGAGTCATACATCTATTAATTTGTTTTGTGATTCTTCCTCTTCTTCCACTTCATATTATACTTACTCTACAAAAATAACTCTTATGTACTTCATTTTTTTTCTATTTTACTCCCAATGTTATATCATGTTTTTTATTACACAACAAAAAACTATGTATCTAATTTTTTTAATTTCAAAATCAAATTCATAGATGAAACATCCTTAAACCACTCTTCAAATTATCCTCCATCTTATTCAGTGTTAGGATTTATCAAAGCCTTATATCCATCCTTGGATATAATTATAAGTGATAATTATTCAATTTTTAGTAGCCCATAAAGAAAAAAATAAGAAACACCATCGATATATTTAGGTCTAGAATATAGCACACATCAAGATGTGACTTCATACATTGTGTCATGATTAAAAAATTTTCTTTCAGTTGCTTCTCAAAGTGCTTCTCCCTTTGTGGTGACAACAATCTCCTCAAAAAATAAAGATTTTTTTTCTATTGGTCTTTCATGGTAGTACCATGACACTCATTTTTAAATTTTATTTATTCATTCACCATAAACGAACTTGAAAGTTAACTTTCATGGATTATAACGATGACACAATACTTCCCCAAAAAATTTACTCCATCACATACTGTAACATGGATTTCTCCCTAAGGAATGACTATGTTGATTTTAACAGAACCCATGTAATCCATATTAATGAATTTTATTCGTATTTATATTGTCTTTATGAAATTATCTTATTATCCATAGTGCACAACTCATTTTATCAAAATCACCTTAAATCAGAATCTCCCTAGAATCATTATGATAAATAATTAATTTACGAACAATTTTAGCATTGTTTGATTTAAATCTTGAACCATGAAATTAGACTTTAGGTTATGACATGGTCCATTATTTCATTATAAAATTTACTCCTTAAAAAACTTTCATCTTAGTATAACTCACTCTTATATAAATCACATTTCAACGTGATCTAAACACTTTATGATATAACTAGACTCCATATCTTCTTATGTGAAGACTTTCATATCATGTTTTTTCTTAGATAGAGGTCATTATCATCTAAATTAATCATATGTAGAGTTAATCATTCCATTATTAAAATACTTTCTACATGACTAGGATCATTATCCCCTTACATAAAGTATATCATAGTGGGGTTAAAATTATCTAGATTTCAGTTTTATCTTAATTAATCACACATAGACTTCATCATAGGGTGATTACACATATTCTGTCATGATTTTTTATTGCACTCTTGAACCACTTCCAAACATCAAAATCTCAACTCCAAATTTCATATATATATATATATATATATCCAAAATTCCAAACATAATTAACATCACACAAAGCTCCATTTAATTTGAGTTATAGCAAGATTTATGTATTCAAAACAAAAGATAACAAAAAAATGATATCAAATTAATCAATATTTATCTTATTCTCCCAAGAAAAACTCCACAATGCTTAGGGATTCTATTAATTAAAATTACATCAAAAAACCTCCCCATGAATCTAAAATTATTCTAAAAAAATATCTTGGTTACAATAATCTCCCCCTTTGGATTTTGTTGTCAATAATTGGATATAAATCACTTTTCAAACCTAATATAATTTTCATTGATTCTTTATTCATTAACTTTAGGCCTAAATAAGTGAAATAGGCACAGAAAACAATAAAATTGAACAATAATATCATGAGATCCATTAATGTGAATTATATCTACTTCCTTACCAGTTAATTTATTCATGAATATTATTTCCCTTCATAAAACTATTAATTGAAAATGTAAATAATAAGTTATAGTATAAATTATCAAACATCATTTCAGAACAATTCAAATTCTCAAAAAACATCCACATAGGTTGACATCACAACTTACCCCTTAACCCCCTAAATATGTACTCCCTATTAAGTAATTTAATATTATTTTAATTAATGTAATTCTACTTCCCAAAATAATTAATAAAATTTCCCTGATAGATTTATGATTCTTTCTCCACATCTAAAAAAAATATCCAAAGAATAATTAAAGTATGCAACTATGTCACCATACCTTATCCTTGAGTTGAGTTAGGTTAAAATCTCATCATTAACCTTAAATTATAAAATGACTCTCCTATAATTTGCATTGTGAACATATAAACAATCTACTCCTTGGTACAAGTGAACTCTAACTTCACCTTCCCTTCTACATTAACTCCTTAATAATGTAATATTTTGAATCAATGTTCTTTGGTCCTGAGTGATGGATTATATTTATTAAAACATTTATAGAACCTTGTTTATCAAATATCACAAAAAGTGAAAACTTCATATCCAATATAAGATCATAAAATTGAGTCTTTATCCATATCAATTGGGTTATTACTTGAGTTACAACAATATAATCCTCCTCGATAACACTCGAGGTCATTGAGCTTTCGTTATTTATATTCAATACCACACACATCTATCCATGATTGAAAAATCCAGTGAATTTTTATTTTCTATCATCCATATTTCCATCCCGATCTATATCTATATATCCAAATATATTGAGAATTAAATTACTTTCATATTTCAAACCATAATTCACTATGATTTTGAGGTATGTGCAAATCCCCTTTGTTTCTATATCATGTGATTCTTTAGGTGAACTTTGGAAGCTAGCACACAGTGTAACAACATAAAAAAAATATAGTATTAAAGATATCAAATAGAGAAAATTTACACCATGTTTTTTGAACTCTCTTGAATAAAGTGTCTTTCCATATTCATATTTTGATAGATTTTTTCCACTAAAATTAACATATAAACTGGATTTGAATCGTCCATTCCCAACTTTTTCAAATGTTCTTAGGCATAATTTTCTTGAGATAAGAAAAAAAGATATTTTTTTAATAATATTTTAGACTTAAGAAATACCTCATATATCTATTCATGGAAATCTCAAATATATTATTTATATCTATATAAAAATACTTCTAAACACATTCTTCATTTACAAAAAATATAATATCATCTACATTGACAATAATAATTAATGACACCTATTTATATTCTTTGAGGTATAGATTTTTTTCCACTCTTCCATTCCTGAAATTCATCCCCTTCAATACTGAATATATATTTGAGTACAATTCCCTTGGTGATTTATTTAAACCATACAATGTGTTTATCAACTTCAAAATATATCATTAATTTTCATCAAGAAAGAATCCATCTAATTTCTCAATTTACACATCCTCTTCTAATTATCTATTGAGGAATGATGACTTAACATCTATTTGAATGATTTTGTAATACCGTGGTGAAAAAATATAAATAAAACTTCTAACAATATCAATACTAGAAAATGGTGTGAAAGTATCATCAAAATAAATTCCTTCCACCCATGAGTATCCTTTTCACATGATTATTTACTTTTTTCTCATCACCTTTTTTTCTCATTCAACTAGTTATCGAACACCAAATTTATTCATATGAAATTATTATTTATTTTCTTGGGTACCAATTTACAAGTTTCATTATTCTTGATCTAATACAACTCTTCATTCTTATAATTGATTTATTTTTAATTATCCAATTCATTTTTCACATCCTTTGGCTCCACTTGAGAAAAAAATGAGGTATAATTTACTATCCTTAATGTTCTCCTAGTTTGAATTTACTGTCCTTGATCTATAATAATAGTCTATATATAAGCCTACTTTAATATCCTTGGGTGTATTAAGAAAGTTTTTTCTTCCTCATTAAAAATGTTTTAATAATCATATTAAACCTCCACTTATTCAGAATTCATATCTTTTTTTAGAAACCTTATCCTTCTTATCAATAATTTCTTCTTCATCATATTCACTTTTTAAACTTGGTTCATGATATGTAACATAATTCATTGAGTTTTCCAGAACCCACACATAAGAACCATACAAAATATTATATATCTCATTGTTTTATAAATAATATTCTCTTGTATTTATAGGATAACCAAGGAAGATACCATTAACTCTGCATTGTTCAAACATCCCCATATTTTCATCTTTCACCTTAATAATACAGGGGATACCAAATACCCTAAAGTATTTAAATATTTTGGTTTTATTAGAATACATATCATATGGTATCATATCAGAGTTAGGTTGAAATAAAAAGGTTTGGAATATGATCCAATATAGTAATTTCTTACCTATAGAAAAATCAAGATGTATCATACTCATCCAACATAGTACGATCCATTTCCCCCAAAATTTATTTATTCATTTATAATACACAATTTTTATGGGGCATTTGGTATACTATATTCATGAAGAATACTATGATTTCAAATTCATTATTCTAAATTTACAATAGTGTATTAATTACCATTATTCATCCATAAATTATTCAAGTAGAATCCACATTCCTTTTCAGTACTTCTTTTAAAATTATTGAATATCTTCAAGGCCTCAAATTAATGTTTCATAAACATATTACCTGAAATACAAGTGAATTCATAAATAAAGGAATTAAAATAATTATATTTATTTTTAATTACTTCCTCATGTTCCCAGAAACATCCAGATAAATAAGATATAATCAGTGAGATGTTTGAATATTTACTTTCCTATATGAATAATTAACAATCTTACCATTTTTAAATATATAGAACTTCAAATTTATATATATCTTTAGCATAGTAAAATCGTACAAATTATTTCCTTGGTAAACTTACTTATATTTATTTGACCAAAGTGTCCATGTCTTTGATTCCATAATTGATTTTCTTCTTTCAAGATCAAGTAGAATGAATTTTTAGTATCACTAACCCATGAAAAGTTTCACCGTGTTCAATTTCCTCTAAAAAATATACATATATCTATAATTAAATTTCCAAATAATTCATAGACTCCCAATATTCTATTAATAAAAATATTTTTATTTTCATCCCTTTTGGAGTAGTTACTTTTAATAGTTTTCTCTGTAATTTTTTTCCTTCCATACTTTTTAAATTTCTGAGGACTATTTTGTTTTCCTAAAAATTCAACCTTTTCAACCTGTGTATTCACATAAAAATTTTCAATCACACTATTATTTTAGAATTATACAATTTCATGAATTTAATTATATAATTTTGAATAAAAATTTTCAAATTAAACTTCTACATCAATAATTTTTTTTGAACAATCTCAAACACCTTATCCTTTTCTTTAGCATTGTCTTCCATGTCAACATTCCATTTCTTATCTTCAGTGAGTATCTTATTCATGATGTTTTTTTCAAACATCAAATGTGAATCGTTTTTAGAATACAAGGCATCATTATTTATTTATTATCAGCTATATTTATTTTGATTCTTGTTTTGTTTCTCAAACATTACGATTAATAAAAGAAATTTATTTAGTTCTTACTTTAGCATGAAATTAATTTGAGTTTACTCCTTACATACATCATTGCTTCTCCCATCACTTGTAATTTCTTATTTAGTCACTTTTGTAATTATATGATATTCTGTAACATCATGGGGATTCTATTTATTTATCATCCTCACTACCACTGTTTTTTTCATGTTTTGATAAGAAATTTTCTGTTTTGAATTTAGAATAATTTTCAACTTTCATATTTGTAGAAATAATTAGTTTATCAAATATAAATGATTTGTTCCTTGAGGAACTCCTTGGATTATCATCCTTATCTTTACACACTCTATCTTATTTGAACCTTATAAATTTAGCTACAAACTTTCCAATAGATCAAAAATTAATACTCTTGGTGGGAAACTTTCCCAGATACATTAATTTTCCAATTCATATAATTATTGAAATTAATGAAATATATTTGTTAAATTTCAATTTATCTTCCCCTTATTCATTAAAATCATCTTTTATTAACATAAAAATTTTCTTACTCGTATATTTCTTTAAATGTTTAAAGGATATTTTCTTATCATCCATTCTATTCTTCTTTAAATCACTCTTTTTTCTCATTATATAAGAAATTATGATGCTATAAAAAATGTAATATCCCTAACCTCTAATGTGGAACTGTTTTTTATATTTTGGTTTAACTACCTTAAATTTATTAATGGGATACGTAACTATGGTATTAAAGGTCTCTGGATTATCTTAGGGGTTTATGACATGAAAATAGAGGGAAATATTTTCATCCAATGTAAAGGGAAATGTTGATGCACAGTTAGTGCTAACTGTGCCCCATAATCGTGCAACCTAGAGAAGGAAGAACCATGGTTAAAAAACTATGCATGGTGTCCTAAGAGATAATGTGGCTTGATCTACTTGGATAGAGGAAACCACATGGCCATCACACGATTTTCAAACTGTGCAGGTGGCTATACAAACCATGTGTCTTGGTTTCCTCTTGGATATAGGGAATATCAATGTTGGTGTATAGTTTATAAAACCATAGATCCAATAGTGTTCCTCATTAAAAGTAGTGAAATTTAAATTTTGTCCTCTCAGGATAAATGTATTCTCCCTATATTTTTCACCACATTTCTTCTCTAGTAGCTAAGGGTGTGAACTGGGAGAACCCTTCTCCCTCAAGGGGGATACTCCCTCGATTATTAGGCATTCGTACTTCCATTTAGTGCGGATCGATGCTCCCAGTAAGTATCCAAATCCTTTACCATTAATTTTTAATGAGATTAATTATGGAGTATTTCCTCTCCTTTTAAAGCCCATGAACCCTATTTCTAGGAGATTCTTCACTTTGTTGTTTTTGTCTGTTCTAGCTTTAATCAAGGGACAAGGTTGGATAAGTATTTGTCAAAAACCCTAAGGTATGTGGTCTATATCCTTTATCCTATAGTGTTTATATTACTCTTGTGTGTGTGGTTGTACCATTGTACTACTATGTTTCACATTTGGATACTTTAGTAAGAAAAGTAAATTAGGCTTTAAATTGATGAGATATACCCTTCACAGACCCCATTGTGTCCATTAGAGACTGTGATACTAGGATTGAGACCACTCATGGGCTATGTAAATCCTTTGAAAATGGTGTTTTGAGTTATTGAAAGATGGGATAATGGATTTATTATTTGGAACCAGTTAGTATTTATTAAATGACTTGTTAGAATGTCATAAGGTGTTGTTTAGTTGATTTGAAATTAAATTGTTTATGACATTGTCATGATAAGGAATGGTGATGGAATAGAAATGGGTTTTTATGGTGTTAAATGGTTTCTATAGAACAATTGATAGTTGTGTCACTTAAATAAATGTTTAAATGGTTAAATGTGAAATTAGGATTAAGGTATTGGGTATTCAGACCATGGTGAACAATTAATATTGGTTAAATGGAATGGTGTAGACGCGTTGTTTGTTGTAATGTGTAAAACATTCACTGATGATGAACCTTGAAATGGTGTAGATAAGGGTATGGTTTTTATGATGGATTGATGCTCCAAGATTCTATGGTATGGATGGATATTGGACAAAGGATCCCCATCCTTAGGGTCAGACAAAATAATTCTCTAGGAACCACCAATGCATTGCATTTTCTAAGACAAACTAATTCTTTAGGGCCCAATGATGCACTGCATGGTTTGGATGTTGGACCGATGCTCCAAACTTCCATGGTTGGATATGGTATGGGTACCTAGACTGAATCTCCAAGGTATAATTACTTATATGGAATTTATTAATGATTTCATTAATGAAATAAAGTTTTTAACACCTCAAGTTATAGGGTTCAAACTCCTGGAATGGGATGAAGTAGGTTTGGTGAGTTGGGTGTATTTGTGGAACCCAAAATAACATGAGGCCAGTTAACAACTGGTTAATTATGAATCCGATTTTATTCATTATTTTTATATTATTTATTTATACATCTACATACACTATTAAAAGATTGGATATTTCTTTAGACACTTTTGGTGGTGGACTACTGAGTTGTACGCATACCCTGCTAGAGCCACCATTGGTACCTAAACAAATTTAAAGGTTACATGCCATGATAAGGGTAAAGGCCCTATGATAGATGAATGAGTTGGGATATTAAAATGGAACAAGGATGTGGGGACCAGACTGATATTGGGGCCTCTTTTTGGGTTTATCATCATGTCTTTATTTTGGTTTTCCATGGGTATATATAACTGTTATGAAATGCGATAATTTCTATTTTTGGTTGTGGGCATTTACTCTAGTTTAGGAATTGATTACATGATTCATGAGTATTGACTATTACTACTTTGGTTATTTTTTATTGTGATTTAAACTATTAGGATAATCTGTAAAGAGGGTATAGTATCCTCACATGCCTTATTAGACCCTCACTTCTTGTCAGCATCCTCTATAATATGAGGAGGGTAACCCGAGGCCATATATCAAACCTACTTAGGGAACCAATTTAGTGGTAACTGGGGATGGGATGTTACAAAGTGGTATCAGAGATGTTTTATTTTTTATTGAATTATTATTTGGAAATAGTTATATAAGGGAATAAGATGTGTCGAGCCTTGTACATGGGAGTATCCAACCTATGTGTGGGGTAAAATCCATGTACCTAGGGTGGGATTTTTGTTCTTGATGTTCACTTGTTATAGATGGATATTATCTCACCGTGGGTGATACACTTGTTTTGTGAGGTTATTTATTTTTGGTATTTTTTTCATGTAATAGTATGGAATGAGGTTTGTTTAAGGATATAAAAATTTAGGAAATCATGGATTTATGTGAAATGCATCATGTTAGGCATACACGGTAGAGAAAATATGATTGGGTTAAGAGAAATCAAATGATTTTATGTTCTTTTTTGAATTTGGAAAGATAGTTCCTAATAAAGAATATAAACAAATGGTAAATTGAAATATGGAAAATAGGAATGGTAAAAAATGGTTTCAAATGAAAAGATTAAAATTTGAAGTTTTTTTACCCAATGATAGAAATGGTCCATGATAGGGATGGTTAAGGATAGTGATGGTATTGTGGTTTTTGATATATACACAGCGTATTTAGGGAGAATTATCTATGGCTAGTTGTGTACCCTCTTTTGTGTAATTGTGTAAATTATATTTGATGTGCCATGATATGTGCATTTTTAATTATAGAGAGATGCCACTATGATGATATTTTTTAGTAGGGCGATAAGAGGACATTTTAGAGAATGAACCTCTGATAGAAGGACCAAATCTCCCATTAGTTCCGTGGGATAGGGTGGAAGGTATGTTCAATGAGAATTTCATTCATTTTATGAAATTAATTGAAAGGGATTCATGGAAGTATATTCCAAGTATGTTTGATCTCACAAAGGAGTTTCATCTATAGAATCCTATGAAATTTTCTGGAGATGGTGGGCCTGAAGAAGTTGAGTTCTAGATTGATTCTATCTAGATGATTATGGATCACTAAGAAACTCTTTAAAATAATGGTTTTAAGCTGGAAACTTATATGTTATGAGGGATAGTGAAGTTTACTGTTGGATATGATGGCTCAGGGTGAGGAGTTGGAGGGCATGGTCTGGATGGATTTTCAAGAGATGTTCTTGGAAACTATTAACTTGAGACCCTAATTCAAGAGAAAGTTATAGAGTTTATGAAATAGATCTAGTGAATTATTTAAGTAATGTATTATAATGAAAACTTCACCAACATTCCTTGTTTTCCCCGAAAATGATAGGAGATGAGGCAGCAATAAAAAGATGATTTTAAGGTGGGAATAGATGTGAGATTGAGTCCCTAGTGAATATCTTTCATTTGAAAAATATGTATGAGTTAGTAAATATGGATCTCATTTTTTAGGGTAACCTGATGAAGGAAACTAGTGGTGGGAAGACAATTTTATTTGGGTGATTACGTGGTCTATTTTTCAATAATATGATGTGTTGTTATAAGAGATTCCACATGGGTGGTGATAGAAATAGTAACTAGTGGAGAGTATCAGGTTCCCATAGAGAATATTGAGTGTTTTTATATTATCATGGAATGATGGGTCACATGTGAGGTTAGTCTACCCAACCACCTGTGCAGTGCTGAGCCTATGGGAAAATAGGACACATACAAAGAAAATGTAGGAACCCTCAGTATATAACAACCCTACTCTTTTTTACACATTAATTATAGATTTATCACATAAAAGTACACTTAATACCACCCAAAATATTTATAAGTCTATTGTATTTTTGAATTAGTTACATTACATAAGAACTTATAACATGTGATACAAAACATTATCGAACACTTCCTTGACATGGTCATAATATTCCAACGAACTTATAACAGCATGGGATATCTTGTGGATGAACATAAGCAAGGAGCGATATATAAATCCTACTAAGGGAATAAATAAGGAATAATATGAATAATATAACACATGTTATAATATAGGCATATCATTGGATCATAGAAGGAACACAAATAATAAGACACAATATAGCGTGATAATCATAACATGGGAAATGTGGCAACAACTTAAAACATTGAATCATAAACCTAGGTCAATACCAAATCATTCAAAACTTCAAGGTAGACAAATTACCATAAAGTAATCAGGTATAACCCTATCCCAATGTGACACATTATGATACTAAACATTATCTAATGCATTGGAGCGCTATATAGGCAAACCCATCATATTCATTTCATTCGCATTCTTAAGTGTTCCACATAGATCATACATTGTGGATTCATTCAACATAATAATTTATTCCATGATCATATAATGTGGAATACATACATGTTATTCCCCAATAAATAAGTATATGTCCATAAATATGAATACCATTGATAGAAAAATTATAACGGTATTCACTATACAATTTTTTTGGCATGAAAACATCATGGTGAAATTTTAGCAGCATAACAATGTTACATAAAAAAAATAGTTGATGAGAGAGAAATGGGTCTATAAAAATTTAAACATACAATGGGCATTAATATGGACATGAAAGTACATTTCCTAACATTAGTAAGTGGAAATATAATGTATAATTTCACAAAGAAACTTGAATAAAGGATAGAAGGTGAGGATACTTATAGAATTTCGGCATAATAAGGACTTACATAAGGGTATAAATGGAAGAGGATAAATGAAACCTCATTAAAATAACATCAAATTGAAGGTAAAGGAATTATTATAACTGAATGAAAATATAATCATTATAAATTACAAGAACTAATTTCAAAGAAGTTTCTTGAATTTGAAAGGTGGAGAGGAAGGTGATAATCCCTTACTTGAGTGTGTGATTCCAAAGGCTTGTAAGGGGATTATTGAATGATTTGGGGCACCTTGGTAAGAATATATAGAATTTAGGGTAGTTTTTTATATTCTTTGAGAAGTTAGAGTGAAGTTAAATGGTATCTTGGTTGGGTTTATATAGGAAAGGTGGGGGATTTCTTTGTTATATTGGTTTTGGACTCTACATAATAAAATATCCAAAAAAAACATCCCATGGTTTTTACTATGGTTTCTAAAAATGGGATTATATTAAATTATTTTATAAGTCCAAGGGCCTAAAATATTAAAATATTACCATTGGTGATGTGTAGGTGAGTCACACTCTTAATAAAATGATTTTAAAATCTTAAAATATATTATAAGTCTTGGAGGATTCATAATGGCTTTACAAAATAAATAAAATAAACTTAAAATAAAATTATTTTAAAATTTAAAAATATATTTGGTCATTTATCCCATTTATATTACTTATTACATCATTTTGGGTCATTATGATGTCATAGAACACAAACTATATTTATATGATATTTAATTTTTACTCGAAAATTTTATTGTCTGAGAAAATTATTAAAAATTCACCATTGGATAATTTCAATGTCCTAATTCCAAAAATAATATTCATTTGATATAAATAGTTTTATAAGTAATGGATTTTTAATTTTTAAATTAAAATCATCATATGTTTAAAATGACGGGTTTTTGACAATAATATTTTTTTGAACCCTTATAAAAATCACATTTGAATTCATAAAAATTATATGATAATTTTTATTTAATAAAATTTATATAATATTATATTAAAATATTATTTATTTCAAAAATCCATTAATTCATTAATTGAATTTGAATATTAACCATAAATATAATTTGTGCTTTATTGTATCAAAATAAATATCATTTACAAATCAATAATAATAAGATGAAAACATATTCATTTATTTATATATAATAATATTTATAGGGTCTTTATACATATCCATTTAATACACCAGAAAATTCCCTAATAGTAAGGTGCGCGATGGTGGGACATTTATGAGTTGGTTCAACAAACATGGTTTGGGTCGTGATCTCAATGATATTGAACATCTCTCATAAATGGGTTTTCTCATGATCAAGTTATTGGATATCATCTTGGGATTGGTCTAGGGAAAAGCCTATGAAATCTATCTCCCTCAAAAGATCTGATAATTGGGCTTCATAGGGTACGATCCTACTGGTTATGGACATCACTTCCTTTGTCTGTGGAAATTGGATTTGTCAAAACCCTATATTTATAATAGTCATCTGATAACTATTAAATGACTATATTATCAATGGTAATGATACTTAACGGTCATTTAAATCTAATTGGATATAACAAGGAAAAAATAGTTTGTGTGTTTTCTATAACCATATTTTATAATAATACATTTAATTGAATCAAAAGGTGAATTTTACTTCTAATAGTTTGGGTTATTAAAATATTCCCCCATTAGAATTTTTACCCTCAAAATTTTATTTTCCCATACTAAAAAAGACTAGGGTAACTCTGCTTCACCACATCCTATGATTCCTAAATTTCTACTTCAAAATTTTGGTTTCTCCATAAAACACCGATGAGGGGAATTGTCTTATTTTATAGAACTTTTTATCTATGATCTAATATCTTCAAAAGATACTCTTCATATGAAAGATCATTCTCCAATGGTACCACCTATAGAATGAGTACATGTGAGGGGTATGATATGTACTTTCTCAAGAGAGATACATGGAATACATCATGTACTTCATATAGGTTTGGTGGGAGTTCTAGTTAACATGCCACTACTTTGATGTGATAAAGGATCAAAAAAAGGATGATTTACCATGGAATAAGCTTTCCATTCTTCCCAAATATCATCACTTTATTCCATGGAGATATGTGTAGGAATACCATGTTGCCAAAATCAGACTCTATGTCTCATTGATGATTGTCAGCATAGATCTTCTATTGAATATGAGCATCCTTGACGTGCTGCTGGATGATCTTAACCTTTTCCACCATTTACTCAACCATTTTAGGACCTAGAAGTTTCTATTCCCCAACTTCATCCTAACATGTTAGTGTTCTGCACCTGTTCCCATAAAGGGCTTCATAGGGATCCATTTGGATGCACGATTGGAAACTATTATTGTAAGAGAACTCAACCAGAGGAAGATGTTGGTACAATCCTCCTTTGAAGTAAATTGAGAATTCTCTCAACATGTCCTTAATTGTTTGTATAGTACACCTAGATTGGAAATTAGTTTGAGGGTGATAAGATGTACTGAAGTTCAGTTCATTTTTTAGATCATCGTGGAGACTTTTCCAAAACTTAGAGATGAATCTTGGATCTTGATCAGACACAATATATAGTGGTACTCCATGAATCATCTCCACCTATTTTCTATATATCCTTGCAAGTTGATCTAGTGAGAAATCCTCTTGAATTGAAATGTAGTGTGTAGTCTTTGTAAGATGGTCCACAATAACCCAGATAGAATTGTTTCCTTTGGATTTATTCGGAAGTCCAATTACAATGTTCATGGTGATGTTTTCCAATTTCCATGGGTTTATAGGTAATTATTGCATCATCCCCTTAGATTTATTCCATTCATCCTTCATTTTTTGAAAAACTAAAAATGTTGATGTATGTTCAACTATATCCTACTTCATGTCGTCCCACCAATAGTTATTTCAGAGATCTTGATACATATTTGTGTTTCCTGGGTGAATGAAAAAAGTTGAGCTATTTGCATCATCTAACAATTCCTTTGTTAACTCAGGATTTTATGGAACACATAGTCTTGACCCAAATCTCTCAATTCCTTCTTAATTAACATTTAACTCTGAGGATTTCAATGTCCTTATAGGTTCCACTCTCTTATGAATTGCCACATCATTTCTATGAGAATCCATTAACCTTTCCAAAAGAGATGGTTGATCAATAATTTTAAAAATGATTTATTATGTTCCTTTATTTATGATTCCCATGTACATACACTTAAAATACAAGAAGATTAGATCCTTTTCAATTCCCATCAATGATATAATTTTTGGTTCCTTTCTGCTTAGAGCATCAACCACCTTATTTGATTTACCGAGATGGTAGTGGATTGAGTAGTCGTAATCCTTGATGATCTCTAACCATCTTCTCGAGAACATATTAATCTCTTTATGTGTGAATATATATTTTAGGGTTTTGTGAAGTATATATCTCACACTTCGTTTTATTGAGACAATACTATAATATTTTCAATGCAAAGATTACAAATACTAACTCTAGATCATGTTTGGGATAGTTTTTCTCATAAATTTTTAACTTCCTTGAGGCATAGTTAATGACGTTGTCATTTTTCATTAACACACAATCCAATATATTCTTAGAAGAATCACTAAAATTTCCAAAAAATTACCCACCTGCAGGAAGTGTGAGCACAAGGGTAGTGATAAACTTCTTTTCAACTACATGAAGCTTTATTCACATTATCATTCCAAGAAAACTTGACTCCCTACCTAATTAGCTTGGTAACATGGTTTAAAAATGGAAATAAATTTCTCAAAAATTATAAATAATATCCATCTAACCTAAGGAAGATATAGATATTTGTCAGGGATGTTTTAATTATCCATCCTTAAATTACTTTTTTCATTGATGGATCCTTAGATATCACATTTATTATGATGATATTCCCCAATAATGAGTCTTACTTCAACCAAAACTAACACTTGTTATAATTTGTATATAGAATGTCCCTTCACAAGGTCTTAAACATATTCCTCAGCTGCTCCTCATGCTCCTCCTTAGGTTTAGATTATATTAGAATATCATCTATAAAGACTACCACAAATTTGTCAAGTTAATCTCTAAAGACTCTATTTATTATTTCCATAAAGATTAAGGGATCACTAGTGAGTCTGAATGGAGTTACTATGAACTCATAATGACCATAACTTGTACAAAATGCAGTATTGGGGATATCCTCCTTCTTCACACTAACATTGTAATATCCTGACTATAGATCCACCTTTGAGAAGTATTGTGATCCACATAGATGATAGAACAAGTTATTAATTCATGTAAAATGATACTTGTTATTTATCATGATAGTGTTGAGATCATGATAATCAATGCAAAGGTGCATTAACCGATCCTTATATTTGATGAAGAGGACTAGTGAACCCCATGGTGAAGCACTTGGGAATATGAACCCTTTATCCAAATTTTCCTATAGTTTTTTATTAACTTCTCAAGTTCCACAATAGCCATCCTATACAGATTATTAGATATTGGAAAAGTCCTTAGTATAAGATCGATTGAAAACTCAACCTCTCAGCTAGGAGGAAGACCAAGAAATTCCTTGGGAAACACATCAACATACTCCCTCATAATAGGCCTATCATTTTGGACTGTTCTTTCTTTAGAATCAATCAATTTAGGAAGATAAGATTGCTCATAGGGAAGTAATATCCATTCTTGAGATGATGGTTCTAAAGAAGATTAATCCTTATACTTGCACTTTTATATAATTGGGGGGTCAATTAACCAAATGGAGAGTGATTTACTTCTCTAAAAAATTTATATTGGCTGTATATAGGGAAAGCTAAACCATACCTAAATGAAACACCCTAAGATTTTATGAGATAGATTGTTTTTAATTTTTTTGATGACTTGTGTTGTATGATACACCAATATTATCTTGCGCTGTTTGCAAAACCATATTAGCTTGAAGTATACACAACACTATTATTTTCTTATGCTACACGCAAGAGCGACCTTCCTCAATAGCTTGCATTGTACGCAATATCGATTTTCACTAAACAAAGATATATTATTAAAATATTATTATTTAATCGGATATAAACTAGCCATTATGAATAGTATTAGCCACATTTTTAATTTTATAAAATTAAAATTCATCTTATGTATTTTCTAGAACATGATATAAGAATAAATTCGAATTTTCAGATAAAAGAAGTATTTTTCCAAAAAATGTGGTTTTATCGCCTTTTGATGGCACACCCATTTTAAATCTAGTTTTTGACATGTTTATAATTTCAATTTGACCAAATAAACTTCTTATTTGGAAGTGTCATATAAAGTTCTACTTTGGATGAATTTTTGATATTTTTCTAATAACTTTCATATTTTGATGAATAGTAAAAATATGCTAAATTTTAATTGAAGACAACTTTCTTCATTGAAATAATTTATATGGTTAAAATATATTATTGAATGGTTTTAAAGTATAAATTTAATAAATTTTTATAGTTTAATACAATTTAAGTCATTTTCATTAATTTTACATTGAATGCATATGTAAAAACATTTCAATCTTTTGCAATGTTTTAACTTTTAAACAAAAACCCATTTTTTCACAACAGGATTAATTTTAAATTAATTAATGCAACTTCTATATTTTTAATTTTAAAAAATAGATTCCATATTTGTAATCAGTAGGTCCAAATTATGTTAATAAGCTAATTTTATTTTGGGCCTTATGAATAGTGACTTTGGTAATTATTTTTATTACCATGGTTAAAGGTAAATCAGGTAATTAAAGGTAAAGATAATATTATAAAATTACCTTCACCCTTTTAAAAATTCTGTTGGATGAATAAATTAAACCCTTTTCATTTCTTTTTTGAAATGGAATAACTTAATGGCCACTTATATATGAATATGACATGAATATAAAAAAAATTAATGAATGTGACAAAATGTCACACTCTCATTTTATATAAGTATATTAATTTTAATTTAGGTATTACCAGAGAATAAAATCGACTATATGTAGTATTTGGAAATATAATATAATTACATATATCATATAAATTTATTTTTAATTTTTAGATATTAAATAGTTATCATTAATGATGACTCAATAGTGATGCAGAAGTTATTTTATTAATAGAAATATCAAATAAATGATATTATAAATATTAAAATAAATATAATTTGAGTGAATTAATGTCATCCACTAATATTATGGATTAATTTAGCATGTTATTTATTTTTTAAAGCGGTTTTTTTGAACATATATCTGTGTTGTAATATTTCTAAAAAGTCAACTAATGAATAATGTCAAAATTGACACTATTGACATTTTAAATAAATAATATTTTATTAAATTATATAAAATTCATAAAAATATAACCTTTGGAAAAATAATTTGAATGAAGTTAAATATGTCCCAAATGGTCCATTTATGGCTCCTTTGGAATTTTATAGTGAATATATTAAACCTTAGTAAATAAAAAGACATGTTTCCATTGTAAGAGTTAAAGGAATTAATTAAGGGTAAATTAAAATTATATGGTTTAAACTAAAACCAAAAAATGTCCAAAAAAATTATTTGATGAATAATATTAAATAATTATCACAATATGATCGATTTTGAGTTGTTTAATTGACATTTGTACATGAAAATAAATTATATTTTATTTAAATCAAAGATAGTTATAAAATATCACTATCTTGTATTTTAATAACTTTTATGTGTCAAAATGGGGCCAAAATCAAGATATGAATGAATATAAATGTCTATTTTGATATATATTAAACAATTTTCATTATATGAATTTATTTTTAATTTTTATATGTTATATAATTACCTTAAAAGTATCTCTAATTCTAAAACAACATTTATTTAATTAACATAAAAATAAAATAAATGATTTTAATAATATTAATTTTTTATATTATGGTTTAGTTAATGTGTATAAAAAATTTATAAGATATATAATAAATATTATAGATTTTTGAAAGTATTATATTCTAATTTACACTTGTATTTTAAGTAAAATTAAATGAATAGTATTAAATTTTGTAATAATTATATATTATTGAATTAATTTATTATTAAATTATTTAAAAATAAAAAAAGTTAAATAATAACAAGGTTATAATATATGGTCAAAAATATATTGTAAATTTCCTTTATGGTCCATTTTTAATTATTTAGATCGAGAATAATCTTATTATATTTTAATATTTTGAGAGTTTGCTAAAGTGCCCCTCTCATCACTTATAAAAAGGAATCTCCTCCCACATTTCCTGACACCCCTTTGAGCCTTATAGCTCGACCAAAATCTACCCAATTCTCCTATCAACATTCCTAGTTAAATTATGGAGGTCATAGTTTTCCAAAATGTTCATCCCTAGTATCCCTAAGAAGAGATCTAAAGGAAGTCCAATGAAGAAGAGGTAATTGCTTTACCAATTCAATTCAATTTATTTTCATCTTATACTTCATATTTCTATTTTTATTCCATAATATTGTAATAACTCCAGTATATTATACATTCTGATATTTTATTATAATTATGGGATGACCTTATTACTCCTTTTATCCATCCTGTGAATAACAATATCACCATGTGTGCGTACGTACGACTTACCGTCTCCACATCGTGGTGTAATTTGTTATTCAAAAATACATTACTAGGATGGGTATAATGATGATTATAATAGATTTAATTAATGAATATCACATGATAATGATTCTTTATAATTAATATACCATCTAATTATATACCATTTAATTATCGAGAGAATGATATCGCCGCTCGTGCTTACGTACGACCTACCATCTCCACGACGCGGTAAGATTCGTTCTCTACATTAAAAATTCAAGAATGATTATAAAATTTATATTATGAGTGAAAATAATAATTATTAACAAAATTTATTGGATAAAATACATGCTATTCATAATAAACGTGACTTACATGACAAAATAGGAATGGGAAAATGAAGCAGTTAACACTAAAAATAATGGTAATATTGAAATACTATTAACAAAATGATATAATAGGATCATATAAGATATCATAAATATAGATATGGTCTTGGTATAATTTAATAAAATGATTTAACCATTATATATGAGGTAAACATACCCTCTACTAACGAAAAGTACATGGTAAGGGATAATTTTGCAATCTCATTTTTATCCGAGACTGTTTATTCATAAGTATTTACTTGGGTATATTTATTATCCATGTCCATGATTTCTAAAAAAGTTTTCATAAAATGTTTACTATTATTCTATGTATTTTTAAAGACATTTTTAACCAATTTTAAGTTTTATTACATGGTTTTGAGTGAATCTTTCTTTCTTTTACCATACAAGTTACTTTTTTATTTCTCTGACAAAAGTATGAGGGGAATGTTTTTTTAAATTATACGGCATGAACGAATTTTTACGATTTCATAACACATTATTTCCATGAAAATTCCTTTATAGGATTTCAGGTTTGTTTTAAATTAAATTATTTTCTTTTAAAACTATAGGACATTTTGAGAAAATAAATTTTTTTTGAAGAAGAAAGGATATTTTCCTCAGGAATTAAGTTCAAGTATTTTATCAAAATTATTTTCCATCTTAGATGACATAGGGTTATTTTTCTATCCCTATTATTAATTTTATTTGATTGTGTTTAAGATGTAATTATTTTTATGAAGTCTATTTATATTATATGGATTATGTTATGATGAAATGATGTTTAAGAATCCCATTTTATTTCATGGGTTACGCTATGATGAATGATTTATGTTTTTGTGGAACATGTACAAATGATTTCATTATGAGATGGGTTGGACCAATATATCCCTCCAATTAATTGGTTAAAGATTTACATCTAATGAGATAGACATTACTTGAATGAAAAAGTAAATGTGGTTCAGTAATACATGGTTGGAACGACAAGTAAACCTGGTTCAGTAATATACTTTGTCCACTATGATGGTATTGGAAGCAATGCCTTGGATACTATGGAAATCACATTATGTGATTATTTATTTTCCATAATCCCATGTTTTATGTCAATGTTATTTTATAGTTAATGTTACTTTATGATCTATACCTTAGGTACTTCCAAGATTTATTTCATGACTCAATATTTTTATGTTTAAACTTTATGTTCATGGTTTGTTTTATGTTCTTCATGTTTACCCTTATTGATAATTTGAGCTCACCCTTTTTATGTTTTCTTTTCTCCAAGATATAAATAATGGTTTTAGGTAGGAAAATAAAAGGGGAATATCTTTATGGGATATTTTTAAGATCTTTCACAAAGTTAGAAGATTATGTTCCAAGTTTCCAAAGACATTAAACTAATATGGTATTTGGGTGTCTTTTTGTGTCATGTATTAAGTATTATGAAAAAGTAATATAATTTCCATGTATGTCAAACTTCGGTCATTATAGTTGGTATCAAAGTGAAGGTTTAGTTAACCTTTGGAAACTAGGATATGAAAACTTTAGTGATACCCATAGAGATATTTATAAGGTATGTCTAGGTATGTCCCTAAGTTTATGTATAACTATAGATTATAGTCCTAGAATTATGGTAAAGATCATGAATAACCTAGGATTAAACCTAAGATATTAGAGATTGAAAGTACCCCCTAGATTATGTTGTTTTCCTAGTATGATTTTTGCCTCTCACACTATTATTTTTGGGGTTTAGACTATGGACGGAACCTAAAAGAACTGTGTTAATGATAAATGCATTGGGTAATGCAATGATTGTCCTCCGGAACAACCAAATTTTATGGGTGATGGAATAAAAAATCTTATTGCTATACTTACACAAGCTATGAATAATTTTGGACTTTCAAATGAGCATAGAAGGGAACACCATTCTATTGAGTCCTTTATGAGGTAATGTCCACCTTATTTCAGTGGGTCTTCTGATCCACTTGTTGTTGAACAATGGATTAGTACCATTGAAAATATATTTTCCATCCTTTGTGTAAGAACCTAGTTCTTATCTTTGAGGTGTGGGTTTCTTCTTTTCTCCTTCCTTGAGTATTTTTTTAAGAAAACAAGGAAAAGGGGGAAAATATCAAATTTTTCAAGTACACGTCATGTACTTTTCCACACGCCGTGTACTTATGGCCGTGTGGAATGAGTACACAGGGCATGTGGCCATGTCGGTGATGAAGAGTGTAGAAACCGACAACACGCCATGTAGTGGTCCTTTACACACCGTATAGTCAGTCGGTAGGAGAATAGAAAGGCGGTGGCCAGCTGTGGGGCAGCACACGCCGTGTACTCATGAAGACACGTCGTGTAGTCATGTTGGAATTTGAACAGTGCCGCACTGGTGGGAAGCCGTCAGAGGAACAGTTTAAAAATGGGAAGTACATGTCATGTACTTGGAAGTACACGATGTGTACTTTGTTTTTTTCACTTAAAATGGGCAGTAGCCTCCCCTGTTCATAGGTAAGGCTTAGAACTGGATGGTAGATCGGGAGAGGATGTATGAACTTTCAGAGATCTGCCAAGCACACGTTGGGAATCCGTTTCCGCCTCGGACGATCTCGTTGGAACTGCACGGGTAAGCCCTTTACTCTTCTATAATGGTTCTTGCCAATTCTTCCCCTAAAGGGAGTTATTTGCATTTAAGAAAGAATTATTTTACCTTAGATATACGGCGTTGTTGGACATTTCAGAAGGATTCGTTTGCGTATAACATTCATTGGTGATTAAGGTAGGTGGCTTGGTGTTTATTTTTCCAACTGTCATGCGTTTTTGTGTGTTTTTGTGATACGAACCCATATTTTGGGTTTCGTGTGGCTGAGGTCGTGGCTATTTTAATACCTAGATTTGTATAGGTAATTAAATATGATATTAAAATGCTATTTGGGATTAGTGCTTGAATCCAGGACCACCCCGGGGGTGCGTTCCTCTGTTTAGCAGTTTGGCCAGGATACTTGAGGGTAGCCAGGTTTAAATTATGCATTACTTTTTCCTTGAGAGTAATTGTATGTAAAGTTCACGTTTATATGTTGGGAATGGCTCGGTTACTTATACCTGAGGGTGGTGTTTTACTATATCCTGTGGGAGTTGTTTTTCTTAGCCCGAGGGCAGTTGTTATCTTCGCCTAAGGGAAACCTTTCGTGCCTGAGGGCTTGACTTCTGTGCTTGAGGGAGAAACTTCGTATGCTTGAGGGCAATTTCTATTATGCCTGAGGGAAATACCTACAGGTTAGATTCTGGTTACCCGAGGGTAAGATTTTATTTATCCGAGGATGCCGACTATTTATTTAGAAATTCACTGTGGTGTTTTCTTAAATTAAATGGATTAAAAGAATAATTAAATGGAAATATACTATTAAGTTAGTTACTTTTCAGTACTTCTTAGTTTATTGCATTTTTTTTCTACTGCACACTGTTGTTGCATACTTACACATAGTTGGGCACGGGCCTTTGGTGGGTGCCTACTGAGATATATTTCTCACACCCTATTTGGGTCATGCTTTTTGACCTAAACAGATTACGTTTCTGTAGATGTAGATAAGGGAAGGGTCCTTATACAGGTACATGATTTTTGCTAAGGAGTAGGGGAGCATGGGACCAAGCTCTGGATCACGATGCTACCAGCTGATTTGTTCTGTTTTCTTTCCCATACTTGTACTGTACTGTTCTATTGTGTAACATGTTCTTGATGCTTTCTTATAATTTTAGTCATGTTGCACCATTATTTATATACTGGTTGGTATTATCTACTGCAGTTGTTTATTTCAGTTATGTATGGTTTACTGCTTCTGTTGTTGTTTTTTGTTTTATTTGATTCCGTTGTGCTACACTTTGAAAAATGAAGGCATAGTTTCCCCACTATCATACCTAGGACCTCGTTGCTAGTCGGAAACCTCTGGCATTTGGGGAAATGCTCTTGAGGTCACGTGACGAACCGAGTTCGGGGCACCCGTTGAGTGGCACCTAGAACCGGGATGTTACAAAGTGGTATCAAAGGAGTTCTTTTCTTTGACTTACTATTTAGATCCATAGTTAGGGACAGGACGAATGGTAGATGGTAATAAGCTGTGCTCGGGCGTAGCTAACCCGCATATAGGGAAAATCCAATTTACCTCATGATTGCAATTTTACTTATTTTTCAATTTATAGTTGATTTGATTTCACCATTGGGTGACGCACTTGAGATTGTGCTGGTTATATTTTATCTATGGGTTCTATTTAGTTACAACCTGATGAGATGAGGGTATGACGTCTCATACATAATATAGGCACATGCTAGAAAATCACATGTCATGCATAGTTCCATGCCATGTAGGTGCATTAGAATTTTCATGTTGTTGTGATAGTTGTTGTTCTAGTAAAGCATGTTGTTGTGATAGCTGCTTGATAAATACCTACTTTGTGATAGGGTATTTTCTTGTGTGAGCCGGTTGATAGAATGGATGCCAAACTTTGGTTTTTGGGGAGTATGGGCCCCCACTGACCAGAATTTGGTGGATCATTAGCTGTTTATTAGTTATAACACAGATAAGATGTCAAAATTTGATTCGTGGGGAGTATGGGCCCTCATGGGTCGGAATTTGACACTTAGGTGCTGTTTTTTCCGTATTGTTGGGTTCCAAGGAAGTTTCTGAGCCATAATGTCTGGAAACCCAGTATACACGCCATGTAGTATCTTTAAACACGCCGTGTATAGCCTTCTGTTTGGGAAGAAAAATAAAGTTTATAAGTACACGTTGTGTACCCAGAGTACACTCTGTGTAGTCTCTTACCATGTCACAAACCATGTAGGTGGCGACACGGGGTAGGGAACGTTTGAAAAAAACATGCCATGTACCGAATGTACATGTCGTGTAGTGTTGACTCGAAGTCCAGATGTTTAACTAACAACATAGGTTGGTGAACTCCGGTACATAACACGTCATGTCAATGATGAACATGCCGTGTAGTGTGACCTGGGGACTCGGCCGTGTAACAAACAACACGGGTCGGTGTCACCTCTCCTTGAACACACCGTGTAACTCTGGGACATGCCATGTAGTCTTTTCCGAGAACAGACCATGTGGTTTAGCTGTGTGGCTGGGAAACGGGGTGTTGTACACGCCGTGTGTGGATGTAACACGTCGTGTAGTGTCAATCAGAGTAGTCGGCTGTGTCACAATCGACACGGGCAGTTGGAAAATTTTACCATACACGCCGTGTAGTTTTTGTTCAACGGGATTCGTGTGGCTTAGCCATGTGGAAGGACTCGGGCAGGGGAAGAGAATTCAAGTACATGACGTGTAGTCTTGTTTTTCAAATCTTGAAATTCCATCTTCCTCTTGTTCCTGTTGTGGTTCCTTCGCTTTCAGTCTTGATAAATCTTGAATCTAAGGCATGTTTTTGACCTTGTAGTGTGATGCCGCCTAGACGTTCACACGTTGTTCTCCAGGAGAGCGGCAACGATTATACTCCAGAGATAGTGGGCCATGGGCTACTAGTGGATCCTCCAGTAGATCCAGATACATCGCTAACTGTTATACCAGAAACAGGCGCGGAGGTGCAGTTCTATAAAGGCTTTATGCGGTTTATGAAGACCTTTCAGGGAGAACCGCAGGCTGCTACATCTATGGCCGAGCTGACGCATATCTTCCAGCAGCAGCATCCGCCTACGTTTTCCGGGGATGCCAGACCATAAGCTGCAGAGTCTTGGCTGGGGTCGATGCAGACTATTTTCAAGCATCTTGAGACGCCTCCAGGGAGGAGGGTCAAGCTCATGACATATATGCTACGTGATTCCCCCAATAGGTGGTGGGATGTTACCACCCAGGAAGAGCATCACGGGGACATGGAGTGGGATGATTTTCAGACAGTCTTCTATGAATTCTTTTTCTCGGAGACGTTGAGGGCAGAGAGAGCTAGAGAGTTCATGAATCTACAGCAGGGCGCTATGTTGGTGATGGACTATTCTGCTCGTTTTACTAAGCTTCAACGCTTTGCACCCATTCTAGTGGGTGATGAGATGTTGAGGGCCAGATGCTTTGAGGATGGTCTCTGATATGACATCCGAGCACTGGTGAATGTTTTTAGGTTGCCTTCAGTACATGATATTGTGAATCAAGCGCTGATCATAGAGAGGAACCTGCGGGAATCTAGTGGTGTGGGCCAGGGTGGTTTAGCAATAGTTACTGGTAGTATTTCTACTGGCAAGAGGAAGAGACAGATGTATTTCTCTCAGGGAGGCAGTACCATCCAGACAGCTTCTTCAGGTGGCCCAGTCAGGTACTACCAGTGTGGTAAAGAGGGGCACAAGAGACCGCAGTATCCACGTGATCCAGTGGAGTTCCGATCTTGCAGAAAGATGGGTCATCTGCAGTGCTTTTGCAGGGCATTTCTACCAATGGCTAGTGAGAGGGGTTCTGTGCAGACTCTGCGTGCAGGAGTCAGACTAATGGATTCTTACCAGTCGGGGAACTGGAATACGTCAGGGCGTGCAGGCCTAGATGGTGGTCGTGGCCATGGTATCCAGAAACCAGGTCTCAGAGGTAGCAGGGTGGGACAACTCAGGGTAGCCAGGCTGTGTCGCAGGGCCGTGACACTGGGCAGGCATATGCAGTGCATCAGACCCAACAGGAGTAGGATCCCAGACCTTCTACAATCACAGGTACTATTCTAGTAGCTTCTGTCTTATCTTCAGTACTTTTCGATACAGGTGCTACATATAGTTTCATATCTATGCCCATTGTGGAGAGCCTTGGGCTTGATGTTTCTTCTTCTTCTGATGTTATGACGTTGGACACTCCGTTGGGGACTAGAATGGCTGGTGTGCGTCATTGCAAGGAGTTCCCCCTAGTGGTTGGTCGGTGTCACTTCCTTTAGGACCTCTATTTCTTAGAGATGACGAGCTATGATGTCATTCTCGGGATGGACTGGTTGGTTCCCTTTCAAGACTTTGTAGACTGCTATCTTCGCAGGGTGAGTTTCATGTCACCAGAGGGCGGAGAGTTTCTATACAAGGGTGAATAGGATGTTCAGGCGAGTCGAGTTGGACCAAAGCATCATGGGCGAGGTGGAGTCACAACCCAGATTTCTAGCTTATACCTAGAAGATTAGGGGACTTGTCAAACGGATTTTTCCCTAGTGGTTGATCATTTCAGGGATGTCTTCCTTGACTAATTTTCAGGTCTACCTCCGGAGCGAGAGGTGGATTTCTCTATTGATCTTGTACCAGGGGCAGCACCAGTTCCCATTACTCCTTATAGGATGGTTTCACCAGAGTTGCAGGATCTCAAGAGGTAGTTAGAGGAGTTACAAGCAAAGGGATTTATCCGACCCAGTACTTCTCCTTAGGGTTCCCCGGTCCTTTTTGCGAAGAAAGCGGACGGTACCCTCAGACTCTGTGTGGATTATCGGAAGTTGAAACAGTTGATGGTTAAGAACCGATATCCCTTACCGAGGATTGATGATCTTTTTGATCAACTTCATGGAGCACGAGTGTTCTCGAAGATTGAATTTAGATTCAGATATCATCAGCTCCACGTGAGACCATCAAATATACCGCTTACAGCTTTTCGGAGCAGATATGGTCTGTACGAGTACTTGGTTATGCCGTTTAGACTCACGAACACACCAACAATTTTCATGGCTCTGATGAATCGTGTGTTCCATACTTATCTGGACTCTTTTGTGGTAGTATTCGTGGATGACATCTTGGTGTACTCTCACACTCGACACAACCATGCCACCCATCTTGAGATCGTATTGAGTACACTGAGAGAGCATCAGCTATATGATAAGATCTCAAAGTGACACTTTTTGATGGACCAGATTTACTTCTTGGGTCATATCATCTCAGAGGCAGGAGTTGCAGTAGACCCAGAGAAGGTGAGAGCAGTAGTTTCCTTGGATCAGCCTAAGAACGTGTTTGAGATATGAAGTTTCTTAGGGCTGGCTGGTTACTACAGAAGCTTCATACAGGAATTCTTCCACTTAGCAGCGTCGTTGATGGTTCTGAATAAGAAGGGTGTGAAGTTTATTTGGTTGGAAGCTTGGGAGACAGCCTTTCAGGACCTGAAAGGAAGGTTGACATCAACATCGATCATGATACTCCTAGAGAAGGGGAAGAGATATATAGTTTACTGTGATGCATCAGGTATTGGGCTGGGAGCAGTGTTGATGCAGGGTGATCGAGTCATTGCGTACAGGTCTCGGCAGTTGAGGCCACATGAGAGGAATTACCCGACACATGATCTCGAGTTGGCTATTTTTGTGCATGTGTTTCACTATTGGAGACATTATATATTGGGAGAGCATTTTTTGGTTTTCACTGACCACAAAAGCCTCAAGTATATCTTTACTCAGTGTGACATGAATCCGAGGCAGTGAAGGTGGGTCAAATACCTACAATCCTTCGATTTTGAGTTTGCCTATACACCTAGTAAAGGTAATGCTGTAGCTGATGCACTGAGCAGGAAGACTCAGACACAGGCTGTGCAGGAGTCCATTGGTGAGTGGCAGCTCATGGCCTTGTTCTCTGAGATGCATCTGGATGTGCATGACAATTAGGGGAAGAACTATCTTTCATCTTTAGCTGTGACCTCTACCCTCCTAGACAGAGTGAGGATGAGACAACTATCTATTTCTGAAGGCATAGTTTTACGAGAGTCGGTGGCAAGTGAGGACCCTCCTCCTAATTGGACGATATGCGATGATGAGGTTCTACGTTTCCATGGACGAGTATGGGTTCCATGGGATATACGTGAGGAGATGATGCGGGAGTTTCATGCTTCAGCTTGGGAAGTTCATCCCAGGGTTACCAAAATGTACCGTGACTTGAGACGTCAGTAATGGTGGCTGGGTATGAAGAGAGAGATAGCTGGTTTTGTTACGAGGTGTTCCACCTGTCAGCAGGTGAAGGTAGAGCACCAGAGGCCAGCCGGAATGTTACAACAGTTACCTATCCTAGAGTGGAAATGGGATGATGTTTCGATGGACTTCTTGACAGGGTTTCCGAGGTCATCTAGAGGAAATTATGCCATGCGGGTCATTGTGGACAGACTCACGAAGGTAGCTCACTTTTTTCTGATCAAGGAGACCTTCGGGGTTGATGAGCTCGGAAATTTATATATCCGAGAGATCGTACATCTTCATGGGGTCCCTCGTTCTATAATTTCAGATAGGGACACCTACTTTACGTCTCTTTTCTGGAAGAGTTTTCAGAGGGGACTGGTTACACAGGTGCTTCTGAGCACAAAATACCATCCTCAGACCGATGGCCAGTCAGAGCGTACGATATAGGTGCTAGAGGACATGCTGTGTGCATGTATCCTGGACTTTGGGGGCTCTTGGGAGAAGCATATACCCCTAGTCGAGTTTGCCTATAACAATAGTTTTTAGGCGACTATTGAGATGGATACTTACAAGGATTTATATGGTAGGTCATGTCGATCACCTTTGTGTTGGTCAGAGGTAGGTGAGGCAGCTTTACTGGTACCACGTCTCATGCAGGAGACTTCTGGGCAGGTCCAGTTGATTCGGAAGGGGATGTCTTCTGCGCAGTCTTGTCAGAAGTCTTATGCTGATCGCCGCAGGCGACCTTTGGAGTTTGTGGTTGGTGATCACGTTTTCTTGCGTGTCTCGCTGAGGCTGGGACACAGGCGGATGAGGAGACAGGGTAAAATTTCACCGAGGTATGTGGGGCCATTTGAGATTCTGGAGAGAGTTGGGATGGTTGACTATCGGTTGCAGTTACCACAGTGGTACCGAGCCATGCACGACGTCTTCCATGTGTCTCAGTTGCGTCTCTATCATTCAGACACATCTCACACCTTTCAGACAGAGGAGGTTGAGCTTCACATGGATTCATCCTTTGAGGAGAATCTGATTCTTATCATTGACAGGATCATGAAGGTTCTCCGAGGCCAGTCAGTTCCTCTCGTACGGGTGCTATGGAAGCATGGCCGAGTGCAAGACGAAACCTGGGAGCGGGAGACTGACGTATGTGCTCAGTGTCCAGAGCTGTTCTGAGCTATATCTTCTCCACCCTGGGAAGGGAAATTCGGTGACGAATTTCTTTAAGGGGGAAAGTTTGTAAGAACCTGATTCTTATCTTTGAGGTATGGGTTTCTTCTTTTCTCCTTTCCTTGAGTATTTTTTTAAGAAAATAAGGAAAAGGTGGAAAAATATCAAATTTTGCAAGTACACGCCGTGTATGTTTCTACACGCCGTGCACTTCTGGCCATGTGGAATGAGTACACAGGGCGTGTGGCTATGTCGGCGATGAAGAGTGTAGGAACCGACTACATGCCGTGTAGTGGTCCTTTACACACCGTGTAGTCAGTCGGCAGGCGAATAGTAAGACGGTGACCAGCTGTGGGGCATCACACACTATGTACTCATGAAGACACGCTGTGTAGTCATGTCGGCAGGTGAACAGTGCCACACTGGCGGGAAGCCGTCAGAGGAACATTTTAAAAATGGGAAGTACATGTCGTGTACGTTGTTTTTTCGCTTAAAATGGGCAGTAGCCTCCCCTATTCACAGTGAAGGCTTAGAACCGGATGAGAGCTTGGGAGAGGACAACCGAACCTTCAGAGATCCACCGAGCACACTTCGGGAATCCGTTTCCACCTCGGACGATCTCATTGGAACCGTACGGGTAAGCCCTCCACTCTTCTATAATAGTTCTTGACAATTCTTCCCCTAAAGGGAGTTATTTTCATTTAAGTAAGAATTATTTTACCTCAGATCTACGGCGTTCTTGGATGTTTTAGAAGGCGTCGTTCGGGTATAATGTTCGTTGGTGTTAAGGTAGGTGTCTTGTTGTTTATTTTTCCAACTGTTGTGCGTTTTTGTGTGTTTTTGTGATACGAACCCATATCTGGGGTGTCGTGTGGCTGAGGTCGTGGCTATTTTAATACCTAGATTTGTATAGGTAATTAAATGTGATATTAAAATGCTGTTTTGGATTAGTGCTTGGATCCAGGACCACCCCGGGGGTGCGTTCCTCTGTTTAGCCGTTTGGCCAGGATACCCGAGGGTATGCCAGGTTTAAATTATGCATTACTTTTTCCTTGAGAGGAATTGTATGTAAAGTGCATGTTTAATTGTTGGGCATGGCCCAGTTACTTATGCATAAGTGTGGTGTTTTGCTATAGCATGTGGGTATTGTTTTTCTTAGCCCGAGGGCAGTTGTTATCTTCGCTTGAGGGCAACCTTTCGTGCCTGAGGGCTTGAATTCTGTGCCTAAGGGCGAAACTTCATACGCCTGAGGGCAATTTCTATTACACCTGAGGGAAATACCTACGGGTTGGATTCTGTTTACCTGAGGGTAAGATTTTGTTTGTCTGAGGACACCGACTATTTACTTAGAAATTAACTGTGGTGTTTTCTTATATTAAATGGATTAAAAGAATAATTAAATGGAAATATACTGTTAAGTTAGTTACTTTTGAGTACTGCTTAGTTTATTGCATTTTTTTTCTAATACACACTATTGTTGCATACTTACACACAGTTGGGAACGGGCCTTTGGTGGGTGCCTACTGAGATATATTTCTCACACCCTGTTTGGGTCATGCTTTTCGGCCCAAACAGATTACATTTCTAAAGGTGTAGATAAGGGAAAGGGTCCTTATACAGGTACATGATTATTGCTGAGGAGTAAGGGAGCATGGGACCGAGCTCTGGCTCGCGATGCTACCGACTGATTTGTTTTGTTTTCTTTCCCGTACTTGTACTGTTGTGTAACATGTTCTGGCTGCTTTCTTAGAATTTGAGGCATGTTGAACCATTATTTATATACTGGTTGGTATTATCTATTGCAGTTGTCTATTTTAGTTTTTTTATGGTTTACTGCTTCCGCTATTGTTGTATGTTTTATTTTATTCCACTGCATTACACTTTGACAAATGAGGGCATAGTTTCCCCACTATCAGACATGGGACCTCGCTGCTAGTCGGAAACCTTTGGCGTTTGGGGAAATGCACTTGAGGTCATGTGGCGAACCAGGTTCGGGGCACCCAGAACCAGGATGTTACACTTTTCTATTCAGAACATGAAAAATTCATTTTGGTTGTTTATCGTTTAGAAGGTGAAGCAGACTAGTAGTGGACTCTAATTAAGAATACAAGGCAATAAGATAAAATTTAATCCATGGAATGGGATGAGTTCAAGAACTTGTTTTTCAATAAGTAATTCACTCTTATTCTTTGAACAAAGATTGAAAATGAGTTCCTTGAGCTTAAGAAAAAGTATGATAAATCTATTGGTATATATGGGTTGAATTTTACAAGACTTGCAAGGTATTGTTTTGGATTTATCATCCAAACTGAAAGTAAAGTTGATCGATTATTTAGTGGCTTAAAACCAAGTCTTTAATGGGCATTAACTATAAGAGAATTCTGTATCTATGAAGAAATTGTGTGTTGTTCTATCAAGGTAGAACTGGAAGTTGTTGTGACATATCCATCTCATGGTTTTGACAAGAAACAAAAGATGGAGTTCAAGGGAAAATCTCAAAACAACGGTGAAAAGAAGATGAATGTTTCCTTATGCTAAAAGTGTGGAAAGAAGAATGGTGGAGATTATATTAAAGGGACTAGAAAATGTTTAAAGTGTGGAAGATAAGTTCATCAATAAGTGGAGTACTGATGTAATGGGGAAAAAGTTGCTAATGATGTGAATATAGTAAAGACTACAGAGAATGCACCAGCAAAACTTCAATGCTACAAGTGAAAGGAAATGAGGCATTATGCTAACCAATGCCCTAATCCAAGGGTTAATGACGATTTATGTCAACAACCTATTAAGGAAAAAGGCAAATGGAAGTCACATGCGATCACTATTGGTGATGTTGAGTATGAAAATAAAGTGGTGGAATGATTAAGTGTTTATGTAATGGGATTCCAAAATAATGTTTTGGAATCTCATTTATAGTTTTATGGAATATTGGAATATCTATGTATTGGTCTATTATGGTTTTCCATAATTATATAGTACCGGTAACCATGAAAAGTGGTTGAAATATTTTTAGAAAGAACATGATATTAACATAATGAAGGGATACGGAGATAATGAGATGTTTGATAATATTAATGAGTTCATGATTGATATAAAGAAAAAGTGATATCGTGTTCTGAGTATATAAAATTTTTGGTATTTTTGGTGCATGGAAATAGTTAATTTTGATGGAATTCATGTTTTCACTAAGGTTCTAGGGTAATTCAGGTTATTATCATGTTTCAAGAGAATACATGATTAAGGTATTCACATGTTTGGAATGTGACAATTGAGAACTGGAAAATGAGATATGCAAGACAAATTTTAAGTAGATTAGTTCACCTATTTCTAAAGTATTATATTTTTATATTTTTTTAAGTATTGTAATTTTATCCATTTTTAGATTTTATAAATTATATTTTAGTTGAAGATTTTTAGATTAATGTATTATCTCACTATAGGTGGACTTATGCATATTTGATTACCTCTGCTAACATTTTTGTTAATACACATGGAATGATCTATCATTCTATTTATGGATCACATGATATATTAACACTTCAGGAATGACATATTCAACTTCATTTCTTTAAGTAAGAGATGTAGTGGAAATTTTTTCAAGGCATAAAAAACGATGAGATTATACCGAATTCCAGTAAGTATTTATTATCATGTTCTTCAACTTTAGGGAAAGGATCTTGAAAACCAAAAATGTTATCCTAGTACCTTCTTATCTAATGAATCATATGGTCCCTTAAATCATTGTAGATTAATGTCTTTCTTGTAGTTAAATTTCTCTAAACCTTATTCTCTATCACTATCCATCAGAACTTGATGGTTATATTTCTCTTCCATATACATGTTTTCACCTTCCACCTATGTTCTTCTATGTGGAAACCCAGTGATGAGTTACTTTGGGTAACCATTATGTTTCTAAATTTCCTTTTTAAAATGATGTTTTAGTATCCCTTTTTAGGATGTGGGTTTCCATGAAATAAAATTTCAAGTAGAAAACGATTTATAACCTTGACAAATTTCGAGGGCGAAATTCATTTTAATGGGGGTGGAATGTAATACCCAAAGATTTTATGAGATATATTCATTTTAATTTCTTTGATGTCTTATGTTGTACACTACTCCAATATTAGCTTGTTCTATACATAACACCATATTATCTTTCAGTATACACAACACTATTCTTGGTTTACATTACACGCAAGAGTGACCTTCCTAGATAGCTTGCGTTGTACGCAATATCGAGTTTCACTAAACAATGATATATTATTAAAATTTATTATTTAATCAGATATAAACTAGTCGTTATGAATAGTATTTACCAAAATTTTAATTTTATAAAATTAAAATTCATGTTATTTTTTTTATATAACATGATATAAGAACAAATTCAATTTTTCAGATAAAAGAAGTATTTTTTTCGAAAAATGCGGTTTTTCCACCTTTTGATGGCGCACCCATTTTAAATGTAGTTTTTGACACATTTATAAGTTAAATTTGACAAAATAAACTTCTTATTTGAAATTGGTATTTAAAATTTTAATTTGGATGAATTTTTGATATTTTTATGATAACTTTAATATTTTGATGAATAGTAAAAATTCGCTAAATTTTAATTGAAAACAACTTTTTTCATCGAAATAATTTATATGGTTAAAATATATTATTGAATAGTTTTAAAGTATAAATAGAATATATTTTTATATTTTAATACAATTTAAGTCATTTTCATTAATTTTACATTGAAGTCATATGTAAAAACATTTCAATCTTTTGCAATGTTTTAACTTTTAAACAAAACCCGTCTTTTTCCCAAAATGGGATTAATTTTAAATTAATTACTACAACTTCTGTGTTTTAAATTTTGAAAAATGGATTACATATTTGGAATCCGTAGGTCCAAATTATGTTAATAGACTACTTTTATTTTGGGCCTTATGAATAGTATCTTTGGTAATTATTTTTATTACCACGGTTAAAGGTAAATCAGGCAATTAAAGGTAAAAATTATATCATAAAATTACCTTAAGACTTGTAAAAATACTATTGTATGAATAAATTCAATAATAATCATTTATTTTTCTAAATTTAATAACTTAATGGCCACATACCTATGAATACGACATGAATATAAAACTAATTAATGAATGTGATAAAATGTCACACTCTCATTTTATATAAGTATAAAAATTTTAATTTAGGGATTACTAGGGAATAAAATAAAATATAGGTAGTCTTTGAAAAGATAATATAATTAACTACATAATAGAAATTTATTTATAATATTTATATATTAAATAATTATCATTAATGATGACTCAATAATGATGCAGAAATTATTTTATTAATGGAAATATAAAATAAATGATATTATAAATATTAAAATAAATATAATTTGAGTGAATAAATTTCATCCACTAATTTTATAAATGACATTGACATGTTATTTATGGTTTAAAGAAGTTTTTTCGAACATATCTCTATGTTATGATATTTCTAAAAAGTCAACTAATGAATAATGTCAAAATTGATACTATTGATATTTTAAATAAATAATATTTTATTAAATTATATAAAATATATAAAAATATAAAATTCATCCAAATAATTGTAATGAATTTAAATATGTCATAAATGGTCCATTTATAACTCCTTTAGAATTTTAGAGTGACTATATTAACCCTTAGTAAATAAAAAGACATGTTCTCATGGTAAGAGTTAAAGGAATTAATTAAGGGTAAATCAAAATTATATGGTTTAAAATTAAACCAAAACATGTCCAAAAAATTATTGGTTGAATAAGATTCAATAATTATCACAATATTATCTCTTTTGAGTTGTTTAATTGACACTTGTACATGAATATAAATTATATATTATCTAAATCAAAGATAGTAACAAAATATCACTATCTTGTATTTTAATATCTTTTATGTGTCCATATAGAACCAAAATCAATATATGAACGAATATAAATGTCTATTTTGATATAAATGAAACAATTTTCATTATATAAATTTATTTTTATTTTTTATAAGTTATATGTTTACCTTACAAGTATCTCCAATTCTAAAACAACATTTATTCAATTAACATAAAAATAGAATAAATGATTTTAATAATATTAAATTTGTTATATTATGGATTATTTAATGTATCTAAAAAATTTACAAGATATATAAGAAATATTATATATGTGTTAAATAATTATATACTAATTTCCACTTTTTCTTATTGTATTTAAAGTAAAATTAAATGAATATTATTAAATTTGGAAATAATAATATCTTATTGAATTAATTTATTATTTAATTATTTAAAATTAAAAATGTTAAATAATAACAAGGGGATAATATATGGTAAAACATATATTATAAATTTTATTTATAGTCCATTTTTAATTATTTAGATTTAGAATATTGTTATTATATTTTAATATTTTGAGAGTTTCATAAAGTGCCCCTCTCCTCTCTTATAAAAAGGCATATCCTACGACATTTACTCAGACCTACTTGGGCCTTCTAGATCAACCAAACTCTGAAAAATTCTCTTATAAAAATTCTTAGTTAACTTTTGGAGGTCATGGTTTTCCAAAAAGTCCATCCTAGTATACCTAAGAAGAGATCTAAAGGAAGTCCAACGAAGAAGAGGTAATTTCTTTACCAATTCAATTCAATTTATTTTCTTCTTATACTTCATATTTCTATATTGATTCCATAATAAAGTAATAAATACAGTATATTATACATGATGAGATGTTATTATAATTATTGGAGATCCTTATACCTCCTTTTATCCATCCTACGAATAAAAATATCACCATGTGTGTGTACGTACGGTTTACCGTCTCCACATCATGGTGTAATTTGTTATTGAAAAATACTTATTAATATGGGTATAATGATGAGTATAATGGATTTAATTAATTAATATAACATTATAATTATTGTTTATAATTAATATACCATCCAATTATATACCATTTAACTATTAATAGAGTGATATCGTCGCTCATGTGTACGTACGACCTACCGTCTCCACGATGTAGTGAGATTCGTTCTCCACGTTAAGAATTACATAATGATTTTAACATTTATATAATGAGTGAAAATAATAATTATTAACTTTATGTCATGGATAAAATACATCTTTTTCATAACAAATGTGACTTACATGAAAAAACAGGAATGGGAAAACAAAGTAGTTACCACCCAAAATAATGGAAATATTGAAATACAATTAAAAAATGATAAAATAGGATCGTATAATATCATATATGATATCATAAATATAGATATGGTCCTGTTATAATTTAATAATATGATTTAACCATTATATAGAAGGTGACCACACCCTCAACTAATGAAAAGTACAAGGTAAGGGATAATTTTGCAATCTCATTTTTATCCGAGATTGTTTATTCGCAAGTATTTACTAGGGTATATTTATCTTCAATGTACATGTTTTCTAAAAACGTTTTCATAAAATGTTTATTCTTATTTTATGTATGTTTATAGTTATTTTTTCCCATTTTTACTTTTACTACATGGTTTTGAAGGAATCTTTCTTTCGTTTACCATAAGAGTTACTTTTTGAATTCTCTGACAAAAGTACAAGGGGAATGTTTTTTTAACTTATACAGCATGAACGTATTTTTATACTTTCATAACACATTTTTTCTATGAATTTTACTTTACAATATTTCAAGTTTATTTTCAATTAAATTCGTTTCTTTTAAAATTTCAGGACATTTTGATAAAAGAAAACGTTTTTGGAAAAGAAAGTATATTTTACTCAGGAATTAAGTTCAATTGTTTTATCAAAATTATATTCCATATAATATGACATAAGGTTATGTTTCGATCCATATTATTAATTTTATTTTATTGTTATTATAATGGAATTATTTTTATGAAGTCCATTTATTTTATATGGATTATGTTATGATGAAATGATGTTTAAGATTCCCATTTTATTTCACGGGTTATGCTATGATGAATGATTTATGTTTTTGTGGAATATGTAAGAATGATTTCATTATGAGATGGGTGAGACATATATCTCCTTACAATGCATTGGGTAAAGATTTATATCTCTTGAGATATACACGAGTATAATGGCATGTAATTCTGGTTCAGTAATACATGGTTGTAACAGCAAGTAAACCCGGTTTAGTTATAGAATTTGTCCACTATGATGGTCTTGGTAGCAATTCCTTGGATATTATGGAAATCATATTATGTGATTATTTATTTTACGCAATCCCATATTTTATTCCAATGCTATTTTATGGTTAATTCTTCTTTATGATCTATTCTTTATGTGGTGACAAGATTTATTTCATGACTCAATATTTGTATGTTTAAACATTATATTCATGGTTTTTTTATGTTCTACATTTTTTCCATTACTGATCATTTGAGATTACCGTTTTTATGTTTTCTTTTCCCCAAGATATAAAGAGAGGTTTTAGGTAGGAAAAAATGGGTAAGATCTTTATAGTAGATATTGAATATCTTTAACAAAGTTATAAGATTATGTTCCAAATTTCCAAAGATAGTAAACTAATGCAGTCTTTGGGAACCTTTTTGTGTAATGTATTAAGTATTCCAAAAAATTAATGTAATGTACATGTATGTCAATCTTTGGTCACTATACTAAAATTGAATGAAATTTCAATAAAGAGAGTATGATGAGGTTTGTAGGAAAGTTAACCCCAAAAACATTTATAGGGGAGGAGTTATATACATGGGATGGAATAATTTAACAATTTTTCATTTTAACTAACATATTTACTTCCATGATTTGTGTTGGTGTTGGGATAGTTCTTCTAAACGTTCATTATTTTATGGAATGCATAGATCCATAATCAAAAAATATGTTCCCTATTATTGAATGAATAACTAGCATACCTGTCACCACTTCATTACCAGGATTAACCTTGGCAACAGTGATGTAAAAATCTCACCCTTATTTCCTTGGAGGTTGTTGGTTACCTCTATAAACCCTTGTCTTAGGGAATTGATTTTCAAAGTTCTCTGGTTTCTTATGGTTGATGAAATGAATAATTCACTGGGGGTTGACTATAGAATTCATTTCCTCTGTTGTATTCTTGGTTTTATCATACTGTAAATTATTATCTAGGTGTCCTTACTTCATGCACCTAAATCATTCATTATTATTCTATAGGAAATTTTGGGGGTTCTTCTTTCTATACCTTTGAAAAGTGGGATGATGAAATTTTTTACCACAATTAGATTTCTCCATCATACTTCCAGAATTAAACTCCAATTTCCACTTCTTATCCCCAAAATACCATTGGGATTATCTGATCTCCATCTCAAATTTTAGGGCACATCGAAAAATTTCCTCATAGCTATCAAAGTCACAGATCTCCAAGACTTTTCATTGAATAGGTTTTATCCCAACAAATAAGCGATAAAACTTGTATTTGGGGGTGAAGAAAAAACTAGAGGTGTGTCTTTCATGTCATGTGAAGCTTTCCTCATACAACCCAATAGATTCATCATTGTTTTTCTTAAGTTCAAGGAAATCCCATTCCATTTTAAGATAGAGAGTGTGAGGAAAATATTTATTGAGAAACATTTCCCAGAATTTCTTTCACTTCATTATTTTAATATTTTCCTTAGGCTTTGTATTATTGATCAATGTCCACCACTAATAAACTTCTCCCTCCATATGAAAAACATCTAGAATAACCTTATCTTTTTCATAATATTTAAGGATGGAGAATATATTCTCAATTCATTTAATCAATTATTACATGATTAAGGAATCCAATGATCCATTAAAAGAAGGAGGCATTTTTTTCATGAATCTCTAGATTGTGGACTGTTATCTCTTAGGGGAGTCTGTATTCTCCTCTTGATCTAAGTTTCTATTCAAAACCCGATTCATTTTAGAGATTATTATCATGAAGTTCATGATTTCTTCTCATATCAAGTTTTCCATCTCATTAGGGTAGTGATCACATTTCCTTTCATATCTGTTGTTAACCTAATTCCTACAATTTCTAGTCATTGGATAGAATAAAAGGAAAATTAGGGATGGGAATCTTAAACTCTTAAACACACAAAGGGGAATCCAATGACAATAAAGGAATATCTTATAAATCACATTCCCCCCTTAACTTATGAATTTATAGGCTTCATTATATGTTATCAAAGATATTATTCCTAAGATATATTATTATGGACATTTTTTGTTCCCATAATAATAGATTATAACGAGCTTATGAATTTAACAAGAATATCCCCCAGGATTTTCAAACCAGGTGTGAAGTAAGGCCAATTATCATGTACCAAATTACCTATATCTCAACCTAGAACATCTTATTAGATCTATTAATCCTAGGTACATCTATGCCAAAACCATGGAAACTTATAGTATCTAGACATGGATGTATTTTTTTGATAAACCAATTACTATATAATAACCAAAATTTTAGGGATCTTTTCTTATAATGAGTCTTATCTCTAAGTTTTTCACTAGAGATTACTAATCCTAATCCCAAAAATAACTAATATTTTCCTCTGATACCAACTATGACAACCCTATTCTTTATTACACATAAATTCATAATTTATTACATAAAATTAAACATAATACAACCCAAAAGATAAATAAGACTAATGTATTTGTGAATTTGGTACATTACATAACAAATTATAACATGGGATAAAAAAATTATTGAACACTACCTTGACGTGATCATAATATTCCAACGAACTTATAACTTCATGGGATATCTTAGTGACGAACATAATAAAGGGGTGAGAAATAAAGAACAGTAATGGAATAAATAAGGAATAACATGAATAATATAATACATGTCAGGAAATAGGCATAACAATAGATAATAAAAGGAACATGAATAATAAATGGTAATATAGCATGATAATCATAACATGGGAAATGAGGAAACAACTTAAAACACTAAATCATAAACATAGGTCAAGGCTAAATCTTCTAATACCTCATGGTAGACAATACCCCATAAATGAATTAGGTAAACCCCTATCCTGATATGATTTATCATTATATTAAACATTACCTAATGCATTGGATCACTATCTGGGTGCACCCATCATATTCATTTCATTCTCTTACTTAAGTGTTCCACAGAGATCATACATCATGAATTCTTTCAACATAATAATTTATTCCACGATAAAGGAATGTGTAATAAATACATGCAAGTCCCCAATAAAAAAGTATATAAGTATAAATTTGAATACCATTGATATAAAAATGGGTATTTTAATCATTATATAATTATTTTGGAATGGAAAATCATAGTGAAATTTTGGAAGCATAACAACATTTCATAAAAATTAAAAAAAATGGTTCATGAGAGAGAAATTGGTATATCATCATTTAAACATAAAATTTTAAGTAATAAGGACATGTATGGACATTTTACAACATTATTAAATGGATATAGAATGTATAAGTTCATAAATAAACTTTAATAAAGGATAAAAGGTGAGGAACCCTTACAGAATTTCGGCATAGTAATGACTTAGGTAAGGGTCAAAATGGGAGAGGATAAATGATAAATCATTTAAATAATATTATATGGTCAGTTTTTAATGATTATAAATGAATGAGAATATAACCATTTAAAATTAAAAGAACTAAATTCAATTAATTTTCTTGAATTTGAAAGGAGGAGAGGAAGGTGAGAATCCCTTACTTGAGTGTGTGATTCCAAAGGCTTGGGAGGATATTTGTGAAAGATTTAGATAACTTGGGAGGACTCTATAGATATTAAGGAAGATTTTGGACTTTCTTAGAGGAGTTTTATGTAAAATAAATGGGGTCTTGGGTGGTTTTATATAGGAAAGGAGGGAGATTTCTTTATTATTTAGGTTTTGGACTCGACAAAATAAAATATCCAAAAAAAACCATACTCTGGTTTTTGGACATTTTTTCATTGAAATGGGAGTGATTTATATAATTTTATAAGTCCATGGTCCTAAATTATTAAAATATTACCATTGGTGATGTGGAGTTGAGTCACACTCTTAAATAAATTATTTTAAAATCATAAAATATATTATAAGTCTTGGAAGATTCATAATGGGTATAAAAAATATATCAAATAAACATAAAATAACATTATGTTTTATGGAAAACATATATTTTTTCTTTTATACAATTTATATTAATTATTAAATCACTTTTGGGACATTATGATGTCATAAAACACAAAGTATATGTATACAATATTTAATTTTTACCCTAAAATTCAACTGTCTCAAAAAATTAATAAAAACTCACCATTGGATAATTTCGATGTCCTGATTCTAAAAATAATATAAATTTTATCTAAATAATATTATTAATATTTGATTTTCACTTTTAAAATTAAAACCAACATTTATTGAAAATGATGTGTTTTTGACAATAACATTTTTTTGAACCCTTATAAAAATCACATTTGACTTCATAAAAATTATAGGATCATTTATATTTAATAAAAGTTATATAATATTTTATTAAAATATTATTTATTTCAAAAATACATTAATTTCTAAATTATTTTATTGAATTCTAATATTAACCAAATATATAATTTGTGCTTTATTGTATCAAAATAAAAATCATTTACAAATTAACAATAATAGGATGAAAATATATTCATTAATCTATCCATATTAATATTTCAATAATTTCCTAAAAAAATATTTTATAACCCATTTAAAAATGAAAATACCTTTCACACATGGACTTATATGCTCAAATAAAAAATATCCTACCAAAAAAACGCCTTTTATATATTCTTCAACTCATTATTTCTATCTTGAAGCAAGAACTAGAAATAATTATTACTCACACCAATTATTATCTTAATGAAAAAACCATGAAATTTTCCAATTCAATTATAGAATATCATACTTAATTCAAAAAACTACATACTAAATCAATCTGTATCACTTCATATTTCATATCATATCAATACCATGTAAATTTAAAAATTAATCATTATACCATTTTATCTTTACACATAAATTTTATCACATGGAAATATGTTCATGTTAAGAAATTTCCTTACACACAGCTATATGATGGATATATCACAATAATTACCTCAACTTTTATATAGTAACACATTCCTTAGATACAATTTTATTACATCATATTTAATAAAATAATACAAAATTTTATTAATATCAAAATTGATAAGTTTAGTGCCATGGAAAACATAGGTTCATGAAATATAAACAAAAAAAATAATTTAAACATAATTTAAATATTTTTGTATATTCATACTATAAGATTTCATAATATTATTGAAACATGTGATTATATGGGAACATACATAAAATAAAGGGTGAGATAAAATCCTAGTTAGGGGTGAATAGGAGGATAGATCATGAGACATTAATCAACCTGAGTACAAGGGTGGGAATGATAAACATTATAATATCACAAATATAGGATCAAAATCATAATAATATCGAAGTAATTTATAGGATACATTAAATGTGAGACAAATGTAAAAATAGAATATCATGAGTTAAGGGCCACTACCAAGACATCACAACATTATTGAAAAATCTAACAACATCACATCCACACATATTATAGATAAAGATAACCACATCATGTTAACACATAATGATATCATAAGATATAATAATTCATCCAATGCGTTGGATGCTATATAATTTTGGACCTTTACATTACATCATAATATGATCATAATTATTCTTACCATATATAACAGAGTCGTACATATATTATAAATATAATATTAACCCAATAAAAGAGAATGGGTTTCATAATTATGTCAAAAAGTATATGTCAATGAATAATAATGAATGTTCCAAAAATAACGAGGGAAAACCTTATTTTTGTAAATTCAAGGGTATAATCAAATAAAATATCACATGTCATGAATATTTAATGAAATAATATAATAATCAATTTAAAATTTTGAAGCCTTTATTAATAGTTATTTGGGGTGGATTATAATTATTCTTATGTAATTAAAACATGAATATCCCAAGAATAAGATAAAAAAATTAAATTATATTAATTTAGAAGGTATTTAGTGAATATTTAGAAGAATTATAGGAGAAATAGTGAGAAATTGAATCCTAAAAGAATATGAAGGGGTTTGAAATACCCCATACCTTAACACTTATTTTGTTTCATCATGTTTACACCTATAATATAACTAATTTTTTTTTATTAAAACATTGATAAAAAATTATATTAAAGTTAATTTTATTATTTTATTAATTAAAACCATTATATATTATTTATTAACCATTCATTAAAGATAAAATTTTATAGTTAATAGTTTTTTTGAATTATTTTATTTTCATTTCATTTTCAAGGTTTGGATTTATTGTTATTTATCCATTACTAAATTTACTTCCATAATAATAGATATACAAAAAATTATAGTCTTAAATATTATATATGACCTGTTCTAACCATCCATAAATTTAGTGATAAGTAATGAATTTAAAAAATCCTTATTTGTGGTAAACATACCATTAATGGGACTTTGTAAAAAGGGGGAGATACTGATAATATATATAAATATTATAAATATTTTAAAATAACTATATAGTGACATAAGAACAATTATATATATAATCTGTAATTAGCCCATATAAAGGTGGTGATACATAATTAATTGACATTTTCATTATAGGTGGTTAAACTGATAATTAACTAGACATTTTCAAAAAAGTGGGAGAGAGAGATATTATGTATATATATGCATTATAAATAATATTTTTATAGTATATTAATAGCATTAATATATTTTTAGTATAAAAATTGAACAATTTATAAAGGATTATTTTTAAGTGGTAATGATAATTAAAGAATATAATAAGGAAAAATGAAAGGTAAATGCGATAAATATTACCATTTACTTGATGTTTCTCATTTTCTAAGACCTTTAATGCCTTGAATTTTTTCTTATGGGTGAGACAATAACATATATAAATCTATATGAAATCTTGAATAAGGGAATAAAGTAATGATTTTGAAATGATAAGGATTTGGGATGTGATTTTTCATTAGAGTGGGGAGGGTGGGTGTGGTTTATACTGGAAGGGGAAGGGTATTTTGGGTTAAAATAATGAATAAACTATTATTTCAAGACCATGACTTATAATAATGGTGGTATTTTATACTGGATGTTATTTTATTAAAAATGCCTATTTTTATGACTTTTAAAAACTTTCACCACTAATTTTTTTATAACAAATATAATAAGAAAATATGAAAAATAGTTTTCATAAGAATACATTATCTTTTAAGACTTTGGAAATTATTTTTTGGTTTTGAAAATAAAAATTACTATTTTTAAATAAATTATTTATCTTATTAAACATTTTTTTATTGGATTTTTTTAGAATTTATTAGTCTACTATTACATTATTTTTATATTGTAAAACATATGGTATCTGAAATACTATATTTTTATTATTCACATGAAAATTCTAGTTTTTTGGAAATTTATAAAAAAAACTATTCTTAGATAATTTTGATGTGATTATTATAAAAATAATATTCATTTTATCAAAATATTTTTCTAACATAATAAATTTTAATTTTAAAATATTAATATAAAAATTAAGGTTTTTAAAAAATAAGTTAAAATATAAATTATTAAAAATATACACTTATGCTTTATTTGAGATTTGTAATTTTAATTATACTATTTAATGGTAAAGTTACTATTATTATAGTTAGGTTACTATTTTATTTTTCATGT